>OY770139.1:27500-5027500 GCA_963669345.1 Gortyna flavago
TCGTCCCTCAGCATGGCGTTGACCACGCCGGGGAGCGAGAGGTCCGTTCCGATCGCCGCCGTGAGACTGCGGCGCGGCTCGGACCACGACGGGCACACCGCGAGAGTGTGCTGCGCCGTGTCCTCCGCCGCGCCACAGCCGTGACACGACGGCGTCTCCTCCCGTCCGATCCGGTGCAGGTACGATCCGAAACAGCCGTGCCCGGACAGCACCTGCACCAGACGGAACGAGAGGAACCCGTGCCGCCGCTCGAGCCAGTCCCGCAGGACCGGCCCGAGCGCGTCGAGGGTTCGGCGGCCGAAGGCTGCGGTGGCGAGGTCCGCCGTCCAATGGACGACGATGGCGTCCCTCGCCTCCCGCCGGACGGCCTCCCGCTCTTCCGGGGCGGGGCGTTCTCCTCTCGCCCTCCGCCCCGCCGTCCAATCGTGCACTCTGGCGAGCACCCACGCCTCGAGCTCCCAAGGCGGGGTGCCGGCCAGAGCGCACGCCGCTGCACAGCCGACCGTGCGGTAGGCCCGCGCAACCCGCTGAGCAATGGCCCTCTGGGGCGCCCGCAACGCGGCGGCGTTCTCCCTCCGTCGGAGGGAGTCCTCCCAGATGGGGGCCCCGTACAGGGCCATGCTCTTCAGGATGCCGGCGTAGAGTTGCCGGCATCGTGCGCTGGGCCCCCCCAAATTGGGGAGAAGCCACGACAGCGCCCCCGCTGTCTTCAGCAGGCGCGCCGACAGCCCGCTAAAATGCGGGCCGAAGCGCCACCTGCTGTCGATCACGAGGCCCAGATATTTCATCTGGGCCTTGATCTCGATCCTGACGCCCTCCACGAAGATGTGGGCGTCAGGCGGGGGGCGCTGCCGAGGCCCGTGGAACCACACGGCCTCGGTCTTGTGCAGCGCCACCTTCAGACCTAGGCGGCGGATCCTCGCTGCGACCAAGGATCCGCCCGCCGAGGCCAGGTTGGCCGCCTCCCTGAAACTCTCCCCCCGGGCGGTGAGGAGAGTGTCGTCCGCGTAGCAGACGACACTCGTGCCTCGGAGGAGAGTTCCCCGCAAGAGCCAATCGAAGCCGACGTTCCAGAGGAGAGGTCCTAAGACTGACCCCTGTGGAACGCCGGCCTCGGCGGGATATCGCCGGACCTGGCCAGTTCTGTCCACCAGGAGGATCGCCCGGTCCTCCAGGTAGCTGGCCAGCAGACTGCGCAGGTATCGAGGCACTCCGTGGAACCGGAGCGCCTCTAGGATGGTGGAGTGAGGAACAGAGTTGAAGGCGTTGGCGATGTCGAACGACACCGCCAACACTCCGTCCCCCGCCTCCATCGCCCCCTGCACCTGCCCCTTGAGGCAGGCCAGCGCGTCCACCGTCGAACGCTCAGCCCGAAAGCCGAACTGAGCGTCCGACAAGTCCGGCCCGACATCCCGCAGATGGAAACCTAACCTAACCTTTTTTTTTTTTTTTTTTTTTTTTTTTTTTTTTTTTTTTTTTTTGTCGCTGAGAAATGACATTACGCATCTCCGCTCGTCGGGGGACGAGACGGAGTATGTGGGACTCCCTGCCAGAGTGGCAGTATACCCACTAAAACTCAGCGGTGTTCCCTCGTCGCCGTGATGGGAGGGTCATGGGAAACCGGCTCAGCCTTTACTTCCACGACCCTCCCGGCGCATGCCCGCCTACCTGGCGGGCCCCGCGTGCCCCCCGAGCGGGAGCTGGGGGGCGACGGGAATGGCCGGGAACACCTGGCCATTCCCGTCCGACACTGGTGGAGGCGCGTGCGATGCCAGCGAGGGTGCCCCCGCACCCGTCGCCTGCTGGCCTCCACCTGGGAGGAGTCGGAGATGACCGTCATACTGACGTCCTCTCCGACCCCTCCTCCGCCTTCGGAGCGGCGCCGCGAGAGGGTCTTCCTCCCGCGCGCGCTCCGCCGCCTCCTTCTCGGACATGACGTGTTCGCAGAAGGAGGCGACTGCCGCCCAGGACCCCTCGTCCCTCAGCATGGCGTTGACCACGCCGGGGAGCGAGAGGTCCGTTCCGATCGCCGCCGTGAGACTGCGGCGCGGCTCGGACCACGACGGGCACACCGCGAGAGTGTGCTGCGCCGTGTCCTCCGCCGCGCCACAGTCGTGACACGACGGCGTCTCCTCCCGTCCGATCCGGTGCAGGTACGATCCGAAACAGCCGTGCCCGGACAGCACCTGCACCAGACGGAACGAGAGGAACCCGTGCCGCCGCTCGAGCCAGTCCCGCAGGACCGGCCCGAGCGCGTCGAGGGTTCGGCGGCCGAAGGCTGCGGTGGCGAGGTCCGCCGTCCAATGGACGACGATGGCGTCCCTCGCCTCCCGCCGGACGGCCTCCCGCTCTTCCGGGGCGGGGCGTTCTCCTCTCGCCCTCCGCCCCGCCGTCCATTCGTGCACTCTGGCGAGCACCCACGCCTCGAGCTCCCAAGGCGGGGTGCCGGCCAGAGCGCACGCCGCTGCACAGCCGACCGTGCGGTAGGCCCGCGCAACCCGCTGAGCAATGGCCCTCTGGGGCGCCCGCAACGCGGCGGCGTTCTCCCTCCGTCGGAGGGAGTCCTCCCAGATGGGGGCCCCGTACAGGGCCATGCTCTTCAGGATGCCGGCGTAGAGTTGCCGGCATCGTGCGCTGGGCCCCCCCAAATTGGGGAGAAGCCACGACAGCGCCCCCGCTGTCTTCAGCAGGCGCGCCGACAGCCCGCTAAAATGCGGGCCGAAGCGCCACCTGCTGTCGATCACGAGGCCCAGATATTTCATCTGGGCCTTGATCTCGATCCTGACGCCCTCCACGAAGATGTGGGCGTCAGGCGGGGGGCGCTGCCGAGGCCCGTGGAACCACACGGCCTCGGTCTTGTGCAGCGCCACCTTCAGACCTAGGCGGCGGATCCTCGCTGCGACCAAGGATCCGCCCGCCGAGGCCAGGTTGGCCGCCTCCCTGAAACTCTCCCCCCGGGCGGTGAGGAGAGTGTCGTCCGCGTAGCAGACGACACTCGTGCCTCGGAGGAGAGTTCCCCGCAAGAGCCAATCGAAGCCGACGTTCCAGAGGAGAGGTCCTAAGACTGACCCCTGTGGAACGCCGGCCTCGGCGGGATATCGCCGGACCTGGCCAGTTCTGTCCACCAGGAGGATCGCCCGGTCCTCCAGGTAGCTGGCCAGCAGACTGCGCAGGTATCGAGGCACTCCGTGGAACCGGAGCGCCTCTAGGATGGTGGAGTGAGGAACAGAGTTGAAGGCGTTGGCGATGTCGAACGACACCGCCAACACTCCGTCCCCCGCCTCCATCGCCCCCTGCACCTGCCCCTTGAGGCAGGCCAGCGCGTCCACCGTCGAACGCTCAGCCCGAAAGCCGAACTGAGCGTCCGACAAGTCCGGCCCGACATCCCGCAGATGGCTCTTCACGCGAGCAGCTATTATCCCCTCGAACATCTTTCCGACCTCATCGAGGAGAACGATGGGCCGGTATGCCGAGGGGGAGTCTGCTGGGCGGCCCTCCTTGCGGAGGAGGCACAGCTGCCCCTCCTTCCACGGTTTCGGGAACCTCCCAGACGCAAGGCATGCGCTGAAGAGGTCCCGAAACCGCTCCTCCATCAGAGTGGCGGCGATCGCCACCACCCTGGCGGGGACGCCGTCGGGTCCCGGAGCCGTCTTCTTGGCGCGGACGTGGAAAACCGCCGCGCCAAGTTCCGACTCCGTGACCGGAGGGGCCTCCTCTGCCTCCTCGTCCTCCAGCGGGGCTCCGCGCATCTCTGGCGGGGTGAAGCTGTCCCTGCGCGGGAACAGGGACCGAACCACCCCGTCCAGAAACGAGGGCTCCAGGGTCTCGGCAACCGGGGGGCCAAAGGGGCGCAGCTTGTTGCGCGCCGCCTTATATGGCCTCCCGTAGGGGTCGTTGTCGAGACCCTCCAGCAGCTCGGCTCTCGCCGAGTCTCTGGCGGCGGCAATGGCCCGATCGAGGACCAGTCTCGCCTCCGAGTATACCTCGTAGAGGTGGTCCTCGTCGGCCAGGTCCCGTCGACGCCGCCGTCGACTCCGCGTGTAGGCCCTCCTTGCCTCCACGCAAGCTGCTCGGAGCCCCGCCAGCTCCGCCGACCACCAGTACACGGCGCGTCCGTCTGGCGGCCGGCCAGACCGAGGCATGCTGGAGTTGCATACCTCGGTCAGAGACTGGCGCAGCTGCCCCGCTGCGGCGTCCACATCCAGGCCGGCTGTAGGCGGTGACAGCCAGTCCTGGATGAACGCCGCCTCCCCCGCTGCCTCCCTGTCCAGGCGGGTCAGGGCCCACCGCGGAAACGGCGATCGCCCCGAGAGGGGCCGCCTCCCGCCGGGGCCACCGGCGGAGATGTCGAACCGCACGTAGCGGTGGTCCGACATGGTCTCCACCGGGTCCACCCGCCAGTTCAGCACGCGCGCGGCCAACGCAGGGGTGGCGAAAGTGACGTCCACTATCGAGCCACCCTGCCGCCGCACGCATGTCTGGACGCTCCCCCTGTTCAAGAGGGAGAGTCCAGAGGAGGCTGCCCACATCTCGACCGCCCGCCCGCGGGCGTCGGTGGCCGGGTTGCCCCAGGTCACCGACTTGGCATTCAGGTCTCCCAGCACGGAGACCTGACGCGGAACCGCCCTGCCGACCACTGCGGCCAGGACTCCGAGAAAATTCTCAAAGTCCTGGAGAGGACGGTTTGGGGAGAAGTAGACGCCCACGAGCGCCACCTCTCCCCACGCGGCGGCCACGTATCCCGGTCCCCTCTCTAATAGCGAGAGGGGAGGGGAGTCCGTGGAAGACCGCGCCGCTAGTGCCACCAGGCCGTCCTCGTCACCCAGCCAGCTGCTGGGGATCGAGTACGGCTCGGCGACCACCGCTACGTTCACCAACCACTCGGCCATGACCTGCACTACCAGGTCCTGGGCCGCTCTGCAGTGGTTGGCGTTCGCCTGGAGGATGTGGTAGTCGGAGCACATTACTCCGACATCGCACGATCCTCCTCGGCTGCCGCCGCTGGAGCTGCAGCGGCGGCGACAACCTAACCTTTTTTTTTTTTTTTTTTTTTTTTTGTCGCTGAGAAATGACATTACGCATCTCCGCTCGTCGGGGGACGAGACGGAGTATGTGGGACTCCCTGCCAGAGTGGCAGTATACCCACTAAAACTCAGCGGTGTTCCCTCGTCGCCGTGATGGGAGGGTCATGGGAAACCGGCTCAGCCTTTACTTCCACGACCCTCCCGGCGCATGCCCGCCTACCTGGCGGGCCCCGCGTGCCCCCCGAGCGGGAGCTGGGGGGCGACGGGAATGGCCGGGAACACCTGGCCATTCCCGTCCGACACTGGTGGAGGCGCGTGCGATGCAAGCGAGGGTGCCCCCGCACCCGTCGCCTGCTGGCCTCCACCTGGGAGGAGTCGGAGATGACCGTCATACTGACGTCTTCTCCGACCCCTCCTCCGCCTTCGGAGCGGCGCCGCGAGAGGGTCTTCCTCCCGCGCGCGCTCCGCCGCCTCCTTCTGGGACATGACATGTTCGCAGAAGGAGGCGACTGCCGCCCAGGACCCCTCGTCCCTCAGCATGGCGTTGACCACGCCGGGGAGCGAGAGGTCCGTTCCGATCGCCGCCGTGAGACTGCGGCGCGGCCCGGACCACGACGGGCACACCGCGAGAGTGTGCTGCGCCGTGTCCTCCGCCGCACCACAGTCGTGGCACGACGGCGTCTCCTCCCGCCCGATACGGTGCAGGTACGATCCGAAGCAACCGTGCCCGGACAGCACCTGCACCAGACGGAAGGAGAGGAACCCGTGCGACCGCTCGAGCCAGTCTCGCAGGACCAGCCCAATCGCGTCGAGGGGCGACAACCTAACCTAACCTTTTTTTTTTTTTTTTTTTTGTCGCTGAGAAATGACATTACGCATCTCCGCTCGTCGGGGGACGAGGCGGAGTATGTGGGACTCCCTGCCAGAGTGGCAGTATACCCACTAAAACTCAGCGGTGTTCCCTCGGCGCCGTGATGGGAGGGTCATGGGAAACCGGCTCAGCCTTTACTTCCACGACCCTCCCGGCGCATGCCCGCCTAGCTGGCGGGCCCCGCGTGCCCCCCGAGCGGGAGCTGGGGGGCGACGGGAATGGCCGAGAACACCTGGCCATTCCCGTCCGACACTGGTGGAGGCGCGTGCGATGCAAGCGAGGGTGCCCCCGCACCCGTCGCCTGCTGGCCTCCACCTGGGAGGAGTCGGAGATGACCGTCATACTGACGTCTTCTCCGACCCCTCCTCCGCCTTCGGAGCGGCGCCGCGAGAGGGTCTTCCTCCCGCGCGCGCTCCGCCGCCTCCTTCTGGGACATGACGTGTTCGCAGAAGGAGGCGACTGCCGCCCAGGACCCCTCGTCCCTCAGCATGGCGTTGACCACGCCGGGGAGCGAGAGGTCCGTTCCGATCGCCGCCGTGAGACTGCGGCGCGGCTCGGACCACGACGGGCACACCGCGAGAGTGTGCTGCGCCGTGTCCTCCGCCGCGCCACAGTCGTGACACGACGGCGTCTCCTCCCGTCCGATCCGGTGCAGGTACGATCCGAAACAGCCGTGCCCGGACAGCACCTGCACCAGACGGAACGAGAGGAACCCGTGCCGCCGCTCGAGCCAGTCCCGCAGGACCGGCCCGAGCGCGTCGAGGGTTCGGCGGCCGAAGGCTGCGGTGGCGAGGTCCGCCGTCCAATGGACGACGATGGCGTCCCTCGCCTCCCGCCGGACGGCCTCCCGCTCTTCCGGGGCGGGGCGTTCTCCTCTCGCCCTCCGCCCCGCCGTCCATTCGTGCACTCTGGCGAGCACCCACGCCTCGAGCTCCCAAGGCGGGGTGCCGGCCAGAGCGCACGCCGCTGCACAGCCGACCGTGCGGTAGGCCCGCGCAACCCGCTGAGCAATGGCCCTCTGGGGCGCCCGCAACGCGGCGGCGTTCTCCCTCCGTCGGAGGGAGTCCTCCCAGATGGGGGCCCCGTACAGGGCCATGCTCTTCAGGATGCCGGCGTAGAGTTGCCGGCATCGTGCGCTGGGCCCCCCCAAATTGGGGAGAAGCCACGACAGCGCCCCCGCTGTCTTCAGCAGGCGCGCCGACAGCCCGCTAAAATGCGGGCCGAAGCGCCACCTGCTGTCGATCACGAGGCCCAGATATTTCATCTGGGCCTTGATCTCGATCCTGACGCCCTCCACGAAGATGTGGGCGTCAGGCGGGGGGCGCTGCCGAGGCCCGTGGAACCACACGGCCTCGGTCTTGTGCAGCGCCACCTTCAGACCTAGGCGGCGGATCCTCGCTGCGACCAAGGATCCGCCCGCCGAGGCCAGGTTGGCCGCCTCCCTGAAACTCTCCCCCCGGGCGGTGAGGAGAGTGTCGTCCGCGTAGCAGATGACACTCGTGCCTCGGAGGAGAGTTCCCCGCAAGAGCCAATCGAAGCCGACGTTCCAGAGGAGAGGTCCTAAGACTGACCCCTGCGGAACGCCGGCCTCGGCGGGATATCGCCGGACCTGGCCAGTTCTGTCCACCAGGAGGATCGCCCGGTCCTCCAGGTAGCTGGCCAGCAGACTGCGCAGGTATCGAGGCACTCCGTGGAACCGGAGCGCCTCTAGGATGGTGGAGTGGGGAACAGAGTTGAAGGCGTTGGCAATGTCGAACGACACCGCCAACACTCCGTCCCCCGCCTCCATCGCCCCCTGCACCTGACCCTTGAGGCAGGCCAGCGCGTCCACCGTCGAACGCTCAGCCCGAAAGCCGAACTGAGCGTCCGACAAGTCCGGCCCGACATCCCGCAGATGGCTCTTGACTCGAGCAGCTATTATCCCCTCGAACATTTTACCGACCTCATCGAGGAGAACGATGGGCCGGTATGCCGAGGGGGAGTCTGCTGGGCGGCCCTCCTTGCGAAGGAGGCACAGCTGCCCCTCCTTCCACGGTTTCGGGAACCTCCCAGACGCAAGGCATGCGCTGAAGAGGTCCCGAAACCGCTCCTCCATCAGAGTGGCGGCGATCGCCACCACCCTGGCGGGGACGCCGTCGGGTCCCGGAGCCGTCTTCTTGGCGCGGACGTGGAAAACCGCCGCGCCAAGTTCCGACTCCGTGACCGGAGGGGCCTCCTCTGCCTCCTCGTCCTCCAGCGGGGCTCCGCGCATCTCTGGCGGGGTGAAGCTGTCCCTGCGCGGGAACAGGGACCGAACCACCCCGTCCAGAAACGAGGGCTCCAGGGTCTCGGCAACCGGGGGGCCAAAGGGGCGCAGCTTGTTGCGCGCCGCCTTATATGGCCTCCCGTAGGGGTCGTTGTCGAGACCCTCCAGCAGCTCGGCTCTCGCCGAGTCTCTGGCGGCGGCAATGGCCCGATCGAGGACCAGTCTCGCCTCCGAGTATACCTCGTAGAGGTGGTCCTCGTCGGCCAGGTCCCGTCGACGCCGCCGTCGACTCCGCGTGTAGGCCCTCCTTGCCTCCACGCAAGCTGCTCGGAGCCCCGCCAGCTCCGCCGACCACCAGTACACGGCGCGTCCGTCTGGCGGCCGGCCAGACCGAGGCATGCTGGAGTTGCATACCTCGGTCAGAGACTGGCGCAGCTGCCCCGCTGCGGCGTCCACATCCAGGCCGGCTGTAGGCGGTGACAGCCAGTCCTGGATGAACGCCGCCTCCCCCGCTGCCTCCCTGTCCAGGCGGGTCAGGGCCCACCGCGGAAACGGCGATCGCCCCGAGAGGGGCCGCCTCCCGCCGGGGCCACCGGCGGAGATGTCGAACCGCACGTAGCGGTGGTCCGACATGGTCTCCACCGGGTCCACCCGCCAGTTCAGCACGCGCGCGGCCAACGCAGGGGTGGCGAAAGTGACGTCCACTATCGAGCCACCCTGCCGCCGCACGCATGTCTGGACGCTCCCCCTGTTCAAGAGGGAGAGTCCAGAGGAGGCTGCCCACATCTCGACCGCCCGCCCGCGGGCGTCGGTGGCCGGGTTGCCCCAGGTCACCGACTTGGCATTCAGGTCTCCCAGCACGGAGACCTGACGCGGAACCGCCCTGCCGACCACTGCGGCCAGGACTCCGAGAAAATTCTCAAAGTCCTGGAGAGGACGGTTTGGGGAGAAGTAGACGCCCACGAGCGCCACCTCTCCCCACGCGGCGGCCACGTATCCCGGTCCCCTCTCTAATAGCGAGAGGGGAGGGGAGTCCGTGGAAGACCGCGCCGCTAGTGCCACCGAGCCGTCCTCGTCACCCAGCCAGGTGCTGGGGATCGAGTACGGCTCGGCGACCACCGCTACGTTCACCAACCACTCGGCCATGACCTGCACTGCCAGGTCCTGGGCCGCTCTGCAGTGGTTGGTGTTCGCCTGGAGGATGTGGTAGTCGGAGCCCATTACTCCGACATCGCACGATCCTCCTCGGCTGCCGCCGCTGGAGCTGCAGCGGCGGCGACGACGGCAGCGGTGGTGGCGACAGGGCGAACCTGCGCCGGCACTATGCCCTTCTTGACGGGGGGCTTGCAGCCCCGGCCCGCCATCCTGTGGTCCGCGGGGCGGCCACTTGCAGCGCACGCCTTGCAGTGAGGCGTGGTGGCGCTGCAAGCGGCACTCTTGTGTCCCTCCTGTCCGCATCGGTAGCACGAGGCTCCCCAATCGGACTTGGAGGGACACGTGGCTCGGGTGTGGCCGAAGGCGCAGCACTTGAAGCAGCGCATAGGCTGGTCTTCAAGCGCTCGGACCACAGCCGAGCTGAGCCCCACGAGCAGCCGTCCCTTGGTCGCAGCAAGGACGGCCGCAGCCGCGGCAACAGGGCACTCGACACGGACGATGCCCATGCCGCGGCGACCGACCCCGATGGCTCCGGCCCTCACTGCGCCAGCGACGCAGCCTCCAGCCGTGGCGACAGCCGCCACCACATCCTCCTTGGTGACCGAGTCGTCCAGCTCGGTCACCTCCAGGGATGCGGTCTTGACGGGCTTGACGACCGTCGCCACATCCGCGATGACCTCTTGCAACTTTGTTGCGAAGAGGTCCGCGTTAGCGCAGCGCTTCTCCCCCGCAAACTCGAAGATTCGAGCTCCGGCCTGGGTTCGGCGGCACGTAATGCCGCCGATCCCCAGCCGGGAGGGATCAGCATTCGTACGAGCCCGTCTAAGGACGGACTCGTACGTCTCGCCGCGCTCCGCGGCCTCCGGGGTGATGGTCACCACGACGGCCGCGGTTTTGGGAGGAATTAACTTCCTCCCGCCGGCTTTGGCTGGAGCCGCTTTCGCTGGCGCTACAGGCGCAGTCGCAGCGGGCTTGGGGGCCGCCTTTCCCCCAGCCTTCTTCCTTCCCCTCCTGACCACTTCCGACCACGACATGTTGGCCGGGGTGGTGGAGGGAAGGAGGACGTCCTCCGCCTGCGATGTCTGGGGGGCTGCTGCTGGAGGAGCAGCCGACGCAGCCGCCCCAGACGCACCCTCCGTGCCCGTGGTGGGGGGGGTTTGAGGAGCCGCCTTGCTCCCCTTGCCCTTCCCCTTGCCCTTGCCCGTGGAGGGCTTCTGGGCCTGGGGCTGCGCTCCCGATGCCGGGCCTGCTGCAGGCGCAGGTTCCGGCTCCCTCGGTGGCGGCTTGTCCGCCGCTAGCGGCGGGCGAAGCCGCCTTTCCGGCAAGAGCCGGTCCTCTATGCCTGCGAAACAGGCTCTGGTGAAGGCCCTCTCCTCCAATATAACCTTTCGGAATAATTCCTCAAGGTTAGTAGGGGAGGAGGAGCCCTCTACCACCGGCACCGGGGCAGGCTGGACAGGCTGGGCAGGCTGGGCAGACTGGGCAGGCCGAGCCGTG
The DNA here is from genome assembly GCA_963669345.1 of Gortyna flavago. Taxonomy (NCBI): domain Eukaryota; kingdom Metazoa; phylum Arthropoda; class Insecta; order Lepidoptera; family Noctuidae; genus Gortyna; species Gortyna flavago. The sequence continues at coordinate 38,293 of OY770139.1, forward strand.
GCCTCAGCCAGCTTCTGGTGAAGCTGGCTGACCTCCGCCTGCAGGCGATCCACCCTCGCCTGCAGCTGCCGCGTCTCGTCGCTGGCCGTCCGCCGCACCAGCTCCAGGACAATGCCGTGCATGCTGGCTGCACGGCATTTGAGGGCCTTCTGGAAGGTCCCCTTCAAGTTCGACGACTTGGAGGCGACCTCCAGAACTTCCTCCTTGTCCTGGAGCGCCATGCGCTCCAGCTCCGCCAGGGAGTGGTCGGCGTACAGCACGGTGGACGTGCCGTAGCCAGCCCTCGACCTGGCGGCCCGCGCCTGCTGCTCCTTCGCAGCGACCCGCTCCTCCAGGTCCTGCTGGAGCTGCTCCCTCCTCTTCAGGCCTAGCTGACGCTCGGCGTCCACCAGGCCCACATCGTGGGTGGGAGCCGGAGCAGAAGTCGAAGCCCTCTTAGACTTCGGCTTCTTCCCCGACTTGCCCACCGATCCGGAGGAGCCCCCGGACCCGAGCCTCAGGTAGGCCCGCTTCCTATTGAGCCGGTCCGTCTCAGCCGCCGACGTGTCGACGACGGAGCTGTCGGTGTCCGACAGCAAGTCCGGCGTGCCGAACAGGCTGGCCGCAGAGGGTGCGCGGTCAGCCTCCGACGCCGAAACGTCGCCGGCGAGGCCCTGAGAAGGGCCTTTGGATTGGCCCTGAGAAGGGCCGTTTGAATCGCCCTGGGAGGGGCGATGGGTTAAAAATCGCCCGGAGGCGTCGCGAGGTGGTTTTTTATTCATCTGAAACGCAGCGCGCATCTATAGCTGCGAGTCACAGCGCACTTTAGCCGCCGGTCTGCCACTCCGTTACGGTGGTCAGACACGGCGTTGCCCAGGGGTCACGACGGGGACGTATGCGCTGTGGGGGGACCCCCTACCTAACCTTTTTTTTTTTTTTTTTTTTTTTTTTTTTTTTTTTTTTTTTTTTTTGTCGCTGAGAAATGACATTACGCATCTCCGCTCGTCGGGGGACGAGACGGAGTATGTGGGACTCCCTGCCAGAGTGGCAGTATACCCACTAAAACTCAGCGGTGTTCCCTCGGCGCCGTGATGGGAGGGTCATGGGAAACCGGCTCAGCCTTTACTTCCACGACCCTCCCGGCGCATGCCCGCCTAGCTGGCGGGCCCCGCGTGCCCCCCGAGCGGGAGCTGGGGGGTGACGGGAATGGCCGAGAACACCTGGCCATTCCCGTCCGACACTGGTGGAGGCGCGTGCGATGCAAGCGAGGGTGCCCCCGCACCCGTCGCCTGCTGGCCTCCACCTGGAAGGAGTCGGAGATGACCGTCATACTGACGTCTTCTCCGACCCCTCCTCCGCCTTCGGAGCGGCGCCGCGAGAGGGTCTTCCTCCCGCGCCCGCTCCGCCGCCTCCTTCTGGGACATGACATGTTCGCAGAAGGAGGCGACTGCCGCCCAGGACCCCTCGTCCCTCAGCATGGCGTTGACCACGCCGGGGAGCGAGAGGTCCGTTCCGATCGCCGCCGTGAGACTGCGGCGCGGCTCGGACCACGACGAGCATACTGCGAGAGTGTGCTGCGCCGTGTCCTCCGCCGCGCCACAGTCGTGACACGACGGCGTCTCCTCCCGTCCGATCCGGTGCAGGTACGATCCGAAACAGCCGTGCCCGGACAGCACCTGCACCAGACGGAACGAGAGGAACCCGTGCCGCCGCTCGAGCCAGTCCCGCAGGACCGGCCCGAGCGCGTCGAGGGTTCGGCGGCCGAAGGCTGCGGTGGCGAGGTCCGCCGTCCAATGGACGACGATGGCGTCCCTCGCCTCCCGCCGGACGGCCTCCCGCTCTTCCGGGGCGGGGCGTTCTCCTCTCGCCCTCCGCCCCGCCGTCCATTCGTGCACTCTGGCGAGCACCCACGCCTCGAGCTCCCAAGGCGGGGTGGCACCCAACCCCTCCCTCACCCCCCCTCTATAGTCTCCCTACGAGACCTCCCCCCCCCAACCCCCCTCCCTCACCCCCCTCTATAGTCTCCCCACGAGACCTCAAGCCTTCAAGGGCATCAAGGAGGTTAAAGACGAGGTTACATCGGCGAGCCTCAAAAACCTAAAGGAGCATGAGAGGACGAGGCAAGAAAGTGTAAGAGCCCCCGGGGATACCCAGAGGGATACAACGGGAGCTACGGAGACCTGCCGCGGAACCGCCCTGCCGACCACTGCGGCCAGGACTCCGAGAAAATTCTCAAAGTCCTGGAGAGGGCGGTTTGGGGAGAAGTAGACGCCCACGAGCGCCACCTCTCCCCACGCGGCGGCCACGTATCCCGGTCCCCTCTCTAATAGCGAGAGGGGAGGGGAGTCCGTGGAAGACCGCGCCGCTAGTGCCACCAGGCCGTCCTCGTCACCCAGCCAGCTGCTGGGGATCGAGTACGGCTCGGCGACCACCGCTACGTTCACCAACCACTCGGCCATGACCTGCACTACCAGGTCCTGGGCCGCTCTGCAGTGGTTGGCGTTCGCCTGGAGGATGTGGTAGTCGGAGCACATTACTCCGACATCGCACGATCCTCCTCGGCTGCCGCCGCTGGAGCTGCAGCGGCGGCGACGACGGCAGCGGTGGTGGCGACAGGGCGAACCTGCGCCGGCACTATGCCCTTTTTGACGGGGGGCTTGCAGCCCCTGCCCGCCATCCTATGGTCCGCGGGGCGGCCGCTTGCGGCGCACGCCTTGCAGTGAGGCGTGGTGGCGCTGCAAGCGGCACTCTTGTGCCCCTCCTGTCCGCATCGGTAGCACGAGGCTCCCCAATCGGACTTGGAGGGACACGTAGCTCGGGTGTGGCCGAAGGCGCAGCACTTGAAGCAGCGCATAGGCTGGTCTTCAAGCGCTCGGACCACAGCCGAGCTGAGCCCCACGAGCAGCCGTCCCTTGGTCGCAGCAAGGACAGCCGCGGCAACAGGGCACTCGACGCGGACGATGCCCATGCCGCGGCGACCAACCCCGATGGCTCCGGCCCTCACTGCGGCAGCGACGCAGCCTCCAGCCGTGGCGACAGCCGTCACCACATCCTCCTTGGTGACCGAGTCGTCCAGCTCGTCCCTCCTGACCACTTCCGACCACGACATGTTGGCCGGGGTGGTGGAGGGAAGGAGGACGTCCTCCGCCTGCGAGGTCTGGGGGGCTGCTGCTGGAGGAGCAGCCGACGCAGCCGCCCCAGACGCACCCTCCGTGCCCGTGGTGGGGGGGGTTTGAGGAGCCGCCTTGCTCCTCTTGCCCTTCCCCTTGCCCTTGGAGGGCTTCTGGGCCTGGGGCTGCGCCCCCGATGCCGGGCCTGCCACAGGCGCAGGTTCCGGCTCCCGCGGTGGCGGCTTATCCGCCGCTAGCGGCGGGCGAAGCCGCCTTTCCGGCAAGAGCCGGTCCTCAATGCCTGCGAAACAGGCTCTGGTGAAGGCCCTCTCCTCCATTACGACCTTTCGGAATAATTCCTCAAGGTCGGAACGGGAAGAGGAGCCTCCTACCACCGACACCGGGGCAGGCTGGGCAGGCTGGGCAGGCTGGGCAGGCTGGGCAGACTGGACAGGCCGAGCCGTGGCCTCAGCCAGCTTCTGGTGAAGCTGGCTGACTTCCGCCTGCAGGCGATCCACCCTCGCCTGCAGCTGCCGCGTCTCGTCGCTGGCCGTCCGCCGCACCAGCTCCAGGACAATGCCGTGCATGCTGGCTGCACGGCATTTGAGGGCCTTCTGGAAGGTCCCCTTCAAGTTGGAGGACTTGGAGGCGACCTCCAGAACTTCCTCCTTGTCCTGGAGCGCCATGCGCTCCAGCTCCGCCAGGGAGTGGTCGGCGTACAGCACGGTGGACGTGCCGTAGCCAGCCCTCGACCTGGCGGCCCGCGCCTGCTGCTCCTTCGCAGCGACCCGCTCCTCCAGGTCCTGCTGGAGCTGCTCCCTCCTCGCCAGGCCCAACTGACGCTCGGCGTCCACCAGGCCCACATCGTGAGTGGGAGCCGGAGCAGAAGTCGAGGCCCTTTTAGACTTCGGCTTCTTCCCCGACTTGCCCACCGATCCGGAGGAGCCCCCGGACCCGAGCCTCAGGTAGGCCCGCTTTCGATTGAGCCGGTCTGTCTCGGCCGCCGACGTGTCGACGACGGAGCTGTCGGTGTCCGACAGCAAGTCCGGCGTGCCGAACAGGCTGGCCGCAGAGGGTGCGCGGTCAGCCTCCGACGCCGAAACGTCGCCGGCGAGGCCCTGAGAAGGGCCTTTGGATTGGCCCTGAGAAGGGCCGTTTGAATCGCCCTGGGAGGGGCGACGGGTTAAAAATCGCCCGGAGGCGTCGCGAGGTGGTTTTTTATTCATCTGAAACGCAGCGCGCATCAATAGCTGCGAGTCACAGCGCACTTTAGCCGCCGGTCTGCCACTCCGTTACGGTGGTCAGACACGGCGTTGCCCAGGGGTCACGACGGGGACGTATGCGCTGTGGGGGGACCCCCAACCTAACCTTTTTTTTTTTTTTTTTGTCGCTGAGAAATGACATTACGCATCTCCGCTCGTCGGGGGACGAGACGGAGTATGTGGGACTCCCTGCCAGAGTGGCAGTATACCCACTAAAACTCAGCGGTGTTCCCTCGTCGCCGTGATGGGAGGGTCATGGGAAACCGGCTCAGCCTTTACTTCCACGACCCTCCCGGCGCATGCCCGCCTACCTGGCGGGCCCCGCGTGCCCCCCGAGCGGGAGCTGGGGGGCGACGGGAATGGCCGGGAACACCTGGCCATTCCCGTCCGACACTGGTGGAGGCGCGTGCGATGCAGGCGAGGGTGCCCCCGCACCCGTCGCCTGCTGGCCTCCACCTGGGAGGAGTCGGAGATGACCGTCATACTGACGTCTTCTCCGACCCCTCCTCCGCCTTCGGAGCGGCGCCGCGAGAGGGTCTTCCTCCCGCGCGCGCTCCGCCGCCTCCTTCTGGGACATGACATGTTCGCAGAAGGAGGCGACTGCCGCCCAGGACCCCTCGTCCCTCAGCATGGCGTTGACCACGCCGGGGAGCGAGAGGTCCGTTCCGATCGCCGCCGTGAGACTGCGGCGCGGCTCGGACCACGACGAGCACACTGCGAGAGTGTGCTGCGCCGTGTCCTCCGCCGCGCCACAGCTGTGACACGACGGCGTCTCCTCCCGTCCGATCCGGCGCAGGTACGATCCGAAACAGCCGTGCCCGGACAGCACCTGCACCAGACGGAACGAGAGGAACCCGTGCCGCCGCTCGAGCCAGTCCCGCAGGACCGGCCCGAGCGCGTCGAGGGTTCGGCGGCCGAAGGCTGCGGTGGCGAGGTCCGCCGTCCAATGGACGACGATGGCATCCCTCGCCTCCCGCCGGACGGCCTCCCGCTCTTCCGGGGCGGGGCGTTCTCCCCTCGCCCTCCGCCCCGCCGTCCATTCGTGCACTCTGGCGAGCACCCACGCCTCGAGCTCCCAAGGCGGGGTGCCGGCCAGAGCGCACGCCGCTGCACAGCCGACCGTGCGGTAGGCCCGCGCAACCCGCTGAGCAATGGCCCTCTGGGGCGCCCGCAACGCGGCGGCGTTCTCCCTCCTTCGGAGGGAGTCCTCCCAGATGGGGGCCCCGTACAGGGCCATGCTCTTCAGGATGCCGGCGTACAGTTGCCGGCATCGTGCGCTGGGCCCCCCCAAATTGGGGAGAAGCCACGACAGCGCCCCCGCTGTCTTCAGCAGGCGCGCCGACAGCCCGCTAAAATGCGGGCCGAAGCGCCACCTGCTGTCGATCACGAGGCCCAGATATTTCATCTGGGCCTTGATCTCGATCCTGACGCCCTCCACGAAGATGTGGGCGTCAGGCGGGGGGCGCTGCCGGGGCCCGTGGAACCACACGGCCTCGGTCTTGTGCAGCGCCACCTTCAGACCTAGGCGGCGGATCCTCGCTGCGACCAAGGATCCGCCCGCCGAGGCCAGGTTGGCCGCCTCCCTGAAACTCTCCCCCCGGGCGGTGAGGAGAGTGTCGTCCGCGTAGCAGACGACACTCGTGCCTCGGAGGAGAGTTCCCCTCAAGAGCCAATCGAAGCCGACGTTCCAGAGGAGAGGTCCTAAGACTGACCCCTGCGGAACGCCGGCCTCGGCGGGATATCGCCGGACCTGGCCAGTTCTGTCCACCAGGAGGATCGCCCGGTCCTCCAGGTAGCTGGCCAGCAGACTGCGCAGGTATCGAGGCACTCCGTGGAACCGGAGCGCCTCTAGGATGGTGGAGTGAGGAACAGAGTTGAAGGCGTTGGCGATGTCGAACGACACCGCCAACACTCCGTCCCCCGCCTCCATCGCCCCCTGCACCTGCCCCTTGAGGCAGGCCAGCGCGTCCACCGTCGAACGCTCAGCCCGAAAGCCGAACTGAGCGTCCGACAAGTCCGGCCCGACATCCCGCAGATGGCTCTTCACGCGAGCAGCTATTATCCCCTCGAACATCTTTCCGACCTCATCGAGGAGAACGATGGGCCGGTATGCCGAGGGGGAGTCTGCTGGGCGGCCCTCCTTACGGAGGAGGCACAGCTGCCCCTCCTTCCACGGTTTCGGGAACCTCCCAGACGCAAGGCATGCGCTGAAGAGGTCCCGAAACCGCTCCTCCATCAGAGTGGCGGCGATCGCCACCACCCTGGCGGGGACGCCGTCGGGTCCCGGAGCCGTCTTCTTGGCGCGGACGTGGAAAACCGCCGCGCCAAGTTCCGACTCCGTGACCGGAGGGGCCTCCTCTGCCTCCTCTGCCTCCTCGTCCTCCAGCGGGGCTCCGCGCATCTCTGGCGGGGTGAAGCTGTCCCTGCGCGGGAACAGGGACCGAACCACCCCGTCCAGAAACGAGGGCTCCAGGGTCTCGGCAACCGGGGGGCCAAAGGGGCGCAACTTGTTGCGCGCTGCCTTATATGGCCTCCCGTAGGGGTCGTTGTCGAGACCCTCCAGCAGCTCGGCTCTCGCCGAGTCTCTGGCGGCGGCAATGGCCCGATCGAGGACCAGTCTCGCCTCCGAGTACACCTCGTAGAGGTGGTCCTCGTCGGCCGGGTCCCGTCGACGCCGCCGTCGACTCCGCGTGTAGGCCCTCCTTGCCTCCACGCAAGCTGCTCGGAGCCCCGCCAGCTCCGCCGACCACCAGTACACGGCGCGTCCGTCTGGCGGTCGGCCAGACCGAGGCATGCTGGAGTTGCATACCTCGGTCAGAGACTGGCGCAGCTGCCCCGCTGCGGCGTCCACATCCAGACCGGCTGTAGGCGGCGACAGCCAGTCCTGGATGAACGCCGCCTCCCCCGCTGCCTCCCTGTCCAGGCGGGTCACCCCCAACCTAACCTAACCTAACCTTTTTTTTTTTTTTTTTTTTTTTTTGTCGCTGAGAAATGACATTACGCGTCTCCGCTCGTCGGGGGACGAAACGGAGTATGTGGGACTCCCTGCCAGAGTGGCAGTATACCCACTAAAACTCAGCGGTGTTCCCTCGTCGCCGTGATGGGAGGGTCATGGGAAACCGGCTCCGCCTTTACTTCCACGACCCTCCCGGCGCATGCCCGCCTAGCTGGCGGGCCCCGCGTGCCCCCCGAGCGGGAGCTGGGGGGCGACGGGAATGGCCGGGAACACCTGGCCATTCCCGTCCGACACTGGTGGAGGCGCGTGCGATGCAAGCGAGGGTGCCCCCGCACCCGTCGCCTGCTGGCCTCCACCTGGGAGGAGTCGGAGATGACCGTCATACAGACGTCTTCTCCGACCCCTCCTCCGCCTTCGGAGCGGCGCTGCGAGAGGGTCTTCCTCCCGCGCGCGCTCCGCCGCCTCCTTCTCGGACATGACGTGTTCGCAGAAGGAGGCGACTGCCGCCCAGGACCCCTCGTCCCTCAGCATGGCGTTGACCACGCCGGGGAGCGAGAGGTCCGTTCCGATCGCCGCCGTGAGACTGCGGCGCGGCTCGGACCACGACGGGCACACCGCGAGAGTGTGCTGCGCCGTGTCCTCCGCCGCGCCACAGCCGTGACACGACGGCGTCTCCTCCCGTCCGATCCGGTGCAGGTACGATCCGAAACAGCCGTGCCCGGACAGCACCTGCACCAGACGGAACGAGAGGAACCCGTGCCGCCGCTCGAGCCAGTCCCGCAGGACCGGCCCGAGCGCGTCGAGGGTTCGGCGGCCGAAGGCTGCGGTGGCGAGGTCCGCCGTCCAATGGACGACGATGGCGTCCCTCGCCTCCCGCCGGACGGCCTCCCGCTCTTCCGGGGCGGGGCGTTCTCCTCTCGCCCTCCGCCCCGCCGTCCATTCGTGCACTCTGGCGAGCACCCACGCCTCGAGCTCCCAAGGCGGGGTGCCGGCCAGAGCGCACGCCGCTGCACAGCCGACCGTGCGGTAGGCCCGCGCAACCCGCTGAGCAATGGCCCTCTGGGGCGCCCGCAACGCGGCGGCGTTCTCCCTCCGTCGGAGGGAGTCCTCCCAGATGGGGGCCCCGTACAGGGCCATGCTCTTCAGGATGCCGGCGTAGAGTTGCCGGCATCGTGCGCTGGGCCCCCCCAAATTGGGGAGAAGCCACGACAGCGCCCCCGCTGTCTTCAGCAGGCGCGCCGACAGCCCGCTAAAATGCGGGCCGAAGCGCCACCTGCTGTCGATCACGAGGCCCAGATATTTCATCTGGGCCTTGATCTCGATCCTGACGCCCTCCACGAAGATGTGGGCGTCAGGCGGGGGGCGCTGCCGAGGCCCGTGAAACCACACGGCCTCGGTCTTGTGCAGCGCCACCTTCAGACCTAGGCGGCGGATCCTCGCTGCGACCAAGGATCCGCCCGCCGAGGCCAGGTTGGCCGCCTCCCTGAAACTCTCCCCCCGGGCGGTGAGGAGAGTGTCGTCCGCGTAACAGATGACACTCGTGCCTCGGAGGAGAGTTCCCCGCAAGAGCCAATCGAAGCCGACGTTCCAGAGGAGAGGTCCTAAGACTGACCCCTGTGGAACGCCGGCCTCGGCGGGATATCGCCGGACCTGGCCAGTTCTGTCCACCAGGAGGATCGCCCGGTCCTCCAGGTAGCTGGCCAGCAGACTGCGCAGGTATCGAGGCACTCCGTGGAACCGGAGCGCCTCTAGGATGGTGGAGTGAGGAACAGAGTTGAAGGCGTTGGCGATGTCGAACGACACCGCCAACACTCCGTCCCCCGCCTCCATCGCCCCCTGCACCTGCCCCTTGAGGCAGGCCAGCGCGTCCACCGTCGAACGCTCAGCCCGAAAGCCGAACTGAGCGTCCGACAAGTCCGGCCCGACATCCCGCAGATGGCTCTTGACTCGAGCAGCTATTATCCCCTCGAACATTTTACCGACCTCATCGAGGAGAACGATGGGCCGGTATGCCGAGGGGGAGTCTGCTGGGCGGCCTTCCTTGCGGAGGAGGCACAGCTGCCCCTCCTTCCACGGTTTCGGGAACCTCCCAGACGCAAGGCATGCGCTGAAGAGGTCCCGAAACCGCTCCTCCATCAGAGTGGCGGCGATCGCCACCACCCTGGCGGGGACGCCGTCGGGTCCCGGAGCCGTCTTCTTGGCGCGGACGTGGAAAACCGCCGCGCCAAGTTCCGACTCCGTGACCGGAGGGGCCTCCTCTGCCTCCTCGTCCTCCAGCGGGGCTCCGCGCATCTCCGGCGGGGTGAAGCTGTCCCTGCGCGGGAACAGGGACCGAACCACCCCGTCCAGAAACGAGGGCTCCAGGGTCTCGGCAACCGGGGGGCCAAAGGGGCGCAACTTGTTGCGCGCTGCCTTATATGGCCTCCCGTAGGGGTCGTTGTCGAGACCCTCCAGCAGCTCGGCTCTCGCCGAGTCTCTGGCGGCGGCGATGGCCCGATCGAGGACCAGTCTCGCCTCCGAGTATACCTCGTAGAGGTGGTCCTCGTCGGCCAGGTCTCCGCTCGGTCAGAGACTGGCGCAGCTGCCCCGCTGCGGCATCCACATCCAGGCCGGCTGTAGGCGGCGACAGCCAGTCCTGGATGAACGCCGCCTCCCCCGCTGCCTCCCTGTCCAGGCGGGTCAGGGCCCACCGCGGAAACGGCGATCGCCCCGAGAGGGGCCGCCTCCCGCCAGGGCCACCGGCGGAGATGTCGAACCGCACGTAGCGGTGGTCCGACATGGTCTCCACCGGGTCCACCCGCCAGTTCAGCACGCGCGCGGCCAACGCAGGGGTGGCGAAAGTGACGTCCACTATCGAGCCACCCTGCCGCCGCACGCATGTCTGGACGCTCCCCCTGTTCAGGAGGGAGAGTCCAGAGGAGGCTGCCCACATCTCGACCGCCGGTGGCCGGGTTGCCCCAGGTCAAAGACTTGGCATTCAGGTCTCCCAGCACGGAGACCTGACGCGGAACCGCCCTGCCGACCACTGCGGCCAGGACTCCGAGAAAATTCTCAAAGTCCTGGAGAGGACGGTTTGGGGAGAAGTAGACGCCCACGAGCGCCACCTCTCCCCACGCGGCGGCCACGTATCCCGGTCCCCTCTCTAATAGCGAGAGGGGAGGGGAGTCCGTGGAAGACCGCGCCGCTAGTGCCACCAGGCCGTCCTCGTCACCCAGCCAGCTGCTGGGGATCGAGTACGGCTCGGCGACCACCGCTACGTTCACCAACCACTCGGCCATGACCTGCACTACCAGGTCCTGGGCCGCTCTGCAGTGGTTGGCGTTCGCCTGGAGGATGTGGTAGTCGGAGCACATTACTCCGACATCGCACGATCCTCCTCGGCTGCCGCCGCTGGAGCTGCAGCGGCGGCGACGACGGCAGCGGTGGTGGCGACAGGGCGAACCTGCGCCGGCACTATGCCCTTTTTGACGGGGGGCTTGCAGCCCCGGCCCGCCATCCTGTGGTCCGCGGGGCGGCCACTTGCAGTGCACGCCTTGCAGTGAGGCGTGGTGGCGCTGCAAGCGGCACTCTTGTGTCCCTCCTGTCCGCATCGGTAGCACGAGGCTCCCCAATCGGACTTGGAGGGACACGTGGCTCGGGTGTGGCCGAGGGCGCAGCACTTGAAGCAGCGCATAGGCTGGTCTTCAAGCGCTCGGACCACAGCCGAGCTGAGCCCCACGAGCAGCCGTCCCTTGGTCGCAGCAAGGACGGCCGCAGCCGCGGCAACAGGGCACTCGACACGGACGATGCCCATGCCGCGGCGACCGACCCCGATGGCTCCGGCCCTCACTGCGCCAGCGACGCAGCCTCCAGCCGTGGCGACAGCCGCCACCACATCCTCCTTGGTGACCGAGTCGTCCAGCTCGGTCACCTCCAGGGATGCGGTCTTGACGGGCTTGACGACCGTCGCCACATCCGCGATGACCTCTTGCAACTTTGTTGCGAAGAGGTCCGCGTTAGCGCAGCGCTTCTCCCCCGCAAACTCGAAGATTCGAGCTCCGGCCTGGGTTCGGCGGCACGTAATGCCGCCGATCCCCAGCCGGGAGGGATCAGCATTCGTACGAGCCCGTCTAAGGACGGACTCGTACGTCTCGCCGCGCTCCGCGGCCTCCGGGGTGATGGTCACCACGACGGCCGCGGTTTTGGGAGGAATTAACTTCCTCCCGCCGGCTTTGGCTGGAGCCGCTTTCGCTGGCGCTACAGGCGCAGTCGCAGCGGGCTTGGGGGCCGCCTTTCCCCCAGCCTTCTTCCTTTCCCTCCTGACCACTTCCGACCACGACATGTTGGCCGGGGTGGTGGAGGGAAGGAGGACGTCCTCCGCCTGCGATGTCTGGGGGGCTGCTGCTGGAGGAGCAGCCGACGCAGCCGCCCCAGACGCACCCTCCGTGCCCGTGGTGGGGGGGGTTTGAGGAGCACCATTGCTCCTCTTGCCCTTCCCCTTGCCCTTGGAGGGCTTCTGGGCCTGGGGCTGCGCCCCCGATGCCGGGCCTGCCACAGGCGCAGGTTCCGGCTCCCGCGGTGGCGGCTTATCCGCCGCTAGCGGTGGGCGAAGCCGCCTTTCCGGCAAGAGCCGGTCCTCAATGCCTGCGAAACAGGCTCTGGTGAAGGCCCTCTCCTCCATTACGACCTTTCGGAATAATTCCTCAAGGTCGGAACGGGAAGAGGAGCCTCCTACCACCGGCACCGGGGCAGGCTGGGCAGGCTGGGCAGGCTGGGCAGACTGGACAGGCCGAGCCGTGGCCTCAGCCAGCTTCTGATGAAGCTGGCTGACTTCCGCCTGCAGGCGATCCACCCTCGCCTGCAGCTGCCGCGTCTCGTCGCTGGCCGTCCGCCGCACCAGCTCCAGGACAATGCCGTGCATGCTGGCTGCACGGCATTTGAGGGCCTTCTGGAAGGTCCCCTTCAAGTTGGAGGACTTGGAGGCGACCTCCAGAACTTCCTCCTTGTCCTGGAGCGCCATGCGCTCCAGCTCCGCCAGGGAGTGGTCGGCGTACAGCACGGTGGACGTGCCGTAGCCAGCCCTCGACCTGGCGGCCCGCGCCTGCTGCTCCTTCGCAGCGACCCGCTCCTCCAGGTCCTGCTGCAGCTGCTCCCTCCTCGCCAGGCCCAACTGACGCTCGGCGTCCACCAGGCCCACATCGTGGGTGGAAGCCGAAGCAGAAGTCGAAGCCTTCTTAGGCCTCGACTTCTTCTTCGCCTTGTTTGACTCCGAGGAGCCGCCGGACCCGAGCCTCAGGTAGGCCCGCTTTCTCTTGAGCCGGTCCGTCTCGGCCGCCGACGTATCGACGACGGAGCTGTCGGAGTCCGACATCAAGTCTGGCGCTCCGAACAGGCTGGCCGCAGAGGGTGCGCGATCAGCCTCCGACGCCGAAGCGTCGCCAGCGAGGCCCTGGGAAGGGCCGATGGATTGGCCCTGAGAAGGGCCGTTGGGTTGGCCCTGAGAAGGGCCGTTTGAATCGCCCTGGGAGGGGCGATGGGTTAAAAACCGCCCGGAGGCGTCACGGGTTTGTTTCTTCTTCATTTTATTCGCAGCGCGCATCGATAGCTGCGAATCACAGCGCACTTTAGCCGCCGGTCTGCCACTCCGTTACGGTGGTCAGACACGGCGTTGCCCAGGGGTCACGACGGGGACGTATGCGCTGTGGGGGGACCCCCAACCTAACCTTTTTTTTTTTTTTTTTTTTTTTGTCGCTGAGAAATGACATTACGCATCTCCGCTCGTCGGGGGACGAGGCGGAGTATGTGGGACTCCCTGCCAGAGTGGCAGTATACCCACTAAAACTCAGCGGTGTTCCCTCGTCGCCGTGATGGGAGGGTCATGGGAAACCGGCTCAGCCTTTACTTCCACGACCCTCCCGGCGCATGCCCGCCTACCTGGCGGGCCCCGCGTGCCCCCCGAGCGGGAGCTGGGGGGCGACGGGAATGGCCGGGAACACCTGGCCATTCCCGTCCGACACTGGTGGAGGCGCGTGCGATGCAAGCGAGGGTGCCCCCGCACCCGTCGCCTGCTGGCCTCCACCTGGGAGGAGTCGGAGATGACCTTCATACTGACGTCTTCTCCGACCCCTCCTCCGCCTTCGGAGCGGCGCCGCGAGAGGGTCTTCCTCCCGCGCGCGCTCCGCCGCCTCCTTCTGGGACATGACATGTTCGCAGAAGGAGGCGACTGCCGCCCAGGACCCCTCGTCCCTCAGCATGGCGTTGACCACGCCGGGGAGCGAGAGGTCCGTTCCGATCGCCGCCGTGAGACTGCGGCGCGGCTCGGACCACGACGAGCACACTGCGAGAGTGTGCTGCGCCGTGTCCTCCGCCGCGCCACAGCTGTGACACGACGGCGTCTCCTCCCGTCCGATCCGGTGCAGGTACGATCCGAAACAGCCGTGCCCGGACAGCACCTGCACCAGACGGAACGAGAGGAACCCGTGCCGGCGCTCGAGCCAGTCCCGCAGGACCGGCCCGAGCGCGTCGAGGGTTCGGCGGCCGAAGGCTGCGGTGGCGAGGTCCGCCGTCCAATGGACGACGATGGCATCCCTCGCCTCCCGCCGGACGGCCTCCCGCTCTTCCGGGGCGGGGCGTTCTCCTCTCGCCCTCCGCCCCGCCGTCCATTCGTGCACTCTGGCGAGCACCCACGCCTCGAGCTCCCAAGGCGGGGTGCCGGCCAGAGCGCACGCCGCTGCACAGCCGACCGTGCGGTAGGCCCGCGCAACCCGCTGAGCAATGGCCCTCTGGGGCGCCCGCAACGCGGCGGCGTTCTCCCTCCTTCGGAGGGAGTCCTCCCAGATGGGGGCCCCGTACAGGGCCATGCTCTTCAGGATGCCGGCGTAGAGTTGCCGGCATCGTGCGCTGGGCCCCCCCAAATTGGGGAGAAGCCACGACAGCGCCCCCGCTGTCTTCAGCAGGCGCGCCGACAGCCCGCTAAAATGCGGGCCGAAGCGCCACCTGCTGTCGATCACAAGGCCCAGATATTTCATCTGGGCCTTGATCTCGATCCTGACGCCCTCCACGAAGATGTGGGCGTCAGGCGGGGGGCGCTGCCGAGGCCCGTGGAACCACACGGCCTCGGTCTTGTGCAGCGCCACCTTCAGACCTAGGCGGCGGATCCTCGCTGCGACCAAGGATCCGCCCGCCGAGGCCAGGTTGGCCGCCTCCCTGAAACTCTCCCCCCGGGCGGTGAGGAGAGTGTCGTCCGCGTAGCAGATGACACTCGTGCCTCGGAGGAGAGTTCCCCGCAAGAGCCAATCGAAGCCGACGTTCCAGAGGAGAGGTCCTAAGACTGACCCCTGCGGAACGCCGGCCTCGGCGGGATATCGCCGGACCTGGCCAGTTCTGTCCACCAGGAGGATCGCCCGGTCCTCCAGGTAGCTGGCCAGCAGACTGCGCAGGTATCGAGGCACTCCGTGGAACCGGAGCGCCTCTAGGATGGTGGAGTGGGGAACAGAGTTGAAGGCGTTGGCAATGTCGAACGACACCGCCAACACTCCGTCCCCCGCCTCCATCGCCCCCTGCACCTGACCCTTGAGGCAGGCCAGCGCGTCCACCGTCGAACGCTCAGCCCGAAAGCCGAACTGAGCGTCCGACAAGTCCGGCCCGACATCCCGCAGATGGCTCTTGACTCGAGCAGCTATTATCCCCTCGAACATTTTACCGACCTCATCGAGGAGAACGATGGGCCTGTATGCCGAGGGGGAGTCTGCTGGGCGGCCCTCCTTGCGAAGGAGGCACAGCTGCCCCTCCTTCCACGGTTTCGGGAACCTCCCAGACGCAAGGCATGCGCTGAAGAGGTCCCGAAACCGCTCCTCCATCAGAGTGGCGGCGATCGCCACCACCCTGGCGGGGACGCCGTCGGGTCCCGGAGCCGTCTTCTTGGCGCGGACGTGGAAAACCGCCGCGCCAAGTTCCGACTCCGTGACCGGAGGGGCCTCCTCTGCCTCCTCGTCCTCCAGCGGGGCTCCGCGCATCTCTGGCGGGGTGAAGCTGTCCCTGCGCGGGAACAGGGACCGAACCACCCCGTCCAGAAACGAGGGCTCCAGGGTCTCGGCAACCGGGGGGCCAAAGGGGCGCAGCTTGTTGCGCGCCGCCTTATATGGCCTCCCGTAGGGGTCGTTGTCGAGACCCTCCAGCAGCTCGGCTCTCGCCGAGTCTCTGGCGGCGGCGATGGCCCGATCGAGGACCAGTCTCGCCTCCGAGTACACCTCGTAGAGGTGGTCCTCGTTGGCCGGGTCCCGTCGACGCCGCCGTCGACTCCGCGTGTAGGCCCTCCTTGCCTCCACGCAAGCTGCTCGGAGCCCCGCCAGCTCCGCCGACCACCAGTACACGGCGCGTCCGTCTGGCGGACGGCCAGACCGAGGCATGCTGGAGTTGCATACCTCGGTCAGAGACTGGCGCAGCTGCCCCGCTGCGGCGTCCACATCCAGACCGGCTGTAGGCGGCGACAGCCAGTCCTGGATGAACGCCGCCTCCCCCGCTGCCTCCCTGTCCAGGCGGGTCAGGGACCACCGCGGAAACGGCGATCGCCCCGAGAGGGGCCGCCTCCCGCCAGGGCCACCGGCGGAGATGTCGAACCGCACGTAGCGGTGGTCCGACATGGTCTCCACCGGGTCCACCCGCCAGTTCAGCACGCGCGCGGCCAACGCAGGGGTGGCAAAAGTGACGTCCACTATCGAGCCACCCTGCCGCCGCACGCATGTCTGGACGCTCCCCCTGTTCAGGAGGGAGAGTCCAGAGGAGGCTGCCCACATCTCGACCGCCCGCCCGCGGGCGTCGGTGGCCGGGTTGCCCCAGGTCAAAGACTTGGCATTCAGGTCTCCCAGCACGGAGACCTGACGCGGAACCGCCCTGCCGACCACTGCGGCCAGGACTCCGAGAAAATTCTCAAAGTCCTGGAGAGGACGGTTTGGGGAGAAGTAGACGCCCACGAGCGCCACCTCTCCCCACGCGGCGGCCACGTATCCCGGTCCCCTCTCTAATAGCGAGAGGGGAGGGGAGTCCGTGGAAGACCGCGCCGCTAGTGCCACCAGGCCGTCCTCGTCACCCAGCCAGCTGCTGGGGATCGAGTACGGCTCGGCGACCACCGCTACGTTCACCAACCACTCGGCCATGACCTGCACTACCAGGTCCTGGGCCGCTCTGCAGTGGTTGGCGTTCGCCTGGAGGATGTGGTAGTCGGAGCACATTACTCCGACATCGCACGATCCTCCTCGGCTGCCGCCGCTGGAGCTGCAGCGGCGGCGACGACGGCAGCGGTGGTGGCGACAGGGCGAACCTGCGCCGGCACTATGCCCTTCTTGACGGGGGGCTTGCAGCCCCGGCCCGCCATCCTGTGGTCCGCGGGGCGGCCACTTGCAGCGCACGCCTTGCAGTGAGGCGTGGTGGCGCTGCAAGCGGCACTCTTGTGTCCCTCCTGTCCGCATCGGTAGCACGAGGCTCCCCAATCGGACTTGGAGGGACACGTGGCTCGGGTGTGGCCGAAGGCGCAGCACTTGAAGCAACGCATAGGCTGGTCTTCAAGCGCTCGGACCACAGCCGAGCTGAGCCCCACGAGCAGCCGTCCCTTGGTCGCAGCAAGGACGGCCGCAGCCGCGGCAACAGGGCACTCGACACGGACGATGCCCATGCCGCGGCGACCGACCCCGATGGCTCCGGCCCTCACTGCGCCAGCGACGCAGCCTCCAGCCGTGGCGACAGCCGCCACCACATCCTCCTTGGTGACCGAGTCGTCCAGCTCGGTCACCTCCAGGGATGCGGTCTTGACGGGCTTGACGACCGTCGCCACATCCGCGATGACCTCTTGCAACTTTGTTGCGAAGAGGTCCGCGTTAGCGCAGCGCTTCTCCCCCGCAAACTCGAAGATTCGAGCTCCGGCCTGGGTTCGGCGGCACGTAATGCCGCCGATCCCCAGCCGGGAGGGATCAGCATTCGTACGAGCCCGTCTAAGGACGGACTCGTACGTCTCGCCGCGCTCCGCGGCCTCCGGGGTGATGGTCACCACGACGGCCGCGGTTTTGGGAGGAATTAACTTCCTCCCGCCGGCTTTGGCTGGAGCCGCTTTCGCTGGCGCTACAGGCGCAGTCGCAGCGGGCTTGGGGGCCGCCTTTCCCCCAGCCTTCTTCCTTCCCCTCCTGACCACTTCCGACCACGACATGTTGGCCGGGGTGGTGGAGGGAAGGAGGACGTCCTCCGCCTGCGATGTCTGGGGGGCTGCTGCTGGAGGAGCAGCCGACGCAGCCGCCCCAGACGCACCCTCCGTGCCCGTGGTGGGGGGGGTTTGAGGAGGCGCCTTGCTCCCCTTGCCCTTCCCCTTGCCCTTGCCCTTGCCCGTGGAGGGCTTCTGGGCCTGGGGCTGCGCTCCCGATGCCGGGCCTGCTGCAGGCGCAGGTTCCGGCTCCCGCGGTGGCGGCTTGTCCGCCGCTAGCGGCGGGCGAAGCCGCCTTTCCGGCAAGAGCCGGTCCTCAATGCCTGCGAAACAGGCTCTGGTGAAGGCCCTCTCCTCCAATATAACCTTTCGGAATAATTCCTCAAGGTTAGTAGGGGAGGGGCCTCCTACCACCGGCACCGGGGCAGGCTGGACAGGCTGGGCAGGCTGAGCGGACTGGGCAGGCCGAGCCGTGGCCTCAGCCAGTTTCTGGTGAAGCTGGCTGACCTCCGCCTGCAGGCGATCCACCCTCGCCTGCAGCTGCCGCGTCTCGTCGCTGGCCGTCCGCCGCACCAGCTCCAGGACAATGCCGTGCATGCTGGCTGCACGGCATTTGAGGGCCTTCTGGAAGGTCCCCTTCAAATTGGAGGACTTTGAGGCGACCTCCAAAACCTCCTCCTTGTCCTGGAGCGCCATGCGCTCCAGCTCCGCCAGGGAGTGGTCGGCGTACAGCACGGTGGACGTGCCGTAGCCAGCCCTCGACCTGGCGGCCCGCGCCTGCTGCTCCTTCGCAGCGACCCGCTCCTCCAGGTCCTGCTGCAGCTGCTCCCTCCTCGCCAGGCCCAACTGACGCTCGGCGTCCACCAGGCCCACATCGTGGGTGGAAGCCGAAGCAGAAGTCGAAGCCTTCTTAGGCTTCGACTTCTTCTTCGCCTTGTTTGACTCCGAGGAGCCCCCGGACCCGAGCCTCAGGTAGGCCCGCTTCCTGTTGAGTCGGTCCGTCTCAGCCGCCGACGTGTCGACGACTGAGCTGTCGGAGTCCGACACCAACTCCGGCGCGCCGAACAGGCTGGCCGCAGACGGTGCGCGGTCAGCCTCCGACGCCGAGGCGTCACCGGCGTGGCCCTGAGAAGGGCCGTTGGAATCGCCCTGGGTAGAGCGATTCTGGTTAAAAACTGGGTTAAAATCTGTATTTACAATAAAACGCCCGGAGGCGTCACGCTTTGGTTGTTTCGGCATCTTAATCGCAGAGCGCATCGATGTCTGCGAGTCACAGTGCACTTTGGCCGTACCCAGTCTGCCACTCCGTTACGGTGGTCAGAACTGGGCCGTTTCCAGGGGACGCGACGTGGACGCAAGCACTGTGGGGTGGTCCCCCACCCCCCCCAACCTAACCTAACCTAACCTTTTTTTTTTTTTTTTTTTTTTTTTTGTCGCTGAGAAATGACATTACGCATCTCCGCTCGTCGGGGGACGAGACGGAGTATGTGGGACTCCCTGCCAGAGTGGCAGTATACCCACTAAAACTCAGCGGTGTTCCCTCGTCGCCGTGATGGGAGGGTCATGGGAAACCGGCTCAGCCTTTACTTCCACGACCCTCCCGGCGCATGCCCGCCTAGCTGGCGGGCCCCGCGTGCCCCCCGAGCGGGAGCTGGGGGGCGACGGGAATGGCCGGGAACACCTGGCCATTCCCGTCCGACACTGGTGGAGGCGCGTGCGATGCAAGCGAGGGTGCCCCCGCACCCGTCGCCTGCTGGCCTCCACCTGGGAGGAGTCGGAGATGACCGTCATACTGACGTCTTCTCCGACCCCTCCTCCGCCTTCGGAGCGGCGCCGCGAGAGGGTCTTCCTCCCGCGCGCGCTCCGCCGCCTCCTTCTCGGACATGACGTGTTCGCAGAAGGAGGCGACTGCCGCCCAGGACCCCTCGTCCCTCAGCATGGCGTTGACCACGCCGGGGAGCGAGAGGTCCGTTCCGATCGCCGCCGTGAGACTGCGGCGCGGCTCGGACCACGACGGGCACACCGCGAGGGTGTGCTGCGCCGTGTCCTCCGCCGCGCCACAGTCGTGACACGACGGCGTCTCCTCCCGTCCGATCCGGTGCAGGTACGATCCGAAACAGCCGTGCCCGGACAGCACCTGCACCAGACGGAACGAGAGGAACCCGTGCCGCCGCTCGAGCCAGTCCCGCAGGACCGGCCCGAGCGCGTCGAGGGTTCGGCGGCCGAAGGCTGCGGTGGCGAGGTCCGCCGTCCAATGGACGACGATGGCGTCCCTCGCCTCCCGCCGGACGGCTTCCCGCTCTTCCGGGGCGGGGCGTTCTCCTCTCGCCCTCCGCCCCGCCGTCCATTCGTGCACTCTGGCGAGCACCCACGCCTCGAGCTCCCAAGGCGGGGTGCCGGCCAGAGCGCACGCCGCTGCACAGCCGACCGTGCGGTAGGCCCGCGCAACCCGCTGAGCAATGGCCCTCTGGGGCGCCCGCAACGCGGCGGCGTTCTCCCTCCGTCGGAGGGAGTCCTCCCAGATGGGGGCCCCGTACAGGGCCATGCTCTTCAGGATGCCGGCGTAGAGTTGCCGGCATCGTGCGCTGGGCCCCCCCAAATTGGGGAGAAGCCACGACAGCGCCCCCGCTGTCTTCAGCAGGCGCGCCGACAGCCCGCTAAAATGCGGGCCGAAGCGCCACCTGCTGTCGATCACGAGGCCCAGATATTTCATCTGGGCCTTGATCTCGATCCTGACGCCCTCCACGAAGATGTGGGCGTCAGGCGGGGGGCGCTGCCGAGGCCCGTGGAACCACACGGCCTCGGTCTTGTGCAGCGCCACCTTCAGACCTAGGCGGCGGATCCTCGCTGCGACCAAGGATCCGCCCGCCGAGGCCAGGTTGGCCGCCTCCCTGAAACTCTCCCCCCGGGCGGTGAGGAGAGTGTCGTCCGCGTAGCAGACGACACTCGTGCCTCGGAGGAGAGTTCCCCGCAAGAGCCAATCGAAGCCGACGTTCCAGAGGAGAGGTCCTAAGACTGACCCCTGTGGAACGCCGGCCTCGGCGGGATATCGCCGGACCTGGCCAGTTCTGTCCACCAGGAGGATCGCCCGGTCCTCCAGGTAGCTGGCCAGCAGACTGCGCAGGTATCGAGGCACTCCGTGGAACCGGAGCGCCTCTAGGATGGTGGAGTGAGGAACAGAGTTGAAGGCGTTGGCGATGTCGAACGACACCGCCAACACTCCGTCCCCCGCCTCCATCGCCCCCTGCACCTGCCCCTTGAGGCAGGCCAGCGCGTCCACCGTCGAACGCTCAGCCCGAAAGCCGAACTGAGCGTCCGACAAGTCCGGCCCGACATCCCGCAGATGGCTCTTCACGCGAGCAGCTATTATCCCCTCGAACATCTTTCCGACCTCATCGAGGAGAACGATGGGCCGGTATGCCGAGGGGGAGTCTGCTGGGCGGCCCTCCTTACGGAGGAGGCACAGCTGCCCCTCCTTCCACGGTTTCGGGAACCTCCCAGACGCAAGGCATGCGCTGAAGAGGTCCCGAAACCGCTCCTCCATCAGAGTGGCGGCGATCGCCACCACCCTGGCGGGGACGCCGTCGGGTCCCGGAGCCGTCTTCTTGGCGCGGACGTGGAAAACCGCCGCGCCAAGTTCCGACTCCGTGACCGGAGGGGCCTCCTCTGCCTCCTCGTCCTCCAGCGGGGCTCCGCGCATCTCTGGCGGGGTGAAGCTGTCCCTGCGCGGGAACAGGGACCGAACCACCCCGTCCAGAAACGAGGGCTCCAGGGTCTCGGCAACCGGGGGGCCAAAGGGGCGCAGCTTGTTGCGCGCCGCCTTATATGGCCTCCCGTAGGGGTCGTTCTCGAGACCCTCCAGCAGCTCGGCTCTCGCCGAGTCTCTGGCGGCGGCGATGGCCCGATCGAGGACCAGCCTCGCCTCCGAGTACACCTCGTAGAGGTGGTCCTCGTCGGCCAGGTCCCGTCGACGCCGCCGTCGACTCCGCGTGTAGGCCCTCCTTGCCTCCACGCAAGCTGCTCGGAGCCCCGCCAGCTCCGCCGACCACCAGTACACGGCGCGTCCGTCTGGCGGCCGGCCAGACCGAGGCATGCTGGAGTTGCATACCTCGGTCAGAGACTGGCGCAGCTGCCCCGCTGCGGCGTCCACATCCAGGCCGGCTGTAGGCGGCGACAGCCAGTCCTGGATGAACGCCGCCTCCCCCGCTGCCTCCCTGTCCAGGCGGGTCAGGGCCCACCGCGGAAACGGCGATCGCCCCGAGAGGGGCCGCCTCCCGCCGGGGCCACCGGCGGAGATGTCGAACCGCACGTAGCGGTGGTCCGACATGGTCTCCACCGGGTCCACCCGCCAGTTCAGCACGCGCGCGGCCAACGCAGGGGTGGCGAAAGTGACGTCCACTATCGAGCCACCCTGCCGCCGCACGCATGTCTGGACGCTCCCCCTGTTCAAGAGGGAGAGTCCAGAGGAGGCTGCCCACATCTCGACCGCCCGCCCGCGGGCGTCGGTGGCCGGGTTGCCCCAGGTCACCGACTTGGCATTCAGGTCTCCCAGCACAGAGACCTGACGCGGAACCGCCCTGCCGACCACTGCGGCCAGGACTCCGAGAAAATTCTCAAAGTCCTGGAGAGGGCGGTTTGGGGAGAAGTAGACGCCCACGAGCGCCACCTCTCCCCACGCGGCGGCCACGTATCCCGGTCCCCTCTCTAATAGCGAGAGGGGAGGGGAGTCCGTGGAAGACCGCGCCGCTAGTGCCACCGAGCCGTCCTCGTCACCCAGCCAGGTGCTGGGGATCGAGTACGGCTCGGCGACCACCGCTACGTTCACCAACCACTCGGCCATGACCTGCACTGCCAGGTCCTGGGCCGCTCTGCAGTGGTTGGTGTTCGCCTGGAGGATGTGGTAGTCGGAGCCCATTACTCCGACATCGCACGATCCTCCTCGGCTGCCGCCGCTGGAGCTGCAGCGGCGGCGACGACGGCAGCGGTGGTGGCGACAGGGCGAGCCTGCGCCGGCACTATGCCCTTTTTGACGGGGGGCTTGCAGCCCCTGCCCGCCATCCTATGGTCCGCGGGGCGGCCGCTTGCGGCGCACGCCTTGCAGTGAGGCGTGGTGGCGCTGCAAGCGGCACTCTTGTGCCCCTCCTGTCCGCATCGGTAGCACGAGGCTCCCCAATCGGACTTGGAGGGACACGTAGCTCGGGTGTGGCCGAAGGCGCAGCACTTGAAGCAGCGCATAGGCTGGTCTTCAAGCGCTCGGACCACAGCCGAGCTGAGCCCCACGAGCAGCCGTCCCTTGGTCGCAGCAAGGACGGCCGCAGCCGCGGCAACAGGGCACTCGACGCGGACGATGCCCATGCCGCGGCGACCAACTCCGATGGCTCCGGCCCTCACTGCGGCAGCGACGCAGCCTCCAGCCGTGGCGACAGCCGCCACCACATCCTCCTTGGTGACCGAGTCGTCCAGCTCGGTCACCTCCAGGGATGCGGTCTTGACGGGCTTGACGACCGTCGCCACATCCGCGATGACCTCTTGCAACTTTGTTGCGAAGAGGTCCGCGTTAGCGCCGCGCTTCTCCCCCGAAAACTCGAAGATTCGAGCTCCGGCCTGGGTTCGGCGGCACGTAATGCCGCCGATCCCCAGCCGGGAGGGATCAGCATTCGTACGAGCCCGTCTAAGGACGGACTCGTACGTCTCGCCGCGCTCCGCGGCCTCCGGGGTGATGGTCACCACGACGGCCGCGGTTTTGGGAGGAATTAACTTCCTCCCGCCGGCTTTGGCTGGAGCCGCTTTCGCTGCCGCTGCAGGCGCAGTCGCAGCAGGCTTGGGGGCCGCCTTTCCCCCTGCCTTCTTCCTTCCCCTCCTGACCACTTCCGACCACGACATGTTGGCCGGGGTGGTGGAGGGAAGGAGGACGTCCTCCGCCTGCGAGGTCTGGGGGGCTGCTGCTGGAGGAGCAGCCGACGCAGCCGCCCCAGACGCACCCTCCGTGCCCGTGGTGGGGGGGGTTTGAGGAGCCGCCTTGCTCCCCTTGCCCTTCCCCTTCCCCTTGCCCTTGGAGGGCTTCTGGGCCTGGGGCTGCGCCCCCGATGCCGGGCCTGCCACAGGCGCAGGTTCCGGCTCCCGCGGTGGCGGCTTATCCGCCGCTAGCGGCGGGCGAAGCCGCCTTTCCGGCAAGAGCCGGTCCTCTATGCCTGCGAAACAGGCTCTGGTGAAGGCCCTCTCCTCCGATATAACCTTTCGGAATAATTCCTCAAGGTTACTAGGGGAGGAGGAGCCTTCTACCACCGGCACCGGGGCAGGCTGGACAGGCTGGGCAGACTGGACAGGCCGAGCCGTGGCCTCAGCCAGCTTCTGGTGAAGCTGGCTGACCTCCGCCTGCAGGCGATCCACCCTCGCCTGCAGCTGCCGCGTCTCGTCGCTGGCCGTCCGCCGCACCAGCTCCAGGACAATGCCGTGCATGCTGGCTGCACGGCATTTGAGGGCCTTCTGGAAGGTCCCCTTCAAGTTGGAGGACTTGGAGGCGACCTCCAGAACTTCCTCCTTGTCCTGGAGCGCCATGCGCTCCAGCTCCGCCAGGGAGTGGTCGGCGTACAGCACGGTGGACGTGCCGTAGCCAGCCCTCGACCTGGCGGCCCGCGCCTGCTGCTCCTTCGCAGCGACCCGCTCCTCCAGGTCCTGCTGCAGCTGCTCCCTCCTCGCCAGGCCCAACTGACGCTCGGCGTCCACCAGGCCCACATCGTGGGTGGAAGCCGAAGCAGAAGTCGAAGCCTTCTTAGGCCTCGACTTCTTCTTCGCCTTGTTTGACTCCGAGGAGCCCCCGGACCCGAGCCTCAGGTAGGCCCGCTTCCTGTTGAGTCGGTCCGTTTCGGCCGCCGACGTATCGACGACCGAGCTGTTGGAGTCCGACAGCAAGTCCGGCGTGCCGAACAGGCTGGCCGCAGAGGGTGCGCGGTCAGCCTCCGACGCCGAAACGTCGCCGGCGAGGCCCTGAGAAGGGCCTTTGGATTGGCCCTGAGAAGGGCCGTTTGAATCGCCCTGGGAGGGGCGACGGGTTAAAAATCGCCCGGAGGCGTCGCGAGTCATCTTCTTCGGCATCTTAAACGCAGCGCGCATCGATTGCTGCGAGTCACAGCGCACTTTAGCCGCCGGTCTGCCACTCCGTTACGGTGGTCAGACACGGCGTTGCCCAGGGGTCACGACGGGGACGTATGCGCTGTGGGGGGACCCCCCCCCCCCAACCTAACCTTTTTTTTTTTTTTTGTTTTTTTTTTTTTGTTTTTTTTTTTGTCGCTGAGAAATGACATTACGCATCTCCGCTCGTCGGGGGACGAGACGGAGTATGTGGGACTCCCTGCCAGAGTGGCAGTATACCCACTAAAACTCAGCGGTGTTCCCTCGGCGCCGTGATGGGAGGGTCATGGGAAACCGGCTCAGCCTTTACTTCCACGACCCTCCCGGCGCATGCCCGCCTAGCTGGCGGGCCCCGCGTGCCCCCCGAGCGGGAGCTGGGGGGCGACGGGAATGGCCGAGAACACCTGGCCATTCCCGTCCGACACTGGTGGAGGCGCGTGTGATGCAAGCGAGGGTGCCCCCGCACCCGTCGCCTGCTGGCCTCCACCTGGGAGGAGTCGGAGATGACCGTCATACTGACGTCTTCTCCGACCCCTCCTCCGCCTTCGGAGCGGCGCCGCGAGAGGGTCTTCCTCCCGCGCGCGCTCCGCCGCCTCCTTCTGGGACATGACGTGTTCGCAGAAGGAGGCGACTGCCGCCCAGGACCCCTCGTCCCCCAGCATGGCGTTGACCACGCCGGGGAGCGAGAGGTCCGTTCCGATCGCCGCCGTGAGACTGCGGCGCGGCTCGGACCACGACGGGCACACCGCGAGAGTGTGCTGCGCCGTGTCCTCCGCCGCGCCACAGTCGTGACACGACGGCGTCTCCTCCCGTCCGATCCGGTGCAGGTACGATCCGAAACAGCCGTGCCCGGACAGCACCTGCACCAGACGGAACGAGAGGAACCCGTGCCGGCGCTCGAGCCAGTCCCGCAGGACCGGCCCGAGCGCGTCGAGGGTTCGGCGGCCGAAGGCTGCGGTGGCGAGGTCCGCCGTCCAATGGACGACGATGGCGTCCCTCGCCTCCCGCCGGACGGCCTCCCGCTCTTCCGGGGCGGGGCGTTCTCCTCTCGCCCTCCGCCCCGCCGTCTATTCGTGCACTCTGGCGAGCACCCACGCCTCGAGCTCCCAAGGCGGGGTGCCGGCCAGAGCGCACGCCGCTGCACAGCCGACCGTGCGGTAAGCCCGCGCAACCCGCTGAGCAATGGCCCTCTGGGGCGCCCGCAACGCGGCGGCGTTCTCCCTCCTTCGGAGGGAGTCCTCCCAGATGGGGGCCCCGTACAGGGCCATGCTCTTCAGGATGCCGGCGTAGAGTTGCCGGCATCGTGCGCTGGGCCCCCCCCAATTGGGGAGAAGCCACGACAGCGCCCCCGCTGTCTTCAGCAGGCGCGCCGACAGCCCGCTAAAATGCGGGCCGAAGCGCCACCTGCTGTCGATCACGAGGCCCAGATATTTCATCTGGGCCTTGATCTCGATCCTGACGCCCTCCACGAAGATGTGGGCGTCAGGCGGGGGGCGCTGCCGAGGCCCGTGGAACCACACGGCCTCGGTCTTGTGCAGCGCCACCTTCAGACCTAGGCGGCGGATCCTCGCTGCGACCAAGGATCCGCCCGCCGAGGCCAGGTTGGCCGCCTCCCTGAAACTCTCCCCCCGGGCGGTGAGGAGAGTGTCGTCCGCGTAGCAGATGACACTCGTGCCTCGGAGGAGAGTTCCCCGCAAGAGCCAATCGAAGCCGACGTTCCAGAGGAGAGGTCCTAAGACTGACCCCTGCGGAACGCCAGCCTCGGCGGGATATCGCCGGACCTGGCCAGTTCTGTCCACCAGGAGGATCGCCCGGTCCTCCAGGTAGCTGGCCAGCAGACTGCGCAGGTATGGAGGCACTCCGTGGAACCGGAGCGCCTCTAGGATGGTGGAGTGGGGAACAGAGTTGAAGGCGTTGGCAATGTCGAATGACACCGCCAACACTCCGTCCCCCGCCTCCATCGCCCCCTGCACCTGACCCTTGAGGCAGGCCAGCGCGTCCACCGTCGAACGCTCAGCCCGAAAGCCGAACTGAGCGTCCGACAAGTTCCCATGTACCGAGAAATTATTACTTGAAGATACAAACTTTGGACACCTGTCCTGAGAAATTAGCATAAAAAAAAATATGCTCTTAGTTTGGCCCAATAACATAGTTTTTGTAAATTTTTCACTTTTTCTATTATTTATTAACTTTAATTATCAAAATTTTTATCTTTTTTGTAAATCCTATAAAACCCCATTTTATACAAATTTTATCATTTTTTCTTGATTTTTATCTGTAAGGCGTGGAATAGGTGGAGAGGATCCGGCAGTTGGGTCTCGAGGTGGCTCTGCACAAATCCGAGGCCATGTCTTTTCATGGGCTTCGGAACGGGCCACCATCGGGATCCCAACTGACGGTAGGAGGGGTTCGCATCGGCGTCGAGACGACGATGAAATACCTGGGTCTCGTCCTCGACAGCCGGTGGAACTTCGTCGAGCATTTCCGACGTTTGGCCCCCAAACTGGAACGGGCTGGGGCCGCTTTCAAGCGGCTCCTGCCCAACCTGAGGGGGCCAAACGCCTCCTACCGGAGGCTTTACGCGGGGGTCGTGCGGTCCATGGCCGTATATGGCGCCCCGGTGTGGGCGCGTTCACTGCGGCTTCGAGCCGCCCACTACCTGAACGCGCCCCAAAAGGTGGTAGCCATACGGCTGATACGGGGGTACCGCACGATCTCGCGCGAGGCGGCAAGCCTCCTTGCCGGACTGCCGCCATGGGATCTGGAGGCGATAGTCCTCGCGCGCCTCTTTGAGTGGCGCGCGGAGGCACTACGCCGGGGGGAAAACCCGCTTCCGCGGCAAATTGCTGCGGAGCGGACGGACCTCCGGCGCGATCTCATGGCGGCATGGAAAGCGCGACTGTCGCAACCCAGCGCGGGGCACGCCGCGATAGCGGCGGTAACGCCCCTCTTTGAGGAGTGGCTAGAGAGGCGTCACGGCGCCCTCACCTACCGCCTGACGCAGGTCCTCACCGGACACGGATGTTTCGGGAGGTTCCTGCACATCATCAGGCGGGAGGAAACGCCCGGGTGTCACCACTGCGAGGATCGCCCTGAGGACACGGTGGAGCATACGGTGGAGGTCTGCCCCGCTTGGGCAGAGCACCGCCGTGTCCTCGTAGAGGCGATCGGCAGCGGCGGCGACCTCTCGCGCCGGGCCCTGGTCTAAGCCATGGTCCGGGGTGAGAGGGAGTGGGAGGCAGTCACCTCCTTCTGCGAAGCAGTCATGCTAGCGAAGGAGGTGGCGGGATGGGCGAGGGAGAGAGCTGAGAGAGCCGCCCGTCCCAGCCGCCGCGGTAGACGCTCCGGGCGTCGGGAGCCGCGTGACGACTCCCGGCCACCGTAGGCGGGGGCCTGCGGACGGCGAGTAATGGGTAGCTCGCCGTCCGATCAGGACCAGGCCCGTGCCGGACGGCGCGTATGTGTTCCACGCGCGCCTCAAAGAGATGTCAGCATCGAAGGAGGGGCCCGTCAGGGCCGAAGCCTGCCGGGGCAGCGGGATTGTCCGAAAGGGTTACCGCTGCCCCGGAATACAAAGGGCTAAGGAAGGAACACGGATGGGTTTTAGTCAGTAAGAGTCTGACACTCCCTTCCGCTCCACCCAGAGCGGGAGGGGTCATTTGATGATTTCCCATCCTTAAAAAAAAAAAAAAAAAAAAAGGCGTGGAATAGGGACAGGGTAGATAAACTTGGTGAATTTTCCAATTTTTTTTAATGCTATTTTAGCGTTCCCCATTGCTTTTGACAGTAGTCAAGCACCATCAAAACACCCACCCCCCAGCCACTAGAGACCCAGTTTTATCAAAGAATTAAAGTAAACTAATGGAAAATGGCATTAGTCCGCACTCCCCCTCGCTCCGTTATTCCCCCACCCCCGATCAAAGTTCCTCCCCTCCCTGCGTACTCTTCGGAGGCCACCAGCATGGAATCATACATCGCCGTCATATGCATGCCGTCAACTCGCTGAATGTATTAAAACCAGCGTAAACGAGAATAAAAGTGTCACGGCTAGCAATGAAAAGACCATTGCTCTGGCGTCGGATTAAATACGCATAGCGATATCAAAACTCCCTAACATCGCTCGTTCCTCTCAAGACGAACTCGGCCAGGAAGGCCAACCACCATCTTACATCGGCGACCTCAAAAATGAGATCATCACGAGTGCAAAGACAGAAGTCCAAGCCATAAAAAACCTCGCCAGAGCAGACGTTGATAATGGGGCACTCAGAAAGGAGATTGCAACTTGCGTGCGAGAGGAGTTGACCAAGCACCTCACTTCTGTCACGAGTCCACCACCAGCAGCACCAGCGGCACTGAAAGATCGCCTCATCACCTCATCACCTCGGCGTCCAATAAAAGACATACCACCCAACAGACCCGCCCTCATCGTCTCGGCTAAATGCGACACACAAACGGGCCAGGAAGTCGTGGAGTCTTTCAGGAACAGCATCAATTTCCGCACCACCACCTATGCGCCTTCAAAAATTCAGTCCGTGTCCAATAATAAACTAAGGGACGAGTTCGAAACGGAGAAACAGCGCGACGAGATCCTTAAGAAATTGGAAACTTCCACCCAGCTTACCGCGGAACCGGCTAGGAAACTGCAACCCATGCTTATCCTCAAGGGAATTTCAATAGATACGCCCTCGGATGAGCTAATCGACATCATTCGTGGCCAGAATGAAGAGCTATCGCCACTCATTGAGAAGAACGACGACCTGCGACTCGCGTTCAAAAGAAACAATAGAAACCCGATCCTATATAACGCGATCCTAATCGCTCACATCTCAGTATGGCGTAAAATAGTTGACATGGGACGAGTTTGCGTCGACCACCAACGGGTCCATTCAGAAGATTTCTCGCCGTTTATTCAATCCAAAAAGTGTTTACAGTTTGGGCACATGAGATCCAAATGCACAGCGAAACAATCCCCCCGCGCCTACTGCGCTGAAGAAACCCACAATATTCAAAGCTGCCCGATTCGGGAGAAAAAGGGCACGCCGAAATGCATCAACTGCCATCAACATAACTTAAAATTCAACACCAACTACGACGTTGGGCACAAGGCCACAGCACACATTTGCCATAGAGTAAAATCACTAAAACTTAAAATCACAGCCGCTCCGATTATGGATAAGTCCTCTATCAATATAGTACAGTGTAACATCGATCGTTCAAAACACAGTTTCCACGAATTCCTTACTTATTTTTACAATGGCCAATACGACATCGCCTTATTGTCTGAACCTTACATTGGTACAGGCAAGGAGGTGAAACCAATAGCGGGTATTGAAATTTTTCAGTACTCCGATGGATGCAACGTCAAGGCATGCATCCTTGTCAAACCTGGATGTGGTGTGGTGTTGGGGGAGTCCGGATTGTCTTCGGCCAATCTAAGTGTCATTCAACTGCAAATCGACCACCAGAAATGGTACCTGGCCTCAGCTTACGTAGAGCCAAGAGATGACAAATCCTGCACGCTTGAAGCAATAGACTGCTTCCTCAAGACCACATCGCAACACAGGTGCATACTGGGGGGAGATTTCAATGGCTGGCACCCCGCGTGGGGAAGTGAAAAATCTAACCCCAGAGGAATCAGCCTTCTGGAACTCACCTACGCCAATGAAATGTTCATCTGCAATAACGGTAACACCCCGACTTTCGAAACAGTAACGCACGGGCGCGACCGATCGTCTATCATTGATGTGACGCTAGCGTCTGCCACAATGTACGACATGGTACGCGATTGGAGGGTCAATCTGGACTGTTGCACGTCATCGCAGCATAATGCCATTGATTTTAACATCGCCACCCGCAGACCCACGACGAAAGTAAACAACAACAATTCCACCATCGTATTTAACACCAAAGGAGCAGACTGGACAGACTTTAAAGATGCTGTGCTACGCAGAATGACGCTATCGGACGTGCTCGATATGGATGTTCCCAACCTTGATGTCGATCAGCTGGAGCGCCTCGTCCACCAAGTTACTGATCTGATACGCGACAGCTGCAGTGAGATCATGCCTACTAAAGGTCAGAACCAGAAGCACAAAGCCCCATGGTGGACCGAGAGCTTGGAAACCCAAAAAAGAGACATTATAAATCTCCACAGACGCATTCACACCGCGAAATGGCAAGGATTACCTCTCGAAGCCCTTCTGGAGGAGAGTCAAAACAAGAAAGCGGTCTACTCGGAAGAACTCAAAGACGAAAAACTAAGGTTTAATAGCCACCTAAGATATGTCATGGGCAAAGCCACTCGCATATTCAACAAATTACGAATGTACACTAGGTGCACATGGGGAGCACATCCGGAAAACGCTCGCACAATCTATTTGCATGTTATAGAACCGATTTTCACGTACGCTGCAGGTATATGGGGTTTCATCGGAAGCGGATTTATATGCAATTACGGAGACAGGCTGCATTGTGTCTATACAAGATGCAGAAATAATACCCCCCGGTTATAAAATAGTACGTTGTGATCGGGCGGATGGTAGAAAACAGGGAGGCGCGCTTCTCGTGGCCACACAACGTTTCGAGCTACGACAAGTACATGTCGCGGACGCTTCGATGGACACCTGCGTGTTTGAAATGGTTTGTGCAACGGTCCATTTAAATAATAGATTTTTATTTTTATGTTGTGTTGTTTATATTCCACCGAGTAGTTCAGAGAATGAATATATGACTTTATTTAGGATAATTGAAAAGCTGTGTGATAAATATAGGGAAGTAATTGTTTTGGGCGATTTTAATCTATATTCTTGTCCTATAAATATTACTAATTATTATGAATGTTTTGTATCATATTGCGGGTTCACTCAAAGTAATACGGTACCCAATTGTTTGGGTCGTCAGTTGGATTTGGTTTTGAGTACAGATTTTAGTAGAGAGGTGTTAGTGGAGGCCGCGGACGAGTCGCTCGTGCCCGTGGACGCGCATCACCCGCTGCTCGCGGTGCAGGTGCTGCCCGCCCCCGCGCCGCCCGCGCCCGCCGCCGTCGCCCGCAGTAGCGACGACGTAACCAATATTAGACCGCAGGCAGTGGAATTTCTATAAGGCGGATTATAGTTTATTATATTCTATGTTGACATCTACGAATTGGAATCCAATTTTTGAAATGCTTCATCTGGACGAGGTTTTGAACTACTTTTATGATACAATTAACAATATATTAGATGAATGTGTACCCCGGAAAAAACCTAACATTGAACAGTCACGGTACGTTTATCCCGTATGGTACACTCGTGAAATTATTAAAGACATACAAAACAAAGCTAGGTTACATAAAATTTATAAAAAAACTAAAATAGCTACTGATTATTATGAGTTCTCTAAGTGCAGAGCTCGTGTTAAAAAGTCCATAAAAATTGCATACATAGAACATACAGATAAAATACAGTTACAATTTGCAAAATATCCTAAGTCGTTCTGGCAATATATTAAGTCTAAAAGAAGTAGAATAAACAGGCATTGTATCATAAAGGATAATCAACATCTCACAGACCCTGAATGTGCGCGCCAGTTCGCGGAGTTCTTTGAGTCAGTGTACAGTACGACTCCCCCGCGATTAGATGCGCAGGCAGCGGCGACGGAGGCCGGAGCGACCAGCGCGCATGTGCATATCGACACTCTGAGTCTGCAGGAGGTAAGGATAGCGCTCGAATAACTGAAGCCAAAGCGTTCATCGGGTCCGGACGGTATTCCAGCGTTTTTATTTCGAGACTGTGCAAGAGTACTAGCAGAACCTTTACATCACGTCTTTAATATCTGTATTACGCAGGCGACTTTCCCGGATCGGTGGAAGATCACGAGAGTTATTCCGGTTCCGAAGGGTAAGTCAGGTCCTGATATTAGTGGTTACAGACCCGTGGCTGTGCTGTCAACTCCGGCTAAGGTGTTCGAATCCGCTATCCAAACATGCATGCAGAGGCAAGTGAGCGCACGGCTATCAGACGCTCAACACGGATTCCGACCAGGGCGCAGCACTGTCACAAATCTTCTCAACTTCATGGCCCGGGTAATTCCATCAGTCGATGCTGGAGTACAAGTAGACGCGGCATACTTTGACTTCAAAAAGGCTTTCGATACAGTTGACCAGGACATACTGTTGAGAAAGCTAGCTGAAGTCGGATGTACGCCGCACATGCTACAGTTCTTCGTGAGCTATATAAAAGACCGTCAGCAATATGTCGACTACAATGGGTACGAGTCTGAGCCATACTTCACCAGATCTGGCGTGAGCCAGGGCAGCAATTTGGGGCCTCTAGAATTTATCATAATGATAAACAGCTTGCCGGACGTCGTCAGACATGCGTCATGTTTATTATTTGCAGATGACCTTAAGTTGCTGCTCGAGGTTACAGGTGAGAATGCCTGCAAGATGATATAAACCAAGTAGTAAAGTCCCCAGTCGCGCGCGAGACGCCGTATTGTTTTCGCGTTAAGACAAGCGAGCGTTGTTGTGCGCGGTTAGTTTATTTTTCGTATACCCTACATAACTTATATGTTTTATTTTATCATGTTCAATTTTAATAATGGATGTTATACGAGGCAGAATTAGTAGTTCATGTGAAGATGATATGGTTGATGACGTAGTTGAGGAGATAGTAGATAAGATGAGTGAGCAACAAGTTGAGAAGAACTTTGAGATAAGAGAAGAAAGCGGATTGAAGGAACAAGAAGGGCAGATACTTACCCCTGAGAAGAGGCTTAGACAGGACAGTGAGGAAATTATAGAGGAGGATGATGGATTTATTACAGTGAGGAAAAACAACAAAAGAATGGCGATGAATAAAACAAGAGAAATTAATAATACCTCAAATAAAATAGATGTTGATATGATTAATAGTATCACATTAATAGTATGCATTACAGGAAAAGGTACATTACCAAAACAATTCGGTATGGCTAAACTATTGAGATCCGAAAATATTCAAAAAATCTCAAGAATTCAATAAAAACCCTTATAAAAATTATGTTTACTTCGAGGATAGACAGGAAGCTGAGAAGTTAGTTAATTCTAAAAAATTCAAACTGTTAGACTACAACTGTCGGTTAATGGATGAAATCACGATTTCATATGGTATTGTGAGATACGTGGATTTGGACATGACTGAAGAAGATATTCGCGACAATTTGACATGTGATTATGATGTTATCTCTATTAAAAGATTAAAGAAACAAACTGAGGGAGGAGAATGGATAGACAGTGAGACTATTCGCTTAGGATTCAATGGTTCAACTTTACCCCCGTTTGTTCGTGGATACGGATGCCAGTTTAAAGTGGAACCGTATGTATTTCCAGTCACGCAGTGTTCCAGTTGTTGGAAATTTGGCCACCTAAGTCGGTCGTGTCCAACAAAGAAAGTAATTTGCCCAAAATGTGCTGGAAATCACCAGAATTGCGAAACGCTAATATGTATTTACATGTTCCAATTGTAAAGGGAACCATATGGCATTGGACAAGATAAAGTGCCCATTATTTTTAAAAGAGAAGCAGATAAGGAACATAATGTCCGAACTAAATTACACGTATAAAAAGGCCCTTGATGTTTATTTGTCACACTATAGCATTCCAAATAAAAACAGCATCATAAAAGAGACACAAGAATCAAAGAATAATGAAGAATCACAAACACAAAAAAAATCACAAAGTTATAACAGTAAGAACTCATTTAGTGATTTAGTAACAGAGGTGTTAGTATACACAAACAATTCAAATTATGAGGAAACCAATGAACAAATAACTGAATAGAGTAATCCGGGACTGTCAATGGCATCTCCAATTTTAAGAAGGAATTCAAGGAATAAACATGACACAAAAAAGAACTCACAAAAACAAAAAAAAGAGCTAAATGAGGTGACTTCCGAAGAAGATCAAGTGAATATACCTGAGGGAAAACCAAAACCTTTAGACCACAAACGACTTTTAGAAAAAATTGAGAATGTGTATTTGTCTGAATCCAGCATTATTGAGAAACTTAAAATGGTATGTATGTGGGCTATTTAGTATTTTAAGTCGATTCTATGTTATTTATTTTTTCTAATTTACTTTAAAACTTTTTGAGCAGTACCTACGTGTATAGACGAGGGGAAGGGGAGAGAAATAAAAGACGGAAAAAAGTGTGACAGGTGTAAAAAAGATTAAAGTTGCTAAAATAATTTAAAGGTGTTTATTTCTGCTAGTTAACCCAAATTCATCCATCCTACAACTTTGGGGGCTCGTCCGGGATAGGAAGAAAAAGAATTTGGGCAGAAATCACACGATTGGAACGGGTTTGGTTTCTCACGCATGTGGTTTACTCGTTGCCGGTCGCTGTGGGACAATTGTAAAAGGTGTATTAATTTCAAGATGCAAAACGACAAGGCGATGTTCGGCGTCGCGAACAATTCCATCGCAGATGGTATCGTAAAATTTAGTGGCGATGACAAAACGTATTCGTCCTCAAAATGGGTCCAGGACATAGAGGACAACTCAGAGATCTTCAGCTGGACGCCTCAACAGAAGCTGATTATCGCCCGAAGAACTCTAACAGGCACGGCTGAGCTCTGGTTGCGATCAGAAAAATGCTACAAGACGTTTGAAGAGCTGAAAGTGGCACTACAAAAGGAGTTTCCCGACCAATTGAATATAAAAGAGATGCATGAATTAATGAGTGCTCGTAAAAAGAGGCGCGAGGAGACTTATTACCAATACATGTTGGTCATGAAAGAATTGGGAAAACGGGCGAAATTCCCGGATTATGTGGCCATTCAATACATTGTGGATGGAATACAGGATTTGGAGATGAACAAGGCAATACTTTACGGCGTTACCACCTACGCAGCCCTGAAGGAAAAGTTAGCCATATATGAAAACATCAAAAATAAGTCCAGAATCCGTGCCAGCTTTTCCAAACAGCATCAAGAAGGTACGAGTGGTGTTGGTCGCGCTCAAAAGACGCAAGAAAAGACGCAAGCTGTTGAACCTAAAAGAAATTGCTACAAGTGTGGAGATTCATCTCATTTTTCCAATTCGTGTCCGAATGGTATAAAATGTTTCAAGTGCGATAAGTTTGGCCACATTGCACCTGATTGTAAGTCGAGCGTATGTACGCAGCCGCAAAGTCGACAGCGGCACCAGTCGATGTGCGTGAAGTTTGAGGCAAACGATGGCGTTGACAAAATTCAAGATGGCGAAAATCGAATTGAACTGTCAAACGGCAGCATTGAAGGTGACAGTGGTCCGCAACTTCAGTCGGTGCTGAATGTCAACAATGAAAATCAAAACAAACTTCAAAAGTCGGTGAAAATAATTGAAATTTGTGGCCAAAATGTTGAAACTTTAATTGATAGTGGAAGTGATTTAAACTTAATAACAGTAGATTTATTCTTTGAATTACAAATGTCGTCATATAGCAGTGAAAAGTTGTTACTAACTGGACTTGGTTCGTCAAAGGTAAATACGTTAGGAAAGATTAATGTTATCATAAACATGGACGGACATAATGTGGATGTATTATTTTATGTAATACCAGTAGCTGCTATGCCTTACAAGATCTTACTAGGTCAACCTTTTTTAATGAGTACGACTGTGTTGTTTAAAAATGGGTGTGTTAGTTTAATATCAAAAGGGGAGGGTGAAATGTTGAGATGTTTACTTTCAGATGCACAGCAGCAACAACTAATGAGTTATATTCCAGATGAAAACATACGCACAGTTGTTACACAAATGGTGGAAAACTATAAGCCCATGCAGGTGGAGGAAGCGTCAATTGAAATGAAAATTATTCTGAAGGATGACATACCGGTTGCACAAAGACCTAGACGCCTATCTCTGCATGAGCAGGATATAGTGGATCAACAGGTCAAGGAATGGATGCTAAAAGGTATTATTAGGCCAAGTTTTTCTGAGTATTCAAGCCCTCTAGTATTGGTTAAAAAGAAGGACGGTTCAACACGTGTTTGTGTTGACTATCGAAAAATTAATGCAAAAATGGTTAAAGATGAATTCCCTTTACCGATAATCGACGATCACATGGATCGGCTTTCAGGTTGTAAGATATTTAGTAAGTTGGATCTCAAGGATGCATTTTTTCATTTAAAAGTATGGGAAAGCAGTAAAAAATATACGTCATTTGTGACACAAACGGGGCAGTATGAGTTTAATAGGGCACCTTTTGGTCTTTCTATATGCCCAAACTATTTTACTCGCTTTATAACTATTACATTCAGAGATATAATTGCCAAGGGTTATTTATTAATTTTCATTGACGATATCATGTTAATGGCTGAGACTTATCAAGAAGCACTTGACAGACTTAGAGAAGTGTTGAAAGTGGCTGCTGTACATGGACTCCAAATCAATTGGAAGAAATGTAATTTACTAACGACTAGGGTCGAGTACCTTGGTCATATAATTGAGAATGGAACAGTAAGGCCTTCAAGTGAGAAGGTGGAAGCAGTGACGAAGTTTCCAGAGCCACGAACTATTAAACAACTCCAAAGCTTTATAGGTTTGACTTCTTACTTTAGAAAATTTATTGAAGGTTACTCATGGATTGCAAGACCACTGACAGATTTGTTAAAGAAGACCAGTATTTATCATTTTGGTAAGGAGCAGCAAATTGCTTTCAATCAGTTGAAAAACAAGTTGACACAGGGTCCAGTGCTTAAAATTTTTAATCCATCTTTGAAGACAGAACTGCACACTGATGCCTCCCAACAAGCGTATGCAGCAGTGCTCATGCAACAAGATCCGAATGACAATTGTTTACATCCAGTATACTACATGAGCAAGAAAACTACAGATGCGGAGAAAAAATATACCAGCTACGAGTTGGAAGCTTTAGCTGTGATAGAAGGTGTGAAACAGTTTAGAAAATATCTATGTGGAATCCCATTCAAGATTGTTACAGATTGTTTAGCATTTGAGATGACCTTAAAAAAGAAAGATTTAACAACCAAAGTGGCCAGGTGGGTTCTTTTATTACAGGATTATGATTATACAGTTGAACATCGATCTGGAAGCATGATGAGACATGTAGACGCTCTGAGTCGTAGCGCCTATGTCAATATTGTTACAAGAGGAATCCATGACCAATTAAGAAAGGCTCAACAGTGTGATGAAGGAACAAACGCTATTTTAGAGATTGTAAAACAGAAGCCATATATGGATTATTATGAACATAATGGACTATTGTATAAAGGTGAAGAAGGCAAAATAGTAGTGCCAAAAAGAATGGAAATGCAAATAATTAAAAAAGTACATGAAAATGGTCATTTTGGTAAAAAGAAAATGATAGAGCTCATTGAAAAGGATCGTTATATTAAAGATGTCACAAGGAAAATAGAAGAAGTAATTGTCAGCTGTATACCTTGTTTACTAGCATTGAAAAAAGAAGGAAAACAGGAAGGATTTTTGAACAGTATTCAGAAGGAAAGTATACCTCTTAGTACTCTGCATTGTGATCATATTGGTCCTTTAACAGAAACTAAGAAACAATATAATTATATTTTGACTATTGTAGATGCCTTCACTAAGTTTGTGTGGTTGTTCCCGACAAAAACTACAAATTCTACAGAGCTAATTAATAAACTAAGGATTCTGGATTTGAATAAATGACTTTTGATTTGATTTTTGATTTGATTTGATTCATCAACAAGCAATTGGGAACCCAACCAGAATGATAACAGATAAAGGAGCTGCATTCATTAGCAATGATTTTTCAGAATATTGTCAGGCTGAAGGCATACAACATGTTACAGTTACCACCGGTGTTCCCCGTGGTAATGGACAGGTGGAGAGAGTACACAGAGTTTTAATCTCCATACTTACCAAGCTATGTTTAGGAGATGAGAAGCAAAAGTACCGTCATATAAGCCAGGTTCAAAGATCACTAAATAGTACTTTTCAACGCAGCATAGGTACAACTCCTTTTGAGTTATTGATTGGTACTAAAATGAAACTTAAAGAAAATATGGAAATAATTAATATGTTACAGGAAGAGGAAAGAGAAGAGTATATACAGGAAAGAGAAAAGCTGAGAGAACATGCTAAAATACAGATTCTGAAAATACAAGAAGAAAATAGAAATAATTTTAACAAAAAAAGGAAGGAAAGTGTAAAGTATGCTGTTGGAGATTTTGTAGCGATTAGACGAACACCATTTGGAAAGACCTTGAAGATAAAAGCAAAGTATTTGGGACCTTACAAGGTGGTGAAGGATCTTGGAAAAGACCGATATGAGGTGGAAAAAGCTGGAGTTACTGCTGAGGGCCCTATAAGAACATCAACTGCAGCTGACTACATGAAAATATGGCCAGGGCCGCAGGGGTAAGCTACTAAGATTTTTTTTTGTTGTTTTAGACGTTCCACAACATTTCAAGCCTGGGTTTTAATTTAATTTATTTTAAAAATACAGTCGATTTAAAGTAAGTTAAGGCATTGGATCTCTGGTATTCCATGACATTATTTTATTTTTACGTTTTAGGTATGTACTACGTTTAAGTTGGTTGTTAAGTTATTAGTTAATATTATTTAAGTTGTGATTTTAAATTAAATAAGCAGTGAAGTAGGTAAGTTCATAGTCTGAGGTCAGACTATGGCAGGAAGGCCGAGTTGTGGGCTATTTAGTATTTTAAGTCGATTCTATGTTATTTATTTTTTCTAATTTACTTTAAAACTTTTTGAGCAGTACCTACGTGTATAGACGAGGGGAAGGGGGGAGAAATAAAAGACGGAAAAAAGTGTGACAGGTGTAAATAAGATTAAAGTTGATAAAATAATTTAAAGGTGTTTATTTCTGCTAGTTAACCCAAATACTTCCATCCTACATGTAATTTAATTTTTGAAGAGCTTCTAAGTTACATTGTTAAAGTAATTAAGGACGTAGATATTTTGAGGAAAATACTTGATTTATTTAAATATGGCTAATAATAAGGATTTTGTATTAAATTTTATGCAGTGGAATGCACAGAGCTTAAAACCTAAATTGCAAGAATTTCAACTTTTATTATCACAACAACGAATACATGTTGCCCTAATTTGTGAAACATGGTTAAACCCTGAATTAATGCTTAATATAAGCCAATATAACATTTAGAGACAAGATAGGGAGGACTCATATGGCGGTATCGCCATTATTTCACATAAATCAATTAAGACTCAGGAGATACCGATTAGTTTTAGTCATTCTGGAATCGAAACCGAATATTAGGTTAATTAATTGCGGCTGTATCGAGCATATCGTTTTGGTTTACTGTCCTAGTTCTATACATACTACGCAAAGGGATTGGGACAGTATATTCTCAAAATTTCATAAAAAATGTTTGAAAGTGGGAGATTTTAATGCTCACCACACTAACTGGTCATACAATAATGATTGCAGGGGAAAACAAATTTATGAATCAGCTTTGGAATCTGGGTATATTTCACTTAATAATGGACAGCCTACACGTTCGAAACTCGTCAATAGCTATCTCCAGGAATCGTCTCCAGATATTACATTTTCATCGACTGATATAGCAATTCACTTTAAGTGGTCAGTCATAAGCGAGAACTTGGGAAGCGACCACTTATGTATTATGATTAAGATGCGTTATCGAGATGTCTTACACGTTTCTCAAACTCGGAATTATAAATTAGCAGACTGGAGCTCTTTTGGAACGCTTGTGTCTAAACATTTATCTATTTCTGTAGACTCAACGCGGATGTTCAAAAGTTATATGATCATTTTATCCATGGTATTGATAGTGCTGCGGATGAAACCATTCCCATGAAAAAGTCGTGTCATAATCCAAATAACAATTTAAATCCAAAGGGTTATTGGTCTCAATCGATCTCGAGATTAGTTGCTGAGAGACGACTAGCTTTGGCCAAGTTTCGAAAAAATCCTACTCCTGATAATTTGAATTCACTCGAAGAAAAGACGTCTAATGCAAAACTAGCAATTTGTAAAGCCAGATTTAATGACTGGCAAACTCTCTGTGATGGTATTGATCATACAATGTCGGTTTCTGAAATGTGGAGTAAAATGCGTTGGATGAAAGGATACAAACGATCTAAAGTATTTGTCTCTCAAGAAGCGAAAACAGAATTATTGCGTTCCCTTACTCCGGATTCTGTAATGTCACCATCGCCATCCTTCTCATCTATTAATGAATCTCTAGAGACAGATTTCATTGTAAGCGAAATGCGCGGATGTTTAAAAAAAAAAGATACAGCTCCAGGTGTAGATATGATCACTTACTCGATGATCTCACACTTACCTGAAATCGGGGAGTTATACGTGTTACGGTTGTATAATATGATACTCAGGTCTGGTGATCTCCCATCCCAATGGCGTGAAATTAAAGTCATAGCAATTGCGAAGGCGGGGTACTTTTCGAATGGCAGTGGTAAACTTAGACCTATATCTCTGATATCTTGTTTATGCAAAACTTTTCATGCGATGATTGCAAAGAGACTTGAGTGGTTTGTGGAAAGAAATGGAATCTTATCACCGTTTACTACTGGTTTTCGAAGAGGTCAATCTTGTCTTGATTGTTTAGCACGTCTGGTGACACAAATCCAAATTGGCTTTTCTAAAAACCTCCCTACTCTGGCTTGCTTTTTGGACATCGAAAGTGCATATAATAATGTTTTAATAAATAAAATGACGACGATTCTTGATAATTTGAATGTGGGTAGAAGTATCTGCCAATATATATGGAACTTCCTTAGTGAAAGGCATCTTAAAATCATTAGTGATTCTGGGGGAGATAGTGAGATAGTTAGATTCGCGAGAAATGGTTTGGCTCAAGGGGACCCTCTGTCACCACTTTTTTTTAACATTACAACTTTCAAGATTTGTCAAGTTATTACTGAAAACATAAGTATTAAGATATTGTATTATATACAACCGGTAAGGACATTCTTGAATGTGCGGATAAATTCAATATTCATTAAATATTTTTACTGATATACTAGAAGAGTTGGGCCTAAAAGTTTCAGTAAGTCAGTCAAAATATTGTTTTTTAATAAAGGTCGAAGACAACAACAGGTTAGCCTGGTAGTAAATAATGATCCCCTTGGTGTTGTAGTTATAAATATTTAGGAATGTGGCTGGATAAATCTTTACGCTGGAATAAACATATTAATGAAACCATTGAAAAGGCACAAAAATACGTTAATATGCTAAAAATTCTTGCGAGTTCTTCGTGGGGTGTGCATCAGAGCCACCTACGGAGAATATATATAGCAATTACAAGAAGTAGGCTAGATTATGGGTCTTTCTTTTATAATAATAGTGCTAAGTCACACCAGTACAAATTAGACAAAGTTCAGAATCAAGCACTAAGAATAGTGGGCGGATTTATAAGAAGTACGCCAATTCACGCCATGGAGAGTGAGCTCTGTGTTCCTCCACTGTTTTTGCGAAGAAAGTGGTAAGCATATAAGTTTTGTTTAAAATCTCTCTCCATAGTCGGTAATGTTACAAACAAATTATTAACTGAACTTGGCAGTTTAGGACACATCAGATATTGGTCAAATAAAGAAATGCCACTATTGACTACGGTGTATAGGGAAGTGAAGGAAGAAAATCTAGATACTAAACCTCTTTTAGAAATGTTTAGTTTAAGAACATGGGTTACTAAAATTAATATTCATAGCTTAATCATTCGAAGCCTAGAGGTAATTAAAATGCCTAAGAG
Organism: Gortyna flavago; assembly: GCA_963669345.1. Classification (NCBI taxonomy): domain Eukaryota; kingdom Metazoa; phylum Arthropoda; class Insecta; order Lepidoptera; family Noctuidae; genus Gortyna; species Gortyna flavago. Next base: position 80,617 of record OY770139.1, read on the forward strand.
GACATATGATCCGAATTATTTATATATTTCTACAGTGTCTGAACTACGAGACAAATATTGTGAATATTATGTTATTTATACTGATGGGTCCAAAACTGCTGAGGGAAGAGGTGCTGCCATCTATGATCCCCTTAGACCAGAAAATAGTAAATGTTTTAAAATAAGTTCTCCTTTGTGCATTATGTCGTTGGAACTCGCTGCGATTTCGGAGGCTTTGTCATATGCTGGAACCATTGATAGCAGAAAAGTACTCATATGTGTTGTAACCCGGCCCTTGAGAAGTTTACAGGAATTAATAAGAAACAAGATGTTGATGGTGTCTATTGGTATTACACTACTCACCACCGTGCTAAAGTAAATTTATAAGGTATAATCTGTTAGGGAAAGATTCAATTAAACAAGTACCTTCTTAAACAATTAAAGTTTATTGTTAATACATAGAAATAGGTAGGTACACAAACAAATAATGTGGCGAGCCACTACACTATATACCTTTCCCAAACACTTGGGCATCCACCCATACAAATAGTCTCCGTTCCTACTTGTACTGGTGAAAGCCTGCAATGAGACTTATTACAATTTCTCAGAGTCGCTATATCGAGTCCGTGAGATGAACCACTTAATAACTTCTAGCTCAACCGTTCAAGTATTGACCTTTTAGGATTGTGCTCATAAAGGGAAAATAACGATTATGCAAAGCAATACCCGAGACACAATACTCTATAACAACTGGCTTAACACCTAGTTCCTACAAAGGCCTAACTCTCTCATATGATAAATTATGACACTATAGATTAACTCAGCGTTCTCTCAGTATAACAAATTACCTCTCAGTTAACAATCGAAATACCGTCAGTTGACGATTGAGTTACCCTCAGTTGGCGGGATTAAGTCCCTTGGCTGTGAACACACGAATAAACGTGGCCTACGGGCATAGAAGGTGACGCTGTCGTTACCTCGAGTGGCGAACTTCCCTCTTCACCTGCATTCGGCTAGGTAAGGCCTTCCTTACTGCGGATGACCACACCACAGGGGGTAGACTAGAGTCGCCTGCACCCGGATCGATTTCCTATCATCCGATCACAGGGCCGCACCGAGACATCACGAATCGCTCGCGCGTAGCTTTGTACAATAAAGAAAGGCTAGCATATAGCCAGACCTGTAACAACGTCCTTGTGTCAGAACAAAAATGTAAGACCCAAAGGTTGACCAACAATAACAAGGAAAATGATTGAATACTCACAGGGTTCAGCTTCTGCTGTACTTATAAATACCCCAGAGATTATTAGGGCACATCCCGATCCTCCCAGGAATACGTCCCTTCAAGTCAACCTCTTGGCTCGTGTCCTCGATCGTAAAGGCCGGAAACACTCTTGTCTTTTTCAAACCGATCTGACAGTTTCGGGAATGTTCTGTCACAGACTAAAGAATATCATATCGATTTCATAAACCTAGCGCCATCTAGTGACGCGTAAGCTACACTAAACGAGCCTGTACAGACCCACGATAGACGTCGCTACCTGTTGCGACAAATGTCTATTTTGCAACGTCACAGTGTGGATAGCAAAAGTGCTCTTCAGCATATAGCTCGATGCGCCTCTGGTTACAGAGGTGCATCGATAGCTTATGATATTATTTCAAAAATAGATGTGTTATCCAGTAATGGCATGGATCTGAGGCTGCAATGGATTCCTTCTCATATAGGTTTGAAAGGAAACTAGGAGGTTGATAAGCTGGCAAAAAAAGGAATTTTGGAAGGAAGTGACCTGGATATTAAACCAAATTTTTCAGAAATGCTGCCAAAATACAAAGATAAATGTAATCAACTTTGGGTGGAATATTTTAATATGAGGTCAAAAACTAAAGGTATTTGGTATAAGACGATAGCTGCTGAACCTCCTCGTATACCTTGGTTTATAAATAGTAAGTTAAGTAGGCGATTATTGGTAACTGCTCTCAGATTGAGATCTGGACACATGCCTCTCAACAATTTTGGATTCCTCATGAAAAAGTGCATCTCTCCAAACTGTGAGACATGTGGTAAGATAGAAGACGTTGTGCATTTGTTGACGGAATGTGTCCGCTTTAAGACTGAGAGGGAAAAATTAATAAAAGATCTACAATTAAATAAAAATAACATAGGATTGTTTCATGAGATTTTGTCTACGCCATTGTCTGACGATGCTAAAAGTCTTTTTAGATTTATAAATCTTCGTTTTAAGTCTACTGATTAAGTGGATGTTTGGCCTAAGAGGTTATTTAGATAGATTCTTTGTTATATTGTTGTAATAAGGTACGATGGGACTGTCATGTATTTTATATAAAAGTCCCAAAATTAAAAAAAGAGAAAAAAAAAAAGTAGTAAAGTGGAGCCAAGATAATAAACTCCATTTCAATGTCTCCAAATGCTCGGTGATGACGTTCACTCGTTCGCGGAACCCAGTGTGCCACGATTACAAAATAGAAATGACACGGATGCAACGAGTAACGCAGGTAAGAGATCTAGGAGTTCATCTAACTCCGGACCTAACATTCCGCGAGCATATTATTAAAGTATGCAGAAAGGCATACAGAAACCTAGGGTTTGTCCCAAGACAGACACAGGGGTTCACAAATATAACGACTTTAAAGGTGTTGTATGATGCGCTGGTAAGGAGTCACCTCGAGCACAGTGCAGTAATTTGGGCTCCACATGAATTGAAATACAGCGTCATGATGGAACGTGTTCGAAATAAATTTTTGAGACACTTGTATTTTAAATTATATGGAGTATACCCTTTCTACCCGCTGATGTACCCTACACTATTCGTATTGGGTATGGTAGGGTACAATCAGCTGGGTGTACGGCGGGAGTTCACTCTTGTTGAGTACATAATTAAACTTCTCCGCGGAATACAAAATAATCCGGAAGTACTACAGCGGTTTAGTATTTGTGTACCAGACCGCTACGTGTGAAGGCGGCGGCGTCCACCACTGTTGCTGGTACCGCCAGCGAGGACCAACTTACTGGCGAAAACACCTTTAACCCGAGCAATACACACTATCAATAAAATTCACCTAGAAATTTACGTATTTACGTGTACTAGGAGTGAACTCGCAAGGGTACTATTATTTGTACTATGCTACCATTGATATATAAAATATATCAATGTATGCTACACATAAGTTGTGATAGGTTAGGCAAAATATGTTTTTGTATTGTATTTAAATGTGTAGTATTAAGTATTATATGTTAATAAGTTATATAATAGTGGTTCTGTGTTATTGTTATGTATAAGTATATATAATTGTTATGTAAAAGTTCCTTGTTAGGGTAATTTAATATTGTAAGTATATAAATCGCATTAGGTTAATCCTGTTATGATAGTTGTAAGGTAATTATAAATAAATAAATATATATATATATATATATATAATTATATGGTTTGTAAAACTTTTAATGATAGTTTGTTTTATTTTTTATTTATCACTTAATATTATTACCCACATAGCGACTAAAACTTCCCACAAAATATCTGTATCAAATAGCAGATAGTATAGTAAATATTAAATTCAAACAACTAATTGAACCTCACATCAAAAATATTACAAACGCGAATCAAATAATTTGGAAAAAAAAACCTAACCTAACCTAACAGCATGAAGTGATGACTCTCAGACAACACCTATCGGTCCATTAGATTCGGAGATGTGACAGATGGACAGATAGACAGACACACGAGTGATCCTATAAGAGTTCAGTTTTTTCCGTTTTGAGGTACAGAACTCTAAGTGAAAAATGAAAAACTTTTTTACAAAAAAAACAACCGACTTCCAACAAAAACACAAAAACGTGAAAAATAACTAATTTCAGAAGTCGGTGTTAAAAAACGAAAATGCAGAAGCAACGACACCGACTTCTGAAATTAAGTTATTTCTGTTTTTGTTGGAAGTCGGTTGTTTTTTTTTTTTTAAGTTTTTTTCCTTGATTTATTCACTAAACACTAATTGTATTCTAAACTTGAAGTTTCTATGTTTGCTTGAAGTGCCTTAGAGTTTTGATGATCGGTGTCAGTCAGTGAGTGACATGAGTGAGTGACAAAATTAAGTCACTTTGACTAGTTATAATTCTTAAAGTACTGGTTCAAATTGAAATATGCAAATAAATGATTTTGATTTTATTTTGAATGAAATTTGAAATATACCGTGTTTATACAATGCCTGCTTGGTTACTGAAACTTCAGGCGTCTAGTTTTATCCACAACGAAGTTATAGGGGGGTTGAAAATGGCCTGAACTGTTTCGAGAAAAGGATGGTACGGCCGTGCCGCTTTTTGCTCGACTTGGCAGGGGCACTGCCGTGCCCCCAGATAATATCATGAGTATGGTTTAAATGTTAGTTGTAAACTATGGGACTAGATGTGAGCGCCACATGTGCGCGTGCGGCGGCGTTGCGGCGCTCCTGACAGTGTTCGATTAGCAGAATGCATCCATGTGTATTTATTTATAGATTAATTCTGACGAGCACATTAGCGCAGTGTCTGGTGACAGCAACCATTTCAGATTGTCCAAGGCATTTACAGTACAGTCAGCCGCAGCTCCATGGTAACAATGTGACTCTAACAGCGCCTTTCTTTAGTAGCAGTCAGGTCCCGGTCATACATTTGTACCACTAGTACCTATAGTCTTGGTCACACTTATTTATCTGCTTTTAAGTGAGTGTTCCGAGTGAGAAGCAAACCACAGAGCAGAAGTCAGGCAGTCGCCACCGCGCGCCGGCGCGTGGCGTGCACCGCACCGAGTGTTTTGTATGCTGCTTACAGGACTTGTAGTGAAATTGTTGCTAAAATTACTTCCTATAGAACAATATATGATAGGTGTTCTTCTTGATAAATGATAAATGATTTTTATTTTCTAAGTAGGTTTGCACAAACACTTTTACACGTCATTCATATTTTTTATAAAACTAGATGAGGTCGGCGTTTCCTATCTGACTACTCTGAGAAGAAAGGCCGAAACAAACTCAGAGGTCACAGTCTCTTTTAAAGTCCAGACATAATCTTGGTCAGGTTATATGAAGACCATGTAGATCGATATCTGAGATGGTCTTTTGAGGAAAGAACCACACAGATTGAGAGCACCTGTCCAGTCAGTGCACGCATTTGTCAGAAATCGTGCAGCTCAACTCAAAACTTGCGTGGACAACTGACGTGTATTTGACACAGTGTAGTTGGCGCGCGTCATGTTCGATACTGTTAGTTCCTATTACAGTTGCTATCACAGTTGATCGACTGGTGATCGTAAATAGAACATGCGCGTACGCAGCGACATGCCGTGTTTAGATCACAATGAAAGTGCTAGTAGCAATACACAGTCGTATACATGATCACATCTTGCCCGTATTCCCCACAGTGCCGCATGCCGCAGCGCTGTAGCGCTGCACAGAGGTGTGATACGCCCACGTTTCACAGATGTTTACAGAGATAGGGGGCTACCGGTATAACCGACTTGGAATCAAACCCAGGACTCAGCCGTCACGCTTGCGAGCAGTCGATAAATAAAACAATCAACCAATATCCCTACTTCATGAAGTTTGTTCATCTGATACGTCTTCTCAGACGCACAATGTGTACTTACGTGTACGTTGATGTGCAGCTAGTGTCCAATGCTACTGCATCTACTACTACTACTCATTTAGCTACTGCTCGTCAGTTGAAATGTACCCTCGGCCGCGCGTCGCGCTTTGCTCTCTATAGTACGCGTGGCAAGCATAGTATTCAACAAGTGTCTTAGTAAGCATGCTGAATTGATGATACTTACAGGGAAAAAATATTAAATTCTAAAAAGACCGAGAGGAGACCTGGGACCCAGCTACGTTCTTACATTATAGGCTGATAGGTAAAAATATTTTAGGCATACATTTAGCAATTTTGGTATTTTCATTAACAACTCGAGCATTTGCATTCAGAAAGTATAATTTGGTGAAGTGGAACTGATGATGAAGACCACAGATGGCCATCGGAACTACTCCTCAATACTCCTCATCATCTGCCTAGCCTTTTCCCAACTATGTTGGGGTCGGCTTCCAGTCTAACCGGATGCAGCTGAATAGCCATCGGAACTACTCAATGACAAATATTTCACAGGTCGCGATTCGATTGCTTTAATATGGATGCTAAGCAATTCATGTTCGTCACAATGCGTATGGTGAAGTGGAGCTGATGGTGACTTCACCATCAGCTCCAGTTCTCCTGTTTTTTACCAGGGGAACTCCTCAACAATTAACGTCCCAGCATCGGGAAAAAAAATATTTTGTAACAGGTGATGAGCAGTTGACATTAGGGTTTGAAACTGTATGCTCTCGAGGTGGTCCCATTGTCACCAAATCAGAGTCTGATGAAGGGATCCCATGAAAGTCGAGGAAAATCCTCTTTGGTAGGCATGTACAGTGTGTTAGTTGAACTCTCTCAAATCAAATGAAACCTATTGATGATTCAAGTATTTGAGTCTGAGAGTCATCACTTACCTATACTCCGACTTTTAATTAACTGCAGTAAAATGACACTTCTTAATAACTCATTTCGGACTGCATTTAGAGATATGCATGTCAAATAAGTTTAATTTGTTACACTATTCTGTACTAGAAAAACAAGGTTTGGTTGATGGCCTCGAAAAAACAAAAGACGCCAATTTTAGTCATTTAAGTTGCACATAAGCTGTCGTTTTACTGCAGCTAATTAAAAGTCCGACTATAATGCTACCGAGCCGTCGACGGTAGCCACAGCAGTCTTTAACTGTTAGGAGTTAGGAGATACGGCAATATGTCGACAGAAATTACTTAGCAGTTCTTGGATAGACGTGGACTTGAAAACAATCGTCTTCATCATTCCATTTCTCGTAATGGTAAGGGCTAGTAATTGTTGAAAGAGCTTGTAATAGGCCTAATTGAATAAAAGTATTTGACTTTCACTTATCATCAGCTCAGCAACATGAAGTGATGACTCTCAGACAACACCTATCAGTCCATCAAATTCGGAGAAAATTGGATGTGACAGACGGACAGACAGACAGATACTCGAGTGATCCTATAACAGTTCCGATTTTTCCTTTTGAGGTAAGGAACCCTAAAAAGTGAAAAATAAAAAACTTTTTTACAAAAAAGTTTTTTATTGGAAATGTCAGTTGTAATTTTGCCAAAAAAGGTTTTTGAAAGAGTTAAGTAGAAGTACCTTTTGTATTTACCCGATCAAAAGATGCTCTGGTTTCTGTGAATGGCATACTGTAATGACTTCGATATTCCTGTGAATATGACATATGTAGGTACCAAGGTACACACAAACCAGGTGACAACCAATGCGAAACCCTGGACATATCATCATAAGTTAAAGAGATGACTTTTGATTAAGTGAGTTTTAGAAGAACGTGAAGTGTGCTGTGGCAGCACGGTGGCCGGCTGACCGCAGGTGACGATGTATGCAAATAGCGCGCCTTGCCGCTCTGTGACGATCTCTCATTGAGAGCTATTTTTTCCTAGAGCGATGTAATTAGTATCGGGAGATGCGGATGATTGTCTTAAATGGCAGTCGTGTGGCGCGGCGGCGGCGGGCGGGAGGCGGCAGCGCCTTGTAGGGGTTGCTGCGAGTGCCAAGTGCCGCGGGCCGCGCGCCGCCGCGTATATAGCGCGCGCGTGGCCACCCAGCGCTCACTACTGTCGCTGCTACCGCTGTCTCCGCGCTGTGAGTGTCTGCCGTGCTGTCCGTGCACTACATAGCCCAGTGCATCTCAGTCTGTCCTAAATAGATCACTTCGATCTCTCCGTCAGTAATCTATTCTCGCACCGTCATACCGGAGCGGTGCACACGAGTCGAGCGTGTCAGTGCGGTGCAGTGCGTGTACTAACGGCGCTTGTGTTGCAGGTGTGTGGAGCTCGCCGTGTACCTCTTCATCGACTGAGTCAGGATGTGTGACGACGATGCGGGCGCGCTGGTAGTCGACAACGGCTCCGGCATGTGCAAGGCCGGCTTCGCAGGCGACGACGCACCGCGCGCCGTGTTCCCGTCCATCGTGGGCCGCCCGCGCCACCAGGGCGTCATGGTGGGCATGGGGCAGAAGGATTCGTATGTGGGCGACGAGGCGCAGAGCAAGAGAGGTATCCTCACTCTCAAATACCCCATCGAGCACGGCATCATCACCAACTGGGACGACATGGAGAAGATCTGGCACCACACGTTCTACAATGAGCTGCGTGTGGCGCCCGAGGAACACCCCATTCTGCTGACGGAGGCGCCGCTCAACCCCAAGGCCAACCGCGAAAAGATGACGCAGATCATGTTCGAGACCTTCAACTGTCCCGCCATGTACGTAGCCATCCAGGCCGTGCTCTCGCTCTACGCGTCCGGTCGTACCACCGGCATCGTGCTGGACTCCGGCGACGGCGTCTCGCACACGGTGCCCATTTATGAGGGCTACGCGCTGCCGCATGCCATACTGCGTCTGGACCTGGCGGGCCGCGACCTCACGGACTACCTCATGAAGATCCTGACGGAGCGCGGCTACTCCTTTACTACGACGGCGGAGCGCGAGATCGTGCGCGACATCAAGGAGAAGTTGTGCTACGTGGCGCTGGACTTCGAGCAGGAGATGCAGACGGCGGCCGCGTCCACGTCGCTGGAGAAGTCCTACGAGCTGCCGGACGGGCAGGTGATCACCATCGGCAACGAGCGCTTCCGCTGCCCCGAGGCGCTGTTCCAGCCCTCGTTCCTGGGAATGGAGTCGTGCGGCATCCACGAGACCGTGTATAACTCCATCATGAAGTGCGACGTGGACATCCGCAAGGACCTGTACGCCAACACAGTGCTGTCGGGCGGCACCACCATGTACCCAGGTATCGCCGACCGCATGCAGAAGGAGATCACGGCGCTGGCGCCCTCCACCATCAAGATCAAGATCATCGCGCCGCCCGAGCGCAAGTACTCCGTGTGGATCGGCGGCTCCATCCTGGCGTCGCTGTCCACCTTCCAGCAGATGTGGATCTCCAAGCAGGAGTACGACGAGTCCGGCCCCGGCATCGTGCACCGCAAGTGCTTCTAGGCGAGTGACGTCACACGCATCACTCCTCCACAATTTTATACTTGTTGGCAAACAAATGTATTTATTTTATATTCTCTGTCGGAGACTGCTCGCTGTTGCGTTATCATGTAAGTGAACTACTTTAAGTGTATGTTGTTTAATATAATTTTATAACTGAGCGTGTGTTTATCATCCTGTGCGACCCCTACCCCGGGTCCCAGTGGCCCAGTGTCCCAGCCTGTAGAGCGCATCGGGCCACCGGTCACTAGTGCCCATACTGTCCATATAAGGCGTGGCTGTGTGCGCCGGCGCTGCGTATTAATAGCGTCTTTGACAATCGAACAGTAGGTAGTTTAATTTAGTATCGATGCTGCTGAGTGCCAATTGATCGGCGCGCGGAGACAATGGCCGCGCCACCGTCTGCAGCAATATATTTATACCGCACTCACAGGTGCGCGAGCCCTCCGCGAGTTATGTCGCACTAACTGTCTCGTGTGGTATGTGCCATTAAACAAACGCCACATTACCGTAACACGCTAATGATCTGGCTGATTCATCTGTTACATTGCATTCTAAACCATTTCGGTGTATCAACAAAGTGGTTTAATTGGCAGTTTAGTAATACCAATATCAAGAGACATAAATAGAAACAAAGTTGTCCACACAACGTGGGTAAGTAGATCATGACGTGCAGGTGAGGCGAGTGTCGCCAATATCGCCAGTAGAGCACCGAAATTAAACGATACTACATGACACCCTTATACCTTTATTTTATAAAAATATTTACAAGTTTTACGTCGCCGAGGCCTGTCCGACACAGCGCAGAGGCCGCGCGTACTACTTCATGTTACAACATTACGTTAGGTTCTTATGACTATCACTGAACACGTCTTCTACGTATACTCGCTGACTTCTGTTAAAGTTCGTGAACGAGGCGCGACTCACATCGACATAGCGGAGCGGAACTCTTATAATATATACCCGTTAAGCCGGTGCACACTGTGCAGCGTATAGTCTATGATCAGTCGCGGGGCGGCGGCGGTCGCAGCAGGCGCTTGTCGGGCGGCGCGTCGTCGTCGTCGTCGTCGCCGCAGTCGAAGCGGATGTGGCGCGCGCTGCGGCGGCGCTCGGGCGCGGCCACCTCGCCGCCCGCCGCCAGTCACACCTTGTCTTCGCCGCCGCCCGGCGCCGCCGAGCGCACGAACTGCAACACGCGCGGAGGTGAGGCGGACGTGGTGACGGTGCCGCGCCGCCCGCTCGCGCCCAGCATACTCACCGACACCGTGGTGGCCGTGGCCGAGTTGGCGCGCGGCCGAAACGTCAGCACGCGCCAGCGCCGCCGCAGCTGCGCCAGCACCTCGCCGTTGCAGAAGCAGTACAGTACGGCCACGCACAGCCCCTGAAGCGACGTCGTCAGCGCCGACACGTACTCGTAGGCCAGCCACCAGCGCACCGTGTGGTCCGGCCGGAAGGGCATCAGCAGGTACTGCAGGCCTAGCAGCGGCGCCAGCAAGCAGGTGGCGCGCAGCGCGTGCAGCGCGGTGGCTGAGGGGCGCGCTGGGCCGCCCGCGCCGCCCACGCTACCACCTGCACGCAGCTTGGTGCACAGCACGCGCACGATATTGCACAGGAAGCCCAAGTTGAGCAGCACGGCGCCGCACGCCAGCACGGCCAGCTCGAGGCGCGGCGTGGCCTCGTCCATCCAGCACAGCGGCTCGTCGCCAGCGGCGCGGCGACCGGCGTACACTGCGGCCGATGTGAGCGGCAGCAGCCAGCCCAGCGCCAGCAGCGCGCGCAACAGGCGCCGCTCCGACACGAAGGCGCTTACCAGCACCGTGTGCAGGTAGAGCCCCTCGCACAGCATCCACGTGTAGTTGGTAAGCAGCGCGTACTGCAGCACCGCGTTGAGCGCGCGGCACCATGCGGGCGATGACGTCAGCGTGGCGGGCGCGCGCACCACCAGCGCGTACCACAGCAGCCACAGCGCGTTGTTGAGCGCGAACGAAGCGAACAGGTTCATGTGCACCGTGATGCGCGCGCACCGCAGCGACCTGCGACACACACAGTGTCAGCTTGCACACAGTGGACACGGAGCAGCGGAGGACGGCAGAGACTCACCTGAAGTAGAAGAGGATGCCGAGCGACAGCAGCAGCGCCACCAGCGACACGCTGTAGCCCGCCTCGTACACCGCGATGATGTCGCTCACGTCCTGTACAACAAACGTTAGTCAGTGCTGGCTCGCTCGCAGGACATACTCAGCTAGTGCGGGCCTCACATCCTCGGGCTTGATGCAGGTGGTGTAGTTCGACCAGGGCCGGCCGGTCTCTGGGTGCAGCCACCATGTGCCGTCCGCCGTGCACTCCTTATGCGCCAACACTGCAACAAGAGCAAGTGTACACACGAGTGAGCCGAGAGACGCGTCAGCGGTACTTAAAGCATGCGACGCACGTTCAGGACTGAAGCCGGGCACGAAGGCGGGGCAGGCGCGGTAGGCGGTGGAGTTGGCCGGCGTGTGCGGCCAGCACAGCCACGAGTCGAACGTGCCCTCGCAGAACACGCCTGCAAGCAGAGAGAGCGGGTGAGTGGCGCTGGTGGAGTGGGCCGGGAGCGGCGGCGCACACAGTGGCGGGTACTGGCCTGCTTGCAGCGCGGTGCCGTTGTTCTCCAGCTGGCAGGCGGCGGCGTCTCGCGCGATGCGCTCGGGGTCGTCCATGTCGCGCGCCCTGCCCCCTCCACGCCCCGCACGCTGCGCTCGCGCCACTCACGCCGCGCTCACTGCGTGCTCGCACTGAACTTCACCCATCACCTGTAATCATCAGAACAATCTTGACAAACTCGTATAAATATTAAAAATAACCAAAACAGTTTGTATCGGACTTTAAAAAAGGGAAGACGTTGTCATAGAACTATTATTACTCGTAGTACTTTATCTCAGTGGAGGTTATGTAGGTGTGTGAGTACTAACTGCTAATAGTTAGGATACATGCATCTTTGACGATGCAGTCAATGCAGGCAGGCGAAAGCATTCGCTGTTCGCGAATTTTGTACCGAACAAACCGACATCTAAGACAATGCAGACAGGCAAAAGTGCTGCGCTGTTCGCAAATATTGTACCGAACTAACCGACATTTATGACAATGCAAGCAGGCAAAAGTGTTGCGCTGTTCACAAATATTGTACCGAACAAACCAACATCTATGATGTGTTTATAATTATGTAACTTATATGAAGATTCTCTGAAATAAATGATAATAGTAATAATAACAAATAAATAATATGACAATGTAGGCAGGCGAAAGTGTTGTGCTGTTCGCAAATATTGTACCGAACAAATCGACGTCTAAAAAACACTACAAAGTGAAAAACAACTTTAAACTCGGAAGTCGGTAGCAAAACCCAAAAAAAATCAAAACCAAAGAAACCGTCTTGAAAAAAAAAATTTTTTCAGAGTCGACAATGTGACAATACTTTACACTGCGCATTTCTAATGACGTTCCTAGTCTGTATAAGTACGAAAATTCAATGAAATATATCCATCCGTTTAGTCCATCCATAGTCGGCTCAACACACAGTCGGCCGATCTGCAACATGCATAGTCGGCTCATCACTACTTTATACAGTCGACCGATCAGCAACATGCATAGTCGGCTCATCACTACTTTATTTAGTCGGCCGATCTGCAACATGCATAGTCGGCTCATCACTACTTTATTTAGTCGGCCGATCTGCAACATGCATAGTCGGCTCATCACTACTTTATTTAGTCGGCCGATCTGCAACATGCATAGTCGGCTCATCACTACTTTATACAGTCGACCGATCTGCAACATGCATAGTCGGCTCATCACTACTTTATTTAGTCGGCCGATCTGCAACATGCATAGTCGGCTCATCACTACTTTATTTAGTCGGCCGATCTGCAACATGCATAGTCGGCTCAACACTACAATAAACAGTCGGCCGATCGGCAACATGCATAGTCGGCTCATCACTACTTTATTTAGTCGGCCGATCTGCAAAATGCATAGTCGGCTGAGCCGACTGAAAAGAAAACTACAAAGCCAAAGCCAAAGTTGCCAGCTGAAAGTTGCCAGTGTTGGAAGTTAGTGTCGTACGGACATAGAATAATGCTAAAAAAATTGGCGTCAAACTATTGGTACTCGCAGCATAGAGATGTAACAAGTAACGCTGTAACTATGCGCTGTACGATCTGTACAGTGTAAACGTGTCGAGTAGGTAGGTAGGTGTATCGACAAACATTCTGGTTGTGTAAGCCCACGGGACGAGATATCCGATAATCCGTTTGAGCATCGAGTGACAGCGGAATGCCGCGTGTCGCCCGCGCTGCGCTCGCGTCCGGGCCCGCCGCGCGGCGCCGCGTGGACACGACTGGAAGCCCGCTTGCACGTTTAGCGCTAAACACATTTAAAACATCATTATGTCTCTGTGATCCTGAACGATATTTTAAATACTGAGCGGTCTAAATGTTTGACGTAAACTATTTAGGTTGGAGAAAAGGCGTGTGACTCGGGCGGCCGGCCGGTGTTGGTGTTGGGCAGGCAAAGTGTGGCCGTGGCGCGGCGGGGCGTGGCTGAGGCGCTGAGCGGGTGTGCGTGCGCTCGTGTACTTTAAGTATGGCCGTGGCATGGCTGAGGCGCTGAGCGGGAGTGTCGGCGCTCGTATACTTGAAGTTTGGCCGTGGCGCGGCCGTGGCGTGGGTGCGGCGTCGAGCGGGCGTGCTGGCACATATACAAGCGCCAGCACGCCCGCAAGTATTTGAAGCCGGTCGCTTGTTAGACCTGCCGCATATAAACCAACATTTCTTCCTTGAGTTATCGCAGTGCGCGAATGGTATAGCTACGTATATGCGTCAAGTGTGCGCCTGTCGACGTGTGAAAGCACTTAAATTGTATTAATTCGTAAAGTGCGCGCGTCGCTAAGTAGTTAAACAATAACAAGCGCAGTTACAGTTTGAACGTGTTGAAAATGAAAATTATTATGAATATTATTTCATATATGTAGTTTACGTTTAAAGGTCAAATAATCAACCTGGTTGATTTTGCTGAAATTACAGTCTGTGTTTATAGACATTTGAACAACAGGTGCCATGTGAATCACGTGCCCACATTTATATTGAAGGTCATCGCCACACTAGGCGCTTGGCAGCTCAGGCAGGGTTGCGTGGGGTTCGAAGTCGTAGGAACAACGATTTCGACTACCACGTGCGCCAATCGCCTTCTATTAGGACTGCTATTGATTACTTTATTATATCTTTCGAACATTTCTGTCACTATTGTAGTTAACTAAAACTGCGCCATGTTGTTGTCATTGATTTTAATAATGACTGTGATCCTGTTCAGTACAAGGTGGATTTCGCTACGTAAACAAGAAAGCCTTATTAATTGCTTTCTGTGCAACCTGCGACAAGGCGTTAGTGACTAATTGTTGTGGGTTTTGTTTTATATATTGTATTTATCTTTTTTAGTAATTTTTTTGTATTGGTGTTAATAAACGAGAATGCAGAACTAACGACACCGACTTCCGAAATTAAAATTATTTATCACTTTGTAGTTTTTTTTTTGGAAGTCGGATGCTTTTTTTGTAAAAAAGTTTTTTCATTGAGTACCTATTTTTAGTAAATGATTATTTACAGCAATACAAAAAAATTACAAAATAGTTAAAAAGTTTTAGTGGGAGAGTTTGTAATTTATCTAAGTTACAATAGCCTAACGTCAACTGCTCATCACCTTTTACAAAATATTGCTTTTCTCGATGCTGGGACGTTAATTATTGAGGAGTTCTCCTGGTAAGAACCAGGAGAATCCCTCAACAGCCACTTACTACACGCACTGTGACGAGCATAAATTGCTTAGCAATCATATTAAAGTAATTGAATCGCAACCCGTGAAATATTTATCATTGAGTAGTTCCGATGGCCGTCTGTGGTCTTCATCATCAGCTCCACTTTACCAAATGATGATTTCCAAGAGCAAATGCTCAAGTTACTCTAAAAAATATACAAATCGCTATAGCTTTGCCTATAAAATTTGAGGGTTTCCCTCGATGTCTATGGGATCCTCTCATCAGATTCCAACTTGCTGACAATGGGACCATCTCGAAAGTACACCCTTTCAAAAAATTAAATAGGTCCACAATTGACGGAGAAATCGATGAACATACAAAAAAAAAACATACGTACAGTCGAACATATAACCTCCTCCTTTTTGGAAGTTGGTTAAAAAAGACTTTCAATACAAGATCCCAGTTCCAACAAAATCAGACGGACCACTTGTCTACTATTCGAAATATGTGTTAAACATCTCTGCCCACCCCATCGGGGTATAGAAACATTTAAACTATAACATCTGAATTGGAACTGTTGTGGTTGATGTGAATACTTTTTGTTTATATAAAAATCATCTTCCTGACTTGAACAGAAAAATTACTAAATCTCTAAAACTGGAAATTTTTATTTTTTTGTGGCCTTATTAATGTTCAATCAGCATCTTACAGGCTATATTGTACCAAAATTATTAATGTTCAATCAGCATGTTACAGGCTAAATTGTGCCAAAATTATTAATGTTCAATCAGCATGTTACAGGCTATATTGTACCAAAATTATTAATGTTCAATCAGCATGTTACAGGCTATATTGTACCAAAATTATTAATGTTCAATTAGCATGTTACAGGCTATATTGTTCCAAAATTATTAATGTTCAATCAGCATGTACAGGCTATATTGTACCAAAATTATTAATGTTCAATCAGCATGTTACAGGCTATATTGTACCAAAATTATTAATGTTCAATCAGCATGTTACATGCTACATTGTACCAAAATTTCAGCCAAATTCACCGAACGGTTTTTTCCATACATTTTGTGCGGGGTCCTTTCTCAATATTGTGCGTACGAACTTATATTCCAGTTGTAATGTTTGGGCGCACATGTTCTACAACTACGATTTTAAGTTTGTTCTTGGGATAAATTCACTAATGGTGCTACCGGCAAAATTTAAATTTAAAAATGGATTTAAAACAATTATTCATCGTACTGCAGAATCCGCTCCACGCGAGTTCAATTCGCACTAATCCGGCTTTCTATTGTGGTGAGAACCTCCTTGGTTCTCAGTAAACCAATGAACAGAACAGAAATGAAGGGAAACTTTTGTAGAAACAGATGTTCATACAAAAATGTTCAGTCCTCGCGGGTCGTACGAACTGGGCCCTCGGAGAGCGTCTCCGCCTGGAGTGCTACGGCGCTACGGTGCTAAGGCGCTACGCTGCTACGGCGCTACGGCGCTACGCGGCGGCTCGCTACGAGGCTCCGAGTGCTGGCGCTACGCCAACGCTTTTAGTTATAATAACTACTTATCGTAGACGGAAGAGTGAGAATCTATTGAGACATAGGTACGCAGTAGGTACCATGTAGGTACATGGTGGTACAAAGAGGGTACGACTTCTGTAATTTAATATGTCTATTCTTAAGCATATATTATAATGTCAAAATAAAATATACAATATTTAGAACGTTTCCGAACGTGTGTTCAGTTGAGATGAAGTATTATGATCTTTAATTTGGTTGATATGGGTTGTCAAACCGTGGGTATAATAAAGTTAAGAAATAAAAACTATGAAGCTGTTGCAGACGTAAATAGTAATTTGTTATTTGGAGTGACGGTGTTAATGAAACACTAACTAACTATTGTGTAGAACTGTAGATAATCAAGGACAGGAATAGAAATAACTCTTTATCTTTTATATAGTTATTGTCGTACATAATAACTTGAATGATGAATAGCACTAGCAGTACGTACCCGCTTTCATTTCACTTTCGTAAAATAATAATGTTACGAAATACATAGGTCAGCAATTAAATTATTTCAGAAAAACTTGCATGTCGGGATACGTCCTGCTGCTACGCGCTAATCTGTCGTAGCGGTGCTACGCACGAGTCTGCGTAACGGCTTCGAGGTGCTACGCGCGGAGTCGGCGTAGCGCTCCTACGACGTGGGTTTCCCTTACGAGTGATCCGTTGCTAATTGCTAATCTGTTAGCAAGTTGCGCTGTACGCTGCGTATTGACTATAACACTTATCTGTCAGACTCACGTTGACAAGTTTGCATTTTAGTTAAAATGTATTTAGGTAATTACCCATGGCACTAAGTATAACTAAACTCTTTAAAGAAAGTATTGTATCATAATGATGACTAACAAAGTTTCCTTCTGTTCATATTACAGCGTCGTGTTGTGCGCTGGGTTCCTGGATGGTATCAAACCCAACTTATTGCGTGACGCAATCGTTGCAAGAAAACCCACGGCGCAGAGCTGTATATTCACATAGTGCTCATGAGTCAGGGACAGAGTGACGTTGCGTAGTGAATAAGTTGAAGCCGAAGGAAATGTTCGACACATGATGACAGGCATGCATGTGCCGCCGCCGCGCCGCGTGTGTCCCGCGCTCGTCCGCCGCGACACTAACAAAGCAGTAGCCTCACCTTCAGCTCGCAATAACGTCCCCACTTGTGGCGATAAAACCGCGATCAATACACGCACTGAAGATTTGATTAAGCCGGCATTGCTCGGTGAGAGAAGCACAATGGCAGCTCAGCGCGTGTGTGTGTGTGAGAGTGGCACGTAATGAAACCCGACAGTGCCGGAATGTGGGTGAGCCTAGTCGGTGGTGGCGCTGCTCCGCACTACACAGCGCACACGACAGGGGCACGTCCCGCACACCGCCTCGTCTACACATCACATTCCTGCGAAGGGTCCCACGACGGTCCTCTAATGATAGTTCGTGCGTGTGTGCGTGTAGGTAAATAATTATGTATTTGACCAACTATTTTGTTATGATCGCTTAGTGAGCAGCGCGGCTTAAATCTATAAATGCACGTCTTGCCCAACGAGTGCCGATACTGAAATGTTTACCCGACGCACGCAGGCAGTCAGCCCTCGGCCTTCTTGCAGTCTTGGCAGTCTGGCTAGTTCGCGCTGACATCTAGGTACAAAGCGAAGTTTTGGCGTTATATGAATATGAAACTCATTTCAGTAATAATGATATCAATAATTATAATTTGTGCGTTATTGAACACGCTAACAGCGCAGCGTCACGAACAATGCGGGTCCTCGACTGACGCTAATGTATGTGAGTGTTGACGCGCGCCACACACCATCACTCGCGTTATAGCAGATGCACTACAACGCGGCCGCTCCGCCACGCCGGCCGCGCGCTCGGCGAAAACAGAAGGCTCACTGCATTACACTGTTTGTACGATAATAGGTCGTGATAGCAAGACGAGCATCAGTCGCACGCGCTGATCTAGACCGACCGCCACAGAGACACTTTCCTCTGCTGTCATCTGTTCGTACTACCCACCCGGCGATGTGTATGAATGAGCTTTTTGTACCTCGCCTCGTAACAAGTGGCAGTAGTACACGCACACACACACACGAGTAGCGTGCCGTCACAGTGGCTGTCAGCTGCACAACTGATGTGTGGCGAATAGAGCGTGATGCTGCGACATGTGGCGGCAACGCGACGCTCGTTGTAATTTGTGAGCTTTATTATTACCGATCAACTATAACCGCGAGAGAAGAGGGCCTTGTGCAGCGAGGAGCAGTTCACTAGGCGGTGGTCGCATAACAGATAAATCAGCACAGTCCTCCATACCGCTCCGCAGTGCTGCACTGCTAGCAACGCGCTTTGTTTCTTCGTTCTCTTATTACAAACTAGCTATGAAATAATTTATACCTACTTTGAGTAAATTTTAACAAGAACAAAATGGTGCGAATGTAGTTATTTATTGACTTCGTAATTTCCGTGTGGTGTGTCAGGTGTGTGTGGTGTGTCAGGTGTGTGTGGTGCGTATACGTGTGGTGTGCCAGGTGTGTATGGTGCGTATACGTGTGGTGTGTCAGGTGTGTGTGGTGGGTATCCGTGTGGTGTGTCAGGTGTGTGTGGTGGGTCAGGTGTGTGTGGTGCGTATACGTGTAATGTGCCAGGTGTGTGTGGTGCGTATACGTGTGGTGTGTCAGGTGTGTATGGTGCGTATACGTGTGGTGTGTCAGGTGTGTGTGGTGCGTATACGTGTGGTGTGTCAGGTGTGTGTGGTGCGTATACGTGTGGTGTGTCAGGTGTGTGTGGTGCGTATACGTGTGGTGTGTCAGGTGTGTGTGGTGCGTATACGTGTGGTGTGCCAGGTGTGTGTGGTGCGTATACGTGTGGTGTGTCAGGTGTGTGTGGTGCGTATACGTGTGGTGTGTCAGGTGTGTGTGGTGCGTATACGTGTGGTGTGTCAGGTGTGTGTGGTGCGTATACGTGTGGTGTGTCAGGTGTGTATGGTGCGTATACGTGTGGTGTGTCAGGTGTGTGTGGTGGGTATCCGTGTGGTGTGTCAGGTGTGTGTGGTGGGTCAGGTGTGTGTGGTGCGTATACGTGTGGTGTGCCAGGTGTGTGTGGTGCGTATACGTGTGGTGTGTCAGGTGTGTATGGTGCGTATACGTGTGGTGTGTCAGGTGTGTGTGGTGCGTATACGTGTGGTGTGTCAGGTGTGTATGGTGGGTATCCGTGTGGTGTGTCAGGTGTGTGTGGTGGGTCAGGTGTGTGTGGTGCGTATACGTGTGGTGTGCCAGGTGTGTGTGGTGCGTATACGTGTGGTGTGTCAGGTGTGTATGGTGCGTATACGTGTGGTGTGTCAGGTGTGTGTGGTGGGTATCCGTGTGGTGTGTCAAGTGTGTGTGGTGGGTCAGGTGTGTGTGGTGCGTATACGTGTGGTGTGCCAGGTGTGTGTGGTGCGTATACGTGTGGTGTGTCAGGTGTGTGGTGGGTATCCGCGTGGTGTGTCAGGTGTGTGTGGTGTGTCAGGTGTGTGTGGTGCGTATACGTGTGGTGTGCCAGGTGTGTATGGTGCGTATACGTGTGGTGTGTCAGGTGTGTATGGTGCGTATACGTGTGGTGTGTCAGGTGTGTGTGGTGCGTATACGTGTGGTGTGTCAGGTGTGTATGGTGCGTATACGTGTGGTGTGTCAGGTGTGTGTGGTGGGTCAGGTGTGTGTGGTGCGTAAACGTGTGGTGTGCCAGGTGTGTGTGGTGCGTATACGTGTGGTGTGTCAGGTGTGTATGGTGCGTATACGTGTGGTGTGTCAGGTGTGTGTGGTGCGTATACGTGTGGTGTGTCAGGTGTGTGTGGTGCGTATACGTGTGGTGTGCCAGGTCTGTGTGGTGCGTATACGTGTGGTGTGTCAGGTGTGTGTGGTGCGTATACGTGTGGAGTGTCAGGTGTGTGTGGTGCGTATACGTGTGGTGTGTCAGGTGTGTGTGGTGGGTATCCGCGTGGTGTGTCAGGTGTGTGTGGTGTGTCAGGTGTGTGTGGTGCGTATACGTGTGGTGTGCCAGGTGTGTATGGTGCGTATACGTGTGGTGTGTCAGGTGTGTATGGTGCGTATACGTGTGGTGTGTCAGGTGTGTGTGG
The DNA here is from genome assembly GCA_963669345.1 of Gortyna flavago. Lineage (NCBI taxonomy): Eukaryota > Metazoa > Arthropoda > Insecta > Lepidoptera > Noctuidae > Gortyna > Gortyna flavago. Next base: position 101,137 of record OY770139.1, read on the forward strand.
TGCGTATACGTGTGGTGTGTCAGGTGTGTATGGTGCGTATACGTGTGGTGTGTCAGGTGTGTGTGGTGGGTCAGGTGTGTGTGGTGCGTAAACGTGTGGTGTGCCAGGTGTGTGTGGTGCGTATACGTGTGGTGTGTCAGGTGTGTATGGTGCGTATACGTGTGGTGTGTCAGGTGTGTGTGGTGCGTATACGTGTGGTGTGTCAGGTGTGTGTGGTGCGTATACGTGTGGTGTGCCAGGTCTGTGTGGTGCGTATACGTGTGGTGTGTCAGGTGTGTGTGGTGCGTATACGTGTGGTGTGTCAGGTGAGTGTGGTGCGTATACGTGTGGTGTGTCAGGTGTGTGTGGTGGGTCAGGTGTGTGTGGTGCGTATACGTGTGGTGTGCCAGGTGTGTGTGGTGCGTATACGTGTGGTGTGTCAGGTGTGTGTGGTGCGTATACGTGTGGTGTGTCAGGTGTGTGTGGTGCGTATACGTGTGGTGTGCCAGGTGTGTGTGGTGCGTATACGTGTGGTGTGTCAGGTGTGTATGGTGCGTATACGTGTGGTGTGTCAGGTGTGTATGGTGCGTATACGTGTGGTGTGTCAGGTGTGTGTGGTGCGTATACGTGTGGTGTGTCAGGTGTGTATGGTGCGTATACGTGTGGTGTGTCATGTGTGTGTGGTGCGTATACGTGTGGTGTGTCAGGTGTGTGTGGTGCGTATACGTGTGGTGTGTCAGGTGTGTGTGGTGCGTATACGTGTGGTGTGTCAGGTGTGTGTGGTGCGTATACGTGTGGTGTGCCAGGTGTGTGTGGTGCGTATACGTGTGGTGTGTCAGGTGTGTGTGGTGCGTATACGTGTGGTGTGTCAGGTGTGTGTGGTGCGTATACGTGTGGTGTGTCAGGTGTGTATGGTGCGTATACGTGTGGTGTGCCAGGTGTGTGTGGTGCGTATACGTGTGGTGTGTCAGGTGTGTGTGGTGCGTATACGTGTGGTGTGTCAGGTGTGTGTGGTGCGTATACGTGTGGTGTGCCAGGTGTGTGTGGTGCGTATACGTGTGGTGTGTCAGGTGTGTATGGTGCGTATACGTGTGGTGTGTCAGGTGTGTATGGTGCGTATACGTGTGGTGTGTCAGGTGTGTGTGGTGCGTATACGTGTGGTGTGTCAGGTGTGTATGGTGCGTATACGTGTGGTGTGTCATGTGTGTGTGGTGCGTATACGTGTGGTGTGTCAGGTGTGTGTGGTGCGTATACGTGTGGTGTGTCAGGTGTGTGTGGTGCGTATACGTGTGGTGTGTCAGGTGTGTGTGGTGCGTATACGTGTGGTGTGCCAGGTGTGTGTGGTGCGTATACGTGTGGTGTGTCAGGTGTGTGTGGTGCGTATACGTGTGGTGTGTCAGGTGTGTGTGGTGCGTATACGTGTGGTGTGTCAGGTGTGTATGGTGCGTATACGTGTGGTGTGTCAGGTGTGTGTGGTGGGTATCCGTGTGGTGTGTCAGGTGTGTGTGGTGGGTCAGGTGTGTGTGGTGCGTATACGTGTGGTGTGCCAGGTGTGTGTGGTGCGTATACGTGTGGTGTGTCAGGTGTGTATTGTGCGTATACGTGTGGTGTGTCAGGTGTGTGTGGTGGGTATCCGTGTGGTGTGTCAGGTGTGTGTGGTGGGTCAGGTGTGTGTGGTGCGTATACGTGTGGTGTGCCAGGTGTGTGTGGTGCGTATACGTGTGGTTTGTCAGGTGTGTGTGGTGGGTATCCGCGTGGTGTGTCAGGTGTGTGTGGTGTGTCAGGTGTGTGTGGTGCGTATACGTGTGGTGTGACAGGTGTGTATGGTGCGTATACGTGTGGTGTGTCAGGTGTGTATGGTGCGTATACGTGTGGTGTGTCAGGTGTGTGTGGTGCGTATACGTGTGGTGTGTCAGGTGTGTATGGTGCGTATACGTGTGGTGTGTCAGGTGTTTGTGGTGCGTATACGTGTGGTGTGCCAGGTGTGTGTGGTGCGTATACGTGTGGTGTGTCAGGTGTGTATGGTGCGTATACGTGTGGTGTGTCAGGTGTGTGTGGTGGGTCAGGTGTGTGTGGTGCGTATACGTGTGGTGTGCCAGGTGTGTGTGGTGCGTATACGTGTGGTGTGTCAGTTGTGTATGGTGCGTATACGTGTGGTGCGTCAGGTGTGTGTGGTGCGTATACGTGTGGTGAGTCAGGTGTGTGTGGTGCGTATACGTGTGGTGTGTCAGGTGTGTGTGGTGCGTATACGTGTGGTGTGTCAGGTGTGTGTGGTGCGTATACGTGTGGTGTGCCAGGTGTGTGTGGTGCGTATACGTGTGGTGTGTCAGGTGTGTGTGGTGCGTATACGTGTGGTGTGTCAGGTGTGTGTGGTGCGTATACGTGTGGTGTGTCAGGTGTGTGTGGTGCGTATACGTGTGGTGTGTCAGGTGTGTATGGTGTATATACGTGTGGTGTGTCAGGTGTGTGTGGTGGGTATCCGTGTGGTGTGTCAGGTGTGTGTGGTGGGTCAGGTGTGTGTGGTGCGTATACGTGTGGTGTGCCAGGTGTGTGTGGTGCGTATACGTGTGGTGTGTCAGGTGTGTGTGGTGGGTATCCGTGTGGTGTGTCAGGTGTGTGTGGTGGGTCAGGTGTGTGTGGTGCGTATACGTGTGGTGTGCCAGGTGTGTGTTGTGCGTATACGTGTGGTGTGTCAGGTGTGTGTGGTGGGTATTCGCGTGGTGTGTCAGGTGTGTGTGGTGTGTCAGGTGTGTGTGGTGCGTATACGTGTGGTGTGCCAGGTGTGTATGGTGCGTATACGTGTGGTGTGTCAGGTGTGTGTGGTGCGTATACGTGTGGTGTGTCAGGTGTGTGTGGTGCGTATACGTGTGGTGTCTCAGGTGTGTGTGGTGGGTATCCGTGTGGTGTGTCAGGTGTGTGTGGTGGGTCAGGTGTGTGTGGTGCGTATACGTGTGGTGTGTCAGGTGTGTGTGGTGGGTCAGGTGTGTGTGGTGCGTATACGTGTGGTGTGTCAGGTGTGTGTGGTGGGTATCCGTGTGGTGTGTCAGGTGTGTGTGGTGGGTCAGGTGTGTGTGGTGCGTATACGTGTGGTGTGCCAGGTGTGTGTGGTGCGTATACGTGTGGTGTGTCAGGTGTGTGTGGTGGGTATCCGTGTGGTGGGTCAGGTGTGTGTGGTGCGTATACGTGTGGTGTGTCAGGTGTGTGTGGTGCGTATACGTGTGGTGTGTCAGGTGTGTGTGGTGCGTATACGTGTGGTGTGTCAGGTGTGTGTGGTGCGTATACGTGTGGTGTGTCAGGTGTGTGTGGTGCGTATACGTGTGGTGTCTCAGGTGTGTGTGGTGGGTATCCGTGTGGTGTGTCAGGTGTGTGTGGTGGGTCAGGTGTGTGTGGTGCGTATACGTGTGGTGTGTCAGGTGTGTGTGGTGGGTCAGGTGTGTGTGGTGCGTATACGTGTGGTGTGTCAGGTGTGTGTGGTGGGTATCCGTGTGGTGTGTCAGGTGTGTGTGGTGGGTCAGGTGTGTGTGGTGCGTATACGTGTGGTGTGCCAGGTGTGTGTGGTGCGTATACGTGTGGTGTGTCAGATGTGTGTGGTGGGTATCCGTGTGGTGTGTCAGGTGTGTGTGGTGGGTCAGGTGTGTGTGGTGCGTATACGTGTGGTGTGTCAGGTGTGTGTGGTGGGTCAGGTGTGTGTGGTGCGTATACGTGTGGTGTGTCAGGTGTGTGTGGTGGGTATCCGTGTAGTGTGTCAGGTGTGTGTGGTGGGTCAGGTGTGTGTGGTGCGTATACGTGTGGTGTGCCAGGTGTGTGTGGTGCGTATACGTGTGGTGTGTCAGGTGTGTGTGGTGGGTATCCGTGTGGTGTGTCAGGTGTGTGTGGTGGGTCAGGTGTGTGTGGTGCGTATACGTGTGGTGTGTCAGGTGTGTGTGGTGCGTATACGTGTGGTGTGTCAGGTGTGTGTGGTGGGTAACCGTCTGGTGTGTCAGGTGTGTGTGGTGCGTATACGTGTGGTGTGTCAGGTGTGTGTGGTGGGTATCCGTGTGGTGTGTCAGGTGTGTGTGGTGTGTCAGGTGTGTGTGGTGGGTCAGGTGTGTGTGGTGCGTATACGTGTGGTGTGTCAGGTGTGTGTGGTGGGTATCCGTGTGGTGTGTCAGGTGTGTGTGGTGGGTCAGGTGTGTGTGGTGCGTATACGTGTGGTGTGCCAGGTGTGTGTGGTGCGTATACGTGTGGTGTGTCAGGTGTGTGTGGTGCGTATACGTGTGGTGTGTCAGGTGTGTGTGGTGGGTATCCGTGTGGTGTGTCAGGTGTGTGTGGTGGGTCAGGTGTGTGTGGTGCGTATACGTGTGGTGTGTCACGTGTGTGTGGTGGGTCAGGTGTGTGTGGTGCGTATACGTGTGGTGTGTCAGGTGTGTGTGGTGCGTATACGTGTGGTGTGTCAGGTGTGTGTGGTGGGTATCCGTGTGGTGTGTCAGGTGTGTGTGGTGGGTCAGGTGTGTGTGGTGCGTATACGTGTGGTGTGTCAGGTGTGTGTGGTGTGTCAGGTGTGTGTGGTGGGTATCCGTGTGGTGTGTCAGGTGTGTGTGGTGGGTCAGGTGTGTGTGGTGCGTATACGTGTGGTGTGCCAGGTGTGTGTGGTGCGTATACGTGTGGTGTGTCAGGTGTGTGTGGTGGGTATCCGTGTGGTGTGTCAGGTGTGTGTGGTGGGTCAGGTGTGTGTGGTGCGTATACGTGTGGTGTGCCAGGTGTGTGTGGTGCGTATACGTGTGGTGTGTCAGGTGTGTGTGGTGCGTATACGTGTGGTGTGTCAGGTGTGTGTGGTGGGTAACCGTCTGGTGTGTCAGGTGTGTGTGGTGCGTATACGTGTGGTGTGTCAGGTGTGTGTGGTGGGTATCCGTGTGGTGTGTCAGGTGTGTGTGGTGTGTCAGGTGTGTGTGGTGGGTCAGGTGTGTGTGGTGCGTATACGTGTGGTGTGTCAGGTGTGTGTGGTGGGTCAGGTGTGTGTGGTGCGTATACGTGTGGTGTGTCAGGTGTGTGTGGTGGGTATCCGTGTGGTGTGTCAGGTGTTTGTGGTGGGTCAGGTGTGTGTGGTGCGTATACGTGTGGTGTGCCAGGTGTGTGTGGTGCGTATACGTGTGGTGTGTCAGGTGTGTGTGGTGCGTATACGTGTGGTGTGTCAGGTGTGTGTGGTGGGTATCCGTGTGGTGTGTCAGGTGTGTGTGGTGGGTCAGGTGTGTGTGGTGCGTATACGTGTGGTGTGTCAGGTGTGTGTGGTGGGCCAGGTGTGTGTGGTGGGTATCCGTGTGGTGTGTCAGGTGTGTGTGGTGGGTCAGGTGTGTGTGGTGCGTATACGTGTGGTGTGCCAGGTGTGTGTGGTGCGTATACGTGTGGTGTGTCAGGTGTGTGTGGTGCGTATACGTGTGGTGTGTCAGGTGTGTGTGGTGGGTAACCGTCTGGTGTGTCAGGTGTGTGTGGTGCGTATACGTGTGGTGTGCCAGGTGTGTGTGGTGCGTATACGTGTGGTGTGTCAGGTGTGTGTGGTGCGTATACGTGTGGTGTGCCAGGTGTGTGTGGTGCGTATACGTGTGGCGTGTCAGGTGTGTGTGGTGCGTATACGTGTGGTGTGTCAGGTGTGTGTGGTGGGTATCCGTGTGGTGTGTCAGGTGTGTGTGGTGGGTCAGGTGTGTGTGGTGCGTATACGTGTGGTGTGCCAGGTGTGTGTGGTGCGTATACGTGTGGTGTGTCAGGTGTGTGTGGTGCGTATACGTGTGGTGTGTCAGGTGTGTGTGGTGGGTAACCGTCTGGTGTGTCAGGTGTGTGTGGTGCGTATACGTGTAGTGTGTCAGGTGTGTGTGGTGGGGTGGTGGGTATCGCCTACAGCCCACGCAGTCGGGTGGTGGAGAAGTACGCACCGCAAGACGCCGTGAAGGTGGTTGAAGTGATCTTTAGGTACAATGTATAACAAGCCATCAATCAATGAACCAGCCTACACACAGCATACCAAACAAACATTTATTAGAAAGAAAAGTCGTACCTATTAGAAGTACTACAAGATTATGTTCTACACGTGAGTCGTGCACACTGCAGTTGTGGGTCATAGTCATCAGTTATCACGAACGTTTCGAGGGTGTCATTGTTGGTGCTCCCTGGTCGCATTGCCCCCAGCGGCGCGCGGAGTGCCGGGGCACGTCTGTGTCCCGGCGCGAGCATTAGGTACATCGACACGGCAAGCGTCCGCGCCGCGCCTTTAATGACTCATTTATAAAGCGTCGAGCAGGCGATTGTGTGCGGCCCGTGTGCCGCCGGACAGCCGGACAGCCAACAGACCGCCGAGACAATACAAACCACCTCGGGTCGCGCCTCTACCATTAATCACGTGGCTCGCTGCTGTAAGACACAGCTACGATTGCAACTACATCGACTCCGCCATTACTTTAATTACTCGCTCCACCGCTCGTACTCGTGCCATTCGTGCCGCTCGAGTGCTCGTGCCGCTGTTTCTATCTAGCAGCAATCTATCTCCTAATCCTCAGAACTGTATTTATTTTCTGCCTTTGTCTATGGTACAACTACAAATATAAATGATTTCATTTGATGAAGCTCCTTGCATTTACATTACAACTCGTTAGCGTGACGATTTTCACCGATCTGTATGTGTGTGTGTGTGTGTGTTCTGTGGACACAACTCGCGGCGCAAGCACGCGCATATGGACGCGTAAACTATAACTTCAGTGGGACGACATTGTTTAGGTTTACTTGCAAGTTGCAAGCTCATACATGATGCTCAGTCGACTCTCTGCCTTCGCGCCGCACGCTGCACGTCGGCGCCGGGTGGCAGCTCGCCGCACTCGCCACACTGTACAAGTGTGCAACTACTGAGACGCACTCAGTACAACTTGGCTCGTGCGCTCACTACACAAGTTCTGCGAGTTTAAATCATTAATTAGCTGTGCGACTTCGTGTCGTTCGTGAGTTTATCTTTTCGTTATTTAAAGCAATATCTTGGTGAATGTAGCTGTACTTTACCTAACTGCTTACATCGTTATACGTACTTATTATTATACTAAGTACATAGATTTGTCTCTAAATCAATGTATAGGTACATATATGAATATATTATATAGATATACATATAGAATATAAAATTGGTTTCCAATTTTTAACCGACTTCAAAAAAAGGAGGATGTTCTCAATTCGGTTATGTTTTTTTTTTATGTTTATTACCTCAGAACCGATTTGTAAAATTATTTTTTTATTTGAAAGGATATACTTCCAGATTTGTCCCATTTTTGTCAAAATCCAGTTCTGATGATGGGATCCATGAGGAATTGAAGGAACTCCTCAAATATTATAGGCATACATATAGCAATTTTGGTATTTTCATTAACAACTCAAGCATTTGCATTCAGAAAGTATAATTTGTTGAAGTCGAACTGATGATGGAGACCGCAGATGGCCATCGGAACTACTCAATGACAAATATTTCAAGGGTAGCGATTCGATTGCTTTAATATGGTTACTGAGCAATTTATATTCGTCACAATGCGTATGGTGAAGTAGAGCTGATGGTGACTTCACCATCAGCTCCAGTTCTCCTGGTTCTTACCAGGAGAACTCCTCAACAATTAATGTCCCAGCATCGGGAAAAGCAATATTTTATAACAGGTGATGAGCAGTTGACATTAGGGTTTGAAACGGTATGCTCTCGAGGTGGTCCCATTGTCATCAAGTCAGAGTCTGATAAAGAGATCCCATGAAAGTCGAGGAAAATCCTCTTTGGTACAGTGTTGTACAGTGTGTTAGTTGAACTCTCTCAAATCAAATAAAACCTATTGATGATTCAAGTGTTTGAGTCTGAGAGTCATCACTTACCTATACTCCGACTTTTTATTAGCTGCAGTAAAATTACACTTCTTAATAACTCATTTCGGACTGCATTTAGAGATATGCATGTCAAATAAGTTTCGTCTGTTACACTATTCTGTACTAGAAAAACATGGTTTGGTTGATGGCCGCGAAAAAACAAAAAGACACCAATTTCAGTCATTTAAGTTACACATAAGCTGTCGTTTTACTGCAGCTAATTAAAAGTCCGACTATAATGCTACACACACAGTAGCCACAGCAGTCCTTAACTGTTAGGAGTTAGGAGATATGGCAATTGTCGACAGAAACTACTTAGCAGTTCTTGGATAGACGTGGACTTGAAAACAATCATTCCATTTCTCGTAATGATGTAACGGGACGAACAGGTCCCGCATCTGATGATGGTAAGGGCTTGTAATTGTCGAAAGAGCTTGTAATATGCCTAATTGAATAAAAGTATTTGACTTTCACTTATCATCAGCTCAGCAGCATGAAGTGATGACTCTTAGACAACACCTATCGGTCCATTAAATTCGAAGAGACAGACAGACAGACACTCGAGTGATCCTATAACAGTTCCGATTTTTCCTTTTGAGGTAAGAAACCCTAAAAAGTGAAAAATAAAAAACAAAATTTTTTTATAAAAAAAAACAACCGACTTCCAAAAAAACTACAAAGTGATAAATAACTTTAATTTCGAAAATCGGTATCAATAAACGACGAAACCAACGACACCGACTTCCGAAATTAAAGTTATTTATCACTTTGGAGTTTTTTTGGAAGTCGGTTGTTTTTTTTTGTAAAAAAGTATATATTTTTAGAGAGTTTGTAATTTATCTAAGTTACAATAGCCTAACGTCAACTGCTCATCACCTTTTACAAATATTGCTTTTCCCGATGCTGGGACGTTAATTACACACCCACCATTCGCATGTGACGAGCAAAAATTGCTTTGCAACCATATTAAAGTAATCGAATCGCAACACGTGAAATATTTATCATTAAGTAGTTCCGATGGCCGTCTGTGGTCTTCATTATCAGCTCCACTTTACCAAATAATGATTTCCGAGAGCAAATGCTCAAGTTTATACTCTAAAAAATATCCAAATCGCTATAGGTTTGCCTATAAAATTTGAAAGAAAGAAAAGAAGAAAAAACACAATTCACGGAGCAATCGGTGAACATATAAAAAAAAAACATACATAAAGTCGAACATATAAGCCTCCTCCCTCCTACCTCCTCCTTTTTGGAAGTCGGTTAAAAAATGGGAAAAATTTTCAAGACACGATTCCCGTGATAAAATATGCATACTGTGTGGAGTGAAGCTTCTGTGCGTGTCCTCACATGTAGGTGCAGCACACGTACGGACGTAATGAAACATCGTAAAACTCTTACTTCCTAGACTTTGGACAGTATTATTAGTTTGGAGATAACACACGAAGAAAGCGTTGAATACTTTATGCGATAGGCCACGAAACTTTTCGAGTCCGGGTAGAATATCTCAGCAAACTTAGTGTTGCTCATTCCGTAATCTGTAAGAGTGAGTTAGTGCGCAGACGACTTTCCGTCCGACAGACGTAGCGCTGCTTTGACTTTTATATAAACTTTTCTTTAAACAGTTGGTTAACATTGTCGTATCACAACTTCGTTGTCACGTTGAAATTCCATTTAGAACTCTTTCTGTTTGTCTCAGTCGACCGTGACTTATTTGTTTACCCCTGCGCGGTGTAATGTTACCTGCTAACATTATTTTGTGTAACTTTGTAAAACATGAACATTTCATTATTTTGAAGGAGTTAGGACAAAGTTGAACGTTTCTGTCAGCTTGACCGCGTGCGTGCGCCGCGTGCGCCGCGTGCGCGTATCACAGAGTTGTGATCAAAATACTTTAACTTGTATAACTTTATGCTTTTTCGTGAATAGCTGTGTCAGAGATTACGCGAAACTCTCTTAGACACAATAAAATCATTTAAATTATCTGGAGAGTTGAAGTTGAGTTTTTAATTTATATTAAACATCTGTAACAGCTGAGATTCAATCAGATTGTTATCCATGCAATAATTTTAAGAAAGTTGTATTAACAGTGTAGCACTTTGGTATGAGCCTGCCAGTGCGTGTGGTGGCCCGGAGCCTGGCAGGCGACCGTGTGTGCGTCGTCGTATGACAGGAGCTCGGCCACGCCAGCACTGACAGTGCTGACAGCACCACACGCGGTGACGCGGCGGACTTGACGACGAGGTGCGACATTTTACGAGCGACAAACTGAAACCACCACCATCGAGAAGCTACAGACAGCAAACTCGTCTCAAGAGTTGCACACAGCGTGCATCACTACCGCTAGCGGGAGCAGTCCCTTGTGAGTGTTGTGACCAGTTAGACAGCGATGTCGCGCTCAGCACCACACTACACTTAAATTTAACGCGACTTCTAACCCGACTTTGATCTAGCATCATGAATATCATGATAGGTACGACTGACAATCGTAGTAATCTAATAAGTGTGCTCAGCGACGAAAGTTTCTTTATATTGACCACAATATGTTAACAAATTAGAACAGGTGTTAAATCCAGATAATACAAACATGTTTATTCCTATTAGGTACATGAAATGCTAAAAGTGGTGCATCGAATAATTTTGTTTCTATTACGAGCGAATGTAAAAGTAACAGTGCTAACATACTTCTGTTGCTAACCGTACCTCCTACGAGAGATAATGAGAAAACATTATTGAGACGTGATTGAGACTCATGTGAGCCAACGACGTGGCGACTAGTGACGGGTGACGCTGCCGGTCAGCGCGACACGCCTGTTCGTGGTGCGATTTATTCCGGTCTGATCCCCTGAGTCCCCCCCTAACTCCTCGATCCCCTGCTAGTTCTTCTTCTGTATTGAAATCTTTCTTATCCAATTTTATCTAGCAGCACGTTTCGCCGAAAACTTTATTGATAGAAAACATTGTTTGTAGATATCTCGGTCCATAGGAAGCACTGTTGTCAGAGATCTCTGCTCATAGATAGCACTTCTTGCCGTAAACTTTGTTCATAGAAACCACTGTTTCCAGATACCTTAGTTCACAGAAAGCGCCTTTGGTTTACGGAAACCAAATTAAATGTAAATTTTACATATTATGAAATGAAACTAATGAACGTTATACTAAATGTTATTTGAGCAAAAGAAGGTTATATGAAAAATAACATTCGATCACATGAAATTAGGTTATACGTTTTTAAAAGGATAAGAAAATTATATCACATGTGAACGTTATTTCAAGTGATATTATACTGCAGCGGGATTGTCCGAAAGGGTTACCGCTACCCCGGAATATAAAGGGCTAAGGAAGGAACACGGATGGGTTTTAGTCAGTAAGAGTCTGACACTCCCTTCCGCTCCACCCAGAGCGGGAGGGGTCATTTGATGATTTCCCATCCTTAAAAAAAAAAAAAAGTGATATTATACTATCGGTTATTATGCCATTTATTACACACCCGTTTCAAACACACTTTTGCATGTTACCTTTAGCATAAACCACTGTAAACAATTGTTGGTGAAGCATTAAAAATAAATAAATGACCGTGGTGACCCCAGGGTCATAAGTCATATTTTTGGAGTCGTCTCCTCGAGCCCTTTATTTTAGGTCGGGACAATAAACCTATAGTCAGTCAGTCAGTTGATTTTTGTCAAACCTCACCTATTAAATTAGGAATTTCTTATAAGTGAAAAAATAATCATAGGGCATCAGAAAATTCGTCCGCATCGCTGTCAACAGGAACAGTGCCCAAAAGGCTGGCAGCATAACCACGTTGTATGGCGATGCTAATTCTTCGGCCAAGAAATAGGCCAGCCTTCTGGTCAAGTGAAAAGTCGACTAACCGCTTGGCGAAATCTCGAAAAACCAAGTGAGCACTCGGACCCCATGGCCGGCCCTAGTGTTTCAAACCCAAACGGCTCGAACATATAACTCCCAATCAGGTTGGAATATTTTCGCCGTTTGAGGTTTTATGAACCTGCAGCAGCCGCTCCAAATTGAAAGGAATTTCTTTGAAAATCCTTCGGATTGCGATTCAAAGTGGCTTGCGTTACGCTGGCCCGTCACCACAATCCTAACGACATGTAAATCATGACAATGCATCCAGACAGACATCTGGATGCTATGAAAGAATAAACAATCCTACATACATAAAGCATAACTATGTACCGTACAAAGACATGCGCTAAAGTATAACCTTTGTCGTCAGCCGGGTTTGATTGGCTGTTTCTGGTTATCTTTTTTGCATTTCTGAGTGACTTCGCCTTTCTTGGACTACATGGATTTTTGCATTACAGTTTACCTCGGCTACAATAACAATACCTATAACTCGCATCTCGGACAAGTCCGATGTTGCCTGGTTTCCAACGGAGATCCGACGTTCTTTAAACTGAGGCATAGCGAATGAATCATTTGTCAAATCAATCATACAGTCGTCAGATTTGAGTGAAATTCAATCTGTTGGAAGACAGTGGATTACTCCGTGATAGACAGGTTTGAATTTAATTTATTTTGACATCTTGAAGTCATCAGATAAGGATCTTATGGCCTTGGTTCACCAAGTTTTACGACGATAAAAATTTTAAGGGTTTTGAAACACTATTATTACTTCATAATACATTTGTTTTATTTGTGTCCATTACTGGGTCGAGCTTGTATGGGACCGGTATCCATCTCCTTTATCAGCGGGTTAAATCTACCATAACACGTATAATATAAACCCATTCGTCTTCTCAGCTGTGATCCCGGACATCATGTCAACGTTTGGGTAGCGTTCAAAAGATTTTATATAATATCAATAAAACTAAAACCTCGATAGGTGCTGGTCGTAAACACTTTATTGATGTTGTTTACAGGCGCTGCGTTTTAAATTGCCAGTTTTGACGCTACCGGTTTTAATTTATATAGTTATGTTGATTTTAAGATAACTGATTTGCAGATGCCAATGTATACGCTTTTATAATAAACTACCAAGCCACGTTCCAAGATCTAAGCCTAATAAATTCAAATCATTCATTAAACGTACATAAGTTGTGCCAGAAAGCTTTTTATACCGTTAAAGATTATATTGAGGACAAAAAGGCTTGGGATTGAGCTGCTTCCAATTTTTTACCGACGAATAAAAGGAGGAGGTTCAAATCATGTTTTTGCCTATCGTTGCTTATCAAGTAAAAATTTGTAAATAAATTTTTGGTGAACTGACAGGACACCAGCGAACACTGGAGCACGTCGTACCTACTCGTACTGGAAGCGGTACCGCCAGAGCGGTCCGGGGACAGCGAAGTGACTGTGAAAGCTCTGGTGTCCTGTCAGTTCACCAAAAGTCGTCCGCGCTCGTGCACACGTCACCGCATCACGTCCCGCGCGCACCGCTTGCTGCTCTACATTGGTCAGTTACGTACGGCGCGGCGGCGGCGCCCCGGCCGGCAAGTCGCTAGGTGTACGGCGCTGTTTCAGCGACACGGTCTTCTACTTACGGCGCACTGTATCGGTAATGTATTTCTCCCGCGGTACTATGCGATGGTTATAAAATATCCGAATAACGATCTATCTCGAGACTCGTAAGTTTGTAGAGCTGCCTGTTCACTACTTTATCGTAGTACTAGCGGACGCCCGCGGCTCCGCCCGCGTGGATGTCGGTTACCGCTGCAAAAAGCCTACCCAGGAAAGACACGGTCAGCAAAATGATTCCCAGGTCAATTCACAGACACCGACAGTAACATCGAGGACGCAGTCATTATCCGCAGGATGAACAGTTTGTCTTTCTGTGTATGTTAAAGTTCTTAATGATGAAAATATTTAAATGTAATTAATACTAAGTTTTCACTTCTGCCGGCAGTCCCGGAGCGCAACCCGTTGTTTTAGGATAGATAACTAAAGCGATTATTGTAGAACTTCTCTATAAACAACATTTGACGTTAAATTATTTTCAGGTAACAAAATATACTGATGGTCGGGAGTCCCGACCCGTGATAGGGCAACGTAAAGTTGCCCATGCGTAAAACATTCTTTTCGTAAATCAATTCCTACTAATTTGATCGTAATATTTTAATTTCGCCATAACTTCAAAACCAAACGTCCAATTTTAATCATTCAAAGACCAACTTTTATCTACATACACTGTATTTAGTGATGAAATAATTTATTTTGATAAGGATTAATGGCATGAGTTAAATAAACGCGTTTAAAAATGTAGTCCAAAAAATATTCAAGATTTTTAAATAAAAAATGGTTGTTGTGCCTCACTCGACATAGATAGGTATAGTGTGTTGCAGACTTTTTGTAGATATTTATAAGATCTACAATTAATTCGAACATTTTATGGTTGTTTCTTTTATAGTTTAGGCAGCGTACGCAAAATAAGTAACTTTTCTGGTTGATTTTTTACACCTTGTGTCTGAAAAACCCAAATATCTTACGGAACCCTATTTTATTCCAAAATAAAATATAGCCTATGTTACTCGTGGATAATGTAGCTTTCGAATGGTGAAAGAATGTTTAAAATCGTTCCCGTAGTTTTTGAGCCTATTCATTACAAACAAACAAACAAAGTTTTCCTCTTTATAATATTATTATTTCTTTTATTTATTTATATATCGAATTTTATATTATTATTATTATTAGTGTAGACAATATTTTCTAAGTAGTAAGAAAATACGAACTTCCTTTGAATGTAAGTCATACACCGAAATAAACAGTTAGGTACATGCGAAATGCTACAGGGGAGGGGGGTGTCCGTTCATTGCGAAAGGTATAGTATAATACCTTCAAACAGAGGATGTAAAAATGTTTGTAAAACAGAATGATGCATTTATAACATCTCATCCGTTAGTCGGGGAGTCAGAGGTCAGTGTTATCCATACTAATATTATAAATTCGAAAGTAACTCTGTCTGCCTGTCTGTCTGTATGTTACCTTTTCACGCCTAAACCACTGAACGGATTTCGATAAAATTTGGCAGAGAGATAGATTGCATCCCGGGGAAGGACATAGGCTACTTTTTGTCTCAATAATATCCCTAAAGGGGGGATATATTATTATATAGGGTATGAAAGTTTGAATGGGAAACCTGTTATTTCTTAAGTTAGGGATATGAAAATTTCAAATTTATGCTTTTGGTAACAAATAATGAACTACGTATTTCGTCGTTGTTCTAAAATGATCCCTCAATAGGGATGATTTTAGAATTCACATGTAATATTGACATTTTTGTGTAAATATTTAAAGAGATTTTTAAGGGATTGGAAAATAGTCATAGTTTGTATCTGGAGGTGACATTTAGTCTTTATTTCATTAAAATCGGTCCACTCGGTCAAAAGTTATCACTACTTGCTTACTTAGGTTTACCAGTGTGCTCGATAGATGGCGTTGTGCAAATGACACGATTTTCTGAATCGCAGTGTTAAGTCTTTCCGCAGGTGAGGATAGTGACCCTTATTCATGCAACGTATTGGAGTCGTGATAGATTGGTCGTTCGTTTCAAAAAAAAATCGTTGCTAATTCGTAGATAATTGAAATAAATATATTGAATTTAATTGTTTCTTCTCTTCGCTTCGTTGTGGGTTGTGTACATTTCTCGATTTTCTCGGAAAAAAAATCTCGATCGGATTTTTGAAGTGGATACTTCTTTAGGCGCGTTGGGCATTTTTTGAGATGGTAAAAAAACCATTGAACTCTCGACATTGTTACCGACACCGCGCTACATTCGGATGTGTTCGGTTGTCTTCGGGATGTACTCGGTTTTAATGTAGATTGGTCCCATTTTTGTCAAAATCTAGTTCTGATGATGGGTACCATGAGGAATTGAGGGAACTCCTCAAATATTATAGGCATACATATAGCAATTTTGGTATTTTCATTAACAACTCAAGCATTTGCATTCAGAAAGTATAATTTGGTGAATTGGAACTGATGATGAAAACCACAGATGGCCATCGGAACTACTCAATGACAAAATATTTCACGGGTAGCCATTCGATTGCTTTAATATGGTTGCTAAGCAATTTATGTTCGTCACAATGCGTATGGTGAAGTGGAGCTGATGGTGAAGTCTGGCTCTTACCAGGAGAACTCCTCAACAATTAACGTCCCAGCGTCGGGAAAAGCAATATTTTGTAACAGGTGATGAGCAGTTGACATTAGGGTTTGAAACGGTATGCTCTCGAGGTGGTACCATTGTCACCAAGTCAGAGTCTGATGAAGGGATCCCATGAAAGTCGAGGAAAATCCTCTTTAGTAGGCATGTATAGTGTGTTAGTTGAATTCTCTCAAATCAAATGAAACCTATTGATGATTCAAGTGTTTGAGTCTGAGAGTCATCACTTACCTATACTCCGACTTTTAATTAGCTGCAGTAAAATTTTCGGACTGCATTTAGAGATAAGCATGTCAAATAAGTTTCGTTTGTTACACTATTCTGTACTAGAAAAACATGGTTTGGTTGATGGCCGCGAAGAAACAAAAAGATGCCAATTTTAGTCATTTAAGTTACACATAAGCTGTCGTTTTACTGCAGCTAATTAAAAGTCCGACTATAATGCTACCGAGCCGTCGATGGTAGCCACAGCAGTCCTTAGCTGTTAGGAGTTACGAGATACGGCAATATGTCGACAGAAACTACTTAGCAGTTCTTGGATAGACGTGGACTTGAAAACAATCGTCTTCATTATTCCATTTCTCGTAACGATGTAACAGGACGAACAGGTCCCGCATCTGATAATGGTAAGGGCTTGTAATTGTCGAAAGAGCTTGTAATAGGCCTAATTGAATAAAAGTATTTGACTTTCACTTATCATCAGCTCAGCAGCATGAAGTGATGACTCTCAGACAACACCTATCGGTCCATTAAATTCGGAGAAAATTGGATGTGACAGACGGACGGACAGACAGACACTCGAGTGATCCTATAACAGTTCCGATTTTTCCTTTTGAGGTAAGGAACCCTAAAAAGTGAAAAATAAAAAACTTTTTTAGTCGGTGTCGTTGGTTCTGCATTTTCGTTTTTTGACACCGACTACTTTTTCACTTTGTAGTGTTTTGTTGGAAGTCGGTTGTTTTTTTACTAAAAAAGTTTTTTAGAAGTTAGCAATTCATAGTTATATGTTGTTTTATAATTAGTCAATTCAATAAAACGTATTTTTAGTTCATTAGGTTACAAAAATATTTTCTTTTGCACTTAGTGTGCTTTGTTGTAGGTAAGGTTGTCTAAATTTTAGTTGTATTGTAGCTTTATTGTTAACCATTAGTACGAGTACTGTATAATTTAAGTTCATTTTAGATGCGGAGCGCCACGCGTCTCTCAGGGCGGCTGAAACCGAAGAGCAGACTCAGCTCCGCCGGACCTTAGGATGCAGGGCGTCTGTTTTTCCCATGGGCTATAAATTGTATGTGGCGTGCTCACGAGTATCCAGCCCACAAAATCTTCATGTTCTAGCAAAGGATGGCAATACCAACATTATATTCCAGTTTTATTAAAATTACTTTGCATATTGTTATAGTAGGTACATAGGATACTTTTTATCCCGATAGTACAGTCCGCTTTATAGAAAAGGAACCCCCCTTTGGTAATGACATGAAACCGTTAAGTTTTTTGAAATGTAACGTAGACGGCGCGCTGGTCTAGCAGTTAAAACTGCAGCATAGTAATGCAGTGGTCACGAGTTCAAATCTGCGAATGACAAGACTTACTAGATTTTTTTTTTTGTTTTCTTAAAAGGCGATTAGGTGATTTTTGTTAAATATTATTTAAGAAATCAAATAATAAAGTAGGTATGAGGTTTGTAAGAAAAGCTAGGCATTTTGCATATGCAACATTCATTTATTTCTCGAATCTACTTCCTGGTTGAGTATACAGTCTATCAGTGTTAAATTGGGGTTATTTACTTTTAGAATATTAACTAAACACAAATTATATGTATACCTAAATAGATAGATAACGGTTAGTTTATAGATATTTCTAGAAAAATAACTACAATAATATTTATGTAATTAAAGTTGATTTAATTAAACAATAATATTTATTTAATAAAAACTTAATAAATTGGATAATTTACGACGAAGATATGACACACAAACGGATCGGCACGAAAACAAAACGATTTGAAAATTAATTATACCCCCAATCACAGTTTAGTCAATAAGGCAAAGAAGTATTCTAAATTCAACCTTAACTCGCAGTTCATACAGCAGTTAAGTTTCTGAAGTAAAATTACGGTAGTGCAACAATCGGAATCAAGCACATTCTATTCAACCAAACAAGAAATCTATGCAAATTTCAACCTTATCTTTTAGGTAATTGAGGCGTTACGCATTACATTTTTTGTAAAAACAAGACGGTATGGTACTAGTATTATGACACGTGTTGGAAGTTGAAATTAAAACCTTAATTTCTAGAAGATTTGACCGTTATTAACCTCGTTCGTTAAAAGGAGTAATGTTATTCGAATTTTCGTTGAGGTCGCTAACTGAACCAATAGCCTAGTGGTATTAGGCACGGTCTGGGTGATTGGCTGGCGCCTGGTGATGCAGGTTCGTATCCTCAATCGCACGTAGTGTCTTTTTGTAAGTTAATACGGTTCGGCCAGAAGCCGAAAAAATACCAAACTTGCTAATAATATTTGAGTGGGATCGGTGGATGCTCGGGCAGCAGAGATGCGGCGGTGGAGCGGCGGAGGAGGTAACTGCGTGACGCGCCCACCGTCGCTCGAGCGACGGCGGGCGCGGGCGCGTTCGGGCGATAATCTTTAAGTCTTAGGGGGTTCCTTTTCGTGCGGTCCATGGCCGTATATGGTGCCCCGGTGTGAGCGCGTTCACTGCGGCTTCGAGCCGCCCACTACCTGAACGCGCCCCAAAATGTGGTAGCCATAAGGCTAATACGGGGGTACCGCACGATCTCGGGCGAGGCGGCAAGCCTCCTTGCCGGACTGCCGCCATGGGATCTGGAGGCGATAGTCCTAGCGCGCCTCTATGAGTGGCGCGCGGAGGCACTACGCCGGGGGGAAAACCCGCTTTCGCGGCAAATTGCTGCGGAGCGGACGGACCTCCGGCGCGATCTCATGGCGGCATGGAAAGCGCGACTGTCGCAACCCAGCGCAGGGCACGCCGCGATAGCGGCGGTAAGGCCCCTCTTTGAGGAGTGGCTAGAGAGGCGTCACGGCGTCCTCACCTACCGCCTGACGCAGGTCCTCACCGGACATGGATGTTTCGGGAGGTTCCTGCACATCATCAGGCGGGAGGAAATGCCCGGGTGTCACCACTGCGAGCATCGCCCAGAGGACACGGTGGAGCATACGGTGGAGATCTGCCCCGCTTGGGCGGAGCACCGCCGTGTCCTCGTAGAGGCAATCGGCAGCAGCGGCGACCTCTCGCGCCCGGCCCTGGTTCAAACCATGGTCCGGAGCGAGAGGGAGTGGGAGGCAGTCACCTCCTTCTGCGAAGCAGTCATGCTAGCGAAGGAAGTGGCGGGATGGGCGAGGGAGAGAGCCGAGAGGGCCGCCCGTCCCAGCCGCCGCGGGAGACGCCCCGGGCGTCGGGAGCCGCGTGACGACTCCCGGCCACCGTAGGCGCGGGCCTGCGGACGGCGAGTAATGGGTAGCTCGCCGTCCGATCAGGACCAGGCCCGTGCCGGACGGCGCGTATGTGTTCCACGCGCGCCTCAAAGAGATGTCAGCATCAAAGGAGGGGCCCGTTAGGGCCGAAGCCTGCCGGGGCAGCGGGATTGTCCGAAAGGGTTACCGCTACCCCGGAACACATAGGGCTAAGGAAGGAACACGGATGGGTTTTAGTCAGTAAGAGTCTGACACTCCCTTCCGCTCCACCCAGAGCGGGAGGAGTCATTGGATGATTCCCCATCCTTAAAAAAAAAAAAAGGGGGGTTCCTTTTCTCTGAAGCAGACTGTACGTTCCCGTGGGATAAATTCCGACTTCCGCGCGGGCGAAGCCGCGGGCAAAGCTAGTTAATAATAATAAATAAAAAAGAATTTTCGAAATCTTAACACGTACCTACTTTGAGTATTTACTACATACCCCCACTTTATCGAATAATCTAAGATCTATAGGTGAGACATTTAGATTTGAAAAAGCCTATAATCCCATACCCTTAACACATCTTAGACACGTCCTAGCTTAGGGCTTTTGTCAGAATGTCAGCGCTCTTTATCATGCGTTTGAATGTACTGTAAATGTACAATATTCTTAGATACAATCTTTCTAATACGAGTATAACGTCGTTTTGTATCCATGTCTTAGTCCTATTATGGTGAATAGGGATTGTACGTAATATTTGTTTCCCTGAAAAAATCGTGTGACATCGAACCACACAGGTCCGCATGAATTAGATCCAACAAAGCTGTTCCTAAGGTTTCCTTGACTGCTTGCTTTCCAAGCAATGTATACATGGGTCATTGTCCACGTTATGGTAAGACACCCATAGCCTCACCTTTTCTATGTTTATCCATACCTATACGGCAAAGGTGTCCTAAACGCCTATGCCAAAGTCTGCAATCTGACGTATCAAGGAGCGCATTATAGGCAATTCTCTTAGTAATATTTACGTATCAAGGAGCGCATTATAGGCAATTCTCTTAATAATATTTACGTATCAAGGAGCGCATTATAGGCAATTCTCTTAATAATATTTACGTATCAAGGAGCGCATTATAGGCAATTCTCTTAATAATATTTACGTATCAAGGAGCGCATTATAGGCAATTCTCTTAGTAATATTTACAGTGCAATTTAAAGTTTACAGCCCAATACAGTTACAGAACCACGTAAAACGAAAGCCGTTCCATTGCAAGAAATTTTGTCATAAAAAATACATTTTTATCAAAAACTACGCATAAACCGTTTTCACAAGCTTTCCTAACAGAGAGTATATTACAATTCAGGTCAGGCACGGCAACAACACCCGTCATTGTTCCTTCTTTACAATCTTTAGTTGAAAAACAAATATTAACTATACCTCTGCAACTTATCCTCTCTCCATTTGCAACTTTTACAGTATCATTACTACCTGCTTCATTATTCAACCTTACGTTCTCCAGGTAATCAATATTATAGCACATGTGATTGGTCGCTCCAGTATCAACGAAAAAAGTGGTACTCTCTCCTTCGACATTATTGAGTGCTGTCTTCAGAGTAACATTTTTTACGTGCTTGTCCTTCTCGTAGTTCTTTATAAGACAATCGGGCCTTTTGTGTGGTCACAAAAGACCCGAATCAAATGCAAATGCAATGATTATTTTCTTCTTTTTTTACTATTTTGGGAAGAAATTTTACCTTGAGAATATTTCAGGGTGGAAGTTGTCGGTTTACTCTCCAGAACTTGACCGTCTACAGTTTTCGAGAACTCATTCAATAGCTTACTTTTCACCAATTCACTAGTAATTTTTAAGTTGGAGTTTTCCAGAGCCATAACTAAGGGATCGTAGCGAACTCCTAAACCTCTGAACATAACCAAAAACTAAACTTTCATTATCAATCTTCTTCCCGACGTCCGCTAAATCTTGCGAAGTAGCTACAATAGCGCTGATATCACACCGCTCAACATCATTATCGAAATCTGACAAGTTGTATCTATAAAGCCTGCGCTCTAGGGCCAATTTTCTGCCCATTCCCTTAACTTTGAAAGCATCCCATGCTTGCTTGGCAGTCTCAGCGCTCCGAACATGTGCAATTATCCTCCGTCGATTGTCAAACAGACTCTCTGATCCCTTTTATTTGCATCAGAAGGCTTCACACCTGAGTAACCTTCTATGGTTTCCCATAAATCATCATGCATTAAATACATACGCATTTTGAATTTAAAGATCCCATAGCTAGCTCTTTCACTCAATGGTTTTATTGAGTTCAACGACACACCAGCTAGTCCACACGACCTTTTCCTACTTTTTCACTTCGTGCTGATAACGTATGTTGTAGATTAAATAATTAAATTAAATAAGAGCCAAAGCAATAACTCATGGTTTTTCTATACATACCAAAAACCACAATGACAATAAAGAATACAAAAGAGTACAAAATACAAACAAGTATTTAATAAGTACTTTGAGTATTTACTACACTTACAGAAGTTATAGCTGAACAATACGGGCTCGACATCGACATGCGTAGCGATTTGTCAAATTATGAGAGACGAATGATCCCCTCCGTGACACGTGTCGCTGCGGAGCGGATACGTTGATACATTGCAATAACATCAGTCGGGATCGGATATTAAATTATGTAGATGTGGGGTATTGGGCGGCAAATAAAAAGTCAAGACGCTTCACTCGCAAATTGTATGAATCAAATAAAATGAGTTGTCAGGTAACACGCTCGTGACGCGCGCGAGCATGCAGGTCTGAAGGGATCACTTTATTTGCGAGCGGCACATTCGGAACCTTTTTAGAAAGGATCGCTACTGTGGTAAACCGTTTCAATTTAATCACACGCAAATATTTACATACCTAATTTAAAAGCTAAACAGTCTCCAAATAATAACAATAGGTACGTACAAGTAAAGTATATAGAAAAGGAGGAAATCATCACAATCCACGTACATGTCGCGCGCACTGCTAAATGTAGCTTAATAATAATGTATTTTTTTACCATAAATGATTACGTAAACAACAATAAAGACCATGATATTGGGAGGACATTATGATGTATTCAATGAATCCTAAATGGCATGGCATGCTAACGAAGGCGAAGGGGCGTTGTGTGGCGAGCGAATTATAATGTTTGTACGAAGAAAGTTGAGGCGACATCGTTTGTGTTGCTTGCCGTCTGGAAGGTTCCGTTTGTGTTTCGTTTCAGCGCGTGGTAAGTAAACACTCAGCACCCTGCGTGTGCGTGTGTGTTCTTGCTCTAAGTCACGGAGACACGGCTCTGCTCACTCAGGGAAAAATCATTACTTTATTAGCTACAATTACTACTTTTAAGTAATTGCTTTCAAAATATGTCTTCTATAATACATCAATGTCAATATCAGTGTATAACTATCTTCCTCCTTTTAATATTATTAAAAGGAGGAAGATACGTTATACACTAACATCGCAATCAGAAAACCTGGACTCGGTGCACGACTACATGCACCGAAACTCACACATCTATGATCAGTGTCATCACAGGCGTCAACCTACAGTCACTGATAGACAAGGACAGAGATAACAGCCGGCGCTGTCGTGCGAGTGAAATCGTGTTAGCCGCCGAATGTTCGTACATGAATGAACGTACTCGCAACTCGTGAGTTATGTGTGTGTATCGTGTCTCTCACGCATGTTTGTAATATCTATCTCGCTTTCACAAACATGGCGAAGCAAACGTGAAATATTATTGTAATTTTCAGCAACTTAACATTTTTGGCTGTACTTACGAGTGATAAGTAATCCCGTGTGTCTTATTTTTCTTCCTTGTATTATTAAAACAATGTTTAGCTGCACAAGAAGTCATTTTGATGTGCCATCACTCTCCTGCCCTTATCCCAATTTATTTGGGGTCGGCGCAACATGTATTTTTCTTCCATACTTCTCTATTAGTCGTCATCACGGTAGTCACCCCCTTTCTAGCCATATCATCGTTCACACAGTCCATCCATCGTTTCTTTGGTCTTCCCCTACTCTTATAGCCATCGACATTCATACTCAAAACTCTCCTGACGACATTTTCCTCATTTCTCCGTAACACATGCCCATACCATGACAACCGATTTCCACACAACTTTTCAGTCACCGGTACCACTTTCAAACTTTCTCTTATGTACTCATTTCTTATTCTATCCATTCGTGTAACACCACACATCCCTCTTAGCATTCTCATCTCTGCTGCATGCAATTGATGCAATTGCCTTTCGTTCATCCCTTTTGTGGCCCAACATTCTGATCCATACAAGACAGCAGGTCTAATCATGGTTTTATATATCTTCCCCTTAAGTTTAAGGGGAATGCGGGAGTCGCAGATTGTTACCGTGATCTGCCGCCATTTCATCCATCTAGTGTTAAGTCTGTGCTTAGCCGTCCGATCTACTTCGCCATCGCTTTGCACGAGTGAACCGAGATACCGAAAGTCGGAGCAGACTGGGAGAATGCACTATCAAGCGCTATGGCTCCAGAACTGGAGAGACCGCCGAAATCGCAGAACATATATTCAGTCTTGGTTCTGCTGATTTTCAGGCCAACATTCTCCAGCTTTTGTTGCCATTTCTCCAATCTGCTCTGGATCTCAGGCCCATCTTCACCGACAAGGACAATGTCATCGGCAAACAACATGCACCAGGGTGCCTCCTCCTGGATGTCCGACGTAAGAGCGTCCATAATCAACAAGTCAAACAACAAGGTAATCTCACTCTCCTCTCGCAATCTTTTCTCTATTACTTTCTCCCATACCTTCATACTATGTGACATGAGCTTTATCCCTCGATAGTTGTTGCAGTCCTGTACATCACCTTTATTCTTAAAGATGGGCACTAGCGAACTATTGCACCATTCTTGTGGGATCCCTCCTTCATGCAACAACTTATTGAAGAATAAAGTCAGCCACATACAGCCATTTTCTTTTAAACACTTCCATACTTCTAGTGGTATATCATCTGGGCCCATAGCCTTTCCATTTTTCATACCTTGGACTGCCTTTCTTACTTCATCCCTGCTAATTTCCCTTACCAAACCCATATTTACTTGTACCTCTTTGAGCACACCATTCCATTTATTCTCTTCGTTCATTAGTTTTTCAAAATAAACCTTCCATCGTTCTTTTATTTTCATCTTCTTTGGAAAGAACCTTACCAGCGTCGTCTTTCATACATTTAATGTGAACTATAATATCTCTCGTTCTCCTTTCTCTTGCTTTTGTAATCCGGTAGAGCTCCTTCTGGCCTCTAGGGTTGTCCAGTGAGTCATACAACTTCTCCTGCGCCTTAGCCCTCGAAACTGCTACCGCTTTTTTTGCCTTTCTCTTCCATTCTTTATAAATCTTCTTCTTATCTTCTTTCAAACTATCATTCCCGTTTTCCACACCCTGCCATTCTTTAAACGCAATTTTATTTTCTTTGAGCATCTTTTGCACGTCTTCATTCCACCACCATGTATCCTTTTCTATCATACCTTTCCCTTTCGATTCTCCAAACACATATTTTGCTACTCTCCTTATACAATCCGCCATCTCTTTCCAACATTCATTCACAGATTTTCCTTCCATATCCTTCATTTCAATCATTTTATCTACCACTTGACTCTTAAACATACTGGCACATTCCTCTTTTTCTATCATACGCCATCTAGTTTTGGGCGGGGGCCGGTCCTTGTTCCTACTGGGCGAGACACTGACTTTTACCTCCATTATCATCAGTCTATGTTGTGAGACTAGGTCTTCACCTGGGAGCACTTTACAATTTTTGACACTTTTAAGGCTGTTTCGTTTTACTAGGAAGTAATCGATTTGTGTCGCGTGGCGGCCACTTTTGTAATTTATCAGATGCTCATTTCGTTTTTGAAACCACGTATTTGTTAATGCCAGGTCAAAGGCCGTGGCAGCTTGCAGCAGTGCCTCGCCATCAGTGTTACGGTCTTCGTATCCCCAACCGCCATGCACTCATTCATACCCATCCTATTGTTTTCCTACATGCCCGTTAAAATCACCCCCCACATACACTTCTTCACTGTCTGGCACATCCATCATCACACACTCGAAGTCCTTCCAGAACTTCTCTTTTACACTATCCTCGCACCCTGCCTGGGGTGCGTACACACTAACTACATTAACTACCAAACTCTCCACAATCACTTTAACAGCTATCACTCTATGACTCACTCTTTTAACATCCACCACACATCCTTTCAACTGACTATCCAGAACTATACCCACACCATTTCGCTTGCCATCGCTTCCACAGTCATAAAACTTATATCCTTCTCCTATCTCTCTAGCCTTTGCACCCTTCCATTTCGTCTCTTGCTGACATGCAATGTCCAGTCGTCGCCTTTTTAAAACATCTGCTAGTTCCCTTCCTCTTCCTGTCATCGTACCTACATTCCAGCTCGCACACCTCAATCTAACTTCCCTCACACTCCGAGCTTGCGTCTTACGTCGCACCCGCCCGTTCTGGTGCGACAACCCTTGTCCATTTCCCACAGAAGCCGGGTGCTGCCCCTGCGCGTCGCCTGTACGCGTAGGGCGTACCCCAGTACGCCCTAGCCCTATCGCGCATCATATTGATGTGTATTTAATACAAAAAAAAACTGAAATTAAAGAGGTGTGTGATCAACGATGTTCCGTGCGCGACTGAGTGCCAACTACGGGCAATCACTTAGTTGTGTAGGACCAGGCGCTGTGATTTAGTCCCGTATCTACCTTTTTTAATACATCAATGCTTAATCTTATTTAAAAGTGTCACTGCTAATGCTTCCTTAGCACTAGAAGATTAACGCACAGCTAGCACAATATATTACCCGAAACTTTCAGTGGTTCAGTATTTTTAATACCTACCGCGATGAGAAGGAAAGTTTCGAATTGATAAATCCTCGTCGATTGGGTTTATAAGATGGTCAGATTAACAATAATTTGCATTTTATTTATTTATTATTAGTTACTTATTTATTTGATCGAGTCTACATTGCGGAGGCCACTCTATTGAAGACCGCAGTCAGTTGAAATGTGCTCAAACTATTATAACGATATACAAATGCTCAAGGTACTTACTTCAAAAAATACCCAAATCGCTATAGGTTTGCCTATAAAATTTGAGGGTTTCCCTCGATTTCTATGGGATCCTCCCATCAGATTCCAAGTTGTTGACAATGGGACCACCTCGAGAGTATACCATTTCAAACAACTTTTTTTTATTGTTCCTCCATTGCCGGAGAAATTGGTGAACATACATAAAAAAAGGATACTACATAAAGTCGAAAATATAACCTCCTCCTATTTGAAAGTCGGTTAAAAAATTCGTCTGGTCGACAGCGTACATACCTAAATAATACAATAAATATTGTTAGATTATTATTATTACTTGTAAATTTTTATTATATATTTTTTAAATAAAATCGTTTACTTTTACCATATTTGTAAATATGTGAGCACCATGTATCTATCAGATTATTAATTTATATGTCATGGTTTCATTTTTAATTCTTTTACCTACTGTGGTATAGTAATTTTATTTTAGGTGCATCGTCTTCACATTTATTATTAACTAGCTTCTGCCCGCGGCTTCGCCCGCGTGGATGTCGGAAATTTATGGGTTACAATTTTTTTTACGCGGTAATAAAATAACCTACTGTCATTACGTACACTATCAAATCGACAAACTTATTATTTGCGGTTGGTACAGTAATCGGGTCTAGGGATCGAACCGCAAAATTAAGTTTGTTTTTTATTGTATGCCCCCGGCCCCCCGGCCGTACCGCCGTCGCCGATGCAACCGCTATGTCCCTGCATTTTAAATCTGTAATATCTTTGAAAATATTCATTTAAATTACATGCTGTAAAGGGCCATACTAATCTATATTACATGCACAATTTATTTAAGGTACTTAATTGTATAAGGATTAATGCTGTATTGCTTAAAATCGCTTTTTCGTAAATAAGTAATAAGTAAAGGATAAAAAATGGTTATTGTGGGTTATCCATAAGAGATAGACATATACCATCGCGGACTCTTTTGTAGACCTTTTTAAGGTGTACAATACTGTAGTACATTATTTTGATCTATCTCGTAGGGTTCAGCCAGCGTTTGCAATGTAAGCGCAAAAAAATGTGTTTATTTACGACCTTACATTAAAAACCTCTAAAATTATCAGTGTTTCTCTCTACGTTATGCATGTATTATATACAGGGTGAAATTGAATGAGATTGTACTCAACATTATGAACAAATTTTAATAAGGGAACAAACCTGAAATCGCGAAAAAAAATCAGCTGTTTCCTACATTTATGTTCGCATAACTCGTCAAAATGTAGGGAACAGCGATTTCAGGTTTGGACCTATAGTAAAAGTTGTTCATAATGATGAGTACAATCTCCCATTTCGATTTGTCGCATGTATTCAATTTCAACCTGTATATAAATATTCCTCTTGAATCACTCTATCTATTAAAAAAAAACCGCATTTAAATCCGTTCGGTAGTTTTAAAGATTTAAGCATACATAGGGACAGACAGACGCGGGAAGCGACTTTGCTTTATACTATGTAGTGATTATATAATTAATGTAATTAATGTATTAGGTCCTTACATATGAAATTGGCGTTTTGTACGGGAGGATTATAAAGTCTTTTTTTTTGTGAAATATATTTAATTAATCAAAGTATGCACCGTTGTTATCTACTTATGCACTTTTACTATCTCCTAGGTAGTTCATTGATCCCTTTACTAAAAAAAACCATGGGGGCGAGAATCAATGAACTCTTTGAAGGCGGTTTGGACTGCCGCATCGGAGTTGAATTTTTTTCCTTGTAAGAAGTTGTCCAAATTCCGGAAAAAATGGTAATCTGTTGGAGCAAGGTCCGGGGAGTACGGTGGATGTCGCAGATATTCCAAATTTCCAATTGTAGCTCATCTAACTTAGTGGTAGTTTGTTGTGCAGTGTGTGGTCTTGCGTTGTCGTGAAGCAGCAGTGGCCTAGAGCAATTGACCAATCTCGGTTGTTTAGCAGCTAGTTCTTCAAGTTTTCAGTTGCTGACAATAGATCAATAGAGCCGTAATCGTTTGGCCAGATTTTAGAAAGCTGTAGTGAAGGACACCGGCGCTAGTCCACCAAACACTCACAAGTAACTTTTTCTGAGTCAATTTTCATTTAGGGCAGGATTTGGCTGGTTCTCCAGGGTTCAGCCATTGCGACGAGCGCTTCCGATTATCGTACAGTAACCACTTTTCATCACAAGTAATGATTCGATTTAAAATCCCTTCATTATTGTGTCGGTTGAGCAAAGTAACACAGCAGTCAACGCGTGTTTGCAAGTTCGATTCACTCAATTCATGAGCTACCCATCGTTCAAGTTTTTTTACTTTCCCGATTTGCTTCAAGTGGATTACCTAATACAGTTTTATCACTTACCCCGAAGCCTGCAGCTATCTGTGAAGTGCTTTGTGATGGATCCGCTTCCACAATAGCCTTTAATTCTTCATTTTCCACTTTGGTCTCCGGCCGTCCACGTGGTTGGTTCTGAAGGTCGAAATTTCCAGAACGAAAACGTTGAAACCAAAAACGTACCGTGCTTTCTTTTGCGACACCAGCGCCGTACACATTATTAATCCTTCGAGCTGTTTCTGCAGCACTGGTGCCACGGTAGAACTCGTACTCGTAAATATACCGATATTTCATGTTTTCCATTGTGCGGTAATAAGCGACGCCAAAGAAAAAAATAATGAGGAAAAACAAATTAATGACTGTTTTCAAAACTCAAATGTACCAGCTAAATGAATTTTTTTTAAATTTGGAATTCTTAATTGAATTTGGATGCGCCTACATGCCACTGTAGCGTGTTAATAAATAGTTTGTGTAGTTTTTCTGGTAGATTTAAGTAAGTACTAACACTAGTTTTAAGGTCGTGTGTATACTAACTAAATGGACTACACATTATATGGGTCCGAAATTTTAAATTTAATTTTATATTATTTAATTTTATTTAACCAAAAAGGAGATATTTCAGATCAAAGTGGTCAGTACGACAAAACGCTAATTTCATATGTAAGGACCTAATCTAATGCAAAATTTTGTAAAACATTTTAAAAGAGTAACGGATGGAGTTTCTTGCCCATTCTTCTCCATGCGAAAACTACCTTTTGGAAGAGGCGACTATAATTCAATTCTGTTTCATTGTAATTTTTGACGTTCAAAAGTGCCTTTTATGTGCCTATTTGAAATAAATGCTTTGACTTTGACTTGACTTTGACATTGTCAACATTGGGAGGGTGAGTGTGTTGTTACACTGTCAACATGTGGGAGAGTGAGTGTGTTGTTGCATTGTAAACATTTGGGAGAGTGAGTGTGTTGTTACATTGTCAACATTTGGGAGAGTGTGTGTGTTGTTACATTGTCATTATTTGGGAGAGTGAGTGTGTTGTTACATTGTCAAAATTTGGGAGAGTGACTGTGTTGTTACATTGTTAACAATTTGGGAGAGTAAGTGTGTTGTTACATTGTCAACATTTGGGAGAGTGAGGGTGTTGTTACATTGTCAACATTTGGGAGAATGAGTGTGATGTTAAATTGTCAACATTTGGGAGAGTGCGTGTGTTGTTACATTGTCAACATTTGGGAGAGTGTGTGTGTTGTTACATTGTCATTATTTGGGAGAGTGAGTGTGTTGTTACATTGTCAAAATTTGGGAGAGTGACTGTGTTGTTACATTGTTAACAATTTGGGAGAGTAAGTGTGTTGTTACATTGTCAACATTTGGGAGAGTGAGGGTGTTGTTACATTGTCAACATTTGAGAGAGTTAGTGCGTTGTTACATTGTCAACATTTGGGAGAGTGCGTGTGTTGTTACATTGTCAACATTTGGGAGAATGAGTGTGATGTTAAATTGTCAACATTTGGGAGAGTGAGTGTGTTTTTACATTGTCAACATTTGAGAGAGTGCGTGTGTTGTTACATTGTCAACATTTGGGAGAACAAGTGTGTTGACACATTGTCAAAATTTGTTAGAGTGAGTGTGTTGTTACATTGTCAACATTTGGGAGAGTGAGTGTGTTGTTATATTGTCAACATTTGAGAGAGTGGGTGTGTTGTTACATTGTCAACATTTGGGAGAGTGAGCGTGTAGTTACATTGTCAAAATTTGGGAGAGTGAGTGTGTTGTTACATTGTCAACATTTGGGAGAGTGAGTGTGTTGTTACATTGTCAACATTTGAGAGAGTGAGTGTGTTATTACATTGTCAACATTTGGGAGAGTGAGTGTGTTGTTACATTGTCAAAATTTGGGAGAGTGAGTGTGTTGTTATTACATTGTCAACATTTGGGAAAGTGTATTGTTTACACAATTACCATTGATTCAGCAGCGCTTGTCTACCGAGTTTGTTATCGCAGGATGTGTTTTGTGACCTATATGTAGCAGAGTAGTCACCATCTCCAAATAGTTGCTCGTCTCGTAGCAACCATCACGTCGTCGTCGTTAGAGAAGTTTGCTCTCTCAAGCACAACTGTGTCACATCACAATAATAACTGTATCATGAGTTCATCGACCGTGTTCCTACTAGCAACTGGCCACCGGGCGGCGGCCCGCACAAAGGCGCTCTCAATTGAATCATTGCGGAGACACACCCACTCACACGCTGCGTCCGCGCCTCTCCCTCCCGCGCTTCGCCGCCGCGCGCCGCCGCATCAAAGTGCCGACAAGTCCGACAACCCGGACTGCTGAGACTCGCCGGTCCGCGACACGCTGAATGCGCTGATGGCGATGACACTGACATCTGTTCTGCAAGCAATGTGCTCTGCCCATATATGAGAATATGTTGGGGATTCTGCCTCAGGTCGTCTTCTTGTCAGCGTCGTGGGTTGGAATTAGACACAAGGCTCCTTATGATAACGTGTAATATCGGGTTTTACAATGTTTGGATGTATTTCTTAGCAATTTATATAGCAGTTTTAATCTAAGTGGTTCGTTGGCAGGTCACTAAGACAGTGAAGTGAGTGAAGAGCCGTAGCGCGTCACTAGTATCGCGCTGATGTCGTTGCGCATTGCATTCGTCATCGGTTGGTGTCACTCGCCGCTAATAGATGCCGCTGTAGTCGTCAACATGCCCCCAGCCTTGGAAGTACCAGGTTTCAATGAAGCTGAGATGCTGCTGGTTTGATCGTCATACGGATCAGAAGCGGGCAGATTTTCGGATGACGCCCGTCGCTGTTTTGATGGTTGTCACGCGTGTGATGCCATCCTTGCCGGTGAATGTCTGCAGCACTCGTCCGAGGCGCCACTTCAAAGGCTTCTTTGATTAGGACGAGGGTGTCAGGGGTAAGTGTGTCCTGGTTGAGTTGCCACTTTGTTCTCTTTTGGAGCTCAGATATGAACTCCATTGACCAGCGTTGCCAGAAGTTCTGTCTCATTTGATCGTATCGCGACAGGTGCTGCGTAGCCGTCGTAGTGAGGTCCCGGCTGGCGGGTGCGGTGAGCGGTCGGCCAATCAGGAAATGAGCGGGACATAAAGGAAGTAGGTCGTTCGGGTCTGTGGACATTGGGCACCTACATAGGTCGGGAGTTAAGGACAGCTTCAATTTGTGACAATATCGTACTTAACTCCTCGTATGTGAAATGTGCATTGCCTATAATGCGACATAAATGAAATTCACAGGACTTGACCCCTGCCTCCCACAAACCACCAAAATGAGGCGAGTACGGCGGAATAAATGTGAATTCTATGGAGTTACTAGTTGCGAAATTGATAATATCTGATTTTGAAGAATTTAAAAATTTTGAAAGTTGCTTTAAAGCCCCAACAAAAGTCGTGCCATTGTCAGAATAAATCTGCAATGGTTTGCAGCGTCGAGAGATGAAACGTTTCAACGCCAGCAAATATTGCTTTAGTAGTAAGACGAGTTAGTGTGTGTTTGCCACACAACAACAAAGGATGTTTTTTGTCATATGAAAACGAGTCTGTATATGACAATGTCGGTTACCTGGGTTCTCCTGCGAATCTCCTCAATTCTGATTCGATCACTAAGGGAAACGAAAAGCATAGCCCTCTCCATTGCCCTTTGGGTGACTTTTAGCCTTCTATTAAGGCCCATTGTGAGCCACCACCCGCTAAGTACTTAGAACATATTATTATTTAATACGTACCAACACAACTAAAACAGTAAAATAAGCAAATAATAACAATTAATAAAAATAACAAAATTAAATCCTAACAACTAAAAGTATACAGAAACTATAATATAGCGTCGAAAAATTCATCCGCATCACTGTCGTCTGGTAATGTACCCAAGAGACTGGCGGCATTGCCACGTTGTATGGGGCCTTTGGCCAAGGTAAAAGCCAGTCCCTGGGTCACGGGAATTGTCAACCAGCCGTTTCGAATTTTCCTTAAAAAGACCATGAGCACTCGGACCCCACGGCCCGAGGGTTTCAACCCCAAACGGCTCGACAATATATTTTCGCCGCTTGAGGTTTTCCGGAACCGTAGCAGCAGCGCCAGCACAGCATGCCAAGCCAGGAAAATGGGATGGCGCAAGAGTATTGACGCACGTTGCGTCCCACACTAAAGGCCTACCCACCTTCCATGGAAATAAAGACATACCGTCCGGTCTTTTGCCATCGTCGCGTGCCAAGCCATTGGGTTCTAATACAGCTGGAACGCCGACGGTAACAAGAGCTCGTCGGATGATGTCATTAATGCTCGCGTGTCGCGCTAAGCGACCCGCACTTCGGCTGCAAGACAGGCCGTGGTGTCTGAGGCTGTTGACATCTTCGCCACAGTGACAGCGATGAGGAGAACACCAAAGAGTGCCTAGTCGCAGCGAAGCAGCGAGGCGAAAAGTAGTGTCGGCGTACTAAAATTAAATGAAACGAAACAATTTGTGTGAGCTGTGAGCAGGATGTCGCATAATACGAGTTATTGACCCGCCATCGCGCCACGCGCCGGGGCTGTGTGTTGTGTGCCACCCGAACATTTCATATTAATGGCTATTTTAATTGTCATGTCGTATTGTGTCATACGTAAATAATCGATTTCGCGTTTGTTATAAACGTTTTAACGGACGCCGGGAAATATACGAGTGAATTTAAACCAGAATATGAATCGGAATGTTTGTATCAACTCGGCGGTAACCAGCCTAGCATGTCGTAAATGTTTTCTTTTTTTCCTATGAG
Source organism: Gortyna flavago (assembly GCA_963669345.1). Taxonomy (NCBI): domain Eukaryota; kingdom Metazoa; phylum Arthropoda; class Insecta; order Lepidoptera; family Noctuidae; genus Gortyna; species Gortyna flavago. The sequence goes on from OY770139.1 coordinate 134,783, forward strand.
CATCTCGTAGTTGACCTTTAGAGGTCGTGACTACTTAACGGACTATCCTGTGGCTGCCTTAAGTGAAACTCAAAGCCTCCAGCCAGGGGCATAAACTAACTACTTTATACTAAGCGACTACGCACTAAGGGCACCCCTGTGGGGTACGAACCTCGGCTTAGGGCGTCGCTGGAGAGGGCAGCAAGAAGGGACAGGCTGGATCACAATAATATTATATAAGCTTGATGGGGCCGGTATTTCCTATCTGACTGCTCTGAGAAGAAATGCCGAAACCAACTCAGAAGTCACAGTCGGGAGTTTAAAGCTACAGAGCTACGGGCTCAGCTGCGGCGCGGGCTGGCACTGCATCGGGCAAAATTCGATCGAGTCTGATATACGAATATCCAACATGATAGAGAAACATTAAACTGTTGTATCGCGACGAATGCCTTCACATGAGACACATCACAGATAGCTGTGAGAGTTTTATTTATGTGATAGTTTGATTATAGGAATAGATTAGAGAGAGCAATGTGCGTGCATACCTTGAGAATCCACACTTCGTTAAAAAGGACCCTATCTTTTTACAATGTCAGTAGGCTAAAATCTGTTTCTCACTGAATAAAGTAGGGGTCGCGAGTCGAGTCCCTCACTTCACTCAACACGGAAGCCCCCGGTCCCTACTGGAATGCACCCTACATCCTCACCTAGTGAGCTGCTCACCTCACACGCCAACGCATACTGATACGCCGCCAAATATGTCACCAAATCATCGCCACCGATCACCGGCGGCGCAGGCGGTGACTGACATCACTCATGAATCTACTAAAATAGTGTACACCGCGTAAGTGAAGTGAGTAGTCAGCAGTCGGCGTGCCACTGTGCCACGCTTTCTGTGATTAAGTCGACAGATACAAGTTACGAGATGGCCGATTTAGGCGAAAATAAATCGCGCTCCCTTCACACCGGCTGCGACCGCGCTCCAGCGAGGCCACACGAGGAAGGTGGAATACAACTTGTTTGTGTTTAATATTACGGCGATGGCCTACTGACACGATTGTGAACACCAGTGTGTTACCAGCGAGGGGCGCCGTTTTAAAGCTTTTCTTTTTACCTGACTGCGGCAAAGCCCAAAAGGAGGGTTAAGTATGTGTTTAAATAAACCATCACGCTTGATTTGCTGCAAATGCTAAGCGAAGATATGTGAAAAAGTTTATTAAAATTGTTGAAAAATATCGTTAAGGACGAGATTACGAAGCAAAATAAAAGTGTCATCGTGCGTCCGCAACATGAACACAATTCATCTGTTTGACAGTTTCACACCTATATATATCCCTGAAGGGTTAGGCAGTACCTATAGCATTTTACGAATCTCTATACAAAACTGTCATACAGATGAAATTGCGTGATATGAATTGTTTTATGATTCTGCCAAAGTGGCCTTTTTAGGCCCCCTGTTGTTCACGAAAAATGGATTTTTTATTAAAGTGGCGTAACATTTGATTGAGCATCAACTTTACGTACCTACACATTACTGAGAACTGGCAGAATTGACACAGGCCTATAATTATTGGGTTCTTTAATAGCACAGTATTACAAATAAAGTAAATTAATATTTTTGTGTTTTTGTTACGGATTGGTTGTAATTTATTGTCAAATTAATTAAATTAAAGAATTAATGTTTATTTATTAATTAGTATATTTTATCTCCCAAAGTTAATTTTATTCATAAAATGTTGACCACTTTTCTGACATAAAAACTCTTTGCTAAGATTTAAAAAAGTACCGTTCGTTTACGGAGCATCTTGTTAAACCGTGCGTTTTACATTACAATAACGCACAAGTACGTAATGGGATACAATACGATATTGAAATTGGTGAAATAAGACACCCTTTACGAGCAAATGATTACAATGTTGCTTAGCACTTACTGTTAAATCGGCTCCCCGGTAGGCGGCGCGGCGCGGTGGCGGTGGCTGTGCAGCAGCAGTCTGTCGCACTCGGCTCGCTGCAACAACAGACACAGGTCATCACGATCACAGCGACACCACACCGCCGCGCCAGCACACACGTGCGGCGTCACAAGGACACACACGTACCACACACTAGTCGCCGGATGACGACTACGCGCTACGCCTACGGTGACACGGGTTTTAAACAAATCATTTCATCATATAATTTTTTGTTTTCCTGTCTCATTGCGATAACACATAATAAATCAAATTGCGCTTGTAAACGAAGTGTTGTGAATGAAGTCACACGCAGATGTAACATTTAGCGAGTCAATGCTAGCTCGCATTCCATTACACCACGAGGACAGACAGTTGCAGAAGGTCTTCTCGTGAGGTTTATGCTTAAAAAGGTCAGACAACTGTTCTTATCACGCTTTATTGGAAGCATTTATAGCAATAATATACCTACATATACTTACTCAACAGTTTAATATTTTGCATTCCACAATAGCACAGAATAACTAATAGTCCAATAGGTACAAGTTCGGTGGTAACTTATTTCTGTGATCATTGTGGACCCTGCCGGGCACGGCAAAATAGTGGGAGCGAAGAAGTTTAGCATAGTAGATATATTAAATTGTGTGTCCTCTAAACGTTTTGTTAGATGTGTATAATAATAATATACGTGCCTACTTAGTCTGATTTGATAAAGCACTTTAGGCAGTAAGAAACAACGAGAGTTGCTTCCGTGGCAGAGCTAGTGGTTCTTCTGCAGCTGGTTGCTGGCTGACAGCGGTAGCGCGGCGTGTAGGCACCCCTGACCCTGCGCTGACGCAAGCCCGGTTCACTAATGCTAGCTAGTCGCCACACATGTCAGTCTGCCTTCATGCTCACTTGCTTGTTGCAGCAGATATACGTACTGCGAACACACGTGACACCGTCACACACATTAGCGATCGTCAAGTCAGACTTTGGAACAAAAATGTTATAAATCTGTTCTTAAGTTCGGATTGAGGTGAGTTTTATTGATCTGAAGGCAGAGAATAACAACCAGTAGAAGGCGTGAACTCTCCGTGGATGAAACCACATCGTCCGTGTTTATCGCATGAACACACAAAGTTCCGCTTTCCATCGCAGAAGGAAGCGCCGCGCGGAGGAGGATGCTCGACTGACGGTTTATTACTGAAACTGTAACAAAATGTGCGACATTGACACCAAAACCGCTGAGCGATGCGAGCGGTGTGAGCGGTGCGAGCAATATGAACGGCGTGAGCCAGCGTGCGCCAAACGAACCTGTATTTTTATCGTAAATTCTCGTTTACTGGCTGGCTGACAGTTTTATTTCTCCAAACTATTGTTTTCTCTCTACAGAGAGGAATATATCTCGTCTCCCATAAGCTACTCGTATGTGTTCTGTGTGCGGCCATGAGTGCTAACGGAGTCGGCAGAGATTGTACAGTACCGAGTACCTACTCTGTAATATCGTACAACGCCGCCTCTTAGCGGGCTGTGTGAAGATATTGGTACTTACCCAACAAGCATATTATGTAGTTATTATGTCAAAAGGGATAGCATGGCATCAGTACCACGATATCAGCATTCAGTAATAACTTGTTGTCAAGTAACCCACGCACGTCCGAGCCCTGTACAGGCCCGTGTTCAGCTTGGATAGCTTACCGCCATTAGGCGCCATACAGCCATTCAGCTTGTCCCACAGTTGGTGAACTCATCGTCTAGCAACTTGTTGATGAACAATCCGGTGGACTCGAACATGCCGTCCGCGGTTGAGACGGCTAAACTTGCTAAGTAGTTTTATTGAACGAAACAAATAGGTAGGCCGCTAGTGAAGTAGTGCGGCGGGACGGCGAGGTCAAGTGTACTAGTGTTTACGTTATAATATTAGCGTGTTGTGACAAGTGTGTAATGTGTGCGGTTCATTGAGTGCGCGGCGGCTGCGACTGCGGCTGCCGGTCATCCATCACTGTGCATCATCGGCGCGCGCCGGCTGACGGCCTGACGCGCAACTCGCGTGACGTCACGTGGGCTGTGCGTGCGGGAGACGTGCAGCATGGGACAGATCACAAGAGTAAATGTATAAATTTTCAGCTTATTTATTTATTTATTTATTTAAACTTTTCGCACAAAAGGTACAAAGGCGGACTTAATGCCTTAGGCATTCTCTACCAGTCAACCAAGGGTGGTGAAGAGATTAGATGGCAGGTGCTTTGGTTGAGGAACAATGATTAAAAAAAATATTAAGACTAGGTACACAAATACATAAATAGTTTATATACACATATATAATATACATATACTTATAATATATATACATACAAATTCAAGAGAAAGAGATGTTGAGATGACTCTACGCTATTTGTTATGAAAATAACTCTGCAATTTCCGCTTAAATGCATACCGACTGGTAGCCGTCCTGATATCAAGAGGAAGCGCATTCCAAAGAAGAATGGACTGAATATGAAAGGAGGAATGAACAAAGTCAGAAGTATGAGAAGGACAAAGTAGGAGAAGATTGTTAGAAGAACGCAAATTCTTAGCGTGAGAAGAACATAGATATTGGAAGTGAGATTGGAGTGAGTGTGATTTATAGGTATTAGTATCACTGGTTAGTCAATTAATGTTTTAATTCATACCTACTTATCTGCAATCAATATTCGTGAATCGAATCCGACATTCGAATAAAACAGTCTAGTCAGCTTACATTATCTCTTCTGACTATTAGAATTGTAAAAGCAAGTCCTCTCAGTGACATAATTGCTGCGTCTGAGTTGCTGACGCTTCTAACAAACTCGATTCCAACTTTATTTTTAAAGTGGTCTGCCATAATGCCACTTTCCCGTCGCGCTCACAAGTCTCCGATCAGCGACAATGATAATCTAGTCTGCGCCGCATCGCGCGTCGTTTTAGATAAACTCGTTTCACATCCCGCCAGAAGCCAGAACAAGACCATCGTGCATCGCCCGCTGAACGTTTACAGATAATGCAAGTTCACATCACATATTATCTATCTATACTCTATACATACATGCAAATAAATTAAATTGGAGTGTCTGTTTGTAATATTAAAATAACCGCTTGTTACTAAATGCTTAGGGATATTTACACGGTAATACCAAAATAACATTTTTTTATAATTTTGTCTGTCTGTCTGTTTGTTCCGGCTAATCTCGGATACGGCTGGACCGATTTTGACGGGACTTTCACTGGCAGATATTATTATGTAGATGTAATGAGGAGTAACTTAGGCTACTTTTAATTTAGAAAAAGAATTAGGGAATAGGGTTCCGCGCAAAAAAATTAAAACGTTTTTCGTCATGCACGCGAACGATGTCGCGGGCACAGCTAGTCACAACTAAACACAGTCTCGTGAACTATTTTCAGAACGATCGCATAAAACGATCCGGCGCGCGGCGCGTGGAATCATCGCCAGACGGTTAATTTTATTGTTGTCGGCGCGCGGCGCTTGCTACAGACTACAGACTGGTGTGGTGATACAAGTAGAGACGTCACACACACAAACATCATGCAGGCAGCGAGCGAGACTCTCTGCCTACCTCATCAGCGATACATTACGACTAGTCGTCGGTGATAGAAGTAGTGACGTCACACAAACAACATGCAGGCAGCGAGCGAGACTCTCTGCCTACCTCATCAGCGATACATTACGACTAAGTAGTCGTCGGTGAAGTTAAACTACAAAATATTTACTTTATCGAAGCGCGGGGTCAGTCTGCTAAACAATTGCTATTCAAAAAGGCGTTTTCACTGATTTAAAGTACGAAATATTTGATGTTCTTGCAAATGACGATAATATTTACGAAGTTTCCATGTCAAAGCAATTAGATTTCAGGCATCAAGAGTAATAAGAAGTTATCATATTTCTTACAAAGAATAAAGCATAACGCTAATAGTCTGCTTGCTTCCACATTTACGCAATAACAAACATATGAGTATAACTAGCTTCTGCCCGCGACTTCGTCCGCGTGAAATTTTTAGTTTCCTCTAAAAATTTCGAAAACGTATGTTTATGATATTTATCATTTATTTAGACTAAGTTTTCGGGCCAATTTTTGAGTTTATAGATAGGGATCAGATTTTTCAAATAAACTGTATCCCCGCTTGTCGCCCCCACAGAGGTGGAATTTAAAAAATCTTTTGGGATAGGCGCGGGGCGCGTGAGTGGATAAGTACTTACTTTTTTTATTAGTACCGAGTTTCGAGTTAATCCGACAACGGGTTACATATTTTTCTAACCTATCAACTTTGTCACCCCTAAATCCTCTGTGAGAGGTTTTTTTTTAAAACTAAAAGTGACAATCTTTATTATTTACTGAGCCAAATATTGCCAAGTTTCAAGTTAACCTAATTAATAAGATTTTTCATATAAATTGTATCCCCTCTTTTTATCCCCATAGGGGTGGAATTTTGAAAAATCGTCTGGGACGTTTCTATAACGTGACTTAAAGATTATTTATACCAATTTTCGAGTTAATCAAGCCACGCAGTAAAATCATCCCCTGTAAAATTAACTACCCCTTTTCTCCATATTAGGGGTAGCTTTTCGAAAAACCCTGATACACGTTATTCTTTATTTTTAGTCCTAAGTATAAATACTGAGTTATTATATCGCGCGTTAAAATTCTTCCATACAAACTTTGACACCCCAATCCCTCTGTAGCGGGTAGTTTAGAAAAACAAAAATGTCAAACTTCATAATTTACTTAGATAAGTAATTTGGCAAGTTTCAAGTTTCTCTACTCAAGGAATAAGATTTTTCATACGAACATAATGCCCCCATTTCACCCTTTTAGGAATGGAATTTCGAAAACCCTTGCTTAGTGGATACCTACTCTTCATAAAGAACACACCCTAAAAATGTCATGTCTCTAGGACCAGCGGTTTAGGCTGTGCGTTGATATCTCAGTCAGGACTTGGCATTGTACCTATACATTTTTTATCACCATCCAAATTTTTACAGGGTGTTCTACCCATAAATACGAACAACTTTCACTATGGGACCAACTCCGAAATCTCGAAAAGAAAATCAGCTGTTTCATACAAAAGTTCAATACCTACTTGACCAAAATGTATGAAACAGCAGTTTTTTTTTTCGTGATTACAGAGTTGGTCGATAGTTAATATTTCAATTTGTCAACCGTTTTAACCCGGTTTATAGAACACCTGAAAAGTTGACATTTAAATCCGGTTGAAAATTTAGTAAAACTAATAAATGGACGTTTTGTTCCCACTAGTTCTACTGAACAGTTCTACGATAGAACTATGTTCTCACTAGTACTACGATGTACTATATTACAAAATAGTACAACTAGTGGTAGTCTCTATTTCCACTTGTTCTACCTGTTCCATCGGTAGAACTAATGTGATATTTTCGCACCCTTATGAAAAGTAAAATTTCACGCGGCGCGTAGTTTTTAATCGTATCCGTATTCATGACCTTCGTGTTATTCATATTTTAAATCCACCTTATTCAAAAAAATAAATAAGTATACTTACCTAATTATTTTTATTTTTATTATTATTAGCAATTATTTTCAAGTTTATACAATACACAATACGTACATATCCTTTTTATAACCTTTAAAAAAATACTTATTAGAAAAATAAAACAAAATAAACTTATACTTGAAGGTTAAACAAACGTACCTGAATCGAAGTTTGACCGTAATTATACTTCGTCGCTGCATCCACGAGATTTTCATATTCACCAAGTAGTCCACTCCTAAATGTACATCGAACACTTTTTAGAGCAGGAATAAAAATAAAATAAAAATATTATAAGCCAAAAGGCCCGGTCGCCCATGGAGCGCTCGCGCACGGCGCCCCTAGTGTCAAAGTCGTCATTCCTTTCAGAGCACGATTTTTGTAAAGTTTAAAGAGAACACATAGTTCAATGGGTAAGTTTAATAAGCAGAAACTTACGGGAGGGGGGGGCCGAAAATCTCTTCGGATGCAGCGACTCGTATAATTACGGTCAAACTTCAACTCAGGTAAGTTTGTTTAACCTTCAATTATACTTCGTCGCTGCATCCTCGAGATTTTCATATTCACCAAGTAGATGTTTAGAGCTTTACAAAAATCGCCATCTAAGATTCTTATATTCTTGGGAAACCAAACTACAGTTAATAATCAAAATTGTTTTATTTTGAAGTTTAACACGTTGGTTGCCAGGCGACAGACACAATAGAAAATCTATTGTTCGCGTAGTCAATGCCTTAACATGTAAACAACAATATTGTCATCATCATCGTTAACGGAAAAGATCACCCGGATCTATAGTAACAATGGGAGTCCCACAGGGCTCGATTCTTGGCCCTTTCTTGTTTCTTATTTATATTAATGACTTGCCGTACCTCATAAAGGATAATCATGATATAGTGTTGTTTGCAGATGACACTTCACTTTTGTTTAAACTTAAACGTCAGCAGTTGGTTAATGACGATGTAAATAGCGCGATCTCGAAAGTAGTCCACTGGTTCAATGTTAATAATTTGCTTCTAAACGAAAAAAAAACCAAATGCATTAAGTTTACGCTACCTAACGTTAGGCAGGTGAAAACTAATGTGTTGATAAAGGGCGAGGAATTGAATCCTGAAGACAGCACAGTATTCTTGGGCATAACTTTAGATGCTAAGCTTCAGTGGGGACCACATATAGATAAATTGTCAAAAAAACTAAGTTCCGCAGCATACGCTGTTAGAAAAATTCGTAATTTAACTGATATAGAGACTGCCCGTTTAGTGTACTTTAGCTATTTTCATAGTGTAATGTCGTACGGTATTTTATTGTGGGGAAATGCTGCCGATATTCAGACTATCTTTGTTTTGCAGAAGCGAGCTGTTCGATCAATTTATAAACTAAGTCCGAGACACTCTCTCAGAGAAAAATTTAAAGAGTTTAATGTGATGACTGTGCCCTCTCAGTATATTTATGAAAATCTTTTATATGCCCATAAAAATATAAAATTGTTTAAAAAATACAGTGATATCCATAATATAAATACGAGGAACAAACACAAATTTGTTGTACCTACAACAAGGCTCAAGAAAATAGGTGGCTCTTTCAGATGCCAATGTATACGCTTTTATAATAAACTACCAAGCCACGTTCAAGATCTAAGCCTTAATAAATTCAAATCATTCATTAAACGTAAGTTGTGCCAGAAAGCCTTTTATACTGTTAAGGATTATATTGAGGACAAAAAGGCTTGGGATTGAGTTGCTTCCAATTTTTACATTTTGAATGTTTTTATTATATTTTTTTTTTCTATGTACACATTGACATTAATTAATGAATTTTATATAAACATTGACATTTGCTTACTTTGTAAAGTATTATATTATTTTAATTATTGTGCATGTGAAGACAATGTGGGTCATTTTATGATTATTATTTTTGTTTAATTTTCATTATTCTCTTTGTTCTGTTAGTTTTTTTTCTAGGTCTGGCAGTTTGAGGAATTTATGTGGCCTACCCAAATGTCCTTTCTTTGGTATTGTTCGTCGAATCGTTGAGCTCCTTAAGTTTTGAGTTGAGCTGCACGATTTCTGACAAATGCTTGCACTGACTGGACAGGTCCTCTCAATCTGTGTGGTTCTTTCCTCAAAAGACCATCTCAGACATTGATCTACATGGTCTTCATATAACCTGACCAAGATTATGTCTGGACTTTAAAAGAGACTGTGACCTCTGAGTTTGATTCGGCCTTTCTTCTCAGAGTAGTCAGATAGGAAACGCCGACCTCATCTAGTTTTATAAAAAATATGAATGACGTGTAAAAGTGTTTGTGCAAACCTACTTACAAAATAAAAATCATTTATCATTTATCATCTAGCATTGCTTTGGCAATTTATCTAATCAACAACATTATTATCATCATCTAGAATTGAATTGGCAAAGGTATTACAATCATTTTGAGTAAGAGATCTATTATACAATTTTTGAAAAATATTTCAACATCCTGACCAGCCCGCGGCTTTTTTAATTATCTCTATAGAAACGCCCTTACGACTGGCCGCCGATGTTGCTGCGTGACGAGTGCTGTGCGCGCAATAAATGCTTGTATCGATACCACTTTCTTGCAATACTGTTTTTATCCAGCGGCTAATCGTAGCAGTGGTTGCATTATGGAATGGTTTTTTTATCGTCAAACTCAACCCTTCTGTCTTATTTGTCCCCCTGAATGGTCTTGTCATTTCCATGTATGCTATCAAAGTTTTAGCAGGACATATTTCTACCTTAGAATTAAAAAAAGGAATTATTAGATACGGCTGTGCACGCCCCGAGGCTGATGTTTTGATCAATAGTAATGCTAGTTGTATTAATCTTAATGTTGGATATCTTAATTTACGATAACGTCTGTACTCGTTGTGCTGTCGAAAATGCGAGCAGAGTCACCAATTTCTTTGTAATTATAGACAAAGGTAGGTCTTCATTTGGATATCATTGGCTAATGAAATCAAGAAACTTGGCCTAGTTTTGAATACACCCTTAAGCAATCACTTACATTAACATCAGAACTAAAACGCTTTCCTAATATTATAAGAGAAAGTGCCGATCGAAGTGTATCCAGCTCCTGCTTGGAATTGACAAGTGAGAAATTTTAAAGCTACAGGATTTGAAATGGTATAGTAGTCAAAAATCTTACAATGCTGACAGAAGTCCCAGAATTTTTTAAAGGCTGTGTCATATTGTTTTACTGTACTAGGGGAAAGGGAAGTAATCATGATGTCAATAGTTTCCGGTGTTAGCGATTGCCGTGAGAAAGCTTCCCTGATAAGCGGCATGACACCAGGGTAAGGCTTCGCCAAAGCGGGTGCTGGGTCCTGTAAGGAGAATATAACAGATACTTCTCAGGTAAGAAATAAATTGGTTCTGAAGACTGAAGGTCTAAGAACAAGGGATACCAAGCTTGACTTGGTCAATAGGGAACAACTATTATTCCCGAAGCCTTGTCGTCAATTATCTTGCGCAGGCATTTTAAAATGTAAGGTAAAAGCATCAATATCGAATGCATTCGGATCCCTTTTCCACTAAACATATTTGGGGCATTTTGCATTTAGTCGAGAAGCAAACAGGTCTATTTGTGGCGAGCCGAAGGTCTTTACAATTTTATGAAAAACTGTGTGAGACAACTCCCACTCGGTGTCGATTTTGGTATAACGTGATCCTCGGTCTGCATCTACGTTGTCTTTAGATTTAATGTACGATGCGAAGATAAATATGCGGCGTTTTTCGCACCATTGCCAAATTTTACGTGTGATAATATTTAAGTGATCGTATTGAACGCCCCCCATTCTATTTATGTAGGAAATCGCGGTCATGTTATCTATCTTTAGGAGAATTTCTGTATTAGTTAGACCATTTACAAAACATTTAAGTTCCATGAAAGCTGCTCGTAACTCCAATAAATAAATATGGTCTTGGGATTCCGATAAACTCCAAAACCCATTTTTGTTTTCGCCATTGCAAGAGACACCCCAACCTGTTAAAGATGCGTCTGAAAAGATTTCTAGCAAAAACTGGTCCTTGCGAAATGGTTTGAAAGATTTCATTATATTGTATTGTACTCACCGTCAAAACTGCTATCATTTTGCATTAACCGACGCTCCAGGCGTCGTATCTTCTTACGTATTTTATCGGGATCTTTCGTCTTATGTTTTCTTTTACCCATGTTTTATTATTACTCACTTTAAGAATCACAAATACACTGTACTGTAAAATTTAAAATTGGAAAAAAGCGTTGATGATGCCCGAACATTAGAAACGAATGACGACTTTGACACTAGGGGCGCCGTGCGCGAGCGCTCCAATTGTACTATAGGTGGAATCCGGGACCGCGGTTCCGGTCCCAAAAGCCCCCCTACCCCATGAGGGACCGGGCCTTTTGGCTTATAATATTTTTATTTTATTTTTATTCCTGCTCTAAAAAGTGTTCGATGCCCGGTACACTTAGGAGTGGACTACTTGGTGAATATGAAAATCTCGAGGATGCAGCGACGAAGTATAATAATTAATTCAAGTTGATCTACTGCATTGCTCTATTTTGTGAGGCAACTTAGTACCTACTCGAGTTCGTGAACTCATGAGCGGTGCGATTGGCGCGCGCGTCTCCGCGCATCGTAATTTGTTACATATCGCTACTCCTTGGCGGGGGCCGGGGTATGCTTTAAATGCCTACGGCGCGGCGGCGGCGCGGCGGCGCGGCGGCGCTCGGCTTAGCCTCGCCTTAACTTGAAATTGAGTGACGAGAGAAACAGTTACTTCGACACGAAGTTATTGTAGTGAGACGACATCTGACGACCACTGTTCTGCAATCATTCATGAACGGACACGGTTTTCATCTTTTGGCCGGAGCTGTGTACAGTTTGTGGTATGTGCTACCTGTTGATAAATAGACGCTTCCGGTTACTCCATTAGTAGGATTCGATCCATGGTTGGTGTTGAACATGACTGTGCCCTTGTACCTACCTACTGAGACATCAGTAGGTTGATTGATGATGATTAACTCGTTACCAAGCAGCGTGACAGTCGGCTCCAGCGCCGCCACGTCCACCTGGGCAAGGTTCCACCTCCGCAGGCGCCGACGTAATAAAATTGAGGCGCTCCATAAAATGTTGATTGAACAAGTTTATCGTTCTGCCGCTATTCCGCGCGATGTATCCTCTGTAAAGTTTTACGGCGTTGTTTTCTAATGCAAACAAAGACAATAGCATACAATACTATGATACAATACAATATTGAAGGAGCCAGACGCGCAGTCGAGGTCGAAGTTCAGCGCTAATGTTACCTCATCGAGAACACAATCATGTTCCAATATTTACATTAACTAGGTATAATACTTGGCTAGTTTACGTAGGTATAAATACCCCTGAGAGCAACTGCACATACGAACTACTTAGCTGTTGAAAGTTTTTTGTTCTACGTTCCTGTGGTTTGGAATCAACATCGTGTTTCTTGTAAGTGTTCCTACACATCCAGTGAAGGGCACACATCACATGGTATCAACATCGTGTTTCTTGTAAGTGTTCCTACACATCCAGTGAAGGGCACACATCACTTGGTATCAACATCGTGTTTCTTGTAAGTGTTCCTACACATCCAGTGAAGGGCACACATCACATGGTATCAACATCGTGTTTCTTGTAAGTGTTCCTACACATCCAGTGAAGGGCACACAACATCACATGGTATCGCTCGTTCTCTTCACTCGCAGACACAGTGTAAGCCTGTGACTCGCAGCTCCGTGACAGATCTGATTGGTCGCGGCCGCGGCCTACTTATACACCTTTACCATGATTGAGTAACATGTATGTACTTAGGTATTAATGGTGTTTCATGATATTTTCAAGGAAACTCATTGATTTGATTTTCACAGTCAAAGGCTTTTAAATTTTAAACAAATAACGATTCTTTCTTAATGATACATGTGTACTACATTAGGTTGAGTGCCTTGCCATTTAGGGCGAGATTGCAACAAATTTAATTGCCTACTCCAAACCTTCCAGAATGTCATTTTTATCTCATTGCATGACATTCTTTTTTCTGAACGATCATTACTTAAATTATCAGAAGCAAAAGAACAACTATGCCATTTGTTAAGTTTAGGAAGTTTTCAGTTACATGGGTTTCAATGGGTTTCAAATTCACCAGAATTATTAAAAGAAATACAAAAAGATCAACAACATTTTGATGAGATTGATTTAGAGAAAAATAACTTTTCATTAAAAACACTTGGTTTAAATTACAATATTAAGTTTGATTCATTCATTATATTGAGTCCAAAAACTGTTGATAGCATGCCTCAACCTAAGCGTGAAATTCTTAGCGTCATAAGTGGATTCCATGGCCCACTAGGGCTTGCTGGACCTATTGTGGTAAGCGCGAAGGCTAATGCAACGCTTATGGCAAGAAAAATTGGACTGCTACAACTTTGGCACAGATTTTATAATAGCTTGCTCACAATGAAACCATTGCTTATACCGCGACATACTCGTGTAGGTGTGCATTACACAAGCTTTACACAAATTATAGGGTTTGCTGATGCTTCTAGCAATACTGGTTATGGTTGTTGCATATATTTAAGAGCCGTGGATTCAGTAGGTAATGTCAAAATATCCTTACTTTGTTCAAAATCACGAATAAATCCTATCAATAAGAGTTTATCAGTTCCTCGACTCGAAGTTGCTTGTAAAGCTTGTTAGCAGGGTTCATAATGTATTGACTGTTAAAATGCAAAAACACAATGTTATACTTTATTCTGACTCACAAATAGTGTTAGCCTGGCTCAAAACCAATATAAACACACTTAAGGCTTATAAAGCGAATCGTGTTAACGTCATCTCACAACTTACACAGGAATGCACATAGTCATAAATGTTAGCTCGAACGAGAACCCTCCGATTGTCTTAGCCGAGGAGTCGTGCCAAACGAGCTAGCCGATCATGATCTGTGGTGGAAGGGTTTCTAAATTCACGTGAGTACAAGCCACAGTTGAATTTTGCCACAGGATTTACCAGAGGTTGGCGTCGACTCTGAATGCTTATAAGTGTAACGCTTTGTACTACTTCTGGTGAGCAATCGTTATGTCGCGATTTTCTTGAATTTTTTTCTGATATCAATAAAATGATAAGAATTTTAGCTTACATAAATAAATAAATAAACTTAATTATACTCAGGAACTTATCCTGTCATTGTCAATGATTGTAAAATATGAACAACAAAAGTATTTTTCAGAGGATTGACTGTGTGGACCATAAACTACTATTAACTAAGCTAAACAGATACGGCATCAGAGGTAACGTGCTTAATCTGATACAATCTTATTTGGAAGATAGACAACAAATTACTCAGATTAGTCAAGTGGATATTAAGTCCAAAACTGAAGTAGTATACTCGTCTAGCTCCAAAGTTCTTTGTTACGGTGTTCCGCAGGGTTCTGTGGTGGGACCTTTGTTGTTTATTTGCTATATTTTTCCCCAAGTAATGAAGCACCAAATGTCCTTATTTGCCGACGACAGCACGGTTATATACATATAATACTGGTAGTAATAAAGAAATAGAAGATGACATAAACACTAGCGTTGTTACGATTGTTGACTGGCTGAACGCTAATAACCTTAAATTAACCTAACTAAAACTAAAATTATGAATTTTAAAATTAGACAAAAAACACTGTCACAGTTTCAAGTAAACTACAAAGGTGACCAAATACTGGAAACCAATGTCACAAAATTTCTCGGACTGCATATTGATAACGATATGTCATGGAGGACTTAAATTGATAATGTATGTGCGAAGCTCAGTAAGTTTTCCTATGCTCTGTATATGTTAGGCAAGATTGTGAATAGGACAGCGCTCCTAGCAGCTTATCACGGTTATGTCGCCTCTGCTTTGCGGTATGGCCTCATATTCTGGGGCAATGCGACTAAGGCAGAGGAGGTATTGATAGCACAGAAAAAGTGTATTCGAGCTATATGTAAAATAAAACGAACGGATACATGCAAGCCACATTTCCAAAACTTAAAAATAATGACTGTACCATCACTCTATGTCTATGAAGCCTGTATCTTTGTAAAAAACAACATGTCTTTATGTGAATCTGTCAAAAGTCAACGACGCTCAAAAAAGTTGCACCCGTTATGCACAAAAACCAAGTTTCTATATAATAGCATATTTGCAATGGCACCAAAACTTTATAATAAACTACCTGATCAAATTGTATCAAGCAACAATATGAATGAGTTTAAACGTAAGCTTTTTAAATTATTAAATGACAAGGCATATTATTCTGTTAATGAATATCTTAATGACAAATTAAAATAATATTTGTATAATTGTATATCTGTCTATAATTAAATGTTGCTTTCATAGGATAATGATAATATTTATTGACATTTTTATTGCATTTTTATACGAAATTGTGACAAATTACGTATTACCTATCTGTTTATGTGCCGTTTTAATTTAATTTAATGACATCTTATTAACTATTGCATGAAATTGTGACATCTACCTACTTACCTATTGACTTTATTTTTATTTTGTTAATTGATATTTTGTATGCCTTTTGGCGGGACATAGTATGGACCAAAATTTTTTTTTTTATAACTTCTGTATAATTGTACCCTATGTTCACAAAATGAATAAATGAATTTGAATTTGAAATTTGGATATTCATGTTCTAAAATATAATAAAACAATTGTTAACGGTAATTTAAAACCGTTAAGTCCCGTTTACCTACTGATGACGGGGGTTTGGTTCGCGTGAGTCGATTACAAAATGCCTCCATCTGGGGGCACGGTAGTGCCCCCGCCAAGAAGAGCAAAAAGCGGCACGGCCGTACCATCCTTTTCTCGAATCGGTTCAGGCCTTTTCGACCCCCTAAACTTCGTTGTGAATAAAACTAGAAGCCTGAATTTTCAGTAACCAAGCAGGCATTGTATAAACACGGTATATTTAAAATTTCATTCAATTTGAACCAGTACTTTAAGAATTACCTAATGCTACCGAACTGTCGATGGTAGCCACAGCAGTACTTAACTGGTAGGAGTTAGGAGATACGGCAATATGTCGACAGAAACTACTTAGCAGTTCTTAGATAGATGTGGACTTGGAAGACAATCGTCTTCAACTTTCCATTTCTCGTAATGATGTAACGGGACGAGCAGGTCCCGCATCTGATGATGGTAAGGGCTTGTATTTGTCGAAAGAGCTTGTAATAGGCCTAATTGAATAAAAGTATTTGACTGACATAACATCAGCTCAGCAACATGAAGTGATGACTGACGACTCTCAGACAACACCTATCGGTCCATTAGATTCGGAGATAATTGGCGGTGACAGACGGACAGACAGACACACGACTGGTCCTTTAAGGGTTCCTTTTTTTTCCTTTTGAGATATGCAACCCTAAAAAGTAAAAAAAAACGTTTTTACAAAAAAAAAACAACCGACTTCCAATATTAACACTACAAAGTGAAAAATAAGTTTTTTTTACAAGCTTTTATTTAAATTGCAATGTATGCATGTAATTATGTATGTTTTTATGTATGTATGTATTATGTATGTATGTAGGTATGTATGTAACTATGTTTGTTCGGGTGGACTCTTGCAACTCAATTTTGAAGCAGATATCTTCAACCGATTGAGCTGAAATTTTGTATAAGTACACGTTTAGTTTGGATGACAATGTATGGTTAGCTGTGTCATGATTCTAAATCCAACATGGCGGAACACCCAAGATGGCGGTCTAGTTATTTTTAATGCACTTCTATAATATGGGTATCAAATTAAAAGGTCTTGCTGAGAATAACTAAAATATAACTAAAAAGTAAAAAGCTTTTTTAAAAACAAGCTTTTATTTAAATGCGCTAAAAAGAATAAAATAAACTTTTCCTTTAAACCTTTTACTATCAACTTATAACGTCATTACACAATTTATACGATATAAAAGCTTGTCGCGAGATTTACCTGTGTAGATAATCAAGTATGACCTGATTGATTTTAATTTTAAAATTTTTAAACTAAGTAAATATATATATATATAAGCTTTATTTAATCCCTTACATGTATGTATTTCTTATCTACTATTATGTATGCTAATTTATTTATTTGTTGGTAATGTTAGTTTTGTTTTTAAATAAAGTTTGTATTGTTAGGTGTAAGGGCCGCCTTTTGCGGTGAAAGCCTCTTCCAAACCATTCCAGGTGGCTCTATCATTTGCTCGTCTGGACCATAAGTTTCCGGCTATTTCTACGATGTCGTCACTCCATCTTTTAAATGGTCTACCCTTCCTTAGTTTTTAAACTAAGTAAATACGAGTACTTAAATCTCGCGACAAGCTTTTTCATCATACTAGCTTCCGCCCGCGGCTTCGCCCGCGAGGTATGTCGATAAAAACTATCCTATGTCCTTCCCCGGGATACAATCTCTCTCTGCCAAATTTATCGAAATCCGTTCAGTGGCTTAAGCGTGAAAAGGTAACATACAGACAGACAGACAGGGTTACTTTCGAATTTATAATATTATAGAATAATATAATATATATGTATAATATATAATATTCTTAGATACTCTTTCCAACCTACACGGTCCGAGTGACAGTTTATAAAAAAAAGGCAGGGTGCGCCGTCAACGGGCGCTGGGTCTGTTTGCTTGCTGCTTGGTTTTCGGATGCAACGGGAGTATTCTAGGCACGTTATAGTGTTGATTGGGGTTGTGTTATATAATTCTTATACACTTGTCATGTACTTGTTGCAAATTAAAAATGATTTGTAAGAAGTGGAACTTTGTAGGTCATTTTGTAAGTACCTAATTTGTTTTTCAATATATTCCGCTTTATTACGAGTTGTGTAGTCTCGATTTAAAACATTATATCAGTAACATGAAAAATGCGATCTCAAAATTCCAGTGGTTTTTTATTTGACAAAATAAAAATAACAAAACCTATAAACAACAAGGTTTCCATGGTGACACACATTGTACTCAAAGAAGTTTGCATACTCAGATTATAATAGGTACAGATTGCATGCATTAACTTTATCACCTTCTCTCAATGTAGTCCCATAATATCCACAAACTTCCGAAGCCTAGGTCTGGGCAACGGCTTGGTGAGAAGATTCACTAATTGAAGCTCGCTTGTTACCTTCTTTATTAGCAGCTCTCCATTAGTCACAAGCTCTCTTACGAAGAAGTGACGTGTACGGATGTGTTTGGTGCGTCGGTGAAACTCTGGATTCTCAGCTAACTTTATTGCTGCTTCGTTATTCACTAGTAACGTAGGAAGACCCTTAAGTTGTATGAGACTTCCTATGAGCCGAGTCAACCATACACATTCTCTCGCAGCTTCACTAGCAGCGATCATTTCAGCTTCCGTTGTCGAAATAGCGACACTTTGCTGTGTCTGACTCATCCAGGACACTGGTCCTCCGGCATATAGGCAAAGTACTCCAGAAGTCGATCTTCCAGTTCCAACATTGCCTGCGTGGTCAGCATCACTGTATGATTCTATAATTCCAGTTTTATAGCTCTTTCTATACATAATGCCGAGATCAATTGTGTACTGTAGGTATCTCATGATACGTTTTAGTCTGACACAATCAGCTTGAGTCGGTTTCTCCAGACTCCTTGACACAACACTGACTGCGTATGCAATATCAGGTCTTGTTCCGACCATTACATATGCAAGTGCTCCAACTACTTGCCTGTAGTTTTTCAGAACGTACTCATCGTTCTCGTTTTGTGAGATTATATTCTCCTTGGTAATTAGTGTAGTCACAGGTTTACATATTATTTTCCTGCATTCCAAATCTGTTCAAAACTTTCTTAACGTAAGATGTTTGATGTATCACTACTCCAATACCTTCTCTGGTTGAAATCTCTACACCTAGAAAATAGGTAGCTGGTTTGGTTGTAATCTTGAACCTTTCTTCCAGCTCTTCAATAAATTCATCAATGAGTTCTTGATCCATTCCAGCTACTAGCCCATCATCAACGTAGAGAACCACAATCAGTTTCCGGTGGTCTTTCTCTCTAAAAAATAAACATGTATCGGCTTCACTGATTTTAAAGCCCACTTCCTTGAAGAAATTCAGAATTTTCTGAATCCAACATCTCGGGGCTTGTTTTAACCCATAGAGACTTTTCTTCAGTAAACATACCCTTCCAGCATAGCTATTCACAAAGCTACGACACGGTTTGGTACCGTATCGAATGTCAATGTTATCGACGAAATCCTATAATCGCTATTCACAAATCCGAAACCGTACAATTTTGACAGTTCATATACGGTATGAAGACATCAAAGAAGAAAGAAAGAAAGAAAGAAAGAAAGAAAAAACGTTTATTCGCGGTGAACATGACGCAAAAAAGAACAAATACAAAAAAAACAATCAATCAATCAACACAACAATCACACACAAAAACACACAATCAATCACACATCAATTCTTCCGACAGGTATTTGCTGTCGGAAGTGTTATCGAATAACAAAATATTGTTTTAAAAAGAATAATCTAAGCCATAAGTGTCAAAACACGGCTCCGGGCAAGGTCCTCATGCCCTTGCATGAATGCAAAGAGCATCTGCCGCTGCTCCAATGACACTCTTTTCTGAAAATATGCATTTTCAATATTAGGTACCACGTTTTATAAAATGAAAATGAGGAAACAGTAATTTGTTTAAATACCGATAAAATACATACAACAATTTTTCTGTTTAAAAAATAAAACTAATTTTTCACTCCTCAATTATTATTTTTTATTATTTTTTTAATTCGCCCAAAGGGCAGGCTATAGTCTTTCGACCATACCGCCTTGTCTTCCGAGTAGTTCTCAATTATCTCTATAGCTCAAAACAAGATTCATAAAAATAATTATTCCAGATTTCCAGGTTTGACAGAAAGTTGAAGTTTACAAAGCAAGTTTAATAGAAATCAGGTAAATTTTATTTATTAATAAAATCATTGCTTACTGTTTTTTATTTGATAATAGTTACTGAATGCATAATCTATAGTTGCCCATAGTGAAATCAATAAAAATCATTTATGTACCACTTAAAATTTTCTACCACGAATATCTATTTACTACCATTTTGTAGCGTTCCCCGTATACACACCTAAAAAAAAACCCTTCCATACGGATCTGTGAATAGCGTTTTGCCGGTCCTTCGGTTCAGAAATCAGGTTATCGAACAAGTGTCATTGTCGATACGATAGTGAATCGTATGTTTGTGAATACGGGTGCAGAACCATCATCATAGCCTTCGGGTTGCCTAACATAAATTTCTTCTTCCGAGAGTGTTCCATATAAAAATGCCGTCGACACATCAAATTGACACATCTTACCTTCGCTTGCTGCTATGCTAATCACAGTTCGGACCGTGGTAATTTTCGCAACAGGACTGAAAGTCTGATCATAGTCCTCTCCTTTCTTCTGGCGAAAACCCTTAGCAATTAGTCTTGCTATATATTTGTCGACTGATCCCGTGTAGACGTAGCGAAATCGAGTGTGTTCATCTTTAAAAAGGGCGAAATACCGGAACTTCGAGACTGAAAACGGGAAAGGACCGCAAACATCCGAATGTATGCGTTCTCCAGGCATTTTAGCTTTTTCTCTACTACCAAACTTCTGCCTGTGAGTTTTTCCGAAAATACAGCCTTCGCACAATATGCCATTATCCTTTGTCTTTATGTTCAACTCTCGTTCTATAAGACCTTTCACATGCCTTTTATCTTGGTGGCCCATGCGTTCATGGTACAGCTGCAAGGTATCTACCACATTAATCGATGCGGCTACCTTCGGTTTAATTGCTTTACGATTCAGCTTATATAACCCACCATATCTTATTCTGGTTCCTGTCACCGACGACTATTCCATTCACCTTAATAGAGCATGTAGTTACTCGTGACTCAAACACACTGTTTGTATTCCTGTCCTGTGTCGCTAGCACTGAAAAAAGATTCTTGCTAATACAAGGAACAAGCCAGACATCACTGAGGAAAAAATCTTTTCCAACATTAGGGTTAATTCTAATTGTCCCTTTTCCTATGGCTTCTATTACATTTCCATCAGCCGTAGTAACTGTGTGAGGTATACTGAAGTGCTCCATTCTTCACGATCTTGGGTGCATTCAGTCAGATTTAGTAGTACTGCCATATTGATGCTGTCACTACTATTCCTTCTATATTCCTTACCAGTTTTATTTGGACAGTTTTATTTCGTAAAGTAACCAACCTCTCTACAGATATGACATCTGAACTTGGGAACTTTTTTATTCCCTGAAGTCTGTTCCTTCTGTTTCTCGACACCTTTCTTACTTGTTTTTGTGAGAAGCGCTTCACTAGACGTGCCTTCCTTACTTCCTATCAGCGCTTTTTCATGCGCACATAGTTGGCTGGTAATATTCTCTACAGTTCTGTCTTTCTTGGACATCAACATCCAACTCGATTTAAATGAAAAATAACTTACTGGCAGTGTAGTATCTAAAGTGTGTGCAGTATCTAAAATCTTGCAAATTAAAAGTATTTCTGGTAATTGCTCACTTTCTTCAGCTTTTAATAATTCCTGATTCAGTTTGTGCCACATATTTTTCAATTTCGATACATGAGTTGCGATGTCATCAGCCTTTTGAAATTTAAAGAACTCCATACATACTTCATACAACTTGTCTTCATTGACACCGTCATAGAGTCTATGCAGTTCATCCCATACGTCCTAAGGATGAGAGAATCGAATCACCTTGTCTAAGATTTCATCTGATATGTTGTTCGTAACCAGCAGTAACGCAGTACTTTCCAGCCTAAGAAACTCCGATAACTTCTTGTTATACTCCATCAAAGCCACTGCGGAAGCAGCATCAGCATCACCTACCTCAGCTACAGGCTTATTCGGTTTTTGAGTTTTTCCCTGAATAATGTCCAAAAGACCGTCCATGCCCCGTAATAGAGCAGACATGCGGTACTTCCATTGTATCCAGTTATTTCCATCAAGCTTACTTATCTGTATTTTACTTAGCTCCATGCTTAATAATTTCCAACAGATATATATGTGAAAATAAATGGGCCCATAACCTATTACGAGTTGTGTAGTCTCGATTTAAAACATTATATCAGTAACATGAAAAATGCGATCTCAAAATTCCAGTGGATTTTTATTTGACAAAACAAAAATAACAAAACCTTTAAACAACAAGGTTTCTATGGTGACACACATTGTACTCCAAGAAGTTTGCATACTCAGATTATAATAGGTACAGGTTGCATGCATTAACTTTATCACGCTTCTGGTCTCTACGATCAGAAGTGGGATCGCCACGCGTTCTAGGCCGTTTGCTATCTATTTAATTATTCAGTAAAGGTGTTAAAGTGTTGTGATTATTGTGTGCAAACTTCTCAACCGTATGTATCGTAAGTTGTGTTTCTGACAAAAAGTCATGGCATTTGTCGTGGTTTCTAGAGGACGTAGACACTCTCGTGAGCGAAAATCTAGTCTTGGTTCTCGCAAAAATCATCGCAATAATTCGGATGATCGTGATACTCCGCCGATTGTCGCACACCATCGTCAAAACAGTCCAATAGACCGTAGAGATAAGTCCTCTACGCGTCGTAGTGTCACAGATACCGCAGACTCGTATGACCGCCGCGACAACTCGCGCGATGTAGCCTTTGGTTGAATTCATAAGAGGTTAGAA
This sequence comes from Gortyna flavago, assembly GCA_963669345.1. Taxonomy (NCBI): domain Eukaryota; kingdom Metazoa; phylum Arthropoda; class Insecta; order Lepidoptera; family Noctuidae; genus Gortyna; species Gortyna flavago. Next base: position 157,940 of record OY770139.1, read on the forward strand.
GTAACTGAACGTAGATTGCCAACAGCATCTAGCAGTGATACTCCGTTGCATCCAACTAGCGAAAGCCGGTTATGTTCCTCCCGTCCGATCGTCTATCAGAGGGTTTTATGTAAAACATTAAAACCTTTCGTTGACACTGTTAGGGTTCTAACCTATATCGATGACGTAATGATCTTGTACAACTCGGTAGAAGAAGATCCTAAAACTTTGAGAGAAGTTTTACAGATACCTAATTTTCCATAAACTTAAAAAGTGTACTTTTCTAGATGTAATGTAGAGATTGAGTACCTAGGGTGACTAATTGGACATGGTCAGGTACGGCCGAGTCCAGGTAAAGTATATGCACTTGTACATTCTCCAAAACCTACAAATGTGAAAGAGGTTTGCCAGTTTCTGGGGCTCGCAGGGTATTTTCGCCGTTATATTGCTGGCTATGCCTCTAATACAGCAAGCATAGCAAGGCTGCTGAGGAAGAGTGAACCTTGTTCGTGGGGCTCTGAGCAGGCCGCTACTCGCGACTACATTATAAATTGCTTAACTAATGAAGTTTTAGCGATATTGGACCCCCAGTTGCTTACGAAGCTTTATACAGACGCTAGTGCTATTGGATTTGGTGATATTTTACTCCAAAAGCATAGCGATGCGAGAAAGAGGGTTTTTGGGTGTTTTAGCAAGGCCTTGTAGCCCCGGGTTGCACGCTGGTGGGTTTACTTGCAGGATTTTACGTTCACTCTCGACTATAGGAAGAGTTCATTAATGCGACACGCGGATTTTTAAGCAGTAACCTTCCTTTTACCGATAATGTCTCTCATATTTGAAATTTGAACAACTGGGCAAAGATTGCTCAAACCGCTGACGCAGAGACTCAGGAATTGATGTCTGAATTGAGGGAAGGGCAATTAGATCCAACGAGCTACACAATCAAAAACGATTTATTGTTTTACAAATTTACACCTACTGGGGAAGAACCGTGATTTTTTTGCTTCATCCCTAAGGGTAATAGGCTCAGTCTGAGGGTTTTCCACGATGACTATGATCATATTGATACTTACAGAACTAATGATCTGATTTTACGACATTTTTGGTTTCCGAGTCTACGGAAATTCGTCGGGAAGTATATACTCGTAAGTCATTGCCTTATAATGTCGGGCACATAAAAGGAATCCTAGGGCTCCTCAGCCAATCCAGTCCTGGTCTAAGCAGAAATCCCCTTTTCTGTTGTGCATACCAATGTTCTTGTACCACTTCCAGAAATAAATGGTTTTAAATACGTTTTAATTGTAATTGATGCCTTTAACAAGTATTGTTTACTTTACTCTTTATATAGACAAGACGCTGATGAGTTAATGCGTGTATTCTCTAACGCAGTGTCGCTATTTGGTACCCCATCTATGATAGCTAAGTTCAACGGCTTATGCTGTCAGAAAAATTCGTCAATTTACTGATGTAGATACCGCGAGACTAGTCTATTTTAATTACTTTCGTAGTATCAGGTCTTGCGGTATTTTAATTTGGGGACGGGCTGCAGACGTCGATTCTTTTTTTATTCTGCATAAAAGAGCCATCAGAGCCGTTTATAATCTCCGCAGGCGCGATTCTCTAAAGGTACTGATTAAGGATATTAACATCTTGACGGTGCCTTGTCAATATTTCTACGAAAACATCATGTATGCAAGGAAAAATTTACATCGTTTTAGTAAAAGAGGTCAAAGACATAAATAATTATAGTACTAGAAATAGGGACCTATTAGTTCAACCAGGTTTCAGACTTGCTAAAGTAGACTCATATTTTATGGGGTACTGTTTAAAATGTTATATAAAATACCTCCCCACATTCTTCAAATGAATGAGACAAAATTCAAATTTTGTTTAAAACGCACACTATGCAGGCAGGCATATTATAAGTTAGGGGATTACATCTTTGATAATAAAAATGCCTGGCTCAACGGTGGTCCTGCTCCACAACCAGAACTAATTGATTAACTCTTGAAAATACTGTTGGAGCTGCTGAAGATTGTAAGACTATATTTGCATTGTAAAAACTCAATTTCCTTTGTATTGTATAATTGCATAGCACAGATGTGAGTTCTATTTATTAAAGAGCTACCATTACCGGGTAATAATATGTCTTTCATTGACTTGAATGTGCTCTGGCGGCTGATAGTATGTCATGTTCACACAAATGTCTCGCTGACGGTGGCGTGTGTGTTGGATCATTTAGCTCCCTACAAAATGGTTGAGCTGAATGATGCTGATCTATGTCATGTTCGTGAACTGGCGCAGTCAGTTGGGGCTGCTCATCACTGACTCGGCTTATTTTTAATTTTTGAATGATTGCTGTACTCTGGACGCTTTTAATGCGTACGTCTTTCTTTTTTTTACATCGTTCTCACATATAATGATAAATTCAACATGTAAGTAACTAATATTTTTGTAAATATATAATTTAAAAGAGTGTCCATGGAGTTTCTTATCTACGCATTGGAATGGGCAACTAGCTTCATATTTTCTGACTGACCGACTTCTTGACAATTCAAAAGTGCCTGTAAATGGTTTAATTGAAATAAATGCTTTGAGTTTGAATTTGAGCATTAATTTAATTTGTTGCAATCTCGCACTAAGTGGCAACACACTCAACCTAATGTAAAAGTAGAAGCGTTAGTGTTCCTAAGGGCCGCTATACACGGAGTGCTCGAGCAGTTAGCCATTGATCAACATACACGGACCGCTCTTGCAGTCATAGTCAACAGCTTGAAGCTGCCATTGAAAACTGCTGGAGCAGTTGATACCAACTGCTCGTCATTGATTGAAATTGATTGGGACTTCATTATTTTGACAGAATGCTGGTTGTCTTGTGCACACCGCATTCCGCTGCTTGAGGGTTACAGTTACTACAAAACTAATAATAATCTAACCCAAAATGAAGGGGTTGTAATTTATTGCAAAAATAACATTGACGTGTGCATAGAGGAACCTACTATTTCTGATTGTAACAGTCTAATGAATAAAGTTAATCAGGATATGGCTATGCTAGCAGTTTACCGTCCTGCTGGTTACAAAAACCTAAATAACTTTCTCACCTCTCTTGGCCTTTTTCTAAGTACCACCTCCAACATAAAAAAACTTTATTCTAATAGGGGACCTCAATGTGGACATAACGGAAACCAATTCAGACTCTAATTCTGCTCTTTACCTTAACCTTTTAGCGTCCCATGGCATGTTGCCAGCTTATACTTTCCCTACACATAAAAAGACATGCTTGGATCACATTATATTAAGAACCCGACAGCCAGCTTCTTTTTATGTAGCTGAAACCTCTATCACTGATCATGATGCCGTCATTCTTATCTTGGATTTTAGTAAACCTCAAAGCGAAACTTTTAAAATAATGAAACGCTTAAATTAGGAAAAAATGGACGATGAGTTTATGAACCTCAACTTTCATGACTTGTATTTAATGACTGATGTTGATCTTGTTGTTCAGTACTTCGTTAATTCAATTAACAGTATCATACAATCTAATACACAAATTGTAAAAACGTCAAACCGTAAGAAAATTACTAAACCTTCGACAACGCCCAGATTATTACGGTGTATGAGGAATCGTGACAAACTGCACCAAAAAGCAAAAAAGTATCCTAACAACCAAACCATAATAATAACCTATAAAAGATACAGAAATTTTTGCAACGAATTATTGAAAAAGATAAAAAGGGAACATGATAAAGTGGAACTTCAGACTGCGGCTAAAACTAACAACGAAATATTATGGAGCACAATAAAAGACATTACCCACACACAAAAATCTAAAAACGAGGCCCGTCAGTCAATTAATACCCTGGATCCTATTTCTTCTACTAATAAAATCAATGAATTTTTTGTTAATATAGGCAAAAATATAGCTGATCGTTGCAGTCCTGGTAACAATATCCCTTCACCACCGCTCAACCTTCATCCCCACTCGATGGTTTTTTTCCCCACGGAGCTGGAAGAGATTGAAAGTATAATTCATAGTCTAAAGTCTGATTGCACTGTTGGCTATGACAACATCTCTACCGGCATTGTGAAGAGATACAGACAGATCCTCATGTCTCCAATCGTTTTTATCTGCAACCTTGCCATTGACTCCGGCAAATTTCCAAACGCCTGGAAAATAGTAGAGATTCGCCCCATCTTCAAAGGTGGTCACGGAGCCTGTGTCAACAACTATAGACCAATTTCTATTCTCCCAGCCTTATCTAAGGTATTGGAGAGGATCATGAAGAAGCGCCTGGTCGATTACCTGGAAAACAACTCACTGCTATCACCTTCTCAGTACGGGTTCCGATCTGGCTTGTCGACCAGCGACGTCATTCATGAGTTAACTAAGTTTGTTTCTGAAAAACTTGACAAAAACAAAAAGGTTATAGTAATCTTTATGGACCTAGCCAAGGCCTTTGACACAGTCTCCGTCCCACTGTTGGTGAGGAAGTTGGAGAGCATTGGTGTAAGGGATGCACAACTTAAGCTTTTTCCGACTACCTCACCAACCGATTCCAGAGAGTTAAAGTGGACGAGTGGACCAGTAGTGACCTTCCTGTTGTACACGGTGTCCCACAGGGCAGTATACTCGGTCCCCCTTTATTTTTGACTTTCATCAACGACCTCTGTGAGCTCAAGATGCCTAGAGGAAGGATCATAACTTTCGCTGATGACACAGCGCTTTTGTTTGAAGCCGACACCTGGCCCGAGGTTTACAGTTGTGCGCAGATGGGGTTGAACGTGGTGTTGTCATGGCTAGCTAATAATAGACTCGCTCTCAATGTTGATAAGACAAAGTATATTTCTTTCTACATAAAAAAACCTACTTATCCACTCCATAATCTCAAAATTACCGCTCGTTCATCCTCGTGCATTTTGTCTCATAATACTCATTGTTTGTGTCCCCACCTTCATAAAACAGATTCAATAAAGTACTTGGGCGCCATGCTGGATAGCATGCTAAGTTTTCACCCGCACATAGATACGCTTTCCACAAGAATCCGTAAACTAATATTTGTTTTTAAGAATCTTCGTCATGTTGCGGACACTGGGCTATTGCGATCAGTCTATCTTGCATTATGCCAATCGCTAATTTCGTACTGCATAACTATATGGGGTGGAGCGACAAAAACATCAATGTTCCGGATTGAACGTGTGCACGTTATAAAGGTTATCAATTTCCTACCTTTCTTATTTCCCACCAAAGATCTTTATGAGCGAACCGGACTGTTAACTGTACGTCAACTTTTCATTCTAAATACGATCATGCGCAAACATTCTCGTCTTACCTATAATCCTACTCTATTTGAAGGTAAGCGACGTAAACATGCAGTTTTTCCCACAACTCAGTTCCATACTGCTTTTTCCCGTCGACATTTCGGTTTTCTTGGAAACTATTTGTATAACAGAATTAACGGAGTTTTTTCTATTTATGCCCTACCCAAACAGCGTTGCAAAAAAACCCTCTCAGCCTGGTTACTAAAATTGATGTCACTCAGGCTGGCTGGACAAATCTTCAAAATAACTCGCAATTAACTAGGTCAATAGGGCATTTTATGTGACGGCTAAACACCCTTATATCAGAATTTGTGACGCAACAGAATCTTAGATAATCGATCTAAAACGTGTCCAGCCATCTTGAAAAACCACTTTTCGCTGGTCTCTCAATCTCGGTAACGGAAGTGATTTTGACGACATTTTGCTTATCAACGGGCGTCACATAAATTTGTGACAGGCATCGAGCTAAAAGTTTTGTGATACGTACAGCGGTTTAGTGGAAAAATGCAAACATCTGTGTCCAGCCATCTTGATTTTACGTATAAAACTTTTGGCTGGCACTTCCGAATCTCAATAACGGGAGCGTTTTCGAATATGGTTCCTTTACTAACATTTAGTGACGCAATTTGTGACAGTAATAACGTTTGATTTATGGCGTCACATGTAAGGGTTTACGAGAAATCAATAAAAACTTAATGTCCAGCCAACCTGAGCTCAAGCTGGCTGGACACATGTATCTCCGCTGCGTGATGATCTACGGCCTTCGAAAAATGTTCAAATTTTTGTGACGGGGACGATAATGATTTACTGAATTTGTGACGGAGAAACTTTGAGTAGTTTCAAAGATATTGATCATTTAAATCTTCCCATACAAACACTGCAGTAGGGTTACCAATAATGGAGGTTTTATGTAGGACTAAGTATGTTTTAAGGTGTTTTCTTTAATGGATGAAAATCCGTGTTTTGGTGATATTAATACGAACAACTGTAGGTATTTAAGGAGGAAGCGCTAAAGTAGCCCGCGAAATTCAAATTTTCCTACGTTTTTTGCAATTTGCTGGTCAGTATTAAGTGGTACGTTGATTAAAATATGATTCGCGGTCGTAACAAATATGTATTTACAGAATCATAATCATTACAATCAGTAATACAACTTGTTAACTTAGTATAATCCCCAAATGTGAAGATTTCATGAAATAGTCATTCTTGGGGATTACTTGGTCTTAGAGAGTTGTGTTGATGAATTATAGATTATAATTCTGTAAATACATTTTGTTACGGCCGCGAATCGTATTTTAATCATCGTACAACTTAATACTGACCAGCAAATTGCAAAAAACGTGAGAAAATTTGAATTTCGCGGGCTACTTTAGCGCTTCCTCCTTAAATCGATAGAAGACAAAAGTGTAGAAGTGAGGAAGGGGGGGAGGGGTAATTTTTTGATGTTATTGCTTATTTACATGCAGATACCTACTCTTTTTAGTAGGTAGGTATTGGTGTTTTTCATGGTAAGTACATAGGTAGATAATATTGTGTCAGGATAACTAATGCTCGAAGGTATTTAAATGAAAAAATAATGTTTGCTGTAAATAAAATCACATTTATTGATTTGTACTTTTTATTGAGCGTTTCAAATGACGACAATCAACTCCATTTGCGCTTCAGTAACCCCCGCCTTGTACCACAACGTTGTTTTTACCGCCGCCCTAAGTGTTTGAAGCGCAAATGAAGTCGGTGGTCGTCATTTTAATCAAATATATAAACGGTGACAGCGAGCGCGATACGGTCTGCACAATTTTATTTTTAGTAATTTTGTCTATGGAAGTATCGCTGTCATTCTATTTTCTTTAGTAGAGTAATTGGCTGTGGTATTTTTATGTCAAAAAACCAATAAGAATCCACGATTCTAATAAGTTATCTGTAGTTGAAATTAAATAAATGGCCGCATCGATGTATCGTTCATAAACATCGATGTTGAAACTGGTAACATCGATGAAACATTGTTCTTAAGAACGATGTTTTCTCAGCGCCATCTATGAAAATCAAATACAAAGCAGGCGTGGCTGCTACCGGCCGATTAGTCGATTAAAAAAAATCCTTTATTTATGTAAAAATGATGGTCACCTCACAATATTAATGGATGTTTGTATGGGAAAACTTAAATGATCAATATCTTTGAAACTACTCAAAGTTTCTCCGTCACAAATTCAGTAAATCATTATCGTCCCCGTCACAAAAATTTGAACATATTTCGAAGGCCGTAGATCATCACGCAGCGGAGATACATGTGTCCAGCCAGCTTGAGCTCAGGTTGGCTGGACATTAAGTTTTTATTGATTTCTCGTAAACCCTTACATGTGACGCCATAAATCAAACGTTATTACTGTCACAAATTGCGTCACTAAATGTTAGTAAAGGAACCATATTCGAAAACGCTCCCGTTATTGAGATTCGGAAGTGCCAGCCAAACGTTTTATACGTAAAATCAAGATGGCTGGACACAGATTTTTGCATTTTTCTACTAAACCGCTGTACGTATCACAAAACTTTTAGCTCGATGCCTGTCACAAATTTATGTGACGCCCGTTGATAAGCAAAATGTCGTCAAAATCACTTCCGTTACCGAGATTGAGAGACCAGCGAAAAGTGGTTTTTCAAGATGGCTGGACACGTTTTCGATCGATTATCTAAGATTCTGTTGCGTCACAAATTCTGAAATAAGGGTGTTTAGCCGTCACATAAAATGTCCTATTAACCTAGTTAAATGCGAGTTATTTTGAAGATTTGTCCAGCCAGCCTGAGTGACATAGATTCATTGGGATACGTCGCATAGCTTCTTACGAGACCGCTCGCCGCCGCCGCGCCGCCCGCCGCCGCCGCGGTCCCTTTGTCGGCATTTGAAAACGAATAGCGTCAAGGTACTAAGCCAGTGTTGACCTCGCAAATGAACTTTTGCAAACAGCTGATCAGGTAGCCCTTTCGAGTTTTATTTACATTGCTGTTTTAAGTGAAATAAGTGAATTTACTATTTTTTTATTAAAAATCTCATTGGGTTAGATAAAAATAATGATTTTATACGGTTTACAATTTAAAAAATTGCAGAAAAAAACGTAAAAATTAAGAAAAAGCCGACGAAAAATTTCAACGCAGGGGGGTCCAGAATCATGTACTGAATCCATGGTAAGCGGTTGCGCGTCGATGTCCCTGCCACCCTGTATACGTAACCGGTTGTAGTTCCTAAAGTTATTAATAGGTGGCGCCTTACTGCCAAAGCGACTGACTACTCTATTCTCAAATATTATAATTTACTCTGTGGTTACGACCGTGCTCCAAACGCAGCGGAACCACATGAGTAGTAAAACCGAACAGAGATAAAGCTTCATAGAAAAGTGCAAAATTGTTACCTATTTTGGTAGGGTTGTCACTGTCACAATAGGTATAAATAAATTAAACAAAATCTTTGTGAAATAGTTTTATTATTCAATATGATAGAAAACTTTACAAATTACTTACTCTAATAATTTACTTTTTATAATTTTTGTTTTTTAATAATTTATTGTTTCTTTTAATTGTGTGGTAAATTCTAAATCTAACATATAGTTTTTTCAAGTAATCTAAGGGGAAACATTCACATGGCATGTCAAATTTACAATCTTTAGTACGTTTAAGTATTTCGTGGCCAACATTGACAATATTTATGTCAAGATCGAAATATTCGCGAAACTTTTGCTCGAGCAATTCAACAAATGCGATAAAATTATCAGGAGGTATAATTAAAAAACCGGATTGTACGTTACCATCATTAAAATCTTTGTAATGGTTGAATAGAGAATCTTTGCCTATATTTATAGGTTGTTCAGATCGCTTAACATGATAAAAATCTTGTTGAATTATCAAAATTAAACTAATATATAAAATTTCGTGACCGTGCTACTAACTGTTGAAGAGTTCCCTAGTGACGAGACAATCCTGGCTGCAGTGTGAGGTTATATCTTATTAATGCATTGTCACCGAAGTTACGCAGGTGTAAAGTGGTGAAAAGAAGGTGGAAAGTGGTTCAAAACTTACTTGCTATTTTGAACTTAACACATACCTACATACCAACCCACTCACATATTATCTATGTTTAGAAAAAGCTTGTAATAATAACAAAAAGGTAAAAAAACAACTTTTCATATTAAAAAAGGATCATACAATAAAATAAGAGTACTCACTTGAAAAAGTAATAATCAAATATTTACTTACCTATTGTACTCCTTGGGATAGTTAAAGTACGACATATTTTTATTTTTTCTAGTATTATTCATACACACAGTACAATAAACACCCATTATTAATAATAAAATACCACGTTTTTACACAAAAATATTCAAACTTGCAACTAACAAAACAAAAACGTGTGTCGCACTGACCCTGAGATTAATTAGCAACTGGCTGTGCCAGCGTAAACCGGTTTTTTCCAGTCTCGCCGCGTACGCGACAAGCGGCCAGTTGCCACGCACACATGCCCCGCGTGCTTTTAGTAGTGCAAAGTGCAACCGATTCGCGCGGTTGAATGAAGCTTTATCTCTGTACGGTTTTACTACTCATGTGGCGGAACCGCGTGGCCGACATTGTTGCGATTCCATTGTCGCCAGCTAATTGATATTATGATGATAGCTGTCAACAAGCTATTGTCATAATGAAATATTGCTGAACAGAGCCGAACTTTAAACGATAATAGAGAGCTTCTGTGCAGAATAATAATGTGCTATACAGTGGCCTAAAGCTGAACATTCAGCAATTAAATTCAGGTTTTCTATTTATTTTTGTTCAACATTTTTACGTCAAAGCACACGCGACACAGACATTTCCTAACGTCGGAGCATTAAGGTCTATTAAGGGTCTGAAAATGATTGAAAAATATATGATCGTCCTTATAGTACGTAAGTAGGTATGTTTATGCTTTACCTATGACAGCTGATTCGCCAATGAGAGGACGGCTCGCTAAGCACGCCGAGCATATCTCGGAGGCAAGTGTCGGAGGGTGACGTGGATGCGAGGCGGGCGGGGGAGGGCCGATGATCAGCAACAGGTGCTCCTCACGCAACGCTAATAGCCACCGAACGAGCCCAGCAGTCATAGTCCACCACAAACAGCAATTCAACTACTTCGAATGACACGCATTCTACTCAGTGTCAATGTGTGAAAAATACAATTGATTTACGTAAATTTTTGACTGGTTTTTGACATCGGCATAGATCGTCGCTGAGATGAGATTTTGACATGAATGTGAAAGTTTTTATTTACGCGAATCATTGAACGTGTAAGAAGTGATGTAAGCAAATATAGGTAAGTATGTCAATTTGTCAGCAACTGTTGGTTAGTTTCGGGAACGGTGAAGGTGAAACCCACACAAATTCAATGCCAAAAGCAATTCTAAATGTTAATCGGTACATTTGGAACTCTGCTCAACTCGTCACAAATTCACAACATGCATTCTATAATTTAATAGCAGGAGCATTTTTAGTACTTAGTTATCGCCGCCCGGTGTCGGTGGCCGCGCGCCAATGCAAGCCATTAGCGCAAGGCATTGCCCATTGCTCACTCCTCGTTCCAGGATTCCACGCTTCATTTGAACCGTAACAAGCCGTTGAACGAGCGATAATTGCTGAATGAAATGATGGAACTCCTGAAAACCAATGTCTTTGTTTGCAAATTTATTGGCTGCGATCATCATTCTCCTGCCCTTATACTCACCAATTTATTTGGGGTCGGCGCAGCATTTATTTTTTTCTTTTCTATTACCATATCATCTTTCACACAGTCCATCCATCGTCTCTTTGGTCTTTCCTCAGGTACTCTTATAGCCATCGACATTCATACTCAACATTTTCCTCACAACCTTTTCCTCATTCCTCCGCATCACGTGGCCAACTGCCCATACTGTGACAACCGATTTCCACACAAGCTTTCAGTAACCGGTGCCACTTGCAGACTTCCTGTTTGATACTCTTCTACTTACTACGATCATATTCAACTCGAAACATAAATCTTAATTTAACAGGTCCCTATGACATGTGCGACAGGGAATAGTCCCGGGAAATCCCGTTCCCGAAAGTCCCCGGAAATCCCGGGATTTAGCGTAGACGCAAGAACCGGGAACACAATTTTTTGTCCCGGTGCTGTCGGTACTTTCGGTACTGAGTAAAAATTTTTAAATTCAAATTTGACGCTTTGTTGTAGGAGCTGCGCGGGGTAGTGAGAGGGCATAGGTGAAATGCCGTGATCTAACCGCCTCCGCTTGCACCCCGCGCATCTCCCCCGCGTCTTGCACTATGTCTCGCTCGCGGTAATTTCGAGAATTTCGCTCGTTGTTGTTGTTGTGTTATAAGTGATAAAGTGATTTCAAGTGTTTTGTAATTTGCAAAAACTTAAAATATATTGCTCAAGCATACTGAGGTAAATTTAATAATATGTACTTACCTATAATAATAATACCTACCTAACTCACTAAGTGCTTTTAATATTTTTAGTAATACCTAATAACACATTCGAATGGTGAATGGCCGAATGCATGAATGAATAACACAACCTATCTACTGATTTTGCGTGGAAATTGTCATATAAATTACATATCCTAATTAGTTAGGTACCAACCTACCTATTGATAGTCTGCCTCCAGATTACCTAAAAATTACTGTGTTAACGTTCGTCTGTCCGAATTAGTCCGACATATACAAGATTATAACCATAGTATATATATCCATAGTATATAGTATATATATCCATAGTATAATGTAATGTAATAATTTTGTTTGATTTGAATACTGTTAACGTCATTACAGTAGGATTTAAAAATATAGATTGTAGTGTTTGAATGGATAAGTATTACTTGTGATAATTATAAAAAAGACTGATAATGGTAATAAATATTGTAGTTTTTGGATAATATGATTGTGATAATTCTTTTAAAGACTGTTTCTGGTAATCAATATTTAAAGAGATTTACAATGGTGTTTTATTGGTATTTTGAATGAACCCACTCAAAACAATTATAATAATCGTCGATTACTGTATACCTGTAATAGATAAATGCAACAGTTACCAAAAGTCCCGAAAATCCCGGGGCGTCCCGGTTCCTTTAAAAGCAAGCCCCGAAATTCCCGGGTCTCAATTATAGCACCGGGACTTCATTCCCTAATGTGCGTGCGCGCACCGGCCCTGTAACTAACTTCGTTAAATACGCATAAATTAGTAATTAGTTGAGCTCGGGCGGACGCAGATTATAATATTATGTTCACTTTGTTAATTACTTGGCAGCTGTCCAAACAGCCGCTACCAATGTAATGGCGGATAGCGACACGTCCACACGATCATCCGGGATATTCGCCGCAGTTGATCTACTGGCTGCTCGCCGCTGTGGCACGAGTGTTGGTAAACACAGATGAGTATCCATTTGTACGATCTGAACGACGAACGTTCAAAAACAGTGAAGTGCGTCGTCGTTGGCTCAGTGGTTAATTTCCATTAAGTAATTATAAAATGAAAAATGCAGATTGGATGGAAAGTTATGACAGATAAAACTAAATGTTGTGTTGCCAACATATTGCCGGGGCAACTGAAAGATGATTACAACATAAAAAAATAAAATCCCTAAATTAAATTAAGCTAATAAGGAATTAATATTGAAATTCTTAAGTAAGCACTTATTATTAAAGTTTACAAAAAAAAAAACACCTTTTTAATATACAAAGAAAATTTACAATACCTATAACATGAGAACTAATATTATGTACCTTTAAAAAACAAAACAATTTTTATATTTATAAAAAAATAAATAATTTGCACCGCTACATTCTAGCGGTAGAACACAAACTTTCATTACAGCTCTTTTATGTGTTACATGGCCGTTTGCAGTTTTGTTGAAGTCAGAACTGACTTTACTATCTTTACCTGGGTAAGTATTTCTATTTATGACCCTGGCTAGGGGCCAGTATAGTGACAGTGAAGCAGTCAGGATGGGCTACTTCAAACTGCGACTGCATAGTGAACTGCAGTCTTCTACGTACACACATACACGAAACCGCTCGAGCAGTTGCATTGGAACTGCTTCGGGCGGTCGTACGGTCAAGCAGTCGCCAGGCATACACTGACTGCTCGTCGCTCGAGCTGTCGACTGCTCTCGCGCAGTTACCTCCGCCCGCGCTCGTCATTCCATATAGTGCGCGCTTCCCGCCCGCACGCTTCTTGTTTTCAATAATAATAATAATCTTTTTATTTTTTCTCTACTCACAAAGGTTCACATAGTTATAAATAGAGACAAGAATTATAGCGTTATGACAAAAATACATAAAATATGATCCTTAGTGAGAGACTGGCGTCCATACTAGGATACCCTGTGTGACGGATCACCAGGCTCTCACCCCGAAATAAACCCAATAAACATTAACGTTACATCTATCATTTTTATAACTCTAACTAGACAAAATATAGAGAAAAAAAGAAGAAAAAAAAAAGAAAAATTTATAAAATAAAAAAAACAAAATTTAAATTTTAAAAACATACAAAGTATTTTAACAAATTACCCATTAGAGAAAAAAAAAATACAATAGTAAACGAAAATAGGCATAGTGTAATGTATGTGTAGTGTGCAGGTGAAGTGTACGGAGATGAAGAATGATAGTGTGAGTGTGGGTGTGTAGGGTGTTTGTTACAGTCAAGTACCCGAAAATATTAAATATTACGAAGGAACCATGAATAGCTGCTCCGTGGCATCATGGTCCAATGAATCTAACAGACGCGTCACATGAGGCATTTTAATCATCTACATAAATGAATGACCCATTTACTACTTTTATTTTAGATTCATTATGGGGATAATTATTTTTCTAAAGCTTCATCGATTTAAGTAAAGAAGATTAAAAAAAAAACGTGTAGAAGTGTATTGATAGTCACGTAATTTTTCAATTTTTTTTTATTATCTACATTAATTTTAGTTTTGAATGCAATTCAACAATGTAATTTACTGTTTCATTAAAAAATAATACATCCATTTTCGCAATTAATTTCGTGAGTAGGTACCTAGGTACAACTAAATGTGTTTGTACACTCTATCATTTTGTTGATCTGTGTTCGGTGTAGGCACTGTATTCACAGAATAAATGCAAGTACTAACTGTCGGCAGCAAGTGCGGCAAATTGAAAGAAAGATCAGCTAAGTACATTTCTTTTGATTTCGCCGATTTTATCGGATTTTTGTCAGTTCCTAGATTTCGTTGATCGCAAACGGGCGTGCTGTTTGTCGCGAATTTGTGATCTTAGCGTAGTTTTTAAAATCAAAAGTAATTTTCTTTCTCTGTGTGTGTGTGTCGTGTGTGTTTGAGAGTGACGTTCAAAATGCCTTCCAGACCTGAACAATTCTTCAGGCACCAAACTCGATGGTCGGTAAATGTGTGGGCCGGTATTTATAAAGACCGCGTGATTGGACCCATTTTTCTCCCTGAACGACTAAACGGGCCACGATATCACGAGTTCCTAAAAACAACTCTCAAGGAAATAATCGAGGAGGTGCCTGTGCTCCAGTTCCGCGAGACATGGTTCCAACACGACAGCGCGGCGTTCCCCCACACGTGACCCTTCCTGTCCGAAGCTGCCTCACCGTATCTTTTAGAGACCGGTGCATTGGAAGATTCGGTCCACAACCATGGCCAGCTCGCTCACCGGACTTGACTCCATTAGATTTTTTTCATTGGGGTTACGTCAAGGATAAGGTGTTTATGACCGAGTGCGATACCGCAGCAGAAATGAGAGATCGCATTGTGAATGTGTTTGCGACGCTGCGTGAAGAGTGTGTCCAGGATCCCACTTTTTTGCCCCGTGTCCACGCTGAAACTCTGCGCCGCGCTCAGATCTGCGAGCGGGTTGGTGGCGGCCACTTCGAACCCTACCTACCCCCTATCTCATTAGGAATGAGCGAGATTAAGGTAAGTTCATCAATTGAACATTACTGGATCGCTAAGTTCTTATCAAGCATCTTTTTTGTTATCAATCCTCATCGGTATCGCTATTTTATGGGAATAAGCTTATTGTTATCGGTTATCAAGACTAATTAAACATGATTTTATGTGGTAGGTACTATCAATGTTGTCGTTAGGCGATATTTCGTAGGTACGTTCACGTTCGTCCGGTCGCGGCGGGCGGCGGTGGCGGCGCGGCGGCTGCGGGGCGGGCGGCCGCGCCACAGATTTGTATGTGTGTGTAGGTTAGGCAGTATGCGCGCGTTCGCCATCCGCGGAGCGTTTTAATCGCGTTGTTTGCAATACATTGCGCGCTCAAAAATGTAATTTTTTTTAACCGGTCATTTCCGAGATCAATGACTTTCGTAATTTAATTTATGGCATCAGGTGTAACCTTTTCACGACGTTTGCGCGTCGATGTCCCTGCCACCCTGTATACCTATAGCTCCTCTCTCGTATGTAATCATATAGATGGTTCCTTCCTTTGCAGAAAATCATATTTATCCTGAATTCATCTACTCTTTCCTCTGAACTGATATTTATGAAAATACAGGGAAATCATTATCAGTGCAGAGAAAACGTAGATGAAACAGTAATTCAGGTTAAAGGGGACAAAAATAAAACTCATTTCACTCGTTCAATTTGTTATTCAACTAAGTCTTACATACTTCTGTAATAAAATCCACAGTTAAGTTTACATGAATACGTACGTATACGAATGAGTAGTGCAATTGTATTACGAACACAACATTTGAACGGAGATGCCACAGCGTCAAGTCCGGATCGAACGCAAAATGGAAGTCCTAAGTAGTGCGCACGGGTCAAAACAATATAAGCAGAGATATCTGTTTTCTTTGAGAGAGTAATAGTTGTCGAAAAAGCCACGAAAATAACAGCAAAACAAACGCAACAAACTAACAACTGTCAGAGTGTCAGTCAGTAACAAAACACAAACAACGGTAGCTGGACAATAGGTTTAGTTTCGGAAAACGTCGAGAGGTGTCACTTTGTTAAATTAAACATATATTTTTCTGTAGCAACACTAAGATATAGTTTTGATTGTTCATTTCTTTCTACGTAAAATGTTTACGATTGTTAACTTTACGTTAAAGTTGTTTTCTTAAAAAGCGATACCGTAACGCAAACTGTTAAAAGACAAAAGTCAATAAAATAATTTATACAATTATCTTTACAAAGTTTTTGTTTTTGTAGGAAACAACTTTAAAATAATTTAATTTGCAAGTTCCGTTTTGTAAACATCTACATAGAATGAAATTCCGATTTTCAAGGCCGGCGATACTGACACTGACTCTCTGACAGTTGTTAGCTTGTTGCGAGGTTTGTTTTGCTGTTATTTTCGTGGCTTTTTCCACAACTTTTACTCTCTCAAAGGAAACCGATATCTCTGCTTATATTGTTTTGACCCGTGCGCACTACTTTGGACTTCCATTTTGCGTTCGATCCGGACTTGACGCTGTGGCATCTCCGTTCAAATGTTGTGTTCGTAAAACAATTGCACTACAGCACGTAGTAAGTTTATAGTATTCATATATACTTAACTGTGGATTTTATTACAGAAGTCAGAATCAGAATCAGAATCAGAATCTTTATTTGTCAAACATAGGTATTTACATAAAGGTGTTAGTTTAACATATTTGAGCGCTATGTTCTGCCGCGAGGGCATACAAATATTAAATAAAATGTAATAAAAAAAAAAACTAAGTAAAACAAACAATAAAAACAAAACGAAACATAAGCTTTTTTTTTTTTTTAAATTATCATTTATAAAATCTGGAACCGTATAATAACATTTTTCTATTAATAGAGAGGAGAGAGCTTTCTTAAATTTTGGTAGGGGCAATGTTCTTACACTGTCGGGAACTTTATTATAAATTTTTGAAGCCATTCCAAAAAAACTCTTTTTCATCAAAGCGGTTCTGCATTTTAGGTCGCACAATTGATTTACATATTGAGAACGCATTGGAGTCTTTTTTACATCGGAAATTTTTGTAAAAAGGTGTAGATTACTTTTAACAAACAAAGCAGTCTCGTAGATGTACATAGCTGGCATAGTAAACAATTTCAAAGATTTAAAATGGGGTGCACAAGTTTCGGTAGGTTTTATGCCACACATGGATCGAATACATCTTTTTTGCGCTTTAAAAACAGTCTCTCTTTCAGTAGATTGCCCCCAAAAAATAACACCAAACCTCAGAACTGATGCAACCAATCCGTGATAAGCTATTAAAAGTGTTTGTGTATTAACTTTTTTTGAAAGCTGAAATAGTGCATATGCAGATTTATTTAATTTTAGACAAATTTCTTCGATATGTGGTTTCCATGTCAGCTTACTATCAATCTTTATACCCAAAAATCTAGCCTCGTTTGTATCTTCTATTTTGTACTTATCATATTCAACGTGAACTGGAGGTTTTTCACACCTTTGATGAAAGTACATTACTTTTGTTTTGCTTAAGTTAATGACTAGATTATTGCTATTAAGCCAGTTAATAATTTTACTTAGACATTCATTAATATCACTCTCGTAACAGACAGGATTAGTACACTTTACAATAGCTGTACTGTCATCGGCAAACAGTACCATATTCTGAGATATGACTTTTGGGAGATCATTGATGTAGATTAAAAAGAGTAGCGGCCCCAGCACGCTACCTTGAGGTACCCCGTATTTTATAGCTCTTGCTTCAGACGTGTAAATGGTTAATACATTGCTTTTTGGACAGAGTTGTGATATTTCTGTGCACTGGGTTCTATTATCTAGATATGATTCCAAAAGTTTTAAAATATTTCCTCGTATTCCATAGCCATACAGTTTTTTTAGCAAAATTTTATGACTCACATAGTCAAATGCTTTTGTCATATCGGTATAAAGAGCACATACCGGAGCTCTTTCGTCGACAGACGTCATAATATGAAAAAGGAGGTCGAACAGTGCCATGTTAATATTAATATTTTTACGAAATCCTTTTTGTTCGTTGCAAAATAACTTATATTTTTCAAAATAATTATAAATTGAATTGTAAATAACTTTTTCGAAAATCTTTGAAAAAATCGGAATTTTTGCTATAGGTCTATAATTATTAACATCAGATTTATCATCTTTTTTAAATAGGGGCTTAATAATTACTTTTTTAAGACTTTTAGGAAAAACACCGTTTGTTATGCATAAATTAATAATGTGCGTTAGTGATCGTGCTATAACTTCTTTAGTATATTTAACGACTTGTGTGCATATTCCATCATAGCCTACAGTATTTGTGTTTTATAGATTATTAATTATTTTGATTAGGTCAATAGGTAATACTGGTTGCATAAACAATGATTGTGAAGTTAAGTTGTTAAAAATATTTTTACTAGCCGGGGTAACGTTACTATGTATATTATTTTCAATCACATCTACAAAAAAGTTATTAAATTCATTGGCAATCTCCTTGGGATGTGTGATTGTGAAATTACCTTTCTTTAAGGACGGTATTAGTTGTTGAGGTAGGCGATATTTGGATTTGTTAATTACTTGCCATGCAGCTTTTGATTTATTTTGAGAAGTGTTTATGAAGTGGTTATTTTGAGTTTTCTGTGTTAGTTGTATAATTTTTTTGTAAATCTTTGTATAATTCTTAAAATCAAGTTTATTTTTAGTCAGGTTTTAATCTATACGACCAAAGTAATTTTCTTTGCTTCCTACTACAGATCTTTATACCACGAGATATCCATTTGGTTCTAGTATTCGTTTTTATCTTGACAGTTTTTGTTGGAAAGCATAATTTATATAGCAGTAAAAAATCTTCTGCAAATAAGTCATACGCCTCATTCACATCATTTATGTTATACACTTGCGTGAAAGACAAACTGATTAAATATTTTTTAAACTTCTTTAAATTTTCGGCTGTTATGTCTTGCTTTTGAGTTTTCCAATATTTCAGTTTACATGATTTATTAATGGGTACACTTAGTATTTGAGATGTATGATCTGACAGAATTAGGTCTATTATTTGTGCTTTACAGTCTTTTCTGAAGGTGTGTGCAAAGTTATCTAAACAGGAGTTGCTGCTTAATCTAGTAGGCTTGTAAAGGGCTAAGTTAAGGTTAAGTTGACTTAGAAATTGTTCAAATTCTAATGTGATTTTATTTCTTTTTAAGATGTCAATGTTAAAGTTGCCAGTTAAGATTACCTTTTTATTAGAAAATGAACAAAATTTTCTTAATATATTTTCTAATTTTTCATAAAATATATTGTAATTGTGTTTAGGTATTCGATATATACAAATAATAATAATCTTATGATGTATTAATTCTATGGCACAGGATTCGAAAACACCCGACACCGACTGTTTTGCTACGTCAGGTATTTCTCTAAATTGAAGTCCCGCTCTAACAAGAATGCACGCACCCCCACGCTTTACTTCTCTAGAAAAAAAAGCTGCTGGTACAAAATTAGGTATATGCAACAAATGTTCATAACCTGTCTCGATAAAATGTTCTGTTATACAAATTACATCAATATTATTTCCTGTGTTATGAAGCTCTTCTATTTTGACTGTTAGTGTATCTGATTTATGCATCAGTCCCGCTATGTTTTGGTGAAGTATATTTAAGTACTTATAGAAAAAACTGAGAATTAGTTTGTGACTCTATAACTGTTGTTTCGTTTTGTGTATTTTGGGAAAAATCAACTTCAGAGCTATTAGAAGTAGTGGCTGTCATTGTGCTACAATATAAGATCATGTTTATTAAATCCAATGTAATAATGCGTATACCTTTGTTATTAAGTGTCCCGTAATTTGGGCTGTATGTATCATAAGTGTATGGTAAATTATGGTTGGAATCTAATACATACGCATAATTACATGTTTCTACATCCATATATAGTAGATTATTGAAAGTCTCCACTCGGCTGTTGAACATAATATTTACATTATTCATATATTTAAAAAGTGGCAGGCATATTATAAAATTAGTATGATTCAGGGGTAATATTTTTTACGAATCAGTACAACAAGTTCTATGTAGTTTTGTGTTCTTTTAAAATCTTCTTCACCTATATAGATTATACAGAAATCTGATTTAGTAAAATTTTGGACTTTTCTATGTTGTCTAGTATTTGTTCTAAATTACAATTCGGCTTACGATAGTGACAGATTTCATGTCTGTTAAGTAAACTAGTGCTATTCATTATTTTACATATTCTACTGCTATTTTCACTACTGATGATGCATATTTTATGCTTAGAAGGCGCCTGTTGAAGATCAAATTTAATAACTTTGATCGGTTCTTCATTATTAGGAGAGGAAGTACGAGGAACATCATTGCTTTGAGTTTTGCTGCCTTGATGAGTAGAATTATCGCCAATATTCACATCAGTTTGTGTTTCTTTGGTTTGTCTTGACTGAGTTTTTTTGGGTGTTGTTGGCTTATGTTTGACTGGAGAAATAGCAATTCTTTTATAGAAAGTGTTTTTCCTGGATAATTCTTCATTACTTTGTTTCAAACTGCTATTTTCTAAAGTCAATACCTCAATTTCCTTATGTGCACTATTTAGTTGAGACGTCAACTCATTAATCTTATCTTGCAACATTGTTATTTGACTGTTATCATCATCTTCTGACATTTCAGGCATACTATTTGTGGTACAATTCAGAGTTTGAGACGTATTATTGCTATCATCGTGGTTAGATTCCGATCTTCTGCTGCGGTTACGACGGAATGTTATATTATCCAAGAAATTCATATCGGTCAATTCTTCTTCTAATATTCATAAGAATTATAATTATTATTTCTTCAATAATAAAATAAAAGCTATGAAGTATGTAAGACTTAGTTGAATAACAAATTAAACGAGTGAAATGAGTTTTATTCTTGTCCCCTAATAACCTGAATTACTGTTTTCATTTACGTTTTCTCTGCATTGATAATAATTTCCCTGTATTTTCATATACATCAGTTCTGAGGAAAGAGTAGATGAATTCAGGATAAATATGATTTTCTGCAAAGGAAGGAACCATCTATATGATTATATACGAAAGAGGAGCTATATGTATATACATAACCGGTTGTAGTTTCTAAAATTATTAATAGATGGCGCCTTACTGCCAAAGCGACTGACTACTCTATTCTCATATATACTATAATGTACTCTGTGGTTTGGAGCGTGAAACATGGCACGTGACGTTACCACGCCACATCGTGCGGGGCGGTGCGTTTGCCGTGACATCACGAAGGTGTGGGAACGCTCAGACATGTGGCGCCTGACGCGCGACGGGCCGGCGGCACACTATACACCAGCCATTAGTGCTGTTAGCACCTCTGTCACGGTCCCATCGCCTTGCCTTGTTTGTGACATATTGAGGACACAAACGGTCATTTGCATTGATCTGAAGGCTAATTCCCGTAATTAAAAACCGGGCAAGAGCGAGTCGGACTCGCGCACCGAGGGTTCCGTAGCACCGAGGGTTCCGTAGGTACTATCATATGTTTTTAAATTTTCATCGGCGAAGCCTATATTCGTCAGAGAATTTTAACACTGCACGCTGCGGTGTAGAATATTGCAGCTTTAGGTCAGTGCCATTTCTTGACCGATAGTGGAACTAATGTAATTTTTGTTGATTATTTCTGAAAAAGTGTGCTATTTAGAGTACTGACCTCTATCAAACAAGTACGTATAATACAGGTCAGTGTATTTAGAGTCATCGTCATTGACATTTAGATTACTATCGTTTTATTTTTCCAGTAATGTTTACATAAACTTCTATCATACTTATACAATAATTTCAGATTTTTCTTTATGCAAACTTCGGAGATAAGAGGGATTGTATTTTTTTACATTTTTCATCAAAAGTCGAAAACTATGCGGCCTAACCTAAACAACGACACCGACTTCCGAAATGATAGTTAAGAATTTTTTACTTTGTACTTAGTGTTTTTTTGGAAATCGGTAGGTAGTTTTTTTTTTTTGAAAAAGTTTTTATGTTTTACTTTTTTTAGTTGTACAGACGCCAGCACATCAAGCTACTACAATCTGTCAAATGTCTTTAATAGATTTTCAACTTTATCACTAAAGGATAAGGTTCAAAGTTGATTGGGAAAAATTTAAAGTTTCTGGTACCTTGATGTGCTGGCGTCTGTACCTAAGTACCCCATATAACACTACTTGCTATGTAAATATGAGTGACAGGAAGCTATTAAAACATCATCAATATAAACTAAGTGGAAAAAAAACTATTATTGAAGCTAACACAAAAACTACCCAAGCAAAGTTAATAAAATTTATATGGGACCACCCCATGAGGCATACCTTATCCATTAAAAAATGAGAGAATTTTGCAAATACGTCATATTATAACGAAGTTATGCCCGAACAACCAAATTGGGAACCTCCTGCTTTTTTTTAAGTCACGTTACGTAAACAATGCATATGTATGCGATAGCAGCAATCGCGACGACTTTCATGGGATTCCTTCATCAGACTCTGACTTGGTGACAGTGGGACCACCTCGAGTGCATACCGTTTCAAACCCTAATGTCAACTGCTCATCACCTGTTACAAAATATTGCTTTTCCCGATGCTGGGACGTTAATTGTTGAGGAGTTCTCCTGGTAAGACCCAGGAGAACTGCGGTGGAGCTGATGGTGACTACACCATCAGCTCCACCTCATCATACGCATTGTGACGAACATAAATTGCTTAGCAACCATATTAAAGCAATCGAATCGCTACTCGTGAAATATTTGTCATTGAGTAGTTCCGATGGCCATCTGTGGTCTTCATCATCAGTTCCACTTCACCAAATTATACTTTCCGAATGCAAATGCTTGAGTTGTTAATGAAAATACCAAAATTGCTATATGTATGCCTATAATATTTGAGGAGTTCCCTCAATTCCTCATGGATCCCATTACCAGAACTGGATTTTGACAAAAATGGAACCAATCTGGAAGTATATCCTTTCAAATAAAAAAATAATTTTCCAAATCGGTTCATAAATGACGGCGTACTGAGGTAACAAACATAAAAAAAAACAACATACAACCGAATTGAGAACCTCCTCCTTTTAAATTATTATTATTATTAGCCTGTGATGTCCCACTGCAGGGCAAAGGCCTCCCTACTCTCTTTCCACTTCTCTCTGCTCAAAGCTGCTGAGGACCAGTTCTTGTTGAAGGAGTCCAGCTCATCCATCCGCCATCTCCGTCTGGGCCTGCCACGATGTCGCTTGCTATTAAGAGGGACCCATTGGGTCGGTTAAAAAGGTAATTTAAACCATTTGTCAACGCTACTCAATGACAGACTTCAGAATTGCCGCGGCGCTACGCAACGCTACTCAATGACAGACTTCAGAATTGCCGCGGCTCTACGCAACGCTACTCAATGACAGACTTCAGAATTGCCGCGGCGCTAGTCAACGCTACTCAATGACAGACTTCAGAATTGCCGCGGCGCTAGTCAACGCTACTCAATGACAGACTTCAGAATTGCCGCGGCGCTAGTCAACGCTACTCAATGACAGACTTCAGAACTGCCGCGGCGCTACGCAACGCTACTCAATGACAGACTTCTGAATTGCCGCGGCGCTAGTCAACGCTACTCAATGACAGACTTCAGAATTGCCGCGGCGCTAGTCAACGCTACTCAATGACAGGCTTCAGAATTGCCGCGGCGCTACGCAACGCTACGCAACGCTACTTAATGACAGACTTCAGAATTGCCGCGGCGCTACGCAACGCTACTCAATGACAGACTTCAGAATTGCCGCGGCTCTAGTCAACACTACTCAATGACAGACTTCAGAATTGCCGCAGCGCTACTCAACGCTACTTAATTGCCGCGGCGCTAGTCAACGCTACTTAATTGCCGCGGCGCTACTCAACGCTACTTAATTGCCGCGGCGCTACTCAACGTTACTTAATTGCCGCGGCGCTAGTCAACGCTACTCAATGACAGACTTCAGATTGCCGCAGCGCTAGTCAACGCTACTCAATGACAGACTTCGGAATTGCCGCGGCGCTACGCAACGCTACTCAATGACAGACTTCAGAATTGCCGCGGCGCTACGCAACGCTACTCAATGACAGACTTCAGAATTGCCGCGGCGCTAATCAACACTACTGAATTGCCACGGCGCTACTCAACGCTACTTTATTGCCGCGGCGCTAGTCAACGCTACTCAATGACAGACTTCAGAATTGCCGCGGCGCTAGTCAACGCTACTCAATGACAGACTTCAGAATTGCCGCGGCGCTACTCAACGCTACTTAATGACAGACTTCAGAATTGCCGCGGCGCTACGCAACGCTACTCAATGACAGACTTCAGAATTGCCGCGGCGCTACGCAACGCTACTCAATGACAGACTTCAGAATTGCCGCGGCGCTAGTCAACACTACTTAATTGCCACGGCGCTACTCAACACTACTTTATTGCCGCGGCGCTAGTCAACGCTACTCAATGACAGACTTCAGAATTGCCGCGGCGCTACTCAACGCTACTTAATTGCCGCGGCGCTAGTCAACGCTACTCAATGACAGACTTCAGAATTGCCGCGGCGCTAGTCAACGCTACTCAATGACAGACTTCAGAATTGCCGCGGCGCTACTCAACGCTGCTTAATGACAGACTTCAGAATTGCCGCGGCGCTACGCAACGCTACTCAATGACAGACTTCAGAATTGCCGCGGCGCTACGCAACGCTACTCAATGACAGACTTCAGAATTGCCGCGGCGCTAGTCAACACTACTTAATTGCCACGGCGCTACTCAACACTACTTTATTGCCGCGGCGCTAGTCAACGCTACTCAATGACAGACTTCAGAATTGCCGCGGCGCTACTCAACGCTACTTAATTGCCGCGGCGCTAGTCAACGCTACTCAATGACAGACTTCAGATTGCCGCGGCGCTACGCAACGCTACTCAATGACAGACTTCAGAATTGCCGCGGCGCTACGCAACGCTACGCAACGCTACTCAATGACAGACTTCAGAATTGCCGCGACGCTACGCAACGCTACTCATTGACAGACTTCAGAATTGCCGCGGCGCTAGTCAACACTACTCAATGACAGACTTCAGAATTGCCGCGGCGCTACTCAACGCTACTTAATTGCCGCGGCGCTAGTCAACGCTACTTAATTGCCGCGGCGCTACTCAACGCTACTTAATTGCCGCGGCGCTGGTGAACGTTACTCAATGACAGACTTCAGAATTGCCGCGGCGCTAGTCAACGCTACTCAATGACAGACTTCAGAATTGCCGCGGCGCTACTCAACGCTACTTAATTGCCGCGGCGCTAGTCAACGCTACTTAATTGCCGTGGCGCTAGTCAACGCTACTCAATGACAGACTTCAGAATTGCCGCGGCGCTAGTCAACGCTACTCAATGACAGACTTCAGAACTGCCGCGGCGCTACGCAACGCTACTCAATGACAGACTTCTGAATTGCCACGGCGCTAGTCAACGCTACTCAATGACAGACTTCAGAATTGCCGCGGCGCTAGTCAACGCTACTCAATGACAGGCTTCAGAATTGCCGCGGCGCTACGCAACGCTACGCAACGCTACTTAATGACAGACTTCAGAATTGCCGCGGCGCTACGCAACGCTACTCAATGACAGACTTCAGAATTGCCGCGGCTCTAGTCAACACTACTCAATGACAGACTTCAGAATTGCCGCAGCGCTACTCAACGCTACTTAATTGCCGCGGCGCTAGTCAACGCTACTTAATTGCCGCGGCGCTACTCAACGCTACTTAATTGCCGCGGCGCTACTCAACGTTACTTAATTGCCGCGGCGCTAGTCAACGCTACTCAATGACAGACTTCAGATTGCCGCAGCGCTAGTCAACGCTACTCAATGACAGACTTCGGAATTGCCGCGGCGCTACGCAACGCTACTCAATGACAGACTTCAGAATTGCCGCGGCGCTAATCAACACTACTGAATTGCCACGGCGCTACTCAACGCTACTTTATTGCCGCGGCGCTAGTCAACGCTACTCAATGACAGACTTCAGATTGCCGCAGCGCTAGTCAACGCTACTCAATGACAGACTTCGGAATTGCCGCGGCGCTACGCAACGCTACTCAATGACAGACTTCAGAATTGCCGCGGCGCTAATCAACACTACTGAATTGCCACGGCGCTACTCAACGCTACTTTATTGCCGCGGCGCTAGTCAACGCTACTCAATGACAGACTTCAGAATTGCCGCGGCGCTAGTCAACGCTACTCAATGACAGACTTCAGAATTGCCGCGGCGCTACTCAACGCTACTTAATTGCCGCGGCGCTACTCAACGCTACTTAATTGCCGCGACGCTAGTCAACGGTACTCAATGACAGACTTCAGATTGCCGCGGCGCTAGTCAACGCTACTCAATGACAGACTTCAGAATTGCCGCGGCGCTACGCAACGCTACTCAATGACAGACTTCAGAATTGCCGCGGCGCTACGCAACGCTACTCAATGACAGACTTCAGAATTGCCGCGGCGCTAGTCAACACTACTTAATTGCCACGGCGCTACTCAACACTACTTTATTGCCGCGGCGCTAGTCAACGCTACTCAATGACAGACTTCAGAATTGCCGCGGCGCTACTCAACGCTACTTAATTGCCGCGGCGCTAGTCAACGCTACTCAATGACAGACTTCAGATTGCCGCGGCGCTACGCAACGCTACTCAATGACAGACTTCAGAATTGCCGCGGCGCTACGCAACGCTACGCAACGCTACTCAATGACAGACTTCAGAATTGCCGCGACGCTACGCAACGCTACTCATTGACAGACTTCAGAATTGCCGCGGCGCTAGTCAACACTACTCAATGACAGACTTCAGAATTGCCGCGGCGCTACTCAACGCTACTTAATTGCCGCGGCGCTAGTCAACGCTACTTAATTGCCGCGGCGCTACTCAACGCTACTTAATTGCCGCGGCGCTGGTGAACGTTACTCAATGACAGACTTCAGAATTGCCGCGGCGCTAGTCAACGCTACTCAATGACAGACTTCAGAATTGCCGCGGCGCTACTCAACGCTACTTAATTGCCGCGGCGCTAGTCAACGCTACTTAATTGCCGTGGCGCTAGTCAACGCTACTTAATTGCCGCGGCGCTACTCAACGCTACTTAATTGCCGCGGCGCTACGCAACGCTACTCAATGACAGACTTCAGAATTGCCGCGGCGCTAGTCAACGCTACTCAATGACAGACTTCAGAATTGCCGCGGCGCTACTCAACGCTACTTAATTGCCGCGGCGCTAGTCAACGCTACTTAATTGCCGCGGCGCTTCTCAACGCTACTTAATTGCCGCGGCGCTAGTCAACGCTACTTAATTGCCACGGCGCTACTCAACGTTACTTAATTGCCACGGCGCTAGTCAACGCTACTCAATTGCCGCGGCGCTTGTCAACGCTCTCAATTACCATTTGTGGTGGAAATCCTCATGGACTTCCTCCATCGTGGGGGTGACAGAGTGGCATGCCGGACTCTCGGTATTTCACCTCTACCTATGGCCGGGGGTGTGGGATTCGCTCAAGCATACACCACTCCCCCGACAGGCCTCGACCCGCTGTTCCTCAGCGGGTCCCGGCTCCCGGTTACTCCATGACGCTACGAAGACAGCCGCTTTACAGAACAATTTATTGATATGATATAGAGAAACAGGAATAGCGGGGGAATTGCGTATCACACTATCAGTAGGTAGCAATTAGACATTTTTGTTGAAATTTGACATTTCAACAACTTTCATTACGTTATTTACGTTGTTGACACTGCCGGCCACACTTATCACATTTTTCGAACATATGAAGCAATGGATTAGCAAAATCCTTCAAAATGATTCAGTTTGAGATCGATAATTTGTTGCGCAATTAGGGTGCAAGCCTAATCCGTTGGCCGATTTTGTCGAACCTCACCGCTTCGACCGACAGAGAGTTGCGTTCATCAGAATGAATGCAACACACCCCGAATTTGTTGATTTCCCACGTATGGATTATGATCAGCTGGTTGTCTTTGCTATTGGCACATACCATGTCAAAATAGCGAAACCATACTGCAGTAAACATGTTAGAGGAACTGGAGTCTTTTCAATTGAAGTAGGTACCTATATAGTCACCCAGAAGGAATTAGATTCAATAAAAATGAGGAAGAACAAACGCTGATATGATGCCGAGAGGCTGAATCCACTCGAGGCACGTCCATTCAAAAAACCTACTATTCTTACGTTTTGTATAACTGCGGCATAATCACTGAATATTGTTGCAGCTGCATACACACGGTTGTCGCACATTAGGAAGTTGTGCTCATATAATGTCCATTGTTTATTATTTATTTTGGGCTAGGTACGAAGGAAATCTGACCCAGCCTGCTCGATTTTTTGATTTTATAGTAGCTGATATTGAAAACAAATAGCTACTTTCATAGGTGTGTATAACATCGTCTTGGAAATACTGTAAGACGTTGTACTTATTGGTGTGAATAAATACTTAAATTAAAATAAAAACTTCGTGTATCATTAAAACGGATACACTACATAAATACGAAAAACTTTATTCCGACAGTCACAAATACGAATTTCATAATTCCAAATGGTTCTAAATTCCTAATATAGCAACCCTATTTTTATAATTCAGTTTCAATATTCCTAACGTTTATAATTACTTTTCTCTAAATACCGAGTTTCAATAGATCGAATAACAAAGAGTCCGAATTAATGATAGTTCGAAACATCAAAAATACGTATTCCGATTAATTAGAATTCCGAAATAAAAACGCTTTTTAAAACTGAATAGCAAGACATATATTATTATATATGTCTTGCTATTTAATAATTAATAATAATAATAATAGTTTATTTATATCATAAAATCACAAATTTCTCTTGATCTATGTACAAAATCATGGCAATGAATACATATTTATAAGAGATTACGTTGACGACTATACTAGTATAAACTGTGTCACAGTCGTCAGCGTCTTCCACACTTATTTATCATAAACCACAATCATTGTTTTAAGCTCAATATCTGTAATATAATAAATTTATACGAGAAGAATACGGAATTTCGACGCACAAAGTATCGATAAATGCTATACGATGCTACAAAATTGCGATGCACGGTCTCTGCGATGCCACTACACTTCGATGCACGTTACCACGATAGATCTTCACTGCGATACCTTGACTTCAATGTTCGTTACCGACCGCGAAAGATTTCCACTGCGATTCTACTTGACTTCGATGCACGTAAAAGTATTTGTATTGTCACTTGTTCGCTCTTGCATATTTTGAAATTGGATGCACGAGCTACATAAAAAAAAATAAAAAAAATTTGGCTTACTTTATTTTGCGTAAAATGAGTTATTCTAACTGAAATATTTAACTACATAAGTATAGGTAAAAGTACTAGTTGGTAAAAAAATATTGTTTATTGTTCACTTGCCAAACATTTGGTTTGCGTTACAATTATTTGTGAAGAGATTTTTTGCTAAGTAATAATTTGGCAAATGAACGTATGCGGAAAATTGTTTTGGAAGTGATAATTTGTCAATTTCTTTTCGATGAAACAGGTAAACCTCGGGTGCGGTAACGGTAAAGTAAGTATATAGCGAAAGAAGAAAAGATAATTCGGATATAATTCGGAGTATTGAAAATCGGAATGTCGTTTTTCGGACCGAGAACCCATCGAGTATTTGATTTTTCGAACATAGGTATTATGAAAATCGGAAAACAAACAAATCGCATTTATGACTTTTGGTAAAATAAATTTCGTGATTTTTAATAATAGACATTATGATTCATAGGTCTAATACCTATGAATCATAATGTCCTTACATATGAAATTAGCGTTTTGTCGTACTGACCACTTTGATCTGAAATATCTCCTCTTTGGTTAAGAATTCCAAATTCAAATTTATAAATTCATTTAGCTGGTACATTTGAGTTTTGAAAACAGTCATTCATTTGTTTTTTGCTCATTATTTTTTTCTTTGGCGTCGCTTATTACCGCACAATGGAAAACATGAAATATCGGTATATTTACGAGTACGAGTTCTACCGTGGCACCAGTGCCACAGATTACTAAATAGTTACTTCGTAACAGATACATCACTCCAATAGAAAAGCGAAAATACCTACGCTATAAAAGCCTACAAAATCTTAATAATAATACCAGCTGTTTGCAGCGAGAAGAAATGTACCATAAGTACGCACACAGAGAGTTGAGATTGTTTTGCCCGCCGCGCGACCCACGTGCGAGCGCGTCATCGAGCGAATGTGCTAGGGTTGTACTTATGATGATATCACTACATAGTATAAAGCAAAGTCACTTCCCGCGTCTGTCTGTCCCTATGTATGCTTAAATCCTTAAAACTACCGAACGGATTTTGATGCGGTTTTTTTAATAGATAGATTTTTAATAGATTTTGTTTTTTTTTAATAGATAGAGTGATTCAAGAGGAAGGTTTATACATGCATAATATAGTAGAGAAACACTGATAATTTTAGAGGTTTTTAATGTAAGGTCGTAAATAAACAATTTTTTTTGCCCTTACATTGCAAACGCTGGCTGAACCCTACGAGATAGATCAAAATAATGTACTACAGTATTGTACACCTTAAAAAGGTCTACAAAAGAGTCCGCGATGGTATATGTCTATCTCTTATGGATAACCCACAATAACCATTTTTTATCCTTTACTTATTACTTATTTACGAAAAAGCGATTTTAAGCAATACAGCATTAATCCTTATACAATTAAGTACCTTAAATAAATTGTGCATGTAATATAGATTAGTATGGCCCTTTACAGCATGTAATTTAAATGAATATTTTGAAAGATATTACAGATTTAAAATGCAGGGACATAGCGGTTGCATCGGCGACGCGACGGCGGTACGGCCGGGGGGCCGGGCATACAATAAAAAACAAACTTAATTTTGCGGTTCGATCCCTAGACCCGATTACTGTACCAACCGCAAATAATAAGTTTGTCGATTTGATAGTGTACGTAATGACCATAGGTTATTTTATTACCGCGTAAAAAAATTATAACCCATGAATTTCCGACATCCACGCGGGCGAAGCCGCGGGCAGAAGCTAGTTTTTGATAAAACGAATGTAGTAGAAAAACAATTATTTTTTATTTGTTGATCAAATTATTCACGTTAATAAAATTATAGATGCCTTTTTTACGAGCATCGCCACATGAAATGTATTGTTTAGTTTTACGTACACATTTTATTTTCCTTCCCTGAATTCCCGATTTTAAATTTTATTCTCCAAAATATCCGAAACCGTTTAGTTAATTTTAATAAATAATCAAAAGTTGTTTTTAAAATTTCCAAGATGGTGGTGCTGCTAAGCCGATCCATTAGGACGCGCCGGACGTTACCAAAATCATATTTTTTTTTTTTTTAAATCGGCATTTTATTTCTCAGCGCGGTAACCGTGACGTGCGAGCGAGCACTCAGGCAGGCGTGCGGCGGCAGCCCACCGTCGGTTGTACCGACGACGGCGATACGCGAAGCAGTAGGCGTTTAACGCGTGGCCTTGAGCAAGTGACGGACGCCTGCCAAGTGCCAGTGCTGCAGAAACAGCTCGAAGGATTTATGATGTGTACGGCGCTGGTGTCGCAAAAGAAAGCACGGTACGTTTTTGGTTTCAACGTTTTCGTTCTGGAAATTTTGACCTTCAGAACCAACCCCGTGGACGACCGGAGACCAAAGTGGAAAATGAAGAATTAAAGGCTTTTGTGGAAGCGGATCCATCACAAAGCACTTCAGAGATAGCTGCAGGCTTCGGGGTAAGTGATAAAACTGTATTAATCCACTTGAAGCAAATCGGGAAAGTAAAAAAACTTGAACGATGGGTAGCTCATGAATTGAGCGAATCAAACATGCAAACACGCGTCGACTGCTGTGTTACATTGCTCAACCGACACAATAATGAAGGGATTTTAAATCGAATCATTACTTGTGATGAAAAGTGGTTACTGTACGATATTCGAAAGTGCTCGTCGCAATGGCTGAACCCTGGAGAACCAGCCAAATCGTGCCCTAAACGAAAATTGACTCAGAAAAAGTTACTTGTGAGTGTTTCGTTCACTACAGCTTTCTAAAATCTGGCCAAACGATTACGGCAGATATCTATTGTCAGCAACTGCAAACCATGAAAGAAGAACTAACTAGCTGCTAAACAACCGAGATTGGTCAATCGCAGTAGGCCACTGCTGCTTCACGACAACGCAAGACCACACACTGCACAACAAACAACCACTAAGTTAGATGAGCCACAATTGGAATGTCTGCGACATCCACCGTACTCCCCGGACCTTGCTCCAACAGATTATTATTTTTTTCCGGAATTTGGACAACTTCTTACAAGGAAAAAAATTCAACTCCGATGCGGCAGTCCAAACCGCCTTCAAAGAGTTCATTGATTCTCGCCCCCATGGTTTTTTTAGTAAAGGGATCAATTAACTACCTATGAGATGGCAAAAGTGCATAGAAGACAACGGTGCATACTTTGATTAATTAATATATTTTACAAAAAAAATAAAAAAGACTTTATATTCCTCCCGTACAAAACGCCAATGTAAGGCCCTAATATTATGTTTGGACTTTTGAAAATCGGAACATCGAAATTCGGAATAAAATATTTCGGATGGGTGTTCCCCATTAAAACAAATAGGTACACCTATTTTTAAAGGAATCACTAGTTTTTTTTTCTCATATTATCTGGGGGCACGAAAGTGCCCCCGCCAAGTCGAGCAAAAAGGGGCACGCCCGTACCATCCTTTTCTCAAAACAGTTCAGCCCATTTTCGACCCTCTATAGCTTCGTTGTGGATAAAACTAGAAGCCTTAATTTTTAGTAACCCTGCTGGCATTGTATAAACACGGTATATTTCAAATTTCATACAATTTGAACCAGTAGTTTAAGAATTATAACTAGTCAAAGTTTCTTATTATTAATTTTGTCACTTACTCACTCACTCACTGACTGACTCACCGATCATCAAAACTCTAAGGCACTTCTAGCAGACATAGAAGCTTCAAACTTATAATAGAATATTATTGTTTAGTATATAAATCAAGGAAAAATAAATATTTTGCAATTTCGGACCACTTTTCTAGATACACCAACTGCATAAATAACTTTGTAATCCCATATAAATATATAAAATTACAAAGTTACATTTGCATTGAATTAATCAGTGTACCTGTATATGTATAATATAATAGAATAATAGGTGTAGATAGGTACCTCGACATAATTATGTTCAAAATTATGATGCTGATCTATGCGTCATGTACGTGAACGTACGCCGTCAGTTGGGGCTGGTCATCACTTGGCTGCCTCGGATTATTTTTAATAATTTTATTTTTGGATTGTTGTTTTGTTATGTAGGTACTATCTGGACGCTTTTAACACGTACGTCTTTTTTATTTTATTACATCGTTCTCACATATAATTATAAATTCAACATTAATGATGTAACTAATATTTTTGTAAAAATATAATTTAAAAGAGTGTCCATGGAGTTTCTTGCCCGTTCTTCTCCATAGGTACCTACGCTTTGGAATGGGCAACTAGCTTCATATTTCTGACTTACCGACTTCTTGACAATTCAAAAGTGCCTGTAAATGGTTTAATTGAAATAAATGCTTTGAGTTTGAGTTTAACTTGTAAAATGGTCAACGGATTATGTTCAAAGGTAACTTGTAAAATGGCCAATCAACGGAATGAAAAAGCAAGAATGGGACATGTCCTATGAAGGTGTACCAAAATCCAGCAAAGTATTAAGTAGACTAAATTGTCCGAAATCGCCATGAAAGAAAGAACACTAATAATCATAACCGCGGCCGGCGCAGGTGGCTTGCGCGCGCCGCGGCTCCCACGCTTGCCGTCCGTCACAGAAAGGCGGCCAGTTTCTTCCAGGCAACCTGTGGCTCTTACTGCGATATCGCAACTATAAGTACACACAAACCACGTTTTATTTAACTTACGCAAATTGTATCAGTCAGTATGGGTATAAAAATTTTAATAATCTTTATGTTAATCTAATTCTATAGTTGTAACATCAAAGCCTCCGAGAAAAGCCCATAGAGACAGGGAGTGGGCTTTGAGAAAAACTGTAGCTGAAGCTCAAGAAGTAGTACCGGAAAAGAAAAAGAGGAAGACTACCTACAAAAATAAGAAAAGCTCATAATAAATTATTATTATTACTTCCTTTGTTTCATTATACACATATAAATTATATCTTTAAATATTATGATATAAAAAATATAAAAACATTTAAAAATATAAAAAATAGATTGATGTGTGAAATATCAGAAGTTCCCTCGTCTGACCGTTAGCTACAGGGCGCCATGTTGTATTATGAGCGTTGCTGAATACACAAGTGGTCTTGCCCCACGTCCGGGCCTGGCCTAGGCGCCTAGCGCCAGCGGCGCTCACGCTCACCCAGCCAGTAGAAGGTACTGTAGAGGTTATCTGTGTAGCCTTGTCTTTAATAACACAGGCTGGTCATAATTGGCAGCATCTTCCATTCGAACGTTCAAGCGGACATCAAATATTTTGATTGGGTATTTTTGTTTAGTAGAGGAAAAGTGCTAGAAATAAGATGACTATGTAAAGTCCCTCCTCTCAATACATATATTAAAAGTTACCGCTGTTTGATTATAATATAATATCGTGAGGTCCCTTTGAGCTACGGGTCCTCACAGTACACAGAGCGCGAATGCGCGATTTTTGTACGTAAGCTGGTGCAATTTTTGGCACGCGAAGTAGTTGCTCTTGCGTTATCTAGGTGTATCTATATATATCTGTACTCCTAACTATTGTTCAATCATTATTTTGGATTCGACGACTATCTGTCGAGTGAATTATTTAAGACGCATGTATCTAATGAACAGTCAGGGAAATCAGCTGTTGCCCTGACGTCCGTCCGTCCGTGCGCCCGGCCGCCCGCGCGTCCGCTCGTCCGTCAGCCCGTCCGTCCGTGCCCCGGCCGCCCGCGCGTCCGCTCGTCCGGCAGCCCGTCCGTCCGTGCCCCGGCCGCCCGCGCGTCCGCTCGTCCGTCAGCCCGTCCGTCTGCTCGGCCGCCCGCTTATCCGTTCATCCGCCCGTCCACGAGACTTTGTTCGTATTAGCTCCAGTGAGTGTCGAGCGCCCGTCGCTGCCTGTCCGCCCGTCCGCCCGTCCACGGCACTTCGAATTGGCTCAAGTGACTGTTGAGCGCCCGTCGCTGCCTGTCCGCCCATCCGCCCGTCCACGACACTTCGTTTGAATTGGCTCAAGTGTCTGTCGAGCGCCCGTCGCTACCTGTCCGCCTATCCGCCCGTCCACGACACTTTGTAAACTTTTACTGGCGGCTTTAACTAGTGACTCCGCCATGTTTTGGCGACTTTGGCCACTTTTTTGGCGAGCTGCGTCGTGCCTCGACCGGACAATAAGTAGCCACTTATATGGGAGCTTCAAAAGTGTTCATCTGATGTTCTTTCACACAATGCGAAGCGATTTCGATCACGTCGACCTTCCGCAGTAAAGTATTGTCGAGGACAATCTTGTGAGAACCACAATCGAGGCACCGCCGCTTGTAATAACTGATCGTAACAATGTAACCGCGGTGTCGTTGAGTGCGAAGCTATAGCGCGAGAGTATGAATGGATAGACATTTGTAGGTACGTGTTTTTAAGTGCGAAGTTATCGCGTGAGGGTATGGATAGGCATGTACCTACGTGTTGTTGAGTGCGAAGCTATCGCGCGAGCGTATGGATAGATAGGCATGTAAGTGTTGTTGAGTGCGAAGCTATCGCGCGAGCGTATGGATAGATAGGCATGTAAGTGTTGTTGAGTGCGAAGCTATCGCGCGAGAGTATAGATGGATAGGCATGTATGTGTTGTTGAGTGCGAAGCTATCGCGCCAAGGTATGGATAGGCATGTACGTGGGTACAGGCTGTTTCGTTATGTGTTACTCAAACTCGCACTCTGGGGAAATCGGGGAAAGCGGATAGTGGCGCTGTAAAAATTAATGGTTTTAGCACGCGGCGTTCGGGAATGTTCGTGAATGTTCGGAACGTGACTGTCTGAGCTCATTACACCTCGTTCCACCGTGCAGTCGTTAAACTGAACCATAACTAAGCCGTTTGAAATATAGAGCCGATCAATACACGAGTGTGCATGCGGCATGCACAATACAAGTAGAGCCCTGACTCCCTGAGTGTTCTACGGACTGCCAGTAGGTAATTTTAGTTTCAAATTGAGAAACACAAAATTCGCTATTATGATCAGTTGATAGTTGTTGTGCTGTTTGATGTCGATACGTGAAGTTAACGAGCGGAACAAAATAACAAATGCAGACGACACGCCTCCTTTCACAGCAGCTTGTTAATATAATACAGAAGGCGGGCAAAGCCGCGGTACTCTCGGCCTGTTGTGTCACAGAGTTATACAAGTACTCCGACAGCGGTATACCTCCAAATACTCCTCAACACCTCTGAGATCGTCACTATGGGACCAGACGACGATCAGATGAATTGCTTCGCTTACATTTTTATAAGAGAAAGTGCTTTTATATTATTGTTTTTTTTTTTGCGAACCGAAATATGATTTGAATTCCAATCATGTTGACGAGCCCCAACTCATACATTTATTTCGGTGAAGTCAGCGTTTTGCGTCAACGCGGTATATTTATAGGTTTGACCTGATTCACCTGAAGTTATTAACTGACGTATTCACCTAACCTAAGGCTATAAATAATGTAAAAATATAAAAGACGAGGACATTTCACATTAGGTGGGACGACAACAAATAAATTGAGTCATGTTTTAAAGATATTGTGTACACACGGCTACACATCAAGTTACACATTTCCAGTTTTAGCTGACCTCGCACTTTAATGGTTTGTTTTTACAATCAGAAGTCAGCTTATACTGTTTATGTATAGCTTGATGTGTAGCCGGGTGTACTTACTCGTATCTCGGGACTACGCTTAATGCTATAGGTACTCAGGTACAGTCTAATTTTTCGTAGCTAGTCCATATTATTTAATAGATAGTGTCAAAATAGTAAAGTTATCATGTAGATGTAGAACAGGCATATTTACAAGTGTCAAAACTCAAACTCAAAGCATTTATTTCAATTAAACCATTTACAGGCACTTTTGAATGGTCAAGAAGTCGGACAGTCAGAAAATATGAAGCTAGTTGCCCATTCCAAAGCGTAGGTACCTATGGAGAAGAACGGGCAAGAAACTCCATGGATACTCTTTTAAATTATATTTTTACAAAAATATTAGTTACATCCTCAGACCAAATAAAAAACCAAGACAGAGGGCTGTCAACAGTAAAGTGAAGCCGGTTTCGTAAACATGTGTGCACTTAGTGAGGTTTAGTTTGATTGTAAATGGTTGTAAATGTGTGCGTGTGAGCGTGTATGCACAGAGCGGAGGTGTAGTTTTGGCACGCTTCACTTATCGTTCTCAGCGCTCTGTCTTGGTTTTTTATTTGGTCTGAGGTTACGTCATTAATTTTGAATTTACAATTATTTGTAAAACAAAAGATAAACCGGATCAGGGTGCTAACTCACGAATAAAATTCCGATAGATCGACATTGGTCAAACGTCAGTTTGATTTTAAATTCAACATCACGTCTAATCGACCGGACTGATTTCTTTAAAAAAAATAAATGTTATACTAGACCATTTGCTTCGTAATTTGATATGTGAATATTTGCAATTATATTTTTTTAACATAGTGTAATTAATTTGTAAAGTAATGTCTACCGCGGACATAAAAACGATAATCACGCAAACACTATCTGGTGTATTTTCATAAAACTTTCACCATATAAAAGACAATTTAATTCCCGAATTTAAGTATACGGTTTTTATTTGTTTGGTGTTTGATAAATCAACAATAGATGATTGTTTCATATTTTGCTTTAGCGCGGTTCGGAGAATTAAATTGTCTTTTATATGGTGAAAGTTTTATGAAAATACACCCGATACTGTTTGCGTGATTATCGTTTTTATGTCCGCGGTAGACATTACTTTAAACTCAGAGGTCACAGTCTCTTTTAAAGTCCAGATTTAATCTTGGTCAGGTTATATGAAAACCATGTAGATCGATGACTGAGATAGTCTTTTGAGTAAAGAACCACACTGACCACAAAGATTGAGAGGACCTGTCCAGTCATTGCACGCATTTGTCAGAAATCGTGCAGCTCAACTCACGACGATTCGACGAACAATACCAAAGAAAGGACATTTGGGTAGGCCACATAAATTACTCAAACTGCCAGACCTAGACAAAAACTAACACAACAGAGAGAATAATAAAAATTGAAACAAAAAAAATTGACCCACATTGTCTTCACATGCACAATAATTAAAATAATATAATACTTTACAAAGTAAGCAAATGTCATTGTTTAACACGTTGACTGCCAGACAACAGACACAATTGAAAATCTATTGTTCGCGGTCACCGGTGACCGCGTTGGCAGTCAATGCCTTAAATAAAATTCATTAATGTCAATGTGTATATAGAAAAAAATAAAAACATTCAAAATGTAAAAAAAATTGGAAGCAGCTCAATCCCAAGCCTTTTTGTCCTCAATATAATCTTTAACGGTATAAAAGGCTTTCTGGCACAACTTACGTTTAATGAATGATTTGAATTTATTAAGGCTTAGATCTTGAACGTGGCTTGGTAGTTTATTATAAAAGCGTATACATTGGCATCTGAACGAGCTACCTATTTTCTTGAGCTTTTTTGTAGGTACAACAAATTTGTGTTTGTTCCTAGTATTTATATTATGGACATCACTGTATTTTTTAAACAATTTTATATTTTTACGGGCATATAAAATTCCAAATCCTGACTGAGATATCAACGCACAGCCTAAACCGCTGGTCCTACAGACATGAAATTCATAGGGTGTGTTCTTTGTGAGGAGTAAGTATCCACAAAGAAAGGGTTTTTCGAAATTCCACCCCTAAAAAGGTGAAATGGGGATATTATGTTTGTATGAAAAAATTTATTCCTTGAGTAGAAAAACTTGACACTTGCCACGAAGGCTTATTCCTATTTTCCCCCCTGACAGAATCCCCCTCAGGGGGGAAAAATGGACTCTAATGAAAAAAAAGTCCAGAAATCCCCCTTGTCATTTTAAATTATTCCCCATAACTCTATATGTCAGAAGTTCCACGTTTGGCGCACCATGTGTCTTAGCACTAAATGCAGCTCTTGGTATGTGTATTATGCTAGAAAAGACCACAAATTGAAATAGGACCAGATTCCGGAGGCAGAGAGCTCGATTTAGTAAAAAATACATCATCGTTTATGTCCGAAGTTGCATGTTTGGCGCACCATGTGTCTTAGCAGTAAATGTACCTTTTGCTATGCGTAATACGATAGTAAAGCCCATAACTTGAAATGAGGCCGGAATCAGGCGACAAAGAACTCGAAACAGTAATATTCAGAGTAAAATTTCACATTTTTTCAATTAACTCCTGAGATACGAGAGATAGAAAGAAATTTGTTAGAGCAAATTTTGAAGGTATTTGATGACGTAATACGATAGCATTACTAGTTTTTAAAAAATTAGACTTTTTTTCTCGGAAATGCCTAATTCCAACCTCTCCCATACAATCGTTCCAATGTGCGCCATCGTAAACAAAGTCACAACAACACATGTGCCCTGTTCAACGCGCTCCGGAGCAACCCGCCGCCGCCATCGCAAACAAAGTCAACTACACATGCACTACATGCACCAAAGCGCTCCGGAGCAAGCCGCCGCCGCCATCGCAAACAAAGTCAACAACACATGCACTACATGCATCAAAGCGCTCCGGAGCAACCCGCTGCCGCCATCGCAAACAAAGTCAACAACACATGCACTACAAGCACCAAAGCGCACCGGAGCAACCCTCCGCGGCGGGTTGCTCCGGAGCGCTTCGCGCCGCCGCGCCGCCACCATCGCAAACAAAGTCACAACACATGCACTACATGCACCAAAGCGCTCCGGAGCAACCCGCTGCCGCCATCGCAAACAAAGTCAACAACACATGCACTACTGACTACATGCACCAAATATTAGGAATTCATTATACATAATTAGGAGCGAGCACCTTTTCTCTCTCTTCGCTGAAAGAAACTATAAGATTTAAGTACTTCAAAATGTTTCCCATTCACATTGTTACAAATAGACATTTGAAAACTAAAATTTTAAAATGCATACGGGATGTCATTTGAAATGTGGTCGAGTTCACGTGGCGTGCAAGCCGGCGTGACACCACTGACGCTTCGATGAATATAAAAGTGTCGAAGTGTTGACACTGCAGTAATAAACTGTCGAGAGGAGTGTCGCGCCGAACGTCCCCGCCTGACCCGACACCCCCGACTCTGAGTGTCGCGGGTGTCGGACACTAGCCGACGACGGCGGGGTTCATTTCCGGCGCAACTCGGGTGCAGGTTTATTTTTCACCCAAAAGGTTATTATTTTTTAGTCACACTCAATGATATTAATTAATATCATTGGTCACACTAAAATGTCGTTACCCGTCCTACTCCGCAGTACCTATAGAAAACTAAAAAGTAGTACCTACATTTTCGATATAATATTCGTTTTTTTAGAGCACATTTTGAGCAGATAACAATTTCACACGACTGACAAGGATTGATAGTTATGATTTGAATTTCCAGACAATTGGAGTTGAGTGTGAATTTTCTAATCAATAGATCGACTTCACATTAGGTAGGTACCTCACATGAAGTCGATTGATTGATGATTGAGTATACTATTAATTTAAAGTAAGTACTTAGGTATTTTTGAAACAGAAATATATCATATTACATTTTCTTTTACTGCAGCATAGAGTTTCCTGAAAACTATTAATATTTGAGTATTCAGTCATTTGAAACTTAGTTAAGTATTTACAAATTCTGTAGAAAGTACCTTCCACACCGACAATGTCCCACTAGTTATATTATTTAAGCATGTCATTGTTATGTAGATGACTACAGACTCTGTAGTACAGAGTGCAGCTCGGACACGTTCGTCGTGTTCAACAATATCGCAAATTCATAGTTTGACTTACAACAATACACAACATTCCTTACAACAATATACAAATTAAAAAGAGTAATTAAAAAAACAAAAAACCCGACTGCAACCTTAAACTAATCTATCTTCTATATCTATATCTATCTATATCTATCTATCTATATCTATATCTATCTATATCTTCTTCTATCTATATCTTCTTCTATATCTTCTATCTATATCTATACATATAATAAATCTGTAGACGAGGCGTTTCTGTACATTGAAAATATTTCCAAAAAAAATGGTTAGGGTGTTAAAGGATAACCAACAGATGCCATTTCATCAATTTTTGGATTTTTTGTCTGTTTGTCGGTTTGTCTGTTTGTCTGTTTGGATGTGACAGATTATTGATTTGAACAGGGTCAATGTAAAAAGTTCCAAACCAATACGGTTACTTTTTATACTAAAATATGGTGTAGAACTCGGAGCAGAGATTAGTTTTTATTTCATCGCAATCGGTTCACTCTATCAAAAGATATAATCAATTTAAAGTATTCAAGAACAACTTTTTACGTTTTTTAGTAACACGTAACGACATCTATTGGCGCGATATAGTACCTACTAATGAAAACATTTTTATTGTTGTTGTGATGTGAATAATCACGTCCTATTAGTTTAAGCTTACATAAAAATAACACAGATACATAAGTCAGTGTTATTTTAAAAAGTAATGATAATGATTATAATATTATAAAAATCGCTTTCGATGGTTTATATGTATAGTGGCGCCTGTGGCGCTAAAAGAATTTTAAACAAAAAGTGAGGATAATGTAAGATAATAATAATTAATGTGGTGTTCTGAGCGATAAAGAAGTTAGATAATTATTGATATAGAAAGTTGAGTAACGCAGAGCGTTTTTTAACAAAGTTCTTATATGGAGCTTGCGGTAGGAGTTATAGGGGAGAAATCGTCACATAACGAAAAAGCGTTATGCCTCACTTTTCATAGTAATAGATAGAGACACAGAGAGAGAGAGAGAGAGAGAGCAATTTTTCATGGTTTCCGAGGATCCTGACCCCGGTAAGTGAGGTCAAAAAGAAAATCAAAGATGGCGGTTGCCTAAATTTTTAACTTTTTCGTCATGGGTGTCGTTTTCATGGTTTTCGAGGGTGCTGAAGTCGATAGTCAGGTCAAAATGAAAATCCAAGATGGCGGCTGCAATTTTTTTTGTCATTGGTGTCGTTTTCATGGTTTTTGAGGGTGCTGAAGTCGATAGTCAGGTCAAAATGAAAATCCAAGATGGCGGCTGCAATTTTTTTTGGTCATAGGTGTCGTTTTTATGGTTTTTGAGGGTGCTGAAGTCGATAGGCAGGTCAAAATGAAAGTCCAAGATGACAACTCCAATTTTTTTTTGTCATGGGTATCGTTTTCTTAGTTTTCGAGGGTGCTGACGCCAATAGTCAGGTCAAAATGAAAGTCCAAGATGGCGGTTGCCTAAATTTTAAATTTTTTCGTCATGG
The DNA here is from genome assembly GCA_963669345.1 of Gortyna flavago. NCBI lineage: Eukaryota > Metazoa > Arthropoda > Insecta > Lepidoptera > Noctuidae > Gortyna > Gortyna flavago. Next base: position 200,831 of record OY770139.1, read on the forward strand.
GTGTCGTTTTCATGGTTTTCGAAGGTGCTGAAGCAGACAGTCAGGTCAAAATGAAGATCCAAGATAGCGGCTACAATTTTTTTTTGGCAAGTGTGTCTTTTTCATGGTTCACGAAGGTGCTGAAGTCGATAGTCAGGTCAAAATAAAAATCCAAGATGGCGGCTGCAATATTTTTTTTGTCTTGGTTGTCGTTTTCAAAGATTTCAAAAGGTGCTGAATCTGATAGGCAGGTCAAAATGAAAATGCAAGATGGCGGTTGCAAAATTAAAAAAAAAAAATATGGGTTTCGTTTTATTGGTTTTCGAGAGTGCTGAAGCCAATAGTGAGGTTAAAATGAAACTGTAACGGCTTACCAACCGTCGAATGGCCCATGAACCGTTGGTCAATATTCTTTCTTTCTTTTCTAACTTTTTTTAAAAGGACTTTTCACCCACGAACGTTTTGCCAACATAACTCTACGTCAGTGAATGCTTAACCAACAGAATGTTTTGACCAATAGCTTTTCACCCAAAGAACAAGGCCAACAGACACCGGGAAAGGTGAAAGTAAAGTAATAAAAGACGTAGTCCTTTATTTCTGTGAAAAGGGTTTAATGTAACCTAACCAAGCCTAACCTTAGGGTGCCCTTCACTCGCTTTGCTCGCTCACTTGAGCCGCCATCATCCCCTCGAACCTTACCTGTCCGAGTCGGGGTGCCAAAAGTCCCGACCTCGCTTCGCTCGCCCTTGCATCCTCAGTTCTATTTGACATGTGGGTCACAAGTCCTTTGGATGAAAAGTTATTGGTCAAAACATTCTGTTGGTTAAGCATTCACTGACGTAGAGTTCTGTTGGGGAAACGTTCGTGGGTCACAAGTCCTTTGTATGAAAAGTTATTCGTGTCGACCAACGGTTCATGGACCATTCGACTGTTGGTAAACCGTTTCAGTACTGGTTAAAATGAAAGACCAAGATGGCGGCTGCAAATTGAAAATAATAAAATTCGTCGTGTGTCGTTTTCATGGTTTTCTAGGGTGCTGAAGCCGATAGTGACGTCAAAATGAAAATCGAAGATGGCGGCTGCAATAATTTTTTTTTTTTTAATATTTTTCGTTTTCATGGTTTTCAATATAAACTGACACGACTTTGTGTGAAATAAAATAAAATACAACCGACTTAAAAACCACACTTCAAAGTGCAATAGACCTTTGGTTTCAGAAGTCTGTAATTTCTTGCCAACGTCTCCCCAAACTAAGGTTATTTTGCACTTTGTAGGGTTTTTTATGGAAGTCGGTTATATTTTTTTGTAATTAGCTTTACAATTTTTTTTCTGGTTTTCGGCAGTATAAGGTCTAAATCAAAATCATGTCTAAAGTTTTCGTCATGGGTTTCATCTTCGTAGTTTAAATGGCGGCCGGTGTCAAACATAACCAAAGTAAACGGGTTGCTTTTTACACGGGCAACTTCATGTAGAAGCTCTTTCGAGGGGCAAGCAACCTTTCTAAAATCGTTTACAGAGAAGCATTTTTTTTATTTATATAAGGTTTAAATCATGACTACTTTCAAGATTTTTGCCTTTTTGTCGAACTTTATTTACCATGATAACGCTTCAGCACACTCCGCCAGACGGGCAGTTGATTTATTGAGTAGGTAAGTAATTCTAAATTAACCGCAGAGAAGAAACTAAGACTTAGAAAAACTAACTTCAAACTTCATCTACTAATCTCAGATATACTTTAGATAAAATGGTGATATGATTTTACAAGTTGGTATTCTAAAACAGACGCTAAATAAAATGGACATATGGCTGTTTGGTTAGATAATCAGCCTCGAGCAGGCGCTTTCATTTTAATTTATTCTCAAAAATCAAAGTGACACTTCGTCGCATTGTCCTTATGAACCATGAAGACGCAGTGACTGCAGTCGGAAGGGCCGTGGTAGCGAACCGAAGAAGAAGAGAAGAGAAGACGAGAAGGGAAGCGTTACTAGGCAAGATCGGATGATTCTTCCTTTTCAATGAAGGAGTGGCAATTACACACATTACCAATTGTTTTCCGACATCCACGCGAACGAAGTCGCGGGCACAGCTAGTAAAACCTAACAGAAAAGCATAACAGGCCGGACCCATTTGAGTTTGAAAATATAATACCTAATGGTATGGGGTATTATATTATCTGTGCTATGGGTCCCGCCTGCTTCCAACTTTTATTCATTAGCTTTTCAGTTAGTTTTAGTTTAAGGTTTCAGTCGGGTTTTTTTTTTCAGCTTTTTAGTTTACAAATGTGAATGATTTCGCAAGCGTTTTAGTTCTTGGTACGTGTTTTTTTACGATTTGTCACTATTACTTTTAACCATATAAGTTGTAGGTTAATATTTTTTTAATCACCTTTTAAAACCCTTTATTTTGATATTCCACTCGATAGGTTATGAGAAAAAAAAAATTTTTGAAGTGTCACTCTCACAATTAAGATGAATCTAACGGCACCTCTCAAGCTGAAATCGATCAAGCCGTCTAGGCTACAGAGCGTGCCAAAGAAATATACATACACACTCGAAAAACATATCCGTCCTTCTGTCGCAGTAGTGTAAAAAAAGTTTACATACAACTTTTTAGAAAGATTATGGCAAAGTGACTACACTTTTTTGTCACATTATTTTTAATAAGTTTGGCAAAGTGTAGATAGAGGGGCCCGTGGCTAAATAATAACAGCCGCACAGGTCGATCGATCAGGTTAAGCTACGCTTGCCGCGGTTGGTCTGTGGATGGGTGACCATCTTTACATATCGAGACCCCTCCGTGCCTCGGAAAGCACGTTAAGCCGTTGGTCCCGGCTGTCATTCGTGGATCTTTGACAGTCGTTACGGGTAGTCAGAAGCCCGAAAGCCTGACAACCAGTCTTACCAATGGGTATCGTATTACCCAGTAACTGGGTTGTGGAGGTCAGATAGGCAGTCGCTCCATGTAAAATACTGGTATTCAGCTGCATCCGGTTAGACTGGAAGCCGACCCCAACATAGTTGGGAAAAGGCTAGGCAGATGATTCACATTGCAGTGTTTTTTTTTTGGAAGTCTGTTTTTTTCGTTGATAGGTTTTTATTTCTCGCTTTTTATTGGGTCTGTTTATAATTTATCTAAGTTACAATAGCCTAATGTCAATTTGCTCACCGCCTTTTAAAACATATTGCTTTTCCCGATGCAGGGACGTTAATTGTTGAGGAGTTCTCCTGGTATTTCACCATCAGCTCCATTTCACCATTCGCATTGTGACGAGCATAAATTGCTTAGCAACCATTAAAGTAAGTAATCGAATTGCAACCCGTGAAATACTTATTATTGAGTAGTTCCGGTGGCCATCTGTGGTCTTCATCATCAGTTCCAGCGCACGAAATGGTGGTTTCCGAGAGCAAATGCACGAGTTACTGTTCGCGACGATAGTGAATACAGGTAAGAGTTAAATGAGTGGACTGTATAAATATGATGATCACGTATATTACAATATAGACTATTGACATTAATGGTAAACAATAGGTAACCGGTAGGTACTATAAAAATACCCAAATTGCTATAGGTTTGCCTTAAAATTTGAGGGTTTCCCTCGATTTCCATGGGATCCTCTCATCAGATTCCAACTTGATGACAATGAGAACACCTCAAGAATACCTTTTCAAACAAAAAAAAAAATAGGTTCACAATTTGACGGAGAAATCGGTGAACTTACATAAAAATAAAAAACGTGCAGAAAGTCGAACACAGTACAACCTCATATATACCGACCTTGTATCTTCTTTAGAAAAATATTGTTTTCTTCTTCAAATACAGTTAATGATAAATGATAAATGATAAATGATTTTTATTTTGTAAGTAGGTTTGCACAAACACTTTTACACGTCATTCATATTTTTTATAAAACTAGATGAGGTCGGCGTTTCCTATCTGACTACTCTGAGAAGAAAGGCCGAATCAAACTCAGAGGTCACAGTCTCTTTTAAAGTCCAGACATAATCTTGGTCAGGTTATATGAAGACCATGTAGATCAATGTCTGAGATGGTCTTTTGAGGAAAGAACCACACAGATTGAGAGGACCTGTCCAGTCAGTGCAAGCATTTGTCAGAAATCGTGCAGCTCAACTCAAAACTTAAGGAGCTCAACGATTCGACGAACAATACCAAAGAAAGGACATTTGGGTAGGCCACATAAATTCCTCAAACTGCCAGACCTAGAAAAAAAACTAACAGAACAAAGAGAATAATGAAAATTAAACAAAAAAAATAATCATAAAATGACCCACATTGTCTTCACATGCACAATAATTAAAATAATATAATACTTTACAAAGTAAGCAAATGTCAATGTTTATATAAAATTCATTAATTAATGTCAATGTGTATATAGAAAAAAAAAAAATAGTAAAAACATTCAAAATGTAAAAATTGGAAGCAACTCAATCCCAAGCCTTTTTGTCCTCAATATAATCCTTAACAGTATAAAAGGCTTTCTGGCACAACTTACGTTTAATGAATGATTTGAATTTATTAAGGCTTAGATCTTGAACGTGGCTTGGTAGTTTATTATAAAAGCGTATACATTGGCATCTGAAAGAGCCACCTATTTTCTTGAGCCTTGTTGTAGGTACAACAAATTTGTGTTTGTTCCTCGTATTTATATTATGGATATCACTGTATTTTTTAAACAATTTTATATTTTTATGGGCATATAAAAGATTTTCATAAATATACTGAGAGGGCACAGTCATCACATTAAACTCTTTAAATTTTTCTCTGAGAGAGTGTCTCGGACTTAGTTTATAAATTGATCGAACAGCTCGCTTCTGCAAAACAAAGATAGTCTGAATATCGGCAGCATTTCCCCACAATAAAATACCGTACGACATTACACTATGAAAATAGCTAAAGTACACTAAACGGGCAGTCTCTATATCAGTTAAATTACGAATTTTTCTAACAGCGTATGCTGCGGAACTTAGTTTTTTTGACAATTTATCTATATGTGGTCCCCACTGAAGCTTAGCATCTAAAGTTATGCCCAAGAATACTGTGCTGTCTTCAGGATTCAATTCCTCGCCCTTTATCAACACATTAGTTTTCACCTGCCTAACGTGAGGTAGCGTAAACTTAATGCATTTGGATTTTTTCTCGTTTAGAAGCAAATTATTAACATTGAACCAGTGGACTAATTTCGAGATCGCGCTATTTACATCGTCATTAACCAACTGCTGACGTTTAAGTTTAAACAAAAGTGAAGTGTCATCTGCAAACAACACTATATCATGATTATCCTTTATGAGGTACGGCAAGTCATTAATATAAATAAGAAACAAGAAAGGGCCAAGAATCGAACCCTGTGGGACTCCCATTGTTACTATAGATCCGGGTGATCTTTTTCCGTTAACGTCAACGCTTTGAATCCTTTTACTCAAGTATGAAGTAAGAAGATCCAGAGCAGAATTCCGGATCCCGTAGTGGCGGAGTTTCCTGATTAACGTTTCGTGAAGAACGCAATCGAATGCCTTGGACAAATCACAAAAGATGCCCAAGGCATCGCATTTATCTTCCCATGCATTATAAATATGTCCTAAAAGTTCAACACCGGCATCAGTAGTTGAACGACCCCTTGTAAAACCGAACTGTTTGCTATGTAATAATTTATGTTTATTAAAAAATCTTTGCATTTGGTCTAAAATTTATTTCTCAAAAACTTTACTAAAGGTAGGTAGTACAGAAATAGGTCTATAATTAGTGGGGTCTGATGTACTACCTGATTTAAATAAAGGTATTATTTTACTATATTTCATAAGGTCAGGAAACTCCCCATTGTCAATACAACTATTAAAGATAAGAGCTAGAGTAGGTGCTACAATGTCAATAATTGACTTAGCAACTTCTACAGAATTACCCCACAGATCTGCAGTCTTTTTTACATTTAAAGTGTGAAAGGTTTTAATTATATCTCTACAGGTAATATATTCAAAATGAAATTCCGAATCGCAAGCATTAACATTTTCCTTTAGCAAAGACTCAGCAACAGAAGGTGATGAGTTTAGGGATTTAGTAGTTACAGCTAGACGTAGCCTTAGTATGCGTAGTGTTTGTTCAGAGCTGCACGCCTGCTGTCTGCACCATAGCGTCGCGCCGTACGCAGCGTGGCCTGAATAGCGGCGGTTTTTATTAATAACAGTTAACTATGCACACAAGTGAGCTATTTCAGTACAGGTTGTACGTTCATATTGTTAATGTGACACCACAGCGGGCGCGGAAGGTGTCCCAATATCTGAACTTTTCCATGCCTTAGTATGTGACACCACAGCGGGCGCGGAAGGTGTCCCAATATCTGAACTTTTCCATGCCTTAGTAATGTGACACCACAGCGGGCGCGGAAGGTGTCCCAATATCTGAACTTTTCCATGCCTTAGTAATGTGACACCACAGCGGGCGCGGAAGGTGTCCCAATATCTGAACTTTTCCATGCCTTAGTAATGTGACACCACAGCTGGCGCGGAAGGTGTCCCAATATCTGAACTTTTCCATGCCTTAGTAATGTGACACCACAGCGGGCGCGGAAGGTGTCCCAATATCTGAACTTTTCCATGCCTTAGTAATGTGACACCACAGCGGGCGCGGAAGGTGTCCCAATATCTGAACTTTTCCATGCCTTAGTAATGTGACACCACAGCGGGCGCGGAAGGTGTCCCAATATCTGAACTTTTCCATGCCTTAGTAATGTGACACCACAGAGGGCGCGGAAGGTGTCCCAATATCTGAACTTTTCCATACCTTAGTAAATAGTATGATTGTACGTTACTATGAAGTATTTGATTCAATATTGTTCGTACACACGGCTACACATCAAGCTATACATTTCCAGTTTGAGTTGAACTCGCACTGTATAAGTTTTTCGTACAATCAGAAGTCAGCTTATATTGGTTATGTATAGCTTGATGTGTAGCCGTGTGTACAAACATTACACAATCGACTATGACATGCTCATTGCTAACGATACATTATGGCCTGGTCTCCCGTTTTGAAGTTGTATTTTGTAAGCTCTTACATTTAATGTTGTTGGCATGCCTGCTATGGCTGCTGATATTAACTTGTGATTATGTGTGATGTAGGTCTAATGTAATCACATTATGTGGTTATTGTATTGGTCAATTACAATATGACGTGATGAGGTTCTGATCAGAAACCTCTTACTCAAACCGCTTTCAGAAGTCGAGGGTAAATCCACGAACTACTTCAGTATGTATACTTTTTAAATTACACAATGAATTTCAAATTGCTAAGAGCTCCGTTGCAATGCGCAGAACAACGGTGAGGCCATTGTGGTAATAACAGAGCGAAAGAAACAGTAATGCTTCTGAGTGGCGCTTTACTTTTCTTTAACTTACAGGATACAGCTTCGGTCGGTCACTCGCGTTAATGCGCAGCGGTACCGCGGTACACCGCGAAATTCTAATTTTCTTACGATTTTTGCAATTTTCAGGTCATTGTCAGGTTGTATCTTGATCAACATTTGTTTCGCGAGTATAACAAAGTATTTACATAATTATAATCATTACAATCATTAATACATCTTTCTAAGTTAGATTTGTACCATAAGCACTTTCCATAAAAGATATCTTATGGTACAAATCTAGCTTAGTTAGATGTATTAGGTAATGATTGTAATGATTATAATTATGTAAATACGTACCTGTTATAGTCGCGAAGATACAACCAGACACTGACCTGCAAATTGCAAAAAACGTAAGAAAATTTGAATGTCGCGGTCTACCACTGCGCAATCATCTTAAGAATATCTCAGTTTAGTCCCGAGTCCCGACACAACCCTGGCAACATTACCGCGACGCGACGCCTCCTCGACACAACACTGGCAATATTACCGCGACGCGACGCCTCCTCAACACAACCCTGGCAACATTACCGTGACGCGACGCCTCCTCAACACAACCCTGGCAACATTACCGCGACGCGACGCCTCCTCAACATAATCCTGGCAACATTATCGTGACGCGACGCCTCCTCAATACAACCCTGGCAAAATTACCGCGACGCGACGCCTCCTCAACACAACCCTGGCAACATTACCGTGACGCGACGCCTCCTCAACACAACCCTGGCAACATTACCGCGACGCGACGCCTCCTCAACACAACGCTGGCAACATTACCGCGACGCGACGCCTCCTTAACACAACCCTGGCAACATTACCGCGACGCGACGCCTCCTCGAAAACACTTTACATTTCTGAACACACCTGTCTACACAATCTCGTGTTTTTCTTTACGAGATGAATATCTATAGGTAAGTAAACGGAAGAATGATTCAGTGCCTCCGAAATACTTCGAATACGTGGAATACACTGAACTCGTCGGTATGACGATGCGCCACGAGTGCTGCCACGATCACTTCGAGTCCGTGTTTAAAAATACTTTAAAATTATAAATTGTGATCTTGTTATAATCGATGTTATCTAAAAATGTGCTTAAACATCCAAAGCTCTAGTGACATTATTAGTGAGTGAACTGTGACGCGTTAAATAAAAATAAAACGCCTCGAAAACTATCATCTTCAACTTCACTATAACAAGTTGTCAGAAACTTAAAATTTTAAGTAAAAACAACAAATAAAGACAAACTACGAACATAAAAGTGACCAGTGACAGTGACAAAACAACCATAATAAAATAAAACAATCAGTACAAAAACAAAGCGTAGTGTGGCAAAAAATTTTTTTCTTAATGAGTTACAATAACGCACTTTTTTGATTCAAATTTCGTACGAAGAAGTAAGCAGTAGACAATTTCAACACCAGTATGTAACAACCAAGTGGCTAATCGGTAAGGATACAATATCTAACACCACCGTGCGACTCCGGGCTCAAACCTAAGCAAGTGCAAATATTTTTGGAAACTTTAAAATTTCTAATACGAATTTCTTAGATAACATAACCTTTCGTCGCAACCGTACTAAGTCTGACTCAAACACTACTGGTATTGAGAATGTAAGTATAACTTCAACTGAATCGCCTATAAATGGCACCACAACAAGCTTACCTGACATTTCTGATGACGAAGACGAGTGAACTATTCAACTAAAAAAACAACTTGAACGATTAACAACAGAACTAAATAGCGCTCACAATAAAATAGAATCATTAGCTCTAGAAAATACTAACCTCAAGCGTAATTAATCAGGAGTTGCTTGAGCAAAATGAACATTATAAACACATGACATGTAGTTCTTCAAAATTAAAAACACCAGTAAACCAAGATTTTAACGAAAACAGCAAATCAATACTGAAATGAATACTACAACTACAGCAACACAATCAGAGCAAACAAAATTAAATTTTTATCATCAGTTCCAACATATCCAATAAAGTATTGTCAATCGCAAACGGAAAAATAGACAATTATAATATCTATAACCAAACCTAAAAACCAAACTGCGGAATCCAACCACTACTCAATGGAATAAAAAACATGCTTAAAGACTATACTAAGGAAGATTTTTGTATAATATTGATTGGATGAGACGACTTCAAAACAACAAATAACTACTTTGATTTAACCTACGACATAAGAAACACCTTGAAATAAATTAATAACTTACTGTATCTAGATATAATGACACATTTACATGCATACCTATTGGACTCGAACCTACATCTTACGTATGACAGTAGAATGTTTAGCAATTTGACAGGAAGACTGAATAACAATGGAATGCGCACCATATTTGACGATATAAAACGGCAAATGGAAGATATAATTGCTGTAATCCTTATGACAAACGATAACTACGATCTCGAACAAGAGGGTCAATCAAGGACAAAAGGAAAACTGGGTGACGGCTCTCAGTTTTTTCTCTAACATCGAATTGCATCAACGAAACAGAGTACAAGAAAATAAAATAGACCAACTGACTAAGTTCACACAAATTTTCCAAAATATCCAAAGCATCGGAAACAAAGTAATAGAATTAATAGAACAATTACTTTTAGATTCTGAAATTGATTTTATCTCACTATCCGAATTGTGGAAAAATGAAAATTATTGTTAATCAATCTTGCCCCAGGGGATATAAAATAGCGTCCGTTTTTTGTCGCAAAACCCGCGAAGGCGGAGGAGTTTGTATTATTGTTAAAGACTCATTAGATTTTATTGAACGAATAGACATTGTAAATCATTCAAAGGAGTATGTCATAGAATTTAGTGCTATTGATGTTCCCAAACTGAGCTGTACTTTTATAGGACTTTATAGAGCAGCATACCTACCACGAGCTCTTAACGCGATCCACTTTAGGACCTAAACTGAACTGTTCTGCTAATTCGTACCATGACGTCAGTTTAACGATTCAATTTAGGCCATGCCATCTGGATACCTACCACGAGCTCTTAACGCTCATTCACTTTCGACGATCCAAATGCCGCTGAGTGTATGACCTAAACTGAAATGTCTTGAATTGAATCGTTTTTAAATAGATCATGGTAGGCCTCCAGATCGTCATAATGATAAATTAAATATAAAAAAATCACATAAACACTTAATAATAGGGGGAGACTTTAACATAAACGTGAAAAACAAAAATAAACAGACTCTGGAGTTCTTAACATATAACCTGCAACAAATAATCCGCGAACCAACACGAGTAACCAAGACAACATCCATTTGCATTGACCTACTTTTCACAAACCCACCGCTCATAAACACAGCAACTGTCAAAGATTACGGACTATCGGACCATAAGGCAATAAATGTTCAGTTAAACGTAGACTATTTATCAAATAACAATAGCAAAACGTGGTGTACAGAAAAAAGATTATTTACAAAATATAACGTCGGATGTTTTAAAAATTCACTAAAATTAGAAAATTGGGAAAATGTACTAAATAAAAATAATAGTGTACACACAAATTACGAATCCTTCATTAAAATAATAAAAAACAATCTAAATAAATATATTCCACTTCAAAAAACCGGCCAAGTACGTGTCGGACCACGCACAATGAAGGGTTCCGTCAATCTATATATATAAAAGGAGAACTGACTGACTGACATATCAACGTACAGCCGAAACTACTGGGGCTAGGAATGTGAAATTTTGCACACGGCTTCCTATTATAATGTAGGGGAGCACTAAGAAGGGGTTTTTGGAAATTTTACCTTTAAGGGGGTGAAAAGGGGGAATTTTGTTTGTATGGAAAATCTTATTACTTGTGTTAATAAACATGAAACTTGGCACGAACATCTATCTAAGTAAATTATGAAGTTTGGCATTTTTTGTTTTTCCAAATTACCTCCTGAGAGGGGTTGAGGGGGTGTGAAAAGGTTTCCTATTCATGAGCGTTTTCCTACGGTAATTCATCTCGCTGTGCATTTAGAAAATGGTCAAAGAGTGTACTTCAACCCAGAAAACTTAGCTGATAAGGTATCCTGTCCACCAAAAACGACACTCATGTCTTTTTCCGAATTATGTCAAGTAGATGACTATGCAAAAACCCTACTATATTGCGAAGTACCTGCATACTATGTTTGGAACAATAATCGGTTTGAAAGGAGGAAAAGAGGGGTAGATGTAGCTGGGTGGCCAGGCATTAAAAGAGACCACGCTTTAGGCAGAGTATACACGGTACATCCAAATAATGTTGAGTGCTACCACCTTCGTTTGCTTTTACATGAAATCCGGAGTCCGTTATCTTTTGAAGCATTAAAAACAGTCAACGGTGTGGTACTACCGACTTTCAAATCAGCTTGCAAGACTTTGGGGTTACTTGAAGATGATCAACATTGGCATACAGCACTACAAGAGGCAGCCCTGTGTCAATCTCCGCACATGATGAGAGAGCTTTTTACGATCATGTTAGTTTTTTGTCAACTGGCAGATCCGTTCAGTCTGTGGGATGAATTTAAAGAATACCTGTCGGAAGACTTTAAACGACAGATTGAGAGGCAGGTAAAAAGCGGAGTAGAACACCTCATTGATGAGATTTTTAGTAAGTGTCTGTTGGAAATAGAAGGAGCATGTTTGGCACTTGGAGGATGTGCACTAGAAGAATACGGTTTACCGAAACCGAGTAGATCAGAAGTGTTTCAAAGTGAATTAGGAGAGTATATTAATGAAGTTAACTACGATGTGTTTGCCTTAGAATCATTTGTCAATATAAATGAGAATTCACTAACTGAGGAACAAAAGTTAGTGTACAATGAAATTATTTCAAGTAAACATGAAAACGAGGCAAGAATTTTCTTTTTGGATGCCCCAGGTGGGACTGGTAAGACTTACCTCATCAATTTACTCTTGGCAAAGATTAGAAGTACTCGTGGAATTGCCTTAGCAGTCGCGTCTTCCGGGATCGCCGCTACGTTATTGGAAGGAGGTCGAACGGCGCACTCTGCTTTGAAATTACCCCTTAATTTGTCTAACGTAGAAACTCCAATGTGTAACATTTCAAAGCAAAGCAATCTTGCCGAAGTCTTGCGTAAAGCAAAAATAATAGTCTGGGATGAAAGCACTATGGCGCACAAAAGAGCTATTGAAGCGTTAAATAGGACTCTACAGGACATAAGAAACAACAATTCTTTAATGGGTGGTATGACAGTGTTGCTAGCTGGCGATTTTCGTCAAACTTTACCGGTAATACCAAAAGGAACGCGCGCTGATGAAATTAAGGCATGCTTTAAAAGATCTTATTTATGGCCCTTTACGAAAATTCTAAAAGTGACTAAAAATATGAGAGTGCATCTGAGAGGGGACGTCTCTGCTGGCCATTTTTCAGACCTTCTATTTAAAATAGGAAACGGCATGTATCCAGAAACAGACGGGTTGATAGCTATAACAGATGAATTATGTAGTGTAGTAACTACAGTCAAAGACCTTATAGAAAAAATGTATCCAGATGTAGCTCAAATAGGTAAAGGACAAGCCTTTAGAATGGCTACGTGAAAGAGCTATAATGACACCTAAAAATGACCAAGCAGCAGTAATTAATGATATTTTGCTGAAATCATTTGATAGCACAGAAATGGTATATAATTCAATAGACACGGTGGTAAATACAGACGAAGCAGTCCATTATCCGGTTGAGTTTCTGAACACTATTAATCCAGCCGGACTTCCATATCATAAACGAACAATGCGCGTGGGCACACCTGTAACTATGCAACGGTACTAGGCTACAAGTAAAAGCTTTGCATTGTAATATTGTTGAAGCTACCATTTTAACTGGGTCTTCCCAGGGAGAAACAGTCTTCATTCCACGTATTCCATTAATCCCGAACGATCTCCCTTTCGAATTCAAAAGACTTCAGTTCCCTTTAAAAGTTTGCTTTGCGATGACTATAAATAAATCACAGGGTCAAACCCTTAAATTTGCAGGAGTTGACTTGCGACAGCCCTGTTTCTCCCATGGTCAGTTCTACGTAGCATGCTTTCGTGTGAGCTCATCTTGCAGCCTGGTAATATTGGTAACACCCTCCAGAACGACCAAGAATGTAGTCTATAAAGAAATATTATAAAAACTTAATTTTTTTGTTATAGCCATTAACCCGCGCATATTTCTGGATACATACTGTTTCCTATTTTTAGATGTTCACGTAGCCAATTCTTCCATACAAAAACTGTCAGATGTCAATAAAAATTATCTATCGATTGAAAAATCAGCCTTCGAATTTTTTTGAGGAAAGTACGAAACCCACGCGGACGAAGTCGCGGGCAAAGTGCTAGTGATGTATAAAACTATTCCGTAGTTGGAATGAATTATCCCAAGAACAAACTTAACATTGTAGTTGAAAAACATGTTCTCCCATACATTCCAACTGAAAACGTAAGTTTGTACGCACAATATTGAGAGATTTACCATGTTGTTTCAAGATCATAGACTTCTTATTAATTTTCCTGTAATTTATAGGTATAGAATTATTTTTTGTATTTTTTTTTCAAAATTTTAGGCTCAGTAGTTTCGGAGATTAGGGGTAAAATGGTAAATTTCCGACTATTGTCTTAAATAACTTTAATACAATTTACTTTAAAATTATGAAAAAAATATATTTGAGATCCTCACGGTAAGTCACACGTTACACGGTAAGTCACATGTCACACGGTACAGATTGCGAAACTTTTTTTTTTTAATTGTCTATTTACCCCTCAAAAATGACTCCCATTTTCAAAACTCATTTATTTACGTTACACATTTGTGTTTGGGTCACAGAAATTCATATGTGTACGAAATTTCAACTTAATCGGTCCATAAGATTCGGAGCAAATTGGCTGTTACAGACGGACAGACAGACAGACACACGAGTGATGATCCTATAAGGGTTCCGTTTTTTCCTTTTGAGGTACGGAACCCTAAAAATAAGAATAAAATGCAAACCAAAAAAAGGATGGCTTACTAAAGGTCTCAAAAAATCATGCGTACATAAAAGAGTGTTAAGAACTATTTATAATGAAACCAAAAGTTGTGTTATAAAAAAACACTATAAGTTATTTAGTAAAATATTAAAATTGACCATTAAAAAATCAAAGAAATTAACATAAATATTAAACAAATGCAAAAATCTGACAATAAGGTAAAGACAATGTGGAATATAATTAACACAAAAACAGGGAAGGGAAAAATAAATAGACGTGAAAATATATCACTGAAGATAGACACTGAAGAAGTAAAATGCCCGTTAAATGTATCTAACAGATTTAACAAATTCTTTGCGGCGGTAGGGCAAAATCAAACAACTAACTCGACCAAGAACATTGGAAAACCTGTGGTCTACTTGTTCAATGTATGTACGTCCGGTAGACCAAAAAGAAATAGTTAATATAATAAGGTCAACTATGTATGTACGTCCGGTAGACCAAAAAGAAATAGTTAATATAATAAGGTCAACTATGTATGTACGTCCGGTAGACCAAAAAGAAATAGTTAATATAATAAGGTCAACTATGTATGTACGTCCGGTAGACCAAAAAGAAATAGTTAATATAATAAGGTCAACTATGTATGTACGTCCGGTAGACCAAAAAGAAATAGTTAATATAATAAGGTCAACTATGTATGTACGTCCGGTAGACCAAAAAGAAATAGTTAATATAATAAGGTCGACTATGTATGTACGTCCGGTAGACCAAAAAGAAATAGTTAATATAATAAGGTCAACTATGTATGTACGTCCGGTAGACCAAAAAGAAATAGTTAATATAATAAGGTCAACTATGTATGTACGTCCGGTAGACCAAAAAGAAATAGTTAATATAATAAGGTCAACTATGTATGTACGTCCGGTAGACCAAAAAGAAATAGTTAATATAATAAGGTCAACTATGTATGTACGTCCGGTAGACCAAAAAGAAATAGTTAATATAATAAGGTCGACTATGTATGTACGTCCGGTAGACCAAAAAGAAATAGTTAATATAATAAGGTCAACTATGTATGTACGTCCGGTAGACCAAAAAGAAATAGTTAATATAATAAGGTCAACTATGTAATGTACGTCCGGTAGACCAAAAAGAAATAGTTAATATAATAAGGTCAACTATGTATGTACGTCCGGTAGACCAAAAAGAAATAGTTAATATAATAAGGTCAACTATGTATGTACGTCCGGTAGACCAAAAAGAAATAGTTAATATAATAAGGTCGACTAAAAATAAACATAGCTGCGGTATCGATGACATTCCACCAATTTTATTAAAGCAATGCGCTATAGAACTTTCCATTCCTCTAATGTTTTTAATCAATCAGAGCTTTCAAGACGGCAAATTTCCAGACGCACTTAAAGTAGCTTTAATAAAGCCAGTACATAAAAAAGGTGACAAGCATATCCCAAACAATTATAGACCCATAGCACTGCTACCGACCTTTTCCAAAATATTTGAAAAAGCTATGTACAATCAGCTATATAAGTTCTTAGAAAAGTTTAATATTCTTGACGACGCAAAAAACGAATTTAGAAAATGTAGATCAACAACATTAGCAGTTTATAAATATGTTCAACAAGCGCTACAGCATATAAACTACAAACAATATGTAATTGGGCTACTACTAGACATGACCAAAGCATAAGACAAGGTCCTTTATGATATCTTACTCACTAAACTATATGGTTGCGGCGTAGGAGGACCAGCTTATTCGTGGTTCAAATCATATTTACATAATAGGACACAAATAGTACAAATCAAAAATTACGATCATGATAAAAATGAGATCAAAACCATTAGATCAGAAGAAAAACTAATTACTTGTTCAATCCCACAAGGAAGTGTGTTAGGATGCCCACTATTTTTAATCTATATTAATGACCTTCCTAAAATATTAGATAAAGAAAACGCTTTACCAGTATTATTTGCAGACGATATCTCAATATTAATCAAGTGTGAAAATTTAAATACAATTTAGATCATACAAAAAACCACCTCTCAATCTAAAAACAACATTCAGAAACACGCAAATAGAAGAAGTTAATACATTTAGCCAACTTGGCATAAATATTGACACACACATTAACTGGAAGTCACACATAGAACACATAAAAACAAAACTCTCCAGATTCTCTTACACTCTTTTTCAAATTAAAGAAAGCACTGACACAGAAACAGCTATGGCTGCTTACGACGCATACGCATACTCATGGCTGCGATATGGCGTCATGCTATGGGGAAATAGTGTTAACGTAGATGAACTATTCATATTGCAAAAGAAGTGTATAAGAATTCTAGCCCAAATTGATAATACGGAGAGCTGCAAACCATTCTTTATGAAATATGAGATTCTAACTCTGCCGTCAATATACATTCTTGACATTTGCGTATTTGTTTTTAAAAAAAAATATTGACTATTTCACTAAAGTAGAAGATACGCACAACGACAACACTCGCCATAAAAAGAGGTTATGCGCTCCATCTTCAAGAATTAAAATGTTAAGTGATAGCCCATATTATATGGCAATAAAAATATATTTTAAGTTGCCCAACATATTTAAAACTGAAAAATCAGTAACAATATTCCAAAAAAAGGCTAAAACTATATCTTATTCAAAAATGTTTCTACTCAGTAAAAGAATATTTAGTCTAGCCTAAAATAGCGATTTTCTAAAATCCTATTTAACTTCATATATAAAATTATAATTATGATTTGTACTACCTGAAAAGGATGACATTAGTATTGCTTAAAATTGTATTTAATCTAGAATCCGTTATTATTGAAATTTAATTTTGACATACCCATAATTTCTCAATTTGATTGTATTAATATAAAAGAAAATAATCTATACTTATAATAAATCTGTAGAGAGGTCAATTCTGTAATCAGGGGGTAATAAGTGATCGATACTGATGCCAAAAATGCAATCAGTAAAATTTTTGTCTGTCTGTCTGTCTGTCTGTCTGTCTGTCTGTCTGTCTGTCTGTCTGTCTGTCTGTATGTTCCTTATAGAAACAAAACCTACTCGACGGATTTTAACGAAACTTGGTACAATTATTCTTCATACTCCTGGGGAGGTTATAGTATACTTTTCATCACGCTACAATGAATAGGAGCAGAGCAGTGAAAGGAAATGTTGGGAAAACGGGAGAAGTTGCTCCATTTTTTAAGCTTCCGTCGCGTGTGCAGCCTTAATGGTTAAAGCTACATAGAAATCATTTATGACGGAAATGTTCTACATAAAATTATCTAAAAAATATCCTACTACAGCATATGTCTATCTTTTATGGTTGACTCACAATAACACGTGTAACTCCCGATACCTTAGCAGTTCGGAGCTTTCTGATTATATATTTGTTTACTCTTACGTTTATAATACTCTCACTCATCCCTAATTAAAAGAAGTTAATATTATTACCTATTCAATAAAAAAAGAATTATAGTAATCGGTATAGAAACACCAAACTTATACATGAAATACGCTAATAAGCCATCGCGCCGTCGCGCGTGAATACTGAATCATGCCATAAGGATTATTTTTGTGTAACGGTTGCCGCGCTCGACGCGGATCGCGGCGGTAGGGTAAGGGAGGTCCGAGCGCGAGCTTCATTCAATATTTGGCTGTTGATGCGTTCAGAGCGTTCGACCTTATTGACAGACGATAATTGATATTAACAAACCGTGCTTATCAGCGCGACTTTTAGTCTTTAAATAGTTTATTTGAATTTATTTTGTTGTTTTTTATAAAATAGGTATTAGTTGTTGTGTTATTAGACCGACACAGAACCCAAAAATGTGATTAAAAAAAAATTCTGTCTGTCTGTCTGTTTGTTCAGGCATCACGCAAAAACTACCGGTTCGATTACGATGACACTTGGTATAATTATTCTTTAATATCCTGGGCACCACACTGGGTACTTTTTATCCCGGAAAAAATATACAATAAAAAACAAACTTAATTTTGCGGTTCGATCCCTAGACCCGATTACTGTACCAACCGCAAATAATAAGTTTGTCGTAGTACACGACGAAGATAATAATAATAGGCGAGCGTTCGTTCATATTAGCATTCTATAAATTGTATGTTTTAACTGCTACTTGCAATTCCAAAACGTGCTTTTCAGTGCGACCTTTTTATTCCTTTTAGTTTTTACTAAGTACAGTTTAAGGTAGACTTATTTAGGTTTATTTTTATAAGTCGTTTTTATAAGTAAGTATAGATTTTAATTTTAAAGTATGGGTAGTATATTTGATAGTGTACGTAGTGACCGTAGGTTATTTTATAAAACTGTTAGGTAGGATTAGTCATTCGTATAGATATTAGTTTTTAGGGATTTTGCTTATTTATTGAGTTTAGATTAGTTCATCATCTGCCTCATCTGCCTAGCCTTTTCCCAACTATGTTGGGGTTGGCTTCCAGTCTAACCGGATGCAGCTGAATACCAGTATTTTACATGGAGCGACTGCCTATCTGACCTCCACAACCCAGTTACTGGGTAATACGATACCCCTTGGTAAGACTGGTTGTCAGACTTTCGGGCTTCTGACTACCCGTAACGACTGTCAAAGATCCACGAATGACAGCCGGGACCAACGGCTTAACGTGCTTTCCGAGGCACGGAGGGGTCTCCATATGTAAAGATGGTCACCCATCCACAGACCAACCGCGGCAAGCGTAGCTTAACCTGATCGATCGACCTGTGCGGCTGTTATTATTTAGCCACGTATCATCAGAAATAGGTTTATTTAGGTAGGTAGGTATTTTATTTTCTGTTATTGAGTTTTTTTTTATTAGGTAGGTACTTAGGTTTACTTTTATAATCTAATATAAAATTCAAAGTCCTGTGATCCTGTCTGACTGATTATATCAATGGACAGCCTAAACCGCTGGTCCTAGAGACATTAAATTTGGAGAGTGTGTTCTTTGTGAAGTGTATGTAGGTATCCACTAAGAAAGGGTTTTTCAAATTCCACTCCTAAGAGGGTGAATGGGGGGAGGGTGAAATTTCACGCGGACGAAGTCGCGGGCAGAAGCTAGTTAAGTAATAATAATGTTCAATGCATGCTAATTTATGATGATAAGGGCAGGCGAATGATAATTGCAATGCCTGTAAAAGGCTGCTAAGTCATAAATAAGTACTAACATAACATAACACCAACATTGTACACTTAGTTCGCAATAAACGTTTTGACTTTGACTTTGAAATTAGGTACTTACATAGGAGATCCTGTCTCTATAAGGAAACATATAGGCATACATTTATTAGTTTTATTTATAACTAGCGACGCGCCCCTGCTTCGCACGGTTTTTACAACTTGACAAAACATCGAGATTTCTTTATTATAATGTAAGAACTAGCACTATGCCCGCGACTTCGTTCGCGTGTATTTCGTACTTTCCTTTTTATATTTGTAAAATGTATGTTTACGATCTTTATCATTTATTTTGATAAATAAGTATTCGGGACAATTTTTATTAAGTGTATAGATCAAAGGAATAAGATTTTATAAATAAACGGTCCCTTTTCACCACGACAGGGCTTGTTTATTAAAAGCGTAATACGTTTCAATTGCATGACTTTACAGATTATTTATACCCATTTTCGAGTGAAGTACTAGAAGCAAGCAATAAAATCCACCCCTTAAAGTTTATTAAGTACCCTATTCTACCCCGGTAGGAGTCCATTTTTGAAAAACCCTAAAATACATACTTTTTATTTTTTAACCGACTTCCAAAAAGGAAGAGGTTATATTTTCGACTTTATGTTTTTTTTTAATGTAGGTATGTTCACCGATTTCTCCGTCAATTGTGGACCGATTGTAAATGTATGAAACAGCAGATTTTTTTTTCGTGATTTCAGAGTTGGTCCCATAGTGAAAGTTGTTGATATTCATGTAAAAATTTGGATGGTGATAAAAAAATCTTCTGTATAAACAACTCAACAGCTGTAACGTGCTGTGAGCTGAGCCGGCGGCGGCGCCGGCATGCGGCAGCGGCACTCCGACGT
The DNA here is from genome assembly GCA_963669345.1 of Gortyna flavago. Classification (NCBI taxonomy): domain Eukaryota; kingdom Metazoa; phylum Arthropoda; class Insecta; order Lepidoptera; family Noctuidae; genus Gortyna; species Gortyna flavago. The sequence goes on from OY770139.1 coordinate 221,258, forward strand.
GTGGTGCTGCGCGCGGCGGCGGCGCGGGCGCTGTGGGGATGTTCTCGTCACCTCGCGTTGTAACGCTCGCTCACATCAGAGAAACATTCCCGCGCTGCCGCTGTTTATAATAAAATATGTAAAAACATCACTCGTCTGTTTATTTAGCGCGCCGCTAGAGGTACTGCCCCCCCCCACGCCCCGCCTCGCCTCTCATCAGTCCGGCACAACAAGTGACTCATTATTATAGCGCGCTTCCATCAAATATGCAGCTCCCGGCGGCGGCGCGGCGCGCGGCGGCGCAGATGCGCTGACTGCGATGCTACTCCTTACTTACAGCCAGCTGAGGGTTCCCCGTGGGGGCGGCGGGCGGGGGGCTCGCTTCAGTCGGCAGACCTGCTTCATATCAGCCTTCATACGGAGACGGACCGTAGTTGTTTCTGTTGTTTTAATTATTATGGTAACAATATCAATACCACAGGCGCCCTCTACTTGTGTGTACTAGATTGTCACTTTTTTAAATATAGTTCAGTTCATTCGTTGCAGTCAACTGTTGTTTTATTAATAGGTTATGGGCCCAGAAACAAATCTAAGTGCAATTTATAGTAGATTATTAACCAAGGGGATAAAGCAGTGTCTTCTGTAGCGAGGGATTTAAGTTCACCCAAGACTAAGACAGCTTTATCACCGAGGAAAATACTCTACTTTTCGTATAATTTGCGAAAAAATGAACACAATAATAATATGAGATAAGCATTTATAAAAAATAATGACAATTAAAAGTAAAAGTTAACATTCGAAACATTGGTCCAATTATTGATAGAGAGAGTTACATTTTTGTTTAGTACATTTATTGTTGATGAGTTGATTTGAGTATTTCTCTGTTCTTGCGTCTAAGGAACTTGCGTTTTATTGTAGATAGTATACGTCGGAGATAGTGGTGGTGGTGCATCGTGAGTTACGGACGAAGATAAGATGCCGGAAGTTGATGGTTGTGGCTCTGATGGATCAAGTTTTATATTTTTGTTAATTTGACTGCTTAATATGGTTTTATTCGCCATCTAGTTTTCGATATAACCCTCAGCTACTCTATCAGAGCTCCAACCACCGTGTCTTTTTATTGACGTAATATCCGCCCCTGAACCCGCCAAGAAAGTCGGCGAAGTTCTTCTAAAGCAGTGACCGGTGTAGAGTTCAACATCTTTAAGTTTTAAATATTTAGCAATTTCCTTTGGCATATTGCTAATTTTATTTTTGCCGATGGCTTGTCGAGTACATTTCCCATTCCGATAGTTTATAAAAAATCTATTGTTTTCCATGTTGGTGGGACGTAATGCTTGGTATTTATGAATGATTTTAGTATATTGTCCTTGTACAATGAACGACCGATTTTTCTTTGTCTTAGTTTCCTTTACATTAATCAGCAGTAACTCATTGGAATAATATTCAACGTCCTGCACCTTTAAGTTTACAAGTTCACATCCGCGGCAAGCACCATTGAGTCCAAAAATTAAGGCCACCTATAACAAAGATAAAAAACTGGTAAATATATAGAATAATTAATTACCTTTACTAAGATACGAAATATTCATAGTTAAATCATGTATACTTACTTTTGTGGCCAGAAAAATTTCGTCAGGAGCTTCATTAAGAAATTTTTCCACATTTTGAGTCGTAAACATTTTAGACTTCTTTGCGCAATGCCCTTCTGATTTTCTTTTTAAAAAAGCCAGTAATTTCGTGAATCTATTTATTTCAATGCTGTGTTTGATGCTTATTGTAGCTTTCAGTTTTGAGTATATGCAAAAAAGTGTATTCGGATTCTTTGTCTTGGATAAATAATCAAAATAGACAAGAAGTACTGATTCTGAAATTGATAGGCCTTTCACACTTCTCCACGTTGAAAATTCTTCATAAGTTTTTAAATAATTTTCCTTGGATTTTGATGGAATCCGACAATTCACTGTCACTGTCGCTTTGATTTAACATCGTAACGTATTTTTAGAACATTAACTTATTTATAAAAATAAATTAAAATAAACTTAACGTTTATGTATTTGAAATTTGATTCAAAAAATTCTTAGACTAATATTTTTTTGTCGGAAAAGCAAAAGCATCAAACTCATACGGCCTCGTCGGTTTTCGTAATTTTATTTAATAATCATAACTGCATAATAAATGCGTATTCCTTTTTCAAAAAGATGTATAATGCTTTATATACAAACTCAATGGTGTAAATACAGATGTAGTTCAGTCTGGCGGTAGCTGGCGTACCGATCGCACGAGTACACGGGTTTGCTAACTACCTAATTATTTTACTTAAACGGCCGCGGGCAGTGTTTCTCTAACTTTCTATCAAAGTCAGTCGTAATGTTTACCTGTAAGCGCTGTGACACTGAATCTAGGGATGGTGCTACGTGCGTTGCCTGTAAGGCGAAATTCGACTTTCCCTGTGCTGGGATAACGGAGGCTGGATGGAGAAAACTTGGCGAGCGTAAATCGACATGGAAATGTCAAAGCTGCAAGGCTACCCCAGTTGCCAGTCCTCAAACTGTTTGTTTGAAGACATCACCAGCGAACTTGGAGACCATCATGATTGAGCTTCATGGTCTTTCAGCCAAAATGGAAGCATTGCCTGCGTTGATAGAGAGTGTGAAGGCTATCCAGAGTGAGTTGGCGGAATTAAAAACCATACGGCAAGAAGTCTCTGAATTGAAATCGTCCTTTGAGTCCTACGGTCAGGAAATAAAAGCTTTGGCAAGTAAAGTGTCTGTTCTAGAGGATGAAATCGAGACAATTAAGAAAACCAAAGAAGTTATAATCGATCTGCGGGATAGAGTTACCCAGTTGGAGAATCGGCAGTCTGAGAATGAACAGAGGTCTTGCATGAACAATATTGAGATCAAGGGAGTGCCAATGTCCCAGGATGAAGACCTGTTCGCAATAATGGCCAAGATTGGTAAAGCAATAGATTTTTATGTACAGAAGGAACAAATTAACTACATAGCAAGGGTGCCGACACGTCATGACAAACTTAATAAGAACATTATTTGCTCTGTACACAACAGCTACCTTAAGAACGATTTTATAGCGGCGTCGAGGAAATTTAAAAAACTGAATGCTGGAGATCTGGGCTTACAGGGCAATAACAGAGTGTACACACGGCTACACATCAAGCTATACATAACCAGTATAAGCTGAGTTCTGATTATACGAAAAACTTATGCAATGCGAGGTCGGCTAAAACTGGAAATGTATAGCTTGACGTGTAGCCGTGTGTACATCAACGACCACCTAACACTGGAAAATAAACTCCTACTTAATAAAACCAAAGCTCAAGCCAAAGAGCGTGGCTTTGAACATGTGTGGGTCAGAGGATGCAAAATACTTGTAAGAAAAAACACCACGTCTCCAAAACATTGCATCAAAACAGAGCAAGATTTAAAAAAGTTTGTTTTTTAATCAAAACGTTTCATCTCCCCTGCAAGTTGTTTGCTTTTTTTGAAGAAGTTATTTTGATCGATATTGTGGACACGCTATATTGTTAATAGTGAACTCGTTTGACTTAAGTTTGAGAAACATAGGTACGTATTTTTTGCACGCATTCCATTCTCGTCTGCCTTTTGTTCTCTTATCGCTTGGTGCCGTCGATTCATCCAACTCATTAGGCTTTGTTTATTGTCATTTAATACTCTATGTGTGTGCTGTTAGAGGTGAGATTAGCTTACACTTGAAATTTCTTACTCATACCCTATACTATTTTAAAACAAGGGATAGGGAGTCTAGCGCTGAGCGTTCGTAGCGGCTCGCTAGCCAAAGCGCGAGAACATCGCAGGCCCGTGCTCGGGAATCTAGCGCTGAACGTGCGCTGCGTCTCAATGATTTAAGACATCATGTCTCTGCAACAAGGGATAGGGAGTCTAGCGCTAAGCGCCCCGATAATATAGTCAAAGTGGCATGTAATTTATACATACATACATACATATATGCAATAAAAACAAAACCCTCCTTTTGGCAGTCAGGAAATAAATCATAGCACTCAGTACTAACCGAACCACACTTATACTTTCATCACAAGTTAAAATGTTTACCGCCCAACGAAGTGAGGGTCAGCTAGTGTTTATATAAGTGGAAACTTGTAATTGACTTTCTTCCACATATTACTTCTGTCTACTCGAATGTACTAGCTGTAAGTTTTCTTAAAATTAATAAAATAAAATAAATTTCGGTAAGTATTTCAAATTTAAATCACATTCTCCCCCTAGCTAGAGGATGAACGAAATTCAGTACAATTTTCTTTCCCTGTTTTTAACAGATTAAAAATGACTATTGTTATGTTCGCTTTTTGTGGCATAGAATGTCACCTTTTTGAGCAAGTGGTATGAAAAATAAAAATTATATAAAAACATTCCAATAAATCTAATCTATCTAACTAGCCTGTACTGTCTAGATTGTTTACTAGATTAGATTCCAATAAAATATATTAATAATAAATTCTAGTATGGAAATCTCCAGGGCCGGATGAGCTGCACGACTTTTGGATAAAATGGTTCCAAGGATCGCACGCCCGCTTGGCATCTCAGTTCCAGTTAGCCTTAAGAGTCAGGGCCGCTACCCCAGTTCCTAACGACAGGAATAACCCACCTGCTCCATGGATCCCAAAAATTATAGACCGATCACTTGTCTACCGATGATCTATAAAGTTCTAACATCCATTTTGAAAGCTAAAATTAACAAACATATAGACACCTACTCCATCATGTCTGTCTCTCAAAATGGATGTAGGAAAGGGTCCCGGGGTACTATAAGGAGTTCCTATACCTCCTGCCGTGCCAGTGAGACGGGTAAGTCATTTAAGATCTGCCGTGCCGGTGAGACGGGTAAGTCATATGATCTGCCGTGCCGGTGAGACGGGTAACTAATAATACATGATATAATTACAAAACCTCTAATATTTACCTACAAGATATCGTCAGTTGCAGGTTCAATTGGAGTAATTGACAAAACACGACTTTTCAGTAGAAGCATTTAAAGGTTTTTTTCGGTTTAAATTTAACATAACTTTTTTGTGTGTGGCCTTTTTTTGATCTGTTTTGACAGAATAGCTTAAAATTCACAAAGTTTTCAGCCTAAACATGAAATTAGCTCATGTACTCTCCATTTTCGTAAATAAATTTCAGTTACGCCAATTTTTTTAAACTTATGACAGTTACACCAGTTTGATCTCAAGATTTCTTAAAATATTTCAGGTTTGAATGGTGTATGGCTATTAAAATAATAAGTTATGGAAAATTCATTTTGATGTAAGAGATAGTGGTGATCATCAGAATGACTGCCCAAAATTACCGATCAGCTTTAAAACATTACTAACATTTAATACCTATTTGCTACTATTTGATACCTTTGTTTAAATAATTGGTACCTAATTAATAACTGAGAAAATCAATAAAAAAAATGGGCAGTCATTCTGACGTCAGGACGACTGCCCACATTTAGAATCTTCACGTACGGGCTCCAAAATTTCAATTCGCCTTTACAAAAATTTAGTACCTATTTGATACCTAAACATATATTTTTTCTAGATTTTTAGGGCAAAGAATAAAGATTTTATTAGAGATTTTCATCAGAATGACCGGCCAAAATGACCGATCAGCTTTAAAATATTACTAAAATTTAGTACCTGTTTACTACTATTTGATACCTTTGTTTAAATAATTAGTACCTAATTAATAACTGAGAAAATCAATAAAAAAAATGGGCAGTCATTCTGACGCCAGGATGACTGCCCACATTTAGAATCTTCACGTACGGGCTCCAAAATTTCAATTCGCCTTTACAAAAATTTAGTACCTATTTGATACCTAAACATATATTTTTTCTAGATTTTTAGGGCAAAGAATAAAGATTTTTTCACTTATTTTTGTTAACAAAGGGCTGATTTTTCCAACGTCAGATAATTTTATTAAGAGTAAACTAGTCGCGGTAAAAAAAAAAAACTATATAATCTTACCCAGGGGTGGTATGTATAGATGATCACCCATCCACGAACCAACCGCGGCAAGTGTAGCTTAACCTGATCGATCGACCCGTGAGGCTTTTATTACTTAGCCACAAGCCCTTCAATAATCAAAGTCATATAAAATATTAACATATATTTTTATTAAACATTTTGTTGATTGAAATGAAAAATAAAACAGATCAATCTTTTCTTGCATATAAAATGCAATGTGCGTAGAAGCTTTTACTGCTTTTAGTTATTCTGGTGGACAAATCGTCAATCGTTAAACGTTACCCGACTACGACGTAATCGTTAACCGACTTCCAAAAAGGAGGAGGTTATATGTTCGTCTTTGTTTTTTTTTTTGTATGTTCACCGATTTCTCCCTCAATTGTGGATCGATTTTGAAAATTATTTTTTTGTTTGAAAGGGTATACTCCCAAGGTGGTCCTATTGTCAGCAAGTTGGAATCTGATGAGAGGATCCCATGGAAATCGAGGGAAACCCTTTTTGAGGAAATTGATTTATTGGCAAACCTATAGCGATTTCGATATTTTTTAGAGTAACTTGAGCAGTTGCTCTCGTAAATCATCATTTGGTAAAGTGGAGCTGATGATGAAGACCACAGACGGCCATCGGAACTAATCAATGATAAATATTTCACGGGTTGCGATTCGATTACTTTAATATGGTTACTAAGCAATTTATGCTCGTTACAATGCGTGTGGTGGTGAAGTGGAGTTCTCCAGGTTCTTACCAGGAGAACTCCTCAACAATGAACGTCCCAGCATCGGGAAAAGCAATATTTTGTAAAAGGTGATGAGCAGTTGACGTTAGGCTATTGTAACTTAGATCAATTACAAACTGTCTCACTAAAAAGTGAAAAATAAAAACTTTTTTTACAAAAAAAAACAACCGACTTCCAAAAAAGAACTACAAAGTGATAAATAACTTTTATTTCGGAAGTCGGTGTCAATAAACGAAAATGCAGAACCAACGACACCGACTTCCGAAATAAAAGTTATTTATCACTTTGTAGTTTTTTTTTGGAAGTCGGTTGTTTTTTAACGTAACTTTGGGTGTAAATAAGTAATAAATGAACTGTAAAATCTTGAAAACCATAACCGTTCCGACAAAACTCAGTTATCGAAGAGTTCAATAAACTTTATTTATGCAGTGGTTTTTTCATAAAACTCGATTTTCCAAAGCGATTTTCGAATTTTTTTACGCGTCTATCAGTTCACAACGGTGTTTCTGTGCGTAAGAACTAGACGTTGTGCATGTAGACTAGCGTCTAACTGCACATCACTGATACTAGCTCTGTCAGACACGAAGCTAGGTGAGACAGCATGCTTTTTAGCCATGACCACCAGTGAGTTCGAGTTCGCGACTAGTTTACTCTTAATAAAATTATCTGACGTTGGAAAAATCAGCCCTTTGTTAACAAAAATAAGTGAAAAAATCTTTATTCTTTGCCCTAAAAATCTAGAAAAAATATATGTTTAGGTATCAAATAGGTACTAAATTTTTGTAAAGGCGAATTGAAATTTTGGAGCCCGTACGTGAAGATTCTAAATGTGGGCAGTCATCCTGACGTCAGAATGACTGCCCATTTTTTTTATTGATTTTCTCAGTTATTAATTAGGTACCAATTATTTAAACAAAGGTATCAAATAGTAGCAAATAGGTATTAAATGTTAGTAATGTTTTAAAGCTGATCGGTCATTTTGGGCAGTCATTCTGATGATCACGAGATAGTGTATTGCTTTGTTGATTGATATTACTTTAGTTAAGATGCGTAGGGACGTAGAAAAATAAATAAATAATCACCTAATGTCGATTACGCTAATTTTACTGTACCTTCTTAATTTTAAATTCATTTTTATAAGGTAAGAAGATTATAAAAAAAAAACATTTTTATTAATTTATCTTATATTCCGTCAAAACCATTAACAAAAAAAACTTTTTAACTAAAAAAAACCGTCTTCCAACAAAACACTATAAAGTGAAAAATAACTTTAATTTCAAAAGTCGGTGTCGTTGGTTCTAAATTTTCGTATTTTGACACCGACTTCTGAAAATAAAGTTATTTTTCACTTTGTAGTGATTTGTTGGAAGTCGGTTGTTTTTTTTTTTTTGTTAAAAGTTTTTTATTTTTCACTTTTTAGGGTTCCGTACCTCAAAAGGAAAAAAATACTCTTATAGGATCACTCGAGTGTCTGTCTGTCTGTCCGTCTGTCACATCCAATTTTCTCCGAATCTAATGGACCGATAGGTGTTGTTTGAGAGTCATCACTTCATGCTGCTGAGCTGATGATAAGTGAAAGTCAAATACTTTTATTCAATTAGGCCTATTACACGCTCTTTCGACAATTACATGCCCTTACCATCATCAGATGCGGGACCTGTTCGTCTCGTTACATCATTTCGAGAAATGGAATGATGAAGACGATTGTCTTCAAGTTCACGTCTATCCAAGAACTGCTAAGTAGTTTCTGTCGACATATTGCCGTATCTTCTAACTCCTAACAGTTAAGGACTGCCATGGCTACAATCGACGGCTCAGTAGCATTATAGTCAGACTTTTAATTAGCTGCAGTAAAATGACAGCTTCTGTGTAACTTAAATGACTGAAATTGGCGACTTTTTGTTTTTTCGCGGCCATCAACCAACCCTTATTTTTCTAGTGCAGAATAGTGTAACAAAGGAAACTTATTTGACATGCATATCTCTAAATGCAGTCCGAAATAAGTAATTAAGAAGTTTCATTTTACTGCAGCTAAAAGTCGGAGTATAGGTAAGTGATGACTCTCAGACTCAAACACTTGAATCATCAATAGGTTTTATTTGATTTGAGAGAGTTCAACTAACACACTGTACATGCCTACCAAAGAGGATTTTCCTCGACTTTCATGGGATCCCTTCATCAGACTCTGACTTGGTGACAATGGGACCACCTTGAGAGCATACCGTTTCAAACCCTAATGTCAACTGCTCATCACCTGTAACAAAATATTGCTTTTCCCGATGCTGGGACGTTAATTGTTGAGGAGTTCTCCTGTTAAAAACCAGGAGAACTGGAGCTGATATTGAAGTCACCATCAGCGTCACTTACTTCAAAAGGACTGCGTGCAGATTTGTGAACAATCATTCTGTCTTCTACACACCTTCACTAAGCACTGTAGGAGAAAGCGCAATAGCAATAGTTTGAGCGTGCGCGCAATTCGGTAAAATAATAGTTTTCAAATTAAGGTAAGAGGCAAACTAATATTTCATTCTCATGCGCAAATTGGTGTAAGTGTGTAACTGACACCAAGCTTAAACCTAGTTTGAGTCAATTGACGTAACATAACTATTAGTCAAATAATATTGATGACATTTTGGTGTATGCGATGTTAATTTTTTTTATTTGTTTGTCAAGACACTTACTCTAACTTTCCATTTCTCGGGGCTAGAAATACACCAATTTGACTGGTATAAATGGGTAACGTAATTACTTACAGCATTATTTAGAAGGAAATCTGAAAAATTCGCAGCTAAAATGTGTGGTGTAACCAAAATTTTTTAAACACTAGAATCTTTTTAAGTATACCATTCGAAAGAGTAGGAAAAACTAAGAAAAACTGTATACTCAACTCATTTTACGTGTTTTGTCAGTTACCCCAATTGAACCTGCAACTGACGATATAACAACTGAACCTATTATTTCATTTGATATAATGATCAGTTAATATAATAAACGATTCATGTAATGTTAAAGTAACTAATTTTTATAAGCATAACAGACAATTAATATTTTTTTCATACCACTTGCTCAAAAAAGTGACCTGTGACATTCTATGCCACAAAAATCGAACATAACAATAGTCATTTTTAATCTGTTAAAAACAGGGAAAGAAAATTGTACTGAATTTCATTCATCCTCTAGGGGGAGAATGTGATTTAAATTTAGAATACTTACCCAAATTTACACTGAACTACACCTGTGTTTACACCATTGAGTTTGTATATAAAGAATTATACATCTTTTTGAAAAAGGAATACGCATTTATTATGCAGTTATGAAAAATCCTGTTACTTTTGAGTGTGATGATACCAATAATAATAAGGTACTAAAGTTAAAGCGAGCCATATATGGCCTGAAACAGTCTTCCAGAGCATGGTACCAAAGAGTCAATGATTACTTAATTAGTTTAGGTTATAAAAAGTCAGCGTGTGAGCCTTGTCTGTTTACTAAATTTAAAGGTAATGTTAAAATAATTATTGCATTATTTTTGATGATTTTTTCGTGTTCTCAAATTGTACCAAAGCTACTGAACAACTAGTTCAAGAACTGGGTAGTAAATTTAAAAACTTAGGTCAGGTAAAACAATATTTGGGTCTAAGAATTAATTATGTGTAAAGATGTAATTACTGTTGATCAGGAGCAATATGTTGATAGTTTATTGAAGAATTTGATATGTCACAGTGTAAAACCGCAGATACTCCTATGTAGGCAAATTTAAAACTAGAAAAATCACCAAATGTATGTAGTGAGTATCCATATCAACAGTTAATTGGTGGATTAATGTACTTGGCGGTCCTCACTAGGCCAGACATTGCATATAGTGTCAGTTATCTTAGCCAATTTAATAATTCATGTAGTGAGACTCACTGGAGACATTTAAAGAGAGTTTTAAAATATTTAAAGAAAACCAAAAATTATGGTCTTGTTTTTCGCAAGGATAATTCTAGTATTGAAGGTTTGTAGATGCAGATTGGGGTTCTGATGTTACTGACAGAAAATCATATTCAGGTTTCTGTTTTAAATTGTCAAATACTGTAATTTCATTTGAATGTAGAAAGCAAAGAAATGTCGCTTTGTCTAGCACTGAAGCGGAGTATGTTTCCTTGTCTGAAGCCAGTAAAGAGGCCATTTATTTAAAGAGCTTATTATCTGAAATTAATGGAAAATCGGATACTATTGTTTTATTTAATGACTAGCTGTGCCCGCGACTTCGTTCGCGTGGATGTCGGAAAACAATAGGTAATGTGTCGCTTAGGAAAGGTGTAATTGCCACTCCTTCATTGAAAAGGAAGAATCATCAGATCTTGCCTGGTAACGCTTTCCTTACCTAGGGTTCGCTACCACGGCCCTTTCGACTGCAATCACTGCGTCTTCATGGTTCATAATGACAATGCGACGAAGTGTCACTTTGATTTTTGAGAATAAATTAAAATAAAAGCGCCTGCTCGAGGCTGATTATCTAACCAAACAGCCATAATTATGTCCATTTTATTTTGCGTCTGTCTTAGAATACCAACTTGTAAAATCATATCACCATTTTATCTAAAGTATATCTGAGATTAGTAGGTGAAGTTTGAAGTTAGTTTTTCTAAGTCTTGGTTTCTTCTCTGTGGTAAATTTAGAATTTCTTAACTTGGTATTGAAGATATCATATATACCTACCAATATTATGCCTTATAAAGCATCGAGATATCTAGATGATAAAAGGAAGAATACATTAATGGTAAGAGCTTCTACATAAAGTTGCCCGTGTAAAAAGCAACCCATTAAACTTTGGTTATATTTGACACCGGCCGCCATTTAAACTACGAAGATGAAACCCATGAAAACTTTAGACATGATTTTGATTTAGACCTTATACTGCCGAAAACCAGAAAAAAAATTGTAAAGATTATTACAAAAAAATATAACCGTCTTCCATACAAAACCCTACAAAGTGCAAAATAACCTTAGTTTGGGAAGACGTTGCGCGTTGGCAAGAAATTACAGAATTCTGAAACCAAAGGTCTTTGAAGTGTGTTTTTAAGTCGGTTGTATTTTATTTTATTTCACACAAAGTCGTGTAAGTTTATATTGAAAACCATGAAAACGACACACATGATAAAAAAAGAAAAAGAAAATTGCAGCCGCCATCTTCGATTTTCATTTTGACGTCACAATCGGCTTCAGCACTCTCGAAAACCATGTAAACGACACACACTACGAATTTTACGATTTGCAGCCGCCATCTTGGACTTTCATTTCAACCAGTACTGAAGCGGTTTACCAACAGTCGATTGGTCCATGAACCGTTGGTCAACACCATTAACTTTTCATCCAAAGGACTTGTGACCCACGAACGTTTCCCCAACAGAACTCTACGTCAGTGAATGCTTAACCAACAGAATGTTTTCACCAATAACTTTTCACCCAAAGAACATTTGACCCATGTCAAATAGAACTTAGGATGCAAGGGCGAGCGAAGCGAGCTCGGGACTTGGGGCACCCCGACTCGGACAGGTAGGGTTCGAAGGGATGATGGCGGCTCAAGTGAGCGAGCAAAGCGAGCGAAGGGCACCCCGAGGTTAGGCTTGGTTAGGTTACTTTATACCCTTTTCACAGAAATAAAGGACTACGTCTTATTATTATTTTACTTTCACCTTTCCCGGCGTCTGTTGGCCTTGTTCTTTGGGAGAAAAGTTATTGGTCAAAACATTCTGTTGGTACAGCATTCACTGACGTAGAGTTATGTTGGCAAAACGTTCGTGGGTGAAAAGTCCTTTGGAAAAAAGTTAATGGTTTAAAGATAATGTTCACCAACGGTTCATGGGCCAATCGACGGTGGGTAAGCCGTTACAGTTTCATTTTAACCTCACTATTGGTTTCAGCACTCTCAAAAACCAATAAAACGAAACCCATAAAAAAAATATTGCAACCTCCGTCTTGGATTTTCGTTTTGACCTGCCTATCGGCTTCAGCACCTTTGAAATCTATGAAAACGACATCCATGACAAAAAATCAAAACAAAATTGCAGCCGCCATCTTGGATTTTCATTTTGAACTGACTATCGGCTTCAGCACCCTCGAAAACTATCAAAACGACACCCATGACAAAACTTTTTAAAAAAATGGAGCCGCCATCTTGGGTTTTCATTTTGACCTGACTATCGACTTCAGCACCCTCAAAAACCATGAAAACGACAAACATGATAAAAAAAATTGCAGCCACCATCTTGGATTTTCATTTTGACCTGACTCTCGACTTCAGCACCCTCGAAAACCATGAAAACGACACCCATGACGACAAAGTTAAAAATTTAGGCAACCGCCATCTTTGATTTTCTTTTTGACCTCACTTACCGGGGTCAGGATCCTCGGAAACCATGAAAAATAGCTCTCTCTCTCTCTGTGTGTGTGTGTCTCTATCTACCTATTACTTTGAAAAATGAGGCATAACGCTTTTTTGTTATTTGACGATTTCTCCCATAGAACTCCTACCGCAAGCTCCTTATAAGAACTTCGTTAAAAAACGATCTGCGTTACTCAACTTTCTATATCAATAATTATCTAACTTCTTTATCGCTCAGAACACCACATTAATTATTAATATCTTACAATATCCTCACTTTTTGTTTAAAATTATTTTAGCGCCACAGGCGCCACTAAATAAACCATCAATGGAAAGCGATTTTGTTTAATATTATAATCATTATCATTACTTTTTAAAATAACATAGACATAAGTAGGTATCTGTGTTATTTCGTCATTTAAGTAAGCATAAACTAATAGGACGTGATTATTCACATCACAACAACAAAATGTTTTCGTTAGTAGGTACTATATCGCGCCAATAGATGTCGTTACGTGTTACTAAAAAACGTAAAAAGTTGTTCTAGAATACTTTAAATTGATTATATCTTTTGATAGAGTGAACCGATTGCGATGAAGTAAAAACTAATAACTGCTCCGAGTTCTACACCATATTTGAGTATAAAAAGTAACCGTATTGGTTTGGTACTTTTTACGTTGACCCTGTTCAAATCAATAATCTGTCACATCCAAACAGACAAACAGACAAACCGACAAACAGACAAAAATTCCAAAAATTGATGAAATGGCATCTGTTGGTTATCCTTTAACACCCCAACTATTTTTTTTGGAAATATTTTCAATGTACAGAAACGTCTCGTCTACAGATTTATTATATGTATAGAATAGAAGAATAGATATAGATTGTCAAAGTGCTCAGAAACTAGCATTAAATCCTATTTTTCATCGAAGATCTAAACATATAGATATACGATTCCCTTTTGTGAGAGAAGCTGTCGCCAATGACTTTATTAAAATTGCATATTTGGAAACAGCTGAAATGCCTGCAGAGTGTAGTGGGCACGCGGGCGCGGCGAGCGGCGCGAGCTGCTCGGCGCGGGAAGCGCACGGGAAGTGCGCGCAGGCAGCGCATGGGGAGCGCAAAACGCAGCCGCGCTCCAGTGCAAACAGGCAGCCCGCGCGCGTTCCCGCACCCGCGCCCGTGTTCCCGCACCCGCGCCCGCGCACCAGTTTGGCTAAACACTTAGCGTGCAGAGTGGAATGTAGGAACTAAGAGATGATGAAAAATAAAAGCTAAGACTAAGTGTTTGGCCAGACTGGGGCGCGGGGCGGGCGCGGTTGGGTCATTATTTGAGGTGGTGAAATTTTGTTCATGCGTAAAAATTTACAAAGCAGAATAGAAATGAGTATTATTGATTCAAATTATAACTGAAAGGAGATCGTACATTTTTGTATGGGCTCTGGCCCAAGTGGCAATCGGAACAAGACGCTTATTTCATTTGAAAGTTCACTAACTAAGGTTACTTTTTTTGTATGGGGAAAATATCTATCCTGGGAGAAAAATTTTACTGCGTATATTACATAATCTTAATATATACTGTTATTTTGAACTATTTATCAATTAAATCTATTTATTTTAACCAGATATGGTATGTTTGATGTTGCCTATCACTTATGATGACTCAAGTGCGTGGTATTTTTTGCGTTATCTAACCTAACCTAAAACTAACCTAACCTTTTTTTTTGTTTCCGGGGTCGGAAAATTCTCATGGATGTCCTCCGCCTCTGTCAGACTCTTACTGGCTAAAAACCACCCCGGTGTTCCATCTCACACCTACGCGGGGGGTCGCGGGAACGTACGATCCTTCCGCAACCCCCGACTGGACCGCAGGTCGGGTCAGGGGGGGGAGTGAGGTGTTTGACTCCCCCATGACGTCTAAGAGGGGCGCGCGTGGAACTACGCGGCGCCACCTCGGAACCTAACCTTTTTTTTAACGTGTGGAAATGCTCATGCATTCTGCACTATCACTAAAACTCCACGGTGTAATCCTCTGCCGCGGGAACACGGGCACGCGTTAGCACTCATCCGTGAACCCGCCGAGGCTGTCCGTCACCGGACCCTCCTCTGGGGAGTACTCCCCATCACCGGCGCACCAGAACACCACGCCGTGACTACCCCAGGGAAATCTCGGAACCTAACCTAACCCAACCTTATTAGAAAAGAGACAAAAATGTTATGGCTGCGCGCTGCGCGGTTTGGTAGGAAGAGAGAGAAGACGCTACGCGGTCGCAGCACAGTAGTTCGTTCCCCTTCCATCCGCACCATGATCGAGTCAGTCACTACTGTCCGCAGACTACGAACGAGACAAGCGAGCGGAGAGAATGACTGCCAATGACAGTGACTGTCACTATCATTAGCGGTCATTCCTGCCAATGACAGTGACTGTCACTGCCATTGGTAGTTGTCATTGGCACTCATTCCTGCCAATGACTGACTGTTACTGATGTCATTGGCACTCATTCCTGCCAATGACAGTGACTGTTACTGTCATTGGCAGTCATTCTCTCCGCTCGCTGCTGTTTGATGCGAAACGTTTGTGTTTGAACTGCGTTGCGGCATTCAACATTATTACTGTAGTTGTATCATAGGGAAAAGGACGGTCGGATGTTGCGCCCACATCATGAGCGTTGAGTGGTATCTCGGGTGGGCTCGTTACGAGGACATAGAACATCCTGCAGCGTTTCTGGACAATTTATTGTTAGTTAGTGTTTAGTTTAGAAATATATTGTATAGTCGGTTATTTTATGTTTTCTTTTCCAATGATTGGATTTTTTTATCCTTTCTCAGAAACAGAGGTTTATTCAAACACTTTTAAATACTTTTTAAAAACAGAGTATTATTCCAACATAATTATTAAGTTAAAAGAAATTGATTTAATTGAATAAATAGTTGAAAATAGCTCGATATACCTATGAGTATTTTAATACACACTATAACTTTTTTCTCCCTGGTTAGATCTTTTTGTACCCATACAAAAAAGTAAGCTTAGTTAATGAACTTTCGAACAAACTAAGCGTCATGCTCAGACGCCACATGGGCCACCCCCGTCCGATCTCCTTTACTTTATTGATTACTGTATGTTTGTTTAAATATTTATTAATAACTGTGCCCGCGACTTCGTTCGCGTGGATGACGAAACTTATCAATGAGTTTTTTGTGTAAAGTGCTATTTGTGTAGAACGTTATCTATCGACATACCGGTATAAATACTTCAGTCCCGGCGCGGGCCCTTTGTGGCTAATTACAATAGAAAACCAATTCTGTCTCATTAGCGGTGATTAAGAGGGTATATGATATCTTTTCCCGCGGCATCGTTCGCGTTCTGTAAGTTTTTTGTAGTAGGTTTAAAAATAAAGAAATCTCTTTAAGACTATCTTTATAGAAGAGCCCTAACACCTAGCGCCTACCTACACTTATATGTATATACCAATAAATAAGCAAAATCCCTAAAAACTAATATCTATCTATACGAATGACTAATCCTACCTAACAGTATTATAAAATAACCTACGGTCACTACGTACACCATCAAATATTCTACTATACTTTAAAATTAAAATCTATACCTACGACTTATAAAAATAAACCTAAATAACCTTAAACTGTACTTAGTAAAAACTAAAAGGAATAAAAAGGTCGCACTGAAAAGCACGGCTTAGAATTGCAAGTAGCAGTTAAAACATACAATTTAAAGAATGCTAATAAGAACGAACGAACGAACGAACTTCTCCACAATCGTCGGTTTCAGGTCCACCTTCTCTCGGAAAGAAGTCGTTGGAGAGCGCAGAAAAACGGCCTTCCTCAAGGAAGTGTCCTAGCACCGCTTCTTTTTAATATTTACACCAACGACCAACCGTCCAGCCCTAACACGTCCCGCTTCCTCTATGCAGACGACCTTGCCCTCACGTCTCAAGCCACCACCTTTGAGGAGGTAGAGGCCCACTTATCAGACGCTCTTGGTGACTTGAGACAATGTGGGTCACTTTTTTTTAATTTTTATTATTCTTTCTGTTGTGTTAGTTTTTGTCTAGGTCTGGCAGTTTGAGTAATTTATGTGGCCTACCCAAATGTCCTTTCTTTGGTATTGTTCGTCGAATTGTTGAGCTCCTTAAGTTTTGAGTTGAGCTACACGATTTCTGACAAATGCGTGCACTGACTGGACAGGTCCTCTCAATCTGTGTGGTTCTTTCCTCAAAAGACCATCTCAGACATCGATCTACATGGTCTTCATATAACCTGACCAAGATTATGATGTCTGGACTTTAAAAGAGACTGTGACCTCTGAGTTTGTTTAGGCCTTTCTTCTCAGAGTAGTCAGATAGGAAACGCCGACCTCATCTAGTTTTATAAAAAATATGATTGACGTGTAAAAGTGTTTGTACAAACCTACTTACAAAAAAAAAAAACTTATAACTTTAACTTAGACTTAGCCACATATTACATCGCTAACTCACTCAAGCCCAATCCGAGCAAAACCCAGTCTTGCATATTTCATCTCCGCAATAGAGAGGCGGCACGCAAACTTAACATCGTTTGGGGTGGGGTGTCCATTGAGCACAGCAACTCCCCTAAATATCTTGGTGTTA
This sequence comes from Gortyna flavago, assembly GCA_963669345.1. Classification (NCBI taxonomy): domain Eukaryota; kingdom Metazoa; phylum Arthropoda; class Insecta; order Lepidoptera; family Noctuidae; genus Gortyna; species Gortyna flavago. The sequence goes on from OY770139.1 coordinate 238,978, forward strand.
CCCTGGACAGGTCTTTAACATTCAGCAAAAACTGCAAGAATATCAAGCAGAAGGTGCACACTCGCAACAGTCTGCTTCGTCGACTGGTCTCATCGAAGTGGGGTGCTTCACCTGACGTTATGCGGACTACTGGACTGGCGCTATCTTTTTCTGCGGGAGAATTCGCATGCCCCGTGTGGAGTCGTTCTGCCCATGCTAAGCTGGTGGATACAGCTTTGAATGAAACGTGCCGAATCATCACCGGTTGCCTTAAACCGACACCGGTACAAATGCTGTATCCATAGCAGGAATAGCGCCACCAGTGGTTCGCAGAGCAGTGGCAAGCTCCAGCGAAAGATCCAAAATGGTCTCCGACACACGACACCCTTTGCACGACAACATCCTTGTGCCACAAAAGCTGAAAAGCCGAAACAGTTTTTTAAAGTGTGTCGTCCCACTCACTGACGAATCGTCACAACAAAGACTGAAGCTGTGGCGAGACAGTGCTTCTTTACCCAATCCGTTCGTTCCACCCGCTGAAGACCTTCCACCTGGACATGAGTTACCTTGGGCGACCTGGAAGTCTTTAAACAGACTTCGGACACAGGTTGGCCGAAGCAAGGAAAACCTGTTCAGGTGGAGATGCATAGACGACTCTGCCTTGGAGTGTAAATGTGGTGCTGTTCCACAAACGATGGGACACATAACATCGTGTCCTGCGTGTCCTGTCAGCTGCACGTTACAGGAACTGATGGACGCTGGTGACGGCGCCAAACAAGTAGCCGAATTCTGGGCAGAGTTCATTTAGATTGCTATCGACACGCTAAGAAGAAGAAGAACGAACGCTTGCCACTCGACATGTCCGTTCAAATCAAAGTTCAAAAAAATTATGATGTGCGCGCTCCGGCGCTCAGACTCCGTCCTTATATTATATACGGTAGCGACCAGCGGCGGCCGCGCCCCACGCGTGTGCTGCGAACGGTGCAAGCCAAATTCAACCTTCAGCACTACATTTACAGCATAACTTAGGGGCGCTGCACACGGCTAAGATACTATAATATTTTTTCTTAAGATACAATATCGCTCGCCATACAAATTCATCTTAAGATATGAAAATATGAAATATTATTTTATTATCTTCGTCGTGTGTGATAGTCCATTGAATTGTATGGCGAGCGATATTGTATCTTAAGATAAAATATTATAGTATCTTAGCCGTGTGCAGCGCCCCTTAGTGAACACCACTGACGTAACCTACGACAAACTTATTATTTGCGGTTGGTACAGTAATCGGGTCTAGGGATCGAACCGCAAAATTAAGTTTGTTTTTTATTGTATATACTTTTCCGGGATAAAAAGTACCCAGTGTGGTGCCCAGGATATTAAAGAATAATTATAACAAGTTTAATCGTAATCGAACCGGTAGTTTTAGCGTGATGCCTGAACAAACAGACAGACAGACAGACAGACAGACAAAAATATTTTTAATCACATTTTTGGGTTCGGTGTCGGTCTAGTAACACCATGCCATTTATTTTTTTGATATTTTCAATGTTACAGAATTTTCACTTCTACAGATTTATTATGTATAGATGAAAACCTCAGACTAAGTATCCTCTAGACGGAGCCTGAGCCAGAGACGCGTGTCCTTTTCTTGTTAGTGTGCGGTTCTAGAGTAGTATTAGTGTGCGTGACTAGGGAAGGGTCGACGCTTCGTAGCATATCGATGGAATCTGTAGTACATCGATGTTTTACTGAACGGAAAATGCACAGATGGAAGCTAGTACCTACGAGAATAAAATGTGTGCTTTGTTAAATAAAAATTATGGACACATAAATTGTTCGCAAAAAAACAGCTTCGCTACTGAAGAGAGTGAGACATTCCCAACAGCTTCCTGAGAACGGTAGCGGAGAGCTTCACGTCTCAAATTGTAAAGCTGTTTGTGCAAAGGGTGAATGGTACAACTCAAGATAATAAATTGTTTAGATATTATGTTAATGCTTTGGTCCGAATTAAATATCATATAATATTATTATAAATATGGTATTAGGTAAAATAATGTAGCAATTTATTACCAATGAAGGGTACAACTTAAATAAATACACAGACGCATATGTTTTATGATTTTATTTGCTGTGGAACAATTTACACATTCGATATAACAAAATAAAACAATAATAAAATGAAATGAGATGAAATGGGCACCTGCAAAAGTAAACAAAAAATATTAATACCATAACAACAAACGTCGACAGATTTTATCGATAACTGTACACATCACTGCAGTTCACGCCGAAAACAATGCCTAGGTTTAACATTAATTTGCCTATGAAACTTGGATTTTTATCACTAAGATACAAGACAATCTTGGTCTTAACATGTAAATCTTTAATGTTCCTCGATTTTCTACCCTTATACCTCTGTAATTAACGATAAAATTGTATTCAAAGACTTACGTGTGAAATGATAATTCTGTGTCTTTTACGCCTCCTTTCGTTGTTCTTGATGAACAATATACAGCCGCACAGGACATATTTTCACTTTATTTATTTAGTTCTAGCCAAATCACTGTTAGTATTTTATATTTCGCATTTAAACTGCACCAAGCCGCAATGTTTTGACCGACTAAGTCGGTCATTTGTTGACACGAGTTACACAGACAGTGCGACGTTGCCAGACTTACATTAGTTATACCTTTTACTCGTTCGTAAACTCCGTGAAATAGACAGAGAAAACAATACTTCGTTTGACACACGGATACAAGAGCGGCAACAAGCTATAACTCCGTCTAGAGGATACTTAGTCTGAGATGAAAACTTTGTGAAATTCTAACTTTTCTAAATAAAAATCATTTTACGTGGTCTGTTAAGGTGACATACACTGCACTTCTTGCGTTTATTAAAAATATAATTTTGTGAAAACGGACCTGTTTTTTTTTTTTTAGGGTGGGAAATCATCAAATGACCCCTCCCGCTCTGGGTGGAGCGGAAGGGAGTGTCAGACTCTTACTGACTAAAACCCATCCGTGTTCCTTCCTTAGCCCTTTATGTTCCGGGGCAGCGGTAACCCTTTCGGACAATCCCGCTGCCCCGGCAGGCTTCGGCCCTAACGGGCCCCTCCATGTCTGCTGACATCTCTTTGAAGCGCGCGTGGAACACATACGCGCCGTCCGGCACGGGCCTGGTCCTGATCGGACGGCGAGCTACCCATTACTCGCCGTCCGCAGGCCCGCGCCTACGGTGGCCGGTAGTCGTCACGCGGCTCCCGACGCCCGGAGCGTCTACCGCGGCGGCTGGGACGGGCGGCTCTCTCCGCTCTCTCCCTCGCCCATCCCGCCACCTCCTTCGCTAGCATGACTGCTTCGCAGAAGGAGGTGACTGCCTCCCACTCCCTCTCGCCCCGGACCATGGCTTGGACCAGGGCCGGGCGCGAGAGGTCGCCGCCGCTGCCGATCGCCTCTACGAGGACACGGCGGTGCTCTGCCCAAGCGGGACAGACCTCCACCGTGTGCACCACCGTGTCCTCTGGGCGATCCTCGCAGTGGTGACACCCGGGCGTTTCCTCCCGCCTGATTATGTGCAGGAACCTCCCGAAACATCCGTGTCCGGTGAGGACCTGCGTCAGGCGGTAGGTGAGGGCGCCGTGACGCCTCTCTAGCCACTCCTCAAAGAGGGGCCTTACCGCCGCTATCGCGGCGTGCCCTGCGCTGGGTTGCGACAGTCGCGCTTTCCATGCCGCCAGTGAAAACGGACCTTTTCGTTAGGTTTTTGTAATGAATAATGTATATAAGTCGCAGCCAACTGGTTAAATTAGCCGTTCAGTTAACTGCCTGGCCTTTAGAAGTGGTGCTCGCCTCGCTTCGCTCTCTCGGCTCGCACGCGGTTGATCACAGTTCAAACCTTTTTTTTTTTTTTTTGTCGCTGAGTAATGACATTACGCATCTCCGCTCGTCGGGGGACGAGACGGAGTATGTGGGACTCCCTGCCAGAGTGGCAGTATACCCACTAAAACTCAGCGGTGTTCCCTCGTCGCCGTGATGGGAGGGTCATGGGAAACCGGCTCAGCCTTTACTTCCACGACCCTCCCGGCGCATGCCCGCCTACCTGGCGGGCCCCGCGTGCCCCCCGAGCGGGAGCTGGGGGGCGACGGGAATGGCCGGGAACACCTGGCCATTCCCGTCCGACACTGGTGGAGGCGCGTGCGATGCAAGCGAGGGTGCCCCCGCACCCGTCGCCTGCTGGCCTCCACCTGGGAGGAGTCGGAGATGACCGTCATACTGACGTCTTCTCCGACCCCTCCTCCGCCTTCGGAGCGGCGCCGCGAAAGGGTCTTCCTCCCGCGCGCGCTCCGCCGCCTCCTTCTGGGACATGACATGTTCGCAGAAGGAGGCGACTGCCGCCCAGGACCCCTCGTCCCTCAGCATGGCGTTGACCACGCCGGGGAGCGAGAGGTCCGTTCCGATCGCCGCCGTGAGACTGCGGCGCGGCTCGGACCACGACGGGCACACCGCGAGAGTGTGCTGCGCCGTGTCCTCCGCCGCGCCACAGCCGTGACACGACGGCGTCTCCTCCCGTCCGATCCGGTGCAGGTACGATCCGAAACAGCCGTGCCCGGACAGCACCTGCACCAGACGGAACGAGAGGAACCCGTGCCGGCGCTCGAGCCAGTCCCGCAGGACCGGCCCGAGCGCGTCGAGGGTTCGGCGGCCGAAGGCTGCGGTGGCGAGGTCCGCCGTCCAATGGACGACGATGGCGTCCCTCGCCTCCCGCCGGACGGCCTCCCGCTCTTCCGGGTCGGGGCGTTCTCCTCTCGCCCTCCGCCCCGCCGTCCATTCGTGCACTCTGGCGAGCACCCACGCCTCGAGCTCCCAAGGCGGGGTGCCAGCCAGAGCGCACGCCGCTGCACAGCCGACCGTGCGGTAGGCCCGCGCAACCCGCTGAGCTATGGCCCTCTGGGGCGCCCGCAACGCGGCGGCGTTCTCCCTCCTTCGGAGGGAGTCCTCCCAGATGGGGGCCCCGTACAGGGCCATGCTCTTCAGGATGCCGGCGTAGAGTTGCCGGCATCGTGCGCTGGGCCCCCCCCAAATTAGGGAGAAGCCACGACAGCGCCCCCGCTGTCTTCAGCAGGCGCGCCGACAGCCCGCTAAAATGCGGGCCGAAGCGCCACCTGATGTCGATCACGAGGCCCAGATATTTCATCTGGGCCTTGATCTCAATCCTGACGCCCTCCACGAAGATGTGGGCGTCAGGCGGGGGGCGCTGCCGAGGCCCGTGAAACCACACGGCCTCAGTCTTGTGCAGCGCCACCTTCAGACCTAGGCAGCGGATCCTCGCTGCGACCAAGGATCCGCCCGCCGAGGCCAGGTTGGCCGCCTCCCTGAAACTCTCCCCCCGGGCTGTGAGGAGAGTGTCGTCCGCGTAGCAGATGACACTCGTGCCTCGGAGGAGAGTTCCCCGCAAGAGCCAATCGAAGCCGACGTTCCAGAGGAGAGGTCCTAAGACTGACCCCTGCGGAACACCGGCCTCGGCGGGATATCGCCGGACCTGGCCAGTTCTGTCCACAGGAGGATCGCCCGGTCCTCCAGGTAGCTGGCCAGCAGACTGCGCAGGTATCGAGGCACTCCGTGGAACCGGAGCGCCTCTAGGATGGTGGAGTGGGGAACAGAGTTGAAGGCGTTGGCAATGTCGAATGACACTGCCAACACTCCGTCCCCCGCCTCCATCGCCCCCTGCACCTGCCCCTTGAGGCAGGCCAGCGCGTCCACCGTCGAACATCACAGTTCTAACCTTTTTTTTTTTTTTTTGTCGCTGAGAAATGACATTACGCATCTCCGCTCGTCGGGGGACGAGACGGAGTATGTGGGACTCCCTGCCAGAGTGGCAGTATACCCACTAAAACTCAGCGGTGTTCCCTCGTCGCCGTGATGGGAGGGTCATGGGAAACCGGCTCAGCCTTTACTTCCACGACCCTCCCGGCGCATGCCCGCCTACCTGGCGGGCCCCGCGTGCCCCCCGAGCGGGAGCTGGGGGGCGACGGAAATGGCCGGGAACACCTGGCCATTCCCGTCCGACACTGGTGGAGGCGCGTGCGATGCAAGCGAGGGTGCCCCCGCACCCGTCGCCTGCTGGCCTCCACCTGGGAGGAGTCGGAGATGACCGTCATACTGACGTCTTCTCCGACCCCTCCTCCGCCTTCGGAGCGGCGCCGCGAGAGGGTCTTCCTCTCGCGCGCGCTCCTCCGCCTCCTTCTGGGACATGACCTGTTCGCAGAAGGAGGCGACTGCCGCCCAGGACCCCTCGTCCTCCAGCATGGCGTTGACCACGCCGGGGAGATCACAGTTCTAACCTAACCTAACCCATTTAGTGGGAGAGCCCTGGCTTAGTTACTGCGACCAATTCGGCTCGCGCGTGATTGGTTACAGACTTCCAACCTAAACTGTAATTGAATATTATTCAGGCCGTTAGTTGAACGGCCGCCGTTTAGTTAAAAGGCTAGTAGCGGTTAACTGAACGGCTAATTTAATCAGTTGGCTGCGACATATACCTACAATGTGTTAATGAAATAACCCAAAACCTCGGACACCCCAACCGATTTTTATATTAATAAATTGATATGACGTATAATTATTTATTTTCACAAATTATAGTAAAAGATATTTGTAAATGTTGTTGTGGCGCTACTTCTTACAGATTCGTAGCGATATTGCCGCGCCGCGCTGTCAAACGGTCGTTGACACGGGAGTGACGGCCGGCAGCACTATCGTTTGAGGTTAATCCCCTCCTTCTGTTATTATTAAATAATGCGTATGTTTTGCTTTGGAATAGAAAAGTGAGTCAAATTTTTCCATCACATTTTCCAGGCTTTGGACTGGCTGCATGTAAACCTAACACGCTTAAAAATAAGCGAAGGCAAGTTGAAAGAAAAATCAAAAAGCCGGTGGTAGTAAACAAAACTTGGCGTGTTTAAAACATTTGAATCACCATATTTATAATAATTATTTCAAATAAATCAACCTACCTATTTACAATCGTTCATTGTTTGTCACAGCAATGCCTCGAAATGTCTACCACCTTGTTGAAAACACGTTTTCGTAAATTACTTTTCAAAGAACTTATCACTGTCGTGTCACTAGTAATTATCGTCGTAATTTACATTTTCGTAAATGAAAACTAGACACAGGCGCGGCGCACAGCCGCATGCGCCGGTGCGCTAGGGAGACTACGGAGGGTAGCCGGGGTGGCGCCAGCTCTAGCACCCCCTCTCTCTCACCCCCCCTCACCCTCGCCTGCACTTTTTGTTTACATCGCGTTGGAGAGTAGTGTCACAGTCGTATTGTACAGCGTCGGTAAAAAGTATTAGATATGGCATGACAAATAATTATATTTTGGAAAAAAAATAACCTAAGTATATAAAAAAATATTGTTTTCGATTTTGCTGCCGATTCTAAACAAACTAGTTTCAGGTTTTAGGTTATTTCATTAACACGTTGTATAATATTACTATATCCTAAATGAATATCAAAAAATAGACAGACTTATAGCCTTGGTTTTTTTTACGATTTATGTTCTTCCGAAAACCATCATCACCTTCGTGGTCACTCATATTTCATACCATTTTTATTAACTAAATAATTGAAAATATTAACCCAAATATGTACCTATTAACCCAAAATATTTTTGTTAGTAGCAACACTATAATTGGCTGTCATAACGTCGCAAAAAAATCTCGATTGAAACATTAACGGTTTCTTTGTAAAAACATATGTATTCTATGTGTTAAAAAGATTGTGTTAGAGGTCGTGCATCACTTTCGTGATAGCTGTATTTTGGTAAGTTGTTAATTAACAAATACAATTAAATACTTCTTCTGTTCGATTTATGGATATGTTGCAAATAGGCTATTATATTTTTTCTGACCTCATAACTGTTTCATTCTAGAACCGGTAAAGTGCTTAATCATCACTTTCGTGGTCACAAGGACCACGAAAGTGATCGATGACCACGAAATAAGACACTTAAGATTAAAACAACAATGCAAGACAACACAATACAAGATTAATAACAATGCTGAAGCCAGCATCCTTTGAGTTCTTTTGTTCACAATTAGATCATTTGATTGAATAAGGGTGGTACAGTCGCCAACACCTCAAGCTATCTCAAATGGTCAACAGTTTAACTTTCCTTAATGAATATTAATAACGAAATACGATTTATCAAAAAAATCAAAATAATTTGTTACAGCTATGGCTAGAACTCGCAACAAAACTACTGATGAAGAAAAGAAGGCGAAAACATGAGAGCATAAAAAATATTACAATGCGGAAGTTAATAGAGAAAAATAAAAATATTCCATTTGCCTTAGAAGAATACAGAAGCAGCGTTCAATTCACATAACACCAGTGCACAGCAAGCTTGCCATCTCCATCTGAAATGGCTTCTGCGTTGGATTCAGATACCACAAGTGCTGCAGGCTCGCTATACCTTCTGAAACACCGAATTCAGGCCAAATAGGTATCCACATCGCGTAAGCTCTGTCTTCGTAAGCTTAGACCTTCTTCAACTGATACAGTGGTATGCAGGAGCACCGTATCCCCGTTTAAACCGTAATTTTTTCTTTGATTCGGATAGCACTGGCTCAAATTAAGATAAATTTAGTTAGGTAACTTAAATGACGTCACTTTCGTGGTCAGTGTTTTATTTTTTTTCATGACAAATTATTATTATATTTATTATATTATATATATTATTAAGAAAAATAATTACTTAGAGATAAATGAACTTAATTCATTTATCTCTAAGTAATTATTTTTCTTAGTTGTATACATACTTTTGGTTAAGGTACAAAAGGGGTTTAAATTAAGAGAATGGTTATGATTCATATAAGTGTTATTTTTCGTGGTCTTTACGATCACTTTCGTTACCTACAAAAAATGTTTTACTGAATTTTTTTAAGAAATAAGCTGTATCCATCTTTAATTCTATTTTATCTGTAATTATCATGCATGTTCTCGTCCATAAAACAAATTTAATAAAATTTTTTTTTTTTTTTTAAATCTCGCCCTATACAATGACCCGGGTAATCTTAAGATATTTTTATTGATTTTCATATTTTGATGATCTACTCGTACAATCTTTAATTAAACACTGACATTCATGACGGCGCTCTCTGATTTTAAAGAAAAGTTAAAAAGGTATTGTCTTGAAAAAAAAAAAAAATCTCTTAGTTATCGCCGTAAGATCGTCCGAAGTAATTTTTCATAAGTAACATAATATCGCAGTAACAAGACGTTGATTGAACAAGGCGTCGCAGTAGGTATGATGTTTACGCAGTAAAATCGTTCGCAGTACAGTTTTTCGATGTAACGAAATAACGCAGTAACAAGACGTCATCGATTTAACAAGGCGTCGCAGCATAGAAATGTCGTTGAAAGGTTTTCGATGAAACAAAGTTCGATGATACGGCTGTCGCACTCAGGTAGGTAACCCGTTTGAATAATATCAATTTGAACTGAGCGTCGAGCACTGCATACCTACCACGAGCTCTTAACGCGATCCACTTTAGGACCTAAACTGAACTGTTCTTCTAATTCGTACCATGACGTCAGTTTAACGATTCAATTTAGGCCGTGCCATCTGACAGCGATTATCCCAAACTGTTTTGGTTTCATTCATTTCATTTTGTACTGTATTTGGTACCATGACGTCCTTAAAGCAGCTCAACTGAAACGCTAACTGTCAAAATAAGCGATTCAATAAATGTTACCATTTCTCTAACATAAACTGAAACGTTTGGTGAATTATTGACGAAAATAAAGTTTTTTAGTGGAATTTTACAAAAACCAATGTAATTGTACTTTAATCTTTCTTTTAAAGTGTAAAATACCTATTTTACATGCCTTTTAAACCGCATTTGTTTTTCTTTAACAGATGTCCTTTTTCGACTAGAATGCAACAAAAAAAGCACTTGCAAATTATTGTCATAATCTCGAGGCAAGTTGTACATTTACTCACTTTCATAATAGATTTATCTATAGACTTCTCGAAAGAATTATTTAGTTTCAGTACTTATACAAATTATACAATGTTTAATACTTTCGACATTCCTTGAAATCAAAACTACACTCTGGTACGTTCGAAACAGAAACATTGTTTTATTAGGTCGAAATAAAAATATTGTTTTCGTATAATAAATAGCAAAAGGTACTTAAATAAATATCTACTTTAACTAAGAATTATTTTAACAATAGTTACCCTACAGCAGCGGTTGAGTGTCTGTTTTACTATAAAGTAATGATATTGAGTTATGAACAAATAAAATGTTACTTGCTTATGAACGTGTCTAACACTAAAATGTGCGCGAAACAAACTTATTTGATAATAATAGCGTTGTCTCTTTTTCACCAGAAACGGTTCAAACGCGGTTCAGCTACGAATTGCGATCTTTCATTCACTTTCAACGATCCAAATGCCCCTGAGCGTATTGGACGTCATGGTACGACTGTGAGCGATGCAGTTTAAGAACCTAAACTGAAATGTCTTGCTTTTGAATCGGTTTTAAATAGTTCATGGTAGGCCTCCTGGTGCCCGTAGGTCGTAACCGCGCGTGCGCACACATTCAGCAGTCCCGCGTTGTCGAGCGCGTTTAGTTAATGAACAGCTACACATGACAATGTATTACTTAGAGTAAATATTGTTCCTCACAGTCACATCCGAAAATATCTGGTTTAGTTGAAATTACGCAAGCTCCGTCATCTTACTGAATGTTCGTCGGCTGGCACTCTCTGTTGCAATCAACATAAAACTGTGTTTGTTCAGAATTGTTATAAAACACGCAATACACAACACAAACGTTTATTAAATTAACAAACAGTGAATTAATAAAACGCCAGCTGGCTGATAGTTTATGAGCACGAGGGTAATGACGTCGGTCACGACGCTCGCAGAACCGCCTCGCTGGAGAGTTGGCTCAGCTCAGTTACAATATTATAATAGCGTAATAAACTCGCGAATAAAACTGAATGTGATAATATACCTGTTTTATTTCTTTCGGTAATCTCTGAAACACATCGAACGTTCAAAGTACCCAGCGCACGGTCATTCCAACATGATTTAAATTTCTGTGTATACAAAGTGCAGCCTGCCTGCATCAGCACGGCATCCGTGGCTCGCGCCAGACAAGACGGTTGCACGTGAATCCATTACATTCTAAACTGTGTCGTTCAGTTATTTAGGCTCGGCTCGGAGTATTGATGTACAAGCAGCATAGAGGAGGACACTTCACTTTCCAGCCGGCCTTTGTCTACGAATCAATGAAAGGCGACAGTTCCCCACAAGTGGCCGTATACAGGGCGTACCCACAATGTATACATTCGTGTACAGCAGTAGCAGGTAGGACGGAGCTAATAATAGCGGCTTTCAAACCTCGCTCATACCTCTGGCCGTAGCGTTGTAGGGCATTTTCGGCAAAATGCCTACCAACCCACTTATGGCATGTCCCATACATACAAGTTGCAAAAAACTAACATTTTTATGACATAGAAATGTCGAGTAATTATTAAATAGTTCTAAAAGACTAAAGTTTTCTTTTTTTACTTAAATTGTTAACAGAAATGTAAAACAAAGTAACAAAATTAAATCCAGAAATGCGGCATCTTACGTCTTGCCGTACTGTCCTCTTAGATGGTAACGGTCATGACCAAAAAGTATCTAAGTTACTATTTATTTACAAACATTATTTTAAATAAGCGCCATAATATAATAAAAAAATCACATACTCAGCAAAGTTTGTAAAATTTACCATTCGACTAAACCAAGAATTAGCTAAAATATCCAAAACAATATCAGTAAGTTATTTTCAAAGATAGTAGCAGTTAAAAAAAAAATGCCCTGCATACTGTTCCAAGCCACCGCGGTCTCTCGCCAGTTATAAAACGAAGTGGATTGGGTAAACGCCTGACAGCATGCAGCTGGATTACATTTTCAGCCACACTACAGATACACGAGAACATTAATGTTAAGTATATTAATAAAGTCCACGTGTTATCATCACAACCAAACAGACACATTTTACCATCTGCACCGTTATCACACTCGCTAAATCTGTTTTCATAATGAATTATTTTAAATGATGGAAAACGCTGTTCGTGACGTGAACAGAACTGTTATAAGGCGTCATTAAATTTTAATAATTATTGATTGTTTTCAAAAGTTTCAAGCTCAATTCAATGAGGAGCACGATCTGACTGACGCCGACATCTTGTGCATGAATTAGGTCCGTCCAGGTCCGTCTTACAGAACATTCTTCAAGTCCAGTTTGTTCGTCAATCAGTCCATCATTGTATAAGTATAGAATCGGTACTTGAGCATCGTTCTTATTCCAGAACCATCCAGAACGGTAACCAATCTATGCTCAGCTGAAGCGAGATGCAACTCACAGATTCAACTCGAGCCTCAAGCAGAGACACAACTGACTTGTATTATAATATATCTCTTAATCTTGACGTGCAACTATGACACGGTGCCGCCGATTAATAATTTGACGATTTTCAATGATTTTTTTAAGCTTTTAACCGACTTCAGAAAAGGAGGAGGTTCTCAATTCGGTTGTTTTTTTTTTATGTTTCTTACCTTAGTACGCCGTCATTTATGAATCGATTTGGAAAATACTTTTTTTATTTGAAAGGACATACTTCCAGATTGGTCCCATTTTTGTCAAAATCCAGTTCTGATGATGGGATCCATGAGGAATTGAGGGAACTCCTCAAATATTATAGGCATACATATAGCAATTTTGGTATTTTAATTAACAACTCAAGCATTTGCATTCAGAAAGTATAATTTGGTGAAGTGGAACTGATGATGAAGACCACAGATGGCCATCGGAACTATACTCAATGACAAATATTTCACGGGTAGCGATTCTATTGCTTTAATATGGTTACTACGCAATTTATGTTCGTCACAATGCGTATGGTGAAGCGGAGCTGATGGTGACTTCACCATCAGCTCCAGTTCTCCTGGTTCTTACCAGGAAAACTCCTCAACAATTAACGTCCCAGCATCGGGAAAAGCAATATTTTGTAACAGGTGATGAGCAGTTGACATTAGGGTTTGAAACGGTATGCTCTCGAGGTGGTCCCATTGTCACCAAGTCAGAGTCTGATGAAGAGATCCCATGAAAGTCGAGGAAAATCCTCTTTGGTAGGCATGTACAGTGTGTTAGTTGAACTCTCTCAAATCAAATGAAACCTATAGATGATTCAAGTGTTTGAGTCTGAGAGTCATCCTCATCACTTACCTATACTCCGACTTTTAATTAGCTGCAGTAAAATGACACTTCTTAATAACTCATTTCGGACTGCATTTAGAGATATGCATGTCAAATAAGTTTCGTTTGTTACACTATTCTGTACTAGAAAAACATGGTTTCGTTGATGGCCGCGAAAAAACAAAAAGACGCCAATTTAAGTCATTTAAGTTACACATTAAGCTGTCGTTTTACTGCAGCTAATTAAAAGTCCGACTATAATGCTACCGAGCCGTCGATGGTAGCCACAGCAGTCCTTAACTGTTAGGAATTAGGAGATACGGCAATATGTCGACAGAAACTACTTAGCAGTTCTTGGATAGACGTGGACTTGAAAACAATCGTCTTCATCATTCCATTTCTCGTAATGATGTAACGGGACGGACAGGTCCCGCATCTGATGATGGTAAGGGCTTGTAATTGTCGAAAGAGCTTGTAATAGGCCTAATTGAATAAAAGTATTTGACTTACACTAATTGTCATCAGCTCAGCAGCATGAAGTGATGACTCTCAAACAACACCTATCGGTCCATTAAATTCGGAGAAAATTGGATGTGACAGACGGACAGACAGACAGACACTCGAGTGATCCTATAACAGTACCGATTTTTCCTTTTAAGGTAAGGAACCCTATATATAAAGCGAAAAATAAAAAACTTTTTTACAAAAAAAAACAACCGACTTCCAACAAAACACTACAAAGTAAAAAATAACTTTAATTTCAGAAGTCGGTGTCAAAAAACGAAAATGCAGAACCAACGACACCGACTTCTGAAATTAAGTTATTTCTGTTTTTGTTGGAAGTCAGTTGTTTTTTTTTTGTAAAAAAGTTTTTTTACATAAAGGCTTTTGTAAAAAAAATCATACGGTTTCCGATACTTACTGCCTTAACCATTGTATTTTCCCGAGACTGGACTTAGTTGCATTGCACTCCGTATAAAGAAAGCTTTGACCGTGTGTGATATTTTTCAGTTCTAAGCAGATTTACGGTCTATATGAGACGACATCTTTATCTTTTTTGCTACTTGCTGCAGATTTTCTTTCGTTTTCTGATACGGCCGTAGCTTTTGCATTTGCTCGGCGCGGCGATGGGCTTTTTAAGTTCATTGCATTCCATAAGCAAGCTCACTTTGATTGAGATTTTTTCATTTTTGGCCAGATTTACGGCCGGTGCGAGACGCCATTTGAAATTATTTTGCTATGTTAGGGGAACCCAGAGGGTTTTTGCGCAAGCATATGCCATTATGCAGGGCAAAAATTTGATAGCTGAGTTGGTGCGGCATGACGAGAGAACACCAAAAATATTTTTGAAAAGTTTTGGATAGGAGCTCCGTGGTCAGGAGTTCATTTTCAGATTTAAGAAAAGGGCCAAAAATAAATTGATCTTCAGAGCCGTTGATTTTGGTATGATCGTGTGCGTCCTTACCCATAATGACTTAAATAAGCAAATCTGATGAATAAATTGTGAGCTTAACCTAAATCTGACTTTGGATACTGAGATTTGCACAGTTTTTAAAAGGATATTCAGGGCGAATAAAAGTTATTCTGTGCAATAGTGACATGTCCTGATAGTGAATATATAAATATCTGACGGATTGATGGAGCCTTTTTGCAAATATGACGAAATTTCATTGATTCAAGCAATTCAGGGCAAGTCATCCAGCTCGGTAGACACAACTTTAAGAAAGAGGCCGACAGAAGGATCCTGTTGGGTTGGGCAGCATTTGGAAAACTTCGTCAAGTCTTCTCGTCGCCTATCCCGCAGTGTTTGAAGACTAAGATCTTCAACCAGTGCGTCCTGTCCGTCATGACATATGCGGACACTGACAGTCGGGCTGGTCCACAAATTCAAGGTCACTCAGCGCGCTATTGAGCGAGCTATGCTCAGTCTCTTTGAAGGATAAAATCAGTAATTAAATTATCCGGAAAAGAATCGCAATTACCCACATCGCTTGCAGAGTAAGCAAACTGAAGTGGCAGTGGGCTAGCCATATCTGTCAAAGGACTGATGGCCGGTGGAGCAGACGAGTTCTGGAGTGGACACCGCGTATCGGCAAGCGTAGTGTGGCACGCCCCCCAGCTAGATGGACGGACGACCTAAAGAAGGTGGCTGGGGTAGACTGGATGCGAAAGGCGGATGACAGGGTTTTGTTTATATTTTTTTATTCGTCCTTTCTTATCAACTTGTCTTTATCATTTGATGGTTCTATACCAGCATTCTGTGGTCCTCGTCTACTGTTTTGTCCAGCACTTTCGAGTATGCTGTTAGTTCCAGTGTATCTGTAGATGTTAGTACTTTTTAATCAGACATAACATTAACTTTAACATTAACTTCTTTACCAAAAATAATAACAGGCGCGGCAGTCAGTGCGCGCCGCCGGAAACACCGACATTTTGGAAATTGCCCAAGATTTATGAACTTCAAGCGCGCACTCTCGATATTATTTAATATAACGATGCCTTTGAACTGTGACCTATATATTATAGGCCGACCGCTTAACTGAGACGTTTCCTGAGGTAGCTGCGCGGTGCGGGAGGGATGATAGTTGTCACAGGTTGAGGAATCACTGAGTTCTCGCATCACGTCACTACACCTTTCCCGCACCGCGCTGCTACCTCAGGCAACGTCTCAGCTAAGCGGTCAGCCTATAATTGTGTTTTACAGATACAATACCGAGCGATATGTTACGAGCGATTCGCCAAGGACTCGAGGTCCGTCGCGGACTCGTCGTAAAACCATTATGACCGGCCGCCATTGGCCTCAATACCTGTGATATAATGTGTATTGAAACTCAATGTGTTTTTCATGGTAATTCAGTAATTAAACTGATCTGTAGCAGCCATCTTCGACAACTTCTTGGTACACTCTAATGGTGGAATAGGCCTAATGAAAATTTTATTTTTATAATTTCTTATTTGGGATAGGTTGAGTAATATCTCTAAATTTTATACAAACCCTTCCAAGAACATCCCAACGCGACTCCTTCAGCAGTGACCACACTTTACACAGTTTAGACTGTAAACTTATTTACCCGCAGAAACTAAACTGCTCAACCACACATTCACGTAGAGTTTACACAAAATGATATCTAGTTATTTCCATATGGAATCCGACGGAGCGACTGATACACAACTTTAAATTTACGATATTAACCGCAGCACGTAGATTTATTTTGTGATTTCTCGCGAACAAGCAGAAGTTCTGGGAAATGTACGACATAACGTAACATAATACTACTCGTACGTACCGAATAAAACTCCGAAACTTTTTGAAACTCCTGAAGTAAATAGTAGTAGTGATGACGTCTCCGACTAAGCGTGTCGGAGCACGATAAGCGATTAGTTTCGGTGGCACGCTGCACGCTGCGGCGCAGCTCGTCGGTCACTGCACGTCGCTCACTCGCGGTCCGTCGGGTGGCGTCGGGCGCGGGACGGTCAGCGCGCGCGGAGCTCGCTCGGCGACTGGCGGAGCGCGCCGCGCGCCGCCGCGCCGCCACACGCCGCGCGACGTCGCGCGACTCTCGCGCGGGCAGCACGCGGCACTAGCCACAACAAACATCACAGCCACTTGGATCATTATTAATAAAACATTATGCCTGTGGCCTTGCCCTAAGATGTTGTTTGCGATATTTGTTCCGTTTTGTTAACAGACAGCAATCGCTCCAACACACATACCTTCCAGGTGAAAATATGCTATGAATCCAACACTTCAGTAAGAAATTCAAATTGCATTTATTAGCTGCTTATCATTTTGCGCACGTGCAATGCTGAAAATGGTTTACCTGCCACAGGGATCCTGATCACGTTTCTCTGATGAGCATAATATACAAATCTAGCTACACGCCTGCCTATCCCTTCTGAAGACACAGTCGTGAGGTCGTAACGTCGAAGCATCGCTTGTTGGTACATCGGTGCTATAGCGAAATAGAACGCGTTCACTTCAAGCAGATTGTGCACGTTAAATCTGCAAATATTCACGCACTAGTTTTAACGTGCCCGGAAAGATTTCAATCGCGTTGCGTTCGATTACCAGTTCAGTCACACTGCTCACTCCTGCCCACTCCTACACACTACTGCACACACAGTGCTATGTTGCAGTCATTCATAGCTAGTCATAACTTGTTGCTTTCCGACGCTGAACATTACATACAGGTGGAATTGAAGTTTTCACATTTTCTTCTTTTTCGTGGTAGTAACTTGGAAGTTTAAAAGCAATTTGCTAGTAAAACTTGAGGAGTCTATTTACATGAAAACCTATTAAAATTAGTCACCCACAGTTCAGTAGCAATACGCACAGTTTCTGATTTTACTGGCGCGTCTTAGGACTCTTAGGTTCGATTCCATAACAGGAATTGACTTTGTTTGCAACTACATTGGCAGCAACCCACGCCGGCACGGCCTGCTAACGATACAACTCCAATTGCCTTCAACTCGGTACATTTCGACATTTGACTAGGTTTCCTCAAATCTATAAATTTCTCTTCTTCCACCTTAGCCTGGTTCAGTTCTTCCTTCGGGGACGCTCTCAGTGTGTTCGTCTGGAGGACGTCTTCTCTGATTGGTGTAGCCTCACTGAGGGTGTTCCTCAGGGTAGCGTTCTCTCTCCTCTCCTTTTTTCAATTTTTATAAACTTTGTTACAAGAGTAATCTTCTCTAGTTTTCATCTCTACGCAGATAACTTGCAGCTTTATCGACATTTTACTGTAGCTAACGCGGGTTCTGCAATTGCTGCAATGAATCATGACCTGGCTTGCATCAGCGTTTGGGCTAAGTCATTTGGTTTGCAAATTAACCCAACTAAATCCCAGGCCATGATCATAAGCAGTAGATTCGTTCGCAATGCGGTTGATGTTAAATCTCTGATGCCTTTATATCTCGATGGCGTTCGCATTGCCTATACTGAAACCGCTAAAGAAAACAAGCTACTATTCTTATTCCTTCTCTGTCCATGCTGTTAGATTGTGGAACTCACTTCCGCCTAGCATTCGTGATTTAAAAACTATTTCTCTATTCAAATGTCGATTAAAAGAGACCTTTCCTCTATACTGCGAGTATACTGTGAGTATATATATATATAAGTTTAAGTATTGTTATTGCTTATGTTTATTTTTATTTTTTGCATTATATGTGTAGTTTTATTAATATTTTAGTTTTACGCTTCACACATTCATATTGTTCTCTTCTTGTTCTCACACTATTGTCTACATTTCTTTTTTACATCTCCTTTCGCAGGTCTGCTGGAATTTAAGAAATTTCTTAAGAAATAAGCAGTACCTTTGTACTCAAATTATAATTATGTCATATCCCTATATGTTTTACTGTGTGTACATATATCTAAATATATAAAACTCAAAGGTGACTGACTGACATAGTGATCTATCAACGCACAGCCCAAACCACTGGAGGGATCGGGCTGAAATCTAAATATATAAAACTCAAAGGTGACTGACTGACATAGTGATCTATCAACGCACAGCCCAAACCACTGGAGGGATCGGGCTGAAATTTGGCATACAGGTAGATGTTATGACGTAGGCATCCGCTAAGAAAGGATTTTGATAAATTCTACCCCCATGGGGATAAAATAAGATAAGTCTCAGGGGCAAACTCTCAAATTTGCGGGTATTGACTTAAGAGAACATTGCTTTTCTCATGGACAGTTTTATGTTGCTTGCTCACGAGTAAGTTCACCCAATAGCTTGATAGTTTTAGCGCCTAATGACAGATTAGTTAAGAATATTGTGTACAAAGAAGTTTTGTAGGCCCAAATTTTTTACACACGCTAAACAAAAGTAAAGCCGCAAAAAATATACCTAATTAATAATAATACTTAACGCGAGCGAAGCCGCGGGCAAAAGCTAGTAGTAATCAAATAAAATAAATAAATACTAGTAGACATTTTTATCATTCTATTGATTAATGTGCAACGTCTAGTACCAACTACCTAATTTACGAAGAAACAAACCAAGATAATCAATACCTTTCTACCAGCGAGTCCGAGAGCATGAACAAAGATAGCGTAACGTTGACAGCTAGTAGACATGGCGCAGGTAGTTGGTGATTTAAGCTTGAGTACACTGCTTTTGACTACGTTGAATGTATTTTGTTGTTTTTTTTTTTTTGAAATGTGCCTTTTGTACATAGGACATATTGTTCTCAGAAATATTGTTGTTGATGTGATTGTTGTGATTAATGCACTAATTAACTATTATTATTACTCTACTCTAACATTTATTTACAAACATATCTTGACATTCTCATTTATACGTGACATTTTAATCTTTAATTATTCTTGTGGCATTAATATTTGCTAATGCTTCATTATTATTTGCGACGGTGAAATTAACCAAAATTGTGTTATTAATTATAAAACTATTGTTGCAAGTAATTGTACAATGTTGTAATACAGTAAAAGCTTGAAATTTGCATGCCTCAAGGCGTAATATGGTTAAACTATGCTCTATTTTTTTTAACAACTTTATGTAATTACCCTTATTAGCAAATAAATAATTTTGAATTTGAATTTGTTTGTGCAGTTTAAAAAATTTTTCTTTCTTTTTTTAATTTACGTTGACATAATGAAATTCAGCTTACTGATCACTACGCATAATATTATTAGGTAAATAATAATGAAGCATAATTTTATAAACCATAATATTATAAACGCATAATGATATTACAAATAATTTTCTTTGGGATAAACATAATAACTCCTAACGCCCCTAACGGATGTAGACAATATTTCGTACCTATTACTGATTATAGCTCCAAAGTAAGAGCCGAATGTAATGTACTAATAAGACCATAGAAATGTAAAAAACTTCTTTCATATATCTATGAATAAGACGTAGTCGACAGAGCCCCGCTTCGCGGGGGGGGGCTATTTCTGTCTGCAGGGTTTAAAGGAACCTAACACAAAGAAGAAGACGGGGATCGTTCGCTCGCTTTGCTCGCTCACTGGAGCCCCCGTCATTCCCTTCGAACCTAACCTGTCCGATTCGGGGTGCCCCAAGTGCCGAGCTCGCTTCGCTCGCTCTTGGACAGACACTTAGAAAATTTTCTCAAATAAATAAAGCAAGTAATTATCTATCAATGCATTTTGTCAAACTTTATTTTATGCTTTACGTTTGATGTAATGAAATATTGTTGTTTGAAATGTTAGTGTAGCTCAGTATTCCTCTGGCCTCTGTTAGTGTAGCTCAGTGTTCCTCCGGCCTCTGTTAGTGTAGCTCAGTATTCCTCCGGCCTCTGTTAGTGTAGCTCAGTATTCCTCTGGCCTCTGTTAGTGTAGCTCAGTGTTGCAATGCCAGCTGTATTTTTGCCAGATTTATTTGCAAATAAACAATGCAAGTACTTAATGTCTTGAGAATTAATAAAAGAAACGCTGTCTGTATAAAACGCTCCACACTTTAATGCAGCGCGTCTCAGTAGCGCTGTCGCATTCCGTTGCGCACGCGGGGAATATGAGCGAGGAATTACAGCTACTCGTCGCAGTAGTGCTGTCGCATTCCGCAGCGCACGCGGGGAATATGAGCGAGGAATTACAGCTACTCGTCGCAGCAGTGCTGTCGCATTCCGCAGCGCACGCGGGGAATATGAGCGAGGAATTACAGCTAATCGTCGCAGTAGTGCTGTCGCATTCCGTTGCGCACGGGGGGAATATGAGCGAGGAATGTACTACATTCAATTAAATTATAATGTATCTGTCAATGTCCACGATACATTTATTGAGAATCCAACCAAATATTTTTTATATTCGTGTCTCCTTTGTGAGTCGCATATTGTTATTATGTCGCGCCCTGACGTGTTGTATAAATGATTGACATTTAGTCGACAATACACTGATATATAGAGCAGTGGTGGCCCAGTGGTAACTTACGAGTTGTAGGTCGTAGGTTCGAGCCCAGACAGGCGCTTTGCTTTGTGTAAATTATTTCATCACCAATGCTCTCCAAACGGTGAAGGAAAACATCGTGAGGAAGCCAGCATGTCTTAGAACCAAAAATTCGAAGACATGTGACATCTACCAACCCGCACTGGGCCCGCGTGGTGGATTATGGCCCACTCCCTCTCACCGAGAGGAGGCCTGTGTCCCAGCAGTGGGAACATTATAGTATGTAGACTGATACTGACACATCCTAATACGTTTCTTCGTTCTTTCAGAAAAATTACGTTTCTTGGAGCCGTAGAGACGCGGGATGCAGGGGAGGGGGGTGTGAAGGGCTGCGTGTTGTGATGGTAATGTGACCTCAAATGTCACCATACCGCGACTAAGTCGGTGTCATCGGGGTGCGTCTCATATCATATAAAGTTATTTGGTATATTTTAATTTCAATAACGTTCACAAGTATAATAAACGTTAAATATACCAACTGTTGATATAATTTCCTTACATATTTAACATTTATATCTACAACTCTAAAACTTATTTCGTTTAACGTTATTGGATATAACGTTTATCAATTTAATCGAAAATCATTAGTTCTATCGTTTAAAATATATATTATATTGATACCATCATTACGGTTAACACCCCGATTCAGAGCAATCCGACTAGGATAAGTTAGGTTAGAAGGACTCCGTGGCTTCGTGGATTAAAACATTGTCGTAAAAAGTCAATATGTCGTGCTACAAAAGTTAGTCACAGAAACGAATCGCTGCAGAACCGACTCCACGTGGTCTTGTCTGCCCTACCCCTACAGTGTAATGTAAGCCCGCGCAGGCGCGGAGGGGCGAGCCGGCCCGCGAGCTGAGGAGCAGGTGGGTGTAACCCTCGCCGCCGCGGCTGAGGCTGCGGTGGTGAGCGTTAAAAGCTCGCGTGGGACGCCGGAGCCTCGCAGCGCCGGAGCCGTGTCAGAAACCATGCCTGCTGCATGTTGCATGTTTCTCTGCATGCTGCATGTTTGCTTGCATGCTGCATGCTTGCGTACATGCTGCATGCTTGCTTGCATGCATGGTGCATGGTGTCATTATGGTTAACACCCCGATTCAGAGCAATCCGACTCGGATAGGTTAGGTTAGAAGTCTAAGGCAGGCGCGGAGCAGAGCGAAGCTCCCGGCTTGGCCTTCGTGGTTATTGTTTTATAACCACCCAGATATAGGAGCCCCGTCGAGCTATCTTGGCAGGTGATAATCAGTTACTAGGTATTATCTACTCAGGTTACTAACTATGATAGAAATTACAAAAATAAAGTTATTATCATATTAGACTAAATAGGTTTTATATCTTTTGAGTGGTATAACAAACACTCTCTCAGAGACAAATTTAAAAGGATTTATGTAATAACTGTGTCTTCTCAGTATATTTAAAAAAATCTTTTATATACACATAAAAATTTAAATTGTTTTAAAAATACAGTGATATCCATGATATAAATACTAGGAACAAACACAAATTTGTTGTGCCTACAACAAGGCTCAAGAAAATAGGTGGCTCGTTCAGATGTCAATGTATTAGTAGATTATTAACCAAGGGGATAAAGCAGTGTCTTCTGTAGCGAGGGATTTAAGTTTACCCAAGACTAAGACAGCTTTATCACCGAGGAAAATACTCTACTTTTCGTACCATTTGCGAAAAAATTAACACAATAATAATATGAGATAAGCATTTATTAAAAATAATGACAATTAAAAGAAAAAGTTAACATTCGAAACATTGGTCCAATTATTGATAGAGAGAGTTACATTTTTGTTTGGTACATTTATTGTTGATGAGTTGATTTGAGTATTTCTCTGTTCTTGCGTCTGAGGAACTTGCGTTTTATTGTAGATAGTATACGTCGGAGATAGTGGTGGTGGTGCATCGTGAGTTACGGACGAAGATAAGTTGCCGGAAGTTGATGGTTGTGGCTCTGATGGATGGCTTCTTCTAAAGCAGTGACCGGTGTAGAGTTCAACATCTTTAACTTTTAAATATTTAGCAATTGCCTTTGGCATATTGCTAATTTTATTTTTGCCGATGGCTTGTCGAGTACATTTCCCATTCCGATAGTTTATAAAAAATCTATTGTTTTCCATGTTGGTGGGACGTAATGCTTGGTATTTATAAATGATTTTAGTATATTGTCCTTGTACAATGAACGACCGATTTTTCTTTGTCTTAAGTTTCCTTTACATTAATCAGCAGTAACTCATTGGAATAATTTTCAACGTCCTCCACCTTTAAGTTTACAAGTTCACATCCGCGGCAAGCACCATTGAGTCCAAAAATTAAGGCCACCTATAACAAAGATAAAAAACGTAAATATATAGATTATTTACCTTTACTAAGATACGAAATATTCATAGTTAAATCATGTATACTTTTACTTTTGTGGCCAGAAAAATTTCGTCAGGAGCTTCATTAAGAAATTTTTCCACATTTTGAGTCGTAAACATTTTAGACTTCTTTGCGCAATGCCCTTCTGATTTTCTTTTTAAAAAAGCCAGTAATTTCGTGAATCTATTTATTTCAATGCTGTGTTTGATGCTTATTGTAGCTTTCAGTTTTGAGTATATGCAAAAAAGTGTATTCGGATTCTTTGTCTTGGATAAATAATCAAAATAGACAAGAAGTACTGATTCTGAAATTGATAGGCCTTTCACACTTCTCCACGTTGAAAATTCTTCATAAGTTTTTAAATAATTTTCCTTGGATTTTGTTGGCAGCATGCACTGATGGAATCCGACAATTCACTGTCACTGTCGCTTTGATTTAACATCGTAACATATTTTTAGAACATTAACTTATTTATAAAAATAAATTAAAATAAACTTAACGTTTATGTATGTATTTGAAGAAAACAAAAAATTCTTAGACTAATATTTTTTTGTCGGAAAAGCAAAAGCATCAAACTCATACGGCCTCGTCGGTTTTCGTAATTTTATTTAATAATCATAACTGCATAATAAATGCGTATTCCTTTTTCAAAAAGATGTGTAATGCTTTATATACCAACTCAATGGTGTAAACACAGATGTAGTTCAGTATAAATTTCGGTAAGTATTCCAAATTTAAATCACATTCTCCCCCTAGAGGATGAATGAAATTCAGTAAATTCAGGAAATTCAGTTTCTTTCCCTGTTTTTAACAGATTAAATATGACTATTGTTATGTTCGCTTTTTGTGGCATAGAATGTCACTTTTTTGAGCAAGTGGTATGAAAAATATATTAATAATAAATTCTAGTATGGAAATCTCCAGGGCCGGATGGGCTGCACGACTTTTGGATAAAATGGTTCCAAGGATCGCACGCCCGCTTGGCATCTCAGTTCCAGTTAGCCTTAAGAGTCAGGGCCGCTACCCCAGTTCCTAACGACAGGAATAACCCACCTGCTCCATGGATCCCAAAAATTATAGACCGATCACTTGTCTACCGATGATCTATAAAGTTCTGACATCCATTTTGAAAGCTAAAATTAACAAACATATAGACACCTACTCCATCATGTCTGTCTCTCAAAATGGATGTAGGAAAGGGTCCCGGGGTACTATAAGGAGTTCCTATATCTCCTGCTGTGCCAGTGAGACGGGTAAGTCATTTAAGATCTGCCGTGCCGGTGAGACGGGTAAGTAATAAACATGATAATATAATTACAAAACCTCTAATATTTACCTACAAGATATAACAACTGAACCTATTATTTTATTTGATATAATGATCAGTTAATATAATAAACGATTCATGTAATGTTAAAGTAACTAATTTTTATAAGCATAACAGACAATTTTTTTTTTTTTATGATTTTATTTTTGTAAGTAGAAACCTACTTACAAAAATAAAATCATTTACATAAAAATAAAGTCATTTAGTTACACAAAAATAAAATCATTTGCACAAACACTTTTACACGTCAATCATATTTTTTTGAACTAGATGAGGTCAGCGTTTCGTATCTGACTACTCTGAGAAGAAAGGCCGAAACAAACTCAGAGGAAACTGTCTCTTTTAATGTCCAGATTTAATCTTGGACAGGTTATATGAAAACCATGTAGATCGATGACTGAGATAGTCTTTTAAGTAAAGAACCACACAGATTGAGAGGACCTGTCCAGTCATTGCACGCATTTGTCAGAAATCGTGCAGCTCAACTCACGACGATTCGACGAACAATACCAAAGAAAGGACATTTGGGTAGGCCACATGACAAATACTAACAGAACAATAACAAAAATAAAAAAATGACCCACATTGTCGTCACATGCATAATAATTAAAATAATTTAATACTTTACAAAGTAAGCAAATGTCATCTACACTAATATTATAAAGAGGAAAAGTTTGTTTGTTTGTAATGAATAGGCTCAAAAACTACAGAACCGATTTTAAAAATTCTTTCACCATTCGAAAGCTACATTATCCACGAGTAACATAGGCTATATTTTATTTTGGAAAAAAATAGGGTTCCGTAAGATATTTGGGTTTTTCGGACACAAGGTGTAAAAAATCAACCAGAAAAGTTACTTATTTTGCGTACGCTGCCTAAACTATAAAAGATAGAACCATAAAATGTTCTAATTAATTGTAGATCTTATAAATATCTACAAAAAAGTCCGCGACACACTATACCTATCTATGTCGAGTGAGGCACAACAACCATTTTTTTATTTAAAAATCTTGAATTTTTTTTAAACGCGTTTATTTAACTCATGCTATTAATCCTTATCAAAATAAATTATTTCATCACTAAGTACAATTTATGTAGATAATATTTGGTCTTTGAATGATTAAAATTGGACGTTTGGTTTTGAAGTTATGGCGAAATTAAAATATTACGATCAAATTAGTAGGAATTGATTTACGATTTACGAAAAGAATGTTTTACGCATGGGCAACTTTACGTTGCCCTATCACGGGTCGGGGCTCTCGACCATCAGTATATTTTGTTACCTGAAAAAATTTTTACGTCAAATGTTGTTTATAGAGAAGCTCTACAATAATCGCTTTAGTTATCTATCCTAAAACAACGGGTTACGCTCCGGGACTGCCGGCAGAAGTGAAAACTTAGTATTAATTACATTTAAATATTTTCATCATTAACAACTTTAACATACACAGAAAGACAATCTGTGCAGCCTGCGGATAATGACTGCGTCATCGATGTTACTGTCGGTGTCTGTGAATTGACCTGGGAATCATTTTGCTGACCGAGTCTTTCCTGGGTAGGCTTTTTGCAGCGGTAACCTACATCCACGCGGGCGGAGCCGCGGGCGACCGCTAGTTGTTAATATAAAATTCATTTTATTATTGTGTCGACAATTTTAATTAGATTTTTTTAATAATGTGTGGTAATTTATTATAATCGTCATGTTTGTACCAAGATAATATTTGTCCGCCGAAGCCGCGATGACGGCTAGACATAGCGTTCTTTAATAATTACAACATCTGTACCTATCCTACCTATTACAACATCTGTACCTATCCTACCTATTACAACATCTGTACCTAACCTACCTATTACAACATCTGTACCTAACCTATTACCTACCTATTTTCAACAAATAAACAATATGTGGATTTGGATTTGGATTAATGCCTCAGGGGTGGTCCCATATTAATTTTATTAACTTTGCTTGGGTAGTTTTTGATACGATTTTTTTAACTTAGTTTATAGTGATGATGTTTTAATAACTTCCTGTCACTGATATTTACATAACAAGTAGTATTATATGCACAGGTTATATGAATTTGTGTGGGGTAAGTAGGTACTACTAAAAAGTGTTTTTTTAAGTCAGTTGTTTTATTTGGATACTAAGAATATCTTAGTATCGGCATCATTTTCAAATGACATAAATGTAATTAAACTATCGACAATGCTAAACTGAAAGTCTTCTTAATCGCTCAAAAGACGTCCTCGCTCTACGCGATGTCCTCAGTTACAAACGCGTGCTGACAGTAAATAGTCTCTTAGAACCTTAAATCAATTCGCTAATCTGCGAGGCCCTGTATGAAACGTTCTATAGCCTGACGAAACGTCGCTAAGCACATAAATACGCTTTCATACTGACATGTAAAAACATTGGCTTTGAAGTTGATTGAACGTAAACATCGTAATATGCGCCGTGACTGGGCGGTGTCGGCCGGCAGACCGTGTGCGGCCTTCGAATGAACATAAATGAATAAATAATCAAATGAAACTGATAAACTGCTCATATGTTGGATCACTACAAGGTTATGTGATTCATCCATTTTCCCCATCCCAATTTTAAACCCGGATTTTCAGGATTTTATTATGTTTTCCTGAACTTCTTGAAACTTTACTTTACCTACCCTCATCGGCCACAATCATCTAGCTTGGGAATGATAAGTTAATAGCCAGTAAACAATTAGCCATCAATAACATAACTTGTAAAAAAAAACAAGTCTCGCAACTCAGTTCTTCTACCGTAAAAAGTTGTGAGATCCATGTAGGTAATACCAAGTCGGTTAATTTATTCAGTCCCTACTTAAGGGACCTTCTGTCTTAAGTTATTACGTAATTAGATAACCTAACAACATCTTTTAGTGACCATATCAATATTAAAAATTTTTATGCACTCACTGCCGCACTCAAAGTTTTTTTTAAATTAATAAATTACTTAACCCATTATTTTTCTATAGAATTAGATTAACATAAAGATTATTTAAATTTTTATACCCATACTGACTGATACAATTTGCGTAAGTTAAATAAGACGTGGTTTGTGTGTACTTATAGTTGCGATATCGCAGTAAGAGCCACAGGTTGCCTGGAAGAAACTGGCCGCCTTTCTGTGACGGACGGCAAGCGTGGGAGCCGCGGCGCGCGCAAGCCACCTGCGCCGGCCGCGGTTATGATTATTAGTGTTCTTTCTTTCATGGCGATTTCGGACAATTTAGTCTACTTAATACTTTGCGGCATTTTGGTACACCTTCATAAGACATGCCCATTCTTGCTTTTTCATTCCGTTGATTGACCATTTTACAAGTTACCCTTGAACATAATTATATCTAGGTACCTATCTACACCTATTATTCCATTATATTGTACATTATACAGGTACACTGATTCATTCGCTGCAAATGTAACTTTGTAATCATATAGTTATATGTTTTTTGTTGATTACAAAGTTATTTAGGTGTGCAGTTGGTGTATCTAGAAAAGTGGACCGAAATTGCAAAATATTTTAGTTTTTCCTTGACTTACACATTAAAACTAATTGTATTCTAAATTTGAAGCTTCTATGTCTGCTAGAAGTGCCTTAAAGTTCGTTTTTTAATCCCAGAGACTAATCTGACAGGTGTGACGTCAAACTTCTATACAAAAAAAATTCAAACATAAAAGTTTTTAATGTCAGATTAGTATCTGGGATTAAAAAACGAACTTTAGAGTTTTGATCAGTCAGTGAGTGAGTGAATCAGTGACAAAATTAAGAAACTTTGACTAGTTATAATTCTTAAACTGCTGGTTCAAATTGAATGAAATTTGAAATAATTGTACCGTGTTTATACAATGCCTGCTTGGTTACTGAAAATTCAGGCTTCTAGTTTTATCCACAACGAAGTCATATGTCGAAAATGGCCTAAACTGTTTTGAGAAAAAAAAAACAACCGACTTCCAATAAAAACACTACAAACTGAAAAATAACTTTAATTTCAGAAGTCGGTGTCGTTAGTTCTGCGTTTTCGTTTTTTGACACCGACTTCTGAAATTAAAGTTATTTTTCAGTTTGTAGTGTTTTTATTGGAAGTCGGTTGTTTTTTTTAGTAAAAACGTTTTTTATTTTTCACTTTTTAGGGTACCGTATCTCAAAAGGAAAAATACGGAACCCTCACAGGATCAATCGTGTGTCTGTCTGTATGTCCGTCTGTCACCGATAATCATCTCCAAATGTAATGGACCGATAGGTGTTGTCTGAGAGTCATCACGTCATGTCGCTGAGCTGATGTTATGTCAAAGTCAAATACTTTTATTCAATTAGGCCTATTACAAGCTCTTTCGACAATTACAAGCCCTTACCATCATCAGATGTAATGAAATGATTAGGTAAGTGATGACTCTCAGAATTAAACACCTGAATCATCAATAGGTTTCATTTGATTTAAGAGATATCAAGTAACACACTGTAAATGCCTACAAAAGAGAATTTTCCTCGATTTTAATGGGATCCCTTCATCAGACTCTGACTTGGTAACAATGGGACCGCCTCGAGAGCATACCCACCCTTTCAAACCCTAATGTCAACTAACTGATCATCACCTGTTAAAAAATATTAATTATTTCTGTATAACAAGCTTCCCTTAGAATTTAAAAGCTTATGCAATGTGTTAATGAAATAACCCAAAACCTGAAACTAGTTTGTTTAGAATCGGCAGCAAAATCGAATACAATAATTTTTAATATACCTACTTAGGTAATTATTTATCAAAAAAAAAAGTGCGATGGAAAAATTTGAATCACTTTTCTATTCCAAAGCAAAACATACGCATTATTTAATAACAGAAGGAGGGGGGGATTAACCTCAAACGACAGTGCTCCCGTGTCAACGAACGTTTGACAGCGGCGCGGCAATAGAACTACGAATCTGTAGCGCCACAACAACATTTACAAATATCTTTTACAATAATTGATGAAAATTAATAATTATACGCCATATCAATTTATTAATATAAAAATCGGTTGGGGTGTCCGAGGTTTTGGGTTATTTCATTAACACATTGTATAGCGCAAACTTATTTAAGAACAAATTGAAGACATATTTATTGAGGAAGGACTATTACAGCGTCGATGAGTACCTACATGATAAGCGACAACCGTAATTATTGTTCTAGATTGGAATTAATTTTAAATGATAAGTATGTTGTATTTTAAATTTTATACCTAATATTATTTATTTATTTATTATCACGTACCTTTATTGTATTATAAATTATTTTTCAACACACTTGCTCGTAAAGTGAGCCTTATTATATCGTTCTTAGGGCCATAAACCGAACTATAACATACACGTGCATAATAATATTACACACTAGTGCATAATAGAATGATCCCTACAAAGTTAAGTTAGTACCTAACTGCAAATTATATGCGAGTAAACAGAGCATTTTCAATTTAACCGGGTAATACAGTTTTTTTTTTTTTTTGTAACAACAAAGAGGTTTTATGCCACCGAAAATCTATTTACATTTTTGAAATAAATAAATGTGTCCCTAATTAAGACGAAAAAACATTTATTATTATCAAATTATTTATTATTCACAATAATTTCTTATAAAATATTTGCATTTTATCACAAAAATTATCATTTTGAAGTAGGCTGTATGGCTGTAATCAATCAACTTACATTTGGCGCGTGCAAAAAAAAAAATTGCGCGCCATTTCCCAATTTTCCCCTAATTTTCATATTTTGTTTGTATCGCATTTGTTGCTGTGTGGTAAATAATTATTTTTCCTCGCAAGTGTGTTGAAAAACGTCGTATGATACACGTGTGTATTGATGATTACCGTCCTCGGCTCTCTTAAGACCCTCACCTGACGGCTCGGGTCTCAATGGCGCCTCAGCGGTAATCACCAACATTACACACTTGTACCATAATGTACTATTAAAATGAATGTGGATTATTATCGTTTTGAATTTGTTATTTTTATTATCTTTGACTTTTTTTTTCGGTTGTTATATGTAATTGAATGGTAAGTACTGTTTTATTTTACAAAATTTCTACACAATGTATATTATTCCGAAATAAATGACTTATGACTTATTGCTTTTCTCGATGCTTAGATGTTAAGTTTTGATGAGTTCTTCTGGTAAGAACCAGAAGAACTGGAGCTGATGGTGAAGTCTCCATCAGCTCCACTTCACCATACGCATTGTGACGAACATAAATTGCTTAGCAACCATATTAAAGCAATCGAATCGCAACCCGTGAAATATTTATCATTGAGTAGTTTCCATGGCCATCTGTGGTCTTCATCATCAGTTCCACTTTACCAAATGATGATTTCCAAGAGCACATGCACAAGTTAATAAAAAAAATACCCAAATCGCTATAGGTGTGCCTATAAAATTTAAGGTTTTCCCACGATTTCCTTGGGATCCTCTCATCAGATTCCAACTTGGTGACAACGGGACTACCTCGAGAGTATACCCTTTCAAACAAAACAATAATTTTCAAAATCGATCCACAATTGACGGAGAAATCGGTGAACATAAAAAAAAAAACACAAAGTCGATCATATAACCTCCTCCTTTTTTGGAAGTCGGTTAAAAAGGATGGTACAGCCGCTTTTTGATCGACTTGGCGGGGTACTACCGTGCCTCAGATAAGCCTGATAAAAGCATATGTCGCATGCTTAATGGAATACTGACTTAACTCAAAACAGACGCTTTTTGGGAAAGCGCAAAGAAGATCTCGCTATGAGGACCATTTACCGGGTAATATTATGTCTTTCATTGACTTGAATGTGCCCTGGCGGCTGATAGTATGTCATGCTCACTAAAATGTCTCGCTGACGGTGGCGTGTGTGTTGGATCATTTAGCTCCCTTCAAAATGGTTGAGCTGAATGGTGCTGATCTATGCGTCATGTTCGTGAACGGGCGCCGTCAGTTGGGGCTGGTCATCACTTGGCTGCCTCGGCTTATTTTAATTTTTTGGATTGTTGTTTAGTTAAGTACTATTTGCTGTACTCTGGAAGCTCTTAACACGTACGTCTTTTTTATTTTATAACTTCGTTCTCACATATAGTTATAAATTCAACATTAATGATGTAACTAATATTTTTGTAAAAATATAATTTAAAAGAGTGTCCATGGAGTTTCTTGCCCGTTCTTCTCCATAGGTACCTACGCTTTGGAATGGGCAACTAGCTTCATATTTTCTGACTGACCGACTTCTTGACAATTCAAAAGTGCCTGTAAATGGTTTAATTGAAATAAATGCTTTGAGTTTGAGTTTTTGAGGACTTATCCTACTTGTTGACGCATAAAATTAAAACTGATTGGATTTGACTACATTAATTAATCATGAATGCTTGAATTTTGAACGTATGATTAACTATTGATGAGATCTGAGTTTAAACCCGGAAATAATTCTGACCTATATCTACTAATGGGTCAATGTTCCATTAAGCATGCGATTTGTTGATACTTAGTGTTCCCTTGTTTCGCAGACAGAAATTTCATACAATTTCGTTTCGCAGAAAAAGTTTCATATAATATTTTGTCCTTGTATTTTTTTTATTTCGATATTGTTTCAACGACTGTTTACTTGAATGGAACATAACTCAAGCTATCTTAGTTCCCTAGAATCTAATAGCCAGTGCCTAACAACCCCAGACCTGGATATGGATTCTTTACTCAGAAAACTGCAATCTTTGAACATTGGGAAAGGAGCGGGACCTGACGGAATCCCACCACTATTTGTTTCTACCTGTGCGCCGGTATTGGTATCTCCGCTACTAAAAATATATAAGTTTTCATTGGCCACCGGAACTTTTCCATCCGAGTGGAAGAAAGCCAAAATCGTTCCAGTACACAAGTCGGATAATAAAGAGACAATCTCAAACTATCGGCCCATTGCAATTCTCTCTACTTTCGCCAAGGTATTCGAGTCAATGATCTGTCCCCATATCCAACACCATTTTAAGCTATATCTTAGCGATCATCAGCATGGCTTTGTAGCGTCAAGGTCTACTGCCACAAACTTAATGTCTTTCACAGAGTCCCTGATAGAAACTATTGACTCAAATAAACAATTTGATGTGATATACACCGATTTCAGTAAGGCGTTTGATAAAATCTCACATTCCATACTGATAAAAAAAATGGCAACATATGGTATCACGGGATCCTTGCTGAAATGGTTGGAATCATACCTCGCTAACCGTGAATTTTATATTGTGGTAAATGGTTTTCGCTCTACCAACAATTATCGTATGACTTCCGGTGCCCCGCAGGGTTCCCACTTGGCCCCCATATTATTTATCATTTTTATAAATGACCTTCCCCACTGCTTTCACTTTTCAGAGTGTTTTTTGTACGCGGATGACTTAAAGTTTGCCAGGGAAATTGAATCATCAAATGATGCTGAGCTTTTGCAGGGTGATCTGAACAGAGTAATTGAATGGTGTCGGAATAACAAAATGGAATTGAACTTCAATAAATGCTACTATCTATCATTTTCTCGGAAAGTTCACCCCATCCATTCGAGCTATTTTATAGACAAACAAAAAATTCATGAAGTAGAAACTATAAGGGACCTGGGAGTGCTGTTTGACAAGAAAGTTACTTTTATCCCTCATATTGAAAAAACTATTAAAAAGGCTTCCAAAATGTTAGGATTTGTTCTACGCAATACGAAAGGTTTCAAACAGGTCAGCACTAAAGTACTGCTCTATTATAGCCTTGTCCAAAGCATACTGGAGTATTGTAGTGTCGTATGGAGACCACATTATGCTACTCATAAACTTCTCTTAGAAAGGGTCCAGAAGCGATTTCTATGGCACCTTGCTTTTTCCAAAGGAAAAAGCAAGCAGCTGCCCTCCTATGTATCCCGTCTGCAAACTTTCAAGATGCTCTCGTTATCGACTCGAAGAGAAGTTATGGATGCCCTGTTTCTATACAAACTCCTCAGAAAGCAAATAGACTGTCCACAGTTACTGAGTCTCCTCAAGTTTCGTGCCCCAACCCGTTATCCTCGAAATCCTATCACTCCGCTCTACCCGCCCTTGCGTAGAACTGTCCTAGGTGCTAACTCGCCAATACCGCGAATGTGTAAAATCCTTAACAGTTGCAGTGACCTGACCGACGTTCACCACGATAGCATGGGAAAATTTCGTAAATTAATTATTGAATACTATTTGCACAAATAAGACATAATTTATGAATGGCCAATTTGTTAATTAATACACTTATTTAACGTTAATTAATTTTTAATAATCATCTAATGTAAATCAATTATTTAATCTTAGCCAAATTAAATTTATCTACCTGTTATATTATTGAGTACTAATCAATTTAATATATTTCATTTAATTTGATCATTTTGATTTGTTTGTTAAATTGCAAGATTTATACTTTGTTTTATTGTCATGAAAAAATTATAATAAATTGCAAAAACAAAAATGTATAATATAAATAAAATAGTGCATGTTGTGTTAGCCTGTAAGTAATTGTTGCACTTATAAATGTATATCGTGGACTTTTAAATGAAATGTAATGTGTAAACAATTGTAGGCTAACCTAAATAAATAAATAAATAAATGAATGCTTGAATTTTGAACGTATGATTAACTATTGATGAGATCTGAGTTTAAACCCGGAAATAATTCTGACCTATATCTACTAATGGGTCAATGTTCCATTAAGCATGCGATTTGTTGATACTTAGTGTTCCCTTGTTTCGCAGACAGAAATTTCATACAATTTCGTTTCGCAGAAAAAGTTTCATATAATATTTTGTCCTTGTATTTTTTTTATTTCGATATTGTTTCAACGACTGTTTACTTGAATGGAACATATTTCACAGAAATACAATTCAATGAATATTATAATCACTTTTTTTTTATATCAAACTAATTTAAGAGTAGAATTATTTTTTGGTATTTAATTTCAACGAAATAGTAAAAATTTACGTTATATAAAATTTTTACTCGGCAGAATATTACCAAGGATAATAATTAAGGCATTTGGTCTTTAATCAAATGATTTATTATAGCAAAAAATCTTTAGACAATAAACATTTAGTCAAATGATTTGTGAAAAAAAAATATAGGGACATCAATTTTTTTTTTGGGAATTCTACATACGGAATGATTTTTTTATCACCATCCAAATTTTTACAGAGTGTTCTACCCATGAATACGAACAACTTTCACTACGGGACCAATTCTGAAATCACAAAAAAAAAACAGCTGTTTCATACATTTTGGTCAAGTAGGTATTGAACTTTTGTATGAAACAGCAGATTATTTTTTTTTTTCGAGATTTCAGAGTTGGTCCCATAGTGAAAGTTTTTCATAATCATGGGTAGAACATACTGTAAAAATTTGGATGGTGATTAAAAAATATCCCTGTATAATAAAAAGGCAAATTATTGCTCTGAAGAATCATTCCCAGAAACACACAAGCTTGAACATGAGAACTTAGGATGCAAGAGCGAGCGAAGCGAGCTCGGGTCTTGGGGTACCCCGACTCGGATAGGTTAGGGGATGACAAGGGAGCAAAGGGGATCAGACTAGAATAAATCATTTAATTTATTGTTTAACAGATTAAATCAATCAAAATACAAAGAAATAAAGTTAAGCTTTCCAATCAGAATATAAAGCAATTGTATTGGTATAATCCAACGGATCTATAATAAACCTAAACTTTTAAACAAACAATCCGCAGGTACTTTCTGTTTGTTTAACATGCTGCTGTGTCCAGCAATCCCGACGACGCAGCTGTACGTGTCCAGACTGCACCACTCCACGAAGGTTGAGGAGATCGTGGAGTACATGCGTGTGAAGACCAACTGGACTTTGAGGGTCGAGAAATTGGAGTCGCGTCACAACACGAACTTCAAGTTGTTCGTGGTGCGTGTTCCGACACATCATCTCGAGAAGTTCCTCAAGGAAGAGTTCTGGCCGAAGGGTGTTGTGTACCGCCGGTTTCGTGGCCGGCTACATGACACCATATTGAACATAGCTCCACAGTATTCGTGTTCATTAACATTGGTCGACAGTGTTCGTGTGCATTAACATTGCTCGACAGTTTTTGTGCTCATTAATATTGCTTTACAGTGTTCGTGTTCATTAACATTGCTCGACAGTGTTCGTGTTCATTAACATTGGTCGACATCAGTGTTCGTGTTCATTAACGTTGCTCGACAGTGTTCGTGTTCATTAACATTGGTCGACATCAGTGTTCGTGTTCACTAACATTGCTAAACAGTATTCGTGTGCATTAACATTGCTCGACAGTGTTAGTGTTCATTAACATTGGTCGACATCAGTGTTCGTGTTCATTAACATTGCTCGACAGTGTTCGTGTGCATTAACATTGCTCGACAGTGTTCGTGTTCATTAACATTGGTTGACATCAGTGTTCGTGTTCATTAACATTGGTCGACATCAGTGTTCGTGTTCATTAACATTGGTCGGCAGTGTTTGTGTTCATTAACATTGCTCGACAGTGTTCGTGTTCATTAACATTGCTCGACATCAGTGTTCGTGATAAATGATAAATGATTTTTATTTTGTAAGTAGGTTTGCACAAACACTTTTACACGTCAATCATATTTTTATAAAACTAGATGAGGTCGGCGTTTCCTATCTGACTACTCTGAGAAGACAGGCCGAAACAAACTCACTCGGTCACAGTCTCTTTTAAAGTCCAGACATAATCTTGGTCAGGTTATATGAAGACCATGTAGATCGATGTCTGAGATGGTCTTTTGAAGAAAGAACCACACAGATTGAGAGGACCTGTCCAGTCAGTGCACGCATTTGTCAGAAATCGTGCAGCTCAACTCAAAACTTAAGGAGCTCAACGATTCGACGAACAATACCAAAGAAAGGACATTTGGGTAGGCCACATAAATTACTCAAACTGCCAGACCTAGAAAAAAAAAATCACAGAACAAAGAGAATAATAAAAATTAAACAAAAAAATAATAATAAAATGACCCACATTGTCTTCACATGCACAATAATTAAAATAATATAATACTTTACAAAGTAAGCAAATGTCAATGTTTATATAAAACTAGCTGCGCCCCGCGGTTTCACCCGCGTAAGTTTCGATTTAGGGGTATGAAAAATAGATGTTGGCCGATTCTCATAGATACCGGATAAGCACAAAAAATTTCATCAAAATCGGTCAAGCCGTTTCGGAGGAGTATGGCAACGAAAACTGTGACACGAGAATTTTATATATTAGATTCATTAATTAATGTCAATGTGTATATAGAAAAAAAAACATTCAAAATGTATAAATTGGAAGCAACTCAATCCCAAGCCTTTTTGTCCTCAATATAATCCTTAACAGCATAAAAGGCTTTCTGGCACAACTTACGTTTAATGAATGATTTGAATTTATTAATGCTTAGATCTTGAACGTGGCTTGGTAGTTTATTATAAAAGCGTATACATTGGCATCTGAACGAGCCACCTATTTTCTTGAGCTTTGTTGTAGGTAAAACAAATTTGTGTTTGTTCCTCGTATTTATATTATGGATATCACTGTATTTTTTAAACAATTTTATATTTTTATGGGCATATAAAAGATTTTCATAAATATACTGAGAGGGCACAGTCATCACATTAATCTCTTTAAATTTTTCTCTGAGAGAGTGTCTCGGACTTAGTTTATAAATTGATCGAACAGCTCGCTTCTGCAAAACAACGAATTTTTTTTCTGAATATCGGCGGCATTTCCCCACAATAAAATACCGTACGACATTACACTATGAAAATAGCTAAAGTACACTAAACGGGCAGTCTCTATATCAGTTAAATTACGAATTTTTCTAACAGCGTATGCTGCGGAACTTAGTTTTTTTGACAATTTATCTATATGTGGTCCCCACTGAAGCTTAGCATCTAAAGTTATGCCCAAGAATACTGTGCTGTCTTCAGGATTCAATTCCTCGCCCTTTATCAACACATTAGTTTTCACCTGCCTAACGTGAGGTAGCGTAAACTTAATGCATTTGGATTTTTTCTCGTTTAGAAGCAAATTATTAACATTGAACCAGTGGACTAATTTCGAGATCGCGCTATTTACATCGTCATTAACCAACTGCTGACGTTTAAGTTTAAACAAAAGTGAAGTGTCATCTGCAAACAACACTATATCATGATTATCCTTTATGAGGTACGGCAAGTCATTAATATAAATAAGAAACAAGAAAGGG
Source organism: Gortyna flavago (assembly GCA_963669345.1). NCBI lineage: Eukaryota > Metazoa > Arthropoda > Insecta > Lepidoptera > Noctuidae > Gortyna > Gortyna flavago. The sequence continues at coordinate 277,096 of OY770139.1, forward strand.
CCAAGAATCGAGCCCTGTGGGACTCCCATTGTTACTATAGATCCGGGTGATCTTTTTCCGTTAACGTCAACGCTTTGAATCCTTTTACTCAAGTATGAAGTAAGAAGATCCAGAGCAGAATTCCGGATCCCGTAGTGGCGGAGTTTCCTGATTAACGTTTCGTGAAGAACGCAATCGAATGCCTTGGAAAAATCACAAAAGATGCCCAAGGCATCGCATTTATCTTCCCATGCATTATAAATATGTCCTAAAAGTTAACACCGGCATCAGTAGTTGAACGACCCCTTGTAAAACCGAAAAATCGTGTTCATTAACATTGCTCGACAGTGTTCGTTTTCATTAACATTGGTCGACATCAGTGTTCGTGTTCATTAACATTTCTCGACAGTGTTCGTGTGCATTAACATTGCTCGACAGTGTTCGTGTTCATTAATATTGCTCGACAGTGTTCGTGTGCATTAACATTGCTCGAGAGTGTTCGTGTTCATTAATATTGCTCGACATTGTTCGTGTGCATTATCAATGCTCGACAGTGTTCGTGTTCATTAACATTACTCGACATCAGTGTTCATGTTCATTAAAATTGGTCGACAGTGTTCGTGTTCATTAACATTGCTCGACATCAGTGTTCATGTTCATTAAAATTGGTCGACAGTGTTCGTGTTTATTAACATTGGTCGACAGTGTTCGTGTTCATTAACATTCTATCTGAAATCTGTTTGAAAGATCGGAACTTACAAATAAAACTAACGTCTCGCAGTTTGTCTAGATATCGTGCTGAAATACACGGAAAGGTATTCACTTGAACATTTAAATAAATATTAAATTGGATGAACTTTTTTATTTTACTCACGAAAATGTTTCTATGTACTTCATTGAATATTAAAAGGCAGCGCTTACCTTAATTTCGTGCACTGCACAGTATATGTGATAATTTTATGAGTGTAATATAAGACCGCGCGAGCGTCCCGCTCGTCCAGCGTCGGAGCAGCGTCGGTGCAGCGTCAGCGTATTGTCGGAAATGGAGCAAAAGTTTAAAAGCGTAGGTGCGTATAGTGTCGGGAATTGTTCCGAGAGAGACATGTTATACGAGTAGCTCAGTTCGGAAAATGCTGTGCTCACAGTGCGCGGCCAGTCCACGCCTAGAATTAAGGGGCTAGTTCCTGTATTTTTAAGAACATTCGCATTCTAATCGTAGTCTCAATCTGACAAACAAACTTTGGTCATTGATTGCGCTGAGATTAGATTATGACATGAATTTTAAAGTGTTTTAAGTACGAGAAATTGGCCTAGCCATACCGATCTAAACAGTTGCTATATTGACCTTCTGAGACATACCGGTCTAAACAGTTGCTATATTGACCTTCTGAGCCATACCGGTCTAAACAGTTGCTATATTGACCTTCTGAGCCATACCGGTCTAAACAGTTGCTTTATTGACCTTCTGAGCCATATAGTCTAAACAGTTGCTATATTGACCTTCTGAGCCATACCGGTCTAAACAGTTGCTATATTGACAATATTGGCCTTCTGAGCCATACCGGTCTAAACAGTTGCTATTTTCTTTTCATGAGATTACCGTTAAGCCGTGGCAGGATAATTATTTACATAATATGTTCGACCATGTTACTTGCTAAATCTTGTAAAGGTGACCCACGTCTCTTGTCCTCTGCAGCAAACGGTCTTATCGATAACATATTGCTTTTAAATAAAGACATGACACACTAAATAAGTCAGGTTTATGTACTGTAGCTTGCTATACTTAGTAATTTACTTATTACTTATTCAATAATACTTGAATGACACTTCATAAATGAGAAAGATTTCTGTAAAAGAACACTCACGTAATTTATCACTCGTAAGTAGTAAAATAAACGAATGTTCATAGCTGTAGGCGAGCCACTCATTTGACTGACAGACGATTAGTGGCACGCGATGTGGCGGCTAGAGCTTCACCGGCTCCACGTTATAAGGAGAGCTCGTTTTAGAAATAGCTTTCTGGAACTACATAATAATATGTTTTTTTTTATAGTTGTCAACAAACAAGTGGGAAGAGTACGTCCGATGCAATCTCCACGATGTTGCGACTGCAACCTCCACGATGTTGCTGGTGACTGAAGCATTGCTCAAAGTGGATCTACTGTTATCTTCGTTGTATGTCTCATTAAAGTGATCTGTATTCAGCTGTCGTGTCTCAGTGTAATGTCATCTCGACACTAGTACTTTCTAAACTAACGTTTTCTCACTCGCGTCGAACGTGAACTGGTCCTGTCCGTAGTTCACATCAAAGAAGTAGGTACACTCAGAAGGTTTTGCGAAAATAGAAAATTATGTTACTTTATAACATTTTTTTTTCTCCTCAAGCGAAGATGCATGTGTAGAATTTCGTGAAGGCTTCCAGGTCCAACCTGCAGTATGTGCTCAATCTCTTGATACGTAACTCGCCTATTGTCTTGGATTAAAATTTTCACTGCTAGCACGTTTCCTTCCTTAACGGCCGTCAAAAGGCGTCCAGTTCTTTCTTTATCCCCCGGTTAGTCGACCGCGCTTGAATTCGTTATACTTACCAACGATACACGGTTGCCTTAAAAGGGCCTTCTTCCATGAATGTCATTTGAAGTCTATCGTACGATTCGTCCGGTTTCAGGCGACACTTGAAATCGTAATAAATCATAACGCGAAAATGTTCCCGGCCCAGATCTATTTTTTTATGATACACGATACTTTAAATGAAACAATGTGAAGAGGAATTTTGAAATAGGAACGTCCCTTTTTTTCACTTACAAATGATTATTAATTTGTAAGTAAAAATAGGTACGTTCCAATTTTAAAATATGATTTTATTTTCAAAATACATCTATCTGGCCAGTCTCTCATACATGACATAATAATAGATTGTACAACTAGTGCATCAAAGAAGCCATGTTACCCCAAGACGTTTATATCCACCCGAGCCGCAAGCGAGGATGGATAGGGTAAAATGGCTCGTTAATGCCCGAGTTTGCGACAAAACGAAACAGGCATAAAGTAATAACAGTAGTGTGGCAGTTGGGCCTGATTATCTTAGTCTTAGAAAAGAAAATTACTTTATGCACTAGAACATTAAAAGCGACTTTATGTCGCCTACGCACAACTTTTAGAGCATGAGAAGTGAAAAAAGTTTTTTTCGCAATACTTTCTGGACGGCCTGGTATTCCGAGAAATAATTGTATTTCACGCTATCTTGGAGACGGATGCACTGAGTAGTCCTTATGACTACTCGCTAGCATGACAGAAGCCTACCAAGCAGTGCACCATGACGCCAAGAGCCATGGCGGTGTAATGGTGGCTCTTGTATATTTGAAACATTTTATGAATCCTGCCTGAACGTTAGTCAGAGGTACATAGCTACTATAGAAGCACAGAACGACGCAAAGCGAGTCATGAACTCATGACTTAATTTGTAGAAATAACAAGCGTCTTCTTTTTCTTTGCTCTGCGATATGTAATAAGGACATCTCAGCTCACTGATGTTTATTTAAAGATCTAATATGATTGTATCTGCAGCCACTCCGGTCACGTATGCTGCGCGCAATCCATACCAACTACGATACCCGATACGGATACTACGTATTCCAACTGCACTTCACCGTTTCGTAATAAGGTGGGCTTACAGGCACTGTGCTAAACACTGAGTGTGTTGTGTGTGTAGCAAGTGGCACAATCTGCAGGGTATGTCCCGAACGCGTCATGCAGCCGTAAACTGAGGAGATGTGAAAAGAAAAGAGGATATGAAGACAGAAAGACATTTTGTACGCGTTAGACATTTAAAGCGCCGTTTGTATTATCTCCGCAATCTTTACGTGGCCGACGGGTATCGCCGGGTCTGGATACAATATTTAGTTGTGTACACATTATTTTAAACGTCATATGGCGGCCTGTAACCACACAGTTGAACACAGGGCGGTGAGCGTGCACGGCCTAGCTATTATTTGATTCGGAAAGGCTGCTTATGCGCGCGGGAAATTATCGCGGAGAGGTGGGTGCGTAATTGTAGGTGTGACACTCATGTTGGATTTAGTTCGCAGTGTTTAGTGCGAACAAGGCTTTAATATATTGGCGGGGATCGAGGAAATAATAGATTCAACAATGGCGTCTATTTGAATGATCGAGCCAGCTGTCGGTGATTGATGAACTTCCCGGAACTACTTCAGTTGTTCGGAACCGCCTGGAACCGTTCAGTTGTTCGCCACACTCACGGCTCCGGTAGATAGGCGCGGTGTGGCCCACAGATTGGGTGCGGCCACAACTAACCAGTCGAGGTTGCTCGGGGTCGCTCCGGGTCGCTCGGGGGCAGCCGCACGTAGACTTGTTGATTGAAATCACAACTGTAGTGTAGTTGTGTAGGTACCGTAAAGTGCCTCCGAAGGGTAAACGGTACAAGTGTACTTGTATTATTAGACTGAGGTAACGTATGTTTCTATTTCTATTTTTCCATTTATTTCAGACACCAAGGCCCATGGATATAAACTCATACAATACAATATTATTAAAACTTAAAAATACTTTATACACATAAAACATTATAATTACACTAAAAACTAACTTAACTTTACATACCGTGACCCTTCCGTGCCTCGGAAAGCACGTTCAGCCGTTGGTCCCGGCTGTCATTCGCTACGTGCATGTCATTTGACAGTCGTTACGGGTAGTCAGAAGCCCGAAAGTCTGACAACCAGTCTTTCTAAGGGGTATCGTATTACCCAGTAACTGGGTTGTGGAGGTCAGATAGGCAGTCGCTCCATGTTGCAGCTGAGTACCAGTATTTTACTGGTACTCAGCTGCATCCGGTTAGACCGGAAGCCGACCCCAACATAGTTGGAAAAAGGCTAGGTAGATGATGAGTAGGATCCTAAATAATTTTCTAATAATCGTGAGGTCTTCTGTTCGATTATTTAGTCGGTCTTCAATTCGATGATCTTGTGTTGTCTTTCGATCAAGTTCTGTGAAAAACAACCGAAGGACAAAACGCTCAACGTCGCAATCGTCGTGACGATTTATTCCGGTCTGATCCCCTGAGTCCCCCCCTCCACTCCCACCCCCCTCCTCGATCCCCTACTAGTTCTTCTGACAGACTAAACATTGTTACTTTAGAAACACAAGCAAACATTATTCAATTCACTGCCGCTTGTTAAATATGGAAATACATCACCGAATAATAGTGTATTGTGAAAGTGAGCGTGCTTTCAGTAGATGTTCCTCGGCGCGGGACATCAATGGCCGCGCATATTTCACAGCGGATTGTGATGTCGCCCTCCTTCCATCTCCCGTCCGAGACGATGGATGACGCGTCTGCACCAGACAGGTTGTGGGAGTTTCTATTATGTCAAGTATTAGAACCTTTTCCATTACAATGTCAGTGTATGAGGCAGTATGTGGACGAGGCAGTATGTCAGTGTATGAGGCAGTATGTGGACGGCTATCGATGTCCTATTATTGTTAGCTAACATGCATTAGGATTTAGATGTACCTAAACGTATAAAACCTTTCATATGATGAAACCCAACTTTGTTAGCAGTTTTTCATTTTTAATATTTTATCTAGTCATTCATAAAAGCTTTTTGCAATAAAACTGTCCGTCGAAGCATCTAGTACTCCGAGACTCCGACATGCTGCTGCATCCTTCATGTATCGATATTGGATAACGGAATATTCTATGTACCGTATTCTAGCACATACAACTGTATGTGATATAGTATCTGTTTATTACTGATTCTGTACTTACGCTTCATTTTCATTCATTCTCATCATCTTTATGATTTTTATCCTTTTACGATTTTCTTATTAGATTATTATATCTCACACTTTGGCTGTAACACAAAATATAGAACTTAAGTAGTTTCTGTGTTAGCACTCTGCGAATCGATCTTAAACGATTCGTCTATATAGAATTACCTGATTATAAATTATAATTTTTCCATCATTTTACCCTTCGATCAACATTTTACCTAATAATATTTTTGTTACGACATATAAGTCAAACGCGTCAAGCGTCAATCTGATGTCTACCTACTTATTCTTTTAACTTCCTATGCAGTCTATTCAAGGAAGGTTGCATTAGGATTGTGTTTACTAAAAATCATTTTATATCGTTTTGGATAGCCTAAATTTGGTTTTTCTACTTAATAACATTGTCTACTAAATTACGGAATTCTAAATTATAATTATAAGATTATTAAACGCACAGTCGGCTCTAACAAGGAGGTTTGATACGTCTGGGCTGACTATACTGGCAGGAGATGACTGCAGTGGAAAAAAGAGAAAGAGCAACAGATTGGAACCACCACTGACCTCTAGTGGGAACCACTGACCTGTATTCACTGACCTGTATACAACTTGTTTAATAGAGGTCAGTGCCTGTATTATGCACTTGTTTAATAGAGGTCAGTGATAGGAACGGAGACGAGAAAAGAAAAAGGCTGGGAGTACTTTGGGTGAAACCAGAGAGTACTTTTTGATCTTGAAAACTAACGGATACTAAAAGGAAAAGGACTAGGACACCTGGAGGAACCTATATCTGTTCTGTGCTGTGCTGTCTACTTGGCCCGGCTCCCGCTCCGCAGGCCGGCTCCCGCTCCGCAGACCCTCTTCCGACGGCCGAACTCCAGAGCCATCCCTATCTATAGCCTGATTAACAATTCGTTTCACCTCCAGAGTGCGTTACTTAGTTTTTTTATAATAAATTGTTTTGTCTAATATTATTTTTAATCTTGTTAGGGATTAAATAGACACGACAGTGTATTTAACTATTTATACGTAGTGGGCAAATGTGAGTGCACTGCAGTCAATCTATGTTTCAAAGTGAACGTCTTATGAGATCAAGGTCAACGACCGGCAAGTTGCCTCTAAAAGGATCGCTACGACGCGCGTAGCGCATTCATCTACGACGTAGCACCGTCTACGAATTTGTTACGATATTATACGAGCAACCGATTTATTTAAGTTGGAATGTTTTTGTACAGAGGCCAGCACATCAAACTACCCCAATCTATCAAATTTCTTTGATAGATTTTCAACTTTACCACAAGGGAATAAGGTTCATATTCAATTGGGAAAATTTGACAGATTGGGGTAGGTTGATGTGCTGGCCTCTGTACTATACATAAAAATATAGATGTACCTATATATTATTGAGATTGACGAGGTTTTTTCACCCCAACAATAATAGCAAGTTTTAACCTTAACTTTGATCCAATGTAAAGGGAACATTTTCAGTACTTGTAGTTGAACCCGCCCGCTGTCTGGTAATATAAGTCACCTATTTGATCTGGTAAGACCCCTTTTAGAGTAAACAAATATAATTTATTCGAGTGCCGATCTTCATCGCAAAGCCTCCGCCCTCTGTAAGCCCATTTCAAAGTTATCTCTGTGTGTGCGGTGCGGCTTACAGTGCCCGTAACAAGTTATTTAGTAAGCAGAACGTGCTCTTATTGAATCACAAAACAGCTGGTTTTAGTGTTGAGGTTTTGAGCATTATTTGAAGTTCTTTGCAATCATTAATGAGATAACTTTAACTAGTACCTACTATAACTAGTACCTACTATAATGACATATTTTTGTTTCACACAGTTTAAGTAACGAGTGGTTGTGTTTTAGTTTGTGTCGACAGTGTCGTTTGTGTCGCAACATTCACTAATTAGTGAATCTAAAGTTAGTATTTCAAAACTGATGAACATTTTGACGAGTTGTTTCAAAACTGTTTTTTGTTTTTTGTTGAATTTCATTGTCGTGGAATAATTAGAGGTAGGCAAGTCTTTTTTGTGGCGAGATTAAAGTTGGCAGACAGTTTGGATTTTGTTTTTTTTTAGGGTCTAACGATCATTCTGATATTTACTATTGAGGCTCATTGAATACTATTTCCTTGACTAATTCGAGAAGAATTAACCAGCTATGACCAATAAGGACGGCCTGCCGGAAACTGTCGGCATTCCATTGACAAGGTATTATAATGTCAAGACGCGCACAGAATTACTTACATCATGACAATAGTCTGCTGTACAACGTGTTTTCCTTGTTTTGTTCCTGTCGGAATATCGAAAACATGTTGTTATGATTTGTAGTCAATATGGTATTTTCAATTCAGGAAATCCTTGCTAAGCTTTAGTGAGTTATAGTAAAGACGTAAGTAAATCTGTATTTTGGAAGAAACATTAAGGACTTACTGCTTTATGTTAATATAGGGTATGAAAACCGCAATTTGTCAGACGTAGCAATTCACACAAAAACAATATCGTTAGCCACAGTAAGAGTGACCGAAAACACTTCGCACAAACGCTTGTTCACCGCTCTAGACTGTCTTGTAGTAACAAAATGGAAGTGAACAATCACTCTTTTATTCAGCAATTCACTCGCTTCCTTTCGCTGACATTTACGTTAACCATGTCAACACTCACCCTCCCCCCTTCCTCCGCCGACCGTGACGTCATTCAGCAATGAGCTGACTTGAATAGACCTTAACAGAACTTAACTTGAATCGACTTAAAAATATGATTGACGTGTAAAAGTGTGTGTACAAACCTACTTACAAAAATAAAATCATTTATCATATCTGAACGACAAACAGAATGCGTCTTTTATTTAATACTAAAGTATAAGGAGTAAACTCATTGATGAGACTCGTACGCAATACGTGTCGAAACAAATGAGCAACAAGAGAGCGATACTTGTACTACTCGTAGAATGCTTGAACATGCTTGAACATGCTTGGTACTGAATGTGTGATAAGTTCTTGAAACGCGTTTTAAATAGGTACGTATCGAGTGAAGTGGGTTCATCTGACAGATTCATTTAGTACGAGTCTGAACCACTGGAGGGCAAACAAGTTACAACATGCATTTTATTTGATTTTATTTTATTTGGAACATTAAAACCTGGCTCAACGTCTATTTGGACTGCTGTCAGTACGTGTCAAGTGCGAGACCCGAGACTCCACTACTGCGAGACAATTTAGATTATTTATGGTACATACTAATGAAGATTCTAAAAATAATTACAAACATTTTAACGCTACGTATAGTAGCTATTGAACCCTGACCATAATTATTAATTTCTTGGTTTTATAATATTAAAAACTAATACAACTTTTGCCTTACCTTTTAGGGAATACAGGCGTGATGTTACAGAAAAATACCAAAATATCACAAATGTTATCAAAAGCTTCACCGAGTTTAAAAGTAAATATTTCCTCAATAGCGCTTCTATTTGTAAAACGATACCATTCCATAACATCGACTCCCGGAAGAATCCAGAAATAAGCATAAACTTCTCTGCACAAAACACATAAACGTTACGTTTGTAGAATATAATACAGGCAGAGCCGGCCGTAAAGCCGTCATGAATAACTTTAGAAAAGTACTCAAAACGAAATAATTCAAATGAAACGTAATAGCATTTTATAAGAACTTTGAAAAGGTCTATTTAAGTTCTTTCAAAAGAGTTTCAAGAACCTACTCGTTCCGTTCATCTCCACAATTTAAAGGTTATCGCCCCTAATCGTACCTTTTACACTAATCTCCTAGACGGCTCTAACTTTATTACACCTTTTTGTGACACTGCTCAGAATCAACTGCGTGTGGCGCTCACGTAGGTACAGCTAGGCGTTGAACAAACATACGTGCGAGATTGAGGTCATGTGTGAACCCCGAGTCCCGAAATGTAGGAACAGTAAATGAATAGCTAGTGATTAGGGACCGACGCGGTAATGGATCACTCGCAGGAGTTACTGCCGAACTACAACCAAGCAAACAAAATTAAGGTTTGGTATTCATTTCTGCTTTAGTTCCTTTCAAGATAGGGATATAGTGCACAAATACAGCAATGGAAGGTATATTCTGAGCGAATTAGTTTGAAAAGTGGATGTTTAAAAAGTAAACGTTAGCAGTGCATTCGAGTCTGCTCATGGACTAGCAAGACCTTGCTAGCTAGTCTTGCTTGATAGAACTTAAACACAAACTTGCGAAGTTTTAATTGATAACTAAGCGATAGCCTGGCGTGTGTGCCAGTTTGTTTCGTTTCACGATCAACATGTTTTCCGCTGGAACTTTTTTATAGATTTATTTACCGTGGGAACTTTATTCCGAAATCTATTCGTCATAGTATAGTGTTACGTGTAATGGATCGAAACGGAAACTTTATAAAGTTCAAGCCGACGCCTAAAGCAGTTAAATATTGATACTTAGTACACTTAACATATTTTCTTTTACTTTTATAAGTTCAAGGAAAGTCCCTTTTTAGCGGTGGATTCCTAATATTTAGAACTTAGTTTTTCAGAATTTATTTTTAGTATTTCTCTATAAGTTCTCATCTTCATAAAGTTCGCTACCAGTCGATTAGACGCGTCATCGATCACCAATCTATCGTTGGTACGAACGATGGACAATACTTCACTTTTTACCCCTTTTTTGATCGCTTATTTTTCTTTATTTCGGGGCGGGTCTGGCGCGGGTCAGGTTGATCCGCGTATTGAGTGGACCCTCGTCACCCGCTCTACTGCTCCATCGACGCCGATAATATGTTAAACGTAACAAATTTTAGCAAACAGTAATAGGCGGGCTCGGTACCAACCTACCACTCTATTCATTGAGGATGGAAAGAGGTTCTGTAAACGAATGAGCGTATGAGATGTGGCCGCATTCCGTTAATGGAGTGTTTTTACTGTTCGGAATGCATTGACGATGTTATCCACTGTATTTTGTTTGTTTTCGCTGAAATAAGAGCCGCAAACACACGAAATTAAATATCTGTCTGAAAACAATCTAACATTAACAATGGTAACCTGATTGTAAAGTTTTTGATATACCTAACTGAGCTGAAATTAAATACAGAGTTGTTTTTCCCTAACGACAACAGAAAGCGCCATCATTTATAATTTCGTTACACTATTATGTGCATCATCACACTGCAGGTCGTGACACTGTTATGTGCATCATCACACTGCAGGTCGTGACACTGTTATGTGCATCATCACACTGCAGGTCGTGACACTGTTATGTGCATCATCACACTGCAGGTCGTGACACTGTTATGTGCATCATCACACTGCAGGTCGTGACACTGTTATGTGCATCATCACACTGCAGGTCGTGACACTGTTATGTGCATCATCACACTGCAGGTCGTGACACTGTTATGTGCATCATCACACTGCAGGTCGTGACACTGTTATGTGCATCATCACACTGCAGGTCGTGACACTGTTATGTGCATCATCACACTGCAGGTCGTGACACTGTTATGTGCATCATCACACTGCAGGTCGTGACACTGTTATGTGCATCATCACACTGCAGGTCGTGACACTGTTATGTGCATCATCACACTGCAGGTCGGCACGCTGGGCACGCCTCTCATTTACAGGCGTTGTAAAAATAGTAAATCTATTAATTTCAATAAATAAGTATTGCGAAGGTTTACAAAACAAATGAAAGTCCCTCCCCCCTTGTCCCCCCGGTCCCCTGTGGAACCACTGTTGTTCGGGACTGTTGTGACTACTTCCGCACTTTTATCCGACTGCGAAGAAGGGTTCTGTTTTCTTCAAGGAGCTTGTTTGCGTCGTGGCGCCAGCTTGACTTTGTGAGTTTTTGTTGTACACTGGGGAAAATATAGATTTCCATTAATAAATAATTTCCAATTAGTGGTTGTCTTAGGTTCTGCTCGACGTTATCTCAAACGAACTATTCAGGACTATGTCGTATTTGTTTGTAGTCTAACTTGGTCTTGAATCCCAATCAGCCGAAGTTAGAAAAACCTTTTAAGAAAAGTAACTTTTTATTAACTTAGTAATTTCGCATAATGTGTTCGGAGCTTACAGAATTAGTTCTCTGCGAAGAGAAATGGCGGCACATTACATGCAGCGTACAATCTGCGGTCAATCTGCACATTTGCCAAAGATTAGCTCATAATTGGGCGCACTTAGACTCGCCGATACTAGCCGATGATGTCGTAAGCCAAGAAAAAAGGCCGTTTGGGACTCGCCCGTGTATTCAACTCAATTAAGCTAAGTATGTTTCATGATTATAATATCATTCATAAGAAAGTGTGCTGAAATATAGATAAGTCTGAGCGTTACTGTATCGCGTGCGCAGGCTACTGATGTGTCCGGCACACTGGACACTTCTTTTTTTAACGTAGAGAAAAGCGCATGCATTCTGCACTACCACGAGGAGATAGTGCAGTTATGTGCATGTGGGACTCTAACCCACTAAAACTCCACGAACACGGGCACGCGTTAGCACTCATCCGTGAACCCGCCGAGGCTGTCCGTCACCGGACCCTCCTCAGGAGAGCACTCCTCATCACCGGCACACCAGAACACATAGCACGCCGTGACCACCCCAGGGACCAAACCAGCACATAGGCGCCAGACGACCCCGTGTCTGGGCAACCTTGATCCCCCTTCGACGGGTCAAGTCATTGATTGGCCCCACCGCCTGCCAATTTTCGGCCGCAGAGGATAGGGAGAGCGGCCAACGTCATACCAACAACTGCGGCCCCACCGCGTCCGCCATCAGACGGTGGCGACCCCGTCAAGGCCGCGGAAGGTAGGGAGACGGCGCACCGTAATACCGGCAGTCCTCTCCCGCCGCGGCCTCCAACCCTCAGCCACGATGCCTCCCATACGACATCGCGGCCCGCCTCAGTTGCGATGTCACCCAAGTGACACCGCAACCTACTTGTTGGACGCTACGTCGTCGGCTTACAGGCAAAAGCCCTGTCGAGCGGCCCCTCCTCGGGTTCCTCTTCGCTTCACCGTGTTTGACATCTATATTGTATATTGACATAGTCTTATTATTAGTTTTCATTTTTATTTGGTTTGCAATTTTTTCTATTTTTTGACATTGGTTCATATTGGTATTTATTATCTATTAATTAATTTGTCAAAATGTGTCATTCATTATAATTTTTATATTTTTTTATTGGCCAGGCTTATTTTTTTTAATTTTACTGTCGAGACTTGCCTGGCTTGATTGCAAAAAAAAAAAAAACATTTGTACGCCCTCTGGCTTAACATAGCGCACTATTATATCTGTATGAAACATCATTATTGTACCTATGTTTAACAAATTAATAAATGACTTATGAACCAGTAGTTACAAAGCTCTATGATCTACAGAGCCAGTAGTTACAAAGCTCTATGATCTACAGAGCCAGTAGTTACAAAGCTCTATGATCTACAGAGCCAGTAGTTACAAAGCTCTATGATCTACAGAGCCAGTAGTTACAAAGCTCTATGATCTACAGAGCCAGTAGTTACAAAGCTCTATGATCTACAGAGCCAGTAGTTACAAAGCTCTATGATCTACAGAGCCAGTAGTTACAAAGCTCTATGATCTACAGAGCCAGTAGTTACAAAGCTCTATGATCTACAGAGCCAGTAGTTACAAAGCTCTATGATCTACAGAACCAGTAGTTACAAAGCTCTATGATCTACAGAGCCAGTAGTTACAAAGCTCTATGATCTACAGAGCCAGTAGTTACAAAGCTCTATGATCTACAGAGTCGGTAGATACAAAGCTCTATGATCTACAGAGCCGGTAGATACAAAGCTCTATGATCTCGGGCACTTTGAAACTTGTTTCCCGTCTAGGTGTCGTATATGTACTACTAGAATATAGCCATTTAATATTGGGAAATTATATGGTTTGTGCCACTATAAGTTATGTTACCTCTACAGGTCCCCTGTAACCTACGGGTTCCCTGGAGCACGAGTGACTTGTGGCACCGTCACAAATGCGACACTTATAACGTGAAAATAGATCAGAGAGCGCGTGTTAAGGCTGTGTGACACAGTTCAACGTGAATTATGCGTTCTCATATCAGAGTAGGGGAAGAAACAATAGATGGCCTATGAGGGTAGGGCTAGCAAGAGATAACGACTAATAGAGAAGTATGGAAGAAAGTCGGTGTTGCGCCGACCCCTAATAAATTGGGATAAAGGCAACGATGATGATTCAATGTTTTGTTTCAAATCACGTTATAATAAGGGCAGTATAGTTAATTGTAAGAAATGTCACCTTCATCACACCGGCACCGGTGTACATCAAGCTTAGTGATAGTCTAGTATGGCGGCAGCTAGTACCGGTGCCGCGGATGTGTGTACACACTAGAACAATATCCTGTGAGTGGCGACTGTTTGTTCGTCACCAGTGTGCCGCCGCACAGCACTCATCGTGTTAATTGATTTAATGGGAATAATAATGGACTTAAACTCGAAGAAAAGAAAAGCCTTTATTTGACGACGATTTTTACTGTTATTTTTCAACACCATGACAACACACAAAACCAAAGACAAAAGTACTCATTTAAAAATATAAATTCTATAAAAAATATATATCTATTCAATAAGTTCCGTCGCTTACACTGCCCCTCCTTAGTGCTGCTGGCGCAGCACTAGCTCATTCTAAGGAGACCTTAGCGACGCGTGCCACAGATCGTTTAATGCTACCTAACTGCGTTCGAACTTGTACCACTCGCACTCTGCCGTCCTTTCCTGGAAAAACCTCCTCTATGATGCCTCGTGGCCACACGTTACGTGGCGCATCAGGGTCGGCAATAAACACTAAGTCTCCGACCTGAAGAGGCTTGCCTCCATCTTCGGTCCACTTTTGTCGTGGTATCATAGTAGGCAGTACTTCGGTGACCCATCGTTTCCAAAACATATCGGACAATCGTTGTGCTACCCGCCACTGTCGGCGCCGGTACAGGTCCGAATCTTGAAAGCTGCCTAGCTGCGGTGAAGTAGAAGAGGAGCCGAGCAAAAAATGGTTAGGCGTCAGAGACTCTTTACTTGTAACGTCTACCGAGACGTTGCTTAGTGGACGGCCATTCACCATGGCTTCTACCTCAGCCAGTAGAGTGTTCAGCACCTCCTCTTTAGGCGCTCTTTCTTTGAGGACTACTTTCAGTGCAACTTTTACACTTCGAATTAAACGCTCCCATGACCCACCCCAGTGCGGGCTAGCCGGTGGTATGAAGGTCCATCGAGTGCCGTGAATACCTGCGGTGGTTTGCAGAAGCTACTCATCAAGTTCCATAGCTGACTTCTTGAGTTCTGCGTCTGCACCTCTCAAATTAGTCCCGTTATCGGAATATAAATGGGCAGGCCATCCGCGCCTCGAAGCCATCCTTCGAAGAGCCATAATCAGCGAATCGGTACTGAGCGACGACACTGTCTCCAAATGAATTGCCCTTACAGTGAGGCAGGTGAAGAGGACCCCGTACCTTTTCTCTGTACGTCTGCCAACTGTAACGTCCATGGGTCCAAAGAGATCGACGCCGCAATGAGTGAACGGTCGCTGATGATGGGATACTCTGGCTCCTGGTAAGTTACCCATTTTTGGCATTTGTGGTTTTACCTTACGTATCCTACAAAGCATACATTTAGTTGTTATTTCTTTAACAGTAGGTCTCATTCGAATTAACCAATATTTCTGTCTCAAGTTATTTACCACCATCTCCTGATTACCGTGACACGCCTGAATGTGGTAATGTCTAACGATTAACTTTGCTACTTTACTTCTTCCCTCTAAAATTACAGGATGCTTAACATCAAAAGAAACACCATCAGCGGCATCTATGCGCCCACCCACACGAAGAACATCTTGCTCATCTAAGAAAGGCGCTAACTTAAGTAATTTGCTATTTTTATCTAAGCATTTTCCATTTTTTATTAAAGTTATGTCCATGGAAAATGATTTTCTTTGAGCATTCCGTAGTAGCAGAATCTCAGCGCGTTCCATAACAGTGTAGTCATTAATTTCTTTCTTTTGACATTTATCTATGAATTTAAGCATTGCACTTGTACTTCTGAGCAACCGAATCCAAGACGAAAACCGCATCGGGTCCGGCTCAGTTGCTGCGTTTTCATATACATTTTTGTGAATTATATTTGATATACATTCTACGTCAGACTCTTCAATGATCGGTTCAAATATACTCATCGACCACGAAGCCTCTGTGTCAAACAAAAATGCAGGTCCATTAAACCAATCCCCATCCAGCTGAACACTATCGAAATTCTCGCGAGTGGCTTTATCAGCGACGTTCATTGACGTAGGTACGTATCTATATTCTTTAATTTGCGTTAACTCGTCGATTTCTCCCAAGCGGTGAGCAACATAAGGTTTGTATGACCGTGTGTCGTTGCGTACCCATTGCAGCACCGTCGTGGAATCACACAAAAAGAATCTTTCGGTAACTTTAATTCTATGTGTGGACTGTAAAGTTTGCGCTAACCTGGCAGCTATAATTGCTGCCGGTAATTCCAACCTCGGTACTGTAACGGGTTTTACAGGTGCAACTCGACATTTACTCGCAACGAAGCATACCCTTATTTGCCCATTGCCGTCCAACCAACGCCAGTAAGCAACAGCGCACATGGCTTGCATGGACGCGTCACAAAAAACATGCAGTTGTAAACACTTATAAGCTGTTTTGTCATTCAATTGGTCGGTCGGTAACTGTGCGCTCAATTGTGCATCGTTACTCGCTCGCTCGGTTGCTCCTGCTGCAGCGTGAGGTGACAACGGCGTGTTCACTCGCTGGTAACAGCGTGGTATTCGAATGCTACTTATTGTTTTAAATAGCGTCAACCATTTAAACCATTTAACATAAATATCCTCCGTTATGTTTTCGTCCCAGTTCACCTTAGATTTCCAGGTTTCCTGGAGCAATATTTTCCCATTAATAGAGAATGGTGACAGAAATCCATGGACGTCAAACAATGACATAATAACTTTTAATAACTCGCGCTTCGTAGGACATTTGGTACCATTCAGAATTTCTTCCGGTATACGCTTGAATGAGGTATTAAAGCCCAGGGTGTCATCGACTGGGTACCATAATATACCCAAGGCGCGCTCACCTTCGTGCCTCGCTCCAATCTTCACGGCAACGGCCGAGCTAACGAGCAACTCTTCGGGTAAACTGTTTAAAACTATCTTGCTGTTACTAAGCCAATTACGTATCTCGAAGCCCCCTTGTTTATATATATGTATTATGTCGTGCGCTAGGTCAATACAAGTTTTGTCGCTCGGTAGGCTATCAATATAGTCATCCATATAATGCTGTTCGAGAATAGCTTTAACGGCTTGAGGATTTGAAGATTCGAAACGTCGCGCGTTCTTATTCTTAACAAACTGTGCAACAAACGGTGCGCAATTCGCACCAAATATCAACGAAGTCATTTTATGCGTCTTAATGGGCTCATGAGGGCTGTCGCGCCATAAAAATTTAAGAACATCTTGATCACTCTCCCTGATTTTAACTCGTAAAAACATATCCTTGATGTCGCCTATTACGGCGATCTCATGTTCGCGAAAACGCAACAAAATGCCAAACAATGAAAGCAATAAATCGGGACCCGTCAATAAATAGTCATTCAGTGATAAGCCCCGGGTTTTAGCCGCCGAAGACGAAGTTTCCCTTTGTTTGGGTTGTCTACTCCAAAATGAGGTAAGTACCAAGTTTTTATCGGTTTCGATAAGTTTGTAATTTCCTTAGCAAAGTCATTGTCTAACAAATGCTTAACACGATCTCGGCACCTTTGTGCATACTGTCCATTTAAGGACATCTTCTTCTCCAAATTATGCAGCCTAGACAGTGCCGTACGTTCAGAATCAGGCATCTTACAGCTGACATCCTTCCAGGGCAGACCTACGTGCCATCGACCATCAATCAGTTTTGCCGTTCGCTCCAGGTGTTCCAGAGCGCGCAGTTCATCAGCGTTCTGGCGTGGTTTCCCGGATATTCCCATAGATTCGATAGTAAATGACTTTCTTACCATCTCGTGCAGGTCTTCGAAAGAAGTGTTTGCCAACCCTGATTGTACCTCGGAGACGTGCAGCGTAGAGAAACAGCCACGCGTCGAGAGAGAGACAGGTACCAGACCGTGGACGCACCATCCAAGCGGAGTACGAGTGGCACAAGGTTCGTTACATTTGCCGACTCTAACATCTAACGGTAATAATAAATTATAATTATCCTGACCTATCAAAATTTCAGGTTGAGTATAAGAATAACAAAACAAATCGCTTATACTACTTAAATGTTCATAGTTTTTGAAATTAACTAAATCAATATTTTGTACAGGTACACTAAAGTTCTGGAAGCTACGAGCAGAAATTTTAAATCTTTCACCATTATGGTTCGCTATACAAACACTCATCACGTCAGCGTCGCACACCAGCGTGCTGTCGTCCCACGCTCCCTGCACATGCAGCGTCTCGCGGCGCCCGCGGAGCCCGGCGCGTGACGCCAGCTCTGCACTGATCAGAGTTACAGTAGATCCATCGTCTAATAATGCACTTGTATTGACAATGTCGTTAGGTCCATGCACAGCTACAGGCACAACTTTCAGTAATACTTTACACTCGCTATTCTTGATATGAGTGACTGTCTCAGGTGCCACCGGCGGTGGCGGCGGCGGTTCGGATGCAGTATTGTTATCACTGTTCAGTGCTTGAGGTATTTTGTAGTGCAGTAACTTGTGGTGTGGTTGACCACAGTCCTCGACGTCACATGCTGCAGCTGGACAGGTTGCTCTATCGTGATCTGAATTCAAACATTTGAAGCATATCCGGTGTCGCTTCACGAAACTCCATCGATCTCTACGTAATGCTTTTCGAAATTTCTTACAGTCCTGTAGTTTATGCTTTGAAATGCGACAGAACTTGCATTTTTCATTATTGTCACTAGTTTTGTTTAATAAAACTGTACCTTGTGTGTAATTTGCGACGTGTTTATTGTTCAATAAAACCATAGACGTCACCTTCAAAGCTTCCTCGTTTAAAAATTCGGAAATATCGAACCGTGTTGGCTTTCTTCCTTGTTTGATAAATGTGTAGCTGTAATCTGCCCACTTTGAGAGCAGAACTGGCGGTAACTTAGATAAAATGCATGTAGTTATGCCTATACCGTTCAGGTATTCATCTTGCCCAATCACTTTAACAGCGGCTACACAATTTCTCACTTTGACTGAGAAGGGCACAATATCTTTATAATATTCCTGTGAAACTGGATGTAGTTTTTTGATATCAACCATAATGCGTGACAAAATGATGTCAGGATTTCCAAACTGTAGCTCGAGTGTAGAAATTACTGTTTCAGGCGAGGTTGCACTTATCAACAAGGCCGAGACAGCTTCGCGAGCTGATCCCTTCAAACATTTCCTTAGGCGCCACAAATTTTCGTTTTCATTGAAATTACATACTTTGGAAGATTCTTCATGTGCTTGTTTAAAATGGAGCCACTCCAAGGGGTCGCCAGAAAAGAACGGTAATTCCCTTGGTGTGCAAATTCTACGTAACAAATTTGAATTAAGTCCGTTGTTGGTAGAAGCGGCTGCAAGATCCTTTAGTGCGCTGGCCAGCAGGTGAACTGTTCCATCAGTGCCGACATTCTGTGTGGTCGGCGGGCACTGCACGTCCGTTGTATGACCCTTGTCGTGGACGGGCTGTACCAAGAGTTCTCGGTTGCTGTGCTCCAGCCACTCTTCTACACCCTTGTTGGTGTGATCTGACAGTATACTACATTCGTCGTCGATCTCTGCTAAGTTTGTCTCTAGTCGTTTATTTATTAAGTCTAATTCTATCCTCGCCCGCGCCTCTGCAGTCTCTAACTCTAGTCTTTTTTTCCGTGCAATCACAGAGGAAGATGAAGACCTCTTAGACTTTGCTTTGCTGACTTGAAACGTTGTAGACAATATATCCACAGGGGATCGTGGTTCCTTCTCAACTACACCTTCGAGGAGAGTTTTGTCACCTTGACGCTGTAAGTCTTTCACACTTACTTGTACCTCGCTCGCTGGTAGTGTTAGTGGAACCTCTTGGACCGAAGATTTTGCCTGTTCTTCCGCTAGCTTCTTTGAAGCACTTCGAGTCTTCATTATTGGTGGTGAATGAAACATTGATCCGGCTCGTAAGGACCAACTATAATGGACTTAAACTCGAAGAAAAGAAAAGCCTTTTTTTGACGACGATTTTTTACTGTTATTTTTCAACACCATGACAACACACAAAACCAAAGACAAAAGTACTCATTTAAAAATCTAAATTCTATAAAAAATATATATCTATTCAATAAGTTCCGTCGCTTACAGGAAATTCATCATCGTCTTTGTATTTGTTCCTTTAATAGCTATCACGTATTTTTATACTAGAACATGCCGGAAAAATATTCCAATCATACGATGTTTTCATTGCGAACTGGGCCAGCTCGGTTTACGGTTATCTTCCATCGAGGGAGCATTCTGATACTTGGTGTAAATATAATTACAGCAACGAACATAAATCAATTCCTCTAGAGCCAGGTGTCGTTGCCGCACCCTATCATTGCGACGCATTTTTCACTCAATTTGTACCTCTACCGGTAATGGATTTATAATATACCGGCACTCCTTCCTCCACCCCCCCCCCCGCACCCCTTCATCTCCGCGAGTATTTCCGAAGACTCCCTTAATGGATTGCGTCTAATTCTGCGGGACAGATGAGGAAACTCTACAGTTGTACCTTCACAGCGCAAACTGACACAGAAGGTATACTTATCAAGCTCACGATTATCGAACCTACCTTTATAGTTATTTATGCAACTGTTGCATAATAAGGGGTGTTTTTGATAATAGTATAACATGAGTGTTTTAATACCTAATCATGTTCAGTTGCATGCAAGACTTTATCTACACCCCTGATATGAATCCATACTATATATCCATACTAATATTATAAATTCGAAAGTAACTCTGACTGTCTGTCTGTCTGTCTGTCTGTCTGTCTGTCTGTCTGTATGTTACCTTTTCACGCCTAAACCACTGAACGGATTTCGATAAAATTTGGCAGAGAGATAGATTGATCCCGGGGAAGGACATAGGATAGTTTTTATTGACATACCTCGCGGGCGAAGCTAGTAACCTTTATAGGTTAAAGAATTAAAGAATTTATATTCTTTAATTCTTTAACCTATAAAGGTAAAAAAAAAAGGTAAAGGAAAAGGTAAAGGTAAAGGTATTAAAGAATTTATATTCTTTAATTCTTTTTTTAAATTACGGCGCTGTGGTAGTGAATCTCGCGTGCATGACAATGTTCTTTTTTTGAAAACGAGTTGCGTAATGAAATTTAGTAGGTACAACAAACACTAGTTTGGATGATATTATGGCTATTATGACACTGGTTGTTTTAATGTTGGCAATAAGCTAACTGGTTCAGAAACTTTTATAGAGGATTTATAGCATGGGTGTAGATACATTTTTTTTAACCGACTTCTAAATCTCTTCTTCTTCTTCTGAGTCTTGTTGCTCGAAATAAAATTATTATTGTTTTTAAATTTTATTTTCTCAGGTTCCTAGAACCATGGTACTTTTATTAAATCTCACGGGTGTAAACCAAGGTGGGATTTAAAGTTTGAGTAGATTAGGTATTTTGTACTGCATTGAAATGATTGTCTAGATCTAATTGTAGGAATTTCCGAACTATGCGACATGTGTTTAATATAGCTGCTTTCTGTAGTGTAAGGTATGTATATTTGGGAAGATTGATTGCATTTAAACTAATAAATAGTTGTTTCGGGATGATACCAGTCGTTGATACCACTATCGGGACTATGGTTACTCTATTCATTTTCCTAACTCGGGTAATTTCTTCTTGTAGCTCTGTATATTTTCTGATTTTTTCGGTGATAGTTTTCTGTATATTATTGTTGTTTGGTACTGCTATATCTATTATGTATGTGTGTTTGTTTTCTTTATCAACAAGTGTTATATCGGGCCTGTTGTTATATATTGTATGATCTGTAATTAAATAATATCCTTGGACATTTTACACAACGCCATATAGTGTCCCAAGCTAAGCAACTTAATGCTTGTGTTATGGTAACGAGATGGCTGATAAACTACTTATATTTTTTTTTTTTTTTTGTAAATACATACATATTATAGATATAAAACACCCAGACCCGGAACAAATACTTGTAGGTCGTACAAATATTTGTTCCGTGCGGGAATTGAACCCGCGACATGCTGCGCAGCAGTCAATCGCTCAACCACTGCGCCAACTACACACATCAAAAGTGTCTAGGGATCAACATATATTTTTGCAATAACTTTTCTCCTGATTGATATTAATTAAAATTTTCTTTAAGGATTCATCAAATAAAGTGTTTTCGTTTGTCACAGTAACGATAAACCAAGTCACCTTTGCATTAATAAAGAAATTTGCCATTTTCCTAATAAAGGGATTTTTGACATTTGAACCACTAACACAAAAGTTCGAAAAAAAGACTGAAATAACAGTTTTCTCTAAAATTTTATTGGGTAACTTAAACAATTAATAATCCGTGTTTCTACCGCGAACACTAACAACACAAGAACATCGGTTTGGCATACTCAAAATGAGTTCATCCAAATCACGCTGTGGAATGGCCGCCCATGTTCGTTGCAACAACAAAAAAAGGTCTTCTTGCGACTGGATACCCTCCATATTCGGCAGAGCTCTTCTCTGTAGCATATCCCATGCATGCTCAATCGGGTTCAAGTCTGGCGACTGAGCAGGCCAGGGCAGGACATTGATGTTAGCTGCGGCGAGAGTCTGTCTTACAACTCTTGCGGTGTGCGGTCGTGCATTATCATGCATTAACTGAAATAAGGGACCGATTTGCACTTGTAGAGGAACGATGACGTCTGATACAATCGTCTCAGCATAAATTTGAGCGTTGAGGTTGCCTCTGATCCAAATCAACTCAGTTCTTCCGCCGATCCAAATACCCGCCCATACCATGATGGTTCCACCACTATAAGGATGGACTTCCTGGCAGGATTTTAATCGCTGTTGGCGTCCAGGGGTTCTCCAGTGTCGTATACGTCTTGTATCCGGTCTCATACCAAAACGAGACTCATCAGAAAAGCACACGAAACGCCATTGTTCTTCTGCCCAATTTCTGTGTTCAAGAGCCCATTGATATCGAATCCTACGATTGTGCATTGCTATAGGTGGTACCCGTAGCGGTCTTCGGGAATGAAGGTTCACTTCATGCAAGCGGTTTCTGACTGTTTGGTCGCTAATTAAGTTCCCTGAAGAGTGATGAAGCCTCACGGCTAACATCATGGCGGTTATTGTTGGAGCTCTTCGAGTTAAGATTTGAATGTATCGGTCTTGTCTCCGTGTGGTGCAGCGATACCGTTCTCCATGGCGCTCAGCCACGGTACCAGTGCTTCGGTAACGTGTCCAAAGTCGACTGATAACACTCTGACTTGTATTCAGAGCTAAAGCCACAGTACGTTGCCGGGAACCAGCTTCTATCATTCCCACGGCTCTGAGCATTTCTTCCCTGCTTAAATGACGTCGCCGCTCCATAATAACGTTGGTTTTAATCAGTAGTAGGGAAACAGTAGCACTAATAATGTCTTCAATGCGTTGTATGTTTTTATAGGGAAAATATTGACAGCTGATTTTCATCTTTTACTCGAATTTGATTCACAGTTCCTGATTCAAATTATGAAATGCACCAAAAAGGATCCATATAAATTTATAAAATCATAAATTTATTACAAAGCCACATCTCAATCTCAAGAAATCCGCATAAAAATGCTTGATCCCTAGACACTTTTGATGTGTGTATGTCGCCAAATTATGGTGCGGTCCGGTCATAATATAATTTGTAAGATTGGTTTTCTAATACAGCGCTAGGTGAGTATTTGTAGTATGGTGTGTATGGATCCTTCATGAGAGATTGTGTTTTGTTGCGAGTTCTTGGTGTATAATATTAACCAGTTGATTATGTCTATGAGTGTAATCGTTTTGGGTGAGTGTGCAACAAGCTCCTGTGATGTGTTGTATAGTTCCAGGTTTGCTGTGGCACTTTCTGCATAAATCGCTTCTTACTGTGTTATCTTTGATTATATATTTTCTATAATTCTTGGTGTTTATGATTTGGTCTTGAATGGCCAGCATGAATCCTTCCGTTTCTGGAAATAAACCACTTAATTCCAGCCATTTGTTTGAAGCTTCTTTATCAATGTGTGTTTGGTATAAATCATTTGGATGTCTTCCGTGTAGTTCTTTCTGTCTCCATTTTTTATGTATCTCTTCTATATGTCTCGCTTTATCTATAGTTTCTATATTGTCTTCACTAAGGTTCAGCGGTGTATAATTTTTATCTATGTCTACTATTGTTTTGTGCAATGGGCTGGTATGCTTTTTCCTATTGAAAAATTGTTGTAAGCTTATTAATTGTCTTTTATGTAGGTGTGATATTTCAATTAGCCCTCTGCCTCCTTCTTTTCTGGACATAATTACCCTTTCTATTGCTGATTTAGGATGGTGATATCTATGTTGTGTAAGAATTGTTCTAGTTTTAATTTCGAGTGCATGTAATTCTATGTTGGACCATTTTATCACGCCGAAAGAATATGTAAGTATAGGTATTGCATAAGTATTTATGGATTTGAACAAATTTTTACTAGCTAGATACATTTTACATAATGAATGAAGTCTTTTATAATATTCTTGTTTGAGTTTATCTTTAATAGTTTTGTGTTCTAAAAGTCGTGCTTGGTTGTAACCTAAGTATTTATAAAGTTCTTCGTTTTCCATTGCTTCTATTACTTCTTCTGAATCTGTTGAGTAATTTCCTCCCACAATCTTACCCTTTTCTATATTAAGTTTTCGGCATTTGTCTAGTCCAAAATCCATTGTAATGTCTTTCGAAAATGATGTTGTAATGTCTAATAAACCATGTAAATCTGTATTTTTTTGGCATTTATTATTATTAAATAAGGAGGAGGTTCTCAATTCGTATGTATGTATTTTTTTATTTTTTTTCGCGCATAACTCCTTCGCTTGCCAACCGATTTGAAAAATATTTTTTTTGTTGGAAAGGGTATACTTCCCAAATGGTACCACGAAATTTTTTTCGAAATCTGACAAGCGGTTTTTGAAAAATCTAAAAATTCACAAGCAATATTTTGTAAAAGGTGATGAGCAGTTGACATTAGGCTATTGTAACTTAGATAAATTACAAACTCTCCCACTAAAAAGGAAAAAATAAAAACTTGTACTTGCACTTTGTAGTGTTTTTTTTTTGGAAGTCGGTTGTGTTTTTTATATTATTCGCGCGTCCATCATATCACAATTAGGTACTAGTGGCCCGCCTCCGCTTCGCAAGGGCGCAATTTTTTTTTTGATTAGTCGAAATTTTCTTTTGTACAAACCTTGTCCCGGGGCCTAAAAAGGCCACTTTGGCAGAATCATAAAACAATTCCAATTTCATCTGTATGACAGTTTTGTATGGAGATTCGTAAAATGCTATAGGTACACTCAAACTCAAACTCAAACTCAAAGCATTTATTTCAATTAAACCATTTACAGGCACTTTTGAATTGTCAAGAAGTCGGTCAGTCAGAAAATATGAAGCTAGTTGCCCATTCCAAAGCGTAGGTACCTATGGAGAAGAACGGGCAAGAAACTCCATGGACACTCTTTTAAATTATATTTTTACAAAAATATTAGTTACATCATTAATGTTGAATTTATAATTATATGTGAGAACGATGTAATAAAATAAAAAAGACGTACGTGTTAAGAGCGTCCAGAGTACAGCAAATAGTAGGTACTTAACAAAACAACAATCCAAAAAAAAAAAAATTTAAATAAGCCGAGGCAGCCAATTGATGACCAGTCCCAACTGACGGCGCCCGTTCACGAACATGACGCATAGATCAGCACCATTCAGCTCAACCATTTTGAAGGGAGCTAAATGATCCAATACACACGCCACCGTCAGCGAGACATTTTAGTGAGCATGACATACTATCAGCCGCCAGGGCACATTCAAGTCAATGAAAGACATATTATTACCCGGTAAATGGTAGCTCACATAGAACTCACATCTGTGCTATGAAATTATACAATACAAAGGAAATTGAGTTTATACAATGCAAAGATAGTCCCACAATCTTCAGCAGCTCCAACAGTATGTTCAAGTGTTAATCAATTAGTTGTGGTTGTGGAGCAGGACCAGCATTGATCCAGGCATCTTTATCAACGATGTAATCCTCTAACTTATAATATGCCTGCCTGCATAGTGTGCGTTTTATACAAGACTTGAATTTTGTCTCATTCAGTTGAAGAATGTGAGGAGGTATTTTATTATAACATTTTAAACAGTACCCCATAAAAGATGAGTCTACTTTAGCCAATCTGAAACCTGGTTGAACTAATAGGTCCCTATTTCTAGTACTATAATTATGTCTGTCACCTCTTTTACTAAAAAGATGTAAATTTTTCCTTACATACATGATGTTTTCGTAGATATATTGACAAGGCACCGTCATGATGTTAATATCCCCTTAAAGAATCGCGCCTGCGGAGATTATATATGGCTCTGATGGCTCTTTTCTGCAGAATAAAAATAGAATCGATGTCTGCAGCCCGTCCCCAAAGTAAAATACCGTATGACATGATACTATGAAAGTAACTAAAATAGACTAATCTCGCGGTATCTACATCAGTAAATTGACGGATTTTTCTGACAGCATAAGCTGCTGAACTTAGCCGTCCTGCAAGAGATGTTAAATGAGGACCCCATTGTAGCCTTGAGTCGAGCGTGATCCCAAGGAAAACAGTTTTATCGACGACACCTCTGCCTAACCCTTCAGGGATATATAGGTGTGAAACTGTCAAACAGATAAATTGCGTGATATGAATTGTATTATGATTCCGCCAAAGTGGCCTTTTTAAGCCCCCTGGCAATACCGAACTCAACAAACAAATAATTATGCAATTTGGTGCAGAACCTATAAAATTACATAATAGTGGGTAATATTGACTACTCACAAGCTAAAATAATGACAAGTAAATAAATTAAGATGTTTTTATTCATTCTGCATCATTAATTTGTTAAAAATCATTTTGACCGTTCCAAGTATGGGGCGGCCGCTCTGTGCGCCCCCCGGCCGGTACCGCCGCAACCGCTATGTCCCTGCATTTTAAATCTGTAATATCTTCGAAAATATTCATTTAAATTACATGCTGTGGGCCATATTGATCTATAATAAAAGCACAATGTATTTAAGGTACTTAATTGGATAAGGATTAATGCTGTATTGCTTAAATCACTTCGTAAATAAGCTATTATTTCTCGTAAAAAGTAAAGGATAAAAAATGTTTATTGTGGGTTATCCCTAAGAGATAGACATATACCATCGCGGACTTTTTTTATAGACCTTTTTAAGGCGTACAATACTGTAGTACATTATTTCGATCTATCTAGTAGGGCTCCGGAAGCGTTTGCAATGTAAGCACAAAAAATGTGTTTATTTACATCACATTAGAAACCTCTAAAATTATCAGTGATTCTCTACTATATTATGCATGTAATCTTATCTTAATATATATAAATTACATGTGTCACGATGTTTGTCCGCGATGGACTCCTAAACTACTTAACCGATTTCAATCAAATTTGTACACCTTGTGCAGTTTGATCCAACTTGAAAGATAGGATAGAAAAAAAATTACAAAAACGTTAGCCACAGCAACGCGTGGCCAGGTCAGCTAGTATACATATAAACCTTCCTCTTGAATCACTATCTACGAGGGTCATTCAATAAATACCTAGCCTACAAAAAGTAAACGAAAATTTTGGAAAAGTGGCAATTTATTTTTCAACATAGTCTCCTTTTAGTTCGATACACTTAGCTCAGCGATGCTCCAACTTTTTTAACCCGTCCGAAAAATAGTTTTTGTCAAACTCTGCAAAATAGGCCTCCGTGGCGGCGATGACCTCCTCATTTGATACATATCTATTCCCGCGAGTGATTTTTTCAGATTAGGAAACAGAAAGAAGTCAAAAGGGGTCAAATCTGGAGAATACGGTGGATGGGGCAGCAATTCGTAGCGTAATTCGACCAATTTGGCCATGGCAACGGCAGACGTGTGAACCGGTGCGTTGTCGTGGTGAAACAACACTTTTTTCTTCGCCAGATGGGGTCGTTTTTTCTTTAATTCGGCGTCGAATCGGCCCAATAAATCGGCATAGTAAAGCCCTGTTATTGTTTTACCCTTCTCGACGTAATCGATTTAGATCACACTTTGTGAATCCCAGAAAACGGTAGCCATAACTTTTCCGGCCGATTTTACAGTTTTCGCCTTCTTTGGAGCACGTTCCCAGGTCTGGATCCATTGTTTTGATTGCTCCTTGGTCTCTGGTGTGTACAGGATCCAGGTTTCATCGACGGTCACAAAACTCCGATGGATTCCGCTTAAACAGCGCCAAACACGTCTCCGATGTGGTCTCACGGTTGCGCTTGTTTTCTGGTGTGAGTAAACTCGGCACCCATCGCGCCGACAGCTTTCTCATGCCGAGTTCCTCGTGAAGAATATGATGCACTGTTCCTTCTGAAATGCCTACAGTCTCAGCTAGCTCGCGAACCTTCAATCGGCGATCTGCCAATACGAGATCATGGATTTTTTTAATGTTTTCCTCCGTAGCAGCTGTTTTCGGTGCACCTGGACGTGGTTCATCAAAAACCGACGTACGGCCACGTGCAAACTCGTTGAACCAATTCTTGACGGTGGCCATCGATGGAGAAGAGTCACCGTACACAGCATCCAAGCGCTCTTTTATTTCGATGCGCATTTTCCCTTCCAAAAATAGTAATCGAATCACCGAACGATATTGCTCTTTTTCCATTTTTGTAAAACCGATCGACACGTTCGCTTCCATAAGTTGTCAAATTAAAACCAATGAAGGGATTGGAAAGAAAATTTGAAAAAAGAATGTGCTACACTGTGGTAAAACTCTTTTGAAACTACAGCGCCCTCTGGCGATGAGATTATTGAATGCACCTCGTATTAAAAAAACCCGCATAATTTTAAAGATCTAAGCATACATATACTAGGCGTTAAATTAACGGATCGTGTTCGGAACACCATACTGCGCTCCAAAACACAAATAGTTGACGTGGCTCAAAAGGCTGCTCAACTTAAATGGGACTGGGCAGAACATGTCTGCCGCATGCCGGACAAACTGTGGGCCCAAATAGCGCAGAATTGGTGCCCTGAGACAGTGAGGCGGGGTCGCGGCAGACCACGTAGGAGATGGCGGGACTAGCTGGATAGGTTCTGTCAAGACTGGAAGGAGGACGCGCGCGCTCGCGAAAGATGAAAGGAGTGGAGGGAGGCCTTTGCCCAGGAGAGGGACAGCGCAGGCTAGAGAGAAAAAAAAAAGCATACCTACATAGGGGCAGACAGAAGCGGAAGCGACTTTGTTATAGACTACTCACGTAGTGATAGTGATTATTGTAAGACAATGTCGATACTTTTGTCTTTTAAAATAAAATATTATGGTCGCGGCTTATTGGAAGGTTCTGGGAAAGAGAAAAGGGGAAAGTCAAGCAAAGAAAAGAGCGATCATAGCTTTACATAAAGCAGAGCAAACCTTTGCTCGTAGCTATTGCACCAAGCGGGCCTTCTGCGCCGATGTGCGGTGTTTTCTCGTGTGTTGTTTTTTCTCATTTCCGCTTCTCGTTTTCTTTTATCTTCCGCGAAGTAACTAACCGAGTAAGATCATATTGTATTATTTATGTATTGCTGGCGTCTGCGTCACGGCGCGCAGGCTGGCAGCGCGCGGCTCAAGCGCGAGGCTCACGGCGCGCGGGCTGGCAGCGCGCGGCTCACGCGCGAGGCTTACGGCGCGCGGGCTGGCAGCGCGCGGCTCACGCGCGAGGCTCACGGCGCGCGGGCTGGCAGCGCGACGCTCCGCTCATACGAATAGGTACAGTTTTGATGTTAGTACATAGACATTAAATCTTACTTAAATTATACAAGGATTGGAGTTGTATAGACTTTCTTTTATGTTTGGAAAACAAAATATCATTTATCATAGTAAGTAATATTTATTTGTCTTAGATCTTTATAATTAAGTACATAAATTAAAATATTTTCAGCGTGTATGAAAGATCATCACTTGAGAACGGCTCGACCGGTTTGACTGATATTGTTGTGTTCGTAATTGTCATTCGTAAAGAAAAACATAAAATACCCCCGGGCGGCGACGGGCACGATAAGCTACTTTTGAATATGTCACATAATATGATATCTGTACATACAGATCATATCATACAGGTCATATCTGTATTCTGTATTCTTCTATTCTGTAATTTATGGGACGATCAAAAAAGGGGCGAATATAGGCGCCATTGTATAAAAGGCTGTACAAAGCGACAGAAACATAAATATACTTTGACTTAAATATTGTGCTAACTAAAATAATATCTTTATAAAATATTATTCGTTTAAAAAATGGACTAGATACGCATCTGTCTTTATCTTTGACCTCGACTGTCGCCAGTCGGCGGAGAGCCCTTCGCCTCATTTAACCTCAGAAAATAAAATACCTTTTACACTTTATATTTAATATTCCATTCCAGTCTTTGATCCCAGTTTAGCGAGCTATAAGTAAGTACTGGTCTTATTTGATTAACTTTGATTGGTTTTCTTATACTTTTGACTTTTTGAAATACTTTTGAATATTAAAAAAGTTTCACAAGTTTACCACAGATAATATAATACTCTAGTAACCAGGCTAGTAATCAGGCTATAGAGGGCAGTTTTGGTCCAGTGGTAACGGCCGCGACTTACGAGTTGTAGGTCGTAGGTTCGAACCCAGACAGGCGCTTTACTTTGTGTAAATTATTTCATCACCATTGCTCTCCCAAACGGTGAAGGAAAACATCGTGAGGAAACCGGCATGTCTTAGAACCAAAAATTCGAAAACATGTGACATCTACCAACCCGCACTAGGCCCGCGTGGTGGATTACGGCCCACTCCCTCTCACAGAGAGGAGGCCTGTGTCCCAGCAGTGGGAACATTATAATTTAATAGCCTGGTTCATCATAATCAGCTATTATGATGAACCAGGCTATTAAATTATTAATCCTGTTTAAATGTGAACTTTGATCTACAAATTAACATCGATTTGATTCACGCGGCTCTGATATTGGTGTGGTTCAGGTGGCAGTAGGCACCTGCGGGCAAAACCGAACAAATCAAACATGCAGCAGCAAAGTGTACCTGCTCGTCGACCTATTATCAGTTCTCGCTCTTCAAGTCATTAAGGCGACTACATGACCAAAGCGCGGTCACTATCGGCCTACATAGCGCGGTCACTGTCGGCCTGCATAGCGCGGTCACTGTCGGCCTGCATAGCGCGGTCACTGTCGGCCTGCATAGCGCGGTCACTGTCGGCCTGCATAGCGCGGTCACTGTCGGCCTGCATAGCGCGGTCACTGTCGGCCTGCATAGCGCGGTCACTGTTGGCCTGCATAGCGCGGTCACTGTCGGCCTGCATAGCGCGGTCACTGCCGGCCTGCATAGCGCGGTCACTGTCGGCCTGCATAGCGCGGTCACTGTCGGCCTGCATAGCGCGGTCACTGTCGGCCTGCATAGCGCGGTCACTGTCGGCCTGCATAGCGCGGTCACTGTCGGCCTGCATAGCGCGGTCACTGTCGGCCTGCATAGCGCGGTCACTGTCGGCCTGCATAGCGCGGTCACTGTCGGCCTGCATAGCGCGGTCACTGTCGGCCTGCATAGCGCGGTCACTGTCGGCCTGCATACAAATGAAAGAGAAGCGCGATGACACAACGCTGGTAATTTATTGCAAAATATGAAACAATCATCTATTTACAAACTATTTACAAACTACTTAATAATAAATAATCCTTCACTGAATGCAGTTTGGCATTACCAATTTAATGGTATATTTTTAATTATAATTAAAATTGTTAATGAAGGGACAAACTGCTTTTAAATAAATGTTAGTAATGTACGTTTATTTGTGATTTGAGTTCCATTACTGTTTTAAAATAAGACTTGAAAATATGACAATTTTTTTTTGTCAAATGCTTTAAAAACCAACAATTTGACCATTTTCAAGAAACCTCCGACTTAATACAAATGCGATATCTATATTCCGCCGAGGGCACTGGATGCTGCGTCTTAATTAAAGGTGTACACTGAGACAGCTCTGTAATAATTCACTACAATGCTCTGTTGAGATTCACACTAGGTAGGTACACACGGCTACACATCAAGCTATACATAACCAGTATAAGCTGACTTCTGATTGTACGAAAAACCTATACAAAGCGAGGTCAGCTAAAACTGGAAATGTATAGCTTGATGTGTAGCCGTCTGTACTTACCGTCCCGATGTATTAAGTAGAATCTATGTTCTTACCCAAATATAGAGCTTTGAATATCAGTGTGGTTACTAGTTATTTAATATGTGTAAAAGTACCTATGAATATGGTGTGTAGAGGAAGGATTTTATTAAATAAAGCACAGAAAGACAAGCTAGACATTTAGTTCAATTTAGACTTGTCAGTAATTAATCAGAAAGCTAGTCGTCCGTTCCAAATGTAGGTCATCATGGAGAAGAAGGACAAGAAACTCCATGGAAACAGAATTAAAGTAGGTATTCTATCAGCAAATTCTTATTTTGCCATAAATAATCGTTATTTTAAAAACAATTAATAATATCTCTTGGACAATGGTCCAAGAGAAATCAGATTAACAGCAATATAATAATATCAGAAATTAAACAATAACAAATTAACAATTTAACAATAGTAAAACAGCAAACATAATATAATAACAACAAAATAACTTTTACCTGTAGGCCGGAGCTCCATGTCTCGAACAAGAATGGTCTCTGCCATTTTTTTTAATGGCATCACGCAGTTCTTCCTATGAGAATATCCACTGCTTAACCGGACTTGGGCGATGGTCTCTGCCACTCGGAGCTCCCCCTTTTATAGTCGTGAACAAACAACTTTGACGTTTCTATCTACCGTCATCCAAAATATCAACGACATAAAAGGTAGATATCCGTTTGGAATATTTTCTATGTTTTGCTATACTCTTACAGGCATGTTTGAGGTTATGCAAAACATTACTATTTTATGAAGTTTTAACAGTAAAATAATAACAATAACCATACCTATAATTAGGATAATCTATTACGTGCAACATTCTCACATACAAATGATTTAGATTCGCTCAGAGCCTGCACATAGGTACCTACATACAGTATATACTACATACGTGTTACAGGCTAAACTATAGGTACGGTACCCGATACAGGCTGGTCATCGGTCACCGAGCTCCGCTCCCCCCGATGTAGAGGACCCGGAAGGGCTCAGCGGAACTCACGCAGCGTTCCTTTATTATGTAAATAATAACTCAATTCCTTGTTAATCTCCACAACACAATGATCTGTGTGCAGTTTTATGTATATACATGAATGATAAGTTAGTCGCAACATCGTGGAGATTGCAGTTGCAACATCGTGGAGATGCAGCCGCAACATCGTGGAGATTGCAGTCGCAAAGCCGATTTTTAAGAAAAAAAAAAAACACGTGTATATTGCGTGCCATAAAACTAAAACAGATATTCAAATGAAAGAAGTAACCTGTCCTGATAACCACGAACGAAGAGCATCTGGGGCCACTACAGTATACAAAACAAACTTGAACCCTCAGTCCCACAGTGTGGCTACTCTCACTCTGTGGCTACTCTGACTCTGTGGCTACTCTCACACTGAGGCTACTCTCACTCTGTGGCTACTCTTTTGTGCTTGTAAGGACTGAATCTTATGTAAGTACAGTTACTGTTGTCGCCCGGTCACCGCAGCCCGTGGGTGTGGGCCGCCGTCGCCGATCGCGCGTTCATAGTACAGCTGTACGTGGAGCCGACATCTTAAACGAGCGCGTCAAGTTCTCCATTAAATCAAATCAAATCAAATCATTTATTTGCATAACACAGGTTCGGAGGATGTTACAAAAGGTTCTTATGGTACACTATATTATAACCATGTGAGGTGTGCAAATATATTAGGAACAATATCTTTATCTTCGAAGTAGTCTTTACATTATAATAACACTTTTTAATTAGGAATGTGTATAATTTCTTCTTAAATAGATGAGTAGGTAACTGTTTAATATCATCGGGCAATTTATTATAAATCAGTGATGCCATAGACATAAACGTTTGTGAATAAACCATAAACGGTTGTGAAACTTCGGCCTTGCCAACTTTCAGATTTACTTCGTGACTTGTGTAAATATTTGTCAATGAGCGATGCTCGCTTCATTGTTGCTCGCTTTTGTTCCAACAAAAGGAAATGCATTAAACACTGTTTAAATAATACTACTTAATTATTTTATTTCAAGTTTCATAGACTCATTAATTAATTTAAATAATAATACACACTTAGTCACATTAAATAATCAAAGTTAAACATAGAGATTAAGAAATGATTCAAACAAAACATGTACAAAAGAATTTGGCAATAAAAAAGACATTAACTGCACAAATTAAAGAAAATTGTAATATTTCGGCTCATAATTTAGATTCAAAATTACAAACACAGAGATATACCTCATCAAGAGGTAAATCCCATCTGGTAGAATCTAAGTTAGGGGAAGGTCACATTAGCGGAGCAGCCAGGATTCTTTTTAGTAGTGATGTGGTGGCACCGTGTTCTCCAGAAACACTTGCAGCTCTGGAGAGCAAACACCCTGCCGCAGCGGATGGCCTTTCTTTTCTCGACCCTCCTGATCCTGATTGCCACTCCCTCACCATTACAAGTCGAGAGTTGGTCACAGCCGTTTGCTCCTTCCGGAACGGCTCCGCTGGCGGCCTCGACGGCCTGAGCCCTCAGCACCTCAAAGACCTTATTTGTTCAGACACCGGGGCGGCTGGTGAGTTGCTCTTGAAGGAGCTTACGGCTTTGATTAACCTTATGCTTTCCGGCAAGGTGAACGAGGCCGTCATCGACGTTCTGTACGGGGCCAATCTATGCGCCCTGCGTAAGAAGGATGGCGGCATTCGGCCTATTGCCGTGGGCACTACTTACCGTTGTATGGCAGCCAAAATTTGTTGTAAATTTTATGGTGAGGTTGTTTCGGAAAAATTTCAGCCCCTGCAGCTAGGTTACGGCTCCAAAGGGGGCTGTGAGGCTGCCGTACACGCCTTGTCGACCTACCTAAATTCTGGAAAAGGAGAGGTCATCCTGAAGGTTGACTTAAAGAATGCCTTCAATTCTGTTAATAGGGACACCTTGCTGGCAGAAACTAGAAAAGAAATACCCCAAATTTATAGTTTCATTTTTCAATGTTACAGACACCCTTCTAAATTACTGTATCGGGATAACCTTTTGGAATCTGCTGTTGGCTGTCAACAAGGTGACCCCCTCGGGCCAGTGATTTTTAGTTTAGCCATTCACGAAATTATTCGGCAGCTAAATTCCAAATTTAACGTTTGGTACCTCGATGATGGAACCTTGGGAGGCGATGCAGAAACTGTATTAAATGACCTTAAATTTTAAAAAAATGAACTTCTTTCCATTGGCCTTGATCTCAATCTTTCGAAATGTGAACTATACTTAGCGGACGGTACTGACCGACACCTGATACTTTCCAAATTTAACGCAATAGCTCCTGAAATCAAAATTATTGAAAAAAGCTCTCTTTGCCTCCTTGGGTCTCCAATCTTTGACAATTCCTTTCCCTTTTTTATTGAAGAAAAAATTCAAAATTTCAATGACGTTTCGGAAAGATTGTTCCAAATTAATATGCATTCGGCCATAACCTTAATCCGCTACTGTTGTTTCGGCCCTAAATTAACGTATTTCCTTCGTGCTTCCCATTTATGGAAACACGCTCATCTTTTAGACAAAATGGACCAAATTATCAGGCAAACATTAACTTCTATTTTAAATGTGGCCATGGACGACCGAGCTTGGGCACAAGCTACTCTTCCCATTCGTATGGGAGGCCTCGGCGTCCGCAAAATTTCTAGTATAAGTTTACCGGCGTTCATATCCTCGGTCCACGGCACTGATAAATTAATCAGGAAAATCCTAGCTTCCACACTGATTAATTCTGATGTGCCGTTTTTCACCGAGGCTATAGATGCCTGGAGACTCGCTTGCCCGAATACAGATCCACCCGACAATCCATCTTCCCAGAGACGGTGGGATGAGCCGCTCTGCAGAGTAGTACAGAACAATTTACTTGACTCGTCTGTTACTACTGCGGAACGTGCGCGCCTGCTGGCTATGGGAAGGTGGGAGTCGGGTCTTTGGCTTCATGCACTACCTTCGTCGAACATAGGCACTTTGTTCGACGATACTACTTTTCGCCTCGCTGCTTCCCTGCGACTAGGCACTCCTTGCTGTTCTCCTCATCGCTGTCACTGTGGCGAAGATGTCAACAGCCTCGGACACCACGGCCTGTCATGCAGCCGAAGTGCGGGTCGCTTAGCGCGACACGCGAACATTAATGCCATCATCCGACGAGCTCTTGTTACCGTCGGCGTTCCAGCTGTATTGGAACCCAATGGCTTGGCACGCGACGATGGCAAGAGACCGGACGGTATGTCTTTATTTCCATGGAAGGTGGGTAGGCCTTTAGTGTGGGACGCAACGTGCGTCGATACTCTTGCGCCATCCCATCTTCCTGGCTCGGCATGCTGTGCTGGTGCTGCTGCTGCGGCTGCGGAAAACCTCAAGCGGCGAAAATATAATAACCTTATCGGAAATTATATTTTCGAGCCGTTTGGGGTTGAAACCCTCGGGTCGTGGGGTCCGAGTGCTCATGGCCTCTTTAAGGAAATATCAAAACGGCTGGTTGACACTTCCCGTGACCCAAGGGCTGGCTTTTACCTGGGCGAAAGGTTAAGCATTGCCATACAACGTGGTAATGCTGCCAGTCTCTTGGGTACATTACCAGTCGACAGCGATGCGGATGAATTTTTCGACGCAATATTTTAGTTTTTGTATAGTTTTAGTTAATTTAGGATTTAAATTTGTTATTTTTATAAGATGGCCCATAACAAAACAACAAATAGGTTTTTATGACTTGTTGCAGTGTTGCCACATTACCCACGTTCAATACAACTTACAGCAGTGGCTCCCGCGAGCGCGGCCAACATGCTGTTAAATGAACTGCCTGTTTTATTTAAGTAACTTTAAGTTTCTTTGCTTAAACTACATGAAATTGAAAGGAATAAATAGTTCCTAAACATCAACATAGTAAAATGCCAGCTCGTATTTTGGTAGTAAATAATTGATTCCTATAATTGGCAGATTTAAAAAAAAATAAGAACTTGTCATATTCTGCCATATGACCTATCTACTGCTGCAAATATTATCACAAGATTACCGAGTGGTGATCGATCTCCGCTGTAACTCCATTACGCGAGATGTTAATGCCGGCTTACAGTTCATTCAGTAAAGAACAACATTACGCTTTGGCGACGGAATTAAGGGAAAACAATCTATCAGATAAAGTAATGGGATCAGTGAAGAAAGGTCAACATTGGGAGAGGGGCAGGAGGGGGACTGATCAACTGATCATGTGCATCAATAACTATAGAAGTAACTCATACACAGTATTGAAAACATCATTAACTAGTGTTGGTAAATATGATCCTAACTTGAAGCTACACT
The DNA here is from genome assembly GCA_963669345.1 of Gortyna flavago. Lineage (NCBI taxonomy): Eukaryota > Metazoa > Arthropoda > Insecta > Lepidoptera > Noctuidae > Gortyna > Gortyna flavago. The sequence goes on from OY770139.1 coordinate 314,632, forward strand.
ACTCAATAAATAATAAGACTTATCGGTAGTTCTTATGATACAGAAAAATAGTATACATAAATAGTTACTATTTTTACCCGACTGTGCCAGAAGGAAGGTTATGTTTTCGAGTGTATGTATTGCAGTATTTACAAATCCTGCATATTTTTTTTTACTCTAATCCTCTTTTCAAATACATATTCAACCTTATTTTTTATTATGGTCTATCCAGAAATTTCCATCTGATATTTTTTCAAATTACGAATTGATTTACGTCAGATGGCCTTTTTTGATGGTAACCATGGTGATTTGAAAAATAACCTTGTGACGAGCTACTTCTCCTTCTGGAATTTACGCCAAAATTTTCATATAAATTATAATATTGAATCTGATTTATTGTGTTATAACGTTTTTACTCTATAAGGTACCTCGCTACCAAGAGTTCTACATATATTTTTTAAATTTTAAATGTCGGAGTGAGGACTTATCTCTTTCATTTTCGGATAAGGCCCGAACTAACGGCAACCCGATTCATTCGGCTTTCCCCTACCCGACTCCCGTGAAGAAATTAAACCTGTTCACATGAGGAGCGCCCGCAGCTAGCTGTTGCGGATCTAGTAGCTGTTGCGGATCTAGTAGCTGTTTCGGATCTAGTAGCTGTTTATTGTGCTGCCCTATTATTCTACAAGGATTCCGTGAACGAAGACGAGGACCCCTTTTTTTGGAACAGATACCTTTTTTTCACACTATTCTTATAGTAGATTGTCTAGATTTATTTTCCCAATTGAAATCGCGTTTATTTTATCCATCAAATACGGCGGGTGAGCTTTTTAATTCTTTTTCTTTGGACCGCGCTAACCTTTCAACCTATTTAGTCTTTATATGTGTCTTGATTGCAATCACGTCTGCATTCGCGTCGCGTGACAAAATCCACCTCTTTTCCTTTACAAAACCTAAAGTATTTTTTTAAATTGGTATTACTGTCGTCACAAGGGTACCTACAGAAAGTAGTCTTTTCTTGCTATTTTTATTTTTCATGTTTGATTCCTGTATTTTTTCGGATTTTTTTTTATTTTATCACCAAAAATAAACGTATTTATTAGCGAAGTGTTTCTTCTTCTTGTTTTATTTCGCTACAGTATGTAAGTATATTACTTTAGCACGCTCTGTTGCCTAAACGGCTTGATCGATTTCAGCTTGAGAGGTGCCGTTAGGAGAGTGACACTGGGTAGGTATATAAAAATTGTAAAAACAAAAATTAAATAAAAGATTTTTGACGCCATTACCATGCCTTCAAAAAATTTTTTTTTCATAACCTATCGAGTGGGGAATCAAAATAAAGGGTTTTAAAAGGTGATTAAAAAATTTACACAACTTTGGTTAAAAGTAATTCAAAGTGATAAATCGTAAAAAAACACGTACCAAGAACAAAATCGTCTGCGAAATGTTTCTTATTTGTAAAGTAAAAAGCTGGAAATAAAAAAAGTTATAAAAAAACTAAAAGTTTTCAAATTCAAATGAGTCCCGCTTGCTCCCAACTTTTATTTCATTTAAAACGGGCTTGTTTTTAGCGATTCGGTTTTTTAGTTTTTTTTTTATATACTTTTTTAAATTAACAAATTTTTGTAAAATATCTCTCCTCACATCGGAAATAAAATAATCTTAAAGTAAATAGGGCTCTCTCTCCGGGATGATTAATGTTGTTTTCTTCTAAATGAACATCCCTCCGTTAATCTAGCGCGACCACCGGTGGACCACAATGGTTCACTGACAAGTTGAACAAAATTATATCGGCGGCAAATTGCCACCTCACACATTAATAATAAACTAGCCAAAGAGCTAGGAAACAAAATTTGTTTACCAAAAATAATAATAATATTATATTTATTTATAAAAATGGTGCAGTTTACAGTAACATAACTTAAAAATTATAGTGGACACAGTCACTCATTTGCCTGAACTAGGTAGAACCTGTGTTTCAGGCTAGAAAAATGCTAACAATTTTAAAATATAAAAATAAAAACTGATAAGACTAATTAAAAACTAATATTAACTTAAAAGACTAACATGTTTTATTTACAGACAACGAGTGAATCCTCTGTCTCACTGTATGATATGCTAAGTAAAAATTGCAGAATACTCTTTATACAGTCGTAATTATTTAATTTATAGATACATAATTTCCTATTTAATGTATTGTACAGAAATAGGCCTAAAAAAGTATAGAATCTGTTTACAAAGACATATTTAGAGGGTGCATTTGACTCACATACATTGTCATTCCGTCTCTTATTAGTACTTTCAATGTTATAGGAGAGCATGGTGTGCTGTTTTAATACCAAGTGCGTTATGAAAAGCTGGCGAACAGTCAGCACGTTACAGGATTTGTATAGCAGATCTTTAGGATAGAGAAACGGATGGAAGTTTGCTACTTTTAAAATTGTTCTCTGTGCTCTTTCAAGAGGCAGTAAGTAAGTTTTTGGTGCTCCACCCCATGAAGTTAAGTTAAGTTAAGGTAAGTGACATTAGTTTTTATCTGCGATTGCTCACAATTTTCTAAAAACAAAAATTAACTTGCGCACTCTTGTAACCAAACTGTTAATGTGTGGTATAAATAGAGCGACTCATCTATTAGAACCCCGAGATATTTTATGTGACATGTTTTGAGGATAAAAGGTCACTTACATACGCTGACTGAGCGGAGGAGTCCGCAATGTTGGGCGTACAGATGAGAGTTAGTAATATTAAAATGCGGTTTGCGGATGGAGAAGTGAATAAACATTGTCATACTAGTACAAGTTAAGGCGACGATAGCAGACCTTTAAGGATTTTAAACTGAACTTTACGTAACTAGCCTAAGCTGTATTCACTATAAGTTACTAGTTAAGCATTAGTATTTAATAATAATATTACCTTTGTTAACAACAACTAACTGTGTGTAACTTATTTGTAGACGCCTTGGGTTGACCTGTTAAGTCTACAAAATGTTTTATAAATAAATAAATGAACATAATGAAAATCCCATCGTCATGAACTAAGTATACATACCAACTGATGTGCAACATGCTTAGCGCAGCACAGCGATCGAGTTGTTCGACAGCGATTAGACAATACTTAGTTCAATACAACTGGACCACAGGCGGAACTAGGACGAACAACTGCACTCACTATCAGTATTGTACACATGTGTGTGTGCACGGAACCAGGCGGCTGGTGATACACTACTGTTATTGCTATTTACTCGTGCACGTGGCAGGTGCCGTCCCAACCCAAACCCATCCTTTATGATATATCCCTCATAGCCACATCCTTTCAGACCACGGAAAAACAGGAAAAGGCTTATTTATTATTTTCCAGGAAACAGTCAGTTTTAGTGGCGAGTTATACATAGCGTGTTATACATAGCGAGTTATATATATCGTGTTATACGTAGCGAGTTATACATAGCGAGTTATATATAGCGAGTTATACATAGCGAGTTATATATAGCGTGTTATACATAGCTAAATCAAATCAAATCAAATCGTTTATTGCAGCAATCGTTTATTGCAGCTAGTTATACATACCGAGTTATATCAAAATCAAAAGTCATTTATTCAAACTAGGCTGAGAATCAGCACTTTCGAACGTCAAAATTACATAAGACAGTCCCCCAAAACGCCCGCCCTTCACCACTTCCTAGTGCTTTCGCTGTGGAGAAGAAGTGGCGCAACAAACTCCCCAGCATATATATAGCGTGTTATACATAGCGAGATATATATAGCTTGTTATACATAGCGAGTTATATCAAAATCAAAAGTCATTTATTCAAACTAGGCTGAGAATCAGCACTTTTCGAACGTCAAAATTACATAAGACAGTCCCCCAAAACGCCCGCCCTTCACCACTTCCTAGTGCTTTCGCTGTGGAGAAGAAGTGGCGCAACAAACTCCCCAGCATATATATAGCGTGTTATACATCGCGAGATATATATAGCTTGTTATACATAGCGAGTTATACATAGCGGGTTATATATAGCGTGTTATACATAGCGAGTTATGTATAACTCGCTATATAACAGGCTGTCCCTTACACCCTGTATATAACTCGCTATATAGGAATATTTTTTATTCAGTGCGCAAACTTTGACAAATTAAACTTAGATAAGTTTTATTAAACACCTATTTTTTATTTTGATATGTCTTAGTAGAAAAAAATAAAGTTATCGATTACGAAAGATGTTTACTTTGAAACTGATTTTATGGCTACTAGCCGGAGCGTGGGGAAGCGTAACGCGCTTATGTACAGAAGCCAGCACATTCAACTTTGAACCTTATGCTTTAGCAATAAAGTTGAAAATCTATGAAAGAAAGACAGATTGTAGTAGCTTGATGGTCTGTACCTACCTATCAGCTGTGCGCTCGTTCGATTTTCGTTCACAGGCTTAGGTAGGTATTTACGTGGGTTACAATTTAGTTACAGATCGCTTATTTTATCAGGTTCGAACTAGTCTTTATAAGATTAGGCCGGGATCTGAAGTTATTTGAAGAGTAATTCCAATTTTTCCTTCATACTTTCATGGGCTTAGGACCATCAAAATGCAGAAAATAAAGAATTTTTCAAGTAAATTAAGGCACTTTTAAAAACTTAATGAAATAAAATTAGTATTTAAAAAATTGGAATCATCTAAGTATTTACAACAATGTTCAATCAAAAATAACCTATTCGCTAAAATTGTTAATTAAAAATAATTGCTTACCCTACATGTCACTAATCACTGTATTTTAATAATTGTTCAAAATGAAGTCCTCCTCTTTCTAGGCATAGACTTGCACGTTTAAATAAATTGTCATTTAGTTTGTTGCGAACACTAATTTCACTTTTCACTTCATAAAAAGCTTTAATTATCTTAAACTTTAAGTCATCTAGGTTTTGGGCCTCCTCTACATACACCCGGCGTTTCACTTCACCCCAAAGAAAAAAATCGCAGGGAGTAAGATCCGGGGACCTAGCAGGCCACGGTATGGGGCCACCACGACCGATCCAATTTTGCCCGTATTTTTCATTCAGGTAATTACGTACCCGTATAGCGTAATGAGGTGGAGCGCCATCGTGCTGATAGTATAAATTACTATGGTAGCACATCGGAACTTCGTCCATAATGTCTTCTATCGTCGTTTCCAACATTTGTAAATACCTTGGTTCGGACAAGGTGCCGTCAATAAAAATGGGCCTATTATTTTATTTTTAATAACCCCAGCCCATACATTGGCGCTAAAACGCACTTGGTGATGTGTCTCTCGCACCAAATGGGGATTGTTGAATGACCACCAATGTTCATTATGTACATTGTACAGTCCCACGCGTGTGAACAATGCCTCATCCGTCCACAAGATGTTGACTTCGCGATGATTTAGAAGTCACTGCCAGATCCTTGTGCGTGATTCGGGGTCCTGAACTGACGTGATCTAGCAGCCTTTGAGTGGCTGCTAAAATGGTCCTTTCATTAGGGACCGCGGGGTTAAGGATACCATGGGCTCGCATTCGAGGTACGCTCTCCGTCGCATACATTCTGCGAGCAGCTCGTAAACTTTCACCACTTAGTAAATACACTCGCACCATCTCATAAAACTCGCGGTTACTGAAGTCCGATATCGTGACCTTTAGGTAAGTACGAGTTCGACACACTTGCTGTGCGGGGGTTGCACGGGAAAGCGATTGGACGCGAGGTCACGTTAGCGCATGCGATGATTGCGATGAGCAGACTGTCGAGTATCGGGGTCGGGAGTTCGGAACCCGGGCGCCCGCCGTGCCTGGCACAACTCTGCCGCCCGGGACTCCCCCGCTGCAACACCGCCACGTGCGCCGCCCGGCGCGCGCGCCCATTGTTATTATCTTGAATAGATAGTGTCCATATTTTGCTGATTTAGAGTCGGATAAAAAAGTGAAAAAAAGTTTTGAAAAAATTATGGAAATGTGTTCTATTACTGATACTGAACCACCAAAATTTTTTTGCGCACTCCTTAAAAAATATTCCTGTATATAGCGAGTTATATACAGGGTGTAAGGGACAGCCCTCCACAGACTGATGGGGTGAATTCAGTATATAATACTAAAATGACCGGTACAAGAAATTATTTCAGGAACGTTATGGTAATTCAATAAACCTGATTTGTTTTATTTCCTCATACGCAATGTATCGCTACCGTGGCAAAACGCGCGCAGCGGGTCATCGGCTGTACTCTTACGGACGTGTTCGTTCGAAACACTCGGTTCGCTTCACAAATGACCATTCCTAGAATAAATCTTTTTTTTTTTTCATAAAATAAAAACCCTCGGCCGGCCGGCCGCTTAGAACAATAAGTAAAACATGTGCGGCGCTTTCAATTCAACATAACAGTTTCGTTTCATGTCATTCAATTCGTTGTCGTCGTTTTTTATTCAATCAAGAAAAGTAAAATACTCGTTACAAAAATCGCTAGTTTATCGTATAACACGAAACTAGTTATCCCGCTACATGCCTCATAGATAGTTATTGTAACTATTGACGTGAAATAATGCCCATACCTTAAGCGCGCTCGCGCCACGTGTGACGTGACATCACATTGTACTTCGTGTTGTTATGTCACAATGAAGAGAACGAGAGCGAAAATTTTTGCAGATAGCCGGCGCATAACGAACACACGTAGCTAACATATCTTAACACGTCCAAGAAAAAAAATAATTACTTAAAGAAAATTAATCCTACCTCAGAATCGCTCAGGTCGTATGAGATAGGGCTCGAAGTGGCCTCCATCCAGGCGTTCGCACACTTTGGCACGGCGCAGCTGCTGGGACGTGTTCGTGATGCGGCCTCGCATTTCTTCCTCACTCTTACGTGCACTGACAAACACTTTTTCTTTACGTAGCCCCATAAAAAAGTCTAATGGCGTCAGGCCTGGCGATCGTGCTTTGCCACGGTTTCGGTACAAATCTGCTAAGCCAGCGATGTGGAAAGGTGACGTCTAAATGGGAACGCACTGAGAGCGTTATGTACAGAGGAACACTGTCATGCTGGAACCAGATGATCAGCAAGTGCGCAAGCGGTGCATCATCCAGGGCTTCCCATTCCACGTACAGCTCGTCACGGAGATTCTCTAGCTCTTTTTCCAGGTCATCACGGAGGAAATCGAGATAGCGCACTCCGTTCATGAGCGCGGGAAGAAACACCAGACCTAGGATTTTGTCACCATAAATTCCTGCCCAGACGTTTACCGACCAACGCGTTTGATCTCCGGACTCTTGGATCTCGAAGGGGTTTTGAAGGAATATGTCTAAAATTCTGTCTTCAGTTTCGCCGCGAAGTGGTCTTCCGGCGCCTTCCTGATGGGGAACTATGGGCTGGGTTTCTAACGCGCGTTGATAGGCATTGATAATTATCCGGCAGTCTGATGGATGCCGCCGGTTAGGATACCTATCAACGTAAATTCTCAGCGCTTCCCTAACCTTTCCCCCGAGCTTCCCCGTAACACATCATTTTCTCTATATTCACGAGCACTAAATGTAGTCATTTCTCACAAACAATAACAATTAACACCGCAACAAAAATAAGTCCAAAAGCGTGTAACGTCACAACGCGACTGCACCAGAACGGACGGATAGCCCGGCGGCGCCGGTTTCGTTCTTGGGTTTAACCCGTAAACTACAGCATAATAAGTCTTTTTTCGCCAACGGCCGGGCTGACGTCTTCCTATTTTGTGCAATCGTAGATGACGAGTTTGATGAACTCTGTAGCTACTTGGCTAGGCAGAAAGTAAACAGCTGATTTTACGCGTCGTTCGTAAGAGTATTTCAACATCCACTGCTGGTTTTTTGATTTTAGCCGTATTGTTTACATAAATGTAGTGCTGCTTTCAGAGAACGTAATTTTACATTAAAATAAAAGTGAAAAACTACAAAAAAATTTTTTTTTTCCTGAGAAAAATTTCAGTGGAATATGATTCAAAATAAGGAGCTGAATTCACCCTGTCAGTTTGTGGAAGGCTGTCCCTTACACCCTGTATAGCGTGTTATACATAGCGAGTTATACATAGCGAGTTATATATAGCTTGTTATACATAGCGAGTTATACATAGCGAGTTATACATAGCTAGTTTTATATAGCGTGTTATACATAGCGATTGTCAATAAACCCACGGAGCCGATCACTGCAAACCTGCGCCGAAAACTTTCACATCAACCATTTAAGTAGGTATAATTATTTACGAGCATAGCTCACATTATTCATTTTTCAAAGTTTAAAAAGTGATCTTCAACGGCACAGCAACACCCCCCCCCCTGCTACCAACGCAGCACAGTGCTCGTAATATCTTGTGCTCCAACAGACTTATCTTGTGACACCGCTATAAATCGCTCAGCTTTTTGCGAGTACAGAAAAGGGCAAACCGAACTTTATCGGCAAAATTATTAATGTTTATTGCCAACGTGACATACGACGAACACATTCAAATATACGCAACTAGCTCCAAATGTAGCAAAAACCTGTGCAAACACCAAGGGGCTCATTTGTCAGCCCCCTCTATCCTGGGGGGCTGTCTCAACATGACAAATTACGTGAACATTTGTTCTCACGGGATTGGTGGCAACAAGTGCGGGGGCCCATGACCGGGGCCCGGCGAGGTAGCGTACACATGGCCGGAATCACGCGAACTTGGCCTCGAGCCACAGAACAGTAAAACTGTAGAAAGCTCACTCAGCTGTTGCTACACCGAACCATGTTCGAGTTTTGATTAACGGTTGCGGTTAGTACTTGCAGTTATATGTGGTCGTCAGAAATAGCAAATAATTGAATAAGCATGTCATAATTATATTTAATAAAATATTCCGTTGCTTACAAAATTGTGCGATCATCAACCAATCCTAGTTTGGCTAGCAGCATGTTGACGGATTGATATATGACAAAGATTATTTAGTAATAATAATAAATCATTTATTTGCGTAAAAACATGGCATGGCGTAGTATGTTTATTTAGACCTTCTGTACATAACTACCTATCCCTATTTGGACTGCCAGTGTAAACTAGTTCAATAAAGTTAACAGAAAACGTGACCTGATGATCGGCTGTTGCTACGGCCAACTACTCAACACAGCTAACATGGTGTATAGTATACAGCTACACAATAACCCGCACCGCACGCGCCGCACGCGCCGCATGCGCCGCACGCGTGGCTCTTGGGAACACTCACTTGATATGACATGTGTGACCGAAAAGTATGTTCGTTGATGGTGCCAGGAGGCGAATCGTGGGTTTACTGTAGGCACAGCTCTGCCTAACCCTTCAGGGAACAACAGGCGTCATGTTATTTGTAAACATTTACGAATGTTGTGCGCCAGTAACAACGGTTGTTTGAGTGTGTGCCAGCGACAGCCGGCGCCCTGCGCTCCTGCCCGAGGCAGGCGGCGTGCGGCGCGGTGCGTCACTCATGTCTGACATCCAACAGTTCAAACGAACACAACACGACAGCACATTGTTAACATGACTCCCTCTTTTACGAGCCGAAAGTGTTGAAATAACTGAAAATATTCACGTTATAGCTTTACATTCCAGCCGTACAAACAGTGTGTACCTTTGCCCCCGTACCGTGTGCACTCGTGTGGAAGCAGCAGAGCGGCCTTGGCCGCCCCGGGGACCGGGCTCTACCCGCCGTCCATCTTCCTGACACATGCATTATGTGGCTGAGCATCCACAATGGAGCCGAGGAAGCAAACAAAATTATCTTGCGCATTTATAAGCGGAATATTAGATACGATAGGACTCTCTGAGGGGTAGATCGGACGGGGAGGCATAATATTAGATGTCACGCAGAGTTTGACCTATTCGGTAACGAGGCCTATTGTGACGAGCCGCAACTATCGTCTTTCTGTGGAACTCTGAATTTAGTGTAATAAAACCAGTCAATAGGTTACTTTTGTTCCTTCGCCTTTTATCGAACATGGAAACTCTAAGACAAGCTCCAAAAATGTACAAAAAGAAACGACATAAACATAATGCGACTGCCACGCTGCCAGCGCGCGCAGTGATGATATGTCGTGGCTCACAAAGCAGGCGGTTGCCCAGCCTTCCCAATGAGAGATGAGGCCACTTACGAACACGCACTCTGATGCAAATGACGAATTAATCCTCATTTGCCGACAGCCTCCCAACAAGCGACATATTTGAACCCCCATTTTATAAAATTTGCGTGAAAATAGAAGAGACAGATTAGGGACGCTTTTTGTAGCAAGAGAAACACTGTCTGTATAACAACCTGCCGTTGTTTTATTGTTTTGTTTTGAGTACGCAAAACATGCATATCCCGTACCGCAGCGGTCTAGCGGCCAAATTATATAAAATACTAGCACTTCGCCCGCGACTTCGTCCGCGTGGTTCAATTTAACACCCTCTCCACCTCCCCTTGAATGGTAGTTTTCGAAAATTAATGTTTACGATCTTTATAATTTATAGCTTCTGCAGTCTGCACGCCAACAGACTGTAGACAGTCAAACTGGCTTTAATAATGGTACACCCGCTTATAATAATGGTACACCCGCTTATAATCAAAAACTTCTCTTCAGCCCTAGTAGAAATAACCTAAGAATATAATAATAGGAACAATTACGGGCCACAATAATCTTTTTAACATTGGCGCCACAGACAGCCCCCTTTGTAGGGGCTGCCTTGCCGCCGAGGAATCATCATACCACGTCATCTTGGAATGCGAGGCCGTGGCTTCTCAACGTGCAGAAATCCTCGGAACAATGAGGTCGCTCCGCGAAGTCTGTGAAGCTCCCAGGAAGCTTCTGAGCTTTTGGGCGGAGCTAAGCTGGCTCTGTTAGTCAGAATCCCCACGCACAACGGACCGAATGGGAGTTTAAGTGCGGAAAAGGGCGTCCCATCATCATCATCAGCTTCTGCCCGCGACTTCGTACTCCTGAAATTTTTTGAAAATATTATATAGCCTATGTTCATCAGGGATAATGTAGGATTCCAATGGTGAAATAATTTTTCAAATCGGTCCAGTAGTTTCAAAGCCTATTCAATTAAAAAAAACAAACAAATCTTTCCTCTTTATAATATTAGTGTGTAGATATTTTCTAGCAAACTAGCTAAATGTGTGCAAGCTTCTCTGTACTGAACAAACCATTAACACAGTTCAGTTATGCACAGTATAGAACTATGTACGCAACCTTATCTACGTACCTACATCCTACAGATATCCATCCCACAGAAGGCCACCTGCACAATAAACTGAGCTGGATCGCAAGCAAACGAGGATGCGCATGCAGGCAGTGCTCACAGCAACTCTCCACTCGATCGCACCAGACAGCTGCTTTTAGAGGAAGTTTTACATACGCGTCATCCAAATGCTGAAACAATATTCCCCCGCCGATTACGATTCCTAAATGGAATCCTAATGGATTACAAATCTTAACAATGGTACTATCAGAGTTCGACTACTGCAGTTTCTTATCGCCTCGCAAAAAGAACTGAATTCGACTGTTTTTTTTTTATAAATGTCATCTCCCAGGTCTACCTAGGAGGTTGTCTGTCGGTACCACAAGGTACCACAAGCGACTGGTACTCGATGTACTCGTGATCACGAACCTGTGAACAAATACAGGTATAGGTACATATACAGGTTAGATAATGCTTATTACACATGTTATTTACCTTTATTAATTTATAGTAAAAACATATTTTAATCTTGCCAATCATTTAAGTATTTTATTCAGCTGCATCCGGTTAGACTGGAAGCCGACCCCAACATAGTTGGGAAAAGGCTAGGCAGATGATGACATAAATGACTTTATGAATAATCAAGTAATCAAAAAACACTCAACACCAACGAACAGAAACGTTTCCCAATGCAAAACTTAACTGTAGAATACATAATTTACATTGCGGGTATAAGTAATTACGTAGGTACATAATTTCACTAAGCAACAAAAAAAATTGCCACAATACTAATTTTATCTCTTCTGCTCGACGTGCGCATGTCACTGCATCTTGATATTTGTCTCGTCTGCTCGACGTGCGCATGTCACTGCATCTTGATATTTGTCTCGTCTGAACGACGTGCGCATGTCACTGCATCTTGATATTTGTCTCGTCTGCTCGACGTGTGCATGTCACTGCATCTTGATATTTGTCTCGTCTGCTCGACGTGCGCATGTCACTGCATCTTGATATTTGTCTCGTCTGCTCGACGTGTGCATGTCACTGCATCTTGATATTTATCTCGTCTGCTCGACGTGCGCATGTTACTGCATCTTGATATGTGTCTCGTCTGCTCGACGTGTGCACGTCACTGCATCTTGATATTTGTCTCTGCTCGACGTGCGAATGTCACTGCCTCTTGATATTTGCCCGACACATGCAGTGACTCCCATTTGGTGCAACCTTAAGACACACCGCACTTTTTTTTAAATTGGATTTCAAATTAAATCAAAAGTCATTTATTTAAACTAGGCTGAGAATCAGCACTTTTCGAATGTCAAAATTACAAAAGACAGTCCCCCAAAACGCCCTTCACTACTTCCTAGTGCTTTCGCTAACAAACTCCCCAGCAGCACAGCTGTCTGTTAGAAAATACTTGATTGTATACAATATTAGGTTATGTAAACTAATCAATTAACATTAAAAGACTCAGAACAATAAATTAAATTATTTTCCATAATTATGTCAGCTCGCCACGCCAACAAATACAATAAAAACTATACGTACTCAAGCAAAAAAATAATAAAGAAAAATTAAAAACGTAAATAAAAACTTACTACCTAAATGCCTCCAGGCATAAAGGGGGTGACAACTTACATATTTATGCAATGATGGGTTCTGTTCACATAGCTGTCACTTGAAGTCACAAATAATAAACTAGGACCATCGAAGTAAAATAAATAAACAAGTTATTACTAATAACAACAATAAAACCATGGTCAGTAAAACGACCAGGCACCACAAACAGCACCCGTTCACGAGCATAACGCAAAGATCAGCCATTACCCCCCTCACCATATTTGAGGGAAGGAGGCAACCCGACCCTCGACGCTACCGCAAGCAGTGACATCTAAGGGAGCATGACGAACTTGCTGCCGGTTGCTCAGGCAAGAATAATAATATGATCAATCGTCGAGGTCGCTGATTAATCACATATTGCAATCAACTCATTAAATAAAAAACATTGAAATGAGTAGATTATGTCAAATAATATTAAACTGAATTAAATTATACAGTCAAATAAAATAAACAATAATATATTCTCATATAACCTGTCAGTAAGCTAATTACTACCACTACATAGTATAAAAAAATATTTATACAAAAAAAAAACAACCGACTTCGAAAAAAAAAGCTACAAAGTGAAAAATTACTTTAATTTCGGAAGTCGGTGTCGTTGGTTCTGCATTTTCGTTTATTGACACCGACTTCTGAAATTAAAGTTATTTTTCACTTTGTAGCGTTTATTTTTGAAGTCGGTTGTTTTTTTATGTAAAAAGTTTTTATTTTTCACTTTTTAGTGGGAGAGTTTGTAATTTATATGAGTTAAAATAGAATAATGTCTGCTCCTCACCTTTTACAAAATATTGCTTATCCCGATGCTGGGACGTTAATTATTGAGGAGTTCTCTTGGTAAGAACCAGGAGAACTCCTCAACAACCACTCACTATACGCATTGTGACGAGCATAAATTGCTTAGCAACCATATTAAAGTAATTGAATAGCAACCCGTGAAATATTTATCATTGAGTAGTTCCGATGGCCATCTGTGTTCTTCATCATCAGCTTCACTTTACCAAATGATGATATCCGAGAGCAATTGCTCAAGTTACTTTAAAAAATACCCAAATCGGTATAGGTTTGCCTACAAGATTTGAGTGATTCCCTCGATTTCCATGGGATCCTCTCATCAGATTCAAACTTGATGACAATGGGACCACGTCGAGAGTATACCCTTTCCATCAATTTTTTTTTTTCAAATCGGTCCACAATTTCCAAATCGGTGAACATACTTAAAAAAAACATACATGAAGTCGAACATCGAGCAGCTGAGTGGTTATTAGATAGTGATTCAAGAGGAAGGTTTATATGTATATTACATGCATAATAGTAGAGAAACACTGATAATTTTAGAGGTTTCTAAATGTGATGTCGTAAATAAACACATTTTTTTTAATGCAAACGCTGGCTGAACCCTACTAGATAGATCGAAATAATGTACTACCTACAGTATTGTACACCTTAAAAAGGTCTACGAAAAGTCCGCGATGGTATAAATATGTCTATCTCTTAGGGATAACCCACAATAACCATTTTTTATCCTTTACTTTTTACGAGAAATAATAGCTTATTTACGAAGCGATTTAAGCAATACAGCATTAATCCTTATCCAATTAAGTACCTTAAATACATTGTGCTTTTAATATAGATCAATATGGCCCACAGCATGTAATTTAAATGAATATTTTCGAAGATATTACAGATTTAAAAGAGTTCTAAAACAAAAACTTTTTTACAAAAAAAAAACAACCGACTTCCAAAAAAAACTACAAAGTGATAAATAACTTTTATTTCGGAAGTCGGTGTCGTTGGTTCTGCATTTTCGTTTATTGACACCGACTTCCGAAATAAAAGTTATTTATCACTTTGTAGTTTTTTTTGGAAGTCGGTTGTTTTTTTTTTGTAAAAAAGTTTTTATTTTTCACTTTTTAGTGAAAGAGTTTGTAATTTATCTAAGTTACAATAGCATAACGTCAACTGCTCATCACCTTTTACAAAATATTGCTTTTCCCGATGCTGGGACGTTAATTTTTGAGGAGTTCTCCTGGTAAGAACCTGAAGAACTCCACTCCACCACCACATGCATTGTGACGAGCATAAATTGCTTAGCAACCATATTAAAGTAATCGAATCGCAACCCGTGAAATATTTATCATTGATTAGTTCCGATGGCCGTCTGTAGTCTTCATCATCAGCTCCACTTTACCAAATGATGATTTCCGAGAGCAAATGCTCAAATTACTCTAAAAAATATCGAAATCGCTATAGGTTTGCCAATAAAATTTGAGGGTTTCCCTCGATTTCCATGGGATCCTCTCATCAGATTCCAACTTGCTGACAATGGGACCACCTTTGGAGTATACCCTTCAAGTTACTCTAAAAAATATCCAAATCGCTATAGGTTTGCCAAAAAAAGTTGAGGGTTTCCCTCGATTTCCATGGGATCCTCTCATCAGATTCCAACTTGCTGACAATGGGACCACCTTGGGAGTATACCCTTTCAAACAAAAAATAATTTTCGAAATCGATCCACAAATGACGGAGAAATCGGTGAACATACAAAAAAAAAAAAAAAACATACATAAAGTCGAACATATAACCTCCTCCTTTTTGGAAGTCGGTTAATAACCTCCTCCTTTTTGGAAGTCGGTTAAAAATGCAGGGACATACCTAGCGGTTGCGGCGGTACCGGCCGGGGGGCGCACAGAGCGGCCGCCCCAAACTTGGAAGCGGTCAAAATGATTTTTAACAAATTAATGATGCAGAATGAATAAAAACATCTTAATTTATTTACTTGTCATTATTATAGCTTGTGAGTAGTCAATATTACCCACTAATAAGTAATTTTATGGGTTCTGCACCAAATTGGATAATTCTTTTTTTGTTGTGTTCGGTATTGCCAGGACAAGGTTACGAAAATTCGAAAAAAAAAATTGCGGCCATGCGAAGCTGAGGCGGGGCGCTAGTTCCGGAAAAAGAACATAAACATTATCTTGAGTTAATCAGGGCAGGGCGAGCAACTATTCTTATCGTTTATGTTGTCTTTGATGGAATGCTACGTTTACTAAAAGGCAAATCTAGCAAAGAAGAGCAGCTTTTTATAAAAAGTTATACCAAGTCCAACAAATAAGTTATACCAAGTCCAACCAAGTCCAACAAATAAGTTATACCAAGTCCAACAAATAAGTTATACCAAGTTATACCAAGTCCAACAAATAAGCTATGAACCTCATGAAGCCGGTGAAAGGGAGCTCGTAGTTTGTCTTTATTTCTAGTGTTAACATTGTGAATATCACTGTTTTTAGTGTACAAGTGTAAATTTTGCCTAATATTTATGATGTTGGCGAAGATATTGTGATGCAACCGTGAGAATACCAATATATTTAAAAAAATCTAACTCTGGCACCTAGCTTTTTTGAAGGAAAAAGTAATATATCTTGTATAGGACCAACGCGGCAACGCTGTGAAAATTACTAAACGATCTGTATCAACGTCAGTGTATTGTCTTATTTTCCTGACGGCGTAAGCAGCCGAACTGAGCCTTTGCTAGACTTGATAAAATCGAAGTCCCCACTGAAGTTTAATGTAATAAGATTTTTTCAAATCAGACTATCAGTTTCAGAAATTTGCGCGTTCAAACAAGGTACCACGTTCAAACAAGTTAGCGCGTTCAAACAAACAACCTCTTCATCTTTATTGTTACTATATTACTATACCTAGATAGATATGGATTAATATGATTTGTTATCATTTAATTGTGCTTTTATGTGTTGTGCTATGTTTCTTGTGTGCACTGAATAAATGTTTTATCTGTCTCCCTCCGGCTTCAGTCGGTGTTCAGTGCGCACCTACTTCATTGGTCCGTTCGATATTTCACCGACATATCAAGGCCTTAATTGGATGCTGCCATGGAAAACTAAATGAAAACTGACTTAAGAGGAGGAACTATTTCCCTCTTGTGACGTCAGTTCCACTTACTGGTTGCCACTGTGAAAGACTCGTGGCGTGAAAGCGTCTGATTCAATTAAATCAAACTCGGTTTCACAAAACAAACGTGTGATTATGTTGTTCTTACTTTGAAGAGTTAATCTTTCTCGTGTTTCAAAACAATCCGAAATCTTACAGAAACACGAGTTTTAGACCTCGACTGAACGCGAGCCGTCACTCTAAACTTTGAATAATTAAATTGTGATAATAAAACGTCTAAAACATTCATTCTTAGGAGGTTGGATAGAATCTTCAAACACCGGTGAAGAGACGAAGCCACTCAAGTACCGAGCTCATTCACATCCCGACTAACATTGTGCCCTCACTTTAGTTTGTGGAGGCAGCTTCGTGCTGAGTAGACTGTTTACTGTAGGCGTAGGGTACGTTCATCAATCTCACTTTGTTATGTAAAGTGGACGGCGGATTGGACTACGGTCTGCCATTTGTCTTACGGTTCTGATAGAATGTGTTTATTAAATAACAATGAATTCGGATATAACCTTGTTACTATCTCACTACGGCACAAACGACAAATTGGCAGTACCTGCCGACATTTAGATCACGTTAGGCTCGCGACACTTTACTAACAATAATCCCGTAGTTATGTTAGTTCAGATCAGTTGTAGCGAGAGACAGCGGCTCCAGCTGTGCCGTTGTGCTCGAACGTAGTTACTCGCCGGCGGCTCAGGGCTGCCCCATTAGATATTCTACAGTTTAATATCAAACCGTGTTCCCGGCATCGGCCCTCCGCGCTCCCGGCGGCGGCGGCGGCAATATCACTTCAATGTGGCAATACCAGCGACCAGGCAGCCCTGCCCTCTCAAATATTCTACACGTCACGGTACAAGCTCATACCTAATGACCTCCCGGAGGGCGCTCCGCTAAAAGACGTCTCTTCAAACGAACTTAACTTTGAAAAAATGTTAAACTTCTTAAAACATGAACACAGACAGAGTAGCCGAGACAGCTTGGTAACTTGTGTTGTCTTCTCAGAGTTCAGGAGACGCGAAATGTTTGTTTAATGTGAGACTTATGCAGCAAACAAATGTTTTAGAATTTCGGTTTCTTTCAAACAAACTTGTGTATTAAAACAGTCTTGGTGTAAGGAACATCTTGTTTCGCAGCGGTGTCATCTTGCACAAAATTTGTAACAGGACATCTCGATACTTAGCGCGCACTTCCCACAATGACTGACATTCGATTAATCGATTGGCGTATCGCCTAAATTCCAGTTATTACTTGCCACTCAATCAGTTTCAATCAAACAGCCACTTCACCGTGCACTCCCATCAATCAAACATGGGCCGACCAGAAACAACAAGAGTGAGTACAACCCGCGCGTGCCAGACCTGACAGCGACGCGGTGTGTCACCCCTGACACGCGCCTGAATGTCCAATCAGTGCGCGAGTTGGACGACATTGTCGAATTTGTCGGACAAACTTTCAAAATGTCGGACGCGTGGTTTGTTGAACTGGGACAGATTGTTGCTCCTTCGGTGTTACAACTCAAGTACAACGTCAGCATTCGCGATAGTTTAGTGATCTAAATGACATCTGCATCACGCATTTTTTGTTTCTTCAAATAATCTCTTGTGATGAAGTTGCAACAACAATTGTAAGGTAGTAGTACTTATTATAGGTACAGTGAGTTGTATAGGTACATCGGCTTCAAGGTCTCCGCGGAGGTAATCAAGTAAGAGCAAGTTAGCGGAACATTTCGTTGAACGTCAAAATTTATTGTGGCTGTTTCAATATTCAAGGCTTAAACAACAACCAGCTAATAACAAAGGCAACAAGTTGTCAACAAAAAGATACTGTTACTGATACGGCAGAATCGTAACCATTTAAAATACAATTAGATTTTGGTATCTTAAGGCGAAAGCAACAGGAATGCCCGCGAGTACTAGAGTATTATACCTATTATCTGTGCCGCGAGGTTCGAATTTTCTTACGTTTTTTGCAATTTGCAGAGATCAGTGTCTGGTTTTAAATTGATCAAAAAATTATTAGTGACAAAATAATGTATATTTTAACAGAATTGTAATCATAAAAGTCATCAATACTTACAACTCTCTACGTAAGTTCAAATTAGGTACCCGATTTTCTAACTACTGAACAGACAGCTATGCTGCTGGGGAGTTTGTTGCGCCACTTCTTCTCCCCAGCGAAAGAACTAGAAACTAGTGGTGAACGGCGAGGGGGGGAGAATGGGTCGGATCACGGGATCAGACCGGAATAAGTCGGGCGTTTTAGGGGACTGTCTTTTGTAATTTGACGTTCGAAAAGTGCTGATTCTCAGCCTAGTTTGAATAAATGACTTTTGTTTTTGATTCTAATGATTGTATTGTTAAGTAAATACATATTTGTGGCTGTCGCGAATCCTAAGGCTGCCTAAGTGCATGGATGGTTCTTGAAGTTCGTCCACAGGATGGACTACGGTGTGCTCAACAATTGGATGCCGCATGCCGCTGCCCCAACCTTAAGGTTACACCAGTCATTCATTCTTCCATACTAACTTCTTATGGAGTTTACTCAACTGTTTAACAGTGTACAGTCACCAAAAGAGATGTAAATAGGATCGTCGGATATAGTTGAAGTTTAGTAAGAAACCGATGGATGTTTTGAGATAATTTAATTTGATAGATGATATTCTGTTTGTTTTCTACTAATGAAATAAAACTTATTCAAAACCACAACTGGTTTCTTACGAAACAACAACTACATCCGACGACCCTGGTTTCATCTCTTTTGGTGACCGTACATTAAACATTATTATCTACTTATCTCGTCATTATCTAGCCCTGCAGGAAAACAGAATTAAAAAAAATGGTTTGAATGTTATGACCGTCGAAACATCCATATTTTAACGCATCTTTGGGCGTAAATAAATAACTCCCGGAGCATGAAAATCATTCATATTTTATTCTTCATAAATTATCTATCCCTGTGAATTCATTTATAAAGTATGTGTGATAGATAATTTATTGAAGAATTCACATATCTTAATTTTGAACATCCAGTAGTTTTTTTATAATATTATATATAAAGGGAGATTTTTTAATCACCATCCAAATTTTTACAGTGTGTTCTGATTATGAAAAACTTTCACTATGGGACCAACTCTGAAATCTCGAAAAAAAAATCTGCTATTCCATACTGAAAGTTGTTCGTATTCATGGGTAAAAATTTGGATGGTGATAAAAAAATCTTCCTGTATATGTAGGGGAGAGAGGGGCTTGTTGTAACGGGGGTAAGTAGTAACAGCTTAATAACTCAGCCGGTTTCAAATATTTGGTTAGGCTAAGCGCGCACTACGAATTTTAATCGTTGCAAAGAAAATTCGTAATGTACACGGATTGATTTGTATTGTCAAAGTCAAATGTCAACCTCAAATTGTCAATGTCAAATTAATTTGTGTTGTCTTTGGTCCCTGGCTCTGACATCAAGCAATGGACAAAATTGTCAACACTTTTTTAAATTGTTTACGAGGCTTTTGACTACGCTGTATGTGTATATTTTATGTCTTTTTTCTATTTTTTTTATTTGTAATGTGCGTTTTGTTTGTGCAGAATAAACTATTTTTCTTTCTTTCTTACTAAAGTCCGCGCACTGCAGAAAAATATCGCTTGGGAATTTGCTTGAAAAATTATTGTGTTTGCGATTTTATAACAAAATCGCTACAATTAAAATCGTAGTGCGCGCATAACATTCAGATTTTGAACTCAACGTGCTATTTAAGATAGGTACGCCCTACGACGTAAGCGCAGCCAGTACAGCGCAGGAAGGCGCCCCGTGACCGGTTGTCAGCAGGAGTACTGTGTTTTGCTAGGTAACTTAAAAAATATTAGTTCGTATTTGACTTTAAGATTAATAAACTGAGTCTAATTGAAAAATGTTTCAATAAATTTTTCTTATGCATTTATTAAACTATCGTATGATAGTACTTTCATATAACACAAGCCAATTTTTTAATATAATAATAAATATGGTAGTAATTTCGGTTTGGGGGCTAGTTGTAACAAAATGTTGGGGCAAGTAGTAACCTGTTACTTACAACTTACTGTATCTTGCCTCATTGATTGTGAAAAGTAAATACAAAAACATGAAGAATTGTTATAAAAAATAATTGTCGATTATAATTGCTAAACTTGCCGAAGAATCGTGGCAGTGGGCAGGGCACATTGCTCGCAGTACAGATGGCCGATGGGGCCGAAAGGTTCTCACTCAAACTCAAACTCAAAGCATTTATTTCAATTAAACCATTTACAGGCACTTTTGAATTGTCAAGAACTCGGTCAGTCAGAAAATATTAAGCTAGTTGCCCGTTCCAAAGCGTAGGTACATATGGAGAAGAACTGGAGTGGCGACCGCGTACCGGAAGACGTAGCGTTGGAAGGCCTCCCACAAGGTGGACCGACGACCTTGTGAAGGCCGCAGGAACCCGTTGGATGTGAGAAGCACAGAACTGGTCGAGGTGGAGGTGCTTGGGGGAGGCCTATGTCCAGCAGTGGACGTCTTTCGGCTGAAATGATGATGTCGATTATACTTCGTCGCTGCATCCTCGAGATTTTCATATTCACCAAGTAGTCCACTCCTAAATGTACCGGGCATCGAACACTTTTTAGAGCAGGAATAAAAATAAAATAAAAATATTATAAGCCAAAAGGCCCGGTCCCTCATGGAGCGCTCGCGCACGGCGCCCCTAGTGTCAAAGTCGCCATTCGTTTCTAAAGTTCGGGCATCATCAACGCTTTTTTCCAATTTTTTAAATTGTACAGTACAGCGTATTTGTGATTCTTAAAGTGAGTAATAATAAAACATGGGTAAAAGAAAACATAAGACGAAAGATCCCGGTAAAATACGTAAGAAGATACGACGCCTGGAGCGTCGGTTAATGCAAAATGATAGCAGCATGACGGTGAGTACAATACAATATTGCAAATTTGCAACGTCTTGTAATCTAATTATGGGTCAGTGGGTCGTCTTAGATGCAGATATAGACCCTAAATATGTTGCGTTGAAAACATAAAAGTTTACCTATTTGTTAACGTTATTATGAAACTACCTACTGTGCGTTGTAAGAACATTATCAGAATAAAACCACGATGCGATTGTGGTCAATTCTTTATTGATGTACCCTCAGAGTTGTGATGCGATTACAACCGATATTCCACTTGGTGCTGTCAACCTTTATTGTTTACAATGAGTCATTATGAGGTACCACGATGCGATTGTAGTCTTTTACTAAAAAATAATACGTATTTATGGAGTTGGGATTATGATCGAATACTGTTTAATATTACTCGTCAATATAATTATGTTACCCTTGCATAATTCTTAATCCTTACAGATTATGAATCTGACAATTCACATTATTCGGGTCCCAGCTCCCAGTCAATTATATCAATACCTCAGGAGATAGATGACAATGCACCTATTGAACCAATTGTAGTAATTACATCGATTAAAGAACCAGGTAATACGAATACCGGATTCGACATACAAACTAGCGAAGCAGGTGGATTACCACCAGAGGTGCCTGCATTATCAGCCGATATATTGGAAGCTCTAGGAGAACCTAAATATAAAATTGAGATTTACGCACCTAAAATCAGGAATGAGATATCTGAACGTTGGGGTAGAATTGTAGTTGAAGGAGTGAGTAAGGAATCAGTTCAAAAGTTTATGGAAAACATTTGTTTCCCGGAAAACCTGAAATTACTTAAAGCCCCGGAACTTAATCCGGAAATCTCGGCAGTTGAATCTGAATCAACTAAAAATAGGGACAAACGCCTTGAGAAGGCCCAAAACCTTTTGGGAAAGGGTATTGCTGCAGTCACGAACCTCATGTCTACCCTCATCGAAGGTGAACTCAACAAAACCGAGATAATAAAGAAACTTTCAGAAATTGGTCAATTACTTTTAGACTTGCACTGCCAAAATACATTAAGCAGAAGAAAATTGATCATGTATAGCCTAGATAAAAAAAAAATCAAATATAGTACAGGGAGTAAAAAGGGACCGTTCGTTGCTTGGTGAGAATCTCGGTAAAAGATTTAAAGCAAATAAAACGGCAGAGACGTCAGGATTGCAGATAAAACTGATGTTTGAACATCAAGCATCAACTTCATACCGTGCTATTCCACCGACCATGCGCCAGGGAAACATGAGGGCCCCTTCCAAGGTACACTACAGAGATACAGGTTACCAGAGAGGCAAATGGGGAGGGGCCAGGAATCAAGCCTCTTCACAGACAACCAGGCGTGCACTAGTGATGAGCGATCGGCCCAAATCGAACAACAACAAGCCCCCGTTCAAGCGTTAAAGGTAACCAGTTATGCCGGTAGATTAAAGTATCATCTTAATATATTAGGTCCTTACATATGAAATTAGCGTTTTGTCGTACTGACCACTTTGATCTGAAATATCTCCTCTTTGGTTAAGAATTCCAAATTCAAATTTATAAATTCATTTAGCTGGTACATTTGAGTTTTGAAAACAGTCATTCATTTGTTTTTTCCTCATTATTTTTTTCTTTGGCGTCGCTTATTACCGCACAATGGAAAACATGAAATATCGGTATATTTACGAGTACGAGTTCTACCGTGACACCAGTGCTGCAGAAACAGCTCGAAGGATTAATGATGTGTACGGTGCTAGTGTCGCAAAAGAAAGCACGGTACGTTTTTGGTTTCAACGTTTTCGTTCTGGAAATTTCGACCTTCAGAACCAACCCCGTGGACGGCCGGAGACCAAAGTGGAAAATGAAGAATTAAAGGCTATTGTGGAAGCGGATCCATCACAAAGCACTTCAGAGATAGCTGCAGGCTTCGGGGTAAGAGATAAAACTGTATTAATCCACTTGAAGCAAATCGGGAAAGAAAAAATACTTGAACGATGGGTACCTCATAAATTGAGTGAATCGAACTTGCAAACACGCGTCGACTGCTGTGTTACTTTGCTCAACCGATACAATAATGAAGGGATTTCAAATCGAATCATTACTTGTGATGAAAAGTGGATACTGTACGATAATCGGAAGCGCTCGTCGCAATGGCTGAACCCTGGAGAACCAGCCAAATCCTGCCCTAAACGAAAATTGACTCAGAAAAAGTTACTTGTGAGTGTTTGGTGGACTAGCGCCGGTATCGTTCACTACAGCTTTCTAAAATCTGGCCAAACGATTACGGCAGATATCTATTGTCAGCAACTGCAAACCATGAAGGACGAACTAGCTGCTAAACAACCGAGATTGGTCAATCGCTCTAGGCCACTGCTGCTTCACGACAACGCAAGACCACACACTGCACAACAAACAACCATTAAGTTAGATGAGCTACAATTGGAATGTCTGCGACATCCACCGTACTCCCCGGACCTTGCTCCAACAGATTACCATTTTTTCCGGAATTTGGACCACTTCTTACAAGGAAAAAAAATCAACTCCGATGCGGCAGTCCAAACCGCCTTCAAAGAGTTCATTGATTCGCGCCCCCATGGTTTTTTTTTAGTAAAGGGATCAATGTGTGTGAAAACTACCTATGTGATGGCAAAAGTGCATAGATAACAACGGTGCATACTTTGATTAATTAAATATATTTTACAAAAAAAAAATTGGCTTTATGTTCCTCCCGTACAAAACGCCAATTTCATATGTAAGGATCTAATATATAAATTACGTGTCACGATGTTTGTCCGCGATGGACTCCTAAACTACTTAACCGATTTTAATCTAATTTGTACACCGTGTGCAGTTTGATCCAACTTGAAAGATAGGATCGTTAGCCACAGCAACGCGTGGCCGGGTCAGCTAGTTTTAATATATGGAAAACAATCACGGATGATCCTGCTTGAGTATATATCTGGGTATAAAATCCCATTTACTCAACCTGTGTTCCAAAAATATGAGCCTGTTGAGTGTTCTTTTTCACCCGTTGAAGTCCATCATATCAAATTAGAGATAGCAAAGCTATTAGAGTCTGGGGCAGTTCAAGAATGTAAAGAACAATGGCAGAATTTGGTCTGGACTTTTTTTTTGCGTCCATAGATTTCATAAATATGAATCAAATTTACTTAATTATCTACGATTTTTCAATTATTTACTCTTTCTTGTAAAAGCCGGAGTTATTATATGTTTTTAAAAGTTTATCAAATGGTTTTCGAGTTATGTACGTTCGAAATGTTGCCATTAAAATAGTGGTGTGAGTAAAATAGTATGAATTCAATTTATCTGTATCAATAATTGAACGAATGATCGATATAATCGACCGATCGATCGACCCATGTAGAGTTGGTTTTGTTTTTAACATAATTATT
This sequence comes from Gortyna flavago, assembly GCA_963669345.1. Lineage (NCBI taxonomy): Eukaryota > Metazoa > Arthropoda > Insecta > Lepidoptera > Noctuidae > Gortyna > Gortyna flavago. The sequence continues at coordinate 339,690 of OY770139.1, forward strand.
AAAAATAGAAACATTTCTTCTTATTGATTAAAGACGAAAGAATATCGTCTTTAATCAATAAGAAGAAATGTTTCTATTTTTAAATCCAATTAATATTGGATCAAAATATCACAGGATTGTTTCAGTGTTGTATCGATTCATAAGAAAACCGAATCGAAACGTGCAGCACTACTTTTGTCTTTGACATATTCTCTGTGGTTGTCTGCACAGAGTACTTTTTGATAGAGTAACTGTCAAGACGCTACAGAATCCTTCCGAGTTTTTCATCTCGGTTGTGTTTTGTGTTTTTAATTGGCTTTCTATTTATTTTTACCCGACCTGGACTGCTTACGGACTGATTGATACGCCCTGTCTGACTAGTGCGTACCCTTAGGACTCCGATATTGCTTTTACATGACCTTAAGCTAATCTTACTGTGCTCCGATTGTGCCTAGTGAATTGGATTTTTGTTATAAACCCGGAACAATCATGATGGCAGACCCTTACGAACCCCTTGATGGAACCTTAGAGGAGGTAGTCAACAAAAGACCCTTATAACAGGGAAAATAAAGTCCCAGCACATATCACGGCAACAATATTACGTGTACATTTTAATTGAAAATAATATTCCTGGCAGAACCGGCATAGTTGAATATTGCTGTAGTTGTTTAGTTGGCCGGCGCACTGTAGGTTGCTGCGCACACACTATGACCTTAGTGTGGTATCTAGGATGGGCCTGACATCAAGAACATATCTCAGCACCAGCAGGTTTTCTTGATGAGATTTTACGAGATGAGGATGAGGAATAAAATAAATATGTTTAACAAAATGTGTTTTTTATTTGCCCTAACATTAGATATTATAATAACCCTCAGTTTTAGTGTTTACGGGGCAAGTGCATTTTTTATAAATACGCGCCCAGCTTTCGTAAACATACAATTGAGTAGGTACTACTCTACACCGAGCGTTGAATTTATTTGGGGTATTCTCGTTTTATCCGTAAATACTCTTATCCTCACTTAGACCATAGATTTAATTTCAATCTACGATGTTCTTGTAATTGTTGTTTGACGTGCATTCATAACCTAAAAATTCAAACACTGATATCTTTTTTTTCCGGCTTTTCCAATTGAAAATAGTCTCATTTATAGATTCTGGAGCTGACGCCAAATCTTTTAACATATTTTTCATTACGGGACGCTTCAATTTGATCCCAGACAATTCTTAGTATGGAGACCTGCCCTTGTTCTTTGTTGCTGGTCAATTGACCAGAAATAAATTTATTTCTAATATATTTCTTATTCCAAAGGGAGATGGCAGCTTCAGGTTTATTCTCAAACTTAAAAAACTTAATAATTTTATAGAAACCCATCATATTAAGATGGAGGACATCAGAACAGCATCAAAATTAATTCGTAGTTTAGACTATAATTATGGCCAATGTTGATTTAAAGGATGGTTATTTTTTTATTCCAATACATACATCCTGTAAAAAATTTCTCCGATTTAAATTCCAAGGTAAAATATATGAATTCCAATGTTTACCTTTTGGTTTAAGCTCTGCGCCTTTTGTGTTTACTAAAATTATGAGACCAGTAACAACTTACTTGAGAAATCGAGGCCATCTTCTAGTTATTTATTTGTATGATTTATTATGTATCGATAACTCCTTTGAAAGCTGTTCTCGCAAAGTTGCAGAGGCAATCAATCTTTTGGAGAGTTTAGGATTTATGATAAACTATAAAAAGAGTAATATCCAACCCAGTCAGATAAGAGCATTTCTGGGTTTTGAATTTGATTCAAATGAAATGGTCCTCAAGTTACCTTTGGGTAAACGCCTAAAAAATTTATCAATTGTGAAAGTTATTGCTAAAAAACATTCCATAACCATAAGAGAATTTGCCAAGTTCTTAGGATTGCTAACTTCAGTATATAGATTATGGTTAGGTTTATACGAAACAGTTTGAAAGAGAAAAGTTTTTGGCCCTTCAACGCTCTAATGACAACTATGATAAAAAAATGGAGATAAATCCTGAGTTAAAATCTAGTTTCGTTTGGTGGGAAAACAATATAATGAAATCTTTCAACCCATTTCGCAAGGACCAGTATGTGCTAGAAATCTTTTCAGACGCATCTTTAACAGGTTGGGGTGTCTCTTGCAATGGCGAAAACTCAAATGGGTGTTGGAGTTTATCGGAATCCCAAGACCATATTAACTTATTGCAGTTACGAGCAGCTTTCATGGGACTTAAATGTTTTGCAAATGGTCTAACTAATACAGAAATTCTCCTAAGGATAGATAACATGACCGCGATTTCCTACATAAATAGAATGGGGGGCGTTCAATACGATCACTTAAATATTATCACACGTAAAATTTGGCAATGGTGCGAAAAACGCCGCATATTTATCTTCGCATCGTACATTAAATCTAAAGACAACGTAGATGCAGACCGAGGATCACGTTATACCAACATCGACACAGAGTGGGAGTTGTCTCACACAGTTTTTCATAAAATTGTAAAGACCTTCGGCTCGCCACATATAGACCTGTTTGCGTCTCGACTAAATTCAAAATGCCCCAAATATGTTTCGTGGAAAATAGATCCGAATGCCTTCGATATTGATGCTTTTACCTTACATTGGGGAAAATATTTTTTCTACTGTTTTCCACCCTTTTCATTAATTTTAAAATGCCTGCGCAAGGTAATTGACGACAAGGCTTCGGGAATAATAGTTGTTCCCTATTGGCCAAGTCAAGCTTGATATCCCTTGTTCTTAGACCTTCAGTCTTCAGAACCAATTTATTTCTTACCTGAGAAGTATCTGTTAGGGCACGCCGCGATAGCGGCGCTAAGGCCCCTCTTTGAGGAGTGGCTAGAGAGGCGTCACGGCGCCCTCACCTACCGCCTGACGCAGGTCCTCACCGGACACGGATGTTTCGGGAGGTTCCTGCACATCATCAGGCGGGAGGAAACGCCCGGGTGTCACCACTGCGAGGATCGCCCTGAGGACACGGTGGAGCATACGGTGGAGGCCTGCCCCGCTTGGGCAGAGCACCGCCGTGTCCTCGTAGAGGCGATCGGCAGCGGCGGCGACCTCTCGCGCCCGGCCCTGGTCCAAGCCATGGTCCGGGGCGAGAGGGAGTGGGAGGCAGTCACCTCCTTCTGCGAAGCAGTCATGCTAGCGAAGGAGGTGGCGGGATGGGCGAGGGAGAGAGCTGAGAGAGCCGCCCGTCCCAGCCGCCGCGGTAGACGCTCCGGGCGTCGGGAGCCGCGTGACGACTCCCGGCCACCGTAGGCGCGGGCCTGCGGACGGCGAGTAATGGGTAGCTCGCCGTCCGATCAGGACCAGGCCCGTGCCGGACGACGCGTATGTGTTCCACGCGCGCCTCAAAGAGATGTCAGCATTGAAAGGAGGGGCCCGTCAGGGCCGAAGCCTGCCGGGGCAGCGGGATTGTCCGAAAGGGTTACCGCTGCCCCGGAATATAAAGGGCTAAGGAAGGAACACGGATGGGTTTTAGTCAGTAAGAGTCTGACACTCCCTTCCACTCCACCCAGAGCGGCAGGGGTCATTTAATGATTTCCCATCCTTAAAAAAAAAAAAAAAAGAAGTATCTGTTATATTCTCCTTACAGGACCCAGCACCCGCTTTGGCGAAGCCTTACCCTGGTGTCATGCCGCTTATCAGGGAAGCTTTCTCACGGCAATCGCTAACACCGGAAACTATTGACATCATGATTACTTCCCTTTCCCCTAGTACAGTAAAACAATATGACACAGCCTTTAAAAAATTGTGGGACTTCTGTCAGTGTAAGATTTTTGACTGCTATACCATTTCAAATCCTGTAGCTTTAAAATTTCTCAATTGTCAATTCCAAGCAGGAGCTGGATACTACACCTTAAACACACTTCGATCGGCACTTTCTCTTATATTAGGAAAGCGTTTTAGTTCTGATGTTAATGTAAGTAGATTGCTTAAGGGTGTATTCAAAACTAGGCCATGTTTCCCAAGGTATCAAAACACCTGGGATACTAATATCGTTCTTGATTTCATTAGCCAATGGTATCCAAATGAAGACCTACCTTAGTCTATAATTAAAAAGAAATTGGTGACTCTGCTCGCATTGTCGACAGCACAACGAGTACAGACGTTATCGTAAATTAAGATATCCAACATTAAGATTAATACAACTAGCATTACTATAGCCATAGAAGATTTGATCAAAACATCAGCCCCAGGGCGTGCACAGCCGTATCTAATAATTCCTTTTTTTTATTCTAAGGTAGAAATATGTCCTGCTAAAACTTTGATAGCATACATGGAAATGACAAGACCATTCAGGGGGACGAATAAGACAGAAGGGTTGATTTTGACGACTAAAAAACCATTCCATAATGCAACCGCAGCTACGATTAGCCGCTGGATAAAAACAGTATTGCAAGAAAGTGGTATCGATACTGCATTTATTGCGCGCACAGCACTCGTCACGCAGCAACATCGGCGGCCAATCGTAAGGGCGTTTCTATAGAGATAATTAAAAAAGCCGCGGGCCGGTCAGGATGTTCAAATATATTTCAAAAAATTTATAATAGATCTCTTACTCAAAATGATTGTAATACCTTTGCCAATTCAATTCTAGATGATGACAATAATGTTGTTGATTAGATAAATTGCCAAAGCAATTCTAGATGATGATGACAATATTGTTGTTTACATGTTAAACTTCAAAATAAAACAATTTTGATTATTAACTCTAGTTTGGTTTCCCAAGAATATAAGAATCTTAGATGGCGATTTTTGTGAAGCTCTAAACATCTACTTGGTGAATATGAAAATCTCGAGGATGCAGCGACGAAGTATAATTGAAGGTTAAACAAACTTACCTGAAGTGAAGTTTGACCGTAATTATACGAGTCGCTGCATCCGAAGAGATTTTCGGTCCCCCCCTCCCGTAAGTTTCTGCTTATTAAACTTACCCGTTGAACTATGTGTTTTAACTTTACAAAAATCGTGCTCTGAAAGGAATGGCGACTTTGACACTAGGGGCGCCGTGCGCGGGCGCTCCATGGGGGTCGGGCCATTTGGCTTATAGTTAATATTTTTATTTTATTTTTATTCCTGCTCTAAAAAGTGTTCGATGCCCGGTACATTTAGGAGTGGACTACTTGGTGAATATGAAAATCTCTTCGGATGCAGCGACTCGTATAATTACGGTCAAACTTCACTTCAGGTAAACTTACCTGAAGTGAAGTTTGACCTTACTTACCTTAAACAAACTTGTTTAACCTTCAATTATAAGTGCAAATTATGAAAAATGTTTTCACTGATGATTGAGTTTATTAATAAGTTTAATTAGACCTAAGTATATGCTACGCGAGTCAAAAGATGACTATTGTTGTTATAGAAAACGATAAGTATTCACCTCATTATAGTTCGTAAGAAATAAGCCTTAAATAATGAAACCTGTTGTTTTAATATGACGTTACTACTTGCCCTACGCTAGTGAAAGAGTAACTCATTAATCAAAGTACATACATCAAGGTAAACTGTTAGACTCGCGAGATAGGCCGTCGGGATCGAAAGGAACGTGCGCCTAATACAAATCGCGTTTCCTGACTGCGAACCGGAACTAATGCGGCGCGCTCGCAGCGGCGCCGTCCCTCACCCCTCTCGCCGCGCGCCCGCGCAACGGGAGAACCATCCCTTCGCTCTTTCAGTCGGCCTTTCCTGATGAAGCTGCCCGCCCCGGGTAGCCTATCCTGGAACTAATAATACCGACCCTCGAGGTCAACTGGTTAAGGTGAGTTCTTAATCTCACGAAAAAGAATTGAGGAGTGTAGGTATATCGGTACGTCTGTTAGACAGCCAGACCATGAGACAATGTCGTGACACTTCTGAATGTGTCTGGCACCATAAAATAATGAGGACACTTATGAATGTGTCTGTCAGACGACGACGAGCTGAGCATCTATCGTGATTATATCAGACGACACCTTATGAATGTGTCTATCAGATGATGACACTGTATGTGCCGTCCCTGTTGTCTATCATCTGCGGATGACACTTTACCAATGTGTCTATCGACGGTGACGACACTGCGTGTCTGTTGCAAGTGACGGACACTTTATAAATGCGCCCGTCGACAAGAACGACACCCTGTATCTACCACCAGTCTGAAGAGGCCTTAGTTCAAACGACGACACCAATGCGGTATCTGTCTTTCATGCATGTTCATTTTAGCGCTTAATATTTATTAGGGTACCCTTGTGTAATAAGTAGATCATCAATTGTAGTGGCCACAGTTTAGTGACTCACAATTAATAACACAATATTCGCATTAAACAAAAGAATAATATATTATATTAAGTGAACAGTTGCAGCGGCCACAGAGTAGTGGCTCACAACATTAACATCAATACTTAGGAAGTACGTTTGTTGTTAATTAAGTTGCTAATTATAATAATAAGTAATAATTGAAAAATAAGTACTGTACATTTCGACATCACCACAAACAACTGTCAGTTAAGGCACACACACATGCATGTTACATTACGCATATTAACACGTTAAACGTGCAACCCTGTATGTGGGCTATTATTTAACGTCAACAGCCTTATAATGATAGTTGAAACGATTAATTACTCATTTAATTTAAACAATAATAATAAAACATACTATAATCTAAGCAACTTCCATCCTGTTATTAATCAGTATCGGAGGTTAGCTCGTTAGGATATTGTAAAGGCTTGAGCTTATCTCTGGCAAGAACGTTTTTGTAAGGACGACCACGAGAGGTGGTACTTTTGATTAAATAACGGTCATGAGGTAAAACCTTACGCACGACAAAAGGACCATCGAAACGAGGCATAAGCTTGCCGCTGCGTAACCCTTTCTTAAATACCTTACGTTCAGCCAGGACGAGATCGCCTTCCTTAAATGGAGCACCCTCACGTCTCTTTTTATCAAAATTTATCTTCGACCTCCGGGCAGCCTCTCGAGAGCGAGTGATAGCGCCAGTCCGAAGAGAGCTGATATCAGACCTCGTAGGTACAACAATGTCTCCCGACAGTCGTGGTCGGAAACCGTATAGTAGCTCCAGTGGTGACTTCCCTGTACTATTATTGGTATTGGAATTAATCCCGAGCTGTACCTTGGGCAAATATTCCTCCCAACGGTTCTGATCCTCTTCTCCGAGGTAGGCGACCAGAGCATCCAATATTGTGCGATTGAACCGCTCAATTTGCCCATTGGCCCTTGGACTCGCCACCGCGGTTAATACGTGTTTGATTTGCCTATCACGACAATACCTTTTGAACTCATGACAGTCAAAGGCTTTACCGCGATCGCTGATTATACGGCTAGGCAATCCGAACGTTTTAATGTACTGATCAAATGTCTTTAATACGTTGTCACAACCAGCATCGCGTACCGCCTCAATCCAGATGAAACGCGTGAACGCATCTATAATGGCGAGTATGTACATTTTGCCGGATGGACTTTTACAGAATGGACCGAGGTGGTCCACGTGAACGGTGTGAAACGGTACAGCTACCTTCTCTATAGGATGTAATAATCCTACCTTACGACCGGTCGGTTTCTTTGCGTACTGACATGATATGCAACCACCGACGTACTTCTGCACAAACCGTCTCATACCACTAAACCAATACTTTTCCTTCATGGCGTCATAGGTTTTATTATGGTTGGCATGACCGTTGTTATCGTGAAAAGTTTGCATAATTGACCAGCGAGACTGACGTGGTACTACAACTTTGTTTTGACCGTTCACTTTTCTAAATAAAACGTTATTCTCTAAAACGTAGTCCCGTCCTAGGCCGTTGTTATTGCCCACGGATGTTTCGTCCTTCAACTGCCCTATAGTGGATCGGATTGAGTCGTCATCGTGCTGCATGCTTTCAATAAGATCTCCGTCTGTGCAACGCATCACGGATTCAACTGGGTTACGACTCAATGCATCCACATGAGCCATGGCCTTGCCCGGTCGATATTCCACGTCAAAGTTAAATCCCTGAACTTCGAGCCACCATCTAGCGATGCGCGGGTTCAGGTCCCGCTTTGACCACGTCCACCGCAGAGCATTGCAATCAGTTACAATGGTGAATTTTAAACCCGTTAAGTAGACTCTGAACTTTTGTAATGACATGACAACAGCTAATGTCTCAAGTTCGAAACTATGGTAGCGTTGCTCCGCGGTGGTCGTCTGGCGGCTAGCGTAAGCAACTGGTTGGTAAGTACCATTAGGCGGTTTTTGAAGCAGAATACCTCCCAGACCGATTTTAGAGGCATCGGTGTGCACTTGTGTTTCATACTCCGGGTGAAATAATAATAGTACCGGACGACTTACTAGTATGTTCTTAATTTTATCAAAGGCCTGCTGTTGTGCAGCGCCCCATACCCATGGTTGGTCTTTTTTAGTCAATAACGTGATAGGTCGAGCTAGCGAAGCAAAGTTACGTACGTACTTACGAAAGTAGTTCGCTAGACCCATGAATTGTCTTGCGTGGTGTACGTTCTCGGGTTGCTTAAAATCGTGCACAGCATTAAGTTTATGTTGAGCCGGTTTTACTTCGCCATTACACACTTCGTGGCCCAAATACTCGACACGAGACACTAGAAATGAGCACTTATCGAGTCTCAGTGTAACGTTGGCTCCTCGAATCCGCTCTAAAATTGCTCTTAAATGGTCTAACGCGTCAATTTCCGAGTTGGAGTAAATTAAAATATCGTCTAAGTAGGCCGTGCTAAATTTAAATTTTAACGGCCCGAGGATTTCGTCTATAGCGCGTTGAAACACCGCTGGTGCATTAACTAACCCGAAGCTCATGCGAGTGTACTGATAAAGACCGTCCGGTGTGATGAACGCGGTATAGTGTTTACTCTCGTCATCAATTTGTATGCAATGGTAAGCCGACAAGATGTCTAAGCACGAGAAGACACGCGCATTCGAAAGTCGATCTAGTTGGTCCTGTATCAGTGGTAAAGGGTAGCGCTCCTTTTTGGTAATTCTATTAAGCGCGCGGTAATCGACGACCATGCGCGGCTCTCCCGTCTTTTTGGTCACGAGAATGACAGGACTCGCGTATGGTGAAGTGGACTCCTCCACAATACCTTTACTCCTTAAATCACTAACGATATTGCGGACCTTGTCACGATCACTCGCGGACATGCGATATGGTCGGTAATATACGACCTTTTCTTTATCCGTCAACTCAATATGCATCTTAACAGAACATTTGCCTATTCTGCTGTCGTCTACTCCCGAGAAACATTCCGAGTATTCCTGTAAAATCGACTCGAGTTTCGTTAACACGTCCGATTCAAGATCGTCACCTATTTTGTACGTATGCCCACTATCGTTTATCGCGGCTCGTGCTACGCATCGATTAACAGGTAAGTCAAATGAACTATTACTCGTATTTATTATATTCATGACTGCCTTTCCGTCAATAAACTCGATATCGCTCTGTGGAATAAAGCGCTCAGCCCTCGGAGCTTGATGTTCGGTGTGACGTACGGACGCATGTCCGAATAGTAGTTGGTCGCATGAAACTATTATTTTGTTTACTCCTGGCGACAACGCGACTGGACTATCCGTGACCAACTTCACATGTTCGACATCCTCACAAGCGGCGGGTAACTCGCGTAAATAATTTGCGTTATACATTTTTAAACACGTGGGTGTCTTAATGACATACACGTCTGGATAATCCGTGAACGGTTGACCTATAATCACACCGATGTCTTGTGCGCTGTCTGGCACAATATAAGCGCTCGCGTCGCACGAAGCTTCGTCTGCACACACCTTTACGTACGCTTCACCAATAGGTATTGTCTTCGAACCACCAAAACCACTTATAACGCTATTCGATTGACAGGGCTGCACATCGAGATTTAATTTTTGTGACATAGAGTTAGTAATAGTTATACACGAACTACCGAAGTCAATAAAAGCTTTCACGGGGTGGTCATTGACCCTTGCGTTTAAATAATATTTCGAGCTTGATGACTGGTCTTTTATAGCATGTACCGACTGGGATGCGCCAGCGTTCGAATTATTATTATTATTGATGTGCGACTTTCGAGCCTTAAGTTTCAAACATTCATCCTTAATATGGCCCGATTTACCACAATACGTACATTTTTTAGCTTTGCGGAAACATTTATCTTCCGTATGGCCCGATTTATGACAAAAAGCGCAAATAGTTGCTTTATCACGCGCCTTGTAATTGCAATTCGTTGCGATATGACCGCGCCTTTTACAAAGATTGCATCTTATTTTTTTAAAAGAGGAATTTACACTTGACACGATATGACTTGTTCCTTCGGCGGTACGAAGTGCGGATAGGTATTTTAACAACTTAGTGGGGTCATTACAAGCCGCGGAAACCGCGCCGACCTCTACGATCTGACTACCAATCGTGCCAATTATAATTTCCGTGGTGAGCGATGGCGGAAGGCCACAAGCATTCCCCAAAGCCAGTTTATCATAATAAAATTGCATGTAGTCATCGTCGGGTTTCCGTACGACATTAACTAAATCACGTAACATATTCAATTTACTTTTCTGGGACGGAAAAGCCACCATTAACTTTGACTTAAAATCCGACCAAGTCACATTCACGTCTATTAAATTATCAAACCACTGACGAGCGTAGCCCTTTAGTTTTGACGAAGTATTGAAAATAGTGGTCTTTTCGTCCCAACCATACATGTTAGATATACCTTCGATTTTACGAATCCAAAGTTCCATTGTAATTAGAGTTTTCTGGGGGTCAAATTCCGGTATAGGGTCGCTACGACCTACATATCGCAGTGATGATGGAGGTGCAACATACCTCGTATTTGTAGGCGTCAAAGTCGTGAAATTCAGTTGCGACGGCGTACCTTCGGCAGGTAACGTATTAATAACACGTGAAAGCTCATCGGCGCGCGTGGCTGATAACCCGCACTCGCCGACCGTGCTGCGGACGCCAAGCGACGGGGCGCCCGGCATCGCTAACTGAGAAATACCTGAATCCAGTTGTGGGGCTGACATATTCGGTGTCGGTTCCGCCGGCAATGACGCGACTGGTCCAGCGGTTTGCGAAACCGCCCGGTGACCGTTACCGGTAGTGGCAGGCGTCCACGAACTCGTGAAGTAGCCATGTTGGCATGTCGTGACAGGAACAGAGGTACAGAATGCACTTCCATGCGCTGCTTGATGACTACAGCCTCGCCCGGCTGGTGTCACATGTCCGATGGTCAATGTTGTAGGTATTGGCGGTGTCAAAGAGCCCTCTTCATCGATATCACTCGAAACCGGCGCGCCGTAAACTTCCGTTTCCAGTTTACGCACGCGGTGTTTTAATTGTTCTTCTAAATTTGTTAAAAGCTCGCGACGTATGCGGCTAATTTCTTCTTTTATTGTGTTATCCGCGCTCATTTTCGCGCACACGCACGTTTACACAATTCACACAAAAACACTCACGTAATACTAATAGTAAATGACTTATATATTCATTCGAGATCACATTTATTACTTAGTGGACGTTTATGGAATCTAATCCCACTTCTGAGCTGAAAGAGTAACTCATTAATCAAAGTACATACATCAAGGTAAACTGTTAGACTCGCGAGATAGGCCGTCGGGATCGAAAGGAACGTGCGCCTAATACAAATCGCGTTTCCTGACTGCGAACCGGAACTAATGCGGCGCGCTCGCAGCGGCGCCGTCCCTCACCCCTCTCGCCGCGCGCCCGCGCAACGGGAGAACCATCCCTTCGCTCTTTCACTAGTTACAACTGGCCCCAAAAACGGGGTAAGTTGTAACAAGTGACTCTTTCCACAAAAAGTGCTATAAATACAACAATTATCTATAGATTCAGGAAAACATATTGCAGGAATATATTTTCAAAGATATGATTAGTTATTTAAAAGCCCTTTTCTATTAAAATACTTACTCAATACTTTAGTCACCTCATCGGAAAAAGGAAAAAATGTTACAACTAGCCCCTCTCACCCCTACGCATGAAATTTTTCGCTCGTATTCGTTATAAATTATCATTTACTAAATAAATAAATAATACTAAATTTAAAAAAAATTGTAATAGACCTAGGAGTTCGAGCCGTCGACTAGTGCGTTCCTAAGTCATGAAAACGGACATTTACTTAGTTGTCTCATTGGCAAAGCACCCTTAGGTACTCCTTTAAATGCAGCTGTTCTGTTGTTAGGTCTTCTAAATGTGGAGTCCTAAACATTGCTTGGACAGAACAATAATAACGAAGTTCACTACTGAATCGCTAACTGGCTTAGAGCCAAGAAAAAAGAAAAGAAAAGAAAGAAAGGTGGAAAGAGATAAGTGTGATGAACGTATTCCTATCAGTGCCAAGTATACTGCTACACGACACACGGCGGCGGCGCGGCGCGGCGCGTGGAGGAACAGATGCCAATAAACACGAGACGCGTAATTAAACGGCGACTGTACGCACATAGACGATGAGATACACAGGCGTCTACCTTGGGGAGAGAACAATCGCTACTTTAAAAAATGTGTTATTCTGTTCCTTGTAAGTAGATCATTACTTACAAGTAACAGAATAACACATTTTTGGTACATTTTTTTATAGTAATTAATGTAGTACTAATCTGAATTCCGATTGTTTTCCGACAAATAATAAACTACTCGTACCCCTTTGTGTATGTGAAAGTACGTGCACAAGTTTACAAGCGGCCGATCGTAAGCCACACAGCCAATGACGTCATTGCACACAGTAGCGCGGAGTCATTCAGATTACAACAAGTATGGAGCATGCAGGGCCTGGGACATAACTTGTCAGATTGCGCTGAGTATTGTGTTACCGGCGCGTCTGCGAAACAATACACGAGCGCACTTCTGTGTTTTGTGGAGCAACTCGCTGTGGACGAAGTTAACTCCTAACGATACAAGTTCTATAACTAACTACATGTACTTACCCACATTATTCTATGTCTATTGCAAAAGTAGCTGCTCTGATGAAAATGTAAACAAAGGGATCAAAAAAGGTTTCTGTGGATGCCAATTCGTAGTGCAACTTATGCATTGAATCAAGTCGGACTAAAATGGAAACGGCTAGAATTGTTTCCTATAACGATTAAATCTGTTGTAAACTAGAGTTAGTTTACTGAAAACAAACTTAGAAATATGATTCTTATCACAAAGCTGACCTAAAAGTGATGCTCGAGTGGCTTTACTGCAGAGTGCAAAACTGTATTCAGTGATGGATTCTTTTTTATTAAGTAGCCTCTTTGAGGAGTGGCTAGAGAGGCGTCACGGCGTCCTCACCTACCGCCTGACGCAGGTCCTCACCGGACACGGATTTTTCGGGAGGTTCCTGCACATCATCAGGCGGGAGGTAACGCCCGGGTGTCACCATTGCGAGGATCGCCCAGAGGACACGGTTGAGCATACGGTGGAGGTCTGCCCCGCTTGGGCGGAGCACCGCCGTGTCCTCATAGAGGCGATCGGCAGCGGCGGCGACCTCTCGCGTCCGACCCTGGTTCAAACCATGGTCTGGAGCGAGAGGGAGTGGGAGGCAGTCACCTCCTTCTGCGAAGCAGTCATGCTAGCGAAGGAGGTGGCGGGATGGGCGAGGGAGAGAGCTGAGAGAGCCGCCCGTCCCAGCCGCCGCGGTAGACGCTCCGGGCGTCGGGAGCCGCGTGACGACTCCCGGCCACCGTAGGCGCGGGCCTGCGGACGGCGAGTAATGGGTAGCTCGCCGTCCGATCAGGACCAGGCCCGTGCCGGACGGCGCGTATGTGTTCCACGCGCGCCTCAAAGAGATGACAGCATCAGAGGAGGGGCCTGTCAGGGCCGAAGCCTACTGGGGCAGCGGGATTGTCCGAAAGGGTTACCGTTACCCCGGAACATAAAGGGCTAAGGAAGGAACACGGATAGATTTTAGTCAGTAAGAGTCTGACACTCCCTTCCGCTGCACTCAGAGCGGGAGGGGTCATTTGATGATTTCCGATCCTAAAAAAAAAAGGGTACCTTTCATCCCGAAATAATAGATAGCGCCACGTGTATTGTTGTTTTCCTCAGGAACAGCACTTTTTTCGGGGGGGGGGGGGGGATATTAGTTAGGATTTCATGCGGACGAAGTCGCGGGCAGCAGCTAGTAAAAAATAAATGGTTCAAAATGAACTACACTATGTTGTGCGTTGTGATCCAAACCCTTAGTAATAAATGCTTTGATTATTACTGAAACTATTAAATAGAATTTAGACGCAATGCTAGTCGTACTTTTTATTAACTGGTAGCAAAATAACCCTTCCCAGCACGAATGAGCAAAGGTCCACTTCAAACAATGTACAAGCTACCATTCCCCGACGCTAAATGACGAAAACTTATTGCAAAAGTCAGTGCAATCTTCGAAAATATGCAAAAAAAAAACTGAATTTACTGTAAGTAAATTATGTACAACCTGTTGTAATCGGTAAGCCTTCTGTTGACTGCGAGGATGGCTCCCTCACAGGGCCCTACGCGTTCATGAGGAAAAGGGTAATATATTAATAATTATTAAAAAAATATATATATGTTAGAGAAAAAGATGCAAAAGAAGTATTTACGACGTCACTTATTTTAGTGGTTACTTAATTTGTTCGAGCGGCAACACTTCGGACTTGTCAGTGTTGGTCTGTCAGTGAAGACGTTGTATCTATCAGTAGTGCGCTCGTTTTATTATGGAGCCTTTCTTCTCTTGCTTTCGATACAGCGCCTGTGCCGGTTGTGCGCACTGATTGTTAAAAAATACGACATGGCGGACACACCAACATCGAACACGTCGACCCTAATCCGTCCGAATCTGCGACATATATAATGTAACAAAAAATTTAAGGTTTTCGGAATTTTTCTTTATATCTCTATAGTACATAGAACTCACATCTGTGCTATGCAATTATACAATACAAAGGAACTTGAGTTTATACAATGCAAAGATAGTCTTACAATCTTCAGCAGCTCCAACAGTATGTTCAAGTGTTAATCAATTAGTTGTGGTTGTGAAGCAGGACCAGCATTGATCCAGGCATCTTTATCAACGATGTAATCCCCTAACTTATAATATGTCTGCCTGCATAGTGTGCGTTTTATACAAGACTTGAATTTTGTCTCATTCAGTTGAAGAATGTGGGGAGGTATTTTATTATAACATTTTAAACAGTACCCCATAAAAGATGAGTCTACTTTAGCCAGTCTGAAACCTGGTTGAACTAATAGGTCCCTATTTCTAGTACTATAATTATGTCTTTCACCTCTTTTACTAAAAAGATGTAAATTTTTCCTTACCTACATGATGTTTTCGTAGATATATTGACAAGGCACCGTCATGATGTTAATATCCTTAAACAGTTCCCTTAGAGAATCGCGCCTGCGGAGATTATATATATAGCTCTGATGGCTCTTTTCTGCAGAATAAAAATCTGTCTATAGGTATGTTACCTTTTCACGCCTAAACCACTGAACGGATTTCGATAAAATTTGGCAGAGATATAGATTGCATCCCGGGGAAAGACATAGGATAGTTTTATCGACATACCTCGCGGGCGAAGCCGCGGGCGAAAGCTAGTGTGCTATAAAACATTGCTTCATGCCAAATTTCAAGATTCTAGATCGACTGGAAGAACCCTTTAGGTTTTGATTCCCTTGCTAGTAGTTGCTAGTTTGAAAATATGCGGCTTACATTGCTGTTTCTTACATTGCTGTTTCTTACATTGCTGTTTCTTTTGGTTACTGACGTTGACAGAAATTTGATTTTGTTACAGCTTAAAGGTATTATAGACCTGAGTATTTGATATGAATTTCAATTTAATACCTCTACGCGTTCATAGAAAGGAAGGGGTAGTAAGTTTAAAATTATTAAAAATATTTTTATTATATGATGTCAAATTTCATGATTCTGAGTTCACGGGAAGTACCCTGTATCTTTTGATTGCGTTCGCTTAGAAGTTTGATTTTTTCACAGCTTCAAGGGACAATAGACCTGAGTATTTGATATAAATTCCAGCTTGATACCTCCACGCGTTCCTGAGAAAAAGGGTCTTGACAGACAGACAGACAGACGGACGGACGGACGGACGGACGGACAACAAAGTGATCCTATAAGGGTTCCGTTTTTTCCTTTCAAGGTACGGAACCCTAAAAAACAAATCTGCTTCAAATAAAACTGATTGATTTGAACTTTCACTTTAACAGAGCTTTTAGGTATCTAAATCCAATATTTGAATTTCAGAATATTGATGCCAGACCCAAATTAGTTGCTGAAAGCTGTGTGATGTTGCTTTAGTAGGCAGTTCGCTAACACAGATCATCAACATGTCCAAATCTCGACAAACATTTATTTATGAGCTCCGTGAGAGCATTATGAAGCAAGTCACACGTAGGTACTGCATAATTACGAGCACCTCTACATCGCAGGGAACGAACCCGCGACACGTTCGCAGTAAGTAATAGCCGACTAAATTAAACAGCGCGGTAGTGGAGGGGGGGGGGGTATTAGAAGAACTAGCAAGGGATCGAGGAGGGGAGGGTGGAGGGGGGCTCAGGGGATCAGACCGGAATAAATCATTATTTTTAAGGGGTGTAATTAGTCTCACGTCCCAGTCGCCGCGGGAGACGCTCCGGGCGTCGGGAGCCGCGTGACGAGACCCTGCTACCGTAGGCGCGGGCCTGCGGACGGCGAGTAATGGGTAGCTCACCATCCGATCAGAACCAGGCCGTATTTTACATGAAGCGACTGCCTATCTGACCTCCACAACCCAGTTACTGGGTAATACGATACCCCTTGGTAAGACTGGTTGTCAGACTTTCGGGCTTCTGACTACCCGTAACGACTGTCAAAGATCCACGAATGACAGCTGGGACCAACGGCTTAACGTGCTTTCCGAGGCACGGGGGGGTCTCGATATGTAAACCCATCCACAGACCAACCGCGGCAAGCGTAGCTTAACCTGATCGATCGACCTGTGCGTCTGTTATTATTTAGTCAGAATAGCTATTACTTATTTACTAGTTATTTCATCAGCTGCCAAACATTATGCAGTAATACAATAGATTTCAATATTCTTCTTATCTGTGCTTATGCTTACACTCGACTAACAAACTGTAACATTAAATGCCTATGTCCATGGTTCCGCTCGGCTTTCTCCCAAATTACAACCGGAATTAAAACCAATATACTAGGGACTACTAAGGACTGCAATTACATCCTGTGGTTATTAACTCATGCATACATTGCTATCCTATAGGAGCTGTGATAGAGAAAGTTTCGAACTGCCACGGAGAAGCCGCGGTTTAACAACAGTTTGAAGTCGTAACGCCTAGAGCGTACGCATTATGTGAATTTACATATAACTAATTCCATATAAGTATTTTGTAAGCTTGTTCGGAGTGGATCTTCTTCAATATCGTATCCCGTTTAATTTCAGGATCGATCCCGCAAACATGAGATTTTGCTTGATTTTGCTTTTTTTTTTTTTTTTGGTTATCGGATAACGGTAATCGTAATTTAACCGGAATAATCTTACCTTTAATATAATTCGACAAATAAATTAATGAGTACATTTTTACATTTATTACCGCTGAGTAGAGGACGACGTGACCACTGCGATCAACTGTGAATAGAGACATGATCATAATATATGACATAGTGTCTCTTTTATCTGTTCTGTGGTAATCACCCATCTCTTGACACAGGGACTGGTGATGCAATTAGCTGTTATCAATACACAGGAAAACGATACTCCGCATCTGTGCTGGTAGGTAACTTATTAGTTCCTGGGAACTCCATAGAATTTTATATATACTTGTAACGTCACCTCACTACGGTATGACGCAACTTGCTACAAAATAATGATAACGCGCGCCAGTCGAGCAACTATAACCTATTTAAAGGCGCACACACAAACGTGCGCTTCATAGTAATTTAATATCTGTTTCGTTAATGAACATGGTAAGTCTTTTAAACCGACTTTCATTATGTT
Source organism: Gortyna flavago (assembly GCA_963669345.1). Lineage (NCBI taxonomy): Eukaryota > Metazoa > Arthropoda > Insecta > Lepidoptera > Noctuidae > Gortyna > Gortyna flavago. The sequence continues at coordinate 357,688 of OY770139.1, forward strand.
CGCCTGCAGATGATCAGCAACGGAATAATGAATGCAAGCTGCGTCTCCACTAGTCTACCGGAGTTTCGTATTGTCGAAATAAAATCTTGTCGTATTACGGTTTGTCGAAATTCAGTTGGTAAGTCGAAAGTTTCATTTAAAATTTTTTTTACAAAAAGAAACAACCGGCTTCCAAAAAAAAACTACTATGTGAAAAATAACTTTCATTTCGGAAGTCGGTGTCGTTGGTTCTTTCTTATTTTTCACTTTTTAGTTGCACCTACCTACCCCACACAAATTCATATAACACTACTTGCTATATGAATATCAGTGACAGGAAGCTATTGAACACATCTGCGTACCCCTTTAGACGTAAACAATGCATACGTATGCGATAGCAGCAATCGCGGTTGATTTGCTGACATTTATTGAAGAGTTCCGTTGTCTGTCTCCGAAACTCATCATCAGATCTTTACGAAATTTAAATAGAACCATTTCGGGATAAACCTCTCGAACAAAAAAAGAATTTTGCAAATCCGTCTATATATTATGACGCAGTTATGCCCGAACATACATAAAAAAAACATCCGAATTGTGAACCTCCTCCTTTTTAGAAGTCGGTTAAAAAGTAATTAAAATTCTACTGGGACTAAGTTAAAGATTCGTAGGGCACATCATCAATTGCACATGTTGTATCTGTCCCAAACAAAAGATTCGTAGGGCACATCATCAATTGCACATGTTGTATCTGTCCCAAACAAAAGATTCGTAGGGCACATCATCAATTGCACATGTTGTATCTGTCCCAAACAAAAGATTCGTAGGGCACATCATCAATTGCACATGTTGTATCTGTCCCAAACAAAAGATTCGTAGGGCACATCATCAATTGCACATGTTGTATCTGTCCCAAACAAAAGACGATCACTGAAAAAACAGAACGTTACCACATTATATTGGTGTTGGATCATCAAAATATCCTCCATGCACGAGTGGCTCCATGCAAGAGTGGCTCCATGCAAGAGTGGCTCCATGCACGAGTGGCTCCATGCGCTGGTGGTTCACTGGCTCATACTGTGGCCACGACATGAACTCTAGCCGAAACAATATTAGGAGAAGTTTTTCGTTAAATATTGTTATTCGTTCCATGACATGTTGTAATCCTGCCTAAGCCCGCGCAGACACGTTGTGACCTACAGCGCAAATAAGTGTCACCGCGCGTTTATGAATCGTATCGTCAAGTTTATGCATTCAACTACAAGTTGGACCATTAAATTTGACAAGTTGCAATCGACAGAACAGACGCTACACTGTGACTAGTAGCTACACTCTCGTCACCGAGAGGGAGTTTGAAGGTTATTCAATATCGTATTTAGTGTGTCATCAGGGCAATGTAATGTCAAAGTAAAATTGGTAGTATGAAGACAATGAACTTAATGCAATCTGCAATCAAACGTTCCTGCAAAGTTAGTGACTTAGTTGCGACGGTACCAACAGATCAGAAGGCCAATTCTCGTAATTTAAAGCGTTCAAAATCTAGTCGCAGTCTCATCTCGGCGACAAAAAAATGTCAAAAACTTGTCAAAATGTAGGGAAATTAGAGGTATTTTTGACAGGTTGAGACTGAGATTAGACTGTGAAAGTTCTTAAAATTACGAGAATTGCCCCTCTATATATAAGAGCTGGGATGATAAACTTCTTGAAATGTAATCCCACAAAAACATTTTCATGTAAAATGTTGCCAAGACGAGATCATATGGCTCGCTCTGTCAAGAAGTTATCAGAGGGGCAATTCTCGTAATTTTAAGAACGTTCACAGTCTGATCTCAGTCTCAATCTGTCAAAAATACCTCTAATTTCCCTACATTTTGACAAGTTTTTGACATTTGTGTGTCGCTGAGATGAGACTGCGACTAGATTTTGAACGTTTTAAATTACGAGAATTGGCCTTCAGATCTCATGTAGAGCCAAGCTTCTAACTCTACACGCCCTAACTTCACATTTTCAGAAACTCTACACCTTAGTCAAAATATGAGACTTCGCCGTTTCGTTACTACAAGAACTATTGTATAACATAAAAGTAATGAACAGTGAATAAATTTTTCACCTTACGCCCATGTGATGGTAGCGAAACGGCCAAGCCACATATTTTGACTAAGGTGTAGTGTTTGTGAAGGTAGGACTTGTAGAGTTAGTGCGCGTAGAGTTAGAAACTTGGCTCTACATGAGATCAGAAGGTCAATTCTCCTAATTTAAAACGTACAAAATCTAGTCGCAGTCTCATCTCAGCGACAAACAAACGTCAAAAACTTGTCAAAATGTAGGGAAATTAGAGGTATTTTTGACAGATTGAGACTGAGATCAGACTGTGAACGTTCTTAAAATTACGAGAATTGCTCCTCTGATAACTTCTTTACAGAGCGAGCCATTATGTGGTCTCGTCTTGGCAACATTTTATATGAAAATGTTTTTGGTGGGATTTCACATATCTTTGTAAGCTGCTTATGAAAAAAAAACTTTTTTCTGGCGTGTTTTAAAAAAAAATTGAAATATGTATTTATAACAAGGAGTCCCTATATCAATTTTCTGACGTTTGTGGAAGTCTCATACTAACTTCCATCCTCTAGTTTAAGGGGTTGGGGGGTTGGGGGGTAAAAGTTCCAATTTTTTTGTTGTTTGTGTACTAATACTAGCTTACATACCAACAGCTTTCTAGGACTTCAGGAAGTACCCTATGAGTTTTGATGATCATCAGTCAGTGACGAAATCGGGGTTTTTTAGATATTATCAATAAAATCTAAAGTCTATGAGCACTTGAAACCTTATATGTTTAATAAGTTTACATCTGACATCATATCCTGAGAATTTTGTTTATCTGGTATAATCCAAACCCAAGCTATGAGGGTTCAAAAAAACGAGGAAGCGCTTCGAGAAAAGCTAGGTAGTGCCCTTGCGCTTCGCTTGGCTCGTCTTGGCGGGGGCACTCCCGTGCCCCCAGATGTTGATACCAATTGGTTTTACACCCACGTTCAACAGCTGAGAACGGATTTAAATGGAATTATACTCCGACATGGAATGTTACCCAAATTATCGAAACTAATTCCGCGTGGGCGAAGAAATAGCACAATGATCACTTAAAATACGCGCACCTCTCGTCAAGTAAGGTTCCAGTAAACAACGACAGGTGGCGCGGCCATCTTCAGCGCGTGAGTACCACTCTCGGCTCCCGGAGAACACATCAACACAACTTTACGAGCTCAAGAATAGAATTCCTGTAAAAAGTGATGTTTGCGTAAAAATGTAATGTTTACGTAATAATACCGTGATTTGATCTCAGAATAGATCTCTATGTGGGTGTCGTGAGAAGTACCTCACTAAACTATCGAAACCGGATCGGATTATCGGATTGTATCGGAAGTACCAGCAACATCTGAACTATGTTTCATTTTACAGAATATTTTTACCAGCGACGGTACGGAGACGGTATATGCGTTTGGGGTGAGAGGATGTGTGTTTGTTTGTTTGTGCAAACCAATGTTGCCATTTATCTCCAAAACTTCTAGTCCGATTTTGATGCGGTTGTCAGTGATGGGTTTGGATTTGATTGGTGCATGTTCTTAGATAGGTGTTACGATGACAACTTACCAGGGGGCGCTGCAGTTAACATTTGTTTGTTCAAAACCAAAATCACTGGTCCGATTTGGATGCAGTTTTTATCATCAATAATGGGTAATATAATATATATTTGCTGTACTCTGGACGCTTATAACACGTACGTCTTTTTTATTTTATTACATCGTTCTCACATATAGTTATAAATTCAACATTAATGATGTAACTTATATGTTTGTAAAAATATAATTTAAAAGTGTCCATGGAGTTTCTTGCCCGTTCTTCTCCATAGGAAATAAATGCTTTGAGTTTGAGCATACACTAATAATAATAAACTCATCAAAAAACGTTTTTACAAAAAAAACAACCGACTTCCAAAAAAAACTACAAAGTGATAAATAACTTTAATTTCGGAAGTCGGTGTCGTTGGTTCTGCATTTTCGTTTATTGCCACCGACTTCCGAAATTAAAGTTATTTATCACTTTGTAGTTTTTTTTGGAAGTCAGTTGTTTTTTTTGTAAAAAAGTTTTTATTTTTCACTTTTTAGTGAGAGAGTTTGTGATTTATCTAAGTTACAATAGCCTAACGTCAACTGATCATCACCTTTTACAAAATATTGCTTTTCCCAATGCTGGGACGTTAATTGTTGAGGAGTTCTCCTGGTAAGAACCAGGAGAACGCCTCAACAACCATTCACCATAAGCATTGTGACGAGCATAAATTGCTTAGCAACCATATTAAAGTAATCGAATCGCAATCCGTAAAATATTCATCATTGAGTAGTTCCGATGGCCGTCTGTGGTCTTCATCATCAGCTCCACTTTAACAAATGATGATTCCCGAGAGCAAATGCTCAAGTTACTCTAAAAAATATCCAAATCATACAATACATCAATATATTTATTATATTTTTCTTCTAAAACAGAATTTGAGGTTAAATCTTCATCGCTTTTATAACAAGAAAAAAGGTAGGTGTACAGAAAGTAAGTATAGGTCTGTATTTTTGTAAATGTTTTGTTACTTAAACTTGGTGCAATTGAATAGGCAATTGCTTTCCAAAATCAAAAACAACTTCAATTGAAATGTAATACGATTTAAAATACAAATATTGAATACTGGGTGACAGCGCTCGTCTGTCAATCATACAAAATATCGAACAGCAAAGTGAAATGCTACACCCTCGCTACAATATATTACAAATTGATAAACATTTCACATGAGTGTTTGGTATTCCTCTGAAATCGGTTCAGTAATCGTTGTGTGTCATAACCGGTTTAATTGCGAACCGATCCGCATCAAACCGGTTGGAGCCGACACAATCCGGCTCCAAGTGGAATCAATTATATCGTTAGAGGAAGAAAGCTTCTAAAAGATTTGACAAATCGATTAATCATTGTCTATTTATTGATTTGATTGAATATCGACATGCAAATATGATTTCAATTCGATCATTAAAGCTACTTCTGTTAAAACCTCACATAAATTGGACAGATATAACCAGCAACCTTGGCTCTTCGATTCACTAGTTATTTAGTTTATAAACTGATTCAACAAGTAGTTTGCTAACTAAAATAGTGACTGACTCATGAACCGCCATCGTTGACGCGAACTAACTCAGCGAGCTCGACAGTTTTATTTCATCTTTCAATTCCATAGTTCTACTTACTAAGTAACTAGTAAATGTAATTTCTTACAAGAAATAGTGAATGGTGTAAAGTTCAAAGAAATGTCTTTGAATATTTCTCTACGATCATTCGAGTAATTCTTTAACAATTGTGTAATGATCGAAAATATATGTAGTCGAATGCTTTGAAACGCGAATCGCAATTCGCATCTCTATTCGTTTACTTTTCAGCTTCGTATTTCAGGATTGCCGGATGGTAGCCGGGTCCGGGAGCGGCGTCCGGGTGAAACAGGTCGACTTTGTAGGAAGTTATTTTTACGCGGAGCTCGCTAAACAATAGAGTCTGGTTTAACGCCGGGATTACAGGATTTAATACGGAACTCTCCGCCCGGAAAATATACTGAACCCAATTTTATTGCGACTCTTTGTTTAGTACCGAGGATGGGATATTATACTCCTATCGAAAAGAGCTAATATAGTTTTTGATTATTTTCTGGCTCATTTACATGAGATACATCGTCACACAAGTACAAACATTAGTTAGTCATTAACATTGCTAACAATTTAATCAAATTGTCTGTACTTAAATTACACAATACTTTGCCTTGGCCAAATGCAGCCTGAATTAATTAAGCATAATAAACTGAACAAATGAAACAAAATGAAATTAATTTCATCCGCTAATCCGAAGATAAGGCCGCGCTTAATTACGGCACTCGGGGAAGCTTAGTGTGTCGCAATTAGCAGCGGTAAGAGTGATTCAGTTATGTAGATGTGGATCTGACTGCAGGACGACGCCACGTGCATGCATAATACATGGCAGTCTGACTTACACCCCCCCCCCCCCGTTCCCGCCACCCATCGCACCGCGCCCGGTTTACAGGCAGTCAGAAGACGCCACAGAAGAACCACTTGCTAGAAATGCTTTAATTTGTACACTGTATTAATTTTGATACTACGCCAATATCACATAGATAACCACAAACGCGGACGAAAACCAGACAAAAAGAGATAAAGATAAACAACAAAGTAAAGGTTGACATTAGAGACGTTGAACAAGACAGGTGTGACTTCTGTAGCCTACTGTGTAGTGTGTCCGTGTTTCGAACAATACACATTTTTTAATGACGGCGTGTAATCCCGCGGGGAATGTACAGCGCTCGCCACGTCATACGTCATACGTAAGGCGCGGACTATGATGGATGGTGTGTCGGTGAGTTCGCCGACAAAGTACAATGACACGAACGAATGTGTCGTGCGCTGCAACTGTGACAAATGGTGATGTGACATTATTATAATCGACTCATTTTGATAGATAGCAGCTAGCTTTTTTGCTAAGATACGTTAAGCCACCGAAATGTTGGGAATACATTCTACCTCATAGTTACACCACAGCACTGATAATTACAGCGCAGTTTTAGGGCGCACAGTAGCGCAACCGCAAGCTATAAACAGTTGCACAAAGTACAGCTTCTACACGCTATAGCACACTCCACCAGCTACGACACCCCTACGCCACAGCTACGATATTGTACACCACAGCTAGTATATACTACGCCACAGCTTAGACTTTGTACACCACAGCTAGTATATACTACGCCACAGCTACGACATTCTACACCACAGCTAGTATATACTACACCACAGTTACGACACTCTACACCTCGGCTACGATATGCTACGACATTCTACACCACAGCTACAATATACTACGCTACAGCTACGACATTGTACACCACAGCTAGTATATACTACGCCACAACTACGACATTGTACACCACAGCTAGTATATACTACGCCACAGCTACGACTTTGTACACCACAGCTAGTATATACTACGCCACAGCTACGACTTTGTACAACACAGCTAGTATATACTACGCCACAGCTACGACTTTGTACACCACAGCTAGTATATACTACGCCACAGCTACGACATTCTACACCACAGCTAGTATATACTACACCACAGCTACGACACTCTACACCTCGGCTACGATATGCTACGACATTCTACACCACAGGTACAATATGCTACACCACAGCTACGACCTACAACAAGCTTCGCCAAATGTACGATTCACTACCACCACATGTACTGGGCATCAAAAATGCACCTCATCCCGAATCGCCTCGTCGTGGACTGCGCGCGCAACGCTCAAAGGGTTTCTCTCATCTGTTATTGCAGAGACAATGCGCTCATGGTTCAAAGAAAAATTCAACAACCTTTTAATTACAAGCGGAGCACTTTGAGCTCAAAACAAAGACGTTGTCGGAACGTGAGCGAGCATTTCATAAAAGAGCATTTTGGTGTTATTAGAATCGCCTATGCTTCTCTTTTTATTAGAGAAATGCTTTTAGTGGAATATAAGTGGCTCTCGAGAAATGAATGTTGGGAGGTTTTTGTCTGTATGAAGAACCTGCCAACGCGGTCACCGGTGACCGCGAACAATGTATTTTCTATTGTGTCTGTTGCCTGGCAGTCAACGTGTTAAACGCCCTTGTTGAGAGTATCTGTGATGTCAATATTATGATTGATTCGTTTACTATAAATTTTAATAAATTATATTGTATTTCTGTAAAATGGTTTCAAAAAACACACACACAGAAAAAATACATTAGGTATATATAATATATTTATATATGTATATGTGTATATATTATAATACAAAAATATATTATATACATATTTATATAAATATATTTTAAAACTAGGTGAGGTCAACATAATGAAAAACGTTGCACAGGCACTTTTGAGCGGCAACATTTATGTTAAAATAGAATCGATTCTAGCCGCCCCTTCCCTAAGGTATTATGAAGAAGAATGGGAAAGAATAACTCGAAACTCCACAGCAACAGTGTGTGCGCAGGAGTCCGCACGACCCGTCGAGGTTGAACGAGATCTGTTCAATTAATTTTATGAACGACTTTTATTTGATCACACAGACTGCATGAGAGTTGATAGAAAATGTTTAAACACTTTCGAGTACTTTCCACGAAGGTGTGCCAAGGCCAACAGCTTCAAATCATTTGCAGAGTTTTTTGCTGAAGTTGATACATATTGTACTAATAAACATAATAGACTCTAACTAACCTTATCTGTTTGCAATAATCACAAAACAAAAACACACAACAGTGAAACAATCACAACTCTTGTACCCACACATCTACGAGTACACGACTACACTAACACAGACACAATACGATGTAATGTAATAGAAACCATGTCCTGGGATATCCAAAGTAATTGAACTGAGCTGTTCTGTTTCCAGGACCACAGCAGAGTATCGTTTGGTGTTCGAAACAAGTTTTCCAATTTCCCTCACATCGCGCCGTAAATTGCGAGATTACAAAAGTTTCAGAAGTATGTACACACGAGTATGCGCCAGAAACAGCGGTCTTTATGTCATTTCCTGCGATTCGATACAAACTCTATCACATTGACGTGTATCTTGTTCTAAATGTTTCACAAAATACAAATTCCGATCTTCAGTACAAAATATTTCTTCACTTACAACGAATAATATCTGAAGAAGTCACAACTGCTTGAACATGCAAAGTACTTATCTAAGTAAGTATAAATCAACAGTGAACTTGAAACACGTGAAACTATCACAAAGCAACTCTCTCGACAAGATGAGCTATCCCAAGCAGCAGTAAGTCACGAACGAGTCGCCACTGGTGCGCATGCGGCACGCTCATTGATGGTAGGTGCGCGGAGGAATTTTACCTCTGCAGAAAGTAAGACCTCTGGCTTACTTTCGGCAACGGAAGGTAAAGTCGAGACATACATGGTGTGTGTGGTTCACACTACATAAGCCGTTAAAAACGTTAATGTAAATCATATATTTAAGTGAAGTTTAGGAGTAATGGTTGTTCCTTAATTTTGGAGTGTTGTCGCTAATATTCGAGTTGGTCCTAGTATGAATTTAATAAGCCTCCAAGGAAAAGAAAGAAAGGCGATTATAACAGAAACAATTTCCCGACGGGTGACAAGAAATTATTACTGAGGAAGGCCGTAAGACGCCGGGAGTCGCCACCACGTGCGACGTAAGATGCCGGGAGTCGCCACCACGCGCGACGTAAGACGCCAGGAGTCGCCATCACGCGCGATGTAAGACTCCGGGAGTCGCCACCACGCGCGACGTAAGACGACGGGAGTCGCCACCACGCGCGACGTAAGACGCCGGGAGTCGCCACCACGCTCGACGTAAGACGACGGGAGTCGCCACCACGCGCGACGTAAGACGCCGGGAGTCGCCACCACGCGCGACGTAAGACGCAACGGAGTCGACGTAATACCACGCGCGACGCATCCTAAATAGTTTGGGTTGGCTGGGGCTCAATACGATTACAAATAGAGAATTAATAGTTGTTTCACATGACATATAAACTAATAGTTAAGCAATACTGAGGGATGTCCAAAGAGTTTTAGATTAAACTAGCACTTCATCTCTGAAAATACAGGAACATTATTATTGTAAAGCTCAAAAACAACAGATATGTGGGGAATGTGCCTAAAGATAAAATAAAAGGAGACTTCTTACAAATGAACGTTTCCCTACACGATAGCTCGGTGAGCTCGGTCCCCGGTGTCACCGTACGTACACACGGGCAGTAGGAACGCACTTCACTTCGTGCCGGCAAAGAACAAAACGAAACGCGCTCATCTGCCAAACACCATTTTCTTAAAATTATTTTGTTTAAGAAATCATGAAGTTTGTTAAATACCAAGTTTCCTAAGTAATATTTTTTATCAGCAATTAATTTGATTTATTGTTTTAAGGTTTCCTTTATGTTTATCTAAATATATAAAACTCAAAGGTGACTGACTGACTGACATAGTGATCTATCAACGCACACCCCAAACCACTCGAGGGATCGGGCTGAAATTTGGCATACAGGTAGATGTTATGACGTAGGCATCGGCTAAGAAAGGATTTTGATAAATTCTACCCCCAAGGGGATAAAATAGGGGATGAAAGTTTGTATAAATCATTTAAAACCACCAAAACTTTGTAACGATACGAGACTGCAAGTGAAAGCGTTACATCGCAATATAATGGAAGCCACTATATTTAACTGAGTGTGCGAAAGGGGAAACTGTATTTATACCACGAATCGCATTAATACCGAATGATTCGTTCGAATTTAAACGATTACAGTTTCCCCTAAAAGTCTGCCTTGCCATGACAATAAATAAGTCTCAGGGGCAAACTCTCAAATTTGCGGGTATTGACTTGAGAGAACATTGCTTCTCTCATAGACAGTTTTATGTTGCTTGCTCACGAGTAAGTTCACCCAATAGCTTGATAGTTTTAGCGCCTAATGACAGATTAGTTAAGAATATTGTGTACAAAGAAGTTTTTGGCCCAAATTTTTTACACACGCTAAACAAAAGTAAAGCCGGTAAAAATATACCTAATTAATAATAATACTTAACGCGAGCGAAGCCGCGGGCAAAAGCTAGTGTTGAATAAGATCTAGATTAGCTGAATTTAATCGTATAACTCCTTAAACAAATATTTATATACATAATTAAGTTTTTTTCATACTAAAATATTGAATACTATTTATATTAAAATTTTAAACGCAGATTAAGACAATACATCACAACATCTGAAATAACATAAAACATAATGTAGTTAACATAAAATATAATGTCTCCAGCACCTTAGAGGTAACTATAAATGTTAATAGCACTAGTTATAATCACATGTATCTCATTGTAAGCGAACTGTTATTTTTAAGTTCTTATGAGAAATAAAGTTCTTTAAACCCAATAACATTTTTTTATACGTTCTCTTTTTTCTTTATTCTCACTTTCATGTTTGGTGATAGCGCTACCAACAAGAGTCATACGAAAATCAAAATCCATCATACGGCAAGCTCGTCACCAGCCCGGCCGTACCACGACAGCGCAGTACACAAAACATTCCCGTGAAACCGAAAAATATCAATTTTGTGAAGGAACGAATTCGATGACAATGCAAATGAACGGACGGACGATTAGTTAAAAAAGTAAGGACGGAAGGACGAAAGCTCTGAAATAAAATTCTCATTAATTAATGACGTGTAATTTTTTTTAAAAGCAATAACACGTGGTCGCTTTGTCCGAGTTGTGACAGAGTGCGCGATTTAATGAATAGCTGTACTTGTGACAGCCCTAATTATGAGCAACAGCTAATTCATTAGCGTCGTGGAATTGTTCGAGTTAATGAGCTATGTGCGATGTCTTACTTTACTTGCGGATTATAGGAAGTTACGAAGCGTTGTGTGCCAGGGTATTGACCAATTTTAAATAAGTAGGTATAAATAGTATATAAATATTATGGAAAAAGTTACACAAAGTCGCTTGCAAACTAGTTTCCATCAAAAAAACTACAGTGGCACTCCGGGAGTTCCGACAGAAGTGAAAACAAAACACAAACAGAATACTTTGCCACCACTCACTGACATATCGGATATACATTAAAACCGAGTACATCCCGAGGACAGCCGAACACATCTAAAGCAGTGTCGGTTACGGACAGTGGCGCGAGTTCAATGGCTTTTTCCCTTCTCAAAAAATTCCCAACGCGCCTAAAGAAATTTTCACTTCAATAATTAAAATAAAAAACATCTATGGTTTCTTTTGGAACGACTTTTTATTCAGATTTCCTGTAAGTAAAGACATTCAAAATGATAAAATTGCATCGAGTGCTGTCAAAAAATATTTGCAGGATGTCCTTATTTTGTAACATCGGTGCAAACCTGCAAATTGACATATGAGAAATAAAACAACGCTCACTTGGATCGTCTATAAAGAGCAAAGTACTTACATATAATAGGTAAGGTGCCTACATACATAATACACAAGTGCAGTTATTCTACGGAGTAAGTGCCTTAACCCGAGCGGCGCCGGGCGGCTTGTTACTGCTACAAACAGTATCGAGTCACAATAACAACGAGAGCACATCAAAGAGATAACTCGCCGTGACATGAACACCGCCATTTTACAGAACACTGGGATACTTTTTTTTGTTTGTTGTATTACAGCGACTAGACATGGGCACCAATTTAACGGTTTGATTGCCATGAGCTACAGAGTTTTCAGGGAGTCATGTTTCTTAAATGCATTTTCGAAAAGGGAGCTTGTGACGTACTAAAAAGTAACTGGAGTAAGGAAAAAAAACGGCCAAGCGCATGTCGGACCACGCGCAATGAATGGTTCCGCAGTTGGGATGAATTTATCCCAAAAACAAACAACATTTTAGTTGAACATGTTCTCCGTAGGTCACATAGGTCTACATCGAAAATCACGGTCAATTCTCAAACTGCAAATGTAAGTTTGTAATCGCAAACATATATTTTATTTTTTATTTTTATGTTTTTACATATCTCGGGACCATGGGGTCCCGGTCCTTTGGAAGGCGCCCCCCCTTATCTCCGATGTTTTTATAGAGAAAAATCTGAAATTATTCTATGTGATAGAAGTTTATGTAAAGATTAAAGGAAAAATAAATCGATGCCTCTAAATAGCACGCTTTTCAGAAACCATCAACAAAACTTACATTAGTTCAACTGTCGGTCAAGAGATGGCACTGACCTTAAACTGCAATATTCTACACCGCAGCGCGCAGCGTTGAGCGCGATCTCTCGCGTCCGGATCTGGTTCAAGCCATGGTCCGGGGCGAGAGGGAGTGGGAGGCAGTCACCTCCATGGTCCTCTCATGGTCCTCTTCTGCGAAGCAGTCATGCTAGCGAAGGAGGTGGCGGGATGATAAGGGCCAGGGCCTCACGTCCCATCCGCCGCGGGAGACGCTCCGGGCGTCGGGAGCCGCGTGACGACTCCCGGCCACCGTAGGCGCGGGCCTGCGGACGGAGAGTAATGGGTAGCTCACCGTCCGATCAGGACCAGGCCCGTGCCGGACGGCGCGTACGTGTTCCACGTGCGCCCCAAAGAGACGTCAGCACAAGTGAAGGGGCCCGTGAGGGCCGAAGCCCCGGGTCAGCGGGATTGTCCGAAAGGGTTACCGCTGCCCCGGAACATAAAGGGCTAAGGAAGGAACATGGATGGGTTTTAGTCAGTAAGAGTCTGACACTCCTTTCCGCTCCACCCAGAGCGGGAGGAGTCATTTGATGAATTCTCACACTTAAAAAAAAAGCGCGCTGTGTTAAAATGAACCCAAGGAAAAAGGTTTTTTTGTGATGTATTTTCTGGTGTGCAGTCACGAGCATAAATATCTATACACATAGCAAAATTCGGTATCGATTTTCTCGCGAAATAAGGTTTGCCACTTTTTCTGACGAATATAGGCCTCCCCGATGAAAGTTTAAAAACATAATAATTATGATGTTACGGAACCCTCAGTGCGCGAGTCCGACTCGCTCTTGAGAATTGAAGCGATATCCTTCTCTAGAAGGGTGATCCAACATATCTATACTTAGGTAATATGAGCTATAAATATTCTGAGAACATTTAACAGCTAATAAACTCCAAAGTATTGACTGCCATAGTAATCAAATACCTACACAAAACATACAAATACATTCGATTGCGATTGCCAAGCACAACAGTAATGTGGGCAAACAATGTTTAGTAGACACTTCAGTCAGAGATAATTCCTCATTTACGAGTCTGGATCGCTCTCATCTCGCGGTTTGATCTCATCCGGGAGGTAAGCAAATAATACCGAATCTCAGAAATGCATCGGAATAAACAAACATTGCGAAATGCGATGCAATAACAATAAACGTTTGTTTTTAGCAACAACTCTTCATTAGTTTGGATTGAGTTATTAAAATAAGTTACAGAAACATCACAACTGCAGGTATAATATAAGACACTGGATGAGTTTTAGAACTTTAAGATGGTTGAGTAAATATTTATCTACTATAATTTGAAAATTCTTTTGTTTAATCATGGCATAGGCGACAACATTAAGAAAAACCCGGTGCGGAACACGAATAGAACCATAACGATAACAATAACGATAAATTGTTCCACCGAACCGCACGTTACAAAATTTTCTTTCATTGCGGTTAGTGGAAGTGCGGTTGCGGTCCAACTGCGGTTCAAATCAGTGCTCTGTGCGGAATACCTCGCCCTTACCAAGCAAATAAAGAATATAATGTTTATTCTCTTATCTGTTTTTTAGGACATAATCCCGACAGTCCCTAGACTCCTGGCTGCACACTATCAGACACACAGTCACCGCGGCGCCGGCGCCGCTCGCTCAATATTTCAGGTGGAGTTAGCTCTCAACAACAGAGCGGAGGCTCTACCGAGCTCGAAGCTTGCAGTTACAGTGTTATAGATAATGACAATGTGTGCCGTGTGGCTTCACACGGGCCGAGATAACGGAGGAAACATAATATTAAAAGCTGAGTTAAACATAACAGTATCATGTGTAAGAGACAATATTTTGTCGAATAGTCGAAAGCACCGTGCACATACTTACGTGAAAATTTAAAAGTCCTTCAATCGTCAACATTCACAAAGAAACTTTCAACGAATCCTACCACTTTTTTGTCAGAGAACTTCAAGTCAAAATTAAGCCTTTAGGAATGGTAAAGTTACATTTTATTGAACTTTTTTAATAAAAATCAAGTGCGTGTGAGTCCGACAGACAAGAAAGGGTGCTGAAAACATAGTAAGTATTAAGTTGAAAAACAGTTCCAACATTTAAGTAAACGAGTAAGTTGCGAAGCCAGGCTGCCAGGGTTACTCACCTCGGTGCTAAGTGGGTCAATGCTCAACACATTTCCTGAGTTCCGTACCAAAGGAGGTAGTAAATAAAACCGACATTCTTTAAGTCACTTGCTTGGGGTTACGAAACAATCTTCAGTTCAATTTTAGATGAAAAGAGAAGTATTAAGTGTTGATTTAGGTGCTGCTCAGTTTCTGGTCTATATTTCACGTCGATTTACCTAGACTGGCTGATTCAGCTGTTTCCAAAGGACAATAAAACAGCAATACGTCGTCTTTATCAGAAGAGTACCTACTTATTGTCCCTTCAAGTGCGTGAGTATGATCACATTAGGGAATGAACAATGTAATGCTATCAAAAAGTACTCTGTGAATGTAATGTAACCGCAGTTACCGCCTCCGGCGCCGCCTTTTCAGCATCCTGGATTACGTCAAGTTGACAGCTGTCAAATTTGTTCTAAAATCAACTCTGTAAGTTATTCGTTCCGTGTCGATTTTCGGCATTTGACAGTTGAGTGGTTATGCGAACAATGTCGTTACATTTGAATAGGTAAGAATACCGTCCGCTGCCAGTGCAGGTAATTATATGAAACTGTTATGAATCGAAACAGGTACTTTAGTGAAATACTTACACTTGTTTATGCTAAACAAAAGTATCATGAGACCAAGATGTTGTGTCGCTGCACTGAGTCATTAGAGTAAGTTAGAAGGTACGTACTTATATTTATTTAAGTTCAGTGAGACAATGTAAATAACGAAACACTGTGTTACATCATGCAGTATTACATAATACAACCTCATTAGCT
Source organism: Gortyna flavago (assembly GCA_963669345.1). Lineage (NCBI taxonomy): Eukaryota > Metazoa > Arthropoda > Insecta > Lepidoptera > Noctuidae > Gortyna > Gortyna flavago. Next base: position 373,401 of record OY770139.1, read on the forward strand.
ACATACGAGTAGGTATCTACAATCTACACGTGTAGATATTTGAAAAGCTAAAAATGTTTTTCGTCCGAATTATGTTCACTCCGTTAACCATTTATTAAATCGCCTCGCTTAGTCCTTTTTTTGACACATTCTGAGGTACAAAAACACGCGCATTGAAATAGCTTCCCGGCCGTCGGACCCGCTGCCTACAACCTTGTTGATCGGCCATTGTTGTTATTTGTTGTCAGTAGGACCCGCTGCCTACAACCTTGTTGATCGGCCATTGTTGTTGTTTGTTGTCAGTCGGACCCGCTGCCTACAACCTTGTTGATCGGCTATTGTTGTTATTTATTGTCAATCGGACCCGCTGCCTACAACCTTGTTGATCGGCCATTGTTGTTGTTTGTTGTCAGTCGGACCCGCTGCCTACAACCTTGTTGATCGGCCATTGTTGTTATTTGTTGTCAGTAGGACCCGCTGCCTACAACCTTGTTGATCGGCCATTGTTGTTGTTTGTTGTCAGTCGGACCCGCTGAATACAACCTTGTTGATCGGCCATTGTTGTTATTTGTTGTCAGTCGGACCCGCTGCCTACAATCTTGTTGATCGGCTATTGTTGTTATTTGTTGTTAGTCGGACCCGCTGCCTACAACCTTGTTGATCGGCCATTGTTGTAGTTTGTTGTCAGTCGGACCCGCTGCCTACAACCTTGTTGATCGGCTATTGTTGTTATTTGTTGTCAGTCGGACCCGCTGCCTACAACCTTGTTGATCGGCCATTGTTGTTGTTTGTTGTCAGTCGGACCCGCTGCCTACAACCTTGTTGATCGGCTATTGTTGTTATTTGTTGTCAGTCGGACCCGCTGCCTACAACCTTGTTGATCAGCTATTGTTGTTATTTGTTGTCAGTCGGACCCGCTGCCTACAACCTTAGACGATCGGCTATTGTTGTTATTTGTTGTCAATTCAAAAGAAAAAAATATGTTTTTCCGGCTAATATTCGACGTGAGATACTTATTACCATGTTGGTCGTACCGATAAGAGATATACCTGTACATAATACAACGAATGGTTCCCTTTATGTCGAGTCCCTTTACGTCGAGTCAGAAGTCTATTGTTCTTGCAAAATATTTCAATTTTACACTTTCTATTACCGCTACGTCGAGTTTGATGAAAAGGTACAGTCAGGGTATAAATTAAAAGCCAGTAAGTATAATTAAAATAGTGTTTTATTATTTGTTGTATTAGTCTTCTCAAATAAGTAGGTATCTTTCTTAATCTACTATATAAATCACAGTGTAATCATTAGGTACTATTAGTGTAAATGTAAATCAGCATAATTATGGTTTTACAGTAGGTAAATAATTCTTCTAAAAAGAACTTTCATTATCTATATATAGGATAAGTTTTTATTCAGTGCGCAAATTTACCCATGAACATGAACAACTTTCAATATGGGACCATCTCTGAAATCACGAAAAAAGAATCAGCAGATTCATACATTTTGGTCGAGTAGGTATTGAACTTTTGTAAGAAACAGCAGTTTTAGAAAATAGTCAACTATCAAATCTTACAGATGACAGTCGTTTAAGACAAATCATTAAATCAATTTTGTTACTTGTAAAATCTTCAACTATTTTTTTAATACGCATATCAATTGCCAAGCATTTTTTATTTCTTTGCTTCTGATTATTGTCATTAAAGACATTTGTCTGCTCTATCTTAAATCTAGTTTCTTTAGCCTCATCTCTAAGTGTGCTGATGAGTGTGTATAGCTGAGGTCTTTTATTAAGCTTTTTACTTAACCTGTTATGCCATCCCTCTACTGGGTTCGTTGTCCTGTGACGTTCGTTTTAACAACAAAACAAATAAATAGTTTTGTTCATCCATTGCGACGTTACATCATATTCATTAAACAATTTCGCCTCATTACCTTCAGGTGCACTTTCTAATAATGACACCCATGCTTCCAGGATGAAATTGTTGGGAAGATGTGCTGTGGCTGCACACATAGCAATATTTTTTTCCACCGGGAACATTTACTATTCCGGTCTGTTTTCCTTTTTTCCACAACGCTTTATGAAAATGGATAAAACATCCGCTTATATCTGTCAGTAGAAAAACTTCTTTAATAGCATTTATTGCTTAATATACTTTTTATTTAAATAAAAGATTATAATTATGTTATTATTAGTACCTAATTTAGTAGATTTGAATACCTACAATAACACATGGAACATGTGAACCTGACTGTACTTCAAAATATGATATTATTAAACTCGACGTAAAGGTAGTAAAAGCGGGGTAAAGAAACTCGACGTTAGGGGAATAGAAACGGGACTGACATCGTAGACTCGACGTAGCTCGTAGGAGTAATAGAAGCGAGACAAGGTTCTCGGCTCGACGTAAAGGGACTCGACGTAAAGGGTAAGGGAACCATTCAATACAACGTGTGCAATACTCCGGAGTTATCCAAAATGTATGTTGAAGTGAAAACTTTTTTAGGCGCATTGGGCATTTTTTGAGATGGGAAAAAACCATTGAACTCGCGACACTGTTACCGACACCGTTCGGATGTGTTCGGCTATCCTCGGGATGCACTCGGTTTTAATGTAGGTATATCCGATATGTCAGTGATGGCAAAGTATTCTGTTTGTGTTTTGTTTTCACTTCTGTCGGCACTCCCGGAGTGCCACTGTTTTTTTATTGTACGAGAAATCGGTTTAATTTGGCTGTAACACTATTTTTTTTAAATGTTCTTAAGTAACTTTTTAGACCTTTGTATCCTGCTTATGCGTATGAAGTTTTATTAAAATCGGTTCATTCGTTTCGAAAAATAAGGGCTTGAAAGTCGTAAACTACTGTCTACTAAACAATACAAACAAAGGAACTACTTACAGCACGTCCACAATGCGCAGTAGAACAATGAGTGCCGCCACCGTGCACGGGAGCGGTCGAACTCTGCACTTTGCAGTCGCGACACGTCTGCAGACTAAACAAAAGTTTAATTTAGAGCCGCTGAGCTGACAGATGCCCTCTAATTGATAAAGAGACGAGAGAGACAGGTCCGAGCGCGGTTTTAATATCAAACTGAAGATTTGTTTTACGTTTTTGTAGAGAATTGAAAATAAGAATTTCTGTTTGAGGGCATTGTTATTAACTCTTCGCATTTTGTTGTTACAACATGTCATTATGTGTACCGATAATAATAAAATTTATCTTGTGGCTAATTAGACGGATAATAGAAGAATAGTCTTGTCTTTCTTTATTACTTTATCTAGACAAGCATGGCAAGGTTGTAAGTCACAGTCGATCATTAATAGGTACAGTGATCGACGATGAGTAAGTATTCATTAAACTTGCTATAGACTTCAGAATACCTTCGTTAAGTACCTAAGTTCCTACCTACATCTATCCTCCTATTCGATACAAGAACACAGCAGCCTGCGGGGCTGTCCTATGTAGCTCGATCATGTGGCTCAATTATATCCGTGTGTTCTGTTGCAGACGTGACTTTTAGATAAACACGTGACTCATTCAGAGTCACGTGTTTCTTCACTCTTTCACTCGTTGCTTCCTGCAGACATTTTGACGCATGATATCCCGCAATTCGCCAACTACAGTGTGGACAGTGCAGCTTGACGAAGCCCCAATTAGTTTGTCCCTAATTGATTGATAGTTCAACATTGCAGGTTGCAGCCGACTAACGAACTATTCAATGAAACTTGATATCCACAGGTGAGCTGTAGCAAGACTCCAAAAGTCATTGGTGACCACAGATTGTGTGATTGGACGTTGTGGAGATAAGGGCGAATTTGCTATGTTAGGTTTCAGATGAACGCTTCGATGCGCTTCGACTCTGCGCTAGTATAAATTGACCCTATCTGAAACATGTTTGGACATGTCCCGCGGCTCCCAGCCTCCCGGGCTCCCGGGTTGGCGACACGACACCGTCACGGAGAACAGTTGGGAAAGTTAACAGTCAAACCTCGTTATTTATAACACACTGATTTAAGTGATGACTTCTAGTAAATTTACTTTTGTGTATTCAAAAGAAAATGTCAATCACAGTACCAGTTTATGCTAGGTAGGTGCTGTATCTACCAGTCTATCGGCAATTACACAAACTAAGTTGAAATAGGCTTGCTAGCACTGTAGGCTTGTCGAAGGTATGGCCAAGTTGCGCTACTGTGCACACATACACTGCACACTATAATTTTTTGCACTACTGTGCACACATACACTGCACACTATCAATTGTTGCTTATTGTGAACACTTAGATGAAGGAGCAGAGTTTGTGTCATCAAGTAACCTCTGAGAGGGATCAGTCTGCATGGTCAGCCCATAATGTTCCCACTGCTGGGACACAGGCCTCCTCTCTTCGCGTGCGGGATGGTGGATGTCACATGTCTTCAAATTTTTGGTTCTTAGACATCCACAGGGTTCCTCACGAAGTTTTTCTTTACAATTTTGAGAGCAGTGGTGACGAAATTATTTACACAAAGTCAAGCGCCTGCCTAGGTTCAAACCGTTGCCACAGGCCTACCGCTGCCACAGGCCTACCGCTGCCTCAGGCCTACCGCTGCCACAGGCCTACCGCTGCCACAGGCCTACCGTTGCCACAGGCCTACCGCTGGTCTCCTAATTTCAGTCTGCAATACATAATAAACATGAAACTACTTGGATGACTGGATGCCCAATAAAACACATGTAAGTTTATTAGATGATTAGGTGCTGTACCATGCGGCCGACCACGCAAAGTTATCCAACATGCAGTTACCTCACTAACTGTTACGTGATGAACTATAACGTGACGTTTGTAGTATCGCCGCCGGCGATGCGTAGCTCTGACGTCAGACGTCAAAATAATCAAATAGTATGCGGGTACAAATCATTAAAGTAAAATAAAAATACCCTCATACACATTACGATGCGAATATAGGGTTTTGTTTAAATCGTCAAACTTGATGCAAGTGATAATTAGTATGTAATGGTATCATCAATAAGGCAACGTTGATAAAATGGACGAAGGTGGAAGAAGGTGAAAGTGACTGTATTATTTTGGCATTAACAATTATTTATGTCAACGTAAATTCAAAGTATCCATTGCTAGTTGTTGTCGTATAGCAACGAATTTAAATTCAAAAGTATTCCACAAAAAAAAATACCGTAGGTGAGTACGTAGGTGAGTAGGTAGGTGAGTACGTAGGTGAGCACGTAGGTGAGTACGTAGGTGAGTACGTAGGTGAGTACGTAGGTGAGTACGTAGGTGAGTACGTAGGTGAGTACGTAGGTGAGTAGGTAGGTGAGTACGTAGGTGAGTACGTAGGTGAGTACGTAGGTGAGTACGTAGGTGAGTACGTAGGTGAGTACGTAGGTGAGTAGGTAGGTGAGTACGTAGGTGAGTACGTAGGTGAGTAGGTAGGTGAGTACGTAGGTGAGTACGTAGGTGAGTACGTAGGTGAGTAGGTAGGTGAGTACGTAGGTGAGTACGTAGGTGAGTACGTAGGTGAGTACGTAGGTGAGTACGTAGGTGAGTACGTAGGTGAACACGTAGGTGAGTACGTAGGTGAGTAGGTAGGTGAGTACGTAGGTGAGTACGTAGGTGAGTAGGTAGGTGAGTACGTAGGTGAGTACGTAGGTGAGTACGTAGGTGAGTACGTAGGTGAGTACGTTATCTCATTCCGTTACAACCACGTCTTAGAATCGATGAATCTATTGTTACACTACGCCACGTTTATTACGTGAAACTTTTAGCAACCGAACGTCAACGACCTACAATTACTAAAACTACCTTTGTCTGCGTGTATTTTATAATTTCTAATAGAATTATTCTATGTCTTTCTCTAGGTCCCAGGCCATCAATCTGTCAAACATGACAATCGTGCAGGCACAGGTACCTTCGCATGTACAATGTTAACAGTAAAATGGGTTGGTCCACGTCTCCATGACAACACGATCGTAAAGTCAATCCCCACTTATGAAAGAATGGACAACAGATAAACTGTTTTTCTCACAAAGATGCGTGCTATAAAGTCGTCCATTGTTGTAGAATCGTTTCCTGAAGCGTTGAGAGGTTATCGCGAGCCGTTGAATCAGTGCGGAATGAACGATATTTTACGATATTATCGGATATTATCGCTCTCGCCTTCCTCTGACTTCGAAAATGTTCCCGAATTATATTTATAGAGCACGCTGAGTAAGGGATTTGGAATGAACAGCTCGGTGTGAAATGTTTGGTACGGACGAGCTGAACCGACTGAATGTAAACTTGTAAGAAACGTAGGTTGCTTGGTATAAGTTGGGTTCCTAGTGATAGGACAGTGTCCTTGCATTTTATGAACATTATTTTCCTGCGTAAACAAATTTTTGCCTGACTGCGGCGAAGCCCAAACGGAGGGTTATATATTTGACCTGTAGGTATGTATGTATGTATGTCCGTTTCTTTGTTCCCTTGTATCTCCTAAACTAATAAACGGATTTGGATAAATTATACGTCTTTAGATTTGTTTTGGTAGCGCGAGTGTCACTGGCTACATTAAAATTAAAAACAAAGTAAAATGGCGGATTTGGGGTGCCATATCGTGGAGTTCGTTTTTTTTTCTTCTTCAAATACCATCGAATGGGATATTAAAATGAAGGGTTTTAAAAGGTGATTACAAAAATATATACAACTTATATGGTGAAAAGTAATTCGAAGTGACAAATCGAAATAATAAAAAAAAGTCACACTTGTAAACTATAAAGCTGGAAATAATAAACTAATTAAAAATACTAAAAAACCCGACTGCGGTAAAAAACTTAAGTTAAAAAAAAGCTAGAAACAAGCCCATTTTAAATAAAATAAAATTTGGAAGCAGGCGGGACGGACCCATTTGATTTTGAAAATATAAAAATGGAATGGTCCTGCTTCCAAATTTGACTGACTTTTGAATTTGATTTGACTTTTAGATTGGTCCCATAGAAATTTAATCAAAATCGGTTCAGTAGTCTGGTTTTTAAACCAAAATTACTTTTGTTTTTATAATTGTTATAATAACTTCCTGTCACTGATATTTACATAGCAAGTAGTGTTACACGAATTTGTATAGGGTAAGTACAACTTAAAAGTGAAAAATAATGTTCGGTGGCAAACAACGAAAATGCGAACCCAACGACAGCGACTTCCGAAATTAAAGTTATTTTTCACTTTGTAGTGTCTTGTTTATAAGTCGGTTGTTTTTTTTTTTTGTAAGTAATATAGTTTTCTTTAAATACATTGCCTCGACCTCGAGTAAAAATACCGCTAAATACTGTCATAATAGTCGGCGACTTCATGGCACCAGCACCTACCTCCCGCGCTGTGCGCTACGCGCTACGCCGTAGTCGTCGTAGACTCTCGTAGCGCGTAGCACCCACAGCTTTATTGTCATTCTGCTGATATTTATTGAAAGTACGAAAGCATTCTTTAGAAAACGTGCTGTACGGGACAACTATAAATGATAAAATGTGATAGAGTTTATAATTATAATTTTATTGATATAATAATGCTATAGCTAATTGATACATTGATCAGTAATGATAGGATGATTTTAGGATATCGAAGTGCTACGATATTATGATAATGAGTACACGCGGCGAAGACCGAACGCGAACTAAAGTAAATTGCGCACGAGGTACAAAACTGCTTATTCTACATAAAAATATATGCATTGTACGGTTGGACCGTACATGCTCCCAGCCACGAGAGACTAAGATAAAAATGAAAAGTAAAAATATAAAAATCAAATTTAAATTATTCTAAAATGTAAGTACCTAATACTTAAAGAGCGCAATGATAATCGAAAGCACATTTTTGGGTAGATACGCGACACACTTAATAGGCAAGTCTCTATAAAGTCTTATTCATTTTCACCGAAAATAGATTTGCGGAACACAGGCGACGTAGCCTTGTTATGTTTACGCGCACTGATTACACCCGAAATGAAATGAAATGTCCCGATTCGCTCATTTACACTGATACGCGGAACACTGATTACAAAACAGCACTTTTAAATAGCAGTCAGAGCATTTATTTCGACAAGATCTTCAATATGCGTCTCGAACGAGACGAGTGGAAGTTAATTGTATATTATGATATGGAGCCGTATTGGCAAGGATTAGATCTGCTTAAAAAATACGTCGATCATCTGAGTAACATATGTTCTAATACAACAAAGATATCACAGTGTGACGCAATACTCATGCAATTACGTCACGGTAGCAATGAACTTGACCATTACAATAGCATGTTGCTTGGTCAGCAGTTCACGGGGAACGTGCGACATAAGCGCGGTCTTATCAATCCTATAGGTAGCATAGCACGAAGTTTGTTTGGTGTCTTAGACGACGAGTTTGCTCAAAAATATGCCAAGGATATCCAACAAATCAGACGTAGACAAAAGATCTTGGATTCCTTATGGAAAAACAACACATCTATTGTTGAAGCAGAGAACAACATAATCAAAAGAGTAGAGACAGCTACGACATCTACAGAATCATAACAGTTCCGCAGCAGGTTGGAAGTAATATGATCAGCATAATTCCCATCGCGGATCTTCTCGCAATGAATATACAAAGAGACGCTTACATTCCAATGACGGAAAATGATGTCCAAATCTGTATGTTTTATGACACAGAAACATACATTTGCCCCTTGAAGGGCCCGATTCATCAAATGAGATCGGATGAAAACCTCTGCATCAGAAATCAACAGTCCAATAGTTGCAGCACAGCATCTAAAATCTGCACAAACCGTTGGACAGAGCTTAATAAAGTAAACACATATTTATATTTTTGTTGCGGACCGTGCTCCATACGAATCATATGCGAGTATCAAGTTACGGCCGAACAATTAACCAAGGCTGGCGTTATCATGCTCGGTGATGGATGCGTCATCAAAGGTGATACTTACACAGTTTACTCACATAGGAAGCTGTCCAACATTTTGAAAACTACGGCAGACGTTTTGAGGATTGATATTCCACCTATCAACAAAATAATCAACTTATCGATACCTATCGGCTCAATCGACGAACAGTCTGACCATACCCACACCGAGACTCAAGGTCTGGTAAAGGAACTCCATGATAAGTTGAGTCAGATGAAATATGAACCGAGCATGGATGAAGATTTGGACGACGGGTTCTCATATCACGACGTGCATCACTACACGGTGATATACTTATTGGTGTTCGCCCTGTGCGCGGCAGGAGCCGTGCACGTGTGGCGGCACCTTCGGAGTGTGCGCAGCGTGGCTCTGCCCGCGCGCTCTACTCATCAGCAGCTTCAGAGTCCTAGTGTAATCAGTGTTCCGCGTATCAGTGTAAATGAGCAATCGGGACCTAGTGAAATTGAGCTCAATACAATTTCGGGTGTAATCAGTGCGCGTAAACATAACAAGGCTACGTCGCCTGTGTTCCGCGAATCTATTTTCGGTGAAAATGAATAAGACTTTATAGAGACTTGCCTATTAAGTGTGTCGCGTATCTACCCAAAAATGTGCTTCGCTCTTCTTAACTCAGTGATTGTAAGAAAAGACGGCCTTGGTTGCGATTTTGATGATATACGTAATATCCTCGCAAGTATACGAGTTGATTTTGATGATATACGTAATATCCTCGCAAGTATACGAGTTGATTTTGATGATATACGTAATATCCTCGCAAGTATACGAGTTGATTTTGATGATATACGTAATATCCTCGCAAGTATACGAGTTGATTTTGATGATATACGTAATATCCTCGCAAGTATACGAGTTGATTTTGATGATATACGTAATATCCTCGCAAGTATACGAGTTGATTTTGATGATATACGTAATATCCTCGCAAGTATACGAGTTGATTTTGATGATATACGTAATATCCTCGCAAGTATACGAGTTGATTTTGATGATATACGTAATATCCTCGCAAGTATACGAGTTGATTTTGATGATATACGTAATATCCTCGCAAGTATACGAGTTGATTTTGATGATATACGTAATATCCTCGCAAGTATACGAGTTGATTTCGCAAAGTTGCTATATTTGCTCAGTATTGTGTCGATGACGTCACATGATTGTTTCTGCGAGGAGGTGACTTGTTGTCCTATAGTTATTTCTCTCATTTCTTCGCATGTGTTGTAGTCAGGGTTCACCTTTGGCTGAGTTTCATCGAATGAAGGTAACCATGAGGGTCCATGCCACCAGAGAGTATGCTGCTTAAGTTGCTCTACAGACATGCCTCTACTGGCGCAATCAGCTGGGTTATCTGCGGACTTAACATAGCGCCAGCTGTTTGATGGTATGATGTCGGTTACTTGCTTGACTCTATTGGCAACGAAACGCTTCCAGCGACTTGGGTCACCTTGAAGCCATCCCAGTACGGCTGTTGAGTCCGACCATGCGAAAATTTCTATAGCGTGCCCAACCAGACATTGTTTAACTGTGTCCATTAACTTTGATAGTAGTACGGCTGCACTTAATTCCAATCTTGGTAATGTTATACCTTTGTTTGTAGGAACAAGCCGCGCCTTTCCAGTTATTAATGATACTGTTGATATTTCATTGTCATCTTCATTTTCGTATATGCAATAAATCACACAAGCGAATGCTTTGGTTGATGCGTCGCAGAATCCGTGCAGCTTAATAGTTCCGTTCCTGTGACACTGCAGCCATCTCGGTAGCTTAAACTCATTGGTATGTTGTAAATCTTGTGTCATTAGTGACCATTGCCTAACAATCTCTTCAGGAACTTGATCATCCCATTGGAGTTGTAACTGCCAGACTGCTTGGAATAGTAGCTTGAGCTTAGTCGTAATTGGAGACAGCCACCCCAAAGGATCAAAGATTTTTGATATGTCTGATAGGAGAGATCTTTTCGTCACAATTTTTGATGATGACACATTGATTTTGCTTTGGAAGGTGAATTGATCCTCAGTTGGGTGCCAGCGCAACCCGAGAGTCTTGGTGGACTCTTGATGGCGAAAATCAAATACCTCATCTGTATTGCTGACGTCATCAAGTAATTCCGCCTTGTTCGATGACCATTTGCGGAGGTTGAAACTTCCTGATTTCTGTAAAATAATACAACGATGTCGTTCGCACTACAATATTTATTAGACTGGCGTACAAGGTCAGTCTACAGAACATTTAAACAAGCACATCTATTTTATATTAGGAATACCCTACATTACACCTCCACCCTTATTTACTATCATACATAAACAATTTAAACTTTTAAGACACTCAGAATCATTAATAGACTTATAAAGAAAACATGAAACTTCATTCATCACCAGATTACAAACATTTTCTACATAGTTAGAAAAACTTAAGCTTACAACTAGTACTTAAATAATTAGTTAACTACACACATATACATACATAGTATACCTACATAGTGCGGTTTTTCTGTACCTATTTAACTATAATATTTAGGATAGGCCATATCTCTGCGGAGGTCTCCTATTTCTAACAGGGCGAGTTTCACCAACAGTCGGGAGCGATCGACTATCTAACTGTTTAGACACGCTGGATGCGGTCGACTCCTTCTCTGGGCCCGCCTCCGCCCTACTACGCCCCAATCCTCCCGCACCAACTCCTGAGCACACCTCATTTGGTACTTCCGTCACCGGTATGGTCGGAAAAACAAGTACATTACGTAATTGCCGATTAGAATTTCGCGACGCTGCCTTTGTGCTGACTATCACGCCATCTGTAGATTGCGTTTGATTCGACTTACATTTAAGTTTTAATTGATCAATGTGCCTATGTATCTCTGTGCCATCTAATAATCTTATTTGATAATCTGTAGTACCCAAGCGCTCGATTACCGTACCACTCACCCACTTCCTTAAGCCTTGGTACACACGGCACCAGACCTCGTCCCCCGCCTGTAGCACTCGGTGCGTCCCGCCCGCTGCGCTCTGCTGCCGCTGCTGCGCATCGGCTACCTGTTTCTCACGCGAAGGCTTTAGCCGGTCTAACCGAGTTCTTAATGTTCTTCCTTGTAATATTTGTGACGGCGTTTCTTTTGTGGTGCTATGTTCAGTACTTCTATAGACTAGTAAAAACCGCTGAAGCGCAAGTTCTACATCCAGATCCTGAATAATAGCTTTTTTTATTACTCTTTTGCACTGTTTTACTGCGTTTTCCGCCAAACCGTTAGACGCAGGGTGGTACGGTGCAGAGAACACATGTTCTACCCCATTATTTTCTAAAAATGATTGAAACTCTTCACTACTAAAAGGAGGGCCGTTATCGGTGACTAATTGTTTTGGTATTCCAAAACGTGACCAAATTTCCCTAATTTTACGTATGATTGCTTGTGCCGTAGTCGAACCGACCGGACACGCTTCTATCCATTTCGACGTTGCATCAACCATTACTAAATATTTGTGACCGTGTATTGGACCTAAAAAATCTACGTGCAATCTAGTCCATGGGCGAGTCGGCCAGGTCCACGGCTGCGGTGCGTGGCGTACTGGGGCCTCGGCCATTTCTGAGCAGACTGTGCAATTTCGACATATGTTTTCCAACATTTCATCAATCCCCGGCCACCACACATAACTTCTAGCTATGCATTTGGTCTTGATTATTCCCATATGTGTATCATGTAGCTCCCGTAATACCTTGTCTTGACAAGACTTTGGAACTATTAACCTATGACCCCACATAAGACAACCTAATTCGGTGTATATTTCAGTGCGCCTATTAAAATACGGTCTAAGTTCCTTTATTTCCACTTCCTTTGGCCAACCATCCCTAACATAACTCACAACACGACTTAACATTGGATCTCTTTTGGTCTCTCGTCTTATATCTTCATGTTTTAGTAACAAAGCTTCCGAGGCAAAGTGAAGGTATGTTTGTTCCGGAACCTCTTCCATACTTGATCCGTTAATAGCTTTATAACTTTCAACTAATCGAGACAAAGCGTCTGCTGTGTTTGAATTCGTATTCACGTATTCTATATGAAAATCATATGCTGATAATATTAACGCCCATCTCTGTAACCTGCTAGCTGCCATACTCGGAATTCCCAGTTCCGATCCAAATATACTAACCAGAGGTTTATGATCCGTTTTCAAAACAAATTGCCTGCCATACAAATATTGGTGAAATTTTTTTACTGCATATACTATTGCTAAAGCCTCTTTATGTATCTGACTGTAATGATATTCCGCGGAGGTGAGCGTCCTAGACGCGTACGCTATTGGGTACTCCCGACCGTCAGGCGCGCGCTGCGCGAGTACCGCGCCGACACCGCGTGAGCTCGCGTCACACGTCACCACCACGGGCCGTGACTCATCGTAGTGTGATAATATTTCCGAGCTAATTAATAACTTCTTCGTTTTGTTAAATGCCTGCTTTTGTGACGTTCCCCATACCCAATGTTTACCTTTTTTCAATAAATCATTAAATGGCGTTAAATGAAAACTTAAGTTTTTTATAAATTTACCGTAAAAATTCACCATACCTAAAAACGATTTCAGTTCGGATACGTTAGTGGGAGCGGTTAGTTTCATTATCGGTTTAATCTTATCTGGATCTACTCTAATACCCTCACTATTAATTATAAATCCTAAGTATTTGGCTTCTTGTGTGCGTTACCCTGGCAAATTCCGAAAAATATTGTGCTTTAGAAAGGTGGGACTATAACAAATAATTAGTGTATCATGAGGAGCAATTTGTTTACTAATAGCAAAATTTGTTTGAATTGTAGTTTTAAAAATATTTGAGGGAAACAGATTTTGCTGCAAACGTTACCCTGGCAAAATCGTTTTTCAAAAATTCGTTTTATCGCGGAACCAAATACATGAATAGACAGCTTTTGTTGCGTAGTAAATGTTTGTAAATAGCAAAATTTGTGTGCGTTATGGTTCTTAAGTTATTTAAGATTTTGCTGCGGTAACGTTTTGCGATTTCCTAGATCTCGAAAACGGCTCAACGCAGAAGTTTGAAAAAAATACCAATAATAGACCTTAATTTGTTTAAATTTGTTTAAACATTCGTTTTTGCTTTGGTTGACGTAAAACAAAGTAATTTAATGGTTTCAAAATTCAGAAAAGACGGATTTTCAAGTAAACCAATACACTTATAACCAAATAAACAGCTGGAATAAATACATGTGGTAGACGCTTATCACGTCAGGAATTTTAGATTTTGTAACTTTACACAATATGAAGATAAAACAAATTTGATTAATTTTAGACAGGTCGTACTTTATCGATCGAATACGTAGTTCCCATAAAATTAAGAAACATGGCATACATTAAACAAATTAAAATGATTCATAAACATTCGTTCCTGTTAATTTCAGCTTTCAATTACGGCTTTTATGAAAGATGTATCAAAAACAAGGATATATCAGCAATTCTCTAATAAGCCGACGAAATTGAAAAGGTCACGTAAAAGCGATCGCACCGTACGTACGGGTAATCTTCGCAAATTAGCAGCTTAGTATCCGACATTTTGTACAGTTAAGCAGAAAAATGTTATTCGTGAAGGCGATTTTTTAATATTTTTAAGTGCAGGTACCATATTACACAATTTGTACTAGTTTCTTATTTTAATTATTTAAAGTCAAAGCAACTAAAAAGGTAAGTAATAATCTCATTATATAATTAAAAAAAAACAATCGACTTTAATCCGACAAAATAGCATCCTATACCCATGGACCCATGAGTAAAAGTGCTCCATCTTGTCCCATTGAATTTATAAGTTTGGTTTTTATGGTTCTCCTTTAATGTTTGCTAGAGAGATTTGATCCTTATGATTCCTTATGATGTTCCTATCGATTGGTGCCATAAAAGTACAGGTGTTATTTTTTCGGATTTTAGTCGGTTCGATTCCCGAGTGCAGCAAGCGTATTTTCAAAAATCTTAAAAGATAGTTTTGTTTCTTTTTTAAAATAAAAGAATGTTTCCTTTGAGTAAAGCTGTCTTCAGTATTTGGAGTACTTTTCCTCCAGGTACGCTTCGAAAGTTCCATCCTGTATATTTAGTAATTTGTTGTTTCTGTTTGGTCAAACCAATTAATGTTTTATTTTGATACCACAACGCAACGCCACTCTAAACGTTTTAACCGAATTCAAAAAAAGGAGGAGGTTCTCAATTCGTCGGAGCTTTCTTTTTTATGTATGTTCCCCGATTTCTCGAAGACGCCTGGACCGATTTGGAAAATGTATCTTAACCTGAATAATATACCCATTAATATAGAGTTAAAAGGCCAACAGTATATGATTTTGGCAATAATTGATTTTGACCCACCATCAAGTTCCACATTGATTGGACATTACAGAGCATACTGTTATAGAACGAAAACTCAACAATATGAATGTTACGATGATCTATACTGTAAACTACAGAAATGCAAAAACTCCATAATGCCACATTTGATTATACATTCAGTAATGTAGGTAATATTTCAACCGTTGTAAAGGTGTAAACCTTTTTACGTTAAAACATATTTTTTTATAAAAATGTTAGTTGGAGCCCTTTTATTCCAAACGGTTGATTTATTAAAACGTTAAACAGTCACTTTACGGTCCCAATGACCACACAAAACTTTATTGAATTACTAGTCTGTGATTATTAGTGACATTAGTAGTTAATAATGATAAAAAATATATATTAAAAAAAAAACAAAGTGGGGCTACTAGGGCATGTGTGTGGGGTATAAGTATATGAAAAGTATATGAAAGAGCGCAGTTTGCACATTCTCAAACACTGTTTTTTAAGCCGTTTAGTATTCGACTTTCGAAGAAAAATAAAAAAAAAATACCGTTCCCTCCTTATCTCCGAAGTTTGCATAGAGAAAAATCTGAAATTAATCTATGTGATAGAAGTTTATGTAAAGATCACAGGAAAAATAAAATGACGTATCTAAATAACACATTTGTTCAGAAATCATCAACAAAAGCTACATTAGTTCCCTTATCGGTCAAGAGATGGCGCTGACCTAAAACTACAATATTCTACACCGCAGCGTGCAGTATTAAAATTCTCTGACTAATAGAAGCCTCGCCGATGAAAATTTAAAAACACATGATGGAACGGAACACTCGGTGCGCGAGTTCGACTCGCTGTTGCCCGATTTTTTTAAATAGGTAAGAGGTACATAAATGTAAAAGTTTTTTATTTAAGTTATTTTTTTTAAGTTTTAAGCATTGGTACAAACGGTACACTCGGTGCGCGAGTTCGACTCGCTGTTGTCCGATTTTTTTTAATAGGTAAGAGGTACATAAATGTAAAAGTTATTTATTTAAGTTATTTTTTTTTAAGTTTTAAGCATTGGTACAAACGGAACACTCGATGCGCGAGTTCGACTCGCTGTTGCCCGATTTTTTTAAATAGGTAAGAGGTACATAAATGTAAAAGTTATTTATTTAAGTTTTTTTTTTTTAAGTTTTAAGCATTGGTACAAATAGAAAAATTAATAATAATCATGATCATTTTATTATTTTTACTAACCTGACCAGGAAACTTTTGTATGCAACTGTACTAACAAAACATCCATATTATCCCGTTCATTTAAGATGGATGCGCTTATGTATGGTGCGGTCGCTTTTACGTGACCATCTCAATTTGGTCGGCTTATTAGAGAATTGCTGATATATCCTTGTTTTTGATATATCTTTCATAAAAGCCGTAATTGAAAGCTGAAATTAACAGGAACGAATGTTTATGAATCATTTTAATTTGTTTAATGTATGCCATGTTTCTTAATTTTATGGGAACTACGTATTCGATCGCTAAAGTACGACCTGTCTAAAATTAATCAAATTTGTTTTATCTTCATATTGTGTAAAGTTACAGAATCTAAAATTCCTGACGTTATAAGCGTCTACCACATGTATTTATTCCAGCTGTTTATTTGGTTATAAGTGTATTGGTTTACTTGAAAATCCGTCTTTTCTGAATTTTGAAACCATTAAATTACTTTGTTTTACGTCAACCAAAGCAAAAACGAATGTTTAAACAAATTTAAACAAATTAAGGTCTATTATTGGTATTTTTTTCAAACTTCTGCGTTGAGCCGTTTTCGAGATCTAGGAAATCGCAAAACGTTACCGCAGCAAAATCTTAAATAACTTAAGAACCATAACGCACACAAATTTTGCTATTTACAAACATTTACTACGCAACAAAAGCTGTCTATTCATGTATTTGGTTCCGCGATAAAACGAATTTTTGAAAAACGATTTTGCCAGGGTAACGTTTGCAGCAAAATCTGTTTCCCTCAAATATTTTTAAAACTACAATTCAAACAAATTTTGCTATTAGTAAACAAATTGCTCCTCATGATACACTAATTATTTGTTATAGTCCCACCTTTCTAAAGCACAATATTTTTCGGAATTTTGCCAGGGTAACGCACACTGGCTTCTTTACTCAAAAATTCACACTTTTCTTTTTTTATTTTTAAACCTTTTCCTTGTAATATTTTAAGAACCCTATTTAATGTCTCTAAATGTTCCTCAATCGTTTTACCCGTTATTAAAATATCATCCAGAAAAATTGTAACGTTCGGTATTTTATCGAACAATTGACTCATGATTCTTTGAAAAATTCCCGGACTAGACGCCAATCCATACACTAACCGATTGTATCTAAAGAGACCTTTATGGGTATTAATAACTGTTAATTCCTTCGATTCATCTAACAATATCTGATTGTATGCTTGAGACAAATCTAGCTTCGTAAAATACCTACTACCACTTAACTTAGATAATAAATCATCTATTTTTGGCACAGGATACTTATCAACCCTTAACATACGATTTAATGTAACCTTATAGTCAGCACATAAGCGTAAAGCGCCATCCGGCTTGTGAACAATTACCAGTGGTGTGGCCCAGTCGGAGGTGTCAACAGGCTCGATGACACCCGTACGCAGCATGGCCTCGAGTTCGGCATCGACACGCCCGCGCAGCGCGTACGGCAGCGGGCGCGCGCGGCAGAATATCGGCACGGCCCCCTCCCGCAAATGCAGAGTCGCCCGACCGCCGGTGAAACACCCCAGTCCGCCATCAAATAACTCAGTGTATCTAGAATAAATATTACATACTATATTATCTACTTGTTGACTGCTTATCTCAGCGGATAAACTAGCATTATTCATAATTGTAATCGGGGGTATACTAATATTTAATTCCGAAAGCCACTGCCTTCCTAGTAGTGTGGTACTTCCCGTATTGAATACATACAAATCCATTTTTTTTTTAAGATTCTTATATGTGACAGTTACCTCCAGGTAACCTCCTGGCTGAACTTTGCTTCCGTTATAAAATTTTACTAATAAA
This sequence comes from Gortyna flavago, assembly GCA_963669345.1. Classification (NCBI taxonomy): domain Eukaryota; kingdom Metazoa; phylum Arthropoda; class Insecta; order Lepidoptera; family Noctuidae; genus Gortyna; species Gortyna flavago. Next base: position 391,694 of record OY770139.1, read on the forward strand.
TTACATGGTAGTAACGGTATGTTCGAAAAATGTTTTTGGTAAGTATTTCTCGAGATACAAGATAAAGGTGACCCTGTGTCAATTTCCATGGATAAAAGTACATTATTTACTAAAATATTCATGCTCACCGGCCTATATTGGCTTAATGACATTTGATACATAGGTTCCTCCAGATCCCCAAGGTCTTCTCTTGCTTCTCCGTCCTCTTCCCAGTCTGTCTCAAATGCGTGCATTGTTGGTGTCGCGGCCTCGGCCGAAGTGCCCGGCCAAGCCTTCCCGCGCCGACCATAGGCCCGGCCGGCGGCGCTCCGACCGCCGGCGCCGCCGCTGCCCCGGCCACCCCGCCCATTCCGCGTCATCCCAATGCTACCGCTCCGTGATTGTTGAGGACGGCCCTGAGCGTCGCTCGTACCACCACTGCTGTCCGGGCATATGCGACGTAAATGCCCAATCTTTCTACATTTACTACACTGATACTTTGAAAATTTACACTCCAGTTTTGTATGTCTGTAGTCCCCGCATGCTGAACATCCTCCAACATGCATGCGATGTACATCACCCGTTTGTTCAAACGCTGCCGAACTTCGCCGCAACGCTGTATTGCTTCTCGAAGTTTCGAGCCCCTTCGAATAAGCGTTTGCACCGGCCCCAGTTGACCCGGTGACGTCACCACGCCCATCTACAGCGGCTGCATCGCGCTCCGCCGCCTCCAGTGCGCTCGCCACCGAAACTGCTTTAACGAAATTTACATTTCCTTCCGCGAACAGTCGTTGTCTAATCAGATCACTCGAAATACCGCACACGAATTGATCTCTTAAATTATCGTCCAAACTTGTACCGAATTCACAATACCGAGTAATTTTTTTCAATTCTGCAACATAGTCCGAACTACTTTCACCAGATTGTTGTCTTCTTTGTCTAAATTTATAACGTTCTGCCAAAATAGACGGCTTTGGCTGCAAATGTTCCCGCATGACCTTCACAACCTCGGTGAAGGACATGTCCGCCGGTTTTCTAGGACTGCACAAATTCACTAGTAATTCATACGCCGTTTCACCCATGATTGCAATCAGCGTCGGTAATTTTAGTTCGTCCTTTACAGAATTCACCACAAAATACATATCCAGCCTATCACAGTACGACTGCCAATTTCCGTTCTTCATGTCGAATTCGTCAAATTTCCCCATTTTCGTCGCCATTGTAAAATAATACAACGATGTCGTTCGCACTACAATATTTATTAGACTGGCGTACAAGGTCAGTCTACAGAACATTTAAACAAGCACATCTATTTTATATTAGGAATACCCTACATTACAATTTCAGAAGATCTATTAAATCTTTCTGCATCTGCTTTGCTTCTTGTAGGGTATGATGACCACTCAAAAGATCGTCCATATAGAAGTCTTCTTCTAAGACCTTCGCTGCTGCTGGGAACTTGTGGCGTTCATCATTTGCTAACTGCTTAAGCGTCATTATTGCTAAAAATGGCGCTGCTTTTGTACCGTAGGTGACGATCATGAGTTCGTACTCACGAAGAACCTGATCTGGAGAGTCACGCCATACAATTTTTTGATACTTCAAATCATCCTTGTGGCAAAAAATCTGCCGAAACATTTTCTCCAAGTCGGCTGTATATGCAAATTCGTATTGCCTCCATTTTAAAATCAAGGAAAACAAATCTTTTTGTAAATTAGGTCCGCTGTACATCAAATCGTTCAAACTCAGCCCCGACGATGTTTTCGCCGAAGCGTTGAAAACGACCCGCAACGCAGTTGTCGTGGAATCCGATTTTATTACACAATGATGTGGTAAATAGCAGCTGACTTGATTTTTGTCGTATGTACTTTCCTGCATGTGGCGTAATTCGATGTACTCATGTATGAATGATGTATAGGATGTTTGAATATTGACGTTATTCGAAAACTTCTTTTCAAGTTGATAAAATTGTCCGATGGCCTTGTGTTTGGACTCCCCTAATTTTTCCTCAATGTTTGCTTTCAGAGGTAGTCTGACGACGTAATGACCATCTTCTCTTCTTGACGTATCTGCATTGTAAAGCTGTACGCACTGATGATCTTCTTCTGATAACTTGTTTTGCCTGTCGTCAGCAACATCTTCGATTGCCCAGAACCTCTGAATATCATCTATGTTGTTTAGGACAACACTACATAGATATGATTTTATTTTCCCACTTACAATCCAGCCAAGGCGTGTTTGCTGCGCCACTACCTGGGAATCGCCTTCATTGATGAGGCCATTCATAATGATCGATGAATAAACATCTGCTCCAAGCAGTATGTCGACTGGACGACTGAGGTTATATTCAGGATCCGCTAGATTGACATGCTCTAGACAATCCCATGATGGCTTTTGGAATGAGCGATTGGGCAAATTATAAAGCAGAGTTTTCATAATAAGTACCTCAGTAGAAAAGGTGAAGTCTGTATACACTGCTGATGCGTCAATTTGTATAACACCCTTGCAGTTACTTTCCTTGGCACCAACTCCCATTACAACCCCCTTGCATGCTCGTCGAGGTAGTCCTAATCGCTGAGCAGCGTCCTCAGTGATCAATGATACTTGAGATCCCTGATCTATTAAGGCTCGCATAGGGTAGTATACCCCATTAACCCCCATAACCTTGATTTGAGCTGTTGCCAACAGGGTCTCTGATATTTCTGGATTCGACACGTGTGTGACGTTTTTGCGTTCCTTTGAAGTCGAATCGCTAGCGTAAGACTTTGAGTTACTGGAACCCGAGAAGGTCTCATGTAACAAGGTGTTATGATCGCCTTGACATTCTCGACATCTTTTGTCGGAAATACATGCTTTACCTTTATGATCATAAAGACAGTTTTTGCATAAATTCAGTTTATTCACTATCTTGCGTTTAGAATCCGATGTTGATTCTAAGAAAGTTTTGCAACTGAATAAATGATGATTGTCGTGGCAAACCGGACATTTCCATTGCTTTTTAGTCGCAGAATTGTTAGAAAATGATCTATTGGACTTATGGAAATGTTTCTTGCTGTTGGGCTCTTGCTGAGACTTGTTCTCTGATTTCTGACCATCTTGCTTGCGCCGTGAAGCTTCCAATGATGTAAACTTGTTTTCTAGAAATCCCAAGAATTCACTCAATATTGGCAATTCTCGTGGGTTTTTCAGAGAGTCCGTATAGTCAGAGTGGGTCTGCAAAATATCTTCGAACTCCCATTTCTCAGATATTTTATCTAAATCTATGATAGCAATGGTACGCGAGAATGCCTTAAAATTGCTTTTCTGTTTACGCAGCATCTCTTCCAGCTTACTGCTGTTACCTTGCGAAGTGTAAAAGGTTGGAGACTTGGACCTAACCTTGCTGGTTGATTGTTGTTGATTGTCTCCTGCTTCTTGATCTGTAGATCCTCTGCCGTGCCCTTGACTCTTCTCCGATTGAACTGCTTGTAATGGTGGCTGCGGAGTAGTCGGTGCTTCGACAGTCTTAGGATCGGTCATTGTGACCTTGTACTGTTGAATATACGCACGTGTATCGTTGTATAACTTCCTAGTTTTCTGATAATAATTTTCTGAAAAATAGCTGTAGCCTTGCTCTTCAGATTCTGCTAACCGAATATGATTGGACTGGAACTCTTCCCAATATTTTTCGAGAAGCTCTAAACGTTTCTTGACGTAAATAGTGGTTTTTCTTTCTGCTCCATCCTTTTTAAAATTGCTCAAAAGCTGCTCTATGCCCTGCATAATTTGATTCTGATTTTCGAGTAGGTCCTCCATCTCGGAGATGCTATTGTAGCTTCAGTGATAAAAAGCTTGATAAAATGATAAAAGAAATCTATGATATTTCTATGAATTCTACTCGATTGTGTATTCCATGCTTCGTCGACTATGCTTGGAAAACAATATAGGTACCTTATGTTGATTAATTGATATATGATTTTATGCAAGACTTGCTCGGGAATAGACACCCTTTTCATAAAACGCTTGATGATAGCTGATAGTAGTCTATGCGAAATGCTGATGATGCTTTATACTGTTGTGGTCATATGTATGCTGATGCAAAAACCACGTGACATGTGCTGCTGACCTCGCAGGCGAGTCCACCCCGTAGAACTTCGACCAGCCGCTTCGCTGGTGTGATGATAATGAAAGCTCACTCACCGGTATCTGCTGCTTTGTTACCTGGTGGTTGCAGCAAATAGTGGTAGGTATATCCACTCTCTGATTCGGCGGAATGTTCACACGCACTTCGTAAACCACGCGTTGTGTCCCGCCAATACGGTGGCTCGAAGGACCATAAAGCTGTACGGGACAACTATAAATGATAAAATGTGATAGAGTTTATAATTATAATTTTATTGATATAATAATGCTATAGCTAATTGATACATTGATCAGTAATGATAGGATGATTTTAGGATATCGAAGTGCTACGATATTATGATAATGAGTACACGCGGCGAAGACCGAACGCGAACTAAAGTAAATTGCGCACGCGGTACAAAACTGCTTATTCTACATAAAAATATATGTATTGTACGGTTGGACCGTACACGTGCCTTCCGCCGAATACAATACATATTTAGATATACATTGAGGAATCACATAACGGCCTATACAGTCAACGACAACAACATAAACTTTTAGGGTAAGAAATAAAGTTTATATTTGATTGCGGGTGTGCCAAAATATCATCACTGCAATAAGTGAACGTGAAAGTTGTTCGTAAACGATAGGTAGGAAAGTACTGTAGGTACTTGGAGCACTGGATGGAGTACGATGTTATGGCGCTCACATTTAGGCATTAATATTACTCCTGAATCATTGTAATTATAGAATTTAATTAATTTGTAATCTAAACTATCCTAGCAATTAATATTTATTTAGAGAAAATGTAACTAACTACACTACATACTAAATTAAATGATTAACTAACTTACTATACAAATAAATACAAAAACAAAGGACACTCAGGCGTCGAAGTGCTCGTCCGCATCGCTGTGTTCCGGAAACGTGCCCAGAAGACTGGCAGCATTGCCACGTTGAATGGAAATGCTAATTCTTCGGCCAAAGAACGACCCAGCCCTCTGGTCACGTAAAGTGTCGACCAGTCGCAGAGAAATGTCCTTAAAAAGGAAACCCGGGCCTTATGGCCCGAGCGTTTCGATCCCAAACGGATCAAAGCTGTAGTTGCCCATTTGCGCCGCTTGAGGGTCTCAGCAGCCGCAGCAGCGGCGCCAGCACAGCCCGCCGTGCTAGGAACATGAGATGGCGCAAGGGTATCGACACACGGAGGCCTACCCACCTTCCAAGGCAACAACGTCATGTCGTCTGGTCTAGATAACGTGGCGCTACCATGGTGACATTATTTGAACACACATACGTTTTTACATTTTAGTTTCATGAAGAAATTATGGTTATTATTTACGGAGTTGTTTAAAATTTTAGAAAATAGCATCTTAGAGCAACCTATAGGTACTTAGAGAATTGTCGCGCTGCGGTCACTTGCCGGGGTCACGGATCATAGCATCGCATCAATGAAATTAAAACGAATAAGTAATATTGTTAGGATGAAACAAATGCAAAGAGTAGGCGAATTGAAGGAAAGAGACATCCGTTTGTCAGCGAGCGGCGCGGGCGCCGCGCGCCCTCCCTTCCACCCGCCGCCCGCGCCGCACCGAACCCGAATTCTTTTTTTGCTTTTCTGGTGCTAGCTGAACCCGTGTCCTTTACACATTTCTTTAAACTTTGTTTTGTGAATGTTTCCGCGAAAACTATTGTTTTGTTTATTTATTTTTGAGTAATTAGATTAAGGTACTTCCGCGATACAGACGCTTTGCTTTGTTTTCGTTTTCTAATCTAGTTAGTTGGTACGTTTACAACTCTTGCGATAGATTAGATACCGACGCTTTTATTTGTGTTATAAGTGTTTGTGTAAACTTGTGATCGTGATGGCAAATACACATCCGAACTACACAGCAGCTGAATATGCGGACATGATCTTATTATAGAGAATAACATCAAAATCGTTGCGATAAGGACATATCGCAAGAGATATGGCGATTCAAGACAATGCCCTACTGATCCTCGCACTATTGTAGGAGCTCTTCAGCTCATCCGCAAAAACCTGCCGGAAAATAAGAAAATTTTAAATAATGACAAAACTAATAGTAACAAGAGAGGGTGATATGATAAGTGTTTGACTAAAAACCTCCGCTGTAGGTACCACTTGCGCCGCTCGGTGTCTGATAATATGACCAAAGAGAATGTAAACATGAATATGCCGTCAAAGAAATGGACCGATCACGAGTAGGTACATACAAGACATGTTGCGCGGTTGCCAGCGCGCGAAGCGGCGCGTTGCCGCTCCGAGTTAACGTAAGCCAAACCAGCTAGGTAAGTAATTTCATGAATTAATTTTTGCAAGGGCGATCACAATTTTAGTTACTTTATTATTATTAAGTTAGTTTGAATTTTTTTTTACAATTTACGATTTATTTTAACTTATCAACATTTATATGATTAATGGGCACTAGCCCTACCCGTGTGTGAAATTAATGTCGCCATGGCAGCGCCACGTTGTATATGTAATCTAAATAGATTATAAATTCATTAGTCATCGCTTCCAAATGTAAATGTTTTAGTAGACAAAATTAACTATAGGTACAAGTATGTTACGTTTCGAGTTCTCGTTCGCTACAAGGAACAACATCGTAATAAAACGATATTTATACCTGTAACTTTGCCAGTGAGTATACAAGATGGCGACCTTGTTATCGTATAATTAATTAAATTGTAATAACTCCAGCTCCAACATTTCGCAGAAGTTGCCGTCGTCGCGCCCATCACCAGCGCCATCACCATCGCCATCGGCTGCATGTCGACACGGCTTAGACTTCTTTTGTAACTTGGAGGGCATTTTAAAAAATAGTTATTATTCGATATTATTTCTGCTCAAACTAAACAAGGAGAAAACAAAGTGACCCTGCTGAATTATTTAGCGATACTGAAATCTGAGAGTTTGCAGCGATTACTAACGAAGTATCTTAGGGCCCCATTACTCTCCGTTCGTTACAAAGATATCTGTTTTTTACATTTCTATGGTTCGTTATATGTGTGTCATACGTACTCGTGTTTGGCTAGTTCAGCCGTTTTAGTTTCCCATTTATAATAATCTCAGTGTGTGTTAACAATGATGTCTAAATAACAATAAAACATCTCGAGTCGAAAATTAATCAAAGCAGCGATTACGAGGGCAGACAGTGGAAGACACCGCGACGTGATTAATTGGCCGCTCAGCTCACGCGGAAAATTAACAATTTCTTAGAACATTCACATTGAGCTTGTAATGTCGATGTACGGATGTATCTTTGTGCATTTATTTATCTTTGTTAATAGTCCTTACATATGTTAGCTACATTTTATGCTCAAAACTTTCTCGCGATATGTTCTACTACTCAATCATCTCATCTCAGTGGTATCTCACGAGGGTCATGTCAGTAACAGGAGGGTCATGTCAGTAACAGGAGCCGACACTAACCTGTCTAGACTGCCAGGTAGTAAAACAACAGAAGTTGAGTGACAAGATTAGTTTTATTAGTCCATTAGTGTAACAGATGTAGTTAGTCTGTTCTGTCCGGCGGCGCGGCGGCGTGGCGCTCCGCCGTGCACCGGACGGACCGGACCGGTCACGTGTGGGACCACAGAACAGGTAAAGGACAGGCGGACAAACTTCGTTAGGCACAGGGGCTGACAGGCTTTTAGTTAGCCTACTTGCGATAGTTGGTTAGTACAACTAAGGACTAAGTACTTGTATTTTCATAATAATATTTATCATAATTTATCAGGTTTACATAATGATTCTATGTCCGTGTTCGCGTGGAGAGATGATGTATTGACTAATCGGTGATTCATTCGAACACTTCACTCTGACGTTCGTTCCGCAGTTGACGGGAGGGGATTAAGAAGGTTGACAGGCGAACACAGGCATTCTGGAGGGCATTCTGGTTCGATGTCTGGTCGACAAAGGAGGTGTTTAAAAGTATTCTGTGATTTACATTGAATAAAAGTGTTTTATACTGAAAACTGCAATGTCATTTTCTGACCTTTAAAAGTAGTGCTGATAAGAAGTTTATTTTAATTTAATTTGTTCTTTAATTAAAACGGTTTAAAACCAATTAAAGACACAATTTGTATATACACATAAAATATTAAATATAAAATCATCAGTATAATACATAAAATTACGTAATATAATAAAGAAATATCGTTGTTTTGTCGAGTCGTAATTTAAAAGCCGTGCGAGGCAAGGGCGGGTCGCTAGTTAACAATAAATAAAAGTAAATGTTTAATATAACTACATAGTTCCATCGCTTTCCATCAGACGAGATCGTGGTCAGGAGCATCAGAGCAGACGCATCCCGCAGTAACACAATAGTTTCAGTTGAAATAATACCGAACTGTTATTGCATTTCCGCTTATGCGATACAGTCTTGCACCAGTAGCCTTTAATAACATGTGTTTGATGACCTGTTCAGCTTTCTGTGTTCCGACTCTACTGGACCAGGTTCCTATGGATTTACTGGTTCATTATAGTTACGAAGGAGTTCAAAACACTTTGCATTAATGTAGATATACTAGGATTATTTGAATAGAATGCAAGATTCATGATCTCCAGTCCGGGACACACGAGAGTCCACCATTAAAATCTGTCGTTCGTCGGGAGAGTTAATTAAATTGTTCCAGTGCGATGCTCCTAGTGTGGGTCTGTAGAGAAATCGCTTGTGTGTAAGGAGAGGACACAGACTAACAGGTAGGTACGTAGTAGTAACTAAAAACTGACGAGGGATAGCGTGTGAATGCGAGGTGCGAGTCCGACATACATTACTTACCTACGAGGGACAGCGTGTGAATGCGAGGTGCGAGTCCGACGTATATTTCTTACCTACGAGGGACAGCGTGTGAATGCGAGGTGCGAGTCCGACGTATATTTCTTACCTACGAGGGACAGCGTGTGGATGCGAGGTGCGAGTCCGACGTATATTTCTTACCTACGAGGGACAGCGTGTGAATGCGAGGTGCGAGTCCGACGTACATTACTTACCTACGAAGGACAGCGTGTGAATGCGAGGTGTGAGTCCGACGTACATACTACTAACCTACGAGGGACAGCGTGTGAATGCGAGATGCGAGTCCGACGTATATTACTTACCTACGAGGGACAGTGTGTGAATGCGAGGTGCGAGTCCGACGTATATTACTTACCTACGAAGGACAGCGTGTGAATGCGAGGTGTGAGTCCGACGTACATACTACTAACCTACGAGAGACAGCGTGTGTATGCGATTCGAGGTGCGAGTCAGACGTACATACTACTTACCTACGAACAACTCATTACGAATACAGAGGGTACAGAGGATTTTCACAAAAATCTTTCTTTCTAAATTTTCTTCAATAATAGTGTAGTGTGTGGAATAGATAACGTTTACAAATCAATAGCTATAGCGAGTTTATTTAATTCAGGACCTAAACGAACGCATTAGTAAACTCTTTCAACAATTAACTACTCACGTCGTCTTTTTCGACAACATCCAAGCGTAAATTTATTTATATCAATTCAGTTAATTTCCAGGTAAATACACAGCCAGCTTGCACTCCGAGTGTGTAAACAAGTGTTTTCATGCGAGTTTCATCCCTAACGAGGGAACTTGAAGTGAAACTCCTTGGAAGTGAGCGTAAAATATGACGTCACGACGAGCGCACGCGTCACTTGGATATACTTCTCTACTATGTAGATATAATAATAATATTAGAGCTATATAATTTGTATTGTCACTCGTGCAGGCTTTTCTATGAAACTTCACATATTCATCGAAGAAGGAGGCAGTGTATGGAGTGTGTAGCCCAACAGTTCCTGTTACAAGAAGTCCGAAGTCCAAATCCCGAGTGACTATTTTGGAAATGTCTGTAAAGAAAACCCCAATAACACTTCCGAACCCTACATACTAAGTACCCATAACACTCGGTAACCGTACTTACGACTGTCCGAACCACTAGACCACAGGTTCTCAACGTGCCCGCGTCGGTGTTTGTGATTTTCAGGGAAAACACAGAGAAAATTATTTTTAGTATAATATGCGAAACCCGAAACACGTGTCTAGTATTTTTATGTAAAGAATCTATGTACAAAATTTCTAAACTGTATCATGAAAAATCACAAAGTTATAAATAAGCTTGTTATGTTACCTGGTTGTCCGTTCAAAACATGCTCACCACACGGCGCGGCGCGGGATGACCATGTTTTATGCTCCTCTAGCATCGTACGCTCGTTGATAATAGTTTGGCAGTAGGTACCTAACTGTACGGCGATTTTATTGTAATTAACTAGTGATTAAATATTTTTGGGACAAAATATAACATGGTGTAAAAATTATTGAAATCGATTCAGTTAGGTACTTATTCTGAACAAACTATATTCTGGTTTCGCATATACGAAAAATAATGTTGTATATCCTATCTTATGACTATGTAATATTACATGTTTAAATATAATCGTGGCAATAGCTGTTTCAGATTCGCGATAGATGGTAAGTAAAAAAATCGGGGGGCTCTAGAAAAAATAAAAATCTCAATGCTGGAGGTGGGCAAAATAAGGTTGAGAACCTATGCACTAGACCTGATATAAATCATGCGTTTTTGTCTTTAAACCTCTGGTATTTTGGTAATAAATTAGGAAATCGAATTATAAATTATTTGTTCATGAAACATTCAAAAATAAAAACAATTAAAACGTGTTAAACTAATTTAACCAGAGAGTCCATGTCTTTTATGAGAAGGCGTTCGGAAGTTTCGTTTTTCTTTGCAAAAATGCGACCGTTTCGCACCCATACAAATTTGTAGTTCTTCTCCTTGGCTGCCATCCTCGTGGCATGGTGTAAAGTTCTATTTTGTGGGGCTAAGTGTTCAGCTACATAGACAGGCTTTTTATCTCCCCCTATGCCCAAGTGGGCAGTGTTAAGTTTATCTGCCTTATTAGCTTGATTAAATTTAATCACGGCAGCTAGAATTTCATCACGTACTGCAGGAGAAGCAAGTTTAACAATTATAGATCTAGGACGCGTTCCCTCTGGGTTTTGTTTAGCAATCCTTGTAGACATAACTATATCATTTTCCTTTAAAGGGCACGATACTACTTTATATAACTGCTGCATTGTAACATTTAGATTTTCAGACTTATACTCGGGCACGGATAGTATTTCTATGTTACAAGATCGGGCGTGTTGTTCCATCTGAGTTAATCTTAAGGTTAGGTCCCTTATTAAAGGTTTCATGCTGTTATTTTCTTTTTGTAGATGATCTACTAGCTTTGACTTTTCTTCAAAAATTAAGCGCATATCATCATATTGCTTGCTAGTGAACTCCAGGGAGTCTTTCATCTGGCTTAGTTCCGTACTGATATCCTTTAGTTCGGCTCTTACGCTCTCCTGCACAATATTTCGGATATCGGTAGTAAGAAGGCTACGCAGTTCGGTGCGTATGATGTCTCGAATTAATTCTGGTGTAATAGACTGATGGGTTGCTTCGTTGTTAAATTTATCGGGCGATGGTTCAATCGAGCTGTTTTGACTACTAGTTGTTCTAGGCCGTTTATAACGCGTAGTTACGTGAGTCCCCGTCGTTAACTCCGTGTCACCAGTTGGATCATTTGACTTGTCAGTAGGTGGCGGTGTACGCTGCATATTTTGAATCTAATAATATTTTAAATTTTTTGATATTTTAAATCTCAACTAAACTCACAAAAATAATTCCAGTTGTTGAAATCCGAACTCGGAACACTATGCAAGCCGGTCGAGAATAGAACCAAACTTGCTATCGGGTATTATTGTAAGTTGACGAAACTAGGTGTTATGTCCGTACGTATGACGATATGGATGAGAATGGTTTTCAAGATAATGCTTTTGTTTTTTCATCTACCCACGCCACCAATATTATTGGAGTAACTTAGTTTTTCAATGTAACACAAGTGTAAGATAAGTGTTAACTTATCGGAAACAGAATGATTACATTAATATTCACTGTTCAATGGTGATGAAAGCTGATGTCGCAGGGGGTGATCTGTGTGACACATTCACTATTTCGCTGCACTTGTTCCAGTTTGAGTCACTATTTAAAAAAGATAGTCACTGTTTATGTTTTCGTTGGATTTAACACTTGTTTACGTAGGATTTAACACTTGTGCTTATGGTTTCTGTTAAAATGAAAGTGATAAACGTATTATGCAGTGTTAAGAGGTATTAAAAGTAAATTAAACTTCTAATATTCGCGGAGCCAATGTTTACTCGGTTAGCGTTTAGTTCTTTAAGACTATCTTTATAGAAGAGCCCTAACACCTAGCGCCTACCTACACTTATATGTATATACCAATAAATAAACAAAATCCCTTAATACTAATATCTATACGAATGACTAGTCCTACCTAAGAGTACTAAAAATAACCTACGTTACACACTATCAAATATACTACCTATACTTGAAATTAAAATCTATACGGTCTACGCCTTATAAAAGTAAACCTAAGTACCTACCTAATTTAAAAAAAAATTTACTCAATAACAGAAAATAAAATACCTACCTACCTAAATAAAACTATTTCTGATGATAACTAATCTAAACTCAATAAATAAATTCAACATTCAGCACTACATTTACAGCATAACTTAGGGGCGCTAAACACGGCTAAGATACTATAATATTTTTTCTTAAGATACAATATCGCCATACAAATTCATCTTAAGATACGAAAATATGAAATATTATTTATTATCTTCGTCGTGTGTGATAGTCCATTGAATTGTATGGCGAGCGATATTGTATCTTAAGATAAAATACATATTATAGTATCTTAGCCGTGTGCAGCGCCCCTTAGTGAACTCCACTGCGGGTGACGTAACCTACGACAAACTTATTATTTGCGGTTGGTACAGTAATCGGGTCTAGGGATCGAACCGCAAAATTATTTTTTTTTTTTATTGTATATACTTTTCCGGGATAAAAAGTACCCAGTGTGGTGCCCAGTATATTAAAAAATAATTATACCAAGTTTCATCGTAATCGAACCGGTAGTTTTTGCGTGATGCCTGAACAAACAGACAGACAAAAACTTTTTTTTATCACGTTTTTGGGTTCGGTGTCGGTCTAGTAACACCCCCTGCCATTTATTTTTTTTATATTTTCCATATACAGAATTTTCACTTCTACAGATTTATTATAAGTATAGATATTCATTATTTTGTCGCCTTCAAAATGTGCTTTTTTAGGAGCAATACACTTACGCCAACGAATAATCCAATCATCAAAACATTTTTTAAACGCTTTTTCCAGAATTGAGTTTAGTTCTCGCCGCGAATTCTCCTTTATGTCTTCAACCGAATAAAAACGGGTGCCACGAAGTGGTAATTTAAGTTTAGGAAAAAGAAAGAAGTCGGCTGGAGCCATATCTGGTGAATAAGGTGGTTGCTCGATGGTATTTATTGAGGTTTTGGTAAATAATTCGTTAACAATGACGGCCTTGTGCGAAGGCGCATTATCGTGGTGCAAAATCCAATAATTTTCTTTCCACAAATCTGTCCTTTTTCTTCTAATTTGACGCTCAAATAATATACTTTATTTACCGTTTGACCTTCCGGTAAGAATTCCGAGTGCACAACACCGCAATAGTCAAAGAAATCAGTCAACATGACTTTGACTTTTGATCGACTTTGGCGTGGTATTTTCGGTTTCGGTTCAGCTGGAAGGCGCCACTCCGAAGCTTGTTGACTAGTTAGCATGTCAAACTCGTAAACCCACGTTTCGTCACCAGTAACAATGCGTTTCAAGTATGTTGGGTCGGAATTGGCTAGTTCTAGCACATTCTTCAGCGACTCATGCGATTGAGTTTTTGGAGAAAAATCAGGTCTTTTGGGACTAGCCGAGCGGCAACGTTTCATACCCGAGTGATTATTTAAAATGATACGGATCGATTCGTGAGATACAGAAAGTTCAGCGGCTATCTCTCTCAAACTTGAATAAGGATTTTCAGTCACTATTTCCTTTACTTTTGCGATGTTAACTTCCAGTTCAAGGCAAATCTTCCAGCTTATCTCGACCGCTTTTGAACGCTTTGTACGACTCATAAGCACGTGTTTTTGATAAAGTCGATTCACCGTAAGCCTTCTGTAACATTGTCAGTGACTTCGAACACGAAATTCCATTGGCGATGCAAAATTTAAGACAAACTCTTTGTTCGATGTTTTTGTCCATTATGAAATTCGCAATACACACTAGATAATATATGATCTAACTAAGAAAACCATAACCCTCCTTCTGGCGCAGTCGCGTAAAAACAGCACTGTATTTAATCTAAATGACAGATGCAACTCAAACTCCGCGCCAAAATGGAAAACAGTTGTGCCAAAACAAAAAAAAAAGAATTTGTAACCATAAACAAATCATCCATTCCCGATACTTTTTACCCGACTGCGCCAGAAGGAGGGTGTTTTACGAGTGTATGTATGTATGTATATGCTACTGGCTACTGAGCGTGCCAAAGAAATTTTGGCACGCTCAGTAGCCAAAATGGTTTGATCGATTTCAGCTTGAGAGGTGTCGTTAGATTCGTCTTAATTGTGAGATTGTTCTCATTATTTATGTCCTCATTTTTTTTTCTCAAAACCGATCGATTTGAGATTTGATTTTCACACCAAAGGTCTACCCAACTTCCAAGGCATTATAGTCATTCCATCTGGCCTCTTCCCATCGTGCGTGCCAAGCCATTAGGTTCTAAAACAGCTGGCACCCCGGCGGTGACAAGAGCCCGACGGATGATGTCGTTAATGCTCGCATGCCGTGCCATCCGACCAGCGCTCTTGCTGCAGGAAAGACCATGGTGTCCGAGGCAGTCGACTGATACACCGCAATGACAGCGATGTGGAGCTCCGCAAGGAGCGCCCAGACCGCATGTAGCGAGCCGGAATGTGGTGTCACCCAGCATAGTGCCTATGTTGGGTGACGGTAGCGCCTGAAGCCAAAGGCCCGTCTCCCATTCACCCACAGCCAGCAGGCGGGCACGCTCAGCAGTATTGGTGGACGTATTAATAAGTTTATTCCGTACCAACCTGCAGAGCGGCTCATCCCACTGCCTCTGGGAAGACGGGTTCTCGGGCTGAACCGTGTCCGGGCAAGCCAATTTCCAGGCGTTCACCGCATCGGTCAAACACGGCACTTCAGAGTCAACCTGAGCAGGAATTGATTTGTGTGGTTAACTTTTCTGTGCTGTGGACCGAGGATAGGAACGCCGGTAAGCTTACACTAGAAATTTTGCGGACGCCGAGCCCACCAAAACGAATAGGTAGTGAGGCTTGCAGCCACGCGCGGTCGTCCAAATCCATATTTAAAATGGATGTAAGGGTACTGCGAAATCCGGTATCACCGAGTGCCGACCTACCTCCGTCGAGTAGTCGGGGCGTATTTGACGGACAGAGCCGTCATCTACCCCGGTCGCGATGGGGAATGGAACCAGCGAGAGATGTCGTGCGGTGTCCCACAGGGATCGGTCTTGGGGCCGCTCCTGTGGGACATCGGTTACGACTGGGTGTTGCGGGCAGACCTCCCTGATGGCGTCAGCGTAGTTTGCTACGCTGACGACACGCTGGTCCTGGCGCAGGGGAGGTCGCATCAGGCGGCGGCCGACGTAATGACACGCGGGGTTGCGATAGTCGTGGAGAGGATCCGGCAGTTGGGTCTCGAGGTGGCTCTGCACAAGTCCGAGGCCATGACATTTCATGGGCTTCGGAACGGGCCACCATCGGGATCCCAACTGACGGTAGGAGGGGTTCACGATGAAATACCTGGGTCTCGTCCTCGACAGCCGGTGGAACTTCGTGGAGCACTTCCGACGTTTGGCCCCCAAACTGGAACGGGCTGGGGCCGCTTTCAAGCGGCTCCTGCCCAACCTGAGGGGGCCAAACGCCTCCTGCCCAACCTGAGGGGGCCAAACGCCTCCTGCCGGAGGCTTTACGCGGGGGTCGTGCGATCCATGGCCGTGTATGGCGCCCCGGTGTGGGCGCGTTCACTGCGGCTTCGAGCCGCCCACTACTTGAACGCGCCCCAAAAGGTGGTAGCCATACGGCTGATACGGGGGTAACGCACGATCTCGCGCGAGGCGGCAAGCCTCCTTGCCGGACTGCCGCCATGGGATCTGGAGGCGATAGTCCTCGCGCGCCTCTTTGAGTGGCGCGCGGAGGCACTACGCCGGGGGGAAAACCCGCTTCCGCGGCAAATTGCTGCGGAGCGGACGGACCTCCGGCGCGATCTCATGGCGGCATGGAAAGCGCGACTGTCGCAACCCAGCGCAGGGCACGCCGCGATAGCGGCGGTAAGGCCCCTCTTTGAGGAGTGGCTAGAGAGGCGTCACGGCGCCCTCACCTACCGCCTGACGCAGGTCATCACCGGACACGGATGTTTCGGGAGGTTCCTGCACATAATCAGGCGGGAGGAAACGCCCGGGTGTCACCACTGCGAGGATCGCCCAGAGGACACGGTGGTGCACACGGTGGAGGTCTGTCCCGCTTGGGCAGAGCACCGCCGTGTCCTCGTAGAGGCGATCGGCAGCGGCGGCGACCTCTCGCGCCCGGCCCTGGTCCAAGCCATGGTCCGGGGCGAGAGGGAGTGGGAGGCAGTCACCTCCTGCGAAGCAGTCATGCTAGCGAAGGAGGTGGCGGGATGGGCGAGGGAGAGAGCCGAGAGGGCCGCCCGTCCCAGCCGCCGCGGTAGACGCTCCGGGCGTCGGGAGCCGCGTGACGACTCCCGGCCACCGTAGGCGCGGGCCTGCGGACGGCGAGTAATGGGTAGCTCGCCGTCCGATCAGGACCAGGCCCGTGCCGGACGGCGCGTATGTGTTCCACGCGCGCCTCAAAGAGATGTCAGCAGACATGGAGGGGCCCGTTAGGGCCGAAGCCTGCCGGGGCAGCGGGATTGTCCGAAAGGGTTACCGCTGCCCCGGAACATAAAGGGCTAAGGAAGGAACACGGATGGGTTTTAGTCAGTAAGAGTCTGACACTCCCTTCCGCTCCACCCAGAGCGGGAGGGGTCATTGGATGATTTCCCACCCTTAAAAAAAAAAAAAAAAAGGGTACTGCGAATAATATGATCGATTTTGTCCAAAAGGTGTGGCTGCTTCCATAAAGAGGAAGAGCGGAGAAAATACATAAAATTTGGACCGAAACAACAATATCTGATAAGGGTGAAAGCCGAATGTAAACTAATTTTAGAAAGTCTATCCGAAATATCGTTAAAATGTTGAATTTTTTCGTCGATGAATGGTGAAAAACTGTCTTCTAAAATTGGGGAACCTAGGAGGTGCAATGAACTTTTTTCCAAAACTTTGATGTCTGGGGCTATTATGTTAAATTTTTGTATTGTCGATTGTCTGTCAGTATTGTCACAAATGTAAATTTCACATTTTGAGTCGTTGAGGTCAAGGCCGATGGATTGGAACTGCTGCTTTAGGAATTGAAGATCTTTTAGAACTGTGTCTATGTCACCTCCTAGAGTTCCATCATCTAAATACCACACATTGAATTTTGAATTTAGTTGTTGTATTATGGGATGGATAGCCAAACTGAAAATGACTGGCCCGAGAGGATCACTTTGTTGGCAACCGACTGCAGATTCTAAAACGTTGTCTTTGTACAATAATTTTGAAAGGTTCCTGTAGCACTGCCACATGAAACCGTAAATTTCTGGTAACTCCTTTTTTACTTCAGCCAACAAAGTGTCCCTATTGACAGAGTTGAAGGCGTTCTTAACGTCAACCTTGAGGATGACCTCACCTCTATTGGCATTTAAAAAGCTTGAAAGGGCATGTACGGCAGCCTCGCAACCCCCTTTGGAACCAAAGTCAAGCTGTAGGGGGCTGGAATTTATTAGACAGAATGTCGCCGTACAATTTGCAGCATATTTTGGCTGCCGTACGCCTGTAGGTGCACCCAACGGCAATGGGACGAATGCCGCCGTCTCTCTTGCGCAGGGCGCATAAATTTGCCCCGTACAAGACATCGACGACGGCATCATTCACACCGCCGTTGAGCATCAGATTAATTAGAGCCGCAAGCTCCTTCAAAAGCGACTCACCAGCTTCCCCGGCGCCTGAACTCAATAAATCTTTTAAATGCTGAGGAGTCAGGCCGTCGAGGCCACCGGCGGAACCACTTCGGAAGGAGCTCACGGCTGCAATCAACTGGGGGGCAGTAACATTAAAAGGTGTTGAATCCGGGTCGAGAGGGAGGGGGGGGTTGGGAAAGGTGAGACCCTCCGCAGGCGCAGGATGTTTACTCTCCAAGGCTGAAAGGGTTTCTGGAGAGTAGGGCGCCACCACATCGCTACTGAAAAGTAGCCTGGCCGCTCCCCTGATATCACCTCGCTTAATTTGGATTCTACATATGAACATAACCCTCTTCCTGAAAGGTTATTGAAAACAGGGAATTTTGGATCTAAAATATGAGTCGAATTGTTGCAGTTGTCTTTAATTTGGGTTGTCAATGTTTTTTTCGTTGCCAAATTTTTTTGAACATGCAGAATCCTATAAGGGAAGGTGAGTAAATGCTCCCAGGCACTTTCTGAGTTCTCCTGGGTCGCAAGACGGAGACAATGTGCCAAACTCAATGCAACAGACCGCCTCGCGCCCCGGGGAACTCTCTTCAATACTTGGGTCGAATTTTTGAATTTTGCCAACGTTTTCCACAAACTTTGATCTGAAGATGTTGATGTTGGAGATGTGGGTGGGGGGCACAAAGGTACTAGAGGTGGTTAATAAAACGTATAGCGTCAAAAAATAGCACGCTATTTATTTATAGCATCTAGCGTTTGTTGTCCCGACTCTGACTTCGCGCTAGAAATATAACGTCTCAACAAACTAGCGTCTCATATTCTAAACGTACACAGCGAGGCTAGAGCGGGATAGCATTATAGTTTTATAACTTTTATAGTCTCACTAGTCTCACTCACAGCGTCACAGCGCGTCGGGGCACTCAGGCGAAGTCGTGTGAACTCGGGCGGCAGTCGGCCGGTTGGCTCGCGGTACCTGTTATTATTACGTACGCGTTGTTTTGTAAACAAACACGGCCCTCGCACGTTTTTTTCTAAATAATAATTTTGTTGCTGTGCAACTTATTAGTACTACAGTACTGTAATTGTAAATACTTATAATAATTCTCATGTTTCGTACATACATTCGTCGTGCTATTGTAAATATTGTGTGTTCGTTTTTAATAATTGTAAATAGGTAGGATGTTACTGTGTGACAAAGTGAAACTGTGGATAGTGATTTGTAAATAAGTTTTAGTAAATACGCCTATAATAAATAATAATTGTCTCACAAAACTTTTATACTTAATAAAATTTCATCAGTTTTATTATAGACAGTCCTAAGCCTGGAAAGTATGAAGAAAAGTTCATTGATCTATAACGCTTCATGAGATATTATTATATTCTTTCGTGTACAGCGCGTTGCGAGATAACTAGCGTGTTGCCAGATAAAATGATAATGTCTCCGCGTTCAGACTGCGGCCAAGTTTTGTAATAACGTGTTATAATGATAGCGTATAAAACAGCGCGCTAGAAAAATATAGTTTATAGTCTATAACACGATTTTAGTTTAAAGCGGATTTGAACAACGCTAAAAGGTACACTATGAGGTTTGTGAACCTTGCCATAGTGTATCCGTAGCCCCCGTTCGCCTTTAAAGAAGCGTGGCTGGGAGCAATGGGGACATCTCACCTGGACATCGAGCGATGTGGTAGGTTGAGTGGCACTATTTCCGGCATCGCTACAGCCGGCATTTAACATAAGTATAAATACCTACACTTACCTAAAGTAAAATAAATAAAAACACTACACAAACACAAAATACACTTAAATTACTATTTACACAGAAGAAAAACCATAATAAAATAAATTGTCTGTCGCGTCACTTTGTGACATACGAGCTTGACGGCGTTGACGGCTGCAGCCGCGGAGTAGCGGCGCACTGGCGCAGGCAGACGCGGACGCGCGGGCCTGGGGCGCCGCGGCGCCGCGCTTTCAGGTTAGCAGTTAGAGAATATATTATATTTGTTAAGTTAATAATGTCTAATAAACGATATTCCATTCGTATCCACGTATTGATGACTCGCTTAAATTTCAGAAGTTTCGATCACACCAAAGGCACGCAGCCTGAAGCTTCACTCAGTTCGAGACAGTACATCAACACAGTTCAACAGTAGGTATTTGCTATTCTGTGGCCGGTACTTTGAGTTTGAATGCAGGATAGGCTTTGTAGCTTGATGAATTCGGTAGCTTTATTTTGGTATTTATTATTTATTTTAATTCGGTAGGTTGATTCTGCAGTTTCGTTTATTGACACCGACTTCCGAAATTAAAATTATTTATTTTATTGCCTTTATTTAAATGTTTTTATGTGACGGCTGTCATTATTTTAAGTAGGTATGTCTATATTTAATTAGTATTTCCTATTTATTAGGTAAGTACTTACGTAAATATATGTAGATCCCGGTCTGTCTATTCATACACGAAACAACTTTACACAAACAACTTTTAGCACAAAACCTGAAAACGTGAAAAAAAAATCAGCTGTTCCCTGCATTTATGTTCGCATAACTCGTCAAAATGTAGGGAACAGCTGATTTTTTTTTTTTGAGGTTTTAAAGTTTGGTCATTGAATTTATTATCAAAACATTACCTTATTTATTAACACTACATTGAAATAAAAATGGATGGTGATCAAAAATCAGGCAGGATTATCTTCACCATCTGAAACGTATTGGTTACCCTAAGAAATTACGTGCATGCAGTTGCGGGGTCGCGGGGCGTGACGCTCGCTCCTCCCATTCGCTCAAGGTCGCTGTCACTTATCGTCGCCGCGCCGTCCATCTTCAGGCACCCATTGTTTGGAGATTTTTGCCCAGCGGTCATCGTGCATACGGCTGATGTGACCCGCAGAATCCCATTAGAGCCTGATAGCTTTCTTTCCTACATCCAATATGCCCGTTTTGGAACGCAGCATGGTGTTCCGAATTCTGTCCTGTCTTATAACACCCAGAATGCTGCGTTCCATCGCTCTTTGGCAAAACCCCAATGCTCAACTTTTGTGACTCGGTGAGCGACCAGCATAGCTATTCACAAAGCTACGACACGGTTTGGTACCGTATCGAATGTCAATGTTATCGACGAAATCCTATAATCGCTATTCACAAATCCGAAACCGTACAATTTTGACAGTTCATATACGGTATGAAGACATCAATTCTTCCGATAGGTATTTGCTGCCGGAAGTGTTATCGAATAACAAAATATTGTTTAAAAAAGAATAATCTAAGCAATAAGTGTCAAAACACGGCTCCGGGCAAGGTCCTCATGCCCTTGCATGAATGCAAAGAGCTCCAATGACACTCTTTTCTGAAAATATGCATTTTCAATATTTGGTACCACGTTTTATTAAATGAAAATGAGCAAATAGTAATTTGTTTAAATACCGATAAAATACATACAACCATTTTTCTGTAAAAAAATAATAATTTTTCACTACTCAATTATTTTTTTTTTTTTTTTTTTATTCGCCCAAAGGCAGGCTATAGTCTTTCGACCATAACGCCTTGTCTCCCGTGTAGTTCTCAATTATCTTTATAGCTCAAAACAAGATTCAGAAAAATAATTAATCCAGATTTCCAGGTTTGACAGAAAGTTGAAGTTTACAAAGCAAGTTTATAATAGTAATGCATTCAAGCGTCAATTAAAAATGTTTCTTTCGCAAAAAGCATATTACAGTGTCTCCGAATTCCTAGCCGAAAAAGTGTTTGATTGAATATTATCTTTTTCCTGACACTAATATTAAATTTATAAGAAGACGGCTGTAATTTTTTTTTTTATTTTTATTTGGCATAAATCGTGTAATTTTTGACATGCCTAATCTTGTAATTTTGACACCAATCTTGGAAATTTGACATAAATATTTTAATGACATACATGTAGTAACTTTTATTTTATTCTTTGATTGACATTAAGTTTTTGCCTTATTTTGAATTTTGACATCATAACATAAAAATAATTACTAATTTGTGAAGTTTCTAATTTAAAAACATTTGTAATTGCAGTTTTGATTTTTCGTATTGTTAATTCTGTTCATTGTTATGGAAATATTTGTACGCCGATACTTACGGCTAAACATGACTGGACTCAAACGATATAATATCTTACATGCTCTTGTATGTATACAATGTTTAAACAAATAAAGAAATCTTATCTTATCTTTAATAGAAATCAGGTAAATTTTATTTATTAATAAAATCATTGCTTACTGTTTTTTATTTGTTAATAGTTACTGAATGCATAATCTATAGTTGTCTTGTCCATAGTGGAATACTCAATAAAAATCATTTATGTACCACTTAAAATTTTCTACCACGAATATCTATTTCCTACCATTTTGTAGCGTTCCCCGTATACACACCTAAAAAAAACCGGCCAAGTACGTGTCGGACCACGCACAATGAAGGGTTCCGTAGTTCGAATGAATTTATCCCAAGAACAAACTTAACATTGTAGTTGAAAAACATGTTCTCCCATACATTCCAACTGAAAATGTAAGTTTGTACGCACAATATTGAGAGATTTACCATGTTGTTTCAAGATCATAGACTTCTTATTAATTTTCCTGTAATCTATAAATACAGAACTATTTTCTGTATTTTTTTCAAAATTTTAGGCTCAGTAGTTTCGGAGATAAGGTGGGGGCAATGGTAAATTTCCGTCTATTGTCTTAAATAACTTTAATACAATTTATTTTAAAATTATGAAAAAAATATATTTGAGATCCTCACGGTAAGCCCTTTCATTCACATTGATGTGTCCAACGGTACAGATTGCGAAACTTTTTTTTAAATTGTCTATTTACCTCTCAAAAATGACTCCCATTTTCAAAACTCATTCATTTACGTTACACGTCTGTGTTTGGGTCACAGAGATTCATATGTGTACCAAATTTCAACTTAATCGGTCCATAAGATTCGGAGCAAATTGACTGTGACAGACGGACAGACAGACAGACAGACACACGAGTGATCCTATAAGGGTTCCGTTTTTTCCTTTTGAGGTACGGAACCCTAAAAACCCTTCCACACGGATCTGTGAATAGCGTTTTGCCGGTCCTTCGGTTCAGAAATCAGGTTATCGAACAAGTGTCATTGTCGATACGGTAGTGGATCGTATGTTTGTGAATAGCTATGCTGTCTGAGCTCCGTACGCCGTAGCACCAGTTGGACGCGTACCGCGAGGGCTGGTTCGAGGTGGCACGGGAAAAGAGTTCCTGGAAGGATTTGGGGGAGGCCTTTGCCCAGTAGTGGGACAGTACCTATAAGCTCATAAAAAAAATTGATTTTTACCGCAGTCGGAATTTTGTTTTTTTTTATTACTTTTTTTTTGCTGAATGTAAGCGTCATGTTTGACAACGTAGAAACAAGTTCTCTTTTTATTCTCGAGTACTTGCGACGCCCGCAAATTAATTTTCTTATTTACAACTTCCTACAGTGATTTCTCTCCGTGAAATTAAATAAGAAACCGTAAGTTCGTTTAATTCTTAGCTTAGAAGCTTCCTTGTTTAGCGGAAGGTCCACCGGAATTTTATAGGTAGCTCTTAAGTTTTAAAATTGAAATCATTTGGACTTATTAAAAGTAAAACACAGATTGGGAAGTCTTGCATCATTGACACACGATAACTAGTTCTCCGAGAGTCATCCTCCATCTGCCACAGGTAACCTGCCCTCGGTGATGTGCTCTACTAGGCTATCAGGAAGGTATGGACTTCTTAAGCACCATGCACTGGTGATGAGCAGAAGTGTTAATGCGAGCAACATGTCACTCATTTAGAGAAACATCTACGTTAGGAAAGCATCTAAGACGTAGACGTAAACAATAAAAAGTAGCCGTTCGCGTTACGTCGAAGTTTCTCCAAATGAGCGATGTACAGAATAAGTTGACAGTTAAGTTAACATCAATAAAAGGCAGACATTTCGGAGTGAAATATTTGTTATTTCCGTAATAATGTTTAGCTCAGCTAATGAGTCACAATTGATTTTCTATTGTATCGTAACACGTAGGTTACGCGCGGAGCTTGACCGGTTTGCAAGACAGAACCTAGCAGAATCCCAATGAACCGCCGCGAATAATTCCATGAAGAATGATTCCATGTCGACGCAAACGTTTTATAATTTGCGAAGTTAATTTACGCAAGAGGAAACTTCGCACTCGCTGTAAGATCACAACTTTGCATAAACCAATTTAATTTAAATTTTTCATTAACTTTTACAAGAGCTTCGGCTTAGCGGTTAGTTTTCTCGGATGTACCAGCAGTACCAGTAACCACTGACCACACCTATCTTAGTAGAGCTTGAAGTAAATAGGCTAACTACTTCAAGCTCTTGCTAATTTAGTTTAGATTTTCAAAGTTCTATGTCATAGAATTCATTTAAATATACTTACAGGTATAAATATGGGGAACACGACTAGGTTATGTTTAATATTAGACTTTAGCGACATTCAATTAACCATTTACAGTGACTATCATATCATTTATAACTACACAATTAAAATGAAGTGACCATATTTCTAAAGTGGTACTTATTATACTCAAAATTTAATACTCGAATAAAAATTGAATTTGAAGATGAATCTATTTAACATCGGAGCTTATTGCGTCACTCGTTCGTAAGCAAAAACCACTCAAAGGAAAATATAATTAATCGTTTGAATTCGATGTTCATAAATAATTGTGAGCGATATTGATAGATAAATTGTCTTTGGCAAACTGCCTTTACTTTAAAATTAATTTATGTAGAAGCAAAATTAATTGAATTAATCAATAAGCCGTGTCTTAGCTCAGCTAATACAAACACATCATTTGCAAGTAATAGCCTAAAATACATCCATGAGCGTAAGATACAGCTAACGGAACAAACACTCGGTGAAACAATAAATATTATTAACTCAATAACGAAACTAGCTCGTATGTGCAGGAACAGTAATACTATAACCATGAAAGTTTTATTGTTCTGAACACACGTAAATTATGGAACCTTTATTACCACGAGCTAGTTTATTGTACTTATGTTTCTGTTGGACACATTATTAATACTCATAATATAGAAATCAGCTGCGCTCTCATTTATCACCACGACAGCTATGTGTAAAATCTTATTTTGATTGAGTGTCTACTTAATATTTTATGTTGACGTCCTTTCGTTGTTCCGTCTCTCTTCGGTAATGAATTTTTTCACAGAGATGATATCTTGGAAATCCTGGCACATAAAAAGTGATAGCGCTTAATCTCTAGTACCACGTATCCCCCAGTGCGAAGTCAGCGACTCTTTCCCCGATAGCGATGGCCACGGCAGCGGTGTTGCCGCGCGGCACTCGGGGCAGCGCGCCCAGGTCTGCCGCGCGCAGGCGCTGCACACCACGCACGCGCAGCCGCTCGTCTAGCGCACCACCGAGCGCTGTCGTGCCCGCCGCGTGGTACACCGCGAATGTCATGTGCCGGCTGTAGCAGCGCCAGTAGCCCGCCCGGTCCTCACCCACACGGGGACATCGTGGCAGGTCCAAATGTAAAATACTGGCATTTCGTTTGCTGAACGGTGGCGACTCAATCATATGTTCCACAATCCCTATTGATCGCACAACGTCGTCCACGTCCCTGTCGTCATTCAAGTAGTTCGGAAAGATGACAGGATGATCGAGCGGGTCGGAGCTGCCAAGCCGCACATGACCGACGGAATACGGGTACAAAAGCACCGGAGATATCACTATGATCGCGTAATCTTTATTCGCATTGCTGATCTGCTCCACTATATCTGTTTTGAAGTTTGTCGCTTGCATGAACACAGGCTTAGCTAGTGGTACTAAATTCCTATCGATATAGGCATGAATTATTTGAAGGTTTGGCAGCTCACAGTCACTTCCGTCGAAGCTCTCGTTGAGTAGCGTCCTCCGATCGAAGTCGTAGCAGTGCGAGTTGACGAAGACGCTGACGTCGGTGAGCCCGATGGAGGTAAGCGGTCCGGAGCGCGTGACCAGCAGCTGGGCCGCCTGCTCTGCGCGGGTCGCCAGCTGCGCCAGGTCGTCCGTGATGCTCTCACCTCTATCTACCAGGGCCAGTACTGGCGGTAGTACGTGATCGGTCATGTTTTCTCCGACAGCCGGCAAGTTTACTTTAACGCCTACACCCATGCTCTGTAAATGCTCAGCCGGGCCGATGCCAGACAACATCAGTATTTGAGGAGTTCCGATGGCTCCTGCGCTGAGGATTACTTCCCTGCGTGCATAAATTTTGAGCTTTAGTAAGCCCTGCACAACAGTGACGCCTCGAGCGATGTTTCTCCTATCTATAATGACTCCGGTGCACCGCGTGTGCTTGGCAACCTTCAGGGTACTCTTGACGTCCTCTCTCGCTAGATATCCTCGCGCGGTATTCATCCGCTCGCCATCATAAACATAGCCGACGAGTTGACTGACACCGATCTGCGACTCCGCGTTCACGTCAGGATTTTCCGCAAAACCGAGAGACTTGAATGACTTTATGAGTCTGGAGTGCCAAGGATTTTGTGAATTATCAAAGAAACCGAAGCGCATTGTCCCTGTAGTGTTATGGTATAGCACAGAAGAGGGTGGCAGTAGATCTAGGTGTTGTAAGCCTTCGTATTTGAGGAAGTACGGCTTCAGGTCGTCCCAGGTCCAGCCAGGGACGGGGATGTCGTCAAAGTCCTGGCGGTTACCGCGCGTGTACAGCATGTAGTTGATGGAGGTGGACCCGCCGAGGCACTTGCCGCGGCTGAAGCGACACTGCTGACCCACAGACGAGAGGCAGGATATGTTATTGGGGGTTGTCTTGTACTGCCAGTCAATATCTGAGCCGAGGAGTGCCATGGCTGCACTTGGGATCTGTATAAACAGAAATAACACGGTAACAGTGAAATACTTTGCTAAGAAACTGTATTATATGCACCGGTGTTATGCTGGTACCTTGGAAAGGAGGTTGGGGTCTCCGCCAGCCTCGACCAGCAGCACGCTGGCGCCAGCGAGGGCGAGCCGTGCAGCCGCCGCCGCACCGGCTGCGCCTGCGCCCACCACGATGTAG
Source organism: Gortyna flavago (assembly GCA_963669345.1). Classification (NCBI taxonomy): domain Eukaryota; kingdom Metazoa; phylum Arthropoda; class Insecta; order Lepidoptera; family Noctuidae; genus Gortyna; species Gortyna flavago. The sequence continues at coordinate 418,908 of OY770139.1, forward strand.
TCGAACCGTTGACCTTCTGTTTATAAGGGTGATCATTTGATCTTTATGAAAAGAGGCTTTTGCTCTGCTGCGGGACAATTACAGGCTGGTATTTACAAAATATTGTACTGTTATTCCTATAGCGGTGATAAGTATAGATATTACAGGAGTTTGATACCTAATTAACACGTAATCAAACTCCTGTAATGTCTCCCTAGGGATCATGAGATATATCACTGATTTTATCTTCCACAGACCTTGATCTTGACCGTATTTTTGATCTAATCTGAATCTTTTCTAGGCAATGAGCACACTATAACATCCCAATTTTCCGCTCGTCTGACCTGGGTTCGTTGATGTAGGGGTCACAACCTCAGGGAGGCGGCCAACTTGGCATCGGCGGGCGGATCCTTAGTCGCAGGGAGGATCCGCCGCCTGGGATTGACGGTGGCGCTGCACAAGACCGAGGCCGTGTTCTTCCACGGGCCTCGGCAGCGCCAACCACAGGATGCCCACATCTTTGTGGAGGGCGTCCGCATTGAGGTAAAGGCCCAGATGAAATATCTGGGCCTGGTACTCGACAGCAGGCGGCGTTTCGGCCCGCATTTTAGCGGGCCGTCGACGCGCCTGCTGAAGACTGCGGGCGCCCTCTCGTGGCTGCTCCCCAACTTGGGGGGGCCCAGCGCGAGATGCCGGCAACTCTATGCCAGCATCTTGAGGAGTATGGCCCTTTACGGGGCCCCTATTTGGGAGGACTCCCTCCGCAGGAGGGAGAACGCCGCCGCATTGCGGGCCCCCCAAAGGGCCATAGCCCAGCGGGTGGCGAGGTCCTACCGCACGGTCGGCTTCTCCGCGGCGTGTGCTCTGGCCGGCACCCCGCCTTGGGAACTCGAGGCGTGGGTGCTCACCAGAGTATACGAATGGACGGCGGGGCGGAGGGCGAGAGGAGAACGCCCTGCCCCCGAAGAGCGGGAAGCCGTCCGGCGGGAGGCGAGGGACGCCATAGTCGTCCACTGGACGCGGGACCTCGCCGCCGCAGCCTTCGGCCGCCGAACCCTCGACGCGATTGGGCCGGTCCTGCGAGACTGGCTCGAGCGGTCGCACGGGTTCCTCTCCTTCCGTCTGGTGCAGGTGCTGTCCGGGCACGGTTGCTTCGGATCGTACCTGCACCGTATCGGGCGGGAGGAGACGCCGTCGTGCTACGACTGTGGCGCGGCGGAGGACACGGCGCAGCACACTCTCGAGGTGTGCCCGTCGTGGTCCGAGCCGCGCCGCAGTCTCACCGCGGTGATCGGAACGGACCTCTCGCTCCCCGGCTTGGTCAACGCCGTGCTGGGGGATGAGGGGTCCTGGGCGGCAGTCGCCTCCTTCTGCGAACACGTCATGTCCCAGAAGGGGGCGGCGGAGCGCGCGCGGGAGGAAGACCCTCTCGCGGCGCCGCTCCGAAGGCGGAGGAGGGGTCGAAGAAGACGTCAGTATGACAGTCATCTTCGACTCCTCCCAGGTGGAAGCCAGCAGGCGACGGGTGCGGGAGCACCCTCGCCTGTATTGCACAGGCTTCCACCAGTGCAGGACGGGAATGGCCAGGTGTTCCCGGCCATTCCCGTAGCCCCCCAGACGGGGGGACATGCGGGGCCCGCCAGCTAGGCGGGCATGCGGCGGGGGGGTTGTGGACGCAAAGGCTGAGCCAGATTCCCATGACCCCCTCACCAAGGCGATGAGGGAACACCGTTGAGTTTTGGTGGGTATACTGCCACCCTAGCAGGGAGTCCCACATACTCAGTCTTGTCCCCCGACGAGCGGAGATGCGTAATGTCATTTCTCAGCGACAAAAAAAAAAGGGGTCACAAACCCCCCCCCCCCCCCCCCCCCCCCGGGTAACCCGAACCCGAGGAGGGGCCGCTCGTCTGGGCTTTTGCCGGTAAGCCGACGAAGTAGCGACCAACAAGTAGGTTGCGGTGCCGCTTGGGCGACATCGCAACTGGGCCGCATAGGACAAGGAGTGTTGGTATAACGTTGGCCGCTCTCCCTATTCTCTGCGACCTAAAATTAGCAGGCGGCGGGGCCAATGACCTGACCCGTCGCAGGGGGACCAAGGGTACCCAGACACGGGGTCGTCTAGCGCCTATGTGCTGGTTTGGTCCCTGGGGTGGTCACGGCGTGCTATGTGGCGGCGCGTAGTGTTCCACGCGCGCCCCTCTTAGTCGTCGCGAGGGGAGTCAAACACCTCCCTCCCCCCCCTGACCCGAGGAGGCCTGCAGTGGCGGGCCTGCACCAGTCAGGGGTTGTGGAAGGATCGTACGGTCCTGCGACCCCCGGCGAAGGTGTGAGTTGGAACACCGGGGTAGTTTTTAGTCGGTAAGAGTCTGACAGACCCTGATGCCCGCCCCAGGGCGGCAGTCCACTCTGAAAAAAAAGAGGTCACGAGCGCAACTACCGATCTGAGTTCGTTGATCTTGGGGTCACAAGGGCAATTGCCGACTTGGCTTCGTTGCCCAGGTCAGGCAAAATTTTTGTAGGTTTACCTTGCATCTTGTATGTTGTGTAAAAGCAAACATCAAGAAATATTTTGTGCTTGGTGATAAAACTGACTGCGTGACAGCTCTCAGAGCTTGCATAATGACTCGTTAATGTCGTCTCAGACCCTGAGTCCTCGACGCTCGGGCTCAGTGCGAGTGCTGGAGTGCATTAGGTAGCGTACATATTTAATTGAGGCGTGTCGAGACATTCGAGCAAAGTATTAGTACCTTCTGTGTTCATGAATTTCACTCGTCGTAGAAAGCGGTAGTTTCCTAGCGACGCGGCGACGTCTATTAATTAATACTATTAATAACATATCTGCGTCTTTGATAGAACATACAATGCCTCATGCCACGAATGAATGCTCACAAAATACGAAAATAACGAACTTGAAGTTTGGGTAATTCAGACAGACGAATTCACTATCGTCTACTACAATAATGTGAACGTCTCGTATATATGTACAGAGGCCAGCACATCAAGTTACCCCAATCTGTCAAATTTCTTTGATAGATTTTCAACTTTATTACAAAGGAATAAGGTTCATATTCAATTGGGAAAATTTGACAGATTGGGGTAGCTTGATGTGCTGGCCTCTGTACAATCTTAAACACAATATCATTTTCATTGTTTTTCACGTAGAACTACGAACGGAATGCAACTTTCACACTTATTTTTCACCTCCGATGATGTATCACTGTCAAAATCACCATGATCTTTATTCGAGTCTTCGGTCAGCTGGACCCGGTCGCTTCTGGACCCGCGGGTCTAGTTGACCACATCATTTATTTTCTGTATTTTTATTGGTTAACTGGACCCACATTCAAACTTAGAAGAACATCTATTGTTTAAAGCTGCCCGTGGATACTGTGGTGGATACAGTCGAGAAGGTTGCTGGCTGGTGGGTGCTTGGGTGGCTGTGATATGTAAAATGATACAGTCGAGAAGGTTGCTGGCTGGTGGGTGCTTGGGTGGCTGTCATATGTAAAATGATACAGTCGAGAAGGTTGCTGGCTGGTGGGTGCTTGGGTGGCTGTCAAATGTAAAATAACTATGAAAGTACTGTAAGTATAATTTCTCGATGCAAAGACAAAAGAAAGACACTACAATATATACCTTTCAGCACGACTCCTACAGGCATTGTGTAAAGATCGGTGAGCAGCAGCGCCTGAGCCCCTCGCGGCGCGCACCGCAGACATGCTGACAGTAGAACCACCAGGAATCTAGACACATAGTGAAACACCAACATTATTTAATAGTATAACAGATAAGGTAATGTTACATTTCTTTAGTTATTTATTTAGGACTAGCTTCTGCCCGCGACTTCGTCCGCGTGAAATTTCACCCTCCCCCATTCACCCTCTTAGGAGTGGAATTTCGAAAAACCCTTTCTTAGTGGATACCTTTATACACTTCACACAGAACACACTCCAAATTTAATGACCAGCGGTTTAGGCTGTGCATTGATATAATCAGTCAGACAGGATCACAGGACTTTGAATTTTATATTAGATTATAAAAGTAAACCTAAGTACCTACCTAATAAAAAAAAAACTCAGTAACAGAAAATAAAATACCTAAATAAACCTATTTCTGACGATAACTAATCTAAACTCAATAAATAAGCAAAATCCCAACGAATGACTAATCCTACCTAACAGTTTTATAAAATAACCTACGGTCACTCACTACGTACACTATCAAATATACTACCCCTACTTTAAAATTAAAATCTATACCTACGACTTATAAAAATAAACCTAAATAATTCTACCTTAAGCTGTACTTAGTAAAAACTAAAAGGAATGAAAAGGTCGCACTGAAAAGCACGTTTTGGAATTGCAAGTAGCAGTTAAAACATACAATTTATAGAATGCTGATATGAACGAACCGCTCGCCTATTATTATTATCTTCGTCGTGTACTACGACAAACTTATTATTTGCGGTTGGTACAGTAATCGGGTCTAGGGATCGAACCGCAAAATTAAGTTTGTTTTTTATTATATATTTTTTTCCGGGATAAAAAGTACCCAGTGTGGTGCCCAGGATATTAAAGAATAATTATACCAAGTGTCATCGTAATCGAACCGGTAGTTTTTGCCTGATACCCGAACAAACAGACAGACAGACAAATTTTTTTTAATCAGTTTTTTGGGTTCTGTGTCGGTCTAATAACACCCCCTGCCATTTATTTTTTTGATATTTTCAATGTACAGAATTTTCATTTTACAGATTTATTATAAGTATAGATTTGTAATTTGAACGAATATTTAAACACTACCAAAACTTATTTTATAAAATAACAACAAAAGAAATTCAAATAAACTATTTAAAGACTAAAAGTCGCGCTGATAAGCACGGTTTGTTAATATCAATTATTGTCCAGCCAAATATTGAATGAAGCTCGCGCTCCGCTCGGACCTCCCGCCTTTTTATACCCTACCGCCACGACCCGCGTCGAGCGCTGCAACCGTTACACAAAAATAATCCTTATGGCATGATTCAGTATTCACGCGCGATGGCGCGATGGCTTATTAGCGTATTTCATGTATAAGTTTGGTGTTTCTATACCGATTACTATGATTCTTTTTTTATTGAATAGTTAATAATATTAACTTCTTTTAATTAGGGATGAGTGAGAGTATTATAAACGTTACAGTAAACAAATATAATCAGAAAGCTCCGAACTGCTAAGCTGTCGGAAGTTACACGTGTAACCATAAAAGATAGACATATGCTGTTGTGGGATATTTTTTTGATAATTTTATGTAGAACATTTCCGTCATAAATGATTTCTATGTAGCTTTAATCATTAAGGCTGCACACGCGACGGAAGCTTAAAAAATGGAGCAACTTCTCCCGTTTTTCCAACATTTCCTTTCACTGCTCCTATTCATTGTAGCGTGATGAAAAGTATACTATAACCTCCCCAGGAGTATGAAGAATAATTGTACTAAGTTTCGTTAAAATCCGTCGAGTAGTTTTTGTTTCTATAAGGAACATAGAGACAGACAGACAGACAGACAGACAGACAGACAGACAGACAAAAATTTTACTGATTGCATTTTTGGCATCAGTATCGATCACTAATTACCCCCTGATAGTTATTTTGAAAATATATATCATGTACAGAATTGACCTCTCTACAGATTTATTATAAGTATAGATATAGATAAAGATTATGTAAGTACCTACACACAATTATTTTCACAATTTGGTAGAATCAGTAGGTACCTGTTTAGAAGAAGGAAGGGCTTGTGGCTAAGAAATAACAGCCGCACGGGTCGACCGATCGGGTTAAGCTACCCTTGCCGCGGTTGGTCCGTGGATGGGTGACTATCCATACCAAAGACCCCTCCGTGCCTCGGAAAGCACGTTAACCTGTTAGTCCCGGCTGACATTCGTGGATCTTTGACAGTCGTTACGGGTCGTCAAAAGCCCGAAAGTCTGACAACCAGCCTTACCAAGGGGTATCGTATTACCCAGTAACTGGGTTGTGGAGGTCAGATAGGCAGACCCGCCATGTAAAATAATGGTATTCAGCTGCATCCGGTTAGATTGGAAGCCGACCCCAACATAGTTGGGAAAAGGCTAGGCAGATGATGATTAGGTACTTGCTTAGTGTTCTCAATACATTTTTGAACATAGCGTGCGGAATAAGAATTATAAATGATGTAATGACTAACTAAGCATCAAGTTAATAAAGTTGATTTACTAGATCCCCTGCTAGTTCTTTCATAATAATCAATTGGCATTACAAGAATTTACTCCTCCTAGCACCATACTACCGAAAACCATAATTGTATGAACACAACCAAAAAAAAAATATTTTACCCGACTACGGCAGAAAGTATGGGTTATCAATCAATCTCTATGGGTTCAATATCACCCAGCGAGTTTGCTCCACACCGTAATATAAAGTACGGGTTATCAATCTCTATGGGTTCAATATCACCCAGCGTGTTTGCTCCACACCGTAATTTAAAGTACAGGTTATCAATCTCTATGGGTTCAATATTACCCAGTGTTTGCTCCTCACCGTAACATGACCGCGCGTCCAATCCCCGGTATATGAAACGTAAACATATTGAACTCGACACATTAAGTATTATTTAGCTATACATATAATTTATTTTAGGTGCACGATATAAAAATTCTAAGTTAAAGTGAACAACAATGCGCGCTCCTAACGCACACATGACGCGTATGAACATTACTTGTAAAATTTTTAACAAACAACATATTATATTATGCGGATCCTTTACACAGCTCGGTTGTGCCTACAAAGATAAGGAATGCGAAATAATTGGCTTTCTGACAGATTTACGAGTTACGCAAGCTTTATCATAATTTATTTCCAGTTTTTAGCATTTTGCGAAGTGTATCGCAATTAATTGTATTATTCTGGAACAGTCGGCAGTCACAGTGCTGACTGGTGGGATTCATGACAAACCATTCTCATGTCCCATCCACTAATTATAGACCTATTTCTGTACTACCTACCTTTAGTAAAGTTTTTGAGAAATAAATTTTAGACCAAATGCAAAGATTTTTTAATAAACATAAATTATTACATAGCAAACAGTTCGGTTTTACAAGGGGTCGTTCAACTACTGATGCCGGTGTTGAACTTTTAGGACATATTTATAATGCATGGGAAGATAAATGCGATGCCTTGGGCATCTTTTGTGATTTGTCCAAGGCATTCGATTGCGTTCTTCACGAAACATTAATCAGGAAACTCCGCCACTACGGGATCCGTAATTCTGCTCTGGATCTTCTTACTTCATACTTGAGTAAAAGGATTCAAAGCGTTGACGTTAACGGAAAAAGCTCACCCGGATCTATAATAACAATGGGAGTCCCACAGGGCTCGATTCTTGGCCCTTTCTTGTTTCTTATTTATATTAATGACTTGCCGTACCTCATAAAGGATAATCATGATATAGTGTTGTTTGCAGATGACACTTCACTTTTGTTTAAACTTAAACGTCAGCAGTTGGTTAATGACGATGTAAATAGCGCGATCTCGAAAGTGGTCCACTGGTTCAATGTTAATAATTTGCTTCTAAACGAGAAAAAAACGAAATGCATTAAGTTTACGCTACCTCACGTTAGGCAGGTGAAAACTAATGTGTTGATAAAGGGCGAGGAATTGTATCCTGAAGACAGCACAGTATTCTTGGGCATAACTTTAGATGCTAAGCTTCAGTGGGGACCACATATAGATAAATTGTCAAAAAAGCTAAGTTCCGCAGCGTACGCTGTTAGAAAAATTCGTAATTTAACTGATATAGAGACTGCCCGTTTAGTGTACTTCAGCTATTTTCATAGTGTAATGTCGTACGTGTGTCGTACGGTATTTTATTGTGGGGAAATGCCGCCGATATTCAGACTATCGTTGTTTTGCAGAAGCGAGCTGTTCGATCAATTTATAAACTAAGTCCGAGACACTCTCTCAGAGAAAAATTTAAAGAGATTAATGTGATGACTGTGCCCTCTCAGTATATTTATGAAAATCTTTTATATGCCCATAAAAATATAAAATTGTTTAAAAAATACAGTGATATCCATAATATAAATACGAGGAACAAACACAAATTTGTTTTACCTACAACAAGGCTCAAGAAAATAGGTGGCTCGTTCAGATGCCAATGTATACGCTTTTATAATAAACTACCAAGCCACGTTCAAGATCTAAGCCTTAATAAATTCAAATCATTCATTAAACGTAAGTTGTGCCAGAAAGCCTTTTATACTGTTAAGGATTATATTGAGGACAAAAAGGCTTGGGATTGAGTTGCTTCCAATTTTTACATTTTGAATGTTTTTATTTATTTTTTTCTCTATATACACATTGACATTAATTAATGAATTTTATATAAACATTGACATTTGCTTACTTTGTAAAGTATTATTTTATTTTGATTATTGTGCATGTGAAGACAATGTGGGTCATTTTATTATTATTATTTTTTTGTTTAATTTTTATTATTCTTTTGTTCTGTTAGTTTTTTTTCTAGGTCTGGCAGTTTGAGTAATTTATGTGGCCTACCCGTCCTTTCTTTGGTATTGTTCGTCTAATCGTTGAGCTCCTTAAGTTTTGAGTTGAGCTGCACGATTTCTGACAAATGCGTGCACTGACTGGACAGGTCCTCTCAATCTGTGTGGTTCTTTCCTCAAAAGACCATCTCAGACATCGATCTACATGGTCTTCATATAACCTGACCAAGATTATGTCTGGACTTTAAAAGAGATTGTGACCTCTCAGTTTTTTTCGGCCTTTCTTCTCAGAGTAGTCAGATAGGAAACGCCGACCTCATCTAGTTTTATAAAAAATATGATTGACGTGTAAAAGTGTTTGTGCAAACCTACTTATTATTATTAGCCTATACTGTCCCACTGCTGGGCAAAGGCCTCCCCCAAGTCCTTCCTTAAACCTACTTACAAAATAAAAATCATTTATCATTTATCATACATCTGGAGATTCTGTGTGTTCCGAGTAGAATAGATCGAATATGGAACCATATGGCGGACATAAAACGTCAAACTTAAATAGCATTTTCCGATTCTCACTCTGACGGAAGTTGGAACGGTGATAACAGCTAGTTCAAAACAATCGAAAACAGACAGTGTTTAATTAGCTCATAAATATTAATCGGCACGCTTTTGTTTTACGAAAAGATCTCGCGCTTTTCGTTGAGACGATAGCTAACAGAGCTTCTGTTAGCTATCGTCCAACATGGCGTATATTCTGTAAAATAAATAATTGCCTCTCTCGTCTGCAAGCCTGTCATATTTACTGTCCGTTCTATAATACTACCATTAATATCCAACAAAATACTGGATATTTAATGTTTATGGCAAACAATAATGTTAATATTTCACTCCTGAACATATTTCAACTCTCGATATTAGAATGCCTAAAAACACCAGGAAAATATATTTGACCTTTCAGCCAATATCCCATTAATATAAATTATCTTTCATTACAAATAACGAGTACTTATTTGTCCGTCGAGCTAGAGGCATGTACAGACGCCAGCACATCAAGCTACTACAATCTGTCAAATTTCTAACTTTATCGCTAAAGCCTTAGACTTATAAAAAAAGATGGACTCCGCGCCACGCATATCGAAAGTGAAGCACAGTAAGTTTGCCGGGTCCGCTTGTACAAAACGGCCTCACGCTCACATTTACATCATAGTATGCCGACATTGCCGACCGACCGCCATTACGTGACACGACAGCGTCAATCGTCAATCACGCACACATAGATTGGTACGGTGCTTCACTTTCGATATGCGTGGCGCGGAGTCCATCTTTTTTTATAAGTCTATGGCTAAAGCATAAGGTTCAAGGTTGATTGGGAAAATTTTACAGTTTCGGGTAGCTTGATGTGTTGGCGTCTGTCATCTGCTTGGGTAACTTTCAGATCAATAAGCTGTTCTGGAGATTTATTTGACACTAGCTTCCGCCCGCGGCTTCGCCCATGAGGTATGTCTATAAAAACTATCCTATGTCCTTCCCCGGGATGCAATCTATCTCTCTGCCAAATTTTATCGAAATCCGTTCAGGGTTTAGGCGTGAAAAGGTAACATACAGACAGACAGACAGAGTTACTTTCGAATTTATAATATTAGTATTTAGAGCACCTCACGACACACGGGAACTCGACACTGCGAGTTATTAGTGAGCCCAGCTCATAGTGAATTATTTATTGAAATGCTTTGAATAGGCTTTATGGGGTTAAGATACGATTATTATATTTAATTTATTCATTGTAAATAAAGCTTCTCTGAAATGTACGTGGTATAACAACGAGCAATTCCACAATTTTATAAAATGTCTCTGTGTGACGAATGTATGAATGTATGACTGTTCAACACGGTGAGGTGGGAGTGACTGGGTGTTTCATAAAATAAAACCCGTTGACAGGGAGTTATTAATGGCCGCTGTCTGTAACATCGCGGGGGTGACGGACGAGACAAAACGCAGCATTAGAACCAAAGGGTTCGCGATAATAACCGCGATTATTTTGTTAGAACAACATAAAACTTGATCTCCGCATGACGTAGTGACGCATCATATTTTAATAAGGCTGCACAATATTAATAAAACATATTTAAAAAAACAAAAACCCGACTGCAAAACACACAACTGAAAAGAGGAAAAACAAGCATTGAATTTTATTTCAGCAATGTAGAATGTACGATACACACTTAGTAAGCAAATAAACTATCTCACCTAATAATATAAATATAACTTGAATGTTAAAATAGCTATTGAACTTTGTTTTTTTGTAAGGTACCTATCGCAGGCTTCCCAGGCTGGGACAAACTAAAGTTACACCATATTTCTTGTAAGGTATCGCAGGCTGCCTAGGCTGGGACAAACTAAAGTTACCTACACCATATTTTGGGTTATTGGTTTGTCCGCCTGCAATACGTTACAAAAAGCTACGTTTGCACACAACACGTTACTGAAACAACATTTTATAATGCTTGTTTTTCTCTTTTCAGTTACTCATGTATTTTAGCAGACGGGTTTTTTTTTATAATTTGCTTTATAGTACCTAATAATAATAATACATTCTTTATTTCGGATTAAAAGTACTCCAAATCCGTATAGTATTAATAACAATGACTGAATAACTATCAAAACTACTACTAAATAAACTTTTTTAGTAAACTTTTACAAACCTTGGCACACGCCTTCATACCCAGTGCCTTATAAAGGGACTGTCCACTTTTCAGGATGCTGTTGGAACTTCCGCGCAACCTACCCATTATTCAAGTAGTCTGTTCTCCTCGTCAACACGGGCTTCCGCGAACATTAAAGAACGAATTGACCCATTGCTAGCTTTTATTTGATAACACTGTTTTATTTTTTTTAAACCTATCCCATACTATTTTTATATTTGCATATGCAATCTATAAATATTATAGTATAGCCTAAATATCACTCCCACAATGAATACAAATCTAACGACACCTCATAATAATATGTTAAAATCTAGCAAGCCGTTTTAGGCTACAGAGCGTGCCAAAGAAATAGACATACATTCTCGCACATATAATATGTATCGTATCTACTCTCGAAAACATTACCCTCCTTTTGAGGCAGACGGGTAAAAACACCTAGGGTTCATATATTTTTTTTGGTAATTTAACATTTTAATTCGCTAGGTATTCAAGATCTCAACCATAGAAATGTTGTAACTAAATATGATCTCAACGGATCACCCGATATAACAAACTGGGAAACTTGTAGGAAAATCTGTATGTTAGAGATAAAGAAAGTTTTAATCTTAAGCCAGTTTCAGGAGTAGACCTTTTGAGTGCCTCTGTGGAGTGGTGCTGTGCACAGTGGTACGTGTGGCGCCGGAAATTGACAGGGAAATGGATTAAATCCAACTGACGTCATACATCGGTCATTTCCGGCACAGGCGCATGTGTTGCGCTAGCTACCTAGCTAGCGAGAATGCCTTATGCTGAGGTAGTAGTAGGTATACCTATACCTACTACTACCTCAGCATAAGGCATTCTCGTAGGAATTTTGACTACACCTATATAATATACCTATGTACTATATAATATACCTATGTACTATTTTTTATATTCGTAAGTAAGTATAGGTATCTCATGTTATATTTGCCAAGATTGTGACATCATGCGACCTTAAGCGCGTCAATGAGACAAATGATTATTTAGACATTCATCAAAATTCCCAAAATGTTTAATTTTTCGCGAAAATACTTGGGAACATTTTAGTCAGCGTGCGTTTTAAAAATAATGACATTATTATCTCGATACAACGACTCGAAATACTCCCATATATTATACCTATAGGTACACGAAAACAATATTTCGTGTTCAAATCACAGCAGAATACGATTCACTGGTTGACTGGTTCGTGGTTTTACAATCGACTGAATATATGTTGTCATGCGAAGAGATGTCCATGTGAAAATAAAATATAGGTACAAGGAAGCTCATAAGACATTTTGGTATTTGTTCAGTGTTCGGTAGGTATTGTGTAGAGTCAAATATCTTCGCATTTCCCGAATCAAAGAATAGCTTTACTGAATGCTCACTGAAAATTGTAGATAATATAGGCAAAATATTTCAAAAGGCTAAATATTTTATTTACTTATAACTGACAGCTCTATAATTACCTACCTACCTCATGTTTTTGTGTCGTCACTGTTCGCAAGCAACTAATACAGCTCACGAGTTACTCCACACTTAGCACTGTCTCCTACTGAACATTTATTTTGACGACATTTCGAAAGCAAACTGGAGCATTTTGTAGTTGAACACCTTTATAACCGCCGCTCTTTTGTGATCCAAACTAGGTGACACTCTCCGATCTATGGCGAACAATGTGCGACCTCCGGCGAGCGCTGGAACTAGACTGCGACCTTCAAGTGATGGTAACTTCTTTATAGGACATAAACTCATAGAATTGTACACAAACTGATACTTATGGCTATAATATAGGCTATAATAAAGGCTATAAAATCTAGAGACTGCTAAGACACTGAATAGTAAGAGTTGTGTAACTTTGCCAAGAGTACGAGCATTACGATTCCAAGAACAATAACATTATATCCACTAATAAGTATCACTAAATACAAAGCTAAGAATGATAATTAGGTACAACAATACTCCCTTACGACCCCATAATAATAATAATAATATGTTACCGACAAGGCGACCTTTATAAGCAGTCGTTGAGCAACCCCCCCGGGGGGTCCAAAGCGCTAAGGGGTCCATTTTGAACTCAATGTTAGCATCGTCACATCCATCGCATCGTCGCATGTCAGTCCCGAAATCTGCCGAGCCCTACGACGCTTTTTGAAAGTTTGGAAAGTTTGTTTTCATCATCAGATCACATCAGGGTTGTATCTTTTAACAGAGACAGAAAACGGGAAAAATAATATAATATGATAATAATAATAATTGTTTTTATATCTTTATATCATAATATTTAAAAATATAATTTATATGTGTATATAGTGAAATAAAGAGATAATAATAATAATCTTTTTATTTTTTCTCTACTCACAAAGGTTCACATAGTTATAAATAGAGACAAGAATTATAGCGTTATGACAAAAATACGTAAAATATGATCCTTAGTGAGAGACTGGCGTCCATACTAGGATACCCTGTGTGACGGATCACCAGGCTCTCACCCCGAAATAAACCCAATAAACATTAACGTTACATCTATCATTTTTATAACTCTAACTAGACAAAATATAGAGAAAAAAAAAGAAAAAAAATGAAATAAAAAAAATAAAAATTAAATTTTAAAAACATACAAAGTATTTTAACAAATTAACCAAAAGAGAAAAAAAATAGAATAGTAAACGAAAATAGGCATAGTGTAATGTATGTGTAGTGTGCAGGTGAAGTGTACGGAGATGAAGAATGATAGTGTGAGTGTGGGTGTGTAGGGTGTTTGTTGCAGTCAAGTACCCGAAAATTAAATATTACGAAGGAACCATGAGTAGCTGCTCCGTAAAATACAATCAAGGTAAGGTACATTATCTTTCTAATAGTGACTTAGTGTACTCACTGAGTAGGTACACTAGTACCTAAGACACTGAAACGATATCACGGCTGGGCGGCCCAGCCGAGTCGGATTCGACGATTGACCTCTTTCTCGAAGTTGTACCTAACTGGACAGTTTGTCCTAGGTAAACATATCGTCCACGACTTCGAGTGAAGCGTCTCCGATCTTTATGAGAGTGGGTGTTACTCCGTGTTACATGGGCATTTGCCATGACCTTCGTTTTGTCCATGTTCATCTTAAGACCCACTCTTTCGGAGGCTCTACTGAGGTCATCGAGCATTGGACTGAGGTCCTCCATAGTCTCAGCCATGACTACGATATCGTCGGCAAACCGAAGGTGAGTTATGTACTACCATTAATGTTAATATGCCAGCCCCTTTCCAGTCCAGAACCTTGAAGACATCCTCCAGTGCAGCGGTGAACAGTTTCAGAGAGATAACGTCTCCCTGTCTCACACCTCGCTGCAGAAGGATAGGTTTCGAGGTCTGATCCTGGAGTCGGACTGACATAGTGGCGTTTTCGTACAGACACTTCAGCACCTCGATGTTACCGATAGTCGATCTGGCAAAGTTGAAGAAACTGCAGTACAGCCCATGCCTCGATCGAATCAAAGGCTTCCTCGTAGTCCACAAACGCTAAGCAGACAGGCAGGTTATACTCTTCGGTCTTCTGTATAACCTGCCGCAGCGTATTTATGTGGTCTACGGTGCTAAAGCATTTACGGAATCCGGCTTGTTCGGGAGGCTGGAAGTCGTCAAACCTATTATGAGATTATGTTAAAATGATTATTACTTATGTTAAAATATTCTAGTTACAGTAATCATACAATATTAATATTTTTGAAATTAATTTTGTAACAATGGACCAATCAATTATTCTTATTCTAAATGTAAAGGACAAAGGTGCTTAAACAGAACACCTACCTACCTCTTTAATATGATAGGAACATGTTACACTGTTTCGAATTCTCTATTTTGGTAAGGTACCTACCTACTTTATGTTCTAATATTGGAATTCCGATTTCGATGTCGTTGGGTTCGCATTTTCGTTGTTTGCCACCGACTTCCGAAATTAAAGTAATGTTTCACTTTGTAGTGTCTTTTTTGGAACTCGGTTGTTTTTTTTTTTAATTGTAAACTTAAAGTTTTTATTTTTCACTTTTAAGTTGTTCTTACCCCACACAGATTCGTATAACACTACTTGCTATATAAATAAGTGACAGTGAGTCATTTTATCATCCATACTAATTATTATAATTTTGAAAGTAACTCTGTCTGTCTGTCTGTCTGTCTGTCTGTCTGTCTGTCTGTAGGTAAGTTACCTTTATTTATTTATATATACTTTATTGTACACCAGAAAATACATAACAAAAAATACGACTTTTCACGCCTAAACCACTGAACGGATTTCTATAAAATTTGGCAAAGAAATAGATTGCATCTCGGGGAAGGACATAGGATAGTTTTTATCGACATAACATAAACCGCGAGTGAAAGCTAGTTATCAATATAAAGTAAGTGGCAAAAATACGTATTATTGAAGCTAACTCAAAAACTACACAAGCAAAATTAATAAAATCTATATGGGACCACCCCTGAGGCATACTCTATCCATTAAAAATAGATTTTTTTACAAAAAAAGTATTTAAAAAACAAAAAAAAAAACTCGCATGCTGAAAAGTTGGAGCATTCGGTACCTATTCTATTTTTATATTTTCAAAATCAAATGGGACCCATTTGATTTTGATGCTTCCAATTTTATTTAGTTTAAGTACGCAAAATGGACTTGTTTTTTGCTTTTCAACTTTTTTTATTTGACTTAAGGGTTTTACCGTAGTCGGTTTTTTTTTTGTTATTTTAATATCCAGCTTTTTATTTTACAAACCCGTTTTTTTTGTATTTTTGATTTTTTTTAATATAAGAAGGTAATTAATTTTTTTTATGTATTTTTGTAGAATTAGCATAGATATAAGCGATTTGGTGTAAACTGATAGCTTATATTTGATGAATAAATGAATATGAATAAAAAGATTATATTTCATTTTTATTTCGTGTTTTTTTACGATTTCTCAATTCGAATTACTTTTAACCATATAAGTTACATATCGCATGCATAATGGAATACTGACTTAACTCAAAACAGACGATTTTTGGGAAAGCGCAAAGAAGATCTCGCTATGAGGACTTATCCTACTTGTTGACGCATAAAATTAAAACTGATTGGATTTGATTAGATTAATTAATCATGAATTTTGAACATATGATTAACTATTTATGAGATCTGAGTAAAAAAAAAACCTGAAATAATTCTGACCTATCTACTAATGGGTCAATGTTCCATTAAGCATGCGATATATTTTTGTAATCACCTTGTAAAACCCTTTATTTTGATTCCCCACTTTATTTAGGTTTTGTGAAAAAAAAAAAATAAGACATAATAAGGCGCCAAAATGGCTATTTTTTTTTTCAATTTTGATACACCCAGTTCACTCTCACAATTAAGACGAATCTAACGGTAACTCTCAAGCTGAAACCGATCAAACCGTTTGGGGTACAGAGCGTGCCAAAGAAATATACATACATACATACACTCGTAAAACATAACCCTCCTTCTGGCGCAGTCGGGTAAAAACAACATGCAGTCGAATTGAGAATCTTCTCCTTTTTGAAGTCGGTTAAAAATATAAATAAGTACCTAGTTGTACTATTGTGTTGTTGTACTTGTGTTGCTGTCTGATTTCCTACTATAGAAAAGCTTAAAGTTTTAATTGTAAAACATTAATAATAATATACTCACGCTCCTTTAGACGGTTTTTTATAATTGATTAGGGAGTTCCTGTGCTGCCGCATTCCGCATCAGGGCGTTTAGCTACCGAGCTACGGCACTGATAACAATCCGCTTCAGGGCGTTTGGCTACTGAGCTACGCCACTGATAACATTCCGCTTCAGGGCGTTTGGCTACCGAGCTACGCCACTGAGAACAATTTGGCAGTAACAAGGAACTCTGTCGACAAGGTTTCTTAGATACAACTCATCTTCTGTCGTGAACTGTACCTACATAGGGATTCTATCTGCCCTATGTAGGTACAATTTTGTTAAAAGCCCATCTTATGGCGGCTCTCTCGGTAGTCCACCGACCCTCTTTATAAATCAAATAAATGTTCTGGAAGAATTCTGTAAAGGAATACTAATGAATTACGAATGTTTAGGTGAATTAATGAACGTCGTAATGAAGTCATTATTATCTTAATTGGAAGAAGCGCTAATGTAATATGCTGCCTTATAGGAACTTAGAAGGGAAATATGCGTTTATACACTTTTATATTGGTAGATATCTATCTAGCTAGATATCTATCGAACACAAGGCATGCGACCAATCCCCTGAATCGAATTGGATAAGAAAGAGATTAAAACAGAAGAAGAATTAGCAGGGGATCGAGGAGGGGGATGGAGGGGGGCTCAGGTGTATAGACCGGAATAAATCTGACTTATTAAGTAATCCTTATACTTAGTGACTTAGTACACATTCAAAGGAAGCGCTTGTGGAGTGTGAAGTTTGTGGAGTCACAAACAACCAAATAACGTGCTGAAAATACATGAAAAGAAACCTTCAAAAATATTATTTGAACATCAGCAATCGACACATTTCATGAATAATACATGTACTTACAGAAAACACAAATCCAATAAAGTTGCGCTGAAAAAAGCGGCCGGCACAGATTCTTGACACAGTACACAACACACAGAACACAGCACACACTGCAGTACACATCCACAGACTCAGTAAACAGTAACAAACAAGTATTTAACAAAGCGGCAATAAAAAGCTTTGTATAGGAACAATTCACAAATAAACGAAAATATTCTGTGTGGAGTAATTTACTTTAGCGGGGGATGGTGAGCACACTGAGCACGAGAGCACGGGAGCACGGTGAGCACGACGCTTTCAGTAAGCGACATAACGAGGATTACGAGTCCTTTCACGCAAAAATATATTCGTCTTTATGTCAACAAGAACGTTATTAAAAGTGTCTTTGACATCAAAGACTGGGGTCTTAGAACAATGTATGAAAAAAGCATATTATTTGGAGTTGATAATTTATTGCTGGAGATTAATTTCAGCTTCAGACGCAAAAGCGTTTGTACAAAGTAAGCACAAAAGAGATAACTACAATACCTAAAAATATTGATACTGAGGTATGTAGATAGGTACGTCTTCCTTATTTTTATCTGAATTCGAGGTACGTGTGCTGCTCGTATAGCGTGGCTTGTTTTAAGTAGCTAATTAACATTTATAAATTATGTTGACCATTGCTCAGGCACAGACCTTCGGGGTTAGAGCCCACAGCTACCTACTGAAAGTGAAGACTCGATTGAGACAGCTTGATCCATGCTTGATCTGATGTGGGTTTGTTATTTTTGTGGTTGAAATTAAGTACCAAAAAAAATTATACCTGCATTTTCTCATTAATTAATTAACAATTATTTCTACCAACATTGGTGGTCCAGTGGTATCTGCCGCGACTTACGAGTTGTAGGTCGTAGGTTCGAACCCAGACAGGCGCTTTACTTTGTGTAAATTATTTTATCACCACTGTTCTCTAAACGGTGATGGAAAACATCGTAAAGAAACCGGCATGTCCTAGAACCAAAAATTTGAAGACATGTGACATCTACCAACCCGCACTGGGCCCCCGTGGTAGATTACGGCCCACTCCCTCTTACAAAGAGGAGGCCTGTGTCCCAGCAGTGGGAACATTATAGGCTGATTATGTTATGTTATTTCTACAAAACAAAGATAGTAGTTTAAGGTCCTCAGCAGGGCAGGCAGTCTATAAATACCTAACTGTGTAAGTAGGTAAATAACACAAAAGTTAGGTACGATAGGAGCCTTATTAGCCTGCATGGCTGTGCCATGCAACCTTCATGAATAGTTTATAAGTTGATGGCATATTTATGAGACGAGCACTATTTTGTGTGAAGAATAGGAAAAAGAATAAGGGGTCGTCGGTTTGAAGAGCTGACAAGCGCGTGCTGTGATATAAATGTAATATAATGTAAATTGAGTTGAACAATAAAATTATGCAAGTCAAATTACTACAAAAGCGCGTTTTATTTATCCTGGTACCGTTAGCACACATTTTGGTAGCGGCAGCCGTGTTCACGTTAATGAAAAGCGATATATTGTGCGAAGACGAAGAAGGGCAATATCCTCCATATGATAAATGAAGAGAAGGCGAGAACACTCGCACGCCAAGGAGAATGGAGAACACGGCTAAGTGGTTTTGAATAATTTTGTTTTATGCAGAGCGAGATGGCTCAACAAATGTATTTTTCACACGAGGAAGAATTACTTGACAAATCGGGTCAGTCCAGTCCTTTTATTATAGCTATGTTTCAGGGCATCCAGATGACCATTATGATCACGATGTGGAAGCTAATAACAGTAACGTCGTGTTCTTATATCTATCGTCGTGAAGAGCAAAATAATGAAGATAATTTTATCATAAAAACATCCGAGACAAAGGAGAATGGAGTGTTCGGGTTGGCAACTAAAATAAAGGAGAATGGAGAAGTAAAATCGTTTATTTCAAATAGGCACAAAAAAGGCACTTTTAAAAGTCATAATTCACAAAAAAAAACAGAATTGACTCTAGTTGCCCTTTCCAAAGGTAGTTTCGTATAGTTAATAAGATTTTATTAATGGGCAAGAAACTTCACCTACTCTTTAAAATGTTTTACAATATTTTGTAAGCATTAATTGTATCTTATATGTGAAGACGCACCTAGAATAAAATTACCATACCACAATGGGTAAAATAATTAAAAATGAAGTAATGATGATAGATACAGGCTGCTCACGTATTTACAAATATTGTAAAAGTAGATGATTTTTCTAAAATTTTAACAAGTGATAATTTAGTGTGTGAGTTAAAGTAATCACAGAATGAAAGAATGAAGAAATGTTACAAAAAATTATAAATTATAGTTACAATTAAATTAAATTATCAACTAGTTTGATTTTGTGTAGACTCTAGACTCTAGATTGTCCTATGGAGCAGGACCAGCATGTTTCCAAGCATGCTTATCTAAGATATAATCCTTTAATTCGTAAAATACTTGTTTACAAAGCAATTATCCTTAGCGCACGATGATGGGGTGTGCACTTTGCCCCATCATCGTTCACTTTGCCCGCGACTTCGACCGCGTGTATTTCGTAGTTTCCTCAAAAAATTTCGAAAATGTATGTTTATGATCTTTATCATTTATTAGATAAATAAGTATTCGTAGTACTTTGTTTGCTGGAAGACCGGAACTTCGCCTGTGCTTGGAGATGTACGAGTTGTACGACCCAAAAGTGCCTGACAGCTGCGCTGCTGAGCGGAATGCTGTCTTCGACGAGGGTTACCATATCTCAGGATTTGTCCTGGGATCTCAGGATTTTTAATATCTTCTCAGGATTACGGCCTGATTTTGTAAATCTCAGGAAAACTCAGGATTTTCAGAAATTTTCAATAAAATAGAGTAGAATTTTAAGATCTTTTTATTAAAAAGGTACAAAACAAAAAATAAATTATACATGACAAATTAATAATCAACTTTGGTCATGTTAATTGCACAAATAAAATCAGCTATGAAACTTTCAACTACCTACTGTTTTGCGATGATACCTTACGGGGGGTGGACTGCATTTGTGCCCAACGTGTGGGCATGACTCCCGAGAATCGAGATCTTTGGTGCACAAAATTATTAATAATAGATATGACTTTTTAAATTGTACTTTACGTTTGAGAAAAAAATCTGAAATTACGACAAATTTTCAGGATTTTTTACGGAAATCAGGCTTTTTCTCCTACTTTTAAATTTTTCATCTGGTAACCCTATCTTCGACCGACTTTATGTACAGAGGCCAGCACATCAACCTACCCCAATCTGTCAAATTTTCCCAATTGAATATGAACCTTATACCTTTGTGGTAAAGTTGAAAATCTATCAAAGAAATTTGACAGACTGGGGTAGCTTGATGTGCTGGCCTCTGTTCTTAGTGTAACTCTGATCCGACAATTGTTTAAAATCTTTACGTTAAACAAAGAACTTTCATAATCTGAAAGGTTTTGCTGTTTTTTCCACCTTATCCATGCTCGTTAGTTGTTTTTGAAGATTTTAATAAGCAAGCGGGAAGCTAGATGTCTTAGGTCTTTTGAGTGGGACGTGTGCGCGAATTATGCCATATAAAACTCAAAGGTACTCATAAAAAACATCCACTGCTTTTTCACTGGAGAGATTTAAAAAAAGCTCATCCCACTTCGTCTTATCTAGTTCAAAATTAGTTTCTTGATAGTTGGCTATAAAATAATTCTATTTTTAGTGGACTGGCGCCTCATTGGTGTATAATTTGTTTGAAGTAAATCAAAATATATTCTTACAGCATAAAAGACTTTCTGGCATATTTTCCGCTTTTTGCTTTTTTTTCGATTATTTATTAAGGCATGGTTCTTGAATGTGGCTAGGAAGTTTATTATAAAAACGTATACATTGGCTTATAAACGAGACACCAATTTTCTTGAGCATGGTTGTAGGAACAACAAATTTGTGTTTGTTTCTATTACATGTTATGGATATCACTGTATTTTTTAAACAGATTAATATTTTTATGTCCATACAAAAGATTTTATAAATATACTAAGCTAATTAATTTCTCTTTTTTGTCTCTGAAGCAGTGTCTGGGTCTTAATTTATAAATTGCCCCTTTTTTGTAAAACAAAATTTGTGTGACTATCGGTGGCAATTCCCGTCCCATCGGACTATGAGAGTGAGGGAAGAGAGAGTGCACCTGTGTCTGCGCACACACTTGAAATTGGACGCCATGACCTGAAATATGGTATAATAAATATATAATAATAAAATAAAAACATACGGTCGGGGGATCTCCGGCAGGAACGAAGTTCAAAATGAAAATCAAAAAACCGGACAAAAGCGTGTCGGGCCACGCTCAGTGTAGGGTTCCGTAGTTTCCCGTCCGTCACAATAAGTGTTCCCACTTATGAGTTTAAAGGTGGGTATCCATTATGTTCGCGCTCCAGCAGCGCTCCGCGCTCCTGCAACTGCTCCCGGTAGTGGGTACTTGCGCGAACACGGAGCGTGCAACATTGCACGTTCCGCGGCAGGCGCTCCGACTCGTGACGGTTTTTAGCGCGAACACAAAGGGGAGTGCAGTGTGTCAAAGGGGAGCGCATGTAGAAGTGCGCGCGACGTATCCATTGGAGCAGTTGCAGGAGCGCGGAGCGCTGCTGGAGCGCGAACATAGTGGTAACCCAACTTAAAAAAGGCTATTTGTTACGGAACTCTAATAATTACGGAACACTAAAAACTGGCCCACAAAGGACATATCCGCAAAAGAAGTTAATTTTACCCACAATCTAATTTAATCAAACCTCGACGACTATTAGATTGTGCACTCATCAAATTACGAATATGTTTAAGTGCAACTTTCTTTACCACGGTAGGTCATGAAAGCACGGAAAATCTTAATATCGACTTTTAAAAAAATGACGTCATTACGCAACGCCATCTATCGAACCATTTATGAACTGGTTTTTACCTTAACATTTTGATAGCGTTAAAAAAATGAATTTTAGTTTTGTTCTAAATTGCCTTAGCATGTTCCTGATAGAAGTTTTATGTAGTTATAAGATACCGCCAATGCCAAGGAGAGACCAACCGAACAATTCGATAATACCCGACCCAATGTAATAAGTACCTACAGCGCCATCTCTCAGGGAATTGGGTTACTAATTAATACATAGACGTGCCAGAAGTTTTCGGTGGTAATTTTGGATTGCGAGAACCGATTTTAATAATTCTTTTTTAGTTTGAAAAAAGATACGTTCAGGATAATAAAATATGTAAAAGAAGTTAAAAAAAAAGCTTGCATATACGATTATACTACAAACAAGTCAAGTCCAGAAAGTCCAGAAATTATTTTGTACAACTTTTTGTCTTTTTTGTACAAAAAATGTTGTTTCCATCAAGTTCAAAATGATTTTCCTAGAAAGTCCTTATAAAGTACTACTTTTCAGATTTTTTTCATATTTTCTAAACTTATGGTTCAAAAGTTAGAGGGGGGGACACATTGTTTTTTACTTTTGGAGCGATTATTTCCGAAATTATTGACATTATCAAAAAATGATTTTAGTAAACCCCTATTCATTTTTAAATACCTTTCTAACAATAAATCACACGTTAGGGTTGAAATTAAAAAAAAAATCACTTCCCACTTTACATATAGGAGGGCTACCCTAATAAAACATTTTTTTCCAATTTTTATTTTACCACTTTGTCGGCGTGATTGATATACATATTGGTACCAAATTTCAGCTTTCTAGTGCTAACGGTCACTGAGATTAAGGGAGGACGGACGGACGGACAGACAGACATGGCGAAACTATAAGGGTTCCTAGTTGACTACGGAACCCTAAAAAGGCCATTGCGAAAATTTTAAAATATTTACAGCCATCTTGGATTTTTATTTTGACCTCACTATCGCCTTCAGCACCCTCGAAATCCATAAAAACGACACCCATGATGTATTTGAAAATATTCGCAGCCGCCATCTAAAATTTTTATTTTGACCTCACTATCTATCTGACTCTCTCTATTTATGTTATAAAAAGTTGCATGGAGGAGGCATAACGCTTTTTCGTTACGTGATGGTTTCTTCAAGTTTACTCCTACCGCAAGCTCTGTAAAAGAACTTTATTCCAATAATAAATATAATAAGTACATTGTAACATAAATAAAAAACAAAAATGGGCCAAGAATTGAACTCTGAGGGTCACCCACTGCTACTAAAGATCCAGATGATCTTTTTCCATTAACATCAACTCTCTGAATCCTATCACTTAAGTATGAAGTAAAAAGATCCAAAGAGTTGCTCCGGATTTCGTAGTGATGCAGTTTCCTGATTAACGCAATCCTTAGGCAAATCGCAAAAAATGCCCAAAGCATCGCATTTATCCCCCCATGCATATAAACATGTCCTAAAAGACTATTTTGTTTTCATTATTGAAGCAACACTGAACCCACTTTGTCCCGGTGAGATCAATTCGGTTAATACAACTTTGTAGATCCTAACGATATTCAGTGGGAGCTCGTGGATTGGCAGTTCAAAGCCGCAGCGCTGTATGCCTCCAATTTGCATACAAATTGCATAGACAGGATCTGCGAAATATTGCACGGACACTTGACAACTTCCAATTTGGCAGGAGAGTTCTTTTAAAGCGACACTTTTGTCTATAGTTGTCTATAGCTTCGGCCAATTCCTGGTTTATTTCTGTATCGTGTAAATACTTATGTGAGTACAGGTGTATTCTATACAAGCTGTGGATTTATTAAGCTGCCGTTAAGGATACACTTACTTCTACCCGTGGTAGGAAATACATAGAGAGAGAACGCATTCCCTGAAAAATTACCGCTTACCGCTGTCCCAAACGACTCATCAACAACACATAAGTACGTATTAAAATCATGTACCTACCTACCACATTAGAGTGAGTAGGTAGGTATGTCGAGTACCTACATAACAGACTTCGATCAATTATTGATCGAAGATAACAGAGCTACCCTACCTACTTGTGCTTGCCAATTTCTAAACGTATTTATCGCGCTCTGGTAGCGAAATAATTACACGTAACTTCCGTAAAGAGAATTCAATGGACAAAGATACGGAATTACAAGTCATCAATTACCGGCTTAAAAGGGCACAGTTGACTTTAAAACGTAACAAAATTAAGTAGAATTCGATCGTTATTTAATTACGTGGGTGGATGGGGGGGGGGATGGATTCATTGTGAGAGGATACGGTGAGCCGAGGTGCGCTGAGTGACTCCACTAAGCATTGTGTCAAAGAGTTATTTGCCTATTGTCGCTCGGAAGTCGCACAAAGACAAGCCATAACTCTGTGGACGTTCGAAGTCACTGATAGCTTTTTGAATGCAAAGTTGTGAATGTTATTCGCTTTGTGTTGATGAAAGTATGATAATTATAGCGATCGTCGTTTCTCTATACTATATTTTATTACCTACGTGTTTCGACCGTGTTGGCTAGTCTACAATTTAACGTTCGTGCTCGAATCTTCCAATAATAAAAAATAAAGAGAAAAAAAAAATGGAAAAAAGAATATAGAATAAAGTCACTCACGGTCTCATAAATTTACTCAACTCGAATAACTACATCCCAAATGATACCTACTATATGAAATACTTTATACATCAAGTCACTTGAACAGTATTATATTCACTTTTGAAGGACCCAGGCCATCGGATTTTCCAAACACTTACCTAAACATTATAATCATTATTTCTTGTTCCACGACAGAGTCGTGCAACAGGACACAATAATTAGTAAGCAGCCTCAAGTAAACTTATCATTAACGAGCTCCTAATTATAATGAGTGAATCGCAACAAAAGCGCTTTCATTTAAATGCTCACAAAACAAATTATTTTCCGGGTCACGGGAGAAGTTAAAATGGAACAATTTAATAGCTATCTCATTTTCAGCTTTTGTTCAGTTACTTATTTAGTTAACTGTTGTAGTTCAGTGACTGGGCCACCATCGGTATACATAAAAGTAGAAAACGACTTTATGAATTATATGAAGAATGGATTTGTATAAACACTGCTGAATTTAATTCATATGTTAAGAATTATTCTAAAATATTTAAAAAGTTTGTAGTATTGCCAAGACACGTTATTTGAGTTCAAAAATTGAAAATAGTAGTAAAATTATCAAAATTACTTGGAATGTCATTAATAGCGAAACAGGAAGGTCATCCAACCGAAGTAGTGACTACAGCCTTGCTATTGATGACAATATAATTAAATCAGATTCTCAAGTTTCAGCGGCCTTTGAAAATTTTTTTGCAGAGATTCCCGTATTAACCACTAAATCTCTGAACTCATCACCCACTGCTGCAGAGTCATTACTTAAAGAAAACGTTCCAGTTTGTGATTCTGAATTTCACTTCCAATATGTAACCAGTAAAGATATAACTAAAACCTTTCACACGTTAATTGTTAAAAAGACCGCAGATCTATGGGGTAATTCTGTGGATGTTGCTAAGTCGATTATACACATTGTAGCACCTACTTTAGCTGTTATATTTAATAATTGTATTGACCGTGGTGAGTTTCCTGATCTTATGAAATACATTAAAATAATACCGTTATTTAAATCGGGTAGTACATCAGACCCTACTAATTATAGACCAATTTCAGTACTACCTACCTTTAGGAAAACTTTTGAAAAACTTATTTTAAATCAATTGCAAAGATTTTTTAATAAAAATAAATTACTGCATAACAAACAGTTCGGTTTTACAAGGGGTCGTTCAACTACTGATGAACTTTTAGGTTAGTAGGTAGTTGAACTTTTAGGACATATTTATAATGCATGGGAGGACAAATGCGATGCTTTGGGCGTCTTTTGCGATTTGTCCAAGGCATTCGGTTGTGTTCTTCATGATACATTAATCAGGAAACTGCACCAGTACGGAATCCGGAACGCCTCTCTGGATATTCTTACTTCTTACTTAAGTGATAGGATTCAAAGAGTTGATGTTAACAGAAAAAGGTTACCCGGATCTGTAGTAAGAATGGGGGTCCCCCAGGGCTCAATTCTTGGCCCATTTTTATTTATTATTTATATAAATGACTTGCCTTACCTCATAAGGGATAAACATGATATAGTGTTGTTTGCAGATGATACTTCACTTTTATTTAAACTCAAACGTCAGCAGCTGGTTACTGACAATGCAAATAGCGCCCTTGCAGAAGTAGTTAACTGGTTTAATGTCAATAACCTATTTCTTAACGAAAAAAAAACGAAATGTATTAAGTTTACGATACCCCACGTTAGACAAGTAGAAACTAGTGTTCTCATTAAGGATGAAGAGTTGAAACCCGAAAATACCACAGTATTCTTAGGCATAACTTTGGATGCCAAGCTTCAATGGGGCCCCCATATAGATACATTGTCAAAAAGCTTAGCTCTGCAGCATACGCCTTTAGGAAAATTCGTGATTTAACTGATTTAGAGACAGCCCGTTTAGTTTACTTTAGTTATTTTCATAGTGTGATGTCGTACGGTATTCCGTTGTGGGGAAATGCCGCTGATATTCAGACAATTTTTATTTTACAAAAAAGGGCAATTCGTTCCATTTATAAATTAAGTCCCAGACACTCCCTCAGAGACAAATTTAAAGAGATTAATATAATGACTGTGCCTTCTCAGTACATTTATGATAATCTTTTGTATGCACATAAAAATATTAATCTGTTTAAAAAATACAGTGATATCCATAACATAAATACTAGGAACAAACACAAATTTATTGTTCCTACAACAAGGCTCAAGAAAATAGGTGGGTCGTTTAGATGCCAATGTATACGTTTTTATAATAAACTTCCTAGTCACATTCAAGAACTAAGCCTTAATAAATTCAAATCTTTTATAAAGCGTAAACTATGCCAGAAAGCCTATTATACTGTAAAAGACTATATTGAGGACAAAAAGGCTTGGGATTGAGCTGCTCCAATAGGTTTAGACTGTAATTATTGTTTTTATTTTTTCAATTTGCTATTTTACACTTTGTTTTTTTCAAAATATCTATTTAAGTACTTTAACAATGACATGTACATTTACTGTATAAAGTATTATATTATTTTAATTATTGTGAATGTGAGGACTATGTGGGTCATTGTTTCAGTTTTAATCATGGTCTGGCAGTTTGAGTAGTTTATGCGGCCTACCCAAATGTCCTGTTTTTGGTATTGTTCGTCGAATCGTTGAGCTCCTTAAGTTCTAAGTTGAGCTGCACGGTTACTGACAAATGCGTGCACTGACTGGACAGGTCCACTCAATCTATGTGGTACTTTCCTCAAAATACAATTTCAGACACCAATCTACATGGTCTTCACATGATCTGACTAAGATTTGTCTGGACTTTAAAAGAGACTGTGACCTCTGAGTTTGTTTTGGCCTTTCTTCTCAGAATAGTCAGATAGGAAACGCCGACCTCATCTAGTTTAAAAAAATATGATTGACGTGTTAAAGTGTTTGTACAAACCTACTAACAGAAAATAAATCATTTATCATTTATTTTTATGGCCGCTTAGGCAGGTAACAACACCCTCTCAATGTAGGGTAATGTAAAGGCTGCTCGAGAGACACCCTACCAAAATAAACAGCATAGATGAGTGAACCTGTAAGGAGTAGGCACACAGCGGAGGGGACTAAGTACCTACACTTACCAAAATACGCGACATCAGTCACTCTTGGACTGAGGTAGTTCCCTCTGTGCCAAAGGTAGGTTCTAGGGGTGGGTTTGCAACCTGTTGCTACTGATGCACGATTACATATTAGCGGGTATTAAAATCGTAGCATAGGATGGAAAAAGAATTATGTTTTAGGTAGGTATATTGGTCCTCCAACCCGTAGATAAGGTCAATGGGGGACATTGCAACTAAAAAAAGAGCAGTTCAATCTTTAAACCTTTAAAATGTCCACCTCACTTATTGATGATAATATATTAAATCTATACGACTAAGCATTTAACGGAGACTATTTTCGACTTAAAATAATGTCAAAAAGCTGTAAGATTTGCCTAAAATATCAATAAATAACCTATGCGGGCAGAAAAAGTACAATTAGCCCCATATTGGGGTAAATGCAACTATTTAAAATAACTCATTGATTTTTGTAGCTTATGTTACTAGAGTATTATATTATCTGTGTATTATATTATCTGTGAATATTATATTATCTGTGCTTATGTGCTCAAAGTAGGAGGCATGGTCCTCAAGCGTGAAATTTACGCAAAAATGATCTCTGAGTTGAACCAGTGAAGTCCCAATCCGACTAAAAGTATGATTTGTATTTTTTTTTTATTACAATACGCTCGCCAGCAAACATCTGGTTAAAATGACAACTAACAAAAAAGCTCTGTAATTCAGTTTTGACTCCTGTGGCACCATCTGTATAACATAAGATAAACTATCATTTTTCTCCTGGTCAATAGATGGCGTAGTATTTAAAAAACAATAGAATTGAAGATATCGCTGTTAGTTGCTTTAGCCCCGTAGTTGCAATAGTTTCCATTGACCTTACCTACTTTAGGAAAGACAGCAAACGCTAAGCCGTGGATCTCAGTGACTGAGCAATCGGCATTTGCTACGAGTGGGTTCGATTCCCGCACGAAACAAATATTGTATAGCTCTAAGCCCATGCTTCTGTTCACCGATGTGAATAAGCAGTTTCTATAGATTTCATATTTTCACTAGTTACATACAAATAAAACACACTGAGTTTTTATGCATAAGTACAAACACAATAACCGCAACACGATCAGTGTAGGTCCGTCCCTGGATGTTGCTAAATGATGAGTGTAAACAAAGTCACCTCGTTGGTACCCGAGGCACGTGCTGAGCGGATTAGCAGCGCGGCGGCGGCGGCGGCCACAATGAAACCTCCGTGGTCGCGCGTCGCCTTGGCCCATATTACTCTTTGTTCCCCAAGAAGGTAGGCACTTACTCTTGGCTAATTAGGAACGGTATATATTGTGAACCGAAAATTCGAGTATAAATACAAGTCATGTTTTTCTTTAGAATGAATAAAGTAAGTAAAGGTTGCTTTGGTAGATATTTGGGACGCTTGTGGCTAAGTAATAACAGCCGCACGGCTCGATCGATCAGGTTAAGCTACGCTTGCTGCGGTTGGCCCGTGGATGGATGACCATCTTTACATACCAAGACCCCTCCGGGCCCAGCTATCATTCCAGGTCGTTACGGGTAGTCAGAACCCCGAAAGTCTGACAACCAGTCTTACCAAGGAGTATCGTGATACCCAGTATGGGTTGTGGAGGTCAGATATAGGCATTTGCTCCATATAAAATACTGTTCAGCTGCATCCGGTTAGACTGGAAGCCGACCCCGACATAGTTAGGAAAAGTCAAATTAATTTTTTGACTTTGGCAGGTGTTTGTGTGACCTTATTCTGATTTGGAGATTATTATTGTAGGCAAAATTCCGTGGAGGCAAATGTAGAACGTTGCGCCATCTATGTTCGCTGAAGGGCAGTAACATTCATCAATCATTTTCTGAAGGGATAATCCCAGACGCGCTTAAAAAAAACTATAATAAAACCTATACACAAGAAAAACTCCAAGTTAGATGCAAATAATTATCGTCCAATTGCACTATTACCGACATCATCTAAAATCTTCGAAAAAGCAATGTGCAATCGCGTTTATAATTTTTGTAAAAATTTCAATGTTTTCGATGAAAGTCAAAATGGTTTTCGGAAAAATAGATCCACGATTTTAACAACGTATAAGTTTACTCAAAAAATATTAACGCTCTAAATAATAAAAAAATACGCTATCGGAATCTTACTTGACATGACCAAGGCATATGATAAGGTGCTGTATAATATATTACTAGACAAACTAAGTAAATGGTATCGGCGTTAGAGGAATAACTCACGAGTGGTTCGCATCCTACCTGCAAAACCGAGAACAATTTGTAGAAATTGAACATTGGGATCATAACACTGGGAAATTCAGCCCAATACGTTCAAATAGGCTTTGCATTCAAAATTCGATTCCACAAGGTATCGGGTGTTTGCTATTTTTATTAAGTTATATCAACGACCTCCCTAAAATTATTAGGGAGTCCTGCGTACTGTTTGCTGATGATATTTCATTAATAACTTCCTATAATGACTCTCAAAACCTGCATGAGAATTTAAATAATATAATGTTAAACATATATACAAAATTGGATGAAAGACCACAATTTAGAAATTTACTTCTAGAAAACCAAAATAATGCAATTCAGGCCTTACCTAAAAAATCCCTTGACTATAGATTTTACGTTTGACGGTATCAAATTGGAATGCGTAGATACTTTCACTTTGTTAAGTCTAGACTTAGATATCCACATGACCTGGAAAGCGGACATTCAAAAAATTAAATCAAACTAGCTAGTTTTATATGTATATGCATTACGTGAGCTCAGCCGCACGCAAAATACGCGCATTGACGTGGAGTTGCGGACAACAGCCCGTATTACCTATTACCTACGTGAGCTCAAAAAAAACACAGATTTAAAAACTGCCCTATCCACTTACTACGCATACGCATACTCGTGGCATTTTTTTTTTAAAGATGGGAAATCATCAAATGACCCCTCCCGCTCTGGGTGAAACGGAAGGGAGTGTCAGACTCTTACTGACTAAAAAAACCCATCCGTGTTCCTTCCTTAGCCCTTTATATTCCGGGGTAGCGGTAACCCTTTCGGACAATCCCGCTGTCCCGGCAGGCTTCGGCCCTGACGGGCCCCTTCTTCAATGCTGACATCTCTTTGAGGCGCGGGTGGAACACATACGCGCCGTCCGGCACGGCCCTGGTCCTGATCGGACGGCGAGCTACCCATTACTCGCCGTCCGCAGGCCCGCGCCTACGGTGGCCGGGAGTCGTCACTCGGCTCCCGACGCCCGGGGCGTCTCCCGCGGCGGCTGGGACGGGCGGCTCTCTCAACTCTCTCCCTCGCCCATCCCGCCACCTCCTTCGCTAGCATGACTGCTTCGCAGAAGGAGGTGACTGCCTCCCACTCCCTTTCGCCCCGGACCATGGCTTGGACCAGGGCCGGAAGCGAAAGGTCGCCGCCGCTGCCGATCGCCTCTACGAGGACACGGCGGTGCTCTGCCCAAGCGGGACAGACCCCCACCGTATGCTCCACCGTGTCCTCTGGGCGATCCTCGCAATGGTGACACCCGGGCGTTTCCTCCCGCCTGATAATGTGCAGGAACTTCCCGAAATATCCGTGTCCGGTGAGGACCTGCGTCAGGCGGTAGGTGAGGACGCCGTGACGTCTCTCTAGCCACTTCTCAAAGAGGGGCCTTACCGCCGCTATCGTGGCGTGCCCTGCGCTGGGTTGCGACAGTCGCTCTTTCCATGTCGCCAAGAGATCGCGGCGGAGGTCCGTCCGCTCCGCAGCAATTTGCCGCGGAAGCGGGTTTTCCCCCCGGCGTAGTGCCTCCGCGCGCCACTCAAAGAGGCGCGGGAGGACTATCGCCTCCAGATCCCATGGCGGCAGTCCGGCAAGGAGGCTTGCCGCCTCGCCCGAGATCGTGCGGTACCCCCGTATAAGCCGTATGGCTACCACCTTTTGGGGCGCGTTCAAATAGTGGGCGGCTCGTAGCCACAGCGAACGCGCCCACACCGCACTATGGAAAATATAGGTCGGTATCGGATCAAAAATCTGTAACTTCATGAATTTTTGTCGTATCGTGATGAAATTTGGCACAAATATGCAGTAAGGTTTGGAGATTCGAATGATGTGTAGTTTATCCTGTTTTCTTGTATATCTATGTATGTTTTTTTGCATAGAATGAAAGAAATGGGAAAAAATCACGAAAAAAATAGTTAAAAATTTATTTCAAATGGAATGCAAGTTTATAATGACTAAAAAGATTAAACCATGGTTAATTACAACAAGCAAGGTAAACAATATATTTATATATGAAAACAATTTACTAAATTAAAATCATATTACTAATAGGTACATCCTATACTCTGGCTTCAGGAAATGATGTAGCTAGGTACAAATATAAGTAATAACTAATTATAAATATTATTTTAACTTATACCACTTCAGGATCAGGGTCGGTAAAGGTGGGTTCACTTTCAGGTGCCACGCTTAAAAGACTTAGTGCCTCTTCTTCAAGTTCTTTCACATTTCTTACGTACGGTTTTCTCAAACTTGTTATATATGGATCTGACGTGTATAAAAGCGTTTTAAAGACATCTTCATTTGTAGCAGATCGGGAACATTTTCTGGCATGATGAAGTCGAATGTTTCTGTAGTCTTTGTTGCGAGACTCTTGTGCGTCTTCCGATAGCTGTCCAATAGGAAGCACCGCAAAATGTTTGATAACGTTTTCCCCGTGTATGAGTATTTTATGAACGGAGGATGGCATATAATACCAATCGTAATTACTTACATAGATTCTTGCAGTTTCTATTGCATATTCCCCAAATTTTTCAGGGTCGATCATCATTCCAGAAGATAAAACTTGCAAGATAATGTACAGGCGTTTAATCAATGCCTCATCTACACCTGTTATTTCCGATAAGCAAGTGCTATTATAGAAGAATCTTCGTGCGGTATTGCCATCGTTCGTATTCCCGCTAACTTGCCGAGGTTTGTCGACGATTAATCCTAACTCCTCCCTGAAACGTTTTTGAACAAGTTCTTTCTTTTCTTTTTTTAATCTCTTATTTTCCTCAGTTGAAGCAGACCACGTCTTAAACGAAAGATTATAGGAAATATGCAATATCATTTCCATGCAGCGAATCCAGGCGTGTAAGGTAGACAATCCGTATTGGTAGGCGTTTTCGTTTTCAGGTCTGGCAGTTACTTTCGATAGGTCATTCATTAGCCGTGGAGTAGCCCCACATATCGTGCACGTGGAACCAGATGGAGTATCTGTAAGGACCTGAGCCACCTTTCCATCGATCATCGTTAGAAATAGTTCATGCTTCACATTTACTACAACACCATCTTTGTTTATAAGTGATGCTTGTGCAGCCCTAATTTGTTTTTTAATATCATCGACAACTGCCTTGGTTTTTTCTGGAGTTTCCCTACAAAACTCAATAGAAATGGGTCTGCAAAAACGGACAGATGAAGGTACCGGATTTTGCCAAACAACGGATCCCGATTGCACATCAACTAATCTGATGGGGACTAATGAAGTGATGAACAAATTGGCATCTGAAATTGTTTCCGACTCTTCTGCAAGTATTTGCTTGTATTGGCTTTGACCAGATGAACCATCACATCCCCATTTACAATAAAGGATCAATGTTCTATGTTGTTTTTGGAAAACAGAATCGATTTTTAAAATTCTAGCAGCAGTATGATCCAATAAATCTTGGATATTAATCACTTTAGCATAAGTATTCGTGATTTCGATCGTAGAAGATGGTGGATAACAGGATCTTTTTATTTCTTGTATTTTGTAGTAAGGCGGGAATATACAACACTTTCGTTCGTTGGTTAAGTTTTTCAGGTACATATATTGTGCTTTTGTTAGATCTAAATCTATAAAAGCACTCAATGCTTCTGTATCGGAAAGAATCTTCATCTGGTCTGAGTCGTTCCACTTACTTGAGAAATCTAATTTCTTTTGAGTGTCAGCGGTTCTTAATTCTTCGACAAGATGAGCTTCTGTGTACTCACGTAAAGCCCGTAGTCCCTGCACATAGGCGTTTTTTATATGTTCGAAGCCATATTCTTGGAGTAGAAGAGTGTTTTTCCTCTTCTTGGTAGATTCTGAGGAGTCTCCATAAGCCAAGCATGCTCTTCCTCGTTGGCCAGATGTTGATGGCGTAGAATATTGTTCAGAATCCGGTAAATTTAACGAATACCTTGAGTCCAACCAAGTACAATTCTTCTGTAAAAATGTTTCTTTTTTCCGAGATGCCAGGGCCCAGCGTTTGTTGAAAATAGGAAGAATGTGCCTTTGTATGTCACTAATTATAAAACACAAGTTGTTTTCAGAAACATTGAGTTTTTGCACTAAAACTTTGGATAATGATTCCATGGTCTTGCCGCCCTCGATATAGGGGATTATGAAGTCTCGTTTGGTACAGCTGAAGGAAGACATTTTAACACTTCACAATCTGCAGAAATAATAGGCGTAGATGAGATTTGCTTCACTTGAAGTTACACTGATGTAGATGGTTCGAATAGTTTTTGCTTCCCTTTATATACTCATTTTACAATATCGAATTGGTACCTAAATCATTATTATCTTATAATTTCCCACGCAAACCGAGTGCAAATTTGATAAGGTCCCTTTATTATCACGAAATAATGAAGAAAATCTCCAAAAAGTTCCATATTGTTCATGTGAATGGTGTCAGTGGTAAACCGCAAAAGATACCAATTTTCGGGAACTGACTTTTATCAGTTTTTTTCTCATATCTTCTAAAACCGCAAATTTCCGCAGCTGATTTTTTTTGCATTCTATTTATGAATAGTTAGACTACTACTCAACACAAAAAGTAGCGCTTGGGCAAACGTGGGTAACACTGAAAACCTTCGACGAAAAACAATATAAGTGAGAAATAAGGTATGTCACTTTTTAAGTAATTACTGAAATATTTTTCTTTACTTTTAAAATCATTAAATTGTATCGCAAAAAGTATAAAATAACCTTTCTAAAAATGTAAAATACTGCATATCTGTACCAAGTATTTTTTCACAATATGGTATTGAAACATGTATACGCAAAGACTTGAGTTTCGCACTTCTGTCTTCTATGTATTTCTATCTATGAAAAAAAATATAATTTCGCGTATTAAGTGAAAAAATCCTAATGAATATTATAATTTGACCATTAGAGAACCTAATAAAATAGCCATATTAGCCAAATTATGATATTCGTAAAAAGCATTTTTGATATGCGCTTGTTCTACCATTTTCCATAGTGCACCGGGGCGCCATATACGGCCATGGACCGCACGACAACCGCGTAAAGCTTCCGGCAGGAGGCTCCCTCAAGTTGGGCAAGAGCCTCTTGAAAGCGGCCCCGGCCCGTTCCAGTTTGGGGGCCAAACGTCGGAAATGCTCGACGAAGTTCCACCGGCTGTCGAGGACGAGACCCAGGTATTTCATCGTCGTCTCGACGCCGATGTGAACCCCTCCTACCGTTAGTTGGGATCCCGATGGTGGCCCGTTCCGAAGCCCATGAAAAGACATGGCTTCGGACTTGTGCAGAGCCACCTCGAGACCCAACTGCCGGATCCTCTCTACGACTTTTTTTTTTGTCGCTGAGAAATGACATTACGCATCTCCGCTCGTCGGGGGACGAGACGGAGTATGTGGGACTCCCTGCCAGAGTGGCAGTATACCCACTAAAACTCAGCGGTGTTCCCTCGTCGCCGTGGTGGGAGGGTCATGGGAAACCGGCTCAGCCTTTACTTCCACGACCCTCCCGGCGCATGCCCGCCTACCTGGCGGGCCCCGCGTGCCCCCCGAGCGGGAGCTGGGGGGCGACGGGAATGGCCGGGAACACCTGGCCATTCCCGTCCGACACTGGTGGAGGCGCGTGCGATGCAAGCGAGGGTGCCCCCGCACCCGTCGCCTGCTGGCCTCCACCTGGGAGGAGTCGGAGTTGACCGTCATACTGACGTCTTCTCCGACCCCTCCGCCGGTCCTCTCTACGACTATCGCAACCCCGCGTGTCATCGCGTCGGCCGCCGCCTGATGCGACCTCCCCTGCGCCAGGACCAGCGTGTCGTCAGCGTAGCAAACCACGCTGACGCCATCAGGGAGGTCGGCCCGCAGCACCCAGTCGTATCCGATGTCCCACAGGAGCGGCCCCAGAACCGATCCCTGTGGGACACCGCACGACATCTCTCGCCGGTTCCACTCTCCATCGCGACCGGGGTGGATGACGGCTCTGTCCGTCAGATACGCCCCGACTACTCGACGGAGGTAGTCGTGGCTAAGTATGGTATTATAATTCTTTGGAGAAATAGTGTAGATAGCAATGAACTATTTATCCTCCAGAAAAAAATGTATTAGGATAATGGTTTATATTGACAATGACGTAAGTTGTAGACCGTATTTTAGGAAAGTAGACATTCTAACTTAGACATCAATTAATATTCTAGAAATCTGTAAATTCGTTAGACAATATAAAAACTTCTACATTCAAATTACAG
Organism: Gortyna flavago; assembly: GCA_963669345.1. NCBI lineage: Eukaryota > Metazoa > Arthropoda > Insecta > Lepidoptera > Noctuidae > Gortyna > Gortyna flavago. Next base: position 455,784 of record OY770139.1, read on the forward strand.
CCCAACCTCGCAGATATGCACCGCGTTCACGATTTGAAAACAAGCTAGTACCTAATACCACAATCTAGGCTAAAATTACACAGTACAAGTCCTCATGTAACATCAGTTAAAATTTATAATAAAAATAATACCTAACGACATAAAAATGGAAAAAAAAAACGAAAAAAATGTTTATTACACGTCTCAGAAAACTACTTGTCGATAAATGTCATTACACACTAAATGATTTTTTTAACGATGACCTAATGGGGTGACAAATAGGATGACTATGAATTTATGAGACAATTTTTGAGACATTTATTTTTATCAGTTTTATATAATGACTTTTGTTTTATTTGACTTTTATTATTTTCTATTGAATTTCTTGTATCATTTTAATCTGTAACAATATTATTATTATTTTATTTTATGAATTGAATTTTAAATGACCTTATATGGTGTGTTATGTATTTATTCAAATTATCAATTAAAGCATGCTATTCTTCTTAATATACTAAATTGTTGTGCCCGACAGGGTCCATGTGAAACATTTAACATTTATTAAGATCTTTTATAATACACATGTGAATGCAATAAAGATTTGAATTGAATTGAATTTACATTTAGCGCCACCAATCGGCAGGACATTGGCAGAATATTTTTAAGGGTGGCGTTGTTTTTACGCGAATGTAACCCCAAAGAGAATGTAAAAACTAGGTAACCCGTTCACTGACCTCTAATAAACAAGTTGTTTATAATATAATAGTCAGTGAACCCGTTGTTCGCTGCACCAAAGCTTGCTACATATCAGTAATCTGTGTGCACCACTATCGAGGCATTTGATGGAGAGCGCTGTTCATGCACGAGAAAAGAAACAAATATGATTCACGTATACTTGTAGGTAGACCGGGGACAATAGTACCATTTTCGAAACATCGATTGATTACGCCAATTTATCTGTCGCTTTTTGTTTTAAATATTATTATTTTACAGCCTTGGTTTATTATCTACCTAAGAAAATATCTAAAGTTGGCCTAGATTGAACAAAACTTGGTCAAAATTGGCTTTGAATGAAATGATGGCTAACCTTAGATCCTAATATATTAGCTAGAAGAAGGAAGTACTTACAATATTGCTGCCACCCCTTTTGTAAAAACAGAATTTGCAAAGTAAATAAACAAATAGATATACATTATAAACCGCTTAAAGAATGCAAATCGTTGCTGATTAAGTGGATAAATAAGTTAAGCTATGATGAAGTGAGAATCTTCTGTACAATATAAGATAGTTCCGATTCCGCATGAATAACCACACATACACAAACACACACCCTCACACACTCATATACACACACGCACACAATCACACGCACGCACACACGCTTAAAAAGACACACACATACCAACAGACTAATAATAGTAAATACCTATAGAAAAATAAATTCATAAACCTTTGTTTCGTTACATGTTGCACTAATTTCAATGATATAAATAAAAAAGCGGCGCGGCGGCGCCTCCTGACACAGGCATATAAATGCTTAAAAGGAGACGCCACCAACTGTATAATGTATAACGTGTAATAATGAAATAAAACATTTTTGATTTGATTTGATTTTGATGGCTTGCTGTACCAAAACTGCATAGGGTAATAAAACGCGAATAAAGGTTTTAATCACATTTTCTCAGTCATTTATTTGAAGTCATATGGGTTTATAACACTGACCTCTATTAAAAAAGTACGCTGGACTAACGATACTCTACGAAATTACAGTTGTTTTTGTGCCGATTCAAAGCGAAGTTTTCAGGAACTAAGGCCGCCTTCCGAATTGGCTAATATCGCTCACAGCACTCAAATCGTCTCACATGCGTTCCATAATGGATATCACGATTATGACAGCTGAGAGCTGTCAACAATTCGGAACACTCGTTAGCGCGCTCACAGTGCTTACATAACCAGCCTATAATGATCCCACTGCTGGGACACAGGCCTCCTCTCAGTGAGAGGGAGTGGGCCGTAATCTACCACGCGGGCCCAGTGCGGGTTGGTAGGTAGATGTCACATGTCGTCGAATTTTTGGTTCTAGGACATGCCGGTTTCCTCACGATGTTTTCCTTCACCGTTTTGAGAGCAGTGGTGATGAAATAATTTACACAAAGTAAAGCGCCTGTCTGGGTTCGAACCTACGACCTACAACTCGTAAGTCGCGGCCAATACCACTGGGCCACCACTACTCTCGCTCACAGTGCTTACTCGGTGTCAAAAATATATTACAGCAGTATTTCTTCATAAAAACACCACACGTTCTTCCTTTTCTTTGTTTAGGTGGCGACTCTCAGCCAGAAGCACAACTTCGAAAATGCCACGTTATTAAAAAGATATGATGCAGCTCAAAATAAAACACACACTGACACATCCTCATCCTCACACACACACACTGTCATTTTTGACAGCGCTCACGGTGATATTAGTACGAGGCATGGTCGGCGTTATCGCAAGATGGCGCATGCCATGACGTCGTCTATGACGATTCACGTGACATCGTTATCGCGCTCACGCCAATTCGGTACGGGTTTAAGCACGCTCAAATCGATTACATCGATTATTTCCTCAATTCGGAACGCGCCCTAAAATTGACACGTTCTTTCAAATGGACGTTGAGTTGTTTGGTTCGTCTCTGATGATTTAGGTCTAAATCGTGGAATACGACTTTTTTTTGTGTATTTTGTGTTTACTACGTGATATTTAGAACATTTTCATTATGAAAGCATGCGCATTTTGTAAATAATAAATGATAAATGATTTTTATTTTGTAAGTAGGTTTGCACAAACACTTTTACACGTCAATCATATTTTTTATAAAACTAGATGAGGTCGGCGTTTCCTATCTGACTACTCTGAGAAGAAAGGCCGAACAAACTCAGAGGTCACAGTCTCTTTTAAAGTCCAGACATAATCTTGGTCAGGTTATATGAAGACCATGTAGAATATGTAGATCGATGTCTGAGATGGTCTTTTGAGGAAAGAACCACACAGATTGAGAGGACCTGTCCAGTCAGTGCACGCATTTGTCAGAAATCGTGCAGTTGAACTCAAAACTTAAGGAGCTCAACGATTCGACGAACAATACCAAAGAAAGGACATTTGGGTAGGCCACATAAATTACTTAAACAGCCAGACCTAGAAAAAAAAACTAACAGAACAAAGAGAATAATAAAAATTAAACAAAAAAATAAAATAAAATGACCCACATTGTCTTCACATGCACAATAATTAAAATAATATAATACTTTACAAAGTAAGCAAATGTCAATGTTTAAATAAAATTCATTAATTAATGTCAATGTGTATTTAGAAAAAAAAAACATTCAAAATGTAAAAATTGGAAGCAACTCAATCCCAAGCCTTTTTGTCCTCAATATAATCCTTAACAGTATAAAAGGCTTTCTGGCACAACTTACGTTTAATGAATGATTTGAATTTATTAAGGCTTAGATCTTGAACGTGGCTTGGTAGTTTATTATAAAAGCGTATACATTGGCATCTGAACGAGCCACCTATTTTCTTGAGCCTTGTTGTAGGTACAACAAATTTGTGTTTGTTCCTCGTATTTATATTATGGATATCACTGTATTTTTTAAACAATTTTATATTTTTATGGGCATATAAAAGAATTTCATAAATATACTGAGAGGGCACAGTCATCACATTAATCTCTTTAAATTTTTCTCTGAGAGAGTGTCTCGGACTTAGTTTATAAATTGATCGAACAGCTCGCTTCTGCAAAACAAAGATAGTCTGAATATCAGCGGCATTTCCCCACAATAAAATACCGTACGACATTACACTATGAAAATAGCTAAAGTACACTAAACGGGCAGTCTCTATATCAGTTAAATTACGAATTTTTCTAACAGCGTATGCTGCGGAACTTAGTTTTTTTGACAATTTATCTATATGTGGTCCCCACAGAAGCTTAGCATCTAAAGTTATGCCCAAGAATACTGTGCTGTCTTCAGGATTCAATTCCTCGCCCTTTATCAACACATTAGTTTTCACCTGCCTAACGTGAGGTAGCGTAAACTTAAAAACTGTAAAACTCGCTATCAAAAAAGCAGCGGAATAACTAACTAAAAAAAGTTTCGATTGCTTGTGTAAGCATTTTTAATACTATTGTTTTCATTAACATCTCATCATATTTAATTGTAATTCGGGCTCAGTTTTCATAGAAATATAAAATCTTTTGAATAGGGTTGTAAATGTTCCATGTCGACAATGTGTCGATAATTTTCTTCAGACAGTGAATAATTTTTTTACGTCTTTCAAATAGAAATTTACTCTTGCCAGAAATCTTGTTTCCGAAGTAAAGACCTAACATCGAAATAAAACTTGCCATCTACAATGTACATACTGTAAACTTTTGTCTATTTTACTTTAATTAAATACTTATTTCAGATTTCCCACCAACTCAACTAAGCAGATATGGCTGAAAAACATGAAAATGGAGAATTGGAGTCCTAAATCTAATTATCATCTTTGTAGTAAACATTTCACTGAGGACTGTTTCGTTAAACACGCTACACGTGCGCTCTTCTCCATACGAACACTACCTTTTGGAAGGGCCGACTAGAATTAATTTAATTTTTTCGTTAATTTTTGACGTTCAAAAGTGCCTGCCTATTTGAAATAAATGATTTGACTTTGTTATTTTTGTATTTTTTTTTCCATTATTAAGCACGCTATCCAAATAGCCAATAATGAAAATGGAATCACTCCATTCTGCTAGTAATGACTACCTACATGGTAAGGTAATATTACACGGTTCACGTTTGGCATTCAATTTGAGTATCTAAGTATTATTTAAGTAATGGCTATTACTTAAATGTAATGCAATATGGGTCACGAAGAATACAACTGCCATTTGATTTACTAGGTTAGAGCGAAATGGCAACATAAGCTGAATAGTTCAATAGCTCAATATTGGCTCAATAGTTTTTAGTTCACATTGCGAACTAATGTGACCCCAGCTCAGCTTGTAAAACTAGTGTAGGTAGTTGAGCCAGAAGATATTAGCTCAAGCATAATAGTTTTAAGCCTATCCTCAAATTTAAAGCTCACTGATCTGACCGTCATGCGCTATAACTTCACTAGGACACTATCCACTAGTCTAGAGCTTGCCATCTGACCACGCCCTAATGAATTTTCAGTTAACCTTTGCAGAGCAATTATTCTATTACTTAAAAAATAACTGGGAGTTATTCGATATTTTTTCTCTTAAGTAATTATTATTCTCTCTGTTGTGTTAGTTTTTGTCTAGGTCTGGCAGTTTGAGTAATTTATGTGGCCTACCCAAATGTCCTTTCTTTGGTATTGTTCGTCGAATCGTTGAGCTCCTTAAGTTTTGAGTTGAGCTACACGATTTCGAACAAATGCGTGCACCGACTGGACAGGTCCTCTCAATCTGTGTGGTTCTTACCTCAAAAGACCATCTCAAACATCGATCTACATGGTCTTCATATAACCTGACCAAGATTATGATGTCTGGACTTTAAAAGAGACTGTGACCTCTGAGTTTGTTTCGGCCTTTCTTCTCAGAGTAGTCAGATAGGAAACGCCGACCTCATCTAGTTTTATAAAAAATATGAATGACGTGTAAAAGTGTTTGTGCAAACCTACTTACAAAATAAAAATCATTTATCATTTATCATTTATGATAGTCCAGCGTACTTTTATAATACAGGGGGCCTAAAAAGGCCCCTTTGGCAGAATCATAAAACAATTCATATCACGCAATTCATCTGTTTCACAGTTTCACATCTATACATCCCTGAAGGGTTAGGCAGAGGTGTAATAAGAAACATGTGTGCCAGCTCGTATTGGAGACCATGATTATAGAAACTTAAATTTACTAATTGTGAAAAATCTCTGTGCTGATATTACTATTTATATATAATATATCTAATATATCACATATTAGACGTGCATTCCTTTCTCGAATTTACATTTGGTGGACCTAAAGAAACACTAAAAGTATGTAGTGTTGCAGAAGCGTCTGTCCCTGCTGTTCCACTGTTTACGAATATCAGTCCAAATTGCAAGCTTATTGCGATTAAATCTCGCCGCTATAGTGAAGACGATAAAAAGTTTATTGAAGAAGAGATCACAAAACTCCTAGCTGCTGGCATTATTGAAGAAAGCACGTCCCCCTGGCGAGCTCAAGTACTAATTACAAAGAACGCTAATCACAAGAAGCGCCTTGTCATTGATTATTCACTTACGATAAACAGGTATACACAGCTTGACGCTTACCCACTTCCCAATATGGAGGACCAAGTTTTCAATATTTCAAAGTATTCAATCTTCAGCGCGATCGATTTACAGAGTGCTTATCATCAAATACCGATCCTACAAGACGAAAAACCATATACCGCTTTCGAAGCTGCTGGAAATCTATACCAGTTTCGTCGCGTACCATTTGGCTTAACAAACGGAGTGTCAAGTTTTCAAAGAACCATTGACTGGATTATTCGAAAAGAAAAGTTAGAAGGTACTTTCGCATATCTCGATGATATAACAGTTTGTGGACGATCTAAATCTGAACACGATACAAATTTGCAGAAATTTTTAGCAGCCGCACAAAAATATGGTCTTACTCTCAATAAAGAGAAAAGCAAGTTCTCGCAGAATAGCATCAATATCTTAGGCTATACCATCGAAGACCATGTCATAAAGCCAGATGCTGAACGGCTGCGCCCACTTCTCAATCTTCCACCGCCAAATGACACACAGTCACTACGAAGAGTGTTAGGAATGTTTGCACATTATAGCAAATGGATTCCAAACTTCTCGGAAAGAATCCACGCTTTAGCAAATACAAGAATATTCCCACTAAATAAACTACTTGTCGAAAATTTCCAAGCATTGAAAGACGATATAGTAAAATCTTCTGTTCACGCTATCAATAACTACATACCTTTTCTCGTTGAAACGGATGCATCTGAACATTCAATCGCTGCAACCTTATCGCAAGCTAATCGACCGATAGCATTTTTCTCTCGAACCCTGAATCAAAGTGAACAAAACCACTCCGCTGTTGAGAAAGAAGCCTACGCCATAGTCGAATCGTTAAAGAAATGGCGACACTTTCTTATCGGAAAACAATTTCGTTTAATCACAGACCAAAGATCGGTAACCTTTATGTTAAATAACCAGCTAAATAGTAAAATCAAAAATGAGAAAATACAAAGATGGCGTTTAGAACTAGCTCCGTTTAAATACGATATCATTTACCGTCCAGGTACTCAATACTCAATACTCAATACTCAATATCTTTATTGCATTCCAAAATGTACATTTGTTGGTGGGTTAAACATAATAAAGTCACAATTTTGGACCCTGTCGGGCACAGCATAGAATGTGGGAGAGAGGAGGAAGAGCACTGAGTGTTTACCTCTAATAAATATCAAATTCTTATATTGCACACTATGTTATTGTTTATAATTCCTACTTAAATGAATTGATACAGAACGTGTATGTACATATATATATTTATAGTATTTTATATTATAAGATGGTATCTAATATATAAAATTCTTCTTCTTCTTTTTTTCTTCGGTGGGTAGTTGTAACAGTTACACAAAGAAAATTTTGCTCTTAGTTAATATTTAATATAATTTAATTAAAACATTATTTATAATTATTTATGCTATATTTTAAAAGTTTATAGTTAGTACCTGCTGGTGTAGCGTTATCTCTTCTCAATTATTCTTCTCTTACAAACTACTATCACTATTCACTTCACTTCATCACAATGGATTCTCTAACAAGCACTCTGAGTGAGTTAAAGGATATGTTTCACACAAGGATGTCCGCCTTTGAAGTTGAACTACAGAAGGCCCCTCCATCACCTGTCACAACCTCTAGCCTGGCTGCGGAGTTTAAAATGTTCCAGTCCTTCATCACTCAGGCGCTCAACAGTATTCAGCAACAGGTGGAGCTGCTAGCTCGTAGTGTCGACCAAATGGAGATGCGGGGCCGAAGGAAGCTCTTGCTGTTGCATGGTGTTGTTGAGGAGCAAAAGGAGGACACTGCCAAGGTAATCACTGAGGTAATTTGTAATAAATTACAATTGAGTGACTTCACAGTTGCGGACATTAGCCGATGTCACAGAATGGGACGAGCCGTACCTAATAAAACCAGGCCTATCCTGTTCAAGGTTGGTACTCTTGCGGTCCGGGATAAGATATGGTTCTCTAAGGCCAAACTAAAGGCAACTGGCGTCACCATGTCCGAATTCCTAACCAAGGGGCGGCACGATGTGTTCTTGGCGGCGAGGGAAAGATGCGGTGTCACCAAGAGCTGGACTAAGGCAGGCTGCGTGTATGTCCTTGGTCCCAACGATACGCGCCATCGGGTTGAATCCCTCGCTGAATTGGACAGGATCGCGCCGAATCCCAGTGAGCCCGAGCAGAGTGAACCTGAGCCGGCTGCATCGGTATCGGCTGTCCCGGTTGTTGCTGCTGCGAAGACGGCTAGGTTGAAGCGTTCTGCTGCTTTGAAGAAGTGATGTAGTTGTGCATGTTTTCTTCAAAGTCCGGGTAACATTGTATTTTCTGTTTTTACCTTCCGTTTATTTTTATTGTGGTTCAAGAAGAATTTGTTGTCCTGTCTTGACATGAACTTAACTGACAAACGCAAACGTAAATAATGTAATGTCACAATTCTTGTTACTGTCAGTGTCAGTCAACACACATGTCAGTTTCCATCGGTGCGTTCCGTTTCACGGAACGGTGCAATGACTGACTGGCAGTTTTATAATTCTTTAAATGTTCTGCATATTTTTTTATTGTTATTATTATTATTTTTCTTTTTCTCGTTGTGTTTCCTCCTCAAATGTATTACATTTTGTTTTGTATGCAATTTTTTTTCTCTTTCTCATCTTTTACTCTATTGTTGCCCGGACTGCGTAAATCATTAGTTTTGTGGTATCATTTTTAGTTTAAAAATAACGCAACCGGCAGGTGGACTGTTATTTTGGTTAACCTTTATTAGTTAGGAGTTTGTTTTTGTATATTTTTTTATTTATTTATTATAATATATATTATTTTTATTATATTACTTATATTTATGTCTGTTGATGAAAGCAGTGATAGTAATAGTTTTTTCTCTATAACTAGTAACGACGACAGCTTCGTGAGTGTTCCTTCTCTTGCAGACAGTCTTACAGCGCAGTTTTCCGATGTTCCCAAGAATTTTAATGTTATACATATTAACGCTCAGAGCATTCCGGCTCATTTCCATGATATGCTGGCAAGCTTTGACTGTAAAAACATACATGCTATCCTTATTTCCGAGTCATGGCTTAAACCTTGTCTCCCTTCAACTTGTTACTCTCTTCCCGGCTTCCAGCTTATAAGAAACGACCGGTCAGTTGGTGGTGGTGGTGGTGTTGCCATATATCTTCGCACACACATTCCCTTCTCAGTTGTCAATATGTCGGCACAGCCACCGCCATCAGGTGCTGGTGAACATCTGTTTCTTGAAGTGGAACTACACCATTCAAAACTACTTCTTGGCGTCTATTACTCTCCCTCTTTACGTGTTAATTTCTTTTCATCTTTTGAAAATCTATTAGAAATGTTGATCCCTTCTTACAGTCATAGTATAATCATGGGTGACTTTAATACTTGTCTTCTGAAAAAAGACCATCGCTCTTCTTCTCTGATTAATATTTCGGCTTCCAGTAATCTTTCTATTCTTCCGCTGAATGCCACTCATAATTTTCCTAACTCCACTCCATCGCTTCTTGACTTGATTTTTGTTTCCTCTCCTGATCGCGTCGCTAAGCATGGCCAATGCTCAGCCGATGCCTTTTCCTATCATGATCTGATCTATCTCTCTTATAAAATTCGCCCGCCTAAGGCGAAACCCAAGATTCTTATGCAACGCAATTTTGGTGGTATGAATGTTGACGATCTTTGCAAGGATGCCAACAATATAGATTGGTCTGCTCTACTTGCATCTACATCTGTCGATGAGCAAGTCGGCATTTTTACGACTAAACTTATAGAGCTTTATGATCCATCACGCACCTGTTCGAGCCGTTAAGGTTAGACATTTGCCGGCGCCGTGGCTCACAGATGACATTAAAGCAATAATGCACAAAAAAGTGACGGCGAAGTCTAAGTTTAAGCGTAGGCCTAATGACGCTAACAGGGAAAGATATGTCTCAATCCGTACTCACTGCAATAAGGTGTGTAGGAATGCTAATCGCCATCACATTCATACTTCTGTCCAAAATGGGGACGCATCCAAAGTTTGGAAATTTCTTAGATCATTGGGGGTCGGTAAAACCCGACAAGAGACAATCCCAAAAGATTTAGACATTGATGCAATGAATAATCATTTTACTGCTTCGTCCGATTTTGATGGGACAATAAAATCTAAGACACTGCATTATCTTTCATCTCTTCCGACTCCCAGTTATTCTCCATTTGTTTTTGGTCAATTCTCCGCATGTGATGTTAAGAAGAGCTTACTATCGATTACTTCCAATGCAGTAGGAAGTGACTGTATCAGCCGTAATATGTTAGTCCCTGTGCTGGACGTTAACCTTCCCGTCATTTGTCATATCCTCAATTTTTCTGCATTTAGTGGTGTCTTTCCATGTTCATGGAAAGATGCTCAAATAATTCCATTACCCAAAAAATTCAATCCGTCATCCTTTTCTGAATATCGTCCAATATCCGTCTTACCATTTCTATCCAAAGTCCTTGAACGGTTAATCCACGATCAAATAAACACTTTCCTCTCCAAAAATAATCTCCTTAACCCTTTCCAGTCTGGCTTCCGACCTGGTCATAGTACCACCACAGCGCTTCTGAATATTACGGATGATATAAGGTCAGCCATGGAAAGCGGTAATCTAACGGTCTTAGCTTTACTTGATTTCAGTAATGCTTTTAATACTGTTGATTTCGATGTTTTGCTTGGCATTCTATGCTCTCTTAATATATCTCCATCGGTAATTGACTGGTTTCATAGTTACCTGTTCGGTCGCCGGCAACGTATTTGCATTGGAGAGACTTTGTCTTCCTGGTGTAATACTTCTGCCGGTGTACCACAGGGTGGCGTTCTTTCCCCTTTACTTTTCGCAGTTTTTATTAACTCTATATCCGATGAACTAATTTCTTCCTACCACCTTTATGCAGATGATTTACAAATCTACGCACGAGCTCCTCTTGGAAATCTGTCCGAGGCTATCTCAGTGATTAATCGCGATCTGGCCCGTATATGCGACTGGAGCAAGAGGTATGGACTTATGGTCAACCCCGTAAAGACGCAGGTTGTTGTGGTTGGCAGTTCTGGGACGGTCTCAAGAATTGATTGGACGACTCTTCCCCAAGTTTCTTTCGACAACTCTATTATTCCATTCAGCGAAAAAGTTAAAAACTTGGGGATATTTATTGACAAGAACTTCTCTTGGACGGCCCAGCTACAGGAAGTTAGCCGCAAGCTATTCGCATCCGCTGCATCTTTGAAGAGACTGCGTAATATTCTACCAACTGCCACCAAGATTGCGCTTGCACAGTCACTTCTTCTACCCATTCTTGATTATGCTGATGCCAGCTATCTAGATCTTACCCAAGACCAACTCGATAAACTTGAGCGGCTTCAAAATGTCTGTATACGGTTCATATTCGGTTTGCGCAAATATGACCATGTTTCTGAATTTCGTGTGAAGCTCAAGTGGTTACCAATTCGGCTTCGCCGGAATGCTCATATTCTTTCCCTATTGTATAATGTGCTCTTTTCCCCTTCCACCCCTCTCTATCTTAAAAAACGTTTTCAGTATCTTTGCGACTCCCACACGAAGTTTTTGAGATCATCGGATAATTTAAAGCTAAAAATGCCAATGCATTCCACAACATTTTTCGACAAATCCTTTTCTGTTCAGGCCGCTCGTTTATGGAATGCATTGCCAATTCAAATTAAACGCGCGCAATCGTTAGCTGTTTTTAAGAGACTCGTGAAGGAGCATTACTTGTTGTTGTGATCTTGTTTTCGTAGCTGCAATAATCTGTAGTCATCATTACTTTTCTTTGTTTATATGTATATTTAATATGTATTTATTTATGTATCTATTATACAGCATTATATATATATATATATTATATATATAGCTATGTATAAATTTTTGTGCCTATATTATTTTGCGCCACTGTCAACCCCATTTTTTATATCCACGCAATCACTGTCCATTCCAAGGTTGCCTGGAAGAGATCGCAGAAAGCGATAAGGCCGCCCATTGTATGTTTTGTATTAATAATCGTATTTTTTGTTATTTATTTTCTGGTGTACAATAAAGTATATATAAATAAATAAATAAATAAAATTCTCGTGTCACAGTTTTCGTTGCCATACTCCTCCGAAACGGCTTGACCGATTTCGATGAAATTTTTTGTGCTTATCCGGTATCTATGAGAATCGGCCAACATCTATTTTTCATCCCCCTAAACCGAAACTTACGCGGGTGAAACCGCGGGGCGCAGCTAGTATTTTATAAGTTTAGGTACTAGGTTTGGATTTATATTTATTTTAGTTAGGTACTTAGTATTTTTATAATGTCAATATTTTATCAATTTATTAAGCATTTATAATTTATCATTTAAGTATTCATTTACACTATAATAGCTCTTATTTATTAGGAATGTTTTTAATCTATTTATGAAAATATTATATTTATCTATATTTTTAATGGGTTCTGGTAGCTTATTGTATAATTTTATAGACATAACATAGGTACTGTCGGAGTGCATTTTTAGTCGTGACGTTGGTAGGTTGAGCCTGTTTCTATGTCTAAGTGTGATTTTTGTTTGTATGTCTTCTCTTTTGGTGTAGAATTTTGGGTACTTACGTACGAATTTACATATTTCAAAAATATAGAGAGAGGGTAGGGAAAGAATTTTCATTAGAGAATAATGTTGCTGACACTTTGTCGCGTGTATGCGCTGCTATCGAATCTCGTTCAACAAAACTCGTTTCCCTGCATGAAACCCTTTGTCACCCCGGTGTAACAAGAATGGTACACTGGGTGAAATCTAAAAATCTACCCTATTCTATTGAAGAAATCAGAAATATGACAAACTCTTGTCGTATTTGCTCGGAGTTGAAGCCTAGATATTACAAATCAACCGAACCTGGTCCCAATCTAAATAAGGCGACATCTCCATTCGAAAGACTAAGTATTGACTTTAAAGGTCCTCTACCTAGTAACACAAGAAATAAGTACATCCTGACAGTGATCGACGAATACTCTCGCTTTCCCTTTGCATTTCCATGCTCAGACATGAGCTCGACAACGGTTATCAAGAATCTCAATGAATTGTTTATGCTATTTGGAATGCCTGCATTCTTACATTCTGATTGTGGGACATCGTTTTTATCATCTGAAGTCAAGCAGTTTCTACACTCTCGCGATATTGCAACTAGCCGATCAACGCCGTATAATCCCCAAAGGAACGGACAAGTAGAGCGCCTTAACTCTACTCTTTGGAAAACGATCCAATTGGCCTTACGATCCCGAAAGCTGCCTATAGAGGATTGGGAAAGGGCTTTGAACCAGGCTCTACACTCTATTCGCTCCCTACTCTGCACAGCCACTAACTGTACGCCGCACGAGAGGATGTTCACACATACGAGGAGATCACCAAATGGTGACTCTATACCTACTTGGTTAACAAACTCAGACCAAGTACTGATGCGGAGATTCGATCGCACTAATAAATATCAACCTATAGTAGAAGAAGTTGATTTATTCGTACGTACGTTTGCCCAATGGTCGTGAAACGACCGTATCAAATCGTTATTTAGCACCACTAGGTCAAGACGGAGAAATAATCGAGAGCGAAACAGCTGATGGCGAATTAACTGATTCCATTCTACAAAATGAGCTTCCTGCCCAAGATATCGAGGGGCCGCCCATAACTTTAGTGCCATCCCGAGAACAAGATAATACGCCAGACAATACTAAGGATAATACGCCACACTCAGAGCCCCGGCGTTCAGCAAGAGAACGCAGACCGCCAGTACGTGTTCGTTATGTTGTTTGTTGCGTTAACTTCAGCCCTTTCTAGTGACAGTGCTTGATTGTGTGTTTCTTCTAGCGTGTTAACGTCAGATTTTCTAGTAACCTTTGTCTTATCATTTAAGATTTTATTCCAGAGATAAAGGCGTCGCGTATATTGTCATTCTTATTTGTTTCAGCGTCTACAGTTCTGAAGTCGCAGTCTTTGGCTAATTGTTCTAATGTTTGTAAGTAGATGTCTATTGTTTCGTCGCCCAGTTGTTTCCTAGATGCGAGGACATGCCGGGCATAAATTATATTTTTAGGTTTCGTGAATAATTTTCCGAAAGTAATGATTGCGGATGGAAAAGTAGTACACTCGTTGATAAACGTGAAAACGTCTGATGAAACGTGGTTTGTGAGAAGATCTAGTTTCCAGGAAGTTGGTAAGGATTTTACCTTCTCTTCTGTCAAGGCGCCTTCCGTAGCCATAAGAAAGCTTTCAAATGTTTCCTTCCAATGTTCCCATTTCTTTGATGCGGAACTATCAACGGGATCAATATCCAAACGTTCGGGTTTTAAGTATTTTTCATACTGGAAAAACTTTTAAAACATTTTGTTGATTAAATTGTAATAAAACAAACCTAATATAATATAGGTTTTAATCAACAAAATAAACGATAATATGCAATTAGATAAAATAAGACAAGGTATGACATACCTAAGTGACATTACAATACAAAGTTTCCATAGAAACATATCACTAAAGAGTTTGGTTGTCATACCACAAGAGGTGAACCCATAGCATTTTAAGAATCTCCATACAAAACTGTCATACAGCACACACCAAGAGCAGGGGGCCTAAAAAGGCCACTTTAAGCAATTCCTCTGAAAGCAATTCATTTCCAGAATTGCCAGCAGATCATTAGCAATTCCTCTAATTTTCGTAAAATGGTGACACTTATTAGCAGATTCATCTACAATTCAATTCATATCAGAATCATATTTGGTGTAAATATTACCGCATGTAAAAAATAAAGACCGTAACTTTATCGGTAAATTTTTCTTTACAGTTTTTATAAATCAAATTGGTTTTAAATTTTTTATTTCTGCAGTCTAAATGTTATTACATTATAATATACCTTCTAACTGCTAAAAATACCGCAGATAAGCCTTGAAAAGGGAAATTAGAAACAATAAAAACTTTTTAGGCTGGCAACGCGTACAAAGGAGTTTTTAGGACGCATTCCGAATTAAGCGCATACATTATTCAATTTGTGGGAAATCGAAAGATAAGACAAAGACATTTATTTATTTTATTCGTCGGATATGGTAGGTACAAAGTTGGTTGGTATATATGGATACGCTCAACAAATCCGCCGTTTAGCTTTTTAAAAATTGGTCTACAGCCAGCTCTCTTAAGGAGGCGCCGCGCCGCAGTTATTGCTCGCAAACATTTTTTTTTGCGCTAGGAAGTCGCTTTGTGTGTGAGATGAGTTACCCCATCCCATAGGAGTAAGCCGTACCTCAATACAGACTCTACGTAGCCGTAATAGACGTTGAGTGCAGCTTCTTCTTAGATGTAATTGAAGTTAGAAAAGTTAGATTCCGATTAGTGCGAATTCCCGACCGCACTAATTCCTAAATTGTTTACGATTTAGGTGAGTGTAATTGCATCGCTTTGATTTAGAGCGACTACTTTAGTGTTTACTTTTTAACACGCTCAAATCGATTACATCATTTACATCCCAACTCGGAACGCACCCTTAGTTTCGTAAGTCAACCAGGCCTGCGACAGCTTTAGTTCCAAAAAATGCGTTATGTCGCTACTTTCGGTAGCCATGTTGGTGGCAGCCATTTTGGTCGTTGTGTCATGTGTTGTGTGCTGTCAAACTGACAGAAGTGACAGATGGTATGCCAGTCATTCGTCACAGAGTATTTTTTTATCATTCGTGTTGGGTTTGTGTACAAAGTCGTTCTCCTCGCTTTATTGCTTGAGTTGAGATTTACTTCCAAGTTCCTTGCTCGATACGAATACTGCAGTGCTCTGGTGCTTTGGTACGCGGCCATGGCTCCTATCAAGTGCTGTGTTGTCGGTTGTACTTCAACCAACCAAACTCATCGCCTTTATAACTTACCAAAGGACGATAAACTTAGGGCTTTGTGGCTGTCATTCTTGGTGTCAGTGAATACCGAACTTCTTGGTCTATCAAAGGATCAGTTAGTGAATAAACGCGTGTGCCAAAAACACTTCGACAAATACCAACTGGATAACAAGGGTAATCGTCTCAAAGATGGTTATCCATGTCTATTTTCTACGAAAGAAATCGAGCATGGGGCACCTTTATCTGGTAAGTTATTAGCTCTACATATTAATAGGTACCTACACTTTTAATTTATAGCTGATGTGATTTGAAAATAAATGATGAGTCTGTTTACAAGGGATGGAAAGATTGATAAAGATGTGGAAAGGAGAGTATATGCGGGAAATAATAGTGCTACACATGCAATTGTGATAACCAGTTCATGTCCCAAAAGGCACGACTGACTGTTCACAATGGTGCTGGTGCCTACGCTTATCTAAGGAAGTGAATGTTGGGTGTGGCAAAAGAAGCTGAGAAATGATATACTGAGGAATCATGTGTTATGGCAATGGTGCGGTTTAAAAGAAGATGTAGTGACAAAATTAAAAAGAGTATGCTAAGATGGTTTGGTCATGTAGAGAGAATGAATAAAAGGTGACTAACAAAAGGTATTTATAAGGCAGATGTGAGTAAAAACAATGGGAGGGCACTACCTAGGAGGACAAATAGTGATATTCTTCAGAAAGGTCAGGTACCTAGTCTTCGCGACCGGCATGTGTGTATGACTAGATGTATGAACCTAAAAGGAGTATGTAAGGATGGTAGTAGGTGTCTCCTTGTAGTTTCTGCCTACCCTCTTTAAAAAAAGGCGTGAGTTTGTTATGTTAAAATTATTCAATTAAACTGATTATTTTCAGGTGATCATTTATATGATCATAACTACAGTAAAACGGAAGACATCGAGGAAATTGAGGAAAATCCAATTGTTGCCCAAGGTAATGATACTTATTTTTCAATCTTATCTTACTTATGCTTTGGTATAACTTATGTTTTATTTTCTGATATACACTTTTCTTATTTTAGAACATCCAGTTGATCATTTATATTCAAGACCAGCCACAAATCCTCTTGCATCTTCATTTCTCAATACTGGTAACAATTTTTAACAACTTTTAATTTTTTATTAAGGTTTGTAATTCATTAACTCATGTGGAACCTCTGTGTACACAATACAATTGAAAATTGCCAATAACAAAAAACTTATTAATGCTATTTTACTTACATGTTTTTCTGTTGCAAAAGGATCACATTGTTATTATAGAATATTCTATTTGTCATCATTTAAATATTATCAGTTAAAAAACATCCAGTTAATATCTGCATCTAAGTATGTTACAATTATGTCTATTTGTAAGTAGTTATTGATTCTGATCAGAGCCACTTGTCCAATTCTGTTGAAATGAGTGTTTTTTTTTTACAAAATTAATGTTTTATTGCAGATTTCCCTACCTTCGAATCAAGTGAAATACCATCAACAAGCAAGTGCGAAAAATCATCACTAATACAGATTGACTCTTTAGATCAAGGTTAGAATCATAGAAACTTACATAATTTTTAAGATATTCAGGCAAAGTCATATTATATGATTAATAAATTAATAATATTTTAGTAATGTTCCTAATAGATTACCTATTTTGTTTTGATTATGACATCATCATCTGCATAGCCATCTTCCCAACTTTGATTTGATTATGTACTGTTAAACCGAAATGGTTTCTTTACACAACTGTATTTTATGTTTTAAGAAACGTGTGCTACTTCATTTCTTAAAGTAGCATATTTTGGTTATAATGTCCTTTTTGTAATTTATTTTATTTTAGAGACGTCAAAAGCTAAATATAGCAATATAGGAAAAAAAAATGGCTGTGATGGCAAACTTTGCTCAAGGTTCCAAAATAGTTATCTGATATTCCTGATTCGCCCTTACTTAGAATTGAATGTTTCTTCTATTTATTACAGATGTGATGCGCAGTGTAACTCAATTAAAATATAAGGCACCAAACAGAATTGTTACTAGGAGAGGAGGTAATGTATATATTTTTAAACACACATAAAAAAGTTTTTCACCTAACTCACAAGAATATCAATATCCTAGTTACAGAAAAATATTGTCAAAAAAGTTTCTACACAAAAAGATATGTTAAAATCCTTTACACTTGTTTTGCTTCATGGATAGAATCTAAAAAAAATATTGTATGAAAGCCTTTATTAGTAGGTAAATACTCATTAGTAACAGTTTATAAAGTAAACAATGTTATTATTATTTTACAGCTAATAACTTGAAAACAAGAAGCAGGTGCATTATAAAAAAATTTAGAAAAATTGCCATAGTGGAAAACAAAACTCAGAAGCCATTTTTGCAAAGATTGAATGCTGCTAAGAAACTAAGCTGCAGCCAGTTGTTTAATAAAAATTTTGATAAAATGTCACAAGAAGCCCAAGATTTTCTACTCATGCAGTTAAAAATGGCAAACAGAAAGAAGAAGGCAATGAGATATACTACCAGTGAAAAGCATCTGGCGTTGACCCTAATGAAGGAAAGCCCAAAAGGGTATAGGTTGCTACAAAAAATATTTAATTTGCCCAGTAAAAGAACATTAAACCATCTTGCTGAAAATATAATGTTTAATGTGGGGCTAAATGATAATATTTTTAGAGTACTAAAGCACAAAACCCAAAAATGGGACACAAAGAAGAAACTGTGCTCTATTTTGTTTGATGAAGTTGCTCTTACACCTCATCTCACTTATGTGGAGTCCCAAGATGAGATAAGAGGCTTTAAAGACTTTGGGTATGAAAGAGAATTAAGGTTTTGCGATCATGCCTTAGTATTCATGCTAAAAGGAGTGTGCTCAAACTGGAGACAGCCTATTTGTTTCTATTTTTGTGAGGGAACAACTGCAGCTGCTACAGTGGTAACGATTTTAAAGGAAGTGGTCACTAAAGTGTCAGAGTCAGACTTGATACCTTTAGCTATTGTATGTGACCAGGGCTCGACATTTAGAACAGCCATAAATATGATAAAATTGGAGACCAAACGCAAAAGGATTTTAAATGAGGAATATAATGGTGAGTTGATTCATGATATTGACATTGTTTGCGAAGCAGTTGTAAATTGTCTGGATAAAAAGTGTCCATTATATCAGAGTATCTATCTGTATGTTAGTTCAGGTTATGGTCTACATGTGTACCGAATTTAATCCAAATGTATTCAGCTGTTAAATGATTATTGGGTAACAAACATTTAAACTTTGACAGTATTTTATAAATAAGTAGGATTTGGTTTAATCAAATTAACTTGTTGAACTAAATATTTTGTTTTTTTTTTTTTTGTTTGCAGATGGAACCATTGAGATATCAGGACAACAGATAAGCGTAGTGTATGATCCCCCGCACCTACTTAAGGGCCTAAGGAACAACCTTCTCACAAAAGATATGGTATTCAAAGGCAAAGTTGCCACTTGGAAGGACATAGAAACTGTGTTTGATGCTGATTGCCAACTAGGTCATACTAGAATGCATAAAAAACTAACAGAGCACCATGTTTACGCAGCAAAAATGAAGAAAATGAAAGTTAGTGTAGCTGCCCAAACTCTGAGTGCAACAACCAGTGGAATGCTTAAATATACTGCATTGTTCAGTAAGTTTTTACTTTTTTATCAATATGTATTACCTAATAATACTAAAATCATCTTCTTGATCACTTATGTCAAAGTTCACCAACATTCTAACCATCGGTTAGGTATTTAAACAGTTGATTTATGTCAAATTTCCTAAGGAAATCAACTGTTTAAATACCTAACCGATGGTTAGAATGTTGGTGAACTCAGGCCTTACTCACTCACTTTAATTTTATTTAAGTACCTCAAAAAAAGTTAAAAATGACCTTTTAATTTGGTTCAAACTAATGTAATATCCTTTGCACTTTCTTAGTCTGATAGAATGGAAACACTTTGTTGTTAGTTTTGTTTGTTTGTTTAAGTGATATACTTATATATAATTATGTAATATTTCAGAAACTACAGCCTCAGGTCAAAATGTCAGTGAGACAATGGCCACAACAGGCGAAGCTGTAGAATTCATAGATAAGCTCTTTGATAGCGTCAACGGATCTCGAGGGAGCACTGTCCGGGGCAAACTGCGTGGACCAGTAAAGCCGAACGCCCATCAAGTTTTCAATTTTTGGACAGAAGCCAAACAAATATTGAAAAATATCGAATTCATAGATAGTAGTAGCAAGAAAGCCCTCAAAAATAATAAAACCTATAAGGTTCGAGTTCCTTCTCTTAATGGATGGGTTACAACTATAGAAAGTTTTGAAAGGTTGTCGAAACTGTTGTTCGAAAAATATGAGACACAATATTTTTATCCTAGAAATGTAAATCAGGATCCCCTGGAGAATTTTTTTGGTAGGATCAGAGCCATCAACTACAGGAACGTCAATCCTGATGCAAATACTTTTATGAATGCGTTTAAATCACTGTTAATGTCTAACGTTATGGGTCCACATTCAATATACGCAAACTGTGAGGATGAAAAAGGAGACACAGTAGTAGATTTTTTAAAACTTATATCTAATGTTGATGCGAGTTCCTCATTAACATTTGATGAGGATAAAGAAAATTCCTTAATAAGTAGTAGACCCATAACAATGACCCAAGACATTAGCAGTAATTGCAATCAATCACTAAATCCAGTGAACGAAAGATTGCGCGTGCACTCTTCTGCATATACAGCAGGGTATATGTGCAGGAGAGTGACAAAAAAATTTAATTGTGGGAGATGTTCTGAGACTTATACCCAAACAGAAAGAGATGTGTTTCATAAATGGATCGAACAACGAGAATACACACTTTTAAAACATCATAATTTAACATATCCATCAAAGAAGTTTTTAATGTTTTATAGGAATGTCTCGGGCCTTATACATGATTATTTAAATAAGTATGCTTACAAAGAATGTGTTAAAAAACGTTTAAAAACGGAAATAATTAAGAAATTTGATGTAAATTGGTTGGGGTGTACACATCATAAAACCGAAGTAAAGGAGTGGTTGCTTAATTTAATGATACGCACCCATGTTCATAATTGGTGCAACATAATAAATAAAATTTTAAAAGGAGGTGTACGAGAACAACTTGTGAAACAGATGTGTGCACCTCAACAAATTGCCTTTGATAAATATAAAGCCCATAGGTTAAGAGGAAAAATAAATAAAAAGTAATATCTCTAAAGTTTTATTTTTACCTACTTAGTGACAGAACCTTGCAAATAATAAAATTAATCCTATACTAATTTTCCATGGCACATCACTATGCTATCGATATTCAATGCCGGATGGTCATCGTCATTTTTGTATCTGTGTCATCACGACACTAGGTGACATTACGACACTAGCGCTTGGCGCATATTTTTGGAACTTATTGTCAACCATAGTACTGTCCTATCTGTCTCTGACTTGTATATAGTTATCTGTGAAGTCAACAACAAACTGTCAATTATCAACTTAATTTGTTTGTCGTTTTAAACAATTATGGAGTAAGATCGTTTTTATTACAAAGTAAGTGTATAATTGTTTGACTTAAATCATTATTTAATTATATTGCTGTCCAAAAGTATTCAAATGTACGTAATATTTTGTAGGAATGGAAAGGCGTGCAGCTAGTGTCTGAGATACAATGGAACAATCTGCTCGACTTTCTACAGTCAAACTGGAAGCGCTGTTGGTGTTGAGCCCCTTTTCGAGATCACTGCAGCCCCATGTTCTGGCCAGACTCGTGCGTCAGCGCCAAACCCTACCCCTGCTGATGCTACAACATTGCCTCTGCCTCGTCGAACTCGGCAAGCGAGATACCGCAGTGAGTGGATTTTTCTAACCCTACTGCTATTCATAATGCGGTTAAGACTTATGATGACTATTGAAAACAATTAAGTATGGTATTTTTATTACGTTTTTAGGTCGCCCTCTGGCTGCACTAGATAAGGCTCGGAGAATTTTACCACAGATGGAGATGCAACATGCTACAGCTGATATGGCAATTTAGGTAATAGTGCAGAACCTTGGGAGGCTTGCTGATGCAGTCGAAAGACTATTTATTGGTGTCCTATAGAGGAATTTTTTGTACATGCAATAAAATAAGTATAACATTCATAAGTACTTACTTAATATAATTATAAAGAAATAAGTACAAAGGAAACCCTACTATATTTTAACAATTAAATAACACATAAACGTTGCATAAAGGGAAAAAGGTATTGGGGCTCTGTGTCCACTTGTGGTGTCTTCAGTGTTGATTTTAAGGGATAGTCTTCATCACCTGAAATATAATTATTATAATATGTACTCAAATTAAACAATGATGTATGCAATTTTTATAAAGTTATTTTAATTATTGAGTGATGATTACTAGTCAGAAACCCGAAAGTCTGACAACCAGTCTTACCAAGTGGTATTGTATTACCCAGTAACTGGGTTGTGGAGGTCAGATAGGCAGTAGCTTCATGTAAAATACTGGTATTCAGCTGCTTCCGGTTAGACTGGAAACCGACCCCATCATAGTACATAGTTGGGAAAAGGCTAGACAAATGATGATGATGATTTGACTTACTAAAAACCACAAACATTCCTTTTCAGCCTGGTGGAGTTGTTCCAAGTGAGTCTTAAGTGGATGGTGATTCCATAAAAAGGAAGACATGGTTTGCCCCTCCGCAGCTAGCATCAACACAAATCAGAGTTGCAAACCTAAATGAATGAATGAAAAAAAGCCTAATTAATTATTATGTTTGTATTAGTTTTTTAATAATATAAGATGAGAATTGTTAATACAGGTATTAAAATATTTTTCCTATCACTATTGTTTTATTTTAGTAAAAAGTATAAAATATCTTTTGTAAACTTATTATTTCAATAAATTTTATTATTCTTATTTATCCTCTTCTACGGTCCTCTTATATTTACTACTTAATAAAAATGAAGTAAAGTAAATGAAATATAACAATATCACACCTATTATCCCTAAAGGGTTAGGCAGAGGTGTACCTATAGTACACCTAAAATGTGACTAGAAGATTGTAGTAAATAGGTAGGTACTAATTTAAGCATATGATCAATTTATTTAATTAAGGGGTACAGAGTACCTAAACCTCTATAATAATAGATGATAGAGTCTATCTAGAACTACTTAGTTAAAACACACTATACTTTTATCACAATACTTTTACTTACCTTGGGGATAGTACTTATGCCATCGCGGCGGGTACATTTATGTATGGCTCCAGGCCATACATATGTACCCGCCGCGATGGCTAAGGAATAAGGTCACTAAACACACTTATCTATTCTGTATAAGCAAACAATCTCTTGGTCCGGCATTTCGAAGTCTATGTCCAATCTTCAGAGGAGCTACACTTCGACGGCGCAAAAAAATGGTTTGCAACCGCGCGTGCTCAAGAAAATTTTCTTAAATGGCTAAATCTGCCGTTAGTAGAATATTTCTTCAGAAAATCCTCAATATGAATTGTAAGATGTTGCTATTGACTAACTTCTTATGAATCTGCTATTTGACATTAAAGCAATTCCTCTTTTGTGGACCATTTTACGAATCTCCATACAAAACTGTCAAACAGATGAATTGTGTGATATTAATTGTAAGCAATTCGTATTATGAATTGTCAGTTTGTGACCATTTTACGAATTTTAATATGATCCATAATGTGATCCTTTTATGATTCTGCCAAAGTGGCCTTTTTAGCCCCCCAGAGCAGAGCAGAGCATCTTCTGAGATAACTGAAAAATGACAATTGCAGTTCGGTGTGCGCTGACGATTAGGGATGATAAAATAAAACCTCGTATTATTTCTACATTTATTATATGTTACAACATACAAAACATATAGTAACAACAATATACGATCATATCATTACGCCGATGCTAGACGGGGCAGCGCGGAACTATTAGTTTCATTATTTTATTGTAAACTTTCTAGTTTGGACACGATTTCAAGAGACTAGACCAAGGAATAACAACAATAAAGCAATATAAAATATACGTCAAGTTAACTAATGCTAATAGAATTTGTGAAAATATTGTTCAACAATTGTTCATAAAGATAAAATTGTAATATTTCTTGTTGGAAGTCCGTTATAAATAGAAATAAGATACGTTAGGCCTGTTTTACCGCCTCCGGATAAGTAACAGTTAATTTGACTGTTAGATAATTCCATACAAATCCTTTTCTCGAACTTGTGCCTGTCCGGATACTGTGAAGCAGGCCTTTATTATAAGTATAACAATGGCAACACGTCATTGAATATTTTTTCTAAGATGGCAACTTACTATTCCCATCGTTTGCCATTCCCACGCCAGAATCAAAACAAATATAAACAAGTACAAAAGTCATAACAGTTATTTGTAGGATGTATAATATAGTATACATGATGGTGGAGAGATGTAGGAAGCTCTGAGACTATGCTACGTTAAGTTAAAGCTACAGTACGTTGCGTGCGACTGCGAGGGGTTCTGTTTCATTGTTTAGTCTATTAGTGCGACGGAAATATCGACACACTTACTGGTGCGTGTGCCAAAATATCGACACACTGGTGCGTGTGCCAAAATATCGACACACTTACTGGTGCGTGTGCCAAAATATCGACACACTTACTGGTGCGTGTGCCAAAATATCGACACACTTCAGTAAGTGTGTGTGTGCCAAAATAGAGAACTAACATGAAATGTATTAAAATTGACATCTTCCCTTGGCAGCGCCTGTTTGTCGGTCTTTATTGATCGCATGTTTTAGAAGACAGTTGAGTCATGGTAATATTACCGTGGTTCAGTTCTAAGGGCAAGTTTTCATGCAAATACTTCGTAATAACTTTGCCAATGTGCATTTTCTTTGCCAGCCATCCCTTCTTGGAATTAAGATCATTACGCGTCATTGAGGCAAATTTTTGGAATTTCAACCCACTATATTCATCAGCTCTTGCCACATTTTTAGGGTTCCGTCCCCAAAGGGTAAAAACGGGACCCTATTACTAAGACTCCACTGTCCGTCTGTCTGTCTGTCGGTCACCAGGCTGTATCTCATGAACCGTGATAGCTAGACAGTTGAAATTTTCATAGAATGTGTATTTCTGTTGCCGCTATAACAAAAATCACTAAGAACATAATAAAATAAATATTTAAGTGGGCTCCCATACAACAAACATGATTTTTTTGCCGTTATTTTATAAGTAGTGTTAAATATTGTATGGTGGTACGGAACCCTTCGTGTGCGAGTCCAACTCGCACTTGGCCGGTTTTTCCTAAATGTCTGCAGATATTTCCGTCGCATTACACCCTTAAAATTATTAATTTAAACGAGAATTGGGATAAACATTTATGATAATTTTGCGGGCGCGATTCGGATGTGAAGTCATTACTTCACATCCGAACCGCGCCCGTATAACGCGGTGCGGCTGCGTGGCGCAGAGCCATCTATTGGTGGTTATAGTTAAACAATTAGTTTGAATGGTTACAACATGTGATTTAGGAGTTAGCTAGGTTAGTTTCTAGCACAGAAGTCAGGAAAACAAACTTATGTAGATGCTAGCTTACCGGAGTAAACAGATTTAATAATAATAAAGAAACTACACAATTCGCCTCTTAAGCCCTAAAAACACACTATGATCAATACTTCGACAAAATAAGCCGTTTTCATTATCCTCTCTAAGACTTATTTATCTTTAACAGTTACAAATTAACTCTCCTATGAGCGTCTGTCATCTGTGCTAGAAATGTTACAGAAACGTGTATATCTATCGTAGCCTAACATTAATATTGGAACACTTATACTAGAGTTCAATTCCTTCTCAGTGTCTTAATTAGCGATACGTGTACTAATGTACTTACGTCTAGTGTCGCGTTGTTTGTTAATATCGGTCTTAGAACTGAACGGTGTCCGATATCGACGCGAGATAGCAACTCGTACGGTGCGGCCACACTACGTAATCAACGCTTCGAACACTTCTAGTATAAAGCTTACATTCAAGAATAGTTTTTGTATTGTGACCTGTAAGATAGTTAACTTTATAAATATTTAGGAACCGAATTGAGCAGTTTTTGAGCTACGTTCGAGTTCAACACTAGACGGGCAAGCCCAAAACAAATACACAGATATTTTACTTTTTACGGATAACTTTTTTTTTTTTTATTATAATAAATAAAACGGATATCTTGGGGGAATAGGCAGACATGTCAGGTTTACTATATGCAGCTTGTTTAATTACTTTTATGAAGATTATATTTTGAAGAGGATTGACTAGATAAGTACAAGCGAGCGAAAATTCCAATACAATTCTAGAGAAACCGCTTTTTTAAACCGTAATTTTAAATATTGAAAGGTAAATCAAAAGCGTAGTGAGACCGCAGCTTACAATTGAAAATAAACCCTATAAATAGTTATTATAACGTTTGAAATTATTCAGCCTTAGTGTTATGTAACGTCAGCGTCAGCAATGTCTGAAGATCTGTCGCTATCCGCGTACTTGTGCACTTCACAACTAATTACATAACGTGACTATGTCTGTGCTTATATTATGAATAGTGCTAATACTTTAGTTTCCAATTTATGTTATTTCGGAAAAGCAACTTCAATGCTTACTCACAGAGTTTAGTTAACACAGCAACTGTTATATCTGTAACTACACAGTAATATTGATATAGTACTACTCATTCTGAAATCAACTTCATTTACCTACACAAAAGTTAAGTTGTTACTTATTTAGTGGAAATAACATGTATTGGAAACTACGAATAATAAAAAGTCAGAACGCGTAACTATGAACAAAATCAACGAGAAATTCGGCTCCAAACTTCACTACATCGACAAAATACCTCGAGTATTTGAACGAAAGAACACACATGCAAATCATCCAAATAAGCCAATCAGCTGCGCTCGCGTAAAGCGTTGTGTTCCGGCAAGTGCCGTGATTGGTTCTGGTGCGCGGTAGCCTTTTCGGCAACGCCCACCGCGGTAAACATTTGCGTGGTGCCATTTTTGAGCTTGAGTTACTTACATTTCTTGACTTTTTATTATTCGTAGATTGGATTCAACGATTTTAATACTTTGCATAGTTACCCATACATACTTATGTGGGTTGCTAGATACAAGGTATTGTTGAAATTTTTGTCGTGTTGAAAGGTTGCCCAGTTACATTAAGCAGCTATATTTTTTTTTTGTCTTTAATCCATATTTGAAGAAAATGTGTCGTAATGGAAAAAAATCGGTATCTAGCAACCTTAACAATGTGTTCCCTTGTTTCAAAACCTCACACAGACATTGTCACAATAATCTTAACACATAAACCTTTAAACATTGAAATATAGTCCTTATGCATATAAAAATAAAAGCTACATAGTTATAAAGAATCTCTTTGGTGACAGTGTAACAAATGCATTGTTCACAACTCTTCTACTCGACGAAACTTTGGTGTGCATAGTAAAGGTATGCGCACATTACACCGGGCCACGATGGAGTTCAAGCTCAACAACTTATTATTTTTTTAGATAGAAAACAAAGTTATTGGAAAGTCTAGCAAGCTATGCAACTCAGTACCTATCGCTGATACATAAAACGTTTAATAAATACTCGACGAAAGGTGGTCGACGAGAATAGATGGTTAAATATACTCTTTTTCTCTTTCCATGTGGCCTTATTTATTACGCGCATACGTTAAAAAACAGTCTAATAAGTAGATTTATTACCGAAAAGTTAATAATTTAAATCGTTCTATTGGTCACGATAATTCCTTACGCTATGGACACTTACTGAGCTAAAATAAATGCTACGCATTGGTACATGTTACATAATATACGAAATAAAAAATTATAAAATAAATAATACTTACTTTTATCGTCCTCTAGACGTCAAAGTAAATCTCTGGCGACTATTAGCGCACTCATAATTTCATATTTTATTTGTAGTCTTGTGTAGTGTCGCTTTAAGAATTTGATACTATTGCAATATACGCTCTAGTCAGTAGTAACCTTTAAATCTTATTTTTCAAATACATATTTTGTGTATTCAACATTTTCGTTTGCGCACAAAAATATTCATGTGATCAAAATTATTTCAATAAATATTATGCGTTTCAGCATCAGTATGCTGTCAAAAATCTTATTAGTGCAAATAACATGCTAATTTGATCTCTACATTGTGCAGCAATGCGTTTTCATAGATTTTTTAAAACGAAATTTAACATACAGTTCTTGCAATTATAAAAAGTTTATACAGCTTTTTAAAATATCTTATGTTAACACTTGGTTGATCCATAAATAATATGCCTTTACGTATCATACCTAATCGGTATAAAGCTAAGTATATCCCTTGCTTTTCGTAATTTCATGTGTCAAATATACTACAAGAATTATATGCAGCATAATATTATTGACCATGTCTATGGTCACTTCACATATTATTTCGTTGACATGTTATTTATATTGACATCGCATACAATCTATGGTGCAGCATAATTTGTGCTTCGACAGTTACTCGACGATATTACAACAATATAAACGTACGATAACTTTAGAGCAAAGCCGTAGTTACAGATTATGTCGAACAGACATAGAGTAACAAACCTGACGCGCTGCGTGGCAAACAACTGCAAACAGCAGCGCGTCAGGTTTTTTCGCGCGACACTAGACTACTGTCTACTGTCTGTCTGTCTGTGTAGTCTAATGTCGCGCGAGTGGGTGTGGGTGTGTGTGTGAGCAGGCTGCGGCAGCTCATAGTAGCGCGCACTTGCCGAACTTGCGCCGGCGACGTAGCTTCTCTTCCTGTTGTGGGTGGTTGCGGATTATGCGCACCAACTGTAAACAAAAGATAAGTTTGATATTAGATTTATAGAAGTTAGCTATTCGTATTCACCAGTAAAAAAGAAGAGGTCTCCTTAGATTAATATGCCGCGCCAGCTCGCACCAGCTCGCGCCAGCTCGCGCCAGCTCGCACCAGCTCGCGCCTGCTCGCGCCTGCTCGCGCCTGCTCGCGCCTGCTCGCGCCTGCTCGCACCAGCTCGCGCCAGCTCGCGCCTGCTCGCGCCTGCTCGCGCCTGCTCGCGCCTGCTCGCGCCTGCTCGCGCCTGCTCGCGCCTGCTCGCGCCTGCTCGCACCAGCTCGCGCCTGCTCGCGCCTGCTCGCGCCTGCTCGCGCCTGCTCGCGCCTGCTCGCGCCTGCTCGCGCCTGCTCGCGCCTGCTCGCTCACGCACACGTGCACTGACCTCGTGGAAGGCTGCGTCGATGTTGAGCGGCGGCTCCTTGGCGCTGGTCTCGATGTATGGCGCGCCGAGCTGCCGCGCCAGCTCGCGCCTGCTCGCGCCTGCTCGCGCCTGCTCGCGCCTGCTCGCACCTGCTCGCGCCTGCTCGCGCCTGCTCGCGCCTGCTCGCGCCTGCTCGCTCACGCACACGTGCACTGACCTCGTGGAAGGCTGCGTCGATGTTGAGCGGCGGCTCCTTGGCGCTGGTCTCGATGTATGGCGCGCCGAGCTGCCGCGCCAGCTCGCGCCTGCTCGCGCCTGCTCGCGCCTGCTCGCGCCTGCTCGCGCCTGCTCGCTCACGCACACGTGCACTGACCTCGTGGAAGGCTGCGTCGATGTTGAGCGGCGGCTCCTTGGCGCTGGTCTCGATGTATGGCGCGCCGAGCTGCCGCGCCAGCTCGCGCCTGCTCGCGCCTGCTCGCGCCTGCTCGCGCCTGCTCGCGCCTGCTCGCTCACGCACACGTGCACTGACCTCGTGGAAGGCTGCGTCGATGTTGAGCGGCGGCTCCTTGGCGCTGGTCTCGATGTATGGCGCGCCGAGCTGCCGCGCCAGCTCGCGCCTGCTCGCGCCTGCTCGCGCCTGCTCGCGCCTGCTCGCGCCTGCTCGCTCACGCACACGTGCACTGACCTCGTGGAAGGCTGCGTCGATGTTGAGCGGCGGCTCCTTGGCGCTGGTCTCGATGTATGGCGCGCCGAGCTGCCGCGCCAGCTCGCGCCTGCTCGCGCCTGCTCGCGCCTGCTCGCGCCTGCTCGCTCACGCACACGTGCACTGACCTCGTGGAAGGCTGCGTCGATGTTGAGCGGCGGCTCCTTGGCGCTGGTCTCGATGTATGGCGCGCCGAGCTGCCGCGCCAGCTCGCGCCTGCTCGCGCCTGCTCGCGCCTGCTCGCTCACGCACACGTGCACTGACCTCGTGGAAGGCTGCGTCGATGTTGAGCGGCGGCTCCTTGGCGCTGGTCTCGATGTATGGCGCGCCGAGCTGCCGCGCCAGCTCGCGCCTGCTCGCGCCTGCTCGCGCCTGCTCGCGCCTGCTCGCTCACGCACACGTGCACTGACCTCGTGGAAGGCTGCGTCGATGTTGAGCGGCGGCTCCTTGGCGCTGGTCTCGATGTATGGCGCGCCGAGCTGCCGCGCCAGCTCGCGCCTGCTCGCGCCTGCTCGCGCCTGCTCGCTCACGCACACGTGCACTGACCTCGTGGAAGGCTGCGTCGATGTTGAGCGGCGGCTCCTTGGCGCTGGTCTCGATGTATGGCGCGCCGAGCTGCCGCGCCAGCTCGCGCCTGCTCGCGCCTGCTCGCGCCTGCTCGCTCACGCACACGTGCACTGACCTCGTGGAAGGCTGCGTCGATGTTGAGCGGCGGCTCCTTGGCGCTGGTCTCGATGTATGGCGCGCCGAGCTGCCGCGCCAGCTCGCGCCTGCTCGCGCCTGCTCGCGCCTGCTCGCGCCTGCTCGCTCACGCACACGTGCACTGACCTCGTGGAAGGCTGCGTCGATGTTGAGCGGCGGCTCCTTGGCGCTGGTCTCGATGTATGGCGCGCCGAGCTGCCGCGCCAGCTCGCGCCTGCTCGCGCCTGCTCGCGCCTGCTCGCTCACGCACACGTGCACTGACCTCGTGGAAGGCTGCGTCGATGTTGAGCGGCGGCTCCTTGGCGCTGGTCTCGATGTATGGCGCGCCGTGCTGCCGCGCCAGCTCGCGCCTGCTCGCGCCTGCTCGCGCCTGCTCGCGCCTGCTCGCTCACGCACACGTGCACTGACCTCGTGGAAGGCTGCGTCGATGTTGAGCGGCGGCTCCTTGGCGCTGGTCTCGATGTATGGCGCGCCGAGCTGCCGCGCCAGCTCGCGCCTGCTCGCGCCTGCTCGCGCCTGCTCGCGCCTGCTCGCTCACGCACACGTGCACTGACCTCGTGGAAGGCTGCGTCGATGTTGAGCGGCGGCTCCTTGGCGCTGGTCTCGATGTATGGCGCGCCGAGCTGCCGCGCCAGCTCGCGCCTGCTCGCGCCTGCTCGCGCCTGCTCGCTCACGCACACGTGCACTGACCTCGTGGAAGGCTGCGTCGATGTTGAGCGGCGGCTCCTTGGCGCTGGTCTCGATGTATGGCGCGCCGAGCTGCCGCGCCAGCTCGCGCCTGCTCGCGCCTGCTCGCGCCTGCTCGCTCACGCACACGTGCACTGACCTCGTGGAAGGCTGCGTCGATGTTGAGCGGCGGCTCCTTGGCGCTGGTCTCGATGTATGGCGCGCCGAGCTGCCGCGCCAGCTCGCGCCTGCTCGCGCCTGCTCGCGCCTGCTCGCGCCTGCTCGCTCACGCACACGTGCACTGACCTCGTGGAAGGCTGCGTCGATGTTGAGCGGCGGCTCCTTGGCGCTGGTCTCGATGTATGGCGCGCCGAGCTGCCGCGCCAGCTCGCGCCTGCTCGCGCCTGCTCGCGCCTGCTCGCGCCTGCTCGCTCACGCACACGTGCACTGACCTCGTGGAAGGCTGCGTCGATGTTGAGCGGCGGCTCCTTGGCGCTGGTCTCGATGTATGGCGCGCCGAGCTGCCGCGCCAGCTCGCGCCTGCTCGCGCCTGCTCGCGCCTGCTCGCTCACGCACACGTGCACTGACCTCGTGGAAGGCTGCGTCGATGTTGAGCGGCGGCTCCTTGGCGCTGGTCTCGATGTATGGCGCGCCGAGCTGCCGCGCCAGCTCGCGCCTGCTCGCGCCTGCTCGCGCCTGCTCGCTCACGCACACGTGCACTGACCTCGTGGAAGGCTGCGTCGATGTTGAGCGGCGGCTCCTTGGCGCTGGTCTCGATGTATGGCGCGCCGAGCTGCCGCGCCAGCTCGCGCCTGCTCGCGCCTGCTCGCGCCTGCTCGCTCACGCACACGTGCACTGACCTCGTGGAAGGCTGCGTCGATGTTGAGCGGCGGCTCCTTGGCGCTGGTCTCGATGTATGGCGCGCCGAGCTGCCGCGCCAGCTCGCGCCTGCTCGCGCCTGCTCGCGCCTGCTCGCTCACGCACACGTGCACTGACCTCGTGGAAGGCTGCGTCGATGTTGAGCGGCGGCTCCTTGGCGCTGGTCTCGATGTATGGCGCGCCGAGCTGCCGCGCCAGCTCGCGCCTGCTCGCGCCTGCTCGCGCCTGCTCGCTCACGCACACGTGCACTGACCTCGTGGAAGGCTGCGTCGATGTTGAGCGGCGGCTCCTTGGCGCTGGTCTCGATGTATGGCGCGCCGAGCTGCCGCGCCAGCTCGCGCCTGCTCGCGCCTGCTCGCGCCTGCTCGCTCACGCACACGTGCACTGACCTCGTGGAAGGCTGCGTCGATGTTGAGCGGCGGCTCCTTGGCGCTGGTCTCGATGTATGGCGCGCCGAGCTGCCGCGCCAGCTCGCGCCTGCTCGCGCCTGCTCGCGCCTGCTCGCTCACGCACACGTGCACTGACCTCGTGGAAGGCTGCGTCGATGTTGAGCGGCGGCTCCTTGGCGCTGGTCTCGATGTATGGCGCGCCGAGCTGCCGCGCCAGCTCGCGCCTGCTCGCGCCTGCTCGCGCCTGCTCGCTCACGCACACGTGCACTGACCTCGTGGAAGGCTGCGTCGATGTTGAGCGGCGGCTCCTTGGCGCTGGTCTCGATGTATGGCGCGCCGAGCTGCCGCGCCAGCTCGCGCCTGCTCGCGCCTGCTCGCGCCTGCTCGCTCACGCACACGTGCACTGACCTCGTGGAAGGCTGCGTCGATGTTGAGCGGCGGCTCCTTGGCGCTGGTCTCGATGTATGGCGCGCCGAGCTGCCGCGCCAGCTCGCGCCCCGCCTCCTCGCTGACGGCGCGCACGTGCACCAGGTCCACCTTGTTAGCGGCCAGAAGCATCGGGTACGTTTCTCTGCAGAACAACATTTGAAAAAATACTGTTCCAATTTTATTTTTATTACAGAGCGCAGCAGTATAATCATTGGGGCTGGCACAAGACAATTCACAGCAAAACATGTCCCGCCGAGCAAAAACGGCGTCCGACTTTAAAATAACAAAGTACTTTCCAATTTATGTGATTTTGTAAAAAAAATTACCTGTCACGTGTCACTCGCACTTGACAGGGTTTTTTTTGTGTCAGGTTTCAGGTTACAGGTTTTGTTTTATTACAAATTTATGTAAATATGTAAATAGTTTCTCACGGGTTTTTTTTTTGTAGTGTACTCGTAACTACAAATTTACGGTTTTAGGATTTTTTCGTATGTTACGTGAAATTTATTCTTGCCAAATTTCATGATTCTAAGTCAACGGGAAATACCCTATAGGTTTTGATTCCGGAACATAAGTTTGATTTTTTTCACTGCTTCAATGGATTGCAGCCCTAAGTATTTGATATTAATTTCGACTTGATAACTCCACGCGTACCTGAGAAAAAAGGTCTTGACCGACGGACAGACAGACAGACGGACAACGAAGTGATCTAATAAGGGTTCCGTTTTTCCTTTTGAAGTATGGAACACTAAAAACAACAACTTTAATGCCAACTTTTATGCCCATGTGACGGTAGCGAAACAGCCAAGCCTTTAAGCCAACATTTTGTTTATCTGGTATACTCCAAACCCAAGTTATGAGGGTTCAAAAAAACGACGAAGTGCTTCGAGAAAAGGTAGTTAGTGCCCTTACGCTTCGCTTGGCACGTCTTGGCGGAGGTACTACCGAGCCCCCAGATTGGTTGATTAGTGGTTTGAGTAGACTACCAGCCTAGGCCACAGCATGACCATACTGAAGAGTGTCTGTCATAGCCAAGATTCTGACCTGTCTTTGACCCTGAGGATTTGCGTGTGAAAGTGGCGGATGTTTTCGTAGCTCTGCTTGTCCGTGACGGAGTACACCAGCAGGAAGCCGTCGCCTTTGCGCATGTACTGCTCGCGCATGGCACTGAACTCCTCCTGCCCTGCAGTGTCCAGTACTGGAAGCGAGTGTACACGGCTGTTTTAGAAGATTTAATGTATATGTGGGTAAATTAAAGATGAGATTTGGGGATAGTTTATTGGGCTGATCTTTGCCATGAGTGCAATAAAAGCAAATCAACATCGTTGCATCATCATTTAAGGTCATAAGGGGTAGTACTCAAACGCGAACCTATCCACTAATCAAAAACATAATGGAATCCCACCTTTCCTCAGAAATGTAAGTGCCATAAAAAATCTACTGAAGCCTACAAATCTGTCGCCAGTTTACTAGTCTCAAAATTCAGACGGTTACAGCTACTGTTTCTGGTCAGTCCATAAACCCTTCTACATAACATATGAATAGGTGCTCACCGTCCAGGATGCACCACTGTCCATCCACCTCCGTGTGCTGGATGTACGAGTCCTCGATGGTGGGGTCGTAGTCTGTCACGAACAGCTTCTGGAAGAACTGGATGGTGATCGCGCTCTTGCCCACGCCGCCATCTCCCACCACTACCAGCTTGATCTGCAGGTGGTGAATAATAGTAAATGATAATGTTAGTGAAGGTGTGATAAGGGTAGGGGGTGAGGGGGTGAAAAGAGAAACTGGTTTAGAACTGATAGGAACACGCTCACTAGTCGAGGTTGAGCTACAAAGGTGTCAATAGGAACACACTCACGAGTCGAGGTTGTGCTACAAAGGTGTCAATAGGAACACACTCACGAGTCGAGGTTGAGCTACAAAGGTGTCAATAGGAACACACTCACGAGTCGAGGTTGAGCTACAACGGTGTCAATAGGAACACACTCATGAGTCGAGGTTGAGCTACAAAGGTGTCAATAGGAACACACTCATGAGTCGAGGTTGACCTACAACGGTGTCAATAGAAACACACTCACGAGTCGAGGTTGAGCTACAAAGGTGTCAATAGGAACACACTCATGAGTCGAGGTTGAGCTACAAAGGTGTCAATAGGGTAGTGGGTAGAATTGACAGACTAATTACATCGAGGGTTGAAGACTAGAAAATAATGAATCCCAAAGGCTTTTGGGTTACAATTATGGATATTTAGGATGCAAAAATGTTCAGTTTTCACAATAATAATTATTGTTTTGAACAAATCACTAAACTAGGCTTAAGAAGACGCGGAGCTGCTTTTCTGGCAACACTTTCATAAAATCACAATCACAAAATCAGTTAAAACTAAATAATGAGCAGCAAATTGAAATATAATCGAGTGTTAACTTTAGCTAATTCGCACAAAGAGTGACATGTCAACCAAAAAATCAGCCCAAATATTTAAAAATAAATTAGCATCACACTAACACTGTCACTGTTTTTGAACAACGACATACTTCAAAGGCACCTACCGGCCGCACTGCAAACAAAGTCACAATAGAACATAACTTGCCACAACTCTGCACTTTGAAGTTCTGCGGGGAGGTATCACACTCAATTGATCTCAATTGCCTCATATAATTTGATAGAGCGTAAAAATTACTGCAGACTTAGCCAATTAAAATTTAGTATTTGTGTAGGTAAAGATTCTTGTAGCATTGTAGCAAAAACAACAACATAGAAGATGGCACACTCACAACAAGATTCACTAAGAATTAGTCAAATAAATTAATTATGCAAATGTTTACATCAAACTCTGTTGAAAATACGAAGAATGAATTACCCCCCCCCCTGCTCTTATAATTTCCGTTTAAATGTTTAAAAATAAAAAAGAGTGGTATGGATTGATTGATCCAATTTAAAACCATTTCTACAAATTATTTTCATTATATTTACACATTAACAACCATTTATAATTATGATGTCTGAATGATTAATACTTACAAGAATCTAATATAGTAGTGAGTCATACATTACTCTTTTTGGCAGTTACAAATATGAATAGCCGCACTGCGTTCTTATTAGAACAGCTGACACTTGCACCACAAGCACTGCCACCCACACAATCACATGAAACTCATTCAAACATTACAAAAATACATTTCCTGTCTCAACGATCATGTAAATAATATTATATCATTCTGTATTCTACCCATTCCACTATGTTTTTTTTTTTTTTTATGTATGGTAAGTCATCAGATTTTAATGACCCCTCCCGCTCTGGGAGGAGCGGAACGGAGTGTCAGACCTAAGTTGGTATTTCCTGTAATTGCGTTGTAATCAAAATACCTATTGCACTATCTTATCAACATATGAGATGATATAGCTCCTGATCTAAGTACCCGCTCGACTTAGAAAGTACTCAGTAGAATATTTATATTGACGACTTGTCCGTAAGCTAGTATATAATATACTACTGGTAAGACTCCAACACTAGTTGTGGACCATCCTATTTCTATGTGGGTGTTTCTAAAACATCATTGACATCCTTACAA
Organism: Gortyna flavago; assembly: GCA_963669345.1. Classification (NCBI taxonomy): domain Eukaryota; kingdom Metazoa; phylum Arthropoda; class Insecta; order Lepidoptera; family Noctuidae; genus Gortyna; species Gortyna flavago. Next base: position 492,548 of record OY770139.1, read on the forward strand.
AACGCACTGAATCATTATGATAATTGTAATAATAGTACTTAGTGGACAACACATACCATTATTCATTTGAATGTTGCAAGTTCCTATTTCCTACCATTTTTACACACTGAAAGAAATCTCTTTTGTGTTGCATTTGACACAAGACTACTTGCACCGCTTAGCTTTTCTTAATATATTCTGAAAAAAAAACTACATAGTTCAACTACACATCCACAACAAGAAATGATATAATGCACTGTCAAGATTTGCATGATAAGTCCAGTGTTATCTTGTTTGCTACCAATGATAAGCAAGATAGTACACAATCATAATAAATCTAAGCACCTATTGATTATTTTTACTCTTATTTGTTACTGTTATTTTATTTTTGACTTCACTATTCACATTATTATTTGACATAGCTCATTATTGTACTAACATTGTAACAGATTTGGCACAATGGCTAACGTCTTTGGTTAGTGAACCAAAAGTGTACTAATATTAACAAAAATATCACAAAAAAAAAATTGTTTCCTGTCCTTTGGATAAAGATGTACAGACGCCAGCACATCAACCTACTACAATCTGTCAAATTTCTTTGATAGATTTTCAACTTTATAGCTAAAGTTTAAGGTTCAAAGTTGATTGGGAAAATTTGACAGTTTCGGGTAGGTTGATGTGCTGGCGTCTGTACCATGATCATTTGTGTTTATCCTTTCAGGATATTGCCATTGTATGATAACACCAATTAATTAATTACAGGAAGCAGAGAATTTACATGGACAATAGCACAAACAGTAAATGTTGATTGGAAATTATTGCAAAACAGTTTTGTTTTTATAAAAAAAATAACCAATCAACACACTCTCAGCTTATGGGGATTGTGCTCCATGGTATCATTCAAGATAAATTGTTCTCCATTGACAAAAGGCTTATTATATGCAGTAACTATGTTATTGATTGTATTTAATATGTGTTGCAATACTTTGTTATCAGTGTAGTAAGCTATGGCTGCTTGAACAACTAAATTCTTGGCCTTTACCTGCCTGACTGAATGGAGATTAGATCAATTCACTTGTTCACAAACATTGCCTTCAGAGACAATATAATTTCAAAAAAGCTAGGTAGTCTTCTTCGTTATTTTAACAAAAAGAGTATTGCTTTTGATCTTGTGATAATAAGTAAAATAGGCGCTTATAAAATAGCCAGGCCGACCTGTTTCCCAGAAACCATTTATTTATGCATTTGTTTTTTTTTGCTGCTGGATGAGAGTTGCCGAAAATCGAGTTGAATGGCGTGCAATAGGAGAGCCCTGTGTCCAGCAGTGGACTGCTATAGGCTGCTGATATAAACAGCTACACTAATTATTAATGTAAACAGTCTAGCTAGATTTGTTAGGGCTGTCTTTGGCTAAGTGTACATACACTTAATAATGTAAGAGAAAGTAAAGACCAACCCAAATATTTAGCAATTAGAAAGATTTGTCCTTCCTGTCATAGCAGTAATGTTACAATTTTTTTTTATAAAATCACATCACTCACCGTAGGCAGGTTCTCATTGGGTGGTCCCGGGCGCGTCATGTCGCTGCAGCGCCGCTGCGCCCCGCCACCTTCTTGTGATCGCTGGCTGCACGCTCATGGGATATTATCTGCGGAATTACCACCGGAGCCCATCAACACTGTTTTCCTGACTCATTATTTGCATGTTGGCACTGGCGCTCAGTCCTTCCACGCCCGTCAACCGAATTACGGCTGGCTACTGGATACCCGATAAAAATGTAATTGCTCACCTTATTATTAATATTTATCAGTGCTTGGACGGAATGTTAGCTGATCCGTTATGTAAACAGTGCAACTTAACACAAACATGAAACAAAAACTTTCAATCGCTGTCTGTTCGATTAGAAAGAAACCTGTGTAAAATTTTCTGTGACGTTTGTAGTGATGTGCCAAGTGTGATCATTTTTGAGGATGATGGAAAATGAAAATAATGGAACTGGTGGTAAGTTATTTTTCACACAGTTTTTCAAATGACAAATGTTGATGAACTTTTTACCCACGACGCGGACGGTACGGAGATGGTATATATGCGTTTGGGGTGAGAGCACAGAACATAATACTCAGAGGAGGGTGATAGGATGTGTGTTTGTTTGTTTGTGCAAACCAATGTTGCCATTTATCTCCAAAACTACTAGTCCGATTTTGATGCGGTTTTCAGTGATGGGTTTGGATTTGATTGGTGCATGTTCTTAGATAGGTGTTACGGTGACAACTTACCAGGGGGCGCTGCAGTAGACATTTGTTTGTGCAAAACCAAACTATTAGTTTCTTTCTTTAGTTCAAAATTACTTTTCTATCGTCATTTTTATCTTCTTTTCTCTTTAATGACTATTCTAGAGTTGCGGCCCAATATTTTCTACATCACACCTATCAACTTATTATTTTCATTCTACGTAATGCTAACGAGTTGAGTTACAACAAAGCCCCCGGCAAAGTTTAGTTGTAAGTACTTATTATAATTATATATTAAAATAAACTATAGCGATTTTGTGTATGATGAACCTATGCTCTTTAAAAAGTTTGAAATAAAGAGCAAAATTAAAAAAAAACAAAAACCCGCGACGGTTAAATGTAATTGGAAAAGGATAAAATATTTAAAAAAAAAAACCCCGACTTAAAGAATTTAGGTAACGTTAAACAGGTAAATTCTTATGGCAGTTTTTTAATTAATTTATCCTTTTCCAATTACATTTAACCGTCGTGGGTTTATTAAAAAAAAAATATTTTGCTTTTTTTAAATAAAATGTTACATTGACTCATTCATAAATTAATTCAACTCTTTGTCGCAAGTAATCAAGTAGAACATTCGTTCATTTTCGTAATAATGTACCGCACCGCAAAAGCTACAGTTTTCTGTTAAACAACAAATAGCTTTTCATTAAACATTATCGAACATACTATTGGTTACCTAGTTCATAATCGATCTTTTTATTAAAAACCCATTTGCGATAAGAAATTGGTAGGTTTTCTTCGCACTTCACTAGCAAATGTCAATCCTCAAGCTGGCCAACCTTCTGTCAAGTTATAGTGCGTTCATATATGAATATACAAAGTACTCTTTGATATATGAGGAGAATTTGTTTTTCTATTGTTTGGTGTTTTGGAATAATGGTCTATTTTTAATTTATTCAGATATTAACCAAAAAAAAAATACAGTAGGTATATAAAGGTTGCGTGCACGATATTTTTAATGATAATAATTAATCAATTAACATCATTTTATTTTATTTTATTGTGTTTGGGTGGCTAAGTGGCTTACAGCTATCAAATACAGAAATAGTAGCAGAGTGAGGTAATTGACAACAAACTATTTACAAGCAGTAGTTTTTGTTTTTATTATTTTTTTCGTTTATTATATTTATACGGTTCTTGCTCCGATATGATTCCGATGTAGGATCGATAATGCAATACCTAAGCAATGAAAATTAACTACCTAATTGTTTCTCCAGTTTTCCCAACCTGGAAATCCGAACAACAAATCGCGCACTTACCAGCTCGGACTATAAAAAAAGGATGTCATGTCAGTACCTACCGACCAATTTAAAAATCTATCTAAATTGCATTATTTAAAAGACATAGCTACCGAGGTCTGTTCTGTCTACCGATAGACTGCTGTCCATAAACTAAATCATGTCCTCATTATCATAATCGAGGACAGGAACCTACCAAAAAAAAAACAATATCGCACTGAAGTCTTGGCCGTAAACCCGGTCCCCCCCAGTAGACATAAATCAGGTGTGGGTTAACACGGCAGCACGCGCACCTTCAGAATGCGGGAACAAGCCATAAATACCTACACTTTGTACAACCCTACGCGCTACGGCAGGGATGGCCAACCTGTGGCACGAGATAGAACATTTTTACAACATGCAGTTAAAAAATAAATTAGGATCGCCTTTCTTCGGGGGTAACTTGGAGGAAACCGATCTTAGTATGTGGCTAACTTACGCACTAATGTTTCTTGCAACGGTAAAGAGTGGTTCCTTTCCTTATAGAATTCGCTATGAAAACGTTGAAAAATGTGGCATCAAAATATATCTATGTAACAAATAAAAATGTGTGCCACCCCTGTGTTACGTGATTGTACAGACGCCAGAGCACATCAAGCTACCCGAAACAGTAAAATTTTCCCAATCAACTTTGAACCTAATGTTTTCGGGATAAAGTTGAAAATCTAAAGAAATTTGACAGATTGTAGTAGCTTGATGTGCTGGCGTCTGACACGATGTTTTTCATCCCGGCCTCATCTGTAACGCCTTATCGAGCTATTATTTATCTTGGAAAATGTGGAAATAACTCTTTTTAAGCGCACGGGTTTTTTCAGCCAATGTAGACGTTTGAAAGTTTTATCACGACGTTGCAACATGTCTTGAATGGGAGAGCAGGGGTGGCACTTTGAAGAAAGATGTCTTATATAAAAAAAAACCGTCAACACTACAATGTAAATACCTAGGTACACTGTAACATTTTCCGGTGTACGTACCTACTCTCTGCAAGCTTTTCGTTGCAATCTCAGCTCTCCAAAAATCCGCAAAACATGTTTGTTTGCACCAACTGCACCGTTGCACTATTCCGAAAGGATCGTTTGCTAGATAAACAACTTCTCTTACCTATTTATGTTACGAACCACATTTCTCTAGAAACTTTGTTTTTTTTTAAATCACAATGATACCTCTCACCTCTCTTCTTGAACTCATTTATTTTTATATCATAATTCTGTCAATTCCCGTACTACAAGCTACCCGTGTCTTCTAAACAAAATATGGATAATATGGATGAATGAATGAATATGGATGGATGATATGGATTGGTGTGTCGGAAACATCCGACACACCAATCGGAACTGATAATAATATGACGATTGCAAGTGGTGGGACCGTGGGACAGCTCGCCACCATTATGAATAGTCCAATGCACCACATCAAAGGTAACTATTAAACCTATGTAGGTATTAGGTAATTCGTGCTTCGAACCTAGAATCTAATCAACTGTTCAGCCGTGCAATTTAGTCGCCATGGAGCCGTACACGGGAGCGCATGCGTGCATTTTGTGTCCGAGTCCGAGCGTATTACGAAAACAATAAACCAGTAATTACTGCGCGACGTTGGTATCGACATGAACAATTTTCACCTAATGGCCATGTGAACAAGCAAAATTGTCGGTTCTGGTCCGAGGCTGATCCCCGACGCTTGCATGAACGTCCACTTCACAGCCATAAGGTGGGCTGGGATAACGTCAACCGGTATTATTGGGCCATACTTTTTTGAGGACGAAAGAGGGCAAGCGATGACGGTTAGAGCTAACAATTATTGCAACACTAGCTTTTGCCCGCGGCGGCGTCGTCGATAAAAAGTATCCTATGTACTATAACAATATGCAAAGTAATTTGAATAAAACTGGAATATAAATGTTAAAACATTTTTGTAAACAACATTTTCGCTATTGCCATTCTTTGCTAGAACATGAAGATTTTGTGGGCTGGATACTCGTGAGCACGCCACATACAATTTATTGCCCATGGGAAAAACAAACGCCCTGCATCCTAAAGTCCGGCGGTGCTGAGTCTGCCCTTCGGTTTCAGCCGCCCTGAGAGACGCGTGGCGCTCCACATCTAAAATCTGCCGAGCTTGAGTCTGCTCCAAGGTCTCGGCATCCCTAAGAGATGCATGGCGCTTCGCATCTCAAATCTGCCGAGCTTGAGTCTGCTCCAAGGTCTCGGCATCCCTAAGAGATGCGTGGCGCTCTGCATCTAAAATCTGCCGAGCTTGAGTCTACTCCAAGGTCTCGGCATGATGCGTGGCGCTCCGCATCTAAAATCTGCCGAGCTTGAGTCTGCTCCAAGGTCTCGGCATCCCTAAGAGATGCGTGGCGCTCCGCATCTAAAATCTGCCGACCTTGAGTCTGCTCTAAGCTCTCGGCAGCGCTAAGAGATGCGTGGCGCTTCGCATCGAAAATCTGCCGACCTTGAGTCTTCTCTAAGCTCTCGGCGGCCCTAAGAGATGCGTGGCGCTCCGCATCTAAAATCTACCCAGCTTGAGTCTGCTCCAAGGTCTCGGCATCCCTAAGAGATGCGTGGCGCTCAGTATCTAAAATCTGTTGAGCTTGAGTCTGCTCTAAAGTCAAACGGGCCTGAAACTGTCTTCAGATTCTTGCGTTCTAGTAACTTTCAGGGCTCGAGCTCTGCTAGAGCTACGCGCTAAATCCGATTTACGCTTGCGAGGCATATCAAACAAACTTAATGAACTTAAATTATACACTACTCGTACTAATGGTTAACAATAAAGCTACACTACAACTACAATTTAGACAACCTTACCTACAACAAAGCACATTAAGTGCAAAGTGCTGAGCATCTGGTTATTCAAATGTTTGTTGCGCGGCGCACTATTTTCTCATACAAAATTAATGACGTTTAGTGACGTTCTGTTTTTCATACAAGCAAAGATAATATGAAATGTGACACAACCGTTACTACACGTCGACGTTTATTCATGTTGTGTCATATGCAATCCACGGTTAGACGCTGTTCTTTATTTATGTACATAAAATAAAGAACAGCGTCTAACCGCGTGTACTCTTGATGCGACTGTCGCTCAGGTGAGCTCATTGTTTCCGTATCGTGATCAACAGTATTGGAATGCTCGGACATAGTTCTAGGCCGGTTTAATTGTTATCCTAGTGTCAAAAATACTTCCAGAACTTGCACTGTAATCTGAAATCTGGTAACTGGACTGATCAGAATCTAAACGCTTATTCTTGGTTCTTGCTCGTGGTCATAATCTGTATCAGATCCACAAAAAATTGGTAACGTATGATGAGTACATACCTACATATAATATTACATATTATATTTATCATAAAGAAATCATGATTATACTTATTATTTTTTATGAATATATACGCAAACAATAAGCATAAATAACTTTACGATGAAGGTCTTCAATAATTTCAAAAAACCACATACACTCTTCCCGCTCACGGCGCACAGGACGACTGAAGTATGGGAGCGCACAGTGGAACGAATGTATGGGAGCGGTTGGACGTAGACATGTCCGAAAAATAAGAGTAAAATTATGACAAACTAATGATGCCATCTTATTCGATTACTTAATGCCTTCATAAATTGTGGTGATGAATTTCTTCATAACTCCCATATTTCGGGAGTAATTTGAGAAAATGTGAAATTTTACTATGAAAATGAGTGTATCGAGCTCTCTCCCTGCTGATTCCGGGCTTGTTTCAAGTAGCGGTCTCTAATATCGTAATGCTATTACTAAGAGCTATATTTAATACTAAGACACATAGTGCGCCAAATGTGCACTTTCTGGGATAAAAGGAAATGAAAATTTAAAAAAAAAAACGTTTTTTCCCCATTTGTATTTACTTTAAACCGCAGACAGACTTATTAAGAGGTCTATAAATATATTATATATATACAGAAATATATATTAACAAAAATATTCACAAGAACTGATGAGAGTATGACTTTTAAGTAAGTTGATAATAAATTACCTAGTTTCATTAAAAGTACAATAAATAATTAAGATGTAAGCTCTAATTTACTAAGTTACACATTTTAAAACAATAACATCATTTAATTATCTTCGTCATCATCATCATCATCAATTAATTCAAATTCAGAATCGATGTCCGCTAAATCATTTATGTTAACAAATTCGATATCACTTTTCTCAGAATCCGTAAGCTCATAAAATTCCTTAAAAGAAGATTTTTTTACAAACTTATTTCCTTTTGGACGGATACTTGTAACAAGTGGATCAGAAGACAGTAAAAGATTGTGCATAATATCTTCATTGCATGAGATACTGCTATGCTTTCGAGAATGCCCCTCTCTATATTTTCTAAAATCTTTATTTCTAGCCTCAGATGCCTCTTCGGATAGAAAACCAATGGGCACAATTGACATGTTCTGAACTATGTCTGGCCCATGCATTAAAATTTTATGAAGTGAAGAAGGCATATAATACCATGGGTATAACTCCACGTAAAGCTTAGCAGTATCAAAGCAGAACTCTCGGAATTTAGTTACGTTGATCTTCTCTCCTGATGAAATACACTGCAAGATCACACAGATTTTTCTTAAAAGCATAGCATCTATTCCGGTCAGTTCAGCAGATTTAGTGTAGTTTTCAAAAAATCTCCTTGCCGAGTTGCCATTGTTGGTGGATCCACTGCCTTGTTTCACAACATCGAGAAGTAAGCCCGTTTCTCTTCTTACAGCCTCTTGAACTCTTTTCTTCCTGTCATCAACTTGCCTTTTTGCTATATCACCCCTTACTTGCCATGATTTTATGTCTAATTTGTAGGAAATGTGTAATAAGCATTCCATTGAGCGAATCCAAGCGTGAAGGGTGCTTAAGCTATATTTATACATGTCCTCGTTTGCGTGTTTATCTTTGATTAACTCTAAATTATTCATTTCTTTAGGACAAGCCTTGCATATGTCACACACTGAAGCTGCTGTATTGGATATAATGGAATGAATTTTACCATCAATCATTGTCAACAGCAGTTGGTGTTTGACACTAATTCCATCAGTGATGGTGGATGGAGTTAAGGCTTCAATCTCTGCTTCGATTTCAGCCATCTCTCTCTGCACATTTTCTTTGGTTTCCTTTATAAACTTAAACAATATTGGCCGGCAAAATGAAGTGGAAGATGGTCGCTCGTTTTCCCAAATTGTTACACCTTTTGAGACGAGCCGCAGTGGTACAAGACTAATCATAAAATTACTAGCAAGATCGATTTGCTCATCTTCACTCGTCCTTTGATGATAAATGCTTTGGCTAGATGATCCGTCAAAACCCCATTTGCTGGTCAATACGAGCTGTTGATTGGGATCAACAGGGGTTTCTAACGACCTAATAAGTCTTCTTGAGGTTAAATCCATCAAGGCTTGTAATTTGATTTTTGCAGAGCTCTCTGTAACTGTGAGATCTTCTTTGGCCGGATAGCACTTAATTTTTTCTTTAACCAACATGTAGTAACTCGGGTATTGAAGAGCTCCTTCTTGAGTGTTGAAATCCCGAAGAGTGTTATAGCGCCATTTCGATAAGTTCATCGATACATAAAGAGCCAATGCCTTCAAAGGGGATATTTCCCGTACCTGAATTGATTTACCTTCAATGAAGGCTTTGATTTTTGAGGCCTCTTCTGGATTCTCCGTCAAGTATTTCATAACATAAGCTGTATCGCTTTGTCCTGCCTTTTGAAGCGCCCTTTCGGCCGAAAACATAATTTCAGCGCTGCTACTGCTGCATGAAAGACTATCTTCAGTGCGTCTTCTTTTTTGCCGGTTACTAAGGTCCTCAAAAGATTTACGAGGACTAGGATGTGTACAAGTTGAAGCATCAGATTTAGCAGGAGAAATTATGGGCTCGATGACGTCACTTATATTTTCTGTAGAAGGTTCCATATTTTCATTCTGTAATTCCGGCCATTGAATTGCAGCCTGTAGCCAAATCTCATGTTTCTTCCGAAACTTATCTGTGCTTCTTCCAGACTGTGTCCATTTTGCATAAATGCGGTAGCAAAATCGACGACACCAGTCTTTTAAACTTGTTTCAGCACTTTCACATAACTGAACACAACTGTTATCTTTTAAAACACTGAACAAATAGTTAAAGTCGCGTAAATCTTTATGTGCGCGTGCGCATAAAGCAACGTGAATATCAAGATTTGTATTAAAATTTGGAAAATACATTGCGAGATTAGCTTGGATACAACGAGGTGTAAATCAACACTGATTTTAAAGTTACTAATAGTGACCTATTTATATAAAATCCAGGTATCCCAGGTATCCTTTGTTAAATATTGCAAGGTAATTAGTTATTGTGATAATTAGTAAATGATGCATGCTAAATTAGTGTATTAAGAGCCATTTAGTAATTAAATAATAGCAATGTTCTTATCAGTAATCATTAGTGCATCAGTTTTATATGTAAACCTTAAGTCCCTAATTATATATCCTAATTAGCTTATATCTTCTCTAATTGGCTGCTCAGAAATGTTATTGTAATAAGGTAAACCTTTAGAAAAACGGTTTTAATCAACAAAATAAACAAAAAATAAAAAAATTGTGTTATAAAATAAACATCACTCTTTATCCCAGAAAGTGCACATTTGGCGCACTATGTGTCTTAGTATTAAATATAGCTCTTAGTATTAGCATTATGATATTAGAGACCGCTACTTGAAACAAGCCCGGAATCAGGAGGGAGAGAGCTCGATACACTCATTTTCATAGTAAAATTTCACATTTTCTCAAATTACTCCCGAAATATGGGAGTTATGAAGAAATTCATCACCACAAGTTATGAAGGCATTAAGTAATCGAATAAGATGGCATCATTAGTTTGGCATAATTTTACTCTTTTTTTTCGGACATGTCTACGTCCAACCGCTCCCATACATTCGTTCCACTGTGGAGCGGGGGCACCGAGGGACGTATAACGACGTTGCGAATGTATGCGTAATTAGAATATATGTGTGTGAGTGGCCTTATAAAGTGTGCAAAAAAACTAACGTGGAGTGGCGCTAGCAGTCCGAAAATTTAAAGTGATAAATGATAAATGATTTTTATTTTGTAAGTAGGTTTGCACAAACACTTTTACAAGTCAATCATATTTTTATAAAACTAGATGAGGTCGGCGTTTCCTATCTGACTACTCTGAGAAGAAAGGCCGAAACAAACTCAGAGGTCACAGTCTATTTTAAAGTCCAGACATAATCTTGGTCAGGTTATATGAAGACCATGTAGATCGATGTCTGAGATGGTCTTTATGTCGATGTCTGATACGGCGCGATGACGTATCTTGAAGGAATTGGTATAAGCTGCAGCCGCTTAGACACGTTCTTTCAAGAAAGACATAACAAAGACACACACATTTTTTATTGACGTGATTAAACGTTGTGTCAAATAGCGTTTATCAAATTTTACGTATTATAACGCTGCTCCGCTCAAAGTGTTAAAACCTAATGAACTAACTAAAAATACGTTTTATTGAATAGACTAATTATAAAACAACATTTATATAAGAATTGCTAACTTCTAAAATAATATAGTCAACGGAGACAACTAACAACTTTTGAGACCGTGAATCCAATATTGACACTCGTCAACTGCGATCAACGGAAGTTAGATACAGTAGAGATTCGACCGAGAAGCGAGATCTCCTACTCCCGACCTCGTAATGCCTCGTACCACCACGAACTAAAAAAAAAAACAGTGACACTCCGGGAGTGGCGACAGAAGTGAAAACAAAACACAAAATACATTAAAACCGAGTACATCCCGAGGACAGCCGAACACATCCGAATGTAGCGCGGTGTCGGTAACAATGTCGAGAGTTCCATGGTTTTTTTCCCATCGCAAAAAATGCCCAACGCGCCTAGTATCCACTTCAAAAATCCGATCGAGATTTTTTTTTTCGAGAAAATCGAGAAATGTACACAACCCACAATGAAGCGAAGAGAAGAAACAAGTATATTCAATATAATTATTTCAATTATCTACGAATTAGCAACTATTTTTTTTTTGAAACGAACGACCAATCTACCACGACTCCAATACGTTGCATGAATAAGGGTCACATCCTCACCTGCGGAAAGACAACGCCATCTATCGAGCGCACTGGTAAACCTAAGTAAGCAAGTAGTGATAACTTTTGACCGAGTGGACCGATTTTAATGAAATAAAGACTAAATGTAACCTCCAGATACAGACTATGACTATTTTCCAATCCCTTAAAAATCTCTTTAAATATTTACACAAAAATGTCAAACATGTGATTTCTAAAATCATCCCCTATTTTACCCTCTTGAGGGATCATTTTAGAAAAACTACGAAATACGTAGTTCATTATTTGTTACCAAAAGCATAAATTTGAATTTTCATATCCCTAACTTAAGAAATAACACGTTTCCCATACAAACTTTCATCCCCTATATCCCCCCCCCCCCCTTTAGGGATATTATTGAGACAAAAGTAGCCTATGTCCTTCCCAGATGCAATCTATCTCTCTGCCAAATTTTATCGAAATCCGTTCAGTGGTTTAGGCGTGAAAAGGTAACATACAGACAGACAGAGTTATTTTCGAATTTATAATATATTAGTATAAGTATACAGGTTGAAATTGAATACATGCGACAAATCGAAATGGGAGATTGTACTCATCATTATGAACAACTTTTACTATGGGAACAAACCTGAAATCGCAAAAAAAAAACAGCTGTTCCCTACATTTTGACGAGTTATGCGAACATAAATGTAGGAAACAGCAGATTTTTTTTTTTCGCGATTTCTGGTTTGGTCCCATTGTAAAAGTTGTTCATAATGATGAGTACAATCTCCCATTTCGATTTGTCGCATGTTTTCAATTTCACCCTGTATGGATAATAACAGATTTTTTGGTGCCAGCTTTGCAAGAACTTCAAGGCAATACCTACCTCGAGGATGTGGTTTCAACAGGATGGGGCCACATGTCATACGGCTAGGGTATCCTTAAAGCTGCTGAAAAATGTCGGAAAACTCATTTCGAAAAGGGGGGATATTGAATGGCCACCACGCAGTGGCGTGCATTAGTTTTCAGAATAGGTAGGCACTAGGCCGGGTCTAGTCTAGGCAGACGCGGTCACTAATCAGAAACATAAAACAAAACTATCTATTACCTAACAAAAAAAAAGTTTTACAGCCGCCATCTTGGATTTTCATTTTGACTTTACGACTCCAACAACCTCCAAAACCATGAAACCCATGGTGCAAATTATAAAATAAATTACAGCCGCCATCTTGGATTTTCATTTTGACCTCACTATCGGCTTTAGCGCCCTTGAAAACCATAAAAACGACACACATGATGAAAAGTTTAAAAAAAATTACAGCCGCCATCTTGGATTTTTATTTTGACCTCACTATCGGCTTAAGCGCCCTTGAAAACCATAAAAACGACAACCATGATGAAAAAAAAACTTACAGCCGCCATCTTGGATTTCCATTTTGACCTCACTATCGACTTTAGCACCCTTGAAAACCATAAAAACGACACTGATGAAAAAAAAATGAGACCCGCCATTTTGGATTTTAATTTTACCTCACTATTAGCTTCAACACCCTCAAAAATCATGAAAACGACACCCATGATGAAAAATTTTAAAAAAATTTTTGCCGCCATCTTGGATTTTAATTTTTACCTCACTATCGGCGATCTCAATATCCATTCCTTTCTTTCTTAGCACGGCCAAATTACGAACGAATTACATATTACGATTCTAACATTCATAGTCGGTTGGATTTGAGTAGGCATGCCTACTTTAGGGTGATAAATTGCGAAGGTCGAACGTCATGGTATTGCGCGTGAGACATATGTATTTTTAATTTCGTTGTATTAACTTGATCGAGTAAAGACTAATGACAACCCGCGAATAGTATACGGGAGCCGAGTAGGCCGTCTGGCGAATGCCTACTGCCCGCGCGTGTTTACCTATAGGAAGATTTTGTTTTTTCTTAAGTATGATAATTTACTGTGGGGAAAAAATACAATTATGTACTTAATACTTTATTAATTAATTTATAATTACACTAAAATGTAATTGACAGGCTTATGGTGATTTATCGAGGTAGGCACTGCTTTTATGCCTATATGGAATGCACGCCACTGCCACCACGTAGCCCCGATCTCTCTCCATGCTATTATTTTATATGGGGCTATCTCGAATCGGTAGTCTACGAGAATAATCCGACCAATTTAGAGCAGCTGAAGAGGAATATTATTCAGGAAAGTAATGTTACGAGCTTGGGGTTCGTGACAATAAAAACGCCGATTTAATAACCAAAAAAAATAGACACTTTAATTACAAAAACCAATTACATTAATTAATTATTAATTGACCAAACCTGAAATCGTGAAAAAAAAATCAGCTGTTTCCTACATTTATGTTCGTATAACTCGTCAAAATGTAGGGAACAGCTGATTTTTTTTTCGCGATTTCAGGTTTGGTCCCATAGTAAAAGTTGTTCATAATGATGAGTACAATGACCTCTTAAGAGGTTGTTTGTGTTTTTCCAATAACCCTGTATATGTATAATAATCAGTAGGTACCGATCATCTTCTCCATTCCAAAAATTTTACAGTCGGCTCAGCTCCTAGTCTAGCTACCGATACTTAGCTGAGACTTTGTCGTAAAATATTCTTTCACAATTTTAATTCCAAAATTAAAAAGCCTCCCTCACCTGCTCCTCCATGTATTTTAATGAGGCGGCTTTACACGGGTTCATAGGGGGAGTTACGTGGCCCGACGTGGGTACGCATGATCAGGCGAGCAGGTCCCTGTGTGACCCACTTTGGCCCCCATGTCCCACCGGCGCGGCGGCCAGGCCCGTGCGGAAGTAGCCACAGGTTATTATTTATTTTTTACGTCAGGATTTATTATAAGCGAGCAGCATCCGCGAAATTAGGACTTGTAAATATGACTATATTTTTTTTTATCAAAATTATTTACATTTTAAGACCAACTTTTTGACCATTTTCAAGAAATCTCCGCCTTAATGGTTATAATAACAAAAATCGACTTTAAATTTGAATTATCATTTATTGGACGTGCGGGGATATCGATCAGAAGTGTGAAAAGAAAGATGTTATTAAACCACCAACCAAAAGACGTAAGAGAAAAAATTGTTAATTTTTTATTTCAAATAATAACGAACGAAGATTATCAATCAAATTAAAAAGATTACCTACCTATACTAACTATACTATATAAAATAACTACTTCATCTTAGTCACTTTAAAGGATTAATGCTAAGGATTTTGTATTTGGTACAAAATTATTCAACACCCAAGTTCAACAACTATTACTGCTAAACTAATAAATTTATCTTAACCGCTATAATTTTCCTTTAAAGTTCATGAAATGCACTACCATCGTGAATTTTTCCACATATTTCAAGCCAGCAGTTTAGCTTTTAGAGGGGGGGGGGGGGGGCGCCCTACTGGAACAAAAATGTGCACTTTAAAGTTTAATATTTCCTAAATGGAGCATTATACCGAAAAATAATTTTAGCAACCCCGAAGTCATTTTAGAAGACCTATTCAACGATACCCCCACTCTTCACATGTAGGGGTGCTACCCAAAAAATATATACACACCCCTACAAAATTACAGCTTTCTAGTACTAACGGTCTCTTAGCAAAACCTCGGACAGACAGACGGACATGACGAAACTTGTCAAAACTACCGAACCCTAAAAAGCATACCATAATGTAAGAGGGGCACGAGAACCTACGTAAGCGGAAGACCTCAGAGCCCTGAAGAAATGCCTTTTATGGGCTTAAGTAAGATGTCCACCGGTTGTATGTAGTCGATGACACCCGTTACGTAGCCCGTAGCATGCGGAGACCGTAGTAAACGAAATTGAGATAAAAGTATTCACTTATTCTGTAAATAAAATGTCGGAATCACATTTCGTCATGATTAAAAAAAAAATAAGTCGTTTAGTTTCCTATGGAAATTGGGTATAGCGCGTAGCACGGAGCGCCTAGCATGTACAGGTAGCGCCATCCACGAAGACGCGCCCCACTCTTCTTCCTAATATGCTACGCTTGCCGCGGTTGATCCGTGGATGGGTGACCATCTCTACATACCAAGACCCCTCCGTGCCTCGGAAAGCACGTTAAGCCATTGATCCCGGCTGTCATTCGTGGGTCTTTGGCAGTCGTTACGGGTCGTCAGAAGCACGAAAGTCTGACAAGCAGTCTTACCAAGGGGTTTCATATTACCCAGTAACTGGGTTGTGGAGGTCAGATAGGCAGTCGCTCCATGTAAAATACTGGTACTCAGCTGCATCCGGTTAGACTGGAAGCTGACTAGTAGGAAGAGTGGGGCGCGTCTTCGTGGATGTCACTATCTATAGCACGTAACGCTTAGCACGTAGCGCCTAGCAGGGACCCCGTCGCGCGTAGTCTGGATCTCGTGTCGTATAGTACATTGAGCGTAGCACGTACCGCGTAGCATAGTATACAGCATGTAGCGTAGTCTGTAACTCGTAGCATCTATTTCCACGAGGTTTGCATGAAAACTTGCAGTTTATTGTGTCTGTTCATTGGTGTTCCGGTATTCATTGTTGTCGTTTTACAAATTCTCCGAAATTAAACCTTTCTCATATATTCAGGTATAGCGTCTGTCGCTTGTCGCATAGCATTTCCCAGTACAAGCCTGCCTCAACGGTCGCTCTTGTAAAACGCCGCGCTTGCACTTCGCGTGACAGCTCGCTATTTACACGCCGGTCGATTCAAGGGGCCGTTTGTGTGTGCCCTACTTACGACTACTTATAAGATTCATTATGTTCCAAGAGCTTGATTTCTTGTTTGAGGAAGAAAGGTTTTTGAAGGTGCGAGAGATGACTTTACGATCTTCGACCCTGTTCATTCTGATGTCGATGGTGCTAAGGTATTTAGGGTGGTATACTTAGACAGACAGTTTTCTGAACACAATCCTGCGTATTATTTAAATTTTTAATGTGATTTCTCCGTGGGGTTCCGTACCAAAATGGTAAAAAGGAACCCTTATGGTGCGACTCAGTCTGTCTGTCCATCTGTCACAGCTGGATATCTCAAAAACTACTAATGCCATCAACTTGAAATTTGGAACAGCTTTAGAAGACGTTTGCCCAACTATTTTACAAATAAGAAAGATTTTTTTAGGCCCTATGGTTTTCGACTTTTGATGAAAAATGTAAAAAATACTGATTCCCCTCCTCCCCTATCTCCGAAGTATGTATTGCGGAAAATCTGAAATATTCCGTCGGTTCAAACGTAAAACTCATTTAGGGGCATAATTGACTAATGGAGATAATTAAGATTCTGCGTTTTTGCCGAAAAATCAATAGAATGATAACAGGTTACTCTGTGGATAACAGGTACTGAAACTTTCTGTGAACATCTGAACGTATGTAGTTTACAATAGTATTTTTATTTCAATTTATCGTAGAGCTTCTCTCTATAGAAGCAAAAGTAGCAAAATCTTATTTTGGGTCAAAACTGCATTTGGTGTGTTTTATATTTTTTTTTTATGTAAAGATTACAAGAAAAATAAAACGATGTCTCTAAATAGCACACTTTTTCAGAAATCATCAACAAAAGTTGCATTATTTCCAGTACCTATCGGTCAAGAGATGTCGCTGACCTAAAGCTGCAATATTCTACACCGCAGTGTTAAAATTCTCTGACGAATAAAGGCCTCACCGATGAAAATGTGAAAACATATGATGGTACCTACGGAACCCTCGGTGCGCGAGTCCGACTGGCTCTTGATCGGTTTTTTTAAGCCGTGTCCAAAAAAATTAAAATAAACGAACCTCAAAAGCAATTTATTCAAATTAGGCTGAGAATTAGCTCTTTTTGAACGTTAAAATGAAATAAGAACTCACACTCAAAGCATTTATTTCAAGGCACTTTTGAACTGTCAAGAAGTCGGTCAGTCAGAAAATATGAAGCTAACAAGTTGCCCAATCCAAAGCGTAGGTACTCTTTCTGTACTCCGTGGTAGGTACCTATGGAGAAGAACGGGCAAGAAACTCCATGGACACTCTTTTAAATTATATTTTACAAAAATTTTAGTTACATCACCGAAAAGAATTCTATATACAAAATATTAACATTGTTCACTGTCAGGTTCAGATTACTTAATTTACAAATTAAAGTGCTTCAAATTAAGCAATGATTTCTACGCTAGTAGGTAATATATTATGTCAATGAAATTAACAGATGTTATTGGTCTGGATTGGATCTGCACTTTTTGTATTGGCATGCTGGACTCAAAGGTTACAGTTGGGCCGCTGTGATCAGAAGGGAGATAATTAACAATGGCTTTATCTAAATAGTCGCAGCAAGAAAAAACATTATCGATACATGTAGCAGTAGTCGTAGTTGTTCGGGTTGGTTCTACAAACACATTTGACAAATTAAATGATTTAAACAAATTTAATAATCTGCTGGTATTTAAATTATTTTCTAAAATGTTAATATTAAAGTCACCACAGATAACCTTATTACTAGTTGCAAGCTTTGCCAAAACATCTTCCATTAGGTACTGACTCAAAAATAGAATAGTTTTGATAATTTGGAGGTCTGTAAACGCACACTATAACATGCTTATCTAGCTCAACAAAAGACATTTCAATGTTATGTTCAACCGATACCTAGTTCAACTATGTCTTTACGAGATTTGAATTTAATACAACTTTTAATTAGGATTAGATATATAATAGAACGATATATAATAATAATAAAAGATATATAATAGAAAAGAACCACCACGCAGCATTGAGTTTCGATTGTCATCAGAATCTTTTAACCAATGCACAGCTATACAAATACCTAATGTCAAACATTGTTTTTTCTAAAAACAACAAAACCAATTGTTTGGAAGAAAAACCTTGAATATTTTGATAAAATAATTTCAAGAATTTCTGCTTAGCCCCTTTTCTACAGTTCACAATTTAGTGCTAGAAAATACCTTTTTGTTATTAAGTGTAACTATATACTGTTAGTGGTACCTTCTGTTGTCTTACAAACTAGTTTAAACTATCAGAGCTAACCACCTTAACATTAGTATGTACTATTACTAATTGTGGTGCTAATTAAGGATAAGTTCGACATACTAATTATGTCTGAGTTAATATTAAATGCTAATAGCCTAGCTATTTGACGTCTAAAACTAATGAGCAGATACACAGTATCCCTAGTCGACCTTAGCTTATCAACAAAAATGTTGGTATCAAAAAATATAAACTTGTCACTATAGTGACTAACTATGAAAGGCATGTAATTATTTAACATGTGAATGTAGTTGTTTTGTCTGTTTGACAAGTGCTCAAAATATGGAAAAGCACACAAAATTATTTTCTTGCAATTAAACTTTAATAGGTTGGTGACACTATCAGTGATATCATCTTTTTTAACATTCAAACTATTACCTATAAGTACAGTAATAATGGCATTAGAATCATAGTCATTACTAGTTATTGAAGACATTATTTGTTTGTAGGAAGTCTGAGGCATGCAAAAGTTTTGAGAAGAATGACACAGGTTGTTGCTAAGTAATTTACCTAACCCTTTTCCAAAAATATTAGAAAACATAATGGAGCAGTAACAAACTTTACTACTACAAGGGAGAGAACTAGCTTCAGTCTGAACTACTTGCAATGGACCTTGTTCAATATCTGGTGTATCTTGATGTGGAATAGATACCTGAGCACTTCCTGACACTCTCCAAACTGAGGCAATGGAGGACTGCCTCAGTTTGGAGTGTCAAGAATGTGAGAACGATGAAAAAAAAAAAGACGTACCTACGCGTTAAAAGCGTCCAGAGTCTGTACAGCAAATGGTACCTACATCACATAATTATAAAAACAACAATCCAAAAATAAAATAATTACTTCAAAAACTTTTTTTACAAAAAAAAACAGCCGACTTCCAAAAAAAACTACAAGGTGATAAATAACTTCAATTTCGAAAGTCGGTGTCGTTGGCTCCGTATTTTCGTTTTTTTGACACCAACTTCCGAAATTAAAGTTATTTATCACTTTGTAGTTTTTTTTTTTGAAGTCGGTTTTACTTGTTAAAAAGTTTTCTAGTTCTCGCTTTTTAGTGGGTCTGTTTAGTAATCGAATCGCAACCCGTGAAATACTTATTATTGAATCGTTCCGTTGGCCATCTGTAGTCTTCAGCATCAGTTCCACTTCACCAAATGGTGGTTTCCGAGAGCAAATGTACGAGTTACTATAAAAAAACCGGCCAAGTACGTGTCGGACCATGCACAATGAAGGGTTCCGTAGTTGGAATGAATTTATCCCAAGAACAAACTTAACATTGTAGTTGAAAAACATGTTTTGACGACACGGTTGGCGCAGTGGTTGAGCGATTGACTGCTGCGCAGCATGTCGCGGGTTCGATTCCCGCACGGAACAAATATTTGTACGACCTACAAGTATTTGTTACGGGTCTGGGTGTTTTATCTATACTTATAATAAATCTGTAGAGAGGTCAATTCTGTACATGATATATATTTTCAAAATAACTATCAGGGGGTAATAAGTGATCGATACTGATGCCAAAAATGCAATCAGTAAAATTTTTGTCTGTCTGTCTGTCTGTCTGTCTGTCTGTCTGTCTGTATGTTCCTTATAGAAACAAAAACTACTCGACGGATTTTAACGAAACTTGGTACAATTATTCTTCATACTCCTGGGGAGGTTATAGGTGTGCGTTACCCTGGCAAAATTCCGAAAAATATTGTGCTTTAGAAAGGTGGGACTATAACAAATAATTAGTGTATCATGAGGAGCAATTTGTTTACTAATAGCAAAATTTGTTTGAATTGTAGTTTTAAAAATATTTGAGGGAAACAGATTTTGCTGCAAACGTTACCCTGGCAAAATCGTTTTTCAAAAGTTCGTTTTATCGCGGAACCAAATACATGAATAGACAGCTTTTGTTGCGTAGTAAATGTTTGTAAATAGCAAAATTTGTGTGCGTTATGGTTCTTAAGTTATTTAAGATTTTGCTGCGGTAACGTTTTGCGATTTCCTAGATCTCGAAAACGGCTCAACGCAGAAGTTTGAAAAAAATACCAATAATAGACCTTAATTTGTTTAAATTTGTTTAAACATTCGTTTTTGCTTTGGTTGACGTAAAACAAAGTAATTTAATGGTTTCAAAATTCAGAAAAGACGGTGTTTCAAGTAAACCAATACACTTATAACCAAATAAACAGCTGGAATAAATACATGTGGTAGACGCTTATAACGTCAGGAATTTTAGATTCTGTAACTTTACACAATATGAAGATAAAACAAATTTGATTAATTTTAGACAGGTCGTACTTTAGCGATCGAATACGTAGTTCCCATAAAATTAAGAAACATGGCATACATTAAACAAATTAAAATGATTCATAAACATTCGTTCCTGTTAATTTCAGCTTTCAATTACGGCTTTTATGAAAGATATATCAAAAACAAGGATATATCAGCAATTCTCTAAAAAGCCGACCAAATTGAGATGGTCACGTAAAAGCGACCGCACCATACATAAGCGCATCCATCTTAAATGAACGGGATAATATGGATGTTTTGTTAGTACAGTTGCATACAAAAGTTTCCTGGTCAGGTTAGTAAAAATAATAAAATGATCATGATTATTATTAATTTTTCTATTTGTACCAATGCTTAAAACTTAAAAAAAAATAACTTAAATAAATAACTTTTACATTTATGTACCTCTTACCTATTTAAAAAAATCGGGCAACAGCGAGTCGAACTCGCGCATCGAGTGTTCCGTTTGTACCAATGCTTAAAACTTAAAAAAAATAACTTAAATAAATAACTTTTACATTTATGTACCTCTTACCTATTTAAAAAAATCGGGCAACAGCGAGTCGAACTCGCGCACCGAGTGTTCCGTTCCATCATGTGTTTTTAAATTTTCATCGGCGAGGCTTCTATTAGTCAGAGAATTTTAATACTGCACGCTGCGGTGTAGAATATTGTAGTTTTAGGTCAGCGCCATCTCTTGACCGATAAGGGAACTAATGTAGCTTTTGTTGATGATTTCTGAACAAATGTGTTATTTAGATACGTCATTTTATTTTTCCTGTGATCTTTACATAAACTTCTATCACATAGATTAATTTCAGATTTTTCTCTATGCAAACTTCGGAGATAAGGAGGGAACGGTATTTTTTTTTTATTTTTCTTCGAAAGTCGAATACTAAACGGCTTAAAAAACAGTGTTTGAGAATGTGCAAACTGCGCTCTTTCATATACTTTTCATATACTTATACCCCACACACATGCCCTAGTAGCCCCACTTTGTTTTTTTTTTAATATATATTTTTTATCATTATTAACTACTAATGTCACTAATAATCACAGACTAGTAATTCAATAAAGTTTTGTGTGGTCATTGGGACCGTAAAGTGACTGTTTAACGTTTTAATAAATCAACCGTTTGGAATAAAAGGGTTCCAACTAACATTTTTATAAAAAAATATGTTTTAACGTAAAAAGGTTTACACCTTTACAACGGTCGAAATATTACCTACATTACTGAATATATAATCAAATGTGGCATTATGGAGTTTTTGCATTTCTGTAGTTTACAGTATAGATCATCGTAACATTCATATTGTTGAGTTTTCGTTCTATAACAGTATGCTCTGTAATGTCCAATCAATGTGGAACTTGATGGTGGGTCAAAATCAATTATTGCCAAAATCATATACTGTTGGCCTTTTAACTCTATATTAATCGGTATATTATTCAGGTTAAGATACATTTTCCAAATCGGTCCAGGCGTCTTCGAGAAATCGGGGAACATACATAAAAAAGAAAGCTCCGACGAATTGAGAACCTCCTCCTTTTTTTGAATTCGGTTAAAACGTTTAGAGTGGCGTTGCGTTGTGGTATCAAAATAAAACATTAATTGGTTTGACCAAACAGAAACAACAAATTACTAAATATACAGGATGGAACTTTCGAAGCGTACCTGGAGGAAAAGTACTCCAAATACTGAAGACAGCTTTACTCAAAGGAAACATTCTTTTATTTTAAAAAAGAAACAAAACTATCTTTAAAGATTTTTGAAAATACGCTTGCTGCACTCGGGAATCGAACCGACTAAAATCCGAAAAAATAACACCTGTACTTTTATGGCACCAATCGATAGGAACATCATAAGGAATCATAAGGATCAAATCTCTCTAGCAAACATTAAAGGAAACCATAAAAACCAAACTTATAAATTCAATGGGACAAGATGAAGCACTTTTACTCATGGGTCCATGGGTATAGGATGCTATTTTGTCGGATTAAAGTCGATTGTTTTTTTTTAATTATATAATGAGATTATTACTTACCTTTTTAGTTGCTTTGACTTTAAATAATTAAAATAAGAAACTAGTAGAAATTGTGTAATATGGTACCTGCACTTAAAAATATTAAAAAATCGCCTTCACGAATCACATTTTTCTGCTTAACTGTACAAAATGTCGGATACTAAGCTGCTAATTTGCGAAGATTACCCGTACGTACGGTGCGATCGCTTTTACGTGACCTTTTCAATTTCGTCGGCTTATTAGAGAATTGCTGATATATCCTTGTTTTTGATACATCTTTCATAAAAGCCGTAATTGAAAGCTGAAATTAACAGGAACGAATGTTTATGAATCATTTTAATTTGTTTAATGTATGCCATGTTTCTTAATTTTATGGGAACTACGTATTCGATCGATAAAGTACGACCTGTCTAAAATTAATCAAATTTGTTTTATCTTCATATTGTGTAAAATTACAAAATCTAAAATTCCTGACGTGATAAGCGTCTACCACATGTATTTATTCCAGCTGTTTATTTGGTTATAAGTGTATTGGTTTACTTTAAAATCCGTCTTTTCTGAATTTTGAAACCATTAAATTACTTTGTTTTACGTCAACCAAAGCAAAAACGAATGTTTAAACAAATTTAAACAAATTAAGGTCTATTATTGGTATTTTTTTCAAACTTCTGCGTTGAGCCGTTTTCGAGATCTAGGAAATCGCAAAACGTTACCGCAGCAAAATCTTAAATAACTTAAGAACCATAACGCACACAAATTTTGCTATTTACAAACATTTACTACGCAACAAAAGCTGTCTATTCATGTATTTGGTTCCGCGATAAAACGAATTTTTGAAAAACGATTTTGCCAGGGTAACGTTTGCAGCAAAATCTGTTTCCCTCAAATATTTTTAAAACTACAATTCAAACAAATTTTGCTATTAGTAAACAAATTGCTCCTCATGATACACTAATTATTTGTTATAGTCCCACCTTTCTAAAGCACAATATTTTTCGGAATTTTGCCAGGGTAACGCACACGGTTATAGTATACTTTTCATCACGCTACAATGAATAGGAGCAGAGCAGTGAAAGGAAATGTTGGGAAAACGGGAGAAGTTGCTCCATTTTTTAAGCTTCCGTCGCGTGTGTAGCCTTAATGGTTAAAGCTACATAGAAATCATTTATGACGGAAATGTTCTACATAAAATTATCTAAAAAATATCCTACTACAGCATATGTCTATCTTTTATGGTTGACTCACAATAACACGTGTAACTCCCGATACCTTAGCAGTTCGGAGCTTTCTGATTATATTTGTTTACTCTTACGTTTATAATACTCTCACTCATCCCTAATTAAAAGAAGATAATATTATTACCTATTCAATAAAAAAAGAATCATAGTAATCGGTATAGAAACACCATACTTATACATGAAATACGCTAATAAGCCATCGCGCCGTCGCGCGTGAATATTTGGCCCTATTCGCCGACGACACAGCCATTTATTACTCCGGCCGCAGCCTAGTCCAGATATCCCTCACTCTCCAAACAGCAGTTAACAAACTCGCTGCTTGGTTCAGGAAGTGGAGAATCGAAGTAAATCCCGACAAAAGTCAAGCGGTTCTTTACTCTAGACCGCGTCACAACCCCATTCCCCCCCGACCAATAACCATGTTTGGCAAGCCGATCCCTTGGGAAGAGCAAGCCAAATACCTAGGTGTCATACTCGACAGACACCTCTCCTTCACAGAGCACATAAAGAAGGTCCGTTCGCGCGCCGCTTTCGCTCTCGGCAGACTCCACTCCGTTCTCAATGCACGCAGCAAACTGTCACTTAAGTGCAAGTTGCGTATCTATACAGCGTGCATCAGGCCAATTATGACCTATGCCTGTCCAGTCTTTGCACACGCAAAACCCCATAACATCCATAGGATGCAAACCCTTCAAAACCGGTTCCTTCGAAAGGCTACGGGCTCCCCTTGGTTCGTCCGAAACGAGATCCTCCATGTAGACCTCAGAATCCCCACTATCAAGCATTTCATGAAACGCCTCTCCAAGCGTTTCTTCGATTCCGCCGCCAACCACCGCAACCCTCTGGTTGTCCAGGCCGCCAGCTACTCCCCCTCAAATATTAGTAAGGCTCGCCGTCCAAAGCATGCCTTATCCGACCCCGACGACCCAATAACTCTCCTCCAGGAGAGCAACAAATCCACTAGTACAGTTCACAAAAACAAAAGACCGACATTCCGACCTCGCCGACGAGGTCCCTCGCGACGTCCCCAAGTAAACTCACCCCCCCGACCCTTGCCCGATGCAGAGCCAGCCCGCGCCGCAGCTGAGCCAGTAGCTTTAAATCCCCGACCGTGACCTCTGAGTTTGTTTCGGCATTTCTTCTCAGAGTAGTCAGATAGGAAATGCCGGCTCCATCAAGCTTAAATAATATAACAGTGATCCAGCCTGTCCCTTCTTGCTGTCCTCTCCAGCGACGCCCTAAGCCGAGGTTCGTACCCCACAGGGGGTGCCCTTAGTGCGTAGTCGCTTAGCATAACGTAGTTAGATTAATGCCCCTGGCTGGAGGCTTTAAGTTTCACTTAAGGCAGCCACAGGATAGTCCGGTTAAGTAGTCACGACCTCTAAAGGTCAACTACGAGATGCCAATAGGAAAAAAAAAAAAAAAAAGCGCGTGAATACTGAATCATGCCATAAGGATTATTTTTGTGTAACGGTTGCCGCGCTCGACGCGGGTCGCGGCGGTAGGGTAAGGGAGGTCCGAGCGCGAGCTTCATTCAATATTTGGCTGTTGATGCGTTCAGAGCGTTCGACCTTATTGACAGACGATAATTGATATTAACAAACCGTGCTTATCAGCGCGACTTTTAGTCTTTAAATAGTTTATTTGAATTTATTTTGTTGTTTTTTATAAAATAGGTATTAGTTGTTGTGTTATTAGACCGACACAGAACCCAAAAATGTGATTTAAAAAAAATTCTGTCTGTCTGTCTGTTTGTTCAGGCATCACGCAAAAACTACCGGTTCGATTACGATGACACTTGGTATAATTATTCTTTAATATCCTAGGCACCACACTGGGTACTTTTTATCCCGGAAAAAAATATACAATAAAAAACAAACTTAATTTTGCGGTTCGATCCCTAGACCCGATTACTGTACCAACCGCAAATAATAAGTTTGTCGTAGTACACGACGAAGATAATAATAATAGGCGAGCGTTCGTTCATATTAGCATTCTATAAATTGTATGTTTTAACTGCTACTTGCAATTCCAAAACGTGCTTTTCAGTGCGACCTTTTTATTCCTTTTAGTTTTTACTAAGTACAGTTTAAGGTAGACTTATTTAGGTTTATTTTATAAGTCGTTTTTATAAGTAAGTATAGATTTTAATTTTAAAGTATGGGTAGTATATTTGATAGTGTACGTAGTGACCGTAGGTTATTTTATAAAACTGTTAGGTAGGATTAGTCATTCGTATAGATATTAGTTTTTAGGGATTTTGCTTATTTATTGAGTTTAGATTAGTTCATCATCTGCCTCATCTGCCTAGCCTTTTCCCAACTATGTTGGGGTTGGCTTCCAGTCTAACCGGATGCAGCTGAATACCAGTATTTTACATGGAGCGACTGCCTATCTGACCTCCACAACCCAGTTACTGGGTAATACGATACCCCTTGGTAAGACTGGTTGTCAGACTTTCGGGCTTCTGACTACTCGTAACGACTGTCAAAGATCCACGAATGACAGCCGGGACCAACGGCTTAACGTGCTTTCCGAGGCACGGAGGGGTCTCCATATATAAAGATGGTCACCCATCCACAGACCAACCGCGGCAAGCGTAGCTTAACCTGATCGATCGACCTGTGCGGCTGTTATTACTTAGCCACGTATCATCAGAAATAGGTTTATTTAGGTAGGTAGGTATTTTATTTTCTGTTATTGAGTTTTTTTTTTATTAGGTAGGTACTTAGGTTTACTTTTATAATTTAATATAAAATTCAAAGTCCTGTGATCCTGTCTGACTGATTATATCAATGCACAGCCTAAACCGCTGGTCATAGAGACATAAAATTTGGAGTGTGTTCTTTGTGAAGTGTATATAGGTATCCACTAAGAAAGGGTTTTTTGAAATTCCACTCCTAAGAGGGTGAAATTTCACGCGGACGAAGTCGCGGGCAGAAGCTAGTCTATAATATGTATGTATTTACAAAAAAAAAATGTATATAAGTAGTGTATCAGCCATCTCGTTACCATAACACAAGCATTAGGTTGCTTAGCTTGGGACTAAATGGCGTTGTGTGAAATGTCCAAGGATATTATTATTATCTCTTTATTTCAATATATACACATATAAATTATATTTTTAAATATTATGATATATAGATATAAAAACATTTAAAAATATAAAAAATAGTAGCCCACCGGTATCGGGAACAAGGTCCAAGCTACCGGCGGTCAGGGCTCCAGAGAGAGGAACCTCCTAACAATGCGAGCCGTGTCCAGAAGTACCGCTCTCTGAATCAAGCCCTTGATCCAGCTGCCCAACGAGAGCCTCCTTAGGTGTTGGTCGAGGCTCTTGGCTATTAATCCATTGGCTGTTACGACTATCGGCACAATGATTGCTGAGTCTACATCCCACATGTCGACAACCTCGCGAGCCAAGTCAAGATACTTGATTTGTTTATCTTTCTCGGCTTTCACGAGGTTCTCATCATGCGGGACGGTTATGTCAACAATCATTGCGCGCCGCTCTGATCGATCCACCACCACTATATCAGGCTTATTGGCAACAATAGTCCTGTCAGTGATGATGGATCGATCCCAGTACAATGTGATATTACCATTTTCGAGAACTGGGTCGGGCACGTACCTGTAGTACGGCACCTCCGATTCCACAAGGTTGTATTTCAAAGCAAGCTGCTGATGGATTATCCTGGCTACAAGGTTGTGTCTATGCAAGTACTCTCCGTTAGCTAGACGAGAACACCCAGAGATGATATGTCTAATTGATTCCCCCGGCCGGTGACATGCCCGACAGATGTCAACCGTGCCGTCTTTAACAATAAATCTCCGGTAATTGTTCGTCATCATAACTTCGTCCATAATTGCACAAACAAAACCTTCGGTTTCTCCAAAGAGGTCACCGAAACCTAGCCAGGCTACGGACGCTAGTAGATCTACATCGGGTCCATGTAGGGCCCGGAAAAAGCGTCCGTGAAGCTCCTTACTCTGCCATACCTCCATGCGATCATTAGTGTCAAGCACTGCTGGTTTGCGCCAGTTCTCTTTAGCCAAGGAGAGCGGGGTGAGGCCATTGTCCACTGCGACTACATCCCGATGCATCCCCACGTCGGTTTCTAGGAAATATTCCCTGAGACTGCATATCTCGCGATTGTGGAGAGTCTTAGCGTTTAAAAAGCCTCGACCTCCACACTTTCGCGGGATATACAGCCTCATTACCGATGACCGTGGGTGATGCATTCGACTTTCAGTCAGCAGTGTACGGACCTTCCTATCCAGGGCGTCGAGTTCGGTCTGAGTCCATTTGAGTATGCCGAAAGAGTACATCAAAACCGGCATGACCCAACCGTTGAAGGCGCGCACCTTGTTTCCGCCTGATAGAAGACTATTAAGTACTTTTTTCAGGCGGCCAAAGAAGCGCTCCTTCAACGATTGCTTCATGTCAGTACCATTGATCCCTAACGCTTCCAACATACCCAAATACTTATAGGTTTCGGATGCGGAGAGGGCTCTAAGGTTTGTGGAATCCGAGAGTTGAGTTCCCACGGATTCCACAATCTCCCCTCGCTTTACATGCATGACTGCACATTTGTCCACACCAAATTCCATCCTAATGGCGTTACTGAAAGTTTGAGTTACTTTCAGTAGCTCCATTAGTTGTAAATTGTTGGGGGCAAAGAGTTTTAGGTCATCCATATAGAGGAGGTGCGATATAACCTGACCACCTCTCCTCAGCCGATAGCCTAGACCTGAAGCCTCTAGCAGTGTGCTTAGAGGATTCAAGGCTAAGCAGAACCAAAGCGGGCTCAAACTGTCGCCCTGGAATATGCCTCGCTCGATCGTTATCGGTTCGCTATTCCTCTGAATATTTCGACATCCTGGATAGCGAAGGACTGTCCTCCATTGCCCCATACACGACATCAGGAAGGTGCGCAGAGTTGTATCTACTTTATACAACTCCAGCACCCTCATGAGCCATGTATGTGGTACCGAGTCATAGGCCTTCTTATAATCTATCCAACATGTCGACAGATCCTTTCGGGAACGACGAACCTGTTGGCTAATGGTCATATCAATGAGGAGTAGCTCCTTAGTACCGCGGGACCCATTCCTACATCCATTCTGAGATGCAGACATGATGGAGTTGGTGTCTATATGTTTGTTAATTTTAGTTCTCAAAATGGATGTAAGAACTTTATAGACCGTCGGTAAACATGTGATCGGCCTATAATTTTTGGGTTCCGCAGTGCTACCTGATTTATGGAGCAGGTGGGTAATTCCTGTCGTTAGGAACTGGGGTAGCGAACCAGACTCTAAAGCAGTCTGGAACTGAGATGCCAAGCGAGCGTGCGACCTTGAGAACCATTTGATCCAAAAGTTATGCAGCCCATCCGGCCCTGGAGCTTTCCAGTTGGGCAACGGACGGACTGCACGAGCTACATCTTGGGGGCAGATAGTGATAGCCCCCATTTCTGGTATTGGATCGCAAGCTCGCTCAATTTCCCGAGCCCAATCACCTTCGGTGTGACTGACAGGCACCGACCAGATGCTGCGCCAGAAGGAACACATGGCATCATCATCCGGCAGGCACGTCTCAGCCACACCTTGGTCCGGTCGTTCCCAACCCCTATAAACCCACCTTTCATCACTCTGGAAGGTGCGATTCTGAGTATATCGCTCTACCCGTCGCTTATACCGACGAATACGGTTCGCCCATGCATACACTTTCTGCTTCAGGAAGTCGATGCGCTCTGTGACACAAGACATATAGTCTTGAGGACTGATATCAGTCCCCGCGAACGCCCGCCTCACAAAGCGCATCACTCTAGGGCGAGTATTGCCCTCCCTGAAGCAGATTAGTTTGCCGATGAGCGTTCTGGCCCCACCAATACGGCGTTCAATTCTGCACTGCCAAGCGGGTACGGCTGGTTTCGGTCGTGTAGTTCTAGAATCATTGGCAAATTTGACGTGAGCTACACGACATGCCGCTACAGCCGCGCAGTACAGAATCGAATGAGTATCGGTGAGGTCTTCGCAGTTATCAAAATATTTTGACAACTGCGAATCCAGGACCGCCACCAGCGCCCTATTTTTGTTATGCATGGGCAAACGAGGTAAGCGTGGTCTAAGTTCGGGCGACATGAAGCGATATTCCTGAATCGCATCCTCCAAAGCACTTCTCAATTCCTCATTGTACTGGGTACTAACGTTTGTAGCCCTATCATTACTCCCTTCGTCTGCATGTCTTGTATTAGACTGCTGTAATATTGCAGCAGTCTGCGACTGGGGGGCGATGACATGACTACTCCGCATTTCACTTCGCAAGCGATCAAGTACAGTGTCATCCAACATATGATTACGTTGGATAACCCGCACCTGATCCGACAGTCGTTGTGCCGAGACGTTGACAGCCGGCTCAAGCACCTGAAAAAGAGAGAGCATCCGAGCACGGTACGCGGTCAGATTGTTTCCCCCCTCTGTAGCCCCATAGTATGAGCGCATGACATTTTCATTGATGGGACGTGTCCATCTCATGCGCTGCACACTTCCGCCGGGAGCTGGGACCCTATCAGAGGCCGGTGGGCCTCGAGGTCCTAAGCCGTCCGGCGGCCGGCGTCCTCCCCGTCGACGAGCAGGTGGTGGCGTCGTGGGCGGAGAGAAATACTCGTCGCTCGAGCTCGACGCAACTGCCGCGGCCGGTGTCGTCACA
Organism: Gortyna flavago; assembly: GCA_963669345.1. Lineage (NCBI taxonomy): Eukaryota > Metazoa > Arthropoda > Insecta > Lepidoptera > Noctuidae > Gortyna > Gortyna flavago. Next base: position 523,450 of record OY770139.1, read on the forward strand.
GCGTTCACAGTGGGGCTGGTACCGGCGGCGGCGAGGCGGAGCTGAGCGAAGAGTCCGGAGGTGGTAGGCGTGCACGTCTTGCGGCTGATCTTGTCAACATATTTTCATATTATTTGTTTCGTTTTATCGGGGGTGACATGACATATGTCACCTCCGATTCGGCAGGTTTTAGTAAAAGTTTGGAATATTATGGTTTATTCATGGTTTATTGTACTTTTCTATTGATATTATATTAAATTGGGTATTTGGAGTTTGGATGCAGGTAAAATTTTACAATAAAACTGGTGTAAAATTTTATTAATCTGAAAATTATTACGAATTGATATGTTGACGTTGGTGTTGCCATTATTATTATTATTTCTTTATTTCACTATATACACATATAAATTATATTTTTAAATATTATGATATAAAGATATAAAAACATTTAAAAATATAAAAAATAGTAGCCCACCGGTATCGGGAACAAGGTCCAAGCTACCGGCGGTCAGGGCTCCAGAGAGAGGAACCTCCTAACGATGCGAGCCGTGTCCAGAAGTACCGCTCTCTGAATCAAGCCCTTGATCCAGCTGCCCAACGAGAGCCTCCTTAGGTGTTGGTCGAGGCTCTTGGCTATTAATCCATTGGCTGTTACGACTATCGGCACAATGATTGCTGAGTCAACATCCCACATGTCGACAACCTCGCGAGCCAAGTCAAGATACTTGATTTGTTTATCTTTCTCGGCTTTCACGAGGTTCTCATCATGCGGGACGGTTATGTCAACAATCATTGCGCGCCGCTCTGATCGATCCACCACCACTATATCAGGCTTATTGGCAACAATAGTCCTGTCAGTGATGATGGATCGATCCCAGTACAATGTGATATTACCATTTTCGAGAACTGGGTCGGGCACATACCTGTAGTACGGCACCTCCGATTCCACAAGGTTGTATTTCAAAGCAAGCTGCTGATGGATTATCCTGGCTACAAGGTTGTGTCTATGCAAGTACTCTCCGTTAGCTAGACGAGAACACCCGGAGATTATTATTATTATTATTATTATTATTCTTTTATTTATTTATATATCAATTTTTTTTACATTTTTAAATATTTCTTAAAATATAAAATTATGTATAAAAAAAAAAACATTTAAAAATATAAAAAAAATAGGGATCCGCCGGTGTCGGGAGCAGGGTCCAAGCTACCGGTGGTTAGGTCTCCAGAGACAGGAACCTCCTCACTATGCGAGCCGTATCGAGGAGTACTGCCTTCTGAATCAGGCCCTTGATCCAACCGCCTAACGAGAGCCTCGATAGATGTTGATCGAGGCTTTCGGCCATCAGGCCATTGGCCGATACGACAATCGGGACAATGACAGCCGAGCTCACATTCCACATGTCAACAACCTCGTGTGCTAAGTCAAGATATTTAATTTGTTTCTCTTTCTCAGCTTTCACGAGGTTCCCGTCATGTGGAATGGTAACATCGACAATCATTGTACGGCGCACTAATCGATCTATCACCACAATATCAGGCTTATTGGCGACAATAGTCCTGTCAGTAATGATAGACCGATCCCAGTACAACGTGGCATGGTCATTTTCAAGAACTGGGTCGGGCACATACTTGTAATACGGTACCTCAGAATCCACAAGTTTATATTTCAAAGCAAGTTGCTGGTGAATAATCCTGGCTACTTGGTTATGCCTGTGCAAGTACTCGCCGTTAGCCAGACGAGAACAACCAGAGATAATATGTCTGATAGACTCACCCGGACGGTGGCATGCCCGACACACGTCAACCGTCCCGTCCTTCATAATATGTCTCCGATAGTTATTCGTCAAGATAACTTCGTCCATAATTGCACAGACGAAACCTTCAGTTTCCCCAAATAGGTCACCGAAACGTAGCCAGGATACGGACGCTAAGAAATCTACACCGGGCTCATGAAGAGCCCGATAGAAGCGCCCGTGAAGCTCCTTGCTTTGCCATATCTTCTGGCGGTCATCGGTAGTAAGTACTACAGGTTTGCGCCAGTTCTCTTTAGCCATGGAGAGCGGGGTGAGCCCCTTATCCACTGCAACCACATCACGGTGCATACCCACTTCAGCTTTTAAAAAATATTCCCTGAGACTGCACACCTCGCGGTTGTGGAGTGTCTTTGCATTTAAAAAGCCTCGACCCCCGCACTTCCGCGGGATATACAGTCTCATCACCGATGATCGTGGGTGATGCATCCGGTTTGCGGTCAACAGTGTACGGACCCTTCTATCCAGGGCGTCAAGTTCGGTCTGAGTCCATTTGAGTATGCCGAAAGAGTACATCAAAACCGGCATGACCCAACCGTTGAAGGCGCGCACCCTATTTCCGCCCGAAAGAAGACTACTTAATACCTTCTTCAGGCGACAAAAGAAGCGCTCCTTCAACGATTGCTTCATGTTAGTATCGTTGATGCCTAACGCTTCGGACATACCCAAATACTTATAGCTTTCGGATGAAGAGAGGGATCTGAGGTTTATGGAATCCAAGAGTTGAATTCCCTCAGATTCCACAATCTCCCCTCTCTTTACATGCATGACTGCACATTTGTCCACACCAAATTCCATCCTGATGGCGCTACTGAAAGTTTCAGTTACCTTTAGTAGCTCCATCAGACGCAATTTGTTGGGGGCAAAGAGTTTCAAATCATCCATGTAGAGGAGGTGAGATATGACCTGACCACCTCTCCTCAACCGATAGCCTAGACCTGAATCCTCCAGTAGTGTGCTTAGAGGATTCAGGGCTAAGCAGAACCAAAGTGGACTCAAACTGTCGCCCTGAAATATTCCCCGTTTAATCCATACATGTTCATCATTCCCATGGATCTGTCGACACCCTGGATAACGAAGGACTGTCTTCCATTGTCCCATACACGACTCAAGAAAGGTGCGTAGAGTTGCATCTATCTTGTACAACTCTAGCACCCTCATGAGCCATGTATGTGGCACCGAGTCGTAGGCCTTCTTGTAATCTATCCAACATGTCGACAGATCCTTTCGGGAACGACGAACCTCTTGGCTAATGGCCATGTCTATGAGGAGTAGCTCCTTAGTACCGCGGGACCCATTCCTACATCCATTTTGAGAGGCAGACATAATCGAATTACTGTAAATGTGTGTATTAATTTTCGCTCTCAAAATGGATGTAAGAAGTTTATAAACCGTCGACAAACACGTGATCGGTCTATAATTCTTGGGTTCCGCGGGACTACCTGACTTATGGAGCAGGTGGGTAACGCCTGTTGTTAGAAACTGCGGTAGCGACCCAGACTCTAAAGATGACTGGAACTGAGATGCCAGGCAAGTATGTGAACTAATTAGCCATTTCAACCAAAAGTTGTGCAGTCCGTCCGGTCCCGGTGATTTCCAATTCGGTAACGGACGGACCGCTTTGGCAACGTCTGATGGCGTAATTAGGACTGCATCCATTTCTGGTATAGTTTCACACACTCGCTCGACATCCCGAATCCAGCCAGCCTCAGTGTGACAAACGGGTACCGACCAGATGTTTCGCCAGAATGCACTTGTGTCGGCATCATCCGGGCGGCATACATCTGTCACATTTTGTTCAGGTCGCTCCCAATCTCTATACACCCACCTTTCATCGCTCTGGAACATGCGATTCTGCGTGTATCGATCAACCCGCCGCTTATACCGCCGAATTCGGCTCGCCCATGCACAAACTTTCTGCTTTAGGAAGTCGATGCGCTCTGTGACGCGGGACATATATTCTCGAGGGCTGATTCCAGTCCCCGAGAATGCCCGCCTTACAAAGCGCATCACACGTGGTCGTGTATTGCCCTCCCTAAAGCAGTATAGTTTGCCGATGAGTACCCTGGCTCCATCGATACGACCCTCGATCCTGTGCTGCCAGACTGGTACGGTTTGTTTTGGTCGAGTAGCTCCGTCATAACATGGGAACTTGACGTTAGCTAAACGACATGCCGCAACAGCTGCGCAATACAGGATCGAGTGTGTATCAACAAGATCCTCGCTGCTCTCGAAGAAATTCTTGAGCTGCGAGTCCAAGGCACACACCAACGCCCTATTTTTTTTGTGCATAGGTAACCGAGGTAATCGTGGTCTAAGTTCGGTTGGAGTGGACCTATACTCACGAATTGCATCCTCCAGTGCGCTCCTCAGACGGACGTTGCACTGGCTACTTACTGTGGCAACCCTATCATCCTCTTCTTCAACATGATTGGACCGCGGCGGGAGGGCATTAACAGTTGACGCTTGTGCCGCGGTTTGTGCTGGAACCGAGACGATATGGTTGCACAGTACCTCTGAGCGCAGCCTATCAAGTGCGATATCATCCAACCTGTGATTGCGTTGGATGACCCGCACCTGATCCGACAGTCGTTGGGCCGAGACGTTGACAGTTGGTTCCAGTTCCTGGAACAGAGACAGCATCCTATCGCGGTACGCAGTGAGATTAGTTCCCCCCTCTGTAGACCCGTAATATGCGCGCATGACGTTCTCATTCATAGACTGAGTCCATCTCATGCGCTGCACACAACCACCGGTAGCGGGGACCCGGCTCGGGGCCGGTTGGCCCCTAAGTCCCAAGCTTCTCGGTGGCCGGCCTCTCCCCTGCCGACGTACGGGTGTTGGCGACGTCGGCGGAGAAAAATATTCGTCGCTCGAGCTCGACGCAACTGCAGCGGCCGGTGTCACTGGATTCACTTCTGGAGCAGGTTCCGGCAACTGCGAGGCGGAGCTGAGCGACGAACCCGAAGATGTTGGATGTGTGGATTCGTGTCGTCTTGCCCGACTTCGTGTCAGCATTGTGTTCTTGTATCCATAATCTTAGTCCATAATTATTTTAGTATTGTAGCGCTATGTAAATTTTGGTCTTAAAATAATCGTTTGGTCGTAGAGAAACATTATTGCTTATTTATTGTCACAATATACTGAATAGAATTATTATTTATGTTAAAAATACTAGAAATAAAACGGAGTAAAAAATTTTTCAACGTCAGCTTGACAGTCGGGCCACAGATTATTATTATTATTATTATGTTCTCCCATACATTCCAACTGAAAATGTAAGTTTGTACGCACAATATTGGGAGATTTACCATGTTGTTTCAAGATCATAGACTTCTTATTAATTTTCCTGTAATCTAACCATGGGGGCGAGAATCAATGAACTCTTTGAAGACGGTTTGGACTGCCGCATCGGAGTTGAATTTTTTTCCTTGTAAGAAGTTGTCCAAATTCCGGAAAAAATGGTAATCTGTTGGAGCAAGGTCCGGGGAGTACGGTAGATATCGCAGACATTCCAATTGTAACTCATCTGACTTAGTGGTTGTTTGTTGTGCAGTGTGTGGTCTTGCGTTGTTGTGAAGCAGCAGTGGCCTAGAGCGATTGATCAATCTCAGTTGTTTAGCAGCTAGTTCTTCCTTCATGGTTTGCAGTTGCTGACAATAGATATATCTGCCGTAATCGTTTGGCCAGATTTTAGAAAGCTGTAGTGAACGACACCGGCGCTAGTCCACCAAACACTCACAAGTAACTTTTTTGAGTCAATTTTCGTTTAGGGCACGATTTGGCTGGTTCTCCAGGGTTCAGCCATTGCGACGAGCGCTTCCGATTATCGTACAGGATCCACTTTTCATCACAAGTAATGATTCGATTTAAAATCCCTTCATTATTGTGTCGGTTGAGCAAAGTAACACAGCAGTCGACGCGTGTTTGCAAGTTCGATTCACTCAATTCATGAGCTACCCATCGTTCAAGTTTTTTTACTTTCCCGATTTGCTTCAAGTGGATTATTACAGTTTTATCACTTACCCCGAAGCCTGCAGCTATCTCTGAAGTGCTTTGTGATGGATCCGCTTCCACAATAGCCTTTAATTCTTCATTTTCCACTTTGGTCTCCGGCCGTCAACGTGGTTGGTTCTGAAGGTCGAAATTTCGAGAACGAAAACGTTGAAACCAAAAACGTACCGTGCTTTCTTTTGCGACACCAGCGCCGTACACATCATTAATCCTTCGAGCTGTTTCTGCAGCACTGGTGCCACGGTAGAACTCGTACTCGTAAATATACCGAAATTTCATGTTTTCCATTATGTGGTAATAAGCGACGCCAAAGAAAAAAAGAAAACGAAAAAAAACAAATGACTGTTTTCGAAACTCAAATGTAGCAGCTAAATGAATTTATAAATTTGAATTTGGAATTCTTAACCAAAGAGGAGATATTTTAGATCAAAGTGGTCAGTACGACAAAACGCTAATTTCATATGTAAGGACCTAATATTTACCCCTCAAAAATGACTCCCATTTTCAAAACTCTTTTATTTACGTTACACGTCTGTGTTTGGGTCACAGAGATTCATATGTGTACCAAATTTCAACTTAATCGGTCCATAAGATTCGGAGCAAATTGGCTGTGACAGACGGACAGACAGACAGACAGACACACGAGTGATCCTATAAGGGTTCCGTTTTTTCCTTTTGAGGTACGGAACCCTAAAAATGCCCAAGTCGCTATAGGTTTGCCTATAATATTTGAGGGTTTCCCTCAAGTCTAGATTTGGTTCTGAATGTATGAATGAATTAACTATTTTTAAAAGAGTAACCGTGGAGTTTCTTGCCGGTTCTTCTCCATATGAAACGACCAATTGGAACCGTGCACCTAGCTTCTGACGTTTCATAAAGTGCCCATGTAGGTTTATGTGAAATAAATTATTTTTGATTTTGATTTTAATTTTTATGGAATCCTCTCATCAGATTCTAACTTGATGACAATGGAACCGCCTCGAGAGTACCTATAACCTTTCAAAAAAATTTTTTTTTTAACTTGATCCACTTTTGAAGGAGAAATCGGTGAACATACAAAAAAAAACACATTAAGTCAAACATATTTATAACCTAGGCTCCACCTTTTTGGAAGTCGGTTAAAAATCAAAAGCAATTCCCAGTCCCTTTTAACAGGACATAAATAAAATGCGAGGCACCCTCTCATTAGGAGTCCCCCAGACTGCAGTCCCACCTTTGCGCCCATCTCCGTGAGAACCTTTGCGTTCTGCCGGGAACGCAAGGTTCTCACGGAGAATATGGGCCCTACAGGCTACATGGCTACAGGTGTGCACGGAACCCCTCTCTCGTGACTCAAGATGCACATAAATATTCGCCAAGTACAAGACGTCAGGACTCAGCATAGCTATTCACAAAGCTACGATACGGTTTGGTACCGTATCGAATGTCAATGTTATCGACGAAATCCTATTATCGCTATTCACAAATCCGAAACCGTACAATTTTGACAGTTCATATACGGTATGAAGACATCAATTCTTCCGACAGGTATTTGCTGTCGGAAGTGTTATCGAATAACAAAATATTGTATTAAAAAGAGTAATCTAAGCAATAAGTGTAAAAACACGGCTCCGGACAAGGTCCTCATGCCCTTGTATGAATGCAAAGAGCATCTGCCGCTGCTCCAATGACACTCTTTTCTGAAAATATGCATTTTCAATATTAGGTACCACGTTTTATAAAATGAAAATGAGGAAATAGTAATTTGTTTAAATACCGATAAAATACATACAACCATTTTTCTGTTAAAAAAAAAACATTTTTCCCTCCTCAATTATTATTTTTTATTTATTTTTTATTCGCCCAAAGGGCAGGCTATAGTCTTTCGACCATACCGCCTTGTCTTCCGCGTAGTTCTCAATTATCTCTATAGCTCAAAACAAGATTCAGAAAAATAATTATTCCAGATAGACAGAAAGTTGAAGTTTACAAAGCAAGTTTAATAGAAATCAGTAAATTTTATTTAATAATAAAATCATTGCTTACTGTTTTTTATTTGTTAATAGTTACTGAATGCATAATCTATAGTTGCCCATAATGAAATACTCAATAAAAATAATTTATGTACCACTTAAAATTTGCTACCACGAATATCTATTTACTACCATTTTGTAGCGTACCCCGTAAACACACCTAAAAAAAAAAACCTTCCATACGGATCTGTGAATAGCGTTTTGCCGGTCCTTCGGTTCAGAAATCAGGTTATCGAACAAGTGTCATTGTCGATACGATAGTGAATCGTATGTTTGTGAATACAGGTGCAGGTCCATGTCTTACTGAAAACGTTATATCTTAATGTCGTGATTTTTAACCTATACTAGATCCTCTCACTCTGTAATTGAGAGATAACAGGTTTTAGTTGGTGATGTTCAGACAGAATAATGTATAGTTTTGCATAAATTATGCCTATGCGGAAGTCTGTACTAAAGCAGACAGACTTGTGCACACGAGTTATGTCGTAAAAATTTACATAAAAATTCGCTGACTCCCGACCTATAAATAAATGTTTTGCATAATAAAATATGCCTAAATAAAATAATTTGAAAACGGACTCATAGGATATTGTTACGAGCTTGGGGTCCGTGATAATTAAAAACTGCCGATTTAATAACCAAAAATAAACACTTTTATTTAAAAACACAAATTACAACTTTAACGCTAATTATGAAACACAATTGCACTACTGATCACTTCTAAGTCGCACTTGAAGATCGCTTTCCTTTCGATGTTTTCGCTTGTATCGCTTATCCAAGACTGTGTCCGCTCGTGGAGCATTCCCGCCTTATATAGGCCTCACATTGTTCTAGAACCTTCTATTGTAGAAACATCTAGAATGTTCGAGTACATTCCGGCCCCAACTGACCAGATGTCGATAGTTCTAGAAAGTTCTATCATCGAAACTTCTAGAAGGTTCTTGACACTAGTTCTTCTACTCGATACTAGATGGCGCTAGTGGTAACAAATATCAATTGTGGCGCGCAACACTGCCCCCTCCTAAGACATGCTCGTCCCGAGCATTATTGGCCCCATAATAACGCGCCAGTCGATCCACATGGACGATCTTAGGAGTACCTCTTGCACCTTTCTGTATCCGGTAGGTTACGTCATTGATTTTTGTCACAATCCGGTACGGTCCGTCCCATTTAGCTTGAAGCTTAGGAGATTTCCCTTTGCTGCGGACTGGATTGTGCAACCACACTAGTGAGCCTTCGTCGAACCCTTTATTGTTCATTTTTCGGTCATAGCGGGTTTTCATCTTTTCAGACATTTGCTGGCCCGATTGTCTGACGTGCTCATAAATGTCATTCATTTTGTTCCGCAAGTCATTCGCATAATCGGTTATACTGCGTGGGGCATCAGGTGGTATTCCGGTGATCAGGTCTGCAGGCAGCCGTAATTCTCTTCCAAAGTTTGCGAAAGCTGGTGTCACCGATGTACTTTCGTGAACAGCGCTTCGATATGACAACAAAAACGGTTGTATGTGCTTGTCCCAATCTCGTTGCCGATTTTCCACAACTTTTGCCAGGTATCTCTCCAATGTCTGATTAAATCTTTCCACCATTCCATCCGATTGTGGGTGGTAAGAAGTTGTTCTAGTTTTATGAGTACCCATAACTCGACAAGTTTCCTGGAATATTTGGGACTCAAAGTTCCTTCCTTGATCACTGTGAATCTCCAAGGGTACTCCAAAACGGCAGAAGACTTCATGCACCAGTTTATCTGCAACTGTTGAAGCTTCTTGGTTTGGAATGGCGAAGACTTTCGGCCACTTAGTGAAGTAATCCATCACAACCATGAAATACTTGTTACCACTTTCACTTTCCGGAAAAGGTCCAGCAACATCTAGGGCTATTCTCTCCCATGGTGCACCAACATTGTACAATTTCAATGCACCTCTACTACGTGTCTGAGGTCCCTTTACAGCTGCACAACTTGTACATTTACGACACCAGTCCTCGACATCGTCCCGACAGTGGACCCAGTAAAACCGTTCTCGTATCTTCAGTAGAGTCCGTTTTACTCCCAGATGACCTCCTGAACAACCATTATGGTACAGCTGTAGAACATCCGGCACTCGAGCTTTAGGGACAACCATTTGCAGATGACAGCTGTCTCCCCGAGCATTTTCCCATTTACGGCACAAGACTTCATCCTGAATCACCAAGCTGTCCCATTGGGCCCAATAGCTTTTTGTGGTCGAACTCATCGCTGAGACGTCACTCCACTTGGGCTTAGGAGCTCTGGTTTTCATCCACTCCAGAATCGGCTTAAAGTCCGAATCTTCCTGCTGTGCACGTTGTAGGCTTTCCTTCCACTCGTTGCTGAGGTCGGTCCTGAGCATCCTCACAGGTACCACCTCCTTACCCTCTTGCCTTGTACAATGCTTGCAATCTTCAGGACAAGGTCTTCTTGACAATGCATCGGCGTTGCCATGAGATTTCCCGCTGCGATGTTCGACCACAAAGTCGTATTCCTGCAGTAGTTCAATCCATCTGGCAACTTGTACTTCTGGGTTTTTGAACTGCAATAGCCATTTCAGTGCAGCATGGTCAGTTCGTAAGTGGAATTTCCGCCCCAGAAGATATTTGCTAAAATGCTGCAACGACTTTACCACAGCAAGCAATTCCCGTCTCGTGACGCAATAGTTCCTTTCCGGCTTTGACAACGACTTGCTGAAGTACGCTATCACAACCTCTTGATCACCATTCCGTTGAGACAACACACCGCCAAGTCCTATGTCACTTGCGTCTGTGTCAACTATAAATTCCTTGCCTGCATCACGGTACCCTAAAATAGGTGTTCTGCACAGTCGGTCCTTTAACTCCTGGAATGCGATGTCGCAACTTTCATCCCAGCAGAAATGTCGCTTCTCCTCGGTTAGCTTATGCAGGGGTTTGGCTATATCCGCAAAGTTCTTAACAAATCGCCGATAATAAGAGCACAAACCCAAAAATGCTCTGACCTGCGTCTTGTCTTTTGGAACTGGCCAATCTTTGACAGCGGCGATTTTCTCCGGATCCGTGCGGATACCTTCCTCCGACACTACATACCCCAAAAAGCTAACTTGTCGTTTGAATAGTGAACACTTCTTCGGGCTTAACTTGAGGTTGGCACCCTGGATCTTCATGAGCACGCGTTCCAGGTTTTGAAGATGTTCTTCAAACGTACGGCCTACGATGATGATGTCATCCAAGTAGACCAGGCAAGCATCGCCAATTAGCCCGGTAAGTACAAGTTCCATCAACCTTTCAAACGTTGCCGGAGCATTGCACAATCCAAACGGCATAACTTTAAATTGCCACAGCCCTTTTCCTGTCGAGAATGCAGTTTTCTCCTTGTCCTTAGGATCTATTTCAACTTGCCAGTAGCCACTTTTCAGGTCCAGCGTGCTAAACCATTTTACTCCAGTAAGCATGTCCAGCGTGTCATCAATTCTTGGCAAAGGATAGCTGTCCTTCTTCGTAACGTCGTTCAGACGACGATAGTCAACACAAAACCGCATGCTGCCGTCTTTCTTTCTTACCAGCACGACAGGTGAACACCATGGACTAGATGAAGGTTCAATAACACCATCCTTCACCATTCCCTCAATCATGGTTTCCACTTCCTTTTCACGTGCTACCGGCAATCTCCTTGGCCGCTGACGGATAGGCAATTCTTCTCCTGTGTGTATTTTGTGTTGAACTAAGCCAGTCTTCCCGATGTCAGCATCGTTTGACGAGAAAACATCGGCGTACTTGAGTAACATCTTCTTCGCCTTGAACATTTCATTTTGAGACAGAGCGCTGAGGCAGTCCTCTAAAAGCGTTGACACTCTCGTTTGTGCATCCTTGCTGAGGGTCCCAGTCGATAGATATTGGCATCGACGCAACCAATCCACTTCCTCGCAAGTACCAACTAGTGTGCCTTTTTCTATAATCTGTTCCTGATCACAAAGGTTCAGCAAACGTACCCCTGAGATGTCGGTGGCTCTGACCAAAGTTCGTGCCACTTTCCATGGAAGGTCATTGTCTACCCTTTCCACGAGTACACAACGATGGGTTTGCCCAGGATTCCGAGGAAGACTAACCGGCACAATCGTTTCCGATCTCGGCGGAAGAACAATCTTCTTAAGGCTGTACACATTCCCTGGTAACGCTCCTTCCACGAAAAGTTCCTCTTGTCCACATTTCAAAACACCTTGCTTGACGTCAATCTCGCAACGATTCTTCCTCATAAAGTCAAGGCCCAGGATGCAATCGTCCATTATATCAGCAACGATGACATTGTGCAGGTAGATTCTGTTGCCTAGCTTCAACTCCATCTTCTTCTCTCCATGGACGGGTATGCGCTGACCGGTGGCTGTTACCAAATTAATGCGTTCTCGGGTGTATGCGGAGTCCCCAAGGAACCGACTTATAAGTTGGGAACTGACGACCGTACGAGAAGCTCCAGTATCTATGGTCAGCTTACACGGCGTTCCGTTGATCTCGCCCTTGATGATTAAGCTGTTCCCGTCATGGGTTTGTGTGATCGAAATCCTTGGGGCTCTTTGAACATCAGCCAGCACCCGCCCCGCAGTCCTGGCTATTATTCGTTTCCCTGCTGCTGCTGGGTGGTGCTGTTAGCCGCACTACCCTCTGGAGACCGGCCATCTTCCCTTTCTGCAGTTCGCTTAGGGCAACTGGATCGAAGGTGGCCCCTTTCCCAACAGCCGTAGCACCTAGGGCTGTATCCTTTATTACGATCGCGAACTGTAGCCGCTGCAACCTCCCTGACGCGATGGGAACGATGATCCTGCCGCACAGCTTCCACCTCCAGTGCATGGGCCAAGGCGTCCTTAAGCGTCCCGTGGTGACCGAGCCTCACAGCAGCTCTAACCTCAAGGTCGCGGATGCCGTCGATGAATGCCTGCACCAGGTTCCCATCAATAAGCGCAGGTACGGACTGGTAAGCTTTGCGAACCAGCTTCTCCACTTCAAGGGCCCGCTGCTGCAGGTTTTCGCTGCTGCGTTGCACGCGATCCTTGAGCTGCGCACGAAACACGTGTTCTAGGTGAGCGTCACCATACCGAGCCTCCAATGCCTCAAGGAGCTGCTCGTAAGTCACTTCCTTACCGATAGCTTCCAGAACAGTTAAGGCCTGGTCGCGCAGGCCTAGGGTGAGGGCAGTCATGGCCTGATTTTTATCCCACCCGTTCGCCTTCATGACAGCCTCGAACTGGATTTTGTAGGCCGACCAGGAAGAAGTTCCGTCGAATGGTGGCACTTTGAATCCACGTAGCGAAGGTGTTGTAGCTACGGGAGCTGCGATTCCATCCCCAAGTTTAATGTAATCCAATGTTTTCTTCACGTCAGCCATCACGGTTTTCTTCACGTCAGCCATCACGTTGTCAACCCGATTATTCACTTGGTCGATTCGGGTTTCAGCTTCCGACAGGCGGTTGTCATGTTGAGCAACCTTATCCTTCACCTCCTTCATGTCTTTCCCGAAGGTAGCATGAAGGTCCTTCATAAGGAGCATCTGCTCTTCCTGTCGGCGAGCCTGTTCCTCCTTATCACGCTGGAGCTGTTCTTCCAGCCGACGAGCCTGTTCCTCCTGTCGGCGAGTCTGTTCCTCCTGTCGGCGAGCCTGTTCCTCCTTATCACGCTGGAGCTGTTCTTCTAGCCGGCGAGCCTGTTCCTCCTGTCAGCGAGCCTGTTCCTCCTGACGACGAGCCTGCTCCTGCAGCATCATCATCAGAGCAGCAAAATCTGGTGCTGATGATGCTGGAGCAGCTGTGGGCGGGCCCGCCTCCGTGGTCGATATCTGGCCCTCCGACCTCTGTGGCGGAGCTCCACCAAAACGTCTCTGGTCCGTCTCCTGTTGGCGTTGACTCCGGGTACGGATACCCTCAGTGTCGTCTTTGGGTAAAATCGGCATTTTAATCCTTGCTTCTGACACCAATTGTTACGAGCTTGGGGTCCGTGACAATTAAAAACTGCCGATTTAATAACCAAAAATAAACACTTTTATTTAAAAACACAAATTACAACTTTAACGCTAATTATGAAACACAATTGCACTACTGATCACTTCTAAGTCGCACTTGAAGATCGCTTTCCTTTCGATGTTTTCGCTTGTATCGCTTATCCAAGACTGTGTCCGCTCGTGGAGCATTCCCGCCTTATATAGGCCTCACATTGTTCTAGAACCTTCTATTGTAGAAACATCTAGAATGTTCGAGTACATTCCGGCCCCAACTGACCAGATGTCGATAGTTCTAGAAAGTTCTATCATCGAAACTTCTAGAAGGTTCTTGACACTAGTTCTTCTACTCGATACTAGATGGCGCTAGTGGTAACAAATATCAATTGTGGCGCGCAACAATATTATTAGGGTCTCTTTTTTTCTAACTGTGGAATAGGAAGAACTGTGGGAAAGTACGATGTACTTATTTCCAAACAAACTTTGCATGCTCATATGAGAGTAATGAAATTTTAATTCCTTCATGTCTTAGTATCACATAACTACCTACTTAGGTACTAGAAACCTATACTTAAACTGAAATAAATGGATATTTAAGTACGTTTCCTTCTGGTAAGAGTTACTGCTTATACTTATGCTGAAAATGTTGCGGCCATTGCGTTTCAGTTAACTGCTACAGTCTGGAGCGGTGGGACTCTTTGTTTTAGCGATGTTGAATGGGGTGCGAGACGTTACGCTTGTCGACGACACCCGGGGCTCGTGGCTCGGAGCCCAGGGCTCGGGGGAGCGATGCGGAATATTTGATAATTGAACAATTGACGGATTGCTGATGTTACTTATGAATTGAGTTGATGAATGTTTATGAGAAAACCTGAAAGTAGCAGCTGAGACTAGAGAAGACTTTCTTTAGACGAGAGAAGACTTTGAGTTATTTGGAACTTGGAACCTAAGATGAGATGTATGTCAAACAGAATCCTATTATTTTTTTCAGAAGTGTTGCAGTTTTAAAAACAAAATTGTAGATAACTAGGCGTTTTCGATGTCTTATACAATGCGGTTGCCTAGGTAGGTTCTTACTAGTTTTTCCTAGATAGAGCTCGTAAACAGAAATCTCCTAAGTAGAACGGCCTCCGGCCTGTCTCATATATAAACAGTACAAAGCGACACAAATCGAACCCACGGAATCGAACCACACGATCTCATTACCAACACCATCTGTATCTCTAGGCTCCGTCTGGTTGCCATGGCAACTACAAAATGGCGCGCTGCAAGGCTTCCCGCGCTTTCCTCGCGTTCCCGCGCGCCGCCATATTGATCCGGAATCCTGACGCGTTCCGAAACTCTTTCCGCGAAATGTTACATTGTTGAAAATTTTATGAAATACGAGACTTTGTAATTACTGGAATGTTATAGTTTTTAAACGAATTACAGGAAGGCTTTCATTGATGTAGCGAGAGCTCGGTTAAAAGGCTTTATGGAATTTCCTAAAAAGGATTTTCTGATCTTTGTACTTACAATGGAATTTTGTATAGCATGAGTTGTTCTCTTTTATGAATAGACCTCTAAACATCTGTAAAGAAGATTGAATTCAATTAAAGCCAACCAACTGATATACCCTACATACGTACCTACATGTTCTAATTTTGGGAACTTAAATCAGATTTCTATTTATTTATTTATTTATTTATTTATTTATTTATTAAAAATCTCCCTACCACTATCATTAGTAATCTCCAACTCAGGGCAATCCAATCAGATCCAGCAGTATCCTGGAACAGGTTCATTGGCCGTCTCGGCCTTGGTACGGTTGCGTAACATATCGCAAGTAGGTACAATGCCGCGATTGTTCGCTAGTTCACGCTCAAGTACCGGAAGTAGAGAAACAACCCTTTTGGGTATAATCTAATCGTCTGTTAGCAATTAGAACAGGCCTATTGCTATGTCAGTATTTCCAGATTTAAATTGTTAATATGATTCGGCCTATCCGGCAAATTTAATGGTCAGGAATCATTTATTAATTAAGGTAGCTTTGCGGAAGTCTGTTGTTAAAAGTAAACTGTTTGGGGAAAGGTAAAAACTCTCTACTGGCCCCTAACGAAACCGTTGAGCAACAATTAAAGAACCCCTCTCTCTACTGGCCCCTAACGAAACCGTTGAGCGACAATTAAATGTCCCAACCGTTGGACTTCCTTCCCTGTTGGAACAAGATTGCACATGTATAAAATATCATACCTCCTGTTAACATAGTAAAGTTATCACCGGTAAGAGGCGAAAGGCTCGTCATGGTCATCAAACCTTAGGCAGAGGAGCAAGGGTATTATCTTCCTGTTAGGGTAAAGTTTACGTCCGACGATTAGGTATTGACTTTTTGAGGTAGGTTTTGTTTAAACCCATTGGCCTGAAACTGCCTGAAACGTCAGGCGGCTATGCATGATTGGATTAGAATAATATATTGCCTGAATTTGCCGACATAGTTTGAGGTCATAATCTATAAATAGTTCGTAATCTCTATTGAAGTATTAACACCAACAATAAATCGACACTAAGCGGCCTTTAGAGTTCAGATAGCATGACTCATAATGTTATTTTTAGATAATTTACTCGCCAATGATGATGCGACGTGGCGTCATAGCAAATCGTGCAATCACGACGACGCCGACGACGTCGTCGTCGTCCGGCCGTCAGGCGTCAACGCCGAGGGACTCTGTCCGTAGTGTCCGGTGTGCTGAACGCACCCTCGCACCCCTACACGCGGTGGGGTTGCAAGGTGGGAAGTTACCCCGTAAAATGGGAAATACATAGAGTCTCATTGCTGGATATGTGCTGAATAGGGTTACATATTGAACGATTTCAAGTTTAAGATGAAAAATAAATTATAGTTGGTGGATATTTATTTGTGGTACATAATTAGGTATAAGTACTTAGGTTATAATAAAAACAGCCATGTGAATAGCTGCAGCTAGTAGATCAAACGTTGATGTACTTACAGTTTATTTAGTTGAATCAACATCTAAGAAGACAGCATAGTTTCATAGCAGGTCTCATTTACATTAACGTACTACTGTACAAAATCAAAATACATACTGATGTAGGTACTCATCAGTATGTATTTTGATTTTGTACAACGGTCTGTTTTCAGGACCAGGAGGGCAGGAATATTTCACACAAAAACCAGGACTCTGAAAAGCCACCCTTGCAACACTGACGAAACTCGTCAGTGCGTCGCGCACCTCCGTCCTGGTCGCGCGTGTGTTGGTCTGTGTTGCTCTGTGTGCCTCTGTGTCGCCGTCTAGTGCCGTGTTTACAGTTTTGTTTGGATGACGCCCTGATGCCGAGCCTTCGGTAAGTAACGACAGACGCGTGCCGCGGTCGCCTACATCTGTACTTTAATTGGGATAAAAAGAAGGGAACCTGTTTATATAGGGTGCGAATTGGGGTTCTACTCATCCTTGTTTGTAAATTGTATTGACAGGTATTTGTCATATTTGCGGATGGTATATGACGTCGTAGATTTGTTCCGTATTTGAATGATCTGTGAGGTGTGTTATTGAACTGTTTCTGTGAAAGATGAGCTCTTACTTTCAGGAAGTAGATATTACGAAAAGTCGTCTCTGAAAACTGATTTTAGGTTGATTCTTTTCTTAAAAAAATACATTTATCCTTACGATTTGAATAATTAATTGTAAATGACACAACACAAATAAAACATGAAAGAACATTTACAGTCACTGAAAGGCTGAACAAGTTGGATATATTCAATAATGGCCTTGTGACCCGGTTCTCTACAAAGGTTAGGTTCATTGACCTCACGTTATCCATTTACTTTTTAATTAAAACGGTCTTACATTTCCCATTCTGCAGAATAGGTGTATTGGCGCCCGACACGGGGCCACGGGATGTAATTAATATTGATGAAATCGTTGTCAATCAGGGAGTACAACCCCTCGATATTATAGTTATAAGGGTAAATTCTGTCCAAATAGAGTAATCAATTGATATTATCTAGAATGTCATGTCATGTAGCTATTATATCTGTCCTAACCTCTAGATTGTTCAGTGAACCATAACTGAGCGTCATAAAATATTATAAAGCTAACACTAAACGAAGGATATAAACCGAGCTATCTATTTCTATATACAATGTTTGGTTAACAGGCGAGTTGGTGGTCGTAGGTACTTTCTTTTGCTCAAATAAGGATGAAGGTGAAAGTTAGGCCTTCCGCTCGCCACGGCATTTCGACGCTGCAATCGCTTAATTTTATTACTGTGAAATTGGATCGACTAATAAAACTTTACTTCTTCTGGATCTAAGCTGCCATGGGACAATACATTTAAATTAGTCTTATTGTAACTACTTAACCTTACTTACCTAACTGCTTAAATCTTTGCAAAATTATACCTAGATACATAGACATAGCTAAACAGTTTCATTCTTAGTGCTAATCTGGTTAAAATCTAATTGGACCATAGTTTTATTGCCTCCCACGTCGTTCATTGCTCCCACATTATTCCATACCATGGGAACGGGAACAAATTATTATTATAATAAATTGCTCAATTTAATAAGAGCAGGACATAACGGCTCTATTTACTGCAATGTTAGAATCTCACCGTGAGAAGTTAGGTGAAGTGAGCTGTCATTCCATCTGATGCTATAGGGATTTACACTAATGACAGCTCACTCCACGCTCACTTCACCTAAGTTTTCACGGTGAGATGGTTACAGAATCGCACTGCAGATGTGAGTTTGCGTTCACTTACAAACTTTCTGAGTTATTTCTCAAGCTCAACCCTGTCTTAGTTTTGTTTATAACAGATTGAATTAAGAGTAAGACATTTTATTTTTAGGGTTCCGTACCCAAAGGGTAAAACAGGCCCTGACTCCGCTGTCCGTCTGCCACCAAGCTTTATCTCATGAACCGTGATAGTTAGATAGTTGAAATTTGCACAGATGATGTATTTCTGTTGCTGCTATAACTACAAATACTAAAAATTATAATAAATTAAATATTTAAGGGGGCTCCCCCAAAACTAACGAGATTTTTTGCTCGATATTGATAACGGCAACAAGTAGACGCTTGAAATATTCACAGAATATTTAGTTAAACATATATTCACTTTAAAAATAAATAATTAAATTAAAATAAAACAAATATTTAAGGGGGGCTCCCATACAACAGACATGATTTTTTTGTCGTTTTTATAGACAATAGTACAGAACCCTTCATGCGCGAGTCCGACTCGCACTTGGCAGGTTTTAATCAAAGGTCAGTAAAGAACTGTTTACATACCTACTATACTTACAAGTTTCATATCTACAAGAACGGGTTTTCTTTCTTTCTTCGTTCTAAATATGGATGCTGAATGAACCAATTTATTACGATAATGAAATGACCCCAAGACGGTTATTAATTTCTTATCAGCTACATACAAATGGCCTAAAATAAAACAGTAATAAAAATAAACGAAGTAATGATTAGGAGGCGAGATGTTCATATATGTGTAACGAGATTACGAGAGCCATCTCACCCGTGACCTACGCATGCTGTACATCACACTAGGAAACATTGAGCTAAAATTATTGCTGGGAAATAGCATTTATTTTTGGTGTTAAACATCGCTGATCACGACCACGCGCTAAACATCGCTGATCACGACCACGCGCTAAACATCGCTGATCACGACCACGCGCTAAACATCTGTATTTAAAGGTATCACACTAATAATATTATTAAGGCGAAAGTTTGTAGTATGTGTGTGTGTGTGTGTGTGTGTTAGGGTATCTGTGTGTTTATATGTTTGTAACTCCTTCACACTCAAACGGCTGGACCAATTTGGATATGGAGGTAACTGACACCCTGGATTAACATATAGGCTAGGTACTTTTTATCCCGATATTCCCACGCGTTCGACACTTATGCGGGTGAAACCGCGGGGCACAGCTAGTTGTATAAATAACACGTTTTCGTGAAAAAAAGTTGGAACCAAAACCAAATCAAACCGACCTCGATCGGACCTTCAAATCTCCGTAACCCAGACTGGTCCCCAGGTATGGTACTATGGTCCAGTACAAAAAAAAAAACACAATGACGGGGAGTACCTACCTACAAGTGAACCTCTTTTTACACCTGTTATGTATATCCTTGTTTCAGCTATGAGCCTTATTAATGTAGGTATTACGAGTAGGTACTACAGCATTACTAGGAGACAGGACGTGCTTTATTCTGTAACATATCCCAACTCACGTGTTACATGATACCTATTATGTTGTAAACTAATCAGTTAGCTGGGTAGGTCAACAAAATATCCTCTTATTGTATTTAAAGCCTTCGTTAATACAGATCTAAAGGCCCAATTCCCGTAACTAAAAACGTTAAAAATCTGTAATCCGACTTTTAATATTAGCTATATTAGTTATAGTAAAATGACACTTTTTAATAACTCATTTCGGACTCCGTTTAGAGATATGCATGTCAAATAAGTTTCGTTTGTTACACAAAACAAGGTTTGGTTGATGTCCGCGAAAAACAAAAAGACCCCAATTTCAGTCATTTAAGTACTTATCACATAAGCTGTCATTTTACTGAAGCTAATTAAAAGTCCGACCATAGTCGCAATCACATCTAAGCGACAATCAATGTCAAAAACTTGTCGAAAATGTTGGGAAATTTTAGGTATTTTTGACAGATTGAAGGATGAAGAAAGGAACACGGATGGGTTTTAGACTCCCTTCCGCTCCAAACAAAGCGGAAAAAAAAGACTACAATTGCTCCTTTATACATTTCGTTACACATGTTAAAATTTTCCAAATAATAATTTTAAATAATATCTTCAGTGTTAGGTACACTCAGTCGCCCAAACTACAGACCTCTTTTTTAATACAAAGGGGTAATAAACAGAAACTAAATTACCGCAATCCGCGATCACTTTAAAATAATGTACCTAATAATAGTATTTTAAGAAAATAGTTACCTACAAAGACTTACCAATGTTAGATTATTTATGTTATTGTTATTAACTTTTTATTCAGTTGTAAGTAATATAATTTTATTTTTATTAACCGACTTCCAAAAAGGAGGAGGTTATATGTTCGACTTTATGTATGTTTTTTTTTTTTTTTTGTATGTTCACCGATTTCTCCGTCATTTGTGGATCGATTTCGAAAATTATTTTTTTGTTTGAAAGGGTATACTCCCAAGGTGGTCCCATTGTCAGCAAGTTGGAATCTGATGAGAGGATCCCATGGAAATCGAGGGAAACCCTCAACTTTTTTTGGCAAACCTATAGCGATTTGGATATTTTTTAGAGTAACTTGAAGGGTATACTCCCAAGGTGGTCCCATTGTCAGCAAGTTGGAATCTGATGAGAGGATCCCATGGAAATCGAGGGAAACCCTCAAATTTTATTGGCAAACCTATAGCGATTTGGATATTTTTTAGAGTAACTTGAGCATTTGCTCTCGGAAATCATCATTTGGTAAAGTGGAGCTGATGATGAAGACTACAGACGGCCATCGGAACTAATCAATGATAAATATTTCACGGGTTGCGATTCGATTACTTTAATATGGTTGCTAAGAAATTTATGCTCGTCACAATGCGTGTGGTGGTGGAGTGGAGTTCTTCAGGTTCTTACCAGGAGAACTCCTCAAAAATTAACGTCCCAGCATCGGGAAAAGCAATATTTTGTAAAAGGTGATGAGCAGTTGACGTTAGGCTATTTTAACTTAGATAAATTACAAACTCTCTCACTAAAAAGTGAAAAATAAAAACTTTTTTACAAAAAAAAAACAACCGACTTCCAAAAAAAACTACAAAGTGATAAATAACTTTTATTTCGGAAGTCGGTGTCAATAAACGAAAATGCAGAACCAACGACACCGACTTCCGAAATAAAAGTTATTTATCACTTTGTAGTTTTTTTTGGAAGTCGGTTGTTTTTTTTTGTAAAAAAGTTTTTTTTAGATTCTAGCATTTAGATTTAACAATATTTTGCTGTGCCCTAACAGGGTCTACAAACGGCTCTTAGCTCTAAGCCTTTTGTTAACACCTTTTTAACCTTGTAGAACGCAAATAAATGAATATGAATATGACTTTAATTTAAACCTTTCAATTGTGATTGCTTTCCATTGATTCATATCCTGCATCGGTATTTCATATTCTGCACTACCCTCCATCATAGCACGACATGACAGACAGACGGACATTGCATAACGGGGGTGGCGGTCGTTCACCCGCCTGCCCACCAAACGGTAAATAACTTTAAAACTACCCCCACACGGCAGTTATTCCTACGAAACTTGATTCTACACTTGCCGAGGGAGTTGTTGAACACGTGTTTATGTTAAACAGACTTTATTTTGAATAGTATGAAGTTGATAATCGGTTGCTGAAGTGTTCAGAATTTTTTTGTTGTTCTAAAATGAGCTTTGTTGTGTCTCAATAGACTAGTTTTTGTAATGTCGTGTTTTTTAATTGAAAAAGGCAGTGTTTTGTAACTCGGGTTAGGTAGTTAGTCGTTGATTGAAATCAACAGGGGTTTTGACTTTAGTATTGCTTCATTATTTTTAAGGGTTTGTAAATATTATGATCGTAGTAATAGGTTGACATCAACATTGACAAATTCCTGAACAATTTGTGTCAATGTTATATTATTTATATTATGCCATGGTCAAAGTCAAATCATTTATTTCAAATAAACAACTAAGTACTAGCAACTTGAAGTTGGGAATAGTTGTAGATGACGTTTGCCCAACTATTTTGCAAATAAGTTGTAGATGACGTTTGCCCAACTATTTTGCAAATAAGAAAGAAATAAAAATTTTGTTAGTTTTTTTTGCAACAACCTGTTGCAAAAAAAACTAACAAAAATTATATATATTAGTTCTACCATCGGTCAAGAGATGTCGCTGACCTAAAACTGCAATATTCTACGCAGTGTTAAAATTCTCTGACGAATATAGGCCTCGCCGATGAAAACTAAAAAAAAAACGACGGGTTGCACTCCGGGAGTGCCCGGCAGAAGTGAAATTTGATATTTTGGAATGGTTAGGGAATAATTTTGCACGAATTGCTTTAATTATCAGTATAAAAGTACTATAATTTATGTGGTAGAATACAATATTTATTTATTGCGCTATCGTACACAAACACACGAACATTCGCGCAAGCTCCCTGGCGCCGCCTAAACGAAACAGCAGGCGCAGGCATGCATTTTCGCCGCGCCCTAGAAAGAGAGGGGGATACTTCCTCTCCTACGCCGCGCCGGCTGTCTACTCTCCATCCGTCTTACGAATTTTCGATCAGGTCACGTGTCCTGACGCGAGTTTAACATTTTTTACCCAAAAAAAGTGTACAACGCCGCTAAAGAAGTTTTCACTTCAAAAATACGGTTCACAATAATATGGAACCCTCGGTGCGGTGAGTCCGACTCGCTCTTGAGCGGTTTTTTTTATGGAAAAGAATCTTCAAGAAAGTCCACCGTTACTCTTTTAAAATGTTGTTGTGTTATCGGGTTTTTATCTAAGCCTTCATTGGCAAATCTTCTGCTGTCGAAACCATGCTGATAATTCAGTCTCTTAGCTGAGCAAACAATTTCCTATCTCTTATGCCCCCGTACCCTTGACCGTCTACGAGCGCGTTCAGGCGTAAGTTACGAGTCTACCAAGTCAGCAACAGAGCTCCGGAGGTACCTACCTAGCTGAAAATAAGGAGTGCAGAACAGAAGGTCCACGAATAACTGCTGCTACTAAGAGCTGGAGATGTCATAGATGAGAGTGGATTATTTGTAGAGGTTATTGAAAGGTGGACGCTCTCTGTTGGACTCTTGGTCTTAAAGTAATCGCTTAGAGTACATCATCTAGGTAAGGTGTAGAGTACTAACATAATTTTGGTGCAATTAGTTACTTACACTTTATTTTATAATTTTATGTTTTTTATTATGAAACCTTTAAATGGAGTTTCTCTGAAATAAATAAATAATATTAATCTTTAACAACTGCCTGTCGCAGTTATTACGCGTTTTTGAGGTTTGAACATAGATTCCTTTCGATTAATGAAGGTGAAATGTTCTGAGCTATGGATATTGCGAAAGGAGAAGAGTCAAACTCCGTGAGGCCGCAACCAAAGAGCTATAGTTTTCTTGTACAATCTTTATTTCCTCAAAAAATGTGACGGGTAGTGAAAACCTGCGAGTAATATTTTCCGAGGACATGAACGGCGTCACTAGGCCTGCTCTGCTCTATTTTTTTTTCTGCTCTTTTGAAACTTCTGTCCCTATGTATTACATATGTATGTACTCCAAGTTGAAGTGCCATAGCGCTGTGTTACGAGCCAGCCCCATCGTAAACTGTTGTGATTATGTTCAGTGAGTCAGTGCTCATCAACTGCTCCAAGGACAGATCCTATGAATTTTGCCGCAGACACCAAGAATAAAGACTATGTTAGGTATTCTGCTAGGTTGTCCTACTTAATCATCTCACGGCAGTAGTAGAGTTAACCTTGTTATCACATCATCACCCTAAGGTTGTATGTCACTTGCTCTTCATAAAACGACACAAAATCAAACTGGTTGTTGATTTAATTGAAGGTAATTCTTTTTTTGCTCTGCCCAAGCGGGACAGACCTCCACCGTGTGCTCCACCGTGTCCTCTGGGCGATCCTCGCAGTGGCGACACCCGGGCGTTTCCTCCCGCCTGATTATGTGCAGGTACCTCCCGAAACATCCGTGTCCGGTGAGGACCTGCGTCAGGCGGTAGGTGAGGGCGCTGTGACGCCTCTCTAGCCACTCCTCAAAGAGGAGCCTTACCGCCGCTATCGCGGCGTGCCCTGCGCTGGGTTGCGACAGTCGCGCTTTCCATGCCGCCATGAGATCGCGCCGGAGGTCCGTCCGCTCCGCAGCAATTTGCCGCGGAAGCGGGTTTTCCCCCCGGCGTAGTGCCTCCGCGCGCCACTCATATAGGCGCGCGAGGACTATCGCCTCCAGATCCCATGGCGGCAGTCCGGCAAGGAGGCTTGCCGCCTCGCCCGAGATCGTGCGGTACCCCCGTATTAGCCGTATGGCTACCACCTTTTGGGGTGTGTTCAGGTAGTGGGCGGCTCGAAGCCGCAGTGAACGCGCCCACACTGGGGCGCCATATACGGCCATGGACCGCACGAACCCCGCGTAAAGCCTCCGGCAGGAGGCGTTTGGCCCCCTCAGGTTGGGCAGGAGCCGCTTGAAAGCGGCCCCAGCCCGTTCCAGTTTGGGGGCCAAACGTCGGAAATGCTCCACGAAGTTCCACCGGCTGTCGAGGACGAGACCCAGGTATTTCATCGTCGTCTCGACACCGATGTGAACCCCTCCTACCGTCAGTTGGGATCCCGATGGTGGCCCGTTCCGAAGCCCATGAAAAGACATGGCTTCGGATTTGTGCAGAGCCACCTCGAGACCCAACTGCCGGATCCTCTCCACGACTATCGCAACCCCGCGTGTCATTGCGTCGGCCGCCGCCTGATGTGACCTCCCCTGCGCCAGGACCAGCGTGTCGTCAGCGTAGCAAACTACGCTGACGCCATCAGGGAGGTCTGCCCGCAGCACCTAGTCGTAACCGATGTCCCACAGGAGCGGCCCCAAGACCGATCCCTGCGGGACACCGCACGACATCTCTCGCCGGTTCCATTCCCCATCGCGACCGGGGTAGATGACGGCTCTGTCCGTCAAATACGCCCCGACTACTCGACGGAGGTAGGTCGGCACTCGGTGATACCGGAGTGCCTCCCTAATGCAGCTCCAGGGCAGGGTGTTAAACGCGACACCGCCACGACCACCCCACCCCGAGACACCGCGTCCCCCGTCGTGAGGGCTCTCACGCGCATGATGGCGTCCACCGTCGAGCGCCCCTTGCGGAAGCCAAACTGGCTATCCGCAAGATCCGGCCCCGTCCTCACCAGGTTCCCGACGAGGCGGCCCGCAATCACTCTTTCAAAGAGCTTGCCGACCTCGTCGAGCAGCACGATGGGCCGGAATGCGGACGGAGAGTCCGCAGGGCGCCCTGGCTTCCGAATTAGGACCAGCTTCCCCGTCTTCCAACGGAGTGGAAACTGGCCCCTCTCCATACATGCGCTTAAGAGCGCCTCCAGTCGGGGTCCGAGAGCCGTCGAGGCCAGGGCCCAGGCTTTACCCGGCAAGCCGTCGGGCCCTGGGGCGGTATTTTTGGCCTTCAGCCTACATACCGCCACTCTCAGATCTACCCCGGTAGGTGCATCGTCTTCACTTATTATTATTATTTAATTAATGGATGCAAAATATTGTAAAACATTTTTAGCGGTAGTGCCACGTGCCAAAATGGTAAAAAGGAACCCTTATGGTGTGATTCAGTCTGTCTGTCTGTCAGTTGGATATCTCAAGAACTACTAATGCTATCAACTTGGAATTTGGAATAGCTTTAGATCAAACGTCATCTAAAGCTAGCCCAACTATTTTGCAAATAAGAAAGAATATTTATTTTTGCAACTGGTACTGAAAAGTCTAAAGTGAGTCTTAAAAATTCGAATTGGGGCTACTGGGGCATGTGGGGTATCATATGAAAGGGCGCAGTTCCCACATTCTCAAGCATTTTTTCATTTTTTTTTAGTTCGCATATTTTTCGACTTTTGATGAAAAATGTAATAAAAACCGTTCCCTCCTCCCCTTATCTCTGAAGTTTGCATAGCAAAAAATCTGAAATTATTCTATGTGATAGAAGTTTATGTAAAGATTACAAGAAAAATAAAACGATATCTTTATATAGCACACTTTTTCAGAAATCATCAACAAAAGTTACATAATAGTTCCACTATCGGTTAATAGATGGCGCTGACCTAAAATTGCAAGATTTTACACCGCAGTGTTAAAATTCTCTGACATTCGTCAGAGAATTTACGAGGCGAGACCTATATTCATAGGCCTCGCCGATGAAAATTTAAAAACATATGATGGAACGAAACCCTCGGTGCGCGAGTCCAACTCGCTCTTGACCGGTTTTTTAAAAGAGTAACGGTGGAGTTTCTTGCCCATTCTTTTCCATACGAAAATTACCTTTTGGAAGGGGCGACTAGAATCAATTCTATTTTATTGTAATTTTGACGTTCAAAAGTGCCTATTTGAAATAAATACTTTGACTTTGACTTTGATGTCCATATGACAGTTTGATAGTTTCAGTGAAGTGCAAGACCAACGAGGCTAGTGGTCGCGAGCACTACTGCTGCGGTGCTGCCTGCTGGGCAGGAGGTCATGGCTTTTTCTTTCTGGATTTTCTCAGTAGCAGCCTGGAGTCTGGTTTTGTGCCCGGCTAATGGCAATAGGCTACATATTACATGGGAATTAAAGAACTAGCGAAATGTGTGCACCTAACACCTCTGCCGAACTCTCCGAGGAGTGCGAGTGATTTTATGTGTGTGTACTATAGGTACCTACACCTCAGCCGAACTCTCCTGGGAGTGCGCGTGATGTTATGTGTGTGTACTATAGGTACCTACACCTCTGCCGAACTCTCCTGGGAGTGCGCGTGATGTTATGTGTGTGTACTATAGGTACCTACACCTCTGCCGAACTCTCCGAGGAGTGCGCGTGATTTTATGTGTGTGTACTATACTTAGGTACATACCTAAACCTCTGCCGAACTCTCCTGGGTGTGCGCGTGATATTATGTGTGTGTACCTACTATAGGTACCTACACCTCTGCCGAACTCTCCTGGGAGTGCGCGTGATGTTATGATCTCTGAAGTTTAATTAACTGAATGGTTGTCAAAAGTGGATAGCAATTTCGAGGTCAACTATACGTAGTATCTAGGTAATTAGTGGTACTAAAACAAGAGCCAACAGCATTCGATCATCAGCACTGCAGTCTTGCTGGCTCACAGTGCTGGCTAGACAGCTAAACGAGAATCGATATCGTCTTAGTGAAACCCTAATGACCGGCAGTATCCTTTCTTCTGGGACTTTGTTTTCATACTAGCTCGTTAGTGTAGCTCTATATCTGAACATAGTCTCCTCTAGGAGAAATAGGCTCTTCTGGGAGACATAGGCTCCTCTAGGAGGCGGATCCACCAAATATACTTTTGGCGATGACCTACTACTTACTTACAATACAACATCTGAGACTACGCAAGAGCAGTATAGGTAATAAAATGACCGCAACTGAGTGCCTACTCGTATTTAAACACAACCAACTACACATTAATTAAGTACTCACTGGTGGCCGTTTAAGCTTTGTGTAAAAGAGAGAGAGCGAGGGTGCCAAAGTAGAACTGTTTCGAACTAAGTACGAAGAATACAAAATGAGGATTTTTTAAACCTTCTTCAGGAAGGTCGTAATCGGGCACCGTCTTTTAATAGTTTGGAGTTACAGAATCTGCTCAATCATCTCCATCCAATATTTCGAGGTGGAAATAACCCTGTAGGTCAGTGGTGCAAGCGCGCACTTCCCGGCCGCGCGGCCCGCTCCGTCATTAGCGACTATCATTGCTTACATCCTCAAGTTGGATGCTGTCGGGTGGCCGGGTGTCGGACAGTGACTAATGGGAGGATTGCTTTGCTCGTTATCGGCTCATTCGCTCCACTTGCGCCCAACGCTCAAGTTTATCCATTAATATTAGGGATTTCATAAGAAAATATTGGGTCTTTGTTAGAAGACCTTTGTTAGAAGATTTTCAGGGCTGCCCGGATGGTGTCCGCATCTCTACCTCACCTTAGGTAAGCGCCCCTTCTTCATTAAGGTGTGTCACGATTTCACGAATCTATTCAAGCATCCCAAAATATTGTCAAAACAACACTGCAGTAATTAGACATGTATAATACTGATATAGGAACTTCTCGTCACTTATCGGCGACGCGACGGTTAAACGGCCTCTGCCTACCAGCGCTGACTTCGACAACCGCTGGTATAAGGACGCCGGTTACCAGCGTTCTACAGAATACACCCTATAGATGCTCCCTGACACCTATGGAAGTCACATGACGTAATGCTATGGCACCAGGCTTAGCTAGTTAATACCTTACTATAGTGCGACTAATAACAATAGTGTGCACTGAGCCAACGCTCCACATAGGCACAAATTGTGATTACCCGCGCAACGGAGTGCGTAACAAATCGACTCTGCTTTGCTGCTAAATTACGCGGCAGAATCCTAACTGCCATGTACCTACCCACAGAAACATTTCAGAAATCTCTTGTATAATTCTACCAATAAGAATAATTTCCGTTCGAATTCGCAATCCGGGGCAACCGCCTATAACTGCGAAATCCAGTTTATCCCAATTTATATAAATGCAAATCATAACAGGCCGCACATCAGGGTCGTCCTAGAGACAGCCGGGGGCGACGGTGTCGGAGGGGTGAGGGGTGATCAGTTAAAGCACGGTTAAAACCATAGATAGATATCACAACGATCAAACTTTAACTGTGACGGCCAGTTTCTGTATTGTCCTTATGCTATAAGCAGAGATATAAATCGGGTACCTAACCTATAAGCATTTTTCATAAACATTGTCATTATAATGACTATATTAGAAGTCAAAACTGTACATATTATACATTGAATATTTTCGAAAAATTGTACTACTACGAGGCGTGGCGCCGAAAATATAGTTTTAGGAAAATTGTGTCATTTTGTGTGAATTGTGTTTGTCCGTTCAATAACGACGAAACGGATTTGGATGAAATTTGGCACACAGATAATTTATAACCTGGATTAACACGTAGGGTACTTTTAATCCCGGTAGTAAGTTCCCGTGGGATATTCTCCGATACCCACGCGGGCGACGCCGCGGGCAAAAGCTAATAATTACTATAAAATCCAACGTTGTCTCTTGTCGCCACTAGTTTACGAGCCACAAGGCCAGGTTGACTCTTGTCGCCACTAGTTTACGAGCCATGAGGCCAGGTTGTCTCTTGTCGCAACTAGTTTACGAGCCACGAGGCCAGGTTGTCTCTTGTCGCCACTAGTTTACGAGCCACGAGGCCAGGTTGTCTCTTGTCGCCACTAGTTTACGAGCCACGAGGCCAGGTTGTCTCTTGTCGCCACTAGTTTACGAGCCACGAGGCCAGGTTGTCTCTTGTCGCCACTAGTTTACGAGCCACGAGGCCAGGTTGTCTCTTGTCGCCATTAGTTTATGAGCCACGAGGCCAGGTTGTCTCTTGTCGCCACTAGTTTACGAGCCACGAGGCCATGTTGTCTCTTGTCGCCACTAGTTTACGAGCCACGAGGCCAGGTTGTCTCTTGTCGCCACTAGTTTACGAGCCACGAGGCCAGCTTCTTTCTTGTCGCCACTAGTTTACGAGCCACGAGGCCAGGTTGTCTCTTGTCGCCACTAGTGTACGAGGGCAGTAAAAATTCCTGGTACACCCACTTCTTCATTACTACCTGCGCTATCTTATATCAGGACTACAATTTCAACTCGTATCGTCTCATCTGGTCGGGCCACGGGGTCGGGCCATTGTAGCCTGCTCTTCAATAGCCAGGCCGTCTATTGTGGCCAGCTCGTCAGTAGCCTATTGTGGTTACACAATGTCAACTACGAGACAGACTGGCTGAGCGACTCTACTGTTCATTCCGATTGATGTCTCTCTGTTTCACATTCAAATAGGCCGAGTTATAAATGTAAATAAGTATAATGTATGTGCAAATGTCTATGTATATAACAACGGGTATCTATTGACTCATCATAGACAGCGATCCTCATCCATCTTAATTTGCGTGGAATGGGGGTTGGCTATTAAGAGCGTTTTCGAAATGTCTTATTTAAAAAAAGATAACGGGAAATCTCTGTTTCTATGGAAACTTTAAAATCGGTCTAATTTGGCTGTAACACAATTTTTAGAAAATGTTCTTAGCTAACTTTTTAGACCTTTGTATCCTGCTTATGCGTATAAAATTTCATTAAAATCCGTTCATTCATTTCGAAAAACAAGGGCTTGAAAGTTTGTATGAAATGCCGTACGGCGTAAACGCTCTTAAAATAGACTCACAAATGGTGAGGGTTGTATTCACCCTACATAAATCTGAAGTTTTGAAAGTAGAAAGTTGAAAACATGTTATTAATAATTAATATTGTTTGCAAGTTTTCATCCGTATAAAGCGCACTCGATCTCCTGCCACGAGTAGCAAACTCCAAGTTTTGCACGTTTGCAAACTAAGCGAAGTTTCTTTAATTAAAGTAGTACAAACCAGCTCAAGCAAGTAATAAAAACAAAAACGTTTTATAAGTAAACAGTGTCCAACATTCGAAATATTTCATTTCACGTAGGACGCGTAGGGTTCGTCGTTTCCTATGGAGAAGAGCTGGCAAGAAGTTCCACGGTTACTCTTTTTACACGACTGCCCAAAAGGAGTGTTATGTTTTCAGGGTTCATGTATGTAAATTCCTTTCTTCCACCATAACTTCGTTAGAAGCGTTGCATTATCCCGAGTAACAACGGCGAAAATTTAAAAAAATATAATTGAAAGCCATGGTTCATTAAAAAAACGGAATATTTTTTTTTTTCATTAAAATTAGACTACGTATACTATCGTCTAGAGCTTGATTGGTACATAAAAAATATATAACAGTAGCACGGTCTAATCAGATAATTATACCATGACAGTAGTATTCAATAGATATGCATTCGTTCACTAACATAACAAATACACCTAATAGGAACTATTCAACATCCAATAGAAAAACTCGCAAAAAAAATTGGCTTATTCGTTTCCACGCTTGCGTCTTGAAGACAAAATTTTTATCTGATTCTATAGGTACCTACTACTAATATTATAGATGCGAAAGTTTGAATATTTATTGGATGGATGGATGGATGGATACTCAATCACGACAGAACGACTGAACGGATCTTGATAAAATTTGGCACAGAGGTAGATTGTACTCTGGAATAACACATAAGATACACTTTTTATTTCGGGAGCATGTTCCCTTGGGATCATTTTCGATATTCACGCGGGCGGAGCCGCGGACGGCAGATAGTAAGTAATAAAAATAAATTATCACTAAAAGGTATTTAGTATGAAATAAAAAAATAAAAAAACGGTTGCATTGTCAAAAACCGGCCAAGTACGTGTCGGACCATGCACAATGAAGGGTTCCGTAGTTGGAATGAATTTATCCCAAGAACAAACTTAACATTGTAGTTGAAAAACATGTTCTCCCATACATTCCAACTGAAAATTTAAGTTTGTGCGCACAATATTGAGAGATTTACCATGTTGTTTCAAGATCATAGACTTTTTATTAATTTTCCTGTAATCTATAGGTATAGAACTATTTTCTGTATTTTTTTTCAAAGTTTTAGGCTCAGTAGTTTCGGAGATAAGGGGGGGGGGGGGGGTGGTAAATTTCCGTCTATTGTCGTAAATAACTTTAACAAAATTTACTTTAAAATTATGAAAAAAATGTATTTAAGATCCTCACGGTAAGCCCATGTCACACAGTACAGATTGAGAAACTTTTTTTTTAAATTGTCTATTTACCCCTCAAAAATTACTCCCTTTTTCAAAACTCATTTATTTACGTTACACGTCTGGGGTTACAGAGATTCATATGTGTACCAAATTTCAACTTTTAATCGGTCCATAAGATTTGGAGCAAATTGGCTGTGACAGACGGACAGATAGACAGATAGACACACGAGTGATCCTATAAGGGTTCCGTTTTTTTCCTTTTGAGGTACGGAACCCTAACAAAAAAATTAAAAACAAGCTAAGTAAATGACACACCCGAACACAACCGAAGAGATTTCAGATATAAGTAAGTTTTCAGATATACATTTCTTATGATACCTAGTTCCTCTAATGGTAGGTCCATTAGAGGAACTAGGTATCATAAGAAATGTCTTAGAACAACTGTGCCATCTAGCGTATACATATAATTGCCGAGTCTAACACGTTACACTTTTACTGACATTGCAAGTAAACTATTCACAATAACACCCAATCCCCTTCGTTTCCAGCTGACATCATAATCCCTGAACATGCAATGCAATGCAATGCAACTGCAACACATGCACTTCATGCAATGTAACTGTGCACAGACACAGATCCGGTCACTGAATAGCATTTGTTACGAAACGGAACGATGCTGGCGATCCGGAGCAGACGATTGCATTAAGAGGGATATGTGCTGGGGGCTGAGTGAGGTAACCAAGCGACTATGAAGTCTGAAATGGGGGAAAATCGAAACCCATCCTAGCCTAGAAAAAAAGTCAATAATCTTATTCAAACCATACCTTGAGTGGGATGTGGTTTGAGGAATAATTCTCTTGTATATAAACCATTAGAAAAAAAGATTTCAGTTTTAACTTTTTTGTGGGAGAGTTTGAAATTTATCTTAGTTACAATAGCCTAACGTCAACTGCTTTTCCCGATGCTGGGACGTTAATTGTTGAGGAGTTCTCCTGGTAAGAACTAGGAGAACTCCTCAACAACCACTCACCATACGCATTGTGACGAGCATAAATTGCTTAGCAACCATATTAAAGTAATCGAATCTCAACCTGTGAAATGTGAATATTTCACAGGTTGAGATTCGATTACGGCTATCGGCTAGACGGCTATCGGAACTACTCAATGATGAATCATTGAGTAGTTCCGATAGCCGTCTGTGGTGTTCATCATCAGCTCCACTTTACCAAATGATGAATTCCGAGAGCAAATGCTCAAGTTACTCCTTAGGTTTGCCTATAAAATTTGAGGGTTCCCTCGATTTCCATGGGATCCTCTCATCAGATTCCAACTTGCTGACAATGGGACCACCTTGAGAGTATATCCTTTCAAACAAAGAAAAAAAATTACAATTGACGGAGAAATCGGTAAACATAAAAACATACATAAAGTCGAACATATAACCTCCTCCTTTTTGGAAGTCGGTTAAAAATAGCAACGTAGGACGGCTCGCCGCAACTGGGGATCTCAAACACGAAAAAAGGGAAGCCGGTTTTTTAGAATAAGTCTGCTCTGCATGCCAATAAATAGTCGGTCGAATCACTCGCTCACGAACAACTCATGAAATTAAACAAACTATAATATTATGGATTAATTAGGTCCGTTTTGCTAGTCGTCTCATTGCCAGTAAGCAACAGTTTTGTCACTTCGCGACGTTTGCACGACTTCTATTTATAAGTACCTACTTCCGAAACACATGAATAAACAGTTAAGTGTACTTTGAGTCAGACAACACTGTTAATGTTACTTACATTTACATATGTTTATATACATCTACTTAGCATACCTACTGCTAGTTACCTAGCTATATTCAAAAATAAGGTTTCTAACCGACCAGACTGCTCAGTTCTCCCTCTGATTGTTCAAAGCCTGGCACCTCTCGCACCAGGCGTACGTAAAAATCGCACGCCAAATCCAATTTGCTACCCCTGGCTGCACCCCGCACTTCACTCCCCTGGCCCGGCCTGTCTGCGACGACTCCCTTCGGCACTGTCGATATAATATCATATGCAGTTGATAACGTATTGATAGGAGCAGGTAATTTGGTCTGACCCTATTCATGAAATTGGTAAATACTTGAAAGTGATTTTCTGCTTATCTTCAAATCCACCTGGTTAAAAGGCTAAGTTTATGATTTTGGATGGGCAGTCACGTATCCTTATTTTCTTTTAATTGCATTTTCCTGTAGGTATACAAAATTATAGTAGGTTTTCTAGTACTTAGGTACACACGGCTACACATCAAGCTATACATTTCCAGTTTTAGCTGACCTCGCATTGTATAGTTTTTCGTGCAATCAGAAGTCAGCTTAAACTGGTTATGTATAGCTTGATGTGTAGCCGTGTGTACAATCAGAACTCAGTTTAAACTGGTTATGTATAGCTTGATGTGTAGCCGTGTGTACATACCTATATGCCTACTCATAATATTTAGCAATATTTAAAGTGTTATAAGTAGCGTTTTACGTGTCTAGCGCATGAGGTGTTTTAGATTGATAGTTTTTCCTGTAAGAATTCAATGTTGCTGTAGTCCTACCCAAGTGACCTTGAATTCAGAAATAGGTACTAACTACAAATCAACTATCTATCTATAGCGGTAAGATTTTTTTTTTGGTAATTTACAATAGCGCATCTCGGCAACAAATGCTTCAAAACAGCGATGCGTTTGATGTTAATGTAAAATTAAAAAATTAACGCACGATCAAATAAATCAATTAATCACTATCTGTCGATAGACCTTAAATGAAAGGTCGAAAAAAATATACTCAGTGAAAGGAAAATGATGTACTTAGTTAGTAAAATAATCTACGTTTTCAAACTGACACATTGAAACGAAACCATATTTTCAAAATACATCATTGAACGATTAACTTCACATTTCCCAGCGGAGTCTCGCGCCCGAGAGGTGAAGAGTGGTTTAATTCTCTTTGGGTGAAGAGCTCTCAGTACCGGCAAATGTAAAAAGTTTAATAAACCGCGAAATTATTTCATTTCTTCTAAGAATATTTTCTTATTTTGAGAACCTCTCGCAAACCTTAAACCAAAGTTACATTGTTATTTCAGGCCGGTGTACCTAACATTTACGTTATCTACTCCGATATGATTTCATCTTAAACAAAGCTTTATTCTTGTAAGTAAACTCTCAGAAGGCTTGTTGAGCCAACCGGCAACCCTCTGTACCCGGAGTATATGTTACACACACAAAGTATTTATTTATTTACATTTAAATCTCGGCCTTTTCCTCGCTGTATTTGACTCAGCTTACTCTAAACAATTTACTTGAAACTAGTGGTAGGTTCTCTCGTCCCAAGAACATTATGTTGTACCACATTTTCCTGATGTTTAGTACTTTTTAAATTCGTAAGAACCTTACTATGGTGTGTTACCCATTTTTTACGAAACAGTCTAAAATAGCGACTTTGCCTTTTACATTATCTTTCTGTTTTGATGCATGAGTTGAGCCTCCATTATAATGGAGGTGGTGGTGGTAGTCTTGGTCCTCGCAGTCAAGTGCTGAACATACCTTTTCAAAATTCAGCACACATTATGGAAGCGTCCTGGCTGGTACTTGCTATCCTGAACTGTCCCCTATTTCTTCCACTTCTCTCGATGTTGTGCATCTTCTCGGCAATTCATGAGGAAGCCATCCAAAGCTACCATTAGAAAAACCAATAAAAGAATAGCTTTTGTATTTGAAAATGGAAAAAATCAAGAAAACACGCAAATTACCTCTCGATACAAGTAGCAACGATAGCACATCCTGTAGGTACTATTTGAACGTGTCGACAAGTGAGCATCGCGTGACAATCGCTCGCAGCTAACACCCTCCTGACACGGCGTGACTTGTCTCTTAACCCCGGGATGAGGTCAAAGGTTAACGAAGCAGCACTCACTATTCAAAGATACAATAAACATAACTCAAACTCAAAGCATTTATTTCAATTAAACCATTTACAGGCACTTTTGAATTGTCAATAGGTCAGTCAGAAAATATGAAGCTAGTTGCCCATTCCAAAGCGTAGGTACCTATGGAGAAGAACGGGCAAGAAACTCCATGGACACTCTTTTAAATTATATTTTACAAAAATATTAGTTACATCATTAATGTTGAATTTATAATTATATGTGAGAACGATGTAAAAAAAAAAATATACGTACGCGTTAAAGTGTCCAGAGTACAGCAAATAGTACTTAACAAAACAATAATCCAAAAGTAAAATAATTAAAAATAAGCCGAGGCAGCCAAGTGATGACCAGTCCCAACTGACGGCGCCCGTTCACGAACATGACGCATAGATCAGCACCATTCAGCTCAACCATTTTGAAGGGAGCTAAATGATCCAACACACACGCCACCGTCAGCGAGACATTTGTGTGAGCATGACATACTATCAGCCGCCAGGGCACATTCAAGTCAATGAAAGACATTATTATCATTACCCGGTAAATGGTAGCACTACAGTACATAGAACTCACATAAGGAATTACAATATAAAGGAACATACTTCTTATGATAACATTGTGTGGTAGAACTAGGATAAAGCAAAGTAGGTAATTAAGATTTAGGCAGGTCGCACCCGCCACCCACATATATCCTGCTCTAATTGTTTTTACGGTTTTATATATGCTCGTTTCTTTGCAGTTTTGAATTGAACAGGATAAATAACTTTACTACGAATACCTAGTGATAACATTGGCACTGCCTAAAGCCGCAACAAACATCATCTTTCGCGCCATGTACAGTATGTACCTATAGGCGTGCTCGCTGTATAAGTTCTGTCAGGATCACGTCAGATTAGCTGAGGTACCCCGTCTTCAGCGGTCAGATTTTCCAACCTGACCTTTGTGTATTTGCTGAAATAGTGGCAAGTTTATGTGCCTTTAATGTGTCAAAAATAATTTTAGTCACTTATATGTCATTGTATTTCCTGTATTTCCTCATGAGACTTAGACAAGTGCAAAGCGACCCATTTTGGAGTGTATTGATCGGTATAAGGTGGATATGTCTCGAGATATCGACGCCACGACGGCACCGCGTTGTTACAGTGATCTATGAACTGAGGAACGACTGGCGACGCGCACAAAGGACTCAGGATAAAAGATGTAGTTCTTTTGTGTGCTGGAGAATGATAGTTGTTGGTGCTAAAGAGACTTTTTGAGAAGAAGTAAGGGGTTACCTATTCTTATCAAGTCAGCAGATTGCTAAGGGAGCAAAAATTTCTTTCAAGATTACGCTCATGAGATGAAGGGACAAGATATGACTGACATTAGAGTGTTTCATTGTATATAATGTATATGGCTAATCAAAGTTTTTCGATAAAATCACACAGAATAATCTATTCGATCTCGTAATGGCATTTAAATAATGATGTCATAATGAACTTAGCAATAATAATTGATACCCAGCAGACAACATTTCCAATTCACAAGACAACAATGAAAAGAAAACATCTAAATTAATTGAAACCCCAGCACCGTCCACTTCGTTTATGTGGATACGAGTATTATGCAAGCTGGAGTCGGGTGATTTGTATTCATGGCGCGTCGGGGCAGAAAAAGCGGCCATCCCCGCTGATCGCAGCCTCATCAGAACTCTCATCAGGACTTATTCACCATCTTCAGCTTATAAGAGTTTGTAGAATTTTGTAGTTATTGCATCAATCTTCCCTACTTTTTCTTCCTGTTTGTCTTATTTTGTGATTGATCATCTTTTCGACTAGGATTAATACTTTCTTCAGCAATACTGGTTTGTTACTCGGAGCCTATATTGTTTCGTATCAATAAAATGTTAATTTTGCATAATCAGCCTATTACGTTCCCGTTCTTTGTGAGAGAGAGTTGGCCACTCCATCATGCTGGCATCTGATGATTAGTGGATGTAATTTATGAACTCGATTAAGAATGAATGTTCATTTAATTACATTAATACACACATCAAAAGTGTCTAGGGATCAACATATATTTTTGCAATAACTTTTCTCCTGATTGATATTAATTAAAATTTTCTTTAAGGATTCATCAAATAAAGTGTTTTCGTTTGTCACAGTAACGATAAACCAAGTCACCTTTGCATTAATAAAGAAATTTGCCATTTTCCTAATAAAGGGATTTTTGACATTTGAACCACTAACACAAAAGTTCGAAAAAAAGACTGAAATAACAGTTTTCTTTAAAATTTTATTGGGTAACTTAAACAATTAATAATCCGTGTTTCTACCGCGAACACTAACAACACAAGAACATCGGTTTGGCATACTCAAAATGAGTTCATCCAAATCACGCTGTGGAATGGCCGCCCATGTTCGTTGCAACAACAAAAAAAGGTCTTCTTGCGACTGGATACCCTCCATATTCGGCAGAGCTCTTCTCTGTAGCATATCCCATGCATGCTCAATCGGGTTCAAGTCTGGCGACTGAGCAGGCCAGGGCAGGACATTGATGTTAGCTGCGGCGAGAGTCTGTCTTACAACTCTTGCGGTGTGCGGTCGTGCATTATCATGCATTAACTGAAATAAGGGACCGATTTGCACTTGTAGAGGAACGATGACGTCTGATACAATCGTCTCGGCATAAATTTGAGCGTTGAGGTTGCCTCTGATCCAAATCAACTCAGTTCTTCCGCCGATCCAAATACCCGCCCATACCATGATGGTTCCACCACTATAAGGATGGACTTCCTGGCAGGATTTTAATCGCTGTTGGCGTCCAGGGGTTCTCCAGTGTCGTATACGTCTTGTATCCGGTCTCATACCAAAACGAGACTCATCAGAAAAGCACACGAAACGCCATTGTTCTTCTGCCCAATTTCTGTGTTCAAGAGCCCATTGATATCGAATCCTACGATTGTGCATTGCTATAGGTGGTACCCGTAGCGGTCTTCGGGAATGAAGGTTCACTTCATGCAAGCGGTTTCTGACTGTTTGGTCGCTAATTAAGTTCCCTGAAGAGTGATGAAGCCTCACGGCTAACATCATGGCGGTTATTGTTGGAGCTCTTCGAGTTAAGATTTGAATGTATCGGTCTTGTCTCCGTGTGGTGCAGCGATACCGTCCTCCATGGCGCTCAGCCACGGTACCAGTGCTTCGGTAACGTGTCCAAAGTCGACTGATAACACTCTGACTTGTATTCAGAGCTAAAGCCACAGTACGTTGCCGGGAACCAGCTTCTATCATTCCCACGGCTCTGAGCATTTCTTCCCTGCTTAAATGACGTCGCCGCTCCATAATAACGTTGGTTTTAATCAGTAGTAGGGAAACAGTAGCACTAATAATGTCTTCAATGCGTTGTATGTTTTTATAGGGAAAATATTGACAGCTGATTTTCATCTTTTACTCGAATTTGATTCACAGTTCCTGATTCAAATTATGAAATGCACCAAAAAGGATCCATATAAATTTATAAAATCATAAATTTATTACAAAGCCACATCTCAATCTCAAGAAATCCGCATAAAAATGCTTGATCCCTAGACACTTTTGATGTGTGTATTTTATCGACTCAAACTATGATTAGACCATGGTCCACTTCCCTGCTGAACTCAAACGCTTGCCCACATGTCATTATGTCATATCCGTCGTGTTATATAACGTGATTCCTCCGAATCCGCCAGCCTTCATTAGTTACGATAAGTGGCAATCATGTGTTACGTTGAAACCACTTTCATCTGCAATAAAGTATCAAGCTAAGAGGTTCCCGAGTTGGAAGCCACTGACGGATTACCAGATGATCCCCAAACAGAGACATAGTATTAGGTAATGCATTTATTACCTACTCATTCATAAGTTTGGT
This sequence comes from Gortyna flavago, assembly GCA_963669345.1. NCBI lineage: Eukaryota > Metazoa > Arthropoda > Insecta > Lepidoptera > Noctuidae > Gortyna > Gortyna flavago. The sequence continues at coordinate 563,482 of OY770139.1, forward strand.
CGAACGAGGTCGTCATTTACTGTTGTTTTCTCATCCATATTGCGAAAGTATCGAATTATTTATGAAGACGTGTTACGAGGTCACATTTATTATTACTTACTTATTTAAGACAAATCTCATTCCCTGAATGGTTCAGAAGCTGAGATATTTCTGTATAGTTAAGGTAAGTCGAAACGACGGCGATACGAAGTTAGAAATGTGCGCTCAGGCTTCAGGACATTGAGTTACTCACAGCGACATCTTCTACTGAAAAATAATGTTTATGAACTCTTAGTCGAGTCACAATGTTTTCCGATTAAAATAACTTTATATAGGTACTAAAGAACAATAAAAAATATATATTCAAAGGCGTATCCGAGTAAACATACGCCAAAAAGTAAGACACGTTGAACTAACTTTGCAATTTCAACTAAAGGCGAGCTCACCTATAAACGCGAGCTCACCTATTCCACGATATTCTCTTTACCTGAATCGCACCAACAGATTACGAATCGTATCTATAAACAGTTTGCGTCGTCTCTTTTCCCCATAGCATCCTATTGGAAGTAAACAACAACATGTCCACGTAACACACGACTCAGCTTTAACGCTTTTCAAAGCTGTCGACGTGTGCCTTACCTACATCGTGCCGACTTGTGAATTGCCGAGCTCTTTCTTATCCGCTGGCGAGGCACAGGCTCTCGATTAACCCGTGGAAGCCGCACTCGTTAGCTAGCGAGACGAGATAATGCCCTCTCGGGGGGCTCTCACCCCAGCCTGACCTCGTTGTGTACAGGCCGTTCAAGAGCTGATCATAGAGGAACCCTTCCTTATAAACCCTGATGACTCCGGATAAACCCTGATGACCTATAACAATTAAGGAAAGTTGCAATTCAGCGAAAATAAATGTGATAGAAATCAGTGCTCCAGATTCCCGGCAAACTTCCAAGATAAAATAAAATAGGAAGTTGTTACATGAAAGATCAAATAATTTTCAAAAGTTGTACTAGATACGTCGGAATTTGAAGTTGGCGAAACTAGCTGACGATTTTAATCGTTGCGATTTATTTATAAAATCGCAAACACGAAAATTTTTCAAGCTAATTCTCAAGCGATATTTTTCCGCAGTGCGCGGAATCTAGTATATTTCTATTGTTCACAGATTGACGAATTTTCTTCGCAATGATTAAAATTCGTAGTGCGCGCTTAGCCTAAGGCATTAAAGTTATGGCTGTCCTAAAATTATCTCTTAAACTCCAACCATTCACATTGACGTTGGAAACGTTGCCGACGGTCCTAAAAATACGTGTCGTTGAGAACCTCACCTCCTTACAGAGAAAATATTGCTGTCTCTCTCATTTTCTATAGGTACAAGTTTGTTTTAGAAAATAGATATACAGGAGTCGATAAGTCCAGCAAAGTCACTCCTGATTACACAAACGTGTACCGTTGTCGTCTCATTCACCCTCGAATACTGTACAGAGACCCTCCCGGTCTCTCCTGTTTTTGTTTTTTACCTATTTAGTGTACCACCATGCCGACGTCCTGGGGGCCTAAAAAGGCCACTTTGGCAGAATCATAAACCAATTAATCCGTTGGACAGTTTCACACCTATACTATATCCCTGAAGGGTTAGGCAGAGCTGTACCTGTAGCATTTTACGAATATCCATATAAAACTGTCATACAGATGAAATTGCGTGTTGCTGAATTGTCAAACAATTCACGTGGTAAACAAAGGGTTGCTACACAGGAACTAATTATACGATCCAACTAAATATTTGATGAGAAAAAAGAGTTTATGAAAATGGACGGACATTTAGGAAGTCATAATATAGGAAGGGTTGTGGCTTTGTCTCGTAAAAGGGTGTTATTGCCTTGAAAGGTATGATATATCGAATACTGAGCCCGAGCTTATGATAGTATTACTTAAGCTGGTAATTCATTTCTATCCTCAAGGTTTTACAAGATTAATGTTTTTAGAAAAAAAATATCAGTTCTCGAAAGATTCGCAGAATTTTGTGACTAAATGAGGAAACCTTCTTTTCCAGCCCGTCTCTTGACCATTCGTTATCCGTAGGTATATCGAACTTGCTAGAGAATGCTTGGCTGCCGGCCGACTCAACTACAAATCTATTTAATTCTGCGGTTTATTACAAAGATAGGCTTCCACAATCTACACGTATACTATGATGTAATATTATTGCATGCAGAATGAGTGGGTTTACGCATTAGATAATGTTTGGGCGGTGTAAATTAGTGTCTGTCCATTTTTTCTTGTAACGTACCTTAATACCTAAGTAGAAACTGATTAAAAAAAACAATTTCTTTTGCCAATTTATGAATTGATATTGTTCAAAGTTCATAGATTAACAAATCACAACACAATGGCAATCGTCGTCTAAGTAACCTTCCACAAAGAAACTAAAACCTTATCGATTCTAACTAATATTTACACATTGTAAACGATAACTCCTAAACACGTCCCTACACGGAACAAGAAGGGATTCATTCGCAATAAGCAATACTTAGAGACGTTGAGACGGAGGGTCCTAGCGAGGAGCCCTGGGGAACGCTGGCATTTCATCTACCCCACACGACGACTAGTTGGTGATTTTTATGCACAACGAAGGGGAGTAATGCATTTTATTCGATGGGACAGGACTTTGAAGTCGGAAACATTCGATTACAGAGGAGGGAAAGACGCAATGTGGTTTACCTTGTCGAAAGCCTTGGAGCATGCAATTTTATATTTCGTATAAAAGCTGAATCTAATGGGTTTTTGCCTTTGATGCTATTAAAGCATGTGCTATATACAGGTATTGTCATTCTTAATGTGAAAAGGTTTTTCCTATTCAGCAGGGAAAACGCTAACCAAAGGGCCAGAAAATATATTTACAAAGTTAATACGGTCTATACATGGTCCCTATTTGATGACTGTCCATTTGCTAATTAGTTTCAGTTGAGAGTAGACACCATATTATATGACATCAATATGTTACCAGAGATGCTGGTTCTTGTATTGTTAAAATCTCAGAATTTTGTGATCATATCTTTGTATGAGCATTTAGAAAAATAATCTGTTTTTGTCAGATGAGATGTGGAGCTCGTTGGAGTGCGGCTGCAGCAACGGGCGCGCGGTGCCGTGCGCGCGCGGCAAGCACTCGGCGACGTTGCTGGGCGGGCATGTATACGTGCTCGGCGGGCGAGGCGCGGGGGGCGCGGTGCCGCTCAGGGACTTCTGGAGGTATAGCCTCGGTAAGTGGAATACATGAAAGCCGGCGCTCACCAAGCGACATGGCATGGCAAAGGATTTTCGTAAGCGGAAAAGATTTTGAATCTTATATTCATACTCTTAGCACCCACATTTCGTTGATATCCTCACAAGGGGACTTGAGCATATCGCGCGAAGCTGAGGTATGCCGCCGAAGGCTTCGACATGTCGAGCCGCCTAGTGAGCGCTGAACTTAAATATGCCTCTGATCATTCTACAGTGAACGTACAGATTAGGGTGGAAATATAGGAACGCTAAGGACCTCTTAAAATCTGTCAGCATAACAGCATAACTCCAACGTGAATCCATACTATCCATACTAATATTATAAATGTATATACGAAAGTAACTCTGTCTGTCTGTTACCTTTTCACGCCTAAACCACTGAACGGATTTCGATAAAATTTGGCAGAGAGATAGATTGCATCCCGGGGAAGGACATAGGATAGTTAAAAACTTTATATACGATTGCCTTGTAGGAATTATTTTCATAGATTAGTACTTTAGTGTAACTAGGTAAGGAAGTAGGTAAGTGCAAGTAGGTAAGGAATTTCTCCTTCATACAGGCATCTTCAATTTATAGCGATTTAGTCCCATGCAGCTGTCAAGAGGTCAACATACCAAAAAAACTTTCCATACTAAGTTTTTTTTGGTAAGTTTTTTACGAAGAAGAATCGACCGGCCGGTGAATAGATCGCCACCCTGTATCCTGTATTTTGATAAACACAGCTCGCTTTCCTAGCAAAATAATTAAATTTAGACAAAACATATATTTTATTTCAAAGCAAATTACATTACAATGGTGTAGGTACTTATAGGTATCTACAATCAATCTCCTCAACTTGTGTTCTTTGTGGGACGCCGACCTGAATGCGGCACTCCATATCAATCGAAGAGGCTGTCGTCAGCAGTCGCTGGAGGGTCCTCCACAAAAACGTGTCTTTGCTTCCCGGGAGCGTCTGCTTCCGACTGGCGTTTTAATTAGGTCGAGCCTCATTAACCGACTCAAACGCGAATTACAAGTCGGAACTTTTTGTTGCTCCGATTGCGTAAAGAGTGTTTTTTTGTACTGATTATGTTGTAATGGAAAAGATTTTTTCGTTTTTTTTATTGTATTTAAGTTGACGTTATTTAAGGCACCAACCCGCCAACCCGCCAACCTGCCTTGAGCTAGCGTAGTGATTAATGCTCGTGCCTTCTCTGTACGAGAAGGGGCCAGTGGGACAGCAACAGGCCGGTATTATTATTTTTATTTATTTATCCTTCCAGCTACTGGTAAATGGGAGAAACTGGAGTGCCGCGGCGAGCCGCCTCCCTCGCTGCAGGAGCACAGCGCCACCGCGCACATGGCGCAGCTGTATGTGTTCGGGGGCGAGGCCGGCGCGCTCTCCAACGAAACACCGCTCTGGATATATGATACAGAGGTAAAACTATTTACGTGCTCTCTTGGCCCAAACTAATCCCTAGCATGCCTGGGTTTTTACATGTGGAATTTCTCAGTAGCAGCCCGAAGTCAAGATTTGTGCCTGGTTGATGGCAATAGCCTCGCCCTCTATAACATGTGGAACTTAAGAGCGTTTACGCCGTGCGGCATTTCATACAAACTTTCAAGCGATTGTTTTTCGAAATGAATGAACGGATTTTAACGAAACTTTATACGCATAAGCAGGATACAAAGGTCTAAAAAGTTAGGTGAGAACATTTTCGAAAAATTGTGTTACAGCCAAATTAGACCGATTTTTAAGTTTCCATAGAAACAGAGATTTCCCGTTATCTTTTTTTAAATAAGACATTCCGAAAATGTTCTCACCTAACTTTTTAGACCTTTGTATTCTGCTTATGCGTATGAAGTTTCATTAAAATCGGTTCATTCATTTCGAAAAACAATCGCTTGAAAGTTTGTATGAAATGCCGTACGGCGTAAACGCTCTTAATTAAAACTGGCGAAATGTGGGTGTACCTACTACCTATAGGTACACTCTGTAAATACACACAGGCTCGATGTTACACTTATTATACATATATTCCTGCGTTACAGGTGCAGCACACATCCCACATACATACAGCCTCGATGTTATATCTACTTAATATTATTCGTGTTCTAAAACAACCTGCCATTTATAAAACACTTGGGAGCTTGTAAACAATTGTTTAACAAACTGTTACAGAACGAATTTGTAAGCTATAATATATTACTAGATCCATAATTATTAGCGGAAGTCGCTTGGCTTTGCTACTACGAATCGTGGGCTCAGGCTGCTTCCGGTACTCACAAAATGCTTCAATATACAACCGAAGACCGGGGACCTGATTGACCGAAGTGTTGTACGGCTCGGTCGGCGCCAAACAAACCCCACACGTCCTTGAAGTGTTCACCATTACTTAGCATTAGCTCGCGTGCACAATATTGTCGCACTGCATTTATTGGGCCAAGACCCGAGACTTCAGGTCATCATCAGGTCTCTTATTCATTTTAAATGGAACGTTTCCCCACAAGCCTTTTGTTACATCAGCTGTAGCGGTATCTACAACGCCACATGCAAGCGACGCGTCATACTGACGTCACGCAAAATCCTGCATCTCGCAAGCAGAGTTTACCGCGCAACTAGCATATATACAACGGCCCGAAATGAATCATTGGGCAGTTGCCCGCCAGACACAACACCGGTCTGGTCGGAGGATCCTCCCTTTTCTATAGAGGATGAGTGAACTTTACACCCTGTTCACCATACCTCTATATCAGCCAAACTCAGTGAGGTTGAGACACGTAGGAAATAACAGAAAAACACTAAACACTCATGTGTAGAGAACACAAACTTATAGGAATTAAATTGTAACAACCGACAATCGGAATGCCGCTTTAGCATCCGACTGATCCTATATTATTTAGATTTTTCACCAGCATTGTTATCTTGAGGATCTATCACTGATTGCAAAATATTCTTCAATTGTTTTATTTATTTGGTTTTGCCAATGGGGTGTTAAGGACTAAGGGCTTACACAGTTACACACTCGGCTGATTTTAATCCTATCAATAAAACCACATAGGGCTTCATTACTTAGTATCACGCAACAAATGGTCCCAAGCAGACCGTATGTTTTACATTAAATGGTAGGTCGAGCTTGCCTTCCAAACAGGTACCTATCGATAACTTGTTGATTACCCTTACTTAAGCTACGGCCGTTCGAACAGAATCCTACCTACGTGCTTTTCTATATCCTTCGTTTTAACATCAGCCTGCCATGTTATATTTTCTAGACACAAATTTGGCGCAAACTCCCGGGCCAGTCGAACTACACGTCGACGTTGCGACGGCGGAGCTCCCGGGAGCCGCGGGGCGCCGGGCTCGGGCCCCGGGGGCGGCGCGGACACTCTGCGCACGCGCTGAAGGACTGCCTGCTCATATACGGAGGATACAAGGATCTGAGGGGCTCCACGCATGAGCTCTGGGCGTTTCATTACGGTGAGTGATGAATTAGTTAATTTATGGCAATCAAAAGCTGATTTTCCTGTCATTTTAAAATTTATGTACAGTTGAGTTAAATACCTTGTTGGTCTAGTAGTCGCAAGCACCACCACACTACAGAGTGTTCCTCTACAGTGTTCCTGTGTACAAGCATCACTACAGTGTTCCTGTGTACAAGCAGCACTACAGAGCCAGTTCTAGGAATTTCTCAACCTCAAGAGCAGCCCAGAGTCTGGATTCATGCCTGGTTGTTGGCAATAGGGTTGGGTTTAACCTGACCTACCTCTTCCTACAGCCGTGATGTTACGTTACAGATGACTATGTTTCCCGAAGTCTCAAAAAGTCAAAAGCAACTTGTATTCCAGATTCGGAGTCGTGGCACCAGGTGCGCACGGCCACGGCGGGCCCGGCGCGGCACCGGCACGCGGCCGCGCTGCACGACAACCGCCTGTACGTGCACGGCGGCCAGTGCGACCTGCGCGACTGCAGCGACCTCTGGTACTACGATACCAGTGAGTACCCCACGTCATTGTTAACATAATATATAACTCTTGTAGCCCTGGTTCAAAAAATTTTTGGGTGACAAAGAAAGATTCTTACAAAGACTAGCACTTATACCTACACTGAACCCACAGAACATATATCTGTTCTGTGACTGAACCCTACCCGGGTTCAGTGTATAAGTGTGCTAGTCTTTGTATCTAGGTACCTTGTGCGGCTTGCGAAAATAACAAGTTTTGATTTACACCGTGCGGCATTTCATACAAACTTTCAAGCCCTTGTTTTTCGATATCAATGAACCGATTTTAATGAAACTTCATACGCATAAGCAGGATACAAAGGTCTAAAAAGTTACTTAAGAACATTTTTTTTTTGTATATAGTTCTCATACGTTTGTCTGTTATTTCCAGTGTCGCGCGTGTGGAGCCAGGTGCGCACGCCCGCCAAGCTGTCGCCGAGCGCCCGCAGCGGGCACGCGGGCCTGCGCGCCGGCGCACACCTGTACATTTTCGGCGGAGAGACGCATGGCCACTCCACCAACGAGCTCTGGAGGTTTCACTTCGGTAACAATATTTGAGCGTTTCGCCTTCCATTCTGAAATAACAAGGTATCCTTTGTCTAATACATAATTTTCCATTAATTTGCAGCAACGGAAACCTGGGAACGAATGATTCAGAGCCTGAAATGGCCGTCCCCGCGCGTGGACAGCTGCGCGCTGCTGATCCCGGCGGCGCCGGCGCGCGTGCGCACTGCGCCGGGCGCGCGGCTGCCTGCGCATGCGCCGGGCGCGCGGCTGCCTGCGCATGCGCCGGGCGCGCGGCTGCCTGCGCATGCGCCGGGCGCGCGGCTGCCTGCGCATGCGCCGGGCGCGCGGCCGCCTGCGCCTGCGCCGGCCGCGCGCCCCGAGCCGCCCGCCAGCCTGCTGCGCGAGCTCTCCAAGCTGTCGACGCTGCACATGCGGCGCGCGGCGCGCTGCTCCTACAGCGTGCTGGCGGGCGAGCGCGACTCCACGGAGAGCCTCGTGCGCCAGGAGGCCGCCGCGCTGTCCAAGTCGCACTCCGCGTACATCATCGACAAGCGCCAGCCCGCAGACGGAGGCGAGAGCCCGAAAGAAGGTGACGTCATCGATTACAGATCAGAAATGTCTCGAGAACCGATCTCTGTCCCCGACTTCGCCGACATGATCCTCCCCACGCCGGTCCTGTCTCCGGTGGAAGCTACCAAGCTTGTATACCTCGACTCTGAAGAGGAAGAGGACATGAGGCGAGAAATAAGCAGCATTAAGAAGAGAGATGGCATATCGTCAGTGAAACTTGAGGGCAATGTCACCGTGGTCACCATTCCGAAGTCAGCGTCCGTTAGGTTCACCAAGGACACGATAATAACTGACGAAGAAGAAACAGAACTATCCACTTCTGACTACGCGAGCGCTGAGCGGGTCAACAGATTGTCTGGTAATTCGCTCGGTTTCAGCAATCCTCATTATTTAGGACCTGACGTGAGGAACTTAGGAGCCGCTTTGACTCCAGATTCCGGCGTAGGTCCGGGAGACATCGAGCTGCAAGACCTGAGCGAGCGACGCGCGAGAAGTGTGCCGAGGAACGACGACACGCAGCTGCACTTGCTGCTGGTGGGCGGCAAGGAGCCGCCGCACCTGGCGCTGCTACAGAACCCGCTGTCCATGTGGACCTACCGGTTGTTGTAATTAGTATTATCTACTCGTTAGCTTAGATCTTCGTCCATTAGCGGAACTAGGGTCCTCCAGGGCTGAACGTAGCTGTCGACTTGACGTTTTCAATTTGATTATTTTTGTGGCTCTAACATTAAGAAAGTGATCTTTAAAATAGTATGAAATTAAAGTTGAGAATCAAGTGAACGTGCTTTTCGAATCGTTGACGTCCAAATTATTGATGTAAAGAAGATACTTATGAGACTTAGTTTAAGTAGGAAGTGTACGTTTTTGCATTTATTATTAAAGCAGGCATGGGTAACGGTAACGCAGAATTAAGAATTACTATTAAGTATTGTTTATAACATTGTTTTATGAAAATGCTTCCATTTGAAAATAAATCAAAGTGCAATGTTCAAAAGCTAGAAAAATCTTTTCGTGAACGTGTCTTGAACAATGTAGGTATGTCATTATTGTAAGACCCATTTGAATGTATAATTTGCAATATTGTCCTTCTTCATCGTGCTGCGTTACCGATGTTGTATTTCTCAAACGGAATAAATCGATATGTAGCTACTATGGGTACAAAGAGTGCCAACACATACAAGTATTCCTAGATGTAACCGATGATATTATTATGACTTAGCACAAATTATGGATGCGGGGCCCACTGTTTACAACGTGCGATAAAGATGCACATTGATACCTAGGTACTCGTTTTTTTAAGTACAATTACTGGATCTCAGGATCTCCACAGACTAATCGCACATACATATTGTGTTTGTACAGTATTTTCAAACCCATGTTTACAATTGATGTATTTCCACTTAAACAGATATCAATGCTGGATTAATTAAGTTGATTTCAGAATGACTAGTAAGTAGGTACTATTGAAAAATTCATAAAAATGTTAGAAATTGTAGCGCAAAGTGAACTTTAACAATGAGTTTTAAAGTTCTTTTTAAATGTTTAATAACAAAATAGCAAACGCAGTATAGATACCTACTGGTACTGACTCAGTGATCAGCACACGTTAGTCGAGCAGTGAAACTGCAGTTTGGCAAGAGTTCATGCCGGGATTGTAGTATGATTTTATGATGATATGACAAAAATCGACTCGTGTGACTACTTCACATAGTTATATGTGCAGAACGTTGTTACTCGAGTCTCCATTTTGCCGCGCATGGTATAAGTAAGTACGTGTAAACCTTCTGCTCTGTTCTATTCTGTGGTAGTGTCTCATAATAGGTACTTGTTTAAGTTTGCCATTACGTCCCCATGTTGCCGTGTTGTTGATTAATTTGTTGTATTAAGTTTTTTTTTTATTGTTAGTTGATGGTTTTATATTTTGTTGTTTTCGTATAATTACTAGTTTTTATACTTGCAATTTTACTGCATAAATAAGAAGCATGGAGCTTTCTTCGGTAGACATAATATTTGGTGATAATACCTATCGCTCCCTACCATGGATATTATGTACAGGCATGACACGGACTCACTATATCTTGTCCAGTTTTGAATTCGTCTAGGGTCCAGGCCAGCAAATAGTTGTCCCAACATTTATAATTGAGCATTTTGTAATTAATATTGTAATTTTTAAAGTTATTGATCAAACTGCCGTACATAAGACAATTTTTTTTTTGTATAGCATAATTTTTGAAATAAGTCTGGTTAAAGAATATTGTGTGTACCATGCATGTGCTACTCTTATTATTATCATTACAAAGGACGTGGGTGCAAAGAAAGAAAATAGGTACTTAACGTAAAAAACAAATGGTTAAAATCGTATTTTGATTTGCATAAATCAGGTCAGTTTGTGATCGATCGATCGTTTTAATAGTCAATAATAATAAAACAATAAAAACCGCCCGCGTCCGTAAGCCACACCCAGTGGCCGGCCATTAGCTTAGCCAGCACGTCAGACGTCTACAGGACCGTGTGTCTGAAGATTGTACCTACGTCTGCGGGACGTGTGTGTGACCGTCGGGCGTAGCATTCGCTAAGACTGAGTAGTGTGTAGCGGTTAAATTGGGTACCTACAGACTGTAGTCATGACTCTGTCGACTATTCTTGGTTTGTAATATGGGCCCGATCAGGTACATGCCAAGCCATGTCAAATATGAAATGTGAAGGTAACGGCCAAAAACATTTTCAATTACTTGATACAAAGCATTCCATGTACCTACCTAGTATTGAAAAGTTTTTATTATAAAATTTAAAAATGTAGCAATCTTTTTTAAATAGTTACCTACCTATTGTGCTCAATAATTATGATTAAAAGAACTGAAGTGTTAATCGACTTTCGTTGCAGGCTGTACAAAGTACCTACCAGTGTGGAACCTAAGATACAACTACATACAGAAAGCAAAGTTTATAGAAATCTGTACTATTCTCAATTCCTTTGACTTTTGAAACTTTGATGCTAGAAAACATTGTAGATATCATGATCCATAGGAAGCACTGTTGACAGAGATCTCTGTTCATAGATAGCACTTCTTGTCGTAAACTTTGTTCATAAAAACCACTGTTTCCAGATACCTTGGCAAAAAGCGCAACGTTGGATGCAAGAACTTCCGAAGGGCACCCTGTGGTTAGGTTACTTTAAACCTATAGACCGAGATTAGCCGAGATATCTACAATGTTTTCTATCAACAAAGTTTTCGGCGAAACGTGCTATCTAGGAATAGATTTCTATTAGCTGTGCTTTCTGTATGTAGTCGTATCGTACAAGCATGTTTCTGTCTTAGGTTCCAGACGTGTCTTAGGTACCTACCGAATATTACATGATACGAGGAAAAAATAAACATTATTTTCAAGATTTTAGAAGTTATAACTAAAGTTACCTAAGATGTAATGTACCTACATAATATTATTTATTTTTTTACATTCTGAGGACAATCCTTCCATTAATATAAGTTGTCGTTATGATTGTACGTCCGTATGTATCTGATCGGCACACTAGACGTGTTGTCTTCTTCCAGGCCACTTTAATATCGAACTCTCGATTATTGTGATAAGAGTAATATTCGAAATGTTATTACATGTAGTTATGTCCAGCAAAGACTTTTATTTTGACTCCCTTGTATACTGCATTAGAGTGCAAATTAATTCCTAATCTACGCTGACCTTATTTTGCTCTCGGGATTGATGTGGACATAAAATAAAACAACACCAGTAATGGTTTCATTATAATGGTCACCATTTATTTCATAAGGCTAAACATTTAGTACATCGAGAGATTTGATAACAATATCATCCGGCACGTAAAAATGTGCTCCCTGTTCTATTGACAATAAAACATGTAATTCATAATTGCCTAGACTAATTATTTTGGATAAAATTATGAAGCATGCATTTATTGCGAGGAACACGTGTAGCGTACGTTCAGTCCATGTACGCGGTGCTGGGCACATTTTACGCGCTTCTAGGTACGCTACACGTGCTCATCACACTAAACATACTTTCACTGCGAATACGCTTAAAAATTGAATTCATTAAACAACTTGCATATCATACCTACATAGATAACAACATACAGACACCCGATTTCTCAATTGCGAATTTCAAGTGAAGAACTTTTCAAACTGTACTTTAGCATTAGGTGACAGCCCGCTAAACTCAAGCTTGTAAAAAACGGAAGAAAATATGAATTTTGCGGGCTAGTAGAGAAACCGAGTGATAATCAAGAAAAAATATGAATACATTAAATTCCACGGCTATCAAGGTCATATAAAATTGGTAATGTACCATTAATGGGTGAAGATCGTTCGTCATAAATGATATATTCGTTTCGATTGGAATCGCGCTGGAACTCGGCCGGGTCGTGTGCAACATGCAGTGCTCGAGCATCAGTCGGGTCATCCCACAAACAGTTCTCTCAAGATTTCGTTTTGATTTGGTTCTATAAGATATCCACGTTGCTGGACAGGAGGTAAAGAATCTGTTGTGGTGTTACAGGAATTTAGTGATTCTGCGGAGCATTATACTGTGTCAGCGACACACTCATGTGGTACTACACTACAGGCGCGGGGCTGTAGCGTGTCGCGTGTGTGTACATGTCCGCGTGCACGCAGGCGCGGGGCTGTAGCGTGTCGCGTGTGTGTACATGTCCGCGTGCACGCAGGCGCGGGGCTGTAGCGTGTCGCGTGTGTGTACATGTCCGCGTGCACGCAGGCGCGGGGCTGTAGCGTGTCGCGTGTGTGTACATGTCCGCGTGCACGCAGGCGCGGGGCTGTAGCGTGTCGCGTGTGTGTACATGTCCGCGTGCACGCAGGCGCGGGGCTGTAGCGTGTCGCGTGTGTGTACATGTCCGCGTGCACGCAGGCGCGGGGCTGTAGCGTGTCGCGTGTGTGTACATGTCCGCGTGCACGCAGGCGCGGGGCTGTAGCGTGTCGCGTCTGTGTACATGTCCGCGTGCACGCAGGCGCGGGGCTGTAGCGTGTCGCGTGTGTGTACATGTCCGCGTGCACGCAGGCGCGGGGCTGTAGCGTGTCGCGTGTGTGTACATGTCCGCGTGCACGCAGGCGCGGGGCTGTAGCGTGTCGCGTGTGTGTACATGTCCGCGTGCACGCAGGCGCGGGGCTGTAGCGTGTCGCGTGTGTGTACATGTCCGCGTGCACGCAGGCGCGGGGCTGTAGCGTGTCGCGTCTGTGTACATGTCCGCGTGCACGCAGGCGCGGGGCTGTAGCGTGTCGCGTGTGTGTACATGTCCGCGTGCACGCAGGCGCGGGGCTGTAGCGTGTCGCGTGTGTGTACATGTCCGCGTGCACGCAGGCGCGGGGCTGTAGCGTGTCGCGTGTGTGTACATGTCCGCGTGCACGCAGGCGCGGGGCTGTAGCGTGTCGCGTGTGTGTACATGTCCGCGTGCACGCAGGCGCGGGGCTGTAGCGTGTCGCGTGTGTGTACATGTCCGCGTGCACGCAGGCGCGGGGCTGTAGCGTGTCGCGTGTGTGTACATGTCCGCGTGCACGCAGGCGCGGGGCTGTAGCGTGTCGCGTGTGTGTACATGTCCGCGTGCACGCAGGCGCCGCCGTGCGCATGCGCGCGAGTGCAGGGGCGCGGGGGCGAACGATTACGAGAAAACGTGGGATACCGCAGAGAGTTAGAATGTTTCGTGGGAGTAGAACGTCTTTCGAACGAAAGATTAGTGGGTGACGGACGAGTTCGAGCGCGAGTAGGACACGTTAGGTACGATAGTGGCTTGACACGTCGGTGAAGAAGCGCGGGGCTCCTGGGCCGCGCTACTGCGACGCGGGCGCGGGGCCAGCGGGCGCGGGGCCTGCGGGGCCGGCGGGGCCCGTGGGGCCGGCGGGGCCCGCGGGGGGCGTGGCCGTGAAGGACACAGAGAACAGCGCCTGGCAGGCCGCTTTGGCCGCCAGCTTGCGCGCCTCCTTCTTGTTAGACGCTGCAATGATAACACGAAAGTTATGAAGGCGTTTCGAAATGAGTTCCACTTGTACGGCAATAAGTGGCTGCAATATTTTAGTACCAAAGCCCTGCTGTTAAAATCAAATTCCAAGATGGCGGTCAACAAATAGGCTAGTTATCGACTAGCAGTTCTTTGACCTTTTGAATTTTGTAAATATTTCTGAGTTTAATATCAAAACTCAACTTAATTTTAGATTGTAAATGATTTTAGATTAATTAATATTTTCGCGCAATAATTGCGTAAAAAGAAAGCCATTGGTGACATTGAACGCGAGACAGAGCGCGACACGTTATACCTTGTAATTAACAGTATTTCAAATTGTAAAAAGAAACGAACTTTATGCGTCACACATGAAGGTTCTTCTGCATTACTTACATATGTATGAAAATAATGTTCTTGAAAGGACAGATCATTGATTAGTTGTGTGTCCCTCTCGCACAAAGGGTACTGTACATTAATGTACTAACGACATCAAATATTTTTGGGGCAAACGACCCCCTGTTAGTGTAAAAAGTTCTTCTATTCTGAGTTTATATTGGAGATGAGTGAGTTTATACTAAATCTCAGCTACATTTAAAAGAACATAGGTCATAGGCCATATTTAAAAAAAAAGCATAAGAAAGTCTCTTCACCATCCTTGGTTGACTGGTAAAGAATGCTTAAGGCATTAAGTCCCCTTTGTTCCTTTTTGTGCAAAAAGTTTAAATAAATAAAGTCTGCCTTACACGCGGGCAAAGCCGCGAGCGATGGGCTAGTAGTTCTATTATGTCTAGAAACGACAACCCGTCGTGAGCAAGCGTGGTGATCGATGCTGCGCAGAGTGCACTCACCCTTGCCGATGTAGGTGGCCCCGTCCACGTCCACGCCCATAGTGAACAGCATGTTCTGCGGCCGGTCGCCCTCCACGCACAGCTCGCGGTACTCCAGCTGCGGCCGCATGTACGTCAGCAGCATGCAGGGGTGCATGCCGCCCGCGTGCTGCGGCAGCTCCTTGCCCTTCTTGCCGGCTGGCTCCGCCGGGCTCTCTGGTGTCTGTGGCACACGTACATCATGGAGATTAACCAACCCCCTTATTCATAAAAAAGCAATCCGCTTTATAAACCTATTTTAACTATCGAACTGTTTTGTCCCATTCTGTCAAGTTAAAATGAAGTTTGACTAAAAGGGACAAAAAAAGAGAAAGAATTTTAACAAACAGTTTTTACATTTATATTAAATTGGATTCAATTCTATTCAATTGGATTAAAGCACAGTTTGGTAAGAGTGATGAGTTTGTGGCGATGCCTGGAGGAGGCCTATGTCCAGCAGCGGACATTTATTAGCAAGTATTTCCCAGATCATACATTCTAATTTGTTAGTTAACAATTTAAACACTAGTGTGAGTGCATACATTTGACAGATTATGACTAGCGTACGTACCGAAAGCGAGGAGGGCTTGAGCTGCGGCACCTTGTGGCCCTCGTACTCCCACTCGGTGAACAGCTTGTGTAACGCGAACGAAGCCAGCTGGATCATCGGCAGGGCTTCCACGTCCGACACCGCGTCGCCGTTCGTCGAGCCCGAGTCGGGGATGACCAGAGACGTCGCTACAAACAGGGAATATTATGCTAAAGGTTTTATTAATGATCTTTCGTCATATCCGTCGCCTTTTTTGTCAATTATCTGGCAATGGACATGAACAGAGTTCATATGGCTTGATCCAAAAGCATCTGATTAAATTATAAACAAACTAGCTTCCACCTACGGCTTCGCCCGCGATGTATGTCGATAAAAACTATCCTATGTCCTTCCCCGGGATGCAATCTATCTCTCTGCCAAATTTTATTGAAATCCGTTCAGTGGTTTAAGCGTAAAAAGGTAACATACAGACAGACAGAGTTACTTTCGAATTTATAATATTAGTATGGATGGATCAGAAAAGATAGATAAATAGAATACTACCTAAAAACATACCGTCACATGGGCGGAAAGTGCAAAATTTATTCACTGTTCATTACTTTTCTGTTATACAAGTTCTTGTAGTAACGAAATGGCCTAGCCTCATACTTTGACTAAGGTGTAGAAATTATGAAGTTAGGGCTTGTAGAATTAGGACGTGTAAAGTTAGAAGCTTGGCTCTACATGAGATCTGATAACTTCTTGACAGTGCGAGCCATATTTTGAAAAACTGGTCAGATATAATGTTGAAACCTTCTAAAGATGAATGTGTTATTACATACTAATCCACTTTGGTGAGTGAATGCGTTATTGAGTAAGAATTTAATCTCTGAACAGGGTTTGTTTACACTTTCATCAGATACTTTTGGAATAAACTAGATACGTGTTTCCGTTGGTATCATTTCAATCGTGCCGTGACAAGTAGCTCCATGCAACTGCTTACTATGAGCACACCCGCACTTGCCGTAGTTAAGTAATAACGGTTTATGGAACTCACTGCCGTCACTGGTCATCACTTTGTTCATCTTCTTTATGATGAGATCTCTTATCGCCTGCTCAGCGGCTGCATTCCGAGCCATTAGCTTGTTGTCACCTAGGGAATTGAACAACTTTATTTTTATTCATCAATGGTTTCTATGGACAACAACATAGCATTTAACATCACGCCTGTATGGAAATCTAAGGGTGGAGGAATTGTGAATAAAATTCATTCATATTTCCTCATTTACAGAGTACTAGCTGTTGCCCACGACTTCGCCTGCTTGTGTTTTGTATTTCATAATTTCTAATACAAATATCCAGGCTGACAAGTAGCCCATGTCCTTCTTCAGGTACCTTAATACCTAGCTGTCAAACTGCATAACGATCGGTTCAGAAGTTTAGGCGTAAACAGGTCAGACATAAAGAGTTACTATCGAATTTATCATATTATATTAGTATTTATTTCTTTCTTTCTTTAAATAGAACGGTATTAATATTAAACCAATTAAAAAAATTAAAGACAGTTTGTACACATACATAAAAGAGAATATATAAAAACATCGAGTTCAGGTAATCAAG
This sequence comes from Gortyna flavago, assembly GCA_963669345.1. Lineage (NCBI taxonomy): Eukaryota > Metazoa > Arthropoda > Insecta > Lepidoptera > Noctuidae > Gortyna > Gortyna flavago. The sequence continues at coordinate 580,796 of OY770139.1, forward strand.
TTAACTACACTTTCGTACATCCCTCTCACAGTACTTCTGACATGTCGTCAAAATCTTCGTCCATTCGTCCGCAAACAGATCCTTGTGTTATAAGAGTCCAAGCAGAGTACGTGGTACTGGGGACTACGCACGCGCTACGGTGCCACATGGAGGCACAGCAATCAGCCTGTGCTTCCTGCCGCGGCAGTAATAAATGTGGGACAAAGAAGCGAGCCAGCACAGCAGAATCGTGCGCGTCAATAATCGTAGTATGTAAGTATGTATGTGATCTTACCGTATCCTTTGTAGTTGGTGCCGTCGATAGTGAGGTCTGCGCAGAAGTTGTGCGCGTTGGCCGTCTTGTAGAACTGGTTGACGGCCGAAGGTTCTACTTTGAATTGCTGCCGGAAAATACAAATGTAAACTCGTAGACAAATGCAATAGGGAAACATGTAGGCGCGTGTAACGTTAGACAATCTAGCGCGTTGAAGTTCTGTTACAGTTTGTTATAATTCTAAAGGGCCGGGGTATGTGGTGAGGTGCAGCGAAGAGCATCTTTCACTGTCAAACAAATATCAACCTAATGTTGAAATAAAAACCTCATTAGTCCGACGCGCATCAAAGCGGACAGAGGTGAGCGCTGAGCGTCTCTCGATTAATTATTTTATAATTTATTTTAAGAAACGCAGTGTTTAGCAGTGAAAATCGCACTGCGCTGCGCCTCCCACGGTATGCGCCGGCCCTTAGTGAGTGAACTGACTGTATAATTATTACACACGAAGAATTATTAATCACCGTCCAAAGATCTTTGGTGAAAATAACAAAATACGTGTTTTTTCTTTTAGTATCACACGTTTCTAAATTATTGAGATACTAGCTTCCGATCGCGGCTTGGCCCGCGAGGTATGCCGATACAAACTATCCTATGTCCTTCCCCGGGATGCAATCTATCTCTCTGCCAAATTTTATCGAAATCCGTTCAGTGGTTTAGGCGTGAAAAGGTAACATACATACAGACAGACAGAGTTACTTTCGAATTTATAATATTTGTATGGATGGCATCACGATGTTGTCGAAAAAAAGGTCTTCGTTTATCACCACCCGCGGATACTCATACTCGTCCCCGCTGCACCCGTTCGCCTCTTGCTCCCATCCAGCATAGTACACGCGGAAAGCATAGTATTCAACTTTTGACTTAGTAACCACGCTAAATTCATAATACCAATTAAATTGGTAAATAATTTCCCTACTTTTTTTTCCAAAATTGTATTTTGGATAGTACCCTAACGCCTAGTAAAAATTAAGTATGTATATGTCGCAGCCAAACGGGTTAAATTAGCCGTTCAGTTAACTGCCTGGCCTTTAGAAGTAGTGCTCGCCTCGCTTCCTCCCTCGGCTCGAACGCGGTTGATCACAGTTCTAACCTAACCTAACCCACTTGGTTGGGGTGCAATGCCTTAATTACTGCAACCAATTCGGCTCGCGCGTGATTGGTTACAGACTTCCAACCTAAACTGTAATTGAATATCATTCAGGCCGTTAGTTGAACGGCCGCCGTTTAGTTGAAAGGCTAGGCGGTTAACTGAACGACTAATTTAACCAGTTGGCTGCTACATATTATTATTATTATTATTAGCCTGTGATGTCCCACTGCAGGGCAAAGGCCTCCCTACTCTCTTTCCACTTCTCTCTGCTTAAAGCTGCTGAGGACCAGTTCTTGTTGAAGGAGTCTAGCTCGTCCCGCCATCTCCGTCTGGGCCTGCCACGATGTCGCTTGCCATTTAGAGGGACCCATGGCTGCTACATATACACTGTGACAATTCGTTTCTGTTCACTGAGTGACAGGTGGAAGCCCTCAACACTAACATTAGCCACCTGTTCGTTGGGCATCATCTCGTTGAGCACCATGAGTGCGTTCTTAGGAGTCAGCAGGCGACGCAGGTTCTCGTTCTGGCGACGACGACGCTCTTTGTTGCTAACTTTCTTCACTGTAATCCAATTAACACAATATCACGCCTGCATTTCTATAAAGGATAAGCAGAGGTGAAAAGTACAGTAATGTAGAGTAAAAAAACATGCTCTAAATTATGTTGGATAAAGTTTTATTGAAAGTACAAACCAATAAAGATGTTGTCAATATGTTTTTAACACAAATTCACGATATTTTCTAATGATGTTACCAAAATTTGACTCCGAATGTATTAAGAACATTATTTTGTTAAAAAAAAAACAAACTGGCAAAAGCTGTGTAAGTATCAGTTTGTGTAACGATTTTGTTTTTTTTTTTTTGTTTTAATCCTGATTTAGTAAATTTATTTCATTTTGTTTATACATATTCTAATTTTTTTTTAAACTTAATTTTAATTGCTTGTTTTCTTTGTTTTTTATACTAAATTTTAGGTAAGTACCATGATTTTGCATAAAACTCGCTAAACCTCACTCGAAGAAGTCACTGGCTCCTGACATACAGGTACTCTAACCTAGCTCTCAAGCCAGGGTTTCGCTTTTTTTATGTAACCCAATTTAAGCCAATAAAGAATTTATTTATATCATTTAGTTTGCAGTACTCAATAAGTTATGTCAGCCTCACCTCCTGGCAGCTTGCTCTTCATCCAGTGCGGGCGCGAGGCCGGGGTCATTTCCTCGTCCTTGGACAGCGCCGACGCTTCCGCCTCCGCGTCTTCCATCTTCACGTCGTCTTCCTTCAACTGCGGGTAAATAAAAGACGCACTAAGTCACGTTCTCACATTTATGCTTCATTAAACTTTTGCATGCTGTAACATGAATGATCAGAAAGAACTAATTGATGTAGCGTACTGAGCTGAGCTTTTGTGGTTATAGTCAATATCATGGACTTTACTTAAGTTGGACTTTTCTGGGTGTTGTATAAATAGTTTATTAAAATAAGCATCTATACTAAACACTGCGACTAATCGCACAAACATTCGGGAAAGACTGCGAGCTTGAGTGGCGAGGGAACTCGGTGCGTCTAAGACATGGAGCTAAGGGTTACATCACAATGGTATAATATGTTACTGCCAAGCGCTAGTTGTAAATAGCCGTGTGAGATGTTCGAGGAGCCTCACAGTGTCGCAGTCTATACACTCGGCTCACCTGAACCGGCTGCAGGTTGTGTTGCTGCTGCTGTTTGCGCGACGACTGCCCGTACGTCTAAAGACATAGTACATATTGAGACACCAAGCGTTCGCAACGTCTACTTAGGTATAACCCTTCATCAAGCCCACGACGGTAACATTCAGATAGAATCAGTCCAGTCAGCTTGTCCATCCAAGTGCTCATGCACAGTCGGCGCATGATCGTTTGGCTAAACGAGCTAAACGCTCATGCACCGACTCCCATCCGCGTCAGATAAAATACGGTCTGACAGACAATATAAAACACACAAGTGCGACTTGGGTTCGTACTAGAAAGCAGCTCATACAGTGTGGCGAACCGTATTTTGTGGTATGCGGATCGGATGCAGGACATATTGCACCGATGACGCAGAAAGGTTAAGATACTCACTGATGAGCAGTGTTTTGGTGTAGGGTCTTGCCAATGCTTCCAGTCGATGTCCGATTGCAGCCCGCCCGACACCAACTGGCGTCATTCAGCCGAGTGGGAGATGCGCTCCACCATTCACTCGCTAGCACATTCATGCATCCAAACGTATCAAATTAAAACGTACGGGGAAACAGCATAATGCTGCCGAAAATGTAGCCAATGAGAGTTAAGTATAAACGAAAAGAAAACTGCGCGGATAACAAATAAAAAGAGCATTGTGATTTATGAAGCAAACATAATACTGTAAGAAACAAGGCACAGTTTGGAATAAAGCAATTTTCCGTCATCTCATACACAGTGATGGTGGGCTCACATCACCCATCAACATCCATATTCCTATCATGTCTGTCACCCAGTAAAATTGCAACCTCGTCGTTTCACCAATTGAGAGACCATGCGGTATTATTGCATCAAGAAATTTCATAGTTACAATTTCAGAGGGTTTTCACATGTTAGAAATCCGGAGCAGCTTACGTCTACTTAAGTCTAGAGAATGCTGTATGTTAACGAATTCTTTGCTTCGTGACCATACTACTTTCTCAAACCACAGAGCTATCCTCTGAGAGTCTCGCATCGACACCTTGTGAACATCTCACCACAGGCGCGTTAACCATTCAACATTGCAAAGCCCTGGTGGATACCAAACATCGTAAGGGACGGTGAGCAAGTTTCTGGTTTGCATTGATCTCATACGATGTTAGGAGAAGATGTGCAGGACTTGAGCTCAGTCAGAGGGTAGCTGAAGACTTTATGTGGCCAGCACCAGGCCTCTCGCGGCTCGCCAAAGCACTGTGGTAACAGACATTACGAATTTATATAAATTTTTTTATTACTCTTCGTTGAGTGGTAATAAAATTGACATAATATAAAAAAATAAGTCACTTCTTAAAATATTAAACATTTTACTAATGTCTATAGCGTCAATAGCCTCATGTAATAGGAGAGGCTCCTGCAAGGTATGATTCTAAGTTTAAGGCTGCTATTGAGCGTTCCCTTACAGAAAACCTCAATTGCACTATGCCTGCTTAGAAAGTCAAACACAGGATGCCCAGCTATCTCACTAGCAACTTTTAGTCTGATAAGACAAGACAGCTGCATATATATTTTTTGTAACCCTTTCCATTCTTAAAAGTAATTGTATTAACAATTTATACAAACCTTATTTATTAAAATACATCATATTTAAGTACATATAACATTAAGAGGGCTATCACAATATTTCTTATTTTGGGCGTTTTGATCCGCAATAGTAAAACAAATACATGCCCGAGAAAGTTCGATTACTTCTTTTGGAAGTGTTCTAAATAAATATTTCAGTTTCTTTATATATAAATCAGTAAAAACCATGTTTCTGCAAAGGATGTTTCAAATTTTACTTTCGGGCATCCTTAGGTGCTTTGTTACATTTCTCTGTATACAGATGGTGGTTTCCCTTCAGGACCCATTGATTTTTTCCACCCTGACACCCTGCGGCGGTAGCACCCGGACACCCTGGATTAACATATAGGCTACTTTTTATCCATATATTCCCATGGGATCGAAACTTATGCGGGTGAAACGGCGGGCACCGCTAGTAATTTATAAAAATGTCCGGAGTAGGTAAGTACAATTGTCTTCAAAAAAACAATCTTCTACAGACTTTGGTATGCTTAAATCAATTTATTATGTTTCATACAGTAATACACCAAAAATAATTCCGTAAAACAGAGAGTTAATATAACTTTTCGTCCGAAATTATACAGGGTGAAATTGAATACATGCGACAAATCGAAATGGGAGATTGTACTCATCATTATGAACAACTTTTACTATGGGACGAAACCTGAAATCGCGAAAAAAAAATCAGCTGTTTCCTACATTTATGATCGCATAACTCGTCAAAATGTAGGGAACTGCTGGTTTTTTTTTCGCGATTTCAGGTTTGCACGTTTGGTCCCATAGTAAAAGTTATTCATAATGATGAGTACAATCTCCCATTTCGATTTGTCGCATGTATTCAATTTCAACCTGTATATAACAAATTTTTTTTCGTTGGCCTGTGTTTCGGCTGTTGCCGCTGTGTTATGCTTCGATAATGGACTGTATAATGATTAATCTGTTTTGTTTGAATCTGAATTTTTATTATTCTGATTAACGATGGTGAGACGACGACTACGACTCGACGACTGGCGCCTCTGGCGGCGCAAAGTGGAGACGCCGGCTCGGCGGTATGGGTCGGCAGGCATGGTTGTTGGAAAGTCCTGCCGTGCGCCACCTGGCGGCGGCGGGGCCGTAACAGCCTGTTCTGTCCCACTGCTGGGCAAAGGCCTCCCCATTTTCTTCCACCTTTCCTTAAGCTGTGCTTTCTCCGTCTAGTCGGTCAGGAATGAGTCTAAATCGTCACGCCAGCGTTTCTTAGGCCTGCCTTGGTGACGACGCCCGTCTTCAGGCACCCACTGTGTGACGACTTTGGCCCATCTGTCTGGATGCATCCTATAAGTGTGACCCGCCCAGTCCCACTGCAGCCTCGCAGACTAGCCGCTAATATATTATAATTAATAGAAATACAACCAAAAAGTATTTAATAACTAAGGATACTTAATCACATTGCTTGAAAAAATATTACTCCATTTTAAAGTAAAATAATATTTTTAAACAATTTTTGTATGCAATGCTATAAATAAATCAATATAAATCTCGGGACGCGCGGTCCTTAGCTTCAGCTGCCCTGGCTGGAGGCCTTAATTTATTGAGGCAACCACAGGCAAGCCCGGTTAAGCAGACGACAACCTCATAGGTTGTAGTTGTACTGAGAGATGCCATTCCCAAAAACAATCTTTAACTTCAGTCCGTGCCAAGCGCTTCCTGAGCGAGGACGTACTGCTCGCTGTTGCCACTTTGTGCGCTACGCACAGTGTGATAAATGCCTCGAAAAACGGACTTCGCTTTTTTATTCTTCTAATCGATAGTGTACACTGTTTTGAATGCTGGAGTAAAACTCCCAAAAACCAATTCAGCTTAGAGCCAGAGCTATACATTTTTTTTTATATTTTATTCTGGTTATCCTTAGAAATCAAAAGAATTGTTATAACTTATTTGTATGCAACGTTTTTATGTTTTAATTATAGTATGTGATAAAGCCAAATATCTGCTATTTTTAGAAACAAAAAAATATTTTTTGGATTTTATTTAAAGCAAGCTACGTAATATTTTCTGTAACTTTGAAATTTATTTTTTGCGCATTATTTATAATGTAGTAGCATTTTATTTTCACACACATTGTTTAGTGTTATGCTAACCTGCCTGTAAAATATCAGACGCTTAACACGAAAGAATAAGGACTTTTCAAGTTTCGATTTTTTTTTGTTAGGATTTTCTCAAATCAAAACTCTGAAAGCAAAAACATTTTAATTTTTTTAATCCTTAAAACTAAGTAAGTATTACTCATTAAGTATTAACAGTAGGTATAGAGGTACCCATAGGTAATTTAATGGCATAAAAAGTTTTCTTGGGTTAAAATAATATTGTTAAATTCAAAAATTGTTCTTAGTGGCTGTTTGTAGGTTAGGTATACTTTTTAAAGTTTATTTTGTTTCACGTCTATGTTTGTTCGTTTAATGTACCTATTGTAAATTGTAATACAAAATATTTTTCTATTATCAGAGAAAAAATTTAAAACCATAGAATCATCATATCTTCGAATTCCTGATTGATTTGAATCTGATTTTTTTACAGTTAGTTCTGAAGAATATTTTAGGATAAATATTAGGTGCTACTGACAAAAGATGTCCGAGGGAAAAAATAAAAATAAATACTTAAAGATAAAATCAGGCATATTTATTTTTTTAATACAGTGAACTCTTTTCTGTTTGGCCTATTATTAGGTCTTTACATATGAAATTGGCGTTTTGTACAGGAGGAACATAAAGTCATTTATTTTTTTTGTAAATATATTTAATTAATGAAAGTATGCACCGTTGTTATCTATGCACTTTTGCCATCTCATAGGTAGTTCATTGATCCCTTTACTAAAAAAACCATGGGGGCGAGAATCAATGAACTCTTTGAAGGCGGTTTGGACTGCCGCATCGTAGTTGATTTTTTTTCCTTGTAAGAAGTTGTCCAAATTCCGTAAAAAATGGTAATCTGTTGGAGCAAGGTCCGGGGAGTACGGTGGATGTCGCAGATATTAAAACTGTAGCTCATCTAACTTAGTGGTTGTTTGTTGTGCAGTGTGTGGTCTTGCGTTGTCGTGAAGCAGCAGTGGCCTAGAGCGATTGACCAATCTCGGTTGTTTAGCAGCTAGTTCTTTCTTCATGGTTAGCAGTTGCTGACAATAGATATCTGCCGTAATCGTTTTGCCAGATTTTAGAAAGCTGTTGTGAACGACACCGGCGCTAGTCCACCAAACACTCACAAGTAACTTTTTTGAGTCAATTTTCGTTTAGGGCACGATTTGGCTGGTTCTCCAGGGTTCAGCCATTGCGACGAGCGCTTCCGATTATCGTACAGTATCCACTTTTCATCACAAGTAATAATTCGATTTAAAATCCCTTCATTATTGTGTCGGTTGAGCAAAGTAACACAGCAGTCGACGAGTATTTGCAAGTTCGATTCACTCAATTCATGAGGTACCCATAAGTTTTTTTACTTTCCCGATTTGCTTCAAGTGGATTAATACAGTTTTATCACTTACCCCGAAGCCTGCAGCTATCTCTGAAGTGCTTTGTGATGGATCCACTTCCACAATAGCCTTTAATTCTTCATTTTCCACTTTGGTCTCCGGCCGTCCATGGGGTTGGTTCTGAAGGTCGAAATTTCCAGAACGAAAAAGTTGAAACCAAAAACGTACCGTGTTTTCTTTTGCGACACCAGCGCCGTACACATCATTAATCCTTCGAGCTGTTTCTGCAGCACTAGTGCCACGGTAGAATTCGTACTCGTAAATATACCGATATTTCATGTTTTCCATTGTGCGGTAATAAGCGACACCAAAGAAAAAAATAATGAGGAAAAACAAATGAATGACTGTTTTCAAAACTCAAATGTACCACCTAAATGAATTTATAAATTTGAATTTGGAATTCTTAACCAAAGAGGAGATATTTCAGATCAAAGTGGTCAGTACGACAAAACGCTAATTTCATATGTAAGGACCTAATATAATACCTTGCATATAATGTCATAAACTTTTAAAAAAATGTTCAAATATTTTTATCACATCGTCTATTTCTGCGTTTTTCTGGAAATCCAAAAAAATCTAATAAAAATTATAACTCTGTTTTAAAGTATATTTAAGATCCGGGAGTTCCACTCTCGCATTCAAAATAGTTCATACATTCGACTCGATTAATAGAAAAGAAAAAAAAAAAAAAAAGGGACGTCCGTTTTTTTGAGGCATTTATCATACCGTGCGACGTGAATTCGCCAATAATAAAGCGCGACCAACACTTCTTGATACAAGTAAAAAAAACTTGTATCAAGAAGTGTTGGTCGTCGTAGTTTTTTTAATTAGTTATGATCTGATTGTAATGCATAAGTATATTACATAATAAGTATTTTCCTATGAAAATTCCAACGCGAATATATATCTAGTATTATAGAAAAAAAAAAAACATACGTAAATATAGTTGTTGTTTCTTCTTTTTTTTTATTTATTGTAGTCTCCAACTTTAATTCAATTAATTATTTTCAGACATAAAATAATAATGGGCAGAAGAGAGTATGCAAGAAGCTGCCAAAAAAGAAAGAGAAGCTGCAGTATTACGGGGTGACGTCAACGATGGGAGTATTGTAATGATACCAGTAGAAGCAGATGCATGCTGGAGTAAACGGTCATACAAAACGAATTATTCGGCTTTATCAGGTGTAGCAGAAATAATTGGAGAGCAACAGTACGCCATATCGGGGTTAAAATAAATATTGTCTTAAATGTGCTCGCGCAAATAAAACGTACCCAAAGGGTGCCAACGGGACCCTATTACTAAGCCTCCGCTGTCCATCCGTCTGTCTGCCAGTGTCTCATGAACCGCTATAGGTAGACATTTCAAATTTTAAGAGAATGTGTTGTTCTATTGCTGACGTATTTTTTTCGGCGTCTAAGATTCTCAGCCTAATTTGAATAAATGATTTTTGATTTGTCTTTTTTACTTTCATTTTTTCCCCTTCATTTTTTTTTACTTTCTTATTCAAACTGTAGAAACAACATCACATTGTATTTATTTCTATAAATACCAGTCTTACCAAGGGGTATCGTATTACCCAGTAACTGGGTTGTGGAGGTCAGATAGGCAGTCGCTCCATGTAAAATACTGGTATTCAGCTGCAAGCCGACTGACTGGAAGCCGACCCCAACATAGTTGGGAAAAGGCTAGGCAGATGATGATGAAGTACTAAAATGTCTACCTACCTGCTGAATAAATTAAATATAAAGAAACTGGGTAAAAAAAGTAGGTACATAAAGTATTTATTTAAGTAGCATAAAAGTTTTTGTAAGTAGTGTTAGAGGCTGGCAACGCGCAAGTAATGCTTCTGGCATTGCAAGCGTCTATAGGCTGCGGTACTACACACCATCAAGCGGGCCGCATGCTAGTTTGCAATTTTAGTGGTAAAAAAAAAAAACATATTAAGATACATAAGATACAACATATTATTGTAACTTAATAGATTAACCGTTCTAAGGTAACATTCATGGGTACAAATAATATTTCATGAACTATAATAACAGCAATGATAATAACAGTAACGTAATTTATTTCGAAAACAAAGTAGCAAAGGCTCTTGCTGGTTTGTTCCAGCGTCCGACGCATAGCGGTTTGCATGTGTGTATTAGATTATCATAATTATAGGTATGGTTATTGTTATTATTTTACTGTTAAAACTTGATAAAATAGTCTGTCAAAGTAGTTAAAATATTAAGCAAAACAGAAAATATTCCAAACGGATATCCACCTTTTATGTCGTTGATATTTTGTGTGACGGTAGATAGAAACTTCAAGTTGTTTGTTCACGACTATAAAAGGGGGTGCTCCGAATGGCAGGGAGGACCTTGCTCGACAAGCCAGCCCGCGAGGCTGAGCAAGTAGCTTTAAACTCCCCAAATAAAAATAACCAGACCCAGCCTGACCATTGCTGCCCTCCCCTCAATGACTCACTAAGCCGAGGCCCGAACCCCACAGGGGGTGCCCTTAGTGTAGCTCATTTAAAATAAATATCCTTAGCTTGTAAGCCCTGGCTGGGGGCCTTAAAGTAATTTTTGGCCACCACAGGATAGTCCGGTTAAGCAGAAAGGCAACCTTAGCGAGTTGCAACTGCGAGTGGTCATGTCAAAAAAAAAAAAAAAAATGGCAGGGAGGATTCTGGTTCGAGACATCGACCAGAACGGAGCTCCGGCCTACAGATGTTCAGTTGTTTAGTACTAGTGACGTTATTATGTGAAATTGATCGACCAGATGTCACGTAAGTTAATTGATATTATTATCTTGATTATTGCTAATAAAAGTTCTGTATATGTTATAATATGGCCAATATTGCTAATGTTTTAAAGTGGATAATGGAATATCCCTAGTTGTTGTTATTATGTTGCTATTATTCTGAGTTGTCTTGGACCATTGTCCAAAAGATTATAATTGATTGTTTTTAAAATGACGATAATTTATGGCAATATAAGAAATCTGTTGATAGAATACTTTAATACTGTTTCCATGGAGTTTCTTGTCACATATATTTGGAATGGACGACTAGCTTTCTAATTAATTACTGACAAGCCTAAATTGAAATAAATGTCTAGCTTGTCTTTCTGTGCTTTATTTCATAAAATCCTTCCTCTACACACATATTAAATAACTAGTAACCATTCTGAAATTCAAAGTTTTTATATTTCGGTAATATACATATAGTCTTATATATAGATTAGGTATACATTATTTTTCTAACATGTGCGTAGCGTACTTCACTAAACGCACACGTGCGCATCCGCTGCCGCGCGCCGTCAAATTTACGGATTTGTAATAGCCCTCTTAACTGCAATAAACAATTAATAAAATAGTCTACTTATCATTAATTTTTTTACCATCCATCAGACGTTCAGTGGATAAATAAAAATTCTATTTTGTTGAATTTACCTCCCCAGCAGCTACAAATTGTCCCGGTGTGTTGAAGCGCCCGGAGAATCTAGTGTTATCTGTGAAACAAGAAAAAATTGCTGTATTGGACTGTGCATTGTACTTGGTTATGGAAATGTCCAGAGAAAACCAAACACAAGAGGGTAGAAGCTGGTCACCAATTCATTGTCCTTAAGTTTTGTTGTCGTTGAGCTCCTTAAGTTTTGAGTTGAGCTGCATGATTTCTGGCAAATGCGTGCACTGACTGGACAGGTCTTATCAATCTGCGTGGTTCTTTCCTCAAAAGACCATCTCAGACATCGATCTACATGGTCTTCATATAACCTGACCAAGATTATATCTGGACTTTAAAAAAGACTGTGACCTCTGTGAGTTTAAAAAAAAGTGTGTGTGCAAACCTACTTACAAAAAAAAAAAACATTCTTTCATTGAAAATGGCAATAGGCTAGTTTACGGTAAGAAAAATACCTTATGAATTCTGTATTGTAGAATGGGTCTCAGTGAAAAATATCAAAAATCAATTTAGTTTTATAAATTATTTTAGATCAATCAATAAGACTGTTACAAATCTAATTAAAACCAGTCTAGAGCGAGTCGGACTGGCGCACCGAGGGTTCCGTACTTTGTAGGTAAGTATGTAAATAGAAAATCACGGAAAAAAAAAATCTTGTAATTTATCTACTACGGTTTTCGGATTTTTTCCTTTACTTGTGCTACATGACATTGCTTCTTGAGAAATTTCATGATTCTAGGTCAACGGGAAGTACCCCATCGATTTTGATTTCGGAACATATAGGTACGCAGTACGCTTGTATCTTTGCGTTGACTTAGAAGTCTGTTTTTTTTTTTCATGTTAATCCCCCACCAGATGATACAATTTATAGAATTTTATTGTACTTTTATGAAATTAAAAAGCGGGTCCCTATTAGAAATACACATTTTCTATATTAAAATATTATTGTTCAGTTTTTCAATATAAATGGATCCAGAGCAAAGAAATCCATAGTTTTAGCAAGGAATCTGTGTGCATTATTATTATCAATAGTGAGTACCTGGTAAATCACGTAAACAAGTTTCTAAGCTAGAAAATCCTTATTGTGCGCAGAATTCAGCAGCAAAATCAATGAATTAAACTAAAACTATGGCGAATTAGCGACTACATCAAAGAGGTACATTGCGGGCGGGCGGCGGGCGAGTGTCGGAACAGATGAATATTGCGCCTGTAATCTATTGTTAGTCAGTCTCTGGAAATGGAGCATAAAGCCAAAGGATCGTAATCTAATGCAATACGGAGTTCGTATATAGTAATCATTCAATCAATACTCGTAGATACCGTAAAAATACAATTTTCAATTTAGTTTATTTTTCTGATTTTGCCAGGTTACAAAGCTAGGTTCGGAGGGGTAATTCACACATTTTAACTCACATTGTTTATTGAAGGCCATTTTAATGACTTGCTGAAATAGCTTGATCGGTTTAAAAGCACTTATTTTGTTCACTTTTAGCAAAATTATGAAAAAATTAATCAGCACTGTGTTGAATATTGATTGATTCAACACATTGAACACATTCGACGTCAATCAATAAAAGCAACAAAGATGGCGACGCGTCACTCGCAGTGTTGCCAACTCGACTAAAGCAAATGTCGCCAGACAGAAAGTCAAAAGTCGCCAGATGTCGCTAGATACTTAAATATTAAATAATTGCTCATTTATTTAGTTTTTTTTTACGTATATAAGTAGCTTTTATGACGAGTTATTGTTATCAACAAACAAAAAAATTGAATTACGTTTGGGACAACGACTGGCGCTCCTGGCGCGCACGGTACGAAGTGGAGGCGCTCGCGCCAGCCCGGCCGGCTCTCTATAGTTTTGATTTGATCAAGATACAACCTGACACTGACCTGAAAATCCCAAAAAACGCAAGAAAATTTGAATTTTGCGATTTCCCATTACGGATCCGTAGCGCGCTTACAAAGGGCGCGTTCCGAATTGAGGAAAAAATCGATGTAATCGATTTGACCGTGCTAAAACCCGTACCGAATTGGCGTGAGCGCGATAACGATGTCCCGTGAATCGTCATAGATGACGTCATGGCATGCGCCATCTTGCGATAACGCCGACCATGCCTCGTACTAATATCACCGTGAGCGCTGTCAAAAATGACAGTGTGTGTGTGTGTGTGAGGATGAGCATATGTCAGTGTGTGTTTTGTTTTGAGCTGCATCATATCTTTTTAATAACTTGGCATTTTCAAAATTGTGCTTCTGGCTGACAGTCGCCACCTAAACAAAGAAAAGGAAGAAACGTGTTTTTATGAAGAAAAATACTGCTGTAATATCTTTTTGACACCGAGTAAGCACTGTGAGCGCGCTAGCGAGTGTTCCGAATTGTTGACAGCTCTCAGCTGTCATAATCGTGATATCCATTATGGAACGCATGTGAGACGATTTGAGTGCTGTGAGCGATATTAGCCAATTCGGAAGGCGGCCAAAGTCAGTTATAATAAAATCGTATTAAATTAAATTATACTTTACTAGCAGCCCGTCCCGGCTTCGCACGGGGTAGACAATTATTTATTTTTGGAAATTTGAATATAATTTAAAAACTATTTTATAGGTAGTTAAATGGTCTTGACCATAAAATAATTTATTTGGATAAGGATTAATATAAACACATAAATAGCATAGTTTGAATTTGGTTAGCATTTTCATTAATGTTTAAAATGAAAAAAGTTGTTGTAGTGACATAACTACAATAGTTGGACATATGCTACCGCGGAGTTTTTTGTAGACATTATGATGTTCTTCAATATTGTTGTACATTATTTTGTTCTATCGCTAATAGTTTCGGCAGCGCATTCGACGAAAGACATTTTAAGACTCATTTTTCTACACCTTCGGTTACATTGTTCAAATTTTACCAAGGATCCCTAATTTTTTTCAAAATGAAATGTAGCCTATGTCAAGTTGGAAGAATGTAGCATTCTATTGGTGAAAGAATTTTTTTAATCGGCCCAGTACTTTTTGAGCCTATTCATTACAAACATACAAAAATAGGTACAAATCTTTCCTCTTTATAATATTAGTGTAGATTAATGATAGCCAAATTAGAAAAGTCGCTAGAAATGTCGCTAAATTATTTTTGTCGCTAAATCGAAATAAAATGTCGCTTTTCATGTCAAAATGTCGCATAATCTGGCGAAAAAGTCGCTAAATTGGCAACACACTCACTCGTAGGCTTGGGGTCATCAACATGGACTGTCGGCACAGATTACTAAACTGTCGGGCATAGAGGAAAAAATTTATTGGGGAACTGTCGGGCTACAGCTAAAATCAATGACTAAATAAACCTATAGACTGAGCATACCTACAAAATTAGCGTGTATACCTACACAAATCGGGCACTGAAGATGGCCGCCTTTCGTAGGGTTCTTTTTGTTTTTTCTCGCACCACACTGTTTTATACAACACGAGGGCATGATTTTCCTATTATTGGACACCAAAACACCTAGTTTCTAGACGTATTTCTCTCGAAAACAACAAAAATATTTTGAGCCATCAACCGTTTGACAGCACATCTACCACAAAACCATTCATAAAATTCGGCACTCAACATGGCGACCCGTCACGCACAGAAGTACACTGTCCTTCAAGATACAGGATTTTCCTAGTTTGAAGGGCAGGGGCCGTCTTAAATGTAATAGCCATACCCATGCCTTATTGAATTAACACTGATGTTACCTAGGCTAAGTCTTTTTAGTAAATAAATGATTACTTACTTACTTACAGACATGATATTGACGTCACACAAAAGTGTTGCTACATTTAGTACTTGACAAACATTTAGATGTCTCTCTTTTCATAAGCAGCTCTTGATTAGTTAAAAAGAAACAGAACGCTTTTTGACATGTGTGTGTGTCGATATGATAGATATGTGTATAACTATTATTTCTATAGTAGAATAGGGCATCTCCATGCTTCTCCTATCTCAATGGCTAAAATCAATACGTAGTATCTCTAAGTAGTCTGTGCTGTGAATCAATACAATCCATGGAATCCACTGACCTTGCGTATCTCTGTTGACAGTTCATAATGATGATCATTTGGCAAAGTGTACATCGATTAGCTGTCAAACAGTTAGTTTCGTATTGGTTATCTTCAGTGACTAACTAGGATGACGTCATAAGCACCCAGTATCGCTGATAGTCACCGTAACACATTTTGACAGATGTGACTTGAAAGATTGCGATTGCCTAAGCTTAGTGGACATCAAATTGATAATCATTTAGTTCGTCGTGGCTTTCGTGAAAGACACTACTCAAAGGTAGTGTTTTATAAGTTCTAGTGATCATCACCGGAGCCGGTACGTGTAAATATTACGTCTTAAGTTGTTTTATTGTGAGTCTTGTTCATATCGGAGTATGGCACGTTTATTATTGCTGGGATTTGCTGAAGAACAGCGAAAACAAAGTCTTCTGCGAATTGAGAGACGCCGCTTACGCGACGCTAGTACACACGGCTACACATCAAGCTATACATTTCCAGTTTTTGCTGTACTCGCATTGTATAGGTTTTTCGTACAATCAGAAGTCAGCTTATACTGGTTATGTATAGCTTGATGTGTAGCCGTGTGTACATAACCCATTGCAGTTGCCAGAGAAAGAGTTTATCGCGCAGGGATTGGAAGAACTCAGCCCTTATCTACCACAAGCTCATAATATGTACATAGCTATGTATATCATCCTAAACGATGTACAGATGTACATCATCCTCGGTCGGTGCAACCCCGCTCCCACTGCGGCTACAAGTCGCTCTTCAGCAGCAATGCGTCGAGTTTCGATGTCATAAGCCCAGCGTGGCGCCCTTTGTTTTCGTCTTAAATTCTATCCAGTACTAGATAGAAATAAAATAAAAAGCTTTTATAACTTTGTCAGAGAAAAAATTGCCTTCACTAAATCAAGCCAAACTGATAAGAACTTAACGTAAACATGGAAGCTATTTTTAGAGTGCATTTTTTGGTAAGTGGGCACTTGTTGAGTCTGGGTTCTAAGTGGGGTATTTTTATGAGCCCATAGGTAAACAAGGGTCATGTGACAAAAAATGTATGAGAATGCAACATTATGATGAAACAAATTTAGTCGTAGGTACCTATTTATACTTTTGTAGTAAGTAATGATTTATAATTACTTTGTGGATGGAAACCTATGTATTAGATAGATTTAAAGTAATATTTCAAGTCAAGAGGATATTTATTATTTATAAACTTACTTTTCGGGTGTTTTAAAATGGGCGCCAGGGACTTGGAGAGTCCCGGATCCCGGAGCCGACGAAGGTGTCCAATATAGGTACTTCAGGGATGAACGAATAATCCTCAATTTAAATTTAGTTGAAGACCAGTTTCCACTGTTGAAAACTGGACTATGGTAAACGATTGGTTCCTACGGAAACCGTATTAAAATGAAAGAAATATGTTAAGGTACAAAACAAAACCGCCCCGCCTGCGCTATCGCTAGACGGACTCTGCCAGCCGCACAGTCGTCTCCGCAAGAGGCTTCAAGCGGACTCGCGGAACGGGGTCTCGCGTCCAGGCTCCAGACGCTCGTCTAGATCCTGGCGGCGAGACGAATCTCTCGAGGTGCCTCTCCTGCAATTGACAATACGAAATCTAATATAATAAGGGGAAACTAATTTACCAGGGGAGGTGACCGAGCTTGGAAATCTAAAAGGCTAACAGTGGTGGGACAATAGGAATGAGGATATCCCACGTGGCGTCCATCAACTCCACAACAAGGATCCATTGTGTTCCCCTGAACAAGAATTGAATACCGTTGCTATCACTGAGGAATATCCTATGGCATACCTATCTATGGTAAATAGTCAGCGGGTGAAATACTCAAGGTTGGTTTAGGGAAAAAGCACTTGACTGTAAGATCCTCGACTGGCTAGAAAGGTGTCTGCGTATGCGCAATTTGGAATCCTGTAATTAATATCCATGGATCACGAGAATATCCTTTTAACAACAGGGAAGGGCTCACAGACCACTTCCAAGCACTATTACCACAAAATCCTTACCTTTTAAAACATGGAATAAGTTTTGAAGTATCACTCAGGCGTGTTCAAGGGCAAATAGGCAAACCGTTCTTCGTGCAGGCATCATAAAAAAACATACGTATTCTACATCAATTCTAAAACTCTCATTATAATAAACGAGGGAGCCTATCTATTTAGTGGTTTTATTTACTTACCTTTACTTTAGGGATTTATTTTCACAAACTTACACTTTATTATCACAAGCAAACACACACTATTTGATTGAATTCCGATAGACTGTCGAATTACAACTACACAAGATTGAATTTACCGCCAGCTTCACGTTTCAAGTGTATATAAACCGCTTAATATAAAATGGTCCCTAAAATGAAGTATTGTAACACTCAAAAGGAGTTACTCAACTTAGCCGCATAATAGTCAAGTGCTGGGACGAAGAGCACCGTTCCCGGCTGAAAGCCACCGTAACGTGATATCCACTTACTATGATACGCAATACCAATGTTATGAAATTCTCAGTTATCATCAAAGTTCGGTGTACAACTGAAGCCTGTTAGTCACTGACCATGAAAAAGATAGCCCAGTATACAACTTGTTTAATAGAGGTCAGTGATGAATTAGTCATTGAGATAGGAGGTTTATTTAGTCTTTGGAATTAGTAAGTACTTTTGATATTTACAGGCAGTGTTGCCAGTGCTCTTTTGTCAAAAGTAACACATTTTGATCACACAAGTATTTTTTTGGGAATATTTAATTTTGTTTAAATAGCTCAAAAAACATTATTTTTTCTTTGTACACACTGCTACACGTCAAGCTATACATTTCCAGTTTCAGCTGACCTCGCATTGTGTAGGTTTTTCTTTCAATCAGAACTCAGCTTATACTAGTTATGTATAGCTTGATGAGTAGCCGTGTGCATGTATCCAAAATTTTAGATAGGCTTAAAAAAATAAATTTTAAAATAAAATATCTAATTATTTCATATTCTGTAATATAATTTAAACAAAGTCATAATTCAGCATAGGTACCCGTTTAATAATCAACACATAGAACTTAGAACCTAGAATATACATTTTAATAGAATACAGGGTGAAATTTTAATCACTGTTTTCCTTTTAAGGTGTGTGTGATTGTATGTACTCAGTCATCATTATGAGCAACTTTTACTGTCGGACCAAACCGGAAAACGTAAAAAATAATCAGCTGTTTCCTACATTTAAGTTCGCTAAACTCGTCAAAATGAAGGAAACAGCTAATTTTTTTTCGCGATTTCATGTTTGGTTCCTAAAAGTTGTTCATAATGATGAGTACAATGACCCCTTAAGAGGAATAGTGATTAAAATTTTACCCTGTATACTCGTTCAGCAAGTGCGCGAAACGGCGAAAGAGATAAAATCATCTCGCATCTGCGCATGGCTACAGATCAAGCTATACATAACCAATAAAAGCTAACTTATGATTTTACGAAAAACCTATACAATGCGAGTTCTGTTAAAACTAGAATAATGTATAGCTCGATGTGTCGCCGCCCGTGCATGTAGAAATATTTTCATTTGATCGGTTAAAAAAGGTTTGCTGTTATTGTCGTTCATAAAATTCGAAATATTTTTCAAGTACGAAATGTAACGTAAAAGTAATATCTTGCGTCGTGTAACTTGGAAGTAACATAACAGGGCCAAAAGTTACGTAAAATTTTACAAAAGTAACATTCTGGCAACACTGTTTACAGGGCTTGTGGCAGTTTTGGCTAAGTATTAGTAACAGGCATAACAGCCGATCAGGTTAAGCTACGCTTGCCGCGGTTGGTCCGTGGATGGGTGACCATCATCACCTT
Organism: Gortyna flavago; assembly: GCA_963669345.1. Classification (NCBI taxonomy): domain Eukaryota; kingdom Metazoa; phylum Arthropoda; class Insecta; order Lepidoptera; family Noctuidae; genus Gortyna; species Gortyna flavago. The sequence continues at coordinate 600,324 of OY770139.1, forward strand.
AGAGTATTTGTCTTAGATCATCACATACCAAGACCAAGACCAAAGAGTATAATAAATAACCACAATAATAACACACTGACCTCTATGTTCTATGTTATGGGTTTGGTTTCCGCACTTAGTCTTTCAGTGGACATATGAGTGGACCATTGTGCGTGGGCCATGGCGGTCTTTGGTGGTTATTCCAACCAGCCTACCTCCCTCCAGAAGCTGATTACGTCTCCTGGTCTTTTGAGAACATCTGTGTACGATCTGGGTGACCCGAGGATTTGTGTCCTGATCTGGGTGACGCCTGTGCACTCAAAGAGCACATGCGCAATGGTTTCATCAGCCTCCATGCAAGCTCTGCACAGGGGGCTGTCCGTTATGCCTATAGTGTGAAAGTGTTTGTTTAGCGAGCAGTGTCCCGTGATGGTCCCCGTCACCAGGCGCAGGCCTTTCCTGTCCATTCGTAGTAAGCGACTGCTTAGCTTGCCATCCAGTGATGGCATAGCTTCCTTGGACTGCCTGCAGCCTGGTGACGACGTCCACCAGCTTTCTGCTTGTGTGTGGGTGTGCTCCTGTAGCCACCTGCGTAGTTGGTTGAAGGGGATGGGCACGATAGGTTCCGGTCCACAGACTGACATGCTCGATGCCCTTCTGGCCAGCTCGTCAGCTGCGTCGTTACCTAGCGATCCACTGTGTCCTTTTTAACCGACTTCAAAAAAAGGAGGAGGTTCTCAATTCGGTTGTATGTTTTTTTTTTTTTTTTATTTTTTTTTTTTATGTTTGTTACCTCAGTACGCCGTCATTTATGAACCGATTTAAAAAATTATTGTTTTATTTGAAAGGACATACGTCCAGATTGGTCCCATTTTTGTCAAACTCCAGTTCTGATGATGGGATCCATGAGGAATTGAGGGAACTCCTCAAATATTATAGGCATACATATAGCAATTTTGGTATTTTCATTAACAACTCAAGCATTTGCATTCAGAAAGTATAATTTGGGGAAGTGGAACTGATGATGAAGACCACAGATGGCCATCGAAACTACTCAATGAAAAATATTTCACGGGTAGCGATTCGATTGCTTTAATATGGTTGCTAAGCAATTTATGATCGTCACAATGCGTATGGTAAAGTGGAGCTGATGGTGACTTCACCATCAGCTCTAGTTCTCCTGGTTCTTACCAAGATAACTCCTCAACAATTAACGTCCCAGCATCGGGAAAAGCAATATTTTGTAACAGGTGATGAGCAGTTGACATTAGGGTTTGAAACGGTATGCTCTTGAGGTGGTCCCATTGTCACCAAGTCAGAGTCTGATGAAGGGATCCCATGAAAGTCGAGGAAAATCCTCTTTGGTAGGCATGTACAGTGTGTTAGTTGAACTCTCTCTCAAATCAAATGAAACCTATTGATGATTCAAGTGTTTGAGTCCGAGAGTCATCACTTACCTATACTCCGACTTTTAATTAGCTGCAGTAAAATAACACTTCTTAATAACTCATTTCGGACTGCATTTAGAGATATGCATGTCAAATAAGTTTTATTTGTTACACTACTCTGTACTAGAAAAACAAGGTTTGGTTGATGGCCGCGAAAAAACAACAAGACGACAATTTCAGATGATGTTACAAAACCGATTTAGAATTTTTTTTTTTATTTAAAAGGATATGCTTCCAGATTGGTCCCATGTTTGTCAAAATCCAGTTCTGATGATGGGATCCATAAGGAATTAAGGGAACTCCTCAAATATTATAGGCATACATATAGCAATTCTGGTATTTTCATCGACAACTCAAGCATTTGCATTCAGAAAGTATAATTTGGTGAAGTGGAACTGATGAAGGAGACTACAGATAGCCACAGGAACTCTTCAATGATTATAAGTATTTCATGGGTGGAGATAAGATATCTCGATTAAGATAGTTAAGCGACTATGACGAAGCAAATTTAAATAAATAGTTCTGACGAAACTGGTACCATCAAACCGATCTTATGAAGCTGGAAGGTAGGTACCGGAGCATCGTAATAAAACAATGTATTCTAGCCGTGTTTGGGCTTATCGAGTAAATGCGTACCACATGATACAGGAGATGTGATACGAGAAGCTATTTCGAAGGCTACTGCTCGAAAATGAAACCGCTGAAGACTGTTTTATAAGACGCCAAAGAGATCTTCGCCCTTGAGTCGTAGGTACATTAAGTGTGGCTTTGATTGTCAGAAGACAGATTTCGTAGCCTCATTATTTCCGTCAATGATCTGTCGTCGTGTGGTCGCTTTAATAATTTGTTGGCATCCAAATCTGACAAAACGATACCTTCCAAACTTCTGACACGACTTAGCGCGACGTATATTTGCCCTTTTGCAAAGTTTTTTTTACCAAGGTCGATCACAGCTCTTTCTAGGGTGGTACCCTGTAATTTATGTACTGTGACCGCCCAGCTTAATATTAGAGGCAGCATACGACGCTCCACATCTCCGTAACCCCTTACTGCCTGAAACGTAGTGCTTGTTGGTGGAATGGGTATGCAACCGTTACTATCTTTTAGCCTAAGACCAATAGTTTCGTCATCAAATTTTACGTACACGGCTTCCGGTAGTTCCCCACCCTCCAATTGATCTCTCCTTAGGGCCGGCCATTTGATTTTTTTTATTATGCCCATAGCTCTCTTCACGAGTCCTTCAGAGACGGAAATGTTACGTCTTAACATCACTCGGGATTCGACTCCAATTTTTCTGTACAACTTCCTGTCACTGTTATATATTTACCAAGTAGTGGTATACGAATTGGTGTGGGGTAGGTACCACAACTCAAAAGTGAAAAATAAAAACTTTTTAACAAAAAAAACAACCGACTTCCAACAAAACACTACAAAGTGAAAAATAACTTTAATTTCAGAAGTCGGTGTCAAAAAACGAAAATGCAGAACCAACGACACCGACTTCTGAAATTAAAGTTATTTTTCACTTTGTAGTGTTTTGTTGGAAGTCGGTTGTTTTTTTTGTTAAAAAGTTTTTATATCCATTGTAGTGTCACTATATTGCGGTTCAATACAGTTACCTGTTCAAGCGCATTGACCTCTATTATACAATGGTATAATACAGGTCAGTGCATGACCACATCATGCTCTGTGACTATAATCTATGCCAAGGTTGTACACACGGCTACACATCAAGCTATACATAACCAGTATAAGCTGACTTGTAGCCTGATGTGTAGCCGTGTGTACAACACTGACCTCTACAATAATTACTTAAACACGTTGCATGCCGTTGGTCCCGGACTCCCGGTTGTCATTCGTAGCTCTTTGACAGTCGTTATAAAATACGTACGGGCGGCAGACTGGCGAGAAATCCCAACAAGTTGGACTCCTCGATGGTTGATCGGCCGTCATCGGGCGTCTTCGGACGATGGCAGTTGTAGTAGTGGTGTACGCACTCCACTGATCTTGGTCAGTGACGCAATCCCTTTCTTTTACATACGTTTGATTTGATCGGCCGAGTTTGGCCGAAGACGCCCGAGTAAAGATCGGCCGATAACGGTTTAGGTGTACACACGGCTACACATTAAGCTGTACATTTCCAGTTTTAGCTGATCTCGCATTGAATAAGTTTTTCGTGCAATCAGAAGTCAGCTTATACTGGTGATGTGTTTATTTTCGTTCACTGTGTATAGCTTGATGTTGTACGCGTGCTGTAGGTAACGCATAAATTTCAATGGCAAAGGGGTGTTTAAAGTTTTTAATTTAATCTGTCATGCGACTTCACGGTTGCGTTCCGAATACATTACTATATATAGAAAGAAAGAAAGAAAGAAAGAAAATACGTTTATTTTTATATATTACTGTATTACTTTAGAATGATTGCTGTACTGTTCACAATAACACATTAGTAATGCAATTTTACTTGTTGGTGTTATTATTCCATCATTAAACGAGTAAAACAGCTTTACCAAGTTTACCAAGACAACCTTACCAAGTTATTATTTGAGTTTTTTAGAAAAAATTGTGACGTTTTTGAACGCAACCTAGCTGTCATTCATTGTTAATTGAATACTTTTGTTATTTGTATTTTTATATTCTTCTAAAACAAATTTACTAGGTAGTTTAATTAATCGATTCTTTCGAACAAAACTTCATGATAAAGCGCCATGATTTCAAGAATAAGTGCGTGAAAAGAAAGAAGCGTTTTAAGATACTGCAAGAGTTATTTCCTCAAATGGCTGGTGGAACGTTATATGAGACCAGTCCAGTAGCATCAAGTGTTCGTTGTTGATAGTTATTCTGTAAGAAAATGTAATCTGGTACTCAAATATCAAGCGGCAGTCGGTGTCATACGGATAGTATAAATTATTTCGTGAAAACATTTGAGCACTCATTTTAATATTGACGTGGATAACTTGAGCCATTTAGGTTGATTCCTCTGACACATTAGTCCAACACTGTGTGTAAACATTCTGATAAACTATCAGAAGCAAACACAAACTACACGAAGACGTAAAATGTATCGTTATAATGTGTCATCGAGAATGTTAAATATTTACGTAATGTGGAATCTCATGTTATTAAAAAAGTGGGGTGCATGTTTACATAAGTGATGTAAAACTACCTCTAACAGGACTATAGAGGAGAAGGATCTTTTAATTTAAACAATAGGCTGACCATTGCTGTCCTAATTTATAGCTTCCTGCAGTAATTTTTGTTCACTACCCATTATACCAACTGTGTTGTTTAAAAGCTTGAAAAAACTATTAATTTAACTTAGGTATGTGGTACATATCTAATTCATTATTGCGAATTCCGTTGTTTTACGAATTCTGTGCCTCAAATTCTACCATAAAATACTTTGATTGGATAGACTTCTAAATGATTTTGTCAAAACATTCTCTTACAGTTCAAATGTCATAATTTGTGATGTCTTCGGTTCACTGCGTGGTGGTGTGGGAGTGGCAGTGTAATGGACAGTGGCTGCCACACACTCCAGGTGTCACACGAACCCTGGAGCGAGCACACGCCAAGAAACTGACAAGAGTAGTGCTCGCGGATGCTGATCCAGCTCTGAGAGGACATTATGTGAACCTCAGGACACTGACACAGTGTTTAGACACTCCAGGTATGACTCCCAGTGCAAAGTTGCAAACTCACAAACATATAATTAATTGTGGCTTATTATGAACTAATTGTGGTAGACTTATTTTATCCATACTAAAGTAAAGAAATCAACTAGGTCAGGGCTTCCCAAACTTATTTTTACTGTGACGCCCTTGGGAATGTGCTCTTTTTGTTCAATTTTGATATACCCAGTGTCACTAACAAATAATATGAATCTAACGGCACCTCTCAAGCTGAAATCGATCAAGCCATTTAGGCTACAGCAGACAGAGCGTGCCAAAGTAATATACAGATATACACTCGTAAACCTTAACGCTCCTTCTGGAGCAGTCAGGTAATTCATAATAAGTCAAAACGATATCATGTTTTTTGGATGCACAATGTCAAACAGTAGAGTAATACTCTCCTGAAATTTTTATGGAAGAATGTCGACTAGTGGCACCTTAAGAAGTCATATCGTGAGGTTAACAAAATTATTAAACAAAACTATTCTGTATTCTTCTGTTCTATACATATAGCCTGACACAGATTATAATACATTGGCGAAATGGTGAACATTATGCTCTTAAGTATATGTATTATCAGGTGGCATTCTTCCCTTTGCAAGCAGCCCACCACATTAATTACGATCCATGTCTAGCTTCAGTTTGTATTATTCTGTTAGAGGGCGGCAGTGTGGAGTGTCGCGTGCGTCGTGCGTGCTACAGCGTGACGTCACCGGCGGGGCGAGGCGTGCGCTGGGAGTGGGCGCGCTTCGTGTCACCACCGCTTGGTGGGGAGCTCAACTACGAGCCGCTGCCCGTCGAGGTATTGAACCTCATAAGTACCATCTTCATGTATGGGCCGAACACCATAATTTCATCATACTAAAGCTCTTTCTTAAATTGTGATTTCATATCTCGAAAAACGGGTTTGGCATTTGGCATGGACACTATTTGTATGGTCACAATTTTTTCTTTTTCATAATTTCATATTAGCGTCAGAAAACTGCTCTTGTAAACAACGCTGACAATCACGTGTGACGCAGGTACAATGCCTGCTAGAAGAGTCGTGGGCGGGCGGCGGCGAGACGGTGACGTTTGAGGGCTGGGTGGCGTCCGTCCCGCGCATGACGGCGCGCGGCGTGGGCGGCGGCGCGGGCGGCGGTGCGGGTTGCGGCGCGGGCGGCGGCGGCGTGGCGCTGCTGCGGCGCGCGCCGCACCCGCCGTACCCACTGACGCGCGCTCCGCAGCCGCCGCACCACCACACGCGCGCGCCGCAGCCGCCGCACCCGCACACGCGCGCGCCGCAGCAACACGCGCCGCAGCAACACGCGCCGCAACAACACGCGCCGCAGCAACACGCGCCGCAGCAACACGCGCCGCAGCAACACGCGCCGCCGCCGCCGGAGCGGGCGCCGCTGGAAGGTAATTGGCATTCAAAAATCCTTGGTATCAACTATACTGCTACAAGGATCTTTTGGCGCCCGAATGACTTGACAGATGCCCACTCTTGTTTTATTTTTTATATATTAGGTCCTTACATATGAAATTGGCGTTTTGTACGGGAGGAACATAAAGAAATTTTTTTTTTTGTAAAATATATTTAATTAATCAAAGTATGCACCGTTGTTATCTATGCACTTTTGCCATCTCATAGGTAGTTCATTGATCCCTTTACTAAAAAAACCATGGGGGCGAGAATTAATGAACTCTTTGAAGGCGGTTTGGACTGCCTCATCGGAATTGAATTTTTTTCCTTGTAAGAAGTTTTTCGTTTAGGGCGGGATTTGGCTGGTTCTCCAGGGTTCAGCCATTGCGACGGGCGCTTCCGATTATCGTACAGTATCCTCTTTTCATCACAAGTAATGATTCGATTTAAAATACCTTCATTATTGTGTCGGTTGAACAAAGTAACACAGCAGTCGACGCGTGTTTGCAAGCTCGATTCACTCAATTCATGAGGTACCCATCGTTCAAGTTTTTTTACTTTCCCGATTTGCTTCAAGTGGATTAATACAGTTTTATCACTTACCCCGAAGCCTGCAGCTATCTCTGAAGTGCTTTGTGATGGATCCACTTCCACAATAGCCTTTAATTCTTCATTTTCCACTTTGGTCTCCGGCCGTCCACGGGGTTGGTTCTGAAGGTCGAAATTTCCAGAACGAAAACGTTGAAACCAAAAACTTACCGTGCTTTGTTTTGCGACACCAGCGCCGTACACATCATTAATCCTTCTAGCTGTTTCTGCAGCACTGGTGCCACGGTAGAACTCGTACTCGTAAATATACCGATATTTCATGTTTTCCATTCTGCGGTAATAAGCGACGCCAAAGAAAAAAAGAATGAGGAAAAAACAAATGAATGAGTTTTCAAAACTCAAATGTACCAGCTAAATGAATTTATAAATTCAAATTTGGAATTCTTAACCAAAGAGGAGATATTTCAGATCAAAGTGGTCAGTACGACAAAACGCTAATTTCAAATATAAGGACCTAATATTATGTATCGGCAACGAGTCTTTCAGCTGTAAGCAAATGTGCTGTTTTGTTCATAGCCTGGTTATGCAGGGCTCGAGTGAGCAACACATATGATAATTATTTATTCAGCTCGAGGATGTGGTGCCTTTTGAGGCGCTTGGTGATATTCGGTTGAAACAGGTCTTTGGCCAACTGATTTGGATGGTTTTTAAATCTGTCCTATGTCTTTGTATGCATTTTCTATTATCAGTATTTTTCCTTTACTGTGTTTACTTAAATTTTCTTGTGGATTTCTGCATTGGTGATGAACCATGGGGCATTGGAAATTGTCTTCAGGATTGAGTTTTGTAATTGTCGCACTATGTTGATGTATGAATCCGGGGCACTTCCACATAGCTGTGTCCCGTAGGGCCGTACTGGCTTTATCACGGCTTTGTAAACCAGTAACTCGTTCTGCGTTTAGACTTTCTTCCCAGCAACCAGTGCAGATTCCTAAAAGTGATATTAGCTTGGTCTCTTTTGGCTATGATGTGAGTTTTCCAAGTTAGTCGCTTGTCCAAGTGCATACCCAAGTACTTCTCAACGTCTTTGTGTGGCATGTCATTGCTTCCCAGCTTAATGACAGAGTGGTCACGTTTCGTGCGTGTTAATATCACTATGTCGATTTTGATATGCTTGCAGTAATTCTCCGCTTCTCAAGCCATCTATTAAATCTAGTGCCTCTTGCAGCTATCTCGAGGCTTCTATTGGATCTTTGTTGCTGGTTATAATTGCTGAGTCATCGGCAAAAGTAGCAATTGTAATGTTTCGAATTTCTGGTATGTCTGCTGTGAAGATAGTGAACAGAATGGGGCACAAAACGGAGCCTAATGGAACTCCTGCTCTTATTTCGTGAAACTCAGGCGATCTGTTTAGTAGGACTTGAGAATTCTAATTTGAGGTAGGTTTGTTTTAATTTTGAAGAACAGGCTCATAACCAAACCCATAACATAGAACATAGAGCAGGCTCAATATATCATTTTATGTATGTCAAATGCCTGTTGCAGATCTAAGAATGCAGAAGCGCAATATTCTCCTATGTTAAATGATAATAATTTTTTGTTGCACACTCGATGGACCTGCTCTGTTGTGGAATGCTTGTCACGGAACCTTAATTGATGATCACGTAACACGTTTTCCTGTGCTAGTAGTGGTTAAAGCCAGTGTACCGTGTAGGATTAACCTTTCCAATAATTTTGAGTTGTTGCGCAATAGGCCACGAAACGTGGTCTGTCTGTACGAAGTGGTCTCATTCTCTGGTTTCCCATGTTTGTACATAATTTTAATTTGCGTTACTTTCCACTGCGAAGGGAAATACCCCACTCTTAGGATTGCATTAAAAACACTTATAAAAACAATAACCTTTCTTAGCAACTCAATTAGTACTTTCTCTTTAATAAGATCATACCCAGGTGCTTTCTTGTACACACGGATACACATCAAGCTATACATAACCAGAATAAGCGGACTTCTGATTGTACGAAAAACCTATACAATGCGAGGTCAGCTAAAACGGGAAATGTATAGCTTGATGTGTAGCCGTGTGTACTTAAGTCTTTTTATGTGTTCAGTGTTGGGCTCTGTCACAAAAATTGTCAATCGATTGATTAGTCAAACAAAAAATTTTGTGATTAAATTAGTTTTAGTTAAATCAATCACAATTGAAAATTTTATAGTTTTAGTTTTAAAACTAATCTTCTTTTGCGCGTCAAACAAAGGACATGTCCAAAAATGGTTTTTTATTATTCAATAATTCTAACCAGGATAAGTTAAATATATTTGGATAGACATCCCAAAAAATAGTTGTTCTAACTATATCATACATTTTTAAACACCTCCAATTTTGAGAATGTCGTTTTTTTAGTGTGAATTTACTTCTAAAATGAACGAACCTTTCTAAATATCTGAGATAACAGTGAATGCACCCGAAAAAATAAGAAACTTGTCAAAATTGACACAATGTACTGTGATTACTGTCATTAGTGACAGTGTCATTACTGTCAATCAATATTTGATTTAATAGTATCTCAATGTGAACGAAATAATTTACTTTAATTTAATCATATTAATTATTTACATAAAGAATAGAATAGAATTTTTCATTTAATGGAGTAACCAAGACTCAAACAAGATTGTTAGTAAAACTTACGACTATGTTAGTAGGTACAGACACTAAACAAAAATACAAGAAATAACGATTGGCCATCGTTGCGACCTTGGAATATTGTGATCGGAAGTTGATCAAAAACCTTTCGACAATAATTATTACCCTATTTAAAAACTGAATTAATATGCTATAAGCATTGACCTTTACACATAAATGGCTATAACTAATTCGACGCAAATGTTACAGTTTTGTAAATGAAATAAAACATTTTTTTTGGTTTTGGTCATTGACATAGTTTTGAAATCATTGGTTTTGGTTATAAATGTTGGTAGGTATTTCTTTTATTGATTTTCTTCATTTCCAATGGTCTTCTCTTATTAAAACATTGTCTAGAAACTGAGCAGGTGGAGTTACATCATTTTGATGCCGAGCCCATCCAAGATTTCACCAGATCAGACCAGACAATTATTGTCATCACATGAGCACAGCTTCCTCAGTCCTTTTCCCAATCATGCAAAAATATATGTGTGTAATACACTATTACTGTAATGGCGTGATTTTATTCATCCTCTGATCAAAGCTGCTTCATGTGATGACGAAATGCCTGGAATATTTAGTTGTAAATCTTGACTTACTGTCAGTAAAAGTAGGTACCGTTCGGCCAAATAATATGTTCCCCTTAATAATAAAAGCGAGCCTTTCCTAATCCAAATAAAACTGAATCTGGCATTTCCTTGGTGGGAAACTGAACTGTGGCATTTGAGCATTTATCTGGACGAAACTGGCTCGGCGTCTTAAGCTGATGCCCAATCACATGGTCATCTAACTAAATAATGTTCATTTTCTGATTAGCTCTTTCCAGTAGGTATAGTTTGGGAATCAGCGGGATGGAAATGGTTTAAAATGGCTCCTGCAATTTTTAAATCATCCATTAGATTTCTAGACCCCGTGACCCTATATTGAAATATTTATTGACATAAATAATTATTCTATTCTGGCCGCATTCCGAATTGCCTATAATCGCTCACAGCACTCAAATCGTCTCACATGCGTTCCGTATTAGATATTACGATTATGACAGCTGAGAGGTGTCAACAAATCGAAACGATCGTGAACGCACTCACAGTGCTTACTCAATGTCAAACGACATTACAGGAGTATTTCTTTGTGTAAACACCACATTTGTTCTTCAGTTCTTCTTTGGTTAGGTGGCGACTGTCAGCCAGACGCACAATTTCGAAAATGCTACGTTAGTTTAATTTAAAGATATGATGCAACTCCAAACAAAACACACTGACACATCCTCATCCTCACACATACACTGTCATTTTTGACAGCGCTCACGGTGATATTATTACAATGCATGCTTGGCGTTATCGCAAGATGGCGCATGTCATGACGTCATCTATGACGATTCACGGGATATCGTAGTCGCGGTCACGCTAATTCGGTACGGGTTAAGCACGCTCAAATCGATTACATTGATTATTCCTAATTCGGAACGCACCCTCTGTGTTATTGACGCCGTGTCACACTGTCATATTTGACAGGTGAATAGAATCCATATATGTCAAATATGACATTGTCAAGGTGTGTGGCAGTTTTAATTTGGGCTGCCATCAACAAATAAAATAATTAAATAGTGTATGTTTTTTCTCCGAAATGCAGGGGTTTAAAAAAATAATTTCGATGGTTCCAAGTTCCGTATTTTTGTAACTTTTATTAGGATGTAGTTCGATTCTGGTTAGATTTTTCTCGGAATAAAAAACCAACGTCCATACAAAAAGCGGAACTTGACAACGATGAGAAACTTTTTAAATTATTGAGCTTATCAATTTTTTCGTCATGGGAATCGTTTTCAAGGTTTTCGAAGGTGCTAATGCCGATAGTGACGTCAAAATTAAAATCCAAGATGGCGGATGTCAAAATTTTCTAATTTTTTGTCATGGGTGTCGTTTTCATCATTGTGGAGGGTGTTAAAGCCGTTAGTGAAGTCAAAATTAAAATCCAAGATGGTGCACGTGTTTGCTTTTTGCTTAGAGGGCCGCTCTTGGTAAATATCTATGCAATTGTTTTGTAAATGTTACTTGAAATGTATTCAAAAAACAAGATGGCTGCGTTAGTATATCGGTCTCATACTGATGAGGCTACCAGGAATAAGCTAGATAATCTAGCAAGTTAACGCAAAAACACCGTTTTTTTTTTTGTTAGATGCTAGGTTTTGAATTTGCACAGCCGAGCTCTCCTTCTCGTATAATGTACAATAGCGAAATGACATCAGATCTCTTTCTTCATTCTATTGACTCCACCATAATCTGCAGGTCGTCGGCCGCGCATCCCCCAGCAGCACACGGGCTCCAGCGTGCACTCCGTGCAGTCGGTGCAGTCGGTGCAGTCGGTGCAGTCGGTGCAGTCCGTGCAGTCGCTGCAGTCACTACAGTCGCTGCAGAGCCAGTCACAGACGAACGCCACGGTACCGCGGCAAGGCGCTCGAAGTGCCTCGCCGCGCGATCGTAAGCCGGGGCTCGCTAGGCAGATACTGCATAACTTGAATATATTCAGTAAGTAACAAATACAGTTAGAAATCAACATTCAAACTCAAAAACTCAAAGCATTTATTTCAATTAAACCATGTACAGGCACTTTTGAATTGTCAGGAAGTCGGTCAGTCAGAAAATATGAAGCTAGTTGCCCATTCCAAAGCGTAGGTACCTATGGAGAAGAACGGGCAAGAAACTCCATGGACACTCTTTTAAATTATATTTTTACAAAAATATTAGTTACATCATTAATGTTGAATTTATAATTATATGTGAGAACGATGTAATAAAATAAAAAAGACGTACGTGTTAAAAGCGTCCAGAGTATAGCAAATAGTACTTAACATATATTATAATGTACTCTGTGGTACTTAACAAAACAACAATCCAAAAATAAAATAATAAAAATAAGGCGAGGTAGCTAGACCAGCCCCAACTGACGGCGCCCGTTCACGAACATGACGCATAGATCACCATTCAGCTCAACCATTTTGAAGGGAGCTAAATGATCCAACACACACGCCACCGTCAGCGAGACATTTTAGTGAACATGACATAACATCAGCCGCCAGGGCACATTCAAGTCAATGAAAGACATATTATTACCCTTTAAATGGTAGCTCACATAGAACTCACATCTGTGCTATGAAATTATACAATGCAAAAGAAATTGAGTTTATACAATGCAAAGATAGTCTTACAATTTTCAGCACCTCCAACAGTATTTTCAAATGTTAATCAATTAGCTGTGGTTGTGGAGCAGGACTAGCATTGATCCAGGCATCTTTATCAACGATGTAATCCTCTAACTTATAATATACCTGCCTGCATAGTGTGAGTTTTATACAAGACTTGTATTTTGTCTCATTCAGTTGAAGAATGTGGGGAGGTATTTTATTATAACATTTTAAACAGTACCCCATAAAAGATGAGTCTACTTTAGCCAATCTGAAACCTGGTTGAACTAATAGGTCCCTATTTCTAGTACTATAATTGTGCCTTTCACCTCTTTTACTAAACATATGTAAATTTTTCCTTACATAGATGATGTTTTCGTAGATATATTGACAAGGCACCGTCATGATGTTAATATCCTTAAAAAGTTCCCTTAGAGAATCGTGCCTGCGGAGATTGTATATGGCTCTGATGGCTCTTTTCTGCAGAATAAAATAGAATCGATGTCTGCAGCCCGTCCCCAAAGTAAAATACCGTATGACATGATACTATGAAAGTAACTAAAATAGACTAATCTCGCGGTATCTACATCAGTAAATTGACGGATTTTTCTGACAGCATAAGCTGCTGAACTTAGCCGTCCTGCAAGAGATGTTAAATGAGGACCCCATTGTAGCCTTGAGTCGAGCGTGATCCCAAGGAAAACAGTTTTATCGACGAATTCTAGTTTCTCTTGATTCAATATTATCTCACAATCACTACCCTTGACATTTGGTAAAGAAAATCTTATGCACTTAGTTTTTTTTCCATTTAATACTAAATTATTAGCAGTGAACCAATTGTGGACCAGCAGTAGGGCATTATTTACGTCGTCAAAATTTGTAGCACGTCTATTTACCTTAAAAATTAAGGAAGTGTCATCAGCAAATAACACCATTTGTGGTTGATTTTTTAATAAATATACACTAAAAAGAGGAAAGGACCCACTATCGAGCCTTGTGGCACTCCCATTTTTACTGTTAAACTAAGTGAATTGACACCATTTATTTGAACTTGCTGTTGTCTATCATTTCAATAAGAATTAACTAAACTGAGCACAAGTTTTCCAAGTCCGTAATGCTCAAGTTTCAAGCAAGGTTTCGTGATCGACGCAATCAAATGCCTTGGAGAGGTCACAAAAGATTCCTATGGCATCTTGAGCCTCTTCCCACGCGTTAAAAATGTGTTTTAATAAGGTTACACCGGCGTCGGTCGTACAACGTCCTTTGGTGAAACCATACTGTTGATCGTGAAGGATTTTATTCGTGTTAAAATGATTGAGCATCTGATTAAGCATTATCTTTTCAAACACCTTGCTGAAAACCGGCAACACGGATACGGGTCTATAATTATTAGTGTCTTTACTGTCCCCGGATTTGTAAAGTGGTATTACCTTATTGTATTTCATTAAATCGGGGAAGACTCCTTGATCCACACACGAATTAAATACTAAGGCTAAGTAAGGCGCAATAGTCTCAATTATGGAGGTATAGACCTTAATAGACATTCCCCAAAGATCTTCGGTCAATTTGATCTTAATTTGCTTAAAAGCTTTAATTACTGTTATGGGGTTAATATGCCTAAAGTTAAATTCAATCGGGCAGGCTGAAACGTTCGCCCTTACTAAATCAAAAGCGAGCGAGGGCGAGGAATTTAAGGTTTCAGTTGTTTTGAGTAAAAAACAAAAAAAAACCTAGTAAAAAAATTACAAATTTTTGAGCAACTTTTGTTATCGCAAATGAGACCACTTGACGTTGCAGTGTGTAATCAGAATTATGTTTTTTGTTTTTGTTTGTTTCGTTATTAATAATTTTCCAAACCGTCTTTATTTTATTGTCTGCTGATTTAACCTTGTTGCTAATGTATAAGGCTTTAGCTGCCTTACAAGCGTTCTTAAAAGTTCTAGAGTAAGTAGCAACATACTTAGTAAAAGTATCCGTGTTAATATAAGGCTTAAGGCCATACAGCTCGAAAAGTCTTTCCCTAAGTCCTTTAGTTGCCCAGTCACGAAAGAATTATTGAACTCGGTTTGTACAACCGAAAAGAATTCTGTATACAAAATATTAACATTGTTCACTGTCAGGTTCTGATTACTTAATTTACAAATTAAAGTGTTATTGAATTCATTTAAATTAACAGATGTTATTGGTCTGGATTGGATCTGCACTTTTTGTATTGGCATGCTGGACTCAAAGGTTACAGTTGGGCCGCTGTGATCAGAAGGGAGATAATTAACAATGGCTTTATCTAAATAGTCGCAGCAACAAAAAACATTATCGATACATGTAGCAGTAGTCGTAGTTGTTCGGGTTGATTCTACAAACACATTTGACAAATTAAATGATTTAAACAAATTTAATAATCTACTGGTATTTACATTATTTTCTAAAATGTTAATATTAAAGTCACCACAGATAATTACTGCCTTATTACCAGTTGCAAGCTTTGCCAAAACATCTTCCATTACTGACTCAAATAAAGAATAGTTTTGATAATTTGGTTGTCTGTAAACGCACACTATAACATGCTTATCTAGCTCAACACAAGACAGTTCAATGTTATGTTCAACCGATAGTTCAACTATGTCTTTACGAGGTTTGAATTTAATACAGTGAACCACCACGCAGCATTGAATTTCGATTAAAACAACTGGCCACACTATAATTGTCATAGTTAATTAACATATCAGATTCTTTTAACCAGTGCTCAGTTATACAAACAATGTCAAACATTGTTTTTTCTAAAAACAACTCAATTTCCAATTGTCCATTACAAGGGGATTGAAGATTTTTATATGGAGACAGGCACACCTACTGTCGCGCCACGTTGATTTTTTTTCAAAATTGCGGCCACACATGAAGCAAATTAAAAACATGGATGTTACGTGATCAACTTTGAACGTTAATATCTCGGAATCGTGACACTACGGGGTTTTGTCTTATTATGTTTTGTGTTTGCATTGATGTTAGCTATCGATTTACGAGGTGTCATGCGTGGCCACCATTTTGAAAAAAAAAAAACAAAATGGCGAACAGGTAGCTATACCTAATGCCACGGATTTCCAAACCCCCTTTTGTACCCAAGCCCATCCATCCTGGTTTCTTAATTTCATAATCTTCTTGTTTTCGCATAAGCACGAACGTCACGCCCAAGAGTAACCCCCCACAGAGGCAATGCCTCTGAGATGTATTACAGCGGCAGCGCTTTATAGTAGTGCACGTATCATTGCACATTTGTATGAAGTTTCCTCTCTGTTGAGTTACTCCTGTCTCAGATCGTCATTTGTCACTCAAAAGTTTTGAAAAGTTTTTTTGGAGTTGCGTAGAGTTGTTAATCAATAATTTTGTAAACATATTTACTAGGAAATAGGCTAGGAATGGTTACCAGTTTGTAATGTTATGCACTTTTATCAGGTCACAACAACAAGCCAACTGCGGCAGTGGTGGAAAGCAAGCACAAGGAAGAACTGGCGGAAGAACAACGCCAAACTGACACAGAGTGTAGCAGCACGCGCTCGGGCCGGCGACACAGTGTTGACACCGTGTCCACGTACCTCAGCCACGAGAGCAAGGAGAGCTTGCAGGTAAAGGATTGTGGTTTGATTTGCAAATCTTAGGATCTACCCAGGGGTATTCCTTTTATTAAAGCCGAAAAGCCCGGCTTTCAATCAAGCGTGAGCCTAACAATAAAAATAAAAACTAAACTACAATATAATGTAAATTAACCAACTCAATCATGTCGCAAGAATTGATAAGAATAATAAAAATAAATTCCGCGCGTCCCGGCCGCCCGCTATACGTACGATGCAAGGTTGCCAGGTTTACGTATTCAAAGAATAATATTTAAATCCCGCGCAGTTTTTATTACGCGCACCATTGCCAAACATCTCCAATGCCGCTATTGCGAGATCGCAACAACAAAAATCGTCCCGTCTCGCTCATACGAGTTGGCTTCCTTTGGGGCTTCTTGGCCTCTCACGTGTTGTATAGAAATTGTTAACATTTTTGATAACATTAATATGTACAATCTTTTTTAAAAGTAAAAATACACATTACACATTTTATTTTCCAAACTAATCAAAACACATTACAGACATTATTAAAATAAATGGAGTGGACTGGAGCCTAAAGTAGGGGTAGCCCTGTTTTTCAGGACACCAGAAGGCCAATTCTCGTAATTTAAAACGTTCAAAATCTAGTCGCAGTCTCATCTCGTTCTAAAAATTACGAGAATTGCCCCTCTGGTTTTCCTCCCGCTGCGAGTAAGTTGGTTCAATTTTTTGCGTGGTGCGTGCGTGCGTGCGTGCGTGCGAGCGAGCGAGCGAGCGAGCGAGTGAGTGAGTGATGAGTGAGAGTACGGTTGCGCGCATCTGTGTTTGTGGGAGATTTCGCAAACTTTTCAGATTTTTAAGCCTGGTTTTTATTTCTTTATGAATGAAACGTATAACGACGAAGCGTGTGTGTGAAAATAAAATAGTAAGAGCAAGTATCCGCCAGACGCTGCGCAAAGCGTGAATCAAAATTCTAAAAAAAAAAAAAAAAAAAAAAAAAAAAAAAAAAAAAAAAAAAAAAAAAAAAAAAAAAAAAAAAAAAAAAAAATCCTATAGAATGATAAAATTTCAAATTTGTTCAAATTTGTTGTGCGCGGCTTTTCTGTTTTTTGTTGTGTTCGTTTGTTATTTATTATAATTACGACCAGCTTTGGCAATTACATTTGAATCGAACTGTCTTTTAACTTTTATAAGAATCTTATTGCAGAAATTCCTGTATCTTGTGTAGGTTAAGGACTTCATTAAATGATAAATGATTTATTTTCTGTAAGTAGGTTTGTACGAACACTTACATGTCAATCATATTTTTTAAATTACACACATCTAAAGTGTCTAGGGATCAAGCATTTTTATGCGGATTTCTTGAGATTGAGATGTGGCTTTGTAATAAATTTATGATTTTATAAATTTATATGGATCCTTTTTGGTGCATTTCATAATTTGAATCAGGAACTGTGAATCAAATTCGAGTAAAAGATGAAAATCAGCTGTCAATATTTTCCCTATAAAAACATACAACGCATTGAAGACATTATTAGTGCTACTGTTTCCCTACTACTGATTAAAACCAACGTTATTATGGAGCGGCGACGTCATTTAAGCAGGGAAGAAATGCTCAGAGCCGTGGGAATGATAGAAGCTGGTTCCCGGCAACGTACTGTGGCTTTAGCTCTGAATACAAGTCAGAGTGTTATCAGTCGACTTTGGACACGTTACCGAAGCACTGGTACCGTGGCTATTAAAATCCTGCCAGGAAGTCCATCCTTATAGTGGTGGAACCATCATGGTATGGGCGGGTATTTGGATCGGCGGAAGAACTGAGTTGATTTGGATCAGAGGCAACCTCAACGCTCAAATTTATGCTGAGACGATTGTATCAGACGTCATCGTTCCTCTACAAGTGCAAATAGGTCCCTTATTTCAGTTAATGCATGATAATGCACGACCGCACACCGCAAGAGTTGTAAGACAGACTCTCGCCGCAGCTAACATCAATGTCCTGCCCTGGCCTGCTCAGTCGCCAGACTTGAACCCGATTGAGCATGCATGGGATATGCTACAGAGAAGAGCTCTGCCGAATATGGAGGGTATCCAGTCGCAAGAAGACCTTTTTTTGTTGTTGCAACGAACATGGGCGGCCATTCCACAGCGTGATTTGGATGAACTCATTTTGAGTATGCCAAACCGATGTTCTTGTGTTGTTAGTGTTCGCGGTAGAAACACGGATTATTAATTGTTTAAGTTACCCAATAAAATTTTAAAGAAAACTGTTATTTCAGTCTTTTTTTCGAACTTTTGTGTTAGTGGTTCAAATGTCAAAAATCCCTTTATTAGGAAAATGGCAAATTTCTTTATTAATGCAAAGGTGACTTGGTTTATCGTTACTGTGACAAACGAAAACACTTTATTTGATGAATCCTTAAAGAAAATTTTAATTAATATCAATCAGGAGAAAAGTTATTGCAAAAATATATGTTGATCCCTAGACACTTTTGATGTGTGTAGATGAGGTCGGCGTTTCCTATCTGACTATTCTGAGAAGAAACGCCGTAACAAACTCAGAAGTCACAATCTCTTTTAAAGACCAGACAAAATCTTGGTCAGATCATGTGAAGACCATGTAGAAATGTCTGAAATGGTCTTTTGTGGAAAGAACCACACAGATTGTTACGCATTTGTCAAAAATCGTGCAGCTCAACTCAGAACTTTAGGAGCTCAACGATTTGACGAACAATACCAAAGAAAGGACATTTGGGAATGCCGCGTAAATTACTCAAACTGCCAGGTCATGATTAAAACTAACTAAAAAGGGAAACAGAAAAAAGAAATGACCCACATGGTCCACACGATCAATATGGCCATCTATGACTTTCTAAATAATGTTTATACGAATGTTGACAAAAGAATACCTGTGTGCTCAATATATTGTGACATGACTCAAGCCTTCGACTATGTGGACCATGATATTCTGCTAAGTAAGCTGGACGCCTATGGCATTAGAGGTAATGTCTTGAATTTGATAGAATCTTATTTAAAGAACAGGAAACAGTACGTTGAAGTATCAGAAATAGATTATAAAACCAAATATCAACGAATATACAAGTCTGATTATCGAACGATTACATATGGAGTACCCCAGGGCAGTGTTTTAGGGCCTCCTCTGTTTATAATCTATATAAATGATATGCCGAAAGTTACAAGTCACCCTATGTCACTATTCGCCGATGACAGCACTGTAACCATTAAAAGCACAAACACTCAAAACTATAACGACGAAATTACAAAGACAATAACCTCCATAGTACAATGGTTAGATAATAATAATCTAAAAATTAATATTGAAAAGACAAAATTAACGATGTTTAGTCAACGTTCAAATACAAACATGAGTATATACTATAACAGCCAACGCATAACGCAAGTAAACACATCTAAATTCCTAGGTCTAACAATTGACAATAAATTAGATTGGAAAACACACACGGAGGAGCTAACCAAACGAATTAGTAAGTCTGCCTATGCCCTATATAAACTTACCTCAGTGATAACTGTGGACGCTATAGTCACAGCATATCATGGCTTGGTAGGTTCAGTGTTAAGATATGGTGTTATTTTTTGGGGGAATTCAACCAATAGGGAAATAATCTTTAAAGCCCAAAAAAGATGTATCAGGTCAATGTTTGGATTGCAGGTCATAGATACATGCAAACCATTCTTTATTAAATTTAAAATTTTGACTCTTCCATCTTTATATATTTTTGAGGTTGCTGTATTCGTTAAGACCAATCCAAAGATGTTTAAAAAAATGCTAGAAATTAATAACCGAAGTCGACGGGATAATAATAGCTTATGTATAAGAAGGTCTCACACAGCATTAATGTACAAAAGTGTTTTTTGCATGGCGCCAGTTATATTTAACCGCTTACCGCCGTCAATCAAAGAATTGATCGTGAGCTTATTTAAGAAACGGCTAAAATCCTTACTTGTGAACAAAGCATATTACAGTATTTCGGAATTTATAACAGATAAAAATCTAATGACAGATTGTTGACATACTAATAAATTTATTGTTGTTAAGTCATAAGTCATAAGTCATTTATTAATTTGTTAAACATAGGTACAATAATGATGTTACATACAGATATAATAGTGCGCTATGTTAAGCCAGAGGGCGTACAAATGTTTTTTTTTTTTTTTTTGCAATCAAGCCAGGCAAGTCTCGACAATAAAATTAAAAAAATAAGCCTGGCCAATAAAAAAATATAAAAATTATAATGAGTGACACATTTTGACAAATTAATTAATAGATAATAAATACCAATATGAATCAATGTCAAAAAAATAGAAAAAATTGCAAACCAAATAAAAATGAAAAACTAATAATAAGACTATATCAATATACAATACTAATGTCAATATACAATATAGATGTCAAAATACAATACTAATGATGTCAAAATAGTCCTAATGTCAATATACAAAACTTAAGTGAAGAACAACAATAAATTTATTAGTATGTCAACAATCTGTCATTAGATTTTTATCTGTTATAAATTCCGAAATACTGTAATATGCTTTGTTCACAAGTAAGGATTTTAGCCGTTTCTTAAATAAGCTCACGTTCAATTCTTTGATTGACGGCGGTAAGCGGTTAAATATAACTGGCGCCATGCATAAAACACTTTTGTACATTCATTAATTTTTGTACACTTTTGTTCTTCACTTAAGTTTTGTATATTGACATTAGGACTATTTTGACATCATTAGTATTGTATTTTGACATCTATATTGTATATTGACATTAGTATTGTATATTGATATAGTCTTATTATTAGTTTTTCATTTTTATTTGGTTTGCAATTTTTTCTATTTTTTTGACATTGATTCATATTGGTATTTATTATCTATTAATTAATTTGTCAAAATGTGTCACTCATTATAATTTTTATATTTTTTTATTGGCCAGGCTTATTTTTTTTAATTTTATTGTCGAGACTTGCCTGGCTTGATTGCAAAAAAAAAAAACATTTGTACGCCCTCTGGCTTAACATAGCGCACTATTATATCTGTATGTAACATCATTATTGTACCTATGTTTAACAAATTAATAAATGACTTATGACTTATGACTTATGGTCCTCACATTCACAACAATTAAATATAAAAATAAAAAATACTTTACAAAGTAAATATTCATGTTATTGTATATATAAAATTCATCAATGTCAATGTGTATATAAAAATCCGGACAGTCTTTGAGGACCATGTAGATTGGTGTCTGAAATGGTATTTTGATGAAAGAACCACACAGATTGAGTGGACTTGTCCAGACAGTGCACGCATTTGTCAGTAACCGTGCAGCTCAACTCAGAACTTAAGGAACTCAACGATTATCAGGAGACTGTTTGTATCTTTTGTGCAAAATATCTCTGTTCTTCACGGAGTAATCCATGGTTTTCGGATTCTCTTGCGTTTAGCTGTACGCTTCAATGTTGAGTGATTATTTATCTCCTGCAATAGAGTTTGAATCAGACAGTCTGTAGCAGCGTTTGGATCATTTAGGGAAAAATATGCGTGAATTCTAGATTTTGCATAGACGTATCGAGTGAGACGAAGTCGGTCTTTAGGATTAAGGTATTAGAAAAATTACGGGGTGGCTTCAAATTTAAACAAAGGAGGGTTGTGAAGTGATCAGTAATAGTGGAACCGAAAATGAAGGTAGAATAAATAAAATATAAATAAATAAAATTTATTGAATTAAGAAGTTTACAAAAACTGTACATAAGTTTCAGTAGTATAATAGGTAGGGGAAAAAGTTTCTTCGCATTTTTTAAGAAAATTCAAAACATTTTTTTATATAGTTTATTTACATTTAACTAAAGTATGTAGGTACCATTTTGTTCGATAACTTTTTGCCATCTTGTAGGTAGGGACACGTGGTTACCGTCAAGATGGAGGGACCATTTGTTGATGATTGATGAGTTCAATTATCCTTTTGGGTTACAGTTATTTCAATCACTTACACCTTGTTTGCTTGTAAATATAAAAAACGAATAGTACTTTTTTTAAGTTAAACTTTAACGTAAGACATTTGGATAATCTAAAGGTAGAAAACAGGTACTAACTATGCTGACTTCGAAAAAGATAAAAAAAAAACTATCCATTACCATGCCTGACCAAATTGTTGAATTATTAAAATGGAGGGACCAACATTTATGGTCGATATTTCTCAAACGATTCATGTTAGAGATAAATAAATTACATATTTGTAAAGTAGAATTAAGGTATTAAAATACTATATAGGTAGGATACTCCTCCGACCAGTCTATCTATATGGTCCCTCCACTTTGACGTCAAAATGGAGGGACCAAGGTTTTTGTTAAATAACTACGCATTCATTGAGGTAGCTTAAATTATTTCAAAGGTAGCAAATAGTAGATTTGTATTAAAGTTTTATGTAGGCTGATTTCAAATCCAAGACTTGGTCCCTCCATCTTGACGGTAACGACATGATCCCATTGCTATAGAAATTATGGGACTTGTGATCAAAATACTGCGACAAGTGGTTTTGGCAGTTCTCTCGTGATGTTAACCTGACACTGCCTAAAAAATTCTGAAGAGACCGAAACAGGTGGAAATCTGAAGGTGCAAGGTCAGGACTATACGGCGGATGCATTAACACCTCCCAGACAAACTCTCTTAATTTTTGCTGAGTGGCTAAAGATGTGTGAGGGGGTTCCCTACTTGTTTTCGAAAGTTGATGATTCGATTTTTATTATATCGAACACGGTGTGTCGATAATTCAGTTGTACGATGTTTTATTCCATCGATGCTTTATTGGTGCGATGTAACGTTTGTGCGAAAATTCTTGTTACGATTATTTTAATATTTTTACTTGATGTAAATAATAGACTAGGAATTATATTTTTTTTTTTCAATAAATGGAATGTATTTTCTTAACTTCTATACTTAATGCAAAATAAGATTATTAATTAAATGTCACGGACAACAGTAGGCGTTTAGAACCGACATACTTTCGAACTAATAAATTACCGAACTAATGAGCAATCGTTGTAGGGTTTTTCGTAATAGGTAATAGGTAATACGGGCTGTTGTCCGCAACTCGACGTATTTTGCGTGAGGGTTTTTCGTAATAAGAATTTTCGCACAAACGTTATATCGCACCAATAAAGCATCGATGGAATAAAACATCGTACAACTGAATTATCGACACACCGTGTTCGATATAATAAAAATCGAATAATAATGAATAATATCATGATGAAAAATCACACCCCTTCTGTTGATTAATTCCGGCCGCTTTCTAGCAAAAAAGCAAGATGTTGAGCTTGCTTTAATCTCATCAATTGTTCGCAGTAGAGTTCAGAATCGATGGTCCTGCCTGGTGGTAACAGCTCATAATGAATAATGCCCTTCCAATCCCACCACACACACAGCATCACCTTGTTGCGAGTTAACCCGGGTTTCGCCACAATCTGTGAAGCCTGACCGGCCTTTGACCACAACCTTTTTCGCACTGTGGACTTTTCATCACCAGTTATCAGCTTCTTCAAAAATGGTTCGGTTTCATTACGTCGTAATAAAGAATCACAAATGAGTACACGGTTCATTAGGTTTCTTTCAGTGAGCTCGTGATGTACCCAAATAGCGAGTGTTTTGTGTACCCAGTTTTTTTCAAATGCGCCAAAACTGTTTTGTGGTCAATTCCCAGTTCTTCAGCTACGTCGTAACTACTGATATGCCGATCTTGCTCCACTTTTTCAAAAATGGCATCCATTTTTTCCGTAATAGGGCGACCAGAGCGACGTGCATCTTTGACATCAAAATTTCCGGATTGAAAACGCTTAAACCAAATTTGTGCTACTCTCACAGACACTGCACTAGGTCCATAAACATCGCAAATTTTTTTCGCGGCTTGCGTTGCATTTTTACCTTTTTTGTAGTAAAATTTTAAAATGACGGCGTACTGAGGTAAAAAAAACATACAACCGATTTGAGAACCTCCTCCTTTTTTTAAAGTCGGTTAAATATGTATCGAATTTCTTCATAAGATTCACTCATCTTGACAGTACGAAAAACAAATAAAAATCACACATTTTCCTAATTTGAATTTGGAATTATGTTCTTTAAAAAGAATTCGATGATACCAAAACCAGCCAGATACAAATAGTATAGCCAAAGAGATTTTATTACAAGTTCATACATACTATAATGCGAAAAGACTTTTCCCCCAACCTAATATATTAGAGAGTAACTTGGTTTTAAGAATTGTGTGGTCAATGCAATTATTACCTATTGTGGGTAGTTGGTGCTGGTGTGAAGGTAAAAACTCGTGAAAAGAGAGACAGTTAAGGTATTTGTGCGACCAATGGTCCAATATTTGTGTCCAGCAAGCGTCTGTGGGCGAGCTGCTGAACTGTAGCGGCAGCAGCGACGACGTGTTCGACTCGCCTGCGCCCGCGCCACACAACAACACCGACATGCCCACCTCCGATGGAAGTATAGTGGGTGAGTACGATTAGCTCTTATAATTCTGTAAATATGTACTTGTTCCGCTTGCGAATCATATTTTAATCAACATACATCCTGACACTGCCCTGCAAATAGCAAAAAACGTAAGAAAGTTTGAATTTCACGGGCTATGCCTTGCGTATTCCCTTTAAGAGCGTTTACGACGTACGGCATTTCATACAAACTTTCAAGCCCTTGTTTTTCGATATGAATGAACCGATTTTAATGAAACTTCATATGCATAAGCAGAATACAAAGGTCTAAAAAGTTAGTAAAGAACATTTTCGAAATGTCTTATTAAGGACGCGTTTACGAATCTGACAAAAATAAGCAGTTTTTCGGTACATTTTGCGGCAAAATGATACGAAACCAAATGTAACTAATAATTACTCACAGATAGATTGCTCCTTCATCTTCAAATGGTATTCCGAATTGGGAATATAATCAATGTAATCGATTTGAGCGTGCTTAAACCCGTACTGAATTAGCGTGAGCGCGATAACGATATCCCATGAATCGTCATAGATGACGTCATAACATGCGCAATCTTGCGATAACGCCGACTATGCCTTGTAATAATATCACCGTGAGCGCTGTCAAAAAATTACAGTGTGTGAGTGCGTGTGTGAGTGTGTGCGTGTACGTGTGCGTGTTCGTGTGCGTGTGCGTGTGCGTGTGTGAGGATGTGTCATTGTGTGTTTTGTTTTGAGTTGCATTATATCTTTAAATTAAACTAACGCGGCATTTTCGAAATTGTGCTGTCTCTGTGTGTGTGAGCCGTGCAGGTGTAATAGTAAGACTCAATACCTAATATTTAAGCGTGTCAATAGTAAACGCGTCCTTAAAAAAAGATAACTGGAAATCTCTGTCAAAATCGTGTGTTAAAATCGGTCTAATTTGGCTGTAACACTTTTTTGAAAATGTCCATTTCTAACTCTTTAGACCGTGCGTACGAAGTTTCATTAAATTTGGTTCATTCATTTCGAAAAACAAGGGCTTGAAAGTTTGTTTGAAATGCCGTACGTCGTAAACGCTCTGAAATAAATCCCTCCCTCCCCCAGGCGTGGACGAGGCGTCGTCCGCGGTGTGCGTGTGGGTGCGCGGCGTGGCGTGCCCGCAGTGGGGCGCGCGCTGCCCCGCGTGCCGGGCGCCGCTGCAGGCGCGCGGCGCGCCCGCCGTGGCGCTGGCGGGCTGCCAGCACCTGCTGCACCTGCACTGCCTCAACCGGCAGCTCGAGCGCCTGCGCGCCAGCCAGGTGCATATGCCAGCTGACTTCTCCTTGTCGTGTCTGTCAGCTAGTGTTATATAAACGTGTGTGTTATAGGAGCCGCTGTACATCGAGTGCCTGGTCTGCGGGCGCACGTACGGCCGCACGCCCGCGCCGCGCGAGGCCGGCGTGCAGCCGCGCGAGGCTGGCGAGCAGCCGCGCGGCAGCATGGCGTGGGCGCTGCAGCCGGTCGCACTGCCGCAGCATCCGCACTGCACCTCCTCCATACTCGTCACATACAAGTACGTGTCACTGCGCATAACACACACACGCACACACATACACTTCCGACTTTGCCATTGTCTCGGACGGTACACTAAGAATAAGAAATTTTATTAGCTCAAACATGTAACTCAAACACTATATTCAGCAGCGACCAAAATTCACCATTTCAATGGTCGCCATCTTGCATTTTGATTATGACCTCCTTTTCAGCATCAGAACCGCTGAAACTAATAAAAGAAAACTGAAAAGAATATTTAAGTGGCCCACCATCTTGGGTTTTGAAAAACGAAAATACAGGACCCACGACACTGACTTCCAAAAAGAAAGTAATTTTTCAGTTTGCAGTGTTTTTTTATCGTTATTTTCGTCATCAGCATCTTTTAAAACCACGAAATCGCTCCCATGTCATAAAATATTACTTACCATAGCAACCATCTTATACTTTGTGAACTGACTTCTGTTATTTAAATTAATTCTTATTGCTCATTAACTACCAGTATATCACGACACTGTACTATTACTGTACTATTCCGTACAGCTTCCAGTCCGGGCGGCAGGGGCCCATGCACCCGGTGCCGGGCGCGCCCTACTACGCCGTGGGCTTCCCGAGACACACGCTGCTGCCCGACACGCAGCTTGGGCGACAGGTAAGACGAACACGACAGCCAATACGACGGCTTTACACTTAAAGAACAAAATACTCAAACTCAAAGCATTTATTTCAATCCATTTACAGGCACTTTTGAATTGTCAAAATTAAATAGTCGGTCAGTTAGCCAGAAACTCCATGGACCTCTTTCCTGTGTACATTATTCTTGTTGCTTCTATAAGTGAGAACAATGTAAAAAAAAAAAAAAAAATTTTCTCACCACAATATTACAAAATACATAAATTATATGGTATCGGAGTGAGATAACATTTTAATATTATGGGAGACTGGTGCCTAAACTAAGCTCAAGGCCTGTATTTCAGGACACCAGGGGGCCTAGAAAGGCCACTTTAGCAGAATCATAGAACAATTCATATCACGCAAATCATCTGTTTGACAGTTTCACACCTATATATTCCTGAAGGGTTAGGCAGAGGTGCACCTATAGCATTTTACGAATCTCCATACAAAACTGTCATACAGATGAAATTGCGTGATATGAATTGTTTTATGATTCTGCCAAAGTGGCCTTTTTAGGCCCCCAGGTCTCCGCCCTTTTAGAAAATTATACATTTTAGTTTGTTATGTACTTGCACACTGACAACAAGATTTAAAAATAAAAAAAAAGAAACATCATAAAAAGATTGGTGGCTCGAGTGGAAATTTTTAACTTACATTACTTATTATAAACTAAACTTTTGTTAATTAGGTTATGTGCGTGCAGGCACGCACGCACAAACAACAAGTCACAAAAACAAACAACAAGTCGACAAGTCAACAAGTCAAGTGTTGTTGTGTTGAGAGTTGTTTGTTTGTTTGTTTGTCACGTTGTTTGTTATTTGTTTGTTGTTGTTTTGTTAGTTTTTTGTTTTGTACGATATATATTAGCTTGCGTAACCTGGTTTTAAGAGTACCAATGTGTTCCTGGAATCTAAGGCCGGTACCATCGATTATAACTCTCAGATACTTAACGTGTCTAGTGGCGCGAAGGTGAGTGCAGTTACACATAGTGTTATCGTGTGGTTCTTTGTTACAAAAGTTTCTGTATCTAGTAAAAGTTGTTTTTAGATCATCATTATCTCGTGTTTTTTTAATTTTTTTATGCAAATTGTCTCTGTGTCGAACACAGCGAAGAAGCCCCGGGGTTATCCATGGTTTCATAATTTTTTTACGGTTTGGTACTTTGGTAGTTTGTGAATTAGTCTCTATAACCTGCCTTATTAGATTAACCATAGTTTCTGCTGCTATATGTGGATCTTTATTGTCATAGAAATATCCTTAAATATCCGTAAACAGTTGCCTTAGAGAATAGCGCCTGCAGAAACTTTTCTGCAGAATAAAAATAGACTCGATGTCTGCAGCCCATCCCTAAATCAAAATACCGTAAGACATGATACTATGAGCCTGACAAAAAATACAACAATGATGTTGTCCGAAAATAAAGAATATTATTATTATTATTTACGTGGCTGACGTATTATATTTCCCTCACTTTCATGCAGCTGACTATTCTTTTTAAGTTGAAGATGATCCCAAAAATCATCCCAGAAGTTTTGCGCGGTATGAAGGCAGGCTTATTATAAGTTAGAGGATTACATCGTTGATAAAGATGCCTGGCTCAATGCTGGTCCTGCTCCACGACCTCAACTAATTGATTAACTCTTGAAAATACTGTTGGAGCTGTTGAAGATTGTAAGACTATCTTTGCATTGTATAAACTCAATTTCCTTTATATTGTATAATTGCATAGCACAAATGTGAGTTCTATGTACTGTAATGCTACCATTTACCGGGTAATGATAATAATGTCTTTCATTGACTTGAATGTGCCCTGACGGCTGATTGTATGTCATGCTCACTAAAATGTCTCGCTAACGGTGGCGTGTGTGTTGGATCATTTAGCTCCCTTCAAAATGGTTGAGCTGAATGGTGCTGATCTATGCGTCATGTTCGTGAACGGGCGCCGTCAGTTGGGACTGGTCATCACTTGGCTGCCTCGGCTTATTTTTAATTATTTTACTTTTGGATTATTGTTTTGTTAAGTACTAATTGCTGTACTCTGGACACTTTAACGCGTACGTATATTATTTTTAAATCGTTCTCACATATAATTATAAATTCAACATTAATGATGTAACTAATATTTTTGTAAAATATAATTTAAAAGAGTGTCCATGGAGTTTCTTGCCCGTTCTTCTCCATAGGTACCTACGCTTTGGAATGGGCAACTAGCTTCATATTTTCTGACTGACCTATTGACAATTCAAAAGTGCCTGTAAATGGTTTAATTGAAATAAATGCTTTGAGTTTGAGTTTGAGTTTAACGTCATCGCCCGTACTATAACTTATTAGCAGTGAACAAATTTTGAACCTGCAGTGCGGCGTTATTTACGTCGTCAAAGTTTGTAGCACGTCTATTTACCTTAAATATGAACGAAGTATCGTCAGCAAATGCGATCGATCGAATAGACCATTAATCCCGAATTGAGCCTTGTGGAACCCCCATTTTTTTCTTTCGAGCCCCGGGAAATGACGCAATTTATTTGAACTTAGTGATGTCTATCATTCAAATATGGTTTTATTAAGCTGAACGCTAATTGACATAGTCCGTAATGTCAAGTTTCAGGAGTAATGTATCGTGATTACGCAATCAAAAGCCATAGACAGGTTGCAGAAGATACCTGTGGAAGCTTGGGCCCCTTCCTAGGCGTTTAAAATGTATTAAAATAGCACCGGCGTTGGTCGTACAATGTCCTTTGTTGAAACCATGGTTGTTGATCATGAAGGATTTTTTTCGTGTTAAAATGATTGAGCATTTGATTAAGCATTACCTTTTCAAACACCTTGCTGAAAACTGGCAACAAGGTTAGGGTTTAATAATTATTGGTGTCTTTACTGTTACAGGATTTGAAAATTGATGCCACTTATATGTATACCTTACTGTATTTCATTAAACAATGCTAATATAGTCTTACAATCTTCAGTTACTCCAACAGTATTTTTAAATTGCCATCAATGTGGTTGTGGAGCAGAACCAGTACCTATATAGCTAAACATTTTTGTCTTGTTATTGTTTTTGGTGGTGTGGCTGTTATACGTGTGATCGGGCCCTTAATGTTCTTCTGTATCGTTGTTTGTCGATATACTTAGCATATAATAATGTTTTTGTAAGAATACAAAAACTGTTATTTAGCTTTAACGAATTTGAACTTAGGTGTATTTTACCTAGTTGATGAAGCTGTGTGTAATAATTTCAAAATTTCCGGATCCGATTTTGATGGTCGTTTGCATAAAGATAAAAGATGAGGAATACATAAATATCAAAACTATATCGCTACTGATAGTGAGTGAGCTTTAGCCACTTCAAACGCGGCTCAGGTTCATTACGGTGGGCAGCGGGGTTCCCTACTTGTTTTCGAAAGTTGATGATTCGATTTTTATTATATCGAACACGGTGTGTCGATAATTCAGTTGTACGATGTTTTATTCCATCGATGCTTTATTGGTGCGATGTAACGTTTGTGCGAAAATTCTTGTTACGAAAAACCCTACAACGATTGCTCATTAGTTCGAAAGTATGTCGGTTCTAAACGCCTACTGTTGTCCGTGACATTTAATTAATAATCTTATTTTGCATTAAGTATAGAAGTTAAGAAAATACATACCTTTTATTGAAAAAAAAAATTATAATTGCAAGTCTATTATTTACATCAAGTAAACATATTAAAATAATCGTAACAAGAATTTTCGCACAAACGTTACATCGCACCAATAAAGCATCGATGGAATAAAACGTCGTACAACTGAATTATCGACACACCGTGTTCGATATAATAAAAAATCGAATCATCAACTTTCGAAAACAAGTAGGGAACCCGGGCAGCGGGATTGTCCGAAAGGGTTGCCCTCCCTAGAGTAATTATGTTCCTTGGGGTTGTCACTACCCCGGAACATAAAGGGCTAAGGAAGGAACACGGATGGGTTTTAGTCAGCATAATGTCAGATGGCAACCCACAAGGTATACCACCTGACGCTGATTTTCAGCTAAAACCGACGAGTGCCATACGCTGGAATTACAAACACTTAGGGAAGTGTGTCCGTTAAAATAAATGAATAGAAATATTTAAAAATAATATTACAGAAAAGCTATAAAATGTTGTGACATACATGTGTGTGTGTGCGTGTTGTGTTGTTATTAATGAAAAACTAAAATAAATTGCGTACTACCAAAATAAAAAATAAAATAAATTAAAAAAATACACACATCAAAAGTGTCTAGGGATCAACATATATTTTTGCAATAACTTTTCTCCTGATTGATATTAATTAAAATTTTCTTTAAGGATTCATCAAATAAAGTGTTTTCGTTTGTCACAGTAACGATAAACCAAGTCACCTTTGCATTAATAAAGAAATTTGCCATTTTCCTAATAAAGGGATTTTTGACATTTGAACCACTAACACAAAAGTTCGAAAAAAAGACTGAAATAACAGTTTTCTTTAAAATTTTATTGGGTAACTTAAACAATTAATAATCCGTGTTTCTACCGCGAACACTAACAACACAAGAACATCGGTTTGGCATACTCAAAATGAGTTCATCCAAATCACGCTGTGGAATGGCCGCCCATGTTCGTTGCAACAACAAAAAAAGGTCTTCTTGCGACTGGATACCCTCCATATTCGGCAGAGCTCTTCTCTGTAGCATATCCCATGCATGCTCAATCGGGTTCAAGTCTGGCGACTGAGCAGGCCAGGGCAGGACATTGATGTTAGCTGCGGCGAGAGTCTGTCTTACAACTCTTGCGGTGTGCGGTCGTGCATTATCATGCATTAACTGAAATAAGGGACCGATTTGCACTTGTAGAGGAACGATGACGTCTGATACAATCGTCTCAGCATAAATTTGAGCGTTGAGGTTGCCTCTGATCCAAATCAACTCAGTTCTTCCGCCGATCCAAATACCCGCCCATACCATGATGGTTCCACCACTATAAGGATGGACTTCCTGGCAGGATTTTAATCGCTGTTGGCGTCCAGGGGTTCTCCAGTGTCGTATACGTCTTGTATCCGGTCTCATACCAAAACGAGACTCATCAGAAAAGCACACGAAACGCCATTGTTCTTCTGCCCAATTTCTGTGTTCAAGAGCCCATTGATATCGAATCCTACGATTGTGCATTGCTATATAGGTGGTACCCGTAGCGGTCTTCGGGAATGAAGGTTCACTTCATGCAAGCGGTTTCTGACTGTTTGGTCGCTAATTAAGTTCCCTGAAGAGTGATGAAGCCTCACGGCTAACATCATGGCGGTTATTGTTGGAGCTCTTCGAGTTAAGATTTGAATGTATCGGTCTTGTCTCCGTGTGGTGCAGCGATACCGTCCTCCATGGCGCTCAGCCACGGTACCAGTGCTTCGGTAACGTGTCCAAAGTCGACTGATAACACTCTGACTTGTATTCAGAGCTAAAGCCACAGTACGTTGCCGGGAACCAGCTTCTATCATTCCCACGGCTCTGAGCATTTCTTCCCTGCTTAAATGACGTCGCCGCTCCATAATAACGTTGGTTTTAATCAGTAGTAGGGAAACAGTAGCACTAATAATGTCTTCAATGCGTTGTATGTTTTTATAGGGAAAATATTGACAGCTGATTTTCATCTTTTACTCGAATTTGATTCACAGTTCCTGATTCAAATTATGAAATGCACCAAAAAGGATCCATATAAATTTATAAAATCATAAATTTATTACAAAGCCACATCTCAATCTCAAGAAATCCGCATAAAAATGCTTGATCCCTAGACACTTTTGATGTGTGTAGGTACCTATAAGACAAAACTCGTGTGACTGCATTGCTCCTCTACTACGAAACGGATTTACATGCGATTTTCATTAGGTATCATTTAATAAGGACAATAATAATTGACTAATAAAAAATAAAAATTTAAAACTAAACTACTACCGCCTCCAGATCCCATGGCGGCAGTCCGGCAAGGAGGCTTGCCACCTCGCGCGAGATCGTGCGGTACCCCCGGATAAGCCTTACGGCTACCACCTTTTAGGGCGCGTTCAGAAAGTGTGCGGCTCGTCGCCGCAGTGAACGCGCCTATACCGGGGCCCCATATAAGGCCATGGACCGCACGACCCCCGCGTAAAGCCTCCGGCAGAAGGCGTTTGGCCCCCTCAAGTTGGGCAGGAGCCGCTTGAAGGCGGCCCCGGCCCGTTCCAGTTTGGGGGCCAAACGTCGGAAGTGCTCGACGAAGTTCCACCGGCTGTCGAGG
Organism: Gortyna flavago; assembly: GCA_963669345.1. Lineage (NCBI taxonomy): Eukaryota > Metazoa > Arthropoda > Insecta > Lepidoptera > Noctuidae > Gortyna > Gortyna flavago. The sequence goes on from OY770139.1 coordinate 633,782, forward strand.
ACGAGACCCAGGTATTTCATCGTTGTCTCGACGCCGATGTGAACCCCCTCCTACCGTTAATTTCGATCCCGGTGGTGGCCCGTTCCGAAGCCCATGGAAGGACAAGGCCTCGGACTTGTACAATGCCACCTCGAGACCCAGTTGCCGGATCCTCTCCACAACTGTCGCAACCTCGCATGTCATCGCGTCGGCCGCCGCCTGATGCGACCTCCCCTGCGCCAGGATCAGCGTGTCGTCAGCGTAGCAAACCACGCTGACGCCATCAGGGAGGTCGGCCCGCAGCAACCAGTCGTACCCGATGTCCCACAGGAGCGGCCCCAGAACCGATCCCTGTGGGACACCGCACGACATCTCATAAATATGGTATTGGCATTTATTTATATTTTTCATTAAATCGGCACAGTACAAAATAAACTATACCGGCCCAAGTATTGAGCCCTGTGAAACCCCCCTTCCTACTGAGCGACGTCCAGAGACAACTGTTGAGCCGTCCGCCCGACGTATTTCAACGAATTGCGTACGATCGCCAAGATAGCTATCAAACCATTTAATCGTGTCCTCGTCAAATCCATAAAAAGCCACCTTTGACAATAATAGAGGAACATTAATACATTCAAACGCTCGTGAAAAATCAAGCAACACCAAAAAAGTGCACAACCCACTATCCTGAGCCGACAAGATATTGTCTGTCACATCCAACAGCCGTGGCTGTACTACGGCCCTTCCTAAAGCCTGATTTTACATCCGGGAGGATTTTATTTGTCTCTAAAAATTCAACCAATTGCGCGCAAACTACTTTTTCTAAGACTTGAGAAAGTACCGGCAGAATACTAATGGGTCTAAGATCCTTTATATCCAATTCATTAGGAGTCTTCGGCAATGGGTGCACTTTGGCAATTTTCCATGACCCTGGGAAAGATGATGATGTAACAGATGTATTTACCAAAGCAGTTACGGCGTCCAAAGTCACAGGTAGTGTCAGCAATATCATATTTATTGTAAGGCCATCACAACCTTCAGCATTCGATTTAACAGTACTCAGTATGTTCGCGATTTTGTTGCTTGTTGTAGGTCTCAAACTAAACGTGGAAGTATCATGTCACGCGGATTCAAAATATGCAAGCAATGAATCACTGACCGTAACCGCACTCGGCACATTCAGAAAATGGTCACAAATTTTGTCGGGATCGTTAAAGTGCAGAGGTAATTCCTTGTGTTTATTTGAGAGTAAGGTAGACTTTAGATTTTTCCAGAGCGCCCTGGAGTTATTTATTTGACTGTTGATGTTATGTTTATAGTACGCTGACTTTTCGTAAAATAGATACCTAGAAACAAGTGACTTTAATTCTTTGTAATATAACTTTTTTGAATCCGATTTTTTGTTTTTTAAATGCTCTGCATGTGCCCTATTCCTCAAATTCATCATTTTAATATTACCAGTAATCCAAGGGTAACAATGCTCCTTCACAACACTAGTTATTAGAGGTGCATGGATATCGAACAGCGTAAGTAAGTTCGAGTTAAATTCATTGACCATAGCATTAACATCTTGAAGCTCGGTTAACGCTTTCCAGTTAAGTAACTCGAGATCCTGATCAAAACGATCCCTAATAATGTCCTTAGTGGTCGATATGATATGGTTCGCGGCGGAATTTTCAGGCGTTTAAAACTGAATTCGCCGGAAATCAACGCGTGCGCTCCTAGGTCCGGTATTAAATCAACTGATAAAGAGCGTAGTTTAACATTTGTACAGATGATGTCTATCAGAGAGTTACCATGCACCAGTTGTTTCAGACCCGGGCAATTAAAAAATGAGACCAACTTGTCCGGCTTTGAGTCCGTACCACTAAGCATGTTTATGTTAAAATCACCCATTAGTATCGTGTACTCACATTGCGTTAGAGAGTTTAATGAACCAGATACAGCGTCTAGGAAAAGATCAACATCTTGCCAGGGCGGGCGGTAGGCGGTGCCTATTGCACACTTAATTCCACGAACACTAATTGCTATCCACATCTGCTCGACCGTGGTGTGCAATGGGCTAACAGAGTACGAGTGGCATTGAACATTAATACCGTGCTTGATATTAAAACCAACACCGCCACCACGTCCCTTCTTAACAGATAAAGGGCGCGGTATATGCCGTAGCCTTTATCCAGGTACGGAGGGCGCGCGCCCTTCTTCGCCTGTTCGCAGCCACGTCTCATTAATGGCCATAATATCGACGTCTAAAGCTAAACCCAGTAATGCTCCTATAAACTCGTCGTGTTTCGTGCCCAAAGAACCCGCGTTCCAAACACCAACCTTAAGGTATGTAGTAGACATCATTGAATAGAAAATTTACTAACGATAAATAAAAATATCACAGAATATACTAAATAAAAGACTTCACAGATTGATATAGGATGCATGAAAACAAAATTGTTATGATAGATAAATAAAGTGTGGTATAAGTGAATTATTATAAGCGGAATTGAAAAAATACATATATATGGCCTGGCACCGTAGGCAGGCGTCCGTCACTCGCTCAAGGCCACGCGTTATATACCTACCGCTTCTCGTATCGCCGTCGGTACAACCGCCAGTGGGCTGCCGCCACACGCCTGCCTGAATGCTCGCTCGCACGTCAAGGTTACCGCGCTGAGTATCAAAATGCCGATTTATTTAATTTTATTTTTTAAATAATTTTGAAAACGTCCTTATGGATCGGCTTGGCAGCACCATCTTGGAAATTTTAAAGACAATTGATTTTCCTCCGCTTTGCTCCTGTTTCCCTTTTGATTATTTATTAATATAAAATCGTTTGGGGTGTCCGAGGTTTTGAGTTATTTCATTAACACATTGTATAAGAACAAACCTACTGAGCGATGAAAAAACGTGAGATATCTTGTTTCGTTCGGATGTGCACAACCGACTTTCCCTCCTATTTACGCGCAAGTATGCGACCATCTTTAGTCCAGGTGTACTTCCATTCCAGGCGACTAGCAGACTAGCAGCTTGGCGAGTCTCGTAGAATAATTGCCCATCAGTTTTACTGAGGCGTTCGTTGAGGTAGATGCGGTGTGGCGCTCCCGGCACATCGATGTCAGCAGTAGTGAGGCTGCGGGAGACGCGTGCGGCTCCGCACTTAGGCATAGGTTTAACCGTAGCCAACAAATGTAAGGAATTAAAGTTATAGTCACAATCACCGCTCATAGGAGTTTCCAAAATCTAAACATCACTAATTACTACCACAAAGTAATTTTTATTACGGAGCAAAAATAAAAACGTATCCTCAGATTCGAGCGTATGGCACGACTCATATGACGACTTCCCATCCAAAAAAAAAAGGTTCATTACGGTGTAGCCTACATCAACGCTAACTCAATCGTGGTCGATGTGGCAGGTGCTGTCAGCGTTACGCGTGGCGTGGGAGCGCGGTGTCCTGTTCACTGTGTGCGCGAGCCTCACGACCGGGCGGGAGCACGTGGTGGCGTGGCGCGTGGCGCCGCCGCCCGGCGCGCCTGCGCAGTACGCGGCGCCGGCGCAGCCCGCGCGGCTGCTGCGCGAGGCGCTGGCGCGGCTGCACGCGCTGCTGGCGCCGCCGCTGTAGGGCGCGGCAGCTGCACGAGGCGCCGGCGCGGCTGCACGCGCTGCTGGCGCCGCCGCTGTAGGGCGCGGCAGCTGCACGAGGCGCCGGCGCGGCTGCACGCGCTGCTGGCGCCGCCGCTGTAGGGCGCGGCAGCTGCACGAGGCGCCGGCGCGGCTGCACGCGCTGCTGGCGCCGCCGCTGTAGGGCGCGGCAGCTGCACGAGGCGCCGGCGCGGCTGCACGCGCTGCTGGCGCCGCCGCTGTAGGGCGCGGCAGCTGCACGAGGCGCCGCCGCTGTAGGGCGCGGCAGCTGCACGAGGCGCCGGCGCGGCTGCACGCGCTGCTGGCGCCGCCGCTGTAGGGCGCGGCAGCTGCACGAGGCGCCGGCGCGGCTGCACGCGCTGCTGGCGCCGCCGCTGTAGGGCGCGGCAGCTGCACGAGGCGCCGGCGCGGCTGCACGCGCTGCTGGCGCCGCCGCTGTAGGGCGCGGCAGCTGCACGAGGCGCCGGCGCGGCTGCACGCGCTGCTGGCGCCGCCGCTGTAGGGCGCGGCAGCTGCACGAGGCGCCGGCGCGGCTGCACGCGCTGCTGGCGCCGCCGCTGTAGGGCGCGGCAGCTGCACGAGGCGCCGGCGCGGCTGCACGCGCTGCTGGCGCCGCCGCTGTAGGGCGCGGCAGCTGCACGAGGCGCCGGCGCGGCTGCACGCGCTGCTGGCGCCGCCGCTGTAGGGCGCGGCAGCTGCACGAGGCGCCGGCGCGGCTGCACGCGCTGCTGGCGCCGCCGCTGTAGGGCGCGGCAGCTGCACGAGGCGCCGGCGCGGCTGCACGCGCTGCTGGCGCCGCCGCTGTAGGGCGCGGCAGCTGCACGAGGCGCCGGCGCGGCTGCACGCGCTGCTGGCGCCGCCGCTGTAGGGCGCGGCAGCTGCACGAGGCGCCGGCGCGGCTGCACGCGCTGCTGGCGCCGCCGCTGTAGGGCGCGGCAAAAAATCGACTACAATATTCGACAAAAGTGACATATTACTTTCGAATTAACCCATTGAGGGTCACTGAACGAAACAGTAGGAGTTTTATTGCTATCACGTCTGGAGGCGTTTATTGTCCCGCAATGTGTTGATAAGTTTAAAATAATCTACAAATTAGTGTTTATAATTAGATACATTTATCCCAAGAAAAGTATGCGCTTCGGGAATCTTCGTCTCGGAAATACGTTTAAAGTTACAAACATGGTACTTGCATTAAGTACAAAATTATAGATTAACAACTCTACACTCTACACAAACGCGCAAAAAATAAAAAAAAACTGGCGCGTGATTACCCTGTGGCGCGACGTTCGTACTAATTGGGAACACGAAGATTACCGAAGGGCAAACCATTTTTAGTTTAGCTGCATAATAATTATGTATTATGTGGATTTTACTATTACACCACTTTTCAAAGACTGCTACGGTAGATCTGCATTTAAATGAAATAACACTTCTATACTACATAATGAAATTGAAAATATTAGTAGAACAAACGTTTGCCTCTTTTTAAAACATGCAAGTTAATATTTTTTCTTTAAATTGAGATAAACGAATGCTACTTACATACATAATATTATTTCAATATCCAAGTAAACTTCAGTTCTATGAGTTAAAATAGTAAACTCTACGGAATTGACACTGCTTATAAGCCATGTTATTATTTAGCAGTATTTTAGGTAGCTGCATTTTTGTAAAAGACATTTTTATATATTTTTCTATTCCCCGTTTTGGGTGTTGTAAAGAAGATATAATTTCTCAAAATATACTTATTTCCTCGTCTTCCAAATGACGCAATAAGACGCAACGAGTCTTCCTTTTACATGTTATATACTATTGGTAGCTGTATTATACGTAAGAGACTGAAATATATTCGTTAACTTATAAATAATGTTATATGAATACATGTTAAAATTAAGTTACTATAGTTTGATATGGTCACGAAAGTTAATATAATTTTTAAGGTTTAAAAACCGTGTTTGAGCTCTCTATAACTAAACTAGTGGCGTCCCGCGGTTTTACCCGCATGGAGATTACCACAGAAACCGTGAATGTTTTGGCAAAAAAGTTATTATTAAATTCAGGAATAGTGAAGTTTTCTTGAAAAATGGTTTGTAATCGGATGAGTATTTCCAAAGATTACCGTTTACAAACATACAAACAACTTTACCTCTTTATGGTATCAACAAGTAAACACAATATTACGGTTTCGTGGAATTACTGCCTGATATATACAAAAATACAATATTGTGAGTTCTTTTTTGTAACTTTAGTGAAAAATAACCATTCGTCATCATATCAAACTTATCAATCAGTATTTAGTTGTATTTGTTTAGTTAAGTTTAAGTATCTTGCCAGTTAGGGATTTTAACCATTGCTACGCGTGTGACGATGGCGCTAGCGTCGACGCGACTGTTTGGTTATGTGTGCACCATACGAAGTTCGAGTTTGATGATCATTTGAGTTTTATTTATCTACTGAAGACATAAAAAACGCTTCTGATTCCGCGATTAACGTGTTCTACTTGGATCAAGTAATTTAGGAAAGGATTAGTAGTATAGATTCGATAAAAAGAAGAAGATTGTCTGATGGTTCTAGCGTTTACATAATTGTAGCTGTTTTAAGCTAGTTTTTTTTATGACGTGTGTTATTTCACCTTACGGAACCACCAAATTCCTTAAATATAAAATAGTTGCAGTAACTTGTTTTTGCAAATAATTCAAATTCTAATTCAAAATTCAAAAAAAGCAAGTAAATAATCTCGTAATAATTTTACATGCGAAAGTCTACTCATGCCCTTAACACTCGACGTTATATTTATTAACGTTAATTTAAGTTTGCTCAACATGACAACGTAATGTAATTAGTAAAAAATTTTTTTTACAAAATTGATCCACAATATTGACGGAGAAATCGGTGAAAATACAAAAAAAAAAAACATACATGTATAAAGTCGAACATATAACCTCCTCCTTTTTGGAAGTCGGTTAAAAATATACCCGTAAGGACCTCTTACGACTCTATCGCCATCTATGAACACGACGCTCAAACTCCTCTGTGCCTTAATAGGTTACTCTGGGATTAGGACACACTTTACTAAACTAAAATATTGCCTGTTGAGATTTTCTGTTTCTTTAGGATTGCCTATTTTCTAGTGCGAGCCGTTTGAGTTACTCTGTATATTAACCGGGCGCGTTTTTAAACCTATGTTTAAAGTGTTTGGGTTAAGTTACATAATTATGCCAATATGCGCCTTATTTGAATTATTAAGCGTCGAAAACTAAGAAATGCCCTGGCCCAATCGCAGAGCAGCAATGTTTTCTTTCTTACACTCCTGTGCAAGTAATCATTGTTATCAAACGTAAAGTGTGTCTTTACACGAATATTGTTCTCAAATATTATACCTAGTTAAAATATTAAACATTTATAAATATTAGTGTATAGTTAAGTTTGCCATCCCTCGTCGCTCCGTCGCGCGTCACTCGTCTTCCGATGAAACATTCTTCCATTAAGCTTTATTGTTATACATATGTTTAAAACATCAGCTATTATTTACAGATATTATCTTAAGGTTAAATTATACGTCTGTTTATAAGATTTGTAAAGAAAGCAATTTTAACACGATAGATACTGTTTGCTGGACCACGTATTTTATGGAATCAGTTTATGGATTTTATTTTTGTATACCTGATAAGGCGTTTGCTTATTGTCACTATTTTTACCCGACTGATGAGAAGGGTTATGTTATATTGTGTGCTTATTACAACACAAGACAACAGATGACGTATTTGCACATACAACAGCTATTTGTTTATTCACTGTTAAATAATTCCAAAAGCTTATTGTTAGGTAAATACTTGGTTTCACCATATGATGGTCGCTGGACCGCCGACCGCCAAATGTTGCCATACTTTGTACATTACGATACGACGACTGCTTGCCAAAGTTAAACAAACTGACAGCACTCCGGAATTTATGATTACGTGTAATATTTACAATGTAGTGAGAGATATATTGTTTCATAAATATAGTTATTTATTTATAAAAAAATGTTTTGTTATATTTGCCTTTAACAGTCCACTACTGGGTGAAATTAAATATTCGGCTACTCTCATCCAGTTGCTGCCCTTAGAAGATCCTTACTCCAATATAGCCTGAGAGCGTCCTACCCGTTTTTTCTTTTGGTGCTTCTCCAATTACTGAAGGGTGGCCATTAACCCTACATTTGCCGAAACGACTAAATAATATATTAAAAATGTTGCCAACTATGTTGAAACCGGTTTCCAGTTTTTCCGGGAAGGCTTATTAGCAATATTTAACACTGAGCGCCGGCCATCTGACCGCAATGATATGACTAGGTAATACCGATACCGAGGTCGTCGGGTCAGATCGATAGAATGTCAGCTCGTCATGTTGCTCGACAAGTTGTACTAATTGGTGGAGTATCTTACGCTATCATCGGTTTTGGCTTTTAACTTAGATCCGTAACTTCGAAAGAAATATAACAATTATATATTGTCGTCATGTCACATTGACGATGGAAGTGTTTGTCAGGAGTCTGACGTCAATTGCATCTTCAATACTGTGTGATTGTCAGGAAAACTTTATGATTAAGTAAACAATAATATTGTCTTATTTAGCATTGTTAAGGATGCCTCACTTTTATGTGCGAAACCAGCTTACCCACACGTGACGAACAAATTTCACGCAGGCTCTAACCGAAAGCTGCACAAATCCTATCGAATATGGTTGGTATGGTTGGGTGTAGGCATGCCCTGCCTGATGTCTGGTTGGACTTAAGTATTTATCTGTCAATTAATAAAAAGCTGTTTGATTCATACTGGATCATGTGGCTAAGCCTTTATTGTTATCAAGCTATTATTCAACATTTGCCGACTGTCAGAATATTATGTGGAACGAACTTGAAACGCGAACAATGAATGCTTCATCTCAAACAGTAGCTCTTGTTAATCTTCCTGCAAATACAAACAATTTGCGCTATGATGTCTAACCGATAAAATCTATATATTTACACAACATAATTATTACCGCTCTTATTTTTGGAGACGTAAGGTCTATTTTTAATGTTAGTGCATCCAATTTGCAAATGTTATCGAAGAACAAAAAGGTACAGTTATTTATAGATAAAAGTGTGTATATAATGTGAAAGTCGATTGTTTCTCCCAGCAATATACTTAGAACTTGTCAAGATGGTCGGTGGTACCAGACGATTCTTATTGGAGGATATCTTGAGTGAGAAGCAGGTGCATCATGTTGTGAAGCAAGCTATTGGGGCTGAAGTGTGGTCGCTGCAGGGATGTGACGTCAGAGCGGCCACGGACGGGCTTGCCGGGTTCCTGGGCGACCACATGAGGGCTACCCTACGAGTGACAGTTGACGGCGAAGTGAAGAACATACACCTATTCATAAAGTGTATTCCGATGAACAACCAGCCGAAAGCAGAGTTCATTGATAATAATCAATATTTTAAGAGAGAAAGTTACATGTTTCAAGTGCTGGAGGAGATCCGAGATGACAATGGTGAGTGAATTTTCATTTTTATGATTGAGGGAGGATCTATGACTAAAAGAGGAGCTTCCCAATAGAATTTGTCGAAGAAATAATAAACATAAACCAAAAGTTATTATGAAGTTGCTTTGAGATCAAATCTTGCCTTTTAGAGATAATCTACTAGTATGTACATAATATTCTTCGAATCTTCATAACTTAAAAATAACAATACATTTTAAATACAAAAAACATAAATCATAAATCATTTATTTATTTGCAAACATGGGTACGAGATACATAGATATTTTTCCTTTATAATAAAGTTCTCCATATTATTTTACCATCACATGGGTATGCAAATAGTGTAATACAATTTAAAACTCAATAATGTCAACTACATTCAACAAATCACAATTCTAAGAACAATAAAAAATAATTTAAAATGAATCAATAATGACTAAATTAAATAATCTATACTTATAATAAATCTGTAGAGAGGTCAATTCTGTACATGACATATATTTTCAAAATAACTATCAGGGGGTAATAAGTGATCGATACTGATGCCAAAAATGCAATCAGAAAAATTTTTGTCTGTCTGTCTGTCTGTCTGTATGTTCCTTATAGAAACAAAAACTACTCGACGGATTTTAACGAAACTTGGTACAATTATTCTTCATACTCCTGGGGAGGTTATAGTGTACTTTTCATCACGCTACAATGAATAGGAGCAGAGCAGTGAAAGGAAATGTTGGGAAAACGGGAGAATTTGCTCCATTTTTTAAGCTTCCGTCGCGTGTGCAGCCTTAATGGTTAAAGCTACATAGAAATCATTTATGACGGAAATGTTCTACATAAAATTATCTAAAAAATATCCCACAACAGCATATGTCTATCTTTTATGGTTGACTCACAATAACACGTGTAACTCCCGATAGCTTAGCAGTTCGGAGCTTTCTGATTATATTTGTTTACTCTTACGTTTATAATACTCTCACTCATCCCTAATTAAAAGAAGTTAATATTATTACCTATTCAATAAAAAAAGAATCATAGTAATCGGTATAGAAACACCAAACTTAAACATGAAATACGCTAATAAGCCATCGCGCCGTCGCGCGTGAATACTGAATCATGCCATAAGGATTATTTTTGTCTAACGGTTGCCGCGCTCGACGCAGGTCGTGGCGGTAGGGTATAAAAAGGCGGGAGGTCCGATGTCCGGTTAAGCAGAAAGGCAACCTTAGCGAGTTGCAACTGCGAGTTGTCATGTCAAAAAAAAAAAAAAGCACGGGCTTCATTCAATATTTGGCTGTTGATGCGTTCAGAGCGTTCGACCTTATTGACAGACAATAATTGATATTAACAAACCGTGCTTATCAGCGCGACTTTTAGTCTTTAAATAGTTTATTTGAATTTCTTTTGTTGTTTATATACTTATAATAAATCTGTAGAAGTGAAAATTCTGTACATTGAAAATATCTAAAAAATAAATGGCAGGGGGTGTTACTAGACCGACACCAAACCCAAAAATGTGATTAATTTTTTTTTAATTTTGGTCTGTCTGTCTAGGTCTGTCTGTTTGTTCAGGCATCACGCAAAAAGTACGAAGTACGAAGTCCGATTACGATGAAACTTGGTATAATTATAATTATAATTCTAAACCGTGCTTTTCTGTTTTTAATCCTCTTAGTTTTTACTAAGTACACTTTAAGGTAGAGTTATTTAGGTTTATTTTTATAAGTCGTAGGTATAGATTTTAATTTTAAAGTATGGGTGGTATATTTGATAGTGTACGTAGTGACCGTAGGTTATTTTAAAAAACTGTTAGGTAGGATTAGTCATTCGTATAGATATTAGTTTTTAGGGATTTTGCTTATTTATTGAGTTTAGATTAGTTATCATCAGAAATAGATTTATTTAGGTACTAGCTTCTGCCCGCGACTTCGACCGCGTGAAATTTCACCCTCCACCCATTCACCCTCTTAGGAGTGGAATTTCGAAAAACCCTTTCTTAGTGGATACCTTTATACACTTCACACAGAACACACTCCAAATTGAATGTCTCTATGACCAGCGTTTTAGGCTGTGCATTGATATAATCAGTCAGACAGGATCACAGGACTTTGAATTTTATATTAGATTACAAAAGTCAACCTAAGTACCTACCTAATAAAAAAAAACTCAATAACAGAAAATAAAATACCTAAATAAACCTATTTCTGATGATAACTAATCTAAACTCAATAAATAAGCAAAATCCCTAAAAACTAATATCTACTAATCCTACCTAACAGTTTTATAAAATAACCTACGGTCACTACGTACACTATCCCCATACTTTAAAATTAAAATCTATACCTACGACTTATAAAAATAAACCTAAATAATAATTTAGGTTTATTTTTTAAAAACTAAAAGGAATAAAAAGGTCGCACTGAAAAGCACGTTTTGGAATTGCAAGTAGCAGTTAAAACATACAATTTATAGAATGCTAATATAAACGAACGCTCGCCTATTATTATATCATCTTCGTCGTGTACTACGACAAACTTATTATTTGCGGTTGGTTAGTTCTAGGGATCGAACCGCAAAATTAAGTTTGTTTTTATTGTATATTTCTTTCCGGGATAAAAAGTACCCAGTGTGGTGCCCAGGATATTAAAGAATAATTATACCAAGTGTTATCGTAATCGAACCGGTAGTTTTTGCCTGATGCCTGAACAAACAGACAGGCAAAAATTTTTTTAATCACATTTTTGGATTCTGTGTCGGTCTAATAACACCCACTGCCATTTATTTTTTTGATATTTTCAATGTACAGAATTTTCACTTTACAGATTTATTATAAGTATAGATTTGTAATTTGAACGAATATTTAAAAACTACCAAAACAACTAATACCTATTTTATAAAATAACAACAAAAGAAATTCAAATAAACTATTTAAAGACTAAAAGTCGCGCTGATAAGCACGGTTTGTTAATATCAATTATTGTCCAGCCAAATATTGAATGAAGCTCGCGCTCGGACCTCCCGCCTTTTTATAACCTACCGCCATGACCCGCGTCGAGCGCGGCAACCGTTACACAAAAATAATCCTTATGGCATGATTCAGTATTCACGCGCGACGGCGCGATGGCTTATTAGCGTATTTCATGTATAAGTTTGGTGTTTCTATACCGATTACTATGATTCTTTTTTTATTGAATAGATAATAATATTAACTTCTTTTAATTAGGGATGAGTGAGAGTATTATAAACGTAAGAGTAAACAAATATAATCAGAAAGCTCCGAACTGCTAAGCTATCGGGAGTTACACGTGTTATTGTGAATCAACCATAAAAGATAGACATATGCTGTTGTGGGATATTTTTTAGAAAATTTTATGTAGAACATTTCCGTCATAAATGATTTCTATGTAGCTTTAACCATTAAGGCTGCACACGCGACGGAAGCTTAAAAAATGGAGCAACTTCTCCCGTTTTCCCAACATTTCCTTTCACTGCTCTGCTCCCATTCATTGTAGCGTGATGAAACGTATACTATAACCTCCCCAGGAGTATGAAGAATAATTGTACCAAGTTTCGTTAAAATCCGTCGAGTAGTTTTTGTTTCTATAAGGAACATAGAGACAGACAGACAGACAGACAGACAGACAGACAAAAATTTTACTGATTGCATTTTTGGCATCAGTATCGATCACTTATTACCCCCTGATAGTTATTTTGAAAATATATATCATGTACAGAATTGACCTATCTACAGATTTATTATAAGTATAGATATAGATTTTATTTTCTGTTATTGAGTTTTTTTTTTATTAGGTAGGTACTTAGGTTTACTTTTATAATCTAATAAAAAATTCAAAGTCCTGTGATCCTGTCTGACTGATTATATCAATGGACAGCCTAAACCGCTGGTCATAGAGACATTAAATTTGGAGAGTGTGTTCTTTGTGAAGTGTATATAAATATCCACTAAGAAAGGGTTTTTAGAAATTCCACTCCTAAGAGGGTGAATGGGGTAGGGTGAAATTTCACGCGGACGAAGTCGCGGGCAGAAGCTAGTAATAAATAATACATAGCAACAATTAAATTCAGAATAATCAATATTAATTAAGTTCAAAATAATAACTAACAAATGATTTTTCCCGATACAATAAATCAGATGTGGCAGGCCTAGCGTCTTTCATTTAAATACTCATTGATATGATAATAACATTTCGCAGCTAAAAATTCGTGTATTTTATTTTTAAATAGATCGATATCTTTAATTTCCATGATGTGTTTAGGTAGTTTATTGTAAATTTTAGGTGCCATACCTAAAAGATTTTTATAGAAAATAGCTTTTTTATGTTGTGTTGCGCAAATTTTATTTTTGTGCCGTACCTAAACTCTTTGGGTGGTTATATAGGTACATATTTGCTTTAACATAGCTTGCTACTTCGTAAATGTAAAGACAGGGAAGTGTAAGTAGCTGAAGCTTTCGGAAATGTGGCTTACAACTGTCTGTGCTTTGAATGCCACATATTGCCCTTATGCATTTTTTTTGTGCTTTGAACTTTATTTCTCTATCCGTCGAATTCCCCCAAAATATAAGTCCGTATCGCAATGTTGACGACACATATCCGTGGTACGCCATTAATAACGTTGGCTGATTTGAGATTTTCCTTAAGTTATAAAGGGCATAGGGTATAACATAATTATATAAAGTCGAACATATAACCTCCTCCTTTTTGAAAGGCGGTTAAAATCAGTTATAGCCGCTAGATATAACAAAGCCATTCAGACTAAAAGAAAACAGTCTTCATAGTAAACGCAAATATTGCACTGATAAAATATTGCACTGAAAAAATGCCGAAATTCTTATGAATATATCGTTATTTCCTGTTCATTCTTCAATATTTTTCATGTAATTGTCTCCAGATCCGAACCCCTGGTGTCCAAAGGCCTACTTGTACACGGACGAAATAATCGTGATGCCAGACCTTTCGGTGGAAGGCTACGCGTCGTGCCACTACCTGGACACGTTAGACTACCACCATGAGATGTTGGGAGTCGCCACCCTCGCGCGTTTCCATGCGGCCTTCACCAACTACGAGACGAACAAGAGCATCCACAACAACCGTCCCTACAACAGCAACCAAGAATGTGGCAGCTTGCTGGAGGAACCAGCATTTTGTGACTCCCCATTCATAAAAGCCTGCGCCAAACTGACTGCGAACTTCATCAAAGCTTACTCTTCGAAGTCTTATCGGAACATAACTGATTTGGAGCAGAAAATAGCGAAGCAGTACTTAGTAGCGTGTGATACTGTAAAGGAGTATAAGGAGACTTTAAATGTCCTGATTCATAAGGATCTCTGGGTGAATAACGTTATGTTTAAGTATGAAGACAACATTCTCACCAACGCTATCATCGTCGACTTCCAGCTGGTTCGGTACACTCCGCCAGCCTTCGATCTCATGACGTACATGTACTTGACCACATCAAGGAATTTCAGAGAAAAGCATGAGAAAGAAATCTACGATCAATACTTCGCAGTTTTTACGGACTATTTGAACAATGACTCTAAACGGAGGTTAATTGATTTGGGTTACGATAAGGAGAGTTTCTTGTACTGGTGCGAGCAGAGTCGCATGTTTGGGATGCTAGAGCCGGCTGCTATTAACCCGTTCACCCTAATGCATCCGAAGGATGCGCAGGCGACATTTGACGACCCGCAGACTTATGAGCGGTACATGAACGAGGACCGGTCGGAGCCGGTGCTTGCGTACGCGCAGAAGTGCAGCGGTTACCGCGAGCGATTGCTGGAGATCTCCGAAGAGTTTGTCGAGAGATACGTACTCAATGAACTGTGGTCTTAATATAATTACCGATGTACCTATTTTTCGTGCATAATTAATCAAAGCTCAATAGAGGGAACATTACTTAGAGAATAGAAATTCTTCATTATGTACGAGGGCTGCCTTTTATGTTGTGTCGTTTGAAATAAGTATAGACAATCTAATAGATTATTACCATTTATTGTTTTTCAAAGAATTCTTCGCCATATTTAATACACTTTTGCATGTGTTCGAACCAGTTTTAAAACATTTATTCCACTCCGAAGTGGGGGTAGTCAAAATGGCCGATTTGTATGCGTCAACAGCTTCTTCGGGTGAGCTGAAACGTTGACCACGAAGACTGCTTAATTTTGGGGAACGTAAAACAATCGTTAGGGCTCAAGTCAGGGCTGTAAGGCGGGTGATCTAAAATTTCGACATTTTGGGTGATCAAAAACATCTTTGTATCGCGGGCGGTGTGCGAACTTGCATTGTCATGGTGCAGTATCATACGACGTCTTGAGTTGTTTTTTAGAAACTCTGTGATGACTTGTGGCAAACAAACAGTGGTATGCCAGTCAGCATTAACCGTCTTGCGATCTTCTAGTACAATAGTGGCGACGTGACCACCCTTTGCCACAAACGAGGCAACCATTTTTTTTAAGTGCTCCGTGAGCTGACTTTGGTCAGTTTTGGCTCATCTTGGAGTACCCAGACAGTTGACTGCTGCTTGGAATCTGGATCGTAAGCATATATCCAAGACTCGTCACCACTAACCATATCATAAACGTGTTGTGACTCTCCTCGGTTGAATCGCTGCAGAGTTTTGCGACACCATCTAACACGGGCTGCTTTTTGGTCGTCGCTAAGCAAATGTGGTATCCAACGAGAGATCAACTTTCTTACACCGAGTTCTTCGTGCAGGATTTTTTGGATAGTAGTCCCTGAAATGCCCACGGCTGCCTCTATTTCACGGTATGTCACATGACGATCTTCGACTCTGATTATTTTTATATGATAGGTAACCTATGGTTATGCTTTATTAATCAAAAGTCGTTCTGTTTTCTGAAAAGAATACAAACAGACTGTTTGAATGAATTAAAATTCTGTTTCGAAGGTAGTGTCTTTGACACACTGATAAAACACGTTTAAAACTCATATAAATAGAATAATGACGAACGACGACGAAATAAAAACAGCCTTTTACGTGAACATAAACAAACAAACAATCCAATCAGACTAGCAACTAGCTATGTTCACAAGTCAAGCTCGTCAGTGTCTTGAGTGTGGCAGTCTCCCTTATCCTCGCTGTGGTGGTGGCGAGTGGTAGCGTGGTGGTGGTGAGTGGTGATGCAAGCGAGGCGCCAGATGGCCGCGTCCATGTGTCCGCCCGGTATGGATACGCCACCGCGCCGCGCGCCGGCCGGCTGGCTAGGGGTGTCAACATAACAAACAGACGACGTTAGAGATTGTTGCGCTTTCCTGGCTATCTTCGTCGTCTACGAAGCGTTGATTTCACTCTAGCTAGGACATCATAGTTCATAGTAGTCGAAGTATCTAACTACCATTCACCTCTTGGTTTTTATTGTCGTGGGCGCAATGTCCTGCACAGTTGCAAATAGCAGTTGCTGTCTTATCTTCGTGAATGAGACACGTATATCGCTGGTAGGTAATTCACGTGTCAGGAATTTCTGACCATCTTTTGGAATAGATCACTATTTCTTCTCAATTTCTTTTGCTATAATATGTAGTGAGAACGGTGTTCTAACTAAAACTTACTATGCGCTTTACAAAACACCAGTAAATAAAAAAAAAAACCTTATACAATCCTAGTTTTGGCAACCCTACATAATGACACAGTTAGCTCGCTTGCTATGGACACGTCACGACACTCGCCTCTCCTTATCGAGAGTGAAAAATAGCCTGTTTACAGCTAATGCAGTTTATTTGCGATCAATACGCCGAATCTTTTGTAACTACAGGTAAAAGACGCGTAAAAAAACTATGAGTAATGTGAGAGTTTATTGTCTTGAAATTCGAGTGCTAATATCCTTTTCATTCGATTTATCAAGCCTTTGAAATTGCACTACTGAGCCACAGACTGAGCTGGGTCCTTAAAGCTATCTATAATTTAATTAACGATTATGATGATGTTGACGAGTGCTTTTATAGATAGAAGCACTTCGCGTTCAGCACCCTGACCCTGCACCGAATGCCAAGGGAGTTTGCCTACAGTAGAATAATATTTTACGTACGAGAAAAGCATGCATGCTGTGGCGAAGAGATTGGTCAGTGATGGTGATTTTAATTGTGTATGTTAGTCTTTAAGGTATTTATGTTATGGGTCTCTGTTACTTTCAATAAATTATCCTAATGTTTGTATCGGGTGTTCCTGCTCAGTGTGCACTCGATTATTTACAATATATCCTAATGCTTGTATCGCGTTTTCCTGCTTAGTGTGCAATCGATTATTTTCACTTATGTAGACCCACAATTCGCTATTATTAGTAACTAGCGGCCCGCCCCAGCTTCGCACGGGTGCAGTTTTTTTTTCTGTTTTCTTTCATACAAACCTTTTCCTGACAATACCGAACACAACAAAAAATAATTAGCGAAATCGGTTCAACTGCTCTCGAGATTTGCGCTTAGCAACACATTTAGCGATTCATTTTTATATATAAGAAGATGTAGTACATACATAAGTATGAAGCAACCCGTGTTATAAGGAGTCAGGAGGCTTGAAGGGCAACGGGTGTCGCCCGACGGCCACCTGACCCGGGTGGCGAGCCGTGACGCTGCTCACGGTGCAACAATAAGCGTATTGTGTCTTCTGTGCGGATGCATACAAGGGTATCTTTATATTTGCAATTTACTTTAGGTTTACTGATATATTTTTAGGTGGAAAGAGCGATTGGTAGAACATATTAAACAATCATCATTATCTCGCGATTGCCTATCGGCCAAAATTACGATCTTCCATACATACTTCCATCCCCTATTTAACCCGTTTAGGGGATAAATTTTCAAAAACCCTTCCTCAGTGCTCACTTTCGTTATAAAAAGAATTCATCGTTTATCGCTTGATAAGCGATCAGAACTTTGTCCGAATACTCCGAGAACTTCTCCACAATCGTCGGTTTCAGGTCCACCTTCTCTCGGAAAGAAGTCGTTGGAGAGCGCAGAAAAACGGCCTTCCTCAAGGAAGTGTCCTAGCACCGCTTCTTTTTAATATTTACACCAACGACCAACCGTCCAGCCCTAACACGTCCCGTTTCCTCTATGCAGACGACCTTGCCCTCACGTCTCAAGCCACCACCTTTGAGGAGGTAGAGGCCCACTTATCAGACGCTCTTGGTGACTTAGCCACATATTACATCGCTAACTCACTCAAGCCCAATCCGAGCAAAACCCAGTCTTGCGTATTTCATCTCCGCAATAGAGAGGCGGCACGCAAACTTAACATCGTTTGGGGTGGGGTGTCCATTGAGCACAGCAACTCCCCTAAATATCTTGGTGTTACCCTGGACAGGTCTTTAACATTCAGCAAAAACTGCAAGAATATCAAGCAGAAGGTGCACACTCGCAACAGTCTGCTTCGTCGACTGGTCTCATCGAAGTGGGGTGCTTCACCTGACGTTATGCGGACTACTGGACTGGCGCTATCTTTTTCTGCGGGAGAATTCGCATGCCCCGTGTGGAGTCGTTCTGCCCATGCTAAGCTGGTGGATACAGCTTTGAATGAAACGTGCCGAATCATCACCGGTTGCCTTAAACCGACACCGGTACAAATGCTGTATCCACTAGCAGGAATAGCGCCACCAGTGGTTCGCAGAGCAGTGGCAAGCTCCAGCGAAAAATCCAAAATGGTCTCCGACACACGACACCCTTTGCACGACAACATCCTTGTGCCACAAAGGCTGAAAAGCCGAAACAGTTTTTAAAGTGTGTCGTCCCACTCACTGACGAACCGTCACAACAAAGACTGAAGCTGTGGCGAGACAGTGCTTCTTTACCCAACCCGTTCGTTCCACCCGCTGAAGACCTCCCACCTGGACATGAGTTACCTTGGGCGACCTGGAAGTCTTTAAACAGACTTCGGACACAGGTTGGCCGAAGCAAGGAAAACCTGTTCAGGTGGAGATTCATAGACGACTCTGCCTTGGAGTGTAAATGTGGTGCTGTTCCACAAACGATGGGACACATAACATCGTGTCCTTCGTGTCCTGTCAGCTGCACGTTACAGGAACTGATGGACGCTGGTGACGGCGCCAAACAAGTAGCCGAATTCTGGGCCGAGTTCATTTAGATTGCTATCGACACGCTAAGAAGAAGAAGAAAAGAATTCATGTGCATTTTATGCTTCTAAACCCAGCAGTTCAGGCTGTGCGTTGTCTGTCAGGCTGTGAATATATTTTTATGATGTCGAAGATATCAGAGCTTATAGATTTCATTGGCAAAAGACAGTTATATTCCTGAGAAACGATGGTCACTAATTATGACAATAGCTGGTCTGGGAAAATATCCCAGAATTGAATATCCGCAACATTGTCCCTAATTAGATACAGGATATTTGCGGAACAAATTGTTTCCCCGTTAATTAGTCCAAATACACCACAAAGTGACACAGTCATATCATGTATTAAACATTAGTTCAATGTAAATACAAATGTTACGTATTTTATGTAAACAGGAAAGCTAAGTGACAATTAATAATTGAATATTTATCAGCAAAACTAATCGTGCTCCTAGTTAGGTCACCGAACGTTTATTGTTATTGTGGCTGGGAACAGCCTAGCATGCAACAGGAAATATCCTTGAACTTACGAGTGAGGGATCGTTTCGAATAACAGCATCCACAGCATAGACCCTCCCGAATCACCTGTTACTTTTATGTTCCCCAGGCAAATGATAGCCCATTCTTTGTTCCTTGCAAAGAACTTAATCTAATCTTAATAATAATATCAGTATATACCTTCCTGGATTTGGAGGACATATTTAGGTACTCTAGTTTTGTACCTCTTCATTATAACTCGACAGAGGTCTTTTTGATAACGCGTTTTCAATCACGTCAACACCTCATACGCAACGACACCGAATGCCGACAGTTTACAAGCACGCTCATTACTAAGTATAATCGATCGATACTGAATGTGTAGGTACAAAAAGTTATTATTTTATTGTTAATTAACGGCCAAAAGTCTGTGATTGGTGTAAGGTCGCGCTGCGTTTGGTTGCATCAGACTGTTTTGTCGTTTGCGATACGCATCGCATCGTTTATATGGCATTTAATATGATTCAGTTATGTTGTAGGGCTGCGAGGGCAAAGCGAAATAATTAGCCGTAGTTATCTTAACTTATTTTGGTGTAAAGGGGGACAGCCGTGAAATCTTATCTTAGATCAATTAGTTCCCCACTTTCGTAATTTGGCATAGGCCTCGACAGAAGAAGTGTGTCCTGTATTAAGATGACTGAGAGATACTAACTTTTAGGTAGGTATACCTATTAACCTTTCCATTCACATTATTCCCGGGAAAAAGCCACCAATACTTACCGTAGGGGTAACTCGTTTCTTATTTCTTGAATACTTTAGAACTGTTTACAATTTCACAAACATGTCGGGTACTTACCTACTATAGCATAACAAATAGTCAATTAGTTTGAAATGCGTTTAAGAAAGTTATTTCATAATGACCACCTATGTTTTTACATGTATCGTTGACAGCCCTGCCATTCACCCCCTTGAGTGGGACAAGGGCGGCGTGTCTCCCTATACGGCGCGTCAATGTCTGTCCTCTCGGTCTCATGCATGACTCTCAAGTGCTAATATAATACTTGATAAGTTTTATCGCCGCGATACATTGGTCTTGCTACACCCGTCTTTGTGCTTATTTCTACGGTGCTCGAGGAACTGAATGAGCATAAACATTCATGTTGCATTTATTTGTTTTTCTTGTTTGCTAATGTTCGTCTTGGCTTGCCAAGATCTGCGAAAGTAATGGGTCTTGTTAAATTAATTTCCTTGCGGTATTGGTAAGTAGTTGAAGTTGAGGTCCTAAGCCGTCTTGAGGTCCTAAGCCGTCTTTCGTTTACCAAACACTATTTAATTAGGTTTTTCAATGGAAATATTGCGTCACGTTCGTTCAACATCGCGGGTCTAAGGAGCGGTATGTTTAGCAAGAAGCAGCTAGGTGCCAAACAGACTTTCAATAGTCTGTTTGGCTCCTAAATACTACTGATTGCTAATAGGTTCTATCGCGGACACTCTCGCCTGACCACCACTAAGTTCATTTTTGCTTGCACTCGAAAAATAGAAGCGCTCTCTAGTATACGCGCCAAGGTCAAATAGTTCTAAAATTCACAAAAGAAGTGATGCATCACTAAGCTGCATTGCAGGTTGCAACTAATTGCATTATCGCTTTCATATAGGCGAAAACTTTAAGGGGGCGTGGCTTGGCGCCTCCGCAGGATTTAGGCGAAAAAAATTTAAGTGATCAGGCGGAAAAGCCCCGATGTTACAAAGGGTGTGAGCTGAAAACACTTATACATGACAAAATTCTTCTAACATTACCTTAACACATATTCTATTAGTGAGCACACTCCTTTAGATACCGATTTTGTTTTAGCAACCGTAGGACAAACAGGCGCGCGCGCAGGTATGCACTCGCCCTATATGGGTTAGGTACTCTTAGTTTCAATACAAGCATTAAAAGGAAAACTGATTTCCTAGAAGTGCACCATGTTGTGACGTCACAGACCTTGAGCTTCTTTGATTGTGGTGTCAGTAAATGGGTCATGAGCTGGCTTTTATTGGTGGTTAATGGGTTTATGGGAAGTTTGCATCGTGATGTCGCCAATTTGATTTAAGTTATCGAAAGCTGCGCTTAGAAGGAAAACATACCGTATGTGGCTAGGCCAAGGAAGAATCTAAGGCGATAATATCTCTGTTTCTAAATCTACCCTTTTTTAATCGGGGAGAACTCTAAGAAATACCTACGCCCTGGGGAAGACACACCTAATTATAGGCCACGTTCAACCAATTGTTTATTCGGCGGCCGAGTAGGTACCTACGAGTAAGTATACGTTTGGTTTGAAAACAGCGTCTCGTAGTGACACTCCCACATAATCCTAACTTCTGTAGAGGGAACACTCGCGACATCTTCAGGGCAACGTGTAACAGTTTACAAGCCGATCTTACTTTCCCAAATATTTTTTTCTAGGTTTTAAAACCAGGAACCTAGAAAACTTAGCTCAAAGTGAAATATGTTTGAGATGGCAGATTATGAGTCAACAAAAATGTGATCAAAATTGAGTTTTCACAATGAAAACGTGATTAGAGGTCGTTTTAATCTAAATACCTAAATTATCCTCCTTTTTTTGAAGTTGGTAAAAACAAAGTCGGGTTAGTTACTTACACCATTTATAACTCAAGAACGGCGGGACCGATTTTCATGACCTTGATTTGTTGGATTTGTCTCTGCCCTAAATCGCAGAATAACTATTAAAACATGGGAAAATATCACAAAAAAATATGAAGATAATTCATTTCAACATTTATTGGTTCTGAGCCGGTACGAAATTTGCCGGGGTCAGCTAGTAGGTACAGACGCCAGCATATCAACCTACCCCAATCTGTCAAATTTTCCCAATTGAATATGAACCTTATTCCTTTGCAGTAAAGTTGAAAATCTACCAAAGAAATTTGACAGATTGGGGTAGCTTGATGTGCTGGCCTCTGTACATATTGAGAAGAATTCACTTTTAATCTGTCTGAAAATTTCGAAAGTTGTCTCGAACAAAAAGTTTCCCTTTGAGCTACTTATCAAGTTAAATCTCCCTTTTTTGTGAGCCTACATTGTGTCCCACTGCTGGGCAAAGGCTTCTCCTTATTCCTTCCATACCTCTCAATTTTGTGCGATCTCTAGCCTTGTTGATACAGTTGATATCCTCCTAAACTATAAATAGTCGCTGTAGGTACCTACACGCCGGGGCTGAGTGACTTCAAAAAAATCGTTTTGGTTCACTGTTGTGTAAACTGCATACCTACCACGAGCTCTTAACGCGATCCACTTTAGGACCTAAACTGAACTGTTCTGCTAATTCGTACCATGACGTCAGTTTAACGATTCAATTTAGGCCATGCCATCTGGATACCTACCACGAGCTCTTAACGCTCATTCACTTTCAACGATCCAAATGCCGCTGAGCGTATTGGACGTCATGGTACGACTGTGAACGATGCAGTTTAAGAACCTAAACTGAAATGTCTTGCTTTTGAATCGTTTTTAAAAAGATCATGGTAGGCCTCCTGGTCAACTTGTGTGTTGCAACAGATTTCAGGTGGGTATTAAAAAGTACCTATCTATATCATTGACTAGACTGGTATGATTTTATTTTTAATATTCTTCGAAACGGTGTTGTTAATAGTATTCAGTCATTGCGGTTTGTGCTCATCCAGTGTTCCGATACATGGCCATTTTAGTAAAAACACAATTATTTATAAACTCATTGTTGTTCTGAGAACATGCCTCCAACGTGACGGGGATTGTCTAGACGTAGCGCCATGTCTGTGGAAAGTAGATTTTCAAATTGAGGTCCACGCCCGGAGCCAATCCTAGGTAGCTCACATAGTCACATCAGCTCAGACAAGGAGAGGCAGACACAGGTTAATATCTACCTAGCGTTGATCGGGTAATTCCAAAAATCCCTATTGAGAATACCCATCAATGGGTATAGTGCACTTTTTGTTCACAAATCCTCATTGAAGTTTCATAGAGTACATAATGGGGACATTGCGGAGACAACACGCAAAAGAAGTTTTTTTTCAGCTACACTACCTCTAAGTTCCTATTCAAAGTCGACGCAAATATTTCCCAAAATCCGAGAGTCGAGTCGAGTTCCTCTCAACAATGACTGCCGACAGTTGGGTAGTAGGTACTATCAACAATTCAGTGAGGCGATAATGTTACCTTTGCAGAAACTTTCTGAACTGATTATAAAAATAATTCAAGTAGGAGTAGACGTAGGATCCCCAAACAACCTAGGAATTGGTGAACTTGTATCTTCTGAGAGCCTAGTCCTTAAATCGGGAAGGATTTCTCATTATGTATTTTGTTCTTTAAAACCAGTAGATAAGGCACAATCAAGTTCTGTCAATAAATGATGTTGAGTGCGCACATGATTTGTCAAGCGGTCGTGATCAACAAAATCTAAGCTTATCTACGTTTTTTCAAACCACTCTCTCTATCGAATCCAACACTCTCAGTAGATCTATAATAATTAGATAGGTACTTACTTAAAAGACAGTTTTAATATTTTATTGCTGCTAGGTCCTACCTACTTTTAACCTGTTTTTCAAAGCCCTTATTTAATTACTAGGCTTTATATAATTCGTACTAAAGTGGAACTAGTTAGAACAACGGACGAATCACTATACCTACCTACCTACGCATTCTTAGAATGATATAATTTTACTAGCTGACCCGGCGATCTGCGTACCGCCTCAGAATCAATAATATCGAATGTATTTATTTATTTTACCATTTATGTACGTACTTACATAATATATAAACAGACAAGAAAAAAACAGATCAGAAATATAGGTAGGTACCTACCTACCTTATACCTACAAAGGCGAGGTGAGGTGGTGGTGGTGGTACTTATGAGAACATAAATTATATTCATCATTAAACAAAAACACATGTTTTAATAGCCTTTCTACTATTCGGGGCGGAGAAAAATCCAACAAATCAAAGATCATAAAAATCTGTCCAGCTGTAGATAGGTACCTACTTGAGTTATAAATGGTGTAAGTAACTAACCCGATTCTGTTTTATTTATAGATATAGATTAAGGTACAGACGTCAGCACATCAAGTTACTACAATCTGTCAAACTTCTTTGATAGATTTTCAACTTTATCGCTAAAGTATAAGGTTCAAAGTTGATTGGGAAAATTTGACAGTTTCGGGTAGGTTGATGTGCTGCCGTCTGTACCTACATTAACAGCTTCTGTGTGTAATATAACTTAAGTACTTACTATAGATAACAATAGCCTCGGACTTACACAGTCGCCAATTATAGGGTGACAATAACACATTTCATAATAATAAAACTGAACGCTCTAGAATTTGAAATATTAGTTCTTAAACTTCAATAAACTACAAAGAAGTGAGTTAATAGAAAGCTCCTACGCATAGATTTTCTAATAAAATAACTTCAACAAGTTATCTTAACAAAACTCATTTTAAAAAATCTATTGGGACAGTCGCAAATGTCAGGAAGGAGGGTTTTAGTAAAATTAATAACTTCACTTAGATAAAGATAAAAGCGTCTAATGCGACATTATAAATCACTTTCTATGTCCACTTAGTTCGCGGATCTTAATTTATAGCTTTTTGATAAACGTTTAACCTTGATTTTTCGTCACTGGTTTCACTGTTCAAATAAAAGGTTGTGTAAATAAAAGGTAGATACATTTACGTAGGTAGTGGTTTAGGTACTTGTAAAGCTTTGATCCCGCCCTCAGAATAATCAAGTTTACTTCACCTGTTCAACTTCAACTGAATTCACTAAAGTTTTGAACAAGAAGAAGCGGTCATATTTATGCTAGCGTTGAACAGCTATTTGATAGACACAGCAGATGAGGAAGTTCACGATATTGGCTAGAAAAAAGTTTAATGTCGGCAATAAGGACGACAGCAACAGACCCTATATAGATACAGGTTTGTAAGAGATTTTCTTAGCCAAGGCCACGTAGGTTGATGTGCTCACCCACACAATAAAATATTGCTTTTAATGTGCATAATGTGACAATCTTTTCCTTAAGTATCGGCCAAGATTTCTTATGTCAATGAAAGGAATAGCACAACAGTCGTAGAATAAAATGTAAATACTTATAATGACTTTAAAGTCACGAACGGGCAGGCTCAAAAGTCAACAAAATTAGCCAAACTCTTGAGGGATATGAAAACATGCAGTGAAGCTAGAATAGTGGACCTACGTTTAGCACCTTTGTCCACGTCCTAAGCAATCAATATGTACTCAATTCTTCAAGTTATTGCTTGCGCCTTTCATAACTACATATACAGTACCTACTACAGTAGATAAGATATCCAAAATAAGATATTTGAGAGCTAACAGCGCGTAGCTAATGTGATTTCTGGATAGTTCGCGGTTGGTGTCGAATGGCGGCTGTTGCGACAGCGCGCCCTGCGGCTTCGCTTGCGACACGCTGTAACTTGTTAGTAGGTAATCCGTTTGGTATAGTTAGTACCCATAGATATATGAAACATTTCTATGTTAAGTCTGATTTCTCTGTTTTAACAATACGTATTAAAGATCTTTCGAGCGAAGTAGGTATTGCCATCACTGGCATCATGAGGACCAGTCCTTTAAGTACCTTAGCAGCTCGTCCATGGTACAGTTACATGGACAAGCTGCTTAGGTAGGTACTTAATGGAAACTCTACCATGGACGAGCTGCTAAGGTACTTAACCTTAGCAGCTCGTCCATGGTAGTTTCAAAAATCGAATCTCAATTTACCGCTTTTAATTTATTAAGTTTTAGTTAAGTTAGAATATAATAGTAGATTGTATCATAAGGGAGCAAAATAATATTTTTACGGCGAGGGCGCTTTTTTCAATCCCGAACGTAGCGAGGCATTCAAAGTACGTCGCCCGAGCCAAAAATATATTTGCGCCCGAGTGATACACTCTACTTTTCATCACCCACTATGAGAAAATAAAAGGCGCCTCATGTTTTATTGTAATATTATTATTTAATAAAACATAGAGTACCTACCTAACAACTAAATTGAAATTAAATAGTATCTAATAATAAAACAACTGAAAACTTTGAGACATTTTCGCAATTATGAAAATGTATTATTACAGTTTTATTGAGAATAGAGATTGTTGTACATTTTATATTCAATTCAAACGCGTTCAAACAATATTTGCGTTCGATTTCTTCGGCGCTGAACACCAAATTATAAAGAGGATTAAAAACTCATTACTGCCCGCTAAAAGTTTCTTATAGAAAACACCACCTTTGGGTGCACTTAAAGGCGAAGCAAGTCGTCCTTTTCGAATAGATGGGATGAAAATTGTATTTATTATTTAACTAAACTGTTTTTTGGTGTTATATTTTCTTAGTTCTGCATACCAAATTGGGAAAAAGGTATAATAATATTAATTTAATATAAATATAATTTCTATTGTTTAACAATAATTTTACAAGCTGTAAGGTAAAAGGTCTCGGAATATTTATAACAATTATAATATTATCTTATCTGTATATCTAGGTAGGCTTACATTATAATATTATCTTATCTGTATATCTAGGTAGGCTTACATTATAATATTATCTTATCTGTATATCTAGGTAGGCTTACATTATAAGCAAATAAATGCCTTCAATTTTTGTTTCTGAAACGCATGATTTTTTGACGTCCACTGCTAGATATTAGGCCTTCTTCTAAGCGTCGCCATATCGCATCGGCCAACTTTGAGTTTCTCGCATCCACGCATCCAGCGGCAAAACACTTGGCAGTTGATACAGACAACATGGAAAAAGGTTAAATAGGTGCCTAATTGATAAATTAAAATCAATCAAAACATACATTCTCCTTCCGTATGAATATTTTGAAAACTCTGCCTTATCCGATCCGGATGCGATAAAATCATAACCATCACCTCATCTCTTTTAGTCCGTCTGTGAAGGCAGCGCCCACGCACCGTTTTGATTCATGCGCTCTGCGACACGTCTTTCGTTTGCTACTAAATATCTCATCTGTGCGTCTTTCTTGTCTATTCTTGCTAAGTGCGTTTGTCCTTATGGCTATTCTAGGTTTTTGATTATGATTGAGTATTTGTGTTTTCTTTGCATCTTCAACCGGTCAAAGGACCGTCATTTCATGCATTCCTGATGGTAAAAGTCAACTCTAGCAGCCGTAGCAGGTATTCAGATCACACTTGGGACATTGTCATGTTCTGTTTTGTAGAGTTCATTAATTTTTGTAATTTATACTTAAGCCAAATCTGTAGATTTAAATAAGTGGTTGTATATTTAATTTTTTTTTTTTTTGGGTTTTTGTGTTTGTATATTTTAATTGGGTAATTGGGTTGGGTTTACATTAGTTATGAGAACGATTCTCATACTGAAACTGAATAGTTGCGATAAACCACAGACTTTCAGTGTATTACTCTGTAAAAAATAACATCTTTAGCTTTAGGTATTCATAAGAAGGTACAGAGGCCAACACATCAACCTACCCCAATCTGTAAATTTTTCCCAATTGAATATGAACCTTATACCTTTGTGGTAAAGTTGAAAATCTATCAAAGAAATTTGACAGATTGGGGTAGCTTGATGTGCTGGCCTCTGTACGACCATCTGTGAACTTTGACATACGATTGTGAGATGGGCCGATGGCCGTGGAAATCTTTAGGTACGCTTATTTATTTATCAAAAGGTTTCCAAAAACGCTATATTGAATTAACGCATCATTTAAGGACCTGCCCTTTACAAAACGATGTCATTGCCACTACCGAGGTATCGGTGATGCATTGTCACGCGCTCGTCCATCGTGTGCACGTGCGACTGTCCATCGTGCGCCATGCGTAGCACGAGCTCGTGCGATTATATGTTGTTTGAACTGGAGGACCAACTGGTGTGAGGTCGAGAAATCGATATCGACAAAGCTTACTGTTGTTTGTTGTTGTAAGTGAGAACTGGCAGAGAGCCTAGCTATCTCTGCCTTCGTAGGACCATTTCTTATTGAAGCAGACCTATCTATTAGTAGATACCGCTAATTTACTTTAAAAAACGCGCCTGAATAATTGAAAAGCCTGTTGATTGGCAAGATCGCCTTATACATAACACTATTTGTAACAAGTTACACACCGCTCCATAGAAAACATTTAATTTCCCTGCTTATGGTGATTTCATTCACAGCTCGATCGCGCGGTGGTGCGTAGGCGCCAGTGACGTCACCGCGCCGCGCGCTCCCTTTTATGGTGTGGCGTCACGTATAGTGCATTTGTGAACGCACCTCAGAATACGTGGCGTCGCGTCGCCTGTATGTTTTAGTTAAGTATTTATAAGTTAGTCAGGAACGCACCCCTGTTAAGTGGCAACACGAATCTACGATCCGGGGCGCGCCGCGCGAGCCATAGCGTTCCTTATGGAGCGAGAGTCCCTTGCTTGCCGACCGTCACGGGATACGGACTGGATCGGTTCATTTTGTCCCTACTAGTTTTAATTAGTTATATTATGCGCTAAATAGTGTATATTAACTGTGAACTATAAATACGTGTGGCAATTACAATACTTAAACGCAAGTTGGAGTTTCACTTCCGCTCTTCGACCAAAACCTCACCTCCAATACACGTAAGAGGAGACAGGCAGAACACCTTCCACCTATGTCTCCAAAGTGGTGACCCCGACGTGATCTGCGATTGCGTCAACCTGAGGTGAACAGCAGCGAGCTACGAGTTGAACTTGTACCGCGTCTGAGCTGGACACAAACAAAGAAGAGGAAACCGACCACGCCCTGGACACTCTGCTGCAGACAACTCATCGGAACCTGCGGACTGCGAGGCTTCGGCTCATCTTAGCTCATCATCGCCCAGTTCCCGCTTATCAGTACCTGTAACCCAACCCAAACCAATTCGAGTCGGGCGCGTTGCACGCCCTCTGTCGTTATCCAGCGACAAGATTTGACACTTGAACGATAGCTGTCACTACTGACAAATGTCAACTGTCAGCTGTCAACTGTCATCAACGTTCCAGTTCACGCAAGTACTGCTCATGTTTATATCTTGAACACTTCTCGTGTTAGTCTAAGTAACGTTTACACTTTTATTAACCTATTTAGTCTATACTTTGATATATTTTTCTATTCTATTTTTATAAAAAAAAAAAATATATTAAAAAAAAAATTACACATTATTTTTTTTTATCGGTATTGCGTGGTTAAGCTTACATTAAGATTTGTATGTGATTATTTTTATGTTGTGTTTCCGCTGCCCACCCACGGTTAAGGCTTATTAAAACTGCTGCACAGTTTGGTCTGGTGTTATTGCGTATTGGTTAATTCCTCAAAAGGTGACTGACATGGCTGACGAACTTCAGGCACGTTTAGCAGCGCTTGAAGCTGAAAACGTAGCTCTACGTGCTCTGCAAGAACAACCTAAATCTCACTTCGCCACTGCTGCGGCAGTTTCTGTCAAGCTGCCACCCTTGTGGACTGATAGGATAGCGGTATGGTTTGCTCAAGCTGAAGCACAATTTCTTCTGGCTGGCATTTCAGCGGATGCCACAAAATTTAGTCATATTCTCAGCCAAATCGACCACAAAACGGCCGGTGAAATCGAGGATATTATCACCAACCCACCTTCTGAAGGCAAGTACCAGAAATTGAAGGAAACACTAATAAATCGCTTTTCAATTTCTGAAGAGCAGCGAGTTAAACGACTGCTTAGCGACGAAGAACTTGGAGACAGAAAACCGTCACTATTTCTCCGTCACCTACGGTCACTCGCAGGTAATACACTGACTGACGACAACATCTTGCGTCAGTTATGGCTTCGCCGCTTGCCACAGCATGTGCAAGGCATCCTTGCGGCCCAGGCTGATCTCGGCCTTGACAGGATAGCGGACATCGCCGACAAAATTGTTGAAGCTCAGCCAGGTCCTGCAAACATGTACGCAACAGCAGCCACACCTTCGTCCGTCCAAATTGTGGAACGAATTGAAGAGCTGAGCCGAAAAATAGAAGCATTAACATCCCGGCGATCCCATTCTCGTAACAACTCCAGATCACGGAGCACGAGTACACGCAGAACCAATGATGGTGTGGCTGCTAAATACTGCTGGTACCATAAAAAGTTCGGCTCCAAGGCTAAAAGGTGCATTTCTCCGTGTATCTGGAAGTCGGAAAACCCAGCAAGCAGTCAGTAGTGGCGGCAACTGATTGCGACAGCTCACAACCTCTCAGCCGTCGTCTTTTCATAACCGATCAGGAAACCAAACGTCAATTTTTGATTGACACCGGATCGGACTTATGCTGCTATCCTCATCGCTGGCTTACAAATCGAAGGAAGTCCTCCGACTATGAACTCTGCGCCGCTAATGGTAGCAGAATTAAAACATACGGCACTGTAACCTTGACGCTTAACTTCCGACTCCGTCGCCAATTCGTCTGGAATTTTATCGTTGCGGATGTCAACAGCGCTATCATTGGTGCGGATTTTCTGGCATACTACCATTTGTTGCCAGACTGCCGTACCAAGCGTTTGATCGACGGCATTACGAGCCTATCAACCGTTGGCTCCACTGCTACATCAGACCAACCAAGCGTCAAAGCCATCGCCCCGGCGAATTCTGCTTCTGCACAAGTGCTCGCAGAATTCCCAGAAATCACTCGTCCTCCTGGCTTACCCAGAATAATCAAACATGACACAGTGCATTTCATCAAAACAACCGATGGGCCGCCCATTTCTTGCCGTCCTCGCCGTCTGGCACTCCAAAAATTGTCATCTGCCAAAAAGGAGTTCGAGGACATGGTTAATTCTGGCACAGCACGACCTTCCAAAAGCGCCTGGTCGTCTCCATTGCACATGGCCTTGAAAAAGGACCAAACATGGCGTCCCTGTGGCGATTACCGCGCACTTAATGCCCGAACTGTACCGGATAGATACCCCGTCCGGCACATCAACGATTTTGCTCACAACCTTACTGGCTCTAAAATTTTTAGCACTATCGACCTTGTGAAAGCATATCATCAAATTCCTGTATCTGAAGAGGACGTCCCGAAGACAGCTATTGTTACTCCGTTTGGCCTCTTCGAATTTCCTTTCATGACCTTTGGTCTCCGCAATGCTGGTCAAACATTCCAGCGGTTCATCGACGAGGTTACACGGGGCCTCGATTTCTGCTTCCCGTATGTAGATGACATCCTCGTCCATTCAGCTGATGAGGCTCTTCACTGCGAACATCTGCGTATTCTCTTCGGACGCCTGCGAGACTATGGAGTAGTAGTTAACCCCTCTAAATGCGTCCTTGGTGCACGAGAAGTGACATTCTTAGGCTACCATATCAGTCCCGAGGGAACCCGTCCTCCTCAAGATCGTGTGCAAATCATTCTAGACTTTCCCCCTCCTAAGACAGTCCAAGGTGTGCGTCGTTTTCTCGGCATGTTGAATTATTATCGCCGATTCATGCCCCGTGCTGCACTGTTCCAGGCTCCACTTATAAAATCTGTGGTTGAAACCAAAGGCAAGGGTGCCAAACCATTTATATGGTCACCTTTACTTTTGGATCAATTTCAAGCCTGCAAGGAGAGTCTAGCTAATGCCACTCTTCTGCAATATCCGGTCAACGGCGCGCCTCTCGGACTGTTTACTGACGCATCCAACGTCCACATTGGGTCCTGTCTTCAACAACGTGTTAATGGCAAGTGGGTCCCTCTTGCCTTCTTTAGCAAGAAACTGACGGACCAGCAAACGCAGTGGCCGGCTTATTATCGCGAGTTACTGGCGGTGTACGAAAGTGTACAACATTTCCGCCATATTCTTGAGGTCCAACACGTGACCATTTTCACGGACCATAAGCCGCTTCTCTATGCTTTTGTACAACGCCGTGAAAAACTCCCCCCTTCTCAGTTAAACCAACTGTCTTTTATCAGTCAGTTTACGACTGACATAAAATACATCAAGGGAGAGGATAACGTCGTCGCCGACGCTATGTCACGTGTCGACGCTATTGCATTTGACAAGGACTACACAGCCCTCGCCGAATCACAGAAGTCAGACTCAGAGTTATCTTTCCTGCGTACTCAAGGGTCAAGCCTGCAATTGACCGATGTCTATATTCCAGAAACTAAGATCTCTGTCACCTGTGACGTGTCCACGGGCAAGCCTCGTCCCTATCTTACCCCTTCCTTCCGAAGAGAAGCTTTTAACAAGGTTCACAACCTTAGTCATCCCGGTGCACGAGCTAGCACCCGCTTAGTGACCGAACGGTATGTTTGGCCTTCTGTCAACAAGGATTGCAAGGAGTGGGCACGTAATTGCGAGGCGTGCCAACGCGCAAAAGTATCGCGTCATAATTTTTCACCTATCGGTAATTTCCAACTACCATCTGGTCGCTTCAAACATATCCACATTGACATCATCGGCCCTCTGCCGATTTGCAGCGACTACCGATATTGTTTGACAGCGATTGATAGAATTACTAGATGGCCTGAGGTCTGGCCAATGCGGACTATCACTGCTGAGGAGGTAGCAGAAACCTTTACTCGAGAATGGGTTGCCCGTTTCGGTGTACCGTCAGTCATTACGACAGACCAAGGCACTCAGTTTGAGTCTGATCTGTTTCGCCGATTGACGACACATTTCGCCACTAAGCGAATTAGAACAACGGCATACCATCCCTGCGCCAATGGCATGATTGAGCGTGTTCATCGCCAACTCAAGGCTGCTCTGATGTGCCACCAAGATTCTTGGGTACGTGCACTTCCTTTCGTCCTTCTTGGCATGCGATCCGCTTTCAAAGAAGACCTGAAAGCTACAGCTGCTGAAATGCTTTACGGAGAAACACTTCGGTTGCCCGGCGAAATGCTTGTCCCAGTTTCTGAAACTGACACTACGAACAATCCTGCAGACTTTGTCGTACAACTTCGACGTAAAATGTCGACTGTACGACCAATCACTGCATCTCGTCACACTCAACCATCATCTTTCATCTTCAAAGATCTCTCGTCAGCAACTCACGTTTTTCTTCGTGACGATACAGTCAGACGCCCCCTACAACCACCATATACAGGTCCATACCAAGTCATTGATCGCGCCAGCGATGGCAAAACAATGACTTTGCTCATCAAGGGAAAAAACGTCGCTGTAAGCATTGATCGCGTCAAGCCGGCTTACATGGAACACGCTAAACCTACAGTTCTTGAACCTCCGACAAAAACATTAAAACCCACTGACACATCCACACCAAAACCAAAACAGCCAGATTCATCTTTAAACGCAGACACTAATCCAACAACCACTACAAAACTGCCATATACCACTCGGTCTGGCAGACGAGTAAAATTCAATGATTTCTCCGATTGCTGTTAAATCGGTTCATCCTTCTCCGTGGGGGGGTGGTGTGGCGTCACGTATAGTGCATTTGTGAACGCACCTCAGAATACGTGGCGTCGCGTCGCCTGTATGTTTTAGTTAAGTATTTATAAGTTAGTCAGGAACGCACCCCTGTTAAGTGGCAACACGAATCTACGATCCGGGGCGCGCCGCGCGAGCCATAGCGTTCCTTATGGAGCGAGAGTCCCTTGCTTGCCGACCGTCACGGGATACGGACTGGATCGGTTCATTTTGTCCCTACTAGTTTTAATTAGTTATATTATGCGCTAAATAGTGTATATTAACTGTGAACTATAAATACGTGTGGCAATTACAATACTTAAACGCAAGTTGGAGTTTCACTTCCGCTCTTCGACCAAAACCTCACCTCCAATACACGTAAGAGGAGACAGGCAGAACACCTTCCACCTATGTCTCCAAAATGGCAACCACTCTCGCAGTCTCACAGGTACAGCTCAGTGTATAATCCGATTAGCAAGCGATGAATATACCTATGGCGTGGCTAGCTAACATATGGCAAATAATTTAGGTAATTGAATGTTCTGTGTCCTGTAATGTTAATTAGATACTTTGCATACCTAGTATTGTATACAATCAAATATTTTCTAACTGAACAGACAGCTGTGCTGTTGGGGAGTTTGTTGCGCCACTTCTTCTCCCAAGCGAAAGCACTAGGAAGTGGTGAAGGGCGGGCGTTTTGGGGGACTGTCTTTTGTAATTTTTT
The DNA here is from genome assembly GCA_963669345.1 of Gortyna flavago. Taxonomy (NCBI): domain Eukaryota; kingdom Metazoa; phylum Arthropoda; class Insecta; order Lepidoptera; family Noctuidae; genus Gortyna; species Gortyna flavago. The sequence continues at coordinate 668,580 of OY770139.1, forward strand.
TGTCGGGAGCCGCGTGACGACTCTCGGCCACCGTAGGCGCGGGCCTGCGGACAGCGAGTAATGGGTAGCTCGCCGTCCGATCAGGACCAGGCCCGTGCCGGACGGCGCGTATGTGTTCCACGCGCGCCTCAAAGAGATATAGGGAGGGGCCCGTCAGAGCCGAAGCCTGCCGGGGCAGCGGGATTGTCCGATAGGGTTACCGCTGCCCCGGAATATAAAGGGCTAAGGAAGGAACACGGATGGGTTTTAGTCAGTAAGAGTCTGACACTCCCTTCCGCTCCACCCAGAGCGAGAGGGGTCATTTGATGATTTCCCATCCTTAAAAAAAAAAAAAAGGGGACTTAGAGGAGAGAGCTGGATGAGCTGGATCCTTGCTCAAATATATATGGTAACTCACCTTCCTGCCCCCTAACCGAGGATTCCAAGGATTTTCTAACGATCCGAGTATATTGGATCTTTGTAATTGACTCCAAGAGTCGCACAATTAATCGCAACCAGTCGTAACAGATGTTTGTAGGTTCCAATGACCTAGGAGTTCCAAGGGTTCTCAAGGAGCCCACGTCTTTAACTATTCGTTCTTTTTGTCAGAGAAATTAGCAGGATTTAGATTATATTTCTCTTGTTTGTTGAAGATTTTCAGTTATGCCACTTTTGTTCCAAGTGCATTTCAACCTCAAATTAGTTATTTGTAAGCGTTTTATTACTTGCGTATAGTATAGTGTTTATTGCAAAGTGATTTAGACTCTGATTTAATCCACCCACTCCATGGGACCAATCTGCAGTTGACATTTATCATGACACGCACACCTTCAAGTTTAGTCCATTTCATTGGTCTAGTCTGCCTTATAATTGCTGCACCTTTTCAATTTACTTCCATATGGTTGAAACTAGCCATAGACGAATAGACTTTGTCGTTTTCTGACGTAGGTACAAGTCATTTTACAACCATAGGGTGGTAAACAGTTACCACCAGTTAGGGTGGTTAACTGTATGTACACAGTTACACAATAAATTTCATCATCATGTTCATCATCAGCCTACAGCAGTCCACTGCTGGGCATAGGCCTCTCCATTGCAAGTCATTCAGGTTGATTCTCGGCAACTCTCATCCAGTTGCTACCAGCCCCCCGGTGAAGATCGTCGCCCCACCTAGCCTGAGGGTGTATACCTACTCAAGAACACGTCTACCCCAACGGTCATCGGTTCTGCAGCTAATTGCCCCTTCAGCTTACTTATTCAGTGAGCTATATCGTCAACTTTGGTTCTCTGTCGGCTCACCTCATTCCGGATTCTACATGCAATAAATATATCTTTACCTAGATCATTTCTGTATAGTCTGTTGTATGGCATCGTTTCACTTTTCAGAGCCTATCACATATCTGTCACTGTCTGAACGGTCACCGTAGACTTTAATCAGCACTTTATCATAGCTTTGACTGTTTATTAGTTCACTGTTCCTATATTATCAGCGGCAGTAGCAGTTTTTATAATACGATAGTAAAACTTGAGATTCCAAATAATTTGAAATCTATCTATACTTTTTTTGAAGTGAAGAAGAAGTGAAAATTCTGTACATTGAAAATATCAAAAAAATAAATGGCAGGGGGTGTTACTAGACCGACACAAAACCCAAAAATGTGATTTAAAAAATTTTGTCTGTCTGTCTGTCTGTTTGTTCAGGCATCACGCAAAAAGTACCGGTCCGATTACGATGAAACTTGGTATAATTATTCTTTAATATCCTGGGCACCACACTGGGTACTTCTTATCCCGGAAAAGTATTATACAATAAAAAACAAACTTAATTTTGCGGTTCGATCCCTAGACCCGATTACTGTATCAACCGCAAATAATAAGTTTGTCGTAGGTACGTCACCCGCACTGTAAATGTAGTGCTGAAGGTTGAATTAGGCTTGCACCGGAGTCTGAGCGCGGGCATCATACATTTTTTGAACTTTGATTTGAACGGATGTGTCGACTGGCGAGCGTTCGTTCTTAATAGCATTTTATAAATTGTATGTTTTAACTGCTACTTGCAATTCTAAACCGTGCTTTTCAGTGCGACCTTTCTATTCCTTTTAGTTTTTACTAAGTACGTAGTACTACTACTAAGTAGTTTAAGGTAGAGTTATTTAGGTTTATTTTTATAAGTCGTAGGTATAGATTTTAATTTTAAAGTATGGGTAGTATATTGGATAGTGTACGTGTAGTAACCATTGGTTATTTTATAAAACTGTTAGGTTAGTCATTCGTATAGATATTAGTTTTTAGCGATTTTGCTTATTTATTGAGTTTAGATTAGTTATCATCAGAAATAGGTTTATTTAGGTAGGTAGGTATTTTATTTTCTGTTACTTATTGAGTTTTTTTTTTATTAGGTAGGTACTTAGGTTTACTTTTATAATCTTAATATATATAAATTACGTGTCACGATGTTTGTCCGCGATGGACTCCTAAACTACTTAACCGGTTTTAATCAAATTTGTCCACCGTGTGCAGTTTGATCCTAGTTGAAAGATAGGATAGAAAACAAAAATATGACAGAAACGTTAGCCACAGCAACGCGTGGCCGGGTCAGCTAGTCTAATATAAAATTAAAAGTCCTGTGATCCTGTCTAACTGATTATATCAATGCACAGCCTAAACCGCTGGTCATGACATTAAATTTGGAGAGTGTGTTCTTTGTGAAGTGTATATAGGTATCCACTAAGAAAGGGTTTTTCGAAATTCCACTCCTAAAAGGGTGAATGGGGGGAGGGTGAAATTTCGCGCGGACGAAGTCGCGGGCAGAAGCTAGTAAATAATATTTAATATTTTTGTATCTTACGAGGGTCATTCAATAAATACTTAGCCTACAAAAAGTAAACGAAAATTTTGGAAAAGTGGCAATTTATTTTTCAACATAGTCTCCTTTTAGTTCGATACACTTAGCCCAGCGATGCTCCAACTTTTTTAACCCGTCCGAAAAATAGTTTTTGTCAAACTCTGCAAAATAGGCCTCCGTGGCGGCGATGACCTCCTCATTTAATCCATATCTATTCCCGGCGAGTGATTTTTTCAGATTAGGAAACAGAAAGAAGTCACAAGGGGCCAAATCTGGAGAATACGGTGGATGGGGCAGCAATTCGTAGCGTAATTCGACCAATTTGGCCATGGCAACGGTAGACGTGTGAACCGGTGCGTTGTCGTGGTGAAACAGCACTTTTTTCTTCGCCAGATGGGGTCGTTTTTTCTTTAATTCGGCGTCGAATTGGCCCAATAAATCGGCAAAGTAAAGCCCTGTAATTGTTTTACCCTTCTCGAGGTAATCGATGTAGATCACACCTTGTGAATCCCAGAAAACGGTAGCCATAACTTTTCCGGCCGATTTTACAGTTTTCGCCTTCTTTGGAGCACGTTCCCCGGTCTGGATCCATTGTTTTGATTGCTCCTTGGTCTCTGGTGTGTACCAGTGGATCCAGGTTTCATCGACGGTCACAAAACGATGCAAAAACTCCGCTGGATTCCGCTTAAACAGCGCCAAACACGTCTCCGATGTGGTCTCACGGTTGCGCTTGTTTTCTGGTGTGAGTAAACGCGGCACCCATCGCGCGGACAGCTTTTTCATGCCGAGTTCCTCGTGAAGAATATGATGCACTGTTCCTTCTGAAATGCCTCAGTCTCAGCTAGCTCGCGAACCTTCAATCGGCGATCTGCCAATACGAGATCATGGATTTTTTTAATGTTTTCCTCCGTAGCAGCTGTTTTCGGTGCACCTGGACGTGGTTCATCAAAAACCGACGTACGGCCACGTGCAAACTCGTTGAACCAATTCTTGACGGTGGCCATCGATGGAAAAGAGTCACCGTACACAGCATCCAAGCGCTCTTTTATTTCGATGCGCGTTTTCCCTTCCAAAAATAGGAATCGAATCACAGAACGATATTGCTCTTTTTCCGTTTTTGTAAAACCGATCGACACGTTCGCTTCCATAAGTTGTCAAATTAAAACAAATGAAGGGATTGGAATGAAAATTTAAAAAAAATAATTAAAAAAGAATGTGCTACACTGTGGTAAAACTCTTTCGAAACTACAGCGCCCTCTGGCGATGAGGCTAGGTACTTATTGAATGCACCTCGTAAGATGAATTTGTATGGCGAGGCTTTTCAGTGCGACCTTTTTATTCCTTTTAGTTTTTACTAAGTACAGTTTAAGGTAGAGTTATTTAGGTTTATTTTTATAAGTCGTAGGTATAGATTTTAATTTTAAAGTATAGGTAGTATATTTGATAGTGTAGGTAGATACGTAGTGACCGTAGGTTATTTTATAAAACTGTTAGGTAGGATTAGTCATTCATATTGATTCGTATAGATATTAGTTTTTAGGGATTTTGCTTATTTATTGGGATATACATATAAGTGTAGGTAGGCGCTAGGTGTTAGGGCTCTTCTATAAAGATAGTCTTAAAGATTTCGTTATTTTTAATACGGACATACTTATAACACGATGCCTTCCAGAAAGAGACCATCTCTTTCTGCTACATCGACACACGCTAGGCGAATGAGACTAGCCAGATCACAAGAATCAGCTGAGGAGAGAGAATCCCGGTTAAGCCGCATGCGGGATAGCATGACTAAAGCAAGAGCACGCGAAACCAGTGCCGATCGAGAATAACGTTCTACACAAATAGCACTTTATACAAAAAACTCATTGATAAGTTTCGTCATCCTCGCGAACGAAGTCACGGGCACAGCTAGTCATTTAATAATTTCATACTTTCCCTATCACATTTCTATTGTTTATACCTGGGTAACCAAACCTCTAGTGAAACTGCGCAACTCTACACTTATGGCAGTTAACTCTTTAATTTACGGTCGATTATGAACTTTAAACATAACGTATCCGTGCAGTATTATTGATTTAAATCACATGTAAAATAGACTGTGGGCTACGACAGCAATTGCAGCGCTTATAGGATTCCAATACTGATATTGAAGCTTTACTGTGTGGCCTTGCCTTTCCATGGCGAACGCTGAAAAGACTCTTTACTTACAGAGCCATCGGCGTACAATGGTATGAATCGTGGTTCCCTTTTTTGTTCTTTGTTAACATACAAAGATTGTATGTAATCGGACAGTCTACATTATTGGGGTAAGTATGATGATATCAAAAACCCTAATTTAGTCTTTTGTCGTCTAAAACCAGTGGGTCCCTACGCGTTTCACACATTTTGCGTGTCTTTGTTCTAAAATAGCTGTATAGGTGCGCGTGGGCAAGGGACTGCGGTGATCAATATGATCAGATATCACATAACGCTAACGCCTCGCAGTCTGCCGAGCTTTTATAATATTTGATTTAGTGAGGTGACGTGATATTCTTAGTGGAGGAGTGTCTGCTCTCTATGCGAGGGAGTAGGTACGATGCTTGAATGATGGCCATGATGATGGTGTTTGCGTCTTTTTCAGTCTGGACATTTGTTTCAATGGGTTCTTTAAAATGTTAAAGAACTTTTGTTTCTGGGTTGACCAAATATGTAAATAATAATTCACTTTAAATATAAGGAGTTTCACTCGTATGCGACGGAAACTAGTTTACTATCCGTCTTCAGCTTCTCCTCGCAACAATGGTTACAAAATCTGAACAATATAAAGAAGCACTACGCTACGACTGCTTGAGCAGTGGTGGCCCAGCCCAGGTAACTGTTGTTGTAGGTCGTAGGTTCGAACCCAAACAAGCACTTTATGTAAATTATTTCAGCACCGCTGCTCTCAAAACGGTGAAGGAAAACATCGTAAGGAAACTGGAATGTCATGTGCTGGAACCAAAAATTCTAAGACATGTAAAATCTATCCACCCGCACTGGGCCCGCGTGGTGGATTACGGCCCACTCCATTTCAATGAGAGGAGGCCTGTACCTGTGTCCCATTAGTGGGAACATCATTAGCTGGTTATGCTACTACGTCTGCTTTACGCTTCAGCAAATAATCCTTTTTCTCGAACAAAATCTGTACCAACATCTCCCATCTGCAATAAACTATTTAAGATGATTTACCGCATTCAATAAACTCATAGCTCATATTAGGATATTCTCCTTAATTCTATTCAAATGTCGCCGACGCCAGCGGCCGCAGCCTCTGTCTTTAAACTTTAAATCCATCGTCCATACTTTAGGCTCGTTGGTTTATGAAACATTTGACGTTGGTTTATGAAACATTTGATTTATTCTGTCACTCTGTGATACATAGTATGAGTAATTTGCTATTTCCTTTTACGTAGCGATCTGGGATTAGATAAATTATATGGCAGGTTGATATATGAGCGAGCTACTTGGCGAGACTTGATCAGCGCTTGGTCACCTGTCATGTTATTACTAGCGAGGATGGAAATTAATTGAAGACGTGCTGCAATTGAATGGAAATTGCTTTAAATTACATTATTGCATCGGGTTGGCAATGTTGTACTTACCTATAGTATTTATTTGTTTGATCTCAGCGTTAATTTTCAACATCCGTTTTGATTTAAATACTGGTCCCAGTTCATTAGTTAAGACCATTGTTATATACATATATGTAAATCAAGTGCTGCCAGGTTGTCATCTATAGCAGGGAGTCGGTCAGGGTCAAGTCCTATCACAACGCAATCAACGCCCTGTATTGATATTGATATTGTGACTAATTTACAAACAAATGACAACATGGCGCTGATTATTTTCTACGATCGGGTCCCATAAAATAAGATGAGGTGCCTAAATCTAAATCTTGCGTATAAAAAATAATCAGTGTTCTATCGCAGACATTCTGTCCTTCCAATAAGATGCTTACTGCTTTAGGCTATCTTCCTTATTAGCGAGTGCTAGGTATTTATGAAGTCATCGACTGGTAATGCTCCAAATCCATAAATTCAGATGACCATACCAGTGTTATCGCATCGTTTTAGTACAACCAAGCCTGTTGATTTATTTTGCAGTTATTTCGAGCAATGATGTAAATAATATATATATTGTGGTACCTACAGCTACACTATTAGATGCTCTGTTTTATGACCAGATGGTGATGATTGGTATTCTAAATTAGATTTTAAGCATAGTTGACCCTAGGTGAAACTGAACATATGAGGAAGTATGTAGGTCCAAGGTTCAGAGCTTAGCATACCCATAATATTATAATACTTACACTACTTACATTACTTAGCTTTATAGACAGCAAGCTTGAAGCTTTGTAGACCAGCACCTCAAACAATCTTTTTGAGTTTTCATCACTGACGGGTGTATGACCGTTTCTTCCCAGGAACCATTTTGCTAATACTTTCCCAGCCGTAGCAAGTTCCCAAAGGTACTTACAATGTTTATAATATTACCGCAGAATGATTCGATACAGTGTCCAGTGTCAAAACAATGAGCTGTGCGCGGGCGCAGCGTTATGCAAAACAATACTGCAATGAAATTAATTAAACTGGCCGATTATTTCGGTTGTAATTTGGGCAGTACCAACCTACCAACTCTATATTGTAAAAAGCCACAAACATTATAAATACTGTCTTACTGGGAAAGTGGGAAATGTGTGTTTATTGAGGCACATTAGCACATTCAAACATTACTGAATTACTGATGAAATCGTTGGGGATGTACAAGAAAAATAAAAACTTTTATAGATACCTACCTATCAACTTAACCCTTGATTTTGCTGGTGCAGCCGTAACAGACGTTGTTACGCAAGTAATTGACTTCAAACTTAAGTCGTAGGTACTCGTAACGTGAAACTGGGAGTTTAAGTAATATTGCATTGGTTACCTATCAGCTCATCGTGGTCGTAAAAGTGACAGAAATAGGTCGAAGTATTGTTCGCCGGCTGTCAAGTAACGCACTTTCGGTGTGCATGCAGGTCGGTCGCTGTCGGTGGCAGAAAACACTGGTGGAGCGAGGAAGGCTGATTGTACTATAATTACCTATTTACATTTATTGAAAAACGAGTAAACCATTCCAATTTACATGATTTCATAGTTTTGCTATGCAAGACAAATGCAAATAAAGTACTTACTAATTTCTTATTAAAATTATAGGGAATGGCCGTATATTTAGGTGAGAAAGATTTACCTAATGAACATAAAATCGTAAAAGAAAATAAATTTGGTCGATTTTTCAAATTATCATTTTCTTATACATATACAATAATCTAAACCTTATTTTATAACTGACCTGCAACACCTCATGCTTTTCTTCGTCACTTTTCTATGAGATACCTAAATAATTGTTAATCGGGTCATGTGTATATTGTTTGCGTATGGCGTCGCTGGACAATGCGTGGTGCTGGTGGCACACGATTGATTCATGATTGTGATGCTAATGCGTGACGTCACCGTGCGACTGCGTGGGCGACTGCGTCAGGGTGCTGCACTTTACCTTCTTTTAGTATGGAGTAGTAAAGTTACCTAATTAATAACGAGGTTTCAAAAAAATATAAAACATTACTTTTAATTTTATGCTTATATTTTGATAAAATTCTTATAACATATTGACACCCCTCCTTTTAATATATCAATGTTGACACCATATTAATATTTTATCGATAGGATAATCCTAAAACCCTCTGACGACAGTCACAATATCTGTCGTTTTAAAAGAGAGACCCTGTTTCTTCAAATATCAAATCTACTAAATAAAAATCTGAAATTCATTGACAGAGATATCGCACAGCCCATACCGCTGCGTTCGGTCCACCAGGAGGAAAATTTTGTACAATTCCTTTAACAACGAAGCTGAGTACTTTATAATGCCGGGGCCACACCAACGGTAAACGCAGTTGATTATTGCGATTTTGGGCTTTAAAGTCTACGGTTAACGCCCAACACCGCGATAAACAACGGCGTTTCTCGTTGGTGTGGCCCCGGGTAGAGTATTATATTATCTGTGCCCCGGGCATTAGGAAGGATTTTTAAAATTCATCAGTAAAGGTGTTATATAGGAGGTGAAAGTTTTTATGGAAGTTTCTCATTTTAGCCGGTGGGAAATCCCACCGATTACCGGGCGCACAGCTGACAAATATCAAGTTAATATTGCAGCTCTACAAATGGAAAATAATATTATAGACAGATCGCACCATTTGTCCCATTAATTATATATTTTCCCATATTTACGTGCACATGCACGATGTACCTACCGAAGGTTGATATAGGTAATCGCTAGACTATTGAAACCAGTTTTCATAACATTTTAATTATTTCATCTAATAGTCCACTTAACGAAGCAGGTGTAGAGTGCGTGAGCTGAAACCTAAGCAATTTCTTCAGAAATGTGTTCAGGATGCCCAGAGGGTAAACATACTAAAAATCCCCGCCTCTAGGGAGGGCGCCGGGGTGGGGGGAGGGGGTTAAAGTTCCCAGTTTTGAGTTTTTCGCTAATATCTTTAAAACGGTGCGTCGTAGAGAAAAAATGTCTTCTACGTAATGAAAGCTAATAAAATTTACTACAACTTTTGTCCTAAACACTTTTTCGAATTCTTAACTATTTTTGAAGTACACGTTCTAGAAAAGTGAAATTTTCGAAAAAAAACCGACTCTTCCAACATTACCTCTTGCCTGCTACTTCGATCGTGTTATTTCGGGATGAAAAATAGCCGGCATGTTAATCCAGGACCTAATTTACCTACATACCAAATTTCATACAAATCTGTTCAGCCATACAGCTATCGAAACATTTTTCCTTTTTTAAATATACGATTAAATATTTATTTTATATCTTAATCCGTTTAGGTGGTGAAGGTCCTGACAAGGTTCCTTCTTCCAAAGCACCCTCATCTTCAGTGGATGGTTCTTGCTGGAGGAACTCTTCACCATCTTCACCATTATCTCCATCTTCACCATCGTCTTCGTCAAGAGACACGCCGTTGAGACATTTCCCTTGGCAGTGTAGGCATGCCGCAGAACATTTGAGCATTGCATTATATCGCCTACATCAACCGCCACTATCCTGGAATAAGTCGTACTGTGGTATTTGATGGGTACATAAACTCAGCAAACACCAGTGCGATTCTGTAACCATGTCACCGTGAAAACTTAGGTGAAGTGAACGTGGAGTGAGCTGTCATTAGTGTAAATCCCTATAGCATCAGATGGAATGACAGCTCACTTCACCTAACTTCTCACGGTGAGATTCTAACAGAATCGACCGGCAGTACTAAGTCACAAAAACAGAGGAGACGATACAAACTGAAGAGATCGGGTGATATCAATTTGTCTTGGAGCACATCAATACCATTGAAACAAGAAGATTTCTTGTCTAAGCCTTACATTAAAAATCAACTTATTTCCTTACTGCAGACAAAGCTTCAGGAAAAAGGGACACAAACACTCCAGGCCACCGAAGATGCTGATGTCCTTATGGTGAAAACTGCTGTGGAAAAATCGACTGATAGTTCTGTAACTGTCGTTGGTGAGGATGTCGACCTTGCTGTGCTTTTGATAGCTTCCACTCCTCCCACCCAAGACACCCTGCTGCTGAAACCTGGCCGAGGGAAAACCAAAACAATCGCACTATCCACCCAAGAGATGCAGCAACATGGATATGAACACATCCTTTTCTTACATTCATTTACCGAGTTCGACACAACATCTGCAACTTTCAGAAGAAGCAAAGTGGGTTTCTTAAAACTGTACTTGAAGTCAGATATCATCAAAGAAGCAGCAGCGATCTTTCATAACCCCGCCTCCACGCACAATGAAGTTGATGAGGCTGGGAAGATGTGCTTTCTTCAATGGTATTGGGCGCCAACAAGACTGACTTCCCTCAACCAGTATCGCTTTCAGTTGTTCATGAGATCATTGGCAAAGATTAAGCCTGACCTCTGCTTCCTCCCACCAATTAAGAACGCAGCTCAACAGCATTCACGGCGCACCTACCACCAAGTGCAACTGTGGCTTGGGAGTGAGCTTCCTCCGCAAGAGTGGGGATGGAAACATGTAGGAGGCAGCCTGGTGCCAATAACAACTGATGATTTGTCCGCACCAGAGATCCTGTGAATATTTTGCCGATGCGCTAAGGGTTGTGGTAGTAGCAAATGTGGATGTTGTAAAGCAATGCTCAAATGTTCTGCGGCATGCCTACACTGCCGCTCTTGACGAAGACGATGGTGAAGATGAAGACAGTGGTGAAGATGGTGAAGAGTTCCTCCAGCAAGATCCATCCACTGAAGATGAGGGTGCTTTGGAAGAAAGAACCTTGTCAGGACCTTCACGGCGTAAACGGATTAAGATATAAAACAAATGAAATTAAAAAAAGGAAAAATGTTTCGATAGCAGCAGCTGTATGGCTGAACAGATTTGTATGAAATTTGGTATGTAGGTAAATTAGGTCTTGGATTAACATGCCGGCTATTTTTCATCCCGAAATAACACGATTGAAGTAACAGGCAAGAGGTAATGTTTGATAAGTCGGTTTTTTTTTTCGAAAATTTCACTTTTCCAGAACGTGTACTTCAAAAATAGAAATTCGAAGAAGTGTTTAGGACAAAAGTTGTAGTAAATTTTATTAGCTTTCATTACGTAGAAGACACTTTTTTTCTACGACGCACCGTTTTAAAGATATTAGCGAAAAACTCAAAACTGGCAACTTTAATACCCTCTGGGCATCCTGAACACATTTCTGAAGAAATTGCTTAGGTTCCAGCTCACGCACTCTACACCTGCTTTTGGATCATTCTTTGAGCGAACTATAAGTACAAGTTGTTTGCGACGCCCACGACGTTCTCTTGTTTACACAATATTATGATGGGTTTAGTAAAGGGAGAAAAGTCGATTTTTTATAGGTTTCCACAGATGATATAATACTCTAGTAGTATTACTAACGCTATGTCTTCCGGTACGCGGTCGCCACTCCAGAACCTTTTGGCCCCATCGGCCGTCTGTTCTGCGAGCAATGTACCCTGCCCACTGCCACTTGGAAGGCCTCACATAAGGTGGACCGACGACCTTGTGAAGGCCGCAGGAACCCATTGGATGCGAGAAGCACAGAACCGGTCGAAGTGGCGGTGCTTGGGGGAGGCCTATGACCAGCAATGGACGTCTTTTGGTTGAAATGATGATGATGATGGGTATTAATAAGTATTAATAAGACGACAAATCTTTCTTGATTTAGACTGCTGTTTTAATTTCCCATTTTCCTAATAATTTATTGCTCTTTCAGCAAGTGCTTTCAACTTCAGTCCAATATTGTTATGAGCTTATGAGATAATAGTATTTTGGTTACAAGCCAACGTTCAAATAATTGCGAAACACTAATGTAAGGTAACACAACACAACGTCTCCGATCAAGATGAGCGAGTATTTAAATAAAGTTGTACATACATTACATTGTCATACTCATTATTATAGCGCAGTTTATTGAACAAGCATGAATCATAAATCATACGTAGGTACTTGACCCATGCAGTACCTACAGTCAGAGCCGTTTTTGTTTTTACGTCATATTGATTAGGGGGTCAAATGGGAGTAGGTAATGGGACGATATGGAATTCGGGATTAGACATTAAAGCTAAATTATCTGTAGGCACGAATGGTTTTTGCAACATCCTAGAATTATTCAAACTTTTCGTTTAAATAAACTCAAATATAGACAAATATATACAACTCAAATAAATACTAGCATTTGGCCGCGACTACGTCCGTGCGAATTTTCTAGTTACCCCGACCCACCTCACCCACCGCGTCGCATCGCATCGCCTGCCCGTGCTACTCCGTTTCCGCTTAGCGTTCTTTCTGACTTTTTTCATTTTGCTCGGCACCTAAGGGCCGGCGTGATGTTAAGTAGCCTACCAATTGCTAAAAGAATTTTTCAAATCCGACTGGTAGTTCCAGCGATTAGTGTGTTCAAACGAACAAACTCTTCAGCTTTGCTATTAGTATAGATAGACAGATTTTTGATAGTCAAGTTAAGAAAATAATAAACATAAAAAAAAAATTTTTTTGCATATTTTTAAAATTTTTAAAGGTAAGTATCTACTTTTTGATTTTTTATACTTACTTCAGCCGAAAAACCTAACAACCCCAAAAGGATCATTTGGCTACCTGGTGACTTAAAATCTACATCATAAAAACACTTATTACCTTTAAAGGCCCGATAATTTAATCATCACCTTAGTAATTGACTTGTTCTAGCTTCCAATGAATTAGTCGTTTCCGTTACTTCAAAATAAATGGCGATCATTCTAGCCGCGTACAGTAATTAGTATGAGTGGTTCATGCAGGCCGTTACTATGAAGGTTGGCTCTGAGCTGAATGAAACAGTGGGCTGGTTATCTTGCCGCACAGGTTATGGAGGTCACGTGGAGGAAACCTGTTACTCGGTACCAATGACATGGAAAAATATGTATATGAAGTTTTCTTGATTAGTCTTTCTACTCAAAATTCATGAATTATCGTCTATATCTTCCGTAGCGTGTCGTAAGATCGTCGTTATTGTGGGCTGTCTTTTGGCTCCCACAATATCCTGTTCAAAAAGCGCAAATTTGTGTCATAATTACCCAAAATGTTCTTTGAGTTTGATATTTCGAAGGGGTGGTCCCGTGTTCCCTTGCCAGTTTCATCACAGATTCCTTAGTTTTCTCAATTTTCCTTAGTCGAACTGTAATAAACTTTCTTCAAATTCCTAGATTGGTTTCTGCTCCATTTAATTATATTAGCCTTTACGCCATGCCCATAATACATACGAGTATCTCATCTCCTTTCATAAAATACCTTGAACTTGGCGACATTGAGCTTGAAGATAATTTTCTAGTACGGTAGGTACCAGTGGTTTGAGTAATACTTCATCATAATAAAAGTTACGCAAACAATGGACACTTCGAAATAAAATAAGACCGAGTAACTACAGATTAATACTAAGTGATCTTTAAACCGATCTTTGCGCCAGTCGAACGGATAGGTGGGCGATTATCAGAAACGAGTGATGTCATCGTCTTAAACACTACCTCTCTGTGGGATGCAGACATTGAATCAGTTTCGACGACCTAGGCTTAAGGTCTTAGGCCTTTACGAGTAAGACCTACGCCTACTTTAATTTTTAGCGCCAAAATATCCTAAGAGTGCTCAAACCTTGGATTCTGAAGCTACGTAAGAGTAGGTACCGTGCTTGTTTTTGTAGCAAATCACTTTACAACTTTACTTTTTAGCAATAAGTATCGTATTCCGTTTTGCAATTTCACACTATTAAGTGTTTTTCAATGTTATTGCATTACAGCCTACAATGTTCCTACTGCTGGGGACCAGGTCTCTTCTCTTCAGGAGTGGAGCTACGACGCGGGCCCAGTACGGGTTGGTTGATGTCACGTCTACGATTTTTTTTTAGTTCCTGGAAATGCCGGATTCCTCACGGTTTTCCCTCAGCGTTTTGGGAGCAGTGGTAATGAAATTATATTTATATACAAAGTAAAGCGCCTACCTAGATTCGAACCCACGACATACAACTTGTAAGTCAAAAGCCCCGCCTTTACCACTGGACCACTACTTCACTCCAGTTTCCTTGACCAAACCACTCCACGCGCTGATCAAATTAAGCGTTGAGCGACAAAGTTCGTAAGATACCAAAATACTAGTAAGCCTCTTCAGAAATCATAGCTTTAAAACATATAATACGAAAAAGAATACATCAACTCCTGAGGCATGCATGCATGAAGTAGCTGTGACAGGCGCAGCTCAAGCAGACCCCTTTTAGGGTTATCTGCAATAGGTTGATTTATTACGCCTACTTTTGCGTGAAATACTAAATGTAGTAAGCTCAGAGACTAATAAACATTTTTTCCTCCAGGTCAGTATGTAAATCCAACACCATAAACAATTTTACAAGTCGAACGAATTCCTTAAATTCAATCGGTCCAGTATGGCAGAACTTGTCCAGAATCTAGCGGCCGTATTGTTGGTATTTTATGGACCTTATCGAGCCCGTGCGAGTCGTGGCTCTCGTTATGTTAAATGTACTATGTAACACCCTGGAACTTGTTCCTGCGTGGATCAAGGGACGCAGATGTTGCTCAGTTACTTGCAAATGTCCTGAATTCCCCTGATGTTATCTCGCGATTTGATGCTTCTGTATTGATTTAAGTTCTATAAGGATATGTGGGAGTGAAGCAATCACCTCTTATTCCAAGAAGGGCACGGGAAAGATAACACAAAAATGAAACAACATCCACAGTAAAAGTCCCGTTGCTCAAGGCTTGCGAAGGCTGACCTCGAGCCATCAATAACTGATAATCATCTGTGACAGTTCGTTCCTCTTCCATCCGTCGCGTCGGTGGCACATTCTGAAAACTTTAGTACTTTCACAAGAAATCTGAAAGCAAATGATAGGGACCCTGCAATTATTCAATTGTTTAGCCGGATCAGCGGTTTGTTCCGGTTTGTTCCGGTTTTTTCAACAATGGTTGGCCTGTCATTGTCCAGTATCGGCTTTATCGCTGCCACCGGCCATTGTGCACCCAAAACCACTTTTCGATACATTATTGTCTTAGAGATTATCTCATGGAGCATTTATCTTGATTATTGTCTCATGAATCATTTACTTTCATCAGTAGTATCTTCAAGGAATAGTGGTTTCAGTTGTATTCCAATAGGAGTCTAATGTGTTCCGATCAAGTTTTAGGCGGCATTTTCTGTGATCAAAACTATAGTGACAAATAGTAAAACGACCGATAGACACAAAAATATGTCGGTCGTTACGTAACCATAAACGCTGGCTGTCGAAGAACAGGCTTTTATGGCATCAAAATAAATAACACACTTAGACTAATTAGACTCGTATGTGTGTATTGTGGCATCGCTTTCTCGGAACGCGTTTCGATAAGTGTTTTATCTTTTAGGGCACGAAAGCCTGCAGGAGAGGGTTGAGGGAGGAGTAAGAGGTGCGCGCGCGCATCCTGAGGCGGTCGGAGAGCCGGCGCGGGTCACTTCGCGGCCCACAGTGATCGCTCGGACGCCGACAGCTCCGCACGCCACGTCGACCCAAGCTCGCTCAAAGCCGCACCACGCGAAAAACACAATAAAACCAATCGACCCCGAGTGACCCCAAAAGTGCATACCGAGCGGCCGACACGAACGAAACGACTTCGCGAATATACAGAATAAAAACAACTAACACTAACGCTTTGCAGTAACACGTGAGCTTTATTAACTGTTATTATAAGTTATAATTAACATAAAGGTGGAAATTAAACTGTGCACTGGAAGATAACTGAGTTTTGAGCGATTGTTTAAAATTTAAATGGTAACGGGCGAACTGTGTTAGCGGCCGGTGGCTGTGCTCAAACACAGGTAAGTTTGACTTAAGTTTTAAATTACGATCTCATGTTTCGCTCAGCTGAGCGCTACAGATGGCGGGCTAGTTGACAGTTGTATTTTTTTAAACGTGTCCACGCATAAATTAAGGAGTAGGCTATTCATTCAAATACAACCACATTTTTCTTTCAAGTTTGATGTTTAAGTTGTATGAGTAATATCAACGTAATGGTAATGATCCAATGTTTTAAGAGTTGGTGATTGTTTGCTTACGTTGGTGTTTGTCTCTCCAGTGGAATGCGCCGGCTTTGTTCCGTGTGTGTTGTGAACCGTTGTCATCATAACAAATATCTTTGCGACTAGGTGTGCGGCGGCAGATTCGGATGCTCTTGTATGCACACCTGCTTCTTGGATTCTTGTACCTACTTTATAATCTTTGGCGTGTCATAAGTTAGGTACCCTTATCTCTAAGCCCGGTATTTCGTAAGTTTGTCATCAGTAGTTATGATTGAGTTTGTCCGACACTTTTTCGTTGTAACCCTAAATAAACTCGTTGTGGTCTTTATCACCTATTTTGGTGGGGACACAAAATGTTTCTGTGTTTGCCTTTAGGAGGTAACTCTGAGTCATCATCAAGTTCTTGTAAGTGTTTTGTTGTTTCTCTGTTCCTTTCTAACTTTATCTCCATGAACCTGAACGGAATTATGTTCTGGACTTTTTTAATTACTTACTTTTTTTGTCTATAATCCTGAAACCACCCACATTTAGTTTCATTCCAGTTACAAAGTTTTGTGAAATTCAGTAGAAGAAGAAGAATAAAAAAAAAAAACAAAAATAACTTACCAGTATGTGTTATGAGTATGACTTATGAAGACACAAAACCAAAACATGCCCTCAATTCAATAAAAAGGCAAGCATACTCAAGTTCTACTGTTGATACCATACCTAAAACTCTCTGTTTATGAACAACAAGATACAAACAAACACGAATCAATGAGCACTGCAATGAGTCAAACTATATCACCCAGATTTAGGTAACATTCATAAGAATAACGATGATTCGTTTAGTGTTAAAGTAAAAATTACGACTTCTTCGATCTATTACTGCAATTACTCAGATGAACCTTAGTCAACAAAATATATTCAGCTATGATGACATCGAAGGCATCAAATCTCACCATGAAACAGCAACAGGATTTGGTGATGGTATACATTCAAACGCACTTGTTTGTGCAATCAACTTCACCTTGGGGAACTCCTCGATTTGGTCCCATCAAAGAACCTATAATATCGATTGAAAGTTGAACAAAGCTTAATAGAAACTCTATCCCTTCGTATATATAATAAGCAAAATTGATCATGTTCAAAGGACCACTGTGGACCATACTTCTACATGGTAGTTGGTAGTCTGCCGTACGTACGTATGTAAATACGTATAGCGTACCTGTGCGGCGGGTTGCAATCAGGTTCTGGTTTCTCGAAATAATCTTACGCGATGTTGAATAACACCGTTCCCACGCAGCCATTATTAAACGAGTTAATAAAACAATTATCGAAAATAATAATAAAATATTCCGTGTTATGTATGAAAGTGAATTTGATAAGTGTTTTGAGTTACTTCCATGATTCCAATAAATTTTGAAATGGTATAGCTACAGAAGAATTCCTTTGCTTTTCATTAGAACGAACTGGTTGTTTAGTTGCGCAGTAGGTATTAGAGGTCCTTCAGTCCTGACCACTAACCACATGATGTGGCAACATTGCAATTGTTATAATATGTAATCAAAACGTCAAGTGGAGTCTATCGAAAGCCTCACTGGAAACAATTTTAAACAACTCTACTGTTCTTATTCAATCAGAAAACTTATCATGTCCTTGATAATGAAGTTGCTGTAGACGAGCTCCCATTTATTGTTGTCTGTTATCAGCTACTGAGTCTTATAACAACCTTAATCTGGATCACAGTCTCGTGAGAAAAGTTTTGATCATGTATAACCATATTATGGTTATACATGATAATACATAGGAGAGCATTAAATAAACGATGGATGTAGTATAACGACAGATGATGTGGCTAGAAAGGATAACTAGTAAAATTACGGTTAATATAGATGTATGAATGATGAAGACACATGCTGCGCCCACCCAAAATAAACCGGGATAAGCAGAAATAAATCATTTATCGAAGTTGAAGGTTCCGTCTCTAATTAGTGTACAGACGCCAGCACATCAACCTACCCGAAACTGTCAAATTTTCCCATTCATCTTTGAACCTTATGCATTAGCGATAAAGTTGAAAATCTATCAAAGAAATTTGACAGATTGTAGTAGCTTGATGTGCTGGCGTCTGTACCTATTGCAAAACATCCAGCTATGCTTGAAACAATACCCGTTAATCCTTATTAATAAAAGTAGTAATTATTATAATTACACGTGTGATGTGCAGGCCATACACGTTGTGCATGACATCATCTTTCTCTAATCCAAGTCTTTACTTTTGTTAAAATATATTGTTTGAATGTTTAGAGCATTCACTCAAATGGAACCAATTGGTTTTCATGTGTTCTCCTTTGAGTGCAAAATGTAAAATTGTGTCACCCTTTGTACAGTTTCTATATTTATGTCTGTAATTTATATGGTGTACATTTTAAAGAGTATTCTATCTATACAGGGTGAAATTGAAAACATGCGACAAATCGAAATCAGCTGTTTCCTACATTTATGTTCGCATAACTCATCAAAATGTAGGGAACAGCTGTTTTTTTTTTTGCGTTTTCAGGTTTGTTCCCATAGTAAAAGTTGTTCATAATGATGAGTACAATCTCCCATTTCGATTTGTCGCATGTATTCAATTTCATCCTGTATATCTAACTAATGTCAGTTAATTTTTTTTTTTTTTTTTTTTTTTTTATTTATTTATTAATTAAAAGTAACACATGTTCACAGACATACAAGTATTAGCATGCAGTTCTAACCAAGAGAAAACTTAGACCGATTTAACAGCGGGTCCCAAACTAGGCACAGCCTGTATCTTGGTGACCCAAACACTATGCAAAGTTACTAATTGAATTAGTTCTGCTAGCGCAAGATTGGTATTTATGATTACATAATAAAAATTAACTATTAATAATTTACAATTTACAATTCAATTTTGATTTGTTAATTGATAATTAGCTATTAAAACAAAAATGAAGAAGTAGCTAGAATAGACAAACAAGAACAGTTGAGGTGAGTAGATGTGGGGTGTAATGTGTGTGTAGTTGTGTATGTTAACAGAGAGTGTGGTGGGTATTAACTTGAGATGCAGAGTAAGCTTTCTGTTTCGTCATAATTCCGGGCCAGCAACCATTCTTTAAGTTTAGTTTTGGCCTCAGAGTAGATTTTCGGCACAGTAAAAGTTTTGCTTATAGCATTGAACACTCGTATGGGTAAAAACGACGAAAACCGGGCCGCGAAGAGGGTTTTTGTTGTTGGGAGTGGGATTCGTTCGGGTATTTTCCTTCCCCTCTTGCTGCTGCTTGAGCGATTACTGTTGCGTTTTAGTAGGTTTAGTAGTGACCCTAAGATGAACAGTTGCCGCACACGTAAAACCCCAGATTCCTTATAGAGTTCGTTCGTAGTTTAGCTTGACTTCGCTGTGACACTTTCTAAGTTATACTTAAATTCATGTTTGGATGTAACAGTTCAGCTACATAAATATCATGAGTAACACACTCACAGTTTTTTCTACAACTAATGTCTTCCGTAAGATATTTTATATTCATTTTGCGCTAGTAGCTTACTGGTGCTTACTGGTAGAACCAGATTTTACTTCTGAAGATGCAAAAGTATTGCGACTTCACATGACAGCAATTTCGTCCTATAGATCGGTAGGTATTTCCATTGAAATCTACATATAGTGTGTATGAATTCGTCAGTTTAATACTTATTGTTCAACTCTTGAGTTTTCATCGCTTTAACATCGCAAATATAGCGTGAACGCAGCCTTAAAAGTGTAGGTTTCGTTTTCAATATATTTGTCTGTCTGTCTGTGTGCGTATAGACTGGTTACACGTTGACCGTGACATATTCCTTGCATACTGTGATTCAACCGTATTGTTGGTTTTGCATTAAATGCGGTAATTTCTTTTTTTAAACCGACTTCGCATAAATTTCCAGTCTCCACATTATGTTGTATAATTTCGGAATAAATATTTTCAAGGTACTTTTTTATAATGACAATCTCAATGTATCAGGGGTCCAAAAGGATAATTTAAAACGTTCGTTTTCTTTGTTGTCCTTTATGAGTCATTTTTTCTATATTTTCTCACAACTTAGCTAAATCTCCGTTAGCAATTTCCCTAACTTAGGAAACACCCTTTTAATTTTCGATAAAACCTTTTTATTTTTGCCTTATCTTCACAGAAGCCTTCTCCGAATGATAGCGATATGCCACATCATACTAAATATTATATCAGTTTAGTTTTGCACAATAGCCGATACTCCGATAGTCACAAGTAACCTTTGCAGACAATGTTTATCTCTCGTAGAACACGTCGCAAGATGTCTGTCGCAACAGTTATCACTGCAGGAGTGCACGTGTCTATCGCACAATTAACTATATTGTTGTACACATCACGCACATTTGGGTTTTGGGCTCGCAGCTGTTATGATCGGTGTTGATTCGAATTCAGTTGATCAGATGAAACTTCATGGTTGAGGTGTGAGTCGGGCAATTAGAAGTTATGGAGAATGTCTTGGTACCTGATTTAACCCTAGTCGCAAGTCAATAAGCAGTTGGACGGACTGCACTTATACTGACAACGCATACGGAATTGAAGATAGCATGGTATGTGCGAGACAAAGTCAACATTACGCTGGACACCAAAGTCTAAATCTAAACAAAATAAAATCTAAGCCGTTTGATGTTTAAATATTTGAATGTATGTATATTTGAACGCTATTGAGGACCCGAATCCTCAAACAGAACCCACTTTGTCCGGACATTAAACAGTATGCCTCCTATTACTAGATTAACGACTGTTTAGCTACACATTGTACCTAATTGAGAATTACAATTAATTTGCACCGTATCATGTCTAATTCGGTGCATGACATGTTGAGTGTGCTCAGCTACTGATACCGAGGAGTGTCTACGTACCTGATAGTGCGTGAGTCGAGTTTACCTAAGTATTGATACTGTATGAACGTGACATTTGTCTAGTTTATTAGTTATTACTTACTATGAATCTATTACTAATGACTGTTGACATCGGCTGACTGTGTTTACTTGGTAAGTAATTATTTGGTGGATATTTTATGATTTTAATTATTGTTTGAAAATTCACATGACTTAATACGATATATTCAGGTATTGTGAGATTAATTTTTACGTAGTAAGTAGTCTTTATTTTATTTTATCTTATGTGGAAAAAAAAAAGATGTTTTTTTTTAATAATTATAATTTACATTGATACAAGTATAAGTATCAAAACCTAATTGGTGTTATCATGTTAGGACGTTAGGACATAATTCATTCAAATAGAGCTACATACTGTATAAGTAAGTTAAAAATTATGATTTTATACTAGGCCAAAACAAATAGAACCCATCATACACATAATACATCAACATTACGAACCATCTAACTAAATCAATTTGTCGACTAGACATCAAGCTCAACAAACACGAACAAATAAAAACTTTCTAACAATATAATTAGTATACAATGAAAGCCCCATCACAGACTATCGTGGTAAGTAGCCATGATGGCAGCTATAAGAAATGCCGCGCGCTTCCCGCCTCGGTGCGCAAGCGCAGGCTTACCATGGCGTAATGGGGCCTATTTATTAGTAAGCTGATGAGCTTAATTTTATAGTGGCTGAGCGAGAAATGAGCGAGGTGAGATGAGCTACGTAACGTTTAACGTATCGAAGAGTCGGTTTATAATGGACTATGTTATAATGATTGTTGGTCTACATTGTACAACTATTTAAAAGATAAAGATCTCTTAAAAACTCGTACAATGCAGTAGTTACATGCGTGTGATTAGACGATGACAATAACATTTAAAACAAAGAAGCCAATACATTAATTTAATTGCCCATAAAACATAACTGTCATGTTTAAAACATCGCAAATAGAATTTCCTAAATCAACCACAGTCCGCTCAACTCCGCTCGCATCGCTCCCACTGTTCATAGACAAGTGGACTCGAAAGTACAGATAACTACGAAAGCCCCACACACCACACACGGCGTACACGACAGTCATTAGACGATATCTACATGAAGCATATGCGCGAGCGCAGCTACATGCCTTGCATACTGCTGAGCCTAGCGAGAATACTTTTAATACATTTTGTGTGAACTTCCATGATTGTAATCATTTTAATTGATTAGACAAATGCTCTGATTAGTTAGAGAAAGGAAAATACGTTAAGACGATTTAAGGAAATATCCAGAAACAGGCGATCACGATGTGCATTTTGAAAAGCTGATCGAGCCTCTGAACGTTTGGAACGTCAATATTTTGCAACGAGGGAGGTCGAACTTCCAAAGACTTAAGTTGCGCTTTTCAGACTAGGTACGGCTTTTGAAGTGACAAAATGCATGAGATACACACAAACATAACAACACGCCTGAATTCCCTGAAAAGTTTGGCAGAAGTCTATTGCCATGTACCAGGTGCAAACCCAGACTCCGGGCGCGGTCGCAGCCCAAGATTGGGGGGGGGGGGGGGTCACCATGGGTGCCAAATTGGTCGTATGTATTAAAACGGCAGATCATGTAGGGTGGGGAGAGCGAGCGAAGCGAGCTCAAAAATTTGAACAACCTACCTCGGTTTGGTTAGGTTTTATTTTATATTTTCAAACTGAAATAGGACTTACAAGCCCAAGCAATTAATAAAATGTAGAATACAAGATTGAGCGAACGAAGCGAGCTCGAAAATTTTGCACACTCTCGGCTAAGTTCGATTTTCTTTCGATCATTCCAAAAGGAAAAAGGACTAGGAATTACATGTTTTGTCGACATACGAAGAAAAGCTCAAGAATCAACAGAATGTAAATTGCAAGAGCGAGCGAAGTGAGCCTGAAAATTTTTGCATCCCACCTTGAATAGTCTCTGTTTTCTTTTAACCATCCTACAGAAAGAGAACTTACTTTATCGAATTATGACGAAAACTTATAACTCGTTTTACAGCAGTTTAAGAATCAGGCCTTAACCTAAGCCTTTCGAACCTTACGTAGGTATGTACAAGTGGGGTGCCCAAACTCCGAGTGTGCTTCGCTCGCTCTTGCATCCTAGATTCTATATTTTATAACAGGCTTTTTAAACTTTTTGTACTGTCATTTCATCATTTTAAAGCAGAGAGTACTTTTTGATAGACTTTTAAAGTTTTTACTTCTGTTGGCAGTCTGCCTATGTCCTTAATGTGTTTGTATATTATCGGGGTTTTCGTGGCTCAAGTACAGTTTTAACTTAGTAAAACAAGTAAATCATTCAGACTCTCGACAGCTTGAATGATTTTGGGGGGGGTCATGACCCCCACGACCCCCCCTCTCGGACCGCGCCTGCTCCGGGCATGCATAAGATAACGCAAGTAATGCACCCTTAGTAGCTGACCACAAAAAGATCTTGTTTCAAACCATCTATCTAAAGATCTTGTTTCGAGCCATCTATCTAAAGATCTTGTTTCGAGCCATCTATCTAAAGATCTTGTTTCGAGCCATCTATCTAAAGATCTTGTTTCGAGCCATCTATCTAAAGATCTTGTTTCGAGCCATCTATCTAAAGATTCATGAACTAGGTCACAAAAAAACTGCATATTTTTAACCACTTATTTATTCTACATATGTTCTGCTTCATAAACATTGTCCTTCATTGCTGGTTTAGACCCACCGTTATCGCTTCCCATCGTCAGTGAACATGCAATCAATCACGCGTCTAACGCGAACATTACGCGTCATTACACGCCCACCATATTACTTTGCAACTGAATAACTGATGCAATGCCATTACCGCCTCTTACACACAGCCGAGGACTTGCAGGGTTCTCACCAGAAAACAGGGACATGAGATATACTTATTGTCGCAAAATATTATTTAGCGGAAAGTTCAGTTTATTCAGTGAAACGTTACAACAACTGACGGACGCTGGTGAATACTGGTGATGTCGCCAAACAAGAAACGGAATTCTGGGCCGAGCCCATTTAGATTGCTATCGACACGCTAAGAAGAAGTGCGATGTTTTGAATCAGCAACTTGCAGGCTGAGAGGAAAGTGGATTATATCGAGGAAAGATAAAAAACAAAAAAAATCTGTTCAACTGTTTAAAATTAATGGGAATTCGGAACGTTTGTCAACAAAACCAATAGGCGTAGTGTTAAAAATAAAAATAGAAAATACTGCAGCATTAGTCTTGCAATATATTTTTTGTAGCTTATTTTGTGTCCCACTGCTGGGCAAAGGCCTCCCCTTTTTTCTTGCAAACCTCCCTGTCTTGTGCAATCTCTGGCCATGTTGGCCCTGCAAATGATATTAGATCGTCACACCACCTTCGCCACCGACCGGCAAGTCGTCTACCTCGACGGCGATGTCCTGCCTCAGGCGACCAGTGAGAGACGATCTTTGCCCATCTCTCCGGATGCATTCGTGAGACGTGTCCGGCCCACTCCCATTTCAGCCTGGCTTTTTTTTGTCCAACATCCGCTACTTGAGTTGTGGAGCGCTGCATAATATATAATTAATTTATTCAGATAACAGAGATCTATTGGGTTTGTTACAATAATCTTAACCTATGTTAGTACTTAACTAATAATAATAATACAAACAGCGATTGAATTATGTTTTATTGTAGTATTGTTGACGCATTCGTTGGTTAGTTTGTTACTGGGAAATAGTTATAATAATACCATTATTAAAAAACGGTTTGGTGCTAGTTTTTGAGGAAATTGTGCTATAATTTCCTAATTTCCCAATCACGTTAGGCAGAATGACAGACATATGGCGAAAAAATAATAAGTTGTAGTAGTAGTATGTTTGAACTTCTTATTAAGAGACTGTCAGGTGCTGTCACTTCATCAAAGTACATTGACTTGATGATCATCATGTTTGCTATCACTTATGTGAGCAAGTATATTTATTCTATTGGCTATTATAGCTCTTGTCCGTTTGCTTTGAATGAGAGTTGCTAATGCACTATCTCTCCCTTATTTATAAAGTTACTTGTAGTTTGTAGTTTAATAATGATTAAACATGTGTAACCATAGATTTGGTGACGTTAAAGGCACATTTATAATAAAAGCGTGTGTCTCATGACATGACATGACGACATGACATCACGCCTGTACTCCCCGCAGGGTTAGGCAGAGGTGTACCCCTAGTACACCTACATTTCGTCCGCTACGTTTAAGTCGATTTTAATAGGGAGCGAGCCTATTGTCATCGACTGGGCATAAATCCATCCTCCAGGCTACTATTGAGAAATTCCTCTCGAGACCCGGGTATCGAACCCAGGAGCACCATGCCCAGCAGTAGCGCAACCAGCTCTACTAACAAAATGTTTAAAAGTACAACCCCACCATTATTGCATTGGTTACAGCTTCCTAATAATGATTCGACTTCTGGTTACGGCGTAGCGCCGTAGCCCCGCGCCGCGCGCCGTAGCCCCGGGAGTGCTACGAGAATCCCAAAATCGTGACCAAACTAAAAGTTCCTTTTTGGCCTCCACAACCCATGACCATGGTTGGTCATGGGTTGTAAAAAAATTAAGAAACAACACCTAGGTGTTGCTTCATAATTTTTTTGTAGTTCTATTCAAGTACGAAAAGTAGTAAAATCAAAATCAAAAAGGCTGAGAATCAGCACTTAAGGTTGATATAAAATGCTACGTTACAAGCAAGAGATTTATCGTTACGTCCCAAAAAATATTTGTTATACATAGCGTAGACCCTGTGCAAGGTGGTGCAGCGTCATTTTCGCGGCAGGAGCGCGACGATTAATATCGAACTGTTGACGTCACCGGCGCTCGCGCCGATCAAGCCATCAGGTAGGCCCCTGCCGTGGACCGTTTTAGGCGGTTGACCATTTTGACTTTTACAACACCATTCTGCAAAAATAAAAAATATGACCACAATATATTATAGGTATAATTACGTTAATACAGACTATCTATGTAAATAAGGCTTCCAATTTATTGCACGAATTAATTAATTTTTAGCAAGTAAATGTTAATGTTCAGTCAATACCCTCATAAAACTGTTTGACTGTCCTACTTGATAACAGTGTTTTTGTCAAGAATGAATTCACAATGTTTGTTTTCGTTTTCTTTCTGTTATTTTTATTTATTTCTTTGGGAATTAATATAAAACAGGCATTATCAGTTGGTTTTTTGGTCTGGAATATTGTTTGTATTCATTTATTTAAGTGATAAGTGGAGAATTTGCTCTTGTCACAATTTGATGATTATCTACTATAGACACAAGTTGGCAGGTTGGCTTGAAATCATTACAATCTAAATATTAATGCACATTCGTGTTTTATTAACATAAAACTATTCATGTGCAGTGTCTACGTGACTGCAAATAATATCAAAACATAATTTTATTACTTATTTGCTTTGTTTCAAAACATACACTTCAACCTACACACGGCTTGAGCTCTAGTTAGATTTTTTGTTCAGACGATGTCTCTTGAATCACTAAGTTACAATATCGTAGGCGATGTCATTCATTGAATCATAATGCAAAATATTATGTAGTTTATCTATTGATGTCACTGTCAAACTTTTTTTTTTCAGGTTTGGTTTTACTTACCTAAATTCAGACATCATACATACATCATACTTTTGACCATTTCTGTACTATAAAGCCTGGTACAAATTTTGGCAAAAATTTCAAAATATTTTGCAAAAGCAAACCGCCGCATCTGTGCTTGGACTTAGCGTGGGCGCGAGAGTGCACAGATCGAGCGATTGTTTCATCTAGCGCCCCCGCGCCGATTAGCGGCGACGCGCACTCGCCCGCCCGCCCGGACAAGTGTCGCTCGTCTGTGGTCCAACTTAGCCAGCCTAACGTCAGTCTCCAGGATCCACGAGCAGGAGACGCAGCCTTTGTTTTCGATTAGCATTGGTGAGTGATAGAAATATTATAAGTACTTGAAAGTGAGAAAAGTCTGAAATGATCAGCACTAGCGCAAGGATGAAAAAAAAGAAAAAGTAAGAAAACCTTCGTGTGTGAAAAAAATCGTAAATAGTTAGACCATAAAAATATTGTTAGTGTATCAAACATGAGAAACGTGTACAAGAGCTTTAAATTCATGAATTTTCGTGATCAATCCTTGTTATTAAAGGAAATCTTGAGAGGTCCGGGTAAATAACTTGGGAAACTTGGGTATTCATCGTTGCAGTTTGTGCGTTGTTATCCCTAATGTCTCCAATAGTGGTCTAAAGGGCCTCTGCAATACTCGACCCATCTTCATAAAAGCCGAAGCGAAAACAACGGAGCAATCCTTGCGTAGGTTTCAAACCTTGAGCAATAATACAACGATAGGTTGAACAAAATGTAAAGTGACATGAAATGATTCGTCTATTGTAAGGATCGTCTCACAAATTGAAAAAAAAAACTGTTTTAAAATCTACGAGTGTGGGTTTACTGGTGGGTTTAGCATCAGTCTTGTCATCTGCTACACAAATATATTTTTTTATAATTAACACCTGAATTCTTTGGCTTGTTTCGGTTGTTTTCATGTTTAGTATTGTACCTTTTGTAAGACTTGCTATAAGGTATTTTGGATTGTTGTATGAATTCTCAATTTGTTTAATAATCAACATCAGCCGTGCCATTGTTTACGTGCACTATGTATCCTACTCCTGCTAAGATCATACGACTTAGTGCTATGCTGTACAAGCTTCTGTTCAATATCCAGGTACACTCCTCCAACTCCTGCGCCTCTATTTACCTTACTTTATCAATTCATTAATGTCTCCGTATGGATATATGTATTTAAGGTCTTTCTCTTTAATTTGACTCTTTGTCAGATACCTACTTGCAGTAAAATAACTCAGATAACATTTACTGTGGTATTGATTGCAAATGCTCCTGCTGCCCTCATCGACAAATCATCAAATATATCAATATGAGTCATCAAAATGATCTCGGTATCATGTAACAGTCCGCACATTTTCCTGTTAATCGCGGTTTGATCACGATATATCGTACAGAGGGTCTTTATCCGATGGCGACAGAATAAGGCATGACTTCATCTCCTCAACGTCAGATGTCTTCCGAAGCAATAAACATTCAGCTTCATTTACTAGTTTATTTCCTTTGTCGGGATTTATATTTTCTTCAGTGAAGTTATTCTGTCTGTTGTCGTTCACTGCAGTTGGAGCTGGCTTAACGTCTTCTGTTATTAGTGGTTTGAACTAATAATTACGAATAAAGTTCGTATTAGAACGTTTTATTTAATTTTCATCATCATTATGATTTATTAATTCCAAAACCCTAAGACATACGAAACTATATAATGTTGTTATAATAAACGCGATATTGTTTACCCAATTAGTACCGTATTTGCTTCTGATTTCGATATTTCTGTTCTTGAATTAACATCACGTAAATATAATTACTAATAATTATATAAAAACCTATTTAGTTATTTTTCTTCATAGTTTTGTGGAACAACTTATTCACCTCAATGTTTCATTGAATACCAAGAAATATGTTTAAACACAAATAATAAACAGTGATCTTGTAAAAACCATCGGAATTTATATTAGTCCGCATTATTTTATTGAATTCCCATTATTTATCCTCTGAGGCAAATGCAGCTCAATCTACATTTGGATCACATTCCTTAATAGTTTCTATAATTAAAAGTAATAATTATAAGCTCGTCCTTTTCCTCTTAGATTTTTGTAGCATTGGACTTTGAAGCCATCATAGGTATCCATAACATCATCAACATTGTTTATGGGATTTTCAGTACTTTAAACAGTTTAAAACTGGCTTGGCGTTCCATGTCCTAGAAATATAGTTCAAAAGAATCAATGGAAAGTATGATGGGATGCAACTGTAGTTCTGTAGGTATCTAATTTCATAATTGCCAAGATTTGTTTTAAGGCTGGCAACAGGCTTAAAAAAAAGTCAGGCAATACATTTATATTCGCTTTATATTCAAGAAATATACTATCATTGTTTTGGTATTTATTTTTATCTTCAAACTAGACCTCTAAAACACCTTCACACTGCATAGATGCATGCAGCGTCTATAGACCGTATGATTGTAGGTAGCTGGTAAACATTAAAATGCAATTTTCATTGTCATCCTAAAAAGGAACTTTTAATTCCTCCTCCTGTGGAGAAAAGGCTTTACTTCAATGACGTCACTCTTAAACTAATCCTTGACACTAAAGTCTGAAACCTGTCCTTATGACTAATATGTATATTTACGCCAACATTTATAAACTGCTGTCATTGTGCGCGTGAGTTGCCGATGTGTGTGTGCGCATTGAACAAACATTCGACATTCTGGCAAAGAAAATTATGTAAAACGGATGGTCGTACGTGTAACAAAGGTTTAAAAAAAAAAGTTATTATAATGTATATTTGTCATGTTTTGCTGTTATTCGCGACATTGTAAATTATGTTTGTGGAGTGAAAATCGCAGGTGATAATAGTTAATTAGCTAGTGTACAGGATTAGGTAACGAGTGTTTGATAAGGACAATGAATATGAATTTAAATAGAGTAGTGCTTCATTGGTTTTAAAAACTTAGTGTTCATATTTGTCAAGTAAGTATTGTATAACCTTCAGTAGTTTATTAGTGAAAGAAAGGTCAGCTGATGATTTAATTGTGAATCATTATGTGATCGATTTATCATATTGATGACTCGTCTTATATGAGTTGAGCATAGAGGGTTCGTAGATAAAAAAATGTAAAGAAGTGACTCATGCAAGTCATACTACGGTCTCCAATACAATTGTCACTGTTTACAATTGTCTACTGTCTTTAAATGGTAAAGTTGGTTGGTTATGTATTGGAAGGATATTGTGAACTCTGACGGTAAGCCGACCAGCATCCTGTCCTTAATGTCACGCCTCTTCCTACAAATTCATAATTATTATAAACCATAAGATATTTCAAATACTAGCTTCTTTGATAATCACTAAATAACAATAAAAGGCATCTCATCTTTTATAAATAAATAAATAAATATTGATTGCACAATGTAGGTTCACAAAGTGACATACTCTGCTATGGCGCAGCAAGCTCATTTACAACTAAATAGTTTGTATTGGTAAGGGACAGTGCTTTTTAAACGTCATACACAAAGCCCCCAAATATGCCTAACCTCAAGATTAAGCTTCAGAACTCATAGAAGTCCTCCTTAAAACCACCTAAGACCTCCACAACTTAAATATATGTTATCCTATTCCTTCTACCTTCCAACCTGCCCCAATTGCGTCCCACACAATGGGTCCCTCGGAGCGTGCACTGCGCAGCGCTGGTCAGCTCGCGCAGACCGGCTCCTGCGCGCTATGCCGTGAAGGCTGCGCTTGTGTATGAGAATTTAGGTTGCTATAGTTTTGCCAGGGAAGAGTACATATAGGGTAATTTGAGCCAATTTGAATCTTTAAGGAGTTGCTTTCATTTGAGTTTACATTGAAATGATACCAATCACCCCTTGATACATAGTTTTGTCGTGAGGAGGAGAATAAGAATTTGGTTCTGTTGTATGATTATAATTATCCATTGGATCTTCACGTTGCTCAATCTTAATTTCAGGGTTCTATGTTTATACGTCAGGCAATGCTTATTACTGTTTATTGCTGTTTTAAGTGATTAACAAATAAAGTAGGTAGAAATTATAAAAGTTATGTTTGAGGCAATTTTCTCAATGATACAATTTCCTGGAAATAATTTTGCTCTTTATTTTTGACTGTAGCTTTCGGCCAAAGAAACGTTCCTGATAAATAGCTGTCATGGGATTAACTATATAGCTTAGCGAAAACAGCCACGACAGATGACATCTTCATCTGATCATTGAATCTACCTACTAACAAGCTGTTGAATATATTTACATCCTAATGCGTAGTTAAGCTATTAGAGACAATAGTTATATCTACTTGACTTATGCTGCACTCTGCTATTTGTAGGATGGGCACTTAGTAGAACGGGCATGTCTTATGTAACAACGGTATACAATCTCTAAACCCATGTGGCCCTGCCACAGTTGGTCTTTAAATGGACTGGAATGCTACCATCAATTTCGATACTTTTTTTTAAAGGACCAGCAATGTTGGATTGCAAAAATGTCGTGTCATATACCTAAGCAATTTTCAAATTAATTCGTTTTAAACGTAGCGGGCGCAAATCAATTTTTCGATCTGTCATTTACACTAAAAATGTTGGCAATGTCGAAGATAGGTAGCTGGAAATAGAAATTAACTTTCGAGGTTCTTAACATATTTATTGCTATATTATTGGTGAAATATGAAATGGCGTCTAAAATATATAAAAATGGCCACTGTTTTGCTAATACGAGTAGGTATGTTGTTTATATTACGGTTGATCAAAGTATACAGTGCGCGGTGGTACGTAGTACCAACTTTCAACTGTTTCAGTGTGAAAACGGACTCGTATTATCATTCAAAACATTAGTGTGAACTGTGCGTCCACCTTAATGATAGTTTCCACTAGAAAGTCTAGCCGAGTCAGATGTAGTGCATGTTTTGAGAAACAGGCGGCGCGCGCGCAGGCGTCGGGTTGCGTCCGCCAAAACATGCACTCTGCGGGTTCTCGGAACACAGACGCTGTGGATACAGATCGACTCTGAAACGGAATGTAATAGTAGATAACTAGGCAATCCTAACATTGCCTAATTGTCTTTTCAATGTATTGTAAAAGATTTTTTGCTAATATATGGAAGTTCACAATAATACCTACGATCTAGGAGTGGTACCGACTTGTTAGTTGAGAGGAAGGGAATCCTAAGGACGCAAAAATCAATTTTGACTCTGGTCTAGTAATAAAATAATAAATAACGCAATAAATGTTGTTGAACTGTAATAGATGGATAATGTCTGCCAATGATCATCATCATCGCCTACAGCAGTGCACTGCTGAACATAGGCCTCTCCTATTGCACGCCATTCAACTCGATTTTCGGAAACTCTCATCCAGCTGCTCATGTCTGACAATGACCATGCATATTACATTCAATTGCTGCACGTGTTTCATCAAGCAGTGCCCGCCTGGCCCTTTATGCGACAACTTTCCATAAATATTAAGATGAGGACCACGTTGCTTGGATTATAATATTTTAATAACAAAACAGCATAGCGTAACAGCACATCACATACCTCTATGACCTCTATGACCTCCACAGATACGCAGAATTAGAATTAATGCCGAAGCTTGTGTCGTAGCCTCGCGGAGTATATGTACAGTATTGTGGTTTATTTAAATGCACTATGATAAGCAGTAGCAGTAACTGCAGTACGTCACCAAGAGTCAGATTCTCGACCGATTCCTCCCATTCCACATAATTTCGCAACTTTGTTTATGTTTGTCATGGTTAGCTTCGGTCTCAAATGGCTTTTTATTTTCCATATTGTCTCCGGAATCAATAGAATCACGTCAAATCACGTGGTCCTTCCGGAAAGGTTTCAAGATTTTTACAGGCTTCTAATTACATTGGCATAGCAACGTCTTTGAGTTGACCGCCAGCACTGTCACGGTCTCATGGTGCGGGTAAATTAACTCATAACTCCAAATTGTTTGTGGGCGGAACTGAACGCTTATAAGGCGTTTAGTCGCTATATTAGGAGATGTACAAAATAAACTTTTATTTACCGATCCTCCGAATATCTTCGCCTCTTTAGGAAACCTGCAACGATTTGGGAAGTTAAACTTTAAATGTTTGGGTTAAGGGTTACTTTGGATCGGGAATTCGGGATATTGTTTGGAATCCTTCCAGTATCTTCGCCAGTTTTGGTAACTTGTTTGTAATCCAGTTCAATTTCACAAAGTTAAGGATTGATTCTCGTTGTGTGCTTTATATCGATATTTTCAATGAAGAATTTATATTAATTAATTAATTTATTTATTATAAGTTCAAAAAATGCACAAAAATCATAAAACTAAGCCCGACAAAACCGTAGTAATGTAGCACAAAAACTTAACGCCAAATCGATGCATTGATTACACGGTGGGCAAACTAACCCACATCGTGGAAAATCATTCGAATCTTTTCTTGTTTCTCAAAACAATGCAAACACCTCAATAACGTTGTTATCATAAGTGTAGAGGATTGTATGAGAAGCCATATTATTGACATCTCAATGATATTAGAGGCGCTTGAAGAATGCTCCACATTACCCACGACCGCGGTATGCACGCGAGCGTTATATTATTATAAACACAACTTAAGTATTGACAAGATAATAGCTTCCAATTACCGATTATTTTCACATTTCTAATTATATTTATTTCTCTAACTTCATGTTTGTCTGTTATCTACTGTATAATTATCACTTTATTGAATTTTAGGAATCCAGAACTAATCTCTATTATCTATGCTCGAAATAGATAATCATCTACCCAATTATTCTTTACACTTTATCATTTCAATAAGTTGCCTTTACATAAATTCAAGTTCGTCAAACATTGGCCCAACACAATACACCTACATTTCTCTCGC
Source organism: Gortyna flavago (assembly GCA_963669345.1). NCBI lineage: Eukaryota > Metazoa > Arthropoda > Insecta > Lepidoptera > Noctuidae > Gortyna > Gortyna flavago. The sequence continues at coordinate 702,501 of OY770139.1, forward strand.
CAATATCATCCAACGCCGAGTTTGCCAAGGAATTGGCCGCGTCCCACGGTCGGATAAAACCAGTTCGTTTCAGGACCTAGGTGTACTGGCCATATAATATAATTATGTAGTGCCTACGTAGGTATAGTATAGCCTAAAAGATACTTGTAGGCTTGTTTTATGATAGCAGGTGAGGATGGGATGCGGTGTTCTGAAATATAAAGTTATGATCAGACCATTATTTGGCATTGTTGACCAACACCAAAACAGTAGTTTTTCGCAAATGGTTTTCAAATGTTCGCACTTGCCTACATACTGTTATTATAAGGAGCCGTCCATTAGCAATCGAACACAATTGATCATGACTGATCGATCACCGCATTCACAGCCAGTTGGACAGGCGGGGGCGGGTGATTCAACTACATTTGTTTGTTTCTGTGTGTATATCACCGTTTACCATGGCCACCGAAGGGACCCTACGCTTGGATGACACAATTTCATAACTCGCACTTTTCAAGTTCTTGAGTACACTTTCATTTGCTTCCACATCTTTGTTTTACGTGAAGCGATTGTTATTTGTTTTCGTAATTTTGTTTTGAAGAGCCCATTGACTTGGACGACACAACTCGATTCCAAGTTTTCACTTTCCTCTTATGTTTGGAGTCACTATAGGCAGGTAAGTACCTACCTTCTTTTGTTCTCCATATGTTTGGTTCTACATGAAGCGATTGTTACTTGTTTTTAGTTTTCAACATCCCATTATTAATTGAATAAATCCTTGGAGATGAATAATGTAACTTCATCTGGGAACCATTACCATTAGCAATCAGTATAATGATACTTCTCTAATGTCGTCTCCAACGAGATACAAATCTAAACCACTTATTCAATCGACCTAGGCACTCAGTCTAAAATAAATATTGCCAATGAAACGGAAATGATCCTAGCTAAGTTTGCACAGATAAAGCTAAGCCTGATCTCATGTACACGAAGTGACGTCACTCAGCGGAAGCGACTAACTTTTTATTGCATGTTATTGTAGTGCTAACTCAGTGGGTGTTGCATAAATTGAACTATTTAAGGAATTATTGTTTTTGATGTTAAATTGCTGAATTGTAGTAGTTTGTGGTTATTGTATAAACGCTAGATCTAAGGCCGTGACTCCACTGTGACTGCATATCCTGCGTTCACTTGTTAATCCACTAGCTGATGCCCATGTCTTACCCTTTGTAAAGTTCGGAAATTATTCCACGGGAACGAACTAACGACATACAAAGTACCCTAACTCCTACGTATCTCAGGGCATGGTCTCTCCGTGTGTTAAATTTCAAAAAAATCGGTTCAGCCGTTTAGGCATGAAATGGTAACAAACAGACAGACAGAGTTACTGCCACATTTATAATAATTATGGTCTGGATTCTGCTTCGTCTTCCATATTTTACACTAATAGCACAGAATAACTAATAGTCTAATAGGCATTTACAAACAATGTAATTTTGATCTTAAGAACTAAATTCGCGTCCATGACTACTTTTTCAGTGCCAAATAAGAATTTGCCCATTCGGCACTAATTTGTAAACATTCTACATACTTAACAATTTAAAGGAATTTTAATTGTAAATCACGGGTGTACTAAAAATGTTTCTCTAAGTATGTGCAAAACTGTCTACCTGGCGTTTAGAGTTTGTCTACCTGGCGTGTCCGCACATTGAGCTTATCAGAATTTCTGACAAGGCATATAGGCCCGTAGCGAATGTGTTGTAAACTTATTGAATTTCTGCTTGTTCTTATAGCACGATTATTATGTTTATGAGCATGATGTTACAAGTCGTTATGTTATTTAACAAAACATGCTTTATGCATTTTAAATACAAACAAACACTTAAGGCGACTACATGACCTAAAGCGCGGTCACTATCGGACTGCATAGAAAAGAAAGAGATGCGCGATGACACAACGCTGGTAATTTATTGCAAAATTTGAAACAATCATCTATTGTTGATTTATCAAACACCAAACAAATAAAAACCGTATACTAAAATTCGGGGAATTAAATTGTCTTTTATATGGTGAAAGTTTTATGAAAATACACCGGGTAGTGTTTGCGTGATTATCGTTTTTATGTCCGCGGTAGACATTACTTTACAAATTAATTACACTATGTTAAAAAAATATAATTGCAAATATTCACATATCAAATTACGAAGCAAATGGTCTAGTATAACATTTATTTTTTTCAAAGAAATCATTCCGGTCGATTAGACGTGATGTTGAATTTAAAATCATTAGAAGTCGTATATCTGCGCCTTAAGTAAATCACGACTCATGTTACCTCGGGGACCTTCAGGCCAATTCGGCTTGACGTCACCAGCGCAGACGCATCCTCTGCAGCGCCTTGCTTTTGACAAGGTCGAACTAATGCCAATATGAATGACATTAATGTTTGTCATCATTGTGTCTATGTTTTGACACAGAATAACTAATAGTACTTAGTAGTTTGACTGGATTTCGTGTTAAATTAATTTATGTAATGATCTTGTTTATGTAGGTACTTATCGGTCTTTTTCAATTTGTTTAAACAAGTTTGGTGATGATTATTTCTATTTCTAGTGAATCTGATTATTTTATTTAAATCCTGATGATGCTATTGCCAAGTTAATCAAGAAACTTTATTCCGTGGATGGAACCTAAGTTATTAGCAATAAGTGTCCGTTAAAAGCTAGTTGGTAGGCACTTAATTTTTTATAAGGTCTTCATCTCCGTAGTCCTTTCTAACTATGTAAGTAAGGTCCTAATTCCTAAGGCCTTGCGTGTCATTTTAAATGCGCATAAAGTATTACAAACCATTTCGGTAGGCCTTTTGTATACAAATTGTGTGATAATTATACACTTTGGAGTGTGGCCAGCACAGGCCATTGTGTGGCCAGCACAGGCCATTGTGTGGACGCCATAATAAGCGGTGGTAGAAAGAAGCAGCCGTTTTTGTTTATATCATCGTTTATATCATTGTTTATATCATTGTTTATATCATTGTTTATAATATATCATCGTTTATTAATAGACTTCGGATATTGTCATAGGGTCTATTTTTATCCCTAGAAATATCACTAAAGGTACCTAAGTATTTGTTTTAGTTTACGATAAGAGTAGGTACTTGAACCAATAAAATATTTTGACATCCTGTCTGTTTACATAGGTAGTCTCTAACTTGCTATTTTCTCGAGAGGAAATCCTTGAATCTTCCTAAAACAGAGAGCTATGTTGAACTTCTCTAAAGCAGAGCAGTGCCATACTTTGACCATATTGAAGGGACTCTGGTGTGTCCTGCATATAGACTCTGATAATTGATTATTATCCTACGTGATACAGACTAAAATCGCCTGCTTCTACTACGTGCTAATTAAGTAGATAATAATCTATTGGACCGAATAGGTTATCGTCTAGCGGTAAATTTGTATAAACATTTGATGTAAGTAATGTGTAAACAAACCGTTACTCTTTGATTTTTAGCTACCTACTGCTACCATTTAGATTAGATGCAATCAAAATTACTTGCAAGTCTAAGACCAACAATTGCATAAACGTTTCCTGTGGCATTTGATTAGTTAATTTAACACAAATTTAAAATAAATCACAAATTGTTTAAATGTCAGTCTAAATCCGCTTTACCTTGAACTTCAAGTTATTCAACTGAGAGACTAGAATACCTAAGTTAAACTGAAGTAACTTTCGCTTGTGAGTTGGCTCGATTGTGAGGAAATTGTCACTTTCTTCTAAAAAACATACAAAACAAAATCGACGAATGCTGAAAACACTTTTTAGATACTGTATACCTCCATAGCTTGGTCCAAAATAACCTACACCGGCCCGGAAATCCTGTAGGTATTGTATTTTTTCGAAAGTTTGCAAATCTATTTTAATTTAGGTCTTTTATGTCAACAATGTGTTATGTCGTATAGCCTGGGCCTAGGCCAAGTGACATTCTATCAGCAATAAAGATGTTGGAATAGTCAACAACGTATTAGATTGACATTAATCAGCTCATTGCAGTCTACTGCTGGACATAGGCCTTTCCCGGGCTGCGCCACAACACTGTCCTCCGCCTTCCGCATCCAGTCCGATAAGCTAAGTCATAAGCTACCGAAAAGCTGTTGAAATTAGTTGTAGAGATACGATACCTACGCTTTGAAAACGACTATCGCAGGTAACCTACACTCTAATTACGTAACACACTTTCAATCACAATCTGTCACTTTTGAAGGATATTCTTAATACATAGATTCATGCGTTTGAAAAATTCCTCTGCTCTACAACGTAAATAACGCAATGAACCTGGATGGACTGTCAAAATGAAGCTTATTGCGGTCAATTGTCGTTGTATTGCGTACCGCAAGTACCGCGCTGTCTCTAGATCCTTTGATCAGCTACTTCTGTGCTACGACTGTCACTGATCCAAACTACAATGTATCTTAGACACACGTCTTGTAGTGTCTCATTCACAGCCACTAGCCCAGATTAACACCATCAATATCCTGCTACTTATACGAATATGCTTTCACTCTCAGGCCCTCATCAATTCTGCCCACACCCATAGTTGACATTCAGGGCTCGTAACTGCTACACGCGTGTGTTTGATAGTTCTGCCGGTGCCGGATGCAAGATGAAGCGTGAATCAGGTGACGTTCTCACGGGGGCTGTGGACGACATAGTGATGAGGAGTTTCTCTGTCGACCTTGTCTGGACTTGGAAGCAAGCATTTTCCACGATTGATTGAATTGCTGCTTGTTTACATTTATGCAGCATTTGGCAGGTGACTTGTCATGATGGATAATTAATGGGATTAGTATAAAGGCTCTTCAAAGGAAATCGTTGATTCAAATCATATCAAATCATTTATTTCTTTGCAAACAAAAACAATAATAATAAAAAAAATGCATATGCATTTTCTTCTGTTCCTCATAATGAAGATTGTTGTACATGTGCTAATTCCACATAGTCTGTAGGTCTGTAATTTATTAGATTTAGCATAGTGCACTCACCACAGTAAGTTTTGTTTTTAAATCACCTAGGAATACTTTATGATTTATAATACTTGGCATCTCTTACCTCATCAAGCTTGTGACATGTTTTTTAAAGGTGACTTTGTAAAATAACATAGGTTCATTTGACATTAATTACTTGTTATTCATATTTTTTACTCCATTTCGATGGCAAAAAGTTTAATCCTCCCGTCCAATAATCAGAATGTCCGTACATCAATACTTAGGAACCTGTCCACGTATTAATTTTCGTTTATCGTAAGTTCATGTCGTTGGCCTTCCATTATGTCACCGTATTGTGGTCATAGACCAGACAGGTGAAAATGGCAGGAAGAAAAAAAAGGTACCTTGCCCAGTTGTAATTATAGTGTTAGAAGGATCTTTTGGCGCCAAAATGACATTGACAGGAGGGCGTTGTTGGTAAACATTTTTGAACTTGTCCCTATATTACGTCCATCCTTGTCCCAGAAGTTGTATTGAAAAAACAAAATGGCGGCGTTAGTTCTGATTGTAGCTGCTCGCCGACGGATCCTCGTACCGTTGTCGCTTGTTGTTTAATACTTATCCATGACGACGTAGAAGACAACTGCTCTAATTTCAAATACTGTGTAGATACATACAATCTAAAATTCAGTTTTACAGGATCATAAAGTCTCCGATACAAATATCTACATAAATCCGTAAAAACACAATGTCGAATCAACTTTAACAACCAAATAAAAACACGAAACAACCCATTTCAAAACATCCCATCCAGACATCCGAAATATCTGGCGTCCTCAATGAGTTGGTCACCGGTTAGGCATTCAGTTTGCCCCGATCTACGCAACGTGCGTGAGTCACGGTCAGGTTGCGCAGGCGCCTCTGCGCTGTCCGGTCAGGCCCTACCCGAGTCCTCTGACCATAGGAGAGGGGCCTCTCCTAAGGTCAGAGGACTCACTTACGGCTGCTGTAGACAGGAGAAATTAACCCAATTTTATCAGTCTGCCAAAGTAGAGGTGATTTAGGGTGTCAAAAAGAGGCGTCAAAATTTAGTTACTTGGGTATAAGATTCCACACCCTTCCATCCTCTATTGGTTTTCTCCATAGCACTCATCTAGCGAATTTTCTGGAATGTTTAAAAAATGTATATGAAAAACAAGGTAGGTTCTCGTATGCCAAACCCGTGCAAAGAAAGAAAGGAAGCTCGACTCGATAGAAGACGGCTGCGCTCATACATCGTTAAAATACATAATTCTACCTACTTAACTTTATTTATATGTATTATGAACAAGACAGTACACCTATCCAATATTTTGTCCCCAGGAGTCTTTTCATAAAGTGCAACATTTTGTCACAAATTCAACATAACTTCGTAAATAGTTACGAAGTTATACTTAGGGAACGCGAAACCATAGGGTTTCGCGTTCCCTTTTTCCTCTTGATCAGTTGATCTATGCGCGTGAGTCACTAGCAGGTTCAACGCGGCCGGTCCTGCGGTCGCCCTACCTGAGTCCTAAGTCCTGTGACCTTACTGCCCAACAATAGCGAAATTATTGTGTTACACCTGCGTTTGTATGTGTGATGGGACTTCATGGGACTATAATACATGTACAAGTTTTGCTTCTTTAAATATTAACGTTAACTAATTACTGACGATGCTTTTGTTTTTATTGTGTAGGCAGGAATGCTATTTCTTTTTTTTAACTTATTTTCATTCTTTGAAATGAGAAATTACGTCTTTTTTTATTGAAAGATTTTCATATGCAAGTTTAACTTGGATAATGTATTTGAGGCAAGTCAATGTTTTTATCTGATCTTGTAATTTCGTCGATGTGTTAAGACATTATCTATCGTTGATGAGGTTTTACAAAATGTGGCCAAAGTTGGGCTCGGCCATAGCTAACAAGAACAGACGCAACACCTATCACTTCTTATCACCAAACCCTGTCCAGTACAGTTGCAACACTTACTAGTCCAGTCCCGCTGCTCTACTCATTTATCACTAGCCATTAGTTTGGCCACTGGGCCAATCGCTGTGACAGGCAGGCGGCCATTTAGGTGACATCACGGCTTATTGAGACACTAGTGTTTGACTATTAAGACGAAAAACATTCTGGAATGTTCTGTAAAAACGTTAGTGTAGTATGATGGGGGACATCCAAAGCCACGGTGCCTCTTGTATGGCATTCCTGTGCATGTATGAAGCCGGTTTATTTAGTCATGCATTTCTCACAGCTGCCTCTTTATAATTTCACGGAATGATATTAAAGTATGGATCATGTAATACTCCCATTTGTTTGTAATTGTCTCGAGAATATAATTCTTGGTAACTTCGTTTCAGTGTGATCGAAGTTCACATTCTGTTCGAGGAGCCGTTTGGAGAAATGCAAATTATTCCCGTTTGGAGTGTGCAAAACTGCAACCGCAATATCAGTTTTTTATTTTTATTTAATGGGATTCATATAAATAATTACAATTACAACTAAGCGACCTCTGTATCTAGGACACATACTTAACAAAAAAAAAAAAAACCATACAACTTTACTCGTTTCTGCCGAGTTGTATAAGATAAAAGTTATGTCTCCTTATAAAATGCTGTAAGAGGGGCAAGGGCACCAGGGTGGCGTGTGTGTACCATATATGGCCAGACCTTTGGGCCACTGGCCATATGGCGCAAGGATTGAGGTTGAGCTACTTTGACAGATGGCTCACGACAGATGCTTTAGTGTTAGCTATTAGGAATGTGTCAATGAACATGTGTTAATGTGATTGCTGATCTGAAAAAATGGAGTTTGTTTTGTAAACTAGATTCCTTTTATTGCACATCTGACAGCAAACTTAATTGGCTTATGATTAGACTTTAGCTGGCAGCCCTTATGACTTCCCTTGTCATTGTACAATTTAAATCGAAAATTTTGAATTAGTCCTATCTTCTTTCACTAAATTTGTTTTGTGCAATATTATTTTTTTCTTATAAATGATGTAGACAAGCTAAAGCTCCGAACCACCCATATGCACATCCTGATTCATCACATAGGTAGCCTCGACGGCGACCATAAATCCGGCAATGAGCCACTGACGTGTCTGGCCAGCCACTAATTGTGTCGCCAAGGTCCTTCAATTGCACCGCGCGACCAAACGTGACACTCAGCGAGATTCATACAAGTTCATTTAGCGATCACTTAAGTGTTAATTGGCTGTGATATAGTCATCATATAGGTACGTGCTTATAAATAACTCTATTTTCATGAGCATGCTGTTGTGTATACACGATGATTGTATCGTCGTTAATCTATCATCACAATCATCACAGTTGTCCTAATTACGTCAGTAATGCTCATTGCATTCTTTGTCATAATTAGGATCCTATCTAATGCTTTCCTCTGATGAATGTTTCCCTTCATAATATTTTTGCTTTAACGTACATATCTTAGCCAACTGTAACTGAGTAATAAAGCTTTGGTATGTAGGAGTTTTTTGTTTTCTTTCCATGCCATTTATTTTATGTTCTTTTGTCAAACATATTCATCTTTCATAAGGCTGGAATTGGCGACAACTAACAGTAATCCAGCAACAACTCTTAATTATATTAGTAAATGAAATCAGCAAACCAGACAACCAATACATTTGATGTGTGCCATGTGCCATAGATCAACTCATCAGCCCGGAACCAATTGTACGAGCGCGATTGTTTAATATTAGCTGTCATTCAGATGAGTATATTATATTATGGTATAAAGAGTATACCTAACATATACAACATTATTTATAGTATATGCGAAACCTGAAAATAGTTTGTTCAGAATAAGTAACTGAATCGATTTCAATATAATTTTACACCATGTTATATTTTGTCCCAAAAAATATTTAATCACTTGTTAATTACGATAAAATCGCCGAGGTACCTACTGCGAAACTATTATCAATGAGCGTACGATGCTGGAGGAGCATAAAACATGGTCACCCCGCGCCGCGCCGCGTGGTGAGCATGTTTTTGAACGGACAACCAGGCAACATAACAAGCTTATAACTTTGTGATTTTTAATGATACAGTTTTGAAATTTTGTACATAGATTCTTTACATAAAAATACTAGACACGTGTTTCGGGTTTCGCATATACTAAAAATAATGTTATATAAGTGCATCCGGTTATTAATGCCTGATTTATGTTGGTATTCGGAAATCAACTCGTGATTGTGGAACTTGGGTTCCTGTGTTTGACAGTCTGTGATCAAAAGCTACTTCTTCGGGTCGGTTTGATTCGGCACAATCGGGCGGCAAAATACTCATTTGATATTGCCGCCCGGCCTGTGCCGAGTCATGCCGAACCGAACATGTGAGTAGCACCCCTAACATTCGGTTTGGGTTTAGCCAATAATTTGCACATCATTGATTTTTTGATTTGTGCATCTGTTAATATAAGCTGATAGTCTTTATTAGGATTCGTTGAATAGAATGTCATCATTACAATCACGAATTACCTAACTACCAGTTTTGGTACAAATATCAATAGGTTAACTGATGCAGGAGCGATAGGACGCGGGCCTTGGGCTTTTAGAATGGTTTACGAAGTGTCGCTATTTTGGAAACTTAGTTCTTTAGTCAATATTATTGCCTGAACATTGTTACATAATCTGTTTCGGGATGTTTTCTATTGTCTTTGTTTGTCACTAACTAACGTAACTTCAGTACTGAAGTTATGTAGTGAGTAGCTACCTATATATTGCTAATTGTTTTTATGCGTCATATCAGTAGAATGTCAGTAGGTAATTGTAATGTTCATCCTGATATCAATTCAAATTTTACTAGGTACTGTTATGTAAGTACATACCTAATTACCTTATCAATATTTGAAAGAGAATGTAAACACTAGCGCCATGGATCATTGGTGATAGTGTGTAAAATAAAAATACAACTTGTCAAATTACCCTGCACTTCTTTATAGTATTTTCTTTTTTTCAAAGGAACGACCGTAGTAAATTTGTGGAACCAATTTTCTAATCTTTGATTTTGTCAGGCCGTTGAGTTTTCAGTTGTTGCTATAGGTACGGTCTATGCAAAGTAGAAATAGTCATTGGTTATTGTTAGAAGTCAAATGATTCGAATAATGTATCAAATATATTTGTTGTTGTTACAGAATGTCTGAAGGCGACGTGTCGTTGATCCGCGACGAGGACTTACTGCGCCGCATGGTGAGTTATTTTATATTTTTTTCAGTTTTTCCAAACAATGTGAATTAAATTCATTTTTAAAAAAGTTTTATGTACTTATACCTAATTGTTTCCCAGTTTATCACTAAAACCATTCACGGCAACTTTCAAAGTTCCTGCTTTGACCGCCCATCTGGAGTTGTACTTTATAATTTCTTAGTGAGCTCCAAGGGCTACATTTTGTGTGTGTCCTTCACAAATGCTTAAATGCAATGATTAAAATCCACAAAACGCTATATTCTGACCTCATAGTACTGGAAATGAAACTAAATTGCATGCGCCTGACGAAAATCTCGAGCAGTGCTGTTCAACTTGCACTTGGTGCTACCAAAGCTACAGTCGCATAGTAATAACAACTTAATTCAAAAAGATTCATAATGACATAATTTGTTGTGCTGTACTAGTAGGTACATACTAATTCCATGCATTTTTGTCAACTGCGAAAGCAAAGGAAGTCTAAAATAAACAGTGATGTTGGCAACAACCAACAACAACATCACTGCTTATTTTATATTTCACAGAAAAATCCAGACAGCAAAAATGGAAATTTACACCACATGGATAAGGCATATTTTTCAATTACTTATGTTAATTTTGTATGCCTATATTGGCAAAGCATAGTGCACATGCACATATTTTAGACTACAATACTATCTGTAACCATATCTATGTTTAACAAAATAAATTATTGATTGACTTCTTCTTCTTCTTGAATTATTGACTGAAAATTTAATCAAAATTAGCATATACCCATTATAACATTCCAGTGGCAGCAGACGGAGGACTTCTCCCGTAAGAAAGAGATTCGCGCGCACATGTACCGGCTGCGGGAGGAGCGTCTGCGCAACCTGTACTCGCCCGAACCCACAAGAGATGGGAAAGGTAACACACCCACTTTACTTAACTGTCTTGAGTAGTGGGGGTAGAAGGAAAAGCCCTCTATATGGTAAACAAAATTTGAGCAATAGTGGCTTGAGCAACATCAAAAGTTGCTTTGCGCTGTTTGCGGCATCCTTAGAGTGAGCAAGAGAAAAACTTCTAGCTGAAACTTTTGTTTACTTTCAATTAGAGGCTTTAGATTAGAATGTCTGTAGATCAAAGATTCGGCTACTAGAAGTAAACATAGTGTTTGTAGATAGATGAAAAAGCTTCAATGATTGTCATATTTGTCTAGATATTAACATTTGTGCATGGGATTGTATATGGGCATGGAAAAGATTTAAATGGTTGTAGTTTGAGTTTAAAATTGAACTCAGTAGATGAGATCTCGAAAATATATTGAAAAAAAAGATAGTTGTATCTGTTTACTATTGTTGTGATCAATAAAAGTCGGAAGGTCATAGAAACTTGAATTGCTTACTTCGTTTCACTCAAGGAGCAAATATTATAATAATGTATTGTTTATTTATTTAAGTATGAATACTGTCCCCATTGTTCATCAAGTTTGATATTTCTCCCCTTACTTTACACTGAAAATATGAAATTCTGCCTTCCCAAAAGACCACAAGTTAGCGTAGTTATACCCGAATTCAACAGGTAATGAGTTCAGTGCTGCGCAAGGCCACGTCAAGTCGTTCGCGGACCAGAGCTTCCAGTCGATGAAGAGCAAGGAGGTCCGCGACGCCGGCTCCCCGCCCAAGGAGTTCACGTACCGCGGCCAAGGTGCCTGCACGACACTCCCATACATAACCTTAACAGAACTAACGCTTATTAACCGGTAACGGTGTACACAGTTCACGATCAGAAGTTAATACTAATCTCTTTGCAGATCTGAAGGCGCTCTCGAACGCTGGATGGAATGTGGAGTCGGAGAACAAGACCACAGACGATGGCCACACGCACGTGAAGTCTGTCCACGCCAACATCGAGGGCAGATACGACGTGGACGGAGGCAAGGGACAGTTCGCAGCCGTCGACCATCACAAGGAAGCAGTCACCGAGTACCACGATGACAACAGTAGCCTGAAACGCAACGAGACGTCGTCGAACACGGCCGCTCGAGAGCACGTCGTCCGCAAGACTGACGACGGGACACAGATCTCGTCGACGACCAGTTCTTCGACTTCCTCGTCAAAGTTCCAGCAGATGTCTTCGACGAAACATGAAACAGTACCATATTTGACCAACGACGACTATGACCTACGAAGTTATGATACTAACCGCAATGAGGACGTGTCCTCTTTAACAAGAAGACAGATCAATACAACTAATGACTACGAACAAAACTTGAGGAAGAATGATTATGATCAAAATTTGAGGACGAATGACTACCAACAAAATGTAAGAAAAAATGAGTACGAGCAAAGTGTGAGAAAGAATGAATACGAACACAGTATCAGGAAAAATGACTATGAACAGAATGTGACAAGAAATGATGTTGAGACTGGAGAACTCGTGTCCAGGAAGATCGATTACCCTGACGACAACACCAAAGTGATAGTAGAGACGCGGTGCCTGCCTGACGGGACTCGAGTAACCAGCACCAAGAGAGAATTTCGGGCTCCAGTACAAAGCACCCGTTCTGAACAATCATACCAGACAAGGGAGAATAAGTCGTACTCCACCCAACAGCGATCTGATGCCAGGGAATCCTCCAAAATCATTCGTCACGTAGTCGATAACCGCGCAACTGACATTGTCGATTCTCAAAGAAACGTTGATGACTATGACTTCAAAAGACAAATAGCAGATTATACAACGAAGGAAAACGAAGATTATTCGGATGTGCAGCGCCATGAAACTAAAGTAAACAAGAAAGTGATAGATCATTCTAAAGCCGACGATGACTATTCGCAAACAACACGACATGTGACACGCGTCAATAAAGTAATTGAATCCACTGACAAAGATGACTACGTGCAAACTCATCAACGGACGAATCAGACCCATCACCGGAAATATGACACCACCAATATCCGCCGTGACGCAGTAATGCCACGCGACAGTCGCCCTGAAAGATTTACACCGGGCAATGAACGCCCTGACACTTCTTCACCACGTCATGAACGCCCCGAGACAATAACACCTGGTAATGATCTTCCAGAAACATTTTCACCACGTGACAGTCGCCCGGAAACATTCACACCACGTAATGAACGCTCTGGAGATTATACAACGCGCAATGAACGTCCTCGAGATTATACACCGGGCAACGAACGTCCTGGAGAATATACACCACGCAATGATAGCTCTGGAGATTATACACCGCGCAATGATCGCCCTGGAGATTATACACCGGGCAATGAACGTCCTGACACATGCATCCCGCGTAACGAACGTCCTGACACAGATACGCCGCGCAACGACCGCCCGATTCAAAAAAAAGATAACGTACCGGAACAAACCAGGCACACCGAGGAGAGAGTCCATCACGTTACGAGAGACAAAAAAGTTGAAGAGATTGTTGAGAGGAAAACGAGCACCGATCAGTATCAAACCACGTACCAAACTGATTATCCCCAAAAGAAAATCAGCAACGATTGGAGCCCCTCACACCAGGCGTGGGCAAGCACACTGCGTGCTGATACTCCTACGACCACTCGACCATCGACCAGGGCCTCATCTCCTGGTAGCAGAACTTTCAAGTCAAGCACATCTTCGCTACGAAGCAGTGTAAGCCCTGATAAAACCTCCAGAAAACCATCAAGCCGTGGTGGTAGCCCCAACAAAATTGATAGATATTCTCCGACTCGTACATTCTCTGACAGGCACTCCACTACTTCTACCCACTCCCTTACTGAAGTTAAGACGCACAAGTATACAAATCCCGATGACAAAAGACCACCAACTGGTCGTTCTCCAACTAGACCTGGTTATAGCCCTGAGAGAAAGCATCAAGATCATCGTCAGAGACCGAGTACAAGTCCAGAGAAAAGACCTCAAAACTTATCCTTCAGGCCCAGCACTAGCCCAGATAAGAAACCAACACAGAAAGGATCTCCTACCGATAATTTCCCTGGAACCGGTTCTCCGACTCGTCCTGTAGATCGTCACGATTCACCAACTAGGCAACGGGCAAGCCCAGAAAGAAAACCAACTCAGCACACTTCACCTAGTTCGGGTTTCCCACGTACAACTCCGAATAGATCTAGTCCCAACAGAACCACTGATAGCTTCTCTAAGGATACTTCTCAGAAACCAAGTCAAAGCCCAGATAGGAAACCAGTATATCAAAAGCCTAATGACAGTCGACCAAGTCCAACCTCGGAGTTCCCTCGAACCACTTCTCCTTCTCGACCTTACCATCCCACGGACAGTACCAAAAGACCTGGCACAAGCCCTGACCACAAGCCTGGTTATCAGCCGTCTAGTCCTACTACCGATAGACCTGATAAGCCTACCGACAAGCAACCTCAAGATGCTACTTCAAAGAGAGAAAGTGTGAGTCCTGATCGGAAACCGGGATATATGAGACCAACTTCTGCTAATAAACCGTCAGATAGCTTGAAATCTCCTACAAAACCATCAGAAAAAACATCACCCGTAAAACATGCACCATCACAAAGTCCTGAGCGCAAACCTCAAGACTTCTCTAAAACCACGACGAAAATACAAGCAGATCATTACAAGTTTATCGACGAGGAAACTAAAATGTACACTCGTACAGATAAAACTGACACCAACTATCCGGAACACTCACCATCTGGTCTGGAACAACCCTCTCAGAGGGATAAGGATTTCTCACCTTCTAGGAAGAGTCCTAGCAATGATACTCCTGACTTTCCGAGAAAGAGGTCACCTTCGCCTAAAGAGCATGTTACATTTATTGACCAACGTGACCAGCTTGATACGACTCAAGGCAAAAAAACTGACTTCACTGAAGAAATAACAACAAAACATCGTACTCCAAAGGATAAAGAAGATTTTCCTACTGATAAAACTGGTCCTAGGGAACCATCACCTTCGAAATATGGGACTTATGATAAGAAAAAGCCTTATGATCGTGACGTCACTGAAGTAACCACGACAACAACTACTAAGGACACTAAAGATTCAGTCAAGTTTGATTCGTTAACGCGCCGTGAAATATCTCCCAAGAAAACACCTGAGCAGCCATCGTCTCCCACCAAGAAAACACCACGAGACAGTGTATCTCCGGTAAAATCTCCTTCCAAAGACGCCAAATTAAAGCATACTGCCGACTTTATTTCAACTGAGAGAACTACCGAAGAAGTTAATAAAAAAACCACTAAAGAACGTCCGAGGCAACTGGTCACTCCATCTTCTAGCCCTACCAGGAAGCCCAAACCGACAGACACTGAACCATCGACCGGTCAAAGCTCTCCTACTACTTCTGTAAGCGGTTTTGTGTACTTTAGCTCTCCACGAACTGAGAAGACCGTTGTCACTGACTTAGATGACCAAGAATATTGCTCAGAAGTACACTCAACAGACGAAACCTCTACGACTTACAAAAGACCTGAAAGCCTAGATGTTAATAGATCTCAATCGCCCTCTAAGATACCTTGCAGATCTCCATCTCCCGAGAAACGTGCCTCTCCTTCTAAGGACAGTCTACCGAGAAAGAGCTCCTTAAAAAAACCGAGTGAGATAACGCAGGCATCTCCGATTGAAAAACCTCCATCCAGTTTCCGTGTTTCACCAACAGAGGAACCAAAAGACTTGCCTGATCATAAAGTGGTGAAAAAAGACCGCCCGGAAGGGCCTGGTTCTGATGCTCCCGTTGGCAAACAAAAGCCACCTTTTGAACGTAGAGAAACTTATGAAGACCGCTGCCGTAAGATCCTCGGTATGATGGATGATACCACTACAACTGAAACTGTCAAGCAAACGACTTATTTAAAGGAACCACAAACAAACTTGAGCTCACCTAGTGTCTCCCCTTGTCGCAGTCCTGCTCCGAGAGACACTCCATTCGAATATCCAACTGTCAAGAAAACTACTGACACCAAAACTGATGTCTCTGATTTCATATCTCGTGAACAGGAAAATGTCCTAAAAACCACTCGTCGTGAAGATGCACCTACTCACAAGAAACCTAAAACTCCGCGAGAGAGCTCTCCGACTAAGCTTCAAGATATTATTATACAAGATAAAACTATTTTAAAGTCCGAGGCGACAACTAAAGACACCGAAAATACAAAGCAAACTGTCACGACAAAGTATCCTTCACCAAGACAAAGTCCTGAGAGAAAACCGTCATATCAGCTGTCGGAAGATGTCCCTAACAGAATCAACAAAGATGGCACTCAGAAAACCCGTGAGAGTCCTGAACGACCACCAAAAGATTCAGTATATTCGCGTACCACTGGTCCTTCGAATCGTCGCCCATCGGGTACCTCTCCGAGATCTAGCTTGAGCCCCGAAAGAAAACCAGGTTACGAACCAACTGAGAAGAAGCCTGAAGATAAATATCTAAAAGAAACTACTACAGTTACTCCAGGCTACATGAAAACCACATCAGCTGTTTCATCTAAATATGATGTCACGACGGAGAACATCAAAGAGACAGTAATAACCAAAACAACTGAAAGAAAACCTTCACAAACCTCTGAGTCTCCAACAAGAAAAACTCCTTCTGACAAACCACTTAGGCCAGGTCAGCCATTTGACAAGAGTCCGCAGCGCAAACCTAGCGATGAACAAAGTACGTCAACTAAAACAAGTCCAGAGAAAAAACCTAGTGACGGCTTCCCACGAGAAACATCTCCATCTAGACCTGGTTATACTAAAACTACAACTTCTATGGTAGTTGAATACGATTCCTCGTCTTCTACTGAAGATTTAGAGGACTCTACTACCACAAAAACTTCAAAAACCGGGCCATCTTCTCGTCCTTCAGGGTCCCCTACACGTCAAGCCCCTAAACCGTCAGATGATGCTCCAACTGGACGAGCTTATCCTTTTGATAAGAGTTCGGAGAAAAAGCCATTGAAGCCTAAAGAGTCATCACCTTCAAGACCTGGCTACATGAAAACTACTGCCTCCTTGACGTCTAAGTTTGAGACCACGTCCACTGAGGATCTACATGAGACCACTTCTGAGACGGTTCAAACCAGGTACACTTCTCCCCGACCTTCTGATTCGCCTACCCGGAAGACTTCCAAACCTTCAGATGATTCTAGGCCACGACCTACTCAATCTCATCCAAAAGGTCAGAGCCCTGATCGGAAGCCGCACAGCCGTGAGCAGCCATCTCCTACTAGATCTAGCCCAGAGAAAAAGCCTGCTGATCCACGAGATACTTCTCCAAGTTACGCAAAGCCAGACAAAATCCCAAATTATATGAAGACCACGTCATCTGTTTCATCAAAATATGATACCATATCTAGAACTGAAGACGTTGAAGAAACCGCGTCATTAAAAACTACAGAAAGACGTAATTTTCAACGTCCGTCGGATTCACCAACAAGGAAAACTTCGGAACCTGAAGACTTTCCTCGTACAACTTCGCCATCTAGATCTACTCAGCCAACAGATAAGAGTCCTCAACGTAAACCAAGAGACGATGTCACACCAAAAAGAGCAAGTCCTGAGAAACAACCCGTTGATAAGTATACTAAGGAACCGTCTCCGACTAGGCACAAACCAAGCTTAGAGAAAACATCTGGGTTCATGAAGACAAATTCATCTCATGTTTACAAACAAGACACAGTGTCCGCGACTGAAGACTTCTTGGAAACCTGTAGAACAGAAACTGTTGAAAGGAAGCATCCTTCTTCTCGTCCCTCTGAGTCACCTACTCGCAAACCCTCACAGCCAAACGATAAGCATGAGCCAGAATCTGACTATCCTGGGACTGTTTCGCCGTCCAGGCCTGATCCATCGGAAAATATTACAACCAGGAAAAGTGTTAGTCCTGATCGTAAGCCGGGGCACCAGCAGCCACATGATAGAAAGCCCACTGATAAACACCCGAGAGAGACTTCTCCTTCTAACCAAACTACCTGCCCGGAAACTCCAGGATACATGAGAACCACGACTTCTGTCAGCACTAGAGAGGACACTAACAAGGTTTACGAAGACGACACCTCCATAAAGACAGCACCTTCAAAATTTCCTGCTCGGAAAATTCCAAAACCTGATGGTGCTCCCAATAAGCCTCATTTGGACAGGAATCCCAGCTGCATGCCAAAATATGATGAAACTTCACCTCGTGCCAGTCCTGAAAGACAAATAAGTGATCGATATCCCAAAGAAACATCATCGTCTAGGAAAATGCCAACTTCTGATGAGAAGGAACCTATTCATTTGAAATCCGCAACGTCTGTAAAGACTACTTATGATTCCACTTTGGAAGATATTCAGAAGACAACAATGTCCAAAATCATCGAAGATCACCACCACATTTCCCGATCATCAGGCATCTCACCTACAAGAAGGGCTCCTAACCCTGCTGATGGTTCCAACTCCACTCCTGAACATTCTCGTACAGAATCACCAACAAAGCATCAGCCTGACGTTTCTGTGAAGAAACCATTCACGCCTAAAGATAGTCTAACTAAAAAGCCTGGACAGAAATATCCACAGGAATCATCTCCGAATCGATCAGGCTCTAGCCCAGATAGAAAACCAAGCTACATGAGGCCGACTGCTGCAGTTACATCCAAGTTTGAAACCAATTCTACTACCGAAGAGTTTGAGACCATTGAACATATTGGAGAAAAGCATCCGTGTCCAAGATCATCGGAATCACCATCACGTCGCAGTCATCATGAGCCATCAAAAACAAAACCTGGCTACCTGCAACAACCAGAAGAGCCTAGACAGCTCCGTACTCCTTCTCCTATGAAGAAAACGACTAAAGTCACTGAAGTGAGCACCGACTTCCTTATGTCTGAGAGAGAACAGGAAATTTTGGACAGAGTGCAAAAATCTCTTAGAAAACTTTCTCCAGAACGTAAAGAAAGGTCACCAAGTCGAGAGAAAAGCCCTGGTAAAACAACAACCAGCTTGCAAGATATTGATATAACCAGACATACTGAAATAGATGATGAATCTTTAACTGAAGAGAAGTTCTTGGCCACTAAAATAACACCTCGTCCGGAAAAACCCATGGATGAAAAACCAAAAGATCAGAAAGTGCCAAGCAAACTTTCTACCAGAACTGTATCCCCAACTAAGAAACCCTCAGGTATTGCTACGCCTACTAAGCTAGACAAAAGCCCATATACTCCGACAAAAACTAGAAGTATTTCGCCGAAAAAACCTGTTTCGCCATCTGAGAGGCCACAATCTCCTCAGATATCAAAACCAAGTGGCATTAAGCCTAAGGAACAGATACCCTCTCATCTTACTAGGAAACCGACGCCTGCCACGCTCAGTGTGACTAAAGTAGAAAAGACAGCAACTGATTTGAAGAAGACTACTAATATTAGTTCTGATACCAAGCAAAATAGTTTCACTCGAACTACAACAGGTAGAACTCCTACGAAGACCATTCCATCACCGACCGGTCGTCCAAACGAACCCGAATCTAAGCGGACCCCGACTCCCAAAGGCATCAGAGAAAGCGTGTTTCCTTCAAAGAAAGACAGTGATACGAAGGTCATGCGCACTGTTAGCGATATTACTATGAAGTCCAAGAAACCATCACCTCAAAGAATGAAGTCCAAGCCAGAAATAACAGTAAGTGACGTGTCCACAAAGACGACTAAGACTACGAAGTCCACTTTTAAAGAACCTAATTCAAAATTGTCAAGCAAACCTAAGTCTGCAACGACACTGAACACGTCCACTGACGAAGATGATATTATTATTGATGTGCAGCAATCTAAGTCATCCAGGGAGAACTCGCCGGATCGAATCTGTCCAACTCCAGTTAATTTTGGAGAAGATGTTGGTACTCCCCGTTATCCGGACGAAGTAAGCGAACCCGATGATGAATTCAACAGACGAGCAAATCACACTATCCATGAGGCTGAGTCCATCGTCGATGATATTGTTGAAATCTGCGAAGATGATGAGCTATTTGTCAGGAAAAGTGATGTTGACATCGTTACTGAAGACGATGAAAGCCTTCTTAGCGTAACCGATAAGGTATCCCGGTTCACAAAAGGTGTCGATACAGTGAACAAGCCTACTACTACTACTACAACGTTTAAAGATACGGAAAGAAGAGTGCATTCTGATTTTATTGATGACAGGTTGAAATCCGATGAGTGCTTGCTATCTGTATCAGAGAAAGTTAACAAGTTTGCTAAAGGACCAAGGGATACGAGAGATAGTAAGAGTCCGTCGCGTAGAGTTACCGATGAGTACGATAAGAATACTGTTTATCAAGATGACTATACAAAACTTAGTGTACACGACAAAGCACACCTGTTTGTAGAGACCGCAGAGAATGTTAAGACACCTAAAGTGAAACTGACCCCACAAAGGGTGGAACGTCCTGACCTGACTAACGTTGATGACTCATTAAAGAGTGATGACTGTTTGCTCAGCGTTTCCGACAAAGTACATAAGTTTGTTAAAACAGCTGAGCAGTTCTTGACGGAATCCCACGAGGTTGAGGAGAAGGAAAAGAAAATTAAGGAGCAACATGACATGATCATGCAAAAGATAGTCAATGACGCTGATGATGAAGAATACGAGATTGAGACAACATATTATACTGAGGATGTAGAAGTTACTAATAATAGGAGGACACCTGACCATAAACACGATGAGGATAAGCCACGTAAACCGAAAGAAACTACATCATCACTTCCAAAGGCTAAAGATTACAGCAGTCCCAATATGAAACCAACGGAAAGGACGCCTACTGTTAAAATAACCACTCTCCGCAGTAGCGAGGCTGTGAAAAAAGCCAAAGCTTTATTTGAAAATATTGCAACAACGACTCAAAAAACAAAAGAAACCACTCACGCTAAAACTGCAAAGCTGACAGACATCGGTGTGATGAAGAAGTCTCCCAAGACTGATTCAACAATTGTTCTACATCCTTCTGTTGAAGATGGCTCTCCTAATGTAACTGACGTGGATAGCGAAGTGGATGCCGCTCCTCATAAACCAAAAGATCGTCCGACAAGTGGCACACTAACTCGACCACAATATCCTCGTTCTGATGATAAGCCACGAAGCAGTCCATCTCGTTTGACTGTCCAATCACCTGAAGTACCAAGGTCCAAGTCTCCAATGCGTCAAACTGTGGAAACTACAACTACCACCAAAACTCTTTTATCGAGATATCCAGCTTCGCAAAGAGCCGAGTCTCCGAGGCAGCGGCCCGAGAGTGATAAGCCCGATAAGGTTCCCGGATATCTCCGCCCCACAAAAACGAGCCAAATTAAGGAGGAAACAAAGGTGGTTGAGGATACCGAAGTAAGCAGTCGACGAGGTAGCGGCAAGTTTGGAATAGAGCTTCGAAGGACCAGCGTTGAAAGATCAACGGCGAGTAGCGAACGTCGACGCAGCGTCGAACACCCCTGCATAGAAGACATCTTCGACCTGGACCTCCTGGAACAAATGGTCAGTAAACACAAGATTTGCATGCTAATAATTGTTATTTATGTTTCCATAATATATTTATACTTTTGCTGACTATATTCTAATTTTCAGTTGGAAAAGGTCGTTGGTTACGAGCAGAGGCGACGCATCAGATCCCAAATTCGTGTCGCTAAGAAGAAGGTAGAGATCGAGCACGTTAACACTAACACTTACACTAAAACAACCAGACAGACCGTGACTACTCAAAAACTGAGGTCTCCTGAGCGCCTTCAGACAAAGTCACCAGAACGGGCTCCAAAATCTTCACTCCACAAAACCACGTCTCCTGATCGTCATGCCAAAACTCCTCAGAGATCGATCCCTGAACGCAGTCAACCTAGAGAGCATGTACAACTAGTGCTTAACGGACACGCTAAGGAGCCGAGCAAAACTGTGATCGACAGGCGCCCAAGACCACACAGTCCTGAGAAACCCGCTCCAAAATCTGCATCCAAAACTAAGAGTCCTGTTCGTCATCCCAGTCCAGACAAGAAGACTCGAACTCAGTCCCCTAACAAAACAGCTACTCCGAAGCCTAAACCCAACCGTTTTAATGAGTACGCATCTGCTTATATGAAGAGAGTAGGCCTCAGTGAGGCTGACAAGATCAGATTCGCCGAAGCTAAATCGAAGAAGGCGGCGGAAGAGAAACAGCGAACGATAAAACACACAGAAGAACACAAACTTGTGGAAGAATACTCTACGGCTAAAAGCTTTACTGAGAGGACTTCATCTAGGGACGTCATAGAGCTGGTACAGATGAACGGAACTAATAAAAGGTCCCCATCACCAGAAAAGCGTCAGAGTACGGAGCGTAGGGTACAAAGTCCGGAGCGAAAGGGTCAGAGCCCGGAAAGACTGGTTCAATACCCAGAGCGAAAGCCACAAAGTCCAGAACGAAAGGTACAAAGTCCAGACCGAAAGGCTCAAAGCCCGGAGCGAATTTACGACCGTACTCCAAGTCCTGCACATAAGCTGAGAACAGAACCCGCTAAGAAAGAGACCATCATCAAAACTGTGTATGAAATTGAGAAGAAACTACCACAAAAGTCTGTTCAAGAAGAGAAACCGTCGTGGGTGACGAACAGGAACCTCAAGAAGATTAGTTCGGAGACCAGGACGTTCAGCAGTAAGAAGATAGAGGAGAAGCCAAAGTTTAGGGCTCCTAGTCCTAGCAAGGTGATCACGAAACCTATTGACGTGATCACGTCGAGCTACGGGCCTGGACCAGTGGACTCGGACGGGAAACCTCTCTTTGGTATCAAAGCTTTGAGGAACGGTGCCTCTAACTACCAAGGTAAGCACTCTTTGCACAACTTTTTTATTTGAACCGCCATCCACAACAGACACGGTACATTATTTATTTAAGACTGTTTTTTTTTACCGAAGCCGTTTTAGGCACTTATGAAAGTTTTCCGCAGTTAGATGAATCAGTAGGTCATTGTATCCATAATAATTGTCCTGGGTGGTGAATCACTTCCCTGCTTCACCACGTTTCTAAATAGGGTTAGATACACCGCCGCAATGTTTGTTTGTGAAATAAATACTTTTCGTAAACAGAGGATCTTGAAGAGATAATACCTGACATAAACTCGGACTTGAGCAACATTTATTTAAGTATTACAATTCACAGAGGGGAATGAACGGCTGAGGCTGTTATCATGCCTAAAGTTCAAAACATTAGGGTATCAGATGATGACGATGAAGATGTTAACAATAATACTACTAAACAGAGCATCATTTCTTTGAAAATGCAGTATTAGGCGATTTAAATATCCTGGTAGCTAAGCTAAGCCATCTCTTGGACGTTTATAAAAACTCTTATCAAAAGAAGTCGACTCAGGTTTCGTTCAGTAATTGCTTTTATAACGTTATCGGGGCCATTCAGTTGTATCGGGGTCAATGTTAAGAAGTTGACAACGGTAATACATGACGTCACCAACTTTCTAGTTTTCGCGTCGATTTTCAGAACAACTGAAAGTTGACGCGTCCTTAGTACTAAAGTAACTCGACTTACTAAGCGTTCTACATCTTAATCTCGAATTGTTCACAAAACAAATGTTAGCTCAGCTGAATGTGACTATTTCTGTCTAAAGTGTACAGTAGTTGTCTAAGTGTGGGCCCGTCTTGACTGACTTGTTGAACTGTTAAATAAGTCGGTGAGTTTAACTTTGTTGCTTACTATGTCACACTGTTTCTCATAAAGTTATGTTCGTTAAGATGTTTATCTAAAATTTTTTGTGTGTTCTTTTATAAAAGCAGACTTTTGGAAACCCGTGTACGTAATACTGTAGCGAAATGTTTGTAGTGTAACAAAGATAGACATCGCAAGACTACTCCTAATAGCTCGGTGCCTTGTATCGGCGCCTCGTTGTGTGCTTGCGACATCTATATTGTTTATCTTTACAAAGCACATGATTTAGAACGCTATTTTAAAATCTACGTACCGATTAAATATTATTTTCAGTAATTTTGCTGTCAAATCTCTTACATTATCCTCCTACAACAGGTTAAGATGTTCTATGATATTAGAATTCACAACCATTCGATTAAAACCCGTCATTTGGCTAAGTCGTCATCCGGTGAACTCCTAACAATCTAACAAAATATTTCCCTACCCAGTGAAAGGCACGGTGATCCGCCAAGAGTACCACTCCCGCAACGGGGGCGAACCTGAGGGTACCGTCTCCGTGACCGCCTACTCCACGGAGCCCGAGGACCTGGAGCGCCTGCTGCAGGGTCAGGGGGAGCCCCCCTCACGCATCCACGGCCTGGCTGCCATTACTACCACTAAGAAGTTCGGAGGTGATACTGGCACCACACTAGAGGAAGCTCACGGGGTAAGCGCCTGCTGGATTTTTTATAGCAATATATTGTTATTGCTCTACTGATATTTTAACGCTGTTTTAAAGCTATGTAGTTTATATACTTATTAATCGTTTTTAGCAGATTCTAAACCCCATTTTCAAACTACAAATGCTTGCAAATAATTTTTGACTTATCTTATCTTTCGGGTGTCTTCTTGCGAAATGTAACTAACTCAAAAAGCCTAATTACCGACTAAGTACCTACCTAATACATAAAATAAGGAACCACTTCCACATTCCTTGTTGAAAAACCAGAACACAAAAACCAAAACAGAAGACAACCAAAATAATGTCAACTATTTGTTTCCTTCCGGCTGATATGCTAATAATAAAATCATATCAAATCTCTTATCATACAAATATACACCTTGTCTCCCATAGAGAGAAGATCGCGCCGCGATAGACCAGTTCACGCACAGCGACCGCCGAGTCTCCGACACCAAGATAGAAGACATCACAGAGAGAAGTTACGACAGCAGACGAGAAGAGATCGTAGGAGAATCCAGACGCATCAAGAGCAGAAGGGAAGAGATCGGAGGAGAAACCAGACGCATTGAAAGTAGACGAGAGGAGATCGTAGGAGACACAATAAGAGAGAGAACCAGGCAGGCCAGGGAGGAGGTCGTAGACACTGCAAAAGACAGGAGAGAAGACAAAACAGAGAGAATGCAGAGAAGAGGGGAGAAGGTCGAGAAGAAAGGAGACAGGACGCAGGAGAGGAAGGAGAGGATCGAGAGGACAGATGACAAGAAGACGGTCAGGCAGAGTTCAGTGAAGTCGCTGACGGAGAAATATATCAAGAGTGCCAGTGAGTATTACATTAGTATCACTTTTATTAACAACGACTGATTCAGAAATACTAGCCATTACGCCATCAACAACTAGGTAGTTATAACAATAAACTGATGACCAGTACATTATTAAGTGTTGCAGTTACCTCAAAACAGAGTTGACTTAGTCATAGCCCCTATCATCATAGGAAATTAGATACTTTTTTCCCGAGATACTTAGCCAACACTATTAAATAGCTGTACTTAGGTCTGTACCAAAAATATCAAAAATGTTTTCATAGAAAGGCCCAAGTATCAGGCAGGTTACGTCTACCCCTAAGTATTGAATCAGCCATTTCGAGGTCTACAGAAGTTCTTATACAAGACCAATGAGGCAACAAAGTTACTAGAACAGGCCTGCGCCTGCGCCTGCGCCGCGGTCTAATGAAGGGAATCGGAGCGTACTAGAGTTACAAACAGTTGCAAAATTGTTTTTAAATATCACGATTTTTTTCTTTTATGATATTGACAACGATAGTGAAATACTTAGCAATGATAACGCAATAGAAAATATACGATTGTGTTCAGTTTGTACAATAAGCGACTCGTTTGTTTAGTAACGAAATAAACAACAGCAAAGATTTACCCATTTATTAAAAATTTAATTAATATCACATCCTGAAAGTCTTTATTTTAGTAGGTACCTATTGACTCCCGGGTCGGACATACATATTGGTTAAAAATTCTCACTTTGGGCTCAGAATCGGGGTTTGTGCCTAAGTAACGACAATAGGCTCGCTTCCGAAGGACATAAGTGGGTATTCACAAGCTTCACTTAAATAATAGTAAGACTTACGATATTAAATTAAAACCAACCCACAGAGTGTACAGCGCATGTGCAATATGTGCATCACACTTGATACATTTTCCCACCAAAATCTCGTGGAAATCAATCTACAGTTTCGTGATATCACATAATAATAACGTAACGTAAACGCACGCGAGCGCGTTAGCGTGCGGCTCCTTACGTAATAACTTTCATACTTTCATATTGCACTGACTGCGTTTACGTTTTCAGTCGTCAACTGCCTCTCGGACTAACCCGACGAGGTTCTGTGAGCAGTACTTTAGTACAAATTACTATTTCCATGTGCTTTTGAAATTATTTCGTTAAAATGGATACGAACAAGGATTGTAGTTATAATTTCAAGTTGTTGCTTAGTATTTATCAGAAATTAGGTAAGTGGGTTTTTATTAATTAACATAACGATGCGTTGGAGAATACAATTATTGAAAACAAAACGATGCGTGGTGTTTTGTTTTTAATAATTATATTCTTTAGGCATTGGTATAGGTTTATGTATTTATTAAACCATTTGTGTACAGTTCACACAGAGGAAATTATGAAGAAATAGAAAAACAACGGACAAAGGTGATGTTTATTTAAATTGAAACCTCTTCCAGCAGGTAGCGTTAGTCGTGTAGACATTTTAATTTTTCCTTTCGCACATCTGTTGGAAGAATTTTTTCATGAACTATGCAGTATTTACCTGTGTATTCACAAGTTATACCTATGTCGTTTCCAATGTTTTGTTACTATGTGTAGGTACCTACCTACATATGGGCAATGGCGCTGTAGATAAACTGTAGCTTTTGTATGAGTTAAATAAATTAAATGAAACTCGTTAAATAAGATTTTACACGCTTCAAAAACTCTAAGAAGGTTTTCAAACTAGCTTTTGTCAATACAATTAGAAAAACTTGAATTCGCAAAAAAATGCACTGCTAGTGAACTAAATCAGTTGTTTTGTAACAAAAATGCA
Source organism: Gortyna flavago (assembly GCA_963669345.1). NCBI lineage: Eukaryota > Metazoa > Arthropoda > Insecta > Lepidoptera > Noctuidae > Gortyna > Gortyna flavago. Next base: position 729,620 of record OY770139.1, read on the forward strand.
CAGATCTCGTGCCTTTTACGACCTTCGGATACATTGAAAACGAATTTAATAATTTTAAAATTAAATTTAATATACAAATTCTCAAAAATTTGCGAAATGACAACACCCACAAGACCACGACCATCATCCGAAATCTACCCCAATGTAACCGTCGAGAGATGGTTGAGTTCAAGATTTAAAAATTCCCTCACTCACCACCACAGCTTCGGCTTCCTGGCCAGCCGCGGCGCTCGCTCGCAGCCTCCTGCTCCTTAGCCCGCGGGCCGCCTCGCCCCTACGCGCCAAGCCCCTTCCGCGCGTTGCCCAAAATACAGCTACACAAAGGACACCTTAGCACCTAGACCGTAAAAGATAGAGAGGTCCTGTTTGTGTTCAAAATGTAGCCTAACTCAATACCCCGAGGTCTTTCTTTTATTTTTGCGATATCGCAATTAGTTCTCGAGATAAAGACCATTTTATCATAAAAGACATGAACAAAAAATCGAAAATGCTATTTTTTTTACACTTGCATTTTCGATAAAAAAAATTAGATTTTGCAATATTTTTTTTATAGCTCTTATCAATACGCATTTTTTGAAGCCTCAACCATTCACGTAGCTCTAAAACTCACGAAGCCCTAGCCAAATCTCATTATTTCGTAAAATGAGGGCCTATATCCGGAGCCAGTGAAAAAGCATTTTCAATGCTAAAACTATTCGCTGATTAAGTATTTTTTGCTGGCTGTACACAAATTTGGTAGCCTCATTTATAAAATGCAAAACAAATAATTAGTATGCATGTTTACAATCATGTTTAATTACAAACTGAAATATGTCGGGAGGTTATCAGATTTCAACACCGGTGTCGAGTGCTATCTTATCGACATTCATACGAGTGATTACTCATCTCTGTGGTGTTGCGACCGCTGCGCGCTGGGGTCAACTACCTATTTAAATGTCATTAGTATGCCTTAGCCCGCGGTGTTCCCCGCACTTTAGACATGATGACTTACAGGAAGTTATCAAATACCTACTTTAAAATAAATGCCTTTTGTCACAAAAGGCATTTATTTTATGTTTATTTGAAATTCGGTGTTATGACAATTTTAACGTCAATACAGGATGTTCGGTGGTGCGTTGCACGCTGTGATGGTGACAACTTACGGGGTCGAGTTACAAATCAATTGTTTACCTACAACATCATTGCAGACTACGTACGAATCCATTCATGATTAAGGAAAAAAATATGTTGTCTTGTGATTTCGAAAAAACCCAAACTGGGGGGTTTTGAGGGTATTTCTACCTACTTATTGAACGAAATCGGATAAATAGTAGGTACCATATTGACTTACGATCGTACATCCATACACAGATGCATACCTTTTTGCCAAAACATAAATAATTATATAAACTGTGCTTATGCTGTGCCGTGGTCCGGTAAAATACTATGTAATATTAGCTCTATTTCAAGGTTTGACCCTCATGGACTATTTTATCTAAAATCACTTATTCTTGGTTACTCTTCGTAGACGAAAGCGCCAAGACTGAGCGCACCACGTACCCGAAAGCGGGTCTGATCTTGCGCACCGCCACCATGAAGGACAGCGTCTCCAGCGACTCTTCAGCACACGCTGGTAAGCCACCTGCCTCCCATTAAATACCACTAAATGGACCAAGAACCTATTGTAACCCGAATGAAGTACCCTAAACATATCGATTTAATACCTACCACCCGTTTCTCCTGTTTATTTAAATAAACCTGAATAATTGATTTCACCTAAGTAGGTACTACCTAAGTACATTTGGACAAAGTGCAACTTTATTCCTTACCTGTTTGTTTCTTTCCTTTCTTATTGTATGTATGTATATTTCCTTCCTTTCAAACAATGTCACAGAATCACTAATAGTACTTAGACAATGTGAAAAATATTAACTGTGTCCAATCTTAGGTGTAATATTTTAGTTACCCTGTACGCAACCAATGCAATATAATTAGATATGATCTAAGATTATTGAGTTATAGCCATCATAAGTAACCTTCTCCTTCCCCCAGGTCTCACCCGCACGGACAGTGAGCACAGCCTGGGCTCAGTGGAAGACACAGTGGTGACCACAGAACGCGTGGATGGTGGGGTGAGGACCGTCACCACCACCACCAGCCGCCACGGCACCACCACGCATCAGGGCGCGCGGGGAGAGAAGTCCTTCCTCGACAGCAGTACTAAGGTCACAGGAGTACAGGATATACTGACCAGGATGAAAAATGCTGATATAGGTAAGTCATCTTGTTTAATTACGAATAATTCGAATTGCTGACAAAGTAAGCACAGACCCATTTGACGATAACGGATAGTGGAAACGCTTCTTAAAAAGAAAATCGTAATTATCATACCTTTTAGACTTATAGTGAGTGAAGGGTGATTTACTTCAAAAAGTTATCCATCATTTAGCATTGGTTCTGGGACATGCCGCTTTCCTCACGATGTTTTCCTACACCGTTTTGAGAGCAGTGGTGAAAGTAAAGCGCCTGTCTGGGATCGAACCCACGAGCTTACAACTTTACTCGTAAGTCGGGGCCGTTGCCACTGGCCCACCACTGCTCTCCATGTCAATCTCTCTGCTCTGCAATCCATCATTTAACAATACGGGTCAAAACTGTAGGCAGCAAAAATGTTTCTCAATATTTATTGCTCAGTCGCATTATTAACTTCACTTCAGCTTATCAAGGTTTACAAATGCCCTAGCACTACCTCATAAGTCTTAAAAATAATGTTTTGCTGTTCCTTATGCAATGCAATTCGAAACCACACTTGGCACCCAGACCTACATGGTTGATGGACAGTCGATGACACCTCTCAGGCTGCCAAGTAATATCTGTCACTCTCTGTACAACCGTGTTGCCCCTGTCATTAGTCACGCCTGGCAGAACTATTGATTTCCTATCAAAACAATAAGCACCATGCATGCAAGGAAGCGCTGGCGAGATGGTCGGATGTCTTGAAAAGGGTCAACTTTCCATATTTAAGTTAAGTTTCTTTAAATTATTAAAGACAGATGTGGGAGCCCTTAAGACTTTTACCCACATATGGGACATTTGATAGAATCAGGATATACAGACGGCAGCACATCAACCTACTACAATCTGTCAAATTTTCCCAATCAACTTTGAACCTTATGCTTTAGAGATAAAGTTGAAAATCTATTAAAGAAATTTGACAGATTGTAGTAGGTTGATGTGCTGGCGTCTGTACATAGAACCTAATTTTCCCATGTAGGTATTCAAATTTATCTATCTACTACCATAGGGCAAGTCACAGGAGTAGATAGATAAATTAGAACCGTTTCATAACACGTTTTAAATGCTCCTGTAAACTTGACGACATGTGTCTTGATCATATTGGTCAGTAGGACAGTAATTAGCTCAATTTAAAAAGCTAATTGTCTCACATGCTCGGCTGGCTGCGATAATAAGTAGCTATCGCCTTGATATTAACACGATCTGGTAAAGAATGGGGCAGCACTCAGCACGCTATGTGCATGCATATTGTAAAGATGCATCATGCGTACAAGGCAAGAAACTGGGCTTCCGTTTGCAACTGAGCACGCATTCATTTTTCGAATAGACTGCAATCGGAATCGAAAAGAAAACCATATTTTTATAACTACCAACATTACCGCTTTGATTGGCTAAAGTCAAAGAAATTGATTGTTTAGCAAATTGACTATCAACTGAAATTGCCCCTATACACTTCGATCAATTACTAATCGAAACGTATACATGTCAAATCACGACTGTCATTTTTTGACAGTTGTTTGAAATGATGAGTTGTATGTTATAGAATGGTTATATGTACAACTTACAATTAATTTCCCTGACTGTACATGGATGGGCCCGTTAAAGTTCAATTCATAATGTTGCCAGTTGTAACGTATTTTTACCTTTGACTATTGTTCAAATATTGTTTCTCGTGAATCACGAGCACGATTCGTGACAGCTATAGCTATTCTTCCTGCATACTCGTTTTCACCAACAGAGAGGAAATCTTTTTTGCAACAACTAAAAAAGGTTTACGCTGTTATCATATCTCTTTGCTTTATACAACTCTAAAACGTTATCTTTACGCTTGGGTGGATAGGCTTAATTCGGATAGGCTATAAGCTTAAGAAAATACTATTCCGACATCCTAATCCCTCCCTCCACCCCCAGTGATCCAGGAGGGTGACACGACAGAGGACGCGGAGGCGCGTGCGCTGCTCAACAAGTTCCTGGGCGCCACCGTGCTGATGGCCGGCATGCAGAGCTACGTCACCGAGAAGCCCACCGGCAAACTGGTGGTTAAGCAGGTACGTCTAGAATAAGAATGGCTGATTGACTTTGTGGCGATAGCGTAGGACTATCATAATGAAAAACAGCAGCACGACTCGTCTGTTTGTTTTATTTCTATCTGTAGGGACACATCACTTTATGGTGATGTTATGCATTCTCTCCAGCGAGAAATAGTTGACGGAATTCAAAATTTTCGTTGTTTGTTGATTGCCAAGAACACATTTTCAATGACCTACATAGGTATATTTTCGCGGAAGTGCGCTAAGTGAAAAATACACACAAACACAACCACGAAGTAACAACGGACACTGTCTTCATTCACATTTCCTAAGACATACAATGTGACTGCTCCTAAATTACCTATATAGCTATATTATATTATATATTAGTGTTTAGGTCGGTTCCCCCTTAGTAGGTATTTAGGCAATTTAGCAGTCGTCCTATTCATAATAGTGTTGTGCCTGCATTTTCGAAAACTGTGATACCTAAAATTTATTGTAGGTTACTTTAATAAGAGCAGTAGCTTCTTGCTAGACCCGGGGAAACCTGTATGTATTCCTAGTTATTCTTAACATGTACCTAACCCGGTAACCATACATCACGCAGGTGTTAATCCAATACAATATTACGCTGAATACAACACTGCAGTGCATTCACACTTTAAACGAAAACAGAAGCCTCACTTTTTACAATACCTACTCGAATCTTGGGCATGAATATTATGCACAACAGGTAAGTTACACAATGTTTCGAACTACCTGCTCTAATACTTTCCTTTATTTACTCTACACGATCTACAGTTACCTTTTCAGTTAACAAAACGAAAAATAACGAAAGGCAAATGAAGACAATACTTACATGAAGACTGATCTTCATGTTTTGTCTTCATTGGCGTTTCGTTATTCTTTAACTTTGAAAGAAAGGAAACAAAATACGTTTATTTGTGGTAAACATGACGTAAAAAGAACATAACACAAAAAATAAAAAGGAAGGGGAAACACGGTCACATCCACGCAAAACGGCTATTGCTCAGTATTGTCAGTTTTTTAATTTTTTTATTCAGCGTTGTTCAAACTCTAGTAACTATTATCTTTGATATACCGAAAATGAGCCTCCATCGAAGTACATTGTAAAATAAGTACTAAGTATACAGTATGATGCAAAATAAATCTGTTTGATCTGATATGAGGCGGCATGGCATGGCCGAACTTCATTAACAAATACTAAACTAATAGGTTAGGAGGGAGTGAGGGACAACCACCGCGCGCACTTCCACCGTTGCGTCTTTCCTTTGAAAAGCAGTTCTTCTGATATCCCTATAGTCTGTGGTACAATTGCAGTATCGTGTGCAGTGCGCTTGGCACGAGATGCGCATGAATCACGCGCATATGCGGCCGCGCGGCATTTATTTATTTATTTATTTGAAGCGCTCATTAATGGCGGGCTAATGATCGGTTTTTAATACAACCGGCGCAGTGTAGCGGCGTGTGATTGGCAGCAGAGATTTGTGGGGCAGACAAATATGCAGGTGCTTCGCAGTTTTAATTAAGGGATGCAATAGTATTTTTGATGTAAAATTATATAATTTTTACTTAATCCTATTTGAACTGGCTTATGGCTTATATCAGCCTCCCCTTATATCAGCCCGTAGTAACCACCACTCACTACGATATATTCCTTGAGAAACGTTCAAACAGTACTCTTCATCCTGCTGGAAAATCTCCTCATTGCCTATCTGCAAAATAAAATTCTTGCTGACCAACTATTTGAGGTCGCAGTGACAATGTCATAGACACCGGGTAGCGGTAGCTATTAGGCGGCGGCGCGCGGCGGGCTAGCATCGCGACTCTGGGTCAAATGTATCTATCAAGAAAGTCAAAATCGTTTATTCCATTTGGAATAGGATTAGCAAGTTCCTTGACTAAATACAAAGACGCATTCGCCTAGCTAAAGCTATTTTCTTCTTTTGCTTTTATCAGATGACTTGAACTCGTATCTACGCACTCGAGCCCTAGCACTTAGCTACGACTTTAATAAAAAATGAACACCCCTAGATGTCAACTTAAAAATAAACAGTAAATCTCCTTATAGGGCAATCTAAATGACAAAGAAGGATGTCCAAACGTGCTGATGATAAATAAGGGTGTGATGTACTGCGCAGCTCGCGCGTACTTAGATCCCGCGCGTGGTCTGCGCACGCGCATCCATTTGTTTATCATTCGTACGCATGTAGGGCTATGTTAGCAATGTAGTAGTAGGTAAATACGACAGGTCTAGACGTAAAGCTCTTGAGAAAGAAACGGTTATTAAGATATTTTTGTTTGGCTTATCAGAGCTAACCTACCTTTAACTACTTATCTACTTACAATTATTAGCCAAAGTACATAAAACATAATATAAACTCAAATCCTTTTTCCACAGGGATAGGCAGAAACACAAACGAACACGACGCAAAACGTGCTACGACGTCGTTAGAAATTGTAACAATCAGTTTTCCCTTAAAGAAAAGTTTCACGATGTTCACCGTCGATCAGTGTTAACCAAGCCCTGTTAAATCTGGCCACATGTTGCTGCGTGTGACCCACTTCAACCCATTAAAGAAAAAGGTCAATGAAAAGTAAACAAACATTCTTCTTGTTATAACACAGCAGATAACTCCGCATAACAATTAAACAATCTCTTCTATTTTCTTTTAGCATTTGAACATTTTAGAATCTCAATGAAAGCTTAGATTTTGTAACGAAACATATAAAATGTTCTTTTTCACAGCCCACGTCTGGACCAAATATCTGCCAATCATTACCCTTGTACCCTACATCCACATTACTACGAACCACGACGTTCTCGTAAACAAAAGCTCCAAGCAGATGCGCTAGCGCCGGCTTATTGCCGTTTAAAGCCACGCGTTCTAGCGCGGAAAGCGATGAAAATCCAATGCAAAAATAACACGCCCGGCCCGACGTTTCACCACCATGTACTACTTAACGCCTTAACTCACACCAAACATCACGCGAAAATTAACTTTAAACGCTTCTGGGTTCGATTTTGTGGGGGTGAAAATAGCGTGGTGTGTTCCCCACACTATATTTGGCTCGCTGACGTCACAGCGGGCCGCGCGCGCAGTCCGTCCCCAACTCCCGCGCACGGCACGCGCCGGTACCTATGCCATGAGAACCATCAAATAAACCATAATATTATGGTATAATTAATTAATTAAATAGTGCAGTAGTACCGCGTGTAACATACACCGGTGTAGACCCATAACAGTGACAATCGGATATATTCAGGATTTGCAGTAATTTTCAGCTCTACTTTTTGTGGTGAGTTCACGCTTGACGATTTTTTCTAATAATTTTTCCAAAATAGTATTATATGCATGAGAATATTAATTAAGTAAGAAGACTGGTGTTCCATAATGTTCATTAATTGGTATAGATTCATTAGGTTGTAAATTTTACTTGGGTTTTAATTTCTGCGTTTTAATTAAACTGAAAATTACTAAAATATTGGTTTCTGTGACTGGTCAGAGAAACCAATATTTTAGTGATTACTCGGATATATTTTTACCGATCGTCTTTTGTCGGCATCAGTTAAAATCCGTCGTTGACGTCACGCAAGCTTTCAGCGGACTTTGAACTTTAACACTAAAATAGATAATTATTATAGCGAATTATCTATCACTGAATTGAATAGGAGATACAACTATTCAATATTTTTCTAAATTCTCGCAAGATTTTAAAATCTGCAAATTTTTTTTTGGAGATGACAATGTTTTAGCGGCATTTTCCAATTTTCATATTTTCATTCTGCTTGACAATAGTTCTGGTATGAAGTAAAGCTCTTCCTATACAAAATTTAATATAGCTATTCTATGTAGGTTCATAGCTCGTCACCTATAAGCACCAATAGATACAATCACGAAACTTTTTCCGTTTCCTGAAACTGAATTTCAGTGGAACATGCTCTATATAAACAGTAGACTTCTTTGTAAGTAATAATTTACTTGCAAAATCCTATCCTATCCTGAATACGATTTTTCACCCTTTCTGTGACCCACAATCACAGTATGTGTACTGTGATTGTGGCTGGTTCAACTGTCAAACGTGACCATCCGTCTGTCAGGCGCTTGTCAACCGGAGGTCGGTTGCGATGGTTGCGACACGGCCAGAATTAAACAACAAATAAAAGAGTGTGTGTAGTGGAAATGTTGGGTAATAGTCAAGGGCAAGTTTCTTTCGTGTTGAATACTGTCTTAAAATAATAACATTAATTTGGTCTGAGACTGAAACATATTTCGTTCGTTAAAACGGAAAAGACAACTTCTTCAAGACGCTTACTAAAACTACACAGAAAACTGCAAACTTAGCTTACAATATAAACCATTGAAAACAATGTTATTAGATAATCATTACACTTTTTCATAATTAGAAGAGATAAATTCATAATTTGTAAACATCTTTTTCAGCAATAAAACAAGTACCTACTTATTAGTTGTCGCAAATGAAAAGTTACCGATCGACCATTTCTCTAGCTCAACTACCATACTTCAAATAATGTAATCATTATTTATTTTCTCTGCAATTACAGCTTATTTTCCGTAACAAGCCGTAAGACAGCTTGCAACGAGCTGCACTAACCACAGCTATTACATGCAGCTCGCGAACAGCTCAAACCAAATGATATACTTGCTATTTATTTAACTATATCATCTGAAGTTGTTGGCGGTAAAGTTGTGTACAGACGGGGCCATGTTACAGTCTATACTTAGTCGGTGTTTTGCTAAAATAGATAACTGTATAGTCGCAAAACTTTAATGTATCATTATTGATGCCCATCAAAGGTTAATCAAAGCAATTGAAACTTATAAACATTGATACAACAATAAAAACACATTATCTACTGTTTATTGTTGAAGTAAACATGGAACTTTGTTTTTTTTTTTTCTTTGTTGGCAGAAAATTATTGTAAGACAACAGCTCATATTAGGAAAATAGGATTAAATTTTAATTATCTCTAATTTAACATTTGTTTTAAAGCTCCAGATTGCACAGTAACACTGTCGTCCGTCTGTGCCAGACCCTTACCCCCGGCGGACAGCGGCGATTATGTTAAATTACATTGTTTTCAGAATAATTATTATTACGGTGTTATTATCTTTCTCCGATTACTGGCATCACAAGTAAATGGCAGATGTTTATCTAGGCAGCCGTAATGGCGACTCTATCCATTTTCTACTAGATATTTACGACAGGGCAGATACATATCTACAGGATTGATGGTTAATTGAGAAACTGGTCGAAACTGACCTTTTGATATAAAATAGCCGTACTAACTGGTACTTAGACTTAAAGGTTGTTAACAAATCTACCCACTTTGAAACATCTAAGCTTTTTTTTTTTTTAAGGATGGGAAATCATCCAATGACCCCTCCCGCTCTGGGTGGAGCGGAAGGGAGTGTCAGACTCTTACTGACTAAAACCCATCCGTGTTCCTTCCTTAGCCCTTTATGTTCCGGGGCAGCGGTAACCCTTTCGGACAATCCCGCTGCCCCGGCAGGCTTCGGCCCTAACGGGCCCCTCCATGTCTGCTGACATCTCTTTGAGGCGCGCGTGGAACACATACGCGCCGTCCGGCACGGGCCTGGTCCTGATCGGACGGCGAGCTACCCATTACTCGCCGTCCGCAGGCCCGCGCCTACGGTGGCCGGGAGTCGTCACGCGGCTCCCGACGCCCGGAGCGTCAACCGCGGCGGCTGGGACGGGCGGCCCTCTCGGCTCTCTCCCTCTCCCATCCCGCCACCTCCTTCGCTAGCATGACTGCTTCGCAGAAGGAGGTGACTGCCTCCCACTCCCTCTCGCCCCGGACCATGGCTTGGACCAGGGCCGGGCGCGAGAGGTCGCCGCCGCTGCCGATCGCCTCTACGAGGACACGGCGGTGCTCTGCCCAAGCGGGACAGACCTCCACCGTGTGCACCACCGTGTCCTCTGGGCGATCCTCGCAGTGGTGACACCCGGGCGTTTCCTCCCGCCTGATTATGTGCAGGAACCTCCCGAAACATCCGTGTCCGGTGAGGACCTGCGTCAGGCGGTAGGTGAGGGCGCCGTGACGCCTCTCTAGCCACTCCTCAAAGAGGGGCCTTACCGCCGCTATCGCGGCGTGCCCTGCGCTGGGTTGCGACAGTCGCGCTTTCCATGCCGCCATGAGATCAAACATCTAAGCTTCGATCAACAATTGTTGATCGAAGCATCTAAGTATAGGATTAACAGTTTACAATAACTGCTTCTTCTAGAAATTACCAAAATTACTCATAAATTAAAACTTAATTTTAAAAAGTTGCACTTTCTTTATTAACCCAATCAAACGCTTTCGTCAAATCCTTGCATCGCCCAAACAAATCGTCATTAAGAGCGTTTACGCCGTACGGCATTTCATACAAATTTTCAAGCCGTTGTTTTTCGAAATGAATGAACCGATTTTAATGAAACTTCATACGCATAAGCAGGATACAAAGGTCTAAAAAGTTAGCAGAGAACATTTTCGAAATGTCTTATTTGAAAAAAGATAACTGGAAATCTCTGTTTCTATGGAAACTTTAAAATCGGTCTAATTTGGCTGCAACACAATTTTTCGAAAATGTTCTCTGCTATCTTTTTAGACCTTTGTATCCTGCTTATGCGTATGAAGTTTCATTAAAATCGGTTCATTCATTTCAAAAAACAACGGCTTGAAAGTTTGTATGAAATGCCGTACGGCGTAAACGCTCTTAAAGTAAACATCATAAGGAATGATTTGCCAATGAACAACTTTCACTATCACATTTATGTCCTCACACGATGATCTGCAATTTTGTCTGAGACAGGAAGTGTTAATATGCCTCATCGTCAGCAGCATCATTATGCAATAGATGTAAGCTTGACACATAACAAAGCAATTTCATATATCTTCCACGTATGGTTAGCCTCCAGTCATGAAGACATTCTTAGATAAAGCTTCGTTTGCTTAATCACACCTATAAGTTGGTTATTTCAACTAAGATATAGAATAAATTATCTAAAGTTAAGTTTTTATGTAGAACTTAACTAATTTTGAAGGCTCTACATAGATACGTAATAAGAATTGATGAGTAGTTCCACCAGTAGGCAAATGACTTTTGGAGTATTGCAGGGTAGTGTATTGGGACCCTGACTGTTCGTTAAATTTGAGTTTAAAAATATCCATGATTTAATTGTCAAACCAACAAATAAGTGTGCACTAATAAATCTAAAGCAACAAGTATTAAAGAGTGCATTTTATGAAAATGTTTTGTGATAAACGTTGACATTATCATTAATATTCCATGTATAATCTTAGTTCTCATTACATTATTTTGATTTTAATTTAATGCGAAACTTTATGTATCCGGCGGTATGCGTCAAACATGCGACTTTTACGATTCATCTCGAAATTATAATGTAGATGAATATTTCACATGTCTCAAGTTCTTAACTTCTCTCAAGGTTGATGTTTTTTGGCACTTTGTTAGAATTATATTAATAGCAGAATTTTTGGAAGTAAATAATGACGGTGTAGATCTTACGATTTTGAGAGCATTGACCCGTATGTCACGGTATGTCGCTGCTGATTATTTTTCACAAAATATTACGTTTGATTGAAAGTAGGTTTGTACAATGTGCAGTGTTATTTCCCATCTTCACCAAGAAACCAGCAAGGTGCTTCTATTTATCGTCAATTATCACATATTCCTTTACTAATAAACTGTCTACGCTACTATTGATTATATAGCGTACACAATACAGCTACTAACTTTCTAAAAGACTAAAATAATACTCTATTATCGATGACATTTTGAATTCAAGATTGTACTGAAGATCCACTGAATTCTCTGTAAGATCCTCACAAACCATTGTAACAAGGAACATACTGTAATAACACTTATTTCACCCGAAACAATGACGTTGCGCAACATAGTTCACAAATGGTGACAAGCATAAAATGTGGGAATTAATTGGCAATCAAAGAGCCATCAATTAGGCGGTCGACTGAATGGATCGAAGTGCTGTGTCACTTGCCAAATGAGTGTAGAACGTAGATATGGTGCTGGAGAGAACGAAAGCGGATAGGGGTGGTACTTCGAGGTATCTTCATAATACTAAGTTCTTTTCAAACAAAACAAAGATTGGTCAAAGCCATATATGCCCAAATGTCTTTACAAATAAGAAGAATCATCTGTCTTCGAAGCAAAAACAAAGTAGTCGATAGTTGTAACTCGATGATAATGACGTAGCCCAATTTTGAGTGTTTGTCATAATGTATATAGACCAAACTTAGAGAGAGTTTTATAAATTTTGTTTTATTTTTGGATGAAAGCTTTATTCAGCTGACCCAGTAGGACCCAGTAGGAATTTTTAACTAATTGAGTGGAGGGGACTCCACTCAATTAGTTAAAAATTCGCAGCTCGATCAGCTTTGATTCCAAACTTCAATCTCAATCGATATTCAAACGACCAAATGTCAGTTGTCCGCTTCCGCGTCCCCACCGCGCGTCTCAGGTCACACCGCGCGGTTAGTGGTCGTTGACCGATGCGCCTGCGCCGATTATAATAGCACGCCAATCTTGCGCCAACACAACTGGGTCACCACGGTTATTACGTCCCTAGCGGAGTTGCAAAGTTTTTGGATTAAGATTGCCAATTTGATTGATTTTCTTCCCCATAAAGTGTTGTACCATCTTCTAGATTTATTTACTCCATTTTGTCTATTACATCTTTAACATCCTCGATAACTTCGTTTTCTTTTCTTTCCTAATCTTTATGATGAAGTATGAGAGCGTCTACAAAAAGTTTTTTTAGTAACAATTAATCTTCATTTATTTAGTTTTATATAATTTTCTTGGAAAACCATTGTATCTTTTATTGGTTCCGATTGTCAAGACTTCAAAATATATTTTTTCCCACAGTTTTTTTTTGCGAAATATTTGCGTCATGAAAATGCAAACTATAAATACATTATTGAACTTAATTACTAGTAAATACAGACTATTTGGAACACGTCGAGCGCATGCGGTGCCTCTCCACGTACATCGCACACATGCCCGATTGCTCATAAAGCCATAAGGGCTCTCAAGTAGTGCAAGGTGAAGCGATCAGTGGCTCCCCGCCTATAGTAAATACATTTAGTACTTGATAGGAGAATAAAGTGAAAATAACTCGATTACTCTCCATTTAGTTTAGGAAAATCAATCATTAGCATCTGGAAAACTATTGTGTTTAGCTTTCATGTGGAATTAATTTTTTTGAAACTCAGATGTCTAAAATAAACTATGGATGAAGACATTTAACTCTACTAAAATACATATCACCAGAAACAGTAATTTCAGGAAGTAAAAGCTAGGTCATTGATACAACACTGCAGCCGATCTACGCAATCGCTCTTTGTAACATTGACAATGTAGGTTTTCATTTCCTGGTAAAACATGGAAAACGTTAAAACGCCAAAAAATATTTCAAACGACAGCCACAGAATTTTCCCAACCAGGAAAAACTGCTCCAAAACAAACAAAACCCTTTATTTTCGCTTTTTTTTCATCATTCAAGGAGCATCTCCGTCGTGGGAGTGAGTCCCTTTGTCCAAGTCTGACCGCCAGAAATACAGCTGTGACGTATGTGGCAGAATTCCCTAGTCACTGCCACGTGGAGAGCGCGTGCGATGACTTTGTACGTCGGTGCTGGTACGGGGAAAACGGTCGCATTGTTTGTTTGTGTGGACGTTTATGACAGAAATGGACGTATGAATTTGATTGAGCGTCTGTGTTGGGAATATATTTTAGTCTGCATGTTGTGTGTTTCTTTATGTTCAATTTTACTGAATCGAATGTGTGTTAAAGCACTATGTGCTTAAATTTTGCATTCGTCTGTGACCAATGCTTCTGCTGTGTGAACTACTTCTTACAATTCGAAAGACTGTCGTCCGGCCTTAGGACTGCCAGATTTTAAAATCAATGGCGATTCTGCTTCCCATAATATCCGCCTAGTATAACCCCTCGCCAGTAACAGCAACCAGATCAATAGATGGCACTACTAATTCTAACCTAACAATCACACGTGTTTCTAATTTCGGTATTATTATATAATTAGTCTTCGTTATCACCTGTGTAGAATGGGACAATCTGCTTCATCCACGCAACTGTTTGGCATCTGTCTGTCCATACATCTTACTCCTACGACAGCTCCACATGTGCCACGTTCTGGTATTGTCTACCTACGTATTGACTGAAAACGTCGTAAGGAAACCACAATCATAATCTCGTAATAAAATCGAACATAAATTATAGACCAATGAACTACCAACAAATCTTCTACGGTTGTCATCAGAAAATCCTCCTGCGTATTTCAACTGGAAACCAGCAGTCCATCTGAAAGAAGATAACAATATGTAGTGTATGTAGTTTTAAAGGTCCTGAGTTCGTTGAAAATGCCTTTGAATTCATCTATATCAGAGTATCTCTACCGCGCATACTGATGTTGAGATTTATGTTTAGCGGTGAATTGTCGCATACGATGACTGATGACAAAGCCAGATACCAAACAATGTCAAACACACCACATTTTCTCAGTTTTCCTTATTTAATTCCACCAAATTCTGTCAGCCACTAGTCCAGAGCGCGCGCCTTTCAGTTGGTCCCGTGCCAAGCTGCGTACAAACACAAGCTAATGACCTTACGTCTCTGCTTCCCTTATATCCACATATGGAGCGCGATAGTTCTCAATAAAAGGGCCAAGGTTTACAAAGAAATTATGAGGAGACAAGATGAAAATGTTTTGGAATTTATCGGGAATTACAGTGTAGATTATTATACAGTATCGTGGCATTGACTCCGTTCAACTATTCCTGATTTCGTGTGCCAAGTTTTTGTTTATATTTTGCGAAATATTTATGGTTGTTGATATTATAATATTACTAGACTATTAGACTGTGCGAGAATAATACGAAGGTTTTGGAACATGCAAAGAAACAGCTCTCTCAACAGAAACAGCTCTCTCAACAGAAACAGCTCTCTCAACAGAAACAGCTCTCTCAACAGAAACAGCTCTCTCAACAGAAACAGCTCTCTCAACAGAAACAGCTCTCTCAACAGAAACAGCTCTCTCAACAGAAACAGCTCTCTCAACAGAAACAGCTCTCTCAACAGCAATTATAGTTTTCTTATTGTTATTTTGTCTCTAGATTTTTCCGAGCATTTTCGTATATTACAAGACTCCTTTCATTAGCTTCCTTAATATTCAGAAACTAGTGCAATTTGTTTTGTTGTTCTACAGTTTAGAAAGCATGACATTGACATACTTTACGTTTCCCCAGGACGTTTCTATATGTTTGTTACGTTCAATCAATCAATCAAAGGAAAGTCTAATTACTCATTAATATTACAGATTTCCAACGTTGACGTAATAAAAACTTTACTACTTTAGGAATAGAGTTTCATATCCCGTGGTTAATATGATTTTCTCCGGACGTTGAAAGTGCAAGTCTAAGAAATTACTTTATATCACTAGTAATGCCTATTCAATGTTACTGATTTAATGCAAATAGTCTTAATGAAGAAACCAACATAATTATTTAAACAAGAAATAATATTCTAACAGTATGTAGTTATAAAGCTCAGAATACAACGAATCTCATTAGTTAAACCGAGCATAAAACTACGTAAAAAGATAACAAGTTCAAGATAATGGTAGGTTATTTTCTCTTATAAACTAAAATGGAGATCACCACCTCACTACATATAATTGTGTCAAAATGAATATTCAGTGCTACTGCTACCGTTCCGAGAAGATAGCGTGAACGCGGGCGGAACGGAGCGTAGTCATGTATATGTATGTAATAATAACAATTGGCGTAATCTATACTTATAATAAATCTGTAGAGAGGTCAATTCTGTACATGACATATATTTTCAAAATAACTATCAGGGGGTAATAAGTGATCGATACTGATGCCAAAAATGCAATCAGTAAAATTTTTGTCTGTCTGTCTGTCTGTCTGTCTGTCTGTCTGTCTGTCTGTCTGTATGTTCCTTATAGAAACAAAAACTACTCGACGGATTTTAACGAAACTTGGTACAATTATTCTTCATACTCCTGGGGAGGTTATAGTGTACTTTTCATCACGCTACAATGAATAGGAGCAGAGCAGTGAAAGGAAATGTTGGGAAAACGGGAGAATTTGCTCCATTTTTTAAGCTTCCGTCGCGTGTGCAGCCTTAATGGTTAAAGCTACATAGAAATCATTTATGACGGAAATGTTCTACATAAAATTATCTAAAAAATATCCCACAACAGCATATGTCTATCTTTTATGGTTGACTCACAATAACACGTGTAACTCCCGATAGCTTAGCAGTTCGGAGCTTTCTGATTATATTTGTTTACTCTTACGTTTATAATACTCTCACTCATCCCTAATTAAAAGAAGTTAATATTATTACCTATTCAATAAAAAAAGAATCATAGTAATCGGTATAGAAACACCAAACTTAAACATGAAATACGCTAATAAGCCATCGCGCCGTCGCGCGTGAATACTGAATCATGCCATAAGGATTATTTTTGTGTAACGGTTGCCGCGCTCGACGCAGGTCGTGGCGGTAGGGTATAAAAAGGCGGGAGGTCCGATGTCCGGTTAAGCAGAAAGGCAACCTTAGCGAGTTGCAACTGCGAGTTGTCATGTCAAAAAAAAAAAAAGCGCGGGCTTCATTCAATATTTGGCTGTTGATGCGTTCAGAGCGTTCGACCTTATTGACAGACAATAATTGATATTAACAAACCGTGCTTATCAGCGCGACTTTTAGTCTTTAAATAGTTTATTTGAATTTCTTTTGTTGTTTATATACTTATAATAAATCTGTAGAAGTGAAAATTCTGTACATTGAAAATATCAAAAAAATAAATGGCAGGGGGTGTTACTAGACCGACACCAAACCCAAAAATGTGATTAAAAAATTTTTAATTTTGGTCTGTCTGTCTAGGTCTGTCTGTTTGTTCAGGCATCACGCAAAAAGTACGAAGTACGAAGTCCGATTACGATGAAACTTGGTATAATTATAATTCTAAACCGTGCTTTTCTGTTTTTAATCCTCTTAGTTTTTACTAAGTACACTTTAAGGTAGAGTTATTTAGGTTTATTTTTATAAGTCGTAGGTATAGATTTTAATTTTAAAGTATGGGTGGTATATTTGATAGTGTACGTAGTGACCGTAGGTTATTTTAAAAAACTGTTAGGTAGGATTAGTCATTCGTATAGATATTAGTTTTTAGGGATTTTGCTTATTTATTGAGTTTAGATTAGTTATCATCAGAAATAGATTTATTTAGGTACTAGCTTCTGCCCGCGACTTCGTCCGCGTGAAATTTCACCCTCCACCCATTCACCCTCTTAGGAGTGGAATTTCGAAAAACCCTTTCTTAGTGGATACCTTTATACACTTCACACAGAACACACTCCAAATTTAATGTCTCTATGACCAGCGGTTTAGGCTATGCATTGATATAATCAGTATCACAGGACTTTGAATTTTATATTAGATTATAAAAGTAAACCCAAGTACCTACCTAATAAAAAAAAACCTCAATAACAGAAAATAAAATACCTAAATAAACCTATTTCTGATGATAACTAATCTAAACTCAATAAATAAGCAAAATCCCTAAAAACTAATATCTATACGAATGACTCATCCTACCTAACAGTTTTATAAAATAACCTACGGTCACTACGTACACTATCAAATATACTACCCATACTTTAAAATTAAAATCTATACCTACGACTTATAAAAATAAACCTAAATAATAATTTAGGTTTATTTTTTAAAAACTAAAAGGAATAAAAAGGTCGCACTGAAAAGCACGTTTTGGAATTGCAAGTAGCAGTTAAAACATACAATTTATAGAATGCTAATATAAACGAACGCTCGCCTATTATTATTATCATCTTCGTCGTGTACTACGACAAACTTATTATTTGCGGTTGGTACAGTAATCGGGTCTAGGGATCGAACCGCAAAATTAAGTTTGTTTTTATTGTATATTTTTTTCCGGGATAAAAAGTACCCAGTGTGGTGCCCAGGATATTAAAGAATAATTATACCAAGTGTCATCGTAATCGAACGGGTAGTTTTTGCCTGATGCCTGAACAAACAGACAGGCAAAAAATTTTTTAATCACATTTTTGGATTCTGTGTCGGTCTAATAACACCCACTGCCATTTATTTTTTTGATATTTTCAATGTACAGAATTTTCACTTTACAGATTTATTATAAGTATAGATTTGTAATTTGAACGAATATTTAAAAACTACCAAAACAACTAATACCTATTTTATAAAATAACAACAAAAGAAATTGAAATAAACTATTTAAAGACTAAAAGTCGCGCTGATAAGCACGGTTTGTTAATATCAATTATTGTCCAGCCAAATATTGAATGAAGCTCGCGCTCGGACCTCCCGCCTTTTTATAACCTACCGCCATGACCAGCGTCGAGCGCGGCAACCGTTACACAAAAATAATCCTTATGGCATGATTCAGTATTCACGCGCGACGGCGCGATGGCTTATTAGCGTATTTCATGTATAAGTTTGGTGTTTCTATACCGATTACTATGATTCTTTTTTTATTGAATAGGTAATAATATTAACTTCTTTTAATTAGGGATGAGTGAGAGTATTATAAACGTAAGAGTAAACAAATATAATCAGAAAGCTCCGAACTGCTAAGCTATCGGGAGTTACACGTGTTATTGTGAATCAACCATAAAAGATAGACATATGCTGTTGTGGGATATTTTTTAGATAATTTTATGTAGAACATTTCCGTCATAAATGATTTCTATGTAGCTTTAACCATTAAGGCTGCACACGCGACGGAAGCTTAAAAAATGGAACAACTTCTCCCGTTTTCCCAACATTTCCTTTCACTGCTCTGCTCCCATTCATTGTAGCGTGATGAAACGTATACTATAACCTCCCCAGGAGTATGAAGAATAATTGTACCAAGTTTCGTTAAAATCCGTCGAGTAGTTTTTGTTTCTATAAGGAACATAGAGACAGACAGACAGACAGACAGACAAAAATTTTACTGATTGCATTTTTGGCATCAGTATCGATCACTAATTACCCCCTGATAGTTATTTTGAAAATATATATCATGTACAGAATTGACCTCTCTACAGATTTATTATAAGTATAGATATAGATTTTATTTTCTGTTATTGTGTTTTTTTTTATTAGGTAGGTACTTAGGTTTACTTTTATAATCTAATAAAAAATTCAAAGTCCTGTGATCCTGTCTGACTGATTATATCAATGGACAGCCTAAACCGCTGGTCATAGAGACATTAAATTTGGAGAGTGTGTTCTTTGTGAAGTGTATATAAATATCCACTAAGAAAGGGTTTTTAGAAATTCCACTCCTAAGAGGGTGAATGGGGTAGGGTGAAATTTCACGCGGACGAAGTCGCGGGCAGAAGCTAGTTGCTTATATACCAGTAATTATGTTTAAGTAAGCGGTGCGTGTCTGACTGCGAATGAAGAGCTTATAAATACTCATTACAAGATTTAAGTAGAAAGAAATTTGTTCCTTTGATTCTCTCAGTTCGAGAATTCTGCTTACTCTAAATAGTACAGTTTTTATATAGAACCTGAATATCAAACAAAAGGCGTGTATATGCTCGTGGGAACGGTCAGTGTTCTCAGCCAGGTGGCGAGACAGTTGGAATACGATGCCAAGTTCTTGTCTCCTATTGTAGGCAAGATGCGGTTTTGGTGTTTAAATGAATGTGTGACAATTCAAATACTAATTCTGTTTACCCTTACAAAAGGCTAGACTGTGGTGGTTTTGAGATTATGTTTTACATACTAGCAGACAAACCATTTACTGCTGAATACGGGCTTAACAATGATTGGTGAAGAAAGATGTATTTAGGGATTAAAACTATGGTTACCAACACTACACTCAAGCTTACATCATTAACGGACAGCAAAATCAATTTACGAAACTTAAATGTGTGACTTTTATGAGGGAAACATAAAAACTGTAGTAAAACTGCCTCGTAATAATATTAGTATGATCTCCCGCCGTTACAACTTTCACCGCCAATTATATCTGTATTAAGTATAACAAAGTAATGAATTTCAGAAGTTCCTTCATCGCTTACTTGATAGTAAGCAAGTCTGACTATACAATTCCCATCAGGTCTTTAGTAGTTCGGGTACCTAATGGCTAAATCCTCAACTGTTACCTAGGGGTATAATCTACAGCTACGGCTGTAGATTATACTACCGGGTTACCATGGACTGTCTCACTTTGTCTTTATCTCTCCTTTCTTTAATCCTCTCTTTAATATATCTCATTTCTTTTACCAGTTTTCCTTCTCTCTCTTTTTACCCATCGGTTTCCTAAAAAACTGTGTTATAAGCTTGGGTTACCTCTTGTACAACCTCAAATTAATTTACCTTTCGATTTTAAACTTTTGCGATTGTCTATAATGGTTCTTCTGTTAGTATTATTCTGTGACATTTGTCTCGTTTAGTTTTTGTCACCGCATAATGCTATTAGCTTTTACTCGGTTGTAATAATATATTGCTTTTTCCTTTATATCTATCGTTATCCATTATATCTATCGTTGTTGCTAAACTGTCGCTTTTTGTATTGTTTTGATTGTAGATCGATTTCGGCGCGTCGTATTTATTTACAATTCGCCGCCGACCATTTCGCGGAAAATCAATGCCAAAGTATAAAATATTTGTGTATTTTGCTAAACTGTCGCTTTTTGTATCGTTTTGATTGTAGATTGATTTCGATAATCGACTTCTAGGTTTTTATGGGCAATAGGTACCTATACAGGACCTATATCTTTAACTGTTTTTATTTGCTTCTTTGTGAACTCTTTGGAAGTAAAACTAATCATCTTTGACTGTTCACTATCCAGTTTTTAAGAATATTGCTGGTTTATGTATACTTATATAAGTTCCATTTCCATTTGTTTATTTCCTTTTCATCAGCTACAAGTATATGACTGAGTGGAGACTGATTCCGAAAAACATTACCTATCTTTCATCTCCGCAGTTGGTGAAGGAAATGGCATGAGCTTTTCGTCACGAGATGTCATTAACATTAGTTCTGCCGCTGGCCGATAGAGGCCATTTTACAAAAAGCTCGTTAAACTTAATCGCGCTAATGTCGCGTGCGCAGCTCCCCGAGCATGCGCGGTAGGACGCATCGGAGCATTCGGAGCAAGCACTAGAACACACTACAGTTACTATATGAAAGTAATAGCTATCAGAAGTGTAACTTGTCCCCAAATATTTTAAAAGTTCCAAGGCTTCCAGTTTTACCAGCTGTGGTTCAAAATCAGTTTTTAAATTTATCATGTTTTATCGGACCATCGCAGAAATCCTGGGATTTTTCGAGCAAGAACCGATTCTTTGGATTATCTTATACAAAGACTATCGATATCTATATTATTCCACATTTTGCATGAAAACTTTTTATTTAGGTACTTAAATTGCTTATGCAATTGCCTGCAAACATTGGTGGGTTAATTACATGATTTGTTAAGTTATTTGACAATAATTAGCTGTTAATAAAATATTACATACCCATCCATGTGTACATTGTGTATTTACTAGCTGTGCATTGTGCGTTGTGTACTACTATTTACTAGTCATTTAAATGATAATAGTCGAAGGCGAACCTCGTTATGTAGTTCACATACACATAAAGTATGTCTATTGCTGTAATAATGGCATCTTCTATTACTTTACAAGGATAACGGGTATCGTCCGATGTCTTATTAAATACTTACCGACACCAGTCGACTCCCGTCGATGCCATCGACAACGTGCCGCTCGTGTATATGAGTACGGTGCGCGGTGCTCAAATACACGAGCGGCACGTTGTTGACGGCTGCAGTTGCTTTAGTCATTGACGCGTGCCGCTCGTGTATATGCACACTTAAATCATGGCAGGTTTTTTTTTTACGACAGACCGACTTTATAATAGCTGGCCAAAGACTTTACTGTTTCTACCACAGAACAGTTAAAAGAGGTTTGTAATGGTAAAAGTTCAATGAAAATGTACTGAAACTCTGCTGTATCTATTTAGACAATTGGACATGCACGCGTACATGACCTCATCTATCTCAACTCTCCAAACATTGTTTGATTTCTAAATAGTGAGCATATAGCTAAACGTAATATATTTCGTAATTACAAACACATCAGTCGGAAAAATTTTGCGAATGCAATCCAGAATGTTGGCAGCACGACAAAGAACATGATATAGGAAGCCCTTGACAGGAAACTTATTTTACATCACTACCATATTAATATCACAATCCAATGACTACAGGGACGTCAACAGTTAAATAGTACCTATCTGTATCGACCATCTCAATATCTGTAGCAACATCATTAATAATATAACAATATTCAACAAGTACAGTAAGCTTCATAAAACTGCACTTTATCGTGATTTACTTTTAACGAGCCATCATGTTTTAACGCACGTTACGAAACTCCGTATGAGAAACACTTTCATATACCTACTTAATTATTATGTTTTAAATATCTTTTTAGGGTTCCGTACCTCCAAAGGAAAAAACGGAACCCTTATAGGATCACTCGTGTGTCTGTCTGTCTGTCCGCCTGTCACAGCCAATTTGCTCCGAATCTTATGGACCGATGAAGTTGAAATTTGGTACACATATGAATCTCTGTGGCCCAAACACAAACGTGTAACGTAAATAAATGAGTTTTGAAAATGGGAGTCATTTTTGAGGGGTAAAAAGATAATAAAAAAAAAAGTTTCGCAATCTGTACCGTGTGAAATATCAATGAAAGGGCTTACCGTGAGGATCTCAAATATATATTTTTCATAATTTTAAAGTAAATTGTATTAAAGTTATTTAAGACAATAGACGGAAATTTACCATTCCCCCCCCCCCCCTTATCTCCGAAACTACTGAGCCTAACATTTTGAAAAAAAATACAGAAAATAGTTCTATACCTATAGATTACAGGAAAATTAATAAGAAGTCTATGATCTTGAAACAACATGGTAAATCTCTCAATATTGTGCGTACAAACTTACATTTTCAGTTGGAATGTATGGGAGAACATGTTTTTCAACTACAATGTTAAGTTTGTTCTTGGGATAAATTCATTCCAACTACGGAACCCTTCATTGTGCGTGGTCCGACACGTACTTGGCCGGTTTTTTCCACTTTCGTCCAGTTATGAGTCGGTTATTACCTACATATTTCTTAAGATTAACAGTTGTGTTTAATTATATCCGGATTATGCAACTTTCGATAAAATATTGGAAAAATGGCATTTTACTAATTATTTTTAATTATTAACAAAACTTTTGAAGACGTTAAAATAGGCTTATTAGACTTAATCCTTGACAGATGTCAGATAGCGTAGTAATGTGGATTGGGATTAAATAGATATTTTACCTAATCCCAATACACCTTACTACGCTATTACACTAGGTACCATAACGGAAACGTTATGTCCCAGAATCACGATCGTTTGCTTATTAAGAATTTCCTAAAACTAGCCAGCCAGACTTACAATCCTGAGAGAATAGGTAAGTACTACGGATTCAACATGAGAAAATGAATTTGTAATACGGAATACGACACAGGACACATTTTACATCACCTAACGACCACTGGAAACTAAATAAAACCATTTAGCCAAAATAACTTTTTGTTGAATTAGTTCAGCTATCAAAACTATGTAGAAGATATTGAAAGCAGTCATTTCACTAGAAAACTACAACTGTACCTGGACCTACCAAAAGAGAGATCTCCGAGTTTGTTTGTTTCTTCTCAGAGTCGTCAGATAGGAAACGCCGCCGTACTCATCTAGTTTAAAAAAATATGATTGACGTGTGAAAGTGTTTGTACGAACCTACTTACAGAAATAAAATCATTTATCATTGACTGCTTACTTTAATATTTTCAAAATGGAGGAAGGTCAAGAAATAACATAAGTAGGTGCTTAATCCCAAATTATCTGACGTTCATGTTCAGCCATTAGTTTATAAACACCGTCTCGTCTTACGGCCTGCACAATTTATTTACAATCCAGCCACTTCTCGCCTCTACGGATCTATTGGAAGTGGAGATGCGCGCGCGCGGTTTTATTTTTACTGCGCAGTTTCGGAGCGACCTGCCAAAAATGTGGCCCAGTGATCTTCTGAAATATAACGCGCCTATTATTATTATTATACGATGCGATTGTAGATCAATTGCATGGAATAGGGTCAGGTTTTAATGTCAGTTGTAATGAATGGGAAGTCAGCGTGAGGAAGATTAGGCTAGGTAGATTCTAGGAAGCTTTCAGGAAGAAAGAAGAGCATCTAGTCAGTAATCAATATTCTAATATAATTTAGAAGCTGAAAATTCTCCAGCAGCTAACTAAATTGGCGCGAAAACAAACCTACATACAAGTAGATTTTAGCAGACTGAAAACGTCATATAAGTAGATAACCAGAAACTCCTGAAACTCTATATTTCAGAGACCATCTGCAACATAACGAGTGCGTTGTACTTATTATAATCCGCAGATCATTCAAACATCTCAATCTCCCAGCAGCTGAAACAACTACCTACTAAAGATGATCATCTCATCTCGAATTATTTTCTCAACTGAAGTATTCGCGAATAAAATAGAACGTGTGTAAAATATTACAATTCACATTTCTAGACTCCCGCGCAGTTTTTTCCGTAGGTAAATAAACTAGAATAACATCACGCTATGATTTTGGACGTGGATATACAAACAATTCACAATAAACCTGGGTGTAATAAAATAGAAGAAAATAACAACGATGTGAAAATCGAACTTCCAGTCATTGACGGCAAAGGACGGAAAGTCATCAAAATAGTAAATAAGAGTTTACGGGAAATAACAGAATTTCTGTGTTCTGCTGGTGAAATTACAGGCAAGATACTTTTTAACTTTGCCTCTAAGGGTCACCTACAGAATGTCTAGGAGGCGATAGCTAAATTCAATCTATCTGGCCTAGGTACTACCAACAAACAAAAAAACATCGGACTGCAACTCTGCAAGACCACCGCTGACGGTGGTCTTGCCACACCAGCTATGCACCAATGAAGCAGCTTTTCAAATCATTAATACTTACAAACGATATGTTATGGTTCAACTATCAACTACTCTAGCAGTTTCGGCGCCTCACAGACACGGTTAACCGCGGGGGCGGATAACCGCGCAGCTAGCCGCTTTTCCATTTTAATATGCAACCGCTTATGATTGTACGCACTTAACCGCCACAAAATTGCATATTAAAATGGAAAAGCGGCTAGCCGCGCGGTTATCCGCCCCCGCGGTTAACCGCTAGTGCGTTCGGCACCTAAGAGCGCTAAACAAGGCCCCACATCAAAGGGCTGCTTGGCACGCGCCCCGTGACGCGACTCTCAGAGCCGCAGATGACTGACTCATGTCGATATCGCGCCTATCACTGATGTCAACGTACGCTCACTTATGCGTTACGTACTTTGTTTTGGACGCCAATCATTGAGTGACGATCGTTTAAATATAATTGGTGTCATTTGAAGGAAAGTTCTAGATAGTTTATACTTATACTGATTTGGTGTTTGTCATGAATGGTATTTTAAAAACATCAGGAGAAAATTGTCAAATGAACTCCATTAACAGTTTTCTCTTAAGATTGACATTCCTATACTATCAAGAGCACTTTGAGATCAACTAATTTAGGCTTGCTGATTCCAAAACGAACTGACTTTATTCTTCAAAACCTCTTTGTCCATTTCTAAATTCCTAAAATTCTTGTCCTCTGCTGAAATAACTGCGACCAAAAATATCCTGAACTCTTGCAAAGTATTAGTTTCTTTGCATTCTTGTGCAAGGACACGAGACATTGTCCTTACTGGAATTAGCCCGGGCCGCGCCGGGCCGATGTGATTGATAAAGGAATGCAACAAGACATAAGTCCTCGGGCATTCGGGCCATTTGACCTGCTGACTCATGTGCTAAGTATGGCCCACTGACTGACAAGACGGAGCAATTGGTGAATAGAGGGGAGTCTGCGACAGACGCGCGGAAGACGGACAGACGGTTGACGAGGAAATTAAGAGAAATTAGTTAAAGTGATGTCGAAGTTTGAATGTTTCTGTAGTCTTTCAAATCCGTTTACTTGGATACGCTTCTTATGTTCTCGTACTTAGGCGTTATAATGAGATACGTAGTATCTACATACCATCAACAATTGAATCCTTAGCAGCTTTAAACAGAGAGAAGTGCAAAGATAGTACTTAGGAAGGCCTTAGTCCTTCAGAGGGACATCACAGGCTGTTAATAATAATTTGAATGTGAACCTGTCTGTATAGTAGTAGGCAATAAAGCATGCAGACCGTTTAGTTCAAGTTATTTTTAGTATTAGTGTACTGAAATGTGATTCGCATGGACCGATGTCCTAGGTGGTGGATGCTCTAGCAGTAAACTTTCTTGCTATAAAGAGTCGTCCATTTCCTTCCGTAACACGTGGTAAGAAAATGTCGTAATAGCTCTTAGAAGCATTTACAAATAGAAGATTAACCGCGCAAGTGTAACAGACAGAGCACTCTATCATCTAGTCGGGCAACAGATCACAACAAAAACATATATGATACAACTAAGCTGCTGACGACAAGTTGGCGCTTGTGCAACAGCTGAGCATCTTCCTGGTGCATCTAGTAAACACAACGAGCCTACCTCCGGAGACATCAGCAGCACTAATATAGAACACGTCATATATAAGTTTAGTGTACGCGCGTAAACGTGGCGAGTTCCGCGTTGGAGCGGCGCCCGCGCAGCCTAGGATAAACACGCGGTATTCATCACCCGTGTCATAAGTTTATTCATGAACATCATTTGTGGCTAGCATATACCTAATATTAACGCCCGCAGTCTTACAGAATTGGTATCTTTGCTTAAATTCAAAACTGAAAAATTTCATCGCATTTCACGGCAACTGTAGTAGAGCAAAAAGAAAGCATTGCACATAAAGCGAATATCAGAACATCTGCTGCTCTCCTGCTCAATGAATATCAGAACATCTGCTGCTCTCCTGCTCAATGAATATCAGAACATCTGCTGCTCTCCTGCTCAATGAATATCAGAACATCTGCTGCTCTCCTGCTCAATGAATATCAGAACATCTGCTGCTCTCCTGCTCAATGAAATATCTCTTATCAACAGTGAAATAACTGTTATTTGTTTTACTCTCATATATCTACAATCAATGAAATATAAATTCTGATCCGGTATTTTTTTCGTAAATGAATGACGGACCGCCCATTTATCGATTAGAAAAGACGAGGAGTACTCCGCTTGTCTTAATCAAATAAAAATTAACTCAATTATAATTATAATAATCTAAATGGCTGGTTGACACTTCCCGTGAGCCAAAGGCTGGTTTTTATCTTGGCCAGAGGCTACGTATTGCCATACAACGTGGTATAATGCCGCCAGTCTCTTAGGCACATTACCAGTCGACAGCGATGCGGAGGAATATTTCGACGCAATATTATAGTTTTTTAATAGTTTCAGTTAAATTAGGTTATTTTAATTTTAATAATTTGTAGTTTTTTTTTTGTATTAGAAATTTGTACGACGTTTAGTGTACTATCTCAACAAACTATTCAATGATGTACATTATCTAAATGATCTGAAAAACTGGCTATCGTACCGTTGTGGTTAGGTATTGTTGCGCAAATATCAGAAATAGACTATACAACTATTCAAGCGTTACACTGAAATACTATGAGAGAGGAATTAGGGTTGTCGTTAACAGTTAATGTACTCTTCAGCAAATTCTCTGTATTATTTCAGTCTTTATGAGAGCTAAGAATAATTTTGACGGTTCAAGCATTCCCTTCTTTATTTTCATTTCATATTTACCGCTTTGTCAGCCATTACAGAATTAGTATCACCTATTTTACGAACATGTAACAGATGTAGCAATGATATTATTCTATGCATTCATATCCAAGACCAGTTACTGCACTGAAGATGTGTGCTTCAGATTATTCTGTTTTTAAAATCACTATTTACACAACTATCTTTCCGCAATAAAACATCTGCTACTCATACATAATGACGTCAATATCGCCATAAAGTTTATGAAGCACAAACGGGCAGCCCTGTACAAATCTATCGTACATTCAAGGTCAACACGATACGGATATATCTCTTCAGCTTCGAACGGAATTAGCTGCAAGCTTTTACCACATCTCTCCGTATCAATGAATTTTAAAATTTCTCTTGAAATATATGTAAAAGACCGAAGACATCATATTTCAGATGAAATTAAGATTGAAATGTATTTTCAGATATATCTTGATGACATGATGAGACGAAAATTTTATATAACTTTTTAGTGTTTTAAAGTGTTTCAAAGTTAGTGATGTAAGTTAATGTAACGATTAGTAATTGTTAGTGATGGTATGATAAATCAGTTATACCAATATCTAGACTTGTCTCGGACATTTCAGGGGTTTTTAGAAGGGCCACACAAATAAACATAATAGTACCTTATACCTACCTATATTTCGCACTTCAAAAGCATTAGAAACTATAAAGCACTTAAATCCACAATACCAATCTGTCAACATGTTTAACACGAAAAGCTAATGATTTATTTACAGCGATAATGTAAATGAGCGGTGCCTGCGCAGTCGGCCTTTGACCAACTCTTCAACAAGGTCAGGTCGCGCTATTTGTGAAGATGTCACTGTTATTACGTGAAAATAACTTCGTTTTGCAAATAGAGAGCCATTGGGATAGATATAATAGAGAGCCAATGGGATAGATAGAATAGAGAGCCATTGGGATAGATAGAATGACTCACAGCTTGAAAGCGGGACTTGTAAATGTAACAGTCACTTCTGAATCTGTTAGTCACCGTGGGAATATTGTAATTGTTCCATGACATTTTCAATGAAAAATCTTCAAAATTATATAAAAGCTAATCGAATCAAATCTCATAATGTAGGTACCTGTTGGATTTTTAATCGCACAAGATTAAATGCGACAGCAGCCGAAAAGGTAATTTTTTGCTAATTAGGTAAGTACAAGGGTCGATAGATCATGTTAGTTTGTTTACTGGCATCGTCTCATCGTCGTTTTTGTGAATTCGGTTGTGAAACTGGTTTCTTTTGTTGAAAGTTATGATGTGTAACAGTTATGATTGAAATACACGATTATTAATCTCTTACTCAACCACGAACCAGCACAATATGTACCTACCTAATAATGATCTTACTTCTTGTTGTCCCCCAGGAGACAGTTCGCACAAGCAGCAGCGGCGGTGGCAAGGTCATTAGCTCACAGACCAGGACCCTCGAGGACTTCGACGTAGACCAGTGCTGGGACGAACGTCTTCTCAGGAAACTCGTGAGTTCTTTATCACCTTTATCAATCTCAAACTCAAAGCATTTATATCAATTAAACCATTTACATTTTGAACTGTCAAAAGAGTCGGTCATTCAGAAAGATGAAGCTAGTTGCTCATTCACACTCTTATGCCATTTCCCTTGTAGGTATTTGCCTGTTAGAGGCTTCTTACTTTCGTGTTTCAAAATGTTCTATCTATAGAATGGACTATGGCCACTTCACGTATGACGATTATACGCATAATCAATAATGTTCTGTTCTTGGAAAACATCCTTTCTCCGACATTATAAATTCGAGTTGAAACTGATAACTAATTATTGATTAAGAAGAAGTGTGTTAATGCGACGTGTACCTAAGTTCTACGGATCATTATCCCAGGCGTGAGGAACAGGAAAGCTCAAAGAAAGCTGTTTCTGATGCGTATGTTTTCTTCCAATATCTTAGGGCTGTCTGCGATCTACGAATGTAGAGAAAAATTTATTTTCCATGAAGGCACGCAAAACCTTCGATACCTATCCATTTCATCATCCTTAGTTTTTCGCCGAAAGATCGAATCGCTTCTTCAAAGATTCTCGTAGTCATAATTCCCAGAGATTTTCGATGTCATTTAATCCTGTGCAGTAAAAGTAAGACTATCGGCAAACATACTTAGTTCCTCATCAAATACTTACGTTTCAATCCCCTTGCAAACCCCAATATCTGGGAAAGAGTGAGTCACCACCTCTCCGGTAGGTACTCACTAGCACTACTGAGTGAACCGACCGGTCTCGTCTCCATTCATACGCGACTTTCATTCATTAGTTAGTAGTGACTCATTCCGGTCCTCCAGCGGCTAATCGGGTTTCAAAATATTAACATTATTGCTTTAAGTCTTGCGCATTATATTGACTTGTCTTTTTAGCGGACTAAGCGAATTTCCAAGAAGCTACATAGAAATATGGAAGGCTTGGTATAAATCCATTCGCCACGATCATCAAACAGGCTTTTGTTAAACTACAGCTTTGATTTGATTGGATTGCTTAGCGTCTGATGGTTTTTTTTTTATCAAGATTTTTTATCATTACTTTCCAATTCATCTAAAAGATCTATACTTCATTTTAACTAGATCTGGCAAGAAGCATACCTACGATATTTATAAAAGTTCAACACCACGCTAAATATTATCAAGTCATTACCTACGTGGAAAGTATCGGAGGCTTTCACGGAGTGACGATGACGGCGACGTCCACTCACGCGCAGCGACACGCGTGAAGCTTAACGCGACGAACTGCCCGTGCGCCTGTCAGGCGTGTGGTGCAAGTTGAAAGCGATTCTTTTCTGTTCGCTACTGTAGCACTTCTTTATGGTTGCCAAACAGTAAACATTGTCTCGTAATTCGTCCGTCTGAAATAATCTTGAACCACCTGTTTATTGGCGCTATTGTGACAACCACCGCAGTAAACGACAACATCAAGTGACACAGAACATATTGGTAAATAAAAACAGTGAAGATAATCGTAGAAACAACATAAAATCATCATTTTGCAGTCCAATATTTTGAGGTTACTAGGAAAGTGAGTCAGCACATCACATCAGTGACAGTGACAGTGACATTCCATTCATTCAAGACGTGTCATATAGCGTAAACACAGAGAGAATAACACATCAGTGTTGCCACTGTAGAGAAAAAAAAAAAAAAAATAATGGAGGGACAATTCAAAATACTTTTCGACCAGATGAAACTAGAAATGGAAAAACAAACAAATACTATATTTGAAAAAATGAACGAAAAATTGGAACCATTGATAGAAGACAACAAAGTTTTTAAAGACAAAATAGAAAAATTGGAAAAGAAAATTGAGTATTTAGAAAAAGAAAAGAAGAAAAATAACATCCTATTTTTTGGGTTGGAAGAGAGAGAGAGTTCTCCATTGGAGTTGCTCCAGAGAGTACATGAAATTTTCAAGTCAGATCTGAAAATTACCTTGGTAGCAAACGATGTATCAAAGATTCACCGTATTGGTCTCAACAAAGAAAATAAAATAAGACCTGTTCTTATTAGTTTTGCAAACACCTGGAAGAGAAGTGAGATACTAAAACTAAAGAAGAGCCTGAAAGACGTTTACGTCACCGAAGATTTCCCAAAAGAAGTGCTAGAAAAAAGAAGAGAGTTAAAACCGAAACTAATAGAAGAACGTGAGAAAGGAAACACTGCATACATAAAGTATGATCAATTGGTAGTGAAAGAAGGAAACCAAAATAAAGAAAAAAGAAAAAGAGATCAATCAACTTCGCCAAACAACCAGAATCAGGCCAAGAGGTTAGTGAGCAACAATTCAGCAATAAAAGAGAACAGGAGAAATGCATTTGATTTGATAAGACCTAGATCAAACTCATCTTCCAGTATTCCAAACCAATCTAAGTAGCAACTAAATATTAGCAACCAGAAGTAGAACAACCCCAATCCGGCTGGTCCCCGTGGGGTTGCTAGACCATCACACCCCCCTAGAAATAAACCCCTACACCAAAAAAGAAATTACAATAAAACATACATCGCAACGTTAAACGTCAGGACACTAATGACAGACAACAGACTAGAAGAATTGGAAGAAGCCATTACACCTATAAAATGGGATGTCATAGGCATTTGTGAAGTAAGAAGAATAGGAGAGGAGATAAGAGAATACAACGAATACATTTTTTATTATTATGGTGAAAAACAAGGTATTTATGGAATGGGATTTCTAGTTAAAAAACATCTTAAAGACAAAATAATAAGTTTCCAAGGAATATCAGATAGAATCGCAATGCTTATTATACAGTTCCCAGATTCCAAACAACCATCGTCCATTATTCAAGTACATGCACCCAGAGAACAAGATACGAAATTAGCAAAAGATAAGTTTTACAAAGACCTGACAGAATTGATGCAAAAGAAAAACAAAAATATAATCTTGATGGGAGACTTCAATGCCAAGGTGGGCAGCAAATCAAACAAAGATGAATTTGTCTTAGGAGATTATAGCAGTGGTGCCAGAAATGACAACGGACGTAGACTTATAGACTTCTCTTTTGCAAATAATCTAAAAATAATTAATAGTTTCTTCAAAAAGGGAAAGTCAAGAAAGTGGACATGGGTCTCCCCAAATGGTAGAGATAAAAACGAAATTGACTTTATAATCGCAAGAGAAAAACAAATATTCACTGACGTCGATGTAGTGAATAAGTTAAATTTTAACACTGATCATAGAATGGTAAGAGGAGTTATACAACACACAAATAGAAAATCAAGAAAACATATTAATTACTCAACTAAAAATATGTCGATAACATCACCTATACCACAAAATGTCTTGAAAGTTTTAGAAAACACATTAAATAAAATTGAAGAAACCAAAACAGTGCAAGAAAAGTATAATTTTTTGGAAAAACAACTAATAAACCTAAATAAATCAAACACTAAAAAAGAGAAGAAAAATAAACTAGGAGAAGAAACGTTAAAGCTAATGGAAGAGAGAAACAAAATGTTAGATAAACGAAAAGATAAGAAACAAAAAATAACAAGTATTAGTAAAACAATTCAAACATCAATAAGGAAACACAGGAAAGCAGAGAGACTGAAGGTATTGAGAGAGCAAATAGAAAAAACAGGCGGAATTAAGAAAGGTCTAAAACAGCTAAGAGAATACACACAGTGGATACCCAACATGAAAACTAAAAATAAGAAGAAAAAAGAGAAATTGACAACAAAGAGATTATCAATAGCTAAAGTAGCGACAGAATTCTATAAAAAATTATACATGGAGACAGACAAAACAATACCAGCAGAGACAGAGAAGGACGCTTACGAAAAAGAAATACTTTGTATATTAGAGTCAGAAGTCATAAAAGCTATAAAAACACAAAAAAGTGGCAAAGCACCTGGAGACGATAAAATCTCAAACGAACTACTAAAAGAATCTTTAACCGCGATATCCAAATATGTTACGCATCTATTTAACGACATAATGGCTACTGAACAAATACCAACTCAGTGGACGAAGTCCACTATTATCCTACTACATAAAAAGGGAGACAAAAATGAAATAAATAATTACAGACCTATATGTCTAATGTCCAATTTATACAAAGTGTTTTCTAAAATAATACTTGGGCGAATAACGAAACAACTGGATGACAACCAACCAAGAGAACAAGCGGGATTTCGCGCCGATTATTCCACCATCGACCACATCCATGTCGTGAAACAAATCATTGAAAAACTTAACGAATATAGGCAACTATACTACATGGCATTCGTCGATTACAATAAGGCATTCGATTCGCTGAGTCATAATTATATCTGGAAAACGCTAGAAAACCAAGGCATAGATAGCCAATACATAAAAATCATAAAAGAAATCTACAAAAATACCACAGCAATGGTCCAACTTGAACAACAAGGCGAAGAATTCAGTGTTCAGAGAGGAGTCAGACAAGGCGATCCACTTTCCCCAAAACTTTTCACGGCAGTACTAGAAAATATATTCAGAAATTTAGACTGGGGAAAGTTTGGAATTAATATTAATGGATCAAATTTAAATCACTTAAGATTTGCTGACGACATTGTATTATTCGCTGAGAGATCAGACATACTACAAACTATGCTACAGCAATTAGATTATGAAAGTAGGAAAGCAGGTCTATCTATGAATCCAAATAAGACTAAAGTAATGACAAATGCTTTAAGGGAAAACATTGAAATGGGACAAGACGTCATAGAATATGTAGATGAATATATATATTTAGGACAAATGATATCAATAAAAGACCAATACTCCAAAGAAATAGACAGAAGAATAAGCAATACTTGGAAGCGGTACTGGTCACTAAAAGAAATAGTTAAAAACGAATCAATACCAATGTCAATAAAAAGCAAACTATATAACACATGCATCCTTCCATGCCTTACATATGGGTGTCAAACTTGGCCTGCTACCAGCAAAAATAACCAAAAACTCTTGGTCTGCCAACGCAGCATGGAACGAAGCATGTTAAATATAAGGCTACGAGACAGGTGGACAACTTCAAAAATAAGGAAAAGAACAAAGGTGAACGATGTTTTACAAAAAATAAGAAAACTTAAATGGAACTGGACTGGGCATATAATGAGGACGGACAGAGAAAAATGGACGAAGGATGTAATGGAATGGTATCCTAGAAACGGGAGCAGACAAAAAGGACGTCAAATCAAAAGATGGGAGGACGATTTACCAAACGGATGGAGAGGATTGGCTCGAGACAGAGATAAGTGGAAGAAATTGGGGGAGGCCTATGTCGAAAGACAACCTGACCAACGAAGGGGTTGCTGAAGATTTCTGTTTTTTTTCTTTATAAAATAGTTGCTTCATATTATTATAAGTAGTATATAAGTTAAAACTGTAATACGGTCAGCGAATAAAGGCTTTTATTATTATTATTATTACTGTAGCACTAGTTGCTAGGGTTTCGGTTTTAGAGGGTATCGGTAAAATCTTAGTTTTAAGTACCAATAGAAGTTATTATTTTCATCTCTAAATTAACCCTTTTATCGGTAGGTACTTAAGTCATATAAACGGGTGTAACCAGGTAACCTTTTTAAAATGCGATTAATTGATCCCCGTTTACTTCTCTATTTTTACAAGTTAACTCAAATCAACTCGTAATCTACCATAAGCCGCTTGCCGCTTATACCTACTTTGTAATTATAACTCGGTAATCACTTTCGCTGACGCAGCACGGCAGCATGGGAACCCGCGTGTACTTGACACTGGACACATCCAGCTTGAGTACCCACTGTGTTGTGAAATATTATCATGTGTCACACTTCACACGGTGTTGTTGAGACAATCGGGATGGTGACGGTAGCATGATTAGCGGGACAATCGCGTTTGTTTGTGAGTGACACTGATAAGTAAAAATACTGTGTAATTTGTTTTTAATCATTTAAGTCCTGGTACAATTTGCAAAGTGTGGATAAATGTCAGAAGCCTGTGCAAAATATTCGATCCGTTGACGAGTTTAGAAGAGGACTTCCATCGAAGTAAAAAAACTGCTTAAAGAGTCAAAAACAAATATTCACACAATAGAAACTTTCACTACGGTCAACGAGTCAATAACCATCATCGATAATTATCTCAAACAAATTAAAATCAAATAAACCATCCTCTGCAACCACGACTCATCATTGTGATGAGAATCGAGCACACATTGTCAAATCATCGGGTCACCAACAAAGCAGAGCAATTGAGAGCAGCACTCACTTCCGGCTTCCGGCTGC
Source organism: Gortyna flavago (assembly GCA_963669345.1). Lineage (NCBI taxonomy): Eukaryota > Metazoa > Arthropoda > Insecta > Lepidoptera > Noctuidae > Gortyna > Gortyna flavago. Next base: position 765,682 of record OY770139.1, read on the forward strand.
AGTAGGTACTTCCGGCCCGGCACGGCTCGGTACTCGAACCGGTTGTCGCCCGCAATACAAGCGTCACTTATTGACAACTTGACCATTCGTGCAGAAAGCTCTATTTAGGCGCTCTTCATACAGGCGCATTGAGAATTGATTTAGTTTGGTTTGCGGAATACATTGCATTCATTCGAGGTTATGAGAATGTTTCTACTCTTGGCTGTATTTCATGACTGTCCAGTCGAAGTTCTTGTAAGAAATATTTTTTCCTCCTTAAAAGGTCGAGCTAAATGATTGAAAAGCTCATAATACAGTCAATAAATCATCTCAGACTAATAAATCATCTGCTAAACAGAGCCTCTTACAAGATCATTAAGACAGCATAATGAGTCGTCACTTCATCAGCCAAGAAAAGATATCTTTTATCTATAGTCATACACAAATGTTGCAATAACCTTAGTTAATACAATAGAAAAAACAAGCAGATAAATATACAGATTTCCGTGAAAAGGATATCTAATTATCTATGTCAGTATTTGCAAGCACTTAAATTCCAACTACTTTACTTACTTATCAACAAGAAAGCATTCCGGTTTTCGATTCTCCAGTATGCACAGCGCCTTATCTGAGTAACCGCAGTGCAAATAACATAGGCAGTGAATACACAGTTACCGTGGAGTAGTGGTCGTGGCAGCAAGCTCGCACATGCGCGAATGACAAACATTTGAATAGCAAATACCTACTTCATATTATTATTTGTGTGTAGAACAAGTCGCGATGTTGGGAGGATTTCAACAACTATGTGTGGGTTATGTGTAGAGTGTATAAGTAGTGGAAATGACGGAAAATTGCGTTTAAATGAGAAAGTTTGCTCAAACTTGCAACGTTTTTCTTTTAAACAAAATAATCTGTGCTGTTTTACAGTAGTTTTCTAAGTGCACATCAAATAAAAAACAGTAAAGTTCAATATCTCTGAAGTTAGCTTCTACAGTATAGCAGATGTATGTATATGTATGTCGCTGAAAACCAGCGCTGGGGCTCTGTCTCGTACAGGGTCATAGCATTATGCTGAGCGATGGCCTTTTTGCGTGGATGTGACGCATGGCTTCTCCCAAATTGTTTTTTTTTCTATGTTTTTTCTTTTGATGCGTCATGTTTGCCGCAAATAAACGTATTTTCTTTCTTTTCTTCTTTTCTTTTCTTTATTGTACTTGTCGATGGTAATAAAAGGAGTTTACGCGTAGTTTTTGAAATAAATGAAAAAAAAAAGTAAAATTCGCCCACAAGGTCACGATAATCTTTTCTTCTGATAACATTTTCAATATTATCCATATTCGAATTCCAGTTGGACGAGTGCAACGACTACGAGCAACGTCGACGACTGCGCGCGCGCATCCGAACACTAATGGCTGAACAAGAAGGTAAATAACACCACCGCAGTTGTCACACTTACTTGGCCACGACCACCATGAGACATGAGACATGACGCTTGGCATGGCGCTTTCTGCGCTTAAAATTAATTGTTTTGCCACAGTACGTATAGCTAGACAGTTTATTGTGAGCCTTTGCTGAGGCTTCGAGTTAAATCATCATCTCATCTGCCTAGCCTTTTCCCAACTATGTTGGGGTCGGCTTCCAGTCTAACCGGATGCAGCTGAATACCAGAGTAAAATATTCCCTAATAAACAAAAACATTGAATTAATTTAAGGATAACTGAAAGGAAGAAGTTAGCCCTTATCGAGAGAGTAGGTAAAGGTATTTATACCATATCTACATAATAAAATATATTAGGATATTTTTCTTTGCTAATCTTTATTTACAGACTTTGTTAACAAAATAATGGGATTCTATTAATAAGGTAACAATAATTAATTTACAAGGAAACTACTTTACTTTATGATCTTCGCTCGTTGCAGTGCAACTTTAAATAGTTCGCACATTCAACCTTCTACTATATTACTGACAGCTTATTTCTGACGACAGTACCTAATAATTCGTGTTTTAAGTGAGTGTTTAATGTTGGCAGCATGCGCGAGCGCCGTCACGGAGGCGCTGGCGGCGGCGGGCGAGTCGGGCGGCGCGGACGGTGACAGTCGCGGTGAGTCTCTCCTGCTCCCGCTGCTGCAGGGCCTGCTGGGCGGCGGCGGCGAGCGCCTGCTGGCCGGCCTGGGCGCCGCGCCCGCCGACGTGGTGGCGGACGTGCGGCGCTCGCTGGGCCGTCTGCGCGCCGCGCTGGCGCCGCCCAGCGAGCACCCGCAGGCGCGCGCGCTGCTGTCGCTGGCCGACCGGCTGGAGGACGCGCTGGACGCGGCCGACCGGCTGGACGGCTGCCGGCGCAAGCCGCGGCGCCGCAGCCGCGCCGCGCGCCACACCGTGGGCGTCACCCGCGAGGAGCTGGAGGAGGCCCGCCGCCTCGTAGACCGCGACGAACTTGCGCTCGGCGCTAAAGGCCCTTTGTCCTCAGGCGCCACCTCCACCGCTTCCATGGCGACTAGCACGGACGAACCTTCCACCCCAGAACGCAAACAAAGTATTGACGAGAATGTTAGCTACCACGACGCCGTCGCGTCCCGAAAGAAACCGACACCAGTAGCGCACTCTGTTAGCTACGAAGCTCCGAAGCTGAACAGAGACGCGCGCGTCGTTGTGGAGAAGCGGACTCCGACCACTCGTAAACCCGACTTTTACCGGCACTCGGTCGCCGACGCGGGCGGCCAGCGCTCCCAGCCCTACCAACAGCCGCAACATCTGCAACAGCCGCGCCAGCAGGAGCAACCTCCCGCGCAGCCCGCGCCTGCACCCGTGTCCGCGCCCCAGCCTGTCTTTCAGCCGCAACCGGTGCAGGTGCCGCACCTCCTGTACCAGCCCCAGCCGCTCCACCAGTCGTACCAGCCGCAGACGCGCATGGACCGGCGCCCCTCCGATTCTAAGAGTAGCATAGCGGCCATCGCTAACAAGTTTGATACGCACGCTCAGAAAGAGAATATACCACGACGTGCACCCGTAGAGCTCGCGTCTACTCAAGACAAAGAATATAGACGCAGTGACCCAAGACGTGCACCATTATATATGCCACTCCCGCCCACTTACAACTTCGCGGCTCCGCCGACCGCCACTCAAGATGACTCTAAACCATTCAGTCGATTCGGAAATAGTAACAACAAACGGTTACGCATGAAACGTGCCAACACTATCGACATAGGCAGGCCGCTCGCTGGGTACCGCATCGACAGCGACAACGATGATGAAACATCCCCGCGCCCCATCGTACCCGAATTCAGGCCTCAGACCGAGAACGATAGGAAGTTTGTAGCGTTCATGAAGAAGAACGAAGCGGCCGACCGTGAGGCAGCCATCACCGGCCCCGCCAACTGGAGTAACAGGTTCGGAAACATTAAGCACGCGTTCGAGAGTCGCGAGCGGGAGGACAACAGTATGACGAACAGTAGGTCGTCGAGTGCGTCATCCGCGCGCCGCTTCTGGCGCACAGCAGACGAGACCACGGTGAACCCGGCCGCCGCGCGACCTAGGAAGTTCTATAATGAGAATAACAGTGACGTAGTTAAGCCCCCGTGGGTTAACGAACGGAAGGAGCAGATGCGCGTGCATATCCCGCGACAAGTGCAGCACGCGCTCCCGCCGCCGACGACGCCGGCTACCGCGCCCGCGTCACTACCCGTGCATCGCTCAGCGCAAATCACAGCGCCAGCATCTCTGCCCGCGCAACGCCCCGCGCCCATCACTGCACCGGCATCAGCATCCATACTCCCGCCGGCGCCGGCGCCACCAACATTTACCGCACCGGTCGCGCCACCGTCGCACCCGCCGGTCCCGCAGTCCCCCACAAAGCCGCTAGTTGTCAAACCATTCGCAGCGCGGCCTATACCCGTCAATCAGTTCTCTCACGCACCAATGTCTGCGTTTAAGCCGCCAGCTAAAGTGACGTCACCGATAGCCGCTCCCGCTTACATATGGAGTCCCCCGTCCATCTCAAACGTGACCTCCCCTACGGTTGACCATACACTCGCGTTCCCGGTGAACCTAATGCCTCTCGCCACGAGCCCGCCGGTGCCAAGTAAACCTTGGGCTACAGACGCAGACAAACCAAGGAGGGTGGTTGGTATTGCTGCCGCCAAGTTCGAGAGCAACAAGCCCGAGCCCCCGCCCGCTCGCTACCGGGAGAGACCGTCCGCGTTCCACCCGCCCGCACCGCCAACTCACGCGCTCCCGCAAATACAAAACTATCCGGTGAAGACAATACCTAGTCAGAATGACCTGTCCGCTCCGGAACTCGTGCGGAAAATTGATGACACCAAATTCCCAGCACAAGATGCATATTTACCCAAGGTTGATGCACAGAAACTGCAAATCGAGTTTTACGAGAAACAAATTCGTGAAAAGAACCGGCGTGAGACAGTCGTGAACGGCCAAAGTGACTCCACGGAACGGAAACCCCCCGCACCACCTGCATATACCATCACTGACTATACACCATCCAGCGCCATCTCCACTTTTGTCCCACTGCAGCGCACGCCTGACATAGAAAAGGCTCGCGCCCACAAGGTGGACTACCTCCCAGACGTTGTCACCAACGACACGGACCGCCACCGCGCCTCGCCCCTGCAGCCGCGCACACCCGCCAGCCCGTACTCACCGCGAGCCACCAATCCGATAGAGTCGCCCCACACGTACCTGAACGGTGAAGGGCCTTACGCTAATGGCGTCGAGGAAGGCGTCACAACGGAGCACGATAGCGTGGTGACTCGCGTGATGCGTGGCCCGGTGCGTGGTGCGGCTACCATCACGACCGGCGTGCGTACACGCAACGACGAAGGTCGTCGAGGTTCGGCGGCTGACAGTCTGCGCGGCGCACTCGACAAGTTCTCGTCACCGAAAAACGACGTCATCGCGCAGATTGAACGGAAAAAACGCGAGACGGCGAGGTCCCAGGTACGGGCCCCTGTTAATACCGGCCGCTCCCCCCTGCTCGCGCCCGCCCCCCCGCACGCCCCCCAGTCCCCCGGCGCGCTCGCCGCGTCCCGCGAGTCCGTGCTGTCCAGCGAGTCGGCAGGCAGCCTCGGCTCCAGCCCGCTCAGCAGGTCGGGCTCGTGGCACCAGATGGTCGCCAGTCCCAAGTCGGCCTCGCCGCGCCGAGTGGTCGCACGCGCAAAGTCTATGCACCTGCTAGCTGTACCCAAGCTGTTTGAGGGTGGTATCGCCCGCGAGGAAGTAACAGAAAAGAAGCGAACGGTGGAAGCATATTTCTCTGGGCAGCAGCATCAACCGATACGGCCGGCGACAGGAGTGGGTGCGGCGCGGCCTCGGGCGCTACGGCAGTCGTGCGCGCCGCCGCAGGCCTACTCGCTGGGCCGCAGCCGTACGATGCCCACGGTGTCGGAGCTGCAGTTCCTGGACGAGAGCAACACTGAAGACGCATTCGAAGACCTGGTGTCGACGCTCGCGTAGCGTAGCGTCGCAACATTCCACTAGTTAGGAGCGGGAGACGAGCGAGACGCGCGTGAGTCGTGTGTGTGTGGGTCTGTGCTTGTGCCCGCCCCGCATGCCCCCCCGGCCCCCTCCGGCCCTAAGCCCGCGCTATCACGTCGATGTACATATGTGCTCGTAACCTCCGTACCATCTTCATCCGCGCCCTCTGTAACCGTGTTATTTGACTAATAGCTTATAGGTTATCGTTGTACTGTCTTGCTGATTGTTTTCCAAGTGTTTCGAGTTAGTGTTAGATCTGTGTGTCCACGTGTCAGCGATGGCAATTAATGTGAACGTTTTGTTTGCAGAGGAAGAGGAAGTAACTGTTACATCGAGCGTGAGGAGGAACTCGTCAGAAAAAACTGTTAGCAGTAGCACTACCACCACTAAAACTTCTAAAGGTTAGCTGTCCGTGCTTTCCATTGTTATTTTCTAAATAAAAGTAAAAAACTGATGTAAAAATGAATATTTTTTTATTCACAGTGATAGAGAGTCTGACCAAGCCGGCGCCCAAGCCCGTGTCGCCATTTGCCAAGTTCCGGCAGCTCGAAAAACAAAACTCAACCAACAGTCCCAAGTAAGGCTCATCCTTCTTTCTATCAAAGAACACGCATCAACTTCAGACGATATCGTACATGAAAAAACCTACCGATACATAAGACTCCTTACCATTCAAGTACTATATTTTATGTATAAGATCCTTTCGCTTCATACGTAATGTAATGCAATATATTTTATTTATTTTTGGCAGCCATATCTGTGGATACGAATAAGGATTAGATACAAGTAAATATAAAAGTTAATGATATGCATTATAACATGTATATTAGACGCTTATAAGATAATCGTTTTTTTTTCCGAAAAGCATATAAGGCTAAGTACATACGAGGCCTCTATCAATAATCGCACGTGTGTACTTACCCTGCCATAAGAACATTCAGTATCGTTCATAGACGAAGCTCGGCTGATATAGCTTGACATCTATAGTTGACATGAAATCAGCACGCGTTCTTGTAAATAACCTGCGACCCCCATTAATAGCACACGCGTTCCGTAGCACACGATGTGACACACGAACTAATAGTTTGATCGTCGACGAACTAACCGGCGAGGTCGCAGCTAGGTGAACCTCGGTGACTAACATGCGTGCCCGGTTGTAGCTCGCCCAAGACCCCGCAGAGCCCGGGCTCTCCGGCGCAGCCTTACTTCAAGTTCACGGATCCCGCGCTGCAAGCCAGCGCCGTCACTATTAAAGAACGATTGCTGCAGTGGTGTCGCGACAAGACCCGGGACTACGAGGTACACTCCACGCCTCCCGCCCTCCCCTCCGTCCGCACACAACACCCCCCACTGCGTATACTACTATGTCGTCAAGTATACATGGGTTACGTAGCTGTATTGGCGCACCAAAAAGCAAGATTTTCTGTGTTTTTCTTATATGTATATGGTTTGTTAGTATTTAGATACTGTAAATAAACGTATTGGGGAGGTTATAAATGCGGTTAGATTAGGCAAATGCATATTTTTATCGACATCTCCATCTGGTAAAAAGCCGAACCGAGGTCGATATTTCAAAATTTGCATCTGCCTTACAGTCAGGGCATTCGGATTTAACGGATTTAACCGCGTTATCGAGATGTAGCATGTTGATAGCGATCGCTGCGCACGCGCACCTAGTATTAACACACACGTCAATGACGTCACTACCACTCACACTCCACGCTTCTCTTGTCGCTTCATCTTGGCTGCTACTTTCCTGTATATATTTTATACGTTGTGTTATTTTCACTAGTTATTGTTTATTTGTTCATCTGTTACTGTACAACCAAATTATATTGCTTTGGTTTCGATCTATCAGTGCAATATGTCTTACAGTTACATGTATACATGAACTATGTATTTTTTTTTTAAATATTCACTTATTTATTAAACATTGGGACGAAATTCTACCTATAATCTGGATTATGTGATTCGTGTGAATTTTATAACAAACCAAAAATGACTAATTATATAATCAATTTTAATTTTGAGTTAAAAAGCATGGGTTTTTATTTTAAAAAGTAACTACGTTGATTGAAGAGTGAATATGAATTTCCAGGATTATGCATGAGTTTGTGTTGTTAACTTTAGATAGAAGTGTCCAAGTAAATGTGGGTATGAGTTGTAAATAAATTGGGTAAATCAGAACACTCCAAGTCTTGTAGGTACTTAATTGTTTGGTAATGTTCACTGTGCCTCCACTGAGTTCCTGTGTAGATAATTCTTAGTTTAGCATTTCCCCAATCACACATGTAAATGTATGTAGTTTGCCACAATAATAAATTAAGGAACCATAAAATATTTGAAATAAATAAAAACATAACTATATTGTACCAGACTGATCCTTTTTTTTTGACAATTTAGACGTGCGCTGGAAACTTGACGGTGCACTTCCATTTGATTAAGTTGCCTTAATTTACCAGTTCTCATAGGTACTTATAATAAATTTAAAAAAAAACTAACGCACTTCTCCGAATACGTCATAAATTCCTCCTCATTTTACACGAAGTACAATGTTCTCCTCGTGTTTCTCCAGAATGTGAAGCTGGAGAACTTCTCCACGAGTTGGGCGGACGGGCTGGCGTTCTGCGCGCTGGTGCACCACTTCCTGCCCGACGCCTTCGACTACTCCCAGCTGTCGCCTGAGAAACGCCGACACAACTTCACGCTCGCCTTCAAAATTGCCGAGTAAGTATTAACTAATATTCCACAACACCAAAAGGATATTTCTTAGGATTGAGCTTTCGAAAACAACATGACATTGGACGTGTGCTCTCTAAAGATGATTAACTGCGATGGCTAAAGCATCCATGATGATTATTGTAACATCATATGACGTCCGAAGGCGGGCCTATGATGATAGCTGTGCATTGTAACATCATATGACGTCCGAAGGCGGGCCTATGATGATAGCTGTGCATTGTAACATCATATGACGTCCGAAGGCGGGCCTATGATCATAGCTGTGCATTGAATAAGCTTTGTGGATATAGTTGCACATAATTGTAGAATCTTTTGTCTTCGGAGGCGAACGAAAGCTGAGCCTCAAGCAATTGACTTACTCGTAATGTTTACTAAGAAGTTGTCATTTGTTTCCAGTGAGAAGGCGGGCATCTACCCCCTGCTGGACGTGGACGACATGGTGACGATGCGCAAGCCGGACTGGAAGTGCGTGTTCACGTACGTCCAGTCCATCTACCGCCGGTTCAAGGACCAGGACTGACCGTCACTCGTCGCCCGGCCACCGAACGCGAACACCCTGTACTGTCATACAAACAAGTTGAAGCCTCGAGGGGTAATTGATTAGACTTCCTTTACGTCTAAGTTGGCGATTATTTTTAGAAGGCTCCAATGGTTTAGTCATAGAGATTTTCCATTCATAAATTAGTTGGTCCATCCTTTTAGAAGGTTTTGTATTGACAATAGACGGTGTTCGCGTTCGCGGGGAATCAGGCGCCTGCGCCGAGTAGTTGAACGCTGTAGTCACAAATAGTACGTTAGGAAGTGTGTTATAAATCCAAAGAGCGTATGTTGTTGATTTGTTCGTTTGTTATAAATGTTTATATGTCAGTGTCCGCCCAGCTCGTATCTCCAAAAGCGCTGTCTCGATACAGTCCTCCTATTTATTATAATCTCAAGATGTGATTTTTTCTACGTTAGCTTGTAAGTTTTAACTAACATTTATATATCGAGCGACCACTGTTAGGTCATAGTGTAGTACCGCACTGCTAAGGATCGCTTGCACTTATATACCCACATAAGAGAGTAGAGTCCTTTTGTTTATCAGTGTACATACTGTTTCACGATTACATTTAACATATTATATGAATTTGACACTAATAATAACAGCGGCTTGATGTATTCGCTACTGATTTTATGAAATTTGATATTATTTTAATTATTATTATGTTAATTTATATTCATAATGAAATAAATATTGATTAACAAAAGAAGGGTGAATTATTATAATTGTATTTGTAATTTATTTACATAGACTTCACCTGAGCCACCAATAGGTTCACCAGTCACCACCAGTCACCACCTACCGACCATAAAGAAAACCATTGAGTGAGATGTCGATGTTAAAATTCAAATAACCGATTGTTACCGACTGAACTAAGGTTATGTATTCTTATTTGATTATCACTACGTTTTGTTAATACTGTCCCCCTTTTCTATCTTTTATCTATTTCATAATATCACCATGTACAGTACCCATATTTACAAAATAAAATATATTTATTCAATCTTCTTCGAGTAACATTCTCATCAATTGTCTCGATGTTCGAAACTGTTGTACCAACATAAGTACTCTTTATGACCTGTACCACCTACTTGTCAATCAATTCTATCATTTTGACGACCTCCAGCATGTTTGCTTCAAAATATGTCAAGATAGAAGTGGGCAGCAGTACCTACACCGTAAACAAAAATCATGCATGGTGAAGTGTAAGTGACTTAGGTAGGTAGGTACCTGCCTATTTTATTAAACGTACAACAAAGCAAAGAAAAAACCAAACATAAAATGGATTGTAGTCTCAAAATATATTTATTAAGGAGTGATCTAAATACGGTACTTATTCAAAATAGCATAATGTATAAAACTTAAATGAACAGTCGTGCCCCTGGGAACCCCACACTAGACTATGTTCCTCAAGTATATTGTTTCCTTCTATGGTCAATTTATAGATGACGTGATAGCACCCGAGCTGATTCTCATATACCGAAATACTACCAAACTCGTTAAAATTACAAAACAAAGGCTGGTTGTTAGCACGAAGCATATGAACGAAGTGGCCACCATAGTCGCTGCAGTAAAATTATCTTGTCTCGGCGATCTCTTGACTGAAAATATGTTTTAATCATTTCTAATTTCATGCAATTTGATATTTCAGTGGCCAAAGAAACTTGCAAGTATCTGTGGACAAAATATAGCTAATTATCTACTTTGATACTTAATCTCTTTCTTTCAGAAATCTATTGATAAAATAGAACATTGACATAGGCTCTCTCCCGAACGTAGATAAACCGAAATTGCCTTAGGATCTTGCTAAGTAATATAAATCGTCACAGGAGGTCACGATGTTCATAGTTTCATATTTGTTGATGTTGTGTGATTTGATTTGACGCAACTTGCGTTCATCTTGTTGCTTAGATGTTTGAAATAATCACTCTGAAAGTTTAAAGTATTCAAACATTTATGCAAAAAAAGATGTAAGCAAGTTCAAAGAATATAGATAGGTAATATCATGGTCAACTTTGAACGTTAATATCCCGGAAACACTACGGGGTATGGTCTTATTATGTTTACTGTTTGCATTGATGTCAGCTATCGTTTTATATACCTAGGTTACAAGCGTGGCCGCAATTTTAAAAATAAATCATAATGGCGGATAGTTAGGTATGCCACGGACCTTCAAAACCCTTTCAGGAAACCTCGTGCTTGAACTATAATAGACAACTAAGAAAGCCTTAGTTGAGCGAGTTGCGTCCCAACATCAGTCCAATGCATGCACTGAAAATGCTTGTAAGCGGTATGAAGTTATGAACGGAACGATCAAGGACGCCTCACACACTTAAACGTCAGCACCCATTCTACTGCCTCAGTCTCCAGATCAAATCTTTCTCTAAGAAAAAATAAATCGCTAACCTCACGGTTCAGGCAAATTGTACGGGAGTGAAACCATAAAAGGGTCAGCAACATTGGTGCTCCTGTCAGCTGTGGCGTTGCCATCCTCGTCGCCGACCACCGTGACATCCGACGTGTGCGGGGTGAGCGTGTTCGCCTCGTCTGCCAGCGTCACGTGCACGTGCAGCGTGCTGTCGCGCCACGCCTGCCACGACAGCTGGTGCTCCTGAATCTTCAGCAGCATCCACGTGGTCAGTAGCCCGTTAAGCGCGCCTGGTGTGACCATGGAAAGACCCAGCAGTGATTATGGTGAATCTGAGACAATGAGACATTAACTGGAATAAGGCAAAAGGCCGAATTCGGGGACTTTTGATATATATTTTTTTTCAAATCAAATGAAATTGTTTATTTTTGATACATGGGTTACAGGACGTGTTCATTACATAATTATACAATGACTTGTTGCATGAAAAGCTCTAATGTAAATAGTTTTCGGGGTTTATTTTTCCTTTTGATCTGAATCCCTAAATTCTGAAAAATTAAACTACTACCTTTACCTACCATTCACCATCCACTCACCGATAACTCCAATAAGCAACGACGAGAACAGATTGGCTGCGAGCGCGGCGCCGCCGCCCCTGCGCGCGCCAGCCTGCAGAACGGCATCGCAAGCGTGCAGCGCGCGCGCCGTGCCTAACACGCTGGCCGTGCCTAGTGCAAGCGCGCGCCACATGTCGGCCGCCAGTGCGCGCCCGCGGCCCGACATCGCCCACTCAGCCATCGAACGCACCCACGACCATCTGAACGGAAGCATTTGTAATAGACTCCCGTAATGTATGTGATACCGCATTTTAATTTAAGTTTTACGAGAATCACAAATGGAATTAAATGAACGAGCAGATTTATTCGTCGTTTTGACTTGCAACTCACTTATGACTCCTGGTGACGACATAGTGATGCCTGCACAACTCGCAGTAGGAGGTAGCAGCTTGCAGCAGCCAGCGCTCGAGGCAAGAACGGTGCACGGCGGCGATGGTTCCTCTGCATGAGCAGGGCCGCACCAGCCGCTCTGCCGACTCGCCGCCAAAGCAGATCCGACAGATGTTGTCCGAGCGCAGGCTTCCCGTGAAACTGGACACCTCCTTTGCGGCTTGCGCGCCCTAACGACGGTGCAGGGCCAAACTTTACAGTCGATGAGATATATTATGTCGCGAAATCTCTTAGTCGTCAAATAAGTACAATATCATGAGTTAACAACAAACAACACGGTTAACAACCGATAGTCCCAGACTGATCTAGTTCTTACTTTGTCGTTTATAATTCTCGTCAAAATCGATAACAATCGGGAACTGGCACTTGAAACATCTAGGTACCTAGGTACTGGTATCTTAGGAAGCAATCAGGCTTTATAACCAGGGAGGCCTAGGATATCTAAAAAATATATAAGCACCTACCTAGTCATACCAAATAGTGGTACCTGTTTGTTGAGCAGCAGCGCACACACAGAGCTAAGGATAGACATGGAGCGGCCTGCCGGCTGCAGCAGTGAGGACGCGGGCGAGGAGAACGTCAGCGAGTCCGCTATGCGAGCGCGCATCTGACGCTGCTCATCCGTTTCATTTGGATTCGCTGTTTCAGGATTGCATAGTGGTCACGAATAATAAAAAAAAACAAGTAAGTACCACCAGAATTAAATTAGTATATACAACGGTACATACATCCAGGATCATTTTACCAACAACGCCAAAATAAATCAGAAGCCAAAAGATCCTTGTTTGTAGCACACTAGGCACCTTCCTATCCTCCCAAAAACATCTGTCATAATGACATTCTGTACCTATACCTGATAGGTTGATATTGGCGATAAAGGTCAGATTCCAAGTAGGTCAGATTCCTAGTAGGTCAGATTCCAACTAGGTCAGATTTTGAGTTTGTAATGAACAGAGGCCAGCACATCAACCTACCCCAATCTGTCAAATTTCTTTGATAGAATTTCAACTTTACCACAAAGGAATAAGGTTCATATTCAATTGGGAAAATTTGACAGATTGGGGTAGGTTGATGTGCTTGCCTCTGTACAATACAGTCAGTATCATAATTTTCCGTCATGAATTAAGCCATGTAAATAAGAAATAAAATATTTTTATTCATAGCAAGTTAGGTAAGTAAGTAGGCATTTTAGGAAACCAAAAAAAAAAATCCGTCTTGAAACATTCTTACAGCAGCATTTCTATTCGGCGATGGGGCTCAGATTCCAAGTAGGTCAGATTAGGACAGTACTAAGCATTTCTTCTATGCTTGAAATGTTGTGCTCCGAATCTGAGCTAAAAGATACGGTACTTTGCGCTTTCAATTGAAGATAAAGTTGAATCACTTTCTGATTCGCTAATAGAACTGTCTCCCGTATAGAATCTATCTTCTATTCTGTATTTTCTCCTGTGACTTAATTTGGATGCTCTTCTTAAAGATTCGGATACAGCTAGGTATGTGCCCGTTTTTGCACTCTTCATTTAAAGTTTTCAATGACTCATCAAATTTTCTGTCAACTCTTCTAGATTTTTTTACCGGCTTATGTACAGACGCCAGCACATCAACCTACTACAATCTGTCAAATTTCTTTGATAGATTTTCAACTTTATCGCTAAAGTATAAGGTTCAAAGTTGATTGGAAAAATTTGACAGTTTCGGGTAGGTTGATGTGCTGGCGTCTGTACTTAAATGCATCTTTTATATTAAATAAATCATTACTACAGTTTGATTCTTTTTTCAATTTGTAAACGACATTTATTAAATTGGAATACCTGAGAATCTTACGATTCATTTTGTTATGCCATCCCTCCAAGTGATTGGTCGACGAGTTTCCTTTTCGCAACGGAAAACGTCGACCGTAATTGTTCCAAGCCAATAACTCTCAAAATACGAGTTTACATACATTTAGTGTCATCATTTCTAGACTATAGAGTCCGTGCCACCAAAGAAGTCTCGCAGACGTGGTGCGATGAATACAGGGTGGCAGGGACATCGACGCGCAAACGTTGTCAAAAGGTTGACCTGATGGCATAAATTAAATTACGAAAGTCATTCATCTCGGAAATGACCGGTTAAAAAAATTTACATTTTTGAGCGCGCAATGTATTGCAAACAACGCGATTAAAACGCTCCGCGGATGGCGAGCGCGAGCGCGCGCGCGCTGCCTAACCTACACACACATACAAATCTGTGGCGCGGCCGCCCGCCCCGCAGCCGCCGCGCCGCCACCGCCGCCCGCCGCGACCGGACGAACGTGAACGTACCTACGAAATATCTTCTAACGACAACATTGATAGTACCTACCACATAAAATCATGTTTAATTGGTCTTGATAACCGATAACAATAAGCTTATTCCCATAAAATAGCGATACCGATGAGGATTGATAACAAAAAAGATGCTTGATAAGAACTTAGCGATCCAGTAATGTTCAATTGATGAACTTACCTTAATTTCGCTCATTCTTAATGAGATAGGGGGTAGGTAGGGTTCGAAGTGGCCGCCACCAACCCGCTCGCAGATCTGAGCGCGGCGCAGAGTTTCAGCGTGGACACGGGGCAAAAAAGTGGGATCCTGGACACACTCTTCACGCAGCGTCGCAAACACATTCACAATGCGATCTCTCATTTCTGCTGCGGTATCGCACTCGGTCATAAACACCTTATCCTTGACGTAACCCCAATGAAAAAAATCTAATGGAGTCAAGTCCGGTGAGCGAGCTGGCCATGGTTGTGGACCGAATCTTCCAATGCACCGGTCTCTAAAAGATACGGTGAGGCAGCTTCGGACAGGAAGGGTCACGTGTGGGGGAGCGCCGCGCCGTCGTGTTGGAACCATGTCTCGCGGAAATGGAGCACAGGCACCTCCTCGATTATTTCCTTGAGAGTTGTTTTTAGGAACTCGTGATATCGTGGCCCGTTTAGTCGTTCAGGGAGAAAAATGGGTCCAATCACGCGGTCTTTATAAATACCGGCCCACACATTTACCGACCATCGGGTTTGGTGCCTGAAGAATTGTTCAGGTCTGGAAGGCATTTTGAACGTCACTCTCAAACACACACGACACACACACACAGAGAAAGAAAATTACTTTTGATTTTAAAAACTACGCTAAGATCACAAATTCGCGACAAACAGCACGCCCGTTTGCGATCAACGAAATCTAGGAACTGGCAAAAATCCGATAAAATCGGCGAAATCAAAAGAAATGTACTTAGCTGATCTTTCTTTCAATTTGCCGCACTTGCTGCCTCGCAAATGAACTTTTGCAAACAGCTGATCAGGTAGCCCTTTCGAGTTTTATTTACATTGCTGTTTTAAGTGAAATAAGTGAATTTACTATTTTTTTATTAAAAATCTCATTGGGTTAGATAGAAATAATGATTATATACGGTTTACAATAAAAAAAATGCAAAAAAAAAAACGTAAAAATTAAGAAAAAGCCGACGAAAATTTTCCACGCAGGGGGGTCCAGAATCATGTACTGAATCCATGGTAAGCGGTTGCGCGTCGATGTCCCTGCCACCCTGTATTATAATGTATGTAAGTGTACCAGAAACCATCATTAACTCAAAATCTAATGTAATTGGAAAATGTCCTAGCTGGAAAATTACGTACATGGAATCTGACCTTGGAATCTGACGGCCATTACAATTTTCTTATACCTTACGACGAGGTTTATATCTCTCAAAGTACCTACACATAAGTACGTACCTGGTGAAGAGATGCCGGAGTACCTACAGCTTATATCCGTTTGTTGGGCAGTGGAACGCAACTCCTTGTCACGCTGGGAGCTCGGTGCAGTAGTCTGTGCAATCAGTAACAGCCGGCGCTTAGTCTCATGCAGAGTCAGATTAGATATTAGACATTCTAAGATAAAATTTTGAACTAAGGCAATCACAGCACGGCATTGACCAAACTCACTGTTGAGCTACGGGGGACATAAAATTTGTGGGGTGCCGCTTTTTTACGTCTTGGACTACTGCGATGTGGACTACTTGGGTATTTGAAGTGCGCTTACCGGTAAGTGTAAGGAGGTGCAGCTATCGGTGGACATACTTATGGTAACCTTGCTGTCAGAGCGCTCGTAGCCCCAGAACATCAACAAGGTCTCACCCTCACCAACATTACATTCCTGGATTAACACCACGTTTGTCACGTTTTAGAAAGTAAAAATATGTGTGCAATGAGATGAAGATTCTGGAGTAGATGGGAAAATTAGCTCATACTAGTTCTGGACCTAAAGAGAGGGAATCAAAGAACGGAACAAAAATTTCTTATATTTGTAAGTAGGTACCTACTTATAGTGAGAGATTTTTCACATTTAATTCTCCAACTAAGGAAAGTATAACTTACGAACCAAATTAAACAATGGCCACCTTTTATTTGGTCTGAGTGGCCACCTTGCATATTACAACTAAACATTTTGCTGACTTGACTTTTTATATCCGATTAGACTGGAGGGCGATCCCAACATGGGAGGGGGCTGGGCAGATGATGATGACTTCAGTATTAAATACCTCTTCCTGTTTGGTAGTAAATTTTTATTCATCTCTTAAATAAATTCAAACTATAGTTTTGTATAATTTAGAAGCATTTTAAAATTTTGTAAATGTAAGAACCATGGATCCGTTTAGTATGATTTTTTGATGTTGACTTGAAAGAGCATAGCAGTTGAGAAGGTGTCATGCTCACTTAAATGTCTCACTGATGGTGGCGCGTGTGTTGGATCATTCGGTTCCCTACAAAATGGTTGAGCTGGATGGTGCTGATCCACGCGTCATGTTCGTGAACGGGCGCCGTCGGTTGAGACTGGTCATCTCTTAACTGCCAAGGCTTATTTTTAATCATATATTTTGAATTGTTTTTTCATTTGTTTATTTTTTTTACACTGTTCTCACATACAGAAGCAACAAGAATAATGCACCCAGGATTTTGTAATATCTTGATTTAAAAGAATCCATGGAGTTTCTTGCCCGTTCTTCTCAAAAGAGATCTACTTTTTTGGAATGGGCAACTAGCTACAACTTTCTGACTAACTGACCGACTATTTAATTTTGACAATGCAAAAGTGCCTGTACACACGGCTACACATCAAGCTATTCATAACCCATACACACGGCTACACATCAAGTTATACATAACCCGTATAAGGACTTCTGATTGTGCGAAAAACTCATACAAAGCGAGGTCAGCGAAAACTGAAAATGTATAGCTTGATGTGTAGCCGTGTGCTACACATCAAGTTATACATAACCCGTATAGGTAAGCTGACTTCTGATTGTATGAAAAACTCATACAAAGCGAGGTCAGCGAAAACTGAAAATGTATAGCTTGATGTGTAGCCGTGTGTACCTATAAGCTGACTTCTGACTGTACGAAAAACTAATGCGAGCTCAGCTAAAACTGGAAATGTACAGCTTGATGTGTCGCCGTGTGTACGTACATACATAGTTTAATTGAAGTAAATGGTTTAAGTTTGAGTTATTTAAAAAAAAATCTAATTTAATCATTATTACCCGTAATAGATTCGAGTAACTGCAAGTCCTGTGATATCTGAAATTGATTCTTTGTAAAGCTTGTTGGATCTTCGGCGTGTATGCGATTGGAGCAATCACAACCTGCCTCAGGTTTTGAATAACATCACTTGGGAACAGTTCCGTATCATTGCAATCCACCAAGCAATTTAGTATTATGAATTTCCGCATCTTTCATCTTCATCGCGAATACATTTATTCATACTTTCAATTTTGTATAATAATTTGAGTACAAGAAATTACTTGATTTCATCCATTTTATTTACTTTTACAGGTGATGTCAATTATTGGAAAAACTCATAGATTTTGACAAAATGATTGAATTTTTAATTTTTATGATATTGTTGTTACAAAAAAGTTGGCATTGCTGCCGTGTATCCTTGAACGTATTTGTACCAAAATAAATTCCTTTGCTCTGAACGCGCCCAAGAAACCGCTCATTGACGTGAGGCGCGTTCCAATCTCATAGATGACTCTAGCTTAAGAGCGAGAAAGATTATAACATTTCCGAGCAAGAAAGATCGAGACACATTGCACGTATGTTTGACAAATTGATTTAAATGGAACACAACATTGAGATAAAACTGCGAATGTAGTTGTCAAATTGACGTAAATGTAACCATTCATTTGAACGAAGATCTCCGTGTTTTTTCTTTTCTCCCCACGTGAAGCAGAAGCATTATTGTTGTGAAATACTTTGTAATTACAAGCAAAGTTTGAATAGGTCAAAATCATGGCAGTCCGCGTCCAATTCGAAAACAACAATGAGGTTGGAGTCTTTAGTAAATTGACAAATTCCTATTGCCTCGTCGCAATCGGTGGATCGGAGAACTTCTACAGCGTGTTCGAGGCAGAGTTGTCAGAGACCATCCCCGTAGTGCACATGAGCGTCGCGGGGTGCCGGATCATCGGTCGCATGACGGTGGGTAACAAAAACGGACTGCTGGTTCCATCATCGACAACAGACACAGAGTTGCAACACATTAGAAACAGTCTACCGGACACCATCAAAGTGCAACGCGTGGAGGAGCGGCTCAGCGCGCTCGGCAACGTGATCGCCTGCAACGACTACGTCGCACTAGTACACCCCGACCTGGATCGCGACACAGAGGAAATTCTCGCAGACACACTCGACGTGGAAGTGTTCAGACAGACGGTCGCTGGGAATGTACTGGTCGGATCATACGCCGCGCTCAGTAATCGCGGCGGGCTCGTGCATCCTAAAACCACAATTCAGGACCAAGATGAGTTATCATCTCTGCTACAAGTACCGCTGGTAGCGGGCACAGTGAATAGAGGCAGTGACGTCATTGCCGCGGGGATGGTGGTCAACGACTGGTGCGCATTCTGTGGTCTGGACACTACATCGACAGAAATCTCAGTTATTGAAAGTGTGTTCAAGCTGAATGATGCCAAGCCCACAGCAATCACATCAACAATGCGAGCATCGCTCATTGACAGCATGTCCTAACATCTTACTATTTGTAGAGCAGACTGTTTGTGATATTATTTGTGTAACATACACACACAATGCACAGAAAAAAATAAGAAAACAACTTTGTTGATCAGATTTCAAACAAACCAATGAGTCTTGAATGTTGTCTATGTTTTATTTGTAAACATAAGAAAATAAATTGTGAATATTATGAATATCTTTTGATTTATAATTTCTAATTGATAATGAAATTGATTTTCTGTTTGTGACCTGTACTTACTGCATAGTCCATTATTATGTAGAACTATCACTGATAGTAATGACCCATGTCACTGCGGGACAACACTCTCGATTTAGTGGGGCAGATTCCACTGCAAAATTTTAGGCATTCCACTTTGCCCCACCAGTGGGGCAGCTGGTGGGGCAAAGTGGAATAATTCATAACAATTTATATGTCTCATTTAGTGTCCTTCAAAGGATTAACAAGCACTTTTCATAACTAATGAGTAACATGCAAGTGGTTTAGCTAAGGGATGAATGAGCAATAGAAACATGATGCTCTTATAATACATTTTATTTATAAACATTTGTTAGATACAATCCATCCTATCTACAGTTGCCACAAGTGTTTCTCTGGAAGTTCAATCATTGCTATCACAACAATATTAGATCTGAATTAAAAAACTATTATGCGAAGCAATTTCCTAAAGATAAACATATGTTTACATAATTTCCTACTAATTCTGACCAATCAAATGTAATGTACCAGGTAGCTAGGAAGGATGTAGATTTTGATTTCCCTTCTTTTGATTTATTAGTTCCATAAATATTGATGTAGTATTTATTTACTATTTCAACTGTATTAAAATCATTTTGAAAGAAAAAAAAAAATAATCTATGCTTCAACTTGAGAACCTCCCCATTTTTTTCGTTGGTTAGAAAGTATTTATTATTTTGCTTAGTATTGCATCTCTTGGCTACCCAGTATACACTACATTGCAAGTCTGAAAGTCATACACCAAATTTAAGTAAACTACTCTCAGCCATGAGTCATCAGTTCAGAAGATTTTGTTATGATACTTTTTTTAATTTTTTTATTTGAAATGGGTTCGCTCTTGACTCTAGTCTAGGTCAGAGGTGACAGAGACAGAGTCGACGACGGAGTGAGCTTACCCAGAAGAAGCCTATTCACTTATTTAGATTATACAATTACTGCTTAAAATGTTGAAATTCAGGAATTCGTTCTAATATCAGCTATTCCTTCTTTACATCATATTTTTTGTATTACTGACAAAAAAGTATAAAGTAGTATACTTACAGAAATGTTGTAATGCCTTTGGCAGTCGTTTTGCCGTAATTTACACTAATAATAAACTGATGTATGAACGCGCTAAATTCTGGAACTTCCAGTCGGATTTGCAAAATTCTTTTTGCATTTTACTGCCCAATTCTTGAGGAAGGTTATAGGCTAAGTATATCAATTGGCTATATCAAAATATTTAATATCAAGCTACGACCTTTAGGAGCCGAGCATAAAGGAAAAAACGTAAGCAAGTAATAGCGCGGGCGGGCGACGGGGTGCGACGCGGTGGGTGGGGGGCGATATTTCACGCGGGCTAAAGTAGCTAACAAAATAAAGAAAGTGTCTTGCACAAGTTGTTACAATAATACAGAAACACATCCTTAATTACTTTTGGATCACCAAACCACTATTTTTTTTACAATATTATGTGATTGCACAACATACTTGCAAACTATGACTCATGCTGAGAGGGTTTCAAACATTTTTTTTCATAATATGGCGTGAAATAAACTACACACATCAAAAGTGTCTAGGGATCAAGCATTTTTATGCGGATTTCTTGAGATTGAGATGTGGCTTTGTAATAAATTTATGATTTTATAAATTTATATGGATCCTTTTTGGTGCATTTCATAATTTGAATCAGGAACTGTGAATCAAATTCGAGTAAAAGATGAAAATCAGCTGTCAATATTTTCCCTATAAAAACATACAACGCATTGAAGACATTATTAGTGCTACTGTTTCCCTACTACTAATTAAAACCAACGTTATTATGGAGCGGCGACGTCATTTAAGCAGGGAAGAAATGCTCAGAGCCTTGGGAATGATAGAAGCTGGTTCCCGGCAACGTACTGTGGCTTTAGCTCTGAATACAAGTCAGAGTGTTATCAGTCGACTTTGGACACGTTACCGAAGCACTGGTACCGTGGCTGAGCGCCATGGAGGACGGTATCGCTGCACCACACGGAGACAAGACCGATACATTCAAATCTTAACTCGAAGAGCTCCAACAATAACCGCCATGATGTTAGCCGTGAGGCTTCATCACTCTTCAGGGAACTTAATTAGCGACCAAACAGTCAGAAACCGCTTGCATGAAGTGAACCTTCATTCCCGAAGACCGCTACGGGTACCACCTATAGCAATGCACAATCGTAGGATTCGATATCAATGGGCTCTGAACACAGAAATTGGGCAGAAGAACAATGGCGTTTCGTGTGCTTTTCTGATGAGTCTCGTTTTGGTATGAGACCGGATACAAGACGTATACGACACTGGAGAACCCCTGGACGCCAACAGCGATTAAAATCCTGCCAGGAAGTCCATCCTTATAGTGGTGGAACCATCATGGTATGGGCGGGTATTTGGATCGGCGGAAGAACTGAGTTGATTTGGATCAGAGGCAACCTCAACGCTCAAATTTATGCTGAGACGATTGTATCAGACGTCATCGTTCCTCTACAAGTGCAAATCGGTCCCTTATTTCAGTTAATGCATGATAATGCACGACCGCACACCGCAAGAGTTGTAAGACAGAGTCTCGCCGCAGCTAACATCAATGTCCTGCCCTGGCCTGCTCAGTCGCCAGACTTGAACCCGATTGAGCATGCATGGGATATGCTACAGAGAAGAGCTCTGCCGAATATGGAGGGTATCCAGTCGCAAGAAGACCTTTTTTTGTTGTTGCAACGAACATGGGCGGCCATTCCACAGCGTGATTTGGATGAACTCATTTTGAGTATGCCAAACCGATGTTCTTGTGTTGTTAGTGTTCGCGGTAGAAACACGGATTATTAATTGTTTAAGTTACCCAATAAAATTTTAAAGAAAACTGTTATTTCAGTCTTTTTTTCGAACTTTTGTGTTAGTGGTTCAAATGTCAAAAATCCCTTTATTAGGAAAATGGCAAATTTCTTTATTAATGCAAAGGTGAATTGGTTTATCGTTACTGTGACAAACGAAAACACTTTATTTGATGAATCCTTAAAGAAAATTTTTATTAATATCAATCAGGAGAAAAGTTATTGCAAAAATATATGTTGATCCCTAGACACTTTTGATGTGTGTATATTTCTACAAAAATAAATTGTTTCTCTAAAGTAATAATCATTTTATATTTTTAACTTTTCAAAACAACAAACATAATTATGCAATGTTTAATTTTATATTTTACTATGTTTTTAATGAAAACATTTTTTTAGCAATATATTTTACAAGTAATATAACCTAATATTCGTCTAAAACTAAAATATTATACAGAAGTACAAATTATAGAATACATTATTTCTGTAAATTCCAACAGATGGCGCTACACAAATTTTAGGAAACTTAAATATTACAGGTTTGTAAACTTCATAGTCAAACATACAGGATTTAAAAGCATTTTCATGTGGTCGCGTGGGACGAATATACGCGTATACAGCAGGTATTACAAAGAAAAATATGGCAACAAAAGCAAGATTCACACAAATAATCAACTCTATATTCCGTACCACTGAACCGCATCGAGCCTCCAACTGTCAGAACATAATAAATAACATCTACAGCTACGTTTATGCGTTATCGATATAAAATGGCAACACTGTTCAGTCATAGTCACAAATGGCCACAATTTAGGCACCAATACTCCCTCCCCCCTCCCCTCACTACACGAAGACTATAGCCTCCAAAACGTTAAATTTATAAAACGAGCTTTATAATTCGAATTCGAAAATTTGATTTTCAAGACAATTGTTACAATAATAATATTATGTACAGGAAGGACACGAGTGGACAAGTCAATTGTATAAAGTAAATGCATCAGTAAGTACTTCCTAAGAGGGTGGCGGTAGGTCACAGCTGTAGATTACGTTATCACTGGCATCAATGGCTACCGCTGCTTAAAAACTTGAAGTAAGTATGTAGTGCATTTTTAGCACATGGTGAGGTAGATACTACCAAACAACGTGCTACAATTCTTCCATACCTCCTCCTTTTTGCTACTAGCAAATCTTAATAAGTATTTATAGCGAGGTCTAAAGGCTAAAACAGATTGGGGCGGGCAATGCCGCAACGCAACGCATTGCAAAAATACTCCATCACTTTCGTACATTCGAAGCAGAACCACACCGAACTTTTTTGTATGAAAATGCGTTGCGTTGCTGTAATGACCTTGCGTTTAGTTTAATAGTGCGACCGTCAGGTAGCAGAGCCATGCTCAGAATAGGGAAGATTTACCCATTAAACATCGGACATTATTTTAATACAATGACATAGATACTGTGACCTACCGCCTAAGGACAAAATGCACAGTAGAAATGATATACATCTCAGGTACATCAATACAGGATTGGACGACAAATAGAGTCCATTAAATTTAATTACAATAAATTCACAAAGTGTATAGTTAATAGTAATAATAATTAACTTTGGATCGGCTACCAATACATTTCAATTTGTTTAGACTCAAGCTTATAATATTATCTTTCCTAAAGACCTTCACCAACTCGACATTTGACAACGCAGATATTCATTTAATGAGAAAAAAATATCGACTTTACCGACATAGAAATAAGTTCTAAAATGCTTCTTACTTTTTTGAGATGTACTATTCTACAACTTCGACCAAGTTTATTTTCGCCCTTATTTCAAATCTAATAAAGTTAAATATGTTTAATCATTACAAGTCTGTAAAGTCGGGTTTGCGTTTAGCCAGCTTACAGACAAACAAATATTGTACGTATCGTGCTATATATGACTTACACAGAGAGAAGCGAAAGCTAACACATCGCTCAAGGTCGTGGCATACAATTTTCGAGACATACTAGACGACCAAGACAATTAAGACTTTTATATCGTAGGCAATAAAGGTGGTTTTCGGAATTCATGTTCGTGTGTTACCGCTGAAGCGCTATAAGCCGTATCGATGAAGTCGGTGCAGATGAGTTACCGACTGACAGTTGCCTATAGCTTGGTCGGCTAGTACAACTACAACACAAGTTAGTTTTAACGTTTCTACAGATCTATTGCAGTGTATGATACACTAGGGTTTTGGTAAAAACGTGGCGGCGGCTGCAGGTTGCGACATAGCATGTCCTATAGCTACAGTACTACTGCTGTGACAAGATATTTGTTGAACTCTGCAACACTTGCTCGATCAGAGGAAAAGCGACCGAGCGAAGCGAGATAAAGCGACCACACCCTTAATTTGATAAGTATAAAACTCAGGATTACTACTACATATTTCAAATCGCTTTTCATACAGTACATGAAGACACACTATCTGACCGTTTTTATAAGTATGCTCCTAAAATACTATAGCAGGGAATCTAAGATGTCTTCTCAATATCACAAGGAAAAAGGTGCCTTTTATAGATCAAACTCTAACTTGGGTAGATTTGTACAAAAATGTAAAAGATACGAGTTTCCGTTGAAAAATATTGGTCGATTGGAAAAATAGACTCTTCCTAAAGATTAGGGTTTCTACCTAGGAGACGTAGCGTGCCGGGATCTAAACACAGAGGACTATTGTTACTACACACAGAGTGATGTTTATACAGAAGGACGAGCGCGCGCCAGAGTCCGGCAGGCAGCACCCGGCCGGAGTGCGGGCTGGCCGACAACATGCTGTGCAGCGAGAGTCGTGCTGTATCGGCGGTACAAACAGCCGTGTGTAAGCGTCCGCGTTTATTGCAGCGTTAGAGATGTTGTTCGTATCGTTAAGGACGCAGGTGAACGGACATTTGGGACACTAGCAAATGGGACATAGTCTGATCAGGAACACCGCACTCGCACGGGGTGTTGGTTGCTCAATGAAAGTGAGGGGTGAGTCCCCTCACTTTCATTGAGACAAGATTTTTGTTTTTCCAGCGGGAAAAGAGTGGGGCTAATAGAAAAAAGTGAACCCGAAGGAAGTGTGGAGTGCCTAACAGGAGTGTTGTGGGTGTTCCTTATAGAAATAAATATAAGTTCATTTCACTTAGATCACGTAAGAAACTTGTAGTTACAAATCACGCACCTCTTTTTACGTCATACTGCGCACTCGCCATTCGTGTCGTATGGCTAAGGTACGTGATAATAATCTTAGTGTAATTGTCATGACGATATCATCTATGGCTAGAAAAACTAACCCAGCACACTACGTTTGAGTCCAAAGCTAATACGAAACCGTTACATACGATATGTAGTATTATTAATGCAGGAGAAAATGTTTCAAATTCGAGAAATTGAGAAATCGTTTTAACTTTGTACACTGGCATAAATTAGAAAAAAAAAGGAATGGTTATTAGAGAAAAATATTTAGTTTCAAGGCAACGAATAATTTTTTTTAATTTTCTTATTTCAGCTGTTCGATAAAATGTTAGGTAAATTGCATTGCATCGCGCTGCACCGCGATTGGCAAGGCCGAAATTTTTCATGTTAGGTAATACAGTAAATACTCAAGAATTTATAAAAGATAAGTGATTTATCCTCGCCAGTGTACTTACAACTTTTATTATATCAAAAACAGACTTAAAATTAATACTGATTTTATAAAAAAATGAGCTTGATGTGAGTTAAATCACGTTAGTAATAATTATTATTATGTGGGTGAAACCTGTACATTTAAAAAAGGCACAGCCAAAATTTTGTAATTTTTAAAGTTTTATTCTATAGTTAGAATTTTTGGAGATGTCAGTTTTAGTGATGATATCAAAGGGTACTTCACTTTTGAAAACATAGTTACATAAAAAAAAAATAATGCGCTGTTATGCTTGTAGAGATATTTCCATGTAGTTTAGTTTTAATTGACTATGGGAATATTATTCAACAAAATAGTATCTGAAGTTCAAACACTGCAGTAGGTCAGTGTTTGAATGTAAACTTGTTTGATGCTGTGTGAAACTGCCGCGGACAAATGAGTGCCCTGGTCGTATTCCCCCTTCCTACCCCAGCACTAACATCTAGTTTCGATCAGTTGTCGCGCAGGTTCATTTAATTGTTTCATTCATTTTGAAACTATATTTTCTCGTAAGTGAAAGTCCAAGATTAGGATAGATGCAGTTATGTATGCGATAGTTAATTATACCAAATGATATCCCTGTTCAAAATGGACATAATGTCCGGCCGCTAAACTGGATATTCTCAAGAGTGATAACCCTGGTGTCCGGCCATGCCGTATGTCCGGGAGTGTCCGGCGCTGTCCGGGTGTGCGGTCTAGAAGTGGTGCGAGTTGGTGGACGCCGACATGCTGGCCTGGGCGCGCACTCGCTCGTAAAACAACATGTATGCTGAACATCGCAGCACCTCCTGGAGGGAAACCTCGTGGACTAGCGTGTCTGAGGTGTACCACCATCTGGGGGCAGGCAGAATGTTATTTGACATGGGTTAAACTTTGAGAGTTCGTAATTATATTGCCGATAGGAAATATCATCGGGCGGCACTCTGTTGTGGAAATAAAATACTAGATTTATACCTAACAAATACAATTCCTTCGTACCTCTTGGCCTCGAAGCCGTTCCCCCGGCGGTAGGTGGCGAAGTGGCCGGACCTGGGCCCGCCCACGTGCACCACGACGGCTGCCAGCCGGTACCGGGCCGCGCCCGCCTCGCCCGCGCCCGCCGACGAGCTCACCTCGGCGTTCACCTCGGAGTTCAGCGCCGACAGCCCGCAGCGCAGCCGGCCCTCGCCCACCAGCGACACCAGGTCCACCTGCTGGGGAGCGGGCCGTCAGTAGCTGTAGTGACGAGCTTTGATGTTCTTGTACGTGCCGCTTACACCACAGCATTTCGAATTTTGCTGGCCCAAAATTTCACCAGTTCCACGCATTGGTGGCAGCGCAGAAGTCACTCTGACTGCATTTTGGCGTTTTGGAGCAGACAGATCCTGCCGAGATAGGACGGGAGATATGGTTTGCCACAGCGGCACACACACCCGCCGTGACGCTACCGTTCCGTCGAGACAGCCCCACGTTACGACTTTGGAGTTACATCTTCCATGTGGATTCGGAGATGGTTAGGATACAAGTGGATCACGGAAACCGAAGTTTTAATGAATTTGAATACGAATATGCGCACATAGATCAAATAACAGGGTGACTTTGATAATATGTTATAAAGAGTTATGAGCATGTAACTGCTAGCCATCGAATCCGTCTGAAAAAGTAAAACTTGGCATAAGTGTTGAGGCGTACCTTGGGCTGCTGCACGGCGGAGTAGGGCGCCATGGACAGCGACTCGGGGAAGGCCACGAACTCGCCTCGTTTGTTTAGGGCTCCGCCCAGCCACTCCACGCGCCCGATGTGCAGACATAAGCAGTATGGCAGCTGTGACATTTATATTCAGGACGTCAGAGAATACATTTATATGGAATACTGACTTAACTCAAAACAGACAATTTTTGGGAAATCGCAAAAGAAGATCTTGATACGAGGACTTATCCTACTTGTTGACGCATAAAATTAAAACTGATTTCATTGTTAATTAATCATGAATGCTTGTATTTTGTACGTATGATTGATGAGATCTGAGTAAAAAAAAAACCGGAAATAATTCTGACCTATCTACTAATGAGTCAATGTTCACACGCTCCAAACAAGCTAAATCGTTCTATTAGGCTACAGCTTATGATATGCCCATTTTCGCTTCCTTATGAAGTACAATTTATTTCCAATTATAAAAATATTGAAAAAAAAAAAAATTTGTGGCGCTCCAGGAGTGCCGACAGAAATGAACACTTGAACAATTATTATTACGTGTGTAACTTTAAAAGCATAGTAATTCTATAAATATGTTTGAAGGTCATTCTTCCCAAAGAAAATGTATGTGTATGTAATGTCTTTACAATGGCCAAAACTTTAAAACAAAGGTGTCGGTAACGGTAACAGTGTCGCGAGTTCAATGGCTTTTTCCCATTTCAAAAAATGGCCAAGGTGCCTAAAGAAGCTTTCACAAAAAAAAAGGTTTTACAGGAGGCATATCAAAGGTATATTTCTCGGTATAATGAATCTTATCTTGGTAGATTAAAATAAATGTAAAGAGTCTCGAACCTTCCCGAAGCTGACGGTGCGTATGTGCTTGGTGTAGGCAGCAGAGGGCGCGGGCTGCGCGGGCTGCGCGGGCTCGGGGCAGCACTTGCTGCAGCGCACGCCCTTTACCATCTCCGGGGCCGTGAACGCGCGGAGCAGGCCTGAGGGACCGACGTAAGCCTGAGTTATAAGGGCCGTATAAACAAAATTAATGAGTATTAATGGTTTTGTAATGCTGTTGGGCAAGAAACTCCCTAGACACTCTTTTAAAATGTTTTACAATATTCTGCATACATTCGTGAGCGTCACTCTAGTTCAAAATTGATCATATGACCGACATCTCTGGCTCAGTAAGAAAAATACCTCATAGAAATAACAGCTGTAATTTGTAGTGATTAAGTTTAATTTCGCTTACACAATGTGTGCTGGTGAAATTGTATAGGCTCTTTATGGTACAAAAGCTATCTTCATGAATCAGGATCAAAGAAACATTGACACCAAAACAAAAAGGCTCCAATATTGTAAACATAAAATGTTACTATGCGGTACAAATACTTATGAAAATGTTAATGAGTTTTTTTTTTATATAGGTACTTCAATAAACACTTACTTGGTGGCGAAACATAGCAGTAGGTAAAAGATAAACCTAAACTGATTTTTAGGGTTCCGTACCTCAAAAGAAAATATAGAACCCTTATAGGATCACTTCGTTGTTCCTCTGTCTATCTGTCTGTCAAGACCCTTTTTCTCAGGAACGAATGGATATATGGGTCACACCGATAAAAGGTGCTCAACCTGCCCTGACTGCGGTCCGTAGCTCTTTGCCAAAAGCCAGCCAAGTTAATGAGGAGAGTTTCACGAAAGTAGAAAGGAAGAAGAAGCCCTGTTCTCGTAACCTGTGTGGCACCGCGCGACAACGTCACGTGTATAGTCATAGTTTTAAGGTTTTTAATATGTATTAGTTTATTATTGTATAAGATTATTTCGTGTATTTTATCTATGGGCCTTAGCTGCCTGATAATAAAATGATTATTATTATATTAAGTTGAAATGAATATTAAATAAATAAATACGTAGGTCCCTTAGAGCTCTAAAATAAAAAAAATCCGGCCATTCATGCGACACATTTTGATACTCGCAAATAAATAAAAACCATAGGATACTTTCCGATGACCTAGAATCATGTTTGACAAGATTCAAGATCTCACAGCACACGTAAAGAGGACATGTTTTTCAACTACAATATTTAGTTTGTTCTTGAGATAAATTCATCCCAACTACGGAACCCTTGATTGTGCGTGCCATAGTCCGACGCGCACTTGGCCGTTTTTTATCATGCGTTTATTACAAAGCCCTACTTATCGCTTCGACACCGGTGAGCCTACGTTATTACTCTCTTGCATGACTCCCAATACCGGGTGACCAGAAACGTTGGCCTACATTGGCTAGACGGTCGCTATGGCCGCAACCAACTTGACGGCATCATCATCATGAGGTTTGATTGAATACTCAAGTCAAGCATAAGTCGCCATAATTGTCATGCTGTCTGTCACTTTAAGGTGTATTATAGCGACAGCAATACTTGGAAATTCGAGGGTTTACCTTTTACAGATCTGATGACGTAGCTGCAAGAATAAGCATTGAAATCATTAGTATATTATGTGTGTTAAATGGCTAGCTCACCTGACAGGCTGAAGGAGCCAGTGAGCCCGACGCTGGCGTTGGTCATCGACAGGGAGATGCTGTCGAACTTGTCGTAGCGGATCGGACTCTGTGGGGAGATCAACATTTATAGACTCACTTTATTAGGTACATAAAATAAGGTGTGTGCTCAAACAGGTGCACTCGCTCTTCCATCACTCTCGTAGTCAGATGCGGCGGCAATCCGACGACCGGAGAGAGATCAGACGAGTACATAGCTTCGATAACAACGGGGTTGAAATGCAATTTTTATCGTGGGATTCACAAGAAAATATCTTCAGTTTTGAAGCTATCGAATAACTGTACCAGAATCAATCCAGAAAATATACGGAAAATATTTTTGCGTTTACAAGGTAGCCAAGGATAACACGTTTTTAGCCATTTACGTAAAGAAGTCAAGAAAAAAAAACGAACATTTTTTTTAAATAACTTACTTTGTAATTTGCTAGAATATATAAAATGTAGGTAATTTCAGTAAAGTATTCCACCCACCTTGTGTGAGCACACAGTGCACTGCAGCCGGGAGGCCAGCGTGCCGCGGAAGGGCGGCGCAGGCGCAGCGCGCGGCGCGGCCGGCGCGGGCCAGCGCCGCCCCACCGCGCTCAGCTGGCACAGCGAGCGGGACACGCCCTTCGTGAGGCGGGGGGCTTCCATTACTGGTTCTGACGAGCGAAGAGTTTACTTGTGATAGCCTTTGGCTTGGTTAGTCAGAAGAATAATGAGCGGGAAAACTCAATAGTCAATCATTTTTGCATTTCACAATGTGTGATGTGAGAGAGAAGGGAGTCAATGATAGCGTGACGGTTGACAGGGAGAATGGAAAAGAAAGGGCAGGAAAACGATGATGATGATGAGGAATGTGTTAGGAACAAAGAAGCTCCGCAGTGCGCGTGATGTTCTGCGTTGCCGGTTACTGTATTCGCAACTGTATCTGATGGTCTAAATGTGACAAAGTAAAACATAACAGTTTCTCCTTGCTAAACCAACAATCGTTCTCATTTTGAGCCCCTATATCTTGGTACCTGGCTTCATGTAGCTTAATATGTACCTACTAATCACCCGCTAATAACGTGCGAATTTACAGGCGTCGCTATCAGGATATTCGTCGCTAGTATAGTGAATGAGAATGTTGTGCATGCCTATAAGCAATGTATTTACACAGTATTGAGATTCATGATTACCTACCTATTGTTTCAGTTCAGTGTGTGTTACCTGATTCCACAAGGTCGGGTTCATCGGTGGGCGCGGCAGACGCCGGGCGCACGCACAGGCCGGCGGGCGGCGTGGAGCCGGGCGGGGACGCGGGCGACGCTAGTGCCGACCACGCGCGGCTGCCGCCTAGACCCAGAGCGTCGGAGAGGCAGCCAGGCTGGCGGGAGAGAGTTCATTTGATTCTAGCAATCTTATGGAGAAATGAAGATACATTACTAATTAAAGTACCTATAGTTGTAGCGCATCTTGCGCATTTACTAGGGAAATATGAATAGGAAAGTCTATGTGAGTAATTTATGGTTAACAAAATCAATGCAGAGTAACTGACTCAGGGTTTTCTCCAGGAATAAGCAAGAAATGACTATCTATTAGCAATTTTCTAACGAAACTAAGTAAGTAAATGCAACATTAGGTCATATTGATGTATTTTTTCATGATGATGCCTCCTCTCAAATCAGTATCAATTGTACCTATCCGTCTTATTACAAAATGAGTTCTAACTTTACCTACCTAGTCTAAACTGTGCCTAAACTTTCGAGCCAGTTACTGTATTTTGAACTTTATTCCGACAAACGTAAAGTTCTTTATGCAAAATTAAAAACTTAGTGTCGGGTTTAACATCAGTTTTAGTAATAAAAACTTTAACTTTGTTGCATTATAATTGGAAATATAAAAATTGGCTCGATGGTTTAAACCTGATTCTAAAGATAAACCTTGTTATAAGGCTGTCTGGGATAAATTCATAATATAGAGAAATATTATCTAGCCAGCTAGGTGGTACTGGGTCTGATACTGCACTGCTGTGACTACATTGCTAAATTTAAGTACCGTCATGTGTGGATACTGTTTTAATGCACTATTGCGACATACAGTCACCCATCATGTAGGATGGACCACAAAAATTTAAGACTGACAATCATATCAACATCATAGCATCTAAATTATCATTTAATGAACACCTACCTTCTTAGACATGCTAGTGGTCTCCTCCTCGATACAAGACAGCAGCACATGGAGCAGTTCGTGAGCGTCCTGCTGGTCTGCCGGCACCACCCAGCCAGCTGCGCGGAGCGACTGCAGCACGCCCAGCGGGCAGACAGGTGTGCCGCGCGCCGACTCGTGGGTGCCGTTCACGACTGTTTGCGATATACGAACTTGAATGGGAGCTTGCTATTAAGACAATGAGGCTTATCTAAGAAATAATGCAAAAATCAAGTGGAGAGATCTTTTATTACTTCTGGAATCTTTATCATCATCATACTCTCATTCTATTTTATATGTGACAACTAATAGAGAAATATAGAAGAAAAAGACATGTTGCGCCGACACCAAATAAATTGGGACAAGGGCAGGAGGGGATGATGACTGTTATGTTCATTATGACCTGACCAGGCATCCCATCGGTAGCTGCATCATTGACAATGAAAACCAGAATTAAACTTGCTCATTTGCAGGTGAATATCTAAGCTGGATTTAACTATAATATGAATGGCAAACTATTGTGAAGTCTATGGCATACAACGTGGCAAGCTGGCAGGAGTGGCAGGGGCACTGAAGCACAAACTGTAACCATGAATTCAACACAATATGATTTTAGAAACCCTAGAGAAAAAAAATTCATAGGTTAAGTATAAAAAAAATATGCTATTTTATAGAAAATAAGTACCTACACGGTCAAAATGTATGACTTTTTTTTAAATAAAAATTACGTTAAAAGTTCAGAATCATGTACAGACTGAATGGTAACAGGTTGGGTGCTGATGTCCCTGCCACCCTGTACAGTTACTTAACAATTTAGGGATGCATTACTGAATGGGTCACAATAATATAAGCTGCCTCCTTCATGCAGCTCAACCCAGATTTTCCTTTGTTCAAAATCTTTATTTTCTAAACCTGACACACAATATTGTGATTGATTGTGTCAGCCACGTATCACCTGTCTACATAGCTATTATTATTGCATCATTCAAGAAGATAATATATTATAGTTAATTTTGGCAAAAAACATATTTTATACAAAATATTAAATCATTGTGCTATAAGAGTAGGAGAAGAAGAAAGAAATGATGGATGGACTGAGTGAATGATGATATAGTTAGAAAGGGAGGGTAACTACAGAGATGATGATTAATAGAGAAGAATGGAAGAGAAAACTACTTGTTGCGCCAACCACATATAAATTGTTTTGTAAAATTTGATAAAAAGAGGGGTAAACTAGATTAGGATTCTGAAAGTCCAAACCACAGTTGCATTACAACAGTAACAAAGTTGCTAAAAGCCTATGTTCAAAGGGATGCATAACCTTTTACTCAAAAAAGGTAGTAAGTATAATGGCATTGCCGGGACAACGGGATTGTCCGAAAGGGTTACCGCTACCCCGGAATATAAAGGGCTAAGGAAGGAACACGGATGGTATTTTTTACTCAAAAAAAGGTAGTAAGTATAATGGCATTGCCGGGGCAGCGGGATTGTCCGAAAGGGTTACCGCTACCCGGAATATAAAGGGCTAAGGAAGGAACATGGATGGGTTTTAGTCAGTAAGAGTCTGACACTCCCTTCCGCTCCACCCAGAGCGGGAGGGGTCATTGTATGATTTCCCATTCTTAAAAAAAACAATAGTATAATGGCATGTGCACACACTCACTCTAAATAAACTTACATGGTTAGTTTCCGTTACTGTCTTGAGCTGTTCATTCTATAAATATTTAATCTTGGCCTTGTAACAATAGATGGTTTAAAACACAAGAGTTATTGGAATTGCAACCATAATGTTATAATTATAATAAAATAGTGGGTTAGTTTACCGATTTGTAACAAATGTTTAAGTCAACAGGTAGCTCATTTGATTGAACTTGGCTTTGAGGACATGATTGATTATTATAAGTTTTTAAATTATAAATAGCACTACTTTTATTCTATTATTCAGTTACATCACAAGTATTATGAATGTTTAGGTTACTCTTTCAGTTTACTGGTGGATTTCTAGCCTTAATAAAGTTCTGGAGTATTTTAGTTTAGTTTATTTATAATCACATAATTTTTGAATACTTAATTAAAATAATGCTACTTGTCATTGATGTTGGAATAACTATTTTGAGTTATGGTTTATTTTATGAGGCTCAACTACTACCTGAGACTAAATTATTCATAGGGAAAAATTACCTTCAATAACTGTATACAATGTAGTGATCATACTGTTGTGGCCGTCTGCTTTTGCATAATTTTTGAGCCAGTCGATGAAAGTGGGACAGGCTGCAAGCGCCTGCAGCAGGGTGTTGAGGAAGCAGGTCCTGCCGAGGTTCTGGAGGCCGGCGATCTGCCCGCGTCTCTTCCGCACCTTCGGAGCCCCGCCGGGACCCCACAGGACGAAGGCTCCGACCACTACAGCAGCCGTCAGCCCCGCAGCCACCAAAATCCTGTCTCCACTATCCATCGTCCCAAATTTATGGATGAGCCTCGCACTATACTTCACATACTAACAGTTGTTTTGTGTTCGAAATACCATAGCAATGAATTACGCGACCCATACGCTGTTAATGCGTTTTTCCGAAAAATCCATGAAAAAAGAAAACCTGCGTTTGACGTCTGCTTTCTGACATTTTGATTTTTTAAATAGTGCTGAAATCTGAATCGCTGATTACGCTGAGTTTTGATTGATTACAACTTTACAACAATAACAAACCATAACCGAAATAAAAACGAATTCAATTTCTTTACAATGCACTTCAATATCACACTAATATTATAAAGGCGAAAGTTTGTGAGTGTGCGTGTGTGTTTCACGCTCAAACGGCTGAACCAATTTAGATAAAATTTATATGGAGTATAGATTTTATTGGAGGAGACTATTGTATGGAGGTAGCTGACACCCTGGATTAACATATAGTCTACTTTTTATCCCGATATTCCCACGAGATCGAAAGTTATGCGGGTGAAACCACGGGGCGCAGCTAGTTCAAAATAATTTCAAGAAGGGACTATTGAAAGTGTTATCAGTGTTGCACTTTGCTACTAAATATAAATGCGTGGAACGTTCCGCATTTGCCAACTACAAATGACAATTGACATCTTGACAAGTTGACAAGCAACCTCAAAAAATACAAAATTAGTCTAAATAAACAAGCAATTTCTATTGTTGTAATTATTTTACTGTGTAAAAATTATGTATTAATTTTTTGTCCCAGTTACAAACAAGGTTTCGTCCTGTGATGGTTGCCGAACAGCGTTGTGTGTAACATTGATCATGTGATAATTAATTTGTATTTCTTTTAATTGTTTTGATATAGTTTATTGATAATGATACCGTCGAACACAATATGCGTGTCCCAGGAGGGACCCGCAAACGCTTTGGCTCTAAATAAAGACTGTTCACAAGTAGTCATAGCTGGACGCAATGGTAAATCATATCAAATAAAACATTTATTTAATTTGCATAAAATTACTTGCCTTGCCGTGCATGACTAAGTTTATTTTTGTTACAGTATTCAAAGTGTTTTCCATTGGCGAAAATGAATTTTCGGAAGTCTGCAATTTGAGGGTTGGGAAAAACTTGAATCTGAATTTTTCTTCTATTGATGTTGCTTGGAGTACTATTGAAGGTATAATCTTATCTACATTTTTATAAAAACAAATCTTTCTTACTTAGATTTAGAATAATGAAACAACCACAAATTATGGGTCAGCTTAGGTTGCATACCTTGTGCACTTTGCCATAGGATGTTTCCTAGCACACCTTTAGCAGTGGTCATCTAATTGAGCCCCCTATAATAATGACAAACTACATAATTATAATATTTGAAATGTTTCACTTTAAGGAATGCTATCTGTCAAAAACAGTTGTTGAGATAAGAACTTTAATGAACTTTTGATCTCTGTGCAGTTTAAGCTTTTAAAATAGGTCTTAAAATAACATTCTTGATTTTGTTTAAATAGTGTTGTAAAATTTTATTATTTTCATTAAAGATATGAAAACCTTGAAAGAAATTAATAAGTACTTAGATACTCATACATAATCTCACAAGATACTCACACATAATCTCACAAGATACCCACACGTGATCTCACAAGATACTTACACATAATCTCACAAGATACCCACACATGATCTCACAAGATGCTCATAATGTTTTTAAATGCTCTCTCCATATCTTCATTCTTCCTAAATTTCACATGCCCTGTCACCTGCTCAGACGAGGACTTAATGGCTATGTCAGGGAATGGTATTGGCATTGCTGAATTTCGGGCCAAACAGTTTAAAAAAATAAGTACTTATATTTTTAAATTAAAATTAATTTATTTCAGGTAAATAACACCCATTAATGGCACACATATAAAATCAGATAAATTCAAACATCATTCATTTCATTTTTGCCATCGACACGCTAAGAAGAAGAAGATTCTTCCTAAAACCAGCATACCATTACCATTGTTGTTGTGTTGTACCATTGGCACATTGTTTATGTTTTTTTGCAGAAAACACCCTCGCCACAGCAGCTACCAATGGTGCAGTGGTGGTGTGGAACCTTGGCAGGTCTGGTCGCTCCAAACAGGAGCATGTGTTCTCTGACCATAAGAGAACTGTTAACAAGGTAAAATGAGGCTAAATATTGATAACCATGCTGAATGTTTTTGTAATTAACACTTAATGATAAAATCTGTATTTGGCACAATGAACTGTGATGACCCCAAATAGGTTCAAATAGTATTTGATAGCATATTTTAACTTTAATTATTGCAATCACTATGAGATGATAGTATTATAATGTTCACAGCATCGCCCCATAATTCTATTCACAGAAAATGCCTAAGTCACTAACTGTATGTACAGTTAACCACGTAATTGCGTTACCAGCCTAATGGTGAATGTCACTTGCATGTTATAAAATGACATGGACTATTTGTCTATGTGACAGCTAGAAAGTTTCAATTTTAATGAAGAATGTTGTGAATGTTTTTTTTTTAGTACACTGGGATTTTAGTTATAACTGGTAAAGAATAACGAGGCTGACTATACATTGGTGTGCCTTAGGTATTAATAATAGGACCACCTTTGAAGAAGCGTGAAGCCAACAGCCAATATGTCAACTTTTAACCCTCTAATACCTATCTATGTGGTACATTTGAATGCAGGTTAGCTTCCACCTGACAGAGCCAGCACTCCTCATCTCTGGCTCTCAGGATGGCATGATGAAGTGCTTTGATCTGCGCATGAAGGAAGTGGCCAGGACATTCATAAGGTAAAATAGTAAGAAGCAATCATAATTTTTGAAGAACCTTTTAATATTGATCTCAGTTTTCAAATAAAGGGTAACTCTATGGTAACTTTGGAAGGTATTTAAAAATCATATAAGTAATTTCTTCAAAAATTCCTTTAAACTTTTTTAAGACCTCTAGTTTGGATTAGATTTTAGATTCAAGTTGCTGGTCCACCTACCACAAACAGTCTTAGACAGTGTCTCCAGCATATTGTATATTCCCATGGTCTGTTTTTGTAACAATAAAAAGACTAGAGTATCTGTAGCCCCGATTATGATACTATCTGAGTAGATTTCTTTATCATTTCTTTCTGATCAGCAACACGGAGTCCATCCGCGACGTGCAGTTCAGCCCGCACCAGGCGCACACGTTCGCGGCGGTCTCCGAGAACGGGAACGTGCAACTGTGGGACGTGCGCAGACATGAGCGCTGTCTGCTGCAGTTCACCGCTCATTCGGGGCCAGTGTTCGCATGTGACTGGCATCCAGAGATGCCCTGGCTGGCTACCGCTTCTAGAGATAAAACTATCAAGGTGAGTTTGGTTTTGTGACCCTATACCATATATATATTAGTGTGGCCATAAGTGTTAGTGTTACTGGTTATTATGAAATTCAAGAAGCGAATGATGATGTGTATCATGTTGAAACCCTGCAACTTTTCATGTTACAAAAACATAGAATCGAAACAGCATATGATACACCCTGTGGTTTTAATGCGCTTTGGAGCTTATATAGTGTGTTCGAATTTGCACGTAGGAATTCGAACGCATCATAACGAAAGTGAACGGAACGAAACGAGTTCCGAACTTCCGACTTCCGAGTCTTCGGTATCTTTAAGAAATAAATAGAACGTGAGGTTGATGACAAACTGCCAAAAACCTCCAGAATTTTGCTGTTAATAATTTAAATATTTAGCAGGTAAATAACATTGAACAAGAGGTTACGCGCCTGAGTTATCAGCGCCTACTAGATAAAACAATTGGGTCACAGATAGTCTGCGCCTATTGGTCACACGATGATATTATTATAATATTAGTTCAAATTACATGTTAATTGCGATGTTATCTCCCAGGCCAGTTACTGTCCTGTCACATCGCAATGTTTCATTATTAACTCATGACAAGGGTTACAACCTGCTTTCGTATGAATACTCATTTCATTGCTGAGTTAATCTTATTTATCAGTTTCATCATTCTCAGAGTTTGTTTTCAGTCTGTACATCTTTTATTTTAACGAAATTTGTTAGAGCGATGCAATACTATAAAACCGGCTAAAATATTCTGGAATAGCTTCTGCCCCTCCACCCCGTCTCATCGCATCGCCTGCCTGCGCTATTCTGCCTTTTTTTTCTTTTTGCTCAACTCCTAAGGGTGCTAGCGTGATGTTCAACGCGTGGTGTTTCTATATGTATGTCTGTAATTTACACAATAAAGAGTATTCTATCTATCTTTAACAGCCTGCAGCCTTCCGAAAAAAAACGAAAAAAAAAAAAACAAAAAAACGAAAAAAACGATAAACGAAAAAAAACGATCGCAAATAAACGATTGATTTGATTTGATTTGATTTGATTTTCCTCAAGAATTGGGCTATCAAAACTCTTCAGCTTTAGTATATTAGTATAGATATGCATTGGACTTTATGTGCCTAATGCAAAATCAACAAAAAAAAGGCAAAATTAGCGATTCTTGGGGTTGTTAATATTTAAACCCTTCTTGAATCTTTATCATAACCTTCATTAGCCTATAGCAGTCCATTATTTGACCTCGATTCTTGATTTTTTATTTGCTAGACCTAAATGACAGCTAATATGTAGTAAATAATGTCATTTTGACAAAAAAGGTCGATCACAGCTGTAATTTTAGTACCTATAGCAAATTAAAAATCAGACATTACCTAATTTCACGTCTGTGATTAAAATACACAAACCGACAAATTCGTAGTTGAAACGAGAATTCAATTGACATAATTAAGTAAGAAAGCAATTTTCCTCAGCAACAACGTCCAGGAGGCCTAAAAAGGCCACTTTGACAGAATCATAAAACAGTTCATATCACGAAATTTCATCTGTATGACAGTTTTGTATGGAGATTCGTAAAATGCTATAGACCAGGTACACCTCTGCCTAACCCTTCAGGGATATATAGATGTGAAACTGTCAAACAGATGAATGGCGTGATATGAATTGTTTTATGATTCTGCCAAAGTGGCCTTTTTAGGCCTGTTATGACCCTAACGAGTCAGTGATGTGACACTTTTAAAAATTAATTAGATAATTATTGTGTCTAGCTTTTATCAGCGTCGCACGTGTAATTGATACAATGCTAGGTAGGTTATTGCGGCTGAGAGGTCCCAAGATAAGGATTTCGTAGAGGTCGAACTTTTCAGGGAGGGACAGATTATGTTAGGTTAGTTTACTTATATGGTGAAATTTTATTTTCTTTAAATTCAATTTAAATTTAGTACATTACTGCAGCGGCCAGCAAAACAGGCATTGACGGACGAACGTACACATACGTAAGTCCATCAATGCCTAGTTGTGGCCAAGGCTTGTATAGTAGGTCTTACTTTTCTCAAATAATGCGCGGAAATTAAAATACAATTACTTTTCAAAATCAATGACGAACAACGTGTTATTTTTTTTTATTAAGCTTTCCATTTGCAAGCCAGTTCGAAATTTAAATAAAACCTTTGATAAATTACCTCCTTGGTTGTCATGTTTCGGAGTAAAAGATCGTTCCATTTTTAAATTACACGACAAATATGAGTTTACTATGCAATTTATACAATGCGAGGCCAGCTAAAACTGGAAATGTATGGCTTGATGTGTCGTCGTGTGTACAAGCCCAGTATGTGATGACTGATGAGGTTTGATAATTAGTAGAAAATAATAATAATTCCAGGTTTGGGACATCTACGGCAAGCCTAATTTAGAGCATACCATTTACACCATAGCCTCCGTAGGACACGTGAAATGGAGACCGCAGAAAAAGTAAGTGCAGTTACTAGATTCCTCGCTGTTTAAGAAATACTTATGTAACTTTTCGAACCCTGCTTTCGGAAAACCTTTTTAATTTATTTCGTCGAATCAATCCATAAAACTGATTTCCTATTGAAAATCCCCTAATATAATCGGTTGCGCGAGCGATATTGACATTTACAATGTATTTGCCGCAGATGGATTGTCGAATCCGCTGTTTCACATAACCGATAGCAGTTTTACAAAACTGCTGCGTTATATAAAACAGAACGGAATTGCCGTTGCGTTACGTTTTACAATAACGTAGTAGTAGGAAGGGTAATCAAAATTAACGGTATTACAACTGGTAGTAACTAGGGTAACAAAGGAAATACTACACAAAAATAACTAACAATACAAGTAAAACTAACAAACAAAATCAAATAATATTGGCAGAATAAAAAACTCATCTATCGTCCATTATCTCACAGAACCTCAATCATGTACGACATACGTCTTCTCGCAGCAAACAAATCACACTCCTGTGTCGATGACAGTAGAGCATTCAGAATTGCGAGCACGCGAACCAAGAGCGTTAGAAGTTAGAATGCGAAACTGTGCGTGTTGACCGAACAGCCAAAAATCCGTGTCGTCGCGGTCTAAGTTGGTATTTGTGTACAGGAGGAACAAAAAGTCTCACAAGCTGAGCTACTGTTTTCGGCAATCAGACTCCCCACGAAAGATACGACAAACGAACATGAAGAAAAAGTTATTACGCCTAACTTCAAGAGAGTTCAATTTTAGCATTCCAAGCAAAAATTTTGTGGGATACAAGAATGGAATTATGGAAAATCGCTAAATGTCGTGCCGCTGAGCGGATTCGACAATACATCTGCGATCTATCACTATGACGTTAGTTTTTTGTCTGATTCCAAAACATTCAAACAGAATTAAAATAAACGGCAAACGCCGAAAAAAATTGTTCTCGATCAGGTACCAAGTAGCATCCTGCGCTCTAGTCTTGGACTGCGCTGTCCACGTGTGGGACGTCAGACGCCCACATGTGCCGCTGGCAACATTCGCGGAACATCGAGATGTCACCACCGCCATCGCGTGGTTGGCTGAGCCACACACATTCTTGTCTACTAGCAGGGTAAGTACAAGTTGAGGCGTAGATTTGTATGTCTTGAAGTGTAAAAATGGTGAGTTCAGGTAAGTTGTATATGGTTCCGTTCAAGTAACATATTCTTATAATCATTGAGCATGCAAAAATATATCAAACAAAAATTACGCTGGCATTTGCGGTTACAACCTATTCGTAACCACATGCGGGCACGGTATTTTTTTTTATTTATTTAAAGATTTTGATTCGCTTAAAGACATTTCCGCTTCCTCGTTTAAACTTGTAAAAAAATGGAGGTTGCTTATAGTCTGTTTCAAAATTATCGGAATAAAATGTAAACAAATAGATCAGTAAACGTACCTACTACATGTGGAGTGGATGCTAATTTGTAGTAACACTAAAATTGAGTGCTTTGATTCGATTATTTGAACCCGAAATTCAAATGTACACTATCATAAAGATTTCATTCATTTGGCAATTGAGGTTAATTTTACAACCTCAATTTTCGTCAATGATTCATCAATTACAATTTAATAATGGTATTCAAACAATAATTGTTGAAAAAGTTGTATGGTATATAGTTGATACCTTCTAAATATGGATGAATGTGTTGTTTCCCTTTAGTTGAGTTATTGCATAAAAAATTTACCTGAACACAGTTTGTTTACAGTTTCATCAGATACTTTTGGATCAGTCCATAGTTATAATATGATTGTGTTATTTATTCATCCAGGACTGCAGCCTGTACCGCCACAGGTTCAGCGAGGCGGCGCACCCGGTGCTGTGGGCCAACCCGCAGGGCGTGTGTGTGTCGGCGCGCGGCGAGGTCGCACACGCGGCCCCCGAGCGGCCCCTGCCCGCGCTGCCGGCCATGCCCGCGCACCCCGACCGACACGTGCCGGGACTGGGGTGAGGAATGCTTCATAACAAACTTTTAACCAATATTATAAATGCGAAAGTGTGAAACGATTCCTTTTTTCAACTCTCCAGTCGCAAGC
This sequence comes from Gortyna flavago, assembly GCA_963669345.1. NCBI lineage: Eukaryota > Metazoa > Arthropoda > Insecta > Lepidoptera > Noctuidae > Gortyna > Gortyna flavago. The sequence continues at coordinate 808,354 of OY770139.1, forward strand.
AACCAACAGCCGGCTCCCTATCTCCAAGTGCACAAGCTGCCCTAGAACGTGCATTTCCAGGAGGAGCGTCGTCCACACTGTGTCGCTACGCGGCGCCGGCCAGTGCGCGCACGCACGCGCTCGTGCAGTGCGCGCGCTCCTACCGCATGCGGGGAGCGCCGCCGCACGACCTCGCCAAGCACAATGCCGATGTTGCTAGAGCACACAATAGACACATGGTGAGTTAGATACGTCACAATAAAAGTATGCGCTTCGGGGAATCATCGTCTATCTTCAGAAATACGAACGCGTGATGATGAGACCTATAGATCTGTTACAACCGTGAAAGTACTTCATCATCATCGCCCACAGCCCGACCTTACCCACTGCTGAGCATAGGCCTCTCTTTTCAAGTGCCATTTTCCCGATCCTGTGCCAGCCTCATCCCGGTTCTACCCGCGATGTCATCCGCCCATCTCACCGCCGGATGACCGACATTTCGCCTTCCAGTCCTTCGACGCCACTCGGTCACTGCCTTACTGTCATCTGGTACACTGTAATTAATCACTGCGCCTTGCCAGGTGTCCTTCCCAGCTATTTATTTATAAAAAGTATTTACCTAGGAAGTATTTACCTATTGTGTATTAACATGACTACAAAATTATAGATTAACAACTCTATGCATTTCTAATTCAAAAATATTTTCAACACTTTTGAGAGTCAAATGACGATCTGCGACCGGAGTAGATATCCCGACTGAGATAAAATATAGCTTCATACAAATGCGCAATAATAGGTACACTCACCTATCATTCCGCGTTTATGTGATCTCCCGCTGTTTTGCAGTCGCGGGAGTACAAAAGTTACAGCCTCTATGGAGTTTACACAGCGGCGCGTTCGGAATAATGAAGATTACCGAAATGCATACCTACAACTGTACGTAAGACATGCTATCTTGAGTTTAAATCAATGTTGCAATTACTTTTGTACTCAATTATCCCACTGGTGTTTTTGGGGCAAGATTGAGAAACCGAACTTTGATTTCACTTTGTTATACAATAAAGTTAGCGTTTCATACGAACTTTATTTACGTTTGGGGTGAAAATTTGTAATTTTTGCCGATGCAAAATCTCATCGGGCACAGCTTGTATTCATAGAAACGCCAGCTTAGTAATGTGTGGTCTGTATCCCACCCCTTGACCGTGGCAGCTGTCTCGCAGGTGTGCCACGTGTGGGAGGTGGTGCGCTGCGTGTACAGCGCACGCGCGGCGGCGGGGCGCGGGCCCCCGGCCCCCCCGCCGCGCGGGCCCCCGGCCCCCCCGCCGCGCGCCGCCCGCGACCCGCCGCGCCCCGAGCCGCCGCCCCTGCCGCCCTACACACACACTTATCCCAAGTGAGTCACAATTGAGGAGCGTTTTTACAAAACGATACATCGTAAAATGTATTTTTTTCAATAATGTAATTTATTTATTTATAAGGGTTTAGATAATGTTAAATGAAATTACCGATTAATTGAAAAAAAAAAATATTTTACGATATATCGTTTTGTAAAAACGCTCCTCAATTTTATTATGAAAATAATTTTATTTAGAGTAGCGGCCAAACGTTAATTCAGGTCTCTCGATAATATTACATGTCATCATTTCGTTTACATGGTTTTTTTTATAATTGTCATATAATTTTTTTTTTATATATAATACACATATTAAAAAGAATATTCTTTCATATTTTGTGAATGTGAGACCGTTATAAGCCTTGTAGGTTCATAGATGTTTCGATTTATGGACCATTTACTGTTTTGTTAAGTACCTGATACTTTAAAAACACTGTAAAAGCCAATTATAAAAAAAAAAGTAACCATAGAGATTCTTACCGGTTCTTCTTCACAGGATAACACTAATTAGAACGTTGCACTTAGCTTTCGACGTTACCTATGTGTCCATGTAGGTTTATTTAAAATAAAATTATTTGAATTTGAAAAGCAGTCTAGAAAATCCCGAAGTATCAAGTCTAATATTAAAATCATTTTTTTTTTGTTTACCAGTAATGCAGTAGAAGAGGAACCTTTAGAAGAAGTAGAAGACTGGGCGGAGACACAGTTCCATAATAGTGGAGTGCTAGGCAAGCCCACGCTGAGCATCTACATACCGCCAACCAAGCAGGCCAAGCATGTTAGAACTGATGGTGAGTACAATATTAGGTTTAGAATAGGATTTCTATGTCGCAGATGGATTGTCGAATCCGCTGTTTTACAAAACCGCTAGTTATTTACAAAACAGCTCCGTTATGTATAATGACTGAACAACGTTTAGCTGGATTGCCATTGTGCTACGTTTAACAAAACTCCTTTCGACGTTTAAACGTAATGCAGAATGGCTTAGGTATCTGCAGTCACAATAAGCATTTGGTGTGACTTCCAATGCCGAATTGATCGCAGTAACTAAGCTAGGGCACCCTGACCAATTGGTTTAGTTTAGGTTATAACTGTGACAAACTGCGCGCGAGCCGAGCAAGTGCTACTTCCAAATTAATCGCAGGGCTATTTAGTATTTTTCGGACTGATTCATAAAACTCTGATAACTTTTAATTAATATTGTCCTTAAAATCACTGTTTTCACGTCACGTTAATTTTTACTACGGTACGGTTACGGTACGGTTAATTGGTACTACTAGTTACGGTCATTTTGACTCATCTCACTCGTTTTATTTATTTCTGTTTCCGACTCCATTATTGTTGCTAATTATGGCATCCAGAGCCACGAGCGACAAAATTTTAAACTAGTCTGACGTTTCATTTTACACTGTTTTAAATAACCTCTCGTTGACCCGCTTCATTGATAAATGCTAAACGTCGTTCAGTTTTTCGTCGTCGTTTGTTTTACATAACGGAGCTGTTTTGTAAAACAGCTAGCAGTTAAGTAAAACAGCGGATTCGACAATCCATCTGCGATATCTATATTCCATTCCAAATCCTTGTTTTCAACTGATATTCTTTTCGCAAACAATAACATCAGCTTATGCTAGCGTGAATCCAGTTGATTGTCGAATGACTATTGAATCAAAATATTTGAAGCGCAAAGTGAACTTTATGTTCGGATATTAATAGTAGATTGTACAACTAGTGCATAAAAGAAGCCATTTTAAAGAGTAAAATGGCTCGTTTATGCCCGAGTCACTCACACTCACACACTCTGCTTTTCACTGCGATTGCGAGAAAATTAAACAGACATAAAATATCTATCGTAAAAAGTATAGTAAGTATTTTCACTGTTCAAAAGTGTTGCAAAATTGAAGAAGAGAATAGCTAATTCTCACCACGAAACTTTGAAAGCTTTGTTATTTTTTAACTTCAACATGACTGTGTCATTCGACTTGAGTACTTCATACTACCAAGTCTTAAAAACGTTATTTGCGTTTCTAAATAATAAATGACAACTATTTTATCTGGTTTTATTAAATTAACGATAGAAAACACGGAAGTGATATAAATTAAAGCAAATAAAATAACGACTTTAATCTGCGACGTTTTATTGTGCGTTGGCTGGCTGTTGGGCCTGATTATCTTAGGCTTAGAAAAAAGAAAACTTTATGCACTAGAGCTTAAAAAGCGACTTTATGTCGTCTACGCACAACATAAAGACGAACTTTTAGAGCATGAGAAGTGAAGAGTTTTTTTTTTTTGTCATTTTAATGTTGCCATTTTAATGTCTGATAGTGGACATTTTGGAAGTTTTAATAAAACCTCAATTTCTTCACAAACAGCTTTAATACTTGATTTTGGAAATTGTTACAATGAATTGATTTATTTTTATCTTGACGCAGCGGTGTACCAGTAAGAAGTGAAAAAAATGTTAAAAGTGTGCGGGTGTAAGTAAAATATTACAAAAACGAGTTATACCACCACGTGAACGTGCTACTTGGTGATATCACAAAAACATCAGGCGATGGCGCAGACATCTTCCCCCCCGTTGAAAGACTCCTTTCAACTTCTCCAGTCATCATCCGGTGAAGAGGTAGGCAAGGGGCAAATCCGAGTGAGAGGCCTCCTGAAGCAGCCTCTGGTAGTTTTCACGTCTGCAACTCGTGAGACGCCGTCGGTCCCAGGGAACAGGCGGCTGACTCGTCCCATTCGCCAGCTGAGTGGTGGGACGTTATCCTCCTGGAGAAGAATTAAATCCCCAACTTGCAGGGATACTGATTTTGTACGCCATTTGGAGCGCTGCTGTAGTTCTGCTACATACTCCTTTTGCCAGCGCTGCCAAAAATGTTGATGTATTTGTTCAAGCTTCTTGTAACGTTGAAGGTTGTTCTGGTTTTTTTTTTTAAGGATGTGAAATCATCAAATGACCCCTCCCGCTCTGGGTGGAGCGGAAGGGAGTGTCAGACTCTTACTGACTAAAACCCATCCGTGTTCCTTCCTTAGCCCTTTATGTTCCGGGGTAGCGGTAACCCTTTCGGACAATCCCGCTGTCTCGGACAATCCCGCTGCCCAACGCCTGTATTTCCCTGAGGCGGGAAGTAAAAGTTTATAATTCGCCTATGTGTAAGTTCCATGTAAGGAGAAGCTGGTTTGTTTCCGTTAACCAGGCTCAAATCCAGACTTTGGGCTGGTATAATACAAATTCTGGACGTATATCGACTTCCCTTTTTCGCCTTTTAATCCATGCAACATTAATAATTGTTTTGTCAATAAAAAATAATAATTAAATAACCACATAGCCACATTTTTCTCTCTCTAAAACTCCCTGGACCCACCGTGTCGCATCGCCCACCCGCGCTTCCTTTTTGTCCTTTTGCTCTGCTCCTAAAGGTAGTAGCATGATTTTAAATAGTCTATAACCTTCCTCATGAATCACTCTGTCCATTGGTGAAAACCGTACGAAAATTCGTTTGGTAGTTTTTGAGTTTATCGCGATCAGACAGATAGACGTGGTGGATAGACTTGTTTTATAAAATGTAGTGATAGTGATAAATTAAATGAAAATGTTTGTTCCTGATACCTGTCACTTGGACACGATTAGGAACTAATAAAGTTTAAAATCGTAAAACAAGTATTTTGCTAGTATTCTTATTTTGTCCTCATCGTTTGTAGTCCTTTTACAGTTATTCTACCTCGGATTTTCCATCACATTTATGTTTATTGTCGTTAATATAGGGTTGTCAGATGTACAATAACTCGCGGAAAAGGAGCGCATTCTCAAATGAATAATGGTGTGGGTGGTAATATAATAATTATGAATGTTTGTTGGCTAAATAATGACAGCATGTCCCGTCGCACAGAGACGGCAGGCTGGGTGTCGGCGGCGTCTGCGCACTACGTGGACACGGAGGCGGCAGACTGGTCGCTGCCCGAGGAGGCCTTCCCTCTGCGGACCGCGCCGCCGCCGCCTGCGCCTGCGCACCTGCCGCACCACGCCTCGCCGCACCACGTGCGACATGACGATAAGGAGCATAACGGTATGAGCTCATGACGTTTTTACATTTTTTGCAGGATCTTATGAGATGAAAGAATGATTCTAAACTGACAGTTTGAAAAAGTTAAGCGTAACATCGCTCCTTGATAACTCATATGAACAGCCGGAACTTTCCTACGTGTCGATGATATGTGTGGTTCTATTAGTACGATGTTGTGCAGCATCGCACCGCGGCAGTGGCGGCGGCGGTACTTCCCCGGGCGGCAGTTCGTCCCCCGGCAGCGGGTCCAGCGGGTCCGGCGGGTCCGGCGGGCCCGGCGGGTCCGGCGGGTCCGGCGGGTCCGGCGGGTCCGGCGGGTCGGCCTGCACCGCGCCGCCCAACCTCGACCACTCCGGGTACCACCACAATAACATGCATGTGAGTTTATTGTTACTTGTTACCTCTTGCCATGCTTCTGGCTTGTACATAACCAGTCCACTGCTTAACTTCCGCTTGCTTACTTTGCAAGCTATGTCGGTAACTTCATTTCTTTTCCGAATAATTTCATTTCTGATTTTATCCTTCAGTGAAACTACAAGTATGGCCCGCTTCATAGAATTTATTCTTAGCGTGTGTGAACTCCCTGACCATGCGCCTTATCCAATCAGATGGACGAGGGCGAGGGTGGCGACTCAGGCCTGGCAGTCCGAGTGGGAGAAGCCAAGAGTCCTCAACTAGATGTGGCTCCAGTGCTGGCTGCGGCGCTGAAGCTGCACGCGGAGCTAGGAGACGTGCAGACAGCAGCCGTGGTCATGTTGGTGCTACAGGAACATAGGTGAGGATTTATTCATTATAACCAGAGTCAAATCTCTTTCTCATTAATTTATTTCAGATTTCAATAATCCATACAAAATAAAAATCTATACAATCCTACTAATATTATAAATGCGAAAGTTTGTGAGGAAGGATGGATGGATGGATAGATGGATGTTTGTTACTCTTTCACGCAAAAACTACTGAACTGATTTGGATGAAATTTGGCACACAGATAGATTATAACCAGAATTAACACATAGGATTACTTTTTAACCCGATATTCCCAAGTGATCGAAACTTATGCGGGTGAAACCGCGGGGCGCAGCTAGTGTCAAATAATTTAAATAAAATTGTTCATATATAATACAACAAAGTCCATGAGATGATTGAAATTTTGAACGTAGTGAGTCAAAGACCCTAATGATTTGGTCATTGTGTCCGAATGTAGCAAAAAATGAGGTCTGTTCAAAGTTAAAATAATCACATTTGGTGTAGATATTTTTTGTTTTGTCAGGAGTGACTTATTCCCATACATTGAGGAGAGCTTACAGGAGCACTGGCTTCTGGGATACATCGACGTGCTGCAGAGACACAAACTATGGAATGTCGCCACTGAGGTAATGTTTTAGTTTGCTTATATTTTCGTTTTAAAAACAAAATAATGGGTTAATTTCACTGGAACAATACTTTTATTTGTTCGCCAGCCTTGTCTCTATATCTTAAAACGTCCACTTCCTCATCCAGGTGGTTCGTTGCGCCTGGTTGAACAGCGTATGGGTGATGTCCCAGCAGTCCACCAGTGTAGCGGTGTGCTGCGGGCGCTGCGGGCGACGCACGCGCCCGCATGCGGGCTGCGACTGCGGCCAGCCGCAGCCGCGCCATCTGCCCGACCTGTGCGCCGTGTGCCATCAGGTATTGTTTATTCTGTTCAGGAAACATAATTACAGCTAACTTATCCCTTTAAAAAATTTGGCCTTTTAAAAATTTCTGCTGATAAACACAAAAATGAAAACAAAAAAGGTCGGCACAAAATACTTAAGTATATAAATTAATAAATAAGTAGTACGCGATCGATTAATACAAACTAATACTCGTACGCAAACAGTTACTTTTCGACGTATATCTCTGCCACACTGTCTGCCTGCCTGTTACCAGTACTCATATCAGTCGTCGTGTCGTTACGGGTAGTCATAAGCCCGCAAGTCTGACAACCAGTCTTACTGAGAGGTTTCGTGTTACCCAGTAACTGGGAAGTACAAAAAAAAAATAAAAAAAAATACAAAATGTTCATTTCTTGACAATAGTTCTTTACATTTTGTTGGTGAATGGCGCCTCCTTTTAAGCAGATAATGCCTGTGTTAGAAGACGAAGTACAGGAAAGATAGGTAGGCGATCCACAGCTGCATCTGGTTAAACTGGAAGCCTACCCCAACATAGTTTAGGTAAGGCTAGGCAGATGATGATGATGAAGGCGTGTAACCGTAGCATATAATCATTTGCGGGACAATTTGAAGTCCAGGACAAGTCAAGTGAAGAGAAAAGCCGTGAATACACGCGAACAAAACTGTCCCCCAACATGACGCGCAACGCTCACTCTACGTGACGCTGCAACATTGCTGTGTGTCCCGCAACATCTTGAGATGCCTTTACGTGTCCGGGAATATGTTGCCAGCTCCCGGTCCGAGAGCGAGCGCACGTGTTACTCGGCAGTGCCACGCTATTTCTCGCCGAGTGTAATCTTCTTCTTATATATGTCGCAGCCAACTGGTTAAATTAGCCGTTCAGTTAACCGCCTAGCCTTTCAACTAAACGGCGGCCGTTCAACTAACGGCCTGAATGATATTCAATTACAGTTTAGGTTGGAAGTCTGTAACCAATCACGCGCGAGCCGAATTGGTCGCAGTAATTAAGGCATTGCACCCCGACCAAGTGGGTTAGGTTAGGTTAGAACTGTGATCAACCGCGTGCGAGCCGAGGGAGGAAGCGAGGCGAGCACTACTTCTAAAGGCCAGGCAGTTAACTGAACGGCTAATTTAACCAGTTGGCTGCGACATATATAAAAATGAATCGCAAAATGTGTTGCTTAGCGCAAAATCTCGAGAACGGCTGGACCGATTTCCCTAATTCTTTTTTTGTTGTGTTCGGTATTATCAGGACAAGGTTTGTAAGAAAGAAAAATTTTTGAAAAAAAAAATTGCACCCGTGCGAAGCTGGGCGGGCCGCTAGTAAGTAATATTAATTCTTTTTCTCGTTGTAGTAAGTAGTTCCGCATCCACTACCTAATTTTTCGATTACGTCTCGCTAAACTGCTCAAAATAAGTAGGTTTATACGCAGAACTAATCGCCACAACCTCCGTGGGCGACATTTCTATAAACACTGTCTAGTGTGGTCTACAAATGTTCCGCGACATTCTCTCGGGAAATTCACGTAATTTTCAAGCGCCATGTTCCGCAACATGTCGCTGTATTCGAGGCTTAATAGTAGCACCTACTGCACATGGTTCAAATTCACTTGAGACTTCACTTTTCGTCAAATTGGTACCTGGTATCTTGCTTGCAGGTGGTGCGAGGCCTGTACGCGTGGTGCCAGGGCTGCTCGCACGGAGGGCACCTGCACCACATGCGGCGCTGGATGGACGAGCACCAGCTGTGTCCCGCCGGCTGCGGGCATCAGTGCCAGCTGGCGTGACCGGCCAATGCTGGAAATAAGGTTTCCGATCTACAAGGACCTTTAGCGTGACTGACGTTCTTTAAAATTCATAGCAAACGTATAAACACTTCACCCGATCGGCATCATCTCACCTCATATTATCCCGACCCGAAGCGATGCTGTTACGACGCTCAAGTACCATCAAGTATGCCTTGCAGTATGGAGTTCGTAGAAAGAGTCCTGAACGGCTCGAGTTGAGGCGATGCTAATCCGGTGCTGTGCTTATACGTGTTTTGATGAGCTTGAAGCAAATTCTGGCCGGTATTCCTACACGAATGGTTCGGTCGATCTAGTTGTTCCATAGCATACCTATGTGTATCAAAATATTTCCATGCCAGACTTTGTTCCAACGAGGGGTTTTAAAGAAGATACACCTAGTCGATTCCTAGTCTTTTTGACATAAAGACACTAACTCCAGCTACAGCAATAGGAAATTATTGTCATTCTGAACCTTATGTCCGTGTCATTATACCTGAAACTGCACCTTTTATTAAAATCTGATTGCCAAAGCAAAAAAAATGGTATTTATTACTGTCTCGTGTTGAATTTGATTACTTTAATCTATTATAGAAGTTTCCTAATTTATTTTTTGACAATATAATATTAATTTCGAAACAAAGGAACTCAGTCAGTAGACAGTTTCAGTATTGATGTGAGACCTAAACATAATAATCTGCTATAGATGCAAATTATGGGATTGTGTGAATATTATTTTGTATATATTTTAATATTACATAAGAGCACTTAAAGTGTGAGCAACTAAAGCATTGTAAATAGTAATAATAAGAATAAATGTGTATTCATAGACTGAATTAAGGGTACATTTTGTAACAGATATATTTTATAAATTAAAATGCATAAATATTATACAATTGTTTTATTATAATAATTATTTACAGAAATATTCATATTAATTAATCGAGTAACTAGGTAGTAGGTAGTGTAGTAGCCGATGTTGGCAAAATAGCCGATATCATCGCAACAACAAAAGTGACCTAAATACAGGGTTTTATAATTTTCCGAGATCTGAGGGCAATTCCTGTATTTTTTTGCTCAGTCCCAATGTGTTAAATTTACTTTTGACATTAATTGTTGCTGAGATGAGATTGCAACTAGATTTTGAACGTTTAAATTACTGGAATTGGCCTCGGTTTCTTTTTGTGTGAAATATTTTCTAAATGCCCAAATTTGTCATTTAGGCCACTTTTGCTATGGCACACTTAATAAAGGAGTTTCGATTATGATTGGCACAAGCACAGCTTATGAGATTGAGCGAGCAGTTAGTATTTAAATATCACAACTTTAAAAATATCTACTTCCGCCTGAGAATGACAGCCACACAGATAATATAAATAATAGATGACGCCACTACTGCATGGTCTTTTTATATTCAGTCGCTGTTCGGAATGTAACGAAAACGGAGAAAATTGCAGTACATTTTGCAATTTGTACGAAAATTATTATCTCATAATATGCATCGGTTAGTTAGACGAGATTTACTTGAATTTTATTATATTATACACTATAGACCAGTTAAATAAATGGCTTATATTAGTATATAGCACTACTCTTATATCAAATCGTTATCATTAGAAAATACCTTATATCCCGAAAATTCTGGTTGATGGCACTTTACCATAATAACTGACATCTCAAAGACTTGTATAATATAATTAGAAAACCTGGCAGTGCTAATTTGTTAGATAATAATGAACGTAGCCAACGCTTAGTAGGTAAAATCTTAGCACGATTAGTCTTTACAAGTATACCTCTAATTTACTTAGTGTTATAGTTATAGCCCGGGAGGTAGCTGCGTTTGATCTTACCAGACGCTGCAGAAATCGTATGCCATTTTATTTGATAAGCACTGCGGTGGGACAGAGTGAAACCTGTATGAGGTTAGCTCTCTTTCCTGCGGCTACGTTCATACTAGTGCCAGTGTGACTACTTACTATTCAAAGGGAGCGTTTTCGCAATCGTACGGAGGGGGTCTTTAAAGCCTCATTTACACGATGTAAGTTTCTTGCCTGTGCCCGTGTGAATGTAACAGCTGCTTTCAAATGTATGGGCGATGAGCCCTGTAAGTAGTTGCACTGTGCTAGTGTTGATCAGTCGAGTACAGTGAGTGAGTAGCTAGCACACGACACAGCAAGGACCTCGCTTCTTGACTTCTTCCTCTTCTTCGTCGGCCGCCAGCCCCTTCTTTATGCGCGACATCTGCCGGATCAGTGTCAGGAACGCCTGTAGGTTTTATATTTACCAATTAAGAGTAACGTTCAGTATAATATTGCAAGACGTTATGTTATACCTATACGAAACTTACCAAATAAAAGTGAATATGAAAAAATAAAACAAATTCCAACTTTAAAAACAAGTGCAGTAAATTTATTTCAGAATGATATAAACTACTGAAAAGAACTCTTTATCTATTATAGTTGTTATTTCAGTGGAACTAAGGTTTATTTCAAATAACTATGTGCCGATACAATCTACAAGTTACATGCTTTTAAGTTCGTGAAATGTAGGTAGTCTAAATAAATTATTACCTGTATGTTATTTAGTGCTGGATTATTCGTTATTTCGAATACTTACCTATCTAGTCTGATTATTAGTCCGGAATATGTATTAATATATATTAACAGGTGCAATTTGCACGTAGTTGCGTCTATGCTGGTGAAACCCGTTCTTTGTAGGCATACTAATTTCTTATGCTGTCCTCAACATTATTTTCGTCTCCATCTAATCGAGTTTTGGTAAAATAATAAACATAATTTTGCAAATCTGTATATTTCCTGCTTTATATTAATAAGTTTGTTCCTGTGACTTCGATATACATACATACACGTAGGTACATACATACATACACGTAGGTACATAATCCATACATTTGTGAACTAAAATTACTAGCTTATAGAAAATTACAAGTACATTTCGGAATATAAGTTTGAAAACACCGCCATCTGTCGATAGTAACTGTGAAACATGATAATTATAAAAGTTTAAGCCTATTCTGGACAATTTCTATCGACACGTGACGACATTTAGACCTAATAGAATAGGTATCCTTACTGAAGGATTGCTATTTTTGCGAATGGACTTATAAAATTATTTCGTCTTGGCAGGTGGGGACCATCTAAAGATATACACATCTGGCCCCGATAACAGTATTATTATGCTAACATGTTATTGCTACGCGTGCTATATATATAATATATATAGCACTATGTGGATAAATATATCGTAATGGCAATACAATGTAACGTCAACACTCGTCGACTGATCATCTGTGTTCGCTCACTTACTCACTGTCGTGAAGTAACAAGCCTTCGTTCAACGCAAAGTACAGTTACTGCTTGAATTTTTTTATGAAAACTGACCGTTTCAGTTACGTTTACTATTTAAAATGTTTGAACAGGACAATCCTGTCTCTCAGTAACCACTATAAAAGTTCTAGCGTATGTATGTTTTACGTGATTCCAAGAGACTTTCGTAGTAAACGAGTAAGTTCAAAGAAAACAGCCCTAAATGACGGATCAACGGCCAAATATAAAAAGTAAATCGTGAAGATTTAAAAATATCAGACTTTATTGCATACAAAACTTAGCATTACATACATTTATAGTTAAGGTTTATTTTTTGACTACCACTGTGCAATACGAAAGACAATACATATAAATGAATAAATTAGTTTCTTTTTAAGTTTTTGCACTGGAAATGCTACTGTACTGCAAGAAATATTCAATGAAAAATATTGTTTGAATAGTGGCAATCAAAACTTTAAACCGTATAAACATACAAGACATGACAACTATCGGCTACTCCGAGAAGCGAACCCATACATTCCGGTGCAGACATCACATACTAACTGTTCACTGAAATAGTATTCGTGTTTCCAATTTCTTACGAAAAGAAAGTGAACGTTTAAAAAATCTTCCCAAAATATTCGTAAATCTCAAAAATATTTTTTTCCCAAGAGATTCTTTTACCGAGAGATTTTGACCAAATAACTTAATATTTTTGAGACATCTACACTGACTAGCTCCTACATTGCGTAGTCTGAATAAATACTATTTCCGCAAACACGTATAACAGTACCCCGCTCAACACATTACACAATACATTTAGCACTTATTACATAGAAAATAAATACAAAACTTATGCTACCATGCGTGTTCGAGTGTGTGAGTAGTACTATATTGTTCATATTATTATTATACGAGCTTTTCTCCCCTTGTAGTAACATCGCATTCATAGTTTTATATTTTTTATAAAAAATGCTTTTTAATGCGCCTATTTATAAACATTTGTGACTAATGCACATCCCTGAACAAGGAATTAGCTTTTAATCAACAATATCTTAATTAGGCCACTTAATTATGACTTGAGAAGTAGGAGAATATTACTGGATGTGCTCATACGCCTAATTTATCTCGCTTAAGAGCGTTAAAGGTCTAAAAAGTTAGCAGAGACCATTTTCAAATGTCTTATTTTAAAAAAGATAACTGGAAATCTCTGTTTCTATGGAAACTTTAAAATCGGTCTAATTTGGCTGTAACACAATTTTTCGAAAATGTTCTCTGCTAACTTTTTAGACCTTTGTATCCTGCTTATGCGTATGAAGTTTCATTAAAATCCGTTCATTGATTTCGAAAAACAAGGGCTTGAAAGTTTGTATGAAATGCCGTACGGCGTAAACGCTCTTAACATTATTTTATTAAGTGAGAACTGGAATTGTATTGTATAGTGGTAACCAGCATAGTTCCGTATAGTTCCATCTCTTTATCACACAGGAACAATCATTAATCTAAAACGTCATAATACGGCCTCTGGTGTCTTTATTTTGTCTTGGGCTGATATCTATAAACTTTAATTAACATGTATTTTGACTAAGCGTTATTCCTGTCACTGTCGCACAGCTGTCAAAATACAAGTGCAAGATAGAGACAGGAACATATCTAAGTCAAAAGCACGAGCTAAGTAACATTTATAGATCTCTGCCTTAATGGTGTGTCAAAAGCCTTGTAATTAGACATATAATATGAACAATATGTAACAATAAACTTATTGTCAGTGTATACCTACACTTGGCTGAGGGACGTCACCCCAGCGGGTAGACACGCATAATTAACGCGAAGCACTAAGCTTTGATACAATAATAATAATAATAATAATTAATCTATAGAAAAACTTATGGAATTCTGTTTGTAATGAGTTCGGTCAAAATATTTCCTGAAAAGGTATGTGGGTATTTGTTAAGTGTACATTAAACTTAGATTGAAGAAGTTAAGTCGACGGCAAATTGCTGTATTTTTTTATTACAACAAACATTAATGAGGTTTCATTAGGCAAGTTATTATTCTTAGTTACTGAAATTTTAGCTAGCATAGCTTTTAGGTTACGGATTAGGGGAATCAAACTTCAATTTTATTATTATTTTGGTAATTCTTTTCGACTGTATCATTACAAACAATATTCAATAAATGCAAGCACCAAAGTGGGCGAAATATATTAAAATTTACAATAGCCTGCTTACACCTAGTACATGTGAACGTGCTAGTGACACCTGACACGCGATTGTCGACCTTAACATAAACGGCACAGAGTCCACAATACATTAGACGAATTTACAAGATGTGTTTTTGAGTAGTGATGTTGATGTATGTGATAATTGTTATGAAAATGACTAAATATATTTGTTTGATCTAGTCAAACAGTTTATTGCATTGCACTATATTATTATTGTATTGAAATGTCTGATAAATAGGGACAAGTATCACATACACAACTATGTAACGCGGCACCCACACACACAGACCTGCACAGGTGGAGCCGATACCGCTCACGAGACAAGCAAGCGGACACGGACGCGCCCCGGACACTCGCGGGCCCGCCGGACTGCGGACATGTCGCACGACTGCGGACATGTCGCACGACTGCGGACATGTCGCACGACTGCGGACATGTCGCACGACTGCGGACATGTCGCACGACTGCGGACATGTCGCACGACTGCGGACATGTCGCACGACTGCGGACATGTCGCACGACTGCGGACATGTCGCACGACTGCGGACATGTCGCACGACTGCGGACATATCGCACGACCCCGGACACCGCCGGACACTATACACGGCAACTTAACGTTCTACTGACACCGTATATACACCCTGAGTATACAAAAGAACCTACTAGACGTGGCGTCTGTAATATCATAATCATTTGAGATCGCGTGTCGTCATATCCGCCGGCCGTGTCTACAAGATGGCGCACTTGATTTTCCTCCGCTTCTTGCCCTTGACGTCGCCGTTGGTGGCGCGGCTGTCGTCGGACTTGCGCGACCGGATCTCCCGCATGAGGTCAAAGAACACCTGCGGACGAGCCACCATCACACACCGGACATACCATACAGAAGCAAACACCCTCACACTTTCCCCACCACCCACATTGACTTTATAATACTCCTTTAAATTTCTCCGCAAAATTATCTTGGAATGCTTGTAAGGCAGTTTTTACACTTGCAACTTAGGAGTTACACAGACGAAACTTAGCGTGACCTTACGCTTCGATCTATCAAAATCTAAATTTTTGCGTCGTCTCTGTATTTACGATTTAGCAGGACCGACATACAGTTGACAAGATCATCGACTCTGCAGCTCTACTAAAACAAGCATCCAAGTCACAAACGTAAAACCAGGGCTTTATTAAATTCGTAATGTTGGGTTCGTAACGGGCAGGTTTTTTTACTGCCAGACCCTCGACTATTTTATTATGGGATGTGAAAATTTGAGAGAAAAGAGTTTATGAGTTGAATTAGAGTTGCACCGCGCACTGCCTGGTCTAAAACCTAACGCTTTTGAAGTAAGATGATCCTAAAATGAACCAACCCATGAGTAACTGGACTTCGGATCAATTTCCTGAAAACACTGTTATCAAAAACGTGTAAGTGTGTGTCTGTAAGTGTAGGTGAAGAATTAGAAAAGCGTCAGGCGAGCGATGCGCAGCGCAACTCTACAAGCCAGCCGGAGCCGCACCGGGCGACGTCGCGCGTCGGTCACTCAACGTGCTCAGAAGCGTGCAAAGCTCAGGCTTGGCTCGGGTGGGTCATAGAGGAAGGAGTAAGATTTAAATGACTTAAATTTGGTAGGTATAAAGAGGTGGAGAGAGGCTCTATAGGATTTCCTAAACTGTACAACATGTTTTTTATAGTGGCAGAAACTTGAGTAGCATTTAAGTTTGAACTTTAAGTCATAGGTACGGGCAGCTGCAGATCAGTAGTAAACCTTGAATACGGAAAAGGTTCTGCTACTTAATAAAGGCGCTGTCTAAGACAATTTGTTAATATGCCGGTTGTCTGTACTAAGACCATCATTTTGGATACACTTTGGTTACGACACCACGTATTGGCGAGCACTTCAGTCCTACTTCAGCTCTTGCCACGGTACTTTCCATGTTCTTTGTTTTAGTGTACCATTAAGTATACGAGTATGTATCTATCTCGAGCCCTTGAGCCGCTCTCCCCGCCTCGCCCACAGCCCTGTGCCCGCAGTACCTTGTCCACGTTGTCGCGTGTCTTGGCGGAGGTCTCCACGTAGGGCACCTGCCAGTGCTGCGCGCGCTCGCGACACGTGTCCAGCGGCACGCGCCGCTTGTCGGCCAGGTCCGACTTGTTGCCCACCAGCAGGAACGGAATGTTCTCGTCGTTTTTGACGCGGAGGATTTGTTCTCTAGAAGTTACAAGATATACATGGCATTATTATTTAAATAGTAACACTTTATGCACAAGTATAAAGAAACTGTTAAGAGAGCGGACCTAATCTTAGGCATTTTCTGCTAGTCTACCTTAGGATGATGTAGAGACAAAATGAATTGCAATTAAAAATACAACCGAATAAAAACAGATATGTAGGGTCCAATAATCAGAGAAGGCGAAAAATCTAGAAGATCGTGATTTTAAGGAAAAGGAAAAAAGCTTTATTCTGCTCAGAGAAACGTCCTAAAATATATTATTGCAAATCCATTACTCCAACGGAAAGTACGATTCAGGAGAGCCAACACAAAAGTTGGAAGACGCTTAAGTCCAGCCGTGGACGTATTTCGGCCGAAACAACAGTGGTATGTCCAAATGTGTTGAATTCTTTTAGGAATATATTAAGGCGACTACATGACCTAAAGCGCGGTCACTATCGGACTGCATAGAAAAGAAAGAGATGCGCGATGACACAACGCTGGTAATTTATTGCAAAATATGAAACAATCATCTACTGTTGATTTATCAAACACCAAACAAATAAAAACCGTATACTAAAATTCGGGGAATTAAATTGTCTTTTATATGGTGAAAGTTTTATGAAAATACACCAGATAGTGTTTGCGTAATTATCGTTTTTATGTCCGCGGTAGACATTACTTTACAAATTAATTACACTATGTTAAAAAAATATAATTGCAAATATTCACATATCAAATTACGAAGCAAATGGTCTAGCATAACATTTATTTTTTTCAAAGAAATCAGTCCGGTCGATTAGACGTGATGTTGAATTTAAAATCATTAGAAGTCGTATATCTGCGCCTTAAGGCCCGCGAACAGTAGATGCCTTCCAGCTATTACAACAATAGACCAAAATGTTTATCTACCTGAACTCCTGTGTAGCATCGAAGCTCTCAGGCTCAGTGATGGAGAAGACGCAGAGAAACCCTTCTCCGGAGCGGAAGTAGTTGTCGCGGATGGCGGCGTAGTCCTCCTGCCCCGCCGTGTCCAGGATGTCGATCTGGACCTCCTCGCCGTCTAGCACCACCTGGAGACACCAAGGTTAAGGAGTATTAGAACCTACTTTCACATAAGTACCGAGACTTGTGGCCACCTGAGGGGCAAAGTTTGCCTAAGGTGCCCTAAGGTGACGGCGTCCGTATTTTTAGATCGTTAGCATTCTAATCTATCTCAATCTGTCTAACATTGTAATGTCCCTACATTTTTCACAAGTTTTTGACATATCGCTCATTTGGAGAAACATCGACGTAAATGTATTTTTTCCCAAAAATTAGTTTAAATATGCCAAAGCACTTAGAAAGCGTATTTACGTTAAGAAATCAAAGACTTAAAAAAAAGTAGCAGTTACGTCGATGTTTCTCCAAATGAGCGATATGTTTTCGCTGAGATGAGATTGAGACTTTGGACTTCTGATTGTTCGCATCACGTTAAATAGGAAAGCACGAACGTACACTCTCTCAAAGACTATTTAAGTATTAGAGAAAAGTGCTAAATGGGGTCTCAGAATGACTTTTTTTATTTGATTTTTCGGTGCCTAGAAATGTTAAATATCTCAAAAAAAGGGGTAGTTCTTTTTTTTACCAATCTTCTTTTATTAACATCTTTAAAATAAGTATAACTTCACGTATGTTTTTGAATAAGAAGGCTATAACTACTATCTGCTTTCACGATGTACCAAGAAGATAATACTTATTTCTACCTTATAGAAAATATATTTCAAAACGTAGTAGTACCTATCAGTGCAGTTTTGTCTTATTCAGATAAAATGACTTGCAATTTTGCAAAACATTATTTTAAAAATGCAAATCATTATTCCCACTGCAATTTATGAAACCTTGAAATAAATGTACGATCGGATCGTCGCCTTTAGCTGCATCACGTCGCGAGATCTTTATACTCACAGCACTTAGTTGGCTCGTTGGTTCGTAATCACGAATCATAATGGATTGCAGTGCGTTATAAAGCTGCATGAATGAATGGTCTTGTATATTTTAAGCTGAAAGATTGATGCCAAAGAACGTACGAAATGAATACATAAAAACTTCTATTGTACGCATTTTTATATGAGATAAACAATGGACATCGAAAGAGGCGCGATGACGAACCGCGCGAAGCCATGTTGCGTATCTGAAGACTCCAAAAGAGCCGAGAAAATCCGTCGCTATAAAACCTAAAATAGGTACACATACAGCGAAATAGTAAACAGCTGGTTACCCTACGTCTTTCATTCAAACATGGTAAGTTTCACAATGGGCTGCAAGTGCTGATTCCCACGCCAATCACATCGGCACAATTGGTAGATTGCAGAGATTTACTTAATATCTTTCATTTTCTCCCTAATCGTGAGAGCAGATCTTTGTGCAAATCAAGTAGAAATTCTTAGCAAGCACGGAAAATGTGCCTGATCAGATATTGAGGTTATATCAGCAATAAAGTATTGAGTATTGAGTAATAACTACTTATTTATTTTTTATCTATGACTTATGAGTAAGACGAACTACTCGTAAGATATTATAAATGTATTATTAAACTCTCATCTCTCCCTATCTTGGCTATATTATTAGCATATTTTCTTGTTCATAAAAGTAGATCCAGCTAACCGCTGGATCTACTTTGGAGAGAGCTAATGGTTAAGGATTAGTCTCTTTTGAACAGAGATTTCGGTATCTTTATGCCAGAGCCCGGACGGCACACCCGGACATTATTGCTAGGAGTCCACCATGACCCCACACTTGCTACGGAATACAAGCGTGATTATATGTTATGACAAGTTTAATTGAAATATGATGTTTATTTCTGGAAGTAGATCTTCTAACACACTTTTATAAGATTTTTTTGGTTAATATAAAAACAAACAGGATGGCACCGGCTTTTCCTAGCTGACTGATCCCTGAGAAGAAATAGCGAAACCATAAGGTCTCTTTTAACGATGTAGAACCTCACCTTCTTCCTGTAGCTGTCAGCCTTGGTCGGCTCGTAGTCCTCCACGAACTCGTCATACATGAACTGCAGCGTCAGCGCGGACTTGCCCACGCCGCCCGAGCCCACCATGATCACTTTGTGCAGCGTCGGCTGCGCGGCCGGCTTCTTCGACATGTTGCCGCACTTCACTCGCGGCTCAAGGCACGAACACTGGAATACACGACAATTTTTAATTATTAAACAACATAAACGTATTTTTTTATATTTTGTATTTTTTAACATCGATATTGCTTGATATAAAACGTAGGATGAGGTTAGCGGCGGTGGAATTAGCGTGCCCAGAAGATTCACTTTAGGTTTTTTTTTTTTAAAAACAACCGCCTTCCAAAAAAATAACGCTACAAAGTCAAAAATAACTTTAATTTCGGAAGTCGGTGTCGTTGGTTCTGCATTTTCGTTTATTGACACCGACTTCCGAAATTGTGTAAAACAAATGAGTGTAAACATTTGAAGTCTTTCTCAGAAGCTACGAAGAAAGACACCACAGTCGCTGGCAAAGAGCTCGATTTCTAATAAATAATTTACAGCAGGTAGGTATACCATGTCTTGACAAGAAAGACTATCTAGGTAAGTACCTACTCAGTTCTGTATTTACATCTAAAGTAACCGACGTAAATCTCGCAGCCTGTGGCATCCATAAATACCAAGTTATTTTAAGAACCACGATTGTGTCGTGTGATGTCTCAATTTGCTCGGTGGAATTTCTCGAATCTACATCATGACAATAAAAACGTCTAAATAAGCTGAACAATTTATTGATGTGGGCGCTAGGCCTCCAAACTACTTGGCGTTCTCCAAGCTTGGTCCTGCGATATATAAAAATTTTTATATTAGGCGTCGCGGCCGTGTATGGCGACGAAGACATTGAACTTGACTGAGTAAAGCACCTGCTAAACCTTGAACGTGGGTATGACACATGCTTATTCGATTGCCGAAACTTGTTTAGACGTTTTGAAAAGAAACTTTCCGTCTGGTAGCCACACTATCGATGTAACTAAGGGCGGGCGGTAAGAATTAGGTTATGATCGACTTATAACAAGAAGAGCTATTAGTCAGTCAGTAACGGTTTCAGCTTGATATTTTATACACAATTTCTAAACTTATTTCAGAATGCGGTTATAAAGCCTTTGGGGATTGGATAATTTGGCTCTATTTTCCCTGTATCGGATAATGAAGGATCCCCGAGGGGTTTCGTATAATATGAATAGCGCGGTAGACCCTGCTCAATTCTGATTTACATACAAATGACATAATACAGTACAGGATAGGGGCGGATTTTATTATTTTCCACTTTATACATGTAAATTCAGCATTTCACGATAATCTCAGAGTAGGTAAACCGCCTTCATATAAAAGTAGATTCTATGTGAAAACTATACTTTTATAACCACGTAAACACGTCACCGGAAATATAACAAAAACGTACGATAAAGAAAAGAATGCCGCATAGCCTATCGGTCAGCAAGTGAGTCCACGCCAACAAATAGGTAGAGGTAACAGTCATGTATACCCGATAAGCTAACGATATCCTTATCAAACAGTACTTATGGGAGGGATTACGTCAATTTCTAATGAGTGTAGTATTGTCAGTTTTAATCTCACTGACATAATTGAAACTATGCTAAAAGCCGTAGACGGTGACGTCACAATTAGGGCGCGAACACATCATCGCGTCCTTCAAACGTCGAGTATTGGTCGCGGTTAAACACAAAGATCGATTGCGTTTAATTGATCGCTGTTAAGTTAACCGACAAAGAAGAACTTGGATTGAATAACTATGTAAACAATAGAGCCTGATTACCTTGAAACGTGGGAAATGCTGTTTACATGCACCAGCACCCCAATTATTGCGTAAAACACAATTACTCTCAATATGAATCATTTTGAAGCATATTGCTAATTCATTCCATATGTTCGAAAAATGTGTCTGTTCAACAACGTAAATAACGCAATGAATGTTGTTGAACTGTCAAAAGGAAAGCCATTGCTATTAGTGTGTTACGCAGTTACCGCGCTGTTTTGGGAAAGTCAAACCATCACGTACAAACCATCATGTACAAACCATCACGTACAAATCATCACGTACAAACCACCATGTACAAACCATCACGTACAAATCATCACGTACAAACCATCATGTACAAACCATCACGTACAAACCATCACGTACAAATCATCACGTACAAACCATCATGTACAAACCATCACGTACAAACCATCACGTACAAATCATCACGTACAAACCATCATGTACAAACCATCATGTACAAACCATCACGTACAAACCATCATGTACAAACCATCACGTAAAAACCATCACGTACAAACCATCATGTACAAACCATCACGTACAAACCATCATGTACAAACCATCACGTACAAACCATCACGTATAAACCATCACGTACAAAGCGGATAAGAGGTTTCTTTTATCCTAATTGCGTAACACACTTACAATGGCAATGCTTTTTAGTTTTACAGTTCATCAACATTCAATGTGTGATTTACGTTGTTGAAAAGACCACATTTTTCGAACATATGAAATGGATTAGCAATTACCTTTCGTCTAGGTAGTAGTCTAAATCTTTCGGATTGAATCAGCAGGTTTAACTTCAGGGTGCCTCTACTTGCGCCGCCAAGTGCAGTGTGAATGTGCATGTTGAATGTGAACAAAAGATTGATGTGTCGTCTGAGAGCTAGCAGACAGAGAGTGAGACAAAGCTAAACGTGAACATAATTGATGATGAGGACAATGAGGTACATAACGGCATAAAACAAGTTACATAAAAAAAAAATTGAAGAGCACCTGAACCTGAAATTGACTTAATTGCTAGATCATAATTATGAACTGTATGTAACACATATTAATTTAACGGAGTTAAGTACAAGCAAGAAATGTAGCTAACTAAACTAGGTAGCATGCGACCACGGGAAGGTACCTACTTTCTTGTTTCATCCTTTTCAGTAGTCGAGTTTTTAAACTTATTTTTTATATCAAATGCAAAATCGAGTAAGTGGTGTGTTTTACTGAATCAAGCATGAGTAATGAAAAAAAAAAGTCAGTGAAAACCGCTTCTCTTCCGACAGTCAACAAACAAAAACATCGTGATACACATACTGATCAGTAGATCATTGGCAAGCGTCGCACGTATCGAGAAGTTCAGTTATCAAACAATACTGTTCGATTTCTTCCTTGATGGCAACGGGATCGAATCACCTGGACTGCAAAAGGTGTACAATTTTTTTTGTGTAGTCCCTGTATGTAAGACCAGTGGAAACATTACTAAAGTCGAAAATAACGAAAATAGCGGTATTTTCTGAAACTTCAAACCCCAACATCTAAGGCAGGTTTCTTGATGTAAGAAAGAAGATAAGGAATAAAATTTCTTCCTACCTTTTCTTCCTATTTCCATCTTAGACTTGACCCTGTTTGCGACCTCGTCCGATATCGATCAATTATGGTCTCTTTCTTTTATTATTAAACATATTGCTTGTGCCTCCTTCCAATCATAGTTACACACTTTAACTAGCTGATATGTGGAGCAAGATTTATGAATGTCAGTAAGGCATACGGATTGTTCTGCGTCTTGAATCGGCATACACTGATAAGACATTTGTTTCGCACTGTTCATGGGTTGCAAATCTTGAAAGAAGATAAAGTTCAGTTATCTAGATTAGTAAACTCAAAGACCGCCGCTAGACAGCCTCTGCGCCGCCGCGCCGCCTACGTAGACTAAAATAACTAATTTCCTTTAATTAAACTTCAGATCCGCGGCGGATACGTCAGCAGTTTATGTTCGTCTTTCAACTATACGTTTTTTTGCTCCTTCGCTGAAGTTATCGTTTCGAAAGTTATTTTTAATACAAGAGCGTTATTTGGTTTGGGTAAAATACTGGTATTCAGCTGCATTCGGTTAGACTGGAAGACGACTCCAACATAGTTGGGAAAAGGCTAGGCAGATGATGATTTGTAATTTGGTGCTGCGGTAGTTTTATGGTATCTATTCGAGTATAAGGAAATATTTCGGTTATATCGTTTGAATATGATTTGGGGCATGTGTGTCGCCGAAATAATCGTTTGACGAACGACAAACTTCACAAATGGTAAAATCATCGTTTGTGCGGTTTAGACGCCATTACATTATTTTCTCTGGAGATAAGTCGCATGTCTACGCTGATAAACCAGAAACAATGTTGTTCGTTGAAAAGCGCATCACTTCAGAACAGCTGGACCGATATGGCTATTTTTTGTTTTAAAAAGAACAATCGGAAAGTTTTCAAATTCGGGTTCAAAAAACTGAAAGTCCTTTATTTATGGGATTTTTATATGAATTATTGCAATTCGGGACAGGACAACATCTGTCTGTCGTCAGCTAGTTATTAATAACAATAATTGGTGCACACTGCACAATGTGCAAGGAGAATGGGTGAGTGATGGAAGTTATCCTCAATTTTCAGTAGGTTTTGACTGACTCATTCTCAAGTAGTTGTCAAAAGAGGTGATATGGGTGTCATCAAGTGATAGGCGGGTGTGGGTGGTAGTACTTAGGAATTGCCACCTAAAAAGTAGATAGGCGTTATCAACAACATACACAGACGCTGATAAGAAAAAAAGAGAGATCAGTTCAGTCAGGACAAGACAGTTAATATTTGTCGTAGAACCAGACGGTACTACATGAGTAGGACTAGTCGTTTACTTGCACGACAGACAGTTTTTTTTTTTTTTTTTTTGACATGACCACTCGCAGTTGCAACTCGCTAAGGTTGCCTTTCTGCTTAACCGGACTATCCTGTGGTGGCCAAAAATTACTTTAAGGCCCCCAGCCAGGGCTTACAAACTAAGGATATTTATTTTAAATGAGCTACACTAAGGGCACCCCCTGTGGGGTTCGGGCCTCGGCTTAGTGAGTCATTGAGGGGAGGGCAGCAATGGTCAGGCTGGGTCTGGTTATTTTTATTTGGGGAGTTTGAAGCTACTTGCTCAGCCTCGCGGGCTGGCTTGTCGAGCAAGGGTCGGGCAGTGCACGACAGACAGATGCAAGTACCTGTACTTATAGCTAATTGCAGTCACGTATTAAAGTACTTGCACAATGCAACTAAACGCCGAGATACGAAGCCCTAGTACCTAGTTAATAGGATTTAATAACAGCCTCGTTCCAACTTTAGTGAAATTGAGATAAACACAAACAATAGGTGACCTTGAAACGCTTGAATCATAAATATGACTCATTACACGATTAGATGTGAATCAACGAGTACTTACACAAAGCCAACGAGCCATCACACAGATATAAACTATTTTTATACGGAACCAGAGCGCGGGAGAACTCACTAATTAAACACACACGACTGCCCGCGTCAGACTCTAAAGGAAATATAATTTTTTGTATGGTTTCCCACACCATGACGAAATGTGTCAAAGGAGGGCAATCATGATTACATGGATGATGTTCATTGTCTAATTAGTCTAGTTCTTCTAACGAGTGTGGCTTCCACCAATGTAGAAGTCTTCGGTGCGTTTCGCACACAAGTCGCACAAAACTGATGGTTTACTGGAATGTCTGTCAAAAACATTGCTGAATATTGGAATTATACCCGTTAAATGACGGAATGACGGAAGGCTCACAGTCCTTATCACATGGGATGATTCATGGTTATTATTGTCTAAAAATACTCCAAGCAAACCACATCCTAACCTTTGCGAATGACTGAATCATACGCATGTTTTGATAACGCAGAACCTCAATTTCATAAGTAGAGGGTGTCCACCGAAGCGTTTCATGCATCATAACGTCTGCAGTAAAATAGCGAAATGAGTTATAAATAGAGCGGTGAAAAGTAAAAGTCTATCAAAGTTTGCGAGGTATATGTAAGATGAGTAATTATTCATTTTTATTTTGCTGTGCATAATCAAGTTTGATTTAAGCACATGTAATAGCTAGGCTAGCGTGCCAGACCTGGTCTTCCATCGTTCTCACTTAGTGAGTCGGACTATAAAAAAATTACAGGTTAATTTAACTTGCCAAACCAAATACAGAGCTAGAGCTGACACTACGACCACTAGGACATATATCTAGGACAACTATTTTTAAGGGAGGATGTAATGGCGAAAAGAATCACGCATTAGGTCCCAAGCAGCAGTAAATGACGTCGCGGCAGGCCCAGGACATGGTGGATGAATGGACTCATAGATATCTAACGGACTGGTCTCAGGTGGAAGTCTAGGTAGAGACACGTGGAAGGGGAAGGGAGGCCTTTGACCTGCAGGGGGACGCTTAGACTATAAATAAATGTGAAAAAATAATTGCTTATGTATACAGCTTGTATCAGAAAGGTGTTGTCAAAAAGGGTGTGGTACAGGCCATCAAACTGAACTACTTTCTCCATGAGACCAACATGGTAATCGATACATCCATACATTAGGGTCGGTCATTAGGGTCGTCGAGTAGGTATTGAAGTTTTGTATGGGACAGTAGATCATTTTTCGCGAACAAATTATGTGTCCAATATTGGTCTAAGCAGAAACTTTGCAAAGGTGTATGCCAATGATATTAAGAATGCAGTGAAGTGGTTTCAATTGCCTGCAAACGCCCCCGTCAGATGTGCAATTTGCAGGAGAGATCTCATCTCTCTAATTGGTGCGTCTATCTAGTTAGGGCAAAGACCCGTGGACTGTATTGATTTATGTAAAATTGAGGTTAGCAGACAAGACGTTGGCAAGTACGAGAGAGCAATGAAGACAGCCATATCGGCATTTCGTTTAATATTAATGCCAATAGAACAGGTACTAAGAACTGACATGCAATTTTGGAGTAAATTGTTGCTGTCATTAGTATCAGTCGAGTATCTCGCAGAAAGTATTTCAGCTGAATACAAAAAGCGGATACATAACACGGTGTTGTAACTTATTGGAACAGACTTTTAACTAGCAGTTCTCTGCGATTGACTGACTAGATTGATTAATACCTAAGATTATACTAAAAATCAAATAAACCGATAAGGGCGGCAAGTGAAAGTGATTCTTTCATTATATAAACACGGTTAATGATTAACTAGCCTTTATTTATAACAAGCGGGCAGTATATGCGCAAGCGCAGCCTCGTGGTTCGTCACAGTTGCCACAGATGCGATAACGATCAATTACAGCTGTGTTTGTACTTGTAAATTGGTGTGACGAATTAAATGAATTCTTTTCATGGCAACATACTTAGATTGCGTCATCGTTTTAGCCTACGTAGTACGGGTTTGGCAGGCCTAGTTTTTTATGTGGAGATAGACTAGAGTCTATATAATATAAGTAGATATTAGGAGTTGGTATTATTGTTTTGAATACAGTAAAAATTTACAGAAAACAATGAAAGTGCGCTTGTGGGACTGTTCCCCCTAACGCAGGACGGATGGTAGCCTCATTTTTTGGCAATAAAAAGTCCATCAATCGACGCTATAAATGTTCACCCTACATTTATTTTAACCCCCCTAGTCTTTCAAATATGGAGTATGGAGAACCAAGCTTTCAAGTATGGAGAACCAAGCTGAGCACGCGACGCGACATACCTACATTATTAAAATAATAGGATTATATACTAGCATTAGTCGCTATAGTAAAAGCTGCAGTCTGAGGCTATTATTTCATTATCAACATTACAGTTTCAGCTACAAAATAAGTAGGTAGGTTTGGTATGCAAATTGTCGATCGGTACCAGGCTGCTAGTGGCACGGCTGCAACTCTACTTACTACGATTAATAAAGGAAGATACCAAAAATAAATCATTGGAAAGCATCACGAGTCTCTTTTGGAGATGACATACTATTACAGGCTTCAGTTTTAAAGACCAAAGACATGAAACATAGGGCGAACTGGCGAAGTGGTAAACTGGGCCACAACCATGTGGAGCTTAGCACTCCATTTCGTCTAAACACAATATCGCAGTCAGTATTCCGAATTTCAGAAACCAGCATCCTTATTGCGTAACACTATCAATCACAATCTGAATCATTTTGAAGGATATTGCTTACCATTGCTTCATAAGTTTGAAAAAATTGTCTGCTTATAAACGTAAATAACGCAATGAATGTTGTTGAACTGCCAAAATGAAAGCCATTCCTACTGTCAGTTAGTGTGATACGTCATCACCCCGCAGGTGGCGTTCCAATTTGAGCTAGACATAGTCTCGAGAGGTAGCATGAACAGAACTACTGATATAAAACATGAGGTTAAATCTCTTTTTAAAGCTTACCAGCTTTATCAGCAAGCCTTCGACATATCTCTATCTGTGTCATCGTCATCTAACTAAGTTACTAAGCACCTTCTATAAAAATATTTTCAGGGAAGCTTCCATTCCGGTCCAATAAGACGATAAATGGGATCAGATTCAGCTCTTAGCGAACTATTTTACACGAATCGATTGCCGCCTGACCTCCATAACTCTATTATAGCTATATGATATCCGAAAGGTTTGCTTCCTACTTTTTTAAGAACAATAGTTACGTTATTCTTAGACCGGGTATTATTAAACTCCATCAAGCAAAAACAAAAAGATTGTTTGATTAATTTAACAAAACCCGGTAAAGTGCGAGTTGGACTCGCACACGCAGGGTTCCGTGCCACCATACAATATTAACACTACATATAAAATAACGGCAAAAAAATCACGTTTGTTGTATGGGAGCCCCCCTTAAATATTTATTTTATTCTGTTTTTAGTATTTTTTGTTACAGCGGCAACAGAAATACACATTCTGTGAAAATTTCAACTGTCTAACTATCACGGTTCATAAGATACAGCCTGGTGACAGACAGACAGACGGACAGTGGAGTCTTAGTAATAGGGTCCCGTTTTTACCCTTTGGGTACGGAACCCTAAAAATATAAAGAAAGGATTAAACTGATTTGCTAGTGTACCGTAAATAAGATTTTCAATTCAGATGCAGATAATTCAATATCAAAGACAAATTGATGTCCAAGATTGATTGATATACGCGCCACAACTTGCGCCACATAAATCTGCATTAATCATAATTATTATGATGATCACGTGTCTGCCACGACAGGTGCATCTTTATGCGTCTGCGTCGTAAAAAAATGTGCGTTTTATCCTTGCCCCCTACGCCATATTCTTAAACGCTGGTCATTTATTAACACGTGCATTACTTGTATCGCAGGCTGGAAATAATACAACAGGCGGGTTCTAAAACTTTCAAACTCAGAATCGAGTGTCCGTTCTGGAGTCTGGACACCACGAATTTTGGGAATAAACTCGCGTTATATGGTGTTCTTGGCTGCTTGCACAAGTCTCTTTTACAGATCTACTGCAACTACAAATGCAACTGAATGGAGCAGCGAATGGCCAATGCATATGGAACAGTTGCATTCACGACCAACAACGCTAGATGCGTGAACGTTGTCTGCCAGCACTATTATCGTTTTAATTACCCGCAAACATCCAATCAACTTGCGTTAACCACTAAATCAATTATGATCATCTGAATGATGTAAGAGGTTTCCCTTAGAGATCGCGTGCGGCATGTACCGCTTGTAATTTAGTAAAAACTTCACGTCAGCAGCACTGGTGCGGAAAAAGTTCGTCGCTTTCCAGACGAGTTGGCGCGAAATAGAAACTTGTGTGACAATGCACTGTGTGGTGTGGTGCAGTGAGACAACTTGCAACAACATCTAAACTTGTGTGACAATGCACTGTGTGGTGTGGTGCAGTGAGACAACTTGCAACAACATCTAAACTTGTGTGACAATGCACTGTGTGGAGTGGTGCAGTAAAACAACTTGCAACAACATCTAAACTTGTGTGACAATGCACTGTGTGGAGTGGTGCAGTGAAACAACTTGCAACAACATCTAAACTAACATAAGGGTACTATGACGACTGGGATTCCCTAAGGCCCAGAGCATTACCGATAATATTTATTCTGGAAATAGGTTGTTTGTGCGATACATAAGTAGATTTACATGAATGGAAACTTACTGTTCGCCAATGATGATCTGTTTATCAGACTTCATACAGAGTTCTTTACCGGGCAAGAAATACTACTCACAAACATGTGAAGCTTTGCTTCAATAAACCAATGAGCAATAAGGCAGTTATTCCAGAATACATAACTTCAGATCAGTATGACTATAAAAACATTGAATGCCAATATTCAGTATAAAAAATGTTCCAAAGGCACGGTTATCGCGAATATGCAAATCAACAGAGTGTAACATACAGCGTCGAATACATAAAAAGATAAAATGTAATCATTGAACGCGACGCAGCTGACTCATGAATACGTCACTGATTCACTGAAACAGGCACTACATCACTAGCCGGAAGACAATAAACAATAACTGAACCATTTCGCAAACTACTCCAAATGATAATTCTAGGAACAAAAAATGAGATCAAAAATGTTTCGCAATACTTTTCAATATCGATTGTCTTAAAAAATGGAACAGCTCGATTGAAACTGAACGCATTTGGTGGTGCAATACTTTTTTCGATCAATATACTTACTATCGTCTAGAAATTGTATTACAGTGATTTTATGAAAGTCAACGATTATGTGAAACGGATTCGAAAGGAGTCATTAAGTATGAACATATCATAGTTGAATAGAGCACATTCATACATAGTGTAATAGATCCACTATCGCGAAATCTGACGTTTCACATTTGGCCGCTTTCAAGCTAAAATTATGCATTTGTTTTGATTCATCACGTTTCGCATACTTACCTACCGTCTACCGACTAACTTTATTCGGAAGCTTTCTTCGTTGTTCAGATAGAATCTGCTAAATATACACTTAGTATGCTTACATTTAGAGACGGGTGTTTAAGCATTTAGAAATGCGAATATTATACAGACATTTTAGTCTAGACTAGTGGCCGACATGTAAATTACACGTCGGCCACTAGTCTAGACTAAAATGTGATTGCATGATGATGTAATAAATTAATTAACACCCATTTTCAACGCACAGAGGATATATTATACCAAAAGAAGGCCGCTACTCCTCAGGGGCCTCATTAACTACCCTGAAGGATGAATATCTCAACCAGCAAGGAAATTCTCTCCCCACAGAACGACGTTCAGTACGTTTTAAGGATTTAATGTAGTAAGGAGATAATTTGTCGTTGTGGTAAAAGGTTATATGCTCTGTGGTTGTGGGGGGTCAGACACGTTTAGTAGATAAGGGAACTGAACCAACGCTTATAGCTAAGCGGACGACTTAACATTGTAATCAATCTCTACGAATTTACTTCAGGAAATGACTTCATCCTGATGAAGTACCTAACAATACTTAAAAATAAACAGTTCCGGACCTTTTGCCGAGGGTCGTCATCAATGCTGGATAGACTATCGACATTCGACCAAAGGTAGTTGTTAGAAACACCATGGTTTTAGGTTTAGTCAGTATCAATGAGGACATTTGCCCTTCCTCAAAAAAAAAACATGATAACCATTTTTTCCCACATAACATTCAACACGGAATGACGCACATACTTCATCACATATTTAACTATTTTCTAGACCAGCCCAATGACTGAAAGTTAATGTAATTAGCAGCTAGGTCACATTACAGACTGTAGGACATGGTGTCACCGTTAGTGACCGACACGGTTCGCGTGAATATGGCTTAATTGAATGCTATTGCGGGCTTGTTTACTGTTACTATGGTGGGCTATTTAGATACAGGTGATATACTGATGATACAAGTTATTGCATAAACCCGTAAGAGCTTACACGCACTATGATAATTCCGGAGGATTTATTTCTGTTTTCACAGAGCAACTGCCGCCTGATGTCCTCGTACAAATTACTTGGGGAATAGGGTAGAGTATAGTTTTAAATAAACCGTTTTAAACCAAAAACACGGTTTAAAACCACGACCACGTGGGCCGTACATTGATTACAAATTTACAATGCGTAATCTATAGGGAAGAATAACATAACCCTGTCACTGTGTTGTGGAGGTCAGATCGGCAGTCGCTCCATGTACTAAACTGATACTCAGCTGCATCCGGTTAAACAGACTGGAAGCCGATCCCAACACAGTTGGGAAAAGGCTAGGCAGATGGTTATGGGGAAGAGAAACATCCGTCGTCAGACTCTCGGGTTTCTGATTAACGGCTTACAAAGCTCTGTATGTGAAGAAACAAATATTATATACGAGAATCATTAATCATACTGTTTTGGTTACTTCAGTTAAAACATGGTAGAGGGTAAGCAGTCTATTTTCGTACACCCACGGTTCATCAATGGATGTACATATTTATCGCAAGCGGAAGGTCATGAGCATACCATGGTTAGAAAATCCTTGGTTTGTCTCACTGCTTGAGCTGTGCTGTGGCGTGCTATTATAAATTGATCATTGAATCCGATCACCGTGTGCAATAGAAACCGCTTATTGTTTAAAAGTATAAGTAGTGGAGTATGTATACTCCGAACCGCTTTCGCGTATTATCATTTACACAAAAACGTGATTTTCTATGGTGTCACCCAGCGGCATGCGCCATGGGAGAAACTGTTTCTGCTTTTGAAAAGCAATGAGGGCTCAGTGAGCATACGTCATACATGACAGTATGCTCATTGTACTCATTTTTCATAGGAAATCGGAGCAGCAGAATCACTTGACGCAACTTTGGTTTAGGTGTTTCCAAAAAACAAACGGTTATTAAAATGTTTACTATCGACTATCGCACGAGCCAGTCTTATCAAGATAGTTATCGCAAATAACCTGCGCCACTAACTCTGACATTCTTGGCTGCCATTCCTGTCGAAGATAAAGTTAATGGAAGCATTTCGACCTTAACATAGGTCGTAGAGTCGTAGTTCGTAAAGAAAAGTAAAATATGGGACGAAGGTAAATATTCAAGGTGTTCCTCAAAGCATTCAATTTAGGAAAATTATTTCGTTAATAACGAATACGACAAAGGCATGATCTTTTAAGATATACCTAACATAGTTTTTATAGATAGCCTGTATCCAAGATGTGGAATCACGAAATCAGATTCCAGTGGTCTATTAATATTTACAGTTGCATTATCAACTGTATCAGATTGTTCTGAAAATCTGATAAGAAAATCCTTATCTGCTGTTTATCACATGTATTGTAATTTTCTTTCTAAGATTATCTACAGTTCACAAGATAAAACTGTAAGATAATTTGATGACCAATCCAATACCGATATTTTTAACAAGGAATATTGATTTCAACCACTTGATAAAAGCTATTAATTGTGTGATAAATGGAAAAAGAATACATATAATAGGCTAATCAATGAAATGTTGTAAATATCGCAAAATGGTAATGTGATAAAGAAAACTTCTTAAAAAAAGCGATGACTCCATCTAATCAGTATGCAAATATGAATCCAATCAGAATGAAACAAAAGATTATGTCGGTGAATACATTGGATAGATGTGACCTCACCTTGAACTGACAATGTAAGGTCACTCTCAGTCTCAGCACAATCTCTTTAAGTGAAAGGATTAACAAAACAAAAAAACCTGATTTTATAAATATACTCCAATAGATACTAGGAATAACTACAGAGTGGATGGCTATAAGAAAATAGGCAATTCAAAGAAGAGATGGGTGGGTTGTGTGAAAGATAACTGACTGGCTAGAACATGAACCACTGAACAGTGGGATGATGGCTGATGGAGATATATGGAAGTAAAAGAAGTGCTGTGCACAGAAGGTTAACTGCGTAACACACATAACATTTGATCCGTAAGGTTTTATTTTGACAGTTCACTCACATTCATTGTATTATTTTTGTTGCTGAGCAGACAAATTTGGATTAGCAATATCCTCCAAACCTCTCAGATTGTTATGTGAAAGTGCATACGCAAGTAGGGTGAAGCCTAAAATAAATTTAGAAAAAAGCAGGCAGACAATGAGTATTTTGAATGAAATGTTATGTAACAAGAGTGATTGGCAGTAAGTAAAGTACTGCATGGAATGTTATGTAACATGAGTGATTGGCAGTAAGTAAAGTACTGCATGGAATGTTATGTAACATGAGTGATTGGCAGTAAGTAAAGTACTGCATGGAATGTAGCAGTTCTTTGCCTACCACCATGAAAAGAGACGAAGTTTATGTACCTACATGCATATTTGTGTAACTTATAAATTATTTATTTATTAAATAACCTTGAATACTTTAAGGACATTCTGTAAATACATAATCAAATATCATTATTATCATTCATAATCATCCGCAACTAGTCCTCAAAATACGTTCTTACATCATAGAAGTAATTAAGAAGCAAACCAAATATTATCTAGTTATAACTGAGCAGCTCATCACCACATATTCATTCTAAGTTAGTAGGCTGCCTATTGGCAAAGTCATTACAAACACATTAGCTGTTATGATTAGATCTACGTGGTAATTACTGTCAAACTAGGAACCGCTGATAAGTATAGCATCCTATTGAGATGATGTCAGTACTGACTTTCGTTGAATGTAAGTACTTAATTTTTTTTTATTAGCCTGCTTTGTGTCCCACTGCTGGGCAAAGGCCTCCCCTTTCTCCTTCCATGCCTCTATTCTGTGTGATCTCTGGAAAACTACACACAAGTACTTATTTGTTTAAGATAATCACCAAACAAGGCTATTAACTTACCATAAAATAATGTATAATCAGCATGAAATTTGAATGAAAAATAAATATGTTTAGCTAGTTATTCTTATTCCACAGCATCTATGGAAAAACCAAATCTAGGAATTCTGAGTGAGGACCTAAAAACATTAACTTTTGTTGGTTTGAAACCAGTAAAACAATTGCCTATTGACAGATTTACAGTATTAATTGATAAACAGTCATTAACATTCAATCTATTGTTAAAGTAGACCATTATTTATGAGCATCATAGAGAAAACCATGCCGTAAATGTGTGAAAGTCATGCAAATAATTTGTTGCTGTTAGACTCAACCACAGTACATAAATGTATTATATTGTAATGTGTTTAGTACAAAAGGAAAGGGATGCCATTGTAAGTCCTTGTGCGGCTCGTCACAAGTTATTTGTATTAGAATGGTCACAACAGCATTCTAACCCACATTCTTATAGTTGGAAGGATAACAATGTTAATGTATTTAGAAGATTATTTATTAGATACAGAACTCATTTATGGCAGTACAGCATTTTTTAACAAGAATGCTGTATTGAAATAGCTTTTATTTGTCTAGATTATGACATTGTGGTACATCAAAAATTCACTCTCACCTTTTGCTCTTCCAGAAACTTAGTAGATAACTGGTAGGCTAGGGCTGAGAACATCACTGGGGGCTCAGCACAGTCTCCACAACGAGGGAGACGGGAGAGAAGGCCCCAACAATAACATGATACACACACTGCGCCCGACGCGCTCGTTACAACAATAAACGATTAACGGATGATTATCATTAGCGACAATGGATAATTCCGAGGAAAATCAATCACAAAACGAGCAAGTGAGTCACAAACGTCTGCTGGGACGCCTTATGGAAACTTGTACGAACACTTAACTGTAGCACACACGACCGACGACAATACAGTAGTATTCGGCCAGCTAACCGGGTCGGGAAAAGTGCATAACACGTGAGAACCGTAAGACAATGCGCGTGAAACTGTGGGAGAAGTCGAGGCGTTGCCATTGTAGTAAACATTCATCACGTCATTGACCTACACAGCACCGCCGCCGAGCTGCCCGCCGCTACACTTTCTGAACGACACTTAGCGTGAATTCTAGAACTTACCTCAATAATAAGACTCCGACGGTTTATCCTCCGTTTTAGTATTTCGGTGTAAATTGATTTCACTTATTTCGTCAATGGTCACTCACTTTACGCGACTGTCAAAAAGGGTTGATGATCGGTGTCGATGTCGTAGGTAGCGACCTCTTTAGGGCGGCACTCTAAATTGAAATAAATATTTCCTTAAAAGTAGGGAGATTCTGTTTCCGTTATGAATTTATGATCATTAGGATAAATAGTTTCATCTTTTTTTTTTATGAAGCGAGCATGTATAATGTATTCAGTAATCTACAAATAGTTGGCAAAAATATATTATGTGATAATTTGATATTATTATATTCACCGCGACTATGGGAATGTGACAAAATTATATTCTTTATTTTAGCGTGTCGATGGCAATCTAAATTTTCTAAAATGACTCGGGTCAGAATTTGACAATCTACTTTTGTTTTGTTAGCCTACATTGGAAAATGTATATTTGTTAAGTTTATTATTAAGTTTCTGTTTATTTTTAATATATTCTTGTAAAAGAAAACAAATAGTTTGTTTTCTCTTACAAAAAAAATTGGTTGTCTGTAAAGTCTGTAATGAGAGATAGATGCGTAACAAGCCGAGCTTTGAAGCTCGGCTCAGATGGAACGTGACAATGAGTCATGCTTGTTCGTGCGTGCAGCCGGCATTCATTGATTTGTGAGACTTTATCACGTCAAAACATAAAATAAAAATAAATTGATACTTCATTGTGCAGCTACTTTGTAATTATTTAAATCTTTATTAAAAAAATATGGGTCTTCTAGAGCATTTTTAACACCTAATTAATTTATAGTTTGTGAATTTGTGATTGCACAAAAAGTGGATATTATTAATTTTATAGTGGCAGCACCAAATTCATGTGACACTCGAAATTACGTTCAAAAATAGTTAAAAATTACGCTTCGTTATTGCTAGTGGCTCACTTTCTTTTCTCGTTTGTTTTTCAATTCCGTGACACTTATGTGTTTATTTTAGTGTAAGAACAAAACGTTTCCAACGTCAAAAGTCAAAACATTCATGGAAGTTGCGTATTTACTTGCAAAACAAACATGAATATTAATTAATTCTTTAAGAAAACGTGTAAATTAAAAAGAAAATGATGTCGGGTGTTAAATTGGAAGTCCTTTGGTCACCGATACACCACGACAAATTTATATTATGGGGCCCAGACATAACCTTATATGAAGTTTCTCGGATAAAGGAAATCGAGAAAAAAACAACATGTACGTACATACAAAATTGCAGATTTATTCAATTTATGGTAAATATGAGAAGAACTCATGAGCTCTGTTATTTTTGCTTAAAATGTTAAACACTAAAACTCTATTTAATTCTTTGTTATCTTGTTGGTGTTATCAATAATAGAGCCAAAGTTTATAAATACATTTAAGCATATGAAATGCTCATTAGTGGACTAATGAGTACGATTGTGTGGATATTTTTAACGCAACTCTTGTTCTCAAGTTACTTCTATTATTTACATAATTTAAAAGCTATGGGAAAAGCTATAGGTATAGCTAAAGCTATAGGTTTTTAATGCTGATGTTTTGGCCAAAAAATAGGCCAGCCCTCTGATCGCGTGAAGAGTCGACCAACCTCTCCAGACCAAAGTCTCGAAATACTAAGTGGGCACTCAGGCCCCATGGCCCTAGTGTTTCAACCCTAAACGGCTCACACATATAAGTTCCAAAGAGATTGGAGTATTTGCGCCATTTGAGGTTTTCCGCACCTGCAGCAGCCGCCCCAGCACACCTCATCGTGCTTGGAAAATGGGATGGCGCAAGGGTGTCCACACACGTTGCATACTGTGGAATAGGTAGGTAGGCCCTTGGTGTGCCAAGGGCCTACCTACCTTCCAAGGCATTATGTTCATTCCGTCTGGTCTCTTCCCATCGTCGCGTGCCAAGCCATTGGGTTCTAAAACAGCTGGCACTGGTAACTGGTGACAAGAGCATGATGGATGATGTCATTGATGCTGGCATGCTGTGCTATCCGGCCTGCGCTTTTACTGCAGGATAAGCCATTTTGTCCAAAGCAGTCGACACCTTCTCTGCATTGGCAGCGATGCGGAGCCACGCAAGGGGCGCCCAAATGCAAACAAGTAGCAAGCCGAGCTACTTCTATTGATAGACTATTATAAATATTATGTAAATAATATTATTTTACATAAATAAATAAAAACTTTTTTTAAAGTAATATTTAACTGTCTTCCAGTCACTCCAATATCTTCAACCCGTGGAGCAACAGTTCTTGCATCACAAAGTGCCAGTGGCGTCCGCTGTGTAGACATCAGTGCAATCCCGGAGCAGCCAGAGCCATTGCTAGCACTGGGCAATGCCAGTGGAAGAGTTGCACTGACTACACTAAAGCAGACATATGACCCATTAGGTCTTGTTGGAAGAGAGTTCAGTAAGTGTCAATAAAAAATGCATGCCTACCAAATTAGGTTTAGTCCTTATGAAGCAACAAAAAACAAAAATTTTATAGTTTTAGGTATATCTTTTTATTATCTTAAAAGATTTGGGCTAGGCTTTTGCCCAATAGATGGAAACCAGACCAAATTTTGGTTTTGTCACTTAATTTTGCAAAATTATTGTAATTAATTTGCTGACTGTATCAAATTGCATTGACTTTTTAATGTTTCCCAAGCTCCCCGCCACCCTCGGCTCTGCAACTCAGTGTCATGGAGCCACATGGAGACCAACATGCTGGCAGTGGCAATGGAGAAGCACCGCAGTGACCACTGCATACTGCTGTGGGATGTGTACCGCGGATCCACGCTGTCTGAGGAGGCTAAACGTAAATGAGTTTTGTGTTTACAAAACTATTTTTCACTGAATAGGAAGAAATAATTGTTCATACATAAGCAAAATTTGTTAAAAAGTATCTTACATCTAAAAACTATAGGATACTACTACATTAAATCTCGTAATTGAATATTCCTTTTTTTTGTGATAAATATATTTTGCTACAAGAAATCAACAAAACATTCCAACTTCTGTTTCTGCAACAGCTACAGACTCCGCCTCTTCGTCATCAGCGCCGGAGCCCCCTCGTCCGCTGGCCGAGATGGGGCTCTCGGAGACAGCCCACTGCGTCACTTGGGCCAACTTCTCCAGCAGAACTCTTATCGCCTCGATGAACCTCAAGTACATCAAGATATTTGATCTGAGAGGTAAGAAAATGAAAAAGAAGCACATTCATGCAAAGAAAACGAAAGAAATAATAACATTTATTTGGCTAATCATGGAAACTGGAGAGCAGTGCTGGTCCGCTGGTACCGGCCCCGACTTACCGGTTGTAGGTCGTGAGTTTCGAACCCAGGCAGCCACTTTGTGTATTAAATTTTATCACCACTGTTCTCAAAACGGTGAAGGAAGATATCGCCTAGCTTCTGACGTTTCATAAGTGCCCATGTAGGTAGGTTTATGTGAATCAAAATACTTATTTTGATTTTGATCGTAACGCAACCGGCACATCCTAGAACCAAAAAATTCGAAGATTATGTGACATCCACTAATCCGCACTGCGCCTGCGTGGTGGATTACGTCCCAGTCCCTCTCACAGATAGGAGGCCTGTGTCCCAGCAGTGGGAACATTATAGGCTGAAGGCTGATACGCGATCGTCGCGCTTATAATATATCACTCATTTGATAGGAAAACCGAAAGGCGCCCTCTGACGGACGCAGCCTTACGGTTCTAAAAGTAACTAGCCCTGCTTTGCTTT
Organism: Gortyna flavago; assembly: GCA_963669345.1. Classification (NCBI taxonomy): domain Eukaryota; kingdom Metazoa; phylum Arthropoda; class Insecta; order Lepidoptera; family Noctuidae; genus Gortyna; species Gortyna flavago. The sequence continues at coordinate 847,508 of OY770139.1, forward strand.
TTGCTCAGTACAGGGTTGATAATAAATGTGTCTGTATTTAATGCGCGAGCATTACAAGAAGCATCTTCGAGGTCGCCACAATACTTGTTGACACAGAGACACCGCAATCACAGCTGCAATGACGTATACAACGAACGCAACGGACACAATTCCTTGACGATGACGTATAACTGACTCATAAATGATGCAAGCAAAGCCATTATAACTGCAATTTTCAAAAAGTTAGTCAGTGGTATTCTGAGAACCAGAATTCGCAGAATATTACTGACTAATGGGAAAATTGGAGAGGTTTCCTATAATTATTTTAGGTTCCTAAAGTTTAGTGTTATTTCTTGTTTCTACTTTTTCCTTGCTCTGTCAAAGACATCATTATTTTTCGGTTCAATAATATTCTATAATAGAAAAGCTAATCTTTTTGATAATTTATCGTTTTGGCAGTAAAAAGTGCAAAATTGCATTGAATTTGAATTTTGTCTTGAGTTCGTGTTCCCAAAAATCTGAATTCAAAAATAAGTTGTTTTTTTATTTTTCTCCATTGTAAGTATATTTTCGCTTTATCATAACTTGCAGACTTATCCAACAAGGCGGTAAGTATGACGACGACGCGGTACTGCTACGGCGTGTGCGCGGAGCCGTGCGGCGGGTACCAGATCGCGTCGCGCGGGGAGGGCGTGGCGTGCGTGTGGGATGCGCGCGCGCTGCAGAGGCCTCTCCTCACCATGCAGCATCCGCGGCCGCTGGCGCAGCTGCAGTGGTGCCCTACTCGGTACGTGTGTCCACGAGCAGGTACTGGTGGCGTGCGTGTGGGATGCGCGCGCGCTGCAGAGGCCTCTCCTCACAGCAAGCTGAAGTGGCAGTAGGCTGACCATGTTAAGTCATGGAGTGAAAACCGCGTATCGGCAAGCGCAGTGTGGGATGCGCGCCAGCTAGATGGACCGACGACCGTAGAAAGGTGGCTGGGACAGACGGGATGCGGAAGGCGGAGAACTGGGTGTTGTGGTGCAGCCTGGGGGAGGCCGATGACCAGCAGTGGACTGCGATAGGCTGAGTTTTTTTGATAAACTAAATTGCGAACTCTGGTAGTTTATTATTACGTTCAATACGAATTAGAAAAACTTTCTGTGTCATTAATTCGTTGTTTCTTGTCCTAGACGTAATTTACTAGTGTCGCTGCAGCGCGATTCAAGTACTCTACGCATCCATGATATACAACAGGCCAACAGTGATAGTAAAGTTAACATTTCCGACAGCATGGTGAGTTTAATGATAAACCTCTTGTTATTATTATTTTCTTGATCAACTTTCTAGTAAGAAACTTCCCAAATCTGTACTTAACATAACCGTGATGCCATGAGAAAGAGATTGTCAAAACTGTAGAGTAGTGGTCCCCATGTAGGTCCCTGTGGCATTCCGTTTGGAATTGTCGTCTTATCGTAAAATGAATTTAGTAAATGGTTGCTGTTTAATGTCTGACATTGTTTTAATACTAAATCTATTAATATTTAATAACAATAAATAGTTAGCTTTTTATTACATCTGTGATACTAAGGAAAATTACCTTTATCAAATGCTTTGCTAAAATCAGCAAGATCATTATTTCCTTCGGCAACTGGCCTAATATACTCCCACGTCTAATTTCGGAACATTATCTGACGCAGATGGCTGCCCCAGCAGTGGAAGCTGAGCTTGAAGAGCAATACTCCCGCGGTCCTAGCGTTATAGAGCGAGATGTATGTGTAAGCAGTGCGCCTGCTTCGCCGCTCGTCGCTTTCACCTGGCACCCCACACACGAGGGGAGATTGTTGGCTGTTTGTGCTACCGGTAAGCTGTTGAATCCAGTACAATGTATATCACAATTTCTCAAAATTACAGAAATAAGGGTATTATTATGAGGACTATGCGCCAAACATTGATATCTAAAAAACCCAAGATATACATTCACCGCCTCAATGAAGTTTATATCAGAATTGAGCGCTTATTTATATTTTAGATTCCGATAGTAGATACAAATTAAATAATTTATTGGTTTGCAAACATGGGTATACCAATTTCCGATGAATGCTTCACTGAAAAAAACAATCTGTTAACTTTTTAAAAGTCAAAAGTGACTAAACACAGTCCCAAAGACGCCTGTTTGTCACCACTTCCTACTGTTATAACTGAAAAGAAGAAGCAGTGCAATAAATTCCCGAGCAACACCGTGTGTCTGTTAAGTTATAAGAACTGAAAAGTGATTGTCAAAGTAAGATAATTATCTTCAAAACTGTTGCTATCTCTGTCAGGAGCCCTAGTAGACTACACAGTGTGCGAGCGTGTGACGGTATCATGGGGCGGCGGCGGCTCCCTCGTGTGGACAGGCGGGGGCGGAGCCCTGCGCATGATGAACGATGACTTCTACGGCGCCATCAGGGACATTTCCTTCGTCATGAAGAACAGAGCTCAGACTGATTATGGCCTTAAGGTACCACCATACACTACAATAATGCTCGTTCCCACTGACACTAGGTGACACCTAAATTAATGCCTGAATAAAAACGCGCTGTTGGTTTCTGAACTTTCAAACAGTGCTCTTTTATTTAGGCGTTTTTTTTTTTAACTTGAATTGGTTTGTGACACATACATATTTGGTGTCCAAAACTTGTCTGTAATATTAAGGTTAAATGGTCTAGATTAATGTGCTGCCCGTGGCTTTAATGCGCGTGCGAAGAATTTGGTGCCTTAAATATGTTTTAAACAGTAGCATGTTTGGTTGCAGCCAGATTTATGGCAGAACGCAGACTTAGCAGACGATGACTCACTCAGTGGTCTCTGGCATTTCCTGGCACTCAGCAAATCACTTGTTGAAGACGGTAAGATTTTTATGTGTTTAATTTGGTTGTCTGCTTTATCGATTATGTTTTCTGACCTTTTCACTCTACTTTTCATCTTGCAACCTTGTCTGTTAAATGATGATACTTGATAACATACAGTAGTCTTAAAAATCTCCACTGTAACATAAATTAAAAAAGAAATAGTCCGCGCGCAGCACCATGCACGTGAAAGAAGTGATACCTACATCTTAAAAAATAAAGAATAAAAGAGATTTACTGTGAGAGACAGAGTTATTATTTCTTCTCTCTCATGTAATGAAACGTGCCTAAACGTGACGCGTCCTTGAAATTTCACTCTCAAGTTTGAGTTTCACTGACTATAAATCAATAATCGAAAACGATGATTTTCCGTTAAGGGGCCGGCGAACTACGCACGCTAATGCGTATTTAATACAAACGTAAAACCAAAATAATTTGTAAATGAAACATATTCTTAAGGAACTGTGTATTTATTCCGATTGGATTATAGAACATCTAGGTTCCCAAACATATATTTTGGACGGAGTCTGATATAAAGACGAGATATGAGGAATTTTAAATGTCTATAGAAAACTTGAATAAATATACACTACATTGTGAATACGTTTGATTTACAAATTATTTTGATATTACGTTTGTATGAACTACGCATGCTCCGCCGGCCACTTAAGAAGCTTTTCACCAACAAATGCTTATGTGTCAGGTTGTATCCGCAACAGTCCGTGGAAGCACCCCGGCGTGCGCGCAGTGCTGCGCTCGGCCGGCGACGGCGGGTACCGCTCCGAGATCGTGCCGTCGCTGCTGCCGGACCTGCCCAACAGGAGAGTCACCATCTACAGGTCACTCGTGTTTGTACATCTGCATGCAGCCGAGCCAGCTGTGAAGTGTGAAGTACAGCGTTCTCTCGCGACTGTTCCCAGCTTTCCTGAGCCATAGCATATCTCATGTTAGCGTGTCTGCTTCGCCTGCAGGAGTGCCGAGCGCACGCGCGCGCTGCAGCTGTGCGGCTGGGGCTGGGGCTGGGAGAACGCGCTGGCCGGCGTGGAGAGGGCGGAGGCCGAGGGCACGCCTTGCCGGGCCGCCGCCCTCGCCGCCTTCCAGCTGCGCGTGCGCGCCGCGCTCGACGTGCTGGCGCGCGCGCACGAGCCCATGCTGCGCGTCGTAGCACTCGCACTCGCAGGTACATCCCGAGGACAAGGGACCAGAAACACAAACAAAATGATTTAACTGGCTTTCATTTAAAGCTTTCGTTGTTTTATTTCAGTAAAAAAAAGTGTTAATGCGCGAAACCCTTATTTGTCAGGACTGTCAGACGAGCGCCTGTGGCGGGAGGCGCTGTCGGGCGCGGCCGCAGCCCTGCCGGACCCGTACCTGCGCGCGCTGCTGCGCTTCCTGGCGGCGTCTGCGCCTGCGCACCCGCACCACCACCAGGCGCCCGCGCATCATCCGGATTTAGCTGCTGTACTTGTGAGTGCTATACTGTGGTAGTGGCTCAATACATAGTATTAACTTTCAACATAACAGACAGATTCAGACTATAATTGTTTTTTTAAATATATTAAAAGTTTTCGTGCCTGCTTGCCTATTCCCTAAATCATCGTCATCACCTCAGCCTGGAATCACCCACAACTGGGTATAAGTCCCTTTGTAGCCACCGACAGCACAGTTATATGCGATCCTTGTCGGTATTATCTGCCACCTGGATGATGTCGTTGCCCAATTTTCTAAATTCTTTAAGCACGTCTCATAATTTTCCTGCCCTTATCCCAATTTATTTGGGGTCGGCTACAACGCCGACCCCAAATATCTATCATCTTATCTTTTTCAAAATCAATCAAAATATTTTATTTCACATAAACCTACATGGGCACTTATGAAACGTCAGAAGCTAGGTCTTCTTTCACACAGTCCACCCCTAAGAGGGTGAATAGGGGGAAGGTGAAATTTCACGCGGAAGAAGTCGCGGACAGAGGCTAGTAATATAAAAGTGCGCAGTGCTGCACACTCCCACCCTATTTCAAGTTAAACAAATATCAACTTTATTTCAATGACAATAATAATTAAGTTGATTTCAGAGTGACTAGCACTGTTGAAGAAGTTATAAAAATGTTTGAAGTTGTAGCGTAAACTAAACTTTATTGTGTAGGAATTAAAGCTAGTTTTCCATTAATTCATATTTGTTTACATTTTTTTAGCAAATAAATCGCGAACGCAGATTAATAACCTCATCTAGTTTAAAAAATATTACGTGTGTGTGTTTGTACAAACCTACTTACAGAAAATAAATCATTTATCTTATAGAACGAGACTGAAATGCGGCTAGAGGACCGCGTGGCATTCGCGTGCATTTTCTTATCCGACGCGAAGTTACACGAGTACATCCGACAGACGTGCGACTCGCTCGTTGAACAAGGAGACTTGTCCGGGATACTACTCACTGGTAAGTTATGTTTCCGTGTTTTGAACCTTAGCTAGAACAAAATTGAGTGGTAATTCGTAAAGCATGAAGGGTTCATATGATTAAATACGCGTAAATGGTTAATTAACTGCGAGTACGTGTTTGTATCCTGCTGTAGTCTGTTCGCAATTTACTTTCCAAACATGAAAACAGATATCTGTTATTGGAAATATAATATTAATGGGTATTAATGTTACACATAAAGTTCAGTTTGTGCTCCGACATTTTCATGAGTTTTTCAATAGTCAGTCTGAACATAAGTCACACTTATAAAATTGATATTTGTCTAAGTGGAAACAAAATCAATTTGAAATAAGGATTTGAATATGGAATAGATGTGTTGGTTAGTCCCGAGTGGCCCGAGACTGACAGGCTATTTTTATCCCAATAGACAGTGAAATAGGGTGTTGAAGTTAGTATTGGGAAATTTGAAATCCACGCGGACGAAGACTAGTTAAACATATTTTTGTATTGCTGCCTCTTGTAACAGAAAGCTGTTGTTTTCTACAGGCGCTAGTACGGAAGGTATAGCGCTGCTGCAGCGCTGGGTGGAAAACACGGGAGATGTGCAGTCTGTGGCGCTGGTGGGAGCCAGGTGCTTCACTGCCGAGCTGCTGCGGGAGCCGCGCACCAGGAACTGGCTGGACAGGTACGACAGCAGACTGAAGCAACTGATGAGATCATAAAACTAGTGATGTTCAAATCCGCTTTAAACTAAAATCGTGTTATAGACTATAAACTATATTTTTCTAGCGCGTTGTTTTATACGCTATCATTATAACACGTTATTACAAAACTTGGCCGCAGTCTGAACGCGGAGACATTATCATTTTATCTGGCAACACGCTAGTTATCTCGCAACGCGCTGTACACGAAAGAATATAATAATATCTCATGAAGCGTTATAGATCAATGAACTTTCCTTCATACTTTCCAGGCTTAGGACTGTCTATAATAAAATTGATTAAATTTTATTATAAAAGTTTTATGAGACAATTATTATTTATTATAGGCGTATTTACTAAAACTTATTTACAAATCACTATCCACAGTTTCACTTTGTCACACAGTAACATCCTACCTATTTACAATTATTAAAAACGAACACACAATATTTACAATAGCACGACGAATGTATGTACGAAACATGAGAATTATTAAAGTATTTACAATTACAGTAATGTAGTACTAATAAGTTGCACAGCAATAAAATTATTATTTAGAAAAAAACGTGCGAGGGCCGTGTTTGTTTACAAAACAACGCGTACGTAATAATAACAGGTACCGCGAGCTAACCGGCCGACTGCCGCCCGAGTTCACACGACTTCGCCCGAGTGCCCCGACGCGCTGTGACGCTGTGAGTGAGACTAGTGAGACTATAAAAGTTATAAAACTATAATGCTATCCCGCTCTAGCCTCGCTGTGTACGTTTAGAATATGAGACGCCTAGTTTGTTGAGACGTTATATTTCTAGCGCGTAGTCAGAGTCGGGACAACAAACGCTAGATGCTATAAATAAATAGCGTGCTATTTTTTGACGCTATACGTTTTATTAACCACCACTACATAAAACGTACCTGTGCATGACAAGTTGTAGTGTCACTGACAAATTATTAATAACAAAAAAAAACTTTATTCGGCTCAGAAAACATGTTACCGTATTGAAAATCTAGTAATACATTACGTATGAGCCCTTAGGCGCTACAATTTTACAAACTCCCTGCACCCCGCACTAGGATTCCTTTGAAATTGAGTGCTTATATTTGATTATTTGAATAATTCTACTCTAAATTCTAATATTTAAACACCATAAAGATGTTTTTCATTTGACATTTGAAGTTAATTTTCGTCCAAGATTTTTCAATATCAATTTAATAATGTTATTCAAACAATAATTGTAGAAAAAGTGGTGATACATAAAGTTGAAACTTGAAACCTTCTAAATACAGATGAAGGTGTTACTAATTTCCTGTAGTGAGTGACTGCGTAAGAATGTAACCTGAGCACTCAAATCATAGCTCTCAATTTGTAAGGGGAACTACAATCTGGCATCCACAGGTACGTTTTCTGATCCATTTGTTTACATATTCATCAGAAACTTTTGGAACAGACCATATTTTTTCACATTGGTCTTAAAGCTGACCTTGACTAATGACGTGTGTTAGTGACATTCAACCTTAGGGTGTCAACTATAACCTACAGTGTGTCATGTGTAATGATCAGGCATCATTTGGTGTTTCATAATGTCCACCAAAGTGAGAGCGGGACTCATAGAAGGAAACTTAATACTAAGCGGAATAGAAATGTGGAATTTAAATAAAAAAATAATTCAGACAAGATGGAATGATAGATTTGAACGTTATTCTCACAGGGTAGCGTGGCCGAGCGGTCTAAGGCGCTGGTTTAAGGCACCAGTCTCTCCGGAGGCGTGGGTTCGAATCCCACCGCTGCCAAATATTATTTTTTAACAGGCAAGTGGTTCATTTATAGTGCAGTTTAAATCGGGATCGGCCCTCTCTTATCTCAAAAATAATATTGGAATGCTGCAACTTATCTCAATTGGTAAGCTTATTTTATTTATAACTAGTAAATATGTTGACAAGATTATTTTTACCCGACTACGTCAGAAGAAGGTTATCCTTCTCCTTTTCGAGTCGATGGTAAATGTAAGTATGTATATTATTATGATGATTTAGATGAGTTGTTATTTAAATCACGACATTGCTTACGGTACGACTAACATCTTTAGCGGAAAGAAATGGCTCGTGCAATGATAGAGGCACTGTCATTGCATGAGAGTCCATTCAATATTGCTATTCATCCTGCATCAGTAGAGTACGTTTTAGTCTTCTACGATACTTTAGAAAAGTGACGATTTCTTCAGAATTCTATCTTTATCTGAGAAAATCGTGAGTTTTAACTGCAGCAACAACTTCCGGGTAACTTGAACGAATGCCAATATTGTCAATATTAAACAATTTTCCCGCGAAGTGCGTCACACTGCTTATTTTACAAATAATTTATTTCATAGCGAGCTGCTAAATGGAGCGTAACACCTACGGGTAGCGTGGCCGAGCGGTCTAAGGCGCTGGTTTAAGGCACCAGTCTCTCCGGAGGCGTGGGTTCGAATCCCACCGCTGCCAGATACTCTTTTTGCTGTTTCCTGATTTAACAATGCACTTATTGCGTTGAAAAAAATATTTTATGTCTGTTCACACAAAAGTACTTTTATTGTGAATAATTATGTAATTCGACCTCATTTTAATACTAGATAGATACAGAACACACGCATGTCTTCTCCAAATACTAATGCTATCATCGTTGAAAACAAGCGCGTCCATTTTTCACACATGGCGTGACCCATTTGCAATAATTTAGCACCCCTAACATAACAAAGCCTATGCGAAAATTCATGGGGTTGGAGAAAGCCCAATTTTTTAATATTATTTATTGAGAATTTCCAGAATATTTTAAGATATGATATATCAGAGCTGTGGATTTTATGAATAATAAATAAATAAATAAATAGAATTCGTCACTGAATATCACTTTTCTCTAAACTGTCAAAGTGAATGGCTTTTATTGCTACCATTGGCTACCATCGTAGGTAAGATGAAATCGAAGGATGTTATTGGCCTTTAGATTGTATTTACCTTTTATTAATTAAAAGTTTTGGTTTAAGCTACTTTAACTGGAATGTCTTCCTGCAGCTACCGCACGATCCTGGACAGCTGGCAGCTGTGGTGGGCGCGCTGCGCGCTGGACACGTGGGTGTGCGGAGCCGAGGGGGGCGCGGAGTGGGGCGCGGGGGGCGCGGGGGGCGCGGGGGGCGCGGCGCGGCACGTGTGCGTGGCGTGCACGTACTGCGGCAAGTCCGTGGCCGCGCCCCCCGGACACAACCGCCCGCGCGTCGCCTTCCAGCGCCTGCCGCCGCCCGCTGCCAAGATGAAGGTACGTGCAGGACATCCACAGAACTAAACCTGGGGAAATGGAGGAAGTCTTGTTGAGAGGTTGCTTAACGATACTGAAGTTCTGAGTTACACCTGGATACGACTACCTTCAGGCCCAAGACAGATAGCCTCGTTAAGAGTAACGCATTTAACCAACAACATCTCATTGAGGTTTTTTAAGTAAAAGAAAAATGTTTATTGAATCATTTTTAGCATCTTCTTTTACTCCTCTACTCATCAAACTGATTTGACTGCACAAGGCCGCTCAAATCTGTGATTCTTTCCACTAAACATGATCTGACTAAGATTATTGGGCTTTAAAAGAGCTGTGACCTCCGTGTTTCATCTCAGAATAGTGACTATTCTGAGGCTGGTATGTTTTCTATCCGACTAATCAATAGTTGGATAGAAAACATACCAGCCTCATCTAGTTTAAAAAATATAACTGACGTGTAAAAGTGTTTGTATAAAACTACTTAAAGAAATATGTATCATTTATCATTATTTACCAGTTAATAATTTCTAGTAGCATAATTTTCATTGGTTCAACCTTTTGGCACAGTAGCTTTTTGCACAGATTAATTTGTATAAAATGTAAACCTTCTTCGTCCTTTTCGGGTAACCACCGAAAATCAGCGCTGTGCTGTGGGTCCCCTATAGCATAGCATCATGCTGAGCGGAAGGCTTCTTGTCACTGTCATGACGTGCAGCCGCCTAGCCGTGGACTGTCCTGCTTTGTGCTTGTAAATATAGATATATATTTTGTTTTTATTTTTCCTATCCTTTTTGTATGCACGTGTTTCTGTGACAAATAAACCTATTTGTCTTTCTTTCTAAACATCTACACTAGTGTCAATTTCCATCATAAACGTTTCTTGCAGCAAATCTCGTCGTGCCCGAACTGCCGCAAGCCGCTGCCGCGCTGCGGCGTGTGCTCGCTGCACGTGGGCACGGGCGCGGGCGGCGCGGGCTGCGCAGGCGCAGGCGCGGCGGGCGCGGCGTTCGGCGCGTGGTTCAGCTGGTGCGTGGCCTGCAGGCACGGAGGGCATGCGCAGCATCTCATTAACTGGTTCAAGTTAGTGTGCTTTACTTTGCCTTGGTTACAACATGTTTCCTGATATTTTACTTCTAGTTTTATCTAACAGGAAGCCAAAATATTGGGTGGATACGACACACATCACATACACTATTATGGTTCAAATGCCTTATTTAACTTAGATTATTCAGGGATCGCCCATTTTATTTAACTTATTTTAAGCACCTACCCTATACCTACGTACAATCTAAGCAAATGTTTACTTTACAAACGAAAAGTAAACTGTATCTTGCAATTAATAAATTCCGTAATGCCTTACACACTTATGAAAAAAGACGGCGTTTTGAGCCCACAAACCGTTTTAGCCGAATCTTCAATCAACTTATTTTATAATTCATTTATTTTCTCACTTTGTTACATGAAACTTTCCTTCTCACAGGGAGCACACAGAGTGTCCAGTCAGTTCGTGTAACTGTCACTGTGCAACACTCGACCCGCCCGACAGACACTAGCCGAGAATAGCCGAACCTAGACGAACAGTCACTAAACTATACTATTACTACTCGTAAAGCTGTTGCATTTCATACGACCTGCACGAGTAAATTGCAGCTTAAACCAAGCCTATGCAATAAATTATAAATTGAATCTTCTTGGAATGGAATGACTTTATTAGTGAATAAACTACTATTTTGTTGATTATTATTTTGTATGCTTTCCTATAAGTTTAATAATAGGAGCTGCGAGTAAATCATTTATAGGGTCAAAACCGTAGTCTAGTCACAGACTCACAAAACATTAACAAAGGGATTCCATCTTTTATTTATTCAATTTTATATGACTACGGGTTTGATTCCCATAAATAAATTTAATGTAAAACTTACTGCGTTCATAAACTTCAATTAAAACCATTCTAGTCTATTCGCATTATTGTGGTAGTGGACACTATCGAGACAATGTAGAGGGCGCTACTGGCTGCTCAGGTCTAAAATTAAAATTGTGGTTATTTTGTTATCATTATGCTTAGTCTCTACAGAGTTCAAAACGGTCTACATCCACATAATTACCTTTTTGCAACTCTATAAAAGGCGTAACTTTAAATAGCTTTAGGCCCGTTTTCAAAAATCTGATTCATTGTCTATATTTTCTAGAGATAGATCTGACAATTGTAAAATTGGTCTACAGTGTTAAAATTTGTCAGTGCCGTAGATAGAATATGTTGTAGATTAGCAGTTAGGCGGAGACTAACTTGCAACGTTTGTTTGTAATGTATCATGCAAGGTGAGCTTGGTTACAAAACGGCGATACACAAGACGCGGCGAACGCTCGCTTCGAGTACATAGCTCCAGACAAACGTTGCAAGTCAGTCTCCGCCTTTATGAAATAGCAATAGTCTTTGACAGCCACTTATAAACTGGTACTACTGGTACGACTGTGCAAGGATCTTAAGGACGCGTTTACGAATCTAACAAAAATAAGCAGTTTTTCGGTACATTTTGCGGGAAAATGATACGAAACCAAATCTAACTAATAATTACCACAGATAGATTGCTCCTTCATCTTCAAATGTTGGTAAATTTTTATTCGAAAAGTTTGGTTTATAATATTGTAAAAAATAATTTCCGTTGCCTCTTCACACAAAATTGACGATATCGTAATGACTTTAGGTACATTTTTGTTCTATTTATTAACATTTTATGTATTTCAAAATATTTTATGTAAGCAGACATGTTCAATTCAAAATGATGGTAAAAAGAACTTAGTTACGTTGAGACCTTACCTCCGGATATGATGGAGTGACCTGAATGTACTTCGAAGACTGCCACTGGAACTAATAGACGAGTAGAGGAAGATGTGCCGAGTTTGGGTTCGTTTTGTTAGTTATGTTGAGACCTTACACCCGGACTTGATGAAGTGACCTGAAGGTATACTTCGAAGACTGCTACTAGAACTAAAAGACGAGCTGAGCTAGGTGTGCCGAGTTTGGGCTCGTTTTGTTAGTTACGTTGAGACCTTACCTCCGGATTTGATGGAGTGACCTGAATGTACTTCGAAGACTGCCACTGGAACTAATAGACGAGTAGAGGAAGATGTGCCGAGTTTGGGCTGGTTTTGTTAGTTATGTTGAGACCTTACACCCGGACTTGATGAAGTGACCTGAAGGTATACTTCGAAGACTGCTACTAGAACTAAAAGACGAGCTGAGCTAGGTGTGCCGAGTTTGGGCTCGTTTTGTTAGTTATGTTGAGACCTTACCTCCGGACTTGATGAAGTGACCTGAAGGTGTACTTCGAAGACTGCTACTGGAACTAATAGAGGAGTAGAACTAGATATGCCGAGTTTCGGCTCGTTTTATTTATTTATTTAATACTTCAAGCACAAAAAATGTACAGAGGCGGACTTAGTTAGTTATGTTGAGACCTTACCTCCGGACTTGATGGAGTTACCTGCAGGTGTACTTCGAAGACTGCTACTGGAACTAATAGAGGAGTAGAACTAGATATGCCGAGTTTCGGCTCGTTTTGTTAGTTATGTTGAGACCTTACACCCGGACTTGATGAAGTGACCTGAAGGTGTACTTCGAAGACTGCTACTGGAACTAATAGACTAGTAGAGCTAGGTGTGCTGAGTTTGGACTCGTTTTGTTAGTTATGTTGAGACCTTACCTCCGGATTTGATGGAGTGACCTGAAGGTGCACCTTCCAAAAAGTTATTTTTCACTTAGTAGTGTTTTTTTTTTGAAGTCTGTTGTTTTTTTTTTGGAAAGCAATTTTTATTTTTCATTTTTTATTTATCCTGCCCCACACAAATTCAAATTACTTTAAGCAAAATTCATAAAGCCATACCTTATAAAGGTATACCTTATCCATTCAAAAATGAGAGAATTTGCAAATCCGTCTATAGAGATATGACGGAGCTATGCCCGAACATACATAAAAAAAATACTCCTTATTTGAAGTCGGTTAATTATTAAATCAATTCATAAACAAAAAGTTATGCCCGAATTTACTTGCAAGGATTAGAGGTACTCCAACTACAATTTTGACAGAAATGAGGGTGTACCGTGGTATACTAAACACATCTGCGTACCCCTTTAGAGGGTACAGGCGTGATGTTATATTGTGTGATTGCGTAAAAAATGCATACATATGCGATAGCAGCAATCGCGGTTGATTTGCTGGCATTTATTGCAGCCTTCCGTTGTCTGTCACCGAAACTCTTCATCAAGACCATTTCGAAATAAAGTTAAACCTCTTACGAACAAAAAAATTTTTTTGCAAGTCCGTCTATATAATATTATGACGGAGTTATCTAACCTAACACCATTACATAAAAAAAAAAGTATAAGCATCCAAATTGAGAACCTCCTCCTTTTTTGAAGTCTGTTAAAAATACAAAATAAAACGAATAAAATAAGCTTTTTTTTAAATTATATGTTTTCAAAAAGCTTGTCGCGCAAATTGTAAATACATAGGTACTTTGGCATGTACTTGCTTACCAATCAAGTAAGTACCTAAATGGTATCTACTTTTATGAACATTTCACGGTACAAACTTTTTGACAACAATTCATAGTAAGCTTAAAAAAATACATGGCTAAAATTAAATAAAACTAGGCTCAAGTATCAAGTCGTGTCAGTTTACTCATAGTTTCGCTGCTTCGCGCATGTCGCTGTGTGTGTGAGCCCTGCACGTGTAGTAGTAAGACTCAATACCTAAAATTGAAGCGCGTCAATTCGTAAACGCGTCCTTAAGGCGCGTGGTAAAAATCGGAACTAACGTCGCCATCTTGTTTTTACCGACTTCAAAAAAAAGGAGGTTATCAATACGTCACGTATGTATGTAATATTATAGGAACTGCATTATATTTACATATGACAATATATTAGGGCTTCCAAAAAAATATACAAAATTTTATAGTGTATGTATGTATGTTTGTCCAAGCATTTCTCCGCAACTATTAATCGGATCATGACCATTTATTTATTGGCTTACATTTACTTCAACATAGGGAACAGTGCAAGTTTCATCAAAATCGATTCAGTAATTTTCAAAATATGGACTAATACGTGTAAGTGTGACGGCCTGGCTTATTGATCACGAGCTACGGACGTAGTGTCAAAGGGAAAACATCTCAAAACCTTGGTCAAATTCTAGTGCAATATTTACAACAAAACAACTACTTATTACAAACAAATGTTCTAGTTTTTACATAAAACTAAAAATTACGAAATAAAAAAGTAATTTAAAAAAATTAAATCGACTTCAAAAGGAAATTCACTCTAAATTATGAAATAACTTCAATTTCGGAAGTCGGTGGCAAGAAACTAAAACTAAAATACAGATCCTAAGACACCGACTTCCGAAATTAAAGTTATTTCATAATTTTGAGTTAATTTATTTTTGAAGTCGGTTATTTTTTTTTTATACAATTTCACAAATGTTTACCATAAACACTCTCAAGCGCCAGAAGATCCTTGCAGCACTGTAATGTAGTCACTAGTCGAGTAATAGTTTCCGAAGAAATCATATCTTGACAGCTGGTAACAGCCGTTTTGTTGGGCCTCAATTGTTAATTAACAACTGGGGTCAGACAAAAACTTTGCATTGGCGAAGGAGATAAAAGAAAATGCATTTCTGTCTCGTTTACTCTTACTACTCTGAATCTAATAAGTGTCCTTGTCTCATTATTATTTAGTGACTTGTCTATTGATCTTATTCTCTCTATGGTCTGTACCTACCAATCGCATTTGTTATAATTCTAACGCCAGCTACGTCTAGTTATATTATATGTTTAATATATTATACTATATTAAGTAATTTTGTGTTCATAGTGTAAGTAATAATCTGTTGCGGATGCGTATTTCCCTTTCCTTGTTCAATTCGAGGCTTGTAATTACCACGGTTTCATGGCACGGTAACATACCCACCAAAATCGTGTTCAGTTTGCGTCAATTGATCACTGTATCGTAATAACTAACCTGGTTGTAATAATGTATAGTTTACGGTTTGTCTACAGATTAATGGATGACCTTTAGTTGACCTTGGCCGTGACCATTGTCTAATATTGTTTTGTATTTATGTTGCATGAAGCTCGCACTACCGCTAGCACGAATATTTGTAGGTTTCGTATCGCAAACGTATCGTGTTGTCGATACGATAACGGAATACAACGGATCACTGCTATCGTAAGACAATTTATGTCCTAAAATGGATAACTTGAAATTGAGCCTTTCGTAAACATCTCTAAAACTTTTTTACCATTTTTGGTGGACATTTACCGAGCTACTGGTAATCTCACGCAGCCGCTGTCTCGAATTGAACACGGAAAGGGAAATACGCGTCGCGGATATTTTTCTATCTAGTTATAAGAGATGGGTTATTTTTGTACACTACATGAACTTGTATGTCTTACTTATAAATTATCTTTAATAAAATTAATCACGTCATTCTGTTGTTGCATTAGTCATATTAAATAAATTTAGACAACTTTTGAAATAGCCTAGGTTTAATCTGTTAAATATCGTCTTCTATTTTATTATTTTGTTAAACTTACGTCGATGTGCTGAGTGTGTTGTGTAAAGTAAACTACTCAAAACTAAATAGGGCCCACCATGTTTTTTTGCCTTAACTTAAAATTGAACGTATTTGTTCAGTTTTTATGAATGTACAAGTGTCAAATGGGCATTCAGGAATAGTGTAAAAATAAACAATGGAATCATTTGTTTATTTCCTTTAATAAAAACACAAATAACAGTTTTTAGGAAAAATTACACAAAATAAAGGATCAACATGATCTTGTAAAGCACACGTCTTCTGAAAAAAAATATGGTGCTTGTTATTTTTTAATAACGAGTGGGTCCTCCTCTGCTCCGTATGCACTCTCTGAGCCTATCTGGTACACTTTCAATCAAGTGAGTCACGTTTGTATGCGGTATTTGTTCCCAACAGACTTTCAGGGCGTTAATGAGCTCCTGCTGGCTGTTAACATCACTGTAGTTTTCTTTCTGGCTTCTTTTGAGTTGATCCCATAAATGTTCTATTGGGTTGAGGTCGGGACTCATGGCTGGCCATGGCAAAACGGTGATATTGGCTTCAGAAAGGGCTCTTTGTGTGGTGCGGGCTGTGTGTGCGCGAGCGTTGTCATGCATAAAGACAAAATTATTGCCCACTCTTTGTGAAAACGGGATGACATGTGGCCGGATTACTCGCTCGATGTAACTGGCGGCGGTTACGGTACCTTCATTGAGAATTACCAGCTCTGTTTTGCCGTGTAAGCTAATTCCACCCCATACCATAACACTGGGACCCCCCATCGGTCTGTTCCATGGACTGTCTGTTGTCTGGACATGGTTCAGAAAAACGTTCCCCTTCTCTTCTCCACACGCGTATCCGTCTGTCATCACTGTAAAACTTCACTTTAGACTCGTCCGTAAAAAGCACATTCCTCCATTTATCCATGGTCCTTTCCAAATGTTCCCGGGCGTACCTTAATCGTGCTGCACGATGAGCCCTCGTTAGTTTCAGTCGAATAGCGCGTACTCTAGAGCGTTGTCCATCTTCGTGAAGCCGATTCCGAATGGTTTGGTCGCTGACTCTCGTCCCTGTGGATTGCCGTAGTCGAGTTTGTAAGGTCCGAGCGGTAACAGTACGCTCCCGTCGTGCGGTTAACCTTAGATATCGGTCTTCCTGGGTAGTCGTAGCCCTAACTCTTCCTGTGCCAGGTCTCCTAGCTACACTTCCGGTCTCCTGATACCGTTCCCAAACATTTCGGATTGCTCGTCGCGAAACACCGAGGTGGATAGCCACAGACCTCTGAGACTGTCCCTCTTGAAGCAAGGATACTGCTCTTGCAGCGGTTTCCATGTCCATATGACGGCGAGGACCAGGCATAGTGATCACAACTAACACAGAAACCAAAAAAAAATGTTAAAAACGTGAGTATTCCACAACACTGTTTAGTGTAGACTGAAAACTTAAGTGACTGAGAATTTGTGCATTCGACGATTTTTTCGAGTACTTCACTTTTTTAGCTACCCTCTTGAAACCAATATGAATGTTGTCGAAATAAACATTGATAAGGGTTCCTAAACATGTCAGCTTGACGGTTCAATGCATAACTTTGTCAACAACTACTTAGATAACTTTATTTTGACCAAAATAGTGACTGATTCGAGGTGGGCCCTATTTTGTTTTGAGTAGTTTATTTATGATATAAGTATTATATATTTGCCTATATCGATACCTCCTCTCGAAAAAAAATTTTTTTTTTGTCTTATTTTTTTTTAAAATTCTTATCACATAAAGTAGGTAAAAATAGGCAGATTGGTTTAAAAAACGTAAAACATGTATTATTGTGGGTTACAACAACTTACGTGGGAGGTATCGAATTTGTGTCGTTAAAATCATCAGCTTCTTTTGCAGTCTACCAGATGAAATTAAGAAAAGGAAGGAATTTTATTTTGCCAGTGTTCATGGGAAACAAACTACCGCAGCTTTGTACTACTACTACTGGTACTTAGTAAGCAACAATGGTAACAAAGAATTTTAAGGGGGAAGCAGTAAGGTAGCCCGCGAAAGTTTCTTACGTTTTTTGCAATTTGCTGGTCACTATTAAGTTGTACGTTGATTAAAATATGATTCGCGGCTGTAACAAATATGTATTTACAGAATTATAAATCATTAGAATAAATAATACAACTTGTTAAGTTAGTATAATCCTAAACTGTAAAGATTTCATGAAATAGTCATTCGGTAGGATTACTTGGTCTTAGAGAGTTATGTTGATGACTTTAATGATTATAATTCTGTAAATACATCGGTCGCGAATCATATTTTAATCAACATACAACTTAATACCAGCAAATTGATAAACACGTAAAAAAAATTGCGCGGGCTACCCTGACATTGGTGGGAAATCAATAAAAATAAAAATTCGTTTATATTTCCAAATATATATATAATATATATACATTTATTAAATAATCATTTCATCTTTATTCCAATTTAACAATAAAATTCTCAAAGACACAACATTTGTTTAACTCTGTTTATCGTACAAGGATCCCATCCCGTAGGTACGTTGTATACACACAGACAGCCGTCATACAAAAATATATAATTAGAGGATGCGACGAACGCAGGACAAGTAGTCGGCTATAATCAACAAGTTCCACTATCCAGAAACATCTCATATTCTGCTATTAAATATACCATTCTCATATAAACATTTACATCTGACTTTACATAAATCTAACTTCTCTTATAAGTTTGCATCGCCTCGCGGACGATAAGGATCCTTCAGGATCCGATCACATAGTGAAAATTAAATCAACACAGATACACAACATTCTCGTCCCCACACGTCTACATGTGCGGAGGTAATAATAAGAAATTCATTGTTTCAATAGTTTCTTTTAGACATTATGTCCAAAAATCTAATTCGTTTCATATTAAGTTATCACACGTTACAAAAAGTGGGAGCAGCGTCCAACGGCGACGCACAAGTACATATGTACTACTAAACAAGTTGGTACTTGCACAAGTTGATCTGAACAATAAATACAAGATACGAGTTACAAACACGCAGCGACAAGACGCGGCAACAAACAGTTACTGTACAGAGAGGCCGCGCTCGCGCCGAACGTCCGCTACGTATGGCAAGGACACAGATATACAAATATTTTATATCCACCATAAAAAATTACTTTACAATAATAGATTTGCACAATTTCCATTATATACATATTGAATAAATACTTTTTGTAAAATCAGAATTTGAAACAATCTTTGGTATAGTATGTCGCGTCAGGCGTCGCGCGCCAGGCGTCGTCGCGGACTGTTCACTACGCCTCGATCGTCACGTCATCGTTATTACACTACACGTTACACGTTAAAGCTTTCGACTGAAGAGACACACGCACGCGCCACGCGCACAGATTCGATTACGTCTTACTCCACGCTACTAACGGCTATCTACCGGAACCGGAATGTTGAAGTGTGGCGGGGCAGGGCCGGGGCCCGGGGGCCGGGGCGGGGCCCGGGCCCCTCACTTGCCCTCGTCTTGCTCCATCGGCTCCTCCGACGTCGAGCGGGAGCTCTCCGCAGACCTGCAACAGTACAAGTGTCAGTGAGGACAGGGTTACACGCAACGAGACCGCATCAACATGTACAACAGTGTCGCTACCCACCCGTGCGCGGGCTGCTCGGTGCCGGGCGGCTCGGGCTGCGCCTGCTGGTGCATGCTGAGCGTGGCCATGGCCTGGCACGTGTCGGCCGCGTCGCGCTCCGTCTGCAGGCGGCCCAGGCGCAGCGCGGCCACGCCCGGCGCCGCGTCCAGCGCCGACAGCGCCAGCAGCTCGGCGCCGCGCTTGAGGCCGCGCCAGTGCGCGCTGTGCACGGCGATGGTCGCGCGCAGCGCCTCCTGCGCACGCGCATGCGGCGGCCGCGCCAGCTCGCTGAGCGCCGGCGCGGCCGCCTTGTCGCCCAGCAGCGCGCGCACGCACTCCTGCGCACAGTCGCACATGGCGGGCAGGTCGTAGCCGCCCTCCAGCGCCAGCACCAGCTTGCCGCCAGCCAGCTGGCCCAGCTCGCGCGTCATGTGCGCGAAGCACGCGGCCGACACGCTGTAGCCGCCCAGCGGGGCCGGGTGGCCCGCCGCAGCGTCGAACCCGCACGACACCAGCACTATCTCTGGGTCGTACTCCTGCGGAATGTACACTCTATGTTAGTGACAATGAAAATATTAACGTTAGAACGAACAGTATCTTATGAATCACACAATTTTAAATTAAGAAAGTCTAAAATATAGGGACGAACGGTTAGATTGTTCAAATGATTTAAAGGACTAAGTTTATCTCAGTTGGATAAAAATCTTACTACGATGTCGTTTACTGTAAAAAATTACTTTGCTCGATGGCATAAAGGTGTTTCAAAATGTTAATTTAGAAACACCTTTATGCCATCGAAAAGTATTTTTTTTTATCGATCCAATTATCTGAACAATGAATTTGTCCCAACGTTAGCTAGTAACATAGTACCTTGGCAATAGGCATGATGACAGACCGGAAGGCGGCCAGGTACTCGGCGTCGGCGAGCGGCGGGCTGGTGCCCTGGCTCCAGGCCACGTTGACGGTGTAGCCCAGGCCGGGCCCGGCACCCGCCTCGCTGGCGGCGCCGGTGCCGGGGAAGAAGTTGCCGTCGTCGTGCCGGTGGATGCTCATGTACAGCACGTGCGGGTCCGAGTAGAAGATCTGCTGCGTGCCGTTGCCGTGGTGCACGTCCTGCGAGATGGACACATTTATCAGCATGGCTCGTATAGCGAGACCGATTGAAATAGTAGCAATTATGAAAAGGGTGGCAGAGCTAATAAGAAACTTTAACAACGTGCTTTAAAACTTTTTGGTAACCAAATTACCAAAATAAGAACCAACTATCGTTTATGTCAACTGTACGTGTTCATGATGGGTAGTCAGTAGGCAGCATTCTATAGAATAAAACAGCATAGATAAAAAGGGTAGTAGAAATAGCACGGACAACTATTAATGTATTTTTATAAGATTTTTTCTATTCATAAAATAATCAAAGCAAAGCAAATACATGGATATTTTTCATACAACAGTACAAAAAACTTCAATTTCATTATTGTATGTACTATCGCGGACACTCCCGCCTGACCACCACTAAGTTCACTTTTGCTTGCAGTAAAAAAATAGAAGCGCTCTCTAGTAAGCGCGCCAAGGTCAAAAAGTTCGTACGTAAAATTCACAAAAGGAGTCATGCGTCACTAAGCTGCGCAGTGCAGGTTGCAACTAATTGCGTTATCGCTTTCCTAACAGGCAAACATTTTAAGGGGGCGTGGCTTGGCGCTGCCGCAGGATAGAGGCGAAAAAATTTTGAAGTGATCAGGCCGGAGGTACACTTACCCAGTCCACAATAAGTATCCTCTGCAGGCGGTGCCGCGTGTGCAGCAGGCGCGCGGCGACGGCCACGGAGTTGAAGAAGCAGAAGCCCATCGCCTGGTTGGGCTCCGCGTGGTGACCTGGTGGACGGACTACCGCGAACCTGAGGGATACCAGGCGCTGGTTAGGAGACTTCGTCCTTTTGTTTTGAGGGGAAGTTTATCGACCTACTTGTGCTGTCCGGATTTTGTTATTTTATAAATTTTTACCCAACTGCGCCAGAAAAAGGGTATTTATGGACAACTCGCACTTGACCAAAAAATTAAGTAAGCCAAAAAAATAAACACGAGAAAAGAGCGAATGAAATCCTATAATACGATAGTTTCACGTATCTCTTATAGGTTCGGATTTTCCCAGTAAAAAAAAACACTGAATTTACCGATAAACGCACATAACGATATAAATAGCTCGTACGAAGTGAGTTCAAGGTTGTCAACATCTCTAAATAGACTGGAGGGGACTATAAATCGGTGGATAAAATAGGTGTGGCGATGTTTGCGCGGTTACTCACCCATTCCGGAGCTCTCCCTTGGCAGTGCGCACGGCCAGGTCCAGCACGGCCCCGGCAGCCGCGCGCGCCGCGGCCGGCGTGTGCGCGTCGGACCAGGCCGTGTCCGAGTCCACGCCCAGGCCGCCGCACGCCAGGCGCACGAGCTGGCGCACGCCGGGCACGCCGGGCACGCCGGGCACGCCGGGCACGCCGCCCGCCTCGCGCGCGCGCCCGCCGAAGTGCGCCACGTGCGCCTCCGAGTGCACCGACTGCGGGGGGCACGCGGGTCAACGATGTATGCATTCAATAAACAAAACACGACTTCACTGTTTTCTATCTAACCGTGCAGATTAATGTCCAAGGTGATCTTTTGGGGAAAGAACCATACAGATTTGAGTGCACACAGTAGTCTGTTATCGTGTAGCTCAAATTGGAGTTTTAGAAAACCATCGACTTTCAATATTTGATATCAATTTCAAATGATCCTTATCAAATAAGAATGTCAACTCAACTTCAGTGCCAATTTCTTAGACCAGCTTTCTTAGTAAAAAAGCTGCGCATCGTTATCGCAGCAATATGCAATCAAATAACTTTGCAGTTATAACAGCAACAATCAGTGCCACTTTTGTTTTCCATAAACTACGAAACTCAATACAAAAGTCCTAAAATCATTAGAAGTCTTTGAAAATGTTTAACAAAATAATATTTGCTAAAACTATTGACTTCAAAAAAATCGGTTATCGAAGTATTAGCCCGTTCCAAACCTGTAGCTCCTCAAACGTGGCCTTCCTGGGCCTGGTCCGCTCGGCCCGCGCCACGAGGCCGGTCTCGCACAGCCGCGCCACACGCACAACTACATACCTGTAGCTCCTCAAACGTGGCCTTCCTGGGCCTGGTCCGCTCGGCCCGCGCCACGAGGCCGGTCTCGCACAGCCGCGCCACACGCACAACTACATACCTGTAGCTCCTCAAACGTGGCCTTCCTGGGCCTGGTCCGCTCGGCCCGCGCCACGAGGCCGGTCTCGCACAGCCGCGCCACACGCACAACTACATACCTGTAGCTCCTCAAACGTGGCCTTCCTGGGCCTGGTCCGCTCGGCCCGCGCCACGAGGCCGGTCTCGCACAGCCGCGCCACACGCACAACTACATACCTGTAGCTCCTCAAACGTGGCCTTCCTGGGCCTGGTCCGCTCGGCCCGCGCCACGAGGCCGGTCTCGCACAGCCGCGCCACACGCACAACTACATACCTGTAGCTCCTCAAACGTGGCCTTCCTGGGCCTGGTCCGCTCGGCCCGCGCCACGAGGCCGGTCTCGCACAGCCGCGCCACACGCACAACTACATACCTGTAGCTCCTCAAACGTGGCCTTCCTGGGCCTGGTCCGCTCGGCCCGCGCCACGAGGCCGGTCTCGCACAGCCGCGCCACACGCACAACTACATACCTGTAGCTCCTCAAACGTGGCCTTCCTGGGCCTGGTCCGCTCGGCCCGCGCCACGAGGCCGGTCTCGCACAGCCGCGCCACACGCACAACTACATACCTGTAGCTCCTCAAACGTGGCCTTCCTGGGCCTGGTCCGCTCGGCCCGCGCCACGAGGCCGGTCTCGCACAGCCGCGCCACACGCACAACTACATACCTGTAGCTCCTCAAACGTGG
This sequence comes from Gortyna flavago, assembly GCA_963669345.1. Taxonomy (NCBI): domain Eukaryota; kingdom Metazoa; phylum Arthropoda; class Insecta; order Lepidoptera; family Noctuidae; genus Gortyna; species Gortyna flavago. The sequence goes on from OY770139.1 coordinate 870,905, forward strand.
CCTTCCTGGGCCTGGTCCGCTCGGCCCGCGCCACGAGGCCGGTCTCGCACAGCCGCGCCACACGCACAACTACATACCTGTAGCTCCTCAAACGTGGCCTTCCTGGGCCTGGTCCGCTCGGCCCGCGCCACGAGGCCGGTCTCGCACAGCCGCGCCACACGCACAACTACATACCTGTAGCTCCTCAAACGTGGCCTTCCTGGGCCTGGTCCGCTCGGCCCGCGCCACGAGGCCGGTCTCGCACAGCCGCGCCACACGCACAACTACATACCTGTAGCTCCTCAAACGTGGCCTTCCTGGGCCTGGTCCGCTCGGCCCGCGCCACGAGGCCGGTCTCGCACAGCCGCGCCACACGCACAACTACATACCTGTAGCTCCTCAAACGTGGCCTTCCTGGGCCTGGTCCGCTCGGCCCGCGCCACGAGGCCGGTCTCGCACAGCCGCGCCACACGCACAACTACATACCTGTAGCTCCTCAAACGTGGCCTTCCTGGGCCTGGTCCGCTCGGCCCGCGCCACGAGGCCGGTCTCGCACAGCCGCGCCCACACAGACTGCAGACGCCCGCCATGCTCGGGGTGCGTGGGTGCGTGCGCGCCACACGCACAACTGCACACACATTCGATTGTATTAAAATAAAGTTCATTTTAGTTTGGCGGACAGATAAGAGCAACTTTGTTCTCTTGTATCGGGACGAGCTAGTTGACTCATAGTCTCGATGCTTTATGTTTTCTTGCATGCAAGAGCGAAAATTCATGCCATTCCATGCTAGCTAATCAACAAGGTCGGCAGCGTCAATAGTTAGTGCATAGGTGACTGTTCAAGTTCACCGCGCTCTTTTGTATTTATATGAGTAATCACAACGATGTATTTTAGTTTTGTGCATTTTAACTAGCTTTTATTTTATGGAGGACATTTTTATTTTATGGAGAATTTTTTTTTTTTGGATAAATTTTTCATGTTTTGTAATGAGATTTTTTACAATGGTTGCGTTGACTTACCCATGTTTAAGCATAAGCGCGTCGTACGCTAGTCCAGTAGCGGGCGTGCGCGCGCCCACCAGCGGCGAGCTGAGCGCGCGCGCCAGCGGGGCCGGCTCGCACGGGGCCGCAGGGGCCGCGGCCGGGCTGCAGGGGCCCGGGGCCGCGGGGGCCGGGGCCGGGGCCGCGGGGGCCCGCCGGGATGTCAGGTCGATGACCTCTCCTTCCTCCTCGCGGAGCTGTGCCGCGGCCGCGTCGTGCGCGCGGGTTAACACCTGGTGGTGGTAGACGATATTTAGTTGTGGTTTTAAATGATGAAGTATTTACATTCGTATTAACAGAGACTCATGTTGTCTAGTCTTTTCAGAACAATCAGGTTTCCTGGAATGTTTCTGTTCTGTTATGTCAAGTATTCAATGTTATAAATATGTAATATATCAGTGGGTCCATTTTCAAGAACGTTGGCATTCTAATCACATTCATTAGGTTAAAAATACTTGTAATTTTCCCACATTTCAGACAAGTGACAATGACATTGATTGTTGCTGAGATGAGAATGCGACTAGATTTTGAACGTTATTAATTATGGGGATTGACCTTCGGTTTATTAATCCCGCGTAATGTGTTCACAAAGATGTTGGAGTGGAGAGATGTTGGAGAGAGTGTTTGGTCCCGCGTGTACAGTGAGTGGCAGCAGCTACTTACAGTCTTCCGTATCTGGTCCCGCAGGTAGTGGTGCGCCGTGGGTGGCGTGAGCGCGGGGTCCCCGAGCGGCAGCGGGGCCGAGTGCGTGCGGCCCAGGGGCCGCTTGCACAGCCGCGCGTGCGGCAGGGGCCAGCCCGGGGCCTCCGACACCGGCGGGAGGGATGACACCACCTGCGGAGGAGGACGATGTTACAAACTGGTTTTAACAGCATACCTGGTACTGGTACGTGGTATAGTAATTTTATTTTAGGTGCATCGTCTTCACATATTATTTATTATATAATTGATGTACTTATGCAAAATATTGTAAAACATTTTAAAAGAGTAACGGTGGAGTTTCTTGCCCATTCTTCTCTATACGAAAACTACCTTTTGGAATGGGCGACTAGAATCAAATCTATTTCATAATAATTTTTGACGTTCAAAAGTGCCTTTTCTGTGCCTATTTGAAATAAATGCTTTGACTTTGACTTTGACCTAGAAGACGGGCTTGCTAGGCTTCAAGTTCACAGAATACAAAAATAAATCTCAAGAAAAGTTTGGGAATCAACGTCTATCTTAGGAAATATAAATACACGATGATGCGATCTATACAGTGTTTGGTAGAAGGACCGACACAATTTTCTTCGGGATAGGAAGTGTCATATTATCCTAGTTTTCACCCATAACACCTGTCTTAAGTGTCACGAGAATTGTGAAAATAATATGTTCCTTTTTAATCACCCGAAATATCGTCACAACTTTTTTGTTTGTGGTTGTTATAGAGCGTTATAATTTTATGTGTAATCTTCAATGTACATTTATGTACAATGTGTTCTAGAAAATTACGTGAGTGCTTCCAAAGTCCTACAATTCTGTTAAGGAACGAAAAATATAAATTTAAAAATTCATAATAAAAATGAAAACTATTTTGTGCTAGAAAATGACATCCCCAATCCAATCCAAACAAATACCTCAAAAACTTGTGTCCTTCTACCAAACTCGCTGTATAGAGCTGTTACAACCATGGAAGCACTTACCCATTTTGTATTGTCATGATTTAAAAATTGTAGACTGACAACTCTATGCAATTCCTAAATTTTTCAAAACTTTTGAGTGACACATGACGATCTATGACTGGAGTTGATAACCCAACAGAGACAACATCATACAAGTGCGCAATTGATGCACTACTGCATCGCGTGGTAGTGCCAACCTGCCTCAATCTCCACCGACCACCAGTTATCTCTGTGGCGCGTTCGAAGATAGCCGAAAAGCATACCTTTTCTGGATGTAGTTGATTTGAAGTACAATATTAAAGCCTTAAAATGATACTTAAGCATTCGCTTAGAAAATTCATGGGTTGGAAGAGGTAAAATATTAAGAAAATAATTTTGTATTTCTTAAATTTTGACTCTGTTACAGCCGAGCTAATAATATATGAGGAGTGACGGAACAAAAGCCGTTATTGAACAGGATATGTTTTTTTTTTCGCTTTTGAAACATTATGCTATACGGTTTTTATCATTTTCTGAAAAAATAAAATACAAATTGGATTTAGTTATTCCTTATATGCGGTGCAACGTACCGGGGGGTGCGGGTGCGGCACGGGCGGCGGCTGGTGCGGCTGGTGCGGCTGGTGCGGCTGGTGCGGCTGGTGCGGCCGGCCCAGGCTGATGTTGGGCATGGAGGGCGACGAGAACAGCAGCTCGGGCGCGCGGCCCATGCCCTCCTCCTCCTCGCGGATGGGCGCCGACGCGCCGCCGGGCGGGGAGCCGCGCGGGGAGCTGCCGTCGCAGTCTGCAGGGAACACAACGACCTTCAAATATGCGCTAATAACAGCGAGCCCTCGTACCCACGGGTGATTCTTTATCGCGCGCTGGATGTTCAACGCATTGCTTAACGCCGAGAGCTGATAACACAACAGTGTTTTTTTTTGACGCGCTAGTATGCACTCTGTTATTCTCAATGCTAGGCGAGAGCTGAAAATTCAGTGCGCGATAAAAATGTCGTCAAAAATTGCCCGTGGGTACGAGGTCTAACTGTAGTGATAAAATTCTGTGACGGCTTACGTCAATGTTTGTTCTATGCGCTGACAATTTCTTTATTGTAGTGCTCACTATTTCAATTTTCTCTCTTGAATCTAAGTATTTGTAAAATAATAGTTGTTTTAATTTTGTCACTAATGGACTCGTATGAAATAAAGTAATAGCAATTTGGTAATATAATTATTTTGGAATTCACTGAAATCCGTTCTATGAGAAAAAATTTCGAAAACCTTAGGGGAAGAAAGAACTATTTTATATTTGGTTGTTTCTTTTTCACACATCTTTATCATTAAATAAAAAAAATATTTAGCAAAACACCATCATTCAAATGCAAAAGACATCTAAAATAATACACAACAGCATTCCATCTAAGACATAAAAGCATCAACTCACTGCGGTGCTTGACGCGCGTCTTGAAGGGCGGTCGCGCGAGCGGCGAGGCGCGTCGCTCGATGACGCGCGCCTTCAGCCGCACCTTCAGCATGTTCGGCTCCGACGCTGTGGGTTAGTGCACACGCATGCTCACGTTAACGGGTTAAGACAAACTCACGACATTAATATTAACTTATTCTAGCGTCTTGTTTTTCAAGTCAAGTGAAAATTTCAAGGACTATGATAAGTATGCAAAATTAGAGCCAGCACTGTTCCAGGGCGTGGAGAGATGGAGCTATACAAGGCAAATTAGCACCATCTCTTTTTCTCAATAAGTGCTAAAGCCCTTAAATTAACACTTGAGTACGCTCCCTGTAATTGTAGACTCTAGACCGCGCAATTTCACGCGTATTATCGATTACACATCAAGGTATACATAACCAGTATAAGCTGACTTCTGATTGTACGAAAAACCTAATACAATGCGAGGTCAGCTAAAACTGAAAATGTACAGCTTGATGTGGAGCCGTGTGTACAACATCCTTTACACAGTATTTTTGTTGTAAATTCTTTTTGTTATTCTCACTCACACGTCACATCTCAATCACAGACTACGTCCACACAACACGGATGCATCACACTGTATCGGACACGTACCGGTCTTCCGGAGCGGGTAGTCCGGAGACGGTTGCGGCGGCGCGGCGTTGAGCGCGAGTGGTAGAGGTGCCGCCAGCCGGTACGGGTGCGTCGCCGTCGCGCCCGTCGATGTTATCGACTCGCCGGATGATGACTTTACTATACCCCTGTAGAGAGATGGGTGCGTTAAGACTTGTGAAGAGTTCGGGAAATTAAAGTCATGCAGAAGTTTGAGGAATGATAAACTTACCAATTTCTATACGACGAACCAGGTACTGTTCCATTTGCACTCGCTTGTTTCTTTTTGAGGAATTGCTGAAAAGAAGAAAGATCTGCTATCATGTCCAAAAATTAACTTTTGCATGACACTAAAAATGATGTTTTAAACTTGTGAAAGCAAAGTAGAATCGAACGGTAATGTACAACCTTAAACTTTTAATTAAGTCATTGACTGCCACCGCGGTCACACGGTGTCTATTGTGTCTGTTGTCTGGCAGTCAACATGTTCATTCACTTTCAAAATTTAATTACTATTACAGAAATGTACGTTTGCACTTCTGTCATCATACGGGACACCTGAAATTACTTATGTATTTGGGCGGAAAACTATCTTTATTAGTACCTGCAGCTTCTGCTTGACTTCCGTTGACGCATTGGCGCTGTGCTCGTGCTTGTCCTTCTTGCGCATGAGCTCGACGCGGTCACGCTCGTGCCGCTCGCGATCGCGCGCCTCCCGAGCCTCCAGCGCCTCGCGAGCCTCGCGCCGCGCGGCTTCCTCCATGGCCTTCTGCTGTTCCCACAACTGGAACGTTAGTCATGCCGTTATTGTTGCTAACAGACCCCTCTTAGGGAGGGTTAACAGTAAAATATCAGGCGGTTTGGCAGTCATTCAGATTGAAATCCAAGAGAGTTGGGCAATTTTCTTAGAGATTCTATTTGACTGTCTAATATTCAACATCCTGATCTAGATTGCTATCTGAATTGGTTGCCTGGCCTTCGAGTTTTATTTGTGTATTTTAAAGTCTACTGGCTAGACTCAACTTATTTGTGCGATTTCTCTTTACATAAAACATTACTTCAACAATTGAAATGAGAATCTTCAATGGTAGTTAAAAAGTTCATCCATTACCTTCAATCAGATTGAAATAAGTACTTAGCTTATTATTAAGTTTGCTGAATCACGGTGACTACTGTTTTATATCGATCATTTTTGAATGCGTGTTGTAAGTTTTGTTTTTTATAATTCACGATATTAAGCTATTAATATTAATTTCGTATCGAAACACGTCCGTTCTGACTAAATATTCGTAATTGTTAACATACTATTGGCTAAAGCAATCAGGCGTTCGCGAGTACGTATCCTGTGGTGACCCCTTGACAATTCAAAAGTGCCTGTAATTGGTTTAATTGAAATAAATGCTTTGAGTTTGACGTTGGCTAATTAACAGCTGATGCGCTGACATCACTATCATGATTTTTGTCCATATCTGCATAAACAAGCTCATCTAAAGATAGCGTTAACTGTCAAAGGGGGTAGCCATTACACTGTACTTTTCCATAAGCATTGACCGGAAAATTCCAAAAAGAAAAGAATGTCCCCAGAATTCAATAAACTTAGTACACTGGAAATATGGAAGAGCTGTCTGGTCTGTGGAGTGAGATGGTAACTATAGCGCAATCATCTAGCTATGATAACGTAAACTAAAATAATAAAGACAGCAACTTTAGAAGAATGCACATTATTTACTTCACTCCATAACCCGAACACTGTCGCAGTGAGTCACAGGACCTCGTTCTGTCAAACTAGTTAATGATACTAGCACAAACATTCAGGGAATGATTCGGTAGTGAGTAAGAGGTGCGTCACGGATGCCATTCCCGTTAAACATGGAATCATCAGATCATTGGGCGCCCGCGCATGCCGTTCGAAATAACGCTGTTTACATCGTTTGCAAATGTCATCATGCTTACTTACTGTCATTTTTATTGTGAAAGTATTACGGAGCTTGTTTTTTATGAAGCTATTGCTTTTTTAAAATCGAAATTCTTTAAACAAACACGCTATTTGAAGTAACTTCGTTTAAGTTCAACCAAGTTTTAAAACTTCCTAGTTTTTGTGCCGAGGTATAGTTAAAAGTGTCTACTATCTAGTCATCATGAATGGCTACATTTATTTATAGTGTTGATACTGGACAGTATTTACAGTGCATATTAATCGATTTGATTAATCATAGCTTATCAATTCGTTGTCGTACTTTTACGATCATAAAGATTACCGTAGCTATTTTTGTATATGATTTAATCTAAAAGTGTGTTTAGCGGTGCGATTATTATTACATTTAAATTGTGGAAAAACATTGTGGTTAAAAATTTTAATACTTGTGTGAAGGTCTGATTGATGGTTTAAAGTAAGCCACACCAAAGGTCTGTTGTAGCATAGTTTATAGATTGATCGTTAGTAATCTATAGTTAAACTGTTTAGTATAGACATAGTTGATTTCTATACCGATACAATAAAAAGTAAGCTTGTATTTAAAATATTACCATCAAAAAACAACACCAATATCCTTCAACACATTGCATTCGCACAACCCTACACAACTACTAGGTATGAACTACAAACAGTAGCAATTCACAGTAAACTAGATGACATACCTACAATCTACAATGACAACAAAAGGCCAATAATGATGACGAACTAAACTATAGCCCACCTGCACCGTCTCATGCTCAAGGGAGTGGCAGAACTAAGGCGGAGGTTAACACAATTACACGACGTACTACTAAGTATGAATGATGTAAGTACTAGCAGTTTTGCAGCCCATTCATGACTATTAATACGGCGATTTCGAGCCGGCTCTGTGCCACGTTCTAGCCAGGAGTAACGTTCGACTGTTTGTGTTTTTATAGATGTATGGTGAATCTTGAGGATTGGTACTGGGAATTGAGGTTATTTCAGTTGTAAATGCATTTGGCGAACGTTCCTAAATAGTGTATCCCTATGTAGAATCGTCGTATAATCGTATGTTAGAATCGGAAGGCAGAAAAAAGCTGACAGCAAATATGTTTTTTTTTTACCCAGGAGAAGAAATATGATCAGGTCTGGAATCGCTAATTAATAACCAAGTAATCAAAAAACAGCATTAATATAACTGACTGGCCTAGAGTGGCCTTTGTCCTGCTGTAGTTTGAAAATGTCGAACTTATCTTTAATCGAATAGATCTTTTTCACTATATTCAATCAGTTCAAGATCACGAGTGAGGTACTCGGTACATTACCCCAATCGCGTGATCCGCGTATCAATCACGGTCGTTCATCGACTGGACGAAATAAAGTAATTGTACTCGCTCACAATTCGCCGACCGGTCCGGCCCGTCACATGACACTGGTAGGACGGGTTGTTCAGGTGAGCTTGTAAAAAACTTTAATAACCTATATTGTTGATTACTATTTATAAACATGATGTTTGGTAGTTTAATTGAAGGTAGATAAAACTGCGTATTTTGTGCCGAGACATTTCTTTTGGGTCCTCACCTAATTAAGAGTGTATCAGGTACATAACCCTAGTGTGCATCCTCTTGAAGTACTGCTTACGAAAGGAAAATCGCACAAAACAAAGAAAAAGAAACTAAAATTAACTATGATCTAATAAATAAAGTGATCGATTTGTATTTACCTGCAGCATATTTACCTTCAAATGGTGCATTAGCTGCTGCTCATGCTCTTGCGCGAGCTGCTGCCGCTGCTGCTGAAAATGCTGCAGTAGGATTTCTTGCTGCAGCTGCTGCTGTTTCTTCAACTGCAAAAGTTGACCGAACAATTATTCAAGGGGTCCCTCAGGGATCTATTTTTGGTTTAGTACTAAATGAGGCGTTTGACACACTCTATGATTATTAAATTGACAGTCGGCGATGTTGTGGGTGGTGATTTGATGATTTTTAATTTATTTTTATGGATTTGTTTTTTTAGTATTTCCATCATTTGCATTAATAGGTTAGAGATATTATGTAGTGTCAATACAAAAGTAAATTAGAAATCTAATATCCTGCCAAAACAAAGGCCTTTTCCTTATTAAAAAAAAGTTGAGATGATTTTTCTAAATTAGAGATGGTAAAACCAATGTTTTTATTACTCGTGCTAGAAAAATATAAGCTATTTTACAGTAATTTACAAATTATAATAATGTTACGAGTTCATAGATTGTCGAAGTATTCACACTGATTGTATTAATTTGATCACCCTTTGATACTACTACTAGTTAATGTTATTTGTTAATTAGGCAAAACCTCCGTGTCACATTGAACTACTTCATCATTAGTACTGTTTGATTCACTACTCATAAGAATATTAATAGATATTACACCAAGTTGATCATCATGTCCAAATGTTTGTCTTAATTATGTCATTATTTTTTAAATGTGAAATATGTTTGTTAAATTGTTTTGCATGTCAGGAGATGACAGTCGTATGGCTTCGCTGAATTAACAAGTCTCTGTAGAAATGCCGCGAAAAATGGCATCTTATGACTTCATGGTACAATGAGACACATGAGTCAGGCCGAATGAACCAGAATTTATGGCGTGAAAGTTTGGCGTCTTCTCAAATATGTTTTGGACAACATTTGGACATGTTCATTGAATGTGACACATTGAACACTGTTGACTTTACACATTATTATTGTAATTTGAACTCACTTGCAGCAGGAAACTACTCTCTAATGTCTGTTTCGCCCTCTCAGCAATATGGTTCTTTCTTGGGTTCTGATTCTGACAACGAGAGATGAAATACATGTAGGTCACCAGACGACCACGATCATGGGGTGGAGTGGAAGCTTTTAGTTCTAGGGGAGGACCAAACAAGGTGCACCAATACGTAGCGATAAGCATCATTTAAAGCGTTTTATTGTCGCTATTTAAAAGTTGAAGAAACAAGAATTAAATAAAATATTTTTAAATATAACACAACTACAAAATCGAGAAAACATTGAATTCAAATAATTTGAAAAATATGAACAAAAATAAGAAACTTTAATGAAGACGCAGAAAAATAAGGCGTATTAGTGCTCCTTAGTATTAGTGCTCCTTAGTTGGCGAAACTTTTCTTTAAACTTCTATGTTACATAGCTACTCGTACGTCTAAACATATTTACGTAACATTCCCTCCACAGCCAAAACATGTATATCTATTGACCAGACAATGCAACCTTGCACCACAGGTCGGAAGCGTTCGATATACAAAAAAATACAACAAAAGGCACACCGAGGTGCGCGTGCGCGTATTTCTGGCGACGCGCGCATTATTTTTGGTCGATGGGGAAAAATGGCGGGTGGTCGGAATGCGCCGCGAATAGATCGCGCGAACGGATGTTTTGCGCGGGCGCGTGGGCGGGGCCGAATATTGTCGTGGTTCAGGGGAGCCCGGGGCTTCGCCGCAAACCACAACTTCCATATTCATGGGCGAGGACGTACTCAGGAAGTTATGACAGATTCCGTAGTTTTGAATGACTTATGATTGGGTCGCCACTTCTATTTAAACGATCTGGTACATTTGGTCGATAACAACCGACGACTGATGGATGACTGCAGACTTTTTCTATTCCAGATAAATGGGACTTTTTATCTATTTATCCTAATTAAACCGCAAAATTTTATAGAGTTTTACAACCTCATTATATAGAAACACCTAGAAGACTAGACACTTTGCAGGAACCTTTTTAATAAAAAAAATCATTTTTGCATACTACTAGATGCAGAATCGTTATCATCGAATGGTTGCAACCATCACAATTCGTACTATCTTCTTAAAATGAGAAACACACCAATTACTATTCAATTATATAGCAACAGAACTACAAGCAATATTCAGAAAGCACGCAGAAAAGGGGCCGCGAATAATTTCATATCTAAATTTAATCCGTATAATACGCATATAATCATAACATATGCAGACGCTAAACACATACATACACACGAACGTATACGCGATATTAATAGTGCGCGCGCGCCGGTGTCGGTATAAATATCGCGTAAAAATAATATGTATGCGGCGAGCGTTCGCTATATTTCGGGAAAGGTCACGGTAATCTGCGGGCTTCGCTCCTTCACCTGCATTTGTTATCTGCTTTGTGGAGTTTTTGTACAAGTTTCTTATTTAAAATAATGTCGGGTAACATTCAGGTTTTGATTTAAATAGAAGTCTGAATATTTGAGGGAGTTCTAAAGATGTGAGTGAAGATTGAAGAGTTTAAATATATGTTAAGGGGAACAAAGGGATGATAGCGCCAGTTGAGTTATGCGAATACCGGAAGATTCCATTACAGTAACCAGTTTTCCTCCTTTTTATCAAAAAACATTCACGTATAATTTTAGATAGGCTTATGAAGCCAAATAGTCTGTTGGAAATAGATATAGGAAAGTGCTACATGTATTCAAAACTTTTGGCTATCATCACTTTCTATATTTATCTTTCGCGGAATGAGTTTTTTTTTATCTCGTTATATCGGCAGAAGATAGGGCGCTCCAAGAAATAAACAAGCTATATTTAGAACTGACATGAATAAATTCATCAACTTTAAATCTGTCAACAAATCTGTTATTTCTGTCAGCTTAATTATAAAACTCCGCCGCCCGCGCCATCTCGACTTATATTTTTAATAATCTATGAGTGAGTATTGTTTGCTTTGTCTGTAATGCTATTACTAGATTGTACAATTTCATTAACTCTGTACCGGACACGTTTATCAACGTACGTTGCAATGATATCAAAAGATATGACTGTAAGAAAAATACTATTTTAAACAATCATTTAATCGGATTGCTATTTATAGCTATCGTAATCAAAGAGATATAAATCGTTATCTAAACTAGGTATGTTAACAAGATATTAAAGAATACCAATAATTGTATATTGAGCTATTTTTATTGACAAAGCAGTAAAGACTTCTAGTACGTGCGTGTGTGAGACGTAACCGGGCCTTCCGCCCGCTCCCATCAGTGCTGTGTTTACAAACACTACATTATCTAATAAAAGAATGAGCGATGTAATAGCTGGGGAACCTTGTTTGTACAATTTGTGAGTCATTATTGTGACTGAAGCTTATGGTAAGGTTTGAGATGACGAAATGCAAAATTATAAAGGTAAATCGTTTTGATAAGTGAACATTCCAAATAATAGATTGAGGGCAGCTTTGGAATAGCTAAAAAAGTAAAAAGTACTAAATTCAAAAAAGGAAAAACTAAGAAAAACATTAAAGATCGAACTACAGAAATAGACGAACGTAAATAAATAAATAAACATAACAGGGCAAATATACGAAGACATTGGAAAAAGATGAAAATAACATAGAGAGTCTTGAGAGATTAAAGCACAGAGATAATTTAAGTCTTTAAAATAGAGTAACTTTATAAAATCTATTGATGCTTACCTGCATGATCTGCTGATGGAAGCTGGTATCAGTGAGGGGCAGTCGCGGCGCGTGCGGGGGGGACGGTGTGTGCTGCGGGGACCCGTCTGCACCCCCACCGCTCTCGTGTGCCATCTCTGCTGCAAACAGGGAAACCACTGTTAGAATAGAAGATACAGACAAGGAAGTTGGAGATGATAATGGTGTAGACACAGAAACTAAAAAGAAAACTCAATAAGATATTGACTAGTTAACTCTTCGAAAGAATGTAGTTGGAAAACTACAGATTGCATATCCTACAGATTCTCAGAAATATGGACGTCGAATTGTGACTTCCAGTAACAATTTATACCCAAACAGTGTTCAGGTTATTTAAGATCTAATACCACACTAACTGACGCGCTCTGTATACGTGTGCTTAGAGCTAAAACATATTCCAAACTAAAGCCACTCAGTCTTTAGTCAGACTGCAACATTACTTCCACATAGTCAGGAAAAGTCAAGGCTGCTGATAATAGCGGTCAAAATCATAAAATCAGTAATATAGCTGCACCCAAAATACCACTTAAATAAACTATAAATTAAAAAAAACTATTAAGATTTAAATAAAAACTCCAAAACCATAGAACACGGAATTGCCTCGTCGCCGTCGGCAGTATCTTGAGACGGCAGTACTAATAAAATTCATGTTGCCGAAAAAGTGAGTTAAGCGCACAACTTCTATCACGGACCGCCTTCAAAGCCGTCAGATTATATCAGTCGTCAGTAAAGTCATTTATCTCAGTGTAAGTAAACGATGACACACATGTAGGTACACCTACGTATTTTCATATGAAAAGTGTTGAGAACGCCGCCTGCAGCAGAGACCGCCGAGCCGCTTCCGTTCTCTATGTCCTAAACCGGTTGGTAGTTGTATATACGAGTATATCTTCAAAACTATTCTGAACCAACTGTTTTGCAAGAAAGCGCGGGCGTTGAGAAAGTTATATCCGTAAACATCTCCGACCGGTTCATCCGAACACTCCTTGTGTAAGTCATTTGAAGAATAAATCTTGGGAAAAGCATTGTTATGTTTTACTTTCTCCAATTCTTGTTTATTAAAGTTTAGATTGAATATCCACTTAGCTCCTAATTTATTGTACATAAACTAACAATTAATACCTGATGAATTAATAAAAATAATAAAATGATATCCTAACTTCACTAAAACTATTCACAACTAAAATATAGCGAAAAATTCAGCTCAGCTTCTTAAATTGGACATAGTCGACATACGTGTCCACGGGGTGATTCAATCAAGGATTTTTCCGTAGTCATCTGATTTCACCGGGTATTTCATTTTGCAAAAAGTATGCCTACAATCACGAAAATAATTGTTTGATTTAAACTATAGTAATTCTCGAATAAAAATTACTCAAAAACAAACCCGCACAATAAACTACTGGTTCCACGAACAAATTGTCACTATCAAAAATAACAAAAACTCGTTCGATTAAGATCATAGATTAGGATAATGACACACGAAACTAGTCCGTAACGACATTGAAGGCACAGCGCACACGTCTGTGCGCCGCTGTGTGTACGCGACCTTATGCCTGTGACCTAAATAACCTAGCCTAGGTGGAAGGGGGTACCTAGTGTACCTAGTTACTGCTTGAAAAATAGTTTGAAGTATTCAGCTGTGACGCTCTTTGCTGGTTCAATTGCAAGAGACTCAACTGAACCAGCAAAGAGCGTCACAGCAGTATACTTCAAAAACGCGGAGTGGTGTCCTCTAAAAACGCGAGTGTTAACGTTTGTGTACTTGTAAAGGTTGTTTTTGGGAGGTGGTGAAGGGTGGGGGGGATCTGAAAGGTTCTCGCAACCTTTATTATTTTCCTCCTCGTGTTTACTGATTTTCTGTGTGTTATCGAAAGGCTTCAGCGTTTATGCTGGTGCTATTTTTGGGTATTTACGTTAATCGTTATCGCTGTTCGGTTAGTCATTTGTTATGGAATATTCTTGCATCAACTAACTATAACGTAAGTAATTATGTGTTTTGAAATAAAGAAACCTATACTTTCCACCTAGGTGTAGAGATACATACGAAGCAATGATCCGCTCACAAACACCTGCAACAGATCCGCCCTCACGCTCATAGTATTGACCTGCATACTGCATAAGCGATGTTTTGGGTCCCGACGCGACCCGCTTCACCCGTTTTAATGTAGGTCGTCGGGGGATTGCGGCGAAGCCTGCGGGCCGCCCCCGAGCGGTGGCGGCTGGAGTGGGGTACCAAGGGGGAGCGACAGTTATTTTTGGCTCTGGATATATTTAGAAGAGCTACCCGCCCGGGACCGAGGACTTGGGGTCCGAACTGGAGGTCACGGAGGCCTAATTAATATCTCAGTGAAGATCGCCGTGAAAGGTTATTTCTTATTTTAGCCTGCCTCGAGAACAGCGCTGTGATTTGGATATTCGGATACACCTTTTTCGGGGTTTTTTTGGCAACCAAAATATAAGGCATTTTAGTTGATTACGTAATTTTTTATATTTTTTCTTTCATTATTTTTTATCTGGCCTGTTGTTTCCGACATGGTAAGAGGTGCTTTGGCTAAGGTCAATCATAGCAACGCAATATCTTGAGAAACATACGCATTTAAAACGACATTAGAATAAATATTGAAATTCGTAAAATTATGAATTCCAAAACCGATACAAAACGTGCGACCTTAAAGACCACACATTCTTTTCATTTCATCACAAAACCGGTTTTATTTTGCGTTACCATATTGCGCATCTTGCAGACATTTAGAAGTGTAAGATATTCAGAGCTCACCTGTCACCCTAGTTCTAATTAGAATAAGTACCTAATTTATACTGAGTAACCTAATAGAGCCGCTCAATTATTCAGCTCCGCCCCACTTTCACACGAGATCCGAAAACTTGGACAAACCGGTGATTGGTCTATTTTGGTTGGAGGCCGATTTTAAATGGCTTTGGAAATAGTCCCTTGGGGAAGTTTTGTGGAACAGTAGCTGCTGCAAAGAGAATATCTTTAACTATTCTAGAAGCTTTTGTAAACAGAAATAGTATAGGTTTCTGAAATTAAACAATTATTCCAAGAACAAAAATTGAAACAGACCAAAGAAATTTGTAGCGCGCTACGAATTGATCTACGGGAGATCGTAGCGGGCTACGAGAGCGGGACGTGCACGTGCTACGACGTAGCGCTTTCTACGCTACGTCCGGCTACGAGCCAGCCTAGCGTAGCGTTGCTTTTTTTAACTCCCAAGATAGAGACTGTTTTATTTTGTTACTTGTGAGAAAATAGTTTTATTTTAAGAGTGTATAGCACATATCAATATGTACTATTAGTAAACAAATAAAACGTGCCTATTATCTTCCAGCAACATAATGCAAAATAAATAGGTAGCCAATGCTTTCTTTGAAACTCAGATAGAAAGAAAAAACGTTTATTTGTGATGAACATGACGCAAAAAAAGAACGTAAACACAAAATATTAAATTTAAAAAAAATTGGGGTTAACATGCGTCATATGAGCATATACTTAAGTGCACGAGTACTTAAGTATATGCTCATACTATTCTTATCTACAAGTATCAATACTAAAACTGCAACAGTTGCTCATAAGCAGTCGACCGTGAGGATTCATTTCTACCTATAATTGAATTACGTACTCTTTTCACCCAGAATAGTACAATACATAAATATGTGGATGTATGAAAATAAAAGGAATCTTCAGAAGGATTATTTACGACAAAGAAATTCTCGAAATTCATAATTATAGTGTTACACGGAAATATGTTTCGCTCGTCACCGAAAAATAAATGTCCTCCAGAAATACACTTACTTCGAGGTTGTTCAACTGAACGCATGCTTTTGAATTTAAATACATTTAATGCTGTTTTTAACCGACTTCCAAAAAGGAGGAGGTTATATGTTCGACTTTATGTATGTTTTTTTTTTTTTTTGTATGTTCACCGATTTCTCCGTCATTTGTGGATCGATTTCGAAAATTATTTTTTTGTTTGAAAGGGTATACTCCCAAGGTGGTCCCATTGTCAGCAAGTTGGAATCTGATGAGAGGATCCCATGGAAATCGAGGGAAACCCTCAACTTTTTTTGGCAAACATATAGCGATTTGGATATTTTTTAGAGTAACTTGAAGGGTATACTCCCAAGGTGGTCCCATTGTCAGCAAGTTGGAATCTGATGAGAGGATCCCATGGAAATCGAGGGAAACCTTCAAATTTTATTGGCAAACCTATAGCGATTTGGATATTTTTTAGAGTAACTTGAGCATTTGCTCTCGGAAATCATCATTTGGTAAAGTGGAGCTGATGATGAAGACTACAGACGGCCATCGGAACTAATCAATGATAAATATTTCACGGGTTGCGATTCGATTACTTTAATATGGTTGCTAAGCAATTTATGCTCGTCACAATGCGTGTGGTGGTGGAGTGGAGTTCTTCAGGTTCTTACCAGGAGAACTCCTCAAAAATTAACGTCCCAGCATCGGGAAAAGCAATATTTTGTAAAAGGTGACGAGCAGTTGACGTTAGGCTAATGTAACTTAGATAAATTACAAACTCTCTCACTAAAAAGTGAAAAATAAAAACTTTTTTACAAAAAAAAAACAACCGACTTCCAAAAAAAACTACAAAGTGATAAATAACTTTTATTTCGGAAGTCGGTGTCAATAAACGAAAATGCAGAACCAACGACACCGACTTCCGAAATAAAAGTTATTTATCACTTTGTAGTTTTTTTTGGAAGTCGGTTGTTGTAAATTTTTTTGCTCACTTAAATAAAGTAAGTTTAAATAATGCTTCACTATAATTTGTCGTCCTTAGATGTTACGACTTTATAAGTGTTTTGAAAAGGCTATGTATCCGACTCGTGGGCAAATCGCGACTTTGAGCGGACCTTGGCTAAGCCTCTATAAGTCATTGAAATAAAAACAGAGTATTATAATGGCAGAAGTACAACAAAGCTAGATCAACAAAGCCGGTCGCCCGCCCGCGCCCCGCGCCCCCCGCGTTTTATATTTAGAACACCCGGCAACGCGGCGCGCGACAAGTGAAGGACGCGCCCCGCCCGCGCCTCTCTCACTCCCTCCCTCTCGCACACACTTAGTACAATGCTTGTGCAAACGAGAAGAAGCACAATACAGAGCGAAATTATTGAGTTTTAAAAATAGAACATACACGCGAGCTACGAAACTGACAGTCGAATTATTTAATAAATTCGCGGAAATCGGCCTGTGAGCAGTACTGCGACAAGCGACTCCGTCTGCATTGCATCACAACACGTACTGTGTTGTGTTGTCGCCACGTCGCCTGAAGTAACTAGTGTTTTAAAACACTGAACAAAGATCATTGTTTTTGCTAACTTAATTCGCATAATTTTTTGCTTACTTAATTGGCAAAATTATAATAATATGAATGATGCACGTTATTAAATTATTAGTTTATTTGCTCACATTATTGTTGGCATATTTTTTGTATGCAAACAAGCGAGACTATTCTTTTATTAAGGAAAAACGAGTTGCCAAATTAAATTCGTTTATCATTCGTGTAATTTAATTTCAATTAAATATGTTTTTCGCGTCTGTGTAATCAAGTGACGTAGCGACCGAATTGGAATGTTAAAACAATTATCATCTATGTTTTTTTTAAACGCACGACGCAAAGCAGCCACAGGAATATTAAGTATCTAAGATTTGATAAAATTCTGCAACCCTAAATGATTACTTAATAAGTATCACCCTGTATTCCATCAAGCCACCTCAAGACTTATCAAAAAAAGGCATCAGTCCATAGAAAAATATCACAAAATTATAATCAAACGATATTTTCAAAAACGTCGTTTTCCTCTTCGTTACCCTTGAAGCCAAAAAACTGTGCAGACTCGTCTGTTCGGAACTTCGGAGTTTTTTACGAAAAACAATCAATTTTACAGAGCTTTTAGCAACGTGAGACTCTTCTGGTATAATGAAGGCTTTTTTTAAAGATCCTGTAAACGTGACTCTACCGGAAATTAGGCCAAGCAGCTATAACTATGAAAGGATTACGCACGTGATCGGGTTGTTAAACACTTGTTTTATGATGTAGGCTGATCGAGTTAATTTATTACATGTCTTTCATAATAATTCAAAGTTCGTATTGGACAAAGACAAATTGACTACATACTATCAAAACTCGATTTACACTGTAAGTAGAGATTCTACTACCTACATAGTGGAATAAACCGTACGCATTGAATAGTCTAATTAGTACGCGCGTGATTTACCTACGTTCATTAGTAGACAGTTTCGTGTTCATTTATTGCTACAGTAAGTACATACTTATTTATATTTTTATTAATTTAGAATTTTAGATTATACTGGAAAACGTAATTAAATCAAACCATTATACATACAGGTGAGCACCTGCTCACCTGTATGTGTAATGGTTTGAATGTCCTTGTTCCTCACAAAAACATCCGCCAATTGGTGAACGGCAGCGCGTATTCGTAGTACTAAAACGCGATCGCTCCACCTACTACGCACTACGCACTTTACTCGACCACTATACCACATCCCATCTTCCCACAATGCCTACCTCCTAAACAGACGGCTATACCAAAAATAGCTGTCCATAAAAGCCAAGTGTTCACCCGTTCCACATCCAGAAGCGAACTGCTGCTATTTCGGTCAGTGTAAACAGTTTGTTACAGTATTCGTATGCGCGGGCGCTCCGTCCGTTGCTATTTTCAACCGGCTAAATGCAGCAGCCACCGGAAAGATTAGAAATGGATTCTGTATGGTGTCTTTATTGATGTTCAGTTTGGGTTTTATAGTTCAATTGTGCCAAGAATTACGTATTACGGCGTCTTAAAACAGGGAGTACTGTTGGCTTTGTACTGGATGAACATTAGGAAATGAAAAGCCTCGTGGCAAGCTCGTTACAGGAACAATTAAAAAGCCATTGTGTCTCGCGTGGATCCACGTCCGGCATACGAAAGTTAAGAGGGATTTAACTTACGCGCAATATCTAAAAGCCAGAATATTGTGAGGCTTGCGAAAACAAGATGAAATGTAGAATTTTAAAACCTATATCCAGCAGTGTGTGTTCTATAGCTGTAATTTAGTTTATTAGCAGACGGTAAGTCTGTCTGTACCACCCGTTGCTATAATGTACTACTGAAACTGTCGCGGGTGGGTTTACTCTTTGTATTAAACAATGTGCACATTAGTTTGCAATATTTGTGCACTATCTTACTCTGTGCTGTGGCTAGCTCGGAGACTGGCCTACATTATAAGCTGATTTTGAAACTATACTTAGTGGGTACCTACTATTCTGTTTAGTATCTAGTCTACACTCACCGGCACGGAAACTTGGCCACTCGTGATTTTGCTGATTATTTGCATAAAAAAATTTGCATTTGCCTTTATGACAATAAATTAAGGGTAAGTGGCTTTATTACGTGTCTCTTATGCTTTAAGAACGTAGAAATTAAAAGATTACCTCACCAATAAATCAGTTTTTAAAATCACGCACTTTCACTGAAATTAGGATTTTTTCACTATAAATTTAAAAACACTACAAAATAAAAAATTAAGGTCTTTTTCGTTATTGTCTATACGTTTTAATATCGGGTGTTTCCTCCTCTAGCCCTGATAACTGCCTGCATTCGATCTGGCATACTTTGGATGATGTTTCGGACATCAACTTGCAGTATACTGCGCCAAGCGGCCAGCGCTGCAGTTCGGAGCTGGTTTAGAGTTTCCGGAGGGTTGGAGCTGGACTTTATCTTTCTTTTGAGCATGTCCGAGATATGCTCAATTGGGTTTAAGTCTGGGCTACGAGCTGGCCATTGCAATTTTTGTATGCCAACCTCTTCCAGATATTCTTCAACGCAATGTGCAACGTGTGGGCGTGCATTATCGTGCATTAGGAGGAATTGGTCGTGTCCAATAAACCCCGAATATGGCATTACGTGTTAATAAAGATCTTCCTCGATGTATCGAATAGCTGTTAGCCGATTATCGACGATAACCAACTCTGTACGTGCGTCGGAACTTATACCTCCCTATACCATTATTGAGCCTCCATGGAAACTCACTGTTTGAGTGGTAGTAATGGGTAAAAACCGCTCTCCTCTTCTTCGCCACACTCGTTCTCGACCATCTGGAGAACGTAAAGCTATTCGACACTCGTCTGTGAACAGTACTCTAGCCCATTGCTCGTGGGTCCAGTTAACGTGTTCTCGTGCGAAGTGAAGTCGAGCTACTCGGTGCTGTCTGAGAAGTTCTGGACCTCGTGCTGGTCTACAAGCTTTTAAATTGACTTCCTCCATTCGTCTTCTCACCGTATGCTCACTAACATTAACGCCTCTCACAATTTGAAGCCGCTGGCGTATCTCAACAGCGGTCAGGTAGCGGTTTGTCAAAATCTCCAGGTCAATAAAGCGGTCGTCTCGGGCCGATGTTCACCTTACGCCTCCACTGCCTGGTCTGCGGGTGTACTGGCCTGTCTCCTGGTATCTTTTAAGGGCATTCTGCATTGATGACCGTGGTACGTTAAGAGCAATAGCAACTTCACGCTGTGTCAGCCATTGGTTAATTAACGCAACGGCTTGTGAAACCTGTGCTGGTGTTAGAGGCATTTTTATTGCTTTTAAAGCACCTTTACTTATTGAATTAAAAGCATAAAATCACAATAATTCAAAAACCGAACAGTAAACTTTTCACAACACACAAATTTAAAACGTGAACTTAGTCGCTCAAATGACCCGATTCAACTGTAAATTAAAAGTTTCGTCGTGGTGCTCTTAAACATAATGGATTACCCTCTTGAACTAAAAGTGTATTTTCGGAAAACAGTACTTGAACTATTTACATACAATTACACAAAATTAACATACGAATAAAATTACATAATACTTTATATCAAGTAGGTAGTTTGCATAAAGAATGCCTAAACTACTTCCAAAAATGTGTTCGCGCCAAAACACACAGCCTAAAAATATATGAATGTAAAAATAACGTCGCAGCATCATCGCTTCGCACGCGAGTACTCACGGGAATGTATGGCGTGCGCGCGCGTCGCGTTTCATTGATCTTGGAGAGAGTCTGAGGTTATGACGTAGGTAATGTGTTTTATGATGTGCTATACTATGTTTTGTTTTGTTGCTGTTTCTCTCATTAGTCTTATTGTTTCGGTAGGCGGAGGGCAAATGGCCAAAGGAATTGTTTTTCTTAGAAAGGTCCATTCATAAGAATCTCGAATTAAATAAAGTAGAACTATATAATTTATCTCTGTATAAAACCTATAAACACGGCACACCCAGACCACATTCTGCAAAAATAAAACCTCAAGCCCATAGTCATTGACATCCACCCGACATTTAGTTCGAAACTACACACATCAAAAGTGTCTAGGGATCAAGCATTTTTATGCGGATTTCTTGAGATTGAGATGTGGCTTTGTAATAAATTTATGATTTTATAAATTTATATGGATCCTTTTTGGTGCATTTCATAATTTGAATCAGGAACTGTGAATCAAATTCGAGTAAAAGATGAAAATCAGCTGTCAATATTTTCCCTATAACAACATACAACGCATTGAAGACATTATTAGTGCTACTGTTTCCCTACTACTGATTAAAACCAACGTTATTATGGAGCGGCGACGTCATTTAAGCAGGGAAGAAATGCTCAGAGCCGTGGGAATGATAGAAGCTGGTTCCCGGCAACGTACTGTGGCTTTAGCTCTGAATACAAGTCAGAGTGTTATCAGTCGACTTTGGACACGTTACCGAAGCACTGGTACCGTGGCTGAGCGCCATGGAGGACGGTATCGCTGCACCACACGGAGACAAGACCGATACATTCAAATCTTAACTCGAAGAGCTCCAACAATAACCGCCATGATGTTAGCCGTGAGGCTTCATCACTCTTCAGGGAACTTAATTAGCGACCAAACAGTCAGAAACCGCTTGCATGAAGTGAACCTTCATTCCCGAAGACCGCTACGGGTACCACCTATAGCAATGCACAATCGTAGGATTCGATATCAATGGGCTCTTGAACACAGAAATTGGGCAGAAGAACAATGGCGTTTCGTGTGCTTTTCTGATGAGTCTCGTTTTGGTATGAGACCGGATACAAGACGTATACGACACTGGAGAACCCCTGGACGCCAACAGCGATTAAAATCCTGCCAGGAAGTCCATCCTTATAGTGGTGGAACCATCATGGGCGGGCGAGTATGGGCGGGTATTTGGATCGGCGGAAGAACTGAGTTGATTTGGATCAGAGGCAACCTCAACGCTCAAATTTATGCTGAGACGATTGTATCAGACGTCATCGTTCCTCTACAAGTGCAAATCGGTCCCATAATTCAGTTAATGCATGATAATGCACGACCGCACACCGCAAGAGTTGTAAGACAGACTCTCGCCGCAGCTAACATCAATGTCCTGCCCTGGCCTGCTCAGTCGCCAGACTTGAACCCGATTGAGCATGCATGGGATATGCTACAGAGAAGAGCTCTGCCGAATATGGAGGGTATCCAGTCGCAAGAAGACCTTTTTTTGTTGTTGCAACGAACATGGGCGGCCATTCCACAGCGTGATTTGGATGAACTCATTTTGAGTATGCCAAACCGATGTTCTTGTGTTGTTAGTGTTCGCGGTAGAAACACGGATTATTAATTGTTTAAGTTACCCAATAAAATTTTAAAGAAAACTGTTATTTCAGTCTTTTTTTCGAACTTTTGTGTTAGTGGTTCAAATGTCAAAAATCCCTTTATTAGGAAAATGGCAAATTTCTTTATTAATGCAAAGGTGACTTGGTTTATCGTTACTGTGACAAACGAAAACACTTTATTTGATGAATCCTTAAAGAAAATTTTAATTAATATCAATCAGGAGAAAAGTTATTGCAAAAATATATGTTGATCCCTAGACACTTTTGATGTGTGTAGTTTCATTGTCTAGACAAAGACCAAGTAACAATTAAGTATGAAATATGCAAGTCTAACTGCGCGACCTGAGGACGCTTACCGCTGAACTAAACCTTGGAGCATAAATAGAAAGTACCGCGCGTCGATCGTTTCATTGGAAACTGGAATTATCGAGTTTCTCAGAAGTCTTCGCAATTTAACTTGATTGCATCCTTCGATGCTTTGTTGCGTTCTTTTATTTTTATTAGTGGTTCACAATTTCACTTTGTATATTTCAATTAGGGTGGATTTTTTTTATATTATAGGGTTTCCAACCCATCAACACTTCGCGAAAAATTTAATCTTTAAACATAGCGTCTTGCCGATTTTACATCCTCATAACAGGTATCAGGTTTATAATAGTAAATACACAATATACAATGCTAGATTATTCTGTATAGTAGGAATAACACACAAATAACACAGAGACAAACAATTACGACAGGAAATATCCCATACAAATATATTTGAGCTACGATCATAACAAGACAAAGGCTACGTATCATAAGATCACATTTTGTGTATTCCTACTAGTTACTCCAACATACTTTAACCTATTACATGGGACTTAAACGTAACTGGCGAAATGTGAAGTACTCTGCCTAACCCTTTGAGGATTACAGGCGTGATGTTATGTACTTTAAAATAATGGTATTTCTATAAACACAACGCTAAGCAAACCGATTGTCAGTCGCAGTTTGTGTTATTAACTCGCACGAGGATGTCCTAAACTTCAAAATATTGTTAGTCTGTATAGATTGCATTCCAGGACATTTTCTCACCCGCTAGCGTTCACTCTCACAATAAGTTCACGTGTATTTCGATGCTGTATTTACTCTTGTTTCTGTGAACCGACGCGCACTGAGCGGAGCGTCCGGCCCCACTTTTATAATAACACCTCGATGTACGAATATATATTAAATACATAAATAGAATATATGTTCATAAATTGTATACATTATACATCTGCACACCATGCGGCGCGCGCGTGGCTTGATGCAAATACTGAACCGAATCTAAGACAGATTCTTAATTAGCGAAACATCGCTTTATAAACTGACTTCCAAAAAGGAGGAGGTTATATTTTCGACTTTATGTATGTATTTTTCTTTAAAGATTTCATGTTGACATTTTGCTAAAGATTAATTTGTGTGCATTTCTTACCCTGCGGTGTGGCTATGATCCTATTCTACATCATCTTCGTTACAGAACTATGAATTCAACTAGATTTAATATATAAATTAAGCATGTTCAGTGATGAACTGATATGCAGGTTTTTTAAACATTCATCATCTATTGTATTCATATTATTATTATCTACTACACCTATAGGAAAGAAAATCAAAATGATATTGTTTGTTTCATCTCTTTTACTTTGTTGAACATAACATTGCAAAGAATTCGGCCTACAAATTACAATACCATTACCAAAAGTACTACAGAACGCCCACGAGTCAGTGTTCCCAACATACGCTCATCTGGTCGTGTGACGTAGACACCATCACTTATAGAATAACACGAAATGAATCGGTGTGTTTACGTCTCGATTCAGATGGTATACAACGAGCTTCGAGTATTGATGCAAATAGAAAAACTTTGAAAGAAATATTGATGCTCGTTCTTGAACATGGAAAAAGTGATTTCAATTAATATTCCGCAATAGAAACCGGTTTGAATATTACATCACAGACGCAACTCTCTTCTTTTTAGCTAGGCTTAATTAACATTAACTACTTTAAAAAAAAGTATCACGTTATAATGGTGAGCTAAATGAAACTAGAAATAATCTTTAAAACTAGTTTAGCAATGAAAAAGACTATCGGCTTATAATGAGTTTTAGGAAGCTTTCTTGACCAATCGTTATCGTTAATGTTGGTGTAGCAGATTAATAATAGTTAAGATTTATGTAAATAAATTTCAATGGAAGTTAATAATCTTAAGAACCGTGAAAAACTTAGTTAATAATCAAGATATTATGAAATAAATGAGCAGGATAAGCTTTAATGATAAGCACATAAATAATGAATTAGAAATGTTTTTGAAACCAACCCACAATTAAACAAAGCTGCTAAATCTCCAGCATCATGTCCACAATTCATATTTACTAATGACAACGCATCAGCACTAAGTTTTCCTAAACACGAACAGAACCAAATGGCCGATCTATTTACGGACAAAACAGACCTAAACTCATTTGACACATGGGTAAAAAAATAGGCCATGCAGGCACATGTATGCAATAATTCACGCCTATTAACGCGGACAGATTGGGCAGGAGTGAATCACGGTTATATTTAGCCGGTGTATAATTAGTACGCCATACAAAGGCTAGTCATATTAAGGAACTGATTGAGTCATGTGTGAAAACTCTTTGTTTGGGATCAACGTTTGGGAGTTTTAAGATATTACGAAACTTGCGAAAGAAGCGGAATTTTAAGGTGAAGCAATAACTCCTTTTAAGACAGGCTGTGAACACAGACCCACTGCTGTGACAGGTATGTTGTTGATGATTAATTGAACGGGTTTCGTTATGTAATCAAAGCAAGAATAAGGCAAAATATGAGAGGACACCATCTACTAATAATAGGATCTGATAAAACCATCTTGCATGTGACTTAAGAGATCTACGATAAATGTCAAAGATATAAACATTCACCGTTTATCTGCATGATGCACCTTCACGTACGATTATTTCACTAGCAGATCACTCGTGTCGAACAGGTCTCCCCTCACTGCACACCCCTGACACACTTCACTTACTTCAACCCTCTCTCATTCACTTGTCACTGAACAAGTTCAATTTTTTGTCAACCTGTCGGGACCTGTCCCCCATGCTAACACAAATACACTAGTAAATCTCCCCCGCTTGCTCTATAAACAGATGAACGCATTCCGTCCTGGGTTATTTTTAGTTGTACTAATTCGGGAATCACCGACTCTTGGTGGGTTTTTTTAACATAAAGTTTTTTTAGATGAGTAGTTATGATTGAGTTCCATTTAGGTTGGAGGAAAATAGTTTTCTGTTAGTGTTATTTTGATTTTGTTAGCATTCAGCGCTCGAATTGGCAATGGATGCTCTAAATAAAAGGTTTGAAGATGTATGTACTTCGTATACGCAAATAGATGGGAAGGACCAATGACCCTTGGATTATCTGCCTCAGAGAGATGCAGACAATCAAATGCCTTACTAAAGTCGGTACATCGAAACCGGACTGCTACCCAAAATAAGTCCAGAGTAAACTCTCCAGCCATGGCGGGCAGGGGTGGGGGGGGGGGTCCGCATGGTTATTTTGAACCAACAAAGAGTGGAACAAGTTGGCTCGCAGGCACTAATAATACTTTCCCACTATGTTTATTCCCAGGCTTGGTTATACAAGGAGTTATTTTGGGACCCGTATTGTTCGAGTTAGATGAGGCAACAAATACCAAGTTTTGCGTTTCTTTGCTTTAGAAGTTTGTAATGTTAATTTCAGAATAATTTGGTTATGACTTGACTGTGTCCGTTAACATTTTTGTAAATTGTTTAGGTGTTGTTGTTAAAGTCACGTTTTAAGTGAATGCGAACGGATAAACTGCATGAATTGTTTATATTTAGAAAAACTTGCAAGACAGCAGTAATTTGAAGTCATGTGTTGATATTACAACTTGTAATTAAAGCCTATTCATTCGCTTTCCAACTCGGTTTATTAATAGTGAATTAGTCACCGGCCGGAAGTAACTTATTAAACCCAAGTAAAACATATGCTGTTGATTATAAAAATAAAATAACTTAAGCAGGTCATGTGCACGTGGTGACGGACCATTAGCTTGCACACCATGTTGACCCGTTTCGCATTAACATTTGACCGTGGGAAGTAGGTTACGGCCTCCTCAATGTTTGCTATAAGTATTGTTGGCAAGTCATTCATCTTTGTATCTGCAAATCATACTAAGGACCAAATACACCACAGTTACGACAATTATATTAAAATGATGGCACTTTGTTATTCGTATTTAATACAAGTAACAGATGACCTTAACCTAAACTCAAATAAAACTAAAAAACCTGATCAAACAACGCAGACCACTTTAGTTTCACACACACACACACACACACGCGCACGCGCGCAACTATTTGCACAACTATCTACATCTACATACTGCATATATTCTTCAAGTATATGAACACCAGGTACAGTTTTATTTGTACCTGTATGAATAGAACAGAATATGTATTTATTTGCCATGTATGTGGTTAATTTGAAATATAAGCAAATAATGGGTTCGTTAACCATAACCTACAATTTACTCATTTGTCTTAAAGCACGCTCGTCATACAATTTGAACTTTTCCAGATAATTTAATGTTGGGCAATCGAGTTAAATTGGGCATGATCACGTAACTGTTTAGTCAAAGTTGCTCGTAAATCAAGTTAGTTCATGAAATATTTCTGGGAAATTGAATTTATGAGTTTTCATAGAACTTTATATTAAAAATAGAGCTTTTAGTATAAGACCAATTAGTATAATGTCAAGTAACCATACGATATATTAGGTACTCAGCACTAGAAGTCTAGATCCGTATACGAAATACCTTTCGCCACGGCACAATAATTATAATCACTTCAACTTCAACACAATACTTGCCAGATAGTTTGGTGCTACTTATTACAAGATAATTATTGTACTTGTCACTACCAATTCTTCTCTATTACTTGGAGCTCTACCTATCCCGTTCCCAATAGCAACCGCAAAAGTTATCGCGATTGAAATATCAAATAAAAAAAAAAGTAGCCCGTCTATATACCGGCTATATATAAAGTTGCACGAGTGCGGCGCGTGATTGAAGCCGGCGGCTATAAATAGCCGGCGAGTTATAGCCGACGTATCGACGAGTGCGAGGGCGAGCCAAACAAACAATCAAATGCTTTTGATTGAAAAAACGATGCTTCATAACAAGACTACGATTACGAAGGGTTGCGAGGGAAGGTTTGTTTTATCGACACTTTTTCAGCTCCAACTTCTGAATCATTCTATAATTACGCTACCACCGCGACTGTCAGGTTACAGAGTAGCTTCCTATGGAAAATAAACCTCATAGTTACTCTTCTCTAAGTCTAACAGTATTCTTAGTTACATTGTTGATGTGACAAAGACTACAATTCTCTTGAGTGACAACCTCATTAGCTAGTTTTTTACAACCATTTCATGTATAAATAGGATTATTGTGATCCGATGCTAATCAATGACTATATAACGGCTATTTCCGTAAAATTCCTACACATACAATTATGCGGATGCATAATTGAATAAAAAAGAGTTTCATTGAAAGAAATAATAGGAAAATAACCGTTCAATAATAGATGACAATGGATGTTAACATGCAAGTTGAATGGGAGGCGCGTTTTTATGCGCACGCGACTTATTTCATCAACATAGATGGTTATTATAGTAGTGTAAAATGATTAGTCATCAAATAGTAGATCGTCTGGAATATTTTCTACTAGAGCAAATGGTCAAGATGGCGCAGACAAATTGCATTGCGAAGGCATGTTTTGTTTTGAATCGGGGAATATGTAAACAGGGGTTGTTTTGATTGCGTTAGCGCTGGTGCTACTAACAAATTGACTGGGTGTGCGGGCTGTGTTGAATGCAGTCTGTCTGACCGATGATTGAAGACACAAAAATAGAAGAAGAAGGAAGAAGATGCAGAATTTAGAGCAAACAGCAAGTTCATCTGAAACTTCGACTGCTCGTGATGTCCACAAGTTAGTGTGAGGAAATTGAGTTATTATGGCACTATAGTGGACGATGCACTATTCATGTACAATTTGTAAAGGTTTTAGTGCGCCACGTGCATTTTATGGAAGCGGCCACTGACTGAGGCCACGCACTAAATATCCGTTTGGCTCATTTCAAACGGGGAAGCAAACAAGATGGAATAAATATAGGTTTCTATTTTCATGATTTTCAACCGAAAGTACTACTGACTTTGTAGCTTTATGGGCACGCGTGGTAGACTACAGCCCACTCCCTCTCGAGAGATGAGACCTGTCCCAGCAGTGGGAATATTATAGGCTGATTATGCTATGCGAGGCAGTTTTCTACTTTTTACCCGATTGCGCGACTGCAGTTTTCCCATTGTATATGTAACTGTGTTAGCAACAAGTGTACATTGCCACGGGTAACCGATGCTGTTCAAATTTACTCCATACTTTGTTTTCAGTCCACAATGTGTACTTAGCTGGTAACTTTAAATTTAATGAGATCATTATAGACCGTGTCGGGCACACCTAAATCGTAGGAGAGAAGACGCTTTTAAGTCCTAAAAGTGCGTGTTCTGTTACTTACTTTCGTGTATTGCGCATGGTCCAGCCGGCTAGTAAACCTAGGTGGACTAGTGGAGGTACAACGGGTTTCAATAAATGTATGTACTGTTTTACTTTCTTTTCTATGTTCCATGTTGAGGTGCACGAAATTATTTTCATAAAATATAATATTAGATATATGTGACGTAAGATATGGGTAACTTTGTGGCTCAATTTTATGTTAGTGTTTTATTTATTATAATAGATATTTGATGGCCGGTGGAGCAGACGAGTCTAGAGTGGAGACCGTGTATCGGCAAGCGTAGTGTACGCTTCCCAGCTAGATGGACGGACGACCTAAAGAAGGTGGCTGGGATAGACTGGATGCGGAAGGCGGAGGACAGAGCGTTGTGGCGCAGTCTGGGAGAGGCTTATGTCCAGCAGTAGACCTGCAATAGGCTGAGTTGATTGATTGAATATATATTTTATGCGTGTATGCTAATGTGTGCATCCAATATAGAATACCTAACAAATTCAACATGCCTTTTTTTAAAACCAGATTTAAATATTCAGCTTTTGTTCACAACTGGTTCAGCAGAAATAAATCAGCGGTCCAAGTTTGCATATTCAGCCATTTTTATTTGTTTTGCTATTTCTGTTTATTTTCGTAACAATATGCTGAAGAGGGAAGTATAATAAAACGTGCTCAATCATACCTACGTCGGAGAAACAAGAATAGCGTTACAAAAATAGACATTATTTGCCGCAATAAATAAAATTGTGCTGTATCAGCGATCGGCAAGCATTTCGTACATTCTACTTATTTATAAACTAAGTTGCCGAGCAGACCGGAACTCGCCGCGATATTATCAGAAATAACATGAACTTCTGAAGGTAGAATTTTGCACACAAACATTTTTACTTCCTTCTTAACAGCTATAATATTTTTATTGGCATCATTAAATGTATTTTTAAGTTATAAAGGTGATATTAAAATGAAATCAGCTCTTATTACTTCAAGTTTCTGTAGCTGTATCTTTATGTTAACGGATGCAGTCTGCATTTTTGTATAATGTTTCGTTAACTGTATCCTTATACTCCAAATCCTATACACTCAGAATGGAAGATTTAAAAAAATTAAAGCAACAACAATTATCCTTTAGTAGAACAAATAGCCACAAGCATTAAATTCTTAGAAAATATAAATTCAATAACATACCTATTTCAAGTCCTATAAGTCAACTTCCCACTACGTCCGAGACTACTGGCTACGACACGTTATGTATCTCCTGCTCAACAAAGCGGTCGCTAACTAGCACATAAAGCTGGCCACTAAAGTTATTTATATCGAGAACATAATCCAAACAATGGCAGCTATTTTTACACAATATATTACCGACACTTTTCCTGTCAATGTGTTATATTTACAGAGGCCGCACTGTTGCTATTTCTGTTTATTATCACCGAACAACTCTGTTATACGAATGTCAGAAATTTACATTTTTTGATGGGATTCAACTGAAATACTTGTGTGATTGTCCTGTGGGACAGTCAATGGAAAATGGTGACAAAGTTAGGTACTGTTGATCATAGCTAATATGTAATTTCACGCTCTTCGAATGACCATAAAAGGTTGTATTCAGGTGACTTTACAGCTAAACCTGTTAAAGGATTTTGAGGTTATGTGACAGCACAATGTAGTAGAAACAGAACCCATTCATTTTCTGAATCAGTAAACTGGTCATAGGATTGTTAAGAAGGGAAAGCGTAAGTGTTAATTTAGTCCATTAGATGAAAGAGATAGATAATGGTTTTTCTACGTAATCTAGTAGATAATGTTAGCAAAGCTTTCGAGAACCTAGTTTCCAAAACAAACAGAACCGCACCGCAATCACATCCGTATACAGAAATAGCTTACTAATACCGTGCTGTAATCAGTCAGGGCGATAACAACTGCACACATCTATTTATATACGGTCAAATACCGGCCCAGCGTGACACTGTTTACACGACAAACAGGGAAAAATTCACAACTATACAGGACTAATTATGGGGCAAAGCGACAAATAGAACCACTCATAAATTAACTGGTTCTTTGCATGTTTTCCTTAATGAGTGAGCGAACTTTATGACACGACGAGCATACATTTATTCAAACATTCGATATAATTATTAGACTTGTCTTTTTAACTGAACTGCTATTTACATAATTAAGGCCGCGTTTAATATGGATATCGGTAAGCTGATTTCGCGAAGCGTTTTTTTTTTCACACGTTTGAAGTTTACATTCAAAAGTATCCAAGTTCTTTTCAAAGCAGTAAACTAAGTCAAGCTTTCTTATACGATGTGGTGAGCATAATAAAATCAACTGCCTTGTTTTCTAAACCCTGCTTTAGAACAAAAAAAATCATAAACCAACATTAGGTATCTATTGACCTCGCGTAGTGCAGTATTAATTGCACGTAATTGTGCAACCACAATAATTAAAACTATTTATTTTCCTCCATTCACTTTTACAAGTAGGAATTACAAGCAGCTGATGATCTTCACATTTGTTTGCCGAGCTATGTTTGCGACGCGAGGAATGTTAATAACATGCTTGCCTTCCTTAATAACATGCTTTCATTCCTGAGTTACCACTCCTACTTTAGCTATTTATATTGTTAGCTTGTGCTTATTGTTACAAAGCATAATATTTTTTGGCTAGAAAGGCTCTAGTCTAGAGTGGAGACCGTGTATCGGCAAGCGTAGTGTGGGACGTCCCCAAGCTAGATGGAAGGTGGCTGGGACAGACTGGATGCGGAAGGCGGAGGACAGGGTGTTGTGGCGCAGCCTGGGAGAGGACTATTCAAAAGTCAAGCTTGCTCTGTAAATGGTTTCATTGAAATAAATCGTGAAATAAATGTTTTGAGTATGAGTGTTTTTTTTTTTCAAAGGGCATTTTGTTTATTTGTATCCATCCACCACCACCTAACAGTTTGCCTATATAAAGTAAACTATACCTACAGCTCTTAAGAGTACATAAATAAAGCAGCTTGCATTCGCTCGTGCAGGGGGCGCTGCCGCGCTGGTAACTATAATAGACAATTATAATATAATAATATGAGCAGATTTAATTATCTCATGAATATGTACGTAAACATGTTGATACGTACAGTTGGAATTACGAATCTGTTTGTAAGCATTTCTATGTATCACACTGAACTTATAGTTCTGCTGTATTGATAATAATAAGTACTCAGAAAATGCTAATTAGCATTGAACATAAGTATTTTATGCAGACCGAGTGCCGTCTCAACCACAAAGTAGTAGGTATTACCAAAGACAGGATGGCATATGATTATGAGTTTCGTGCCATTCTCAGCAACGCTACCTAAATTTCAACAAGATTTTAGTCTGGCGGTCAAACAAGACACACGTCTACATCAAACATAATAATCGTT
Source organism: Gortyna flavago (assembly GCA_963669345.1). Taxonomy (NCBI): domain Eukaryota; kingdom Metazoa; phylum Arthropoda; class Insecta; order Lepidoptera; family Noctuidae; genus Gortyna; species Gortyna flavago. The sequence continues at coordinate 903,752 of OY770139.1, forward strand.
AAACTTAGGAGCACTAACAACCAGTCTACTAGCTAAACCATCACGCACACATACGAACACAAAACATGTTAATGTATGGGCAAACAGATCATGGACTTAGAATAGCACAGACTTATATCTCGGATCACGTGGCCATGTTCTTTATAATAGGACAAAAAAGTTGGTGAATTATCGAAGTTGTATTTTTAGAAGATCATTAATATTATCTTGTAAAGTCAGGACTCAGGGGTCGGCTCACAGTCGTCTATTGGTGGATAGTTTTGTGTAGATATTGATACTAACTACGACATTATGTAGATGTGGTGCCGTGTTGCTACTTTGCTAGCGTGCTTTTGTCCAAAAGTTAAGGCATTTGCATTGATTGATTAAGTTGAACCGAATTATGTTGAAGTGGTTTTAGGCCGACCGCTTAACTGAGACGTTGCCTGAGATAGCAGCGCGGTGCGGGAGAGGTGTGGTGACGTGATGCGAGAGCTCAGTGATTTGTCAACTTGTGACAACTATCACCCCTCCCGCACCGCGCAGCTACCTCAGGCAACGTCTCAGTTAAGCGGTCGGTCTGTGGTTCCAAAAAGGAAGAATTGTTATACAGACCAACGTTATGAGGATTTGAAAATTGATGAATCGCTTCGAGAAAAGGTAGGTAGTGCCCGTGTTTCTTGTTTTTGGCTCGTTTTGGCGGGGGAACTATGTGTCCCCATATGAGGATTTTAAGACTGTGTGTAGGACGTAGGTATAGGTACTTACCTTTACCATAACCTTACCTGTATAGGTGTTTTTCAAACTAGATAAGGAAGTTTAAAAATAAAGAGTTTCCTTGGATTTCCCCCGGTACAAGTACGGTCACCGTCAGGTACACCATATTTTCCTCAAGTTGTAAGCTCCAATCATTGTTTTTAATTGGCCCTCACTTACAATTTCAATGTAATTCAAACAACACATTGAAATGTTTACTTGTTATTTGGTTGACGACGTGTTGACGTACTTAAGTTGACTCTAATTTTTTTATTATGCGGACATAAGTTACCCAATTATGTATGAACAATATTACAATACATATTTTTATTCTTTCACATCACTGACGTCACATACATACAGTTGGACCGATTTTTATGATCTTTGATTGTTGGATTTGGTCTCTGCCCTGAATAGCAGAATAACTATTAATATTAAAATATGGGAAAAGATCAAAAAAAAAAAACGAGAATAATTTATTTTCTTACATTTATTGATTCGGATTAACCGTACACTCAATACTAATACAAAACATGAACTCTGCTACTTATCCCTCTGACATAACTATATAATTAAAAAAATGTATACAACATAATATTAACATTACAATAAACTCCCATAACCTACATAATAAGAATCACGGAACGTTTCCATAACCGAACCCAAACGGGTCACTACACCGCCATTTTGTTACGTCACCATGTTTTAAATATAGAACACTAAAACAATATACTTGTAATCAGCGTAACACGTCCGCCATGTTGATCGCTTTATACACCGCGAATGGTAAACGTTCTATAAATAGCACATTTAATATGGTCATGTGTCGAAATCATGAGCTGTTATGCCGATTTTATGAGACAACTGTTTTTCAGCTCGTTTTTGTGTGGGTTTTATGTACTGGAGGGGAATATAAATAGGTACCGTGATAGAGTAGCTGGTTCCATTATGTATTAATGTGAATTTGAGGTTATAAAGCCTATTTTCCAATTTTGTTCATCGATTGAGTTTAATTTGCAGTTTTGCTACGGCGAGAGTAAAGCTCTATAGAGTCCGTTTGGTAGATACGTTCTGAGGATAAGCTCCAAAATATGTTGACTATTCGGCATTTCCTCTAGCTCTGTTGGATTAGGACATAGGGTACTTTATATATCGATATTCCCACGGGATCGCGAATTATGCGGGGCGCAGCTAGTTAATATATTATTTGATTCACTATAAATCAGTCATTTAATCAAAAATTATTTAGGCTGAACACGATTTAACCTTGAAGTCTGCACGTAGCTATTGAAAAAGGCAAATATTTCCACAGTGGCCATATTTATAGCTCCAAATGTTATGGTTCCTACTACTCAGGATGTCTGACGGACTAATTAGCCAGCTATACACAATGCGATAACTGCGTCATTGGAGATAGTTATAGTGATTACGGGGCGATTTACCGCATCATTCGTTACTTATATGTTATGGAAATGACATTTGTTTTATCTGATTGTCGAAATGGATATGTCTGATGGATTTGTTTTATGTTATTTTCTATATTATGCACATAAATTATTCGTCATAGAGCTTTTCGATATAATCACTATATACACCTAAATAACCAAGGACATAAGGGGTAACCTAACCTATAGGTACTGTAGGTCATCAGTGACTTTGTAAAGGGTGTAACATTTGACTGACTTTGACTGCCTCGTTGGTCCAGTGGTCGCAAACACTACTGCTGAGCATGAGGTTCTGGGTTTGATCCCCGAGTTGGGCAAAGTGTTATTGGGTTTTTCTATTTGGAATTTCTCAGTAGGTAGCAGCCCGGCGTCTAAATTTTTGCCTGGTTGGAAGGTAATAATAGGCTCGCCGCCTATTACATGGGACTTAAATATAACTAGGGAAATGTGGGTGTACGGTAGGTACACCTGTGCCCATCCCTTCGGGGTACACTGGCGTAATCATATGTGTAATATTTTACATTGATTTCAACACTGCCAAGATAAACAGTCTATTGCTTCAGTTCCCCCCACACTTGCTACATGGACACGATAAAGATGCACTTTGTTGACCTCTGACAGTTTCAAACATACCCTCACTTAATCATGTAAATAATATGAATCACGTTATATGCTAGCTTATCTGCTTCTAAATATAGATGAAAATGTGTGGTGATGATACCTTATACTGATTGAACGGCGATTACTTCAGTTTCCTCGACGTGACTCGGTCTTACCTGGAAAATAAAGATTAGATAGGTTTAGAAAAGTGTTAGCGACACCTTTGGAAAATCAATAGGTACCTACTTAAAACACAACTGTTGTTGACTGACATTGTCATTCGTCTACACTTAGGCATTGTATATTATGTCTATGGTAAAGTTAAGAAGGTATGTATGCAATTTCTAATGTCGAATCAGACGTCCGAGAACTAAATTAGGAATCTCCGCTATTGGGCAATTATATTGACGTTCAGTTCAGGACTGCCTGCTCAATATAGCCGGCGATAAAATGTCTATTTAGGAACACTATTCCGATAGTGCAAGTGCTAACCCGCCGACCACGCCGTGCTAAGATCGTCCGCGTTCCGCACGGCCGTTGTCGCAAACTTCTATTTTCGCGTCTACATAATACAAATAGGATTTCCGCGAGCAAGTTTTTACATCCATTCTATTTGTAACTGCCGGTGTTGCCACTGTTGCCACACACCCACGTGTCGCTAGGGCTGATTGCAGACATTCTACGGTCTCTATCGCTTCTAAAATTAACTGATAATGTGTTCGCTTCAATACTGCTAAGCTGCGACTTTCCGTTTTATTTTTACCGACATCGCTGAAATGTGAATTCATTTCAAGGGTCATGCTGATTGTGAAAATTATTAAACTGAAATACAGCGTCTAGACGCCAAACGTTTTAAACGCAAACGTTCTTTTCTTGGCAAGTAAACATGTTGTAATCAATCATTGTATTTGTGAATGATGTGTGCAGCGCACGTCACAACACGGAATAGATTTGTAAGAAGTCAGTTAAAAATATGCAATGATTGACACGCCTCTCGTTATAAAACATGAAACGAAGCGATATCATATAAATTATGTCAAACATTCCACTTATTCATGTTTGTCAACCCTAAAGCTCCTCTAAAATAAACGTTACAATATTTGTGATACGAGTGCGACGTGTCGTGGTCGTGTCGTCGGCGTGCGGGGGCTGGCGCGGCCCTGAACTTGGGCCATCAGCTACCTGCCACGGCCCACTGTGGCTGATCGATCCCGTTCAACGCGAGCTAGGAATATCATACGTTCGAAGGTAGTTAGAAGTTACCCGGTACCCGGTGCCAGTATTAGCCAATTGATTAGTAATATCAAATTGTCAAAAATAAACCCTAGTTCAACTGTTATATTATTATATGGGGATAGTTTAAATGTAAGAAAAAAGGACATAATTGAATGTGTCCATTTGATGTTACATCTTAATGAGACCATTAATTGTAAATTTATTTTTTGTGCCTTGCCTTATTCCAATTATTTATCACATGAGCAAAATAAGCATATTTATAATTTAAATATGTTAATTTATAATAGGACTTGTCGCCACAGCGAAGCTATTTTATATTTTGATTGTAATCAATTCATTACTGATTACAAACTGACAGATTACACTATGTATTTGCCACCTAGTTGTAAGAGACAAATTGCTAATCTTTTAGCATACAATATACACAGTGACACTGGTACTTGTAGTGTACCATCGATTACTGTTAGTAGTGGTACTAACACTACTTTTGATACGCCTTGTAGTTTAAACTATTAGGTGCGACAACGGGTCAGCCGCATATGTTGAATGTTGTACATCAAAATATGCAGGGTCTGTCCGGCAAAGAGCTAGAATTAAGTTTATTTATGGAGAACTATGATGTTCAGGTGTTATGTTTGACTGAACACTGGTTGAAAGAACATGAAGTAGTGTTTATCAATGATGATAACTTTACCGTACAGAGTGCATTTGTGAGAAAAAGTGCTATTCGCGGTGGCTCTTTAGTTCTTGTTTCAAACAAGTTGAAATGTAAACAACGTTTAGATGTAGTTAATCTTTCAATCGAGCGCACTATAGAGTTGTCTTGTGTTGAACTTGAGCGATATGTTATAATCTGTGTTTATCGACCCCCCTCTGGGGATTTTATTAGTTTTGAATCGGTAATGGAGAATTCTCTCAATAGGTTAAAATCAAGTAATAAAAGTATTATTTTATGTGGAGATTTCAATATTAATATTTAAGATGTTACTCCATTAAGTATTAGACTTCTCAATCTGTTTAGGTCTTATAATTTAATTAATTTGTTTTTTGAACCTACTAGGATCACGGCATCTTCTTCAACTTGTCTTGATAATATATTTAGCGATTGTGATGCCAAAAATAATTTAGTGTTAACTGACTTAACGTCCGACCACTGTGGTTTATTGGCTAGCTTCGCCATGCCATTAAATAAAAAGTCGCAAAAACTTGAATGCAGGCCTTATACGGCTAGTCGTTGCAAAATGTTTAAAAATAATATAGCTCATAGAATTACACCATCTATAGTAGAACACGAGAATCCTAATGAAATTTATGGTGCCCTTTTTGATGTTGTGCAAAAAGAGTTCCAATCTATTTTCAAGACCAAAACCATTAACATTAATGGTTCCTCCGTTGGCTTTAACCAATGGGCTACTCCAGGTATTTATAAAAGTAGAGCGAGATTATACGAGTTATATGGTTTGAAAAAATATAGGTTTGATACTCCTTTCCTAGAGTATGTAAAAAATTATTCAAAATTATTCAAAAAGATTAGTGCTTTTGCTAAATCAAAATTTTTAAGTGATACAATTAAACATTCTAATAATAAAGTAAAAACCACTTGGAAAATTATTAAAAATGAAACTGGTAAATCGGTTAAACAAGATAAACAACTTGAGATTATGGTCGACAACAAATTAGTTAATAAAGCAGCTGATGTAGCTGAGGCATTTAATGAGTTTTTTGCCAATATACCTATAACTACGACTTGCTCCTTAAATTCGTCCCCGTCTAAAGCTGAAAACCTTTTGCATAGTAGTGTACCTACATGTAGTCGCTTATTTAGCTTCGAACATGTAACCCCGCGTGATGTAGTTAATGTCTTTAACACACTTAAGTCTAAAAACACCGGTGATTACTGGGGCATCTCCATTAAACTTTTAAGTAATATAATAGACATCGTAGCTCCCTATCTAGCTGTTACTTTTAATAAATGTGTGGATTTAGGAACTTTTCCTGATCTCATGAAGAGTAGTAAAGTCATACCATTATTTAAATCAGGTAATAAAAATGACGTTGGCAATTTCAGGCCTATTTCTATCTTACTTGCATTTAGTAAAATATTTGAAAAATTAATACTCAAGCAGTTGCTAAGACATTTTAATTTAAATAGCCTCCTTCATAATGAACAATATGGCTTTACAAAAGGTCGTTCGACTACAGATGCGGGTGTTGCTTTGTTGAAACACATATTTAATGCATGGGAGAACTCGCAAAATGCTATTGGAGTTTTCTGTGATCTCTCCAAAGCCTTTGATTGCGTGCACCATGACACTCTTTTACATAAACTACGTCATTACGGTGTCCAAAACGAGGCTCTCAACGTAACAAATTCTTATTTACATAATAGGTTCCAATGTGTAGATGTTAATGGTGTGAAATCTTCCGGGCTACCAGTTCTGTTAGGTGTGCCGCAAGGCTCAATACTGGGTCCATTCTTGTTCTTAGTATATATCAATGACTTACCATTCCATTTAAAGGGCATCTGTGACGTTGTACTGTTTGCAGATGATACCTCTCTTATTTTTAAAGTAGACAGGAATAGACAAGATTTTGACGACGTAAACAGTGCACTCTCAATAGTTACGGATTGGTTTACGTCAAATAACCTAGTTCTCAATGCCAAGAAAACTAAATGTGTAAAGTTCGCCTTACCAAATGTTAGAAATCTAGGACCCAACATCGTCTTAGATGAAGAGGTGCTTGAAACTGTGGGCTCGGCAGTATTTCTGGGAATAACAGTTGATGCCAAACTTCAGTGGGGACCACATATATCCAGCCTAGCAGGAAGGCTCAGTTCGGCTGCCTACGCCGTCAGGAAAGTAAGACAATACACTGACGTTGATACAGCTCGTTTAGTCTATTTTAGTTATTTTCACAGCGTTATGTCCTATGGTATTCTGCTGTGGGGCAAAGCCGCTGATATACAAAATATATTTGTCCTGCAAAAACGAGCTGTTCGAGCAATTTACCAGCTAGGTGCCAGAGTTTCTCTAAGAGATTTTTTTAAAGATATTGGTATTCTCACAGTTGCATCACAGTTTATCTTTGCCAACATCTTTTATATTAGGTAAAATATACACTTGTACACTAAAAACAGTGATATTCACAATGTTAACACTAGAAATAAGGACAAACTACGAACTCCCTTTCACCGGCTTCATAAGGTTCATAACTCATTTGTTGGGCTTGGTATAACTTTTTATAACAAGCTACCTTCCTCTTTGCTAGATTTGCCTTATAATACGTTTAAAGCTCAAGTAAAATCCAACCTTTGTTCAAAGGCTTACTATTCAATCAACGACTACTTAAACGATAAGAATAGTTGGTCGGCCTGATTAACTCAAGACAATGTTTATGTTCTTTCTCCAGAATTAGCTTACTGACAGGTTATATGAGTTCATGTAATTGTTTTTTCTTTTTTTTTTTTGTTGACTGTATAAGTAAATTCAGTTTAATTTTATTTTAATTTATTATTGACATAATCAATTCATTTCAATGTTTTGTAATGAGTTGATTGCAATAAGTGATTAGCTAGCGACCTCTATGATTGATCATTTTATTCTTGCCGGAGTAACCGGCAGCAAGTTCGTCATGCTCCCTTAGATGTCACTGCTTGCGGTAGCGTCGGGGGTCGGGTTGCCTCCTTCCCTCAAATATGGCGAGGGGGGTAATGGCTGATCTTTGCGTTATGCTCGTGAACGGGTGCTGCTTGTGGTGACTGGTCGTCTTGCTGACCATGGTTTTATTGTTGTTATTAGTAATACCTAACTTGTTTATTAATTTTTACTTTGATGGTCCTGGTCTATCATTTGTGCCTTCAGGTGACAGCTATGTGAACAGAACCCAGCATTGCATAAATATGTAAGTTGTCACGCCCTTTATACCTGGAGGCTTTTATTTAGGTAGTTTTTATTTTTATTTTATTACTTTTGATTTAGTATTTTTATTTTAGCTTGAGTACGTATAGATTTTTATGGTATTTGTTGGTATATTGGCGTGGCTAGCTAACATATGGCAAATAATTTTATTGAATGTTCTGTGTCCTGTAATGTTAATTAGATACTTTGCAGGTCTAGTTTTGTATACAGTCGAGTATTTTATAACTGAACAGACAGCTGTGCTGCTGGGGAGTTTGTTGCGCCACTTCTTCTCCCCAGCGAAAGCACTAGGAAGTGGTGAAGGGCGGGCGTTTTTGGGGGACTGTCTTATGTAATTTTGACGTTCGAAAAGTGCTGATTCTCAGCCTAGTTTGAATAAATGACTTTTGATTTTGATTTTAGACACCGGCACGAGGCAGCGATTTGAATGGAATATGAGCTGTAAAGTGCATTTGAATTGATATTTAAATATTAACGTCTAAAGGGTTTATCAGAAAGATGGATTGGCTATGATTATAAACCTATAAGTATTGGTGCGAAACAATCGTATTTTGAAAGATGCATCTGTTTAAGTGACAGACTGCAAGGGAATGACAATTGATGACGATGGTTTATTTAGTTAGGTAAGTAGGTGCCTACATTTATTTGGACTTTGCTTAAGACTGAGTAAATGCTGCCAATTATTTTAGAGTTTTTCACAGATTATAATCAGCTAGATTAATTTAAATAATGTTGTCTACACTACGTAAGTCGGTGCCAAATTAAAATTTTTGTTTTATTATTTAGGAAAATTGGCATTTTTGAATAAAAAAATTAGTTTCTAATGTAAATGATTCAGTCATTAATACAAATAAATAGATTAAACGGTTCACTGAAATACCATCATAAAACTAACTTAACACACATCTAGGTACTTACTTACAAGTTACTTAATAGTAGGTACATAAGCAGGTACTTACATAAAAAAAATAAAAGCTACAATTTAACTGAATATAAGATGTTTAATAAGAACTAGCACGTGGGCACGTGGGCAGAGAGCCGAGCACGCACTATATTCGGAGAACTACTCGAAACAAGTTAAATCAACCCTTAGGTAGGTATCGATCTGCTGAACACGTCGACGTGTCATTGTTTACTGAATAGGTACCAGACTGGAATCAGACTGATCGAAAAACCTATAAAAGTTAACAATATAAAGGCGCCATGATGAATTTCCTGTGACACACAACACAAACATGAGTCTGTAATCATTTTATAATAATTATTATTATAAGCCTGGGACACTTTCTGGATCAAGGAAAACCACAAGGCGGCTCATTGTTAAAATCAATCCGGTACACACACCTACAGTCCGACATGCCTACCACGCCAGCCTGTCAGATTTATAACCGTAGTCACACACAGACTTAGTTAAAGTGATTGAACCAACACGTTCCATACAGATACGATATCTTTGTAACTGTAACTCTCAGGTCATATACTGTACATATAGGACATGAACATCCTCGTCGTGGGACACAGCTAGTCCTTGATAAGTGGTGGTACCGAGAAGTGGGTGTGGGATGAGTAGCGTGGTGTATCCAGCTGATAAGGCTTCCGGCGAGGTCGTCGCCCTTCCGCCGATAGCGGTCAGCTGGCGGCTCCCACTGACATTGCGGGAACACTCTCACTTACTAATTACACTAGTAAAGAAATTAATTGTCATTTGGAATGAGTTTGATATAAAAGTGCGGTAACAGAGACTCAATGCCGGTAATGTTTGTCACACACAAGTCTGAATCAAATGGTTTGTGTATGAAACGATGAATGTTTTATCTCCCTATCGAATATCTAGTTAGTGGTACTTCATAGATACAATTTCAATTTACGAGTACTTATCTAATAATAAGACTAAATTGCAGGTTCTATTACTTTAATAGTTATGGAAAGTAAGAAATTATATCTAATGATCCTCATTAAATAAGTGGAATTTCCTTCTTTAACCATATTGAATAGAAAATGTAGGAGGCAAATCAATCTGAGATTCTAGATGGCATTCAGCGAATTCAATGACATCTAGAGCCATAATTCATCTCTTCATTAGGTGAAAATTGAAAATACTAACTAAAGTATATTAATCAAAGGTAGACATAATAATTATAATCATGTCATACTTAAGACGATTTTATTGATATTATAATATCAAACCTACCTACCTGCCTACCTACCTGTAGTAGAACTTTATTTCTTGGGTAGAATAGAGACAAATAAAAAGCTCTAAATTCAAAGTAAATAAAAAAACGTTATTCCTATTTCCAATCAAAGGTCAAATTCACTCATCATCACATGTCATTAGTCCTCCAATCTATCCTATTTCAAACTACCTGCCAACAATGGAAACTTCACCGACTGCTCGTCTGCGCGCGCGCCGGTGATTTTCCTACAATTAATGCACTCACCGATACGATAGCACGGGAGTTTCCTTTGACACACTTGTGTTGAGCAACAGCCGCCGCGGCCTCGGGGATATGTTCCATTCATTGATAGTAAGCATGTGTGATGCTATCATGTAATAGGGTAAATAGAACTGTAGGTATGTGCCTACCTATTGTTTTGTTTATTATAATTATTTAATGTTTCTTATTGCCTTTAATGAAAGATACATAGTAGTTTGGTGTCCACCAAATCGTGCTTTGATTTAAAGCAAAAGAAGTCGTCAAGATCACCAACACGCTAGGAAAACACAGCTAATCACAGTAGGTACTATAAGTATTGATTAGCCCACAGAAAGATACTGCCGCCATGCCGTCTATTTGTAATCGACTGACATATTTTCCTTATTTCCTCACAAGTAATTATAGTTATTTACATTCGCAGTGATCTAATGCTTCGTAACACTTCGATATATTTTGACCTGTGACGTCACGGCCGCTAATACCTCCGTCCTTTCAGCGTGTTTGTTTATCTTTCTCCAAACACTGTTTATGTCTCACTGTTTTGTCTATTTGTTTAATAGAAAGTTTTGTTTATGTTCCTTGGAATTAATTAATTACACTATCACATTCGTTGATGTTATATTGTAGATCGTGTACATAAATAACTTAGTAATTAATTAATTAATTAATATTGTTTGTCTAGTTGAAATCTACGGAAAGTACTTAAATGTGATGAGTACGTGAGAGTGTGAGTCTAAAGTTCACGACACGAATAAGTATGTCACTTCTAATTAGATCATCCTACTAACACAATGTAGGTACAGTATTTTCCACATGAGTGTACCTACCCTTTGCACCTACAAAATAATTGTAGGTACCTATGCTTTGTTCTCTTTCCATTCAGACCATTCTCTTTGTTGTTTCCCTGAGCCTGGTTGTCATACTTAACGAAAATTAATAACCTTGCAATGCCAATAGGCTCGCTCGCCCCCTATTACTTGGAACCTAACATAACTAGCGAAATGTGGGTGTACCTACTACAGGTAGGTACAGTTACACCTCTGCCTAACCCATCGAGGAATATAGGCGAGATGTTAGTTCCAAATGAAACGTAAACATCTGTTCCACTCTCACTTGGAAGAGTGTGAAATTCACAAACATGTTCTTTGACCCGTCCCAAATTCTGTGGCAGACTTGCACCGTCGGTCGGTCTCGCTTCCCTGTTGGTTGCCAGGCCAGTTGGCGCCCGCACCAGCCCCATCCATCACGAGGCGTGATTGGCAAGCGTGCCACTTATCACAGCAACACCGCCATGATGTGATAAGACTGTTGATGGGATTGGCAAATAGTTTACGGAAAACGGAAGGCGGAGTATGTGTATGAATGTAATTAGATATCGTACTTGTTTTTGGCTTGTAGTCAGTTTCTTCACGTGTTCTGAATGAATATGACTTTGACATCAGTAGCGAGAATGTAGATAAGTCGCACATTTGGCATACCAACATGATACAACATCCAGAAGGATGCGTATGAAAATGCAATTATTTCGTGAAAAAAATTGTAACCTTATTGTAGTAATTAATCATCTTTTAAGCCAATACTCAAGAATTTTTAAACCCTCTGGTATAAAAATTTTGTGGGATCCAACGTCAAAAATATTAATCTGGAATTCAAAAGTGGGATCCAACGAAAATAAATCCCTGGTAAGTCGTCAAAACAGAGGTCAGTCCAATACTTTACACAAAGATGCCAAATAATTAATATGCTTTATAATGACATTAATGATCAATCATCGTAGTTTTATTAGACACAATCTTTTCAATAGGAAAAAGGAGGTGTCAAAAATACAGCTATCAAGCATCAATCAGTTGGCCATAGAGCATCTTCCACAAATCCTCGGTACATCAATAGTACTCGAAGTGGGTCACAGCGGGCACGGTGACTGGTGACCAGCTGTTAATTCGGTGGAACCTTGGCCCGGCGGGGTGCGTTGCACAACAAACTATTCTGATGCATCACCTTGCCCGTGTTACAACACTGTAGGGAGACGGATAGGGGATCGCTTTATATCCACTCAATGTTTTTGGAGCTTACGGCTTTAAGAGTGGTGAATTTCGAGGCATTTTTCCCGGGCATTTTTCGGGGGTAGAATTTCAACATTTTCCGGAATTTTCATAGCTTTTTGTACAATTTGGGGATGCAAACATCAGCATGGTTACCAAATCAATTATGATTTGCTTGCAGAATGGTTTGATGTTACAAAAAAAATGGTAGCTCATATCAACTAATTAAGAACTTAGCACGTAGTTTTGTGCCCCAAATATCATGAAACAGGTAAATAACACCAGGATACTGAGTCTATTTATACTCAAAATAAATAGCCAATAACCGCAACAAGAGCAACCACAAATAGAACTGTGGGAATATCGCCTTTTAATTATAGTGGTCTAAATACGGACTTAATTATCGCCGGAAAACAAATATACGGGAAAATATAACGGGATAAAATATCAATAATACCAATTTTAGCTTCAAAGTGAACAGTAGTATTTGCTCTAATTACCTACCTATCGTCCAATAATTTCCACAGTAATTGCTACATAGTTTTGTTATTTTGTACTAATCTGGAGGCGATAAGTTCGCTAAGCGGAGCGCGTGCGCAGGCCGCAGCGCATGCGTGCGGCGACCCACAGTCTGCCGCATCGCGGTCAAGGCGACTGCACTACACATAGATACATTCATTACACTTTGGACCTGTCGTGTTAACACAGAACCACGGGAAGTGGAAAACTAGTCCTCAAAGTAATTGCCACCTTGAATCACTTGGTAGAGGCGAATTGTCTTTTCTGTACGAGACTCGTGCTTTATACATATCGGTATCGTTTGAGAAAGATTTAAAGATTTCTGAGATATATTTTTGCAAATGTCATTCAGTAGTCTGTTTGTATTTTGCATTAAGTCAGCTGCCCTACTATCAAATCCGAGGTGTGAAAGTTGTTGTCAACAAATGATTGCCAAAATCAAATATGTCCAAACAAATAAATATTTAACAATAACGTTTAATATACTCTCAACTGCGCCCACGCATACCATACGACATAAATTACAAAGGTTAGTCGCAGTTAACGGCCGATTAACATGCCCACCGCGCGTACTTAATTATAATTATTTGAAATTTACTCGCAGCGTCACGCCTAGCCACCTGATTATAGATCTAGGTGTGAACTACGTTTTACCGTGCAACCGACCGCTGAAACTGAAGTAACTGTTTAAAAAAATCTTGTGAAATATTTCTTTGTATATTTTAGCTCGGTTTAACATCTCACTTTTCAAATGTTTGAAGAAGAATGTGTCTGATATCGTGTGTTTAAAAGCATTTCTGGTGGGATTTTGTGAATACTGAAATAACTCATCGGGATGCTTTCAGCTACTCATTGTATTCTTATTGACAGCTGTCAAACCCGTCGATTATATTTAACATGCCTAAAATCCGAAGATACCATTTTGTATTGGTCCCGCAATCTTGAAGAATATAGATCTCTAAATAGTTTTTCGCACCTAGATTATCTGCAAACATACGACGGCTCAGCTGTCATGTCGCACATCAAACGGGAGCTCAGCGGTGCTACATTGAGTGCCAAACATTCATCAAAGATGACACTAGCTTTTGTCCACGTGAGTAATGTGGGAGCAGAAGTTATCATCCCTTCGAAACTTTGTAAAACATTATACTTATTGTGATGAGGCTCCAAGAATAGGATGTCCAATTACTTCAGAATTAAGAGATATATGTAGTGCCAAGTACCTCGTCTACTCCACACCTCGGAGACGATAAATCATGGTCGCACGGCTCTGCCAAACGTACGGAGTCGGTAGGCCGCTCTACAATATGATTTAAGTAATTGTTTTAGATTGGACAATGATTCAGTAATGTTTTGAGCCAATTCACGTAGAAACTGTTTGTCACGTGTTTTGGTCACGCTTTTTTGACTCGTGATTGAGTTCAAAAACCGATCGTTATCATTCTAAATTGGGTTAAATCAAAAGAGTAATAAATACGAACTACTACGTTAATGCTTTGTTTACCTACTTTTGCTGTACCAAACTCGTATCAAAACAAAACCACATCGCACATAACGAAACGAGTCGTAACCCAGTTTGCGTGTAACATGCAGTTTCCACGAGCCGGCAACCGGGATCCGCTGTGATCCGCCGGCATCCGGAGCGGCGACCTCGCAGCATGCCTGCGGACGCCAACTAAAACAAAATCCGATGACACGACACGCCTCCCCACATAAATATTACGTGTAGTAGGAGTAGTAGGACATCCATTATGTGGCAAATTGGTGAAGGTTTCAGAGTGACCTGGTTTGGCATGAGACATGTTGCTAACAGCTAAGATCGAGATCAAACTAATTTTCATGAAGTAACTATTGAGGGATTGACTTTGGATGATAGGAAAAACGAATAGAACCATACTGCGTCCATCAGTGCTAATAAGACAAAAACACAGAACTAGTGAGGCTTAAGACTAATGAATTTGCAGAGCCAGACTTTATTAACTTCGATTACTCAATACTCAGACAGAACCGATTAGTCGATGACATCAAATCAATTTAGCTTTATCCCACTTTCTTTCCACACCATATGACTAAATCACAAAGATTAAGAAACCAACATTAAAAATTTTATTTCGTTACTTTTATTTGGACTTTTGTAAAGCAGCGATTGAACAAAATACTACTAGAAATTAAATAAGCATTTAATCGGATTAACTGGCAGACAGGATGGAGGGAAATTTCCAGTTATGCTATTACAGTGCCAATGCCAGATTAAGATTGTTAACCAAGTTCCTGCTACAGACTCAAGACTAACATGATTATTTACAACGTGTAAAAAATGCCACCATAGCAAAACTACCGGGGTAGACAAAACTCTCTTGTATCAAACAGATATTGCACTTCTACAGCAATTCAATTGTTGTTCTTCCTCAAGGAAGAAATCAATCAATTAACCAATATAATCTCTGGTATAAACTGCCACGCACAAAAGAATGCAAAGCAGCCAAACTTCGCTAGCCACTCGCACTTGACCAGTGCCATAATAGTCATAGTTGATTTTCGAGTCCTGAGCGAGCATAACGAGGTCTATATCTGGCCACCATCCAATCAGGTGCGAAGCGTTATGTTCGGGAGTCGCGCGGCCAATGCTAATAATACCCGGTCGAAGCGGCGCCATTTATAGCCTAACCAGAATAGCCAGCCAAACATATAGACGCAGCGATAGATATGTCCGATGTCGAGACAGATTTAGACGGCGATGGGAACGCCATTTACGGAATACTTATAATAGAAACAGCTTTCAGTCGAAGTTAATCGATGCTTGAATAAGGATCAAAGGCCGAAGCGAAAGGCGTGTGCATTAGTGTTGTAAGAGCGGACGACTCCGGAGTTCCAGCGGAATTAATAAGGCGGTTCAGTTTCCATTCGTATTCCATATTTGTAAAGAGGAATTGACAATGGCTTATCAATTACCAATGCGGAATTTAAAATTATCGCTAACGTAAGCATTACAAATAATAATGTGACAAACGATTTTCTTAAATACTATCCAAAAAAATAATAAAATGATAAAAATGATGAATGATGATGAATAATAATGATATTTTAGTGTTCCAGAAAATTGCTCCACGATTCTGCATGAAATACGGTTTCTGGCACATCTGAAACTATAAAGTTTTCAGTGGGAGCGCCATTCAGACGAGTATGTACAAGAGCGCTAACGAGCCAAAAGCACTGGCAGCCAACTCTGGCATCGCTGCCCGCGCGTCATTTCCGGTGGTGCATTATTTAGAGTCCGAACCCTTTTAGATTTCCGGTAGGCCCGCCTTCTTGTGAACAGTTGATACTAAAATTAAATATAGATTCCGAAACTATTTCATTGAAGGGTGTTATAAAACTAATATAAAATATTTCCGTATTATACACATAATTTATTGTCTTGTTCCCAACTTTTCTTTGTCTATACTTGCTCTGTTATTACTGCAAATATGTTCTTGTAAGCGGAACCGTTCACATCATTAATTACCCGACATGTGCGAGCGACAGTGGAGCGGTGATCATGACGATATATTTAGACGTTACCGCATAAGCCCAAGTTTCTTGTCACCACTAATTGATATCGCCTAGCCAATATACATTGTTCAACTCGGGCCGATGTCACTGCTGTTTTAAAACTAAACATATTTAATTATAGTTTCAAAACAAGCAAACGTACAAAACTAACAATAAAAAAAAAATATAATAGATTATGAGTACACGTGTATAACATACTTCCTGGTTGAACACTCCCGTTAAAACTTTTAACCCTTAGGTATACTAATATTCTCACATAAACAATGCAATACAAAACGATTCGGAACTCATCCTTGACCGCCGAACTGACTCGAGTAGGTACAAGTGTACTCACAACTGTTATTTGTTGTCACTGTATACATCTTTTTTCACTATCATAAGTAAATAATTTGGCAAACATTTTGACGACAGACCCTGACTTTAGTCATTCACAAATTTACGATGAACTTTTTTTATACATAGTTAAAGTTAAATATTGTTAAAATTTGTACTCGTTGACGTATATTTCATATATCGTCAATCGATACACTGACCCGCTTGAAAGAACTAATGACTGAAATGTCACTGATTTATTGGCAGCTGCGCCATCGGAAAATCATGAGATTCAACAATGTCATCAACATTTCAGACATAAGCATTTAGATTGCGCTAGTGACATGGCACGTGGTGCTGCTACAGAAGACAAGCAACAAAGAAGCAGTAAGAAGCTTAAATTATGTTATTATAAATAAAAATTTACTCAATGGGCAATTACAAGATAAAAGGATGGAATCAAACGATGAAGATAAAGTAGCATCACCACATTCAGCACCTGTTGTTGTGTTTACAGTCGGAGCCGGGAGCTAGACCTTGCGCGCGCGTCCCGGTGTCGCGTGCGGTAGGTCGCGGTGACCCAGCGGAAGCTGACAGGCTTGCTTGGTAATTGGCGATGTCATACTACTGATCCGTGATGGGAATATTTTACTACAACAAATGAGCATAGATTACTTGAATGGCATATTGACAATGAATAAGCAATATGCGGACTAAAAAACTAAAATAGGGAAAAAAAATGTTGACCACTGTTCTCGTAATCTGATTGAGTTTCCCAGTATTACGTTATCCAACATTTCCACTATTGATCAAAACCAAGCAACTGACTACGAATATAAAATCAAAGAACACAAACATCTATTTTCACTAGCAATATCGTCTAATCTTGAACTGTAAATATAAATGGATATCGACAATTTGGCAGGAGGGCAGGCGGAAACTTCCTACATTTGTGCATTTGATGCGCAAACTATAAGTACATACTGCAGCTATTACAATAGTCCGGTGAGTTTGTAAATCAAACCACGTAACACGAAGTATTTGATAGAACGATCTGATGCCCACGGTTGGGAATTGAAATAGGCATCAATCATGTAACGGAAGACGACATTATAAACCGTATTATTAAAAAATGGTATGAGAAAAAAAGAAAATAAAAACGTTATCAAACTAACCATTAGTCTTAGAACTGGCTTTTTAATTTGTAGAACAATAAGTTCATTGAACTGTGCTTGTTGCAAAGTCTTCTCAACTGAATGCCAATGAGGTCATCTCGGACGAGTGATATATATGTCGCAGCCAACTGGTTAAATTAGCCGTTCAGTTAACCGCCTAGCCTTTTAACTAAACGGCGGCCGTTCAACTAACGGCCTGAATGATATTCAATTACAGTTTAAGTTGGAAGTCTGTAACCAATCACGCGCGAGCCGAATTGGTCGCAGTAACTAAGCCAGTGCACCCCGACCAAATGGGTTAGGTTAGGTTAGAACTGTAATCTAATAATGTAAGTAATGTAAAGTGGAGGAGCATCGCGAGGGCTGCTTTGGCCAAAGAAAATGCAGAGTCATCAACCACGACCACTCTGTCAAGAGTGAACGACTAAGGAGGGAGAGAACTGTAATCAACCGCGTGCAAGCCGGAGAGCGAAGCGAAGCGAGCACTACTTCTAAAGGCCAGGCAGTTAACTGAACGGCTAATTTAACCAGTTGGCTGCGACATATAAACCACAAGCATGTAGGATACTAGAAGGTAACTTGAACAATAAAATAAAAGTGACAAACATCCTTGCTTAGTAGTATCGCACTTGTCCTTAGTTTAACTTCTTTGACGTTGGTCAGAAGGAAACAGAACCAAATTAGAATAATTCACGCACATTATACTACAAGTTCGCTTCAAATAATCATCCAATAAATACAACAGCCCCAGTCGATATGAATGAAAACTCACACAGTCATGTCGACAATTTTATTCAATGACCCGACCTCCATCCAAGCCACGTGTATTACGCGAACATTATCCAATGAAGGTTACTAGTCGCCGCTAGTACTCTCGGGTACATAACACACGCAGTTCCGGAAGTCGTACGACCAATACGCCAACGTGACGACTTAACGAGGATATATTTGACCCCGTTGAAGCTAACCGGCAGGTGGTGGTCTACTCCAGTCAATTTCGGAGTTTGATCCGCTGACACTGGGTTATTGCCGCTTCCTGCCCACGACTGCAATGAGGCTAATTGACGTGAACCTTTGTGTCTATAAATGTAACCAGTTCAATCCTTATGCTCTAGAATGCAATATCATTCAAGATATTATGGTCATGTAACAAGATAGTAAAAGGGTGATTTACACACCACAAAACACTAATAACAAGCAACATCAACATCGTTTTTACTTAATAATAATCACTCATAACAATATCTAACGTAGTATCTTAAATAATGAATACAGAATTTATGAGCAAGGAAAATCTTAGCAAGACAAACCGCTAAATCATGAAACGTTTAAGTAACCTAAAAGCAAATCACCTAAGCTAAACTTCAACCTTACTACCACAAAACAGTGTTTATCAGTTGTTTAGGCTAAACACCTTTTAAACACGACATATTTCTATGGACTTTGACGTAACACTGACATTAGACACACGTTGAACAAGTGTTTAAGTTTTTGTGGTAAGACCCTAAAACTTTACGATGCCTGAAAACAAAACAAAAGCGGTGACGTTATAGGCAAAGATTGTAAAAATTAATAGAGTTAAATTGGGCAACAGAAGTTGTGGGCATTATAGAATTTATGACGTCTGGCCAGCGACCATTGTCATTCTTACACACACGATTGCGACTTTCGAGGAAACTATCTTGATAATGACGATTTCAGAAACGATACACGGCATACGTAACGATTAAAATTTATTTGAATGTGGACATCACTGACATTAACCGCAACTAATGTTTGGCATGCACACAGCTATTGCAGTGTTTGTAATAAAACTGAAGAATCTATCTACAAAAATCAAAGCGTTAATGAAAATGATGAAACGATATATTCAATCAAAAATTAATACCGTTTCTAAGTTTGGAAATAACAATAAGCTACGCTATTTATTGGGGGTCGAGGGGCCGAGAGTGGACTAAACGTTTAAAACATTGCAAAATACAATTTTGAAGGCAGACACCAAAACATTTTTGAGTGTTGCGTCACTTTTCCAAAAGAGGTCTGCACGCCTCGATACTTTCACTTTGTAGCGTGAGGAAACAATAAATGGTTACGCGTCTTTATATATTTTCAAAATTGAAAGGAATTTACTGCTACAAAGTTACCTACGTGATATTAAATAGTGTTATTTATAAAATAAGAGTACTAATCACTGTTTTGTTTAAGTCATATTTATGCCACGCGACTGATATTTCTCGAAATTATTGATAACATTCCTAATAGTTATTATTGTTATTAATATACTGCTTATTAAAGCCTTAGAGTCTATACTAATATAATAATGCTGAAGAGTTTTTTTTTATTGTTTGAACGCTAAGTAATCTCTGGAACTACCAGCCGGATTTGAAAAATAATTTTTGCATTGGATAGCTCAATTCTTGAGGAAGGTTATAAGATTAACATCACGCTACGACCCAAGAGAAAAAAGGCAGAAATAACGCTAAGCGAAAACGAAGTAATAGCGCGGGCGGGCGATGCGATGCGACGCGGTGGGACAGGGGAACAAGAAATTTCACACGGACGATGTCGCGGGTCGAAGCTAGGATAAAATATGTTCCATTTAGGGCGTCGTATTCAGTAGATAAGCTGACTAAATGCAGAGCATTATCGTGGCATTAATGTTATAGGTATCACGTTACATATTTGATTACACAAACTGGCGGGAATTTGCCAAGGCTGGCAGGTGCGTACAGCAGTGATGGTATTCAGTATAAATGGGGTGTAATTACGGGGGACTGACAGAACATGCCGTAAGTGATACCTGTGAAAACGAAGCGTTTGACAACTGGGTGTAGTTTGAAAGTTAAATTAGTGATAGTATCATAACATAATGTATTGATGGCTCAGATTTTTATTAATAAAACTAGTACATCTTTAAACTCAAACTCAACTCAAAGCATTTATTTCAATTAAATCATTTATAGGCACTTTTGAATTGTCAAGAAGTCGGTCAGTCTGAAAATATGAAGCTAGTTGTGCTGTTTATAAGAGTAAATAGAATCAAAGGCATAGGCTGACAGACACACAGACGCACATTAATGATAACTACGATAAGACTAGTTACAAAAATAGTAGCCAAAAAAAATGTTATCAATTCGCAGCCGAAATAATTAAGTAATGAAGGCAATGAAAATAAACACAAATGATAATTTGTAAAAACATTTACACAGTCCGCATTTAGTTCACCCATAAAGATAACGTTTCACTTCATGAAATGTTATGTGATCAAAACTAGACATCTTGAATGAGCAGACAACAAGACAAAAAAAAATTGCTTCTGAAGACTAGAAATAACCAAAGCTCATGTCGCTTATACCGAATGATTTATTTACCATTTACCATCTCGAAATTTGTACAGGGTGTTCTACCCATGAATATGAACAACTTTCATTATGGGACCAACTATGAAACACAAAAAAAAATCTGTGGTTTAATACAAAAGTTCAATAGCTACTAGACCAAAATGTATGAAACACCTGATTTTTTTATTGTTTCGAGACGGTAAAAAAAAAATCACCAAACCTGTAAAGCTAGTTCAAGTTGAAGCAGTATTATATTACTTCGAGTTTAGACATATTAAACGTGTTGAGATTCGCATATCTAAAAATAACATACCTACACACGATTATGATGTCATCTTCTTTTTAAACCTCTAGGAGGTAGGTGATATAAACTTTATAATTATCTAATTGCAATGCAATACGGCCAACCAGCAGATTATTCTTGAATGCAGCCACGTCAAACATTTCGTCGACGTAAACACACGAGACGAGCTCGTTTTTCAACAATTTATTTCGTTAATATTTTCGAAGAATATTACATGTTACTAGCTGCGCCCCGCGGTTTCACCTGCGTAAGTTTCGATTTAGGGGTATGAAAAATAGATAGTAAGTAGCCGATTCTCAGACCTACTGAATATGCATATAAAATTTCATAAAAATCGGTCAAGCCGTTTTGGAGGAGTATGGTAAATAACATTGTGACACGAGAATTTTATATATTAGAAGAAGATTCAATTCAAATTCAATAAACATAAATAAACGGTAAACAGTATAGTACTATCGTCAGCAAATAAGATAAGTCAGTTTTGTTATTTTGATAACGTTTTGCGAAAGAACCTCGAAAACAAGATATTTTATAAACGAAATCGACCGTTGATGTTGCTGAAGTGTATTCATGACGACAGGACTAAAGTTCCATAAGTACTGAAGCTAATCAAGCGGAATAAGCCTATCCCAAGTTTTTCACTCAATCATATAAACAGACTAGTATTCCCATAAACGATACAATTTTCTTGGTACGTTTTCGTGAAAGTTTCTTGTTAGGTAAACAAGCTTCTCACACCACTACGCCAAAGGTCAAGGAGTAATGTCAGCACCTACACGCACTTCTGAATCAAATGAACGATATTCTCTTTAGATTACGTTATCCCACGCACGAGTGAGCGTTGCTATTTGAAAAATCTCTGAATATGTTTTGTGAATAAATTGCTAACAATTAACACAAGTTTACAGCACTGTTTGTTGAACTTGTTGTTGAATATCAAAGGAATGTAAACAAAAGTAGCATAAATATTGTTAAGAGAAGCCTTCCAATTTTTCCTAAAACAAATACCGCTAGGCGATCCCCCGAGGTAATGCCTAAACCGGTTAATCGATTTTTTTTTTATTGTCCCGGCTCCAATCACAATCATGGTCAAAACCTACTAAATATAATATAAATCAATGTCCAACTTCCTACTCTGATGGTTTTATTACGGAAGCCTATATTTGATGGAGAAAAAACTATTGATTCGATTTTACAGTTGGCTGGATCGAAATTGACTACCTAGTTACCTGCCATTTAATCCCAATCGACTTCCTCGGAAGAGTTCTTGCCAAACAATCAATGTTTTGTCTTGTCCCATGTTACGACAAGAACAATATAATCTTAACATCCTTTAATCTTAATCCTTTAGGTATTTGTTCCATATACCTTCTAAAAAGCTTCCGGTTTTCAAAAATGGAGTATAATGTGGGCGATTCAAATGCATTGGGAAATAAGCTTGAGCATATTACAGCGGCTTATTCATCATGTTTGAAGAAGACGTCATCAGCAACAGCAAATTCTGTGGCTCCAGGTATCCTCTGACGTAAGTTAAATCTTAGGTAAAATCAAGTAAAATGTATAAATTTAGCTAAAGAAAAGTATTCTTCAGTAGTTTTCTGAAAGAATGTTATACAAACTTGTGTATTTATTTTAACTGTTCTTAACTGTACATGCGGAAAACGAAAACACGGAAACCTGAAGTCTTACAAGTAACTAATCTAACACAAAAGTTTTCAAGGCTCGAAGTTTTTGTACGCAGTGTCACGGTCCATCGCCGGGATGGAAGCAAGAACACGCAAATAGAAGCAGCCATGCATTGACGAACGCACTATAAGTGCTAACACCAATAAACAACGATTTACAGTAAATAAATAAGGAAACCTATACATATAATTATGTCCAACAATAAACGAGAAAGCGAAGTGATTTGAACAGTAAATAGTTTATTCACGACGCGATAAAAGCTTTCCTAAAAAGTGGAACCAGTTCATAGAACAGAGTCGAACTGTTTTTTTTAGAACTCTTTTAACCTTTAAAGGTAGTTCTGCGATACACGATACAATAAAGTTATTCTCTGATCCTACTCAATTTTAATCATCGAAATTCAAATATGTTTGACAAAATAAATAATATTTCTTGATACCGACACTTATAACAACTCTTGGGTGTGAAGCTAATAGTTTGTGCTTATTGCTTTAACTTGCCGACTAACGTTTTGTATTTCCAATAATTATATTCCTTTTGCCTGTCAGTGAGTCATCGAGATAAACAAAAACGTTACATCGTCGTACGCCAGTATTTTCCTGTTACCCGACCGCAATGATGATGCAGCCCATTCACTAACCCTGAATGACCTCTTTGAACCACAACAAAAGTTATTAGGCCAGCGCGGTTCGATTAGAAGCAGTTTGATCTGTCCACAGGAACTTGGCTATACCCGGTAATGATATATATTATTAAAAAAACCGGAAATTCTTATTTAACCACTAGTTAACTGAGTAATTAGTCAGTTCATTTTTGTTTACCTACAACTTGTTGACGTCAATGTATTGGAAACCGTAGCCTTTACACAAAGCTTCAGCTTGATTTAAAGTAAGTAACTTTAAGAGTTGAGAATATTAGTTAAGGAACAATGTAATCGTGTAAATTCTTACAAACTTTGCCAAGTGTAAATCTTTTCACCACGACATTATTTTACTTTTCTAGCTGCTTTTGTTCACACCTGACCAAATCAAATGGTTTCAACATTATACATTATGCATACATAAAACATTATTTACAACGACGCGCTCTAGTAATATTTCGTTTTTATTTACTATCCAAGGCGATTATGACTTCAATGATTAACCACAAGCACAGAATAATGAATAGTACTAACCGTGGTACTAACCCACAGCTACACATAACAGGATAATAAACGAATAAAAACGAAAGCAAACAAATGGGAATTACTGCTATGAATCAGGAAATATTGCTGTTGTGCGCATAAAAAGTCTGTATAGCTTTTTATGTTTTATAGGGAGTTATTTAACTATAAGTGACACAAAACATTTTTCCTTGATTGTACTCAGAAGATGTATATTGTATTGCAATTGAAAATTGTCTATCATGAAATGTTCGAAAATTAAAAGTAGGTATGACTTTCGGTGCTCTCCATCGCACGCAGTTCGTCTAGACAGGAGTTCCGTAATTATTTCTGTCGCGAATCCAAGAAGCGTGCGTCATTCCCTTTGACGCAATGAACCGAAAAAAACGCATCGATCATCACCACACGAAATGCACAACCACCAATACAATAAGCATTATTTATTATCCTACTTATCAAACAAACAATGCAATTTAATCAGTCACTTAGCTGAAACCCATTTTCAGTAAGATAAATCGTACACACAAACAATGTTAATTAAATAAATACTACTGATAAATCGTACACACAAACAATGTTAATTAAATAAATACTACTGCTAGAATTAGACAATTAAAAACCTAATCAAAATAACAACTAAAACGGTAGCAAATATTTCTTAGAACTGGAAAACTTATCTTTGAGTATAAAGACATGACAAGGTTTTCCCCACATAAATAAGAAAGACGGGTGTGAAAAACTAGACAGTTTAATTTAAATCTACCTACGAGTATACGGATCCATCACTTAATGCTTACCCGATGACGCTAGTCCAAAGATAGCCCGTTATCAGTGCAGGCAATTAAGGTTATTTATAGAACTGATAAGGTTTTTACGCGAACCTAATGGTACTCCAAACGCCGAGTTGTCATTACATACATGTCATTACATAACATTAACAGTTATAGTACTTGATGTTTTATTGCGTAAAAAGATATTCTATACTCAAGATATTCTTGAATAACTTACTTGTATTCTAGAAATAACTGCAGTTTTCAGATAAGTTTAGGCTTTGCGATTTAATATGTGGTAGTATCCGGCTGAGGGTCAGTGGCCTGCGCGCGCGCCTGTGCGTCTGTGCCGGCCCTTAGACAGGTTCCGCGTAACGGGAGCCGGGACCGTGTCAATCACGACAATTATTTAGCCCTCACCATCGAGAGATCTCGAATACTTCATGTATGCGGGAGTTTTTGCTATGTTGGCATTTTAGTAGCGTGTACCTATTAGTAGCGTTGCATCGTGATTTTGTGATTACACTTGTATGAACTGGGGGCCAAAAAAGGCCACTTGGCAGAATCATAAAACAATTCATATCACGCAATTTCATCTATATGACAGTTTTGTATGGAGATTCGTAAAATGCTATAGGTACACCTCTGCATAACCCTTCAGGGATATATAGGTGTGAAACTGATGGATATGTAGATATGAATTGTTTTATGATTCTGCCAAAGTGGCCTTTTTGGGCCCCCAGAACATCTTCGTCGTCATCTTTCGTGCTTTGTTACCGCAAATTCGTATAGAACATAAGTAGGTATGTAGGTAGTATAACATGTTCCTAATTCATTAATTGTACCTACTAGTGTTTCTGGTTAGTTTCCAAATTAAAATTTAATAAATATAATATGCATTGACTTATAATCACTATTTCTAACACATTTACTAATGATTGAACGTGTCGAATTTCTATTTACCATACAATGGCACATAATAGACAATTGATTGAATGCAAAGTACCTGGTCTGCCAAATAGTAAACAGGTACATTAATTAGTAATTTTAATGAATAAGCTGAATTTGCAAATGGCAATAAAGGGGAAGTATTGAAACTGCTTGTTAATAATTTACATTAACAGAACAGAGAAAGGCTATTGATTAAGTTAGCGATCATCCAGTTTTGCGAACATTGTACCGATTCCTCTTACAGAATCCAACGGGATTCAAACTCCTCGTGCTCCGGTATAGCGTGCAGCTTTCTAATCGAACACACGCGACAGCTGCTAACTGAGCAATTAACAGTACTTATAGAAGATACCCATCGAACTGTCGACAACCGTGAAATCAGTGAGAGCCGTCCACAAGATTGTTTTATTTTGTAATTATTATATATATTATAAAAGACGCGGTGCTTTCTCTGAACACATAAACAGAAGTGGAAGGCATGACACTACTGCTTATTCTCTGAAACGACGACGCTTAAAGGTACTGGAGTGAAAATATTATACATATGTGACTAGTAGAACGTTGCAGAATTCATGAAAATCATATCGTAATTACCTTCAATGGACCTAATAATATTAGTATTATAATGATAAACTTTGGGTTTATCCGTAGATGAGATATGGCATTAATGGTTTTATTATAGCTGATAAAACGAAGGGACAGTAAGACGGAATTTAGTGGGCACATGGAGATAGAAAAATGGGGGAAGATAGGCACATGACTAGATGACCGATTTAGATAGCTTATTGGAGTAATTAGAGTCAAGGAGAAGAAATATCAGCAATAGACTGGAATTTGATTATGAAAGCGGATACAATAGATAGGCTAAATGCTTCGAGTTGGCTACATCGATCAAAAATTGAATTTCAAATCTAATTTGTGTACAAAATTGCTTGCATTGTTTTTTGTATTACTTGTTATGACGTCAAGCAATTTAAAATGCAAAGTGTTGGCCTTAACAAAGGTCCTGGCGGCAGAATTACAATACTGACATTGTTGATCACACTAAAGAACATAATGTATCATAGAATATTCTTATGTGTGTATGTTTGGTGTCATCCGATAAAGACAACGCGCTGTGGGAGATACAACGGCCAGCGTCACGTTCCACCACTAGTGTGCCATTATGCAATGCATTGTACTCTGATGCGATAGCTGGAGTTAGATTAGATTCAGTATTATTAAAAACCCGTTGGTTTATCATCGGCTTTGTTCTACACACTAGTGTTGAGGAGATTAGAGTGTCTTTTTATTTCTTTGCCTCCCTAGTTTGTATCAGTCGCATTTAGATCTGTCCGGCTTTGCAAGTCATCTATATTTAATATTGTTTGCTATCTTCCGTGCTGTTTCAAACTAAACTCGAAATAGTGCATCATTATCATCATAGTATTTACTAGCAGTTGCCCTTGACTTCGTCTGCTATCCAGGATGAAAAATAGCCTATGTCATTTCTAGGTCATGGTCTATCTTTGTGCCTTTCATCCACATCCGTCCAGCCGCATGATTGAGTAACAAACAAGCAAACTCACTTTCGCATTTATAATATTAGTTAAGAATCATAGACAGCGTGGTGTTAAGAAAAAAATATATTATAAACAACTGGTAGGATACTCCTACGAGTTCCAGGTACGTAGACCGTCCAAAATTAATGTTAATTTAAACATCACATTATCATTTGCATAGTGGTAGTTGATAGGCCTCTATTTAAACATACTTTATTTTGTTGAGATAACTGACTTGTTGGTAATTTTAACTAACTACTGACAGGGCAACTGTTTTTTCAAGAACCTAGGTTAAGGTAGGCGCTTTATCATCAGTAGTTGTGTAATACAGTTAGAATTTGCTTCGTTTTAAAGTATCATTAACATATGCATAATATTGCTTTTGCTCCCACTCGACACTCTCTGCAAGCATACGATAATACAAACCTGTTTATAATCTGGCTATACTATAAATAAATTAATATTGTAAACTTCATTATTAATCAACTAATTTGTATGACAGCAGTTCTATCAAAATACACTAGAAAATAAATACAACTTCATCGCGAAAAACAACTTTGATGCTAGAGTAGCAACAAGTATCGATAAAAGAAGAAAAAATGGAGCCTGCATTGTTTCGATAGACAAATACCTAGTTCACGCAATAGTGATAAATAAATCGAAGCAAACAAGGTATTGTTTAGCAATGACTTTGTGTGTTGCTTAGGTGCACCTGCAGTAGAGGAAAATCCATGTAACTACGACAAAAAACGTCAAAGTGTGCTAAATGCTAACATGAGAGAGAATTATGTGACAATTATGCATGGTTATGGATATCTACTGTGTTTTCCTACACTTTACCTGTTTTTGTGTTTTCACTCGGTAGATAACGCACTTGCGTATTTAAATACATTTAAAGCTATTATAAACCTGCGTCATACTGATTTTTCAGTAAAATATTCAATATCAGTTTTATTCAAAATTAAAATCATAAACGAAGACATCACGTAATTCGCAACAACATCAAGTGAGGAGAATGATAACAGGCCAAACGCGGATACGACGTCCATACGCGCACTCTCACAGCACTGACACAAGCACACACACACACACACGCGCACGATACAAAAATAGCATCGCCGATAGCGCAAACACACCAACACACGCCCACACGTTGTACGTGAACTGTAATAAAAACGTACATAGACACGCACAGTGCGCTATGAATAAGACAAAAATTGAAATGGAATCGTACGAGCGAGCTGACTGTGAACAATTCCAGCAAACACGACCTCCTTCAGGACGCAGCCGCACCGCACCCGCCCAGCAAGCGGGGAGCGATCACGAGAACACGATCAGAGTGAAAGTCGATTTCGAGAACCGACCTCGAATTTATTTGCATACCGCTTTAAAAACTAGGCTTAAACGACAATGAGACCGGGACCTCTTTACCACCAAGTACCGGTCTAGTCTAGTTCCAATTATAGGAGCGAATCGCAATTCTATGTCATGCAACATATCGAGGAATGTGGATCTGCGACGTCGCCGTATGTCGAAGCGGACTCACCTAAATTTATGACATACATGGCCTGGGAGCGCTCGAGCCTCCGCGCATGCTCCACGGCCTGATACAGTCCGCCGGAATCCACTTTGAGGCACTAAAAAACTTTAACACAAACAGAAACCACTGCGACAAGCGCAAGCATCTTATGGTGGCACTAGCACTTGCCGTCGAACGGCACGGAACGGATTAACGCGACACTCGATAGAGCGACAGGTGAGCTCGGATCGCGGTCGAACACTGACTGAGCGGCTGGCAGTGCGGGGCGGCGCGGCGGTGCGCTGACGCAGCGGCGCGCGCGCAGCCGCTCTCAGCGCCCGCAGCGCTCCACGCCAGCGCCCTGCAGCGCTACAACCACTGATAACTGACGCATCAACGATTTCGCTAAAACGACTTAAATCTTGGCAATAGTTTCTATACAAAAAACACGGTAGACAGTAGGATGCAATTTCTAAGAATCAATTTTCACCAGATTACTAAGAACTTTTCCAGAGAAACGTACAGCGCTGACATGATGGATGGTAATGTTATTAATTACATATTCCCAAATCTCAAATTAAGTAATTAGTCATTTGCGCAAGTCATCGACGGAGAGCATGCATGATACTTGGCAGGCTATTAAGGCACTGGCTATTAACGAGACCATCTACGAAGTTATCTGACAAGGATACTAGAGCACAAAAACTGCCCAAATGACCGACACGTGAGTTCAAAGTTTTAAAATAAGCAATGACGCAATACGTGCGAACTTATATTTACAAAGGTTACAAACAAATTTTCAACACGCCAAAAGTGAACAAACAAGTCGCTAAATACTTAACAAGAAGAATAATTCTATGTAATTATAAACTTAGAACAGCCAAAACAAAATACAATATAATGGACGATACTGATCTTGTGAAGGACAGAGATGACACCAAAGCAAAAGATCAAGGGTGAGAGATGTAGGTAAATATAAGTATATTTTGGGAACAAACAAACTTTCACCTGTTGACAAACAAAACAATGTTTGAACACAATCTGGCAAATCGGTCGACGTGACAACTGTAGCAGTGAGCAGTGTTGTGAAAGAGCAAATATTACGCGAACAATACAGGAAAATGTTGATCAAAACATGCACGACGCGCTGGGTTTGGAAATTAATTTGTTGTTTTTTACGTATCTGTACGAGAACCAATAAAATGAAGAAATAGAAAACTTGAATAGAATATGTCAAAGCAATTTTGTAAGCAAGGCTACCAGGAATTCAATTCTACGAGACTTGAATGTAAAAGTATCTAATGTGGCTTCCAAGGAAATAAATTGCATTTGCTTACTTGACGAGTTGTAGTATAGTAGTTGTCCATCATTACTGTAGCCGAGCAATGAAAAATTTTATTTTCCAATCTTCACACAACGCGTAATAAAATTGTTTCTTGGCAAATTGAGATAACTTATAGTTCGGAAAACGTTTCTCAGAGCTATATGACCTGTACATGGAAACATTTAAAGCACAAAGTTTCAAAAAGCAAGTGTATCACCAGATTCAGATTTCACCAAAATGGATGCTGATCCACAGCTCTAAGATGTCGGGTACGTAAACAATGATCAATAGATGGTCGGGCGGGCTGTCAGCGGAGCGGCTCACACCGGCTATAGGTCAACCGATGAATATTTAGGACGCTCCGTGACGTAGCGGTGACGTCGACTGATTGCAGCGCTGATTAGCCGCGCGTCCTCGCAGCTAGTTTATGAGAATATCACCCGCACGCACTATCTGACGACACTGTTAGGAATATAACTTATTTGTGTAGAGTTCATAAATGCTAAATGTGACCGTAAGACCGAAGAAAATGTGAATGTTTGCCACAGTTCCAACATAAGTAGATATTCTTGTTCATGAAAGTGATAAAGTCCCCAGTACCACGTATTCTGGCCGCACTTAATGATCTCTTGGACTCTTATAACACAACGATCTGTTTGCGGACGAATGGACGAAGATTTTGACGACATGTCAGAAGTACTGTGAGAGGGATGTACGAAAGTGTAGTTAACTTGATTACCTGAACTCGATGTTTTTATATTTTCTCTTTTATGTATGTGTACAAACTGTCTTTAATTTTTGTAATTGGTTTTATACCGTTTTAATTAAAGAAATAAATAAATTAAATACGACCGTGTATTCTGATAACTATTTTAGAACGTCTGGTAAGGTTAAACAAAACTATAGTTAATAAAAAGTCAGTATGTGTACTTACAACAAGTTCGTTAGATGACTTTGAACTTTAGACGGTAGCAGCAGTTAGGGGTGGCACACACATGTCCGGGTCGGCACATTCGATACGGAAGTAAGTATTTGATGAAACAACAAGCCGACCCGAAATAACTACTACTTACACATATTCGGCTTTCATTCGGCTCGCTCCGATCGGCAAACTCCGTTCGGCGTCTATCCTGGCTAATCATGTTCGGATCAACTTGGCGCAATTCAAACTAAACCTATTATATTCACATGACATAATTATGTTCGATTTTGCCACCCGACTTTGCGGAATGAAAGGAAGGTAGTCTGGCAATAATTCCTTCTGCACATGTGGCTTCTCTGGCATCTCATTAACGGCATAACTGCTTAAATGTCTATTAATTGCTGTCAAATCAAGATGTTTATTTTTTATATACTTCTTTGACATAAAATTTTATTATTTGACATTGTATAGACATTTCTAATTTTTCACCACTTTATTAGTGGTTGTAATGTCAATCATATCACTTGGTTTTAGTAGGTTTTTATAAATTTTATTATTTACTTTATCCTTTTGATGGATTCTAATTTTGTAAATGTGAGGACTTTGTAGGCCTTTTAGACTTTAGATCTGTATATGGTTTTTTATATTATCAAGTACCTGGTACTTGTTGACAGGCCTATGCAGTCCTCCCATACCTATTGTAACTTGAAAACATTGTAAAAACGCAAATATTTTTAAAAGAGTAACCGTGGAGTCTCTTGCCGGTTCTTCTCCATAGGAAACGACCAATTGGAACCGTGCACCTAGCTTCTGACGTTTCATAAGTGCCCATGTAGGTTTATGTGAAATAAAATATTTTGATTTTTGAATCATGCCGACCTGAGCATGTCTGTGGCACCCCTTAGATTGCACGAAATGAATAATAGGAAAATATGCAGTCATTTTTAACTAGATAAGAAAATTCTTCCTGTACTTGAAAAATGTTTGCGTAATGTTTTAAGGAAATAAATATTGTGAATGAGATGTTAAATCGACTTCCATTATTCACCATATTTGTATGTCTTCCATTGTCGTATCATTGATTCCATTCATATTTGCAATATGCTTCGACCAGAATTCCGTCATTTCAACAGCGTAATCTTCGGCCGCGCAAAGGTGCATACAGGTGTGGTATCATTGGTATCAAACGAAATAGATTGCTATTAGGTAACACTGCTATTATTAGAAATTATGAAATAATCCGATACACGCTAAATTACCTACTGTTATCGGCCTAGATAATTTATCAATTTTTATTAATTAAGAA
Source organism: Gortyna flavago (assembly GCA_963669345.1). Classification (NCBI taxonomy): domain Eukaryota; kingdom Metazoa; phylum Arthropoda; class Insecta; order Lepidoptera; family Noctuidae; genus Gortyna; species Gortyna flavago. Next base: position 936,549 of record OY770139.1, read on the forward strand.
ATTGTTTATGTATTTTTTCGTTTCTACTGCAGTAAATCAATTGTTAAAGTAAGTAGGTTATGTGTACCAGCAGGAGTATAACAATAGAAACAGTTGCAGAAAGAAGGCAAAAAAATCGTAAAGCACTCGCACTTCGCATTATGAGTCGTGCAAAACAAAACCTATGAACTGGAATAAAATTATGAACATCGGAGTATTCAGAGCGTCTGATCGCGCTTTCGTACGATTTAAAATTGCATGCACTGACGATGATAAAAAAATCGCGTCCTATTATGACAACACCTTTAAATGATAAATTATTTTATTTCGGTAAGTAGGTTTGTACAAACACTTTTACACGACAATCATATTTTAAAAACTAGATGAGGTCGGCGTTTCCTATCTGACTACTCTGAGAAGAAAGGCCGAACAAACTCAGAGGTCACAGTCTCTTTTATTAACTGACGAAAAAACGGAGGACGTTCTCAAGTCGACGTGTATATTTTTTTAAAGTCCAGATATAATCTTGGCCAGATCATGAATCAAGAATTTTAGCTCGTTCTGTAGTCGTTAACTACCCGCATGAAGACAAGCCGTGGACTTTATGAACCTTAAACACTTTCGTTTATACCATGATGACACGATAGATAATTTTAGGCAGATGATCATCATTGTGAGAGGCAGCGTCATTGATCATTATTATACACAGACATAACCTTGCGCGGGCGCAGCCGTGACCTTTGCCGGTAACTATCAAAATATCTAACACAGCGAGTTACATTTCATAGTCAACATAATCTACCAATCATCGTGTGACTAAGAATTGCACGTTAGGAAGTAATGAAAATTAAATAAGAGTTAAAAATAACTGCGTTTTGTATAAAATAAATTTGGCTTTTACATAAATGTCACGTTTTTACTTATATTGCATTTCGGAAAGTTTCACATCGAACATGGATACTAGAAATGAGACAGGAATTCATAATAACAAAAAGACGGATCCTACAGAACACAGCAATATATCTTGAAAGAGTTAAAAACAAAAACGTAAATTGCTATATTATCAACTAGCTGACCCGGCGAACTTCGTATCGCCTTAGATCAATTAGCCGTTCCATACAAAATGTATGAGAAAATGAATTATCTTAATTTTTTTTTCGTGAATTGTTCCCATGTTTTAATAGTTATTCTGCTATTCGGGGCGGAGACAAATCCAACAAATCAAAGATCATAAAAATCGGTCCTGCCGTTCCTGAGTTATAAATGGTGTAACTAACCCGACTTTGTTTTATTTATACAGATGATAACATTGATCACGAGTTTACCCACACCTTACGTTGACAGAAAGCCGAACCGACAACTCTGACACATTTCCCGAGCCGAAACATAGTAACCCTGACATTGACACCCCCAACTTAACTGACACAGCAGACATAAAAAGCAGGAGCCACTAAAAATACAATAAAGATTATATCACTCTCCACAGTATCAAATAACACAACAGAGACAGTCCAGTTTGAATCACTAACTTCTTGATTTAACTCTGCGCCCGCGTCACTCGGTGACACACACAACCTTGTGTCCTCACTTGCCAAAATTCAGTTAATTCTGTAACTCACTGTGTCTACGTTTTCATGATTAAGATGGCATGTTTTGTCTGTTGAAAGAATATTAAATGAAATCTCTGCTGAAGTTCAAAGAAATCTTGATGATATGATTATGTTAATTGCACTATACACAGCTAACTTCCATGGCAATTATCACAATAGCGGATATGCTCAGTCAGCGATTTCATGGTACCGGAAGATGCAATAATCAAAACAGGTAAAGTTAACGCAGGTTTCACGAACAATCCAAATAAAAGTGACAATGAAAACTGTGTCATAAGGTAAATAGTAATAGCGATATATCGGGGGCACGTCCAATCGTGAAGCTTACAAAGCCTAGAGCAGCGCCAAAAGCACAGAACAGATATTTATCTGTTCTGTGGCCAAAAGTATAAGCAAGTTACCATATTAATAAATTCGTTGAACTAAAAAAAAAATCTTGTGCTTTTCAAGTCGGATAAAAATCATTCATTCAAAATCAAATTCGAAGCATTTATTTCAAATAATCCAATAATAGGCACTGTTGGTGTTGATCTGTCAAGAAGATGGGCGGTCAAAAATACGAAGCTATGTCCATTCCAAGGCGTAGTAGCAAGAACGGACAAGAAACGCCATGCTCTCTTAAATCAAAATATTTTCATAATTTTGTAAGCAATTGTACTCTTAGTAATCTTGGGGATTACTGACGCCAGGAGATAATCCACTATTAATAAGTTATAATTTCAGCGAACTAATAACGTACAACGGTTGGGAGCGCAGGCGCCGGGCGCGACGTGGGTGATCAACCTTGTCTAGACCGAACTTGACTAACCCGTATTTACGTAACTACTTCATTATTAGTCATCGTTTACAGTTCTCAGGCACACTTTACACGTTTCGAAGAAAGAACAGGGAAAAAGATGGAGACACTCCTGCGCAGGCTCTATGTAATCAGGATTCTCTAATGGAGAAATAATCATAGTCGCAGCTGGAATTGCTGTATCGTAGAAATATACCTACTCGTTCTATAGTAGATGATGTAGCGAAAATAAGCATCATCTACTATAGAGCAGCAGGGTGATTGTGTAACACACATATTATGGCAATTCCTTTCATTTTGATAATTCTATAACATTCATTGCGTCATTTATTATGTCGACCTGTCGAATGATTTAAACATATGAAACAATAGACTAGCAATTTTCTTCGAATTCAAGTTACGCAATTGAGGTCCTGGACTGTACCTTTTTGCAGGATGCCGTGAAGCTTAAGAAGAACCGAAAGTGACAGCATTTGCTTTAAAAGGAACAGTAAAAAGAAGCAAATTCTTGTAGTCGACTCAGAACTCTGAAGTAGTCTGAAATTCAGGAAAATCCAAAAAAAAGAGCACATTTATTATTTTCGTACTGTCACAATCAGAAAACAATACAGCAATCACTAAACGTTTACCAAAGACAACATAAGAGTAATTTAATTATGTAGTTTACCGACAGGTATAGTTAAAACCAGGTTATGAGGAAAGGTGACTCAATTTATAGCTATCATCATCATGGCCATTTTTAATGGCCGTCTTAGCCATGGGCCACAACGAGTTGTGGTTGTGACCTTAATACCACCATTACAGCATCGACTAATTAATTTTGACTTTCTAAAACCACACGCAATTACCAAAATATGTAGGGTTTTTTGACTTTAAATTATGTTTTTCCTTTTGAGAACGTAAACCTCTGCTGCGCGGTGAAATTCTCTAGGTAGATAGTAAATTATAATAAAGTAGCTGCGCCCCGCGGCTTCACCCGCATAAGTGTCGATCCCGTGGGAATATCGGGATTAATAGAAGCCTATATGTTAATCCAGGGTGTCAGCTACATGCATAATTTTTTTATCAAAATTGGTCCAGCCGTTTGAGCGTGAGGAAGTAAAAAACATATAAACACACACACACAAACTTTCGCCATTATAATATTAGTGTGATGTGGTGTCGTTATGTGATCTTTAAATATTTTTTATTTGTGTCATTTCGTGTCTTCCCTTGCCGTGCCCTTGAATCGCGGCTCACTTCCTTCGTCTGGAGCACGCTTTCTGGTTTCAAACTGTTGACAACTAAATTAAAAATCATTGAGTTTATAAAATAAAAAAATATTTAGATACCTATTCACAGACTTAATCGGATCTGACGAAGGGCTTATTTTGTGGTTTACAATGGAAGTCGAGAGTTCGTGACTGCTAGCATAATTTTATTTAATTCTATCTCAATTTTGATTATTTTCAAAGTCCAGTCATCCGCTAGCACTATGTTGTTTTTTCAGGCTACAATGATATGTTCGAAAAAGTAAGAATTATTTATTAATTTTATTGTTTCTGAGAAAACACTTACTAAACTAAACAGCTGTCTACGATAACTCCAAAACTTCAGCATCTAGCCAAATCGTAATCTGCTCTCAACCTAGCCATTACTCAACAAACCGAATCATATCCACGAGCTAAGTATCAGCAACTCATCGGTTTATATTTAACGCGATCGTCGCGTCGCCGTGTCGCCGCCGTGCCGTCCGCCGGCCGCCCGTCGCCGGACCGTCACCGGCGACTCACGGTTACTAACATAAACGGTTATAGCCGGCGCCATGTTAAAATATCCCGTCACGGTGATATAAGTGTTATAGTATTTATGTCATAGTCGATCTAATAGCTGAGTTACGCATTCACTGGGCGACTGATTTTGAACAGCGACGTGAGAAACGAGCGAGTGACGTTTTCTGCGCAGAGTATCCCGGTGTTTATTTCCCATACGGAACAAAGATTTGTATACGCTACAGGGGTTTTCATCATATGGATGTGGTAATTGTATCTGCGACTGCAATCCACCAAGAAATTGGAGCACCGTATTGTAGAATTTCCTGAGCATTTTGCGATGTTGCAGAAGTTACAGGGGATCTGTGTTCCACCATCGGTCATCTATTGAATACACGGCTTTAGGTGAATCATCGCCCCTTTCTTCCGGGAACTCGCGAAACGTAGATACAAGGTTGTACTATTTTTGGGAGCCCACTTGAAACCACCGTTTTCAGTTAGCGGGAACACTAACACACTAGTAAGATGAAATCGTAGTGTTGCTCTTTACAACAAGAAGCCCACTTTGATCGACAACGATTCGCTGTTACAACATGATCGATCTCAATGCCTTCTCTCAATTATGGGGACGAACTATATGAGAATATTTCAAGTTTTGGGCAAACATTAGCTAGTCATGAAGGTAGGGCTGTTCTCCATCGATGTAGAGAAAATGTAGACTTATTTGTTAGAGAACAAATATTACTCAAACACTTTGAACTAGTTGACATAAATGATACCGGTTGCCCGAATGCCCGCCCATTGCTTGTTTACTAGCACGGCTGTAATCAGTCCACGTAAATTGGTAGAAGTTGACAAATGAAGCCCCCTTTTGTATGACAAGCAGAATTATAACGACTCTTAGGGAACTGGCAACATTAAATAGAGAATCCGTTAAGATATAGAGAGTGCAATTCTATATTTTCGCAGAACCTAATGTCCTGAAGAGGTAGGATTAAAGTTTTATGACGAATAATCAATCTACCCTTTGTAAAATTGCTATAAATGTATGTCTGTAATTTATATGGTGTACATAATAGAGTATTCTATTCTAATCAATGTTTGTTTTAAATAGCTTCATACAGTTTAAGATGAAGTAGGTAAATAAATCAATTAAAACCCACACAAAAGTGGAATTAAGAATTCATGCAAAACAGCATACTAACATAACAAACTTCATAAATAGCGAGACAAGTGGTTCTCCTACAAACGTCACTGATTGTATTAGTATGCGCGTGGGCAAGTGCAGGTAGCTCTATTTTAGTCAAACTTTAAGAAGGGAATACCGGATTAACTGGTACGAATCAGTGTTTGTTGTTTGTATGGTGGGAATTCTCGGCAGAAATAATGGAAGGATCGTGGATCTTCTTCGGATAGGTCGGTGGAATGATTGCCTGCAACTCTTTGGGTGAGGATGTGGATGTTGTAGCGGAATTTGGATGAATGTAAAAATAACAGCTTTTTACAAAATGCAATTGGAAGTATAATAATACGTTACTGATAACAAAAAAACAATTTTTAACAAATTCGTCTGTGTGTCTGTTTGTTCCGGCTAATCTCCGAAACTGCTGGACCGATTTTGACGGGACTTTCACAGGCAGATAGCTTATGTTATAAGGAGTAGTTAACTTTTAGAAAAAGAATTAGTAAAGAGACACATAAATGTTTTCCGACAGCCACGCGAACGAAGTCGCGGGCACAGCTAATTTTATTCTAAGAGAACTTCGGAGGTAGTCCAGCACCCTTCACCACCTGTTTAAGGGATCACGTTATTTAACCCATTTGGGACGAATGAATTGACTACGGTGAAAATTATCTCATATTAGTAGTTTAGATAAAATGTGTCAAACATTGAAAAGATATAATATATGTTATGTTTTCGCGATACCATTGAGCGATTAAATTGTAAAGCAATTGAATCACTGGCAAAGAAAAAAGTCTATTTTACTATTTAAAGTACGTTTGTGGTCGACGACACAGAACAATTAGGTACTTATAACATTAGTGCTGTCATCAATATTTATGACATTGGAAAAATATGGTTTGGAATAACAACAGTGGTAAAGGGCGAGCGTTTTGGTGAATATCTTTTAAAACTTTTGACTTTCATAAGAGCAGTTTCTCAACCTAATTGAATGTTTTTTGGTAAGTATGATCAAATCATTCATAATTATGTACACTTATAATAACCAATCAAATTACGTATCTTTATTAATACAGACAGACAGTCCTATGATGTGGCACTGGATGACCACTCATCGTGCGTCATTCCATTATTTAAAATAAGTTGTTTTTAGTGTATTTTTTGACTAGGTATGTGTTTTTAGGGTTCCGTACCTCAAAAGGAAAAAACGGAACCCTTATAGGATCACTCGTGTGTCTGTCTGTCCGTCCGTCTGTCACAGCCAATTTGCTCCGAATCTTATGGACCGATTAAGTTGAATTTTGGTACACATATGAATCTCTGTGACCCAAACACAGACGTGTAACGTAAATAAATGAGTTTTGAAAATGGGAGTGTTTTTTGAGGGGTAAAAAGACAATTTAAAAAAAAAGTTTCGCAATCTGTACCGTATGACATATCGAATGAAAGGGTTTACCGTGAGGATCTCAAATATATTTTTTTCATAATCTTAAAGTAAATTTTATTAAAGTTATTTAAGACAATAGACGGAAATTTACCATTCCCCCCCCCCCTTATCTCCGAAACTACATAGCCTAAAATTTTGAAAAAAATACAGAAAATAGTTCTATACCTATAGATTACAGGAAAATTAATAAGAAGTCTATGATCTTGAAACAACATGGTAAATCTCTCAATATTGTGCGTACAAACTTACATTTTCCGTTGGAATGTATGGAAGAACATGTTTTTCAACTACAATGTTAAGTTTGTTCTTGGGATAAATTCATTCCAACTACGGAACCCTTCATTGTGCGTGGTCCGACACGTACTGGGCCGGTTTTTTCATGTATATGTATGTTTTTGTGTATAAAATTGTAGCGTGTGTTGTTTATGGGCTTATAGTCTGAAATAAATTTATTATTATTAATAATAACGAAATGACGCACAATCAATGGATATAAATCTGCAATAGACGCCAAGTTTCCACAACCCGAGCCAAACTATCCAAACGGATGTTGTGTCTTCAATGAATAAACTTCCAAAACGGATCGGAACAGCTGATCCGCACACACCAACAGATGTAAAAACAAGGCTGACATGCGTGTGCGCAGCATTACGATACTATTTCGACAGGTGACATTAGCTGCTGTGATTCATTCCTTTGGGAAATCCCGACACTTTATAGGGCTGACAGGTTTTATACGATCAAACCGTAAAAAAAAGAATTAAAGCGATTTCTTTAAACAGTATTTACATTTTAAAACTTGTATGCGTTTCTGGTAGTTGGCTCATTCGATGTTTCTTAATCCGAAAGCCAAACTAACGTAATGCCAAACCGCTTTGTAGGAAATAAACAGCGCCAGTCCCAGTTTTGAGCCAGACTAACAATTAATATAAACACAAGCCAACGTCCCAACGAATCATCTCAAATCTAGGGTACCTAGATGTCGTATCGAAGTTACTATTTCGGCAGTTGACATTACCGCTGTGAGTCACTCCTCTGGGAAATCCCGGTAGTAAACAGGGCTGCCGGTTACGTAACCTACATTTACAACTCATTTACAGGCTTATAACTTTCTCATTGACGCAAGGCTGAGCACATCTAGTGAAGGAAATAATATTGGATTTGCGATGTCGATGGGAAGAGTTTTGTAACTGAATTGTGAACGTTGTGAACAATAGCGCATCTGAAAGACACGGCATTCCTTAGAAATAGGTAATCGAATAGGTACGGTTCATTGGACCAGAGTGACCACTTTGTCAAAAGCGCGATGTATAATGTTAACTAAGGTTCTATTTCTGTTCAAATCGCAAAACATGGGGTTATTGATTTTCTACAATAAATAGAACAAAACGCATAAGTAGAAGAAATTCTTCACAGAGCTATTGCCACAAAACATAAACAAAATAAAACCTATTGCCGCTGCCAGCTGTAAACACGTAAAATGTATTTATTCCCGCAGTGTATTGGCTAAAACTTAAGCAAACTTACTGAAAATAACATTTCGAAATTAATGTTCGTTTCGTTACAGCGTGACATGTGAATAGTAAATGTGTCAGCCCTGGTGCCGGCAGACGGTAATTGCGCGCATTGTGCGTCAATGCCCTAAATAAACCAAAAAGATCGCGGTTAACAAGCGTCGCTTTTCCGTATTTTATGAACCATACGCTTCTCAAAACTCTTTACTTTACCACTAACTTCTGAAATCTGCCTTACTTGGGGACTTTAGATACAAGAGCACACTGAGCACACTGAGCTATCTTTTAAGATTTACTTTGATGACCTCTATTAAATAGACTATAATCAATTTCGGGTTCGACCCCTATTACATGGGACTTAAACATAACTGGCGAAATATGGGAGTACTGTCACCTCTGCCTAACCCTTCGGGAATATAGCCGTGATATGTTTATGTATAATAAATCAGAAGGGACGGATTGTCATTCCGGTGCATGCGGGAAAACAATAGAACAACTGGTCGTTGTGGCGATGTTTTAGAGGCCTAAGTGACATTTGACGTCTTTCAGCTGAATGATGACGATGAAGAGAGGCAGAACAAAAAAAAGAACTGGAAACATAATTTGCACAGTTTACCACTGCGTATTACGACGCTGGCATCCCTGGGGCATCAGACAGTCATCACGTCGTGCGTCAATGTCCTAAATACACGGTTAGTTGGCGGTTAACTAGGAGACGCTCTTCCGTGTGCTTTTCTTATTAATCAACTATTCCATTCCAATAAGTGGTGCAGTGAAGTAGCTTTAAAAACTGTTGGTCATTGTGGAGGTTCATTGTGCAAAACTGCAAATACTTGAAGCTTCCCGGCTTTAAAAATAGAAAATTGGCTTTTTACTGTTCAATTATGGTTTCTTCTAATTCTTTGCCTTTAGGTATTTTCATTTAAATTATTGCTCAGAAGGTTTACATTGGGTTTACTGTTGATTGTACGAAGGCCAGCTAATCAAGCAGTTTCAAGTACCCCTAAAACTTGATAGTTGGTACCAAGTTTACAACTTTTCATTGGATCTCAATATAAGAACAGTTCTGTTCTATGCAAACTGCGATGTTGAAAATTATCGACCTGATCTGAAGACTGAATTGCCAGGAAAGGACTCCATCAAAATGATCATTGCCAAACCTATATAAACACATAGCAACCGCTTACACTTTGTTTTCCCAATCTTCTGTTATCGTGACGATCTCCTCGTCACAACATGACTAGCCGTGTTATCTTCAAATTAAATAAATCGAGATCCGAATTTTTCAATCGAAGACGTATGATCCGTTCATTGAGTATCGTTTCAGAAACAATATGGCGGCGTCAGTTCTGTATGGTGTGAGCACGCGAGCCTGGTCACGCACCGTACACGTCATTGACGTCAGAGTCACCACTACGGCCAGTGACCATTATTGCTATAGTATAGTGAAGGGAGGTCCTTCACTATACTATATGTTAAGCCAAATGAGGTGATCAAAGGTGGCGAATTTAGATCACTTTTCAGAATGATTTACAATTTGACTAAAATTTATCAGGTAGCACATAACATTTAAGTTTTTCCGGTTTCTATGATTCAAGCTTGTCACAATAATATCCAACATTTAGGTCAGTAAGCACGAACTACATTAATGAAAGTGACGTATCGGCCCCGTCACGGTATCTGACGTAAGCCATCAAAACACGTGTACTTTGTGGGTAAAATATCGTCATTAATATTTCAGGTACGCTCGTTTTCATATTTTCCAGTTTAGAGGTGATCCTGACATTTGAAACAAAGCTAGTACTTAATTATTAACAGTAAATATATGTAAGCAAAGAGCTGCCGTTTGATGAGAGATAGGTAGGTACTGTTTCGTATCGCAATCAGATACTTTTGAGCATCAAGTTTATAACAATCACTGTTATAAGGAATTTTATTGACATTTTTTTATATTGTTGAATGGGTCAGCTCTTGACCTCGATCACGCCTGATGGAAAGCGATGGATGAGGTCTACGATGGAACGAGTGTGCCCAGAAGATGTCTGGTCGCTCTTGCTTTGAAGGCAGAGGGTAATATGTGGAATATATTATATTATGAAAATATGCTATTTTGATAGCCCCTGTGAATGCAGCGATACCTGTCAGGGCTATACCAGTAAATTTTTATTACCTTAGGCAGATAATATTTATTTATCTATTAGGCTTTTCAAGAATGAAAACACTACTCATGACAGTTTGTACATGGCAAACTGAAGATGGGGATATTATGGTTCTTCGAGCCGGATGAAACAATTTCTGTCTTATAATACAAACCGGGAAAAGAGTTCCTGGAAGGATTTGGGGGAGGCCTTTGCCCAGCAGTGGGATATAGGCTAATAAAAAAAAATTATAAACCGAAGAACTCTTGTCTATGAAAGACTTGAAACAATCGACTTTTATTCTAAGAGCGTAGCAGTATTTTCTATTGTTTTCCCAGTGCGACATTTCATTATTTTATATTGCTTTCCTAGAACGAAGGCGAAAGTGCTCAAACATAAAGGAAGCCGGAGCAGAAATTGCGCAAGAATTGAGTAATAATTGTTTATTTTAGAAATGGGGTGCCGACCTGTCCACCGATTCACGTTATAGACCATTCGCCAGTCCTTTTCAAAGCATTTGAGGTTTTACTAGAACAATCTCACCCTACAGAGTAGCACGCTATTCAGGATTTAGAACAATATATTTTCAGACTAACCTGAACTGGAACTGGTATAAGTACTAAATTCTGTATTGCTAAGGGCTTGCCCTCTTTATTAGCTGCCGAAATGAGCACTTAAATGAGCCGTTGGTGTCGTGGTCGGAAGCGCGACTGCTGAGCGTGGGGTCCTGGGTTTGATTCCCAGGTCGGGCAAAGTGTTATTGGATTTTTCCATTAAGAATTCCCTAGTAACCTAGTTGCTCCAGAGTTTGTAAGTTGGCGGTGTAATACCCCCGTGCCTCGGAAAGCACGTTAAATCGTTGGTCCTGCGCCTGATCTCTCTCCGGTCGTGTCGAATTGCCGTCCCATCGGAATATGCGTGTGAGGAAACAGGGAGTACACCTGTGCCTGCGCACACACTTGAGCACTTAAAAGACCGCGCGCTACATTATTATAGCCCGTTTGCTAACAAAATCACTTGTACAAATTAAACGCTATCAACAGCACTGACCAACCAACCATGCACCAATATATCAACCAATATCTCTCGATATCAACAGTGCTGTTACCTAATCAGTTAAATAACAGCAAATTAATTGAAACGTTCTGAACTTCTGACTAAATCAACAGAGATAAAGCGATATAAAGAAGTAAATAATAATAAGTAGCTAATACCTAGGTTATTATATCATAGATTACATGGAAAAAAGTAATACGAATTCAATAGAGAAACTGTGTCCCAGCAGTGGGAACATTATAGGCTGACTATGACATTATGACAATAGAGAAACTAGGACGACGGAATTAATCAATCAATATAAAAAGAATATGTTCGTCTGGTCGAAAACTTTAAAAGACAAAAACATTGAAATTAACATTTTGCTGAAAAATAATACCGAACATCACTTCTTTTAGAGGTGATGTTCGGTGTTTTTTTTTTTAACTAATCCAATTAACTTATTTAATGAAAATACAGTTTTTCTTATCTTAGTTGATCTGTTAACAGGCCGAGACCCCATCTACGACAGAATCGTTGTAGGAACCATTATAGAAATATATAAAGAAATACACTAGACAAAAAAATACCATTCGGTTCTTACAGCTTATCTCAGGAACCGCTAATAACTAGAATAATCTAGTTTTTTTGCAAGTCTAGCTCCCGATTGGAAGATAGTGATTAGTTACTACACGAATCGTTCTGCATGCCATGCCAATCGTCATAAAGATATTAAGAAGTCAATTTTCACCGATGCTGTGAGTCGTGGAAAGTTTCTCATATAATATGTACCATATGGGTAGCAATAGATAGGTTTAATTTGTTTGATAACAATGGTCTAATTCTTAGCCTGGCCGTATCTCGGATTCCTCAGGTAAGGTAAGTTCATACAATAAAGATACAGATGCTATAAAGATTAACAAAGAGCGGTCGACTCGGCAACAAGTTGCAGTATGAAAGTCAATGTGTTGTGTTTATGAATTACGAATAAACACTATGAAAGCAAACGTAAAAACACTTGTTTCTTGAACAGTCTTCTTATAAGTACTTAGTTTCCCTAAGGTTAAGTACGGAGTATATGCTCCCAGGGTTTCACTTTCACCAAATGATGGAATTTCATAAATGTTCCTTTTAAGTATCTTGTCATTAGAAACAGACCGGAATGAAGACAAGGTGAATGAACAGACGTGCTAAATAAAGTTTCAGCAAGTCGTCTAAGCATACAACGTTTTAACGGAAATTATTTTATTTTCAAGGTCTACGTGGACGAGGTCATCGTTTATTATGACAGCAAACCGTCGCACCGCACTTGGATACTATATAATGTAAGTAGGTAAGGATAGACTTTTAAGGATATTTTTCAGACGACAATATTCCAATCTTGACTTAACTACCAGGCTAAATTATTCTCAGTGGATTAAAACCTATTAAACTGAAATCAGTGACAAGTTGCGCCATCTGTTCGCTAAACCCAACTACTTACACACGTAGTTCCGATAACCAAAAAGAGACATAAAAGAGAAAGCTTCAGGTCTAAAGCACGGACATGAAGAATAAAAAACAGTTAAAGAAACTACCCTATTTCTACAGGAGCAATGAACTCGTTTGTGGCTCAAGAAGCGTGTCATCCTTGTTACAACGACAACACGTACGAGTAACTGCACGTAGGCCGTACATTGTAGCACTTGCTGAATATAATGATGTGCAATGTGCTGTAGTTTGAAACTCTTGTCTCATAGTTGAGGCAACTGATAGACTTTAAACAAAACGTCGAAATACAGCTTCAGTATTGCCCAAATATTATTAAGGGGGGGGGGGGGGGGCATTCGGGGAGCTGTTTAAGGTTAACATGTTGTAGTTACGCCATATTAAATATGAAGCGAAACTGGCATTTAAATAATATACTTACTTATTATAAGGCTCAGAAACTGACAAAAATGAATTGACAAGTGATGAAAAGACTCTTTCACCCACAATCGTTATTAGCCACGTCTGGGAAGAAGCGCAAGAAATCAAAATTATTAATGTTCATTATTATTGACTTAGTATGCTAAGTATCTTTAGATTTGCATTTCAGTCCAAGTTATTTTGGTGCTAAAGGTTAGTTACCTAACCACCATTTTAACTTTAAAATGCTGCATTAATTATAACTACTTAAATAGATATTCCATTTATTTACGGTCAAAATTAACATAAAACCAAACTAATTTTGTAACTATATACGTTTCAAGTTTTTTTTAAACACATTTTTGTTGAAAACAGAATTAAACTTTACACTACTTATCATGATGTTTAAGTTAAAACGTAAATATAAGTTAAAAATTGTCGTATCATGTACCACCATATGTTTCTGTAGACACACAATATGTATAGAATAAGTAACAGTCCTAAAATAAAATATGTCTAGGCAGTTGTCAAGCACGAGTGAATGGGAATGAATATATGAACATTTATCAACCATCGCCGCCTCAATTTAGTAAAACAGACACGTCAATGAAACAGGCGTCAATACATAAACAGTATTGAACAATACGATTGTAAATAACAATAGCCGACGCTTTGAAGTATGAAGCGACCCGCCCTTCGGTGGTCAACCCAAGTTCTAGGGCAAGCCCGCAGGAAGTAAACCAAGAGACGAACTGAAAGACATCAACGAAAAACAAAACAATGTAGAGGCAAATGTTGCAAATGATCGTGTTGCATTGATAATTTTTAAGCTCGATCATATACGGGGTTACCCCTATTAATACTGGTGTCTGGTCCAAAAAGGACCAGCCGTATTAATTGCGAACCATCCCATCACGTATCAAGATGCCTCAAAAAGAGGTCAGCAATTAATGTAGCTGACCCATACAGTCCATAAGGGCGGACCCAGCAAAATGTAATATTAATGCATAATCTGCAACGCCAGTCAGCTTTGACAATATTTAGCACTTAAACATTTTACATTACAGTAAATAATACTAGACCATTAACATAGTATACATACACTTCAATTCACAGCCGAGAAAACTGTCCATTTCATCTGTTATTTAGAGCCTCTAGTTCAAGAGCAAGCGGGATCATCTTCATAAGTTGTGTGATCAACATTGGTTGTAATTGCTATCACGTTACGATCAGGCTGCGTCGTGTGAAAATGGAAAACATTAAAACTACTACAATCATTTAAAACTTTACCTTTAGCAACAGCAGTAGGATTGTCCGACATTTTTAATAGTTGTCCTTTAAAAACACTTAAATGTTCAACTACACTACCTATTGTTTAACACGTTAATTTCACTTCTATTAATTATTACCTACATGGCTATTCCCGATATCAGCACAATTTTAATTAACTGTGAGTAATAAAGCGAAAAATTATTTACATGAGATAAAGTTTCTTAGTTCGTGGTATTAGGGCGCCACTGCGAAATGCGGGACACTAATTGTTTTAAAATTATCGCATCATCAGTAGATATTACCGGTACATGAGCCCGATAAGTCATGCATGGATTATTTAATAATGAAGCAAAAATGTTCGTAATACATTCCAGGTGAGGGGAGGAGCGTCGGGCCACGGACGTGCGCTCGCCACGGGCAGCCGACTTCGACTGGAGGTGGAGGTCGGTCTCACGCAGGGTGGGGAGGCGCGCGGGGTGGGGATGCGCCCAGGAAGCACAGCCTCCGACCAATAATAATTATGTAAGTAAGGGTTGTTGCTATTTTTAGAGCAAAGGCGCATACGTAACCAGTTTGTATGATTATGGAATCGACTTAGTATAAATACATAACTGGTGTGCAGTGCAGTAGACGTTATGTTCGCAATGTTTCTATTTGTGGAACTCTTAATGCTGTTTCTCTAGTTTCGCGAGAAGCAAGTTTAATGTGCGTTTTCTACGTAGTTATGGCAGGTTGTTTGAACTAGATCGCCGTTTGGTAGCACTTGGCGGTTTTCTTGTATCCATCCAAGTAATTAAAGTTCAGAAAGCTTTTAGCGAGCGTTCGTGAAAGGAATTTGTTTTCAGGTAGAATAATGGTTTTTTGTGACGAAGATAGATGGTTCTCCATTTCTCGGCTGACTGGTTATAAAACACTGTCAGTGTTGTTCAGGTTTAGCGTAACTTAACTTAGGAGCATTATGGTTTGCTACACACTGTACTTCCATTAGAAACCTTATTAGAGAAAGTTGCTAACTAAGTTATAACTCCGTGATCCATCATTTAATTAATGTAATAACATGGCTGCAGCGCCCCTGCGTCTCCTCTCCCCCCCCGTGCCCGTGCGCCACTCATGGCCCCTGCTGCACCCCCTGCAGCCGCATCCGCGCGGCACACGGCTGGAGAGCCCCACCCCTTAAGTAACACTGACACACTTCCGGGACCACTATGTTATTTATGTTGTTTACTACCGCCAAATCGCCACAATTAATGTTGAAGTGGAAAGCTGGAAATTGGTTCGACCGACAGGATGAGCAAAGTGTGCTTCATTTTCCTGTTAGGAAAACTCGAACGGCTACAGAGCTGTATTTGTTCCTTCAAGTTTATCACTGCTGAACGGGAGCAGTGGAGCCCAGTGGTATCAGCCCGGACTTACCAGTTGTAAGTCTCGTGAGTTCAAACCCACGCATGCAGTTTACTTCGCGCATTTCATTAATTTCATCACCACTGCTCTCAAAACGGTGAACGAAAACATCTTGAGGAAACCGGCATGTCCTAAAACCAAACATGCGAAGATATGTGACATCTACCAACCCGCACTGCGCCCGCGTAGTGGATTACGGCCCACTCCCACTCACAGAGAAGAGGCTTGTGTCCCAGCAGTGGGCAGTATAGGCTGATTATGAGCAAAGTCCATCAGCAAGAGATTAATGCCCCTGTTCTACAAAAAAACCAATAACATACAATAATTAATAAAAATTAATCTTGATATAAATAATAATTATTTTAATCTAATCTCGCAAGTACTAATTATACTAATCTTGTCTTGTCGGGGCTTGTGGCTAAGTAATAATAGCCGCACAAGTCGATCGGTCAGGTTAAACTACGCTTGCCACGGTTGTTCCGTGGATGGGTTACCTCTACATAATTATCAAGATCTCTTCGGGCCCCGGACAGCACGGTCCGGGCTGTCGTAGATCTTTGGCAGTCGTAACGGGTCGTCAGAAGCGAAAGTCTGGCTACCAGTCTTACCAAGGGGTATCGTCTTACCCAGTAACTGGGTTGTAGAGGTCAGATAGGCAGTCGCTTCGTGTAAAATGCTGAAATTCAGCTGCATCCGGTTAGACTGGAAGCCAACGCCAGCATATAAATTGGGAAAAAGTTAGACAGATGACTAATCTTGTCTAAAATCTAATTTTCAATTTTTTTTTGACTAGAGATAAACTACGATAACATGGCGCGCCCCTCCAAAATTCAAAACGTTTGAAAGTATTTACAATGCACCACCAAGATTCACAACGCATGTGTGCGTATATGAGACGGCCGTCAAACAAAAACTTACAACTACATACAAACTCCTTCATAAGGATTTTATTTTTTATTTTATTTGATAGGAATAACAAACAGCAGTATATTACATGGTAGGCACACAATATAACTCATATTAAAAGTAACAAATACACTACTCAAGACGTTATCCACAGATTACTATGCAGAATAGCTAGCTGTTAGCAGAACAAATTAAAAAGCACTTATTAGCTAATTACCAAGGTAATGATCATTTAAAATAGTCGTAATTTCACTTCTAAAAATGGCTTTGCTGAGAAACATGATATCAGTAGAGCCAAACTGTTTATTGTTTATAGGTGTCAACCAGGCGATGTAACGGCGAGCGAGCACCTGAGTTAGTTCGACAAAATGAAGTAGCAAATAGGCGTCTCGAACGGACTTCTCGACCGATTACAGTACGAGGGATCAGGAAGCACAAACTGTTCACAAGATCAGTACAATCAAATTTATTGCGGCATATACCAAACAGAGTCAACATTTCATGTAGGGAGCGACGGGATTGTAGGGTCATGAGGTTATATTTTTCATGTAATAATTGATACGACATTTTGGTTTTACAGCATCTGTAAAGCATGGAACGTAGGCACTTACGTTGGCTTGGTATTGATAGTTTCCCTGATCAACTGTTCCCGGGCGGTAACTAAGTGTGCCCCCCATCCTCCTCCCCAGCCCTCGTCTCCCAGGGGTGTTCAGGCGAAAGGATTATATCAACTGGATGGACAGCGACGTCCAACCGATTGCCGATAAGCTGCTCCACTTAAGGAAGCACGTTTTGCGAAGATGAACATCTGTTTGGTGGAACAAAACTGGGCAAAGTTGTAAGGAGTTATTGGTAGGTCAATAGATATTCTTGTATTATGGAGTATGTAAGGATCGCAGCAGGTGACTTTCTGTAGTTTCTGCTATAAATAAAGTACGCCTTCTTCCAGTTTATGTATGTATACGAGAGGATGTCAAAAGTGACAAATACAAATAATTTATTTCAATGAGGCCATTAAAAGGCACTTTTAAATGACAAAAAATAGAATCCAATCAATTTCATCACAATCAGACTGATAGTCTTGAGGAAAATGCTAATGTGCCCAGTTTCGTGTCCGTTAACCAAAATACAGGTTCCTATCAATTGGCATTCAATTAAAAACATTCAACGAAAAACTACACTTTAAAATGCAATACAGGATAATACAAGACAACGAACTTACTTAGAGGACTGATAACATTAATTAGCATAGTAAGCCTAGTGTGCAGTTCATAAGCGAAGTGCCTAATTTTTTTAATGTAAACCTAACTATTAATGTAGACTCTTAGGCTCCAAGACACGTTTTTTCTACGGCGTATAAACCGAGCCGAAGAGAAAACGTGTCTGTGTACAAGCTTCCATAGTGATCCATACAACACTGACGAACCGTGTCTAACACGGGGGGAATAAACCGTAGTTTTTCACGGCAAGAAAAACGTGGTAGTGGCGGACTACGCCTGTCGGGGGCCCGGGGCGGTAAAACAAAACGAGACCCCCTCCGAAGACCGGGTGGGTCTTCTCAGTTTACCCACATAAACTGAGAAAACCTTGTCGACCTCGACTTGTATTTCTAGTACAATTGCAAAAAAAAAAAGAATAATGCCTAAAAAAAGAAAGTATAACGTGCGTAATAATTACACTTACTCTACCTATGTATGGGCCTCGCAAGCAGCAGGATAATATTTTTCAGGGAGGTGCATATTAATATCCTCATTTATACTGTTCAAGAAAAGCAAGCAAGGATGCGAGAGCGAGCGACAAGAGCTCGAAAATCGAAATATTTTACACCTTAACTCTGAATACTCGCGCGTTCAGGTTTCTTTTGAATATTCGTATTCGTACGGAAATAGGATATGCTTTGTCGACTTATTTATACTGTGTTTGATAAATAAACAACATTATCTTATAAACAATGCCTACGTGCATCTAAGCATACGGCTCATTGAACTAGGACAAAAAATAGGTTACTTTTTTGGTACCTAATGGATATAAAACGCAAAACTGTGGCTAGCTGACCCTATGAGTATTTCACAAGGATGACAAAAAACAACATGAATATTTGAGGAAATCATGATTCCATTAAAACAGACTCCGGACCATTGACTTATATATTACTAGCGCTCAAGACCAAGGTTGGCCGAAGTAAAGGAAAACCTGTTAAGATGGAGATTCATAGACGACTCCGCCTTGAAGTGTAAATGTGGTGCTGTTCCACAAACGATGGACCACATGTGTCCTGCGTGTCCGGTCAGCTGCACGTTACAGGAACTGATGGACGCTGGTGATGGCGGCAAACAAGTAGCCGTATTCTGGGCCAAGTCCATTTAGATTGCTATCGACACGCTAAGAAGAAGAAGACCATTTAAAAATGGCAATTATATCGAATAGATATTGGAGTTTCTTGCCCGTTCTCCATAGAGATCTACGTTTTGGAATGGTCAACTAGCTTCAACTTTCTAACTAACTGAACGACTCTTTGACAATTCAAAAGCGCCTGTAAATGGTTTAATTGAAATAAATGGTTTGAGTTTGAATATTTAGTTTAGTGTTGAATGAGTTTTGTTCTTATTATGACACCGGAAAATCCAAGTATAAAAGGATGCTGAGCAGAAAAAAAAAATCAATCATACCTTCATCAGCTCGCAAACGAATACTATAACTGAACTTCCTCTCAGAGAGACTTTCTGCTATTTATCTTCGCAGTTTGACTTCGTACCTCTTCCTACTCTCTCACTTATAATTTCGTAAGCTTAGACACAACAAATTAATCAAAGGTACAAAACAAATTAATCAAAGGTACGCAACAACTTTGGGAATTAACAGATCAATCGGGATATATTTATAGCTCCGCAGGCGCTCGTAACCCTTCGGGAACAATCGGGCTGCCAATCAAGTTACGTGTTCACGCCGAACTTTCTGTTTACTTGCTATTTAAGTAAAACGCGCAATTATACAAATTGCCTGCGATATATACAAGACAACCACTGGAAGGTATCCATTTGTGAAGACAACAATTAGATCATGATCAGATTCCCGAACAATTTACGAGACACATGAATCAGAAATACTCCATCTTATGGATTGTTTATATGTAGACTCAGACTGGGTGTAGCTATGTAAGCAAACCGCATCTTCATGCTTCTTTTAATGAAAAACTTTGTGTTTGTTCTGTTAGTTCTAGAAGCATCCAAGTAAATACATGTGCAAGTGAGCTGCTGCTATTTTATCCGTAAATAGTCCGTATATAGTCCTTCCATCGTTTAAGTGACCGATCCACTATAGCTATAGCACTCAGGCATTAAGTCCGCCTTTGTACAGTATTTCTTTTACTTGTGCATAAAGTTTTAATAAATAAATAAATATAGCCACCCAAACCCATAGCCCAATATATGTATTTTGTTTCCATGTTCTGCAATAGTCCTGCCCCAACCTGGGTTTGTCGTTGGGTGCACTTGCATAGTGCATATAGGGCTAATCGTCGGTTGGCGCCTCATTCCAGTTAAAATTGTCTAACGCGCCTCTGCGAGTTGGCACGGTCCAAGACCCAAGGCGTCCCGAGGTATGACAAAGACATTTTTAAAATAATAATAAAACGTTTATTTCTGATACTCTATAGGATTTGTAACACTTTTACTTAAAGGGCTTACAGGACCTAAACGCAAAAAACGCAAGTTTTAGAAACAATAAATGTATATGATCCACTACAGTAAACAAAACCAGAAAAATATATGATATTCTTCAGGATTTAAGCTAGGTAGATAGTGTGTTGAAAACATAATACAACTAATTGTGTATAAATGATATGATAGAAAACAATCATGAAGATACCTCTAAAAACTTTATTTTTACAATAAAAACCATACTAATATACATAAGTACCTACAATCGTCATGATTTTTTGTCATTTTATTCTACAAGCAACATACTAAAGCACTAGTGTTTTAATTTTTTTGTCCAAACAATAGATTTTTTGTAAATAGATAATTGCTTCATATTTTGCAATAAATTACCAGCGTTGTGCAGACACTGGTTACCCGCTAACCGCTTCACCCTAATCAACGGTTTGAACACAACAGCCCGGCAGAGACATCGACGAGCAAACTGTAACCTTGAATAATTCAGCACATGATTCTAGAACCCCTAGCGTGGTAATTGGAAAGTGCAATACCTACCTACGCGATCAAAATGTATAGAACAGCAAATTCTTTTTTAATAACCTTAGAAAAATTTCAACGCAGGGTGGTATTTCAAATCATGTACTGTATCCATAGTAACAACCTGCGGGTTAATATACCTACTTGCCACCCTGTATAATGCTACTGGTTTAACAAAACCTCAAATATAAATAAAAACAACAGAACTTTAGGTTAAATTCGATCAAAGGAATGTTCACGCAACGAACCGGTCCGCGGGGACCACAGGGGACTGAGAGGGGCGCGCGGGACAGGAGCGCACGGGGCGCGCGGCTCGCGCCCGCGCCGCCCGCCAACACACCGCTACGAACACTATAGTGAGATCACGTACCGCTTACTTTCCGATTATTGTAAAAAGAAACATAATTAAAGAACGTTGTTTATAATGGAAGATATTTAAATTTATGAACCCGACCAACTCAACACGAGCTGCTCGTTAACAACAGCTCCGACAATTGGCGACCGTGACAGGACCTCGAAGAAGAAATTTGGATTTTATAAAGTGCACGGTGCCGCCATTTTGCTGGAATCGGGCTTGGGTGAGCTATTCGCTGGTGCTGCGATGCATGGCATGCACAATACGCTAGAAGAAGGACGTACACAGGGGAGTTTGGCTTATTATTCCTTTCTATCCACCTATTTCCTTTCCTAGGTATCAATTGTGTGAATAGTGTGTTATTCGTCGTGCGCCGGCTAGCGTCCATGCTTGCTTATTTACACGTGCATTTTTTTTTTTTTTTTTTTTTTTTTTTTTTTTTTTTTTTTTTTTTTTTTATAATAATCGGAAAGTAAGCGGTACGTGATCTCACTATAGTGTTCGTAGCGGTGTGTTGGCGGGCGGCGCGGGCGCGAGCCGCGCGCCCCGTGCGCTCCTGTCCCGCGCGCCCCTCTCAGTCCCCTGTGGTCCCCGCGGACCGGTTCGTTGCGTGAACATCCTCCCCCCCTTGAAAGCTGCTGCTTTCAAGTTCTTCCGTAAGGGGGAGAAGACAGGCTCTGTTTATCGCACGTCGGACAATGCCTCTTGCTGTGTAGAAGTCGGCCACTCTGCAGACTCCATCCGTTCCAGGATAAAGTTGTTGGACTCGCCCGAGTCTCCACTTCAGGGGGGGCACGTTCTCCTCCTTTAGGATCACCAAATCTCCCAGCTTCAAAGCTCTATCCTTCAAGCGCCATTTTGTCCGGTATGTCATGAAGTTCATCGGATAACAGAGTGCATTAAATTCCAAGAAATGAGTCTAGATAGTAGATTGAGTGAAGCCTTAAAGTTACATCTTTGCTCAAATTGTTTACGTAGGGGTCATAATGCTGAGAAGTGTCGCCTCGGCACCTGTCAAATCTGTAAACAAAAACATAATACACTATTACATAAAAACTCAGAAACAAATAATGCATTAGTTACACAGTCTGAGAATAACAATACCTCTAGTGTGCCGTCAATCGCTAGTGCTGTATCCTCTTGCTCTGTCTTTATGAGTAAACAAGTGCTTCTCTGTACTGCTTTAGTAAAACTAACTAATAAGAAAAATAATAAGACTCACCTTGCCCGGGCTCTCCTGGATGCCGGTAGTCAATCCTGCTTCATATCTGAAAGCATTAAAAACAAATTAGGGTTAACTTCTATTAATTCACAACCTATGTGTATTAGTGGGGTTAATAACATGCAATTTAATATAACAGATTGTTGTGAACTTACCTTCAATTCCTTAATAAGTTCTTACAGCACGAATATTAAGTGTTTAGTTATACCTGAAATTATAGGTAACTTACCTAATAGTGACATAAATCCTTTAGAATTAAATATACCCGGAAATATTCAGCTAGCTGATCCTGAATTTCATCGTTCTTCTCAAGTTGATCTGCTGCTTGGTGCTGATATTTTCTTTGACATCATTACTGCAAAGAAAATAAGACTAGGTAATAATAAACCGATTCTCCAGAGTTCTAAACTAGGTTGGTTAGTAGCTGGGCCGATATGCAGTTTAGATTATAATGAACAAAAGAACTTACATTGTAATTTTACTAAGGAAATAAATAAAAACCTTACCAAGTTCTGGGAACTTGAAGAACTTCCTTCTTCAAGTGCTTTTTACTCTGAAAATGATCACTTTTGTGAAAAACATTTCAAAGAAAATACTTCACGTTTAGAAAACGGGAGATTTAATGTTAAAATGCCATTTTGTGAATCACCAGAAAAATCACTGGGCGATTCCTATAACATGGCCCTAAAACGCTTTCAGAGTCTTGAAAAGAAGTTTATTAAAAATCCTACATTTAAAAAACAATATTGTGAGTTTATTTACGAATATGAAAAATTAGGACATTTAAGTAAGGTTGATAAACCATTATTTGGGTATTTTATGCCACATCACGCTATATTTCGCGAAACTAGCGAAACAACCAAAGTCAGAGTAGTTTTTGATTGTAGTGCAAAATCTAGGTCAGGAAAATCGCTGAACGACATCCAGTTTATAGGTCCGGTAGTTCAGGATGAATTAATAAATATTCTAATTAGATTCCGTCAACACAAATTTGTTCTGTCTGGGGACATAACAAAAATGTACCGACAAATTATAATCGATCCCTCGCAGCGCCACCTGCAATTAATAGTTTGGCGTGATGATGTAGACAAGCCACTAGAAATATTACAGTTAAATACCGTTACGTATGGGACAGCGTCAGCCCCATACTTGAGTACGCGATGCTTGCTACAATTAGCAAAAGAATGCGATGATAAAATAATATCTGAAATTATACAACATGATTTTTATTACGATGATTTTTTGAGCGGTGCTGACACGGAAAAGGAACTTTTCCATATCTATCATTCAGTTAAAAGAGTACTAGCATCTGCTTGTTTTCCTATTCATAAATTTCGAACAAACTGTCCACAAATATTTGATGCTGACTGTACCTTGTCACAGTCATTGGACTTGAATAAACAATCAAGTGTATTGGGATTGTGGTGGTTTCCTGAGAATGACCATTTACAGTTCTCAGTTAATTTAGACAAAACGGTTAAGGACATCACAAAACGATCTATTTTGTCAAATACATGTAAAATCTTTGATCCTTTAGGCATGCTAAGTGCGTGTACTATACAACTTAAAATTTTATTACAAAAACTTTGGGTTTTAAAATTAAGTTGGGATGAGTTAGTTCCACAAAATATTAAGAAAATTTGGGAAAGGTTTGTTTCCAATGCCCATATACTAGCTAACATTAGGGTACCTAGACATGTTTTATGTACTTCTCCCCTGATAATAGAACTTCATTGTTTCGTAGATGCATCCCAAGAGGCTTACGGGACTTGTGTTTATTTACGTTCTATAGACCGCCATAATAATGTACAAGTTATCTTGTTATGTGCAAAGACACGCGTCGCGCCGCTGAAACCAACTACGATTCCGCGTCTCGAGTTATGCGGAGCGTTGCTGGGCGCGCGATTAGCCACCAAGGTGAGTCATTCTCTTCGTTGCACTATCGACCGTAAGGTCTTTTGGACCGACTCAACCGTCGTTTTGGGTTGGATTCGATCACAACCTAAATTACTCAAGGCATTTGTTTGCAACAGAGTCAATGAGATTCATGAATTGACAACTAGGGAATCTTGGAGACATGTACCTACCACTTTTAATCCCGCTGATCTCGCTTCTCGAGGAGTCGATCCAGGTCAACTTCAGGCCTCAACTATATGGTGGAATGGCCCAGATTTCCTGTTGCAAAATGAAACAAACTGGCCTCTTAATATAAATTCCATAGATTCTTCCAATTTACCTGAAACTAAAACGCCTACTAGTGATTGTATAACTATGACTAATGTTGCACAGTCACCATTAATTAAGTTTAATAATTATTCTAAAATAAACAGATTGAAAAGAATTATTGCTTATGTCTTACGTTTTGTAAAGAATTGTAAAAATTCTAAAAATAAAATAATAGGTAATTTAAATCTAGAAGAAATAAAAAATTCATTAACTTACCTGATAAAACTTGCTCAAAGTCAAACTTACCTTTTAGAAATATCCTTAATGAAACAAAATAAAAATCTTAATCCTAAATCTTACCTGTTACAGTTGTCACCTTTCCTAGACGACAATGGAGTGCTCAGAGTAGGTGGTCGTCTACAGAATGCTGCTTGTAAATTTGAAAAAAAGCACCCGGTCCTCCTGGACGGTAAGCACTATTTCACTCGGCTCCTGATGGAAGACGAACACCTACGTCTGTTGCACGCTGGCCCTCAACTGCTCCTTAGTTCCTTTCGTGAACAATTCTGGCCTGTAGGAGGCAGAACTTTGGCTCGCAGCATTGTAAGAAAGTGCGTTGTGTGCACACGACTGCGAGGAAAAACTATGGAGCCGCTGATGGGCAATTTACCTGTAGATAGGGTCACACCATGTTATCCGTTTCAAGTATGTGGCGTTGATTTTGCTGGACCGTTCCTTATTTCTAGTAAGAAAGGAAGGGGTAACCGAATAACTAAATGTTATCTTAACGTTATAGTTTGTTTTTCTACGAAAAGCATTCATTTAGAAATAGTTAGTGACCTTAGCACTAACGCATTTATTCTTAGCTTACGTCGTTTTATTGCTAGGAGAGGTAGACCTCACACGGTTTATTGCGACAACGGCACAAATTTCGTTGGAGCAAATAACGAATTAGGTAGGTTGCTATTGGCTAGTGTAAATTCTATTTATAACTACACCAATGCTGAAGGCATCAAATTTGTTTTCAATCCTCCATATTCCCCGACTTTTGGTGGAATTTGGGAGGCGGGCGTTAAGTCTGCCAAATTCCACCTCAAGCGGATTATGGGCAACGCTAGCCTTACGTACGAGGAATTGGATACATTGTTCACACAAATTGAGGCTATCCTCAATTCCCGTCCCCTTTCCCCTCTATCATCCGATCCTACTGACTGTTCCCCATTGACTCCCGGCCACTTCCTTGTGGGGCGGCCTCTAACATCGCTGCCGTCTCCACCTGTCACATTAAAGGCTCCAGACCGGTACAAGATGATCGAAAAGCTGAGGCAGCATTTTTGGCAGCGCTGGCATCAAGAGTACCTAGCTGAACTGCAGCAGCGGACAAAATGGCGCTTGAAGGATAGAGCTTTGAAGCTGGGAGATTTGGTGATCCTAAAGGAGGAGAACGTGCCCCCCCTGAAGTGGAGACTCGGGCGAGTCCAACAACTTTATCCTGGAACGGATGGAGTCTGCAGAGTGGCCGACTTCTACACAGCAAGAGGCATTGTCCGACGTGCGATAAACAGAGCCTGTCTTCTCCCCCTTACGGAAGAACTTGAAAGCAGCAGCTTTCAAGGGGGGGAGGATGTTCACGCAACGAACCGGTCCGCGGGGACCACAGGGGACTGAGAGGGGCGCGCGGGACAGGAGCGCACGGGGCGCGCGGCTCGCGCCCGCGCCGCCCGCCAACACACCGCTACGAACACTATAGTGAGATCACGTACCGCTTACTTTCCGATTATTGTAAAAAGAAACATAATTAAAGAACGTTGTTTATAATGGAAGATATTTAAATTTATGAACCCGACCAACTCAACACGAGCTGCTCGTTAACAACAGCTCCGACAGGAACAAAAATAGATGATGTACAGTTACTGTCCAGGCGGACATGTTATGTAGTCGTTATCAAAGACGCACTTAGGTAATAAACTTTCCGAATATAGCTATTACGAATGAGTTGCTGCTAATTAAAGTTAATGTGCGTCACAAAGTTTCGTGAAATCATTCAAGGAGGGAGGAAAGAGGAAATAACTCCGAAAGAATGATGTAATAACATTTTATTATTAAGTAAGCCCAAGAGCCTGTACTTTCCTTAGTCTGGGGCTATTACAAAATATTTGGTGAGACGTCTAATGCTGTTTTTTACACTTCTATGGTCTAATTTAACACGACATGCCTATCTAATATATAAAATTCTCGTGTCACAGTTTTCGTTGCCATACTCCTCCGAAACGGCTTGACCGATTTTGATGAAATTTTTTGTGCTTATCCGGTATCTATGAGAATCGGCCAACATCTATTTTTCATCCCCCTAAATCGAAACTTACGCGGGTGAAACCGCGGGGCGCAGCTAGTTATAAATAAGAAAGTAAATCTGTCTATTGCCTATTTTCTCGTTTTAACGGCTGAACGGATTTGGATGAAATGACATACGGATAGACCATACGAAAACTACCTTTTGGAAGGGGCGACTAGAATCAATTCTATTTCATTGTAATTTTGACGTTCGAAAGTGCCTTTTATGTGCCTATTTGAAATAAATGCTTTGACTTTGACATGACCTGGGACATAGGATAACAAGTACCTCTTTTTATCCCGGTAGTACGATAGTGTGGGATAATTTTTGACTAACACGCGGGCGAAGCCGCGGGCAAAAGCTAGTTGTAACCTCTAAATTACGTTGAGATTATTATTTGGTCTTCACCAAACTATATTTTGATTATAATTTTTAGAATGTAGGGAGCATTGTGATTGATCTACAATTCTCGATTGTGGTGGTATTTCGGCCTCTTTGAAGTACTTAAATTAATTAAATATGGACGTGGCTATATTACTAGAAACCACAAGAGGAAGGGAATAGTTGAAATTATTATATCGTACACGTTTCACATCATTTAAATAACAGCTCACATGACGCCGGGACACGACGATATAGCAGCGATCCATCATCCAGTAAAACACTTCGCTTTGCAGGAACGTATTAGCAAAATTTGCCCCCAGTTTCGAGAAGAGGGGGGCTTTTCTCCCCCCTTTGGCCCTCCGCTGAACTCCACTCCCGGGAATCCCCCCGGCCGGAGCCACGCTGCGTAGGCGTGTGTTGACAAACGTTGCTGTGTCTATTTCTGTCCCAAGCTCAGCCACGCCCATCCCGCCCCCCGCGCCCCGCCTCCCCCTGCCCAAATGTGCCCTTGACCTTGGTAACCAAACAACCGCAGTCACAACAAGGGATGGATGATAATTTGTTTTTCCGATACAGATTTGTTTTGAGTTTAGGAGATGGCTCCGTGGTTGTAGGCCGGTCGCTAGCGACAGGCAGGTAGCATGTTTAAGAGGTTGTGACTTGTAAATATATGCTCAGGAAATATGTTACTGATGTCCGGGAGAGTTCAAGATTTTGAATAAAGCTATTTTGAATAAGGTTTTGCGTAAAGACTACTAAAGACTTGTTTACAGTTGGTAAAAAAGGCAGTGTAACTGTAATAAAATAGGAAGTTTTTATCAAGATCCAAGTACCTTCACTTTGTCGACAGATGGCGCCACAGGTTGCTTTTCTGGTAATTTGATCAAAGACCGTTAGGATACTCCTTTTGAGACATAATTACTATGTTTGAGTTGAACTTTGAAGTTATTTCTTTTGAGACATAATTACTATGTTTGAGTTGAACTTTGAAGTTATTTCTTTTGAGACATAATTACTATGTTTGAGTTGAACTTTGAAGTTATTTCTTTTGAGACATAATTACTATGTTTGAGTTGAACTTTGAAGTTATTTCTTTTGAGACATAATTACTATGTTTGAGTTGAACTTTGAAGTTATTTCTTTTGAGACATAATTACTATGTTTGAGTTGAACTTTGAAGTTATTTCTTTTGAGACATAATTACTATGTTTGAGTTGAACTTTGAAGTTATTTCTTTTGAGACATAATTACTATGTTTGAGTTGAACTTTGAAGTTATTTCTTTTGAGACATAATTACTATGTTTGAGTTGAACTTTGAAGTTATTTCTTTTGAGACATAATTACTATGTTTGAGTTGAACTTTGAAGTTATTTCTTTTGAGACATAATTACTATGTTTGAGTTGAACTTTGAAGTTATTTCTTTTGAGACATAATTACTATGTTTGAGTTGAACTTTGAAGTTATTTCTTTTGAGACATAATTACTATGTTTGAGTTGAACTTTGAAGTTATTTCTTTTGAGACATAATTACTATGTTTGAGTTGAACTTTGAAGTTATTTCTTTTGAGACATAATTACTATGTTTGAGTTGAACTTTGAAGTTATTTCTTTTGAGACATAATTACTATGTTTGAGTTGAACTTTGAAGTTATTTCTTTTGAGACATAATTACTATGTTTGAGTTGAACTTTGAAGTTATTTCTTTTGAGACATAATTACTATGTTTGAGTTGAACTTTGAAGTTATTTCTTTTGAGACATAATTACTATGTTTGAGTTGAACTTTGAAGTTATTTCTTTTGAGACATAATTACTATGTTTGAGTTGAACTTTGAAGTTATTTCTTTTGAGACATAATTACTATGTTTGAGTTGAACTTTGAAGTTATTTCTTTTGAGACATAATTACTATGTTTGAGTTGAACTTTGAAGTTATTTCTTTTGAGACATAATTACTATGTTTGAGTTGAACTTTGAAGTTATTTCTTTTGAGACATAATTACTATGTTTGAGTTGAACTTTGAAGTTATTTCTTTTGAGACATAATTACTATGTTTGAGTTGAACTTTGAAGTTATTTCTTTTGAGACATAATTACTATGTTTGAGTTGAACTTTGAAGTTATTTCTTTTGAGACATAATTACTATGTTTGAGTTGAACTTTGAAGTTATTTCTTTTGAGACATAATTACTATGTTTGAGTTGAACTTTGAAGTTATTTCTTTTGAGACATAATTACTATGTTTGAGTTGAACTTTGAAGTTATTTCTTTTGAGACATAATTACTATGTTTGAGTTGAACTTTGAAGTTATTTCTTTTGAGACATAATTACTATGTTTGAGTTGAACTTTGAAGTTATTTCTTTTGAGACATAATTACTATGTTTGAGTTGAACTTTGAAGTTATTTCTTTTGAGACATAATTACTATGTTTGAGTTGAACTTTGAAGTTATTTCTTTTGAGACATAATTACTATGTTTGAGTTGAACTTTGAAGTTATTTCTTTTGAGACATAATTACTATGTTTGAGTTGAACTTTGAAGTTATTTCGCCTAAAAACTGTCTAAGTAATTAGCTGGCACGGTACAAAATCTTATGTTTCACTCGATTCTTGGAACTTGGACTACGGACATTAGTAGGTATATTCCCTGTACGTAAGAGTTACATTTACAGTAAGGCGGTAACTAATCTGCAGAGTAAATGATAAGGGTGAGGCCAAACGAGCGTAATTTTGTGAGTCGCAGAAATTCTGCCTGGCAGAAATTCTGTTGGGATGCCAGACGAGCGCATTTTATTCAGTTGCAAAATGTCCCTGACTAACGCTTTGCTCGGCCCGCGTCGGCCCCGTCGCCCCCCGAAAACTCAATTCGGTCCGAATAATGCGTGTGAGTCGGCAGACAACTCATTTTGCGTCGCCGTGTGAACAGGACTTTTGTATGAAACCGAATGCAGCAGAAATTACGCAACTCACAACTCAAAAATTTACGCTCGTTTGGCTTCAGCCTAAGTGTCTGAACGTATTATAGGTGACAGGATTTTCCCGACATGGGGTCCGACATGGGAATCTTACGACATGGTTTTATTTTATTCTTACCCCGAGTAAAAAAAAAAACAAAAAAGTCAGACAGTTATTATCAGTTTTATCCAATAAATTTGATGTACTATAGTTATTCGATTTTTTTTTCCGTAGTAGCCTTCGTCCTCTATTACATGAGATTAAAATAGAAATGCCGAAATATGTGTGAACACCTCTGCTAACCCTTCGAGCAATACCTACATGCGACATGGATGTTGATTTTACTAAAAGTGGCATAGATTTATGTTGGTGATAGCTAGTCATCGTGCTTCGTTGATAACCACACTAATATTATAAAGGCGAAAGTTTGTGAGTGTGTGTGTGTGTGTTTGTTTGTTACTTCTTCACGCTCAAATTTGAAAAAAAATTGTATGGAGTTAGCTGACACCCTGGATTAACATATAGGCTACTTTTTATCCCGATATTCCCACGGGATCGACATTTACGCGGGTAAAACCGCGGGGCGCAGCTGGTATTGATAATATACGGGACAGTGGGCAGTTCGTAAGCGTTGACTACGGGCTACGCGCTACGACTCGTAGCGGCCTACGAAAGTTTATTCACGTCGTCTTCAGGGCTTTGATGTGTTATATTTTGGTTTTAGAGGTTAACGGCTTTAAATGGGTGGATTTAAGATGGGTCTACTAAGATAAAATTATGATCCACACGACTAAATTTTAAAAGGGAATGTGACCTTGTTTGCTATCTTTGCTCAAAAAAGCTGAAGTTAGAACCGCTTTTAATAATTTTTTGAGGGACTTTTTATTTATTCACCGTGACTTTTTAGTCGTCTTACAACGGCAGCCCACTTCATGTATCTAATGACTACTATCCATTCATAACAAAAAAAAAGGTATTTAAGAGAAAAAAAAAAGTAAAATATATTCAGGATTATGATGCATAAGTGACATAACGTAGTTGAAACATTCTGTTGCGAGCGAAGACCTATCTACTCGACTCGTGCGATGGTTCTACTGTTTGATACGTAAACATTATTAACAGGATGTTTCATAATTCAAATGTATTATTTATTTTTCTTTGTACTTATTATCTTAAAAAATGGTAAAAAAAAAACACGCCTAGAGGTATTTTATGTCGGATACATTGATTGGACCACCTTTGTCAGACGACTAAAAAATCACGTTGTATACATAAAGTGACGCCTTGTTCCCATTGGGACAGGCACAAACTCCAGAACGACACCTGCTGCGATCCTTGCATACACCTTTTGCGTCGTCTACGTCCATGTGCCTTACACATCTGCACACACACACATCAGATTATTACATAATATATCTGTAAGCATTTTTATTACAATCTGTTATACGAGCCAAAAATATCGTGATTAATTGATTATTTATTTATTTATTTATTTTATTCACACATACAATTGCTGTAACAGGTAACACCCAAGTTAACAAAAGTAGTCAAGGATTGTCCAGTCCCAAGTAACCGGTCTAGGTAAAAACACATGTTACACCGTGGACAACATACCAAGTGTCACCCTCTGGGATTCCGCCAAAGAGCAAGAAAATAAGTCCAAACGCCGAGAGACACTATTAAGTATTCTTCAACATTTTTTGGATGAATGGTATTTTTTATACCAAAACAACAAGAATTACATTGGTGTTTTATTTTTTATACCAATTTACTACGAAACAAACAAGAGCTAGTAGGTTAACCATTCGGGGATTTCAATGTCGAGTTGAACGTGTTATAAAGGTTTATGTCAATGTCAGTCAAGGGCAAGAGTAGTCAAGAGCTTTGTCTTGTCTAATTATAAATATAACTCCGCTCGCAACTTCGTGCGCGCCGAGTTCGTAGTATCCCCTACAAACTTCCAACACCCCCTCCATCCCTTTAAAGGGTAGTTTTCTAAAATGAATCATTACTATCTTTGTTATTTACCTAAAGAAGTATTTCGAGAGGTGGTGGTGGTGTGTGGTGGTGGTGATGACGGCTGATAGAGGACGTATATGGAAGAAGACATGCAGCGCCTACACCAAATAAATTTGGATCATAAACAATATCTCTTCTGCCGCGCATTACACTTTTACTGCAGCAGTCATTAAGATTGATAAATAATCATTCAGCAGAAGAAGGTATTTTACGTAACAACAATACTTTGTTGTCCACAATCAGCCAAACAAATAACCAGGTCATCGTTGATAAGTCAACGATTTAGTGACGTAAGCAGCTTACGTGGCGATAACGTCAATATCTGAGGGTTTGACAATACGTGATTGATGTAAGTACCTATGATCGACGTATCGTACGTGCACACGATATCGGGAGATTTGACGATGTGTTGGATTGGAAGGGAGCCAGCACAGGTTGGCCGAAGCAAGGAAAACCTGTTCAGGTGGAGATTCATAGACGAGTCTGCCTTGGAGTGTAAATGTGGTGCTGTTCCACAAACGATGGGACTCATAACATCTATATATTAGTGTTTTATAACTAGGTACTAATCTCACAGAAAAACAATATTTACATGCATTCACATTTCACCAGATGTTATGAATCACTCCTGCCTAACAGCACCTGTATGAAGTGATTCATTATCGGCGAGTCAAAATATGTCCACTAACACCTTCAGAATCCTATTACGACTGTTTTTATTTCGTAACAAGATTTTTTATCATAGCTTGAATATAATTGGATAATTTTAAACAAAAATAGACAAGAGGTATTGTTTTATTTATTTATGAAAAACAACTCAACATTAAACGCTCACTTACGCCTACATACGTCTTTATACTATATATATAGCTACGTTTCCAAGAACTATGTATATCATTAGATATATATTATAATTACATACATTGTATACGTTACAATTTAACAGTATAATGACTTCAGTGGGTAAGTATAACCTTCCAGTCATCATAATGTTAAATTCTACATTGTATGTAAATGCTAGTCCAATATTGACATATTCTGGCTCGGTGCCAAGTAATGCGGTCAAGTAACCTACATACTGCTTTCAATTGAATGCAACTATATGCTGGAGATTAAGCAGGTAATGGTCCTTAGTTCAAAACGTTTTAGAACTGATAAGGATTCCAGAATACTAAAGACAGCATCTCATAATCAGCCTATAATGTTCCCACTGCTGGGACACTGGCCTTCTCTCTGTGAGAGGGAGTGGGCTATAGCCTTCCACGCGGGCCCAAGGTGGGTTGGTAATGACACACATCTTCGAATCTTTGGTTCTAGGAAATGCCGGTTTCCTTACTATGTTTTCCTTCACCGTTTTGAGAGCAGTGGTGATGAAATTATTTACACAAAGTAAAGAACCTGCGTGGGTTCGAACCCACGACCTACAACCCGTAAGTCGGGGCCGTTGCCACTGGGCCACCACTGAAATGCGCCTGTAACTACACCTGAACCCATAGCCTTCAAACCGGAACCCAGCAACGCTGCTTGGCGCCGTAAAACCCGCCCGATGACGTGGTTGACGGTATGGTGGAGTACCGGACTTCTCCAGGGGAGCTCTTTTGCAAAAATCTCTACTTTACCCTGCTGAATAGAGATTTATGCTCAGCAGGCCAAATCCCGTAATTAAAAACATTCAAAAACTAAACGAAATCTCATCTCAGCGACAGCAATGTCAAAAAAATTATGATATTTTGGGCTTTTATTGACATAATGAGACTGAGACTAGAATGCGAACGTTCTTCAAAATATGGAACTAGCCATATCTGGGATATAATAAATTGATTGAATTAATTGTGATAATACGTAAGTACTTTTGCTATTGGTATAACTAACTTTTCAAATTCAAATTCATTTATTTGCCAGAATTTAGGTTTACAAATGTATGATCTTAAAACTATAATGGCCCCTTTACATTCTACCATTACTTATGGTGTGCAAATCTTTAATTTTAACCTATACAATTACATTCCTTTAGTTATAAGATCCAATAAAAACATAAAATAAAATAAAATTATAGACAGTAACAACAGATAACAAATAATGTCTCATGCATAATAAGTATTTAAGGAACAAATTATTTAATACATGTCAAATTATACCTATAATCTATATTAGTTCAGCAGATCTATAAAGTTTAATAAAAATGGCAGATAATAAATATTTTCAGACCTTTGTATCCTGCTTATGCGTGTGAAGTTTCATTAAAATCGATTAATTCATTTCGAAAAACAAGGACTTCAAAGTTTGTATGAAATGCCGTACGTCGTAAACACTCTTAAGAAAAATAAATCACGTAAACAATACCTACAACGTTAGAATCGTTACAAGCAACGAATTATTTACTTTCAGTTATGACGGAAACGACGGGTCGGTGTTCCCACGGAATGACGGAAATGATCAAAAACTAAGTGCTTCGCCCAGCGGTAGGCGCAAGTAGTGGGTGGAGTAGCCGTGTAGCGCGGCTAGTGATGATAAATTCCCGAGAATAATCTCCTAGAAAGAATTTTGAATAATACGAGAGTAAGTATATAAATTGGAGGTCTCTATTGTATCGATCAATTTTTATAGTAATAGTTTTGAGTGCTTCTGAACGTTTAACGAAGTTGACGTCAAACTCCACTCCACAACTTAAATTCTCAGTAAATCATCCTGAGCGAGAACATTCTCGAGAAATTCTCTTGAATTTCGTATGGTTTTAATGTTAAAATAGGATTTCTGTCAAAAAAACTAACTTTATATAAAGTTAGTTTTTTTGACAGAAATCCTATGATTTACAATAACTTCAACTTTAATCAAATATAAAAAAAATATAAGGGAAAGGTAAATAATTAAAAACAAAAAATAACAAACACGATTTCTTTGAAACAGACGGTGTGAGTAACTTAATACGTTTTTGGTCGTTACTTGGTAATGACAGTTACATTTATTGCCTCCTGCTCATCATAATTAACTACTACTTTCAAACTATTTCAATTTTACATTCTCCATGTTCCGAGACTATTCTCCGTCGAAAAGAAGACTCGATTCATCACTAAGCGCGGCGCGGCGCGGCGCGTGGGAAGACCGACTGACTTACACAGCCTCACTCTTTAGCGCAGCGCAACAACGGTGCACCTTTCACGAAACGCTTAGCTTTGAAAGGGGTGAAACACAACATAATTATTTTATTTGTTCTTATGAAGGGCATGCAATGTCAACCTTAGCGCTTTAGCCGCCTCCGCGCCACCCACGACCTCAAAATGAGTTGCCAAAAATCGCCAAATTCCATCTTCTATCTATATCTTCTTCTATATCTATATCTTCTATCTATCTATATCTATATCTATCTATATCTATATCTATCTATTCTATCATAATAAATCTGTAGACGAGACGTTTCTGTACATTGAAAATATTTCCCAAAAAAATTGTTGGGGTGTTAAAGGATAACCAACAGATGCCTTTTCATCAATTTTTGGAATTTTTGTCTGTTTGGATGTGACAGATTATTGATTTGAACAGGGTCAACGTAAAAAGTACCAAACCTATACGGTTACTTTTTATACTCAAATATGGTGTAGAACTCGGAGCAGTGATTAGTTTTTATTTCATCGCAATCGGTTCACTCTATCAAAAGATATAATCAATTTAAAGTATTCTAGAACAACTTTTTACGTTTTTTAGTAACACGTAACATCATCTATTGGCGCGATAGAGTACCAACTAACGAAAACATATTGTTGTTGTGATGTGAATAATCACGTCCTATTATTTTATGCTTACTTAAATGACGAAATAACACAGATACCTACTTATGTCTATGTTATTTTAAAAAGTAATGATAATGATTATAATATTAAACAAAATCGCTTTCCATTGATGGTTTATTTAGTGGCGCCTGTGGCGCTAAAATAATTTTAAACAAAAAGTGAGGATAATGTAAGATAATAATAATTGATGTGGTGTTCTGAGCGATAAAGAAGTTAGATAATTATTGATATAGAAAGTTGAGTAACGCAGAGCGTTTTTTAACGAAGTTCTTATATGGAGCTTGCGGTAGGAGTTCTAAGGGAGAAATCGTCAAATAACGAAAAAGCGTTACGCCTCATTTTTCAAAGTAATAGGTAGATAGAGACACACACACACACACAGAGAGAGAGAGAGAGCTATTTTTCATGGTTTCCGAGGATCCTGACGCCGGTAAGTGAGGTCAAAAAGAAAATCAAAGATGGCGGTTGCCTAAATTTTTAACTTTTTCGTCATGGGTGTCGTTTTCATGGTTTTCGAGGGTGCTGAAGTCGATAGTCAGGTCAAAATGAAAATCCAAGATGGTGGCTGCAATTTTTTTTTATCATGTTTGTCGTTTTCATGGTTTTTGAGGGTGCTGAAGTCGATAGTCAGGTCAAAATGAAAACCCAAGATGGCGGCTCCATTTTTTTTTAATGTTTTGTCATGGGTGTCGTTTTGATAGTTTTCGAGGGTGCTGAAGCCGATAGTCAGGTCAAAATGAAAATCCAAGATGGCGGCTGCAATTTCGTTTTAAATTTTTTGTCATGGATGTCGTTTTCATAGATTTCAAAGGTGCTGAAGCCGATAGGCAGGTCAAAACGAAAATCCATGACGGAGGTTGCAATTTTTTGTTTGGGTTTCGTTTTATTGGTTTTTGAGAGTGCTGAAACTAATAGTGAGGTTAAAATGAAACTGTAACGGCTTACCCACCGTCGATTGGCCCATGAACCGTTGGTGAACATTATCTTTAAACCTTTAACTTTCTTCCAAAGGACTTTTCACCCACGAACGTTTTGCCAACATAACTCTACGTCAGTGAATGCTTTACCCACAGAATGTTTTGACCAATAACTTTTCACCCAAAGAACAAGGCCAACAGACGCCGGGAAAGGTGAAAGTAAAATAATAATAAGACGTAGTCCTTTATTTCTGTGAAAAGGGTATAAAGTAACCTAACCAAGCCTAACCTCGGGGTGCCCTTCGCTTGCTTTGCTCGCTCACTTGAGCCGCCATCATCCCTTCGAACCCTATACCTGTCCGAGTCGGGGTGCCCCAAGTCCCGAGCTCGCTTCGCTCGCCCTTGCATCCTTAGTTCTATTTGACATGGGTCAAATGTTCTTTGGGTGAAAAGTTATTGGTCAAAACATTCTGTTGGTTAAGCATTCACTGACGTAGAGTTCTGTTGGGGAAACGTTCGTGGGTCACAAGTCCTTTGGATGAAAAGTTAATGGTGTTGACCAACGGTTCATGGACCAATCGACTGTTGGTAAACCGTTTCAGTACTGGTTAAAATGAAAGTCCAAGATGGCGGCTGCAAATCGAAAAATTCGTAGTGTTTGTCGTTTTCATAGTTTTCGAGAGTGCTGAAGCCGATTGTGACGTCAAAATGAAAATCGAAGATGGCGGCTGCAATTTTATTTTTCTTTTTTTATCATGTGTGTCGTTTTCATGGTTTTCA
This sequence comes from Gortyna flavago, assembly GCA_963669345.1. Classification (NCBI taxonomy): domain Eukaryota; kingdom Metazoa; phylum Arthropoda; class Insecta; order Lepidoptera; family Noctuidae; genus Gortyna; species Gortyna flavago. The sequence continues at coordinate 974,583 of OY770139.1, forward strand.
ATATAAACTTACACGACTTTGTGTAAAATAAAATAAAATACAACCGACTTAAAAACACACTTCAAAGTGCAATAGACCTTTGGTTTCAGAAGTCTGTAATTTCTTGCCAACGCGCAACGCAACGTCTTCCCAAACTAAGGTTATTTTGCACTTTGTAGGGTTTTTTATGGAAGTCGGTTATATTTTTTTGTAATTATCTTTACAATTTTTTTTCTGGTTTTCGGCAGTATAAGGTCTAAATCAAAATAATGTCTAAAGTTTTCATGGGTTTCATCTTCGTAGTTTAAATGGCGGCCGGTGTCAAATATAACCAAAGTTTAATGGGTTGCTTTTTACACGGGCAACTTTATGTAGAAGCTCTTACCATTAATGTATTCTTCCTTTTATCACCTAGATATCTCGATGCTTTATAAGGCATAATATTGGTAGGTATATATGATATCTTCTTCTGGAAAACGACCCCAACATAGTTGGGAAAAGGCTAGGCAGATGATGATGATGATATGATATCTTCAATACCAACCACAGAGAAGAAACCAAGACTTAGAAAAACTAACTTCAAACTTCACCTACTAATCTCAGATATACTTTAGATAAAATGGTGATATGATTTTACAAGTTGGTATTCTAAGACAGACGCAAAATAAAATGGACATAATTATGGCTGTTTGGTTAGATAATCAGCCTCGAGCAGGCGCTTTTATTTTAATTTATTCTCAAAAATCAAAGTGACACTTCGTCGCATTGTCATTATGAACCATGAAGACGCAGTGATTGCAGTCGAAAGGGCCGTGGTAGCGAACCCTAGGTAAGGAAAGCGTTACCAGGCAAGATCTGATGATTCTTCCTTTTCAATGAAGGAGTGGCAATTACACCTTTCCTAAGCGACACATTACCTATTGTTTTCCGACATCCACGCGAACGAAGTCGCGGGCACAGCTAGTCCTAAATAAAGATGGAAGGAGCAGAGCTAATTTCTGCACTCGAATTTCACCTTTGATGAAGATACTGTAATTAGCGACTGTGCAAATCCAAGACTAATTATTACCTTTAGTTATAATATATTTTATAAGTACAAGAAGCTTTCTACATAAACAAATAAGTTACTTGGAATTTTAAGGTCAATAAATGGATTTTCTCAAAACTCCGATGACTTACGTCCTAACACGGATCTAGATAACGTATTGATTGAATAACATTGACCATATTTAGTAAAGATTATTATTATTTATACATTTTCGATAAGATAGTAATCTACGTACTAAAGTTCATTCACTGACAACATGATAACGCACAGCCTGAGCAATAGAGCGTTGGGTAAGGTTAGAAAGGAAAGAAAGGTTAGAAATTGGAGCTATAAGAGGCTTGAAACTTTGCACAAGAGTTCCCTAAATAACGAAGGTGAGCACGGGGGTTAATTAGGGAACGAAAGTTTGTGTGGAAGTTTAGTAATTTTTGCCGATTGGGATTTGGATTGGGATTTGAAACATAGAATTTACAATACTTTTGTTCAATGGGGGTTCCCATTGAACAAAAGGATTGTTAATTCTATGTTTACAGTTCCAGGCGGTGAGGTGATTACAAACCATGATTAGTGCAATTTCCATGTGGATCGTTTAGGGGAAGCCCATTTCGACCAGTGGAGAGTTACGAGCTGACATGATGTGTCACCTGACCCCGGCAATCCAAATAATAGAATATGTCAGAGCTAAGGTCAAATAGGAACGACACGGGACGCCATCAAGCGACGCCCACTCCTTTCTGTCACAATGGCTTGATGGCTTGTTCATATGGTTTATTAGCATTCTGGGTTTTACCAGGTAAGAGAGTATCCGTTGTTTTGACATTAAATTCAAATCTACGCTAACATGATACCCACTGAGGCATTACCCAAACGAAACGGGCGTCCTCGAATAACCGTAAAGGAGATAGGCATTTCTAATGACAAAAAATGCTAGTATACTGTAAAGGAATATTAAACTGTAAGTGCTATAAATATCTAATAATTATTAATAAGTACCTACAGACATTATATTTATTTAAAAATACATACATTTTAGGAAAAATACCCTAATAGCGTTAGATATTTTTTTAAACTAGCTGCGCCCCTCGGTTTCAATATTCGATACCATGGTAATATCGGGATAAAATGTATCCTATGTATTAATCCTAGTTATAAACTATCTGTGTGAAAAATTTCATCCAAATACGTTCAGCCGATTGTGCGTGAAGAAGTAACATACATACAAACACACTCACAAAAATATCGCCTTTATAATTTTAATTAGTATGATGTGACTGTGTGTGATGATGTGACTTAAATTAAGTTTAAAAGCTTCCTCTTTCTTACTATTGTGGTGTGCCCGAAAGGGTCCATAATGATTTCATAAAATTTTAAGTTAACACCTAAGTACCTACACTCCCTACAAATTGTGGAATTGAATAAATTTATTTATTTATTTGTGCAAAACTTATTACCCTAAGTACTAGGTGCATTCAATAAGTACCTAGCCTCATCGCCAGAGGGCGCTGTAGTTTCAAAAGAGTTTTACCACAGTGTAGCACATTCTTTTTTAATTCTTTTTTCAAATTTTCATTCCAATCCCTTCATTTGTTTTAATTTGACAACTTATGGAAGCGAACGTGTCGATCGGTTTTACAAAAATGGAAAAAGAGCAATATCATTCGGTGATTCGATTCCTATTTTTGGAAGGGAAAACGCGCATCGAAATAAAAGAGCGCTTGGATGCTGTGTACGGTGACTCTTCTCCATCGATGGCCACCGTCAAGAATTGGTTCAACGAGTTTGCACGTGGCCGTACGTCGGTTTTTGATGAACCACGTCCAGGTGCACCGAAAACAGCTGCTACGGAGGAAAACATTAAAAAAATCCATGATCTCGTATTGGCAGATCGCCGATTGAAGGTTCGCGAGCTAGCTGAGACTGTAGGCATTTCAGAAGGAACAGTGCATCATATTCTTCACGAGGAACTCGGCATGAGACAGCTGTCGGCGCGATGGGTGCCGCGTTTACTCACACCAGAAAACAAGCGCAACCGTGAGACCACATCGGAGACGTGTTTGGCGCTGTTTAAGCGGAATCCAGCGGAGTTTTTGCGTCGTTTTGTGACCGTCGATGAAACCCGGATCCACTGGTACACACCAGAGACCAAGGAGCAATCAAAACAAAGGATCCAGACCGGGGAACGTGCTCCAAAGAAGGCGAAAACTGTAAAATCGGCCGGAAAAGTTATGGCTACCGTTTTCTGGGATTCACAAGGTGTGATCTACATCGATTACCTCGAGAAAGGTAAAACAATTACAGGGCTTTACTATGCCGATTTATTGGGCCGATTCGACGCCGAATTAAAGAAAAAACGACCCCATCTGGCGAAGAAAAAAGTGCTGTTTCACCACGACAGCGCACTGGTTCACACGTCTGCCATTGCCATGGCCAAATTGGTCGAATTACGCTACAAATTGCTGCCCCATCCACCGTATTCTCCAGATTTGGCCCCTTGTGACTTCTTTCTGTTTCCTAATCTGAAAAAATCACTCGCCGGGAATAGATATGGATCAAATGAGGAGGTCATCGCCGCCACGGAGGCCTATTTTGCAGAGTTTGACAAAAACTATTTTTCGCTGGGCTAAGTGTATCGAACTAAAAGGAGACTATGTTGAAAAATAAATTGCCACTTTTCCAAAATTTTCGTTTACTTTTTGTAGGCTAAGTATTTATTGAATGACCCTCGTATACTGTTGATAATACGTCAGTAACAATGAGTTTTGGCATTTTTACAGATGCTTAAACGGATTTATATATTTTAATTGAAATTGTGTGGGAGTGGTGCTGAAGCCAAAAAGTGAACTCTCAGCATGATTGTTGACAGAGCTTTTTATAATAAAACTCATACATAAAACTACCTATAACATACTGGGGACATCCCTCTTTTAAAATCATAATTATGTATTTATAATGATATCGTCATTTTACGTGACAACACCTTATAAGATAGAGTCGCCATGTAGTAAAAAAAATATCATATTTTGCAGATGCCTAAGTATTAGGAATAAGGCTAGGCAGATGCCACGGTGCAGCGGTGGATCGATTCCACGGAGATCTAATGATTAATGAAGGGGTGTGGACATTTTTTCATCAGTCTTAGTCAAAAATTTTTCATTAGTCTTGTTTGGGCCTCCTTAAACTCAAAACATTTATTTCCAGTAAACCAAATTACAGTTTTAAATTGACAAAGAGTCGACCTCAAAAAACTCAAACTCAAAGCATTATTTCAATTAAACCATTTACAGGCACTTTTGAATTGTCAATAGGTCAGTCAGAAAATATGAAGCTAGTTGCCCATTCCAAAGCGTAGGTACCTATGGAGAAGAACGGGCAAGAAACTCCATGGACACTCTTTTAAATTATATTTTACAAAAATATTAGTTACATCATTAATGTTGAATTTATAATTATATGTGAGAACGATGTAAAAAAAAATATACGTACGCGTTAAAGTGTCCAGAGTACAGCAAATAGTACTTAACAAAACAATAATCCAAAAGTAAAATAATTAAAAATAAGCCGAGGCAGCCAAGTGATGACCAGTCCCAACTGACGGCGCCCGTTCACGAACATGACGCATAGATCAGCACCATTCAGCTCAACCATTTTGAAGGGAGCTAAATGATCCAACACACACGCCACCGTTAGCGAGACATTTTAGTGAGCATGACATACTATCAGCCGCCAGGGCACATTCAAGTCAATGAAAGACATTATTAACATTACCCGGTAAATGGTAGCATTACAGTACATAGAACTCACATTTGTGCTATGCAATTATACAATATAAAGGAAATTGAGTTTATACAATGCAAAGATAGTCTTACAATCTTCAACAGCTCCAACAGTATTTTCAAGAGTTAATCAATTAGTTGTGGTTGTGGAGCAGGACCAGAATTGAGCCAGGCATCTTTATCAACGATGTAATCCCCTAACTTATAATATGCCTGCCTGCATAGTGTGCGTTTTATACAAGACTTGAATTTTGTCTCATTCAGTTGAAGAATGTGGGGAGGTTTTTTATTATAACATTTTAAACAGTACCCCATAAAAGATGAGTCTACTTTAGCCAGTCTGAAACCTGGTTGAACTAATAGGTCCCTATTTCTAGTACTATAATTATGTCTTTCACCTCTTTTACTAAAAAGATGTAAATTTTTCCTTACATACATGATGTTTTCGTAGATATATTGACAAGGCACCGTCATGATGTTAATTTCCTTAAACAGTTCCCTTAGAGAATCGCGCCTGCGAAGAGTATATATGGCTCTAATGGCTCTTTTCTGCAGAATAAAAATAGAATCGATGTCTGCAGCCCGTCCCCAAAGTAAAATACCGTAAGACATGATACTATGAAAGTAACTAAAATAAACTAGTCTCGCGGTATCTACATCGGTAAATTGACGGATTTTTCTGACAGCATAAGCTGCTGAACTTAACCGTCCTGAAAGAGATGTTAAATGAGGACCCCATTGTAGCCTTGAGTCGAGCGTGATCCCCAGGAAAACAGTTTTATCGACGAATTCTAGTTTCTCTTGATTCAATATTATCTCACAATCACTACCTTTGACATTTGGTAAAGAAAATCTTATGCACTTACCATTCACTGACCATTCAGAGAAGTCTTATGCACTTACCATTCCCTGAACATTCAGAGAAGTTATAGTTTTCCATTCCAAAGCGTAGTAGGTTCTCATAGAAACCACCCACCATAGGTTCTTCTCCATAGAGAAGAACGGGCAAGAAACTTGATGATTCCATGGTGTCTGACTGACAGACTTCTTGACAATTTAATAGTGCTTGTAAAAAATCGATTTGAGGTTTTCTATTATGGCCACACAGGAATACGCTGCCCGTTTTCTTGACCGAATCTCTAAGCCATCTAAGTATTTAAATACTTACGCCTCGACAGGCGGTAATCATGTAGGTATCAAACATAATGTTCTTCTCTACCGATCCACTATTACACGAGCAGGGGTGATGTTTCAATATTACAAGCCACGTGCTCGTCTGGAAGGCTTTGGAAGTGTGTCCTAGCAACCAACCTATCCAATACCTACTCACTTAGTTACGGTATTTTACTTTGGGGACGGGCTGCAGACATAGATTCTGTTTTTATTCTGCAGAAAAGAGCCATTATAGCCATATATAATCTTCGCAGGCGCGATTCTCTAAGGGAACTGTTTGTAGCGGCATATACATATAATTCACATATACACACAATGAAAAACAGTATTTACATTATTAAATATATTTTATTATTTACACAATCATATTTTGTGTCGGAACTTCGGCCGCTGTGGCTCAGTGGAAAAGCACCAAATTATATAGCCCTATAGATACCGTCGCAGGCGCGCGCGCACCGACACACGGACACCCCAGTCTTGACCTACTCTCGACGCGGAGCGCACGCTGCTCACTTGCCTACCGTTCTGCTTATACCCGCTTATGATTTATGCTATCTAAAAAACCGATGTACTTTCGCTTTCGACACCTGTGCTTGTGAACCTTGTGACTATACTTTTAAGCTAACTGTGACTCTCAATCCTTCATACTTCTTGTGCTTTCATTATATCTGTGTACTGGTTTAAAACATATTATAAGCTAGCTACAATATTTACCCGAAGGCTTTCATTCATCGCCCATAATCACACCTATTCAAAGGAGGAAACAATCACAGTGAGAAGGTAGGATTTACCTATATTATTCCTACATTGGTGACCCCGCATAAGTAACCGCAAGATTAATAATACCGCAGATCGCAAACAAAGCGAACACCTAAAAAAAAACATGGCGGATGAGGATGATTCACAGTCCACAAGTAGCAAACCTTTTACCGAACATCCCGAAATGCGTGTTTCCACTGACGCATCGGACGTGTCGACAGAAATTTGCAGAGTTGCTGTTCGCATACCACCCTTTTGGCCCGACGAGCCTGAAATATGGTTCGCACAAGTAGAAGGTCAGTTTGCTATTGCAGGTATTACTACGGACACGACGAAGTTTCATTACGTCATCGGACAATTGGAACCACAGTATGCCAAAGAAAGAAATTAAAGACATAATTGTGAATCCACCAGCGAGTGGCAAATATCAGAAGCTTAAATGCGAACTAATTAAACGACTTAGTTCGTCTAACGAGAAGAAGGTAAACCAACTTTTGATTCACGAAGAGCTTGGCGACCGCAAGCCTTCGCAATTTCTCAGGCACCTTCAGAGTTTGGCAGGAACTAATGTCCCAGAGGACTTCATTAAATCCATCTGGACCAACCGCTTACCAGCAAACATACAGACAGTCATGGCGACCCAGACCTCCGTGTCGCTGGAAGCGTTAGCGGACATAGCGGACAGAATCAAGGACATAACTACCCCCTCAGCCCAAGTAGCTTCAACCAGTGCAAATCCTCAAGTACTAGAGGTGTTAGCTAAAGAACTCGTGGAGCTCCGGAAAGAGGTGAACGCACTTGCGATGGGACACCGACAGTCCCGCTCCAGAGAGAGAGGAACGAGGCATGCCCGTTCGTCATCCAAACGTTCAGACTCAAACTACAGGAAATTCCCGGTATGCTGGTATCATTACAAGTTTGGCAGCAAAGCAAAGACATGCATTCTCCCATGCGATTATAAGACGGAAAACTCGACGGGCCGTCGCTAATGGCGACCAGCGACTGCCCCAGCTCCGGTCGCCTGTTTGTTACCGACAGGAGAACTAAAGTACAGTTCCTGGTCGACACCGGTAGCGACCTCTGCGTATTTCCTCGGACCATGCTACGTGAACGACGCGCCAGCACCAACTACCAACTCTTCGCGGTCAACGGAACGCCTATTCCGACCTACGGTTATACACACTATAATTTAAACTTAGGGCTTCGAAGGGACTTTCAGTGGAATTTTGTAGTCGCGGATGTTACTAAGCCAATAATTGGAGTAGATTTTCTCTCGTTTTACAATCTAGTAGTCGATTGCCGTAATCAGAGATTATTAGACAATGTTACAACTTGTTCAACTATAGCTTCACTAGTCCATACATCAGATAGTATACACTCTGTAAAGGTCATGACTGGCGATACCGCGTATCATAAATTACTAGAAGAGTTCCCAGAGATCACAAAACCACCTGGTACACAGCGAGTCATTGTTCATAACACGGTCCACCACATACGTACTACACCGGGCCCTCCGATTTCATGCACTCCCCGCCGCCTGGCTCCAGATAAGCATAAAACGGCCAAGCAAGAATTTGATGCAATGTTAGCGAACGGCACGGCCCGACCTTCAGAAAGCCCTTGGGCGTCCCCGTTACACTTGGCTCCAAAAAAAGATAATGGCTGGCGGCCGTGTGGAGACTACCGGAGACTCAATGCTCGCACCGTTCCTGATTGTTATCCCATCAGACACATACAGGACTTCGCGCACAGTATATCCGGGTGTACTATCTTCACAAAAATTGACCTGGTTAAAGCATATAACCAGATCCCGGTCAATCCGGATGATATACCCAAGACCGCAATCACTACACCGTTCGGAATGTTTGAATTTCCGTATATGACGTTTGGTTTACGAAACGCGGGCCAAACATTCCAACGGTTTGTAGATGAAATGACGCGTGGGCTAGATTTCTGCTACACGTATCTCGACGATTTCCTTGTATACAGTAAGAATGAAACACTCCACAAGGAACATCTAAGACAGTTATTCACCAGAATGAAGGCATACGGTATGGTGATTAATAACGCAAAATGTGTTTTCGGTGCGCGACAAGTAAACTTCTTGGGATATACTATATCAGAAAAAGGAACGAAGCCATTGCCAGAAAAAGTACAAGTTATTCGCGACTATCCAGCTCCAAAAAATATACGTGAGCTTAGAAGGTTTTTGGGCATGATAAACTTCTATAGACGTTTTGTGCCCGAAGCCGCCCGAATTCAAGCCCCACTCAATGCTATGCTGATAGGAGCAGTGAAGGGATCAACCCCAATCGACTTAACAGGAGACGCCCATAAGGCCCTAGAACAATGCAAAGACAGTCTGTCAAACGCAACCCTATTGGCCCACCCAGATTGCCAGGCAAAAATGGGACTGGTGACGGATGCATCTGATTTAGCCATGGGTGCTGTGTTGCAACAACACAAGGATGGCCACTGGCAGCCGCTAGCATTTTTCTCTCGAAAATTGAACACCGCTCAACAAAAATATTCACCTTACGACAGAGAACTGTTGGCAATTTATGAAGCGGTGAAACATTTTCGACACATGCTGGAAGCCAGAAATTTCACTATCTATACTGACCACAAACCAATCAGTTTTGCTTTCCATGAAAGGAAAAATAACTGTTCGCCACGTCAGTATAGACATCTGGACTTCATATCGCAATTTACAACAGATATCCGTCACATTTCCGGAAAGGATAATGTGGTTGCTGATACCTTGTCACGGATTAATGAACTGCAGGCATCAGTAGCTCATGAAACTCTCGCAAAGGCACAAGAGTCAGACATGGAGCTGTCAGGATTCCTCAACTCAATGTCATCGCTCAGGCTAGAAAAGTACAAAGTCCCAGGTACAGATATAAGTATGTACTGTGACGTCAGTACGCAAACTGCAAGGCCTTTCGTACCACAAGCCTTACGAAAACAAGTGTTCGACAGTCTTCATTCGTTAAGTCATCCTGGCGCAAACGCAACCTCTAAGTTAGTAGCGGACCGATTTGTTTGGCCAGGGGTAAGGAAAGACTGCCGGGAGTGGTCCAGATCTTGCGTAGCATGTCAACGAGCCAAAGTGAATCGGCACGTATCGGCACCATTAGGTACCTATAAATTGCCACGCTCTAGGTTCAGACATATACACATCGATCTGATTGGCCCCCTCCCCATTTCACAAGGGTATCGATACTGTTTAACGGCCATTGATCGATTCACACGATGGCCGGAGGTAATACCGATAACCGACATCACCGCCGAGACAGTGGGCAAAGCCTTGCTGCATGGCTGGATATCCAGGTTCGGCAGCCCAACAGACATTGTAACAGACCGTGGACGCCAATTTGAGTCCACCCTATTTCAATACTTGGGTAAAATAGCCGGGTTTCGTCATCACCGAACCACAGCATATCATCCAGCAAGCAACGGACTCGTGGAACGTTTTCATCGACATCTGAAAGCATCTATCGTATGCCACGCAAACGAAAACTGGACCGAGGCTCTGCCCTTAGTTTTACTTGGCGTTCGTAGTGCTTACAAGGACGACCTACAAGCGTCACCAGCCGACTTAGTGTATGGCGAGCCACTGAGGCTGCCTGGCGAATTTCTAGAGCAAGCAGCGAATGGCACTAATGACGTGACAGACTTTACAGCACGACTTCGTACTATAGCTCAAAAACTACAGCCAGTGCCAACATCGCGCCACGGTGAAAATAAAGTTTTTGTATACAAAGACTTAAGCACATGCGACTATGTTTTTTTAAGAGAAGACGCATCGCATAGTTCCCTAACACCGGCATACACTGGTCCACATCAAATTATCGAACGAGGTGATAAAGTGTTCAAATTGATGGTAAAAGGCAAACAAGTAACAGTGTCCATCGATCGCATCAAACCTGCACATATACTAGCCGAAAAAGAAAGTGAACCAAGCAACACAGTACCGCCTTTCCCCAGTAGTTCAAATCACGGGTCACGTGATACCACCAAGACAACTCGTTCCGGTCGTGCGGTAAGGTTCCCGGATTATTATCGTCCTTAACCAGGCCTCTGGGGGGGAGTGATGTAGCGGCATATACATATAATTCACATATACACACAATGAAAAACAGTATTTACATTATTAAATATATTTTATTATTTACACAATCATATTTTGTGTCGGAACTTCGGCCGCTGTGGCTCAGTGGAAAAGCACCAAATTATATAGCCCTATAGATACCGTCGCAGGCGCGCGCGCACCGACACACGGACACCCCAGTCTTGACCTACTCTCGACGCGGAGCGCACGCTGCTCACTTGCCTACCGTTCTGCTTATACCCGCTTATGATTTATGCTATCTAAAAAACCGATGTACTTTCGCTTTCGACACCTGTGCTTGTGAACCATGTGACTATACTTTTAAGCTAACTGTGACTCTCAATCCTTCATACTTCTTGTGCTTTCATTATATCTGTGTACTGGTTTAAAACATATTATAAGCTAGCTACAATATTTACCCGAAGGCTTTCATTCATCGCCCATAATCACACCTATTCAAAGGAGGAAACAATCACAGTGAGAAGGTAGGATTTACCTATATTATTCCTACATGTTTAAGGAAATTAACATCATGACGGTGCCTTGTCAATATATCTACGAAAACATCATGTATGTAAGGAAAAATTTACATCTTTTTAGTAAAAGAGGTGAAAGACATAATTATAGTACTAGAAATAGGGACCTATTAGTTCAACCAGGTTTCAGATTGGCTAAAGTAGACTCATCTTTTATGGGGTACTGTTTAAAATGTTATAATAAAATACCTCCCCACATTCTTCAACTGAATGAGACAAAATTCAAGTCTTGTATAAAACGCACACTATGCAGGCAGGTATATTATAAGTTAGGGATTACATCGTTGATAGAGATGCCTGGATCAATGCTGGTCCTGCTCCACAACCACAACTGAAAATACTGTTGGAGGTGCTGAAGATTGTAAGACTATCTTTGCATTGTATAAACTCAATTTCCTTTATATTGTATAATTGCATAGCACAGATGTGAGTTATATGTACTGTAGTGCTACCATTTACCGGGTAATGATAATAATGTCTCGCTGACGGTGGCGTGTGTGTGTGTTAGATCATTTAGCTCCCTTCAAAATGGTTGAGCTGAATGGTGCTGATCTATGCGTCATGTTCGTGAACGGGCGCCGTCAGTAATTGGGACTGGTCATCACTTGGCTGCCTCGGCTTATTTTTAATTATTTTACTTTTGGATTATTGTTTTGTTAATTACTATTTGCTGTACTCTGGACACTTTTAACGCGTACGTATATTTTTTTTTACATCGTTCTCACATATAATTATAAATTCAACATTAATGATGTAACTAATATTTTTGTAAAATATAATTTAAAAGAGTGTCCATGGAGTTTCTTGCCCGTTCTTCTCCATAGGTACCTACGCATTGGAATGGGCAACTAGCTTCATATTTTCTGACTGACCTATTGACAATTCAAAAGTGCCTGTAAAAAATGGTTTAATTGAAATAAATGCTTTGAGTTTTGAGTTTTTGTTATTGAGAGTGACATAGCTTCGATGGGCCGTATGGATAACGATTGTATTGTTTTTATAAAGTTATGAAAAAGATAGTTCATACCAGAACCCAGAACATATCTGTAGAATTCTTGAGGAAGAGCGCACGCGTTACTATCGTGACTACGAGACTACGAGTTTACAAGTAGGTATCAGTAGATTACGAAAAATAACCAAGATTTATTTCTACATACTTATATAAAAACAGCAAGCATCCGTAGGACGATGGAATTAATAAAGATGCTAATTATCATACAAAAAACCGTAAACAATATTTTCTCTGTTACAAACAGAAATCACCAAATATATTTTTGAACTACCCTCAAAGGCAAATAAAACAAAGGAAACAAGACACGTAAAACGCAAGGACGGGCATCGAACCTGCTGCTCCCGGTTCCCGGGCGGGTGAGCGAGCGCATACGGGGCGGGGGTTGCGAGGGGCTGCTTCTATTTATATAAAATCGATAGGGCGCCCGTGGCCTTGGTGGCATCGATCGAGCCGCGACAGATGGGTGTGCGTGGCGAGCCCCCGAGTCCGGTTGCACTACGCAGCGTGGAAAATTTTCCGCCAAGGAAAATAGCCCGAAAATGCTTTGATATTGCGATAAAAGGGGCTTAAATCTTCCATTTCGATATCAAGAATTACGAGGACGTTATTATGGCTCAAAGCCACCATAGAAATTAAAATACGGACAAAAAAACTCAGCAATACCTATAATATTAAAAATTATTATATTACTTTTAAACACATAATGCTTTTGTGTTAAGAAAATGTATATGTAGAGACCAAAAGCCGGACCCTATCAAATTATTACTATGGCATTATATTTGTGGAGCCCGGTACACCCTCCAGTTCCCCTTCACCACCCACTTTCCCCCACGCTGTGATTGGCTGAGGCGGCCGAATGACAGACCCCTACAGATTTTTCTTTGTGGAAGATGCACCATGCCAGCGTTCTTGAAAACGTGTGCTTTCGCGCGGGAAATACGAATTGAGGAGCCGACGATGCGATGTTGTTAACAATAGTCTACACTAGAGATATATACGATACTATATAGATTAATAGACAGTGAGACATGTTGCTAGGGACTTTGTTGCGACTTTTTTTCAGCTAAAACGCAGGGAGGTGACATTGTACGATAAAACAAATACATTCGAATGATGTATCAACCCGCTTTCAAATAATCGTATGTTCCTTTCGAATCTCAAGTTACGTCATTAGAGCCAAGGTAATTTTTAGACAGCTGCATTTCTTAATAAATTAGTTACAGATGAGATATTATTATTGTTACCCAATTAAAGCAGCTCTGCGAATTATTAATTCGAAATTAGAAACTTAATAAAATTCGGTTAAATAATATAGCTTAGTTACTGTTTGATAAAATAGTAAGTCGAACATTTTATTTGCTAGGTAGGTACTTGATAAGATGGTAGAAAAATATCTCGTTTTTTTATATAAAACATTTTCATTTGGTACTGTCTATGACACAGAGAGAAGAGAGGGGTCCGTGGCTTAATAGTAACAGCCGCACAGGTCGATCGATCAGGTTAAGCTACGCTTGCCGACGTTGGTCTGTGGATGACCCCTCCGTGCCTCGGAAAGCAGTTAAGCCCGACTGTCATTCGTGGATCTTTGACAGTCGTTACGGGTGGTCCGAAGCCCGTAAGTCTGACAACCAGTCTTACCAAGGGACATTGTATTACCCAGTAACTGGGTTGTGGAGGTCAGATGGGCAGTGGCTCCATGTAAAATACTGGTATTCAGCTGCATCCGGTTAGACTGGAAGCCCAACATAGTTGGGAAAAGGCTTGGCAGATGATGATGGACTGTCTATGAAAGCAGCACATAAGTATAAATACATAATGTGTTTTTTCTATCCTGCTTTGTGCTCGTAATTATAGATAGTATATATTTTGTTTTTATTTATTTAGTTTTCCTTATTATTAGAATTAATATTATCTTTTTGTATGCATGTGTTTCTGTGACAAATAAACCTATTTTTCTTTCTTTCTTTAAACTCAACAGTACACAAATACGAAAGTCACTATAACAGGTGTGTCTTATCCAAGGCCTAATCTTAACAAACAATAAAATGAATATGTGTAAAGTATGTCTAGTCCACCTACACTAATGTTGAGGTAGTCTAGGTAAGGTAAACAGGTAGTATGTGTTGTTGGCACTTACATATTTTATTATTATGATTGAGCGTAAGTCTATGTGTGAAGCAAACACATTAGTTAAACTTACAATTATTATATGATCACGGAACAGGCAAAAGGTTAAAGTCCTGAACCCTAGAAATAAAAATGCTGAGGAATTTGTTGCGAAACTATTTCTTCCCCGCTTAAGCACTACGAAGTGGTGAAGGGTGGGCGTTTTGGGAGATTTGGAGTATTGTCTTTTGTAATTTTGACATTCAAAAACTGCTGAATCTCAGGCTTATTTAAATTGATTTGATTGAACATGCAAAGGAATCTAAAAAGGAGAAAAAGATTTTATAAGCAAACTATCAGTCTGAAAAGAGTACATAAAACTTAAAAATAAAACTGTAGCACATACCTGAGTTGTTTGAAGAGCGGCCGGGTTCATCAGCCATTTCTCTAGTTTCCTGCAAGGGAGCAAACTATTTAGATAACAAGTATAAATACTTATCAAGTGTAATAATTGTGTCAGACTATCCAATTATAATCCATAATTTAATATTTGGGACAAGTATTTATTTATTTATTTAAACTTCTCGCACACAAATAAGGTACAAAGGCGGATTCTCTACCAGTCAACCAAGGATGGTGAAGAGAAAAGATGGCAGGTGCAAGTATTGTTGATTTTAAAACAATACTTGCACAAAATTTACATATTGGAGCTAAACTTTACTTAAATGTTTTTTGTCTTTTAGATTTAAATCACAGATAAATGGGGGTACACTGTCTAGGAGAAAGAAGATTATCAGCAGATTTAAAAATGTTGAAGCTGTTTATGATATAACATTGAAACAAGAGCATTCTTGTATCTTTATTTCTTACTAGCTTCCGCCCGCAGCTTCGCCTGCGAGGTATGTTGATAAAAACTATCCTATGTCTTTCCCCGGGATGCAATCTATCTCTCTGCCAAATTTTATCGAAATCTGTTAAGTGGTTTAGGTGTGAAAAGGTAACATACAGACAGACAGAGTTACTTTCGAATTTATAATATTAGTATGGATACAAAACAGCATAATGGTAACAGGTCAGTGGATGGCATGTCTTTTTCCATTCAATATTATAATAGATAATTTTACTTATAAAAAATCTAATAGAATGCTTTATTTTATTTAGATAAACTTAAAATATATTTTAATAACTTGCAAAATGTTTATCCAATATGAATAACAACAACAAAAACATTGTACTTATTTTATCACCAAAAACAAAATATTTTCTGTACAATAGCTATAGAACAAAGTACTTAAATACAATTAAAAGTAGTTATTGAATACAAGGTACCTGTACAAGCCCATTTAATTGATTTAATTGAATCTATTCATAGAATCTGATAGTATTACTATCAGATACTAGTTTGAAAGCAAAACAAGCAGAGTGACAACAACTCGTATATCTTGTTATCTCTATAATATTGTATTTTAATTACAATTTATACGAGTCTAGGACATAGTTCTGTTGTGCGATGTGGAACATACAATAACAACAAGGTGATGCTTTCAAAAACAAACTTTACATCTTAAACTGAAAAAATGACCTCCAAGGTATTGAAATAACTTAATACGGTACATAAATACATGAAACAAGCACACTACATCAACTATTGGTACCTTGCTTACACCAGCTGGGGTTCCAAACACTCGATCTTATAAATGTCCTTCTAACTCACAATCTTACAGTTTTACATACTAATTTGTATCCTTTTAACGTCACAGTGGACACAAATAACAACATTTTAATGATAAATTCATCTCAAAGTATTAAAGTTCACATAATATCGCTTCAAAACAAGCCAAAAATCTATGTTTTGACCAGATTTTGACGTAACACTTACGTCGAATGATCAGTTCGTTCGCATTTTCCTTATGTCACTTATACGCAATTTTTCTAGATTTTTTTATTGGCCAAGAAGATTCTTATTGGATAACTTGAAAAATTACCACCAATCAGGACAACGCTTCGTGATGATAACATTTTGGTTCCATCCTAGTTTGTGGTAATAAAACCGTTCCATCCTAAAGTCCGGTTTCTTTAATCGATTTGCAGCACTTAACCCCTCTAATGATAAAAAAATCAACTAAATTGAATCCAAAAAACCCTCAGTAGAGATGGTTTTTGACTGTCGTTTTTTTCATGTTCAACATTTATTCCGTACTAATTTACGATGTCCTATGGGAACGTAATATTGGGATGAAAACTACCCTATTTGTTAATCCAGGGTATAAATGAATTGTTTTTAAAAACTAGAGAACTGTCACCAATTCGGAACGCTCGTGAGCGCGCTCCTCACAGTGCTTACTCAATGTCAAAACGTTATTACAAGTTTACAACAGTATTTCTTTGTATAAACTGTTGGAGCAAACATATATAACCTCATGTCATATGATTAGAAGACAGGCTGGTTGGTGGTTGTCAATTTTAAATTAGAGAATATTTAAAATCAGACAATCGTTGTTTGGAATCAATTGAAAATTCTCAGTGTGAGTGTGTTAATATGCATGACTACATAAACGGTTCGGTCTATTAATAATTTATTTCTACTCCTTTTATATTTGTTATACAACTAATACAGTTTAAACAATCTGCGCTGTGTATAAATAACATCAAGTCACAACATAAACAGCCAAATTTCTTCCTTTTCTTTGTTTATGTGGCGACTGTCAGCTAGAAGCAAAATTTCGAAAATGCCACATTAGTGTATAGATATGAACAAAACACACTGACACATCCTCATTCTCACACACACTGTAATTTTTTACAGCGCTCACGGTCATACATATTATTACAATACAAGGCATGGTCGGCGTTATCGCAAGATGGCGCATGTCATGACGATTCACGGGACATCGTTATCGGGCTCACGCTAGTTTGGTACGGGTTTAAGCACGCTCAAATCGATTACATCGATCATATTCCCAATACGGAACGCACCCAATGTCGGTCGTTGTCTGTGAATGTCATTCGATTGTCAAAATCTTGCACAATGCACAAGTTGGAGTTGTGTGACCGTGACACTGATTGACTTGACTCACTATTACCTATTACTCACAAATAAACACAAAAATCTTCAAGTCTGTGACGCAGTGCTTGTTCTATAAAAATGTTTTCATCAATATTTGGTAAGCGGAGATCTTCGCCAGTAGAGGTAGAAGTGGAGGGCGAAATTCCTCCGATTCCTGGAGCGCGAGTGGACGATGGATTCGTTGTGGTGGATCCTAGCTCACCTAGGAACAGCCTATACCCAAATGTGAGTGGTGGTGGTATCCCTGCCCCCTACGCGCAGAGACCAGCGCCACCCGCGCCAACGCCAAGAGTTGCGCGAATAGATCCTACATTCCACTACTTACAAGGAGTCCCATTCGCCATGTCAAAAACTCTACAGATGGCTTCAAACAAAGATATGTTCGCTACTGAATTGGCCGATCTACTTGCGTTCCTCACCAACAAAGTCAATGTGAGCAGTTTTGATTATGACTTCTCTGTAGAACGGAGTGTTCTGAAGGAATGTTGATGTTACTTTCGTAATCATTACAGAATTCAACAGCAATTAATCTAACGACTTGTAAAGTCTTTTATTTTCTGGATAACTATTGTTTATGTTGTAAAAAAATTATTGAATCTAATAAGAAATTTGTAGAATAGAGTTATATATGTATGTGAAGTAAGCTTTTTATTATTTTTACTAATATAAAATATTGTTAGGGTGAAGAAACAGAAAACAAGATAATCAAATGCTAGTAAATATATTTAATACTATAATGTTGGTATTATTTGACACATTCAATATACAGTAAACATTCATTGACATGATAATTTATATAGTCATTAGTTTTTTTTTTTTTGCTATTGGGTTTTCTACCATAAAGTTAAAAATATATAGTCTTGTTTATAGAATCGGCAATCACAAAGAGTGTTGTATCAAGTTACTATGTATAGTTTGTAATCCAAACTAAGTAAAGCACAATAAACACAGTTTAAAATGATAATGAATATGAAAAGTTCAAGTAGACCTAGAAAATAACAATGTTTAAACTTTTATCTCATGCTTACATGTTAAGTGTGATATAGCAATGCTGCTCATAAGAGGCACCAGAACTCCAGCTTACGGTATTACAGTATTAGAGTTTGGTACTTAGGTTAGGAGATCAACAAAGTATGTGAAACCTCTTTTTTTTTTACTAGACATGAAAAATGTTACATAAATATTAAAGTTTGGAATGTTAAAGAAATTTTTATGTTTATGTAAGATCAAGGGTCCAAGACAACAAACTAATCTGCATTCGCGATTTTCTCGCCAAACATATAAACAAATATGGGTTATTGGAAAAATACCTTTAATTCCTACACAATAAAGTTCAGTTTACACTACAACTTCAAACATTTTTAAGACTTATGAAAAAATGCTGGTTACTCTGAAATCCACTTAATTGCCACTGAAATAAAGTTGATATTTGTTTAACTTGAAATAACATCAATTGGAATTGTAAATTTGAATAGACTATCTATTTTTATTTAATGTTATTTAAATATGACATCTAAGAGGAAACTTAAAAACTCCATTTAATTTCTATATCTTGAAGTTAGGTATTGACAAGTACAATAGTGTATCTACTGGAAAGTGTATATTTTTCATTTTTGGTAATAGAAGGATTCCTTACAAAGTCTTATAATAATAATAATCGAATTATATCTGTAAAAATATATAATGGTGTGTATAAAAATATATATGAAGTAATATGTATAAAGACTTAAATAAATTTTTAAAAACTTTAATAAAAATATTTTATTGTAATACTTTCAAACATTGATTTCAAAAGAAGGTAGTATTTCCTCTTGCTTACCCTTCAGGAAAATGTTTAGTTCAATGAATAAAAACAAAAAGCATAAAATAATTTTGATAAAATAAAGATGCGGCAAAAATAAAATACTAAATTCTCTTGAATAATGTACCACAGGTGCTTTGTAACATAAAATTATCAATATAGTACTACTATACATTGCAACATTTAGCATAAAATCAGAATATTAACAATATAATGATTATTGAAAATGTAGCATAACAGACACGTAGCTTACACAACATACCTCATTACACTATAAATAATAACTAGTAAATCTGGCTATACATTGTGGAACCATACTCTATCCTGCACATCACATTAGTCCACTACCTCTAAAATCCACCATCCCACAACCAGCACCAGAATTTCCTCCACATAGTCTTTCACTAATGAGTCCACAGTAAAAATCATGGATTTTTTACTTATCCATAATTCTGAATTATTATAGCATTTGTAGCATCATTTATATCATTGCTGCCAAGCCAACTATAAATGCTACTATTATCAGGAATGGTACCCAAGTCTTCAAAAATGCTCCAACACTGGAAAACAAATTAACAATGTTAATTAGATTCTAGGTTAATGAATTAACAAAGCAAATTAATACAAAAAAAAAGAAATAATTTTGTACACTGTACTATTGCACAGTCATGATGAACAATTAGATTACCTGACATATTTGGAGTAAGGTATCATGTAAAAGGCCAGTTTCACCATGTTCCAATTCCTTGAGCCACCATAGCTCATGATGTTCAGAGCAGTAGCCACGTGAGAGTGGCAGTTGTCATAGAACAAAATGTGCTGCAAATTAGCAAAACATTAATAGATTACAGTTTTATTTGTAGTACGTACACATACTGAATAATGAATAGAAAAAATAATTTTATTCTGAGTTCTACTGGGATTCTTTGTTGTCTAGTAAGTAGAGTTTGTTTGATTGAACGTACCAATCTCTGGAACTACCAGTCTGATTTGAAAAATTCTTTTTGCATTTGATAGCCCAATTCTTGAAGAATTTTAGATAAGAAGGCTATTTAACATTACACTATGACCCTTAGCAGCCAAGCAAAAAGAAAATCAACCAGAAATAATGCTAAATGAATACGAAGTAAAAGCGCGGTTGGGCGATACGATTTGACGCAGTGTAGGGGGGACAAAATTTCACATGGGCAAAGTCGCGAAGAAAAGCTAGTAAAATATAAAAATACCAGCCTATTATTGTCCCACTGCGCCCACTGTTAAAAACCTCTTCTCATACAGAGGCTATTAAATTAAATGAAAATACTTTGAATTCTAAGTACCATTCTCTTTTTATATATCTCTGAGGCCTCGGAAACAGCAGCATCCCACCCTGCTTGTCCATTTGCAGCCTGATGTGGAGACAACTGCCAGTACTTGGTGGGATTCCCAAATGCCATCAAATCTTCAGATACAAAGTAAGGACCAGCAAAGTCCCTGATTATTCCTGATGACATACAGATGCCCATGTGACCAAGGAATGGAAATATCCATCTGAAAATATAATATATATAGTTTTCCTTATTATTCTGAACATACATCATCATAGTTATTATAAAGTTGTTTATATTGATTTACACCACTAAATAAAAGGAAAAGTGGTTTTAAAATTGATAAGCTAGGTCTAAGTATATTTATTAATTTATTCTTTTATATTGCTGATTCCATTTTTAGTCAATAACATTCAGTACATAATATGATAATTTACATTAATATATTTAGAACTTTAACAATGATCATACTTTTGCAATATTGCTAAGTGCACACATGTTTACGAAACCGGCTTCACTTTACTGTTGACAGCCCTCTGTCTTGGTTTTTTATTTGGTCTGAGTTTTTAAATTGAAATTTCATGCCCTTCACCTAAATTATTTACAAATAGATTAGTTATTGTGGACTTAACAAGCAGGGGCATGCAATGACAATCTTAAATTAGACAATCTACACAAATAAGAATAAAGCTTTCCCCCACTTTACTAGTTTAACATTTGAAAATTTAATGGCAGGCCATGATACATAATCAATGTGAAAAGAAGTGCTAAAACATTATTTCGTTTGTTTACTCAAAATTATGCAAAACGTGACACTTAATTTTAAAAGTTAAGAAAAATGAATAAAAGAAATCCGTTCTCGTCATTTTGGCCTCTGAGAAGAAACCGGTTGGTCGTAGGTACTATTATTTTGTGCTTAGTTCGGCGGACACAAAGTTAATTGAGAATCGTAATATGGTAATAATTGAATCCTAATTATTAATGAAATTGTGAATACTCACGTTAGTACAGGAATAGGCGTCCAAACAATACAGTAAGGGTAGCGACAGCGATCGTGGTCTATAGGATCCATTAGCACAACTTCTTCAGGATCAGTTAAGTCAATAGTACTACCGGGGCTCTGGTCACCTGCCATGGTTTTAGCAGTCATGAATTTCAAACAGTACCATCACCCTTAATCAATAAAAATATAATTCAAATACTTACATTATGGGAAGGAAGTCAATAAATAAACCTGCCTGACGTTTCGTTGACATTACACGATACTCGTGCGTTCCAGGTTTAGCATTTTTAGGGTTGCGTAGCGTAATAAAAAAAACCGTACTCCAGGTGGTAAATAAAAAATAATAGAAACAATTATAGACCCTGTCGGGCACAGCAATTTTTTAAATAAGTAAGAGAGAGGAAGAGCGCTTTATTAATTTTCTTCGTTATAAAGTTACAATTATTTTCTATCCTATTACCTATGTATTTATATTTCCATTAATTTACTTATTCTATTTATTTTTTATATGCAGGTCTCAATGGTTAGACATAATTGCAAAAAAATAATGGAACGGCATAGTCCTTAAATGTATGTTTTGTAGTATGCACAGCCAGCACATCAAGCTACTACAATCTGTCAAACTTTGATAACTTTATCGCTAAAGCTTAACGTTCAAAGTTAATTGGGAAAATTTGACAGTTTCGGGTAGGTTGTTGTGCTGGCGTCTGTACATACTTATTATTATACTAGCTAGAGGGATAAAAAAAATCTAAAGCACATAAGCGTGTGGGGTTATGGTGATGTTTCTTATGTGACCTTTTTAGGTTTTGAAATATGGCATATTTCCGCAAAAAAAACTTTGTTTTTCAAAATACTATGAACTGTAATACTACAATTGTTTTTTTTTTCAATCAAGATTGATTGAATAGTTGTTGATGCGATCGTTTAGAACCGACTATATTCATAATCGACTAATTGTATTTACGGTTTTTTTGTACCCAGCATACCCAGTTCATAAATGGCTGACACTGTTTGACACTTGCTTGACAGCAAACATTGTTGATGTGACGATGTTTGGCGCTATTATTTTATTTAAGTGATTTATCTCTAATATTTTCGAATGGTGATACAAAATTATTTATCAGGAGCCAAAATGCCGGCGTTTCTCAAGTATATTGATATGGAAAACTTCAAGTCCTATCGGGGACACCACCGCATAGGCCCTATGCAATCGTTCACTGCGGTGGTAGGCCCCAACGGATCAGGTAAGAATAAAAAGTGTTTTATAAAACGTCTCTATCATTTTTGTAGTATTTAACCGGACGTGTAAAAATCAAAATACAATTTGAGTCAGGAACAAAAGCGTGTTTGTCTGCATAACTTGTATCTCTTTCCAGAATGTAACTTTATGGGGTACTTATTGCCTCAAAAAGAGTTGTGACCTGTGTAACTGTAGCCTGACGACAATAAGACTTACATAGCCATACTTATTCCTTCACAGGCAAGTCCAACTTCATGGACGCTGTGAGTTTTGTGATGGGTGAGAAGACATCTCTGCTCCGTGTGAAACGTCTCAGTGATCTAATACACGGGGCTTCCATCAACAAACCTGTGTCTAGAAGGTAAAACTGATTGTAATTAGTTCTATCTCATATTTTTCTATTTTGTTAAACACAAAACAGGAATATGCATTGTACTTTTTACAGGCATTGACTGAAAACTGATCCAACTTACCAAGTAAGAGAGCATCGTACACAATAAGCTGTCTGTGGATACTTAACATATTCTAACAGTTGCATAAAATATGAGTCCTGCTTCAGCAAAGCAAGGATTTTTGGGGGACATTACAGCAGCCCCTTCTTGCTATTAAGCAAATGAAGGGTAAAAACGGGACCCTATTACTAAGACCCCACTGTCCGTCTGTCTGCCTGTCACCGGGCTGTATCTCATGAACTGTGATAGCGACATAGTTGAAGTTTTCACAGAATGTGTATTTCTGTTGCCGCTATAACAACAAATACTAAAAACAGAATAAAATAACTCCTGGCTCCCATACAACAAGGGTTTTTTTTGCTGTTATTTTATATGTAGTGTTAAATATTGTATGGTGGTATGGAACCCTTTGTGTGCAAGTCCAACTGGCACTTGTTTATACATGTAGTCAAAATAAAATAATTTATTTTAATTTGTCAACCACTTTTGAAGGTCAGAATCAGAATTTAATTTGCTCTAAATGAAGGTACAGTAATGGTTAATAACATAAATAAATGAGATCAGCTACATTTTACCTTCAGGCATGCAAATCATTACATCAATTAAACAAATAATGAAAGGTCACATAAATATTTACACTGTAATATCTCACTGCTGGGCAAAGACCTCCCTTTCTCTTTTCCACACATGTCTGTTCACTGCCACTGCGGGCCCGTCCTTTTGGTAGGAGTAAAGTTCGTCCCTCCATCTTCTTCCTCGTCACCTAGTAATATTGTTTCACATTACTTTAAAATTTATCTATGAAATGCTTGATTATTCCAGATTTAAGTAATGGTTTTGTGTTGCAGTGCGTCAGTAACAGCAACATTTGTACTGGAAGACCTGACGGAGAAGCAGTTTCAGAGATCAGTCATAGGACAGTCATCTGAACACAAGATTGATGGACAGGTCAGATCTCCCCCCTTTTTTTTTCTCTAACCTGCTCTGTCCCACTCCTGGGCAAAGGCCTCCCTACACTCCTTCCATCTTTCTTCAGACCTATTAAGCAATAAATTTTTTCATGTTTTTTTTTTGTTGTCTTCTTCAAATAAATTATTTAAATGTCATTCATGGGTTTAGTTAGCTGGAAGTCTTCAATGTTCTAAATAAATAGAAATAGCTTCATGTTTCAGAGGAAATGATGTATTATTATTATCTGTTTTAATGAATAAATGTAAATCTTTTTAAATTCGATTTTTTTTGCAGGAGCATACTTTGTTTAGAAAAAAATAAAGTACCTATCAATTAATAAACATGCAGTTTCTGTAAATGATGCGTGTCGCTTACACTTTTTGATATGTGTATAATGGTTTAAGATACATTATTTCACTCATAAACTATGAGAAAAACCGTAAAAATTATTTTGTGATAAAACTAAAATACTTGAAGAAAAAAACAGTTGGTAAAAACTTAAACATTTTCAAAACACGGTGGTTTAATAGTCTAAAAATCTAGCCTAATCTAGCTTAGGGCCGGTTGTTTTAAACGTAACACACGTACGGCAAATAATAATAATTATTAATCGTAATTATTTGACGTAAGTCAAGGCCATAATTTTGTAAATAGTTAGCGCCATTTTTGACGTGTACGCGTGCGTCAAATGGACGTGAAACAACCCACCTTAACTGGATAAACCTAACGTATTACCATTTTTCAACAGTCAGTAAACACATCCCTCTACCTGGGTGAGCTAGAGAAGCTGGGCATTAACGTGAAGGCCAAGAACTTCCTGGTCTTCCAGGGAGCCGTCGAGAGCATTGCCATGAAGAACCCCAAGGAGAGGACTGCACTGTTTGAGGAGATCAGTGGGTAGGTGGAATAGTGGCACTGCTGCAACTGCTTAGATTAAAACCGATAATAATGTTAAAGTTCTCTAAACATAAATATACTAATACTCTAATGGCAAAAACAGATCATAGGTTTTTGCCTAACTAAAATTAGTGTCCATGACATGACTTATAGGAGATTTAGTGTAAAAACAAAAAAATTCAAAATGACTATTGAAAATCAGCCCTAACTTAAATAAGGGCCTAAACTGCGTTTAGCCAATTAGAAGTTTTCAGAAACTCGATACAGGCTTACTAAGTTCTTAACCCGCATTATTTTAGCACAAGAAATTTAATAAAGCATACAGCATGTCTGCTAAGAATCTGTATGAATTTTTTGGGTTTTGTACAAAAAGGGTAAAAACGGGACCCCGTTGCTAAGTGTACGCCGCGCCGTCTGTCTTTCTGTTAGCCGTTCGTATTCTATCAAAACCGACAGCTTACGAACGCGAATTTGGGTCGGACTGAAGTTTCGGCCACTTTATGCCCGAAACTGAAGCTTCGGTCGGACACTTAACTAAAAACACTTTTTAGAAAACTAGGGTTCTAAGGTTTGATGTTGAATAAATTTACCTATTTCATGCCTATTCTCAAATTGTAATCGTTTTATCCTGATTTATTTATTTAAGGGTAATTGCTTGTGGTAATTCTGTCGAAATTAGGCGACGGAATGTTAAGCCTGTCCTAAACACGCTTAACACTAATCCCTGAATAACTTTAATCTTTTTTAAATGACTTATGTTTGACACGTTTTCAAAGAAAACATAAGCTCGTGGAATGTCCGTCGCACAATTTTCGGTAGGTGTGTTTCGTGGCCAGTTTTTACTTGAATGTGACGACTTGACTCCACCAGATCTGGAGTTCTGAAGGAACAGTATGAGCACTGTCGCGCTGAAGTGAACCGTGCTGACGAAGAGGCTCAGTTCTCTTACCAGAAGAAGAAGGGAGTGGCTGCAGAGAGGAAGGAGGCTAAGTTCGAGAAGGAGGAGGCTGAGAAGTACACCCGGCTCAAGGAGGAACTGGTGAGGGATAGGAAGCTAGAACTGACAGGAAAAGTCTAGCTAAACTCACTGTTTCCAGCTGTATGCAAGTTCTTTACATACTATGCTCGTGGCATGAACGCCGAGCAGGACGCCGTGCTTGTTGGCGGCATACCAGCGGTTACCTAACCAGCGGGGCCGTGGTAGGTAACGCCGCGCGTGATGTTAGATGTATAGCATCATGCTGGCGGCAACTCCGCCCTAAAGTATTTGTGTAGCAGCCTGTATAATGTCAAGTTTAAATATCACTAAT
Source organism: Gortyna flavago (assembly GCA_963669345.1). NCBI lineage: Eukaryota > Metazoa > Arthropoda > Insecta > Lepidoptera > Noctuidae > Gortyna > Gortyna flavago. Next base: position 1,001,114 of record OY770139.1, read on the forward strand.
AAAAAAGCCTTTGTGTTAATAATGTTATTGTGACTAAGTCTTCTGTTTAGCTAGATAATAATTTTATTTATAACTTTTGTCATCCCTTACAGCAAGAACAAAAAATAGAGCTCCAACTCTATCACTTATACCACAATGAGAAAGAGATCCAATCCATGGAAGAGGACTTGCAACACAAGCAGACAGAGCTGACCAAGGTGGAGAAGAAGCGGCAGAAGCTGGAGGAAGCGCTCAAGGAAAAGAAGAAAGAAGCTGGTACTGTGCAGAGAGAGACTGCTAAGATTGAGCAGGAGATCCGGGAAGTGGTGAGTGGGCCTGCAACTTGTAGCAGTGCTTTGTTGTTCTAGTGGTTGCAGGCGCTATTGATGAGCATGAGGTCCTTGGTTTAATTCCAAGCTCAGGCAAAGTGCTATTGTGTTCCTTAAACAGGAGCAACAGCGGTTTATAGCAATAGGCTCGCCCTCTTTTACATGGGGCTTAAACATAACTGCTGAAATGTGGGTGTACTACCTCTGCCTAACCCTTCGGAGATTACGTTCGTGATGTTATGAAAGCACTGTTGTCCAGATTTATTTAAACTCCTTGACTGCTACAAGATTCTTTTGGCTCCCGAATGGCTTTGACAGGGGCGCTTTTTTTAAACATTTGTGCTATTGTTATGTGAAATGTATATAAAAAACAAGATGGCGACGTTTGTTCCGATGTTGGCCACACGCCAAAATAACATTGTAGTGATAGTACCTACTTAAAGAATTTTCAAAATCGATTCTGTAGATCCAGAGATTACCCCCTACAACCTCACAAACTTTATAATCTAATATATAAAATTCTCGTGTCACAGTTTTCGTTGCCATACTCCTCCGAAACGGCTTGACCGATTTTGATGAAATTTTTTGTGCTTATCCGGTATCTATGAGAATCGGCCAACATCTATTTTTCATCCCCCTAAGTGATAAGGGAAAACTTACGCGGATGAAACCGCGGGGCGCAGCTAGTATTAGTATAGATTTGGCCGCTTTGTTTCAACTCATACTTCATAATATTTATTTATGTTTACATTGTGTCATGTCCAAAGAGTATAATAATAATCCGGGAGGTCATGTCATTCTAGTTGTCACAATGTCACTGTCATACTATTAAAAATGATTGAATTCCCAAAATAATTACGTAACTCTGAGACGTACATTACTTAATCCTAGGCAATAGGTAATACGGGCTGTTGTCCGCAACTCCACGTCAATGCGCGTATTTTACGTACGGGTATTTAATCCTAATATACATAATAAGTTCTTTTGTCTTTTGACCCGACTACAGATCGACGCAAAATTTCTGAAACAAACCATTTTGTCCAACAGGAAGCCGAAATCTCAAAGAAGCGTCCGACCTTCATAAAAGCTAAAGAACGCGTGACCCACACCCAGAAAAAGCTAGAAAGTGCTCTGAAGACCCTGGAACAGGCTCGCAAGGCGCACGAGGCTCATCAGGCTGATATCAAGAAGTTGGAGGATGAACTGCGCCAGATTGAGGAGCAGAAGGCACAGTGGGAGCTAACAACGTTGGGAACCACCCACACGGGCAGGGCTGATGTACATCTTGAGGAGGCACAGGTGAGTGCAGCAGTGTTCTTTAATATCTGCAGTTTCTATGTCCAAAAACGAGTTTTCTTACAAAAGTTTTTGCTTGTCCAGTTTCTTTGATTACTATCCATGGTTTGACATGGTATTCAAAAAAAACCATGAGATTTATGTTTCTAGTTGAAATAAATGCAGTAAATGGAGAAGTAGAGGAGGCCAAAACTCATAAATGTTATACTATTGAGAATTTCCCAACAGAAAACCTAAGGCTGATTAATACCTGCAGATATTGTTGCATGGACAATCTGAACTCTTTCTTGTTTATCCAGATCCGAGAATACGAGGAGCTGAAGATGGAAGCGTCTCGCCAGGCGGCGCGGTACTTACAAGAGCTGGACTCTGTCAACAGGGAACAGAAGGCCGACCAGGACAGGCTGGACAACGAGAACCGGAAGAAGGGGGAGATCGAGAACAAACATCGGCAGAAGGTAATATGCAACTGACTGACTGAGAAAGAAATATTTTATTTGGGACATGCACAGGAAATATAAAAAAAAAAACATTTAAAATTAAGAAAATAAGGAAAAAAAAGTGCTAGGCCAACAAAGCTCTTATTCCAGCATAATGCTACAAATGCAAGACTGGTATTCTGATAAGGCCCGCTGTAACTAAGCCTGAGCTAGTGTCAAAATCTTCGTTGTTCCTTTGCAAAAAAGGGATAGCTCTGTTGGTCCTGTATATATCAATCTCTATCTCTCATGCCGGAACAATGATGTATCGAACATGTCATGGTACGGCCCCTGATCTCATAGCAAATCTCCCGTCGAGTCTCCTTTTAACTTTTGGTGATTGGATGATGAAAAGCCAAAGCAAAGATTTTGTTGCGTTAATTATTTAGATTACTTTATTAGATATGCCATTAGTATAGATTTTACTTTGTTTTCTTTTCATTTTAATTCCATTTAATAATAATAACGTTAATCACCCAGGGTCACGAGAGAAACGAAGCTATGAAACGCGTTGACAAGCTGAATGAACACATCAAGAGTTCTGAGCAAGCACTCGAAGAGCAGAGGCGGCTGCGCGCTGAACTGCAGGTCAGGACTACTAGCATTGTTTAAAACTATAACACTATACCAGGCCAAAATTATCAAATAATTTTTGATTTGTTTAGATGTCGATACATATTAGGTCTGTGGAGTATTGCTAGCTAATTTAATTTCACCTTGTAGTCTATAGCGTCACACGTCATAGCAAAAACCGTTTGCGACTTTCCAACTCGAGGTGTCTGACTCTGACACACCAGTTTCGGAACAGCACAGCTATTCACAACCGCTCAGTTCGCTATCGAATTCGATTGCTAACGTGCGAAATGCTACAAAATGTCAATGGTTTTGTGGTAGAACATGGTAGCTGACTCGACGGGATATTGCGAATTACGTCATGTAGTCCAGGAGCTTACATGAACTTTCACCATTCGAATTTAGATTGAAGGGGCTCTAACAATTAAATTGTTGTCCAGGCTGACGTGGGCGAGTGTCGCGGCCGAGCTGCAGAACTGCAGGCGCAGCTGGAGGAAGTAGCTGCCGCGCTGGGAGACGCGAGGGTGGACAAGCACGAGGAGGCCAGGCGCAGGAAGAAGCAGGAGATCGTCGAGAGCTTCAAAAGAGATATTCCTGGCGTGGTCAGTGTCATGGGTTTCATTTTATTTATTTAATTGAGGTATTTTATAATGGCAATGCATATGAAAGTCCCTTACATAACAGTGTTATAGTGGTTGATTAACATAGGCGGATGCCCTATACACTTTAGCATGGACTAAGCACCAGCCCAGGGGTCTACTCTCTAAGTCTATCAACTAAGATACGGGCCCGTCCGAAAGTAGGTCACCAGTCAAAACAAGTGTCTAATTCAATTTGCCGGACGGGCTGAAACACTTCGTTAGTAGGGACAACTGTCAAATCGTGTTGTCGTTTTTATGGGCCCCGAACTAATCTTATGTTCGTAAATGATACGGAGTAGGAAACCCGTCCGTGAATTCGGCCAAAAATACGGACTTTGTGCGAATTCTAATTCGATTTAAAACAATATGTCGTCGTCCACAGTACGACCGCATGATCAACATGTGCCAGCCGACGCACAAGCGCTACAACGTGGCCATCACCAAGGTGCTCGGCAAGTACATGGAGGCCATCGTTGTGGACACGGAGAAGACGGCCCGGAGGTGCATTCAGGTAACAACTCACTTTACTTTTCATTATCCCTATTATCACATAATTAAGGAGGATTTGTTTAATACATTTTGTTTCCTACTTTTCAAATTCGTTTTTTAATAAGGTTTAGGACTTTTTAACATTATGAGCAGAGCCATAGCTAAACCAAATATATTAAAAAAAAATTACGTTATCATGAAGGTCTAGATTGATATTGAATTCGTTTTATCAGGTGCTGAAGGAAAGGATGTTAGAGCCGGAAACGTTTCTGCCTCTAGACTACATCCAGGCCAAGCCACTAAGGGAGCGATTGAGGTGAGTCTTACGTTCAATCACTAGCAGTTATCAGATACAAATAAAATAAAAAAAACTGACATTAGATATAAAAAAAAATCTAGGGTTTTAGTTTTGATCTAAGAAATTTTCTTATGTATTTTAAACATTCAACAACAAAGCCACCAGCATTTTAATAATTGGTATCCATTATGTCAGAACTGATTTTATCGAAACTACAATACATCGACGCTAGCGTTTGCATGTATGCAGCGTCAAGGCCTACCGACTTTAGTGAAGTTAGTGTCGCACGCACCTACACTCAGCACAAAACCTTTTCGTCATGAATGATCATGTCGTGACCTGGCAGGGACATCAAAGAGCCGAAGAACGTGAAGCTCCTGTTCGACGTCCTGCGCTACGAGCCGCCCGCCATCCACCGCGCCGTGCTGTTCGTGACCAACAACGCGCTGGTGTGCGAGACGCCCGAGGACGCGTCGCGGGTCGCGTACGACCTGGACAGGTCCAAGAACAGCAGATATGATGTGAGCATGAACAAAACTGATTTTTTTCCAAAGCAACCTGCTAAATGGTCTTACACTCGTTAAGAAAGGGTTATGTGACAGGTATCAAAATAACAAACCAGTCACAACAAATCAGCTACCTTGGCAACGAACATGTTAATGCAAAATTGAAGTGTTTTGTAATGTTAATATGAAATGAAATTTATTGCTTATTAATGTTATTCATTGTTATAGTGTGTGAATACATAGCTTTAAGGCATTTCATGTGCTTTACTTTTTGATTTCGTGTATTAACATTCAAACACAGTTATCCGGTCATGCCATTGTCATGTAAATCAGAAACATCAAAGATAACCTATTCAATTATTTAGAGAGTAAACGCCTTGATGACTATCTTCAGCTAGAGGTTCCCTAAACTGTTTGAAATTCCCTTTTTACCATTTTACTGTTGAATATGAGGCTTTTACCTGTAGTATTATTCTATGTTTATTTTATAATGTGCGTGTTATTAGGCTGAATAAACAATTTTTTGTCCTTTCTTTCTAATGCAACTTATTTGATGTTTTCCTTCATTTTTTAGGCCCTGGCGCTCGATGGCACGTTCTACCAGAAGTCTGGTATCATCTCTGGAGGGTCGCTGGACTTGGCGCGCAAGGCCAAGCGGTGGGACGAGAAACACCTCTCACAACTCAAAGCTAAGAAGGTATGTGTATTAAAACTAACTCAACTGAAGTAACTATTGTCTACAACTTAAAGTTATTGATCAAAGAAAAAGAATTTTGATTATATTATATACCATACCTTAAAAAATAATCTCTTATGTATTCTTTACTCTAGAATTTGGTACAAACAAGATATAATAATGAGCAAGTTATCCACTTTTATTGCTAACAGTGCCATTCGCCTAGGAAGAAAGTCTTTGTAAGGCAAACCGGTACAAAAACTAATTGCCAAGGGAAGCCAGAAGAAATTTTGTTACGAAAACTCTTCAGAACTGTTTATCTATTAAAATGTTTGCGTACTGACATACAACTAACTTACAGGAAAAACTGACTGAAGAGCTCCGCGAGTCCATGAAGAAGTCCCGCAAGGAGTCGGAGCTGACGACCGTGGACTCGCAGATACGAGGCCTCGAGTCGCGGCTCAAGTACGCCATCACTGACAGGGATACCACGGTACTTTACTATAGTTACCAAAAGTCAGCCCAGAATTTACCAACTTTTATATTTCTGCAACACTAGGAAATATAAATAGTTTATTCAATAAAATTACATTCACTTTTAATTTTTCCCATGAGGGCAGGCAGAAACTATAGAACGCCACCTGACCTGCTACGATCATATTGGACTATTCAGTTACACAGATCTCGCTAGTGGTGGAGATTTTGACCACTTTTATCTATTGTATTTTGATAGATTGCAAAAAATATATTAATCCATATTCTTCACACTCTTTTTATTTGCAGTTAAAACAAATCAAAGCTTTGGACGCGGAACTTGCTGAGCTCGAAAGGAAAATTGAAATGTTTGGTGTGAGTATACATTATTTGTTGATTATCTGTAACTTTGGAACCAACAACTCTGTTACTTTAGCTAAATGAAAGTTGGTCCAATATGCATTTCTTAAGTGGAATGGATAATGTATGGAATTTCTCTGTTTAGAGTGAAAAGTACTTTGTCTTGCACATCATAACAATGAAATTATTTTCTGGAGCTTTGTGTTTGGTACTAAAATGATTAATGTTTCTTACAGCCCCAAGTTGAGGACATAGAGCGAACAATCCACGCGCGCGACCTGAAGATACAAGAGATCAAAGAAAACATGAACAACGTGGAAGACGTCGTGTTCCGCGGCTTCTGTCGTGACATCGGTGTCGCTAACATACGGTAACATTATATGTACACGCTTAAATAGTATAGTCGACCTTGTAATTGCTTAATCACCCTAAGGTTAAATGTCTCTAGCACGTCAAACGGTGAAGGAAAACATCGTGAAGAAACCGGCATGTCCTAAAATAAAAAAAAATCGAAGAATGTGACATTTACCATCCCGCACTGGCCCCGCATGGTGGATTACGGCCCACTCTCTCTCACAGAGAGGAGGCCTGTGTCCCAACTGTGGGAACATTATAGGCTGATTGTGCTTATGCTGTGCATGACATAAAATGACAGGTCTAGATAGTTAGTGAAGTTTCAATTAACTGGAAATTGTTGTCAAATGTGGTAAATCAATTACCAGGTCGTCTATACAGTCATTTTAGAAAAAGTTCGCTTTAGTGTAGCTTCGTCTGAGGCACTCATACGTGTACGTGTGTGACAGTTTTATTCTAAAATTTAATTCGCCACTGCGCCCCCTTTTCTATACTGTGAGTCATGTACAGTTCTTTTATAGTTATGTTACCTTTGATTTTGCATCTTTGTCAAAATCATAGTGATATTTATTCTCATTGTAGTAAGGTTGTTGTTAGAGGTTAAATAACTGTGAACTGTATTTTATAAGTAAGTAAATAAACATGTGTTTTGTGTGTACAGACAATACGAGGAGCGCGAGCTGCGCGCGCAGCAGGAGCGAGCCAAGCGACGCATGGAGTTCGACGCGCACATCGACAGGATCACCTCCAACTTGGAGTTCGAGCGCTCCAGGGACACACAGAGTGCGGATGATTCTATAAAATTATTACAGCAATTACTTTTATTCCGACTTCGGCAGAAATACTTAAGTTCTGAACTGATGAACGACCTAATGGTGGGCAGACGGCAAATGTAGGATACGCCAGACGTCTTCAGGTTAGATCGATTGATGATCTACGCAGGTTAGCTTTGCACCCTTTAGTCTTATTATCCGATTAGCTATTTTTAGCTGAGATTTAAGTTAACTGTGGGAGATTGAAGAGGCGTATGTCCAGCGGCGGATACTTAGGGGTCGTTTTGACCAGAGAATTGCGGCGATGTTATCGTTATGTCACGTATTTCAGTACATTTTCTTAGAATGTGGCTCCACATAGCGAAATCATCGTCGCGAAAATTTGATAGCACGGCGAGACTGTCGTCGTGATTCTTTTGCTTAGTGTCCGTGTGGACTGCGGCGCGTGGGCGGGCTGCCTGGCCGCACTGGAGCGCGCATGCGCTCTGCGTGTTGTAGTGTTCAGTGTTTGTCAAAATATTATGTGGTTGAATAATACTTATTTTTACTAGAAAAAAGCTGGAACTAGTTTTAGAACCTCAGTCTCCTGCCCGACGCCTGCGCCGCTACTCGCGCATGCGTGCTCACTGTGGATATTCAAAGGAAGTTCATATGTTTGAGTTCGTCACACCGCGCACGCGTCCTAGTCTGGTCAAACACATAGGCCAATAATAATAATATTGTTTACACAAAATGAAGCGGGAATTAGTTTTGATCGGTGAGCCGCCTGTCCCACAGAGAACGTGACGCGCTGGGAGCGCGCGGCGCAGGACGCGGAGGACGAGCTGGAGGGGGGCCGGCAGGCCGAGGCCAAGCAGCGGCACGACATCGACGCCGAGCTGCGGCGCGCCGACGCGCTCCGGGCGCAGCGCGCGGCCGCGCGGGCGCGCCAGGACCTGGCCGACGACGCCGTGGCCAAGGTGCAGCGCATGTCCATGCGAGCTTCTGCAGACAATGCTACACAATATTTTTTAGTAACATAAACTCGTACTGTTGGTAACAATTTACTTATAAACTATGTTAGTAGTAGGTACACGTCGTTTTTAAAAAGACCAAACTTCTATCTCATGCATTTAATTCCAGGAAGACAGAAAACCATGATTTTGACATGAATACGTCTTTAAAATTGCTTCCGTAGTGGAAAACAAGTAAAAGAAACCAATGATAACAAAATCGGGGAATACAATTAAATGTTGCAGCTTCATATCTATCATCTCTATCATAATAATTATTTATGCAACTATAACATAATAAAGGGTATTAAAACACAAATGTGGCTTTATCACACGAGGCAAAACCAAATGTAATAATAGTACATGAGTATTATAATGATACAAAACTTTATCTACACCCATGATATCTAAATGATTCTAAAACAGTTTTTTGCAATACTAATATCGAATAAAAATAGCAGCCGACGGGACACGACGTGAATTCAAATAACCTAAGGATACGTTCTTTTTTAAATTACGGCGCTATGTTAGTGAAACGCGCGTGCATGACAATGTTCTTTTTTTTTTTAAGAATAAAATTTAGTACAACATTATAACACACATTTGAATGATATTATGGTTACTATAACACTTTTTGTTTTAATATTGACAAAAAGCTAATTGTTTCAAAAACATTTATAGCATGGGTGTAGATAAATTCAATTACACCATTGAATAACTAAAAGATCAAAGAATTTACTACGCCAAGTGAGGAATGTGACGCATCGCGCGAGGTTTAGGGGAAGCGCCACCATTTGAGGTAATCTTGCTGCATATCAACTTAGTATAATAGTTCCAATCGTCAGCTCGTCAAAATCTATCGATTGTATACAAAACATTAGTGTAAAAAAAACTTTTTTACAAAAAAAAAAAACAACCGACTTCCAAAAAAAAAACTACAAAGTGATAAATAACTTTTATTTCGGAAGTCGGTGTCGTTGGTTCTGCATTTTCGTTTATTGACACCGACTTCCAAAATAAAAGTTATTTATCACTTTGTAGTTTTTTTTTGGAAGTCGGTTGTTTTTTTTTGTAATAAAGTTTTTATTTTTCACTTTTTAGTGAGAGAGTTTGTAATTTATCTAAGTTACAATAGCCTAACGTCAACTGCTCATCACCTTTTACAAAATATTGCTTTTCCCGATGCTGGGACGTTAATTGTTGAGGAGTTTTCCTGGTAAGAACCAGGAGAACTCCTCAACAACCACTCACCATAAGCATTGTGACGAGCATAAATTGCTTAGCAACCATATTAAAGTAATCGAATCGCAATCCGTGAAATATTTATCATTGAGTAGTTCCGATGGCCGTCTGTGGTCTTCATCATCAGCTCCACTTTACCAAATGATGATTTCCGAGAGCAAATGCTCAAGTTACTCTAAAAAATATCCAAATCGCTATAGGTTTGCCAATAAAATTTGAGGGTTTCCCTCGATTTCCCTGGGATCCTATCATCAGATCCTGACCTGATGATCATGGGACCACTTGGGAAGTATACCCTTTCAAACAAAAGAAAAATTTTACAAATCGGTCCAGGCGTCTTCGAGAAATCGGGGAACATACATAAAAAAAAAGATTCCGACGAATTGAGAACCTCCTCCTTTTTTGAAGACGGTTAAAAAGTGTCAGTGAATATAATATAATGTGTTAAAATCACAATGAAAATAATATCAAAAACTATCGGCCTATACCCGTCAATGAGCCAAATACAAATACAGAGATCGTATACGGTTGGAAAGGGCTTCTCAAGAGCAATGGAATGGTATCAATAAAACACCATATGACCGCGTCAAGCAGTGCCGGGAACGAAAAAGAATGAACCAATGAATGCGGCCAAACGGATCAACCCCGTCGTGTACATGACACAGCAACACCTCATTTTTTTTTTTAACTCTTTCACATCATTAGAATTATCACTATTCCGTACCTAACTTACGTACGACTTTTAGTTTTTAAATGAAAGTCATTACAAATAATACGAATGACTAAGGCGAAAATTCATCAGTCCACAATAATAACATTTTCACCATTTAGTACTAACTAATTTATCCTTCAACAGGCCCGCAAAGACTTGACCAGCATCCAGAAAGAGATCCAGACGATCCAGAAACAGATCGCCAGCATCGAGACGCGCATCGAGAGCAAGCGCAGCGACCGACACAACATACTGCGGCAGTGCAAGGTGGGTGCGGGCGGGACCATAGCACATAGCAAACAAATATCGACCTTGCTGATGTTAAAATAAAGTTGAAAAAACTTCCACGTCTAGTCCGAGAGCGCATCGGACATAGACGGCGACTCAGGCTTTTTTCCAACTAAATTTTTAGGATCACAATGTTTGGCAGTGACAACCCCTCGTTTCGATCAAATTGTTTTTGCTAATTGGGTCGTAACGAAGTTGAAACAACCTATTTTCGGGTACTGATTTGTTGTTGATACTTAAGATGGAATGTAACACAAATTAGCCGTCTTAATTAATGCAATGCAACATGAAATGTAACAACAACTAGGCGAATGTGTTTCAACGTGCGTTACTTTTTATGTTACAATTCACCAATTTATACAATACTACTTGCGTACTTTAAACCTTAATGCCTATAATATAAAGTGTATTTTAGATTGCTCTCTTCCAAACAGATCGATGACATAACAATCCCTCTGCTGGAGGGCAACCTGGAGGATACAGCGGACGGAGAGTCGGAGCCCTCGTCCATGTCCACCACACAGCAGTACCGCAAGGACTCCAGGTAACTCTAATCTGCATTCGCGATTTATTTGCCAAAAATGTGACTATGGAAAAATAACTTTAAATCCTACTCAATAAAGTTCAGTTTACGCTACTACTTCAAAAATTTTTATAACGTTTTCAATAGTGCTACTCACTCTGAAATTAATTTTAATTACAATTAAAATAAAGTTGATATTTGTTTAACTTCAAATAATATAAATTTGAAACATAAGTTTGAATAGTCTTTACTTTTTCACCGATTTCAAAAAAAGGAGGAGGTGCTCAATTCGTCGGAATCTTTTTTTTTATGTATGTTCCCCGATTTTACGAAGACGCCTATACCGATTTGGAATTTTTTTCTTTTGTTTGAAAGGGTATACTCCCAAGTTGGTCCCATTGTCGGCAAGTTGGAATCTGATGAGAGGATCCCATGGAAATCGAGGGAAACCCTCAAATTCTATTGGTAAACCTATAGCGATTTGGATATTTTTTAGAGTAACTTGAGCATTTGCTCTCGGAAATCATCATTTGGTAAAGTGGAGCTGATGATGAAGACTACAGACGGCCATATATCGGAACTACTCAATGATAAATATTTCACGGGTTGCGATTCGATTACGGATTGCGATTCGATATGGTTGCTAAGCAATTTATGCTCGTCACAATGCTTATGGTGAGTGGTTGTTGAGGAATTCTATTGGTTTTTACCAGGAGAACTCCTCAACAATTAACGTCCCAGCATCGGGAAAAGCAATATTTTGTAAAAGGTGATGAGCAGTTGACGTTAGGCTATTGTAACTTAGATAAATTACAAACTCTCTCACTAAAAAGTGAAAAATAAACTTTTTTCCAAAAAAAACAACCGACTTCCAAAAAAAACTACAAAGTGATAAATAACTTTTATTTCGGAAGTCGGTGTCGTTGGTTCTGCATTTTCATTTATTGACACCGACTTCCGAAATTGTTTTTTTTTTGTAAGAAAAGTTTTTTATTGTGACAGGTTTCATTTACATTATTAAAAAAATTCTATTATGTGTGACTTATTGAACTATTTAGGCTGCCGATCAAGACATCCACTAAGTTGTTAAATATTCAGTACACAGAGCACGGAGACGCCTCGACGGGTGCTATAGTATTGTTACCTTTTTTTTTTTTTTTTAAGGATGGGAAATCATCCAATGACCCCTCCCGCTCTGGGTGGAGCGGAAGGGAGTGTCAGACTCTTACTGACTAAAACCCATCCGTGTTCCTTCCTTAGCCCTTTATGTTCCGGGGCAGCGGTAACCCTTTCGGACAATCCCGCTGCCCCGGCAGGCTTCGGCCCTAACGGGCCCCTCCATGTCTGCTGACATCTCTTTGAGGCGCGCGTGGAACACATACGCGCCGTCCGGCACGGGCCTGGTCCTGATCGGACGGCGAGCTACCCATTACTCGCCGTCCGCAGGCCCGCGCCTACGGTGGCCGGGAGTCGTCACGCGGCTCCCGACGCCCGGAGCGTCTACCGCGGCGGCTGGGACGGGCGGCCCTCTCGGCTCTCTCCCTCTCCCATCCCGCCACCTCCTTCGCTAGCATGACTGCTTCGCAGAAGGAGGTGACTGCCTCCCACTCCCTCTCGCCCCGGACCATGGCTTGGACCAGGGCCGGGCGCGAGAGGTCGCCGCCGCTGCCGATCGCCTCTACGAGGACACGGCGGTGCTCTGCCCAAGCGGGACAGACCTCCACCGTGTGCTCCACCGTGTCCTCTGGGCGATCCTCGCAGTGGTGACACCCGGGCGTTTCCTCCCGCCTGATTATGTGCAGGAACCTCCCGAAACATCCGTGTCCGGTGAGGACCTGCGTCAGGCGGTAGGTGAGGGCGCCGTGACGCCTCTCTAGCCACTCCTCAAAGAGGGGCCTTACCGCCGCTATCGCGGCGTGCCCTGCGCTGGGTTGCGACAGTCGCGCTTTCCATGCCGCCATGAGATCGCGCCGGAGGTCCGTCCGCTCCGCAGCAATTTGCCGCGGAAGCGGGTTTTCCCCCCGGCGTAGTGCCTCCGCGCGCCACTCAAAGAGGCGCGCGAGGACTATCGCCTCCAGATCCCATGGCGGCAGTCCGGCAAGGAGGCTTGCCGCCTCGCGCGAGATCGTGCGGTACCCCCGTATCAGCCGTATGGCTACCACCTTTTGGGGCGCGTTCAGGTAGTGGGCGGCTCGAAGCCGCAGTGAACGCGCCCACACCGGGGCGCCATACACGGCTAGTATTGTTACCTTACGCAGCAAAGCGCGCTTTACTTGTGGTTACCAAGTGCACAAACACGCTGTGAATTTGTGTGTAAGCGCAGGCGCTGCCGTTATAGCCAGATACAATGACGAATTCGGACGTGTATGTGTATTAATGTAACTCGTATTTCTTGTGGTATGTAGGTGAACGTTTGTACACTTAGTTACCACAAGTAAAGCGCGCGTCGCTTCATAAGATAAAAATACTGTACCAGCGGGCGCGGCGATCTTTGCTTTGTTATTGGGTCTGTTTTCATTATAACATGGCGTTCGCATTGAAATTATTCAATGGCGTCTTTGTCGTCAGGATCCGCAGCCTGTTGAACTTTTACAGGTGAACGATGGTTGTGAATTTTGTCGAAATCACTATACACATATAACGAATTGGTGATAGTAAAGTTCATAGCTAACGGCATCTAAAACCTTTTGTCATTTTATTAATCTAGTGATAATGTTTGTTTGTCCACTCGTCAGGATCCGCGTGGACTACCGGTCCTTATCAGAAAACCTGAAGGAGTTGGAGGAACCCGACGAGATCAAGCGCAAGGCCGACAAACTGCAGAAGGCGATCAACTCGCTGCAGAACACTGTGGACAAGATACAGGCGCCTAACATGAGGGTCAGTTGTCACTAATATGAGGGTCAGTTGTCACTACCGGTCGTCGTAGTGACAACTGACCCTCATGTTAGATTTTCAACTCACGGCGCTAATTTAGCCTAAAAATCGCATGCGCGGTAAAAAAAACCGCGCTTTTTTGCGAAATCAAAATCAAATGTCATTCATTCAAATTAGTCTGGGAATCGGCACTTTTCGAACGTCAAAATTACATAAGACAGTCCCCCAAAACGCCCGCCCTTCACAACGAAATAACTTGGAAAATACTTTCTCCCTCTAAGCCTGGTTTTGGAAACTGCCACTTGGCTACCACAACCAAGTTTGTGATTGGTCGACCAAAATAACATAAATTTGCCATGCCATAGCTGTATGAAAGAAAATTTTATGTGGAATATGTTCTCAGAAACTGCTGAACGTCTGTACTTTGAACCAAACCTTTCCCGAAAATATTAGTAACAAGTCGTGCACCTAATACCATTTCTCATCGGCTAAAATTACGAACTTCCATAAAAAAATATCCCCTATTTTACCCCTTAAGTATTTTCAAAAGTTCTTCTATCGTGCTCACTTTCGTTAAGTAAGGAACTCTTGTGCACAATATAATACTTCTAGACCCAGTTGTTTAGTCTGTGCATTGTCTGTTCAGTGTATTAAGATTTTTATTAAGTAAGATTTACATGTGTTTTGCAGGCGATGCAAAAACTAAACGAGGTGCGAGAGAAGGTGAACGCTACGAACGAAGCGTTCGTCACTGCCAGGAAGCGAGCGCACAAAGCTAAACTAGCCTTCGAAAAGGTAAACAATGATATAATACTGTAACTGGTGCAAAAAAGAGATGGCGCTGTTCATCTTGTGTAGCTTCATCTCTTTCTCGCACTTATACTTCTTCTTTATACGACAGTTGTATTGTACTATGGTCTATGAATTTATCTGAACATCTTATTTTTTAATATTTCAGGTTAAAAAGGAGCGTCACGACAAGTTCATAGAATGTTTCGAGCATGTGGCCAATGAAATTGATGCTATCTACAAGGTAAATATAATTGCTCCTACGTCATAATTATGTACAGTCAATAAAAAAGATAATTATGCAGGATCGTCGGATGTAGTTGAAGTTTATTTAATAAGAAACTGATGGATGTTGTCGAATAAATTTAATTTTGTTATTATAAAACAAACAGCTCATTTATCAAATTAAATTTCAGTCGACAATATTCATCGGTTTCTTACTAAACTTCAACTATATCCGACGATTCTGCATACTTATCTGTTTTGTTGACTGTACATTGCCGTGATACGTGCCTTCGCGTCTGGCATTGGTTTATGTCGCGTCGACGACTCATAGACATGATTTTATCGAAAGAATAACTTTGCGTTTGGGTAGCATACGTTTGGCAAAGGCACTCGATGCGGAGAGTGACTATTTTATTTTACTTAAACATAAAAGGCCAATCTGACAATTAGATTACCTAAACATAAAATTAAACAAATTATCTTCCAGGCTTTAGCCATGAACCAGTCGGCGCAAGCGTTCCTGGGCCCCGAGAACCCCGAGGAGCCCTACCTGGACGGCATCAACTACAACTGCGTGGCGCCGGGCAAGCGCTTCCAGCCGATGTCCAACCTGTCCGGCGGGGAGAAGACCGTGGCTGCGCTCGCGCTGCTGTTCGCGATACATAGGTGAGCACGTGGCTGGGCTCGCCGAACTGGCCGGTTTGTACGCCCGAACTTGTACGAATTGCTTTATTTTGAACTAGCGACCCGCCCCTGACTCCTATGGTATTTACAACATTTAAAAAAATCGAGAATTCTTTATTATAATTAAAATATGTAATATTAATGTATTATATAAACCTTCCGGCATTAATTCTAAAACCAGATCAAAATCCGGAGCGTAGTGTAGAAGAGCAACGCAGTCACACAGACAACAGACACGAAGAGCGAATTTATTTTATAACATTTATAAAATAGATGCGATACCATCGCAGATGTCCACCCAGTCAGGATTCTTTTCAGCGCAATTCTGACAGCTCGAAAGTGTCATCCGCTTATGCGTAGCTTTGAGTTATTGAGACAGAGTCCTTAAACATGATCTCTGAGAGAGTTTTATTACGTTCTTAATTATTAGTAGGAATGATTTAATTGCAAGTCTGCAGCACATTATTTACCTTTTTATTTCCTTAGACACATTATTATATTAATTTAAACTTCGTTCCAGTTACCAACCCGCCCCGTTCTTCCTGCTGGACGAGATCGACGCGGCCCTGGACAACACCAACATCGGCAAGGTGGCCTCCTACATACGCTCCAAGAAGGGCAACCTGCAGACCATCGTCATCTCGCTCAAGGAGGAGTTCTACGGCTGCGCGGACGCGCTGGTCGGGATCTGTTCAGAGGTAAGATCTACTCAAAAGATGAAGTCCTCGTAATAACCCTAAACAAGCGGGTTACAGTAGTATTTTCGCTTGATGACGCTATTCCTCAGTTGTCAGGACTCTCAGTAAACCATTGTTATCGTAGAAGTGTTAAGTTAAACCTAGCGCGTATTGCTGTCCCATCGGGTCGCAGCTCATCACGTTTCAGTACAAAAAAGCGCGCCTGTAGTACGATGGCTGTGTAATTAATGTACGACAGTGATATAAGAGGATTTTTGCAGTACGGCACGACCTGTCCCAATGTGCGCTGCGCTTTTTTGACACTTGCGAGACTACGAGATACTACACCACTAGACAACTGTTAGACATAAACTTCTGAAGCATTCTTCAGTATTACCGAACATGTATTTTTCTACTACTATATCAATAAACCTAGAAAACTGTCTTTCGTGAGGGGTTTTTGACTGCTTCTTAAAGTTACAAACAAGGACCTTTTGGCTCTTGAATGACATTAACAAGGGACCCCCGCCACATGCCTAAAAATCCACGTACATTTATACTGTTCATAAGTTTTCTGAGTGGATTCGTTATTTATGTAAATCATTATGTAATGTTTATATTATGTAAATTCTAAATAGTATCTCCCTTGTTCCAGCCGGCAGACTGCCTGGTAAGCGACGTGATGACCCTCAGCCTGGAGAGCTACCCCGACTAACTACAAACATTACGTTTTAATAATGAACATATTTTTATATTGATGTTTTACTTCATTCCTCATTGTCACACTGTCGACTCGTCGCTACGATAAGCGTTTTAATTATTATATTAATGATAAGCATAGAATAATGTTGCCTTTTATTGAATATACGATTATTTTCCTTACGTACGTTTTCCTTCGTCTTCCTTTTCCAATAGTAAGGCCTGAAACTGCGTTAAGTAGGGATGTGAAAAAAATCGATTTTTATATTACAAAAAATCGATTAATAAAAAAAAGATTTTTAATTCACTTTCGATTTTTTTCACCTAGAACAGCCGCAACTATAACCACTATTATAACCATAAAAATCGTCAATACCATGTCTCTAAGTTAGATTTGTTATCTTTTGATCTCGGAAATTTAGAATTTCGCGGGCTTCCACTACACTACATTCACCTTAAGATTTTTCTCTTCCTCGAAAATAGAATTTAAAAAAATCTAAGTATGTGAAATATAAATTAATGTCTAACTTGTTGATTATTAGATTAATAAAACTGAGCTGTGAATGCTGTGAAAGAGTAATTTTCGATATTTCAGGTATTTAATTAAATCTATCAAAAAATAAGGAAAAAATCGATTTTTAAAAATCTATTATTTTTATAAAAAAAAACGATTATTTTTTAATCGATTTTATTACTGGGCAAAATAATCGATTAATTAATAATCGATTTTTTATGTATAGTCACATCCCTAGCGTTAAGTGGACGCCCGCGACGGTCATGTACGCGGGAACTACTCGGCGCGGAGACCGGATTATTCTATTTGCAGTTTCACTAGTTAATTTCCCCAAAAGGGTCACCGAAACGCAGCCAAGTCACGGACACCAGTAGATCTCCATCGGGTCCATGTAGGGCCCGCGGAAAAAGCGTCCGTGAAGCTCCTTACTCTGCCATACCTCCATACGAACATTAGTGTCAAGCACTACTGACGCGCCAGTTCTCTTTAGCCAAGGAGAGCGGGGTGAGGCCCTTGTTCACCGCGGCCACATTTCCAACACATTTCGTTGTATCCTCACGACGGTTTCTAGGAAAACGTGATTGTGGGAAGCCTCGACCTTCACACTTTTGTGGGATATACAGCCTCATTACCGATGACCGTGGGTGATGCATTCGATTTGCAATCGGCAGCGTACGGACCCTCCTGTCCATAGCGTCGAGTTCGGCGGTCAGCAGTACAATTGAGTATGCCGAAAGAGTACATCGAAACCGTTGAAGGCGCGCACCTTCTTTTAGCCTGATAGAAGAATATTAAATACTTTCTTCTCTCGCTCGTTCAGCGATTGCTTCATGTCAGTAATATTGCAATGCTCAACGCTTCCGACATATTATGGCCAAGTATTAGGTTTATCATTATTAGGGCCCCGCGACGGAGCTCTTTTGTATGGATCCGCGCGGGCGTCCGCTTAACGCAGTTTCAGGCCTAGCCTAGACCAGTTGAAGTTGAATAGCCGACCTTTTTCATTCTAATGTTCGGGTTTTAATCAATCAAAAAAACTACCCATTAAGGTAGATAAATAAAACCAAGCATGTCAATATGGAGCTCTTTTATTTACAATAAAATATTTTTATATTACAACTCTTATGCTACACTATCGCTAGGTGTCATAATTTACTTCAAGTGTCAGCACGCGTTATCACTGCATCAATGCACCTGCCGGTCGCACCCACTCCCCTCACAATCAACAGCCCTCACCTGGCCGACCAAGTTGATTAGACAACTGTCAATAATGTCGTTAAATCCGCAAATATTTCGGATACGGATACGATACCCAGGCCCCAGGGCGAGATCTCTAAACGTTACTTAGCACGTTATTACGCTAAGCGTTATTCTTGTCACTGTCGTACAACTGTCAAACTACAAGTCAAGACAGAGACGGGAACACAAGTCAAAGCATGAGCTAAGTAACGTTTATAGATCTCGTTTCGAAGTAACGTTTATAGAGATCGTGGGACCTAAGATGGTGAGTGATTCCACCCAGTTGTCTAAATTCATTGGTCAGCTTATACACCCTGAGATTCCTGATCCGTATTCCGGAAGCACTGGTTAGTTATTGCACGGCCAACTTCCCTATTCACTCCAGATGTAAGAATTGTTTAGAAATATCGCAGGAGTGTTGTTTGTGTCATAATTGAAGTCCACAAGATAAATATTTGTATCATCATCATCATCGTCATAACCATCATTTATTACTAAATCGTTTTCATGGTCTTTCGTTAGGGCCTAAGCACAGTTTTTTTTTGACGCGCACCGTCAGTGCATGTACACACGGCTACACATCAAGCTATACATTTTAAGTTTTTGCTGACCTCGCATTGTGTAGGTTTTTCATACAATCAGAAGTCAGCTTATACTGGTTATGTATAGCTTAATGTGTAGCCGTGTGTACAGACGCCAGCACATCAAGCTACTACAATCTATCAAATCTCTTTAATATTTTTTTTTTTTTATTTATTGCTAAGGATAAGGTTCAAAGTTGATTGGGAAACTTCTACAGTTTCGGGTAGCTTGATGTGCTGGCGTCTGCACATTGCTGTGTCGTTCTTTTGGCTCGTGGCCAAAATCGAAACTAAAGTCGCGATCTCGTTTTGTCAATACAATTTCTGACACAATTTCACAAATGTTTACCAGTAACGCTCCCCTGTAAATGTCATTCAGGCGCCAACAGATCCACACTTTATACGCGCGGCAAACGCAACAATTTAAGTTGAACAGGGTAGAAAACGCGCCCCCGACGCGCGTTAGATAAAAAACGCCATGTGCATAGGCCCGCACCATTCCCCAGGAATATTTACTTCATCGATCACTATAAGGCTGTTGACATACTACAATTCAAACCTGTCAACCAGACAAGTCAACAACAAAAATAATTTAACACAAAAACTATCATCTAGCTACACTTGTTCTACTAATAACTGACGCCGTTACCCTATGAGGTGAATAGAATTCCTTGTTTAATATAAGGTATTTTAGCTCGAGCTTTGCACGTAATATTTGGAGGGAAAAAGGTCTTAAAAGCCACTTTTTATTGCATCTTGAACCTTTTGTAAGGACCGTACTGAAATGAAGAAACATACATACTGAAATGATAAGTGAATAAGCATAATACGTAGGTGGATGGGCAGAGTCTGTTCATCTACCCTATAGTAGTATACTCTATGTAAGTCAGAGTAAGTATACTCGAGAAAGATAGTTGAGAATGTGTATTGAGATTACCCAAAAATCATTGAGAATCAAAAAATCTATCATCAAATCATTCAATCATCATTGAGTCATTGATTTGAGATTTATAACATACGGATATGGTGAAGGAATACATTTGGATAAACCTAAGTATTTAACCTTTTGACCGCCACATGTCAAAATATCAAAAACGTGCCCTCGGCGTCAAAGTCTATCATGTAGTCGAACCGTGGCGTGCTGGGCATATTTTGGTTTGTCACCTATACATGACTGTGGCAGTCAAAAGGTTAAAGACTGCAAATTTTCTAGCTCTCTTCTTGTAAGAAAATATTATTTTGATAACAATCTTGGAACAGTTTTATTAGCACAAGTACGGTTCCCGGTGGTGAATATGGAACAATAAGTTTTAGAAAAAATGTGTCTTTGTAGAGCGTAGTCATACCTGAAGGCCAAGTCTCGTAATTTAAAACGTTCACAATCAAGTCGCAGTCTCATCTCGGCGACAAACAAATGTCAAAAGCTTGTCAAATGTAGGGAAATTCGAGGTTTTCTTGACAGATTGAGACTGAGATCAGACTGTGAACGTTATTAAAATTACGAGAATTGCCCTTCTGATGATTGAAAAACCGGCCAGTTTCATTTGTAGATCTGTGACAGTCGTTATGGGTAGTCAGAAACTAGAAAGTCTAATAACTCAGTAACTGGATTGTAAGGTTCGATACGCAGTCACTCCATGTAAAATACTGGTCTTCAGCTGCATCCTGTTAGCCGACCCCAGCATAGTTGGGAAAAGGTGAGGCAGATGATGAGTATGTACTGAATCTTGTTAACGTAATGTTTGGCATCGCATGAGGGCGAGTCCAGAGCGGGTACTGTCTCCTGGGCAGCCGGGCGCGTGGCCCTGTGCGCACGCGCAGCTAGTCGGGCGAGCGCGGCGGCTGCAGCCGGGCGCGTGGCCCTGTGCGCACGCGCAGCTAGTCGGGCGAGCGCGGCGGCTGCAGCCGGGCGCGTGGCCCTGTGCGCACGCGCAGCTAGTCGGGCGAGCGCGGCGGCTGCAGCCGGGCGCGTGGCCCTGTGCGCACGCGCAGCTAGTCGGGCGAGCGCGGCGGCTGCAGCCGGGCGCGTGGCCCTGTGCGCACGCGCAGCTAGTCGGGCGAGCGCGGCGGCTGCAGCCGGGCGCGTGGCCCTGTGCGCACGCGCAGCTAGTCGGGCGAGCGCGGCGGCTGCAGCCGGGCGCGTGGCCCTGTGCGCACGCGCAGCTAGTCGGGCGAGCGCGGCGGCTGCAGCCGGGCGCGTGGCCCTGTGCGCACGCGCAGCTAGTCGGGCGAGCGCGGCGGCTGCAGCCGGGCGCGTGGCCCTGTGCGCACGCGCAGCTAGTCGGGCGAGCGCGGCGGCTGCAGCCGGGCGCGTGGCCCTGTGCGCACGCGCAGCTAGTCGGGCGAGCGCGGCGGCTGCAGCCGGGCGCGTGGCCCTGTGCGCACGCGCAGCTAGTCGGGCGAGCGCGGCGGCTGCAGCCGGGCGCGTGGCCCTGTGCGCACGCGCAGCTAGTCGGGCGAGCGCGGCGGCTGCAGCCGGGCGCGTGGCCCTGTGCGCACGCGCAGCTAGTCGGGCGAGCGCGGCGGCTGCAGCCGGGCGCGTGGCCCTGTGCGCACGCGCAGCTAGTCGGGCGAGCGCGGCGGCTGCAGCCGGGCGCGTGGCCCTGTGCGCACGCGCAGCTAGTCGGGCGAGCGCGGCGGCTCGGTGCTGAAGTAGGGCGCGGCGTGCGGCTGCAGCAGCGTGCGGCACACGGCACACACGCGCGCCGGCACGCCGCGCGGGCCCGCGGGCACGGCGTGCGGCAGGCACGACACGCAGAAGATGCGCCCGCAGTGCCGGCAGTGGATCTGTGGGGTGGCAACGTGCTGCAGTACTATCGACTACAGGCGTAAGTCCTTGTGCAGAAATTACATAAGTACGAAAAAAATATGTTTTTGGAACGAAATTCTTGAACGCAGCTTACGGTAGGAGTAAATTGTTAGAAAACGCCACGTAACGAAAAAGCTTATTGTGACTAAGTGTTTGACCAGACTAGAACGCGTGCGCGGTGCGACGAACTCAAACATATGAACTTCCTTTGAGTGTCCACAGTGAGCACGCATGCGCGGGCAGCGGCGCGGGCGTGGGGCGGGAGACTGAGGTTCTCAAACTAGTTCCAGCTTTTTTCTAGTAAAAAGGCTAAAACTTCATGGGACCTTCTAAAAACTTATACTAGATGGCTCTGTATTAAAAACGCGTGTTGAATTCACACTTTTCCTCTCTCTCTGTTTCTTTGTGTAAGTGACTCGGCTTCGTTGTCTTTTTACACCCGTTATTACAAATAACCGACGTGCTCACCTTCTTCTTGTTGCTGGGCAGGTGCGTGTGGCAGGCGGGACAGTCCTGCACGTCGTCCTCGTGCTGCCAGCGCACCTCGCTGTCGGCCTCGCGGATGCGCTGCAGCTGCACCTGCACTCGCTTTGTGTAAACCTTACGACACTAACTATAACATAGAGCGTGAGAAGAAAACATGTTGCACCGAGCCAAAGTGACATGGGCAGGAAGTTGATGATGAGTTTCCAGTGTCGTGATCATTTTGTGAGCTGTTCTTACTGGGTCGTGGAAATATTAAGACAATAACAATTCGATCGGGTCGAAGTAGCAATACGAGGAGGCCTATGTCCAGCATAGACGTCTTTCAGCTGAAATGATGATGATCTTACCTACCTAATCAAAAAAATCTGCAACCGCTTATTGTGACGTGTGACGTGGTACCTGTAGCGACTGCGACAGCCTGACAAAGTCCTGCTGCACTTTCTCGCTGTTGTCCAGCTCCTGCTGCAACACGGACACGCGCGAGCGCACCTCGTGCAGCGAGTTCTGCAGCCGCTTCTTGTCTTCGAGAAGGTTCTCGATCATGTCGTTAGAGTGCCGTAGCTTGTCGCCCAGTTCTTTCATCTGTTCGTGTTCCGTCTGTAGTCGGTCTACTTCATCCCTACAAATATAAAAACAATTTAAAACAGAGGTATTAGTCGGCCTTCATCTCTGACATATTTAGAATCTCATTATATTATAAGATGGAAATGGCGACGTGATAAACGTTTTCGGAGGGTGATGACATAGTATGGAGAGATACATTCTAGTTAGTATTGTGACAAGTCGTGCGCCTGACATTTCCCATCGTCAAAAATGTCAAACTTCCATACAGACTTTACCCAGGGTACCCCTACACAGGGTAGATGGTTGAGGCGGGGCAGTAGGGGTAGGTACCTTATAGTATATGTAAGTACCTTCAGGAAAACGGTCTTAGGAGACTGTCCTTAACTTTTAGAGAAATCTTGATCTGCATTTAGATTCCAAAAAAATTAAGAAAATGGTAAATTTTCACAATAACTGTTTTTTAGCCTGAACAGGGTTTGGTTACACCCTCATCAGATACTTTTGAAACAGACCATAGCAGGTTGGCATCCATAAAGGTACTCAGTTACCTGGCCTGCTTGAGCTGCGCGCGCAGGTTGTTCAGCTCGGCCTCCTGGCAGTGGAACAGGCTGCCTTGCTCCAGCAGCTGCGCCCGCAGCTCTCTCTCTGCGTTCGCAGCTTCCTCTCTGCCTATCTGACAGAAGATTAGCTGTTCGCGGAGTCGGAGAGTGTGCTCTTGGAGCTCCTGGGGTAGGAAACCAGCAATAAAACATGGTTCAACATCATAATTTGCCTAGCTTATTGGTAGACTTATGACTACCTCAATAACTAATTTAAAGCTACCGTATTTAAACTGTCTTTTTACTAAAACCTTATATATAATACTTCTAGATACTTAGACAAAAGAAACTGTACGGTCTACACAAAACTTTTAATAAAAAATAATTTACTCGTATTATGTTCCCGATTCGAAAACAAACCTAAAATCGAAACAAAGGCGGGACAGAAAGATGGGGGGAGGGTAGACGACAATATTAAAATGAACAAGTAGTACTGACCTCTACGTTGTCAGGTAAGTCTATGATTTCGTTCTGCATCTCGGCTGCTCTCTTTGTGTACTGACCTATTAACATCGCGTTGTCTCTTTCTAAGCTGTAAGTAAAAAAACATAAAACCATTAACATGATTGCTAGATATTAACACAAGTGTTATAGATCTGACTGATACTGTATGTGGGGTCCTAAATTTGAATTCCAGGTAGGGTAATGTTACTGGATTTTTCAGATAGAATTTCTCAGTAGCCGCCAGGTGTCTGCAGTTTTGGCCGGTAAATGGCAATTAGCTTGCCCCCTAACCCATTCGGGAAATACAGGCGTGACGTTTCGCGTGATTGATCTGTTAAAGGAAAAATCATAGCTGCTATAAGATGGAATCTTCACTACAAACCTGTCAAGTTTCCTCTGCAACGTCTCCCTATCCACGGTCAACTCGGTGACATTCTGCAGGGCTCTCTGCGAGGCGGCCTCGGCCTGCGCCACCTGCAGCTCTAGGGCTTCGCGCGCGGCCTTCACAGCAGCCTGTAGTTCATCTAGCTGTTGGGCGGAGGACTGGCGTTCTGAGTGCCAGGATCTGACTGTCTCGTCGTGGAGGGAGCGGACGCCTTCCAGCTCGTCTGTGGCCTGGAAGAAAGAAGAGAAGAGGGTATTTGACTGCTATCATAAATATTAATGAATAAGAACTTTTTTTAAAGAAGTGTAAAAAAACATCGAGAAAAGTTGGAAGTGTGTGTGCGTGCATGTGAGGGTGCGTGTATGTGTGTTATGTGTTTGTACACTTTGTTACCACAAGTAAAGCAAGCGTCGCTTCTTGAGATAACGATACAGTACAGCAGTTATTAGTTAGTTATTCATTGCACTACATGGCAATCGTCGTCAAGTTTTGCAGGTTGTGGAGCCAGTTTGCTCTGCATCTACCAAAGCAAGATGATAGGATAAACTGTCAAGCAGTATAGTAAATGGTCGCTTTAACGTGGCATATGCTTCAACTGTGGAGGAGAGATAAACGTGAAATATGGCAAAAATAAAGGAAATTAGAAGGTATATAACTGTCAATATTATCAGCAATAAAACTAAGTTTAATTCAGAATGACAACCAAGTAAAAAGTTAATCAAAACATTTTAAATGAAATGAAAACTGTACTTTATTCAATGGCATTAACGCTCACTTTACCAAAACGCAGGGTAGTTGTAACCCACCTGTTTGAGCGCCAGTTCCTTCATGTTGGCGCGGTCCCGGGACTGTTCAGCCTTCGCCTGCTCGAGGACCAGCTGCTTCTCATAGTTCGCACACATGTCACATTGTCTGTTCGTTTCTACAAATATACAACGTTAACAATATTATTTTGAATTATTTCCATCATCTATACAAATAAATAAAAATGAAGTGTCTGTTTGTAATTTCAAAATAACAGGGTGCTTACTCTCGAATATAATTCCGATAGATCGACATTAGTCAAACGTCAGTTAGTTGAGTTAAACGTCAGGGATTGGCTAGACAGTGAGTCCAGCCAATCCCTGACGTTTGGCTGACAATTCTAATATCGATCTATCGGAATTTTATTCGAGAGTAAGCACCCAGCTTTTTGGTAAATGCGTTTGAAAGTATTATACTTATAACAAAAAAAAGCCTTTGTTTGTTTTATTTTTAAAGTTTTTGTATTTCTGTTAATTCCGTCTAATCTCCGAAATGGCTGACCGATTGTGACGGGACTTTCACTGGCAGATAGCTGATGTTATAAGGAGTAGCATAGGCTTTTGTCTTTTTGTGGGAAAATTTCCGGCATTCAAAGCGGGCGAAGACGCGGGCAACAGCTAGTTAATTACTAAATTTAAACTCAATCTTGAAAATAATCTTAGATAAAATGTGAAGTTGGATTTGGAACCACCAACGCAATGCAACCAAAATTGATGAATGTCCTTTTTATTATAATTATGTCACTTAAAAATCAAATATGACTACAAAACGCTAAAATAGATAGTTGAGTAAAGGAATCAACCTACGGAGGATGGAATCTAAGATTGAAGATAAATACACACCTGTTTCTGGTTTAGCGTCTCCACTGGAGGTAGCAACGGCTGATGTTTTCGCTTTCTGTAACAAAAACAAAACATAAAACATGGCCACAGCAAAAATATTTGCATGTTGCCAGGTGAAGCCGGCTAGATAACCATATACACGATTATAAAGATGGTTCACTAAGATCTGTGTGTTTCTTTCCTCAAAAGACCATTTCAGGCACTACTCTACATTGTGCTCACGTGATTTGATAAAGATTAAGTCTGGACTTAAAAAAAAACCATATTAAAATTTACTGCAATTGATTTAGTAGTCAATTATAAACAAACTACTTTCAGGACTTGCGTTTATTCTGTTACACCTTGTATACATTTCATTTTGATGCTAGCTTCAGATTATGAAACCACCGTATTTTAGTTTATTAATTGTGCAGTTTCCTGACTCCGAACGGCACAGCTGGCAACTGAGGTGACGATCACAGCAGGAAATAAAACAAATAATATTTGCTTACCGCCATGGCATCTTGTAGCTGTGCATCAGTCTCCCGCAGCTTGCCTTTGAGCGCTGTGATCTCCATCTCCAGAGGCTGTATGATGGACCGCAGCAGCTCTTCTTCCTACGCACAGAGACACAAGTCAGTAACGATACCTGCTGATAGTTTTGTTTAAACTGCGTGAGTATGCGATGTAGACAGTCAAAATATTTAAACTGCGTGAGTATGCGATGTAGACAGTCAAAATATTTAAACTGCGTGAGTATGCGATGTTGACAGTCAAAATATTTAAACTGCGTGAGTATGCGATGTAGACAGTCAAAATATTTAAACTGCGTGAGTATGCGATGTAGACAGTCAAAATATTTAAACTGCGTGAGTATGCGATGTTGACAGTCAAAATATTTAAACTGCGTGAGTATGCGATGTAGACAGTCAAAATATTTAAACTGCGTGAGTATGCGATGTAGACAGTCAAAATATTTAAACTGCGTGAGTATGGGATGTAGACAGTCAAAATATTTAAACTGCGTGAGTATGCGATGTAGACAGTCAAAATATTTAAACTGCGTGAGTATGCGATGTAGACAGTCAAAATATTTAAACTGCGTGAGTATGGGATGTAGACAGTCAAAATATTTAAACTGCGTGAGTATGCGATGTAGACAGTCAAAATATTTAAACTGCGTGAGTATGCGATGTAGACAGTCAAAATATTTAAAATCATCATCTCCTCTGCCGAGCTTTTTCCCAACTTGTTGGGTTCGGCTTCCAGTCTAACCGAATGCAGCTGAGTATTAGTATTTTACATGGAGCGACTGCCTATCTAACTTCCTCAGTTACTGGGTATTCACTGGGTAATACGAAACCCCTTGGCAAGACTTTCGGACTTCTGACGACCCGTAACGACTGTCAAAGACCCACGAATGACAGCCGGGATCAAAGTCAAAGCATTTATTTCAAATAGGCACAGAAAAGGAACGTCAAAAATTATTATGAAATAGATTTGATTCTAGTCGCCCATTCCAAAAGGTAGTTTTCGTATGGAGAAGAATGGGCATGAAACTCCACCGTTACTCTTTTAAAATGTTTTACAATATTTTGCATAAGTACATCAATTATGTAACAAATAATATGTGAAAACGATGCACCTAAAATAAAATTACTATACCACGATAGGTAAAAGAATTAAAAAAGAAACCATGACATATAAATTAATTATCTGATAGATACATGGTGCTCACATATTTACAAATATGGTAAAATTAAACGATTTTCATGCAAAAAATAAAAATACAAGTAATAAGTCAGGGTGTGAGTCAGAGCAACTACAGAATGTAAAACAATATCCAAACAATTAGAATAAATTTACAATTTAATAAGCAACCAGTTTGATCTTGTGTAGTGATCAACGGCTTAACGTGCTTACCTGGTACGTAAAGATGGCCACCCATCCACGGACCGACCGTGGCAAGCGTAGTTTAATCTGATCGATCGACCCATGTGGCTGCTAAGCCGCAAGGACAAGCCTCTCTCAAAGTCAAAATATTTCAAATGTTGTAACAAATGTGAACTTACTGTTGAATTATCTTGAATTTATAGGAAATTCCGACAAGAAACGGTTTGGGAAAACAGCAAGAACAACAAATTATAACATCGCGCCTGTATTTCCCGAAGGAATAGGCAGAGGTGTACATATAGTACAACCACAAGAACAGTTGGGAAGTATTAGATAATGTCTTGGGCTCTCATTAAGCTCAGCTTAGGTATCATAAAAACAAACACGGTAGTTAGTAAATAGTGATTAATCGCCTATTTCATCACTCCAGGATAAGCTTCGGATAACTTACTGCTAGATTATTTCATAGAAACACTGTAGTGCTGCTGAAATCTAGACATTTTGAAAACTAAAAGATAATGTGTTATAATACTACAGTTGTAAACGTACTTTCCTAGGCTGCTGCTCCTCGGCCTCGGCGCCTAACTTCCGTGCCAGCGAGCGCACGATGTTGGCGGGCGCCAGCGACACCTCCTGCCACACAGCGCGAGCGTTTAGCAAGTAGCTCACATCCATTGTACTAGGCTATGTATTAAATTTTCAATAAATTCATTTTTCAATAAATGTATCTATTAGGAGGTAGACAGGATTGTAGGGGGTGTGGGAATGTGTGGTTTTATCCGTGAAGGAATGAAAACGATTTTGGGTAAAAGGTTGTCTGAGAGTCATTTATTCACGTGCAGTTTTACGGGTGTTTTGGAAGACATTGAAGACTCATTTTTAACAAGAGAATTTTAATGAGCGTTGTTTTTGGGAATACTATTTTGTGGGAGCCAAAAATTATAATAAGGATGAGGTAGGTATAGTGAAACCAGACTTGGATAGATGTAGGACATTGAGACGAAATAATATAACACTTTAGCGCTCTAAGAGTGACTATTTAGTTTTTCTATCAGACACTTTTTCTGTTACAACTACGTATTTTCCGTTATTTGCCTTCTCAATTTATTAAAAACCTGATACGTTTTGAAAACACAGCCACCAATATTATTTACGCAACACAGCTACACAAACACTAACGACTTCTAAGCTACATTTAAGTATTATCCAAGTAAGTAAGTATGATAATTCTACACTTGTTTCACTGCACGGATCCGACGATATGTAAATTTCTCGATAAACGCACGACAGAAATAAATTACGACATTGTTCGGTAAGCTATACTGGAATAAGTTACATCTAAGTCACTTTACTTATCCGGACCGGTTTGCTTAACTTTATGTACTAATGCGATACGGTACCGTGTATAGTTTGATTCTAGTGTGTGCGCCAAACGGATTTATAAACATATGTTTTAGTAATTTCAGTTTATACATGATGCGTTTCGAAAGATAGTTATGGTTTTTCCTTGTTACAAATTTTTTATCTTATATATCTTTTTTTTTCCTTATGGATGCTGTGTGAGCTTTGTTGTTTATTTGTGCGCAGTCGCGAAAACCAGATTGCCTTCTAACTTTGAAAAACTCTTAACAATAATCCACGTCTTCTGATTATAAAAAAATCAAGATTCATAATATATTCACTCACAGACAACGCACCATGTGCACAGCCTTGACCGCTGGGTGAAGAAGCATGACATTTTGCACAAGTTCGTCTTCTGACGAAAGTGAGCATTAAGGAAGTGTTTTTGAACATTCATGACCTAAGGGGGTTAAATAGGGATGAAGGTTTGTATGGAAGTTCACTATGTTTACCGATGGGAAATCGGGCGGCTTCTGTTAGTATGCAAACTATGTATTTACGAGTAGTTACAGCTTGCTCTAGTAAAAACAGCCTGTATTCAAATATGTACACAGTGAGTTCGCTCGAAGATAAGTAAACACAGACTACCTTCAAATGATAAAGAACAACACTGTTGTCTGCTGAGTCCAACGGATAGGAGTCACCGTAGTCACATTTTGGAACTTGAATCAGTATGTATCATAGTACTTAATATAATATACGGCCTACAACGAAATTACTACTAATTCTTTCACAAAACATTGAGATTCACACAACATTATTCGATACTCTGTTTTATAGTTTGATTATTTCAATTTAGTAATTATCAGTTCCATATTCTTTATATTGTGTTCCTGTTCACTTATTGTGATTTAAAAACATAATCGACTTTAATTGCCGACTGTACTAGTGCTTAAGCTATGCGCCAGTATCGGTGTTAGGCTGCTTTTCCACCAGAGATGTACTACGCTACGTTGCTATGGATGCGTTTGATATCCACCAATCATGTTCATTGGTCCACATAGCATAGCACTGGTGGAAACTGATTCAACTAAGCTACGTTTTTTATATAGAAGGATGCGTGCTGTGGATGCGTGCTATGGATGCGTGCTATGGATGCGTGCTATGGATGTGTAACGATGTGCAGAGCAGTGTACTTTTCTGTATAGTGTATCTTCCTCGCACAGGTTCCTTGCGATGGCGCATTTTCATATCACATCTTACTCGCTCCGCTACTATAGCTTAGCATCAGTGGAAACGGTCACATAATTTCTTAGCTTAGCTTTTACATTCTGGCAGCATAGCTGCATAGCTCATCTCTGGTGGAAAGGCACCCTTAATTCCTAATTGTTCCGATAAGATGCGCAAGCGTCTGTCGCGTTAATATTCAACAGATACCGATGCCAGTTACAATAGCTTCAACGATAAACATGTTTCTGATGACTTCACTTTCGTGTGTGTTAAATTAAACATTTAAATATGGTTTAAAAAGTAATATGTAAATGTGAGGACGAAACAAAGTCGACAAATGGATAACTTTCAGGTTTGTGTAAATTACTCATTCTTTATCGAACATTGACTCTTGTGAGATCTGATCAACATCATCATCTGCTTAGCCTTTCCCAACCGGTTGCAGTTGAATACTAGTATTTTACATGGAGCGACTGCCTATTTTATATCCACAACCCAGTTCCTGGGTAATACCCCTTAGCAAGGCTGGAAACAGACTTTCGGGCTGTAACGATAGTCAAAGATCTACAAATAACTGACTCACTATCCCACTCATTTCTAACTCTTATGAACTGTGTGCCTATTATTTTTTTACATAAAGGGGGAAGCGCCAGGGTAAGCCACGAAGTCTTCTTGGTTTTCGCAATGTGCAGGTGTCGGGTTATATGCACTTAGAGAGGGTTGTATTCATGATTATAAATCTATCAATACATACTAGTTACGGTCGCGAATCGTATTTTGTTCAACATACAACCTGACAGTGATCTGCAAATTGCAAAAAACGCAAGAAAAATTGAATTTCGTGGGCTTCCAGGCGCTTGCGCCTTAAAGTCAACTATCGGCAGCCTGACAGCATACTCTTACAATGCCATTCATTTTGACAGTTCACCAATATTCATCGTGTTATTTACGTTATCAAACAGACCAAATTTTCAAGGTATGGATTATGAAATCCTACGGGTTGTGATTGTTAGTGTGTTGCGCTATTGGGGTGCATTATACATCTACTTATTTATTTTGATGTGTTTGGAAGTTTCTTAGCTCACCTGCTGCTGTGCGACCTGTCTCATTTGGCTGAGGTGTTGTTCTAGCTCCATGTTCCTGGCTCGCAACCGTCTTACTTCTTCCGTCCCTGAAGATGAGACTTCCACTGTTTCTGTTGGCCAAATCAAGGATTCAAATAGTATAATAAAAAGACATTACTTTTACTTGTGGTAAACATGACGCACAGAAAGAACACAAACACAAAAAATTACAAGTTGGAAGAAAATATGCGTCACATCCACGCAAAACGGATATCGCTCAGCATAATGCTGCGACCCTATGCGAGACAGAGCCCCAGCGCTGGTTTACAGCGACAGCCGGCGGTGATGTGATGACGTCAACCGGTGCAGCATACTATGAGACCAGAGTCACCATTAAGGTTTTACTAGTAAGTTTAGAATACATTTCTTTCTCTCTTTATCTACTCCAACTCATTTTCACAAGGTATCGGGTAAAACTCGATTGCTTGGCTGTTATTTTTACGAACTACAGGAAACGGCTTTAAGTAAAATCCATTTGCGTGAACTGTAGGTACATAAAATAAAATCTGTGCTCGTGGGGAGTTCGTTGTGCCAGGCTGAGAATCAGCACTTTTCGAACGTCAAAATTACAAAAGACAGTCCCCCAAAACGCACGCCCTTCACCACTTCCTAGTGCTTTCGCTGGAGAGAAGAAGTGGCGCAACAAACTCCCCAGCAGCACAGCTGTCTGTTCAGTTAGAAAATACTTGATTGTATACAATACTAGGTATGCAAAGTCTCTAATTAACATTACAGGACACAGAACATTCAATTAACCCGTCGGCGTGTCTAATTAGCAGACACAATAGAAACTTTATTGTTATCGGTACACATGTTGTACGCTCGACATGAGAAGAGTTAAATTATTTGCCATAATTATGTTAGCTAACCACGCCAATATACCCACAAATGCAATAAAATCTATACGTACTCAAGCTAAAAAAAAAATACTAAATCAAAATTAAAAATGTAATCAAAATACTACCTAAATAAAAGCCTCCAAGTATAAAGGGCGTCACAACTTACATATTTATGCAAATCTGGGTTCTGTTCACATAGCTGTCACTTGAAGTCACAAATGATAAACTAGGACCATCAAAGTAAAATAAATAAACAAGTTATTACTAATAACAACAATAAAACCATGGTCAGTAAAACGACCAGTCTTCTTTCGTTCTGGTTTCCCATAGTAAAAGTTGTTCATAATGATGAATACAACAACCCCTTATGAGGAAAAAAGTAATTAAAATTTCATCCTGTATATCAATAATTTATCAAACTCGTTTACACATTCAAAATTATTATTTTAAATTACCTCTGGTGCCCCATCCTAAACAGAAAGACTGCAACATTGTTCACTTTTTAGTTTAATCACACAACTTAATAAGGAAAATGGTATATCAATGGATATATTTGATTTCTACCTATACATACCTATGTCAAAACAGTTAGTTGGTTTGTTCGTAAAGACTTTTCTTTGTTATGCAACTGATGTTACCTATGAAAATAAGCCGATTTGTCCACCAATAAATCCTTTAAGAGCAGTGCCAAGTGGCCAAGTGGTAACTTACGAGTTGTAGGTCGAAGGTTCGAACCAAGACAGGCGCTTTACTTTGTGTAAATTATTTCATCACCACTGCTCTCAAAACGGTGAAAGAAAACATGGTGAGAAATCCGGCATGTCCTAGAACTAAAAATTCGAAGACATGTGACATCAACCCGCACCAGGCCCGCGTAGTGGATTGCGGCCCACCTCTAACAGAGAGGAGGCCTGTGTCCCAACAGTGGAAACATTATAGGTTGATTATGTAAATCCTTTCGGATGTTCTGGTCCTATGCACCCTTGCAAAATGGGTAAGTATTCAATCTTTTATTATATATTATTTGTTTGTTTTATGAGTAAAGCAGTGCAACTGTGATAGTATCAAGTTGACTAATTAAAATAAATTGATAACAGGAACGTTTTACATGACTTCCCATCAAGTTAATTAATGAACAAAATTATAAATATTTGTATGTTTTAAAATCAGCATTATCAGTACACGCAGGGTTGGAATAATATCCGGTTGATATAAAAAAATGCACGAAGTTTTAATTACAGTTTTAGTAATTCCCAATTTATAAATAAATAATAATCAATTCTGCAGGACCACATACCACTAACAAGCATTTGCAAGCTCTGTATCTCAGACTTCTGGTTTTCGCTGAGGGTCTGCAGCTGTTGCAGCTCAGCCCGGAGCCCCAGCACCTCTGACTCCAGCTGTTCCTTGTCCTGGATCATCTTCCTCATGTCCTCTGCAAAGAGGGATGGTAACAAACTTCAATATTATGGTATAAACCAGGTTCTGTTAGGGGTGGTGTCATGTTGGTGTGATTGTGGATTTAATCAGCACTGAGATGGAACTGGTCAAAAGTAGTTTGTTTGAATGGTGTAGAAGTGTAATGTTGTACTTAGGTGAAATGTTATGTTATATGAGGCCTCGAATTGTAACCATGCACCTAAATTGTCATATTACAATATTATAAAGAGAAAAAAAAATAGTTTTTTGTATGGTAGTTTGTTACACTTTGGATTTGGATAAGATTTGATACATGGTAGACCATGACCTGGATTACGACATAGGATACTTATTTATCCCGATATTCCCAAGGGATTGTGACTTATATGGGTGAAACCGCAGGGCGCAGCTAGTGTTACAATATAAATGCTGCCTTGATTCTGTTAACTGTTAAGATCTAACTCTACTACACTAATGAGAAATCTATCTATATAAATAAAACAAAGTTGGGTTAGTTACATCATTTATAACTCAAGAACGGCAGGACCGATTTTTATGATCTTTGATTTGTTGGATTTGTCTCCACCCGGAATAGCAGAATAACTATGAATAAAAAAGGAAAAATTTCACAAAAAAAAAAAATGAAGATAATGAATTTTCTCATACATTTTTTTTTTTTAAGGATGGGAAATCATCAAATGACCCCTCCCGCTCTGGGTGGAGCGGAAGGGAGTGTCAGACTCTTACTGACTAAAACCCATCCGTGTTCCTTCCTTAGCCCTTTATATTCCGGGGCAGCGGTAACCCTTTCGGACAATCCCGCTGCCCCGGCAGGCTTCGGCCCTGACGGGCCCCTCCTTATCTGCTGACATCTCTTTGAGGCGCGCGTGGAACACATACGCGCCGTCCGGCACGGGCCTGGTCCTGATCGGACGGCGAGCTACCCATTACTCGCCGTCCGCAGGCCTGCGCCTACGGTGGCCGGGAGTCGTCACGCGGCTCCCGACGCCCGGGGCGTCTACCGCGGCAGCTGGGACGGGCGGCTCTCTCCGCTCTCTCCCTCGCCCATCCCGCCACCTCCTTCGCTAGCATGACTGCTTCGCAGGAGGTGACTGCCTCCCACTCCCTCTCGCCCCGGACCATGGCTTGGACCAGGGCCGGGCGCGAGAGGTCGCCGCCGCTGCCGATCGCCTCTACGAGGACACGGCGGTGCTCTGCCCAAGCGGGACAGACCTCCACCGTGTGCACCACCGTGTCCTCTGGGCGATACTCGCAGTGGTGACACCCGGGCGTTTCCTCCCGCCTGATTATGTGCAGGAACCTCCCGAAACATCCGTGTCCGGTGAGGACCTGCGTCAGGCGGTAGGTGAGGGCGCCGTGACGCCTCTCTAGCCACTCCTCAAAGAGGGGCCTTACCGCCGCTGTCGCGGCGTGCCCTGCGCTGGGTTGCGACAGTCGCGCTTTCCATGCCGCCATGAGATCGCGCCGGAGGTCCGTCCGCTCCGCAGCAATTTGCCGCGGAAGCGGGTTTTCCCCCCGGCGTAGTGCCTCCGCGCGCCACTCATAGAGGCGCGCGAGGACTATCGCCTCCAGATCCCATGGCGGCAGTCCGGCAAGGAGGCTTGCCGCCTCGCGCGAGATCGTGCGGTACCCCCGATTAGCCGTATGGCTACCACCTTTTGGGGCGCGTTCAGGTAGTGGGCGGCTCGAAGCCGCAGTGAACGCGCCCACACCGTGGCGCCATCAGGGAGGTCTGCCCGCAGCACCCAGTCGTAACCGATGTCCCACAGGAGCGGCCCCAAGACCGATCCCTGCGGGACACCGCACGACATCTCTCGCCGGTTCCATTCCCCATCGCGACCGGGGTAGATGACGGCTCTGTCCGTCAAATACGCCCCGACTACTCGACAGAGGTAGGTCGGCACTCGGTGATACCCGAAATTTTCTCATACATTTGTTCTTATTCTGAGGTGGTACGAAGTTTGTTGGGTCAGCTAGTAACTACATAATTTAATCTTTATTTTAAGTTACCAATGCTAGATGTTATTATTGTATCCTAAATGCTACACTGTTACCAGCCACCACTATTATTTACTTTATACTAGTTAATAGTCATAACAATGACATGTGCTTTGTTAAGGTGTAGACCAGTCTAGTTCTAAAAGGTACAAACCACTTCATTATAAGAGCTAATTAGTCATAATAATAATAGATGGTAGAATGACACTAAATGTTAGTGGTGGTAGTGGTTGGTGGTGGTAGAGTCTTTCTACTAAATTAGTAAAATGTCACCAACTTATCATCAAGTATTGTCTATACAGGGTGGCAAGGACATTGACGCTGTCCCATACATTTTGACCATGTAGGTATTGCACTTTTAAGGGGTCTAGAATCATGTGCTGAATTCATGATTACAGTTTGCGCGTCGACGTCCAGCCCTGCCACCCTGTAGGAGTCAATCACATGATTAAAACCACCATTTGACACAAAGCACAATACACATTTTTTGTTGTATTAACAAATTGATGTAAAAACTTCCTACCTACTTAGCAAGTGACCTTTATCAACTTGATATAGTTTTCACTTGTTTGAATGCACCGATTAATTAATGTAATTGAAAATATGGCACAATAACAATTGAAAATGTAAATAATAAAACAAATATGTTTTAGAAAAGTGACACAAACATTGAGCAAGGTGAAGTTTATTATTTATGAAAAATAGGTGTTAATGTTGTATTTGCTTTGTAAGAGGTAAACATGCAAAATGAATGCATTCAGGGAACTAAAATGCATTTAGTGAATGTTGTCAAAATGGCCCACTATGTGAACAAACCAGTTTATGCAGTTGCAGGGACAGGTCTCTCAGGTAACAAGGACAAGGTCAACATATCAGGATGTCAATCACCAGGGAACCAACCAATAGCAGAACAAAGGTACTCTACAAACTAAGATTTTGCAATAACTTTGACATAATACAGCCACAACAAAA
The DNA here is from genome assembly GCA_963669345.1 of Gortyna flavago. NCBI lineage: Eukaryota > Metazoa > Arthropoda > Insecta > Lepidoptera > Noctuidae > Gortyna > Gortyna flavago. The sequence goes on from OY770139.1 coordinate 1,038,132, forward strand.
ACAATGTTATCACGTTAATAATTGTAATTTCATGCATTTCAACAAACCAGAACCAAAGCCTACGATACCCCCGCGCGGCCTACACTGCTGATAACGGACAACGAACCTTCTTTTTGTAAGAACAACTCTTTCATTTTCGCTCGCTGAACATTAAATTCTTCTTCAAGTAATCGTCTCGCTTCGTCCGGGGCCGGGCCGCTGCACTCGCCCGCGGCCTCCACTTGAAACAGAAACACCATTCAGTGCCTCTACGGAAGACATTACAGCCTAAATTAACAAACAATTGGACAAAATAACACACCTTTCGCAGTCTCTGTTGTATCACTTGACATTGTGGACTCGCTGTCCATTAACTCTAGTTATTGCTAAAATAATAGTAGTCTTCGAATTATTCGCATTATTGCACAGATTTACAACTTCAAAAGTTTAGAAATTACGAATAATGCAGAGAAAAAGGTGAAATCACTAAAACTATTTGACGTTTCTCATTCTCTCAATCTCTCAATCGACGACTGACGTTTTTAATGTGTTGACAGATTAAAAAACATAAGCTGCGTTCTGAATGCAAATGGTCAGTTTTGTTCATATATTTTACTAGCTTCCGCCCGTGGCTTCGCCCACGAGGTATGTCGATAAAAACTATCCTATGTCCTTCCCCGGGATACAATCTATCTCTCTGCCAAATTTTATCGAAATCCTTTCAGTGACTTAGGCGTGAAAAGGTAACATACAGACAGACAGACAGAGTTAACTTTCGAATTTATAATATTAAATTCAAATTCAAATTTTTATTTCAGACCAGTCGATCCAAATAGTGTTAGTATGAACTTATCCTATGTTAATAAATAACAAATAATGATTACTAAAAAATACACTAATTGGCTACATGAACATGTGCACGCACATGTCTGCCAGCCCAGAGTCTTATAAAAGGTCCGTAAACCTTGTCCGCCAGTGTAGCTAAAATTCTGTTAGGGCTACCCCGAAATCGCCGCAACATCGATGGAATTATGGATCAATATGGATTGGGTTAAGCAAGATATTTATTACATGGAATTAGTATCCGTACTAATATTAGAAATGCGAAAACGTGATAATTTGTCTGTTACCTCTTCACGCTTAAACCGCTACTGCCTAGTCCACTAAGCGTAGCTGTACCCCTGCCTAGTCGCAGAACACTAATACCTTAGGGTACCTAGTCCACTAAGCGTTACAGTACCCCTGCCTAGTCACGGAACACTAATACCCTAGAGTGCCTAATCCACTAAGCTTAGCTGTGTACCCCAGAGAATAATCTGTAGGTTGATGTGCTGGCGTCTGTATGTACTGTTGTCGCTTCAAACACAGACATACATATTTACATAAACTAAGTTACATAGATTGATTTAAGATTTAATCATTAGTTAATTTATTTGTTAAAACATATTTAATGTATAGTCCTTTGAGAGCTACTCGAAAATAACTTCGTTTAGTTATTTAAAATTAAATAAAGTAACTAATTGATATTTTTAGTTGGCATCACTGGTGTCGCGCCATTATTGTTCCGTTATGAACTTCCGGAGCAGTGGTGGGGCGACACTGGCCGCACGAATATTGGAATAGGTGATCGGCAGTTGGTCTTGGTTGTTGGATACAGTGCAAATAACATCTCCAGAATTATTATAAAATAGTGTAATACTAAATTAAATAAAGTTATAATTATTGTTTACGTGTGTAGTTTGATTAAAGTCTTTTACAGTACATACATTAAGAAGTTTTTCGAACTTACACCTGTCAGGGTACTAACCCTCGAATATAATTCCGATAGATCGACATTGGTCAAACGTCAGTTGGTTGAGTTAAACGTCAGGGATTGGCTAGACTCAGTGAGTCCAGCCAATCAATGTCGTTTGACTGACAATTCCAATGTCGATCTATCGGAATTATATTCGAGAGTCAGTACCCAGATTAGTCTCTTGGATTAAAAAACGAACTTTAGTCCAAACAAGCGCGGTAGCTGCACTACTTCTGTGACCATGAGCCTATTCTGTAGTAACTCATATGACTTTCTAATATTCATTGATTAGCAAGGACAATAAAACAATGCACACAGGATTTAAAATAAATAATTTTATTTGGTTTGAACTAATTCAACATTTATTTCTATACATTATTATAAAATATCGTTGTCTTATTAAACAAAAATTAAATTATTGTTACTATTTATAACAATCGAAAATCTGCATCTTTGTCATGAATTATTGTAACGAAAAAATAAATAACTTATTAGCTACCTATTTAAAACAATGTTTTTTATTTGTATAGCGCCATCCTTTACCAAAAATACTCTCTAGAACATTTAAAGGCACAGACGTATCACAGCTTGATGTGTAATGTTTTATAAGAACATTATTAAAATTTAATAATTATTTACAATCTCAATCAGAGAATAACACGAAGATTAATAAAATGCAAAATTTACAGCATCAAAAGAAACCTGTGCATGCATGACACACTATCGTGACTACTAGATGGCGCTAGTGAGTTTAATTCCGCTACTCTCCGCTAGACGGAGTTAAAAGCCGAGTCGTGCATTACGAAACCGTCGCGCGTCGTCAACGTCCTCGAGGCAGGGAACTTGGACGATGTTGAAGTAGATGTGTCCCATGAGGTGTGAGGCAGAGGTGTTGGTGGTCTTCAGGCATTCGAAGAGCATATCATCGCAAGTGCAGTGCGACTTGCTGTAGAGCGAGTTGTTGGTGAGGTTGTAGCGGCTGGAGAAGGCGCGGACCTTGGTGGGGCAAAGGTCGTGCGTGCGGCAGCAGCGGTCCAAGCGCCTGTCGGCACCCAGGTCGTGGTAGTCTGCTGCTATGTCACCCGTGCCGCACCACTTTGTACCTGGAGGCAAATAATTTACAGATATATATCTATTCTATTTTTAATTATGGCAAGTAAAGCCGATGTCGACTATTCTGCCAATGTCAAAAGTGAAAAGATATACGTTTGATATAGATAAGAGACGTTTAAACGTCAAATGTACGCAGTCGTAATGTAACTTAAAGCAACGTTCATAAGTAGACCCCTTTTAGCATAACTGTGTTGTACCTATTTTTTGTCTTATTTTTAACATGATATTTATGATGGCGTCGACCAGAAGCCGACCGCACAGTGGCGCCCTCATCGTTTGTTTGGTTATTTCTTTTATTTTAGAATGAAAATACGGCGAGCGAGCGAAAAAAGGGGCGAGTGGTATCACCTAGCTTACTATACACATAAATGAGTCCCAACATGATGCTAGTATCATATCGATGTATCGCGTCAGTGGTTTGTTCCAATAGCTCTGGCTAACGACGCGCTGATCACCCACCAGCCGACACTAGCATCGCAATTCACGATTCACATCACAGCGCTATGCTGAGCGATAGCCGTTTTGCATGGATGTGCCTTATGTATTCGCAACTTGTTTTTTTTTTGTGTTTTATCATTTAGCGCAAAAAATTCATTTAGTTTTTTCCATGATTACCTGGTATGATCCCCTGGAACAGGGTAAGTGGACTGCCTCCAAGTAGCCCTGCATGAGCCCCGCCAGCGTCCAGCCTGGCCCTCGCTGCACCAGTTTCCTGCCAGCCGCCGCCACTGCTGCCAGTTGTGGGTGTGTCGGGGCCTTCGTCGAAAACTTCAACACCTGCCACCTGGAACATATTGTTTATTGCTTAAGAATCTGAAAAGTGCTTGGTTCTGAAAATCAACATTTACTGTCAGCTTTGTCCATTATACCAAATTGCAGTATGGAGTGGTTCTGACCAGTTATCAGTTTTGACTGTGACTTCTTATACATACTCGTATTTTGTCTCATGGTATGTATCTGTGAATTTTACGATTTTCAAGTCTAGGTTAGCTATTCGCAGCTATAAGGCACAACCAGTATGCAGCTAGATTATTCATAGATAGGACATAATAGTAATGCTTTTAACTTTCTGTTTTATTTATTTATTAAAAATGTATGCACAAGTAATAGAAATACTTTACAAAGGCGGACTTAATGCCTGAGGCATTTTCTACCAGTCAACCTTACAGTGATGCAGAGACAAAACATGGCAGGTGCAACATACGAGACAAATAGCTAGGAAATGACTATAAAATACAAGAATAAATACTAATACCTACATAGATAGATACATACATACATATAAACAAAATTAACTGCGAGGAGAAAAAAAAATATCGGTAGAGGAGAAAACGAATACAGCAAATCAGCGTTAGGATGTTACGGCCAATTTTTTACGGATATGGTCACGTGCCTTCACTTTAAATGATCCGACTGGTTGCCGTCCTGATGTTCAGAGGGAGCGCATTCCAAAGAAAGACATCATCCACATCCGGTATATTGTCAACACCTGCCCGGCAGTAAAGCTGCAGGTCGTCAGCATAAAGATGATACGCAGTCCGAAGCTCGGTGGTAATGAGATTAATTAAAATGGAGAATAAAAGAGGAGATAATATACCGCCTTGCGGGATGCCAGCTGCAAGATCACAACAATTCGACGAAGAGTCTCCAGCATAAACAGACTGCTGACGTCCCCGAAGATAAGAGGAAAACCATTCCAATACCTCCGGAGAGACCATAAGATAGGAAAGAATGGATAAAAGGATTTCGTGACTGACGGTATTAAAAGCATTGGAAAAGTCAATTAACACTAAGACTGTACTTTGCCTTATAGCGTCGGTCACTTTAAGGAGAGCTGTAGCGGTACCTACTGTGTTTTACTGTGTTTTACTGATATAACCAGCAAAGGAATGAGGAAATTTCTATATTTTATCTATTTATTTAACATACTTGCGTGCATCACATTTGTGACATCACAGATCACCCGTTGATCTAACAGATAGCACATAAAAGTATTTCAATGGTGTTTAGTTTCGACACGACATATTATTACCGTGGTCGGAGTGTCCGGCATAATTATAGGTAATAGAGATAAGAATAAATATTCAGTTTTGATTGATTGACAGCACAATAATTTGGGGTTAAGGACGTTTCTGAGGTCGATATGGTAGAAAAAAATTCATTATGCGGTTCAAAGAGGGCATTTTAAAGCCAATTATGTAGGTATTACTTATGTATTACCTACATTATACATTCCATTTAGTTACTTTTGAAATCACAAAAATAATTGAATCTACTAATACGCAAAGTAATAAGCTAGAGTAGGTAGGTACCGTACATTTCATTTTCGCGCCACAATGCAAAGTGACAAGCGGGCGAGTGGAAAGCATTTTGTGGGTAATTATAAGGTTTTTAGTAGCAGAATGTTTAAAATGAAAAACGTGATAGAAGAAAAGGATCGGTCGTAGGATCGCCCGCACTTGGGGATGGGGTCCGCTAGGCATGGCTGGCTGGTACCAGTCGGGGGTGCGGCATGTATAAGTATCTCCCGGGCCCCCGAATTATGGTAGTAGAAGGAACAGTGGGGTTTTAGTCGGTAGGAGTCCGACATAACCCTCCGTTCTTCCCAGATGGAGGGTATTAATATGAGGATTTCCTAACGAAAAGAAAAAAAAAGTTTAGGGGCCAGGCCCCCCATGAAAAAAAGCCCTAGATACGCCAATGGACATGCCTTAGACCCGTAAGATAATACAACAGAGCTACACTTTCATAATGAAAGGAGTTGTGGTCTTTGCACTGAGGCACAACTCACGACTTTATGAGAAAGCAATGATCCGAAGGACGATCTACGAAGTCGGAGGTTATAGTTAATTGAAATTGCAATAGACGGAGGTTACCGCTATCAGAAGGGCCATCCACGGAGTAAATATAAAGGGGCCATCAGACTCACGTACACGTACGAATAAAATAATAGGTACCTACAGACCGAAATAAGTTTTAAATTAAAGAAATCATGACATGTTTATTCTGCACAAATAAGACGCACATTATAACGGTTTTATGAATGTCTTTAATTACACTAATTACCTAGTCTGAACTGAAAGTGACACCCGTGGAACACATGGATTGTGTTTCTACCCATGTAAGAAAGTTTCGTAAAAATTTACCTATAGGTAGATTAGGTAGGTACTTACTATACCTGCATCATTAGAAGGTGGGAGATAAAAGATAGTGCAATTATTGGATATAATAATACCAGCCTAGAAGCGCGTGTTTATTGATATTGTATGAAAACACACGCGCGGGGGCGCGTAGTCTGCGCCCCGTCGCGTGGCGCGTTGTAGTGTGTGATCCGCCTAAGATAATTTTGCAATTTGTCTACTTAAACTTAAAGTTAAACGTATTCAAATGTCACATGAATGTCAATAAAGCAATATATTATGCGTACTTAATAGGTTCTCACCACAAACTGAGTATTGTCAAGACACATCACCATTATGGTTATGTTTGTCAGTGGCAATGCATAAGTATTGTTGGACAGATTGTGAATTTCTTAACCGCAGTACTTACCTAGGTACCTTATATCAGTAATAGGCAAGCTTCCCTAATGACAAAGAATAGAAATCGTAAGTATTCTTTATTCCATGCCAACGGCGGCGAGAGAGCAAGCGGAAAATCTTGCGCGGGGTTTCCTGGGTTATTTCGCCTACATTTGGTCTCTAGCCAGTTGCGCTCTTTTTCCTTACCTCTAACGCTATATTATCAATATAGCGATCATATAGATGTGGGATTACCTGTTGGCACTGCGCCATGAGTCTGACCATCTGCGGAAAGGAGACGCCGAGAGGCCTGTTAATCCTGCTGAGCTGCCGCAGCAAGCGACCCGTGTCGTCCTCGTCACTGGAAACAAGAGAAAAGGATGATGAGCATGACAGGCTTTTAAGCAAAGAGGGGACTTTCAGTTCTGTTATAGACTGAGATATACTTAGAGGTATAAAAACGAAGACAAAAACACCAACTAAAAAAGGAAGTACCTACCTATATAATTTTGTTGCTATGCAATGTAGCCTGCCTATACCCTCATTCATCAAAATCGGATGAATAGTTTAGGCGCTACGGTTTAACATAGGTACGTAAATAAAAACAAAACACAAACAAGCATATTGGCACTGCCGCGCCGCGCGCCGCATCCTCGTAGTCGGGTAAAATCCGAAATATGTCAGAGACCATATAGATATTATACTCGTAGTAAGTATTTAAAGTCGTATACTATAATATATATATGTCAGAGACTTTATATCAACATCCGCAAAACAAACAAAACTCGTCACACAAATTGTCACGAAATCCGACACGTGTAACTAATCACACCATGCACTGGAATATCAATTACCAGTTTCCACTTGCTTAATTAAAAGAAATCAGTTATCGCTTCCGTAATTAAACGAAGGATATTTTCACACCGGGATGTGCAAATGCTCGGGACTGGTTCTGTAGGTCGTGAGGAGAGAGTGGTCAGACCACTGACCACTAACCACTAGTGGTCAGACGTGTCACTAACCGGACATTACGTAAGTATATCACCTATTAGATACTGAGATGTTGTCCTAGTTCGTCTTTTTTTTCAAGGTAGCTTCAGGGCGGTCCTTGGCCCTATTTGCGAGTCTCTAGTACCTACTAAGCCTACCTACATAGTTATTATTTGCGCGTGGTCAAATGTTTATTATTATTGGAACAAGTCAATCAATGAACTTCTGAATAAAACTACGTTGGTAAGGTTGTAAACTCTCACGTGTCTATAATTTCACCGGCCTTTTAATCCGGAACAGCAGTGCTGCTCATACCTACTTGACGGAACACATACCGCGGAAATACCTAAGACTTTCCTGGACTAACTCTTTCACAGAGATAGACATGTCTTTCTCTTCCATTATTCGTATCTGAATGAATGGTCATTAAAAAAAAAAAAAGCGAAGTAGGTTTTTTCTTGTTAAAAAGTTTTTATTTCTCGTTTTTTAGTGGGTCTGCTTAAAATGTAGTTAACTTACAATAGCATATTGTCAAGTTGCTTATAGCCTTTTACAAAATATTGCTTTTCCCGATGCAAGGACGTTAATTGTTGAGGAGTTTTCCTGGTATTTCACCGTCCAAGATCCCATCATCAGATCCTGACCTGATGACAATGGGACCAATCTGAAAGTATATCCTTTTAGATAAAAAAATAATTTTGCAAATCGGCTTATAAATAACGGAGTTCAGAGGAAACACATAAAAAAAAATTGATAACCTCCTCCTTTTTTTGAAGTCGTATAAAAAGATCGTTTATCTTGCGCCTGGATATTATCCATGCTCTACCTAACTCGTACTACCACAAAAGTATTATTAATAGCACCTACGCGATCACGCCACCCTCTACTCGTATTCTCATCCTATCGCCATCCCGAGGCATACCTACTGGCCACTTGGCCTGGCAAGGGAAATAGCCGTGCGATCATCGTGCATACCAGGACATATCAATAAGCGGTCCATTGTCCAGCATTGTGGCCGGTCCGAGCGCTCATTGTGTGCTTGCAACGGCTAGGCGGAGACGGAGTCACGTGGCTGTAGATATGCCTGGATTTAGACGGGAGAAGTTCTAGAAAGTTTCTCAGGTTTGGTGTTACAGGGCCCAGGGATATGGGAATTTGCTGAATTAGAAGTTGATGTCACTAAATGAAAGAATGTTTTGGATTATTATCACTACTGAGCTGCTCTACCTATAATTCTATGTAGAAAAACATAGGTAGATGCGAGCACATTTTAATTAAACAAAGCAATCGTAGTATACTTAGGTATAAACTTGCAATTATAATGCGATCGCTGTTATGTAGCAGCAGAACGGTTTTAGAATTACTGGTAATTGGCAATACCTAAGTGGGTAATGTCGTTGGTTGGAAAGAATAAAATAATCATTGTAAAAGGGGAAATTTTGGGCCAAAGAAAAATCTGTCGAGGCAGCGACACGAACAAGAAGAAGTATAGTAAAGAGCACAGGCGAATTTAAGAGAACGTTACGTTTTTAAGGAATTTATTATTAAGGAAGAACCAAGAATCATTCGTAGTCAGAACAATACGCGCTTGCTACACAATACGCGCTTGTTACACAATACGCGCTTGGTAAATATAAATAAAACAATAAACTAGTTGTCACTGAAAGGTTTCGCTCAGCTCTGGCCGGTCACCCAGTGAGCTGGATCTCCCGCAAATTGAATTACTTATCATAGTTTTAGCACCGTTCGGTTGCGTAACCTTTCGGTCACGTTTAGGTAAAGGGCTGGTACACTGTTAGTGAACGAGTTGGCTGGTAAAGTGAGTGTAGAATAGTGTTTATTGCTAGTTTTACATACACCGGGTAATGGGTGTTTACACGGTCTGCGATCCTTTAATATAACTAAAAGTTCTTCTCTAATTTAGAGGGCGAACATTAGTCTCCTTTCGTGGAAGATATGACTGGCGCCCTTTCCAGAACGATGATACAATTAAAATTAAGATTTTAATTACGACTGATTGAGCATATTTACACAACACACACACACTAACTACATTGTTACCACGGCGGGCAAAACCTGGAAAAGGCAGGCAAAGGAGCGCGGGGACTGGCACAAGAAAAAAGAGGCATGTGAGGTGAAGTCGGGCTGTGATGTGGATGATGATGAGCATATTTAAGGCTCCCGCGGAGGTGAAGAGGCAATCGAGACTTCGATGCTTTGCACCAGCCACGAAGGCTGAATACTTCAGGATTATAGAATACTGAAGTACTTATTAAGTCTCTGTCACTAATCACTATGACGTGACGCTTACAAACTATGTTGTCATATATGCAGCTAGTCAACAAACTGTTGTATGGTTGTACCTTTTGTACATTTGTGGAAGCAAGGTCCTGCATTCCTGATGTAAGTTTAAAACCTGAATACTGTCATTGCAACCACCGCTGCCTCCAGGCATGAATACGGAATAAAGTAGGTACAATTATCGATGCACTCGGGTGCGCAAGCGCAACCCACGCCGGCTTATTTCCGACATGAAGTTTTTGTACTAAAACTAATCGGTTTCGATTCCGCAAGTTACAGATTTGAGGAAACTGTGTTTTCACGCATGGCATGAAACCATATCATTTAAATGTTGAAGTACTACTACCTTCTGACAACCGACAAGTACATAGGGACAAGCGCCTCTGCAAGTGAAACATCAGAGTACTTAATCGCCAATATGTTCCCTTAGCTTGTACCCTTAGCCATTAGAACCTAGTATCTCACCAGGCGTCCAATCGTTTGTGCAACCAACCATACATTTTTGGCAGTGCGCCCATGATTGCGCCGCCACTAGTATCCTAGTGAAATAGGACCCTTAAAATATACGCCTCGAGAACTACATATCTAATTTATGTATGTACAAAACTTTTATTTCGTAAATTCAGTTCGACAAAAGAAAAGTAGGTGCTAAAGCCATTTACCTGCTCATTCTCTTCTTGGTGAGATTTTCCCACAATATAGTTGTATTAAGTAAGTAATATCTACTGGAAAGTTAATTCTATTAATCAATTTAATTAATAGTTTTCCATGTCAAAGGCTAGCATCGCTCGAGAGCGTTACATTGTGAGCTCTCATGCTCCCGCGCAGGTGGAAACTGCGTGCGTGCCGCTTTCTATACGCCTTGTTAGTTTTCACCTCAATCAGGTGTTGCTTGGAAAATATAACATGAGACAAGATAGGATAGAAGGCCAACACCGTTAACATGAATGTTAGTAATTTGTTATTTTCTAATTTTCTATTCGCACGGTTTTTAAGACTTGACAAAAAATCGGGATTTCTTTATTATAAATGTTAGTTTAATATTACAATGTAGGTACACATAAATAAACCTAATTCAAGAGTACCAATCCGTTTTATAATATATAGAAAGAAAATGCAACACAACTGTTAAATACGTATCGTGGAACTTCTGCGTCGTATGTTGTCATTCTATTATTGTGACTACGACAGCGGTGTGGAATATACGACATGTGTTGTGTATAAACACTACGATTTGTTGCGGGCTCGTGAAACTGAGAACTTGACATTGAATCGACTAAGGAAAAAGACAAATGATACAGTTTTAGTTAACAACTCTTACGCAATACTAAGTTAGGTTGGTTTACATTTGGAAGTTAAAGGGATCAATGTTAATTTCAATGACCCTTGAGAAGAAATCGAAAGAAGTTGAGGAATGCTGAGGAGAAGAATGCTTCCCGCTATCAAACTAGAAAGTTTGCGCAGTAAAAATTGTAAAAATAATATGTATGTGAATAATAATTATAAAAAAGGCTCTAGAGTGCAATAAATTGAAATTGCTTTAAAAGTAAACCTTATTTCTCAGTAGCAGCTCGGAGTCTGGATTTGTGCCCGGTTGATGGCAATAGGATGGGCCCCTGTGGATGCCAAAATGTGGTATATAGCTATACGCTCTGCCTACCCCACCGCGGATTACAGGTGTGAAACCTAACCAGGAGCAACGCATCAACAACTAGGAGCAACACATCAAAAGGAACAACTGATGTCATGCTTTGGAGTAAGGTGCTAATCTTACAAGAACGCAATCCTAATATAAGACAGAATCAATTAACAACAAAAAAGGAGTAACAAGTATTAACCAAGTTACCGTAATCTATCCTTGTCAATGTCATAAAGTCATCATTAGCAATAATGTATGCATGTCGAGTGTTGCGCATCGCCGCTAGCCGTGTTGCTGCAGCCACCGGATGTTTTGTTGCAACACTATTTGGATGCATTGCTACGGCTGCTGTAACCTCTTCATTAGCTCCATCATCGACCTTTTAACGCTGACCCAGTTCATTTGGATTGACTTTGATATTTATAATAGCATGACGATAGCTTGCCCATAATTAGTTTTTAGTATGTATAGCCAGCTCTACGTCTCCACATTCGCTAATAAAATGACAAATGGTTGCTCGGCGTATTGTTTTCGTCTTTCTAGGTCGATATTTAGCAGTTCAACAAAAACCAGTTAGACTTATTCACTTATCGCATATTCAATCAACTCAGTCTATCCTAAAGGCTGAGTTGATTGAATTTGTCTGGGAGAGGCCTATGTCTAGGAGTGGACTGCGGTCCCACTCCCAGGCTGCGCCACAACAGCCAGTCCTCCGCCTTCCACATCCAGTCTGCCCCAACCACCTTCTTTAGGTCGTTGGTCCATCTAGCTGGGAGGCGCCCCACAATGCGCTTGCCGATACGCGGTATCCACTCCAGGACTCGTCTGCATAAAAACATACAAAATGCATAATTATGTGTGCTCAATACGCGGCAGCATATTGATCACACATTAATAATGTATTTTGTTCCATTTACCTAAGCTGCAAACTACCAATTCCGCTTCAATATCTGCTGTACCATTTTCATTCGTGGTTTTCAAATGCAAACAACCATTTCCTGCTTGACCATGCATTCACACCATTCGGACACCACCACCCGGATCCAATTATTGCGCAATTCGTAAACGAGCGTGCGCAATGCAACAATTCATAATTATACCAATACTCACGTATCGTGCCTATTGATTTATACGCCATTATTAATTCTCTGTCGTGAAATTTCAGTGCTTAATAACATAACGATTTAATATGCATAGCATTGTAAAATGAAAAACATATTATTTAAGGTGATTTAGAATTAGAATTTCGGGTTATAAGCACTCAATTTGTAAGTGATGACACTACATCCAAATTGGCATCCACAGGTATGTCTGATCCATTTGCTTACATTTTCATCAGATAGTTTTGAAACAAACCATACGAGCGATGTCGTATCTAGTCACTGAGACCTCATCAGCACACTATCCTAATGGTTGCCTAATAATTGCCAATTATTATTCATCCATCATCGTCAGCGTCCTCAATCCTCACAGTCAGTGCGACACCAACATATAATGGGATATTAATCATCAGCATATGTGTTCACTCTGCTTCACTAAAATTCAGCAACATAAGGTTTTAAATCCCAGCAATTTGTTGATTGACCTTGTGGCACTGTGATTAGACTACATAGTCAACATTATTTAACTGTCGTTCATGCAACAGCCCAATTACACGTCATTTGTAAGCGCCGTGACTGCTTCAGTTGACCTGCTAGGCTACTATGCGCAGGCGCATCCTTGTGCCACATTCAGTTGGCTAACTGAGATGAAGTGGCTGTGGGACAAGTTGTGCTTCTGGTTCGTTGCACATATTATAAAATAAATTAGTGGTTAGTTACGCAGGTTACGCTAACTAGCTATTTAGCATATCTTTTTGAGATGGTAGTGCGGTACAGGTGTTGTTATATAGTTGTTTATGAATGCCCGTATGGAATTTTCGTTTATTGCATAAATCTCAGCTTAGCCTTTTCGTAACTACGTTGGGGTTGCTTCCAATCTAACCGATCCAATCTAATACCCAGTATTTTACCTCCACTTTTTAACTCCACACACACTACCCAGTAACTGGGGGTTACTGGGTAACACGATACCCCTTGAAAATTAATACATAAATGCATCAAGAAAGGGCGTTTCCTACTCTTATTTAAGTTCGTTGACAGCAGTTGACGCATTGTAATTGCTGTAGTCTTTACTAGTTTTTTTCATGTTTTTTCAGGAAAACTTTTAACGAGGTCGTATTGCAATCTTAGAACACATTTGGTGAGTCGGAACTAGTTGTTTACTAAGAAGCAGAGAAAGGAACTAGACCAAGTATGACTAAAGCGTGTGCACTATATGTTGCGCGTGACCTTGGCTCTGTTACATTTTTTATAACCAGTGCACTTATAGAGTCAAGGTGTCGAGCCACTGAGTAAGTACCTACTTCTTTTTTCTATTTACGTAGTTCCACTATTAAAGGGACCCTTTATTTATAAACGTTGCTTAGGCGGATCAAAAATTACAACGCGCTACGGACAGGGATAACGCGCATCAAACGCGCTTCCGCAGAGAATTTGGCACCGTTTCCCGCGCCCGCCCCGTCTCGCGTGGCGCGTTACAGTGTATGATCCACCTATTTGACGTTTTAATGTCTTAAGCAACGTTTATAAATAAACCCCTTATCTATAAGGAAAAGTTTATTACTTAGTATTGGAACAAGATGATTGGGGTCTTAAGCTTTATTTTTTGCAATATATGTAGCTAATGTGCCCAGAAATAATAATTATATTGTAGCTCAATCAAAACTTTAGATATTATAAGGCTAACAATACATAATTATTACATAAGTTTAGATATAAAGCTCATATAAAATCAAGTAAGTAATTGAGTTAAAAGCATTTCATCAATGGAAAGAATTAGGACGGAGAGTTATTTCCCTACACAGAAGATATTTCCCTACAGAGAAACACTTCGTTTTCCATTTTCACCATTTCCCGTATTCGCTGACACGGATTGATATCGGCTACGACACTTTTCGATAAACAAATGCTCATTTGTGATATAATATATCAGATATGAGCATCAGACCTTCTGTACATTCATACTAATATTATTTAATATCGAAAGTAACTCTGTCTGTATGTTACCTTTTCACGCCTAAACAACTGAACCGATTTCGATCAAATTTGGCAGAGAGATAGATTGTATCCCGGGAAAGGACATAGGATAGTTTTTATCGACGTACCTTGCGGGTGAAGCCGCCGGCGAAAGCTAGTTTAAAATAAATTTAGACGGTGAGATGCCGATTAGAAATCCATGGAAAAATAAATAATGCGGCACCGACCACAAATAAATTGGGAGAAGGACTGAACTGTCTGTCCTTCTCCCAATTTTAGGTATGATAATATTATAGGTGTAGCATCGCCTAAGCCTGCAGTTGTTGCAGCACTTTGTCTATTCTACATTATTTTTACTAGACATTAAGAAAGCAAATCTATACCTACTATTATTATTATTATATTGTATTGTTGGTGGTAATATTCGGAACTACTGATATTGAGTGTCTTAGACTATACTATAAAAAAAATGTATGAGAAAGTCTGCTTTACACACGGGCAAAGCCGCGGGTGAAGCGCTAGTATTGTATAACTTGCATACACATCTTGTTTGCCTTGTGTATTTGCCGTAAAAGTTGTTCTGATTCATAGTTCTAAAACTTTGAAGTTATAATATAATTCTGTTGTAAGTTGTAACGTTTTTAATTGTAAGTAGTAACTTTACAATTTAGTATTTTTGTCATTTCCGTTTGGATATACATATAATTAATTTTTGGGCAAGTTTTGCGTTTGTATTGTTTATTATCATTGCGCATAATGTGCATGTGGATGATGTTGCCAAGTAAGAAAAGGATTTGTGTTTGAATTTGTAAGCACTGCAAAACAATAAAATATTCAACTTCGAGCATTCTTAGTGAAATTAAATTGAAATGAATAGTATTTAATACGATAAAAATATACCTACATTGGATAAATTTCTTGTAAATAATACAATAATATCCCAACAAACTAAAATAAAAAAAAAACTGTTATTCTCTCCAAATGCTGATTGAATTTATTTGATACATCTGTTGTAAAAAGGAAAATTTCGTCTTAGCTAATATGAAGATGATCGAAATAATATTTTACTGTATAGCTACACTCACACAGAAAACATTTGCCAGTCAACGACTTGACGTCTGAGAATGGGCATCAAACAGCGCATACTGAGATACTACGATTTTTTGGCTTTTGACAGAAACACGTCTTGCTGTTCTATCAAATTTTAATTATCCGCCGAAAATATTTTTTCCATATTTCACGAACCCCGAATTTTAGTAACCTCTGTGCTGCTACATCATATTTCAATTCAGTAACCTAATCCGTGTAGATTACTCAAACTCAAAGCAATTATTTCAATTAAACCATTTACATCCTTTTAAATTGTCAAGAAGTTGGTCAGTTAGAAAGTTGAAAACAAAGTAGGTAGGTTGGTGCTAACTGTATCACCAGACAGACAGACGCGTCACAAACGTTACGTTACGAGTATAATCATCATTATATTATTGTTGTTGTGTTGTTTAAACGACGCTGTACTCGCCAGTACCGCACGTGTATTCGGAATGGTCACATTCGCGAGTGAGAAATATTTTTTTTACGTATTCCACATTGGGCACCCGTTTAAATGGCATCTGAGTGAATGTGCCACTGTGTGTCAGGTGCATTCACTCAGGTGCCATTTAAGCGGGTGCCCAATGTGGAACGCGTCATTTTTTAAATGTCTTCTCGCAGTTCAACTTTGGTGGTTGTTGACTGCTTAACCGGACTTGCCTGTGATTGTCTCAATAAATTAAGGTCTCCAGCCAGGGCTTAAATAAACTAAAAACTAAGTGACTACACGCTAAGGGCACGGAATTCGGGCTTTACGGACCTCGGCTTAGAGCGTCGCTGGGGGAGGGCAGCAAGGGACACGCTGCCCGCAGCCGCCGTTAGGCAGGCGCAGGCTGGATCGGAATTTTGCAATATTATATGCTGCTCATATTATATTAGAATTAATGCTCAGGAGCCATTCGGTATACTTATACCTACGAGTAAGTGGGTTATACGCATGACTTGGTCGCAGCATCGGCGTGTATTTTATTAGTTTGTGAGCATCTTGGTGGTAATTAATGTATTTATTGACACACATTGCCAACGAGCAGGAAATCTCTTTGTTGTGGTGCAAAATATTTGAGAATGAAATGCAGAGCATAAGTGGTGGCACCAGGCTGCTGGTTGCAGTTTAGGGGTATTGCAATCTGGCATTAAAATCTTGTGAATGTAGTACTTTAGCCAAAGACGTATGGCTGCGTTTTTATTTCGATTTAAGCATAGAAATCGCAAAAAAACACAGGTAATACACGCTCGAAATCGGTTCATTCGTTTGGGAGTAACTAACACTTATAGACAGAGCCGAAGAGACAAAGTAGTACATTCGTATAAATGCAGACCGTTAAGTGATATTACCTATAATATAATAGGTACATACAGTAAACAAAAAACTTTTAACAATTACATAATTTACTTACATCTGAAAATAATGTTATGCTACAACTTTATTTTCAAAATATTTAAATACTTAATTACATCGTCACCTTAACCTGGCCATTCATTGATAAAACTTTCGAATACTACGCACGTAAAAACCCAATTTGCACAAGTCATTCTAGTCAAGAGTTCAACATCTTATTACTTAAGTTCATGACTCACATAAATATGGCATAACGCGGACCTATAACAATTGCTCAATGACCCAATCAGATCTGCGCCCCCCTCCACTACATCTTCCTAGGCAGGCACTTGACACTGCTAGAACTAGGTTGTAAAATCTGGCCGAGATTTGAGACGTTGTGTAATGTCATTGACTCGCCCAAATGGGCACTGAGACTGGTTGATGTACTCTTCAAGGTGTGGGTTTAAGACACTTTTTATTAAAATTTTAACGATTTTGAAAAAAATCCATTGCTCATAATTATGTATACCTACATTTGAAAAATTAAAACTGCTCGATAACGTAAATTACGCAATGAAGGTTGTTGAATTGTCAAAATGCAAGACATTGCTAAATTAGTGTGATAAGATTACACATTTTTTTTTTTTTTAGGATGGTATATCACCAAATGAGGGTTCATTCCCGCTCTGGGTGGAGCGGAAGGGAGTGTCAGACTCTTACTGACTAAAACCCATCCGTGTTCTTTCCTTAGCCCTTTATGTTCCGGGGTAGCGGTAACCCTTTCGGACAATCCCGCTGCCCCTGGCCTGTGCCCAGGCTTCGGCCCTAACGGGCCCCTCCTTTGATGCTGACATCTCTTTGAGGCGCGCGTGGAACACATACGCGCCGTCCAGCACGGGCCTGGTCCTGATTCTGGTCATTGCTCGCCGTCCGCAGGCCCGCGCCTACGGTAGCCGGGAGTCGTCACGCGGCTCCCGACGCCCGGGGCGTCTCCCGCGGCGGCTGGGACGGGCGGCTCTCTCGGCTCTCTCCCTCGCCCATCCCGCCACCTCCTTCGCTAGCATGACTGCTTCGCAGAAGGAGGTGACTGCCTCCCACTCCCTCTCGCTCTGGTTGATGGTTTGAACCAGGGCCGGGCGCGAGAGGTCGCCGCTGCTGCCGATCGCCTCTACGAGGACACGGCGGTGCTCCGCCCAAGCGGAGCAGACCTCCACCGTATGCTCCACCGTGTCCTCTGGGCGATCCTCGCAGTGGTGACACCCGGGCGTTTCCTCCCGCCTGATGATGTGCAGGAACCTCCCAAAACATCCGTGTCCGGTGAGGACCTGCGTCAGGCGGTAGGTGAGAGGGGCCTTACCGCCGCTATCGTGGCGTGCCCTGCGCTGGGTTGCGACAGTCGCTCTTTCCATCCATCGTCCGTCCGCTCCGCAGCGATTTGCCGCGGAAGCGGGTTTTCCCCCCGGCGTAGTGCCTCCGCGCGCCATTCATACAGGCGCGATAAGATTACCCCTCAAGTGCGTTACTACATCTGCTGGGCGGCAGTTACGGGCGTGCTGGTACATATGTATTTCTTCGGCTCCACTAAGGTCTGACTGTACTGCTGAAGTGCCAACCAACCTCATCACCATCATTCTCTTGTCCTCATCCCAATTTACTTGGGGTCTGCAAAGCAGGTCTTCTGCCTCACTTCTCTATCAGTCATCTCCGCATTTCTAGCCATATCATCTTTCACTCAGTCCATCCATCGTTTTCATACTAGCAACCAACCTACTTTTCAACGATAACTTAGTGTCATTGGAATGGTTCAAGAATAAAGGCTTCCACGAACATGACTACTTAATGACGGTACCACCTGCTTAGATCCCACACAAATCGTTAAGTCGGGCGAGGAAAAGGTCACAATTTTATTGTGTTGATTTTAACGTAGTGGAATCTATTATCTGTCAACTATGTAGGTCTACTTCATTATTATTTGAAAGTGATATATTGCTTGCTGTAAGTCTTCTCAAGAACTTAAATAAATAAAATTAATCAAATAAACCATAATATGTCACTAATAGGCTGTGGCCTTATTTTGAAAAGGCCTCTGGACTTCGATGGACTGATAATAATTAAGTCAATCTGCTCCCGAATTATCGTCATTACTTAAGTGGGGATGTTGGACTAAAACATCAACTTGACACTGACAGACTAGTGCTACTGTTGCATACCAACCACACACCACAACACAAAACTTTGTCCAAAATGAAAACTAGCACAAAAAAAGTTTACGGAAGTGGCATCAATTACCATTTATAAGACCGATGAAATGTTACTATCGCATTCACGTATTACTGACACTTTCATTGTACCTACCCATCTAATATCCGAGTGGAATTTAACGCAACTTTCACTGATTGATTCGCTTCAATCGATCATCAACAATGGCACGACTGATTGGCGTTAGCGCGAATCAATTAATGTGTAAGAAGTAAAGTGGTCACTGAGGTATAACTTTGTCAATAGTTGACAATATATTACCCAGTAACTGGGTTGTGGAGGTCAGATAGGCAGTCGCTCCATGTAAAATACTGATATTCAGCTGCATCCAGTTAGACTGGAAGCCAACCCCAACATAGTTGGGAAAAGGCTAGGCAGATGATGAGATGATGAGTAACTTTATTCATAGATTAAGTTTGCTCAAATGTTGTTTTTGAAGGTAAAAGACGGGGGGTCTTTTACCTCTTGCTGGGTTGGGTAAAACATAATTGGAGCTGTCAACATTTTCCAGCATTGGGAACCTATAGTAATGTAACCCAGAATTAGGAAATATGTCCAGTGGGAAAATAAAACACTATCGTGTCGATAAACTTTCGCACCTCTGTGGAACTGCGTATGACCCTCCAACTTTGGCGCTTTTGACTATCTGTATGGGGAATAGGACAGACGTCCTAGTGCATGAAGAGCAGAGGGGTAATTTTCGTTCACTGGGTAATTCTCGTAATTTAAAGAACGTTCACAGTCTGATCTCAGTCTCAATCTGTCAAAAATAGCTATAATTAAACTACATTTCTGAAAAGTTTTTGACATTGATTGTCGCTGAGATGTGATTGCGACTAGATTTTGAACATTTTTAATTACGGGAATTGACCTTCAGGTTTGTGCAGCTACAATGTTAGTACCTAGTGAAGCTCAACTGCAGCACCCTACTGGCCGTGAGCTGGGAGCGCCGGAAGTCGGGCAGACGGAGAAAGCGGCTCCTGTTAGCGATGCCCTGCTAACTGCTCGATATGTTTCTATTTTCACTCGTTCACATGTGGCATTTCAAAGACAAACAAATTTGTCAAACATTGTGGTCCTATTTTGGAACAATGAATCATTAAAATCCACATTGCCATTAAAAGTGGCAATGGATAGAACAAAAGAATGGAATACTCTTTATTATGAGCAACATAAAAATGTAAGCCCATAAAAATGTAAGCCCAAAATAAAAATAAGGTATTCTGTAAATTGGAAGAAAAAAAATTCATCCCAATGTTTTTTTTACATTCTGACTATTTAAACTCCTATGTCTTTGAAGCACAAAATCAAAACCAAACTTAGAAGGCATCAATAAAGCAGTCAATAACAAGTTGGTTTGCAAAGCCCAAGGATCAAGGGTCCCGTTAAACGCGTAAACATGAAGTGAAGCTAGGAGGCAAAGCCGAAGAGGGAAGACTTAAAAAAAAACTTTTTAAAAACTGCGATGACAATAGTGCCACTGGGTGCCACTTTATAAACCTAGAAGTGAGCCATCACAACAGCCAGTTCAATATTTTCAGTGAACCCTTCACAGTGTAAATGTATGATGCTCTGTTGCTAGTGCGTGGCGTATAGAATGTCAATCACTTTTACACTATTGTTGTGTCTGTGTGGTGTGGTGTGGTGTGGTGTGGTGGTCAGTATCAATTACTTGCAATCCATACTAATATTATAAATGCGAAAGTGTGTCTGTACATGTCTGTCTCTCTGTTACCTCTTCACGCTTAAAGCGCTGAACCGATTTAGATAAAATTTGAGAAGGAGATTGATGGCATCTTGGAGAAGGACATAGGCTACTTTTTGTCCCGGTAGCAAGTTTTACAATATGCATGTATATCTGGATGATTTTCATGTGATTCAAAATGCTAGAAGCTCTAGGAAAATTCCTTGCTTTTGAATCACAGCGTTTAGGTTCATGGGTATACATATAACCGGGTTAGGTCCCGAACTTGTAACTGGCCGCGAACCGGGTCACACTTATGACTCCCTTCACTCCATAATCCTCACGATACTAGTTCATAATACTCTAATCTATATTTTTGAGGTTATTCTTCTTTATTATTCGAGTTAACTTATCTTTCTGTATGCACATGCTTCTGTGACAAATAAATCTATTTATAAATGACTTAAAAAAGAGGAGGTTCTCAATTTTGTTGTATTTTTTTATGTTTGTCACCTCAAAACTCTGTCAGTTAAAAACCGATTTGATCTTCTTTTGTTTGAAAGAATATACGAGTATCTTTGGGGAGTTTGGCACTCACTGACTACCTAATGCTAATTCTTCTGTGGATTCTACAGTTTCTCCATCTGAATGAAGAAGGTAATCTGCATTAGGTAGAGCTCCAAACTCATGTCGCATACCGTGAAAATGCCAATAATTTACTTGCTAAACCAATAATTTGAATGATTAAAGAAGACAAAGCAAACCACTCAAGATTTCCTTCCTGACGGTGGTTCAGGTGGGGAAGCAGTACAATATGTATGTATGTTTGATTATTTGCTCTACTCTACCGCTGGAAAACAATAGATAATCCGATATATTGTTTGGTTTCACTTAGAACGAGTGCTGTCAGTGTGGGCGACGGTTTACTACACAACATTGTACTTTACGATATTGAGTAGGTACTGTTGTTTTAGAATGCTGATAATCCCTTGAATGAAAATGGACAGAACAATGTTTTCCACATGTGCTGTCTTAATAAATCTAATTGGGAATGAAACGTAGTTTCTAATTATTTTGACATTGGGAAATCGATTAACAATTATTAAAGTGTTAAGGGAGGCGCCAGAGTAGTTCGCAAAACTCAAATTTTCTCACGTTTTTGGTTTTTGTTTTTCTCTAAGTTCATATAATACTATTGAATGACTATTTCATGAAATATCAATCAATAAGACTATACGAACTTAGAGAGTAGTATCGATGATTTTAATTATTATAATTCTGTAAATACATACCTACTTGTTACGCTTGTGAATTATATTTGATCAACACAACTTGACACCTGCGTAAGAAAATTTTATTTTCGCGAGGCACCTAGCACATCCCCCTTAACATAGTAATAATGATGCTCGTAATGATCCAGATATGTATTTAGATTCAGATTAAAGGCTGATTTACGCAAAACCGGATTGCAACTAATTTTAAAAGGATTCATTAGGTAAGATGAGACACGGTTTCTTGTAGCAAAATGCAAAGTACGATACGGATAACACAATAGCTGAAATCACGCCACATTCTTTCTTGACCGACACCAGTGGCGTGGCGTGACGAAGCAGCGTGCAAGCGACTCCTATTTCATAGTCAGTGCACGTCGAAGTAACATCAGTGACGTTATGTAGATCAGATACTAGTGAAGTAGCCATGAGTTTTAGTGACGCAAGGGTTCATGGAAACTGCCCACCCCAGTTATGATGCCTGAGCATGTCCGGCGCACCCTGGACAAACAGTCAAGATACCATCTTGGATGACAAACTAATCTTTTTAGTATGGAATTTAAAACGCGTGAATTTTTTTATATATGGTCTCCGTTGTCAGTCCGTAGATGGAAGACGTCGTCAAACTACGGACCCAGTTTCTTTGAATACACTATGCTGCTAAGTATATGTAGTAAACATAACATCACGCATAATCCCTGATGAGTGAGGCAGAGGTATTATACCAGTAAAACCCACTTTTCGCTAGTTATGTTTAAGTCCCATTAGGGAACAAGCCATCAACCGGACACAAATCCAGACTCCGGGCTGCTACTGAGAAATTCCAGATGGAAAACCCAATAACACTGCCTGACCCGAGAATAGAACCCAGGACCACAGGCTGCTAATTAATGAAACCACAAAATCTGACAGTGGATCTATCTATCAGTTAACTTAATTGGAACAAGAAGGTCAGCTTCGTATCTCTCTGCAAATAAGCAGCATCTGACACTGACCAATCAATCGAATCAAACAAACATACAGGATGGCAGGAACATTGATGTGAGGTTGCACATCAATGTTCCTGCCATCCTGTCTAATTACTACACAATTACAACTATTAATTACCATGGATTCAATATCTACATGATTACGAATGCGTTGAAAAGGTTTGGAACAGCTCATTTAGAATAATGTTCTGAATCCATGGCATCATGTCTATTGATCATCTTTATATATCTATTGATGATTGATTATATGATCCCCACCCTTTATATATCTATTAGTTGATAGGGTCTAGAAACAATGCAGTGAAGGGTAAACCGTATCTACTAAGCTTCTATATTGTCTCTTATCTGCACACTCTTTAACACTGTTCCCAAACTTGGTAGCAGGGGACTTCCCAAGAACATGAAAAGAACAGTACCTAACACCAGTGGAGTTCGTCCAAAACCTCGCCACGTGCTGCCTACCTGCCTTAATAAGTGGCGTGATGTACAATTGCGTGGCAACGTGCACAAATCCAGTGTCATATAAAACGTATCGTCTATTGTGTATTGTGCGCAACTGCTCAGTTAGCGACAGCCAACACCTCACAATATACCTCCGCTGTAGATCTCGTTTGTCAATGGTCCGATTGGCGAAAGAAATCTTTGGTTTTAATGGATTGAGCTCTGAATAAGGAAACTAATTGAGAGACTAGCAGTTGTTGGTTTTGACAAGTTGTAGCTCTGTGAAGGGTATGGTTGTATTCTATTCATCTGATATTTTCTTTAACCACCTCAGACCAAATAAAAAACCAAGACAGAGGGCTGTCAACAGTAAAGTGATGCCGGATTCGTAAACATGTGTGCACTTAGTGAGGATTTTATAATTATATAGGCCTATCTGTACACCCATTACCTACTACATAAGCAATATTTGTTCGCCTTGCAAGGCAGAACATAGTGGCACATTTTTATTTTATTTTAAACCATCATCTACCACTACATTACTGACATTTGTAAATAAATTAGAATTTGAACGTTTTAATCAAATTGTGATTATTTGCAAATTGCAGATTTCTCAGATAAGCATTTTTTTAAATTAGGTTTCGAGCGTCAATAGTTAGTCTGTTTTTAGCAACGACGAAAGACGCTTGCCGAGGTCGGTCCATAGATGTGTGACCGTAATCATTCATTACATATTGAGACCCCACCATGCCTCGCCAAGCACGTTATGCCGTTGGTCCAGCTGTCATTCGAGGATTATTGACATTCGTTACGGGTCGTCAAGTCTGACAACCAGTCTTCCCAAGGGGTATTACACAGTTGTGGAGATCAGATAGGTAGTCGCTCGCAGGTAAACTGGTATTCAGTTGCATCCGGTTAGACTGGAAGCCGCGACTTCATCATACTCGTAGTTGGGAAAAGGCTATGTTTAGGTACTTTGGCCACTAAAAATAGAAATAGTGGGAGAGTCACCATCAAAGTAGAATTTAAGATAATTTTCAAGTTACGAAACAACAATCAAAATGTCATAGGTACTTAACAAAATTCAAATTCCAACCGTTTTAGAATGGGCAACTACACAGAACAGATAAATCTTTTATCTGTTCTGTGGGCAACTAGCTTCAACTTTCTGTTTAACTGACCGACTATTTAATTTTGACAGTTCAGAAGTGCCTGTACATGGTTTAATTGAAATAAATGCTTTGAGTTTGAACCAAAAACATATCAGGACTTTTTTGTTACAAATGGTCACTCAAAAATCAACTTAGATTCCATTTCATTAAAGTAGATAACTGATTAAGTGGCGATGGAATGTAATCTGAGGTTATTATGAACACTGATATATATGCCTGAGTTTTAAAACCTTTAAAAACAGTTACAGTTATCAATGGAAAATATTTGTTTCTATGAAATAGCCGCTTTGTTTAATTTAAAAGTTTAGAATCATCGTTTTTAAAGGAGTGTGGGGGCAGGTTTAAAGATATCAAACATGTTTTTTGTGGAAAAAACCTAATGGCCAATGGATGTGTAATAGATTAATGGATGGATAGTGGGATGTCGTAGAATATCATAATAGGAGTCAATGAACTCGCTATTCATCATGTAAATTCGCATTGAAGGGAAAATCGCCGGAAGGGCCTCAGAAGGGAGAAGTCCGCATGGATCTAGGCAATGTAAAGAATTCGTTGGTATACCTAACCAAAATGTAGGTATTTACAAACAAACAACTCATCATCATCTGCCTCGCCTTTTCCTAACTATTTTGAGGTCGGCTTCCAGACTAATCGGATGCAGCTGAATACCAGTATTTTACTTGGAGCGACTGCCTAACTGACCTCCACAACCCAGTGACTGGGTAATGCGATACCTTGGTGAGACTCGTTGTTGAAACAACTGATAGCCCCAAATCCAACAAAATTAAATAATTAATTACTCTTCGAACTACCAACCTTATTAAATAAAAACCACAGTAGATTTTTATTACTACGATCAAAACAGCCTCTAATGATAATAATTTGAAATCTAAATCACCGTGATCATCGCATAAGCTGCGCTCACGCAACGCAACCTCAGCGACTGCTTATTGTTCCAAATCATTATCAAATTATACGAGACCACGTCAATCTCAACGCGGGCTATCATTGTCGATGTTCGAGAGCTACACAATGAGTGTAATAAGTACTGCTTTGAAATAATATTGTTTCTGACTTGATATTGTACGGTGATGTCTTGGAAAGTAACTAAGTAAAGTTGAGAGAAAACATGGACAAATGACCACCTGCAAGGCCATTATGTTTATAGGGTTTGAAAACACATATTATGTGGATACTAGCTGTGCCCGCGAATTGGTGTGCGTGCATTTCGAAAAATAGGATTGTGTGTGTTTTAATTTTTTGCGCGGAACCCTAATTATTTTTCTAAAAAAAGTAAGTAACTCAAGTTACTCCTTATAAGATCTGCCAGTGAAAGTCCCGTCAAACGTTACAAACAAGTGGCTGTCAAATACGAAATGAACTAACCTAAAACAGCCGTTGAGTAGGTTGAAAAAGTCCGGCTCTTACTAGATATACTTAGGTACTACAAAATTTTCAGGAATATCAATACCATTTGCAGTAGATAGGCCAAAATGTTGTGTAAGCCCACCTAACAGTCTGACTTTCAAGAGTGCTCGAGATAAATTGCCTAGTTTAACAAACTACCTCAAAAATTGCTTCACTTTCCAGCTAGCAAAGAACTAAACAAAACTCCACGACAAACATTTCACCAGTTATGTTTAAGTCTCATATCAAATTCGGCGAGCCTATTGCCATCAACCGGGCACAAATACAGACTCCAGGCTGATACTGAGAAATTCCTGATGGAAAAACTCAATAACAGTTTGCCTGAACTGGGAATTGAACCCAAGACCTCCTGCACAGCAGTAGTGCTTGCGACCACTAGGCCAACGAGGCAATCCACGACATACTGATATATAATATGGACTGTGTCTAGATTTAGACTATGATTTTATTTGTCATCATCATATCGGCTTTATAAACTTGCATTTCTCACCCACATACTCGTACTAACGGTTTGTCTTTAAAAGCAAAGAGGAAGATGTTGCTGGCAACACTACCAGTATTACCAGTACCATCGACAAAATAAAAAAAGAAGGAAGATTGAATTGAACATGTTCGTAGAAGTTACTCTTTTTATTTTTATTACTGAATGGACCTTGACCTCGATCACGCCTGATGGAAAACGATGGATGAGGTCTATGATGGAACGAGCGCGCCCAGAAGATGACTGTTCACTCTTGATTTAAGTACAATGTGTAAGGGAACACAGAAGCTCGCAATGAGTTCCACACTATGTGCAGGGGGCTAGGCTACTATTGAATGAGATTAGGGTACTATTCGATGTTATTACACTACTTACACTAGGCTAACATTCATTGGGAAAGCTGTCTTACAGAATACTTGATTACTATTCAATAAACCAGCTAATGTCGTAAACCTAGGCCTACATTCACGGCCAAACATCTCATTTGCTACGGTATTATGTAATGTTTGTTGATTCATGTGAACTCAGCAATTCCTGTCTCGTGCACGCATACAAGTTACACATCATTTACAAGTGTTGCCCTGCGTGATTTATGAAGAATACCTTACTAAGCTAGTTTTTAGACGGCCGTACATATAAAGCAGTTCTGTGAGTGAATGATGCACAACCAGAATAATAATAATCATAGGTATAAATAATTTTAGGTATGTTCCTTATCGAAGAGAAGAAAATGCAAAGCCATGACTATCCAACGCGAATCAATCCTGGGAACAGTGAGCCCCAGAAAGCTTCTGTGCTTCTGGGTGGAGCTAGGCTATTCCATGTTGCCAGGAGCTACCCCGCACATCGGATTCAAATCAAATCAAATCAAATCACTTTTATTTGTTAACACAGATAAAGAAATACAGATCTTGAGTTTGGTGAACAGAACGCTATGTTATGCCAAGAGGCGTACAAATATAGTGTGCATTTAGCTCAATATTACAAATTCAAATTTCAAAATAAAAAAAGAAAAGTTTAAAAATCATGCATAATTAAAGTATCAAAATAAATTATAACAACTAAGTAATATTATATAAAAAAAATTGAGTGATGTCAGATTTAAATGATGAATTATTTCGTTATAAATGTCAAAAATAATAATAATAATCTAAGTAAGTCAGAATAATTGAAAATCTAAAAATTTATTAAGTGTAGTAACATTTGTCACTAAGCAAGTTAGTAAGTGCCTTTTTGAGTTTTATAAATGGTATATTTTTAATGGCATCTGGTATTTTATTATAAATTTTTGGAGCGTTGCCGAAAATGCTTTTACGCATTAAGGCTGTTTTACATTTAACGTTACATAGTTTGTTACAATATTGTGTACGCAATGGATTTCTTCTTACTGCCGATAAGCTGACAAATAAATGCGTTTTTTTTTTACAATTACTGCAGTTTCCATTATACAGGTTGAAATTGAATAGGTACATGCGACAAATCGAAATGGGAGATTGTACTCATCATTATGAACAATTTTTACTATGGGACCAAACCTTCAAGTAGACACAAATTATCGTCGTTCCAGATTTTTTTTTTTCATAATTTGAAATCTAATTCGTAAATTGAAGTATCAATTTTAGCGCGCGCCCGATAAGCAAAGTCGAAGTCAAAATATATGTCAATGAAGTCAAAGCATTTTAAATTTCAAATAAAGGCACTTTTGAAAGTCAAAAATTACAATAAAATAGAATTGATTCTAGTCGCAAGCAAAGCAATCTATTCGTCGCTAAGTTCACAGCATTAAGCATGTTAGCAACGCGTTGAACTAGCGGTATTTATCTAATTTCGACCGTTCCTACGAAAAAAAGGGCGCGTGACGACGCGCGTTACCAAATCGCTGGCCTACGTGCCGTACCTATCCTCTAATTTTATATAATACGTTGAATTAGATATTTTAATTTTTCGTACCTATTCAATTTCATTCACCTGTATACTTCATTGGTCTATAAAATCTAAGTAATAGATACGATGGTTGCGCCTTTTTATATTATCTGTCGATGACCAATCGATCAGATCAACCCTAAATCTATCGACCAAACCAAAGCCGATTTCATCGATCATTCCGCAACTATCGCACGATCGTCATCTAGTCAAATTCAAAGTCAATTTTATTTGCTTAGATTGCAGGTACATTAAATAAGATGTTACAATAAGATGGGTGAGCCTTGTACAATTTACCTAATATAAAGCATGAAACATTAATGAAATTTGAAAATACTATTAATTAATGGAACTAAAATAAAATTACAACTTTAAAAATCTACCCTTAACCGATCGAAACTCAGGAAAAAAACAATCTAAATAATAATCGAAATGCCATCAAATGGCTTTCTAACATCACGGATCACGCAACGAAGTCTAATGACATGATGGTGCCATATTAGTTATCGATTGTTTGTAGGTAATGGCATCGATAGGAAATATGGGAATCGTTTTAAAATTTAATGAAGGCTTCAATGTCAGGGTCGACTCTACGTGGTTTGCCCTTGGGGGGGGTCAGTCGATCATTAGGTCTATGATAAATGACGTGGCTTGCACCCTATCATTTAGGACCTAGGTAATACTGTTATACAGATTAACCCTTCAGTAGGTAGTGGCTGATGGCGTAATTGACATGTTTCTTGGTGGACGGTGGCGTTTCTTGTCTATTCTTCATCATACGGAATTACCTTTTGGAAGGGGTGACTAGAATCAATTCTATTTTATTGTACATTTTGACGTTCAAAAGTGCCTTTTATGTGCCTATTTGAAATAAATGCTTTGACTTTGACTGTTGTTGGTCCAGTGGTCGCAAGTAAGCGTGTGGACGTGCGCTCGATTCCTGTTTAAACCAGTGGTATTGGATTTTTCTCTAAGTAACAGTTTTGTGTTTAGTGCAAATCGGTGCACAGTTTATGGCAAAAACCTCGCTCCATCTCTCAGCATGGCACCCCATTGAATATCCTTTCGAGGAATATCACCACGATTTAAAGAAAAAAAATGAGTTTATTAGCATTATAGCAAAAAGTATACTAAAACTATTAAAAACAGAAAACAATGATTAAAATGCCAAAAGGGCAATGTCAACACAAGATGTACGACCCGACGCTTATCGAGTACATACGTATTCGAGTCGATGTATGTGAATTTCAGAAATTAGGGAATTTCAGACCAATGTTGCACTTACAGACAACAATAGCATCCATTACCCAAACAATAGTCTAACACCGACCTCTATCTATCACATAAAGGCATCGATTTCGTATTTATGCAAATTGAACCACACAATCACTCATCTAAGAAACGCGTTGATGTCTTTTGAATTAATTACTTAATTGATTAAACAATCAATTTATTTTGGTTCGTATCGTGTATATTCGACATAAACGGTTAAGTAAATATAAATTCATACAAATATTATAAATTATAGTTGATTTTCGCGTCTGCATGTGTGTCCGCGTTGTTCTTCTAAACTACGCAACGGATTTCGATGTGGTTTCCACCATTCCGGATGGTTTATGTGTACCATACATTCATATTAAACTTACTTGGAGGAGTGAGTCGCTAGCTATTAATAAACCAGCTTCTGCCCGCGACTTCGTCTCCCCACCCATCGCGTCGCATCACCTGCCCGTGATATGACTTCTGTTGTTGGCTTTTCGTCACGGCTTCTTTTAGGGTTCTTTCTCACTCCCATTCTTTTTTGCTTGGCTCCTAAGGGTCATAGCGTGATGTTAAATAACCTATAGCCTTCCTCAAGAATTAGGCTATCAAATGCAAAATCCGATGATTTTTTCAAATCCGACCAGAAGTTCCACAGATTAGCGCGTTCAAACTCTTCAGCTTTATTAAGAGCATAGACCATAGTAGACATAGATAGATTAATGGTCGATTCCTATAATTTACGGACCGTTATTGGTTAAAATTAAAACTCTTGTATCTTTACTAATAATGAAGCAATGACCACATAGCTTTGCATAGTAGACCCTCCCATTTGGAAGTAGCTATCACAGGTAAAATTAGTTTACAAATCTATTTATATGCCCAGTTTGGCAATCAAAAATGCTACCATTGGTAAGCAAAACGATTCATTTTTGCTTATAGGAACCGAGCATAAATCTGTCGTATTAGTAGCAGTCCCTGACTCTCTGATTGACTCAACTAGTGTTGTAATCAGTATCCGTGTCAAACTGGTCAAGGGTAGAGAAAGTGCTTAGACGTAATTCTGCGTTAGTCAAGTCTAGCTTATTAATATGATTTGATACTCTCAGTAGGTATTCTAAATATGTAGGTGACAGTTCAAATTCAGAGAACTCGGAACCTGGATTGTATTAATGTCATGTTGATTTCAATAGGCCCCTTTCTATTGCCCCCATTTATGCAGGTATATTTAAGAAATGTGTGAAAACTGGTGTGATGCTATGTTATTTTAAGGTTTTAATAAAATTGAATCATCTTTCAATTTGGTTGCGAACGCCTGCTTCTGGGTCTTGGATTAAATTTTCAACATAGTAAAAAGAAAATTGATGACAAAGCCCAAAAAAATAAAAGTACAAATATAATCCGTCTGTTCCACGAGCCCAGCTTTCTTCGGAACCCTTTATCAAAACAGTCACGTCTTCTTTAACTAATTGTACTTAGAAAGTGTGTTTCAGTCTTTAAAAGGGCGACTAGCTTCCACTAAATAATTCACGTCTGTATGTCCTTGCGACAGTCTCTTGAAAGGCCGACGCATGCGCTCCGACTGCTAAACTAGGTTAGTTCGGCTGGTTCGGCGTTACTCGGGTAACGTCGGATGATTTTGAATTTAGGAATGTTTTGACGTCATTTTTTAGAAGAAAGGTTCTTTTAAAATAATTATGTACAAAAAGCCAGCTTAATTTCTAAACCCTCTTACCCTCGCTGCTAGTAACAACGCTGTCCATTCTTGTGAAATTAATAGGACAATAAATAATCTAAACAATGGTCTACTAACAGAGAAGTACAAATCAATGAAAATAGTAATATTACCTAAATTTAATATTTATTTTTTAGTACGCAAAATACGCGCATTGACCTGGAGTTGCGGACAGCAGCCCGTATTACCTGTTACCTATAATTACCTAATTTTGATTAAATATTTCTGTGTCACTAGAAGTGAGCTGTCGTTCCAGGAGATCGACACTATTGACAGTGATCAGAAGGCCAATTCTCGTAATTTAAAACGTTCAAAATCTAGTCGCAGTCTCATCTCAGCGACAAACAAATGTCAAACACTTGTCAAAATGTATGGAAATTAGAGGTATTTTTGACAGATTGAGACTGAGATCAGACTGTGAACGTTCTTAAAATTACGAGAATTGGCCCTCAGAAGAGCATTATTATTCTCATTTTAAGAACGTTCACAGTATCTCAGTCACAATCTGTCAAAAATACCTCTAATTTCTCCACATTTTTGACAAGTTTTTGATTGAACATTGATTGTCGCTGAGATGAGATTGCGACTAGATTTTGAACGTTTTTCATTACGGAAAATGGCCTTCAGACCAGACCACAAGACTCTCTGGATTCAAACTAAGTATGTGTTCCCCAATAAACATTACCATTCCATGGAAACACTTTTAATAATCCAACATAAAGAGATAAATGTTTCTCAATTTCATCACTACATAAAATCGTTATCTAACATCCTAAAATCCACATCACAAAAGGGCGTTACTTAGCAATATTGGCAGTCCATTTGGTATACTGCCAGTAATAGGTACATATATCAATAGTTGTGTGGCACATATAACCTTGTGCTCTCGCTCATCATCGTTATATCTCTGTACCAATTGCTACTCGTATACCGACCAAATGGTCATTATGGTGGCTTTGATGCCGACTGTTTAGAGTTAAATTATTTAGCTACATTCGTGATGTGTGGTTGGATATATTCACGATTTCTACAGAAGGTCGATACGCATTCGTTGTTATAACGTTAATGATGATTTAAACTGATCATGAAACTTGAGGCTGTCAGGGTCAATTAATAATAATATTATGAATAATTCAACGAAGTTGCTGCGTAGAATACCAAAAATCTAATTAGTAATTTGTTTAACTAATGGCGTTTTTTATGATATCTTGTGCGCTCTTGGAAGATAGATAGATATAGAAAATAAAGGAACTTAAAGATTACTTGTAAAGCAAGTAGGAATATATTTCGAAAACTGTTCCATTTCAATTTTTGGTGTTGGTTTATTGAACTCTTGTATTGTCTACTGAATTATCTCTTTACAGTGTCAAAGTTAATAAAATATTGTTGACATCGACAAAAAAACATTAATTTTAATAAAAACTATGCGTTACATTGAGACTGGATTGAGTTTGATTTGTTATTGTAATTTTTTGGTAACAAAAAGATTCAAGTCATCCAAAAAAGATCCCTGTTCCTTAACTTTAAAGCTGAAGAGCTTTGGCTAAGGTTTACCATTTTAGGTAAGATGAGGAAGATGACAATGACCAATGCAAACAGAATCATTGCCAGTTTGCCGAGTTGTGGCTGACTTTACCAGCTCTGACTGATCCCAAAATCGAACTAAACAGTCTGTTTTCTAGGAAGCAATGGTTTCTTTTGAACAGCACAGGCACAGACAGCGCGCTAGAAACACGGCTTCAAAAGATGCCACCGGCATGAATATGTCCGGAGTCTCCCTCATTATCCATTCAACGTATTCACGGCTTCAGATTGGTAGCGGCGATTCTGAGGACAAAAGAGTTGTGTTACTGGCACGAGTGTACTACGCAGCTCTGTTAAAATGCATTTTGTAGCATAATGTACATCTCGTGATTTGTTTTTGCAAGCAGCGTGGTGCTGCTATCTCTACTTAATATAACTCTTAAATTCATTCATTTATTCCCTGGCAGACAAAGCACAGCCTAGAAGCTTGAAATTTTCCAAATAATAACGAAAGTAAGTAGTAAGGATGGATTCTTGAACATTCATCCCCTAAAGGGGTTCAATAGGGGATGAAAGTTTATGTGGAAGTTCGTATTTTTTTCTGATGAGAAATCCCATCGTGTACAGAAACAGGGTCATCTCCAATTCTAAAGTTTTATAGAAGAGCCAGCTAAGTATGACAGCTAACTTGATTGGAGTAGAGCAGGTTTAAATGTATAGCACCCTAATTGCGACACTATCAATCACAATCTTGAATGCATTGCTTCATATGTTCGAAAAAATTGTCTGCAAATGCAATTGTACGTAAATCACGCTTTGGATGTTGATGAACTGCCAAAAGGAAAGCCATTGCTAGTGTTAGTGTGTACGCAGTTACCCCGCTGGGTTTCAGTATCTCGAACGAGATGAAGAATGTAGTCATTCAGGGTGCTTACTCTCGAATAGAATTCCGATAAATCGACATTGGTCAAACGTCAGTTGGTCGAGTTAAACGTCAGGGATTGGCTAGACTCAGTAAGTCCAGCCAATCCCTGACGTTTGACTGACAATTCCAATGTCGATCTATCGGAATTATATTCGAGAGTAAGCACCCTGGCAGTTGGACAGACTACCTTCGTCGATAACGTGCCTTAATCTTTTAATAATTTGGACACGACCACAACTTTTAAGTTATCTTAGTTAACTTAGAAGTTGTGGTTGTGCATCTTGTCTGACATTAAATCTTGGTAATTGGTTAGCGAGTAGCGACATAATATTTTAATCGAGGTCGAATTATAGAGGTTGTGTAACAGCCTGACTAATTTGGAGGTGACGGATCGGTAAGATCGTTAATACTTATTAATAATTAATTCTATATTGTTAATTAGTTTTTTTGTACACACATTTTGTGTTTATTTATGCTATGAACAGTCTTGCTAGTAGAACATGTTAAATTATTATCTTTGTGTAGTATAGTACCTATAGTGTTTGTGTTTCATAAGTACCTACCATGTTACTGGTTTGTTTAAGAACGGTGTGTATGTAAATTAATGAATTTGTCCATAATGGCGAATGAAAATATCATAAAGAAATTTGAAGACACGTGAATTTGTGAAATCCACCAGCCCACTCTGTGCCCGCTTGGTGATTATGTATGGGCCAGTCCCACTCACCGAGATGAGATTTGAGCCCCAGCAATGGGAATGTTATAATATAAGGTCGATAATTCATAGGATTGACTTGCCAGTGAAATAAAAACATTGTGAGGATAAAAAGTTAGTCTCAAACTCAAACTCAAAGCATTTATTTCAATTGAACCATTTACAGGCACTTTTGAATTGCGTTCGATCAGGATGAAGCTTGCCCATTCCAATATTTGAATTTCATAATTACAATTATGCGTTTGATGAACTCGAACCCAAATAGTAAGATTCCCGTAGGAAGATATTAGCTATAATTTTTATTTAATATTTTTTGATGACCTTCGATCTCGGCAAATGCACCTTGCATTCATGATTATGAAAACCACATACAAAAACAAAAGTCGCACGTTGTACTAAAAAATTAAATAAATATTTCTGTTTCGAGATCTGGAAAAATGTTAAGTAAGTATGTTGAATGCAAGTTCACCATTAAAATTATTTACGATAGTTTAACGATAAGCCTGTGCCTGCGCGTTTACTGGGGACAAGTACATATAATTTTATAGTGATTATAAACAATAATTTTAATTGATAATGAAATGGTTAAACACACTTGTTCTAACTTGTGATAATCCTATTTCCTAAAACTTTCCCCCCGCTATGGTTTGGTATGTGGCAGCGTTGCAAACGCCAGTTGCAAACGAATGTTATCAGTTGCAGCCCAGAGTGGCAGCTCACCCCATAATACATGGAATTTAAACTGCCGAATTGAGGGTTGAGGTCACAAATTCAAGCGACGAATCCCTATTACAGGAGACAGCTCCACCTTCTATTCTATCCAGCCCTCTGGGTCCGAAAAATTGCAGTCACAGTGACCTCTGCGCTGCCACCGACGACGACGACGCCGTGGAAGTGGTGAAGTTTTGGGCCACCAAGATCTGAGAAATGTCGTGCCAGTGACACGAATAAGAAGAAGACAGGAGACTAAATTGACGAAATATGGGTTTAAATACTATACAACATAGCCTACCCAGGCATACATGTGGATGTGTGGTATTACGTATTCCTCACGTAATACAAAGTTATACCAACATACAAAGTATCCTTCACCCCAGTGGTGCTCTAGCCTAGTCCACTTTCGCAACGCAATCCAAACACAGGCTGACCTTATAATACCGCGGCGGTTTGAACGGAGGCGAGGAGTCGACGGGATAATGCTCTGACCTACTAACACCGCTTGCATTGCGCTGCACATTAATCTAAGGCCGCAACTTCGCTAGTAGGTAAACCTATGTATACCTTTGGACGTTTTATGGACTTAACTATCTATGTAATGGATGGCTTGAGGAGGGGAAGAAACGTTGTTGGGATTATGTGAAGGGTTAAGTCAAAGTCAAAGTTTTTTATTTGTTAAACATAAGTGTCTTAAATTGGAGTTATAAATATAATAGGTACAGAGATCTCTGTTTTGCCGTTAACGGCGTACTCGTACAAATATCAGTAAAAATAGACATAGATACGAAATAACAATTGCATTACTTATGTTAATTTTTTTTTTTTTATATAATTAACTAAGTAATAAACGTTGTATAGCGTCTGTCTGTTTACTTGCACAACGCCGTGTCTACTTCTTTCGAAAGTCAAATTACTGACGACTGAAAGAGAGAAATCGGTGTGTAACTATTCACCTGATATAATACGTGTATTAGTAAGGGGGTAAATATTACAAATGTCAAACATAACCACTATATAAAGGTTAATATGGCTAGAAAGGGGGTGACTACGGAGATAACGAGAGGAGAAGTGGACTATGCTGCGTCGACTCCAAATAAATTGGGATAAGGGTAGAACATAGACTGTTTTTTATATATTTCTATGGGGCAGAAGGATCACGAATGGACCTGTAACTGGCGGGAGAATAGGAGTCTAGTAAGGATACGCAAGGCTGTTATGAGTGTCTTCAACACCTGTGGCAATAGGTAGATAATTATTAATGATAAAATAAAGATTGTATCACATATGATCAGATGCTTGACTCTGGTCTGGTGGAGCAGGTTCGGTTAGTAAACCTATGAAGCGATAGACATTTCCGGGCGATTTTTGATACCACAATATAATATATGAAGTAGTAAAGTCTGCTTGAACTAGTTTCCTTACGGTTAGTTCACACATACATCCGGCATGATGTGATTTTATTTTGGGACGAATATAAGCGGATTCAACTGTTTTTGTAACGTATTGATCATATTTCACTATTGGAGCGTGTGAACCATAAATATACTTATTATGTTCCTTGGTGTGAACACGATTGTGACTTGAGATTCAGACTTGGGAGAAGTCAAAGTGTAAAAAGCAAACGAATATATATTGTATCTGATCTGCATAACTATATATAAATAAGAAAAAATAAAACATGGTTTTTTAAAAACATTTTTACATGTTTTGTGTATTTTAATCCAATGTAATGTTTTATAAAAGAATTGTAACATTGTTATTGTTTTCATTTCATAATAATTAATTAAAATTTTCTCTATCATCCTTTAAATCATCCGTTAAAAATAATAGAATAATATTCCTGTCTCTGGAGCCCTAACCACCGCTGCACCGGTAGCTTGGACCCTACTCCCGATACCGGCGGCGCGGCGGCGGACTACTATTTTTTTATATTTATAAATGATTTTTATATTTAAAAATATATGTATAAAAATGTGTTTAAATTTAATAAGTAAGTAAATAAATAAACGCGTTCTAACATTTCATAGTTAGATAATGCATAACTACTCAACAGTTTTTCTGTTCCACACAATAACATTAGTGACACATACTCCATTCATTTTTATCAATCTTTGATCGAATCAATACGTAAGTAATTGCTGTCCCTGGGCGACATAGGTACGCATCGCTGGTTACACCTGCATTAGACGCTATTATTATTTTGGTAATACTAGTGATAATCGCATTTCACATACTTAATGAGAATCTAATGGATCCTGTTTATTGTTCGAAAATGGTTCAAGGAGTTTCAATGAATGGACGGAAGTAGGCAATAGTATCGGCACCTAATAAGACCTGAGACTAGTTAGTGGATTTTGGCTATTGATTCTCTGATTTTAAAACTTTTTGCTGTGTTAAAGACTTCAAAACTGTCGTTTACGATATTCATTGGCGCCAAAAACATTTATTAGGTACAATAATATACTCTACATAATTATCGTTATCCATTTACTAGTTCTACTAACGCTGCTATAATTATATGCATATTGCGCTAAACCTAATTAATGATTCTTCAAATGATGTTATAACTTTAAAAAGTTGCGTAGTTCCCAACCAAAAGATTTTTGCACCCAGACATAATAATATCATCTAGCGAATTCGAAGCATCACACCACTTCGTCTCGACGAGTCACGAGATCAACACAATGAAATGGGCATGCGCAAGGATGTATGATCGACGGACAAAGATAAACTACTCAGGCGCATGATGACGGAGGAAGTGGTCGTATACCATCGTCTTGTGTGTGGCTATGTCACTGTGCTCTGGCTAATATTGATTGATGGTGCTCGGGTTGATCATTGCAGAATAGCAGTGGGTTTGCGAGTGTAGATACTAGATAGAATTGTACGTTATCATCTATGGAAGGTGTGGCCACACTCAGCTCAAACCAAATAAAAAAACCAAGACAGAGGGCTGTCAACACTAAAGTGAAGCCGGTTTCGTAAACATGTGTGCACTTAGTGAGGTGTAGTTTGATTGTAAATGGTTGCGTGTGAGCGTATATGCACAGAGCGGAGGTGTAGTTTCGGCATGCTTCACTGTATCGTTCTCAGCGCTCTGTCTTACCAAGGTGTGGGCATAAACATAACCTCTAAAAAGAGAAAGATAATATTCAAAACCTAAATTGCGAATCATATTAAATAATCTAGACAAACTTATCCAAAGTTTTAGTGGCTCGTTTAAAGCAGTTATACGAGTATGAGTATGTGTCAATCACACTTAATAGTATAAAGGCGAAATTTTGTGAGTGTGTTTGTATGTTTGTTACTTCTTCACGCAAAACACACAGATAGTTTATAATCAGGATTAGCACATAGGATGATTTTTATCCCGATATTCCTACTGGATCGAAACTTATGTGAGTGAAACCGCGAGACGCTGCTCTTAAGGAAAATAAAGTTTTTTAATTAACTAAGTTACCTTTCCCGTTGTTCAATAGAGAGTTGCAAATATTGCTATCCGAAATATCCCTCGTTAAAGTGTAGGTTAGGTACATAAAGTATCAATTGATTAGTTTCAAATATCTAGCTGGACAACAGGGTAACAGGGCGACGGTTGATTTCATAATATTATATGGGCCACAGTACTCGATTTATATTTTTACAAGAATTTTTTCTTAAATTTGGACTGATAAATTGTCCTAAATCTTGGGATCAATCAGCCGCTTAATCAGGCAGTTCACACAAAGTATATATAAGATATAAAAGCTGTTTTATCTGTTACGTACGTTGGCATCTAGATTTATTGAACATAGGGGCCAGCAGGAAGGGTCATCTGACTGCACCGAGTTACTCACTGATGTAGCTTTGGCTAAGTGGCTGCCGTAGCCGCCCGTAACCTTGCTTACGTAAAACTAAACGGACCTAAAGTACCATAGACGATTGTCTTTGGACTATTTTTAGATTTTGGCCTTCGCTGGGGGCTCTGCTCTTACGAGAAACCTTTTTTCTAAATTCATCTGGGCTCCGCTTGGAGGTAAACGATTTAAGCCAATTAAGTGTTTTCTTATGACCAAGTTTAGTGTCTTTGTCAAGATACTTAGTCGCAATGCAGCTACTGCCGACTACAAATTCTTACCCTCTTTAAAAGTAACTTGCTTTCGCCCACGGCTTCACTCGCACGGGAACGTCCTACCGGGATTGAAAAGGTAGCAGGCATACAAACAGACAGTTACTACTATTTATAATATAAAGTATGGATGTGAAAAGAAAAAGCAAAACTGAACTGAAACGTTTGATTAGTGCCCATGCAGCGGTAACACGCGCTAACGCAGTGCGGTGTGCGAAGGTAATTAGCCCCTGATTGCACCGAGTTCCTTTATTGTGAAGTGGTATTTAAAAATCGCTAGTGCAAGCTCGTGCAAGCTCGCTCTATAAAAGTTAATTATACTTACACATAATTGGAGGGAAACGTTTTGCTATAAGTTAATATCGGTTTTGTAAGGTTTATTTTAGCGTAGCTTTGAAATGACGTTTGCACTTGTGCGATTTTGTTCATTATTGATTGCCTCTTCTGTAGTAGAAACCTGTAGTAGGCTTTGGCAGTGTAGGGCGTAGTTAACTACAATTTTGTAATCTGATTACTAACTACGATTAAAAGTAGTTAACTACATGTAGTTATGATTACATGTAACTTAACTACAGTAATCAAACTACAATAAGTAGTTGTTAATTTGATTGCTGCAATCTAGTAGTTATAATTACTGATTATTTAAGTTTTATGAACTTATATTTTGCAATTAAATAAACATGTAATGTGTAGTAATATATGTTTTGGAATATGGCTGCATAAAAAAAAATCGGTTTATTGCACATACCTATGTTTATTTTCATGAATAATTAAATGCAAGGATTAAAGTCGTAGATATTATGTACCTATACTTATCAGATCTTAATTACTTTTTATTGACATGTACCTAACAAAAAAAAAAAAAAAACTCAGCAAATGTCAACTTAATTCAAATTATTTGCGAATCAAATAAATAAACAAAAAACCTTTTTACAAAAAAAAACAACCGACTTCCAAAAAAAAACTACAAAGTGATAAATAACTTTTATTTCGGAAGTCAGTGTCGTTGGTTCTGCATTTTCGTTTATTAACACCGACTTCCGAAATAAAAGTTATTTATCACTTTATAGTTTTTTTTTTGGAAGTCGGTTGTTTTTTTTTTTGTAAAAAGGTTTTTATTTTTCACTTTTTAGTGAGAGAGTTTGTAATTTATCTAAGTTACAATAGCCTAACGTCAACTACTCATCACCTTTTACAAAATATTGCTTTTCCCGATGCTGGACGTTAATTGTTGAGGAGTTATCCTGGTAAGAACCTGGAGAACTCCACTCCACCACCACACGCATTGTGACGAGCATAAATTGCTTAGCAACCATATTAAAGTAATCGAATCGCAACCCGTGAAATATTTATCATTGATTAGTTCCTATGGCCGTCTGTGGTCTTCATCATCAGCTCCACTTTACCAAATGATGATTTCCGAGAGCAAATGCTCATGTTACTCTAAAAAATATCTTAATCGCTATAGGTTTGCCAATAAAATTTGAGGGTTTCCCTCGATTTCCCTGGGATCCTATCATCAGATCCTGACCTGATGATCATGGGACCACTTGGGAAGTATGCCCTTTCAAACAAAAGAAAAAATTTCCAAATCGGTCCAGGCGTCTTCGAGAAATCGGGGAACATACATAAAAAAAGATTCCGACGAATTGAGAACCTCCTCCTTTGTTTTTGAAGTCGGTTAAAAAAGGTTGATTGAGTTAATCATTTAAATTAACTTTTAGTACTAGGTACACGTTTTTCGAACATTTCATCCGATAGCCTGTGGGATTTGGGATGGTTTATCATAGTTGCGTAACAACCTCTCCACTGGAGCCGAAGAAGGTAATGGAGTATTGTATTTTATGAATACTTTTTTACTTCTGGATATCTATGAAGACAATTTAGTTCTCGATCCATATCTGATAAATAAGAAGAATAGCGTGTTTGCTTTTTTAATGACGCAACATCATTTTAAATCTGTAGTTATAAAAAGTAATCAAGTAATCGTGATTGCAACTACAATTTGTAGTTAGTAGTCAAAACTTTAACTACATTTTTCGATTTTTTTATGTAGTTTGTAGTTATGATTACTAACTACTTTATGTAGTCGTAGTTAGTAATCAGTAGTTAGATTACATTTTGCCCAATACTGGGCTTTGGAATGGGCAACTAACTTCATCTTTCAGACTTATTTTTTTTTATTATTGCGATGGTTGAGGCCTATGATGGAACGAGCGTGCCCAGAAGACGCCTAAGGCACTGGAACTCCCACGCATCGACGAAACACAGCAGGCGGGCGTTAGCCCTACCACCGCAAGGGAAGAGTTGGCCAGTCAAATAAGGTGTTGGGTTGGGTGTGACCGTCCAGGATGCGCCGAGCGCTCGGTTCAGTTGAGTAACTGGCGGGACAAAATGCGCTACACGACGAGGCCTTCTTCATGCATCCCAAAAACCGACTAACCGACCCCTGGACAATTCACAACTGCTTGTAATTGATTTATTTGAAATAAATACTTTGAGTTTGAGTCATCAATAAGCCCAAGAAAAGAAAGTCTGGATCGCC
The DNA here is from genome assembly GCA_963669345.1 of Gortyna flavago. Taxonomy (NCBI): domain Eukaryota; kingdom Metazoa; phylum Arthropoda; class Insecta; order Lepidoptera; family Noctuidae; genus Gortyna; species Gortyna flavago. The sequence continues at coordinate 1,080,131 of OY770139.1, forward strand.
TTCGCGGTCTCTGTTACATTTTTTTTTTTTGTTTTTCACTTTTCAAAGCGGGGACTTCGAGTCCATTGGACAAATTCCAGTAGTATTGTTTTGAGCGTTTGTTAATTATAACGTTTCTGACAGATTTACCGACTTGTGTTTACTTTCCTGAGCGAGTGCCTTGGATTACGATTCCCTAGAAGCGTATAAACAGCGTAACGTGATAGGTTAAGGTCATAACTGCTGTACTATGGCGGGAAACCCGACTAGCAACAGACTCCCTACAATAAACTAAAGTAAAAAGGACAGGCGTTCCATCTTGTTAAAGAAATTATTTTTTAGTTGAGAAAATTGTCTGTAATTGGACAATTGAGCAGCTAAAACTAGGCAGTAACGATAAAATTGCTCTTGTTCCTTAAGTTATAATTATTCTGAACTTCACGCTAACTTGAGTATAGGGTAGGTAGGCTGATTTACCTACATTGATCAGTATTTCAATCCTGTGAGCGGTGGAATTCAGTGACACAGGATTGATATCCAGTCCAGCATTCTGTATCTAGCGCTGGATTTGAAAAGTGCAGTCGCTAATTAGCCAAATTTTTATTTAGAGCTACTTGGATTCAAACGCTGGATTATAAAACTGAATCAATGTAGGTAAATCAGTCTTAAATAATGTAAACTTTTAGTAATTCCCGTTGCCAGTGGACACCGGTTGTCGGAATCGATACCTGATCGGTATTTATCAAGTTTCGTGGAACCCGCGGACGTATTATAGCGCCGCCACCGGCCTGTAATGCCTAGCATGTGTCGACGTTCTCACACTGAAAGCGAACCTTTCGTTTCATGCAAGACACGTTTTTCCTGAAAACGTTCTGTTTTGAAAAGTGGGAAGAAATCAAATGTTAAAGATGGCATTGAAAAAAAAAAACCATCTTTATCTAAATTAAATGTTTGCTGCTTAATTTAAGTCCTGGATAGATTTGAAGGTTCGTGTCAGCTAAGTGCTGGACACTGTAACACTAAAGGAAGCATGCTACTGTACTCACTGCGTCTCTATGAGTTCGCAGTTGAGCAACAGCTTGTTGAGCCCCAGCTCCACCACGGCCACGGTCAGGTCGTGGTGGTACACCATCCGCAGCGTGTCGTTGCCGATGCGCCGCCCCGTGTAGGGCTTTGCCCCCGCCGCCGGTTCACGCCGCTCCGCATCCTCGGACCTGGCCCCCACAGTCCCCACCAGGCCAGCCAACGACCATCCCGCAGGGAAACTAAACGCGAAAGGCTTCGCAGACGCCGACGGCGGCGAAGACACCGCGATGCAAAATATAACAACAACTGATAACAAGGATTTCAAAAGTCCGTCCGCCATCGGAGCACCTCGGGTGATAGCCTCCCGCGCAGAGCGGACCGCGCTCAGTAGTCGCCGGAATGACATATTGTGTTTTTAATTAAACTTTTTATTGGTTAAGGCGTGTTCCGTTCGGCCATGTCGCGAGCGTGCGGCCCGCGCGCGCGTATGTCGTGGACTGGCGCCGGCGGCCCCGCTTCTGAGCGATCAGCACTTTCTTCGCCAGTGACGTCACGTGGCGGTCAGTGTATGCTGATCGTGGTGGTTTCACTCGCGTGTTCTAACTTCCGCATGGTGCATCAATATAGGTCTAGGGCTCGTTAGTAGGTAAGTGACCTAGATCAGCTACCGTAGAGAGAAGAATAATGTAGGGTAACTGGACACTGACCGTTATATGATAATGATTACAAAATTGGACAAATTGTCTAGTCAGTCAGAACGTTTATTGACGGATGAAGCTAATAGCGATATATCCATCATCCGAGTTCCTCGTTTTATTCCTAGATTCCTAACGATTTTTCCGTTCTCCTTATAATAGAGCGGGAAGTGGAACTGAATGACACTCCTCTAGGCAAAGGATCTTAGATAAAGTACGTGATGTTATAAGTATTGTAAGTGTCAATGTCAAAGGAAATGGCTTATTGCCGTGTTAGTGGGTGCAGGAACTGGGCCTGACACTTAGCTAGCATCTTTAGAACGATTTCATAACATTAGAAACTTGTAGTTGCAGATAACGTTTAGAGAGGCCTTTTCCATAAGGAACGGAACCGCAACGTTTGAGGCTCGAATTCGGAATGATCTATGAACTCTGCTTTTCGCGATCTACGCTGGACCCTAATTGCACTACAACATTCGGTTTTCTGCCTTCACCATCCAGTAGATTTGTCCCAATTCTTTTTAAGGATCTCGATGGACTAAAATCAAACGTAAATTACCATCATCAATCACTCACCTATGTGGATCGGTGAGCTGTTGTTCAGGAGAGACGAAGAAGGAAGTATGATGCTGCTAGGAAGGCTGACATTGTTTTCCATCTCACTGATAACTGGTTCATCGAAGTAGCTCCGGAAGTTGTGTATTATAATGGGTCATAGGTTGGTGTCCGCAACTCTACGTCCAAGCGCGTTTTTCGCGTACAACATACTGAAGCCCGAAAGTTACTTTTGAACGTTTGCCAGCAAAAGTTCACAGAGGTCAGCGTTATGTTCTGGTATTTTATGCGTAAGAAAAGAAAAGAACCGTGAAAGTTATGTCATAAAATTACGTCACAAAATATGCAGAAAATGTATACCTACTTACTATGAATGAAATAATAGTATTAATAGTTGCTTAGTTATTCTTTACAAATCGCGAATTCTTTCGCTCCTTTTACATAGAAAGATGAAATCAATATTTGCATACAATTAAGTAATAAACAAGTAGGTTGAACACACATCTGTGAAGCCTCTATGATTGCATAAGGACATAAAGCTCGTTACTTTTTACTTCGATTTAATTTGCATGTGCAGCAAGATGAGATTGTAACCTAATAGCTGTTATTACATATTGCTTATGTTGTATAATAACAGGTTTCATTATGTAAACCGGAGAACTGACTAACGATCAGATTCGACAGTATCCATTCACAACGATCTGTCGCAGTGCAGTTCATTCCCATAATCAAACTATAATTCCCACTGCTGGGACACAGGGATCCTCTCTGTGAGAAAGAAAGAGCATCCAGCATTTGGGCCTAGTGACGAAAAGTGGTGACTGCATGGGTGAAGGTTGGTGACGTTGCTGTATGTCTAGAAAAAAGGGAAAGTCAGGACAAACAAAGCGACTTGGAGAAAGTCTAAAATTTAGCGTTTCTAGCTAGGTATACATATGTGACGAAAGACGCGTTAATGATTTAACTATCGACTAAACAAGTTAGGAGCACTCATACACACTTTAATATTGACGTCACTTAAATTATTGCGCTTATGTAGGTAGGTAAATACACAAGGTCAAGGTCGGAAGCTATCCTTCACTTACCCCGATGAGGACCAGAATGAAGTAGGTTGCTACATATGTACCGACTTGATATCTTTGTTTATCTACCCATTCGTTTGGTCTATTAATAATTTACAGTGCATTATTTATAAACTGCCAGTCTGTGGAAGCCCTACGCAATGCATGGTTTGTTTTCAGAAGCCTTACAATTAATAGCGCTTCTAACGAAAAGGGAGGCGGCATACCTTGCAGGTAGCTCGTAGTTTAAATAAATAAAGCCAGCTATACGAAAGAATTTAGAATATTTTTAACTTTTAAGTAAATAGGTAATGAGGTGTACCTACTTTAAAACAGGACAATCACAAGGGTCGTCCTACCTCTTGAAGGATTAAGGAACTGCGCATGACAACGGATCCAATCTACTTAGATCATGCAGACAACATTATTTCCTCTGATTTCCACATTCTTTGGATCAACTTTAGATAGGTACTAGACTATAGGTCGACCACTTAACTGAGACGTTGTCTGAGGTAGCTGCGCGGTGCGGGAGTGGTGACAGTTTTCACAAGTTGACGAATCACTGAGCTCTCGCACGCATCACGTCACCATACCCCTCCCGCACTGCTACCTCAGGCAACGTCTCAGTTAAGGTCGGCTTATAAAATAATGCGTAGGTAGGTATAAGTACTTTTGTTTCCTAATTCATCTATGATCTATCATCTCAATCGTTTATAGTATATAAGCATTTATATCGTAGTGGTAAGTAGTTCCCTCATTTCATCGATCATTCGTTTCCAAACCCAGCACCTCGGCAGCCGCGCCTGATCCACCAAACCATGCATTAGGGTAGTCTTATATAGTTTTTCGGGAAACCGTGTGATATGTACTGATATGGTGCAACTTGAAGAAAGCTATGCCCAGCAGTGGACTGCTGAGTTTTGACTGATTAGTAGGTATACTACTTAGGAAGTAATTTTAGAATGTTCTAACAAGAAAAATTTGTGAATGATAACTTTCTATCAAATTGTGTACTTGCCAGAACTCCATCTCTCATCCGTTATTAGTAAGCCATTATGTCACATTATTGTTCAGCTAAACAATACACAATAACATACACAGTAACAGTTACTGTGTATGTTATTGTGTATATTAGATGTTTTATTTACCTACACTTAGGTACTGTAAATAAAACATCTGTTGGAATGAGATCAGAATAATACTTTTTATGGCCTGCGCAGACGAGGGACTTTTGTCCGCGGACAAATTGTCCGCAACGAAAGAATGTATGGCAATCCCAGCAGTCTACTTGTCCTTCGTGTGCGCTATTGCATAGATTTCCATAGGTACTGGTACGTTCTATCGTTGCGGACAATTTGGCCGCGTACTAAATTGTCTCTCGTCTGCGCAGGCCTTAGTTTTACGTTGTGTTGAGCATTTCAGTGCCATCTAACGGTGAGAGGAGAAACGGAGAACGGTAGTCGAGAAGTTGGAGTAGCGTCACAACACGAACATGCACCACGAACTTCAAGTCGTTCCTGGTGCGTGTTCCGACACATCATCTCGAGAAGTTCCTCAAGGAAGAGTTCTGGCCGAAGGGTGTTGTGTACCGCCGGTTTCGTGGCCGGCTACATGACACCAGTCAGCGAAACACGACGCAGGTACTTCGTGTGCGTTAGTTTTTGTATGTATTTATAGTATTTTTAAGTTATATTAATATTGTATTGTACTTATATGTTTAAATGGGCCTTGATGCCTGAAAAAAAGGGGATAAATAAATAAAATTAGTTCAAGCTATTCGTCGCTAGATGGCGTGATTCGTTGTATAATGAAAATTCTTCATACGATCGGTGTTACTGGGTAGACAGAAGTGTCACGACCTCATAAATAATAATTCTTTAAAGTATGGAATGTTTTTGATGTGTAGGTAGGATATATAGGTTGTCCTTTCCTAACCCCCACCTACAAACTCCCTATCCCTAAAAGTTAACACTACAAAACATTGGGCGGCCTTATTGCCTTCTGCGAATTCTTCCATGCAACCTTAGAATGGAGAGTTATTGATTGGAAAGTTATTCCTAGAATAAAATTATATTTAGGTACATACCAGGAACAATCTTAACTTAATCTGCATTCGCGATTTATTTGTCAAAAATTTAAACAAATATGAGTTTATGGAAAAATAACTTTATATCCTACACCATAAAATTCAATTTACGCTTTAAACATTTTTATAACTTTTTCAATAGTCACTCTGAAATCAACTTAATAATCATTAAAATAAAGTTGTGAAACAAGTTTGAATAGACTTTAGTAAAAATCTTGAATTATTTCATTCACTGACAGACTGCACAACCTAAACCGCTGGCTCCAGAATCATGAAATTTTGAAAAAGAATTCCAACGAAAGTGATAAGGAAGGATTTTTGAAAATTCTTCCCTTAAATGGACTAAATGGGGGATGGAATTTCGAATGGCAGTTCGTCTTATATGCTAACGGGAAGTCCCGCCGGGCAAATAGCGAGGAGTAGTGGTGGACCAGTGGTAACGGCCCTGATCCCAGGCATCGCTTTACTTTGTGTAAATAATTTCATCACCACTGCTCTCAAAACGGTGAAGGAAAACATCGTGTGGAAACCGGCATGTCCTAGAACCATAAATTCGTAGACATGTGACATCTACCAACCCGCAGTGGGCCCGCGTGGTGGATTACCTACAGCCCACTCCCTCTCGAAGACAGGAGGCCTGTGTCCCAGCCCAGCAGGCAGTGGGAACATTGTTGGCTGGTTATATGTAAACGGCTTGATTTCTCAATAGAACACGATTACTAAGGTATCATTTATTGATAATAGTGTGTAGGATCCAGTCGTAATGCGCCGCGACCGGGTACGATACGAACACGTCTTCGTCAGTCTGCAGTACGGCCAACATCTTCACTTTGCCGTCGTGAATGAGCAGCACGGGACCGCCCGTACTGAGCTGAAATAACATCATAAAATTACGCCTTTATACCCGCTGACATAGGCAGGGAGAGTTGGTATAGGTGTAAGTAGTAGGTACAACCACATTTTGATATGTAAGTAGACCTATTTACGACTGGGAGAGAGCCTATTGTCGTAACCAGGCAACGGCTAAAGCAGTGTTCATAATCTCAGATCATTACATTCCTACGTCACTAATTATCAATTACTTTAGTGAAATGTATTCAAAGTTGATTTTTGTGTGACCATTTGTAACAAAAAGTTCCTAATAAGTTTTTGGTTGCAATGGAATTCGAACTTTGTTAAGTATGACATTTTGATTGTTATTCCATAACTTGAAAATTATCTCAAATTCCTGGCTCTAATATAATACTTCAGTTGTACCTAGTACTTATAAGGGGGCCGAGGGTGGTATAGATATCGCCATGTTTTTTTTAGATGTTCATGTTTATTAAGGGCACTGACAACTTTTCGAAGTCTATACATACTTACAAAGAATTTCTAACATTAATACCTACTTCGCCCGACTAGGGATTGGAACCCAGGACCCCATCATACTCAGCAATTGTGATTGGGCATTGGGACGAGGCAGTAAGTCAGTCTGGTTTAGATAAAACACTTTGTGTGGTTGGAGGACCAGCTATAGTTAGCAGTATCAAGAGGACCTGGTACGGTAAGCCCCCCAAAAGGTGGACTGACGACATGGTGAAGATCGCCGGAATCCCCTGGATGCCGGAAACACAGAACCGTTCATTGTGGTGTTGCAAGGGGGTGCTCTATGTTCGGAGTGGAAGTCTTGGGGCTGTATGATGACAATGATTTACATCATTTTTTGGGTGACCACTGAACACCAACGTTGTGCTGTAGCTGTAGGTCCATATAGCAAAAAAATTAACTATCCGAAACAAAACTTCAATACGGAGGTACTCGACCCAAATGTATGGGACATGAGACGGCTAATTACTTTTCGTGATAACCATGTAAGTCCCGTGGATAAAGTTGTTCAGATTGATGGTCTGTACGCCACGCCTTTTTTTACACGCTGTATTGGTTTTGTGTTACTAAGTAGGAACCTAGAGGTATTCGAGTTCGAGCTAACTTGTATTTTTTTGACCATTAAATCATTTTTCATTCTATCCAGAGGACCTCGTACACACCTGCGTAACATTATTGTTGTCCATATCCTTGCTAAAGAGACATAGCACGTCGTTATCCTTATAGCTGTACATGGCGTTGCACTTCGCGTGGCTCAGGATCTGGCTGGCCGCTGACGTGCATTCCATCGTGTCGTGCTCCGAGTCTGAATTGTTCTGGAATAGTCAATATTTGTTGAACTTGGGTTTTTCCTACGTAAGCGGTGCCGTCATATAAACCGCAAATGATGGCCATCAAAAAATGTCAGTGGAAGCAGGGAACTCAAGCTTTAGATAGATGTAACATGGCGTTAGTTAAGGCAGTTATAGATCTCTTTGGTCTTGCAAAAAATTAATGATGATGATAATTCATGTTTAATGAACGATTTTGCTCCAGCCCGCGCGCCCATGCCACTACCGCCCTTTACAATTCACACTTGAACTGCTATTTTTTTACGATGTGATGATTTGCCGTAGGTAACTCAACAACGACAGGTGCGCATGAGACTTTTTGACGTAAAACCTTTGAGCTCTCCGCCTTCTTACCTTCGACAAAATCCATCCATACGCCATAACGTCACCTTTCACTACCTCCCCTTTCATCAACTCCAAGACAGGACCTTCCACCTCCGGCTCGATCTTCATCAGCGCCAAATACGACCCATCCATTTCCTCTTCTTCCTCGAGGGTTGTTCGTGAGGAGTTGGAGTCAGGGTGTAGGACAATCGTCGTCACATTGTGCGCTGAACCGTCCAGAAGTGGGTTTGAGGATTCTGCCACTATGGTGTAGTGGCTTGTTTCTGTCATTTTTGTGCTGGAAGAACTAAGGTTGAGTAAAAATTGGCTGAAAAACCCGAACGAAACAGCAATTTTATAAGCGTAACTTTTCGTTAGTAAGTTTGGTTCGGCAATAAACTGACTCTCAAAAGTCGCACATCCAGATGATGATTCTACATAGGTACTATGGTCAAATCAACATGATGATTTAACTTTGCTGATCATCAAGATTCTGTTGGCTTATAGGATAGCTAGCTAGTGCATTAAAAAATCTTACTTGTTGGCGTACAAATTACTTAAGACATTGATGCAGTTGGCAGCGGTGAGCACCCATTGAGGGGTCAGCAGAGTTCCCGCACAAGTTTGCGCGGTAACATTAGCAAGCGTTTCAAAGATGGCGACCAAAAATGGCGCGCTGTGTGGAAACTCTATTTTCGTCTCATTTTTAACTTCATGGAAATTTTTTGTATTGTTTCCGGGTCTACTTTTAACAAAACTTTTTCTAGAGAATGTAGTCAGATCGTTGTCGAATTTTGACTTATTTTCATCAAACGATCTCGAAACATCTGGTTCAGGCACATAACTGTAGGCTACGGCTGTATCAAAAACCTCTGACGCCTGTTCATCAAGTTGTTCGTTGTCGAATTGGTTGTCATTTTTTGTAAAGGAAGGTACGATGACTAGGTCCAGGTCCTGGCCCACGGCGTTCAGGATCTGGTCAGTGGTGAAGGGATCACAGTCTTCAATGAATGGAGTCTCATCGCTGTTTGTGAACTTTGCGTTTTGAAACAGAGTATCGTTTAGGGCATAGTTGAAACCTAAAATAGTTGAAAAAAAGTTAACTCCAGCAGGTAGATCAATTTAAGGACTATTAGGTACCCGTTTATCTACTCATGTGCTATTACCACGACGGTATTAAAATCGACCAAAACATTGACGTAAGCGTCTTACTTCAGCGGGTAGTTCCGTAACACACAGTAGCAATGGCTTTCATTTTGACAGTTCAACAAGATTCATTGCGTTTTTTCCGTTGTTAAACAGACAAATTTTTCGAACATATAAAGTAATGGATTAGCAATATCCTTCAAAATTATTTAGATTGACGCGTTATAGGTGCAAAAATAAACATCATTTCATTACCATTGACCAATATACTCAGAAAGAGGCTTGGCTTTGTTCGGTTTCAGGCATGAAAACTCAAACACTTGCTCTGAAGTATGTTATGAAAGAACGCATTATCAACATAAACATTATGTTGGCCATTTTCTATTGTTTGTAAACACACCGGTCTTTGTTTGGTAGAAGGTAGTTACAATACATCTCAGCTCAACAAAGATGTTGTAACTATGCTACGGAAACAACGACCGTAAGGCACATGGGGTGGGCAGAACCATCGGTTCTTCATTAAATCTAGCACTTACCTCCAATGCCACTAAACCACTTTCTTATAAAATAATAACGTTTTTAATAGAAGGAAAAAATATTAATATGGTTTGTGGTCCCAGAAGTCACTTGCTACTATATGCTATAAAACTGGACTTACAACCAGTCGACATTTCGACAAGCAAACTAATAATAAAGCTATAGAGTTTGTTTATTTGTTTGCACGCGCATTTCTCTGGCATTACCCGTCGGATTTGAAAAAATTTACTTTAATCGATTTTTTCTATCTATGTGTGAACATGCTTTACCTGTCAGATTATCCAGTAGAAACACAAAAACCGCTACGGTCGACATTTTGATAGCAATTGATAATGGTGTTACTCAACCTGTTGACTTTACTGTTGCATGTGTGTGTGTTGCGTATACGCACTGTTTACAGCTTCTTGAATAAAGCTCTTTGCACCTTGAAGACTATTTTGTCTTTTCAATATTTGTAGATAAATCCTGGCTTGTTACAAGTACCTATCTGATTTCACAATAATTATCTTTTTCAGTTCTCGTCGTTTTTTCAGGCTTATTTCAGGTTTTTTGGTGGTGACTGCTCAGGCTTGATTTCTGGCCTATACTGTTGATTTTCGTACTAAACAGTACTGTTTTGTAAACAATCGTTAAGTTATCGTGCTTTTGTAAAACATTATGTAAAGCAACTCGTGTAACGGTTTCTTTCTTTTAAATTGCGCAGTACTTTGGGCTCAACTTGAATTTAGAATCTTAAATTGTTTACATTCATCGCCACTTACTCAATTATCTAGCTTACCATTATGTAGTCACAGTTGATTTTCGAGTGACCATTTGCAATAAAAAGTCCAAAATAAGGGTGCGTTTCCACCGCTTTATTTGTATAGCTTGAACTAAGTTGCTTCATTTTTATAGCTTGAACTGAGTTAGCGTTAGTATTGGTTAGTTTTACACACATCCCTCGCTACACATCCTCGCTCATCTCTGGTGGAAAGGCAGCCTTAATCTTGGTTGCGATAGAATTTGAAATTTGACGTATATGACATTGAGTTAGTCTTTCCAAAACGTTATAACTATGTAAGATTCTAATAGAAGATGGCATTATGAAGAAAAAAGTTGAAGGGTAAAAAAATAAAGCAAAGGGGGAAAAAATAACAAGTTTACACAATCATTAAAAATATTTATTTTGATTTAACATTTGTTCAGTACATTCACAACCTTTACACAAACAAGCATTTATAACGATCACAATCATAGCTCAGTGTAAACTATTGCGAGGCCAAACCCAGGCGCCCGCATGCGGGCCCGCAACTCCAGTAAAATGACAAAAAAACATAACCCAGTCTTTGCTGTCGCGCAGTCGGTTAATAAAGGGTATTTTTTTAATTAGCGGGTATTTAAAAAAAAAACCCTACTGCTTTCATATTGTGACTGCGATTGTTGTTTATTTAAAATCGCACAACATGAGCTTGTCTGTAGCGGTCTTTGTGGACATTATCCTACCGCATGCGGGTACGCAAGTGTCAGTTTATTTGCCTTCTGTACACTGGGTTTCGTCTTTGTCTATTCGAATACACATAGAATGGAGATGATTTAAAAAAGATATCTTGCGTCTCAGTCATTATGTACATAAGTTATTAAATATTGGAATCTATTTACACATTTATTACCACAAATAGTAGCGAAATTCTAGTAAAATACTTAGTTTTATATACTTAGTTTTATATACTTAGTTTTAATAGTAATTATAGTAAAGTTTTGCAATTTTTTTGTAAAGATTTAAAATGTATTAATTTACAAATAAGTACACAAATGCATTTTTTTTCATAATAACTTGAAGTTACGTTATGTTAGGAAGTTTTAAACTGATGAATAGTAGTTTCCTTTTTATTTTTGTTAACAATATGTTAACTTTAACAGCTTAGTTGGCACCACCAGCGATGGGACCGAATGAACAAATTAATTTCATTTCATTTTTTTTTTGCAAATTATATTTTATCCTTATCAGTAAGTAATATTGATAATTTAATGAAATCGAAAGAATGCATTGAATCATACTATCTACTCATCATTTGCCTAGCCTTTTCCCAACTATGTTGGGGTCGGCTTCCAGTCTAACCGGATGCAACTGAATACCAGTATTTTACATGGAGCGACTGCCTATCTGACCTCCACAACCCAAATACTGGGTAATACGATACCCCTTGGTAAGACTGGTTATCAGACTTTCGGGCTTCTGACTACCCGTAACGACTGTCAAAGATCCACGAATGACAGCCGGGACCAACGGCTTAACGTGCTTTACGAGGCACGGAGGGGTCTCGGTATGTAAAGATGGTCACCCATCCACAGACCAACCGCGGCAAGCGTAGCTTAACCTGATCGATCGACCTGTGCGGCTGTTATTGTTTAGCCACGGACCCCTCCTGAATCATACTACTCGTTGGTGTATATGTCGCAGCCAACTGGTTAAATTAGCCGTTCAGTTAACAGCCTAGCCTTTCAACTAAACGGCGGCCGTTCAACTAACGGCCTGAATGATATTCAATTACAGTTTAGGTTGGAAGTCTGTAACCAATCACGCGCGAGCCGAATTGGTTGCAGTAATTAAGGCATTGCACCCCAATCAAGTGGGTTAGGTTAGGTTAGAACTGTGATCAACCGCGTTCGAGCCGAGGGAGGAAGCGAAGCGAACACTACTTCTAAAGGCTGAACGGCTAATTTAACCAGTTGGCTGCGACATATATAATATTCCCCTGAGTACCTTATACACTTACATTAAAACATACAAGATTGCACTACAGAATAGTTCATACTTTTACAACAGTTACAAAAAAAAAATGTAAAATCAGAAGATTAAAACTCCTGTGCTATGTCTTAGCACTGGAAAAAATATCATCTCGCTAATCGAGTAACAATATATAGGTAGAATAACCCGAAAAGTGATATTAGCTATCGTCTGATTGTGAGTTCAGATTTAACTTATACTTAACTTTTAGTATTAGTAACACCGGTTTCTGAATTGAGAATTTGAAGTTAAGAATTTGTTAAACTCTGCTTAACATTTCTTAAGTTGATAGCCCGCGAAATTCAATATTTATTTGCAAAAAACGTAAGAAATTTTGAATTTTGCGGGCTCGACTGCTTAAGCTAGATGGACCGATGACCTTGAAAAAGGTGGCTGGAACAGTCCGGATGCAGAAGGCGGAGGACAGGGTGTTGTGGCGCAACTTGGGAGGCCCTAGTCCAGCAGTAGATGGCATTAAGCCGAGTTGATTGACATTCCTTTACAACTTGAAGGCTTAAAAGTCACCCAAAGGGCAATGGAGAGGGCTATGCTTGGTTTGCTAGGTGATCGAATCAGAAATGAGCAGATCCGCACGAGAACCAAGGTAACTGACATAGTCCCAAGAATTGCCAAACTTAAGTGGCAGTGGGCATCACATAGCTCGTAGAAGAAATGGCCGTTGGGGACTGGGGCCGAAAAATTCTGTAGTGGCGACTGCGTATCGGAAGTCGTAACATTGGAAGGCCTCCCACAAGGTGGACCGATGACCTTGTGAAGGCCGCAGGAATCCGTTGGATGCGAGAAGCACAGCACCGGTCAAGTGGAGGTGCTTGGGGGAGGCCTATGTCCAGCAGTGGACTTCTTTCGGCTGAAACGAAGACGAACCTGATGCTTGACAACTTCGATTTCACATTTCAGAAAGCGGGTGTTAGTTTGGTATGGAAGTACAGACGCCAGCACATCAAGCTACTACAATCTGTCAAATGTATTAAATAGATTTTCAACTTTATCGCTAAAGCATAAGGTTCAAGGTATATTGATAACTTTTACAGTTTCGGGTAGCTTGATGTGCTGGCGTCTGGGCAATCAGACTATCTGAGATCACTCAATGTGAACATTATGATTTACGAAATATTCAAAGTTGAGGTTTAAAGGTCGTTTATATTAACTACAACAATTTAAAAAGTTCATAATATTTTCGTTCTCGATCGTTCGTTCCGTCTCGTCACTATTATTATAGAATAAAGTTATGTACCTCTCGCTTAGTGTAATATAAGACTAGATGACTGACTTGAGCCTGCTGTAGTAAATCCTAAAAGGAATGAAGTACCTGCAAAAAGATAAACATAATTTCAGCCTGTATTGTGTATCGCAGGCTGCTAACAGTGGGCTGTCCCACTGTTAAGGAAGCCATTTTAAAATAACGCATATTATAAACCATTCAAACTTGTCCATTTGCGAATAGAAGATTGAGGCATGTAATGCGTCAAAGACTCAAGAAACAATTGAGCAGCTTTTAAAAAATAAAACTGCTACAAAACAATCGGTAGAACGTTTAATCAAATTGAAAATAAATAAACTTTACTGTGATGCAAAATCACGCTATGTAAGCACTAGGAAGTGGTGAAGGGCGGGCGTTTTTGGGGGACTGTCTTATGTAATTTTGACGTTCGAAAAGTGCTGATTCTCAGCCTAGTTTGAATAAATGACTTTTGATTTGATTTGATTTGATTAAGGAATGCAATAATAATATTTATTGGGCAGTGACAAGCGCGCTACACTCTAGCAGATCTCGCCGACCTATAGTCACAAATAACCCTTGTTTTTTAAATTCCCACTCACCTTAGTCACTCTAATGGTTTTTCCGAACATTCTGGCCAGTATTCTCAGGGATGTACCCAGAAATGAAGGGCAGACCAGTGCCGACCTTCTTCTGATACTCCACGTACTGTGGCCCGAAGAACGTGAGGAGGGTCAGCTCCTCAGCGATGAGCCGCTCTCGGAAGAACATCCAGGAAGCAACCGCGTAGATTATGACGCACACTGGGTTTAGGAGCGTAATCTGAAATTTAGAGAATTATTTTTTAAACGTTGCGTTTTTTTGTTGTTGTATCGTGTGAGGACGGAATTACGACCGAGCTCCTGAAAGCGGGAGAAAGTCTTGTACTGAAACAGCTTCGGGAGCTCTTCAACTCTGTCCTGTTCTCTGGCAGAACACTTGGAAATATCCATGATAGGAAATAAAACAATTGGTGATGGTACTAAATGGATTATAACTAAGAAAATCGCATTACAGTCCACAAGCCAAGTTACATTGATTTAAAAAGATTATGCTTATACAAGCCGTGTGCCCGATGGTTTATCTCATCGGCCAGTCATCGCCCAGGTAAACCCCTTAGAGGATGAGTTTCCCAAAAACGAGAATACTGCTTACTTTAACTTGTAAACAGAAGCTTAAGTACCATCTTCAAATTTTCTAACTTCAAAAATGATGAACTTCCATACGAACTTTCATCCCCAATTTAACCCCTTTGGGGTGAATTTCCAAAAACTTTCCTTAGTGCACTCTTTTCATATAAAGAAGCCTTGTGCAAAATTTCAAGCTTTTAGAGCTAGCGGATTAGGCTGTGCGTCATCTGGCAGTGAATTTAAGATTTTTTAAAGTAGATCTCACCTGTGTACCAATCGACCAGTAGAACCACCCGACGTAGCTAGGATGCCTGCAGATGGAGTACACCCCATGAGTCACCAGCACATGGTCGGGGCGCTTCACGAACTGCACCTGGAAATTAAGCGCATAGAATTAAATCACTATTATGTACGGTCTCCAAAAGAGATAAGTTACCAAGGTCATCGGATATAGTTGAAGTTTAGTAAGATACCGCTAGATGTAATTGAATAAAGTTTAATTTAAATAATATAAAACAAACATTTCATTTATAGCTGGAGAACATTATTATTATTTTTGTAACGTGAATGCTGTTTTTTCTCTTCTTTTTTGTTGTGAATGCTGTGCACGTCTGTAATTGACGTAAACACTAGTCCATGTCTCTGTTCTCTGTTATTTGTAAATGTTTGTGTTTATGTTGTTGATGTGCCTTAATAATAAATAAATATAACAAATTCATTCGAAAACATGCAGCGGTTTCTTACTAAACTTCAACTATATCCGACCTGGTAACTTATCTCTTTTGGACACAGTCATGTAAGTTACAGATATAAATGTAGAAACTATACATAGGGTGACACAATAGACTGTTGGATAGAAGCCAACTTATTTATTTATTTACTTCGTGTATATGTCGTAGATGGATTGTCGAATCCGCTGTTTTACGTAACCGCTAGCTGTTTTACAAAACAGCTCCGTTGTATAAAGGAAGTGTGAACGACGTTTAGCGGTTTTTCATAAATTCCGAATTACATACAAATTATATTTTTAAATAATAGAATATTAAAAAAAACATTTAAATGTATAAAAATAGTAGCCCACCGGTATCGGGAACAGGGCCCAATCTACCAGCGATCAGGGCTCCAGAGTGAGGAACCTCCTAACAATGCAGACCATGTACCGCTTTCGGATCCTGCTGCCCAACGAGAGCCTCCCCAGGAGCTGTACGAGCCTCTTGGCTATTAAGCCATTGGCTGTCACGACTATCGGTACAATGATCGCCGAGTCCACATGCCACATGTCGACAACCTAGCGAGCCATGTCAGGATTTATTTTTAGTAAAGGAGATGTTTCAAAATGTATGGAGCCTGGGCCAGGTCCTTGTACACTATACAAAAAAATAGGAAAATTCATTTAAAACAGTTGTCAACTGTCCAATTACTTTAAAATGGCTTGTTTTGCTGGTAAACACAAGAAATTACACTTGAAATTGCAACACACAACAAAAACCCGTCATGGCGGTAAACTGTCATTTTGATTGATTAATGACGTTTGACATGTTTATTTCTGTGGAGGAAACCACACAAGAAAGTCGAAGTCCTTACAACACAAGCCGGGTAACAGTCCAAAAACGAAAGCTAGGTAAACAGATGGGAAAGAAACGGTATTAAATCCAAAAAACGAAAGCGAGGTTGTTAAAAAGAACTCCAGAAACTCAAAACAAAACGAACACAATCACGACCGACGACAAGACGAAAGTGACACTTTTGTGACAGCTAACAGTTCTATTTCTATGATCAATGGTTAATTGTCCTTGTTTTTAAGCACAGAGTAACTAAATCGGTGAGACGCCATGTTGAAAGTCGATAAAAATAATTGATAAGTATTAATTCACTACCAGAACAGTATACATTTAATTGAATTATCTGTATTTTTCCTGAATTCTATGGATTTTTCTCTTTTTTTTGAGTTACTGTACATAGACCTGGCCCATTTTGAAACATCTCCTTTGCAATTTCATCATTCTCTTGCTCTTATCCCAATTTATTTGGAATCGGCGTCGGCGCAACATGCGTTTTTCCTCCATACTTCTCTATTGATATTAGTGAAGTTTCAATCTACTGGGACCTCATATTAGTGACTAGGTTAACTATTACATAGTGGAATATAAAGTAAGAACCACTTTATCCTCCACTTGCTTCTGGCCGCGACTTCGTCCGCGTAAGATTTCTTGTTTTGACATAAAATATACCCTATGACACTCACAAATAGCAAGAGATGAGTGCGATGAGTGGTGTGATGACAGACAATAATTAAGCAGTTAGACTATTTATTTAGCTGGGATATACAATGTTTATAATATCATGCCTGTAATTCCTGAAGGGAATAGTATGAGGTGTACCTGTAGTACACCCACATTTCACCATCATGGTGATGATTACGGGTTATGGGTTTAGGAATTTGATGAAAATTATAAAAAAGAAAGAAAGAATTACTTACAGTGTGATTAAAATTAGTCTTAGCTGTGAACATGGCAGTCTTCCTGAGCAGTTCTCCTGTGATACAGATCACAACACCCACATATGACAGCCAAAAGTAAGTCTTCATATCTGCAATAACAATAATAGTATTAATTACTAGCTGACCAGGCGAACTTCGGACTGCCTCAGAATCAATAAGAACAAATATATGAGAAAATCAATTTTCTTCATTATCATTTTTTTCTTGAATTTTCCCATATTTTAATAGTTATTCTGCTATTCAGTCTTACCAAGGGGTATCGTATTACCCAGTCACTGGGTTGTGGAGGTCAGATTAGGCAGTTGCTCAATGTAAAATACTGGTATTCAGCTGCTTCCGGTTACACTGGAAGCTGACCCCAACATAGTTGAGAAAAGGCTAGGCAGATGATGATGATGATGATGCTGCTATTCGGGGCGGAGACAAATCCAATAAATTAAAGATCATAAAAATCGGTCCAGCAGTTCTTGAGTTATATATGGTGAAACTAACCCAACTTTGTTTTATCTATCTATTTAAATAAAAGTCAATGTTTGTATGTTTGTCCTCTATGCGTTTCGAAACCATTGGTCAGATTGTGATGGAACTTTGGTAGAATGTTCTGGGGACGCCCGTGAGGATTCCTAATTATAAAAACATGGGGGAAAAAACTGAGGCGGTACTAAGTTCGCCGGGTCAACTAGTTTATGTAATAAATCAAACAAAGTCGAGTGTTAGATTAATATAATCCCACCAAAAACATTTCATGTAAAATGTTGCCAAGAACACCACTAAGGTTTGCCCTGTGAAAAAGATATCAGATCCCATGTAGAGCCAAGCTTCTGAATCTACACGGCCTAACTCTACCGACCCTGACTTCAGAAATTCTACATATCAATAAAAATGTATGGCTTGGCTGTTTCGTTACTTACTTCAGAAACCAAATATTCGCATCACCTCCACGACTGTAGCGAAACGGCGAATTTTACTCATATCACTTGTTTTATTTATTTCTGTTTTGGATGCCATTATTGTTGTTACGACAAAATTTAGAACTAAAATCTACAATCTGACGTTTCATTTCACTCTGTTATGTAACAAAACTAGTAATTGTTGACCCGCTGCATTCTGCGTGTTCCAGTTCAGTAATTATGGAAAACCGCTGAACTTTCTTAAATTGTTTTACATAATGGAGCTGTTTTGTAAAACAACTAGCGGTTTTGTAAAACAGCGGATTCGAAAATGCACCTGTGATATGACTATACTTATAATATATAAAGAGGTAAAATTTGTTTGTTTGAAACTTTGCAAGTAGGGATAATCTCTGGAACTACCCTACAGATTTGAAAAATCCTATTTGCATTTGATAGATCAATTTTGAGGAATCTTGGGTGGGTCTGGGAATAACCAATTTAGAATAAAGTAAAATACTTACCAGGGAAGAAATAGTACTCCACTCCCCATTCTATCCAGCTGGATACAGCAGCCACACCGTACTGTACACTGTGGTTCAATATGAACGAGTTAACAGACAGAGTCCGTGGGTTTGTGAGTGCAACGGACATAAACTCTGAGAAATGGAAAAATGATAGTATTATGGTGTAGAGACCAAACACTCTCCAGCCATTGTCAAAGGTAACAAGAAAGATACCCAGCGAGAATACTGCACCAAGGAATGCTGATCTTATTGATACCTGAAAGTTAAAGAAAACAAATTTATTATTTAAGAGTCCCTCTCAATTTCGCCACCTAAAATCAGAAAATTAAGTTTTTTTCAGCGCAAACTTCTAAATAATCTTAAGTTATTGATTTTTTTTTAATACACAGTTATTTATCACCTTATCATATTTATCTAGTAAGTCTACAAATTTAAATTTGGATAACTACTTAATATTAATTACGAAAAATAAAAATCTATCACGTTTTTATGAAAGCACGAAACACTGTTTTTCAATTGCTTTCTTAGCTTACTGGTAGCAAATAACAATCAGAAAAAAAAAAAACTAAATACTGGGCTTATAGTATATTAGTAAGTCTAAAATTTTTTAAAAGTTTTACAAACTAGTACTCACTTGTAAAAAAATTTTGACCACGCTGAAAAAACCCAATAAAATCAAGTGCAAAACTTTTGTCTATGCATAAGAATTTATTGAAAATAACAATAGGTGTTAAATATTTTAAAATTTGAAGTTTCTAACTACCAAAATCAATTCTTATAATTTAATTTTGACTACTTATTTAATTGTAGCAAAATATCTAAACAATGCCATAAAAACTTAATTTGTTTGTTTGTGTACTAAAATTTAAATTCGTAGACTTACTAGACAAATAGGTGATAAATAATGGTGTATTTAAAAAGAAACTAGATAACTTAAGATTATTGAGAAACTTGCGCTGAAGAAAAAATAATTTTCTGTTTTTAGACTGCGAAATTGATAGCGACTCTTAATTATCCTGGGCAAAAGTAATAATTTGCTTCATTCAGAAATTTGTTTGTAAAGTGTTGAATATTGCTCCGTAAACCAGAAATAGGGTCAGTGGGTCGTTTTAGAGGTGGAAATATATTGATTACTCTTAAAACTGTGAGTCATGCTGACCTACAAATAATTCAATAAGGAAACATTTAAAGAAGTTTGCTAGCAAAATTTTGTGCTAAAATATTAAGCCTGGAAGTGAAGAAAAATGAAATGAAGTTTAGAAAACAAAGCGATAATCATTAAGCGTTATTGAAATAAAATACATCTTACCTCGTAAATAAAGCCTGTGTAACAGTATCTTAGTATGAAGTTAAATAGGCAGAAATACAGGGCTGGGCCCCAACATGTCAGGGCCCATAGCTCCGAAGAGAATCCTAGGACTCTTCCAGAAAATAATGAAACCGTAAAAATAAATACGGACAGAAAAAAACAAAATAACGCCTGTTTTCCAGCGGGACAAATATTTGTCATTCTTGAAATTGCCATTTTCTTGAGCTCAGGTAGTAGGAATCTATGGATGATAAAATTCTGCTACTATTTCCGATATGTACACCAGTATTTCTTTGAAGTAAACATTGAAAATTTGTAAAATAAACCTAAAATTTACATGAGAACACGCACCCTTTCGCTCGTAATGTCACTGTCAATGTCAACTTGACAGTGTCGAGCACAGAGTACTTTTACGTTTTTGATGTTTTTGATCATTGAGGAGCAATTAGTAAATAGAAAACTATCGATTGAGAAAACTATGGAAACTATGGATTCTAAACCTATGGATTGAGCATATAACAAAATACACTTATACAAAATTAGCGTGTATACCTACACAAATCGGGCACTAAAGATGGCCGCCTTTCGTAGGGTTCTTTTTGTTTTTTCTCGCACCACACTGTTTTATACAACACGAGGGCATGATTTTCCTATTAATGGACACCAAAACACCTAGTTTCTAGACGTATTTCTCTCGAAAACAACAAAAATATTTTGATCAATCAACCGTTTGACAGCACATCTACCACAAAACCATTCTTAAAGGCCGGGTCACACCGGATGCGTAGCGTGACATGACGTGCGACGTGACGTGCGCACGCGCGTACGAGCCCTGTCACACCGGCCAAGACCGGCGCAGCACACGTCGCGCGCGCACGCAACACGTCACGCAGGTAACTGCTGCACGCGCGTGCGAGCCACCTTGTCAGCAGCCATATTGAGTTGAGAGCATTTGGCCAAAATATGTTAGACAACAGCAGTTCTTCTGAGAAGCGTTATTGTTGCTACTATGCTAAGAATCTTCTGCTGCTACAAAGAGACTTTGGGTCCATGATATTACACACACACAGTACACTTATAGTTGCGAACTATTTCTATGCAGTTTTTCCTATAGAAGTGTCTCCATTGCGAAAAAAAAACACTCTTATACTGTATTCTGTTTGTAAATAAATACAACCTGCCGTGCGTGCGCACGTGCAGCAATGACCAATGCGTGTGGGTGCGTGCCCGGTGGCATCTAACAGGGAGCGCCCTATAATACAACGTCATCACTGCAGGTGAGTGTGCGAGTGCGACGTTGCCGTTCCGCTACACACGCGCGCGGACTCCGTTTGGTAGACGCGGGTCTGCGTGCGTGGGTCACGGACGTGCACACGTCACGCATCTGGTCTGACATCTTTCTTACAGTTTCATACATTACAACTGGTGCGTGCACGCGTCACGTCACGCCACGCATTTGGTGTGCTTCGCCCTTAAAACTTGGCACTCAACATGGCTGCCCGTCACGCATAGCCATTGAAATAGAAGAAGCATGGAGACGCCCTATTGTACATACTTTAGAAATAATCCCTCCAGCACCTGTATTCACAAACATACGATTCACTATCGTATCGACAACGACACTTGTTCGATAACCTGATTTCTGAACCGAAGGACCGGCAAAACGCTATTCACAGATCCGTATGGAAGGGTTTTTTTTTAGGTGTGTTTACGGGGAACGCTACAAAATGGTAGTAAATAGATATTCGTGGTAGAAAATTTTAAGTGGTACATAAATGATTTTTATTGAGTATTTCACTATGGGCAACTATACATAGATTATGCATTCAGTAAATTTTAACAAATAAAAAACAGTAAACAATGATTTTATTAATAAATAAAATTTACTGATTTCTATTAAACTTGCTTCAACTTTCTGTCAAACCTGGAAATCTGGATTAATTATTTTCTGAATCTTGTTTTGAGCCATAGAGATAATTGAGAACTACGCGGAAGACAAGGCGGTATGGTCTAAAGACTATAGCCTGCCCTTTGGGCGAATTAAAAAAAATAAAAAATAATAATTGAGGAGTGAAAAATTAGTTTTTTTTTT
Source organism: Gortyna flavago (assembly GCA_963669345.1). NCBI lineage: Eukaryota > Metazoa > Arthropoda > Insecta > Lepidoptera > Noctuidae > Gortyna > Gortyna flavago. Next base: position 1,102,232 of record OY770139.1, read on the forward strand.
TAACAGAAAAATGGTTTTATGTATTTTATCGCTATTTAAACAAATTACTATTTCCTCATTTTCATTTTATAAAACGTGGTACCTAATATTGAAAATGCATATTTTCAGAAAAGAGTGTCATTGGAGCAGCGGCAGATGCTCTTTGCATTCATGCAAGGGCATGAGGACCTTGCCCGGAGCCGTGTTTTGACACTTATTGCTTAATTATTCTTTTTTAAACAATATTTTGCTATTCGATAACACTTCCGACAGCAAATACCTGTCGGTAGAATTGATGTCTTCATACCGTATATGAACTGTCAAAATTGTACGGTCTCGTATTTGTGAATAGCGATTATAGGATTTCGTCGATAACATTGACATTCGATACGGTACCAAACCGTGTCGTAGCTTTGTGAATAGCTATGCTGGCGTTCAAGATTCAAAGAAACCATGGCAACACGATGTTTGTTTGACAACTCAAAGCAAGCAAGATCCAAAGAAACACTCTTGCTTTCAAAATAGTTGTTTTCTCCCTCGGCAAACAATCTACTATTTGAAATCGATTTACAATTACCGGAGATATCGCGTAACAAACATACAAAAAAACAACATACAGTCGAATTGAGAACCTCCTCCTTATTGAAGTCGGTTAAAAATTATTCCAAATATTTTTTATTCTGTTTTAATATTGTTTCATATCGTAAATTTTTGCAAAACTTTCGTACTATTTTCAAGTAAAAATACACCTTTACAGAAGCTAAAAATATTGATGCCTCCATAGATTTTTTTTTAATGTGTAACCATGGCAACACGATGTTTGTTTGACAACTCCGCAAGCAAGATCCGAAGATCGGTTTCCAAATCCCGGATTTATCAATAAAGTTTGTTTTGCTCACTCAGGCTTTCCATTGGTTATAAAACCATATAAATTTATTATACAAGCTATTGTGATTGGTTTCAAATTCATAGTTGAATCTATCTAGACCACACGGTACTGAGAAAAGTCTGATCATTTTTAAATTCATGTTAATCGAGTACCGATTATCAACATTCTTTAAAATAAAGCTGGAAAACAAATATTAGTTCAACCAATGTCATGTTTTCGCATTAACCGCATACCGTAGAGTAAATTATAGTAAGTGTTCGCCATCAGACCGGTTACACTGACGTAATCGTGCATGACAACATCTGCTACATTACGATGCAAGTTCCTCGGCGTAATGAAATTAAATTTCCCTCGTCATAAGGTTCAAAATCTGTGATTATTACATTAGCTATATTGAAAAATACCGTGAAACTTCCTTTAGTGATGTTAGTAATCGGAAATTGAGTTACGTAGCAGCTTTCTGGGGTACATACATCAGGAGTCCAGGAACTGATAATAGCATTCGTAGGGTGGATGACAACGATGAACGACCCGTGGAATGTGAAATGTGTGCGACAAGCCGACCAGTACGTGTCCTGTATGAAAATAAATGGGGTGCCGCTCCTACCGCCAGTTGTAAGTACATCAATTATTATTTTATATTCGGTCGCAGTTCATTCTTTGTTATCTTGCTCTAGTTAGTAAGCTACTGAACCCTCTGCCCATCTCAGATCTAGGGGACAATTAAAGAAACAAGATAGGAAGGTGGAAACAACACAGTATGGAACCCAACCTGGTAAAAAATTCTAGGGCAGTTTAAAATCAACAAGTACTTCCAAGTCAAGTGTCCTGTCTTTTTCTGAGTATATATTTTTTCTGAGTAGGTAGTATTGACTAATATTTTAAACCTTAATTTTGAATATGTGGTATTATTTTATTTATATAATTTTTGTCTATCCTACGCTGTCCCACTCCTGGGCAAAGGCCTCCCTTTACTCCTTCCATTTTCTGAGAGCCCACGCATCCTCCTTCCAGTTTTGAGTAAACCTATTCAGCTCGTCCCGCCATCTCTTGCATCTTCTGCCGCAACCTCGCCTCGCTGTACCAGAGTGTGCTACTAGTACTGTGCAATTTGGGCCCGCAGTTTGTCCGGCATGCAGCAGACCTGTACTGCTCAGTCCTATTTAAGTTGGGCAGTCTTTGAGCCACGTCAGCTATCTTTGTTTTGGAGGGCAGTATTGTGTTTCGAACATGATCCATTAATTTAAGTATACTGCTCTCCATTGCTTGTTGGCAGACCTTGAGTTTAGATTTCTGGATGTTAGTCAAAGACCAAATCTGTGTTACACAAACCATAAAAAAAATAAATAGGTAGTAATCATTTGCTGGCTTCAAGTTAACTAAACAACTTCTAGCCAAATGTTTGATAATGCAATAAAGTCAGCAAGGTACTTAATAAAAAATTATGAATAGTGGTATTGAGTTCATTAATTTGCAATTTGAAAAAAGATAATGATAAGTTGTAGTGGTAACTGGTGAAATGTGGGAGTACTTTAGGCACACTGTCTCTGATCCCTGTCAGGGAAACTTGATTTTGTCTTGGGTGTGTGTATAATTGTAATGAATAGTAAAAAAAACTTTTTTGCACTAAAACACTACAAAGTGAAAAATTACTTCAATTTCGGAAGTCAGTGTCGTCGGTTCTGCATTTAAATTTTTGCCATTGACTTTTGGCATACGATGCTGTTTGAAGTTGGTTAAAAAAATATACAGGGTGTGTCGTAATTAATGGATAACCTCTTAAGGGGTCTTTGTACTTATCATTATGAACAACTTTTACTACTGGACCAAACTCAAACTCAAACTCAAAGCATTTATTTCAATTAAACCATTTACAGGCATTTTTGAATTGTCAAGAAGTCGGTCAGTCAGAAAATATGAAGCTAGTTGCCCATTCCAAAGCGTAGGTACCTATGGAGAAGAACGGGCCAAGAAACTCCATGGACACTCTTTTAAATTATATTTTTACAAAAATATTAGTTACATCATTAATGTTGAATTTATAATTATATGTGAGAACGATGTAATAAAATAAAAAAGACGTACGTGTCAAGAGCGTCCAGAGTACAGCAAATAGTACTTAACAAAACAACAATAAAAAAAAAAAATTTAATAAGCCGAGGCAGCCTATTGATGACCAGCCCCAACTGACGGCGCCCGTTCACGAACATGACGCATAGATCAGCACCATTCAGCTCAACCATTTTGAAGGGAGCTAAATGATCCAACACACACGCCACCGTCAGCGAGACATTTTAGTGAGCATGACATACTATCAGCCGCCAGGGCACATTCAAGTCAATGAAAGACATATTAATACCCGGTAAATGGTAGCTCACATAGAACTCACATCTGTGCTATGAAATTATACAATACAAAGGAAATTGAGTTTATACAATGCAAATATAATCTTCAGCAGCTCCAACAGTATGTTCAAGTGTTAATCAATTAGTTGTGGTTGTGGAGCAGGACCAGCATTGATCCAGGCATCTTTATCAACGATGTAATCCCCTATCTTATAATATGCCTGCCTGCATAGTGTGCGTTTTATATAAGACTTGAATTTTGTCTCATTCAGTTGAAGAATGTGGGGAGGTATTTTATTATAACATTTTAAACAGTACCCCATAAAAGATGAGTCTACTTTAGCCAATCTGAAACCTGGTTGAACTAGTAGGTCCCTATTTCTAGTACTATAATTATGTCTGTCACCTCTTTTACTAAAAAGATGTAAATTTTTCCTTACATACATGATGTTTTCGTAGATATATTGACAAGGCACCGTCATGATGTTAATATCCTTAAATAGTTCCCTTAGAGAATCGCGCCTGCGGAGATTATATATGGCTCTGATAGCTCTTTTCTGCAGAATAAAAATAGAATCGATCACCAAACTTGAAATCAGCTGTTCCCTACATTTATTTTTCGCATAACTCGTCAAAATGTAGGAACAACTTTTACTACTGGACCAAACATGTAATCGCGATAAAATTCAGCTGTTCCCTACATTTATGTTCGCATAACTTGTAGAAAACACCTGCCGGTCGATTCTGTTAGAATCTCACCGTGAGAAGTTAGGTGAAGTGAGCTGTGTCATTCCATCTGATGCTATAGGGATTGACAATAATGACAGCTCACTTTAAGCTCACTTCACCTGAGTTATCACGGTGAGATTTTTACAGAATAGCCCTACTGATTCTATTTTCGCGATTTGAGGTTTGGCCCCGTAGTAAAAGTTGTTCATAATGATAAGTACAATGACCCATTTAGAGGTTATCCATTAATTACGACACACCCTGTATAATTAGTCAACATCCCTATTCTAAGGCCCGTATAACAGAACCGCACTCAAAACTCAATCATTACTTAAAACTAATCCAGAGCCATTTTTATTGGTTGAAACTAGATTTAAATAATGTTTGAGTCTTGAGTGAGGTTCTGTAAAATAAGGGACTTAAGTTTCCTGGTCCAAGCAATCTACATTATTTTTTTCATTTATTTGCAGAATTTCAAGCATTTAAAAAAGCATCTGCAGATTAAATATTGTTCAAGAGCATGTTAAAAAAAGTTTAATACCAAAAATGAAAAAAATATTGTACTTTCTTCTGTTGTTATCTCTTACAAAGGTGATTGAATATAAATAATTGTTTTTATTAATGATTATTTTAATTTATTTTTTTGCGTCAATTTTTTTTTGACGTGATAGCGTCTTATAAATCCATGAACGTCGTTTACACGCACGAAAAACATGACTCATTGTCACGTTCCGCCTGCGCCGAGCGTGCAAGCGAGAGCTCGGTACAAGCGATAGAGAGGCACGATCGGCCTAAGTGTTCGGCTTGTGACGCATCTATCTCTTATGACGTTATCACGTAAAATTATCGTGCGTAAACCGAATTTACAGACAACCAATTTTTATATTTCAGTTATCTAAAGAATGTCGCAAGGAAATGCAATACTACAAGCTTCTTGCCAAGGAAGTAGATAAGCGTATTTCCCTTCTTCAACCCTATGTGGCTGAATCCGACTCGGAGTCTGAAGATAAGACTGACGCTCCTGAACTTCCCGAATGTGAATACGAACTACCCCATCAAGTAGTAAAAGCTGGCTATAATGCTAAACATCGCAGAAAATCTGTTGATTCATCGCCAAAACATACTCCTTCATCACCAAGAAAGTCTCGTGTAACTGATATGTGTAAGAATATAACTTCCAATGTGGTTGTGGAATCAATAGAATCTCGTTCGAGTTCTAGGTCAAGCTCTCCGAAACTCATTATAGATCTCAGTCTAAGTATCAACAATGAAACTGGAAAAAAACATCGCGACAGTGCCAGAAGGACCCCACACTCACCTCCTCAAATAGATCTTCCTGAAAGAGATTATAACTGCTCAACAAGAATTACTCAAAAAGTAATAACAGAAAAAGAAGTAATCACAGAAACGCAAAGAAATAAAAACCAGAAACGTGCTGTTGCAGAAATTGCTAACTTCAGCTTCAATCTTAATAATAACCATTCAATAGATCCTTTTGGTGACAATATATCTGTGTCTCAAGACGGCCCCGCCTCTCTTAGTTCCAAAAGCTTCACAGGATCCCTGAATGACTTGCACAGGGACAGTCTCAAGGACAATGCTCTGCCATTAGCACGGCAACGATCTTATACACTGCTAAACCCTAGTCCTCAACTCTTGGCTCATCTAGAAGTGCAATCGTTGAACACTGGTGTTGAGATGAGCTCCATTTCGATGAGCGAATCGCTATCAAATCTAAGCCCAGGTAAGAAGCGAAGGAGTTGGGACCTGGAGTCTGCCAAAGTAAAATGGTCATCCATGGCGTTGGAACTGAAGCAGACTAAGGCAAATGGTCTTAATAGAAACGCATCTAATAAAAGTTTTGTGAAACAACAACCTAAAAACACACCCACTCGGGCAAAGTATGTTGCCCAAGAAAAACCTAAACGCACCATTATTGCCCCAAAACCAATGATAAAATCTAATCCAACACCCAGCTCAGATCCTTTACCCAAGTCTGAACCAGTTCCGAAAACCAGAAAATCCACCAGTCCTGTCCGAAACTCCACCAACCGTACTATGATAAAAGACCCAGGATCACCTAAAACAAGTAAAAAACTCGATCCATTGTCGCAAAGCCACGAGCCTCCTCCTTTAATATCAGAGTCAGAAGACCCGGCAGCTCGTGTCAGAGAACTCTATGAGAAGATACAAAATCAACAGTTGTTACAAATGGCGAGTTTAGTGGAAAAGCAGAAAAGGGAACAGATCCTCCTTCAGCAAGTCTTTGAGGAGCAGAACAACTTGCTCTTCAAGCAGCTGAAGACTATTTGTCCCACGTCTCCGATAGAAATAAAAGAGGCTTGGGGTGACAAACATCTAGAACAGTCTGAGGCGAGTGACAGAGGTCCGGTCAGTCTAAGTCAGCTGATCAACTATAAATCACCTGATCAAAGTAGTCTTGACAGTCCTGTTTCTAACACATTGACCAATACCAACAACTACATAAACCAGTGTGATAATGTGTTGAAGAAAAGCAGGGATATTACTGGCAGTATTAAAAAGCAGTCGATTAAAGCTCGTAGTCAGAACGGGACTAAGATTACGTCCCCGAAGACGCAACCAGAGGGGTCGAGGACACGAACTCAGTCCCCTCAGAGAAAAACTTCGACGTCTCCCCAAAGAAACACCCCGACGTCCCGACGATTGAACTATGAGACGAGTGCATCATCTGATCGTGATTACGAACCGATGCTCACCGATCGAACGAACGACACGATGGCTGATTTGAATGTTACATTTCCTTCTGACAATGATGATGGCAATTTTAATGATGAAGAGAATAACAGTGTTGTAACCCGCCATATCTATGGCAAAGAACTTAAAACGATCCATGCAACTTCGGAAATACACTGCATTTCTGCCGACAGTGCCGTCCTAGATATGGGAAGAACTATACCTAATTCAATAAATAGTACTAACTCGCTAGCGTGTAAGGGTAGATTCAACATTCAAGCAACGCCAAGAGAGGTAAGAAAGTCACATTTTTTGATATTTAAATCTGTCTGTTAGATTGTAGAGTATTCATTAAATAAATTACAAAAAGAATATAATCTTCAGTCTTTACGCTGGAATCTTGTATAGATTTTTTTATTGTAGTAGGTAAGTAATAATTCAAGGCAATTTTAAAATTAGAATGCACATTGTGGAGTAAAAAATTGTGAACATTAATGAGTTGTTCTATGTTTCACCTATTATCAGTTGTCTATTTCCCAATTGTTTTGTTTCCTTGAGGTTATTATATTATTATGTTTACTTGGTCCTTGTACACCCTTATGCTTTCCTGCAAGTCACGCCATCTACCTACTGCTTTATATTTTATCGCGTAACATGCTTGCTTATTTATCTGGATGACTTTCTTGTGTTTGTGATTTTCTGAAACAACAGATTAGATTCTACTTTGTATTTGTTTCACATTTCAGTTTTTAGGTTGTGGTCTCATTAAAGTGCTGCTATTTACGTTTTTAAGTTTCACTTGCTTTGGTGCCTTTAACCCGTCGCGCGTAAATTTTATTGTTATCGGTACACATGTTGTACGCTCGACATGCGAAGAGTTAATTCCTGCTAACCAGAACCTCTATTTTTATAAATATATATATTCCTGCATTTCGGCAATCCCTAAAGCCTGCTTCCTATTTCCGTTTCCTCATACCACATCATCTTATGTCGCTATACAATTTTATGTACTGTCCGAATCAGCGAGCTGCTGCGACCAAAATTGTGGCTTTGGCCAAGGGTTACCTGGTCCGTCGACTGTTGCGAACGGACCGGGTGCAGGCGACGGTTCAGACCATCAAGGATGCGTTGCTGTGCGCCTTGCAGCTGCATCAAGACCGGGAGGGCATCAGGGGAGCTGATGTGGACCTGCACCGACGATTGATCCAGCAGGTACGCTTCGTGAGACTGTTCAGGGTGCACTGGTTTTAGGTGGAAGATTCGTCGTATAAGGCCTGTTAAAATAGTACTTATACATAAAATTAATGATTGCGTGTTATAGTTATTTATAATGTAAGTGTTGCATAACAAGGAGTATCAAAACACGAATGTGGGTTTATCTCATCAGTGTTTTAATATCTAATTATGTACAGTTGCATACAAGACTTTATCTACACCCATGATATGAATCCTCTATAAAATGTTCTGAAACAGTTATTTGCAATACTAATATCGAAAAAAAATGGCGGCCGGCGGGATACGAAGTGAATTCGAATAACCTATGAGTTCTTTTTTTTAATTACGGCGCTGTGGTAGTGAAACGCTCGTGCATGACAATGTTCTTTTTTTTTAAACGAGTTGCATAATGAAATTTAGTACAACATTATAACACTCGTTTGGATGTATGGTTACTATGACACTGGTTGTTTTAATGTTGGCAATAAGCTAACTGTTTCAAAAACTTTTATAGAGGATTTATAGAATGGGTGTTGATAAAAATCTTTATTTATTCATTACATTTCTAAAACACTTATTATTACTTCTAAATGATTCTTGATTAATCTCGGAAATGGAATTCCAGATCAAAAATGTAAACAGAAAAATGTCATTGCCAAAGTCATGTTTCAGGGGTAGTCAACATTTCCCTAGTCATTATATTTAGTTATTTAATGTTATTAAATATCGTGCTTTGAAATCACGCTTAAGCGGTGTCTCAAAATTAAACATTTTATAGCCTAAGATCTCGTCGTATACGAATGAAAATATAAGATCAATCGCTATGTCTGAAGACCAATATTGATCTTCAGACACTGACATAGCAGTGCGTTGTCACTTTTTAGGTAGTGATAGAATATCCTTTTTGGTCGAAGGCCTTGGATGAGCATTTTACGCAATAACAAAATAAACAAAAACGTAAAATCCAGCTTCAAACTTAAGGCGACGCCAACCGCGCAGTAGCGCCCTCATCGTTTGTTTGGTTATTTCTTTTATTTTATTTTAGAATGAAAATAAGCACGTTCAGTTGTGCTCCACAAGATTATAAGGTAATATTATTACAAACGGTAGTTTTACATTGTTTAGTTTTATTAAAAGCATTTTTTTATGCTTTATGCCACTATTATCCGTCCCTTACCGTTAAATTATATATATATTTCGCAGATCACTGCAGCATGTTACTCCTTGCACGATACCTTCGTGGCGAGCACGACCGCCGAACGTTGCGCGATGATCGCGGCCGACAGAGGGCGCCGCCGGTCGCTCGCCGCGCGGCAACTTAGCAACACCAGCTCTTTCAAACAGACGTAAGACAATCCTTTTGTGTGCTGTATCTAGAGCGTTCCGGAAATAGTGCTCCGTGATTGGTGTTAATTGATAAAATATATTTATTTCTATAAATTGGTAAAAACAAAAAACACTATTTCACTTCAAAAATAAATTATGTTTTAAAACTAAAACTCAGAGGTCACTGTCTCTTAAAGTCCAGACATGATCTTGGTCAGGCCATAATATGGGGGATCATGCAGATTAATGTATGAGATGAGAGTATTTTGAGGAAAGAAGCACACAGGTTTGAGTGGACCTGCCCAGTCAGTGCACGATTTTGTCAGTAATCGTGTAGCTCTATTCAGAACTTAAGGAGCCTAACGACTGCGAACAATACCAAAAAAGGACATTTGGGTATAATGTCCCACGGTTGCCGGATAAAGCTAGATTTGTTTGCAGGGTACTGGTTCAGTTCATGGGGCGCTCTTATTTTTGCAAGTTAGCATTGACATTTGCAAATTAACTGCAGCACTATTTCGGGAATATTTCTAGATAAACATTTTAAAGAAGATTCTGTTAATTTTTGGATACTTGAGACAAGGCTATGCTGGATTCAGGGTTTAGAGGTCTTGACGAGATTATTTCTACTTACTAGTTTCAACGGTGTTGGGTCTTTGGTAAAGGGTGAAGATACCTGTCAAGCTTATGATCGCATTAAATAACTAAATTTCATTATTATAATATCATGTCAGAATTTTAAAACTTTCTCATTCATAAGATTTCATCAGACTTTAGTTTAAAAAAAATGATCAAGTTCTATAACAAAACTATACTAAAACAGGGACCTAATGTCACAAAGCCACACCGGTGCGTTCCCCGCGCGCACCAAGCGACCAACCGCGGCCTCGCTGATGACGCAGTCCAACTATGGTAACACTGAACAGCATAATGTTGCCAGCTTTCTTTTTATTTTGCCCAGAGGCTTGCATACAGAACATTCTTTAGGAAGCCCTAGAAAGTTTTAAATTGAACTTACCTACCTGCCTGCAGAGGATTTCATCAATTTTTTATTCTTATTATTTTTAAGCTGCTAAAAATTCTGGATTTCCAATAAAGTAGCATGTGCTTTTTGACTCATTATTCATCTTTGAGTTTTCATTGCCATATTACTAAAACTAAATGGTGTTTTAAACATATTTATTTATCACTTACACTTACACAGTTATCACTGTAACTTATCTACATTACCTACCTACTACTTACTAACTTAACTTTCTATTCCCGCCTGAGTGTTTCAATTTCAATGTGATGCTTATTATATTAAGTTAATCATTTTTGAAGAGGCTGTTTTTACCTACTAAAATATTATTTTTATAGCCAAAAAGTCCTTAAGCGTAATGTGTGTTTCTATAGGAAACAAAAAGTTTTCCGAGACGGGACGTTTGGTTTGAAGTAGCTTTATGTGCTCCATACAAAAACACAATGTATAAGTAAAATAACAAAAATAAATTTTGAAACATTTTCTCACCAATCACAAATCGACCTCATATAAATTATGCATTATTAATTATGTCGTTTGTAAGACCACTGAAAAGCCAGCGTGTGTAATGGAACTGATAAAGATCGGCGCTCACCAGGCGGCACGGCACGGCGCGGCATGGCATGGCAAAGGATTTTCGTAAGCGGATATGATTTTGATTCTTATTTTCATACCGTTGGCACTACTTCGTTGTATGCCGCAGAAGGCATCGGCATACAAATTTTAATGCTTTGCCGTGTCATATTGCGTCGTGCCACCAAGTGAGCCGGCCTTAAAATATCCGTTATGATATCGCAGAGACGTTTAGCGAGGACAAGGGCCCCGGAGTGTCGGTGTCCCGTCACATGGCCAGCCCTCACCGACGCCCGTGGCGCTGACCCTCGCCCACGCCGCCCAGCTGCTTGCCGCGCTTCTTCGCCCACTGCTGGGCAAAGCGCCACAACTCTGGGCTATAAACTTGGCAAAATTAACACTGTAAATCCTACTTTGCCCACGCACGGTAATCTTGTGACAGAATTTGAATAACCTGTTAAAGTAAATGTTGTTATAAATTTTCGATAAAATGACAATGATTTGGTACTGCCAAAATTATTGTTTATTATTTAAGTTCATGTCTATTTACATTTATAGCGGGAAGAATAAATGCTCGAGCTTAATTACTTTGAGTGCTTGATAAATGAGCAGAGATTAATAATTGATAAATATTATATTAATTTGTTAATAATTCGGCAAACTTTCTTTTCTTTTGTACTCCGCCTATAAATATGCTCTCTTTTATAAAGTTTTAATGCAACGAGTAAATCGTGCTTTACTTCAACTTAAAGTGCACTTAATTTTTTCGATTCTATTAATAAATAGTTAAAATTATGTAATTCCTTCTTCTTTAAAACTTTGGGTGATAACGTCTAATATTCAAAAACACCGAAGCAAGTTCAAATGTTATTTGTAACAAAATTATTTATTATTAGCATTTAAGTCACAAAACTCATAAATTATGGTTTTATTTGTTATGCCGTTGTGTATGCTTCTGAAGCAAAGTGCCTATATTTGCACCTATGTAACTTAGATATAAAATTCATATTTTAACCCTCTAAGTCGCTGTGTTTTAAAAACTATTTTTTTTTAAATAGATAGCACAATATATTTTGGATAAAATGGTCTATAGTACCTAAATACCTGTAATACGTAAATAACACAAACAAGATGAAACATAGCGACTCAGCAGGAAGACTATCTTTAAATCCTGTTGAATAATATTAGTGTAGCGACAGACATGCCTAAATTATGCTACGGAAGTTTGGTATACTTACGTCCACAATGCAAATTAACTGAAGTAATTTCGGCTTGATAATTGGTAGGCATGTAAGGATAGGTCATTTAAAACGTATTGCAGGGGTAAGTACGCCGAGCACTTATGTTCATTTAAAAATTGTAATTTATAGGTAAGAATGTGGGATTTCAAATTATTTTACGTTTATTGTGACATAGATTGGGAACTAAGTTTGGCGGTCGTAAAGGGCGGGAAAATACGTATGTTTATAGTGAAGTAGTGTGCCTGCCAAGAAATAGATACATCAATCCCCGTTCCCAATTTTTTAATTTTTATGAACAGAATGTAAAAAATACCTAACACCAAGTTAAAATCTACACATTCTGTATATCAAACTTAATAAAATTGTGCAAAAATAATTGCTCCGAAACGACTTTACGTATTTCTGAGTGTAGCTTTTAAAAAAATTGCCGTTATTTTTTTAAACAATAAACGGAAAATAATTATTATCAATGGGTGACCAAATAAAAATTGGAAAAGAGGTCTTTGTATGTCGCGGAGATAAATACAAAAGTTATCGTAAGTTTTGTAATCATTAGATTTTAAGATCTTACGCATGGTGTAATCTCTAAAATGCTAGTTAGAATTCACACGCCTTAGGACCTGTTTACATTAGCCGTTATGCCTCGTTATGTAATGAAGGCACAAATTGTGAATTTCTTAGTGGCTAATGTAAATGAGTATGTACACACAGTTTGAAATGTAACATTTTGTATTGCCTTAAAATATAAGATAGATTTTGGTACAGTACATAACCTCAGAATTAATAATATAATTTGCCTTACAAGCTATACCTACTTATTCTTCTGATTTAATTTACGTTAGCGTTACAAATATGTGTAGACCTATTACTAAAGTGCTTCCAATTCCAAGTCGCAGGATATTTTTATAAAATTTGACAATAATCATAGATTTAGAAGGAAATAGCAAAACTAAATTGCAATTCTTTGTGACGCTAAACTCAAATGGATATCGTTACAAACTAACTCAACTTACGCTGTTAAACTCAAGCTTAATTTTATTTTAACTGTTGGTTTAGACATACATATGTAAATATGCGGTCCATGTACTGACCACAGTACCAGTTATAACGCTACTGAAAACTGGAACCGATATCTTTTAACCAGGTTTTATGTTTGTGCTGTCTGCACCTCTAGTCATTTGTTTCACAGATCTCGAACTATTCTTCTTTTTTCTGTTACTAATCGTACTCGTGCTATTAACTGCATTTATAAAATGATGAAGGAATGTTTGATGTATGAGGCACCGCATTTATTTATGCCTCGGACTATCGTGTTAATTACTAATTCATTATAATATATTAGTATTCGTATCCCCCTGTTTACACAAAGGTATAAAACATGTACGGTAAAACGAGGTGAATCGGGATGCTTAAGTGAATCGAGACGAAACTTATAAAGCGATTTTAACATTGAAATAATAAATAGTTTTCCAAAAAGTAAGTTTGCTGTATTGTAATTAACGACCAAGTGACCTTTTTGGCAACAACCTATATTAAATCAACGTTAAAATCTATTTTTAAATTTAGTCCCGATTCACCCTGCATCCCTATTCACCCCGTTACATGGTATTCTCCATGTTGTCTATTATTTTAGTTTATCGTTTACACCTAAAATGTGTTGTAAAGACTAGATAAACAATACAAAACGTTAAAACGATGAACAAAATAGAACAAGACATATCTGTAACTTCAGAACACGACATGTTTTTTGCCAAAAACACACACACACACACACAAACAGCGTGCGTACTTGTGTATTACAGCGTGTAGGGTGTAAACGCGGGATAACAGTTATCTCAAAAATACATTTTAGTTATATTCAAAGAAAAGTTTTAACTATAATTTAACAAGGCATATTACTTCGCCTCGAGGCAGAAAGAGCTGTGTGCATGCTCCTTAAAAATACTTTCAGTAAAAAGGGCGTCAAACATAAAAAAAATATGTACCAAAAATATTGAACGCTTACATTTTATTATAATTATTAATTCATTGGTGTCACAAATTGTATATTTCCAAAGATGTTATTCAATTGACCTAGTGAGATTATTGTACCTACTATATTTTCATGCATACATTTTTACGCAATAAATAATAAAAAAACATGCGGTGTTGTCTTTTGATCCAATTTATACATTTTCACAATGGGTTGCTTAATAGGAAAAACATCTCCCGTTACCGAACCTAGGACCCTCGTCATGATAAGGGCAATATCAATCGAACAGCTTGGTAGGTGTCCTGCAAGCGAGTAAATGCTCCTGCAGACAGGCGCGACGCGACGCGGCGACGACGGTCCGACGCTGCATTATATTGTAGTCTATGGTTCGACGCGATTCTGGCAAAGACCTTATACTAGGTCTTTGGATTCTGGTTCAATTTCCCATGAATGTTGCCTATAGCGCAGATTCGCAAAGTATCTAGTCATCTCATGTGATGGAGAAAATTACCAAACTATGCAGCACGCTCGACCTCGTCGCAACGTCTTAATTTATTTTTCCGCGCCCCGCTGCGTTGAATATTCTCGTTAGCGACAGGCTCGCCCCGCGTGTATCAGGGGGGAAAAACCACGGAGAAAAACTACCATACAATAAAACAACACATTGCTCAAATTTTATTTATTACTTTCCATATACAGACCCATCTGATTTCAACTTTAAAATATCCAATAAATTTGGTGTAAAAACTATTGTGGTATCACGAGACGAATAAAAAAGAATAAATGCTAGCGCGTTTGATGAGACGTGAGCAATCCATTATAAACTACTATAAATATATGAACCAATAAGTAGACAAAAGCGTGTTCTGAAGCACAAAATAAAACGTCACACATGTAAACACTATCTGTACATCTCGTCCATCGTCCGACACTCGCGAGCGTATCACTCGGCCTCCCGATGTGATAACCAACCATCTCCGAAAATGGTAACTATTATGCTCTAAACTTCGTGTTGACCACATCGTCGACGACAGTGTACATGGGGGCGTGACTTGCGGGCCCGGCCGCCTAGGGCAGCGTGTACTTCACGTACGGCACCTCCACGTCGTTGCCGTCCTCGTCGTTGCAGCACAGCTCGAACACCAGCGCCTTCACGTGCGGCTCCAACTTCTTCTTCGACACCTTCATCACCACCTCCGACATGGGCAAGTTCAGCCGCTCTTGGCGCTTGGCGGCCGGCATGAAGAACGAGTACAGCATGCACACGCCCTGTGACAACATCGTGATCTCCAGCTTATGCTCGTTTTTGAAGTAATCTAGGAACTGTTGTAGGGTGACCTCGCCTTTGACTTCGAAGCGGTCCCAGAGCGTCCATTTCTTGTCGTAGTATGAGTTTGTTGGGGCAGCTATGGGTTCTGAGAAGCCGAAGAATGGCAGAGCGAGATTGACGAATCCGTTCTTGAAGACTTCGAGGTTGTTGAAGCCTTGTGCGAGCTTGTACAGTTCGAGGCAGACGAGGCCAGCGACCACGGAGGTGGTGGTGGCGATGGCGGGGATGATCTTGCCGGCGATGAGCTTGGAGCGATGCCGGTCGGCGGGCGGGATCTTGTAGTTGGCGGCGCGCAGGTTGGAGGCGGCCACGATGAAGTCCATGTGGAAGTTGGTGTCGTCGTCCTTCTCGAAGTCGAGCGGCGTGATCTTGAGCGCGCCGAGCTTGGCGGGCGACGGCAGCTCGGCGATGATGTTCTTCACCCGGTCGTGGTCCATGTCGTCGCTGTTCTGCTGCAGCTGAGCGTCGGTTACTGCGATCTTTACGCCTGATTTGGGGCTGAACTCTGGTACCTGTAAAATATTGGGTTTATTAGTAAATGAGAAACGTCAATACTTAGAGCCTGTTCTAGGTAGATTATTGCGGAGGTTTATTGGTTCACTATTTCACTTAACACAAGGCATTTGTGTTTTTTATTGTATAATAAATAATATTCTGTCTTCTAACTTCCCAGATGTTTCCAGAGCCACAAAATACAAGCGACTCTTAGTTTGTGGTTCACCGAATATGTCACATTGTATTATTACTTTTTTGATGAATAAACTAATTATTATTATTAACTATAACTATAGACAGAATCTAGGTGCTGTAACGATCTGATAAGGTTTGCAGGGTCAACAGACATCGCACAAGACAGGGAGGTTTGGAAGGAAAAATGGGAGGCTTTTGACCAGCATTGGGACAATACAGCATAACAAAAAAAAAAGACAAATATTTAAATGTTTCTTTGGCCACCCACTAAGCCCAAACAGTATAACAGATGTACCTTCGATACGAAATAAGAAGAATATTTTCCTTACCGAGACACTACAAGCGACCTTCGCGATCCTCTCCCTATCCACACAAGGGGCCATTCCATACACATGAGCCCTGAGATTAGCAGCGGCTACCACATAGTCCAGATGTAAGTCGTCAGTAGGGTCGAAAGTAAGGGGTTCTGGGCAGCGCTTGGGGCCAGACCAGAATGGCGCCCCGGAAGTGGTCTGCTGGTCGGGCGGGAAGTTGTAGAGCAGCTGCTTGATCTGGTTGGAGTACTGCGCCTCCCAGTGCAGGCGCGCCCAGGTGACGCAGTCGTCGAATGTTAGAGGGCGCTCTTGGATCGCATTCTGGAAAAATATCGAATAACTTGTTCATAACGACGTTTTCTTCAGTTACACTGATTTTACACACATAATAATAATATAAAAGAATGCCTATCATTCTATTTGGAATACTTCAAGGACCTCGTTGGTACTTCTTTTAATCAGATATTGTTATTGTTCTACACAAGAGATTAGAAGCGATTTTTACAAGACATTCGGCCGTTTCCCAACGTTTGAAGAAATACAATAACAGTAATGTACAGTCAACCGCATGCCGATGATGTGGCAATACATGAACTACGAAAACCGATCTTATTATTACGAAATAAAAGCGCTCATTCTGTCAAATTCATGTTGTTACCATGAACATGCGGTCAGGGCTTCAAATAACGGTATATTTGAGAACCAATACTATTGGCCTCGGTGTGATACCGGTACCAGAGTATTACCTGTACTATTGATATTTCTAATCAGTATCGTTACTGTACTGGTACCAAACAAAATATTTCCGTAAGTTGGACTGAGAAAACAGATATCATAAAGTAAGTAAAAAGGATAGTTAATAGGCATTAGAAATATAACTTCAAGGTTGCCAAACGAACGAAATTCCTCATACAAATATGAGATTTGTGGTACGCGCCGGCTACCTGAGTCTGGTACCAGTACTTGTTAGGTGGAGTACAGGTAGCCTTCTGGAACTGGTACCTGTCTGAAACCGGTGCCCATATAGAACCTGTGCTTTTGGTTCACTGTATCTTGAAGGAATGTGTGGTACCGTTACGAATCGCTATATAACTTTGTCTCTAAGACAATGATTAAACTCAGTTTGCCAACTCATGAAAAGTTACTTCAAAAACGTACTTACCCTGACACTCTCAATGCTATCAAGTGGCTGGCTACCAGGTAGCTTCAGGGTCCTCTCCAAGAAGTGAGGATCCCTCAGATACTGGGCGGCATGCTCCGCGGCCTGACGGAACAGACCTTCGAACTCGTCACGAGCCCACTGCAGGGTGTGCTCGATAGCGTTGGGGAAGTTCTTGAGGGTACAGATCGGGATGCTCTTCTCGGGTGGGTCTTGGGAAGAGCTGTAGGATTCAGTCAGGAATGGGACTACTACCTGTGGACGAAATAATTGTTTATTTGTAATGTGTGTGTTATAATGAAATAAAACCCAAATACGATAGGTAATGATCCTGCATTTGCTTGGTACACAGTAAAATTATTGGCTGGAAAGGTTTTTTTTTACACATGTAATACACTGATAGCCACATGTAATAAATGTAACTGATTACCAAGATTGCCTTCATTTAAACATTATGAACATGAATAATGTGCCTCTTAGTGAGTCTTAGAACCTGCTAAAATCACCACTTTATATTCCAAAATTTATATTAGCTTACTGTCAGACGCGCTAGCTCTTTTTATAATCCAGAAAGTAGAAGATTAAGTAAAGTAAAGGTATACAGGGTGACAGAGGTCATCAATACGCAAAGTTTAACCTTGAATTCACATGATTCTAGACCAGAGCTTAGCAATATTTCGTCGGTTATAAAAAAAAACCAGCTGTTTCATAGAAAAGAGCAATACATTGCGATCAAAATGTATGGAACAACATTTTTTTTTATTATAACCAATGAAAAATTTCAATGCCAGGGTTCTTATTCAAGTGCTGAATTCATGGCAACAGTTTGCTTTGCGCGTCGACGTCCTTGCCACCCTGTATTAAACTTAACGGGTAATTACATTCACATAGTACATAACCAACCTGTGTATTCCCCTTAGTACCAAGTGTGCCGCTTTCCAGCAGGGGTTTCCTGTAGTAAACACAACGCCTGTCCATGTAAATACGCGCGTCCACGTTATCCAGCGCGTTGGCGACGCCGTCCAGTGCTTCGAAGAACGCGTCATCGTAGACAGACTCGGTCTCGGGACACACGCGGTTCTCCTGGGCCATGACGTTCACGTCCGGATTCATGCGTTTGATGACCTGGAATCAGAGTAAGATATTTTTTTTTAAGAAATCTAATCTAGAGAAACTCACTAAGATTAAAGGTGCTCTTAAGCCTAGCGACACGACTAGTTTCTATCAAACACTAGAGATAAACTACGATAACATGGCGCGCCCCTCCAAATTACTGATTCAATGTGTGTAGTGACATCCTTACGAAGGAGTTTGTATGTAGTTGTAAGTTTTTGTTTGACGGCCGTCTCATTACGCACACATGCGTTGTGAATCTTGGTGATGCATTGTAAATACTTTCACAAATACTTTCAAACGTTTTGAATTTTGGAGGGGCGCGCCATGTTATCGTAGTTTATCTCTACTATAAAAAGGCTTTCGTAGCTGGGGACATTGCATATATGAATGGAGAAACCAACCAAAGAAACTTTCTTACTGAGACTGATAACATAGTAAACTGAAGCCAGCTAATAGGTAACTGGGAAGGCTTATAAATAGCATGCCTTGACGTGACACTCCACTATTACATCTTTTGCTGTTACTAAACTGTACCGTAATTGCGTAACTCACAATAATTATGATGGATGTTGCTAAACATTGCTTCATAATTATGTTCGAAAAATTTGTCTGCTCAACAACGTAAATAACGCAATGAATGTTGTTGAACTGTCAAAATGGAAGCCATTGCTACTGGTAGTGTGCTACACATTTACCCCGCTGTACCTACTGATATTAGCTGAAGGCTAACAAAAAGAAAAACGGTAAGGTCAACCGCATGTCAGCGCTACGAAAACCGCCCATACTATTACGACATAGAAGCGCTGTCAATGTCAAACTGTTAAGTAAAGAACTTGCAGCTGACAGTAAAACACAAAAACAGACGATCACCTTACCTTAGCAGCAGTACTAGACTTGGGTTTCTGCACATCATAGGGCCTGAACAAGAACTGTCGGTTGAGGTTGGACTTCTCGATGAAGTCCATGTCCGTGACGGTGATCTGGCCGCCGGCCGCGCCCACGCCGATCATCGCGAAGTTCTTAAGCAGCTCACAGCCGATGGCACCAGCGCCTAGGAGTAAAAGATGCAAAGTTATGAAGAGGGTCATTACATACATGGTTAGTTGAAAGTTTCCAGGCAGTTAGCCGCGCTACATGTGGGGCAGTTAGCCGCGCTACATGTGGGGCAGTTAGCCGCGCTACATTTGGGGCAGTTAGCCGCGCTACATGTGGGGCAGTTAGCCGCGCTACATGTGGAGCAGTTAGCCGCGCTACATTTGGGGCAGTTAGCCGCGCTACATTTGGGGCAGTTAGCCGCGCTACATGTGGAGCAGTTAGCCGCGCTACATTTGGGGCAGTTAGCCGCGCTACATGTGGGGCAGTTAGCCGCGCTACATTTGGGGCAGTTAGCCGCGCTACATGTGGGGCAGTTAGCCGCGCTACATGTGGAGCAGTTAGCCGCGCTACATTTGGGGCAGTTAGCCGCGCTACATGTGGAGCAGTTAGCCGCGCTACATTTGGGGCAGTTAGCCGCGCTACATTTGGGGCAGTTAGCCGCGCTACATTTGGGGCAGTTAGCCGCGCTACATTTGGGGCAGTTAGCCGCGTTACATTTGGGGCAGTTAGCCGCTCTACTTTTTGACTCACAATTGTTAAGCTATTACCGTATCCTACAGTCGCTATAGAAAAAATCACCGCAAAATAAGCCTATACAATGGCGTAGAAATCGACATGGTTTGTTGTTTTGCACGGGCAGTACAATCCCCAATAAGAAAATGCGCAAGAAAAAGCTTACTTCTTAAATCATACTATGGAATCTTGCATTCTATTAATTTAAAAACATGCCTGTATTTTTCCCCTTCATCAATAAATAATTTGCCTAGATTTTGAAAATTGACCATTGTAATGTTGATTAGTTTCAATTCGGGATGAGAGCCTGATGACCCATCACACAGGGCATCCTAGTATGGACGCCAGTCGCTCACAAAGGATTATAATATTTTTTGCATTGTCAAAATGCTATAATTCTTGTCTCTATGTTTATAAGTATGCGAACCACGTGAGAAAAATAAAGATATAATATTATTCTCAATACGTTAAATAGCAGTCATAGTTATGAAGGATCAATTTCACAGACTACGTATATCTGTGGTTGATATACATTGCCATCTAGGTACGTCGATACCACGTCAATTCCTTACCACAGACACAAGACTACATTTTATTTCCTTACTAATCACAACATCTGTTAATAACGTAATCTCTATGACACAATGGCGTGGTTTGAACTGTAAAAATACATGTTGTACGTACACACGGCTACACATCAAGCTATACATTTCAAAATTCATTACAATCAGAAGTCAGCTTATACTGGTTATGTACAGATTGATGTGGAGCCGTGTGTACGATTGACATTTCGATGCCTTGCCGTTAACAAGACACGATATTGACGTGAGTTTGCACGTGGTAAGATTTCGCGGGGAATAATACAGAATTGGGGTCCTTTACATAAATGTATGCCTACACAGAACATACAAAAAAATACTTCGTCATTTCAATTCAAGTTAAAGATAAATCTATCGGTGCCATTTTCCTAAACAATTACTTTCTAACACACTACCTCTGCGACTTGTATTCAATTTGCTTTGATAACGCGTTATCTCAATTTGCAAATTAAACGTAATTTCCGTAAAATAAGAAAATTATTCAGTAGCATACTGTAATTGTGTCCAAATAGCATCAGTCCAGAATTCTCGAAAATGGCCGACAATTTAAACAAATTAGTGGTAAGGTAATGAGAGGTTTCTAAAAATCGATTTTAATAATATGACCTCGGCACCTCAGAATCGAACCATATACTCACCCGTAATGAAACTAATCAATATAAAAGGTAGTGGCTTTTGTTTTACCGTGACATTTACATGCCACATCAAAGAGATGGGCGAATCGAAATGCATATCGGTGACGACACCCGCATTGTATTAAGAATGTGAAGTATGCGCGATGCGACGTCGCGTCGCTTTGATGTGTGCCCTCCCTTATGCTATTCTTGTATGCATTGTGTTGAAGAGAAGGGTTGATCTAAGTGTGCCTAGTGCCTACTATACACATTACACAACCGAAATCGAACATCAGCTACTATAAATCAGCTGGACGCGTACCGCGAGGGCTGGTTTGAAGAGGCAATGGAAGAGTTCCTGGCAGGATTTGGGGGAGGCAAAGGCTTATCCCCACAGATTTAATCGTTTATTCTTATTACATGGGACAAAGTACATGGTACATTCGGGAAGCAATTGTGCTTGAGAAGACATACGCCCCTGCCTTTCCCTGTGAGAGAATCAGGCGTGATCATGTGAAGTATGATTTATTCTTCTGTCTTTCTACTTGGGGTTGGCACAGCATGTGTTATTATTCCATTCTTAAAACTCTATCAGCACTAATAGGCGCGACGACAGTATCAAATAATAAAGGATTTAATGATTTTAGGGGAAAATACATGTTAAAAGGATTTAAAACACTGATTTAGTTTTATTTATATTATTTTTATAATTTATATATATATAAAATTTATATTTTATTTAACTTAATATTTTTATTTAATTTATAAATTATATTTTATATATAATTTATATATTAAATTTGAGATTAATCGGATTTTCATTAAAATAAAAGATTAAAATACTGCAATCGGCCATTTTGACTGAAACAACAATCACAGCGCATGACGTCACGCCTATGTAAACACTGTAAACTTCAGTGTGTTCTTTCCTCTGACTGCGCGTAGACACATTTGACGTTTACCAAGGCGTGACGTCAAACCCGACGCCATGACACTGCGAGCTGTTTTCACGTACTATTGAAAAAATATTTGAAAAATAGCTTTATACTTCGTTAAACTTTAGTTTATAACCGAAATATAGGTTTTTTCGTAATGTGTACCTAAATTACGGAAGAGGATTTCAAAATCTTTCGTCATACCTATTCAATAGTCACCACCTTTCTAGTCATATAATTATTCACCATTCATACAACCCATCCATCGTTTCTTTGGTGTTCCTATACTCTTAAACTGCCCACTTCTATACTAATACCAAAGCTGAAAAGTTTGTTTTTTTTGTTTGTTTGATCAAGCTAATCTCTGGAACTCTCAGTCGGATTTGAAAAAATCTTTGCTTTGATAGCCTATTTTTTGAGGAAGGTTATTTAACATCACGCTACGACCCTTAAAACCTGAGCAAAAAGAAAAGAAGTCAGAAAGAACGGCAAGCGATAACGAATAGTAGCGTGGGTAGGCGATGCGATGCGATGCGGCGAGGTCGCGAGCAGAAGTTATTTTATGATAAAACTCCTTACAACATCCCATACCCTATAAAACGACGATTCACACGCCAATTTAATTTTCATGATAACGAAACCAAGTCATCATA
The DNA here is from genome assembly GCA_963669345.1 of Gortyna flavago. Taxonomy (NCBI): domain Eukaryota; kingdom Metazoa; phylum Arthropoda; class Insecta; order Lepidoptera; family Noctuidae; genus Gortyna; species Gortyna flavago. The sequence continues at coordinate 1,125,255 of OY770139.1, forward strand.
CCTTCACTGTAGTCACAACTATTAATACTTTGATTCACTGAATAATGTTTCAGAGCAATGTACATATCTTTTGTAATGATTATGCTTTTTAATCAAGCAGGAAAACTTATCAAGATAATGAGTCAGGCCGTCAGGCACACAACAGACCTATAAAAAATACCTAAGTAATTACTAGTAGAGTCTTTATTCACACGTTTTCCAGTACTTAATACAATCACAGATAAAAATAGCTTAATAGAAAAACTGTAGACCTTTACTTGATTTATATGTTGAAGTGAAAAAAATCTGTGTCTACTACTACGTGACAAGCGTGCTTTTTTAAAGCGAAGTATTTTTTACCGCGCAGCGCCCGTAGTTGAAAATCCAACAGCTAACGCGCAAAAGGATATTTTCCTCGCACTCTGTTTTATAATAAAAATAATATAATAATACCATATTAACCCCGTCCGTTCGTTTGTCCCGGTCGTTTGCAGTGGGTGCAAACGACCGGGACAAACGAACGGACGGGCAAAGACCTCTCCTCATACAGAGAAGGCACGAGCATTGGATAGTAAGTGATAAAAAATGGGGTGTGGCTGTGTCATGGACACGGCCGTGTGTTGTACATACGTCAGCACATCAAGCTACTACAATCTGTAAAATTTCTTTAATAGATTTTCAACTTTATCGCTAAAAAATAAGGTTCAAAGTTGATTGGGAAAATGTGACAGTTTCGGGTAGCTTAATGTGCTGGCGTCTGTACCGTCTGTACGTGAATACGTCTCCGGCACTGCTTGACTCGGTCATATTATGGTATTTTTTTGGTAACATCTGATTGCTCTTGAGAAGCCCTTTCCAACCGTACCAATACAGAGATCGTAATCTCTGTATTTTGATTTAGCTTTTTGATGCGGTTAGTCCGACATTACTTATACATTATCTTTGATATTATTTTTCTTTTTATTTTAACACATTATATTCACTGTCACTATTTTACACTAATGTTTTGTATACAATCGATAGATTTTGACGAGAGCTGACAATTGAAACTTAAAAAAACGTCAAAGTTATAATAAGAGGAAATTTCGATACGCAGCAAAATTACCTCAAAATGCGCTTCCCCCTACTCCGCGCTACATTCCTCTCTTGGCGTAATGAATTCTTTGATCCTTTAGCTATCCAATGGTGTAATTGAATTTAGGAGATTTGAGATGATAGATATGAAGCTGCAACACCAAATTGTATCCCCCGATTTTGTTATCATTGGTTTTTTTGACTTGCCTCCCACTATGGAAGCAATTTTAAAGACGTATTCACGTCAAAAATACCGCGCGTATATATAAAAGTGGCCGTGCCAACACGGGCCTATATTTTCGCTTCGTAAAAGAAAAGCACATTTAAATCGGCATAAATATGTAAGACTGCCGTTGACAGTGGTCAAGAGTGATTCAGAAACGATAGTAAATAAGAATAAGGAAAACTAATCGTATAGTATAAAGCAAGGTTGTTTTGTGAAGTTCCTTAAGAGCGTTTACGCCGTACGGCATTTCATACAAACTTTCGAGATGTTGTTTTTCGAAATGAATGAACCGATTTTAATGAAACTTCATACGCATAAGCAGGATACAAAGGTCTAAAAAGTTAGCAGAGAAAATTTTTGAAAAATTGTGTTACAGCCAAATTAGACCGATTTTAAAGTTTCCATAGAAACAGAGATTTCCAGTTATCTTTTTTTAAATAAGACATTTCGAAAATGTTCTCTGCTAACTTTTTAGACCTTTGTATCCTGCTTATGCGTATGAAGTTTTATTAAAATCGGTTCATACATTTCGAAAAACAACGGCTTGAAAGTTTGTATGAAAAGCCGTACGGCGTAAACGCTCTTAAAGTGTATAAATGAGTTGTTTGATAAGAAACGATAGCAAAACAAACAGATAACGTTAATAAAAATGTCTTTAACATTAGAAAGGTTAACAACCTTTTGGCATGACTTATCTCTAAACAAAAACTTTGGAATTGGTCTGTCTGTCTGTATTTTTGATGAATAGACATGATAAGTCGAAATTCATTTATATAAACGACGATTAATGGTTTTTTTATTTCCTCAATACTGTCTAAACTTAATGAGGATCAATTCCTAAGGTTAGTTGGCCTGAAACTCCGCCCACCTACTGTCACTTGCGCACAGCAAATCCGCTACTAGGAGCTGTCAAAGTTGGCCACCTAATATTAAGCTGACTGTTGAAAACTGTAGGCTAGCATAGAACTAGAACTTTAGTAGATTAAATAATAGCATAAAGCCCTTTTTTAAATTAATTGCCAGACTTGTCCAATCATTTGCTTGGTTCATGCAGCATCACAAGCTTGAAAATCCAGAAAACACAAACTCCTGTACTCACCAACAATGAAATACTTCAGTTCACCCAGCCTCTTCTGGAACTGCTTGCCAAACACAGCCACCTGTCCATCGTATCTGGATCCAGTCGGCTTGCAGTTCTCCTCATTCAGAGAAGTACGGTCCTTAGGAAGACACTCGATGGCGTCCAGGTAGAGCCACTGCATGATGGGGTTGAACTTGCCGGAGCAAGCCTTCATCACCTCCTGGGCTACCACACCACCGATGGCGGCGTTCATAGGGTTCAGGTCGCCGGAAGACACCTGTTGGAAGAATGTAGAGATCATTAAAGTTTCATCATCAATAAAGCTGAAAGCCATACACTGCTGTGGGGACGCCTAGGGGAAGCCTATGACCAATTTATAATAGAAGGAAAAAAAAATTTTGATAATGCAAAAAAACTTTTAACAAAACATACCTTGCAGAAAGTATTCAGCAATTCAGAATTGACTTCCATGTCCCCATTTTTGAAGACATCAATTTTGTCCACATAGTCCATGAACTTGATGACATCGGAATCACTCCAGGGCTTTGGGAGACGGCCTTCAGACTCCTCAAACTTATAGAGGGCTGCAAACGCAACATGCAACTGCTGTGGGTAGTCAAACTTGCCGAAGTCAGCAATAAGGAATTCTGGGCTGGCAAAGGATTCCTTAAGAGGCTTGAACGATATTTTCTTGGGCATCTTCACTTGTGTGACAATGCCTCCACGGATGTATTTTGAGAAGCCGGTTGTGTCGCCAATGCTGAAGGTGTACGGGCCGAGCACTTTGATCTTGCGGGGTTCGCAGCCATTCAGTTCAGACATGCCTTGGATCTGTAAAGGGAAGAAAGAAACAGTTGTAGAAAACAAAGCAGCAAATGGAAATATTTAGTACTTCTTTTTTTTAATATCTAGGATATTTGTACTGAAACAATTGATGTCTTCATGTAAGCATGCTACATAATTGTTAATAGCATAACAAAAGCTATAATATCTTTTTCAGCAATGGTCCAGTTGGCTATCCAAGATGAAAATATGTCTGATAAATGATTCATTAAAATTTCTGTAATTAGGTTTGTACAAACACTTTTACTTTTTGTTATAGAAGAGTTTGGCGTTTCCTATCTGACTATTCTGAGAAGAAAGGCCGAAACAAACTCAGAGGTCAGTCTCTTTTAAAGTCCAGACAAAATCTTGGTCAGATCATAAGAAGAGCATGTAGATTGGTATCTGAAATGGTCTTTTGAGGAAAGAACCACAAAGATTGAGAGGACCTGTCCAGTCAGTGCACGCATTTGTCAAAAATCGTGCAGCTCAACTCAGAACTTAAGGAGCTCCACGATTTAACGAGCAATACCAAAGACAGGACATTTGGGTAGGCTGCATAAACCACTCAAACTGCCAGACCATGATTAAAACGGAAACATTGACCCACATAGTCCAGTCTGTATGATAAACTAAAAATAAGACAGGAGTTCTATGTATTTATTTTAATAATAATCCATCATCAAAATAAACAAGGCTAAGTAATTATAACCAATAAAGCAGGTATAAAGAATGAACATGCTGCAATTAAAATTGCTGAATACCATGAAACCTTCAATAAATTGTAACATCATAGCTTTAAAACCACATATAATTATGTTGCTTTTCAGTGTCATCATACTTGTTCATGGAATTACAGCTATTCCAAGAACCACTGAAATAATTATATGAGTAGGTATGCAGGTGCAATCAAGTCAGGTAATAACCATAGCAACTACTATACCACGGCATTAGTTAAAACCCATTTTTATTTTTCTCAAAAATTGCATTAATTATATGTTCAGTCAGATGAGCTTTTTCCTCAATCATGAAAGAAAGAATACAATTTGTGGTTTATTCAAAAACATTGCTCAATGTTAAGAGATGTTTAAACATCAAAAATGTTTGGTTAAATAGTTAAGATAAAGGGGTTTATGTAATGCTTAAACTCTGCTACCCTCAAATACCAAAACATACAAGAGATAAAACCCTCCTATGATGAAGAGTTGAGGATGTCATCATCCACCATAGGCATATATGGGGGGCATGGGTGGGCCATGCTCACCCTAGAATGGTCTGATGCCCACCCTAGGATGTTTGGGGACCTATTCGAAATACTAAGCTGGATACTTACTTAATAAAACTTCACACAAAAGCAATCAAATAAATAATCTATCACCAAGACCTAAACAAATTTATTGTTACCACCATAATACATTATATTTAGTTACTTTTGAAATCACAAAAATAATTAAATCTACTAATACGCAAAGTTATAAGCTAAAGTAGGTAGGTTCATTTAATTTTTGCTCCACAATGCAAAGTGACGAGCGGGCGAGTAGAAAGCGTTTTATGGGTAATTATAAGGGTAGGTATTCTCCAAATAGACGAAACTCTTTTAGTAGCAGAATGTGTAATAATGAAAGACGTGGTGAAAGAAAAGGATTGGTCATGGGATCAACCGCATTTGGGAATGGGTCTGCTAGGCATGGCGGGCTGATTTCAGTCCAGGGTGCAGCATGTACAAGTATCTCCTGTCCCCAACTTATGGTAGTAGAAGGAACAGTAGGGTTTTAGTCGGTAGGAGTCCGAAAAAAAGGTTAGAGCCCCCCCCCCTCCTCCCTGGAAAAAAGCCCTAGATACGCCAATGTCATCCACATGGAAAATTCTATTAAATGAAATGAACATGTAGTCATCGTGTTTATTTTATACATGACAGCATGTTGTCGACATAAACAGAGTTTCTGGCAGATATTCAAAATGTTTAATCTTAAAGAAGGTCAAGGATGCCACCATGGTGATAGCACCATAATTGTATCATTGACATTCAAGTTGAATGTTCTAGAGTACCAATCAATCATCTTTATAATATTAGTAAATTGTAATTGTTTACTTTCTGAGTAATTCAAATTTACATGATAATTAAAAACATTGATAACTTTTTATGAATTGCAAAAAATTGTGAAATAGGAACACATACTAACCTCACTAAAAGTGACGAAGTCACCATCTTCCAAACCATGACGGGTATCATCAAGGCAAGTGACAACTGCCTCATACTCATGTGTGATGTCAGCGATCATGGCTGACACGGGGTTCTCTCCTGTCACATCTACTACTGTGAACTCAGGTCCAAAATCACAAAAGACTCTGGAGAAGAGTCCTCTAGTGTCTGCTATGACGAGAGCGATATTATTGGCGTGTGTGATGGCCGCCACTCGCTCCTGCTCGGTCCAAGAAGCACCAGTGAGAACCACCACGCTGTACTTGCGGAGGAAGTCCTCCGTGAGCGGGCCGGTGTGCGCAGTAGTAGGCACGTAGTGGTTCAGCTCCGACAGCTGTTCGCACGATGCCAGAGCCCTATTCTGTCCAACCGACTGCTCGGATAAGTAGAACTGCGATGACAAATCAGCGATCGTACAATTCCGCTCGTCATGAAGAGTCACCGATTTCACGCCGCTGAGGATCACGTTTTTCGCTACCTCCAAACCAAGACCCCCGAGCCCCGAAATAAGCACGTCCGAGCTGGCCATCCGCCGCATGGCATCATGACCCAGCACGTACAGCTGCCGCGAGTACAGAGCCTCGTCAATCTCATCTTCCACACGCGTCCCATTGTTCGCCATTGCCGAGTTGTTGGAACGTGATTCTCCTGTATTTAGTTTCCGCTTTTTCGCCGGGGGGTCAACGGAATTATCGGCGACTTCAGCACTAGACATCGGGCACGAACGCGCACAATTTTGCCAGAATTTTGCTTTGCGTTTTAAATTCAGAAGAAATAATCTTCAATTATTAGAAAGCGACATTCGCGCTTCGTCAACCGCTTACTCACTGTCTTGAAGTTAGTTGCGAAATACGTGGAAAATGACCTGCGGAAATGATATTTTGTTTGGTTATTTTTCTGATACTTCCTTTTATTGAGGATTGAGGATTCTGATGAACTTAATTCAACTCTGATAATTTCACTTTCAAGTTTATTTAATTTAGAACCGAACAATCAACGAGCGGCAAGAGTTAGCAAGGAACTTAAAAGTTTTATTTTGCGAATTTGTATGTTTTTTATTATAGCAACTTTGTTGTAACTGTAGCCATTGGAACGGTCCAGATATGAAACTTTTTAAATTTATTTATTTCTAGAAACTACTATTTTCCATTTTAATAATTTTATCGGTTCATACCGAAACTTAATTAACACCTGCATCTCGGAAATAAGATTTTAGTTTCTATTAATTTCTCATTTCTGTTACTTCTTTTAAACTTTATTACATAATATTCAAATTAATTGTACCAAATTAAAAAAAAAAACGCTTGCTGTTTCATAGCAAAATTATAAAATGTCCTGACTAACATAAAAAATGCATGCAAAATCAATATCATAATCGTTTAACTACATTAATTCACGTAGCCTTGAAAAAAATAGCGTTGTTTTCGAACAAAACCTACACTTATTGTGTACTTGCAACATTATCGCTGTCAAATCAATTGTCTATCAATCTGACACGCAACTAACTTCAGAGCAAACATTCCATTTTGTTTCAATCCGTGGATTTTATTTCAAGTTCACGACACGGTGTAATTCTGACTCGACGTATGAATATATTGCTGTCGTACTGATCGCGAGTGAAAGGAATTCGAGCAGCATGACTACTTTGTGAAACTGTTAATATTTAAAAGTTTGTGAAGTCCTTGTATTCTTTTATTTTGTTTCGTGTATTTTAAAAGTGTGAAAAATGGTGCAGGACTACCAGGCTCCAGTAAGGGTGCACAAGCACACCTTCGAGATGGTGATGGCCGTGAGTATTTACACTAATTTATTATGATAGAGGTGATAATTGTGTGGATATTGACAGTTACATGCGTGGTGGCAAGGTCAGGCTAGAGAATTATTGATACAACTTTCTTAATATGAGCCACAGAATTGTTTGGTCAACACAGTTTGACAATCATTCGTCTGCTATGTTGTGCAATGTTCAACTCCAAAATATTTGCTTAACTTCAAGAGTAATGACATTGAGTTTTCATTGATAAATTGACAAATAAAAGTTGACAAAACATACTTACCAAAAAAAAACTTGTGCAATGGTAATCTCGTTTATTATTTTGACAGGGTCTGTTGATTTTCCAATTGGAATTTAAATATTTTCTTCATCACTATTTTAATGACTGCAACTAAAAATACCATTAAAATAAATTTACAATTATTTATAACACAAATGCAATGCAATAGGTACCTAATTAAAAACCACAGAAGACAAGGTATATCCTTGTAGAATAAGGAAAAATCAGTTCAATAACTACTTATAATTAGTACCTACCATTGACTTTGCTAACTTGAATACTTATTGTGTGTGTATATAGCCTTCAAGTTGTAATAATTTATTCCTATTCTGTACAGAAAACTGCTGGACAAAGGTCTGTCCCAAATACCAGTCTTTTTCTTTCTTTAAAAAAACTTATTTACTAAGTTTTTCAGATTAGTTATTCTAAGGTCTACTGGTTTATAGAATCTTATTACGCATCTGAAGCATTAAAATAACCTACACTATTTGAATAAACATCCAGCACACTGGGCAGTCCGTCAGCACAGGTACCATCTTGTGACCTCGCTGATTGCCTAATGTTTTCACCACAGAATGAGTTTTTCTTAAATTTGTGCTGAAATTAGAGCAGCAGATATTCACTATGGTATAAACTTCAATTTGTAAATAGGCTTAAGTCTCGTACAAATAAATATTCGTCATTCTTTACTATGCTGTTGTGGTTTTTTCTTATGAGCTGATACTACTAATAACTTTATTTAGCTTACAACTACATGCACAAACTTACGATACATTATCATTTCACTGAAACATTCGGACATTATATATTATGATCCCTCATAGTTCCTTTGTACCATTAAACTAATACTTCCACTGACTGGTCAGGTCCACTCAAATCTATGTGGTTCTTTCCTTAAAAGACCATTTCACCCAATAATTGACATGGCCTCCACATGATCTGACCAAGACCAAGATTATGTGTGGGCTTTAAAAGAGAGACTTTGACCCCTGAGTATGTTTCGCCTTTTCTTCTCAGGGGTACTTGGATAGGAAATGTCAACTCCATCTAGCTTGTTTCTTTTTATATGACCTGTAAAAATGATTCTTCATTACAGAATAAACAATTTCATCTCTGAATTAGGTACAGGATCTACATAATAATTATATCACTGCTTCAGAATTATACTGATATTTCATCATAATGATTGTTTGTTTTTACACATTGATGATAAATATTGTTTCTCTTTTACTACAATCAATACTACTGTCTTATATTTCAAAACATTAAATACCTTATCATTGACACAAGACTTATCATTACTTCCTTGTGATACTATCTTGTTTACATTTTCTTAGACTACTGTTTGTCCTGTTTTTCAAAGATAAATATGGTGGGATAATACAAAATTAGAGGAAATTAAAGTGTTTTGTTGTTTTATATATAACTATACTTACCTCGTTTCCCGAAGGGTTGTGCAAATTTCTACCTATAGTACACCCACATTTGGCCAGTTACCTATATGTAAGTCCCATGTAATAGGAGGCAAGCCTATTGCCATAAGTCGGGCCTCGGGCGCAACTCCAAATTCTAGGCTGCTACTTAGAAATTCCAGAAGGATAACCCCAATAACATGTAACCCGACTTGGGAATCAATCTCGCATATAATATCAGTAGTGCTTGCAACCACAAGACCAACAAGGCAGTCAAGTATTTTGGGTACCAAAAATAAGTACCTACATACATTTGATTCTGGGTATGAATCTTTGTCAGTCCAAAATAATAAACAATGCTTAGGTCCTAAATCATGTTTGTGGTCACAGGCAGGATTTCATGATTGTGTAGGAAACATTTAAGATCTAAATATTGTTATTGTGAGACCAAGATTCTAATCTAAATGAGTAAAATACTTTTACACTGCTTTGGTTTGTGGAATGTCTGTTACTGTGATACATTCTTATGTAAGTTACTTGAACAATGTGCCCGAACATGCAATTACTAACAAAACCGCTTGTTGAAGTAAAACTCAATTTTAGTTTTACATTATAAAGGGGCTTGTTACAGCTCAAAGAATTTAATAAGAGTTAAAAATGAGTATTTAAGGGTTGTAACAAGTGGTGTTCTGTAGTATCAGCCTATCCCTATGAGAAGAAAGCGTGAGTTTATGTGTCTAGCTTCTGCCCAGTTGCGTGTTTGTGGCCCAAGCCAAGCCCCCATCCCCGACCCCCCCATCGCATCGCATCGCCTGCCCGCGCTAGTACCTACTTCGTTTTCGCTTAGCATTCTTTCTGACTTTTTTTCTTTTTACTCGGCTCCTTAGGGTTCTAGCGTGATGTTATATAGCTTATAGCCCTCCTCAAGAATTGGGCTATCAAATGTAAAAATATTTTTCAAATCTGACTTGGAGTTCCGGAAATTACCCCCTACATACAAACAAACAAATTTTACCTTTTTAAAATATTAGAAAGAAGCAAGGAAAACTAGAAAATACTTACCTAATAATAATAATGAATGTAAATAAACCCACTTAGTTCAATGAACGTTGGCTAAATGACCCCACTTCACATTTTAGTACCAACTAGCCTCTGCTTGCGACTTCGTCCGCGTAAAATTTATTTTTTTAACATAAAATATACCCTATGACACTCACAAATAATGTGGCTTTCTATTGGTAAAAGAATTTTCAAAATCGGTTCAGTAGATCCAGAGATTACCCCCTACAACCTCACAAACTTTACCTCTCTATAATATTAGTATAGATATAGATAAATCCTGTACATTACATACTGTCCAGACTTTAAACCGCCATTAAAAAAACTAAAATCATATCTATGCGCACTGAGTACAGTCACCCGCACGTCAGTAGACCTTGAACTACGAAACCGCTTTACTGCTACGACATAAAGGCGCTATCATGGTTGAGCTGTTTAACCAAAATTATGTACGTGCAGCTAACAAATGTCTAAATTCCCGCAGAGTCATGCTCAGAATATGAAAGATGGCGATGCAAGGCTAAGCCGACAGTAATGCACGATATCTCACACGAAATTATTATCTCTGAGATTTTTATAGGTCTATTTACATTCGTAGTCGAGTTGTTTCTGCAACGTGATTTCGAGACAAAGAAAATAGACGATAATTGTGACATTTTGCGATATTTAAAATTAAATTACTGTTAGCCTGCATCATCCCACTGCTGGGCAAAGGCCTCTCCCCATGACTTCCAGTTCTTTCGATCCTGAATCGAAAATAAAATTATATCCACTTAAAATACTGGTATTCAGCTTCATCCGGAAGCCAACCACAACGTAGTTGGGAAAAGGCTAGGCAGATGATGATCCACTTATGTTTTAAATAAGTAAGTACCTGACATAATATAGGTATTATAGCTGAATACCATAATTAGCTTCTGGATAAATAATAAGTACAATACATTGTACCGCAGTTTTCCTGTAAGTACCTACATTGTTATGTAGGTACAAACCTAATAGGACAAATATATTGTTTACACAATTATTTATATACGTACTAGCTTCCGCCCGGGGCTTCGCCCGCGAGGTATGTCGATAAAAACTATCCTATGTCCTTCCCCGGAATGCAATCTATCTCTCTGCCAAATTTTATCGAAATCCGTTCAGTGGTTTAGGCGTGAAAAGCTAACACACAGACAGACAGACAGAGTTAGTTTCGAATTAATAATATTAGTATGGATAGTATATTTTATTTCATATTATGTATATTGAGAAAAAAATAGCGTCGTTTGTACCCAAATAACTACTTTTGAATCAGAGAATCAATTTCCTGAACCCACATTTAGTTTTTGGTCGTGGGTCCAAAGTAGTGGGACCATCATGTTGTATGTTAATATCCCGGACATTCCTATCGGTTAATGCTGTAAAAATCTCACCGTGAAAACTGAGGTGAAGTGAGCTGTCAATCCCTAGTACTAAGTGAAATGACAGTGCACATCAAGTTCACTTCACCTAAGTTTGCCCAGGGATGTTTTTGCAGAATAGACAGACTGCTGTCAAGTGTCAATAAAATATGCTATACACTTAAACATAGATAATCAATGCTTTTACTGCATGTCTATACTAGCACGTATGTACCTATTGTTTGTAAAATAATGGAGTCTACACACCATTGTTAATACCTACCGCTTAGCCGAAATCGCGCCTGGTGGCATATATACCCGCGCTGGGTACTGGGAAACGTAGCTAGTAATTACAATCTTTTTGTTGAATTAGCACCCCTAAACATTACTGTCTGTTCATGATTACTATAGTTTTGCCATCAGCTAAGTTTTTATGTAATTTTTATGTCAAAAGTCATTCGGACCAGGACCTTTAACTTCGCATTGAATACGTTACTTTTTATCGTATTAAACTTCGTAACAAAGTTCAGTCATAAATTCACAATAACTGTGGGTTATATTTCTCCGAGCAGTATGAGGATCGTTTAACCGTGAAACCGGCACAATACCGTCAGGCACGGCAATTGTGCGGGGTCGCTCGGCCGGGGCCCATTATGTGCTCAGAATGCTAAGCGTGCATTGATAACTTTCGTTACAGACTGTCACACGATGGATTTACGATAACGTTATCAATGAATAAATACTATTAACTACACATGTGGGTGCTATCATAACATTATGAACTTAATGAAGATGAAAGATTTGTTTGCCTTGGGTTTTCGATTGACAGGTGTATTTTTTTTAGAAAACCAGTATTTTTAACGTAGGCATAAAGGTTATGCAGAAGGCGGAGGACAGGGTGTTGTGGCACAGCCTAGGAGAAGCTTATCCAGTCCAGCAGTGGACTGCGATAGACTGAGTTGATTGAAATAAAGTTCTAGGAAAACACGCTTCTGATTACTGGTAACGATTTCTAACCGTTGAAAGTCTGGATCGATAGCGTATCGTTCCATAATGTACAAGGTTCCATTCCATGATCTGTAAATAATAATCGCCAATTCGTGACCACTGCAATGCGCATTAACCATTTGACCAATAGCCTTTATAGTACTTACTTAAATATTTGCTAACCAAAAAACGCGAAACGATTTCACAATAACCAATTAATTTATCATTTTACCACTTAAATTGTGTAACCGATAAAATAATTTGCGCATTGGCAAAATTTAATCTTTGTCGGAATTGGGAGCCAATTTCGAGTGTCAGATTAAACCAGTAATTATAATTAATTCGTCCACATCGTTTACTTTAGTGTAGTTATATCTGCTTAGCTTTTTCCGAACTATGTTGGGGTCGGCTTCCAGTCTAAACTAAGACTGGTTGCGAGACTTTTGGGCTTTCTGACTATCCGTAGTGACTGTCAAAGATTTAGGAATGACAGGACCGTAATTCGTAGTGACTGTCAGAGGTTTAGGAATGACAGGACCGTAATTTCCGAAGCACGGAGGGTCTCGATATGTAATGGATGGCCACCTACCCACGAACCGACCGCGGCAAGCGTAGCTTAACGTGCGGCTATTATTATTTAGCCAAGAGTTATATCTAGTATATTATATTTATAATTTATCGGCCTTAAATCTGTGTTATGACTGTTTAATTGCTGCTTGTTGATAGCCGGCAGATAGCTTTTCTGATTCCGGGTCGATACTGAGATCGGTGTCTGAAACGATTTCAGAGCATTTTCATGTTGAATTACTTGCTTTTATCTGTGATTTCATGAAGTGCAAAAACTAAGGAGGCTTCCAAAAATGCGTGGATGGTTACGATGGTTATGGGTGACTCATAATATGTACGTTTTTGCAGAAATAATTCAAATTGTAAAACATGACAGAGGTTACGAGAAAATGACAGACCTTTGCGCCAGAACCAGCTGAAATCATCGAGCACAAATTATAAGGCATTCGAGCCCAATTTTTACTCGATTGCAGCGGAGCCCAAAAGGAGGGTAATGATTTTTAGTTACGCTTTTGCTTCTGCTCCAATTCCACGATAATCAGAGATAAACCACATCTAAACATCTTAAAATGGCGCATTATGTTGTTTTGATAGTACGAGAATAACAATGCTAAATGATCCTCACAGCTATTCAGTCAGTAACGTTAATGTAACTGACACGTGCGAAAACTCGTGATCGCATATCGTACATGATAATTACAGCTGTGGAATATTTCTTTAATAAATTGTTAGTTTAGTTTTTGTTATTGTTAGTTTAGCCTTTGCCCAGCAGTGGAATGATGCAGTCCCACTTAACGTGAAATTCTAAAACTGTCTCTGAATTATCGGAAATAATGGTTACTCTAGTTTAGTCCCCAATCTCTGTTTGGCCCTATTATACTTATTAAAATAATTAATATCAACTATTTTCTTTGTCAAACTGACACAAAGTTCTGTTATTAATTAGTATTAGCGACAACAATATAAATAATCTAATTAATATTAATTTCTCACTTAGAATCATAAGTAATCTTAATTCCTGAACTGTGATCTTTCGAGACACATAATTATTTATTAGCAATAGATAATTTTAGTCTCGTGATTGTCGTGTGGTCTATGTACACACGGCTACACATCAAGCTATACATAACCGTGTTTAGCCGTGTGTACATACAGGGTGTTAAAGAAATTGCGTGCCATTGCTTAGGATTAGGTTCAGTATCGAAAAAGGAACCCAGGAAAAAAAAAATTGCATGATTAACCTAATTTAGTACCTACTAACTTAAAATAGCAATCGTTTAGAATTAAAATGATTTTATTTGTTTTCGGACGCGAGAAGTGAAGGACAAAATGACAACGCGTTCGAAAGTAGGTAAGTAATTAAAGCATTTAAACAAATAAAATAATTATAATTCTAAATAATTGCTATTTTAAGTTAGTAGGTACTAAATTGGGTTGATCTTGCATTTTTTTTTCTTTTTTTTTTCTTTTGGGTTCCTTTATCGATACTGAACCTACCCCTAAGTTATGACGCGCAATTTCATTAACACCCTGTATATGCACATAGCACTATTGCAAGCAGGGAAAACAATATAATATTAGAAAATTTCACGGAGTCTGGATTTGTGTCGCCCACTACTACATGGAACTACAATATAACTGCCAAAATGTGGGTGTACCATAGGGTACACGGTGCAACTGATCCTTCGGAATGGCGTAATGTTATATTATTAGGAACTTCTTAATAAAACTGTTGTTCATTTTCTTCTACTTTTTTATTTTAAGTCTGCGAAGATAAGATTACGTTTCTCTAAGTTCTGTGGTTAATATGAACTGACTGTTGTTTATCCTCCGCAATCCTTAGGACAATTACTAGCACTTTGTAAGCATAGAACCTATGCCGTAGGTCATAAAGTCGCTTTTCGATCTAACCCCCCATGGAACGCCTGGAGAAATGGGCCATTTTATTCTTAGAACGGTGAATCACTGGAGATTTTGCTTTGTCTCCTAATGGTTACGTGATTCAAGTTTAGATTGTCTTCAATATTTTTACACTGGTCGATCTCCAAGGTAAAGCAACGCTTGCCGAGGTCAGTCCGTGGATATGTGACCAACTGACCACCAACTACAAACCGAGACCCTTCCGTGTCGTGATTAGCACCCTGACTGTTATTTGTAAATCTTTGACAGTTGTTACGGGTAATCAGAACCCCGAAAGTCTGACAATCGGTCTTACCAAGGGGTATCGTGTTACCTAGTAACTGGGTTGAGGAGGTCAGAAAGGGAATCACTCCGTGTAAAATACTAATATTCACCTGCATCTGTTTAGACTGGAAGTCAACCCTTAGTGGCGAAATGGCTAGACAGATGACAACTTACAATATTTACCGGATCGTCCCATCATGGGCCTTTATATTAACTGTGGGTGTAATAAGCACGCCTCTGCCTATCCCTTGGCAAGACTCTTGATGTATCGTTACATATTTTATCAGAACTCCAATTTGCTTGTCAATCGTTAAAGGACCTTACCTTCTCAATATTTAATAGCAATAATTGCGTATAAAAAGGGTTAGGGTAAGGGCAACGAACCAAAATAAATAAATCTCTAACGCAATACGATAAAGTTTAATCTCATTTGTACCTTCAAAATTACTGCTTTCCTCTTGCCATGACAGATTGTTTGAGTTTATTTTATAACTAGCTGTGCCCGCGACTTCGTTCGCGTGGATATCGGAAAACAATAGGTAATGTGTCGCTTAGGAAAGGTGTAATTGCCACTCCTTCATTGAAAAGGAAGATTCATCAGATCTTGCCTGGTAACGCTTTCCTTACCTAGGGTTCGCTACCACGGCCCTTTCGACTGCAATCACTGCGTCTTCATGGTTCATAATGACAATGCGACGAAGTGTCACTTTGATTTTTGAGAATAAATTAAAATAAAAGCGCCTGCTCGAGGCTGATTATCTAACCAAACAGCCATAATTATGTCCATTTTATTTTGCGTCTGTCTTAGAATACCAACTTGTAAAATCATATCACCATTTTATCTAAAGTATATCTGAGATTAGTAGGTGAAGTTTGAAGTTAGTTTTTCTAAGTCTTGGTTTCTTCTCTGTGGTAAATTTAGAATGTCTTAACTTGGTATTGAAGATATCATATATACCTACCAATATTATGCCTTATAAAGCATCGAGATATCTAGATGATAAAAGGAAGAATACATTAATGGTAAGAGCTTCTACATAAAGTTGCGCGTGTAAAAAGCAACCCATTAAACTTTGGTTATATTTGACACCGGCCGCCATTTTAACTACGAAGATGAAACCCATGAAAACTTTAGACATGATTTTGATTTAGACCTTGTACTGCCGAAAAGCAGAAAAAAAATTGTAAACCAATAAAACGAAACCCATAAAAAAAAAATTGCAACCTCCGTCTTGGATTTTCGTTTTGACCTGCCTATCGGCTTCAGCACCCTCGAAAACTATCAAAACGACACCCATGACAAAACATTTAAAAAAATGGAGCCGCCATCTTGGGTTTTCATTTTGACCTGACTATCGACTTCAGCACCCTCAAAAACCATGAAAACGACAAACATGATAAAAAAAAATTGCAGCCACCATCTTGGATTTTCATTTTGACCTGACTCTCGACTTCAGCACCCTCGAAAACCATGAAAACGACACCCATGACGAAAAAGGTAAAAATTTAGGCAACCGCCATCTTAGATTTTTTTTTTGACCTCACTTACCGGGGTCAGGATCCTCGGAAACCATGAAAAATAGCTCTCTCTCTCTCTCTCTCTGTGTGTGTGTGTGTGTGTCTCTATCTACCTATTACTTTGAAAAATGAGGCATAACGCTTTTTCGTTATTTGACGATTTCTCCCTTAGAACTCCTACCGCAAGCTCCATATAAGAACTTTGTTAAAAAACGCTCTGCGTTACTCAACTTTCTATATCAATAATTATCTAACTTATTTATCGCTCAGAACACCACATTAATTATTATTATCTTACATTATCCTCACTTTTTGTTTAAAATTATTTTAGCGCCACAGGCGCCACTAAATAAACCATCAATGGAAAGCGATTTTGTTTAATATTATAATCATTATCATTACCTTTTAAAATAACATAGACATAAGTAGGTATCTGTGTTATTTCGTCATTTAAGTAAGCATAAACTAATAGGACGTGATTATTCACATCACAACAACAATATGTTTTCGTTAGTAGGTACTATATCGCGCCAATAGATGTCGTTACGTTTTACTAAAAAACGAAAAAGTTGTTCTAGAATACTTTAAATTGATTATATCTTTTGATAGAGTGAACCGATTGCGATGAAATAAAAACTAATCACTGCTCCGAGTTCTACACCATATTTGAGTATAAAAAGTAACCGTATTGGTTTGGTACTTTTTACGTTGACCCTGTTCAAATCAATAATCTGTCACATCCAAACAGACAAACAGACAAACCGACAAACAGACAAAAATTCCAAAAATTGATGAAATGGCATCTGTTGGTTATCCTTTAACACCCCAACTATTTTTTTTGGAAATATTTTCAATGTACAGAAACGTCTCGTCTACAGATTTATTATATGTATAGATTAGGTTCGTTATTAATGGTTTTTCGACTCTATTTCGTAAGTGTCAAGGTAGGCTACTGGTTGATAAAGTATTTCAGTCCCGCTACGGTCGATGATCTGAATGATTTGTTTGCCTGTAGTTTCGGACATGGAAATCGTGAGTCGCTTATTGTTTTCTGGGGCGAATGCTTCCATTGAAGGAAGTATTTTGGAACCTGAACTGCAGTGCCCAAAATGTCTAGTTCTTAAGCCCCCATCATAGCCAAAATTTACAGCAGAGTAACTCTTTGTTGCTGTAAACCATGTTGCTGTGTTGCAGTTACCATTTTGGTTTGCCCGTGTTTCCACGGACTGTGTGCACTTTAAAATTTGATGGGTTTACTTCCTGCATTATTTGAAATATCTATCAAGAAACTTGAGAACCTTTTGTTCAACATTTGTTCCCGCCGCTTTAACTGTTTCTGACTTTTTAACAAAGACCACTTGCTCTAAATATGCAAAACATTGATCGATGTGTCTAGTAGGGTACTAGACGATACCCAGTAACAAAGCATCTCGGATCTCCATCGTGTTCTAAGAGCTATGAAACGGTGCTTATGGTCAAGAACACTCTTCTTGCTTTGTGTGTCCGAAGTGTCCGAACCAGCAATAGTTTAACGGCATTGTTTAGTGACAATAACACCCTGTCTTGAGTTCTTGACCAATCTGAATAAGAACTTTGCGGTACTGTTGCGAAGGGTAAGGAAACCTTCACGAGTCTAGGCTTTACTACAATAGCTCATGATTTGATAGGATTAAGTAACCAAACCAGTCAGTAAGGATGGCAGCAGGGCTGACTGCCCAGACTCATCGTCATGCACAGCCAACTGCCAGCTGGACATAGGCTTTTCTTTGTTCATGCCAAACCTCACGCTGCTGTGCCAGCCTCATCCAGGTTCTACCCGCGATGGCAATAATGTCATCTGCTCAGCTCGCCGCCGAAAGGCCGACACTTCTAGTTATAGTCCTTGGACGCTATTCGGCTATTAATTATTCTGTGCTAATGTCCAAAAGTAACTCATGATAGTGGTGTAAACAAACCCTGTTCACTTCAAATTCGTATAGAATCGCTCACTAAAGTGACTTAGTTTGTAAGTAGTAAAACATTCATAAGTATTTAAAAGGTTTCAACATATCTCCAACTCGCCCTCTCTAAGATTCTCTCTCGTAGATTACAGCCCACTCCCTCTCAGAGAGGAGGCGCAGTGGCAACTTTATCGGCTGATTGTGTAACTTATGTTACTTACCACTTTTTCCAATAAGTAGGTAATTCGTAATTATTGTTTGATTTGCATTATTAAATAGTAATTAAAAAATAAAACTATTAAAATTGACGTTATAAAATTCACCCCAATTGTCACAAAAACATGTTTAAGATGGTTTAATATTAGAACTCCCTGTTGAAATGTTCAAATAATCAAACTATAGCACTCAATTTGTGAGTTATTCCGGTCGGATTCCCTGTTATGATCCCCTGCTTGTTATTATTGGTAAGTGGAACCATAAATTAGCATCTTTGGGTACAATTTCGTACAGTCAAATATTACTCGAGGACTCTGGGGGAAACTGTTTGTCCGTGGCTGGTGTTGGTAAAACTACCAATCTTCAGGGATATGTCAATCATCTTACATGAAGATTATGATCGTATCAATTACCTTCTTCAACAAATTCGTGCAGCGTACCTGATTACAGTAAAAATCTGCCGGTGAACCTTTAATTGAGTAAATTAATTCAACCGTGGCTAATGCAGTTTCTTCATTATAGCTCTGATAATGGCTTTACCCTCATAAATGTATGTTTCTGACCCAATGTCACGTTGCATCCAGTTGTTTGGAATAGGCATCGAACCTACGACTTTGGGTCTATGGGATGTAATTAAAATTTTGTCTCAAGAGCATAAATGACTTTCAGCAATGATTTCAAGTTATTGTCGTCTAATAAAATGTCATATTAATCTGATAACTTAGATCTTGAATGAACTAAGGAAGAAAATAGGTAGGTACTGTAATGAATCTAGACTGTTTTTGTCGCGAGAGTTCGTAGACCTCTTCATCCTGGCTGTCTTTCAGTTCTATTGACCCCTTGTTATTGTTATTCAACGTAGCTTGAATATTTTCTAAGTAGGACGTGTACTTTCTTGGAAAAACTTGGCACCCTTCGCAATTTCGCATGTAGCGTAGGCGTTCGTCAAATGGAGGCACCATACCCTGCGGTAATGCGAACTTAATCAACGCCAGATGCGAAGACAGGGTTTATGATCATTTTGTTTTAAGGGGAGTTAAACAAAGATTGCTTTGTTACTTGGATTAACGACAATAAAACTTAAATTAAATCTCTTGCATTTTTTAAATTTAGGATCCAACGAAAATACTTACATAATAATGTTTTGTGGGATCCAACGTCAAACATATTAAACTGGGATTCAAAAGTGGGATCCAATGAAAATAAATAACTTCTTCTGTAGTAGCAAGATGAGAATGATTTGAAAGATTGTCTTTCCCGTTTACGATTTAGAATTGACAACTAGCTTCATCTTTCTGACTGGCCGACTTCTTAGCAATAGAAAAGTGCCTGTAAGTGGTTTAATTTAAGTAAATAATGTAGGCCTGCTGACATAAATACTTGTCCTGAGACTCGTGACAGACATTTGTCATGACGACGCGGCATGCGATATGGTGACCCTTTCAAACTTTGAATCAAATTAAAGCTACCGCCGACACCGCTGGTGCGCCATCTTGTAAATATTTAAGGGAATTAACGGCACAAAGGTAAGGTCCCTAATGTAGTTCTAAATATTTACAGGCTTAAATTCAGAAGAGTTCTTTTTAAATATTTTATAATTATACAGATTTATATTGTTGCTACGCTTGCAGCGGTTGGTCTGTGGATGGGTGACCATCTTTACATACCAAGACCCCTCCGTGCCTCGGAAAGCACGTTAAGCCGTGGTCTGGTCCCGATTGTCTTTCTCGGATCTTTGGCAGTCGTTATGGGTAGTCAGAAGCCCGAAAGTCTGACAACCAGTCTTAACAAGGAGTATCGTATTACCCAGTAACTGGGTTGTGGAGGTCAGATAGGCAGTAGCTCCATGTAAAATACTGGTATTCAGCTGCATCCGGTTAGACTGGAAGCCGACCCCAACATAGTTGGGAAAGGGCTAGGGCTGATGATGATGATGACTGATTTATATTTTTGGAGTGGTCTTTTAACTTACTCAGAAGTGGAGGGAACCTCCACATTTCGCCAGTTATGTTTTCAAGTCCAATGGGAGAGGGGTCGTCTGTCTTATCGTGTTACCCAGTAACTGGGTTGTGGAGGTCAGATAGGCAGCTGCTCCATGTAAAATAATGATGTTCAGCTGTATCCGGTTAGACTGGAAGCTGACACCAATCATCATCATCATCTGCCTAGCCTTTTCCCAACTAGGTTGGGGTCGGCTTCCAGTCTAACCGGATGCAGCTGAATACCAGTATTCACCCCAATATAGTTGGGAAAAGGCTAGGCAGATTGATTGTGCGAGGGACCGAGCCTTTCACCAGTCTTCTAGTAATCCGGCATAAATAGCTGCGCCTGCGTGTCGATTAGGTATGAGCTATCTTGTCAGTGCCATTTAGGCCGTGACGGTACATAAATTAGTGTGTGTCATAATTATCAGCTGGGCAGGAAATCAGTAAAACTCTTTAGTTAAGCGATTACTCGCTAAGCCGCTTTGACAGACAAGTCGGCGATGATAAAATATGGAATGATGCTCTTTGTCTGGTTCTATATTCTTAATTAAGGGGACTATAGGACCTAAACGTAAAAAAACGCAAGTTTTATAATGCCTAAAAGTATATGGTCGACTACACTAAACAAAATAAAAAAATATATCATATTCTTCAGAATATAATTATGCTAGTTAGATAGTGTGATGAAAACATACAACTAATTTGATACGATAGAAAAAAATCATGAAGATAGATACCTCTAAAACTTTCTTTTTACAATAAAAACCAAACTACTAAACATACAATTATTCTAATTTTTTGTCAGATTATTCTACAAGCAACATACTAAAGCACAATTTTTTTAGTCCAAACAATAGATTTTCTGTAAATAGATAATTGCTTCATATTTTGCAATAAATTACCAGCGTTGTGTCATCGCGCTTCTCTTTCTTTTCTATGCAGTCCGATAGTGACCGAGCTTTAGGTCATGTAGCCCCCTTAAGAGTTTTAATAGACAATTTTAAGCTTTTTGTGAAGGAGCTTCTCTGGGAATGTACCTACTACCCCACCATCATGTACAGGTTGGCAGGGACATCGAAGCGTAACCTGTTACCACGGATTCAATATATACATACCTAATTCGGGACCCTCCTGCCTTGAAATTTTTGATAACCTACGAAAAATGTCTATGGTTTTTCTAGGGAGAATCATTTGCTGAATTCATGGTTACGGTTTGCGCGTCGACATCACCTGCCACCTTGTATTTTTATTCCGCCTAGCGCCGTTCCTGTTTCGGTTTAAGGGTATGGTTTTTGGGGTAATTACAGGCTCATGTGACATTTAAGCTCTGTCTCTGAGATGGCAACGCATAAGCGATGCCTCCTCTGGTATAGCAGATCCCATAGTCGGCGGTGATCACCTGCACATTAGGTGTGCCATCAGTTTGTTTACATTACCGTTCAACGGTAAAGAAAAAACATATTTGACCTGTATTTGGAGATATTAATGATTTTTGTTAGTTGCTTACGAGGTCTTATATGGGTTCCAACTGCCAACAGTCACCTGCTGCTGGTGGGCCGCCATTTTGCATACAAAAGACCAGTTAGCCGTGTTTAGTAAGCATACAATAAGTAATCTGTGGAATGCCGTTAAAAAAACATCCTAAAAATGGCAATGCTTAAAACGATCCGGACTAAAGACCAGTTCAAGAAAACGTTAAAATTTAGAAGCCACTTAAAACCATTAAGAATAGTAATTTTAAAGGCATATCTGTTTATTCTCATTTACATAATGTGAGCATAAAGGCATTTTTTTAACGATATTAACAAGATTAGACTCATCTGCCCTCAAAACGTTATTGTACTCGTAATACACACGAATGTGTTATCCTGAATATCGGTCGATGACACACAAATCGTTTTTTAAAGAGTTTTATTGTATAAAGTACATAATGTATTTATTATTAACGATTGGAATCTTGGTCATGAAATATTTAATTGAATATGTAGGTTGGTATGTCTTGGAGACTGACAAATTTTTGTCTATTCATACTCCATTGTTTTCCAAAATAGGGCTTTATATTATTCTCTTTAGGGCGTGTCCCGCCACATCTACTCTAGTTCATATTCATACATTTAGTGTCATTTGGCTTAGGGGCGTATTTCTTTCCACTCAATGCTGTATAAGCTGTTTCGTGGAATCCATTTCGCGAGGACTGACCTCTGTAGTTTCGTGGAAAATTTCTATACACCCACCGCGCTAGGAAAACGCTGATATCGTTATGAGTGTTACGATGAACTCTCTACAAGAATCTAAAAACTCCGATGAAACGCGGCGGAAGTCCAGAACTCTTGTTGTGCTTCGCCTATAGCCCACCCTGAGGGAAACAGAGACACTCCCCAATATTGCGCAGACAAAGGTGCACTCTCTCTCTCCTGCACTCTTATAGTCCGATGAGACGGCACGCAATCGTATACGGCGATCGCACCCAAGACCTCACTTAGCTTAGCACTCAAGCCTGCCACTCCACGCGCGTTCCTGAGTGTCAGATAGACGGACGGACATCGCACTTCGATGTCCGTCCGCCTATCATAAGTTTTCCATTTTTTCCTTTTAAGTAGTAGTAGTTGTATTTATATTTTATTGATCTCTTAGATGAATTGCAAACTATAGTTTTGTATAATTAAGAAGCATTTCTTTAATTTTCTGAATGTAAGAACCATGAATCCGTTTATTATGATGGTGAAAGAGCATGGCAGTTGAGAATTTGTCATGCACTGATGGTGGCGCGTGTGTTGGATTGGATCGTTCCCTACAAAATGGTTGAGCTGGATGGTGCTGATCCACGCGTCATGTTCGTGAACGGGCCCGGCGCCGTCGGTTGAGACTGGTCATCTCTTAACTGCCAGGGCTTATTTTGAATTGTTTGTTCATTAGATTTTTTTTTACATTGTTCTCATATATAGAAGCAACAAGAATAGTGTACCCAAGATTTTGTAATATTTTGATTTAAAAGAGTGTCCTTGGAGTTTCTTGCCCGTTCTTCTCCATAGAGATCTACGTTTTGGAATGGGCAACTAGCTTCAACTTTCTGTCTAACTGACCGACTATTTGACAATTCAAAAGTGCCTTTAAATGGTTCAATTAAATGCTTTGACTTTGAGATACGGAACGCCTACATGCTGCCGTCCATACCAATTTACAAACTAAAGTAGATCGGGAGCTTCTAGGCTATCGAATAATGAAGCACAAGGGTGAAGTATGCTCAACGTAAAGCAAATATCGTCGTATGCGCACTGTGCATGTGTCTAGCACGTATGGTAGTTTGAAACTATCTCCATATTTCATTAAGTTGCTCTTAATACCTATAATTAATAATTGGATCTGTGCGGGATGAATCATCACCCTTAATTATGTAGTTAGCTAGTTATTAAATGTTCATTAGATTGATACACGCCTCCCAACACGTGTATCGGCGTTACTCATATTATGTTTTTCTTG
Source organism: Gortyna flavago (assembly GCA_963669345.1). Lineage (NCBI taxonomy): Eukaryota > Metazoa > Arthropoda > Insecta > Lepidoptera > Noctuidae > Gortyna > Gortyna flavago. The sequence continues at coordinate 1,149,424 of OY770139.1, forward strand.
CTGTTGTCACAAATACATTTGATTTCCTTGTTTGGTATACGATTTTGTTCGCGAAAACTTCGACTTTTCCTACTCGATAATATGTAACTTGTAGGTTTAAATAACACCTATCATCTGCCTAGCCCTTTCCCAACTACACACATCAAAAGTGTCTAGGGATCAACATATATTTTTGCAATAACTTTTCTCCTGATTGATATTAATTAAAATTTTCTTTAAGGATTCATCAAATAAAGTGTTTTCGTTTGTCACAGTAACGATAAACCAAGTCACCTTTGCATTAATAAAGAAATTTGCCATTTTCCTAATAAAGGGATTTTTGACATTTGAACCACTAACACAAAAGTTCGAAAAAAAGACTGAAATAACAGTTTTCTTTAAAATTTTATTGGGTAACTTAAACAATTAATAATCCGTGTTTCTACCGCGAACACTAACAACACAAGAACATCGGTTTGGCATACTCAAAATGAGTTCATCCAAATCACGCTGTGGAATGGCCGCCCATGTTCGTTGCAACAACAAAAAAAGGTCTTCTTGCGACTGGATACCCTCCATATTCGGCAGAGCTCTTCTCTGTAGCATATCCCATGCATGCTCAATCGGGTTCAAGTCTGGCGACTGAGCAGGCCAGGGCAGGACATTGATGTTAGCTGCGGCGAGAGTCTGTCTTACAACTCTTGCGGTGTGCGGTCGTGCATTATCATGCATTAACTGAAATAAGGGACCGATTTGCACTTGTAGAGGAACGATGACGTCTGATACAATCGTCTCAGCATAAATTTGAGCGTTGAGGTTGCCTCTGATCCAAATCAACTCAGTTCTTCCGCCGATCCAAATACCCGCCCATACCATGATGGTTCCACCACTATAAGGATGGACTTCCTGGCAGGATTTTAATCGCTGTTGGCGTCCAGGGGTTCTCCAGTGTCGTATACGTCTTGTATCCGGTCTCATACCAAAACGAGACTCATCAGAAAAGCACACGAAACGCCATTGTTCTTCTGCCCAATTTCTGTGTTCAAGAGCACATTGATATCGAATCCTACGATTGTGCATTGCTATAGGTGGTACCCGTAGCGGTCTTCGGGAATGAAGGTTCACTTCATGCAAGCGGTTTCTGACTGTTTGGTCGCTAATTAAGTTCCCTGAAGAGTGATGAAGCCTCACGGCTAACATCATGGCGGTTATTGTTGGAGCTCTTCGAGTTAAGATTTGAATGTATCGGTCTTGTCTCCGTGTGGTGCAGCGATACCGTCCTCCATGGCGCTCAGCCACGGTACCAGTGCTTCGGTAACGTGTCCAAAGTCGACTGATAACACTCTGACTTGTATTCAGAGCTAAAGCCACAGTACGTTGCCGGGAACCAGCTTCTATCATTCCCACGGCTCTGAGCATTTCTTCCCTGCTTAAATGACGTCGCCGCTCCATAATAACGTTGGTTTTAATCAGTAGTAGGGAAACAGTAGCACTAATAATGTCTTCAATGCGTTGTATGTTTTTATAGGGAAAATATTGACAGCTGATTTTCATCTTTTACTCGAATTTGATTCACAGTTCCTGATTCAAATTATGAAATGCACCAAAAAGGATCCATATAAATTTATAAAATCATAAATTTATTACAAAGCCACATCTCAATCTCAAGAAATCCGCATAAAAATGCTTGATCCCTAGACACTTTTGATGTGTGTATGTTGGAGTCGGCTGCCAGTCTAACCGGATGCAGCTGAATACCAGTACTTTACATGGAGCGACAACCCAGTTATTATACTGCGTAATACGATACCCTTTTTAAGACGACTCTAACGACTCTAAGGACTGAATAAAATCCATAAGACTGGCTTAATTAGATCTATGTATTTATCGTCCTGGCGTTTTAAATACTGATATAATAGATTTATTTTCGTTGGATCCCACTTGAATCCTAGTTTAATATTTTTGGCGTTAGATCCCACAAAGCATTATTTTGTATTTCCGTTGGATCCCAAATTTAAAAAATGCATGGCCACGTTTTATTGTCGTTGAATCCCAAAAACTATTTACGTTGGATCCCAAGTGCTTAAAAAAATCTGAATGCGGATACTTTCAACAACAAAATTGTTTATAATAAAATGAGGGTATATTATTGTTGAGAAGATGCGCAGGAAAAACAAGTTAACCGACATAGCCCGCAGAATTTCCAAACCTAAGTTCCAGTGGGCAGGGCACATTGCTCGCAGAACAGATCAACAACTTTATGTTTTTCCATCAATTGTGTTGATGCTGCGTGTTCTTTTTCGCATTTCTGTATTCTCATCTGTATCCATTGCTATCTCTTCCGAGCTTGTCATCATGCATGAGCTACATTGACATTGTTTGTGCCGACCTAATATTCTAACTTATTTTTCCTCATTTATTATTATTAGCCGTTTTGTGTCCCACTTCAGGGCAAAGGCCTCTTATCCACAGTTCATCATCTGCCTAGCCTTTTCCCAACTATGTTGGGGTCGGCTTCCAGTCTAACCGGATGCAGCTGAATACCAGTATTTTACATGGAGCGACTGCCTATCTGACCTCCACAACCCAGTTACTGGGTAATACGATACCCCTTGGTAAGACTGGTTGTCAGACTTTCGGGCTGCTGACTACCCGTAACGACTGTCCACTGTGTGACTGACCTCTTATCCACAGTTATAAAAGTAATTTTAGGTCATCCTAATTCGAGAACTTTCGCATGAAATCCGAACCAGTTTCGGACCCCTATTTGTCTCTTAAGTCCTATAAGCCAAGCTCGAACGCGACCCACTTAGTCACTGTTGTTTAATATGCATATCTATGTTCGGCTGAGAGCCATCTATGCTCGCCGGTGGCCGCTCAAGTGGGAAAGGTCACACCATTTAAAAACTGGCCATGTCATGACCTATCAACTAGATTTATTCTTTCGTTGTGATTAAATATTGGGACAAAACATATCGGGGTTCTTCCGGATGTGAATCAACAATGCGTCCATTCGAGAGCGGACTCATCGCTTTCCATTCATTTCGTCAATGAAACGCCTTGAACACATGAATTAAATGCTAATGGCTGACGTCATCACGTCAACGCCGGCTGTCGCTGAAAACCAGCGCTGGGGCTCTGTCTCGTACAGGGTCATAGCATTATGCTGAGCGATGGCCGTTTTGCGTGGATGTGACGCATGTTTTCTCTCCCATATTAATTATTTTTAATTTTTTTATATATATGTTTTTCTTTTGATGCGTCATGTTTGCCGCAAATAAACGTATTTTCTTTCTTCTTTCTTTCTTTCTAATGTGGCACGTCTCCCCAAGTCTCCATACAAGTTGGATGAACCTTGCAATCCTTCCAACAATGTTTCGGCTTAATCTTCGAACGTTTTGCCAACGATGATTCTGAATTTCAAAGGGGTTCCGGGGTTCCAGTCTTATCAAGTATTCTTGCATCTTGAAAAGTTGATACCGGATACTCAGACATCCTAAAACTCTGACCAGATCTAGATAATTTAACTGACTTTCAGGCTAAACGTCTCATCACATATATCGATTGATACATTGATTCAAAATGACTATTAAAAATAGAGTAATGAATGGAAGCGTTTGGATTAGCAGACAACAATTAAGGTGACAACTAGTTGGAAAAATATCTCCAGATCCGTACTATTATTTACTCAAATGTAGACGAAAATAAAAGTCCTTGTTGACACAGTGAAACAGACAGTAGATATGACTACACCAGTTGATAACAAGGACGGGCGTCTATGCGGAAGAGATGGCCGATGACCTTATTCCAGAATTGTGCGCTTGTTTTGATGATTATACTGGCATTTTTTACTGCATTATACTGTTCCGCTGTCATTGATGAATTCAAAGAAATACTATACGACATTTTCATCCGACTGGTCTTCCAATTCTACACTAACAATTGCGTGATGGTTGTTGTCACAACTGTCCAGAGTAGCACCTATGTAGACGGCAAAAGAAATGGTATTTCGGACAAAAGAAGACTCGAAGGACCATTTCCACATAAATACTTTTGATAAAAAGTGCTTCCTTTACGTACTAGTTAAAAATTGAACTAGTACAAAAAGGAAGCACTTGAAGAGACTTGACAGCAGCGACCAATGTCAATACATTGGTCGCTGCTGTCAAGTCTCTTCATATATTGTGGCAAGGACATCGCCTCGCAAACTAAAACCATGAATTCATCACGTGATTCTAGACGTCCTAGCGTAGAAATGAATCGTCAATTTTTTGAAAAAAATCTGCTGTTTCAAAGAAAAATGCCTTACCTACGCGGTCAAAATGTATGGTATGTGTATTTTTTTTTTGTAATAATCGACGTAAAATTTCTTCGAAAGGGGGTTCAGAATCATGAACTGAATCCATTTTTACAGGTTGCACGTCGATGTCCCTGTCACCGTATACGTCTACAAAATAAAAATAGACTTGATATCAGCGATCAATACAGTACAGATTTACTACGACAATAGTTTTAGTGACAGTGATTATCCCTGCTGTTGCTCCGTGTTATTATCATCATCTCAGTCTAACGTCGTCCACAACTGCGGTGTTATTCTGTAAAAAGATCACCGTGATAGCTTAGGTGAAGTGAGCTGTCATTCCACCTGATGCTACTACTAAGTTTGTGGTGAGATTTTTACAGAATAGCATTACTGCTGGATAAGGTCTCCCCGTGGATCGCTACAACGAAAACTTCGTGAAAAAAAAAATATATTCAGTAGCATCTGTTTTTAGTGCGTATTATATGAATTATACAGTAAGTACGGCTTAAAACTTAATTAAATTACCCAGGTTTGTTATCATACGCCACGGGCACCCACCGGCTCTGCCTATTGAGTATTATAAACAATTTCATTCATTTACACGTGTTTTTATTAACGCTTCAACACGTTGCTTAATGTTTATTTCCATTATGATTACTTTCACGGCTGTGTTTACACTAAAACTGAAAAGAATTTCGAGTTGTTGTGTCATTCGTTAAGATTGCTAAGGAAGGGGTCACGTCACGTGCTTTTTTTTAACCGGCTTCAAAAAAGGAGGTTCTGTTTCCTAAAATGTTTTTGACATGGTGAATAGAGAATAGGCATCTTCTAGCTAGGCTTTAGATAGTTTTGTTAGGAATTTCTTAGTAACAACCCGGAGTTTGGAAGTTGGCTGTCTGATTGATACCCCTGTGCCACGAGAAGCATGTTATGTCGTTGGCCCTGCGTCTGATCACTCTCCGGTTGTGTCAGATTGCCGTCCCATCGGACTATGAGAGTGAGGGAAGAGTAGACACAGGTGCACTCTCACCTGTGTCTACGCAAACCCTTTGCGGTAAATATCTCCCGCGCCGATAGCTGCTCTCGGCTGAGAACGTGGCTGAAATTAAGTCTGGAGGACTTCTTCAGATATTTGCGTAGGTTGATGACTTCATCATTTACCTAGTGCTAATTAATTAATTAATTATGTTCAATACCCATTTCCAAGTTGAAATCGGATTCCAGTCGTCCAATATTAGCATTTAACATAAGTCTGCTTTCAACTATCTCCCTCATAACAGTCGCAAAAAGTATAGGAATACCACACAGGTAAACTGTTCGAACGTTAAACCATAAAAAATGCTTATTTGGCGTTAATTATTGTGGTCAACCTTCCGCATATAAAATTAGTACTGTAATAAAAATATTTGATATAAAAATTCAATTCATATCAACAAAATATTTGCCGGAAATCTGGCTGAACAGGAAGTTGATTTCGAATTGAAACCATGGTAAAATTATCTTTATGTGTGGTGCTGTTGGAACGAAAATTAATTAAAGTGGTCTTCAGTCAGTATGCAAGTAACTGATTTTCTAAATTGGATGTAATAAATATGCATGCCACGAGAGTTCTGCGTTAAAGTTTTATCTGCATGACAATATGGCTGTCATAGACTAATAAAAAAAGATGGACTCCGCGCCACGCATATCGAAAGTGAAGCACAGTAAGTATGCCGGGACCGCTTGTACAAACACGGCATCACGCTCACATTTACATCATAGTATGCCGACATAGCCGACCGGCCGCCATTACGTGACACGACAGCGTCAATCGTCAGTCACGCACATAGATCGGTACGGTGCGGTGCTTCACTTTCGATATGCGTGGCGCGGAGTCCATCTTTTTTTATAAGTCTATGATGGCTGTATACTCTTTTGGAAATGTTGCTAAACCCGGCTTCCTGGCGTGTAGAGGCCAATTAGAATATCTATCGTCTCTTGTATGGCTCGCACCCCTATTGCGTCATACATTGCGGCGACCAGAATAAATTCTATTTTATTGTAATTTTTTACGTTCAAAAGTGCCTTTTAAGTGCCTTTTTGAAATAAATACTTTGTCTTTTTGACATTTTCTTTCAAAATGCGAAGCACGAGGATTTTGAAAGAAATTGCTTCTTCTTAGCGTGTCGATAGCAATCTAAATGGACCTGGCCCAGAATTCGGCTACTTGTTTGGCGCCATCACCAGCGTCCATCAGTTCCTGTAACTTGCAGCTGTCAGGACACGCAGGACACGATATTAAGTGTAATCCATTGCTACATATATTTATTTGAAAAGTTCGTCTGCTCGACAGTGTAAGTAACGTAATGAATGTTGATGAAATACCAAAATGAAAGGCATTGCAATTGTGTGTTACGTAATTGCTTCGCAGACTCTAATGCTCATCAAAGATGAAATAATTGATAGTTCGTAGACTTTTAAAACAAAGGAACAAAATCAAACATCATCTTTAGACAAAAAACAAATGAACAACCAAAACGTTAAAAATTCAATCATGAACCAACCACAAAAGACATTATCCTCAAGCAACCCGTTAAATAACTTCGCGAATATAATCCAGCGTCTGCCGTATAAATAAACAAAACCGCGTTTGCGCAGCTCCCAAACGATGTTTTGGTCTTCCGCGAGAACACCTAAATTTTCCTTGATATTGAGTCTTCAAATATGTTTGTTGTTGTATCGTAACGTTTCGAGTGGATTGCAAGAATACTCTTAGGAGCCCGTCAGCTTAACCTTGAAGATTCTTGAAATCCATTATCTTTCTACCGTAATAATACAATGTTGAGACGACAATAAATGAAAACATTGGCAATACTAATGCGTAAGAGTATTTTGGAACTATCAAATAAAGCCCAACATCGATATAAAAAAGTGAAAATAAAATAGATAGTAGTGATGGGCCGACTATGGATTTTGCCGATCAGCCGACTAGCTATAGTGACAAAACTATTGGATATATTTGGTTAAATTTTGTATGCAAACTGGGAACATAAATGTAATGACATTAGATAAAATTATGAAGTTTAATTTACTGTCGCCTCCACCTTGTGTAGTAGTATCTTAAAATGTATAACCTTACGAGCTTTGTAAACATGATGTTTAGTTGTTGATTTAACCAGTTGTTTTTTTCTTGGAACCAAGGACCAAAAAATATAACCTTACTTGACGCTCTGTTTCTTAACTCTAGGTGTTCAGTTCCGGAACGACGTCGCGGTGTACAAACAAACAGTTTATGAACGGCGCATTTCCGTCACTTACGCTATCAACTTTTGGACAAGCAAACATTTAAACTGTCTCAGTATAAAATCTGTTATCTTAGCACACGTATAAACTGGGACATGTGGCCGGACAGGTAAAATTAATTTCCAAACAAAGTGATCTCTTTTTCCTTGTTCACAACGACATACACTGTCTTCGTTATTTCGACTACTATCTTTTCGTTTAAACAACGTAGTAGTAATTTTAAAATACCTTTAAATTTTAATGTTCCTCGAAATGGCTAGGTTTACTTTATTAGTTCCAAATTGTTGCGAAGCGTCTTCTCAAACCGGCTAGGACCGGTTTCGCAAATCGCAATCTGGTTTGTACCGGTATCCTGGCTATGTGAAACCTGAGTGGAATACCTCCTTTTATGGTGTAAGCGATGCCAGCAACTCTGACGGAAATGCCACGACTTTGTGAGATTTTTGTCACTATAGACATAAAATTAAAAAAGAGAATATTACGTCCTGTCCTTTATGTTTTACTTTGATTTATACAACAATTTCTTTGTTCACTTGAAATGCTCCCGTCTCCGAGGTATGCAAACGAAGATCTTTCGCAAGCTATTACTAGATTCTCCGTCTTGCAAATACTAAATTCTTGGCAAAGTTTCGCTACAAGTTTCTGAGAATAATGGCATAGCAGCAAAGCAGTAATGGCTGGCATAGTGCAGTTGCGTATTTATTTCCTTTTTTACTTTAACTTGCGCTTCTTCAAGTATCAGTAGGTACTCGGGCATCCTACTTAAAAGTTTTATTTGGACAACTAGTCCTTGTTGAACATATTATACCCGAATGAATGAAGATTTTGATTGCCTCGTTGCTCTAGTGGTCGCAAGCGCTATTGCTGAGCATGAGGTCTTGGGTTGGATTCACAGCTTAAGTGTCATTGAGTTTTTCCATCAACAATTTCTCAGTAGCAGCCTGTAGTCTGGATTTATGCCTGGCTGATGGTAATAGGCTTGCCCCAATTACATGGGACTTCACATAACTGGCGAAATGTAGTTGTACTTTAGATAGGTACAACTCTGCCTAGCTCTTCGGGAATTACAGTTGTGGTGTTATGTTGTTTTGATTTCGTCGTAAAAGAATCAAAGCTCTTTTCACTGTACGTATTTTTCTGTTCATTTTCGTCTTGTGTGTTTGTATGTGAGTAAATAAATGGTTAAATCAAATAAACAAATAAGATCTTCAGATCAATAACGCTGAGTTTCCTTTCATTGCTGTCGCACTTATAGGGCGAAAAACTAATTATCAGTTTCCTCTAGTTGACCCAATTAAGGCAATAAAAGCCGGTGCGAACCCTAAATTATGAGAAAGCCTCGATATCCTCCGAATTTCTTACAAAAACTTTCTTAAGAAGGAATTTGAAATTCATTTTGAGTCACTTCTCATCTAAAGTGTTCTACGCTCAATTAAGTACTTAAATTGCCTAAATTTGAATTATCGCCTTGAATTTCCATAATATTTACAAAAGAAGACCCTAATTAACTTAAGACCCTTCTGAAGAAGAAAATGTAGTATGATAAACGACGTGAAATTGATACTAACGGATGAGTAGATATTTCGTTTGGCATATTAATCAGAGCTGTCAACTTAAGCACAGGCACGTAGGTAATCAGGCAACAAATTCTATAAATTCTATAAATAGGACGTAGGCTGATGAAAGTTATTTAAGACTAGCTGATGCCCGTGACTTCGTCTGCGATCAAGACAAAAGACACGTAGCGCCATCTATTATCATAATAACGTTATTTTTGTTTTCCTCGGGATTAGCAATTTTTTTTCGGGATGAAAGGTACCCTATGTCCGTTCCTGACAACGTATATGCAAAATTTCAGGATGATCGGTTCAATGGTTTAGGCGTGAAAAGGTAACAAACAAACTTACTTTCGCATTTATAATATTAGTTAGTATTCACGATTATGTTGCCCTATAAATTTCCCAGACGTGGCAGTAAATTTTCTTTATCGAGTGCAGATTTTCTGGGAAAAATAACCTTTTAGAATTTGCAAACATTCAGTTTCATGATTACTCCTTCCTGTGAGAAATTAACAGTTGATAATATTCATAAAATCTTCCATAAATATTTAATTATAGATTAAGTACTTACTAAAGGTTTAATTTGGTCCGAAAGAAACGATCTCGAAATTCATCGTAACTTCTTGGCATTTTAAGAATATAAAAAAAAAAAGTATTAATCTTCTACGTTGTATTCAACATTATCAATCTTTTAACCAAGTTAAAAGTTGATACAATTAAGTACCTACTGCTAACAATAGTTAAACATTTGACACAGAACATTCGCCTATAGATCACGTTTGGTATGCGACCGGTCAAAATTTATCAGTGACCCTTTATTATCTCAAGATATGTAGGTCGGATTCTGCGTAGTGCTAGATAGGATACTCACGTGTTCTGTCACTGTGCGGATGGGTGAGGGTCTGAATTCTGATGGTTTGTCAGATAACGCACAACTTAAACCACTAGGAGCTGAGCGTCATACATTTTTACATTCAAAATTGTACATACTTAGTAGTATTACATTTAAGTTAGGAATCCGCTGGATGCGGGAAGCATAGAACCGGTCGAAGTGGAGATGCTTGGGGGAGGCCTATGTCCAGTCGTGGACGTCTCTCGGCTGAAATGACGATGCACTCGTATGTTTGTTAGAGGATTTAAAGGTGTTCATAGAAAGGATTATTTTCCAAAATCAACCCTATTGTGTGTTTCGGAAAATCTGATTTCTTGCGCTTCCGTAATTCAGGTGGAGGAACTCGCGGTCGAGAGCAAGTATAATCTTAACGTCTTCCATGTACTCAAAGAGATTGGTTACGGTAACTGAATAGGTATAAAGCAACATAATATTTAAGACACGTGCGCTGTACTAATAATAGTTATTGTAACAATGGATCTTACAAGTGTCAATAAAGAGCAAAACCGTTTGAAGGAAGCTTTCTCTTAGCATTTAAATGGTTTTTATGTGTTATTTTATTTTGTATTGTGGTTGAATATGGTTCAAATTATTATCTTAAGCTTCTTGGGATTAGTCCTTCTAGTCGTACTTAGTCAATCCAATCTTTGCCATTGTGTTTTTCTCTTACCGTACTCACTACGATATATTATCAAGCTATACATTTTCAGTACAAGCTGACTTTTCATTGTACGAAAAGCATATACAATGCGAGGTCAACTAAAACTGGAAATGTATAGCTTGATATGTCGTAGTGCTTACCTATTTGATTTGATACCATCGTTGTTCGCTTTTATAAGACATTCCTTTTTTCCAACATCTAGCAAGAATTTTCCATTACGTAACAGAAGAAAACCGAATGGCCAAATGTTTCCGCCCCTACCTTAACCTTTGCTGATCCAAGCTCAGATATTGATCATTCAGATGATGTCACCCGCGTTCAGTCGCATGCTACAAAACCAGGGATTAATATTGCCAAATAATACGGATAGTGAATCCGAATGCCGGGGAAGTCAAGGGCAAGCCCGTTTTACGTAATATAGCTGACAGATCCCTGTTTTTGTGAATAAACGTGTATATCTTTGTAAGAGGCAAAAACAAGAGTTTACGGTGTCCCGGCATGAACAAAGAGTTTGATGAAATTACCCTTTGTTTTGTGATTATTTTATGCTTTAAAAAAAAACACGAGTAATTTTGTAACATAATAATGTCATGTCGTTCGCACATCGTCCAGATATCTGTATTTTTCGTTTTTGGATTCTTATTAAGCCATATTTTCAAGTCGTTTTGTGACATAAACGTTTACGCAAGGTCACCTACATAGCATCCACCTCGGTTTAAAAGATTTATCACAGCGAGCGCTACTTTAACCCGCATTTCCGAGTTAAGTCTGCGCTGAGCGGCGAGATAAGCTCTTTTCCCCGGCAATACTTAATGAGCTGTTTTCTCTAATTCTCTGAGAGGGTATGCTTTCTACGTATAATGTAGAAAAACTACATTAAAAGCGTTGCTCGCTTCTCTGAGATGTTTGATCTTGAGCCTATTCAGAACTTTGGTGACAAGTTCGTGAACTTCGCCGTCTCTTACAATCTTAAGAATGCCACGAATCGAAACTTGGTCTAAGCCCTTGACAACAGGGCACGCCGCGATAGCGGCGGTAAGGCCCCTCTTTGAGGAGTGGCTAGAGAGGCGTCACGGCGCCCTCACCTACCACCTGACGCAGGTCCTCACCGGACACGGTTGTTTCGGGAGGTTCCTGCACATCATCAGGCGGGAGGAAACGCCCGGGTGTCACCACTGCGAGGGTCGCCCAGAGGACACGGTGGAGCACACGGTGGAGGTCTGTCCCGCTTGGGCAGAGCACCGCCGTGTCCTCGTAGAGGCGATCGGCAGCGGCGGCGACCTCTCGCGCCCGGCCCTGGTCCAAGCCATGGTCCGGGGCGAGAGGGAGTGGGAGGCAGTCACCTCCTTCTGCGAAGCAGTCATGCTAGCGAAGGAGGTGGCGGGATGGGCGAGGGAGAGAGCCGAGAGGGCCGCCCGTCCCAGCCGCCGCGGTAGACGCCCCGGGCGTCGGGAGCCGCGTGACGACTCCCGGCCACCGTAGGCGCGGGCTTGCGGACGGCGAGTAATGGGTAGCTCGCCGTCCGATCAGGACCAGGCCCGTGCCGGACGGCGCGTATGTGTTCCACGCGCGCGCGCCTCAAAGAGATGTCAGCAGATAAGGAGGGGCCGAAGCCTGCCGGGGCAGCGGGATTGTCCGAAAGGGTTACCGCTGCCCCGGAACATAAAGGGCTAAGGAAGGAACACGGATGGGTTTTAGTCAGTAAGAGTCTGACACTCCCTTCCGCTCCACCCAGAGCGGGAGGGGTCATTGGATGATTTCCCATCCTTAAAAAAAAAAAAAAGCCCTTGACAACATCTCATGTTTGAACTGATCTTGAAAACTTCCGAGTGAACTGTAGTATAGGACAGCATAATCTTCCTGCAGGACTTTTAACCAGGATTTATTCAAATTAATTCCCTCAAATCCGTTGTTGTCTATAAATAACATGAAGTTGTTTACTTACTCCATAGATCTTCGAGGATTAGACAGAATAAATAAAATCTCGCAATTACCCGAGGGGGAATGTCGTCAAGGTAAACTCTCCCAGAATAACACGAATGAATGCACCTATTGAACAAACGCTGTGTGCGTGTCTGCCGTAATCAAATTAAAGATACATAAGACCATTTTGTTATTAAATATTAGCGTAGAACACGCATGTTATGTAAAACATGATATTTATAAGCTGGAATGAAGAATAATATGCGGGTTACCTCTACTGTTGATCTAAGATCTAAATAAACTTAACTTATTTTGTGAATAATTTCATTAGGAATTTGGAAAATTACCTTGGAGCAAGAATTCCGTGATCAAGATTACATAACTGGGGACTTTCTCTTTTTGGCTTAATGTCTATTGAGGGATTTTATCTGAGAAGGTACTTACATGGACCTTGCCAAGAACACACCGGGCAGAAGAAGTTAGAAGGATTTAATGATAAAGCTTCTATACGAGTGGCTATTATTATCATCAAAATATAAAAGGATCATGTTAAGGATTCGAGCAAAGACGGCCTGTCGAATAATAAAACTGTTAGTCCTTATAGGAATTGTTTCCAAGAGAATAAATTCCTGGGAGAGTCATTCCATTCGATGAAGCTGCCCATAAATGTTTAATTTATGTCCTCAAAAGTAATAATCGAACATCTTCCAGGGGATTGGCGAGAAGACTATAACATTCAAGTTTGATGGCACTGCTATCTAGAATTTGCGATTTTCCTGGAAAGCCGTTAAAACGCTAAGTGTTCCTAGAAGCCAAGTTATTTGCATGAAGTACAGGTTCATTGCAACACTTAGTCGGAACACGTACCTAACCTCGCGGTTGCGTGCCTCTAAATTGCTGAGCTATTACTAGCGTCATGTCACTGTGTTTAATTATACACTATAAGTACTTGGTTATTAATGGACACTTCTGTGTGGACACGCTGGTTGTTGATCAAAGTGGCCAATTTGTTATTGCTCTATTCGTTTAAACCGTCTTTTATAGCTTAGTGCGTTTATAGATAAGCGTTCGCACGCATTTTTCTCTACTTCATTTTCACCCAACTATTATTTTTAATGCACATCGTTTAAATTGAATCAATTGCCCCCATAGCTCCTCTGTCACGTTTGCGCACCGGCAATTGTGTTGAGTATTCGTAATCGGTCGGATTGATCTCGTCAAATTGCTCCCCTGTCCCCACGACCTTCTGGTCGTCCATTTCAGGCACTTTGATGTTCGTAGTCCCCCTTCCGTAACAATGTTTCATCCTGTTTTTGACTATTGCCAAAATGTTACTAAAGCGTGCCATATCTGGAACTAACGAATGTCAATAAAAAGTACATTTACATGCAAACTCGTTTGTCGTCACTTGCTTTTTCAAGTTCCTTTGTTTTGTATAAACATGTGGTCGTGAACTCGTGAGTCATCGTCATCACACGTGCCTATTTTCCCACGTCAAGTAATGACGACTTTATAATAATGAAATGAAAAAGAAATATTTTCCATAAAATCGATTCTACTTAATGTCTGACAAGGACGTTTCTAACCTATGTGTAATGATAGCTATTATAGAATATCTTTATATTCTTCATTTAGCGATGTTTAATAGGTCTTGGAACCAATTCACATAACGGTTCTTGTTTTCGATTTTTCTGAACGTGATTAATGTGCCAGTTGCCAGTTGCCTACAAGGTTAGCAGACAGCTAAAAGATAAATAAAGAAGGAAAACGTTCTTGACCATTTTATTTTCAGCCCTAATTAGGAGTACCTATCTGTCCAAGTACAGTGGCCATCTAGGATTCTCTAGGGTTGTTACAAAATTACTGTCGACAAAATATTTTGTAACAATATAATTTGAAAAAGAGTTTCCGTGGAGCTACTTGCCCGTTCTCCTCCATGGTAACCTTCTCCGCGTACTTTTAATGGGCAATTAGCTTCATTTTGCTGACTAATCGACTCCTTGACCATACAAAAGCGCCTTTAAATGGTTTAATTTAAATATATCGTTTGTGTTTGATTAATATTATCTACACCTTTCGTAGTCCACCGTTGGACACAGTTTTTAAATGCGATGAGTTACGTTTCTGTTGATTTCTGATAAAATCAAGCAGTCAAGAACCTACACGACTGCGTGTGAATTATATTTTCGGGACGTGCACTGACACGTCTCGAAAATATAATTCGAAATAGCCAACAATGAAATTCATACTATTGAAACTACGGATATCGATAGTTCTAAGTTCCTAAAATTCATCGGAGCGTGAACTGATCAAAGTAACTGACACGCTTACGATTCTTTAATCTCCACAAAAGCATGAAATTCAGATACCGCTGCTGCCGTGCCGATTATTATAATTTCCAATAGGTCAACTGGATTATATTTAAAGCATATAATTTTAAATTCCTTACTTACCTGTTGTATATCAATGGCCTTACCTGAACAATCCATATCATCTGTTTTGTTAATTTTACTGCAATAACCATAATGTAGATGGTTTCTAACAATCCCGTTAAGGAAAAACCACTAATAAACGATTAAAAATAAATACACACGGCTCTCACAATATATTTCGTAGCACCACAGTACTCGTATCATGTATTCACAAGTCTTTGGACACAATAGTCATTTGTAGATAATAGAGCCTGAAATAAATTAAAGACATCCTTTAAGGCCTATTCAAACCTAAGCGGTATTCGCTGCCGCTGTTTGTAGAGGTACATCATACCGCGCGTATTTCGCTCAGGTATTTAGTATCAAGTTCCGCGGCTAGAGCGACCTGGGTGCTTACTCTCGAATATAATTCCGATAGATCGACCTTGGCATTGTCAGTCAAACGATTGGCTGGACTCACTGAGTCTAGCCAATCCCTGACGTTTAACTCAACCAACTGACGTTTGACCAATGTCGATCTATCGGAATTATATTCGAGAGTAAGCACCCTGAGCGGTATTCGCTGCCGCTGTGGGTAAAGGTACCTACCGCGCGGGTTTTGCTCAGGTATTTAGTATCAAGTTCCGCGGCTAGAGCGTCCTGAGGGGTATTCGGCTGCCGCTGTGGGTAGAAGTGCACCTTCCTGAGCGAAACTCGAACTCGGTATTCTATCCACAAGGACAGCGAAATCCGCTTTGTAGTGAACAGTAATTTTACCGCATATACCCACTCGGGTTTCTCTACCGCAGAAGGTAGCGAATACCGCTTAGGTTTGAACAGGCCTTAAATGATGCATAGTGACCAGATTTTTTTCCCTAAAGGAACTCATCCATGCAAAAGAATCAGCCGTTGTAATCAATAAAATATTCATCAGCCAATAATGCTTCCGAATCAAGTAGATACGTTGATGGAAGAATTTGAAAATGGAACGAACGAACGCCTTCGCAGAGCGTGGGTCGACGCGACGGTGTCCGAACGGATATGAAATCGTTATATGTTACAACACGAGCGCGTTCGAGCTCCGTCGGGAATTCGAATTTCGTATTTCGTACATATTCACGAAGATTGCGTTGTTTTTATTGGTTGGGAATTATTCTAGCGATAAACGGATTTGTTTGTGATTTATGGACGAGAAATACCTTTGATTTTCAGAAATGGCTTCTTTCATGTACCAAAGGTAAGTAAGTACATGAAAATGAAAGCGTCAAAAATATCTGTAAGAAAGTATTTCGCCTTATCAAGAAATTTCTCAGAAATGTGAGCGAAAATGCGTGGAAATTCTTGAGCAGAACTTGTGCGACAGATGTAATTAGTTAGTCACTCAGTACCACACAGAATACCGAGTACCAGCTGAATGTCCTTATTATTGCTTTCCATTATTCCTTGTCGAGTGCTTCGCTTGGCTGGATTAACGACATTATGGACGTTCTCTTCTCATCCCAGCTATAACTTCTAAGTCCTAACATCAGGATTTCCTCGATAATCGGGCATCTTTTATAGATTTAGAGGTAGCATATGATTTCAGTTTTGATATTCATTCTACGGGCGGACCGTTTTTTGTTATCATTGGCATTGGTTTTTATAACGCATCTATAATTATTATTAAAAAAAAAACAGTATTAAATACTTAATAAATCAAATAGCAGGCAGTTAATTTTAATATCGTGCGACTGAAACGACACGTATATTTTAAAGTAGACAGTTTATTGCAAGTCGTATCAATCACAATGATTAATGACCCATCTGTCAGCTTCCATTGTTAATAAAACTGTAATTAAAATATATGGTGTTAATTTACCTCGATAAGAATAATTGAATAGATTATAAGCGGAAAAGTGTGGATGGTAAATAAGAGTATTAGTAAATGCAGATCATAATCAGCCTATAATGTTCCCACTGCTGAGACACAGGTCTCGGTGAGAGGGAGTGGGCCGTAAACCACCTCGCGGGCCCTGTGCGGGTTTGTAGATGCATCATTTACATCTTCGATTTTTTGGTTCTATGAAATACCGGTTTCCTCACGATGTTTTCCTTCACCGTGTTGAGAGCAGTGCTGATAGAATAATTTAAACAAAGTAAAGCGCCTGTTTGATTTTGACCCTACCTTTTACCGGCTGGGCCACACTGCTTACTATTTTAAATAAGGGTATTAGCTAATGCCGATAGAAACTATTTATGTTCGCGCTATGTCGACGATTGCATCGTGACCCAAGTCGGTACAAGGTCAATTGATATTGGCAGTTTTATCGACGTTAACGTTCGACAATATCAATGTAGTCGTGCGTTTGTATTTTCAATGGATTCAGAAGCGCAATTGCTGAGCTTAGAGAAAACTAGACTGAATGCGATCGATTCGTGACCTAATAAGTCTAGACGCTTTCAACTGTTTGTTGCGCAAAACATTAATTAACAAATAAACTGGAATATTAATTAACAAACATGGAAACAAAGTCTCCGACAGAACGTTACTGGTGTCTGAATCGTAACTGTCAATCCTGACAGTTACGATTCATTCGAAGCCGCCGACGTGTCAGATGACGTCAATCGATTGTTATGATACATTGTCTCAAGTTAGTCTGAATAGAGAACTTGTCTGACATGAACTTACAAGATGCTCGAATACCTACAATAGTCAGAATTTAACGGAGAGGGATGGTTGACACTAAATGACAGTTGGTAATATAACGGTGTCTATTATATGTGTGATGTGAAGCTCATTGATAAACGTAGTTTCTTGATAAGATTACACTGGAAACTGACCTGATATTTGGAACCTATTCTGTAAAAAAATCTCCGTGAAAACTTAGGTAAAGTGAGCTTGAAGAGGGCTCAATAGCGTTTATATGGCTGAAATGACAGCTCACTTGGTTTCAATATGGTGAAATGACAGCTCATTTCTAAGTGCGTCTTGTAGATGGTACGGTATTTTAGGCTAGGAAACTATCTCAAGTTTTATTGTTATGTATTCAGTGGTGTAGTCTGACTAAACCGTGGCTTACAAACTAATGTTGTATTGTATGTAAACTGCGAATTGTCTGGTGCTGCGTTTGGAGAAGGCGCAGAAGGCTGTCCTTCGCGTGACGACTCCCGGCCACAGTAGGCGCGGGCCTGCGGACGGCGAGTAATGGGTAGCTCGCCGTCCGATCAGGACCAGGCCCGTGTTAGACGGCGCATATGTGTTCCACGCGCGCCTCAAAGAGATGTCAGCATCGAAGGAGGAGCCCGTCAGGGCCGAAGCCTGCCGGGGCAACGGGATTGTCCTAAAGGGTTACCGCTACCCCGGAACATAAAGGGCTAAGGAAGGAACACGGATGGGTTTTAGTCAGTAAGAGTCTGACACTCCCTTCCGCTCCACCCAGAGCGAGAGGGGTCATTTGATGATTTCCCATCCATAAAAAAAAGGAGGGCTGTCCTTAAGGCCTTTAAATCCTATCGCTTTCCTACCTACAGTAAGGCACTCTTTTATGCTATAAGTAGGTATAACAGTCGGTAGTTCATTTTCTGCAGTCCCGTGCTTTATAATAAAATAAATAAAGTCCTTACTATTTATCCATATACTCTCCGGGATGGCTTCTTACTCTCACATACAAAGAATTAGAGAATTTAGTCAAACCCTATAGATCTTTCTTCCGTAGACATGCACACCAAATACACTTAGTGTAGGTAGAGTGTGCTCGTGGGGAGGTTCAACAAGCACACTCTACACTTACACCCCACAGACACGCACCTCACATACAACACTCCCACATGCACAACATTAAGCACTAAACTATTTTAATTTTTACTGTTTTAAGTTTTTATTTTAATTTTTACTATTCAATTTACCTCTTTTTCATCTCTGGAATCTGGAACGCTGTCGTCTCCCTCTTGAAGATGGACGTTAATATCTGCGACACAGTTTTGTAAATAATGTAGCTATTTACGTACGCAATCAATTTGTAAAATGTGTTTTTGTTCCAATAAATATTATTATTATTATCTCCTTTGCCCCTAAAATATTACTCAATTAGTCCATTTTCAGCGAACTTAACCAGAATCCATGTTATTGTTTCGAAAACTATTCTACTGTTGATGTTGTCCTATTACTTGTAACTGACGTCAGAACTCTGAATACCTACTTCCAACGTAAACGCGTATTGATATTACGAACCGTATTGTCTTTATTACAAAAGGGATGCTATATTATGTCGTCCTCTTTTACTGTGTATTGTCCCGTTATAAAATATTGTGTTCTGGGTCGCTTGTAAAACTCTCGTGTAGTTTTAACTTCTCAGATTGTTTGGCTATCAGCTTCAGTGTCATTAGAGCTGCATGCTTTGCAGACTACTAAGACTAATTGGTTTTCCTACTTACCTAAGACTTACCTAAGACTAATTGGTTTTCCTACTTATGTAGGTCAAAAAATTGCCATTTAAGTTTGTAACCAATGTTGCTTAATTAGTATTGGACTCCCTCCCTATCTAATCAGTGGTTTTAGTAATTTTTCGGACACTCATTATAGAAGTCACGGTTTTCAATCACAACTTCCCCATTGTGCTGTGCTTCACTGGTCGCGTCAGAACCTCCTCCGGCGCGCACACAACAACTTTTGATATTTATATAATAAGAAGATATAGATTTTATTACTTCAACTATTTGATATTATGAGCAAATATTTCGCTATAGGTTATTTGTTCAGCTGTAGCCTCCGTCACGACTATCATATTGTATTAGGATTCCTCCCAGCTTCTCTCGGCTTAAAGATTCGTATTCGCTCTCTATACAAAGGTAAACACGGCGTTATTTGCAGGAATATTGCTTGTAAGGCTGTAAAGAAAGGAAAAGAAAGAAAGAAAATACATTTATTTAGCACAGACTAGAAAGCACACAATACATACATCAGTTAAATACAAATAATAAACATCAAAATAACAAAGGTGTAAAGTCCGACGTAAGAAATAAGCAGGAAAGTGTGCCTCACGGCTGCGCCAAATAGGCCCAGTTCAGCAAAGATGCCAGACAACTAGTGCCTGACGCTGGTTTTCAACTGGACCTGACATCAACATACATACATACATCAACATCCTAAAGGCGTTTTCCCGCAGCTATGCAACCTGCGGGAAAACGCCTTTAGGATGTTTTAAAGAAAATGCGCTAGGGACAATTAAAAATAACAGTAGCATAGAATAGAAACTGAATGTAGGCAAAATAAAGGACAAGTCGGGCAATATTTTGAAAAAAAAAAAATGCTTTTTTAACTTCACAAAACGTATAAATCGCGCTCTGATTATTCACATGCCTTATCTTCACGATCATTTCATTTTAAACGATAAACTGCCAACAGTTTGTTAACATTGTAAGGCATTCGAGGAATCGGAATTTTACTCCGATACGCTCCAATATTGTCATGAAATTGGATTTCTCTTCAATGTTGTATTTTTGTCAGTTATTTTTAAAAGGCAATATCCCTTGTACGTAGGTACGCTCTCGATTTAATTCAAGAGACATTGAAACTTGAAGAAGATATATTGTATATACAAACTATTCCGTTTTCTCTCCATTGCACTTGTAACCCTTTAGCTTTTTGAGCACGTTTCGAATCCTCCCACACGTTCGATTATGCGTGCATGTCGTTGTCAATTTCCTTGTACCTCCCCAAGAATAATAGGTCCAACAAGGCGCTTTGTAGAGGGTGTTTGGGGAATAATACCAAAACTACCTATACGCATCAGCAAATGCGTGATGATCATCAAGTCGTAGGAGGTCAGTAGTAGAATAAGGCTGTGTATCAATTAGGAAGCACATGTACGGCAGTGAATGTGTCCGAAAGTACGATTTAAAGCATGGGTACTCTTCGATGTGTGCACAGCTTTAGCGCGCGTAGGCTCAACTATTTATATTATATTATATCGTCGCATTAAGACAGTTCGGTCGCAAATATTTAGTAGATTCACGCTCCTTCACTTTATGGGTGGGGGAGGGAACTTACTAGCGTTCCACAGAGACGAACTGTGTGCAGAGCACAGTGCAGTAACGTATAAGTTTACGACACAATAGGAAGATCTTAGTAAAAATCTCATCAGAATTTCAGTTTCCGCTCGAAGAAGATTGCTTGCTCAAGTGATGACATAATAAGAACCATCGCGTCGTTGAAAATTGAACCATGAAAATGAAATGAAACTCGTGTAAATGATTAAACTCAGAAATATATTACGTTACATGAGAAGACATTTCAGTCAGGTTGTATGTTGAACAAAATACGATTCGCGAGCGTAAAAAGTAATCATTTATGGAATTGTAATCATTAAAATCATCAATATAATCCTATTGAATGATTTCATTAAATATTAATTAATAGGATTATATGGAAACCTGATACTGACCTGCAAATTGCAAAAAATGTAAGAAAATTTGAATTTCTCGGGCTACTCTGGCGCTTCCTCCTTAAGAAGGCAACGCTTGACATTCAATAATCGTCGTATCGAAAACTCTGCGCGTGCCATGTAGGTCACATTCCTAATAAAATGTTTATATGTAGGACGATGTAATATAAAATTTATCGGAAGGCACGTGTTAGCACATTTACATCTAGAATACTTCGATATTCTAAAACTAGATCCAGCTGCGGTCTTTGTTACGCTGATTTATAAGTATTTAATTCGTTCGGCAAATTCATGTTTGGAAGTGAAAACTAAAACCTAGGTTGTTACATGAATTTGAATACTAATCAATCTACCAGTGAACTGCTTCTGCTTGAAATCGTAATTAATGACGTACTCTATAATATTTTCAGGATAATAAACGCTTAGACTTACACACACATTACTTCATTGTCTTCGTATTTCATTTAGCCGATTAACTCAAGCAAAAATTAAACTAAAAACAAAGCTCCATTACTTAGCCCCAAAACCCATTAAGCCTACTACAGCCCCAAAAAGAAAACCATGGTCATATTCCATTACACCCATAGCTAATACCGCCTGAGAAAATCTTTAAACGGTTTATAGGCCATAAACCAGGACGCGACGTAACACGAATGAGCTATTATCGCCAAGAAATCAAAAATCTATTAAGAATTGCCACAATAGATCGTAAAATTATTAATCGCAGGTGCCATATCATTGAGGACTTACGTAAAGTTATATTGTGAATGAAGCCAGATTGATCAAGTAGTTAAAGAAAAAGAAAGTTTTGATTAGTTTTGGCCCAAATATAGACCCTTGTGGCATACCGTAAACTGTTTACAGAGAATATGCACGCTTGGTTGAGAATTGTGTAAATACACACATCAAAAGTGTCTAGGGATCAACATATATTTTTGCAATAACTTTTCTCCTGATTGATATTAATTAAAATTTTCTTTAAGGATTCATCAAATAAAGTGTTTTCGTTTGTCACAGTAACGATAAACCAAGTCACCTTTGCATTAATAAAGAAATTTGCCATTTTCCTAATAAAGGGATTTTTGACATTTGAACCACTAACACAAAAGTTCGAAAAAAAGACTGAAATAACAGTTTTCTTTAAAATTTTATTGGGTAACTTAAACAATTAATAATCCGTGTTTCTACCGCGAACACTAACAACACAAGAACATCGGTTTGGCATACTCAAAATGAGTTCATCCAAATCACGCTGTGGAATGGCCGCCCATGTTCGTTGCAACAACAAAAAAAGGTCTTCTTGCGACTGGATACCCTCCATATTCGGCAGAGCTCTTCTCTGTAGCATATCCCATGCATGCTCAATCGGGTTCAAGTCTGGCGACTGAGCAGGCCAGGGCAGGACATTGATGTTAGCTGCGGCGAGAGTCTGTCTTACAACTCTTGCGGTGTGCGGTCGTGCATTATCATGCATTAACTGAAATAAGGGACCGATTTGCACTTGTAGAGGAACGATGACGTCTGATACAATCGTCTCAGCATAAATTTGAGCGTTGAGGTTGCCTCTGATCCAAATCAACTCAGTTCTTCCGCCGATCCAAATACCCGCCCATACCATGATGGTTCCACCACTATAAGGATGGACTTCCTGGCAGGATTTTAATCGCTGTTGGCGTCCAGGGGTTCTCCAGTGTCGTATACGTCTTGTATCCGGTCTCATACCAAAACGAGACTCATCAGAAAAGCACACGAAACGCCATTGTTCTTCTGCCCAATTTCTGTGTTCAAGAGCCCATTGATATCGAATCCTACGATTGTGCATTGCTATAGGTGGTACCCGTAGCGGTCTTCGGGAATGAAGGTTCACTTCATGCAAGCGGTTTCTGACTGTTTGGTCGCTAATTAAGTTCCCTGAAGAGTGATGAAGCCTCACGGCTAACATCATGGCGGTTATTGTTGGAGCTCTTCGAGTTAAGATTTGAATGTATCGGTCTTGTCTCCGTGTGGTGCAGCGATACCGTCCTCCATGGCGCTCAGCCACGGTACCAGTGCTTCGGTAACGTGTCCAAAGTCGACTGATAACACTCTGACTTGTATTCAGAGCTAAAGCCACAGTACGTTGCCGGGAACCAGCTTCTATCATTCCCACGGCTCTGAGCATTTCTTCCCTGCTTAAATGACGTCGCCGCTCCATAATAACGTTG
Organism: Gortyna flavago; assembly: GCA_963669345.1. Classification (NCBI taxonomy): domain Eukaryota; kingdom Metazoa; phylum Arthropoda; class Insecta; order Lepidoptera; family Noctuidae; genus Gortyna; species Gortyna flavago. Next base: position 1,173,060 of record OY770139.1, read on the forward strand.
GTTTTAATCAGTAGTAGGGAAACAGTAGCACTAATAATGTCTTCAATGCGTTGTATGTTTTTATAGGGAAAATATTGACAGCTGATTTTCATCTTTTACTCGAATTTGATTCACAGTTCCTGATTCAAATTATGAAATGCACCAAAAAGGATCCATATAAATTTATAAAATCATAAATTTATTACAAAGCCACATCTCAATCTCAAGAAATCCGCATAAAAATGCTTGATCCCTAGACACTTTTGATGTGTGTACGTTGTTGAGGAAAGATTTGCCGAGAAACGGTTCACTTGATTTACGACGAAACCCGACTAAATATGAACAAGTTGATCTGTTCAATAATACGCCAAAGTTCCAGATGATGTTTTGCCACGTGCCTTCGACACATGTAGCCAAACGTGATCAGATGTCTCGTCCAAATCTAGACGTTTAATATCAGCAATCGATAATGGTCTACCGCCCCCCATACTTTTGTAACAAAAAGGAACTTACGTTCAATTAAAATTGACTTTATTAAACTTTTTAATCATAGTTTGTTGTTTCCTCCATCTCATGTTAGCTTCGTTTTCCTAGCTTGCTGACAACATTCCTTTATTACTTACTCGGTTTTATCAAGTTAACGAAGGTGAAGATACTGGAGGTGCCGTATTACTCTTTCAAGTCTTAAATATTATATGACCTTTGTGATGTCTTTCTCTTATTTCTTATATCAAACTTGACAAAGAAAGATATTCGTGGAAAGCCCGAGAAAAGACAACACGAGATAAATGGCCGGCAAGTAAGACCCGAATTGGAAATTACGCAAAGTTTGCGTAGAACTTTTCATCGGTCCCTCACTGTCAATCAACATTTGTGTTTGATTGATGCTACCAACTTCGTGGATTTCGGCATTCGAGAATTTTTTGCAGAGCCCGTTTCATGCCCCATTTTCCATTGTCTTCGTCCATTATAATTTGCCATTTTCCAAACATTAACGGTTTCTGCTTTAGCTGTGTTAATAACTAAAACAGTAATTTGGCCCATTGGCACGAATAGTAAGCCGTGAATCCTGAATTTGGACACGAAAACGAGTGTTTAGATATTTATCGCGCCTAGAAATTGTAATTTAGGGGCGCGAAAGTGGGGCTTGGAGGACATTAATTAATGGTGCCAGGTTATATTTTCCGTTGTTTTCTACGTAATGCTAATGCGGGTAAGGTAGTGTTTTTAGAAAATATTCTTACTGTATTTGCATATAGCCATGGCATACCATAAAACTTAAGAAGTAAAGAGAAAGCCTAGGTCGAGTGTTAATTTAATGAAAAGCTGATAGTGAATGATAACCATTGGTCAAGTAATAAATATTCTTCTTTACTTTAAATAAAAAAAATCTTCTTTTCGTATCGACGTTACATCTATTTATACTGTTTGTTAAGCAGTTAAGTTAAAATTAACTTTTCCACCGTGATGACTTCTATTAAACATCGATTGTAACAGACTTTTCATTGTCTCAGGCATACGAGAGGCGGTTCCCCAGCTGCCCCCAGATCCCGGTGGTGGTGGAGTGCGTCATCACAGACGACATCTGGGCAGCCGACGACTCCCAGCGAACGACGACCAGGCGGTGCCAGCTGAATGTAGAAGCTCCTTATCTTCTTAAGAAGGTATATTACACATATACATAACATCACTCCGGTAATACTCGAAGGGTTAGGTAGAGGGATTCCCATATCTCACGTTATGTTTGTTGTATGTGTATCGCATTGTATAACAGGCTGGTGTCCGCAGCTCCACGTCCAAGCGCGTATTTTGCGTCCGGAGTTATTTTTGTTAGAGGGTATGTTCTCACATGTCCACCCTCATCGTCGCTTAAGTACCTAACAATTTCATATTCACATCCTTGTTTCCAAATTGATGTTTCACTTGGAGAAATATCAACTATATACTATTTGTGTAAATTAAGTTGATTTCTAAATTACTAATTCTATTGAAACAATAATTTGAAATTGTAGCCCAAACTCAACTTTATTAAAGTAAAGTTATTATTCCAAAAACACTGTTTACATTTTTGGAAACTAAATTGCAAACGAAGTAAGTATATGAATACTTGTTAGGTAAAGGGAAGTTTATATTCGACCTTTTCAAGCCCAACCTGGGCTGGAAAACGATGTGATAAACGAGGCTATCGTTCTAATCGGACGCAAATTGAAACTCAACTGTGACCTCATTTTTTCTGCGCTAAAATTGCTTTATTATCTTGATTAAATAGAAAATTTTATCCCAAATCATTCAGCCTTGAAGTTCCTCACTAATGAAAAGAAAAACTATAGTAAATACGTGGTGTAAGGGACATCGACGCGCAAACCGTTACCTTGAATTCAGCCCATGATGCTAGACACCTCAAACTTTTCGTCGGTTATAAATATGGTTATAAAAAAAACAGCTATTTCATCTTCTTCTACGTCGTTCCCTCATTGCCTCCAAGTTATGCGGTCTTCTTCAGTGTGGACCGCTCGATAGATGCTGCCTCCAACATCCTTCTTGATTGCGTCTTACCATCTTGGTCGGTGTTCTGCCTTGAGTGCGTTTTCCCTTCACCTGTCCCTGTATCGTAACGCTGATCTCACACTACAACGCGCCACGCGACGGGGCGCAGATAACACGCCCCCCTTGCGTGTTTTTTTTTACGTACAAATTCAATAAAAATGGAACAGAGAATATAATATGGCTCCGTTTCGCGCGCTCCGTCACGTGACGCGTTGTATTGTAGTGTGTAGTCCGTCTGTCTAACCCTTTCCAGACCATGCGTTTATCTAAGAACGCATAATATGTCCGAAAAATCTGAGATATTGTAGATATCCGCTTGGTGATGTTGAGTTCTTACAGTATTGATTCATTCATTCAGCTGTTTCATACAAAATTACACACCTACATGGTCAACATTTTATGGAACAGCAGATTTTTTTCCACCGTATACATATAGTAACACCGCTACCCTATTGTACCTAGTGATAGTCCTTACTGCCTTTAATTTAAACAATTTTCGTAACTCCTAGATGATTGGCGTAGACTACGTCTACTTCATCCAGAAGAACAGCCTGGACCTCAAGAAGAGGGTTTTGGAGATCGAAGCCACGAACGAGACCTTCGCCGCCAGGGTAGGAGTCGTCGAGAAATGTAAATATTATGTGAGTACCTATTCACTACTTCTAGTATAGTCCGAGAACAGATGACCGCGTCGCCGTCCACGTCAGGGTACCGTACTATTAACTAACCATTATTGTTACTAATGCTATGGTTCCCTGTTAGTGTGCATACATACGAGCGACACGCGTTAACGGCAGAGGCAACTTACTCGAAAATATAGCTTTTAATTTATATTTAAAATAACACGTAGGTAAAATGTAAAGGAATATAATAAAGACACTTTTAAAGGACAATGCCAAATATCGGCTCGAATCAAGGTAGCGTCCGACAGACATTCTTTATTAATGATAATTCATGCTTTAAAACAGTAAGAATTATACAACATAAATAAAATCTGTAGAAGTACACCGTCAAAAAGTAATTTTAAATAGTTCTTCACTTCATCAACACAATTCATAAGTTTCTTATCTGCAATTTCAATTAGATAATGTTGCCAATACCAAAATAAAATAATATCGATACGAAATTACACTTGCAAATCGATTACAGTAATATCAATATGAAGCTACGTAACTTTATTTATTATTTACATATGTCGTACCTAGTAATTCTTAATAAATTGCGTTTATTTATATTTTTAATACATATTTTATATTAATGTAATATTTAAAAATAATTTAATTCGATAATCGATACCGTTTAGAATAGTTTATTCCTAATGATGTTATTATAGTACTGGCAACACTTGACGGAAAACTTTAACTTGTTTACGTCATTGCTAAAAAGTTTGCAATCTCACAGTTCTCACCATAGACATTATAATGTACTCTGTGCCATAGACTATGTTCTCACTTCTCCCGCGTGTCATCACGAATGACGACGGGTTTCCGTGTTTTTCGAGTTTTGTGTTGTTTATTGCTGTGTATACAAAATATAAGTAATTTCATTTGACATACACAGGAAGATTTGAAATTAATTTAATTAATCATTAGTTTATTTCATGTTATTGTTAAAATCAGAAGTATTAAGTGGTCAACTTTAAAGAGCTATAACTTTTTTTGGTGTACTTCTAATAGAAAACTAAATATACTATCAAATTCTATAATAGTTTTCCTTTTTTATGAAATATAGATCATCTTTGTCGGTTCTACTCGAGTCTTGTAGGAAACCCTGGCATTCTCCTTTCCGTCCGCAGATTATGCAACTTACAAGTACCTTCATATTACTTCATAATACTTTGTGCTGCTGCTATTCATCCTTAAAACCGATTTGAGAACCGACAGAGCACACACACATAGCCAAGTGTTACCATTAGATTTTTGATTCCAAACAAGTCCCTTTTAAAATATTAATTATTTTTTGTTACTAACCGAATATTATTTATTATAAACAATGATTTCAGTAATTAAAAAGTCAATGGTTAAAAGACCTTATAAGACAAATTGAGTTATTGTATACTTATGTCTATAGGCCGACAGCTTAACTGTGATGTTGCCTGAGGTAGCTGCGCGGTGCGGGAGGGGTGATTGTCACAAGTTGACGAATCACTGAGCTCTCGCAACACGTCACCACACCCCTCCCGCACCGCGCTGCTACCTCAGGCAACGTCTCTGTTAAGCGGTCGGCCTATAGTAGCTGGCTTTTTGATGAGGGTCTCGTCGAAAAAGTACCTAATTGTTTTAGTACTTTTTTGTTTGAAGTGTAAAACAGCTTGTCTGCCAAAATAATATATTATTCAAAAACACAATGTGTTTTTGAATAATATAGGTATTATTTTAAGAGCTGATGATTTTTTTCTTTATGGTGTTGTTATTTTTCAAGGAGATACGTGTGTTATCTTGATAGAACCGTATAACAATGGGCTCTTAGGGCGATGCCCAAACTTAGCACACCGTACACTGAAGAAATAAAAAGTAAATAAAAATGAAAAAAAAAAAAACATTGATCTGGAGGCCTACCATGATCTATTTAAAAACGATTCAAAAGCAAGACATTTCAGTTTAGGCTCTTAAACTGCATCGTTCACAGTCGTACCATGACGTCCAATACGATCAGCGGCATTTGGATCGTTGAAGGTGAATGAGCGTTAAGAGCTCGTGGTAGGTATCCAGATGGCACGGCCGAAATTGAATCGTTAAACTGACGTCATCGTACGAATTAGCAGAACAGTTCAGTTTAGGTCCTACAGTGGATCGCGTTAAGAGCTCGTGGTAGGTATGCTGAACTGCTTTAAACAGTGCCATATAAGCTTGAGGCAAAATGTTACCGTCATGACAGTAAACTTTAACGTTTTAAGTAGCTAAAAGGTCACAAAATTAACTGTTTTATTGATTTGGTGATATGATAATATCGTATCGTTCAAACCATTGAACTTTATTTACATTACACTAATGGTGGTTTTCCTATTTTTTTTTGTTGTTTTCTTTCAGTAAATAATATGATGTTCAATCATCTTATATGGAGACTCCTCGTCATGCAATGTAAGCCAAAATGATGTGCAATAAACTTATTTTTAAAATTTTTACTTAATCAGTAAAAGTTACTGTTTTGTCTTTTACTGTTTTACAAACATTTCTTCTTACTGTTTAAAGTCAGTAAGTCTTTATGAAATGTGGTGTAAAAAACTATTTTTGTTAGTGTAAAACACTCATTTTTTTCTCGCACTGTTAGGTGTCGCACTGTAGGGTCTTACATAAAAGCCAGAAAAAAATTTAGTGTATTGTCAAATGTCCATAAAAAAACTTACTTGTTCAAAATAATTTCTTAAAAATAAAATAGTATCATCATAAAACGATCGTAAAACAGAGCTCAAATAAATATTTTCATAATAATTCTCAAAATGTTGAGCGTAAATGAAATTCAATCAACTAAAGAAATACATAACATAAAATAATCAGCCTATAATGTTCCCACTGCTGGGACACAGGCCTCCTCTCTGTGAGAGGGTCGTAATCCACCACGCGAGCCCAGTGCGGGAAGAAATATTTACCTAAAAATTATTCCACTGAGCCGTGCATTTATTTTTTAATTTAAGTAATTGAAACTGCAAAATTACTTTTATTATGACGGTCATTCGATTCAACCAACATCAAACGCATCGCTATTTTGAACCTTCTTTGTTGCCGCGATGCGCTATTGCCGTTTACCTAAAACTTGGCTTCTTACCGCGCCTTATATTGTAATTGGGTGAAAGCCCTTTTCTATTACAGCCACATATATTGCATATTTTTCACAAATATTTAAATACCCACTTTTTAAAATGTGTGTTTCAGCACCTGAAATTCCGGCTAGTTCATGGGTAATTTTTGTTCGAACTAGAAGCGTTTCAATTAGCAGCTCTAGTCTAAATTCTCTTCAGAGAGTAAAAACACATTTCATGCTAATGAGTTCAGTTTCTAACGTTCTACATTGATTTCTCTAGTCTAAAATCTGAATCTAATTGCGTTGTCAGATGTATAATATTTTCGTTGAAAACAGCTTGCTGTTTACATGAATTCAGATTTAGTTATGCAAATTCTGTTTTTGCAAAGATATATAAATAACTTGGAATCGAAGATTTGTTTATGTGCGCATCGATTTATTTTCGTTGGATCCCACTTTTGAATCCCAGTTTAATATTTTTGTCGTTGGATCCCACAAAACCTATTTAAAAAATATTTCAACTTTCTCGTCTGTCAAAAAAGAAACGCAACTCAATCCATCAAACAGTATATTTAGTCATGAGCATGATCTTCAGCAGTTCTTCACGCATAGCCATCAATCACTCGACCATTTAATCCACAAACAAACGATAATCGCCTGGTATTCGTTGCCAAATTGAGGGAAGCTGGCAATTTTCGGGCAATTTATGTAATAACTAATATTGCTCCGTTGCAACACGAAGGAAGGGTACTGGAGGAAACGCGAATACTTAGGCCGATTATATCTGCAGTGATGCAACGGTAGAAAGTACGCACGCGATGTACTTGCTACTCATGTGGGGTGGACTGGTCTTGGGATTACGATCACATTCTGCATTAGGAGTCCCCTAAAGCCGGCCGTGCAGGTCGTTACGACTACTAATAACTATCAGCACTCGGAAATATCTGGTGCCACGTACGAAAAGAAGTTTGTTGACGAGTTTCTGCTCTCCACAAAATTACCTGATAGACATGTTTTGTACTGTGATTGAAATGTCTTAGACTTCTGCATAGCTATTCACAACCATTCGATACGCTTCCGTACCGAATCGAACATCAATCAATGTTATCGTAGGAGTCCACTAAATGCTGTTCACGAGTCAAAAACCCGAAAATGTTGTCTGTTTCAATCAAATGAACGACCGCTATTTTTCTAACAGTTGTTTGCTGTCGGGGGAATGGGAAATCAGGTTAACGAAATGTGTCATTTTCGATACGATAACCTGTCTGATGGTTGTGAATAACTATGCTGAACGTTCATTAGTTTAGCGTATACCACATCGTAGTTCAATCAAAGTATTACTTACAAACTTGGGACCCCTTACCTAGAACTCCCAGTCATTTTCCACCACTCACTTATCTGCCAGATTACCCTCCTCTCATTTGAAACCTTTAGGTAGTCCGGATTAAAAACACCAACCTCCCAGTTTACTCGTGCCAGCAAAATTTTACAGTTCACCAGGCTTCGTCGCTATTTCCCAAAAAAATACAGGCTTTAAAACCACTTCTCAATTTTCGGTGACATTGATAAAAAGTGTCAGAACTCAGACCGGCAGGTACTAATAACATGTTCCCAACACGAACCGGTTTTAAACAATGTCACTTTGATCATATTTTTGCACGAGCCCTGATAAAACTTTGGCCATACAAAATCTTAACGATCAATTACAAAAATGGCGGCTTTAAAATGTAAACTGTCACTTTGATTTTATTTATTTAAACACAGTTGATTACTTGTTTGTTATTGCCTTAATTAACTTATGAATATTTATACGGTGCCAATGGTGCCATGCCGATTCTGTTGTTCACAAATAAGTTCAGTGCATCTTTTTCTTTCTATTTCATAAAGAAAAAGACAGAAGATACATTTTAGTTTAGTCCTGTCAAATTAATCAGCGCCTGACGAAAATTGATGTAATTTTAGTAGGCCAGTTTTTAATCACGTCTCAACTTGTATGGATAGAAAGAAAAAGATGCACTGAACTTAAATTTAGTTTAGTTTGTAAACAACAGAATGGGCACCAATGTCAAAATTTATTATTTAGGTGAAAGGTCTGATACAAAGTTCAGTTTACAATTCTATTTGTTTTTTCAACATTAAAATATTGTCAAATATCGTAACATCACGCCTGTAATCCCCAATGGGTTAATGGAGGTGTACCACCCACGATTCGCCAGTTATGTTAAGTCCCATGTAATCAACCGGGCCCCAATAGTATTTATTCCTCAATTTTCATGATTGCACTACCACTGTTTGTCTCTGCATCACCCAAAGGTTGACTGGTAGAAAATGGCATTAAGTCCGCCTCTGTACATTTGTGTGCTTGAAGTATTAAATAAATGAATAATCCAGACTCCGGGCTGCTACTGGGAAATTCCTATGGAAATACCCACTAACTTACTAACTATAACACTGCCCGACCTAGGAACCGAATCCAGGACTTAAGGCTCAGTAGTAGCTCTTGCGACCACTAGACCAACGACGCAGTCCGATATTGGCAAATATGAAGTCAAATCTAAACATACAGTCACCCAGTAGCTACGTTCTTGGAGTAGCTATTTAAAAACCGGTAGCGTATGGCACAAGTACTAAACTAGGATTTAAATAAGCCTCATTTTACTATAAAACCCTGTAAGAAACTAGCTACATCCTTCATTGCAAGGGAAACACATTACCGACGCAAATAATTTATACTTCCATACATTGCACAGACCTAATCCGTACAAACGAAATTCCCCTTTTTTCCATCACTATAGAGACTATTTTCAAACGACCACTCTACATTGAAATTGCGAATCGCATGCTCGCCGCTATAAAACATGAAACTGCACTTTGAGCTGTTTTAATTAGAGTGTATTTTCCTATTAATCTTGTTTTGATTGTAGTTGCATGTCAAATAACACCCACCAGGGACATAATATACATCAATATTGATAAGGACGCCATGAAGGGTGAAGACAGATGACTGTATAGAGATATTATTGATGTAGTACCTATATGTTGTGAGAACGGAAGGGTGTGAAATGTTATGTTATGTCATGTGGAATGTGGAAACAAGTGCCTACTATAAACGATGGAAATGGAATAAATAAAACTGCTCTGATGGAATAGTAAAATGAACAGGGTGTAGTGAAGTTAGGATTAGCAATTTAAGTATTTAAATAAAATATAAACCTATATTACATCTAATAAAATAAAGGCTTACAATACGGCATCAGAAATTCAGAATAGATCAGAATAAAATAAAATGTCAATGCAATTAAAATAAACGAATGAGTAGGTACAAATTATGAAAGTCACAGAAATAAAATATGACATGCCAGCCTGGGGCAAAGGCGTCTTCACATTCAGACAGAGAAAGCACGACTCGGGAGCACTGATCACCACGTTTGCTCAAGCCGGGTTGGCGATTTTTAGCCTTCTTTTAGATAAGCTTATAAAGTTCGGTAGGTAACAATAGACAAAGTAATTATGTGACAGTTGAGCACATATTAACTCCAGTCCAGGTTTTCTCACGATATTTTCCTTCACCGATGTCATTAGCCATTATGGCTAATAGTATACCCGAGGCGTACTGCGATGAATAAATATCGGCTGTCTTAATCAAGACCGAACACGCAAATTCCTACAGTCACAGGCTATATAAGAGGTTTCCAACATACACAGCAATGTATGTTAATGCATAGATGTATTACGATTCGGTAATCGTAATAGGTAGGTACATCTTCCTGGGCCTAACTCCGATAACCGCGTTTCTTTAACCACGGTTATCTAATGAGGTTAGTCCCATGCTCCCCAAATCGGATGTGATACAGCAAGCCCAAAATTAGATGCGTGTTTTAATTTAAACTTTATGGCATCGTTGGACAGATGTTCGATTTCCGCCAGGGCTTTGATAGCTATAGCAATTGAATAAACAAAAAACGTTTATCCAAGTAAGTGTAAGAATAAGCAATTTTTGAACAACAAAATTTACAAAAGTCTGCCCCTTCAAGTATAGAGGTTGGTAGCTTGGTAGCGCAACAAACTTTCAATCGTTTAGATTCTTTGTGAGTGACTCTTGAAGTGCAATCCTTAAATAGCACTATACCACAAGGTCGTTCTATATTCAAACTACATAATATATAATTTAAAATAATAATATTAAAAAAACAAGTACATTATACATATAAAAAAGGGGAAAGTAAATCATAGGGCATTAAAAAAAGAATTATCAAAATCGGACTACTCTGTGAAAAGTTATGCGTGGTTATACATTAAAAAAAATGTATAAATGTATACGCGTCGATTTGAGAACCTCCTCCGTTTTTTCTTCGGTAAAAAAATTGGTACGCATCGCTGTCCTTTATGAATCAAACATAAATCAATGAGTTTCTTATTCGATCGTCTCTCATCCTTATAAGATTACTAGCTGCGCCCTGCGGTTTCACACGCCGCGTAAGTGATGATGAAGCTGATGTGTTGTCGCACCACTGATGGTCGACATATCGTACTGTCGCCCTAACATTTGTCGAAATATTGTACTGTCGACCTAGTATTTGTCGCGTCTTTGTCGCAACTTTGATGCGGAGTCATGTGACAGCTACCTCCATACAAAATTTTATCAAAATTGGTCCAGTCGTTTGTGCGTGAAGAAGTAACAAACACATAACACACACTCACAAGGTTTCGCCTTTATAATATTAGTGTGATTATGCCTTTAGGCGTCTTTGTGTTGTATCTATATTCTAAGTAGGTGACTGCTTATACGATTCACAATACAGGAAATACTTTATCAGCCATTCATGAAGGCCTCCTTATTGTGAAGTTCCTATTGAACAGTGACCGTGAAGGGTGAAAGTGATTTGCTTTGTTATTTTCTTGTATATCATTGTACGTGTATGGATTATTTATACTTTGTCGCCTTCACGGTAAATAGTTTCAGTTGTTGATAAGGCTTCTTTATTTAGCCTGTTGTTTACTTGGGTTTTTGTATAAGTTTATGGGAGTTGATAAAATATCTTATTATTCTAGTGTCTGAACAATTTGAATGGCAACTTTCTTCATTATAATCGAAATTTTATACAGGTCGATAATGTTTCGCCAAGTCTCAAAGATCTCGTGCCGCAATCATAGACATAATGAAATTTGCATTGTGTTTCGCCTAGATCTACATTCAATTAATCAACTCAGCCTATCGCAGTCCACTGTTGGACATAAGCCTCCCCAGGTTGCATCACAACACCCTGTCTTCTGCCTTCCGGTCTGTCCCAGCCACCCTTTTAAGGTCGTCCGTCCATCGCTGTGACGCATTCCGCACTACGCTTGCTTGCCGCCACGCGACCTCCACTTCTGGTCTCATCTGCTCTACATCCTCTACCGGCCATTGGTGTTTTGACAAACATGGCGAGCCCATTGCCACTTCGGCTTGTTTACTCTGCAACCTGTGTCGGTAACTCTGGTTCCTTTACGGATAACTTCACTTCTAATGTTATCCTTCAAATAAACTCCGAGCATAGGCAGCGCGCTGAGCGACCTTGAATGTGTGGACCAGCCCGATTCAATAACCATAGGGCTGGCATTAATGCGTTGTAAGCTCGATACAACTCATTAATACCACCCTATAATTATCGACGTTTGCAAGACTGTATTTTCTGGTCTTTCAATGTCTAACGATATAACGTTTTGATAGGATATTGTATAAACTCAATTTCCTTTGTATTGTATAATTTCATAGCACAGATGTGAGTTCTATGTGAGCTACCATTTACCGGGTAATAATATGTCTTTCATTGACTTGAATGTGTCCTGGCGGCTGATAGTATGTCATGCTCACTAAAATGTCTCGCTGACGGTGGCGTGTGTGTTGGATCATTTAGCTCCCTTCAAAATGGTTGAGCTGAATGTTGCTGATCTATGCGTCATGTTCGTAAACGGGTGCCGTCAGTTGGGGCTGGTCATCAATTGGCTGCCTCGGCTTATTTAATTTTTTTGGATTGTTGTTTTGTTAAGTACTATTTGCTGTACTCTGGACGCTCTTAACACGTACGTCTTTTTTTATTTTATTACATCGTTCTCACATATAATTATAAATTCAGCATTAATGATGTAACTAATATTTTAGTAAAAATATAATTTAAAAGAGTGTCCATCTAGTTTCTTGCCCGTTCTTCTCCATAGGTACCTACGCTTTGGAATGGGCAACTAGCTTCATATTTTCTGACTGACCCACTTCTTGACAATTCAAAAGTGCCTGTAAATGGTTTAATTGAAATAAATGCTTTGAGTTTGAGTTTGATAGCATCTGCCGTCATTTGCGTCGTGAATTAGCTAAGTTCTTTCTGCTTTCACAGAATAACTAATAGTACTAACGCTGCTGTTAAAGTAATATTATTACTAGCTTATCGTAATACTAGTATAATTTAGTTTACTTACAAGTCAATTTAGATTTCCTTAATACACAGTACTCAACAACATTCCAATAACTTTTTTGTCACATATCCAGTTTCTACCAAAGAAGCCAAAAAAAAACTCGAAGTCCAGTTTTTTTGGCTTTTTTTGTAACACTCAGGTTGTAACTATAAAAATGCACATCATGTATGTATATTAAATGGTGTATTGTCTACAAGGTCAATTTAAATAAAAGGTCATAAAGTTGCTAAAAAGACACGTTTCTTTTTGGGGTGGTACCAAAGCCTAAAAAAAGGAAACTTTGTCGGTGCTTAGAAGTTCTTAAGAAGACTAGGTATTATTAAAGTGCAGGTAGTTAAGTTTGAAGATAAAACTAGAAACTTATGAAAGAGCAGTCACATTACTGGCAGAGTTGCAGCTTTTGCCCGCAAATGGGTTTACCTTAACCACTCATTTAACCTCTTTAGATGTGTGCGTATGTGTGTCATTAACTCATTACCTAAATGAATAGTCATTAGGTACCTACTTACCGAGCACTTGGAACTTAAAAGCTAAGAAAACATTGTACTTAAATGTTCAAAACTAGTTTCCATCTTCAGGTATTTTGGTTCGTTTTTTTTTGTATTTACATTATTATGAATCAAGAAGAACCAATTACCTTGTGAAGGCCGCAGGAATCCGCTGGATACGGGAAGCACAGAACAGGTCGAAGTGGAGGTGCTTGGGGGAGGCCTCTGTCCAGCAGTCTCGGCTTAAATGATGATGATGAATTAACAAAACTTCAATGTTCGTTCTGCAAAGGCATACTCTGTAGTGGATCTTTATTGGCTCGGTAGTCACCCCCATAAAAAGAAAAATAAACTCAGTTTTGCAAACTTAATATTCTTGTGTAGGTACCTCTATGGGAGTGTAGATACTCAAAGCTTACAAAATAACCTTATTAGCATAAAGCCAGCATACGTACTGCCAAGATACGTTTTATAGCAACCATACCGTGACCATTTCGAAAGCATTAGCGTTTCCACACATGTTGCATATTGCAAGTGATATCCCCGACGGTGTGTGTGCTAGCGATGCGAATCGTTAAGTCCTCGTCCACAGGAGACTAATTTCACATAGAGTTAGCTCTTAGAGCAGTCTACCTTGAGAATGAAGCTACGAGATCCTTCTTGCTAAAGGGGGACGGGGGGCAGAGAGGGGATCATCACACACACGTATACATTTTAGTATCAGACTCAAAAATGTCAGTGAAGTGACGTGTGTACAACGTTTTCACGGCGCGTTTTTTTTTACGCCTTTTTTCGGGAGATAATTTTTGACAGATTTTCCTTGCTTCTTTTATCTTTCCTTGGTTTGAATAAATTACTTTTGATGTGATTTGATTCACACGCTTGTCGTACATAAACTGTTAGACATCATTTTATTCCACGGATAAAATATTTCTGACTCTGGAAAAATCAGCCCTTAATGTGAGATTAACACGTTAATTGTCCGCAAGGAAGGCATTAGTTAACCAATCTCTATGACCCTATGCCAGTCATATACTCATGGCACAGGAAATCCGTTAAGAAGCATCAAGAATTACTTATATTCGGAATGTTGGCAAACCTGATGTTCCTTACAAATCATTTAACCCTTCGTATTCGTGGATCCACGCGAGGCACAATGGATTGTTTCTTCGATTGCGGCATTCAACCGGTTAAAGATCAATTTCTAACAGACTTTTTCTTGTTTCGTCTATTGATTGAGTATATATTTGTCCCCCAGGTTCACCCAGAGAATCCAGAGTGGACGTGTTTCGAAATGCACGCGTTTCTAGACGTGAAGAACTTCTTCGGACTCGAGAGCACCGTCGAGAAGATCGCCATGAAACAGTATGCCACTAATATTGCCAAGGGTGAGTCCTTTCTAACTCCAAGATATGCTTAGGCTATCTTCAAGGTGACAGGGACATAGACGCGCAAACTGTAACCCAACAATTCAGCACGTGATTCTAGATCCCCTAGCGTAAAAATTTTCCCAATAATGCGGTGGTACATGTCACATATCTTCGAATTTTTTATTCTAGGACATGTCGGTTTCCTCACGATGTTTTCCTTCACCGTTGTAAGAGCAGTGATGATGATGAAATTTAATACAAAGTGTAAAGTCCTGGGTTCGAACGCACGACCTACAACTGGTAAATCGGGGTCTATACCACTGGGCCACCACTGCTCTACTATGAACATAATAATAAAAAATTACCTCAACTATGCGAGCTACACTAACTTAGCTTAGTTCTTGTTGTACAACCGGCTTAAACACTGGAAACATGACAAAATATAGACACACACTATCTACGAATCTAATTTAAAACTCGAGGAGAATTTTAACCATTTATGAAATCTTCACCAGGCAAGGAGCTGATCGACATATTTATGGCGGAGGTCCACGAAGACGGCGTCAGGAACCTGAAACCCTGGAAGGAGAACGCGCTCAAGGCCAACCACAACCTTCGTCACGCGCTCTCAGGCGAGCCGCTGTCTCCGATCCTCTCACCCCAAGGCTCTGGCAGCTTGAGGGGACAATCGGGTTCAGGTTAGTGACTCAAAGTCCAATATGGTTATAAGCGTTATACCGATTCTTAGAACAAAATATTTAGTTATATTCTAGGAATCGGTGTAACGCTTATGGATGTTTAATTTATTCAGGACTGATCTTTCTAATGCGAGATTTCTTTTGACAGTGACAGCTTGGATTTTGACAGTTTTTCCATTAAAAAATACTGTCCAGACATTCATCTTATTCCGCGGTTAAAATTATATCAAACGGGAAAGGTCAGCCCTATTCAATTCCTTAGGTACGGACGATTTGTTTCCATTGGCTGACGTCTTTATGATCTGATTTATGGAAATAGCTTCACTTAGTTAAAACGACTGATGTATAGGGACAGTAAATGGAACATTCTGGAATCAATTATAATTGTAGCCTTTCACAAACTGTCAATTTTTCGCCCACACAAAGGCTTTTTCATGGATCTATCGGAAATGAGTGATCGTCCTTCACTGACGTGCCGGCCCTAACATTATCAAACATTTGCTTTTGTGCCCTTTTCCTTTGTCTAAAAAAAAAGGCTATTCTACAAAGAAATTTTACCTAACATTCTAAAATGTGAACCTTTTAAGTTCAAATGAGATTATAATCCAAAATGTTTTTGCCAACATTACTTAGCATAAAAACATTTTTTCGCGACAAAAATAACGTATGTTTGCAAGGATGGAGTTTGAAGGTCAAAACGGCCTCATAAATACTAAGTGCCCCGTCATACGAATAAGGGTTAACTTGGTTTAAAGGATAATGAATATTTATGGCATGCGCGAGGGTTACTTATACGCGAACTGGTATAAAAGACCGCGTTGGTGTGTCATTTTCGTCATATTTTTTGGCGTAACATTTTAGGGTTATTGTAGCTTGATAGGTCTGTACAACTGAATTTGGATTGGTTTGGATGTTGTAGCGTGTACTTGATGAGGTAATTTGGTTTATTTCTTTATTACTATCATGTAGTTAATAATAAAAAGATATACAACATCGCGTGAAAGCAAGAACGTTCCTCAGGGCTTTTCGAAGTTGTTTTCGGTCACGTAAAAAGAAATTCTGTCTACGAAAGGGCAAGTATTTAGTATAATGTTAACGCCAGGAATATGGATAGTTTAGTAACTTTGAACAGGTTTTGCAGGCACCTATTTGTTGTGTCAGCTAAAAATCGCACTAAGATCACTTTTGTCAAAATGACATCTACAGAAAACCCTTAGGCCCTTTGAACACGGTTTCATTACGGTACGGCGTACAAACCGTACCGTAGACGTCGACGTCTTTGTCAACAAGCTGCCATAGTGATCCATACAACACTGACGAACTGCGCCTACACACAGCGTATAAACCGCGTCGTAGAAAACACGTGTCCGTGTAGCTGCCATAGTGATCCATACACGGCGAATAAACATTACTTTTTCACGCCAAGGAAAACGTGTGTCTACAAAGGGCCTTCTTAATTATTTCTCCGATCATATTAATTCCATTATTCTTTCCCATTACGTAATATTTCATTCCTCTTTTGCGTGGGAATTCTATTCTCAGGCGGAACCCTGAAGAGTTCTTGGGAAGCAATGCGGGTGCCTCCGATGCGCCGATCTTCGCCGTAATGAGATACTTATCACAAAGGAGTCTTTGTTATAGAATTTCTTTAAGGTCTCTTGTTTTTGTGCGATAGAAAGAAAACATGATTATTTTGATGAATGATGGTGTGGATAGGCTCATAGAATAACCAGCCTAACGTTCCCACTGCTGAGATAGAGGCCTCTCTGTGAGAGGGATTCATTTTTGGGGAGGGTGAGAGGGGGCATTTTTCGTTAATAAACACAAAAAACACTAAACTGTCGATAAAAAACTGTAACGCAATAATATAAATACAAAGTGGCGGAGCACTGTAATGTGAATGAGGTATTGGACACATTAAATCTATAGAGAAGTGTCAGTGCACCCACATAATTTTTTTTTTCTCTCTCTTTGAAATCAGTGCATTAGTGGCGACACTGGCGACACAAGTGTAAATATATCTAATCTCGAGAACGACACACAGAAGCATAATCACAAACTGTTTCTCATACTTACCAGAAAAACCGAAAGTTCCTGCTAGTCAAGGGGAGCGGCGTGTAGCCGAGACCCGTACTACTCGGGCTTTTGAGGCCTTGGCGTCGGTGTCCCCACGGACCAGAGCGTTCTGGAACTACGCCCGGCAAACAGAACCAAGTTACGGCTTTTATTGTCTCATATTATAGGTAAGACAGATCTTGCCTGATTCGACAGACATTAGGGCCCCTCGGTTTCTTAAATTTATTTTAATTAATCTGCCTTGAAAAACATGGGTAGTTTCAAGACATTTTCATACTGACGCTCGATCAAGCGTATTTTCTTTACGATGCTTTTTTTCCACTTTTTTTTTATGAATCGGTTCTCGTAAGATTAATTTGTCGTCAGACAAGTATTAGATTTGCGTCTAAATGGTATTTTGTCATAATAACTAGTTTTTTATTGAAAGGTGCGATAACTTATTAATAAAAACAACCCAGTTCATATCATCTTCGGGATCAAATTATTTGCAAATTAGCTCTAGTGAAACTCCTTTCAAGGAATGCATCAAATTATAAATCATGCTGTATAAAGGTTTCTGTTGGCCCAACTTACCAGATATAAATCTAAACACCGGGCACGTACGTTATTAAAATAATAACAAATAATAATTTTAATTTGACTTGCCTCAGCACATTTAAAAAGCGTTTCGTAATATTAAACGATAAAGTGGCACCAGTAACTGAAAAGTTGTGTGGAAATCAGTTGTGCGATACTTACGGAGAAATGAGGAAAATGTCGGAAGGAAATTTTTTAGTATGAATGTCGATGACTAAGAGTAGGGGAAGACCAATGAAGCGATGGATGGAATGTGTGATGATATGGTTAGAAAGAGCGCGACTGCCGAAATGACGACTAATAGCGAAGTATGGAAGAAAAAGACAGTTGCACCGACCGCAAATAAGTTAGGATAAAGTCAGGAGAATGATGAGATGTGCTGACCGCATTCAGTTTCATTGGTGAAATTCGCCCATAGGAATCCCCGCGACTCGTTTTCCTCAACTGCGTTTATCCAAAAGAATAAACGTTTATTTACTACTAACAGCGCCTCGCGATTTCACCCGCATAAGTGTCGATCCTGTGGGAATATCGGTATAAAAACTATCCTATGTCCTTTCCCTTTACTCAAACTATCTATCCAAATTTCATTTAAATCGGTTCAGCGGTTGAAGTGTGAAGAGGTTACAGACAGACAGACACACTTTTGCATTAAATTTATAATATTAGTATGGATTCTACTTATGATAAAATCATATAACTAAATCGTACGAGGAATTTTCCAACATTTCCATCCCTTAACCGTTTATTTTGTGTAGTAAGTCGGTCAAGGACAGTTCGGGATCTCGTTTGGGCTGCCGGGCTCCCGGGGCCTCCCGGGCAAGGGCCTGAGGACAGGTGAACGTCGAAAATTGGAAAAGACGGTTCAGGGGGGTAGTTCTTAACATAGTTATATTAGGCTATCCACCCAAAACTTAAATGTGCGTTACGGTGGTGTAGCAATTTCCATTGTACCTAATCGGATGATAATTTGTTAAGTTGGTCATGTTATACTAGCTTTTGCTTGCGGCTTCGTTTGAGTATATTTTGTATTTCATTATCTTTAGGGTTCTTTTGTATTTCATTATTTTTAGGGTTCCGTACCTCGAAAAGGAAAAAAACGGAACCCTTATACGATCACTTTGTTGTCCGTCTGTCTGTCAAGACCCTTTACCTCGGGAACGTGTGGAGGTATCGAGTTGAAATTAAAAACATATACTCAGGTCTGCGTTCCCTTGAAGCCGTGAAAAAATCAGACTTCTAAGTTAACGTAAAAAAAGATACGGCCCTTGATGTCGCAAAAAACGCATATTTCGACACTCTCAAGAGAATCTTCTTCCCGTTGACCTAGAATCATGAAATTTGGCAATAAGCAAGGTCATGTAGCACAAGCAAAGAACAAGAAACCCGTGATAAACTATTGACATACCTACAAATTTGTATGGAACCCTCGGTGCGCGAGTCCGACTCGCACTTGTCCGGTTTTTTTTTGTACGAATATCCAGGATAAAAACTTAGTTTTGAAATGGCTAGGCAGATGATGAAGATAGTATGGAAGAATGGATGTCCTTGTCCTTGTCCTTGTGTGACCTTTGCTTTGCCATGTTGGACGATAGCAAGGTGCTCTTAAATTTTTCTGTTCGTTGAATCCAGTGTTTTAAGCTTGGCTGCTCTGCTGGTCTTGTTTCGATTCTTTTATAATAGTGTATAAAATCTTTGCAGTCTGGAAAATCGTTACGGTTTGAAGAATTCTGCAGGTCGTCATCACCCACAGCTGGGCATAAGTAATTTTTTTCTTGTGCCAATCCCCAAGCTCCTGTGCCTGCCTCATCCAGGTCGGTAGGTAGGCACATGGCAATAATTAGTTTGCCCGTTACTTGGGAGATCACATCCTCATCACGAAACTTATTCAAAATACCTATATCTTTACCTACCCTTCAGGGCATACAGCTCCGAGCTCCATGTTAAACAAACTCAAACTGTATCAGTAAATTTCCTAAATTCAATATAAGTAGGCTGAGGCACGGTTATTACTGTGGCAGAGGTGTACACCCACCTTTCACCGGTTATATTTAAGTTCCGTACACCCGTGTACACAAATCCAGATTCTGGGCTTTTACTATGAAAATCCTGATAAAAGAATTCAATTGGCCTTAGTACAAAACAGGATATATCGCTAGACCCAGGTTTAATCTATCCAGCAATTTTTTTTCCGACTATGTTAAAGTTCTAAATACTTGAAACTAATTTTAAACCCGCATCTAAGTTGCGTATTTTGTATTAAGAACTTTATTTTTGTCAACATCCGGCTGAAACAAATACTGCCTTCAGGCAGGCAGGATTAAGGTTGGAGCAAAATTTGAATTCGTTTTGTAATAAGACGGTATAACTCTTTGCTCGAAATCCAATGCTGAGCAGTCGAATTTGCGCGTACTAGATTAACACGGCCGCGAGATACGTCAGAACCTATTCAGGCGGGTATCACATCCCCGCCGCGAAACCGCAGTAGTTCCGCAATGACTTGTCCGTTGTACTACGGGCGAAACAGAAGCGAAAATTGCTTTTTTTACGTAAAAGAACTGCTCATGCATTCTGCACTACCACGGGTAGATAATGCAGTTATGAGGGACTCTAACCCACTAAAACTCCACGGTGTCCTCCTCTGCCGCTTACGGCGGGAACACGGGCACGCGTTAGCACTCATCCGTGAACCCGCCGAGGCTGTCCGTCACCGGACCCTCCTCTGGGGAGGACTCCCCATCACCGGCGCACCAGAACACAGCACGCCGTGATCATCCCAGAGACCAAACCAGCACATGGGAGCCAGACGACCCCGTTTCTGGGCACCTTTGGTCCCCTTGCGACGGGCCTGACGAAGGCCCCTCAGGTTCCTCTTCGCTTCACCGTGGGTGACCAAGCCACGGCTACTGAGCCCCCCCAACCCCCCCCCCCCCCCCGTATCGACAATGCGACCCACCGGGTTCATACGCACAGTTTTGATTATGTTTCTATCGGAAGCCAGTTCTACACCTCCGCGCTCAGCCCGCTATTTTGTTGCCGTGCCGCGTTTGTTTCGCACGAATCCGTGACGTATAAAGCGTAACTTAATTTTTTTTTTGTGAAATGAATGTTGATTTTACGGAAAAACTAATCTAAGAGGTACGAAGTAGATCTTCACTATGTATTTACTAAGTCGAAAGCGACGACATTGCTCGGATTACAACAATTCAACTGACTCACGATGTTCTGCTACTCAAATCGCGACATAATGTAGTAATGTTTCTCAGTGGAACCTAAAAGCTTATTTTACTTCAGCACACTGCGCAAACTAAATTAATATTTAATGTTCTGAGTAAGGGGTCGATCACATACATTATTTCAGTCGACAGCGGAGTGAGTTTCCACTGTTATTCAAACGAAGGCGCGTGTCAAAACGCGGTGTTCGTTAACAGCGCGGTATATACTTAAAAAATACGCCTTGTTTTGTGAATAGGTTGATTATAAATGAATATTTTGTTGCAAAACTGACACGCCTGGGATATTAAAATTGTAGGCTGATGTACATTGTGGGCTTCACCACAGAATACATAATAGTACAAGTGTTTCACTATGAAACGGGTTAGGTACGTAACATACCTACGTTGGAAGAATTTGCAAATAATTTACAAGTAATTCCTCGAATTAGATATTTTACCCAAGACAACTGGGAACTGCATTTACGACTATTACACCATTGTCGTTGCGTTGTTGTTTTGACCAGATATCTACAAACAATGTTTTCTATCAACAAAGTTTTCGGCGAAACGTGCTGTCTAGGAATAGAGATTTCTGTTAGCTGTCCTTTCTGTATGTAGTCGCATCGTACTAAGCGTGTTTATATCTTAAGCTTCAACACTCCTCGGAGTCAACCAGCTCGCTGTATGTACTGGCCGTCACCGCGACACGGACACATTCACACATTGCCAACCACTACGAGCGCAAACGTCAACCCAGTCGACACGTTTACGCGACGAAAAAAAAAAAAACCCAAAATACATGTCTTGTGTGGTAAAATGGTGTAAAAACCGTAGTGATCGGACGAATAAAAATCAAGGAATCACGTTTCTTAAGTAAAACAATAATTCAATCACTTAGTTCCGAGTCGCTAAAAGCCGTCACAAAGTTTATCAAATTTTTTGAAAGTACTTTTGTTTAAGTATTCTTATACTGAAGTACTAGGTTTTCTAAAGAAAATGTAGTATGGAGAAATGATTGGATTTAGGTAATGGGATAAATTTTCATAGGCAGATTTGGTCCTTACCATTTAGGGGGATGCGTTATGATAGCCCGCGAAATTCAAATATTCTTACGTTTTTTGCAATTTGCAGGTCAGTGTCAGGTTGTATGTTGATCAAAATATGATTTGCGACAATTACAAATACGTGTCTTGTTTACATAATTATAACCTTATGAATCATCAATACATCTGTCTAAATAAGATTTTAATTGTTGCGAATTATATTTTGATCAACACACAACCTGACACTGACCTGCCCGACCTGACCTCACTTGACAGTGACCTACAAAAAACAAGAAAATTGAATTTCGTGGCACGCTATAATTCTGCCTACATTTCTAAGAAACACGTCTGCCGACCTATATTTGTCTTAAAATAAAATAATAATAAATGGGTAATTTTGGCTAACATGGCAACCCTAAATTTACCCGACACAGTTTTGTCATAGCGGGAGTTCCGTCCGCCTTTTTTATACGGCTATGCCTAGAACCAAAAGTTTCGAAGACATGTGACATCCACCAACCCGCACTGGGGACCACGTGCGTGGTTTACGCTCCCGTTCACTCCCTCTCACAGAGAGGAGGTCTGTGTCCCAGCAGTGCGAACATTATAGGCTGATTATACGTATGTATTATGACCTACAATCTGACCGGATATTGCTCGCGCAATGACCCACGATAAAACAACATAAGCGAACCTCTTCGGATTATAGGCAGTTTATCACTCAACACTAGCCATTCCAATCCATTGATTTAAAAAGAAAACGATTATGAACCAAGTCTCGTTTTATTGCAAATATTATCGCTCGTTATACTTACGTCAACTTTTATGAATGCGCTGGGAGATTTTATCGGAACACCTGTAAGGCTTCCGAGATTATGTACTTTCAGTTAAGTAGGTATACTTAATCCAATGTCAAGTACTTACCGTGGTGCTTGAATCGATAGTCGATGCTACTATGTTTAAGTATTTCGTCTTTGTAGGTAGGTATTTCAGGTGTCATTGTAAATTAGGCTACGCGATGTGGATTTTATTTTTGAATGAATATTAGACATATGGATATAACGCTACTTATGAGAATACTTATATTCTTCAGAATTTTCCGTTCCAATTTTTCAATTCATTAATGAAGTGGTTCCTACGAAGTGCCATAAATTACGGTTAACGCCATCTGCTACCGATATAATATTCTAGGTATCTAATCATAGTATATTGAAAAGTCCACCCAATCCTGCCAATTTATCCAATCTATCCTATCCTTAACCTTACCTTTCCTTTCCTCACGTCACCTTTCTCTCCCCAGGCACTTCCGAAGAATGGGGCAGAAAACCGAACATTTTATCTAAAGGTACCCAGCTGATTCGCCGAGGTAAAGGGAAAATTGAAGACGTTATGCACCGAGGTAAAGGGAAAAATAAATACGGTGCACACTTAACACCGTCACCAAAGTCGTCGTTGAAACGGCTCGGTTATCGTACACCTGCGTCGCATCCTAAGCAAGAAGATCCAACAATTTACCTGGCCGAGCAAGGTTTGCTAAAGTTGTCTGACCTTTCAGTGAATTTGCCTGAGTGTACAGGCCTTAGGGAAAATGTGCCATCTGAATCCTCGGCGGAATTGCCCGAGTCACCAGACCTTGCGACGAAAGCGCCAGAATTTCCAGCCTTTGCTGTTAAAGCGCCAGAGTCACCATGCACTGCGGCGAAAGTACCACAATCTCGAGGCCTTGCGGCAAAAGCGCCAGAGTTCCCATGCTTTCCGGCGATTTTTACTGAGTGTCTATGCTTTGCAGCGAACGTGTCTTCTGCCTCTCAATCGAATGTCCCAGAGGATTGCACTGGGCCAGAATGTTCATGCACTCCGACGAATGCGCACCGAGAAGAATGTATATGCATTCCGACGAATGGGCCTTCCCGATCTTCGGAAAAAGTGTCACAGTTACCAGGCCGTCCGGCGAATTGGCCCCAGCGTAAAGCCCCAGAGGCGGATTTGCGACACAGTCCAGCTCGTGCTGCGGATTTGCCACACCGTCCAGCTCACGCTACGGATTTGCCACACCGTCCAGCTCACGCTGCGGATTTGCCACACCGTCCAGCTCACGCTGCGGATTTGCCACACCGTCCAGCTCATGCTGCGGATTTGCCACAGCGTCCAGGTCGTGCGGTGAACTTGCGTGACGAATGTCGGAGCCGACTGCGGGAGCCGTGTCCACCAACCTGCCCATCACTTTGCCCATCACACTGCACTTCTCACCTCACCAGGTGGGATAACCTTATCGTGGTGCTAGTTTGTGCTACAGTGTTGATGCTCATCTTGTCCGCTCCCTTATCTAACTTTTTTGGAAGGAGCCGGGGGCGGCGGAGGAGATAAGTGTAAATATAATAATAATATTTTTTTGTTGAGACTTTTTGTTTTATTTTTTAATTAATCAAGATAGAAGCTGCTGGTAAGATTTAAATGTATTTTAACGTATTATGAAACCAGATCACTGTCAATGAGTTCCATACAACCAATTTTAATATTTAAAGGTGAGCAGTCGAAACTTTTCTAATGGTTCTTAGAGAAAAAACTTCGTCATAACTCAAAAAAAATTAAAAATTAAAACACTTTTTAACAAAAAACATAAACCGCCGAAAAAACTGAAAAGCAAAAAATAACACTTAAACTTTTTTTATTTAACCTTAATAACTAATGTAAAGTATCTAAGTAATTTTGAGTTTCGGCACCAAAGTGATTTAGTGATCTTTGTTCATTGATTGTTTAGATTAGCACGTTAACAGGAAAGTTTAGATCAGCGCGAGGAAGAAATGCAAAGACTGAGAGGTCCACACACAAGAGACTGACAGGTCTAAAGCTCATTCATCGTGAGGTTTTTTTATTTAATTGTAATACACAACTTAGCATTAAAATCTGTGAGTGATCAATAAATCACCCCTATTTTCTCACCCTTAGGGTAGGTTTTTTTTCCAAATTTATATGGGAACAACTTCGAGGTATACCCTATCCAATAAAATAGAATGATCAGAATGATTAAAATCGTCCTACTCTGTAAAATAACATGCGTGGTCATACATAAAAAAAAAAACGCTTTGAATTGAGAACCTGCTCCGTTTTTTCGTCGGTTAAAAACTCCCCAAATAGACAAAATTCGTGTTGACTAAAGTGTTTGAGTTATCGCAGCAATAAACCACTTGGTATAGCTTTTACGTAACCTGTTACACTAATAGCATAATTTTGTTAGTACATGTTCCTGAGATTGTTCAAGGTAGGTATTCCGTGTCCATCTACAATATTATTATTATTGGGCCGCGCTGTGAATACACTTAAGTAATTGACTACGCTATTGATCGCTGCGGCTCGTCTGTACTGACCTTTACACGAACCTAATTTTGAATTTTCTAGTATGAAAATATTGTTTTGTGTAGATAGCCTTGTCCTCCTCACCTTCATAAAACTTGAATGAATTTTCCAGAATATAGGTAATAATTATGGGGTTTTAGACGATGGGCAGATGTGTTCTTCCATTCTAGTACAGTATTTTTATCTCACGAAGCGGCGCGCGCTTTACTTGTGGTTACTAAGTACACAAACACGCTATATGTGTGTGTTAGCGCAGAAGCTTTCGGTAACGTCCGAGGCAATGGTGAAGTCGGAAGAGTATGTGTGTTTGCGTGTGTTGCTCACGCTACTCGTATTCACGCACACATTTTGTACACTGGTTACCACAAGTAAAGCGCGGGTCGTTTCGTGAGATTAAAATACTGTATCAGCATTTGCGAAGCGTGGTGATTATGGCAAAGCTCTTACCAATATTTTGATAAACTTGCAATCCTCTGAAAGTTTATGAAACATTGATGATGGCAGTGCCTTACAGTAACGGTTTCCTACAAGAGCGCTAGCCGCCACGTAGCGTCCGCAATTGACTGGCGAATGACGCCACTAATACGTTGTTTATGAAATATCACTTAGTTTTAATAGGTTTTTATATTTTATTTATCCTTTTGATAGATTCTTTTTATATTTTGTAAATGTAAGGACTTTGATGGCCTTGTAGACTTATCTGTTGATATTTTTTTTATTTTATCAAGTACTTGGTACTTGTAGACAGGCCTACGCTGTCCTCCCATCTGCCTCCCATACCTACTGTAATTTGAAAACATTGTAGGTAAAAGCCAATTATTTTTAAAAGAGTAACCGGGGCGTTTCTTGCCTGCTCTTCTCCATAGGAAACGACCAATTATTATTGGAACCGTGCACCTAGCTTCTGACGTTTAAACGCCCAGGTAGGTTTACGTGAAATAAAATATTTAGATTTTAAGTTCCTAGAGAGCATTTTTCTGACGTCATCCCTTAGCCGCATATATAGCAAACATAAAAAGGAGAAGCACAATCTTTGCCAATAACCACAATTTTATTGCTACACCAGTTTATAAAGGCAATAAAAGCAATATGGTTACTTTATATGCAACACATCAGGTTGGAGCCAGCTGAATGAAATTGTCTGTAGTTGTTTAGAGCAGCCATTTTGGACACACGTAAAGCCTATTTACAATTATGGCTGTACCAAGTTTAAATTAAATTTCGTCCTTTACAAAATGGCCGTTTAAGAACAAAATTTAGATTAAATTCACAGGCAGTGTGGAGAATTGGCTCGTTATTATTTATTTGTTTATTTAAACTTTTCGCACAAAAAGGTACAAAGGCGGACTTAATGCCTTAGGCATTCTCTACCAGTCAACCAAGGGTGGTTCGTTGTTTCCACTTTTAGCCGGCATTAGTATTATTTGGCCCCACGTAATGTTGCTCATGCTGTTTATCGGACACATTATTTAACTAAGCTGTTGCAGGGAAGTTCCCTACAGATTACATAGTACCCTCTTGAACTGCCTGGGCTAGATTTTCACGTGATCTTTTACTTTATACATCGGTAAAAGCCTTGGAATTTTTTGGGAAATTTGAACTACCTGTAGATTATCTACTCATCCACACTGCGTTTTCTTTTATTTATTTGAATTGGGTTTGCTCTTGACTCTAGTCTAGGTCAGAAGTGACAGAGACAAAGTCGACGATGGAGTGAGGTTACCCAGAAGAAGCCTATTCACTCTCACTTTGAAGAGATTCGGGTTGAATGCGCTCGGAAACACAGACGCAGGTAGAGAGTTCCACTCTTTTGCTGTGCGCATTTTGTTTCTTCCAACATTACATGGAAACCAAGATGGCAAATGAATATATCCATACTATACTATAGAATTATAGATAGGTAAGCTCAGGACCTATGCTCATGGCCTAATTCCAATCAGGTTTGAAACTAGTCGGACAAACATGAAACACAACAATAACACTGTTAGACGGTTTGCACTGAAAAGAGGATGCTACCGACATTAATCAAGAAAATTTAATGAACAAACCAACAACCGAGTGAGTCGTGGGCGCTTGTAAAGACGCGCACACAACACAAGCACATGCTCCAACAGTAAGGACTCTCTGCAGGGCACTCAGCTTGATTTATAGACTATTAGTAGTTGTTACTTGTTAGTTATTGGTCAATCCTGGAGATACGGATGAATCGTCGTTTAATTCCGTCTTGCAAAGATAGTTTAGCTTTCTTCTTTGGTTCGATCCTTACTGTTACTGTTAGCCTGCATCATCCCACTGCAGGGCAAAGGCCTCTCCCCGTAATTTCCAGCTCTTTCGATCTGGTAGTTTGTTTTCTCCAGCTCCTCTCGCCATCTTTTACAGTTCGATCCTTGTTTGCCGAAAATGATTTCGTAATTTTCACGTATTTCAACAGCTTAGGGTAAAGCCAACCCCTAGGGTGCACTTAAAGCGTAAGAAATTGGCTAAAGTAAATAAAAGCGTTATTAATGCCTGCATCTTCCTTCTCCTAAATTAGTTACTTCAATTCTTTTAGCATAATTCACGGGACGCGCCTGACAAAAATACGGAACCTAAAAGGCCCAGTCAGTGCTTTATAAAGAAAGAAAGAAAGAAAATACATTTATTTAGCACAGACTAAAAGACACACTACACCAAATACATAAATCAGATAAAAAATAAAAAAAAAAACAATAAAAGAAATTTGCTGGAGAGTGTGCCAACCCACCACCAGGACCAGGGACCTCATTACTCTGTCCTTTATAAATAGAAGTCACTAATTAGCGCGTTTTTAGTGCCTGGCCACATCGTGGGCAGGACAGACGCTCACCGCTTTGTTTAAAATGTCTGACGTGACCGTGTCCGTTCGTGCAACGGGAATAAAAGCACTATTCTCCCCAAGCTAAATTAGTATTATGTAAAAACTGGTCGAGATATTAATCAGATTATTGTTGTTTTTCAAAGTGGTAGGCGTAAGAGACGCCCCCGGGATGTTATGATTAATGATAGACGCGACCTAGCGAACGACGCGGAAATAAATAGGAGATTTAGCAAATGTTCCAGTTGATATGTACACTCTATTATGATAGGCTTTCCCTAAGGGCGGTATTGTAAATGGCGTTCAAGGGATAACGATTTATGAAAGGCTTTTGTAGTATGAGTGGAGTTTTGCCCATTCTTCTCTATACGAACCTACCTTTTGGAAAGGGCAACTAAAAGCAATTCTATCTTTTTGTAAATTTTGACGTTAAAAAGTGCCTTTTATGTGCCTATTTGAAATAATTCACAAATAATTGACCGTGATTACCAATCCGTTTTACACAAGCGTAGTGATAGGGGCGAATTTTTTATCAGTCGAAGTTTCTGCAGTTGTTTTAGGACTAAAAATAAATACGTCGCGTACTCGGATCATTGAAAACCCTTATATTCCTTTCAGAGGCGAGCTATTAAATATTCAACGGATATCGATTGAACAATTGAGTCGCGAAAGTGGAACAAATTCGCTGTGCAGGAAATCGGTGCAACAAAACAGGGGAACGATGTCGGAGACACTTCTGTTTTAAGCTCGGAAATCATCACAACGTTTTGGATTTCACATTACGGAGACAGGTGCACGCTCTAAATGTCAAACATGACCCAACAATTGAAGGGAAGTAGAACCTTCAGCTTTAAAGGCATAGTTGAAATGAGCTTTTGTCTTTAATTTTGTGTGGCACGGAATCAGGACGGTCTAAAATGTACAGAAAACAACATAATCGAAATGTTTGACTAGGAACCGGTCATGCTTTGGGTTTACAGATTAAGTATGGGTTATGTGTAAGGTCGAAGGCACTCACTCAAACTCAAAGCCTTTATTTCAATTAAACCATTTACAGGCACTTTTGAATTGTCAAAAAGTCTGTCAGTCAGAAAATATGAAGCTAGTTGCCCATTCCAAAGCGTAGGTAACCTATGGAGAAGAACGGGCAAGAAACTCCATGGAGACTTTTTTTAAATCATAAATAAGGAAATATGTAGGTATCTAAATTATTTTGTTCTGACATGGGGGGTCATTGCGTAACACACTTTAACAGTAGCAATGGCTTTTTTTGACAGGTCAACAACATTCATTGCGCTTACGTTGTTGAGCAGACACATTTTTCGAATACATGAAGCAATGGATTAGCCTTAAAAATTATTCAGATTGTGACAGATATTACGTAATTGGGGTGCTGCTAGCACTAGCATATCCTTAATTTTGTAGATGGGTCTAAGTATGGAATATTGAGTCTGTTACCCATGCCCTACTAGGCTGTTGTCTTGTCTAAAATATGGTGTACACTAGGAGTGTTGGTGTCATTAGGAAACCGAACTAAATATAAGAGAATCAATTTCGTCTCTTAGGCTCCCGGAGAATGTTGTGACGGCTCCCACACTGAACTGCTTCAAGAATCGACTGGACAGACTAAATATCTCCAAGCTATACGATACACACGCATCAGCTAATTAGCTGCTAGTGTGTCTAACCAAATAATAATAATGATTTATTTTCCAACCAGTTTGTATATTTTGGTACATTTGCACAGCGAAACTACCAAAACTAATTTTGCTTGAATTTCGTGGAAAGTTAACTTAATACCTGGACAAGGACAGGTTCGTACATTTCATCTTTTCATCCCGGAAATTTAAAAAGTTTTATCAAGCGCGGTACTGCGGCTCAGCTAAAGGGATTTATAATCGTCACGAGTTTCCCTCGGGGGATAAGCGGAGGACGTTGTTCTCGCACTATTCCCATGACGATATTAAATCCCGTTGTGATAATTATGGAAGTTTTCTTCGCCATTTATCAGAGCTTCCTGTTTTATTTATTTCTTACTGGAAAATTAATTAATACGGGGTAGTAAAGCGTGTTTTTGCTTGTGCATTTTATTTTGAACATTCTGTTTTCGTGGGTTGCCAAGCAATAATAAACAGTTTCTAGCTCGACAGAGGATTTGCATTTAATTCAACAAAGTTCTTGAATACTTATCGCGAATTCTAGTCATTACTATGTCATTTGATTAAGATTTTCACGCAAAATATTTTTTTTTACTTGACTAACCTCGACGTTTTTTGGGGTACGGGGCGAGGAGTCTTCTCTTGCGAAAAGCAAAGAGCGGATAGAACCGAGGCAAAACAACTAATATATACAGGAGCTAGTGCGAATCTTAGGGTTCATTCGATTAATCGTGTCTGGTTTAACTACACTGGGATCGATGCAATTCATTCATTCATTCTATGGCTATATATTACACTAGCTTCTGCCCGCGACTTCGTCCGCGTGAAATTTATTGTACCCCCAACCCACCTCGTCGCATCGCATCGCCTGCCCGCGCTATTGCGTCGTTTTCGCTAGGTACGCGTTCCTTCTGACTTCTTTTCTTTTTGCTCAGCTCCTAAGAGTCGTAGCGTGATGTTAAATAGCCTATAGCCTTCCTCAAAGCTATCAAATGTAATGAATACTTCAAATTCGACTAGTAGTTCCAGAGTTTAGCGCGTTCAAACAAACAAAAAACTCTTCAGCTTTATTATTAGTATAGAAAAGGATAGGTAGGCATTTGAACTTGATCGGACCTATTCCTAATATCCATACATACTCCTTTGAGTCCTCCTTCATGTAATATAAGAGCTTAGGCCACCCTAATCCCTCTCACAAGCAGCCCTCAGATATACCTACTAAGTTCTATAGCCTGGAGCTATAAAAAAAGCAGTTCCGCTACAATATACACAGTAGATACACACTGCTTAACATACTGTTTTCCATAGACAAATAAAAACATCTGTGCAAGGCTGGTATTGTTTTCCGCAATTCGCTTTATTTGATGTTGTGTCGTTGTTTGTCTTTGTTTGAGGGGGTAAGCAGGACTGTCGTCTTTCTGGATGACTAAGGGCCTGTGCCCACTTTGGCGTCACAACACGGCAAGGGATTTTTTTGTGACGAATAGTTTTATAAATTAATGCCAATTAAATTGAACTTGCAATACCGCCTAATGCCTTGTCCAGAAAGGGAAAATTCGCCGCGAATCCCTCGCGCATATTTCGCGCGTACGACCTTGCGTTCAGAAGGAGCGTACCAACGTGCGAGCATTTTCCTTGATACTTTGATACTGGCACTCGCTCTGAAGTTGAGTGAACAAGGAGCCTCTAGTAAACTATCTTATCACGACATGCGCGTATCACGTGCAAGTCGAGAGTCTGGCGAAGTGCGCGCGATTTACGCGCGCGATGCTTGTGAATGCAATGTATCGGTGACACAGTACCTCGCCTATGCGGGTATGAATTCGCGTGAAATGATTCGTAGCAAATTCGCCCTTCCTGGATAAGGTTTAAGGATAACGCGGCATCGTTGCCGTCAGTATGCGCTTGCGTATAGAGATGCCGCATGCCGGCTGTGAACCTCCGTCTACGCTAGGGCAGCTCAAGGTCAGCTCGGTATACTGTACCAGGGTTGCTTTAGCAGAATCCCTAGGGTTCTTAACTCCGATTAAAATATCGATTAACCGGTTGAAACAAACACCGACGTTCGCAAAACGTTCAGAGCTAATGAAAATTAATCTTTTAAAAACGAAGTCTGTATCGTCGTTAAGGCAGTAAACTACCCTATTTTCAACCTTAGAAGAAATAGCTTCGGTAGTTTAGCCATGAAAACGTGCTAGTTGGGCAGCCTGACTTCGTTCTTCAAGGTTTAATATAACATCTCATCTCAAAATGTTTACCAGCCGAAATGCGCAAATTTTTCTCAACGTTACGTGTTACGTAAGTTGAAGAAATATGAGGTAGATATTATAGCAGACAGCCCACCCAAACATTTGCAAGTATTCTCGCGATATTAACAAACTTTACAAGTGCTTTCAAGACGTTTCTTTCCCATTCATCTTTCTTTTTGAGGAAAGAACGATGTTTTTAATTTAGTAACAAATTCTGATTTATCTTTTCTTTTTGTTGAACGCTTTTGAATATTAATTTGACCGTGAATATTACGGAATACGCACGAATTCTTGTTTATTGAACCTTGGAAGCTCTTGGAAATTCAGCCAGATGTTTTATCTCAGGGAACTAATACAAACATCTATTTCAAGAGATTAAACGGTAACAATTAAAAATAACTTTGTGTGTGTAACACAGAGCTGTTTTCTCCGGAAAAGCGTTTGCGATCTCCCATTTCCAAATAATTTTCAGGAAATTACAATACATAAGTATATATAGCATACCAAGTTCGAGTCGGAATCGCACACGAACCACCGTACAATATGTAACAATACATAATTATATTACTACTTCATAAGAAATACTGTCGTAAAAAAAAAACTTTTCTTATCTTTAATTTCTAACGTTATTTTTTTTAAATATTTATTGCGGCCATAGTAGTACCTACCTACAAACTCTGTGAAAATTTCAAGTGTCAACCTTATTAAGGTTTAAAAGATACAGTCCTGTGACCGATGGACGGTATCTAATATCCCTTTGGAGCACTTTGGGTACGGAACCCTGAAAATATCCTCAACACAATGTAAGCTGTTTTATGAATAAATTAAATGAAATGA
Organism: Gortyna flavago; assembly: GCA_963669345.1. Classification (NCBI taxonomy): domain Eukaryota; kingdom Metazoa; phylum Arthropoda; class Insecta; order Lepidoptera; family Noctuidae; genus Gortyna; species Gortyna flavago. Next base: position 1,206,177 of record OY770139.1, read on the forward strand.
AACGATTCCAATATCTATTTCCATTATTTAATCTCACAAGCACATTCAATAAACATCAATTCCAAGAAATAATCTCCAACAATTGGCAAACGACAAAACCTCGATTGGAAGCGGGGAGCCACGAAATATTGATGCCAAGCGGATCAGATGGTTTCCGTCGGGTCCCGGTGATGGCAGGAAGTGGGGAGTACTACGGGAATGGGACTACCGTACCTGGCTATTTGGCTATTCGATTATTTCCCGTTTTTTGGAGTTCCTATTGATAATTTTATGAGTGTAATACTAGCTGACATCCCAAACGTGGTTTTGAAAAAAAAAATAGCCTACTCCTCCGAAACGGCTTGGTTAGGTACCAACCCGTTTCGGAGGACTTCAATAACAAATACTGTGACACTAGATTTTTATATATTAGATTTGTAGGTTTCCATCTGTTTTATTTCAATTAGGCCATTTACAGGCACTTTTTGAATTAAAGGAGATCAGTTAGAAATGGTACAGATGCCTGAGCAAAGCCCTGCCTTTGAGATAACTGGGAAGAAGGAACTTACCTATCTTATGCCAAACTATCAAAAAATTCGGAAGAAAACTTCCACAGATCTTTTGTGAAGGTAAGAATTCTATAAGGGCGGGTTGTGTCACGTCCACCTAATATAACGCTCGCTTGTAGGTTAAAATTGGCGCTAACTGTGTATCGTCAATCCAAAAAAAGCTTTATTTCAAATTACAATTACAGAATTAATCACTAGACTTACGTCAAATGATTATAATTACCATACGATTACGTACTCGTTAATATTTGACGTACGTACTCGTATGTTACGTTAATCAACCGTTTGAAAACAACCGACCCAAGTACCTGTGACACGTCTGTCACACACATGTCGTCACACACCCTTCATTGTGTTATTTAGAAAGAAAATATGTTATGCAGGTTCAAATGTTTTCTTTGGCACTTAAGGGGGATGAGCTAATTTTGCCCGAAAACCCCGAAATTCATGAAATAATTATTCAATAGGATATTAAGAACTTAAGAGAGTTTTTGAGGATTTTTATGATTATATTTCTCTAAATAAATATTTGTTGCGGCCGCGAATCGTATTTAAATCAACATACAAACTGATACTGACTTGCAAAAAAGTTGAATTTCGCTGGCTCTGACCCTGATTACATCCGCATCGAGCCACAGCGCATTGCAGTACAAAATAGCGCGGTGCGGCCTGCCTGACGTAGTGTGTGATGGTTCATACAAGACGTTCGAAAGTGATGTAGGAGGAATTCTTGCGTTGCGGTTTGTCCCGCTCAAATCTGTTTCAGAGTTTATTCATACAACTACAGGTATAAGCAATAGTCCTTTAGGCCGTACGCCGGCGCGGGAGATATTACAGTACACAAGTGTCTGCGCAGACACATGTGCAAACTCTCTTCCCGCACTCTCAATAGTCCGATGGGACGGCACACAATCTGACATGACCTGAGAGAGAACAGGCGCAGGAACAACGGTTTAACGTGCTTTCTAAGCCGGGGTATCACACCGCCAGCTTTAAAACTCCAAACTGTTACTAGGAAATTCCTAATGAAAAAATCCCATGAATCCAGTATTGATCTGAAATAATAAAAAAAATAAAGACCCCATCTAGGTCACCTAAGTACATAACTCATATCTTTACCTCATGTCATACCGTAGTGTTCTAACGACCAACTAAATAGGTCAAAGTCGTTTTCCGAACAAGTTTCAGGCCCTATTTTTTGCCTTTCTGAACTTTCTTTACAAAAGCTGTTCGTAATGGCGAGGGTTGACCTCTAAACTTATATTCATTAGACTGGATAAGTAGTGCTTACGTAATGGAATTATGTGGCTAAAGTTGGCTACTTGGCTCACAACTTTACAAGCTTGTGCACGTCGCAGAAATTAAGATTGAAGTGATTGATAAAAAGCTTAGCTGTGTAGCGAATGACATTTCAGAAATTGGTTTTGGGCTGTAAAATAATGAGAGGAACACAATTCGCTATCTCTTGTCCATCGTAAAGGCTAGAGTAAAGGCTAAGAGTAACAACATGTGCTTGACCGCAGCGAGCATACCATGAAGCGTGTATCACCCGAAGAGTTGGACAGGGGTGTATAATATACATATATCCTCATTTCGCCAGTTGTGCTAGTCTCATGTAATAGGGGGCGAGTGGAGGGCATTCCCTGCTAACAACCGGCTGTGATCACCAAAGCATCCACCAAAATTGTGATTAAACAGGACAAATTCCTTTTTGCGATCATATACAAGGTAGAGACGACGATAGATTAAACTGCGCATAACTGATAACGTTCCCAGTCTGCTTACAAAATTCTGTCAAATATAGTCAAAGCTAGTCAAAGATTGGCAAAACGGCCAACGATGACGGCCTTAGTCGGCCCATCACTATTTTGTTGTATGAAAAAAATTTTTTTTTTTTGCTTTCGATTTATAATTTATTTGATAGTTTCAAAATACTCTTCATTAGTATTGCCAGTGTTTTCATTTGTTGTTGTATTGTCGTCTCCACATTGTAATGTTGTAGCACTCGTTGTGAACGTTTGTCATGTTCGTTTGCAAATTTTAAAGAAATACATAGTACCTACTCTATCGCTTATGGTTTACCTAATTCTGCTAGCATTAAAGTAGATTAATTTTTGCGGATTTAATAATATTATATCATTAAGTCCATACCAATCTAGGTTCCATACCAGATTATGACGGCAATTTGTTAGTAAATCCCCTAGCGTGGGCGGACGTCGCATCGGCTAGGGAATAAGGACTTGTCTCGATAATGTATATTGATGTGTCCCAGGGGGCGGCTGAATGGCTCCTTATACTAGGGAGCCTATATGGATCGCTGGATTAATGGTTATGAAGTATGACATAATGAGGGAAAGAAGAGAAAAAGTATTTTTAAAATAAGACTGAGTTTTTTTTATATTAAGCTCAAATATAGTCTTGATAGGTTTTTACAGTTTACATATAAAAATTTGTGTCCTGACGTAGTTCAAAGGTTTTCACCTTTCAGTCAGGAAGAGCAGAACTTGTCATAGCAAGGGGTATCGTGTTACATAGTAACTGTGTTGTAGAGGTTAGATAGGCAGTCGCTCCAGCGAGTAATCAGCTGCATTCGGTTAGACTGGGAGCCGACCCCAACATAGTTGGGAAAAGGCTGGCTAGACAGGTGATGAGTCAGGAATCGCAGCACGTTATCATCATTCGAATGGTTACAGGTAGTTAAGTAGTTAAAGAAAGAGAGGTTATTCTTCTACCCGCGGTTTCCCTAAACCGTGTGTTCACTAGATAAACATTTTTCAAACATAATGATGTGCGTCATATTACGCAACTTGACGCACAATAGCGATCAACTTTCAGCGACGGCGACGTGACCCTAAACATGTCACCTAACATGTCCGGAATCACGTGTCAATTTGCCACCAAGTTAATACACGGCTTCAATCGCCCTTTACGACATCACGTGCTGAAAAAGGGTGGCTCTATATGTCTGAAAACCTGACGGCACACAATATTACTTAGGTAAACTTGCTTTTTCCCATAGGGGTAGGTAAAAACTACAGTGGGCCTAGCACGAATGCGCGGAGTAAAAGCAACGTAAATTACAACGATTTAAAAATTGCAAATACTCGTTTTTCACGACTTTATCCTAATCTATGATAATGGGTAATACTAATTGTCCATGTCGCAATTTTTTATAGAATAGTTGTATTTTAGAATAAAAATCATTCGATTGTACCTACGTTATGTTTTCCTCGAACGTTTGGACCAGCGCCTCAGCTACTTAATACGATCCTATACTTATTTTGTCTTGTCCATAATATTATCTTTCGCCCACATTGGTAGCTGTCCGCCTTTTTGCACCATTCTTCCCTTCATTACTATGATTATCGTATATGTTACTTTCAACAGTTTCAGCATTGTATGTTGACGTTAAATGCGTCTGTTTACATAAATAAGGATAATAGAACATTCAAAGGGTATATTTGATTACGGGACCGCAATTTATCTTAGAAAGAAATCTTGCTGCCTGTCTTGGCCAAAAATAGTTTACAGATGCTTTTCTCAATAAATTTCTTGTTAAAATACAGTTCTTGGTAAAATACCACTTATTTTCTTGTCTTTATTTACATAGAAATCATTATTTTCTGTTTAGATTATGGATTATTTTAATATTTATTGTCTAGTGTGAGGTGATAGTTTGTAACGACGTTACCGTAAAGGTTAAGTTTTCAGCGGATCTAATCTGTAATAATCTCACACAGGCTCCGTAAGATCGGTTACAAGATTACCCTGATAAATTGGATCGTCTCCTATTGCCTTTTAACTTGCGTAATATACGATTCCCTCAGGCCTATCTGATCTAGCAAGTTAGCCAAATAACTGAGAATACTGAGATAAAACAAAAGTTTATTCTAGGAACAAACTGATCGTTTAAATATAAGTTTTTATGGCAGAAGCGTCCTCATAAGTCACCCTCATTCATCCCATTCAGCTGCGTTCACCCCCATTTACCGAGAGATAGTATCTGTGACGTAATAGCAGTGACGTCAGCACGTGGAGTGGGACGCCCACGCAGGGACCGGCTGATTTATTAGTTGCAGTGGTTTGGACCTTAAACTTTTTAAGTGGTTAAGGGGACAATTATTGATGCGGTTGTCTACCGCACCAATTACTTAGTTTGAGCCCAAATTTCGCCGTAATAGAGTTACGGTGAATATAGCGTGTATTAACTACGTCAGACATTGCATACACTATTCATGATTTTGAATTATAAACGACGGATGACCACTTCATATCATAAAGTTATTGAGGATATTACCTTTTCAATTTAGAACATGAACTTTTCCCATGACAGCGGTGTCCTCCCAAATAACGCCTGCAGAGATGCTCGTCATGAAAATTATGACATCGGGGTTTGACTTTTAGGTGTCAAAAAATGCTCAATAAGGACACACCAATTTACTTTTTATTATTATTATTTGAAATGGGTTCGCTCTTGACTCTAGTCTAGGTCAGAGGTGACAGAGACAGAGTCGACGATGGAGTGAGCTTACCCAGAAGAAGCCTATTCACTCTCACTTTGAAGAGATAAATAACTTTTCAGTGACGTCATTCGACGGGAAATTACGGACGCTATATTATGGCGTTCACCGCAGTATTAGGACACCGTACCACACCCAATTCATTTAAACACCTATGTTCTACACCTTAACCCTCAAGGGTATGCTCACATTCAAGATAGGTCTTATCGACCCACGTACATCCATTTTCCAACAAGTTTAACCCGCTGCTCGCGCGTGCCAAGTCCCGGCTTTGACCCCGTCGCTACTGCAACGCGTAACTGTTGCTGCAACAGACTATTGAACATGGCACCCTGTGTAACTTGGCACTTTGTACTGGTGCAAGTTGTTGTGGCCAATGCCAAATTATCTTATATTATTATCTTATTAATCTTTATCCCGTTTGCACCACAAATCATTATGCTACTTAAGATTCGTTCTAATTTTGTCAATCTTTTAAAGTTTGATGATGATGATGGTGCTGATCCACGCGTCATGTTCGTGAACGGTTGGTTGAGACTGGTCATCTCTCAACTGCCAAGGCTTATTTTTGATCTTATATTTTGAATTGTTTCTTTATTTGCGTTTTCTTTTTTTTACATTTTTCTCATATATAGAAGCAACACAACAACCTTGGAGTTTCTTGCCCGTTCTTCTCCATAGAGAAAAATGTTCTTAATAAAATGTTTACCTTTCGTGGAAGTTACATTAGTATAATATCACAATAGTTTTTCTTGGGGATATTTAATACAACACTAGCGAACGGCCCCTGCTTTGCACGGTTTTTACGACTTGACAAAATAGGGAGATTTCTTTGTTAAAAGTAAGTTTAATATTAAAGTATTATACACGTAAACCTTCCAGAATAAACTCTCTAAGTGATAGTGAACACCGCACCAAAATCCTATGTGTAGTTAGAATGCTATGGACAGACACGAAGTGGATAGTTATAATATGGTAGGTATTACCATGGTAATCATTGAACATGTTTCGCAATTATTATAATTCGTTTTGGAACGAAATACTTATTGGGTTTTACCAGAAGTTAGTGTAATTGTGCTCTGTCAATTATTTTTGCGTAATGATTCGACATAAAAACAATACCGACAGGCTTATCAAATTGCGACCATATTTAGTTAGGTGCCGATTAACCGAATTCATAATACCTATTGTTATATAATATTTTGCGTTACAATTTGAAATCCGATTTCAAAGTTATTAAAGCGTCATGGTAGCCCGGGTAATTTAAATGTTCTTACATATTTTGCAATTTTCAGGTCAGTATCAGGACGTATGTTGATCTAAATATGATTAGCGGTCGTAACAAATATTTATTTATAGAATTATAATCATAAAACTCATCAATTCATCTCGCTGAGTTTATATAATCCTATTGAATGACAATTTCATGAAATCATGGCATGTGAGGCCAGTTCTAACTTAAAGAGTTGTATTGCTGACTCTAATGATTATTATTCTGTAATGCCATATTTGTTATGGTCGAGAATAATATTTTAATCAACATACACGTAAGAAAATTTTAATTTCGCGGGCTATCTTAGGGCATCCCCCTTTTAAGCACCCTATTGCGAATAGACTCTGGATATCAATTTCTTTCATACCTATTTCATTAGTTGCGTTATTTTTACCGAATTTTCAAACATTTGTTACGTCGCAAAGGATTACGAGTATATTGTGAAAATAATAGGGATTGTTATTCCGAGCATGCTACAAAATTAGATTGTTGTTTGTTATTCGCGTTCGTTTTGTATCAAAATAATAGGCTTTTGCAAAGGCTTAGTGGGTAGAAGGGAGCTTACCTTGTAGCCTAGTTAAGTCACCTGCTCCGGAAGGGTATTTGTCCATCAAGTGCCAGATATAGGTGAATTCTGCATGCAGTGTGACTTGGTAGTTATAGTCCAATTATTTTTAACCGACTTCCAAAAAGGAGGAGGTTATATGTTCGACTTTTTTTATATATGTATGTTCACCGATTTCTCCGTCAATTGTGGACCTATTTTATATTTTTTTTTTGTTTGGAAGTGTGTAGGTACTCTCGAGGTGGTCCCACTGTCATCAAGTTGGAATCTGATGAAAGGATCCCATGGAAATCGAGGGAAACCCTCAAATATAGGCAAAGCTTTGGCGATTTGGGTATTTTTTAAAGTAACTTGAGCATTTGCTCTCGGAAATCATAATTGGTAAAGTGGAGCTGATGATGAAGACCACAGATGGCCATTGGAACTACCTACTCAATGATAAATATTTCACGGGTTGCGATTCGATTACTTTAATATGGTTGCTAAGCAATTTATGCTCGTCACATTGCGTATGGTGGTGGTGGAATGAACGTCCCAGCATCGGGAAAAGCAATATTTTGTTAAAGGTGAGCAGTTGACATTAGGCTATTGTAACTTAGATAAATTACAAAGCGTCTCACTAAAAAGTAAAAAGTTTTTTATTACATATGTAAGCATTTATTGTCCCACTGCAGGGCAAAAGCCTCCTTTTCTCCTTTCCACGCCTCTCTGCCTTGAGCTAGTGTGGACCAATCTTGTTTGTAGGCGTCACGATCGTCCCGCCATCTTATCCTGTGTCTGCCTCGATGTCGCCAGACGTTTTCTGGAACCCACACAAAGAAGGTCGTGCCTTAGTAAAATATTTGTATTTTAACTGGTGACATAATCAGCACGCCTGTTTTTCTCGTAGGGCATAATACGCCTACATTTCACGAGTTATGTTTTAAGAGCATTTACGCTGTACGGCATTTCATACAAACTTTCAAGCCCTTGTTTTTCGAAATGAATGAACGGATTTTAATGAAACTTTATACGCATAAGCAGGATACAAAGGTCTAAAAAGTTAGCAGAGAACATTTTCAGACTGGCGCTTTTCTTTGTTGTAAATTATTTTGTTTATTTCGTCATGCACCACTGCTTTCAAAACGGCGAAGGAAAACATCATGAGGAAACCGGCATTTCCTAGAACCAAATATTCGAATACATGTGACATCTACCAATCCGCTCTGGGCCCGCGTGGTAGATTACGGGCCACTCCTCGAAGAGAGGAGGCATGTGTCCCAGCAGTGGGAACATTATAGGCTGGTTATCTAATAGTGGGCGAACTTATTACCATCACCCGGGCATGAATCCAGATTCCGGGCTGTTACTAAAAATAAAAACAGTGGAACGATTTATTTAATTAGTCAGGATTCTAAATTTGCCATGCTTCAATTATTATTTAGGTACCTAATAAAAGGTCTGCTGAAAGAGTCGGCATGTAAAAGTAGGACATTGGATTGTGGAGCTATTTCTGATTTGGAGGGTTTTAGGCCGAACTGTCTGGCTCTGACTGGAGGTCACGTTAATCGAATTATTGATTTCCAGATACAGTTTTATTTCGGTATGTTATTTCACATCGTCATCGCCATATTCATTGTTATTACAGTAAACTGAATATCGTTGAAATATTATCCCTAGAGAAATTGTTTCTCGAAATTTAATCGAGTAGATACTCCTTCACTAGTTATGAGTTTGTAATGTTTCGTGGATTTTAAGGCTGTATTTCCTGCGATAGATCAGAGATCATGTTCTACTCTCTGTTAGTTTCCTCGTAAATTGAATTCACCTCCATCGATGTTTTTGTTTATGTATTATTTTGTACTTAGTTAAGGTTTGTACAGTTCGTTTTTAACGTCTCCTGCAAAAAGGGTAAAAAAAAACAATAAAATAACATAAATGGTAACTACATAATGGGTACTACTTAACCATTGATTTGATTTTGTTTCTGATTTGTAGCAACGTGCGATTGTACATTTATTGCTAGACTGATTCCAGGTTAATATTATTATTAATAATATTATTATTAACCTGGAATCAGTGAAAATGATTTCAGGTTGATTAAGCTAAAACGTAATACATTTGATTTTACAAATATGGGGTGGCTCCTGACGATCCTTCTTAAATCGAAACAGTTTCTTGCAATTATCTTTGAAGACTCCAAATGCTATCACAAAAACTTACCCATAATTCCTTTTACTTCCAGACCAGCACGGCCAGGACAGCGACTACATAAAGCGCTACCTGGGCGAGCTGACTCCCACGCAGGAGTCGCGCCTGCTGCAGCTGCGCAAGTGGATCGCGGACCTGCAGAAGGGCAAGGTGAGCACCCCCTGGAGGTGGTTCAAGGAAGTTAAGACCACGCCGCCTAAAGTAAGACTTTGCTCCCGGATTGGGAGTGTGTGCTGTGCATGTAAGATTACTGTTTGTGAACGCACCTACGACACGGGTTTCCTACTGTCTATTCCAAAAGTGTTTTGTGAAAGTGTTAACAAACCCTGTTCTGGTTAAACTCATACCAATCACTCAGTAAATAAAATTTGTAACACATTCATTTTTTTGAGGTTTTAACTTTAATATTTTTCCAACAATTTTTTTTTTTTATTTTACAAATTGAGGTTATACAATTACCCTCAATTTTCAAATAAAGAACACCTTTAAGGCGAATTAAAATTAGAATTTCGGGTTTGTATAATAAGTGTTTCATACTTCACAGGCACGTTTCCTGGTCAATTTGTTTACATTTTAGTCAGATACTTTCGGAACAGACCGTAGTGCCTTTTTTCATTAACATTGCTCTGTAAACTATGAACGAAAACAACGTGAGGAATCTGGCATGTCCTAAAAAAATTAGAATCCGAACTGGTCTCGCTTGGTGGATTATGGCCCACTCTATTCTAAAAAGTAGGTCTGTGTCCTTGCAGTGAAATCGTTATAGGCTGATTATGCTTTGCTTAAAAGAGCAAAAAAGCAACAGCGGAGTGCCCTCCATATTGGTGCTGGTAGTTTGAATTGCCTTACCTAAATAATTCGAGTTAGTCTAACGAGACACAATCAATTATCCATGAGCGGACTATAACAAAGTTATTAAAGAATCCTTTGTGGATATTCCGATAAAAAATACAAGCAAACAAACACAAAAATAGATACAAAATTAAATTCCTGACTACAATGTCCCATGCCCCAAGCATATATTAAAAACATGTGCCCAAAGTCGACATTTATAGCCGCTTTTAAACAGACTGGGGAATTTCGGGCATTCCACACGTAGCCTATAAATTGTAAACTCGAGCGATTCCGCTGTGGAAGTGAAATAAAGCTGTACACTAAGCTTTATTTTACTTCCACAGCGGAATCGCTCGAGTTTACAATTTATAGGTAGTGCCAAGACTGAGAACTAACACAATCATGCGTCTTGTCTTTCTATTGTATATTTTTTTGTCTTTTCGTTTTGGACCACAGCCATGACTTACGATTTGTAGGTAATATGTCCGAACCTATACAGGCGCCGTAATTTGTGTATTTAATTTTACCACCACTGCTCTCAAAAACGGTGAAGGAAAACATCGTGAGGAAACCGGCATGTCTAAGAGCCAAAAAATCGAAGACATCTGACATCTACCAATCCGCACTGGACCCGCGTGGTGGATTACGGCCTACTCTCTCTCACCGAGAGGAAGCCTCTGTCCCAGCAGTGGGAACATTATAGGCTGATTATGTGCCATCGATTCACCAGCTTTTGTTTTGAATTTTCTAGTTAGTTACTAAATTAAATAGTATTAGCACGGTTGGCATCATCTCATGGAATGAAACTGATATGAAATATCATGCAGTGCGCATTTGCTACTGATCGTATAAGGATATAATTACGGAGATATGATATTGTGGTCAAACCATCAGATGTTCTTTAGTTTCCTTACAACTACCGTAAGTTTAACTTAACGGAAAACAACGTGATATTAATATTTTAATGGTATATGTCTAACATACAACGGCACTTACGAAAAGACTATAATGAATATGTGCACGGTTCCAACTTACCATTCTATATTAAAAAGAATCGACAAGAAACTATCAATGCATGTCTTTTATTTCTAAAAAACCCAAATAACATAAATCAGACTTCAACAGACAGCTAATACATCTATGTCACCCTATATCCAAATCCAGCAACTAACCATCCACGTTCTTCACACCAGGTGCCAAGTGACACGACCCTGCTCCGATTCCTGCGCGCTCGGGACTTCAACGTGGAGAAAGCTCGAGAGATGCTCTCCCAGTCACTCCTGTGGCGCAAGAAGCACCAGGTGGACCGTATCCTCTCGGAGTACGAGACTCCTGATGTCGTGAAGCAGTACTTCCCTGGAGGCTGGCATCATCATGACAAGGGTGAGTAAAACTAGATCAGAGGGAGCCTTATGGATAAAGAAAAAACCTGCTAAAGCAGGTCTTGTTCTGGTCGCAAGCACGACTCGTAAGCGTCAATTCTGGGGTTGATTTACCGGATCAGATTTTCCATTACAAAATTCTAAGCAGCCAGATTTATGCTTTAAGACAGAAATTAAATTTTGCCAAATCAACAATTTTGTTATTCAATCTTCGACTTTAAACTCCCTAAAGCCCGACAACCAGTCTTACCATTGGGGTATCGTGTAACCTAGAAACTGGGTTGTGGAGATCGGAGAGACTCGCTCCATATAGAATACTGGTATTCAGCTGCATCCGGGGGCTACATAGCTGGGAAAAGCTTAGGCAGATGAAGAATTTTCTACTTAAAAATCACAACTTGATGGTATAGTTCTGTTCTTAGTCATCATCATCTGCTTAGCCTTTTCCCAACCATTAAGTTGGTTTCGGCTTCCAGTCTAACCGGATGCAGCTGAATACCTGTATTTTACATGGAGCGACTGCCTATCTGACCTCCACAACCCAGTTACTGGGTGATTCGATACCACTTGGTAAGACTGGTTGTCAGACTTCCGGGCTTCTGACGACCCGTAACGACTGTCAAAGATCCACGAATAACAGCCGGGACCAACGGCTTAACGTGCTTTCCGAGGCACGGAGGAGTCTCGGTATGTAAAGATGGTCACCCATCCACAGACCAACCGCGGCAAGCGTAGCTTAACCTAATCGATCGACCTGTTCGGCTGTTATTATTTAGCCACACGTTCTGTTCTTAGTATTAATAACAAAAATTCTGCTTTTTATTTCAGACGGACGTCCGCTGTACATTCTGCGACTGGGTCAGATGGACGTGAAGGGACTGCTGAAGTCCATCGGGGAAGATGGCCTCTTGAAGTTGGTGAGTTAACACGATTTGTATGTTAGTTTAAAGTTGGTTTATTTGTTGCAAAGAATAATAAAATATCGCAATCTTTTTGAAGTTACTGAGCCCAAAATCTCTACTTGAAAGCTTATGGGAAAACATGGTGTGTATGATATGGAAAGTTTATATGTTTTTTGGAACTAGGTACTCGTATCATCTGCTAGATATTTGTAATCTTTAATGGAATTAGATTTTTGCATAGCCTATTTAGATACTATAGACTGATATATCCCTATCTCTAATCAGAGTAACTTGACCAACTCATACAATTTTATGCATTTTCGATATATTTTCACTTAACATTTTTCATACTCTTTTTTCTTACGTTTTCCAGACACTTCACGTATGCGAGGAAGGTCTAAAACTTCTCGAAGAGGCCACCAACTCTTCAGAACACGCCGTCCAGTCCTGGTGCCTGCTGGTAGACCTGGACGGACTCAACATGCGCCACCTGTGGCGGCCGGGCGTGCGCGCACTCCTGCGCATCATACAGATCGTGGAGGCGAACTACCCCGAGACTATGGGGAGGGTGCTCATTGTAAGAGCGCCGAGGGTCTTCCCGATTTTGTGGACTATTGTTAGCACGTTTATTGGTGAGTTTGGGTTATTGATTATTTTTTTGTCTTTAATATGGAAATGCTTAAATTCTAATGCTTGTATTTAGCTCTGTCAGAACATTGACAAGTACCTACCTAGATCGATCATATTTTTTTTTTTGGACTGGCGATCTGTGTTTGGTCTTGTCATAATCATAGCTTTTTGGCAAATTAATTTCTGATTGTGAATAGGCTCGCCTCCTATTACATCGGACTTAAACATAACCAGCAAATATGGGTGTTACTGTACACCCCTGCCCACCTCTTCGAGGAATACCGAGCGGGATGTTATAGGATGTAATTTGTGATGTTGAATTTAAGAAAGATAACTTTTTAATTTAATGTCTGAATTGTTCTTTATGACGCAGAAAAGAGTGGAAATGATTTAATTTCTTTTTTTTGCTTAAACAGCTATCAAGGCTAATATTAGTTTACAACTTGGTATCAATTCACTGAATAAAACGGCTAAATCGTGTCTGCTAGATCCGGAACCCATAAACAACCCACCTTTATAATGTTACTTTTCCAGACGAGAACACCCGCAGCAAGTTCTTGTTCTACGGCGGCAAGGATTATCTGCAGCCGGGTGGACTGCTCGACTACATCCCCAAGGACCTCATACCCGATTTCCTTGGCGGACCTTGCAAGGTTAGTAGAATTAATAATTCTTGATGTATATAGGCTGGTACTGCTACTGGCGCATAAAAAGACCGAAATTAGGAGCAATTATTCAAGTATAACTCAGTTTGAATCCTCTAAGCGTAGCTTTGCTCGACTATTTCGCTGGCCGCTGCCTTATAGACTGATACTCGGTTTCAGGAAGTAATTGTTTTGCTGACTGATATAAATAACAGCAGCTAATCAAATCACTTGACATAAGTTCGACAGTCAAGTGTTGATATTTCTTTTCAACAAAACATAAAATTGTATTAAGTTAAATTCTTCCTCAAGAGTAGGCGGAGTTTTAGATAATGATTATTGTACCTAGAGCTTATGTGATGATGAACCCTGGGACTGATACCCTAGGTGGATCCAGTCTCTGAGGATTTCTTAACAAAATAATCAACTCTCACGATAGGGTGCGGGGAGTTTGAGCCGGTTCACCTGGGAGACAATGACTGGAATAATGAGGCAGACCTACCACTTTACTTTATTTTAATACATGGTTGTTTTATTTCCGGCCCGCTGCAGTCGGACATTGTAAACGCGACGTTAAACGTGCCGCATCAGTATTTCGACTCTGTACGCGATAAGTATCGCGCTGGACCTTCGGTATCCGTGCGCTAGGAATACTAACTTGTTGTCGATTATAAACAATCTGATAAAATTCACGGTTAGGAATATTAAAGAATCGCTAGCGGCTTCAGCACATCGTAATAAATACCTTCATAAAAAATATCCCTAGTTAGTAACCGAATACCCAAAAATTAAATTGGTTCCGAAATTCTTCTACTTGTTTGCCGAATAATAATAACATAAAAAAATTTAAAAAGTAAAATGATAATAAAATAGAAAGTCTTGTTCGAAGCCAAAAGGCCTATTTCAGCATGATGCTGCGACATTTAAAAATAAGTGTCGCAGCGCTGGTAGTCTGATAGGCCCCGCTGTGATGTCACAGACAATAGCATGTCGAAGTAACAAGCACACTTTTTTTTCCGCATCTTTGCTAATATCAAAGCGTAGTTTTCATAACTTACCATGTCTTTCATCTTTTGAACCGTTTACAACTCTAAAATATTCTCCAGTCTCATCAGAACTCTTAGGCATCATCGATGCGACTGGTAACTCAAACGATCAGTTTTCGAACGCACGAGGAGCGCGTTTTTCTCGCGGCGATTATTTTTCGCGCACTTCATTTTCAACGCATTACTTAGTGCCGAGAGTTGAAAATCCAACAGTGTCTGATTCTCAATGCTCGGCTGAACACCGAGAGTTTAAAATCCAGTGCTTTATAAAATCCCGCCGCGATGTTTTAACGTCCGTACGTACATGGGCTAAGAATCACTCATGCATAAACATATTTAAACTATGTACATATATACTAAAAAGTTTTATAACTAAACTGTCTTCCCTTATTCTTAGCTATTATTTTAACAAATCGCGGATACCGAGGTCTGGCCGCCTATCTGTCAGTGTATTGCCATGGTGCTAGTCAGTTCAGTCAGATTCACGTCGGACCAACACTTGTGCTACGAGAAATTCTGTGTATTATCACCAGCACATTGGTCACTATCCTACTGAGATAACATGTATCACTATCACTGCTAAGGTTTAGAAGGGTCACTTTATGTTCTCATCACTTTGGATTATATGTTTATTGTGGGAAGATATCGAGCTCAGAACCAGCAAAAAAAGAAAAACAGTTATCTCTGTGTAGATTTCATCGTCGATATATAATTATACAACAGCTGTGTTCGTCTTCTTGGTGAAAATATTGTACGAAAATGTTTGTTTTCGTACCAGAAACAAAAATAATCATAGAAACTGGAGACTTTATGAAGCTACATAATATGTGCCTAGATGATGCTGCTGTGCAGAGCTGTTCACTGGATTTTTGTATTTTATTTAGACCATGCTCTGTACAGGCTCACAGTTTTTGGCAAGACACTCGCAAGAACATTGGTTGATTTATAATTAATCGGGGACATGTTAGATTTGATATGCAGTTAGAAAAAGAAGCTCCACACATTTCTGTCTACGCTCTCTTCCAGTAAAATCAGCTTAACACACCATATAATTCAACAACACACATCACCTAGCGACCACCAAGCTAGATTCACTCACATACACGTCTCCCCACCTTCCTTGTCACCCTCTGTGACCGCATGTCGTGTCCACAGAGCTTCGTCCACGAAGGGGGCCTGGTGCCCAAGAGCCTGTACGTCAGCGGCGCCTTCACGGAGCGCGAGGGGGACCCTCTCAGTGAGGACAGCATCTACCGGTCCGTTAGCTTGGGGAAAGGACAGGTATGTTGGATTTTGTTTGATAGGATTTCATGAGCGCTGGTCGATCATTGAAATTTAAACCTTCTGTCATTGTTGTAAAAACCACATGGCGTGCGCTTGTGAAATGCAACGACTATATCTTTTATATTAAAATCAGGAGGATATTTTTATCTGTAGCAGTGACAAGTTTTAGCATTTCGACAGCAGAGGCCTTAGTGTGAGTTTTTTTCGATTCACGTTCGATTGCGAGCGCGTTTGTATTTTGTTTGGGAAATTAGGTTTCTCCTAGTGACCACCAGGTGGCGCTATAACTTTTTCCATACAAAATTCTAACGCGCTCCCAATAGAATGTAAGTGAAAAACCTCACACTAAGGCCACTGGAGACTTTTGGATGCTATGTAGATGCTCTTTGATAGCGGGTACTAATATCTACAACATCAAAGGCTTGAAGAGCTATTTCTAATGCTTGAAAATATTGTTAGTAAGATTCTAAGTAAATACTTGTTTAGAAGGAATCTGCAGTATTTATTTTCATTGAATAAAATATAGGTATCTTTTATTAAAACCATCAAATAACCCTAATATAAAATTCTAAAACGTGTAAGCAAGCTAAGCTTTGTATAAAGAACTTTTTAATTCGTCATGTCAACATTTAATCCAAATTACTGATGACATAATTATTTCCGCCAGGTCCACGAAGTAATAGTACTAAACCGCGACCCTCAAAGCGTGTTAACTTGGGACTTCGACGTGCTTCGTCACGACATCGCCTTCACCGTGTACCGGACTGAACATGAGCTCAGCCATCCACCTGCAGACACCTCAGGTATGACTTCCATGGTGTTTCAGGTTCTGAAAAAACTGCTGGAATTTAGCCACAACGAGAAAAAAAGTGGAAATCATTAATAAGGTGGAAAGCCGTATTATTAAACGAAGGTTGATCGTTACCTTTTATACGATCAGGGACTTTTCAGAAGTCAAATGCGTGATTTATCTTTATGCAAGAAATTCTGTCGTTTGAAGAAGCTGGATTTCGGCGTTAACATCCGGAACAGCGCAATTGTTTTCAAACTGTATGAAACTTCCACACTTGTCAAATGTTTTCATGTATCACCACATATATTTAAAAGCATTTTTATCATTTATTTATTTTACCATTTATGTACACACATATATAAACAGACAAGAAAAAACAGAACAGAACAATTGGTACAAGGTGATGCTTATTTCATAAGAAATCTCTTCCAGCATACCTGCGATAGGATAATAAATAGAGAGATGTAGACAGCGTGTGAAAGAGTAAAGGAGACAAAATAAAACCATAAAATCTCATATCTTTAGTCTGTTATTTCTTTAAATTATCACGTTCTTGTTTTCGGTACCGTTTGGCATTTAGTTTTTATTTTTTTTCTGACCAACCCAATTATCTTCAAACTACCCACACATTTTCAATTATTTTGTTATCGACCGCTTCTTTTTATTTGTTTTATGTTGCCCATAACACCAGCTATTCATTCCAGCCCTGTGCGTAGGTGGCGGAGACGAGGCCAAGTCGGTGCTGGATCAGAAGGCTTGGCGGGAGGGGGAACACTTCCATAGGGTCGAATCTACCCTCGTCTGCCATGATGGAGAGAGCATACAGGTAGGATTGATATTCTTTAAACCTGTTTTTTACATATTCTATTAGATAAGACATGTCGAGTTGCGGACACCTGCCAGATGTACATTACAATATGTTATACACTACAGGGTTATTGTAAAAACACCAACAACCTCTTAAGAGGTCATTGTGCTCATCATTATGAACAACTTTTAGTATGGGAACAAACCTGAAATCCCGAAAAAAAAAAACAGCTGTTCCCTACATTTATGTTCATATAACTCG
This sequence comes from Gortyna flavago, assembly GCA_963669345.1. NCBI lineage: Eukaryota > Metazoa > Arthropoda > Insecta > Lepidoptera > Noctuidae > Gortyna > Gortyna flavago. Next base: position 1,223,857 of record OY770139.1, read on the forward strand.
TTAAAACGTAGCTGATTTTTTTTCGCGATAAGAACTTTTACTTATATCTTGATTTTTCATTAACGTATACATTGATGACTTACTCGTACTAATATCGCCTTGCTTTTTTACACATCTTTATAGGAATCGTTAGTGTCATGAAATGCGTTACTATAACTACGGAGATCGATATCTATTCTTGTTACGGAGTCTTTCCACCCCTGATTCACTTCTTCTCCTACCCATTCTCACCTGGTGTCACGACTGTATCCAGGGTTCCCACGTGATGCTGGAGTGCGGCAGCTACGTGCTGCAGTGGCGCTGCGACATACTGGACAGCACGCACCGCGCAGCACAGCTCATGTACTTCCACGAGACGCTTACCAGCCATCACTACAAGTATGTATTAGTGTGATTTTAGAACTTTTTCAGTTTAAATCACCATGCTTATATATAACGTGCATCACGCTCTGAATGTATAAACAGTGCGTATCAAACTTGACTGACTGTAACTTCTCAAAAGTAGTCGTATACAACCCCGGTGGTGATTACTACAATATCGCATTGTTAAAGCTGAATTCTGTCCATTTTCTCCATGTTAACAGGACTTATAAAACCAATGAAGACAGCGTAGAGATAAACTACGATAACATGGCGCGCCCCTCCAAAATTCAAAACGTTTGAAAGTATTTGTGAAAGTATTTACAATGCACTACCAAGATTCACAACGCATGTGTGCGTAATGAGACGGCCGTCAAACAAAAACTTACAACTACATACAAACTCCTTCGTAAGGATGTCACTACACACATTGAATCAGTAATTTGGAGGGGCGCGCCATGTTATCGTAGTTTATCTCTAATCATTAATGTTTGTATTCAATATTAATCGAAGCTTCTATTTAGCGCCTCAAACTGAAAGTATTTGTTTCACCGTCTCATATTAGTATTTTTTATTTGATTATGTTTCGTGCCGCATACATCCCTGTTAAATGTATGTCACCAAGTCTTTCATCTCGAGATGACCTCATAACATTTCGAGATTAATCAATCCGTCACCAATCATTATCATCATACAGTGGATAACTATTTTCCCTAATTACTGTTTGTTTTTGCACTGCAGTTTGGCTAAGTCAGCTTCCTCGGACAAGTCGGGCCTCGCAAGCCCTCCTGAAAACACAAACTCGACATAGTATCATAGATTTAAAAATAAAAACCATGCACATTATTTTACTATTTATTTTAGATTTTAAATAATATCAAAGCCAATGGACGTTGTGGTTAAATATATTTATGATATTATGACCGTGTGTCAACATTCCAAGAAAAGATAGGATAAGAAAAACCAAAGTTGGTATTAAGAATTTCAATATCGAATCTTATTTAACAATGTCTTATATTTCAGTATATCTGTCGCAGCCAACTGGTTAAATTAGCCGTTTTGTTAACCGACTTGCCTTTTAACTGAACTGCGGCCGTTCAACTAACGGCATGAATGATATTCAATTATAGTTTAGGTTGGAACTGTAACCAATCACGCGCGAGCCGAATTCGGTCGCAGTAACTAAGCCAGGGCACCCCGACCGAATGGGTTAGGTTAGGTTAGAATTGTGATCAACCGCGTGTGAGCCGAGAGAGCGAAGTGAGGCGAGCACTACTTCCAAAATCCAGGCGGTTATTAAACGGCTAATTTAAACAGTTGGCTGTAACATATCTAAATCTAACTTCATAATTATTGACCGGGATGTGATATTTTAATGCGCGTCCGTGACAACTGATTCTGATGTATGTGTACAATGTATGTAGGTACAAGACGCGGCTGTAGATATGGCAGTTTTTGTAAAAGTTCGACTTTGTTGAGCCTCGTTTCTGTCACTCGTGTAACAGCATAGAGGAAAAATTCCCTTGTAACCAATGATATTATAAGTGTAAATTATAATATCATTGCTTGTAACAATTTGTCCACGTGTAACAGTCTCATTCCAAAGCTCGATCTGTCACTAATACGCCCGGGTACAGACAGACTGTACCATGTGAATTTGTGAATTGTTCCGTTACTGTCAAAAACCTTTTTCCCCACATCTAACTTCATCTTTCTCCTTAGGGGCTCAATGTCAAGCCTGCAGTCAGGAACCAGCGGTTTCTCCTGCCTCAGCGGCAAGTCAGTCGCCAGCAGCTGCCCGTCCCGGTGATGCGAGCCCTCCGCGACGTACGCGCCGCCCGCCCTCGCGCGACTCTCCTGAGCCCCGGCTCAACGGCTTAGTGGCTAAAAGGCCTTGTGGCTAAACGGATAAAAGTTCCGACACATCTTGCAGGTGATTTGAACATCTTTGGTGTTAGATCTAGCATAGTAACGTTACAGTTTATTTAGTTCAAAGTTATTTCGTGTAATAGCTATCGGATTTGATATAGTTACGAATTTCATAGAAACTGAATAGTTGCAGTTTATAGGAAATTATTTTAGTTCTAAGACTATGTATTGTTATTTTTTATTTTTAATGCAAATCTTCAAGGTTTAAAGTTAATAATATACGATTTGACAGATATATTTTTATTGTAATTGACGGTGTTGTATCTTTATGTATATAAACACACAATCGCATTCTGTGCGGGCATTTCGTACAGCGGGCAATGCTGATAGTTTTTGGGCAATGTTGAAAGTACAAGGATATTTCGGCGCACGAATGACGTCGACAGGGGGCGCTGTTGGGAAATATTTAGTGCAATCATTTTGTGACATTATATTGAAAAACAAGATGGGGTTAGTTCCGATTTTGGCCGCGCGTCTAAAGACCCTTGTACAGCTGTACAAGGATCTTTAGACGCGATAACTGTAAAATGTTCAATCAATCATAGAAACATTTCGTGGTGACTTATTTCCATCATTGCCCACAAGGCTGTGCCCTCTCAATACATTGCATATTATTAAATGTAACACGATCTCATTGCGTCCCTGAAAATACACGTTATGTGTGTATGTACGTAAATGGCTTTATATCAAGGCGTGTTCAGACAGGGCGATTTGTTGGAGAGAAGTATATAAATAAATTGTGATATCTTATTATTTTAAATTTTCGAAATTTTTATAACTTGACGCTGAGTTCGTGCTTAGAATGTCTATTTGTTTAGCCAAAATGGCTCTAGCCTCGTAATGGGTAGTTTATATTAAAAGTAGGCCTCTTGTTGTGGGAAAGCAGTATGAATCTTTATAAACCAATGCAATTTCATTCTATTGTAGAGGTTTAAAACTTATGGTAGCTAAATCTCGTAGTACAATTAATATAAATCTAAAATCTACCGACTGTCGCTTCGTCTGACCAAGCCACTACACAGTGTGACAAATCCTAGTTCTTATATAATATTCTTCATTATCGTAGCCATAAAACTTGCTAACTAAAACGAAGCCTAACAACCCAACAAATTTCAATCTTATACGAATAAAATAAAGTCTATTTTTCAATGAGTAGTAAAATATATGAATAAAATGTTTGTATGTACATTTAATCGGTCGTAAATAACGCATGTGCATACTTCAAGTATATGAAATTATGGAAATGTTAAATTCATACATTGGTACATTATTATCAATTTAAATAGAAAAGTTAAATATTTTTCTCTATTGTAAGGGATTGCATTCATAAGTCATTTTTGAATCCAGCCCTATGAAAACTTTAGTGGTATCGAAACCACCATAATTATATACCTAGGAGTTGCCAAGTAAAATACAATTCTTGTCTTCAATATAGGCCAGGAGTAGCAAGGGCCTTTTTTTTTTTTATGACCTAAACATGCGTTATTTACATGCATCAAATAAATGTGCTAAATATATATGTATAGCCAAATTAAATGCTCAGAATTATATGTAAGGTAACACAAAAGTGTCGGGTACAAAATTGTGTAAGCAAAGAGGCGTTTAGTCCAGGAGCTAGTGAAAAAGTGTCAAAATATATTATAAGACTATAAAAAAATGCTAATGTTTACTTCATTAAAGTTCCCTTCCCTTCTAGCTGATAAATATAATAGTAACAAAGAATATTTTTATACAATGCTTGTTTTCAAATTTTTGCACAGAGCTCCTGGGCTAATGATGCCAGCATGTGTCTCATCTTTCTTAGCGATAAAATAAATACACAATATCGGAAACCATATTTAATAACAAAATATAAACATTTCCTTTTTAAAATGACTATTGGACGAATTTCTTATCTAATTACTAAACTATAATGATCTACTTAAGTTTTCTAAATTTTACTACTTAAAATGAGCGGGTACATATCTTTCTGGCCTAGACAATCACCAATATAATTTGCGTTGCACTAAATGTGTCGAGAAAATGACTCATGAATTTCAGTCGATTCATTTCAACTCAAACAACACTGCAAACAGCAGTACTCTATGAAACCGAATACAACGTAATTTCACGTTGAGCGACGTGTCACGATATCTCACGTAGTCCCAGTCTGCTCCGCCCAGGAAGCCCTGTCCATGGTCCAGTCTGTGCCAGCCTTCAGATCTTCTTTTTGGCGAACGAAGTTTGTCCTCTTTTCCAAAATGGCGGTATAGTTTTATCGCTGAGTGTGACATGCTATATAATTTACGTGAAGCGTAAGGATTGTAACTCAATATTTGAGAGTGATCGGTAGTGACGTCATTTTTGATAGTTCAACTAACAGATTGCACATATTTTTCCGTACATAATTATATATGTATAGTTTTATATAGGTATACGGTTAACTGTTGAAGAATTATTCGGTTTGGACTGAAATATTACAGATTACTTTTTGGCAAACCTGTCGCTAAGGCCAATGAAGTAACTGGTATTTTAAGCACATAATCGAGTGTAATTCTTCGATAAATATATAAAACAAAATTTCAAAATTATTACATTTAGTGAAAATAGTTAAATTCGACTTAAACGCGTGTTAGTGAAAAAATAAAATTTATTATGAACTAAAAATAAAAATTAGAATGAGTTCAGCTGTTAATGAGATTACAAGGACAATCAATCTTGTTAATTTTACAAGTGTTTTACATTTTGTAGTACACATGCATTTTAAATTAAATAATCTTACAGCAAATAAAATTTATTTATTTATTTAACCACAATTATAACACCTTTATAGAATCATCCAAGACGATGTTATAAGTCACAATGTCTATTCCTTTACAAAAATAAAATAAAAAAAATAAAATTATTGATCACCTGTCACTGATTTCTTCTATTTCATGAAAACAAAACCAATCTTCCAAGATGCATGGTAACAAAAGCACCTTCGATATTGAAATACCTAACCTATCAAGAAATTACTGTTCAAGTACCCACAATGAAGTATACATCTTACCCCGTCTGAATAGAGTTCATATTGAATCACCGTAGTAGTAATTATAGTTAAATCAATTATTTTTCAATTAATGTTAGGTGGAATTGATATCTGATAGTGACCGGTAGGTGGCGCTGTGTCGTTATGTAATCAAGTTTTTAATGAAGAAATCTTGCAAAGTGTAGTACATTCTAATTAGTTATATTGCTACACAGCATCGAAGGTGGCCGGGGTACGTACAACACGTAACGAATTTCATTAGTGGGTTTCGGAAACAAGTAATTAAAGAATTATTTACACTTCGTACAAAGATATATCTGTAAACATCTATTTTTTATTTGTATCTAATATACTGTACTTTCAAGTACATATTTGAAAATGTTTTCTTTAATCCATAGACTAGTTTAAAAAACAACCTGGTCATGTCGATGAAACAGATTTTTTTTGTATGAAAATGTGTTTGTATGAAAAAATAGTGCTACCTACAGTTCACATTTTCCGAATGCCTAATAAAATAGATTAGATTATAATTAGATGATAATTACAATACAGAACACCATCAGCCTCATTAAATTTATAAAAACAAGTATGTATAACGGTTTACCTAACTTTCGGTTTATCATCCAAAGGGTCACATTAATTTGAACGTTATACCACCCAGATAAAAGTGACATTTCTTCGAGATATAATAATATTAATTTAAATGAAAGTTATTTTAATATCTACTAACTACTTTATATTACCAGCAAATTGGTTGCTTACATCCTATTTTGAATCTCAAAATAATGCGCCTAAAATTGTCTGTCGACTCTTCTGGTTATCTCACTATTTCAATAAATAGCTAGTACTATATTCACTCGACCAACCCCGGGTTTCTAAAAACCCATAAAATAGATCTGTTGTCAAACTCATGTCAAGTAAATCGTTTGGCCAATCACAGCAATTGACATAAGATTTGATAGAGCGTCCGTCAGTGTAAATTGTCTTGACCACCTCGCACACTATACTACATACGACTGCGAGAGGTTGGCGACTAGACTCAATGACGCCCCTGATGACAATTTTCATATATTTTGTTCAAAGTTCCGCTTACACTTGGCGTCGAGTTGCATTAATCCAATCCAGCCTGTTCCTTGCTCCTTTCCCCCAGCGACGTCCTAAGCCGAGGTCCGTACTCCGTGCCCATAGAGTGTAGTCGTTTAAGTTTTAAGGGTTGGATACCTCAATTTATTGAGGCACCCACAGGCAAGGTTGACCAGAGATGCCAATAAAAAAAAAAAACACTTGGGGTCGAGTTGCGGATTTGCAAAGACAGGCTAAGGAGTCGCACGGTGCACGTGCACACCCGATGACAGTCGCATGCGACAGTTCAGCGTCTTCTCTTCGAGACCAGTGTGCGAGGTGGTTTTATCAGGCTGTTTGAACCCAGGTGTAAATCTAACAAATCAATATAATAATTAATATTAATAAAATAAAGTTTATTTTTTTATCAATGATGCAATCAAATATAGCTTTAAAAATTATGTAAATACAATGCATATCGCTTCAACCAGTTTTGGAATTGAAATAATACTGTGTAATAATATTTTAATACGAAAAACTTTAAAAAATATGTAGCATTTGGTACAGGGACATTGTATTTATTTTTTCTGTGTTTTTAATTTTATTTCAAGCACAATTTTACAATATTTATGTTAAATTTCTTTTTTATTATTTTGAATTATTTTTCCTTTTGGATCTTAATTTCTATTTAAGTAGTTAAATAACAGCTAAAAATGTTAAAAATATTTAGTGTAGAAATGTAGAATTAGATAGAATTTACTATCTAGCAAATAATTAACTCAGTTATTAGGAGTTTCGATGACAAATGGAGAGGTTACGAACTTTAGAAATTGTCTCGTTTCAATAACTTCGAAATCGTCTATTACAACATTCATACTAATAATTAGTATAAAAATTAGTTGTGTGATGTCTTATCGATTCAACAAAATATTTTAATAGAATATTTTTAGTAGATAAATTCTATCAACTACATAAGTCTTATTTTTAAGTAAATGGAATTCTTTAGCGTTGTGAATGAGCAATTTATTTTTTAGTTTGTAAGTCACAAAAATAAATGGATAATATGTATAAAAAGATAAATAAAATAATAATAATAATTGTAAGCGCGAAGTTGATCCTATCGAAGTGTTATTTATTTAAGGATTTCACGTTAAGAACAATAAATATAATGTTAGTAGAATTTATTGAATTATTGAAATAAAAATCTAAATGATAAATTAATTAGGTATATCGTTTTATTTTTACCCTATACGATATCCGGTTTCAGGGTTTCTGTAAGGACATTCAAGACCGCAATATTTTGCTGACATATTAGCCCGTCAGGGTAGCCCGAGAAATTCCAAATTTCTTAGGTTTTTTTTAAATTTGCAGATCAGTATAATATCTATTTATAGATATAAATTTGAATTTTGCGGTTAACCTTAGCGCATCTCCCTTATCTGCTGTGATTGGCTGACTGGATAACAACAGCCAATCACATCACTTGACGTGAGTTTGCTAAGTCTGTGCAGTTTTTTTTAGCAATAGTGTTAAAATGACTGGATAAAGTCTGTGGATTGATTTTCTCAATATTGGATCGCAAGTCAAGATGTCATAGATGAAATACCTAGAAGAAAAACCCAATAATTAAACACTGCCCGACCAGGGGAACCATAACCCAGATTCTCCTACTCGGCAGACGCACTTGCCACTGCACCAATAAGGTAGTTCATCATCAACATCATCATTTCAGCCGAAAGACGTCCACTGGTGGACATAGGCCTCTCCCAAACACCTCCACCTCGACCGGTTCTGTGCTTCTCGCATCCAACGGGTTCCTGCGGCCTAATTCACAAGGTCGTCGGTCCACCTTGTGGGCTGAATACCAGTATTTTACATGGGGCGACTGCCTAGCTGACCTCCACAACCCCGTTACTAAGTTAAACGATACCCAACGGTAAGGCTAGTGAAGAAAATTTATTACAAAGAAAAACATATTCTAATTTCACAATTGGTTATCAGTGTACTTATACCTAAGTACTAAAAGCCGAAAGCTCGATAAAAATCATTGCCCAACGCGATATTAAAATACATCTAGCAGCAAATTTATATGCGATAACACCGGTTTATGGGCTGCAAATAAAACTCAAGTAAATAATACCTTTAGCGAAAACCATGATCTGAATGGTAGGTTGAAGCGAATAATAATTCAGAGTCCCCTGCCCTAGATTCGACCTACTAAAAAGACATGACGAAGGAAAAGACCTACCAAAAACCGCAACATGACGAAGGGGCGATAGTGATTCACCCTACGATTAAAAAGATTGCTGGTGCTGTGGCTTTTACCTGCCTAGAAAATAATAATAGTCATCCAAACCGTATTTCGGTCATAGCGGCCAATCTCAACGGAGGTTAGCGTTCGGCGCAGGAGTAGGTACCTATTATAGTGCACAAGTGTGTGCGCAGACACAGGTGCACTCTCTCTTCCCTCACCTTCCAAGAAAGTAGTACCTATCCTCATGAACCTCAACAGATAGGTGGCACCGTTTGGCTTAGAGGCAAGATTAGCAGAAGGCACTTTGATTTGATTTTAATAAGTAAAGAGTTTCATACGAATATGAACCTTATCATATAGGAATAATGTATGAATAGGTACCTATTCGTATTAGCGGACATGACCAAGCATTTGATTCGAATGTGAATATTCGTTAAACTTCACGTTCTTCGGTTTAGTTGGTATAATAGAGGCCCAACTTCACCTGTAGCGCAAATAATTCGAAGGGTGTCCATTATGACGGGACCTCTGCAGAACCACTTCAAACCAGCTTAAGGATAGACAAATTGAGCGTGAGATATATGATTAATTAAATACTCTTTCCTGAATTCCAATTAGCCAAGTAACTAAGGCCCATACCTACATAATACTTTGCACACATATAGGTATATAGGTTATACCTAGCTAAGTATAGTTATGCTGCCAACTATCATACTGTTTATTACTGGAAGTATACTTGAGTGTATGAAATATTTTATAGCTCTGATAAGGCAGCGGACAATTTTACGCCATGAGAAAATTTGCGTTTTCTCTATATATCGAACTTTGTTGTGTGTTACGCAAACGAAAAAGTGTAATTTCCTTACGTAGTATTCGTTGCTTCAAGGTTTTTAAACTAGTGTTGAATGAAAAAAATAACCCTGTCTGGATACCTACTGCCCAAACTTGCTCGTTAAAACAACAATACGCCCTTTTACGATACCTAGGTACTAGGTATCCTTTTAGATCGTTAGATACCTGGGACACCGTCATTCCTATAAACCATCGGAATTAGCCGAACCCTTTATAATACTAGGACCGGCTGCCTCTTCATGTCTAATCAATCGTGGTTGTCGTTAAGCCTGCCATCTGACCTCTACATTCTGAAAATTGCTGCAATACCTTTGATATCCTATGATTAGTGATGGTTGTCAGATTTTCGGGCTTTTGTCCAGGTAATTGAAATGGTATCTAAGCTTCAGAGGCACCATGAACTCGGGACAATATTAGCGCATAGCAACAACCAAGATGACGTATTTAAAATAAAGTTACATAACCACTGGCTAATATCACAGCTGTAGCCAACCACACATTAATACGTTGTTCTTGGCAATTTCAGTCGGTCAGACACGCTACAAGTTGAATTGAATGTTGGAGCCAGCTACGACCACCTGAAAGAAATAGGAGCCTTGAGGGTGCAGGCCAAGAGGAAAGAGGCTGACTGACTCAGGTATTCGGAGCATTGAGAAATGTTTAAGCCGACAAGAATAAAACCAGCTTTCAGGAACAAAAATCAAAAACGTGTCAAAATTAAACTCATGTCAAGTTATCTGATTGGCTGTTGATAACTCTTTCAACCAATCACAACAGTTGACATGCGTTTGACAATTTGTTAGCTAATTTTTATGATGAGTTTCGCTTCAAAAACTGGGTGTGGTGTAAGTAACCAGCAGTTTGACGCAGAAAACAAACTTATTATGATAACTTATTATAAAGTTATCCGATTGTTAATTTTTTGAAACAAAGCTGAGAATCAGCACGTTTTGAACGTCAATATTATTTAAGACAGTCCCTCAAAACGCCCGCCCTTCACCTCTTCCTAGTGCTTTAGCTGGGAAGAAAAAGTGGCGCAACAAACTCCCCAGCAGTACCTACAGCTGTTTGTTAAGTTTGAAGAACTTGATTATAAACAAGAGAGGTGTGTAGTAAGTAGGATCGTATAAACGTTTGTTCAATCCCGGCTATTAAAGTCCATTTAAGTACGTACCTAGCTAGGCAAGATCTAAGAAGATACATAAGTACAAAACTGACCAGTAAAATTCGAGTAAAAAATGCAGTGGCTTCCAGCACCCTAATGTGTAATGTGTAGCACACTTTCAGTCACAATCGGAATCATTTTGAAGGATATTGCAAATCCATTGCTTTATAGTTATGCTCAAAAAACTTATCTGCTCAACAAAATAACGCAATTAATGTTGTTGAACTGTCAAAATGAAAGCCATTCCTACTGTTCCGGGCGACAGGAATCACACGGATTTTAACGTATGTGATCCGTTTACTCCCTGGTTACCGACTATTCAGCCTCGTTCACCTACATCGGCCAGTACATACGGGGCCTAAAGTTGGCCACACACGAAGCGGCCTCCACAAAGCCCCCGCGCCAATCATTGTCTTCAATAGAGTCAAGCTATTAACCCGAGCTTATAATGGGTACCGGCATGTTTAAACAAAGCACAAGCACGTCATAATTTTCTTGTTTTCATTTGAAATTTGTTACCACAACAAATATGTTGATTATTAAAAGCTAGGCTACTTTGAGTATAATCCATACTATGATTATAAATGCGAAAGTGTGTCTGCCTGTTACCTTTTCACGCTTAAACCGCTGAACCGATTTAGATGAAATTTGGTATAGAGATAGTTTGAGTCCCGGGAAAGGACATAGCCACATAGGATAGTTTTTATTCCGATATTGACACGGGATCGAAAATGCGGGTGAAACCGCAGGCCCTGCTAAAAGAAAATATCTGAACAGTCGTGATACAGAATTCAGAGTTATCGGGCAGTAGTCCACCAGATACAACACCCTATGGAGGATGAGGAACCTTCCACCCTATTCCATATGACCTTTAAACCTACATCTCTATAGGTACCTAGAAATAAGAGCTATGTTCGTGTTAACTTGTTTCTGAAGTTATGATGAACATAAGGCAGAAATTAGTAGGGCAGTGTTGATGATGAGGAGGTTATTGGATCCCGGATTAGTCGGATAGTGTTAATAACGAGTTTTTATGGATCCAGAATGTGTATAGTACATTAATATGTTGATTTGGCTTTAGGCAGTGCTTGGGAGGCCTACGTCAAGCGTTGGACGTCTTTCGACTGAAATGATGATTATGATGAGAGCTTTGGGTTAGGTTGGGGTAGAGATTTTTTTTCAAGGTGGATAACAGTACAGAACTCTCTTTGGCGTATAGTACCATAGCTGGCAGATGTCTATTTCAACTTGCACTCTATCAGCACAGATAATAATTTATAATATCTACTATAATACTATCACGCAGGCGCAGGCCATTCAAAATATGATACTGACTTTGTATGAAATGCCCAAATAGGTACAGAAACTAATATCACTTGAAAAAAAAAGCAATGATTAGAATTAACAGAGAACATACTTGAAAAAAAAGCAATGATAACAGAGAACATAATTCAAACAATCTAAAATACCGAAACCAGTTTGTATTAACTCCTGTCACAATCACCTGAAAGAAATAGCTGAGCCTGTAAAGACGGTGAACAAGAGAGGCTGTCACACTCAAGAATTCAGACCATCAGCATAGACAGTTGCAGGTATTTTCAAAGAAATAAATACATTATTCAAATAAGGGCTAATTTCTCAATAATCAGATACCTAACTTGTATAGATCTAAAGAATAAATCTGACAGTTTGGCATATTCTATAAACAAAAGCTGTCAAACCGCAATATTTATTCCTCTCAGACAAAAGTTATCTGCTATTGAGAAATCAGCCCTAAGCTGATAATACTGATCTAGCAAAAAACGTGAACGCTAACATAAAATAAAACATAGCAAGAACCTTTAGGTATGTAGGTAGGTAGTTTACTAGTTACTTACAAGCCCTTTAACGGTTAGTTTGTGTTCCATAACCCAGTTATTGTAACATTTACGATTGTATTGTTGTCGAGCAAAATTTCAGAATTGTTCCCGATAATGCATTCGCCTATAACTTTCCTGTAGTAAAAACACTAGGCGGGTATGTAAAGGTGCCATGTTTGATACAAAAAAAAAACACACACACTTGGGTGCCAGTGTATATCAATAGTAAGATTGTGTATGGATATCAGAGAGAGCTGTGGTGGCTCAGTGGTAGGTCGTAGGTTCGAACCCAGACGCTTTACTGCAAGTTATTTCATCATCAATCCTCTCAAAACGGTGTAGGAAAACATCGTGAGGAAACCGATTCAAAGACATGTGTCATCTACCAACCAGCATTGGGCCCGCAGGGTGGATTACGACCCACTCCCTGTGACAGAGCGGAGGCCTGTGACCGAGCAGTGGCAATGTTATAGGCTAAGGACGCTATGGATTTCGGAGAGAAATGTGAGACCTAATCTGAGACCTATTGCATACAAACTTTTTTTGATCATGGGACATGAATCACTCAATGATGCGATGAGCTTTCAAAGAAGAAATATCCTTAGTCACGGATTGGTGATTTTATTAGCAGACAGAAGGAAGATCCTGCCTACCCTATTCTTGACTATCCCATTACTCGTACTAAATAGGTACACACCTACATAGATGAGTAGCGGTGGTGCAGGTTCATGAAACCATATTTAAAAATAATCAAAGCCTATCATTATTGTTACGCTAGTAAATCCCAAAACAGACATAGTGGATTTGTGAATTTATCGTTGTTAGGGACAGTTTTCCCTGAAACCCACCGATCTTTCAAACAAAAGATAGTTTCCACAGGACACGCCGCCGCGCCGGTTCTAGTACGCCGGTTCTAGGTTAGAAGCATGCTGTACGTTCCACACAACGACAGTGCAATTAACCTATTTCCAGCACCCATAAACTACCTACCAAGCCCCAAAGAAAAGAACAATAGAGGAAATGAACAAAAAACCGCGCACTGCAGCATATGGACGTGGTTTTTCACAAAAAGGTCGGAAACTGAAAAACTCAAACATGTGGGCAAAATACTCCAATCACCTTGAGTTCGTGTTTAATCAAGATATTGACATTATTCCCATACATTTCACTTAAGTTCCGTGGCTAATTCACGACCACAGAAAACTAAATAGGAAAAAGTTTTACACAACCTTTTTCAAGGCACATGGACACCAGAAAGTAAAAAAAGAAAATTTGGAAAATTCCAAATGCGAAGTAGGTATCTGAAAAGGAACGTTTTACCCTGGGCATGGATATAAAAAAAAATAAGTATTAGGCTTTCAGCCAATCATAGCGACTCACGTGTCGCAGCGTCCGCCTCCCATTTCATCCAGATTGGTCTATGTCCGTCGAGATATGACGCGAGGCGACTCGAGCCGGGGCGAACAAACTTGCTAACAGACAAATAGTTTGCTCAATCCGCTCGGGTTGTCTCGCTGTCATGGCGAGACTCATGACGTCACTGCCACTCGCCGAAGAGCTGCGCACACGCCGACCGCCACACAACAACTGCTTGAAAACGTAGTAGTGTATGCACAAGTGTTTTCTGAAACAATTCTAAAGGAGTTTTCTACTATTACTATTGTAATGTTGTAGGTTAAATACGAGTTGGACGTTTTAGAAATGGCTGTTTCTATATGCCGTAGTATGAGTGGGCACAGGTAGGTACGAGTGTCCACATAAAAGCTGCGCCGGAGCGGAGACTACAAAGCGACTGTTGTCCAAAGCAAAGTTCTAAACGAAAGTTGTTTCAATGTTTTTAAAGCAAATAAAATCTTGTTACAACTAAGTTTAAGTTAGGAGTCATAAATATGTAAAGACTAGCTTCTGCCCGCGACTTCGTCCGCGTGAATTTTCTTTTTTTCCCGACCCACCGCCCGGGCATGGCCTCGTCCGCCCGGGTTGGTTCATTTTTTGGTTTTTGCTCGGCTCCTAAGACTCCTAGCGTCATGTTAAGTAGCCTATAAAAGCATCAAATGCAAAAAGATTTTTCATAACCGACGAGTAGTTTCAGAGATTAGCGCGTTCAAACAAACTCTTCAGCTTTATTGATAGGATAGTCTATTTTTTATTTATCCATTTATTTCAGGCATCAAGGCCCATATAAACACATACAATACAATATTAATATAAGTAACTTAAAAATACTATAAATACATACAACATTATACTAAAAAAACTGACACTAAAACCAAAACCATTTTCCAGAATGGAAAAAGTATCTACCTCGGAAAACTCCTTCGCCGAAAATCTTTTTATGGTAAAACTACTTATTCGTAGGGTAAAACAGTGTTTAATTTTCATGATGATATCAATATTTATTTATGTATACTTAGTAGAAACTTTTTGATGGATTTACTTTCGAAAAACTATCATAACCTACGATCCTGAATGGTACTGCCATTTGCAATCAAAAACTGTCTACGAGCGAATTGTGCGGCTACGAACAGTCCGTGCTACGAGGTCGGCCGTTCCGCGTAGCAGGGCGTTTTTGGGTATTGTATTCAATCTGTCTACCGTTGTTGCAGTTAGCTTTTAATCTGCGATCAATTTGTCACCTAGTCTCTGCAATCAATTATTATTATGTGTGGTACCTAAACTGTGGGTGCCTAACGAAGATACTGTCCCGTCCGAAAGTAGTTTTTAATTCCGGAGTGAAGTCTACACCCGAATAATTAGTTTGTTCATTCAAGTCGGACCCCAAAATCTTATGTCCATAGGCGATAACTATGGAGGAGGCCCGTATCTTCGGTTGAAAATACGGTTTTCGTGCCCAGGAAGTAGACCTCCATAAAGTTAAATTAAACCGATATTATTGTAAGTATTCGTACTAGTTTTTGTGAAGGAGTTAGCTTTAAAGTTACTTACCTATCCTGAATTAACCCGTCGCGCGTCTAATAAGCAGACACAATAGAAATTTTATTGTTATCGATACACATGTACGCTCGACATGCGAAGAGTTAAAGTAGATTATTATAGTAGATTTGATATTTATTAGAGGTAAACTGTTCCTCCTCTCTCCCACATTCTATGCTGTGCCTGACAGGGTCCAAAATTGTGACTTTATTATGTTTAACCCACCAACTAATGTACATTTTGGAATGCAATAAAGATATTGAGTATTGAGTAGATATATTACTTCCTTTTGTCGCGCAAACTATTAAGTTGTGACTCTATTTGTGAAAGTCAGGAAGTATGTAGACTTTTTATTTAATTCTTCTTCTCTTTCGTGTGGCTAGCACGACAGTTATTTAAATTTTGTAGGACCAAAACTTCGACAATTCCACAGTGTTATCGGTGGCAGCGCAGAGGTCACTTTGAAAGAAAAGAAAAATAAATGAAATTATACGTTTCTATTCTATTATATTTTTAATAAATGGCAAGCAAAGCCGATGTCGACTATTCTGCCAATGTCAAAAGTGAGCTGGAAAAACAAGTGTGCGTAATAGAAAAAAAAAGGAAAAGATTTTAGACAAATAAAACAAATTGGGGGTAATTATGCGTCACATCCACGCAAAAAGGCCATCGCTCAGCATAATGCTACGACCTACCCTATAATATGCGAGACAGAGCCCCAGCGCTGGTTTACAGCGACAGCCGGCGTTGAGGCAGCTTTTACCGCAAGTTTTCTGTAATTTAATCTATAATAAATTAATAAAATTGGCTGTCAATGAAACCGTTAGATAACTCTTAGTGCAGCTAGTAGGTATAGGTAAGTAATCGGTATCTACATTCGCTTGTTTCATGTGTTTTGTGCTTTGTTCAAAATTTTGAACTTATTGTCATTTTAGTAAAGACCCATTACGATGTAATATAGGTAGTCAACAACTTATCAATTGGCATCCTAGTCGAATCGACGCGACGCGACGTTTAAAGATATTGTTAAAACGTAAGTAGGTACCTTTATCTAGTTTTTTACAACCGCATAACAAAATAAGTATATAAAGTGGTCTTATTGTTAGAAGTTAAAACCGAACCAAATATTGATTTGGAATAACTTTGTGAATAATATGGGCTATAAAAACATGTCTAGGAACAAGTAGGTAAGTATTTACCTAATAATGTTCTTTCCGCAAGCTAAAAGATCATACCTATTGTTTTGTATTAAAATAAATTTCCAATTCAATACATAAAACATTTTTGGTAAATACGATTACGACGGGCCTTCGCATGACTGTTTGCAGTTCAACAGCATTTCCCCGAATGGTGTAGATTTGTACCTATATATAGGTAGTAACCCCACATTTCGCCAGTCATGTTTCTCCATGCTCCAATCCCAAAAACTGCATATTAACCGCGTTTGCATATTTTAGTTTATCTCGAAGATACCACCTAGCCATTCCACTAAAACCCCTACATTGGTACCTAGCTGCGACAGTGACGACGAGTCGCAGGTAGCCAGCGACCCACATACTGCGCGCGCCGATCGAACGCTTTATCGAATGTTGATAAAACTTTAACGGCCGCAGCCCTAGCGGATAAGCCTGCACCGTGAAATCGACGCCTGCGCACCTAATTACTATACACGATATTTGTGTCAAGTGTGATTGCGTTCTTTATAGGTTTTGAACGAGGTTTTTAAGACTTTCGTTTATGTGCACCCTGTGATTTTTTGTGAGGCATCTACCATCAAAAGGATTATTTTTCAAAGCCTGAATTATGTTATCTACTACCTACTGTTGGTCTTTGAAGGAAAAACTCAATGAATTCTTGCTATAATTGCCTTAAGTGGCTTTTAGATATTATAGTTACTAGGAGTAGGAGTTGTTATCAGACCTTCAGAATGAGCACGCGCACTTAGCAGTACGCGTATCTACGAGCGGAGGTAGCACGTACAGACTGGATGCGGAAGGCGGAGGACAGGGTGTTGTGGCGCAGCCTAGGACAGCCCTATGTCCAGCAGTGGACTGCGATAGGCTGAGTTGATTGACTTAGCAGCATAGGTTGGACGATGTCAAGTATGAGTTCTAAAAACAGCATTTGGATTAGGCAAATGCATAATGCAGTAATCTTAATTGAGCAAAAAAGTAGGACGCTGAGGACTTTTTTCTAACCAAAATTTCAAAACAACATACTCGATAATAGTATGTCGCTACCGTTCTGTGTCGATCTCGAAGCACCTACTTACTTAATACGTATGTATTTAGACAGCTTGGCTTTGGCATACATCGGTGTACATTAAACCAAACGTGATGCTTATTGCACAAACTTCAGCCAGGATATTTATAGAAATAATAACAATGAATATTTGTTGTGTCCTTCTAATCATCATCACTACTCAGATAAATTGGGATAGCAGCAGGAGCTCAATTTATCTGAGTTCGTTTTCATTCCATGGCTTTTGCTATCTTATTTTTGCAAAATATTTGACAAGAATTTAAATCAGTCAGCAAGAATGTAGCTAGGCTGATTCCCCAGAGTCCTCCAAACGTAGCCACAGCTATGTTCCAGAACTTATCGCTGTTGGAACTGAAAAGTTAAAGTTAAGTATGTCTTTACCTAACGTGTCTTGACAAAAAAAAAACAATAAAGCTTCCAAGCACAAGGTTGTCGTCTTCCTAAGAGGTTTTCCACTACAAGGTTAGATGTCTGTTGCCCGAATGTACACAATCATCTACTACAAACAATGTTTGTTCAGTGTTTTGATACCGCCAACGCCTACGCTGAAGTAATAGCACTTTGTAATAAGTAAGCTGAAATGAACAGTTTCATAAGGCGTTTCAAAGTTTGGTGAATGCGTAGCACTTTATCAGCGTACTCGTACGTAGGTAATCGTTGCGTAGCCGTACGTAGCCTATATTTTTTTTATTTTTTTTTATTATTTGTTTCGCTTTTGTAATATTTTTGATGTGAGGTTAAATTAGTTGTTTGAATTTAATATTTACTATACTATCTGCTATTTGATACAGATATTTTGTGGGAAGTTTTAGTCGCTATGTGGGTAATAATATTAAGTGATAAAATAAAAAGTAAAACATACTATCATTAAAAGTTTTACAAACCATATAATTATATATATATATATATATATATATATATATATATATATATATATATATATATATATATATATATATGTATGTATGTATATATATATATATATATATATATCTATCTATCTATGTGTCGTTGAAGTGTTTAAGTTCGCTAAGTATTTTTGTGATGTATTTTGTGAAGGCGAGTAGGACCTCCGGTTTTAGCATCCCGATGTCATATGCCTCGATATCATATTTCTCAGAGATTGCCTCATATTGCATGCGATCCATGGCGAATCTGGGGCAATCCCTGAGGAGGTGGTCGAGGCTTTGTATGGTGTCGTCATGGCAGGGACAGTTGTTATTTGCGGTGATTTTAAAGCGGTGGAGATACTTTTTGTGGAATCCGTGGCCTGTCAGGATTTGAGTAATGTAGAAGTTTGGTTCGGTATATTTTCGGAATTTGTGTATATCTGTTATTGTAGGAAAAATTAATTTGGTGTGTTGGCCGTGTTCGCTTGATGCGTATCTGGCCTGCCACTTATCCAGGTTAGCCTGTCTTAGTTCGCGTTTGACATATGACATCGGGTATTTATTGTAGTCCGGAGCTTTGTGAAGTCGAGTGGCCAGCTTTGCTGCAGCGTCCACAGCCTCGTTGCCGGCAGCTCCACTGTGCCCTTTCACCCACTTGATGGATATAGTGTGTGGTGGTGTACTTGTGCGTGTGTGTGTGTGTGTGGGTGTAAATGGTTTTGTGTATCTGTGTAACAAGTGGGTGAGTGTTGCTACGGTCTGCGATCGCCTGTATTGCAGATTGGGAGTCCGAGAAGATTGTGGTGTTTTTGTGTCCCTTTTTTTGTGCCCATTTACTAGCTTCCAGGATGGCCAACAGTTCAGCCTGGAAGACTGTGCAGGTATTGTGGAGTTTGTATTTTTTGGTGACAACAGTTCCTCCCGGATCGTAGCAAACAAAGGCCGCTCCGACGGCACCATCCTCCTGTTTGCTGCCGTCGGTGTAAATGTGGTGCTGCAGTTGGGTTGCCTCGACTTCAGGGTGTCTATGGGTGCTGGTGACTGATTTGGGCAGTCTTACTGCCGGGTGTAGCAATTCGCGGACAGGCGTGGGGCATTCAGGGGTGATGTCCGCTGGCAGAAGGTGACTCGTGCCTGTGAGGCGGACAGTCTCGACGTGGTGGACTTCTTGGATTTTAAAATCGAGAGGCATAAGCTCTGCGAGTGCCAGGGCGGCAGTGGTCGAGACGGTCCGGAAGGCACGGATGGCCTTTAGTGCGAATCCCCGCTGTAGGCTGGCGAGTTGCTTCTTTACGCATTTCCTGCTAACTATATGTCCCCATATGCCTGCCTGCAGCGTACGTGATTATCGGTTCTATAACATGCAAATAGATTGTGCGAGCGTTTTCCGGATGTGCTCCCCATGTGCACCTAGTGTACATTCGTAATTTGTTGAATATGCGAGTGGCTTTGCCCATGACATATTTTAGGTGGCTATTAAACCTTAGTTTTTCGTCTAGGATGACGCCAAGTAGTTTTATTTCTGGCACAAATGATAAGTTGGTGCCATCCATTTGGAGTTGCGCGGTTTTCGCTTTGGGTGTGAAGGCGATGACTTGGGTTTTTGCTGGGCCAAAGGTCAGTTTGACGCGTTTTCCCCATTCGCTGATGTTAGCGAGAATGCTGTTGGTGAGTTGCTCCACTGCATTAGGTGTGTCTGCCGTAACCACCAGCAGGACGTCATCCGCGAAGGCTTGCATATGGCAGCCCGATGGCAGTTGCATGTCCAGGAGCTCGTCAAGGATCAGGTTCCATAAGACCGGGCCACACGCGGATCCCTGGATGCAGCCCTTCGTCAAGGTTTTGTGCACTCGGACTCCCGCGTGGTCCAGCGTAACGGTTCTGTCCTGCACGTAGTTCTTTATTAATCCATAGACGTTTTGCGGCGTTCCGATGTGTTTGGCGATGGAAAAGAGCAGGCCACCAAGCGTTATCAAACGCCGCCCTTATGTCTAGTGATATTGCTATGGCTAGTTTGTGGTTCTGTTTGGCGTGGTGTACGTGATTTAGAGCGGTATGGATGGCTTGAGTGGTGTTCTTTTGCTGACGGAAGCCGTATTGTTGGGGGTTTAGTTGGTTTCCGACTTCAGCATGGTGGACTACCCTTTTAATGAAAAGTTTTTCCAGGAGCTTCCCGAATACTGGAATGAGGCCTATGGGGCGGAATGATTTTAGATCTGTTTGATCATCCTTTCCCGGTTTGGGAATAATCTTGACATAAGCCTCCTTCCATACTCGGGGGAAATGCTGTAAGGCGAGGCATCTGTTCATAATGTCGGTTATCAGTTGCGGGTAATGTGCGGTGAATTGGAGGCAGATATCGGAGGTGAGATTGTCGAGGCCGGGGGCTTTACTAGGGCTTATCTGTTTTAGTTGCTCGAGAACCTCTTCTTCCGTAAACGGATGGTCGTCTATTGTGTTGGTAGTCGGACTCTGGTATTGATGTCGAAGTTGTGCTTGTATTGGCATATGGTCGCAGGTGTCGTCAGGGTAAAAGTGGTTTAGGAGGGCAGTGGCTGTCTCCTCTCGATCGGTGGTAAACCTGTCTCCTACTTTGAGAGTGATGGGTGGTCTTCTGGGGGCAGTCTCTTTCAGGAGTCGGTTGGTCAGCGACCAGACGTTCTCTTTCTGCTGGAGTTCACAGAACTTGCGGAAGTTTTTTGTGGACTCCTTTTTGAGTTCTTCAGAGTAGACCGCTTTCTTGTTTTGACTCTCCTCCAGAAGGGCTTCGAGAGGTAATCCTTGCCGTTTCGCGGTGTGAATGCGTCTGTGGAGATTTATAATGTCTCTTTTTTGGGTTTCCAAGCATAATTAGTATTCTTTACCTGAGGATGTATGTTATAATTTGACATAAATCATGATCAAATTGGGCGTAGGTTAAGCGGAACGGTTGGGTTTCTCCAGGATTGATTTTCTTTTCAGTGAAGCAAATGGTCTAGTATAACATTTATTTTTTTCAAAGAAATCAGTCCGGTCGATTAGACGTGATGTTGAATTTAAAATCTTTAGAAGTGCTGCCTAAGTAGTGGCAATGCATCTGCGATACCTTTGATGGTGTTGCAGATTATGCCCGTTGTCACCGACATCCCCTAAGTTTAAGGAATCCCCTAAAAGTGGTTTCTGTTTCACCAACAGTCAGTTCAACGTTAAAAAGTCCCTAAAAGGTGGTCGGAATGAAGTCCCTAAGAGGGCCATCGGCTTATTTGCCATCTAATTTCAGACAAAATATTTATTTATATAAATTATTAACTATAGCATCACGCTTATAAGTATAAGTAGTGTCATAGTGTAGGTAGTAGGGTACTGACTGGACTCAATGTAAAAATGTATTAGTCAGTCAGTGCTGTGATTAATCAGACCACCTACTGGATGACCGGACCAGCGACTGAAGTCCTTTGTTCTAAAAATATACTACCTCATTGTATTGTAATATATGCTATTTGGAACATATCTGGGTTACCTATTATGTTTATTTAACTAAAAATTGTTCATTACCAGTCGACGGCGATGCGGAGGTATTTTTGACGCTATGTTTTAGTTTGTTATTAGTTTTAGTTTAGGTTAGGTTATTATATTTTAATATTTTTTTAGTTTATTTATAAGAAGTTTATACAGTGTATAGGTATATGTATATGTGGATACATAATTATATTAAATTTTTCAAAGGACATTGTTCAAGTCTCGAACATTTTTAACCCAAAAATGAAAGTGCCGGCCAGAAAAAAAAAGTACTACTTATGTATATTCTTATGGGAAAAAACTTCTTGAGCATTTTTATTATTACAACGAAACTCTACAATTAAAACCCCGGCTGCTATTTGAGATTGAAAATGCCCAAAATCATAAATTGTTATACTTAAGAAGAGTTTTAAGCATTAATGGTATTTAACAGCTGTTTGCAGTATTCGTACGAATGTTAATTTGTCATCAATTACGTCATAAAAAATAATTTTCCCGTTTTAGGGCGGTTTCGCACTACATCCGATCCGAATCCGAGTAATGCCGAAGTGAAGTGACCATAGTCCTATTTGTATGACCCGTTGCGCACTAGATCCGAACTCTGTCCGTCCGAATTTAGAACATTTCCAATTCGGATTGAAGTCGGATCTTTAATTCGGATTCGGATCGGATGTAGCGCGAAACCGATATTACTGATGTATTTATTAATAGGCTTGACTACCTAGGTACTTACGTTAGCATTAATATTACGAATGGGCTAGTATGTCATTCATGCTGAATGCCCTACATGCAGTTTTCTTTAGCAGTACTTAGTTCTGTATTTTACGCATAAGCATGATACAAAGGTCTAAAAAGTTAGTTAAGAACATTTTCGAAAAATAGCGTTACAGCCAAATTAGACCGATTTTAAAATTTCTATGTATATTCAATCTATTTATGCCTTCTTTAAACTCTATAGCTGCACCTAATATTATATTAATTTTAAACTGTACTAAGCCATGACTGGATGACCTTACGCCTAGAAATAAGATGAAGTTTAGCTTAGCATTAAAATGGCGACTATACTTACCTACCTATGTAATGACAGGTTAATGACCCTAAGCGTACCTATAGGTACCTGCTTAGAACTTTGATGACCTAGCATGCGTTCTTTCTAACAACCTACATACAAAGATACTTGGTAAATATCAAGTGACGCACTATTACATCAACTGTTTTTAATAAAACGTGTCATTTCTGCGTAAACATGTATTTATATATTTTAACCTAGACAGTACCTACTTAACGTTGTATATTGAGAGCGTTGCGTTATCTGATAACGTTTTTAAACAATGCAATAACGATGTTCCCGTTTCTAGGGAGCAAATAAGTACCTACCAAGTACCAGATAGTGAAGCGCGGAATACAAAAAGACCTATTCTTTTATTTATACTTTCACCTCTTTTGTTGTCGATGTTACCTCTGCTGTTAAAGCACGATCTTTGTTCTATTAAGTTGATCATTCAAGCGGCATTGTTGATCACAATGGAGGGTTTTACGATCAGTTAGTAACGTTCTGAAGTATTATCCTATAAAGGTCAGTTGGGAGTTCCGACGCACTGACCACGGCGGCGACCGACAGCGCGCACGTTATCAAACCACGCTACACCTCTCTATACAAAAATCTCGAACGGGAATACCGGATACTGACGCAGTGCTAAGAAAATACAACCGTCTCTTTCGAACCCATTGTAAAAGAGTCGCGTTTTTGTATTCCATCCTTGTCCTCAACCGCGAAGCGATATCGCGCTATGCTTATAGTTAGAAATATGTAACTGAATAGTTTACTTTTGTGTGTAGTTTTGCCAAGTTGATGTCGTTCGAAATTAGAATCGCTGCATGTTCGTCGTTAGTAATGTGTGAAGTGAATTGAAACTCATCTTTACGTGGAGCATAGTGTTCGGGAGTTTTTTTTTTATCGTGCAGGTGTAAATGCGCTCGGCCGTGCGATGGCGCGGAAACGACACATTTTTTAGATTCCAATAATGAACGAAAGTTTGTGATTTTCTACGGATTATGTTTATGTGCTGTGTTTATAATTAACAGTGATTATTATTGTGAAAATGTTCAACGGGAGATTTTCTTTATTTAATGTAAGTCGTTTTCAATTTGATTTGAATATTTTTTGTTTTAAGTAAGTAAATAATTTCGTGTCGAGGAAATGAAAATATTTTCTGTCAGATATTTTATTACTATTGAGATACACTTCAACGAGATAGTGCAAATATAAATAAATGTTATCAAATATTTTTCCTTGGAACTGACAAACAAAGAGCTGGCAGAGAGCCAGAAGAACGCTTTAATTTTATCATTCGATATTGCGAATTTAGACATTACAATAATATATAGTAAATTTGATTGCATTTAAACGATTATGACAATAAAGTTATTAATTAATAATACATGATCAATATTTCGATTACAATAATTTACAGTATGGTCATTCGTTGTTTTTGCTGTAATAATTGTAATGAATGCACCGAATGTTCGATTGACTTTCCAAAGGTGGGTAGTTATCCTTGGCGAAATTTTTGGTTAGTAGGATTTTTTATTGGTTTATGGAATTAAAATAACACATGCAAAAATTAAAAGTTTAAGTAGGTTCAGGAAATGAGTAAAGTAAAAGTGTATCATCTTATGTTCTTGGAAGTTATACATTAATTGTATTAATTTTCCTAGACACGTCAGAAAGTACGTAGGTAAATAAAAACAAAGAATGTTGAAGGAAAACTTAAGCTCAGTTGTTAAAAATTTGGCAATTTATTTATTTGCAATTTAAGTAGGTATTTCTAAATTAATCAACCTACAGTCTCTTCATATCACAAAGCTCACATAACACAGATATAATCTTATTTTTGATGACGTAGGTATGTTTAGTTTTAACTAAACCATTTGAAAATATTCTTAAGTATTTGAAGCTTATTTCGCATATTGTCATCATAACTTGGTGCGTAGATGGATGTGGATAAAAAAGACTCGTCCCAACGACCATACAGCCGTTGTTCGTTGACTCGTCCTATACCTCAAGAAAGACGTTACACATTACTGAACTTGTGGTTTTCCCCAAGGTTCGCATCTGGGCCCTCTATTTTTTAACAAATTATGTAAAATCCTTTTGGTATCCCTAGACTATATAGTCACATATTATATAGTGGCACTCTTCAATTCTATTTAAATAGGAATTTAACACCGTTTGAATATTGTTTCAAAATGTCCTACTCAGATGGCCGGATGGACGCCATTTCAGACAAGTTCACAGACCCCTAATGATACGCAGTAACAAAGATATACCTTGCTGTCGTTATCAGCAAGTAGCACAATATGGGATGCATTGTTATTGCCCATCCACGTGCAATATCAGGTGGCGCTTCGCTCGCAATTTAATATCCTATACTTACCTACACTACCTACACCTACATTATACCTAGTGTAGTGCCAACGCCAACGCAATATTATGATGTTATGAAATCTTATTTGAATTTGATGCTCCTTTTGTATGAATGAGATTAAGCAATAGGTGTCACATTATTCCTATTTATGTAAGCTAAAGACAAGCCATTTCGTAACATATCTAGGAGATTTGTTAAATTCTATATGTCTTTCAGTATTTTATCATATTTCTACGTGATTTTGGTTTTGAATGATCTTGTCTGGGATTGCTTATAGCAAACTAGGCGAGTGTCTGCTATATTGACTTAAGGACTTTTATTTTTATCATTGTTCTTTGTATGGATTCTGAGAATGTCTACAATACCTACACTTGGAGCAGACTCAAAACAAAAGGTTGTGGAGATACATAGTACAGTGTGTCTGAATATATTGTAGCTAGAAGCATTCCAGCTTCAAGGTTATAAACATACGTAATAAGTGTATTATATAGGAAACTATGTGTACAGAAATTTTGGAGGAAATCAGCTGTGCTAATAGATCACAACACTGGATAGAAAGCACACACTTTTTTTGAAAGTATAGCCCTTTAGTCGACATTGTGTTCAGTGTGAGGTCAGTGTTGTGCTTGTGAGAAACAAACAAATTTCAAGTGGGATATTTAATTCAACGCATCCTCATTCATACTACTATCTTCTCACACCACCACAAGAAACCACCAAATGATTCACTCCCAACAATATGAAAAATCCAGTTAATCATAATACAAAAAGACAAGTCACCACGTTCATCTCCACTGCCATAAGAGACGGGAACAAGGTCGGCTGGAAGAACATATCCGCCGCTTAACTGGCCTCCTCCGGCATCTTTGACTAATAAGATAATGTACCCATAAGTGCAGTTAACTAGAATATTTGTGGCTGTAGACTTGGAAACAGGTGGATTGCTGTCGGCGACTATTTTGCAATTTAATGCGGAGTGATTTACATTTTGTTTAAGGAATTGATTCCTGCGAAGTAAAAAATGTAATGTCGATTTTGATTGAGTCACGGTTTATGTATAAACTTACTTAGGCCTCTGATTGCTTGATAACTTACTAAATTCAATCAATTATAAAGATATTTACTAAACTGGCGTAAAAAGTGGATCTTATTGTCAAAAAGTTAGATCTTTCTAATTAATTTGGCTTCTCTACTAAAAAACGTAATGACAATAATCTAGCAGTGATCTTTTTAATTTGAGTAAGTAGTCAATATATATAATTAAGATATTTAATGCACGTGCCACAAAATCACGTCCATATATGCTTACAGTAGGTACTCAAATTCCTCATCAATATTGTGGAACATAATGTTGTTAGCTATACCTAAGCATGGTTAAGAAGATTATAAGTAGACCTGTGGCCTGGTATGCAAAGGACATTTTTGTGCCCTTAAAAAAACACCAAATAGTTGAGAGGGTAAAATCGAAAAGATGATCTCCATTCAATGATTTTTCAATGGTAATTTTATGCATTTTACCACGCTAGAGCTCATCTAATGCTTTATTCATGTCGTGTTTTATTCGATTTGTATTGTCGTATTCCTCGTATAAAAATCTTATTTTGGAAAATCCAAAACGTTGCATTTTATTTAATTCAATTGTGGTTCCTTCTTATTCTATACATCTCTACACAATTCATCATTAGTCATACTTGGGTCACCCACCAACTTGCCTTGATGTGGTTGAATATAATTGTTTCTTTTATCATCATATTTATCATCACTACTCTTTAGCCTGCGTCTACCATCTACCCACGTGCTCCATCTTAGCCTTTCTTTTCATCTGTACGTTTTCTCGCTTCTAAAAGAGAAGCTCTGTTATTTAACGTCATACAGCATAAATATTCAGCCTATAATGTTCCCACTGCTGGGACACATGCCTCCTCTCTTTAAGAGGGAGTGGGCTGTAATCTACCACGCGTACCCAGTGCGGGTTGGTTCAGTCATTACTAACTAAAGGATAATTAAATAAAATGACTTCTAAACAAACATGTGAATGAATCGCGTCGCGTTGACCGACACTCGTCAACATTGGGGTAGTGACGTCATTTCACTATAAATCGTCTAAATATAACCGGGATGAGCTGTGATGTGACACGCACAGGGCACACTGAATAGATCATTATTTGTAGTAGGTAAACAGCTTTAAATACATGGGTTAATCATATAAAATAGATCAAGTGGAACAGTGTCACTGGCACCTGTAAAATAGTTGATGTGCTCTAGTTGGTAGAATTTAAAAATGGTTTTGAAGAAGATGCTTCGTGTCGGTTTTGTGATATGGGATAATTTAGATATCACAAATAACTTTGCTTTTCATTTTCTTTGGGAAATATTTTAGTAATCTAGTGACAATTATTCTAATATTTGCTATTGCCTTCTTCGACCTCACACTATCTTATCTCACTTTTCTTTTTTTTTGTGTGAGGGAATAGGGAATCTGTGTCTGCGCACACACTTGTGCACTATAATATCTCCCGCGCCAAAGGCTGCTCTTCGCTGAGATTTTGAACCTTAGCAAAGGTATAACAATGATCAGTATCTACAGATCAATTTACTTTAGAAGTTTCAGTAACAGATGCAGATCATACAAATGTCATCGATAAAGACCAAACATCAACACAGCTTAATCCTCCATATGCAGATCAATACAATTTCTGGTTTAAAGCATAATTTAGCACTAGAACTTGGTATTTTATCAGACCTGTTCCGCGTTATTGCTACAGATAAGAGCACAAGTGGTGCACGCACGCATCACGACCTATTTCATGTTGAATTGCATTAACCATTATAATTGTTCATCTTAGTAATGTTTTACATTTGAGAGATGAAACATCTTCATTATCTTGCATGGTCTTCCTTTTTTGCTTGTTGGGATCGATTTGATCTTGGGGAGTTGTTTTTATTTTTAGTACCTAATAGATTTCTGGAGTAATATATTTGGAACTACCTACTACATAATCTGAATCTTCTGCTCTGATATCTTCTTCTCAGAAATACATTAGATTAGTTTTAACTATAACGATTTTGAGTTTACCTATCTGCTTTCATGAAGAAAATGTTTTCCTCAGTTGATGTCAGGGTGTGCATTAACAATATTTTGATTTAAACAATGTCCATGGAGTTTCTTGTCAGTTCTTCTCCATAGATCTACTACGTTTTGGAATGGGCAAGTACGAGAAGCATCGTCTTTCTGACTGACGGACTCATTGACAATTTAAAAGTGCTTATAATTGGTTTATTTGAAACAATGCTTGCCCTTGCTACAAAACAAGTTTTTTCTTTAGATTAGTTTTGAGCCACCGGTTAGTATTTACTGGTATTTACCAGTGAGTCCTGCTAGCACGTTATACAAACGTTGCGCATACGTTCTGTTGCAAACACTTATTTATTTAGAAAATAGAAACCTGTTCACTTTCTATCGTACCCAAGAAAATGTATGCTGCTTGAAAGCGAAGAAAATTTACCTTCGTAAATATGTGAATTGTTGCTACTTTAGATTGGTTCTATAACAGTGTATCAGGACTATTTAAGACGAAATATAGTTGAAGAAAAATCAATAAGGGGTTTCATTGTGTTGTGAGCCTTTGTTATTAGGTTTTATGTAGTTTATTTTATCAATTATCTACTAGCTTCTGCCTGACTTCGTCCGCGTGAAATTTATTGGTCCTCCGACCTATCCCGTCGCATCACCTGCCTGCGCTATTGCTTCGTTTTCGCTTAGTCTAGCCTTTTTTTTTTGCTCGGGTCCTAAGGTTCATAGCGTGAGGTTTAAAGCCTATAGTCGTCAAGAATTGGGCTATCAAATGCAAAAAGAATTTTTCAAATCTGACTGGTAGTTCCAGAGATTACCCCCCCTACATACAAACTAACAAATACCTCTTTAGAATATTAATATTTACGTTTTATAAATTTCGACATATTGCACACATGTAGCATGAAATATAGATTAGATTCTACGATTACGATTCTTTATTCATGCCATTGTTCCAAGCCGCTGCAGAGTCGAAATTCCCTACTATGAAAATGGTTAAAGAATTTTACAGCTTCAAATAGAATGTATAAATTAGGGATTGATTTTTCAATGGTCAGATAAATTTAATCGGAGGAATAAATATTGTGGATTGACAGCTTTTGTTTAAAAAATAATGTCTAAAAAATTGACAGATTTGTTCTTAAGATAAAAGTTATCTGACCATTGAAAAATCAGCCCTAAAACTAATACATAATTCTAAGTATTTCAACAGTTTATTTGGAAGCATAAACAGCCAGTGCTGTTGTATATCCGGCATCAAATACAATGGTAGTGCAGCTCACAATTTCATTACCAAACTTAATTAACGTAACAATGGAGTGCTGGACAATGGACATACATAGGCCTCTAGCAAAATGGATATAAGTGTTAGTAGAGCGGTCGGCTAAAGTTGATTAATTAACAAAACACCACAGCGTTTCAGAGAATAATAAGTTTGATAATTAGCTTTATAAAATGATCAAACTAGCTAAGTCTGGCTAGATCAAACAGCGTTCGAGAGCTGTTAGTGTCATAATTTTATGACACTGACAGCTCTTGAAAGTGGTTAAATAATGTGTGTAGATCGCTGTCAGTTTCATTGTTGAAATTTGCCTAATGATAACCGAAATGATCTTACGGCATCCTTCTCCTCCACCTTCATTTAAAGAAAACCGTGGCTAAATAATAACAGCCGCACAGGTCGATCGATCAGGTTAAGCTACGCTTGCCGATCTTGGTCTGCGGATGGGTGACCATCTTAACATCCCGTGACCCCTCCGTGCCTCGGAAAGCCCGAAAGTCTGACAATCAGTCTTACCAAGGGGTATCGTATTACCCAGTAACTGGGTTGTGGAGGTCAGATAGGCAGTCGCTCCATGTTAAATACTGGTATTCAGCTGCATCCCTGTAACCCGTCAAAATTCAAGCTGGGTACACTCGGTCCATCTTAGATATCGTTGTCCATCAGGAAATGAAATGTGATTGTCTATTCTTTATGTTATAGGATATCGGAATAAATTTTACACGTAACATTATTTAAAAAAAGTAAGCTAGATGTAAGTGTATCCTATCTGACAATTGATCTGACTACTCTGAGAGGAAAGGCTGAAACTTAGAGGTCACAGTCTCTTTTAAAGACCAGATATAATCTTGGTCAGATATTAGGATACACTGAGGTCTACAAGAGCGGTCTCATTTACTTTAGAGACAAATATTGCATCAAGAGGTAAGCCTCTTGATGCAATATTTGTCTCTAAAGTCAGTCGAGGCTTACCTCGACGAGAGAGAGAGGCTTGCATCGTCTAAAACTCTATAAACACTGTTTGGACTGTGCAACTGTTATTGTTGCTTCAACTTATGATAAGCCATCGGCAATTTAATCGCACCGTGTAGGTATATCAGTAGGTACAGCGGGGTAACTGCGTAACACACTATCTAATGATAGTGTGTTGTCATTGTTTGTTGTGGTGTCATTTTGACAGTTCAACACCATTCATTGCGTTATTTACGTTGTTGAGCAGACAAATTTTTCGAACATATGGAGCAATGGATTAGCAATATCCTTTAAAATGATTCAGATTGTGATAGATAGTGTGTACGCAATTAGAGATACATGCTTAACTTAGTAGATCTTCAGATTAAATAAATCTTCATTTTATTGCCTTGCCATTAATAAATCTAACCAAATTGCATAATAAACGAGATGCGCTTGAGCATGAGACATCAATTAAATGGGCGGTCTGCGCAAGGTTTCCCTATCATACATCACACGGAGTGATATAATTTAATCGCAAACATTGAGTTACACAATAAAGTGCATCATACGACTATTAGGTGTTTTAAATGGTCACCGACCATAAACGAGATCTTCTATGTGCAAGGTTCTTCAGATTTGAAGATTTTGGGGATGTGACGTACAAAAATGATGCAGCTGGTTGAGTGTGTCTGAGGATGGATAAATTGCAGATTCTATGAAAGATGAAATAAGTCACTGGAAGGGAATGTAAACAAACAGCTCAAAAAAAAAAGTAATTTACTCAAATTAGGCAGAGATGAGATTCGGTTACAGTGGAAACGCCAGCAGACCGTTGGGCCAACTAAGATGATATTCGGAGAGCGAAGAACCGCTTAGAGTTTCGAAACAAAGTAGATGTGGCCGATGTGGGTGACAAACGATCATCTTATATTTACTTAGCTAAATAACATTTTATTTGCATAAAGAGTTAACAGTAAAGCGCGAGTGTTTCTAAACCGAAGCGCGTACGCATGACCCGTTAATTAAAAGAGGTCAGCGCGTGCAGCTAATACAATAATATGTTTAGCAGTAACGATATAATTGAATCTTTACTATAAGGTTAAACAATGGTGATGTTATGCCGGACGGCGCGTATGTGTTCCACGCGCGCCTCAAAGAGCTGTCAGCAGACACGGAGGGGCCCGTTAGGGCCGAAGCCTGCCGGGGCAGCGGGATTGTCCGAAAGGGTTACCGCTGCCCCGGAACATAAAGGGCTAAGGAAGGAACACGGATGGGTTTTAGTCAGTAAGAGTCTGACACTCCCTTCCGCTCCACCCAGAGCGGGAGGGGTCATTGGATGATTTCCCATCCTTAAAAAAAAAAAAAAAAAAAATGGTGATGTTATAGATATGTCATTATTATTAATTGATAAATTGGTCCCTATTGTAAGAGAGATGATGCTGGAGAGTTTTTTGCGCAACTTCTTCTTTAGAGCCTAAACGCTATATACCTACACTCCTTTTATCTTTTATTTTATCTCTGATTTTGCATCACTGTCAAATCACAGTGATCATTATTCTCATTAAAATTACCTAATTTTACAGCAACCTTACTGTTGAATTGCTGGCCACTGACAAGTTTGAATAAATCGCAGTGATCTTTATACTTATCATCACAAGGTTTCTGTGGGGTGGCTGTGAGAGGTAAAATAACAGCTGTAAATGGACGTAGAAGATTACTATGCTATCAAAAATGAAGAAAAGGAGAATATGGTGATCGCAAAATCACTCCAGTGAAGATTTTTTATAATGTTGCTGCTGCATCAGCTGCGGGTAACTAACATGATCTATTTTGACCAACATACTGGACTGAAATTAGACAGCTTCGTGTCATTTGCGTGTGTACCATCGCCTGGTATGTCCATTATAAACATAACGGAACTGAGTTTATTACAGCAATCACTATAATTAACTACCGCTCAATCTAGTTTTCATTTTAAAGCGGAACTAATTTATGGCTGCCTTTTTTGCACGAAGATAGTCAAAATTGCCTGTAAGTACCTAACTGGTTTTAAAATAGAAATATACTTGAGTTAATTAGTTATAGTTAGTCAGCACCATCTTGGATTTACTTAGCTGAATACTCCGATGTTTCATTGTAGGTAGTTGTCTTTTAGTCTTTATTGGCAGTGTTTTTGAGGTCTTTCCCATAAAGATACATGTCCTTCGCCGCACCCATCATGTAGCCTCCTGGGCCTTCGACCCAGTTAGCCTCAGTTGCAGTTGCACGCAGTTCTGATAAAATTCATTTACCGTTTGATATCTAAATTTTTATTGCAATCGCACCCAGGTATAAGGAAAATTGCAACAGCTTAAAAGTTAATTATGCTTGTACCTAACTAGTTCAAACCACAACGCAAAAGTCTACGTTTATGTTTAATTACCTTATTGAGGTTTTTAGGGCGCGGTGGGCTGACCCTAAACTGCTGCGTACACGTTTCGTTGCGTCAAGCTAACCTCAGTCCTCGGTGGCAGTCCGCGGTGGTGTGGTTTCAGAGTTACTGCTAAGTAGTACATTGTTGAGTTTCTCATCAATGTCACGTAGTGCAATGCAACGCATTTGTTGTGCTTTACCATTCTTAATCTAAATCTATACATACATACTCGTACGTCAAAAGTAACAGCTTTCTACTAATTGCATACGAAAGCATTACGCTAAAAACATTATTACATTTTAGTCTGTCTGTCACTCCGTCTGTCTGTTTGTTCCGGCTAATCTTCGAAACGGCTTGACCGATTTTGACGGGATTTCATTGGTAGATACTGATTTTTTATGGAGTAACTAAGACTTTTATTTAAGAATAATAATTAAAGACAGACGCTAGTCAATCATATTAATGCAATTCATGTCGGTATGCATACTTTCAAAAGTTTAATTTAGATAAATAAAATATGGTCTAAGCGCTCTTACGCACTAGCGGTTAACCGCGGGGGCGGATAACCGCGCGGCTAGCCGCTTTTCCATTTTAATATGCAACCGCTTATGATTGTACACACTTAACCGCCACAAAATTGCATAGTAAACTGGAAAAGCGGCTAGCCGCCCCCGCGGTTTAACCGCTAGTGCGTAAGAGCGCTAACAATAGAGCTTGCAACAGCGCAGCAGTGTGGACAGAAACAAAAAAAAAAATAGAACAATAGACCTTAAGGAATTGTTATTGGCGTTTAAGCAATTTTGCAGGTCTTCATAACAGATGCCCGTTTTCAGTAACACTATTAGAGGCGACACCTAAATGTAATACCAAAACACGACACAGGGAATCCTAATGGTGTCCAGGGCATTTGAAAAAATCTAGGACCTAAGGCTCCATGTAATGTGTTACTACTTAGTTTTTTTTTAATATAGGTATTTTACCGTTTTTTTTTCTAAAATATAAATAATAACTTTATTCATTTATATTTATTTAAAAAATCGCACTAGATTGGAATTTTCAACGGTTCATCTCAGCGTTGAGGTTTGAAAGTCCAAGAGTGCAATAATATTAAGGAATGTCATTTATATTACACCTAGGTGTTCTAGTCAAACCGGTCATAAATTATTCGTGGACGAGGGAATTTACCTCTCATATTAAACTTCCTCAAGACTGCAAATAATCTAGAAGCTTATCAAATATTTTGTTAGTTGTACAGGAGTGTTCAAGAAAAAACTCTTTAGGTGCCTACATTCGCGGCACTCGCAAATATTTGCAAGTAAAGTGGTACAAATGTTTGTCCCATACGGGTATGTACCGACGATACAGAGGAAGTCAGGCAGACATAGACTGCAGATGGTTCTGGATCAATTGATTCCAGTTTATTGTTATGAGTATACGGGTAAAAGCCGACTTATCCTCGAGATTGCGACCGTGGCCGGCGCAGGAGTCTCTACTCCTCAATATGGAGCATTCACGTATAAAAGAGGAGGTTCAGAGGCCTGCATGTTTTTATTGCAAACACAACAAAAAAAATTATTTGATTTAATAAAGCGAACACCTTTTTCAATAGCTATACGTACGTACACCATGTGCTTATTTTGATAAGGGCGCAAGCTATTCTGAAGTCAATCGATATTGGGTGTTTCTGACAACCGACTTCTAATGAGAAGTCAATGGTCACTAATTAATATCGGCTTAGTAGTCGTAATTTTTACTTTATTGCAGTTAAGAAAAAACTGCCTACACGTTTCTTTTGTGCGCTGTTCCTTTTTTATTTTATAATTTATGGCATAAAATTCAAAATGTACCAATTCGTGCGAGTCGCCTATAGAAAAAATAATATTATTTCAAAATGACGATTCGCCCGTTTCGGGTGACTAAATTCGTGCGTATCGACTAATAAGCCGAAATATCATGTTTGTTTAGCACGTAAGTTTTTGTTCCCTTTAGTGTTGCTCACTTAGAATAGTTTTTTTCAGAAGCTACTTGTAGAGTTGTAGTTTGTTGACCTGCATCTGGAACTAACTGCTTATTAGGAAGTGTATGATTAGTGAGTCTTTCCTGTTTTTGTGTAGGTCTAGACGTCTATGAGAGAGTATCGCGCAAAATTAATTTGTTTTTAAAGGCTGCAGCATCTTATTTAGCATAAGAACGCTACTGCAAACTGCTATCTACTTAATAAGCCGTAAGGGTTGGGATTAGGTAATAGGCTCAGAAATCGGAGGGCTAAATCCCTTATTTAAAAACGTTTAAAATAAGTCGTAATTAAGTCAAATCTCAGCGCGCGACAATCAAGTTCAAAATTTTGTCATAAATGTAGGGAAATTAAAGGTTTTTAAGACGGATCGGCGCCAGCGGGGTAATTGAGTAACACACTAACAATGGCTTTCGTTTTGACATTTCAACAACATTCATTGCGTTATTTATTGTTGTTGAACAGACAAATTTTTCGAACATATGAAGCAATGGATTATATATATATATCCTTCAAAATTATTCAGATTGTCATTGAAAGTGTCTTACGCAATTCAATTAGGGTGTTGGACAGAAATTGGAATGCGACACGGAATTAGCCCAGAATTGTTATGTAGGAAATTCACAAACCAGTTTTTGATTTTCAGGAAAACAAGATGGCGCTTAGTTATCTAGGCGGAAAATCTCAATGTATAAAGTTATTTTAGTCAGTAAACAGATCACAATGTGTCCTATAAATACGCTAGTAATAGAGTTATTATGTAAAGTACATTATTAGCTACAACGACCAATTATATACTTTAATACTTTGTTTACCTGCTTACCTCGTGTCAGTCGTGTCTTATAGGTATACCTACATCTATATAAGTAGTCATATATGCAATAAGGTATTTTTAGCACGTATTTGCATTCGTTTGCGTGTTATTAAACTATCCACACAACTGACATCGATTAGATTATCAACACGACTTCAATTAGAAGTTAGAACGTGCAATGTGGGATTGATAATAATAATAATGGATACGATTTTTACTTTGTGAAGTACTATGTTTTTTAAATTATTATGAATGTGAGGACTGTGTTAATTAATGGGTTATTGCTTTTTTCTGGTTTTTTTTTTCCTTCTTAGTTAGTTTCAATCATGATCTGGTAGTTTGAGTAATTTATGCGGCCTACCCAAAATTACAGGAAAACCTATATGAAGTCTGTGGTCTTAAAACAACATGGTAAATCTCTCAATATTGTGCGCATCGTACGGAACCCTCTCCACGCGAGTTCAACTCGCACTTGACCGGTTTTTTTATATACGTGTACATATTGTTATTATTATTTTATGACAGTTAAGCTTCAGGGATTGATTTCGTTTCGAAAAGTAGATTAGCTTATATCCTTCAGGTCCTTCCCAACTGAAGCTTGTCCTCTCCTGGATACTGGTGACTGTCAGCCTGCATCATCACAGCTGGGTAATCTGGACTGTTCTAAAGAAGCTGGAAGTCATGGGAGGGATCCCATGACTTCCAGCTTCTTCAGTACAGTCCAGAGCTAATTCATTTTAAGTTAAACAGAACCAGCCTAGATATAACTAAACTATTCTGGTGTTAATATCATCACACATGTGCCTAATAATAGCCTTCAAACAGAGTTATTGTACGACATATTGACATGTTAGACGCGTCTAATAAATACATAACACTGTATTGTTTTCACATGAGTACCTATGTAACTACATAATGATGACCCACTTTTTTACTGCGTTTTAGTTTGTGTAAAACAGTTTTCCTAGAGTTGTTTTTTATTTGTTTAGTCATTTGAGGAAAATGAAGATGAAAGTACAATCAGAACGTCTCGGAATCGTTTTTATCAGATAAAATGTAAGCAGATTCATATGTGGGACAATGTTTGAGCCGTTTTGGGTCAAAACGCTCGGTTTATGGTGTAAATAGTTATGTTTCTGTTTCTATTATATGGTAGACTAGCTTCTACTCGCGACTTCGTCCACGTAAAAAAGCCTTGTTTTAACATAAAATATTACACTCACAAATAATGTGGCTTTCTATTGGTAAAATAATTTAAAAAATCTGTTCAGTAGATCCAGAGATTACCCCCCTACAACCTCACATACTTTACCTCTTTATATAATACTAGCGGCCCGCCCCAGCTTCACACGGGTGCAATATTTTTTTTTCGAATTTCCAAAATTTTCTTTCATACGAACCTTGTCCTGACAATACCGAACACAACAAAAAAATAATTAGCGAAATCGGATCAGCTGCTCTCGAGATTTGCGCTTAGCAACGCATTTAGCGATTAATTTTTATCTAATAGAAGATCTGCATTGTAATGTATAAGATTTAAAAGTTTCTTGAAGTAAATATTTAGAAACCAAATCTTGGCGATTTATAATTATATGTTTCTAGTAACTACTTACCTGTAAGGCAAAAACGAGGAAAAATATAGGTAAGTATTAACTGAGTATGTTTGTACAACCAACACAAATTAACTTTTTAATGTTGACTAAGCATCTTATTATTAAGTGCCTACCTGTGACAAAGAATAGCATTTTATTTACCTCATAAAATGTGATAGTAGTCAGAGTCACGTACACAATATATCGATAAATATACACTAGTGATTTGGGATTTCCCCAGTCGTACAATTTTTGTAGTACTTCGGCTACATAACGGTAATCATATACTTTGGAGTGTAAACCGAGAACCACCTTCCTGCTCTCCTATCCTATTTTTTTTACAAACCGCCGCTTTTTTTGTGCTTCCATATTCCTCTATCAGCCGTCATATCACCATTCACCCCCTTTCGAGCCATATGGCCATCTTACAATGCTAGCCATCGCGTCTTTGCTGTTCCCCTGCTCTTAAATTAATCCATTCATACTCTAAATATTCCTCACAATATGTCCCTCATTCCTCCTAATCACATGCTCAGATGCAGCAGCAGATTTGACTGCGCAGACGCATGTGTCCTGACCAGGATTATTTGTCAACTAGACATCTAGAGTGAAGGGTGGGCCTTTTGGGGGGACTGTCTTATGTAATTTTGACGTTCGAAAAGGGCTGATTCACAGCTAAATGACTTTTGATTTTGATGTTTTGAGAGAAGAATCATCTTCTTATAATGTAGTAATTTAATTTACGTCACATAGGTGTAGTAATAATAAATTATGCTCAAAAATTCAAGATCCAAAATAGGCAAAACAAGTTTCATCTCTGTCCCAAATACAATAATTTTATTAATATTTTATCTTTCAAAACAAAAATGTTTTTGTTCTGTAAGCTGACGTAATATTTATGAGAATTCGCTATGATTCAACAACTATACGTCTTGAATTATAAGTAAGGAAGTGTGTTTGGTTGTCTCTTTATTGAATTGAATTTGATTTATCTAGATATGGTTATTCAACATTTATGATGTACAGACGCCAGCACATCAACCTACTACAATCTATCAAATTTCTTTAATAGATTTTCAACTTTATCACTACATCATAGGGTTCAAGGTTGATTGGGAAAATTTTACAGTTTGGTGTACCTTGATGTGCTGGCGTCTGTACCTAACTAATATTTTCGTAAAAATATAATTTATAAGAGTGTCCATGGAGTTTCTTGCCCGTTCTTCTCCATAGGTACCTACGCTTTGGAATGGGCAACTAGCTTCATATTTTCTGACTGACCGACTTCTTGACAATTCAAAAGTGGTTTAATTGAAATAAATGCTTTGAGTTTGAGTTATGGTTTTGAGTGTATGTGACGCATATTTTTCCCCAAATTGTTTTCTTTTTGGGTTTGTGTTCTTGCTCTACGTCATGTTTCCAGCAAATAAACCTATTTTCTTTTTTTTTCATATAAAGATATGTTTTAAATACAAGAAAAATAATAAATAGCTGTTATCGCTGCGATAAACATATGACAAAATGGAAGAAAAATACCCCAAACAAACGGTGATAACGGCTGAAGAGTGATTTTAATGAAATAATGTTTCAAGTTGTCCATTTGATCCCCACGTTGGAGATATATTTATGCTCCACACAATAATTGATTCCTAAGCAGTCGGTGTCCTTTCGGCAGTTAGTCCCGAATGTTGCATTCAAATGCCGAATAGTTGACGGTTTTAGATGACTGGAGCTGTTCTTCAATTTTCCTTTAGTCGAAAGAAGAACAAGAATTTACTCTATCATTTTCCTGGACCTCTAAGAACATCTACTGTCATCACTTGGTTATTACTGTCATCCTTGTCTTTGTCCTAAGATGACCATAGCTCCTCGACACATCGCCCAGAAAAAAAATGCGGAAACCAAAACCCGGCTAGCATCGAGTAAATCTAACCATTCATAAAAGAACCTTGTTATCACACCGACGATCAGAGAGCGATGACCTCCCCTGGTGATTTTATCACAATCATGTAACTGGTCCTGTTGCTATGGCGAAATTTTTTGTTTACTTTTTATGATTAAGTGGTTTTTATAAGTAGGTATGCGGTCAGTCTTTATGTACCGTACAATTTGGTCAGCAGTGTCGTAGTATTTTGTTGATTTTTATACGTTGTTGAATTTGCCAATTGAAGGCTATTTTTGGGTGGGTGTGGTTGTGAGTCATCGTTACAAGGTTGTGTTACCTTTTTAGGTCATTTTGCATGTTATTTTTCTTATTTTGTATATACCTAATTGTCTTGTGTGGTCAAAGATGTACGCTTGCTCGGGGTCTGGATCTACTCCCTAAGCACGAACTCCGTAGTTTCGTCTGAATTTACGGGCAATTCCTATACATATTGGTACTCCGTATCACTTACGGGTTATAACATCAGCCGGTCGATTCTGTTAGAATCTCACAGTGAGAAGTTAGGTGAAGTGAGCTGTCATTCCATCTGATGCTAGGAATTGATTCTAATGACAGCTCACTTTAAGCTCACTTCACCTGGGTTATCACGGTGAGATTTTTACAGAACAGCATTACAGTTCGGGGCGCGAACTAATAATGAATGATAACACGATTTGACGGTTGTCCCTGTAGTGTTTTAGCTCGTCCGAAAAATTTACTTTGACACTGTTTTTGACAGATGTACTACTTTCGGACGGGCCCGTGTCTTCATTGACGGATTTTAAGAACTCTGTGCCCGGTTTTTGGCATTCGATTCGACTCGCTGCCTATCACATGGGATGCCTTTGTCTACCTACCCCTAGGGTGAATACAGGCGTGATGTTTATTATGTCGATGTACAAGCAAATGTCTAGGCATATTCCTTTGTTGTTCAAACAGGGGTGTGCGCACGATTGGACGCCCGCTGTGACCTGTTATGATCAATTTATTTTTGTGACCTCGTATAGGGAGAGTTCGATGTTGTTTATGTTAGTGTGGAGAACTAGTTTGCTTAGGTACCTACTGCTGTTGCTTGCGGGCTTGCCTACAATATTTGTGGTAGATTCCTGATGATATGGCCTGGCGCTTTACTTTGAATGGTGCCGGACAGTTCAGCTCTTGACTTTGGGCTGGTTTCGATTCCGATGTGGCGGTAAAATTTTTTCCTCAGGGGGGAGGTGCTTGTTTGCAACATGATAACATAAAAAAAAAACTAGATTCGATTTTGCTTATTGACACTTAAGTAAGTTAATTATTCTGTGACTTAGGTACAAATCGATATTCCTAATTATGCAGGATATGTGGGCATTGCAACTAAATAGTTGTTTAGTTTGATAATGCGGGCGAAATAAATCAGGGTTGTTCCAAAACCATTTTAGGCCCGTTGGTTTGTTTTCTGCCTTGTCGGAATGCGACATTGCATTGCAGCCTCATTTTACTTTCAAAATATTAAAACATTCTATTCTTACAAAATATTTGTAATATTTAATTTTATAAGCACAGACACGAGTCTTTTTTGCCTTTTTAAATTGTGCAAAAAAAAAATTTAATAAAAAAAAAAAATTCACTCCGTTCACCTTTTATAGCCTGTTTTTGTCCAGACGGTAAAAAAAATCTGCCGTTATAATTTAATTTAAAACTAACATGGCACAGTTGACTCGCTTGCATACCTACTTTCCCTCACAGACCTCCAGACATATCATGTATACCTACGCATAATTTTACCCCATTCACCCGCAAACACATCACATTCAGGGTTGGCAGTCACAAGGGAGTTTAGCGTCTTTAGGGTACGACAGACTGGGGATTCGGCACTGGCTACAGTTTTGGATGGCAGTTGCGCAAACAGAATGTGCGGACTCTGACGATGTCCGATGTACCATCGCGGCCTTTTCCGCCTGATGAAGACACGCCCCCTTAAAGTTTTCGCCTATTAGGAAAGTGATAACGCAGTTAGTTGCAACCTGCACTGCGCAGCTTAGTGACGCATCACGTGTACTCCTTTTGTGAATTTTACGGACGAACTATTTGAGTTTGGCGCGCTTACTAGAGAGCGCTTCTATTTTTTGAGTGCAAGCAAAAATGAACTAAAGTGGTGGTCAGGCGGGAATGCCCGCGATAGTACCTACCTATTTGTCGGGCACAAACAATTGGCAGAAAAGGCCATGGA
The DNA here is from genome assembly GCA_963669345.1 of Gortyna flavago. Taxonomy (NCBI): domain Eukaryota; kingdom Metazoa; phylum Arthropoda; class Insecta; order Lepidoptera; family Noctuidae; genus Gortyna; species Gortyna flavago. Next base: position 1,265,635 of record OY770139.1, read on the forward strand.
GCTGCATCTCCATAAGGAAGACTTAGTGGGGACGAGGCTTTAAGCCCACCATCCCTAAAAGATAGTTGGTAGATAATAAGTTTTATTATCGTTTATACCGGATGTTTTTTTTTTACGTCTCGAAATTTTTACTGGGTGTTCTACCCACGAATATGAACGACTTTATGAACTATGGGACCAACTGTGAAATAACGAAAAAAAATGAGTTGTTTTATACAAAAGTTCCATACCTACTAGATCAAAATGTATCTATGAAACAGCAGATTTTTTTTTCGTGATTTCAGAATTGGTCTTATAATGAAAGTTGTTCATAATCATGGGCAGAAAACCCTGTAAAAATTTCGAGACGCTAAATAAAACATCACCAGTATAATTAGAAGAAACAGAATTATAATAGGAGCAAGATGTTCTAATTTGGTATTTCGTTATCTTAAAATAAATAGTGGGGTTTCAAGGTTTAAGATTAATTAGCTCAGTGCAATCTTGTGCTAACACTATTACGTTGATAATGTCATTTGAAATGCTGTCTGTAAGTAGTGCTATGATTTCATTTATTTTAAGACATGGTGGTTTTTCGTAAAGCCATACCAATAAATTGAACTGGATTGCTCGGATTTAGGTAAGCTAGAAGAAAAAATCTCACATAATAATCTTTCCTACCTTGTTATCGCTTTAATGTTTTCTGATACAATACCTTACTCCTCGACTCGCAATGTTTGAATGCTGCTGTAATAAATCAAATGTATGGAATTAAATAAAATGAGTTCATAGCTAGATTGTTGGTATTACCATAGAATAACTGTATTACTTGACAACAATATATTCGCACCCCCCCCCCGTCTCCTTACTTCTAGGTGTTGGTCTTGGTCCACCTGCTGTGCCCTGGGGGTTCCACGGCCACTTCTTCTTGCCCATCATCACAATTCATTTCGGACATACCTAAGGCACATTCCCAAAGCCACGTATCAGTTCTCAAGTACCAAAGTATTTGTACATTACCATGCATACGTCAACCATAGTGATCACCGATCTGTATGCAGAGCATGCTGTCGAACAATTGGACATGCTATCAACAGAGCTTGTTTATGGCAATTTGTTGGAGATACCTTAGATTCCGCAACGGTCACAGTTACAGAATCTAGTGTTATATTTATGTAAATTCGCCTTGTGACCTTACAAACTGATTAGTCTCCATTTTCGTCCGAAGAAGTCTTAGTAACATTATACAGGGTGTCAAGCCATCGACACGGAGACTAACTATGCATTCAGCACAATATGGTTCTAGATCCCCTAGAGTAGAAAACGAAAAAAAAAAAGAATCAGCTGTTTCATAGAAAAGTGCAATACAGGTGCGGTCAAAATGCATGGAATTCTGTTTCGTTTGAATTACTGGAATACTGAGTTGTGTATTTGCATCATCATCGGAGTTATGTACCTACTGCAGGAAAACATGGCCTCCTCGAGGTTCACACGGTTCTACTTGTGGCAGGCTAGTTGCCAATTAGAGCTTATAGTCCTTCCTTGGAACTATATATAACCTACTTACCAATTATCGTTATTGTACTACTTACATAGTTGACACCTCCTAAGAAGCCATTAACCATATATTTTAAATTAGATAGTTTCCATTTACTGTCAGGCCCCATAGATAAAATACGCAAAATAATCTAATCCACTAATAAACTAAAAACCTTAAAACCTAAAATATAAAAACCTTAAAACTATAAAACCAAATAAAAAATAATATATGCATTGTGTCTTGTTATGATATTACTAGCAGTGCCCCGCGGTTTCACCCGCATATGTGTCGATTCCGTGGGAATATCTGGATAAAAAGTATCCTATGTGTTAATCCTGGTTATAAACTATCTGTGTGCTGAATTTCATCCAAATCCGTTCAGCCATTTGTGCGTGAAGAAGCAACAAACATACAAACACACTCACAAACTTTCGCCTGTATAATATTAGAGTGAAGTGTGTTAAAGTTAAGGCAAGGGCCTTAACTTTCTTGACGACAAGGACATCAATTGGGCATAGCATAACAGCATAATCAGCCTACAATGTTCCCACTGCTGGGACACAGGCCGTCTCTTGGTGAGAGGGAGTGGGCCGTAATCTACCACGCGGGTGGTAGATGTCACATGTCTTCGAATATTTGGTTCTAGGACATTGTGGTTTCGTCACGATGTTTACCTTCACCGTTATGAGAGCAAGGGTGATAAGATATGCATAGGTTTGTTGGACACAATAAGCTAATGTTCTTCATACTTTGGGCCAAGTAGGTACTTTTATTTACCTCTCGTGGAAATCGTGAGGAAGCCCACATGTTTGCAATTAAATCGAACACATGTGAATGCACTATTAGCGGTAATTACCGGCAGCTGTCACGGTATATCATACCGGTATTTACTACCGGTACTATTTGAATAATTGGAATTCTTGGAATCGAAGTACCTAATTGTAATTATGACTTAATAACAACATATTTTGATCATCAATCCTTCAAATCTAGTCATTGATAAATGATTTATTTTCTGTAAGAGGTTTGTACAAACACTTTTACACGTCAATCACATTTTTAATCCTTGTCACCGCCGGCGTAGCGGTATTAGAACCAAACGTCTTGGTACTGACGATGGGTAGAAGCCAGGAGGACATGACGGTGTTGCCTTCGAAGTTGGGTAGGCCTCTGGTGTGGGATGCAATTTAAAATCATTAGAAGTCGTATATCTGCGCCTTAAGTGACCTTTTGTTTTTGCGTGAGGTAAATAAACTGAAAGCGAATAGAAGGTAGATGTCATTAGAAAAACGGCGCCGGCGGGCCACTCCGCCTATTTGCCTGGTTCTCCTTAACCCTGGCCAGGTCTTCAGGTAGCCAGATCTACCTTTCTGTGAGTATATGTATAGGTTTGGTAGGTTTGTACTTTCTGTAAGTATATGTATAGGTTTGGTAGGTTTTTAGACTGAAAAACTTCTGTTGACTTCTTTTTCTTCTAAAAACTTCTATTTGTGAACCTCATCCTCTCCAATCAATCAATCAGTCTAGCTATTTCTCAACTATGTTGAGATCTGCTTCCAGTCTAACCGGTTGCAGCTGAATACCAGGATTTTTCATGGAGCGACTGCCTAATTGCCTATTGACCTCCCAACCCAGTTACTGGGTAACACGATAAGACAGACGACCCCTTCACATGGGACTTGAAAACATAACTTGCGAAATGTGGTGGTAACATGATACCCCTTGGTGTAAGAATGGCAGAGTGGTAGGCGTAAACCTCTTCAATGTGTGTGTTTATTTTATTATAAGATAAGAAGTAATAAAATAAAAGATGTTACATGAATGTGCCAACAACCTTACGCATGGTAATATGGCAGTGATTGCTACAAGTCATTACTTGTAATGTGTATAAAATAACGTGCCATTGCACGTTATTTTATACGACAGACACGATCACGACTATACTGCTTCATGATAACTATTAATTAAAAACTCCATTTAAAACATCCATATAAATAGTTTCAATGAAAACTTTAATTAAAGACTTTCGTATCCAATTTTTATTTCTTATAAGAAAGTTGTTTCAAAATTGTATCAATATTTTTTGTTGAAATATTTCATATTATATTCATGTTTTTTGGAATATTCGATCATCCTTAAAATAGTAACCGAGTTTGTTCTTCGTTTGAAACTACAGCAAGAGTCCATCTTGACTTTTCATAGAAATTAGAAGTTTTGGGTAAACATTTTTGCAGAAACTTTTCTGCCAAAGGCGATCTTCAGTCCTACTTTATGCTTAATGCGTTTCGAAATATCTAGTTAATTGTAGTGAACCGTAGTAACCTCACCTTACAATGGACACTTATACTTCAGTACCTACAGAGCATACATTGTAAGTACGTTTATGTACATAAACGATGCTTACATACACGCGGACTATTTATAGGCAAGGCGTGGCAAAGAACTGAGGTGCATACTTTGTGTAGAACATATGTTTGCAGAGCGGACTGTTGGTAAATATTAGTACTATTAATTATTCTGTGGTAGGTAAATATTAGGATGGCTATGTGGGCTCGTGTTCTAATCGCAAGTACAGATAGGTATGGTTGCTCAGAGTTTAAGAGGGGTAATAGAAAACAGTAGAACTTCTGCAGAAGTTCCTGACGACTATCATTGATTTTGTCTTGGTCTCGATTCCTAGCTTTTACCCGTGGTTTTTTTCGCGTGGATCTAAATTATACCAATAGACTTATAAAAAAAGATGGACTCCACGCCACTCATATCGAAAGTGAAGCACCGTACCGATCGATGTGTGCGTGATTGACGATTGACGCTGTCGTGTCACGTAATGGCGGCCGGTCTGCATACTATGATGTAAATGTGAGCGTGAGGCGTGTTTGTACAAACGGTCCGGTAGGTATACTTACTGTGCTTCACTTTCGATATGCGTGGCGCGGAGTCCATCTTTTTTATAAGTCTATGATTATACCGTAAACCATAGCCAATCACACCCGGTAATAGTGTAGCTTTTTGCCAGTAAAGGAATTTTTGTAATAGTATCAGTATCTACGTCCAGAGATTACCGCTTACAAATTAACAACAATTTTACCTATGATGTTCGTGTCAGTAAGCTCTAGGCCAACCCAATTATTTGTGTATGTACCCGAGAGTTTAAAATCACCATGTAGGTAAATCAACCGCCTACTACTTGTCTTAATAAGTCTAGTTGTCACATGACACATCTGCAGGAACAGCTAGTCTTTGGTCCTACGATAATTATGTGCATATAATTAGCTATTGGTATTTCGAGCCGGTGTTGCTACTTGCACTGTAATGAATACTTTACGTATTATAATATTACTGATATGTGTGTGTATGCTAATACCTAATAATATTATTATATTCCTTAACTAAATATAGACCTTTTGTCACAAAGCGTGCCTATTTTAAAGTTTTAATGTACTTGGGATTTGGGAAAATTCTGTAGTTTGCCTAATTAAAGTCCTGGAGGGTACCGGTCGTTGTGGACACAGTACAGAGCTGTCCAGAAGGCCTAGACAAAGTGACAGTTTATCAGCGATAACGATGATGGACTGATAAATGTATGGGACTGACTTATGCTACCAAAAAGCTTAAATGTCAATCGTGTTGAAAGTTGTAGAGATATCGAAAAGATTTGAAAGAAAGCGACTGTCACTTGTCCAGGCCTTGATTTCTAGGTAGATCATCATCTTCATCATCTGTCTAACCCTTTCCCAACTATGTTGGGGTCATGTAGCTGAATACCAGTATTTTACATGGATCGACTGCCTATCTGACGTCCACAACACAGTTACTGGGTAATGCGATACCCCTTGGTAAGACTGGTTGTCAGACTTTCGGGCTTCTGACTACCAGTAAGGACTGGACGACTGGTTGCTAGGTAGATACTGCGGGGTAATGCGTAACACACTATCTGTAGCAATGGGTTCCATTTTGACAGTTCAACAACATTCATTGTGTTATTTACGTTGCTGAGCAGACACATTTGGCGAACATACGAAGCAATAGATTCGCAATATCCTTCAAAAGGATTCAGATTGAGATCAATAGTATGTGACGCAATTAGGTGCTGGTCGAAAAAAATATGAGGCACTGACTCGAGAAGAAGAATGTACAGACGCGCCAGCACATCAAGCTAAAATCTGTCAAATTTCTTTAATAGATTTTCAACTTTATCGCTAAAGCATAAGGTTCAACGTTGATTGGAAAAATTCGACAGGTTCGGGTAGATTGATGTGTTGGCGTCTGTACTTGGGAAGAGATGGACTTCCTTCACTGTCGTTTCTGTTGGATTCCATATCTGTAACTCCAGTCTTGCAGATTTTATTTCCGTTATACTTACCTAATAACTTCCGCCCGCGGCTTCGCTCTCGTAGTATGACGATAAAAAGTATATATAGAATATATCCTACCCCAGGGTTCAAAATATTCCAAATTTAATCAAAATCGCTCCAGCCATTTCGGAGATTTGCTGGACCAAACGGACTGAACGACAGACAAAAATATTTTTAACTAGCTTCTGCCCGCGACTTCGTCCGCGTGAAATTTCACCCTCTTAGGAGTGGAATTTCAAAAAACCCTTTCTTAGTGGTTACCTATATACACTTCACAAAGAACACACTCCAAATTTTATGTCTCTATGACCAGCGGTTTAGGCTGTGCATTGATATAATCAGTCAGACAGGATCACAGGACTTTGAATTTTATATTAGATTATAAAAGTAAACCTAAGTACCTACCTAATAAAAAAAAAACTCAATAACAGAAAATAAAATACCTACCTACCTAAATAAACCTATTTCTGATGATACGTGGCTAATTAATAACAGCCGCACAGGTCGATCGATCAGGTTAAGCTACGCTTGCCGCGGTTGGTCTGTGGATGGGTGACCATCTTTACATATGGAGACCCCTCCGTGCCTCGGAAAGCACGTTAAGCCGTTGGTCCTGGCTGTCATTCGTGGATCTTTGACAGTCGTTACGGGTAGTCAGAAGCCCGAAAGTCTGACAACCAGTCTTACCAAGGGGTATCGTATTACCCAGTAACTGGGTTGTGGAGGTCAGATAGGCAGTCGCTCCATGTAAAATACTGGTATTCAGCTGCATCCGGTTAGACTGGAAGCCAACCCCAACATAGTTGGGAAAAGGCTAGGCAGATGAGGCAGATGATGAACTAATCTAAACTCAATAAATAAGCAAAATCCCTAAAAACTAATATCTATACGAATGACTAATCCTACCTAACAGTTTTATAAAATAACCTGTCACTACGTACACTATCAAATATACTACCCATACTTTAAAATTAAAATCTATACTTAAGTACTTATAAAAACGACTTATAAAAATAAACCTAAATAAGTCTACCTTAAACTGTACTTAGTAAAAACTAAAAGGAATAAAAAGGTCGCACTGAAAAGCACGTTTTGGAATTGCAAGTAGCAGTTAAAACATACAATTTATAGAATGCTAATATGAACGAACGCTCGCCTATTATTATTATCTTCGTCGTGTACTACGACAAACTTATTATTTGCGGTTGGTACAGTAATCGGGTCTAGGGATCGAACCGCAAAATTAAGTTTGTTTTTTATTGTATATTTTTTTCCGGGATAAAAAGTACCCAGTGTGGTGCCCAGGATATTAAAGAATAATTATACCAAGTGTCATCGTAATCGAACCGGTAGTTTTTGCGTGATGCCTGAACAAACAGACAGACAGACAGAATTTTTTTTTAATCACATTTTTGGGTTCTGTGTCGGTCTAATAACACAACAACTAATACCTATTTTATAAAAAACAACAAAATAAATTCAAATAAACTATTTAAAGACTAAAAGTCGCGCTGATAAGCACGGTTTGTTAATATCAATTATCGTCTGTCAATAAGGTCGAACGCTCTGAACGCATCAACAGCCTTATATTGAATGAAGCTCGCGCTCGGACCTCCCTTAGGCATCGTCCTAATAGAACGCGAATGCGCGATCATCGTAGGTTCGCGCGAATTTTACTCGTACGAACGCGCGATCAAACATATTGAACTCGAATAGGTGTCCTAACTGATAATCACACGACGCGGTCGCGTGCCAGTGCCAAACTAGGTACTCCACGGTCGCTCGCGTCGCTTATTCGCGCGGTGATCGCGCATTCGCGTTCTATTAGGACGATGCCTTACCCTACCGCCGCGACCCGCGTCGAGCGCGGCAACCGTTACACAAAAATAATCCTTATGGCATGATTCAGTATTCACGCGCGACGGCGCGATGGCTTATTAGCGTATTTCATGTATAAGTTTGGTGTTTCTATACCGATTACTATGATTCTTTTTTTATTGAATAGGTAATAATATTAACTTCTTTTAATTAGGGATGAGTGAGAGTATTATAAACGTAAGAGTAAACAAATATAATCAGAAAGCTCCGAACTGCTAAGGTATCGGGAGTTACACGTGTTATTGTGAGTCAACCATAAAAGATAGACATATGCTGTAGTAGGATATTTTTTAGATAATTTTATGTAGAACATTTCCGTCATAAATGATTTCTATGTAGCTTTAACCATTAAGGCTGCACACGCGACGGAAGCTTAAAAAATGGAGCAACTTCTCCCGTTTTCCCAACATTTCCTTTCACTGCTCTGCTCCTATTCATTGTAGCGTGATGAAAAGTATACTATAACCTCCCCAGGAGTATGAAGAATAATTGTACCAAGTTTCGTTAAAATCCGTCGAGTAGTTTTTGTTTCTATAAGGAACATACAGACAGACAGACAGACAGACAGACAGACAGACAAAAATTTTACTGATTGCATTTTTGGCATCAGTATCGATCACTTATTACCCCCTGATAGTTATTTTGAAAATATATATCATGTACAGAATTGACCTCTCTACAGATTTATTATAAGTATAGATAAATACCGTATAAATGTCGCAGCCAATTGGTTAAATTAGCCGTTTAGTTAACCGCCTGGCCTTTAGAAGTAGTGCTCGCCTCGCTTCGCTCTCTTTGCTTGCACGCGATTGATCACAGTTCTAACCTATCCTAACCCATTCGGTCGGGTGCCCTGGCTTAGTTACTGCGACCAATTCGGCTCTTGTGTGATTGGTTACAGTTCCAACCTATAGTCTGCGCTGTAGCATGGTGCGGGCGACAGTTGTTTTATTTGTAGACTAGAACATTCTGGTTGGGTTTCATTTAATGTACTACAGTTATTAATGATTTAATAATTAATTCAGGCCGTTAGTTGAACGGCGCCGCCGCCGTTTAGTTAAAACGCTAGGCGGTTAGTTAGCTGCGACATATACATTTAGTAAAAAGCTGTTACTGATTTTGATAACAAATAGTAAATATATAGATTTTAAAATGAATGCTTTGATTGTCTTTTCAAATAACTTAATCTCGATAGTTTCAATTGATACTAACGGATTTTGTACCACTTTTTAATTGAACTTCCACCTTGCCTATCTTGCTGTTTAAAACCACCTTGATCGGGAAATTGGGTACGTACATTACGAAATTTATTTTTAAACAACCTCACCATGAGGGCCATAATTGCTTGTAAAGTTCAAGTAATGTCAGTGCACCTTGGCAACGACCTACAAAACTGTCTTCCGGGGTCAAGAAGATTAAATTACAGTGAGTAGTTTTTTTTAATAACATAATGACGTGAAATTTTATTAAAGACTGTATTATTTACATAATATTATAACATTACAGACTTAAATAATATGTAAATGCATATAAAAAACAGGGAAAAGAAACACAGGGCATCAAAAAATTCGTCCGCATTTCCGTCAACAGGAAAAGTACTCAAAAGGCTGGCAGCATTGCCACGTTGTATGGCGATGCTGATTATTTGACCATAAATAGGCCAGCCCTCTGGTCACGTGAAGAGTCGCCCACTCACTTATCGATATCTCGAAAAACCAAGTGGGTAATTCTTTGATAATAGTCTTTATTGTTTGATTTCAGTCTGTGTTGACATGCAAGGTATTGACTTTTTTTTTCTCTTTTTTGATATTTTTATATGAATTAATTTGTATTAAAAAATGTGTCATGCTTGGCTTATTTTTATAATTTTACTATAAAGACTTGGCTGGATTGATAACTTAATTACAAATATTCGTACGCAATCTCTTTATTATAATCTTTATTTGCCATTCTTATTGTACCTATGTTCAACAAATGAATAAATGGCTTATTTATGACTTACATATAAGTACCTACTGGAATGTAATAAAACTATTTTGGCTACCAGTACCAGTAGTAATATTATGAAAGCTAAGTGGCTTGCCATACACAAGTATCCTGTGGCTTTGTATCGCGAAATCGATCCTTATTTTCATGGTTTCTTTATGAGCTGGGTTATAGGTTTAGTTACAAGCTCGATTTGTTACTATGGGCTGTGACAATCACATTACACCAGCGAGGTCATTGTTTAAAGTAGCAATGGCTTTAATTTTGACAGTTCGTCAACATTCATTGCGTTATTTACGTTGTTGAGCAGACAAATTTTTCAAACATATGAAGCAATGGATTCACAATACCCTTCAAAATTATTTAGATTGTGATTGTTGTGTGTGTGTGTGTGTGCAATTAGGGTGCCTGTTGTAGGCTGACGGCCCGTTTTTAACTAATTAAATATTTTATCCGATAAAGGATTATTTTTGAATGCAGTAGGTAAAGATTGCCACAAATCTTTATTGCCGGTATCTACTACTTTTATAGGTTATGATAGACTTCCGAAGTATCATGAGACTTAATCCCTGGGATCAACTGCTCCCAATATTTGGCGATACAGACCGAGCTGATAAGATAACGATATGACGTCACAGTGTATTTATACATTACAGCACATGCGCTTGATCAGGGGATTAAGTTGTAGTCATTCGTGTGATAACATTTTTACGGAATGTGAAAAAGAACTAGGTAGGTTACTTGCCAACTAAATTCAGAAAACTTTTTAAAATTTTGACATGGTGTCCTAGCTGTTCGATAATTATAGCTTCGGATCCGCATGCACGAGTTTGCAAAGCATAGGTATTCGTAAATAGATCCGCATGCACGAGTTTGCAAAGCATAGGTATTCGTAAATAGATCCGCATGCACGAGTTTGCAAAGCATAGGTATTCGTAAATAGGTACCTATATCAATGGCTTGACATATTATTTTGGTGGCGGGGTTGATACTAGCTTCAATTACTTTGAATATTAGCTTCAAAAAAATCTAATCATTATTCTATTTTCCTAAATGTCCACATCCAGGAAAAAACATGAGTCAAGTCTAGAATCTTATTTCTGGCCTGTTCTTATGAGGAAACGATCTATTAGATAATTGGTCTATCCGTCTGTACGTCCTCATGCGCGTGCGACGACGCGCGGTCCGGTAGTAATTGTGGTAGTAATGATCTAAGTAGAGATCAATTATGTGCCATATATTATGATTATCGTATCAGGTGTTGATATGTTTTAATTGTTGATTATTTATCAACTTCATATGGAAACTAGCTTCCGCCCGCGGCTTCGCCCGCGAGGTATGTCGATAAAAACTATCCTAAGTCCTTTCCCGGGATGCAATATATATCTCTCTGCCAAATTTTATCGAAATCCGTTCAGTGGTTTAGGCGTGAAAAGGCAACATACAGACAGACAGACAGAGTTACTTTCGAATTTATAATATTAAGTATGGATGTTACGATAGCTCACGAAGTCAGGATCTATGGTTCGGAAATAAGAGAAACGACTTTTTATCATTCTACCTGTAGCCTGCTGTAGTCACTAAAACTACCTGTAAGGACTAAAATTCAGTTTAAAGATAGAAAGGGAAGTATTTACCTACAGAACCAAGACAATAATTACACCAGTAACTAGATGCACCGTACAGAATCAGCTCCTGTATTAATTCTTATTTGGTACATTTCCCTGAAATGGCTCGACCTCTTTTTTATCCATACATACTATTATATATGCAAAAGTAACTGTGTCTGTCTGTCTGTTACCTTTGTACGCCTAAACGGCTGAACGGATGGATGGATGGTTAGGACATAGGATACTTTTTGTGTCAATAGTACGTTCCAGGGGGATAATTTCCAATTCCAACCAAAGAGATTTAAGAGTAAATACTTTAAATGTATCTGTTTCCAACCTTCACGCGGGCGAAAACCTAATTTTAGTTTAGCGCGAGTACCCCGCAGTCCCGTTTTAATTATTAGCTCTGTGTATTCTAGTAGGAAATACAAACCAATGTTAACGATTGCTATGTATATACACCATATCCACAGATGGCAGTAATCTCGGCCACATGGCGTGCTGTAACCGCACAATACGCCACAAATAAACACCGCTCGTACTCTATCATAAATAGTTTATTTATAAACTTTATGTAATACAATGTTATTGCATCCTCGCTTGCAAAACATGTAGGAAAATCTCAAGGTTTCGTTGGAAAGGATCTACTAGTGTTTAGTTACTGATAACATCTACGTAGAACTTCACCTACATGTGCGCATCATTTACATATTCATCGGCCAATCACGTTTGTTTCTAGGAAAACATAGTTATGCAGAAGTACCTACCTATTTTTAGGGTTCCGTACCCAAAGGGGAATGGGACCCTATTACTAAGACTCCACTGTCCGTCTGTCTGTCTGTAACCAAGCTATATCTCATGAACCGTGATAACTAGACAGTTGAAATTAGAAATGGAAAAATAGAAACAGGATAAAATAAATATTTAAGGGGGGCTCCCATACAACAAACGTGATTTTTGTGCCGTTATTTTATATGTAGTGTTAAATATTGTATGGTGGTACGGAACCCTTCGTTTGCGAGTCCAACCCGCACTTGGCTGGTTTTTTATTTTATCAATTACTTGATACTTGTTGACAGGCCTACGCTGGCTTCCATACAAAATTTCATGCTCTATTTAACCACTTTAGGGGATGAATTTTCACAAATCATTCCTTAGTACTCCCCTTCTTTACAAAAGGAACTCTTCTGCAGAATTCAATGTATCTAGACCCAGCGGTTTAGGCTGTGCGGTGTCTATCAGTAAATAAATAATAGATAACTATAGGTAAGTGTATTCTCTATTGCCCGCAGGTGTCACTATGGGTCTTGACGGTGTACCTCCTGATGCATGTGCCGCTCATAGAGATGAGGGTCGACGACTTCGAGCAGCAGGCGCTTGCGCAGGCCAGAGAGGTATGGACTACAAACTTGATTTGTAATATACGGTAGTATAAGAAAATAGAAGATGGATGGACTGTGTGAGGAAAAAGCACGAGAATTCTTGTTGGTCTCAGGCATGGTCGTCTCATTCATAACTTCATCTAATCATGCAGTCTTATAATATTACTGCCTGGGATATAAGCCTCGTCTCTGTAAGAGCCTAAGAGGGTAAAGAAAATAGTGTCCGAAATGTTGGAAAAGTTGATGCGAAAACCATAAAACTATTTGAATAAAAAAAAAACTTGGTATAATTATGATTTAGTTTTCCTATTCTTTAGTTTCAATACGAAACTCAATCCGTGCACCTTCATATATGATTAACGAGTAGACAAATTGGCTAGCAGGCCGTACATTGACGTATAGCCACTTGTGGAGGCTATATTTAGTATCACCACTCATGGGGACTATGTGTCAACTACCCACCTACCTCACTCAAGGAGACTATTTGCAAGTAGGTACCTCACAAGAAGGCTTAATATAAATACCTAGTATCTGCACCTATGGAAGCTATTTTTAGTATCGCTATATAAAGAGGCCCGTTATATAAATAGCTAACTTAGCTAAGTTTTCTGTTGCTTAGCTTAGTTTCAGTTAATTCAGCAGGTAAGTTGGTATTGGCTGAATTAACTGAAACTGAATTTGTATAAATAAAAATTAGGTACGTGCTCAGTACGATAACTGTTCAACTAGGTATGCGAAGATTTATAGTCAAGTAATATGTTCATTAAAATTAACATACGTAAATACCTATATGTCTGCTTATTAGCGTAACTGGTTCATTTAAATAAGTCAATATTATGATTTTTTGTTATTGTACCAGTTAAATACTTTATGCTTATACAAATAACGAATACACGTGTATTATATTGACGAGCAGTGGTTGTCCAGTGGTATACCGGCCCCTACTTACAAGTTGTAGGTCGTGAGTTCGAATCCAGGCAGGCCCTTTACTTTGTGTATAGGTACCACTGCTCTCAAAACGGTGAAGGAAAACATCGTGAGGAAACCGGCATGTCCTAGAACCAAAAATTCGAAGACATATGACATCTACCAACCCGCACTGGGCCCACGTGGCAGATTTATGGGCCACTCCCTTTCACAGAGAGGAGGCCTGTCTCCCAGCAGTGGGAACTAATTATTGCAGTTAGTAGATTTCTTGCACGTAAGTGTATGTACCTACTGTTGTGGTAGGAATGAAGCCATAGGAGACCTTATAAGAAGACTTACATTTCAGACTTCCAAAAATGATGTAGGGTCTTATTAGGTTCGAATCGCCGAATTGAGCATTCTTGATGATTATTAAGAAATTTTCAGTAGCAACCCGATGTTTATCAGACTTATGCTTATTGCCTCTATTGACAACATTACAGGTAAGTTCTCAAAGTAGGTACCTACGATTTACACCCATGCTTAACCTTTTTGCAATACAGACATGATGTTTAAAAAAAAATTACATCATCTTGATTTATTTTCCAATTAGGGTTTACTGGGGCAATTATGATAGTGGGTAAGTATAATTTAGCTACAAAACGAAATAGCATTTTTATATAGTTAAAGCGTGCGATAAAATGGCGTCTAATCAAATTATGTTGCCGATATAAAAATGCCGCTGTGTTTGGTAGAAATTGTCATTCAACAGAATATACTCACTGTAGTAATTACCCCAGTAAACTATACCTATAAGTAGAAGCACCTCTATTAACACCCTCAACCTTATTTTCAGCAACCACCAGCCTCAACCGAAAAGCCAGAACCCATCAACCAGCATTTGAACATGGGCAAGTGCTTCCACATGCCGCGGTCCAAGTGCCCAGCTGAAGCCAACTGCACCAAGGTCGGCAGCATGTCTGTGTTCTGCTGCGACCTGGACAGCGCCAGGCTGAAGGAGGCATTGGCTTCTGCAAGTGGGTACCTATACATAGCAATCTATTCTAATATACAAAGTAATCTATACTAATGTACATAGTAATCTATACTAATATACCTACATAGTAATCTATACTAATATTATAAATGCGAAAGGGTGTCTGTCTGTTATCTCCACGCTTAAACCGCTGAAGCGATTTAGATGAAATTTGGTATAGAGATAGTTTGTGTCCCGGGAAAGGACATTTTTATCCCGATATTCCCACGGGATCGAAACTTATGCGGGTGAAACCGCGGGGCGCTGCTATTATGTATTATAAAAGCAGTAAGAGCTCCGTCTGTCTGTTACATTTTCACGCTGGATTCCGATGACATTTGGCTCACGGATTGACCTGGGTTAGGACTAGTTACTATTTTTATCACGGTAGCACGTTCTATGTTCTCTATGTTATGGGTTTGGTTTCCGCACTTAGTCCTTCAGTGGACCATTGTGCGTGGGCCATGGCGGCCGTTGGTGGTTATTCCAACCAGCCCACCTCCCTCCAGAAGCTGATTAGATCTCCTGGTTTTTTGAGAACATCTGTGTACGATCTGGGTGTCTCGAGGGTTTGTGTCCTGATCTGGGTGACGCCTGTGCACTCAAAGAGCACATGCGCAATGGTTTCATCAGCCTCCATGCAAGCTCTGCACAGGGGGCTCTCCGTTATGCCTATAGTGTGAAAGTGTTTGTTTAGCGAGCAGTGTCCCGTGATGGTCCCCGTCACCAGGCGCAGGCCTTTCCTGTCCAACCGTAGTAAGCGACACGGTAGCACGTTACCGTGGGATAATTACCAACCTCCTCTTGGGTAAGAGAAAAAGCTAGGCCGGGCAAAATTGTCAACACTCCACTACCGCCAGGCACATAATTATGCCTGACGTGACAAATGACCTTATAACTTCTGGCATCAAACAGGTGACAGAAAACTAAACCATATTTTTAAAGTACCCAGGTCCAGCTGCAGTCTGGTAGTAAGATTAAGACAAGTTCACTAATAGGCACTAAAATTAAGCCTGAATTCATGATTCAAACATTCTTAATTAAAACATTGTCCTTAAAAATCGGTACTTAGGTACGCGCGTATATCTAAAGTATACTTAGATACGGCTTGGTAAGCATATAATCGTGACTTCTATTATAAATAACAACAAATAATTCATAGAATTATATATTCATAAACAGGTAAGTAAGTTTCCATCAATCCAGGAAAAATAGATGCTGAAGTGCACAATTATAAGAAACTAACATCTGCCCGCGACTTCGTATGCGTGAAATTCACTCGTTTAAAAATCAAATACTATGGCACTCGACAATATTGACGCTTCCCTTCAGAGAAAGAATTTTTCGGAATCGATTCAGTACCTAGTTCCGTAGATTAACCCCTACGTAAGTACAAACTCACGAATGTTACCGCTTTATAATATTACCTAGTATAGATTTATGATGGGAATAACTAAGTACCTACCTATGTTGCAGCAGCACGCATTTTACAGGAAATTTACAGAAAATAATACATTATTATTATATTTATATGGCAAGTCATTGTTATTATATTTATATTGGCTGCTGCTTGTACCCAATAGGTATAATTATTAACTTAATCTATTAATAGCTACTTCACAAACAAATAGGTATTAATTACAGTTTAATTGACAATGCTATTAACTCAATAAGACTGAATAAGCCATTAGAGTTGAGTGGCTGCAGTAGTACTAGACATACAAACATAGGTAAGTATGCAGTTTATTTGCCCATTATCCGTAAAATAAACCACGTTTGCCTGTTTCAATATAAATAATTAAATACCAACTTAGAAGTTTTTATAGTGTCATATGTAGGTACTATCGCGGACACTGCCGCCTGACCAGTACCTAAGTTTATTTTTGCTTGTACTCAAAAAATAGAAGCGCTCTCTAGTAAGCACGCCAAGGTGAAATAGTTTGTTCGTAAAACTCACAGTAGGAAATACTACACGTGATGCGTCACTAAGCTGCGCAGTGCACGTTGCAACCAATTGCGTTATCGCTTTCCTAATAGGCGAAAATTTTAAGGGGGCGTGGCAATTGGCGCCGCCGCGCAGGATTTAAGGATTTTTTTTTTAAATTTTCAGGCGGAAAAGGCCGCCTTGGTACCTATGGATCTCGTAGCCAAAAGATTGATGAAACCTAACAAAGTGAGACCACGTTCGCACGGACGTAAAAATATCGGGTCGGGATTTTATCGCGTACTGGATTTTCAACTTTCGGTGTTGAGCCGAGCGTTGAGAATCCAACAGAGCGCATCCCAACGCGTCAAAAAACACACGGTTGGATTTTCAACTCTCGGCGCTAAGAAATGCGTTGAAAATCCAGTGCGCGAAAAAAAATCGCCGCGGGAAAAACGCGACCGTGAAGACTTGGGCTGACGGTCGATGATGAAACTATTGAAAGGATTTTGTTTATTAATTTTATGATTTATCTCCACAGACGTTTTGTGTCGCAAGTTATTATAATTTTTAGGCGATTATATTTCTTCTCAAATTTTTTAAATTAGGTGTTTTGAATGATATTCAGACTAATGGTTATCTGTCTTTGTTTTGTTTTATATAAATAATTTAACTGCTCTATTTTATAATTGATCACCTAGTAGGTAAATAATAAGATTGTCTGTTACATTTAGTTCTTTATTTCTGTAGTGTATACCTACGAACGTTTGTAAATCTAAATAGATACATAAACAGACACTGGACAGAAAGCCAACCTCACCAAGTACCACTTAGGAAGGCGGCATCAAGAAGATGATTGCTCACCATTAGAGGTCTAAGCAGACTTGAAAGCGGCTGTGGTTACACCTGCTTTTTTATTTTCCATGTTTACCCCAAGTTATGTTAATAGGTCACAAAGCAATTGTTTTAATCACACAATCATTACCCAACGATTACCATACTAAATGCATTTAATTATTATGTTATACGTCGTTAATTGCATGTAGTTACCGCCAGTTACAGACGAGTTCTACTGCTTAACATAGTCCAATTAACATAAATATAGTTTGTAGCACTGTGTGACCTAAACTCGCACTTAAGTCACGCTTTTCTGTGTAAAAATGGACTAATTAAAGCCGGATTTACATTACTGTGTTGTGTCGTGTCGTGACGCCTTATGATGCAATGTTAGCCAATCAAAACTCGTAGTAATTTGACGCAGTCCTGGACAGATTAGTTTGATTGTTGTATCCCGCGACACAACACGACACAGTAATGTGCCGGTGGCTTAAGTCACAGATAAGTAGTTAAGTGTGGGTTTAGGTCACAAAGTGATATAAAATAGTAGGTATACGATACCTCAATACTAGGAACTATAACTATAAATACTAGGAACAAACACAAATTTGTTGTTCCTACAACAAGGCTCAAGAAAATAGGTGGGTCGTTTAGATGCCAATGTATACGTTTTTATAATAAACTTCCTAGTCACATTCAAGAACTAAGCCTTAATAAATTCAAATCTTTTATAAAGCGAAAACTATGCCAGAAAGCCTATTATACTGTAAAAGACTATATTGAGGACAAAAAGGCTTGGGATTGAGCTGCTCCAATAGGTTTAGACTGTAATTGTTGTTTTTATTTTTTTCATTTTGCTATTTTACACTTTATTTTATTTTTTCGAAATATATATTTTTCTTTAACAATGACATGTACATTTACTGTATAAAGTATTATATTATTTTAATTATTGTGAATGTGAGGACTATGTGGGTCATTGTTTCAGTTTTAATCATGGTCTGGCAGTTTGAGTAGTTTATGCGGCCTACCCAAATGTCCTGTTTTTGGTATTGTTCGTCGAATCGTTGTGCTCCTTAAGTTCTGAGTTGAGCTGCACGGTTCTGACAAATGCGTGCACTGACTGGACAGGTCCTCTCAATCTGTGTGGTTATTTCCTCAAAATACCATTTCAGACACCAATCTACATGGCCCTCAAAGATTATGCCCAAATTTTTATATACACTTTGACATTGATGATTTTTATATATGCAATGACATGAATATTTACTTTGTAAAGTATTTTTTATTTTTTTTATTTAATTGTTGTGAATGTGGGGACTATGTGGGTCATTTCTTCTTTTTTTACTGTTTTCCTTCTTAGTTAGTTTTAATCATGATCTGGCAGTTTGAGTACATTACGCGGCCTACCCAAATGTCCTTTCTTTGGTATTGTTCGTCGAATCGTTGAGCTTCTCAACTTCTGAGTTGAGCTGCACGATTTTTGACAAATGCGTGCACTGACTGGACAGGTCCGCTCAATCTGTGTGGTTCTTTCCTCAAAAGACCATTTCAGACACCAATCTACATGGTCTTCACATGATCTGACCAAGATTATGTCTGGACTTTAAAAGAGACTGTGACCTCTGAGTTTGTTTCGGCCTTTCTTCTCAGAATAGTCAGATAGGAAACGCCGACCTCATCTAGTTTTAAAAAATATGATTGACGTGTAAAAGTGTTTGTACAAACCTACTTACAGAAAATAAATCATTTATCATTTATCATTTATCAATTTGCCGTGTTATAGCCGTCAAAGGTTTGAATAAACCTATTTACGGAAAATTTTTGTTGGTAGTCTAGGTACTTGCTTCGCAATTAATTTTCCTGACTTTTCTAAGACTTTCTAACTTCGCGTCTAAGTGAATGACGGGGGCATTTTAATTACACACGGCACATTATAAATGGACGTGACTGACTAGGTACCTACTTATTGCAGTCGTAGGTACCTATATAGATGTAGCACAGAGGTTATCGCTTGTCATTTAAGTAGGTAGGTAGTTAGTCTACAATACGTGCGTTGAAACTTTTTTGGTCCCTGTTTTTCTAATGAAACTCGACAGCTATTATATTGTTAAAGTAGGTATCTATTAATAAAATTAATTGGCTTAATAAAATAACACAGAAGTAGGCAAGTCTGCGGGGTAATTGCGACACAAACTATCTGTAGCAATGATTTCCATTTTGACAGTTCGAGAACCTTCATTACGTTGTTTACGTGGCTGAGCATAAATATTTCGAACATTATGAAGCAATGGATTAGCAATATCCTTTAAAATGTTTCAGATTGAGATAGATAGTACGTACGCAATTAGGATGCTGGTTCTGTGTTTGTTCAAAACAGCTTCTTGGCCAATGAGTCGATAAAATAAACGATAAACTGTTACTACCTCTTCATTGAAAACAAACATGTTATATCTATAACTAAAAGGTTATCAGGAGCTCACACTACAGATAATGGTCCTTCTCTGTACCAAGCTATACCTACATACTTTTAACTTGCAGCTACATAGTCCTAACGTTAAAATAATTGATTCTGCGTGTCTAATGTAAAATCACAGAATAATGAATGGTGCTTAGAATCTAGATAGGTCCTGTACCTACTTATTAATCAAGCAACTGACCATGCGCTTAATAGATGTACTTAGCTTAGTAGTAGATGGAAGTTGAGTTATTCTTTTCTCTATTGGCGTGGACTTTGCTTGTTAAACCATGACGTGGTGGATATCTAACAGTAAGGGGCTCGTGGCTAAGTAATAACGGGCGCACGGATCGTTCGATAAAGTTAAGCTACGCTTGCCGCGGTCGGTCCGTGGATAGATGACCACATCTTTACATAGTTGAGATCCCTCCGTGCCTCAGAAATCACGTTAAGCTGTTGGTCCCGGCTGTCTTTCGTACATCTTTGACAGTCGTTACGGGTAAAAACAACGAAAGTCGAAAAGTCTGACTAGCAGTCTTATCAAGGGGTTTCGTGTTACCCAGTAACTGTAACTGTGTTGTCAGATAGGCAGATTGGCAGTGTTCCATCTAAAATACTGGTATTCACCCCAACATAGTTGGAAAAAGGCTAGCCGATTGATTAGTGGCTATCAGGCAGTACCAAGTTCGCTGCTGAAGCTTCTTCAAAACATCTGGGTGCCTACAAACCATCTTGCTGTCCCCAAATTGGAAAGGCTTGATCTTCATGCGGTTTGCACTTTTCTCACACGTGCTCTTGTGGCGGCTGTCAGTAGCTAGTTTAAATAGGTACCAGTACAGTTCGTGAGCTTGTTACCTACCAAGCAGTCAATATGCTTTATAAGCAGCTTATCAGTTGCAACGATATCCATACCATGAAACCATGGAACTTTGGAAGGCAAATAGAAAACAGCCGATATATTCTCTAAAAATCTCCTCGTAAACATAAGTGAAGTGAGCTTGCAGTGAGCTGTCAATATTGTCAATCCCTACCACAGAGTACTTTTTAATAGAGTGATCCCTACCATCCGGTGAAATGACAGCGCATTTCACATAACGTTTACAGTCAGATTTATAAAGAATAGATTCGCAGAACACCGAATTATTACGACAGTATAATCTTACAATAGTGATCTATGTTTCATAACCGTACCTCTTCTATTCCAGTAACTCAGAACACGACGTACCTGCACGTGCTGAACGCGTCCATCGACGAGCTGGACGTGTCGCAGGCCATGTTCCGACGGCTCGCGTCCATGGCCTTCACTGACGGGAACATCGACAAGATTGTTGGTAAGGCAGCTTTGTATTTGAGTTGTCGCACTGTGACCACAGGCAAAAGTAAATATGGACGAATTTTGTGAAAGTTATGATAATCATGGTGCTACAGCTATCCGTTGTGGAGATTCGACAATTCGATGCTGAAAAAATGCGAATTTTTATAGTCTGTTCCAAAGGCATCTGATAAAAGTGTAACCAAAACCCTCGCAATCACTCCCTAACTTATATTTAGAAGGTGTCAACTTTATCACTTTTTCCAAAAATTCTTGCTTGAATAACATCAAATTGTATTTGAAATATCATCGACAAAAAATTAGGAAAAAAATTTAACCTCATCTTGAAGGTGATTTAAAATAATAATTTCGGCTTATTGAAATAATCAGTTCAATCAAGTTTACATTTTCATCAGATACTTTTGGAACAGACTATAGGAATTATCAGCGTTGGCCATGTAGATCCGGCGTAGCAGGATGGATAGCATAACGCGTGGGACAGACGTACTGAAAAAGGCCACTAAATATTACCTAATACTCGGAATAAAATGGCTGATATTTTGAAAAACTATTAAAACATGATGCATTTCTTAACATTTACAATTTTTATTACTTCCCTGCTTAACTAAGACACAAGGACGGAAAATAATACAAAGGACACAAGTAAGTACAAAGTTTCTGAACAACTTCTACAAAGGCTTTATTCTGCCTTCTCTACTAAGCATCTTTGTTGTGCAATTTTCAACCATATGATGATGACTAAGCGAATACAAGTCTTTAACGTAGCTTACTTTAACATAACCAACGAGAAACAGAGTCAAAGCAAAATGAAATATGAAACAAAAATTTGAAGACATGTGACGTACACCAACCCGCACTGGGCCCGCGTTGTAGATTACGGCTCACTCCCACTGAGAGGAGGTCCCAGCAGTGGGAATGTTATGGCTGATTATGTAGGTATGTTATGTCATGTATGCCTGAGATAACCTAAACTTTTCTCCTTCCAGGCCAGTTTCCAAAGTACTCTTCAGCAGCATGCCTGAACATCTCGAACAACAACTTGACGAGTGCGAAGCTGCAGCCGTCCAAACAGCGTCCCTTCGCCTACCTTTTCAACCTGAGCGTGCTGGACGCCTCCGCCAACAACCTGACGGAGTTCCCGCTGAGTCTGGTGCAGAGCAACCGGAAGATCTCGGTGGATTTGTCAGGTTAGGCGTAAAGATAATCTAAGGAGGTTAGATGTACATAGATAGTTCTTTCTTCTGTTCCAAAGTAAAAGAAAAAACTGCGAAAAAAAATTTACCATTGCACTGCGAAATTCGTCATAGTAAAAAGAAAAATTGGAAGACAAAAGTTTTGTCCACCGACCAACTCTTGGTTGCGAAAAAAATGGCTTATTCTATATTTGACGATGCATCGTAGGCTTTTGGCACAAAATGGCTTTGTTCACCACTCAAAAGAATTGCAGGTGATCGGAGTGTTTCCCTCATTGCAAAAAGAAACCTTCTGTATATTTTTGTTAGTCTTTTCCAGTAACCACGGGCTTAAAACAAGAAGCCGAACAATTTCTCGCATACAATTTACCAACCCTCCATCACATCTCCAGGCAATAAGTACCTCCCCTGCAAGCACTTCCAGAAGGCGATGGAGACGAACAACTCCTCGCTGGTGACCTTCCTCAACTACAAGGACACGTACTGCGCGCTGGACATTAACTTCAACTGGTTCAAGGATGTCAGGATAGTCCAGATTGACCATCTGAGGATACAGAAAGAGGTAGTAGGTATTTTTACGTCTCTTCTTATTCTTAAACTATCTCTGCTTTAGGGTCCGTTTCCACTAAGGTGGGGACGAGCGGAGCGGAGAAGACACTTGCAAGTTTTTCTGTACACTTAGTTCGCAATAAAGAATTTGAATTTGAAAATTTTAATTTTCTTATCTCGTCTTTGATTGGTCGATTCTTGCACGTTTTCGCTCGCGCTCGTCTTCTCTCCGTTCGTCTCCGCCTCAGGGGAGCTTTGAATTTTCTCTGTTGGGTCGTGAAAAAAGGTGAGAGATAACACTTCTAATAGAACCAAAATCGCAGTATTTTTCATTCTGGGGGCATGCATTCTACTTGGGATGCTAAGACAGATGTGTGGTGTTCGTTATAACGCGAATGTAAAATAAGAATTGTATGTAAAAGGAAGTCTGAAAGTGGCACCGGTGACTAAAAAGTTGCGTGTATGTGATGCGGAAGAAATGTCTTGAGTAAAGTTTTGAGTATGAGAATGGCAAGACTCTTAAGGCAAGACAAAGAAACGATGGAAAGACTGTGTGAAAGATGATATGGATAGAAAGGGGGTGACTACCGAGATGACGACTGATAGAGAAGTATGGAAGAAAAACACGTGTTGCGTCGACCAAAAATAAATTTTGATAAGGGCAAGGGCAAACTAAGCTTGGGCACATATGGCATGGCAAGCACTCTTTCATTTCACCTTCTTGACTCTGTTGTAGCAGTAACAGTAACATTTAACAGCATTTACTTACTCACATCTCTCACTTCCAGCTCAACGCCAGCTGCCGTAACATAAAGCCGGCGAACATCAACTGCACGTGCATCCCCGAGCGGCTGGAGTTCCTCGGCAACGAGATCACCAACCTGGTGGCCGTCGACTGTTCGCAGCGGAACCTCACCTCGCTGCCCACTGACCTGCCACCTAACACTGTCAAGTTGAATGTGTCGTGTAATAATGTGAGTTGGTCCTTCATCTGAAGCTGTTATATAAGTCGGTACTATATACTTTTACAGAAGCCTGGCGACCGTTATTTTCTATTTCGTCAATAGTTTATAGATGTTTGATTTGTTGATCATTTTCTATTTTGTTAAGTACCTTGTACTTGTTGACAGGCCTACACTGTCCTCCCATAGCTATTAACAGAGTAACTTGAAAACATTGTAAAAGACAATTATTTTTAAACTAGTTACGAGGAGTTTCATGCCGTCTCTCCTCCATTGGAATTATAGGAAACGACCAACTGGAACCTTGCACCTAGCTTCTGACGTTTCATAGTGCATGTAGTAGGTTTATTTGAATTTGAACTTAGAACAGGTACGAGTATGTGCATTTCCAGATTTTGTTGAAATCTCTAGACCACCTTGAGCGCGACCCTCTCGCAGACGTGACGGCTGCGCTTAGATCGCGCGCTTACAACTAGGGTCTGGCTATAAGTCAGGAGTCAAGTTACTTTTTTTCTCGGTTGGAAATCCTTATGATTGTCCTCCGCCTCAGGGCAGGTAAGGGACTGAGGGACTGTCAGACTGACTGATTAAAACAGTAATGTCTTTTTGCACCTAACTCTGGCCATGAGGTTGGCTGCAACTAATAAGCAGCCACGCAGACGGCCCACCACACTTTTTCAGTTTCATTTATTCTTTATTTTCACTATCTTCCAGATAACCTCCCTCCAGACCGTGGCAGACGACCCTACATATGAGCACCTACGGCAGCTGATAGTGGACCACAACGACATCCCCAACATCCTGGAGCTGGAGGGAACCAAGTTCATCGACAACTTCATGCTCTTCTCCATCGCTTATAATAAGTTGAAGACTGTGAGTATTAGGGTCTTTTGGCAGTGACAATGATGCATAGGTACCCAGTATAATTTGGTTCAGCGATAACTTTATCGGGAGCAGGGTAATTATCGTACCAGCTTACAGCAGTGGGGTAATTGCGTAACTCACTATCATTGCGTTATTTACGTTGTTGAGCAGACTCATTTTTCGAACATAAGAAGCAATGGATCAACAATTATCCTTCAAAATGTTTCAGATTGAGATTGATAGTATGTTTAGCAATTAGTGTGCAGGTCAATAAAAGTCCCATGTGTGCTTCAACTGTTACTTTACCTGACCCTGTTTCCAAGACCTGCCCAATGCCCGACAAATGATTGTGGTAGTGGTAGGTCCCCCAAATCCTTGTAAATCGGGCTTGTTGAATAAATAGCTCGACGCGTAGCAAAGCTTGGGCTTGATTTAAACGATTAGGTACCTACCAGTTGCACTTGCAAGCAGCGGTTTTACATAAGTAGAGATATTGTCATTGCTTTCATATATAGATAGTATCAGCATTTTGCAACGAAACCTTACCAAACTTTTCACAGAATGGTCTTTCTAACATACAAGTCCGCCCTAACAGCCAATCCCCTAACGGTCATGTACCCTTTAAGTTTTAGCCCAGTCATAGCCTGTAACTGTGTGTACTTTGTGCAATAAATGATAAGAGCGCTAGCCTTGGGGATGTTTTTTTCAGCTTTATGTAACGTGATAAATGATTTGATTCTAGATCCACACGTACGTGCTATCAAACCGTATCGATACGACAGGCCCCGCCTTCTCCATAGCGGGCAACTTTATACATTGTGACTGCAATACCGAGAAAATGCTCAAGGTAAGATTTCTTGTCACTCCTGGAAAGTTTCAATCGAAGTAACTGGTTGCTCAATTTCAAATAGGTATTAGCTATCATATTGAGTTATTCTTATAATTATCGTTTTGCTAATAATTTCTGCATATGCATTCTCCATAAATGGAGGTAGAGAAATGGATTTGTTTTTGGCAGTGGAAGACGTAAACCCTTTCGAACTAGATAGTCCTGCCTGATTGGATTGCCCTTGCCTTGATTATGTTGTCCTTGTAGCTTTTTGGAAGAAGAGTGGTATTTAAAAAAATATTTCGTATTCCAGCCGTGGCTCTTAGAAAACTTCAAAAACATCCCCGACTACAAGATGCTGGAATGTGACAATAATGTTCCCGTAGTGGACCTGGTCGAGTCGCAAGTCTGCCACACTCCTCGCGACTGGACCGATTACATATATTACATCATCGGCCTAGAAGTACTCATCCTAGTCCTGCTTATAAGCAAGGTTTCCTACGACTACTGGGTGTTCAAGACTGCTGGTTACTTGCCCTGGCCAGCGAACAAGATGCCAAGGTTGCCGTGCGATTGGTTATGTGAATAGATTTAGGTTGCTGGCAACCGTTTGCTTCGGAATGTTGGTTGGTGGGTAACCAATGTTAGATTATGTGACTATACCTAGTGTTGTGGATGAATATTTGAAGGACGTTTTTTGAGTGTTGGTTGCCAGCAACCATTTGCTTCATTGTTGAATGAATGCCTTGTTGGTTAATGCGTTTATGTTTTGTATATGTGTTGTAATGTTTCGTTGTTAGGTAGTGGTTTTCTAATGCTGCTAGCTAGTGATTTTACTTATATTTTACTTATATTCTGTACATTTTAAGCTGTAAATAAAATTTATTTGTATAAGTTAACATACTTATTTTATTTAGTAATTAATTTTTTGTGTTAAGATGCTTGTATAAACTGAATTTTCGCTCGAGATCTCTATAATAATCAGCTGTATGTATAGTTTATGATACATAAGTTCTATTTTTAATGTAAATTTTGATTTTTTACTTTTACGAAACTTGCCATTCTGTCAAGAATCTCTTGTTTCTTCGTCTCGATTGTAACTTTTTATTTTTTGTCAAAATAATGGTTTCGAATCCATGGGTACAATGAGGTATTGCATTTTGTGTTGCTTGTACATGTACCTAATTTCATAGCAACACATTAATTGAACCTAATTAATTAATTCTCAACAAAGACTGACTTTAGTTTGAATTCTGAACTTGCCAAATATTGTTTGATTAGGTAGATAACCAAGCCATTATTTTGATTAACTCACAATTAAATAGACCAGCTAAAACAAAAAATCTATTGTAATTGATTAATTGCACAACTTTAAAACGGTTACAGTATATTATTAAGAATATAATCGTCCAGGTTTTTGATGTTATTGTAATCATTAATAAAATTGATTACAGCAACACACGTTTGTAGCAAACGACAGCACATTGAAAAAAAAAAACGAACTTATTTTTTGTCATACAACGTGTAACATAATTAACGTAAGACCTCGGAGTATTGAGTTAAAAGCATAATACAATGACCAAAACGATTTTTTTTTAATTTTATAAATTAAGTCTTAATGCTTTCAAATAAGATCTAATTTTCTTTGGTTCAATACGGTTATTGAACCAAAGAAAAATTTTTTTTATATGTATTTTGCCATAGGTACTGACCGGTGTCAGTATGGCAAAATACATATTAAAAAAAATACCTATATTAAAAAAGTTGCTGATATCGATTCAGTAGTCATCTACTTGCAGGACTTGCGTTTATTCTGTTACACCTTGTATAAGTACTTACGGCTTGCTAAGAATCATTGTCTTCTAATTATTGGTTGATGGCAACCCAGGTACCTACATCTTCTGAATTGGTGGCTAGTGCTTATCAATGTTTGTCGCGATCAAATTATTGGTTGATCATTTGGTGACCAGCTGGGTACCTAATTGCGAAACACACTAACAATGGCTTTAATTTTGACAATTCAACAACATTCATTGCGTTATTAACGTTGTTAAGCAGACAAGTTTTTCGAACATATGACGCAATGGATTGCAATATCCTTCAAAATGATTCAGTTTGTAATTGATAGTGTATTACGCAGTCAGGATGCAGTATTTATTTTGGCTGTAAGATATCGTTTGAAACTTTTTCCAATGTTTTTATGTTTGTTAAATGTGCTGCATTAGATATGCTACGAAACCGATCGGCCAGTTGTAGAGGCTTAAATGTTAACATGTAAGGACCAATTATTGCTAAATAGCTATCTTAACTATTTTGACGAGGCTCTTTGAAAAATGTGTATTATTTTGAAAATCAGTGCCATATTCTATTCATAGATTGGCTGGCAAATTATGTTTTTAACGTAGCTTTAATTTGTAACATTTGCTTGATAAAATCTTCTACAGTACGGCCGACACCTGTCAGTTTCATAAAAACTACGTGTTTTGAGAATTTGATCTTTATTTGTATTAGAATTGTCGCACTGACAGGTGTTAGGAACTCTCGGCGGCCGGACTGTAGCTTATAGTCAGCATAAGGGCGAATTTACTTTGTAAGTAGTCAAAATGAAAATATAAATCAGTTCTCTTCATAACTTCCTAAAAAAGTTAACACGACCAATGTGTGGTGCTGCACAACTAGTCTGCTTGCCAATTTGTCACCTATCAAATTGCCACAGCCTGAACCAACTTATTGTAGGAAAAGAGAGATACAATATACACGAGGTTTACAAGCAAATGCTACAAGCTAAATTGTTCATTTAAATTAATGTTGTAACTTTAAAATAAAGATATTTTTGTATAATAATAACTACAACGTGAAGACTGTATATTTTGTATGAAAATTTTATAATAGATGTTATATAATTGTATGGACTGTCGTTTTATTTAGTTCCATTTAGATAGGATTATCTTGCTTAAGGATTCTAAACCTTAACGACATAGTTTCAGAGTTCAGTTTCCAATAGGTACAATTAGTTTTTGTGACATTCTTATCAAGGAAATTTTTATCAAGGAAACCATGCATTCTCCTGTGGTATGGTGTGGTGTTTGGTTGCCATTTTACTTCGCGCGTTATTGAAAACTTAAAAACTGAAAATTTTGTACTTTTGAATGAAGCGAATAGTTGTCGACATATGGCGCCCAACATGGGGCACGAACCTACGACACGACCTTACAGAAGGAAACTCGTGCATTAATCTCTGTTTAAAACTAGTTTTTGTCAAGAGTCATGCTCTACCAACAAAGATTAATTTTATGAAGTGCTGTTTCCAGTAAAAAATAAATAAATTGACGGAGCGATGCTTGTAGTCGTACGGCGTTCTCGAGCAAGCTATACTTGGACGCGGTAGCTTCGTAGGAACGACGATTGGACTATAAACTAAACCGAATTAGGCCTACCCTTACTAGTTTCAAACGCACTCAATTTCGAATGACGCGGCGTCCCCAAGCGTCGGCCGCGAACTCAAAAGACGTCGCCGCGCATGCGTACTAGGCATGGACTAAGCTTCTGTGGCGGCGCACGAGGTTACCATTAAACTATTTTTCGAACCCAGTCTTCTTCCTATCCTTTCTTTTGTACCTATTTATGAATGAGTTGCCTACATATTGAAATCAATGACTGTTGGTAAATACTGTACCCTAATTGAGTAACGTTCAATCACAATCCGAGGGTTTTGAAGGATATTCCTAATCCATTGCTTCATAGGTGTGAAAAAATCAAAGCAACGACGACGTAAAACAAACAACGTACCTACACGAAAAGAACATATCTGAATTGTCAAAATGAAATACACTGCGATCAATTCTCATTTTATGTGTTACAAAGTTACCTCGCTAGTTTATTTTCTTCGAAGAACGATGTATTTTCGAAGAGAAACAATCAGATATTACTTTTATAACAGACTTTTATTATCATTTAACACGTTTGTTATTCTTCTTGTTGGCTAGATTCTTCTTTTTTCTTATAGTATTGTTCTTTCCTTTCTCCGGCATATTCTTGTTTTGTATTTGTTTTTCTAAATTCTGTGTTCTTCTTTGTTTATTGTTTTTAGCATTCTTTATTGCTTCTGTGGTTTTTGTTTTATCATCTTTTAAAGCTTCATTGGCTGCTTCTAATCGTCTCCTGAAACAAGCACGAGTTAGATTTTTTAATCTATAAAAAAAAAAAAGTTTTAAGAAAAATAAGTTTTCTGTAGAAATTTGAAATTCCTCATATCTCGTCTTTATAACAGAGTCCTTTCAAAATATATATTTGGGAACCTAGATATTCTGTAATCCAATCGGAGTAAATACACACTACATTAAGAATGAACGTTTGTATGAACTACGCATTAGCGTGCGCAAGTAGTTCGCCGGCCCCTTAAGGGTGTTAGCACGAAAAGTTGTATTGTGTTGGTTTTTTAAGACAGAAAACGCGCCATCGACGACCGTTTCTGGGAACACGAGAATAAAAAACGGCATGGTCCCTTAGGAATTGAAGGTGGCTGTAGTTTGATTCACATTGCCAAGAGGAAATAGTACTTGGATGTAGAACCATCTAGTTATCTTACTTATCAGGCCTCTTCTCCAGTATGGTGCATATCTTGTCTCTGCTGGGCGCCTTCGTCATGAGCTTCTTGCGCTTGTTCGGGTTCTGCTTCAGCTGCAGCATGTACTCTGGGACCTGGCAGCCGGACTGCTTCATTACTGAGGCTATGCTGTGAGGTGATTACAATAAATGTTTTATTACAGTTTAATAGACGAAAAGTGTCGACTTTTCGCATGTCTTTTATACTGGAATATTAGTAGTGCTCGCTAGGCGTTTTGGGGAACTGCCAGCGCGGTCACCGGTGACCGCGAACAATAGATTTTCTATTGTGTCTGTTGCCTGGCAGCCAACGTGTTAACCTTGTCGTAATTATCTAATACAACTATAGTACGCGTCAAACATTATGGCAGCTCTGAAGTGCGCTACCAGCCGCTGACAGGTGAGTTTGTTACGCCGCCATACAGTTTGCACCGGACTGTACCTATATCAATAGTTTGACGAATTTTAACTACTCTCAACATCTAAAAAAGAATATAAGTTTTCTACATTCATGTATTCTGTCAAAGGTTGGTGGTTTCGTGGAAATTATAATATATAACGTTTAATTACCTTCTAAGGTTGCCGACGTCGTCTTGAGTGAAGAACGTTATCGCTCGACCTGTCTGACCCGCACGACCTGCACGACCAATCCTGTGATAGATAATAATATTTATGTTGACGGCAGAAGGTACTGTAGCATAATTTGTGTACTTCCGAAATAGCATATGAAATTCGGGTAAACGGTCAAGTGTAAATGAACTTAGTCGTGTACCGTCTGTGGACAATTTAGTCTAGCTTCATTGTTTCGGTTACCCGACGCCAGTTTTCCTTTCACTTCTATCAGTGCTTTACCAGTCATCACAATGAGTAGTGTCGACTTCATTCAAACTACTTGTAGTCGTTAGCTCGTATACCAGTGTAATTAATTCATCTGGGCCCGAATTCGAGTAAAGTCTTTCGAGCACCCGAATGCGGCGAAACGGCTAACGACCAAGTGTAATTGCTACTTATCCTCTCACACGTTTGCCCGCCTACCTGTCGAAACTCCCCAAGCGTCGGAGTAGTTGAGTGGACGCAGTGAAGTCACTGTTTTAACAATGAAAATAGTTGTGTACACTTGATGTACTGTTGACGTTTCAAGCACTTTCTCTTGTGTACACTTGATGTTTGAGAGGTTAAGGCAGTTCAGAAATTTCACAAGGGCGAGGCCGAGGATTTTGTTTGTTGACGATTGTTTTAAAAGTCCTATTTACTAGGAATCAAATACGAAAAAGCCACCGAAACACAGCACTTAAAAATGTATTTGACAACACTTTACATGGTTTATTGGATGTGACTGATAACCCCGAATAAAATAATAATTCGAAGCCTGCATCAGTCTATTGTATGAACAAACAGTGAATTTTATAATTACCTATGAATATAAGCGATGGCGGAGGGCGGGAAGTCATAGTTGATGACCAGGTTGACCCCCCGGAAGTCCATGCCTCTGCCCATCAGCTCCGTGCAGATCAGCACCCAGATGCGGCCCACGCGGAAACTGCGGACCACGTTGTCACGCTGGGAACGTGAACATGTTGCTCATTGTGGTAAGAATTGTTATGAATCGATTGTAAGAAAAGCTGGTGTGGTATGATGCAGGATTAAATTGGCAGAATCAGAACTTTATTTGCTCTAAATGTAGGTACAGTTAAGATTAATAACATAAATAAATGAGATCAGCTACATTTTACCTTACGGCGTGCAAATCATTACATTTATTATAAAAATAAAAAATAAATGTCAACAATAAAAATTAAATTAATAATGAGAAAAAAAAACCTGCAGGCAGAAAAAAAAGGATAAGAAAAAAAAAACTGTTGATTTGATTGATTGATTGATTTGGTGAAGGAAGGAAAATTGTTAAGAAAACATTAGGTACTTTAACTTTGATTAAATTTCTAACAATCTACGAGCATGACTGAAAATTACTGTCAGAGAACAATATTTAGATTCCCTTGAGCACTTCTGACAGATGGCTTGGACTTACGTCATACTGTAAATATCCACGATATTCTAGTTAAAAGTTATTTACCTGCTGCTGTGTTCTATCAGCGTGTATCACGTCAACATTGATGCCATCGTATATGAGCTCCTTAAACAACTGCTTAGCGCGATCCTTACTTTGTACAAAAACTGACAATAATATAAAAGAAAGCATTGTTACACTTGTTTATATCCATTACAAAAGTTTTGCGGTAAGTAAATTAAGTACTACCAAACGAATTGCTCTTATCATAATCAGCCTATAATGTTCCCACTGCTGGGACACAGGCCTCCTTTCAGTGAGTGGGTGTGGGCCGTAATCCACCACGCGGGCCCAGTGCGGGTTGGTAGATGTTACATGTCTTCGATTACCTATTGGTTCTAGGACACGCCGACTTCCTCACGATGTTTTCCTTCACCGTCTCGAAAAAAATCGGTCTTACTGTGACGGAATAAAAGCGCTTTTAATATTTGTTTGTATTTTCAACACTGCATTTCTGATCTACACATTTATAAGAGTTCTTCTTATAGCTTTGCATGGAAAGGCAAGCTATACGATACACAAGCATCAGCTAATTAGCTGCTAGTGTGTCTAACCAAATAATAACAATAATAATAATAAGTCATTTTTTCAATAAAAAAAAAAAAGTGTGTCATAATGACCGTACCTAACACAGGAGGCTTCAGTCCTTGCTGCACTAGTTGCCTGAACGCAACTAGTTTCCCAGTCTCGTTGCCACAGAAACACAACTCTTGATCAACTAGGGTTGTTGCTGCGTTCCTGAGAAAGAAGGATACGTTTAAAATTCGTTGTTGTTGCTATAAGCAAGTTTGATGAACCACTTCGAAGGTCTCCTTGTAGACTAAAGAGGAGAACAGAACAGAGTATTCTGCCAACAGTCAACAGTAAACTTTATTGTAAGTGGCATAAAGTGCAAAATTGCTCTTCCTTGGGCGAGCTCGCGCGGGGTCGTTTGCACCATGATACACTAATTATAAGGTTTATTTTAATGTTATAAAAAAAACCTCTGCTCTGCACTTAAGTGTTAAATATGTGTAAACTTCAAATGTTTTGTGTATTTATAAAATAAGATGAATAAAAAAAAAACACTGGCACTCTGGGAGTGCCGACACAAGTGAAAACTTGAACAACTACATGTGTATTTTTTGAATCGTCTTAAGAGTCCTATTACAAATCGTAAAATGTTCGCTTAGCGCGAACGCGCGCTTGTGTTCGTTTGCAATACACGAAGTTACGTTAGTGTGCGTTGGGAGTACAACTATAGTCCGCGAAACAATTTTGATACCAGTCTGAGTAGGATGATAGTTTTTTTTATTAATCCAGAGTCTGAACTGAACACTACTAGACAGGTAATCAGGGGTGAGTATAAATCAAAACACTCAAAAAGAGTCCACAAATTAAAAATGTACCTAATTATAAAGTTTGAGAAAAAAAAATACAAAAAGATCTCTCGTAATGGCATTTAACGTGTTTTTTTTCCTTTGAACAGAACAGAACTGGAAAGCATACATTTTTCTGATGCTGTAGAAGCCTCTTGGTTCAAAAAAAAAATACGTAAGTAGTTACTGGTTATGACCAGTAACTACTTACGTATTTTTTTTTTTTATTAATGCTTTCGATTTATGAATCGAATGCATTAATCAACTAGTAATTATTAACATCTTCATGAATTACGTCACATAATCCCGACATAGAATACAGAAGACACACTCCTTTATAGTCATGTTTAGAAAAGACAAAAATATACCCACACAAAATGTAGGTAGGCCTCCTGTTCTACGTTCTGATTGTGAAATCAGAACGTAGAACAGGAGGCCTACCATGATCTATTTAAAAACGATTCAAATGCAAGACATTTCAGTTTAGGTTCTTAAACAGCATCGCTCACAGTCATACCATGACAACCAATACGCTCAGCGGCATTTGGATCGTTGAAAGTGAATGAGCGTTAATAGCTCGTGGTAGGTATCCAGATGGCACGGCCTAAATTGAATCGTTAAACTGACATCATGGTACGAATTAGAAGAACAGTTCAGTTTAGGTCCTAAAGTGGATCGCGTTAAGAGCTCGTGGTAGGTATCCAGTAGGCATTTCTTATAACTACTTCATTTGTAATTTTTTATAGCGTTACTAAATAATTACAAATATCATTAAAACAAAACCTTTTTTTACGAAAATCTTTTCTATTACGAAAATAAATTACGATATTTTTGACCTTGAGCATAGAGTGGGCCCGGCTAGGTAATATACGGGTAGCTAGGTACCTTCTTTAGCTGATCTAGAGTAGACGATTCTTTCACTGTTGGTTCTACTATCATATTTTTACTTTCTGTAGATGTTTCAGAATTATTATGGTTATGTGTCCTGGAAAAGAAAATACTGATTTATGTTTGCTTTAGTATAAAATGTATATTTTAGGTAGGAACTTAAGGTTTGTTTGTGGTTTGGTTTGTTCTGTAATACGGTTTAAATTAATAACATCGTGTTTGCATCTACCTTTTTAGTGACATTTTAACTTGTAATGCTGTCTGTAAGCGGGCATAATTGTGTCTCTTCCTTTTTTTATGCAGGCGTATAGTGGTGTTTTCCGACCCTTACCTACCATAAATAAAAGATAAAAATTAAAGTCTAATATGTACGTATGTACTAATATTGATTACCTTTAAGACGCACTCGTACTAAATCTTTTTTACAAAAATAAAAAAACAACAGATTCCAAAAAAAAAAAAATTATGTTTCACTTTTTTGTTGTACCTATCTACCCCACACAAATTCATATAACACTACTTGCTATATAAATATCAGTGACAGGAAGCTATTGTACACATCTGCCTACCCCTTTAAAGGGTACAGGCGTGATGTTATGTTGTGTGATTGCGTAAACAATGAATACATATGCGATAGCAGGAACCGCGGTTGATTTGCTGGAATTTATTGAAGAGTTACCTTGTCTGTCTACGAAACTCATGATCAGATCTGTACAAAATTTAAATGGGACTATTTCTGAATACACTTTTTAGAACAAAAAAAAATATCATGCAAATCCGTCTAAATATAACGGAGTTATGCCCGAACATACATATAAAAAAATAATAATATATAAACATCCGAATTAAGAACCTCCTCCTTTTTAGAAGTCTGTTAAAAAATAATACATTTAATATTATGATGTAAAAAAAAATCTTATTGGATCAAATTATTTCGATCGGCGTACACGAGTCGATAATAATAGCGATCTCCGGACGATTGCGCGCGAAAATTTCATGTACAGGTCCTACCTCGATAAGCGCTCGCGCGAGACTGAGGAGCGCGCTGAATCGACGTAGAATATATAGTACTTTAATTTTATTTATTGTAATTTTTTCTTATAATATTGACAAACGAAAACTAATAAAACGTATTCATTATAGATCGAAGTTTTATATCATATTAGTTTATTTGATAAAATTGAGTTTATTTGGAATATAATGGACGCTGAATCAAGACATTTATGGCTTAAGAGCAGGTATCAACCAAAATAGCCTAACTTCAATATGATTTTTCATGAAATTGATGAGACTT
Organism: Gortyna flavago; assembly: GCA_963669345.1. NCBI lineage: Eukaryota > Metazoa > Arthropoda > Insecta > Lepidoptera > Noctuidae > Gortyna > Gortyna flavago. The sequence goes on from OY770139.1 coordinate 1,301,469, forward strand.
AGGTATAAAAAAAAAATAACACGAATAACTACATGACATTTCCAAACTTATTGTGGCAACAAATCACAAAATAGTAAAATTTTCTGTAATAAAAAACATCACGAAGTTACCTCCAATTTTCACGACTTTTCGATTTGTACTTAATATGCTAATGACTACTAGAATGAAAATTTGATGATTAATTTATTAATATAAAGCGACTTAGATTGTGGAAGGATTTTATTTTATTACTTTTATTTGTGGTTTTATTACGACGATAAGCTTATAGCACTTACGACGTTCTTAGTTCGTGGAAGAAATCATCTTCCGTCGCACGTTGCGGGAACTTCAAACATATATATGTTTCACAAATCAGTCGCCCCCGCTCTGTTGAGACGAGAGGACTGCGCTCAAATTTTCGGGTGCGCTGCTATTATTTAATTTACGTAAACAATATTTTCGTAATTTATCACTTTGTAGGAAAGACACTGTGAAACAGAAAACATGGAAAAATAACTAAAACCACTCCCGAAACGATTATTAAAAACAATAAGACTTGATAAACTAAACAAATACCGAGGCAAAACTATAAAATAAAAATATTGAAATAATTCAATGTTGATATTTGAAAAGTCAAGATGACATACATTTTATTTGACAGATTTTTGGCTGGTATAGTACCACTAGCGCCATTGTTCTGCATTTCGGTTCATTTTCTTGCGGAGAAAATTTGCAACATAGCCAACTAGCGTTCATTTGAAAGTTCGTGCTGGAGATTTTAGACCTTACGGTGATTAACTCAAAATCCAAATTCGTTTTCTTCCACTTTTCTTGACAAACTCCGTATAAGGTTTTAGTAAGTACTATTCCCTAAATCAAGTTGAAACTCGAAATTCAGCGTAAAGGGTATATTATTATTGGAGCATACAAAAGAAATATCGGAAATTAAATACGTAATGAGTTTATTGTGGACAAAAGTACGAAACGGCACATGAAATATTTCATACAGATAGTGTTCTCATGAGTGCCTTCTTTTTATGGTGAGGATGAGTAAAGGTTGTGACGGATCAACATGTTTGGGATTGTCGGCTTCGCCGATAAAAGAGTTAAGCTCTGAATGGGTGCTAAGTTCTATAGAGTTGAGAGAAAGTCTACAGTTCATATTATAACTTGGCAAGTTGGAAACTTGGAAAGTTTCAACAGTTACAAAAGAGGAACCTAATGAACTTTAGACTTTGGAACCCATTTACATAGATGCCATATTGGTAAATCCGACAAACATGTACTTCTTTTGTTCCGAACTTAGCCTCGTTTTCCACAAATGTTTTCGGCGGGGATTTTTTCCTACTCGCACTTCGCGCAGGAAAGGCTTTTATGACACATGCCGTTTGACGTTGCATAATACAGTGCAAAATCCACCATACGAATATCATTTTTTATTTGGGTATCACTGTTGCTAATTTATTGACTTTGCACGATCATGCAAAGAAAAATCCACGATATAAAAATATAATTTTTTTCTTGGTCAACACTGTTTTTCATCAAGATGTGGTGACGTCCAACTTGTAGGTCCTAAACAAAATTTGGTTACATTGGAATTTGAACTTTGTCACATCAACATTGAGTTTCTAGTTCCAAAAAAATACTAAGACATGATTCTTAGATTCTGAATTCAAACTTAGCGTATAGTAAGTATATGCAAAATAAACGGATGTTTTTACTTACTAAAGAATTGCATTGAAAATAAAGGGAATGAACAATGATCATATTTCGATATTGTAATTTGAGAAAGCAATACGAGAAAATTAAATAGGGTTGCTCATCACTGCGGTGCGACAAGTTTTCTAAGATTTTTGATAGATATTTTCAATCATCTTTGTCCTTAATATGACCATTACAACGTCGTCATTCTAAAAAGGCTTGATTATATAACTCGAAATAGAAAATCATAAGATAAGCGATGTGATTACATTGGCCTTTATATTGTTAAAAAAACCAATTAGTTGAGTTTGTTTTCATCATGATTTATGATTAGGAGTATGTAATATAATACTTTGATGGAAGTGCTTTTGCTTTTTAGGGTTCCGTACCTCAAAAGGAAAAATCGAAAACCTTAGATACAGGATAACTTCGTTGTCCATCCGTCTGTCCCTTTTTCTCAGGAATACGTATCAAGTTGAAATTGATATCAAATACTTAGATCTACGGTTTCTTGGAGCTGTAGAAATATCAAGCCTCAAAGACGCTGACTTAGAAGCTAGCATAAATTGCCATTCATGTCGCGTGTTTTGAAATTTATTTCCTTGGGTGTACCTTATACGTTTTAATTATTCCCGTTGACCTAGAATAATGAAAATTGGCAAGAAGCAAGGTCTCACAGCATAAATAGGTACAGGAAAATATCCAAAAATCGTTCATTTGTAATTTCATTCGGAATCGAAAATGTATAGGCATTCAACTCGGTTTGCTCTCTAATATAAGATTTTTTTTTTTACTGTATAGTAAAGTTAGTCCTTCAATCCAGAATTGGAAATTCATAGATAGGCTGTATTACATGTATGTCCGTGAATCTGTTACCAGCATCGGAACAGATTCAGGGACATACAATAATATTGCCCTATCAAGATATCTACTTGCACAGCCTGCTATAATACTTAGGTACATTGAATAGAGCCGTTTCATCTGATTATTTTGCATATACTTATTACAGAAGATGGAAATTCAAACACAAATATATATGATTTATACCGATCTGTTCCCATGAGAACCCCCCCCCCCTCCCCCCTCGATCCCCTGCTAGTTATTCTTCTGTTTTAATCTCTGGCTTACTTGGCCCGGCGAAAAGTTTCTGCTGGCGGGAAGGGATTGTGTTTTGTTTTTGTCGTGTTTGATGAGAGGGGTAGGCAAGGAAGCGCGGGTGAAATTTGATTTTTTTCTGGCTTTATGCCCCCCTTAAATTAGGCTTTCTTTTCGATTTTTTTAGTGAAAACTCAAGGAATTTAAAGAAATTCTAGAACTCCAATAAACAAGTAAAACATTCAACTTATTTTTTAGTAATTTTAGCTTTTATAAGAATTGAATGTAACAATGTGAATTTGAGCGTCAAAGTTCCATCGCCGACGGTTTTTCTTGCAAACGGAGTTCGTAAAATATTTATAGTAAATTACACGAAAAGAAAAATTAAAATGTGTAACTCCAACTTACAAGAAAGAGAATGTTACTATCGTTATTCATAATCAAAAAATTTAAATATGTTACTGCTGCTGAAAATTACAGCGTCAAAAATCATGAATATGCGTAAAAAATGTAATAGGACTCTTAAACACAAAACACAAACAGAATACTTTGCCATCACTCACTGACATATCAGAAATACATTAAAACAGAGTACATCCCGAGGACAGCCGAACACATCCGAATGTAGCGCAGTGTCGGTAACAGTGTCGCAAGTTCAATGGTTTTTTCCCATCTCAAAAAAATCCCAAAAACTTCTTTAGGCGCAAAGAAGTTTTCACAAATAAATACAAATTGAGACAAAATTTATCAAACGCACCTCTGCCCAACAGTAACATTAATGAGTCCCCGCATGTGATGGCGACACCACTTGGCCACGTGTGGCGTGTGCGTGGCGCTGAACATGGCGATCCGGCGCTGTTTGCTGCCACAAGCTGTCAGGATCTGCTCCATCTGCTGTCTGAAGTCTGAGGACTGGTCGGCCGAGCCCTCGAACAGTTTGTCCGCCTCGTCGATTATTAGCCAGCGTACTCTAGAAAATTAATTTGAAAATAAAACTAATGGTTCTTGTAATTTTGTATGAATAGAAATAGTTTCAGTACAATCATGAGCATTGGAAAGTGACTCACAGGATAGTGACAGGAATGACTTTCTCTAACATTCGATGTGCTATATTTATGGGTAACTATTGTATTAGTACTTACTTGTCTAAAGAAATGTTGACGGTGTCTTGATTCAGTAAGTAGCAGAGACGATTAGGTGTACTCACGATAATATCTGAAAGTTACAAAAATCATGTTCATTATTATGAATAACAAGCGGCCCGCCCCTGCTTCACACGGGTGCATTTTGTTTATCGTATTTCCTAAATTTTCTTTCATACAAACCTTGTCCTGACAATACCGAACACAACAAAAAAAGTATTAGCGAAATCGGTTCAACTGCTCTCGAGATTTGCGCTTAGCAACACATTTAGCGTTTCATTTTTATATTAAAGATTATACAATACGAGTACTTCACGCCTATTTATTAATGCCAATGGGAAATCCATGAAATTCATATTTCTGTTGAGTCAAACAGATTTAATGTTTCGTAAAAAAGTTATACAATATTTTTCGGTTCCCTCTTTTTGTAAACCTGACATTCGAAAAGTACATCATTAAAGTCCATTTAGAAATAAATACATATAATAATCTGAAATAAAGAGATACAACTCATCATAATTGTCCAGCCCCTATCCCATTTTATTTAGGGTTGACGTAACTTGTCTTTTTCTTTCGTACTTCTCTATTAGTCGTCATCTCGGTCGCAGGGAGGACTCCCCTTCCAGTCATATCATCATTTCTTTGGTCATCCCCTACTCTTATAGCATTTATACTATCTAACTCACTGTACTTCTGAAATACTTACCACTTTTTCTAATAGTAGCTTCTCGTTCTTTCACCTTCGATTCCTTGATACTCCTGACGACGCTACACCTCAGCTGACTAGAGGCACTGAGGCGTAACGCCTCGCGGTAGATCTGATGCGCCAGCTCACGTGTGGGGCAGAGCACTAGGGCCCGCGGCCCGCCCTGGGGTGCCCCCAGAGCATGGAATATGGGGACTAAGAAGGCTGCAGTTTTGCCTGAGCCTGTCGGCGCGCAGGCCAGGATTTGACGGTCCTAGAGATGTTGAAGTGATGTTATTAAATGTTGAATGATGAATATGGCAAGATAAAATTACACCATAGGCATGATACAAAAGAATAATACAAATAATAACAGTGAAAATATGTCAAACAAAGTCAGGTTAGTTACACCATTATCACTCAAGAATGGCTGGACCGATTTTATATAGAATATTGAATAGCAGAATCAACTATTAAAGCAAGGGAAAATTAAAAAAAAATAACATAATTATCTGACACATTCGTTTTTATTGCTTCAGACGGTACAAAGTTCTCTGGGTCAGCCAGTAGCAAATAGAAACAAATATTTATGATAAAAAGTCTTAATAACTATTTAAATGGGTGTATTGCTGGGGGCAGAGCACTATTTTTATAATTCTTAATTTAATTTTTGAAAAATTGGTTTTTGTCAAATTAAGATACAATAAACAATACTGAGTTGAATTTAATGGTACTCACTTCCAACATACAAGGTATCGTCTGCCGCTGTACAGGAGTGGGCTCAATGTACCCACACTGTGTCACCGTGTCCACCAGTGCCTGTGATATGTTATACCGTGCAGTCAGCTCAGAGAAGTCTTGTAGCGCGGCTGGTACGTGACGTCCCACTGTCTTGATCCCATGCTCATTGCGGAAACGGTTTTGCTGGAAAGAGAAAGAAGTAATATTTTTATAAATGAAAGTTTAATTTTCTTGGGAGACAGTTTTATTTATTTAGTTTTAAAATAATTTTTGTAGTGGGATTTGAGAAAATACAAATTTGGGAAGTTTTGAAACCCCAGTGAATTAGAATTAGGTGGTATAATGGTAAAATAAATAAGTGGACTAATAAAGTAATAACTCAAAAGTCGCCCAATTCATTTTAAATTTTCAATACCTCTTCCAATTCAAGTTTCTTCTTCAAATCTTCAGTCTTTTCCTTCTTTTCTCGTTTCTTCTTCTTTTGTCCTACTTTGACGCCTTCTACAAGCTGTAGATCACCATCGTCCTTGTCCTCCACGTCCGAACCTTGACCGTCAGAGTCCAATGCAGATTGGTCCGAATCATTTTGTAACTCTTCTTCATTGTCACTGATTTGTTCTTGTTTTATTTCTACTTCTTCCTTTTTGATTTTAGATTTTGAGTTCTGGCCCTGAAGATAGAAAGAAAAAAATGTAGTCTAAAATACCGTGTTGTAAAATAAAATAATTTGTAAAGCAAAACCTATAGAGAAAGTCAGCTGTATTTATTATCAGTGGAAGCTAAAATATAATTCTGTCACTACTGTATCCGGTTACCTTATACGTCAGCTAGTTTAGTTATTCTGTGTTAAGTTATTTTTCGGTTTTTCATATTTTTATTGGCAAATATTTTGATAATGATAAAATGCCTATCTGAGTTAACGTAGGCAAGAACGTATTTCAGGGTTTTAATTCATTAGGAATTGCTAGTAATTTCTAATGTTTTTCTAATTATTAAAACCTTGGAAAAGATAAAATTCAAGTTGATCTGAACAAAAATTAAATTGTTTATAAAGTAAGTTGAAGCAAACATTTAGCCTGTCTTTGAGTTAACTTTATCCTCCTATATCCTCTGACTATGAGGGAAATTTTTGTCCAGCAGTGGGACAATACCGGATGGAAAAAAATCCTCTGAAACAACTTTGTTCTCGTTTGTTAGCTTTTCACTGTCATAATCGGCAAAATATCAAGTGAAGTGTGAATGAGTGCAATTAGAGATAATAAATACTTTCTAAAAAATAAATCAAGTTTGGTAAAATAATGGTAGCACTTAAAATTTAACCAAAACTTAAAACTTTATATCGGTAACAGAATAGGTTATGTTTAATACTTACATTATCTTTAACACCCAAAACACGATTTTTAAAAGTTAAACCTTTTGTTAATTTCTTAAAAATATCGTAAGCGTCCATTACTATTGCATTTATATGTGATTTTAATTTATAATAATACAAAAACGCATGTGTGAACTGCAACAACAACCATTGACAGTGACACTGAGGCCGCCTTCCGAATTGGCCAATATCGCTCACAGCACTCAAATCGTCTCACATGCGTTCCATAATGGATATCACGATTATGACAGCTGAGAGCTGTCAACAATTCGGAACACTCGTTAGCGCGCTCACAGTGCTTACTCGGTGTCAAAAAGATATTACAGCAGTATTTCTTCATAAAAACACCACACGCTTCTTCCTTTTCTTTGTTTAGGTGGCGACTGTCAGTCAGAAGCACAATTTCGTAAACGCCACGTTATTAAAAAGATATGATGCAGCTCAAAACAAAACACACACTGACACATCCTCATCATCACACACACACACACTGTCATTTTTGACAGCGCTCACGGTGATATTCGTACGAGGCATGGTCGGCGTTATCGCAAGATGGCGCATGCCATGACGTCATCTATGACGATTCACGGGACATCGTTATCGCGCTCACGCCAATTCGGTACGGGTTTTAGCGCGCTCAAATCGATTACATCGATTATGTCCTCAATTCGGAACGCGCCCTGACTGCCAGAGACTCGACTCATTTGTTTGACAGCTGTTTAGTTGTCAAACAAATGAGTAAATATTCTAAAAAGGTTTATTTAGGGCGCGTTCCGAATTGAGGAAATAATCGATGTAATCGATTTGAGCGTGCTTAAGCCCGTACCGAATTGGCGTGAGCGCGATAACGATGTCCCGTGAATCGTCATAGCTGACGTCATGGCATGCGCCATCTTGCGATAACGCCGACCATGCCTCGTACTAATATCACCGTGAGCGCTGTCAAAAATGACAGTGTGTGAGGATGAGGATGTGTCAGTGTGTGTTTTATTTTGAGCTGCATCATATCTTTATAATAACGTGGCATTTTCGAAATTGTGCTTCTGGCTGACAGTCGCCACCTAAACAAAGAAAAGGAAGAAACATGTGGTGTTTTTATGAAGAAATACTGCTATAATATCTTTTTGACACCGAGTAAGCACTGTGAGCGCGATAGCGAGTGTTCCGAATTGTTGAGAGCTCTCAGCTGTCATAATCGTGATATCCATTATGGAACGCATGTGAGACGATTTGAGTGCTGTGAGCGATATTAGCCAATTCGGAAGGAGGCCTTAGTCATTGGTCGAGTCGAGTGTGTATCAGTTCAGTTTTCTCCACAGAACATATATACTCTAGGGAGGTTTTCTCATTCGAATACATCGATACAGACGCAGCGGGTGTGAAGGTCAGCATAGCTATTCACAAACATACGATTCACTATCGTATCGACAATGACACTTGTTCGATAACCTGATTTGACCGGTAAAACGCTATTCACAGATCCGTGTGGAAGGGTTTTTTTTAGGTGTGTATACGGGGAACGCTACAAAATGGTAGTAAATAGATATTCGTGGTAGAAAATTTTAAGTGGTACATAAATGATTTTTATTGAGTATTTCATTATGGGCAACTATAGATTATGCATTCAGTAACTATTAACAAATAAAAAACAGTAAACAATGATTTTATTAATAAATAAAATTTAACTGATTTCTATTAAACTTGCTTTGTAAACTTCAACTTTCTGTCAAACCTGGAAATCTGGAATAATTATTTTTCTGAATCTTGTTTTGAGCTATAAAGATAATTGAGAACTACACGGAAGACAAGGCGGTAAGGTCGAAAGAGTATAGCCTTATATTTGGACGAAAAAAAAAATTGAGAAGTGAAAAAAATTTTTTTTTTTTACAGAAAAACGGTTGTATGTATTTTATCAGTATCTACAAATTACTATTTCCTCATTTTCATTTTATAAAACGTGGTATACAGGGTGTAAGGATGAACAGTGGCAACTTTCAAATGACGGATAAATAACCATAAATAAAAACATATTACAAAAGTTTTAAATGTATACGTTGCAATTTTTTTTGCGAATTTTACAGTTTTCTAATTCCGATATTTTACGGGAAGTGACCGCACCCTACGATAACGCACGAAGCGGGGGCCCCGGCCGCCGCGCGCCCGCCGCGCCGTCAAGATCGCTTACGCGGCGCACGCACACATGTACACGCCACTCGGTAATTTCCATTCAGCGCTGCACAAAAAATCGCCCTTATTATGTAGGGGCTGGCCGGTACCGGTACCAAGTTACCAACACGTTTTTTACGAAGTTTTCAAAACAATGAGATGCACAATGGACGCACAGATTGAATGAATTTGTAATTTCTATGATTGCACTTGCCCTTCATACTTTTTCTGGCTTAGGACAGGCAAAAACACCTAATTCATTGTTAAAAGCGTTTTTAAGAAAAAAAGTGCGAATTAACGAACTTTACTACATCTTAATTTCTAAGTTAGGTATTTTTGGCGTATTTAAAAAGAGAAATCACGTTATTTACAAATAATTTAGTTAGGTTGTCCCTTTCAACACTGCACTGATTTTGATTTAAATTTTAAACGAAATGATTAAATACCTACTTACTAAGAAAATCAATCATAACTTACATTAGTCTTAAAATCTGTTCAAAATGTTCACCGTTTACGGCTAAACATGTCTCCGCACGTCTTCTTAAGTTATTTTGCACTCGATTAAGCACAACACTTTCACTCTTTACATCATTAAAAGCACTTTTAATGCGTCTTTTCAATTCGCGTCTGGTATTAAACTCCGTGGCATACACACGGCGTTTTAAATCGCCCCACAAAAAATAATCAAGAGGAGTGAGGTCAGGCGAGCGAGGGGGCCAGGCAACAGGTCCTCCGCGACCAATCCATCGCCCGGGGAATTCCGCGTCTAGCATGGCTCTGATCTGCAGCTGAAAGTGAGCTGGAGCGCCGTCGTGTTGGTAGTGGAGGTTTCTCAGGTATCGAAGGGGCACATTTTCAAGCATTCTGCCAATCACTCGCCGTAAAATGGTCATGTACGACTGACCATTTAAGCTGCTTTCGATGAAAAGAGGCCCAAGAATAATCCCTCCTAGCATACCCGCCCACACATTCACAGAAAAGCGATGCTGAAAGTGTCCCTGACGCGTTAAGTTTTCATTGCGCTGGCTCCAGTAGTGTTCGTTGTGAACATTGTAAATTCCAGATCTTGTGAATGTTGCTTCGTCTGTGAACAAGATGGATATGTTGTCCATGTTATGGAGAAGCCACTGACAGAACGCTATCCGTGGTTGATGGTCGTTTTCATACAACTCTTGGACGGGTTGGTAATGGTATGGGTGTTGGCCATCGCGATGCAGGATTTTCCAAACAGTCCAATGGGGCACATTAAACCGCCGGGCCGCTCTTCTGGTGCTTTCTTCGGGATTGTTTTCGAAAAAGTTTAAAATTTCCTCTTGAACATTCACCGGAATCTGTTGATTACCACGGCCTTGTGCGTGACTTGGTACGGTGAATTGACCATAATTGCGCAGTCTCTGAGTAGCCGCTAAAATTGTTGACCGATGTGGTACCCGTTGACCTGGGTACAATTCCTGGTACAGGTCCTGAGCAGCAAGCAAACTGTCACCGGCTATCGCATAAAGTGTAACCATTTCGGTAAGTTGTTCATTTGAGTACGCCATTATCGGTGACCAATAGCGCGTCGATACACGTATCTACGTGATGCGCGAGAGTAGTCTGTACGCAAACACGGCACACGCACGTACACTCTCTAGCGCGACTGAGCACAGACTGGCGATGCGCGCGCGTCGCCGGCGCGGCAGTGGCGCGGCGCCGGCACATGCGGGGCAGAGGCCTAACAGTAATGTGACTATGATTTTTTATTTTTCGGGACATTAGAAACGAAATTTGGAAAAAAATAGGGACATATTTTTTCAACGGTTTTAGAATCTACTCATGATACTTATGCACCTCCTTAAATATTGCCACTGTTCACACTAACATCCTGTATTGAAAATGCATATTTTCAGAGAAGAGTGTCATTGGAGCATCGGCAGATGCTCTTTGCATTCATGCAAGGGCATGAGGACCTTGCCCGGAGCCGTGTTTTGACACTTATTGCTCAGATTACTCTTTTTTATACAATATTTTGTTATTCGATAACACTTCCGACAGCAAATACCTGTCGGAAGAATTGATGTCTTCATACCGTATATGAACTGTCAAAATTGTACGGTTTCGGATTTGTGAATAGCGATAGGATTTCGTCGATAACATTGACATTCGATACGGTACCAAACCGTGTCGTAGCTTTGTGAATAGCTATGCTGTTGGCAGTCGCTCCATGTAAAATATTGGTATTCAGCTGCATCAGGTTAGACTGGAAGCCGATCTCAACAGAGTTGGGAAAAAGCTAGGTAGATGATGAGACGCAGCGGCCAGCGAGTTAGGAACTGTTTCTTTTTTATTTTCACACTGCAGTATTAATTTTGGAAAGTAATACAAGCACTTTAGGAAGGAACCTATTGTAAACAAGTCGCATTTTAGTTGGTTATAATAATCACAAAAATAATAATATTACGAAGTGACAGTTTTTATCACAGAGAATCCATACGTGTGAATGTGTATCCGATCGCAGAATATTATTTCATTCGAAATACCGGGAAATGGGGTGAAAATAGAGTTTGGCCCAATAGAGTTTATATATATTATTCTATGCAATAGTGTTCTGTGGTTTGGCCAACAAAAGCCGGCCACGTGGCTAAAAGGTCCCATCAACCAGGCCATTAAAATATTTAAAAAAAAAAGCCGGTCACGGATTATTTTCTATACTTTCAGCCAATACAAAAGTACTCTGTGTTTCAGCATGGAGATTTTAGGACTGTCAATCTTAATTTTCAATGTCAATAAATTCGCAACCTCTTATCTAGGGGTTACTGTTTCAGAGTAGTAAAGTCATATTATATGTCAGGTAGGTACCTATTATAAATAAAGTTTGCAATTTCAGGCCTATTTGTATCCTACAGATGCGGGTGTTGCTATGCTGAAACACATATTTAACGCATGATAGTACTCGCAAAATGCTATTAGAGTTTTATGTGATCTCTCCAAAGCCTTTGATTGCGTGAATCATGACACGCTTTTGCGTAAACTTCGTCATTACCTATGGTGTTCAAAACGAAACTCTCAACGTAATACATTCTTGTTTACAGAATAGGCAAGAATGTTTACTATGTTAATGGTGTAAAATCTTCCGGGCTACCAGTTCAGTTAGGTGTACCTCAAGGCTCAATTCTGGGTCCATTCAGATCTTATTCTTAGTGTATACCTATCAATGACTTACCATTCTATTTAATGAATATCTGTTACGTTGTACTGTTTGCTCATGATACCTTTAAAGTAGACAGGAATAGACAATGGTTACGGATTGATTTACCAAAAATAGCCAAGTTCGCCTTACCGATTGTAGAAATCTAGGATCCGACATCATCTTACTTAAAGAGCTGCTTGAAATTGTAGACTCGGCAGTTTCTCTGGGCATAACAGTAGATGCCAAAATTCAGTGGGGATCACGATATCAAGAGTAGCGGGAAGACTCAGTTCAGTCGCCTACGCCACGCGCCGTCAGGAAAGTAAGACAATACATTGACGTATATATACAGCTCGGTTAGTCTATTTTATAGTTATTTTCGTAGCGATTATGTCCTACGGCATTCTGCAGGCTTCATAAAGTTCATAACTCATTTATTGGGCTTGGTAGGTATAACATTTTCAACAAGCTTTCCTCTTCTTTGCTAGATTTACCTTTTAAGTAAACTCCATCCATTGTTCAAAGGCATAATTAACTATTCCATTAACGCTTCTTAAACGCTAAGAAAGAATAGTTTTTCGCTGTGATTCACTTAAGTCAATGTTTATGTTCTTTCTTCAGAATTAGCTTACTCAGGTTACATTATGTCGAGGTTATATAATTGCTATTTTACGGCGAACCTTGTGAGGTGAATGCGGCAAAAATCATAATTAATTTGGCGTTTTTCGGTTAGTGTATCGAGGCGCTTTTTTTTTTCGAATTTTTTACATTTTTGTAGACAGTAGAGCGCTAAGACGACCTATGTGAAGCGAGCCTCTCCCAACCTGTTGTGTTAATAGCGCAGGCGCTTAAATGCCTCTTAAACACTTCCTTATAGCGGTGATGTTGACCGCCATGCTTCCATTTACCTTCTGCCATCTCAGAGTAGAAGACCACTTTGGGTAAACGGTGGTCCTCCATGCGAATGTCGCGTCCACACCTCCTGTGTTGACTCTGTCTCCATGCCATCATGTCAGAAAGGCGCAGGACCTCCATGCAGCAAGCGAGCAAGGTAAGAATATTAGCCAGTCAGCAAGGAGCGAATCTGACTTCCCAAATTGCGTCTGACGAACATTTACATATTCATCATAAGTATGATGAAATATTTTCTGGTCGTGGTCAAAATGTATGGAACATTTTTGTCCACGTAGGTCTTATCACTATCACAACACAGCAGATTTTTTTTTTAAACGTACGAAATATTTCTACTTTAGAGGCACTGACCTCTATTAAACAAGTGTATAATACAGGTCAGTGTTTAGAGGTTTTAGAAAATTTAGAATCATGTGCTGAATTTATGATTGCAGTTTGCGGGTGACGTTATGATAAGTGTGTGTATGATTATTACATGGCAAAGTAATATTCGATCACTCGCGAAGGCATTTTTTCTGACTTGACTTACTTTTAGCAGAAAACGTCGGATAGAAAAACTGAAAGCTATTTTCAGAGATCGCTAACATGCAGTAAACTGCTGTGGTCATCTGTGCTCGTTCCGCCTGTGCAGGATATTATATTATATTTTAGTAGTAGGTACATTTAGTTATAAATTCTAATTATAGGATGATACAAAATAATAATAGTCCTCTAGACCGTATTTTAGCTAATCTCAACAGAGACCAACCTTGGGCGCGTGAGATATTACTACATGCATTAGGCGCGCAGACATAGGTGCACCCCCTCTTCCCTCACTGTACATAGTCTGATGGGACGGCAGGATGATAAAAATAAAGTAGCTATGTCAATATTTCCTCTATGTAGGTAGGTAGGTACATAGGTTCATCCTTCAAGTAATTGATGGTGTTGCAATCATGCGTCCGCGCACATTCATTAAACCGTTATAGATGCAGGTTCATCACCATGAACACAGATTTCAGAAGATGCAAAAAATTGCCTTTTTCTTGTTCGCTAAAAATGTTAGGATATTAATAATATTTATGGTCGAAGCACACGACAATCTTCCAAAATCCTCGGTAATCTTCACATATCTAAGGATATTCATAAGGCTGCAATAAATTGCACACTACGCAAACTTGCGTTGCGCAGGCGCCACCTAAGAAAATGGCGGTAAATAAAATTGTCATAGTAATTTATGGGTAAAGGTTCTAAACTAAATTAATAAAAGAACTCATGATCAATGGAATCACTGCGAGTTTATTTTATACTTTTATTACATTCAACTGTTATACGTCGCTGAGAATTCGAAACGCAGATTTTGTTAGAAACCTAAACTTAAAAATAACCGATATATTTTTCTCCAGTACAGTTTAGACGAAAGAGTCGAGATTCAAAGATACTTATAGTACTAAGTTTTCCGACTATCTGATATGTTCCTAACTTCCTACCAATGTGACTGCTACCACGAGAACACAGGATATGAGTTTCTATTCCCAATTTTCATTTCATTGCTGGTATCGTAAAGTATTGTCGTGATAAAGACCATTGGGATGCCGCAATAGAACGAATAATGGGATGTGTAAAGTTCGTATCTCTATGTTCGTGGTACCAGCCGTATACTCAACCCGAATTGATTCCTTATTCACAAATATCAACAACATCAAAACAAGTAAAGACACCACTTTTTAAATATCACTGAAACATGAGTTTTTAACTTTTAGTATCAATGCAGATTTTCCGATTCGTTGTACATTGCGTTTTTTGTTCCAGAGTATTTTCTTCAAGTTTTTCTTGCCTTATTTAAGAATTAAAACGAAACCGAACTTATTACGAATCCGGCGGCTTACTGTTATAATATTAAAGTTATTTTTGGATTTCCTTTCCATATTATATACTATTGCGATTGTAATACTGATTGATTTTTCTGCATTAATACGAAAAATATTCAACACGAATTATTTTTTACATTAATTTACAATATTAGAAACCTAATCGAAAAATTAAAAACGTACGTAGCCAGGAGAAAACCTTTCATAATTACATACTATGCAATATATACTATAAAACCTAAATATTGGCACTAAAGGGTTGCATCTTCAGTTTTTCGATTAGGTTTCGTCTCATGAGTTCAGTGATGATTTAAAATCATTTCGTAAACTCGACCTCATATCTACAACAATAGTACTTTAAGTGTCTTCACCGACTTGGGTGTAACTTACAACAATTCTCAAGAGAAGCCTACCAGGTCCTATCGGCCCCACATCTAACCTTAATCGATCAATACACAATACTATAAATCATTTTTGTACACACCGCATCCCCGGACCCTTTAAAAGTATAACAAAACTCCATTTAACTAAATTTTACACATATTTTTTCATCTTTGATCAACGATGGCAAACTATAACTTTTACATAGTAACACAATATTAGTTTAGGCATATTAAAACGTCGTAAGCGATACATACCCTTGATTGTTTTGTTTTTTTTTTTTTCAAATTACTAAATACAATAAATTATTAATTTAATTTTCCAATTTTTGAGAATCAACGGTATCTATCACTTACGATTTCAGCTTATAAAGAACAAAAAAATGAAAAATCAATGCTAATAAAAACGCAGATCGTGCATACATTAAATTACGAAAAAAAGAAAAATCTAATCCTAAGTGTGTCAGCAAAAATATAATGCAGTAAATTAGAATTGCCACTTAATTAACTTTCACAATATAAATTGATTTTTTTCTCGTAAAAAAATATTTCTGTGTATAAAATGTGTTACCGAGCATAACAAGTAACAGCGGCACAGTTTTACAAAAAAATAAAAACGTAAACATTAGAAAAAACAACTCATTACTCAAAAGATTAAGTACTGAGTATACTACAACACGACTTACTCAATATCGACAACTGAGCATTAGCCCAACTCGACATCCGATTGCTCAACAGTTTCAACACTCAACATTCGAACTGTATAGTAAACTTGCTTATAAATTAACAGTTTTTGGTAAAACTGCACCACTGTCTTACTTTATCTGTAGATAAAAGTTACTTCTAGCATTTAACTGTCAGTATATTGTATGTCATAGTGTGTATATTGTAAATACTTTTCTTTTATGTATTGTTAAAGACGGGATATCAACGATAATTGCTCGACCCGGGGGACAAATGTACTACTTAGTATATAATACTTATTATTTTTATATAAAAAGTTGTAAGTGCACTTTGAGTTACGGAACTATATTAATGTTACTATTTACTGTAGGTTTAGCAGATTTAGACTAAAGTACTTCAAATTATAAAAAGAGATGTTTCTTGACATGTGACTTTAAATGTATTGTCAATATTTGGCACTAAGATTTTTTCGACGCGAAATATTTATAAAAGAAAATGATAAACTACAAAGAATATTTGAGGGC
Source organism: Gortyna flavago (assembly GCA_963669345.1). Classification (NCBI taxonomy): domain Eukaryota; kingdom Metazoa; phylum Arthropoda; class Insecta; order Lepidoptera; family Noctuidae; genus Gortyna; species Gortyna flavago. The sequence continues at coordinate 1,317,869 of OY770139.1, forward strand.
ATGAATTGATAATTTTGAAGTCAAATGTTCGCCTTTTTTAGCGAATAGAAATGAAAATGGGAAATAAGACTTACATTATTAATAAATAGAGCTCCTTAAAATCTTAATTGACATTATTAAAAACAGGAAAATCTGCTGATTGTAGCTTATTATAAGTCATACATAAATGTTACTATTATATTGAGGTACTGTGGCAAATTGGGAACTATTGCTATAACTGTAATTATTTATAATTATATTACGTTTAAAGTGGAAGATACTGATATAAATATTAAAGCTATTGACTTAAGAATACATCGACTCGTGACTCTCATACGAAAACACTACAAGTTCGTAAGTATTTAACATTAATTTGTGAGCAACGATTAAAAAAGACTTTTAATAAAAAATGCAGTCGATTTATTCTTAAAAAAGATGGTTGTCCCTCCACCGATCGAGCAATTTAAATTATTTATAAATAACTATTGTATTTTCTGGTTGCGTTACGATTTTAATTAAAAACTATTTAGTTTTCAATTAAAACAATAACGGATAATATCTATTGCATTTTAAATATGGAAATGGATCAACAAAAAATGATTGTATGGGAAAAAATACTATGTAACAACTGTTATTATCTCGTTCGTGATTTACAATATAAGTAATTCGATAAATATAAAACACTGTCCTGTCTGTATGTTGTAACTGTAATACATACATAAATACATCGGCCTGTAGTATACAGGCAAACCCACGATCTAAACTAATACATTAGAAATTAAATTATATAATTGGAGGTAATACTTAAAATTATAGGAGGTAATACTTACGTTATAAGCATTTCATTTTCTTAAAAAAACTGTTTTGTGAAGCGGTTTGTGAACAATTTATTATCAGGTGAGAACTCCCGTAAAAGACGTTTTAACTTCGATCATAAAGAAGTTTAAGTTACCTGCCTATCATAAGATTACGTAAATATTATTATATCCACGAACACTCCTAACGAAAATCATGGAAAACCCTAACAAATCATTTAAAACGTTTACGAAATTTATAAAACGGCAGTATTAGCTTTTATTCGAATACGAAAGTTACTGATTTTGCAAAGTAAAACTGACCATAAAAATACTTTAAAATGACATTTGGAAGTAGAATGGCTCAGATACTGAAGCCTAATTTACTACATAAAGCTACCAGAGAGCTAGCACAACTCAACCCCAAAAATTGAGCATCGACCCAAAAAGTGTCGCCCGAATTTTGAGCGAGTGTCGATGCTCAACTTTTAGATTTTAATCTAGCTGTTGTTACTCTTTTTTAAAGTAGAGGATAACTATTCTAGATATTTTTGTGCAACTAATTTGAGACAATCCCCACGTCCATGAAGTCATTTTAAAGTACACGAATCTTATTTATTTAACTACTGTAGGCTATTGTTAAACTTGTACTGTTTAGAAGGCATCCCGTTGTTGATTACTTTGTGCATTACGCTAATTAGTAACACAGTCGGTTTATAAAATTATTTCTTTAAACTTAATGATATTAACTGGCGAAGAAGCGAAAAATTATGTTGCGAATTCAAAGGGCTGCTATTTTACACGTATTTTATATAAAAAAAAGATTTTCTCACTTTTCATCTTACTATTTAAAAATGCAGTATTTTGGTTTACATTGCAAAATATACTTTAACTTATTATTGTTTCGCTGTATTTTTTATTTAGCGATTGGTTGTATGTTTTTTTTCATTAATTTTAAATTTTTACGCTGCGTCTTTTGTTGAACCTCCTTTTTTGCCGACACATAATCCAAACTTAACACAATATTTTACAATAGTTTAAGACCTAACAACAATCACCAACGGCTGTCTCCAATATTGATGTAGTACGCAGCTCTCAACTGAGATCAATTTAGAATCTAGAACGAATTTAGAATGACAAATTTCTTCCAAAAAATCGAACCACAAAAATAAGTGGGAATGTAAAATCCAATATTTCAACAAAGCACTCAACAATAAGCTCAATAAACAGCCAAACCAATAAAAAATAATTGCACAGCGAAAACAATAAACACAAACATTTAAAAAAAAACATTATGAAGACTAAGTCTACGTTTCACTATTAATAAATCCATTAGTAGAATATATAAAAATCCTTTCCATTAATGATTTTTTCTATTTTCTATTTAGTTAATAATATCACGAGGCTTCTATTCCCGAACGATGCCACGATACTTCAGTTATGTAAGTAATCTAATTTATATTTACAATTCAAACTACCCGCTTGCTTTTCCTTCTAAGCTCCAGCTAAATGATTCTATGATCTTTAATATTTCCGAAATTATTTCATTGACGTGTTTTCTTTTACATTAAAAATAAAACAGCCTGTAACATTGAAATAATAAAAATAAAAAAACAATATAATATACTTGAGGTACTACTTAAATGGAGGTATACGGGCTTAACCGGCTAATGTCCACGTAAAAATATTTTACCTCGAAATCAACCCGCTATTAACAATATTTAAGCTGAGGATAAAATGATAAAAACTTAAATGTTAAAATATCTGGATTTACCAAACAACTTCTCATTAAATGTATTTCATATCACAAAGTACACATATATGTAACATTCCGAAAAAGAAAGTAAAAATACAAAAAAACCTACATTACAATCCTATACCCAAGTTACATAACATTGGACAAATAAATGCAAAAAAATAATGTTCATTGCTTTAAAACAACGTGGTTGCATTGGTTAGTGCTATTGTTTGAAAACATGCATTGATATTTTTATTATTCATTGCAAAAAAAAATGTTTTTTAATTTCACTTAAAGTGATCAGCTTGATATGTCCCTAAATTTTGGAAAGTTCTATGCATCTATGAAACATGTAAAATGGATATGGCACAATACATTTTAGTATTTTAACATTCTTCAGAAAGTTTTCATATCTCTACGGGAATAAATGCAAATCAGTAAGTATTATTCACATTGATTTGTTCTCTTTGGCTTTGTGAAATATCACGGTGTTAAAAATAATTTCTTTTATTTAAAGATATTCATGGTTTTGTGATATGTGGTTTAAGAGATTGGATCGCGATTTTAAAGATATTATTGAATTATTTCTTCAAACACCCTGAATAGATATGTCGTGTTACCTGAAAAACGCGGTTCGCAAGCAATTTTCTACGATTAAGTAAATAAAATAAATTTTTATACAATTTGCAGCCATCTTATGGTTAGGTATCCTAAGATTTTTGAGAATAATATAATAATAATAATAATCTAATAAATTTTCAATAACGAGACATCAGCTACGTTGGTCGACATTTAAATAAGAACCACTATACACTCATAGAGAGAAATCCGAAAATGGATACAGGTTAAATATAATTCTATTAATTAATACCTAAAGTCTACGTATTTCTATACAGAAGAAATGTTTGATTTTGTTTCATGATTTGTAATCATGCACACGTATACGATCGTCGAACTGCTTTTCGAAGACCCACTTTCTGGCAACCCAGCGCCTCTATTCCCTACATCTGTTTACTCACTCTTAACCCTGTATTCAAGGATCCCACCGAAGTCTGGCAACCCTACAGTATTTTCCCTTTTCGAAACGTCACCGCCAACATTGATTCGTCCGTGAACCGTCTTCACTTGCGCATGCGCATACCTCGTCAGTTCAGAAATTCATCCATAATATTTCGAAGACGAACGAAGGCACGGCTACTTACACATTGATCATAATCATTATTATTATTGAAGCCAAACGCACATAGATTAGATATTGTTAGACGTTAAATTTTGTACTTTCGAAATCAGATTCTAAGAAGTCTTTAATTTTTTTTTTACTCAACATCAACATTTTTTTTTGCTTTTACTCTAAACATTTTTGTAATTAACCGCTAAATAATCTGTATCATTTTAATTAATTTAGATTTGGCGTTCCGAAAAAAGTTTCAGTAAAAAATATTTTCTTTGCATTTCTTTTAAAATTTACGGTTTTTAAAATTTGTACGTTCTCATTTTGTACAGTTATCGAATCTAATTTGACACTAGACATTTATCGAAAAGTGATTTAAAAAAATGTATTTCATTTTTTTAGAATACAGTTGGCAAAATTTTGGCAGTACTAGAAATATTAATACTTTAGTATTGCTCTGGATTACATTGTCATATTGAACACTGTTGGAACATTTTCACTAGAAAATGCCGTAACTCGCAACTGTTACGAACTAGTCACAAAGCGAAGTCCGATTCTCGAAGCGTACACTAAACGACTTCTACAGCCGCGTGCGACAATACTGTTTATGTAATTTTAATCCTAACGTCAATATTTTACTAAATTATAATACGATATTAACCATAAATGCGGCGTAAGTCCTGCATTGTTTTGGCATTGTCCGTTATATTGCACATGATGCTATCCATATCGTAAGCGCGTCCGTCGAGCCGCGTTACGAGTATTCTCGGCGGTGACGCCCAGAGTACTCGGAACAGGGGTTTCTGCGAGCGATCTAAGCCATGGTCTGTGGTCATTGGAGGCCGGGCGGCAGCTGCGGGCTGTGGTCGGCGCCCAGATCGAACAGGTGGTGCGGGCTGGGCGCCAGCGCCGAGTGCAGCGCCGAAGTCTTCAGCAGCCGCTTCAGCATGCCGCTGGAGCCGCGGTGCTGCAGGCTCTTGTGCGTGGTCAGCGAGTTCTTCGTCCGGTACCTCCGGTGGCAGAACTCGCACACGTACAGCGTGTCCGACTGCTCGTGCTTGTCTTGGAAGTGTCGTTTCAAGGAATAGTAACAAGAGAATGTCCTGCGGCAGTAAGGACACTCTTGTGGCTCGTTGATACCGCCGGCGGTGGGCGGGGGCATACGGAGAGGCGGTACTGCTGGAAAACAACAAACAACCCATTTACATTAGGCATTTTTACCAAAAAACAAGGTAATATCGTTAGCTGGTAACACATGAAGACATGGAGAAAATCAGCTGAGTGATTTTCTGCTTGTTAATTTTCATTCAATAGGTAATACATGTATGAGGTTAATAATAATAGTTAATAATACTAATAATATGCACTGTACACATTGACTAACTACACAATAATCACGAGATTTTCATAATATTCAAAATCTTAAGGAAATTCTCTCAACCACAATAACACATAGACACGTGATAACAAAAATGATAGAAGCATGCTCCAAGCAACACAACAACGTCAAAACTGCGAAACCCGACGGGAGGGGGGGCGCGGGGGGGAGGTTGGTAAGTACAGTCGAACTAAAAGAACATAAAAGTCAAACTAAAATCTATAAAATTAAAATTGAACAGAAAAAATATGAAATGAAAATTTAAGAAGGACCCTTATACCTAGCTTAGTCTAATAAAGGAAATCCATTATGTTAATGAGTTAGATCGTCTGTTCTCTAATTTGTTTCTGGTTCTATAAACAATATCTAACCTTTGTGAGTGTTGCTATGTACGGCGGGTTCGGGTAGATTGGGCTCGTGTAGGTTCTCTTTGCTAGATGAATACTGCCGCACGCCGCGCCAACTCCGTCCAAGCAGTCACTAAAAAAATCGTATTTGATCTGTCTCCCCTGTCCTTGACTTGTGGTAGGTGTATATGTGGGTCATCAACGAGTTCCTCGAACAGTACACCCTCTCACATATCGTGCATCGGTACTCCTCCTGGCGCTCCGCGTGCTTGTCAGCGATATGCCGCTTCAACGACGCCTTTGAACACAGAACCTTCCCGCATAACGAGCACGAGAATAACTTTTTACCTGTAAACAGATCGAAAAAACAAAAAAATATGGGGTTGCTCCCCGAACGCGGTATAAATTAAAAAAAATTAAACCTACTCCAGGGATCTCATTATGATAAGTTCTTTTTTCAAGAAAAAAAACAAAAAAAGTGTGACTAAAATAAATGATAAATAAAATAGAAAAATAAATGTAAATGATGGCGAAGCTACAGTGGCTCGTGAAGGGTGTTAACAGTCAGCATGCGTTGAGGCGGGAAAATAAATATTTAGGCGGGAAAACTAGATATGCTAAGCGTGTTTCGAAATTAATAAAAAAATAAAACATTGCACTATGAAAATTATCTAACTGTTTCTACGTTTGTTAAAAAAGCTCGTAATTCTTTGACAAAAAACACAAATAAATACTCGGGTAGTTAAAGGATTTTCTAATAAAACTGGCAATATTGTTTTTCGTATATTTGTTTTTATTAAAAACGCCATTATCATCAATATTAGGATTTATGAAGTTCGGTTTAACGATTACATTTTATGAGTAGTTACTTCAATTATTTTTAATTTAAAAAGTAAGGAAGAAAAAGAACTATTTATGTATATATAATATTATAGTGTTGCGAAATCATTTTTAATATTAGAATATAACTAAGTGCAGCCCATTAAAATAATTTATTTGTTTTTGGCGTTCCACGCTACGTTCAAGACGAATTCGCCTCTAAATGGAAGACAAAAATAAAAACACCGTAGTTTTTGGCACAATCTCGAATAACATTAAACAATCTAATGGACTGCATTACACAGATGCCAATTGTTAACAAAAAAAAAATATCTAGATTTGTGGATAGTAGAACAATAATTTAAGAAAATAATATATAAAATTTCAATACAACAACCAATAAATTAATTTAGATTCCTTATAAAATAAGTAAAAATGCCAACAAGAAGTATAAGAACACATTGGATAAAGTTAAAGCACGCGCACGTGCGAGTTTGAAAAAAAATCTTAACTCGTTAGAAAGATAAAAACTTAAACAGGTCACAGAAACAGTCTTAATCTTGCTAAGATCCTAACTAATATAGTTTTTGACAGGGATGTGTTCTGCTCCTTAGAACACGGTGTAATTCTAACCCTTTCAAACCCGAGGCTTTTAGCCTCTCGAGATCCCAAAATAACTTAACACCTAAAAATTTCGAACCAAAGATCATTTCAAAATCACAAGTAAATTTCGAGTTTATGATACCAAAATTAATCACGCTTTGACCGCCTTCTGTGCGACAACATTTCTCGTTTTTTTTTTATAAAATTATCAATTAATTTAGTAAATAATGTACATTTTTTATCTATAAAATACGCCTAATAGTGTACAAGTCAAACGCGTACTTACTCTAATCAGTCTATAGCGCTTATTATTTTGGCAAAAATTTTCCCAACCAGACACAAGTTTTTTTTACTAAATAAATTCTTAATTTTCATAGCTATACTGAAAATAGCTGAAATACCGTACTGCCATTGCAGCACATCCCTGTAATCGTAAAGTAAACATGTATTTCTATTATCTATATGAATTCAGATAAACCTTAATCCTATTTAATCAACTAACTTAGTTTCCCAAACCCAAATTAACAAGAAAAACTATGACTAAATTACTAATCAAAAAACAACAATCCTACGTTTCAAACTTTGCAATGTTACGCAAATAAAAACTTAACATTTTTTTATCATTTTCGTTTTCGTACACGGAATGTTGCGAAATATTAGAAAAAATTTAGATTCCTTTCGTTTCCCTTAAAACTCTTTTACGAACATCGTTCCTTTTAGCACCAAATCTCTTAGTCTTCCAATTGGCCAAACTATTATAATAAAGCTTACTAATTAACTAAACGAGTAATGGCTAAGCATTTATGTATCTAGCAATAACAACAGAATTTGATAACATATAGCATTTTAAGAAGCCTCATAGTTGTTTAAAGGTTAAGCATCTTGTCTACGTAAACAGTGTGTCAAACACTACCTAATGCTTGTTTACGAAAAATACGCAAAATATGTCTTTTTTTTGTCAATAAGAACACAATAATATGAAGCAGGCACTAAGTTACTTAGGGTGTATATCATTTATAATAAATTATGTTAACATTTACAATCAAAGTTCCCTTATGGCTATAAAATTAAAATTTTAACAATAGTGATATTTTATCGACATTTTAAAGTCAGTATAGTGATGTTTTCATGAACTAGAATATTTTTCACAAAGGAAAGACGCACATTAATTTATTTATTGGATGATTGAACTTTAACGCGGAAGGGAAACTTTTGAAATAGACAAGTCTTTGTCAGCTGGTGTTCATGCTTCAGAAATCAGCAAAGTTTTTGAAAAGAAGCTCCATAAAGCACGTTATACTCTGCACACATGGCGAATGAGAGCTAGACCGAAAAAGTGTAACATTTTGACTGTCACGAAACTTTTTTTACGTAACAAAAGGGTACAAAAGCGAAAGGAACTTCGTACCAACCCTAATTGCGTTACATACTTTCAATCACAATCTAAATCATTTTGAAGGATATTGCTAATCCATTGCTTCATATGTTAGAAAAATTTGTCTGCTCAACAATGGTAATAACGCAATGAATGTTGTTGAACTGTCAAAATGTTAGTGTGTTACGAAATTACCTCGCGGATATCCCACGATGACGACCTCTAATTTTTTTTGTAATATTTTCAAGCTTTTATTTAGTCTCACTTGTTTCCTTATATGGACTTGATTTGTCCATTTTTCTCATAGGCAATGTTGCATGTTCAGAAAATTTTCAGGGCTCTATATTTTTCTCAATTTTATAATTTTCTAACGCGTTGAAGTTTCGTCACCCAATATCGAGACATATACTAAAATTATTTTATGGCAAGCAAAATTCCGTTACTAATAAACATCGAGCACGGAATATTTAATAGTTGAAAAGTTCACACTGTTGAAATTTAGGAACATTTAACACTGAGAATTATTAAAAATTTGTTTTTTTTTTATACTATTACCTATTATGTATAATATAATAATAATGTGTAATTACAATTGTACAAAACAAAAACAAACTGTGAGTGTTTAATGTACAAAAAATACGAGTACAAGTAGGTCGATAAAAAGCGAAAAAATATAATTAAGTATTTGAAAAAAAAAAAAACTATCCTAAAAAGGCTCAACGAAATAATAATAATAGAAACGAACACAAGATTGCGTTAAAAACTAATGTTTGAAAATAAAAAAATGTGACTAAACTAAAAAATAAAATAGCCATATTCGTATAAAATGGCACCTTGCGATTCACTTTGTAAAATGCAATTTTCTTCGACTGATGGTTTTTTGTCAATAATATTAATGATAAAAAGGCAGCAAAGGATTCATAAAAGTCGACAAACAAGATATAAATAAATAAATTGATAAAATATGAATAAACTGTCGACTGCAAAAAGAAAGCTAGAAATTATTTCGTTTGTGTCTAAGTCGGTTTGCTGTACTGTAGGTATGTATATATGTATTCCTGGTTTGTTTGTGTATGTCGTATTATCCGGTATATTTCTGTGTTTGTGCTATCTGCGGGTTATTAATATATATATTTTTTTGCATAAAACAATCTTTCATCTCATTCTATTGGTGCTATTATATCCTGAATTCAGTCTTAAAATGAAAAAATAAAACACCTAAAATAAAAATAATAATTTGAAAGCCTCATAAGCCAATTATATATCTGTGTATATAGTTTTTTTTTTACTTTTTACATATTTTCGTTTAGTAATCTCGTATAAATATCTAAGAGTGAGATCATACAGATAAATTACAGAATAAATAATTGCCGAAAATAATGAACACAATTTGAAAACAATATGCCTCTTCTGTTACTTACACGAACACCGTTTCTTTTATATAAATTTAAGCCTAATATATAAATTTACAGCACCAAGATTTTTCATCTTTTCTCAAAATATTATTTTTTTTCTCTTCGCCTTATTGTCGCACATTTAACATAGTGTAAAAATTCAGGAATCATTTTATACCGCAGTATTGCACTCTCCGGGCGCAATCGATCGATAATATTTCAACAAAAAAACATATTTCAAATTCGATCTAACTCGCCCTCCCTTGTAACAAGTGGAATGTCAGAAAGCCATTAAATATTGTGATGTTAGTCAATGTCAACCCTTACTTACTTACAAGTTCAAAGTTCACAAATAAATATTTCATAGAGGAAAACAATCTGAAAAACAAAAAATATACAAGTCCCGTTACGGAAATAAAAAGATATATGAAAAATAAAATAGTTACTTTCCTTGAAATAGAGAATAATTGTTTTAGAAAAAAGAAAACTTTCATTGATGATAGAGTTAGACGTTAAACTGGTCTTTGAACTTGTAGAAGTCGATGTTGTGATGCTGCGGGTTGATCTTTGTGTCGGGGCTGGTGGTGAGGTTCTGCGGCTGCGTCTGCTGCGGCGCGCCGCGCTGCCGGCGGTGGTAGATGCTCTTATGGTTGTTGAGCGAGTTGAGCGTTCGGAACACCTTGTGGCACAGGGAGCAGCGCGCCGAGTGCAGCGGCTGCAGGTGCTGCTGCTCGGTGTGCCGCTTGAGCGTGAGCCGCGTCGACAGCAGCTTGCCGCACACCTCGCAGCGGTGCCCCGCGCCCAGAGGGCCAACTGCGCCACACATAACAACCAACATCAGCGCATTAGTCAACACGCCGGCGCGAGCGACCCCGTCGTATCCACACCATGCGACCGCTCGCTCCCGACGGGTCCCAAGTGACGGAACCAATTGGCACAATTAGTGTACCACTATTGTTTCGGTGGCAATTTTGAACCTAGTAGAGGCAATTCAACGTGTTTCACGAATTTGACTAATGCGCTTTTTACAAAACGGTTGGTGGTTATGCGTGTACCGATCAGATGTCCCAATTGGTTCCATAGAGGACGTGGCAGCGCAGCGGCGTCGCGGACGCGCTGCGCTCCCACCAAGCGTTAAGATACGTTTAGTGAGAAATAATAAATTATACATACAAATAGATAAAGTTTGCGATGCGCATGCATTACTATGCTATATACAAATGTTAGGAACATATCGCGTTACAATTTTGTTTAAACTTAACGAAGTTCTAGGGGCAAGAGTATGGCGTTTTAGGTGGTTAGGATGGCAGCTCGGTTTCTTCAAATGGCAACGTGAGGGGGGCGCGCCGGGGCCGGCGGGTCGAGCGTCAGTTGACGGAGTAGAAAGGGCCCGGGGCCGCCGCCGCCGGCTGCTGCTGCTTGCGGTGGTAGATGGACTTGTGGTTGCGCAGGCTGTTCAGACTCGAGTAGACCCGCCGGCAAATGTTACACACGGGCTCCCGGGAAGGTCTCATGTGCACGTTTTGGATGTGTCGTTTGAGCCGCGTCAGGGACGACAAGCTCTTGTTACAAGGCTCACAGCGGTAATCTTCTTGGGGGGTGCGGGCGCCACCTGGTCACAACACAAGCAGTTAGCCCCGTTGACGCTCGCGCTTTTAATGCACTCTCGTATCGTAGCCTCTGTTTAAGCACCGCCACCCCCCGTTACGACGACAGGCGATCCCGCCGCGGGATGCGAAGCGGGATTAGTAACGCATACATGTCGCCTACTCGTCGCTAGTTAAGCTCAGCAATGATTGTGTGTTCGACTATAGTCCGTTTTCATAACAGACACGCATAACGTTTGTTTCAAATTTCCCGAACAAAAGCGTTTTAATTCTTCAATGAAATAATTTGAGCGTATTTTATATAAACCGACACCAAGGTACCATTACTAAAAATCCATTGTTCGATCTCCCTGTTATTATATTTTCCGTTTCCCAAGACAATGTGATCGAGTGTAACCCGATAGTGTATTTAGAAATGATTCATGAGATCCGCTATGCTCGGAACAATAAGTAAACCCAACTTTTACTGAATTCGCTAAAGTTTTATATCGAAGTTATGATTGGATTTCTCGGAAGCTAATTTTGTGGTTTTCTTCTTATTTTCGAGTAAGGTTTTTTTTCTTATCAATTTTTTTAAATGTAATGTTTACAACTTTACAGCCAATTCGTGTAAGTATAATATTTCGTTTTTTTCCGTGGAATAGGTTCGTAAATAATGAGAGAATTTGAAAAAAAAAAACGAAACAAAAAGTAACAACAAAAACCTAATTCAGAGACATGGGAGTGAGGGGTTTTCCTAGCACACAATTGTTTAACATCTATAAAACAAGCTAGCATATCTTCGTAAAGTTACATTACACTAAGTTACAGTAACAGTTACATGCACGCCACATTGCGTTTTGGTTCAATGATAAACATTCGTCCCAGCCGTACAGATAGTCGTCCAAACCATTGAAGATTAAATTAATCGAATCATTTTGTACCTACGCGCGTCTCCATCGAACCATAACACAAAAAGCTAACATTAATTAATTTAAATACAGAAACACAGAGCACAAATGAAGACATATATAAGGTTAATAGTATATAATTATAATAATATACATATATTAATATAAATAAATTATATATCACGTGATAATTGCCTCATACATTTAAAAAAATTATAATAAAAAAAAAAACCTAATAATGATATATAAACCTATTATGACAGAGCAGAGAGGAAGCGGTGATGGTGGCATACGACAGACAGTGCATTAAAAATATCGTTTGTCTCAATATATGTAGTAATAATGCAATAAAATAAATTCGTTGCTAGACAAGCTGGCACTCACCTTGTGAAGTACTTGCGATGCCGTCCGGAGCCAAGGGACTTTGGAGACCTGGAAACAGTTCATATCTTTCATCATGATTGACTAAGATAGGTATTTTCTCTACTTAGTGCCCAAACAGGATTGGATGACAATACTCATGCCTGAAACTCGTTTAAAAAAAAAAACAATAATATAATTAGAGGAACTCAATTGCGATTGAAGAAAAAAAACAAAAGTAGAGGTAATTCTTGACGTGTCTCTCAGTTCATATCGCCTGATAAATAATAATTGCCTGTAGGCGGGTCGCCATTTTTAGAAATGTGTTATTTATTTAACAGGCTCATCATTCAATTGTTTCCTAAATAATTATAAACACAAATGAAAATACGAAAATTCCGTCTTTGGTGGATTTTTATGGGTCATTATATAGTTTGACTGAAATATGCTTGGTTTCAGTGAGCTGAAATAATAAAATTCGTAACAGAAAATCCTCTTACCAGTCAATGAAGGATGCGACAGTGCTTCCATAGTAAAGTTGTATGTGTTCGCCGGGTTAAAGAGTTTCGAGTCTGGTGGCTGTATGAAGGGCGGTGGGTGCGGTGGTGGCGTGCACTCTTCAGCATCAGCCGAGCTTCCGCGCGACGGCGGGCCGCCTCCCTGAGAAAAGATGCGAGTAGGTATTAAAGTAGCGTCCGAATTTTTTTTGGGCGTATCTTGTCTAAGATGTAATGTGATATGCAGTACTAGTAAGTAGGCTTTTTATTTGTTTATTTCTAAGTAAGAGTTGAACCTGAAACCCTACGCACAGGAAACTAATATTTCTAAGCTAAATTGCTTAGAAATAATGTTATTTGCTTCCGGGAACGAGCTTACTAACATCTCAAATCTACTTGATGTTCCAAAATGAATAAATCGCTTTCCCCGAGCTTTATAAGAAGGCGTTATTAACAGAAGTCTGTAGGAGTCGTCAACTATTAGGAGCTACACCAATTTAACTTCGAAATAACTAAAGTTTCGTCCTAATAAAAATATAGACACTTCAGTCTAAATGGGATCTTATTTTTGTGAACATTTTTATTTAAAAATGGTTGTTTTCTCGGGAATTGCGTGTTTTTTCTCGACTTTAATGTGTATTTGGAAGGAGTTTTCTTCAAGTGGGCTGAATTAGAAATTAATGGTGATATTTTTATTTTAGTACTTATTTTAACAATATTTTAGTTTGTATGGTTTTCGGTTGAAAATAAAAATGCGGGTATTTAACCATCAACATAGTTTTTTTTTGTTATGGGAGATGTAAAAGGCCCAAAATAAAAAGCTTATTACTATATTCTACATAATGACCGATTCCTATAATTTACGGACCGTTATTAGTTAAAATGAAGACTATTGTATCTTTATGAATAATGAAGTAGGTAAAAAAGACCTCATAGCTTTGCATAGTAGACCCTCCCTTATGGAAGTAGCTATCACAGGTAAAATTAACTTACGGATCTATTTATGCCCAGGTTTTCAACAAAAAATGCTACCATTGGTAAGCAAAACGATTCGTTTCTTTTAGAAACCGAGCATTAGACCTCTGCGTCTTTCTACTCCCGAAAACTTCCAAAAATTCTTTCAAATTCTACCAAAAACATCTAGAAATCCAAGTCCCAAGCTTCAATCAATGTCAAGGTCGCTAAACCAGTGTCTCATTAGCCCATACAACAATGTTATCGCTGTCACGACTACCTGACACTGTACATGACACCCATCGGGTTCCGGGTACAAATTCTAGTGTCTAGCACTCTAATACGTGGTACTGACACTTAGACGTATTGCTTGTTTGTGGTATTGGTGATTTTGAGGCTACTGGGTCATATTTTTGTCTCTGGTCGAAAAAAAAGACAGGAGAGAAGCGCGACTTAAAAAAAATAAACGCGAAAATGAGACTGGCTGTTAAGAAGGGCTCACAGAGGCCTAGGTCTTCTTTTTCATTTTCTTTTTTGGCAATTGAGCCGATGTCGACTATTTTGCCAGCGTTTTCTAATTTATAAATGCAATAAAGGTTTCGCCTTTGTGATATTTTGACAAATTTTGAATGGCAAACGTGTCAAACACTCGAAATGGAGAGACTATAGCAACGTTTGTTAATTATTAGACTTTTCTCCGACTGGCATAAACAGTGCCAATTCGATATTTACTATGTTCAATGAAGTTAGATTTTTTTTGGCAATTCGTATTCTATTTTCAAATAACTGTCAAACTTATTCTGAATGATTTCAAGTACCTATTTATTGACATTATTTTGTTTAACATAGGTTATGAGGATTAGGAAATCTTGAAATGTAGATGCTGTGTCTGCGAACACCTGGTTTTGCATAGTATGTCAGAATACTTGGGAATTTAATGAGAATAGAATGAGAGAAATTAATCCTACAAAACAAACTCGATGTTGCTGATACATTATTTTGATAATCGAAATTTAGGATGAACTGATTAAAAATAAACTTGGTCCCAGTGATTAACCATTATATTGTAACAATTTTATGATAAAATTTATAAGAGTGTTCGTGGAGTTTATTGTCCGTTCTTCTCCATAGGTACTTACTACGCTTTGTGATGGGTAACTAGCTTCATTATTCTAACTGACCGACTCCTTGATAATTCAAAAATGCCTTTAATTGGTTTATTTGAAATAAATTCTTTGACTTACCATGATTTGGCATTATTATTTATTAAAGTAAGCTTCTGGCCAATACTCCTCTTCAAGATCGAATAGTTTATTATTATAATTGTTCAAAGTTCTAATATTCCTTTCGTCGCCAAATTACGATGGTTACCTAAATCTTTTAGTAGAACATTGATCGTACTCAATTTATTGATTTGGTAATCGACCAATTCTGTGAATAAACATTCATAGAATGTGAAGCAAGTCCTATCGTAATACGATAATATTGCTTATTAGTACTTTTAACAATGTTTGTATTTTTATTGTAAGTATTACTAAGTATTAAGGAATTTGTTGACATACGTAGTTTTCGTTGACAAAGTGAATGATACCCGAATTCAATTGGAAGTAGTTTTTCTCTCAAAATTAAGTTAAATGATACATTACAGTTGTCTTTTCAGTTTTTTCATGAGATACTAAGATTTCCTTGTGTTACGATTTTCAGTTTTGTTCGGTTCGGATTGTTTTAAATATTGTTGTGGGAAGATATTAAAATTCTGCTCATTTGAGTCTAAAATTACGTTTTCTTATGAATGTAAATATTATGAAAAAGAACAGTGGCCGTGATATAAATGAATAGACATTTGTAGTAGGTATTACCTACTGTTATCCTATGAAGGGAGTAGTCCCATGAGGTATGGGGTAAACTATCGATAATTTTCACCACTCCTGAGTGACAGCTTACAAATCCAACAAGATTTTCTCTAGTCGGGACTCGAACCCAAGAATAGGGAAATCTTGGGTATCTAAGTCGCAACTTTACCAATAAAGCATATTTAAATTTTAACAGGGAATTGAACCCAATATTTCCACCGCGATCTGTTGGGCTCTGTAGTCTGTTGAATTAATATGACAATCATAATCATTATTTCATTTTTTAACAGTGACTCTTCAATGGCAAACTTTATTCAAATGTGCAATATTACCTAGTAACATAACAAAATTTTACGAGAAACTCAATAATAAACATCAAATCACATTTATCCAACAAACTATCATTGGGGATCGAACTCAACATTACACAGCCATACTCCTACCCACTCGAAACCACTCTAAAAAACAAAATAGTAGACGTTTTACCAACTCACAAGTGGTCTGTGATGATGCGGCGGCGTATCATCCGTGCTCCTGTCAATATCCGGGTTAGAGGGACAGATCATATCAATCGGCTCGTTCTTCACGTCATCCATGAGCCTCGGGGAGGGCGAGGAGCTGCTATTGGAGATCCCATTCCCGTTGTTCCCCGACTCGTTATGCCCGCGGGCATGAGTATTGTTCTTAGTTGAAAAGTCAGTTGCATGAATCTGTGGTTGCTCGTTGTTGTTGTCGTGGCGTGGACGTTTGATGACGTCGGGGCTGTTGTCAGCTGAGCGGCTCAGCCGGCGTGGCGGCAGCGGGGTCCTGCGCATGAGTTGCTGGACGCTGGACGATGTTGGCTGGAGGAGAGCCTCTTCCAGACGGTCGTAGGTCGGCGTGTGGCTGATGTGCGTGCTGTGAGCGGAGTGCGGTGGCGTGTGTGGCGATGTTGTGGAGGGAGCGCGCATTGGCTGCAGTAGCGGCTGTGGAGAGGGGGTGTGTTAGAAACTTATAATCAGTCTATAATGTTACAGGAGGGAATGGTTCGTAATCCACTAGCCAGGCCCATTTTGGCATGGTGGATGTTAAATATCAGAAAGAGGTGTTAGGAAGAGTGGCAACAATAATTTCTTACTTAAGGAATTCATGTTTTGCCAGTTAATTTAAAGAAAATTAATCTCATTTCACTTTCAACAAAATAATATAAATTTATAATTAGGGAATATGGTAACATAGACACCAATAAGTATAACACACGTAGCAATGTCAGCTCTAAAACACCTACACTCGGTCTAATTACCAATTGGCTAATTAGTATGATTTAAAACTTTGAACAGTTGTTGGAGAAGCCTTGAATTTATACAGCTATGAAAGATAAATAAACTAGACTAATTGTAAAAAAATCTTAATTCTCGTATTGTGTAGATATTTATGAAGATAGAATATACCGTTTTAATAATAACATAATGATAAAATTTGTATTCTTTATATCACAACTGTTATCAAATTGAGGTAGGTATTTTTTGACTTACCAATCCGCAAACTCTACCGAGTACACAAAAAAAAAAAACCCAAAACCAATCACTCAAAAAAAACCCGCCCATTCTAAAACTTAACCCCCTTACTCTAAAATCACTCACCCCCTGAGCGTTCTCATTTTGCGTGAGTCCAGATACGCGGAGGACCTCAGCAGTCTTGAGGAAGGAGGACAGACTCCTCTGGTGCACGTTCACCTCCCCGTGGTAGATGAACTCGACGAGCGCATGTAGGTCCGTGAATGCCACGTCTTGGAGTACGATCACTGGGTGCTTGCATGGTGTTGACTGGGGAGAGAGTTTCAGGGTTATAATGGTTGGTGGAGCCATAGAAAATTAGGGTTAGATGGTCCTGGAAAAGTGGTAAGATCATTGAGTACTTAGATACTGTAGATCCTTTATTGCTGACCTGATCCTTTGTTGTAGGACCTTTATTGCTGACATGGTAGATGCTAACAGGGTCTTTATTGCAGAGCAATGTGTTAGATGATTTTATTGTATTTTACTGGTTATTACATAGTAGTAACTCCTTTGAAATCGAGAATATAGTTGTATCGATCGCGTAAGTAAAACCGACAATGACTTGAACTAGTATTTTACCATTTTATCAGTTCACTAACGAAATGAATGTCTCTATTTTTTCTAACCGACTTCAAAAAAAGAAGAAGTTTCTCAATTCGGTTGTATGATTTTTTCATATAAACCTAACAATCTCTTAACAATTAACGGATTTTTTTTAAAGAATCGGTTTATTTTAAAACAGTTGGGTACGAAAACCTCTATAGGCTGAAGACATGGCCTTCATAGAACAAAAGGCTAAGAGAATTCTTTTGTTGCTCGGACAATATTTTATATGAATTTAATTAGGACGAACAATTTCAATAAGCAAGTCTAAATATTGTGGGATTGTTCAATTCATATTTTTTACACTTAAAATAACATATTGTAGTGTGAATTCAAGCTTTTCAATTGTTAAGTTACTTCTACTTTAAAGTATAAGTAAAAGTAAAATTAAATAATTTTAGCCAAAAAAGAAGATCAACTAAATAATTTAATCGTTATTTTGTAAAATCAAGTAAGTAAGTACCTATCTGAAAATATGAATCTACTTCCGTATAAAACTTAAATGAATTGTTTTATTTTGAGACGTTTAGCTTTTTAAATTATGTAAATATACCTACTTAATTAAATAAGTTACGTAATTAGAAAAGAAAGTTGTTTTTTTTTTCTTTTAGTTCGTAAATTGATAACGATTCGTGGATTCAAACAAAAAAATAAATAAATGCAGTTTTATCAAACACCTATTAGGCATAGGTGCGTGGATAAATCTGTCAAAACACAAAATGGTTCTATAAAAAAGTCCTAAAATAACTCTGAAGCTTGAAATATCATACGACCAGCATATAAATAAACAAAAAACTCAATTACTATGGAATGAATAGAAAATATTCAGCGGTGGAGCTCTAGTCGGGCTGTTTTAACCCACTCTACTATTTATTGGGTGTGGTAACACTGGCCATTCGGATTATAGGCGAAAAACTAATTAAAAAGAATAAAATATACCTAGAATATCCGTTTGGAATGTAATTGCGTATGGATGGATTATTTTTTAGGGTTCCGTACCTCAAAAGGAAAAAACGGAACCCTTATAGGATCACTCGTGTGTCTGTCTGTCTGTCTGTCTGTCTGTCCGTCTGTCACAGCCAATTTGCTCCGAATCTTATGGACCGATTAAGTTGAAATTTGGTACACATATGAATCTCTGTGACCCAAACACAGACGTGTAACGTAAATAAATGAGTTTTGAAAATGGGAGTCATTTTTGAGGGGTAAATAGACAATTAAAAAAAAAGTTTCGCAATCTATACCGTGTGACATATCAAATGAAAGGGCTTATCGTGAGGGTCTCAAACATATTTTTTTCATAATTTTAAAATAAATTGTATTAAAGTTATTTAAGACAATAGACGGAAATTTACCATTCCCCCCCCCTTATCTCCGAAACTACTGAGCCTAAAATTTTGAAAAAAATACAGAAAATAGTTCTATACCTATAGATTACAGGAAAATTAATAAGAAGTCTATGATCTTGAAACAACATGGTAAATCTCTCAATATTGTGCGTACAAACTTACATTTTCAGTTGAAATGTATGGGAGAACATGTTTTTCAACTACAATGTTAAGTTTGTTCTTGGGATAAATTCATTCCAACTACGGAACCCTTCATTGTGCGTGGTCCGACACGTACTTGGCCGGTTTTTTTCATTTTGTTTGCTGATATTGTAGGCTTAAGCAGACTATCACAGCAATTATAGATGATTTTAATTAGGAACGAGTGCCGTAATTATTATAATTTGTTACTATTGAAAATTATTGTCACCGATAAATCAATTATTGCATCATATTTTCACGTATCAAGCGTAACTTAAGTTGACCCTAGAAGTTGATCGCTAATTTCGACATCTCAAAACAAGTCAGGTTGGCCGAGTGGTCTAAGGCGCCAGATTTAAGCTCTGGTTCCCGAGAGGGAGCGTGGGTTCGAACCCCACACCTGACAAATCTGCCATACATATACACCTTTTTAGATTTTTTGGAACATTACTTTGTATTTTTAATGAAATATTTCGGGATATTATTTACATAATTTTATTTTATTCGAAATAAGAAATATTATGTTTGGTTTATTTTAATGGGTTTTCATAGTTCACTCAAGTGGAAATTCGCAATAACATAATTACAAAAAAAAAATTGTGTGTTTATCAATATTATTAAAATATCTAGAAATTCAATTACGCTATCTGGCGGCCATTTTATGCAACTTACTATGTAGTCTTTGCAATGATTCATCTCAATTATAATAGGCAGGCAACGATTACCTACTTAAATTGCTGTGATTATGTTTCACAATGTTTTTTATACATTGCTTGTTTCGTTGTGCGGTCGGCAGAAATCAAGCATACCTACCTACCTACATTCAATAGAAAAAAAAAAAACATCTAAACCTACCTACTGATCGTAAAGTAGGTACCCTTCAAACTTCAGTCAAGTATAATCGCACTAAGGTACTGTCCAGTTATTTTACCTCTGGATTATGCATCGTTCTCGTTATTAAAAGTTTGCTGTTATACGTAAAATAACTGTGAAAGCACTAATGCCCGGTAATGGAACTCACTCGTATTTGGGACATATTATAATCCCCTAGCACCCCAAGTACGTAACTGACTATCAATTTCAGTCTGAATTATTTTGCATGATATTGCTAATCAATTGCTTCAAATGTTCGAAAAATTTGTCTGCTCAACAACGTAAATAACGCAATGAATGTTGTTATCGGTCAAAATTAAAGCTGTTGCTACTGATAGTGTGTTACGGGTTACGTTCACAAAGAAATTTTTATACGTATAGATGTAGGTAGGTATATCTCTACTTCTGTTGACCCTAATAAAGATATAAAAAAAACACAAAAAATTACCTTCAATAGCTCCCTGAAGTACGGACTGCAGGCTGACAGTACAACTCTATGTGCCTTCAAACTCTTGCCATCGCACGCGAGTGTGACGTCGACGAAATCCTCGTCATCGCGAAGATTCTCGAACGCGCTGGTGATACTGCTCTGGTAGTTGTTCCAGCGCAGGCAGAAATGCTGTGTGTCCACCATTTTGACGGCTATGGAGTCATGTGTGATGTGATCTGGAAATTGAGAGGTCGTTCAATATCTAATTAAAAAACAAGATTCATTTAAAAAAAAAAAAAAACAGCGCTGGAGCTCTGACTTGCATAGGGTCTTAGCTCAGCATTATGCTGAGCGATGGCCGTTTTGCGGGGATGAGACGCATATTTTCGCTCAGCTTGTTCTTTTTTGTGTGTGTTCTTTCTTTGCGTCATGTAATTATGTTTACCGATAAACGCTTTTTCTTTCTATTTATTCAAATTAGGCTGAGGATCAGCAGTTTTTGAACGTCAAAATTACATAAGACAGTCCCTCATAACGCTCGCCCTTCACCACTTCCTAATGCTTTCGCTGGGGAGAAGATGTGGTGCATCAATCTCCCCAGCGGCACAGCTGTTCGGTAATTTAGAAGATCTTGATTCTATACAAAAGTTTGCTATACGTTCAGTGGTGAAGAGATAATTATTTTTAATTGAAGTTATTGTTGCTGTTTATCAAGTGACTAACACGTTGAAAGCGATTTTTCCTGCCTATATTCTGTGCCCTGCGGGAATTTTGGAAAATCCTAAATTATTTTGTATCAGAGAACCTCTGTGAAAAATTTCAGCGTTCTAGGTCCAAGAGTTTAGGCTGGACTTCGATAAGTCTGTCAGTCAGTGAGTCGAGAACTTTTCTTCTTGTAATTCACGTTGTATGTATTGGTGATTGAAGATCATGTTATTAGCTGCTGCTCATCAATTTTTTATAATTGAGAGGGTTTACGATATCTGCAGGTGAAGACGGGGTGTGTTTTTTAAGGCAGCGTCTGAAATATAGGGGTGCCTCGTGAAGCAGTTTTATTTTTTAAACCAATATTATAAGCTTATTTAGCCAGAAGAAATACTGAAACGGCTTTTAGCATAGCCCAGTATGTTATAGCCTAGACAATAAAAAATCCGTTAGTCAAAGACATCTATATTTTCCAGATAGTGATTAGCGGAACAGACGGGAGCTGAAGTGGCAGTGGGCTGGCTAAGTTTGTCGAAGGACCGATGGCCGATGGAGTAGACGAGACCTGCACTCTAATTGCATAACACACTATCAATCTACTCGTAAATCAATGATTTCAAACTAGTCTAATATATAAAATTCTCGTGTCACAATGTTAGTTACCATACTTCTCCGAAACGGCTTGACCGATTTTTATGAAATTTTATATGCATATTCAGTAGGTCTGAGAATTGGCTACTATCTATTTTTCATACCCCTAAATCGAAACTTATGCGGGTGAAACCGCGGGGCGCAGCTAGTAATATATATTAGGTATGTCAGTGATCTAAATGTTAATATTTAAGAAGAATATTGTATTTCCTTTCTGTATTCTGAGGCTTATCCATTGCTTCATATGTTCGTAAATTTGTCTGAACAACAACGTAAATCACGCAATGAATGTTGTTGTGTTGAACTATAGTCATTATATAAGTCAATGTGTTGAATTGTAAAAATGAAAGCCAATGATATTAGAGTGTGTTATGCAATTAGCCCGCTGGAGTAGAGACAGCGTATCGGTAAAAGAAGTGAGGGACGCCCCCGCTAGATGAACCGACGACCTTAAAAAGGTAGCTAGGATCAATGATTTCAAAAGTAGTAATATATATGTCAATGGCTAGGATAGACTGAATGCAGAAGGCGGAGGACAGGGTGTTGTGGTGCTGCCCGGGAGAGGCCCAAGTCCAGCAGTGGACTGCGATAGGCTGAGTTGATTGTTGAAAGACGGGAATCGCTCCAAATAAAATACTTGTTGAGGATGGCTATGAATGATGCTCATTAAAATGGAAACACGATCAAGATTTTTTAGCAAATATTTTTCACACAGACAGTGACAGCAGTCAAAGATAAGAATAAAATTAATGAAAAGGAAACATAAATATGAGTATAAAAAGGTTGGCTCTTGGTCGTCAACAATCATGGACTTCTAATACAAAGTATAAGTCCTTGCGTCAACAAGGAATTGACACTTAGATAGGTACCTATATAGTTTGCAAAAATCTCGAGCTGGGGATACTATTTATAACCTAGGTAAGGAGATCACGTGACTATTTTATAGATATGTACAAATAAGCGAAAAACTTATAAACAACAAAGTTAAGATTACAAAAAATAGGTCGCTTGTGATAAAAACTACCGTCTCGCATACTTAGTGTCACTCTGAATATGTTATTGTTTAATATCTGCCCTATATTTTTGAAATAATTGCAATTACCCTATTGTGAAGATAAATGGTGAGTTATGTGTTCCAGTTTTAAAGTATGTGATGTGTTTGAAAAATTGATCTCGTAGAGACCTAGAAAAATATAAGGCTGATTATAGTCCCTTTGGATAAAACATCTCCACATATAGGTACTTGGCTTTCGTTCTGTTAGTTACTAGGGTTATAAAGGCAATAGGCCTCGCCTCTCATGCGAGGTTGTGGGTTCGAATTTGGGAAAGTACAAATGCGACCTTTTCTCAATGTAGTTTCTGAGATTATCTTGGACTTACTGACATCTGTGAAGGAAAAACATTGCGAGGAAAACATGGACTTGTAGTTGATATAAGTCTGAAATCGCCAACCCGTCTTGAGCAAGCGTGGTGATCAATGCTCGTGCCTTCTCTGTTTGAGAAGTCTTTGCGCAGCAAAGGGACATTAATAGGCTGGTAATATTATTGTTATTGTTACCTAATACACAACCAAACAGTATCTAAGATGACTCAGTTAGAAAACACTGCTGACTGCATATTATCAGAGTTAAAGGTGTATTCTTTTTGAAATAGAGGGGCAATTCTCGTAATTTTAAGAACGTTCACAGTCTGATCTCAGTCTCAATCTGTCAAAAATAGCTCTAATTTCCCTACATTTTTGACGAGTTTTTGACATTGATTGTTGTTGAGATGAGATTGTGACTAGATTTTGAACGTTTATTGGCCTTCAGGCAGAATATTGCGAAGTATGTAACATAAATTTTCTGAAATCAACCAATAACAAGTGATCAGTGAACTTTTTCTCTAGTGAAAAGACGTATTGGAAATGCATACAATGTTACCATCTTATATTTTTATGTAACATATTTAGAGATTATTTTTTTATAGGTAACATTGTAGGTCTTCGAAATTCAAAGAGGTATCCGACTCCAAAAAAAAAATGAAAGAACATCGTTTGAAAAGGTTGAACAGAAAAGGTTTTCGTGTATTGTCTGACCCCTCTTTTACCTCTCAAACAAAAGTTTTTTGCGTGGTTGTTGTTTTAATTTTTATTATTATTTTGGCTTCTTGGCTCTGCAGAAAGTTTTCAACTTCCAGCTCTGATAATACAAAAAATAATATTGGGAACTACCATTTTTGTGGCTTCATATTATTTCGTTTCTCCTGTTTAGGTGGAGCTTGGTTTTGCGTAGCAGCTATTGTTTACTTACATAGCATTTAAGGTACACTCTATGACTTTTGTTAAACTTTCGTTTTTTGAGTCGTAATGGTTTACTTAATGTAATTCGTAAGACACGAGTTGAAAGTTTCTCAAAAGATTTTGAAGTAAAACTTCTTGCAATGGCGGCCGTTCGATAATAATTGGACGAGGATTTAGAATATAACAAGAACTTGTCACGTTTAGGCACATTTCGTTACATGAGAAGAAATATATAACACTCCCTGTCTCTTACTAAATCTTTCCTTTTCTTAATTTTATAAGAAGGCTCATTTCTAACCCGTGTAAGGTGCTGCACGCGTAATTTTTTTCAGTAGTAGGTACTCTAATATTTTTTTTTAGATTCCAATGTGGTCATGCTTTTATTTGTAGAGTTTACATTTTTTTCTAAAACGAGTCGTAATATTAATAAGGTGTGTCTATTTATGCACGAAATATTTTAAGAAAAACGTCTAAAGGTGGCAAAGAAGCCACGAAAAAAGAACTTTTTTTCAAGCGCAATCACCCCAATGTAATATTTTTGTACCTAACAAGAATAATACACCATCAAATGTAATTTAATTTAGTTACTAATCTCTTTACAAACAAAAATATTCCATTTTTACCATGCACTATGTATTATTTTTAATCCATTTAACAACCGTAGAGACCGCAAGCGCGGTTCTATTGGGGTCATAGGGGTAATACGCTTAGTAAATAAAAAGAATATCGTTTCTTTGGGAAAGTTGTTTGTTATGACTCGTTATGAGGAGTACAATCACGTGTTGTAAGTATCAGTCAGTAATTACCAGTCACCCTATATAACGGACAACAGTCAGTAAGATATTGGAATTGTTACAAAACATACATTAGAGGTACCTACTCAGCCCTATGTTACAAAACTATCCACATGTTATAAACTTTCCCCTCCAGTTCACTGAGGCAGAAGAAAGCAAAACTACATCCTTTTTTATTTCCCATAGGCTAAGCCTTTGATCATGGTCGTCTAACTAAAAAGATCTTATCCATTTTTTTACTAATATTCACCTTATGATGTGACCGGACCATAGAAGGACATTTTGTTTTTATTGGTAGATACAGATAAATCAGATGCGTGTTACTCGCAACCGGCGTGCGTGTATGACCAGATGTATGAACGTAAACGAAGCAAAATGAGTATGTAAGGATTATAGCAGGTGGTGTATCCATATTATGACCTCAAGATTTGGGTCTTTAGCAATGGTATATAAGGAAAGGTTTACACTCGCCGGTTGAGAATACTGCGCACCTATAAGGTCACTGTAATGTCCTTTTAGGGCGACCCCTCCTCCCCAAGAGGCTGTACAGCGGGCCAAAGATATGGCCCGCGAGGAGATGCTGGAGACTCTGAACAGAGATCCATGGGGGCGCCCTTACAAAATGGTGCGGAATAAACTCCGCACCTGGGCCCCCCCACTGACGCAGAGTCTCCGGCCACAGCTGGTGGAGGAGGTGGTGAGCGCTCTGTTCCCTTCACGGGGGGAGCATACTCCCCCGCCTATGGCTCCGCCAATTGCGGTGCCCGAAGCGGACCACGCGGACGACGACGACGACATCCCTGAAGTGACCGGGGTAGATCTGAGAGTGGCGGTATGTAGGCTGAAGGCCAAAAATACCGCCCCAGGGCCCGACGGCCCCGGGTGTCACCACTGCGAGGATCGCCCTGAGGACACGGTGGAGCATACGGTGGAGGTCTGCCCGGCTTGGGCAGAGCACCGCCGTGTCCTCGTAGAGGCGATCGGCAGCGGCGGCGACCTCTCGCGCCCGGCCCTGGTCCAAGCCATGGTCCGGGGTGAGAGGGAGTGGGAGGCAGTCACCTCCTTCTGCGAAGCAGTCATGCTAGCGAAGGAGGTGGCGGGATGGGCGAGGGAGAGAGCTGAGAGAGCCGCCCGTCCCAGCCGCCGCGGTAGACGCTCCGGGCGTCGGGAGCCGCGTGACGACTCCCGGCCACCGTAGGCGCGGGCCTGCGGACGGCGAGTAATGGGTAGCTCGCCGTCCGATCAGGACCAGGCCCGTGCCGGACGGCGCGTATGTGTTCCACGCGCGCCTCAAAGAGATGTCAGCATCGAAGGAGGGGCCCGTCAGGGCCGAAGCCTGCCGGGGCAGCGGGATTGTCCGAAAGGGTTACCGCTACCCCGGAACATAAAGGGCTAAGGAAGGAACACGGATGGGTTTTAGTCAGTAAGAGTCTGACACTCCCTTCCGCTCCACCCAGAGCGGGAGGGGTCATTTGATGATTTCCCATCCTAAAAAAAAAAAAAAAATAAAAAAAAAAAAAATATAAAAAAAAAAAAGGGCCCGACGGCTTGCCGGGTAAAGCCTGGGCCCTGGCCTCGACGGCTCTCGGACCCCGACTGGAGGCGCTCTTAAGCGCATGTATGGAGAGGGGCCAGTTTCCACTCCGTTGGAAGACGGGGAAGCTGGTCCTCATTCGGAAGCCAGGGCGCCCTGCGGACTCTCCGTCCGCATTCCGGCCCATCGTGCTGCTCGACGAGGTCGGCAAGCTCTTTGAAAGAGTGATTGCGGGCCGCCTCGTCGGGCACCTGGTGAGGACGGGGCCGGATCTTGCGGATAGCCAGTTTGGCTTTCGCAAGGGGCGCTCGACGGTGGACGCCATCATGCGCGTGAGAGCCCTCACGACGGGGGACGCGGTGTCCCGGGGTGGGGTGGTCGTGGCGGTGTCACTCGACATCGCCAACGCGTTTAACACCCTGCCCTGGAGCTGCATTGGGGAGGCACTCCGGTATCACCGGGTGCCGACCTACCTCCGTCGAATAGTCGGGGCGTATTTGACGGACAGAGCCGTCATCTACCCCGGTCGCGATGGGGAATGGAACCGGCGAGAGATGTCGTGCGGTGTCCCACAGGGATCGGTCTTGGGGCCGCTCCTGTGGGACATCGGTTACGACTGGGTGCTGCGGGCAGACCTCCCTGATGGCGTCAGCGTAGTTTGCTACGCTGACGACACGCTGGTCCTGGCGCAGGGGAGGTCGCATCAGGCGGCGGCCGACACAATGACACGCGGGGTTGCGATAGTCGTGGAGAGGATCCGGCAGTTGGGTCTCGAGGTGGCTCTGCACAAATCCGAGGCCATGTCTTTTCATGGGCTTCGGAACGGGCCACCATCGGGATCCCAACTGACGGTAGGAGGGGTTCGCATCGGCGTCGAGACGACGATGAAATACCTGGGTCTCGTCCTCGACAGCCGGTGGAACTTCGTCGAGCATTTCCGACGTTTGGCCCCCAAACTGGAACGGGCTGGGGCCGCTTTCAAGCGGCTCCTGCCCAACCTGAGGGGGCCAAACGCCTCCTGCCGGAGGCTTTACGCGGGGGTCGTGCGGTCCATGGCCGTATATGGCGCCCCGGTGTGGGCGCGTTCACTGCGGCTTCGAGCCGTCCACTACCTGAACGCGCCCCAAAAGGTGGTCGCCATACGGCTGATACGGGGGTACCGCACGATCTCGCGCGAGGCGGCAAGCCTCCTGGCCGGACTGCCGCCATGGGATCTGGAGGCGATAGTCCTTGCGCGCCTGTATGAGTGGCGCGCGGAGGCACTACGCCGGGGGGAAAACCCGCTTCCGCGGCAAATTGCTGCGGAGCGGACAGACCTCCGGCGTGATCTCATGGCGGCATGGAAAGCGCGACTGTCGCAACCCAGCGCAGGGCACGCCGCGATAGCGGCGGTAAGGCCCCTCTTTGAGGAGTGGCTAGAGAGGCGTCACGGCGCCCTCACCTACCGCCTGACGCAGGTCCTCACCGGACACGGATGTTTCGGGAGGTTCCTGCACATCATCAGGCGGGAGGAAACGCCCGGGTGTCACCACTGCGAGGATCGCCCAGAGGACACGGTGGAGCACACGGTGGAGGTCTGTCCCGCTTGGGCAGAGCACCGCCGTGTCCTCGTAGAGGCGATCAGCAGCGGCGGCGACCTCTCGCGCCCGGCCCTGGTCCAAGCCATGGTCCGGGGCGAGAGGGAGTGGGAGGCAGTCACCTCCTTCTGCGAAGCTGTCATGCTAGCGAAGGAGGTGGCGGGATGGGCGAGGGAGAGAGCTGAGAGAGCCGCCCGTCCCAGCCGCCGCGGTAGACGCTCCGGGCGTCGGGAGCCGCGTGACGACTCCCGGCCACCGTAGGCGCGGGCCTGCGGACGGCGAGTAATGGGTAGCTCGCCGTCCGATCAGGACCAGGCCCGTGCCGGACGGCGCGTATGTGTTCCACGCGCGCCTCAAAGAGATGTCAGCATTGAACGGAGGGGCCCGTCAGGGCCGAAGCCTGCCGGGGCAGCGGGATTGTCCGAAAGGGTTACCGCTGCCCCGGAATATAAAGGGCTAAGGAAGGAACACGGATGGGTTTTAGTCAGTAAGAGTCTGACACTCCCTTCCGCTCCACCCAGAGCGGGAGGGGTCATTTGATGATTTCCCATCCTTAAAAAAAAAAAAAAAATAAATAAAAAAAAATAAAAAAAAAAAAAAAAAGGGCGACCCCTCCCGGTGTTTAGACTCACATCTGCCTTGTAAATACCTTTTGTTAGTCATCTTTCCTTCATCCTCTCATGACCAAGCCATCAAAGCCAATAATGGATTGAGTTACGAAAAATCACGTCCTACCCGCCAAATTTTTCATCAGTATAGAAACAGTTAAGTACATAAAATATAGCACAGATAGCATAACACCCACTATCTAGAGTCTCGATATTGAATTATATATTCCTTATCAGCTGATAACGGCTTAGAAAAACTATGATTAGTAGAGTAGGTATTAGGTGCATTATAATCTCAACGGACGAATGCACGGGCTGTGTGCATGTTGATAACGTTAATATTCGGATATCTTCACGATTTTCGGTGGATAAGCGAGTATTAAACTGTCTATTTTATCCCGAGACCCCTCCGTGCCTAGGTATCAGTCTGCCATTTACATATTTTTGACATTTGTTATGAGTAGTCAGAAGTTAGAAAGTCTGACAATCAGTCTTACAAAAGCGTTCCGTGTTATTCAGTAACTGGGTTATGGAGGACAGGTAGGCAGTCGCTTCATGTAAAATACTGGTATTCAGCTGCATCCGGTTAGACTAAAAGCCGACCTCGAAAAATGGCTGGGCAGATCATGGAGGCACTTTAAACTGTGCCGGTTGTTACGGGAAGTGGTAATGCTCAGTTGTTGGGTTCAGCATGTGGCAGTTGCATGTAAAATGCTGAAATGAATTTACATCCATTTCAATTTCTTCCTAAAAGAGCCTCCTCCGTTTCTTCGTCAGTTAAAAATTATTTCGCAGCTGTTTTTCGATGTTTTTTAAAATTGTCAAAATTACACCTAGATAATCGTCACATTCTCGAGTCATTGCACTAACTATTATTTCCCCGTTTCTTTCTCAACTTCACCTCAACTGACCAAACCTCACCTTTCATCGCCCCTAGTTCTCACTAGTGCATTTCTTACATTCATGCAAACCACTTTATCTGACAACCACATGACTCTACACACACTGTTATCTCTCTACACTTAAGAGCTATTTCAGGTTTCACAGCAAGCAAAATTAAGTTGGTGTGCCACGTAAGTTTGAAAACAAAACTTAGACAATAAGAATGACAGACGTTTTCATATTAGCTGACAATGATAGGTAATCGTGTTACCTGTTGGCATGCACTTCAACTGAAAACAAGCTGATCGCCTGCTAAAGGCTAGGTAGTATATCTGTGTAGACTAAGTTTTTTTGAAAACTAACCCCCGTTTGTATCCATATTTAAGTTGTGACACTTAATTTCGTCAAGTGTTGTAGACGACTTGACTTTTTTTGAAATTTTATTTATTTATCTAAGACAGTCGGGTGCTCTCTCTGATACACTTTCAATCACAATATGAATCATTTTGAATGATATTGCTAATCCATTGCTTCATAAGTTCGAAAAATTCGTCTGCTCAACAACGTAAATTACGCAATGAAAGTTGTTGAACTGTCAAAATGTACTGTATTTGTGTTACGCAATTAGCTCGCAGGACCTTCCTACCTCAGAGACCTTTCTCTATTGAAGATTGTGCATTCTATTAACCAGTCCCTGTAATATGATGTTGAGATAAATAATAGTAGATTACCTATATATTGGCCTTTTTGGCAAGTTTTCTACAAGTCTTGTATCCTACTAATCTTTATAAAAAAAAAAAAACAATCAATGTTTATCATTTGATAAACAAAGACAGTAGACACAACATGTAGAAAACGTATTTGATACCTTGGTGTAAATGCGGAGATAAGGTAAATTTTCAAATACGGTTTTGGTTATTAATCTACCTAAAATTCACCTATAATGGGGCATCACTACCTATTACGCACAAGAAGTCATAGTTGAAATTCAATTCTGAAAGAACTCGTAAAAAATCAGTACTTTACTTTCTAAATGCAACATCAACTGGATTTTTTATAATACTTATAACTACTTTTCGCTACTCGGGACCTAAGACTGAATCTCTTACTAAAGGAAATAACGTTCCATAATAGCGATTTGGGTATTTTTTTAAGTAACTTGAGCATTTGCTCTCGGAAATCATCTTTTGGTAAAGTGGAGCTGATGATGAAGACCACAGATGGCCATCGGAACTACTCAATGACAATTACTTTAATATGGTTGCTAAGCAATTTATGCTCGTCACAATACGTATGGTGAGTGGTAATTAATTTCCCAGCATCGGGAAAAGCAATATTTTGTAAAAGGTGATGAGCAGTTGACATTAGGCTATTGTAACTTAGATAAATTACAAACTCTCCCACTAAAAAGAGAAAAATAACTTTAATTTCGGAAGTCGGTGTCAATAAACGAAAATGCAGAACAGAATGCTTGTGCCTTCTCTGTCTAAGAAGACGCCTTTGCGCAGCAGTGGGACAGTATTTGGCAGGTATTATTATAATCTAAATCCCATAAACAAATCTGTCTTTTATTATAATAATACATGTGTTTCTAGTTTCTTTTTAACTTAATACATAATATACTACGTGTGAAGTAGCATAGTTAAACAAAAAGCTATTTTGAATGTGTCACAAAGATTAATGGAGATTTTTTGAATGAAACAAAATGGTTGTATTGAAGAATAGCCGTTTTTGTTTTAGGGTCCAAGTTCTGAGATACAGCGAGTAACTTTAACTGCTGATCTGTCCTGCTAAAATCTCATCGTGAAAACTTAGGTTAAGTGAATTCGAAGTGAGCTGTCAACCGTGTCAACCCCTGGCATCAGGTGGAATGACAGCTCACTTCAAAGTTACTTCACTTTAGGTGAATTAGACTAAATCTTTACGGTTAGCTTAATTAATAAAAAAACAATATTTCAGTTACCCAGATGAGTTGTTTTAATTTAGCGTAGGTAGATATAATGTATTTTTACGGATAAATGTAAATAAACAGAGGGAAATATACCGATGTTAACATATTTTAACACTTAAAATGAATGTAAAATCTATAAAAAATGTTTACATTCATTTCCTACTTGGTAATTAGTTTAACATAAAACTTACAATAATGGTTTGGGATAGTAATCTTAGATCAGAAGATAAGGTCAACTCATTCATGCATTTTCATTATTATTTTGTTATTGCTATGGACATAAAACTTTTTTATGAAGTAAATAATATGTTGGTCGTATTTTTTTTTCATAATCGGTCTTGTTCACAGTGACATAAAGTAAAATATTATGTGAAATTGATAAAAATATGGCTATACGAGTGGTGGAAGACCAAAGGATTGATGGATAGGCTGCGTAAAAGATGATATGGCTAAAAAGGATAACGACGAATATTGAAGAAGTATGGAAGAAAAAGTATGTTGCGCCGACCCTAAATAAATTGAAATAAGGGCGGGAGATTGATGATTTATTTAAAAAAATAATTGTAGGCAAAGTAACAAGTAGACTTTGTAGTGGACAAAGACAAAGTAACAAGTAGACTTAGTACAAGTAGACTTAGACTGAATGGATCATGATTCATGTCTCCAAAAGTTTATAACTTAGACCATACCGTAAGGTCCGTGTGACATGGAGGTCTTGCAATGAATTTGCTATGTGGTGGTAATGTCAAACCATTGGGTACTTTGTGTCCATTCTGTACACTAGTGTCAATGGGTCACTTAGGGAACATTATGTAAGGTATTTATGTAAAGGATTAAGGGTCCTATATTGTATTAGCAACGGTTCCATGCTTGAATATCGGTTAAAAATTATCATGGACGAATTTGATTAGCGCTTCAAAAGTTCTTGCAAAGGACTTAGCAAATTTGATTTCGTATTTGATTTTGCATTTCTTTCAGTGTTTTTAAAAATGAAATACCTACTGTAGTGGCTTTGATAATTTTGCTATATTTTTACTTTTTCCAATAAATTAATTTACAAGAATCCGTATGACTTTTACGTAAAAATATAATTTATACGTAATAATCTTTTCAACGGAACAGTCTCAAATAAAGATATTTCTACTTACAGGCGAAAAATAAACATTGTAATAACCGAATTAGACAAAAAAATGTGTATCGTGTCGCAACGCCACGATCGTCCAGCTGTTATCAATGTAGTTTTTTTTTAAGCAAATTTAGCGTTTTATCAGAGACCTAGGATACGCGATATCTTATCACGAAGTTTAGGCTTCAACAGTTAGATATACTAGCGTTGTAAAATAATTACATGTTCAATTTACAGCAGCTTTTTAGGTATATTTTTAACTACAATTTATAATTTTGGGAATTCTATTCATTTATCGGTCGGCTAAACCCGGAATAAATCCGTTAGTAAAATTGCAATCATTCTTTAAAACTAAACGACAGCCTTCATCAAACATATTTTTTATTAGGTACTGGTAAATACTTCTCCTCGAAGTTGTGGATACACCTACTATAAGTTCATAAACCTTTAACATAATCAGCCTATAATGTTCCCACTGCTGGGACACAGGCCTCCTCTATATGAGAGGGAGCGGGCCGTAATCAACCATGCGGGCCCAGTGCGGGTTGTTGGATGTCAGACACGTCACATGTTTTCGAAGTTTTAGTTCTACGACATGCAGGTTTCTTAACGATGTTTTTCTTCACCGTTTTGAGAGCATTCATAAACCCTATCGTTTTCCAATATGTTCTTGTATGTACACGTCATTCAGAGAAAAAACCCGGCCAAGTGCGTGTCGGACCACGCACAATAAAGGGTTCCGTAGTTGGGATGAATTTAACCCAAAAACAAAGCTTTTTATGGCAACAAATATTTTTTTGTGTAATAAAACTACAAAAATAAAGATTTTCGGGATTTTTTTCCTTTACATTGTGGTTTGAGACCTTGCTTCCTTTTTCATGATTCTAGAATCATGACAAAATGTCAAAACTAAGCTAAGAAGCTCAAGTGAGTCTGTAATTTCACCTGTAAACGTTTCAAACCCGATCACAGCAATGCTTGACGAATGACGGCAGATAATAATATATGATGGGCAATACAAGTCTGAAATCGCCAAAGCGTGGTGATTAACGCTAGTGTCTTCTCAGTTTGAGAAGAGGCCTTTGAACTACAGTGGGACATAATAGGACGGTATTATATTATTGCTAATGGTTGACATTAGATGACATTACTAATATCAGTTCCTTCCTCAATGACATTTTAAATAATATCACACTACATGTTTTGGATTTGTCAATAAAATTATGAGTTTTATTTAAATAAAGAGAAATAATTTATTTATAGTTGATTTCGATTACCAAGTCGGTTTTTTTAGTTTTACTTTTTCATGTCCGTGTGTAATTTTTTGATTGAACATGAAAACAGAGGCATATGCTTTAGCAGTCGGTAATGTCGAGCTGTTGGTGATGATGAGGACGTATTTTTTTTATTTAGTCATAAATATCTCTACGTGACTAATTACTAAAATTTAACATACATCTAATAAGCGACAAACAAAAAAAAAACTTTTTTTCCCAAGGTCTGCCAATACGGGTGCGAATCTTACAGCCGCTTGTAGCCGTAATAAGAACCATCTGTGCAATTAGAGCGCAGCCTTCGAAATGTTTCTCACTTTTTAGAAATGGGGTAGTTATTCCCTTATAAATGAATGTCTTATTTTTGATGCTCAAGAGCTCTTCCCTTTTTTTTGATGACAGACTGAGTACAGGTGCTAAAAGACACGAGGTGTGTGTGAGTGAGTGCTAAAAGTCTTTTTTAGAGTATTGAAGTTTTCTCAGACATGGGGCTAGTCAATAAATAATGAAAGCCGTCCAGGACGATCAACGGTTACTCTACGCCTAGCACATATCGAGACCCCTCAAATCAATCAACTCAGCCTATGGCATCCACTGCTGGACATAGGCCTCTCCCAGGCTGCGCCACAACCCTTTTTCCTCCGCCTTCTGCATACAGTCTGTCCCAGACACCGTTTTAAGATTGTCAGACCATCTAGACCCCTCCATGTCTCGGAAAGCACGTTAAGCTTTTGGTCTTGGCGGTGATTTGTAGATCTTTGACAGTCGTTACGGATAGTCAGAACAAAAGCCCAAAACATGGTGTTGTCCAGCAACTGGGTTGTTGAGGTCAGGCAGTCGTGCCGTGTAAAATGCTAATGTGTGTGTTTATTAGTGTATTCAGCTCCAACCGGTTACACTAGAAGCCGCTCGCAGCATAGTTAGGAAAAGGCTAGGCAGATGATGAGTTCTATAGAATTTGTGAATCTTCGTGTTTTTCCCGAAACTACGATAAGTAATATGCGTTATAGGTGAACGCATAACAAATATAAAAGATACGATTCACCGGTTATCTTGAGTGCAAAAAGTCTAAATTTTTTGCCTATCTAGCTTAGTGGCACGCTATCTGAATGACCTGTATTTATCTCAAATCGCTTTAACGAACAATATCAGAATTAATAGGTACTTTGTTAACATTTGAAATTGTGTTTTAAAATACAAAAACAAGGTTATATATCTTGTTTTTGTTTGGATTTGGGGGTATTTAGAGGTCCTTGGTATACATAAGATAATCTTACGTGACTTGGCACCAAAGAAATGATGATTGGATTGTGTGAAAGATGATATGGCTAGAAAGGGGGTGAATATTGAAATTACGGCTGATAGAATAATCTGCCTATAATGTATATCGGTGGAGCAGACGAGTCCTGAAGTGGAGACCGCGTATCGGCAAGCGTAGTGTGGGACGCTCCCCAGCTAGATGGACGGACGATCTAAAGTAGGTGGCTGGGACCTATGTCCAGCAGTGGACTGCAATAGGCTGAGTTCATTGATTATGTCGTTGAACCACATTGCTGTCTCCCCCTTTACAGAGCTTTTGAATTCTTTGGAAATCCGGAAAACGTTCCATTTTACTTGATCTAATACCTACTATGTCTGATGCCCAATATGTCTTTATATTGCTTTTTCCTGAAATAGCTTTATTCAGTGAACTTGTAGGTTCAAGTTACAAGATTAAACACTAACTATGAAACTGCTTTTTCTTTCTGTCGGTCCTTGTGCTTTCTTCTTGTAGGTATAACTGTTGCGTTTTTTTTGAGACAAACGATTTATTTTCGAGATAAGAAGCTGCTATTTAAGTGGAGGCACAGGAAGGGGACGATAGGAGGAGAACATATATATGTTGACCTTATAGGTAATGTTATTCAGAAAGGTCGAATGAGTTGATGTCTAGATGTATGAACGTAAACGATGCAAAAGGAGTATATAAGGATCGAAGCAGGTGGCGTTCTGTAGTTCCTGCCTCATTGGAAGACGGTGAGAGTTTGTTATGTATGTATGTAAAGCTACTTAGTAAGATTTAAATAACTTCAGTACTAACCTTAAATATAATGGAGGTCCTCTTAGATTGTTTGCGTAAACCTGAAACAAATAAAAATACAATTCAGTTAAATCATAGAGCGATCACGATGTATGTTCGCACCAACTATTTATATTAATGTTAGTCATGTTTTCATAGTTTTAATTAGTGATCTGCCTTGTTAGGGATACTTTATGATAGCCATCTTTAGCCGGAGTTGATTTGTCCTGCTATGTTGTTTTAGAGCTATTTAATTGTTTGTTATAATGTTTAACCAGGGGATATAGCAAAAATTATTTTTATATGTTAATTTTGGGGCA
This sequence comes from Gortyna flavago, assembly GCA_963669345.1. NCBI lineage: Eukaryota > Metazoa > Arthropoda > Insecta > Lepidoptera > Noctuidae > Gortyna > Gortyna flavago. The sequence continues at coordinate 1,354,363 of OY770139.1, forward strand.
ATAATATTGTAATCTGCTTGAGAATTCAGAAGTCCCTGTAAATGTTTTAATTGAAATAAATGGTCTGAGATTGAATCACCTCGTTTGGAAAATGAGTACGGTATGCTGTAATGGTAGTCTTAGATCTAGATTTAGATAATTTGGTCCTTAAACTTCGGTTTAGCTGCCTTTTAAGAACTGAAGAGGTTGTCTTTTACTTAAAAAGTTAACATAAGGCGCAACTTAACGACTTGTTAATAATTGTATCACGTGTATTATAATCAACAGAAAGAACCAATGCTTAGATAGAGCTAAATAAGATGACTACATTCCCTGCTGACCCCACAAGACAGCATCACGAATCCACCTCTCATATTAACCTACATTTCCTGTCCCCGTGTTTTGCGGATAAAACGCGAAGCTCGCATATAACATACAAACTAAAACAGCCTTCATTCATAACCCACATACCCACACATGCATCATACACCCACACATTGAACACGCACATGTGATTGGAGCACTTTCACTCTCGCTACAAACCTACATAGTTTGAATGCCGAGTGACGCCGCCCGATTGGACGTTTCAACTTTGACCTTCCACGCTATTGGTTGAAAATTCTCATATGTAAGGATTATATACGGAAGTGATGTGGAGTTATGTACGGCTGTACCCGTAAAACCTTATTGTTTAGGTATTTTAAGGTTCGCTGTTTGTTTTAATGACTTGACTTATACGTATTGCGGGGGTTGGGCCGGATTAGAAAGGGTTAATTGCTTCGTCTCCTTGTGAATATGGTGATATTATATACTTCGGGAAAGGCTCTTAAACTACATCTTTTGATATTAAAAACAGCAGCACGTCTTGATATTCATGGTTAAGCAACGCTTGCTGAGGTCGGTCCATGGATGGGTAACCATCCCTTATATACCAAAAACCCAACGTGCCTCGGAAAGCAGTAGAACTTTGACAGTCGTTACGGGTAGTCAAAACGCCTAAAAGTTTGACAACCAGTCTTACCAAGAGTTATCATGCTACCCAGTAACTGGGTTGTGGCGGTCAGGCAATTGTTCCATGTAAAACACCGGTATTCAGCTGTATCCGGTTAGAGTGGAAACCGACCCCAACATAGTTAGGAAAAGGCTTGGCAGATTGATTTAGTAACATCAACTTCATGGAATTCAATCGAAGTTAATTCACAAGAATTATTTTATTGTCTTAAAGAAAGGAGAGATTTTTTGGAAGTTTTACTGAATCGTTAGACTTAAATACATTATTATACATTGTATGGGATACATTGGAACGATATCAAGTCTAACAATAAGTTCTTACTCGAATCGCGTGCCTAAGAACTGACTTGTAGGTAAACTTTTTGACTGAAAGCTGATACTGATTCCACGAACAGTGGGTAATATTTAAACACATAGTTTTAGTACATCTTTTACTATCGAAATCAAATCAAAAGTCATTTATAGGCTGAGAATCAGCACTTTTCGGACGATAAAAATACATAAGACAGTCCCCCAAAACACCCGCCCTTCACCACTTTCTAGTGCTTTCGCTGGGGAGAAGAAGTGGCGAAACAAACTCCAGCACAGCAGTACATTCCTATACTAGCCATGTTTTTCCTCTCTTTAATAACCGCTTGTAAATCTTAGGTTTTTTCAGAAAACCGTGCAAGCTCACACAATAACGACTGTCCTATTTTTAGAGCTTTTTTTGATACCATAATGACTCCTGAAAATTACAGATTTTCAAGACGGTCGTTATAATAATGACGGGAACCGCTGTCCTAGGAACACAAAGTTTAATGTACCTAAATGATCCATTGCAGGAAAAAGAGTTTTTACAAATAAAAATTGGCCGAGTGCGTGTCAAACTCGCAATACCACACGGCAAAAGACGCCGAAAATAAACAAGCTTCTTGTATGGAGAGCCCCTTTAGTTTTAACGATATTTTATTTTTATTATTTGTAGTTATAGCGACAATAGAAATTTACTCTTTCAACTGTCTACCTATTATGGTTCCTGAAATATAGTCCACTGGCAGACAGACGGACGGACAGCGCAGGCTTAATAATAGGAGGGTTCCGTTGGCACCCTTTGGGTCGGAACAAAACAAACATTAATGACCAAACTTGCTCATTGAATTTTGGCGATTTCAACCCATTTTCCGGAGTCCTAAAGATATTTTCACATTCCATACTTCAGTACATTCCTTCCAAATCACAAGTTCCATACGACGTTTTTATATAAAAACCACATTAAACAGCACAAACTCAGTCATTATCTATTTGAACAAAGATGTATTCATTTGACTTATATTTTTTCTTGCTCCTTAGTTCGGGGTCAGCTGATAAACATTAGGAGTTGAATTAACTAGTTGCTGCATACTGGGTTTGCTTGTTTTATTTTATATTACGTCATTATTCATGACCCTAGATAGTGTTGCAAGGTAGGCAGAGAGTGCCAACTGTATATTTTTGTTTTGTATATATTCTAGCATATCCAAGCAATCAATCCACAAGCAGGCCGCTGCAAGCACAATCTAGCGAAATGGGGGATTATTGACCCAACCGACATCCAGTGCGAATGCGGTGCTCCTGACCAAACTATGCCCCTTAAGTTGGCATCATCCACTGTCCATACACCTACATTTCTGAGGACCTATGAAACGTCACTGATGCCGCGATTGGCGTGCCACCTACTGGGTCCAACCCGTTTAATAATTTACCATCAACTCGAAAAGATGAAAAAGTATACATGATCAGCCTATAACAGTCCCTCTTCTAGGAATCAGTCCTCCTCTCTTCGAGAGGGAGTGGACTGTAATCCACCACGCGGGCCTACAAACCGGCCTACAAACCGGTACCTCCGGTACAGGTACCGAGAACCGGTGGGGGGGGTGGGGGGTTGGGTTCGGTTTCCTGTCTGGATGTGTCTGGATTCGAACCTACGACCTACAACTCGTAAGTCACCGCTGCTTTCAGAGAAGCATACCCAAGGATAATTCTTTGGGTTGCACTGAGTTTCAGGACATCAATACACTTGTACTTCGATTGCAAGCCAACTGTTTAGTAATGTCGCCATTGGTTCTTGTAGTATCACTACTACTGAATATTCTAGAGATATCATTATCAAAGACGGACGTGATTTGTTATCATGATAACGTAAATCCTTAATATAGTAAAACTTGACTTTTGAAGCTTCCTTTCGTGGAGTTAGTTTAACCCCACTGGCTAAATGATGATGTTATAAGCCTGTGTTGTCCCACTGCAGGGAAAAGCCTCCTTTCCCTCTTTCCACTTTTCCCGGTCTGCTGCGATTGTGGGACAATTTTAGAATATATTTAAAATAATGGCAAATCAAAGCGTGGTGACGTAATGCGCAGAGAGCTTTCTTTGCTTAGGCTAGTGCGATTAATATGCTATAAGTATTAAGAAAGCGCATTAGTGTATGTATAATAAGCCTATAACGTTCCCATTGCTGGGACACAACAATAAAAAAAAAAGCATAGTCTTTGCTAAACTAAGAATGAATGCATTAAATGTCTATTAGTCAATTATAATAATGTTATACAAAAGTGGCACATCCCTATTTTTATGCGATCATAGTCCTGCTCGAATCGACCTTAGGGTCAAAAAACTCTTAGAAAACAGCATAAGGAAGAGTGAACTCTTTATCTCAGGTTTATATAATAATAGTACTATTATATTAATATTATAACATTTATTATTTCCACGATAAACTACAAAGAATGTAAGACTTTGTGTCATTGACCAGGTGGAGAGTTTAATTAGAATTTTAACCAACATTGCAAAATGGATGTCAATATAAGAACAGGGGAAGACCAAGGAAATGATGGATGGACTGTGTGAATGATGATAATTATGGTTAGAAAGGGGGTGACTACCGAGATGACGACTAATAGAGAAGTTTGGAAGAAAAAGACATGTTGCGGCGACCACAAATAAATTATTATTGTTGATAAGCAGAGTTGCACTGCTTAATCTATAGCTTCTATTTTTGTCAATGCAGATGTTATAAGGTAATTACCCGCCAAAGTCACGCGGGATCCAATGTTGACATTGACCAAAAATAAAGTGATTTTCTAAGAGTCGAGTAAATGCTCTTACAAAACTTACTCAAGATAAAAACCTATTTTCTTCCTTAGTTTTTATATTAGGCACATGAATTTGAAACCGTAACTTTTTATTTTGTTGGCCTTTTATATGGGTACGAGTAAGTTTTCAAAAGATGGACTGCCATGGACCACTGTGTGTGGAAGTTAACAGCCAGTACAACGTAACAAGATACTGCGCTCTAAGACAAAAAAATTGCAGACATCACCCAAAAAGAAGCCAATTTCAAATAGGATCGGGCCGGACACGTTCGCTGCTTGTCGGATGCATTATGGGCTAAGATCACCACTTCATAGATTCCTGAAAAAGTCTAACGGTATCGCGGTAGACACAGGCATAAATGGCGGGACGAACTTGACGCCAAGAATGGTCCATATTGGACCAGGATTGAGGTAAGTGGAAAAAGGAAAGGGAGGCCTGTCCCTGCAGTGGGCAGGCAAAGGCATGATTATTATTATATCGTACAAAACTGCACATAGACACCTACTATTCTAGCACTGTACGAAATGTTAATAAAAATATCAAACAAGATTACAACTGTATATTTGTCTGCGTTATCTTATCTCGCAACTCATTCTACTATAGTGGACATGACTTAAAACAACTTCGATGTTTAGATGCACTAAAAAACCTAGATTTTTTTATGAGACTTATACATACAGGGTTGGAGGAGGCTTTCACCGCAAAAGTCGGCCCTTACACCTAACAATACCAACCTTATTTAAGTACAAAACAAACATTACTAACAAATAAATAAATAAGTACGCAAAATCGTGAAGCGTTCCACATTTTCATACTTCTTTGTTAATATGTGGAAAATGTTGTGGTTATTACATTGATTTTGTTTTATACAAATACCTTACTGATAAGTGTATATTTAATGTAATATCGTTTGTTTTCCCAAATAAAATCAAATAAAATAAAACAACAACTAAATGTAAGGGATAAAATAAAGCTAATAAATAAATAAAAATACATGCAGGGTTCAGCGACAGCAACGCGAAGCCTGGTACCATGGATTTAGGATGGATTCATGGAATAGACCTGTGCTGAAATTTTTCGTATATTATTTAAAAAAAAATTGCCGTCCCATACATTTTTAGTATTGCATTGTAAGTAATACACTGCACTTTTCTATGAACCAGCAGATTTTTTTTTGGATAACTGACGAAAAATTTCTAGGCTTTTTAGAATCATGTGCTGAACTCATGGTTAGGTACAGTTTGCGCGTCGATGTCCGTACCACCCTGTATATTCTAGTTTGCACCCTGTATATTCTAGTTTGCACCCTGTATATTCTAGTTTGCACCCTGTATATTCTAGTTTGCACCCTGTATATTCTAGTTTGCAACCTGTATATTCTAGTTTGCACCCTGTATATTATTGTTTTCTGTGATCGGATAGGGATAAGATATGGGTATCTATTTCCTTTGTTAGATTTCGTATGCTGATTGATTTGCGTCTTATTTCTTGCAGTCACGACCTTATATGTGAAGAATCCGTCTCTAAGTCGGTAAGATCGGTAGAGGTAATGACTGCTTAGTCAGCTTAGTCAGATAGTCAGCTCGCTGATACCTATGCCAGGTTTACCTACTTAAGCATCTTCTTGACTCTTAGAGGCTGCTGTAATGATGACAAGTTTTCACAAATGCCCCATAAGCTCATCTAATAATGAGACACCAAACAGTGGCATCCTCCGTATCAAAATATTTTATACGTTTATAGCGTCACCTGCCATAAATATCGTCACGAAAAATAATTGTCTATGGTAATATACAAAGATTAATGCCGAGTATTAAAAAATTAGGTTTCAGATAAGGACTGCATTGAGTGTTAGTGATGCGACTGAGCTGTTGTCTGTTGTCGATGGTTTCGAGTAGGTATCGATTTTTGAATGAAAATTTCTTTAGGCGAGTTGAGCGCTTTTTGATAGGAGAAAGTCTTAAGAGTGTGTGTCACGGACATGTTAATGTTAACAGTTTTAAATTTTCATTTCAGTTGGCAGTCCCCATGACTGCCTATGTTTTTTTTTAATATAATCATAAACTTTGCTGCTTTCTTGAATATTTGTTTATTCTTAATTCTTAATTCATTTGCACAAATTACCTAATATCATAGAAATACACCGTAAAAGCTCAAAAGAATGAGCTACGAAAGTTCTCAAAGAAAGTAATTACAAGATAGTAAGAAACCAAAGAATTATAGTTATACGCTTAAGCGATAGCCTTTCAAATCCAATGGTCTAATAGATAAAGCCAAAAATAAATACCTAAAACTTACATCACAGTTCAAAGTTTATTTTTATCGATAACTACAGCAGCGCATTAATCTCGATCCCGTGGTAATATCGGAATAAAAAGTACCCTATGTATTATTCTGATGTATATGCTATATTACTGTAAGGTTTCATCAAAATTCGTTCAGTAGTTTTTGCATGAAAGAGTAACAAACATCCATCCATCCATCTTCACAAACTTTCGCGTTTTAATATTATTAGTAGGAGAGTAGGAAGTTCGCGTTACATCCCTAACCTAGGGCTGGGCTATTTATCGTTGCAAGAGATTGCGAATTTGATGTATCGAGTGATAACGTGTGCCGAATAAATCTAGATTACGTGTCAAACAGCGTATACTAGGTTTTTTTTTTATTTTTCCGATGTTATCAGTAGAATTACTAGATTTTGGACCTTGGATTTTATGTTAGTTCGATTTTTATCTATCGCCGCTGGTTTAATCAAAACTTGGGGATATTTTTTATAGTTATCTCTATTACAACATGGGCCACCCAACGAACCGGCACAGTCCTCACGCTTAGCTGGAAGATTAGATTATAGCAGTTAAGCTTTGATGCATTTATTGACATCCTGACTAACCATTTTAGTTTGACGACTAACTTTATCTAATTTTATTTTTATGTTGCAAATTGTATGTGATGCTAATTAATGTGACTGTGTGTGTACATATTATGAGTCTATGTTACATAATATGTACATTGTACACACACAGTCACATTAATTAGCATTAAATATCATTAAATTCAAGAGCCTATGTTACTTGAATTTAATAATATTTTAATAATATTATTGGAGATTTTGTTTCTTTAAGGGACGCCCACGAGCAATTCTCGCTGCGTCTCTGTCGCTGTCTCCTCGCCGAAAGGACGATGCGTGCACGGGAGCGACAGTAACGCTAAAATCGGTATTAAAATTCTATCTTCGTATTCCTTTTTTAATTATATTAGGTCTAGCTAGATTAAGAATAGAGAGCACAAAGATCACTGCTGATTTAATAAACAAAATAATTATAATAACTTACAACTGGGACTTACATATACAGCAGTAGCTCTTGAGCCCACCATCAAGTCTGTCCACTCCATTTATTATCACAACGTCACGATAATTAATTATTACAAGCCATGTTTACTTGTAACTGACGCCTAGATATGTGCTGTTTATTTGGTCATCCGGATGCGCACACGCTTATGTTTAAACAATTTATTTTTCAACAAATTGATAGGTGAGATCTTAGCGCTTCCTTTGGAGCTAAAGAGTTGAAAGGTTAGTTTTAAAAGACGACTGTTATAAAAAAAAAAAACAAACAAAAAAATTAAGAAAGAAGCTTTTCTATTATTTAAAGTTTCTTTTTTTTCTTTTAGTGTCCTCACTAACATCTCCTTTGTGTCAGCCTCTTAATCTAGATCATAATCTGCCTTGCCTTTCCCTAACTATGTTGGGGTTGGCTTCCAGTATAACCGAATGCAGCTGAATACCAGTATTTTACATGGAGCGACTGCCAATCTGATCCCCACAACCCAGTTACTCGACGACCTTATCAAGCTTTAAATGACCAGTATAAGCTGACAACTCACTGTACGAAAAGCCTACACAATATGAGGTCTGCTAAAACTGGTTCTGTATGCTATATATTTCCAGTTTACGACACATGGCATCATGGAGCTCCATGTTTCGTGTATGCCATGATGCCCCTTACCAAGTCTGGTTGTCAGATTTTCGGGCGTCTGACTAGTGAAACGATTGTCAAAGATCTACGAATGTCAGCTGGGAGCAACAACAAATATTTACACAAATTCACGCCTCCTTTCTATGGAGATAGGCAGAAAAGGCAGGCTATGGAGATCCTTACATACTCCTTTTGCTTCGTTTACGTTCTGGTCAGGCACACATGCCGGTCGCGGGTATTACGTTCCTGATTAAAGAGTAGTAAACTTAACATTAAGGAGAACCCCTCCTGGTTCTGATAAGGTCTTATCAGTGTATCTGCTGTCTCATACCATGATGTTAGGTGTTGTGATTGGCTGACCAAAATAATATCAACCAATGACATAAGTTGGCTGATATTATTGACGGCTGATAAAATTGTGTAGGCTGATTAGTTAAGGTACACCGCATGACAGTAGTCTGTTGGGCTATAAAAACCGCCCTTATAGCTTCAAAATAAAGGCGTTATTAATGACAAATTGTTGTTAAGGATATGCGGGTTGCCATTTGTACAATCTAGAGCCTTTTATGCGTCTAAATTCTGGATGTAGACCCCAGTCTAAACTGAGAAAAGAGCCTTAAAAAGGACACTAAATACCCAAAATATATATCTGAATTCAGGGAAATTGAAGAGGCCTACATAAATAGACTGAAATGACACTTTCCTTGTTGGATATAGTCAAACCCGAAAGTCTGACAACTAATCTTGCCAAAGGGTGTCGTGTTATCCAATAACTGGGTTGTGGAAGTCAGATAACCAGTCGTTCCACGTAAGATACCGGTATTCAATTGCATCTGGTTAAACTGAAAGTCGACCTCAACATGGTTCAGAAAAAGCTAGGCAGACGAGGATGACCCATACAAAGAATCAAAGGATGGGAAGCAATTACTGCTGATACCAAAAAACACATATCTTGAACAATGAGAAGATTCGCCTTGAATCGATCAACATGCTGACATGATAGTTCAATTCTTAAAACAATATGCAGTTAAATTCCTTTACTGTGGTTTGCGCAATATTCTTGTTAAAATTAACTAATACGGTTACTGAGAACTTTGCTTAGATTGACACGTTTCTTTTTGATTGTTTTGATATTAGTGTTTCATGCTTAAGTTATGGTTATAAAGTAGTTTAAAATAATGGACATTTCAAAGACTTTTTTTTTGTATTTTGGCAGTTTTTGTTACCGTTTAGCAAATCTGTTCCAGTTGTGCAGAGTACCCGGTGGAAATGCCATAAAGCGAACTTTAGAAATGATCTGTTGTACGTTTAAGAGTGATAAGTATATACGAGTACTAATAATACAGCTGAAGAGTTTGTTTATTTGAATGCGCTAATCTCTGGAACATCCAGTTGAATATGAAAAAATATTTTTGCATTTGATAGCCCAATTTTTAAGAAAGGCTTTAGGCTATTTAACACCACGCTAGGATCTTTAGCAGCCGAGAGCTAGAGAAAACGAAATAATAGCGTCGTAGGCGATAAGATACGATACGATGGGACGCCGAACAACAAATTTCACTCAGAGTCGCGGGCAGAAGGTTGTGAGTGATAAGTATAGACAACGTTCTACAAACGAGAACTTTTTCTAAAGCTCGTAGTATTTACGGTCGGTTACTGTATAGTGTATGTGATTGTTTATTTGAAACAGTTTTTTATCTCATATAGCCTAAACTGCTGAACCGATTTCAACGAACGAAACTATTTTTACGATGTCGTAGTGTATCCATGGCGGTCTTCATAATGCGGGTTGCAGACCAAAAGCTAAGCTAATTTAGTCTTGCTTAGCTCATAGCTGAGTTAATTTTTGCGGTCTGTACACAAGTATGAAAAACTACATCAGCTATGCGAGCTAAGCTAGAATATAATGTTCCCACTGCTGGGGCACAGGACTCCTCTCTTTGAGAGAGAGTGGGCTGTAAAATTATTTACACAAAATAAAGCGACTGCCTGGGTTAGAGCCCACGACCTGCGACTCGTAAGCCGGGGCCACCTCTGCTTAACCCTTTTAGGAATACAGTCGTGGTATTATGAAGTCATGTTATTAAACAACTGCGTAGTTAAATAGTGACAATTCAAACACTAACAACAGAGCTCCTAATCAACTATTATTTCGCAAATGAACTTAATGTTAGTTAAAGTATTTCCGAAATAGGAGCTACATTATATTATTTTCCTTGATTGTAGTGTACAGTTGTAGATATAAGTGTTACGGGAATATGGGATGTATTCATGAAACTCACTCATCATCACTCTCGCCTTCTCCCAACTCCCCTATGTTGGGTTCAGCTGCCAGTCTTACCGGATGCAGCTCATCACTCATGAAAGTCACTCCCGTTCTGTAAATAGCCAATCGAATCTATCGTAAACTAATGATGATTGGTATTTATTTAGTTGATCAACCAATAGCAAATAAGCTGTGTTGAAACTGGAGCCTTTTTCGTGTGAAACTGTTTTTTAATTTGATTCTCATAACATGCCTTTAATAAAAGCTGACGGAAAAGTTCTACTTTATTTAGAAAACACAAACTCTCGGTACACAATTTATTAATGGACGCACAACGATATTCAAGCCAAAGATTTCCAGTATAAGCTGACTTCTCATTGTACGAAAAGCCTATGCAATGCGAGGTCAGCTAAAACTGGAAAAATATCGCTTGGTGTACATGTGAAGTCGCACACATAACCGAGTACATTTGAGATAACAGGTAGACACTCCAATGCTCGCCTGTACTGACTAATCGCCCGGATAGACACAGTTCGTCACAATACAGGATACGTCGCGAAAAAATAAGTTTTGTTTATTAGAACTTATTTTTTAATAATTGCTATTAATATAGGAGACATGATGAATTAATCGTAAGAGGGCTATCGGCTGCCGTGTGTTATAAAAAACTTTTTTACAAAAAAAACAACCGACTTCCAAAAAAAACTACAAAGTGATAAATAACTTTTATTTCGGAAGTCGGTGTCGTTGGTTCTGCATTTTCGTTTATTGACACCGACTTCCGAAATAAAAGTTATTTATCACTTTGTAGTTTTTTTTGGAAGTCGGTTGTTTTTTTTGTAAAAAAGTTTTTATTTTTCACTTTTTAGTGAGAGAGTTTGTAATTTATCTAAGTTACAATAGCCTAACGTCAACTGCTCATCACCTTTTACAAAATATTGCTTTTCCCGATGCTGGGACGTTAATTTTTGAGGAGTTCTCCTGGTAAGAACCTGAAGAACTCCACTCCACCACCACACGCATTGTGACGAGCATAAATTGCTTAGCAACCATATTATTAAAGTAATCGAATTGCAACCCGTGAAATATTTATCATTGATTAGTTCCGATGGCCGTCTGTAGTCTTCATCATCAGCTCCACTTTACCAAATGATGATTTCCGAGAGCAAATGCTCAAGTTACTCTAAAAAATATCCAAATCGCTATAGGTTTGCCAGTAAAATTTGAGGGTTTCCCTCGATTTCCATGGGATCCTCTCATCAGATTCCAACTTGCTGACAATGGGACCACCTTGGGAGTATACCCTTCAAGTTACTCTAAAAAATATGCAAATCGCTATAGGTTTGCCAAAAAAAGTTGAGGGTTTCCCTCGATTTCCATGGGATCCTCTCATCAGATTCCAACTTGCTGACAATGGGACCACCTTGGGAGTATACCCTTTCAAACAAAAAAATAATTTTCGAAATCGATCCACAAATGACGGAGAAAACGGTGAACATACAAAAAAAAAAAAAAAAAACATACATAAAGTCGAACATATAACCTCCTCCTTTTTGGAAGTCGGTTAAAAAGGAGGACGTCAGTTATTATTTTATTAAGTACCTCACAGACCACAGGCATTTTTTTTAAATTAAATTTCATCTGGCTAGTTTTGGACAAAATTGAACCTTATCGTGGGAGGGCATATATTAGTATGGGTTAGGGGAAAATACGAAATAACAATCTAATGGGAAAATTGCAGAAAGTATTAAGCACAATGCGTGGTAGATAGATTGGCGATAGCAAACTGTTTTTTTAGCATTATCAGCCTATAATGTTCCCACTGCTGGGACACAGGCCTCCTCTCTGTCAGAGGGAGTAAGCCACGCGGGCTCAGTGCGAGTTGGTAGATGTCACATGTCTTCGAATTTTTGGTTCTAAAACGTGCCGGTTACCTCACAAAGATTTCCTTTATCGTTTTGACAGCAGTGCTGAAAAATAATTTACACAAAGTAAAGCGCTTGTCTGGATTCAAACCTACGACCTACAATTCGTAAGTCGCGGCCATTACCGCTGGGCCACCACCACTACTCCTATCTCTTTGCGTCTTCAGACCATCAAGTACAAGTTGGCACATGAAAAGAGAGCACACGCAGCAGTGGATGGGTTGGACGTGTGCGCAGTGGAGGATGATGAAGTCCAAGTTAACTAACCGATATCGTGTTGGGAGGGGAGGAAGAGTTATTCAAAAGAACGAGTGTGTGTGTGTGTGTGTGTGTGTATGTGCGCGTGAGAGCGTTTTTATTTAATCTGTATGTAAAAAATCACGCCCGTGGGTGCGTTATCTGCGCCCCGCTGTGTGATGCGGTGCAGTGTGCGAATCGCCTTAATTGCATTTTATGCATAACATATTTTATGTGCACTGTGCAGTGGTCGCAAGCGCTACTGCTGAGCATGAGGCTCTGGGTTCGATTCCCGGGTCGGGAAAAGTGTTATTGGGTTTTTCTATCTGGAATTTGTCAATAGCAGCCCGGAGTCTGGACTTTTGTCTGGTTGATTAGTCCCGCCTCCTATTACATGGGACTTAATGTGGGTGTTCTATAGGTACACCTCTACGTTACCCTGTGGGGAAAATAAGCGTGATGTTATTTTCGTTTAATAATTAATATTATAGGGAAGTCAAAATGCAGATTATAATATAATATAATTTATTGATCGTATTTCTAGTATTTTCTGGGTATTCACGTGTATTACTGCTGTTAATAATTAGACCAGCTCGTCAGCCGAGTGGTTGCGAGCGCGACTGCTGAGGTCCTGGGTTCGATTCCCAGGCCGGGCAAAGTGTTATAATGTTTTTTGATTGGGAAATTTTCGGGTAATAGAACTAGCGTCGTCCTCCATTACTCTATTCATCATCATTTACGTAGCGATTTCCCAACTATGTTAGGGTCGGCTTCCAGTCTAACTGGATGCAGCTGAGTAACAGTATTTTACATGGAACGACTGCCTATCTGACTTTCACAACCCAGTTACTGGGTAATACCCCTTTGTTGGTTGTCAGACTTTAGGGCTTCTGACGACCCGTAACGACTCTCAAAGATCCACGAACGCAACCAAGACCAACCTTAACGTGCTTTCCGAGGCACGCAGGTGTCTCGGTATATGAAGATGGTCACCCATCCATTGTCATCCTCCATTACTCTACTGTACTTATTTAATGTCTAAATGTACGAGTACATGTCGATTACATACACCTCTGCCTTTTACGTTATTTTGATAAATTATTTTAAACAAAATTTTGTGATGTCAACTGTATTTTGTTTTTTTTTTTTCCTAATTCTGTTTTAGTAGCCATCTTGAATGTTTAGAGTTTTAAAACGTTTTAAAAGATATTATAGATGACTAGCGTCTGCTCGCGTCTTCGCCCGCGCTGTAGTCAACTATACTATAAAACACTACGCTATGGCACTCGGCAATAATGTTGCTTACTGTCAGTAAAATAATTTTCAAAATCGGATAAGAACTTCTAGTGATTATCTCCTACGTCCAAATTCTGAAACTTAACCTCTATAAAATATTAGTATATAAGTATAATTGATTCAAATCTTTCCTCTTAGTGTAGATAAGAGGCTGGAACATGACTCTTTATAACTCTTTCAGAGATGCAAAATCGTATTTATATCACAGACAATGGTGTTTTATTAACAATTAGTTCTAAATAATTGTTTACACTCATAATTCCGGTCTGTCTGTCCGTTTTATAGATAATAACACGGTATCTTAGAATTACCGTAACAGGAGACTCCGCGGGGTGGTCTAATGTGTGTTATTTCACAAAAGTTGATACTAAGTTACTACCTACCTACAGCGTTGTTTTATTAAAAAGAGTACGTTCTATAGTAGTTTAATTCTTATTATAATGTGATACGAGTAGGAAAAGAGTTTGAGAGTCCGCTGTTGCTCCGTGGATGGGTGACAATCTTTAAACCTACATACCAGGATCCCGCCGTGTTGCCGTTGGTCCCGGCTGTCATTCGTAGATCTTTGAACCAAAAATTCTAAGACATGTTACATCTGTCAACCCGCACTAGGCCCGCGTGGCGGATTACGGCCCACTCCCTCTCACAGAGATGAAACCTGTGTCCCAGCAGTGGGAACATTATAGGCTGAATAAGAAGTGATAAATATTATTATAATGATTGAGATAAGAATCAGGTTTGTAATGTACCAAGAGTGGCTGATAGTGTCTACTATGTATTGATATGGTATTCAAAGAAAAATATAAGTACGACGTTTTCTTTGCTTATCGTCACGTCGAAAAAACTAAAACTAGAGAACCTCTTTTTTACAGTTGGTTGAAAAGAGTTTTCGTAAATAGTGAAATGATAATAGAATTAACAGACATTTACGAGTACCTATGTAGCATAATCAGCTTACAATATTCCCACTGCTGGGACACTGTCCGCCTTTTAGCGAGATGGAGTGGGCCGTAATCCACCACGTGGGCCCAGTGCGGGTTGGAATGTCACATGTCTTCGAATGTTTGGTCGAGGACATGCTGGTTTCCTCACGATGTTTTCCTTCACCGTTTCGAGAGCGACATTTTATGTATTTAAATGAAATGAAACATTAATTCAATAAGTTACATTGTAAAAAATGCCATTTTTCAATTATTATTTTTCATTAAACAAAATTGCTTTACTTTCTTAATAAAATCTTTTTTTAAAACAAAGAGACTATTTTGTTTATAAAACTTTGGTACCACTTCTACCCGAAACTGTCAAATTTTCCCAATCACATTGAACCTAATGCTTTAGCGATGAAGTTGAAAATCTAGAAAAAATTGAAGAAATTTGACAGATTGAAGTAGCTTGATGTGTCTGTACCATTTTTATGTGTATGTTTTATTATACTATGTTTTATGTGTCTGTACTTGATGTGTCTGTACTATGTTTTAAAGCAAATAAATATATTTTATTCATAGATATCCGTGATTCTATTCTATTCCATTCCGCTGTTTTGTTTAATCAACGTTTAACTTGTTTCGACCTGTCATTCTACCTACCCCTTTCAAACGCTTGACAAGTCTTTTTAGGTGACAATATAAAAAAAACACAGCATGTTAGCATAGCCAATCTAGGCAGAACTGTATACTCGCCTTATCTAGGTTCAATGCTCACCAAAAGATAAAAAAAATATACCAGCCGACTGTTTCCTTTATGCAAGACACACATTAAATTGTGTTGGACGCTAGGTTAAGCGTCGGTAGTCGAGGCTTGGAATTTGATGGGTGGGGGTCTTTTGAAAAAAGTTACTTTGATTTTTTTGTTTTTCTTCTGGTATGTTTTCTGTTGAATAATAATAGCTGCAATAACGGTCAATGCTATCTATATATATACCTTTAGTTTAGTGGCTTTTGTAGACAGGATATTATGCAGATTTGTTACAGTTGTAATGGCAATCATGTCATTTGGTTTAAATAGGTTTTTATTTTTGTTATTGTATTTCTCTTTTATAAAGATACTTTTATATTTTGTCAATGTGAGTGCGTTGTAGGCGTTGTAGACTGTAGATTTGTTGATCACTTTATATTTTTAACCGACTTCAAAAAAAGGAGGAGGTTATGTTAAGTAGGTACCTGGTACCTACTCCATCCGACACACATCTCTATCCTGGCACCCATAAATAACCAGGTTTAATAAATAGGTAGGATAACTAATATAGTTCTTGCTAGTAACCAGAAAAGATTGGTTGGAGATAAAGTCTTATAGTATCTATTAAGCCCCTTACAAATAGCTAGCACCATAGTGTGCCTAAAAAAGTATAAATAAACAACAAATTCAGCCAAAAAGGTAACTAACAATTCATAGCCACTGAAGCGGCTAGGTGACAAGGCTAACCCTCCAGCGCCGGTGACGGGTGACGCAAATATTAACCCTTGAACGGCGGGTAACCTGTCAGTACATAGTTAGGCAAGATTTATATCACGGCTACCTGTGGCTTCAATCTAGACGAACTAACTGGCGTAGTGGGGCGTCTGACGGCTGTGGGGGGTTAGACGCGTTTCTTTTTGTATTTTTTAAAAGTGGTAGTGGAAAGTAACTTTCAGTTTTCCGGATTTTCTAATACGATGAAAATGGTAAAAAATTTGGATTTTTCGGACTGACGTTAGATGTCATGTATTAAATATTCAGATTATTATCAAGATTAGAACGTTATTGTTTTATTGGATCCCATTTGTTTTTGAGCACATAGGGGGGCATATTTCGCTTGTCTTTATCCCTATTTATTTGGAGTCATCGCAACATATCCTATTCTTCCATTCCTTCTCATATTTCTATAATAGTCATCTAAAGGCTCATTTACCCAACGCCAAATAATTTTATCTGAGGAACAATTTTGAATTTTTGACAGTTTTTCTATACAAAATCTGTCAGACGTGAATTTTATTCTATTATTCTACGAATAAAAATTATCTGTCGATTGAAAAATCAGCCCTAAATACGTATAATAATGTCTGTTTTCTGTTGTTTTATTCGTACCTATATGTTTGGATTGATACTTAAGGTGACTATATGACCTTAAGCGCGGTCTTTGTCAGACTGCATAGAAAAGAAAGAGAAGCGCGATGACACAACGCTGGTAATTTATTGCAAAATATGAAGCAATTATATTACTATTTACAAAAAAAAACATTGTTTGGACTAAAAAATTAAGTTTAGTATTTTGCTTGTAGAATAATCTGACAAAAAATCATAATGATTGTATGTATATTAGTATGGTTTTTATTGTAAAAAGAAAGTTTTTAGTGGTATCTTCATGATTTTTTCTATCGTATCAAATTAGTTGTATTATATTTTCAACACACTCTCTACCTAGCATATAACCAGAAGAATATCATATATTTTTCTGATTTTGTTTACTTTAGTCGATCATAATACTTTTACTGTTTCTAAAACATGCGATTTTTGCGTTTAGGTCCTGTAAGCACCTTAATAGACGAAGCTGAAAAACTTATTGACTCAAATAATTGATCCTGAAATAAGAGTTTTCAGCGAAGATCTACGGTTCAGCAACCTTCAAGGATATTACGACTTAATTTTCATGAATTTCAGTAAAGAAAAGTATACCTATAGATAGGTAAGTTTTTACTTTTATTTGTGCGTCTTACTCTTGTTTCTTCCCTTCCCACTTTCTCATTATAATAACGTAGAGAATTGACAGGAATTATAATAAAACCATTAGTAGTTACGTAGATGTCGACTATAATAAACTGAGCTCGGGTTTCTGACAATCGTTGGCAAAACTAACGTCGGGCCAATGTAAATATTATCGCACTGAGACGAAAATCATAGGATACCGCCTTTTTATTAGCTATCACTTTTAAATCATAACTAAATTTTGCGAAGAGAACATCTGGATTTGTTCAGTTTGATGGTCTGATAACGCCCTTGAATTTGACCACCCGTTTCTGATATATGCTGTATATAAAAAATCGTAATGAATTATGAACGAAAAAATTTTGACCAGAAGGTCGATTCTCGTAATTTCAAACGTTCAAAATTTAGTCGCAGTATCATCTCGGTGACAAACAAATGTCAAAATCTTGAAAAAAATATAGACACATTAGAGGTCTTTTTGACAGATTGAGACTGAGATCAGACTGTGAACGTTCTTATAATTAGAAGAATTGCCCCTTAGATTAAGAATAGGTATACCTTCATTTACAATAACATCAAGTTAGATACATAATATATTTACCATCAAAAGGTTTTTAGTAAAATTAAATGCGTTACATACTTGTGTTTAGGCTAATAAAAGAGTGTAATCTCTATGGTTTAACAAAACCAATTATAATTGAACAAACTTCAGGGCATTTTCAAATGGCTATTACCTACTAATGCTAAAATACCAAGCGTACATTTGATTATTGCTATTTTTAGTATTTTCCTAGACATATCCTTATTTGCCAAACTAGATGGAATGCATGGTTGGCGTGATTAATAATTTGAACTGCTTCAATATTTTATGAGGCTAATATCCTTAATAATGTGTAATACTAATATACTAAAAACAAACTATGGATTACCTGTCTACCTATTACATTGCATTATTTGTGTACCTAATTTTAACCTGTAAACATAATTGGAATATTATATTTCATAAGTCTAGGTAGGATACCTAATTTTAAACTACATTTAACCAGTCTGCATTCAAAGCAAGAGTGAACAGGCGTCTTCTGGGCACGCTCATTCCATCATAGACCTCATCGTTCTATCAGGCGTGATCGAGGTCAATAGCAGACCTATTTGGCAATAAAAGAAATTGCAAATTAACTGGTTAAACGGACTATCAGTCGAGCTGTAAGCAGTACCTATGAATTCACATAATTTCAAACATAAAACTTATTTTTTCGTAACTTTATTCCGACATTTCGTCTCGCAGTTATCTAGAAAACGCCAAAGTCCCTAAACTTACATGAAACGCTACAAAACCCTTTCAAAGAATTAGATATTATTCGCATTTATAATTCTTTTTGTGTACAAACACGTTTTATTCTTTCATCGTTTTACCCCAGGTTCTAATTTTTTCTAGGTACTTAAAAAAAATATGATATCCACGTACATGTTTAGTCGAAAACATTAACGTCCAAAACTCGTCGACTGACTCACTCGACTTGCATCATGGAAACATTGGCAGTCAATTTGATGCAAGTTTTATTTACTAAACTTCCGAATTGTGAAATGCAACTTGAGTGGAAGTAAAGCACATCACAGTTATTATAGATCTTCGATAGGAGATGATTGGGCGTCACTTCTGAGAACGCAATGACAAGCCACTGTCAACAAGTAAACGGGTAAGTGATTTTATAGCGCCTTTATCAACCCGACGGCTTCTGTCCGTAGAGGCAACTTTGAGTAAGTTTCATTAAAGTAAGTCTACTTGTAGGTACTAAACACTCGCATAAAGACATCTGCTGCTTTATTTAAAGCGTGTATTTTTTAGAATAACAACATTTAACGAGCAAGCTAAGTCAGTTAAGTGTTTACACTGTCTAAGTTACTCGTTCCATGTAAAATACCAGTATTCAGCTGTGTCCGGTTAGACTGGAAGCCGAACCCAAAATTCGTTGGGAAAAGGCTAGGCAGATGATGAGAATGACAATCTAAGTCACTCAATGCTTGTAGCTGAATTATTCTAAAGATACTTAAATAATAGATACTGTAACCCAAAAATGACAAAACAAACAACTATGAATATAACAATATTATAATTACAATTATACTAAACTACTAATTAAAAACTGCGCCATTTATGCTAAAACTATCCTTGTGTGCAGTGTGACTAACCCTAGTGTTGGTTCGCTAGGCTATTATCTAGCCCCGCGTTATTGACCTCTCGAAGGACAAGGCTACAATTGTTTACCTACATTTGTACCTAAATCTGTGCCCTGCGTACCAACGGTAAATTATTGAGAACTGGAGAAATTATTTTTCCTTTTTGTCCTTTTATTATAGTTCCTTAGGATATTTATTCGATTACTGTTTTGGGTAAAATTATAATAGTATTTGCTTCTGTCCGCGACTTGTTCTTAACACTTTGCGGGACACTTAACGCCCCTCGACGTAATGACAATAAAACTTCTATTGTGTCTCATTCAGTGTCCTTCAATGTGTTAAATTTCTTGTTTTTAAATATAAAATATTTCCTATGACAGTCGGAAATACTGTAGCTCCCATTAGTGAAAGAATAAAAATTTACCCCTTTATAATATTTTTACCCCCTTATTAATAAACGTATTATATCAGATGAATAGTTACACACCGATTTCTCTCTTTCAGTCGACAGTATTTGACTTTCGAAAGAAGAGGACAACGCGTTGTGTAACTATACAGACGCTATACAACGTTTATTAGTAAGGGGGTTATAGTATAGATAGGTAGTCTTTTTTTATTAATTATTTTTAATTTTTTTATATATATGTTTTTCTTTTGATGCGTCATGTTTGCCGCAAATAAACGTATTTTCTTTCTTTTTCTTTCTTTCTTTTTTTTTTTTTTTTTTTTTAAGGATGGGAAATCATCCAATGACCCCTCCCGCTCTGGGTGGAGCGGAAGGGAGTGTCAGACTCTTACTGACTAAAACCCATCCGTGTTCCTTCCTTAGCCCTTTATGTTCCGGGGCAGCGGTAACCCTTTCGGACAATCCCGCTGCCCCGGCAGGCTTCGGCCCTAACGGGCCCCTCCATGTCTGCTGACATCTCTTTGAGGCGCGCGTGGAACACATACGCGCCGTCCGGCACGGGCCTGGTCCTGATCGGACGGCGAGCTACCCATTACTCGCCGTCCGCAGGCCCGCGCCTACGGTGGCCGGGAGTCGTCACGCGGCTCCCGACGCCCGGAGCGTCTACCGCGGCGGCTGGGACGGGCGGCCCTCTCGGCTCTCTCCCTCTCCCATCCCGCCACCTCCTTCGCTAGCATGACTGCTTCGCAGAAGGAGGTGACTGCCTCCCACTCCCTCTCGCCCCGGACCATGGCTTGGACCAGGGCCGGGCGCGAGAGGTCGCCGCCGCTGCCGATCGCCTCTACGAGGACACGGCGGTGCTCTGCCCAAGCGGGACAGACCTCCACCGTGTGCACCACCGTGTCCTCTGGGCGATCCTCGCAGTGGTGACACCCGGGCGTTTCCTCCCGCCTGATTATGTGCAGGAACCTCCCGAAACATCCGTGTCCGGTGAGGACCTGCGTCAGGCGGTAGGTGAGGGCGCCGTGACGCCTCTCTAGCCACTCCTCAAAGAGGGGCCTTACCGCCGCTATCGCGGCGTGCCCTATCCTTACATACTCCTTACGCCTCGTTTACGTTCATAAATATAATTTAAATTAATTGATAGAATACGGATGTTTTTAACCCAAAATAAGTTTTATAGTCTGCCTTTCAGCAAAGACTTCAATAGCATTATATTTTACTAAAACCATCTTTCATATTCTATGAGGTCGTTTGAGAAATTGTACAGACGCCAGCACATCAAGCTACTACAGTCTGTCAAATTTCTTTAATAGATTTTCAACTTTATCTCTAAAGAATAAGGTTCAAAGTTGATTGGAAAAATTTGACAGCTTCGGGTAGCTTCATGTGCTGGCGACTGTACGGATCTTTAGGTTGCCATACGAGAATTAAGAGTGAGAATTATTTTTAAATAAATCTTTCAAAAATTTTTTGCGTGATAGTCATAATATTTTGTTTCTAACTTTTGATCAAGATTGGTTTCATATTTCTTCCAAACTCTTAAGGCTTTACTTAAACGTAACTTGAGTAGGTACAGATAAATAATTCGGTCTTTACTCTCGGATATCTTTTACTTTCTTACTTTTATAGAAAGATCAATGTGTCAGATAGTCCTTTGCTTTTCATGCCGGGTTTCTATATTACTAATTTCTGCCCGTGACTTCGTCCGCGTGAAATTTCTTGTTCCGTCGACCCACCGCGTCGCATCGCATCGCCTGCCTGCGCTACGTTTAGCGTTCTTTCTGACCTTTTTCACTTTTTGCTCGGCCCCTAAGGGCTCTATCGTGATGTTAATAACATATAGCCTTTCTCAAGAATAGGACTACCAAAAATGCAAAAAAATTCATAAGTATCTTTTTTTTCGCCGTAAGCCATTTTACGAATAGGTCCTATAACTACTAAACCGTTCCAGAGATTACCGCTTTCAAACAAACAAACTCTTCAGATTTATTATTAGTAAGTATGTAGATATATAGAAAACGAATGGTTAACTTACCAATGGTTTTTATTTTTTGCTTTAAGAGCGTTTACGACGTACGGCATTTCATACAAACTTTCAAGCCCTTATTTTTCGAAATCAATGAACCGATTTAATGAAATCCATAAGCAGGATACAAGGGTCTAAAAAGTTACTTAAGAACATTTCTGTTTTTTTGAAGGTCTATGTTACGTCGCAGTTACCAATGATGAAACAATTAGTCTATTAAATAATTCAAGTGAATTTTTTACAACAGACATTCAATTTTAGACAAAATATTATCTAAACGTACAACAAATTTCAGGTAAATTTATGTATTTACCGGCATTTATCTGATATTAGTTGATACCTACCTACAACATATATGAAATTAAAAATTTCGTATAAGTACCATAATGGTATTAATTTTTTTATTCAATATTAATAACTAACTCTTAAAAATTAGCATGTTGTCAATGAAAAATATCAGAATTGCGTAAACGTATTTCAAAATACTTTCGCATTTATAATATTAGTATGGATAGTATATAGTATGGATATATAGATTAGTATACTTGTAGTATAGTATTCAGCTGCATCCGGTTAGACTGGAAGCCGACCCCAACATAGTTGGGAAAAGGCAAGGCAGATGATGATGACTTGTAGTATACTATTATCGATATACGTAACATCTTGAAGTTCATCGTTCAGCTAATTGTACATACGAGTACCATGCTTGTGAATAATTTTAAATTTTTATCTATCCAGCCCAGTCGCACGTGTAAAATTATGATCGATTTGGTAAATAGGTCACATAATAAGTCAATACTTTGTCGCGAATTATGGATATATAGACATGGTACATTATTGACGCGTTCATCGGCAAGCCTATTTTTAGTCATGGGCGCTTACGGGTTCATTATGCTGCTGGGTACTTTAATTGTAAAAAAGAAAATTCAAAAAAGTGATTTAAATCCGTTGAGAAATATTTCAATATTATTTCATCAATTGAATTTAATAATCAAGTTAATTAAGTTTAATCATTTCACCAACACCATTTTATAAGGTCATTGCATTTTCATAGTTGGTGTTAAAATGTAGGAATTGAAACCGTTGTTTTTTAACTGTGAGTAATTATTATAGAGATATTTCTTAAATAGATATTTTGTTTAGCAATGTAATTATTATTATTTAGCTTTATGGCCCTGTACAGCTACATTATCCGTATAAAGATAAAAATAGAAGTTTAGAGGCCAGTACACTTTTTTAAAGACATTAGTTGTATAATCTGGTTCTATTTTCAGCAGGTACTTAATGACTTAAGAAGTTATCTAAAATTGTTTCCTATGTTTTATTTATTTTCTAACAAAAAAAAAAAAACTTATCACATAGCTGGTAAAAAGCATTTAAATTTTTGTTGTATTACTTAGAATTAAATAATCTAACTGTATATCGTTTTAAAAACACTACCAATGCTTGTCCTGCGGAAGTGAAACCACAAAAACATTTTTAGATCTAAAATTAATAAGGATTCACAATTACAATTTGGCAAGAAAAAATCTAATACCAAATCTAACCTGTAATGTTTTGTTTTATTTATCTTTCGTTTTCAATAAGAAACTGGAAAACTCAGGTAACTTTGAAAGCCAGATTTTATTCATAGGGAAAGCGGTGACAGCTGTTGTCACGTAGCACAAACTGTCCGTCCTGTTGACGATACGAGAAACTATTTATTTTAACTCAAATAAAAATCATTTTTAGAAAGAAATGTATAGATACAAACATGTTTGTTTCTAGCAGAGATTTTACTATAGAATAATACTTTTATTAAGGTCACTTTAAATGAACTAGAACTTTGTTCTAAAGAAATATTTCAAAAGATCTTGGTTAAACAATTATTATGTCTAATTCAGAATTAGGTGATAGAGTAACGAGTCTAAGCTAATTATAGTGGTAAAAAAACTTGTATAAAATGTAATTTAAATATAACTTGCCTTCTCTTTATGAGAAGAGGTCTTTGCCCAAAAGTGGGACAATAATACGCTGGTATTATTATTAAATCTAAGTTATAACTTAAGTTATACTAACACAAATCATGCCTATATACGAGATTTAGAATGAGGTATTGATATCAATCCCATTTAAGTTACAAGGTCCATTGATCTATTAGGAGGTGAATCTATCAATAATTAAAACCCAGACTTTAAGTCATAAAATAATAATTATTAACAATTGTCAAATGACTAATGCTTTATCGGGTTAGTGTGTATTAGAACTATTTTTAAATGCACTTAAGTTGAATGCACTGTAAATACCTAGGTAAATACACATTGCAGTTTATGATTGATAAAGGAAAAAATGTATGTACTTACTTTATATTCTCTTGATGAAAGTGCATGACGTTAGTTAGGTTTAGAATTTTATTATTGTGATTCAAACTCAAACTCAAAGCATTTATTTCAATTAAACCATTTACAGGCACTTTTGAATTGTCAAGAAGTCGGTCTGTCAGAAAATATGAAGCTATTTGCCCATTCCAAAGCGTAAGTACCTATGGAGAATTTAGGGTAACTAAAAATTGTGTGTTGTTAGAAGATTTTGTTTAGAGCTTAAGTTAGATATGAATAAGCTTTTAGATCCTGTTAATAGAGCTTTATGAAAAAAAAAGATTTTAAGTTGTGAGACATACCTATTATACATTTCTAAGTTCTAAATGTGTGAATAGTTTTAAAAAATTTAGGTTCTTATTTCTAAGTTTTAAAAATTATGAGTATCAGTAAAAGGTAATAAAGTAATTATGTTATTTAGTGTACTTATATGAAAAAAAAACTTAGTGTTAAAGTAAAATGAAGGGATGTGTGAGAACTTTATTTATTCCTAAGTTAGCTATGAAAATTAGATTTTATAAAAGAAAGTAAGCAAGTACTTAAGTAATTTTTTTTAAAGGAATGCTAATGCTTTATTAAAAATGGGTGCGACTGTAATTCGTCTATCATCTGCATTATAAATAAAACAATATCGAGTCTAATCTAACTAAGCGATTACTTAGCTGTGCGTCACTTTGAAATTATCATATTATAATCAATCATCTTTATTAATAAAATAGGCAATATTGCTTGCGACTTAATTTAAATTCTAACTTAAAAACTCTTAATTCGCTTAAAATTCGTACCTACAACGAAAGTATTTTGTATCTATAAATAGTTTTGAAAAGTTCCCGAAAGAATTTAACTTCTTAGTAATTGACGGTGCAATTTATAAGATAAAAGAGTTTATTACGAAAACGATAAATTAAAAATATCCGAAATGAAACATATTTTAACACAAGAGCGCGCGTTGTTCCGAAATGAGGTTATCCGTATAAGTCTAACACATTTTTTTGTGCAAATAAATTTATCTGTATGCCACGACCTTGCTCCCAGCTATCGCCAAATTTTGCTAGTTCTAACGTCACATTGATAACTAGGCAATCTAGAAAAAACTTACCCGTTTTAATATTAAATTATATTGTTATAAATCCTCACAGCACAACACTTTGGTCACAATTTATTACGTGTAAATAAAAAAATAATGTGTTTAGTTTAGTCCGATCATGTCCCGAGAGTGCAGTATGTTGTTACGGGCCGCGGACGGGGTTATGCACATCGCTTGTTCGCCGGCAGCCAGCCGACTGGCGCGGCGCGCACGCAACATCCATGCTCCCCGCCCCCCCCCGAAAAAATACAACCGCGAAAATATGGCGGGATCCGACACGCAAAAACTGAAGGGGTGCGCTGCGCGTTCTCTCGCTGAGGTTGTATGCTAATCCATCGTGTGCTTCGCCCTTTTTTCCGGGGTGGGGGTGGGGGATGCAATTAAAAAGCCGCGCGTGCGTGTGGGGGCGCGATTAGAAAGGAGACGGCGGACGGAATGAGTCTGTCACCGCTTTTTTTTACTTTTTTCCTAGTCTGGCATTTTGTGTACGAATGCCTAGGTAGACTAAATCGATGGACTGTCTGACTAGATTATTGGTCGCGTACTGAGCGTGGTAGGTAGGTAACTTAGATAAATGTATCGCCGCCGTTATCTAAGAAATAAGATGATGCGCCATTTTTTTATAGCTAATGTTTTTTAATTGCATTTGTGTGTTAGAGATATTGTGGACTTTAATTTTTGTCTAATTAGTGTCAATTAATTAGCGGTTTTTTTCTATTTTTAAGTTCGTTAAATTTGACGTGTAAGAATAAAAGTCTAATAGTGTAGTTTTCTAGGAAATGCGTAGAAATACCGCTTTAAAGGATAAACGTAAAGATAAATCCCAAATGGTTCCTTTTTCATAAAGCTGCTCCTGTAGCGTTCACCTGAAAATGGACACAACTTAAATTTGAGGAAAGTTTTATTTAGAAAACCAGCGGGCGACGTCCTGCTCCTAAAAAATCCTAAATAAAAATAAAGCTTCACATTTTCTCGTCGTCTTTCGTAGTTTCAAAATTTCGACGACTAATTCTGCATTCTCCATTCTTCTATTTACTTTCGTCGCACTACAAAAGCTGACCTAGTAACAAAACTGCAAATTAATTACTATTTCACCAACCAACAATAGTGAAGACGTTTTAAAAACCTGCTCAACCTAATCTATGTGCCTTTCTGAATGGACAATGGTGTCGCGATCGAAAAGGGGTGTTTTGCACGGTTGCAGCTAGCTCGACGTTGCTCCAGAGCTCATCTTGCAACAGAATGTGGGAATAAGATGAGGGTCTGTTTAGACGGATGACCATCACCAACGGCTTGAGTTTGCAGTTTTTTTTTTAATTATTAGACTTACCGTTAAGTTAGTGAATTATTTTGGCAGTTTTTTTGGGTTATGAAAAGCATGTTTGAGTAAAGGGAATTCGTAGGAGATGAGAGAGAGAGATTTTAAAAGCAGTTTTGAATTAATTTGCTTTTCAATAGGGATTTTAACGGTTAGGATGATTTTTTTTTTCACTGTTTCAAGCATTTCTTTTATACAGTGATCTTTCTATTAATTTAAACTATAGTTAGGGGTTTGTTTCTGCAGTTTGTCAGCAGTTTTTGGTCCGGTTTGTTTTAATCAGTGGGTGACTCCAATTAATTAAATACTCCTCATTATTAAATAATTAATGAATAATAAAAAGTTGAAAATCTATTTATGGCATACCTATTAGATTTATAGCTTCTTTTTCAATTTGATTGAAATCTCTTTTTAGAACGAAATACATTATTGTAGCGCCCTTATTGTGTGATAAGCAGGAATCTAAGTTGGGAGAACACACAACCAGTTTTTTTTTTAAACGTAGACTTTTACACCTTCTGAAATTATATCTTCAATCTTCTAACACAGGCTAGATAAGCATACCTGCCAAGGATCCTAGATACATTAAAAATATAAAAAGGAACATAACTCATAATTTAATTTGAAGATAAAAAGAAATGTCGGCTATATGCAAAAATTTTGCTAGGCCAATAGTTTTTGGCGACACACTTAGATAATTTGTTTTTAGAGATAAGATAATGTCACAAACATTATCTTATCTCTATATCATCTATATATCATTCTAGTTTGGTTCGGGAAGTTCTAGGTCAATATATTGCTAGCCGTAATCGTGCTAGATGTAATTGTTGTAAGAATTTTTTTGTAACTAACAAAAAAAATGTAATTGATATTTTTTAGCAAAGTAAAAAATCATTAAATGGTATAAAGGGTTTTAAACTACGTTAAATTTAATTGTCTTGGTTTTAATTTAACGTAACGTTAAACATAATTATCATGTTTTAGACGAATTAATAAAGTTACTAACTTGAGCAAACGTTGAATTAATGCCATAAAAAGCTTATAAATACACAAAAAACAAAGTGATTAATAACAAAAATTCTAAACAGAAACTAAAAATAATACACAACAAAAAATAAAACACCCATTAAAAAGTACAAAAATCCGTTTCGCTACATTTAAATCCGCCAGTTAAAGACTCGATATAAAACAACAATTGTAAGGTCAACAGAGGATGCAATTCTTTACCGATCCTAATTATTTATGCAAGATTTGTCTAACTCGAGGTCCGGCGTCGCTTGCAAGTCAGCTATCCCCTGCATCTACGGACTTCACATTAACATAATAATAACACAGCATTCAGAGGGTTCAGCTAATTGTGAACATATTAAAATCAGTGTGTCTATTGACCATTCTTATTTTTTAATATGCAAATCTTCCAAGTTAATATATTTTTTAAACATTTCTGTCAAAAGAAAAATAATTTTGTGAATTCTTAATTTTACTTCCGGATTTCTAAAACGCATAAATTGTGGAGATAATGTGAGAAAATACACGGAGTTTTGTACTTTTACCAGTTAATAATGCAGTGGAACGGTTATGTGACTTACCTTTTCTATCGGCCGCCGTCGAACGCACAAAAATGAAACTCAACAAAAACAATCAACAAAGTTCAACAAAGTCACTGTATGAGAAGCAAAGTCCGGTAACAGAACACGACAGACAAATAAACAAACTTAACCCGAGTGTTGACAAAATATGCACCAATAAAAACTATTCAAATAGTAAAATTGGGATAGAATTCGGCGAGTTTGTGCGAGACTCGGTTTACGATCGTCAAGCGCCGACCGGCCGGCCAATCCGTCAGGCGACCGGTCCGATGTCCACACACGCACGTGAGAACTTCGCTCCAAGTTCGACTGAAAACTTTCCCCGACACGCGTCCGATAGTACCGCGCCGCGCGCCCGAAAGAACTTTCAAAAAATTTTTTTTTTTCTTAGGACCGAACCCGTAATTCCAGTAATTTAATTGCGGCTGTTAATTTCTATCTTTTTTTTTTGTTGAGTAAAAGTTTTTTTTTCCGAGGCGTCCACCCGTCCGGTTGGGTCCGGCCGGTCTGCAATATTAACACGAGCCGCGTCCACCTTTTGTAATGAAACGTTCACACATGCTTCCGCATTACCGTCCCGATGCCATCAATAATGAAGCCGGGCGGGAAAAAACAAAACGGGGCACCTCTCCCGGCGAGGCGCCCGCCGACACTACAGCCTCCTCGTCAAAGATCAGAATTGCATATCTGGGTTGCGTTAATGAGCGGGGGTAGGGGGTTCGTGGGGGGGTCGAAAAAGTGGCACCGCTCGCGCGCGAATATAAATTCATCGCCAAAAAATCATTACGCGGGGGGTGGTATTACGGGGCTTCGCTGCGCGGGTTCGTCCGTATAGTTTTTAAATCGGGCGCTCATTCGGCGCGGCGCCGCGGCGGGCGGAGGCCGCGACTGCACCTCGCCGCTCCCTGCACCGCACTATGCTCCACAACTATCACGCATGCACTTACTTCGCGTAC
Organism: Gortyna flavago; assembly: GCA_963669345.1. NCBI lineage: Eukaryota > Metazoa > Arthropoda > Insecta > Lepidoptera > Noctuidae > Gortyna > Gortyna flavago. The sequence continues at coordinate 1,383,769 of OY770139.1, forward strand.
GCCCAGACGTGCCAAGTTCAAGCGAACAGACGTAGTAGGGCTACGAACTTAAAAAAGACCCAGAAAGCTGAAAGCTGGCAATACTAATCCAGCATCCGAAAATAAATAAATAAATGCGCGGTAAATTAATGCGACGTAGCGCGAGATGGATTGATTTTTTTCAAACGGATAGAGAAAAAAGAGGTTTCACGTGTATGCAAATTCCTCTTTTCGACGACGATCGTAATCAATTTGTGCGTATTAAGCAAGCTCTTCCGCACACACACACACACACCAACACGCACACACGCACACACGCGCTTCTCAAATTAAATCTAATACAAAATTGCGTTTTATGTTGATGCTAGTGTAGATGTGTGTAGGGGAGCACAATGCGAACTCGCGGATGTACAGTCAGCCCCAACGCGCTGATTAGAAAAATTAAGAAATACATTACCAATTTTATTTATACTTTTTCGTCATTGATTATTTTATTTTAAATTATGCAATTGAAAAGTAAAACTAAATTACCCTTAAGCTCTTAATTACTCATCCACTTCACCCTAATTTTGCGTAAGATATAAACGTTGAAAAAGTAACTATAATTGTTTATGTTTGCATAGTTATGTATTGCTAGAATATGAGTATATCACACACGCGGGATTGGCGTGCCTAATCTAACAGGTGGCAAACCGACCGCCCCTACGAAATCTCTATGTTAGAAATAGTCGACAACATTTCTATTCAGTTCAGCTAGATACATATTGGAAATTAGCTGTTTTTTTGCACTTTTGAAAACTCTCGCTATAGAAAACGACAAAACTTATGAGAAAAAAAAATGGTCATCAGTAAAAAAAAACCCCAATCGATTCAAGTACTGTATGTAAAAAAAATAAGGTTATATCCAGTAGTGGACCTCTAAAGAAATACACTAAACATGGCCATATCAATAAAAACTACAAAAAAGGATTTTGATTTCGTAGCCGTAAGCGTAGCTTAGTTTCCTGCCTACCCTCGTTTCAAATCTCAAAAATAGTTCGTACATTTAAGAAAAGGATCTCCTTCGGGACCTACCAAAAACTATTTTTTACTTCCTGATAGATTAAGATAGGCTGGAACTTGCATATTTAATTTCCAATTCTTGGAGGGTAGTCGCGATTTGTCTGCTTCAATCTAAGGTTTGTATTGAGTAACTAACTGTATTTTTTGATACCTTTAAAAACAGAGGAGCAATTTGTAATTATAAGAACGTTCACAGTCTGATCTCAGTCTCAATCTGTCAAAAATACCTCCATTTTCCCTACATTTTTGACATTGATTGTCGCGACTAGATTTTGAACGTTTTCCACTATGGGAATTGGCCTTCAGGATACCTACCACGAGCTCTTAACGCGATCTACTTTAGGACCTAAACTGAACTGTTCCTCTAATTCGTACCATGACGTCAGTTTAACGATTCAATTTAGGCCGTGCCATCTGGATACCTACCACGAGCTCTTAACGCTCATTCACTTTCAACGATCCAAATGCCGCTGGCGTATTGGACGTCATGATACGACTGTGAGCGATACAGTTTAAGAACCTAAACTGTAATGTCTTGCTTTTGAATCGTTTTTAAATAGATCATGGTAGGCCTCCTGGTCTTGCGCAAAGTAAAAGTAAACGTTCGAGTAAGTTCCCCAAGGAACAATATTATCTATGAGCATTTCTCGATGTTGGTGATCAGTCAATAATGTCAACGGGTTAGTGCTCAATATGTCTTATATCTGAATATAGACGTCGACTTTTAAAAACTTCCAAGCTTTGCACGGATGCACGCAAAGATGCGGACATATAAATACTAAACCAACTGCTCAAAAACTAAAACCAAATTCATCAACACTATCCAAATTCATCACCAAAACAAAAGCGTAATCAACAAAATTACATAAATCCACACTTTTTCATCTCGTCACAGCATCAGCTCATTACGACAACAGCCAACAATTCTTCATCCGACTGTACTTTAAAACACACACAAGTGTAATGTTAAAAATGAATTACTAACACATAGGCGCGCCTCCCTCCCCGTTATACTCATTTTCATTTCGATGTTTTTGGGTTTTTGCGCAGCCAGGGGTGGGAACACCCCCCACAACCCCACACCCTCGCCCTATGAAAATAGGATATATTTTTATGTTTTATTTGCCCGGAAGCCAGTGCTTAGTTGCATGTTTATTAGAACTTTTTATTAGTAGAGACTGTACTGTTTTTGCCTTTTTTCCGGGTTACCCGGTATCAGATGATTTGCGATGACAATTCTATGGCGAACAGTCACGGCATGTTTGTTTTTCCATTTCGTGTTTTATTTGTAGGTTTTGTTGCAATGAACTAATATTTTTTGGGTCATCTCCAAATTGATGGCTGAGGGAGCCGAGGCATTGTCTTCAAGTTTTTTTTATTATTATGGAGCTGTCTTTCCGGGGTACGCGAAGTTCAAAGGGAGTGAGTTAATTAGGGAGCGAATGTGAGGTTTCAAGAAAAGAATATTTAGGTTGTCTCGATCGAGGGTACTAATAAATTCATTTATTCGCAATACCAAAAATTAAACAACTGACTTGTAAGCTGGTAAAAAAATATTCATTGAAACATAACATTTTTGTAAGAATTGGCCAGCATTCTTAATTAAGTACGCATTTGTAATGAAGATTAATAAAAATTGTTATTCTATAAGATATTTTTATTTTATTGGTTAATAATTGTTACATTTTTGAATAATATTATATTTCGAGATACTAAAGCAAACAATAATTTTGCATAACTAAGGTACATCTGGTCCTGTGACAGCAAACCTGTGTCTCACAGCAAAGTTGCCGTGTTATCATTGTCAACAAATAAACTTTCTTTCTTTGTAGACCACGTCAAATAAAAGACATGAAAATAAATCTTCAATTTTATCGATGACCTCAGTATAAAAATAAGCAAAAGATTCTCCTATTGCATACACATCAAGTATCAACCGATTTCAAGACACCATAAACAATAAAACCAATCCCTAAAGTAAAAACGTGTATAAAATCTAAATTCCGAATACCGTCATCATCCCTTGTATCCATCGCATGCCGGACATGAGCCTGTCCTAACTTCCAAACCACTCAAAACCCACAATTGGTGTTTAATTACTAGCTTATTAAAGATAAATTGTTTGGTTCCATGTCGGATTTAAATCACAATACCGGATAATTGAATGAACTATCAACACTGTTTAGTGAGGACCTATGGTAAGCTAAAGATAACATATTGTGTCTTATGTGTGTTATGCTGATAATAGGCTCGCCCCCTATTACATTTGACTTGAACATAACTGTTGAAATGTGGGTGTACTATAGGTACACCTTTGCTTAACCCCTCGGAGATTATAGGTGTGATGTTATGTTTATTTAATTATTACAGTTGACCAATTAGCTAAATATTGCTAGGTTTTTAAACTGTAAACATCATACCAGTAGAGGGGTATCGAATATATAAACTTTTTAAAATACTATTTGAACCAAGTTATCTACTTGCCCGTGCGCTATCATCAGTACAAAAAGTATTGACTATTTCGAATTTTGTACAAATCCGTTCTGGCGTCTGTGTGTTACTTCTCATTTCAAATTATGTTAGTAGATCACGCTTATCGCTTAATATAATCTAATACTAGATCCTCATGTTCATGTGGAGCTAGTAATTAGCTTATATCAGTCATTAGATCTGTAATTATCAGTAGCAGATGTTCATCTGCAACTGATAATGACTGATGCGTTACCGTTATTTTAAAAAGCAGCCATGACGTACTTATTCAGAAGCACTATTAACAGGAGGTTTTCCGGTAAGATAAGGGACTGACTCCATGCAGGAAGCATGGAGTCAGTTCCTTATCTTACTCTTCTCTGATGTCAGCACGAAAGTAATAAAAAAATCTGTAGTAAAATTATGTAAATTACAAGTCATTTACTCTATGAGATTTTCCGTCGGCAAAAATGACAAACTTCCATACAGACTTCCATTACTTATTTAACCCCTTTAAGGGATGAATTTTCAAAATTCCGTCCTCAGTGCACAGGTCAGCTTCGCTAAAAGCAACTATTATGCAAAATTTTATGCCTCTGGACTCTGCGGTTTAGGCTGTGCGTTGTCTGTCAGTGTGTGAATGAATTTAATTTTTTTATTAAGTAGTTAAGTCAGCTTGACCAACTGGCCATAGTGTAACGGTCGTAGATTTATTCCTAAACACTTGGCCGTCAATAGGGAAACTTGCACCTCAGCCAGTAATACAAATGAAGTCCCTACTCCAGTTCTCTTTTTTAGAAAAACCCGAAAATTCTTCACATCAACTTGTGACATAGAGAAATACAACAACTGCAAAAATTTAATTTATTAAAAAAGATTCAATTGATTACGTAATATAATTCAAAGTAATATTTCCTTTTAATTGTATGATATTCAGTTCTAAACTAATCAATAAAAAATAATGAATTAGCACCTACCTTTCAAACACACACGTACATAAAAAATCCTCTAAAACGCTCTAAGCAACATTAAACCCCGGATCACAACCCCCCAGCACAGTCAAAGTATAACCTAACGCAGACGTAGAGGGACGAAACAAAAATAAACTATGCTACGAGGCAAGGGGTTATGTCGTAGCAACTACGTAGGCGCCTACGACGCGTAGACGTCTACGAATGTATTCGACGTGTAGTTGACAGGGGTGGATGTACTAACGTGTTGGTCAGTATGGGGTATTTTTAGGGATGACTAATTATTGGATTCTTTTTCATTTTGATAATTGTAAAAAAACACAAGGCAAAAAACGCTGAAAAAAACACGTTTCTTGTTTATGTAGACAGTTGAAATATTCAGAGTGTGTATTAATAAAGATAAGGTTTGCGAGCACATTCGCAAGAAGCTGGCAATATGATCACAACAGTAATATTTTGTCATTGTTTGTCTTATTGCTTTTAAGCATATGCATGTATTTATGTATATTTTTAATTGTGCTTATATATTTATATGTAATTTGTAGTTTTAATAGGTTTATACATATCTTTATATTTAAAATATTTATTCCTCAAATTTCATGATTGCACCTACCACTTTTTGTCTCTGCATCACCCAAAGGTTGACTGGTAGAAAATGCCTATGGCATTAAGTCCGCCTCTGTACATTTATGTACTTGAAGTACTAAATAAAATTAAAATTAAAGGCCCCTTTAATTTTTATGAATAAACCCTCTGTTACTGGAAAGTCATGAAGTATTTAAGACTGTCGGACCCCAAACTACAAACTACTAAAAGTTTGCATACATTTCTACACGTCCATTATGAGACCTTGTATCAGAATATTATACCTAATAATAAAATAAAGTATTTAGTGGGCAATAATTTAGTACCTAATAGGATACTGGAATAAAAAAAAAATAAGCCAGATGCCGTCGACATTTCATGACTACCCCTGATCTACGTTCACCAGTTCGGCAAATGGAAGTCACCTACAATGAATCATTCGAACACATCATAGACATATTTACATGCTCTTTGAAAAGGCTTCTAAGCCTTTTGTATGAGACATTTCAGCTCTTAGACTAATTATATTATTGTTTTTAAAATAGTTCATGTTCTTAATGTTTTTCATAATAATAGTGTGTAATATAACTGTCATGGCATGAACTGAAGGCCAATTCCTGTAATTAAAAACGTTCAAAATCTAGTCGCAATCAATCAGCGACAATCATTGTCAAAAATCTAGGGAAATAAGTGGTATTTTTGACAAATTGAGACTCAACAATTGAGATCAGACTGAATCTTCTTAAAATTACGAGAATTGCCTCTCAGTTCACCTTCTACTGACGCTAAAGTTTTATTTATTAATGTTAATCTGTAAAGCGCTGGCTACATTATTATTTTAAGGTACTTATATATTTCTGTTTGTACACTCATATTATAAAGGCGAAAGTTTCTGAGTGTGTGTGTGTGTTTACATGTTTGTTACTCCTTCACGCTCAAACGGCTAGACCAATTTTAATAAAATTTTGTATGGAGGTAGCTGACAGCCTGCATTAACATATAGTCAACTTTTTATACCGATATTCCTACGGGATCGACACTTATGCGGGCGAAACCGCGGGGCGCAGCTAGTATTGCATAATGTAGCTTTTTGTTGTTCCTATTTAACTCAAACTGTAGTTCTAAGTCGACAGACATCAATATAGCGGAGCAAAAACCCCACTCCCTATAATGTTACCGCCTAATCTCTCCCTCAGTTAGACCAACACAACTCTGTGCCAGACACTTTTTATGCCATACAGAAAAAAAAAAGGATTCAATAGCTACGGGGTGAAACGGACAAGCAAGGGATATATCATGGCAGCCTTTAAGCGGGATTCACTTCCCAATTCCGAAATATCTTTGATCTACACATACGAGCACATTGCTGCTCTTAATGTTTCGAGAAAACGAATAATCGTGCAGAATAATTGCATGTAGGTCCCAAAGTAGCATGATCATTTTTTATAACAGTTTTAAGTAGATTGGAATACGATGGAATGTTGCTAGAGACAGCTACAAAATTCAGTGTTTACAATAAACTAAACTCTAAAAACTCTCTAAACGCACGAAGCTATCTCGGCAAGTCAAGACGAAGATTGCGGGTCGAGCTTCACTCCTACTGAAAGTACGGCAGCAAAATACATAATTGTGTGGTTAAGGGGCAGGGAGGCGTTCGCGCTGCAGTGGGACAATAGAGGCTAGTTAGAATCGCTATAACAAAAGTATTATTATACCGGGAACCCCCGATAGATCTAAAATCATATTGTTTAGAAATGACCTCAAAGTTACATTATTATTAACATTATAGACAATTACAGCTTTGAGCAGTTTGGAGTCGAAACTCTCGGGTCATGGGGCCCGAGTGCGCGTCTCCTTTTTAACGAAATTTCTCGCCGGCTGGTTGACACTTCTCGTGACCAGAGGCTTGGGTTTTTCTTTGGCCAAAGAATTAGCATTGCTTTTCAACGTGGCAATGCTGCCAGTCTTCTGGGCACGTTTTCGGATGACAGCGGTGCGGACAAGTACTTCGATTTGCTTTTGTATTTATTTATATAATTGTAAAATTACAAATGATTTTATTTATGTAAGTAAGTTTGAACAAACAATTTTACGCGTCAATCATATTTCAAAAACTAGATGAGGTCGGCGTTTCCTATCTGACTACTCTGAGAAAAGAGGCCGAGACAAACTCAGAGGTCTCTTTTAAAGTCTAGACATAATCTTGGTCAAATAACGTGAAGACCATGTAGATTGGTGTCTGAAGTGGTCTTTTGAGGAAAGAACCACACAGATTGAGTGGACCTGTCCAGTCAGTGCGCGCATTTGTCAGTTGAGTATAGTTGCTGTTAAATAATATTGTATTTAAAAAGATTTAATATTTTACACTTAATTAAACTATCACTTCGCCCTACCCCTTCTTACATTTTGTTATCAAAGTAAACTAAATTGTTTAAAGTTAACCTAACCTAACGCATTTAGATCAATTAGTTTGACGTTGAGGTAACTAAGTTATACCTGAGACCGAATTTCCCGGTGAAATATAAATAATTTAGTTTCTCAGAGAGACCTGACTTAGTAAATTTATAGTCAATTTATTTTATAAAAACCTATTAATTTTCAAATTTAGTAATTCTAGTAATCGGAATGTTATGATTGAGAACTGCCGACGTTGATAGGTCAAATTTCATCTAAAATTGTTAAATAATTTCTTAGAATTTTCCATAGCATTCATTCCTCAGCTAAATTAGTGAAGAAGGCTCAAGACACAGGTCGACGACGTATGAATGGTTGTCTTCATTAGTTTTTTTGACTTTGAATCCTTTTGGTTGGGTAGGTCAAGCCTGTATGTTTTATTACAATAGAATAGAATACTACGTCACGTCCTACGTCTATCTATTACGTATTTTTTTATTCTTTTGGTGACCAGTACAGGTATGTACAGTATTGTATAGTATATCACTACTCATATTAACTTATAGCATAAATGATAATACCAGCCTTTTACTATCCCAAAGGGCCTCTTCTCATATAGAGAAGACACGAGACTTCATCATCATCTGCCCAGCCCTTTCCCAACTATGTTGGGGTTGGCTTCCAGTCTAACCGGATGCAGTTGAATACCAGTATTTTACATGGAACGACACGAGACTGTATGGTAAGGTGTATGGTGTATGATGGTATGGTAAGGTGTAAATGCAAATCTTCTAATAAATTATTTTACTTCTGTACCTAAGAGTAGGTTTGTACAACCATGTTTACACGTCAATGATATTTTAAAAACTAGATGAGGTCGTTTCCTATCTGACTACTCTGAGAAGAGAGGCCTTGTCACGTCATTCTTCGTTGGTGACAGACACATTGTACATGCTTTAATACTCATGTATACCCCGACAGCATTCGTCCAGCACCCACACATGAAGAGAAGCACATGTTAAACATTAATCAACCACAGTCCAAGTATTCATCAACCACCATTTTTGTACAAAAAAAGTTGCGCCCGAAAAACAGGCGTATTGGCGATAAAAAGAGATAAAACAACACGCACACACGTAAACAAAATGAAAAGTAGTCATTTTTGCGCCAATAGGGTTATTACTGTAAAAACTACAGCAAATGAATTTATTATAGATCGTGTGGGGTTGGGAACGCCCCCTCCACCCCGATAACAATATAATTTTATTTTTAATACGCCGATAACATATAGCGAGGTTGCGACGCCTGTGGCTGGGATGGGAGTGGGTTCGATGCTGCGACGATACGAGGCATCGGCTTTAAAAATTCACTAATAGGGAATTATTATGCAGGATTATGTTTCCTGATTGCGTTGCTGGAAATTGTCATTATAGAGTTGAAAGACAAGGTTTTGTAAAGCGCATGGTGTTCGCTAATTAAAGTGGGAAGGAAGTTGTTTTGGCTACCACTGACGCGGACAGAGGCGCGCCACAGAGGCGCTCGACATGCGTCTCGAACTCAAGACCAAGACTCGCGGTTTCAAGTTCGAATCCCGATGTATGGCGTACTAAAATGCACATTGACTAAATATATTGCGCTGTATTTTGTAATTATATTCCCTTTCGCATTTGGACGTGAATCATGTAACCAATATTTTGATTTAAATGAGTGTCCGTGGAGTTTCTTGCCCGTTCTTCTCCATATGTACCTACTACGCTTTGGAATGAGCAACTTACCTTCATCTTTCTGACTGACTGACTCCTTGAATATTCAAAAGTGACTGTAATTGGTTTATTTGGAATAAATGCTTTGAGTTTTGAGTTTGAGAGTTTGGATATCCTAAAATGGGGAATCCCCCCATGGCATATTTTAAGGCATAATATTGTTTGGAATAACATTTTCGCATAACTTTTATAAGCATAATAATACTGTGGCATAATAATACTTTGGCATAATGCAAATGTTAGCATAACTATCATTAATTGGTCTAATTTGTTTTGGCATAATTTGAAGTTGCATACATTTTTAAGGCATAATATTTATTCATCTAATAATCATGAGCCATAAATATAAAACAGGTGTCCTGCCATTTACATGCGAAGCTTTTAGACCACAGTATTAGTTGTTCTTGCAGAGTTCGTACCGACATGAAAGAAGAAAATAATCTTGATTTAACAATAATAAAAAGTACGTAATGGTAAGAAAATGTGATTATTGTAGGTAATTATTACCTGGCTTGATGACTGTCCAAAGACATCTGTAACAATAACAAAACAAAACATTAGTTTTAAACCTTAATTTGACAAAAAACATACGAAAACAAGGAAATAATTGCATGAATTGATAAATAGTCATCATCTGCCTAGCCTTTTCCCAACTATGTTGGGGTCGGCTTCTAGTCTAACTGGATGCAGCTGAAATACCAATATTTTACATGAAGCGATGCTTATCAGACCTCCAAAACTCAGTTACTGGGTAATACGATACCCCTTGGTAAGACTGGTTGTCAGAATTTCGGGCTTCCGAAGACCCGTAACGACTGCCAAAGATCCAAGAATTAATGCCGGGAACAAGGGCACGGAGGAATTTGATATGTAAAGAGGGTCACCCATCGACGGACCAACCGCAGCAAACGTAGCTTAACCTGATCGATCGACCTGTGCAGCTGTTATTACTAAGCCACAGTCTACCATTAATTGAATTGAAAAATAGTAATGAAAAAATACACATAGGAAACTGGAAATGACTAACTTAATGAATAGTACTAATCTAGAAACAAATGACAACGAGAAGAAAAGTTTTGTTTATTAAAAACAGTACTAGGATATCTTTCATTTGTCACAATTTTATATGAAACTGCAAATCATCATGAATATCAAAAACAAGTGATCTAAAACTATGTAAACGTAAAACGCAGTTTAGTCTGTAATTTTTTTTTTATTGAACACGAAACTGACCAACTGTTCAAACGATACTATTTAGTTACAACGGCTATTAGAATATGTGACAAAACATCTGTTTCAACTTAGACAGAATTTGTGCCAGTATACATAACGGCACAATGCCATCATATTGAATGTGTATTTACTATCTTTATTTTGTATTTACTTAAATATATTATTATGAGGCTGAATTTTAGACCAATCAAGGTTGACTAGAACTAGGAGGAAATATGGTTGAAGTATTTATACTTGTAACACATATATTGATTATATAATTTAGAGTCGGTTGTTAAATAATAAAATATTAGGTATGTAGGTTTCTGTGCTAAATAAGTCATCACTGACTCAAGGTAAATGAAACTCATCATCAATCTGCCTAGCTTTTCCCCATTTATGTTGTTGTTGGCTTCCAGTCTAATTGCATTCAGCTGAATACCAGTATTTTGCGGAGCGATTGCCTATCTGACCTTCACAACCCAGTTACTGGGTAATACGATACCCCTTGGTAAGACTGGCTGTCGTGACGACCCGTAACGACTGTCATAGATCCGCGAATGAGAGTCGGGTCGGCTTTACGTGCTTTCCGAGGCAAGTACCTAAGTGGTTTCATTGACTTGCCTTGGGAAGCACGTTTAGTTTCGTTACGGTAGTTTAAACTTAGACCTAATAACCTGGAATAGGGAACACGTTGTGAGCGAGTTTCGTGATCCATGCTGAATGAGAAGGAGCTTTTATCCAGTAAGAGAGAAACTATAAAATTAACTACTAAACCTGTCGGCCATAGAATGCTGCTAGTAGTAACTCAGGTCTGTTCCAAGAGTATTTTATGAAGATATAAACAAATGGGTCAAAAAAACCGGCCAAGTGCGAGTTGGACTCGCACACGTAGGGTTCCGTACCACCATACAATATTTAACACAACATAACACGTTTGTTGTATGGGCGCCCCCCTTAAATATTTATTTTATTCTGTTATTAGTATTTGTTGTTATTGCGGCAACAGAAACGTGTCATGAGCCTGGTGACAGATGGACAGCGGAGTCTTAGTAATAGGGTCCCGTTTTACCCTTTGGGTACGGAACCCTAAAAAGTATCTGTGGATGCCAATTTGTAATGCCACTTACAAGTTGTGTGCTTTGATTATTTATTTTTAAATCACCTCAAAGATGTTTTCTAATTGAAATATGAGGATAATTTTATAACCTCAATTTTCGTTGATTTTATTGAAATTCCAATAATTAAACAAATGGTATTCAAACCATTATTTGTTGGAATACGAGTGGTCTACAAAGTAGAACATTTATAAATGAATGAATGTGTTACTGTCTATAATGAGTGATTGCGTAAGAATTTACCTTGAGCAGGGTTTGTTTACTTTTGCAACAGATATTCGTTACTTATATGAACTATTGAAGAAGAAACAGTCATACCACGTCATATCACAATACTAGAAGCCTCAATAGCTAATCCCAATACGTTTATTCCTTTCATTTTTAAGCCTACACCAGAAAACGTTCTAATTTCTGATGACTACATCAGAAAATACTAATACCATAATCTCCGAAGTCTTATATTTTCAATTATACATACGAGTACGTAATTATTTTATAAAAAAAACCCTTAAAACCAAATCCGATTGCCACATTAGGGGGGAAGTCATAACCCAATTTTGGGGCTAAAAACCTAGTAAATGGAATATACGAATGTCGTGTGGAGACAATATGAAGACTCGACGCCCAAAGTGGAATTTAAATATGTAAGGAATTAGGAGAGGGGTCGCTCCCCCCAAAGGGGGGAACGGTGAGGGGGGAGAGGAGCGGGAGGTTTTTCAAAACTAGAAAGAGATGAACATCGTGCGTTAGTATCGCGATCCGGTGTTTGGAGGTAAAGGGATTGAGTTAGAGAGATAGATCCTGAGATATCGCTGTGCGATGAGGAAGTTGTTGGTCGATCCGGATAGTGTTTGGTTGCGATGTATTTAATACAAATAAGAATTATTCATGTTCTAAATGCTATTATTTAATTATTTATCCCTGTTCCTTATGTTGCTGTGCCCTTACAGGGTCCATAACTGTATCTTAGCTTTAAGCCTATTTGTAACACCTTTATTTACATTATGGTATGCAAATAAATGAAAATGAAAAATGTGAAGAATATTTCTTGTGGTTTAATTTTTGATTGTAAAGTTAAAAAGGATACATAGTCATGAGTGTTTATCTGATCATCAATGTCAATAAATTAAAAATAATTGTGCATTTGTGCCAAACGTTTAAAAAAAATGTTCAAGTTATTACCCTTAAATTTTAAAGTGTGGTGAGAACCAAATGATTGAAACTATAATTACTTGAACTCTTAAGTATGTTTCTAATGTTCCCAATTAAAAACTGAGTGCTTATGCTACAAGTCTTACTTTTAAATTGTATTTAAAACACTGTAGATCTTATTTAAATGTCAAAATTGTATGGTTAAACAGTTGTGGTTAAACAAAAAATTAATAAAAGGGAATCATCGATACGACGAAAAAGAAGAAGAATTGAACACTTTGACCCACCTCACGGTTTTCAAAACAATATAATTCCTTCCTCCCAGCTTTTCTATCCTAAATTCCGTTTGTCTCAAGACGTATCCTAACATACAGCTCCTCGTGCAACCCGCACGCACGCGCTCTGTAATGAGCCCGCGCGGGGGGAGGGTAGTTAGACAATTTTACAACTGCGCCGCTCCGTTTTTTGGCGTTCTCTCCTCGCTAGGTGTGTGCGCATAGATTATGTTAGAAGATGTGACGCTAATGTATGGTGAGGGTTTCATGCCTAAACTGGTAGATGTAGAACATAATAGAATACTCTTTATTATTTACACCATATAAATCATACTAATATTTTAAAGGCGAAAGTTTGTGTGTGTGTGTATGTGTTTATATGTCTGTTACTCCTTCACGCTCAAACGGCTGGACCAATTTTGATAAAATTGTGTGGAGATAGCTGACACCCTGGATTAACATATAAGCTTTTTTTTCGGGTATTCCCAAGGGATCGACACTTAGTTACATATTTAAATGTAGAAAAGAACTAACAAAAAAGAGGAAAGAGGGAAAGAGCTATTTTATAGAAGATTTTCTCTCACCTATATCGGGAGGTATAATTTTGACAATAAATAATGCCGTGGTACAATGTAAGCCAATCAGCAAAGTGGTAATGAAAGATGAGTTTTGGTAATGATGCAGTGTTCATAAAGGAGTCAGAGACCTCAATGCCGATCAAGTCAACTTGCCAATAGTTGTTCCAATAATATTTTTTCTCTTCTATTTATGAGCAAGACTATACTGATTAAGGTAATATTTTTTGGTCATACCAATAGAAAAAGTTTAAAAAAATATGCTAAAAAATGTTCGCCGATAGCTCCGGGTACAAAAATCCTTTACCACTCGAACACATCCAAACTCTTAAAAAAAGTCAATAAAAACAATTGAAAGTTTCAACTGCGTTTCCTTCTCAGAGGACATTCCTTACTTACTTAAACAGTCCTGTCTCTCTCTCTAATCTTTGTCACCATCTGTAGGTGCGCACAAATTTGCATATGTCGAAATAATTTAGGGGGTAAACTCCACACACTCGCAGGACGCTAATGTAAGCCCGTATCGGCACCGTTGGAATAAGAAATTGGCGTAGATGCGACATTCCGCTAACATTTTTATGTTTATGTCCCTATTTTTATGGGCCTAAGTTGTAAAGGAATGTCAGAGTTTTAGTAATCTTGTGAAGAAAGAAAGGTAATGTGGGCGTTATCTTGGAGTGGCACGATGTGGAGGAATTTGTGACTTTATTGTGGAAGTAGTTCAAAGGCCGATCGGATCAGGTTAAGCTACGCTTGCCGATGTTGGTCTGTGGATGGGTGACCATCTTTATATACCGTGACCCCTCCGTGCCTCGGAAAGCACGTTAAGCCGTTGGTCCCCGCTTTCATTCGTGGGTCTTTGACAGTCGCTACGGGTGGTCCGAAGCCGAAGAAACTCTGACAACCAGTCTTACCAATGGGTATCGTATTACCCAGTAACTGGGTTGTGGAGGTCAGATAGGCAGTCGCTCCATGTAAAATACTAGTGTATAAGTGGCGAGACCACCCGCGGCGCGTAGAAAAAAATGTTCGGGGACAGTATTGAGCGCGTCATGGAAAAACCCGGGCGTGTGAGTGGGTATTCAGCTACATCCGGTTAGACTGGAAGCCGACCCCAACATAGTTGGGAATTGTGGGATGATTGTTCAAATAGTTAGTTATTTTTCTGTCATTTCGTAAAAAGAGCTGATGTCATGGTGAAAAATCATCCAGCAGTTGTTAGCTGGGCCCATAGTTAAAGAACGCTAACTTGGAGGTAAAGTTATTAGGTAAATAGCTTTTATTTGCGACTTACTACCCGCCGCCGCGCTATGCCTTTGTTTTTTCGACTTTTTTTGGTTTTCGCTCGGCTGCCAAGCATCCTAGTGTGTGTGTTTGTTGCATATATCCTTCCTCATGAATTGGGCTATCAAATACAAACATATTTTTTAAAAATCCGACTGATAGTTCTTGTGATTAGGGAGTTCAAACAAACAAACTCTTCAACTTTATTATTTGCATATAGATAGGTACGAGTACATAGATAGGAAGCGTTTTTAAAGAACAAAGTTCTGTCTATTCCGTACAGAAATACTGAAAGTTAAATTAAGAAAAGTTATATAACTAAGGTGGGCTGGAATAAATCGGATTGACGTTCTGTTCATATTAAATATTATTACTATTTAAGTTTTCCTTATAAAATCTCTTTGTAGTGGTTATGATTTCTTTAATAGCAAAATAACTACATTCATATTTAATAGAGGGGCCCGTGGCTAAATATTAACAGCCCCACAGGTCGATTGATCAGGTTAAGCTACGCTAATACAATACAAAATGTTTATTTTCAGTACCAAATAGTTTACATTAGTTTATGATTGGAGCCTCCTTTTAAGCATGATGACGCCTGTGTTAGGATACTCCGCACTTTCATAGCGTTGGCTTGCCGCGGTTGATCTGTGGATGGGTAACCATCTTTACATACCGACAGCCCTCCGTGCCTTTGAAAGCACGTTAAGCCGTTGCTCCCGACTGCAATTACCTCTATTCTGTTTATTTATCACTTAAGGAATCCCAATATGATCGTAATCGTAATATGATATTTTTCCAACTAAAACTAAATATTCTATTTTAGATGGAAGCCCTTTCTATGCACCCTAATGATATGTGATACACAAATCAGACAATGAAACCTTGTTACGACTATAATTTATATTACGCAGAGAGATTCAAATATTCAAATTACTCTAATATTCATGAAAAACCAGCTCAGTGCGAGTTGGACTCGCACACGAAGTGTTCCGTACCACACAATATTTAACACTACATAATTATATAATGGCAAAAATATCACTTTTGTTGTATGGGAGCCCCCCTTAAATGTTTATTTTATTCTGTTTTTAGTATTTGTTGTTATAGCGGCAACAGAAATACACATTCTGTGAAAATTTCAAATGTCTAGCTGTCACAGTTCATGAGATAATGGACAGTGAAGTCTTAATAATAGGATGACGTTTTTACTCTTTGGGTACGGAACCCTAATAAACCCGCTGAAAGTGTATAGTTTAGTATTTATCTAAACGATGTGATATGAGATGTATAAATGCTGAAAATAAGCTTCTTTATAGTGTTTCCTTTCGGTTAATTATTTCAGGATTAGATTCGTTTTGACAGTAGTTTTGACTGGTTAAAAAGTACATTAAGGTACAAATATCATCGTATTCAAAACCCTGACATGCTTTAATTATTAAAATATTATTTGTGGAGATAAGACGCTTTTCTCACTTATTACCGTTTGGAATTAAACAACATCCACTAAATATTTATACGAAAAAAAAAAATATGAAAACCAAATCTAAATACTTACCAACCCAAAAGGTAAATACGAAAATAAAAACATCAAACATCGGCTCTACATCCGGTATATTACCTTTATGGCCGCTCTACCTCACTTATAACTGTTCTAAGTCTACTAAAGGAAAATTTTCGCTCATAACGTACAGAAAATAACGCGGGGGAGAACTCTAGTAATTTCTCGATACTCTACATGTGACTCTATGTAGAGCTACACGCTTATGTACGAAGGCTCTGATTGAAAAATTAGGGACTAATGTATGCGTAAATTAGACGGTAATAGAAACTGGAGATGTAGAGATTATTTGAAGATTGTACCGGAAGGTTTTAGAGATATGACATCAAGGAATTAAGGAAATGCTTAGGATTATTAAAAAGTTCATAATTTTAAGGAAGTTTTACAACTTTTTTGTAAATTTTTTATGTCAGTAATTCGTCAATCTGCCTAGCCTTTTCCCCACTGTGTTCGGGTCAGCTTTCAGGCTACCCGGATGCAACTAAACACTAGTATTTTCTTTTCAATTTTCTTCGAGAACATACTAAAATTATAACTATTTCTGCAGACGTTTTCTGGTGCATATTAAATTTATGCAATAGTATTTGCATTTTTTAATCTGTCACTACTATGAAAATGACCTCGAGGTGTTACAGGTTACAGCTGTATTTGTGTGCTGTTTTTAGTATTTTTTTAGTGGTGGTACCACTCAAATTCTACCCATGTACCAGACCATACCTGACTGAGAAGACTGACCAAAATAGACCTAGAGTTACTTACACTCAGTAACTCGAGGTCTATTCTTAGATTGAGAGACTGAAGTTAAATTACATCAAATTAATACACTCTGAATAAAGAACACATCAGAGGGGCAATTATCATAATTTTGAGAACGTTCACAGTCTGATCTCAATCTCAATCTGTCAAAAATACACATAATTTCCCAAAATTTTTGACAACTTTTTGACATTGATTGTCGTTCATAATTACGAGAATTGGTTTTCAGGTTTTAAAAGAGCCTCAACGATAGACAATACTGTTCGGTTTAAAAATCTCATCATGTAAGCTTAGGTGAACTGAGAGGTTAATTACCTAGTATCAGATGGAATGACAACTGACTTCGAGTGTCCACGGTGAACACAAAAGACTCAGCCGGTCTTTTGAGTACTTTTAGTATACCATGAGTAACCAGTCTGCAATGAATCTTGCTAACCAACAAATCTATCCACCACATCGTAACCTATTTTCCCAGCTCGTGTCAACACGATAACTGTATTAGCAGTCTCCACAAACACACACCCTTTAAAAAAACTAAAAAACGAAGTCTGACCAAAAAAAAAGAGCACACAACTGCCCATTCACTTCAAATAAAAATAAAAACACGGAAAAAATGCAAAAAAGACAAAAAAATCACGCGTTACATGGTAATTGAAGTACGCTATGGTGAGAGTGAAATGATTTTTAGACCTTTTTTTTAGTTCACGCATCCCAACTGAAATATTTCGGTTGAAAGCCTTTATTTTATCACGCCAGCGTTAGAATCGAGTTCGTCCGATGAATTTTTATTCACCGGCTTTATGTAGAAAGTGAAATTTCCGATTTGTTTTACTCTCACTTGCTTTTTTGTAGTGCTGTGTTTGTAAATATAGGGTTTTTTATTTTTTATAGCTTGCGTGCGATTTATGGCGAAAATATGAATGAATTTAGGAGGAATGCGGACGTGTCTGTGTGCTTTTAAAGACATTTTTTTCTGGGTGTTGTCTTTGGTTGAACTTGATTGATAGATTTTGCGTTTTTGCTCGGACGTTTCCATCTTTATTTATAGATATTTTAATTTACTTCTATGGTATAAAGTAAGACCAGTGTGTTATTATTATCGAAGTGTTTCCTGATAGCTCGAGTACGAGTGGAAAATGAGATCCAGAAGATTGGCAGTAATATTTTCAGAGTTCATCATTTCCTACCATTGTGGTTATTATGCAAATATGGTTATTCGGAAATATCTTCTAATCTGCTTCTGTAGCTTTTTTAACTAACCAATTTTCTGTAAATATTTTTTTTAATTTAACTGTAGCCCTCCTGGAAATACCTAGAAAGAACTTTCTTTCAAATCACACTAATATTATAAAGGCGAAAGTTTGTGAGTCCGTGTGTGCGTGTGTTTATATACTTTTAATCCGATTTTCCCACGGGATCGAAACTTATACGGGTGAAACCGCGGGACGCTGCTAGTATAATATATTGTCTAAAATCTTGTATGTATTTTTTCTCTTAACGGGCGTCTCTTTCCTTTTATCTATTGTGGTATAGTAATTTTATTTTAGGTGCTTCGTCCTCTCATATAATTAATGTATACCAAATATACAAAACATTTTTTATTGAGTTTCTAGAACATTCTTCACCATACGAAACTTTTGGAAGGGGCGACCAGAATCAATTCTATCTTTTCGTAAATTTTGACGTTCAAAAGTGCCATTTTTGTGACTATTTGAAATAAATAATTTGACTTTCACATTGGGCAAAGTTCTTTTTCCTTTTCAGGAAATAGCATTTAGACAGCAAAACTCACTCCATTAAAAGCCTAACCATAGAGTTTGTGGCTGCCCTCCGTCAGTAATAACCCAAGCCGGAAACAAAGTCTAGACGACTCTTAAACCTCTGTTCATTGCTTAACGAAATAAAAGATTGAAGCACAAAATATTGTCGCTGAAATACGTTAAATTAGTTTACTGTTTGTGTGAGTTCTTTGAAGAAATTAGGCTAAGATATGTGAAGGTGTTTTCCCTCGTTTTTGGATTAATTACAAAGACGTAAAGAGTAAATAACGTGATTAAAGCTTGTTTTCTATACTTTAAGAGAAGTTCTAAGTTTTTTGCTGATATAGGAATATAGACTGTCTTCTATTTTATTTAGGAGGTACAGTTTCAAAGATAAATGTTTCAAACGAATACCAAATAGGTAAAGATTATTCGTCAAAGATTCCTTGTGATCGGAATTGCCCAAAACCTGACAAATTCTTACAAGGAAAACCGTAAATTTCCGGTTTAACTATACCGAACTTTAGCCCAATTTTTCTTCTTCGAAATGTTTTATAAATATGATTAACTCAATCATACTATTTACACCACCCTGCGCATTTCTGTTATATAACTCTAAAATAACTACTTATTAGTACAATACAATAAACCTATAGTATTTAAACTGTTTTTAACTTTTACACGAAACAAACGACAAATCAAAACTTACTTGCGTTTAAAAAAAAACTACAAGAAAACACTTCTTGCATACTATCGCCTTTAAATTGCCACATGCAAGTAATCATACAATTTCCCTCTTCGCTCCGGAATCCCTTAGATGTGGGTCAGTATATCTTGGGCAACGCACCCCCACTTGGGGCAGCCAACCCTAATGCTCCGTCTACATGTTCTTGAGGAATGTCTCGGTCAGTGTGTACGATGCTTAGTTGAGCATGAGACGAACGTAAGGGTAACTGACATTGCAGAGGGTAACTGTTGGGTAGGCTTGAGTTAGTCTAATACTTAGGGATTTGGTGTTGTTAAAGTAGTGTAAATATTATAGGAAATTAGGTAATCTTGGCTTTTATTTTTTATCATTTTAAAGGTAAGAACCGTTTGTCTAATGATACAATATAGTTTTAGTTAGGTTATGGATATTATAATAATGAAGTTAAAAGAAATAATAAAATTGTAGTTTGATGTTCTCAATTATTTTTCTTTAACAATTTTCGTATAGTTCTTTTGCCAATTAAGATTTGCTTTCAGGTGTTAATTAAGACGGTGTAGTTTAACTGAAATAGTAAAAAAGTTCGTAGACTATTATAAAGTACATGTCAAAGGAAAATAAATGGAAGGAAATGCAAGTTTTTTTTTATCTTTCTCATTTATTTCTTGATTTCTTATACTCCTTGGCTAGGTATCATTAAAAGGTCAGTTACCTACAAAGGTAAGTAAGACATTTATTAATGAAAACGGAGAGATTCCACAGTTCAGTAAAGCGACGGGAATATCTTTGAAAAGATATCGTGTATTTACAGGTTTATTAATTACTAGGATATAAAAATTATTCTAGACTGGATTTAGGAAGAAACTTTGGACTTGATTTGGAAGACTTGATAAATAAATATAGTCGTATTTTATATTTCAGATTAGACTCATATTCGAAGCTTATGGATATTGTTACGTGAAGAGTTATATAATTTATAAAAATGTAGTCACGTCTTCAATATTGTTTATAAATTGACACATTAATTATCGTGCATTACAAATTGCTAGTTGTCTGTGGAATAAAATATATCTGCATAGTAATGACTATACTTGGTACAAGTATGTCGAAAAAAAGGCGGACAATACAAAATAAGCCTAGGACACGCCCATACGAAAAAAGTAGTCGACACCCCCGGAAATAAATACATGAACAGAACCAATTTTTGCATACATTAATTATCCGATAACCTAACCCACCTTGCCCATATTGAATAACTGGCACGTTTCTCTCAAACTACCCTCTAAAAACATGTGTATACGATCTAACACGTAGGAACACACGACACCAATGTAATAAAAATTATATGCTCCAATTTACGAGTGCGGGGTTGGGGTATGGGAGGCCAAAAAATTCCCCCCTTTTCCCCCCTGATTGCGGGATCGAATCTCGCTAAACGGGTGTACGAAAAATTTCGCAGTGGGGGTCTCCCCCCCGTGGGGCGCAATACATTTTTATCATTATCCCTTTCTCACTACTATGAGGGTATTTGGTAATTATTGTGTATACGTATATATTTTTTGTCGGCTTTTTTGCATGTTTGCAGTTTTTCGGGAGCAGGGGGGCGTAATTATGATTGGACAGTGTGTCCAATGATTACTTATTGTGTTTTATATTTCAATTTATTTTGTCGCTTGATTTATTTAATTTGATTTGTTGGTCTCTGGGTACTACAGTGTTATATTATCTGTGCTCAGGGTGATACTTGATTTAAATACGCTGTGTTTCTTGGCTTGCTGTAGCTGTACTTACCAAGTTAATAACTTACTTATTTCCGGGTTAATTTTTCAAACCTTTTTTTTTCTGTATCTTGTTTCATACAAAATCTCATTTTGTACGTAAAAAATCTTTTGTTTTTACCTATTTTAAGTATCGATGATTTTCTTCAAGCTCTGTTAATCTGACTCCTTCGAATTATTGTTCAACGTGGTGTGGGATGAAACTGATCTAATACGTTTTCTCTTTGATTAACACATTAAATAATGATGAATCTAGAATTATGTGATGTTAATCTTCGGATAAGTAGGTACAATTTTCTTCTTAAATGTGAGTGAGGTTTTAGACTTGAATTTATGTATTTGTGTAAAAAAAGTTAAGCTTGTGATAAAAAAAGTTAAAGATTTTAGAGAGAGATGCCCAACAGTGGGACCCATGTTGTAAACAAATCATCATCATCATTTCTGCAGAAAGACGTCGGGACATAGGCCTCATAAAAATAAAACACAATTCAAAAGTATAGCGATTTTGCGTTTTTAGTTTTCTAATAAAATAAATACAGTAAAAGTGAGTATAGTAATAATTTTCTATTAATATTTATGAATTTACTTACATTTCTATTTCGGGTTTGCTCGCCTAGTTTTGAGCTCGAACGAAAATCTTTGCCATGAGCTCAGCACACCCGGAAGTCTCGAGGTTAAATGATTTTAATTTTACAATAAAGCCTCCGCCGACAAAAGAATGGGTCCGGATATGTTTCTGTCATAAATCGATCATTCGGTGATTATGGAATTATTTTAAGTAAGCATTAGCAAACGACATCGCGGCAGGCTCTTAGGTTGGTCGTAGGGGATCTTTGCCCACCAGTGGGGCATTAACGGCTAATAATAAATAAAGCAATAGGAGTAGTACTCATGCGCACGTAATATCCTACATTCTTCACAACATGAAACCACCACCATTTTACCACATACAATGTTCTTACCAATATGAACAAGAAACTGAAAATTTAGCTTCTTGTTATTTGTGCTCTCGATCCCCCCGTCGCCATGTCGTATCGCATCGCCTGCCCGCGCTATTACTTCGTTTTTGCTTGGCTTCTAAGGGTCCTAGCGTGATGTTAAATAGCCTTTAGCCTTCTTCAAGCATTGGGCTATCAAATGCAAAAATAATTTTCAAATTCGACTGGTAGTTCGAGAGATTAGCGCGTACAAACGAACAAATTCTTCAGCTTTATTATTAGTAAACAAATTTTCACAAGAGAAGTATGTGTAAAGGCCTTGTTTTGTCAGTAATAACAGGAAGCAACCTGTCGTTGTCGCTATAGTTAACACCCGGAATTGTTTTATTTTTAAGCACCTAATAAAATAGAAAACATCTGACCTAATAATAGAACGATGTTTAAATTAACCAAGGTGAAGTGTTCAGTAGTTTTAGTTCTTATTTTGTTTTAGCCACGTGTATTGTTAATCCATACTAATATTATAAATCCGAAAGTAACTCTGTCTGTATGTATGTTACTTTTTCACGCCTAAACCACTGAACGGATTTCGATAAAATTTGGCAGAGAGATAGATTGCATCCCGGGAAAGGACATAGGATTGTTTTTATCGACATAACTCGCGGGCGAAGCCGCGGGCGGAAGCTAATAGTAGAATAAATTATACACGATGTAAGGACATCGACGCGAAAACTGTTAGCTTGAATTCAGCACATGATTCTAGACACAAAGCATACAAATTTTCTCTCTTACAAAAGTGTAATACAAACACGGTCAAAATGTATCGAACAATGAAGTACAATCAGCCTATAATGTTCCCACTGCTGAGACACAGGCCTCCTGTCGCTGAGAGGAAAAGAGGTTTGGTAGATATCACTTGTCTTCGAATTTTTTGGTTCTAGGACATGCCGGATTCCTTAGGGTGTTTTCCTTCACCGTTTTGAGAGCAGTGGTGATGAAATTAAATACACAAACTAAAGTGCCTGCCTGGGTTCGTACTCACGACCTTCAACTCGTAAGTCGGGACTGATACCACTGCACCATCACTGTAGTATTTAGTTTTTGACATTTGTTTGTCGCCAAGATGAGACTGCGACTAGATTTTGAACGTTTTAAATTATGAGAATTAGCCTTCAGATAATACGGTCTATTTTTAGCTAACCTATTTTGTGGCCGGAATTCCAATTTAGGAATTCAAAAGAAAATGACTGCAAAATTACATTCTTTCTTAATGAATGTAGGTTTTATAAAAGTATATGTTTAATCGTTTTACTAAAAGAAAACTGGTATTTTATTGGTCGTAAGAAGAAATTTGTCTGTCGGAAAATAGTAGTCAAAAATTTTTTGCCCAGCTGTGGGATGTATCATTTTTCCAAGTCCGTATTTTATAATTTGTTAGACATACTCTAGCATAATTTGCTAATTTCACTTCCTATATCAAACAAAACAAAACTGCCCTTTGATTTCTACATCCCAACGAAAACATCAACGCCATTAATTAGTTCTAAGCCTAATTAATTCATCTAATTACGAAAATATCGCCTCAAATAAATTATATTACAATATGACGTCACAACGTCAAAGAAAAATCAATAGCTAGCCTTCAGAACGTCCAAGACATCTCGTAGCATTCTAGCTACGCGACCGTAGCCGTAGTACTACGCCGTAGCTAGGGCCTACGCAAAAACAATATTTTCTAACGGTACGGGCGTTCCTAATTATATTGTTAAATTTCTGAATGAAAGTCTCCAGTAGAAAATTTTATACGTTTTTAGATTAATTTTGTATAAAAATCAAGGATTTTTCTGTTATAAATATAATTTTGGTTGACATTTGAAATAGGGGCCTCTCTGCAATGATATTGAATTGACTGGCGCTACATCGAAGTGTTGAAATGTTTGCATGACGTTGCCACGATGACTGTCTTGATCCAAGATCAGAAAACCAGCCCCATCCAAATGCTCAGGGAGATGTAATATCTAAATTGTTTACCAATGCGTTGGAGGACGTTTTCAAGGAGCTGGACTGGACTGGACAGGGTATCAACGTGAACGGCGAGTACGTCTCACATCTTCGATTTGCCGATGAGATCGTCGTAATGGCAGAGACGCTGGAACAGGTAGACCAAATGCTGCACAGCCTTAATGGAGCCTCTCGGCGGGTTGGCCTCGGCATTGGAATTTGGACAAGACGAAAGTCATGTACAATTCGCACGTCGTTGCGAGTCCAATCCACATCGAAGGCTCGCTTCTCGAAGTTGTGAAGGATTATGTCTACCTAGGGCAAGCAATCGAGCTCGGTAGACATAACTTTGAGAAAGAAGCCGGCAGAAGGATCCAGTTGGGTTGGGCAGCATTTGGACAACTCCGTCAAGTCTTCTCGTCGCCTACCCCGCAGTGTTTGAAGACTAAGCTCTTCAACTAGTGCGTCCTGCATACGGTGCCGAAACGTGGACACTGACACTCGCAGCAGTCCACAAATTCAAGGTCGCTCAGCGCGCTATGGAGCAAGCCATGCTCGGAGTCTCTTTGAAGGATAAAATCAGGAATTAAATTATCCGGAATAGAACCGGAGTTACCGACATAGCTTGCAGAGTAAGCAAACTGAAGTGGCAGTGAGTTGGCCATGTTAGTCGAAGGACCGATGGCTGGTGGAGCTGACGAGTCCTTGAGTGGAGACCGCGTATCGGCCAGCGTAGTGTGTGACGCCCACCATCTAGATGGACCAACGACCTAAAGAAGGTGGCTGGGACGGACTGGATGTGGAAGGCGGAGGACAGGGTCTTGTGGCGCAGCCTGAGAGAGGCTTATGTCCAGCAGTGGAGTGCAATAGACTGAGGTGATTGACATTTGAAAAGTGAGCTGGATTTTAATGGTTTTAAGTTTGCCAATACTTTTTTTGGGCATCTTTTGCACAACGATTTATGTTTGATGAATAATCAACAACAAATAACAACACTGTAATTAATTCTAGTAGGTATCAGGCTAATTACTGGAGTAACTTTAATATTCCTGTATTATCATATTTAATACAGACTGGCTCATTTAAAGTGGTCCATTTTTTATGTGTAGGACTATTTATCATGCCGACACTTTCAATCTTGAGAGGTTTATATGACTAAAGTAGACATTAAGAAAAAAAAACTAAACCACTGATTTTCGCGGAACATATGTTGCATTTAGATGTTCTAGACCAAAAAAAATGTTGGGCCACTATAAATGGGTCAACCTGTATATAGTACTTAAACTAACTTCAGTTTTATCCAGCTTTGCTTGAAGCTAGTTCAAAAAATACCCAACCAAATAGAACTTCTTCTTGGGTTTCTTCAACGAAAAATAATCACATTAATCTCAGAGAAATTGGTGAAGGTAGACTTTAAAAAAACTCTTCAAAGGCATAACCCCTCCTATTTTAAAGTAGCTTAAAAACAAAATACCCAACTTCAAAATAAAATATCCATTCCATTTTGAATGACGTCATAAAACATTTTAAGGTAGGTACGTACAACTACCGCCTCCTCAAGTCCATTGTCTGCCGAACACAAGTTCGGTACAAGTCCCTTATAACTTGAACTCAGAAGAAAGGAAGTACTCTCGACGCAAACATTTTTGATCTCCCCTCTGACTATTAAAACTATCGATCTATGCACAAAACTCATTGCAGAGGCTATCATTTTTAGGGAAGATGTAGGGAAACTTATTCTCTTGCTTTTAGTTAGTATTTCACTGTGTTGAATTGTTAAAATAGAGTTTATATTATGCGAAGCTTTGGTCCAATTAAAAGGTCATTAGATAATGGTTACATATTGTATCGTCAGTTACAAAGTGATCAGCTTATTTGTTACAAAGTGATCAGCTTGTTTTAAAGACTTATCCTCAGTAAGAGATGAGGACTGTGTCTTGTAGCGAGACAACATTACAGACTGATACATGTTGCGGAGGAATGAGGAAACTATCGTGAGGAAAGTGTTAGTATGTTATTATGGCTCTAAGAGTAGGGTAAGACCAAAGAAACGATGGGTGGACTATGGTTAGAAAGGGGGTGACTACTGAGATGACGACTAACAGAGAAGCATGGAAGAAAAGACATGTTGCCCTGAATTTATTTAGGGTAATTATTATTAGTGATCTCATTCAAGGTATTTTCACCTAAACCTACATGGGGGCACTTATTAAACGTCAGAAGCTAAGTGCATGGCTCCGATTCGTCGTTTCCTATGGAAAAGAGTCGGCAAGAAACTTCTCGGTTATTCTTTTATAAGTAATTGGCGTATACAATGTCGCTTTACACAGATTTGTCTAGATGAGTAAGAAATGGTCTATCATTAAAGTGATCGTGCACAACTCGTGTACCTTTTGATCTGCGTCTTTGTAACTAAACAGTAATTTGAGAGGACCATTGCAGACAATCATTCAACGATAAATATAAAGCTTTTGTTTTCCCTCAACATTTTAATATCAGTTTAACCACAAAAATCCGATTTGTTTTTCTAGGAACACTTACAGAACAATGCAATCTTTGAAGAACAAAGAAAACATCAATTTCCCACATACGAGTATCCTCATAAACTTGAAGAAAAGTAAGTGACTGAGACAACGCTTTCCGGGTAGCGACGAGAATATTTATCTTTTTAAGACAAAAAATGGAAAGAAACTTAATTTTTTATCCTATAATAAAGAACGAGGTCAAATATCTCGGTCAAGGAAAGTTTTTTTTCATTGTTTTCATCACAGACTTCCTTATAGGTACCCAATGAAGGTTTTACATAGGATAAGAGTAAAATACTTTGTTTATTTTATAGTTATTGATCAGAATCATCAGTCACCCACATACTGTTTTCCTATAGGAGGTAAGTTGCAGGAAAAACTGTGTAAAAAAATACTTTGTTATTAACATACTTTCCAAGAAAAGCATGTTGTCATTAAGTAACTATTGATATTATTAATAAATTGGCTATAGATTGATTATGGAGCTTGTGGCTAAATAGTAACAGCCGCACGGGTCGATCAAAGGGTAAGCTACGCAAGCCGCGTTTAGTTCGGAGATGGGCGACCATCTATTATATATCGAGACCCCATCGTGCCTCGTCGAAAAGCTCGTTAATTAAGCCCGGCTATCATTCATTGATCTGACAGTCGTTACGGATAGTCAGAAGCCGAGAAGTCTGACTACCAAGATATATCTTGTACCCAGTAACTGCAGTCGCTCCATGTAAAATACTGGTATTCAGCTGCATCCGATAAGACTGAAAGTCGACCCCAACATAGTTAGGAAAAGGCAGGTAGATTGATGTATTTCATTTCTTTATTTTATCTAGATGTTGCCATAACATAGATGTTGATGATGTTGTTGTTATTGTTGTTGGTAATATATATCAAGATATCTTAGAATTTTCCTAGGGTTTCCTTGTTTAAAAATACCAGGGAATGACGTCTGTAATTCTATTTTCGGGAGTATATACAAATCTCCATTCATTATTTTCTATTGCTAATTCAATAGGAGATTACTGGGAATTAATTTTTATAATCAACGGTTTTAATTCGAATCCATTCAAGTGCTGTTTCTGATCTTTTATAGATATTTTTTCGATGAGAACGAACTAGTATAATACTAAATTTTAACACTTTTATTAATTCGTTCATGATCAGCCAATGATGTTCCCACTGCTGGGACACACTTTGTACAAAAAGACTTGATTTGAGCTGATTTTCCAATTACTTGAAGAATAAAAAATTTGAATTTTTTTAAATTTTATCTCAGCAGAAAGTTATCTGAAGATTAAAGATTCGGCCGTTATAAAAGCTACAGCTTATGTTCTTGTTTAAAATAAAGCTAAATTTATGAAGTTAAGAAAAATTTGCTCTGCTTTGTTTTAATGATGATGAAATGAAATGTCTTTTATTTCAAAATCTAAACAGAATTACATGTAAACTCATTAAACTTCTATATATCTACATGTTATAAATTAAAGGCACCTTTTGTGTCTGTATGTATGACCGCGTTATCGTTCTAAACTACGCACCTTTTTTGATGCGGTTTCCACCATCATTTAGAGAATTTATTCCAAAAAGTTTATGTGTATAATCATTAATATTGGTATTTGCCCTTCGTCCATTCAGAGCCGCAAGGCCTGTCACCTGTGCATTTGATGATTTTATGCAGCTTTTTGCCATCAATAAGCTAAGAAGAATATTAATATTGAACCGACATATAAGGAACACTTGATGTCGTGTTCTGCGTGTCCTGTCAGCTGCACGTTACAGGAACTGATGGACGCTGGTGATGGCGCCAAACAAGTAGCCGAATTGTGGGCCGAGTCCATTTAGATTGCTTTCGACACGTTAGAAGAAGATGAGAAATCTAGAAATTTGATTAAGTTGTAAAAACCATGCAGAGCAGGGGCAGGTTGCTAGTATGTCTCAAACGTTCATGATTTCGATAATGAGTACAAGGATTTTTCTTGTAAAGAAAACGGAGCATGGGAACACAAGAAACCTTGAAAATAAAGAAACCTTTTTGGAATCACCGTGACATTATTTATTCCTAAGTACTTTTCTTGTTTTTATGTATGACTAGCTTTTCCCTTGGTTCCGTTCGTGTTGATATATACTAAAACCTAACTGCAGGTCACCATGTCAATCAATCTGCCCCGCCTGGGCCCAATTATGTTAGGGTTGGCTTTCAGTCTAACCGGTTGCAGTTGGATACCATTATTTTATATTGAGTGACTGCCTATCTGACCTCCACAACCCAGTAACTGGGTAATACGATCCCCGTTGGTAAGACTGGTTGTCAGACTTTCCGGCTTCTGACTACCCGTAACGACTGTCAAAGATCTACAAATGAAATAAGAATGAATTAAATTCAGATATTAAGTATCTGGTAGTATTTCAATACGTGTTATCATGTAAGCTTCTATAAAAAGTACCTATTTTACTTTTAACAGTGTCTTAAGTCCGCCCTGAAAGCGGTCTTAAGTATATGCAATTTTTTTTTGTACCGTTTTATAGCTTAAGTATACTAATGGATGCCTTGCATACCATCCATCTAGTTTAATTCGATAATTGACAGCGAAGGGTAAGAAAAAATATGTCTTGTCTTAAGGAGAATAAGTTAACACACGGTAAAGATCGCAAGCACTTAACGACCAGGAAAACTTCACCATTTGAATATTAAAAAAACCTAAATTTACATAAACACAAGCTCATACGTCCGACCACACACGATCTCAAACGACCGTTTTCGAATCTAAAACCTCAGCGTTCCAAAATCAAAACCTAGTCACACTTTTCCGAGTACCAATAGATTGTCCCGTTTACGAAATGAAATTGACACACATATACACACACACACACACATTATTATATACACGTAGGGGTAGGCACAAAGGGGTCTGATTAAAAGGCATGACATGCGCAGAATAAATTTAAAAACTACCGGGAGGCTGGGTTAATTTTTAAGTATTGATCAAAAATTGCGTATATACCAGTATATACATTTCATGGCGGGCGGGGCGGAGCGGGAGGGGGGAAAGCGTGCGTGAATTAGATTCTTTTTTTTCAGCATGTGTGTGTGAATTTTTGTCATTAGTATACGGTTTTTTTCGATGTTTAGAGGGATGATGCGGGGTGTTGTTGGATGCTGTGCGCCGGAGATACGTTTGATTTGAATGATGGGTGGGTGTTTAAAATGTTTTGCAATGAATTCTCTGAAAGAAGGATGGTGTTTTCAAAGTATTGTGTTTTTAGAAAAAAATCGCGTATTTGTTGAGTCTTTTGCATTATGAACTATAATAAGTATAAATTAAACCGTAATTTTGTATAAATCTATCAAATTATACCTTAATTGTTTTATATCCGATATCAATATCAGTAATGCAAAAATATGCGAGAGCTAAAATGAATTCTCATTATTTACAACATTAAAAAAATAAATGAAATTTTGACGTATGTTGAAGTTAAATTGTAAGTAGTTTTCATAATAATACAATTACTGGCAGTGGTTAAGTAGGGCTACAAAAGCTACAATTAGAGCTTCACTAATTGAAACCACATTTTGGCACAGAAATGGTACCTAGATTAAAAGTTGACGAAATTGTACTACTTGAGATTTAGCCTATTGCTTATTTTGCTGAATAAAATTAAACAATAGTGACATTTGAAATCTTTAAGTTACAAGAAAGAAAAAACCGGTCAAGTGCGAGTAGGACTCGCACACGAAGGGTTGCGTACCACCATACAATATTTAACATTACATATAAAATAAGGGCAAAAAAAACACTTTTTTTGTATGGGACCCTTAAATATTTATTTCATTCTGTTTTTAGTATTTGTTGTTATAGCGGCAACAGAAATAATTTTCTGTGAAAATTTCAACTATCTAGCTATCACGGTTTATGAGATACAGCCTGGTGACAGACTGGTGGAGTCTTAGTAATAGGGTCCCGTTTTTACATCAACAAACGAAATAGTAACAGTAAAAAAATTATTAATTAACTGATTGACTAGCATAACAATTGTTATAATGGCATGATTTTAACAAACTGTGTTTGTTGCTCCGATAGAGGGAAAAGTTTTTTTTTTTACATGGAAGTTCGTCTTTCACCTTTTTTTTCATCAAGCTATTTCCTCGTGAAATTTCAGTAAAAACGGTTAAACAGTTTAGCTGTAATAATGTACCAAATGGACACACAAAGAATGGCGTTCTCATTTCTAATATTAATCCAACTAATATTTTAAATGCGAAAGTTTGTGAAGATGTTTGTTACTCAATTACGCAAAAACTCCTGAACGGATTTGGATGAAATTTGGTACACTGATAGTTTATAACCAGGATTAACACATAGGGTACTTTTTATCCCGATATTCCCACGGTTTCGAAACTACCGCAGGTGAAACCAAGGGGCGCTGCTAGTAAAAAAATAATAGTAATACCAGCTTATGATTGCCCCACTGCAGGCGAAAGGAGGAGAAGAGGTCCTCCTTCCCAGCAACGTTTTGGGGGACTGTCTTATGTAATTTTGACGTTCGAAAAGAACTGATTCTCAGCCTAGTTTCAATAAATGACTTTAGATTCTCAGATAGAGAAGGCACGAGCATTGATTTAGACAAGTTGGTGATTGCAGACTTATATTATTATTTTTTTTAATCCAAAGGGTTTTTACTACACTAATCATAATAAATCTCCCACAAAAATGATCTGTAACTCAATTATTAGTTTCATGTATCAATTTAACGTAATAACAGCTATTTTCATAACTGAAATAAATTTTATGATCAATTAATGACTTATGGGCTAAATATGACACTATTATTATTGAATACTAACGATGTAGGTAATTAAATATGAACAAGCCTAGTTGTATCATTTGTGTCATGGACTTAGCATAAACAGAAATACTTTTTAACTTCATGATTATCATCATTCATTCATCTGTAGACTTGTTGTTTTAGAAAATACTAATTACTACTTGTTAAACTTGTTTGGATGTTAAAAATCAAGTTTCAAATCAATTGGCATAGAGAAAAAAAGCATCTAAGACAAGTTTTAATTTTGTAACAGTGCAGGATATGGCCTTCATTACTTACTAATGTCAAGAAAAAGAAAAACAAACAAGCGAGATCAGAATTCACACACACCACACACATCACCACATCACATCGCTTCTAACGAAACCCAAAAATTTGGTAGCAATTGCTTTATTGAATGGCAATGATAATTATTTGACGAAACGAGCAGTACCTTTGTACTCAATACTAATATAATAAGGTAAGTAGTTAAATAAATCAAATGTTTTAAGAAAGAAAAAAAAAAAAAAACTAACAATAATAATAGGTAACCATTTCCAATGTTACGATTTTTATTTTGTGTTTTGAAAGTCGACATTCTACTTTGGCCATTTTAATAATGTCGTCCAACCAAATGTCATTTAAATGAATTTGGAGACAGATCCTCCTAATTCATTTGCATGATATCATTTCAATATTATTCAGAGAGGAGGTCTGTGTCCCAGCAGTGGGAATATTATAGGCTGATTATGATGTTTCAAATGTATGAAAATCAGGTGACAGCTCGTTTTAAGTTTGTTTTCTGGGCAATGTGTAGAATGGCTTATTAACATCGACAACGAATCCTTGATCATGGGATCATAGCATAACCAGCTTCTCATTTTATTTTGGAGACTAGCTTAGAACCTACTTTGTTCTAAGCTAAGCTACTTGAACAAAGTAGTATTATGCATGAATAAATTGAGAAGCTGGTTAGAAGCGTAAGCAATTACCTACATAAATAGTTCGTTAAATTATTCATTTATAAATCCTAATTGACTAATTTATTAGATAGAATATAAATATATAGAATTTTATAGATAAATGACTAATTTAATTAACTACCTATGTAGGTAATTACTTACGATTCTAATATAATATTACTCATTCCTTGGTTGTTGAAGGAAAACATTGACACATAAATAACATTTTACATATATAGTTGTCGAAAAAAAAATACTACCAATTTATTTATTTACAAAAGTGAATGTGTGTACACAAACATACTTAAATCACCCATATAAACCTTGTGATATAAATCGATCAATTGATTAAAGTGATGTAGTAAACAATCACCACGAGTTCACAAACGAACTGGCTTTGATATGACGCTTCAGTCGCATTTCTCATGAAAAAAGGGAGTGGCACGATCCTAGAACAATCATAATTACCTTCTATTACATAATCCAACTAATTACTTCCTAATCACAGCTCAACACCGACTTAGACGTATACCAGCAAAGCTCCATTACACGAAATAAAGGACGCGTCACACGCACGCTCAAAAAAAAAAAAAACTAAACAGCGTTCCACATGTGAGAATAATTTAAAAATACGCAAAATACAGCCACTTCACTTCTAACCAGGGACTGCCACCCTCCCCTTTTGCGTATTTTTCGGTATGCGTGGCAGGTGCCACCACCACCCCAGGGGTGTTCGTTAAAAAGCGCCCGAGTACGTAGTATTATAAAAGTTGTGCCTACTGTATAAGTAGTGGGTTTGGGCAGGGAGGCAGGGGGTACCTACCTAGTTAGACAGTTAAAAGTATGCGGTATTAACAAAACGGAAATGAATATACGAGTAGCTACGTTTTTGGGAGGCTGCGTCATTCGGCTTACGGTAATGAAAAATACTTGGGTTTTTTGTGTTGTGTTTTGTTTTGCGTTAGATATTAGATTAGGTGGCTAGGGTTTGTGTAGAGCCTAGGGGTGTTAGGTACTCTTGTGACGTCTGTGTTTATGCGAAGTTGAGGTTAGGCTTATGATTTTTGGGTGTTTTTTTTCCTGTATCCAATAGAAAACGAAACTAATAAGTGACCAAAAACAAGAGCATTATTTGTATGAAAATTAAACGTTAAATGAATATTAAAATTAAATAGTAATTTGGTAAATGATGTATAATGTGAGTTATTGTGAAAATTACCTAGATGATTGTTCAAGTTTAAATTAAGTAACAGTTTCGTTAAATTCTGTTTGCAAAAAAAAGCTGAATTTTATTCGGAGAAAAAAAGCTTCAGTACCTATATTTTACGTCTCATTATTTGATATTAAACAATTACAACTAGTAATTAATTAAATTGTACTAGTATCTAAACTAATATTACAAAGGTAAAGAGAAAAGATTTAATTTGTTGTATATTTGTTTGTTACGCTTTCATACTAAAACGGCTGAACGGATTTGGATGACATTTGAGACTCATGGGGTAGACATGACGTGGGAAGGACATAGTCTAATTTTTATTCTGGATCGCAAAAGAAGACGCGAGCAACAGCTTGTGTAAATAAAAGTTAGTTGTAATAAATTGGCTAATACGACAATAACTATAGGTACCTATTCCTTGTTTTTATACTTAGTAACTTCTATACAGCGCCAGATTACTAAAAGCACTATGTCCTTAAACATAAGACAAATCTACAAAAGATAAGTAAAAACACACATAAAAAAATCAAGAATTCATCCCACAAAACGTACTTCAGCCAATCCAAATAAAATGCCGCAAAAATACATGAAAACACATTATTATGACGACGTTGAGTAAGCAAATAAGGCAGAAATAGTTCCTTTTACTCATCTCCGCATCTAAAACCAACCTTAACCTAAAGAAACAAGGTTTAAGATCGAGTGTGGAGAGTTTAGTCGGTATGATATTTTTACGAAGGATTTTTTTAGTGCCATTCCGTTTGGGTGTAGTGACATGATATTTCTGACATGTGTACTGTGACTGACACTTGTGAGCAACAAGTATTGCTTGTCATGTAAGGTAGGCAGAAGAGTAAGTGATAGTCAGGTGTATAGGGGGTTTGTAAAGGAAATGTGGGAATGTTACTTTTGAAGATAGATTTGGTACTTACTTATTTATTATTTGTGCATGTTTTACTTGTGATGACATCTACTTCAGTAAAATTGAATGTTATAAAGTTTCTAATTAAAATTGGTAGAAAATATAATTGTTCAATATCGGGATAGACAATGTTTTTTCAAAGTTTACTGACAATGCAGTAATGACTTTCACTTTTCATTCAGGAGCAAAACCTAGAAGGAAAATTTCTTCGCACACAGCTCGCATCGGAGTACTTGGCAAAGGAAAACATTCCGGTATTGCCGTGGACTCAATCCCATCGAGCACGCATGATGGTACCCGGACATAAAAAAATATCGTTGTTTAATTTTGTAAAACATGAAACGTTTATTTTCTCTTGACTGTACTTACCTGTCAAAAAGAGTAACCTAGCATAAAGTTGGATAGGAAAGTGATTAAAACAGAAGAAGAACTAGCAGGGGATCGAGGAGGGGGGTGGAGGGGGGGCTCAGGGAATAATTTGATAATATTTGACAAAGAGGTAGCAGCCTACCTAGTACCCAGGAAATAAAATTAGTTTAAATCCTGAAAACCACCAAAACTACGTTTAACAACCTAAAAAAAAAAAAAAACACATAACACCATTAAAAACACTCCAAACTTTAACGAAACCCTTATTTCTGGTTACCCTTTAAAAATAATAAACCTAAATAATCCAGCCTAGTATAATATAACAAGCACAGGTCACTACCCTCACGCACCTACGCTCGTAGGCGCTCATTCAAGGTTATATAACACAGTTTCTAACGACACTGCGTGGGTTTAGATTCTGACGGTTTCTTTTAAGTTC
This sequence comes from Gortyna flavago, assembly GCA_963669345.1. Taxonomy (NCBI): domain Eukaryota; kingdom Metazoa; phylum Arthropoda; class Insecta; order Lepidoptera; family Noctuidae; genus Gortyna; species Gortyna flavago. The sequence goes on from OY770139.1 coordinate 1,419,341, forward strand.
ACAAGAAAAGGGATTTCGTGTACCTAGATGAATATTTTATGGGAAGTGTCGGTTACTTTGTTTTACCGATGGTAATGAGAATGTTCCCATTCCTATGCAGGGTTATTTTAAATTGGCTAGCTAAACTTCACAGACGCAATGGGTATCGTTATCTATTGAACCACGATAAAATAAAAATTAAAAATGTTTTTTTTTATCTGGGAGGTCTACGATTGCTGTTGATGTTGTAACTTAAAGTATGAGTTGAGAAAACCGTTTTCCTATTTTTAATCGTGTTCAGATATCAATACACAGCAGGTCTGTGAAGTTTACACAAAAAAAAAACAGATATTTCAAGTGAATAAAATAATTGCGGTCGATCACCCCGCAATTTAAAATATTTTTTTGTTTTATCATGTTTAGATATTGATATTCATCGCGTCTGCGAAGTTTAGCTAGCCAATCTAAAATGACCCTGTATATATTATTACCGATGGCAATGGTTATATTCTCGTATCTTCGCTAATAACAAGCATCGTCTTTATAACTTAGACAAGAGCTCATTTCTATGAATTAAGCGTTTGTTTTCAGGTAAACTTCAGAGTTAGTTCAGTACAAAATGCCACCAACAACAATAACTTATTTCAAAACCATTCATAATATAATATGTGTTACTAAAAAACTTATGTTTGTAGCATAAAACAAAATATAAAAACACAAATTCGATAAAGCAAAGTGGCCTAGCTCTCATATAACTGCATCCAATTAAAAAATATTAGCAAGTTTTATACCAACAATGTTTTGCCAAACTAAAATAACTAAAATCTCGCTCATCCAGAATCCGTTTTCAGTTTATTGTCGAATAGATCTCGCCAAACATTCCTGTTATTTAGCTCGCAAATAACAAACGCTAAAAATATTTTTCGGTGTAAAAATTTAACACGGTTAAATATCAACCAATAACTGGTGAATCAAAATCAAAATAAACATAAATTCCACATTTGTTTGACTGAGAAATGCCTAACATTCATAATTAAACTGTTGATTTATGACTAATTATGCTTGTTAATTAATTTTATACCTAAGTAAAGCGTCAATGAAATCAATACTGTAACTCGTCCGACGCAGCATCTTTCGATGTAGCGCTAAGTCGTAAGTCCGATGCGCCTAAAAATCGCGGCATAGCAAGGAAGTTCATCCGAGCGCATTGCTATAACATTTTTTATAGGCGCTCCCGTTCAAAGAAGCTTTTACTTATTATTCTAAGAGCACTCTTCTATGAAATAGCTGGTTCAAGTATACAATTATATTTGAGAATTATTTCTTAGAATATTCTTTATTGTGGTTCTTAGGAAAGTAATGGAATTATTTTTATGGGTAGGTTTTTCTGTACTTAATAAATTAAATCAGTTGCTTTTGGTGATTATAAGTTTTAACCACAGATCTTGTGTGTTATTGGCAATTTCATGTGTGTAATTCACTTGTCTAGTACGTAAAGACAGGACTTATAGGCACGGTTTTCATATAGACATGACATAGTATTAACAATGTTTATCAGCAGAATCATATCTAAAACTTCGGTCACTGAAGCACAGCACAGCAATCCCGGAGGCCTAAATAATAAATACGAAGCTGGCACGTCACACAAACACAGTGAGTAAAACAATTTATTACAAAATGTAAACAGGAAGAACCGTATTTTCATTTAGAATACGATTTCTCGATTCCTTCTACCCCCCTTTCTACAGCCCCCTACCCGGGACATAGACGAAAATACCCCGGTTATGATTAATACCGAATGCGAGGCGCATTGATCAAGAAAGCAGCTTTTTACTCCAAACTACCCATCTCTTGCCTCCCTGCCTACCCCCTGTGCGAGCAGGACTAATGCACCTCTCCCCTCTCACTCTAAAACAAAGATGCTAAAACTTCTTTCGCTAGTATAAGATTTTAATTTCATATTTTTGACGAAACCGTTCTAATTTTACAGCACCATTCATCGGATATAGAACTCTCGTCATCACTTTTTAGAACACATATTCGCTTGCACTCACAGAGCACTTGCTTCCGTCTTCTAATTCGGAATTAGTTTTCGAAGTGAAAAGATACAGTCCAAAGACTATACACGGCCTCTACTCAAATTTAGACTTTAATTTCTTAATCGGAGAGTTGAATTTCTGTTGAACATACATCGGCAAGAAATAATTCTTCAGTTGTACCCCCAAATTAGTCGAAATAGGGGAAGGGGTGCACACGAAGGGTGGTTTTAAAAGAAGCAAAAAGGTGGGGATAGAAAGATGCGCGAAGACTTAGTTCTCGCGGGCGAGGGGGGCGGGCGGTGGGGTGGCGTTATAAAATATATAATTCTATACTTACAATACTTGTAAATACGGTACGCGGAAGTACTGCGACTAAGACGTCTTGGTACTTCTTAATTGGCAGTAGTTGCATCTAAACATGACATTATGTAACCGTGACGCCTCCTGTTTAGAAATGTACCACCCTAACTCTTCACCTGGGTGTGCTAAATGAGGTATTACGTCATGAAAGACACGGCTTCTGTTTTAATCTCTACAGCATATAAAATAGCCTTCAAATCGACCCTAACCCCGCATAATCTACTTGTGTCGTGTTACCCAGTAACTGGGTTGTGGAGATCAGAAAGGCTGTCGCTTCATATAAAATACTGGATTTTAGCTGCATCCTGACGGAAGCTGACGCCAAAATAATTGGGAAAATGCTAGACAGAAATTATAACTTGGTCCCACATTTAATCAGAAATATAATTATGCTTAAAATATCAGCGCAACACATTAAAGTTAAGTCCACTTCTTCAAAGGTTTTTCATTATTCTTTTCACAAAAAAATAATAATTCAGATTAGTTCCTTAGAAGCCTCCAAAATAATTGGGAAAAAGCTAGACAGAAATGATAACTTGCTATTCCCACATTTAATCAGAAATATAATTATGCTTAAAATATCAGCGCAACACATTAAAGTTAAGTCCACTTCTTCAAAGGTTTTTCATTATTCATTTCACAAAAAAAAAAATCAGATTAGTTCCTTAGAAGCCTCAAGACCGTTCGGTCGCAGTACAACGCTACACTCGCTGATATTTAGTCGCGAAACTGGATGTATTATAAAGGCGTAGTTGTTTAAAATAAGAGCAGGCCACGGCGCCAGTGGTGTAGCGGTTAAAAGGATCAGGAGTGTGGGTTTGATTACTGTTTGATGTAGGAATTTGGTGGGTAGATTTTTGTAGATATTTTGGTGAATATGTTGTAGGGTGTAGATTTTGAGTGAAATACATAAGAATATTATTGGATTAGTGATGAGGATTTGATTTTTGTTTTGTTTTTAATAAAGATTTCTTAAATAAAGAAGGAACTCTTCTTCTAAGCAAAGAAGAGTTATGTTTTTTTGTGTCGTAGTTGAGGTTTTTGGTTAAGATATTATAGAGGTATGAGGAACAGGGTGTAAAGTTCACTCATCCTCTATAGAAAAGGGAGGATCCTCCGACCAGACTGGTGTTGTGTCTGGCGGGCAACTGCCCAATGATTCATTTCGGGCCGTTGTATATATGCTAGTTGCGCGGTAAACTCTGCTTGCGAGATGCAGGATTTTGCGTGACGTCAGTATGACGCGTTGTTCGTATGTGGCGTTGTAGATACCGCTACAATATGTTTTCTTTGGAACAAAATACTTTATGGGTTGTTTTAAATTAGCTATTAATATCCCACTGCTGGGCAAAAGCCTCCCAACTCTCTTTCCACCTGTCTTTGTCTCTCTTATGGGTTTATTTTTATTTATTTTGATTCTTATTATCTTGTTGCTTCGTTCGTTTTTTGGATCAACATAGGTAACTATTTCTTACGAAAACGGACTGTCTACTTGTTATTGCTAAAATAATAGTTTAACATAGTGACAAATATCTTTAGCATTATCGTGTGACATAAACTATTAATTATGACAACTGAGGAGTTATATTGCGGTACTTATATTATTATTATTTTACATAATGACATATCAAAAGAGCTTGTCTAACGTGATATTCAGTAAATGAGTCAGATAAATGACAGTTGCTATTAAAATAGCAACTGTCATTTATCTGACTTCATTTTTATATGATTTCATTTCAGTATTTAACTTTATTAAAATAAAGTTAAATACTGAAATGAAATCATTAACATAGGACTTTGGATTTTATTAATAGAATGGTTTGTATGTTTCCAGTGAATGTAACGTTAAGTGCCACCAACATAAAGATACATAGGCACTTCATATAGGAAACTTGTTTTTTTTTACTTTTTTTATCAAGTGTTCTAACTGTGTGATGAAAACGCTACTACATTAATTTAAAATAATTTACGTACAAGTCACTTATAGATCTGTAAATATCTCCTGATATACTACGAAAATAAGGTTTTTTTTATGGACTGGTAACAGTACCTTAAGATAACAGCAAAGGCTTGCTTACCAATCTTAATAAACGAACAAAAACCAGTACTATTGCACAAACAAAAAATAATAATACCCAATAAAATAATAATTATTAGAAGTAAAGTGAAGCTACCTATGTTTTATCCACTCATTTCCCGTGGTTCTTAGTAAAAAGTTGTGTAAGAGGGGGGGCGCCACTAGCGCCTACGCCGTAGCCGTGGCCGCTACGAGTCGTAGGCCTTGCTACAAACGTAGCAGGGCTGCGCTCAAATTATTCTAATTGATTAGATTTATTCTTAATTCTTTGTTTTATTTTTTTCTGGTTGCAGTGTGTACTGGTTCCTGAAAGTTAATATATGTACCTATAGTTTTATTAATTAACTTTATTAAGACAATGATGATTAAGTAGTTCTTTCAAGAAACTGAAAAAAAATCCATTGCTAAAGCTTTTGTTATTATAACGCATTAATTGTCTAATTAAAAATAATTACAACGTGTCGCTAATTACAGATTTTAAAATAGCAATGCATTTAAGCAAATTTTCTTATATGGAACTTCTACATCAACGTATCTACACACAGCCTACCCTACTAATCAATATAACAACATAACCACAAACAAAAAAAAAATATTTTTCTCAAAAACTTAACTATTGATTTTTCCGTCACAGATCTACGAAAAACATCTTACAACGCAAAGTTCATTAGCATCGACAACCCTAGCGTTTACTATCTTGCACGTTCCTAAGATGTCCCCCCGGGGGTGGTTTAAAACAACCCCCGGGGGGTGGGGATGCGGAAATATGAAGGGTGCTCTCATTTATCAATACGGAGACTGTTTCTTTCTCTCAGAATTGATTATATTCAACTAAGAATATTGATGTCCTCCCCCAAAGACCCCCAAGAAAGTTTCCTAGGGGGTGTTTTGATTAGAGTTTTTGATGTGCGTCGTTTCCTGTTTTACATACCTATACTATATAATATGTGTGTATATCGTTAATGTGTTGAATTTTTAGGGTGTTACCTTGAGTGTGAAAGGATGTTTAAAACGTACGTAAAGTTTATGTGATGCGCTTCCATCGTATATGTTTTACTTTGTAAATTAAAATGTTGAGTTTCATTAACAAAGTCAAACTGGTTGCTAATTTAATTGTCATTGATTTACATTCTGTAGTTGCTCTAACTCACACCCGGACTTATTACTTGTAATTTTTTTTTTGGATATTTTTTTAAATCCGGAAACCGGCCTGTCCTAGAACCAAAAATTCGACGACATGTGACATCTACCAACCCGCACTGGGCCCGCGCGGTAGATTACGGCCCACTCCCTCTCACTGAGAGGAGGCCTGTGTCCCAGCAGTGGGAACATTATAGGCTGATTATGTTGTTATGTTATTTTTTTAAATGAAAATCGTTTAATTTGACCATATTTGTGAATATGTGAGCACCATGATCAGATAATTAATTTATAGGTCATGGTTTGATTTTTAATTCTTTTACCTATTGTGGTATAGTAATTTTATTTTAGGTGCATCGTCTTCACATATTATTTATTATATTTATTTATTTATTTATTGACACACCAACGACTTATTCACTAAAACATTACATTAAGTATATTCCATATAATAAAATCCATTACATAATTAATGTCTGCAAAATATTGTAAAACATTTTAAAAGAGTAACGGTGTAGTTTCCTGCCCATTCTCCTCCATACGAAAACTACCTTTTAGAAGAGGCGACTAGAATCAATTCTGTTTCATTGTAATTTTGACGTTCAAAAAAGGCCTTTTATGTGGCTTTTTGAAATAAATGCTTTGAGTTTGACTTCATTTGTTTTGGTTTGAAATATATTTAAAAATATGTTAGTGAGTACCTACCTATAGCTTAAATGATTATCATAGATGAGAAAAGAAGAGTACCATTCATGACACACGACCAATGATCCATAGACTTTTGCTCTTTAGGGGCAGAGTCACTACTGTCAGTAGTACCCGTACACACTCCAAACATTTGTATGCACATAGTCGTTAAGTATGTACCGCATGTGTTGGTGTCACTTGAAGGTCTTTATTTAGTACTGATATTACATCAATCAATGAGTGACCTTTAACTCTGACTTAATCAGAGTTCTCCAACAGTTCTAACATCCTTATTAGGATCCTATTCCCGTAGCTTGTATTCTTCAGAGTATGTACGCAATTTTTTTTGTTGTTGTGGTTTAAAGTAAGACTTTGACAACAGGCATTTATTTACAGATCATAAGATTTAATTCTGATATAAAAACACGAAGCAAGTTAATAAAAAACGTAATTCTGTTATTAAATTAAAAAACCGAAGCAATTTAATAAAAATATTGTACAAATAATATTTTAAAGAGGCTTTCTATGAAGGCAAATAAGTACTAGTTGTTCATATTAAGATAATCAAACCAACGAGTACAGGGGGCCTAAAAAGGCCACTTTGGCAGAATCATAAAACAATTCATATCACGGAATTAATTTGTTTGACAGTTTCACACCTATATATCCCTGAAGGGTTAGGCAGAGGTGTAACTATAGCATTTTACGAATCTCCATACAAAACTGTCATACAGATAAAATTGCGTGATATGAATTGTTTTATGATTCTGCCAAAGTGGCCTTTTTAGGCCCCCAGAGCAGTGGTGGCCCAGTGGTAACGGCCGCGACTTACGAGTTGTAGGTCGTAGGTTCAAACCCAGATAGGCGCTTTACTTCGTGTAAATTATTTCATCACCATTGCTCTCCAAACGGTGAAGGAAAATATCGTGAGGAAGCCGGCATATTCTAGAACCAACATTTCGAAGACATGTGACATCTACTGGGCCCGCCTGGTGGATTACGGCCCACTCCCTTTCACAGAGAGGAGGCCTGTGTCCCAGCAGTGGGAACATTATAGGCCGATTATGTAAACCAACGAAACAACCATTTACTGCAAAAAGAAGCAGATAAAAGCCTCCATTACCATACTTCTTCCTAACAAATCAACCTATTTTGTATCAATATAAAACATCCACATTACATGTTATCAGTATAACCCTTACACGAGCACACAAAAAGGGTAGCTGGAGGGTTAACTTACAAATTGTAACTGCTTGTAAGTTATTGCCCAAAGCTAAGGATCGCATGTTAGGTGTAACTTGTTTACGTGTGTTGGTTTCTGTCTACCCTTTATCAAAAGGAATGAGGAATTATATTTTGCGGTTCTAACATTATGCTAATATTAGCATATCTTATAATAGTCGTAGTGGACATCTTTATGAAAAACATCGTTAAAAACATTCAGTGGCACAATGGCTTAGAGTTTGAACATTCAACAACATTCATTGCGTTATTTATATCGTTGAGCGGATTTTTTTTTCGAACATATCCAGCAATGGATTAGCAATATCCTTCAGAATTATTGAGATTGTGATTACGACGCAATCGGGGTGCTGAAGACCGAATGCCGGACTCATATCGACTACGAAGCATTGCTAAGTTCCAGTTTGCAGTGCATAAGTACTGGTGTAATACAGGCAGATGAGATTTCTCATCTTTTCTGTGAGTCATGTAATATGTCTTACAGATCAATTGTTAAATTGCTTCCGTGTATCATTTAAATATAGATCAGCTTTATATATACTTCCCAGTCAAATTACTACAAGTACTTCAACAATTATACACGATGAATTACAGACGAAATGGCCAAATAACTACCGGTTTTCATTTTAAGATCCAACCAAAACCAACCAACCAAAGTATATAATGTACTAGGTACAAGACAACAAGTACTCCATCCAACCAATTCCCAAGAAACAGCCTGAAACACCAAAACACACGGAAAACTCAACAATCACAACTACTAATAAAAAAATTACAAGTTACATAAAACCCACATCTGCATAGAAGAGGCAACTAAGCGCGGCACGTCGCCCTGGGCCCCGGGCCCCTGCCCCGGCCCCCTCACTCACACGCGAAACGAATAAAACACTAACACAAATAAGTAATAAAGTACAGCGGTAATATAAAACTAAGGAGCATCAACATCTTGCCACCCTGAGGGGCCCACTCCCCCCGGGCGGTAATTCCCCCGAACTTACTAAAATACTAAAAACGGAGATACAGGGGGGGCTACCCCCACGTTTTCTTATGCAAGATCCTTATATTTTAACCTAAATGTTGTAGATACGTTTCTGTTTTTAGTTATAGCTTTGTTATTTGTTGAGTTCAGCAGTTTTATCAGTTTTTCGGATGGAATTTTCATGATGAGTGTGTTTGTTAAATCAATTATTGTTTGTTTTGTTCTGTAGTTAGGTTTTAGGTCTTAATGGATAGTGTAAGACTGTGGAGAAAGAAGGCTTGCGTTTTAACTACATTAGTTGCATTATTGATGAGAATCCACTCGTAATGCAAGCATTTGTTAGTACTAGAGTTTATTAAGAATACAGGACCTGCCTACCTGATATGCATCTGTGTTACAGTGTGTTCTAGTATTAATTTAGAAAAACAGGCAACGTTTAGTAAGGAAGTAACTAATAGGTTGTTCTTTAGACTGCCGTTGTTATAAAAGCATGGTTAGAACGCACGTTTCTGTGGCCTAACTAGAATAGTGTTTGGTAATAAATAAAAAATCTTAAAACTGTATTCCAATTTCATGACACACTCAATCACAATTTTGAAGGAAATTTGTTGCATCTTTTAACTCTAAAAAAGAAACGAAACACTGTAATCACAAATTCACCAAGCGCCGTAAATGTGATGATGATTTTCCACAACGATCAAGTAGCGAATTTAAGTCTAAGCAAATTCAAGAAATACAGATAAAAAAAAGCTGCGCCACTTCAAACAGACTCGCGATGTAAACTAGTCTAATAAAAACCGAGCAGTCGCTTGTAAAGATCAAAATGTTTAAAGGGTAGTGTTGTTTTAGTGCAGGGCGCGGTCCAGGGTTTGATGCCCGTGCGTTAAAATATGTCGTTATTTTGATTGTAAAATTGATGACGAGATTGTAAAGATTTTCATGGGAAATTTTATGGGGGGCTAGTTCTAAAGGGGGAAAGGGAAATGCGAAGTTTTTAGATCGATAAGGAAGTTGCGTTATCTAAAAGTGTTTTCAGTAGATGATAAATGCTGTCTAATGTTATGCTCATCAGAAGACTTTTCAGATTACTTTTAAAAATGAGATCATTTGTAACCAATATGACAGGTACTCTTAAAAGTTCCAATGTGTTGAGAGACTAATATCAATAATGTTCCACTTAATTTAGTTAGTTACCAATCCATCACCAACGAGCCATATTTACAGTTATACCTAGAAGGCATAGACATTTATTCATTAATATCGTTTGTATCTGAATTTACATAATTATATAATTAAATTAAAAATTAAATTATACTCAAAACAAAAACAAACAACATTCGTCTGCCTAGCCTTTTCCCAACTATGTTGGGGTAGGCTTCCAGTCTAACCAGATGCAGCTGAAAACAGGTATTTTACATGGAGCGAATAGTTAGTGCGTAATACGATACCCCTTGATAAGACTGGTTGTCAGACTTTCGGGCTTCTGACTGGGTAGTACGACTGTCAAAGATCTACGAATGACAGCTGAGACCAACGGCTTAAAGTGCTTTCCGAGGCACGGAGGGGTCTTGGTATGTAAAGATGGTCACCCATCCACAGACCAACCGCGGCAAGCGTAGCTTAACCTGATCGGTCGGGCTGTACGCCTGTTATTATATAGCCCCTATATATAGCCTCTCAAGAAAAAAAAACAACAATATTGATTATAAAAAACAATTACATAATCAGTACCCAAATGATCAACACTGAAGGATAGAGACAACTATTTAGCCGGGAAATAAATCATAGCTAAAGCTAATTGATGAGCAACAAAAAAGAGTATTCTGAAACCCATCAGGTCACGAATTGTATGGTTAAAACCCTTACAATCCTACTATCCTACTTCCTACTTTCTACTATCCTATTAATATTATAAATGCGAAAGTTTGTGAGGATGGATGGATGGATGGATTTCACGCAAAAACGACTGAACGGATTTGGATGAAATTTGGCACACGGATAGTTTATAACCCGGATTGACACATAGGGTACTTTTTATCCCGATATTCCCACGGGATCGAAACTTATGCGGGTGAAACCGCGGGACGCAGCTAGTATTTCATAACCGAACATACAAACCACACTTACGTTTCGTTCCATAAAATAATTATTATTAGTAATAAAAAACACAAACTCCAGTACACACAACTTTATTAAGTTACTAAGTCAAAGTAGACCAAGTGAACTTGACGTTGTGCATGTACTAAAGTCGATAACATATTTGTAACTTTGCCTACACACTCTTTATGCTTTAGAGGGTAAGTAGAGCTAATTGGTATGTTATTGACGTTTATAATTATGAAAATAAGTTATCTATTTTAAAGTAAATATTTTGTTTTTTTTTCTTGGACTCGTTGGTTGAGCTGAATGGTGCTAATCTACGCGTCTTGCTCGTGATTGGGCGGCGTCAATGGGGACTGGTCATCACTTAGCTGTCACGGCTAATTGTATAATTTAATATTTGAACTGATTTTTTACGTTTTTATTACGGAAGCTTTTACCGTTCTTACGTGCAAAATTGCAAGATGAATGATTTAATAACCAATTTCTTGTAACCTTGTTTGTATTTTTAAGAGTGTCTGTGGAGTTTCTTGCTCGTTCATCTTTATAGGTACTTACTACGCTTTGAAATGGGCAATCAGCTTCATCAGTTTGAGTTTGGACATCAGTTATGACTGTCAAATTATTTACGGAAGTAAAAAAAAGCCTATTATTCTTTTTTAGTCTCGTGTTAACCCAATCTAAATTCACAGCTAGGCTTTCCCCATATTTCTATTCATTTTCATCATATAAATGATTAAATTCTAGTCATGAGTTTAATTATTTCATAAAAAATAAAGCAATAAAAATATAATCCAAACCTTTACATTTCATTGTTCAACAATAAGTACCAAATAGAGCGTACAAAACTAAAAAAAAAAAGGGTTTTTACTGAAATCTAAACCACTACAAATACCACATATTGCCAATCAAATAGAGTACTGAAAAAAACAAAATCCGCTTACCGAACCTCCCGTAAAAATACCAGTATGAAATGAAAAATAGACGAAAAAAAGCCGCGAGAAAATAATGAATAACCCTGAAAAAGTAGTTCACGCAAAAAATACCCGCAAACGAGTTTTTACCGATCTTTATTTGCTTTTTACGAGCAACTACTGAAAACGAGAGTGGTCCACGAAAAAAAAACGTCACTATTTCTATCGGGTACGCGTGAAAAAACGGAAAAAATGCCATCTACCGGACGAGAGAGAAAGTTCTATATTCGGTATGCTCGCGCGCCGTTCACTTTTTATATTTTGGGTTCCGCTTTCAAGGGGGTTGAATGATTTTTGTGGAGGGAAGATGTGCATGAGAACATTATGAACCCTTTGAATAATCATAAAAGGAATAAATTATGTTATAATTTCGAGAGAAAGAAGGCAGGAGGAATGGAATGCAGTCTCTTCAAAAAAATTAAATGCTAAGTAAGCTATCATCATTCTCTATCCCTTGTTCTTATTTATTTGCGAAGATAGTAAGAATGGCATAATTATTAGAAGTTGATTCAAACTCAAACTCAAAGCATTTATTTCAATTGAACCATTTATAGACACTTTTGAATTATTAAAGAGTCGGTCAGCTAGTCAGAAAGTTGAAGCTAATTGCCCATTCCAAAATGTAGATCTCTATGGAGAAGAACGTGCAAGAAACTCCAAGGACACTCAAGGATTCTCTGATATAATAGTATCTATGAGTAGTAATAGATTAAAGAAACCATTTTCATAAATTAGATATCGATAACTCGGTTTTTTCTTTTTTAGTAAAGACTAGCTTCCGCCCGCGGCTTCGCCCGCGAGGTATGTCGATAAAAACTATCCTATGTCCTTCCCAGGGATGCAATCTATCTCTCTGCCAAATTTTATTGAAATCCGTTCAGTGGTTTAGGCGTGAAAAGGTAACATACAGACAGACAGACAGACAGAGTTACTTTCGAATTTATAATATTAGTATGGATTGCAGTTCGCACGAGTACCCATTGCAACCCCTCGTGAGAAATTATGTCTGCGAATTAGTGACTCAGGACATTACCGCATCGTTTTAACTGAGCTGAAGTTACTGTGCTGTAACAGTATTAGATATAAGATCTACAATTTCTTCATTTTTCGTTCTCTTTTTTTCTGCTTTCATTAGGAGTCAAAATGACTGAATAAGGCAGCAGAGGTAACACTTTATTTCAAATAGATCGAAGACGTTTAGACATACCTCATAGTTGAGTAAACACTAACCGTAATTATAAGGTTGGAATACTTATTCAAATATTCTGCACAAAACAATAACACAAAAGTCACCCCTACATTTAGATTAGCCCCTAAGTTCGTCTATCCCAAGTCCTTTCCGCACAAACAGACTCTCAAAACGGTGAAAAGAAACAAAATTTACCGGCCCCTACCCGGCGATCTAAAATTCGTTCCTGGCGTTCAATTTTTTTTGTATTTTTTCAAAGGATTTTTCGGACGCGGCGTCCGGTACTAGCAAATTGTATGCATGTGTTTCATACGGCCACTCTGTTAGTTTGTTCATTGTTTTGACGCAGAATTCTATTTGATGCTTTTTTTGGCGAGTGTCAAAAAGCCGTGTAGTGTCGCTTTGATTGGAGTTTAAAAGTTTTTGAGGTCTGTCAGTGCATAGTTTCGGGACGTCCCGCGTTGTGACAGATTAGTGACGTGGATATTATTTTGTATTTATGTGTGTTTGCATTTTGTTTTGGTAAATGGGTTAAATTATTTTGATAAAGTATGTTGATAATTTTGGAACGTTCGTTTTGCTTTTATAGTAATTGTTAGAGTTACCTTTTTTTTCTAAAGTAGAATGGAATTCTCTTACAAAAAGGGCTAGTCAAGGTGAACGTAATTCTGACCGTTACCCTACACTATGGCATCTGGTTAGCCCGGAAGCCGACCCCAACATAGTTAAAAAAAGACTGAAAGAACTGACTCTTGCCATTTTGCTGTTCCTTTATAAATATGATTATAAATAATATATTATTGCGCAATATCTAAGTGTTTTTGTGTCTTGTGTGTGTTTGGACTAATTAAAGTTTTATCAATCTAGAACTGTATAATATAAATATGTTGTATAGTTTTTTCTTTTTTTTAAATCTCATCCCTAATTGTTAAATTGTTTATTCAGAATTAAAGTTAAATATGCATAAATAACAACTTATTCCTAATTAATTAATCAAATAAAAATATAATGTCTTAACTTAAATAAAAATATTATTAAATTAAAATATGGCGTCGAAACATTCCCCCTACCACTGTCGACCATCCCACAATTTTAATTTTTCCACAGATGATCCGTCGGTAAAATAAAACAGTTCTTTCAAAGTATGAAGTATACGACTTTTTCAATTGAAAATGCCAACTTTAATTAGGAAACAGAACAAAAGGGGAGCCAACACATTAATAAATAAATTCTAAATGCCGTGAAGCTTGCGGTCAGGTGAACCACGTGTCTTGCTCCTCAAGCAGCTGTGAATGGTTGCTTGTGAAAGATTGTTACGTTTATTTTGAAAGGAAAAATTAAGTTTCTGTTATGAAACTTCGACATTTTGTTTCTATTTAATTGAATTTTGTAAGAAAAGTGACGTAGCAATATTTGTTTTTCAATATACGTACTCATATATCTGCATTGGGTAATTCGAAATCATTATACTCATGAGAGCGTTTAAAACAATATCTTATTCATAGTTAAATCATTAAATTCTTTGCCTATCACTTGAGATGCTTAGTCGTACTTCCAGGGGACTACATGTCGGACTGCATAGAAAAGAAAGAGAAGCGCGATGACACAACGCTGGTAAAATATTGCAAAATATGAAGCAATTATCTATTTACAGAAAATCTATTGTTTGAAATATTAAAACACTAGTGCTTTAGTATGTTGCTTGTAGAATAATCTGATAAAAAATCAGAATCATTGTAAGTATATAAAGTTATTAGAGGTATCTTCATGATTTTTTTCTGTCCTATCAAATTAGTTGTATTAAGTTTACAACACACTATCTACCTAGCATAAATCTTGAAGAATATCATATACATATTTTTCTGATTTTGTTTACTGTAGTCGATCATATACCTTTTAATGCTTCTAAAACTTGCGTTTTTTGCGTATAGGTCCTGTAATCTCCTTGAGAAGATCATTATCTTGAGCAGTGTAATCACAAAATTTTGGGCCCCGCGAAGACCTGCAGAAGTCTCTATATCATGGCAATATTGAGATACAAAGTACTGTATGTCCTAATCGAGGTCATGGTCTACCCGTGTGCCAATTTAATCGAAAAGTTAAAGCGTAACAAACAAACTTACAACAAATCAAATCTTTATAATATTAGTTTAGATAGTAGGTATTATCGCCAAAGGGCTATAATGTGTTCAAGTTCCTAGTAATCGAGATTGATTGCGTGCGATTGGAGAGGCCTATGTCCAGCAGTGGACTTCTGTAGGCTGATGACGATCATAATCAGCCTATAATATCCCCACTCTCTCGTCTCTCACTCTCGCGTCTTTTCGGTGAAAGATAGTGGGCCGTAATCCACCACGCGAGCCAACTGCGGGATGGTTAATGTCACAATATGTCCTCTAGTTTTGGTTCTAGGACATGCCGGTTTCCTCACGATGTTTTCTTTCACCGTTTTGAGGGCAGGTGACGATGATGAACTTCTATTTGTCACCCATTCGTCACTTACCCTGTGGAAGTAGCTAAACAGGTTAAAAACCACATTTCAATCAGCCCCGAATAATTATCGGTGCACCAGTCACTGAGCAAACACAGGCTTCCGACAAAGAGCCGCCGCAAATGAACATACATATATAATGATGACTGCAATTTAGTTAAAATGTATGAACAAAAAACGTATTTACTTGCTATTATTGAGCTTACGGATTTGCTTGTAGGGTTTTCAGGGATTTTTCATTTATTTCATAATTCAGCAAGAAGACTTGCAGATTTCATGGTAATGCAACATAGTTTACAGAACAATATATTATGGAGTCGTGTAAAACTTGACTGGTATTGTAAATTAAATTCAATCTTCAGAAATGGTAAATTTAGGATCAAGAAATGAAAACTCCATGTCGGCTTTCCTTCCTTCCTTTTGTATAATCAGCCAATACCGGCTTACGCCTAGACATATGCCTTTTCAGTGGCACTGAGTAGGTAGTTGAAATATTCAAATTAATTTTAAAAAGTCCCAATATGAAACTTTTCACGTACGAGTATCTCCTACAAAGCCGCTCTCTCACGTGTAATGCCAAAGGAAACCACTTTTCCTTGGCCACTATTTCCACCAACGACTTGCATGTTTCAGACACTAATCCTCATCCTTTTTATTATACGAGTACATGAATAAAAACAGACAATATCGTTATAACCGATAAATCAACGGACAGAGAACAACAACGCGAAATGATAATAGTATATAAGAGCTATGTACTGTACATACAGATTAAGGTAGTACATAGAAAAAAGTAAATACATGATAAAAAAAGCCACATTTTATTATGAGCAGATCAGTCGGAGAGGCCTACGCTTGTGTGTGTGCCTATACAGGATGGTGCTGATTTTAAGACTAATTAATTATTATTATTATTATTTGAAGATTAAAGGGATTTTGAAAATGGGTTGTGTTGTTAGTTGCTTTGTACAATATTTTTGTATCTAAAACAGATTAATAAATTATGTTTGGTGTAATAAGTAGAACTAGATTAAATTGTAATAGAAAGAAAATTAATTTTACGAAAACGTTATAATATCCGTTTTAAATAATGTCGAATTAATCTAAATATTTTAAGAGATAATGATCGAAATTCAAGTAAAATTTCAAATAAACATCGAAAGCGATGAGACATACAAACAGCAGATAAAACTTAATGTTTATTTTTTATGTTTTGGATTTTGAGAAAATCTCGTGAATGTAAATAAAGTCATAAAAATAAAATGACGTCATAATAGCAATACGTAGAATACATTTAAGGTTATGAATACTAAAAACTTACCGTTAAACGTGTTATTGACATAAAAATGCCAGTTTAGCCCTAACGTAATTTTGATAAAGGATCACTGTTACATATTTTATGGATGGCTTTAATCATCCTTTCTTTATTTATTTAGGTTCTCAAAAAAATGACATACACAATGAATACATTACACATAATGTACATAAAGGGCAATATCAGGTATTACGTATTGAAGTTAAAAAATAAGCTAACAAAGTTAAAATATTAATAACAGCAAAAATTTCCAAAAAAAAATTGTAAAAATTTTGGTAAAATTTCGAAAAGCTTAATATTATTTCATAAAATAAAATATCATAATTAGAAATACTTAAATTAAATTATGTTATTAAATCCCTCTCACAGAGAAGATAGGGTATCCCAGCAGTGGGAACATTATAGGAAGATTATGTTATGTTATTAAATGGCAAGTGAAACATGCGGCCATTAAACGATTCAAGTATTTATGATTAAGGGCTGCAGGAATAAACGACCTTATAGTACTTACAAGCAAAAGACTTCACTAATAATACCCATGTTATCTTTTCCTGTTTATCAAAAACCTGTTCGACAATATCTGTGCAATAAACAAACGAATTACGAGTTTATTTTAAAACATTTTAATGTACTAATAAAAAATAACATGCCTTTAAAAAATGACTGTTATAAAATGGGCATCAGCCTGTGTATTAGTGATGCATGTGTGTAAGTGCATCTGCACGCACTCACACAGACGTATATATGTTCGGGAGCGTGTGTGTATAGGCTTGCATGTGTGTGTATCGAGGTCACATTGCAGTGTACAGGGGCAGGCACTTGTGATGCAACTTAAAAAAATGCCTCCTGTTTTTGGAAAGTTTGCAGTTTTCTGAGATAGCGGCGGCGTTTTCAAAACTGTAACATACGTGCTGTGTACCTTCATAAATGTTTTAGTTTATGTTTCTTGTAAAACTGTTTTGGTTTTTTTTTCAACATTTTTCCTCTTGACTTTTACTGTTTCACAAGAATTACGTAGACAACAATAAGATAATATTAATTTAATATTCTTCACTGTATTTTCGTAAATCTTAGTAATAAATTAACTGGTTACTTATCTATAAGTATTAGGTTTTGAAAAACTTTTTATTTTTATTTTAGCATGGTCTGTAAAACGAATAATCCGAAAAAAAAAAACATGACAGTCCGAAGTTCTAGTTCTGTACATGGCAGACCGGGATATGATTGGTACAGATTAACTCCGACAGTTAGGCTTCAAAAAATGAGCAATGGGCCTAAAAGTAGGCCACATAAACCGTTACGTGTAACCCTAAAATAACTACAGTACACAAATTGGTTTGTCATTAACAAACGACATCATTCCGCTTGTTCCACATTCGCTCGCTCCGCCCCCCGGCGCCGCTCAGTTCCTCTTGTTATGCTCAACTCATGTTTGTGTGCCAGTTTTTTTTCAACACGTCATTTATTGCACATTTCCAATGTTTTGTAACGTTGTGACTGATCGATATATGTACAAAAATACTTAGGATTTTTTAGATGTTCAGATTTTGGTGTAGAAAAATTCGTTTAGCTCATCTCTACTAGATAGTAGGTAAAATATACTTGGCTGAGTAGAAGTAACTCAATAATTATTATAGTTTTTCCCAATTTCAACAATATTAGACCCTTCAATCACCCTGCAATTGAACCATGAACTATTGCCAAATTAGTATTGTCATCGCAAACCATAATTCCAAGAAAGATTCTTGGAATTATGGTTTGCGATGAGTCAAAATGGCAAGAGCCAAACTAAAAAAATCATCGAAATATCCCCTAAGTGACGATATATAACGTTAAGTCTAGTCCTGTTTTCTTAATTTGTCCAAAATACATTTTAATGTGCCTTAACATTAAAGGAGAAGCCATGTTGTTTTTCGCAAGGATCACGTATTGGGCTTTTTCGATCCCAATATGCAGTTGTGTTAACAGATGCAAGCATATTTGGGTCAAACAAAGTCAAGCTCTGTTCGAAACGTTAGGTATAAAGTTTATTTTGGTACTCAAACTCCGCGGTTTTTCTTATGTAAATTCTGTTTGGATTTAAATCAATACAGAGAAGTCGAAAACGTATTGATGACATTTCTGATTCGTTGCAACGTTTTGTTTTTGTGTTAAATGTTTATTTTGCGGTGAGATGTTCAGTGTGTAGAGCCATATGTTTTCTTGTGTTATTTTTTAGGTTAATTTGTTTACTTTAAACGAATTATTTTTGTTTTCAAATACGGTCAAATCTCCAAAATAGCTTGATGAAATAGCTTTTTGGCTTCCATTGAATAAAAGCTACCTACACTTATTTTTTATAAATTTAATAATTTTATCACTAGCTTCCGCCCGCGGCTTCGCCCGCGAGGTTTGTCGTTAAAAACTATCCTATGTCCTTCCCCGGGATGCAATCTATCTCTCTGGCAAATTTGATAGAAATCCGTTCAGTGGTTTAGGCGTGAAAAGGTAACATACAGACAGACAGACAGACAGAGTTCCCATAGAATTTATAATATTAGTATGCATTATACTTTTGGTACTTAAATTATCTTGTATACTACGTACCTAGCTGTCAAAAAACCTTAATAAGTACTTGTTAAAGAAAATTCAATCAATCTGCCTATCCTTTTCCCAACCACGTTGGAGTCGGTTCCCAGTCTAACCAGACCCAGCTAAATACCAGTATTTTATGCGGAGCGACTATCTATCTGACCTCCACAACACAGTTAGTTTGTAACACAATACTTATTAAAGAAAAGTAATTAGGACTTATCCTAAATCATGTACTGCCGATAGTCTTCGTTGCGTCTAGGTGTACTCTATTACCGAAAATGCAAGCCTTGTCGCGGCACGCATTAAAAATCGACAATCGTGGTGTGCTTCAGTGTAGCGGGACCACGTGCCAGTTTCATTCAATTAATTATTATTTTAAATTAAATATTACAATATGGAAACCTTTTTACCTACTGTTATTCTATAATTCCTATGATTTTGTTTCGATCAAGTGTTTTTTTTTTTTTCAAATAATTATATAGTCTATAAATTTAATATTTGTGGTTTCGTTTTGAATATTGTTTTTACACTTTACATTAGTACGACAAAAACGTGCCAACCTTTATTTATTTTCAGTTTATTATGTTTACAAAGTTTATGAAGGTCGGCAAATGCGTATTTACTTTAACTTAAACAGGTAAAGGTTTCAAACTTGAAGCAAAGTATTTTTCCTTGATTCGTATTCCGCCTATCCATCGCCAACACTATTGAAATTCTACTCTATCGCTCAAACTTCACGGCTCTTTTTCCTTTAAATCGTGTGTAGCTTCCTAAGCAGCAACAGTCCTAAGGACAGACGCAGAATGAACAAACAAGCCCTCCAAGGTTAGACACAAAGATTTCCACAATGAATAATCAGCAACAGTATCCTAGCGAACGACACCTGAGTATAAAACGTCCATACACATGTTAAAACCTTACATAAAAATAATGGCCCATAGTTTTTATATCACAGTTTTACGACCGATTTTACATCAACCGGATCTCCCAAAAACTTTTTATAAGAAAAACGAGAAAAACCGTTCGCCGAAACTGTACAATAATGACATTTACACGAACACACCTAATATAAAGAGTAATGAGACGATATTGATTGCATAAAAATCGATTTCAATTGCATTCGAGAACCTGCTCGGCGACCTTTGTGTTTTTTGTGTCGGCGTCAGCCTTGTGAGAATATTAAACTGCATGTCAAAATAAGAAAATTTATCTGGACATGACGATGGGATTATTTGAAGTGACTTCTATTAAAATTATAGATAATTTTTGTAGCTTTTCTGTATGTTTGACTTGTTTATTTGAGTTTTTAGTAAAGCTAAATATTTTATAGATGCAAAAATACTCAGATCATTTAATCTACAGTGTTTATTTAGCTACATGATGAAATAAACACAATAAAGAAAAAAAAAACTAACACAAAGACAAATAAACGTTTACATTCATTTGGCATTGACGTGTTTTTCTTGTTTTTATTAGACAAGTCACTGCAATGTTTTTAAAATGCAAACAAAAAATGCAATCTCGAGTATAATAATTACCCTCTTGGTAGTGAAACATTAATATTGTATAAAGAACAACATTAACATATAATTTAAGCTCGTTTTCCCTCAAGGCACATAATGTTTAATTAAAAGCCAGTTATGAATGACCTTTACGAAACAAAAATCCTTACATAAGCCCCGATAGATGGTGCTGATGCAATGCAACTTCAAATTACGTCCAATTAAGTTTCGTAATCAATACGAAATTAAATATTTTAGATTTTAAATGTAATAAATTGCCGATAAAAGTTGTCTGTCGGTTCATTTTATTATTATGGCCGTTGTACACCCGTTGTAAAAAGTTTGAACAGTTGAAAAATGACAAGTCGATCATTATTTTATAAAAATTACTGCAATTAGCTTACACCTTGACATTTAAATACCGAATATTAGTGGTTCTTCGCGGTAAGGATGACTTAATTTTTCAGGTTTTATTTTAATACCTAGCATATTCAATTTTAATTTGAGGAAAATTGTGAGAGTTTTAATTGATGTTTCGTTTTGTTGAAATAAGAGTGAGGACTAGAAAAAAACCGTTTTTGTTATTTACAATATGTCCAAGTATGCGTAAAACTTGAGGATTTCCATATGAAAGAACCGTATTATTAAACTCTGTGCTAACTGTGCCAAGTGTTACTCATAAATTAAAACGAAAACAGTACAAAAAAGTAAAAGCAAAGAGTTGGACAAGTTACTGCACATACTTATTAAACAAAGCCCACACTAGAGCGCCAACTAACGGATCTCGAGTACATTTAAAACAAATAATCTAACACGCCAACCGGCGCCTAAAGTGCATACAAAAAGAAATGTGCAACATACTCTCTCTTAGGTTCAATAAAAAACGACTCAGGCGCACAGCGCTGCGGCGATGCGTTTATTTCAGCAATTGACCTAAATACGCCACATGGTCGCGCCGACTTAACGCACATATCTGTGTCCGTATGCGTCGCATGCGCATGTGTGGGTGAGATTGCAGGCGTGTGCATGATACAGGTTGTATTGTTGCTGTAGGGTGCGGAAAAAAGTTAATTTCGTTATTTTTTTTAAGTATCAATTGTGCAGTTTTTTGAGGCTAATTTCTTACTTACGTTCACCAATCATGTTTTCTGATTATTATAAGTTCATAATATATTTTTTTCTGTTTAAACGAAATGAGGAGATTATTTAGAAATTAAAAATGAGCTAAACGGACTAAAGCACTAAGTAGCTAGAGAGTTGAGACAGAGTTCAGTATAATTTTACGAATTTATCGACATAAAAATGTTTAGCATTAAAATAAAAGTATATTCATAGCATCATCATCATCTAATTACCTAAAATTGGTGTTACCAATTCATAATTAGCCATCAATACTTAAATAGTATTTTTATAATAACAAGAAAGAATAGATCAGTTAAATAATTCTTATAATCAATTTACGTTAATAAGTTAATTAGCTTCAAGAATGCGCATTATGTGTCAAAATTAAGAACTAGCTTCACCATGAAAAATATCATCAACATGCTATAAAACACAGCGTAATAAAGATCTTCAACAAAAATTAATACCAGCAAGAAAAAATTAAGTTAATTATGATAAAAAATGCAATTTTATGCGAACGCTACCGGGAATGACAAGCGATATTGAATTGTGGCGGTACTGCGCATGTGTGCGTACCATTCTTTCACACATTTTTGATCACTACACTTTTTATTTGGGCTTTTTTGTAATCGTGTGCGTTTAGTTGCGTTTGTCTGCGTCAGTGTGCGCTAATTGCGATAGCTACTTCATTTAAATTTCGACTGTCAGCTGTTTGGTGGGGAAATGGGAGTAAGTATGGATTTGATATTTTTTTCGTTTTGTTTTTGGCTGAGCTAGTGTTTTAGGTGGCTGGTATAGGATGTATAGGTTTACAGCGCTTTTTAATTTGAAAGTTTGTTAGCCGTAAACATAAACATTTAGCGATGACGACGATGACCCTATTTGTTTTATGATGATAATTTATGACTGTAACTTTATATGTAAAACTGCCATTTTAGTGTTGTATTAATTAGTTTTCAGAATGCATTTAGACACCGCATACTGAGTAAGTATAAATTTTAAGCACTTAGCATAGGTAAAGGTTTTTATGATATTTTTGTGTATTAAACAAAATATAAATAGAAGGAAGATAAAAAGAACTGCATTTATAAATACATGTAATTTTTGCAAAAAAAATCTTCCTCAATTTTTTTTTACCTTTAACTTTAAAACGCCATCTTAATGCATTTTAAATCTCAGAGGAAGCTGTAATTCAGTTAGTCAACATAGACACCTGCCAGTGTACTCATAACCTCGCCGGCCTTGTGGCGAGCCGGAACACGACGGTGCCGCCTAGTTAGCATTGAACAGACGCAGACGAACTGACCGACTCAGGCTTTGAAACTGCTTGGCTGAGTGTAATGCGGTTTTCGATGTGGCGATCAATTGTAATTATTTTGTTAGGTAAATAAGATTTCGAGACTGATTGATCATCGGACTTTTAGGTCAAAATAAATAATGATGTAATTACTTAAAAAAAAAGTGTATATTACCTCTAAAGGGATACGCACTGGGTTTATAAATTTAGCAGTACCATCGACATGCGACACGGAGAGTGAATACGATTACCATAGTCTAGAGTTGATTAAAAAATTCTTCACTCTAATATTTATTGAAATCCAAATCGAGATTAGACCTGGGGGGGGGGGAGGGGGCAATTCTCACAATTTTATGAACAATCACAGTCTAATCTGTCTCAATCTCTCAATAATACCTCTAATTTCCTTCCATTTTTGACAAGTTTTTGTCGCTGAGTTGAGATTGCTATTTGCTACTAGATTTTGAACGTTTTTTATTACGGGAATTGGCCTTCATGTCACTTAGCATTGCCATCTAGGGCCTCATCTTTTTAGTTTCTTGGGTTTCCGAAAAGATTTTTAGCTCTCTACACTTGAGTCACAAATTCTAGTTATACTCATAATAAATGTCACAACAATTTAATAATAGTCTCGGTAACAATAAGAATGTATCAGCTGCCACAATCAAGATAACAAATTAATAATTTAATAATAACTTGCACGTTGCAAGGCTAGCCGTACCATTTCAATTATGCAAATAATAATACTCCAGTGATATATTGAACTTTGGCGTATTATAATAATTATTGTTGAAAGAACACTTCGAAAACATACAAATAATAATATACCTAAATGTGAAAGTAGGTACTTATGTGTGTTTTTACTCTATTACACATAAATGGCTGAAGAAATTTAGATGTTGTTTAGCATGCCGGCGGACCATGTTCTGGATTAATAAATAAAATACTTATTAATACCATAATTATTTTTACCTCTGCATAACCCTTACAGAAATATAGGCGTGATGCTATGTGTAGCGCTAATTACCCGGGTATAAGTAGATAGTTTTAATATATCTTAAAGCGATCAACCTCTTTCTTATATACCTAAAACATTAAAACACACATTTCACATAAAATCCAAAAATATTGATTTTTTTCCAAGCCATTTCATCTCAATATATAAGTATCGATAACCTGCCTCTTCAAATGGCTACTTTATGCGCCTGCGCCTAACCTTTCAGTTTAACCTCAAAAATCAGATTACAAGATACGATAATACGAGTATCTTGACCATTTTCGTTCGGCTAATTATGTAAACACATTTTTCTTATATTTTAATACTTGAAGCAGGAATGGGTTAAACTTTCACGTCGGGTGATTCTGCGCAGTCTGAGGTGGTAGATTGAAAATCGTAAATACTGTTTTTTTGAGGAAAATAAAGAAAATTATGTTTGTTTTTAGCAGGTTTTTACAGATTTAACATTTGTACATGAAGAAATAGAGTATTTACTAAGGCAGAAAATAAAGACAATAAAAACAATAATAAACAATGTTCTCGCGCCAATATTACTTTTATGATCCGTCAAGATATCATATCAAACTCAAACTTAAAGCATTTATTTTAATTAAACCATTTACAGGCACTCTTGAATTGTCCAGGATTCAGCCAGTCAGAAATATGAAGCTAGTTGTCCATTCCAAAGCGTAGTAGGTAAAAACGCGGTAACTATGTAGAAAAAACGGGCAAGAACATGGCCACTTTTTTTAATTATATTGTTGTATGTTATATCAAAATGCTATTGCTATCCCAAAAGAAGATAAATGTAGAACCCTCTTTATATTTCGGTGACAGCCTCTAAATACCCTCTGTCTACCCTCAGAGGACCGGAAGATAGAAGTAATATACATCGACGGTTAAGAGGAAACGATAAGCGACAAAAAATGAAATGTTCAGGAGAGCCGTTCAAAGTTTTAAATTTTAGAAAAACTGACGTATTTTTGTCATTTATGAATTTTTTTGCTAGGGTTTAAACGCCAAAAAAGTCATCTTAGAGCCATGAGAGTAAGCGCATTCGAAAGAGCGGAAAATCTTCCGTAGGAGCCAGCATATATAACTCATTTTTGACCAAAATGTCGCTTATGCCCTACTTCCTTTTTACCGTCGACATAGATTATCACTTATAATTATGATTCGTATCTGGCCTTACACCGTGAAAACCGGATTTGGTTGAACTTCGTTATTTTTGTAACTTTCGACTTGACTTCGGTGTAAAAACTTCGGTGTATTAAATAAAGTTGACGTGAAGTGTCTGATCAATGGAAATGTTCCGAAAATAAAATAAGTGCTGTCAGAGTTTTCTTTTCATGTCAACTCTACGGTTTACTGTGAGTACTTCTTAGGTAAACACATTGAAAAGTACTTAAAGCTAAATACTTTTTCAGTCAAAAATCCAGTTAGTTTACATTATCAACTTTATTGATAACTTAAGCTTTCACTTAACTAAAGCCACCTTTAACTTAACACGTCATCAATCGAACTCACTACAATAAAATACACGAACATAATTAAAAGAGAAAACTAAAAAAACATTCTTATCGCGTTTTCGCTCGCGGCCGGCGCACGATAAACGTTCGATGCAGCCGGACATTACGGCCTCATTTTTATTTGGCACATAGACAAAAACACCCTTTTTTTACATAATACACACGCACACTTATGTACAAGAGCACATAAGTACATAACCGGACAATACATAGTCGCGGCACGTTCAATAATTAGTGAATGTTTTTTAAACAGAAAATTTCAAATGAACTTTTATATTGTGATTCGTTTTCTGGATTCGCTATTTGTGTACTTTTGTGCATATGTATGATACTTTGTGACTTGTGTACTGACAGCTTCCGTAATGAGAAATGCTAATTATTTCGTGGGGAATGCATGAATTTATAAGTAGAATGAGAGGTATTATTGGTACCTAATTAAAAAACAAATTCTTTACATTATTGAAATTCATATGTGGGCAGAATGGAAGGTCTGGCTTCGATTCCTTGGTTTGGCAAAATGTAAGGCACTGAATAACATATTATGTCATGTATCTTATGTTATAAAGTATATATATATAGCCTCCATTTCCACGTTATACTACTTGATTTTATATTTCGTCATCTACTATGAATATGCTCCTAACTACTGCAGTAATTAATGATCGAAAGAAAGTCATCGACATTGCTAAAATTATGACAGTTGGCGATTGCAACTTGTTGTAACCAATCTGAAGCTGCTGCGCTGCGGGCCTTTTCTTCTGTTGCTTTATGACATCCAAGGAGACAAAAGGGTTTGTATTTTGCCAGGAACCCTAAGAACAAAATTATGTAGACATCAGCCGTGCACCCGAAGAAATTTCCTCTCGGCAAAAATTATAAACTTCCATACAAACATTCATCCCATGTTTACCCTCTTTAAGGGATGAATTTTCAAAAGTCCCATACTTAGTGCCCATCTTAATCATAAAAGGAACTCTTGTGCAAAATTTCCAGCTTCTAGACGCAGCGGTTGAGGCTGTGAGCGGTCAAAGAAATAAGATGTTTATGAAGGAAAATCTGTGACAAAAATGCAACAATAATTATATTTTCTAATTTAAACTTGAAACTAACTCCACCACAATCTAATCTAAAATCTCAATAACAAAATGAAATTCTCAATTGTATCGCCATTCCTGGCTACACCCTATCCCGTAACTTAGCAACAGAATTAGACGACCCACTCAATGCAAGGGCAAACCGCACCATACAAAGTATACTCTTACCTAAACAAAACCAACATAACCCGGACCTTTCACCCCCCCCTGGACTGAACCAAGGCAGGACAATATCAAGGAGGGTACTTTAGAAGTCAGAGGTCTTTAGAAACTGGACGGTAGTTTTATAAAAAGCAAGGGCTCTTCAAGAACTGTCGGGCTAGACTCGAAGGGCAGAGGGTCGAAAAAACTGGATTGAACCAGTCGTAACTAGTTATAGGCATGTCTATGCATGTGTCTTTGTTGGTTTTGCGAGATGCTTCATTATTTTGGGAGAATGTTGGTATATTTTTTGTCGAAAATTGCTAAAATATTTTCACAAGTGCATTTGTAACCAAGTTTCTTTGACTTGGTCGCTATTATAAAAAGAAAATGATACTTAATTAAAATTTATAGCAAGAAGTATCTTTATTCTTAATAAATATGGTTTTTATCTTTTAAGTTATTTTTCTTTGTCAGTAACAGGGTGAGTTATATGCGTGTTAAAATGCAATTTCTCATTCATTTTACTTAATGAATTATTGTAGACGTACAGTGTAGCAGGAATGCGTTATTTATATTGACGCGAGTATTATTAAATTAATATATTTTTAATGTTATATTAAGCTGTATCATTTGTCATATTCCTGATAAGTTTTTCAGTGTTGAATTTTCACTTTAGTGACTTATTTCGTTAGCATCGTTAATTTTTAGTTCCTTCTTAGATTTCATTTCATTCAATTATGATAAGATAATTTTATCACTCCATAGCATAATCAGCCTATAATGTTTCCACTGCGGGGACACAGGCCTCCTCTCGGTGAGAGGGATTGGGCTATATTCCACCACGCGGGCCAAGCGTGGGTTGGTAGATGTGAAATTTCTTAGAATTTTTGATTCAAAGACAGTTTCCTCACGATGTTTTCCTTCACCGTTTTGAAAGCAGTGGTTATAAATATTTTATGGATTGAATCTCCATAATGACTTTTAATTAGGACCAATTTCCAGTTTTCTCCAGACAAACTTTCATCCCCTATTTAATTAACCCAGGACAATTTTTCATAAATCCTACCTCAGTATTCAGCTCCGTTATACTCGTACATCGAACTCTTGCGCATGTACTTTTATGCTTCTAGAATCAACGTTTAAGGCTAAGCGTTATCTTTTAGTGAATTTAAGAATTTTATTAAATAGATTGCCTTAAAAAATACGATTAACTAATGAGAAATCATGTCACTCAACTACCCGTAAACTACGCAAAAAATCTAACATCAAAATAAACTCCCAGATTAAACATTCAAAATACAATTCGAACCGATTACATCAATATCCGATTCAAAGTAAATCGCGTTCCGATTCCGCAAAATTCACTCGTACACTATTCTATGCACACAAACACACCCACACTGTACACACAACACACCCACACGCCGTGCATGTGTGCGTCTATCCTTCTTTGACCTAGAGACGGCTACTATCGCTAGTTACAGTAGGTCAGGACCACTACACACTATACGGGACGTCCAGTATACGTTGGTCCCCCCCTTCCCCCCTCCTATACCACATGTGGATCGTCTGCGCTGCATTTAAATAGGTTTCCCCGTGTCCTCATTCGCTGGACACGTTGCTAGACGAGCTGTAGACGGAATGCGGTTGGTGGACCCGATTAAATGGCGTCGGTGTTCTTGATTTGAATTTCGGGTTTAGTTTTAATTAGGGATGGAGTTCATTAGTTATTTAGTGAGGTAAACGTGAGGTTAATTTCAAATGTGGTGCGTG
The DNA here is from genome assembly GCA_963669345.1 of Gortyna flavago. NCBI lineage: Eukaryota > Metazoa > Arthropoda > Insecta > Lepidoptera > Noctuidae > Gortyna > Gortyna flavago. Next base: position 1,447,945 of record OY770139.1, read on the forward strand.
AGTGAAGTTTTAAGTGGGTAGTTAAATAATTAGAAGTTTGGTATAGTAGCATGGTTTAATTGTTTTATTAATTCGTGATTTAGATTAACGCTTAGCGTGATATAAAAGCTACTACAATCAATGTAGGAATAAGTATTGTTTAGATACAATACTGAAGTGAGTTTTAATTAATCTCTTATTAACTGTAAATAAGTAAACTTGGAAGCTATGTTTGGAATTTGCGAACTAAAGCGTCTTTGAACGTAACATTGTTCACGTCTTTCTTATCTATTAACTAGTAGACAGAACAAACAAATTACATTACTTCCCAATCAAAATATATTTCACAAATACTTTTCAAATTGTAGGACAATTGAAACAACAGAAAAGTTTAAATTTATCGATAATGGTAACAGAGTCACATCACTGCCTTTTACGAAAAGACAACTATAGTCAAGCCGTCGGTCGAGAGAATGCGTTCCTGATTCCTGCCAGTGCGACAGCTCTAGCAACTATTATAGATCAAATTTTCAAAACACGTATTCGTTTGTATCGAAGTGACAGGTGTCAAAAGCGCATTCTCTCATCGGCCGCACTCGTCCGACATCATCCTAAATCAATCAAACTACTTATAGAAGAAATTGTCTACTACCTACGAGTATGTACCAAACAGAGCAAGATAACGCACCATTTTCCTCCACAAAGATCAAACGAAACAAATCGCCTGTTTTCATTCATATTGACATAACACCATTACTAGCAGTTCCCGTTTACCTCAAGCCACTATACAGGAGGATGATAAGTAGCTTACGAGCCTTTACGTATTTTTTCCTTCACAAAAGCGGGTATCTTCCCCTCGTTTCTTTGTGGCATATGTTATTTATTTGTTGGGGATATTATAGGTAAGTAGTGAAACTTGTTGCTTTTCTTGGCTATTTTTGTTGAAGATAAATGTTTTTGATTTAGAGCGGAGAGATTACAATAGTTTGTAGGGTTTTAGGTTTTCCGGGTCTGGGTGGGTGTGTTGGTGTACTAAAATTAATGGGCTTTTAATATATTGTCGTTCTTTTCTGTTCATTTGTCCATATTGCTATTTATAATTTTATAAGCTTAGTACTAACGATTAATTCTGCGTTTACACCTTTTTGCTAATGAGTTGTCTATAATTGTTGCAACAATAGAATTGTTCTTATCCATACTAATATTATAAATTCGAAAGTAACTCTGTTTGTCTGTCTGACTGTCGATCTTTCTGTGTGTATGTTAAAATTTATCGAAATCTGTTCAGTGATTTATCACTGAACAGATTTCGATAAAGTTTGGCAGAGAGATAGATTGCATCCCGGGGAAGGACATAGGGTAGTTTTTATCGACGTACCTCGCGGGCGAAGCGGAAGCTAGTATAATATAATTTTTAATAATCTTAGTGTTTGTAATGTTGATGATCCTAAATAAAATAGGTGCATTCTACAAGTGCGGCGAGTGGGTGGGTGGTAAACCTAAATGTACGTTTTTTTTGTGTCCCGCTTTAGACTGCGATAGGCAGAGTTGATTGATCTCGCAATTTTGTTTACCAACGAAGTTGTGGACTGCTTAACCGGGCTACTCTGTGGTGCCTTATAAATAAGGCCTCCAGCCAGGGCATAAAACTATTAAAATTATAAATAAGGCCTCCAGCCAGGGCATAAAACTATCAAACTGAGCGACGACAGCAAGAGTCGGGCATGAGCTATGTGCCTCTGTATGCTTTTTTATAGTAGGTGCTGACACAAGAGAAGAACAATTTTCTGTTGGGATTTTTTGAGCCATCCTAGCTATGTCGCAATATTATAAAACGAATTAAAATGAATCTTTTCTCATAAACAAATAGAGATAGACAATACAACCACGTGCGAAGTAAATAAAAAACAACTCATACGCATCGATGCGCCGCGAGCCGGCGCAGTACCGTGAACAATCGACAATCGATATTTTATTATCGACCTCGTTGTCAACACTATAGTGCTTGGCTTTATGTCATAATGTGTACGGCTATGTAGTCTTTGGGGTACTTTTACAGGAATTGCTTTGCAGTATACCTACCTGGAATCTAGATTTGTGCCCGGTTGATGGCAATTGGCTCGCCCCCTATTACTTGGAACTTAAAACATACACGTGGGTGTAATAACTATAGTTACACCTCTACCTAAATAAGCATGATTTTATGTAGATATGTAAGCCAATGCGTCTTCCTAGGCTTAATGAATTCTAGAGTAAAAATGCATTTTCCTTGAAAGTTGATAACGCAGAAGCAGCGCTTCTGGAGGCAAAGATGTCAATTGTCACTGTTTACTAAGACCGGTAGTGTTTTGGAGTTTTATTAATGTTAATTTTATATGTGACTCTGACTTGTTAGTTGTGTTCAGTGTTCAATACAGTACATAAAACAAACTAAAAGAGATGTCAAAGAAAATGCAGGCTGCCTCTCATTTAATGAAAAATTTACGTGCTTTTGTGTAAGTATGAAAATTATTTGGTTAGACACACTAGCAGATAATTAGCTGATGCGTGTGTATCGTATAGCTTGGAGATATTTAGTATTTCCAGTCGATTCTTAAAGCAGTTCAGTGTGTGAGCCGTCACAACATTATACGGGAGCCTAAAATCAACAAGTTTAAAATAGAACTTAGGCTTGGCGTTTGAATTAGTAGGTATAATTAATAGTGTGAAATTACAGTATGATACAGTTGAAAATAAAAATACACACATCAAAAGTGTCTAGGGATCAAGCATTTTTATGCGGATTTCTTGAGATTGAGATGTGGCTTTGTAATAAATTTATGATTTTATAAAATATGGATCCTTTTTGGTGCATTTCATAATTTGAATCAGGAACTGTGAATCAAATTCGAGTAAAAGATGAAAATCAGCTGTTAATATTTTCCCTATAAAAACATACAACGCATTGAAGACATTATTAGTGCTACTGTTTCCCTACTACTGATTAAAACCAACGTTATTATGGAGCGGCGACGTCATTTAAGCAGGGAAGAAATGCTCAGAGCCGTGGGAATGATAGAAGCTGGTTCCCGGCAACGTACTGTGGCTTTAGCTCTGAATACAAGTCAGAGTGTTATCAGTCGACTTTGGACACGTTACCGAAGCACTGGTACCGTGGCTGAGCGCCATGGAGGACGGTATCGCTGCACCACACGGAGACAAGACCGATACATTCAAATCTTAACTCGAAGAGCTCCAACAATAACCGCCATGATGTTAGCCGTGAGGCTTCATCACTCTTCAGGGAACTTAATTAGCGACCAAACAGTCAGAAACCGCTTGCATGAAGTGAACCTTCATTCCCGAAGACCGCTACGGGTACCACCTATAGCAATGCACAATCGTAGGATTCGATATCAATGGGCTCTTGAACACAGAAATTGGGCAGAAGAACAATGGCGTTTCGTGTGCTTTTCTGATGAGTCTCGTTTTGGTATGAGACCGGATACAAGACGTATACGACACTGGAGAACCCCTGGACGCCAACAGCGATTAAAATCCTGCCAGGAAGTCCATCCTTATAGTGGTGGAACCATCATGGTATGGGCGGGTATTTGGATCGGCGGAAGAACTGAGTTGATTTGGATCAGAGGCAACCTCAACGCTCAAATTTATGCTGAGACGATTGTATCAGACGTCATCGTTCCTCTACAAGTGCAAATCGGTCCCTTATTTCAGTTAATGCATGATAATGCACGACCGCACACCGCAAGAGTTGTAAGACAGACTCTCGCCGCAGCTAACATCAATGTCCTGCCCTGGCCTGCTCAGTCGCCAGACTTGAACCCGATTGAGCATGCATGGGATATGCTACAGAGAAGAGCTCTGCCGAATATGGAGGGTATCCAGTAGCAAGAAGACCTTTTTTTGTTGTTGCAACGAACATGGGCGGCCATTCCACAGCGTGATTTGGATGAACTCATTTTGAGTATGCCAAACCGATGTTCTTGTGTTGTTAGTGTTCGCGGTAGAAACACGGATTATTAATTGTTTAAGTTACCCAATAAAATTTTAAAGAAAACTGTTATTTCAGTCTTTTTTTCGAACTTTTGTGTTAGTGGTTCAAATGTCAAAAATCCCTTTATTAGGAAAATGGCAAATTTCTTTATTAATGCAAAGGTGACTTGGTTTATCGTTACTGTGACAAACGAAAACACTTTATTTGATGAATCCTTAAAGAAAATTTTAATTAATATCAATCAGGAGAAAAGTTATTGCAAAAATATATGTTGATCCCTAGACACTTTTGATGTGTGTAGATATTTTAAAGACGCCTTATGTTTAGACTTATGAATATAATAACATAGTCAGTTTGCTAATGTTAATAATTGATGAGATAAAAAAATCTAACTTGACGACATCAAGGTTTGTTGCAAAAACTTTTCTCTCTGTCAAATCAATCAATCAATCAACAGAGTCTTTGACTTTCTATCCAACACATACCTACCAGCGAATCATCACGATCTTCCCCCTTCTCCTCAAATATGCTCCCACTATCCGGTCTAAATCCGGTCTAACCGGCTTCACATCGCTTTTCTACGTACACATATATCTATATCTACGCACACATACCTATATCTGAACAAAGTCAAGGGTTGTATGCACCGGGGTGAATGACCGCCGAAACGCAGCGCGCAACAAGGTCACACACACAAGCGCATACACACATAGACGCGACGACCGTGAAATTAGAAATACTAGTGATGTGGTGAGGTCGAGATGTGCTATCGATGTGCAAGCGGGAAAATTGTCGATGAATTTTTGTGGAGGGACAGTGTTGTTTTTGGTTTGGTTTTAGAGAAAAACATTGTAATTCATTTCAAGGTCTTTGGTTAGTTTTAGTAAATATAAAAGTACTCTACAAAAGTACATGAAAATTTACCTAATTAATTAATTATCGACATTAATTATACAGTAAATGGTAACTCATTATAATAAGGTATTAAATAAAAATACAAAAAAGCTCATTATAATGCAAATAGCCAGGTAATTAATCGGCCAAGTACCTAAGTAAATTATCAATTGAAATAATACTGAATAACACATTTTAAAGGGTCAGTGTACAAGAAATTAATGCAACACTAGCTTTGTAACTTGAGCAATAAAAATAATTATATAAACCCATTGTTAATTATGTATTTACCTACTGCTTTATTATGTATGTAGGTAATTTATTTACTTCTTTGTAGATTTCTTGACCCTAACTTTTTTAACACAAAATATTATTTTTGAAGTCGATTTTTTCTTTGTTATTTAATTTCAGGCTCGTCTTTGTAATTAAGGCTTATAATATGGCTATTGTTGTGTGTGTATGAATTCAGGCATAGCTGTGATTGGTTAAGAATGTGCCACTACTGTCAGAATGACATAAGCCTCACCCTGTTGTCAATTTGAAGTTTATAATAAAGCGTCAGTACATAAACCACTTTCGTATGTATATTATTTGACTTCCTGTAAGAGCCCAAACTGACGAGGGGATAAACTTAACACTTTTATAAAACCATGTTAACATCAAATAACTTGAACGCTTCGGTGTTTAACAAAAAAACATTTTCACCGTATCCAAAGCTACTTTTTTCCGCCAAGAAAACTTCCCACCAAGAAAACCAACCGTTTCCCACCACTACGGACCGCACCTCAACTGCCATATCTAAAGGCAGTATAAACCCATGTCCTTGCAACATGGCCGGCTTCGACGGCCAAATGATATTCAAATCCGACGGCCGTTGTATTAGCGATCGACATCGGCTGAATACAAATGAGCTCAAGAATGCAAGCAGGGTTAGCATGGAAAAACAATTGTTTCCTGAACCCTAACTATGTTGCATGCATTTGTATGTGTGGGCAATACTAAGAGCGTTTACGCCGTTCGGCATTTCATACAAACTTTCAAGCCCTTATTTTTCGAACTGAATGAACCGATTTTAATGAAACTTCATACGTAAGCATAAGCAGGATACAAAGGTCTAAAAACTTAATTAAGAATATTAAAAAAAAATATTATTACAGTCAAATTAGACCGATTTTAAAGTTTCCATGGAAACAGAGATTTCCAGTTATCTTTTTTTAAATAAGACATTTCAAAAATGTTCTTAACTAACTTTTTAGACCTATATATCCTGCTTATGCGTATGAAGTTTCATTGAAATCGGTTCATTCATTTCGATAAACAAGGGCTTGAAAGTTTGTATGAAATGCCATACATCGTAAACGCTCTTAAATAAGATCTTAATAAAACTTATTTGAGATTTTGTGAAAGAGGGATTTTAAAAGACGTTTCTTCCAAGTATTACAAATACAAAACTTCTTAATTGTATTAATTAATACCATTTAGTTATTATAACAATTTATTAATTGCTTTTAAATTATCCGCCTTACTTTTAAATTATAGCGTTGCAAAAAATCGTGTGAGAGTGTAAATATATATTTTTCTTACGTTTAGGTTTTCTTAACTTTAACCAACATAATTATATAATGGGGTATAGGTATTATCATAGTTTATTTATATACCTACTTAAATAAAGGTAAGTTTAAGGATTTTTCAAATAAAAATCAGACTGAATATCTTGTTAAAAGATCGATGAAATTATAATGTTTACAACACGTGTCATTGTACTAAAAAAACATGACTGATTTTGAATTCAGCACTCAACTATGGATGGTTTTTTCAATAGGTTAGCTTTGTAACTACTGTTTACATCAATATACATTCTTCAAGTACCGTTTTCATGATTTTGTCCGTTTACTTTAGTTTTATTTTATGTCTGTAGCTACTTTTAATGCCGTCTTTATTTTTTTTTTTAAGTGAATGTTTCAAAGTCACTTTTGTTATGTAAACAAAAAATATGTAAATAATACATAGGTACTTAACGAAGTAGTTTCTATATATATACTAGCTATGCCCCGCGGTTTAACCCGCGTAAGTTTTGATCCCATAGGAAAATCGGAATAAAAAGTATCCTATGTGTTAATCCCGGGGCTTCTGTACCCTATTCAATTAATGTCATTAAAATAAAAAATGTAAGTAACTGAGATGACGACTGATATACAGAGAAGTATGGAATAAAATTGCTAAAGAATAAAAGACAAGAGAATTATGAACTATCGATACGTTATCAACAAAACTGTGGCCCATCCCTCGATAGATCCATTTCCCCGCACTAGTGTGTCGGTGCACTACAGTGAGTAATCAGTAGCACTACTCTGGTTTATTTTCGTAACGTTTCTTCGACGCCTGGCCGTAACGCCTACACGATAACGTTATGATTCTACTATGTAAGTGTAGTTATCTACGTCATACTACGTCATTTACTCAAATATTTGTAGGATGATGGGTATTGGAATTATTCAGAAAAATTTAATCTCATGATGCTGATGAGAGTAGTGACGTCTATGCATTATTAGGCAGAAAAGTCAAGTCTAATACTACTGTTTTAATTATTAGATTTGACTAAATTAAAAGTGTTAAAGGTCATTGCCTGGCATATGGTAAAACAGCAGAGCTCAAGATTTTTCCGAAAGGAGATTGAAAGAAAAAAAGTACAAGAAGATCACAAACTAAACTAATCGTAGTAAAAAATAAAAAACCAAAACGTTTTTTTTTTTAAGTGACAAAAAGAAAAGTAAACTGCGTAATACACTGACAGTAGGAATGGCTTTCATTTTGACAGTTATTTACGTTGTTGAGCATACGAATTTTTCGAACATAATTATGAAGCCATAGACTTATAAAAATAGATGGACTCCGCGCCACGCATATCAAAAGTGTAGCACAGTAAGTATCGTTTGTACAAACACGCCTCACGCTCACATTTACATCATACTATGCCGACCGGCCGCCATTACGTGACACGACTGCGTCAATCAAAGAGTATAATAATAATACGGGGCGTCAATCGTCAAATAAAAATCAGACTGAATATCTTGTTAAAAGATCGATGAAATTATAATGTTTACAACACGTGTCATTGTACTAAAAAAACATGACTGATTTTGAATTCAGCACTCAACTATGGATGGTTTTTTCAATAGGTTAGCTTTGTAACTACTGTTTACATCAATATACATTCTTCAAGTACCGTTTTCATGATTTTGTCCGTTTACTTTAGTTTTATTTTATGTCTGTAGCTACTTTTAATGCCGTCTTTATTTTTTTTTTTAAGTGAATGTTTCAAAGTCACTTTTGTTATGTAAACAAAAAATATGTAAATAATACATAGGTACTTAACGAAGTAGTTTCTATATATATACTAGCTATGCCCCGCGGTTTAACCCGCGTAAGTTTTGATCCCATAGGAAAATCGGAATAAAAAGTATCCTATGTGTTAATCCCGGGGCTTCTGTACCCTATTCAATTAATGTCATTAAAATAAAAAATGTAAGTAACTGAGATGACGACTGATATACAGAGAAGTATGGAATAAAATTGCTAAAGAATAAAAGACAAGAGAATTATGAACTATCGATACGTTATCAACAAAACTGTGGCCCATCCCTCGATAGATCCATTTCCCCGCACTAGTGTGTCGGTGCACTACAGTGAGTAATCAGTAGCACTACTCTGGTTTATTTTCGTAACGTTTCTTCGACGCCTGGCCGTAACGCCTACACGATAACGTTATGATTCTACTATGTAAGTGTAGTTATCTACGTCATACTACGTCATTTACTCAAATATTTGTAGGATGATGGGTATTGGAATTATTCAGAAAAATTTAATCTCATGATGCTGATGAGAGTAGTGACGTCTATGCATTATTAGGCAGAAAAGTCAAGTCTAATACTACTGTTTTAATTATTAGATTTGACTAAATTAAAAGTGTTAAAGGTCATTGCCTGGCATATGGTAAAACAGCAGAGCTCAAGATTTTTCCGAAAGGAGATTGAAAGAAAAAAAGTACAAGAAGATCACAAACTAAACTAATCGTAGTAAAAAATAAAAAACCAAAACGTTTTTTTTTTTAAGTGACAAAAAGAAAAGTAAACTGCGTAATACACTGACAGTAGGAATGGCTTTCATTTTGACAGTTATTTACGTTGTTGAGCATACGAATTTTTCGAACATAATTATGAAGCCATAGACTTATAAAAATAGATGGACTCCGCGCCACGCATATCAAAAGTGTAGCACAGTAAGTATCGTTTGTACAAACACGCCTCACGCTCACATTTACATCATACTATGCCGACCGGCCGCCATTACGTGACACGACTGCGTCAATCAAAGAGTATAATAATAATACGGGGCGTCAATCGTCAATCACGCACACATAGATCGGTACGGGTGCTTCACTTTCGATATGCGTGGCGCGGAGTCCATCTTTTTTTATAAGTCTATGTATGAAGCAATGGATTCGTAATTTCCTACAACATGTTTCAGATTTTTGTAATTGTGTGTTATAGGGTGCTGATTCTATTACTTATTCCTTTAATGGTGTTTGCAATAGTCAGGAAAATTATTAGGTCTTTACTTTACGTGTAGTCCTTGAACATGCACAGCGCACTTTTTTCTACGAGCCTAAAAACAATATACGTTCCTCAAAGATCACATGACCGACCGAAAAAATATTCTTGTTTCATCGCATGTTCAGGTCAGACATTCCTGGGATATTTCAATAGATCAGCTTTATTTGTGTTGGCTAGGTCGCGGCCACTAAATATAGCAACGTGAACAATCTAATATTAGAAGGAAGTTGTTAAGAAAACCGTTTCTTAACGACTTTCTGAATGAAAAGGAGATTTTCTGACGATATTGAGGAAGTTTTCTCAATATTGATTGTTTTTTTTTTTTTTGGGTGGTCTATGCATATAAATTATCGTGAAAATGTTGAAAATTATAATGATTTGGATGTACTCGTATATTGAAAATAGCTGTTGGTCTAAGTTAGAATAATATTGTAAGCACGATAAATGACAGTTTGCTTGACGCAATTGAGTATGCATGCAGTCCTTTAGATTTAAAAACAATACATCATTTAACTGTAATTAACATTCTCTTCTGTCAAAAAACTGGCAGTTATTTTAATTATTATTTTACAAAGTTTAAATACACCCGTCCGTGCCTAGCGTCACCTTAAAAGCACTCCATCCGTCAATTAGCATTAACAACCCATTCTCTACCATAGCACGATAGAAATAAAGTATGAAATGAATCGAATAATAAACAAGAGATAATTCATTAAGGGACATTAGAATTACATCCTTAATTCAATGCTGAAGAGTTTAAATTCATTTGAATTAACAAAAAAGACCGGCTCCTACATTGTATTAACAATAAGCAGTGTGAATAATGCTTCAGCTAAACAAGAATAGAGTTCAAATTCGATTGATAGTTGCATTCAAACTTAGAACGTTTTGTGTGTAAAGAGAAACCGCCAAAATGCATTGGAAGGTCAACGAACCTCGCCAGCCAAGGACAGTGCATTCCATTTTTAAATAGCGCGCCAATAGAAGGCTCGATCTAAATAGGCCCGCCATCTTGCCATCATTGCGCGGGAATCGTATAATGGCGTCCATTTTGGACAAAAAAAATTTTTTTCGACAACAATGGCGCGTTTCCACGTATTATTTCGTCATAATTAGGGACCCGGTAACGAGATTTTCGTTCCAAGTTCGTTATAAAATTGTATTAAAGTAAAATGGAGTTCTTGTGTTCGATAGTTGAAGTTTTTTTAAATAACCTGGGGATTCTTGGAAGAACTTAAACTTTAACCTAATAAACGGACTATGTTAGTTGTTCGCGTACATATTTCCATGAAAACATTATTTTATAACGTTAAGTTTTAGTATGCAACAAGAACGGGTGGCAGATCTGTAATTCTTTACTTTGAAAATTTTGATAGAAGGTTTTTAGAATAAATAATCTGGTTTCAATTCAACTTTCTAATTCCGCCAACGAAGATGCCGTCCGATAGTAATTCAAAACTTTGTAGTAAAGCCTACACCCGAATAATTCACTTTTTCGGACGGGCAAAAACACATAGGGAGTAGGGACAACTGTCAAATCCGACCTTAGAATAAATAACACCAGTATTTATTCTAAGGTCGGGCCCCAAAATAATATTATGTCCGCAGGTGATACTGAGTACGAATCGCCCGTAACTTCGGTTGAAACTACGAATTTCGTACTAGAGAGTAGACTTTCTGTTTCGAAATGCAGGATGTCGTAAAAATTCTTACGATTGATTGCCTATATAAACTACACAACATAAAATGGAGTCGGTAGATACCTATTCCCTATTTGCAAACTTTGATTTTTAGTTACGAAAGTTACTTTCTCCAACACTATTAATAGTTATTAATTTGCTGTTCTTTTGTCTTTCTTCGCAGCTTTTCATAGATCACAGACGGACATAGTATTCGTCCCAAGAGTTATGTTAGTGTCCTAGAAAATATTTCAATTACTGATCAACTATGCAACTTTGTTTAAGTGGGATGCGCTAAAGTAGCCCGCAAAATTCAAATTTCCTTAAGTTTTTACAATTTGCAGGTCAATTTCAGGTTGTATGTTGATTAAAATATGATTCTCGACCGTAACAAATGTTTATTTATAGAATTAAAATCACCAATACAACTCCTTGAGTTAGAATTGGCCTCAAATGTCATGATTTCATGAAATAGTCATTGGATAACTTTTTATGATTAAAATTCAATAAATAAATATTTAATACGGCTGTGAATCATATTTATAGGGCGACGGCTTAACTGAGACGTTGCCTGAGGTAGTTGTCACAAGTTGACGAATCACTGAGCTCTCGCATCACGTCACCACACCTCTCCCGCACCGCGCTGCTACCTCAGGCAACGTCTCAGTTAAGCGGTTGGCCTATAGATCAACAAACAGCCTGATACTGACCTGAAAATTGCAAACAACCTAAGAAAATTTAAAACTGTCCCTAATCCGGAGGTAGTTTGCTTCCAAATCTACGATCACCATTATTCTACAAGAGATACTCACATAACAAACGCATCCTCAAGACCTATGAAGGGCAGACAGTCGTCACGGTGGCTGCTCCAGCAATTTGTGTCTTCCATGAAATGATTTGCATATCAAATATGCAGTACTTACTAATGTTTTAAGATCCAAGATATGAAGAGCTTTGGCGTATTACAATGACCAATATACATTTTAAAGTACGACTTGTTAAAACAAACCTTCTCGTATCAGCCTTAAAGTCTGACAACCAGACTTACCAAGGGGTGTATTACCCAGTAACTCGGTTTTGGAGGTCAGATAGGTAGTCGCTCTATGTAAAATATTTGTATTCAGCTGCATCCGGTTAGACTGGAAGCCGACCTCAACATAGTTGGGAAAAGGCTAGACAGATGGTGATAATTTATTAATCATCTTACTTATAACATCACAAATTACTTTAGGTTCAAAAATGTCATTCACTACTTACATACATTGTCAAACTTAGTTTCCGATACTTACATAATGTAACTTATTACGATGCATCAAGTATCATCATCAGTTGTTTAGCAATGTCGCCGTTACCAACAGGTACTGGGCAGGGACAATACTTTCTAAATTATTCCACATTACGTCGTAAAGACGTGTTTTGTGTAGTTTTGTAAAATATTTTGCTAATAAAATGATTACAGATGTTCAATTAAAAAAAAGAGAGAAGCTTGTGGCTAACGAATAACAGCCGCGCAGGTCGATCTATTAGGTTAAGCTACGCTTGCCGTATTTGGTCCGTGGATGGGTGACCATCTTTACATACCAAGACCCCTCCGTGCCTCGGAAAGCACGTTAAGCCGTTGGTCCCGGCTGTCATTCGTGGATCTTTGACAGTCGTTACGGGTAGTCAGAAGCCCGAAAATCTGACAACCAGTCTTACCAAGGAGTTTCGTATGACCCAGTAATTGGGTCGTGGAGGTCAGATAAGCAGTTGCTCCATGTAAAATACTGGTTCTCAGCTGCATCCGGTTAGACTGGAAGCTGACCCCCAACCTAGTTGGGAAAAGTCTAGGCAGATGATGATGTTCAATTCAAAAAGACAATAATCGACTCTTCACGTGACCAGAGAGCTGGGCTTTCCTGTTGACAATGATGCGGACGAATTTTCTGATGCCCTATGATTCTTTCCTTTTTGTACAAATTCTTTTAAGACTGTTAACTTTTAAATTATGTAAATATTTAAAAGAAAATTTAAAATAAACTTTTATTTATTTTACACGCCACGATATTATTTTTATCGTAGATTTCTTTAAGAAACTTCCTCCCAGCTAAGCTTCAATAAACATTGGTCAAGCCTAAAATAACTTTCAATTCAAATATTGGTTTAACGAAGTGATCAAACAAAATAATACTATTTCTAAAATTTATACTTACTCCAAAAACAGATCGGAATTCCAATTCTAAAAACTAAATCAGTATTTCCTACACAGTGGACGATCAAATATAAATCTGTGATAAATACCAACACAAAACTGAAAAGCCAATCGTTCACCATTTTAATCCGTGTTGCGTAAACTGACTATTTTTAAACTCTGACGTACAAATTCTATTACAATATTGAAAAAATACACACACACTAACATACATACACATACACAAATACAATACATTCATTTTTTTTTTTATACTGTGGCGATATGAATGGGTTGCGTAGCTCGTAGACGCGTCTATGCTACGAAAACTGTAGACCTATGCTACGCCGTAGCGTGTCTACGATCTAGGCTACGAGAGGCGGTCGTCGCGTAGCTTAGAATTATAATTTAATTTTGTAAGTTTATGCATTTATTGGGTTTGCTTCTTTTATATTAGTTTTATCTTAATGAATTATGCATTATTTTTTGTAGAAAAAACTAAGGATGTATTAGAAAAAATAGGATTGAGCTGTGATTTATTTTATTTCACTCTGTTGTGATCGATATAATTATCATTATTTTAATAAAGCATTTACGAAATTAATTTAGTAGCTGCATGACCGTGTTTTAATTTTTTTTTTTCTTTCTTATAAATGAACAAAATAAAACAGCATATTAGTGTGAAGCTGCCTATTAATATCACAAATACGATATAATTATAAATAATTAGTCCACAAAATGTCGCAACACCGCACTCACAGGACCCGTACTACCGTCCGTGCGTAACTATGACGTAAGCACGTGCACGCATGAGCCACGCACGGCGACACATGTCCCACGCCGCGCGACACATGTCGCTCTACGTACGCAGACACGTGGCGTTAGATCTAGCGACACATAGTGACGTTAGCTACTACACGTGCAATCGCATGTGCTTAGGAGTCGATTTAGAAGTTGTTTATTGGATCTTATATAAAAGCTAAATGACGACGTTGTTATAAGGATTACTAACGTCACTGATACGGCTGTTTTCGACAGCCTAATAAATTTTATGTTGTTTTAAAAGGGCCTCCATGAGTGATAAATAATTTACAGTCAGCCGCACGTGAATAGTGTCAACTTGTCATTGACAGTCCCTTTATGTCATAACGTAGTGGCAACGGCCGCGACCTACGAGTTGTTGGTCGTAGGTTGGAACCCAACCAGGCACATTACTTTCGAAGACATGTGACATCTACCAACCCGCACTTGGTCCGCGTGGTAGATTACAGCCCACTTCCTCTCTATAAGAGGAGGCCCAGCAGTGGGAAGGCAGTTATGTTGTATAACCGAAATCGAGTGGTGTGAACAAAAAAAATTAAGTACTCCAAAAAAAAAAATAGTTGTAGTTAGCAAATAGGCAGAATTTTGTTCATTTACTTTTTGTTTAAGTTTTTCTCTTTCAATACTGTTCTAAATTGTTATTTACAGGATACATTCCGCCATTTTTGTATACTTCCTGTAACCACAAATACTGAAACAACATTTTCACGGCACAACTTAGAAACGTCGGAACTAAACTGAATTCCTTTCCCATTTCCTTCATAAACTAGTTTCCCCCAACTCAGGGGTGACGTTCCTCAGTGTTGACGTCATCAAGGGTTGGCGGGTAGTCGGTGACGTCACTCTCGATCGTCAAGGGTGATGTGTGGTTTGCTAATTGATAGTAATTACTTGTATTATATGTGTGTGGTTTAGTTTGTCTTTGATAAGGCTTTTGTAGTATTGAGCTGTCATGTTTGTATTATTTTATTACAGGAGTACGGTGTAACCTTCCAGAGGGACATTTCACTTTTATATTATGACTTTTGTTTTATTTGACTTTTATTATTTTTATTGAATTTCTTTTGTAATTTTAATCTGTAACAATATTATAATTATTTTATATTATGAATTGAATTTTCAATGACCTTACATGGTGTGTTATGTATTTATTCAAATTATCAATTAAAGCATGCTATTCTTCTTAATATACTATATTGTTGTGCCCGACAGGGTCCATGTGAAACATTTAACATTAACATTATTAACATTTATTAAGATCTTTTATAATACACATGTGAATGCAATAAAGATTTGAATTTGAATTTGAGAAATTAGAAGTGCTGATTGTAAGCATTTTTAACTGGTTGAATATTTACCAATATAAAAATAGGTGATCCGATGTTAAAAAGTGTAAAAACAAGGTTGTTTTTTTTTCAAACAACGAATCTGCGAAGTGATCAAAGGAGACATATCGACTCGTAAGCTCTTTATTTCTTCATATACTTGCACTTTAAAGTCACATAATATTCGTATATTTTTTAAACTTGAAGCTACCATGCAACAATCTTACAATATTGGCATACTCATTCATCAAAAAAATCAACATTACAACATGTTGCAACTGTTTTTTTAAGACGGTACTTAAGAAAACAGGCAAAGCCAAAAGGCAAGCCCTAGCGCGCATATCAGGGTCAAGGTGATATGTTTGTGCAACTTTCGAATCCTCCCCCCTCCGTCTGATGCGCGTACCCCTCGAGGGGGGTATCCTTGCGCGTTATTTATAGGCACATAAGTGCGTTCCAACCACTGAAGGCCGGAGGTCAGATAATAGCTTAATAACACTGATGAGTGAAGTTGTGTAAAAGTTTCTTTTTAAGATGGCTGGAATATATAATAATAAGTAGGTATATCTTAATATGACTTTTTAATAAACACAGTTATCTAATTCTATACCTACTCATAGCCCAAAACACCGTAAATGACAATTGATTTTATTTCTGCAAGTTTGTGCAAACATTTTTCTAATTTAATCATATTTTTAAAACTCACATGATCTGACCAAGATGACGTCTGGACTTTAAAAGAGACTGTAACCTCTGAGTTTGTATCGGTCTTTCTTCTCAGAGTAGTCAGATAGGAAACGCCGACCTCATCTAGTTTTGCAAATATAATTGACGTGTACAAAACTACTTATAGAAATAAAACCTTGATCATATAATAAGAATTGAAACCTTATTACACAAGTTCCAGTCCTTATCCACCATATTCATCAGAAATCAACCCCTTATCACACCTATCTTGTAGATACAAATCCTCCAGATAAGGGGGACATCACACATTTAAGCCTTCCGATAAAACTCTAGTCTAAGTTAAAATCGCGACTACAAAGCGATAAGGAAAAGCTGCGCAGGGGCAGCCGGCTTACTCACGCCGACAGCCTTGATGCGATGCGTTGCTTTTGTTGCTAGTGTTGTACTACGACTGCGTTTGTGATGTGGGATAAGCAGGGGACTAGGTTTTGTTATGGAGGGAAATTCTTGCGGTATCTTAAAGAACAGATAATGATTATAATATTTACTACGGTTATAGTTTTCGCTATACTTCTGTTCGGTGTTCATTTTAATTTTATGTATCTATACATATTATAAATTAAAGATGTCGGTCTGTTTATTTATTTGTGACCGCGTTGTTCTTCTAAGGTATCAAGGGATTTTGATACAGTTTAACCATCATTAATAAATTTATTCCGTATGGTTTGTATATTACATGAACATGAAATTTTACATAAATAAAAAAAAACATTTTAGTTTTTCAAGTAATCACGAAACCGTCCGAAGCAGGGCTGGCTAGCTAGTTAAAACCAATTGAATTGCTGCTTTCTTAAAAAACAATAACGAAATACAATTATTAATTTTATATTGTAATTCAGAATTGCAAAACCTGCTTGAGATACTGGGATAAAAAAAAATCTTCCTAGAAAAACAAGTTTTTGTGAACAAGTATGCAATTTTCGATGTTACTGGTATTTGACTTTACTTTATATTCTTAAATAAAAAGTTCTTTTTTTTTGTTTAGCCTATTATTATTCAGTTTTAGGATATAAGAAGACCTTTAAGTGTCAAATCAGCATGGTGTTACCAAAGCTGCGCGCACGCAGCCGGTGGTTACTCACCGAGACAGCCTTGGTGCAGACGTCTTTCTTTTGTTGTAGCTTTGTTAATGTATGTATGTTTATCTTTGTTATTGAGCACAGGATCAGCTGAGATGTTTGAGTGTTTTTGCTGTATGCAAACATTTTTCGTGGATGATAGTGTAAATGCTTCTATGATTAGTTATTTTAAATTTGGTATTTTTAGGGTTCCGTAAATCAAAAGGAAAAAACTGAAAGCTTGTAGGATCACTTTGTTGTCCGTCTGTATGTCTGTCTGTCAAGACCCTTTATCTCGGGAACGCGTGGAGGTATCGAGTTGAAATTAAAACCATATACTCAGGTCTACAGTCCTTTGAAGCTGTGAAAATATCAAACTTCTAAGTTAACTTTAAAATAAGATACGGCCGTTTATGCCGCAAAAAACGTATATTTCGACACTCTCAAGGGAATCAAAATTTATAGGGTACTTCCCGTTGACCTAGAAACATGAAATTTAGCAAGGAGCATGGTCATGTAGCACAAGTAAAGGAAAAAATGCGAAAATCGTAAAAAAAAAATCCTGTAATAAACTATTTACATACCTACCGCACTTGACCGGTTTTTTATCAGTAGAATGATTGGATGATAAATATTTTATTCAATAAAAAATTACATAATATAACGCCTGTAATACCCGAAGGGTTAGGCAGAAGTGTACCTATAGTACATCCACATTTCGCCAGTTATCTTTAAGTCAGAATTAAAGGGCGAGCCTATTGCCATCAACCGGGCACAAATTGGCATGAAATGGTAATCTGTGTGATTTTCGACAGTTATATGAAAATTAGTTTCCCTGACTGTATTAGGGGAAGCCTTTCTTTGGGCCCACAATAGGACATAAATAGGCGAATATAATTAAAGCGAAAATGCAGAAAAACCTCTGCATACAGTTAGACATGCAATACAATTCATTACCACACAATAGCATAAAACGTGACTATTTGATGACGTAATCAATTATAATTGGTCAGTTTACATTGTTAATGTATTCTACATAACATTGTTATGAAAATGAATTAATACGTATGTGAAGGTTATTCGATAAATGACTTGATTGTGAATGTACGAATAATTTTATGAGTTTCCCTTCGTTATAATAAATAAATTATTCTAATCGAGCAGACAGCTGTGCTGCTGGGGAGTTTGTTGCGCCATTTCTTCACAGCTAAAGCACTAGGAAGTGGTGAAGAGCGGGCGTTTTGGGGGACTGTCTTTTGTGATTTTCATGTTAAAAAAATGCTGATTCTCAGCCTAGTTTGAATAAATGACTTTTTATTTTGATTTTTGTTAAAGATTCGTTTAAAACCTATACACCAGCTGGTTTTTATTGGAGAAACCCAAGAGGCAATAAATAGGCATATTCTACGAGGTTAAAAAGTTCTTGTCTATAGAGCCTAGTTTTTGGAAAATGGGACAAGTGAACGAAGATCATAATGAATCAGTCAGTATGTCACAACACTATTTAACCAGAAAATCTGAAATTTAATCCACAACGCACTATTTAGGTTTCAAAAAACTTGAACAAGGAGAGGGCAACCTATTAAAAATACATTAAAAAAGAACTTGGATCTAAGAAAAGACTTTACGTAGAGGTTTCCGTAATCAAACACGAACTTCAGGGCCGCCCGGTGTGTGGTGCGTGTGCGCACCTTGAATTGCATAGTTGCTTTATTTTTGCTTGGTGCATTCGTAGCTCCGTGGCGAGATAGACGGGGTTGAGGAAATAGTAGCACTTTAGTTGTGACACCTTATCTTGGTATGTTGTCTTATTTTTTTCAATAAGATATTAACTGGAATTAAGCGTGGCTAAGTAATAGCAGCCGCGAGTGTCGATCCATCAGGATAAGTTATGCTTGCCGCGGTCGGTCGCGGGCGTCCAGGTCGTGCCGCCACCTTTTCCTGGGCCAGCCTCGACGGCGCCGTCCATCCTCAGGCACCCACCGTGGAGACTGTTGTCCAGATATAAAAGGTTATTTTCATTAAAACCTAACTGTTCTAAAAGTGTTAAGAATGTAACAAAGAATGGTACCAGTGAAAGTCTAACCACTTTTGGCTCGGTAATTTTCGGGTGAAACGTGTACAAACTGATAAACAGTCGGATTTTTCACTGTTTGGTATAATATTAGCTTAGAACGTCGTAAATTGCAGTAGGCCCTTTTTTCCTATAAATGGCGTTTCAACTCAACTCAGAGCATTAATTTTAATTAAACCAAATTTATAGGGACTTTTGAATTGTCAGTCAGTCAATAATATGAAGCTAGTTACCCATTCCAAACCGTAGTAGGTTGTTTTCCCACACCGATGACCAAGATAGACATAGAAATTACATTGAAACTGGAAAAGTCACAATGATATTTGCCCGGATTTGAACCCACAATCTCAGTTGATGATGATAATATTTTAAACATATCTAGAACGGACTGCATTATAAAGTCCAAACATAAAACTATATAGTTTTCGAATGTTTTTGTTTTTATTATAACTCAAAAAGTAACAAGTAACGACTGACAGTTAAACTCACATAAAAATAATAAACCAATACAATAAAGTTCTGCAAACTCTAGAACGAATTAATTGTCTTCGGCAATATTCGGCGCCACGATGATCGCCGAGCGCCTTCGGGAATCTCCGGGCGCACGAGTTTAGCCGAAGTATGACAGACATGAGACGAAGTTAGCACAATAGATTGAATAGTTTTCATGTAATTTGCAACCAGACATCTGATAATGAAAGGTCACGGGCCTTTTCTAGGAATTGATGCATCTTAGTGAATAGGTACCTAAGTTTTTTTAAAGTCTTGTCCTGAGTTCAAACTCTTTGGGATAATTTGGTTTTTAAGGAGACGATGATTTTAAATTTCATTTAATTACGAGGCTGATTCGCTGATTGGCTCTTTACAGATATAGTACGACTGACTTAGGTTCGAAATCTAGAATGCACAAAAACACCATATTAAATAATCCGTTTTATTTTAAAGAAATAAGTAGATAAAAAAATGTTTTTTTTTTATAAAATATTTTTAAAAATAATTTGTCTATTTATACCCATCTTGACAGCAAACCTCTTGATTATGTGGCATCTCTTTCACACATCATCAAACCGAAGAAGACACAGTGTTGGACTGTGTATTGATATACTAAATAATTTAATTGAATGTTCTGTGTCCTGTAATGTTAATTAGATACTTTGCAGATCTAGTTTTGTATACAGTCGAGTATTTTATAACAGAACAGACAGCTGTGCTGCTGGGGAGTTTGTTGCACCACTTCTTCTCCCCAGCGAAAGCACTAGGAAGTGGTGAAGGTCGGGTCGTTTTGGGGGACTGTCTTTTGTAATTTTGTTAGTGCTGATTCTCAGCCTAGTTTGAATAAATGACTTTTGATTTTGATTGACTCAAAAACTCGTCAACAGTAAAGTCCACTGTGTGGTAAATCTTTCACACAGTCCATCCATCGTTTATTTGGTCGTTCTCTAGTAGGCCTCGTTTAGCCTCTACATTTATACTCAAAATTTTCTTGACGACATTTTCCTCATTCTTCCGAATAACATGTTATACCAACCGATTTCCACACAAGGTTTCAGTCACTGGTGTCACTTTCAGACTATCTAAATGCTGTATTAGAATAAAAATTACACTTACAAAATTTGACGTATCCACTTTAAACTGACACTATTGTAGTATTATGTCTTGTAGCTACTTAAGCTCACAATAAGCTAGTTTAACACTGTAAACGCAGTTGAAAAATCGTTAACATAAAATCAACTATACCCATTTAACCTTGACCTCTTCTGTCGCACATTTCTTAAAGACAAAAGCTCAGAATAAACTGGAAACACACAAACTGTCATTAACAAAGCACTGTACCTGCAAAAGTAACACGACCAATACATCTTGAGACATGTAACCTTGTAATTTGTTCCTCAATGAAGGTCAAGTTAAGTCGGTACTTTGCAAGTCTCAGTGTCATAGATGGAAAACAGTACTTACGTTTTTTTTACCAGTATATCCTGACACATGTTGTATTGCCTTTTTTATGGTAGCTGAGGTCGTTTTAAATTGGAGGTATTCAACAAGTAAGACTCTTGGGTCTCCTTTTATGAGACTCGCTTTTGTTTCCTATATCATTTGTTAGTTTATTTTCTCTTTACTTAAAGCTAAGGTGTAGCATGGATGGTGCGGATAAAAATAGTTTGTGCGATTATACTGCCGCATTTTCTTCGGATTTTTTTAAATCATCTAATCATTGAGTAGCATGCCTAACATTGCATTGAATCAAGTTTTAGTAACTGAACAAACAGCTGTGCTGCTGTGGAGTTTGTTGCGCCATTTCTTCTTCCCAGCTAAAGTACTAGGAAATGGTGAAGGGCGGGCGTTTTGGCGGTCTGTCTTATGTAATTTTGAGGTTTGAAAAGTGCTGATTCTCAGCCTAATTTGAATAAATAGATTTTGATTTTGTGTAGCTTCCGTTAGAAACCTACTTCAGGTATAACACTCAAAAAATAAGGTATAACTATTAGGTACCTCTTCACATTATCGTTATATTAATCAACTGCCTTTCAGCAGCTTATCGACCTTTGAAGCCGATACAACCAACAACAGATAATATTTTACGTCTAGACCTCCGTCATTCACAAATTCATCGTGCGACTAATCGCGCGTGAATAGCCAGCTTTAAGCCTCTAAGGTTTTGTATGGAGGGCATTGAATGTGTTAGGATGTTGGTCCTTTATGCTTTGTTTATATTTTATAACTTACTTTTGGTTTCAAGATGTAGCTGTCTTTAAAAACCTTACAGATGTATCACGTAAGCATAGGCTTAATTTAATAACTTGCGCATATATCCTACTAATATTATAAATATGAAAGTTTGTGAAGATCTTTGGATGTTCGTTACTCAATCACGCAAAAACTACTGAACGGATTTGGATTAAATTTGGTACACAGATAGTTTATAACCAGAATTAACACATAATATACTTTTTATTCCGACATTCCCACTTGATCGAAACTAACGCGGGTGAAACCGCGGGGCGCTGCTAGTTGAGAATAACCTGTTCTTGAGTCCTTTCTTTCTGATAATGGCTGTCATCACCATTCTGATTACCGAGAGTAGTGATTGCGACAATGTCCTTACATCTTATCCCCTGGGTGTTGTTAACTGCCATCTCAGGAAAGTTACATCGAGGCAACATCCTCCTGTCTCCTTCCACTTTAAAAACCAGTCCGTTTGCCATAATCAGCCACTACCTTCTCACTGCTGGGACATAGGCCTCCTGCCTGTAAGAGGGAGTGGGCCATGATCCACCACGCGGGCCCAGTGCGGGTTGGTGATCCGTTTGCCAAGCGTGGTGATTAGGGCAATTTTACAACTAGATTCTTACATAAATACCTAATTTCTAAAAACTTGTATTTTATATTTTGACTTAAACCAACTAATATAAACTTTTGTTTTCAAAACAATTTGTTTTGTCCATATATATTGTGCTACCAACAACAAGTTGTAATTATATAAATAGACTGTAACTTATACTTCAAAATGTCTGTTTTTATGCGCTGGCGCACGAAAACGCTCTACTGATTTTGGTGCAATTTACCAATTTTAGTTTTGCCAAGCTTTTGGATGCAAATTCATCCATTTTTAACATTCACGTTATTAATAACGTAAAATGTAGGATTTGTCTATCTACTGAGTTATGTATATATGTTCTCCAAAACTAGATTGATCTTTTTCTGAAGAACTATTTTTTTATTTATTAGCAAGTATACTGTCTGAGTATTTTTGTCACCAATGATAAAGATTTCTAGTTTTGCGGTAAACTACTAACGTTTATACTTATTCCACTGACTACAATTATGAATATCATAGCAACGATATTCACATCGTAGATTTTATCAATTCCCACAACATTTTACCCACACTACAAACAAAACACATTAATTTTGACTTTGCAAAGACTTTGGATGCTCCTATCATAGACTCAACACACCTAATAGATGAGCCACACATTTATAATCACACACACAATGATACACACGTAACTGAATAGGTTTTAGGCAAGCAAAACAAACAGGCAAATGTCATTTGAAAATCAAGAGCTAAACGACACGAGGCATGGCGGGCGAGTTACTACGGATTTAGACTAGGTAGCTATCTCGTGTGGCCTTCGGATATGTGCAAGCGCAGGATCTGAGGCGTCAGCAGGATTTGCTTTGTAGAATATACCGTTTGTTTATGGGTCATAATTACTTACGGTTTATTGAACTAGATGCTCTTATTTTTTATAATGTTTTGGTGGTTTTTTTTCAAAGATTTTAAACAACATGAAATTTTATTTACACTGAGAACTATAAAATACATTTTATATTATGGTTATAAAAGTAAGTATTCAGCCAGAAGTCTATATATTTTCAATTATATTTATTGAGCTAAGTGGATGTTACTTTTGTTTTTGGTAGTTTTTGGCTGTTGATTGAAATATTAATTCAAACATACATGTATTTATTAGTTGGCCCTAACTAAAAACAATAAATGAAGCTAGAAGCCCATAATAACGATGATGTTTTGCTAGTATCTTTATAGTATTGTAACGTGTGTATGGACTTGATAACCTGTTTCAAGACTGGACGGCATCCGGAAGACGCAGGACCGGGTGCCAGCACGCTGCTTGGGATAGGTCTGCGTATAATAATGGACTTCCAAAAAGGAGGAGGTTATATGTTCTACTTTATGTATGTTTTTTTTTTTTTATATTAGGTCACCGATTTCTCCATCAATTAAGGACCTATTTTAAAATCTTTTTTTTGTTGATTTATATTCGCAATAGCGGAGATTGTTAAAAAGAGGATTCTTACTATTTTTTGGACGATTTTTTAAGGATTGATTTGTTAAAGTCTAGACTGTTGATTGATTTGTACAACACTTAGGTAAATGAATTGGAAAAGAATTTCGGATTTGTCACTTGGTTTTTCGATAACTACTACTGTACAATGATGTGGAATATGAATGGTTGTGGAGATTTTTTCTGTGAAAATAAGCTCTTGAAAGCGGAATGAGAAGCTTTTTAATTTTTACGTAACATCACGCCAGTTTTCCTCGTAAGCTAAGACAGAGTAACAGCAAGCTACAGTTATGTTCAACAATTATTGTTGTTTTATTATTAATTCCATTCCTTTCAAATCAATATGTTTTAATTATCATTAATTACAAATCAATGAGTATTGATGAAGATCCTGTAGGAAACATTTTGATTTTAAAGCCATGCTATCATAAAGTCTTTATATTTAAAAAGATAATTCTGATAATAATGATAATGCACCAAATGACTCCAGTGACTTGCTTGGTCATTCACCTTCATATTTGTTACAAAATAATATTTGCTTGCGTTTCTATGTTACTTGAAAAAACTATGTGCAATTCTTGTAGCTGCTGTCTTTGTTTCTTTTGGTTCCTGAAGATAAGGGATCTTTTTTTATAAGAATATTTAAGTTCCTCCAAAATGAGTGAAAGAAAAAGATTATTATACTATTTTTATGTCCTTTTTAGTGTAAAATGCCATTAATTTTTAGTGTAAAATGCCATTAATTTTTAGTGTAAAATGCCATTAATTTTTAGTGTAAAATGCCATTAATTTTTAGTGTAAAATGCCATTAATTTTGTTGCTACTTAACTCTTCCTTCTTCGTTAGTCAGAAGTTGTACGGCCTATAGCTGTAGGATCCGAGCTGGTTCAGAGGTATTTTTTGTCTTTCTAATTCACATTAATACGCTTTTTATTTTTCCTACTTAGTAGGTATTTGATTTATGAGAATTAAAAGCTATACTTAATCCAGATACAAAATTGATTTAAATAAGTTAACTTTACAGAAAATTCCCTTAAATTGACACAAACCTCTCAGGCTTTTCAAAGTGTCTCTTATAAAATGTGTTAGATATAGATAGATAGAATACTCTTTATTATTCACACCATATAAATTACAGACATAAATATAGAAACTGTACAAAGGGTGACACAATAAGCGTTGTTACCTAAATAAATGTGTTTAATAAACCTTTTAAATTGAGTTTATTTAAAATAATATTTTTTATGCAACACAATGACGAGAAATCTATTTAATTCTATTCAAAATGCAATCCAAGTTTTGAATGTCGGAAGAAACATACTAAGTTACGATAATATTATCAAGCCGCTTCAAATAGGCCTAACTTGCATTCAATGGCAGGACATGCATCCATTATAAGTATATTTACCTATAACACTAAAATAACACCTGAAAATACTATACCTAATTTATTAAACCTATCTACAAAAAAGGAAGAAATGGTAGTTCCAAATTCAAAATTTGAACATAAAGCAACATGGCGGGCCCGCGCCCGCGCACTTCGTAGGCTTCAAAAAAAGAACACAGAATCAAGATGGCCGACTTTCTCGGCAGTGCCTAGTACTGCTGACGTCACTCACGACGTGTCCTTGTCACTTTGTCTAGGGAGCATTCCCGATTTATTAGAAAAATATACGTTTAACAAAGTTATCTAGTGTTTTTGTAAGCATAAATGTTGCAGTTTTATGATCCCTGGCTCCGAATACGATGCTGATTATTCCTTTGTGTCTTTTTATTTGAATAATGGTTGTTAAAAATAAAAACATGTATGCAAAAGTTTTGTAAGAACGGATCTTCATACTATACGTAAGGAAAAATCAAAACGTAAGGTAAAAAATAACAAAAAATCTTAAAATAAAAACAGGGAAAAATAAAAGTACTTACCAAACAATAAAAACGGGAAACACAAAAGTCCAATATAAGTAAAATATATATTCTAATTGCAGTAAAATAAAACACAACACGACACTTTAGGCACTAGAGTCTTTTCCAAAACGATGAAAAATCTTGGTTTTTATTTTTAAAATATTAAGTCATAATCGGTGATGTCTGTAAAATAAAATCCGAATGAACACTGCGCCCGACTGCCGCGGAATTTTAGATCAAAACGCTCGTTGAATTAATTAAAATAAACTAAAATAAAATCTATTTATCTATTGAAAAACGAACTATCAAATTCAAATAAGATTCCAAGTGGAGCGAAGGAACGCGTTTCGGGTTCTTTATTCAAAAAATCCCGACGTACTGGCGCGCTATCAAGTTGCAGGATGAACGGCTTTTCCTAGTGATGTAGACACAAAAATACTTTTCAAAAAATCGCCAACGAGCGTTTTGAGCCAAAAAATCTAACCTAACCTAACCCAGGCGGGCGGGCGACTGGCGGGCGCGTAGGGGCCGCATTGCCAAATATTTTTTTTTGCATCTCGGCCGAATTATGCACTTGTATGCGACTTACGTCGTCCCTTCATTGTAGTGGTGCGACATGTACCGATTGGGCATTTTTATGTGCTGTCAGTGTGTGGGGCACACACACGAACGCAACCAACGAAATTTTTGTCTGTGCGCGTTGTGAGCCCTTCGACGTGGAGTTTATTTAAAAAATTCGGCGTGTTATGTAAACACGAGAATTTTTTTTAGACACTAAAATATTTAGGTGTTGCCCGAAGGGGTCAATGGCCGCGTTTTTCGGGAACTCTGACTAATTTTGCTAAAAGGATCTCTTTCGTACACACTCCGGTAGCAGAGGCTGTCGCAGTCGAACACCCAAGTTCGGTTTACGAACGCCGCTCGTGTTTCATCGTTTCGGCGCGAACGAATTTTGAACTTGGGACGTTTGTTTTCAAAATTCTTTATTAGTTGTATCAATAAATATTTTGCTAATTACGTACTCGTTATTGATCGCAGACGCTTGTCAAAATCGAATTCTGAATTTGAAACCACCAATCACAAAGTCACGAAACCGTTTCACACGTCCTGTAAATCTAAACCAAGTTGCATTCTTTTTCACATACTTTTTATTCACATATTTTTTTGCAACAACTTCTTCGGCTAATCGACACTTATAACACTATAATATTAATAAACCTAGGTACCAATTCCCGTCTATACCTAGTCAAACACCAAATTAGACTAAATGGAAGACGATTAGCGTCGACTAGACAGGACGGTCATCTAAAAATAACCAATAAAACAACTATAACTAACAATTTATGAGTTTGATATTTTTCTAAGAAACTGATTCATAAATGTTATAAGGGAAAAACGTTGAGATTGCATTCTTTGCATGCAATATCTTAACGACATACCTATGCAGTTTTTGTGAGGTTAACAGATTTCAAGGTAAAATCAGATGCATCGGTAATTTTATTTTTTATTTTTTCTTCTGGAAAGAAATAACACTAGAAAGCCGTAAACATCATGAATATTAATATCCCTCTGTCTTTCACGAAAAGATGTAAGGGCTGATTTTTCCAAAGCCAGATAATTTTATCCGAGGAATAGTTTTGAATTGTTGACAGTTCTTCCATACGAAATCTGTCAGACGTCAATTTTATTCTATGAATTAAAATTATTTCTCGACTGAAAAATAAGCACTAGTTATAAAGTATTTTCTTTATAGGTACTATCTCAAACCTAACGTAATTATTACATTATTTTGATACAATCAAACCTTTGCAATTAATACCACAACTAAACTAATTCTACCACAGACAAGACTAGACAACACACACATAACATCACGCCTATTATTCCGGAAAGGTTAGCTAGAGCTTACAATAATTCAACGATCTTAAGGATGGGAAATCATCAAATGACCCCTCCCGCTCTGGGTGGAGCGGAATGGAGTGTCAGACTCTTACTGACTAAAACCCATCCGTGTTCCTTCCTTAGCCCTTTATATTCCGGGGCAGCGGTAACCCTTTCGGACAATCCCGCTGCCCTGTTTGTGACCTCTGAGGTCTTTTTTCTCAGAGTAGTCAGATAGGAAACTCCGACCTCATCTAGTTTAAAAAATATGATTGTAATGTAAACATACTTACAGAAATAAATTGTTTTATCATAACTTATAGCGAACCTCGAGTGAAAGTCATACCTAATACGTTCTAGCATACCACATAGATATTACCAAGACTTTCAAGAGCACACCCCTATCTTTATTACACAATACCACCACACCACACTTTAACTGCATCCCTTATCCCCACTTACACTCTCACCAAAAACTTAACACTAAACTTACAAAAGCCATAAAAAACAAACACGAACTAACTCCTATATTTAAGGTAGGTACCCTAAACCATAGTGTATAAGGGGCATCGAAGCAAAAAAGGACAATAAAGGTGGCCAGGCGACACAGGTGTTTCAAAAATAGTAAAAAAGCCCTTTGAAACTACTCAGTGGGCTCGAGAGCGATAATAACTATATATAGAGCGAGCTCGTCAAATTATAATCACTGATTTAGGATGGGATAAAGGGTTATACAGGTTGATTGGTGCAAAGCTGGTACAGACAATTTAGAACCATTTCAGCCATGGTTGTCTTAGACGAAATCTTACCTATTTTTGTTTTTTTCAACTATTCCCAAAATTTTAAGTAAACTGCTTGTTTATGGCCAAATTGAATGATAAATTAATTTTTATTTTATTTTATTAAAGTAATGTGTAAGTAATCTAGTAAAACATGTTTTAGGCCTCCGTGCTGTAATTTAAAATTATAATCAGAAAAAAAAAATTAAAAATTAAGTAAAATAAAATAGATATTAGACATAATAAAAAAAAATAAGTAAAAAGAAAAGTGGTAAGACTTCGTCTAAGACAACAATTGCTGAAATGGTTCTAAATTGTCTGTACTATCTTCGCCTTAAAGCTTTGCACCCATCTTCCAATCACCCTGTACGTTTCTTGAGTGGGTGACTAGATTTTTTTCATACTTTTTGATAGAATATGTAGAAACTGGCCAGGGCAGTGGTAGCCCAGTACTAACGGCCGCGACTTACGAGTTGTAGGTCGTAGGTTCGAACCCAGATAAGCGGCTTTACTTTGTGTATATTATTTCATCATCACTGCTCACAAAACGGTGAAGGAAACCGGTATGTCCTAGAATCAAAAATTCGAAGATATGTAACATCTACCAACGCGCACTGGGCCCGTGTGGTTGATCACAGCCCGCTTCCTCTCAACAGAGTGGAGGCCTGTGTCCCAGCAGTGGCAAAATTAAAGACTGTAGCGCTTAGGCGTTAGGCTAACCGCGGTAAAACTTTGAGGGTCAAAGCTGCTATCTACCCCTTCTCCGGTAACAGGTTCTTGGGTTCTACGATGCCTAGGTTTATTCATAAAAAATCATCATTATTATCATTTCAGACGAAAGACGTCCACTGCTGGGCATAGACCCCCAATTTGACCGGTTCTATATGCTTCTCGCTTCCAGCGGATCCCTGCAACCTTTACCAGGTCATAGTAAATAAAAATACTTAATAACTAGAATTTTTATGAAATATAGCCCATTCAGCAATAAAAAAAAAACGAATTAAACCAACTTTTACGCATTTTCTATAGGGTTACCACCCTAACAAAAATATTTTGATAAATTAGGAGGAGTCATACAGTTGTAGTAGTATCTATTTGAATTATTCTTTCATTTACAGCGGGTAATACGCTTCATATAATATTTAAATAGTGCCAATAAATAATAGTCCAAAGGGTAGATACTCTCACTAAAGATTTTTAAAGTGAAAACTTCCTTAGGCGCGTTGGGCATCTTTTGAGATGGGAAAAAACCATTGAACTGTTACCAACACCGCGCTAGCTATATTCGGATGTGTTCGGCTGTCCTCGGGATGTACTCGGTTTTGGTGTATATCCGATATGTCAGTGTATTCTGTTTGTGTTTTGTTTTGACTTCTGTACCTCTGTTTTTTTTTTAAGCTATACTAGATGCTAGCATCTCACTCCATAAAATAGCGTAAACATTAAACTGCATAATAATGTAAAAAATAAAAAGTGTATTTCCTGCAGTATTCAGTGATAAACGTAAAACACTGCGCCCGCGCATTAGATCGATAGGCCGGGTTGCCGGCCTGCCGCCCTTGTTAGACGAAGGACGAATCGACTAATACTGATAGGCCGTAGAGTAGGACACAGACGCGACAATATGGTGGACTGTGTGACTGTAAACGAGCTATGAAAACAACTGAGTCGAAGCGAACTTAAATTGCACATCACGCTCTGAAGAGAGAGAGAAAGAGTCTCAGAGTCTCTCCAGACAAACATTGCCGACCAGCGGGGTAATTACGTAACCCACTAACAGTAGCAAAGCTTTAATTTTGACAGTTCAACAACATTCATTGCGTTATTTACGTTGTTGAGCAGACTTCGAAAATATGAAGCAATGGATTACATATATCCTTCAAAATGAATTTTATTGATAGCAGGATTTTCATCAAAATCATCCAGTGAAACGGAAACTTATAAAACATATTATTTATATTTTCCAAAGAATAACTTTTGACCAATATTTTCTCCTCTTTTCTTATTCATCATCTGCCTAGCCTTTTCCCAACTATGTTGGCTTCCAGTCTAACCGGATGCAGCTGAATACCAGTATTTTACATGGAGCGACTGCCTATCTGACCTCCACAACCCAGTAACTGGGTAATACGATACCCCTTGGTAAGACTGGTTGTCAGACTTTCGGGCTGCTGACTACCCGTAACGACTGTCAAAGATCCACGAATGACAGCCGGGACCAACGGCTTAACGTGCTTTCCGAGGCACGGAGGGGACACGGTATGTAAAGATGGTCACCCATCCACAGACCAACCGCGGCAAGCGTAGCTTAACCTGATCGATCGACCTGTGCGGCTGTTATTATTTAGCCACGGGCTCTTTTCTTATTAACCTTACTAAATTCGGTGACATTAGAAAAAGTAATTGTGTCACATTAGTGACAGTTGAGCTCATATCGTGGACTGCGTGTCCTGAAACACATTCCTCGTGCCATCTGAGAATCGAACCCAAACCTCGTCGCAATTCCGAAGGAAAACACTGCTACTGTGTCAATTGAGCCATGTTAAGTTCAAAGATGTGCTTACCATGTTCGTCCAGTAACTCACTATAGTTCTACTATTGTGTCTGGCAACATGCAACAAATTATATTTCAACTATGTGCAGTAATTAGCTTTGCGTTAGTAAATGAAAACTACGAGTTATTGCAGCTTTAATAAGATAGAAGATATATACAGCTTCACATCAGACCATCAGCCAGTTCTATTCTATCTAAAGCCTAAATGGCCGTAACGTCCAAACGGGCAAAGGGGCTCCCTTCCATTTTTCGTTTGTAAAAATGACACCCGTGTTCTTATCAATTTTGTGAATGTTGTATAATAATTATTGATTTGATTAATTATTTTGAGTTTGAGATTTTGGGGAAGTTCTTCCCTTTTGTCTAACGTATCGGCAACAGTTCCTGCGTTGAACTATTACTGTCCTGTGAGAAAAAGATAGCCAGTTTACTCCATGAGGGACGATGACGGGGTTCAAGTATAGAAAATCATTTACTTTTACAATATTTGTAAATATGTGAGGACTATGTATCTATCAGAGAATTAATTTATCTGCTATTCCCTTCTGTTTTCAACCAAAAATGTCGCTTCTGCGAAAATTTTCAAATATAACATTGTTCATGTATGTGTAAATGCACACATTCTCAGCTGCGCCAGCGCCGTTCGTAGACGCCCTTTGTTTTGGAACCCACGGCCCGAGGATTAATGTTTTTTGCGAACATAAAATGTTAATTTTTCGTCCGAGACTTATTTTTCAAATAGGTAGTTAAAGATTAAAGCTGTATGTATGTTTTTGAAAACATTAATTTATAAAGTGTCCCTGGGTTTAATTTCAGTGTGTGTGTGTGTGTGTGTGTGTGTGTGTGTGTGTGTGTGTGTGTGTGTGTGTGTGTGTGTGTGTGTGTGTGTAACTAATACAATATAATACTCTTACTGTATATTAGAGGAGCTTGTGGCCACATAGGTCGATACATTAGGTTCAGCTACGCTTGCCGCGGTTGGTCCGTGGATGGGTGACCATCTTTACATACCGTGACCCCTCCGTGCCTCGGAAAGCACGTTAAGCCGTTGGTCCCGGCTGTCATTCGTGGATCTTTGACAGTTGTTACGGGTCGTCAGAAGTCCGAAAACATGACAACCAGTCTTACCAAGGGGTTTCGTATTTATTTATTTATTTATCCATTTATTTCAGGCATCAAGGCCCATATAAACACATACAATACAATATTAATATAAGTAACTTAAAAAAATACTATAAATACATACAACATTATACTAAAAAACTAACACTAACATACACGAAGTGTCTGCGTCGTGTTTCCAGTAACTGGGTTGTGGACGTCAGATAAGCAGTCGCTCCATGTAAAACCATTGACCATTTCAGGGCTCCTGAAACTCAGATTTATTTTAAAAAAATTACGAGTGCGTCGGGGCACCATTTTGAAATTGGTTTGTTTATTTTGGATAGGCATTCGCATCCCATTAAACGTACTGTCTTCAGCAATTTGTTTGCTGTATGTACTTCTTGAATAAACATCACACTTCTATGCGCCTAAAGTGCAGCAGAAGTGACTTTGAAGAAAATGTCGGTAAGAAAGTTTTGAGTATTTGAATGTGGATCACTATAGGAGTAGAGGAAGGCCAAAGAAATGATGGGTGGGCTGTGTGAATGATGATATGTTTAGAAAGGGGGTGACTACCGAGATGACGACTAATAGAGAAGTATGGAAGAAAAAGACATGTTACGACGACCACAAATAAATTGGGAGGGCAGAACAATGATGATGTGTGAGATAATAATATTTACAAAATCATTCTTGGCAAACTAATTTGTTAATCACTAGCCATAAATAAATCGAAAAGCCAAATTAATATCCTAGTTCAATTCTTTTGCTCATTCGATGTAGAGCTATTTTTAAGTAAAACACGTTTTTTATACACTGCCTATTAATATTTCGTAAATCGGTAGAGAATTTCTAGGAATTCGGATCCTTGCTCTATTATTGAAACTCGACTTAAGAAACAGGAAAAACCTGATAAATAGCCATAACCTACGCCAATGTTCCTAACGGCGATCTAATATCTAGAACGTAACCTTGACTCTCCCGGTCAAACGACTCTACCATTCTAAAAAATAGAGTCATGCAAATTAATGCATTTCTATGTATATTGGAGTCGAAGTCTTATGAGTTTCTTGGCCATACTTCTACATACGAAACTACCTTTTGGAAGAGGCGACTAGAACCAATTCTATTTGCTTGTAAATTATTATGACGTCCAAAAATGCCTTTTTCAAATAAATTATTTGACTTTGACTTTGGCTATTATAGCTCGACCTACATCAATGTCTCTATGAGAATAGACTACTAGAATGACCTTGAACGGTCACTGACTCTATGTAGAGTTGTTACGTCTATAATAGAGCGTGACCTACGTCAACGTTTATCGTTAGAATATTTAGTAGGTATGACTCTACCGGTCGTTGACTGGCGAGTTTGTGAATTAGTACTCGTTTGTATAGATTTTATTTATAGTTTTGTTCTGCGTTTATTATTATAAAACATAGAGCGAAAATTTTAAAGAAATTAAATCTATTCAGAATTAAAATGAACTTTACAGACGCCAGCTTATCAAGCTACTATATTCTGTCAAATTCCTTTAATACATTTTCAACTTTATCGCCAAAGCATAAGGTTCAAAGTTGATTGGGAAAATTTTATAGTTTCGGGTAGCTTGGTATGTTGGCGTCTGTAAGTAAATAACAACTTGTACCTCATTTTTTTTTCGTGTTTCCCACTGCTGAACAAAGGCCTCCCCTTTTGCTTTCCAAACCTCCCTGTCTTGGGCGACCGAAATAATTAATCAAATATAAACATAATATCCTAACTGAACTAAAACTATTAACAAACTAACATTTTAATAGAATAAAATAATAAACTTTGAAATAAAGATATTTTTTCAGTGGAACACCTCCTTTATTTCTATGAGAAAGCATTACCCTTCTTCTTGGGCATTCGGGAAAAAAATCCTAGACTACTTTATAAAAAAATCACTCTACCAAAATAAAATATAGAGTCACAATCATAAACTGCAAGACATTTATATCAAACATTTGACCTACACTAACGTCGTCTCTATTCGGCGATCGCAACCTTGACTCTCGGTCGGCGACTCTATCAACACGTGACGTCACCAAACTAGTCACATATAGAGTTATGTGTTCTTAGAATTTGTGTCGATGTGAATGTAGTGCTTGGTGTGGTAGGACTCTACGTCTACATGTGGTTATGTTAACTCTATTAAATTCTAGATGATATTATTATCTTTTTTAATGTCTCAGGAAGATAGTCTCGGTTCATTTTTGACCAACAGTGGACTAAATCGTTCTAGATTTTTTGGGCATTTTAAGTAGGTTTTTAACCTACCAGAAAAATTAATTAAGGCGGAAGCGTCAGGGAACAGTTAAGAATATTTAATTATATAAAAAAAAATTGAATTAAAATCATAAAGATCATCAAAACCTATAAATCGCTCTAAGTTCATATTAATATTCAATTGTGATGACCATACCAATTACAAGTAGCAATGACGTTCTAATGATCAAAACATAAACAAAATAATAACGAGCACAAACGTTGTGTCATTATTCTATTCTACGACTGACCTTGGGACATGGCTGGACAATGACTCTATTTGACCTTGAACATGCTTTGGGCCTAAAAACGCCATGATTTTGGGAGTGGCCCTTGTTTTTGTACTTTGTAAATAAAAAAACTACTTAAAGTATCTATTCGCTTAAACCAATGTTTTTCTATGTCATACAATCCGTGTGCCCGATAGCATTTAGCATAATCAGTACATAATGTTCCCACTGCTGGAACACAGTAAGAGGGAGTGGGCCGTAATCCACTAAGCGGCGCCCAGTGTAGATGTCACATGTCTTCGAATTTTTGGTTCTTTCCTTCACCGTTTTGAGAGCAGTGGTGATGAAATATTTTACACAAAGTAAAGCGCTTGTCTGGCTTCGAACCTACGACCTACAACTCTCGTAAGTGGCGTTACCACTGAGCCATTTCTTGCTTTGCCCTAAGTTTCCAATAAAACATGTCACATTATCCAAGTCACCTTGACCCTGACTTTACCCCTGACCTTGGGCTGGTCATTCACGCCGCTCCTACGCCTATCCGGCCTACGATTGTCAGCTCTACGTGGAGGCAATTTATGTGAATGTACTGTTCTGTTAGGAGAGTCTAACTCACAATTGAATGGCCCTGACATTCGTGATGCGTGGATTTATGTAGCGATGTTCAGAGGGTGAGTAGAGATGTATTTAGCGCGAATACTATGTTTCAAAAATATACTACTGAGAATAAATCTGAAGAGTTTTTTTGTTTGTCTGAACGCCTAATCTTCGGAACTACTAGTCGGATTTGACTCTATTTGCCTTTCGGTTTCGGTTGTTTTCGGTTTCGCTATTTAACATCACGCTACGACCGAAAAAGACAAATAGTCAGAAAGAACTCTAAGTAAAAACGTAGTAACCGGGGGACCGGGGGTTGAAATTCCACGCGGACGAAGTCGCGGGCAGACGCTAGACTTCTATAAGTA
Source organism: Gortyna flavago (assembly GCA_963669345.1). Lineage (NCBI taxonomy): Eukaryota > Metazoa > Arthropoda > Insecta > Lepidoptera > Noctuidae > Gortyna > Gortyna flavago. The sequence goes on from OY770139.1 coordinate 1,483,818, forward strand.
CATCAATGCATTATTAAAACAATATTGTAGAAATGAAGTCTTTGATATGTCACTTTAGCAAAAGATTGCAATACCTCCTTACTGATAAACGTATTATATCAGATGAATAGTGACAAACCGACTTTTCTCTTTCAGTCGTCAGTAATTTGACTTTCGAAAGAAGAAGGCAAAGCGTAACTATACAAACGCTGTATAAAGTTTATTAGTAAGAGGGTTAGCCAACGTTTTTAATAATTACTCATTAGTCACCACTAAGCGGTGAAGTGGCTCAGCAGATGGTTTATCGCAGCGTGTCGCGAGATCGATTCCTGTATGGGACAAATTGTATGTCATTCAGATAGCTGTTCCGGGTGTTTGTTCCCAAGGCATCCACGGTATAGTAGTGCTATTTCATAAAAAAAAATCACCATGAAAACGTAGGTGAAGTGAATTTGAAGAGAGCTGTCAATTGTGTCGATTCAAGCATCAGGTAGAATGACAGCTTACTTCACCTATGTTTTTACGATGAAATTCTTTCGGAATAGGTCAGCAGAAGCGTGTCCTACGTTGAACTCTCCTGTGGGGATTACAGATGTGATGGCGTTATGTACGGACGCCAGCACATCAAGCTACTATAATCTGTCAAATTTCTTTAACAGATTTTCAACTTTATCACTAAAGCATAAGGTTCAAAGTTGATTGGGAAAATTTGACAGTTTCGGGTAGCTTGATGTGCTGGCGTCAGTTCAAAACCATCCAGAAATCGCAGTTCGAACTTTAACTAGACTTCTTCTTACCCCTTAAAAACGACAGCCAAACAAAACAGCACACACATATAAAAACGATTGCAGTACAAAATAAGACGAGCATTCACTAAACAGGCGGCATTGCCCGCGCCAAGGATAACATTATTTATGTAAAATTACTCAGCTCAAACAACCGGCTACTTTATTACACTCTACGTGCTACCTTTATTGTTTGTAAAGGTTATAAATGTATGAGAAAATCCTTTGAAAAAATCGAGGAAATGTGGCTTGGTGGTGAGGACTGCAATTTTCACTATTGATGTTTACCCGATCCTGATTTATTTTCAGAAGGCATTAAGAACATTCAAAATCTAGTCGCAATCTCATCTCAACGACAATCAATGTCAAATACTTGTAAAAAAAATGTTCTTTACTAACTTTTTGACCTTTGTATCATGCTTAAGCGTATGAAGTTTCATTAAAATCGGTTCATTCATTTCGAAAAACAAGGGCTTGAAAGTTTGTATGAAATGCCGTACTGAGTAAATGATAAATGATAAATGATTTTTATTTTGTAAGTAGGTTTGCACAAACACTTTTACACGTCATTCATATTTTTTATAAAACTAGATGAGGTCGGCGTTTCCTATCTGACTACTCTGAGAAGAAAGGCCGAAACAAACTCAGAGGTCACAGTCTCTTTTAAAGTCCAGACATAATCTTGGTCAGGTTATATGAAGACCATGTAGATCAATGTCTGAGATGGTCTTTTGAGGAAAGAACCACACAGATTGAGAGGACCTGTCCAGTCAGTGCAAGCATTTGTCAGAAATCGTGCAGCTCAACTCAAAACTTAAGGAGCTCAACGATTCGACGAACAATACCAAAGAAAAGACATTTGGGTAGGCCACATAAATTACTCAAACTGCCAGACCTAGAAAAAAAACTAACAGAACAAAGAGAATAATAAAAATTAAACAAAAAAAATAATCATAAAATGACCCACATTGTCTTCACATGCACAATAATTAAAATAATATAATACTTTACAAAGTAAGCAAATGTAAATGTTTATATAAAATTCATTAATTAATGTCAATGTGTATATAGAAAAAAAAAAATAATAATAAAAACATTCAAAATGTAAAAATTGGAAGCAACTCAATCCCAAGCCTTTTTGTCCTCAATATAATCCTTAACAGTATAAAAGGCTTTCTGGCACAACTTACGTTTAATGAATGATTTGAATTTATTAAGGCTTAGATCTTGAACGTGGCTTGGTAGTTTATTATAAAAGCGTATACATTGGCATCTGAAAGAGCCACCTATTTTCTTGAGCCTTGTTGTAGGTACAACAAATTTGTGTTTGTTCCTCGTATTTATATTATGGATATCATGGTAAACGCTCTTAATAGCAAACATAGTTCCATTAATAGCTACTCTATGAACTGTCCAATGAATTGCCATCAGCATCATTACATCATTTCAGCCGAAAAACGTCCACTGCTGGACATATTCCTCCCCCAAGCATCGCCATGGATCCCAACACTGACCAAAAAAAAAATTTACAGACTCAAGGAAGAAAACTGATACCTATCTTTTATGTCCCTTCTGTAATATCTTTTCGAAAGATGCGTGTAAGTGTGGCTATAACGGTATAGACATATTATTTCAAACAAGGTTCCGTCCCTCGTCGAGAAAAAGTAGCCTCCTCCCAAGAGCTCAAAGTATCCCCAGAAATTTCATCAAAATCGGTCCAGCAATTTTGGAGATAACCCAAGACAAACAGACAGACACAAACATTTTAAAAATTGATTTTTTTTTAAGTACCGTATAAACTTTCATATTATGCATTTAGTAAAAAGCTGTTATTTTGACAGATAGTTTTATTATACAGATAGTTTTATTAGAGATTCAAATATTTACATAATTTACAAAGCTAACAGTCTTAAAATAATAACATGTAGAAGTATATAAAAAGGGGAGGGGTAATAATCAAACGGCATCAAAAAATTCGTCCGCATCGCTGTCAACAGGAAACGTGCCCAAAAGGCTGGCAGCATTGCCACGTTATAGATACTTCAATTTTATTTAGTTGTATGTAGGTATGTATAGATCAAACCGATGAGGCCTATAAAAAGCCTGGTATATCATAATCATGACACGTCAACAACCGCATTGGTCAAGGTCGCCCCGTGAGGTCGCTAGATCACTCACATTGGATGACTTATCTCACATGCCACTAAACAACATCATATTTCAGTAAACACGTGTATCACGTGTATAATCAGTCTATAATGTTCCCACTGCTGGGACACAGGCCTCCTCTCTGTGAGATGGGCTGCAAGCACGTGAGGCCAGCGCGTGTTGAAGGATGTCACATGTCTTCGAATTTTTGGTTCTAGAACATGCCGGTTTTCTCACGATGTTTTCCATCACCGTTTTGAGGTGATTAATTTAAATACACAAAGTAAAGTGCTTACCTGGGTTCGAACCCACGACTCGTAAATCGGGGCCGTTAAAATTGGGCTACCACTGCCTCCGTACGTGTAGGTATACTTACTATCAACACATTTTAATTTATCATTTTGGTATTCAAAACCTTCTGCATTATCGGCCACTTAAAGCGGGCTGGAAAAGCAAACTCCCTTCTCTAAAGGCACACTCAAAACCTAGTGTTACCAATTAGTAGTTCTTAGACGCTGAAAAGGTTTTTTCAAACGTAGTCTCGTTATCTGTGTGTTCATTTTCATCTCTATCATGTCTAAAGAATTCGTAATTATGTGGTTTTGTTCCTTATCTAGAGATAACATACCACACACCAGACATACGCCAGATTTTTTCAATACGCGAAACTAGACCAATATTAGTTCTCTAATTACGAGCACATCATTATTTCCTTATCACAAATTATTTGGAGTCACGTAGCATGTCATCTTTATCAATACCTCCATAATATTTGCCTCTTTTGCTAAGCTAGAGGTATACAGAATCCATCATTCGTTTTATTAGTCTCTTCCTTTACCCTTAGATCCATGAAAATACATCTCAAAAACTTTTTTCACGACAGAATGTCCTCATATTAGATCTGAGGGGCAATTTTAAGAACTTTCACAGTCTGAGGGGCAATTCTCGTAATTTTAAGAACGTTCACAGTCTGATCTCAGTCTCAATCTGTCAAAAATACCTCTAATTTCCGTACATTTTGACAATTTTTTGACGTTTCTTTGTGAGATGAGACTGCGACTAGATTTTGAACGTTTTAAATTACGAGAATTGGCCTTCTGATATCAGTCTTAATCTGTCAAAAATACCTCTAAAATCCCTAAATTTTTGACAAGTTTTGACATTGATTGTCGCTGAGATCAGATTACGACTAGATTTATTGGCTTTCTGTTCTCTTAAAATTCAGCAGGTATCTCCAATAGCAGTTTCGCGTCAAGACAAAATAATCAGCGGCAGCCCGCCACTTAGCCGTCATAATACACCAGTTATTAGTTAAATGTCAACAACCTAGGTTCAAGGTTAGGCGATTAGGTCGCATAGACCGGACGTTGCGGTAGGTCGGAGATAAACTGCCTCATTACTGTGCTCGCGTGTGTAATAATGTTCTAGCGCGAGTTAGTACCTATTGTAGCTAATGAACTGGAATAGTATACCTACATATATGAGAGGATTGTTTGGTATTGCAAGCTTAAATAATTATACAAGGTCAAATTAGATTAGTTAGTGAAACTCCGCAAACGTGGTACATCCGTACCTAAACATGTTTAAAAAAAAACTTTTGGGGTTTCAATGACCTGGAGTGTTGTTACTTGAAGTATTAGTTGAGAACATCTGTTTTTTTTTTAAGTTTATACAAAAAAACTGATTTTTCAAGCCACTACACTAACTGTGGTCGATGTCCCCAGCAAAAGTCATCAAATTAATTTATTTAGTTTTATCGTATTTAGGTATCGGTACCCATCACGTTTGCGGAGTTTCACTAGCTAATTTAATTTGACTCTGCAGAGGTGTGTACAATTGTGTCAGCCTACGTAATACATTTGTATAACTTTCGTCATTCATATGGTGTACATATTAAAAAGTGTTCTATTCTATTGTACCTGTACAAAATTGACACATTTTTTACTCTTTTTTATGACTTTTTCCTTGAAAAATAAAATTTAATATTAAATAGGCGTTTCCACGAGGTTCCTATATTTTTCCTCAAATTTATTCCAACATACGTCTAAGTCAGTTTTTCCTCAATTCTAATTCGGTTTACCACTTCTCTAGGTATTCCTTTCCATAGCCTTATAGGTGGGAAGTCAAATCCATACTTCCATACTTATATTATAAATTCGAAAGTAACTCTGTCTGTCTGTATGTTACCTTTTCACGCCTAAACCACTGAACGGATTTCGTTAAAATTCGGCAGAGAGATAGATTGCATCCCGGGGACGGGCATAGGATAGTTTTTATCGACATACCTCGCGGGCGAAGCTGCGGGCGGAAGCTAGTAATAATGTTATATATTTCATAATAAACTACGTTGTAGATGATTCGAAAAAAAATGATGATGATTTGAAATAAATACAAAACCTTTTTACAGGTCAAGGTCAACCTAGGATCTTAACTAGATTTTGTCAAATGACTAAGCACTTATTATAGGTTGTAAGAAGTCTTCAGTATTTTCACGAAAATGTCTGAAATCTAAATTATAGAGACCTGAAGGCCAATATTATACCCATCTTTAATAACTTTCGAAATCTAGTCCAATTTAATATCAACGACAATAATTTAATGTAAAAAAAAAACAAAAATGTCGGAAAATTAGGGGTATTTTTGGCAGATTGACTCTGAAATCAGACTGTGAACGTTCTTAAAATTACGAGAATTAATCTCTGGTCAGTAAAAAGTCTTTTTGATTTAGAGCTGTTCAAATAAACTGTATTTTAGATAATTAGACCTGTCAAATACGTCTAAACATTTTCTAAACACAAAATTCACTTCACCACATCCAAAATAGAAGTAGGTAACCAAAAACAACGAACTGTGACTATATACACAAACACTTGATATTCAATCAAGTGGCCGCCATGTTAGTTAGCATAATTATGTTTAGTGTGAATGAATTCTAGCTGCCAAGGTCTAGGTATCAGACATTGCGCAGGTCATAGTATCGACTGACTCATTGCATAGATGTGATGACATTTGTGTGTGTTGATTGGTCATTGTGTGTGTAAGTATCTAAGATTTTTGGGCGCGGGAAATTTTATTACAGTATCAACATTTTAGGAGTTGTAGAATTTGTTAGATCAAAATTACATACCTAATTATTCTAACGTTAAATGTTGTTTAATTTTAATATTTTGTAAAGGTCAAGACTAAAACAAAAGAAAGACGAACAAAGGAAGTATTGTATATCGACTATTATAAAAAGATACAACTAAAAAACACCCCAAGGCCGACATGTATAACCTTGAGAATTCTGTTTAAATTACCGAGAACTTGAACATTTTACGAAACGCTCCTTACAAGTAAAAAACAGCTCAAGCTCTCTTAAAATCTACCAAAAGCGTGAATGTACGATGACCTACGCGTCATCAAAGTGCACAAAGATACTCCGCTGCCGCAAAAAAATCGCATGCACTAGACCAAAACAGCGTAATATGCAGACATCACGAGTAGGTACAAACTGTAGGTATTCAGACGCAACCTTGGCAGTGCTGTCGAACTCTCGCCTTGGGCAGGCTGGCCAGCGATAATAGAGGAGCAGAAGGACCAGTCCTTCAGACAAGTAGATGCATATTGTCGTAAATGTACAGTAACGTAAAGTAAGTGAGAGTAAGAGTAGTCGTGAGTTCAAGTTAGGGCCCTGCAATAATAGCAAGGCTTGAAATACCGGTATTTCTGGGAACCGGTACCTTGGCCTTGGTGTGATACCGGTACCAGGCTAGTACCTGTACTGTTGGTACCGGTACCAGACGTATGTAGTACCTGTATTATTAAAACAGTATAGTAAGTAAAAGGATAGTTAATAGGCATTAGAAAAATAACTTCAATATACAGTCAGCAACAAAAGTCGATAAACACTGTAATTTTTACATGTTATTAAATTGAAAACAATTTTTTTCAATAAACTGCCTTTTAGCTTTCACATAATAGATATATTCAAAAAAATAGTTTATATTCTAAAAAAAATTCTTCTGCTGCAATTTTGAACAAATAGGTATTTTGCTCAATAACTAAGATTAAAAAAACTGAAGTGTTAATCGACTTTTATTGCTGACCGTACCGACCGTAAGAGGTTCCTTGTACAAATATGAGATTTGTGGTCAGGTACAGAAATGGCAAGAAACGCTAATTACCGATACAGAAACTGGCTTTTGGTACTAGTTCCACGAAGTCCACACTAACCAAAATCATTATACTTTAAGGTATTTCTAGAGCAACGTCTCACATAGAACAAGGTAATCATGCAAAAATGTTAAAACATTTTAAGTTTTATCAAAACTTTCATGTAGGTCAAGTTTAGATGACATTTAAGACGATGCCTGCATATAAAACACGCTGAAGTTTTGTATGGATAGCTACTATTTTCAGAACGCTATACCGTTTATCGTTTTGGGTCCGTCAGGTAGCAATTTGCCTAACCTTTTCCTAACTATGTTGGGGTCGGCTTCCAGTCCACCGGATGCAGCTGAAAATCAGTATTTTACATAAAACGACTGCCTATCTGACCTCCACAACGCAGTTACTTGTTAATACGATTTGGTAAGACTGGTTATCAGACTTTCGAGAAACTGATGACCCTTAACGACAGCCGAAGATACACGAAAGACGGCCGGGACCAACGGTTTAACGTGCTTTCCAAAGGGAGCTAAAATTAATCAACCAGGACATGGTGATGAGGTATCATTACATTTAGTTTAGAGGATGTGCCCCAGCTAATTGAATGAACTTGCAGATGAAAATCAATTATGCTGCATACTAACTACAACGACACTGCATATCGCCATTGGAACGCAATCTGTTTTCATATCATATCCTTATAGACACGACCGGACCTTCTGTCCATTCCCTTCAATGTCCCGACGCACTAAATTTGCTCATATTAGTTGCAAACGCTGGGTTATTGCTTGTATTTATTTTAGCTTTAATGGTGGGCTGTTTATTTTGGTCCATTGATTTGTAAATCAGGTAGTATCAGAGTGACGTTGACCATGTGTGAGCTGAGCAGTTGGGCGGTGTCAAAGCTATGGTTGTATTGTATTGTAGACTGCTAGAAATTCTGAAATGTGTGAAGAAATCCCCGAAAAACTGTGTTTCCTAGCTCCTGGGAGTCTAAGTAACGGGTAACTACGGTATCCCAGAAGTAACATGTTCAAGGTTGTTAATGGGTCCCTTGCACCAGAGTCCATCACTCATCATAGTCTGAATAAAAAAAAACAATAATATCTCTTTTAAAAAGTCCATCGGTCAAGAGATGGGCTGATGTCGATGTTACCAACTTAACATTTTGCGCAACGACAATCGGATTCTTTCCTATGAAATATTCAGTCACGGGTAGTACTACCACCACTCCTATTGCTAATGCTAAGTTTAAAGAAAAGAATACTAACCCATCCATGGGCGTCAGACGCAGCTTTACCTCACTGGTCTTTGGATCCGCACTACTGTCATTTAGTCGTGAAACCTTCACACCCCTCCCCCTCTCCTCCTCCTCTATCCTGTCCTTCAACAAAAACAAAATTTTAAAGCCGCCCTACCTACCTCACAGTACCTAAATCAATACATAAAACTAACGACTAAACACAAATTAACATAAGACACTTGCCTTGAACCTAAGTCGCAGTGCATTGCCCCTCGTCACCTCTCGTATTGTGAACACAATATTACTGCTTTGCAATTCTATTCCAAGTTAGAGTGCTGTTTTTGTTATGGTTTGCCTTTGTTTAATATGTTTTCTCTAAGATATGTGCAGCTACTTGAGGGGCTCGTGGCTAAGTAATAACAGCCGCACCAGGTTAAGCTACGCTTGCCGCGGTCTATCCGTGGATGGGTGGCCATCTTTGCATACCGAGACCCCTCCGTGCCTCTGAAAGCCCGTTACGTCGTTGGCCCCGGTAATATCAGTAAATAAAAATATTCGTCGCAAGCGCATAGAATATGTTATAGAGATCGAATCTCAACAACGACTGCCATTCTTGGATCTTTGATTGTCGTTACAGGTCGTCAGAAGGCCAAAATTCTGACACTGGTTGTCAGAATTTTGGCCTTCTTACAAGGCTTATAGTGTTATCCAGTAACTGGGTTGTGCAGGTCAGATAAGAAGTGGCTCCATGTAAAATACTAGTATTCAGCTGCACCTGGTTAAACTGGAAGCTATCTCTAAAATTGTTGGGAAAGGCTGATGGGCAGGCAGGTGTCCATAGGCACTTATTCATTTCACTTTCCATCAGTTTAGCCAGACTGTTTGCCGACCTATCGCATTAAAAACGCCTCAGCATAACACAATGACGCAAATAACGACGAAAAAGTAATCTATGTTATTGCACATAATGCACATCTCACAATCTCCCTCCGAGGCCTCGCTCTATATCCTGTCGCTCAATACATAACACATACGTACATAACGTACATAATGCGAGCATTAAACTCACGACCAATGATTCATCTATTCTTAGAACACATATGGAGAGAAAAACACCCACGGACCGCCAGAAGTAATGAAACCGTAGAAGCTGAGGTTCATTGCACTGTTGTTGCTTCCTGAAAATGAAAAGCTATTTTCTTCCAAAGGTTACTTTCAGAGAGGCTCAACGATTATCTCAAGAAGATAGGCAGAAACTGTCTTACCTGTACGTTAATTATAATAATATATAGTAATCACCAATGCATTTGCCAGAACTGGTGATTACACTCAACATGTCGTCTTAAACCTGCTGTTGTAGTATGTCAATGAAAAAACTCCACAATTTGCAAATTATATGCACTGTTTGATGTCTTTACAATTGACAACAACATTTAACAACAATGCAACATTTATTTGGGAAATATTTTCATGGATACCTACCAGAATTGGCAAAGTGATTCGTCAAAGCAAAATCATTTATTTCAAATAGACATATAAAAACACTTTTTAACGTCAAAAAACTCTAAAAATAGTTTTGATTTTATATGCCCCTTTCAGAAAGTAGTTTCGTATGGAGAAGAATGGGCAAGAAACTCCACCAATCCAATGAACTCTTCCTCCAATCAACTACATTGTGATAGGCATGAACAAAAGATTTTGTGTGCCTACATTATTATAATTATGAGCCAACCCTGCCTCACTACAGAGCAAATATCTCCCTTTCCTCTCTCTGTGTACATTAAACCTAAATAAATAGATATTTCTGACCATTCACTTCAAGACACAACACAAAGAAAAATTCACTCACAAAATCTAATCTTTATGGTTCTCACATCAGTACTCCTTTCGCGGCCTCCCAATGCTATATCCTACCTTATACATAACAAGTACATAAGCGCATAAATATAAAATTGCGTTAGTTCATTAAACTGCAGTAGATAAACACATAGGTACTCGTATGTTGGGTGAACCCATCTCTACTGGCAGACCAGGTCATACAGTGCTGGCCGAGATTATTAGCTCACTATAAGTATCAAATAATCTAATAAACATAATATACTGTTGAATATGGCCCGCAATAAGCAAAATTCACGCGAGAATGACCATTAACACTATTTCGGCCCGGGTGGTGCATTACGGCTCACTCCCATTCATAGAGAGGAACACCTATTAATGGAGGTGAGGAGGCCTGTGTTCCAGCAATGAAAACAAATAAGAATATGCGATATTTCTTTATCTACCAAGCTGGACCACCAGCTTCCAGATTGAGGTGATTATAAGCAGACAGGAAAATGCAGCAGCTCATCATATTTTTTTTTTTTTTATTAATAACCAACTAATATTTACAGTTTGCACCACACATACAAGTTATCGGTCAATACTAACAATTACACATACTATCATAAAATTGTTGAACTTTTAGGGCTCATAATAAACCTCTTTCTGCTTAGTGTGTTCGTCACAAGCGCGGCTGTCGAAATCCTTGATTCGACTCCTAGAAAGGGCAGTATTATTACAGCAGCGGCAGCCCGGGGCTTAGAGAACTATCCTGCAAATAAGAAAGACGTTATATTAGACAGTATTTATCACCCAGGGTTTGTAAATGATAAATGATTTATTTCTGTAAGTAGGTTTGTAGAAACACTTTCACACGTCAATCATATGTTTTTTTAAACTAGATGAGATCGGCGTTTTCTATCCGACTATTCTGAGAAGAAAGGCCGAAACAAACTCAGAGGTCACAATCTCTTTTAAAGTCCAGACAAAATCTTGGTCAGATCATGTGAAGACTATGTGGATAGGTGACTGAAATAGTCTTTTGATTAAAGAACCACACCGATTGAGTGGACCTGTCCAGTCAGTGCAAGCTCAACTCAGAACCTATGTATTTACTGACTCTAGTCATACTACTTTTTTGGGTATGAAACTAGCTCAGAAAATTTATAAAAGCTTTAAAAGTTCCTATCAATGCGGGCAACACTATAAACCACAAAAAATAAATCTAGATTGTGTTTATAGTCTGTAATAGACCAGAAGTGGTGGTTTGTTCCTAGCCCGCATGCAGGCACTCTAGACCTCGGCCTCGTTGTCCCAATTAACTATACACACAGGGTGACAGCAATAAATTAATTGTAAACTACGCTAACACGCTCAGATCAAAATGGAAAATCAACATACTTTTTTAAGTTTAATTTTTATTATAGTAATAGAGCTGGTTCAAAATGAAAGTCAAAGCCTTTATTTCAAATAGCACATAAAAGGCCACCTTTGAACCATAGACTTATAAAAAAAGATGGACTCCGCGCCACGCATATCGAAAGTGAAGCACAGTAAGTATGCCGGGACCGCTTGTACAAACACGCCTCACGCTCACATTTACACCTTAGTACCGGCGGCCATTACGTGACACGACAGCGTCAATCGTCAATAACGCACACATAGATCGTACGGTGCTTCACTTTCGATATGTGTGGCGAGGAGTCCATCATTTTTTTTAAAGTCTATGTTTTGAACGTCAAAATTTACAATAAAAGAAAATTTATTTTAGTCACCCCTTCCAAAAAGTAGTTTCGTATGGAGAAGAATGGGCAAGAAACTCCACCTTTCAAAATGTTTTAATATTTCGTATACTTTAATTATATGTGAAGACTATCAATCGTATTTTCTAGTAGTAAGTCATGATAATGTAATAGTTACAAAAACTAAGGCAACCCCCTTCCTCATACTCAAGATGTGCATCTTAAACCCAAAAATAAACTCCGCACACCATTTTCCCTGGCCCACAATGCAATCCCCGCTGCACTGAACATTTGCCAAATATTTTTTTCTAAATATGTAACCGCCAGTTCGTTAACCCCGTCCGCCATTATCGGGCTCGCCGGACGAGTGTTTTAGATCGGCGCAAGCGCATCGATGTGTGCATTTACGACGCACATTATAATATGCATGTGTGCGAATTTTTATGTCCCGACTTGTATTTTTTAGATTCGGATAGGTGACGTCATTAGGACTGTGAATTCAAATATTTGTACCTTTTGATTTTGAAGGTTGTTTCAAGGAATCTATTCGTGGCGGTGATATTTCCTATACTTAAAGGGAACGAACGAAAAATAGAGATGACGAAAGTTAATCTGACGGTCAGCGATGATGCAAGCCTTGAATTTTTTGGATATTTGTACTTTCCCACAGACTTGAAATTTATTTTCCGTGTCTCTTGGCAATCGGGTTATAGATCGTAAGATCTAATTAAAAATTATGTTCTTTGTTCGCTTGAGATAGGCCTGGCTACTCGCAATTTAAAGTTTGGCGTATCATCATCTGCCTTTCCTATGTTGGGGTCGGCTTCCGGTCTAATCAGGTGCAGCCGAATACCAGTATTTTACGTAGTACGACTGCCTATCTAACAACCCAGTTACTGGATGATACGATACCCCTTGGTAAGACTAGTTGTCAGACTTCCGGGCTTCTGACAACCCATAACTGTGTTTTAAAGTTTGACGAGTAAATACAAAAAATAATGTATGTCTGAGAATAAATAAATAATTAAAGCTTCATCTAGATTCTAGCCCAAAAATACACCTACTCTTAAATGCTCTCCATATTTTGTAGACTTCTGAAATAAAAATACCTATATATTTAATATATTTTTATTTCAGAAGTCGACATATTCATCAGCGTCCATCAGTACCCCCAGTAATGACTTATATCATACAACCTTCGAAACTCTAATAATAAAAATAAGGCGTGATAATGAACAAAACATTAAACAACACTAAAATAAACAAAATCCCACCTTCGCACAATCAACAAACACCCTTTATAACCCAAAACTACCCTCAACCAAACAACATAATAATAACAAAGTAAATAAACTATAAACCGGACTATTTCCGGTCCTCGTCTAGAACTGAACCCCCGACCCTTGAGCCGGGGTCAAGTACGGTCAACTAGACAAGTCGGTACCTATGAATATGTTATTGTTAAGGGACCAAGGGAAAATAGTTTAGACGGGTTTGGCAGACGGGTCTTTTGTTGTAAAATTGTTTGTGTTTTCTACTGTAAATAGTGATAAACGGTAACAAGGTAGGTACACAATAATATAATAATAGCGATGACGGATGGTAACATTTAATATCACCATGCTTGGGAAAACTATTGGTTAACGCAGTACTTACGTTAATTCCATTAAGGGCAGTGAACGAAAGGGCCGTTGTTTCAATCGTCAGTTAACTCTTATTTCAGAAATAAATGTGACGATTTGACAGCTTTTGTTTAAAAAATAAATCATTATGAAGGGCTGAGTTTTTCAAAGCCAGATAATTTTATCACAGGAATAATTTTGAATTTTGGACAGTTCTTCCATACAAAAACTGTCAGATATCAACTTTATTACACTAATAAATAATATTTGTCGATTGAAAAATCGGCGCTAAGCTCAATTACCTACATGCATTTTATTTAAATGGTCTTTTGCTTGGTCTTTTTTGAAACCCACAAGTATAGAAGTAGCCATGCTAAGATGCCTTCTCAAATACATTGCTAGATAATTACCCAATTTTTTCAACATCTTTTAAAATCTGCCTGATCTTCTTTTCGTAGCATCCGTATTTATGGTTAATATATAAGTTATTAAGGTCTGATCCCCCCTCCACTCTCACCCCTCTGGATCCCCTGCTAGTTCTTTTTCTGCATGTAGTTACCTCAAACAACATTTTCTAAGATTTCATAGTGCAAAAGCTTTGTAATTTTTTTTAAACGACGCAAAAAATACCTAGGTCATAAATAACTACATTAAGTATGTAAGAAATGGCCACAAACAACTTCAATACCTTCAAAACACTAACATAATGCCAACTCAAAACCAACCACCATAAATAAATAAATTTCTTCAAACCAAAACTACAAAACCGATCAGAATAACCAACAACTCTCTCAAGGCCGAAGAAAATTACACCGTCGTGACATGTAACTCCCATCGTCGGCAGACCTCAGTGACCCACTTCGCTATGCGGCCCACATGTCTAGACGAAAGACGAACCCCTCGGGGGTCGGGGGTCGGTCAAGTTCCCCCGATAGACGCCACTAATGTAATAGGATTGTGTCCCAATAAGATTGGGAAAAGCCGGTTAGGGAGGTTTAGTTTTCTTTTGTATTTTTATTTTACTTTTTGAATTATTAGAAATCGCGATGAGGTGTTTGATTGAAGTGTCAAAGAAGAAAAGTCCATAAATAGTTTTTAAACATTGGTATTTTTTGTAGTTTTTGGTGTAAAATTATAGAGTGGGCGCGTCTTCGTGGATGGCGCTCCGCCATATACCTACCATATTTTTCATCTAATTGTTGTATGTTTGTTTGTTACGCTTTCACGCTAAAACGGCTAAATGGATTTGGATAACATGTGGCACATGAGTAGACCATGACCTGGATTAGGACATAGAATACTTTCATCCCGATATTCTCACGGGATCGAGACTTATGTGGATGAATCTGCGGGGTGCAGCTAGTGCAAGACAAAGATATTCTATTTCATTAATATTGCCACTATAACCAATCTAAATAGCCTTGTGACAATAGGACGTGCCTGATAAATTAATCGCGAGCAGATGATTGCCAGACAGATGCCTTAATGGTAGAACTACGTGACAATCCTACGATGACTACCTAGCTTATATTGTAACCTGTAATTTACGAAACAACCACTACGTGGAGCCCTGACATAGCCAGAAGGCGTCGCGGCAGTCTCTGTAGAAGATGGCAGGAAGAGCTTGAGAAAACAAACGACCAGTGGTTACTTTAGTCCTGGATCGAAAGAACTGGAAGAGATCGGGAGAGGCCTTCGACCGCCCATTGTGTCACCCCTTGTAAAATTTATATCTATTTATATCTGTAATTTTTATAGTGTACAAATAATATATAGTATAAAGAATATTCCATTGTATCTATCTATGTATCTTTGCCCAGCAGTGGGATGACGCAGGCTGATAGAAACCGAAACCGTAATTTACAATGATCGTATCCATTTTCCCAGTTTCATTTCATTCATTTTGACAAACCCGAATCCTGCCAGAGTACGATATTTCAAGCAAGCAATACAGCCCATTAATTCCACCATCAAACGCAAACTTGAACACATCACTACACTACACAAGAAGAAAAACACATGAAACTATTCTCAAATCAATCACCCCTTCCCTCCACCACCCCCTCCCCGCCAGACTACCCTCGGAACGCATTCCCGTCCTACACAATAACCCGATCCCGTCCATAACCTTGGAAACTCCATCTTAACTATCAATAGACTCCACGCACGAGAAAGACAGCGATAGTCTCGAGGAAGGAGGAAGGGAGACGGAGTAATAACATAAGAAACGCAAGGTCGTCGGGCAGTGGGTCACTTCGTCTAGGCAGCGTCTAGTACGCACACTAGTTTAGTTGTAGGGATAGTAAAAAAGTTGGACGTGGGGAATTATTTATTTATGTACTTATTTAGTTTTGTAGATAAGGAAAGTTTGTGGGATTTTCTGTGGTGTGGCACATAGTTTTGGATGTGTGACGTTGGTAATAATTTTGTTGAACAGGAATGCAAAATGTAGTTTCTAATTTAGTAGTGGTCCAGTAAATGGTCACCGTAGATTTTGAAGGGAAATATAATTTCAACAGTCATAATTATCATCATTTGCCTGTCTTTTCCCAACTATGTTAGGGTCGGCTTTCACATGAAGCGACTGCTTATCTGACCTCCACAACCCAATTACTGGGTAATACTGTACCTCATGGTAAGACTGGTTGTCAGACTTTCGGGCTACTGACGATCCGCAACGACTGAAAGATCAAAATATAATTTCAGCAACATCAAGGATTAACTATCGGTTCTCAAATTAACTCTTATAAAACTTAGAAAATTTTTTCATAGTTCAACTCATCTAAAAGTATAATAAAAAAAAACAAGTGATTATATTCATCTTTATTATCAAAGACTACTTCTGCAGCCGACCTATTCTGTAAATATTATGTATATTCTACCTTACCGTGAAATAGTGTCAATCCCTAGTATTAAAGAAAGAAAGAATAAAGTTTATTTGGACACAGTTCCTGAAACACAATTTACAAAATTAACAAAATAAAAATAAAGTTTCAAACAAAAATAGTGTGTGCCTCACGGCTGCGCCAAATAGGTTAATTTCAGCAGTAACACATACATCATCAGGATGACAGCAGACTTCAAGCTCACTTCACCAAGTTTTCACGGTGATTTTTTTTTTAATACCAGCATGTACCAATCACAACACTCCAATGTCACGACTTCAAACCCTCATTCCCTTCAAACTTCACTTGGACAACTACAACCCATGTACGTCCTTTAATCGCCGAAAACTGATGAATTTGCCAGTCGCGTGTTCTATTAGCGTCATACACGTAATTAATGAAAGCGGTCACACGCAGGCTGAATGCTTAGTGAGCAGTGCCACTGAACTGCTGACAGGAGGGTATTTGAAAGACGAAGTCTGATTAGCCGATGTGATTAGGGTTTAAAAGTCTGTAGGTTTTCTAGCACATTCGGTGACGTTAAATGAATATTAAATACTATATACCTGATGTATAGTAACTAATGCTATGTATGATGAAAATACCCAGCATTTTGGCATATATACCAAATTGCTGGGTATTTGTTTGGTAAGGAACAGGTACCTTCAGGATGTACTGAATAAGTCATTCATAAATCACTGCCTAAGAAAAACAATATCATTAACATGCAAAAAAACAGTTCTCAAAATATTTTTTTCCTTGACTAGGGCGAATTCGACCGAACTTGAATACCTACTTGCGTTATCCTGAGTATTTAAATGTTGAATTTTAAACAGTTTTTCCTACAGAAGCTGTACTAGGACTGCCGACGCCGTATATAAGTGAGCACGACACTATAATCAATTACCTAAAGCAATCAAGAAACCAAAGTCTTTTTCAACGTATAAAAGGCCGAAAGATACAAATAAAGAACCAAGTTTTGAATATGTTCAGATTGTAAGTTTTTACCAACTTTAATTTGTTATGTTTTTTCTCATAGAAGTATAATTGTATTCTTTATGAGTGAAATAAAGAATCTCACACCGTCACTATCCTTTAGCATTTTGGTTAAAACTTTTGCCACTATCACAATTAGTTTCATCCACAGTTATGAATTAATTCAAAGTCAAATAAAGTCCTAAAACTAGCCCCCTTAATAAACGTTTTATATCAGACAAATAGTTACACACCGATTTCTCTCTTTCAGTCGTCAGTAATTTGACTTTCGAAAGAAGAAGACAAAGCGTTGTGTAACTATACAGACGCTATACAACGTTTATTAGTAAGGGGGTAAGTAAATAATTATGTGCGTAACGAATATTTTCAATTTTAAAATCGTTCGACATTTATGTTACGTTTTCCACAGCTTTAGTTGCACCTAAAAGTTACCAGTACCCATTATAACCAAAAATCCTCAGTTCACGAATCACCATAAATTAAATAATATTGTAACCTACTCTGCTGTCGGTCCGCTCACACAACACAGCCACACGGCCGCATGTGTGTAAGTCTGCGATAGTTGTCGTCGCAAGCCGTATTGTTCGCAAACACGCGATTATAGGATTACACACGTGTAAAAGACGACGGGCATGGAAAAGTTGCTGTTTATAGCTATGTTGAAGGGTTTTCCTGAGGTTTATTCAAGCGTGGAAAAGGATAGGGTCAGTTTCCGGAATTTGATTTTATAAACAACGCGTTTCAAGCCCATGTAACGAACTTTTGATACTTTCGATAGATTTTTCTCTGAATTCCTGCAATTCGATTTAGTTGAAACTTTGCATAGCTGTATGGTTTTTATGACAATGCAATGTTGTGATAATTCGTTAGTGTTATTTATAGCAACTAAGTGTTACACTTTGAAGTTCCAAATGTAACATGATAGTTTTAACAAAAAACTCAAAAATCTATCTGATTTTCTGACGTGTATTCTCTAGGAGTCCAATCTTTAACTAACAGTAACTATTATTCAATCAATATTTACTTTAGTTGCTGCCCCTGTTTACTCGCACCGTCGGGGAACTATAGTTATACGTTCCCCGAAAACCTATGTGCTTCCCCGAAGCGTGTCGCTGAACTCTGTCCAGTAGTTTTGACGTAAACACCAAACACACAAATATAAATGCTTTTCTATATAACTAAGTATCAAGTTATACCTCACTATTATCTCCCGGAAAATCATTCCTCTACAACATTCCCTATGGGGAAACATGAGGATTATGGGGGCTTACACGTATCACAGTCAATTGAGTGCTGTAAACATTGCGGTCGTATTACAGGTTAGAATGTGGTTACATTATTAATAGTGAAATTGGGGTTTTGTTCATAAATTATTGTTTTATCCAAGCTGACAGTAAGTTTGTATTGGAAATATTTTCTTCATAGTGTTCCATGAAAACATCAATCAAAATCAAAATATTTTATTACACATAAACATGGGCACTTATGAAACGTCAGAAGCTAGGTGCACGGTTCCAATTGGTCGTTTCCTATGGAGAAGAGCATGCGAGAAAAATAATTGGCTTTTATAATGTTTTCAAATTACAAATCTACAGTCTACAAGGCGTTCTCCATTATCCACAACTGAGCATGGGCTTGGTTGGTTGGTTTCCAAGTCATTTTCAGGTGATCACTAAACATGTTTGCTAAGCTGATAGCACAGCATTTCTAAGTTTCAGACATATAACAAAGCAAATACCTATGATATTTTGTTCCTTTGCTAAATGCAACCAGTTTTGAATGCCCAAGGCTACCCTGTCTGCTGTCTGGCTTCACTGATTAGTAAATCAGTGCACCCTAAATGCTGAGAGATAGGGCGCTTTCTACCCTTCTGGAGAGTGCTTGCGTTGTTTGAATTTACTTTTATTTATTTAGTTCTTGTGGGCTGGTTATAACGTCAGTACGTGAAATAGTCGTATGTTCCTAAGTATCTTGTTGGTATTTTGTAGTCTTGCAAACGCATCTAAAAGATTAAAACTTGGTGGTTAACCGGTAGAAACAGTCGCGACTTACGAGTTGTACGTCGTAGGTTCGAAACCTGAAAGTGCTTCATTTTGTGTAAATTATTTCATCACCACTGCTCTCAAAACGGTAAAGGAAAACATCGTGAGGAAACCGGCATGTCCTACAACCAAAAATTCGAAGACATGTGACATCCCGCAACCCGCACTGGGCCTGCTAGGTGGATTACAGCCCACTCCCTCTCACGGTGAGGAGGCCTGTGTCCCAGCAGTGGGAACATTATATAGCTGATTATGTATAACAATGGCTCGCCCCTTAAGTATGTATAACATGGGACAAAAACAAAATTGGCGAAATATGGGTATACTATCCAACTCTGCCTAACCTTTCGAGGAATATTGCGTGATATGTTTATGTTTACACATAGGTTAAGTAGATGAATATTTGTGTCATATCACAAATCATCATAATTTCCAATAATACTGCGCAAAAGGTCTGGTGCAAAGACCTATGCGCACACGTTTATACCTCGTGTCTAGTGCAACGAACCGACAGAGCAAGGCCAGGTCTTGTTACGTCTTAGAATATTAGTAACGATAGCAAAAAAAAAACTAAACAATCCTATTACGCGAAATTAACTCTATTGGTCTGTCTGTCCCTTTCACGCCTAAACCACTGAACTAATCGTTATGACATTTGACAGATATATAGCCTAAAGAAGGACACAAACCACAGTTACTGGGTACACGGTACCCCTTGGTGAGACAGGGTTCCAGACTTTTGGGCTTCTGACCACCAATAACGACTGTCAAAGATGTAATGGTAGCTAACACTTCCCCAAAGCCATAGAACTGTCGCTAAGGGCGTATGAACTACGTAAAGTAAAGAAAAGGCCACCCATTGTATATTTTTAAGACACTGTTTAAGCCACTTCCTACAAATCCCTTTAAAGTTTATTTAATTGCTTGAAACTATTGTAACTTCCGTTTCATTTCAATCAACGTCGCCTGTTCAGTTAATTCGATCATTAATAAGATTCATAGCAAAATTGCTTCAGCTGTGTTAAAAAAACAGGTATTCTTCGTATATGTACTTTAGTAAGGTATCGGAAAAGATCCAAAGTCCTTTAGAAGCGCTTCCACAAAGTGACATAATCGCCCTTTTATCGTTTGGTAGAACCAACAAGAAACTCCATGGTACCATCTACACAAAAATCCAGGAAAAAAAACGCTATTAACACAAAAAATAAAGCTTATTTAGCATACAAAGGAAGCCATATTTACTAAAAAACATTGAAACTCATTCATAACTAAAAATAATTCAACAAAATATTTCCATTGCCTAATTTCAGCGAGCTTAAACGTAACGTAAAATAAAAAAATACGTAAACGCTAAGAATTTACGAGTAGCTCACGACTACAAGGTCACGTTAGAACTATTTATTCAATTCAGTCTAGCTAGACCTGACCTACCACAACTAGAAGTCTAACCGTCGGCGTTCAGCCTTCAACTCAGTCTAGGACGTTGACTCAGATATTGTGACACAGTGATTGTTGAGGTAGTTTACTTTGAAAAGCTTAATAGATTTTTTGACTTTGTTTGTCTTAGGGCCGATTTTTCTATATTTTGATAAATTTTATCTGAGGAATACAAGTTGGAATTTGGCAGCTTTTCTATTGAAATTATGTCTGTGTATCCATGACTAAAAAAATTTGCGCTTAGTACAAAAAATCTTTGAAAATCTTTTCAGCATATTTTATGGAAAAGCAAATAGTTTATTTTAACAAAGGTTTCATTTTCTTGCTGATTCATCATTATTATTATCCAAACAATTTTTTTTTATAGTAATGATTCTGGAACTTAGTTTTTGATCCAGGTTCACGTTTATTTTTTTTTCAGTGAAAATCAATTGATATACAACAACCAGAAGTTGGTAGTAGATGTACAAAGATTTCGTCACTAAAAGAGCCCTCCTTGAGCTGTGAAAAGAAAATATAAGCTAATATGTATAAAACTGAATTTTGTGAATGTGACATACACACTTAATGTTTTTTTTTAATTTAACACATTCCTATAATGCTAATCTACTTTGCCGGCGGCTTAATTTTTTTTTTGTTTTTTTTTCTTTCCAATTACATGATATGAAAGATACTGATGAGGTACGTTTTTGAAATAAAAGTGAGAACAAGACCATTGTCTTGACAAAGCACAATCTTCGAGAATCTTCAAGTAAGATTTCCGTTCATTTTCCTTTTTTTCGATACATTTTATCCTATTTGGATTAAAAACTGTGGTCAGGCGTATTTTCTTAGAGAATTAGATAGTATCTGAAAATTTTCAGAGCTTTTAGTAGGTATGCTTTGATATACAAAAACGATGCTTTTCTAATTAGATAATAAGGTATACAAAGAAAATGAAAAACGTATCCATTTCCATGTGGTTTTATGTGTTGGGTTGCTGAACAACATGATAATGATGAAGATTTGGTATGAAAATAGCTCTTATTGTATGGATTATAATAACGCAAAAGAAATTGTTAAATATAATGAGTATTTATTAGTATGGATAAGTAGGCTAAAATATTATGTCTTAATTTTGAAAATCTTACATTTTCAGATAGTTTTTGCGAACGCTACAAAAAAGGCAAATAAAACAAGATAATCGACGCTGATTGAGAATGGCGATATGCAAAACGATTTGTCACTACTGCGCAGAAAGATTTCCTAAACAAGTTTATTTTAATAGCAAAATAACTTAGGTACAGAGGCCAGCACATCAACTTACCCTAATCTGTCAAATTTCTTTGATAGATTTTCAACTTTATTACAAAGGAATAAGGTTCTTATTCAATTGGGAAAATTTGACAGATTGGGGTAGCTTGATGTGCTGGCCTCTGTACCTAAAATAATAGGGGCAATAAATATACCTCAGTCAAATAAATACTTACCTACCTTAAGAAAATACATTGGCCCTTGAGTTTTTAAGAAAATACATTGGCCCTTGAGTTTTTTTGGAGATTATTTTAGTCAGATAATCATCAAAACAACTCTAAGTATTTACACTAGATACTAAATTAAATGACTAACTAAATATACAGAAAATCCTTTTGTGGTCATTTGACATTGCGTTCTGTTGGCAAACATTCGAAATGTATCGAAAAACAAAATGGCGTCGTTACGAGTAGTTCCGATTTTGGGTAGGTACGGCTAAAATAATCTTATAACTACTTTTAACAGGATTCATAAGCTTTTCGGTACCATATTACAGCCATACACATTTTGGAATGTTCCATCATCGGTATCGCTGATAGAATGTCACTTTGTCTATACCCTCTTGATCTGCTAAATTAGCAGCCATATCCTGAAAATATAGCAAATCAATTTAATTTGTAAGTATGCTACTTAGGGCTTATTTTCACATCGCCAGATAACTTTTATTTGAGGAATTAAATTGAAGTTTGACTGTTTTTGTATGAAATAACTGTCAAACTATCAAAATAATAATTATTCCTCGAATAAAGTTATCAGTCGATTGAAAAATGAGCCCTTAATGTATTGTAATGTTTCTTTATTACGCGATTGATGATGATAACTTCTCTCTAAGATAATATTTACTGCAGAACTTTTCAGATTCAGTCTTCTTTCAGTCCATTTCCACAATTGCTGTTTCAAAAACTTCTCTTGTCAGATTTCCCTTTCGTACATAATTGTACACACATATACGTTTCCTTTACGCTTAGGTACTCTTGCTCATTTTGTGAGAATAAATGATCAGCTGGTCATGGTTTATAAAGATGGAAAATGAAGATCTTTCGATAGATTTCCTGATAAATGTCACAACATCAAGGTATGCTTCAGGAAACTGGCGTTAGTTGAATTTGTCTTTCATATCATGATCATTTTTAGCTTGCATCGACCAGTAACAGGGTTGGTTCTTAAAAAATTACGAAGATTAATATTAGCAATAAATACGCTTTAAATGTACATGAAATTGCTGCTCTTTACCTCGAGTGTAAAAAAGCGCATGATTAACTTTTTCAGGTCAAGCAAACTGAAACACAGAATTGTTAATGAGGAAATGTATTTCATTATACAAAACCTGTTTTCTTTCAATACTTGTTTCGTGAAAAGCATATAGATATCTGGACCATATTAATTTCCCGGCCGCCATCCTATGGAATCAATAAATCAACATTTCCTTCACAATACGAAAAACCAAACAAAAAAAGCCTCGATCCAGAAATTAAACAAACACTGTAAATTAAAAAGCGTATATATAAAAAAGCCGCACATCGTAATTTAAAACGTAATGACGTTCCATTTCGCAGGACGACTGAACGAAAATTAAACATGCTTTGCAGTGTGCCAGTTAAAATTATTTTTTCACTACTTACACAGCCCACTGTGTCCGCTGCCGTATATACGAAAAAAAACGAAAAAGGCACTAATACAAACACGCAAATCCATCATGTGAACAACAAAATAACGCACACAGTGACACGTTGAAACGAAACACTGGCAAATTCTACCGAATACTGAGGCAAAAAGAATGCATTTATACGCGCACACAAAGAAAAAAACGCATACAGATAGAAATTTCGGTGTTCCTATAATCAAAAATTGTGTGTCTGTATGCGTACCATCATTCCCACGCACGGGTAATGTGTTAACATGCTAGTTCTACAAACAACTCACCACCATTGCAATTTCAACCTTACCTTCCAAACTCCACAGTTTATATTCCAAAAAATCCGTTTAATGATTGGCTTGCATTGCCTGTGCATGTGTGCGCGAGCAGTTCGTTCGTTTTGTTCCTTTTTTAAATTTCACCGTTTAGTTCAATCTATTTATTGGTTGGTGGACGCGTGTGCGTTGCGGTGACGTATGTACACGCGGTCAGTGTGCATGTGTGCGTGCGCGAAAGTGCGTAGAAAAATGGTGGGATATAATTATGTATGATTTTTAACTAGAAAATTATACGACGCTGTCTGTTCTTTGTTGTCGTTATAAAATGGAATAACTTTTGCAGATTAAGTAGGGGTAAGCAGTAATGTGAGGTAATGAAGTCATCATCGGATTAATTTCAAGAAGTTCGCCGTAGAGATCATTGTATGTTCCCGTTTCTACATTTCTTGCATCTCTTGAGTCCACCGGCATCCCAAAGCGATCAACAAGTAGTTTGCTCGTAAAATGCATGATCTCTGCCTTCTTCCGTACTGCAATCATCTGTTTAAACCCTTTTCTTCAAGATCTCTAACTTCCGCGTTACCTGAAAAACCAGCAAATATTTTAATAGAACTGTAATTTTCAGTTAATTATGTATGACGCCAGTTTTAGGAGTGAGCAATGTTTCAATTTCAGTAATAGATGTCACCTTTGATTAGTAAAATTACTTTCTTATTTGGAATTTATATTACAGATTCTAGCTAAATACAATGATGAAAAACAAATAAGGGGAAAGTGGCATTGTAATGTAGAAAATGTTGTCTTTACTTCGGGCCGATTTCATCAAAATCAGATAAATTTTATCCGTGGAATAAAATTGACGTCTGACAGTTCTAGTAAGGAAAAACGCTCAAAAATTCAAAATTGGTTCTCAAGATAAGACTTATTTATAGGTATAACAGTTTGGTGGAAATCGGCCTTATTGTTCTTTTTCCAAACTTTTGAAAACAAATAGGTACGAGTAGGTAATCAAGATACAAACATATTATTTCAAGATTTTTTTTTGAGGCTCCAGATTTTTTCATTCAGATACCTATAAACTCTGGTTTTCTAGATCCATTATAATATATTATTATGATAGTCTAGGTGAGGTTTTTTCAGGGTTAAATAACATTTTAAGAAAATTATACTTCATTGAACCAAATAAGTCAATCGTATGCAAGCATTTTAGACACAGTAACAGCGTCCTTTTTTATTGTTTAATTTTAATAATTTCTGTGTGTTCCGCGAGATGACAATATTCAAGTCCGAAATTCATTCTTCATAATTCCTAATAAAAAATAAAAAAAATAAAAACATTATTCATAATTTCTTATATAATACTTTCACTCTTTTCGCCAACCTTTTATATTGTGAAAAACGAATTATCTTCTAGATCTATAATCATCTTAACGATAAGGTGTCGGATAATGTCTAGTTGAGAAAAAAAATATCGGAAAATACTGTTGTCTTTTAATTTTCCGTAAAAATAACATTGTATAACAAGGCCATTGAACCCGGAGGGGTGTCAAAACGTTGTACCAAAAGGGGGTGAGACTATCAGTGTTTTAAGCCCTTACAGTTTCCCTGGTATTACCGGATCACTGGCCACCTAAAACTTTTGTTTTTCGAACCTAAGAATAAAATAGACATTTATTTTTCGAATATGGGTAATACATAATAGGTGTTATGATACAGCCATATTACACCATTCGGCATGCAAACATTATATTATAAAATAAAAAAGCCCTATATTTCTTTCTTATTCTTAAATTCTATAGAGTTAAGCATATTTTAAACTACTGCGCCAGTAAGAGCCCTCATTTAGTTGAAGGTGAATACCTCCTCTAGAGACTTCTATTTCTCCCTGTCATTCGCTGTGTTCATCCACTGTTCACCAGCCTCTTTTACTATGTCATCTGCCCACCGAGCAGTCGGTCGACTCTCTTTTTCTAGTGCCTGATGGCCCCTTCCAAGATGTTAATCTGTGAGTCAATCGGTTATCTATCAGCCTAGCTACATGACCAACATTTATATTACCATTCACTAAAGTTTAGGTAAACAAAAGCCAGATCCATGAATCCAGAGAAATTCAGCTTATTATACAGCCTTCTATATATTACGGCCTGAAACATTATATACCAACTTATTATTGATTTGTTAACAAAGTAACACTCATTATTCTCCGAATGATGATATTGTAAGCTTACATTCGAAAGTAAGTTGTACTTATTCATGTTGATTTTGGAATATAGGTTGGTAATGAAATACAGGTTGAAATTGTATTTCCTCGTAGAAAACTATATAAATAAAACCTTACAAGTCGTGCTTTCTTTTAAGCTAATCTTTTCCATTTTCTAATTTCTACAAACTAACTCCGCTATAACTCCGCTAAAAACGCTGAAAAACAAAACTACTGCAAAACTTATTTCATTACGAACACAACATTCGCAAAATCACGAACCTAAGTACCTCTAACACTGCCAACATCCCTGCTCCCCTGTTTCATCCCCTGCATTTGAATCTCAAAGCAAAAACGGACGTAATTAAAAATTCTCCCAAATTTAGGGTGTCGCCCTAACTACCGAAACTAGTGCGATCCGCAGCGATCCGGCGAGAGCTGGTTCAAAGCGGTAACAACCGGTCTATTCCCGAATTCGTTCCTTGCCCTACAGGTGTGCATTAGTGCGGTGTGGGTGTGTGCGTGAGGTGCGTCTGTGTGCGTGCCGGGTGAAATGCAACTTGTTCTTAGGAGTAGAGAACGGCAGCGGGGCTCAAGCTGTGGTTATTTTTAGATATGTTTTTGGTACTCGTGCTTGAAAAATTTGCAAGACTTGAAATGTTC
The DNA here is from genome assembly GCA_963669345.1 of Gortyna flavago. Taxonomy (NCBI): domain Eukaryota; kingdom Metazoa; phylum Arthropoda; class Insecta; order Lepidoptera; family Noctuidae; genus Gortyna; species Gortyna flavago. Next base: position 1,510,734 of record OY770139.1, read on the forward strand.
AGATATCAAGTTCATTAGAGTAGGTATATCCTTCGCTATCACGGGAATACTGTGGCATTAGAAAATGCATGATAACTATCATGAAACGATAATAATCTTTGAAAAAACTTGCAGCTTTAACTCCTCTCAAAATAATATAAGTACAAATCCGCGGAACGACAAGGTTAGTCAAAAACGGCAAAAACGGCAAAAACGTTTTAACCTATTTTACTGACTTAGTAATGCCAACATTAGGAAAATGATAAAATGAGAAATATATGAGACAAATTGGAAATTGCTAACTAAATCCTTTTGTTGGCACAGAGTGCAAATACTTGTTTAGTTTATAAAAATTCTCTTCCCGTTTGCATGACTACCAAAAAATGGCGTTAATATTGTTTTCACTTCTGCTTACGCTTTCAAGGAAACCAGATGTTGTGTGTTTACTGCATTATCATATCACTTTGTCAGTCTTTTATCTCGGTTTTTTTTCCCATTATCTATACCAAAGCCAAGATTTCAATCGATATTTTTAGTAGGGATTTTTATCTCTGGAAAAGTGTAAGAGTACGAAAAAAAGCTTAGCAGGAATTATAGGTTCTTGATAATTTGTTGGCATACGATGATTGTGGTGATATTTCTCTTGCAGTTGACCTGACGACCTTAAAAAGGTGACTGGGACAGACTGGATGTGGTAGGCGCCGAACAGGGTGTTATAGCGCAGTCTGAGAGAGGCCTATGTCCAGCAGTGGACTGCGATAAGCTGAGTTGATTGAATGATTCTTCTTGCAATAATGATATAAGTTAATACACTGCTGACCATTGGGACCATCACAGTGTTTGATGCAAGGCCATGAGAAGGTGAGTTTGACAATGGAATTGTAGTTGTTATTTGCTGTTCAAAAGTTTCTGGTTCAGTGAAAAGTAGGTATGTACTTCTGCCTAGTTTTATGTGTATCTATGTAATTAGTAGCAGCAATAATTATGTTTTTGTGCAGTACCTGTTGTTTTTTTATTAATTCTATTGGGTTCGGCATCCACCTCTTTTCTAGATGCTTCCATCCTATGCTTAAGTTCATGAAATATGTTAGTTAATAAAAATCTAGTTACCTTCAGGCTGTGGACACTTTGTATTATACAACCACATTGACGAACTTCGTGAACGCACGTGCAACTTATAAAAGTGTAGGTAAATATGCCATACAGCAAGACCGCCTAATGTTTCATACATGTTAAACCTTATTCTAGAGAAAACAAAAATTACCGTTGGGAATATTAGAAACAGAAAAAAAAAACTGCACACATTTATTATCCCAGATCACGTCAAATTAGCGTAAGCACTCCAAACTAAACTCATAAACACGACAGTACCATTAAGAATAATAACTATCTAACAAAAAAATATTAGTTCAGCCCAAAACTCCCAGAACCCCAGAACAAGCATTATTTGTGGAGTATAATTGCAAAAAGTTTGCAGCACCTGGCATAGAGTAATGTTACGCGGTAACAGGTCCGCCCGCCATTTTGAAACTTTTTTTTAATGCTTTCGAATTTCGGGTGCCTAGGACAATGACCTCGTCCGCCCTGTAGGACTGAGCATAGGATATTTAATGTGCATTTTCAAGGTATTTCGACCGCCATAGTTAGTTATAAGGTTAGGTTGGTAGGTAGTTTATTGTTGCAGTTTTCGGAAAGTAAGATTAATGTAATGCGAATATGATATGGCAATAATCTAAAGGCCAATTCCCGTATTTAAAAATGTTTAAAATGTAGTTGTAATCTCATCTCAGCGTCAATCAATGTCAAAAACATGTCAAAAATGTAGGTAAATGAGGTAGGTATTTTGAAAGACTGATACATTGCGAATATTCTTAAAATACGGGAATCATATCAAATACACAATAAAAACATCTTCAAACAACAACGTATCCCAAAGCAAAACTTTGCCGTGGAATGCATAATTTAAATTGCGGGTTACTTATATAATTTCACTCCACACATAAGATTTCTTCAAAATACCAATAATCCAAGAAATTTATCTCGTGAGCTCGACGTCCGTATGTCACGTCAGGGATCCAGCGGGATATCAGCCTCACATGCCTGACACATGCTGAGCTGGACTCCCATATGATGCAACCTCAACACGCGCACTGCAGTTTAAATGTTCGTTATTTGATTTTAAGTGTGTCATAGTCATAGATAGTGTCACTTTATTTCTTTTATATAATTTTTTTTGTTGTGTAGGTATTATTAACATCTTGTATTTTCTTTTTATCCACGTACTTAATTTGTTATAATTTCATTAAGTGCGCTTATGTGTTGTCACTGCTGTGCTATTTCTTTTGTGTGCACCGAATAAATGGTTTATTTATAACAATCTAATGTTTATTGTCATTGTGGATTTAATTTCCAATAAAATTTGGTTTTCTTGACGTTTATCTTAACTAAGCTGGTTATTTTCTGAACTTGTGTAATTCTGTGAAACAAAATTCTTTCGCCAATGAACTATATACTATGATTCAAGGAATAATGATAAAATTGTGCTAAAAGCTTTCCTAATTACTTTAACCTTTCGACTTCCTAGAAAAGATATAATAATGATTGGTCTTTGGTATCAGCGGTCGATGTTCTGAATAAGGAAACGTCATAACTATGTTTTCTATTCACCGTTTTGAGAGCAACAAGCAATATTTCTATTATTTTGATCCACGAGACATTTGTCATTATCGTAATCAGTTATTTCCGATGAGTATTAGTGGATATCAGTGTTGGTCTTAAAATCAGTAATTAAGTTCCTTATACAAAGTGAGACATTTTGATATGCAAAAAATTACAATGTATTTAACACTAGAGTATATAATGTCTCTCAAATCTTTGTCAGATTTCGTGATGTAATCGAGTCATTCCCATTTTTCTCCTGAAGAGCGGTCGGTTAGCGAAAACAAAAAGAAGTACGATGTGTCATTTGAGTTTAATATAATATATATAAATATAGATTATAATATAATATATAATAAGAAAATCTTTGAACCTAAATTCTTCTAAAATCTCAACTTTGACCAACTTAAAGTTAACAGGCGTAGTAAATCTATTAAATAGCTTGGTACTTAAGTAAGTTGGAGCTTAAGCACCGACTGAAAGTAACTGAAAATTACTTGAATGAATGTGAAGTAAGTTATTTGTAGATATTCTTATTTTTAAAGGGTAGGCAGTAATAGAGGTATTATTTTGATACATCACGCCTCTAAGCCCTGAAGGGTTAGGCAGAGTTGTGAATAAAGTACACCCACATTTCACAAGTTATGTTTAAGTCCCATGTAATAGGGGGCGAGCCTATTGTCATTGCGTATCATTTTGTATTACATAATAATTCCAGTTTTATATCTTTCGATGGTTCGATTTTAGGCTACTTTGTTTATGCGTGTGTATTTTATGTTTATTTTATTATATATGTACGTTATATTTGTGTAGAATAACAAAATAATCTATAAAAAAAATTGTAAATAAGTAATAAATAAATGAAGAAAAATTATTAAAAAAAAAAATGATATCAATTCTATTTTTCGTTTCTGTATTTATGCCTGTAATTTATATGCTGTACCTAATAATATTCTATTATATTTTATTATTTCTTCTTTCAAACTCTTACTCTAAGTATTTATTTCATCTATCTAAACCAATCACAGGCATTTTTGAATTGGTAGTCAGAAAGATGAAGCTAGTTGCCCATTACAAAGCGTAGCAGGTTCCTATGGAGAAGAACGGGCAAAAACTCCATGGATTCTCAAATCAAAATCATCATTCATTCTCCTAATTTATTTGGAGTCAGGGCAACATGTCTTTTTCTTCCATACTTCTTTATTAATCGTGATGTCGGTAGTCACCCTCTTTCTAACCATATCATTCACACAGTCCATCCATCATTTCATTGGTCTTCCCATGCTCTGGTAGTCCTCGAGATTTATACCTACTCAAAACTTTCCTCACGACATTTATCTCTTTCATATAAAAATGTTGTTAAAAAAATATTGGTTAAATTATGTTTATCATTCAAGTTGTAAAATTCAATCATCTTTCAACTTTTTTGCTATACTAGCGGTGATACAGATTTACGTCAGGTTTACTCTAGACAGCACGATAAAGAGATTAGCCAGTCGCGACATTTTTAACTTGGTTAGCGGGTAGATAATCTTTTTACCACGCCATGAGCGCGTATAGGTAGCTCTTTTAGGAGAGAAGAAGATCGCTCTATTTAATCATAATCAAATCATTTATTGGTTTGCTAACATGAGTATTGTTACAGATGTTTTGTTTTGATATTGACGTGTGGATTTGTAATATTTCATAAGGAATATTTGAATAACAGACCACTAATAAGAGAAAATTAAGTGGCATATTACTCGCAGAACAGATGGCCGATGAGGAAACCTTTCGAAGGTTCTGGAGTGGCGACCGCGTACAAGAAGACGAAGCGTTGGAAGGCCTCCCACAAGGTGGACCGGTGATCTGGTCAAGGCCGCAGGAATCCGTTGAAGGCGGTCGAAGACACGGTGCTTGGGGGAGGCCTATGTCCAGCAGTGGACGTTCTTCGGCTGAAATGATGATGATGAGCAGATCACTTCCGTGTGCCACCATCTTACGTGTGGGTGTTGGAAATTGCAACTAAAAGACGTTATGTAGACAATGAATAATTTTTCCTAATAAGCAAAGAAGATATCCAATGCATCCACTTTAATCAATTAAAGAATATTCATTTTCTAATTTTGTGTAAGCGTCGTGATTAATACTCGTGCCTTCTCTGAATGAGAAGAAACTTTTGCTCTGCAGTAGGATAATAATAGACTGGTAGGTATTATTATCTCCTTTATTTCATTTAAATATGTATAAATTACATTTATAAATATTAAAAAAAAATAAAGAAATAAATAGTAGCCCACCTGTATCGGTTACAGGGTCCAAGCTACCGGCGGTCAGGGCTCCAGAGAGAGGAACCTTCTAAAAATGCGAGCCGTGTCCAGCAGTACCTACCGCTTTCTGAATCAAGCTCTTGATCCAGTTGCCCAAAGAAAACCTCCTCAGGTATTTCTCGAGAGCGGGATTGTCCGAAAGGGTTACCGCTGTCCCGGAACATAAAGGGCTAAGGAAGGAACACGGATGGGTTTTAGTCAGTAAGAGTCTGACACTCCCTTCCGCTCCACTCAGAGCGGGAGGGGTCATTTGAAGATTTCCCATCCTTGAAAAAAAAAAGGTATTTCTCGAGGCTCTTGGCTGTTACGACAATCGGCACAACCGACCTTATTATTACTTACTCATTTTAATGTTACCAATCCGAAAAGCTTAGAAACCCGAAAAAACATACCTATATAAAAAACTAGCACGGTTCTATTTCTCAATTTTAATTTACCGTCAGGGGTCGAAACCATTTCTAACTTAACAAATTTTGAAGGGTTTTTTCGGTGCCACCCCCGGGGGTGGGTCGCGGCCGCTTGAACAAATACGGTAAAGTAGCCAGAGGTCACTAATTCGATTCCCGGCCCACGTACCTATACGTAGAACAAATATATGTTATGTGGTGAAGGGTTCGGGTAGATGGACTGTTTATTAATTTTTAGGACGAAAGTTCTTTTTTTATTGTTTTTAATTTTGGGCTGGGTTCATTGCCTTTTCTAGGATGGTGGCGTTGTTTATTGATATTAGAGTTTTAATGTTCAGCTCAATGGTTACATTTTTATCTGTGCACGGTTTCGTAGGTATTTCAATGATGTATAACTTGTAGTTTACATAGCTATTTCAACTAACTTTTGGAGGCAACTGCAGGTACCTGCAGTTGCCTCCAAAAGTTGGTTGACATTTTTCCACTTCAGATGTGCCACATTCATCATCTCATCGTTATTTGTCTAGCCTTTTCCAAACTATGTTGGGGTGGCTTAAAGTCTAACCGGATGCAGCTGAATACCAGTATTTTACATAGAGCGACTGCCTATCTGGCCTCCACATCCCAGTTACTGGGTAATACGATACCCCTTGGTAAGACTGGTTGTCAGACTTTCTACAAATGACAGCCGGGACCAACGGCATAGCGTGCTTTTCGAGGCATGGAGGGGTCTCGGTATGTAAAATGTATGTATTTAAAATTATAGTGACCCAAATGTTAACTGCTACAACGTTATTATTGACTAATTACTTTTATACTAACATTATACTTAAATACCTTTGACTTATCATAAAATTAATCAAGTAATCCCTATGGAGTACCTGATTAATATTTTTTATTTTGAATCATAACGTGGTATCACAGCTAAGGTGGAATAATGTCAACTAACTTTTGGAGCCGTTGTTACTAATACCTAGATACAGCTGAACAGCCACTCCACCTAGCCAAATCCAAAATTAATAATAATGTATGAAATGCTCGGATCATTACAATTCAAGTTTCAAATTAATAAGCGCAATTCGGTCACAATAATATTTCAATAGAAGGAAAAGGACTTTTCTTTCAGTGCAAGCAGTGGAAACATTACAGGCTGATTGTGTATGGTATATTTCAACAAAGGATAGTCCACTATTTACAGTTCTGGAAATGGTTCTCACGAGGGACCCATGAGGCCCATTTCTACAACAGTAACAATTTTTCTGAAACCCAAAATTCAACTAATAAAAAAACAAGCTCACACATCATTCATGTAAACTTATAATTCACTCTTAACGCTCGTATATAAGAGAATCCGAACAAAAAAATTCTGAAAAACTTTATTGGCGTTTCAAACGACGCCTTAGGGCGACATCGATCGCGCACAACATGTACCGCTTTCCAATGTGCGGTGAGTGTCATAGGCGGTAGCGGGGAGAGGAGCGGGAGCGGGAAGGGAAGGTTAGAAGTAGTTAAGTGTCCCACCGCCGACGAGGAAGCGATTGGCTAAAATCGTTTTTCTCGTTCAAGAAACGTACAAAAGATAGGTAAAAGAGATGTACAGGGTGTCCCTGGAAGTATGGATCAAATCGAACAGGGGCGTGGGCAAGGTAATTACCAAACTTTTTAACATTGAGAAAGTCGGTGAATTTTTTTACGGTTCAAAAGTCCACCAATTTCCTTTTTTTTTTCAATCCTTTCGCATAGTGCTCAAAGAAAAAATCATAAAAAACAACTATCAGGGCTATCTAAAAAAAATTGTTTTTTTTTTTTGAGCATTATGCGAAGTTGTAGGAAATCGGTTCTCATGAGCATGGGCATGTGATGCGAAGGAATGAGCAAAATACCGTAAGGAAAGCGTTGAGTATGAATGTCGATTGCTATAAGAATAGGGGAAGACCAAAGAAACGATGGATGGACTGTGTGAATGATGATTTCAAACATAATGTGAATTGTTCCTGAATAAATTGAATTGAATTGATATGGCTGGGTAGGTATCTACTGAGATGGTGACTAATAGAGAAGTATTGAAGAAGAAGAAGACATAAATATACTTTGATATGGGCGTGAGAAAGAGAAAACATGTTAAGCGTTACAATAGTATTCATTCCAAAAAACTCTTTTTACTTACCTAACGAACTAAAATTCTAACTCACCCGCTTTCCGCTCCTACCTTGCACCACCCTCTAGATATGTGAACGCAACCCCTATCTAAAATCGCTTGGAAATAAAACGCGCATAGAGATCTCCTGTAGGAATTAACTGGGGTAGGCCGAGGCAGAGGCCGCAACTAATATATGGCGATATAATAAAGGTACTGCCTTTTTACTGACCAGGGTTTGTACTGGAATAGAAGCTGTCAGAGCAAAATAATGAGTTAGGTTTATTTATTTGTTTATACCCTTTTCTAAAGCGATTATGATCTTAAACCTATAATATGAGAATTAGTAATATTTTATAGCATAATGTAAGACGCTTTTTTATTTTCAGGACCATATTCAAATAAAATAGTAGAATATTGATTTAAAAGCTATTATTATCAACTAGCAGAGCTCCGCGGTTTCACCCGCATAAGTTTCGATCCCTTGGGAATATCGGGATAAAAAGAAAAAATGGGCCGAGTTCATTTAGATTGCTATCGACACGCTAAGAAGAAGAAAAGAAAAAATTCTATGTGTTAATCCTGGTTATAAACTATCTGTGTACCAAATTTCATCCAAATCCGTTCAGTAGTTTTTGCGTGATTGAGTAACAAACATCCATACATCCTCTGATGTATTATTCTACTAAATTATAAGAATATAAGTATTCGTCGTAATTAGGTGCACTAAATTTCAGATGGTTTTTCAACAACTTATTCCTGATTATAAACTGATTTAATCAATCTTTTGCTTTATCCCCTAACTAACAGATCATGTGCTGACGATCAACTAATCTAGTCGCTTATCATCAATTCACAAAAAGCCACCTTAATTGGCTAATTAAGCCCAATAAGGGTTATAGGATGCGGGAAGCACAGGACTGGGGTAACTGCGTAACACTAACAGAATGTCTTTCATTTTGACAATTCAACAACATTCATTGCGTTGCTTACGTTGTTGAGCAGACAATTTTTTCGATTATATGACGCAATGGATTAGCTATTTCCTTTAAAATTATTAAGATTCTGATCGATAGTGTGTTACGTAAAATTTGCGGAGCTGGGGGAGGCCTATGTCGTCTTTCGGCTGAAATAAATGAGTGAATGAAGGGTTGTAGCATCAACAACGAAGCACTAAACTGTCAACTACTGAACGGCTTAGAACTTGGACATTAATTACCAGATAACTACTAAGATCAACAAACCTGATCGCGAATGTCTAATATTACTAAGTGTCCTCACCAATATAAAAGTAAAAACTTCTTTAGGCACGTTGGGCTATTTTCGAGATGGAAAAAAATCATTGAACTCGCGTCACTGTTACCGTAACCGACACCGCTTCGGATGCGTTCGGCTGTCCTCGGGATGTACTCGGTCTTAATGTATATCCGATATATCAGTGAGTTATGGCAAAGTATTCTGTTTGTGTTTTGTTTTCACTGCTGTCAGCACTCCCGGAGTGCAACTGTTTTTTTTTTTTTACAATATCTTTTCATCATTAGCCGTTGCGCAACACTCAGACTAAAATATGTAGACTTCCTTCTCAGTAGTAACTCAAACTCTGAACTCGTATCCTATCAGAGGTATAAGACTCGCTCCATAATACCTACATGGGATGTACCTATAGCATGCCTAGCGAAATGAGGGTATTCCAAACACCTCTGCCTTCCCCTTCGAGGAATACACGCTTGATATTAAGTAGGTACGTTATTAATAAATAATTTAATTTAACCCAAAAATATTTGTGAACACATACCCCTGACGACATAGGCATAACTTTTAGAAAATGCCAAATATTTGAAAGGCTTATATTACCGAATGCCAGCCCTGAGCGGATGGTATGTAATGCTTATAATGTGTAACGTTATTTTTCTAAATTGCCTGTTGTGCTCGTTTAATCGAGCATATATTTTTGCTCGGGATTTTTAATGGTTACATGTACTTATTTATGCCGGAGATGCTGTTAATGTTGTGGTAATAGGTTTGTACTTTTTATCGTAGTTAGACGGGCTCAAAATCAATCTGGCTAGCCTGTTCCCAACTATGTATATTGGAGTCGGCTTCCAATCTAACCGGAGGTACCGGAATACCAGTATTTTAAATGGAGCGACTGCCTATCTGACCGCTACAACCCAGTTACTGGGTAACACGATGCCGTACTCCATGGTAAGGACTAGTTGTCAGACTTCTGGGCTTCTGACTACCCGTAACGTCAGTCAAGGAATAACGAATGACAGGCGGGACCAGTGGCTTAACGCGTTTTGGAGGCACAGAGGGGTCTCGTTATGTAACGGAGGGTCACCCATCCTTGAACCAGCCGCAGCAAGTGATAAACCCGTGCGGCTGTTATTACGCAAGATAGCAAATTGTGTATTCATTAATCCTCAATCAGTCATACTTGCATCTCACAAAAGGAAACTCAGAAATAAAATAGCCATGGTTTATAAAATTAACAACTCCCAAAAGACAAAAACACCATACTTTAAAATAAAAAAAACCCTTAAAATATGAACCAAATTTTGATATCTTTTAAATAATTCTTACTTTGTTCTGCCATGCCGTAAGCAATGTGGTAGGAATGCTAATATCAACGGGAAGAGGGTCGAAAGTGGGTTAGGGGGACTTTTATAGACAACCATGCTATCAATTTGACGTATTGATAGTTTTTGAGTACGTGGAGGGAAAGGAAATGTGTTTTAGAAATGTCTGTTATATTGACTGAATGTTTGCTTCTATTTTTCTTACAGACTTAAAAAAAAAGCGGTTCTCAATTCGGTTGTCATTTTTTATGTTTGTTATCTTAGAACTCCAACATTTATAAATCGATTTGAAATATTCTTCTTTTGTTTGAAAGAAAAAATGAAGAAAGGTTTGAAAATTTTATAGGGTGGTCCCATATAAATTTGGTCAAGTTCGGATGACTGGTTTTTGAGTTAGCTTCATTAATACTTTAGTACTACGAATGTGATATAGAAATCCCGAACGCAGAGCGTTGACGGTCAGGGCTAATAGCCCGCTGCACAAGAGAGGTAAAGATTTTGTTATGTAAATCCTTTTATCAGACGTTTTACTCCAGCAGTCTGTGGACAGTATATACGCAAAGGGCTGTCAATGCTCTGCGTGTCCAATATAATAATGCATTGTTATCTATTTAGCAAGTGAAGGTATACCAATTTGTATGGGCTAGGTACCACAACTAAAAAGAAAAAAAAAGTTAAACATTACAAAAAAAATAAAGTGACTTCCAAAAAATACACTACAATGTGAAAAATAACTTTAATTTCGGAAGTTGCTGGCAAAATCGAAAAAAAAAACGAAAGACACAAACTTCCGCAATTAAAGCTACTTTTCACTTTGTAGTGTTTTTTTTGGGTAGGTATTTTCTACCAACCCGCACTGGGCCCGCGTGGTAGATTACGGCCACTCCTTCTCACTGAGAGGAGGCCTGTGTCGCAGCAGTGGGAACATTATAGGCTGATTATGTTATGTTATGTTATATTTGGGGTTAATTCTCTAACACTTTTTCACAAAGATGCAGAATATACATTATGACAATTTTAAGGGAGGCTTTATCTGTGCAACATATCAGCTTCAGTAAAATTGAAACTTTTAGGATCCATTTTTCATGATACAGTACTCATTTAGATGGCAACACAGCTGTATTGCTTACTTTTTTGTACTAGCCACACTAACAGCTTCTAAAATAAAGTATAAAAAGGTCAAGAGTTTCCAAAATATACTAACATAACAAATTATTTAGGCTTCAGTATTTAGGCTTTAAAGACTTTTATGGAATCATTATTAGTCGACATCTGGTACTATCAAAGAATTCATCTATCTACTGAGTTTGTTTAATTCAATATCGTATTGCATAAGCTTTTTTTCCCTTATAATTGTCCCACATAAAATACCACAGAGTATTTGCACAAGCTCTAACACACAATAAGTCAGTGTAAGATAGGTTTTCACGACTCAGAAAACAATAATTCAGTTTACGCATTAATTTTATACTTTCTCTAACAAACACTGAACCTCCATTTTTTAAGTTGGTTCAAAAGCACTCTGCCTATCCCCAAAACCAATTATACCACACTTTCCTTCCTAAAAATGATAGAAAGAGACAGAACATAAAACACTCGTAGTTTTAGCTAATCCGTGATATATTCTGAGGACATTTTAAATTCGGGAGGGTTGTGGAACCCGCGTTTTTAACCGGGGTGGCAGCCGTGACACACACAATTGGAAATAATTTATGACTGCTTTGCTATCGCAGTTTGTAATTAAAACTAATATTTTATTTAGTTATTGGCTCCCTCGTTAAATAAGGTGAAAGTAACATTTTCAATATGTTTATAACGCGTGCGTCTTTTTTTTTACATCATTCTCACATTATAATTATAAATTCAACATTAATTATGTAACTAATATTTTTGCAAAAATGTAATTTAAAAGAGTGTCCATGGAGTTTCTTACCCGTTCTTCTCCATAGGTACCTGGTCTACGTTATTGGAATGGGCAACTAGCTTCATATTTTCTGACTGACCGACTTCTTGACAATTCAAAAGTGCCTGTAAATGGTTTAGTTGAAATAAATGCAATGAGTTTGAATTTGAGTTAACACAGATACAGAAGAAACAAATAAGTTAAACATTGACTAGTTACATTCAACAGGATTTTCACCTCGTTTTATTGAAAAAAAATAAGAGGCCCAAATAAAAATAGGGTAGAGGGGGGGGGGGTAGGGTAGTCACATCTTCTGAAGGGAAAGGTAGAACAGCATTTTTCTGCCAGAGGAATCATAAGCAAACGGAAGAGCACATTTGACAAATATATTCAATCAAAATTCTCCTGAAAATAATTGTCACGAGAAGTTAATCGCTCTTACTAAATAACCATTGTACAATGTAAAATAAAAAAAAATAAAAAAGAAAATATAAAAACTATTAATAAAAAAATATATTTTAATTATTTGTCCAGGTAATAATTATAGTCAGCAAGTTCACAAGTTCATTAAGTAGGCCGTGCAGACAACTATATCACTAAAAATAGCCGTAGTAGGTAAACGATAAATGTTAAGTAATGTTAAACTATACAATTGCACGGTATACCGAGCAATTGTATAGTTTAACATTGCTATCAAAACCCAAAACCAAATCATTCGAACCATTGTTCCACCCCTTCAGTCTTAAGCGGGATCTCAAGACACCCCTCTTAATGGCGGTTCACCATAAGTCGTATTTACACAACTATGGAGATAAACCAAAGACTCTAAACAATGTAGAGGCTTTTCAAGCCACGAAGGATACTGATTTTATATCGGTAGAGCTAAGCAACAAGTTTGTAACCCGTAAACATAGTTTTAGTAACTATTTGACAGTTACCGCTGAGTGCGAAACACTAACAGTAAGAATGGCTTTCGCACAGGAGCACAGCTCATGTCGTATTAAAAACATCCTCACCATTATAAGTGATCTAAGAATCAGGTCAAACAAACATCAATCAACCAAACAAACTTGTCACGAACTATCAGCCAAACGTGTTAGGCATAAGAATACCTAATGTTTGGCTATAGTAATACCAGGTTCTGACGTTCTTCTTAGTTCCAAAAAGACCCACTAGATTACCTCCTACCCAGCTATAATCATATTCCTAACTCGCTAATGCAACTAGGCACTAGGCAGCATCCCAATATAAAAACGTAGGTTACACGAAACAAAAAATATAAAACGACGAAAGGGTAAAACAACACACTAATGATTCGTATTTCGCAAACGGTTTTAATGCGTGCCTTCGGACATATTTAAAACACAAAGTTTTCCGTACCCTCGACCCCTAGCCCCCCTTCCCCCCACATTTCGGTAGTTAGCAAGCGGGCAAAAGAGAAAACAGATCCCTCTCGGTGGGGTAAAAAATACGTAGTTTTAGCTAATCTGCGTCGAGGCCCGCGCGGCATTTTTAAACTCGGGCGGGGTGGTTTTAGGCATTTTAACACTGTACAAAAATGTAGGGGTGAGTGGGGGCGCGTGTGTGGAATCGGACTTATGTGGGAATCTATTTATGTGATGTACCCCCCTCGCGTTAATATCGGTTGCTATGGCAACGGGTAGATTACTGCATCGCATCTACTCGATTTTTCGCCGCTTTTTCTGTTGTAATCAAATGAGGTGCGACGCGTGTGTGTGGGGTGTGATGAGGGGGGTGTGGGGGTGTCGTGAGGGGGTGACACGCGTGTACTCAATTATCCGCAGTGAATCAATAGCGGCGAGATGAGGGTAGTTGTGATGTTTGTGACGGGGCTAATGTCTTTTTATCAGTTTAAATTTTTTCCGTGTTTGAGCGGCACGGCGGTTGTTTGACCTATTTTCCCGTTTACTGCGGTCCAGGGGAATAAAAATGTACGTAGTCAAACGAGGGGTATTTCAAACATACGCGCGGGTATAAACAACCGCCATGTATTTTTTTATAATTTATTTTCGGAGGTACTTCCGGGTGTAGGCGGGGAGCAACATTTATCTCCCTTATTTTGCGAATTATGCGAAAGTTTAACGCATAATAAATAATATTAACATTGTATTTAATTACGTCTTATGTAATATTTTGTTGCAATAAAGTATGTTTTTGAGTGATGTTTATTTTAATAAACGAATTTGATTAATATGTTTAATTAATTTTAAATTACGGTGTTAAAAGTGAACACAATTGTTTGGCTAGAAATAACGCCTACATCTACATACGTACTTGGTCACAATTAGTGGTTTGATCTAAATTATATGGCATGGTAGGTAGGTAGGTACTTTTGTTATTTATCGATAAATCGATTTCACATTTCATTGGCTAGGTACAGGTGTTTTGTCCATTCCATGACGCGTATGAGCTTATTGTATAACAAATTATATTATATTGGAAACTAAAAAAATATGATTAACTATTTCTGAAACAATAGATACAATCGTTACGAAATTAATGTCCTATCCATTAAATTTGCACTAAGCCTAGGTTATTTATAACAAATCATCGTCTTTCTTTGCTACTACGTGGCTAGATTTACGACTCCTTACTTTTTTTTTTGTTAGCCTATGCTGTCCCACTGCTGGGCAAAGGCCTCCTTCAAATCCTTCTTTCCTTTTCCCGCGCCACCTCGAACCATCCCTCGTGATACGCGTCCAGGGCGCCTAAAAAGGCCACTTTGGCAGAATCATAAAACAATTCATATCACGCATTTCATAATGTTTGACAGTTTCACACCTATATATCCCTGAAGGGTTAGGCAGAGGTGTAACTATAGCATTTTACGAATCTCCATACAAAACTGTCATACACATGAAATTGGTCAGGTCATCTCAATTATAAAGAAAAAAAATATACGTTGATTTGCGGTAAATATGACACAAAAAGAACACAAACACAAAAAAAAAAAAATAGCAAGTATTATGTGGGCGGTTCGTTCAAAACCTCTAACAAACCAAGTATCTACAATCTCGCCAAGTAAAATAATTTTATGACCAATTCTTAACGACCTATTAACCATTAATGCTTTATCACAATCTAGGAGGGGCTTGTGTCTAAGTAATAACAGCCGCACGGGTCGATCGACCAGGGTAAGCTACGCTTGCCGCGGTTGGTCCGTGGATGGGTCTTCACATACCAAGCCGTTGGTCCCGGCTGTCATTCGTGGATCTTTGACAGTCGTTACGGGTCGTCAGAAGCCCGAAAGTCTGACAACCAGTCTTACCAAGGGGTATCGTATTACCCAGTAAATGGGCTGTGGAGGTCAGATAGGCAGTCGCTCCATGTAAAATACTGGTATTCAGCTGCATCCGGTTAGACTGGAAGCTGACCCTAAGATAGTTGGGAAAAGGCTAGGCAGACGATGATGATGTATTATCACAATCTATTTTAGCCAAAAATCGATACTCAGTTTTCATAATTAAGCAATAAGTAAGTAAGTAATAATAATCGTATAGTCAGCCTCAAAAACATGAAAATGTTTGTTCCATAATACTGTATCAATGTGTAGAGCTACAATTAACTAGGTACCCAATGTGTATTTTTTGGCTACACATTGAAACAATATTATAGAAAAAATATTATATGTAGACAATTCGATGAATTCTTGTCGATGTGTAAATATTTTTGAGGCTGCCAGTACTAACAAACATTTCAACACCATCTTGATAATATTTTATTAAAATCTGCCTAACCTGCAAAACCCTAGCGTTAAGCGTTAAGTTTAAAATAAACGCCATCTTCCAGAATTTCCCTGAACTTTTCACTCACGGAAAACAAAGCACAACAAAGGAGTGACATTTCCCCTAAACTTGATTGCTTCCTTATTCTGGCTTTTAACAGTTTTTCGCCCACTGTAGATGGCGCTATCGGTATGCGCCGCTATCTTTCTAGAATTAAATCAATAACGCTCTGCTAGCGCCATCTAGGTATGTTTTTCCGGAACTAACTACAGTGTGTTACGACGACGCGACGTTCTGTTTTTAAGTTCCACGATTTGTGCATTTTGTTTGTGGGGAAAGGACAAAAGAGATGATATAATACTAAACAAGAACTCGTTCAAGTATCTATATCCGTCATAAATACAGACTAGCACATTAAACTACCTGAAACAGTCAATTTTCCCAATCTACTTTGAACAAAAGAAAAAAAAACTAAATTAAAAAAAATAATTAATTTTCGATAAAGTTGAAAAATTTGGCAGATTGCAATAGCTTGATGTCTGACTGATAAAAACTACAATAAGTTGCAAGTTGTTCAAAACAAGGCAATCAAAATATCTTTTAACACTGCCTTTCGTACAAATTTAAAACGAGTTCACGAACAAATAAAATATCCAACTATTAAAAATTGTATCTTAAAATCAGCCCGAAAATTCTATATTTGTATAAATCCCAAACATGATAACCCATTAATTTCATCCATAGGCAAAAGTAGATCTAATAATTTATCGTATTTCACAACATATTATCGATATCGTTTACCACATCACTATTTTCTGAGTGAATAACAATATCTACCTATCACCGGACCGACCGTGCTGCCCTCACCCGGTAGCAGTAAGCATACTCGACCAAAAGTTACGCAAATTACCCACAATTTAGAATTATCACGTCTTTGTTTTAACTCATCGATGATAAATGTTTAAATGTAAGTTATGTTATAGTATTGTAATGATTTAGCCTGTGCTCCAAATAGTTTTTGTATTATTTGAGTGCATTACCTTTAGTAGATAAACAATAGTGGTATGCGTTTAAAGTCAGTGCTAAGACTTTTTGTGCTTTTTGAATAGTAGTGTGTTCGTATGGACACAGCAAACTCAGTGTAAAATGTTTGTAAAGGTAAGTTAGCCTAAGAACTTGTTATGTATATGATTGTACACAATTAGAATAAGATCTTATTGTATGCAATTTGTGTTATTATGTTTTAATAATAAAGACTTTTAAAATAAAAAAAAAATCAATCAATAGCTTGATGTGCTGGCGTATGTACATAAACTGACGTCTTCTTCCCATGACTGTGGGCAGAAACTGCAGAATGCCTCCGATCCTAATATAGGTACCTACTCTTTTTGCATATTTTACGTTCATATATTTGGACATACATGCACACCGGTTGTGAATACCAAGCACCTGACCTTTTTATATATAATAGCTTGTTGAGTATAAAATAATAATATCGTATGTAGATTAATATTTAAATTAATTTAAAAAAATATAAATAAAAAATTAATTAATTAAATAAATTTAATTAATTAATTAATTATAATTGAATTATTTAAAGAGTACTTATCACATTTTATTTGTTTGAGGGGCTCGTAGCTAAATAATAACAGCGGCACGGGTCGATCGATCAGATTAAGTTACGCTTGCCGCGATCGACCCGTGGATGGGTGACCATCTTTACACACCAAGACCCCTCTGTACCTTGGAAAGCACGTTAAGCTGTTGGTCCCGGCGGTCGTTCCCGGTCGTCAGAAGCCCGAAATTCTGGCAACCAGTCTGTGTCGTGTTACCCAGTAACTGGGTTGCGGAGGTCAATTAGGCACTCGCTCCACGTTAAATACTGGTATTCAGCTGCATCCGGTTAGACTGGAAGCCGACCTATAAAATAGTTAGGAAATGTCGGCGCAGATGATGACATTTTATTTGTTTGACCATATAGATGCTGACCTCTTATAAAAATATAGGATTGAAAACAAAAATAAAACACACACTCCGCAAATCACTTTAAATTTATTTTATAAAAGTAACTTCAAATAAAATATTAAAATCATTAATGCGAACTAAATTCATTTACATACAATAATTGTCACTTACATGCTAATTATATTTCCCAAACTCTTAGCTTTTCAACTAGCCTACAACGAAATGATAAATTCTTTAATTCATAATTAATTAATTAACGCGAATATTCCATTTTTATTAAACTATTTTCACGGGTTACTAGAATTCTTGGTTAATCGAAGATCAAAAGACCAGCTTTCTATTCCCTGATTACAGTTTGTAGTATTTTATTACTTAGGCTGCCTCATTGGTGCTTAGTCCCTCGCTACTGCAGAGCACGAGGTATGATTCCCAAGGTTGGGCAAAGTGTTATTAAGTTCTTCCATCTAGAATTTCTCAGTAGCAGCCAGGAGTTTGGATTTGTGCCGGATTGATGGCAATAGACTCGCCCCCTAATATATGGGACTTAAACATAACTGACGAAATGTTAGTGTACTATTAGGTACACCTCTGCCTGACCCTTCGTGGAATAGAGGCATAATGTTATGCTATGTTATTACTTAGGTCCCTTTTTGCACTATGACCAACACGCAGTGACGTTAGAAATTCGGCACGATGCTTTTTCCATCGCTGTCGAGTAGCGTCGACTTCTTTTTCACTTATATTGCATGGACCATTCATTCATCATCATTGCGTTCTTTTTCTGACCAGCTCAAGCCGATTCCTCGTCGATAAATGTGAAAAATAACCAGGGTTACCGACATAGTTTGCAGAGTAAGCAAGCTGAAGTGCCAGTGGGTTCGCCATGTTTGTCGAAGGACCGATTGCCGGTCGAGCAGAGGAATCCTGTAGTGGAGACCGTGTATTGGCAAGGGTGGTGTGGGACGCCCCGCAGCTAGATGAACCGGCGACCTTAAAAAGATGGCTGGGGCAGACTTTAAGCGGAGGGGGAACACAGGATGTTTTGACGCAGCCTAAGAGAGGTCTATGTCCAGCAGTGGACTGCGAAAGACTCAGTTGATTGAAGTGTGGTCACTCTCTAATAACCCGTAAAACAATTTCTTCTGTTTAACTCTTCATAAAGGTTCGTTTGGCACGTAAAGGTTTCGTTTGTCTCGCGGACGGCACTAATACTCAAACTAAATACAATGTAAAGTCGGCTGTCGGCTACAGTGTAGGTACGCGGTGATACGCATGAACGCGAACTTCATGCAGTTTCCTTGGGGCATAACAGACGACTGCTAAAGCTACTAATGGTCAGCTTTGCCAACACATGAGAGCTTCTAAAAGTATCGTTATGTCAAAACCAGAGAAAAAGTAAGTGTTGAATCATCTTAGTTGTTATCAGAATATCTCCTTAATAAAAGTCTTGAATTCGCTGAGAGACAACGCATAGCCAAGAGTTCATTATAGTATTTGTTTAACGAAGATGAGCACTAAAAAAGGATTTATGAAAATTCCTCCCCTAAAGGGGTTAAACACGGGATGTCAAAGTCAAAGTCAAAGCATTTATTTCAAATAGGCACAGAAAAGGCACTTTTGAACGTAGGTAGGTAGTTTTCGTATGGAGAAGAATGGGCAAGAAACTCCACCGCGATGATCGTTGGAAATTTGTTACTTTGCCGATGAGAAATCCCGTCAGGCACATGGCTTGTAGTTGTATATGTGGGCATTCATAAAAAAAGAAACTGAGCAAATTATGAAATCCACTCTATAATATTATTTGGTCCTTCAATCCGGAAATATACTAGCCTTTGTGGATCTGTGCCAAGGAACTAAAGTATCATACTGTTAAAGTAGATATTTAAAATAAATTAATTAATGAAGTACACTGTAATTGACAGCCAACTTTACAGAAACATATCATTTTCATAATATCTATAAATTCTATCACAACTTTTAAAATAATTTTAAAAACTGAGCAAAACTAACATTACATATTCTAACAAATAAATTGTTTTTATTATAATATTTATAAACTAAATGAATACAACAGAAAAGAGCCTTGAATATTGAATCTCAATTCCTTAATTTATAAATAATTTTTAACAATAAGTATCTTACACTAGTTAGTAGCGAAATTTGGTGTAAATGCAGAAATTTAATGTTGACAGAGTCATCAATTGACTGAGAAAAATTGTATCTGAAAATTACACTAATTTTCCTCATTGCATCATTTGTAAACTTAACTCTGCGGGCGTTTCATTCATGCATTTTTCTCCATTCTTGATCCATCTTATCACTACAGAAACAGAAGCTATACAAGATGAAGACGACAATAAATTAAACATCGTATACAGGGTTATTGGTAAAACATAAACAACCTCTCAGAACTACATTACTAACATCATAAAGAACAACTGTTCCTCTATGACTGTTTCCACTATTTTAATTTATTGTTGTCTCCACATTATAGAGTAAATGGCAGTAAATAAAAAATTAACAAACAACAATTCCTTAACTGTCATAAATTAATAATACAAATAAACACACAGAAATTGTGCGGTGCCTGTCACCTTGGTATTCACCATTAACCAGACTACAAGCAAACCACATTTACTTCCTTTCAAAGTTGCTATTGAGAGTAATAATCTTGCGTGTGAGGCCCTGTCAACATTTCTTCCATTATTACTTAACTATACATACAACTATTTGGCCACAACGATGAAGAACAGAAATGTACTTAATATCATGGAAACGACTTCCTATAACATAATTATGTCCACGGTTAAATGTCAAAGAGAAATCACAATTACATCCGCTATGCTGGATTTTATGTAACGTCATAAAGCCGTGGATAACATGGCACTTACAACGATACCTCGTTTGTCAAATTACGACGAGCAGTTCAGGAGTTATGAAAAACATGCACAGCCTGTTAAAATCATAGCCGTGCTTTGGCGTTGCATTATCGGATTAAAAAAAAAACAAAGATTTTTCAAGTTAACCACAAAGAAGGACTTTTAGTCTCAATATGTTATGAATTAGATGTTTAAGGTATTTAAATTAATAAAATTAGTTGGATGTAACCTATGTTACGGTTTATAGAATAAATAAAACGCTGAAAGATTGAATATGAACATCAAATGTCTGTGTAAACCCTTTTCACCCGACTAAGGCAAAGCCAAATTAGGGTTATGATTTTAACCGACCATGCATGTATTTCTCAAGTATTATATTTCATTTAACGTCTTTAAAATTTAACCGTCGATATATTATCTGATCACATGTTTCAAAGTTCATGCTTATCCTCTAAACACTGGTATATTTAGATAATATATTAATCTCAACAACGTTCACTATATCGTCAATATATACTATAAAGAAGGTATCTTAAGCTACTGGTAGGTACCGACAGAGTATTAATAAGGGAGAAACAAGAAGCGATCCTAATACCAATACTAACTTTATAGTATCCATTGAGCGTCAGCTTCAAGAAAATGCAACATTTCAATAAGCCATGTTATCTCTTATGACAACTTCCTCAAAAACACCATCTTTACCTGATTAACAGACGCCATCGAGCCACCCAGATCTTACACAGATGTTCTTAACAGACCAGGAGATGTGATCATCTTCTAGGTATATACCATATAGGTAGGCTGGTTGGAATAACAACCGACGGCCGCCATGGCCCACGCACAATGGTCCACCTGAAGGACTAAGTGTGGAAACCAAACTCTCTATCAAATAACATAGGACCACCATCTTAATAATTTAATTGGCCTTACTATTGATGACAATCTCATTAACCCACCATTTCTCTGTATGCATTTCCCAAGAGTGTGTCATAAAAAAAATTCATTCAACAGGTAAATTAAAAAATAAAGCCATCAAAGTAATGCCAGTCGAACAAAAAAAAACATACAACCGAATTGAGAACCTCCTCCTTTTTTTGAAGTCGGTTAAAAATAATCACGTCGTCTAAATATACCAGTAATAATCTAAAATTTATTTTTATACAATTTCACCTACGGAGCGGCACACAGAACGGTCAAGAGCTACTAGTGGCTGAACCTGAACTGAACTGGAACAACGAGGTGACTCCAAGCTTACGACTACTTCATAGATTTTACAAAATTATTTACTAGGACATTCGGTGCCAGTGAGAATGACAACCACGTTCACCAAATTTTCAATTTAGGAGAAACGGAAATAAGAAACATTACTTTTTATCAGAGTGATGGACTCTTGCAGAAAATTACAAAAACTGTTTGGTAGTCTTGAATCAAATTGACAGAGCGTAGCATACATTAATAATCGTAGACTGTAGAAATGTAAATGCAAAATTACCTTTTTTAAACCATCCTTCGTCGTCTTTCTCCCTAACACCGCACCTCAACACATCAAAAAACAACCTGACCCACACTATATACATAAAACCGAGCGTTGAATTAACTCGTGCCATCAGACTTGCTGGATTCACTCTCCTCTGTGATAGTGATCATAGGGGGCGAGTCATACGCGCCATCCCCAGGCGATGTTTCATTCATCAGCTTTTCAAACTTCGGAGACCCCGAAGGCAGGATCACATCCCGAACTGATTCGTACATATCTGTCCTTATAATTGGCAATGATCCTCTCTTACCCTTCATGTTATCTTTTCCAGAAACGTCGTCTTCTTTGATAGTCGCCATTGGTACTTTTTCTGCTTCTACTTCTTCTAACCGTACAGGAAGACTGTCAGCTCGGTTAAGAGACTTTGAACCTTCGACTTTCTCTGCGACAGGAACTGCTACTCCATTCTCTAGTTTCTTCTGGTCGTGAAGGTGTTGTAAGCTGTATTCTCTGGCTTGAACATCTGATAATAACGGTCCGTCAGTTGAGCCTTCGATACAGTAACCTGGTCCTTGTAAAGCTTCGCTGCCTATGATGGAATCTTGCTTGAATATCGCTGCAGTTACCACAGGTTTGTCAGGGTCTGTCGGGGTCTTGGTGAGCAGAGGCTCTTGGGAGTTGTCATTAACTATTCCTTCCGGGACATCGTCTTTAGATGTGTCGTAGCCAGCGTAGACTGGATATCCGAAAGGTCCTTGTTCATAGCCCACTTGGTTGCTGTAGGAGTAGCTTACATTATGAGAGCCAATTGACGACATGCTGAGGTCAGAAATTGAAAGGCCTGTACTAGACAAAGCTAGTGCTTTGTCTCTTTCGTACTTCCCACTGCAATTCTCACTGTCTTCCTCTATCTTCTTCTCCAGCTCTTCGGGGACGCGGTGTATGAGAGCCTGGTTGGTAGAGATCTGTGGATCATGGGGTGGTGAGGTATGCACGGCCTTTGTGCTCGACCTGTAGACTGCTGACTGCTGAACCTCAACCACGAAGATGCCGTCGTTATCTGGTGAATACTTCATTTTCGTTTCTCGTCCGTTTTTGGTGATGTCCTGAAAAGACAAAAGTTATTTCTTTAGATAGGATAAAAATAATATCCACCTTTAAAGACTGATTTTCAAAATCAACAAAAGAAATTACTTTTAAACTTTTGCTGAGACTGATTTTGCAAGATAGTAGTAGTAGCAACATTGTAACATATTCCTAGTCTAAATTGTTTACAAAAACTTCGCAGCGAACTCTTTATTAATACAGTTTTAATTAGACCAGTGTAAGACAAAGTTCCCGACCGAAGTGTTCCGACGCGACGACGGGAAATGCCTGAAGAACCACATTGTCTGACAGCTTGTGTCTGGTATTTGCCGAACTTTGCCTGCGGGGTGTCGGATCTCTGCCAGGATGCATGTGCACACAAACTTTCTAACTATCCTAACCCGAACCACTAATCCGGAAGAGCCTCGGGACTTCATTGCCACAAACTTTTAGAGAATGACCAACGTTTAGATGTTAGTGAGCCAAAAAGATTTTTAGAAATTAGAATAAACATAAATACCGGCTACCTTTCTATAGTCTAAGGCTTGCATTGTTCCTAAGGGAACTATATTGGGACCTATGATTATCCATGAGGTGTGCAATCTCTAAACAAACAAAAATCGATGAACTGAGATTTTAGGTATTTATAGCACTGTGTAAGACCTAACCCCGAAATTAAGTCACGCTTTTCTGTGACTTAAGTAGTCCATTTTTACCCAAAAAAGCGTGGCTATAAAGTAGTATACGATACGTGTGACTTACGTAGTCTATCAATGCACGGCGTCTCACGTATCGTAATGTATTTTTTTATTTGTTTTTATAAAGAGGGGTTTTTGCCATACCTATTGTTTATTAGTATTACTCACATTTCTCTCCTCAGTCTCCACAATGAGATGGTTGTTCTTCAGGGTCATGGTGAAAATGGAGCCGTTAGCAGCCGGAGCCTCCCCACCCTCCGTACCAGTGCTTTCGTCCGTTGGAGACTTCAACTGAAAGTAGAAATAAAGTGATTAATAAAAGATTTATTTCCATTTACAAATCCATAATCATAATGTTCCCACTGCTGATTCTTTGAACCAAGCCTGGATTTTTTTTTGTGTACGAAGCGTGTACAAGTTGCAAGGCGCCCCGCGGTGCGCCGAAAAAGAATGCTCTGGGACGTTCTAGAGGACGTCACGCGAGCAGCAGTTAAGAAAATTATTTGCACAAAGTAAAGCGCCTGCCTAGATTCGAACCCACGAACTATGACCTTACCACATCTCGTAAGTTGGGGCCTATGTACCTCTGGGCCATCATCGCTGCTTTTACAAATAAATAAGACATTACAAAACATCACGCCTGTAATCTTCAAAGATCAGGCTTAATTCTTAATTCCAGGGGTTTATCAATTGACGCACAATACTCGAAATGAAAGTTCATTTCAAGTAAATGGATTATGGAGGTTAGATAGGGAGTCGTACCATGTAAAATACTGCTATTCAGCTACATCCGGTTAGACTGGAAGCCGACTTCAACATAGTTGGGAAAAGGCTAGGCAGATGATGATTAGAAATCGTAATATGGTCGCAAACTTTATTATGCAAGGTAATTGTTAAAGGTATCGTTAGATATTTCCAAATTCAGAAACACTACAAAATACACCAGCCATCACATTCAAGTGCAAACAGTCCCTCGGCATGTTTTACCTCAAATAACATCAGTTATTACCCAAATGGTGATGGCATTCATAATGACTAACGGAGGCCACTGACAAAGGAGCTATCCTCTCGTTTGGGGCCGCTAATGACCCGCATTGACAAATCGTTCACCTTCGCCCACGTTATGGCCGCATGGCATGAGTGGAAGCGGGTGACGGATATGTCAACCAACTGTCAAATGGGTGTCAATTCACAACATAAAATTACGACTGTACGATTAGGCGGAGGCACTGGGTTACCGCTGCTCGCACGTTACATCCTTTAACCTTACCGAACTTCGCGGTATTTTGACGTTAATGATTTTGGTGGGTATATCATAACTATATATTTTTTTTATTATTATAAATGTGAAAGTAAGTTTGTATATTTGATACCTTTTCACGCCTAAACCACTGAACCGATCATCCTGAAATTTTGCATAAGTATACGTTGTCAGCTGTACAGAAACGGACCTTTCATTACGAAAAAAAGTGCTGTCCCCGAGGAAAATAACAATAACGTTATTATGATAATAGATGGGCACCACGTCTTTCGAATCATGATTGAATTATATTAGAAACTTTAAGTTTGGTATTTTTTTATTATTTAAGCCTAATACATTTCGTGAGTCTAGAGTGTCGAACCGTTTTTTTTTTGTTTTTCATAGTACAACCCGGATTGATTGTCAAATTCTAATTAACTAAATTAAGCCGCGGGCAAACGCTAGTTATTTATAATTAAAATCAAGCGATTGCAGTATATGTCGCTTCCGCAAACTCTTTTAGCTTATGACATAGTATAGGTACTAACTAACCAAAATAAAGAGACATCTAACATTACATAAAAAAAACCCTAATTCGTTTCACAATTTCTTAAACGAAGGGAGCGAGGAAGTTCATTCAAAATGGTCGCCACGTCATATCGAACTCACATAGAAATTCTTTTGCATTAACATATTAAGGTAACATGAAAATAATAGCTTTAAGCTTAATCACTTTGCAATAGAGTCGAAAATCAACTGGCAGGGATTTTTAGGATTCGCGTTTGAATGTAAAAATAAAATAAGTGTTTCGGTATTTCAACTTTCTGACAGGCAATGAAGCGTGTCCAGGTGTTGGCAACCTTGTGGAGTTATAATTAGTTATTTAAAATTATGTTATATTATGATATCGTAATTTAGACGATTCAAATCTAATTATCATAAGACAGGTTGCTTTTAATCTTGCAGCAGCTGAAAATTGGCTACATATTACTGATTTAGGGAAGATTCCTATAATTTACAAACCGTTATTGGTTAAAATTAAGACGCTTGTATCTTTACTAATAATGAAGCAATGACCACATAGCTTTGCATAGTAGACCCTCCCTTAAGGAAGTAGCTATCAGCACAGGCAAAATTAGCTTACGAATCTATTTGTATGCCCAGTTTTGCAATAAAAAATGCTACCATTGGTGAGCAAATCGATTCGTTTTTGTTTATAGAACCGAGCATAGGATAATGTCGTTTAGGAGCATAATGTCAAAAGCGCGAAATGACAAATGGGTTGCGACTGTCAAAAGAGCAAAATTTCAAAAGCGTAGAACATCAAAGGCGCACATAGTCAAAAGCGCAGAATGTCGAATATATAGGTACTTGCTTAGTCTGTATTGTTGATTTAATTATAGATATATTCATAAGGGTAGGTACATATTTCGATAATGTAAGTATTTCTAAAAGGCGTAAGTTTATGTTTGTTCCATTTATCATTGTACAAGTTTAACGAAGTAAAAAAAAATTAAAGCGTTTTACTTCATACAATTGTTTTTTCATAATTATATCGCTCAGTCTTTCCAGGTAAGATTGTTTGTTAAACCATTTACTAATTCTAACAAAGCCTATTATTTATTTCCCTAAATTCGTTTCGTAATACTTCAAAACAATGAAATACAGGCACGTGCTCACCAACGTGCCCACGCCGACGTCACTTCCTTCACAGAGTAAGTACATAATGCGTACCCGTCCCACGGGCGGGCAAACAGAGGGCCGAAGAAAACACGTGCCCACGTACTTTCCAACTTTCGTTATTGTACATTTTTATGTATTATTCGTGCTTATTATTAACTTTAAAATTAGAGCTTTCATAGCTAACAATTTTTTTTAAATCCTCCCTATTCTGTTTGCGTTGTTTACGCTCTGCAGCTGCAGTGGGACTAACTTTTTTCCTGAAATAGGACAATAATTTATAGGCTGAAACTTAATTTGATTTCTATAATCATTTTTTGGGTCTTTTTATATCCAGAAAACACAAAACTATTTAGTCAATCAATAAATTCAGGCCATCGCAGTCCACTGCTGGACATAAGACTACCAGGTTGCGCCACAACACACTGTCCTGTCTATTTATTTCTATAATTTTCTAATAGGTAATAATATTAGCGAACAAAATATTATTTTATGCGACCATCATTCTATTTCGTTACCCATATACCGAACACACACCAAACTCACCAGTCATTAAACCCCGAAATACCTACCAACATACATACACAACACAAAAGTACACAAAAAATGTACAACAAAAACTCACACCCACATCCACACTTAAGACCTAGGTCCTTAGGTCTAACTTTGCAGGTCATTGGCCGGTCGTCGCCCGCGCATTTTGGCGTACTCTTATTTTTTTTGGGTCCCCCCGCCCCTTCCTCGCCGCAGCCTCCCAATCGAGTTGCAGTTTTTAGATGCACCTACTTGAGTCGTATGACTATCTAACGACCTGAGGAAGGGCGGGCGTGGAGAGGCCATTGTTTTGTTAAAGATTTTGGGGAACTATAATACTGATATTGGATGCATATTGGCATCTTCTGTTGAACTATTTTGTAAAAATACTAGCTATCTACCTATTTACGTATGAAGAAATATTTTTAATGGACTGTCTCGTTTTAAGTAAAGTTCACAAGCCTGACAACTGAACGTGGTGTCCAAATAAGTTCTCAAGTTAGGCAAAGAAATATAAGATTTTTCCAGTGGCCAGTAGTCTGGATTTGTGCCCGAGTGACAGCAACAGGCTCACCCCCTAAATAGGGCCATATAACAAAAAAAATTAGGGTAAGCTAAAGGTAGAGAGACCTCTGCTTACTTTAGGAGTAGTTATGTTAAACTTTGTTTTTGTTTGCCATCACACCAGAAGGCCAATTCTTATACTTAAAAAACTTTCAAATCCAAGTCGCAATCTCAGTGACAATCAATGTCAAAAACTTTTGAAAAATGTAGGGAAATTAGATGTATTTTCGACAGATTGAGACTGAGAGCAGACTGTGAGACATGCGGCACTCAAACAGGATTAGGTACTACTGGGTATTAAGGCTGTTAATTGTGTTTCTGAAAATTAACCTAAACCAAAACTTCTACGTCAAACTCGACTCCACCGCACTCTATTGCGCGCACGCATTCATCGAGAAGTGCGTTGCACTATAGCGAGCCAGTTTGACTAGATTTTTGGCAACGCGCGGCGCATGCACTGTTCCTCTCCCCCCTTTGCCCCCCTAACCGTGCCATCCCTCCCCCCCGCACCGCCTGCACGGCGTGGTTATGACTTTCTGATGGGGTTTGAAAAGAAATGAAGGATAATATAGCTTTTAGGCATAAACTTAGTTTGAACATATTATTGAAAGTTGAGACTAGCAGAGGTCGTGGTTGGATTCATGCAGCAAGGCTTCGTTTAAAGAGGTAAGCAGAGGTGCTTACTTGCGAAGAGGATAGTTTAATGGGAGCCTTGCTACATGGTTTAGGCTGTACTTGAAAAATCTTGAATGATGATATGGTTAGAAAGGGGGTGACTTCCGAGATGACGACTAATAGAGAAGTATGGAAGAAAAAGGCATGTTACGCTGACTCTAATTAAATTTGAATAAGTGCAGGAGACTGATGATGATATTGTTTAGTGTTCCAATTACAAACACAACATAATGCCTACGTTTTCAGAAAAACCTGCAAGTATTTCAAAAATGTGTAACATCCGATTGATAAAAAAACATTTTACTACAGTTTCTGAGTACAATCAAGATAGGGCAGTGCTCACGAGTAGGTGCAGAGTTTTACAACTCTTTTACTACTGTGAGATTCCGTGTTTAGGTAAATGCTGAGGCTGCTGACTTTATGTTTTACCTCTTGGAGGTAAAATACAAAGTGACGACTTTTGGGTTGTAAAATGTAGAATGGGCGGGAAAGTTTTTCTTTATGTTTGGCTTAAAGTAACACACACTTGCTTTTGTTGCAAGTTTTCGACCATAATAACTCTACTACCTGTGGTAAATAGCTCAGTTTTTTATTTACCATACCTAGTCAAATGGAGATCGTAAAAGTGTGAGGCATATATACTTTATCGGGTAACTTTAAAACGAACCGTAAAATCGCAATTTGCGTTTCCTCAATGCAAACTGCGATCTTCCGGCTCAATTTTCTTTTTAACCGTTGCAGTTGTGTGAATAGAAAAATAGTGTTGTAGTTCAGGATAAACTCTGTACTGTTGTTGTCATCGAATTTCATATTTTTCTTTTTTTTAGGGTTCCGTACCTCAAAAGGAAAAAACGGAACCCTTATAGAATCACTCGTGTGTCTGTCTGTCTGTCTGTCTGTCCGTCTGTCACAGCCAATTTGCTCCGAATCTTATGGACCGATTAAGTTGAAATTTGGTACACATATGAATCTCTGTGACCTAAAGACAGACGTGTAACGTAAATAAATGAGTTTTGAAAATGGGAGTCATGTTTGAGGGGTAAATAGACAATTAAAAAAAAAAGTTTCGCAATCTGTACCGTGTGACATATCAAATGAGAGGGCTTACCATGAGAATCTGAAATATATTTTTTTCATAATTTTAAAATAAATTGTATTAAAGTTATTTAAGACAATAGACGGAAATTTACCATTCCCCCCCCCTTATCTCCGAAACTACTGAGCTTAAAATTTTGAAACAAATACAGAAAATAGTTCTATATCTATAGATTACAGGAAAATTAATAAGAAGACTATGATCTTGAAACAACATGGTAAATCTCTCAATATTGTGCGTACAAACTTATATTTTCAGTTGGAATGTATGGGAGAACATGTTTTTAACTACAATGTTATGTTTGTTCTTGGGATAAATTCATTCCAACTACGGAACCCTTCATTGTGCGTGGTCCGACACGTACTTGGCCGGTTTTTTTTTTTTGGTCGAATATATTTGTCGCAGCCAACTGGTTAAATTAGCCGTTCAGTTAACTGCCTAGCCTTTCAACTAAACGGCGGCCGTTCAACTAACGGCCTGAATGATATTCAATTACAGTTTAGGTTGGAAGTCTGTAACCAATCACGCGCGAGCCGAATTGGTTGCAGTAATTAAGACATTGCACCCCGACCAAGTGGGTTAGGTTAGGTTAGAACTGTGATCAACCGCGTTCGAGCCGAGGGAGGAAGCGAGGCGAACACTACTTCTAAAGGCCAGGCAGTTAACTGAACGGCTAATTTAACCAGTTGGCTGCGACATATACATTGCGAAAAGACCTCGATAAAAATATCGGATTCGTTTTTCTCATTAATTAAGCATCCATATTACTTTCAAGTTACATTTACATTTTCATTTCGTGAAATAAAGAATACTTTGGTTACAAAAAAATATCTTTTATAAATAATTCAAAATAACTCATTTTATGTTTCATTTTTACACGGCGCAAAACTGAAATTCCATTCGAAATGTATTCAATTCAATTCAATTCAAATTCTTTATTTCAGACATGATACCATAGTGTTAGTATCAACAAAATTATGAATGTATGTATTGGATGTGCTCGTCAATTTACCTAGCGCCTTAAGGTAATTAAAATTAAAAAGTACATTTGCTCCTTGAATTCCCCAAAAAAATGCAATTCAGCTAAAATAAAAATGTGCAGAAATTGAAAAGAATATGAAAAGATTTAAATTATGAAAAACGCCATGACGACACGTTGTGTGCAGCATACATACCTACCGTTTATCTTCAAAACTGGAAGGGTCGTTAACTACAACGAATTAAAAACGCTCATAAGATTTTAATCAATTAACAATGGTCAATACCTATGTTGTAAAACCCTAAAATTATGATTCAACACAAAACCACTAAGAGCAAAAATTTAGGAATATAAAAAAAAAATCGTGTCACATGATCATGGAGTGTCCTAAAAATATGTAATTTAGGATTTACGATTAATATTCGCTTGAACAATCATTAACCATTCGTCACGCGAGACACAATGGCTTTTTAACTGTTTCTGTAATTACGGCATTCAAGCGGTTAAGAAACAAAATGAAACCTTACTACCTTATCGTTGGTTCCTACTATATTTTAGCCAGAGGTAGTCTACCGAAACTCAACTTACTTTAACCCATGAATCACGTGTTTTTTTTTGTTTACCTTTAGTTAATTACCTTCAACCAATGGAGTATAGGTTTCTACTTAATAAAGGTTTGAAGACTCCGAAAAGGGCACCTAACAAAGGGCCTCACACATCAAATACTTAAAAAAACAACAACAATTCGTTATCTTATTGTGTCAGGATGAATCATTTACATAGCAAAGCATTACTAATGATAATGATGTCCAGACGCGAGCACATCAAGCTACCCGAAACTATAAAATTTTCCCAATCATTTTTGAACCTTATACTTTAGCGATAAAGTGGAAAATCTATTAAAGAAATTTGACATATTTGATTATTGTTTAATTAATGAATCATTAATGCAAGATTCAAAAGCGATTATCTCTTAGAGTGTTGATAGACATTAATTTTAGGATGTTACGAACAAAGTTATATCGAAACCATACTATGTACCTAGTTTGAAAAAGGTCTTTTCTCAAAGTTTGAATTTTTATTTCTCGAGGAAAACTCTTTTGAATTTTGCTTAACTGTATTTAACGATATTTACGACCTGGATAACTACGCTAAATACTGACCATACGGCTGAATATATCGATGGGTAGCCGGGGGCCGAAGTTATGGGCGCTAACGGTCAACGGGGCCCTCTTGCGAAACACCTATAGGTACAGACTGCAGAACAAACTTTTTTGAACACGTAAATATTTGAAAAATTAAGACATAATTTACAGTAAAGGAAATTAAAGTTCTGTGATAGGTTCTGCTACAACGAAATACCGAGAAAGGTTGTGGTAGTGGTTGATATAAGGGCCAGGGGGTAGCCTTGCCTTGCCTTGTAAATTCCTTGAACAAAAGCACCCTTATTGTATAAACAACTATCAATCAGAATTTGCTAATCCACTGCTTCTTGACAAACTAAATAACGCAATGAATGTTGTTAAACTGTCAAAATTAAAGCCATTCCTATTTTTAGTGTGTTACGAAATTACCCCGAAATTCTGTATTTACTTTGGCATTATTCTAGATACAAGGTAACCTTGTGAGCTAAACGTATTGATAGGTTAAAGGCAGTGGCCCATGCACTTATTAGGTCCAAAGCCTCTTGTGTGACAACCTATATCTACTGTGAACTTAGATCAAAGGGAACACTCGAATTTAATACCTATCTATTTTTGTAGGTAAACTGTAACAGAGCAGTCAGTGGTGGCCCAGTGGTAACGGCTGCGACTTACGAGTTGGAGGTCGTAGATTCAAACTCAGGCAGCCACTTTACTATGTGTAAATAATTTTATCACCACTGTTCACGCTCTTAAAACGGAGAAGGAAAACATCGAAAGGAAGCCGGCATGTCCTAAAACAAAAAAATCGAATATATGTGACATCTACCAACCCGCACTGGGCCCGCGTGGTGGATTACGGCCCACTCCTCACAGAGAGGAGGCCTGTGGCTGTGGGCCTCGTAAGTCACGGCTGTTACCATTCTTTCCTAGCAAGTTAGAAAATTATATTTAAAACAAACTAAAACACAATAAAATATTGACACCAATTTTATTTCATATCAACTTTTTCTGCGATCGTTACATTCCTTCCTCCAAGGACTATCTCAATCGCATGCCGACCCGGAAGGCAGCTTCTCATCGCGTTCACCTTTATTTGCATTCAGTACCGCTGTACCTCTGAACCTCTGTCTACAAAGCTATCCCTCCCATCCGGTTAACGTCTTTCAAACATCTTACCCTTTTTTCAGAATACTCCCATCTGTAAGAATACGTATCCGTTTATTATGGAAACGCCGTCATAATTTAGTAGGCATATATTTTAGAGTATTTTATATGTGAAAGGTTAGAGAAATAATATTTAAGTGACACATCTGCCGCATGTCAGACGATCAATGCATGGGCCAAACTTACGACCCAACTTACGGTACGGTACAAAAAACTTACGGTCCCGCTTAATGGCAAACGACATCGCGGCAGAACCAGACAGAGACGGCGGGATGAGCTGGACTCTTTTCATAAAGATTAGTTCTTGGCAGCTCTGGACAGAGAGAGGTGGACAGAGAGCATTGAGGCCTTTGCCCAACAGTGGGACATTAAGAACCAAAAAAATGTGGATATTTAAACGATTAATTAAATAAGCAATATTAATATACTTGCCCCTTACTAATAAACGTTGTATAGCGTCTGTACAGATACACAACGCTTTGTCTTTTCCTTTCGAATGTCAAATTACTGTCGATTGAAAGAGAGAAATCGGTGTGTAAATATTCATGTGATATATTACGTTTATTAGTAAGGGGGATAAAATATACAGATTGACTTACACATATTATAAATAAACAGAGAATAAATAAATTAATGATAAAATAACTGTTGTAAAAAACAGAAAGGAAATAAAATTAATATTTAGTAATGAAATAAGAAAAATCATACTGCTGTCAATACTTATTTAAAATGTTACTGTGACCGACAGGGTCCATAATTGTTTCTATTTATTCATACTTACCCCCTGTATGTGTAGTTTATAGATTGCAATAAAGATTAATTGAAGATTGAAAAGATTAAACTCTGCACATTATACCTAGATAGGTAGATCTGATCCTGTGATCATCATTATCTGGCTAACCTTTTCCCAACAACTATGTTGGGGTCGGCTTCCAGTCTAACCGGATGCAGCTGAATACCAGTATTTAACATGGAGCGACTGCCTATCTGACCTCCACAACCCAGTTACTGGGTAATACGATACCCCTTGGTAAGACTGGTTGTCAGACTTCCGGGCTTCTGACGACCCGTAACGACTGTCAAAGATCCACGAATGACAGCCGGGACCAACGGCTTAACGTGCTTTCCGAGACACGGAGGGGTCTCGTTATGTGAGATTGCCATTTGATTGGAACCGAGCTGCCAACTGCAACTGCCAACAGCACGTGCAGCGACTGCATGCAATCGGCCGCAGCTGCACTACTGGTTTGTATGTATTTATATGAAATGGCTGCACGTGCTGTCGGCAGTTGCAGTTGGCAGCTCGGTTCCAAATAGTACCTTAAATCAAATGAACCCCCATACCAGCTTCACACTTAACCGAAATCTGTGACTTACCCGCTTACCGAATAAAACATACAAGATCCGTCAACTTCCGAGTGTTCCCAAGTTGCTTGTCCTATGTATAATTCAGTTGTGCTGTACGGAGTACTATCCCTAAGGGTTGCTCACCATCCGATCTTGACGGGTTAATAATACAAGACTTGGGAGGATACGGGTGGTTTAATGTTAACATTATAGGTTTATCATAAGGACCGAATGATAACATTGTCCTATGGGACATCAAAAAAACACCTTGTATACATAGAAGCACTCTAGGGTATAATATAAATGAGACCATATCAAAGAATCAATTGGCATATGAATTATTGTTTTTGTTTTCATTTTTCATACAAAATAATTCGACAAAGTCACGATTACTAATGTAAAACAGCCTAACGTGCCCGTGCGTCCCGTTTTGGTATTGGTGTTTTTTTTTTTTTCGTTTTTTTTTTGTCATATTTGACAACGTCGCATTTTCTTAGCTTTAATTATGAATGATTGGTTTGAATGAAAATGAATTACTCGTATTTATCAATGAAACTTAGATACATGATATCTTCGAAACTATGCATTTTTGGACAACATATTCTAGGACTTTTTGTGTTATTTTTACTTATAGAATATAACCCTACAGTTATGGGATATCAAAAAAAACACGTTGTATAAAACAAGAGATGCTGCAAAATATCTACTCCATTAGATTTCTCTACACAACAACACATTATGATAATATCAGGACATTATAAAGACCACGTTTATTGTACGCGAACATCGTTTTATTATTCACTGTTATTATTTCTATTAAATTGTAAAGTTTATTGTTATGGTTAATGCTGACTGTTGTTGTCATAAATACTTGAATTATTAATCGGGTGAAGGAAGATATCTTTACTTAGATTTTCGTTTAATAGGCAATTTTAAATGCATGATATTTGAGATATACTGGCGATAATACTCATACAAGACGTAGTGATTCATTCCGGTCCGATCCCCTGCTAGTTCTTCTTCTGTTTTAATCTCTTTCTTATCCAACTTTCTCATTCCGAGTCATTCCAGGATTTTGTAATACATTTATTTTGATTTAAAAGAGTGTCCTTGGAGTTTCTTGCCCGTTCTTCTCCATAGAGATCTACGTTTTAGAATGGGCAACTAGTTTCAACTAACTGACTGACTCTTTGAAAATTCAAAAGTGCCTAGGTATAAATGGTTTAATTGAAGTTAATGGTTTGAGCTTAGTTTCAGTTGGAGTGCGCTTAGAGAAAAGACTTTTAAATACTTGTAAAGCAATGAAAAAATAGACTGTATTAAATAGCTTCGATAAACCTGTCTCAACAATGAAGAGCAGAATGATGATATATCTAGATTTGTTGCGTTTTTATTGATTATATCACATTCGATTTTATTTTATTCAATAAAATTCTGATCTTACGTCACCAGTACGATATCGAGCATTCGTAAATACGATCAACGACTTGTTCAATTATTATTTTTAAAATCTGAACATTTTAAGAGTTACCATTAACAATCATAATTTACGCGATACTTAACACAACTCGGTGGTCATTCGCTATAAGCCGTCGTACCCACTGGCGATTTTTAACGCGACGATTTTGTATCGTATTTCTTTACGAGCTGGGATGCACTCCGTTACATTCTCAATGCTCGGCTCAACACCGAGAGTTGAAAATACAGTGTGCGATAAAAAAAATGGGATGCATGAAGAAGCCTCCTCGTGTAGCGCAGTTTGTTCCGCCAGTCACTCAACTGAACCGAGCGCTCGGCGCATCCTGGACAGTCACACCCAACACCTTATTTGACTGGCCAATTCTTCCCTTGCGGTGGTAGGGCTAACGCCCGCCTAGTTTGCGACCACCCTTCCACTGGAGTCCGGTGTCAAGCAGCGTGCTGTGTTTCGTCGTTCGTTGGAGTTCCAGTGCCTTAGGCATCTTCAGGGCACGCTCGTTCTATCATAGACCTCATTCATCGCTTTCCATCAGGCGCGATGGAGGTCAAGAGCGGGCCAATTCAGCAATAAATTGTCGCGTAAAAAAATCGCCCGTGTGTTTACCAACCTAACGTTACGCGTAAAACAAATTACGCCCGAAAAACTTGAAATTTTACATTCTACAAAAATTAGAATTACGAGTAGTGCCAAGATGTAATATTTTACGATATACATAGAGATAATATCGCTCATAAAAAGAGTATTAAGTGTGTTTACGAGGGTTTTTCATTGCGGTTGAATGTTCGCGACTCAACTATGCGGGAGAATGTAAAACTGTTGTTTTTGTTCAGAGATTCGGAAACTTCAGCCTTTGCTTCGTTGTTGGAAGTAGACGGGGTATATAGTAGGGTTTTATGTGAGTTTGAGTATATTCGCTGTATGCCTTTTGTAGGAGGTCAGTAGTCTAGTCTACTCATAATCTGCCTAGCAAAGGCAGTCTCAACAGATGCGGCTGAATACCAGTATTTTACATGAAGTGACTACCTATCTGACCTCCACAACTCAGTTACTGGGTAACATGTTACCGCTTGGTAAGACTGGTTGTCAGACTTTCAGGCTTCTGACGACCCGTAACGACTGCCAAAGATCCATGAATGACAGCCGGTACCAACGCCTTAACGTGCTTTCTGAGGCACGGAGGGGTATTTAAAGATGGGAGTTTTTTTTTTTTTTTTTTTTAACTGCTCAAGGGCCGGGTGACAGTTCCGGGAATGTTCTGTGACAGACTAAAGAATATCATATCGATTTCATAAACCTAGCGCCATCTAGTGACGCGTAAGCTACACTAAACGAGCCTGTACAGACCCACGATAGACGTCGCTACCTGTTGCGACAAATGTCTATTTTGCAACGTCACATTAGGTTACCCATCCACGAATCAACCGCAGCAAGCGTAGCTTAACCAGATCGATTGACCCGTGCGGCATCCCCCAGCTAGGTGGATCAATGACTTTCAAAAAGTGGCAGGGACAGAGGACAGGGTGTTCCCTGTCCTCCGCCTTCATCAACCCTCCACAGCAGTGACGCAATCTGAGAGGGGCCTATGTCGAGCAGTGGACTTTTCGAGTTCAAGTAAATGGCGTAAACTCATTAGGGTCTGAAATGGCAATGGGTGTTCCTCAAGGTTCGATATTGGGTCCATTCCTCTTTTTAGTTTACATTAATGATTTACCCCAATTACTTCAAAATCAACCGAAGATGGTGTTATTTGCAGATGACACCTCATTGATCTTTAAGATAGACAGACGGGCACAAAATCTTGACGACGTGAATAACTCTATTCTTCAGGTCCAAGATTGGTTTACGGTAAATAATTTGGTACTTAATGAAAAGAAAACCAAATGCATTAGATTTAAATTGCCTAATGTTAGAAGTAGCGAATGTGACATCATATTGAATGGAGAAAAACTGGAATTTGTTGATCAAACGGTTTTTCTGGGAATCACGCTAGACGAGAAATTACAATGGGGACCTCACATAACATCTCTTGCGGGGCGGCTTAGCTCGGCCGCTTATGCTGTTAGAAAGATAAGACAGTTAACAGATGTAGAAACTGCGCGTTTAGTATATTTTAGCTACTTTCACAGCATTATGTCGTACGGCATTTTACTATGGGGTCGAGCTGCTGACATTGAATCCATATTTATTTTGCAAAAGAGAGCTGTCAGAGCCATTTATAATCTACGTCGCCGCGAATCTCTCAGAGAAATTTTTAAAGGGATTAATATTATGACGGTACCTTGCCAATTCATTTATGAAAATATTATGTATGTAAGAAAAAATCTACATCTTTTTAATAAAATAAGCGATAGACATAATTTTAATACTAGAAATAAAGATAAAATACATCAACCATTTTTCAGGTTAGCCAAAGTACATACATCTTTTATGGGGTACTGTGTTAAATGTTACAATAAAATACCTTGGGATATATTGCAATTAAATGAAAGAAAATTTAAAACTTGCATTAAACGTACACTTAGTAAACAAGCATACTATAAATTAGAAGATTATATCCAGGATAAGAACGCTTGGAAACATGCTGGTCCTGCTCCATAGGACAATCTAGAGTCTAGACAAAATCAAACTGGTTGCTAATTTAATTGTAAATTTATTCTTTTTTACTTTGTTTATATTCTGTAATTACTCTTAACTCACACCCTGACTTATTACTTGTTAAAATAGTTTTTATATATATATACATATATATTTTTTTTTTTTATCAAAATCGTTTACTTTTTCCATTTTTGTAAATATGTGAGCACCATGTATCTATCAGATTATTAATTTATATGTCATGGTTTCATTTCTAATTCTTTTACCTATTGTGGTATAGTAATTTTATTTTAGGTGCATCGTCTTCACATATTATTTTATTATATAATGAATGTATGCAAAATATTGTAAAACATTTTAAAAGAGTAACGGTGGAGTTTCTTGCCCATTCTTCTCCATACGAAAACTACCTTTTGGAAGGGGCGACTAGAATCAATTCTATTTCATTGTAATTTTTGACGTTCAAAAGTGCCTTTTATGTGCCTATTTGAAATAAATGCTTTGACTTTGACTTTTGACTTTGACTGCGATAGGCTGAGATTTTGTTTTAATTGAACCCAAGCCACTGTAATGAAATACGTTCATTGCGGAGGACCGATTAAATATGGTTTTTAATAGTACCCAGTGCTAATATGGTACATTGAGTTAATTAAAGAAACAAGAAGTCAAAGTCTCGTAATTAAAAATGTTTAAAATCTAGTCGCAATCTCATCTCAGCTACAATCTTTTCTTTTTGATAGATTAAGAATGAGATCCGACTGTGAACGTTCTTATTATTACGAGAGTTGCCCGTAAGATCAAAGAAGTAAATGTACCTTTTGACACAATCAAGTAATTATCCCAAATTCATTTATAAGTAAAAGTTACACACGACACTCGACAATTTTCTGCAAAGAAATCGTATCGTTTCTACGAATTCTCCGCCTTATGTCTTACCGTCTAATTACGTAAAAGGAGAACGCGCGTAACGATGCGGTGACGTGCGAATTCAACGTAATTCATTCAAATCGTGCGCAAGTAGGACGATGTTAGTGGGAGAAAGCATCGCCATCGGTGCGCGGGCGCAGAGAGCTTTGAAGTTATCGATCATGGGTAGGGGAACCATGAGATGGAGGTGTTATAGGATTTCCAATTAATTCGAGATTCAACCTCGTAGCTTGTATCGATCGAAATCCCATCATCTCTCTCTTTTACTCTTGTGGTGGCACGTACAACGCCACATAAGAAAGTATGGATGTCATCAGACGCATACAAATTCTACATCGCGCAAGCAAAGTTTTCCGCGAAATTAACATATAATACAACAGCCTGCCAATAATCATCGGACATAACATCCGTCTAGTCAAAGGATCCCTTTCAATGGAGGATGAATCTTTTTCTAAAGAGATACACTCCTGTACTACTGTAATTCATTGCTGTGCGCGTGTGTGTGTGTGCTGTGCTGAGGGAGTAGACACCCGGGCACCCTGAACACAGTGATGTCGTTATGAAGTGATACCAATAGGCGCATTTATTTCGTAAGACGATTTTTGCCAGTTTTTGAAGCCCCCCCCTCTATGTAAGAAAAATAAGAATCGGCAGATCCCAGGTGTCATTTATTACGTAAGAATCTATAAGAAAAAATGAATAAATGTTTGGTTTGTTTTAATTTATATTTTTCAAAGAATTTTTTTTAGTAGTCTTTGTTTTGTAGGTACTGCATGTCGATTCTGTAAAAATCTCATCGTGAAAACTTGCGTGGAGTGAGTTGTCATTCCATCTGATGCTATAGGGATTGACTAATGACGGCTCACTCCACGCTCACTTCACCTAAGTTTTCACGGTGAGATGGTTACAGAATCACACTGCAGTAAACTTAACCTTGCGCATTTTTGTGATCTTACGTAAGAACTATCAAGACTGCCTCCCAACCCCATGTAAATAGTACTTTATCCTGTATGTTAGTAGTATTAACGCAGCCACCTCAGCCTATTCTCACCGAAGGGCGAGTTATGTTGCTGACGCCGCGGTGAAAGTTAGCAATTGCCACAACAGAAACACCGCTTCAGTACATAAATACATTTTTATTTACTCCTGTTACGGCATGAGAGCTGTGGTGGCCCAGTGGTAACGGACCCGACTTACGAGTTTGTAGGTCGTGGGTTCGGACCCCGACAGGCGCTTTATTTTGTGTAATTTATTTCTTCACCTATGCTCTCAGAAACGGTGAAGGAAAACGTGGTGAGGAAACCGGCATGTATTAGAACCAAAAATTCGAAGACATGTGACATCCGCCAAACCGCACTTGGCCCGCGTTGTGGATTACGGCCCATTCCCTCTCACAGAGAGGAGGCCTGTGTCCCAGCAGTCGGGACAGTATAGGCTGATTATATGCGGCATGCAGTTTTGGGCATCGCTAAAAATAGCATTGAAATAGTATCTTCCTAATACAGGCTGGCAACGACTTCGACGCGAAACCTTACCATGAATTCAGTAGATACGTTCTGAATACCAAAATGAAACTTTTTCGTCAGTTATTAAAAAAAAATCTAGCTTGTTCCATACATTTGTACCGCGTAGGTATTGGACTTTTCTATGAAACAGTTTTCTTTTATAGTATTTTCAGCATAATCAGCCTAAAATGTTCCCACTGCTGGGACACAGGCCTCCTCTCGGTGTGAGGCCGTAATCCACCACGTGGGCCCAGTGCGTGTTGGTGGATATTGTGTGTGTAGTGTTTTCAGAAACCTTCATAACTATAATATCAAATAACTAAAATTGAAAAAACCTTTTGTAACCATAACCCGCTTCTGTAATCCAATAAGCAATAAATTTTAGTTAGGGGTCGTGGGTTCGATTCCCGGCTAATGAGAGAAAGGCCGCTTCGGAGAATAACTCGGTCAGTTAAAGTTAACTTTAAATGGCAGTTTGTTTCAAATGTAGGTTAGTTCATGATACGTGAATGAATTGGATTAAAAACATAAAATTAGGTGAGATTCAACTATTTATATACAGGATTTACTTAGACATTGCAGACACTAGAAACTAAGCAGTTTAGTCTATTATACACAGAATATTGTTGACTTCTGAATTCTGTAAAAGCTTCTAATAACTGTCTTTCCAGTAGAGTTTTTACATCCTATGAGACAATTTTGTTATGAATAAGAAAACATGGCTTTAGTGTTTTCTTAGAGCATTTGTGTGTTTCAATTCAGACTTGACTCAGGTCTGACCACAATCATAGTCGCTTGGCTGGAAAAAGCAAAAGATAAAAGGCATGACATTGTTTAATATAGGTACCTACGATCCCTACGATCGATTGGTTTTAAAGGGACCTATAGCGTAAAAATCTAATAATGTATCAGCCTAAAACACTTTTATATCTAAAATTGATGCGATACCCTTCGATGACGTAATTATCTTGTAAGTATGATTTTAGGCAACTTCAAATTCAAACTATTCATATGCAAATCGAGTAATTAGATTTTTTCCACTCTGAGAACCCAAAGGTGGATATTGATTTCAAAAAAGACTATTGAAACTACAAAAAGACTTTAAATAATAAAGTGAGCGCACACCTGCTAATTAGAGGGCATCGGCAGATGTGCCAACGTTTGAAAGTTGACATGTATTGCAAAAACTGTAGGGTGGAAGACCCAGTTATTGTCCGTAAGTCATAGTTTGAAAACTAATTTGGTTTTTTAGACATGTCAGACGATTTATGACCAATTTTAACTTTATTATTTTAAAGTAATTTAAGTACATGAAAAAAGAACGAAGTAAAGTACTTATCTAATCACATTTTTATAATTTTTATCTTGGTTGGGTGGTGGTGGTGTTTTTTGGTTTTAGGAGTTTATCTTTTAAATAAATTAGAATGTAAAAAAAAAATTATCAGCATAATGTTCCCACTGCTGGGACACAGGCTTCCTCTATTCGAGAAAGAATGGGTTGTAATCTACCACTCGGGCCCAGCGCGGGTAGTTGGATGTCACAAATGTCTTCGTATTTTTGATTCTAGGACATACCGGTTTCCTCACGATGTTTTCCTTCACCGTTTCGAAAGCAGTGGTGATGAAATTATTTACACAAAGTAAAGCGCCTGTCTAGGTTCGAACCCACGACCAAGATATCGTAAGTCTGGGCCGTTACCACTGGACAACCAATGCTCAACTTAATTTTGATTAACATTTACGAAATGGAGGAAACTCACTCACTCGTTAATAAAACAAAATGCTCGAGGGTCTAATATTGGGATCCTATCC
The DNA here is from genome assembly GCA_963669345.1 of Gortyna flavago. NCBI lineage: Eukaryota > Metazoa > Arthropoda > Insecta > Lepidoptera > Noctuidae > Gortyna > Gortyna flavago. The sequence continues at coordinate 1,553,300 of OY770139.1, forward strand.
AATAATTGTTTAACCTATCGTAATTAACTTGAATCCACAATTTTATAATCTTTTGTTTAACCTCAAAAGGAAAAAACCTTGGTATTTTGTATGGGTATTGTTTTAGAAAACCGAGAGGGGCTCGTGGCTAAATAATAACAGCCGCAAGGGTCGATCAAAGTTTAAGCTAGGCTTACCAAGCACGGTCAGTGGATGGGTGATCATTACACATCGAGGCCCCTCCGTGCCTCGAAAAGCACTGGCTGTAATTTTTTTAATCTTTGACAGTCGTTACGGGTAGTCAGAAGCCCAAAAGTCTGCCAACCAGTCTTACCAAGGGGTATCGTGTTACCTACTCACTGGGTAGTGGAAGTCTGATAGGCAGTCGCTCCATGTAAAATACTGGTATTCAGCTGCATCCGGTTAGACTGGAAGCCGACCCCAACACAGTTGGGAAAAGGCTCGGTCGATGATGTTTTAGGACACTTGTTATATTGAGATAAGTGTAATAAGAGAAGTGTGAGAGCCGGTTCTGGGTCACATCAGTAATTAATACGTGATATACCGCTATCTTAGTCTTGCTTTAGGCACCACACATCTTAGCAATATTTATTGCTAGGAGTTTTGTTTCATAAGAGTTTTGACGAAAATTCTAGTTTCTGTTTGAAAGTTTCAGTACTGTTTATGAACAGCAGATTGTCGGTGGGTAAACACTAATGTTATGTTAAAGCTGAAGACTTTGTTTATTTGTTTGTTTGTTTGACCGCTCTAATCTCTGGAATTACCGTTCGGATTTGAAAAAATCTTTTGCATTTTACAGCCCAATCATTGGGGAAGGTTAGTTTATTTAACATTAGGTACTCTCTAACCTTATAAGCTGAGCAAATAAAAAAAGTCAGTAAGAACGCTAAGTGAAAACGAAGTGACAACGCGGCCGGGCTATGCGATGCGATGAGATGGGACGGGGGACCAAGAAATTTCTCGCAGACGAAGTTGCGGACAGCTGCTAGTATACGAATAAACTTACTACTTTTTATAGTCTGTGCACATAATTCTCGATCAGAGAATGATAAAAACATCATCGTCTGCCCTGGCCTTTTCCCAACAATGTTGGTGTCGGCTTCCGAAATTATAAAAATATTTAAAAAATATTTTATCCCAAAACGCTAACTACATTCACACGACTCAACTCGTTTTAAAAACACATTTAATTTTTGATATCACCTTTCACTCCAATGCGTCAAACCACAGGACTTCAAAAGTACATATTGTTTTAAAAATAATGGCTTTAGATAAATAAGGACATGGAAGATAATTGGTGGCGTCACCCTACACGTGTCCTTAAATATTGAGTTTGCCTTTATTATTAGCATCAGAGAAAGTCTGTTTGGGTTAGCCTTTCAAAATATTACGCATCACTCTTTTGTGTATTTTGGAGGACCTACAGTACAACATTTCGTAAATATATGCTTTGTTCAAACTGGGCCAAGGAAAGTATAGCAAGTGTAGTATAATTTTCTTAGTAAATGAAAATAAAAATGAACATTATGCTGAGGATAATGCTACAGTTTTACAGCAAAAAAAAGACGAATGTATTTTTGAAGACTATGGATACCTATACATACCTCTACGATTTGAATTTTTATTTTATTTTACTTTTATTATTTTCACTGTCAAATTGTATAGAGATATATTGCCTGCAATAAAACAAAATTTATTTTATTTAAAACTTTATTTTACAGCAATTAAATAATAAATCCATTCCTATAATCTTTATATAAATATAATTCTTCAATATACATTATAATATATAAAAAGGGGAAAGGATCATGAGGCCATAAAAAAATTCGTCCGCATCGCATTGAACAATAATAGACTTTGGTACCCAAGGGAATAAAGAGGACCAAATATAAACTTACTGACAGGTACAGGTACCTACTCAATTTGAATATCCCTAAACATTTCACCGCGGCGGCGGCGTCACGGTCTATTTCTCATGGAACTTAGCGGAACTCCCGGCTGTTAAGTACAGGTTACCATGGCCTAATAACGTATCTACTAAATGGTACATATAAATTAATATAAAGAGTAATGACAACTTGACTGGCTGCTAGCCTGTGGAGGGCCGCCTACTTCCCATGATGTTTTAAATTAGCAGGATGGTCACTAGAAACTCTCTTAGGCGAATTCGGAGTTCTTCAATTTTGTTTTAGGTAAATAATAATTGAACCCTTTTGGGTTGTTTCTAATAGATATTGGCGTGTGCTGCCTGACATAGGTATGGCAAATAATTTAATTTAATGTTTCGCAGTGTTAATTACCTACTTTGTTTACTATTGTATATAATCCAGTTTTTCTCCCCAGCTAAAGCACTAGGAAGTAGAGTCAAGGGCGGGTGTTTTGGATGACTGTCTTATGTATTTTTTTTTTTTCTTATTCTCAGCCTAGTTTTAGTAAATGACTTTTGGTTTGATTTGAGTCCTATATTTTTTTTCAAGAGTTCCGGATTTTGTGAGTATTTTGTTCTGTTACTCGTATAAAAGTTGTGTTACGGTTGCTAAAGGTCGAAGTTTTACTGCTATTTATGTTTTTTTTCTTATTTACTGCTAATGCTCAATACATATCACTATAAGATTAAATATAAGATTAAAACAAAATTACAAACAGCGAAAGATAAAGTGATCCTAAGTACAAAGGTTAGGCTTTTTTAAATATATTCGTTTCACCTAGAGGGACTGATCCGTCATCAACGAGCAGTGAAAGCAAAATTTCTTAAATCAACAACACTTTTTCCTGCTACCCCATTTATAACGAAAATTGCTCAACCAAAAAAATATTCATGATACCTAATTCTACGACAAAGCGACCACAAAGCTATTATAATTTACGACCGAAGCAGTAAAAAAACCTCATTTTTGTAAACTACAAGGAAAAAAGTAACAAATAATCCGCCATCTTTGTTTGAATTTACATCTCGACACTTCTCGAACAATGGCGACGAGAGAGATATTAACACGTTTTCGTTTTAGCTATAGATAGGCACCGTTAGCTGACCGGAAAGTTGTCTGGAAACCATTTCCAACAAATTCTGTAAAAGTTTTCAGTTTTTCCCAGACAGCTGTATGAGTACGTGTTCTGAATTTGTGAAACTACGACATAAATTGTTTATTGCGTCGGTTTTAAATGAAAATTGTGTTTTTGAATTATTTTTTTTGTAATTATGTACTTCTGTTGAGATTTAAATACATTAAATTGTCCTTTTCTAAACGTTATGGACCTTTAAATGAGCAGAATTTTAAATGAAAGAGATACCTGATAGTTTTTATGGGGAATTTTCACAATCGCTTGGCAGAATGTTATGGAGACAGAAATATATTGTTACCCAGTAGGCACTGATCTACATTGTCCTCACATGATCTGACGAAGATTATGTCTGGACTCAATATATTTATGAAAACATCATACACGTAAGGAAAAAATTACATATTTTTAGTAAAAGAGGTGACAGACACAATTATATCACTAGACATCTAGACCAATGTCTCCCTGATGGTGGCGCATGTGTTGGATCATTTAGCTCCCTTCAAAATGGTTGAGCTGAATGGTGCTAATACATGCTTCATATTCGTGAACGGGCGCTGTCAGTAGAGACTGGTCATATCTTTGCTGCCATGGCTTATTTTAATTTAATTTAATATTTGAATTGTTTTTTTTTATCTTTTCATTACGGACGCTTCTAACGTTCTGCATCGTTCTCACATGCATAATTTTAAACATGAATGATGTAACCAATACTTTCTAACCATATTATTTTGATTTAAAAAAGTGTCCGTAGAGTTTCTTGCCCGTTCTTCTTCATAGGTACCTACTGCGCTTTGGAATGGGCACCTAACTAGCTTCATCTTTCTGACTGACCGACCCCTTGACAATTCAAAAGTGCCTGTAATTGATTTATTTGAAATAAATGCTTTGAGTTTTGAGTTGAGTTTTTTTTACTTTAAAAGAGACTTTGAGGGGTATTACCAAAATCTTTTTTTACAGAATAATCGATTTTCTTGAAACAATCTGTTCATCATCTTCGTGTGAGTCTTTTAAGTATTACTTTATAACGCGAACCTATTTTCAACTTCTCTCGCCACAATCCGCGCGCTTCTTACGGAAATGCCTCTCATTCCCGCTCGGCTAACAAGAACGAGTTGAAGCTTCTAGAACATTCTAGATGCTTCCTGGAAAATAGATCTTCAGCCGTCTGACGTCCGTCAACTCGGCCGCGCACCGTGTAAGAATTTAATTGGCAATTTATGAAACTTCGATCTTCGCTCGGAACTCTATTTATCTATATACCTATAAATATGTGTCACTTAATAAGACGTTAACAGTACATGGGTGTGTGTTAAAACTTAAACATAATATTGGTACTCATAGAATACTAATACTTTTTTTTACTAGGTAATACTTTTTTATTATGTGCACCATATAAATTACAGAAAGTCTGACAACCAGTCTTACCAAGGGGTATCGTATTACCCAGTAACTGGGTTGTGGAGGTCAGACAGGCAGTCACTCCATGTTGGTGTTCAGCTGCATCTGGTTAGACTGGAAGCCGACCCCAGCATAGTTGGGAAAAAGCTAGGCAGATGATGATGATGATGATAAATTACAGACATAAATATAGAAATTTTACAAAGAGTGACACAATGGTCTTATAGATCTATTAAAGACAACCTTCTATCTCATACCACTTGGTCATCGCAAAATAGCTAAGTTTGTAATTAAGTATGTTGCTTCACAGTTCATAGTTCAATAGTTAACAAACGTAAAATAAATATAAATCCTATTCCTGATGCCGATGGGCCACTATTGTTTAATTTTTTTAATGTAAATTATATGTTCAAAAATGTAATATAGGCAATAAATATATTTATTATTATACTAAACAATTGTAATATGAATGCTCAATCTTGACATGTTAATTTTTGGTTTCTCTTTAATTATTTATTTTCCCTATTTTTATTTTTATCTCGTTTACAACATTATAATTATAAATATTACTACTCAATCGGAACATGTTATTTTTTCCTTTTTCTCAATTTGTTCATTTATTTTCTATTTGTATCGTATTTACACGTAGTTATATGTGCATGCTGCAGTCTCCTGCAATTGATGGAGCACACGTAAGATAACCTGTTTTATTAGTATGATTTATATTGTAAATGTGTATCCTTTGTTTGAGATCCCTAATAAGTAAATTAAAATAAAACGGAATTCCAGACTGATTCAAAAGAAATATCAAAATAGAGCAGCAGAAAGTTAAAACGTTTGATATAAGGACCATAATGAACTCTTACACAAAGGATTTGCCAATACCGAAAGCCATAATTAATCGTCCCCAGACATTATCAATCTAATCGCAACATTAATCTTAAAGGGAAATATATAACAAAGTTCAAAACCTACATAGGTACAAACCTGAATTACCGTTAGCTCCAAAAACATGGAGTAACAAAGATGCTGCGGTTTTGTTTCCAACATTTCACAAACCCCATGGATGGAGGAAAATGAACCTTATGGTTTAAGTAATAAAGGTCTTGGGAAATTTTCGTGGGTGTAAGGGGATGTTGGGTGCAATGTATTCGGGTTTGCCAATTGTATAGCTCTTGGTGAACAATGCTGATGGTTTTTGTTATGGCACGGACGTGTGAGGAATGCACTGGATGATCATAAATCGTATTTATTATAGCTCCTGCTTGCTCCAACACGGATAGGATTGATGGTTTTTGAGGAAAAGTTTTGGGTAAAATTGGCCATTATAATGTTACATTTAAGGTGTTTTAGAATTATTTATGTCCACCGTAATTTATGAGACTAAGAGCTGAATTTACCAAAGTTAGACAGATATTTATTTATTTATTAAAACTTTATGCACAAGTAAAAAAACTGTACAAAGGCGGACTTAATGCAATGGGCATTTTTTTTTAGATGTCTCTCATCCGTGGAATAAAATTGACGTCTGACAGTTCTAGTATGGAAAAACTGACAAACACTCTGGATAAGATTAATTGTAAGCATAAAATTCAGGTTAGCGGTTTTGTAACTAAATATAAAAATATAATATACAAACAAATTTATTTGTATATTTAGTTAATTAGTCGTTCAATTAATTTTGAATTTAGATTCTGTCATTTTTGTAATCTCAATGACGCAAAAAGGACGTTCTCTCTCAGAATTCAGGACAAAAGCTTTAGACATACGTTACAAACCCATCGATAGAATTAAATTCTGTGTCTTCAAAAGGCAAAGGTATAAGAAATCGAACGTGGCAATGCTGCCAGCCTTTTAAATTTTTGATGCCCTGTGATTCTTTTCGTTGTTAAATACTTGTACATATTATATTTGTTATTTTAAGACTGTTAATTTTAAAATTATGTAACTATTACAACCTTAAAATAAATAAATAGAATTTAAATAAAATTACAGTGTTGCGCAGTACAAGAGCAATAACCTTTACAAGAATTAAAGAAAACTGCTCAAAAATTGTTTGATGCCCGAAACTTTTTCTTGTTTTTTCATATAAATGTAAAAAAATAAAATCTTGCTTATATTATGTAAATATTTACAGATACATAAATAAAAATTACAAAAGTAGAAAGAAAAAAAAACTACTTTGAATAAAAGAGCCATTTCCAATAGGGTTCCTCAAAAATAACTTTTTCAAGGCGTCACCCTAATAACCTCAAATACAATCATCACCCAGTCCCCCAGTCCCCCCTCGTTTCCAAATCGTCTCACGTTGCCTCATACAAGCCCCCACTAATTAGCAACACTATGGGAGCCGGGCGAAGTTACAGAACTGCTGATAGTTTGCTTGGAACGTGGCAAGCAATTAAAATTAATTCGGGGATCGCACGGAAACGATTTAGCTTAATAAATGAGAAAATTCTAATGCTCATACCCATTACATGACCTTATTTTATTCCCTCATTACTGTTTATCCTTATAAGAGAAAGCGACAAAGCCTGGTAGACTGTAATTTTGTAGACCATTTTCTATTTTGTTAAGTACCTTGTACTTGTTGACAGGCCCACTGTCCTCCCATAGCTATTGATATCATTGTAAAATCCATTTATTTTTAAAAGAGTAACCGTGAAGTTTCTCACCGGCTCTTTTCCATAGGAAACGACCAATTGGAACCGTGCACCTAGCTTCTGACGTTTCATAAGTGCCCATGTAGGTTTATGTGAAATAAAATATGCGCTAACGATGGGCTATAATTTCAACCTAACCAAACGCGTTTTTGTCAAAATATTTATCTCATAAAATTTTGTGATAGACAGTGAAAACTTGTCTTCTCCTTCGACGTAAACGACTCCCATTTTAATGAACTTATAAACTGGAACCACACAAACTAATAAAACTTTTACTTCATTTAGAGATGATAAAAAACAAAGATTGCTTTAAGTTATCATCAACCTACAGATATTTTATGAGAGACTTCGGGTACAAATTATTTCCAGATTCTTAAGGCCAGCCGTTTTTAGTTCAGACCCTCGTATCTTTACCAACATTAAAGCATAACTTAGCATAAAAACCATTTCATATTTTTTAGGCTTTCACAAGTAAGATGATGAACTCAAAATCGTCGGTTATTCAAATAAAAAACAATATCTGTTTCATACATTTTGACCACGAAAATATTGCACTTTTCTAGTTTTTTTTTTATGTCTCTGCCACCGTGTTTATATGAAAGTAACTCTATCTGCCTATATCGACGGTAAAAAGGAAGTAATAATAAGCGACATTTTGGTCAAAAATGAGTTATATATGCCATCCTACGTAAAATTTTCCGCTCTTTCGAATGCGCTTACTCCCATGGCTCTACGATGACTTTTTTGCGTTTAAACCCTAGCAAAAAAAATCATAAATGAAGAAGAAAGAAAGAAAAGAACGTTTATTCGCGGTGAACATGACGCAAAACAAAAGAACAAATACAAAAAATTATAAAAGGTAGGAGGGAAACATGTGTCACATTCACGCAAAACGGCCATCGCTCAGCATTATGCTGCGACCCTATGCTAGACAGAGCCCCAGCGCTGGTTTTCAGCGACAGCCGTAAATGACAAAAATACGTCAGTTTTTCTAAAATTTAAATCTTTGAACGGCTCTCCTGAACATTTCATTTTTTGTCACTTATACCCTATTTCCTCTTAACCGTCGATATTACCTTTTCACGAATAGGTAGCCTGGGACAGGCAACCTTTCATCCTGAATTTTTGTATTTCTTTTTAAATCAACAACAAAATACACGCTAACGAAAACGCAGGAAACAGCTAGCTGATTATACTCCTTTTTTCTTAGTTCGACAGTTAACCTACAAGATTCATAACATTAGAACATTTAAAACTAACAATTTCTTGAAACAACGAATGGCGGTCGAACGTTCCTCGCCCTTCGTCTCACATTCATCTGTCATTAACCTCTTTACGACTTCCTTCGACTTAAACACGACAATATTCCAATACATAGACTCAAATTACTGGCCACAGAAGGGCAAAGCCTTACAGCAGCCGACTGCATAAGGCCATCGCCAAAATACTTGACAAAAAACGAAACAGATGCCGTATACTTTGTGGCAACGAATAATCCCCGAAAATTCATTCCGTCCTCATTAAACTATTTATAGGTGTATGGGTACCCTAAAAATGTACTTTGGTAAACCGGCTAACCCGCACACATGCGTGGTAAGTACAGGTATGTGACGTGTGTGTGCGTCTGCGCTTGTGCATTACTCACACATACTAAAGAAGGGCGAAGGGAAATTTTGGCAATAATTTCGTGTTGTATAAGTTATGTGAAGAAAGAGGGTGAGCACTTTTTTATGTTTACTATCGTATCTAACCTCCTAACTAATATAAATGCGAAATTAAGTTTGTTTGTTACCTTTTCACGCCTGAACCACTGAATCGATCATCTTGAAATCCTGAAATTTTTCATATACGTTGTCAGGTGTACAGAAACGGGCATAGGGTACCTTTCATCCCGAAAAAATTGCTGTTCCCGAGGAAAACAACAATAACATTATTATGATAATAGATGGCGCCACGTGTCTTTCGAATCATGATTGAATTATATTAGAAACATTAGAATTCGTTTTTTTTTTATTTAATTAAACCAAGTAATACATTTTGTGAGTCTAGTGTCGATAGACCGGTTTTTCATGCTCCTAACTATCCTAACTAATATTATAAATGCGAAAGTAAGTTTGTTTATTACGCTTTCACGCTAAAACCGCTGAACGAATTTGGATGAAATTTGGCACATAGGTAGACCATGACCTGGAGAAGGACATAGGCTACTTATCATCCTGGATCGCAGACGAAGTCGCGGGCAACAGTTAGTGTTGCATAAATAGGTAAAAAACATTTGGTGCGAAATACGAAGAATGTATTTATTTTAATGAAGGCGAAGAAGGGAAATCGCGGCAAAAAAAAACCATTTTACATGTTTTTTTATGTATTGACTAAAAGCGTAAAGGAAATTAAATAAATAATCTACAGGTTCTGCATTATCTAACTTCAACTTCGTAGCACTAATCGTAGCAAGTCATAGACGAGTGCTACGAATAGCTACGCCGTAGCACAAACTATTTCGTAGACTTCGCGTAGCGTCTACAACAATTTGATACTATTTCTTTTGCTGTTGGATTACACTGGAAATTCTTCTGAAACTATAAGTTTCGAATTGATTGTTTAAGCAATTTTATGTTCAGATGTAGTCAAAATAAATTCTATTTTTAGGGAACAAAAACGTCAAATTACACATGTGCAAGACATTTTCTTCTTTTTGATATTTTACCTTTTTATACCTTTTGTTTATGCTTTTTCTACCTTATGGTTTTTACTTTTGAGTGACTTATATTATACTTTGTTTTTACCACCGAACCAGCAGCATTTATTCAGTAGTTAATAACACATAAAATGAATAACAATAATTACTATTTTAATAACTAAAAATCGCACCTCTTTGTAGTGAATACACACTATTGCACCATATCTGTATATTGTACTGTATAATGCATTGGTCTGCTTATGTGCGTGTGTGTGCTTGTGTGTGCGCAGGCGATCATTATTCGTGAGTACTAGAGCAGTAGGCATGTATGGGTAGAATTTGGCTGCGCTCGAAGATACGTTGCAATGATGTTTTAAAGGTTTTATTACTTGTGTATGTAGCGAATTGAGTTTTATAACTTTTAAATTGTTTTTGTAATTGAAGAACGAGGTGTGATGTTTAATTTAAAAAAGGGGAACGTAAAATAAATAGGAGAGGCTTCTTGTATTGTAACATTACTTCTAGTTTTTTTTTTTTTGTAAATAATGACGTATAAATTAAAATGGTTACAGCCTTGTTGGTATATTGGTCGCCAATGCTGAGCATGAGGTCCTGGGTTTGATTCAAATGAATAATTAATTATTATGTTTTTCTACAAAGAAGTGAAAAAATTGTATTATTTTTGAGTGAAATAAAATATTTTTACTGTAACCTATTTATTTATTTCATTAACAATTTTTACATTGTATCGAAATGTATTAAGTAAGTAATTTAAAACTAAAACAACATGAAAACAAATAATTTTTTTTTCAAATGGATACTTGGTATATGAGGATACATGGATACATGAGTGACAAAAACATGGATAAATGCGTTTCAAAATTGCAAATCCACTATTATATAGTTTTATCACAAATAAAATTTTATAAAACGTACACTGACACCGGATAGCTACAAATGTCAAGAACAAAAAATATCGTGTCAATAAAAAAAGGTTAACAAACTTAACAGTCCCCTAAATATACACATCACTGAGAAACTCGTCAAGTGTATGATAGTACTTTTCCTAACGTAAGGCGTAATTTTTCCTGAAGTGACCGGGGTAGATCTGAGAGTGGCGGTAGGCAGGCTGAAGGCCAAAAATACCGCCCCAGGGCCCGACGGCTTGCCGGGTAAAGCCTGGGCCCTGGCCTCGACGGCTCTCGGACCCCGACTGGAGGCGTTCTTAAGCGCATGTATGGAGAGGGGCCAGTTTCCACTCCGTTGGAAGACGGGGAAGCTGGTCCTCATTCGGAAGCCAGGGCGCCCTGCGGACTCTCCGTCCGCATTCCGGCCCATCGTGCTGCTCGACGAGGTGGGCAAGCTCTTTGAAAGAGTGATTGCGGGCCGCCTCGTCGGGCACCTGGTGAGGACGGGGCCGGATCTTGCGGATAGCCAGTTTGGCTTCCGCAAGGGGCGCTCTACGGTGGACGCCATCATGCGCGTGAGAGCCCTCACGACGGGGGACGCGGTGTCTCGGGGTGGGGTGGTCGTGGCGGTGTCTTTAGACATCGCTAACGCGTTTAACACCCTGCCCTGGAGCTGCATTAGGGAGGCACTCCGGTATCACCGAGTGCCGACCTACCTCCGTCGAGTAGTCGGGGCGTATTTGACGGACAGAGCCGTCATCTACCCCGGTCGCGATGGGGAATGGAACCGGCGAGAGATGTCGTGCGGTGTCCCGCAGGGATCGGTCTTGGGGCCGCTCCTGTGGGACATCGGTTACGACTGGGTGCTGCGGGCAGACCTCCCTGATGGCGTCAGCGTAGTTTGCTACGCTGACGACACGCTGGTCCTGGCGCAGGGGAGGTCGCATCAGGCGGCAGCCGACGTAATGACACGCGGGGTTGCGATAGTCGTGGAGAGGATCCGGCAGTTGGGTCTCGAGGTGGCTCTGCACAAGTCCGAAGCCATGACATTTCATGGGCTTCGGAACGGGCCACCATCGGGATCCCAACTTATGGTAGGAGGGGTTCACATCGGCGTCGAGACGACGATGAAATACCTGGGTCTCGTCCTCGACAGCCGGTGGAACTTCGTGGAGCACTTCCGACGTTTGGCCCCCAAACTGGAACGGGCTGGGGCCGCTTTCAAGCGGCTCCTGCCCAACCTGAGGGGGCCAAACGCCTCCTGCCGGAGGCTTTACGCGGGGGTCGTGCGGTCCATGGCCGTGTATGGCGCCCCGGTGTGGGCGCGTTCACTGCGGCTTCGAGCCGCCCACTACTTGAACGCGCCCCAAAAGGTGGTAGCCATACGGCTGATACGGGGGTACCACACGATCTCGCGCGAGGCGGCAAGCCTGCACATAATCAGGCGGGAGGAAACGCCCGGGTGTCACCACTGCGAGGATCGCCCAGAGGATACGGTGGTGCACACGGTGGAGGTCTGTCCCGCTTGGGCAGAGCACCGCCGTGTCCTCGTAGAGGCGATCGGCAGCGGCGGCGACCTCTCGCGCCCGGCCCTGGTCCAAGCCATGGTTCGGGGCGAGAGGGAGTGGGAGGCAGTCACCTCCTTCTGCGAAGCAGTCATGCTAGCGAAGGAGGTGGCGGGATGGGAGAGGGAGAGAGCCGAGAGGGCCGCCCGTCCCAGCCGCCGCGGTAGACGCTCCGGGCGTCGGGAGCCGCGTGACGACTCCCGGCCACCGTAGGCGCGGGCCTGCGGACGGCGAGTAATGGGTAGCTCGCCGTCCGATCAGGACCAGGCCCGTGCCGGACGGCGCGTATGTGTACCACGCGCGCCTCAAAGAGATGTCAGCAGACATGGAGGGGCCCGTTAGGGCCGAAGCCTGCCGGGGCAGCAGGATTGTCCGAAAGGGTTACCGCTGCCCCGGAACATAAAGGGCTAAGGAAGGAACACGGATGGGTTTTAGTCAGTAAGAGTCTGACACTCCCTTCCGCTCCACCCAGAGCGGGAGGGGTCATTGGATGATTTCCCATCCTTAAAAAAAAAAAAAAAAGGCGTAATTTTTATATCAGAAGGCCAATTCTCATAATTAAAAACATTCAAAATCTAGTCGCAATCTCATCTCAGCGACAATCAATGTCAAAAACTTGTAAGAAATGTAGGGAAATTAGACGTATTTTTGACAGATTAAACTGAGATCAGACTGTATACGTTCTTAAAATTATGAGAATAACCCCCAGATATAGGTTTTGGTTCAATAATATTATTTTGTATTAGCTGAACGAGCAGATATATAGGTATGGATAGTTAGCTGTGTATTACGAGTAAATAATTGTCTGGCAACTACAGAATCAAACAAATGAATGAGCACTGATAACATGTGTTAGAGGCAATCTTTTCATGACATCTTCAAAAAATCATTTCAGAAAGTTAGGTACCTACTTAATTTTACAACTACGATATCTATATATAAGTTTTAGATAAGTTAGGATTTAATTTTGTTATTTTTATTAATTAATTAGGTATTAGTTATTATTTGCTTATTTTACTGTTTTAGTTGTGTTGATACTATGTTTTTACGATAAATAACAATATTAAACCCCTGCTTCAGTTAAATACAATGAAAATAACAAATTAACGCGGTAACCCGACGAAGTAAGTCGACATCTCGCCGAATCGTTAACTGTCAAGCACTAATTAATTAAATCACGAACGTGGACAGGGCCGCATCAGTTCTGTACAAGGGCCCATCGGCGGCGTACTTATTTATAAGTTGTGTTTTCAGCAATGTAGAAACTTGTACTGTGTTATTGTTTAGTTTAGATCTGCCCCGGTTATATTCTGTGGGTTTATCAAGTCTTTCAATCTCAATCTGCTGTAAAAGCTCATTTAAGGTTTAGAGATTAATTAGTGGATTTAACAACTGCCAATCAAATCACATACTAATTGGCATAGTGGTAAAACTGTAAAAAACAACCGAATCGCAAATGAAATAAAAAACCACAAGCTACTAATTTCTGGATCAGTTTTTGCCCATACTAATTTATTTCTCATAGAGTTTATTTTTGCTGTGTTGTGTCCATATTGCTGTTAACTCGTAAATTTTGGAAAAATATACCAAATGCCATCTTCAAGAAATTATTGGTAATTGGTTTTGAGCACCTATCCAAATCTACAATGTCATGTAGGCTAGGTGATTCTTGTTTTATTTGCATACCAACTACCACCCTAATGCGGCCCTGCACTGTGCAGTTCTCGTTTAGCTATCGCACGACTGGTTGCCAAGCAATCAGTTAATTAATACTATTGTCCGCAGTAAGCGACTGCTTTATATGTAGTTGAATGATAAAGCGACACCTTGCGAGTGAGTCCCGAGCTAAGGAACATTATCGAGAGAAAAGAGGTTACGTTTGAATAACAACTTAATTGGATTTTGATAAATTGACTAGAATCAAATCTATTTCAGAATAATTTTTGACGTTCAAAAGTGCCTTTTCTGTGCCTATTTGAAATAAATGCTTTGACTTTGACTTTGACTTTGAACTCCAATAAGAGTGTGGAAAGACTTATCAATCGATTTCCTGGTCGTAATTGTACGTAGTTTCAACAAGTACCTAAAAAAAAGGTTTGTTGTTCACTAGTCTTTACGTCCTGCTACCAAATTTGCACCATAGCATGCACTAATACCTACAATGTGGTGATGACAATAAGACAACCAATTAAAACACTAGACGCTTAGGAGTACTTTGGAATTATCACATAAATACGTACATCGAAATTAAAAAAGTGTTTTTTTTATTTTTGGTAAACTAAATATGTTTTAGTGATGGGCCGACTATGGGTGACCAAACTAATAATATCATTTTTTATTAATATTATTTTTAGCCTGTGTTGTCCCACTGCAGGGCAAAGTTCTCCCTTTTTCCTTGCACATTCCTCTCTGTCTTGAACTAGTGCGGAATAATCCTGTCTGTAGGCGTCAAGCTCGTCTTGCTATCTTCTCCTGGGTCTGTCTCGATGTCGACAGATATTTTCTTGGACCCCCTATTAGATATATTTGTCTGATTTTTTATTATAGGTTTAATTTGCTGTCGTATTGTTGTCTCCATTTTGTACAAACAATATCGGTACGAGAAAAGTAGATCAGTGATTGACTCTAACGGCCCGAAATGTCGTCTCCAGTGAACAAGCAATCAAACTCAAATAATTTGTAACTGGCTGACTGTAAGTTCTACAATCAGTCATAGAAGAATGACACGAGACAAATCACACAGAATAGAAATAGAAATTGAAAATATTTATTGTTCAGGTAATACAGTAAGCAGGTTTACTGGTTTACAGCGAGTTAAGACATGAGTAGCTTAGAACACCTACAGCTATGTTACAATATACCTATTATTTGCCAGTGACCCCATAGTAGACAGTTAGTGTGTATCTTAGGGTTTAGGGTACGAATAATAATAGGCGTCCAGAATAACCGACCTAAGGAATATTATAAGTTATTCACATGCATTTTATTCTAACACCAAAAACCTTGCTTTCTTCTCGCGTTAGGTCCACCAAGGAACTGCAATAAAAAGGCATCGCCACGAAATATCTCATTACTTCGATTGCGAGCTTGTCCAAACTGCATTTTTGGGTTCTAGAGAGCGCTACACCCATCCCTCTTTAACTTGCGCGTTAGACGGAGAGGGCTGTAGTTTGACCTATGCGCCGGCGACCGATTTCGGGGCCGTTGCATGTAGGGTTACCATTACGAAATTTTGAAAAGTCCTGACAATTAGGCGGCCATTTTACTTTATTATAATAAAATAGAGGGCGAGCCTATTACCATCAGCCGGGCACAAATTCAGATTCCGAGCTGCCACTGAGAAATTCCAGATAGAAAAACTCAATAGCAACACATTGGCCGACCTGGGAAGTTGAACCCAGGACCTTACGCTCAAAAGTAGTGCTTGCGACCACTAGACCAGTGAGGCAGAATTTAACTTTTGTAGTAATTCTAGCAGGTGGCATTCTGTCTATCCCCATGGAAAGATAGCGTGAGTTTATTTATGTGTATGTATGTTATAATACTATATTTTTTTAAATCTCCTAACCGAAATTCAAATGACAAGGCAGAACAAAGTCCGGACGGGGGCCAACAAGCTGGACTTGTCCGAGCAAATGGCGCCCACGGATGGTGACCCTAGCTGCATGGCAGTGCACGTCCGTGCAATGATTTCTTTTTGTTTGATTTATGAAACTGTAGCAATATTTTTGAGAGGAGTTTTGTTTCGTACGTATATCGTGCGTAATTGTTGTAACGGTTGTTAAGAGGGTGCTTGGTTTTGTTATTTATTGCTTCTAAAATGGGTCTGTATTTAACTTTATGATCATTAAGATATGTTTCTCAAAATGCTGAAAAAAAAACATGGTATGGAAACCGGCATGTCCTAGAACCAAAAATTCGAAGACATGTGACCTCTACCAACCCACACTATGTCCGCGTGGTGGATAACGGCCCACTCCCTCTGACAGAGAGGTATGTGTCCCAGCAGTGGGAACATTATAGGCTGATTATGCTTGTGCTGAGATACCGACGATCTAAAGCCATGAACCCTGGTTAAATAGATTTAATTATGGTTTGTAGGTATATATGTATAATTTAGTTAATTAAAATCTTAAATTCATTCACTGACAGACCTAAGCCGCTGGGTCTAGCAGCATGCAAGAGTTCTTTATTATAT
Source organism: Gortyna flavago (assembly GCA_963669345.1). Taxonomy (NCBI): domain Eukaryota; kingdom Metazoa; phylum Arthropoda; class Insecta; order Lepidoptera; family Noctuidae; genus Gortyna; species Gortyna flavago. The sequence continues at coordinate 1,569,775 of OY770139.1, forward strand.
ACATATAACGAAAGTGAGCGCTATGTAAGGGTTTCTGAAAATTCATCTCGTAAAGATATTAAATAGAGGATAAAAGTTTGTATGGAAGTTCGTCATTTTTGCCGATGAGAAATCACATCGGGCTCACGGCTTGTTAATCAGGGTCAATTTAAATTAGTTAGCGAAACTCCGCAGACGTGATGGTATCTACATAATTATATTGTGCGTGATGTTGACCCCAAAAAAAACAAACATCAAATATTTTTTAATTTTTATATTATCATCGTGTTTAGATATCACATCCCGTCTGTGGAGTTTCGCTAGCTAATTTAATTTGACCCTGTTTAATAAACTGATAGATATTGTCTGTGTTATTAAGTCCGACTTTTCACAATCTTGTTTGTGGTAGGTATGTTACCAGCAGTAGGTTCAATTTTCCGACTAACTGACCGACTCCTTGACTATTCAAGTGCCTTTAATTTGTTTGTTTAATTGAGCAATGAATATGCTTTGCCTTTGACATAAAAATATAATGATGCTGTACTTCTAAGTTTGTAGCTACGATACGATTAAAAAGTGTGTGATAATAAAATATTATTGTATACCTACCTATCTATGGTATCAGCCGCTAAGAATAAGGTGCACATTAACAAACGAAGCACCTTCCACATTAACCACCTCGCCAACATTAATACACTACCAAAAAGAATGGTCATGAGTAAATACACGAAGGGTAGCTCTAAATCATCGGAACGTGTGATCCCTCCCAGAGGGCAGGTAAATCCTCCGCGTAACCTCTGCTGACGTCATAGAGGTTTATGCCGTGCAAATACTCTGTTCTGGGGTAATACTCTTGAGGGGCTTACTGTGCAGTAGCTGGAGAGGATGATAACAAGGTATGTTTGTTTGTTTAGAAAAACAGATGTCATTTGGTGGTAATTACGTTAATTGTTTGTCTATAAATAAATTGTTATAAGCAAATGGATTCTTGACAAAGGTGCCTTGAGTTAGTCAATGAAGATTAAATTCAACATGGATGATGTAACATAAATTTTGTTTTAATAGAGTATCAAATAGCTTAATTTTTCTGACAGACTCATTGACAATTCAAAAGTGCCTTAAATAGTTTAATCGAAATAAATACTTGAGTTTGTTAATGTTGAATAATTTGTCTAACAACAAAGTAAGCCAAATTTTCTTAGTAATGGAGAGTGACTTTGATAAAGCAATATACCCAATTAGACCTACATACAGTGAAATATCACATTCCGATATTAAACTGGTCATCTTTTAATTCAGCAATTAATTCAGCCAGTAAAAAAAAACATACAAACCTTAAGATAAATATCTATTGCCATTTTAAGACACGTTCTTTTTGCAAAGTAAATAAAAAAAACATTGTAAAACACAAAACACGTCCTTTAAGTATAACCTATACCTAATATGCTAATTAAATTACAACTAGTGCAAAGTAACATACAGCCTACTAACAACAAATGAATTGACTGTAAGCGCCTGAAGTATTTACGTGAGCAAACCGTTGCGGTTGATCGATTATATGCGGGCTTAGCGAAACTAGGAGTAACTGGTCGTTAACTAGACCTTACCACCATACTGACTAGTGGCTGCATAGGTTTATGTTAAAGTAGCAACTGATTAAAGTTTTCGTTAGTAGTTCATTGAACTATTTAGATTAAGCAACATTTTTAAGTTCTTTATGACTCCAACAAATCTGTTGTATTATCATCAGCTTAAATACCTACGGTTACGCAAAATTTAAAGCCTTCGCTATGAATAATAATTTGTACCTGTCGGAAATAGGTAAAACTTGGTCTATGAGTTTAGCCCACATAATCGTGATTGGTAAAGGATGGTTCGGAAACCCTGTTCTCAAATACCTAACTTACCCTACCTATGTTTTCTGTTAATTAAACCAGGAATAGACAACGAATATTATCAAACAACTAAAACTATGATCGTATATTTATGCTAAAGTAAACTATAATATTAATAAAAAAACAAAAAAATAATCTACTTCTCATTTCTCAATCAAACAACACGTTGCCATATTGTTTTCTGCAGGTGCTAAACTTGTAGCCACAGCACATTACCACGTTTTGACAACTCGTTAAAGAAACACGGAAGCAATCAGCCCTGAGAAGAACTGACACCACGTTTTGACAACTCGTTAAAGAAACAGAAGTATCAGATCAGGACTGCAGATGCCACACGCCGACTTCGTGTTCTCCAGGAACACCAAGGTTGTCCAACTTCGGTTCGCGGCGACTTCCTATCTTCTATCGCCGCGCCTGAAGAGTTTCACTTACGCAGATCTTCACACGACGGTGGCCGCCTCGGAAAGGAAGCGCGAATTACTAGGCACCCATACTTATGCCTTCGGCGCGCACGCCGCGCCGCGCTCACAAACACAGAGGCGACACCGTGCGGAAACCATTTGACAACAGTCCGCTGTCGTGTGATTGGTTAAAAATGCACTCTTTTTATTCGTTATATATTTCGTAAATGCTGGACTAAATTAATGTACATGTTTTTATTGGTTAAGTTATATATTGTAAATAGTATATAAGTCGCGATATTTCACCAAAAATATACTTTTCACATTCATACATCGGGAGTATTTCTTCAACCTTCTGAAACCTCTAAACCTCCAAAGTGGTGACCCCGTGCCTAAAACACTGAAGAAATCAAGATCACCAAAGCTCAGCCAATATCACCGAATCAAAATTCAAGATGTCGAATCCCTGCCCAACGGAAGAACAAACCAGCTCAGCATCGCAACCAGTCCCGAAGGCGGAAGCAGCCGGTATAGCTCTCAACATGCGCATTCCACCTTTTTGGCGCGATCGACCACGACTCTGGTTCATCAGCTTCGAAGCAGCAATCAACGACCTCAAGAAAGGCCAGAGCCAGATCGCACAGATGGTCATTGCACAGCTCGAGCGACAAGACATCGAGCAAATCGCGGACCTACTGTACAACCCACCAGAGACGGACCAATACAAGGCCATCAAAGAAAGGCTCATATCTACCTACGAGGAATCAGACAGCCGCCAGTTCCAAAAATTGCTGTCCGAGATGGAACTCGGAGACCAGAAGCCGACGCAACTACTCCGCCGCATGCGAAACCTCGCCGCAGACAAAATTCCAGAACCCACTCTGCGACTTATGTGGACCAATCACCTCCCATCACACGTCCGCTCAGTCCTCGCAGTCAGCGATACGTTCAGCACAAGGACAGCACTCGACGAACTCGCCCTACTCGCAGATAAAATAATGGAGCAGACAGCAGCAACAGAAGTCGCAGCCGTGCAAGTACCAGCACCACCAGCATCACCAGCTCCATCCGCACCATCCGCACCGCAGGCAGATACGCAGTACCTTATCAACGAAATAAGGAAGTTATCGCTAGATATAGCCGAGTTAAGAACAAGACAATCCCACAACAAGAACTATCGCCGCAGTCGTTACCCATCTCGTAACCGCAGCACATCACGACCACGCAGTCGAGAAGCTTCCCCATCTCCATTCTGTTATTATCACCGCCGTTTCAAAAACGAAGCTAGACGTTGTACATCACCTTGCTCGTTCAAGAAACAAAACCCGGAAAACTAGACGGAACGTTGGCAATGGCGGACACCGGCGTTCAAGAAAAGTCCCACCGCCTATACATCACTGACAAAACCTCGAAACTCTCCTTCTTAGTTGACACTGGAGCAAACATATCCGTGCTACCGAGGAAAAAGGGACAAATACCAATAGCACTACCATTCCAGCTATACGCAGCGAACAACACAACTATAGCTACGTATGGCGAGAAAACATTAACACTCGATCTAAATTTACGCCGTCCGTACTTGTGGAAATTCATCGTAGCCGACGTCACCAAACCCATACTTGGAGCCGACTTCCTCAAGCATCACCAACTCATCGTCGATTTGAAAAACCGAAGATTAATCGATGGTGTGACGAGTTTAAAGGTCAACGCCCCGGTACGAGTATCGAACATGCCCACCGTACGCAGCATAGACATGTCGCAGGCATACCACGACATATTAGCCCAGTATCCCGGCATAACCAGATTGACATCGATGCAATTAAACTCCAATATCAACGTGCAACATTTTATCGAAACAACAGGACCACCGGTACACAGCCGAGCCCGACCGATACCACCACATCGCTTCGAAACAGTGAAGAAAGAATTCGAAAATATGATTGAACAAGGATTATGCAGACCAAGCAAAAGCCCATGGTCATCACCTCTACACATCGTCCCCAAGAAGAATGGCGATATTAGGGTTTGTGGTGACTATCGCCGACTCAATTCAATCACCATACCAGATCGCTACCCCGTCCCACGCATCAAGGACTTCACTCATCAATTATCCGGAAAAACCATCTTCTCAACAATAGATCTCAACCGAGCATACCAACAACTGAGCGTAAGAGAAGAAGACGTCCAGAAGACAGCCATAATAACCCCTATGGGATTATTCGAATTCCCACGTATGTGCCCTGGTTTGAAGAACGCGGGACAAACGTTTCAACGTTATATTCATGAAGTACTACGAGGATTAGATTTTGTCTTCCCATTCATCGACGATGTGCTATTGGCATCAGAAAACGAAGACCAACACAAAGAACACCTCCAAATCGTACTGAAGCGATTAGAAGAGAATGGCATCACCATTAACCCTGCTAAATGCAACCTAGGAAAATCAGTAGTCCAGTTCCTAGGTTACACGGTAGCAAAGGAAGGCATCAAACCACCGCAACATAAAATCCAAGCAATCACCGATTACCCTCAGCCGACTACAATCGAAGAATTAAGAAGATTTCTCGGAATGATCAATTTCTATCGCGATCATATCCCCAACGCCGCAGTACTACAGGCACCACTTAATTCATACCTACACAATGTAAAGAAGCGAGACAAAACTCAAATCACGTGGACCGACGAAGCAACTCAAGCGTTCCAGCAATGTAAAGCTAGCATCATACAAGCAGCTTTACTCGCTCACCCATCACATCAAGCAACACTTGCTTTGTTCTGCGACGCATCCGACAACTCAGCTGGCGCCGTCCTACAACAATACATAAATGAAACGTGGCAACCGCTCGGATACTATTCCAAGAAATTCAATGACGCGCAAAAGAAGTATTCCACCTACGACCGAGAGCTACTCGCAATCTACATGGCAGTCAAACATTTTCGCAAGATATTCGAAGGACGCCACCTCATCATATTTACGGATCACAAGCCGCTAACATTCGTAATGACTAAAACACAATCGAACACAGAAACACCAAGGCGAACGAGGCAACTTTTGTTTATCAGCGAATTTACTACAGACATACGTCACGTGAGCGGTAAGCAAAACATCGTCGCCGACACACTCAGCCGCATAGAAACAATCTCATGTCCATCCACGATAAACTTCAACGACATAGCCAGCGCGCAAGAAAAGGACAGCAACATTGAACAATTACTGCAAGAAAACAACATCAATCTCAAGAAAATAATTATACCAAACACAGACGTCGAGTTATACTGCGAAACATCTACACCGTATATACGCCCGTATATACCAGAGGATCACAGACAAGAAGTTTTTAACAGCGTGCACAACATCAGTCATCCTGGTACGCGCACGACTCGCAAACTTGCAACACAAAAGTACTTCTGGCCATCAATGAACGCAGACATCAGCCGTTGGACTCGAACCTGTATACAGTGTCAGAAAAGCAAAATACAACGGCACACAACCTCGAACATCTCATCATTCCCGCCAAGCGATCGCTTTCAACACGTACACGTCGACATTGTTGGCCCGCTACCTACAACAGCTCAAGGCCATCGCTACTTAGTAACAATGATCGACCGACTAACAAAGTGGCCCGAAGCAATCCCTACCGACGAAATATCAGCTGCTCGAATAGCCGATATCGTCTACGAACATTGGATAGCAAGATTTGGATGCCCGACCACACTAACAAGCGACCAAGGTCGCCAGTTCGAGAGTCAGTTATTTCAAAACCTAATGAAACTAATGGGAATCAAGAAAAATCGCACCACACCGTATCATCCTCAAAGCAACGGAATGGTCGAACGGTGGCATCGCTCGCTCAAAACATCATTACGCGCAAAACTATCCGACACAAGTACATGGATCAACGAGCTACCTACAGTGTTACTTGGTCTACGAGCCGCACTACGCACAGACACCGGCGTGAGCGCTGCTGAACTTACCTACGGGTACAACCTGCGCCTACCAGGGGATTTTTTTACAAGTACCTACACACCTACAATGGATTATACTTACGTCGAAAATCTGCGTGACATCATACAAGTAAACAAACCGCAAGCAGTCACCGAGCATCACGGCAATAAAAAGCGCGTATTTGTGCATCAAGATCTACTTAAATGCAGTCACGTGTTTATTAGAACCGATGCAGTTAAGAAACCACTCCAAGCTCCGTATGAAGGCCCCTACAGTGTTATAAGCCGCACAAACAAAACGTATACTGTACAGCTACCAAACCGTCAAGCTAACATTTCGATCGATCGACTGAAGCCTGCATACGTCTTAGCAGACTATACCAATACCTTACCACCAAGAAACATTACCAATACCTTACCACCAAGAAACATTACCATCACCAAGCAAACCAAGGCCAGTACCACACCATCCAAGCAACCAGTGACGTCACAGCCGACTATCAGCAAAACAACACGCTCGGGCCGCGTCGTCAAGCTGCCGGTACGTTTCGCTTGAGGGGGAGTACTGTAGCCACAGCACATTACCACGTTTTGACAACTCGTTAAAGAAACACGGAAGCAATCAGCCCTGAGAAGAACTGACACCACGTTTTGACAACTCGTTAAAGAAACAGAAGTATCAGATCAGGACTGCAGATGCCACACGCCGACTTCGTGTTCTCCAGGAACACCAAGGTTGTCCAACTTCGGTTCGCGGCGACTTCCTATCTTCTATCGCCGCGCCTGAAGAGTTTCACTTACGCAGATCTTCACACGACGGTGGCCGCCTCGGAAAGGAAGCGCGAATTACTAGGCACCCATACTTATGCCTTCGGCGCGCACGCCGCGCCGCGCTCACAAACACAGAGGCGACACCGTGCGGAAACCATTTGACAACAGTCCGCTGTCGTGTGATTGGTTAAAAATGCACTCTTTTTATTCGTTATATATTTCGTAAATGCTGGACTAAATTAATGTACATGTTTTTATTGGTTAAGTTATATATTGTAAATAGTATATAAGTCGCGATATTTCACCAAAAATATACTTTTCACATTCATACATCGGGAGTATTTCTTCAACCTTCTGAAACCTCTAAACCTCCAAAAACTCATTTAAGTCCTATAAGATCTGAATGTCAATTCTCGTATTTAATTCAAAACGTTCAAAATTTTGTCGCAGTCTCATCTCGGCGACGAAGAAATGTCAAAATGTGGGGAAATTAGAGTATTTTTGACAGATTGGTAGGTACTGAGATCAGACTGTGAACGTTCCTAAAATTACGTGAATTGCCCCTCCGTTATAATTTGATCATAAACTGTAAGATAATTCGGTTCGTTAAAGTCTAGCCAAAATAAATTAACTTGGTTTTACTTAACTTATAAATAATTTTACTTCTACAAAGATTAGATTAAGTCCAGCAGCTGTCTAATAAAGAATTTTAGTAATTGATAAGTAACTGGCAGCTCGAGCACCTCCCATTGTTACATCTGGCTGTGCCGTAAATTATGCTGAAACCGACGGCAGATGGGTAGGAGCAAGATTTATTTCTTATTCATACAAATTATTGTTTAATTAGGTGTTGGGTGCACTGTTCACCAATGACTATCTACTAAGCTATGGTAGCATGCGACCACGGGAAGGTACGTCATTCTTTTCAGTAGTCGGGTTTTAGTTTTTAAACTTACTTTTTATTTAATCATTTTGGGGCTTATTTCAGTAATATTTATATTTTTTAATGTGCTAATTAAGCCCTTTCATTTGATACCCAACACGGCATGATTAAAAATTGTTTTTTTAGTTAATAACTTTATGTCCGCTGGAGGGCGCCGTAATCAATTTAATGTGAGTTCACATAGCCTATAACTAGCGGACGATCCAGATGCTTTCAATGATACCCAATATTTTGTCCAATTATGACTTTTTAGTTATACCTCATTTGTCCAAATGACTACTTACATATCTACACACCGGTCAAAATCATAACCCTCCTTTTTGCTTCGCCGTAGTCAAGTAAAAATGAGGAACTTTTCCACATACTTTCATCGCCTATTTAACCCCTTTAGAGGATGTAGTTACGAAAATTGTTCCTCGGTGCACGCCTTCGTTATGTAACGAACACGTGCAAAATTCATGCTCCTACACACAGCGGTTTAGAATGTGTATTGTCTCCCAGTGAATGAATTGTAATATTGTTATTAAATAGAATAGTATTGTTGTTTATTATTGCCTCCTGCATATACCTACTAGCTATTCTAGATTATACAAATTCACATTGTTCCATTTTTCAAGTGCATCGTTTGTTGCTGTTAGACTGTATCATCCCACTGCTGGGCAAAGGCCTCTCCAAATGACCTCCAGCTCTTTCGATCCAGGGCTAAAGTGGACCGCTGGTCGTTTGTTTTGTCCAGCTCGTCCCGCCGTCTTCTACGGGGTCTGCCGCGACGCCAAAGAAGAACTAGCAGGGGATCGAGGAGGGGGGGCTCAGGGGATCAGAGCTGAATGAATCGGTACAACAATGAAGTCACAATTTCAAATTCATCTTACCACAGTTCTTCATGCCTCAGTACTTCATACAACTTTAATAATATTGGTATTGATTTCAGTAAAAGGCTCGTGGCTAAATGATAACAGCCGCACGGATCAACAGAAGGTTAAGCTACGCTTGCCGCGTCGGTTTATGGATGGGTGACCATCCGTTACATATCAAGACCCCTCCGTGCCTCGGAAAGCACGTTAAGAGTTGGTCCCTGCCGTCATTAGTAGATCTTTGACAGTCGTTATGAGTAGTTAGAAGCCGAAAAGTATGGCAACCACTCTTACCAAGGAGTATCGTGTTACCCAGTAACTGGGTTGTGGAAGTCAGAAAGGCAGTCGCTCCATGTAAAATAGGTACTGGTATTCAGCTCCACCCGGTTAAAGAAAAATATTAGTTCAATAAACTTATCTTAATTTGGTTTGAACCCTTAAGTTTCCAACTCTATAAAAAATGATCGAAGCATAATTTTCAACATTTCTGAGAATTCAATCTATGAAGTCAGAGTTAATCCAATCGCTGTTCAGTGTGCGGCTGTGCGGTTTGATTGACTCGAACTGGACTGTGTGACTACAGATTATAATTCACGTCTAGCCTGTGTCTAGTTTAACCCGTTCAGCTGGCAATTGTAGGAAAAACAGACAACAATTCCAGTAAAACGTTTAGAGCAGAATGTTGCATTTCAAGTTAGGATTGCAAACGGTTACGGAAGCCGTTGGTATAATAAAATTCTTTATGTAAAATATAGGTGTCACTGTGTGAGTAGCTGTGCAGGAATGAACATAATTTCAAGGGATTATTAACGACGATCGGTTTAACTGCGACGTTCAAGGTTTGTGTTTTTATATGTGTTTTTTTCTCATTGATGGATCTCTAATAAACATGTCAGACATTTGTTCATACCGATCTTGATGGATTTTAAAAAGCTGCCCCACAGTTCGGCCGACACGAGAATGCGTTCCTGACACCTGGGTGCCTGAAAAGGCCACTTTGGCAGAATCATAAAACAATTCATATCAGGCAATTCATCTATTTGACAGTTTCACACCTATATATCCCTGAAGGGTTAGGCAGATTTGTACCTATAGCATTTTACGAATCTCCATACAAAACTGTCATACAGATGAAATGGCGTGATAAGAATTGTTTTATGATTCTGCCAAAGTGGCCTTTTTAGGTCCCCTGTAAGTTTCATACTAAAGAATACGTCTTTTGCGAATTTAATCTTTATTAGCCACTAGAATTGTTGCACTGGTGGTGTCAGGAACGCATTGTCTCGACGGCCGAATGGTAAGTATATTATGCCTTTTTATTTTTCTTTATTGTGTGGTACCTGTAGCTAGTACATACTTAAAATGAGCGGTGTAACCTGACAGTTTGCGTTTAAAGTTACTGAGAAGAAGTCAAATTAAGACTCTCCGTGTCTAAGAAAACAACATTAATTCCCTATCTTTCATTAATTCTCAGAACACTTCCACATCTTTCTGTATTAGAATCAACCGACATTTATAATGTATCGATAAAACATTCATTTTCCTGGCACTCATCTCTACTAGACCAACAATCTCAAGGGACATCTCAGATCCCGAAAACTTGAAAGAATCAATATTAGGAACGACATACAGACAGTTTGCTACTTCCTGTAGATAACAGATCAAAGGGAAAATGTTCCAGAAAAGGTTTATGTCGGTACTGATGTAAGAGACACGTCGTAAGCATGTTTCACCGTTATGTTCCTTTTGAACTACACTGGCTTCTGAACAAACTAGATGCGGCTGTGTATTTGCATTTAATTTGAACCTACAGCCATAACTTCCAATTAAAAAAGCCTAATAACGGTTGTAGATGTTAAATTGTAGCTAAAACCGGTAATCCAGTTGCGCTAAAAACACTGATATTCAATCGAATTTCGATATTCGGGTCATGGGGTCCGAGTGCGCGTCTCCTTTTTAAGGAAATTTCTCGCTGGCTGGTCGACACTTCACGTGACCAGAGGGTTGGGTCGTTCTTTGGCCAAAGAATTAGCATTGCCATTCAACGTGGCAATACTGCCAGTCTTCTGGGCACGTTTCCGGATGACAGCGATGCGGACGGGTACTTCAACGCCTGTGTCCTTTGGTTTTTGTATAGTTAGTCATTTTATTTAGTACCTAGTGTAAGTAATTAGTTATCTATACATAAAATAAAATAAAGATTAGCTATTTCGATGTTACAACTTATTTCATTAATTATCTAATATCTTAGATGAACTCAAACGAATTTTGTAATAATTATGTTGTATCTACAATCTACATCAAACATATTTACCTAAAACGATTTAATGTTTACCAACTTAGACCTTCATACGAACTTAACAAATCAAGTCTTTAGGACATTCCCTATTTGAAAAGAAAACTCCAATGAACAATTAGAAACTAATATTGTACCATATCGAGACTGAAACAAACCTCAACCAACCTAAATCCAAATAAAGTATTGGTACAAAATATATAATGTAATCTTTGTTTAAAATGTCGAGCCCGGTGCGGTCGGGATCCGCAAATATTGGTCCGGTCTGCGGCAGCCTAGGCTATCTCGGTCAAACGGGTGCAATTGATTTTTCGTTACTGAATCTTTTGGTTAGCATTAGAGCTGGCTGAAAATTGGAGTTTATGGCATCCTTTAATATGGTGACCCTGGTTGTAGATTTTGTTTAGATGCATGTCAGGAACTATACGGTAAAACGGTAGGCTTATTTAGCCCATATACGTGGATAAAGGTGAACGTACGTTAAAAGTCTCATTTTGAGATAATACGTTTTATAAATGTGGTATCGATTGTCTTCCCCTCTTTAAGCCGGTTTTAACGTGAAACGGTAATCCTTTGCCCGATATCTTGAATGGAGTTTTGTTTTCAAACTTAACAACCGATATTAGGAAAATGTCTTACCTGCTGGTGATTAGCGTCCTGCTTCTCACTGCTGTCAGAAGCCGTTGATCCCGTGGGTTTCTTGCAGAAGGTGGGGCAGTACCGGCGACATAAACACCTGTAAAAAGGGGAAGTAGAATTAATAGACATAAACTCTCGCCCTATTCCTATGGGGATAGGCAGAAACTACAGAACGCCACCTGCTTCATAATCCTTTAGCTTCGTTTACATTCGTCATACAAGTCCTCCATACTAAGTTACGGCCCTGGTGATCAATCTCAGCTGAAATCAGCCTTCGGCGCGGGAGATATTATAGTGCACAAGTGTGTGCGCAGACACAGGTGCACTCTCTTTTCCTTCATTCTTATTGTCCGGTGGGACGGCAATCCGACACAACTAGAGAGAGATCAGGCGCAGGGCCAACGGCTTAACGTGCTTTCCGAGGCACACCGCCAACTTCAAAACTCCGGACTATTACTAAGAAATTCCCAATGGAAAAACCCAATAACACTTTGTCCAACCCGGGAATCGAACCCAGACCCCACGCTCTGCATTCACGTTTGCGACCACGAGACCAACGGGGCAGTTAAGTACCACGCACCTGACCTTAACATGTACGTAGGCATATTATAAAGAGCCTTCATCGAAAGATATTGTGACGACGTACATTTGACAAACAACTATTAAAATCATATAAATTGCGGTCGACCTTGTGTCATTCAATTCAAACCATTGTAGTTTCATACAAGTATCCAACATATATCTCAAACTATACATTGCTACTATGCTATGACCAAAACCAAGCTCCCAAGTGTAGTGTGTTATGTTTTTGTGGATTGTATAATGGTGTATATTAGTAGGTATATAAGGTCTTTGCTGGCTGAATGAAAGCATTGTGCTTTACATAACTTGCTATAAGTGAAGCACAGTCTACATTAATGCAGGCTTGCCTAAAAAATAACTAATTGACTTGTGACTGCAAACCTTCCTCAATTTTACAACAATGTAACCCTATTGTTGACTTCATAGTTTATATTCCAGCCCAGCTCAGATCAGCACTGCATAGTAACCTACCAACATAATCAAACAATGTTCGTAATAACCTACCTTCTAGAACTTACTACAGAAAATGACGGCTGTCAAACTATCAACGTGTCTATTGCCTGACAAAAACCTAAACGGCACACAATCGAGGCTGGGACGCTATATCCTGCTCCACAGTCTCCTTTGTGTGGACTGTCGAGGGTAAATTAACGAGAACATAATAATGAACAACATCCCGTCGATAAAAGCTAAGGCCAGGCAGGTTGGCGCCAAAATTATTATTAAAGGTAAAATAGGGTAGTTTGATGTTCGTTTACTTGTTGTTGCTTTGACCTTTAACGAGGTTAAGACTAGTTAAGTGTGGGAAGTGAGGTTTTTTGCGGAAGTATATATTACGATCATAATGCTGTTATTTATAGCGGTTAGGGAAATAAAGACCAGGATGGTCATTGGAACAATCTAGTAGGTCAACGGTTAATGAAGAAGGAACGTACGAATATAATTTCTTGCTAACATTACCGTTTTAACAGGCTGGAACTGATCACTCACGAAGTTATAGATTCTTTTAATGACCTCTGCAAATTTATGACCCAAAGTTTTACTCACATTTACATCATAGTATACCGATCGGCCGCCATTACGTGACACGACAGCGTCAATCGTCAATCACGCACACATAGATCGGTACGGTGCTTCACTTTCGATATGCGTGGCGCGGAATCCATCTTTTTTTATAAGTCTATGTCTGTGACTTATCTTTTATTAATTTAATTCATCTATTAAATTATTTATTTATTCATTATTTTGTATTGTTCTTATTGCATGAAATAGATATTTAAGGAATGTCATAAAAATGTATTATGTTATACTTTGGGAATAAAGGGCTTTATTATTATTATTATTAATTGAATTCATCGCTCCGTAGAAATCATTCAAAAACCTGTCATTTTGCATTTCTTCTGATATGATATGAATGATACTGCGGCCCAACCTCTTGATGATCCTCCTTAGCCTTCGTTAACTACACTTACAAATTGAAAATATAACCATCTCCTTCCATCAACGAAAACATTCTAAAAAACTTCTCAGTATTTCCTAAACCCGGTCCAGTTTCTCCAGTACATAAAGGTACATGTTAAACAGAGTAGATAGAATTCAATAAACAGTTTGGCTCGACTCCAGCTGCTGCGCCACTGAATATATTTTAAAACGACTTAATTTCACTTCGGGGCCAGTGGACACTGTGGACAGTTTTAGCTGAGATCAATTTAAGGGGGAAGAAATTGGTCTGGACGTTTTGCTAATAAGTGATATTATTAAATTAGGCTTTAAAGACGTAGCTGGACTATGATTTAAGACAGGATGCTGCCCAAGACAACTTTCTTTTCCTTTTTCCTAAAGACATGCATGTCTGGCAAAGATGGGTTAGCAAGATATTACTTACTTTGTGTGACTCTTTCCTACCTTAAGGTGCCACTAGTCGATATTTTTTCCGAACAAATTTCGGGAGACTATTACTCTACTGTTTGACATTGTGCATCCAAATTTAAACATGATATCGTTTTGACTTATTATTACGTTTTCTCATATCACATCTGACATTGGCAGAATTGTCGACATCGGCACCATTGCCATAAAGAAAAATAGAATAGAATAGACTTATTATTAATTGTGTCTGTACGCAAACAGAATAGTAAAATAAAAAGCCATTAAAAAGTTATGAGCCAACAAAGATTTCTTTTTCTTACTACTTTTAACGTAACTTTGGATGTAAATAAGTAATAAAAGAACTGTAAAATCTTTAAAACTAAGTCCTTGCCGACAAAGCTCAGTTATCGAAGAGTTCAATAAACTTTATTTATAATTGATTTATGCAGTGGTTATTTCATGAATCTCGATTTTCCAAAGTACTTTACGAATTTTTTTACGCGCCTATCAGTTCGGAACGGTGTTTCTGTGCATGAGAACTAGATGTTGTGCGTATAGACTATAGTCTAACTGCTCATCACTTATACTAGCTCTGTCAGACACGAAGCCAGGTGAGACAGCGTGCTTTTTGGCCATGACCACCAGTGAGTTCGAGCTCGCAACTAGTTTACTCTTAAGTTAATTGTCTAATGGCCGATTTCCATAATTTACGGACCGTTATTGTTTGCCTCTTTATCAATAATGAACCAAAGACCTCACCTCCAGTTTTGCATAACAGACCCTCCCATGTGGAAGTAGTTATCACATGTAAAATTTGCTTACAAATCTATTTATAATAATAATAATAATAATATCCTTGGACATTTCACACAACGCCATTTAGTCCCAAGCTAAGCAACCTAATGCTTGTGTTATGGTAACGAGATGGCTGATAAACTACTTATATACATTTTTTTTTTTGTAAGTATTTACATATTATAGATAAAACACGAATTAAAATTAAACACGATTTATATGTCCAGTTTGGCAATAAAAAATTCTACCATTGGTAAACAAAACGATTCGTTTTTGTTTATAGGAAACGAGCATAACAGATTAAGTATTAAATAAGAACCGGGGCAGTTCTGGTTTTTTTGCGAGCTACGAACAAAACTGCAAATGTCTGCAAATCTGCTTTGATCATGGTAATAGTTTAGAATTTCAAAGGACACCGAATTTATAATTTCAAGGTTTACCTACCTCACACTATCCTCACATTTACTACCTGAATATTCCAAAGATCTCTTTATAACCCAATCAATTCAGAACCCTTTAAAGAAAGGTTCTTACCTTAATAATTCTATTAAGACGAGAACGCCCCTTGTCAGCTCGTTACTACGTTTTGTGTCCCGAAATAATGGCGCCCAGAGTGGGACACAGTCACATGATTCTAAATTTAACCTTTTATACGATTTGGTTATGCAAACACTCATTGTTTAGGACCTTGTGATAATGTATTATTTAAAACAAGCAGAAAAGGTCTTGTAGGCTTTATTTATGAACATAGAGTGATTATCTATCACAAAACATTTTTTAAGCCAAAAATTTAAAATGAAATCTTTTAAAATTAATAATTGAAACACGCAAGTCAGCTTGTTCTGAAATAATAATTCTTTTTACGAACTATGTCCACAGTGTGTACCTCGTTGGGTGCCATAACCACGCAATGACACCCAACATGGGACCCATAATGACTTTATCACAAAAAAACTGTACAACACTACTCTTTCCACTGATTTAAATAGCATGAACAACAACAAAACACCCGGCATCAGTAGACACTCCTATCAGAAATAATGACAAATTCAGTTCAAAGCGTCCTTTTAACTCAAACCTAATTATGTCAAACACACAAAGAAACGATACAAAAAATTACAAAATGTAATGTGTCGGATCCAGATGTTTGACGCACATTGTTATACGGCTTGTATAGTATTATACCTTATTATAAATTGCTAATTAGTGCTATAATATTATTCTTAATTAATTTGTGATAATATTGACTGTATATAATAGTGTCCAAAAATAAAAGAATTATTATTTTTATTAATCAATTTGATTTGGAATAATTAGACACAACGATCGATGTGGATGGCCCAAATCTCGTTCCTAATTAGATTTCCCAATACCCGCCTAATTCAGAACCCAAACGAAGTTTACGGATAGAACTACAAGAATTAAGAAAATCCATAATACCTACTTTCTAATAATAGACTATTTCTCTATTTTTTTATAATAAACTACCAAGCCACGTTCAAGATCTAAGCCTTAATAAATTCAAATCATTCATTAAACGTAAGTTGTGCCAGAAAGCTTTTTATACCGTTAAAGATTATATTGAGGACAAAAAGGCTTGGGATTGAGCTGCTTCCAATTTTTTTTTTTTTAACATTTTGAATGTTTTAATTATTTTTTTTTGTTTCTATGTACACATTGACATTAATGAATTTTATTTAAACAATGACATTTGCTTACTTTGTAAAGTATTATATTATTTTAATTATTGTGCATGTGAAGACAATGTGGGTCACATTTTTTTAATTTTTATTATTCTCTCTGTTGTGTTAGTTTTTGTCTAGGTCTGGCAGTTTGAGTAATTTATGTGGCCTACCCAAATGTCCTTTCTTTGGTATTGTTCGTCGAATCGTTGAGCTCCTTAAGTTTTGAGTTGAGCTACACGATTTCTGACAAATGCGTGCACTGACTGGACAGGTCCTCTCAATCTGTGTGGTTCTTTCCTCAAAAGACCATCTCAGACATCGATCTACATGGTCTTCATATAACCTGACCAAGATTATGATGTCTGGACTTTAAAAGAGACTGTGACCTCTGAGTTTGTTTCGGCCTTTCTTCTCAGAGTAGTCAGATAGGAAACGCCGACCTCATCTAGTTTTTTTTATAAAAAATATGATTGACGTGTAAAAGTGTTTGTACAAACCTACTTACAAAATAAAATCATTTATCATTTATCATTTATCTAAACTTTCGACCCCTGACCTTCTCAGATACCATACTTCGAACCCACGCCATATATTTAACACAATAGAGCTTGAATGGACTGTAAGGAATACAATTAAGGACGGGTCAACCCGGCCTTATCGAATTACTGGAAACTGTGCTTTAAGATAGCTTGTATGGGTGTTATATATGTTGCTGGTAATGGGGTGTTGCACCTTTTTTTATTAAAAGAAAAAAACATGTGGTCTTCAATGTGCCACGTCATTATGAGTAGGACATAGTTTTTTAAAGCAGTGTAGTATTTTCAAAAGGTAAAAAGAAAATGCCTGGTCTTCATATTACATAGACAGGCTCACTACTTGTTATTATTATTTATTTATTATTTATTTAATACTTCAAGCACAAAAATGTACAGAGGCGGACTTAATGCCATAGGCATTTTCTACCAGTCAACCTTTGGGTGATGCAGAGACAAACAATGGTAGGTGCAATAATGAAAATTGAGGAATAAATATTTTAAATATAAAGATACGCATAAACGTATTAAAACTATGAATATAATATATACCCAATTACATATAAATATAAGCACAAATAAATTGTTGTAATTGTTCTTCTTAGCGTTTCGATGGCAAAAAGTTCAAACATCTGTGGTCCAATATTAAGCTGTGCGAACTCCGCTCACTGACGCAGTCATAAAATCATCGCACAGACGATAGGGCATGCGGCAAAGTAACTTACTAGGCTTACTGCTAGTAAGTTACTTTAATAACCCTTCGATCCAAAAGCTTTTAAACATAATGTGTCTGAACAATGGCAGCAGAAACTAAAAACCTAACTAGATTAAATAACTCCCAACAGTCCTTACACAGGTTCATTTTACACAAGAGACATAAAAAATTGCAAATACTACAATCGGCTTTGTAAACAAAATAAAACATTTAAAAAACCCTCAAAACATTTTTAATATTTCACCCACTCCAAAGCTGGAATGCTTAAATAAAACCTGCGACACACGGCCGCTCGATTATTATGAAACAAAAAAATAGGTCGAGTGCACTCAACGAATCCAATAACTATTTGTAAGTCCATCCTCCCGTGTGCAAGTACCCTCACATTATACACTTATACTTTTAAATTTACCGTTGTATATTGCACCGTATTTTCGTCAAGTAAGGTTGAATTTTGCTTGTGTGCGGTATAAGCACAGGTATAGGAGTGAGTGTACCAATGGTTATTGACAGGCTGTTAAGTAATGCTCCGTTATTTGTCATAAGTCGTCTATTGAAAGAGGGATATACGCTGTAATATTTTCCTCCTTATATTTCCTTTGATATCTATTTCGTACATAGTTGTCTTCTTTTTTTCTATTTTCACTGCAATTGGAGATACGTATTATGCCAATATTTTTCACACACTTTTTTATCTTCTACTAGTCCTACCCAACAATACCACACTTTGCGCCGGTGTATACTTAACTATACACCGAGGTATCTCTTTTCCCAGGGCGGTGTATAGTTGACTATACACCGGCTGGTCCTGGAGAATATGCCAATATTTCTGGGTTGCACTTTTAGCACATAGGTACTCGTATGAACGTTGGCGCTGAGTGTGCTGAAATTCTCATAAAGTAGTAGATGCAGTATTATCTCTCCTTCTCCCTAAAAGGACAACCTCGAGATGGACTAAAGTCCATCTCGAGGTTGTCTTTAAAAGATCGCTTTTAGCGATAAGAACAATAAGATTGAGCGCTGACAATTCGCTTCAAAACGACTTGAAGATCATTAATGTAGATATCATAATAGTGCAAATACTCAACCACCTGTAGATTTCCATGAACAGTTTTCAGAGCTTCCAAAACAATAAATAATTATCATAAACCGGATAACCGCTTGCAAAGTCTCGACTACTCGCACCTTAGCGAACGGTACTTGCAACAATACAGCTTCCAAGACGTTTAATTTTAATTAACGCTCACTAAGACATGAATTATGAGCCGAGATTGTGCGGCTCCCGATTACACAACGTTTTACATTTCTCTGTAAGCAATATGGTATTAAGTTGTAGGTATTGTCTGAGATATTTCTAGCAATTTAGTCTTAGATGTAAACTATTTACTGGGAGACTAAGAGAGCTTGAGGATTTTGGATTTAAATGATTGTTGGTTGTAGCACATGGACTGGAAAAGTTTGTAGTTGCTAGAGTTTGGGATAAGCCTTTTTGTGGGATTCAATTAGAAGTCCTAATTTTTGTAAGAAAATTCAAAGAAAACTAAGAAATTGTAAAATATGTCTGGCTTTTTTCAATCTAGATAATGTAATATATCAAACTTTTGTTTCATCATCATCTTAATGGAAGATGCTCTGTGTCGTCGTGGACGAACGAGCTTAGACTAAACTCAACCATAAGTTGGTTTAATGCCAATTTCACCAACGAAACTGAACGCATTCAGCACATCTCAGCTCCGTTCAAGAGTTGTCACTGTCCATTTTCCACAACAAATTATGACTATTCAACGCGCTAACAGAATAGAAGTAAAAATATTTACACAATAATTTATTTCTAACAATAAAATAATGAATATTGCTTCTTACCTGATAAGAAGCGTAGCGAAGAGCACGGCAAGCAGCGGCAGCAGCGTCCCGAAGCACGCGAGGAACAAAGTCTGGACGTCCGAGTAGCCTGAGAAAACAGACAAAACTGCGACAGTTCACATGACAGGGCAGCTTGGAATACGAGTACTAACTTGTGCTGGCTCGTCTAGTAGACGGGTACTAAACATACACAGGCCTCACACAGACCACCAAGAGAAAAGATTTTGGAAAGTTCTTTATGAGTTTCTTCCAGAAAGTCGCGCTTAGTCCTACTTGGAAATTTTTCAAAATGACGGCCAATTCCATTAAAAATCTAGTCGCAATCTCATCTCAGTGACAAAAAAAAACTAAATAAAAGTAGTTTTTTTTTTTTCACAATAGTTACATCGATTTTACTTTTATAGGTAGGTCTGTTATATCCAAATATCATACAACATCGGTAAATGTATTATAGTTTCGACTACGCATAGACACTCCATCAAATCTAGTTGACATGGTATAAATCAGAAAGATGGATATCGCTGATTCTGTTAGCTAAATCCCCGTTGTATTTGATGACATGTTTTGTTTTGGTTATTGTATTTTTGAGACCTATGTTCAACTGTAAATATTCTAAATCTAAGTAGATTGAAAACTAATTAGGATATATTTGGACATGAGCAAGCATTGTTATCGAAAACAGGAATATGAGTATTATGAACCAAATGTTACCTAAACCCTTAAAAATACGTTTTTCTCAAATCACGTTCGTAATAATATTTATATTCACTTCCAAATGCTTGCACTCTCGTGAGATCTATATACTGATTTAATAAAGCTGAAGAGATTGTTTTTTATTTGAACGTGCTAATCTGTGAAAATGCCATTCGGATTTGAAAAAATATTATTTGCAATGGATAGCCTATTTCTTGAGACAGGTTATAGACTATTTAACATCACTCTACAACCCTTAGGAGACAAATAAAAAGAAAAAAGAACGCTAAGTGAAAACGAAGTTAAAGCGCGGACGAGCGATGCGACGCGACGCGGTGGGTCGGGGGAATAAGAAATTTCACGCGGACGAAGTCGCGAGCGGAAGCAAGAAACAAAGAATAGGTAACTACTGAAATATAATCAAACAAAACAAGTTCATTTCCGAAATATGAACAACCTAAATTATATATTTTTACAAGTCTGACTGTACAAGAACATATCCATGTCACAAGACAGTTAGTAGGTACTGTTAGTAGTAAATACATTAAACAAATTACATAAACACGCACTCTAGCGCTTAAAGTGCACAAACAAAAGCGCACTTACTCCTTTGTAAATAAAAGGGCTATAAAAAGGTCATAAACCCGCAATAGCCTTCAGGTGTACACCGATGTGTTTTCATAAGCATGTACACAGTTTCCTACCTTTAGAAGTGGCTGTATGAAAACTGTAATATTGTTCATAATAAAAAGTTTCTAGGAATATAAAGTTCGGGGAAAAGCAATGGAGCGAACGTAAGAAGAAATTACTGCTGAGACGTGGGTTGGTCGTATATTTTCATCGCCGTCTGAAAGTCTGTTAGTGTCAATTATCTCTTTTATCAGTTCGGTGGCAACCGAGCAGAAGTGTCCTTAGTCGTACGAGTTAAAATATAGCATAGGTTCAATAGAAAATGAACAGAATATAATTATCGGTAACGTGCATTTGCACACAAGCCAATTTGAGCTCCATACCTGTAGCGTTATGATTGGTTTAGTTTCGCTACGATAAAACTGAATTTGAATTGTAATAATATGAAAATAGCAAAACTGTTTTGTTATCGAAGTTGAAGCGGCGTTGCAGTGGAGCATAAAAATAATATAATATGCATATTTCTTGTACAAAACTCCTTTGCTTCAGACCTGCCCTGTTTAAATACCTCGTAGCGATACATAGAAACAATTAAAATAGTACAAAGTTCAGAGATAATGGCAGCTAACAACGCTTACATGCTTCAAATAAGTCAATTTCCGACTTTCTTTGAACCAAACATTCTAAACTTGGGCAGTCGTCCAACTGGCACCCAAGGTGGGACCGGTCTATCTTGCCGCTGCTGAAAATCTCGGCGCTATTCCGTTACAAGCATCGATTTTACGTGACCAAACTACCAATTAGCCGGTTGAAGAATTAGCCAATAATAAGCCGCAATGAAATTGTATTACTAGCTCTTTTTGTTTTGTCTGCTTTTATTCGGTTCATTCGGTTTCTTATTTATTGGGAGGATTTATCAGAATTTATATACCTAGTTGTATTAAAACGATATTTTTGAGTTTCATTTTTATACTCAACAAAAGTGGCGGTCACTTACTTAGTCAGATAGTTGAAGCTAGTGGCCTTTTCCAAAGCGTAAATTCTAATACAGAAGAGCAGGCAAGAAATTCCATGGTAACTCTTTAAAACACATACACAATAAACTCATGCTTTCTTCTTGTAGTAGGTAGATAATACGTTACGCCAGCTGCCACGATTCTCATAGTCCGTTTGCTTCGTTTATGTTCATACATCTCGTCATACACGCACGTCGGTTGCTAGTACTACGCATCTGACCTTTCTGAAGAACAACAAGGACTTATGTCTGTCCATATCCACACCCAACAAACTCGCTACCTAAGTAACAGTTCAATATTGTTTGATTTCTCTCCCACATCCCGTAATCCGATTGAGAAACGGAAAGTGATCTATTACTGCAAGTTGAGTGTTAAAACGATTTCCTTATAAAAACTTCTGTTAAATTTCTGACAACGAACTCCCTTTTAATCCTAAATAACTTTAAATGCTTTCAAATAATTTCATAGTTATCAATAACTTTGCTGAAACTTCAGCAGCAGAACGAACTGGAACAATGGCCGCCGATTCGCTGGAATTAAACAGCTCTAATTGACACAAACAATGTAAACAGCTTTTGAATAACAAACACGATGGACAAATGGAGCATCATTTGTTCTGTCTATGCATTTAATTATAATTTGTGAACAGTACAAACTCTCATCCATTATTGCGGAATCAAACATTAATGTGCATGGTCCAAGTTGTTGGGAATCATGTTAGGAGGGTGATTGTAAGAAATAGTACGTATTACCTACTCATTTACAAACTTTTCCCGATGAATAATTATAATTTTAACAGTGTATTAATGACAAGACAATCTGAACAGATCTAAAGGCCTATTCCCGTGATTGAAAACGTTCAAAAGCCAGTCGCAATCTCGTCTCATCGACAATCAAAGTCAAAAACTTGTCAAAAATGAGTTGAGTGTCAGAAAAAGACGTTAAGACTGAGAATGTTCTTAAAATTACGAAAATTGCCCTTCTGATTCTGCTGTCCATATTCACTGTATTTTCATTTTCCAAACCATGATCTACCGCTTTAATAATAAATTCAAACATTAATTTTACATAAACCACTTTACCAACAACGAAAAGAAAAAATCAAAACCAAAACAAATTAAACTGCAATTCGAAACGGTTCTTACAGTTTTTTCTCTTTTTCCATTACCTTACTTTTCCCATTCTAAGTTTACTTTCGCCCCCGCTCTTAGCACACACCATACGCTTCAGTGCTGCCGTGGTCCCTTAGGGACTGAATACAAATTTGCACTGAGCAACGAGCCAGCGAGATAAATTTTGAAAATGCCCCGCTAATTTGTCAAAAAAAGGAACCCGGGACAAAGAAGACCGTAGCGGGCTATATAATACTTTCTACCCTCATTCGTGTATTTAGTCACAGTTATATTGTTAGAAAAATATTAATTTGAATATAAAGAAAGAAAGAAAATACACACACACACACACACAAACACACAACACATATGACACATATAACACACACACACACACACACACACACACACACACACACACACACACACACACACACACACACACACACACACACACACACACACACACACACACACACACACACACACACACACACACACACACACACACACACACACACACACACACACATAACACATATACAAGAAAGGAGGCCCCTTATTATCCTACTACGCTTTGGAATGGGCAACTAGCTTCATATTTCTGACTGACCGACTCCTTGACAATTCAAAAGTGCCTGTAAATGGTTTAATTGAAAAATGCTTTGAGTTTGAGTTCAGGAAGTGGGTGAAAAGGCATGAAATAAAAACGGTTGGTGCAAACTAAAGCGAGACACGCACCAAACAGATGCAAGTCTTTGTAACTTGATCAAAGAAGTAGAAATTGTAACTGTAAGTACAATTAGCTTGATTCATCTGAATTTTAAGGTAAAAGGTTTTTAAGGTTTTTTTACATCGGTTAACAGGTTTTTTTAGCTTCGGCTAAGACTCAACAAAAAGCAATCATTAATACCTCTCACAGTACTATTCCTAACCAACATGAACCCATCATTAGTCACAAAAGTCCGCCAAGACACATATTATACCTCTATGAAACGTATTCCCACTAGTTATAAGCCCCAGGTGCAATGATCCAGTTCTCACTCCATTCAAAGTCTTCTTGATTATAAATTTAGTGTCTAGAGAGCGGTCAGGTGGACTAAAAGATAAGCCAAGCACAATACATAGAGCCTTATTATGAAGGCAGTAAAGGTGAATTTTATTTGCTAGTGGTTACTAATATTCCTCTAAATACTAAAGCACTCTCAGCATATTTTATTCAGTTGTTGAGGTAACTTAGTTAAACATGAATACTTAAATTGGCATACTGCTAACAGCTCAAGAAAAACTATGACTGCTTGAGCTTTTGAAATATTTCTCTAAGGATTTTTATTTACATAGTTCCTATTTGATTAACAACTAAAATAACATATGTGAATACTCACTCGTATCGGGCGCCAAATCGTTATCCACTTCATGTCCTGTGATGTTCATCATTAGCGCACTTCTATTCTCCTTCGATGGCTTGGCCACCTCCACCAACTCCACATAATCAATCTTCTTCAGCACATCACTACTGTTCCTGTCTCTTTCCGTTTCGCTGACATTCCTATTCGAAAACTCACTTTCATTTATCTTCGCAGCTATCAAAAATTCAAATTTTGGCATGTCCTCTGCGAACTCAGATTCTGGCCTAAACAGAATGTCAGTTATCGTATCTTCTCTGTCTGTTTCCGAATTGATGATGTCATCTAGCAGACTACTTGATATGTTCATTTGCTTTTCGACCGCACCCGGTTCCCCGCTCGGTATCTCCATCATTCTCTGCTCTAATCTGTTCGTGTTCTGATCTTTCATAACCTTCTTTGATAGATCTTCGTCTCTGCCTTGTTCAGCATTCATGAGACCTTCTAGTTCTGATTTCGATGTTCTATCTGTCTCTCTTATTTCTTCGTCTGTCTCCTCGGCCACGACAAGAGTATCAGAGTTTGGATCAATAGGTATATTATAAGTGTTATTTTTATTTCCAAACTTGATGACGATATCTGTGGTGTTACTGTTCATGTTGGAGTATGGTCTCGCGTGGACTATGTCAGCTGTTAATAAAGCGTTCAAGAGGAAGAACATGAGTTTTAATTTAACGTTAGTCATTTTTGTTCGATCAAGGGTTCATTATTATTCTTTTAGTGTCAGTTCATTTTTGATAAGAGGATTTTTGTATCTTCAGTGTCTGCCGGCGAACATCTGTGGACAAAGAACAGTTATCTATTAAAGTTTGCACTAACTTGATTAATGTCTGGTAATAACAATGGCTGGCTAATTAATTTTTTCACGTGGACGCTTGCTTTGTGATGGAATTGATTGATGAAACTTTATTATTAAATAAGCTACAATATTCTATTGTATTTTCATTTCATTGGAAACTAGTTTCTTATTAAGTGTCTACCAAATATTTCTGGAACTAGCTGAAGTTAATAAAATAATTATTCTCTGAAAGTTTGGCTACGAAATAATGTTTTAATTTGTACTTAATCAAATTGCGCTAACCTAGATTTTGATACAACACGATACATTCTTTCTATTCTGAAAACAGCCTATAAATGAACCAAGTCCCAAGCCGTAAGGGCCATTAGGCCAGTGCATCCACAACGTACAACTCATCACATTAACCATGTTAATACGACACAAAATATATTCACCGCACGAACCGTTACCCGCGATCTAAACAATGTAATTGGTCTAACCGGTGAACGGTTCAGTCTAGCCCTGCTCGTTGACCTAGTTCTGAACGTGTAACAATGTAGCGATGCGTTTAACTAACCCGCGTATATAGCGAGGTAGAAGTTGTGCTCTGTCTGATAAATTGTTGTGGAAACAACTGTGGTCTAGCGTACGTATAGCCTGATTAATCGGTTGAAGGACACTGAACGAGAGACAGTAGAAGTTTTATTGTTATTACTCCCATGGGCGTTTGGTGTCCCTCAGAGTGTTAACAACAGTGGTTCTTGTATTCACGTTGGCCCGTTTTGGTACATTTACAAGTATATTGTGAAATTAGCTGTGCCCGCGACTTTCGCGTTTGGGAAAAATTTGATTTCATGGATTTTTGTTTATTTGCGCGGAACTAAAATTAATTGTTTTCTAAATAAAGTAGCCTCTCTTTATAACATCAGCTACATGCCGGTGAAAGTCCCATCAAAATCGGTCCAGCCGTTTCGAAGATTAGCCGAAACAAACAGACACTTCAATTTTATTTATTTGTAGAGATGTTCAGATAAGTTTTTTATCTACACTAATATTATAAAGAGGAAAAGTTTGTTTGTTTGTAATGAATAGGCTCAAAAACTACTGGACCGATTTAAAAAATTCTTTCACCATTCGAAAGCTACATTATCCACGAGTAACATAGGCTATATTTTATTTTGGAAAAATAGGGTTCCGTAAGATATTCGGGTTTTTCGGACACAAGGTGTAAAAAATCAACCAGAAAAGTTACTTATTTTGCGTACGCTGCCTAAACTATAAAAGATAGAACCATAAAATGTTCTAATTAATTGTAGATCTTATAAATATCTACAAAAAAGTCCGCGACACACTATACCTATCTATGTCGAGTGAGGCACAACAAGTGAATGATTAAAATTGGACGTTTGGTTTTGAAGTTATGGCGAAATTTAAATATTACGATTTCTGCTGAACGGCCCGTTGCGAAGTGGGCGTCACCAAGGCGGGGGTGCGCGTGCGGGAGGGGAGTTTAGATCTATGAGTAAGGTACCCACGCGGCTCAGACGCGAGGTCGGCTCCCTACGCAGCAGTCGTGCGCGAAGTCTAATAATTTTCGTGTTTTTTTTTTTTAGATTTCCTTCTTAAAACTACACCTACGCAAAAGTTCTTCTCAGAGCTAAACAACAGTTCTTTTCAGGGCTAACCAACAGTTCTTTTCAGGGCTAATCAACAGTTCTTTTCAGGGCTAACCAACAGTTCTTTTCAGGGCTAAACAACAGTTCTTTTCAGAGCTAGAATATTACACGCTATTAACATTTTCTTAAACATTTGAAAATGCCTAAGAGAGCCAGGTCTCAACTTTCTAAACATAGTTCTCAAGCACGGGCAGCAAGAATACGTCGTATGGGAGAATTTTCACCTGAACGTTCACAACGCCTTGCACAACAAAATCTGAGAACCTTCGAATCTGGGAATTGACCTGGGAATCATTTTGCTGACCGTGTCTTTCCTGGGTAGGCTTTTTGCAGCGGTAACCGACATCCACGCGGGCGGAGCCGCGGGCGACCGCTAGTATTTTATATTTTTTAAATGGTCCTATTTAAGCACGGTAAGTAGGTACAATCAATTTCAATAAGGAAAAAATTATGTAAACACAGACAAGGATTCATTTTATTGTCTAGGTGTGGTCTAGGTAAGTACAGACACCAGCATATCAAGCTACCCGAAACTGTCAAATTTTCTCAATGAACTTTGAACCTTATGCTTTAGCGATAAAGTTGAAAATCTATTAAAGAAATTTGACAGATTGTAGTAGCTTGATGTGCTGGTGTCTGTACAATCATTATTCCATAATGTTGTATCAATACATTCCTGAAATTACGTATACATTTTAACTTTTGTGGCATAAAGTTATGTTCTATAGACATATAATAAAATCTTAGCGAAATCAAAACTGTACAAGTGTACATAATTTTTTTAAATGTTGTTACTACGAGTTATATATAGTTTTTAAGAATTGTTGTCTGTTTGTTTGAATATATTATGCTTCTAACACGTACAACTAGACCGTACGTCGCTTGCTCCCGCGCCTGTGACCGTGTCACCTTTTCTAGTTCCCTGTATATCTTGGCTGCTGAGACCAAAACTGCAAAAGTATACAGGGACATTTGGCTGTTATTTTAGTATATTGTGGTGTCTTACGACTTCCACGCGAACGAAGTCGCGGGCAGAAGCTAAGCTAGTCTATAATAATATTATAAGAGGTAAAACTTATGACTTTGTATGTAGGTGGTAATCTTCGAATCTACTGATCCGATTCCGAAAATTCTTGTACTAATGGGAAGCTACAGTATTCCTGAGAGTGATAGGATATACTTTATGTTAAAAAAAGCAATTTCACCCGGACGAAGTCGCGGGCAGAATCTAGTAAGCAATAAAGCATAGTAACAATATTGCCTATAAACAAACAAAGCCTGTAGACAATTAGAATTAATAATTGTTCGCGTATACATTTTATTTAGGCAGACTGCAGGTACCTACTTACCCCCTTACTAATAAACGTATTATATCAGATGAATACACACCGATTTCTCTCTTTCAGTCGTCAGTAATTTGACTTTTTGAAAGAAGAAGACAAAGCGTTTTGTAACTACACAGACGCTATACAACTTTTATTAGTAAGGGTGTATGTGAACAACCGTCATAATTAAGGGAGTGTAGTGCATGCATGCTCTTGAGTGGTGTGTGTGAGTGGTTGTGCTTGGTGACTGGATTTGGGTAATATTATAGAGTTTGTTTGTCTATATTATGTTACTACTAGCTGCGCCCCGCGGTTTCACCAGCGTAAGTTTCGATTTAGGGGTATGAAAAATAGATAGTAGCCGATTCTCAGACCTAGTGAATATCCATATAAAATTTCATAAAAATCGGTCAAGTCGTTTCGGAGGAGTATGGTAACTAACATTGTGACACGAGAATTTTATATATTAGAAGATTTTGTAAATACTTCTACATAATTATTACCTTAGACTGTCGGCTTTTAAAATTATGTTAATATTTCAATCTTTAGTAGGTAGAATATTTCGGTGTAAAAAAATTAACAATTTCATTATCACGTGTATTCTTTAACCTGTCAAGCTCCGCGCGTATCTCATGTGATACAATACAATAGAAAAACAATTGTGTCTCATTAGCAGATTTTGAAAAATTATCACAGTTTTATGTTATTAGCATTTAAATATTGCTACTGTCCGCTCTTGGGCATCCATCTTGTTTCTCGAGAACATTTTACGTAGCACCAAGTTGAAAAGATCGGCCAGTCAGCAAGATTAATAGCCTGATTCTCTGCCCAGAATGCGCCGGACGTGAAATGTCTTTAAAAACTGATTCCACGCTTACTGAAACGAAGAAGATCAATAGTCTACCATAATACATGTTTACTGACAATCCTTATCTAATCTGAGAGAAAAGATGTGGAAAAGATTTGATTTTTTGTATGTGTGTTTATAGCGCTTTCAAGCTAAAACAGCTGAACGGATTTTGATGAAATTTTGCATATCGGTAGACCATTGCCTGATTTAGGACACAGGATACTTCTGACATTCCCGCGGGATCGGGTGAAACCACGGCGCAGCTAGTGTGTGCATAAAGTCAGGGAAATTAATTGTTAAACAAAGAAGACGACTGACGTCAGTACATAACACACACACGCTTCCGACTTCGCCCGTGTCTCGGACTACGCCGACGCGAACATTCACAGCGTGTTTAAACACTTGGTAACCACAAGTACAGCGCGCGTCGCTTCGTGAGATAAAAATACTATACTAACACTAAATAAATGTATTTTCTTTTTTTCTTTCATCCTCCTTCCTCCATCACACCCTAAATTGAATCATTTCCACTCCCGTCAATCCAACATAAATGAACACGCAACTACAATAAGCAGTACATACAAAATTCACCAAAACGCAATCTGGGCTTCACGAAGCCGGAGTAAGGAGCGCCCAAACTCGGCAGCAGTGAGGAGGGCCCTAACACCGACAGCTTGTGGCCCATACCGTATGAATTAGGAATGACTTGCCGGCAATTTGTCAAAGTCAAGAGTGGCGGCTCATTCTGTTGAATGACATGTCTTTTGGGGTTTTTTATTATTGGTTTAGCTAACTTGAGATTTAGGGGAAAATAATAGGTTTTCTGAGACATAGTTTTTTTTGGAAATTAAACTACCAAGTAGGAGCGTTTTCAGACACAAATCTCAAATGCCACAGCCAATCCCGGAAAAAGTATCTGTAATTATAGTTTTTCGCGTGGTAACTGAACCGGCTACACGTAGCGCAAAATTCAATCTTACAACCACTGCGCCAACCGTGCTGTCAGTCATTTATTTGCGGTAATACCTACAAAAGGTGGTTAATAAATATTCTTGTGCGATGACACATTTCGCCATATTTTTTCATGCAAAGATTAAAAGATATCTTTGTAGGGTGCTTTAAATAAGGAATTGTCTATACCTAAGTACAATTGTAGATTCTTTTTATCGTATTGATGGCAAAAAGTTCAAACATCTTTGGCCCGAACAGCTGCTCGAACTCCGCTCACTGACGCAGTCATAAGATCACACAGTGACACACACACAGCACACACAGAGTGTGCAGTGAGTGCACAGGTGACATGCTGCGCGGGATGGAAGATGGGCCATTGTCTGTGAGGAGGTACCGCATACGCTCAAATATAGGCACAATTGAAGATAATATTAATAAACATGAATTTATTTATAAAAATTACATAAGTCTTGCAGTATAGGTAGCAGCTACATCCTTTGGTATTTAAGATAATTTAATGTCAGGGTGACTTTCAAATAACCCATTTGAAAATGTTGGGGCTTTAGAATCATTGTGGTGGAAAACCTCAAAGATCCAAAACAACCCCAAACCTCACAAAGATACTTGTTTGTTATTTACGCAAAATCTTCAAAGTGTATTTATTTTCATGATCGGCGTTAGCCACATAGGTCCAGAGTATACAGAGACTAAAACCGATGTCGAAATTATTTAATTTACATACATATATATTATAGCGATGCGACGCGGTCGGTCGGGGGAAGATGAATTTTCACGCGGACGAAGTCACGGGCAGAAATTAGTACCTATTATTAATAATTTATTACATCTGGAGGCCTTTCTACCGTGTTAGAGCCATTATTGTTTTTCTCCAAGATGAAAGAATCATCCTGTTCATCATCAGCTCATCACTCACCATCACACGACCCAGGGACTGCTAGGACACGGACCTCTCGGTGAGAGGGAGTGGGCCGTAATCTACCACGCGAGACCAGTGCGTGTTAGAAGATGTCACATGTCTTCGAATTTTTGGTTCTAGGACATGCCGGTTTCCTCACAATGTTCTCCTTCACCGTATTGAGAGCAATGGTGGGATATAATAAATTTTACAGAAAGCAAAGTGCCTGTGGCAAGTCGTGGCGTGACCACTGGGCAGCTGGGCCACTACTGCAGTTTTATAATAAAAAATACTTTAGGTATCTTTTTTTTATATAAAATTCTAAGTCCTGACTAACTGATATATCAACGCATACCCTAAACCACTGGTTCTAGAGACATGAAATTTGGTGGGTGTGTTCTTTATGAAGAGTAGGTATCCACTTGGAAAAGGTTTTTCGAAATTCCACCCCTTAAGAGGGTGAATTGGGGGGGTTGAAATTTCACGCGGACGAAGTCGCGGGCAGAAGCTAGTACATAGATAAAATAGTATAAATCCCACTAGCTGCTTTACCCGGCGATTTCATCCACACGATGGTTCCCACAAGAACCGTGCATTTTTCAGATACTGCATCAAGGAAGGCACAAAGACGACAAGCCAACAAATACACTTTCGCGTTCGAAATATTAGTAGCATATCTAAAACTAAAGCTTCAATCTTTACACAAAAGTACTAGATTGTACGCGGGGATATAAAATAGCTAGCCTAGGAACAACTAACGAGTTATCTCCGCTCTTAACGGCCAGTATAAAAGTGATAAAATCCGGGCGCGTGTAGAGAGCACTTTGTGAACTATTTTACCGGGAGCGTGCTTATCTCTGTCACGCTACCCGCCAACATCTAGTACCTACATATATTTTACGTAGACATGTGTACAAATTTCACCAATTGTAGGAAACCTTCACTTTAATAATATAAAAATAAATTTATATTACAACAGTACCTATATCATTTTCTTTCATAATGTACAAGTTTGCTAATTAAAAGTGAAGTGATTTCCTATAATTTCGATTCATGCGGGATCTATAATTATGTCAAAGACTGTGGATTAATGCTATGTAGGTATTAAATCGGTAAGCCTTTATAAATAAATAATAGTATTACATATCTTACGTGTTTAACTAGGTACATGATACAACGGTAATCCTAAAAGAGATAACATGAGTAAAGTACATATCATGACGTCACCAACGATGTACTAAATCCCCTGCAAATAGGGGACAAGCCTATTGCCAAATTGTCTCCGGGCTGCTACTAAGAATTTCTAAATAGAAAACCCTATTGCCCGACCCGAGGACCAAACCTAGGACACAATCCTCAACAGTTGCGCTTGCCACTACACCAACGAAGTAAGCATTAAATTCATCAATATATATTAGACTCGCATGTTTCGATCCCGTGGGAATATCGGGATAAAAAGTATCCTATGTCCTAAATCCACTGTCTATCCTTGTGACAAACATCGAAATCTGTTCAGCCGTTTTAGCTTGAAAGCGTAAGGCCCTTTTTACACGACACGGTTTCAGTAGTGCTTGGCCAGACAGCAACGCGAGCGCGGCGCGGCGTACTCAAACATAAGAACTTCATTTGAACGTCCATAGTCGGCACGCGGACGCGGTGAGCGGCGTGGGCTGCGCCTGGAACTCACGCCAAAGCTCGTTCATACAAATGGCCGCAGTGAGTGCGCGGGTGGCCCTCGCGTTAACCGAGGTTCTCAAACTAGTTCGACCTTTTTTTGTAATAAATATAAGTCTTCTTCATGCATATTATATTTTGACCCACACTCATAACGAAGCCGCGCTCGACTGTGGACAGACAGATCGCGCGCGTTCCCGCACTCGCGCCGCTCCCCGCTCCGCGCTGCCAGGCTGGGGTACGGCGTATAAACCGCGCCGTAGAAAAAATGTGTCCGGTAACGTTCGTTCCATAGTGATCCATACACACGCCGAATAAACTGTAGGTTTTTACGGCAAGAAAAACGTGTGTATAAAGTGACTAACACACAGACAGATCAAATATTTTCTCTTTATAAATTAGTTTAGAAAACCTCTATGGCCAAGAATACGATGTCTAAAAAAATCCAAGTTTAGTCTTGTAGAAGCATTGAACCTACATTCTCATAACCTCAGACACGCTTACTTAAGCAAAATCAATGAAGCGGTTACATGAGCTAGATTTTTGAGATAAATTCCCGCCAGCGTGCTAGAGATTATTATAGGTTGCCGGGAGCGTGCTTATCTTGTGTAACGTGCCAGCCTAAATGAAGCGCACATTTTATACTGAATCATGTAAAAAGGCTTTGGTTTTAGTATCTCCACAAGGTAAGAAAAATCACAATTAGTCTCTCTTGCCCTTATCATAATTTATTTGGAGTTGGTGCAACATGACTTCTTCTTGTTCCTTACGTCTCTATTAGTCGTCATCTCCTTTCTAGCCGTATCATCTTTCATACAATCCATCCATCATTTCTTTGGTCTTCCCCTGCTCTTAGAGCCTTCCAAATTCATACTCGACACTTTCCTCACGACACAATTTGTCTATTAATATTATATGCTAAAAAGCGGCAACAGCAATTTTTCATACATGGCTCGAACTTGTCCCTTAAGTCGTCGCCTCATGTTCGAACAGTACTTCGTCACGTCGGCAGTCTCATGCGTCACTCGACATGTAATCCCTTGGGGCCCATTCCATTTTTCCTTTTAGTAGGCACAGGCCAGTTTGGCAGAGGCAATGAGGGTAACGTTAACCACTTTTGCTCTTGAGAATACCGCTGCGTTACATTTCTAGGCACACGGAGACGCCAACAGTCGCAATTTGTTCGGAACGTCAGAGAATAAAAGGTATTGTGCTTTTAAAACTCTGAACGTAACTTCCTATTTCATACAATGCTACGTTTAAAAAACCGCCCAAGAGCGAGTTGGACTCACACACGAAGGGTTCTGTACCACCATACAATATTTAACACTACATATAAAATAACGGAAAAAAATCACGTTTGTTGTATGGGAAAAACAGAATAAAATAAATATTTAAGGGGGGCTCCCTTAAATATTTATTTTATTCTGTTTTTAGTATTTGTTGTTATAGCGACAACAGAAATACACATTCTGTGTACATTTTAACTGTCTAGCTGTCATGGTTCATGAGATACAGCCTGCTGACAGACGGATGGACGGACGGACAGCGGAGTCTTAGTAATAGGGTTCCATTTTACCCTTTGGGTACGGAACCCTAAAAAGATAGAATACCGTCTATGTCGGTAGCCATTTTGTTGGAATTAGAAAGTTCACAGCGATTGCGAAAACGTCTTTTTTGACAGAATTCCAATTACGACCAGTGACTGGGAACTAAGCTAATAACCCAATTACTTTTTCTTTGCTCTTGTAATTGAGCCTGTCTTACGAAGTAAACCTTGGTGTCAAATATGAAAAGTCCCATCTATTTAACGGCCTCAAGGCTGTGGGTTTTGAGGCATCGATCCTGTGAAGTAGAGTAAAGCTGATATCAGAGACTTTATTCGAGTGAATGTTCATTTTTCTTTTATTCTAACATGCACACGTCACTGCTAAAATTATTTAGGAATAGATCTGCTCCTTTCATTTCATTTTTCGATCAGTCTGTTGCTAACATCCTTAGATCGGTTCACAAATTATTTCATTTTTGTCTTTTAATTTTGTG
Organism: Gortyna flavago; assembly: GCA_963669345.1. Lineage (NCBI taxonomy): Eukaryota > Metazoa > Arthropoda > Insecta > Lepidoptera > Noctuidae > Gortyna > Gortyna flavago. The sequence goes on from OY770139.1 coordinate 1,604,610, forward strand.
CACAAACGTTTTACTTCGAGTGAAAGATCGAATCAATCAATCTATCTATCCTTTTTCCACTATGTTGGATTCGGCTTCCAGTCAAACCCGATACAGCTGAATACCAGTATTTTACATGAACGACTGCCTATCTGACCTCCAAAACCCAGTTATTTTGTAAGACTGTCAGACTTTCGGGCTTCTGTCGAACCGTAACGACTGTCAATGAATCCAAGAATGACAGCCGTGACCAACGGTTTAACGTGCTTTCCGAGGCACAGTATTTAAAGATTGTCACCCATCTATGGACCGACCACGGCAAGTGGAGCTTAACCTGATCGATCGACCCGTGCGCCTGTTATTACTTAGCCACGAGCCCCTCTAATGAAAGATGCCGAATGAAAGCAAAAATTAACAAAAAGTGAAGCGCCTGAAATCTGATTTAGTACTTCCAAACTAACTCCTTTAAAGTAGGTCTATGTTATAACCATAACTTACAATCGGAGGGAGTGCAGGTTATATACTCTCCCTACGAAAAGCCTACATGAAATACAGTGTTTATTACTTTTACACAGTCTGTAAGGCAAGTTAATTTAAACATCAGATTTCCCGCGGGACGCGATTCAGTTTCACACCAAGCAGTACTTTAAATTCCATTGCTCATTGTTACAGAGATTCTTTTGATATATTATCTGTTATAATCTGTTCAGCTTGTGTTTTTTATAGCTTTATGGTAGGAAGTGTATAACTAAGGAATAAAACTTGTGGCGGCATCATCATCGCCACATGCGAACTACGCATCACACTGACGTCACGCAAAGTCCTGCATCGCGCAAGCAGAGTTTACCGCGCAACTAGCAAAAAAAATGTACACAACGTCCAGACATCAATCGTCAGGTAGTAGCTTACCAGACACAACACCCGTCTGGTCGGAGGATCCTCCCTTTTCTAAGGAACATTACACCCGTTACACGTATCTCTAAACTGGTGACCTCGAAGATGGACATTGGCGAAGCCTTCGAGCAGCTAGTTCAACGTGTCACGTGTTCCTCATACCTCTATAAACTCAATACTATGAAAAACTAGTTCTTGCCAGCCGCTTCGCCCGCGTGAAGTTCGGAAACTTTCCCACGGGAACGTCCGACCAGGATAAAAATGTCCTATATCCTAATCCAGGTCATGATCTACCCGTGTGCCAAATGTTAATGCGTGAAAAGGTAACAAACAGTGTTACATAGGGTCCTGTTGAAAACCAGCGTTAGTCATAAGTTGTCTGACATTTATGCTGAACTGGACCTGTTTGGCGCAGCCGTGAGACACACAATACTATTTTAAGTTTTTTTTTCTGGTTTTGTTTTCGTTGTTGTTTTTTTTTTTTTTTTTTTTTTTTAAATGGCATCTCGCAGTTCATCCTTTATGAGGATGGCTACTGCTTAACCGGACTTTCCTGTGGATGCCTCGAATTAAGGCCTCCAGCCAGGGCATACAATAACTTAAAAACTAAGCGACAGCGCTAAGGGTAACCCCCTGCGGGGTTCGGACCTCGGCTCAGGGCGTCGCTGGAAGAGGACAGCAAGGGACAGGCTGGATCGGTATTATTATTGGTGTTTAGGGGCGAATTTAAAACTACAGGCTCAGCTGCGCGGGCTGGCTCGAGCAAGGGTCGGGGGGGGCACGGTGATGGTGCGGGGCGTCGCGACGGGCCTCGGCGGCGAGGACGGAAGGACGGATGTCTGAGCTTGTTTTTGTGTTGTCGACTGAGAGTACTCGTGGCCTTACTGCTCTCCTGGAGGAGGGTAGTGGCGTCGTCGGGGATGGTGAGGGTATGCCTTGGTCGGCGAATCCTACTTATGCGGGAGGGAGTGTATCGGGAGGCCGCCGCAATCAGGGGATTGGGGTGCTTTATGGCAGAGTCAAAGAAGCGCTTGGAGAGGCGTTTCATGAACTGCTGGATGGTGGGGAGTCTGAGATCTAGATGCAGATTCACATTTCGGACATAGAAGGGGGCTCCCGTGACCTTTCGGAGGAAACGGTTCTGGAGGGTTTGCATTTTATGCAGAAATCGCGGCTTGGCGTGTGCGAAGACTACGCAAGCATAGGTCATGATGGGACGGATGACCGCGGTGTAGAGGCGCAATTTGCACTTGAGTGACAATTTGCTGCGGGCAGTTATCATGGAGTGGAGCCTACCGAGAGCGAAAGAGGCGCGCGAACGCGCCGTCTTTATGTGCTCGTTGAAGGTGAGGTTATGGTCTAGGATGACTCCTAAGTATTTGGCTCGCTTTCCCCAGGGGATCGGCTTGCCATACATAGAGATCGGGCGCGGGAGGGGGGGGGGTAGTTTGCGCGGTTTCGAGAAGATGACCGCCTGACTCTTATCGGGGTTGACCTCGATTCTCCATTTCCGGAACCAATCGCTCAAGGCGCTTGCGGAGGTTTGGAGGTTTCGAGCTATGGATGACTGGTTGACACCCGAACAGTATATGGCAGTGTCGTCGGCGAAGAGCGCCAACTGTGCCTTTTTACTGTTCGGGATGTCACTAGTGAACAGGGTGAAAATGAGGGGAGACAGAACGGAACCCTGGGGGACTCCGGCGCGGATGGGGTGAGGGGGAGAGAGAGCGCCCTCGATACGGTAGCGGAAAGTGCGGTCCGACAGAAAATCTCGTAAGATGAGCACGAGACGGTCTGGCACACCTAGCAGGTACAGCTTATATAATAAGCCATTGTGCCAGACCTTGTCGAACGCCTTCGCTATATCGAAGAACAGGACGCCTGTCGAAGCACCTCGCTGAAAAGCAGCGCTAATGTGCTCGACTATGCGGTGGAGCTGGTGGATGCACGAATGCTTCGTGCGAAAACCGAACTGTTCGGGGGGGATGAGGCTCTTTGCTTCGGCATAGTCTTTGAGGCGCTTATAAATAAGCCTCTCGTAGACTTTACCGAAAACATTGAGCAGACTGATGGGGCGGTAGCTGGAGGGCTCAGACTTGGGCTTGCCTGGCTTTGGGATGCCTATGACTGTGGCTTCTTTCCACATTTGGGGGAAGATGTTGTTGCTCAGGGCGCCATTGAAGATGGCGGTCATGAGCAGTATGAGGGGGGCGGGGAGGAGTTTGTACACCCTGTTGGTGATACCGTCCGAACCGGGGGCTTTGCGGGTTGCGAGTCCTTTTATGATGTCTTGCACTTCGTCGGGAGTGACGGGAGGCAGAGGATCATCAGGGTCTTCGACTGGCGGGAGGGAGGCTCTCCGTTCGACTTCAGCGTTCACCTCGTCGAGGTGCGCTCTGTCTACTGGTTGAGAGCTGGGAGTGCATTGAGCCTCTAGGCTGTCGGCTAGGCATTCGGCCTTTTCGAGGTTTTCGAAAGCGACCGTTTTGTCGGGGCGTGTGAGGGGAGGAACTGTGGCCTCTTCAGAGGAGCGGAGCTTCCTCTGGAGTTGCCAGAAGGCGTGGTGGGTGGGCTCGAGTTCGCCGATCAACTTATCCCATCCCTCGGAGCGCCACTCCCCTATGCGTTTCTTTACAGCACGCTGTAAATGGCGCATGTGGGATTTGTTCGCGTCGCAGGGAAAAGAGTCGTAGGCACGAATGGCAGCGTTCTTCTCGGTCATCAGTTCACGTACGTCATCGGGCAGTTTCCAGCGATGGTCTTCCATCACTGGAACTTCCCGTGAGCAATCCGTCAGTACGGATTGAACGTGCTCTGTGAACGAGTCGATCGCCCCAGTCGTGTCTGCGACTGAGATAATTTGCTCGGGGATGGAGTCTAGGTGGGGAGACGTGGTGGATTTCAGTCTTTCGCTTACTTTCCTCCAGTCGGTGACTGTTTTGGTCGGGGGGGGCTGGTTGGGGTCGTGCGGGGGGCCCGAATAGGGGGCCAGGTGCAAGATGACCGGGCGGTGGTCAGAGTTAAGCTCTTGTACCGTCTCGATAGACTGCAAACGGAGGTTTACATTCTTGAGAAGCGCTACATCGAGAACGTCAGGAAGTTGGGCGGGGTCGCCCGGGAAATGAGTGGGATACATCGGAGCGATGATATCGAAATTGAGGGAGTCGCCTAGTTTGAACACGATCCTACCTCTGGTAGAGGTCGTGCTGCTATTCCAAGCGGGATGTTTGGCATTGAGATCCCCCGCCATGATGACGGAGTCACTCATACCGAAGAGGGTAGTGAAATCGGTGGTGAGAGAGATGGGATCCTCCGCACCATTGGTGGGCGGGATATAGGCGGAGATGATGGTGATTGCGGGGTGACCGGTCATGCCGAGCCGACAGATAGAGATCTCTAGCTGAGAGATGAGGGCGGGCGGGTCTATCGGGATGCAATGGAGGGACTTCCTATAGTAGATGAGGGTACCGCCCTTGTGGCAGCGAGCCCTGTCATTGCGAACTATCTTGTAGTTGGCAATGTTCGGGTTCCGCAGATGGGGCTTCAGGAAGGTTTCCTGGACTAAGAGGACATCGAGCTGGTGATCGCGGAGGAACGCGGCGATCTCATCGCGTTGATTTTTAATGCCGTTTGCATTAAATTTTCGTTGTTGTGTGAAGATTGTGTGCCTTAAACCTGCACCCTAATTGCGTCCCACACTATTACTCTCAATTTGAATCATTTTGAAACATATTGCTAATCTATTGCTCCATATGTAAGAAAAATGTGTTTGCTCAACAACGTAAATAACGCAATGGATGTTGTTCAACTGTCAAAATGAAACCCATTGCTACTGATAGTGTGTTACCCAATTACCGTGCTGGGTCAAATAAACTTTTTTTTTTTTTTACTTTCGCTTTTTAATATTAGTATGAATGCAGACATCGATTCTATTTTTATTCTGCAGAAAAGAGCCATCAGAGCCATATATAATCTCCGCAGGCGCGATTCTCTAAGGGAACTGTTTAAGGATATTAACATCATGACGGTGCCTTGTCAATATATCTACGAAAACATCATGTATGTAAGGAAAAATACATCTTTTTAGTAAAAGAGGTGACAGACATAATTATAGTACTAGAAATAGGGACCTATTAATTCAACCAGGTTTCAGATTGGCTCAAGTAGACTCATCTTTTATGGGGTACTGTTTAAAATGTTATAATAAAATACCTCCCCACATTCTTCAACTGAATGAGACAAAATTCGCACAAAAGACGCACACTATGCAGGCAGGCATATTATAAGTTAGGGGATTACATCGTTGATAAAGATGCCTGGATCAATGCTGGTCCTGCTCCACAACCACAACTAATTGATTAACACTTGAACATACTGTTGGAGCTGCTGAAGATTGTGGGACTATATTTGCATTGTATAAACTCAATTTCCTTTGTATTGTATAATTTCATAGCACAGATGAGTTCTATGTGAGCTACCATTTACCGGGTAATAATATGTCTTTCATTGACTTGAATGTGCCCTGGCGGCTGATAGTATGTCATGCTCACTAAAATGTCTCGCTGACGATGGCGTGTGTGTTGGATCATTTAGATCCCTTCAAAATGGTTGAGCTGAATAGTGCTGATCTATGCGTCATGTTCGTGAACGGGCGCCGTCAGTTGGGGCTGGTCATCAATTGGCTGCCTCGGCTTATTTTTTTTTTTTTGTATTGTTGTTTAGTTAAGTGCTATTTGCTGTACTCTGGACGCTCTTAACACGTACGTCTTTTTTATTTTATTACATCGTTCTCACATATAATTATAAATTCAACATTAATGATGTAACTAATATTTTTGTAAAAATATAATTTAAAAGAGTGTCCATGGAGTTTCTTGCCCGTTCTTCTCCATAGGTACCTACGCTTTGGAATGGGCAACTAGCTTCATATTTTCTGACTGACCGACTTCTTGACAATTCAAAAGTGCCTGTAAATGGTTTAATTGAAATAAATGCTTTGAGTTTGAGTTTGAATAGTGAAAAGTTTTAAAAAAATTCGTGATTCCAGAAAACAAATAAAATCTTTCATCGACCACATTATCCTCCTTTGTAGAATTTGATGTTCTGGGAAAATCAAAAGAATCCATCCTTTTCTCCATTTCATTCTCTTCAATTTAGCTATAGCTCTCAAAACCTCATGACAACGCTCGAACCAGAACTGCTGACTAAGCTGTCATAATCTTCGAGTATATTACAAGACTTCGATTGACACGCTCTCGGTAGAATATATAGCGTGACGACACCGACTTGACAACGTAGAAAGGATTTCTGTGCACGCCCGCGGTTAGATCGAAAACACATTTTAGAAATGGCATTTTTTAATATCGGGAAAATTGGTCCGCATATTGGTTGGTCGCACGTTGTTCCGTTTCGGTCGGTCGATTTTCTGCAAAAAATCGGCTGGGGATGTCTTTAAGGAGATTAAAGGAGGATAAGGCTGAATATCCGTATTTTGGTCGGAGTGACTGTCATCGACTTTTGCAGCTTAATTTTTGGAGTTCATAATGTAGCATTAAAACAGTTGGTAGATTATGACATCAATTTGGACCCTATCTGGCTCAGCCACTTGCCAAACATTTTTGTTTTCCGATAATTTGTAACGACTTTTGTTCACCCATAGAGGCAAAGAGGCCAAGGTCAATCGCCCCACGATTTTATCTTAATTGCAGAGACTCTATCCATGTTATATAACATCGTGCCTTTATGCTCCGAAGGGTTAGGCAGACGTGTACCTATAGTACACCGCGCATAGGCTATGAAGAACAGGGTGTAAAGTTCATCCTCCATAGAAAAGGGAGGATCCTTTGGCCAGACGGGTGCCATGTCTGGCGGGCAACTGCCCGATAATTTTGTTGTTTCTATGCTAGTTGCGCGGTAAACTCTGCTTGCGAGATGCAGGATTTTGTGTGACGTCAGTATGACGCGTAGTTCGCATGTGGCGTTTGTAGATGCCGCTTCAGCTCTATCCGTCAATTGGAACCGAACTCATCATGCACTACAAACTATCTGCCATTTAGGACTTGATTTCTAATAATCTGGATAGACACCATCTACCAAATAAATAAAAATTTAACAGATTGTCTACTAGGTTAACTGGCAGGTCAGTTTTCCGGGTATTATCCAAAGGTAAACTGGCCGGTACCTATACTATTTCAGCGTCGAAATTATTTTTAAAACAACATCATGGTCATATATTATTATTAACTTTGTATACATCGTGAAACACCCACTTTTGTTACCTAATCAAACAGGATTTAAAATACGTTTTGCAAGCTTACGTCCGCTTACAAATTCAGTTTTAATCCTCTGAAATTAAAGGTTTTTTAGAGCGTTGTGTGGAAATTTTATATAAGCGTCGGGTTTTTAAAATATTAAACAATGTACGCTTTGTTTTTTGTTGTGGTCCCATTATTATGGACGTAACTTCAATTCTAGTATTGATGGTCGGAAAAGAGCATGGATAGCCTTATCTTTGGATGAACGACAATTGTGGGACATAATACAAGGAAAACAACGTGAGGAAACCGGCATGTCCTAGAACCAAAGAAGTCATCAGACATGTACGAACCCGCACTGGGCCCGCGTGGTGGATTACAGCGTAAGTCATCTGTGTTACAGCCCACTTCCTCTCGAGAGGAGAACTACTGTGTCCCAGCAGTGGGAACTTTATTTATAGGTTGATTATTATAAATTATTTGATTTTGATTTACTAGAATACTTTTAAATTATTTCTTCTTTAAAATTACATACACAGAGTGCAGGAACTTGTTGTGACTATGATACATTACAGATTGATAACTTATTGATCAATGAGAAGTACAGGGTGGGAGGGAGAGCAGTATAATACTCTGCATTTAGAACTAAACACGAGAAGAACAAACAACAATAAAATATATTATTATGTTTCACGATACAATGTAATAAAATTGTAATAATTGTAATAAAACAGTAATTACGAGTTTAAAAATAAAAGTACCTACAAAAATCGATATCATATATTAACATGATATCGATTTTTTATACTTTCTGGTGCAAAACTGGTAATTACTGTTTGGTAAAACTTTAAATGCTTCTACTGAAAAAATAGCTTTTTTGGTTAGTGTCACTCTTCTTCTCAATGTGCGATTTGTGATGAGAAATAAATTAAATTATTATTATTTAGTACTCTTTTGTACCCTAGCACAGACGTAGTAAACAATTAAAAGTTCGAGATGCAATAAAATAATTTTATTATAAAAACTCGAAGCTCGCAGTTTACCTCCTTGCTCGATAGATGGCGTTGTACGTTTTCCTGAATCGCGCTATGGTTTCGTTACATGCGTTTCATGACCTCCCCGTTGAGAGTTTCTGCTTTTCTGACTGACCCGATTTCTATCTTATTTTTGAAAAAAAAGTCTCTGTTAATATTCAGATTCTTTTTACCTTTGTTTGAACAACGACCGCCCCAACGCCCCAGCTTCGAAAGGATGCCATCAGTTAGCATCACCATCAGTACATAAGTGGCGACACATCAAAATATCGAGGTGTCAGTGCTACATTCAAGTAAAATACTACTACCCGCGACCCCGCGACTTCTTCCACGTGAAATTTATTGCGCCGATCCACCCCGTCGCATCACATCGCCTGCCCACGCTATTACTTCGTTTTCGCTTATTTTTTTAACGTGTTAATGTCTTATAAATCGATGAACGCCGGCTGCACGCACGAAAAAGCATGACTCATTGTCACGTTACGCCTGAGCCGAGTGTGCCAGCGAGAGCGCGGAACAAGCGATAGAGAAAGAGAAGAAGAGCTCTTATGACGTTATCACGTAAAATTATCGTCCGTAAAGCGACTTTACAGACAACCAGTTTTTTCCTTTTTGCTCGGTTCCTTAGGGTTCTAGCGTGATGTTAATAACATATAGCCTTCCTCAAGAATTTTGCTATAACATGCAAAAATATTCAAATCCGACAGGGAGTTCCAGAGATTACCGCGTTCAAACAAACAAACTCTTCAGCTTTATTATTAGAATAGATTACACCCATGAAACTCTAAGGAATGATTTTTTCAAGGCCACATAATTTTATCGGAGAAATTTTATACCACAAATAAAAATTTTCTGTCGATTCAAATGTCAGCTCTAAATGATGTTGAAAACCACATCAAAATCTATAGGTAACTAAAGGCACATTAGAAAAAAAAGTGTTTATCCGTAATCGGACATCAGTTATGATTGCGAACTAGCTGACTGGACTTCTTCCTGTCCAATTTTCAATAATTTTATTCATACAAAAATCCTATAGAAAAAAAAACGTTTCATTTAAGTACGTTTTTTTTTTTTTGTTGTTTTTGTTGGCTGGGACATCGACGCGCAAACTGTGACCATGAATTCAGCACATGATTAGAAAGAACAATTTATTTGTAAGAATATAGTACACACGACTACACATCAAGCTATACATTTCCAGTTTTAGCTGACCTCGCATTGTATAGGTTTTTATTACAATCAGAAGTGAGCTTACACTGGTTATGTATAGCTTGATGTGTAGCCGTGTGTACAATAAGGTGTTGCAATTGTCACAGACTCATATATTCTACAAAGGTTACATGCTCTGTGCATTCTACCATTTCTGGTGTACAAATATTTACTCATAGCTAAATTTAAACAATATTTTATAATTATTTATCAGTCAGGAACTTGTTTGTTGAGTAATAGCATTTATTCAGTAATAAATCAATGAGTTTGTGCTTAAGCCATTTGGTATTCTAATAGCCATACAGAATGTTTACTTCAATCCATCATACATTCCATCTTCAAGCCAATCCTTTTACTCGAGCGGCCTGTGGGTTAGGTATACGCAACGAGCCTACAACGTCCTGCGTATTCAGTATAATAATGCTTTCAGAATGCTGTTGGGGTTGCCGCGACATTGTAGTACGTCGCAAATGTTCGCAAATGCGCGCGTTGACGGTTTCCACGCTATAATTCGAAAGAAAGTGGCGTCATTATTCCAAAGGCGCAGTAGCACCAACAGCATTTTGCAAATGATTGCTTCCCGATATGACTGCCCCATACAGGCACACTGGGTGGGAATAGTCACGGGAAAATTATAAACATTACTTTCTTTCTTAATAGGTACCTACTAACATAGATTTTATGAAAATGTTACTAACACTTTTACTAACATAGATCTTAAGAAAAATGTTACTAACACTTTTATGGATTCTGTCCGAAATAAATTATTATTATTATTACTACACATTTTGGTGCGTTTGTATGCGATATGCAATTTATAAGGAAATCTACAAATTCTATTAGTGACAGTTGACCCACTAGAGTACAAAATTTTCGTCGGTTATTTAAAAAAAAAAGTGCGATGCCGACGCAGTCAAAATGCATAAAACAATGTTTGTTACGTTGGAAACATTAACAATAGGTAAGAAAAGCTGCTAAAGGGAAGATTGTACACAAAAGCAGGTAAGATAAGAGTAACATATCTATCTTCACTTTTACCCCTAACCGCTTGCAACACACAAACATGTATTTCAAAATAACAACGTTATAACAATAAGATACGAAGTAGACAAAGATGCGGTATCTGTGACACAAAACAGAGAGGTTCAGAAGGTTCATTAAAAAACAGAATGAACAAGCTTTTTTAAATGCTGTATCGATCTTATAGTAAATTACATAGTTGACCTGTCCAAACAATAGTTCATACAAACATATACTATAAAAAGGACTATTAATTTTTCCCATATTTTTAATATTGTTCTCAATTGATGCGCTTAACAACGAAGAGCATTTAATTTTTGTGAAGATACCTGCATCCTACTCAAATAAATATTCTATTTTAACATTTCAGCCCTTTGACGGTTCAAATTTGTACAGCTTGTGGTACACATTGTGTACCAGCTCGTCCATGAATGGAACACACTTGTAAGCTTTAGTTAGAGTATGTTGCAGTAGGTTTGAGCTGAATTTAATAAACATTATACTTTTCTAAGTAACTTACTCGTAAGATACCAGTAATCTACAGTGAATGAAAACTCTCTTGAAAAAACCTGAACTAAATCTTTCGAAATCGCCACACAGTGAGTAAACGTGATGATCAATGTCCTTTCTTACTCTGCAAGAAAAGGTGATCATTTACATGTACCTCATCCCTAAGGGCGGTAAACTAAACGGTAACGTGGACGTGAACAATTAATCCATATAAAGGAGCGTTTAGTGTTCAGATCAAGAGTGTCGGGCTGGTATATTATGTACACATTCTAATTCTTCATTAGCTCATCGTTGAACAGCGGGATCAAGAATCTTAGGCCCAAATAAGGGTCTTGATCCAGCTGTTCAACGATGAATTCTTAAGAAAGTTCATTCTTCACCTGGGCAACGTCGCAAATAGCTATCAAATAAGTATGTTGCCGTTTTGATTAATTCATCAATATTACTAAATAAAAAACGTAGTACACAGGGAAGTTTTTTCTAAAAGTCTGTCATTTTAGTATATTGTGATGTCTTACGACTTCCACGCACACAAAGTCGCAGGCAAATGCTACTTGCAAAACAAACTTCTGAAATATCACCCAAATATCTATTAAGAATTGCAATAATTAATATCGTAACAATGATGTTTTTTACACATAAAACTGTTGCACCTAATTCAATGTTATTATTGCAATAGTTTTAGTGCGCTATAGAGCGATATTTCACGATTTCATTTAGTAATTTTGACAAAATAAGGAAAACTGCAAAATATTTGACAGCTGTTTGCAACGTTGCCAACTTTCAGAATACACCTCTTAAGTAATTGGACGAAAACTCGAAACTGGCAGATATGACAATAATTAGTTTCCTGACTTAATTTAGGGCTGTTATGATTATTCTTCTTAGCCTAGAGTTAGACCCAAAATTTAGCTGCGCGAATTCCGCTCACTTACGCAGTCATAAGATCATCAAGTGCTCAGGTGACATGCGCATGCGGCGCGGGATGGAAGGTAGGCCATTATCTGTTTGGTATACCTAAGCCTTCTGCATCTACCTCGCTAGTGGTACACAAACAGACGCGGCAGATTTACTGCCACAGAAGCTTTCATTGAAATTAGATGATCGTCCTACGGAATTTATTTTATTGCTTTTGAGAAGGATAATACATTGTTCCGGGGTTTTTTACTGCCCGGGCAAGTTAGCCATGTGGAGAGAAGTGTTAGACTAACAAACTAGTTTATAAAAACGTTTGGTAAACGTTTTTAATTCAGGTTTCCATAATAAAAACTTTTAAGTGATTAGTGTTCTAAGTAAAGGTTAAGGTTTATATCATAATATTGTAGGATAGTCCAGCGTTCGATCCCAGGTTGGGCAAAGTCTTATAGGGTTTACCTATCAGGAATTTTTCAGCATCAGCTTGAAGTCTAGATTCATGCCTGATTAATGGCAATAGACTCGCCCCCTATTACATGGGACTTTTAACCACAACTGGCAAAAAGTAGTACTATAATTTAGGTACACCTCTGCCAAACCTTTTGGGAAATATAGGAGTAATCTTAAGTTAGCTAAGTATGTCAGTTACATACAAGTGTTGACCTTTGCGACGCCAACACTTTGGACAATTTCCGAATTGGACAAGTTGCGAATTGGACGTTGTGAGAATTGGACATTTTGAGCCCACTGGACATTTTGCGAATTGGACACAATGCACCCAAAGGACTCTGTCGACGTGACTATATTCTGGTCAAAACTCATTATAATGTGAAATCATCGATACGACGAGAAGAAGAAAAATGTGTTTTTTTTTTTACTGCAATTATATCTGTAATTCATATATTGTACATAATAAAAGTTATTCTTTTCCAATCTCTTGGCAATTAATTAGAAAATCACCTTACAGTGCAGTCAAAAGAACTCGTGGCCGTTGTGGGTAGTAAATTAATGGAGTCTCTTCATCATCCGAAGTCCGTAGGTGTGAAACCGGCTTTAAAGTTCACTGAGCACAAATCGTTGCCTCAGTTAAAATTTTTAAACTGTAAGTAGAAGTTGTTCCGAGTGTCTAACGCTCCAGGTACTTATTACTTGTATTTCTGAACGAGGAAAGCTACTTAGGAGTGTAGGGTGCAATTATTACCCTCTGGACTATTATAAAATGCGATTAAAGTTTATTTTTTTACGATGTAATTAGCATTCCTCTCAGAATCGGATGTTTCTTACTTTTTCGATTTGTATGACTCACCAGGCGTTTAGGATGCAGGTTCTGCACTGTAGTGTAGAGTGCCAATATTTATCTCTGTACTAGCTAGCCTGTCTCTGAAGCTAGCAGACTTATAATTTTTAATACCACATCAAAATCCATCAAACAGTCTTCTCCGTAAACACAAAAGACAGGAACTGCTACTTTACTTATAGGTTATATTTTGAGATACATAAACCATCAACTAGAAAGACTTCGTAATAAGCTCTAAAATCCCGTAACAACCACATCACGTACCCCCAAAGTGACACCTGCCACTTTCTACCACCCCAATGTCGGTTCACACTTTCGATTTTATTACTCGTCTATGTCGTTGGCGCCATTTTCCCTATAACTCCCCTAAGAGGCCATGCAGTTATACTTAGATAGTATTTTACTGCGAGAACTGCTTCACCCTTATTCGGCGGAATGCCTCAATGGTCTTGTAATTCCTATGAGGGTAAACAGACACTACAGACCGCCACCTGCGACGATCCTTATATACTCTTTTTGCTTTGTTTTCGGCCAATTCTCGTCATATAAAACTAGTTCAAAATCTAGTCGCAGTGTCATCTCGGCGATAAAAAAATTTCAAAAACTTGTCAAAATGTATAATGTCAAAATGTATAATGATTACCCCATAGGAAAAAGGGCTGAGTTTATAAATATCATCATCTGCCTAGCCTTTTTCCCAACTATGTTGGGGTCAGCTTCCAGTCTAACTGTATGCAGCTGAATACCGTTATTTTACATAGAGCAACTGCCTATCTGAACTCCACAACCCAGTTACTGGGTAATGCGATACTCTTTGGTAAGACTGGTTGTCAGACTTTCGGGCGTCTGACAACCCGTAACGACCCGTAAAGTTCTACGAATGACAGCTGGGATCAACGGATTAACGTGCTTTCCGAGGTGAAAAAATATGGAATTAAAACAACGTTTCTTATTTAAAAATCAGAATGTTTGGAACTGGTATAAGATAGAAGCAACTGAAGTCTTTTTCATGATTGCAGTTTTTCTTAAAAGGTGTGAAACGGCTAAGTTTCGACTGTACTATTATTGAATTATGTTTTCGGCACATGAAAAGTTACATGTAAAGGAAGTATTTTACGCTTAGCAACCTATCTGCTTTACATTCGGAAATCTTAGCAAACAAAATTATGACAGTTTTTTTTTTGTTTTTTTTTTATCTTTATCAATGGGGATTTGTGAACTTTTCTTCCACATATCCCCATTGTTCCTAGGTTTTCCAATTAAATTAAATTAACAAATGATGGTGCTTCATTATGTGTCTTTTAATACCAATTATAAATATGAAAGTCAATTAAAGTAAATTATTAATTATTATTAAGAGACAACACTTTTAGAATTCAAACAACCAAGCTTAGCATCACATCCATTTAACATCACTAACTACATTTTCCGTCAATCAGTTAAAATAAACACACCGAGTAGGTATTATTACTTTCAAAAACAATTAACTCCACAGAATTCCAACAGCAATTTACTAAAAAAGCAGCGACGGAATCCTAATTCTCGGTAGTAATTGTTCGCAAAGGGTTCCGCTCTACATCTTGGTTAATGGAAATAAGGTTGAAGTTGGCTGCCTTTGAGGAGCTCGACGGTCTATTTTCTTAAGAGGTTTGTGTTGCAAACCCCTTATGTTGCTGTAGAAGGCACCCTTCAGTAATTTAGAAAGGTTTCAGCTCGATATTAGTTACATATTTGTATTGGGAAAACTTGAATTTTGAGGGTTTAAATTCAGGGTCTATTATTATTTATAACCTTCAATATTAAAGAATTTTGATTGAAAATTTTTGCCCATTGGGCCTAAAGTGATTTAATGACTTGTAATGGCACTAGAAACACATGCTTTTAAGTGCACAACCACATGTTTCGCTCAAGTATTTAGCCGATCGGTGCTGTAAGTGGAACATAGGCTTAAGGTCTGTCTCGAACGAAAATTAATGTGACAAATTGTCAAGCGGACGTAAACTGCTCCGATTGGCATTAATAAATCATTCAACCAATCACAGTCGTTAGAAGTTTAGTTGAGACCAAGGAATTTGTCGATTCCGAAAATATAATGAATTGCAACCAAGGCAACCAAGGTCTTCGTCTTCATTTCATCTTCATCTTTGGCCCAAATTTCATGGCATGCGGTGCAGGATGAAAGATGGGCCATTGTCTGTGAGGAGGTGCCGCATACACACTTCGGATGTCTTCCACGGTAACGTGTGCCAAAGCGGAAGGCTCTCAGATGGTTTGATAAAATTGTCAGGGGGTTTATACAGCTCCCGTTTTATATTACATCTTGCTGTGGAGGCGTTAGTATTGGCTCGACTAGCTGGACCCACGCACCCTAGAAACCTTTTTCGGCTCTTCAGCCTCCATGGCACTAAGATGTAGATGTGCATAGGGTGACGTGAGTCAACTTGTAGCTTACGCCCTCTCAATGAGGGCGAGAGACATTCGTTATAGAGGATTCTAGAAAAGCAAACTGGCTGTAAATAAATGAACCCGAAACAAATGAACTGCATCAATTCAACAAAGTAACTGCAACTATTTACCTACAGTATGCAGAACAATCACAATTAGTGCCTCCAGTAATTGTCACCGCGACGAACAGCGTTGTATTCCGCTGTAAGGCACCTATCCCACTGCCTCCGAGTAAGCGACTACCTGTTCACGATTTTCTCGCTCAAGAATCACACAAAAAATAGTAAGCCCCGTGTAAGTAGAGATACATATATAAATAGTTGATCGCTAACTGTTCACACCGCCGACGAGTATTCGTTTGTCGCAGCGACAAGAGCTCTCAAAGAGAGTACTCGCTCAGCGAACACTCGCTGACAGACTCACGCTGGTACACACGGCTTCACATCAAGCTATACATTTCCAGTTCTAGCTGACCTCGCATTGTAAAGGTTTTTCGTACAATCAGAAGTCACCTTATACTGGTTATGAATAGCTTGATGTGTAGCCTTGCGTACATACGCGTATCAGCGAGTAATCGCTTGTCGTCGTCGCGCACTCGCTGCTCGAAATCAAAAGTAATTCAAACTAGACTGAGAATCAGCACTTTTTGAACGTCAAAATTACATGAGACAGTCTCCCAAAATGGCCGCCCTTCACCACTTCCTAGTGCTTTAGAAGGGAAGAAAAAGACGAAGATTAGAAGAACTTGATTCTATACAATAGTATGCAAAAACATATTAGTATACTCGCCAACTCGATTTTAGTTTCTACGTCTACTCGCTTCACGCTAATCGCTGACAGTGCGACAAGGGCCTAAAGCGCTGCAACGCTGCTGTTAGAATTAGCTTGAAATTACTTGTTTACAGCACAGTGTGCTTGTTTAGCTCGGTAGGCTGTGAATAGGTCATCTATTCTGTTTGGATGGCTCGTGGGTTGTTGGGAACCACACGAATCGTTCCAAGTGTTAAGTTACGCAGTGATATTGCTACTGGTACCTAAACGAGTCTGTACACATTATGTTATGGAGACAATTTCATGCTTTGGACAACAGATTATTATTAGTAGTAGAGCAAACGTGCTCCGAGGAAGTAAGTATTCCAGTAAGATACTGGTAGGGAACTTGTCCGTACTTCCGGGACTCTTAAATTACCCTTTCACCTCAGGATATGTTGCCCCCTTGTCGCTACGACACTATGTGCTAGCGACCGTTTTCGTAGACCCATTATTGGGTGTGCAAGTCACCCCCCGCCATTTTATCTGTGTATTTTATATACATCATTAGTCAGGAAGGGACCATACTCTTTCCAGTCCACTTAAACTACCGAAATCCATAGTCCAATATCTTTGTTTCCATATCCTGCACACCAAGTGGAGATTGCCCTTGGGAGCACTTCAAAGTGCGAACAGGGATAATCGTCGGTTGGTGGCTCATTTCATCAAAAACGTCTCACGGGCCTCTGCGAGTTAGCTTCGGCCCCTCGTAGGCACCAAAGATCCGGGGCCCCAGAGTCCCGAGAAATGTCAAGAGATATAAAAAATCTCATTAAACTCAATAACGAGTAGCCTATTAAATCTGCGCATGTCTTAAGTGTGCTTGCTAATATACAGGGTGTTCTAACATACTTACAGGGTGTTTTAATGAGCAATTGACGCGGGCGCCCCCTAACGTCACTAATTACGACGACAGGGGGTGACGGTTGCTAGGCGACAAGTCTTGTTAATTTTAAATGTGTGTGTAGGCGCATTGTTTAATACTTGCGTGAAAACATGCATGTTATCTTTGTTGTTAAGTTATCTATATTATAACAATATTAAAAAGAGGCGAAAATTTGTTTTTTTGTAAGTTTGTATGTAGAGAGTAATCTCCGGAACTGCCAGTCGGATTTGAAGAATTCTTTTCGCATTTGATAGCACAATTCTAGTATGGAAAAACTGTAAAATTTTGTCCTCAGGATAAGACTTGTTCTAGGTATAAAAGTTTGGTGAAATTCGCCCTTAATATCCCAAAAAGTAAAATTAACGGAGGGTGTTTAAAACACGTATTAGCAATTTATTTAAATATATTTACCCGAAAATAATAACAATCCACAAAATCAAACGCGACAAAAATAATCGCGGGAAGTTCCTTTGTTCAAAAAATTCACTGCCAACACTCGAAGTACTTTCACTCGGTGTTGCTAACAGTAATATAAGGAAAAGTAAGCCACATTTAATCCCTGTTATTTCAAAATACTTCTTACTTTTCTTTATAATTAACGCACGCATTAAAAACTATCTGTAAGTATATGATTATTTCACGGACATTGGTGTGGGTTCCACGTTTACCTAGTTTTGAATTTATTCTGCCACACTTAAATTGTAATGTGTAACTGTTTTATGTCCCAGTAGAGTCAAATTGAATTAAAAAAGAATTATCAGAATCAGACTACCATGTAAAAAGTTATGCGTGGTCATAAATAAAAAAAATAAAAAATTACACGTCGAATTGAGAACCTCCTCCGTTTTTTCGTCGGTTAAAAATTTAAAAGGATGGAGTTCTTTCTAATTATAACACGAATTATTGGAGACAGCGTTACTGCTGTTATGTGTATTGATCGTAACACCTTTTAAAAGCTTACAAAGTACACTTTGTATTAAAAATAAGCCCATATTATTGTGTCAATAAAAAACACTTTCCCTAAATATAATCCCAGCACTTTACATGTCGGTGTTGAATGAAAAATGGCGGCCAGTCACATGTCAGTTTCGGTTAACGTCAAACCCACGCACGTTTCCAATATAAAAAACACTTTATATTATTATTTACATAGTGTTTATGTAAAAACATCAATGTACAGACGCCAGCACATCAAGCTACCCAAGTGTCAAATTTTCCCAATCTTTGAACCTTATGTTAAAAATCTATTAAAGAAATTTGACGAAGATTGTAGTAGCTTGATGTGTTGGCGTCTGTACATAGGGTCGTTTGGTAGACGGTCTTTATTCATAGTACTAGCTTTTGCCCATGGATTTGCCCGTATTAATGTATTTTTAAGAGGAATAATTCTGTACTTAATACATTGTTTTCATATAATTAAGCTCCCAGGCGACATCGTCATATTTCAGCCAATTTACACAAAACCTTAATGAATTATGCAAACATTTAAACCTTCCTCATCCACACTCCGTCCATTGGTGAAAACTGTATGAAAATCGGTTTGGTGGTTTTTGAGTTTATTGCGTTCAGACAAATAGACCAACGCGGCGTGTGGACTTTATTTTATAATATAGTGATGCAAAATTCTGGGAATTGTGCTTGGCATATTTTTGTGATAGGTATAAATGTAGCTGCCGCTCATATATTTTTTATAAGTTCAAATCTTTAATAAACCACTATCGAAAAATACTAAAAAGGCAGCTTTTACTGGCGAATAACACCAACCGACTTCCATATACCCGTCGCAAACATAGCTAAAGTTGTATCTGACTAACACTACCAAAATACTTTTTTTTTGCTGTATGTGCCTGCTCTTGATCCCGATCTCGCCTGATGAAAAGGTTACATGTTTTGTGGCCTGATGGAGAGCGATGGATGAGGTCTATGATGGAACGAGCGTGCCCAGAAGATGCCTGTTTACTCTTGCTTTGAAGGCAGCCGGGTTAAATGTGGAAGGGGAAGGGTCGTGATCTTATCAGTTGGGATGACAACGCTGAGCATGCATTTATTAAACTCAAGGAATCGCTAATGAACACACCTGTGATGGTTTGCCCTGACTTTTCCAAGCTATTCATTTTATCAGTGTGATGCTTCAGCAGAAGGTCTTGGTAGGACTACTTGGCTCTCACACAAAATTATTACAACTGGACAGCCAATTAGACTTAGGTTTTACCCTGTCTAAACAACACACAAGGTTACATTGTAACGCAATCACTCATTAAAGGGAATATTAACACATTCATCTGTATTTAGAAGGTTTCAACTTTATATCTCACCAATTTTACCAACAATTAATAAATGAATAACATGATTAAATTTTATTTGAAAATCACTGACGCCAATTGAAATGATCAAAGTCACCTCAATTCGCAAATGAATGACAGCTTTAAAGTGCTTTAAAATTAGAACTTCGGGTTTAATTATTCAAATAATCAAACCAAAGATCCAAATTAACAAGTCGCACTACATATTGGCATCCACAGACACGTTTTCTGATCTGTGTGTACATTTCCATCACATACTTTGGAACAGACTATAAAGGTTAACCTGCGGCATAATGACCTTTACGTTTAATTACTAACACCCTCTGCCTATACACACACAATTTCTATAAATAAATCAATGTTTAGTCACTCAGCTCATAGCGCACACACACACACAAAATCCTACTTAATCGTCTGTCAATCATCGTTGAGCGGGTGACAGCGAACCCTCCCGTGCTAGCTATGTTATAGGTACAAACGTGACCTAAACTACACCTACACCGCGGCGTGTTAGGGTTCGTCACGTGATTAGTGAATGACGAGTATAGACTAGTAGGACGCGACTTGAGATTTGAAATAACAGATTTTTTAATAGACAGTACTGTTACTGTTACTGTTAGCCTGCATCATCCCACTGCTGGGCAAAGGCTTCTCCCCATGACTTCCAGCTCTTTCGATCCAGGGCTAAAGTGGGCCACTGGTCGTTTGTTTTGTCCAGCTCGTCCCGCCATCTTCTACGGGGACAGTAGTAATCAGTTATGGATCATCATTCTCCTGTCCTAATCCCAATTTATTTGTGGTCGGCGCAACATGTATTTTTCTTCCATACTTCTCTATTAGTCGTCATCTCGGTAGTCACTCCTTTCTTATTCTCGTATGCGCATGCACATTCATACTCAAAACATTCCTGATGACATTTTCCTCATTTCTCCGTAACACATGCCCATACCATGACAACCGATTTCCACACAACTTTTCAGTCACCGGTGCCACTTTCAGACTTCCTCTTATGTACTCATTTCTTATTCTATCCATTCGTGTAACACCACACATCCCTCTTAGCATTCTCATGTCAGCTGCATGCAATTGCCTTTCATTCATGCCGTTTGTGGCCCAACATTCTGATCCATACAAAGTCTAACCATTGTTTTATACCGGATGATTTTTTACCGGTTCCATATTTTTACAGGCTGTTCTACTCATGAATATGAACAACTTTCACTATGAGACCAATTCTGAAATCACGAAAAAAAAATCTGCTGTTTAATACAAAATTTTAATACTTACCTACTAGACCAAAATGTATGAAACAGCAGATTTTTTTCTCTTGATTTCAGAGTTAGTCCGTCATAATAGACTGCCTCGTTAGTCTAATGGTCGCAAGCACTACTGCTCAGCATAAGGTCCTGGGTTCGATTCCCAGGTCTAGCAAATTTCTCAGTAGCAGCCCGGAGTCTGGATTTATGCCCAATTAAGGGCAATAGGCTTTGACATGGGACTTAAAAATAACTGGTAAAATGTGGGTGTGCTATAGGTAAACTTCTGCCTAACCCTTCAGGAAAAAAAAGCGTGATGTTATGTTATGGGCTGCCGGAATGCGGCAGAGATCATCCAACATTATACACCTAAAATATCTCGAAGGTCACCAGCTATAGAACGTTCCCTTTATTAAATTGTGTCTGTCACCCAGCGACAAAAAATAAAAAGACTTCCCCATTTTTTTATTTGCATAGTCCGCTTTCCACTGCCGGCCGGATTTCATTTAAAAAGCCTCCTTGTTTACCTACAAAACAATGGGTTCCCATATTATTATTTATTCAAATAAACCTTGTTTTAAGGACATAACGGTCTCCCACACGACACGTGTTCCCTTTTCGAAATAAAAACGTTTTATGACAGCTGGGTGCGAGTGACAGTCAAATTATGTGCAGCCCTGACTCGGATGTATATTAGAGATGTCATTCGTGAGTTTTACGGTTTTTGCACTACTAATAAACGTTATGTACGTACGTTTTGTATGCTGTAAGCGTATTTGTACGTTATGGTAAAGTCACAGCCGATTTATAAAACGATGACTGACGATAAGATGCAGGGTTTCAGGGACGTCAACGTGCAACCTGTAACCATGAATTTAGTACATGATTCTGAAAACCCCAGCGTTGAAATATTTCGTCGGTTATTAAAAAAAAAATTGCTATTCCGTACATTTTGACCGCATAGGTTATTGACGATTTTTATGAATGTAATTCTGTAAATAAATAGTTGTTACGGCCGCGAATCATATTTAGATCAAAATACAATCTGATACGGACCTGCAAATTGCAAAAAATGTAAGAAACTTTGAACTTGGCGGGCTACTCTGCGCTTTTGGCTCAATAACTCGAAATTAAAGACTGGACGGTCGAGTCCAGCACTTGTTACACAAAATATTAAATGTAGGTAAGTAATGCTGTTGCGCAAAGCTAATACTTCCAAACAAAAGTTAGTAGGTACCTACCTAAGTGATGTTTGAATAGTTGTTTGTTATGTAATCACTTTAAAACAGCTAAGGAAGATTCGAATGAATTTTGTATAGGTACCTAGTGAATAAGCAATTGCGTAACCTTTTTGGCTTTTTAGTCAATTCTTGGTGCGAGTAACCTATCAAAAAAATAATATTAATTAAAAGTTACGGTTTGCCCTTTTCGGGCGAATAAATTCGTGCGAGTGACTTTCTGTGTTAAAAACCCAAGTTTCGAAACCGCTTGCAAATCAAATAATAATCTATAGGAGTATAGGTACTAATAATTATTATGAAGAGGAACTACTACATAGCTTTTCACAACCATACATGTTTTCAAAAACTAATTATCCTTGTCCCTGACAGCAAATAGTTGTCGGAAGACTGCCGGTGGTCGGTTTGATTTAAACTGACCTTTGAGCCTTTAGAGGACTCTTTTGTTAGATAACATTGATTGATTGATGTTCGATTCGGCACAGTATCGTATCGAACGGTTGCAAATGCTGATCCGATTCCGACAATTCGCTCACTAATGGAAAGCTACATTACCCTGAGTGTTAAAGGCCATATTTAAAAAGAGTGCTAGTAAGTAAAAAAACATTCTCAATGTAGCAAAGAAAGTCTCTATTAGCATCAGCATTCCAACCGAGTAAAACTTCTTGTTACAGTTCACTTAATTATATAAAAATAATTGCAATGTTTCAGAAAGGTCCTTCAGAAGTAATAAAAATGTAATTTGGGAACAAAAACCAAGTAACGACGCTTTAAGTATATTGAGTACCTTTTTGCTCTTTATTTCCATTTCTGTGCTCCGCTCTCTTTCCTCTCACATAATAAAAGAGAGAAAGAAATCTCTTTAATAATCATTTCAAAGGTTTGTTGGAAAGACTGGCTTATCTTCAAATTCTTTGATTTGTTTTGTTTTCGTTTGGAATGATAAAATGCGATGTTGCGTTTTGGTGATCTGATTGTAATCCCGTCGGTAATAAATACAGTTGGCTAGTTTTCTGGCAAGTTAAAAGGAAAAGTAAGAAAATATTTTTATTTTGCACAGACTAAAAGGGACACAACACAACATGCAATGTCTCTTACTACTTTAATGATTTGGGTGTTCGTGCTGTATTCAGAAATTTCACCCGCATAAGTCTTGATCCCTTGGGAATATCGGGATAAAATAATCACATGTCCTAATCCAAGTCTTGGTCTACACATGTGCCAAATTTCATTGAAATCCGTTTAGCCGTTTTAGCGTGAATGCGTAACAAACAAACATGACATAAAATATTACTTGAAATTATTTTATCAGCTAAATTATCGTTCGAATATTTTGGCATGTTTTTAGGGTCTTCGAGTCTACAGGCGTCACTCTGAACCTCCTAGCCTTCTTTGAGTCCAGCACCCCAATTTCATACACACTTTCAATCACAATCCAAAGGATTTTTAAGGAAATTCCTAATTCATTGCACAAAATTTTCTCTGCTCGACGACGTAAATAACGCAATGAATGATTGTGATCTGTCAATATGAAAGGCTACCGTCTGTTACGCAATTATCCCGCACGAAATTAAGATGAAAAGTAGTAGTCATCATGATCATCATTTCAGCCCGGAGTCACCGACTGCTGAGTATAGGGTATAGGCTCTCTTTTTTCTGTCCTGCTTCTCGGTTCCGCACATCCCTCATCCAGGTATTTCCCACAACTTTGACGATATCATCACTGTCTTAGCAAATTAATACTAAATTTCTAATCTTGTTCCTTTGAATATAACTTCGTGACTAAGATGTTTTTTAAGAATTTTCATGTCCTCAAAAAGCTACTAATTCCGAGTTACCAAAAAGGCACGAACAACTGCAGCCATAGTATTTAATCTCACAGATGACGGGCCGCCTCTCACTCCGTCCGGAATAATCGAAGTATTCCGAACAATGCCAAAATGTTTCCACTCACGAAGTTAGGGCCCCGGTCACAGCCTTGAGCGTAGCGACTAGCGACTTGCGACGTGCATCAAGCGACAAGCGAGCGCGTCTTTTGTTTCCTTCGCGTAAGTCCCATCGCCACGGTGACTCGTAAAGCCGCTTCACTTTTCACTCATATTTGCCTTTCATTCGGCATCTTTCACTCGAAGTGAAATATTTGAATACAAAAATGAAACAATAGGAAAAATAATTCATTCACTCGTTAAGCCAATATCAGACGCTTCACTTTTCGTTTATGTTTGCCTTTCTTTCGGCATCTACATTCGAAGTGAAACGTCTGAACACAAAATGTTTTTTTTTCACTCGCCTACAGAATAATCGAAAAATAAACTAAAAGACGGATGAAATGTTAATTCCTATAAAATTTTATGATGTCGGTATCTGTTATCTGCAGTCGCTGTCGCTAGACGCATGTCGCTTGAGCTGGGCCGCGGGGTTATGATATGAGCATGACACACTATTAAATGCTGTTTTGTTTTTGAACAGTGTGTTTTCATGGTATTATGGAAGTGAAAGGGTGGATACAGTAAAATGAACAACGGAAATCTGGCAACGTTGCAGTTTAATTTTATCCTAGCATTAAATGGGTTTTGAAAGCGTTAACTGTTTTGAACATTGGAATACCAAATCAACGAATGATTTAGGTTGGTATGAAGTTTCAATGAATAAGCATTTCGAAACTGGGGAAACCCATGTTTTATGTAGGGCACACTGACTTCAACTGAACATAACATCACGCCTGGTAACCCCAGAGGGTTGAGCAGAGTGGGTACACCCATATTTCACTAGTTCTAGTTCAAGTTATTTATTTCATAACAAAAATACATTTGTGTCGAAATATTTTCACAGTAGATACACAAAAAGAAGCAACATAAACAATTATATAAGTAACCTCGTAAATCACCCATCATCGAAGTTAGATCATCACTCCGAATTCAAAACACAAACTTTACAAACATAAATATTCTTATTGATACAGAACCAAGTCCTTAGCAAAATGCTACAAAAATACGTTTAATGTCAAAAATATAAAGTGTAAAAAAGCAATATTTATAACAAAGTCAAAGAGCAATGGATACATTTTGCTTTTACTTTTAAGTACTAGTTTTAAGCAAGTACAAAGAAAAGAAACAATAAAGTTTATTTCAAAATAAAAATAATGTCTCAAACAACAATAGTGTGTGCCTCACGGCTGCGCCAAAAAGGTTCATTTCAGCATTAATACAATAAGACAGATGCTGTCTGACGCTGGTTTTTTTATGAACCTTATAATCTAACTTAAACAACTCTTATACGGTTAATAGGAAGAAACATCGACTCCGGTAAACTGTGTCATATCGATTTCGACCAATATACGACCCCAAGAGGAATATTCTGGTTATTACTCGATAACCTAGCTTAAAAAATTTTGTCAAGATTATCAGGCACAGTCGCTCTGTTCTCTTCCTTCCAACAGATTACAGAAATTGGATCTCCTAATTAATTATGAAATTAAAAAAAGGGAGGAGAAATAATCTTAAAGGTACAAGTCCGTAGCCGACTGCAGACGACAACAGCAGGCGACAAGTACTGCGTATCGATACATTTCCATCGAGTCATGGCCGAGGATTAACTACGGGTGGATGTTTCAAAAACGAGAGGTTTTTAGCTAATCTGGCTGAACATGAACGTTGCTGTTGCATATTTATGAGGACACTGGAATTGCTGTACTTATATTTTTATTAAAAATATACGTCATTTTGTTTGGTATAATGGAGCGTGTGTACTGTTGATGTTGGAGCATTTTTTTTAGAGTGGGTTGCTTAATTTAGTGTGCATTTTTATAAAAATGTGTTGGTTATTTCATTAGTTATTATGTTATTCGCGGTTTTTGTGTTTACTGAAATAAGAGGCTATTCCTAAAGCTCGGAATACACACACATGCCGTGCGCTATAACAACTTCTGATTGGTGAAGAATGGCATGCAAGCTACTTGCATACTGTTGCGCAAATTACAGCATGCGTATTCCGGGCTTAATTGCACTTCTTGTGACCACTAGACAAACGGTGGTCAAGATTGAATCATGGTTGTTAATTTTAATTATTGCTTAAAATGTTGTGCATGATTTGCATCAAACGTGCTAATCCGTCATCAGTAGATCATAGGTGTACTTAGGTAATACAATCTAAACCCAACTAAGACTATTGCCATACTATTGTATTGATAGACAAAGACACACGTCATCGCACATCGCAACCAAGTGTTTGCCTGGATCAACACTTCTAGCTAAGCTCCTTAAGTTATGTATTGTGACCGTTGATACGTATCATTGTATATATAGCTAGTTATACGGGGTTGAAGGGACATTGACGAGCAAACCGTAAGTATGAATTTAGCACAAGATCCAACATCCTCTAGCGTAAAAAGTTTACATCCATACTAATATTATAAATTTGAAAATAACTCTGTCTGTCTGTATGTTACCTTTTCACGCCTAAACCACTGAACAGATTTCGAAAAAATTTGGCAGAGAGATAGATTGCATCCCGGAGAAGGACATAGGATAGTTTTTATCAACATACCTCGCGGGCGAAGCCGCGGGCGGAAGCTAGTTGGTTATAAAAAAAACAACAACTATTTCATAGAGTGTGTACTTGCGTAACAAACTGTCAGTAACAACAGCTTTGGTTTTGACATTTCAACCACATTCATTGCGTTATTTACATTGTTGAGCAGACAAATTTTTCGATCATAAGAAGCAATGGATTAGCAATATCCTTTAAAATGATTTAGATTAAGACTTATAGTGGGTTAAGTAGTTAAGTTGCTGAATCCGAGGTAATCACACTATTATTATAAAGGCGAAAGTGTGTGAGTGTGTGTGTGTGTGTTTATATGTTTATTACTTCTTCACACTCAAACGGCTGGACCAATTTTGATAAAATTTTGTATGGAGGTAGCTGACACCCTGGATTAACATATAGGCTACTTTTTATCCTGATATTTCCACGGGACCGACACCTATGCGGGTGAAACCGCGGGGCACAGCTAGTAGGATAATAAATAGTATACGGGACATAGAATCCGATAGAGGCGATAATATTACAGTATGAAGAGAAAACAGTAGTTTAGTAACGTAACACTCTTCAAATTGTTATCAAATCGAATTATTTTCGTTGGATCCCGCTTTTGAATCCCATTTTTTAGGTATTAACGATGGTTCTCATTTGGTATTTCCATAACTGGCAGCAAACGTAACTAGAAACTCGGTTCCCGAGCTTTTTAACTTTGTGGAAAACTTTCGAGAAAATCTCGTTATAACTAGGTAATTTACAAGTCCAATTAACTAACTAAAAAGCTAGTTGTCGCTTACCAATGGACAACTTTTATAGCTTTACTCTTACTGAAAACACTCACTCTTATTAAAAACTCACTCACTCACACAGAAATAGATAATGAGCTGGGTTAGAAAATAGGATCATTTTTATTCCGGTAGTACTGTAGAGGCTAACTGTGTAGCCTTACCTTTATTAGTACAGGCTGGTCATAATCTACAGCGTGTTCCATTCGAACGTTTACGCAGGCGTCAAATATTTTTATTGGGTATTTTTGTTTAGTAGAAAAGTCGTAACTTGACAATATAAGTCCCTCCTCTCAATACATACAAATTAAAAGATATCGCTGTTTGAATTACATCGTGAGGTCCCTCTGAGCCTCACTCCCCTACAGTACCTACGTACGCATCCACGCGAGCGAAGCCGCGGGCAGAATCTAGTATCTTCATTTAAAAAAATGCACCTGTTCACAGTTTCAGAATGAACTACGTACCAATTTAGTTTACCACTCTCCATAAACGAAAGACATTTCAAAAACCAAAAATAACTTGAGCAGTTTTTAATAAACTCATCGTCATCATTCTCTTGCCTTTAGGGTGAAGCCAGACGAGCGTATTTTTTTGAGTTGTGAGTCGCGTAATTTCGGTCGCGTAATTTCAACAACACACACAGCAACAACTCATTTTGCGTCGCCGTGTGAACGAAACAGGATTTTTGTATGAAACCGAATGTAGCAGAAATTACGCGACCGTAATTACGCGACTCATAACTCGAAAAATTACGCTCGTCTGGCTTCACCCTTATACCAACTTAATTGTGGTCGGCGAAACGTCTTTTTCTTCCACACTTCTCTATTAGTCGTCATCTCGGTAGTCACCCCCTTTCATGCCATATCATCTTTCACACAGTCCATCCATCGTATCTTTGTTCTTCCCCTAATCTTATAGCCACCCACAATCATACTCAAAACTTTTCTCAACACATTTTCCTCATTCCTCCGCACCACATGCCCTAACCATGACAACAGATTCCCATACAACTTTTCAGTCACCGGCGCTACTTTCAAACATCCTCTAGTTGTACAGCATGTATCTGAAACGTGTGTTATATTGAAGGGTGTGGTACAAACAAACCATCAAACTGAACAACTTTCTGCATGGGACCAACATCGTAATTGCAAAAAAATCATCAGCTGTTCCATACGTTTGGATCAGTATTTAGGTATTGTAGTTTTGTATGAGAAAGTTGGTAATTTTTCACGATTACGATGTTGATCCCATGGCGAATGTTGTTCAGTTTTACGTGCTGTAACACACCCTTCAATATGACCACACCTTTCCGATACATGCTGTATACTCATTTCTTACAAGTACTTAGCCTGCTTTCTATTAGAATACTGGAAAAAATACCCAATACTTACGAACCCTCAAAAACCCACATAACCCACTGTTTCTTTACGGTTTCTTCCCTACACACACGGAGTGCGCCAACAAATCATTCAATTTAAGGGCTGTGTCCCATAAAGACGTGAAATATTGAAGCTACGCGACGCGATGGGGGTGATCCAATCGCTTCTCATAACAGATAAGGTGCTACAGAGTAGTTATTTATGTCTTGACTTATTTGTGGGATTTTTTAGATTTAAGTGCTTTTTGATATTAAAAATTGTGGGTAGATGATTTATTTTGTAAGGATGGTAATTTTCGGCCATATGGTTTTGTTGAATATCTTTTAGAAGTTGTTAAGACAGGTACCTAAATACTTGAGTTTTTATGTGAAAGCTTGAACGTGGCTTTCATAATGGCATGGATGTTTTCCGGGTAGGCAGAATTGTTTGTTACATCGACATGTTGCCATAGGGGGCTAGACTATTTCAAAACCCTATTTGAAAACAAAGTATTTACGATTTAGACACGACACAAACTTCTATTAAAAATTATTTGTGGATCAGTAACAGGGACAGAAGTTTTCCAATTATCCTCAATACCGTGCAAAAGCAATACTTACCCATTAATATGCAAACCAATACTTTCCTTAGCCATCTCTAAGATTTCCATTATGGTCGACTTCAAAGATTTATATTCATACGCTCGCACAAAGGCTATAAACACAAACGGCCACAAAGAATAGCACGGAATATTGCCACGATCACCACAGAGCTGTTTTCTTTTTTAATATCTTTTTAATTCACATCTTTACTTTCCAAATGTTGTTTTATCTACATAAACTAATATTACAAAGAGGTTGTATGTCGAGGTTAATTTTCGGAAATGCTATGCAATTCCGAAAATTCTGTCAATAATGGGAAGCTACAGTATTTTTGAGATTTCTTGTTTAGAAGCTAGTGTAGTATAGTGTACATTACCACAAAATATAGAGTACAGAACTCAATCTACATACAAAGTGCGCTTGACCAACACACACATAGACACCGCTCACGGACACGATATCTCGGACCGGTTGGGACCAGTGCGAGCGCGCTGCCATCCGCTTGAGACACGCGTCTGTGATGTGCAAAAATGGAGCAACAAAAAAGTTATTATAACTGTTCAGTGGACGGCTGTTTAAATTCAACATTAAACGGTGAATTGTCATTTTTAATCATAAAACAATTCATATCACGCAATTCATCTGTTTGACAGTTTCACACCTATATATCCCTGAAGGGTTAGGCACAGGTGTACCTATAGCATTTTACGAATCTCCATACAAAACTGTCATACAGCTGAAATTCCGTGATATGAATTGTTTTATTATTCTGCCACTAGTTTCCTTTTTAGACCCGCAGTTGTTTCAGAGAGGTAAGTAGGTATTTGCTTGTGTTTCGATGGTTCGTTTTAACGTAACACAGAATAGTTAGGTAAGCACCCCGGCCCCCGCCAATGTGGTAGGTAATCGTCGCAAGATATTTTCTGTGACTTTGTAATATAACATTAAAATAGTTTAGTTGCTATTGGTTTATATTTCCTTTCTTCCTGTTTCATTGTCAACAATAAATCAAACATCTAGATACGAGTGCCACTACCACGATAGTTTTTTGTGTGTAAGCCAAAGTTGACCACCCTAGCGCGACCGCCGAGCGTAGGTTAGAAAAGTGAAGTACATACATGTGATTGACTTCTGTCCCTTTCTGTTTTGTGACATTACGGTTTATTGTCAATGATTGAGTGTTTTTAGGGAACCAATTCAACGGGAAATTTCTGTTAGAAAAACACTTTCCACAAGAAAATTACACAACCTATAGTTATTTGCTGCATACAAAGGTTTTCTTTTAAACCTTCTTTAGTTGGAGGAA
Organism: Gortyna flavago; assembly: GCA_963669345.1. Classification (NCBI taxonomy): domain Eukaryota; kingdom Metazoa; phylum Arthropoda; class Insecta; order Lepidoptera; family Noctuidae; genus Gortyna; species Gortyna flavago. The sequence continues at coordinate 1,635,253 of OY770139.1, forward strand.
AAGTTCGTCCTAAGCTTAATGACAACAATTTTTGCGCCATATTTGTTTGGCGCTAAAAGAAAATGGCGGCTGTAGAAACAAATGAGCGCCATTGTGGCAGTCGACCCACGCTCCGCTGGAAACAGCTGATTTATTTATTACGTACTCGCTTTAGAAAATGTAGAGCGGAAAATGTTATGGTAGGAATAGAAAATAAGTTTTATTTCCTTGTGCGGTGCTTTATATTATTCTTTTTCTCGTGAAGATTAGAACTAGTTAGTCTTTATTCGCAAAAACTGGAATGGTCGTCATTGTTAAACTGGATATTTTATTTGACTTCAATTTGAAACCGAACCGACATCATTGCGAAAGAGTCCGTCTTTTGCAATGATGTCAGTTCGGTAATATAGAACAATTCGGACTTATACCGGTGAGACTTGGTAAATCTTAGGATTTACCGGGAAATCCTAAGATTTACCGCAGTTCAGGCTTTTACAGTAACATATTATATATATCTGCGCCCCGAAGTGTCACCCGAATTAGACTCGATCCCATGGGAATATCGGGATAAAAATGATCCTATGTCCTAATCCAGGTCGAAGACATGTGACATCTACCAACCCGCACCAGGCCCGCGTGGTGGCCATTACGGCCCATTCCTCTCACAGAGGGGAGGTCTGTGTCCCAGCAGTGGGAACTTTATAGTCTGATTATGCTAATCCAGCTCTACCAATGTGCCAAGCCGTTTTAGCGTGAAAGTGTAACAAACAAACATACAAAAACTTTTCTCTTTATAATATTAAATTAGATGTAAATAATAACTTATTTGAAAATAAATAAATATCACCTTCATATTAAAGTAGGTAGCGCAATGTTGATAATGATATTACAGGATGGTCATTTAATATTGAAGCTTAGAAGAAGTTCTGAAAGAAAAAGCTAAGCTGATAGGTTAGGTAAGTACTAAAGAGCACTGTTTTATCTAGGTATCTATCTACGAGGGCCTTGAACGCGATAAAAGCGAGAAGGGTTGCTCGACTATGTACCACGAAGTTTTCTTTTGCGAGAGATTCGATCACAATTCTCGGATTTGGCATAATATTTTTTTTGTCATATAGATATGGGTTTACTTTTGTTCTATTGCATTCAAAATATAGATTTGAATTTTGAATATAGAAACTACCACTAAAATTGCAGTTTGCTAAGCCTGCGGTGACCGCGACATAGCGTCCGCAATTTACCGTCGAGTGACTTCACTACAACGTTATTTAAGACAGTGAGTTTCTCTAGAGAGCGTTTTTTTACACCGTAAAGTCAAATCCCGGTGACATTATTTTCATGAAGGACGTCACTGCTGCCGTCACGTGGCGGCCACCGCAATTTTAGGAAACCGTAGCTTTGATTATTTCCCCTCCTTTTTATATATTTGTACATATTATTATTATTATTTTAAATATGTCTAAGGGCAGATTTTTCCAACGCCGGATAATTTTATCCGAGGTATAATTTTGAATTTTTGACAATTCTTCCACAAAAAAACTGTCCGACGTCAATTTTATTCCACGAATAAAAGTTATATGTGATTTAAAAATCAGCTCTAAGAAAATAAAAACAAGATTACTTTTCCTATTGTTACCAAGCTTAATATGCTTGACTAACAGACGAGGGGTTAAAATCTCAGTGTTAACAGTAGGTATTTTCTTTATACAGCTACCCACTGGGCTTTGTTAGTTCGAGACGTGATCCAGCTCCCGTACGGTCGGAAATATCAATTGTGGTCAGAGCACATCTGTTTCCTAGACCCATTCCAATGCCTCGCTTCATTCGCATACAATAGATTTATTGAAGCAGTTAGGATTCCAACAATGTAACCTTGATGTTTGACTTATATTTCACACGTAGGTGATACATGTTTTCAACTGAACAAAGATCGATAGATCGAAGAACGATTTCGGAAAGGTTATTCAAATTAATCTGAAGGTCTTTCCCAGTAATTAAAAGCGTTCAAAATGTAGTCGCAATCTCTTCTCAGCAACAATCAATGACAAAAACTTGTAACAAATGTAGGAAAATTAGAGGTATTTATTGTAAGATTGACATTTAGATGAGACTGTGAACGTTCCCTTGCTCTGTCAATTGCTTTATTGTGGAAAAATTAATCTTGTTACGACTTTAAGAAATATTTCTCGTTCGTAGATTTTCTTCACATAAAATTTGAAGAAGCAACTCAAATCTTAAACTGATTTCTACTAAAGAGACCTCAAGCAGCTCACATGGGAAACACCATTAACCTTGCCAAGGTCAATAATATACCAGTAAAGGTATACCTTCCAGTAAGATAGGAGTCGACTGTCGACCCAACACATACTCGAGAAGGCTTGGCTGATAATATTCTTACATTATTGGGACGACCTTCGCTAACGGCGAGATACCGACGAAATGTACATATGTATATGGTAGGTTGGTAGTCTGTTTTACTCGTCTCTTGACGATTTGGCATGTTACAAGTACATAGTAAGCCTCGAAGTTTCGTAAATGATTGTGGCTGTTACATTTTTTTTTTTTTGTAAATCGACAGATATCGTACTAAGATCGCGCGAAAAGTGTCAATACTGGGAACAGTGTGCTCATCTCGTGCATGGCGTTTCCATGGCAGCATGTGTGTGAGGTATTAAAACGAAACACGACCATCTTATGACGCGAAGCCCGGAAAGTTGACAACCCATAACACCAACGTCAGCGTCTGCCTAGCCTTTTCCAAACTATGTTGGGGTCAGCTCCCTGTATAACACGGTACTCAGGAGCTCCCTGAGTACTTACCAGTATGCTACTTGGAGCGCCTATCTAACCCCCACAACCTAGTTACTGGGTCACGTTGACGGCTTACAATAATAATGGTACCTCTGTACTGTAATGTAACTGGGTTCCGTTATATTATAACGACCGTCATGAGCCTCTGTCATTTTCACCAGTATTTGACATTAAGCTGTCAAAAACGCTGATGCCAGTACACATAGTTGACATAATAGGGATGCGACTGGGTGTGACATTTTATTTTACCTGTAAAACGTTGCTACAAAATAAAAATTGGTTTTGTAAAAGCTCTTAGCAGCTATTTATTTCGAAAGTGGCTTTGTTATGTCAAATGCGTAAATCAATTATTAATGCCAATTGAATTTAATGTCAATAATAACAATAATGATGTTTACTGCATATCGGCAGTTAAATTATTGCACCGCAACCAGAGCCGTGTACTTAATTAACGTCAATAAAATATACAGCTTTAATTAACATCGCAAAGGTACCATAATTCAATAATCAAATTACACTAAAAATGGAAATAAAAACACAAAAACCTTACTTCACAAATCATACCAGTACATGAGGAAAACCAAGAAAACTCCGTTAAATATTCAGCAAAGAAAATCCCATATGCGACTGAAATCTCCAATCAGGTAAACCGGTAAGACTGTGACGAGATAAACTCTAATCCTCAGCCTTTTGAGGTCAAAGAGGTCTTAAGCTGACAAAAGCAAAGTCGACGTTAGTTACATAAATGTAGATCGCGCAATTGTTGCTTACATTGCTGCCTTCAAGAAACCGGTAAAGGTAAGTTGCTACTTGTTGCCTTAACCATGAATTTAAATCAACTGTAATTCGTTAAATTTTCTTTGTTATAATTCGCCCACATTTCTATATCATAATCAATTTTTTCTGTAAAAAGAACAATGAACATATAAAAATGTAATCGCATTAAATTGTAATTGGTTTAGTCCTTAACTTACCGTAAATCGCATGGTCCGAAACGGATATCACAAATTGACACCTCACTACAACTCAAAAATTAATCGTAACAATAAAGAATTTCGCTTTTTTTCTAAAACAAAGGTCACAATCACACACGGAACCTCCACTCTCACACTGGCCGAATAAAAAAGAAATAAATTCCAAATTCAAATGTGACAGCTCTGAAACGCGGCAGACTCATTTTTTGACAGTTCGATTACTTTTTTTAATTATTACGAGGGCACTGATCGAATTTTGTCCGGCGTCCGGGATTTTTCGTCCGTACACGACGTTCGCCCGGGAGATCTCGCCGGTTCCAGAGGCTGACTCTGGCTCGACCGGCGATCGAAGCTACGTATACTGCGGCTCCCCTCTTGCGTAACTGATATTGTTGTAAATTATAACAGCTTCTTTATGCTACCTCATATTGGCTTCAAAATATTATACTTTCTTTATATCTTTCTTTTTATTTGATGTAACGTACTTTTTGTAATGCAGTCAATTATAACTTAAAAAATGCCCATGAAATGAAAAAAATCAAAATACGTAAAGGTAAATTTTGACAAATTACAAATAGTCTCCGTTGCCTCAATATTTCTATTCAATACAATAAAAAACATAACTGGAAGTCCCATTATTTCGCAGAATTTTTATCAGTATACGAAGCTTCGACCAGCCCACATCTTTTGGGAAAACCCTCAACGCGCAGGCGTGAAATGGAAAATTAGAACGAGATAACAATACCGACTTCCTACAAAAGAGGGAGATGAAAATACTACCGAAGTGAGTGCAATAATCCTCTCAATTTGTTGTCTAGGCACGTTCGAAATTTAAAAAAGATATTTTTCATAGAGCGCGCTTTTTATTTTTTGTTGAAGTGTTGATTCATGAAGATAATAAGTGAACATGAAAAATGGCGAATATTCTAATGAAAATGATGAGATTAACATTTTATTTATTTAATGTTTTTTCCGTAATTCGTTTGGTTTAACCTCAAAAGAAATGAAAATATTTCTTTAACATTTTAGCCAAAAATGTTGTATTCCATTCATTTTGTTTTCGCTGTCAAACTGCTGTCAAACCATTGAAGAGTAGGTGAAATCAACGAGTTGTTTGAAACCATTTGAAACAATAAAAAATACCTGAGTTACGGTATTTAATTTAAAAGTTCTTTTTAATAGTAGTTGTCATAAAAATATTTTTATTAAAATTAAATCAGTTTAAAGGACGTGCAGCCAGTATATGTATATTTCAATACCAAACTTTATATAATATCCTTAGACATATCATATGATATACTATAACACAGACCACATGCTCTTAAACGACCACAAATGCTAATTCAACATTCATTGCAATACCCACTCTATCTTTAAGCAATAAGGTCGAAATTTTAATCAACTCTGCTCGCATGCATACATATTGAGTTTGTAGATTTAACTTAAAGTTTTCTCTTCCTGTCGGTTTTAAGGGAACCTGTGGTTACAGACCTTTTACGTAAGGTAAACTTGTGTATACGTAGCTTACTTTTCTTTGTTAGATGAGCAGACTTTGAAGATAGCAACCTACTTTGTATTCATAAAGTAAAAGAAAAAAGGTAGAAGTTAAACTTTAAAGTTAATTTTGGAAATTTAAAATCGGTATTAATAACATTCTATAAGGCAGGCACAAAGCTTGCATATTAAAATATAGGGGAGGCCCACACTGCACCGCATCACGGAGCGGGGTGCGTGAACGGAGCCAAATTCCACCCCGTGCCGGACGGCGCGTATGTGTTCCACGCGCGCCTCAAAGAGATGTCAGCAGACATAGAGGGGCCCGTCAGGGCCGAAGCCTGCCGGGGCAGCGGGATTGTCCGAAAGGGTTACCGCTGCCCGGAACATAAAGGGCTAAGGAAGGAACACGGATGGGTTTTAGTCAGTAAGAGTCTGACACTGGGAGGGGTCATTGGATGATTTCCCATCCTTAAAAAAAAAAAAAAAAAAAAAAAAAAGAGGCAACTTCCACGCGCGTGAGTGCGTTTTTATTGAATTTGTATGTAAAAAAAGCACGCGCGTGGGGGCGTTATGTGCGTCCCGCTGCGTGATACGGTGTAGTGTGCGAATCGCCTTAGGCTCTCGCCCACGTCAACTCATTTAATTTGGTCCAAAGTCGGATAGTGGGCGTTCAATAAACCTCAATTTCTAATTATAAACTATACGCGGTTTTGAATTGTTTAGCTTGGATCACTTTTCAAGGATTTTCAGCTTATGTTCGCTTTTCATTCTCTATCTGTGTTTGTGTTGCGGTGTACAACCTTTTGCTTCAACGTTACGCAGCCTCATTTGTGTGTATATTAGTTTAGTTTTGTTTTAATTGTACGACGGCGTGGAGTCGGCAAACGATTTCATAATCATTAAAAGTTGAAGCTGTTTTTAGGGAACGACCAATTGGAACTGTGCACCGAGCTTCTGATGTCTCATAAGTGCCCATGTAGCTTTATGTGGAAAAGAATGATTTTGAAACTTCTTGGCGTATTGATGGCTAAATTATAGTTTTTTTAGGGTTCCGTACCCAAAGGGTAAAAACTTGACCCTATTACTAAGACTCCACTGTCCATCTGTCCGTCTGTCACCAGGCTGTATCTCATGAACAGTGATAGCTAGACAGTTGAAATTTTCACAGAATGTGTATTTCTGTTGCCGCTATAACAACAAATAAAAACAGAATAAAATAAATATTTAAGAGGGGCTTCTATACAACAAACGTGATTTTTTACCCGTAATTTTATATGTAGTGTTAAATATTGTATGGTGGAACGGAACCCTTCGTGTACGAGTCCAACTCGTTTCTTTGGCCCAGAATTCAGCAACGGGAATAGCATTCGCTGACGCGGCCATTAGGCATGTGGTGCAACATGGGAGGTGAGCCATCGTCTGTGGAGAGACACCGCATTCGCACCGGAGGTCTGAGCCCTCCATGAACCCCCACTTGTGGAGGTTGTCCTTGCTGTGCGGCCTACTTGGGTATGAAGTCTATTTAAGGTTTTCCAAGTAGGCCACGGTAACTTAGACCCGGATGAGAGACTCTAACGGTTCAATAAAATTTGTTGCAGAGATCTGGAGGTTTAAGTTGTTCTTTCCAAAGATCACATCTTTTTGTGGAGGGGTTGTCTTTGGCTGGACTCACTCAACCAAGAATTTTTTTGCGGCTCGTTTGCCAATAATAACAATGTATGACTTTCTAGACAAAGTGGACTTTATCCTGCAGAAAAATTAAATATCCAAATGATCATTTTCAGCAACTAAAATCCGTTAAAAATCCACACAAGTTATTTTCCCTTTTAATTCCAAACCACGCACCCTCTTCTATCTCCACAATCGCGTAAAGAGTAAAGAGCAAGTGAGCGGTAAAGCGAGGCGTCAGCTTATCAGAGCAAACGAGCGAATCTGAGCGAACAAGCAAAGAGATACCGCAAACGGAATTATGATGCGTTTGCATTTTATTGGACTTGTTTTTTTTTACTGCTTTTGAGGTATTTTTTTTAATGCAGAGCAGTGGATATTGAAATATGAAGACTTGATTGATACCTAAGCTGTTAGATTTCCTTGCAAAGTTGCAGATTCAACACAAAGATGTGTGTGATTTTTTTTTGCTGTGTCTTTAGGATGGCACTGTAGAAATGTTGGTCTGTTAGTATTTCATGGTACGCTTGTCAATACGAGAGCTCCTCTCAATACTCGTCTGTCCAATAGCCATCGGCCTTTGACAGACATGGTGAGCCCCCTGCCACTTCAACTTGTCGCTAGTCGGTAACCCGAGATCTTTACCGGATGATTTCACAGTACCCGAGAGCTGGACAGGTTTAACAACACATTTAAAAAAAAAACAGGACATGCTCAGCTGTAGCGCTTGCGACCATTAGACCATCGAGGCAGTCAACAAATACTTGAATACTTATAATTACCTGGGGCTGTATTACGAAGTATTAACGCCATCATAGCTCCAGTTCAAAAATAGGATGGTGCTATCGGTCATTTAAAGCTCCGTCTCTTTCATGCACTGGAACCATGATGGCATAGATACCGTCATAATACTGCAGCCTAAAAAAACGCCCTTCTGTCTTCAAATGATTATACAAATTCACAAAAGCGACAGCTCAGTACGTCATGCGCGCACGTCGATACCTACGTTCAATTTGCTGGCGTTGGACACGTTTCTGATACAATGTAAGTAATTGTTTCCGCGCCTTATTGTGCGATGCACGTGTCGATGGGCCCTACCATCGGTCGATACTCGCTTGGTATTCACTTTGATCGAACGAAGGAAAGATTACGAACGAAAAATTTACTAATTATAATTTACTATTGTTATCACAAAAATTCGTTTTTAGAGGCGAGAACCCAATAACACAATGTAGTCACCAAATTAAGAATAATTTATTATGTATTTTGTGTTATTCTGTGTTCTACTTTTTCTGAAAACTTGAAGAAAACAATGTTCTGCACTTAACTTACTAATCTTTTATCTAAGTGCGATGATATTTTTTTTCATCCTTATCCACACATTATGAATCTATTACATTAAGGAAAACCTTAGCCAGTCAGATACATTAGTATCAGGTCTAAATGCCCAGGGTCAGCTCTGATAAAAGTGTTCTCTGAGAGTTGAAATCCAACTACTGGCTGGCTGGCTGGAACTAGAACCACCTTCCTGATGCCATGAACTGCCCAGTCCGGATTTTCCCTACTCATGCTTTTAAGAACTCATTCATTCATATTCCTCACGTTTTTTTATCACATTTTCCTTAACGACAACAAAAAGAACTTCTTTATAAACCCTTAACACGTAGTAGCAGGGAACAATAACGCCCACCAGTCAGGATCCAGCTGCCGTCGCCGGCGACCGGCGGCCGGCAGATAGAGGTGTGGGCACACCGGACATGGCGAGTCATTACGAGTGTTACGCGTCGCCACTCATCGCCACTCATACGGCGGAATATTCCTTGTGAGCATTATTGTAGTGTGGGAATTAAGGTTGATAGGTGTTTAGGACTAGCCCATTTGGAATGTGTCTTTCAGAAGGCCAATTCTCCCTGCTCAGTGGCATTCAATGTCAAAAACTTGTCAAAAATATATTTATTATAGGTATTTTAAAAGGTAGAGGCAAGGCATATTGCTCGTGGAACAGATGGCTGATGGGGCAGAAAGGTTCTGGAGTGGCGAGCATGTACCGAAAGACGTAGCGTTAGAAGGCCTCCCACAAGATGGACCGATGACCTTGTGAAGGCCGCAGGAATCCGCTGGATGCGGGAAGCACAGAACCGGTCGAAGTGGAGGTGCTTGGAGGAGACCTGGTTCCAGCAGTGGACGTCTTTCGGCTGAAATGGTAATGAGAAGTATTTTTTACAGATAACAAGTACCTTATATACAAAAAGAAGGAGAGTTCTACTTCTTTTCATGTCTTTTCTATGGTATGTACTTGTTTTTATACTATTTGAGCCCTAGTTGGCCACATTGATTGCGCATTAGTGGCGTTCATTAGGTCTTCTTTAGTGCAAGTTAACGAGCACTTAGAACAATCCAGTAAGTGCAACATGGTCTCTGAGATTGAGGCTGAGAACTGAGACTGATTAAAATTCCATCGTTCTTAAAAATGCGGTGTCCCTATGATTCATTAACACTCGATGCTGGACATAGGCCGTCCCCAATCATCACCAGAACGACTGCTCTAGTGCATTCTTCTTAGCGTGTCTATGGTAATCTGTATACAGTCAGCCCAAAATGTTTGGCTTCGAGCTTGGCACCTTCAGTAGCGTCCATCAGACACGCTGGACACTATATTGACTGCCCCATTGTTCGTGCATACTTGTAGATGCTTATCATTTTTTTGTGTTGTAATCTTCCAGGTTTAGTGCACCTGGTTGAAGCAATGTTGGGTTCCCACTGACGTTTACCACACGTTTTTTTTTTTTTTTTTTATTTATTTTACACTAGCTTCCGCCCGCGGCTTCGCCCGCGAGGTATGTCGATAAAAACTATCCTATGTCCTTCCCCGATGCAATCTATCTCTCTGCCAAATTTTATCGAAATCCGTTCAGTGGTTGAAAAGGTAACATACAGACAGACAGACAGACAGACAGAGTTACTTTCGAATTTATCATATTAGTATGGATTTAAGTCGCTTTAGGTGTCTATCTGTGTGACAACGTTGTTCCTCTAAACTGCGCAAAGGATTTTGATGCGGTTTCCAACATCATTTAGAGAATGTATTCCGGAGGGTTTATGTGCACAATTCATTTATTTTAAACTTCTCGATATGCTCCGTGCGAAGCAGGGGTGGTTCACTAGTTTATTTATATAAGGCTAACCAACTAAATACATAACAATCTTTGTCATAATTATAGATCTCGCATGTATCCTAATTATCGGATAAGTAGCATGGCACTATTAATTAGCGAACTTGTACATTATACAAACGAAGACATGTTTATATAGCGGCTGACATTTTTTACCATCTGATCTAATCAGGGTATAAAAGATTAACGGAAGCCCATAGCACAGAATCTTAAATTTAAAAAAAAAATCGTCAAATAATATAAAATTTCAACTTAAAGACACCCCCTTCTTTACGCGCGGAAATTATCTATGAATTCGTAAGCCCATTCAATACATCGCCATCAAAAAAATTGGCCGGCTTCAATTAAAGGGTTGAATATAAAAAAAAATGATGGACCTTAAAAATAACTGGTAAAATGTGGGTGTACTATAGGTACCCTTCAGCCTAACCCTTCTGGATTACAAGCGTGATGTTACGTTGCAAATATCTTTTGTAAATAACTCCCGCGCGAATATGCGACTACCGATCGTAAACAGGATAGCGGGTCGTGAGAGTGACCCCAGCGATGCGCATGACCTTGTGAAGGTCAGGAGTGTCTCAATTGGCTTGTATTTGTACCTACGTCATGTAATATAAACGTATAGTGGTATGATAAATAATTATATAATGTAGAGATACTCGTGCATAGGAGTATTTTGGTACTATCAAATAAATCCGAGCAATGCAATGGTGGCCCTTAAGAGTTATAAGGTCGTGAGTTCGAACCCAGGCAGGCGCTTTACTTTGTGTAAATTATTTCATCACCACTGCTCTCAAAACTGAGAAGGAAAACATCGTGAGGAAACCGGCATGTCTTAGAACCAAAAATTCGAAGACATGTGACATCTACCAACCCGCACTGGGCCCGCGTGGTGGATTAAGGCCCACTCACTCTCACAGAGAGGAGGCCTGTGTCCCAGCAGTGGGAACATTATAGGCTGATTATGTTATGTTATATTGTATAAAATAAGGTTTTTCTAACTGAACAGAGGGGCAATTCTCGTAATTTTAGGAATGTTCACAGTCTGATCTCAATCTCAATCTGTCAAAAAATGCCTATAATTTCCCTACATTTTGACAAGTTTTTGACATTTGTTTGTCGCTGAAATGAGACTGCGACTAGATTTTGAACGTTTTAAATTACGAGAATTGGCCTTCAGATGGCTGTGTTGGGGAGTTTGTTGCGCCACTTCTTCTCCCCAACGAAAGCACTAGGAAGTGGTGAAGGGCGGGCACTTTGGGGGACTGTCTTATGTAATTTTGATGTTCAATAAGTGCTGATTCTCAGCCTAGTTTGAATAAATTAGTTTTGATTTTTGTTTATAAGCCATTACAATCATTGACTAGTCTATTTTATTTGTCGAAAGGAACTTTCTTCACGTCATCTTTTTTCATGTTGTTTTCTTACAACACATTCAGTTAGTAGGTAATTCCATAATACTATCAGGCTCTGAAAACATAGCCAAAACCACTAAACAGAATTGGCAAATTACGAAATTCTCACAAAATAACTAAACAACATTGCGAGTGCTACGCCGTAGCGTCGTAGCACCGTAGCTAGCGTAGCAGCGTAGACCGTTCTACGTAATTTACGTAAAATAGTGTTCATTTACATAGTGCTACGAGTCGTTTCGCTTAAATATTACTAAGTTAGTATACAAGTATTCCTTAAAAGCACTTTAAGTTAAAGCCAATTTAGTCATGGAAAGAGTGATGTTGAATTTTAACAATTTTAACTATACAGCTTGCTTCATCGTTTTATGTAAACAGAGTTCTCAGAAATCTCTGGGTACGTACTAAAATGCAAACTGTATTTTCAATGCAATCTTTTTTAATAAAAAAATGGTTTACTCGTATTTTAATTGATTAATGCAATGTTGTGTTGTTGTGTCAATGTTGTACATTTTGCAAATAGCAGTTTTTTTTTTGATAACCGTTCAAAATTAAACGTTAGGTGGTCTAAAATCATGTGCTGAATAATTGTTACAGTTTTCGCGTCGATGTCCAACCCTGTATGGATAGACGAAAATGATACAATATTGTATGTCTTCAATAAACCAAAGAAAGCGACCAATCGTACGGCGGGTAGTTCTGTAACAGTGTCAAGAGCGTCCGACTGCAATAATTACTCCGGCCAGCCGGTAATGAGACCAGAAGGCCATTTCTCGTAATATAAAACGTTAAAAATCACAAACAAATGTCAAAAACTTGTCAAAATATAGGGAAATTAGAGGTATTTTTGACAAATTGAGACTGAGATCAGACTGTGAACGTTCTTAAAATTACGAGAATTGCCCCTCAGATAACGATGAATAAATCAAATACATTTATATTTCATAAACTTATAATATCACGCCTGTACTCTCAGAGTTATGTTTTAAAACAGCCAATGAATAGGATAACACGGAACCAAAAAAAAACCTGAAACCGGGTTTCTGCGAAAACTAATGACAAGACCACAAAAACACTACTCGACTCTGGCATCGAACCCATGCTCAGTAGTCACGCTTATCACCACTGGACTGACAAAGTCCAAATTATTGGGAAATGCACATTTTAGCCTTGTAAATAAAATAAAATAAACTATGATAAAGCCAAAGAGCGATGGAGCGAGATTAAACTCACCTACCAAATTCGCAACACCACATACTGGCGACAGGTATCGCCGATGTTGGTGGCAAGTCTGCGAGGCTAAAGTGGGACTGGGTGGGTCACACTTATAGGATGCATCCAGACAGATGGGCCAAAGTCGTCACACAGTGGGTGCCTGAAGACGGGCGTCGTCACCAAGGCAGGCCTAAGAAACGCTAGCGTGACGATTTACACTCGTTCCTGACCGACTGGACGGAGAAAGCACAGCTTAAGGAAATGTGGAAGAAAATGGGAGAGGCCTTTGCCCAGCAGTGGGACAGTACAGGCTAACGGAGAAAAAAAAAGTACTTACACACTCCAACCTTTTACACAAATCCAATCACACGCTACTACAATTATATTATACCTACCCACTTCTTCAACCCACACTTATCCTTGAATCCTTGACATATCACCCACATTAACTCTAATTAGTCTATTAGTCCCCAAATGTCCCTCAGAACCTAAATACATTAGTGTGAGCATTATCATTACTGAAATGAGTTGATTATTCCTCTTATCCCCAAGAGACAGCAAGTGATTGGTTACATTAAAACTCGTCCAGCTTGCGGTTCATTCTCTGGTTTTAGTGTTAATGATAATGAGAGTACATCAATTACATACATGTTTACTATGATATTAAGGACAGTACGTGGATGATTTATTATTACTATAACTGTTGACCTTCACAATATAAGTAGGTGGTCTGATCCCACTAACAGAATACAACAATAAAAACATGATTGAATCATTTCAACAATTGAATAACGAGGTGCACACACGAACTGTTTAGTGTCGCTGCCTACCTGCCAACTATACTTATGTGAACTGCCCATTCATGCCTCACTGACATCACAATACATTATGTACCTAGAGCACAGATAATATAATACTCTAGTACCTAGAGGTATCACTGTCCTTAAGTTGTAAATTATAGTGTCTGATACCTTTAAAATGCCAAAATGTTTTCTATAAAATCAAAATCAAGAGGCATTTTATTCAAACGCTGGCTTCGTATTCTATTAAAACTCCGTACTACGCTAGGCCAACTCAAGGTCAAGGTCAATTTATGTGCGGCCTACTGTACTTTTCTTATCTTATCATTACATTTTTCTGTAGTATTATTTGTTAGTTTATTGTCTAGTGGTCGCAAGCACTACTGCTGGCTTCGATGACCAGGTTGGGCAAATAAAAAAGTGTAATTGTGTTTTTCTATCTGGAATTTCACAGTAGCAACTCGCAATCTGAAATTGTGCCCGGTTGACGGTAATAGATGCGGCCCCTGTTACATGGGACAATAATTATGACTACCGAAATGTGAGTGTACGACAGATTTTTATATCTTTCTAAACTCCCGGGGGTTACAGGCGCGATGTTCTGTTGTTATGTTATAACAGTAATTCAAAGTAAGCTAACCCAGAGTTAAAGGTCGTCCTGTTCGCTGAGATCACGTGACCGTGCATTTGAACTGGGTCAGAGCGCGGCGACTCATTATGCGCCGGATTGCAGCCGATTGCCTTCATTATAGCGAGATAAAGGTTCATTATAGAGCAGCGAGGAGTAAAGCGGAAACTAAAGCATGTTAAGTTGTTAGAATAAAAGGAGAATTATTTATAGTATTCTTACTTTCTAGATTAATTCGAAGCTTCTACATGCGTTTTATTGTATAAATCAACTTGTATGAGATATTAATCACGTGGGTATTAGCTACCTGAAGGCTTCACAAGTAAATATAACTAGCTTCTATCCGCGACGTTGTCCGCGTGAAATTTCTTGCTTTCCCGACTCACCGCGTCGCATCGCATCGCCCGCCCGCGCTATCCGATAGCGCGCACCTAATTACATTACTTGGCACTTTTATTTTTAACAAAATTGACTTTCAAGTTTTGAAAATGAAAACTGCTTTTTCGCTTATTTCACCCTCTCGTCGATGCCACTCGATACCCAATTCAAACACACGGTCACGTTACCCCAGCGAGATTGTGAGCTAGTTTGTAAAGGTAGGCTTGCCTGGTTTACATACTAACGTTGGTGGTGACTAGTGCACCAGAAGTCTGTTTCAAATTGATGTTATTTCAAGTTAAACAAACATAAACTTTATGAAAATGGTAATTAAGTTGATTTCAGAGTTACCAGCACTATTGAAATAGTAATAAAAATGGTTGAAGTTGAAGAGTAAACTGCACTTTATTGTGTAGGAATTAAACTTGCTTTTCCACAAACTCATATTTATTTACATTTTTGACCAATAAATCGCAAATGCTAGACAACTTTTCGATCGGACCACTGGCAATAAACGAAATAACCAAAGTCCATATTTTTTATTATAATAAATAAAATAAAAAAAAGCTCATACATCATTTAGTTACCTGTAACGTACAATGAATTAACATCACACAAACTTTATTTTACACAAAGTTTGTTTGCAATTTATTGCTCGCATGCAATTAAATTGCTCACTGTTACATCTTTTTCCTGAAACTATGTCTAAATGGTTGCATTTCAGTTTGCAGAATTAGCTTCGAGCAAAACATTTAAACAAAATTTAACACAAACACTATTAAATTTTAAGAAGTACTAATTTAATTCATAATCAATTCCTTCTATGCATTGTCAGGTCTTTCCTTCAGAATACCACTCAATTTAGAAGACTAACTTCCACTCAACCGTGACTCTGTGCGGTTACCAAGCTACTTTTATCACACAATTCTATAGATAGACTTCAAGATCCAAACACTAATTGAGTAACAGACTATCTGTCACAATCTGAATTATTTTGAAGGATATTGCTTATCCATGCTTCATTTGTTCGAAAACGTATGCTCAACAAATGAATGTTATTAAACTGTCAAAAAAAAAGCCATTGCAACTGTTAGTGTATTAGCAATAGCCCCGCAGGTCATCATGCAGGGATCCAGTACTGCTATTCTGTAAAAATCTCACCGTGATAACTCAGGTGAAGTGAGCTGTCATTAGTCTCAATCCCTAGCCTCAGATAGAATGACAGCTCACTTCACCTAACTTCTCACGGTGAGATTCTAACAGAATCGACCGGCTGGTCTTCAAAAGTATTTATATCATGATTCTTTCTATCTGACCAAGATTATGTCTGGACTTTAAAAGAGACCTCTGAGTTTGTTTCGGCCTTTCTTCTCAGAATAGTCAGATAGGAAACGCCGACCTCATCTAGTTTAAAAAAATATGATTGACGTGTAAAAGTGTTTGTACAAACCTACTTACAGAAAATAAATCATTTATCATTTATCATTATCACTTTCTCCTCTTCAATATTCCAGTTTTTTCTAGAACTCTCAAAAAACCTCATCTTTGTAAGCAGCTCGTTCAAACACCCGTAGTTCATTCCATATTTTGGTCATCCTCATCATTTACCACAGATCAATCAATAGTAACCCTGCTAATCCTGTACGAGTCCCCGACCACCTCTGCAGTGCTGTACCTCTGGAAGAAATGCCCCTTCGTCTCCAGCCCAGTTTCTCCCGTCATTCCAGTAATAGCCGTAACCACGTCATTTGTCTTCTTCCCACTTTTGTGACCTAAGGTTATGTTATACCTGTTTATTTCCAGACCTAGGTTTCTGGAGCTGAAGCTACGGCCTAGGGATTTAGATCTTTTGACTGAGAACTTGTCTTTAGGCATTTTAATGTCGTATATAGGGTTGATGATGCCTGTGTAAGGGGGGGATGGCGAGTGGTTTATTTGGGTGATGGTAGGTTCTAACTGGAGACGACTCGGAGGGAGGTAGTCGGAGTAGCGATTGGAGACCTGGAAGAGAAATGACAGTTACTCGTATCTGTAGATTAATGGAAGACGCGACGATGTGGCTTAAAGAGTGATGAACATAAAAATTTGATGGATGAAGAAGGCGAGCAAGGCCAAAGAACAGATGGGTCGATTATGTGAGGAATGATATGAAAGAGGAGAGGGTCATTGATAGCGTGACGGTTGTCAGGGGAGAATGGAAGAAGAGCACGTGTTGCACCGACCCTGAGTAACATGAGACAAGGTGATGATGAGATTAATAGAATTGGTTTAATTTCTTAAATATCCCTTATTAGTTGTCATGTTATGCGGGGAGTAAGGAAAATGTCGTAATTAAAGTTTTGAGTATGAATGGGGATGGCTATACGAGTAGGGGAAAACCAAAGAAACGATGGATAGACTGTGTGAAAAATGATATGGCTAGAAAAGGGGTGACTACCGAGATGACGACCAATATGGAAGGACCGCAAACAAATTGGGACAAGGACAGCAGAATGATCGCCCAGAGGACACGGTGGAGCACACGGTGGAGGTCTGTCCCGCTTGGGCAGAGCACCGCCGTGTCCTCGTAGAGGCGATCGGCAGCGGCGGCGACCTCTCGCGCCCGGCCCTGGTCCAAGCCATGGTCCGGGGCGAGAGGGAGTGGGAGGCAGTCACCTCCTTCTGCGAAGCAGTCATGCTAGCGAAGGAGGTGGCGGGATGGGCGAGGGAGAGAGCCGAGAGGGCCGCCCGTCCCAGCCGCCGCGGTAGACGCTCCGGGCGTCGGGAGCCGCGTGACGACTCCCGGCCACCGTAGGCGCGGGCCTGCGGACGGCGAGTAATGGGTAGCTCGCCGTCCGATCAGGACCAGGCCCGTGCCGGACAAACGTATGTGTTCCACGCGCGCCGCAGCGGGATTGTCCGAAAGGGTTACCGCTACCTCGGAATATAAAGGGCTAATGAAGGAACACGGATGGGTTTTAGTCAGTAAGAGTCTGACACTCCCTTCCGCTCCACCCAGCGGGAGCGGGAGGGGTCATTTGATGACTTCCAATCCTTCCAAAAAAAAAAAAAAAAACAGCTGAATCATGACGTACCTGTCTCCCAATACTGGAGCAGCGCGGCGGCGGGGCCGGCCCCCCGCCCCCCCCCCCAGTCGGGCCGCGCGCTGTACTTCTGACGACACTCCGACGTCGCACCCTCCGCTTCAGGTAGGCGCCAGGAACTGACAAGTTTTTATACATCATTCTGTCAAGTTAGTCTGAAAATCAGCTCTTTGTGAACGTCAAAGGTTACATAAAAACTAAAGTGAAGTGAGCTTGAAGTGAGCTGCCATTCTACCAGGGGGCCTAAAAAAGCCACTTTGGCAGAATCATAAAACAATTCATATCACAAAATTCATCCGTTTGACAGTTTCACACCTATACATCCCTGGAGGGTTAGGCGGAGGTGTACCTATAGCATTTTACGAATCTCCATACAAAACTGTCATACAGATGAAATTGCGTGATATGAATTGTTTTATGATTCTGCCAAAGTGGCCTTTTTAGGCCCCCTGATGTTAGAGATTGACGATATTGACAGCTCACTTCATGCCCACTTCACCTACGTTTCCGCGGAGAGATTTTTACAGAATCACCTAGCAGTTGTCCTAATGAGATAATCAGCTCTTTTTTGACTGTCAAAAGAAAACACACTTATACAGTCTAAAGCAACATTTCCAGAGCAAGACATACCACAATATAGTATTTACATTGCACTATATTCTCAGAACAGATCGGTTGGTTTTTATTTTCAACCTACTCACTGAAAAGGTCAACACGTTGTGCGTCGGTCGAGACTATTTGAAATGAGTTTGACCATAGTTCAATTACTTTTTATAAGTTAGAAGTTGTTCAAGTTTCGTGTCCACGCCACAGCTTCGGAAAAGTTTCATAACAGTATCACTTTGCAATGTAATCTAAAATAATTTTCAGTATATTCTTGGTTCAGAAATAAAGCTTTACGATATATTTTCTCGAACGAATGTCCACAAAAATTTCGTAAATAAATAAAAATACCTGGATAGTGCAACATCAATATAATTATTACAGGCCGACCGCTTAAGAGCGTTTACGACGTACGGCATTTAATGTTTTTAAACTGTCATATTTTGACTGACAGAGTTTTTTATACCGGTTGATTAACGTGAATAATTAATTAAGTCCCAATTACCGACTCTGAGAATAAGTCATACAGAGGACAATATGTTGTGTCACCCTCTGGAATTCCGCCAAACAGCAAAAGATATCCAATCGCAGAGAGACACTAACATTATTAAATACGTAACATAATATTACCTGGAGGCTCTCTCACTACTCCTGGAGCGAGCAGCCCTCGCGAGTCTGTGCAGAGCGAACAACGCACCCTCACTGGCGTCTCCCAGGAATGAGCATAGTTCTTGTAGTATCTGGAACACACATCGTTTCACCTCTGATAATTACACAAGAAAAAAAGTTCTCCATAAATGTCTATCTGACCAGCATTTATCCCCTGATCAATTGGAATTCAATGTACTAATAGTGGTAGCTTTTGCATAATAACTTGGGTTGACAGAGGGGAGTGTGTGTGTGGACAACACACAGAGGGGAGGAGCTCTCTGGCAGCGGTTTTTTTCACATAAAGTCAAGAAAAACGTGGATCTTTCCTTGACTTTATGTAAAATAAACCGGGCCGGTTTCCTGCGTCGTTGCTATAGAAACTGAACGTAAAGCCCCGTTTACAAGGTGCAAGTTTATTGCCTGTGGCATACCATAAAAATGAAGCAACAATTGACTGGCACCGTCTAAACAACACGTACAATTGTTGCACGATACTGACAAGTTAGTTGCCGTTCAAAACTGGTATATTTTCTTTTTGTACAATTCTGGCAAGAACATTTTCTATTATTCAAAATATGTATGTAAGTAATTGAATGAAATATTTGACAGCACGAATACGGGCAATACGTGCAACTCTGTATTTAGACGAGGCAAAACTAACATGCAATAAATGCTTTGGTATAAACAAAAGTCATGCAATTCTTGAATCGCAATATATAATAATTGAACGTGTTTTATGGCATGCGATTATTGCTCTGGAACGTTACAAAAACTTGCACACTGTAAATGCGTTTTTGAGACAGTGTATTTATTACTATCAGGTCGAAACACTTTCCAAATGAATAATGACACTTGTTCCAATTAGTATACTCACAGTGAACCTGCCACGATGTAGCAACGCCAGTACCAAGTCTCCGAGTGCAAGATGCAGAGTGTGATGTCCGCAGCGACCTGCGATCATGTTGAGGGGCGCACACTGCCCCACCAGCCACTCGTCTGCTAACGACCACGCTGAGTCTTCAGCGTCTGAGGCACCGGATTCTTCCACTGTACGAAAGATATTTAGATGAGACGCATTATAAATAACCTAATTGATCTAAGCACATAATTATTACCGAGTAATAGTTATTTCTGAATTATTTATTCTATGATTGAATAATTGATTCATCATCCTACCTAAGGTTGACTCATGACTGGTAGAAAATGCCTCAGCCATGAAGTCCGTCTTTGTACATACAGTATTTTTTCTTGTGAATAAAGTATTCATTTATAAAATAAATAATTCTCATACCAATGCAGCAGTGTCACCAAAACTCACTACAGTACCATCGAGAGTAAGTTTGGTGTCACCATGACTCACAATATGTTTCATCGAGTCACTTTGATAATTGCTGCTGCAAGCGTCACCGAAATTCACCCAAGACTAAGAATTAACGAAGTGTCTCCAAAATTCATCCAATGTCACCATGTGCTAATGAAGAATTCAAATGAGTATTCTTCTCACACGTAAATTATTAGAACGCGCCAAAGCAATGTATTTCTAGTTTATCAAACTTACCACACAAAGCATTCTTCACGCTATTAATAAAGTCCAGCGTCTCCAGTATACTCGGTCTACTCAACGCCTCTCTATTCTTGACAGTAGACCCAGCAGACCGTGGTCTTTCCCTCATCTCCCTGATACTTTCCACCGGCTCTGTATACACCAGACTCTTCAACGTATGGTACTTCCTTCTCATAGTCTTTGTGTCCGCATGGTCAGAAATGGAAATTTCTGGAAACCCGTAAGAAGTAGCTGGTCGATGTCTTCGCGACCGTCTCCTGGCCTTGGGCAAGTTGTCCAGCGTGGCTCTAGAGACGTCCTGGATGGATGAGGAGGGGATAATGTCTGGTTTTGTCGTCCTCCAATAGTTACCGGTCTTGACGTTTGCTAGAATCTCGTCGCTGCTTTCGTGGCGGGAAATTGGTTTTTGTTTTTGTCTGGTGGTAAAAAAAACGTAGTAAATAACTAACATAACACGACATCACGCCTGTAATCCCGCAAGGGTTAGGCAGTGGTGTATCAATAGTCGGGACACCCACATTTCGCCAGTTATGTCCCATGTAATAAGGGTCGAGCATATTGCCAACAATCAGGCACAAATCCCAACCAGGCGTTCGAAGGAACTGAGAATTTACACTGACGGTTCAAAGACCGACTGCGGAACTGGAGTCGGAGTCTTTTCACACGACCTCAACATAAGAATATCCAAACCGCTGGGAAAGCGCAACACGGTCTACCAAGCGGAGTGTGTGGGCATAACACAAGCGGCTTATGCCATAGCAGCCAGAGGAGTTGCGGACACCCATATTCGCATACTCTCTGACAGCGCCTCAGTCCTCCAATCCTTAGATAAAAAACTAATACTACAATGTCACAATGCGCTTGAACAGGCAACTGTATTGAACCGCAATATAGTGACACTACAATGGATAAAAGGATACAGTGGATCGCTAGGTAACGACGCAGCTGACGAGCTGGCTAGAAGGGCATCGAGCATGCCAGTCTGTGGACCGGAACCTATCGTGCCCATCCCCTTCAACCAACTACGCAGGTGGCTACAGGAGTACACCCACACACAAGCAGAAAGCTGGTGGACGTCGTGACCAGGCTGCAGGCAAGTCCAAGGAAGCTATGCCATCACTGGATGGCAAGCTAAGCAGTCGCTTACTACGATTGGACAGGAAAGGCCTGCGCCTGGTGACGGGGACCATCACGGGACACTGCTCGCTAAACAAACACTTTCACACTATAGGCATAACGGACAGCCCCCTGTGCAGAGCTTGCATGGAGGCTGATGAAACCATTGCGCATGTGCTCTTTGAGTGCACAGGCGTCACCCAGATCAGGACACAAACCCTCGGTACACCCAGATCGTACACAGATGTTCTCAAAAGACCAGGAGACCTAATCAGCTTCTGGAGGGAGGTGGGCTGGTTGGAATAACCACCAACGGCCGCCATGGCCCACGCACAATGGTCCACTGAAGGACTAAGTGCGGAAACCAAACCCATAACATAGACCATCCCAACCAGGCACAAATCGAGACTCCGGACTGCTACTGAGAAATTCCTGATGGAAAATCCAATAACACTTTGTCCGAACTGGAAATTGAACGTAAAGTACCTCTCGCTCAGCAGTAGCGCTTGCGACCACTAGACCAATAAGGTAGTCATTAGCTAACTAAATACGCAATATAAAGTCCTCCAGACCGTAATCGGCCACGGCGGACAATCTCAACGGAGACTAGATTTCGGCGCGGGAGATATTGTAGTCCACAAGTGTGAGTGCAGACACAGGTGCACTCCCTCTTCCCATAGTCCTCAAGGACGGCAATCCGACACTCGCGGAGAGACATCAGGCGCAGGAGCAGGCGCCACGTGCGCGACGAGCCACGCGGGTATCACACCGCCAACTTCCAAATAACAGACACAACGAACAGACAGCTGTGCTGCTGGGAAGTTTGTTGCGCCACTTCTTTTTCCCAGCACTAAGAAGTAGTGAAGGGCGAGCGTTTTAGGAGACTGGCTTACGTAATGTCGACGTTCAAAAATTTATGATTTTCAGCCTAGTTTGAAGAAATGTCTTTTGAGTTTTGATTTGAAATTTATTTACAAGAAATATGTTAGGTGTGTAAGGGCAATAAAGTAGAATAGAACACTTTGATAGGAATCATTATTTATTAATACAAGTGAAATAGTTACACAGTTGTTGTACAAGGTGCCAGAGAGATAAGAAGGGAGGAGTGACCAGAGATCACACATACTTATACTTATAATATTACATATTTTGGCTATTGGGTAATTTATCCCTAACAAACGCATTCCGTAATATGAAAATACGATTTTGGTCTTAATTAAATAATCCCCATGTAGCTTTACTTTGTGGTTGTATAATTATGAGGTGACGTCAGAAAATTAATTTACTTTTAATTAATTTATTACGGGTTCGTGGCTCACGGGTCGATCTACGCTTGCCGAGGTCGGCCTGTGGAGGGTCCAACCATAACATACCAAGACCCCTCCCTCGGAAAGCACGTTAAGCGGTGCCGGCTGTCACTCGTAGATCTTTGACAGTCGTTACGGGATGTCCGAAGCTCGAAAGTCTGACAACCGGTTCTACCAAGGGGTATCGTGTTAATCAATAATTGAGTTGTGGAGATCAGATAGGCAGTCGATCCATGTAAAATACTGGTATCCAGCTGCATACTCTGGAAGCCAACCCCAACATATTTGGGAAAAGCCTCGGCAGATTGATTATACTTTGTGGGTGTTTATTTATGAGGTGACGACTAAATATTAATAACAAATAGGGTCCAATTTCGAACAAAGTAGAATCTCTATAGAAAATTCCTAGAACGGAAAATATTTCGTGGAACAATCTCAAGCTACTTAAGTATTAATTTATTTTTGTGCCGATACTCATCTACCTATCTTGTACGAGTTATACTTTAGACAACTATTGTATAAAATGAGTGTAAGTAGGCAACACAGCTCGAAATCCTCATCTGTTTCACCCCTACAATTATAGGCACCATTCCACTGCTGCCAGGATGTGCACGGAGAGTTTTCGCACGTTAGGCCTTGTCCACACTTCTATCAGTTTGATGTATAATTTCTCCGTAAAATGACTTACTTGATCGCGTTTCATTTCGTGTGGACAAAGCCTGGACTGCCCGGGTTCATTTTTATGCCAGCTACGCATCCGTGCATAAGCGTGGCCTTGAATGATTCCGTCAAATTTTTTATTCAAACTCAAAGCATTTATTTCAATTAAACCATTTACAAGCACTTTAAAATTGTCAAAAGTGCCTGAAATGGTTTAATCAAGTCTTTGAGTGCCCATTCCAAAACGTAGATCTTCATGGAGAAGAACGGGAAAAAAACTCCAAGGACGCTCTTTTAAATCAAGATAATTATTACAAAGTTCTGGGTACATTCTTCATGTTTCTATACAGGGTTATATTAAATTATTATATCGATATCTAAACACGATAAAATAGAAAATTAAAAGATCTTATGGATTTTTGTAAGGTCAACGACCGCTGTTATTATTTTTACTTAAAGTATAAGTTGAAAAAACTGTTTTATTATGTTTTATCGTGTTCACACAAACAAAATATAATCAAATAAATGTATTGTTTGTATTACGTTTATATATCGATACGTTATTGATTACGAACGTAGTAGTACTTAGCTATGCGTTGTGAGAACAAAGCAAAGCTAAGTACACAATACAGCAATAGAACTGCGCCTCAACTGCTCTGTAGTTTCACCCTTATTGAATGACAAATGAGTGGCGCCCTTACAGCTCACTAATATACTAATGATGGGATGTTTGTTCGTTCAGTTAAATTGTCACGATGTTGGAACAACAACTCTATCGATTTAGTTGGTTTGTTTTGGTTTGATATAATTTTATGACGTGAGCGAAACTTTAAGCGATATCTTCACTAACTGTCTAATAACGCTTTATCTTGAGTGCAATGTAATATCTGCTAACATTTGTCTTACAGCCTCGCTGCAGGGCAATGAACTCTTTCTATATGTATATGTAGGTACATATAAACAGCAGTCATTACCAGTTGTTTCCTACTGTTTATGTATAAAACTTTATTATCAAACCACAACAAAACCAAGCAGTAGTGTGTGTAAAGAAAACTTAAAATGACACACACGTTTGTTTACCAGACTAAGGTTATAAGTACCCCACCTCCTCAAATGCGGAACTTCCGCAAGGATCGTATCTCTGCCTCCGCAGCATCCACCTTCGTATGTAACTGAGGTCTAATAAATACAATCGGCTCAACTATGTGATGGAGATATAACACGAAGTTTAAGTTTTTGATCCCCGTTACCGCCACTGACAGGCTCAGTACCGGCAACCACTTAGTGGAGCCGGTTTAATTATGAACCACTAAGATCGCCTAGGTGATGAAGCCGCAAAACTGTTTTCTCTGAAATATAGTTTGCCCCTTTGTATGAATAGCTCGCAGATTGGATCTAAATAGAATCATCATCATCATCATCATTTCAG
Organism: Gortyna flavago; assembly: GCA_963669345.1. Classification (NCBI taxonomy): domain Eukaryota; kingdom Metazoa; phylum Arthropoda; class Insecta; order Lepidoptera; family Noctuidae; genus Gortyna; species Gortyna flavago. Next base: position 1,660,201 of record OY770139.1, read on the forward strand.
CCGAAAGACGTCCACTGCTGGACATAGGCCTCCCCCAAGCACCTCCACCTCGACCGGTTCTGTGCTTCTCGCATCCAACGGGTTCCTGCGGCCTTCGCAAGGTCGTCGGTTCACCTTGTGGGAGGCCTTCCAACGCTACGTCTTCCGGTACGCGGCCGCCAATCCAAAACCTTTCGGCCCCATCGGCCATCTGTTCTGCGAGCAATGTGCCCTGCCAACTGGCAATTCTTCGGGCTATGTCGGTTACCTTGGTACTCGTGCAGATCTTTTCATTTCTGATTCGATCACATAGGGATACTCCAAGCATAGCCCTCTCCATTGCCCTTTGGGTAACTTTCAGCGTTCTAATAAGGTTCATTGTGAGCTACCACGTTATAGTGCCATAGGTCATCACTGGCAACACGTACTGGTCTAAAACTTTCGTCTTGAGACACTGTTGTATGTAGGACCAGAAGATATTGCGTAGCTTCCCAAACTCGGCCCACCTTGTTTGTATACGTACGTACTGTTACTTTATCCCTCATAGGCCTCTATCAATCAATTTATTAGGTACAATAGTTGAAACCGTTCACACGCCCATTTATCATAAATCATCAGACCTTATCTTTAGCTACCTATTTACCGGTATCGGTCCGAACTGAACCGGTGTCATCTAACTATCGCGTCGCACCATGTCTACCTCTGGCAGTCAGCCAGCTGTCAGCCAGATATTATAACCTCGTTGCCAATAAATTTACGGATGCTTTTTGACATTGATAAAATTGTTTTGAAATCCGAAATGGGATATAGTTGTGTATTTGTGAAAGTAAATTATGATTGCTGTTGCATTTTTCTCTATTTGTTATTTGTAAATGTTGTTTTAATGTGTCTGTATTGAAATGTTTTTGGTGACAGATTTAATTTTGCTCCGTATGTGAAGATTTTGACCAAACCAGTTGGCTATCTGATTACTATTCGGTAGCAACCATAAACTATCATGAAATAAGTACTACTATACTCCGACTTTTAATTAGCTGCAGTAAAATTACACTTCTTAATAACTCATTTCGGACTGCGTTTAGAGATATATGCGTGTCAAATAAGTTTCGTTTGTTACACTATTCTGTACTAGAAAAACAAGATTTGGTTGATGGCCGCGAAAAAACAAAAAGACGCCAATTTCAGTCATTTAAGTAACACATAAGCTGTCATTTTACTGCAGCTATTTAAAGTCCGACTATAACTAGTTATTTGACACCTCTGCCTTATTTTTGGTGAATACTGACATAATAAAAATTTATACAACAGGTGAGTATGTTTATATTTTAGTTACCACCATTATAATGACGAATCTCCGCTTGCTACTACCGTAGTAGCTAACTGCATAGATATTCTTTTTACAAGTACATAAAGTCGAGAACAAATGGTGAGAGATGACCGCACGACCCTAAAACATTGTTTTTTTTTTTTATAAACTCGCATGACATTTAATTTTTCGTTTAAGTTATTTAATATTAAAGCTACGGTTTCTTAAAAGAGCGGTGGCCGCCTAGTTTCCTCAATTTACCGGCGAATGACGACACTGAAACTTTTTTTTTTCTATGGCAACTTTGCCGATGTAGACTATTCTGCCAACGTCCACAGAAACGTTATTATTGAAAGTTAGTTGGCGTGTTTTCCTAGAGAGCGTTTTTTGACAGGGTAAAGTCGAACATCGCTGCCTGCATCTTCTAGGAAACCGTTACTAACTGACAGTAAGAGTGTAGGGTAGCCCCCTGGTACCCAGAACACCCTCTGGCTGGTTTCTTGTCACTCACCTTCTGTCACCTACCAGCCCCGTAGCGAACGCTCCCAGCACACAGCGCCTGGCGAGGCGCAGCTTGGCGTCGGCCTTGTCCCGGCGGCTCAGCGCCAGCGTGCGCGCGGCGCCGTGCTCGCGGCGCGCCGCCAGCCTGGCGCCGTGCGACACCGCCATGCCTTCGCCCGTGGGGAACACGAGGCGGAAATCTGGAACAAGAGGCTGGATTAGACAAAATAACATAACAACATCACGCCTCTATGTCCCTAAAAGTTAGGCAGAAGTGTGCCTATGGAACTTCTACATTTCACCAGTTATATTTAAGTCCCATGTAATAGAGGGCGAGCCTATTGCCATCAATCAGGAACCAATCCAGACTCAAGGCTGCTACTGACAAATTCCTGATTGAAAATCCCGACAACACTGTCTGACCTGAGAATCGAACACAGGACCTCATTTTCAGCTTGCAACCTCAAGACCCACGAGGCAGAACAAAGAAAATAGTATAAGTATCAATAGTAAGTCACTCAATAGCACTGGGTGGGACATAATATACTGCTTGCAGAAAGGATGATGACTTAATAATCACGTTTTGAATACAATTTTCGCGGGAACAAATTCGGCGCCGTATCCACAAACGATGCCTACGTGTCCTGACAGCTGCACATTACAGGAACTGATGGACGCTAGTGATAGCGCCAAACACGTAGCAGAATTCTAGGCTGAGTCCATTTATTCAGATTGCCATTGAGACGCTAAAAAGAAGATCACGTTTTCGGGTACTAGGAGTTGTGGAATTCAAAAGACAAAGTAATACAAACTCAGCTAAGTCTAAGCGGCTATATTTTTTTAATTTGTTTGTCGTCTGCTTGCTAAACCACCCAAACATTTATTTAGCCAAAGTTTTTATTTGGCAAAATGCAGCTACGAACGATTCTGAACAGTAAAGCCAGCTGTATTAGCGACATAATATTTTAGCATAGAATGAATCCTACTGCTTTAGCGATTACAGTTACAAGCGCTGCGAAGCGTTTGAAATTCAGTAGAATATGTTAAATGTTAAAACTATTGTAAGTTACTCTCGCAGAGTACTTTACAGTAAATCTCTTCGAATATAAATTCTTACGAAAGCTTGGTCCCTTTCAGAAGTAGCTACGTACTACTGCTAGAAAACTAGGTCTATAATATAGGTATACGACCTTTTTCGATATTACATGGATGTTATGTTAAGTGGAGAGTTTGACACTTCACATGGCCGGCTGGAATATTTTTAGACCAAAGAAGTGCCATCAGCATTCAGCATTGCCATCCAACGTGGCCATTACAAGACGTTGTAAATTAAATGAGCAGTGGTGACCCTGTAGTATCGACCCGATTTACGAGTAGTTACGAGTGGTCGTGGGTTCAAACCTAAGCTGGCACTTTACTTTGTGTAATTTATTTCATCACCACTGCTCTCAAAACGGTAAAGGAAAACATCGTGAGGAAACCGGCATGTCCTAGAACCAAAAATTTGACGACATGTGTATGATCCACCAACCCGTACTGGGCCCACGTGGTGGATTACAGCCCAGTCCCTTTCACACAGAGGAGGCTTATGTCCCAGCAGTGGGAACATTTTAGGCTGATTATGGAATGCGAATGTAAATCAGTTTTAAGAGAAGAAACTAGTGTTGATCCCGTTTGCCGACTGCGTTCTGGCGACTGCAAACCATGACGTCTTTTAAATTTTAAATGTACAATATAAGAAATGGTCACAAATAATAATAGCATAGTAATAGCAACGGGAGAGATCGGGAACAGCTCGCGGGAACAGACACGACGCCGGATCCACAACTTAGGCGGGATTTGCAACTCGCCACAGTTTCAAACTTTAACAATGATATAGAGAGCTGGAAGTGTTTTACGAAATAGGTAGGTGCTGCTGCAACTACCCCATTGGTCTCGTGGTTGCAAGCGCGACTGATGAGCGTGGGGTCCTGGGTTCGATTCCCAGGTCGCGCAAAGTGTTATTTGGGTTTTTCCAATCGGAATTTCATAGTAACAGCCCAGAGTTTGAATGTCGGCAGGGTGTTACCCCCTTACCTCGGAGCGGACGTGTCTGTGTGTGTCCTGCGCCTGATCTTTCTCCGCGAGTGTCAGATTTCCGTCCCTGAGGACTATGTGAGTGAGGGAAAAGAGAGTGCACCTGTGTCTGCGCACACACACGCCTAGGCTCCGATGAAAATACGGTCTGGAGGACTATTATTAGGTGCTTACAATAATAATTAAGGCACCTGCCCCACCGCCGACGAGGAAGCGACTCGCTATCGATCACACACACACACTCATATCGAATAGAAAGAGACAGAGTGAGAGAGAAAGTTGCATGGTGTTAGCATAACGTTTTTTCGAAGATTTCTACCAGCCATCTCCCACCGCAAGCCGCGTTAAGGAAATTCATTACAATAATGATGACTCTTTCTACTTATGTCGTCATTCATCATCATTATAGCCGAAAGACGCCTACAGCGGGACACAAGCCGCCGCATATCTACCTACATACATTCTTAATTTTCTACGATGCTTTAATTATATGCCGATTGCCAATGTTAAAAAGAAACAACAATTTTTCATGGTAGATTAAAATCCTGATCACGAAAAATTGGAACCGAGTTATAGATGGATAGAACTACGTACAAACATGGACATTCTTTCCCACCACAATCCAAATCGTTTCCAGTCTCATCCAGCGATCTACATCCACACCAAACCAGCCACAGTCAGCATTAACTCCTGCCCACTCAACCCTGAACCGCCTCGCCCAAACAGCCCCACCAGACACAATACCTCTATACACTGGTCATATTAAAAATGCTAACGTATTCCGTTGCAAGCGAAACGATCTTGAAATTTTGATCCACTGGATTGTGATATAAAATAGTGGCTTCTGTTATTGTTGTGTACGTTTTAAAGGAATTATTTGGAGTTTTGTAGTTGTGTTTTCGGTTCGGTGCTGTTTTGAAACGAAGGTATATTTTGGTTTGAATGTTGAGCAATGTGCTACCTAAGACCACAAGTTCATTTCAGAGTGACTAGCACTATTAACAAAGTTATAAAAAAGGTTGAAGTGAAGGAATTAAAGTTATTTAACCCTTAATTCATATTTGTTTAAATTTTTGGCAAATAAATCGCGAATGCACGGTATGCTTTTAAATTCTTGTCACTAGGTAGGTAGGTCTTTTGAACTGCACCCTTGCCTGATCACATCATTCCTCAGCCTATCATTCATAGTAACACCACACCCAATGAGTACGCATCATGGCGATCAATGGTCGTTCCTTCTCTGAATAAGAAGAGGTATTCGTTCACATTGAAACTAATATTCTGGTATTATAGAAAGAGGTAAATTCGCGGTTTATTCCCAATTTCACAGCGGGCGTTTCTCTATTATCCCCAGAATTTAGCTAAATGTGAACGCTTGCAATTCACCACAACAGTTTAAAGCGGGGTTCAGATCCCTGGACTTTATAAATTAACAATCAAACTGGCGTAATGTTCGCATGTATTCATGAGGGCGACGACCGGTACATAGTTTATGATGATACAGTGCTGTTGAGCGTTATCAATTATTAAAGACGATGCAAGAGTCAGTAATTTGTTTTACTGTTATTTTATAAAGGCTGTTAAAAAGATTTCAAAAATTTCCTAAGGGGACATTGTTCTTATGCGTAAACGAAAACACAACAGTAAAAATCTAATGTATGTAATGTAATCTAAGTAGCCTCTATTGTCCCACTTCAGGACAAAAGCCTCCCTTTCCCTTTTCCACACAAATCTATCTCATGCCAGTTCTTTTGTTAGGACTATTTTTTTTTTCCGAGAAGTTGCGTTTTTCATAATCACAATGTAAACCTTTTGAAACGAATAAATTTTTATTCGACTGCAGGAGAATACAAAATAATTTTTGTTGTGTTTTTATTTATTTTATTTTCATTTAAATATTGTCATATATATTTGACACATAAACATAAAAGATGATGAAACTCGATGTTAATTGGATTGTTGTAGAAATCCTTCTAATGAAATATCTTCAATCTGTCAAGCTTTTTCCCAACTATGTTGGGGTCGGCTTCCAATCTCATCGGATACAGCTGAATACCTGTATTTTATATAGAGTGACTGCCTATCTGAGCTCCACACTCCATAACCCAGTTACTGGGTAACTCGATACCCCTTGGTAAGGCTGGTTTTTCACTAGAGATGAGCGAGGATGCGTAGCGAGGGATGTGTGTAAAACTAACCAATACCAACGCTAACTTGGTTCAAGCTATGAAAATAAGGGATGTTATTGGTTGGTTTCACACACATCCCTCGCTACGCATGAGGATGCGTAGCGAGAGATACGTGGAGGGCTGCGTTACCACCAGAGATGAGCGAGGGCTCATCTCTGGTGGTAACGCAGACTTAGACTGGTTCTTAGGTTTCTTCTTCTGACTGCCTATAACGACTGCCAAGATCTACGAATGACAGCCGGGGGTAACTACTTAATGTGTTTTCAGAGTTACGGAGGGGTCTCGAAATGTATTGGATGGCCACCCATCCACGAACCCACCGCGGCAAGCGTAGCTTAACCTTCGATCGACCTGTGCGGCTGTTAATAATTAGCCACGAGCCCCCGATGTTTTATCTCCAAATACTTTTCGTTTATTAGATGTTGATAGTTGAATTGTTTTACCTATAAACAATAAATTCGAATTATATACAGGCTGTAATTTTAATCACCGTTATCCTCTTAAGGGGTCACTGTACTCATCATTATGAACAACTTTTACCATGGGACCAAAGCTGAAGAGTGTCTTTGTTTGTTTGTTTGAACGCGCTAATCTCTGAAACTACAGGTCGGATTTGAAAATATACTTTTGCATTTGATAGCCCAATTCTTGAGGAAGTATAAATAACAACATCACGCCAGGACCCTAATGAGCCGATCAAAAAGAAAAAAGTCAGAGAACGAAGGGACAAAGAAGTGTGAACAATAAATTTCACGCGGACGAAGTTGCGGACAAAAGCTATATAGTCTTAATCATAAAGTTAAAGAAATTTTACCACTCACCAATGTGCCGGAACCGATCCACAAAGTCCACCATAGCCTTAGCCCAAGCAAACTTTTTAGCAGCATCCAGCAGACCCATGCACGGCTCCACGGACCCATCATGGACCCCCAAGCAATACTCCTTCAACCCATCATACTCCTTCAAACACTTCTTCCCATCGAAATCTTCCAAAAACCATGCATTCTCCAAAGAACTGGCGAAAAGACCATCTAAATACGGTCTTAGGACTGGTCCTAGGTACTTCTTGTCATCTTTCGCGCCTTTGTACAGCCACTTGAGGATGTTCTTCATGATGACCAGGTGGTCTGTCAGGTCTTCTCGCCGGAGGTCAGGGTCTCTTCGCACGGCGTCGATGAGGCAGGCTGATGATGCGTCGTAGTAGTCCTTAAGTTTGTTCCATTTTTTTGATCTATTGGAAATTATGTGGTGTCAAGGTCGTGTATCAAAATGGTCTTAAATAAATAGAAAATTGGAAATGGTATGACTAGGAGATCCTAGTCATTTAATTTAAGTATATAAATAATATTTATAAGAAAGATAAAGTTTATAAAGAAAACTCCAAAGTCTTCAAATCATTTTAAAAAACGAAGTCTATTGCAAAGACATGAACGTATTAATAATGTTTCCAAGAATAGCCAGGTTTCACTACCAAACAATAGTCTGATACTTTCTTAAACAGTTTTACTTTACCTATATTACGATGGACGGCACATTATGTAGAAGGAATAAGGTGGACTTTGTTTAAAAAAAAAACTGATTTCCCAAAACGGGCCAAAGCTCATTCAGAACGTCATAAATCTTACCTATAAGCAGACATCTCCCTATCGAACTCTCCCACATTCCTGGAGTGGAAGTTGTTGAGATACAGGTCCCGGGCCTGATCTAGCATAATCGCCAGGATGTGGATCAGATCCTCGACAGGCTCCTGGTTTAATGATGTCACCTGGATGAGGTTCGCTCTGAACGTGCTGTGATTCTCCTGGGGAAGGTAAGGCAATTGACAATGAAGAAACTCATTTTAAAGAACCATGCAATTTTTCCTTTTCTGCTAAAAGTCTACGAGAGCCAGTGAAAGCATGTTTTTTAGGAAAATAGATTATTAGCAATTATTGGTACATAAGAATAGGAAAGGCAGTCGCCCCATGTAAAATACTGGTATTCAGCTGCATCCGGTTAGACTGGAAGCCAACCCCAACATAGTTGGGAAAGGCTAGGCAGATGATGATTGTTACATAAAGATACAAAAGTGGCATATTGATGGTCTGTCGACCAGTAAATAATTTCATAGCCAGGTGATAACCAGTAGTAACAGAGCACAAAATTGTCTGTTCAGTTACACACAACACCATACTTTAGTCCGTAGGGTTAGACCCTGCAAAAAGCCGTGCCTCTCTGTTGAGGCTCCCCCAACGACTGAGTACTGCAGTCTGAAGGGGATGTCTTCGTTAGATACTTACACACAACACCATACTCTTGCACTTCATCAGCTCACTAGCCACCCTCCACAAGTAACGCAGTTGTCTGCTCGAGTACGTCGGGTTAGACCCTGCAGAGAGCCGCGCCTCTCTGTTGAGGCTCTCCCAGCGACTCAATAATGCGCTCTCTAGGCATTCTGAAGGGGATGGCGGGATATCTTCACCTGGTGGTTGTGCGTCTATTAGTTTTTGTAATCTAGCCTAACTTTAGAATGAACAGACAAAGAAGAGAATATAATGTATAATTTCGTAATATTGGAGGCAATTCATGCTTTCCCAAAGGCTACACTTTCTTTGTTTCAAAGTAAACAGTTCGTTTTACGACGTCTTTGAGTGGAAATTTAATTAGTTAATTAGAGTTCAGTTTCAACTTCCGCACGTCCGTGTCAAAAAACCTTGAACCTTCATACTTCACAAACTTTGCAATTTTCAAGGACGCTAAGAGGCTTATCCTGTTTTTGTCTATTACGCAGTTGTGCTTTTTTTATTTACATTTGCCATCTTGTACAGTCTGTTCTAAAAGTATCTGGTGAAAGTTTAAATAAACCCTGTTCAGGTTAAATTCTTATGCAGTCACTGACTTAAGGGTATAAGTAACACATTCGTCTAAATTTAGAAATAATGAAAAACATCTTTAAGGTAATTGTTTCAAATCATTTAATTTGTAAGTGACACTACAAATTGGCACCTACAGGTACGGTTTCTGATCCATTTGTTTACATTTTCGTCAGATATTTTTGGAACAGACCATATTTATTTCTTACCAGCAACACGATGCATCTGCTGCAGACAGCTGTTGACGCAGGCAGCATCGACCTGCCAGTCGGCCCCCCTCGCCCCCCTCGCCCCCCGGCGGACCAGCGCCCCGCGCTCCGCCGGGTACACGTAGCCAGCCACGCCGCCACGGTCACATAGAGCGTATAAGCTGAAAGATGTACCATCGAGGAAACTTACATCTGCCCAATTTGAAAACAAAATCCCGTGTACACGATGACCACATCTGTTAGCTTTTAGTTTTTTGGATACATTGACATATATATTTTGGATACCATTTCGTTACTAAACTAAACATTAAGAAGTGGATAGCAAAAAATGTTATCTCTGCAATATGTATACTGTATGACTATTAACTCACGAATCCAGTGCCAGTAAGAGATGGTGCGACGCATGTGTGGCTACGCAGCACCTCGCTGCTGAATGCGCGTGCGCACCGCAGCGGTCCAGTCCACGGCGTAGCACACTACTCGCCGCGTAGCGACTGAGCACGCGCAGTGTGCCCTGCGGACGGAGGACGGAAGTGAGCTTGAAAAGGGCTTTTAAATGCAAGGACAACAAGTTGTAGCTTTCGTAAAATACTTGTCTCTTACGAGTACATTTCAAAACTTAAGAGAAAATGCGGTCGGAGAGACTTTTAAAAAAGCCGAAGTAAAAAGTCATAATTGGAGGTTGAGGACAGGTCGTCGCAAATCAGGGAGGTTGATGGACCTATTGCGACGATATGGTGTCCTTGGAGGTGTAATAACTTACTTGATACACTCCTTCCCTCATCTTATCTATCAGAACATTGAGCGCCCCTGCGATCCTGGCGACAGTGGACAGTTCTGAACAGTGTGCGTCCAACTCAGCTTCTAAAGATGGATGCCAAAGCTGCCAGGTGGAGGAACGGTCTCCGCAGACCAGGGAGGATGGTGGACCTACTGCGACGGCGTAATAGCCCTGAAGAAAAAATATTAGAGTAGTTTATATTTTCTCTTTCTTTGTTTTGTCCAAAACTGAAAAACTAGTGTCCTTATAAAACTATAGGCACTATAAGAGCAGACCCATCAGGCCATAAAAAAAAATTACTATTACTTCTATCAGTTACTCACTCCCTGAGCACTAGTATAATGCAGCAACGCCATCGGATGCGTCAGCGGCACCCTGTTCGTATAGGCTGCTGCACTACACCCCTCGACCCTGGCTCCCAGCATCAGCTTGGCCTCGGCTTCACCAGCGCCAACGCGCACCATGACCCAGGCTGCTCCTTCCACGATGGCAAGGCGACGGTCCGTGCTGGATAGAAGTGATGACCCTGGGAGGAAGATGAAGTGAATATGTGACGTCACGTGGAAACTTTTATTAATGGCTATTATTGCCCATTGTTACATCTAAAGCAAACAGCACCATGTCAATAATCATCTGAACTCACAAACAACCAAATCATGTGACTTCTCATCTGCCCAGCCTTTTCCCAACTATGTTGGGGTTGACTTCCAGCCTAACCGGATGCAGCTGAATACGATATATTTTTTTATTTATTTACTTTTAATTCTATTTATAGTTTAATTTGAATGGTTGTAGCCATAAAATGTAATAACTCTTAACAGAAAGAAGCAGATAAGTAATCTTTTTCACGTTTATATGAGTGAGTCACAGTTGTGGAATTAGAACGTACACACGGCTACACATCAAGCTGTAAATTTCCAGTTTCAGCTGACCTCGCATTTTGTAGGTTTTTCGTACAGTCAGAAGTTAGCTTATACTAGTTATTTATAGCTTGATGTGTAGCCGTGCGTACTGATAAGGATGCTTATTTGTGTAGAGCACCTAGCATAGCTTTGCTAACTGACCAGCTTTTGAGATGCTTTGAAGTATACTTTTTAGCTAGATATATTTGGAAAGTAACTAAATAGAAGCAAAAATAGGACCATGAACCATGACGATAACAAAGAACATACTTTAAAACAAAAGCTCCACCAACGCATTGAATAATTTACATGAAAATAGAGTAATAAATTAAGCGACTGCATTGCTATGAACAAGTTTATTACTGGTCACTGAATAACTTCGCCATCTCCAGGGAAATCAGGGCTCCACAGTCCGCAGTATTATGAGCGAATATGTACTAATTCACCTGATATAACCCCCGACACTCAAGGGAAGAGTTGAATCGGGATTCCGGAGCTTTGCGCTCCAAATTGTTAGGTATATCTTTGAGCATGAACAGCAGTATCTAATAACTAGTTAGTAAGACGTTTCCACCTTATCATGTCTTGGCCCGTGAAAGTCATTTTTTTCTGAATTTAAGAGCGTTTACGCCGTACGGCATTTCATACAAACTTTCAAGCCTTTGTTTTTCGAAATGAATGAACCGATTTTAATGAAACTTACGCATATGCAGGATACAAAGGTCTAAAAAGGTAGCAGAGAACATTTTCGAAATGTCTTATTTAAAAAACCCGTCGTCGTGTCTCTGTTTCTATGGAAACTTTAAAATCGGTCTAATTTGGCTGTAACACAATTTTTCGAACTTTTTAGACCTTTGTATCCTGCTTATGCGTATGAAGTTTCATTAAAATCGGTTCATTCATTTCGAAAAACAACAGCTTGAAAGTTTGTATGAAATGCCGTACGGCGTGAACGCTCCTGCGATCTACTACGAATGGTAAAACAGATACGAGTACTTTTATAGTCATCATGCTCTATAAGCATATAGAAGACTTAAATCTGCTATTAGTATCTAACAAGCTTCTGCCCAGGACTTAGTGGGTGTAGTTTTCTATCAGTTCCAGAGATTGCTTGCCTCTTAAAAACAATTTTACCTATTGAAAATATTAGTTTTGATTGAAGGACGTTGGTGCCTCTTGATACCTCTTTGACTCCTCCTTGACGAATGAAGAAGATAGCCTTCTTGCCGTAGCAAATCGTTACGTAAACTATTATGAAAACGCGTTTACTTGAAAAACTTTAAGCTGCAGCAGTACATCTTTTATTCTCATCTACATAGCTCTAACGCTAAATAAGATGAATACGACACTCATTTTCTACTTTGCAAGTTTCATTTATGCATCTTGAGCCATTCAGTTGCGAGCTTGCCCTAATTTATAAAAAAAACTCTTCACATTTCATGCTCAGTCCCCAAGAGTGCTTCTGTAGAAATATTAGGATGTCTACTCGACGTGATATTAAGAACGTTACTAATGAAATACGTAAATGTCGCTTGGCAGAATAATGACCTAGTGAAAGGTAATGGGTGTTATTAAATTATATTATTCTTGATAATATTCTTTATCATTTAGAGTCGTTTGAAAGCTTCACGATTTTTGTTATGTTGGAGGTTGTTTCAAAAATAAAAAATCTCTTAGTTCAGACCCGTAACGTCCATTTGGTTAGTATACAAACGACTTAGAAACTAGTGTTTGTACATGATAATCAACACAAACTATATTTATTATTACGCCACAGTGGTATGTAGAACGCGTATCAATGTCCCAATATGGTCCTACCTATCTGCTGTAGCATTCAGGATGCTGTTGGGCCTGGCTCCTACCTGATGCATGATGGAGTAAAAGCTTTCTATTCGCCTCTGCCTCTGTGAAGCACTGCAGAATCGCGGCAACATCATCAAACACCCTAAATGCATTATTGTATTGAATGCTCAGAACGTTATTCCTTCTGCGTGTAGTTGGCCCACAGACTGCAAGTATAGAACGACTGACAGTAGGCTGTAACATTGTCAGTATCGAAATCTATACACAGACAACACTTCTACTGTTTTTCCCTATTATTACATACCTATCTATATAACAAAGAAATTAGCCATGATTCACTGCATTTTAATCGTGCGGCCACGGGCGTACCGCAAACTAATACCGGAATATTGTAATTTGTGCAACATATGTGATATTAGTTAAATGCTCTGTGGTTGCAACATATGAAAATAAACGCTCCGTTTGGTTTAATATAATTTGATTATATTATTTGCTAGCTGTGCCCCGCGGTTACACCCGCGATAAAAGTCTTATAGTCCTTTTTTGTTGATTCCCTTTACAAATTTCCACCCCCGTTTTAACACCCTTAAGGGATAATTTCGAGGATAAAAACTATTCTAGGTCCTTTCCTGCGACTCAAACTATCTCTATACCAAATTTCATCTAAATCGGTTCAGCAGTTTGAGCGTGAAGAAGTAACAGACAGACAGACACACTTTCGAATTTATAATTTAAGTATTGATAGTATGGATTAGTATGGATATTTCAAAACGTCTAGCAATTCATCGTAGCGTGGTAACAAACATTCTCGATCAATTCTTCGAAACTTCTCTTCAAGAGAATTTCCGTAACAACAAACAAGTTAAAAGTTCTTACTCGAATTTGAAATTGAAATATAAAAAGCTTTCATTTCTAAGAAAAGGATTTTCATCTATTTTCACCACATCGTGCATAATTTGAGCAGTGGTAGCCCAGTGGTGTCGGGCCCTACTAACGAAGTGATAGGTTCGTACCCAGGCAGGCACTTTACTTTGTGTATTTAATTTCATCAACACTGCTCGTGAAGGAAAACATCGGAAGGAAACCGTCATGCCATAGAACCAAAAAAAAAATCGAAGACATGGTAACATGCACCCGCAACCCGCACTGGACCCGCGCCGCTTGGTAGATTATGGCCTACTCCCTCTCACATAGAATAGATTTAGCCTGTGTCCTAATAGTGGGAACATTTTAGAAGATATGTGTCATCCGCCAACCCGCACTGGACCCGCGTGGTGGACTATGGCTCACTCCCTCTCTCAGAGAGGAGACGTGTGTCCCAGCAGTGGGAAACTTTTTAGGCTTTTTAGGATTATGGAAGCCAGCTACACGTCTAATCATTGACTAGCTCCTTCTCGAGGCTTTCCCGCGTTATATGTCGATAAAAAGTAAAGGCTACTTTTTATCGTCCTTTTACAGGGTTCAAAGAATCCTTATACAAAATTTCATAAAAATCGGTCTAGCCGTTTCGGAGATTAACCGGAACAAACAGAAAGACAGACAGACATTTTTTTTTTTGTTGTAAGTACCGTATATACTTTCATAATGCATTTAGTAAAACGCTGTTAATTTGACATTACAAACAGACACTTCAATTTTATTTATCTGTAAGTATGTATATGTATGTATAGATAGCGCCTTAATGTCGTAGCAGTAAAGGCGGTTTTCGTAGTTCAAGTGTTAAGCTGATGAGCGGTTTATTGTCAATCAGCCCGTGCATCGAAACTCGTTCCGAAAATTTCCTTTAATTAAAACTTTCAACTTTCTCGAAATATAGGAGGGTGTGATATGGGTAATTAAAACATTTTCTTTGTTTCAGGAGTTCTGGGAAAGTTGTATCGTTACGAAATCAAAAAAGGGAAAGAAAGTTGGAGTTCTTTTCGTTTTTATAAGACTTTTTGTAGTGTTATTTTGTGCGTGGGTTTACAGCACAGGCACAAACAAGGAGACCAGGGTAGCATGGGACACAGACGCGCAACTTGTAACCTTGAATTCAGCACATGATTCTAGGCCTAGCGTAGAATTTATGAGGTATTCCACTCAGAGCACTGATTTCAACAGCACTTGGACGAACGGTACCTGAGCACTTCCACTAACCGCACTGAACAAAATTTTGTTTTCATAGGAAAATGCAATACCAGAATGTCAAAATCAGAACAGCTTTTTTTTAAATAACCGACATAAAAAATCAGCTGTTTAATATAAAAGTTCAATAGGTAGGTACCTACTAGACCAAAATATATGAAACAGTAGATTTTTTTTTCGTTTTTTCAGAGTTGGTCCCATAGTGAAAGTTGTTCATATTCATGGGTAGAACACCAAAATTTCGAGACGACAAAAATATCATCCGGTATATGCACTTTGGAATGGGCTTCATCTTTTTAACTGACCGACTATTTGACAATTCAAAAGTGAATAATTAGCCTGCATTGTCCCATTGCAGGGCAAAGGCTTGTCTTTCCTTTTCCCACTCAACTCGATCCTCAGCCATGACCCAATCCCTCTTATAGGCGTCAAGTTCGTCCCACTATCTACGTCTGGGTCTGTAACTGGTTTAATTGAAATACATGCTTTGAGTTTGTTTCTTTTAAAATTCGGACATAAAGTCTTTTCAAATTGATGTTATTTCAAGTTAAACAAATATCAACTTTATAGTCATGATTATTAAGTTGATTTCAGAGTGAGTAGCACTATTGAAAAAGTTATAAAAATGTTTGAAGTTGTAGCGTAAACTGTACTTTAGTGTGTAGGAATTAAAGTTACTCTTCCATAAACTCATATTTGTTTAAACTTTCGGCAAATAAGTCGCGAACGCAATTTAGCTCCTAATATATTTTAGCTAGTTAGCTTTTAATCACAGGCAATTGTTAATTGTTTGTTTGTTTGCCTCCTTTTAGTTTTTACTTCACAATTCCCAAAATCTGTGTTGTCTAATATCAAAGACATTCTTCCTTTCACATTCAAAAACCTCCGCATTGACATTACCACTCTCCAGCCGTTTGATCGGCTTGTCTACAAATTCCCCGGGAAGGCAGCGGCCGATAACAGCATTCTGAACATTCCTAGCGTGTCGACCGAGGTTCAGAACACGTTTTTATGTTAAGCGCAAAGTTGATATGAATCTGACTGAACGGTGTTTCAAGTCTGAAGTGTTTGACCTAGTTTTAAAGCGTTTAAAGTGTAATGGTAGGGTTGATTTCAAACTATGCCAATGGAATTTAATGCCTCCCGTATAAAAATTGCTCATTAGATTCGATTGAGGATAAAAATCCAATCAAATTCATCTCTATTATTCTTCACAATTCGGTTATAAACTTGTCATGGAATTTCGTTGAGTAATGTAAGAAATTAAATGAAATTCTTTATTCTGTAAATGTCATGGTCTACGTTTATTCTTTTAATTTATTACAACTCATTTCCAACAATAATTACAATTTACAAGCTAATACTAAAATATCAGACGACCAACAACCCACAAACACACGCACGGTCACAAACACGCATACACACACACTCACATGCTCACGAGCAAGTCATCAAGCAACAAGCCCTAATTTCGACCAACTTTGTCTGCTAACTACCTACAACAACAATCAACATTATTCTACTCTATTCTAAACTGGGGCTCTGACTCGCATGGGGTCGCAGCATTATGCTGAGCGATGGCCGTTTTACGTTGATGTGACGCATATTTTCCCCCAACTTGTTCTTTTTTTATGTATGTGTTCTTTCTCTAAGTCATGTTTACCGCAAATAGGTAAACGTATTCTCTTTCTGTCTTTCTAAGCTTTCACTCTGCGATGCACTATTTACCGCTCACAAATAACAACAGACTGGGGTAAATAGGGGCCAGTCTTGGCATAGGTACGTCACCACAGATATATCTAACGTAACAATAGCTAATACATCCACATACGTCCAAGTTCGTGTCGGATTCTCGACGTGGCGACAACATTACATTCCTGGAGCGCCGACCACGTTCACACGAAACGGTGTCAGCCGGACTATGTCTTTGTTACGTTTTTTATTATGTAAGGAAACAGATTTAAAAAGATAGTGATGATATCTTTGAAACGGTTGTAAGTTCAAAAAAAAATTGTTTCAATCTAGTTAAATTATTGTTAATCTAAGGTCAGTGGACATAATGCTAAGATTAGCAGTGAAGATAAGAATTCCATCAACTGCATATGTAAATACTCTGAATTTAGACTCTATATAAACCACATGCGATGAAAAATGGATGAAAATAAAAGCTAGACTACAAATCTTTTTAGGTTTACCTACCAACCTACTCACTGAAACTGAAAACCTAGGAAGAAAACTAGTTAGATCCTAGGCTGGCACTCTTCCTATGTTGTAAATCGGTAGACCAGTCTTTAACACTTTTAGGAGATGGTTTAAATCTAATGTAAGTAGGTATATAATATATTTCCTGTAAAATCATCCACTCACCTCTCTGCAGGTAGCAATGCCTGTACGGCGCGGCATGCTGCACCGCCCGCGCACACAACACGCGCGAGCCGCCTCCCCCGCGCGCAGACGTGCAGCGAGCGATCAGCTCCACCCAGCGTTCTATCACTTTATCCCTAAAGAAAATAAAGACGATGAATAACCGGATTGGTAACTCAGTCACAATAGGTATATGGAAAAACTGCTCTAATATCCCTGGGCGATGCTGTATGAAAGTTTGTGAGTGTGTGTGTGTGTGTGCGCGTGTGTGTGTGTGTGTGTGTGTGTGTTTATATGTTTGTTACTTCTTCACGCTCAAACGGTTGGACCAATTTTGATAAAATTTGGTATGGAGGTAGCTGACATCCTGGATTAACACATAGAATACTTTTTATCTCGATATTCCCACGGGATCGACACTTATGCGGGTGAAACCGCGAGGCGTAGCTAATTATCTATATACGCAAGAAATCGTATTTTTGGCGAGGTTACGGTAAATTTCATATTAAATAACAGATGAGGAGTTTACCAACCTGCACAAATATCCAGAAGGCGTCAGGAACTCCTCCCATTTGTCAGCCTCCTTTCCTGTGAGCCGAACTCGCCCGTACCCAACAGGTCCATCTTGAAGACGACAGTCTTCACCCAAGTTTAGAGGAGGTAGAGAGTCCAAAGTCACCAGGTATTCCAGGGAGCGGGACCGCATCTGTTGAAGGATGTTTGTACGTTTTTAAACTGTTAATATCAGCCAGAAAATAATTACATAATTTTGTTTATATGTATCTATCTATGTATTAGTATTTATTCTTGTATTTTATAGTAATTTCCTAGCTATTTGTCTCGTATGTTGCAATTGCCTGTTTTGTCTCTGCACCAACCTAAGGTTGACTGGTAGAAAATGCCTCAGGCATTAAGTCCGCCTTTGTACAGTATTTTTCTTTAACTTGTGCATAAAGTTTTAATAAATAAATAAAAATAAAATGAAAAGAACCAAACTTTTACAGGTACTAGAATTAAGATATTTTGCCCTCACCCTCATTATACTCGTATATGCAGACTTCTTCTGCCTAAATTACAAAGGTGCAGATGATATTAAGGAGTATACGACATTCCATTTCCACCCCTAAGGTTGACAATAACTTTCCGTCGTGTAGTCGATCAGCAAGTGGTCGAGCATCAAATATTGGTTTGGTCCAGGGGTACTGACGCTTACAGGTAATCTATCTACGTTTACGATTAGCATCTTACCTTCTTTCCCCTGTGCAATGCTATTAGATGACAGCATCTGAACCTCGGATCCCTCTGTCCCGCTCCATCTACTATCCTCTGTACCAAGCTCTCCACTGCGCTCTCCAGCTCAGTTGATATGCGCCCTGTTTGAACACAAAAATATAGTCAATGTCTCATATTGCCAAAACAGCTAGGAAACTAGTAAGTTGAGCTCTTCAACTTATGCAAGAAGAGCCTGACAATATGCAACCTACACCACTGATATAAATGAGATTTATTATGTAAATTGGTGAAAAAGAGCACGTAATTTATTGTATTTAAACATGATTAGTTTATCACGAACTTGTGTCAAAGAACCTGCTGAACTTGCTAGCTCTTGAAATACCTAGAACATACCTGTCTGATCCTCTTCCCAGAGATTGTCCACATAAGAGTTCAGTGTTCTCAGCTGGTTGAGTGAGAACCGCAACCCTGAAGCTGGTAGACGCAGGTCTCCACCCGGCGTCTCGCTTGCAAGACTTGATGCTCCTGAACCCATTGCACCTGATAAATAAAAATACTAGATGAAGAGATATAATACCTTTAAATATCACGCCTGTTTTCCGAAAAGGAAGGTAGGAGGAACAAACACCTTTTCGATAAATACATCCACATTTCATCAGTTACGTTATAACAGCTTATCGTAACTCTTTGCTCTGTCTGGAAACTGATCCCATTGCTGGCTCCCAGGCTCAGAAGTCAAGCTTGCGGTTAGTTGCTGCACCTCAAGAGAACTAGACCAAGGCAGCGAAATCTAGTACCACCTATCTAGGCTGAGATATTACAGGTGTCCACAAACATCTCTGCGTGTTAAAAAGTAATAAAATAAAGCAAGCGGTACTGTCAGTGGAGTTAATTATTTTGATGTTATCTCCATGATGGGCGGTTGACATTGAACGTGCTAATACAATGTCCTACACGTTTGGCGTGACTAACGACGTGACCTTTTACCTTCATGTGTTATTGTTTATTTACTAAACATTCATCGTTAGAATGGTAAAAATCTGTAGCACAGTTTTATTCTGTAAGTCAACGTTCATCAAAATGTATCACAATAGCTACTTCTAAGCATGTCGATGGCAATCTAAATGGACTCGGCCCAGAATTCGGCTACATTTGGCGCCATCACTAGCGTCCATCAGTTCCTGTAACGTTCAGCTGACAGGACACGCAATAGCTGTATTTAATAGAACGAAAGGGGTGTTCTTCATCAATGAATACAACTATGGTCTGTTCCAAAAGTTATATGTGATGAAAATGTAAACACATAGATCAGAAAACGTACCTGTGGTTGCCAATCTAAAGTGCCTCTTACAACTTCAATGCTTTTATTTAAATAATTTAACCCGAAATTCTATTTTTTTTTTTCTTTTGTCATTTGAGGTTAATTTTATAATCTCAACTTTCGTCGACGATTTTTCATTCACAATTTAATCATGTTATAATTCAAATAATAATTGTTGGAAAAAGTTATGAGATATAAAGCTGAAACCATCTACATAAAGGTCTAATTCCGTTTAGTGAGTGATTGCGTAAGAATTTAACCTGAACAAGGTTTATTTACACTTTCATTAGATAGTTTTGGAACAAACTGTAGGTGTGTTATATGTTGATATTACCTATGACAGTCATTACAAGTCAAATTAGATGTTACCTACACAAACTTTCCTTCCCACCGATTTACCGCAAACACGATGATCAATACAATCACAATCGATTGTGTAACATTGATGATACGGTGTGCGCCGGCGCACAATATGAGCAGAAATAAAAATGGCGGCGATTGTCGCACTTCCGGCGGAAGCGCATTATGTGGTGCCGGTCATGCGAGCAGGTGACCCTGGTCTGTTATCTATTTGGAGTTGTTTACCTGATTTATAAACGAATATTTCGAGGACCGATGGTACCTACTGATTGATGCGAGAACAGAAGAAATTGAGGCTTCTGATCCAGTCACGGATGGAGGAAATTGTATTAAAACATAAAACTCAATAAAAAAAATCATTCCTCTAAGGCTGGCTACTCATCATCATCATCTGCCTAGCCTTTTCGGCTTCCAGTCTAACCGGATGCAGCTGAATATTAGTATTTTACATGGAGAAACTGCCTCTAAGGCTGGCTGCTACTCTTGATAAATGTATTTCGCACAACAACTGCATAGTACTCTACTCATAAGTTAGTATTTTCCTGAGTCTTGAGATTCCATAATAAAACTAGGGTTACGATTTATGAAAGACACAAATCGTAGTTCTCGACACCAGCTATTTAGTCCTACGTTAGAATTTATTCATATACTAAATCCCCGTCCGTTTACTTGCTACTATACCGCACCTCTCAGCCTGTCCGTTCCCTTTTCTAGTCATCTCGAAGTAGATAACAAACTATTGTTTCCAAGCTGACGCGACAGATGTTGTTCTGTCCTTTCAAGTATTCATTAAAAAATCCCATTGGAAAAAGCACGTTCAGTTTTTCACGAATTTGTCAATTTTAAGGGAAACTTCAGATACAGATTTTTCTTTCCATAAAAACCTAATTCGGACTATTACCTATCATCATTTTAAAACAAAATATACCCAAATCGGACCAGCCGTTCTTATATAATAATAATAAGAGGGGCTTGTGGCTAAGTAATAACAGCCGCACGGGTCGATCCTTGCCGCGCTTGGTCCATGGTTGGGTAACCATCTTCACATACCAAGACCCCTCCGTGCCTCGGGTGGATCATTGACTGTCGTTAGGTCATCAAAAGCCCGAAAGTCTGACAACCAGTCTAGCCCCCGATTACCCCGTAACTGGGTTGTGGAGGTCAGATAGGCAGTCGCTCCATGTAAAATACTGGTATTCAGCTGCATCTGGTTAGACTGGAAGCCGACCCCTACATAGTAAGGAAAAGGCGAGGCAGATGATGATGAGATAACGTATAACGTTGTAATAATTTCTGAACTAAGTAAATATTCAACCAATAAGTTCTCATACGAGTAGAGCCCTCTCAGGCCATTTTCCTACTTAATTGCCATTCAACGAATCTGTTGAATCCATTGCCTGTACACAATTGAATGAATCATTCACCCAATAACACGGCGACGTCCATTGATGAATTAACAAGAAATTGTAAGTAGCTAACCTCAGTATCTACTAGACGTATAAAACTTGAATGAAACGATTGATGTTTGGCTATAGGTACCAAATTAATTAACATTAGTGACTTTGGTGCTTGTGTCTCGAAAGACATGCTGCCTACAGATTCAACGGTCATTGTCGTGGAAAGAATAACAGAGACGGAACACTATCAGACTTATCTGAACAAAATTATGTCTGGACTTTGACCCTAATTTGTTTAGATATATCTAGTCAGGGGCAGTCAGATAGGAAATGTCGACTCCATTTAGCTTATTTTTTGTCTACGACTTGTAAAAGTGATTTCAATATCCTATTTACGGAATAAACAATTTCATTTCACTCCTGCACTAGAATTAAATTAACTGAAAATGGAAGGCAGAGAGTTGGGTTCTATGACGAACTGCGATTGGTTACTAATAAAACAACACAACTAAATACAACCTTCTACAAAAATATTCTATAACTAGCTGTGCCCGCGACTTCGTTCGCGTGGATGTCGGAAAACAATAGGTAATGTGTCGCTTAGGAAAGGTGTAATTGCCACTCCTTCATTGAAAAGGAAGAATCATCCGATCTTGCCTGGTAGCGCTTCCCTTACCTAGGGTTCTCTACCACGGCCCTTTCGACTGCAGTCACTGCGTCTTCATGGTTCATACTTAATGACAATGCGACGAAGTGTCACTTTGATTTTTGAGAATAAATTAAAATGAAATCGCCTGCTCGAGGCTGATCATCTAACCAAACAGCCATATGTGCATTTTATTTTGAGTCTGTTTTAGAATACCAACTTGTAAAATCATATCACCATTTTATCTAAAATATATCTGAGAATAGTAGGTGAAGTTTGAAGTTAGTTTTTCTAAGTCTTGGTTTCTTCTCTGCGGTAAATTTAGAATTTCTTAACTTGCTATTGAAGATATCATATACCTATACCTACCAATATTATGCCTTGTAAAGCGTCGAGATATCTAGATGATAAAAGGAAGAATACATCAATGGTGTTACTCTTAAATCGTACTGAAGTTTATCTGAAAAGTAGTTTGAAGTCTTTCATAATTTATTCTGTAAACCTGTGCCCACGTTTGCTTAACTCTCCCTTGGTGGATAGCCTTAAGATATCTTGAGGGTCGATATAGTTGTAACCAAGACAATGGCCAAGAATTTAGTTATTGTCTCGAAGACATATTCTACAATATCTTTTTATGATATGGCAGTGCTGTGTGTAACTGCCGTACCTACTCAATAAATCAACTGCCCGTCTGGCGGAGTGTGCTGAAGCGTTATCATGGTAAATTAAGGTTAAAAAATTTCGACAAAAAAGGCAAAAAACTTGAAAGTAGTCATGATTTAAACCTTATGTAAATAAAAAAATGCTTCTCTGTAAACGATGTTACTTACAAAGGTTGCTTGCCCCTCGAAAGAGCTTCTACATAAAGTTGGCCCGTGTAAAATGCAACCCATTTTAGTTTGGTTATATTTGACACCGGCCGCCCTTGAAAACTACGAAGATGAAACCCATGACGAAAACTTTAGACATGATTTTAATTTAGACCTTATACTGCCGAAAAACAGAAAAAAAATTGTAAAGCAAATTACAAAAAAATATAACCGACTTCCATAAAAAAACCCTACACCGTGCAAAATAACCTTAGTTTGGGAAGACGTTGCCGCGTTGGCAAGAAATTACAGACTTCTGAAACCAAAGGTCTATTGCACTTTGAAGTGTGTTTTTTAAGTACTGAAACGAATTACCAACAGTCGATTGGTCCATGAACCGTTGGTTAACACCATTAACTTTTCATCCCAAGGACTTGTGACCCACGAACGTTTCCCACACAGAACTCTACGTCAGTGAATGCTTAACCAACGATGTTTTGACCAATAACTTTTCACCCAAAGAACATTTGACCCATGTCAAATAGAACTAAGGATGCAAGGGCGAGCGAAGCGAGCTCGGGATTTGGGGCACCCCGACTCGGACAGGTAGGGCTCGAAGGGATGATGGCGGCTCAAGTGAGCGAGCAAAGCGAGCGAAGGGCACCCCGAGGTTAGGCTTGGTTAGGCTACTTTATACCCTTTTCACAGAAATAAAGGACTACGTCTTATTATTATTTTACTTTCACCTTTCCCGGCGTCTGTTGGCCTTGTTCTTTGGGTGAAAAGTTATTGGTCAAGACATTCTGCGCGCGGGTAAAGCATTCACTGACGTAGAGTTATGTTGGCAAAACGTTCGTGGGTGAAAAGTCCTTTGCAAAAAAAGTTAATGGTTTAAAGATAATGTTGACCACCGGTTCATGGGCCAATCGACGGTTGGTAAGCCGTTACAGTTTCATTTTAACCTCACTATTGGCTTCAGCACTCTCGAAAACCATTAAAACAAAATCCATGAAAAAAAAATGTTTACTACCGCCATCTTGGATTTTCATTTTGACCTGACTATTGGCGTCAGCACCCTCGAAAACTATGAAAAGACAACCATGACAAAAAAAAAAATTCAGCCGTCATCTTGGATTTTTATTTTGACCTGACTATCGACTTCAGCACCTTCGAAAACCATGAAAACGACATACATGCCAAAAAAAATTGTAGCCGCTATCTTGGATCCTCATTTTGACCTGACTGTCGGCTTCAGTACCTTCGAATACGATGACAACGATACCCACGACAAAAAAAAAATTGCCGCCATCTTGGATTTTCATTTTGACTTGACTATCGACTTCAGCACCCTCGAAAACCATGAAAACGACATCCATGACAAAAAAATAAAACAAAATTGCAGCCGCCATCTTGGATTTTCATTTTGACCTGACTATCAGCTTCAACACCCTCGAAAACTATCAAAACGACACCCATGACAAAACATTTTTAAAAAATGGAGCCGCCATCTTGGATTTTCATTTTGACCTGACTATCGACTTTAGCACCCTCAAAAACGATGAAAACGACATCCATGACAAAAAAAATTGCAGCCGCCATCTTGGATTTTCATTTTGACATGACTATCGACTTAAGCATCCTCGAAAACCATGAAAACGACACCCATGACGAAAAAGTTAAAAGTTTAGGCAACCGCCATCTTTGATTTTCTTTATTACCTCACTTACCGGGGTCAGGATACTCGGAAACCATGAAAAATTGCTCTCTTTCTCTGTGTCTCTATCTATCTATTACTGAGAAAAGTGAGGCATAACGCTTTTTCGTTATGTGACAATTTCTCCCCTATAACTCCTACCGCAAGCTCCATATAAGAACTTCGTTAAAAAACGCTCTGCGTTACTCAACTTTCTATATCAATAATTATCTAACTTCTTTATCGCTCAGAACACCACATTAATTATTATTATCTTACGTTATCCTCACTTTTTGTTTAAACTCTTTTAGCGCCACAGGCGGCACTAAATAAACCATCAATGGAAAGCGATTTTTATAATATTATAAACATTATAATTATTTTTTTATATAACACAGACATAAGTATCTGTGTTATTTCGTCATATAAGTAAGCTTAGACTAATAGGACGTGATTTTTCACATCACAACAACAATATGTTTTCGTTAGTAAGTAGTACTATATCGCGCCAACAGATGTCGTTACTCGTTACTGAAAAACGTAAAAAGTTGTTTTAGAATACGTTAAATTGATTATATCTTTTGATAGAGTTAACCGATTGCGATGAAACAAAAACTAATCACTGCTCCGAGTTCTACACCATATTTGAGTATAAAAAGTAACCGTATTGGTTTTGTACTTTTTACGTTGACCCTGTTCAAATCAATAATCTGTCACATCCAAACAGACAAACAGACAAACCGACAAACAGACAAAAATTAAAAAAAATGATGAAATGGCATCTGTTGGTTATTCTTTAACACCCCAACAATTTTTTTTGGAAATATTTTCAATGTACAGAAACGCCTCGTCTACAGATTTATTATATGTATAGAAGATAGATAGATATAGAATAGAATAGATAGATAGATATAGATAGAATAGAATAGAAGAAGATAGATAGATATAGATTAAAACAAAAGACAAGCGGACATGACAGACCACAATCTCTGCTGTACCCTTCAAGCCTTTAACACTCACCAATTATATTTTTTTAAACTAATAGAGTTGTTTATCTTTTTGTGAGCCACAGAGTTACGGGCGACTGCCTTCCGTGTCTCCGTGACAATAGGTAATGAATGACCAGTCGTTTTACGACTAATCTTGGTCATTAGGATAGCAGTGATGTATGTGGAATATGTAGCCGAATGGTGAACATGATTTTACAATGGTTTAGGAAATATGTTACAGTTTTGTATGGAGATTCGTAAAATGCTATAGATACACCTCTGCCTAACCCTTCAGGGATTTACAGGTGTGAAACTGTCAAACAGATGAATCGCGTGATATGAATTGTTTTATGATTCTACCAAAGTGGCATTTTTTGGCTTCCAGGCCGTACGTCAGATGGTAAACTGGTAAAAAAACCAATACAAGCTGATCTCGCATTCTATTTAAACTCAAATAGGTACTACGCTAGGCCAGCTCAAAGTGTAAGGGTCCCCGAAACGATCAATTGCAATTGTCAATGTTTTGTGTGTTTATCGTCAATCGCTTCAATAATTGCATTTTGTAGACAGACGATTCTTTTCGCATCAATGAGTATCAATCACGTCAAAATTGACCTTTCCAATTGCATTTGATCGTTTTCCGGGACCCTTTACCAGTGGCGTGCGGTCGACTGAACATTAAAAAAAAACCGGCTAAGTGCGAGTTGGACTCGCACACAAAGGGTTCCATACCACCATACAACATTTAACACTACATATAAAATAACGGCAAAAAATCACGTTTGTGGTATAGGAGCCCCCCCTAAGTATTAATTTTATTCTGTTTTTAGTATTTTTTATTATAGCGGCAACAGATATACACATTCTGTGAAAATTTCAACTGTCCAACTATCACGGTTCATGAGATACAGCCTGGTGACAGACGGACGGACGGACGGATAGCGGACTCTTAGTAATAGGGTCCCGTTTTACCCTTTGGGTACGGAACCTTAGAAACGACCCACACATTTACATGTTATCCTCTGCATGGTTGATCTAAAACGGAACGGAAATAATCAGCCTATAACGTTCCCACTGTTATGACAAGGAGTGCCGTAATCCACCACGCGGGCCCAGTGCTGGTTGATAGACGTCACATGTCTTCGAATTTTTGGTTCTAGGATATGACGGTTTTCTCACGATGTTTTCTTGATGTTTTCAGTATATATTGTATAAGTTTCAATAACAGCAAATTTATGTAATGGGAACATTACTGCATTTTTATTAAGTACGATAAGAATATTAATTGCACACTGCATTTATCTAACGCGTATTTTTGCTACTTAACTAAATTAACATAACATTGTACTTAAAAGCAATTAATAAGTAACCAATTGATTATTATTCTATTACTTGATGTCACCTTCCAAGTGACCTTAATTCCCATAAACCATGGTGGATGGCATGAGTCATGGTGCATGATCTTAGGAGTGACGAGATAATCTCTTACCATAGATAAGGGAGATTATCATGGCGGGTAAATGAGTGATAAGATCAACGTGTTAAGAAACTATGTAGGTCTATGTAAGGCAGTCATAGTCGCAATTTTAATGATGTAATTCGATTTCATAATTATGCTTTTTTTTGGTTGGCTAACAGCTAAAATTGGTTGTTTTGTTAAATATTGAAAGTAGGGAATCCGTGCATGTAAAACCAGATGTATGAATGAGCGTAAACGAAGTAAACGTAGAATGTAAGGATCTTAGCAGGAGGCGTTCTGTAGTTTCTGCCTACCCCCATAGGAAGAAGGAGTTAGTTTTTGTATGTATGCATGGGATCTGGTAGGGGTAGTCTCGAATTCCAGCAAATATAACCTACGTAAAGTGTAACTAGGACCCAGGTGAGCGCCATGTTTTTTATTTTATCCAACCTAGGAATCGAACCAAAACTCATTATCATTCTATTCCCATTACAGAACATTGGACCTTTTGGTCAGTACAACGACAACATTTATGAAGATCCGTAGGTGTTTATTAACTAATGCCTAAAAACACCTATTACAGATTTTTTTATAGTTAACTGGAATCCAAAAGCGAAACAGATAGCCATTTAAAAATAATCGATTTTTATTTTCCTATTCTACAATACCTAATTTTCTTAAAAACAAAACGACAAACATTTAAACACAAAACCAAATAAACGTAAATACCTGCTTTCCAAAAGTTTTCACAATAATAAAAGCACAAAACGTAACTAAAAACAAACTTCCATTGCTGTCAAAATTGCCGCGCTAACTTTATTAGTATTTTCCCGAGGCACAGGCGCCGCGGCATACAGCCACACAACAAATGTTTGTGTTCGAACACCACTGTTTACACTATCATTCTGCCTTTGTTACCATGGAGGTTCGTTGGAGGACGACTCGCTTATTATTTATCATATTCCTTTACTCTTTTCGGACAAAAACATTTTAGTTTTTCCGCGCATGTGGCATGTTATTAGAGGCTATTACAGCACTAAGTAGTCATTTTCTGTCATTGTCGGTTTTTCTGGTTTTAAAATGTTTATCTAAATACCTACCTAATCAGGAATCCGTTGGACGCGAGAAGCACAGAACTGGTCGAACTGGCGGTGCTTGGGGGAGGCCTATGTCCAGCAGTGGACGTCTTTCCGCTGAAATTGATGATGATGAAGATGATACCTACCTGTTATCCGCCAACCTGCACTGGGCCCGCGTGGTGGATTATGGCCCACTCCCTCACAGAGAGGAGGCCTTCGTCCCAGCAGTGGGAACATTATAGACTGATTATGTATGTATTTTTTTAATTAGGTACCTACCTATTTCAAGAACAACGAGGTCTATTATATTGGGCTCAAGGCAAAGACTGCTGAGCACGTGGGCTGCTAAGTTCGAGTCACGGAAAGGTCGGGCAGTGTTACTGTGTTTTTACATCATGAAATTCTCAGTAGCAGCCAAGAGCCTGGATTCGTGCCGCAGATGGTTAGAAACTCTCCCCATATTCCATGGGACTTAAAACATAATTAGGGTTTGGTTGTAGGTAGGTAGGTCCTGTACTACCATCGCGGCCATTTCCGCCTGAACACTTAAAAATTTTTTAGCCTTAATTCTGCGGCGGCGCCAAGCCACGCCCCCTTAAAATTTTCGCATATTAGGAAAGCGATACGCAATTAGTTGCAACCTGCACTGCGCAGCTTAGTGACGCATCACGTGTACTCCTTTTGTGAATTTTACAGCCGTGCTACACGGTGCGGCGCCGCACCGCACCGTGTGGCATGGCTCTTACGGATGAACTATTTGACCTTGACGCGCTTACTAGAGAGCGCTTCTATTTATTGAGTGCAAGCAAAAATTAACTTAGTGGTCAGGGGGTCCGCGATAGTACCTATATTCTGGCAAAGCCTGGTTTAAATATCACAGGACTGCCATCCTACTAAACTTCGAAATTCTCCACTAGTAGCTGTATCTACCTACATTATTATCCATCCCTTTAATCCCCGTAGACACATAGTTACGTATACTTGAATAGTTTCGTTATCAGGCGCCGGCGAAATGCCTTATCGCGAAGTTTTGCCCCAAATGTAGGTCTCTACGTTCAACAGTATTAAAAAGCTATTAGGAACGGCGAACGCAATGAATTTGTTTGGTAACTACGGTGCGGTTATTTTATGGCGGCAACTTTGAAATTATCTTAAAGACTGTAGCTTTAAGATAATTTAAACAGCTAGGCTGTCACATTCATCCATTCCTAATAATAACATATTTACATCTACACTAATATTATAAAGACGTAAAGTTTGGATGTAGGAGGTAATCTCTGTACCTATGTACAGAGGCCAGCACATCAAGTTACCCCAATCTGTCAAATTTCTTTGATAGATTTTCAACTTTACCACAAACAAATAAGGTTCATATTTAATTGGGAAAATTTGACAGATTGGGGTAGGTTGATGTGCTGGCCTCTGTACCTACTGATTTGATTTCGAAAATTCTTTCACTGACAGGAAGCTACACTATTGCTCAGTGCTATAGGGTATTTCCATGTACCTATAGTACGAGTAGGTACCTATAGACTACACGGCGGGTGAAGTCGCGGGATAGTGACACCCAGTCACCAATCATCTAGCCAAACTAATCTTTATTTTGCAATCGCCATTTCAATTATTTGACTACAGAACCTCTTCGTTTACGCAGTAAATCTGCCGTAGATACCTACTGCTACTCAAATTTCAGTTAACTTGAAAGAAGGAAAATATCCAAAAGAAACCCAAAGAATGAGCACTTTTAAAATTAGAAAGACGCTCGCGACTCAGCAACACGAATGGAATACTTTCAGGCGAGGCAGTTTGAGCACGGCTCGGATTACTATCCACACAGAGCGTTATCTGGGGAACTTACACCCCCAGGCAGGGTGGCAACAAGGAGAAATGTAAAAGTAGAAGGACAATTTTTTCTTGCGTTCTTGTAAGTGGGCTGCATCAATTGATGCAGCCCACCGTTCATCGTTCCTTAGGCGTCGAAGGCACGCCAGGCGTATTTTGGTAATACTAAAGGCTAAAGCAGATTGGGGCAGGCCGCGCAGCAACGCAACGCATTGCAATACTCCTCCTTCATCATTTTCGTACATTTTGTATGAATCAACGCCCACTACAGGCGGCCGTACCTCACTTTTGTGTATAAAAATGCGTAGCTCTGCACCCAGGTGCGGCTGTTAGGTTTATCTCGGAAATCCGTTAAATATGTGTGAACAATGCCGATAAACGTCCACTGAATTTCACCTGTTGTGATCATGTTGTATTTGCTACCGGGTTTTCTGTCCATGCCTGCTTGGTTGCAAGATTGTGAGCCATTCAAGTAAAACGTTCAACTTCGTATTTTGATGGAGTACGAATAAGTTTCTGTAATATTGAGTACTGTAACCGAACAGCTGTTGATACCTAACGCTGAAGGAATAGACGCTTACCTCACTAGTGTTTGTTCTATGTTGAGAACCTTGGCATTTTCGACATGCGTCAGGCCGAATTAAGGGGTACCTATCGTATTACCCAGTAACTGGGTTGTGGAAGGCCAGATAGAAGTCTAGAGTCTAGAGTCTGGTATTCAGCTGTATCCGGATTGACTGGAAGCCAACCCCAATATAGTTGGGAAAAAGGCTAGGCAG
Source organism: Gortyna flavago (assembly GCA_963669345.1). NCBI lineage: Eukaryota > Metazoa > Arthropoda > Insecta > Lepidoptera > Noctuidae > Gortyna > Gortyna flavago. Next base: position 1,690,894 of record OY770139.1, read on the forward strand.
ATGATAAATCAGGCCGACTTAGTAATCTGTACCTAGGTCACTATTTACGTGCGGGAATCGTATCCACGAAATTAAGTTGAGTTCAAATTATGAACACGTGTCATCAGAGGACATCCCTCTGATGTCACATGTGTTAGAATTGTTGGTTCTAGGACATGCCGGTGTCCTCACTATGTTTTCAATTTGTGGCTTCGTTGACCTCATGTTGTTCAATGAGCATGATGTCATCTGTTTAATTTAGGTAGGTACCTCAGCTACAGCTGTTAAGTGCTGTCAGCCGAGTGGGTACAACCAACCACTGCGAATTCATATTAACGCTACAATTTATTTATTCAACACCTCACAAATTAGAAGCCATAACAATCGGCACAAGAACTTCGATCATCGAATCGAAAGGGCGCGATTTTACCGACAGTCAGTTGTAATCGCGGCGTTAATAGCCCACCAAGTTTTAATTTATTTTGCAAACTGTACGCTGGCACGCACACCAAGCGGTAGCGTCAGCCTCTAAAAGATGTTGGTATACATCGACAAGAAATTCATGTCTACAATCTTTGTTCCACAATGTGTAGCCATAGAGCATAATTACACTGCCTACACGCGACACATAAAGCAAATCCTATCTGTGAAAGATTTTTTTTAAATTGGATGCATAGTTTCGAAGATTACGTACCTCCTATAAAGGTTGGTAAGAACATCGCGCTAACTGTAACCATGGCATAAACTCAGCACATGATTCATAGCTAGAGCCCCTAGCGTAGAATTATTTCAATAAATCAATCTTTATTCGTGAACACAGGTAGGTATTACAATAACGGTCGTGTATACATTTTAGTCGAGCTCTATGTCCTACCAATGAAATTGTACAAATATAATAGTATAACAACTAATCATCATACATACAGCGCACGCGGCGCCCCACTTCACAGGACTAGACGTCACAGAGGGGCGGAGCGTGGCTCCCGCTACGCGCCGGCCGCTATATAAGCCGATCGCGCGCGCATTTGAGGCACCTTGCCCGATGCAGAGCCAGCCCGCGCCGCAGCTGAGCCAGTAGCTTTAAATCCCCGACCGTGACCTCTGAGTTTGTTTCGGCATTTCTTCTCAGAGTAGTCAGATAGGAAATGCCGGCTCCATCAAGCTTAAATAATATAATAGTGATCCAGCCTGTCCCTTCTTGCTGTCCTCTCCAGCGACGCCCTAAGCCGAGGTTCGTACCCCACAGGGGGTGCCCTTAGTGCGTAGTCGCTTAGCATAACGTAGTTAGATTAATGCCCCTGGCTGGAGGCTTTGAGTTTCACTTAAGGCAGCCACAGGATAGTCCGGTTAAGTAGTCACGACCTCTAAAGGTCAACTACGAGATGCCAATAGGAAAAAAAAAAAAAAAAAAAAAAAAAAACATTTGAGGCAGAGTGTGTTCGCTGCGCTCTCGGACTGCTTCAGCCTCACTGACTGGACAGCACTGAGAACTAGCGTACGCATTTTTTCCCGAGTGTACTTACAAGTTATTAAATTGTTCCGTATACCGTTACGAAATTAAAGTTAAAACCATCAATTGTGTTTTTACTTATTACAATCTGGCGCACAACGTGAGGCCGAATCCTGGGATCAAGTTAGAAAATCTACGAAGACTCCCACATCGGACTTTGAAGATGGCGATGTCCAACGAACAGTTCCAGATGTTCCTACAGACCATCATGGCTTCCAAACAGGGAACTTTTGCATCCTGCAACATCACCTACAGTGGGCAAAAGGACACGGACGCAGTCGAGGCTTTCTTAGCAGCAGCGACCACCTACAAAAATGTGGAAAAGCTGAGTGACTCGGATGCGCTTCAAGGGCTTCCACTCCTTCTTCGTGATGAAGCAGCGGTATGGTGGCAAGGCGTGAAAAGCGGTGTAGAAAAGTGGGAAGAGTTTTGTAAAAAACTGCGCCATACGTTCGCTCCCCGGAAACCAGCGTATATGATTTATCACCAGATCACACACGAGGTCCAGGGGTCTGATGTCACCACGGAAGCATTTATTGCCAAGAAGCGGGCATTATTTGCATCACTTCCTCCTCCTACACCGACTGAAACCCAACAAATAGATTTGGTGTTCGCGCTCATACGGTTGGAACTACGAAACCGCATGCCGCGAGATACGGTACCAACGTTCGAGAAACTTCTAGAAACGACACACGGTATCGAAGAAACTCTGCAAGAATACGCACAGGGAGCTATAAATACCGAAACATCTACAGCCCAGATGCGTAAAGGAAAGCAGCGATGCACTTTTTGTAAAAACCCGGGACACACGGTGGAAGTATGCCGAAAGAAGAAGCGTGTTGAAGGCACTGTCCCGGTGGTGGCGAAAGATGTTGCTGAAATACAGACGCAGGCACCATCTCCTTCTCAACCAAAATTTTCTTGTTATGGTTGCGGCGCACCCGGGGTATTTAGAAGCAATTGTACCACCTGTAAGAAATCGTCGCCCATTAAGAAGGAGGACTTGAAGTTTTGCGCCATGGACGTACATCTAGATGCACATTCACGGCCTGTTGTGTTCGTGGAGATCGACGGAATAAAAGGTACCGCCTACATTGATACTTGCGCAAAGGTGAGTGTCGCATCGTACTCCTTGTACTTAGCGCTGGTCAAATGCGGATGCAAGTTCGAGGAACAACCAGCCAATTTAACGTTAGCTGACGGAATAACAAAAAGTCAAAGAGTGCTAATGTGCACAGCTGAGGTAGACTTAATAGGTCGAAAGGTGCATACGACATTCATCGTGTTACCTGGAGCAAAGGAGAACCGCACTCTTTTGGGTGTAGGTTTTCTGCGGGACGCGGGTATGGTCATTAACGTGCCACAGTACACATGGCATTTTATCGACGAACCAGGAGAACAGTACGAGCTATACTCTGAAGAATTTGCCATCTTTGAGACAACTATCATCAGTGAAATGATGGATTTGCCAAGCCCAATAACTTCGCTGACAATGACAGACAGCGAAGATAGTACAAGTATTGCGGCAATACCACCTACTCCACCGATAACACCTCCGCCGATGGAAATACGTGAACTTCCATCAACACCAAATAATCACCCAGTCGAGAACGTCGTATATAAGCTGGCACCGATAGATCTATCCAGTACGCCCCCAGCAAAGAAGAAATCACGACTGTTCGATGGCTATTCTCCCAGTTTCACGGACTTTATGCTACGAGACGCACAAATCAATGTTCACCGGGAAGACATAGAATTATCTCCACAAAGTGCCTGTCTCTTTGACGCAAACAATTGGGAAATACAAATTGACTCAATTGACGTCGAAACACACATCACGAGTGCTCAGACTGAGCAACTAGACAAGCTTCTACAAGAAAACGGGCATGTTTTCAATGCCAGGCGAGAACCAACAAAGTTGATTGAACACTGCATCAGAACCGTAGACGATAAACCAATTTCGGTCCCACCATACAGACTCTCGCCGCCTCGCAAAGAGTCTCTGCAGCGGGAGATCAACGCTATGCTGGCAGATGGTATTATTGAACCCTCTTCGTCCCCATGGGCCGCGCCTGTAGTTCTTGTACCGAAGCCTAACGGGAAAATCCGGCTCTGCTTGGATTATCGTCGACTAAATGCGATTACGATACCCGATTCATACCCGATTCCTCGGATTGACGACCTCTTGCATGAAGCCAAGCCAACACCATACATGTCACTACTAGATTTGAAAGCAGGCTATTGGCAAGTTGGAGTGCGCAAAGAAGACCAAGAGAAGACTGCATTTATTTCGCCGTTTGGTATCTTCAATTTCACTCGCATGCCGTTCGGTTTGCGGAATGCTCCAGCCACATTTCAGCGATTGATTGATCGGATGCGAGTGGGTTTGCCTGATGTGAAGCTCCTCGCGTATTTGGATGACCTGGTAATACTATCACCGTCATTCCAAATACATCTAGAAGATTTGAAAAAAGTTTTCGATCGGCTTACAGAATATGGTCTAACAGCAAATCGAGAGAAATGCCGCTTTTGCTGTTCATTCATTAAATACCTAGGTCACTATATTACGCCGAAGGGGCTGCAAGTGGATCCTGAGAAAACAACTGCGATCACGAAGCTTCCCACACCGAAAACCTTAAAACATCTAGTGAGCTTTCTACAAATGTGTTCCTGGTATCGGCGATTTATCAAAGATTTCGCAAAGATTGCGGAACCTCTCACTCGTTTAACGAAAAAGAACGCTAAGTGGGAATGGACAGAGGACCAGCAGAATGCCTACCACGAACTGAAGAGCTGTTTGACTTCTGCCCCAATACTCAGACAGGCTGATGAAACCAAGCCCTACATAATAAAAAGTGACGCAAGTTCTTATGCGATCGGAGCAGTATTGGTCCAGGGGGAGGGAGAAGACGAGCACCCCGTCGAGTTTGCTAGTCGTCTTTTGACATCAGCCGAACGCAACTACTCTACCACAGAACGAGAGGCGCTTGCTGTCGTTTGGGCAGTAACAAAGTTCCGTGGTTATATTGAAGGTCTTCCTGTTACCACAATAACAGATCATCAAGCCTTGACGTGGCTTATGTCATTAAAAACACCAACAGGGAGGCTTGCAAGATGGGCACTATTATTGCAAGCATTTGACATAACAATCAAATACGCTCCTGGTAGAACAAACACTGTCGCTGACTGTCTTTCTAGACCACCATGTAACGAAGATACGCATCAAGCATGTGACGTTTGTACAGTGACCGTTGACATGCCCTTACGTAGCATAGCTGAAATAAGAGAAGAACAGTTAAAAGATGAAAAGTTAAGACCGATTGTGAAAGATTTGGAAGGAATAGAAAACGATGAGAAGGCAGTATATTGGAGCAACAAAGGGTACCTACTAAATAATGGGATACTTTATCGACACAGTCCTCATTCAGACTCTGAGGAAGCACAATTGGTTGTACCAGAACACGAATGGGCTAACGTGCTGACGACATATCATGATGACCCTTTAGCAGGCCATTACGGTCAGGATAAGACTTATCGGAGAATCAGTCAGCGATATTATTGGACTGGACTAAGGAAATATATTGATAGCTATACGAAGAATTGTCTAGAGTGTCAACGATACAAATCATCAAACCAAAAACCGGCGGGACTACTTCAAACTACTGTGATGAGCCAAAGATTTGAAGTCATATCTCCGTCATCCTACGAACTTGCCGATCCCAAGAAACCTGATGTTGTGATTGGAGTATATCACTCTTCTGCTTTGGTACCCTATGTTGGAAATTGTCCTGAGCTGCCAGTCCCCGTCCAGCCCATCAGAAAGAGAGGGCGGCCACGAAAACAAGCCGAGGGTCTGAATGACAAGGTGCCAGTAAGGAAGCGAGGCAGACCCAAGACTAACTCTTCCAATCCTGGATCATCGTCGGGACGACTTCTGATCCAGAGGGGGAGATTATAACAACTAATCATCATACATACAGCGCACGCGGCGCCCCACTTCACAGGACTAGACGTCACAGAGGGGCGGAGCGTGGCTCCCGCTACGCGCCGGCCGCTATATAAGCCGATCGCGCGCGCATTTGAGGCAGAGTGTGTTCGCTGCGCTCTCGGACTGCTTCAGCCTCACTGACTGGACAGCACTGAGAACTAGCGTACGCATTTTTTCCCGAGTGTACTTACAAGTTATTAAATTGTTCCGTATACCGTTACGAAATTAAAGTTAAAACCATCAATTGTGTTTTTACTTATTACAATAGTTTATTTTTTTTTATAATATGTCTGTATCTATACAATAGAAAGTCACGTTCGAGCAAATAATGTTAATTAAATGTATTATTAATAAATAATTAATCAATGAATTCAAATTTTTTATTCGACAGTTAAAAAAAAAATCTGCTGTTTCATAGAAAAGCGATCTACGCGATCAAAATGTAGGTATCTACTGAGCAGCCATTTTTTTTAATAACAGACTAAAAATTTCAACTCAGTAAGGTTCAGAAAACAACTGAATAGTACATAACAGGTTGTGCGTCGATGTCCCTGCCCTTTTTTTTTTTTTTTTTTAACCATTGGAAATCATCCAATGACTCCTCCCGCTGTGGGTGGAATGTCCCTGCCCTCTGATACAAACTAACAAGCCTTACCTTTTCATAATATCAGTATCATAGATTAGTATAGATTGGGTCCTTAATTGAAGCTAAACATTTATATAGTATTTATTATCATCATTGTCTTGATACAGTTAAGTAAGGACTCAAATCGTAGACAATCAAATGAATTATTTTTATGGGTATACAGTGTCAGGTTAAACGAGGGACATACTTTAAGGGAGTGTAGTACCTTCTCATGAATATTAACAAATTTTACATGGGGCGGACTCAAAAATATGAAAAAAAAACAGCTGTTCCCTATATTTTGTCCAGTTACGCGAACATAAATGTATAGAGCGGCTGCTTTTATATTCTCGATTTCATTGTTGGTCTCTTAGTACAGATGTTCTATGTCACGAAGTCCGTTTGGCTATGAATGTTGTCAAGCGTGCACTCAGTGCGCTCAGTGTCGTGTAACACATACAAGCGTGCTTGTCGGGATACGTCACTACTACAATCAAAGCCGAACGGACTTCGTGAAATAGAATATCTGTAAAAGTTGTTCATTTTCATGGGTACTACACTCCCTTAAAGTATGTCCCTCGTTTATCCTGACACATTGTAGATATTTTTGAGGCTGACTGTACCTACTGTAGTGATAGATTCCTGGCAATCTAACGCTAAAGTTGGAAGTTTCAGTGATTATCGCGAAATTGAGTTGAATATGTTCGTTTTGTAGTTATGTGTGAAGTTCGGAAAGGTTAGGTCAAGGTCATAGGGTGTGATATTTGAAGGTTATTGGAAAATATTCTAGCTGATCCAATGATGAAAGAAAAAGCGAGATTCGTAAGTTATTTTAGCGAAATTCGCCAAATTCCGTGCTAGAGGCAATCATGCTTGCCCATATGAGTGGTTGTTTTATTACCGGTTCGATGATTATGGTTTGGTACTTTTATTTTGGTCAACCAACGCAACAGCTTGCATGAACTTTATTTTAAAAACATCTATGTACCAATTACCCATGTTTGCAAAGAAATAACTTACATAATCAGCCTATAATATTCCCACTGCTGGGACACAGGCCTCTTCTCAGTGAGAGTGAGTGGGCCGTAATCCACCACGCGGGTCAGTGCGGGTTGGTAGATGTCACATGTCTTCGAATTTTTGATTCTATGTAGGACATGCCGGTTTCCTCACGTTGTTTTCCTTCACCGTTACTTCCGTCCCTATTTGATTTTATCAAATACTGGATTAAGTTTTTATAAACCGTATTATTTATGACATAGTGGTAAATAGTAATTAAAAACTCATATTCGTTAAATAGCACTTTATTTTTATTTACACGTTAAAATTAAGAATAATTAATTCATGTATAATGTGCAGACAGACAAAGTGACAAATAAACAGCTCGACTTCCCTAACTAAGATACGTGTTTATTATAAAACTTCACACTTACATATTAGCAGTATAAGCAGAGATCCCCCTAACCGCTAGTTTAAACGACACCAAGCTTAAGAAAGCGTTGTTAAATGTATTTTAGCCACTGAAAGATCGCTTAAATACACTTTAAAGTGACGGACACAGCATGAGACTTATAATGGGACAAGTATCTCTGCTTATCTCCTAGATAAAATCATGAACTATTATAATAAATATTTATAACCATATCTTAGTTAACGCAGTCAATAAAAACGATCGGTACTGAAAACATAGTGGGTACAAACAAATATCGACTCTCACGCTATACAAATAGAGTACATTTTACATATTGTGCCGAACTTGACTCGCGAACAAGCGATATTTTTAATAATGTAAATAAAAATATCCATAATTATGTAAATATGTATTACTCGCGTAAATAACTAAAAGATCCTAAAATATCGGATCCACTGTTTACAATCTTATTCAAACGAATGAATAAAAGATTGAAAATAGCAACAAATTCAATAACAATAATAATTAAAACAAAGACAAATACTCATTATTTCCCTATTAAATCTTACATTGACTACTAAGTAATAACAATTAATGATCAGTTCCACGCTTCCCTGTATGATGCCGCTTCAAAAATCGCTTGTTTCGGAGCCCACCGCCGAGTGTCATGGCGTCGCCGAACGTACCATAACCGCGTAGCTTTGACATTGTGAATAAAAACACGGAGTAGTAAGTGAATGGAGGATTCAGTTCACATGCAAATAAAATAAGATAACAATCCAACAAGGCGTAACATTACGGCAATCCCCAAAGTGGTAGGCAGATGTGTATAATTTAATACACCCGCATTCCCTTAGTTATGTCTTACACAAATGTGACAAGTAAATTATGCAGTCGATTTTAATTATCTCCTACATTCCGAGGTGCATCTGACCAGGTACCGACCGCCTGGAATTTTTGGGCATAATCAGATCTCAAATTCGGTTGAACCATTTAGTCAAAAGCAGACTACGCCAAAAAGCTGGGAATCCTAAAATAAGTCGAGGTGGTACTTCACATCTGGACCACTTTAAATATTTACAAATCACAGGTACTTTCATGTATGGAGTACTGCAGCCACTAATAGGATAGCTCAACAAAATACCAGAAGGCCAATTTTCGTAATTTAAAACGTTCAAAATCTAGTCGCAGTCTCATCTCGGCGACAAGCAAATGTCAAAAACTTGTCAAAATTTAGGGAAATTAGAGGTATTTTTTGAAAAATTGAAATTGAGATCAGACTGTGAACGTTCTTAAAATTACGAGAATTGCCCCTCAGATTGCTGCACTTAACTCTGTGGAACGCAGAACGCAGAGCAAAAAGGCTCATAGGCGACGAGGCGCTGGTGGCTAGGCTTCAGAACCTGGCTCATCGGCGTGATGTTGCTTGCCTGTCGGTCTTGTATAGACTGTATCTCGGAGAGAGTGCGCAGGACCTCTACGATCTGATCCTTCATCTCCCTTTCACTACCAGACTACCAGACGTACTGTAGGGGGTACCCTACAGTACGTTTGGATGGTAATCCACACTTGTTTGATATCCCGACCAGTCGTACTCAGCGCTTCTCCTCCACATTTATTATGCGCAAGGCAAAAGTGTGGAAGTCTACCAGCATCCGTGTTCCCTTCCACATCATTATCACCCGTTAGCCTTCAAGGCAAGTGAACAGGCATCTTCTGAGCAGGCTCGTTCCATCGTAGCCCTCATCCATCGCTTTCCATTAGCCGAGATATAGGTCATGAGCAAACTCATTTCGCAACAAAAAAACAATCCGTTTAGTAATGCCTCCGACTCCCAATGTTAAATGCGAGTCGAAAAATTATCAATACTGTAACTCAAACAAATATGAAAGTGAAACTGAGTCAGCCAATGGCACATACGGCTACTAAACTGCATATTTTGGTCACTCCATGTACTTACTACTCCGCGGTATACGACACTTAGCACTAACGATATAATTCATAATGTGTGACAAATACGAATCTTGTATGTAATGTATACGAAATAGTATATCTATTGAATACAGTAATACCACAAGCTACACTTACTTATTATTTCCTTTTGCCATCCTTTGTTTGCACTATGCTTATAATTAAATTAACTGGCGAGTAGCTTTACAGTCCATTCACAGTTATTTTAACTCTGACAGCAGCAACAGCAAGCTTATAATGACGAGAATAAAGATCACAATGATTTTAACAGACTTGTCCGTGCCAACAACCCAACCTCAACCTTATTACAACAGCAATAAAGAGTTTGTTGTTCCATAACTTGAAAATTATCTCAAATTCTTAATTTAAATATAGTTGAATTATAATTAATTTTTGTAACCTATGGGGAACTTATGTAATAAATTCTCTTTTAAGTGCATTTCTAAGTATATTTTGCTAAATATATTGACTAATATCTCAATATCTCATTTATTTTAATCAAACTCTTAATTAAAAGGCATTTAACATTCGATTCTATCAGATAGTAAATAAACGCGAGCCTATCCATTCTTATAAATACATATACAGGATGTAAACAGACCCATCACATAACCTTCATCTACGCTTTCTGTACAGCAAACAAAGTTAACATTAAGAAAAAATTTGTGGGGAAACAACATTTATTTTTTGCGCATGCGCAAAATTTCATCCAAATCCGTTCAGCCATTTCAGTAAAAGCGTAACAAACAAACATACAAAAATCAAATCTTTTCTCTTTATAATATTAGGTTAGCTGTGAAAAAACCGCTGTTTAAGGCAGCGCGGCGGGCACAAAACATTGTGCATGGGTGCATGCAACAGTACACCGATCGGAAAACACAGTTGTTAACCATATTTAAAGTTAAGTTATAACATTAAACACTGTCCGTTTCTTAATGATAAATGATTTTATTTCCGTAAGTAGGTTTGTACAAACACCTTTACACGTCTATCGTTTTTTTTTTTTAATAAAAATTCATTTTGGAACTTCGATTTCAACATGTCCGTAACCAAAAGGCAACCCTAATTGAGTAAACATTTTCAATCACAATCTGAATAATTTTGCAGGATATTACTAATCCACTGCTTCATAATTTCGAAAAAATTATGAAATTATGAATATCTGCTCAACAGCTTAAATAACGCAATGAATGTTGTTTAACTGTCAAAATGATAGTCGTTCCTACTGTTAGGGTGTTACGCACTCACCCCGCACGTATGGTCAACTAAAAATGGTCACAATGGCGGGGAGAAGTGACTCTGCTTCGTTAGGCGTCTTTTTACACCCGTTAATTATCTCGACGAATCCACTTGAAGGCAACTATAATTATCATACAGGGCACATTTAAGATTATTTACTTAACTAATTTGGGGCATGACTTTGGTGAATGATAATGTATAACTAGGTAATAGGTAATAGGTAATACGGGCTGTTGTCCGCAACTCCACGTCAATGCGCGTATTTTGCGTGCAATGTATAACTATCGTAACTTTGAGGTATTACTGTATATAATTATATAATATACATTTTTTTATTATACCATCGAACGTTAAGTAAAACATTATGTATATTTAGGCTTGTCCTGTACCAAAATACATTAGCGAAATATGTTACAAGTCTTATTTACGGTTGCAGCCATTATCATCATTTAGAATACTTTCAGAGTGCCATAACTATTATCACCTCTCTTTATTTATCTCTTAAAAAACAACTGTCTTAATGAAATCATGTTTTGGGGAAAGGACAAACTTTGGTTGGATGATTCTAAAAAAGGCAGTGTTGAATATAGCCATTACGAATACTGATTCATTATTTTAAAAAAAATCAGAATAGCCAAACTAATTACAATCCCATGGTCGTTCCAAGACGAGAGGCAGTTCTTCATATTCGTTTCTATTCTAAGGGAGCTATGAAAACAATTTATCGCAATATCATTACTTTTATCAATTAGTAAACAAATTTTCCTTCTCAATACATAATATAATATCTCCCCAGAAGAAAATACGGTCTTCTCCCCAAAACACAAGTCCAGTGACATACAAAGTACCACCAGGACCGTCAGCGGTCACACATAACCTCATCCGCGCTTTTCTACTCCCACCGACTCTTCTTGCCGCTCTTCCGGATGCGTTCAGCTCGCTCCGCTCGCTCGGCTCGCTCCTCGGAGCGCTCGACTGGCTCGTCGGGACGATCGTCGGCTTGCTCGTCTGCTTGCGCGGCGGGAGCGTTGACGCCCGGCTGGATGGCGGGGCGTGTCTGCTCCCAGGAGTGGTCTGTTGATGCTGTGAACTGGGGGAGGAAATTGATATTTTAGGGGACGTAGAATTAGCTGTTTGTTGCGCCGGAACTGATCTGAAGCAATTTGAGGCTGGAACATACGAAGTGTTGAAGCCGTCTTACGAGTAAGAAAATGTACGTATGACGGCTATACATTTTAGTACGGCCGAGGACCTGGTTTAGCGTGGAGGTAAATAGCAACAAGACATTTTAACAATAACGTAACTAACATGTTCCATCTCAACTAAAAAGCACGTAAAGAAGAAAAATTCGCTGGGAAGAACTCGAACTCCTTATTGATTAACTCCTTTCCGTCTGTCGTAGCTGGCATCCAGTGGTCGCGACTGTGCTTCGTCAGGGCACAGTCGAATAGGACAGATTATCGACTACCTGGTTGTACTGCGAGCGGAAGGCGGCCTTCAGTGAGGCCAGTCTGTCTGTGGCGGGGCCGTGAGACTTGTCTAAGTTCAGGGTAGCGGGCGTCTCTTCCTTCGGAGGGGGCAGGCCGGGACGCTCTTTGTAACTGAGGAGCAAAAAGATTATTAGAAACTTGTACCCAGATAGGTAGTTAAAAAAGGTTACACGAATAAAGTAATTAAAGGTGAACGGCAGATTTCGTACAGGATACTTTTTTTGTTGTTCTGTTATAGAATTTGTACCACTTATTAAGGCAACTAAGCCATTTATTTTCATAAGTGTACTATTTTCAGAACTTCGGATTAATTAATAATATGAATAAAAAGATTTTAATAAATAAACGTAATAGAATCGTAAACTAAACGCAGTTATCTTTTTAGAAGTTGCCATATGTAAAATAACCCAAATATCGAAATGATAACTAATTATTTAGAAATGGAAATAACATTAAATATAAATAAACACTTTTATAATAAACGTATGAATGCATAATTGTTGCATAAAATCATATTATTTAACGATTTTATGATAGGAATGATTTTCGTCAAAAATATTTTTTTGTTCATATGGCAATTATTTTATTGACAGGAAAAGAAAATCATGCTGTGTTTCAGTTCAGTTCCGATATATTACTTTACTGTGTTTTGGATTGTGGTTTGTGACTGCATCTGAGCAATTTATTATTATGCCGCCATTACGTGACACGACAGCGTCAATCGTCAACCACGCACACAAGTCTATGACCTCTAAGTATCAATTTACATTGGTACACTAGTACATAACCTTAAAAAACAAAACTGGTTATAACTTTTACGTCCCAAGTTCTAAAAATCTAAGAATTTAAAAAGGGCTTGTTTATCATTTTAACTACCAATTAAAACAAAAATATTCCAAAACACGAACTTTTATTAGCTGTACGAAATTCCCATACAAGCCTGCCGTTCTCCTTTTGTATTTGTTACTTTAGTGAGCACACGCACGAGCGACACGCAATAATCGCAAAGGAAACTGTAGCCGTCGACGAGTGTCGGCGGCAGTTATGCCGTTCGTGTCCATTTTGTTAATTTCCCGTGTTCTTTTAATTCATTTTTTGTTATAATTTTACTGTATTACGCCTTAGATATATTTAGATCATTAAGCTCTGCCAATGAGACAATTGATTTTCTATTGTATCGTAACACATAGGTTACGCGCGGAGCTTGACCAGTTAAATATATTATGTAATGCACATATGACTTAAAAATATATTTAGTACGTACCCCAAGCCACAGCCGCCCACGTTCAGGTTCTTTCCCTTGCCCTTCTTGAAGCGCGACTTGCGGAACCACGCAGACTGCATCGCCATTTGCATCAGATCATCTGGCACTTCCTGTACACAAATAACATTTATATGAATGTACGTTTACTAGGACTATTTCGTCACAATTTAGACGTTACATGTTTATTTCATATAGGTACATACATGATTACTACTAGTTTCTCTATTCCTATTATTTTTAGAAAGGGAGCAAGTTCTTTATGATTTTTATCAAGGTCAAAATTAATATTCTCTTTATATTTTATATCTACTAGCGGTTTGGCTGAACCCTGTTTAGATTTAGACTGATGATCATATCAAGGTAAGCTTAGATGTTGAGAAACGAGGTCTAAACCTGCTCTGTGGAAAAGGAATTATCCTACAACAGCGGTGTGTCTTTCAGGTTATTGGCTGATAACTTCAATGTCACATGTTACCTGCTGCACGCCCTCGAGGTTCCTGAGCAGGTGTCCGGCGAAATCCTTGTCCTTCCCTCTATCTAACAGCGTGTAGGCGTCTCCCCTCACTCCGGCGCGACCAGTACGTCCCACACGATGTGTGTGTGTGTCGATGTCGCGGGCTACTGTGTAGTTGACCACTGTTCTGATGTGCGGGATGTCCAGACCTCGAGCTGAGGGGTGAGAGTAAGGTTATTCATTAAAAAAGAGATGTAAACAAAGCTATTTCGGGGATAATGACGTCTCATCACGGCTGCGACAGTAACGGACGTTTGAACTGTAATAGAGAACAAAGGTTAAAGATCAAAAAAAAAAAAACAAGCAGTACCTACTTGAATATGACAGTTAATACAATTGAAAAAAAAATACATGTATCTTCCTTAAAAATGGCCACCATTGTGATATCGGTTTTCGGAGGTGCTGATGCCGAAAATGAGGTCCACTTGCTCCATGTAGTCCTTTCATCATAGTTATTTTATCTCTGATTTGCATCTCTGTCAAAACCAAAGTGATCTTTATTTTCGTTGCAATAAGGTAGCTGATGGGTTGCTGTCAGAGTTAAGATAACTGTGAAAGGATCTTCGTCGTGCCGTGGGTACTAGCCTGCGACGTCGGTGGCGACCAGTATGTTGTTCTCGTTGCGTTTGAAGGCGGTGATCACTTTGTTCCTGTCTGCTTGCTCCATGTCTCCGTGTAGTAGTAACGCGTCGTACTGCTGGACACCTAAGTTCGCTGCTGTCTGTTCCGCTTCTAGCTGCAAAGATATTAGTGTTAATTACATATTATGTAGATTTATCGCAAAATCTCGAATTTAAGCCTCCCTAAAAATTACAAAACTCAGACATTTTTTTTTAAAGATAGATCTAAACGATAAAGTTTTTAACATGAGTTTAAACGTTATATTTTCACCAAGAACCATCTCCAAACAATTAGAGCATTATATTAAAAATACATGCCTTTTTAGTAACAAATATTAGCACACTCCCGGCCGATAGGAACTCAACCAAGTGATGTAGTAGCCACGACCACTTCTCTTCTGGCTTGTGGAATATTCTAGAAACAAAACATCATTTTATATTAACTTCACTTACTGAAATGTACAAGCAAAGTATTTACATGATTTTTTTACAATGTATGAATGAATTTAAGTATTTAAAATGTATGGAAGCTGTCGGGTCCATGGCAGCACCAGCACGTGTGCGCTGTACCTGACGTGCTGCATGACGAGCGCGCTGGCCTCGCCGGCCGCGCCGTGCTGCACGCGCACCGGGTCGTGCAGCGCGTCGCGCGCGAGCCGCTCCACGCGCCGCGGGAACGTCGCCGAGAACAGCAGCGCCTGGCGGTCTGGTCGCACGTGGTTGCAGATGGAACGGACTTGCGGCTCTGGGTACGTCATCACACTTTTAATGCATGCATTTACGAAAGCAGTACTGCCAATTTCAGGAAGACCAATTTATCTGAGCGAGAATGCCACTCATAAATGACAGTGATAATGCGCTGCTGCTAAGGTGAAAAATTTCCGCTCTAAGTCCCATTTTTACGGCCAGATTTATAGAATTTAAGAAACCAACACCGAATCAATCTTAAAAAGTAATTCAATTGACCAACATATTTTTGTTTACACCTTTATTTTCAAAAACTACATAAATTATAGTCTTTCCACTTTTCACAGACACGATTAATCATAGGATATAAAAGTACCCTACAAAATATAGATTAGAAGACTTACCAAATCCCATGTCAAACATTCTGTCAGCCTCGTCCAGAACTAAATAAGTGACGCGTTGCAAGCTAGTCGCCTTGCACTTTATGAGGTCAATCACACGCCCGGGAGTACCAACCACTATCTCTGCTCCACCTCCTGAAATTAATATAAGCAATTAAATTGAAACCTTATATAATCGATTGAAGCAATAATTCGATTAAGGGCGCATTCGACCAAACTTTTATACCTAGAATAAGTCTTATCCTGAGAATAATTATTGAATTTTTGACAGTTAGTCCAAACTAGAACTGTCAGTCGTCAATTTTATTCCAAGAATAAAAGTTATCTGACTTTGCTAAAATCAGCCCTAAGCAATTTAGTTTCAAACATAAAAAAAAACTCATTACAGAAATTGTAATGTGAAATGGTAGGAAGGGAGATGACTAATTTCAATCCAAATGAAAATACAATGAGTTTACAAAATTCTTCAAATGTTACGTTATTTTCGTCATGTCGTCCGACAAACTTTCTTATAATGTGTAACATTCCACGACCACGCACGACGACAGTTATTATACGAACCACAAAAACTCGTGGTAGTTGCGGTCACAAAACGTGCAAGTAGGACAGCAGACATTTCGTAACCACTCGCACGGACATGAAAATATTGCGGCGGGATTTTATCGTGCACTGGAATTTCAACTTTCGGTATTGAGCCGAGCATTGAGAATTCAACAGAGCGCATACCAGCGCGTCAAAAAACACCTATTGTATTTTCAACTCTCGGCGCAGGAGTTGAAAATACAGTGCGCGAAAAAAAACGCCGCGGGATAAACACGCCCGTGCGTACCTGGGCTTATAGTCTCGAGACCACGAGTTTTGGCGTTTAGTATGTAAATCCATACCTTCGAGCGCCTTGCACTGTTCCCATTTGGAGCCACCTCCGTAGCAGCACACGCACCTGATGTTGTACACCTTGCCGAAACGTTTCGCCTCCATGTAGATCTGAACAAATATTATTTACTAGCTGCGCCCCGCGGTTTCACCCGCATAAGTGTCGATCCCGTGGAAATATCGGGATAAAAAGTATCCTATGTGTTAATCCTGGTTATAAACTATCTGTGTACCACATTTCATCCAAATCCGTTCAGTAGTTTTTGCGTGATTGAGTAACAAACATCCAAACATCCTCACAAACTTTCTACATTTATAATATCAGTAGGATTAGTAGGATAGTAGGATTAAGATCTTGTACTACATTATACAAGGTGTAATAACAGAATAAACGCTAGTGATGAAAGTAGTTTGTTCATACTTGACTAATGAAACGATTTTAGTAACTTTAAATGTGTTTTTTTTTTAATATGTGTTTCGCCAAACTGACCGCCGATTGAGCCAAAGAAAAAAATAAAATTAAAATCTTATTACAAGGCAATAAGACTCAATTTTAAATGCAAAAACTAACGCTAGGATCAACACGATTTTCTTAATAATAATATTTAGCTTTACTCTAATTGGGGTGTATGAGGTCTTGCATTTATTACATATTGTATAAGTAGATTTATTTATTTAATACTTCAAGCACAAAAATGTACAGAGGCGGACTTCAAAGCATTCAAAGCTTTATAGAAAAATATTGAGATTGATGGTGCGACTGGAAGCGAACTCCAATATAGTTGGGTAAAACCTAGGATGATGATGAGATCATAATAAGTAACAATGAGCCCATACGTCACTTTGTGAAGACAATTCATATTTTCTTAAACCAGTGACGTCAAATGACGAAATGACGTCAATTTATTTTTATTTAGAGTAGTCCATAATACGTTTTAGTTTTCTTTTCAAATGCTTTGACTCATTAGCATGATTTGACTCTTTTGGCCATAAGGTTTAAAATACAATTATTGACGCGCGTTAGTGAAATGCAACAAGTATAATGTTTACCTGTTGTGCCAACTCCCTAGTAGGCGCTAGGATGAGCCCAATAGGTCCGTCCCCGGGCCCCAGCTCCTTCTGATCCATTATGTGCACTAGCAGGGGCCATAGGAACGCCGCTGTCTTACCCGACCCTGTGCGAGCGATACCTGCGGACGAATCATCATGAAGGTCTTACTACTGTAGAGATAGACCACAATATATGACAATATTGGCCAGATATTTTGTAACTGCACAAAACTCAAACACAAACTCAAAGCATTTATTTCAATTAAACCATTTACAGGCACTTTTGAATTGTCAAGAAGTCGATCAGTCAGAAAATATGAAGCTAGTTGCCCATTCCAAAGCGTAGGTACCTATGGAGAAGAACGGGCAAGAAACTCCATGGACACTCTTTTAAATTATATTTTTACAAAAATATTAGTTACATCATTAATGCTGAATTTATAATTATATGTGAGAACGATGTAATAAAATAAAAAAAGACGTACGTGTTAAGAGCGTCCAGAGTACAGCAAATAGTACTTAACTAAACAACAAACCAAAAATAAAATAATTAAAAATAAGCCGAGGCAGCCAATTGATGACCAGCCCCAACTGACGGCGCCCGTTCACGAACATGACGCATAGATCAGCACCATTCAGCTCAACCATTTTGAAGGGAGCTAAATGATCCAACACACACGCCACCGTCAGCGAGACATTTTAGTGAGCATGACATACTATCAGCCGCCAGGGCACATTCAAGTCAATGAAAGACATATTATTACCCGGTAAATGGTAGCTCACATAGAACTCACATCTGTGCTATGAAATTATACAATACAAAGGAAATTGAGTTTATACAATGCAAAGATAGTCTTACAATCTTCAGCAGCTCCAACAGTATGTTCAAGTGTTAATCAATTAGTTGTGGTTGTGGAGCAGGACCAGCATTGATCCAGGCATCTTTATCAACGATGTAATCCTCTAACTTATAATATGCCTGCCTGCATAGTGTGCGTTTTATACAAGACTTGAATTTTGTCTCATTCAGTTGAAGAATGTGGGGAGGTATTTTATTATAACATTTTAAACAGTACCCCATAAAAGATGAGTCTACTTTAGCCAGTCTGAAACCTGGTTGAACTAATAGGTCCCTATTTCTAGTACTATAATTATGTCTTTCACCTCTGAAAAAAATCTGAGAAAAATGCTTTTGAACTTTGCGTAGCTGTAAGTATTCATGCTCGTCACTGTCTACTACATTTTAATTGATGTTCTATGAAAGATTTAAGTAAACCTAAACATGATTGCAACAGTGCTGCATGTCCGGATGTGGCGCCATCTATGAATATGTTTTCGCGTGTACTGAACGACTCCTGAGCCACAAGCTACAAGCGATTCTCAGTTTGTGGCTCACAATTTTTTATTGTAACTTTTTGACTACCAACATTATTATTATTATTACTGTCCCATTCTACCTTATTTGGTAAGCTGAGGGCTTGTTTACGAACATATAACATTTAAAATATACAGGTCTTACCAATAAGATCTCTCCCAGATAAAGCAGCTGGTACACCAGCGGCCTGCACTGGCGTAGGTTGTGTGTACTCAGAGCGACGGATAGCCTTCATCAGTTGTTCATCGAAGCCTAAGTGGGCGAAACTGCTGACTGGCTTAGGTGGGTCTGGCCCTGATATCTGAATAGAAAACAGTACCAAATGAAACCTCCATTAGAAAAGTAGTTTGCAGCTAGTAGCAAGTCGCTTGAAGTCGGGATTTTTGCCTCGTTGGGAGCAATAAGCGCCCCCGATTATAAGAGACTTAAACATAACTGGTGAAATTCGGGTGAACAGATATCCTAAGAAAAGGATGCGCTTCGAGAAGCATTGTCTATCTTCGGAAATTTGTAAACGCGCGATGTTGATATCTAATATAATAGAGCTGTTACAACTATTGGAGTTACGCCTTTTTTGCGTTACCATGACTACAAAATTATAGATTAACAACTCTATGCAATTCCAAATAAATTTAAGAGACAGATGACGATCTGCGACTGGAGAATGTAAACTGACAGAAAGAAAACTTCATACAAACGCGCAATGATAGGCGATTATCACACTGCACCGCGCTCCGTCGCGTAGCGCGTTTTCCATACAAACAAATACAATGTTAAGTCTGGCGCCCCGCGCTACGCGACGGAACGCGGTGCAGTATGATATTCGCCATAGGTGCGCGTACAAAGCGCGGCAGAACAAACTTAGAAGCATATGTGCCTATCCGTCCGGGAATACAGGCACTATGCAACACCAAACTAATAACGCTCACCTTGACTCCTAAATTCTTCTTCAAATCCTCAACTTGCTGCGGGGTTAGCTGGTCAATATCTTCATGTGGGGTATAGAAGTTCTTCTCAAAAGGTTCATACACTAACTCGGAGTGGTCTATGGGTGGCAGTGGGTCTATGAACTTCTTCTTTGGCGGCGCGAGGGGGTTCCCATCCTCATCGTATTCTATCTCGATGTCGGAGCCATCGTCGCCGTGGTTGAGGGGGTTGTCTTCCATGTATCTGTGGCAAAAAGTTTCATTTAGTTGCTACAAAGTTGGAATTTTGTAAGGCAATCAAATGTTGTCTAGCAGCAGCAAACAGTAGTTTAAAAGTCTTCACTTGTGATGATATTCAAGTTCATCCAATACTCTGGTAGTCTGACAATCTTGCTGACTGATTTTGTTTTCTTGAAGCATGTGCTTTCGTTACAAAATAATAAAGCAAATCCTGTTAATAAACTGAACCACTTGTGAGATTTGATTTTAATGTTTGTACATACAGTCAGTACAAACAGAAGAAATTCCTAGGTATGGGACAAAGTTAAAAAGTACACTTACTTATAATAACTCTCTTCATCATCCATCTCATCAATGTCTCCTCTGGTCCCTCTCCCGCTGTCTCCCTTACCGCTGGCTGCATTCTCCTTGCTGGCCACCAAGTCTTTAGCTGCCTGCTGCTCCAAGCCAGCCATGTAGGCATCCAGGGGATCCTCTTCATCTTCTTCCTGTGCCTAATGAAATCTTAACTTTACCACCTATACAGCTACTGTATTTTTTTTATGGCAATGATGGCTGTCTTACCAAGGGGTATTGTGGTACCCATTAACTGGGTTGTGGAGGTCAGATAAGCAGTCGCTCCATGTAAAATATGGTATTCAGTTGCATTTGGTTACACCAGAAACCAACTTGGTTCTATGATTGCCTCCATCAGGTTAATTGCATAACACAGTAACAGTAGCAATGGCTATCATTTTGTCAGTCAAACAACATTCATTGCATTTTTTACCTTGTTAGCAGACACATTTTTCGAACATATGAAGCAATGGATTAGCAATATCCTTCAAAATCATTCAGATTGTGATTAAAGTGTGTTACGCGATTAAGGTGTGTATCTAATGAGCTATAAGTAATGTCTGTTCCAAAAGTATCGGATAAAACTGTAAACAAACACTATTCAGGATAAGTAATGTCTGTTCCAAAAGTATCAGATAAAACTGTAAACAAACACTATTCAGGATAAGTAATGTCTGTTCCAAAAGTATCTGATAAAACTGTAAACAAACACTATTCAGGATAAGTAATGTCCATTCCAAAAGTATCTGATAAAACTGTAAACAAACACTATTCAGGATAAGTAATGTCCGTTCCAAAAGTATTTGATAAAACTGTAAACAAACACTATTCAGGACAAGTAATGTCTGTTCCAAAAGTAGGTATCTGATAAAATTGTAAACAAACACTATTCAGGATAACTTTTTAAGTAATCATTCACTAAACTCATATTTTCCAACCATTATTATTTGAATAAAATAATTCAATTGTACTTGAAAAATAATGAACGAAAATTAAGACCTCAATAATTGTCAAATGAAAATAATCTTCATGGTGATTTAATCAAAGGATTTAATATTAGTATTTCATGTTTAAGTATTCAAGTAATTAAATTAAAGCACTCCATTTTTGTGTCACTACAAATTGGGAGCTACAGGTATTTTTTCTGATCCGTTTGTTTACATTTTAATCATATACTTTTGGAACTTAGACCAGACTATAGTAAGCTTTGTATCATTATTTCATAAACATGTGTGATTACATCAATTTGATACTACTTTACCTACATGTAATTTCAAGCAATATCTAGGTAAAACTACAGTATTAGTACATGTTTCCGATAAGTGCAGCAGAGTTGTGTCCATACCTTAGAACTACAAGCAGCTTCATATGTAGGGCTCCCGGGTGCAGGGATGTATGCCAGCGCTGGAGTTGGTGGCTCATCATCCTCATCAAAATACCTGAACAGGAACATGGGCTAGATTTAATACAATGTCTTAAAACATTGTTGTGTATATTTAATTTTATCAACATGCAAATCAAAGAAAATGGTAGGTACCAAATTATTATGAATTTTGAAACTTACTCATCCTCTGTCTTGGACCGTTTCTTCCCCAACGAGCCCCAGTTCCCGGTAACAGCGTTCTGTGTAATCGCATTCATAGTCGAGTAGCCCTGCTTCGACAGGCCGGTGGAAGGAGGCGGCACGGCATGCATCGGCGTCGTCGGCGGAGGCACCGCGTGAAGCGACACATTCGATGGGTTACGCTTCGGCATCGTAAAACCAGCGAACCCAAAGCCTTTACTACCACTCCCACCCGAATTATAACTCATTTTGATTGTCTTAAAGCCACTAAATCACAATAAAAACACCCCGTAGGGAATCTATTTTCATTACCACGTTAAGGTTATTTTATTTATGTTTACAACAATGTCTTTAATAAACCTTTGAGCTCAAGATGAAATCAGACGATTCTAATGCTCATAATTTCTATTTTTACAGGAATTAACCAGTAATTTTTCAATAAAAACAATAAAATCTCAACTTCAACGGGAAACGATGATGACAATTACGGCGCTCGTTGACATCTGTTGGACTGTATTGCCGCACATCAAAATCAGATGGTTAAAATTTTTTTTTTGTATCAAAAAGAATTGATCATATTCTCGAACTACTTTTTGAAATTGAATCGATTTTTTACTTCTGACTCGACTAATCATGTGACTTAACAATGAATCAGCATTAAAGTCACATCCCTCGTTTAAATTGTCAGTTTGACTTTGACGTGACGACGTGACAAAGAAAAAAAATACAACACAATAACAACACGAAAAAATCCACAACAAGTACAAAAAGAATTACTTCCAAATTAACAATGAATTTCAAATTGTGCGTATTTCTATTCACCTTGCTGACCGTAACAAATGTTGAGGCAGCACAAGGCTACGACTTCGGCGACTTTTTGGCGACAGTTTTAGGACTTGGTATTGCTGCTATAGGAATTCTCGCATGTTTAGGCAAATATGCAAGACAGCAAGCTAGAAATGAGTTCATATAAAACATCTGGTGAGTACATTTCGATCTCAATACAGATTTTGATAGAATATGTTTGAAGTTGTTTTTTGGTAGAGAATTCGTCAAAACCGGTTATTGCGTCCTTGTATTAAACGCTATCAATTTTAATTAAGTTGCTCAATAAAACGTTAACCGTAATAGATGCCTAATAAGGTTACATTATTATACCTACCAACTATTATCAAAATTTATTAATGAATTTCATTTTTGTTTTCCAGAACATGCAAGCACTGATAAAAATAAAGGAATTGACAAACACACCCATATTGTAACGAAAAATAAATAATAACCATGCTGATCAAATAGTTTTTTCATAAATTCCACATATTTCGGCCATGAACATTGTATAAAGATGGTTTAAATTGTAGCAGGAAAACAAAAACAATTTTTATAATATCGAATATGTAGCAAATGTAGGATATAAGTATATTTTTTGTATAGAAGAAAATAAATCTGTTTTCAGACATACTTAGCTGAACATAACTTAGCAATTATGATTTTCTACCTACCTGCACATGCAGGTTGCATATAAATAATAGTCCTTCAAATCTCCATTTAATTTATATTACATTACATCACGTTCCAGTGTGGTAAACAAGACCCAATAGAAGTTTGAATGTTATGATGACTATAGACATAATATACATTATTTTTAGTATATGCGAAACCTGAATATAGTTTGTTCAGAGTAAGTAACTGAATCAATTTCAATAATTTTTAGACCATGTTATATTTTGTCCTAAAAATATTTAGTCACTTGTTACATTACAATAAAATCTCCATACAGTTAGGTACCTACTGCCAAACTTTTATCAATGAGCGTATGATGCTGGAGGAGCATAAAACATGGTCACCCCGCTCCACGCCGCGTGGTGAGCATGTTTTTGAACAGATCAGGTAACATAACAAACTTATAACTTTGTGATTTCTCATGATACAGTTTTGAAATTTTGTACATAGATTCTTTACATAAAAATACTAGACACGTGGTTTGGGTTTCGCATATACTAAAAATAATGTTGTAAATGTGCCCTTGAAAGTGTTAAACATAAGTGACAAAATGTGGGTGTACTATAGGCACACCTCTGCCCAACCCTTTGAGGATTGAAGGCGTGATGTTATTCCACTGTTAAAATGTTCATAAGCTGTTAATGTTGTCTGAAAACAGATAAAGCCTGACCAACAACTACCATGTGATATGATGAGATATCTCTAAGATGGGATAGGCTATTATTTTTCAATAATTTTGTTAATAGGCAATCTCAAAATCAGAATTTCAATTATTTTATTTGATAAAATATAATTATTTGTTTTCTATTTATTTTACTTTTTTATTGCAGTTCCTACTTATTATATCAGGCTATGTTTATTAAATATTTTACTTTCTGATATAAGAATGTATCATCATAGAGAATTACTGAACAAAACACCAAAAAATTGTTTTGTAAATAATTTATAATAAAGAAATTCAATAATTTGCACCCACACAAAGAACACAATCATTCATGCAAACCATAGACATAATTCCATAGTTTTTCAACAATAAAGTTTAATTCAATTTGGTATAACTTATTCACTATTTTTCTCTAAAAGTTCAATATCTCTGAGGATGTCGTTTTTCTTTGACATCTTTTCTTTTTGATCCTTGTCTGGGGTTTTGAGGGAACCAGACTTTATTTTCTCCTCAAGAGTTTCAATCTCTCTGAGTTTCTTTCTTAAGTTCTTGAGGCGTTTGACGGGGTCTATTGAAGTGTTACTGGGGGTGGAAGGTGCTGGACTTGTAAAGTCAGGTTCTGTTATCTCACATTTGGCAAGTTTGTCTGCTGCTTCATCAGCTCCTGAAAAAGTGAGACCAAAATGTTGCAATGAAAATTCTTTAAGATATCCTTGTAGTAGTACCAAATGAATACAAGTTCAAATCAATCCCTTGTGTTGGTCTATCAAAGCACAAATTAAAAAATCTATACTAATAATTAAGCTGAAGAGTTTGTTTGCTTGAAGGGACTTATCTGTGGAATTAGGATTTGAAAAATATTTTTGCATTTGATAGCCCAATTGTTGAGGAAGGCCATAGGCTATTTAACATCACGCTTGCACTCTAAGGAGGTGAGTGAAAAGTAAGAAATAACGCTAAGCGAAACGAAGTAATAGCGCGGGCAGGCGATGCGATGCGGGGGGGGGGGGGTCACGAAATTTCACGCGTAATATGCACTTCTTTTTCTTGGGTAACCAGACTGCTAATATTTTATTAACAATATTCTATATAAGTTTCTCTTTACATAACAAGAGTGAAAGTGAAAGATTTCTTATTCATGAAGTGCATGTTAATTAATTAGGTATGTCTATTGTTGAATTAAAACTGTATGTACACTCCAAATTTAATAACTATTATTATGAAAACCATCATCCTGAGCAGCTTTAAACAGAGAGAAGTAGAAAGAGAGTAGGGAGGCGATTGTTCTGCAGTGGGACGTCACATGGTTTTAATAATAGATGCCTCATTTAATTAAAAACATCTAATGGGCCTCTGCGAGTTGCCTTCGGCCCCTCATATACCTTCCAAAGGTCCAGGCCACAGGGTCCTCACAAATGTCAAGAGACATAATAATAATATGAGAACCATAACATCTTTACTATAATTACCAGTAATAGCGAACAGTCTTATAAATAAACAAAGTAAGCACTTGAATATTTATCTACAACATCCTTTGCGTTTTATTTATAAATGCTTTGAATATATAGCAATACTTTGCCGTCTTCCTGTTAGCAACAAAAAAGTTTACTGAAGTTCACACTTAAGGAACTATTTGAGTTTCTCAACATCAACTCTTAAGTATAAGTGGGTTTTCTGGAATAGTGACCACAATTTACCAATATAAAAATAAATAATTAAGAAATGCATGTCAACCAACCTGTCTTCTTTTTCTTCTTCTTTTTGTCAACATTGATGAGCATGCCAGGTATGGGCTGAATGACACCGTGGTTCTTCTTCTTCTGTGCTTGCGCTACTATCTCAGGGGTGAGGCCCACAGGGAGCCCGGTATTCTGACGAGCCTTGAACTGTTTGCCCTTGCTCTCATAAAGTGGGATCTCCTCCTGAGGGACATAGCCATCCTTGATTCTTCGAGGTTTGCGCCAAGTTCCGTCGGGACGTTGCGTTGCTGGGATAAATTTCCCACCTGGAATTTAAAACAACTGAGTTAAAGATGTTTAGTTATAAACTCTGCTTAAAAAATGGATGATGAATAAAAGTTTTAATTAATGTCTTTGTACCTTCCCTGAGGTCTCAAGTGCGGCGTGTTGGTATGGCGAAGCGTGTGTTGATAACTGAATGACACTAATAAGCAAAACGACAAGAATGTTTTAATTGAAGCATCGTAAAGTTTAATAATTTATCACTTGAGAATTTTTTACAGCAGACTTTCACTGGCTTAGCAGCTGTACATCGACCGCACGAAAATATGGAAAGTCGAGACAAATATTATCACGCACCAAAATGCTGTTTAATTTCTAATTAAATAAACAAACGCCGTAAACGTATTAAAAAAACAAAGGATGCTTACCTTCAGCATCATGCTCATACGCTGTTGTTGTGGCCATTATAATTCATTGATTTGAACCGACAAGTTTATGTAAATTAAAAATCTCCACAACCTGGTGGGCCTTGCGAAATTCTCGTTTCGCTATTTTCGTACACAACTATTTTGACATTTGACAAAAAGACGAATACTTTTTTTTATTTCTACTGCCGCGAATTCGGAGTCTTTCAGGCCATGAAAAAAAAACAAATGAAATCCAGAAACAAAAATGTTGCCACATACTAACACTAGTGATGTTATTGGAAATCATAAAAAACCGGTTGTAGTGTGTTTTCGTTCAACCCTAGTGTTTTTCATTCATCTCTTCTCATCGAATAAATAAAATTATTTGAGTTGAGTTCAGTTGAGTTTGAGCAATAAAAGTAGTCTGTGAGTTTGAGTTTACGAAATTATTGCGAAATTACGAGTGACCAGTGAGTAACTGAGTGACAACACTTTTCAGCCAGTGATTCGAATTTGGTCAATAATTGTGTTGTTTTTGTTTTGAATAAAATTTTAATTACGACTTTATTAACGCGATGCCTAAACGAAGGAGATTGTTTACGCCTTTGAAAAACAAAACAAAACCTAATCTCAACAGAGATAGCAACGATGCAAGAGGTAATTTAAGTTATCACTTTCTATTTATTACAACCCTCAGTATTTTAATTTAATTTCTGAGTCATACAATTTTTATTTATACAATACAGCCCCAGTAAATTCTAAAATTGATGTGTAATTTTTGCGTATTAACCTCGCGGAGTACAAAGAAATCGATGCTGTGCCAAAAAAAAATGAAGCGAGTATCGAAATACGCCACGTATAGTGAAAACTTTTGAGTTTATACTTTTGTGACAAATTGTAAACGCTGTTACACCAATGACCCACTTCCAAATTCACTTTCGTTGTTTTTGAAAGTGATTATGAGCTAATCAACAGTTTCTTTGTTTATTTAATCAATACATTTACAATATTCTGAACTAAGTTTACCTACAAACACATTATGTATTCGTTTATATTAATGTATCGAAAAAATAAATACTTACATAAAACATTTGCTAATTTTTTAAAAGCTGGAAGTGTTTGAAGAATTAATACTACTTTATATTTTCTTTTTATAAAGAAGTGTCCACAGCCCGGGGCAGGCTGAAAGGAGCCTTGATGGAGGTACTGGACCCCACTGCTGATGAGTCTGATGCATCCTCTGATTACGTTCCAGATAAGAGAGAAAGGTTTGTTTAATCTTCGAAATAAGGTAAAAGTTTTTCTGTACTTTTGGTAGGTGTATAAACTTTTACTTACATCACAATTCAAAAACTTAGTTTCATATATAATACATCATCAGCCTACATTTAATTTGTGTAAGTATACCAAAATTACTTACACCAAAATCAAAGACAAGGTTGGGAAAGGGCAGTAACCTCTACTTTATAGAACTTCTACAAAACATAATTTTTTACATAGCATAATAAGACTCTAATTTGAAAAAAAAAATGTACCACTGCTGGGACACAAGCCTCCTCTCCTCCTCTCCTCTGTGAGAGGGAGTAGGCCATAATCCACCAAACGGGCCCAGTAGGGGTTGGCGGATGCCACTGCAGGGACACAGGCAAATTATGTAAAAAATCACAGAGACCTCTGTGAGAGAGGGGGATTTTTTATAATTTTAATTTTACAAAATATAATTAAATATTATAATTCCAGCCGAGACCAGAGATCAGAAGATGAAGAGAGACCATACAGAAGGAAGCGCTCCCCTCACCGGCAGTCCTATGTCCTGAAGTTATTTGACCGAAGTGTCGACCTATCCCAGTTCAATGAGGAGTCCCCACTTTATCCTATATGCAGAGCGTGGATTGCTAACCAGCCGAGGGCTAATTACAACGAGTTTGGGTAAGAATATTTTCTGGAATAAAAGTGATTGACCTAGCTCTTAAAATGATTATAATAACACAGTAGTAATGCACATAAAATGTGGTAAAGAGCATATAGGATAAAGTGAGCAGTGGTGGCCCAGTGGTAACAGCAGCGGTCTTAGGTTCGAACCTAGACAGGGGCTTTACTTTCTCTAAATTATTTCATTACCACTGCTGTCAAAGCAATGAAGGAAAATATCATGAAGAATCTGGCATGTCTTAGAACCAAAAATTTGAAGACATGTGACATATACCAACCCGCACTGGATTACGGTCCACTCCCTCTCACCGAGAGGAGACCTGTGTCCCAGCAGAGGGAACATTATAGGCTGATTATGCTTATGCTTGCGCATAATAGGTCGCGGCCTGGAGCGCTCGGTTTAGATCACAGCTCCTTGGCAAAGTAGATCATTCTTTTAGTTCGTCAGCTCCCGTCTCGAAGCAGAGAAAGGCAGATTGTTCGCTCGCTTTGCTACTGCTCCTGCATGTGTTCTTTTGTTTGTTTTTATTGCCCGAACAACTGAACGAACGATGAGAAGTGCATGTGCACTATGTGCAGTGAGTAAGTGAGCGGTAGTAGTGACGTGACTAACACAGGCGACAAGGCGCGGTCTTGCGCATTCTCGCTATTACGAGTCGGTCTCATCGAACGAATGAATGAACTAAGAAGCTGGCAGGGGCCCACAGAGTACTTTTTAATAGAGTGAGACCACCTGCCAGCTAAATGATTGGTTATGGACATGTGATAAAAATCACAACTGCAGTATATAATTAAGTTAAAAGGAAAACTATCACAGCTAAGTAGACTTTATAAGTTAACGGGTGATAAATTGTTCTTGGGATAAATTCATCCCAACTACGGAACCCTTCATTGTTTGTGGTCTGACACGCACTTGGCCGGTTTTTTACTCTTATAAGTACTTTACTTATTTTTTGCAATTCAATTTTAGCAGGAATGACGAAGTGGATCAGAATTCAGACAGAATGGAGCTCCCAGGACCGGAAGGTTCACACGTATCCAAGATACCGCCTCTCCTGCCCGAACAACTAAAAGCCAACAAAAACAATATCAACTTGAACTATGTAAGTTTTTGTCAAGGAAAACACCCTGGCTGATTCATAGACTAAAGTTCAGCAAACTTAGGATGAAGTCACAGACCGATTCAAACTTTATGGCGGCTAGCGGCTAGGAACATGAGGTGAGTTGCTGCGCAGTAACAAATTCACATGTCAGCGGGAGTGAGAGATGTCATCCCTGGGATGAGGTACCTACTGCGTAGCGAGTAGCGCACTTCAGAGCCGCCATAAAGTTTGGGGTGGTCATATAGACACAGAGTACTTTTTGATAGAGTGAGACATATAGACCTTAGACCATAAGTTCTCAACCTTATTTTACACACCACCCACTTTGAAAAATATTTTTTTCTAGAGCCCCATTTCTTTACTTACCATCTGTCATGAATCTGAAACAGCTATTGCCACAATCACATGTAATCTTATATATATAAAAATGAGTCTCTAAATGTGTTGCTAAGCTCAAATCTCGAGAACGGCTGGACCGATTTCCTAATTCTTTTTTTATAATATTCCTTGAAGAACGAGGATAGTTCTTACGGAGAGAAAAAAAAATGTTCGAAAAAAAATTGCACCCGTGCGAAGCTGGGGCGGGCCACTAGTATTATATAGTTGTAAGATAGTATATATTTTCTCTGGGTTTTTATTGCACCCCTAAATCTCAAACACCCACTAGGTGGCGTTATCTGCCACGTTCAGAACCTATGCCTTAGACCTACGTTATACTAGTCCTCATAAACATTGTCCCTCACAGCGCGAGGCCCCGCCCCCGACTCGGGAGCAGCTCCTGGCTTCACACTCGTCTCGATGGCTGGCAGTGAGACAGGCCTGGTTAGAACAAGCCGCCAAGGTCGAGGCTCGCTATGATTCTGCTCAGCAAGTCCTCAACAAGATCAATGTTAAGTAAGTACCTACTAATATTGAAGGACTTGTGAAGGTATTCTACTTAGTCCCTTACATCTGTCAGCACTGTAAAATCTTGATTGATGCAATCTTCCCAAGACAAAATCGAATAATAATTATTACTTACTTAAACAAAAATTTTATATAAAATAATTACTACGTTTATAATCAAGTTTTTTTTTTTTATATTTTACATCTGTCTATAACTATACTTCGACTTTTTATTAGCTGCAGTAACATGACACTTCTTAATAACTCATTTCGGACTGCATTTAGAGATATGCATGTCAAATAACTATCGTTTGTTACACTATGTTTTTTATTTATTTTTTGTTTTATCTTGTTTATATGGATTCCCATCATGACTGTGAAATTAAAACAAACAAAACTGATATATCAAGTATATCTACACTATCTACGGCTTTGGACGGTGCCCGGTGGACTCCAAGAAAGACCATCTTTTTTTTTTTTCAGGTATCGACATAATCTATACCCATCACGACTACAGAGTTTCGCTAGCTAATTTAATATTCCCTTGCTTGAATCTCCAAAAAAGTTATAACATAATGAAAACCTTTTTGTTTCAGTGCAATCTGAGATCTGCTACCATTCCGCGTGTTACCTCAATTTACTAAAATTTTGATTATTTTACAATTATTTGTATAAGATTACTTTGATTATAGAAAATATAGATACCAATCATGCTGATTTGACGATTAGAATAATAATTAAACAATTAGTGTTTTTATAATGATTTATTGTGTACATATAAGAATATAGTGATTATTATCAATTATGCACTTTTTCGTTTCTTTTTATTTTTTTCCTGTAGTTGTGGGCAATCGGCCTGCTTGTGCCCTTTCTCTTTGCAGTTGAAGCAGGACTGTAGAGAAAAATATACAGGTATTATTACTCGACTGTGATTACCAAGAAGCCTACAGAATAATTTTTGAGGTTGTGAGGCTACACATGTCAGGGATTGCATAATTCGGCAGCCGGGCGGCAAAATATATATTCCACTAGCTTCTGCCTGCGGCTTTGTCCGTGTGGATGTCAATCCCACGGGAACATGCTACCGGAACAAAAAGTAGCCGTCCTTCCCCAGAATGCCATCTATCTCCTTGCCAAATTTTAACGAAAACCGCTCAGTGGTTTAAGCGTGAACAGGTAACATACAAACAGAGTTACTTTCGAATTTATAATATTAGTATGGATTTTGCCGCTCGGTTGTACCGAATCGACCCTTATGTGTGTGTAGCAGCCATACATGTAAGGGTTTATTATATTATATTTATTATACGCTTCGTCGCGCAAATGTCGCGGTTCATATGTTACTTTTTGTACGGAAAACCTGTTGGCGCCCTCTGTCGGCGCGAACACGCGTTTCGATTCACATTGCGAATTTTATGTACAACCAGACTAAATAGCAGAATAATAAATTAAAAATCTGGCTAGTCTTCTAAGCAATGGCGAAAAATTTTGGGCAAATCAAAGCTTTGACCACACTCTTCAATCAAGATAATAAAATGTCATCTCTTACCTGACTCTCAACAACGACTCCACAAACATGATTCCTCTGCTGACTGCAACGCCCACACACCTTACAATGGAAGAAGGTCGGCTTCACACACCGTTTACAAACATCACAATGTTTATACGTCATGCCATTCTTACTCGTACACTCCCCACATTTGTGACAGTGGTTGTTGGATGTTGAGACATAGAATTTGCACTTGTTACACATCTTGTAGTTACTGTCGTTGGACAAGTCAATGGTCCGTAGTGGCAAATTGGTGAAGAAGCGGATTGGTGATGCGAATTTTCTGCCGTCTTTAGTCTTGTTTAGGAATTTCTTGTGGTTTGTGTATTCAATCTGGAAAAAAGATCATCATTTGTATATTTCTGGTGTATTACATAGCTTATTAATGTGAATTTGTGTTTCTGCAAGTGTTTTGAAGAGCTGCATAAGTTATTTATGATGGCAGCTTTTTGCTTCAATAAGGTTTTTAATAGCAAGACTATCAACAAAAAACAGAATATGTCTTTAGTCTACTAGAAATCTTGAAAAAATACTTGCTACTCATACCTGATAGTCATGCATCTTGATTTCCGGCGCCATGTTAGTTATATAAGGCTCTGAGAAGTAAGGGAAAGCCCACAAGACAGGCAGGAGGCCTTCGACAGGCTTGTCAGTGATCTTGCTGTAAGAGTCCGTCAGTTCCTTTATGGTTTGCACCAGTGGCTCCACACGACCACCAAATGGAGGGTCCATTACTATGCAGATGCCTCCCTCACTGAAAGTCACAAGAGGTTTATAAGAATATTTATGTTATATTTATTACTAGCTGCACGTCACGGTTTAACCCGCATAAGTATCGATCCCGTGAGAATATCGGGATAAAAACTATCCTATGTCCTTAACTCCTTTCCAGAAACTCAAGCTATCTCTATACCAAATTTCATCTAAATCGGTTCAGCGGTTTAAGCGTGAAGGGGTAACTGACAGAAACACCTTCGCATATATAATATTAGTGGGTCCACCACTGGGACACAGGCCTCCTCTATGTAGGTAGTGGGCCGTAATCCACCACGCGGGCCCAGAGCGGGTTGGTAGATGTCACATGTCTTTGAATTGCTGGTTCTAGGACATGCTGGTTTCCTCACGATGTTTTCCTTCACCGTTTTGAGAGCAGCGGTGATGAAATAATTTACACAGAGTAAAGCGCCTGTCTGGGTTCGCACCTACGACCTACAACTCGTAAGTCGCGGCCGATACCACTGGGCTACCACTGCTCAAAATTATTTACTGGTGCCAAATATTACAAGGCAACTTGTTCGGATATAGCTTATAAGCAAAGAATGAGTATTCTTTGTAATCATTTTACATGCCAATACTTTTCTTTTTTCCATTAGTTATAAGCTAAATTCTTGTTACTAACAACCTTGCCTTGCCTAACTTTTTTGACTACTTTTTTTTTAAAATTAAGTATCTCATTCTCTTTCGTATTTTTAATATAAAAATTGAAAACTCTGTGGTGTAGCATTTAAATCACCACATTTATTAATTACCAGTGAAAACATCCTGAGGAAACCGTCTTGCCCTACAACCAAAAAAGACATGTGCAACTTCAACCAACCGATACTGGGCCCGCGTGGTGGATTATGGACCTCTCCCTCTCACAGTTAGAGGAGGCCTGTGTGCAGTGGGAATATTATTAGGCTGATTATGCATCTTAGCACTTACCGAGACTGCTTAAAGAATTTCTTGAGCACCTTCTCATCTTCATTTCCATTAAACATGTAGTTATTGAACATGTTGTACCAGACAAACTTGTTTGGTGGATTGAAGTTCTTGTGACGTTTGTCATAATCGAGAAGAATGGAGTTGAAGTCATCCCGGGACTGGGTTTTGTAGTGGATGGAGGGGGTGCCAATGCAGAGGATGTTACTGAAATAAGATAAATGAATGATAATAAGATATTACAGAAGTGACTTGGTAGAAAGCATTCCTTTGAAGAAATTTGATTCTTATAATTATTATTTTTTATATTCTAGACATTTTTAAAACTGACATTTATGATTTTTAAATGCCTAAATAAGCAGTACATTAATTTTGTTCAACTTGTGATTTTTGAAAATGTTTAACTATGTATACATCAAGATTTAATCCAAATGGGAATTATACTGTGTGTGTGTGTGTGATCTTTAAAAATTTATTTCTATGTATTTGAAAATATTTACCTAATATTATTATTCTTGAGTATCCCAAACACAGTGCCAACAGAGTTCTTAGTGAACATGTACTGCGCCTCAACAGAATCATTCTCTAACATTGGAAGCCATGTAGTGGGGCGGGTTAACTGCTCATCTGTTAATGGGGTGATGATCCTGTGGTCCTTGGCATGCTTCTTAGAAGGCTTTGAGACTAAGTAGAGCTCCTCGCATGTGTTGCAGAATGCTCGGTCTACATAGTGACTGGATTTTACCTAGAATTCATTTTGATTAACATAAAGCTGAGGAGAAAGTGAACAAACCAACAATTTTTTTTTTTATCTAAATTCATGTAACTTTGTATTGTGAAATATTATTTATATCTTCCCATTCTGTCCCGCTAATTGAGTTTATACAATTAATTTGATCTTTTATTCTACCTACCTAAGGTTTATTAATTTACTGTTTCCTTTTTTTTTCCTCTTTGGCTACTGAGCCGATGACGACTATTCTGACAACGTCATGTAGTGGCGGCAGCACAGCAAGATGAGCCGTCTAACTTTATGTTAAAAAGTTGTATAAATTCAAAACTAACCTCACTAAAGTTACTCCATGCTGCTGCTTTATCAATCTTCGGAATCAAACTGTAGTACTTCTCATTGCGTTTCCTTACACTTTCCTTCTGCCAATCTTCTTCGTCTATGTGTACTGTACATTCCTTATTCCTACACGAGGCACAAGCGAAATAACGGCCTTTTTCGGTAGAAAATAACAATGTAGGCCCATGCAAACATATTGGATGTGAAGTTACATCTTCTATAATCACTTCCACGGGTAAAGATTTCTGGGTATTGGTGTCGTTTGACTCTAGCTTGCGTTTTCTAGGCATTTTGACGAATTTCAGCTACTTTATTATTCAAAAATTAGGAATTTAGTGTATAAAAACACGTGAATATGACAAGAAAGAACTTTCCATTAAGTTTAATTGTCACATTGACAAGAGAATGTTCAGGGTTGCAAGCACATAGTTTTTAAATGCCCGGCTGATAATAAAATTAATAAGCTCGATGCCGCGATGTCAAAACAAATCACATTTACATGTGAACATGTGACCACAGAACAATACTCTCCATGTGACTTCACATTCTCAGGAGCTCTATATGTGATCTATCTATAGGCAATTATATTGGTGGAGTATAGCCAATTTGCGTCCTGGCTTCTGTCTGCTCGTTATTTTTAGACTACATTCGACTACATAATTATAATACATAATACTGGTATTCAGCTGCATCCGGTTAGACTGGAAGCCAAACCCAACATAGTTGGGAAAAGGCTAGGCAGATGATGATTCGACTACATAGAAATAATGAGATAAAATATTGAAAAGTTTTACCCGCATTTGCTAGTACTGCTAGTACTGTTAATCGAAAACCCTTAATGTATTCGACTGAAACACTTCCTTTTAAGGTCATGAATAAAAATTATAAAAAAAAAAAAATTACAGTAGATGGGTAGAGGTGCACCTGAAAAACAACAAACTTTTAGTGACAGAAGTTTACGGTTTATTTTTAGTAACCATCCATACCGACATTCTCGATAACTTACTGTTTCATAGAAAAGGTAGCAGCCCGATTTTACACCGCTGGCAATTTCGTCTTGAGACCGGCGGCGTTCTATTGTGTCCTCTGACATTCTTTCGAATAATTTTCAA
Source organism: Gortyna flavago (assembly GCA_963669345.1). NCBI lineage: Eukaryota > Metazoa > Arthropoda > Insecta > Lepidoptera > Noctuidae > Gortyna > Gortyna flavago. The sequence goes on from OY770139.1 coordinate 1,726,840, forward strand.
GAGAATAAGTGACACATTTACATTAAACTAGTAAAAATGAATGGATTAGGGAGAACTGCGCAACGGGTAATACAAAATTGCGTCACCAGAACCACAACATTAACGGGTGCCTTAGTGTCCCGAGCACAGGCACCCGTGAAACGTGATTTCACAAGGGGAATATGGCACATGAGCTGTTCAAAGAGGCTAGATGGAACTGCAGCGACGTCAGCCCTTCTCCACAACCACTCCAACACATGCGGCTGCGGTTGCGGTTTGAAGGCGTTGCACACGAAAGGTAATGCGACCCATTTTTGTTCGAACAATTTTAAGGTTATGTGGTTGCACCACACGCAAAAATCACGCCGGAATTTCTGTTGCTGTCATTACCATGGTTGTTTTGCCGGTTTACTTTTCATAACACATTGTTAGGCATGGCTTTAATTCAATATGCTATCGTTTCTCCAGATACGGAAATTGACTGTGCAAATCCTCATCAACTCAAACCCAAGCCCCTTGGTGAGTCCTTTCCTCTTTCCCTTCCTACGCAACAGTTTCGTCGAGATAAGGTAAGTTTCCTTAGCTTTTTGTTCACATGTTTCCATTTTCTTCATTTAATTTATAAATTAGGTATTTCTATCCCTTAATTTTTTACTTTAACATTATTTTAGTATTAAAAACATAGTAAAATCTAATTAGTTATTTCTACTTTTATTAAATGTAATAGCAGTACATGTCATTGTGTAGTATAGTACTGCCTACCCCCTGGACTATTGCCACACTGTGTCCTCCATTCAGGATAGGCACGGAGCCAGGTGCAGGGGAGAGTAAAACCATGTTCACATCCAGGAACACGGACCTGTGTCTTGTTTCTTCATAAATGCATGGGACAATAATCTTAATTTTAAGTAAACTAATAAATAAACAATAAACTAATATGTAAACTAATTAATTTATGAATTTGTAACTAGTTTTCATGTTGGAGTTAGATGTAAATTACCTAAATAGGTTTTTTATAAATGCTCAACTGTAAGATAAACTGAAAGAAATTCTGTCAGATATCTTATTAAAAAAGAGAGGTTCAAACATTCTATCTCATGCTTGAGATCCAGATATCTTAACCGTTATTTAATAGTATCACCATTATTTAAATTACCTACAATTTATGAAAATGTTGCATCATACTTACAGAGATTGTTATCAGTTATCACAAATTCAAGTTGGAGCTGATATAACACATTTAACATTATAGAAACCATTTTTGGATTCATATGTACAAGCGTTTTTTAATTTTTACCAGTCATAAAATCAACACAAAATGTATTTAATATGGTACCATATTTCATTGAATCACTTCTAAGTTTACATACACTTGGTGGAATTTAAATTATTTAAAGAATCAAACAAAAATACTAGAAAACTATGTATGTAAAAAACATCCAAATTGAGAACCTCCTCCTTTTTTAGAAGTTGGTTAAAAAAGTTATTAATTGTTAGATATTGTATCCACTTAACTACACAAATCTTCCAAACAAACACATCCCACTAAAGACTCACTGTATAATATTTCTAGGAGAGAGAGAGCTGGTGGAATTCCTGACTGAAGAGATTGTGGCTGAACGCAAAGCACAGAAGATGAAGGTGCTCCCACAGGAACTTGATGGCTTTGTCATAGCCGCAGATGGTGCTGAGGTTGTGCTCACCAAAAAGCTTAAGGAAGAACTGTAAGTATAGAGCTGGAAACTTAAGGTTTAAGCTTGTCTGTATCAGGGTTTATTCGATCACCACCGTTTTACCTTTATCAAAATTTACCATCTTTTACGTCGCGACGTTTTTCAACTAACGGCGTTGTGCCGAACGTTGGAAATCCAATAAAACGCATCGCATCACTCGCATCCCTAGCACGTTCAAAAAACTCAGCGCTAAACCAAGGTATCAAAATCAAGGGCGCGGTAATAAGTGTTTCAGGTTAGGAAGCACATTTTCCATTACATAAAGTTATTTTCTTCATGCTATCCCCTCACAATTGCCACGTTCGACGTCGCCTCTCCATGGCATGCTCGGGTGCCGAGTGAGGGGTACAGTACCGTAGTCAAGTAGAATACCACTGAGCCACATGCTAGTGAGTATGGAACAGTACTGCTACAAATACATCTAACTGCTATAGTTTTTTTAACTTAGGATACAGACGAACTATTCGTAGCTAGGAAATTCTTAATATTTTGCTAGACTCCTTTGGGCCCTTGCCATCATATTGAAAAGGCAATTTCATTTCTGAATTAAATATAATTTAAATCATCGTTAAGAGTCTCACATCAAGATTTAACTAAAACCAGTAGCTCAAGAGATAAAAAACCGTCACTCACGGATTTGCAGTCACAGACCACGACGTCCTAAAATTATGTTGATTAAGCAAATCTAAAGTATTCTGAAGGCATCTCAGGCCGCGCCCTTACCGAAGCGATCGCCGCGCGAAACACGCGACCATCGGGTTAATTTTAGTTCGCGAACCCGAACGTGTGGTCACGCCGACAGAGGGCCTCCCGATTTTCCGAATAAAAGAGTGACGATCGCGTGTTCTCGATACCGATCGCTTTGCCCAGGTACTCACGAGCAATTTTTTCCGCGGCGATTTATGATCTCTGAATTTTCAACTCACGCTTATGATTAGTAAGCGGGGTCATACTCACTCATAATATTATCTTTCCTACAGCATCAAAATAACCTTCAACGTTAACCACACGGTGGATTCCGAAGAGCTGGAAGGTGAGGTGCAGCAGGAGAAGCAGGAGTTTGCGGAGATGAGGTCACGGCCCCAGTTCGAGGTGGACATCGTGCGTGGAGACACCACCCTCGGTTTCACGTGCTCCTACCTGCAGGAGCCGCCAGCGGCAAATGCGAGTGCTGATGAGTACAGTATGTATAGCTTCTTATAAATCATTGCAACCAGCGCGGCGGCGTGCTTGTATGAATGTAAACGAAGCAAAAGGAGTATGTAAGGATCGTAGCAGGTGGCGTTCTGTAGTTTCTGCCCATCCCCATGGGAAATAGGCGTGATTTTATATGTGTATGTAATTTTTTTTTACATTGTTGCAAGTGAAATTAGAAAAAAAGCCTTGTTTTTCATAATTTTATGAGGCCTCTTGACTGCTGTAAGTTGAATGAGAAGAAAAAGTACATTTAAAATTACAATGTTCAAAATAAATACAGATAAAGATGATTATATTATGATGATACATATGATTTATGAATATTTTCCCTTGTTGAATAATAATTTTATAATACACAATTTTCATGAAATAGGTATCAAAATCGATTCTAGATATGGAAAACAAAAAAAAACTTTAAAATAGTATTATTGTATTTCCATTCCAATTGTTTTTTCTTTACTAAAAATGTGGGAGATATTAACTACCCTAAAGTTCCGGTAATACGCAGCAGCATGTATGCGCAAATATTTTTAGGCGAAAGCGGGTTGCCCGCGAAATTCAAATTTTAGGTCAGTATCTACGTTTCGTCGGGTCGGCGTGAAACTCAAACTCAAATTCAAAGCATTTATTTCAATTAAACCATGTACAAGCACTTTTGAATTGTCAAGAAGTCGGTCAGTCAGAATATATGAAGCTAGTTGCCCATTCCAAAGCGTAGGTACCTATGGAGAAGAACGGGCAAGAAACTCCATGGACACTCTTTTAAATTATATTTTTACAAAAATATTAGTTACATCATTAATGTTGAATTTATAATTATATGTGAAGACAATGTAATATGATAAAAAAGACGTACGTGTTAAGAGCGTCCAGAGTACAGCAAATAGTACTTAACAAAACAACAATCCAAAAAAAAAAATAAGCCGAGGCAGCCAATTGATGACCAGCCCCAATTGACGGCGCCCGTTCACGAACATGACGCATAGATCAGCACCATTCAGCTCAACTATGAATCCGCATAGAGTTCCGCGCGGGATTCCGCATAGCCGGGAGCTGTGCCGGGAGGCAAAATATAATACGAATACATATTTTGCCGCCGGGCTATGCCGACCGGAGCAAGTTTGTAGCACGCCTAGAGTATGGGAAGGCCAGAAAAATAAGGATGAATTGTGAAAAGCATTGAACAGTGAGATGACGGCTAATAGACATATGAATTGGATTAAAAATTGAATCATTTCGTCCTTAAAAAGTTATTGATTCTATATTTCTGTGTCCTTTGTTAACAGATGACGTATTCGGTATCGACGAGCTGACAGTCTACAAGGGCGAGTGGAACGACAAAGTGTATGCTGTCGCTGGCGATGTGCTTGACGGGGTAAGTTATAAACAAATTACATAATATTAATACCATTAAACATTGATAACACTTGCACACCTATTAGATTATACAAAAAAAAACTACATTAAGTTTTTCTGTCTTATTAGTAATAAGTCCAGCTACAAAGTGCTCACATAACAGTGCACAGTTGCACACTAATTTAATGAGTAACTAGCTTCATATCAAGCTGAGATAGGAGCCTTTTGGCCTCGTACATATATATTGACTTTGTTTCATTTTTGTTTTTGTTACTGTTTTTTTTTTTAATAACATGTTTTATTTTTTACTGTTATACACAGTAAAAAATAAAAGCAAGTTATTAGTAATAGTTTAGTAATAGCTTTTGATCCTCCTGTACGAGTCGCAATAAATACTTTTTCTTTCTTTCATATTTTCTGACTGACCAACTTCTTGACAATTCAAAAGTACCTGTACATGGTTTAATTGAAATAAATGCTTCGAGTTTTTATCACTATTACATTCATAGTAAGGTTCAAATTCACCACAACATCCCATGTTACTATAGCCTCGCGGCTAAGCACGCCTATTCGTGGTCCTATGGTCGCAGGTTCGATACCGGGTCTCCCCATTTCTATGCCACACTTGATACTATACCACAAGTAGTTGTCAGGTGCCAAAATCGGGGTATATTGACGCATTGAAGTGAAGTCGATCTCGCAATATGTCTGTGGGATATTCATTGAGATGCTACATTTTTGTAATAACTTTATCAAGAATAGTAACTGTTACAAATAAAGCACTGGAATTTTTTGTTCAAGATTCTTTGACTGTGTTTTATTTAACTGTTTTTGTTTTTTATAGCTTTATTTTATTGATTTGAGGGTTTATTTCACCACCTACAGATAAGTTCCGGTTGACTTAACTGGCAGATAACATTAAAAAAATACATTTAAAAAATATTTTATTCAATCTAAACTGTATTTTAACCACCCTATTATCGTTTTTTTTTTTTTTTGTAAAAATATACGGACGTATGTCTGAAATAAAGATAAATAAACTGATTTTTAATTTGCTAGAATAAAATGACAGCTGCGATCGAACTCTTTTTTTTGTCAAGTTACTCATTGCAACTGTCATTTTGGTCTAGCAAATGAAAAATCATGAGTTTAGTAGACTATTTCAACCCGACGACGTGGTGAAAAATGCCCTTCACGTTATATTTGTTCGTTTTTTTTTTTTCATGAAACTGTTGCTCTCGAAATTTTTTAACGTAATTATTTCCTTCCTTCCACAGTACCTATACGACCTACTGATGAACTTGCTTGAAGAGAAGGGCATTAGCAACGAGTTCGTCAACAAGCTGTCCGACTACAGCACGGGGTACGAACACCACGCCTACATCAACCTCCTCGAGACCGTCTCGCGCTTTACCATCGGGAAATAGATGACATAAACAGCATCCATTTTTAAAATCAACAAGACAAGAACACAAGTGTCAAATACTATAAAAGCTCGTTGAAAATTCGACTATCTTATTGCAGTGTTTCAAAATCATCCAAAGACAGTGCATGGCCATTAAAATGGCACAGAAAAACTAGAAAGAACTCTCGTCTCTATTTTTCTTTTCTTTCTTTTTTTTTTGTAGAGCGTGGTCTCTGTCACTCTTACCTGTGTGACTACCCTTGGTATCTTTTATCTGAGTTTAGTTTGGTTACTTTTGTCTGAGTTTGTTAATTTTTTTTTTTTATATAAAAATAACTAAATAGTCGGATTTATAATGGCTGTATTTAACTTCTGTCATATAAAAGCCATGTTTGTGAGTTGTTGAGAATTTTGAGACGAATATTGTAGACAATATTATTTCTTCTTATGTAGTATACTCAAAAATAAATAAACTCGCAGTTCGGTAATTATTGAGAGATCCAAAAGATATTTTGTAAATTTCAAACGTGCAACTGTAATATTTTAAATAAAAAAATGTTGATACATGTAAAATATCGCAGTTGCAAGGAGTAAAGCATTTATGCTGTAGACAGCTTTAAAATAGTTTAGTTGTGTCATGGTGATGTTTTGTTTAATGTTAGTTATATGTTAGTTATCTCAATTAAATTGTTCCAATTTATTTGTGTAGTTTACTTTGAATTTATAGTCCCCTTCCCCTAAATAAAGATCTATGCGCAGTGATCAAGCATCGATCGATAGAATAGTGGAAAAAAGTGCGTTATTTACTTTCACTTTAGAGCGACGACTTCACCGCTCAGGATCATCCAAAATGCAAGCCCTACAGTTGGTGCTGTCTCGATAAATCTTTCCTGTCCACCGCGCGCAACATACGCCTATTGGCCAAATGTATGCCCGCTGATGGCGCCGCTTGTTGAAAGACGAGACTTGCGCGTTTGCACCGTTGCTATATAAAACCCAATTAATAAATATCATACGGGCTGAAATGATTATATAAAATTATGATGTAAGTATGCCATACCTACAAAAGCAATCGTAAAGTCGATAACAGCGAACAAAGTATGGTGATAAGTACGCCTCACTCGAACGTCACGTCAACATTATGTACGCAACCGTATGTATCTGCAGCAGCAGCAGAGTATTTAAAGTTACAGCTAGAAGTCCTAGAACCATAGAGGATAAATTTTAATAGGCTAGAACCCTGACTAATGTGCTAAATATGTAGGTGAAAAACGACATGTTTTTATTATAATTATTAATTAGTGACAGTTTTTAACTTGTCAGCTGACTGACTACAAAATAGGAATTTATCATTGACTTGATTATGAATAAAAACATAGTTTATGTATAGTTCAATTCCATACTGATTTTCCAATTATCCCGCGCTGTAACGTAGTCAGTCAGCTGACAGCTATTCGTTTCATTGTTTTCGCATTCGTTCGCAGATAGCATTCTCAACTTCTCAATCACACAGCTGTTTGCTGTTAATTTGTCATGACAACGTATTTCCATCTCTTTCCTGAACATTGATTTTCTTTGGACGTCAATAAAAAAAAAAATGTTTTTACTTTGACTTACAAATTGCCACGGCCAATCAGAACTAGTCTTAATTTGAGCTTAGAAAACGAACTTACGATCAACCAATAGGAATGTCATATACCATGTGAAGTTCGTGCGAATCCTCTACAGCCGCGCCGCTGTGACATCTCGGCGAGCGAAGCAAATTGAATCGAGTTTTCATTTATCTCGGCAAAATGGCTGACGCATCTTCGTCGGCGATGCGCTCAAAGAAAATACCCGATAATTTGTACGAGCTGTGCCTCACGAATTTAGTGAACTATTTGCAGAAAGCTAAGTGCGACAGAAATGTGCTCGAAGGGATCCCGGACACCGTCCGCATGGATGTTTATTACAAGGTGAGTTATGCCACACTTAGCTCGTCTTTCTCTTATCGATAAAAAATACGGTGCACAGTGCGAATACCGTTATTATTGTCAGATATTGTGACTGTTGGCGATAATATCATTATCAGAGGTGCGCTGAATCGATCGATATTGGAGGGTGTTTAGTAATTAGTTTGGTTTGGGCAGTGACCGTGGACGTAGTCAGTGCGTGTATTAGTTGCTAATCACTTTCACTGCTGCACCGTCACACGATCGCTCTTTGTTACGAAACACGTAGCTGTGCATCGCCAGCGTGCGTCGATATCAATCTGCCCACTATTGTGTTTCATACGACCCAAAAAAGTCCAATTTGTTGCTTTGTGTGGCAATAAAATGTTAGATTGCAAGCAAGTGCTCCAGTAGCCACTTCCTTGCACATAATATCGGCTCAATACTTTAATCTGTAGCTTCAGACGATAATAATGCGATAGTATTCACTGCATTATGTTTATTTTGACCCCCAGTAGGCACTCTGATAATCTCTAGTCTAAGTTGAACAATAATATTTAGATGTGTCTAAGCTCTGTCTGTTCGATCTAACAATGGATAAAATAGGCACAGAGCTCTAATTTACCAGTTAATTCCTATTTACATAATGGTGTTGCACACAGCAACACATCCTGCGGACAACACATAGCGGCTTAGTAATCATTTGGTCTGATTACATTTAAAATGTCTGGCAATCAAATGAATTGTTTAATTACATTTAAAATATCTGGCAATCAAATGGATTGTTTAATTACATTTAAAATGTCTGGCAATCAAATGGATTGTTTGATTACATTTAAAATGTCTGGCAATCAAATGGATTGTTTGATTACATTTAAAATGTCTGGCAATCAAATGGATTGTTTAATTTATTTGGCGAGATGGAAACATATTTTTTTTTTTTGATCAGACAGCTTTTAGTAAAACTCAAGTAACATTAGTGAGTCATTTATTGCAGTGGGCCAATGAAACATTTGCTACTAGGCAAATGTTGTCTGTCTACTAAACAAAAACTGGTTAGAATTAAATAAGCGTTTTGTAATATATTTCAAAGAGAGCAGGTTCTTTTCATTTCTACTACCTGTAATGTAAGGAAAACTGTCAGTAGAATCTCAGAAAACATAATTATAATCCAAGGAAAAGCGGCTCAACCACATATGCCAATTATAAATATTACCTGCTTATGATCTTTATGAAACACAAATCTATTTTAATGTATAGTTTTAATTACTTCACGTATTTTGCCTTTGCATATTTTAATCGTAAAATGTAAATGAGAACAAGAAGAACATGATAATACTAAGTCTGTTTTGTTATTATTAAGATAGCTGATACTAAAATGTGGTCCATAACAGCATTATTAAATTGGTCAGGTCAACAGTTTTTTATATTAATAAATCTCTAACTCTACCCTCTATGATGGTCATCAAGCAAGTATCTTGGTTTATTTACCATACCAATTAGGCATTTGCAAATCTAAGTTATTTTATTTACTTATAGCCTTTTTTCAAGGTGACAGATGTAGTACAAAACGGTCTCTGTGTGCCCTTTAGCAGAGGCCTCCTTAAACCCCTTCCAATTCTACCTGTTCCTTGCCTGTCAAGTCCATGTCTTTCCAGCCGTCCTCACCAAGTCATCCTGCCATCTTTCCAGGGTTTTCTTTCTTTCTTTTCCCATCCCTAGGGTACCATAGAATCACTTTTTAGTACCATTTCTCTGTACTTATTTGCAAATGTAAATGTATAGGAAACAAACAAAAACCATTATCATCTTCCTGTCCTTGTTCCATGTTACTTGGGGTCAGCAAACACATTTTCTTCTTCCATTCTCCCCTGTCAACCCAACCGACACGCTACAACGAAACGCTACAAGAAACCAATCAATGCCATCTTATCAAATTAGGAAATGACTTCTATTAGGTATTTAGTAGGTTTACCTAATTATCTTTATAGATAAAATAATTATCTAAATATTTATCTGACCCCTGTAATGGATAATAATAAACAAAACTAACTATCTTTGTTACGGATTAACTTGAACTTTGAAGATATCAGTTATTTATTTTAAATATTAGTGACAATAAAATATCAGCATGGGTAGGTACACATGGGCTCTTTCTTTTTTAAGAAAAATGTACTTGTAAATCCATACTAATCACACTAATATTAAAAAGGCGAAAGTTTGTAAGAGTATGTGTGTGTTTATATGTTTGTTACATCTTCACGCTCAAACGGCTGGACCAATTTTGATAAAACTTTGTATGGAGGTAGCCGACACCCTGGATTAAAATATAGGCTACTTTTTATCCCAATATTCTCACGTGATCGACATTTACGCGGGTGAAACCGCGGGGCGCAACTGGTATTATAAATGCGAAAGTGTGTCTGTCTGTCTATTACCTCATAACGCATAAACCGCTGAACCGATTTAGATGATAATTTATAGATAGTTCCGGGAAAGGACATAGGATTTTTATCCCGATATTCCCACGGGATCGAAACTTATGCGATATAACTTTAAATAAAGGTAGTTAACTAGGTTAGAAACTCGTAGTTTCTCAAAGAGCGTGTCTCGCCTTTTTTGGGAGCCCTGATACCTATAAAATCTTAACAGTATCAGCATAAATGCATTGTAATCATATAAAATTGCAATTTGTTTTGACATTAAAGCTTATCTTTGAACAGTTATTCAAACGTTTTTCAAAGCCAAACAACATAATTATATGTATACGAGTTTGAGGAAAAACTCTTGTAACCATAGTTAAAAACAAGGAACACAAATATGGATAATTAATTAAGTAACTATGTTTGGTTTCAACACTGACGGCGGTTTTTACGACGTTGGCAAAAAAATGCAATGTCGAACAGTTCACTGCCTCCATTGACAAATCAGAGGTTATTGACCTTCCGATTTTATATGTATTTCGGCAAGAAAGTATATTTTTATCAATAGCCTGCCAAGGTTGTAAAGTGAGGGTGCAGACATCGAACTAAACTGTCCTTCGAAAATCGATACTACTATTGTAATATCGATATACTATTGTATAGAATTTATTTTTTTCTAACTGAACAGACGGCTGTGCTGCTGGGGAGTTTGTTGCATCATAGAAATATTCTTATATTTATGGTGAGAACGATGTAGAAATGCGTGCACGTTAAAAGCGTCCATAGTAAACAAATCAATAATTAAAATAAGCCGTGGCAGCTGACCCGTCCCTACTGACGGCGCCCGTTCACGAACATGACGTAATCACGACAACAACAACACTAGCAATACTCAGCTCAACCATTTTGAAGGGAAATAAATGAACCAACACACTCAGCAAGCACAAACTACAATTTCGTCGGCAACTTCGCTACATATAAACTAATCTATCTCACCATACTTCGATAGTGGTATTCATCTAAGTTACCAACTGAATACGCCTCAATAGTGACGGCTATCAGCAATATGACGCGATAAGATACACACGAAGTTGGTATAATTTTAAATTTACTATTGCGAGGGTGGGATTATATCACACTGAAGGAGACATCCAACTGCAATAGGCTGACGACTGATGAATTTATGATACCTACATCATCACGAAAAGGCCTGTGTCTAGCAGTGGACTGCGATAGGCTGAGCTGAATGATTGACATCATCACGAGGTCAATATTCTCAACAATCTGAAAGACCTCAAGCATATTGATACCACCTTTTTTTATTACCCGTTGTTAAGTGCATCAGTGCAATCTGACGACATTGTTATTCTGAACCCTCGGACAGCCGTGATGTGTGTCAATCAATGACAAATATATGCATTACATTTGTTTAACAATACATATTTACATATGCATAGGTAAACAAAACACCGATTCATAAAAATTCACGCCACGTTACCACGTACCTACATTTCATGTCAGAAATGTCACAATTTGACAGTTTCCTACTTGGAGACGTTCGGTACTGTAGTTCTCTTATAGTGATTCATATTTTCGTCGCATTCTCAAGGTATGAAAGGTGTAAGTATGATGGGAAATTGCACCACATTCACCAAACTCCTCTGGCATGTCCTAAGGCGTCTTCTTCTGATTGAAATTCGATGATTCTCCTACACTACACCATGTTGATATATGGCATAGCTGCACGACCTCTCTGTGCCAGTGATTATCAGGCTTTCTAAGGTCTATTTGTTGCGCCTAACTGAATGTCAAAAGAACTAGCTGTTAGCAAAATGCTGCAATATACACGTCACAATACTGATAAATAGAATACTGGTATTTCAGCTGCATCCAGTTAAATTGGAAGCCAATTGCAACATATTTGGGAAAAGGTTAGGCAGAGAGGACTTCTAAAGGGGTATAGGGCTACAATACATCCAGCAATGTCGTTGAAATCGCAATAGTGAGGACCTAACGACAACTGGTTGCTCCAGTCTGATGTCTGATGACAAATTGCCCGTGCCAGAGCGTCCTTAGATATTAAACCCATGTTTTTTTAGTCAAATAACAAAACAGTCTATGAAAAATGTATGAGTCTCCAATAAGTTAACATTGTTTTGTGTTGGAACAGGTGTATCAGTAAACTTATTGACAATTCACTTAGTTCCCTAGGTGAGGTTACTGTCACAAAAACATTTATTTGTCCTCGAAGTGACGATGGTTTCGACTCCACCATTCTTTTAGGCCCTAAAAGAACGGTGGAGTCGATGGTTTAAAATAATGGGTTAAAAGAATAGAATAGAATATATTTATTTGCTTTAAAATTAACTAGGACCTAAAATGTAGGGACTAGTTAATTTAATCCATCAATACGACACGATTGGAGCTAATTATTCCGGTAGGGTTTGGTGATAACTTAGCTGTCACCAATTTAGGTATCGTAAATCACTGAGAACCCAGGTGCTTTAGATTCTGTAGCGGCATCAATAACGCGCCACACACGAACCACGCACAAGACGTCAAATTTTAATCGCACAGGAATTTTTTTCTGCGAGATTAGTATTTTTAGTATATGCCCGACAACAACCATCGGGCAGTAGCCCACCAAACACAACACCTGTCTGGTCGGAGGAGAGGACTTTTCCTTTTCATTGGAGGATGAGGAACTTTCCACCTGTTCCTCAAACTTCTATAAATCCTTAGGGTAGCGGCACATCGACCACTCACGACCACTGGTATCATACATTCCTTACGTTTTTCTTATAATTTATTTAATTTTTTTACAACAATGTATATTTATAATATTAAGGCCTGAATTCCTCTTACGCTGACGTCGGTCGCGTACCGTCGTCGGTCACGCGTACCAAGACGCTGACGATAAATGGACGTGTAAAGTGTAGCACCGACGCGACGGTCAGCGAGCGCGAGTCGGTACGCGACCGACGGATGTCAGCGACCGACCGACGCGCGACGACGCCGTCGGCGTACAGTATTTCCAGCCTATAGTCTTATACTATAGTGGTAGGTATATAATGGGATCGACCTGAACTAGGATAAACCTGTATCTCAGGCATCATACGTGCAAATTAAGCTTATTACAAACTGAGTCAATAATATTTATTATTTTGTAAGCATAATTTTGATTCATTGTTCTTCCTAAACATTGTTTATCGTCAAAATGAATCTTTTATAGTATAAGTAAATATTATGCTTCTTACTGCCAAGGCTAATGGTCTTTTAATTTTCCTGTTTTCGTCTTTTTAATGACACGCCGCCGCACCGTTGAAATAAGAACTGCTTTATCAACAATTTTCGAGACTGCCGCGGACAGACAAACACTTAAAAATGTCGCGTTATTACATCGTTAACGGATTACATTTTTTTAAGGTAATGAACATACTTTACATACTTATACAAATATGCTATTATGTGATATTGAAACTTAAGACTTTATGAAATAAAGGTCATAGATTTATAAATAATCCTGTCTAGTACTTCTTTATTAGGTTTTTTTTGCATCTGCGTAGCTATACACGTTCGACAGGCTTCCGAGTAGCTCCAAATCGAAAATAACACATTTTTGGCTACCTGATTTGGCTAGTCTCCGACCGCAAATAGCCGTCGACAGAAGCAGTCGTATGGTTTAAACAGTCGAAATTTTCGGGTTTCGGATTTGTGAACAGCCTTTAGAGAACTTCTTCGATAACATTGATTGGTGTTAGATTCGGCACGGAAGCGTATCGAATAGCTATGCTGGGTGCTTACTCTCGAATATAATTCCGATAGATCGAAATTGGTCAAACGTCAGTTGGTCGAGTTGAACGTCAGGGATTGGCTAGACTCAGACGGAGTGAGTCCAGCCAATCCCTGATGTTTGACTGACGATTCCAATGTCTGGTTCCATTACGACCACTCTAGTATTCTTTACTGTGACTGAGTGAAGGTTACAGTAACCTGTATGAACTAAAGTACCAAAAACTTGCTGCATGCTTCTAACAAGATTGAATTCAGCTTATCACTGATCTCTAATGACCTAAATAGTCTCATCTCTACTCTTCATCATCATCTCCCTGTCCTTCTCCCATGTTACGAGTATTTGTGGTTGACGCAACACCTTTTTTCATTCTCCCCTGTCAACCTTCACGCTATCATTCACTTCCTTCTCTTTCATATCATTCCTCACGTAACTCATCCATCTTTTATTTGGCCTTCCTCTCCATCTCCATCCATCCATCTTTTCTCTTATGCCATCAAAAAGCTAATCTAGGCTATAAGGCCGTGTACGCCCGCGCATTACCTGTACTTTTCAACAAACTATGTAAAACGATTGTACAAAGAATATAATTATTATAAATAATGAAGACATCAAATGTAGGTTGAGTAATTGGCTGTCATAAAAATTTATACGTTCTACTGCCATGAAACACTTTATTTAAAGAGATAAAGATAATAATATCACGCGATTTTCATAAAATACTGTTGTTAATATCCATACGAAACTTAAAATATAAATGCGAATGTAAGTCTGTTACCCTTTCACGCCTTAACGGCTGAACGGATTTAGATGAAATTTGGCACACGGATAGACCATACCATAGGACTTTTTATCCCGGTAGTAAGTTCCCGTGGGATGCTCCTAGCTACCTATATTATTTGTAACAGTTACGATGAAATAAATCTCCTCTTGGATTTTTATGACATAACGATATAAAAATGACTGAAAACCTCCTTCGTCTTTTTCTAACGTTTTGGCTCAATTATTCATCTAGTCTTCTCTTGTTCTCACTTGAAGGTATACCTTTTGCTACTGACTTAAACTCTCATGGTGGTATTTCCATGATTGTCCTTCTGAAGATGTCGATTCTTCATCACGCATCACGCCGATTGATGTCAACTAACTTTTTTTTTGTTCTCAACTTCCAGATCATTCCTAAATACTTATGTATTATGCCACCTTATTTATTTATTTCAGACACTGATCCATATTGTAAATTTAAGTTAGTACTTGCAGCGCCCTTCGGTTTCACCCGCATAAGTTTCGATCCCGTGGGAATATCGGGATAAAAACTATCCTATGTCCTTCCTTTCCCGGGACTCAAATCTTTCTACCAAATTTAATTTAAAACGGTGCAGCGGTTTAACCGTGAAGAGGTACTCGTAACAGACAGACAGACAGACACACTTTCGCATTTATAATATTTGTATGGATACTTAAAAAATATGTTAGTAACCGTGTTAATTCATTGCCCAGCGCTTAGTTTTCATTCTGGTTCGTAGTTCAATTAGAAGCCTTTTTTCCCTTCAACAAAGATAGTGTGGACACATCGCATGCTTAATGGAATACTGACTTCACTCAAAACAGACGATTTTTGGGAAATCGCAAAACAAGATCGTCTATGAGGACATATCCTACTTGTTGAAGCATAAAATTTAATAAGTAATTTGATTGGATTATTAATTAATCATGAATGCTTGTATTTTGAACGTATCATTAACTATTGATGAGATCTAAGTAAAAAAAAACCGGAAATAATTCTGACCTATCTACTAATGGGTCAATGTTCCATTAAGCATGCGACATGTATTGTATACCCGTAGATAGAATATCCTTCAATAGTCATGTCAGTCGTACTGTTGGCACCGCTGACGAACAATACGCTGATGCAACGGTTGCTCAATGCGAGCAACAACTGTGCGTACGTTTGATATCTATTGTCGATTGTGTGTCTAGGAATATGTGCTGTGTGTGGTTCATATTGTGTCTTGGTCTTTATAGTGGCTCAGTCTTATTACAAAACGAGTTCTAGCTTTAGGCCTAGCCTAAACCTTTGAGCCAGCTACTGTATTTTGAAGTTTATTCCGACAAGTTCTAATTGCAAAATCGACAACATAGACTTAGGTTTACCGTCAGTTTTTGAATTAAGAACTTTGCATTCGTCGGAAAAAGGTTCGAAATTAAAAAAATGGCTCAAAACAATATAATTTAAATGAGTGTCCATGGAGTTTCTTGCCCGATATTCTTCATAGGGCTGCACTACGTTCTCGAAGGGGCAACCAGCTTCATGTTTCTCACTGACCGACTCCTTGACAAGCCTGTAAGTGATTTAATTGAAATAAATGCTTTCAGCCTATTACAAAACAGGGTTTATCTTTAGACTCAGTTTTAAACCATCGAGCCAGTTATTTTATTTTGAACTTTATTGCGACTAGCGTAAAGTTCTTAATGCAAAATTTATTTAAATTCAGTTTTTGTATCAAGAACTTTACTGTCATCGGAATAAAGTTCGAAATTCAAAAATTGCAAACTACAGACTGCACAAATGGTTCTGCTTAACCCGTGTGCTTACCTCTGATTTAGTTTTGAAGAGCATCGTTAGTTTCTAATTCTTTAATTTACGGATAAAGTTAAGTCCTTGAAAGCTTGTTGTGTGCTGACGAGTACGACATTCCCAAAGGTTGGAAAAACCTGGCCAAGGGATGCAGAAAGCCATGAAGACTAGGAAAAACGAGATTCCTATAATATTGCTGTAGATGATTCCATGCTAGTGCATTCGTTTCAATGGTATGTAGAAATGATTAGGAATCTACTAATTGATTGCTATACTGTATAGATCAAGGGTCATTGACAGCATTATGTTTTGTTAACAACAAACATTGTGCAATTGATTCAATCATTCTTTAAACTAGAAACTTAATACACGACCAGACAAGGCCATGGAGCATGGAGCGTCTCATTATTTTTCCTTATTGGTTGAAGAATTCTAAACATTACCACTTGAAGTTCATTGACATTGCAACTGGAGTTAAACAGAAATTTGTTATAGACGTTTTTACAGAATTTTTGTAATTCAAGTGAGGAAAGTTGTTGGTATGAATGTGGATGGCTAAAAAGTAGGGTAAAACCAAAGCAACGATGGATGGATTGTGTGAATGATATGGCTAGAAAGAGGGTGACTGCAGAGATGACCACTAATAGAGAAATAAGTAGGTATGGAAAAAGAAGGAATCTTACTTTTTAACAGACTTCCAAAAAGGAGGAGGTTATATGTTCGACTTTATGTATGTTTTTTTTTTGTATGTTCACCGATTTCTCCGTCAATTGTGGACCGATTTTTTTTTTTTTTGTTGAAATGGTATACTCTCGAGGTGGTCCCATTGTCATCAAATTGGAATCTGATGAGAGGAACCCATGGAAATCGAGGGAAGCCCTCAAATTTTATAAGCAAACCTATAGCGATTTGGGATTTTTTTAAAGTAACTTGAGCATTTGCTCTCAGAAATCATCATTTGGTAAAGTGGAGCTGATAATGAAGACCACAGATGGCCATCTGAACTACTCAATTATAAATATTTCACGGGTTGCTTGCTAAACAATTTATGCTCGTCACAATGCGTATGTGTGGTCGTTGAGTTCTCCTGGATCTTACCAGGAGAACTCCTCAACAATTAACGTCCCAGCAACGGGAAAAGCCATATTTTGTAAAAGGTGATGAGCAGTTGACATTACCTAGTCTACTGTAACTTACATAAATTACAAACTCTCCCGCTAAAAAGTGAAAATTAACTTTAATTTCGGAAGTCGGTGTGTTCGTTTATTGACACCGACTTCCGAAATTAAAGTTATTTTTCACTTTGAAGTGTTTTTTTTTTTTGTAAAAAAGTTTTTTAGTTAGCAAGTAGTTTTTTTTGGGAGTCGGTTGTATTTTTTTTTTTAAATAACTTTTTTTGTAATTTTGACGTTCGAAAAGTGCTGATTCAGAGTCTAATTTGAATAAATGACTTTTGATTTCTATTTCTTGAAACCCAGTCTGTTAAGTGTCACATTTAAGGACTCATACATGTACTTCCACAATATCTCTGCTCCCACACATTTTAAACATTAAATATTATGTGGGTCCATACTAAGACTTGCACATACCTAGTAATCCAACGATCATTATAAGTCAACTCATGTCAACACAAAATATTAAATACATGTTTTAATGTTTGTAAAGGCGAAATATAGCCTATGTAACAAACATTAATCAAGATCTGTGTACAAATAGAATAAGATCATTTGTAAACACTACTGTAACAACCTTTGTAGTAATAAAGACCTTGAAAAATCCAATCCAATCTGCTCCCACAGCTGCTTTATAACTGGTAATTACTAAAGAGTGGAGATTGTTAAATTAATTTGCTCTGATTATATCACCGTCAATCCGCCGAAATAAACTTTCAATCGAGATTGGAATCTTCCGATCTACGTGGAGTATCCTGTTAACATTATCCTCAAAGATTTGCAAGTAAAGAAAGTCCTTTTCAAAACCTACCCATACTTAAAGTACCAACAGACCTACATGCGCTCTCGAATTCGCGAAAGGTCGATTGTCATGCGACCGAGCGGTCTTATCGAAAGTGTCTGCCATACGGAATACTGATCCAATACAAAAAGCGTTCGTTCTCATTTTTATCCTCTATAGAAAGTTATTTATTACGTGACGAGATAAATTATGATAATCCTTAGTGATGTAACGAACATCAGTAATGTGGTGGATGATGTAAAATGTTATGGTCTTTATGAGATGTTGATGGTTCAGCGAAAGTTATTTCTTTTTTAATTCTGTTGCCCTAGCAAGGATCCGGTTTGGGTGGTCTGAGCTGTGGTGTCTGTGTGAAACACAGAAGTAAAATCTTGCGAGTGACTTCTTTTACATTATTGGGTCAGGAAGATCACCTTTCCGTGTGATTGCCTTAGTGTTGACAGGTACTGCTGCCCATATAATAATACTAGCTCCTCCCTGCGACTTCGTCCTCGTGAAATTTCTTGTACACCTGACCTACCCCTGCGCATCACATCACCTGCCCGCGGTGTTACTTAGTTTTCGTTTAGCGTTCTTTCTGACTTTTTTTTCTTTTTGCACGACTCCTTAGAGTCCTAGCGTGATATTAATAAGCCTTCCTCAAGAATTGGGCTATCCTATTCAAAAATATTTTTTTTAATCATGAGTGGTCGTTCCGGAGATTAGCGCGCGCGTTCAAATAAAAAATCAAACTCTTCAGCATTACTATTAGTATATGTAGATATGTCTGTGTTTTGACGCATCCTTTAATGCAAGGGTTCTAGTGACCCTTTTCATAAAATGTATTTGTATTGTTATGTTGTGTTGTTTGTTTGTTATTCAGGCATTCTACATCGATGGTTGGCGTAGCTATTCTACACAACACAAATTTCTTTTAAAATTCGGTACACAATCGCGCATGTTTCAAGCATTACGAATTAAAGTGGATAAAAACAGGAAAAACAAACCAGAATTTGGCTTCAGTTCAATGTTACAGTATTTCCTGATTTCTCAAGTTTATTTCAAGGGACTACAATCACATGTTACCGAACCAGCGAACATGAGGTATAGTCCGAAATGATTAATTTTGAAGCAATTTACTCTCAAAGATATGATTAACATGACAGTTCGCAGATGCCGTACAATTCGGAATTTCTATGGAATATTAGGTGATACAGTAATAATGAGAGCAGTGATGACCCAGAGTGGCTGCGACTTACGAGTTGTAGGTCGTAGGTTCGAACCCAGACAGGCGCTTTACTTTGAGAAAATTACTTCATCACCACTACTCTCAAAACCCTCAAAGTCCTTAGAACCAAAAATTCGAAGACATGTGATATCTACCAACCCGCACTGGGCCCTCGTGGTGGAGCCCACTCGAAGAGAGGAGGCCTGTGTCCCAGGCTCCCCCAGGTTCCCAGCAGTGGGAACATTATGAGCTGATTATGTAGGTATTAGCTTTTGAAACTTACAATGCTGTTTACCCATTTTTACACGTGATTCTTAATTCATCTCACAAGAAACGTCCTCGTGACTTTAAATACAATATATTCGTTCACCTGTAACTTTTAAACTTGGGACCAATCAACGAACAATATGCAACGTGGAAGCCTTACTGGTGCTGAAAACGTGACTCCGTCCAATTTGCGAGCCGTCGCGAAGCAGGCTTTATATGAGGACCTATATTTTGTCAGCATTTTCCTCACTTTATAAGAAGAACAAGAATGTTTTACTATTTGTTTTTTGTTGGTTTATTAAGAGTAGAAGAACTCGAGAAGCCTAAAGAAACTCAACTCAACATGAATGATGTAACCAATATTTTGATTTAAAACAGTTTCCATGGAGTTTCTTGCCCGTTCTTCGCCATAGGCTACGCTTTGGAATGGGCAACTAGCTTCATTTTGTGACTGACCGACGCCTTGACAATTCAAAAGTGGTTTAGCTGGAATAAATGTTTTCAGTTAAGTTGTTAACAATCCATAGATTGTGTGATATTTACATTTCGACCAACTGCTATATAATAATGTTCGGGTGAAGAAAATTATATGGAACTAGAAGAAATGCTGCTGCATTGGGATACGGAGGAGAATCATTTTAAAGGATATTGCTAATCCATTGTTTCATATGTTAGAAAAATTCGTCTGATCAACAACTTAAATAACGCAATGAATGTTGTTGAATCGTCACAATTTAAGATATTACTACTGTTAGTATGTTACGCAATTATGCCGCAGTTTTCAGTTGGTTTTGGTGACTATATGTGTTTACATCTGTTGATAATGTTATAACGTTTTGGCCGCAGTTCGCTCATAATGCTTGCATGTCTGATTACGGTTCATCTCGTGAATTTTAAATTGGCTCATATCCATTATAAAGCTATTTGGAGTTGTATTGTATGTTGGTGTGTAGGTATGTTCGCGCGTCATGCCACTAGAAAATTTATATTATTGACCATTGATGTATAAAAATTTATTGACTTATTGTTGATACTTGGTATATACCGACAGAGGGACAATTCCCATAATTTTGAGAACGTTCACAGTCTGATCTCGGGCTCAATCTGTCAAAAATACCTCTAATTTCCCTACATTTTGACAAGTTTTTGACATTGATGTCGCTGAAATGAGATTGCGACTGGATTTTTAACGTTTTTAATTAATTACGGAAATTGGTCTTCTGGTTTAATTAAGAATTTATCATTATTTCAAACCTGTGGAAGTGCGGCTCCAATGAAAAATTTCACACTTGAATGATTTTCAATCTTCATTTTAGTAACAGAATTTTGTCCATGCATAGACAGAGGCATATGATATATGCATTGTATAAAACAAAACTGTTAAGGAAATCTCTAAAAACAAACAACTTATTTACATTAACTTCACTGCAGGCCGGTTAGGTTTCGATCACATCTGGTAAAAACTGAAAAATTCCCAGTTTTTGCTATCAAACACTATACAAGATAAGGCTACTTTCACATGTCATGTACTGTCACGAGCATAAATATATTAGGTATTATGGACAGCTCGGCAATTATATCTCACTTCATTAATATCTGTCGTTAAGATGTCCTATGTCTTAAATATGTCCGAAGGTAATACGGAGCAATAAACGCTCGCCGCTCGTAACTTCGTTCGGCCAGAATTCGTGCCTGTAGTCTACGAATGCTTACGAGTAGACCCCCGTGTGCACCGTTAACTTGTTTGCCATCTAATAAAAACAAGTTGTGACGTAAGTATATTTTGACGCGCTGATGTTGTGTGGTTACATGCGAACTAGCACGTTCAGGTAGTGTCTTACAACAAAGCATATCGCCTACTTAATTAACAAGTATTAAGTAGGCGATATGCTTTGTTGTAAGACGGTAACGTACCTAATGATAATTTATGGCTTGCAAGCTGACAACTGATCAGAGACTAGTGCAAGAATTTGTTGATTTATGTAGAAACTTGTTGGATAACATTGATCATTCTTTTTTCTGAGTATGTTGTTGATTAACAGATTTTTTTTTTTGTTAGATCTGTTAGGATTAAAGGGGGACACCAAAGGAAAGGCCTTTTGTAAGGATTTCAGTAATACGTTTATTATACTTTTATATACCAATACATACATACAATATTGGAAGGTACGTGAGACGTGTTATTACACACACAAGGCTAAAATAACAGTTACTATGAGAAAGTATGGATTTCGGTCAAGTGGTAAAGGCGGGCTCGGATAGTAAAAAAATAATATTATCAGTAAGAAAGACGATAGTGCTGAAGTAGGATCTTGGCTATACTCTAAAAAGATCCCGTATTCAAATTATCATTTACCTACTTAACATTAGGTACTATTAAGATGAGGTTAATGTTATGTCGTCTGAGTAATGGTCTTATGCGTCATCATCTCGTATGCCAGCAAACAGTCACTTCACTTTCTATCTCAAGCAATTGACTTTTAAAATCACTTGACATCCTTTTGAACAAAAACTATTAGTTATTTACTTTGAAAGTGAATAAGTGGAGGTCGCAAAAAATTGTACAAAAATTTTGAAGTACCTATAGTAAAAATTTAAACACCGGTAGAAGCAAAAGTCAAAAGTATTCCGCTGAACATCAGGCTCCATAAAGAAATCTAACAGGTGGTGTGTAAAGTATTTTATATCCACTTCATCATTTAGTTAAATTTTCTTTACTCGGAGAACACGGCCTTAAGAGCGTTTACGCCGTACGGCATTTCATACAGACTTTCAAGCCGTTGTTTTTCGAAATGAATGAACCGATTTTAATGCAACTTCATACGCATAAGCAGGATACAAAGTTCTAAAAAGTTAGCAGACAACATTTTCAAGACAGGGTGTGTCTTTATTTTGTCTACAAGTGTCTAGGCTTTTTCAAACTATGTTGGGATTGGCTTCCAGTCTAAACGAATGTAGCCGAATATTTTACATGGAGCGACTGCCTATCTGACCTCCACAATCCGGTTTGTGGGTATCACGATAACTTATAAGGGTTATATAGTTATATCTTAGTAAGGCTGGTTGTCAGACTTTTGGACTTCCGTAACGACTGTCAAACATATCTACGAATGACAGTCGGGACCAACAAGACACGGAGGGGTCTCTATTATGTATTGAATGGTTGAGTGCAGTCCACGAACCGACCGCGGAAAGCGTACCTTTTAACCTTCGACCGAGCCCATGCCGCTGTTATTATTTACAGGGTTACTGCCATGAACGTCATTTGTGGGTGTCACGCACATTTTAGTGAAGCTTTGCATATCGAACAGCTACCTAATTTATTAATAGGCGAGGCTGCCAGGTCTGGCTAAGTGAAGGACGCCATGCGCCACCCTAGCCATTTTTTCTATGGATTTATGTTGTCAATTTGACACCCATTTCATAGTGGTAACCTTTATTTGGTTACACTTTTTTTTTTGAGGGTGGGAAATCATCAAATGACCCCTCCCGCTCTGGGTGGAGCGGAAGGGAGTGTCAGATTCTTACTGACTAAAACCCACCCATGTTCCTTCCTTAGCCCTTTATGTTCCGGGGCAGCGGTAACCCTTTCGGACAATATCCCGCTGACCCGGCAGGCATCCCGCTGAGCCTGATTTGCTCACCCTACTACTAATAAAAGTGGTTATAGAGAAGCATGTTCAACAAATAAATTCTTCAGCTTTTACAGTGGTGGTCATTAAAAATAATGTATTGCACACTTTTATTGGTGAAATGAGGAAAAATACAAACAATAATAATGAGTACAGAATACCGAATGGTCGAGATTCGAAAATTGTAATCTCGATATTATTTATGTTTAATCACTGTGACAAGACAACTTCGATAAAAATCCAGGCGATCTGTTATAGCCAGTTAATACTGATTGCAATCTCATGTCAGCGACAATCAAAGGCAGAAAAAAGGGGTATACCGCCGTTTACCCGAATTTTATTTGCCCTAATATCATTTGCCATAATAGTCAACAGCCATAATATCATACGACATAATACTCATTTGCCCTACTCTCTTTTGCCATATTAGTCACGTGCCAGAATCATTGTTTCCCTTACCATAACATCATTTGTCATAATCATTGTAAGCCCTAATTATCACATGCCATAATTATGATATGCCATAACATAATTTGCCATCGACATCGGGTGTGTAACGGTTGTTTATATCAAGAGAAATTGGATGCAATTGGGACTTTAGGGCACCCCGACTCGGACAGGTTAGGTTAGAAGGGGATGGCGGGGTCGTGTGAGCGAGCGAAGCGAGCGAATAGACCCCGCCATCCCCTTCGTGGTCATTTTTTTATAAACCACACAGAAGTAGGAGAGAGAGAGAGTTGAGCCCCGCGAAGCGGGGCTCCGTCGACCTAGCCCACCATCATCCATGCACAGAAAACGGGGCTTAAATATTTGTCTAATACTTGTTATGCCATTTAAATATTATGTCTAATAATTATTATTATTAGGCACATAAAAATAAGGCAAACAATACTTATGGCATTCGTATCTTATGGTATCTAAAATTCGGGCAGTTAAAAGTATGTCATATGTCTTTTAGGGCAAATGAAACATTCGGGCAAATGAAATTCGGGTAAATGAAATTCTGGAAAATGATGATTATGGCATATAATCTTCGGGCAAACAATAGACAACCGAAAAAAGGACATAAACAGAGGTGTACAATCGAGGCCTTTTCCAAATGATCACTTAAAAAAAAATTCACGCCCCATTAAAATTTTCGCATGCAACCTGCACTGCGCAGCTTAGTGACGCATCACGTGTACAGCGTGTACTCCTTTTTCGCCCGACCCAGGAATCCTACCTAGGACTAACCTAGGACCTCTTGCTTCGCGACCACAGACCAAAGTGGTAGTCCGAAATAAAAAATCGTCTTAAAAATTCGGGAATTGTCTCTCAGGTGTTGGAAGTTAGGTAGGTACTCTACTCTCAACTAAGTCTAGCCAACTAATTATAGTTTTTGCGTTTATGTGGTCATTGTTGTTCCCAGGAAATAAAGAAATTTTTAGCTGAAACACAATACCGAAGTCTACAGATACGTGAGCGTGAGGATGAAGAGTTCGAAGCTTGGATAAGAACACAGAGAGAAAAAAGAAAGAGATAATTAAGTTTTTCTTTTCTTTTTCACTTGGTTACGATAATGAAAGCAAGTAAGCTGATAAAAAAGTAAAAAATTATCCTTTCCTGTACTTACTCTTTGGTGCATAATGCAATAGAAATGTCAATTTAATTTATTATAATTAGCTGAAGTGGCTGTTTCAATTAAATATTTTGTATTATTATTGAGTTTTGCTTTAGTTTTTCTAATTGAAATGACAGCTGTGCTGCTGGGGGAGTTTGTTGCTCCACATCTTTCCAGCTAACGTTTTGGGGGACTGTTTTATGTAGTTTTGACGTTCAAAAAGGGCTGATTTTCAACCTAGTTTGAATAAATGCCTTTTTATTTTGATTATTGTTGCTAATAAAGAGTCGACAGACAGCTACTTGTTCTGACTTTTAAATCCGCTGAAACCATTAAGTACGTGCCTACAAAACTTATTTAAAATCTTGAACGCAGTAACCAGGCTTCCTTTAACGGGAAAATCAGCGAAAAAACAACGATTAAAAAAAAAGCCCTTGGTTGATAAGATCTGTGTGCAATATTATAATATACATATGTAGGCTGAACGAAACGCTGCACGCGCTCATAAAACGTCGCTAATAACAATACATTTATGAGTAACTAGCTGCGCCCCGCGGTTCCACCCGCGCACGGCGCAAGTTTAGTTTAACTTTTTAGTTCAAGCATGATTCGAAAGACACGTGGCGCCATCTATTATCATAATAACATTATTGTTGTTTTCCTAGGGAACAGCACTTTTTTTCGGGATGAAAGGTACCCTATGTTCGTGTATATGCAAAATTTCAGGATGATCGGTTCAGTGGTTTAGGCGTGAAAAGGTAACAAACAAATAAACTTACTTTCGCATTTATAATATTATATAAATACTAGCTGCGCCCCGCGGTTTCACCCGCGTAAGTTTCGATTTAGGAGTATGAAAAATAGATAGTAGCCGATTCTCAGACCTACTGAATATGCATATAAAATTTCATAAAAATCGGTCAAGCCGTTTCGGAGGAGTATAATAACTAACATTGTGACAGTGCATTTTTATATATTAGATAAATAAATTATATATAAATATATTTCTCACATTTTGAATATACTTCCTCCCTTTTATACCTTTTTGCACAAGTAACATCAGGGGGCCTAAAAAGGCCACTTTGGCAGAATCATAAAACAATTCATATCACGCAATTTCATCTGTATGACAGTTTTGTATGGAGATTCGTAAAATGCTACAGGTACACCTCTGCCTAACCCTTCAGAGATATATAGGCGTGAAACTGTCACAGTACGTGTCTGTCACAGTATCTTCTAAGAAGTTGAGAGCTTAGACGTCAATGGCAAAACCTAACTTTAAAGTGAGAGGTAGGTACCTACCTACGCGCTACATGCGTACTAAAAATATTCCCACAAATTGTTCTTGTACTCATTCGTTGCGGTTCTTGGTCACGAGTCTTTTATTTTAACTCTAAACTTCATTTTATAGCCATGATATTAGCTCAACGGTCACTAATGAGACACAATTAGTTTTTCTATTGTTACCGACCTTTAAATTTCTCGACATCGGAGCGGATATAATACCTTTATTATATACCTACTAGCTTCTGCCCGCGAGGTATGTCGATAAAAACTATCCTATGTTCTTCCCTGGTATGCAATCTATCTCTCTGCCAAATGTCTAACTAACCATGTCTAACTAACCATCATCTACCTAGCCTTTTCCCAACTATGGTGGGGTCGGCTTCCAGTCTAACCGGATGCACCTGAATACCAGTATTTTACATGGAGCGACTGCCTATCTGACCTCCACAACCCAGTTACTGGGTAATACGATACCCCTTGGTAAGACTGGTTGTCAGGCTTTCGGGCTTCTGACTACCCGTAACGACTGTCAAAGATCCACAAATGACAGCCGGGACCAACGGCTTAACGTGCTTTTCGAGGCACGGAGGGGTCTCGATATGTAAAGATTGTCACCCATCCACAGACCAACCGTGGCAAGCGTAGCTTAACCTGATCGATCGACCTGTGCGGCTGTTATTATTTAGCCACGGGCCCCTCTCATGTCTAAGACGTAACACTTGGTTATTAAGAGGAAGGATTCAGTCGCGATACCGACAAGCCCGGATATAGGTATTATACCTATTTGTTGCTGGAGGAGAATGTCCGCGGATGTGAAGCTATGATAGGACATTACTGCAGCTGTATTGTTTACCTGGTGTATGCTGTGTCTGTAATCTGGTACCTGGGATGGAGCAGACATCAGTCCAATCTCAGTCCACCAGCCCCTTTTTAGACCATATCATTATTAGGCAATATGTCGAAAATGAAGTCAATGGTCACTCAAGTGACGATGATATAATAATATAATAAATGACGTAATATATTATTATAATTATTTACAGTAAAAAGATTTAAAACGACGCGACCTATTCTTTTTTTACACCTTAGGAAATAGTAAGACATCGTTTTAATTCCTCTATTTCACAAATGAATTAACAATTTATTGAAACGCCACAAAATACGTAAAAAAGTAAGAAATAAAAACAAACTTAATTACAAGTGGCACAATGGCCGGTCTTGTTGCTTGATGCGATCTCTTCCAGACAACCGTGGATGGAGAGGAATAACACACGATAATATGAATAGTGGCTTATCTCTTTCATCTGTTTATCTAGATGACTTTATTATTTCTTACATAAAAAATCAAGTTCAAATATCTGTTCTCGGACTGCATTTGTAGAAAAATCGTTTATAATTCATTTGTGGGATAGGCTTATCATATACAGACTAACGCCTCAACGATGGCTGCGGTAAAAAATAAATGCACCACTTCCCATAGTGATTTGGTCATTGTCTTTTTATCGAAATCCGTTCAGTGGTTTAGGCGTGAAAAGGTAACATACAGACAAGAAAATGTACAAGATATTCATGTTTAAGATATATATCCGAACTACGCAGAAAAAACTCAGACAGTTACTTACGAATTTATAATATTAATATGGATGCATAATAAATTGTATAGCGATGCAGCTGAATACCAATATTTTACATGGAGCGCCTCAACAATAAACTAATCAATATAATAATAATAATTTGACAAAACTGTAGCAAGAAATTATATTTCTTGCTACAAACGTGACCGAGACCAAAAAGTTTCAGAGAAAAAAAAAAGTTGCGGCATAGCCGTACATAAACATGAAACAGTAGGTGTTTACTGAAGGCGCTTCTGAATGATCCGGTCGAAATGGTACCGTGGAGATATTACAAGCAATCCTTTACCGTTAGATATCTGGCCGGCCGGCTCTGTTACCGCTACACCGATTAGCATTTTAGGTGAAGGCAAACCGGCATGTGAACTGAACGGCATGATCCGACGAAAATACTGTCTTATTTTTCTCGGTTTAAACTAAGAATTTGATTGACTGACGGCTTACAGAATGAAAGTCGATTATTTACAAGAAAAATTATATTGATTCGAATGGATGTCTTATGTCCCGCTGGCAGTATCTTGACGTAATTTTGGAAAATCAATCAACACCGTGCAGAAACCGACAATCGGCTCATTTTAATTAAACAGAAGGCTAATTGTCGTAACAAAAATAGTTAAAAATCTAGTCACAATCTCATCTCAGTGACAATCAATAAAAATTAAGGATTTGTCAGATTGAGACTAATCACATTAGCATTCCATTGATGACTAACAGAATTTTAGTCGGAGAGTTGTGGCGTAAATAAATGTCTTCATTAAAATTGAGTAAATTCATGTTTGTGTCTTTTTTTTGTCCTCGCGAAAGATGGAAGGAGTAGAGGGAGGCCTTTGCTTAGGGGTGGGACAGCGTAGGCTAAAAAAAGTGAAAAATAAAAAGTGTATGTGCTGATCAGCTACATTCGAGATTTTCCTATGTATTCTGTAAGAATCTCACCGTGAAAACTTAGGTGAAGTGAGCTTGGAGTGAGCTCAGACCAAATAAAAAACAAAGACAGAGCGCTGAGAATGATACAGTGAAGCATGCCCAAACTACACCTCCGCTCTGTGCATACACGCTCACACGCACACATTTACAATCAAACTACACCTCACTAAGTGCACACATGTTTACGAAACTGGCTTCACTTTACTGTTGACAGCCCTCTGTCTTGGTTTTTATTTGGTCTGAGGGAGTGAGCTGTCATTAGTGTCAACTGTCATTCTCTAGCATCAGTAGAATGACTGCTCACTTAACCTAAGTTATCACGGTGAAATGCTTCTTGAGAAAGAGCAAATTCCTTATAAAGAGTATCGATAAGCTAGTACGAAGATTATAAGAAAATAAAGGTCATTACTCCTATCATCGATGAGTCATTTGTGAGCAGGTAGAAATTGTACCAAATGTGTATCTGCAACGGTACTAACCGCTAAAATGCATGACCTACAATCGTTATGATTTTGTGAAAGTTTCAGACAGCGTTGTCGTATTATTTTATTAAGGTTATTATAAAGATGATGGGTAAACAGAATTTGCTGGCATTTATTTCACATACGCAAAGATGTTAATTGCAGTAACACCTGCCTCTTTAGTAAAAAACTTATTTTTTTACGTTTTGCATTTTAACCTATGTTGTCCAATATAGGTTATATTGGACAACATGTAGGTTAAATGTAAACACTGCTGGGCAAAGGTCTCCCCCATATTTTTCTAGTTTTCTTTGCGCTGTGCCTTCTCCGACCAATCCGTTGTTAGGAACGAGTCCAAATCGTCACGCCAGCGTTTCTTAGGCCTGCCTCGGTGAAAATGCCCGTCTTCAAGCACTGTGTGACGATTCTGGCCCATCTGTCTGAATGCATCCTATAGGTGTGGCCCGCCCAGTCGATATAAATCGACATAAATGAATTAACTGGCATAATTTTCTTGACTCAGAATTAAATAAAAAGGAAAAGGTCCATACAACACTGACGACCGGTCCTACACACGGCGCATAACATACCTAAACCGTAATTTTTCACGGAAACAAAAACGTGTGTGTAAAAAGGGCCTGAGACTGACAGCCTGTAAAAACCATACATACAATCATTCAGATTTTTTGTCAGATTATTCTACAAGAAACATACTAAAACACTAGTGTTTTAATTTTCATATTTTGCAATAAATTACCAGCGTTGTGTCATCGCGCTTCTCTTACTTTTCTATGCATTCCGACAAAGACCGCGTTTAAGGTCATGTAGTCGCCCTATAGATATAACCACCTACCCGCTTTTTCATGATAAACTATTGCCAAACCACATTGAGCCAGTGTTTAGATAGTTTGCAATTCGTCTATACTATTACAAAGTAAAGCAGTCAAGAAGCGGTACTAATTGCAATAAAAATTAAAATCAGACAATTATAAACCATAATTATGTATGGATAGTTGTAAATATAATCTGACGTAGGCACTTACTTAATCGAAAAATATTAATAATACGGTTGCTGCGCAGGGGCTGAATGCTGATACGTCTCACTTTTTAGGGTTCCGTACCCAAAGGGTAAAAAAGGGACCCTATTACTAAGACTACACTGTCGGTCTGTCACCAGGCTGTATCTCATGAACCGTGATAGCTAGACAGTTGAAATTTCCACATATGTGTATTTCTGTTGCCGCTATAACAACAAATACTAAAAACAGAATAAACGTGATTATTTTGCCGTTATTTTATATGTAGTGTTAAATATTGTATGGTGGTACGGAACCCTTCGTTTGCGAGTCCAACTCGCACTTGGCCGGTTTTTAAACTCTGAGGTCAGTTTTTAATCAATACAAAAAGTAATAAAATTACGACACATGACGTTATGTTGTATAATTCTGTTTAATTCTGTCAATGATAAGATTTGTTCCGGATCTTTTTAAATAACTATCAGTAGGTACAGACATAACATAACTACAGAAGTTATGTAGTTTGTGCCTACCCTGATGAGAAAATGGCGTGAGTTTATATAAGTATGATCTGTTCTGTGGTACCTACGAGTATGTTTAGATTCTGTGTCTCTGTCTACTGATGCAGGCAGAGATTTAACTGAAACGTTTGCATACAGTCTAATGTTCCTCTGCTGGGACACAGGCTTCCTCTCTCCGAGCGGCCGCGGCAGTGAGATTTTTTGATTTTTGGTTCTAGGACATGCCGGTTTCCTCACGATATTTTCCTTCACCCTTTTGGGAGCAGTGGTCATGAAATTATTTACACAAAATAGAGCGCCTGGGTTCGAAGTTTCGAACCCACGACCTAAAACTTGTAAGAGTCGTTGCCACCATTGCACCCACCATAGATTTGTGAGTATGAGGGAAGTACGTTCTACTCAATTGTCTATGACATAATCCTCTAAATACTTGTTTTTAACAAAACAATGTAACTTACGACACTTGATATTTTTATTTGTTGTGGATTATACGAAATGAATATTTATACAGTTGCCAGATCGCACTTTGGTTGGGTTGATTTGCGTGTAAAATAATATAAAGTGAAAAACTTTTGTTCTTCAATACATATCCAAGTAATGAATCGCTCGCAATTATGTTTCGTGCTCCACTATCAGACCACTGCATTTTTAGGTGTCATCCATCTGCTTACTCTGTCGATATTACATGGGACTCCCATAATATAATAGGCAGCGAGCCTATTGCCATAAACTGGGCATAAATCCAGACTCAGGGCTGCTGAAAAACTTTGTCCGACCCGGATACCGAACCCTCGAATAGGACCTCGTGAAGACCATCTAGATTGGTGTTTGAAATGGTCTTTTGAGGATAAAACCACACAGATTGAGTGGACCTGTCGCGTCAGTACACGCATATCTGTCAGTAATCATGTAGCTCTCAACTTATTGTGACGCATGTATTTTGAACTTTCTACAAAAAGTATATTGTGTGAGCTGAGCACCAGAAACGTATACGCTATCAACATTGTTTATAAATTCTTTAGAACAATACTAGTTTATATCCATGTGATGAACTTATGTAACGTAAAGAACACAATACGTTTTCTTTATCATTCTTTCTTTTATTTTCCTCTCAACTATAATTCTTGTTTTATTAAGTTATAAACTTCAGCCGACCTAGCGGGTAATTGCGTAACTCTGTAACACTATAATATAGACAGTTCAACAACATTAATTGCGTTATTTAGGTGGTTGATCGGACAAAAACAAACGAACTTCATCTATCGCTTTCCATCAAGCGTGATCGGGGTCAAGCGCGGGCTCAATTAGCATTTTTTTTTTTTTTTTAGGATCTCGCAACAAAATATATACACTAAATATTATATAGCTAATGGACGACAAAGTATTTGGTAGGTGTACTCTTTCAATTACTGGAGTGGAGACCACAGCATGCACAATAAAAAGAACAATTAAGCTAACAAATTAAATACATAATAAAGGAAAATACTTACACAATAAAAAGAAATAAAAAAAAACGAATATTATGAAGCAATATCCTTCCAAATGGGGTCCCTAGCATCAGGTGGACTGACAGCTCAAAGGCTCACTTCACCTCAGTTTTCATGATGAGGTTTTTACAGAATAAATCGGCTGTTGACATTCAGTTCAACACAAATTACATAGTGAAACTATTTACCAAAAATAACCTTAATTATTTCCCGCACCTAATTGCTTCTATTGTCTAAATTGCTATAATTTAAGAATAGTTAAAACATCACAGTCTATGTTCATGGCTGTGGCTTAAAACAACACAAAATAATTACTGCGTGCTAAAGTAAACAGTTCAGTGAACTTCCTGTACCTCGAGTTTAGTCCTTAGAAAACTGCAAAATGACATGCATAACAGGATCCCGTCTGCGCTATCCTTTATGTCCGCTCCGATCCAGCTGGTTCCTTGCTGTCCTCCCCACGAGGCGGCCACAGCCGACGTTTGTACCCCCAGGGGGGTTGCTCTTAGCTTATACTCGCTTAGTTTGTATAATTGTATGCCCTGGCTGGAGGCCTTCATTTATTATAGCCCGGTTAGGGAGCCGGCCTCCGTCTAGGTTGACCTGCCATTCATATACAAAAAAAAAAATTGTTTTTAAAAGCAGAATTTGGTCCCAAGATCTGTAGGATTTAATGAGGGTCTTATTTACAGTAGTTTTGTTTACAAGTTATTTAAAAACGCCACTGGTTTCTAAAGATGTGAATGCAAGCAACATTACCACTTTCCAAAACCTACTCCACTCCTTCAAACAAAACGCGGGTGTGTTTTCAAAAGCTATCATCGCATCGGTTACCTTGATACTCCTTTCTACAAGTTTCGGTTGGGAACTGGTTGTCTCTGCCGAAGCCACCCACCTACCTGCCACCATCGAACGAGTTACACGTGATGTGTAACCACCTTTCGCTTTTCAAGGGGAATTTCTCTAGCAGACAACTTTTAAGGCGAAGCGCTTTCCATAACTGTACGTGATTTTTAACATAGGTACTCACAAAATCTTACACTTTTTATATTAAGTTTAAGGGGCTTTAAATGAGTTGTTTACCGTTTTGCATGCTGCTGGGGTGTTCATTTATTTATTAAAGAACACTCAACAGCATATTCAACATTGGTTTACAAAAGTAAGTACTTAGGAAATGTATTACTACTGATTTATACACAAACTAGCTTCCGCCCGCGCCTTCGCCCGCGAGGTATGTCGATAAAATCTATCCTATGTCCTTCCCCGGGATGCAATCTATCTCTGCCAAATTTTATCGAAATCCGTTCAGTGGTTTAGGCGTGAAAAGGTAACATACAGACAGACAGACAAGAGTTACTTTCGAATTTATAATATTAGCATGGATTATAAGTGTACTTAACATTTAAAGATTTTTGACAGAAGCTGTTTATAATCTAGAAGTAAAGTAAGTAAAATTTTTTAACAAATAAAATCAAATACAACAGCACCCTGATTCCGTAGCACATTATTAATCTCAATCTGAATCATTTTGAAGGATATTGCTAATCCATTGCTTCATATTGTAGCGAAATAAAACGCGGTGACTTCACAATTTCACTACTATTTCGAATTTTTTATTTTTTACAACAAAATTATACGTAATGGTAGTGAAATTGTGAAGTCACCGCGTTTTTTTTCGCTACAATATGTTGAAAAATTTGCCTGCTCCAACAACGTAAATAACGCAATGAATGTTGTTGAACTGTCAAAATGAAAGCTATTCCTAGGTACTGATAGAACAAATGAACGGAAAAATTTAGTTATTATCAGAGTAACAGATTCACTGTAAACTGACTACCTCTTTAGTCTAGTGGTCGCAAGCGCTACTGCTGAGCATGAGGTCCTTGGTTCGATTCCCAGGTTGGGCAGTGTTATTGAACAACAAGAATTTTTCAGTAGCAGACCGGAGTCGGGACTTGCGCCCTATTACATGGGACTTAAACATAACTGGCAAGATATGGGTGTACTATAAATACACCTCTACCTAAACCTTCGGGTATTTCAGGCCTGATGATATACTAGATACAATAAAATGCATTGTAATGTCTTTGATCGGCCTTGATAGCAACACTCAAGTCTGTACTTTGTCCAGCCAATATGGTCCACTGTGTATTATACGACACCAAATGAAGTAATTACGGTGGTAATTGTGACTGGTAACTTTTGCTCCATAGTCTATTGGCTCCCAAGGGCAAAGACCTCTCTATTCGAAGCTATCAGCGCAAGATAATTGCGGCCGACACTGTATCCGACCACAGCGCATTATGTAGGCGAAAAACAGAAAAATAAATAAGTTTGTTTTGTAATCGTGTTGTTTGAAAGTTGATAATTATGTTTGTTTGGCGTTTATGAAAGTTTTAGCTAACCTAACGTAATGAACAAGATACGATCTGTTTTCATTATAAAATTGATGTTCTACTGCTTGTTTATTCATGGCAAAGAGATTTAAGATACTATAGAGAAATAAAGAAAGAAAAGTATTTATTGAGACTCGTACAGGAAGCTCACAAACTAAACTAAACACAATAAACAAAATTATATAAAAAGGAGAGAGGCTATCAGAAGAATAGTCATAGAAAAACTGTAAAAGAAAATATTATGCTGACATTCCCATGAAGACATTCCATGTCTCAGTGACGCCATTTAGCGTAATATTTTCTTTTAGCATAAAATGCGAACGTCACATGGGGCATATGATATGACACGAGACAACTAAACTGAACGAGGTGCGATCAAAATCAAAAGTCATTTATTCAAACTAGGCTGAGAATCAGCACTTTTCGAACGTCAAAATTACAAAAGACAGTCCCCCAAAACGCCCGCCCTTCACCACTTTCTAGTGCTTTCGCTGGGGAGAAGAAGTGGCGCAACAAACTCCCCAGCAGCACAGCTGTCTGTTCAGTTATAAAATACTCGACTGTATACAAAACTAGATCTGCAAAGTATCTAATTAACATTACAGAACACAGAACATTCAATAAAATTATTTGCCATATGTTAGCTAGCCACGCCAATATACCAACAAATACCATAAAAATCTATACGTACTCAAGCTAAAATAAAAATACTTAATCAAAAGTAAGAAAAAAATAAAATAATAAAAACTACCTAAATAAGCCTCCAGGTATAAAGGGCGTGACAACTTACATATTTATGCAATGCTGGGTTCTGTTCACATAGCTGTCACTTGAAGTCACAAATGATAAACTAGGACCATCAAAGTAAAAATTAATAAACAAGTTAGGTATTACTAATAACAACAATAAAACCATGGTCAGCAAGACGACCAGTCACCACAAGCAGCACCCGTTCACGAGCATAACGCAAAGATCAGCCATTACCCCCCTCGCCATATTTGAGGGAAGGAGGCAACCCGACCCCCAACGCTACCGCAAGCAGTGACATCTAAGGGAGCATGACGAACTTGCTGCCGGTTACTCAGGCAAGAATAAAATGCTCAATCATAGAGGTCGCTAGCTAACCACTTATTGCAATCAACTCGTTACAAAACATTGAAGTGAGTTGATTATGTCAATAATAAATTAAAATAAAATTAAACTGAATTTACTAATACAGTCAAAAAAAAAAAAACTGTAGGTAATTGCAGTTAGATTCTTATAGTATTTCGTAAGTAAATTTAAATGCCTTTGATTCATGGAAACATCGACCTATAAACAAAACCCATTTCATTTCCGTCAATTTAATCCAAACATTTTCCCTTTACACAAAAAACATGTTCCAACATTTCAAGGACGAACAGCTCACTACCTGTCGCATAATAACTAGCCATTAGGCAATGCACAAACTTTCGCGTTTATTTGAAGACGAGTGTGTCGCCTTAACGCGGTGCAGGTCGCGCGCGGCTCCGCGAAAATTTCACTTTCGCTTGCTTACATAAACTACTGCGACCTTTTATCGACGATCACGCGATTTGTAATTTACGCCGCGTCTGAGCGCATGCAACTTTATTCGAATCGGTGAAGTAATGAGGATCTTTTGTTCCTGATTTTTATTGTATAGGTCCTACAGCCACGAGCCACGAGCTATCCTATAGTACCTATAGGATAATTTTACTGGCTCGTGGCTAAATAATAACAGACGCACGGGTCGATCTTTAAGGTTTAGTAACGCTTGCCGAGGTCGGCCCGTGGATAGAAGACCATACCGAGACCTGGATCTTTGACAGTCGTTTCGGGTAGTCAGAAGCCAGAAAGGCCGTCAAAAATCAGCCTTGCCAAGGTGTATCTTGTTACCCAGTAACTGGGCTGTGGAGATCAGATAAGCAGTCGCTCCACGTAAAATACTCGTATTCAGCTGCACCCGGTTAGCCTGGAAGCCGACCTCAACATAGTTGGGAAAAGGCTAGGCAGATTGATGATATAGCTATCATAAATTCATCAGTCATCAGCCTATTGCAGTGGTTGTCAGACTTTCGGGCTTCTGACGACCCGTAACGACTGTCAAAGATCCACGAATGACAGCCGGGCCCAAACCGAGGAACGGAGGGTTTTGGTATGTAAAGATGGTCACCCATCCACGGATCAACCGTGGCAAGCGCAGCTTAGCCTGATCAGAGGTCGATCGACCCGTGCGGCTGTTATTATTTGGCCACAATCCCCGGTTTTGTGCTATGTCTGAATTGTTACATTGTAGAAGATAAAATATAAAGGATGAACTATATTGCAAGCTTATTGCGTTGCAAGTCGACCTACATTGTCTAGAGAACTGCTGTTAATAATTTCAATAATTTGTTGCTTGTTTACAAAAATCCAGATTCGTAACATTGTGTCAAACGGGGTCAGATGATAATGATATGATACACATGAATGGTGCCGATTCTGTTGTTCACAAACTAAACTAAATTTAAGTTCAGTGCATGTTTTTCTTAAAGGGCAGATGTCAAATCAATCAACGCCTGACGTAAATTGACGTAATTTTAGTAGGCAAGTTTCTACTAAATTTGTATGGAGTAGTGTCAGGCGCTGATTAATTTGACAGGCTTTTGGCATCTGAACTCACATTGACAGAGACACGTTGTTGGTAAACATTTGAAAAATTGTAGTGAAAAACAATATGGCGGTGTTAGTTCCAATTTTGGCCACGCGCCAAAATATCCCTTTTGTATGCCTGACCCCTAATCAGAGTGAAATGCAATGTTCGATTAATTATACGTCAATGTTGTGTAAACAAAGTGACAAAGAATGCGAAGATATCACATACGTCGGTTTATCAGA
The DNA here is from genome assembly GCA_963669345.1 of Gortyna flavago. Lineage (NCBI taxonomy): Eukaryota > Metazoa > Arthropoda > Insecta > Lepidoptera > Noctuidae > Gortyna > Gortyna flavago. Next base: position 1,764,512 of record OY770139.1, read on the forward strand.
TAATCACAAATGTGCACAGCATGCCGCATAGCGATGATAACGCTAATGATTATTTGATAACGACTTCTACATATATTGTTGTGGACTTAATGGCTTTTCCTTATTGATCTTTGTGCGCGTTTTATTGTGATTCTATGCTCTCAAACCCTTTTCATCTCTGCCTTCTCCCTTTTTACCCGACTCCGCGACAGCAAAGACAGGGTTATGGTTTTCACGCGTATTTATATGTATCTTTGTATGTGGTATTCTAAATATGCTTTCAGCATCCTAACGACTGGGTGGATTTTAATATTATGAGATGTCTTATCAACTTGTCTGGGTCGCGCTGTTTGTGACTAGGTTTGATTTTGTGAAATCAAGATCGCAATTTTAGACGTCAATAAATAATGTCTTGATTTGTTTTTGTTTGTACCATGATCATGTGGAGTATATGGCTAGAAAGGGGTTGACTACCGAGACGACTAATAGAGAAGTATGGATGAAAAAAACATGTAAGGCGCTTAAGGCGCAGATATACGACTTCTAATGATTTTAAATTCAACATCACGTCTAATCGACCGGACTGATTTCTTTGAAAAAAATAAATGTTATACTAGACCATTTGCTTCGTAATTTGATATGTGAATATTTGCAATTATATTTTTCTAACATAGTGTAATTAATTTGTAAAGTAATGTCTACCGCGGACATAAAAACGATAATCACGCAAACACTATCGGGTGTATTTTCATAAAGCTTTCACCATATAAAAGACAATTTAATTCCCCGAATTTTAGTATACGGTTTTTATTTGTTTGGTGTTTGATAAATCAACAATAGATGATTGTTTCATATTTTGCAATAAATTACCAGCCTTGTGTCATCGCGCTTCTCTTTATTTTCTATGCAGTCCGATAGTGACCGCGTTTTAGGTCATGTCACCTTAAGGGCAAAAGAATTATGATCATATGGGGTATCTCTTCGCGGCCTCCATTGATCTGTTACATCTGCTGACTCCACACTAGCTTAGTAGCACAATCATATCTCAGTCTATTACTGCCACTGCCGGGCAAACGCCTCTCCTAAGTAAGTCGCGCCATAACACCCGGTTCTCCTCCTTTCACATCCAATTTATCCACGTCGCCAGTTTAAGGTCGTCGTCGGTCTACCTAGTCGGGCCACAGTTCTTTGCGCTATTACAAAGCACAGTCAACCGCTAATCAGTTGTAACGATTTGACATTGACAGCTCCTTTATGTCGTAGCAGTAAGGGTGATTTTCCTAGTATTATCACTGATGGCGATTAATTGTGCAAATGACATGTTCAAGAGACCATCATCATCATCTGCCTTTTCCCAACTATGTTGGGGTCGGCTTCCAGTTTAACCGGATGAAGCTGAATACCAGTATTTTAAATGGAGCGACTGCCTATCTGACCTCCACAAACCAGTTAATGGGTAATACGATACCCCTTGGTAAGACTTGCCAGACTTTCGGGCTTCTGACGACCCGTAACGACTGTCAAAGAAATCACGAATGACAGCCGGAACGTGCTTTTCGAGGCACGGAGAGGTCTTGGTATGTAAAGATGGTCACCCATCCACGGACCAACCGCGGCATGCGTAGGTTAACCTGATCGATCGACCCGTGAGGCTGTCATTACTAAGCCACAAGCCCCCTCTCACATCTTCAAGAGACCCTCGCGTTTTTATGGAATCAGTTTATTTAACGGACTGCAACAATATAATCGCCTACGCATTAAAGATTTCTCCGGAACGCTTCATTTATTTCGAATCATAAACTGGTTATACCGTTAGTCACACATGGTTGCGGTATTGATTACAAATACTTATATAGGTATTTATACAGCCATTATCTTAAATCACGTAACAGAGGGCTATTCATTATCACGGATTGACGGATACTTAACAACGAACTAGGAGTAGGTATTCTATCTTTCTAAGGGCTGATTTTACCAAACTCAGATGATTACTTTTAACCGTGGAATAAAATTGACATCTGGCAGTTCATGACAAAAATTCAAAAAACCGGGCACAAATCCCGAATCCGGGCTGCTAATGAGATATCCCTGGCGGAAAAACCCGATAAAACTGTTCGACCCGGGAATCCAACCTAAGACCCTCATGCTTAGCAGTAGCGCTTGCGCCCACAACATCAACGAGCCAGTCGATTACAAATACTGACATTATTTATTCAGCTAGCAGCTATTATATAACAAGTAACAAAGAAACTTTATCATCAGGGATCGCGAACTAGGAGTATCGGTTTATAGGTTGACAGGGTACCTAACAGGCGATTAAAAAATCGCCTGTTTTATCTGATTGCATTAAGATAACGTTGTTATTGATCCTCTATTTGTAATACTGTTACGACCATAATTATAGGCATAATGTTATGTTAGAAATATCAGCCTATTACCGTCCCACTGCAGGTCGAAGGCCTCTTCCCATACAGAGAAGGCACGAGCATTGATCACCACGCTTACTCAAAACGGGTTGACGATTCCAGACTTAATATTAGTCAATATAATCGCCAACCCGTCTATGTTATGATATACCTATTTATTGTGGACTTCTGTACGAAAAGCCTATGCAATGCGAGGTCAGCTAAAACTGGAAATGTCGTCTTGATAATAATTTGTTATAACAATGTTACATAAGGTCTTTAACTTTGTGATTTATGGTTTGCAGTATTTATTTCTTAGAATGTGCGGGAATAAAAAAAACTGTGTTATTTTCCTGGATTGTAAAATATTTTTAGTGTTGATTGGTCAGAATTAAGTTGATATCTTAAACACTTGGTTTCTAATAAATCTAGGCAGACTAAAATCCAGATTTTTCTATATTTGCAAGAAGCTTTTCCGTAAGCCATGAAAATACACTTGAGCATCATTTGGTTAAAATATCTAACATCAACATCTGCCCAACCTTTTTCCAACTATGTCGGGGTCGACTAGCAGTCTAACCGGAAGCAGCCGAATACCACCCAAAATATTAAAAAAAAAACAAGGAAAATAATTTTAACTTCTAAAGAACAAGACGGCTGCTTTTTTCTGAAAACATGATTGTGTCTGTTTTCAATTCAATTCAATCTTTATTTGTATCAATAATTTACACACACAGGATGGTACAATAATAAAAAAAAAGAAAAATTGGGAATCAATAGGATCAATTATGGACCCTGTCGGGCACAGCAAAATTTTTAATAGGTAGGAGAGAAGAAGAGCGCTTTTATGATTTTCCTTCTAATTAAATATTTATTACATGTTATATGTGTTATGTCTATCAGACATGTGTCAGTTCTACAGTTAAGACAGTTGTTATAGTAGTGTTTTCCCTTTAACATTCCCCTCAGGGTAAGAAAATCGATATTCGATAGAACACAAGAGAAACCCTACGTCTAGACGTCTCGTGTACCAGAACCAAACAGTTTTGATACTTTTATAATTCCGCACTTGAGTTAATCTGCTTAGCCTTTTCTAACTATGTTGGGGTAGGCTTCCAGTCTAACTAGATGCAGCTGAATACCAGTATTTTATATGGAGCGACTACGCATTTGTCCTCAACAACCCAGATACTTGGCAAGACTGGTTTGCAGACTTTCGGACTTCTGACTAAAGAAAGAAAAATGCGTTTATTGGCATTTCAGCAAAATAAATACACCTTAAAACTAGAAAAACAGTAAACAAAGATTATAATGCCAAAAGGGCCTCAGCTCAGCATATTGTCAGATGACAACACAAGGTGGACTGCCCTGTAACAACTGTCAAATGTCTACGAATGACAGCCGGGACCAACGGCGTAACCTGCTTTCCGAGACATGGAGGGGTCTCTGTATCTAATGGACGGTTAATGGGTTATCCACGAACCGATCGACCAGTGCGTATATTTTTACAATTTTTATTAAATGTAATGACTGTTACAATGTTACTATTACAATGATAATAATGTAGTATGTTTTTCTTTACAGGTAAATAATATGAAATGCTACATCTACAATGATCGTCATGTTTCCCACTGCGCGCTGCTGTGGTTTTGGTAAAGTACCTTGTTAATTTATTTTTCTACTAATTTGGAAGTACTACGTCAGTTGGTTTAGTACATGTAGTAAGTATTATTTCGCCTATAATTATGCAACGTATTATTTACCATGTAATAATGTAAAACAGTTTGGTCCTTCTACTTTGGCCTAACCACAGCAGTCGCTGCGCCATTCTACCCAGCATCAATGAGCCAAGTAAACTATTTCAATGTACCTACAGTCCGCCATGTTTACGTCTTGCCAACCGTTACGCGTTACGTAAATAACTATATCGGTGTCGGCACATGTTTAATTATGTGTTAAAATGCTTTTAATACTGACTTTACTACGCTGTAATTTTATAACAACTTTGAAAGGATTTTTTAGACCCAAATACTAAATTCTAGAATGGAAAATATGAAAAAGAAGAGGACAGAAAAGTAGAGACATTAAAACTACTAAAATAACTATAATAAGAGTTGATTGGAAATTACTGCCAACATTTAACTAATCCCCGCTACTCATCCAGTTGCTACCAGCCTCCGTGCGAAGATCTCTGCCCAACCTTGTCTGGAGGCGTACTTGGCTTCACCTAGTTCTAAACCTCAGACCAAATAAAAAACCAAGACAGAGGGCTGTCAACAGTAAAGTGAAGCCGTTTTCGTAAATATGTGTGCACTTAGTGAGACGTAGTTTGATTGTAAATAGTTGTAAATGTGTGCGTGTGGGCGTGTATGCACAGAGCGGAGACGTAGTTTTGGCATGCTTCACTGCATCGTTCTTAGCGCTCTGTCTTGGTTTTTTATTTGGTCTGAGTTCTAAACGAACAAAAAGCTTCTGTAAACAAAACACCACTGCCACTTACCATAGAATACAAACAAACATCAAATCGAATACATTTTGGGTCAAACGTCAAAGTCATATCGAGAAACCGGGCTGTTATCGAGAAGTCTTATCGATATGTGCAGTAAAATAGGTTATTGCTCTCGATAGTTGCGTTCGCAGTTTCCTATTTAAATGGGTTTCGATTGTGCAATTATTTGTGCATTTGTTTCGAAACAATTGAATTTAAATGCGGCGACAAAAACAAAATGTAACAAAGAGGGGTCACAGCTGGATAATTTAATTCATTTCTAAATCTCTGGCCAGCACTAACTGCGTAACAAACTTTCAAGCATAATCCAAGGATTTTAAAGGAAATTCCTAATCCATTGCTTTATAGGTTTCAAAAGTTCATCTGCTCAACAACGTAAATAACGCAATGAACGTGGCTGAACTGTCAAATTAAAGAAACTGCCATCAGATGTGTGTTCCGGACTTATGGTCAATTACCGTAAGTACAGGTTGTACTCCATGTTTGGCTTCCCTGAGCTGTCAGAGGATTACTCTGCCATCTATTGGTTGATATTCATTACTTCTTGCGACACCCATGTCAGTATTATGCTAATGAAACACATACGAAGTTCGTTAAATTACAGTGTATCAAACAGGCTAGTCTAAACAGGTTGTTGATCCATACAAAGACGATAGAAAACTGTTGGACGTCACTTTTTTGTGCCCTTTAGGCTTGCTACACATATCTGCATGAAGTATTTTATGCCTTCATCATTAATGTCAAGCATAACTTTATGGATGACTTATAGTGGAACATTCTACACATTTAGTAGTTTATATTTTAATGACTTTCTTATCAGATTATACTTTTTTTGTGTTAACCTCAAACAAACGGGTTTGTTCTTAGTATTTTTGTGATTTAAATGCATATAAAAATTTGTCTGGCCTTCGTTCCACACAAATGTCGAATAAGACGTTTATGGTATAGTTGGTTGTGGTAGTCTTACAAATCTAGGATCTCTCCCCATATTGTTAGTCAGTCCTCCTCCATCATCATCATCAATATCATCGGCAGCATTGTACACTGCTACTTATAGGCCTCCTCCTTTTTGTGTCATGCTTCCCTGATCTGTGCGAATCTTATCCAGGTCCTCCATTTTCCAAAAATCAACGTCAAGTGTTGGTCCTTCTCTTCTTTTCACATAGAACTCTATGGTGAAATTCTCGGCCGTGATCTGCAGTATCCTATATAGACAGCTCTCAATCGATTGCGTACCCAAGTAGGGCGCTGCAAACACGATTTGTTAAAGTGGGGGATTACTGACCCATCCAATACTCAGTGCGAGTGCGGTGCGGCTTATCAGACCATGCCCCAGTTGCTGGAGTACCCTAAGTGCCCGTTCACCTGCACCTTGGATGACATAAAGAATGCCATTGATGCCGCGATCAACGTGGCCACCTACTGTTACTTGAGTACCATCGACACGAAACGAAAAAGATGATGAAATGCGTGTGCGTTGACTATATTATCAACTTGATTCGTAACTTCTGGTGCTGGGAGTAGCCACACGATACATACACATCTATGCCACTATTGCCACTTCAATTAATATTACTTCCGTGTATTTCGCCTTATTCCAAATCGGTCCAAGATCGTCAGCACCTATTTTTTGCTCAACTTTTAAATCTATATCTCGTTTCCTGGTGTTTTTGTGAGAACTTCGTTTTGCTCGTTCATATTTGGCATTTGTTTTATAGAATTGATCCTTTTTTGTTTTGATTAGCGAATGAGTCAAAAATTTAACCTCCACGTCACTGTCTAGTTAGGCACAGGCTGGTTATTACAAGTGACTTGGTGAAGTTTTCTGCATTGCTAATTAAAGCGTAGGCATTGTTCTTTATTCTTTTTATCATGTCTAGAAGCTTTTGTCCTGTAAAGAGTTCAACTCTAAGGGGCACCTACTTGTTGCATAGCTTCGTGGTCTTTGTATCCACTAACCAATTCAATTACCATCCCAATCAAAACACTTCATCCAATGATCGGTGCGTTGACCGCATTTCCGACATGCGATAATGAAGCAGCACGGACTGAGCCAACGGGACCAATGGGATTACCATAAATGTTAATCGACGTTATTAATAAACATTAGTGCCGCAACAAGTAGGCTGTAGGTCCTCTCAAGGACTGATTTTATCATAACTTTCACACTTTCGCAGCACCTGTCGCCTGTCGCGGTCCTGATTATTGCGTGGTCCTATTGTCTGCGCTCACAAGGACCACTCATGCCATCGGTACACTTACATACGGCTGTTATTAACTTGCGTTAATGTGTGTCATGCGTTTCACATAAGTCTAGACTGGGCCGTATCTAGGCAATATGCGCTAGACATTCTAGGTTCTGCCAACTCGGTAACCGGGTGGCCTGCTTGCACACTTGTGCGAGCGCACCTTTTTGTACGCGCCGTACGCGTTTACGGAGATCGTTGGTCACAATTATGTTTGTTAATTATCTGGCTCCGGCTTCTGGGAAAATATGTGCTATGTGGATTTATTAGAAGTCCGACTGGTTGCTGTTTTCTTGCGGTGTTTTTAGGTCTCGGTTTAAAAGATCGCGGATGTCGTTGCGTTATATGGTAGCGGCTTGATGGGTGTACCATGCCGTGTGGATGCGGCTTTACAGTTTGTCGATTGATGTCAAACCTCGAAATTGCAAGAAGTGACTCTCGGTAACATTCTTTAGGAGATTAGGACTTATGCTATGGCGATCAATTTTGTGTGAAATGCTTGTTTATTTGGTTTCACAAAAATATTAACTAACACTATAATTTTTGTATGTATTGCTAAATCCACTTCAGCTTGGGTATCCTAGAGAAGCCATTCCGTTATATATTATAACGGACGTCATGAAAATCTGTAATTTTCACCGGTATTTACACTAGCAGCGCCCCGCGGTTTCACCCGCATAAGTTTCCCTTGGAAATATCGTGATAAAAACTATCCTATGTCCTTTCCCGGGACTCAAACTATCTCTTTACCAAATTTCATCTAAATCGGTTCAGCGGTTTAAGCGTGAAGAGGTAACAGACAGACAGACTTTCGCATTTATAATATTACTAGCTGCGCCCCGCGGTTTCACCCGCGTAAGTTTCGATTTAGGGGTATGAAAAATAGATGTTGGCCGATTCTCATAGATACCGGATAAGCACAAAAAATTTCATCAAAATCGGTCAAGCCGTTTCGGAGGAGTATGGCAACGAAAACTGTGACACGAGAATTTTATATATTAGATATGGATGGATTTTAAGGTGTAAAAATAGCTCTGTTTTTGACCATTATTGTATAACCTTTGACCGGTTGCTTATGCAACTAAAGCTTTAAGCCTTCCTTCACAAACATTCTTCTCTTGAAGAAAACAGCTATTGGAATTGGAACTAGCCTGAATATATTTTCACTGAATTGCAATTTTGAAACTTATATTTAAGTATCGTCTCATTCCAAAACTGACATGACAAAGGTGTCACAATTAACTTCCAATTACAATTCAGCAAGCACAACCCATAATCGGCATAGGGAAGCTATATTGATTGTAATCCGACGTGGGTACAACACTAGTAAATAAAACATTCGGCGGGATGCTGGTATGAATGATAATCACTTGACAGATGAGGAAGTTGACGAAGTTGATTTAATGTTAGGTATTGGGTGGGTTACGTTATTGCATGGCTGTATAGATGCAATGCGGTAGCATCAGGATTTCAGGAATACGGCAGTATTTTGTAAGAAAATATTTGGTGAAGTGAGCTGTCAATAGTATCAATCTATATAATAGCATCACCTGCCTAGCCTTTTGGGTACCAACTTTGTTGGGGTCGACTTCCAGTCTAACCGCTATCTGACCTCCACTACCCAGTTACTGGGTAATACGATACCCCTTGGTAAGACTGGTTGTCAGACTTTCAGGCTTCTGACTACCCGTAATGACTGTCAAAGATCCACGAATGACAGCCGAGACCAACGGCTTAACGTGCTTTCCGAGGCACGGAGGGGTCTCGGTATGTAAAGATGGTCACCCATCCACAGACCAACACCGGCTAGCGTAGCTTAACATTTTTACAGAAAAGACCAGCTGTTTCCAATGGCAAGGATCAACATTTCGATGACCCTAATCCAGTGAAAGATGGAGATCACTTGGTAGTGATAGCTATTATGCTTGTGGTAACAACAAAACCTTAAAGTTCTCGCCTATCTCACTTACCTTATAACATGCTTATGCAGTCTGGAATGTTGTTGGCTCTTTGCTGAAGTCTACTAATGTTAGAGGACATTTCAGTGGGTCCTCATTTTGGAAGTGGAAAATGTATGCATCTATGAACACTGCACCTTTACAACGTCTTTAGCTTCTTATGTAGGTATACTTAACAATTCTTTTCCATCGTTGCGCGTCTTGGCTTCTTGCCAGGATCCGCTTTGCACGGAGTTGACCCTGTGGTCTGCGGTCATACTATTGGGCCTATAAGCACCATGGTATTCCAGACATTATCTTTCTAATTGTCTTCCTCCCTTGACTTCCCAAATCATCATCCTTCAGCCCTTAATTTATGTTAATTCGGCGCAGTGTGTTTTCTTCTCCAATACGCATTGTTCTGCCGTCGTCAAAGTATTCATTCACTTTTCTGGCTAATACATCTTTCATACAATCAATCTATCGTTTCTTTGGTCTCCCTCTACTCTTAAAGCCATATTGTTTTGATTTCGCATCACCTGATCAGTATCACATTTAACACAACAATTTAAACACTATACAACTTATCTTATGTTTTACGTGACATGTTACCTACATAAGAAGCAAGGTCATCACCTGTTCACACGATGAGATAATAAAATGATAATGTCCATAGCAACAGCTGATTCATTAAAAGTATAGGATGCAGCATTAATCGATTCATGATCATCAAAAGTCTCTCAGTTTCAGTAGGTGCGACGCGACTCTAGTAGAACATGTTCTATAGAAATTTATGGAAATAGTTCTGCCAGAATCGCGTCGCGCCTCACCGAGGGAGCCTATAACCACTGTCAAAACAGACAGCTGAGATTCCTCTGAATTAAAATAATAAACAACCGTATGCATGGCTACCGCATACCGCTGTTGGCACAACAAACAAATCTCCGCGTAAAACAAATAATTCGCTCCAATTGCCGTGACGTCAGGGGCTCAGGGCTAAAGCGCCGAGATCCATCACGATCACAAAGGTACTGTCTTAGGTATATCTTTAATCATCAATCGCAAGGTTTAGTAAAAAGATCGATAAGAATTTCATGACCACATACTTACAAATATAGCTATTGTGAATTGGACATGTTTCAAAGCAGTGCTTTGTTCAATTGGACGTTTGTGGAATAGTCCTTTTATGAATTTGACATTTTGTCAAGTAGTTCTTTTGTGAATCGGATATTTTATGGATTACCTAGTCTTGCGTTTTGTCTATGTTGCGATGTAGTCTATTGTGGATTAGGTCAAGTGCTTAATTATTTTTTTTACCATAGCTTTCCGTCAATCTTCTGTAACCACAGGAGATTGATGGGTGGATGGAATGACGTGATACGTATAGAACATTATAGAATTACCATTTATTTACCTGGGGAAACTCCACCTCAATGGCGCATGGTGTTTTATGGGCGAAATCTGTGCAAAGCAGGATCGAAATTCTATAGTTCAGGAATGTTTTTAAGGTTTATTTTCTTGTATTTTTCTTTTACCTATAATAAGTATACAACTTATACCAGTCTTGCCAAGGTGTATCGTGTTATCCTGTAACTGGGTTATGGACGTCAGATAGGTAGCCGCTCCATGTAAAATACTGGTATTCAGCTGCATCCAGTTAGACTGGAAGCCGACCCCAACATAGTTGGGAAAAAGGCAGATGATAAGGTACTTATACCACTTTAGCATGACCGAATAAGTACTGAGTATTGTATTGTAGTATTGTGTTGTAATATTTACTTGTTTATCAGTAACAAAGAGTTTTGACTTTATGATGTTTATTAAGTTGGATATTCACTTAATTTTTTTACTAATACTGTGTTATTTACTGTATACATAATTTATTAAAATGTCACCTTATATTACGAGTGAACACAAACAATGACACATATTAATGCATAGATAAACGCTACAAAATATTTGAATTATAATAATTTTCCTCATAAGTAATTTATGTAAAGTACATTTAATTTTATGTACATATCTATTAGGTACTATGACGAACGCGATTGACCACAAAAATTAAGTTTTTTTGAGTATTTTAAAAACTAGATGAGGTTGGCGTTTGCTATCTGACTACTCTGATAAAAAGGCTGAAATAAACTCAGAGGTCTAAGGCCCATATTCTAAGACGTTTCCTGGAAACTTCCTCGACCTCCACTCATTCGAGGTTACCTTAAGGATTACCTCAAGGAATCCTCGAAATCGGTATTCTTAGTTAAAACTCTGTCTTGTCATGAGGTAATCTTGAGGATCCTCCAGTGCATCATAGATTACAGTATATACTTTGTTTTTTTTTTTGTCTATGGTCACTCAAAAGTTGTTAGATTGCAGTTTTTTTTATCTGTGTGATCGCGTCTGTCCTGTCACCTGTGTGTTTTTATGTTTACTATACGGAAGACAAGGCAGTATGGTCGAAAGACTATAGCCTGCCCTAGGGCGAATTAAAAAAAAAATGTTATAATATTGTTTTGTGACTTGAAAGTTTTACTCCGTTTTTAAAACATAAAGAAATAATGGTTTATAGACACGGCAAACAGCAATAATTTACTTGAAAATTTCCAGTTGGATAAAATCTTAACGCAATTTTATTAACAACTGATTACAGGTGGAATGGGTAGTCCTCTGTTATTGGGTATAGCTCTGTCAATCTCTTTTAAAGTCCAGACATAATTTTGGTCAGATAGTTTAGCAGCAAATGTGCCTTTGATTTAAATTTTAACAGACTTTAAAAAAATGTGGATGTTCTGCATTTTTTTCATTTGGTAGAGGAAGCTCGTGAAGTTGTCCCGTAATTTTTTTATTAACTTCGCTATCGTAGTTTTTATCGTGTTTGAGTTAGCTTGAATAATACGTATTTTTTCCACTTAGAGTATGTTGATAATCTTTTAATAATTTCCTGTCACTGTTATTTACATATCAAGTAGTGGGATACGAATTTGTGTGGGGTAGACAACAACTAAGATGAGAAAAATAAGCAAGTTTTGTATAAAAAAAAAAACAGCCGACTTCCAAGAAAAACACTTTAATTTCTGAAGTCGATGGCAAAAACGGAAATAGAAAAATGAAGACACGGATTTCCGAAATGAAAATTATTGTTCAGTAGCGATAGCGAATGACTCCATGACCATGAGCCCTTGTTTTCAGTTTCGGTATAAACCGTCCACAAAATTGCACATGATTGATTCCAGGTTTCAAGTGTTGATGCACTTGAAAGTCCACTGTTTTGGATTCATGCATGGTAATTCCGACTGTAAGTTTTGGAATTCACCTATACACCCCAAGATATCATGGTATTGTATCCAAAACAAAACGGTAAAGGAAAACATCGTGAGAAAACCGGCATGTCCTAGAACCAAAAATTCGAAGACGTGTGACATCCGCCAACCTGCACTTGACCCGCGTGGTGGATCATGGCCCACTTCCTTCACACAGAGAGGAGGCCTATGTCCCAGCAGTGGGAAAATTATAGGCTGATTATGGGATGTTTCTTGTAAAGCTTTCATAAATGCTGTAAAGTGTATCTGATCGTAAATAATAAGCCATGCTTGTTATTTGTATGAAGATCAAGTGCCGACTCGTTAACACCTCGTGAACTTACAAGTAGCCTCTTAGACGCAAAAAACATGGCCACACACGGCAAGACGTACGTGACACGTAAGTACACGGAATATACCGTTATTTACACTATGATATTCATATTACTAAACAATAAACATACCTAACTAAAGAAGTGTGCGTACGCGCCGCCAAACGACCACAGTGATTCCTTGTATCGCAATTTGTGTCGCATTACTTAGCCCTCGTACGCACGGACGTAAAAATATCGCACACTGGATTTTTAACTCTCGGTGTTGAGCCGAGCATTGAGAAACCAACAGACCATACCAGCGCGTCAAAAAAAAACACTGTTGGATTTTTAACTCTCGACGCTAAGCAGTGCGCTGTGCGCTGCAAGTCCAGAGCGCGATAAAAAATCGCCGCGAAAAAAACGCGCCCGTGCATACCTGGGCCAAGTATCGTCAACTGCTTTGCTTAACTTTGTCAACACAACACTATCTCTCCTATCTGAAAACAGATTAAATAAGCTTAATCTTACCCAATTGGCGTGTTGGTCTGTTATTATGTAGGTTTTGGCTCCGTGCTGCGCTGACCGGGTAATGTTGAGCATAATGGCGCGGGGTCAAGGTCGTTTGCGCATGTCTGTGCTTTGTGTCTTTGAAATTTCTCGGGACCTTGGGGTCCCGTCCCGAACCTTGGACCTTGGAAGGCGTACGAAGAGCCGAACGCCGAACGCCAACTCGTTAGACGCTTTTAATGAAATGAGGCACCTTATTATGAGCCTGTGTTGTCCCACTGCAGGCAAATGCCTCTCTTTCCATTTTCCCGGTCTACTGCACAACAATACAATACATATTATTAAATACAAAAAAAAAGTACAACATATTGCCTGTGCCTAGCTGTGCCAAATAGGCCCAGTGCAGCAAAAATTGCCAGACAACTAGCACCTGTCGCTGGTTTTCAACTGGACCTTACGTTGATTTAAATGCTTTGTGTAGTGTCTAGTCTAGTGTGTTTATGGATTCTATTGTCTAACTAATTTTTAATGCTGTGTGTCACTGTCATCGTACTAAATGCTCTTCCATGAAGTTTTCATAGAAATTTTTCCGCCAGTGCCGCGTCGCGCCTGTCTGTGGGAACCTTTTTAAACCTCTGGAGAGAGAAGTGTTTATGCTTGAATTGTGTCAGATAGTAATCCTTTTATCACACCATAAGCTACACTCATAAAGCCAGTGCCGATACGATGGGATAAGAACTCTTTATCTACACAGTTACACACTGTAGTGAATAACAACATCGAACGAATCCACGCAGGGTTTAACCCGTAATCCCGTATGTGTCGTGTGGTGTGGCAATAGTGCGGCGAATGACCGAGTTGCGTTGTGCAAACTGGCGGGGTCAAGGTCGAGTAGAGATACACGGCGGCTGCGCTGCTCTGAATGGCTTTTGAGAGGTGACATTTGGAGTAGAAAACAGGTGACATTTTCGTATATCGCGAGGACCTATTGAATGCAATGGAACGCCATGAAGAGACGATGGGTATTGTGTTGCACAAAAGCCAACAAATGCGAAATCTATTACTTTCACTTTGGTATGACATAGTCTAGTCATGGTCCGTTGGATGCAAGCAGCAAGGACCGATAGAAGTGGCAGTGCTCGGGGGAGGCAGGTCTAACTGTGGACGTCTTTCGGCTGAAATGATGGTGATGTCTTGACTCACGCACGAGACAGAACATTTTGCCTACACTGCTTACAGGGATACATTTTAATCAGTGAAGATTATGTTATCATGTACTTACATTAAACGAGAGTAGGTAAGCACTTATTTTTTATTTTTGTAAAACACATTTAAACACAGCAGATGACAATGCTTGTAGTAGATAAATGGCTGTTTTTTTTATTGCGTTGATTTTTTAGAGCTCCGAGGCACCGTCGACTTCCGTTTTTGTTGATAACAATTTCAACTTGATGCCTTGACGCGTTCCTGAGAAAAAGGGTCCATAACTCCAGACAGACAGACAACGAAGTGATCCTATAAATATGGGTTCCGTTTTTTCCTTTTGAGGTACGGAACCCTAAAAACAAGATGGCGGCATTAGTTCCGATTTTGGCCACGCGCCAAAACGTCCTTGTACAGCTATAGACTACTATAGGAAACATAATCTGTCTTTGCCCATCGACATAGATGTGAGCCGACCTTGTAAAGTTCAAGTGTCTGTCGGAACGGTTATTGGCAGTTCACATCGCTGACTCAGCCTTTGTCTGCCGCCATTGTTGCTCGTTGCCTCATTGGCGCGTCCGGTTCGATAGAAGCCGAGCATTTTTGATTAGATAGGACCTTGGGAAACTAACTCGTTGATCTTTTGTGAGGAAACAATTGGTGATTTCGTTGTTAGGTTATTGGCATTCATCATCATCCTGCACTTGTCCCATGTAACTTGGGGTCGGCACAACACGTTTTTTTCCTCTTCCATTCTCCCCTATCAGGAATTGCTCTATCATTGACTCCTTTCTCTTTCATATCATCCCTTACACTACCCATCCATCTTTTCTTTGGTACCATCCCATATACATTTATTATTCATAGGATTGTGGTAATAAGTCGGTTTTTATTATGGAATGAGGAGTTATCATAACGGTAACTTCATGTGAATAGTCATGAAGGTGGTGGACGTGATAGTTACAGTTACGCAGTTATCTGACATTGTTTTTAGTTGATTAAAAGATACACAATATATTCTGCTAAATGACTCTTGCTCTTTGCTCTTGACCCCTAATTAAGTACTCATAAAGCCTGAAAAATTGTAAAGGTCATTGAAAAACTATCAATTTTTAGGGCCTTAGAACTTGATAGGTCCTACGGAAAAATATGACTTCATCTTGCTAAAATCAAGTCTATGATAAAGTTAATTCGCCTAAAAGATTAACTTCGCAGCCTTTAGTGAAAGTAACCTTTCACCTCTAACAGCACAACATCTAATCTTGAGCTCACAGTTGTGCAAGATGCGCCTGCGCAATGTTGTAACAAAACACTGTGTCGGGCTTATGTCGAGGTCGCCACCCACACCATCGCCTATCGATATTTAATTAGTTTATAACTTTGAGAATATACTGTTTAATACCTGTTTAAACGCATATTGGGCTCGAATTTCCCAGTGCTCGGAGTTTAGAGGTTGGAGGTTTGTGTGCGATACCCTGTGCCTCGGAAAGCACCTAAAGCCGTTGGTCCTGCGCCTGTCCTCGCCGGTTGTGTTGGTTTGCCGTCCCATGAGAGTAAAGGATCAGAGAGTACACCTGTGTTTGCGCACACACTTGTGCACTATAATATCACCTGCGTACCTGGCTAATCTCCGTAACCGTTGACCACGGTAACCGAAATCGAACTCTGGACTAGTCTGGAGATTATATAAGATATCTCCACTAGGACGACTAGAGTATTTACTTACCTAAATATGTTAGGAACTGCTTTGGTTTGATAAAACACACTCAGCGTTAAGAAAACTGCAGTTCTGAAGCCTATTTTCATGTTTTATACAGGATTGAGTCGAATACCGGGGTGCAGAAAGTGTGCACAGATCATAGACTTATAAAAAAAGATGGACACACGCCTCACGCTCACATTTACATCATAGTATGCCGACCGACCGCCATTTCGTGGCGCGACAGCGTCAATCGTCAATCACGCACACATAGATCGGTACGGTGCTTCACTTTCGATATGCGTGGCGCGGAGTCGCATCTTTTTTTATAAGTCTATGGCACAGATATTAGTTAAATAATGGCATTCTACCTGCGAATATTATTACTATTAATAATTGCTATTTATACTATTCATAATTGCTTGGAAATTCCAATTCACGTTCGTTTAATGATGTTATTATTAAATCGGAGAATGAAAGTGAAACCGGCGACCTTTCTCACGGTATACGGTATCTGTACGAGCATCAAAAATGATAGGGGTAATGTTGCAAAAGATTACGGTCAGGCTCTCGGAATGGTGTCACTGAGATTATTCTTTACCTTCCTGCTTTCTTAGAGTATTGGTCTAGAGTTGAAAAGAAAACACTGTTGATCTCGGGGCCTAAAAAGGCCACTTTGGCAGAATCGTAAAACAATTTATATCACGCAATTTCATCTGTATGACAGTTTTGTATCGAGAGTCGTAAACTGCTATAGGTACACCTCTGCCTAACCCTTCAGGGATATATAGGTGTGAAACTGTCAATTGCGTGATATGACTTGTTTTATGATTCTGCCAAAGTGGCCTTTTTAGGCTCCCTTATTTGCAGATATTACTATCTATAGACACTAGATGAGACTCGGCAATACTGTAGCTTCATTTTATCGGAATATATATATTTCTGAATCGGATCAGCAGTTCCGAAGATTACTACCCCCCTATACATCTCATATTACCTAGCTTCCAAATTAGAATTCTTAATATATTTTTTTTTTCTTTCTTCTCACAATTCTGAAACAATTGATAATTTTTGACTTTTCAGGGGATCAGACCGGAATAACCCTTCTAGTGCATTGAAAAAGTCTTAATGTTAATTAATTTAAAAACAAAGTTAACAATTCTTACAATATCCTATCTACCTTCAAATTCAAATCTACCTTCTTAACATTCATAAAGATCTTGACATGAAGAATCCAAACTTATAGAATCTGCCATGAAAAAATAAACATCAACAAAATTCTGCTTTCTAGGATGCAGGCCTAGTGTGACGTAAATAGTAGTGTTTGACAGATGTGGTAGTTATCATGCCGAGAATGTCATCTATTTCGATGTTTGTTGACGCCAGATGAGCAGACAATTGAAACTAGCTGTTTGTTTCATTACAAGCGAATACTATGTTGAGAATGGATGATCCGACTTGTCGTGAGGTAGCTAATGATAGAAAATTGTTTGTTTGCAGTTTTGTAGCACAAACCGTTGTGGTCTGGTCTTTAAGTCGCTGGCTACATACTTGGCTCGGAAGCCAAGCTAGAAACCTAGAAGTACTATGGTTGTGGTCGCCCATTTACATGTCGTAAGTCGGATTCGTACTCAGGCAGGCACATTATGTAATTTACTAGCTGTGCCCCTCGGTTTAACCCGCATAAGTCTCGATCCCGTTAGAATATCGGGATAAAAAGAATTCAGTGTCCTAACCCATCTACCCTTGTGCCAAATTTCATCAAAGTCGTTCAGCCGTTTTAATGTGAAAGAGTAATAAATAAACTAAAAAAATCTATTCTTTTTTCTTTATAATCTTAGTTTAGATTTCATCACCATTGCGCTCTCAAAACGGTGCAGAAAAGCTTTGTAAGGGAACTGTCCTAGAACCAATAAAAATCAAAAAAATCCTCCAACCCGTACTGGGCTCGTCTGGTGGATTATGCTATGGTTATGCTGTAGACAAGGTATCAGGTTGGTAGAGAAGCTAAGGTATGAAAAAGTACTGTTGATCTTTGTTAAACTCTATGGTCCGAAATATGTCTACAGATTATCGTAGCCTCTTTCCCTGAAATGTAATTCATTTTCACATAATCTTTGTTTTACCTTGGTTAGAAAACAGTCTCGCAAAATTGAATTTCGCGGAGCAGTCACCTTGCTCAAGATCAAATACTAAATGTATTCACTTTGTATAGACTTTTGAATATCTTGATTTAAAAGAGTGTCCAGCCATGGAGTTTCTTGCCCGTTCTTCTCAATGGAGATCTACGTTTTGGAACGGGCTACTAGCTTCAACTTTTTGTCCAACAGGCCGACTCTTTGACAATTCCAAAGTGCGTGTACGGTTTAATTAAAATAAATGCTTTGAGTTGGAGTTTGAGCCTTCTAACTTTTTGTACTATACTTTGTATTATTTCTTCAGAATCTTCAGCACGTTCGCGAGATGAATTGAAAGATTACTGAAATAAAACAAACGTTACGTAGAGAAACTTGGCTTGGCGTGCAACCGCCTCGGTGTAGCGACTAGCTAGTGGCGACCTTGTAGCAAAACATCTTTATTTAGTGCTAAACTATTAATACACTATCATACATAACAGTATGTGCTGTGGACTCATTATGTCAGTTTTTATTTTATTTTTAGGTAGTGCAGGGATCAGTTTTATTTTGCCATTTCGTAGCGGTAGATTGTTACGCTTTTTTGCTACAATACAGGCAGGCAGCTGGCAGAGTCATCGATGTGCAACCTGTTACCATGAATTCAATACATGATTCTGAACCCAACACCCCTGCTTTAAAATATTTCGTCGGCTGATCAACTGCCTAGCCTTTTCCCAACTATGTTGGGGTCGACTTCCAGCCAAACCGGATACAGCTGAATACCAGTATTTTACATGGAGCGTCTGCCTATCTGACCTCCACAACCCAGTTGCCACAACTGGTTGTCAGACCCTATGGGCTTCTGACTATCCGTAACAACGAATAACAGCCGGGACCCGCCGCCGGGGGCTTTTAATCGCCTTTTTATAAGGAATGGTCACCCAGCCACGAAGTAACCGCGGCAAGTGCGACTGTTATCATTTACAGCAATATTAATTAGTTAAGGCCGGCTAATGAGACACAATTGATTTTCTGTTGTAATATGACGTGCCACCAGTGGTACGCGCCAGGCCGGAGCGATCAAACACACTGAGCTATTTCGTGACTGACAGACGTTTTTATAGGAACGTTTATTTTTTACTGCATATTTTACGATTTAGCTGTTTAATTAAGTTGTAAATCGTTCGCAAAGAATCTACTTTGTGCCCACAGAGAACATAAATCTCTCTAACAAAGTAAATAATGGTCTTACTTGGCCTATAATGCCTTGTTACCTTGTATCTATTAATTGAAATCTGGTTAAAAAATACACTTTTACACGTCAAAATTAAATTTTAATATGTTTAAAAACTCTATGTGTTCGGTGTTTTCTAACCGACTACTCTGAGAAGAAAGACCGAAAGAAACTCAGAGGTCAGTCTCTTTTACAGTCCAGACATGATCTTGATCTAGTCCACCATGTAGATTAGTCCCTTTATTTATTTTTTTAGGATGGGAAATCATCAAACGACCCCTTCCGTTCTGGGTGGAGTGGAAGGGAGTGTCAGACTCTTACAGATTAGTCCATTTTTTTTTTTTTTTTTTTAAGGATGGGAAATCATCCAATGACCCCTCCCGCTCTTGGTGGAGCGGAAGGGAGTGTCAGACTCTTACTGACTAAAACCCATCCGTGTTCCTTCCTTAGCCCTTTATGTTCCGGGGCAGCGGTAACCCTTTCGGACAATCTCGCTGCCCCGGCAGGCTTCGGCCCTAACGGGCCCCTCCTTTGATGCTGACATCTCTTTGAGGCGCGCGTGGAACACATACGCGCCGTCCGGCACGGGCCTGGTCCTGATCGGACGGCGAGCTAACAGATTAGTCCCTGAGGTGGTCTTTTGAGGAAAGAACCACACAGATTTGAGTGGGTCTGTCCAGTCAGTGCACGCATTTGTCAGTAATCCAGTAGCTCAACTCACAACTTAAGGAGCTCAACGATTCGACTAACAATACCAAAGAAAGGATATTTGGGTAGGTCGCATAAAGTACCTACTCACAACCGCCAGACAACGCGACAGACACCACCAACCGCACAAGTATTGCTGAAACTGTCGGACCTTCTCTTTTACAACGCAAAAACATTTTAATTTAAACCGTTGAGCTCAAGTTTACAAACAACCCTCCGCCCCAAAGCCTTCCAAATGAAGACAAACAATAAAACAACGTCTGTTTGAACAAAACAACCCTTTATTTATTTACTGATTTAAAAGGCCAACTCGCGGGGTTACCTTACCATCCGACCGGATTTGTCTGGATATGTCAGGCTTTTTGGCCCCCCGTCCGGACTTTGTGGGGCCTTGTAATTTGTCTATTGCTTTTAGAAAATATAAATTATATCATGGGAAGGCCACCATCATCATTCTCCAGCACTTACACAATACCACAATCACAATACAATCACAATTACTTACTTACTTACCACAATTTATTTGTCCTTCCATACTTCTCTATTCAATTCAATTCATTTATTTAGTCATACAAAAATATACATAAAGTCACAAGTACTTACAAAAATTCAACAAAACATAAAAATATTAGATAACATAATATACAAAATCAAAATACATACGTTAGCAATTAAGATAATAATTAAAAAAAAAAAAAAGGAATATAATTTATAACATGATAATTTAAAATAACATAACCGATTAGATTTATTATTAATAATTGATTAATTTAATGAATATTAATATAATAAATAAATAAAAATAATCGAGGATAATACCTAAGCCCCAAAGAAAAAAATCAGTCGTCATCTCGGTAGTCACCCCCTTTCTATCAGTCGTCATCTCGGTAGTCACCCCCTTTCTATCCAAATTATCTTTGACACAGTCTATCCACCGTTTCTTGGTAAAATAAAATGTCCGGACTTTTTGCAATGTTAACCCTAGCTGCTGTGAGCCAGTTTTTCTGTTGAGCTTTGAACACATGAATACAAAGAGAAACCGTATTTCCTTCCGAAAAAGTAAATAACTCGGCGAAATGTACAAAGTGGTTAAAACGTGCTCTTGGCTGATTATTTATTTTAAAGAGTAGCAAATAATATGTGCAAGGATTCCCAAGACTTGGATTGTCCAAGTATTTCATACTAGTATCTAGGTTAAAAATATTGTAAAGGAGCGTTATTAGATAAGAAGTGCCAATATCGCTTGTCCTTTAACGATATAGGAGGCACAATATTAATTAGAACTTACACGATTATATCATCCGATATCAGATCCAATTAAATTATTGCGAGCGAGTCGGTGAAAGTCTCTCACAGAGAAGAAGCCTGTGTCCCAGCAGTGGGAACATTTATAGGGTGATTACGCAACAATCATATTCCCTGAGTATACTTTGTTAAGTTACAGGTACGCACGTGTACGCTGTGTCAACGTAAATCCTTATAATCATGACATAATTAGTAGTAATAGTTGCAACATAGTAAAACCATAACAAGACCTAGCACGTTGACGTCTCAAGCGATTACTACGGTAATTTGTAAACAATAATTATTTAATATTTACACTTCAATTTGTAGTGCAAATACTTATGTTAGAGCTGCACTTTAAACGCTGTAGCTAGGTATTGTGTTTTGAGTAATTAGTGTAATATCAAACTTTATCTGTTATTGTCATGCCTTGTTTCCCTGAAAGGTTGGGCAGAGGTGTACACACGACGACGTATCAAGCTGTACAGATCCAGTTTTAGCAGACCTCCCATTGTAAAGGCTTTTTGTACAATGAGAAGTCAGCTTATACTGAAAACGTATAGCTTGATATGTCGTCGTGCGTGACTTGTACACCCACATTTCACCAGTTATGTTGAAGTCCCATGTAATAGGGGGCGAGCCTTTTGCCATCAACCGGGCACAAATCTAGACTTCGCGCTGCTACTAAGAAATTCCAGATGAAAAAACCTAATGACACTTTGCCCGACCTGGGAATCGAATCCAGGACCTCGTGCTCAGCAGTAGCGCTTGCGACCACTGGACCAACGAAGCAGTGAATGTGATGTTTATTCAATTCAATTCAATATATTTATTTGTGAACATAGGTATATAATAGATGTTACAGTCAATACAGTAAGAACGATCACTATGCCTACCATTTAATGGTGTACAAATATTAAAGCAATTAATTCCATTCAAATAACATTTCCAAAGAACAGAATAAAATCAATAATAGGAATCGAAAAAAGAGTTATTATGAATGTCAAGAAAATACAAATAAAATTCTATGGATATGTCAATTTTAAAACTTGAAAACACATTATATTTCACAATAGTCTACTTGCAATGTCATAAAATGAAAATAATGAAAAAAGTGGCAATGTCAACAATTATAAAATTCGTCAACTTACAATGTCACAATTAAGAATTTATATTTTATCATTTAAAAATTCCTCAATAGAATAATATGCCTTATCTATTAATAATTTAAATAACATGTTTTTAAATAAATTTATAGTCGCTATTGACTTTATACATTTCGGAAGTTTGTTATATAATTTAGGACCCATAATGAATATGCTTTTCTAAAACAGTGCAGTTTTACTTGGAATCAAGTTCAACTTATCAGCTCTACGCAGGCTGCTGAAGTGCTGACCCGGGAATATTTTGAAAGGTTGCGTCGAACAAAAAGAGCACTTTCATAAATGTACATACATCCTTATAGGAATTGATGATAATTTATGTGTTAAGTAAAATAAAGATTTAAATAATAAAGCGGAGCTATCGCTGCAAAGCGTGTATTCCACAGCAGACAGACTTAATAATGTTGCCACTTTTAAAGAACGTCGCGTTCGTCAACATGACAGCAGGTTGTATTCATATTTCTTCAGGAATAAACACATTTTTAACAGGTTTCAAAATGTCGACCGCTTAGCTTAGCGTTTTGTCTTTTTGCTCGGTTCCTTAGGGGCATAAGATGATGTTAAAAGCCTATAGCCTTCCTCAAGAATTTAACTCTCAAATGAAAAAAGCATTTTTCAAATCCGTCGGGTAGTTTCAGAGATTAGAGCATTCAAAAAAATCAAAACTTCAGCTTTATTATTAGTAAACATAGAACTACATTTATTTGGGGTCAGCATAACATGTCTTTTTCTGGCTTATTCGTTGATTCTTTATTGCATTACAATTTAAAATGTACCTAATACATAAAGGAGGTGTTTCTTTTTTCATACAACTGTGGCCAAACAATGTACAGAGGCCAGCACATAAAGCTACCCCAATCTGTCAAATTTCTTTGATAGATTTTCAACTTTACTACAAAGGAATAAGGTTCATATTCAATTGGGAAAATTTGACAGATTGGGGTAGGTTGATGTGCTGGCCTCTGTACCTTAAGAACAAAAGTACTGAAATACAGAAAAAAAATTGCAGATTCTGAAAAAAAAAATATTGGATTTATTTATACATTTGTACCACATGAAATTGTCGTTCAAAGATATTAATAACTTGCAACCCATGAATTAATTTGGCAATCTCATTTTATATTTTTCCGATGATGCGTTTCGTTACTTCATGTTATAAAAGTAACATAAAGAAATTATCCTAAAAGTATATTGAATATTATCTTATTATTGTATTAAAAAAAGTTTTTTTGGTTATATAAAACATTATTTTTGTGAAACATTTAGCGAATAAGAATTAAAGAAGACATTAATTGATTCAGATATTGTATGCGTTTGGTTAGCTTTCTGAAAGGCCAAAAGACTGTGCTCCAAGGCCGATAATTATCTATTTTTTTAATTAGTTGTTTTGTTTACCAATAAATAACATCTTATCATAATTCCGTTTCGGTTCCTCGGCTCGTTCGTTGGTTTCCCATCTCTTGGAGTGCTATTTCGTGTGTGATTTCATAATTGTTGATTTGGCTATTCTTTCCTTAAGGAGTTTGACATTTATAAACCAACTGTTTAATACCTAAACGGCGGTGTGAATGTTGATGAGCAGAGCCCTTGAATACCAGATACTTAACGTGTATTTATCGTAGAATCAAAGAGTAGATGGAATGGGTATGTACAACGAACAAATACACATTTTAGGTCCCTTGGACTGTCATACAACATTTTTTGACGACACGGTTGGCGCAGTGGTTGAGCGATTGACTGCTGCGCAGCATGTCCCGGGTTCGATTCCCGCACGGAACAAATATTTGTACGACCTGCAAGTATTTGTTACGGATCTGGGTGTTTTATCTATAATATGTATGTATTTACAAAAAAAAAAAAATGTATATAAGTAGTTTATCAGCCATGTCGTTACCATAACACAAGCATTAGGTTGCTTAGCTTGGGACTATATGGCGTTGTGTGGAATGTCCAAGGATATTATTATTATTATCTCTTTATTTCAATATATACACATATAAATTATATTTTTAAATATTATGATATATAGATATAAAAACATTTAAAAATATAAAAAATAGTAGCCCACCGGTATCGGGAACAAGGTCCAAGCTACCGGCGGTCAGGGCTCCAGAGAGAGGAACCTCCTAACAATGCGAGCCGTGTCCAGAAGTACCGCTCTCTGAATCAAGCCCTTGATCCAGCTGCCCAACGAGAGCCTCCTTAGGTGTTGGTCGAGGCTCTTGGCTATTAATCCATTGGCTGTTACGACTATCGGCACAATGATTGCTGAGTCTACATCCCACATGTCGACAACCTCGCGAGCCAAGTCAAGATACTTGATTTGTTTATCTTTCTCGGCTTTCACGAGGTTCTCATCATGCGGGACGGTTATGTCAACAATCATTGCGCGCCGCTCTGATCGATCCACCACCACTATATCAGGCTTATTGGCAACAATAGTCCTGTCAGTGATGATGGATCGATCCCAGTACAATGTGATATTACCATTTTCGAGAACTGGGTCGGGCACGTACCTGTAGTACGGCACCTCCGATTCCACAAGGTTGTATTTCAAAGCAAGCTGCTGATGGATTATCCTGGCTACAAGGTTGTGTCTATGCAAGTACTCTCCGTTAGCTAGACGAGAACACCCAGAGATGATATGTCTAATTGATTCCCCCGGCCGGTGACATGCCCGACAGATGTCAACCGTGCCGTCTTTAACAATAAATCTCCGGTAATTGTTCGTCATCATAACTTCGTCCATAATTGCACAAACAAAACCTTCGGTTTCTCCAAAGAGGTCACCGAAACGTAGCCAGGCTACGGACGCTAGTAGATCTACATCGGGTCCATGTAGGGCCCGGAAAAAGCGTCCGTGAAGCTCCTTACTCTGCCATACCTCCATGCGATCATTAGTGTCAAGCACTGCTGGTTTGCGCCAGTTCTCTTTAGCCAAGGAGAGCGGGGTGAGGCCATTGTCCACTGCGACTACATCCCGATGCATCCCCACGTCGGTTTCTAGGAAATATTCCCTGAGACTGCATATCTCGCGATTGTGGAGAGTCTTAGCGCTTAAAAAGCCTCGACCTCCACACTTTCGCGGGATATACAGCCTCATTACCGATGACCGTGGGTGATGCATTCGACTTTCAGTCAGCAGTGTACGGACCTTCCTATCCAGGGCGTCGAGTTCGGTCTGAGTCCATTTGAGTATGCCGAAAGAGTACATCAAAACCGGCATGACCCAACCGTTGAAGGCGCGCACCTTGTTTCCGCCTGATAGAAGACTATTAAGTACTTTTTTCAGGCGGCCAAAGAAGCGCTCCTTCAACGATTGCTTCATGTCAGTACCATTGATCCCTAACGCTTCCAACATACCCAAATACTTATAGGTTTCGGATGCGGAGAGGGCTCTAAGGTTTGTGGAATCCGAGAGTTGAGTTCCCACGGATTCCACAATCTCCCCTCGCTTTACATGCATGACCGCACATTTGTCCACACCAAATTCTATCCTAATGGCGTTACTGAAAGTTTGAGTTACTTTCAGTAGCTCCATTAGTTGTAAATTGTTGGGGGCAAAGAGTTTTAGGTCATCCATATAGAGGAGGTGCGATATAACCTGACCACCTCTCCTCAGCCGATAGCCTAGACCTGAAGCCTCCAGCAGTGTGCTTAGAGGATTCAAGGCTAAGCAGAACCAAAGCGGGCTCAAACTGTCGCCCTGGAATATGCCTCGCTCGATCGTTATCGGTTCGCTATTCCTCTGAATATTTCGACATCCTGGATAGCGAAGGACTGTCCTCCATTGCCCCATACACGACATCAGGAAGGTGCGCAGAGTTGTATCTACTTTATACAACTCCAGCACCCTCATGAGCCATGTATGTGGTACCGAGTCATAGGCCTTCTTATAATCTATCCAACATGTCGACAGATCCTTTCGGGAACGACGAACCTGTTGGCTAATGGTCATATCAATGAGGAGTAGCTCCTTAGTACCGCGGGACCCATTCCTACATCCATTCTGAGATGCAGACATGATGGAGTTGGTGTCTATATGTTTGTTAATTTTAGTTCTCAAAATGGATGTAAGAACTTTATAGACCGTCGGTAAACATGTGATCGGCCTATAATTTTTGGGTTCCGCAGTGCTACCTGATTTATGGAGCAGGTGGGTAATTCCTGTCGTTAGGAACTGGGGTAGCGAACCAGACTCTAAAGCAGTCTGGAACTGAGATGCCAAGCGAGCGTGCGACCTTGAGAACCATTTGATCCAAAAGTTATGCAGCCCATCCGGCCCTGGAGCTTTCCAGTTGGGCAACGGACGGACTGCACGAGCTACATCTTGGGGGCAGATAGTGATAGCCCCCATTTCTGGTATTGGATCGCAAGCTCGCTCAATTTCCCGAGCCCAATCACCTTCGGTGTGACTGACAGGCACCGACCAGATGCTGCGCCAGAAGGAACACATGGCATCATCATCCGGCAGGCACGTCTCAGCCACACCTTGGTCCGGTCGTTCCCAACCCCTATAAACTATATTATTATTATTTTCTTTTATTTTTTCGATATACATATTATTAATTATATTTTTAAATATTAGAATATAAAAAACATAAAAACATTTAAAAATATAAAAAACAGTAGCCCACCGGTATCGGGAACAGGGTCCAAGTTACCGGTGGTCAGGGTTCCAGAGAGAGGAACCTCCTGACAATGCGGGCCGTGTCCAGAAGTACTGCTTTCTGAATCAAGCCCTTTATCCAGCTACCTAACGCGAGCCTCTTCAGGTGTTGGTCGAGGCTCTTGGCAATCAGCCCGTTGGCTGTCACGACTATCGGCACAATGATTGCTGAGTCAACATCCCACATGTCGACAACCTCGCGAGCCAAGTCAAGATACTTGATTTGTTTATCTTTCTCGGCTTTCACGAGGTTCTCATCATGCGGGACGGTTATGTCAACAATCATTGCGCGCCGCTCTAATCGATCTATCACCACTACATCAGGCTTATTGGCAACAATAGTCCTGTCAGTGATGATGGATCGATCCCAGTACAACGTGATATTTCCATTTTCGAGAACTGGGTCGGGCACATACCTGTAGTACGGTACCTCCGATTCCACAAGGTTGTATTTCAAAGCAAGTTGCTGATGGATTATCCTGGCTACAAGGTTGTGTCTATGCAAGTACTCTCCGTTAGCTAGACGAGAACACCCGGAGATAATATGCCTAATTGATTCCCCCGGCCGGTGGCATGCCCGACAGATGTCAACCGTGCCGTCTTTCACAATATATCTCCGGTAATTGTTCGTCATCATAACTTCGTCCATAATTGCACAGACAAAACCTTCGGTTTCTCCAAAGAGGTCACCGAAACGTAGCCAGGCTACGGACGCTAATAAATCTACATCGGGTCCATGTAGGGCCCGGAAAAAGCGTCCGTGAAGCTCCTTACTTTGCCATACCTCCATGCGATCATTAGTGTCAAGCACTACTGGTTTGCGCCAGTTCTCTTTACCTAAGGAGAGCGGGGTGAGGCCCTTGTCCACTGCGACTACATCCCGATGCATCCCCACGTCGGCTTCTAAGAAATATTCCCTGAGACTGCATATCTCGCGATTGTGGAGAGTCTTAGCGTTTAAAAAGCCTCGACCTCCACACTTTCGCGGGATATACAGCCTCATTACCGATGACCGTGGGTGATGCATTCGATTTGCAGTCAGCAGTGTACGGACCTTCCTATCCAGGGCGTCGAGTTCAGTCTGAGTCCATTTGAGTATGCCAAAAGAGTACATCAAAACCGGCATGACCCAACCGTTGAAGGCGCGCACCTTGTTTCCGCCTGAAAGAAGACTATTAAATACTTTTTTCAGGCGGCCAAAAAAGCGCTCCTTCAACAATTGCTTCATGTCAGTAAAATTGATGCCCAACGCTTCCGACATACCCAAATATTTATAGGTTTCGGATGCGGAGAGGGCTCTCAGGTTTGTGGAATCCGAGAGTTGGGTTCCCACAGATTCCACAATCTCACCTCGCTTTACATGCATGACCGCACATTTGTCCACACCAAATTCCATTCTGATGGCGCTACTGAAACTTTCAGTGATTTTCAGTAACTCCATCAGTTGCAAATTGTTGGGGGCAAAGAGTTTCAGGTCATCCATGTAAAGAAGGTGAGATATAACCTGACCACCTCTCCTCAACCGATAGCCTAGACCTGAATCCTCCAGCAGTGTACTTAGAGGATTCAAAGCTAAGCAGAACCAAAGCGGGCTCAAACTGTCGCCCTGGAATATGCCTCGCTCGATCCTTATCGGTTCGCTATTCCTCTGGATATTTCGACATCCTGGATAGCGAAGGACCGTACTCCATTGCCCCATACACGACATCAGGAAGGTGCGCAGAGTTGTATCTACTTTATACAACTCCAGCGCAGCCATGTATGTGGCACCGAGTCATAGGCCTTCTTATAATCTATCCAACATGTCGACAGATCCTTTCGGGAACAACGAACTTGTTGGCTAATGGCCATATCAATGAGGAGCAACTCCTTAGTACCCCGGGACCCGTTCTTACATCCATTTTGAGAGACAGACATGATGGAGTTGGTGTCTATATGTTTGTTAATTTTAGCTCTCAAAATGGATGTCAGAACTTTATAGATCGTCGGAAGACAAGTGATCGGTCTATAATTTTTGGGATCCGCGGTACTACCTGATTTATGGAGCAGGTGGGTTATTCCTGTCGTTAGGAACTGGGGCAACGACCCTGACTCTAAGGCTGACTGGAACTGGGATGCCAAGCGGGCGTGCGACCCTTGGAACCATTTTATCCAAAAGTTGTGCAGCCCATCCGGCCCTGGAGATTTCCAGTTAGGCAACGGACGGACTGCATGAGCAACATCTTGGGTTATTATTATTATTATTATTATGACCGTCACTGATAGGAGGTCCATGCCTCCTTTATGGTACAATTCCATTCCATTTTTATATTAATGGCACCATCGTTTTATCGATGATGAAATGTATTCGCTGGGGAGTGAGGACTGATGTGACCACAGACTAATTAATATAAAATGCATCTATAATATACAATATTCAATATTGTAGTCTAAAACAACCGGAATCATAATATTTATTTTGACAATTGGAATAGTTTAACACTTGACAGCTGTCACTGCTGTTATGAACGTTTCGTTGAACGCAGTTACGATGTGAGGTAGTGATTTTTTACATTCTCTTATTTCTTAAGAGCCATTTCACAAAAGTTTGACGCTCGAGTTTAGGTAAAAGACGGCAGCATTGTGTATGTGTGCGTAGCTATCCACACATACACAATGCAAACAGTGTAGCGCGAGTGTAGAGACGGACTAAACAATCTTGAGCCGTCATGATTGTAATGCACCTTTGTTAGAGACTTATGAAAAAAAGTGATTTTATTTATTCAGTCTACTAACTTGCTAGACTAATAAAAAAACACAAATATATGTTATGTATAAGTGTATAATAAAATTGAACAGGTAAACAATCAGACATTATATATTAATATATTTATAACATAATAATTATTTTTGTAAGAGCGTTTGCCCCAACAAGCATCCGCTTCGACCGCTATCATTGGTCCGAATTGCTAACATCGCCACGAGATACTGCCGCTTTAATTTCCTGTTTGGCATCATTTAACATTGTCATTTCAGCAGCAGTTTTCCACATGTCGAAAATAGCATCATGTGTTTGACTGTATAATCGAAATGGCATTGTTGGCAAATCCATCGATGCACTGATCTCATTTAAGTTTGAGAGACCAATTCCCGTAATGACTGCACCTGATACCGCTCCTGCATTAAGGTCGAGTCTTGATCGTTCAGTTGTTTCAGTCTCCGTAGTTTATAGAACAAAGCTAGATCCACACATCATAGACTTCAAGTCAAATTTAGACATGGGACCCAACTGTTTCTCTTTTTCTATTTTCAAATAGTTCAATTGCAGCCGAACTTCTCTCTGTGTTCACTTATATTTATTAATTGATTCCAAAAGTATTGAAAATCAATTATACGCCAGCCATCAACAATGTGATCGTTCTAAAAACAAAAGGAACATTAAAACATCTAATTGAAATTTAAAGAAATATAAAAGTAAGTACTAAAAATATTAACGATCGAGTCTGAATAAAAATAAATAAATACAATTTCTATTGTCGAATCTGATTTTTCACTTGTACCCGGCACGTCGTCTCTTCTAAAGGTACTATCCTCCTCTACTCGATTCACACGACTTCTCATTCTAAAATGAAAACAAAATAGCTGTCAAGTTTCGATATCTACAATTACTTAAATATTTTTTTTATTCAATAATAATTAAATGATTATTAAAATAATCAATATTGTTTTTAGAATTATTAAAATTGTAATTACGGATCTATAGTCCATTTCGATAATGTGATCGATTACTGTGTATATGAGTTGCAAATAAAAATAAAATATCTACCTCGCTTCTGTTGCTTTCTCTAAGGCTGCAGAATTTTTATTTTTCCTTTTTTTGACACAGTGTCACAATTTTTGACACATTCTTTACGCCCAAAAATATATTATAATTATTCTACAAACTACCTACTAAAGTAACACTTTAATTGATAATAAACAAAACACTTACCTTATGAAAAAAAAATGCGAAATGGATCAAAATGTTGTACTCGTAGTATAATAATGCGTTCACGATAAGTGCGCTCGAAAATCGGGACGCGGGAAAAATTGGTATAGATCCTTCGTCGATGGGCGCTCGCGCCGTACTAATCGGTGCCCGCCGATGCATTGTAATTTATTCTAAATAGAGTGATGTCAATAACGATATTATGTCTAATTAAATGAAGGGATTTTAATAAAATTTCAGAATTAGTTTTTTCAAAGAACATACTTTATTTTGACATGATTTTTTAAATGTAATTACGCCTTATTCAAATCAAAAAACCTAGCCAAAATAGCGATATAAAACGTAAAAATTGCCCTTAGACTTTATTTTTTTACTAATTAGTGTTATTAGTAATCGATATTCTATTACATTATGTGTCAACAAAATTATATGTCTGATGCTTTCTGTATTTTTTTTTGTCAAATATATAAATATTAATGATAGATATAGGAATCTGAAATTGACTCTGCGATGATTTTTCAGTAAACTAGTTGTGGGAGATTAATCACCACAAAGTAAACAAATAAGTTTTTGTAAATGTGTTACATGAAGTATCAATACGAAAGATTGGTCTTTTTTTTACATGTGTTCAACAATGTTAGAGTATTACCTAAGACGGTAAATTAGGCGACTAAAATCTTGGGAATTCGCGCGAAAACGTGAAATGGCTCTTAATCAATCGAATATTGGAGGATTTTAAATACTGCTACTATCACAATTTATTGCAAGGAATTTCATTTGTAATTTGTACCTCGGTACAAGTTTGGCCGAAAAAAAAACACATCCTTTCTGGAGTTGTCATTTCGCTCACAAATAACTTTGTGCGAGTACGTTTTAAAAGCGTCGATTCGCCAGTCTCGGGCGAGTAAATTCGTGTGAATCTACCAATAAGCACTTTTACTTTCATACTTCTCTATTAGTCGTCATCTCAGTAGTCACTCCCTTTCTAGCCTTATCACCCATGTCAATAGGTATGAGGTATGTCTGTGTAGTTTAAATGATTTGATTTTGTTTATTAGACAGTACACAAGTAATGTCTTTATTCTTGCTCACAAAAGAGTCTCGGATTTCAAAGTAAGACGATATTCGTTAACAGTCCATTGGCGTGCCAGTAGAGATGTCCTGTGCCCATTCAACTTTTGCAAATTCAACGACTTGTACAGTTGTACGGTACAACTGTACAAGTGTAATTTCCACTTCAGATATTCACAAAGGTACAGCTTGTACCTTTGTGAATATCTGAAGTGGAAATTAATCAGGGCGAATAAGCAGGCAGGTATATATTTGCAATCATTACAAGTAAATAGAGATGACCTGATCAGCTGGTCTATTCTGTAGAAATCTTATTTACAGTTGTCTTAGAACGAAAGTAAATTCGATTGATATTAAAATACTCGTTTCGCACACAATATTTACATTTCGCATGCTTAATGGAACATTGACCCATTAGTAGATGGGTCAGAATTATTTCCGGATTTTTTACTCAGGTCTCATGAATAGTTAATTTACGTTCAGAATACAAGCATTCATGATTAATTAATAATCAAATCAAATCACTTTTTAAATTTTATGCGTCAACAAGTAGGATATGTCCTCATAGCAAAATCTTCTTTTGCGATATCCCAAAAGTCGTCTGTTTTGAGTATTCCATTAAGCATGCGTTTATAGTTTCAAGACTTTATTTATATCTATGGGTGATATACTAAATGTACTTGCCGCATACATATGCAGAATAATAGTATTCTCGATTAAAAAAACCTTCCAATAAACGTTACGTTTACCTACTTACCGCGACCGCTAGGGCCTCTCACAAACGCAATGAACAAATGATTCCAATGCAATGACTCAATCCTACCATCACATGATTTGATATCCTATTACATCGAAGCCCAACTCTTTCAATAATGAAGAGTCAATTGGAAGGTCTTCTCACAATGTATGTAATGATTTTTCGCCTGCAAAGTCAAGGTTCGAATCCGTACCAAGATGTATCATATTATAATGTCACTCTGCAGTGTTACCAACTTCAATTTAGAGCAACGATATGCATTTCAAGATGTCAATTCAGTGATACCAACGTCAATATGTAATCTAATATTGTTTGTTATGTGGCTGTCTGGTATTTATCAGTAGCATAGCAACTAAATAGTAAAACGATTCGCAAGTGGGCCAAACCTATCAATTTGTTGTAAGTTGATTTGAATACGATTCAGATGACCACACATTAAGAATCAGACTTTGGCGCCTGCTTACATAACTTTTTTTTTCTCTCGTATCACTCGACGTATAATAAGAATAGATCAAGTCGTTATAAAAATATTAGACAGTCAGCAAGGTGGGAAGTAGCGGGGCTGACCTGCATTTAAGTAGCTTTTCGTGGAGGCTGTTTTAATGGACGCCTTTTGTGGCTTTTGCTTACCCCCATGGGAAGAAGGCGTGAGTTTGTATATGTATGTACCCAATCTTACATCATCATCATCATTCAGCCGAAAGACGTCCACTGCTGGACATAGGCTTCGCCCAAACACCTCCACTTCGACCGGTTCTGTGCTTCTCGCATCCAACGGGTTCCTTCGGCCTTCACAAGGTCGTCGGTCCACCTTGTGGGAGGCCTTCCAACGCTACGTCTTCCGGTACGCGGTCGCCATTCCAAAACCTTTCGGCCTCATCAGCCATCTGATCTGGCAGCAATGTGCCTTACCCACTGTCACTAAAGTTTGGCAATTCTTCGGGCGATGTCGGTCACCTTGGTTCTCCTGCGGATCTCTTTATTTCTCATTCGATCACGCAGAAAAACTCCAAGCATAACCATTGCCCTTTGGGTGCCTTTCAGCCGTCTAATAAGGCCCATGGTGAGCGACCACGTTTCAGTCAATCTTACATAGTAAATATGTTTTTAGTGAACTTCTAACAAACGCATGTTGATCAACTCGGACACTATCTTCTTTCATTAATAAACCACCGTACATAAAGCTTCTTATCTTAGGTTTCAAACTAGTGTAACCAACTTAATGTAATTACAATTAGCTTATGAAAGTACTAAAGAACTACTCGTGCACTGAGTTGAACGTGGTTGAACTGTTCTGCTCATTAAAGTGCAATCAGTTCAAATGGCAAAGTTTCCTTGGTAACAGGATAATCATGTTCCAGATGTGTCCCAAAAGATTCTTTGTGTGATATCCGGCTATTATATGACACATGAACTGGGTATAGAAGATCTTTGATAGTCGTTACGAGGGCGGAAACCCCGAATGCCTGACAACCAGCCTTGCCAAAGGGTTTCATGTTACCCGGTAACCGGATTGTGAAAGTATTCATAAAGGTTGCATTTCAGCACCATTTATGGGCTGTAATCTCTACAGTGCCCGTCCAGCCGGTCGATTCTGTTAGGATCTCACCGTGAGAAGTTAGGCGAAGTGAGCTGTCATTCCATCTGATGCTATAGGGATTTACACTAATGACAGCTCACTCCACGCTCACTTCACCTAAGTTTTCACGGTGAGATGGTTACAGAATCGCACTGCAGGTCATCTCGCCATCTGTTTCTGGGCCGCCCCGGCGGCGCCGTCCATCTTCAGGCACCTTGTGTGGAGACCTTTGCCCAGCAGTCATCGTGCATGCAGCTGATGTGATCCGCCTAATCCCATTCGATCCTGGCCTGGCACCCATCTTTCCAACTTCCAGTATGCCCGTTTTGGGACTCATAGGTATATGACTTAGCATAGCTTAGCATAATCAGCCTATATTGTTCCCACTGCTGGAACACAGGCCTCCTCTCTGTGAGAGGGAGCGAGCCGTAATCCACCACGCGGGCCCAGTGCGGGTCCGGGTTGGTAGATGTCACTTGTCTTCGAATCGGTTCTAGGACATGTCGATTTCCTCACGATGTTTTTCTTCACCGTTTGAGAGCAGTGGTGATGAAATTATTTACACGAAGTAAAGCGCCTGTCTGGGTTCGACCCCACGACCTCTTAAGTTGGGGTCATTGCCACGGGGCCACCACTGCTGCATATTATGACTTACCTACTCTAAATCCATTCTCTATATCTATTGTCGTAGCAAAATTGAGGGGCCCGTGGCTAAATAATAACAGCCGCACAGGTCGATCGATTAGGTTAAACTACGCTTGCCACGGTTAGTCTGTGGATGGGTGACCATCTTTACATACCGAGACCCCTCCGTGCCTCGGAAAGCAAGGCTGTCATTCGTTGATCTTTGACAGTCGTTACGGGTCGTCAGAAGCCCGGAAGTCTGACAGTCAGTCTTACCAAGTGGTATCGTATTACCCAGTAACTGGGTTGTGGAGGTGAGATAGGCAGTCGCTCCATGTAAAATACTGGTATTCAGCTGCATCTGGTTAGACTGGAAGCCGACCCCAACATAGTTGGGAAAAGGCTAGGCAGATGATGATATTGTCGCAGCAAAATTGAATCGTCATAATTATTCTGTGATGAAACCTAGTCAATTTGCCCATTTGTATGTATGTAAACATTCACGTAAGCTGCTAGTTGTCTAGGGTCAAAGTCGACCGTTCATTGATGACGATGAGTAATGCCCCTAATAATTGCTATCGGTTGTTTACAATCTAATTTTGGTATGTTGCAATGAATTGATTTCGGGCGTACTCATTATTTAGTGTTGATTCAACATGGTCAAGTATTTTATGTTCTTTGTTTTATTTATTTTTCAACATTTTCGCAGCCGCCATCTTGGATTTTCATTTTGAACTTCGTTCCTGCCGGGAGTCCCCCGACCCCACACGTTTTTATCTTTTTGCTCGGTTCCTATGGGGTGCTAACGTGAAGTTAAATAGCGTTCCTCAAGAATTAGGCTATCAAGTGAAAAAATATTTTTTCAAATCCGACTGGTAGTTCCATGCCTTCAAACAAACAAAACAACAAACTCTTCAGCTTTATTATTAATCTGCGTTTATCATACAGACAACGCCATAACAGACACGAGTACACATCACTAGCACTTCTGCTTACCTCATGGAAGTTGAACGTGACAACACTATTGTATGCACCAAACCATCGGGTTGCCTCTTGCCTCATGCGCACAATGATACTACACTACTTACATATATTATTATATATTTAGATCATTGTTTTCAATTTGATTACTAAATTTCATTGCGCACCTATACGTATACCTACTTTTGACTAATTTTTGATAATGAATTAAGTTTGATACAAATTAGGTTCCTTTAAAGAAGCAGAGACATCCTAGTAGACTTGTAGGGTATCAGGTTGGATCGCCATTTAAATCTAAAAACAAAGATGGCAAATTATATTAGAAACGCTGTGCGTCATGATTTTTACTGGATAGAATAGGATGCCAATGAGAGATACATAGATAGAATACTCTATTATGTACACCATAAAAATTACAGATATAAAACAATCAAAGTAAAGAAAGATTAATCTTCGTCGTTGATTAGATTAATCGTGTGTGAGATTTAATAAAGACTACAATATTATCAGGTTATACAAACGTGCCTTAGTCAACTGTGCAATAATAAACTGAATAGGTTTTTTAGCTCATTCTTCTTTGTTTACTTCGAGTCCTCTATCGACGAGCTTGAGTACATTAATCTGACTGTCCAACGAACAGGCTACAAGTTACAACAATATCTGCCTCAGAGCCCCACATCAAATACAATGACTCACTCAATAACCAAGCAAGAGCTAAACCAGTAAAGCAATATAATCTCAAGCTTTAAACTTACTTTGTTTTTAAAGACTTCCAAGAAGCTCCTCATTTTTGTCCACATTGTATGCAAGAAGGAAATCACACAAATTCGCTCGAATAATCCGCAAGCTTACAATTTAGTTCACTTTGACCTACAACGCCCTGATTGTGAAACTTACAAAGTGTATCAATGAACTAAGTAGAGGCAGGGAAGCTTATTCTTCATACTTTGTTGGTAAAAAAGAGTTACATACGATCTATCTTGGACCCCCGCAGTAAACTATAAATAACGTTTGCGGGGGGATACTGACGTAATTACAACTGTTGATTACATTATAACATCACGGCTGTAATCTCCGAAAGGTTACGCACAAGTGTAAGTACCTCACCGACATACTGCCAGTTAAGTCCCATGTTATAGGGGGCGAGCCTAATACCATAAACCGGGCACAAATCCAGACTCCTCAAATCATTCATAAGACCTGGTGCCCCAAAATCCCTGAGAGCAATTCAAGCAAGATAAATAACACGCATTGTTACTTCATGCGTTTTTTCCTGTTCAAGTTCAAGGCGAAAAGATACATGGTTGAACGCACGGCCACGCTACGAGGAATAAAACAGCGTCAGTTTTAGTTAGTCATAGTAGAATTAGTTTTTTTTTTAAATAAAAAACATTGATATTTAATTTTTTTTCTTCTCTTTGCGTCCCGACACGAGCCTTGCCAAATATGGCAACCCTAGTCATAATGGCAGTGACCAGCCAGTTACAAACAATGTTTGTAGAGACTATAATATTGTTGATGTTCCTCTTACTCACAACAATAACGGAACTAAACAGCTCATCGAATAAAAACAAGACAAAAACGACAGCAACAAAGTGGCCACAGCACTCGCAGGTGAGGCGATATCCGTTAAAACGTATGGACTAATAAAAACACTTTACTCAATGTATGTGAGCACAAAGTACTACAATCTACAATGTATTGAGTTTGTTGTCCAGCGCTTACCGACGACATTGTCCTATAATGTGGGGGGGGGGGGGGGGGGGTGCAAGTGAGAAATGAATGGCGGAGGAAAGAAGAGTATTTTATTGAATGCAGTTGAAGGAACTGGTGGTGCTTAGAAAGTCAATGCTTTCATTTAGGATTTAATAAAAATAATTTATTTAAGTCAGACACAGTGATCCATATTTATGTTATAAAGTAAACTTAAAAATTATGTTATTTACCAAGGAATAAAATACATGCCACAATCTCAGACCAAATAAAAAACCAAGAGGGCTGTCAACAGTAAAGTGAAGCCGGTTTCGTAAATATGTGTGCACTTAGTGTTTGTTGACGTAGTTTGATTGTAAGTTGTAAATTAGTGTTTGTTGACGTAGTTTGATTGTAAGTTGTAAATGTGTGCCTGTGTGCGTGTATGCACAGAGCGGAGACGTAATTTTGGCATACCTCACTGCATCGTTCTTAGCGCTCTGTCTTGGTTTTTATTTGGTCTGAGGCCACAATAATATTATTATAACTAAATAGAAAAGTTGAAGTACCTACATAAAAACAAATTGTAAAATAAATTCATAAGTTAAATCGCAAAACATAATTAAATCACATAAGTACTTACATTAAACATATAAATTCGCTTTTTATTCGCTTTATTTAGCTTGTTTCGAATTTACAAACGAGGTAGTCCTAAAAACTGGACTGTGGCAAGTTTGTACTTGGTTGTTTGCTGACCAAAACCTTTATAGTTAAATTGAAATTCGATCCACATGAAAAAAAAAAACCTATTTGGTTAGTATTTTCCGAGTTCAGTTCTGTGCTGGGAAGTTTGTTGCGCCACTTCTTCCCAGCTAAAGCAAAGTAGTGAAGGGTGGGCGTTTTAATGGACTGTCGTATGTAACGTTTACGTTCAAAATGCACTTCTCTCGGGCCTAGTTTGAATAAATAACTTTGATTTAATTAAGCCATAATCTCCCTTAACGACCGTTTAATGAAAATCAATCAATATTTATCTTGTTACCGCTTGGCGCTTCTACCAAAGCCACCTAATGAATAAATAAAGAACATTTATAGCAGTTTTTACAATGTTTGTCTTCAGAAACGCGTTCGTTGACATAAGACATTGCTTTTATTGCGCTTTATAGGACCAGCCTGTCGGCAACGGGATTCCAGCCTTACATTGTTGATATTGTTTGTTTAGTTGCCACGAACAAAGTATGCGTAGTAACAAAGTATATTATGGCTAGTTCTCTCTTGGGATTTCCTCTGATTGATGAATCTTTTGTTTCTGTAAGCCAAACAATAACAATTAAATTACAATGACTGCTAATGGACGAATTCTCTGGAGGTCAATCCACTTTGTAACCGATCAACAAGTTTCGGGATCCGTTCCAAGGATTAGAAGTTTAAGGAGAGGCCTTGGGAGGGTCATTATTCTTCTTCATAAAACGAGCAGCCAAGTTCAAGGTTACGTTGATGTTATCATCACGTAACCGGCCTATAATGTGTCCACTGCCTGCGGGTACTCGGGACTCTCAATCTGTTAGAGGGAGAGGGCCGTGTGTACCTAATATCCAACTCGGGTTTATTGCGGGTTGGTGAATGTTCGAAATTTTGGTGAAACTCAAAGCATTTATTCCAATTAAACCATTTACAATCACTTTTGAATTGTCAAGGACTCGGTCAGTCGAAGAATGAAGCTAGTTGCCCATTCCAAAGCGTAGTTCCTATGGAGAAGAACGGTGATATGATTTGAGGACATGCCGGTTTTCTTCTAATGATCCTCCTTCACCGTTTAAGTTCCAGTCAGTCAGTTTGTGTAATTTGAGAGATTGAAGTTAGAAAATATCTAAATTTCTCTTATCTTTGTTACAGATGCTGCAGGAGAAGCGCCTGTGCATCCTCGGCGCAGAACTCTCCGAGCTGGACATATTCGAACGGCTGATGCGGTTCGCAGGCTCGCAGCTCAGGCTGTTACAGTGTTTTCAGGTAAAAACATTACTTTTATTAAAGCCAATGTTGCTGTGTGCTCTGAGATGGCGGATAATAGAGAGGTGTATGGAAAAATACATACAACAGCCTACTCAAGATGTACAGAATAAATTTCAATCAAATCAACTCAGCCTATCCTAATGGACTGCTCCATTGCTGGACATAGGCCCCTTAGGCAGCGCCACAACACCCTTTCCTCCGCCTTCCGCTTCCAGGCTGTCCCACCCACCTTTTTCATTTAATTTTCTACAATCTTTGTTCCATAATTTTGTATCAGTGTGTAGCTACAAAACATACTACACATTGAGTACTTAATTGTAGCTACTGCGGCGACAAATGTAAACAATTGGGCTGAGAGCAGGACGATAATGACCTACTTGTGCAATTGTGCATTCTGAACTGTGCAAGTTGGCTAGGATTCATGTGTTCTTTAATTTTGAACTATGAACTACATACACACGGTGGCAGGGACATCGACGCCCAACCTGTTAACAGTACATGATTCTGAACCCTCTGCGTTGAAAATTTTCGTTAGTTATTAGAAAAAAATGTGCTGAATTCATGGTTATATCCATCCATATCAACTGTATTCTAAATCAAATATTTTCTTGTTGCCTCCCAACCCATTACGTCATAAATATTATCTAAACTGAAGTTTCTGACGCAAAACCTGTCTTAAAAATTGATTCTATTACGTTGAAAGGAATGTTATAGCAGGCTGTCCAAACAGATAAATCTCCTGTCACGTAGATACACAATATAGTAGCCTGTGTTTACGACGGACACAATGTCATAATCATCACAACTAGTGGTGCACGCTCCGTTGAGCACTAGGGCTGGCAGCTGGCAGACGTATTAGATCATTAATCACTCTTACATCATTCGTGTGTGTTTGTTACCCCTTAGTTGGATAAACCCAAGTCTTGTCGGGCTTCCCGGCCGTGTTATGTACAAATCATCACATCACACACATCTCAAAACATCACAAACGTCATCATCATCATCTACACACAAATTAAAGTCGCTTTTCGTGTCTGTGTGACCGCGTTGTTCTTCTAAACTTCACAATGGATTTTGGAGCGCTTTTCGCCTTCATTTAGAGCGTTTATTACGGAAGGTTTTTAATATTTAACTTAGACATAGCACACAAATCTCGATGTTTTGACTTGTTCGTTATTGCACCCGTGCGTGCGAAACAGGGGCGAGTCGCTAGTCCACAGTAATATAAAGATGATAATCGTCATTGCAACTTTGTACCTTATCTCTGATAGCCAAATTATGATAATTATGCATATTAATTCAAAAAATTATATGATACAAAGAATTAGAGATAACGATTGTTTATTTTGCAGTCGGTGCTTGTAGGACAATAGGTATATTATTATATCTCATACAGAAGCAATAATTGAAAAATACATAAACTCACGCCTTCTTCCCACGGGGGTGGGCAGAAACTACAGAACGCCACCTGCTTACGAATCCTTCCATGTATAGGTAGCGTAGCCCGTAGGTAATAAATCATGATGTCTTCCATTTTTATAAACGTTTATTATTATGAATCAAATCTGCAATGCGCCAATAAAACAATAGAGATGTTTAATAATTAGATTAGATGATCTTCGGTATCAAAGCTCAACGTAATATTCTCATAACAAATCGCCCATATTGTGTGTTAAAAATATTCATAGTATACACAGATAACCATAGACAAGTATGTAAACATCGCATGTCTGCGATTATTACCATGATTATTACAAAATAAAATATGAACAACTCCGTGTTCCGGACGATATACATAAACTTCGACCAGGTGTTCAGACCATGGAAGTAAACATTACAAACTAAATACCGTGACGTAAATCACCCGATATGCATGCCTCTTTATCCGAATTGGCAATGACGTATTTTCATCATTCATAGGATTTGGCGGGCTGAAACTTGTCAAAACTAAATGAAGACCCTTTCTTACTGCATAGCTCAATTATTATTATTTATTATTATTATTATAAGCCTGTGTTGTCCAAACTAAATTAAAATTAATTTGTTAGCTCAATTAAATTTCGCTAAATGAAATTACAAATATCTTTGTAACGAAGCCTTTTAAAGTACAAAAAAAAACTATGGAAGCGTTTCAATTCCAAAAAAAAGTTTTAAGTGTCAAATGATGATCTGCGACCAGGGTCTAGTCCCTAAGCTTCTAGTCCGTAGTATAGGCCGAAGTTACGAGCGTGTTCTGTCCTCCTCTGTAGCACTTACAAGAGTAGTTAGTTCGGGGCCCGAACTAAGAACGATTAACAACACGATTTGACAGTTGTCCCTACAACCGCTGACATTTTTCCCGGCGGAAATATTTAATTTGA
The DNA here is from genome assembly GCA_963669345.1 of Gortyna flavago. Lineage (NCBI taxonomy): Eukaryota > Metazoa > Arthropoda > Insecta > Lepidoptera > Noctuidae > Gortyna > Gortyna flavago. The sequence continues at coordinate 1,806,826 of OY770139.1, forward strand.
CACTTCACGGATCAACTGCTTTCGTACGGGCCCGTATCTTTGTTGAAGGACTGACGGCCGAACCCAATAACCTATTTTCGCTACTGATGGTAGCCAGTATAATTATAACTGCCAGTATAATATAATCATACAGATCGCTACTGAATACTGATACAGATTATTTCGACGTTAAAACCAGAGATAGATAGGTTTTTCTACCTCCAGTAAGTATGCCAAAACTGGTGATAGGTAGGTATTGAGTTCGGCCGTTAGAAAGCAAACCCCCTGAGTAGGTAACACGATGGACAGAAAACTTCTTACAAACGCCCAATGATAGTGCAAAGCGCTGCAGTACAAAACTTAGAAGCTTAGCTTCTGAGAGGGGTTACTCTGTTACGCGACGTTCGTGCTAATTCGGCAACCTGAAGTTTACCGAAGCGCAAACCTTTACTGGTTTGACTGTACCTTATATTGTTAATATTGTTATCCCCAGGCAGTGATAGAGCATGGGTCGAAGCTGTCATCGGAACTGGCCGTCAGCTACCTGAACAAGGCTGACAGTCCTCGCCACAGCAAGACTTCACTCATACATCTTGGACTCAGACTCGGTAAGTAAGTAGTTAATATGGCATTTAAATAGCCTCACGAATACCCTATCCACGGTTGGCAATACTTCGAATTTTGGACAATTCGAAGTCGATATGAACTCGGGTGTTTAGTTGTGATTCAGATGCATTGCGCAAATCCTCTAAAGGTATAAAAGATACAACCGGCTATCTTGAAAAGGCGAGTTAGACACAACAGGTGAGGCGTGCTAAATAAACACTTTCGGGTCGGCATTAAAGCTCAGTCGGGCGCGGCAAAATCGTATATCCGAGTATGTAATACTTGCTTCGGGTCGGCTTTGAAATGGTCAACAAATACTGCCGAACCGAATGTGGCACCCGAACAAGCGTATAACAGGCTTAACTCTGCAAAACTATTGTTCCTTTAAAAGGCAAACTACAAATCCGCGACCAAAAGCGCGATCAATTCACAAATCAGTCTTTAAGTATCTGTGCAAAAAGTGCCAGTGTGCACAGAGGGTTAAAATTTTCCTGTCTTTTATCAATTCTTAGCATATCCGACACCGAAAACAACCCACAGTCGTTACGAGGAAGCGGGAATATAAAAAATTGCACGTAGATTAGTCGCCTACGGGAGATTACATCATGTAGGTACTTCTAAATTAAAGATTAGTGGGAAATACACTGTCATAAGCATGAGCATAAAAATGACACATCGTTTGTGATAAGTCCCTTAGTTTGTTAGCCTGTTGCCTCATATAATAGTAACCACATTAGTTTTATGCTCTGGGTATTGTGTGACCAAAGCGAAATTAATAATAGGGGGTGGGTTATCAATTCAGGACTACCATTTTTTATTATTTCTGTCCCCAAGCTCTTACTGTGTTTATTTATTTATGTATATACTTTATTGCACAGAAAATACATAACAAAAAAAAAATACTTGTACCACTACAAAACATACAATCGGCGACCTTATTGCTTTCCGCGATTTCTTTATTTATTTAAATTTTTTCCCACAAAAATGGCACAAAGGCGGACTTAATGCCTTAGCTACCAGTCAACGGTGGTGAAGAGATTAGATGGCTCTTCCAGGCAACCGTGAAATGCACAGTGATTGCGTGGACATAAAAAATTAGGTGTGTTCCCGTTTGAAAGCTATGGGATTAAGCACACGAAACATTTCAACTTTGCCTCTGGGATGGCAACGTACCTATCAGCGACGCTTCTGGCAGCGGTGACCACTTCCCATCAAGTGGACCGTTTTTTTATTTACCAGCAAACATTGAAAACAGAATCTTCAACTACTCAATGACCTGGGACACAGGAACAGTGCATAGTACCTATCTGGTCACTAGTATTCATGTTCATTGTCTGTGTCCTTCCAGGTGGTTTCCTGAACGAGGCTGGTTGGTATGCGGACGCGCAGCGAGTGCTGCTGCGGGTTCGCGATCTCTGCCAGGCGATGCCACAGTCTACGCACTATAAGAGGCTCACATTAGAATGCTGCCATAGGTAAGACATCCAATAGTTTATTTAAAAGTATTAAAAAAACAACATCATCGTTCAACCCTTATTCCAATTTATTTGGGGTCGGCTTAGCTGTCATATCAGAAGTAACCCCCCAAGCACTGGCACTTTTTAGCCGTATCATTTTATCTTTCATTTCTTCTGTGGTAACCTATAAGTGAAGGAGTGCACCTACTTATTACCTGATATTGCACTTTATTTTATGTGTGTTGTATTGTGTACATCTGGTTGGAGATCCTAAATAAATAAATAAAATATGCAATCTGTTTAATAATTATGACTTTTGCACTTATGGTAATCTGATGAATAGTTATGCGTAAATGTTGCTAAATGAATAGGTACTTTTCATGCCATAGACTTGACTCATGTTACACCTAAAACAAGTCCAGAAAATCTATACTTAATGTTATAAGAGGTCAAATTTGTAAGTTTGTAAGTAGAGGGTAATCTTCGGAACTTCTAATCCGATATCGATTTTTTTTTACACTAATGCGAAGCTACAGTGTTGCCGACTCTCATAGTATAATTTTATGATAAAATAAGAAATTTCACGCGGACGAAGTCGCTGACAGAAAATACTCACAATGTTATTCAAACTGCACAGTCGTCTAATTAATTCCAGTCACAAGCAACCAAATGATTCATTACACCTCAGCCTTTCCTTGCTAAGATCACGTAAACATAGTCCTCTTATCCTCTTACTTTCCTAGCAGCCTGGTACAAATCCTACATTTACTAAGGTATTCAGATCACGTAACTATGTTACTTTGATAATACACGATATATTGTGACGATATTTGCATAACTGATGCACATAATGACTGCTATTTAACGATAGTATATAACTTAACAACGCAACTACTATTTTTGATGTTAAGGAAATTACATCAGTGTGAAGTTTGGAGGTTCCTTCTTGTTTTAAATAAAAAATGAAAGCCATTCTTTTTAGAAAGGTTTCCTAGCTGTAAAAAGATATTCTACATCTTTTGTGCATACTGTTTTTTTTTTTTTGTGTAACCGGGCCTGTCCGGCAATAATGACAAACTTCTATCCCCCATTTACTAAACCCCCTTATTTTCAAGAGATCTTACTTAGTGCTTCTTTATAAAAGTAATTCTTGTAATAATGTCAAGCTAGAACCAACGGTTTAGGCTAAACGTTGTCTGTGTGAAGGGCAGGTGTTCTGGCGGACTCTCTTACGTAATTTTGACGTTCGAAAAGAGCTGATTCTCAGCCTAATTTGAATAAATTACTTTTGATTTTGATTCTGTCAGTGAATAAAATTTACGTTTTTTATTAAGAAAAATAAATGAATAACGTTTATAAACGTCCTTCCCAGGTTATTAAACACACAATCAGCGTACTGCTGCTTCACCGGAGCCGCGGCCACATACGAGCTCGCGTTGGACCTGCTCGGCATGCCCGAAGACTTCATGACGGAGTGGCCTGAAGGACCCATAGCGCTCGGTGACGTCTCCGAGAACGACCGCGAGCTACAGACTGAGGAGTACAAAGCTGACTCCAAGTATGTACCTATAAGTTACATTATACATAAATTGCTGGTAGCAATCATAGGTAAATTTTGGTGTGAAAATCAGCCATACAAGCGTGATCTGTGCCTTTTGAAATCTATGGGTCAGTTCACACCGAAACGTGACTGCGCGCGCTTTTTGAGATAGCGTCACAATAATCAGCCTATAATGTTTATTTATTTTAAAATATATTTGGGACCCCCACAACAAGCCCTTTTATTTGATATGTCGCACGGTACAGTTTGCAGAACTATTTTTATTCGATTTTCTAATTTGCCTCCCGAAAAGTAACCCACATAATCAAAATTCATTTATTAGCGATAAACATGACGCACAGAAAAAACATAAACACAAAATAACAAGTTGGGTTAAAATGTTCAGTTCACTGTTTAATCGTCCCACAGCACTAAATATGCTGTTTTTTTGTAGCTAGACCGTCTCCATGGGCCCTTTTATGTGTCAATTAAATATGTCAAAGTGAATTTGAGACTTTGGATTTATATTCGTTTCAGTACAAATTATTATTGACAAATGATTTTTCTTTTGCCTCAGATGTTATTTCAGGTATGTAATGGTTTATATCTTCATAATATTACATTAAATAAAATAAAATTTAATTTAATTTAAAATGAGCTTATTTTTAGCTTTTCAGTTAGTTTTAGTTTAAGGTTGCAGTCGGGTTTTTTAAAAATCATAAATCATTTATTTCGCCAGAGACATGGTATAATTGGTGTTACAATAAAGTAGTGCTTTACACATCTCACCTATAGGAGGCATGCGAAAATTTACTATTAGTTACAGTAAAAATAAAATACAAATGTTCACAAATACAATAGATCAATACATAGTTTATAGGGATTAAGTCTTAAAGTTAAAAAATTCACCTAAGGTATAAAAACAATTCTCTATTAACCATAATTTAATTTGCTTTTGAAACTGATATATTTAGTTTTTTTAATTACTTTTTTTTTTCAAGACATTATTATATTTTACAAAACAATTGCACACCGAACAGCGCCTCCCTATCAAGTCAATGTACTATTCTTGTACAGTCCGTTCACAATTATTTTACCTCTGACAGCAGCAACCTAACATCAACCTTATTGTGACGAAAATAAAGATCACAGTGATTTTGACAGACCTGTCAGTGGCAGCAAACAAACTGCAACCTTATTAAAATGAGAATAAAGATCACTGTGTGGCGTTGAAAGTAATAAGGTGTGTATGTATGCGATAGTGTATCGTTTTTGCCGATCAACCTGTTGACTTATGCCATGTCGTGTGGCAGCGGGCGGGGCGCGGCGTGGCTGGCGGCGCGCGTGTGCAAGGAGTTCAGCGCGCTGTTCTTCGTGCGCTGCGACTACTCCGCCGCCTACGACTGGGCCATGCGCGCGCTCAAGCTGCTCACGCCGCACACGCCGCCCAAGTAAGTCTTATAGTCTCTACAATTAAAGTTTTAACACTAGTTTCAAATTAAACTATTGAGACCACTAAAACTGACTAAAGTCCTTCCTTACCATCTCATTTTCGGCATCAGCGCCACTAAAATCCATGAAAGTGAGACCACTGACGAAAATATTGCAGTTCTGTGGCCGTCCTCTTAGATTAGTATCTGCATCTCCGAAAACTAACATATCCACCAATGTCGAAATGGATTTTTTCAAGGCCACGTGAAGTGACTTCAACCACGTTCTTTCCAGGATAACCATCGAAGTCCTCCGCGCATGCGGCAAGGCGTGCGTTGTCAAGCGCCGCTTCGGCTCGGCCGGCGTGTTGGTGCGGCAAGCTGTCGCCCTCGCGAGGCGAGCCTTCGGTCCGCAGCACCCACGATATGCTGCAGCCCTACTGGATCTAGGGTTCTACCTGCTGAACATCGACTCCATCGTGCATAGTGTGGCTGTGTACGAGGTAATGTCACGCGCAACAATATCCTAAACAGCATTTTGATAAACTAAAAACAAAAATAGACAACGAAAGTCGCTTTTTTTTGTAATTCCGAAACAAAGTCAGATCTGTCCATAGAATTACATTGAAATGGTCAGTCAAATCATAAATTATGAGGACCAAACTCATCCATGATATGATATTTGTCTTCTGAAAGTTGTCGTCAAAAAAAAAAACATTACCAACTACAATTTAATAATAATCTTGCATTCAATTTATACCAATTTTTAATTTCGTCTCCAGGAGGCTCTATGCACTCTTCGCCGCGTGTTCGGTCGCAGCAGCTTGCACGTGGCCACAGCACAAGAGGACCTCGCGTACGCGCTGTACGTGCTGGAGTACTCGTCGGGACGCTTCTACAAGGCGCGGGACCACGCCGAGCGGGCCATACGGATCATTGAGGTACGACATTTGCTTAACATTTTAAATTTTTCTAAGAACCTGATACTTGTTGACAGGCCTACACTGTCCTCTCATACCTATTAACACTGTAATATTATAATATTCTATAAGAGCTAGCACGCACTAGCGACTTTTTGTTGACCGATAGTGTGATCATTCGGAAATTAGTATGGAGCTATCAACGGTTTTTAATCGTTAAATAGAGTAACCGTTCTTACCGGCTCTTCTCCATAGGAAACGGCCAATTGGGACCGCGCCCCTAGCTTCTAACGTTACATAAGTGCCCATGTAGGATAATGTGAAAAAAAAAAATTTTTGACATGCTTTAGAGATCAAGGACCGATATTAACAACAATAATTTTCAACATTTCACAATGCGGCGAGAAAGTAAACCAGAAAATATAGATTTAGACTGACGATCAGGCTACTGGACACTTTAAAATTAATAAAAAACACAAATTAATTAAAGATCATTAATAATCAAAGGCACGAGAGGATACGATCGTATATGTTAGGTTACGATAGGTTTACACAAATTGAAACTAAAACTATTTCGTGTATAATTTCAGAACCTGGTGCCCCCGGACCACTTGCTGCTGGCGTCTGCCAAGCGGGTGAAGGCTCTCATACTGGAGGAGATCGCGCTCGACACACCGGCGGGACAGGACATGACTGGTGAGCTCTTAATAATTATATCCTCGCTTCACGTTGAACAAAAGTTGCGTAAAATTATTTCATGTTTCACACCATCACATTTAATGTAGCCAGCTATATAGGTAGTCCAAGCAACACAAAAACATGTTTATTTATTTATTTATTAAGCAAGGCAAACCAATAACATATTTAAAAAGGTAGTAACAATAGGTAATCAATAGTTTTCAATACTGTATAAATAAGTACGTCACTTATGGCTGATTTTTCAATCGACAGATAATTTTTATTTTTGGAATAAATTAACTTCTGACAGTTTTTGTATGGAAGAACTGTCAAAAATTCAAAATTATTCTTCCAATAAAACTATTTGGCGTTGTTATTTTTTATTATGCATAGTAAAATGTTTTCAATGCAATGCCACATTGTCTACGATGAAATTTGTTACCATAGTTTCCTATTGAATGATTCCAGCGCCTACTCTGCTGGAGGAGTCCGAAGCCCTGCACAAGGCGGCGCTACAGTTGTCTATGATGGCGTTCGGTGAGAAGAACGTACAGACTGCCAAACACTACGGCAACCTCGGCCGCCTGTACCAGAGCATGCAAAAGTTCCAGGTCTGGTCATAAAACACGCTTTTCTGGCTGCATTCCAGGGAAAGCACGTAAAGCCGTTGGTCCCGGTTGTCATTCCTATATATTTGAAAGTCGTTAAGGGTAGTCAGAAGCCTGAGTCTGACAACCAGCTCTCCCAAGTGGTCGGTATCGTGCTGTATCATAAACTTACTACATAACGCGACACCCCTTGGTAAGACTGTTTAATCTGATTATTTCTGACCTCCCCAACGCAGATACTAGGTTCCATACTTTATGTTCACATAACTCAACCATATGTATGGAACAGCTGAGTTTTGTATAGTAATAATTGTTATTAATGGTGGCTTCAATGATCCCCAGTTATTTAAATTACATATTTTATAATATCATTATTATATTTATCTCTAACACATTTGTAATAATTCCAGGCCGCAGAGGAAATGCACCTGAAGGCGATAGCCATAAAGGAGGAGCTCCTAGGCCCCGAGGACTACGAGGTGGGCCTCAGCATCGGCCACCTGGCCTCGCTCTACAACTACCACATGAACATGCATCTCGCCGCCGAGAAGCTGTATCTAAGATCTATTTCTATCAGTAAGTATACCAGAAAGCCAACCGGTGCCATTGCGTTGTCAAAATCATTGAACCATAAATATAGACCCATAACACAATGTATTCTGCAGTATAGATTGTGTTCTATTCTGGTTGTTTCATGTACGAAACAAAAATGTATATAGGCAATACCTAGGCAAGCAAGATTTATAGAGCGCACTTTTGACTTTAATTTGGTAAGTAAAATAAGCGTCACATACGACTATGAACTTTATTCGTATTAACTTAACGTTCATATTCGTATGCACCGCTTGCTCACTTTTGCTTATACGAATATGAACATTATAAAAAAACAACATTAAAAAGCGTCTCATATAAAGGTTTTATATGAGACGCTTGGTTTACTTATCAAAGTCAAAATAGCTCTATGAATCTTGCCCTATGACCTGGGGAAAAATGAATGTTATATTTTATTCAATGAAACTACTTGAGGTCGTCAAACGAGATTTATCTTTATATTTTTATTAGTGTGTGTAAAGTCGGTTTACGGAGGATAATTATTTTACGTGATAATGTCATAAGAGATAGATGCGTCGCAAGCCGAACGCTTAGGCCGATCGTGCCTCTCTATCGCTTGCTCAGGCGTAACGTGACAAAGAGTCATGCTTTTTCGTGCGTGCAGCCGGCGTTCATCGATTTATAAGACGTTATCACGTCAGTAAAAAGCTTTGTAATAAATACAACACTACATTTCAGGTCTGAAGTTATTCGGCGAGCGCTACTCGGGGCTGGAGTACGACTACCGCGGGCTGGTGCACGTGTTCACGCAGCTCAAGCGACACGACCGCGCCAACCACTACAACAGGCAGCTGCAGCACTGGCAGGGTATGTGACGACATGTTTGAACTCAGAATTTTACATATTTATAAAGTTTTTGAGAACAACAAATCCAATGTTTTTAATGACAAAGTTCAAATTCGATTGCAAACGATTATGGACCTCTTCATTAAAATCTTAGGGCTGATTTTTCAATATAATATATATTACATGGATAATTATTATGTGGTTAGACACACTAGCAGCTAATTAGCTGATGCGTGTGTATCGTATAGCTTGGAGATATTTAGTTTGTCCAGACGATAATACATGACAGTTTGGCTTTTTTTCTTATGAAAGTTGTTAAACTGCAATATTTATTCTACAGATTTTTTTTTCTTCTAACCATTGAAAAATCCAGTCTTAGGCTCTATAACGTCAGCGGAATTGTCCGAAAGGGTTACCGCTACCCTGGAACATAAAGGGCTAAGGAAGGAACACGGATGGGTTTTAGTCAGTAAGAGTCTGACACTCCCTTCCGCTCCACCCAGAGCGGGAGGGGTCATTGGATGATTTCCTAAGAAGGCTATATAACGTTAAACTTATTAGAGCATAGATAGACCCTGTAGCCGACTGTTTTATAAAACTGGGACTCAATTAACACTTTAACTGTCCAGAAAGTAGACACAATAGTTAAATAATCAACCTGAACCTTATGTTATGGGACAGGAAATGAGTTAATTGGGTACCAGTTTTATAGAACAATCGTTATAGAAGTCTGTGTTCTCTTCCAGACAAACAATGGCTCAGTGAGTATACCATATATTTGTCAATATAAACATCTCTCGAGAACTCCATTCAAACATTCCTTCTCGTACCCACAGAGCTGCGAGAGCAGTCTAAAGCCGAACAGCAGCCTGCTCTAGGCGACGAGCAGATCATCCCGTTGTCAGCCTTGCACGCGAAGTTCTTCGGCCCCAACGACTGAGCGCTGCGCGTGCGCACTGAGACTCGCTCCACGTCCCCAACAGCGGACGTTAAACAGTGACCCACGGGACTATTTATATTATAAGCGTTTATTGACTACAGACAATTACAAATTACACGTTTACCGTAGTGTTCGAGGGGTTTCATTTAGAGAACTGTGCCTAATACATTGTAAGACGCACGTGGAGATATCTGTAAGTAAACTGTAAATTGACAAGTTTTAGCACAAGTGAAACCTCAATCGATTGCTAGGACGGGTTTTGTGAAGCTGATACTGAGTCAGCTCGTTATAATACTCATGCCAGTTATCGCTGTGTTCTAGCTTCTATACTCATAACGACACAACTAGCCATTACTTAATGTATCTTCGCACACGGACGCCGGAGGTAATGTTCAGAGCTCTAAACCTGCTCAAATTGTAAATACGTAACATAATCATAATCTAATCCGCTTTTCAAAACCTGTTCTAGCTTAGTTAGGTCCGGGACACAGTGTAGTGTCTTTATAACGCCAAAGGTTATGCTAAGTCATAAATTGTAAAAAATGCAGGCCATATTTATGTGATTGTGCCTAAATATTCGTCTGATTGTTTGTTAATAATGCGTTATAATGAGCTATAGTGTGTGCCGGCCGTAACATAGTGAGCGCGTAATGAATACATTAGTTGTTATGAGCTCGTGCGTATAGGATGCGACCGTTTCGGTAGCTTACTGCGTATGTTCCTCTATATAACAGAGTTACATTGTCAAAATTATTTGTTCACATTTAATTTCCGCGCGAAATTCGCTAGATGGATGCTATCTATATCTATACTAATAAAAAAGCTGAAGATTTTGTTTGAACTCGCTAATCTCTGGAACTACCAATTCTTTTTGATTTGACTATAAGCTATTTATGATCACTCTAGGACCCTCAGTAGTCGACCAAAAAGAAAAAAAATCTGAAAGAGCGCATACCGAAAACGAAATATGCTCGGGCAGGCGATGCGATGCGAACAGTGACACGTCGTATCGCATCGTTTCACGCGGACGAAGTCGCGGGAAGAAGCTAATTATAAATAAACATTAAAATTCTGAAAGAGGCTTTTAAAATTAAGTGAAAACAAATATTTTTGATACTGTAACGTTAGCGTGTGATGTTATTGTGTACGTATTTCGTGTAAATTTACTTTAGTTATTGTTGCTTTCGCGTAAATTAGATTTAGTGATTCGATGTAAAGTATGAATGTGCAATCTTTTGAGTTGAATTGTTGTATATATTGTTTGTTTGTTTGTTTTTTTTTGCCAATGTTGCCAGCAACAGTTGCTAAGGAGTACTGTAACTCATAATATTACAAGTCACTCAAGAAATTATATATAGTATTTTACTACGAGTCTGGCGTAAAACTGCATTCAATGAATCATGATTTATCTCACTGCCTTAAAAATCTAAAGATTTGTCTTGTATGTAAATTGTATAAATATCAAAAGTTAAAGCGTAGGAAAAAGAAACATATCTATTTTCGCTTTGCAGAGAAAACTATAGAAAGTTTTACTTGTTAATTAAACGCAGTGTATATCTCGTTACGTGAGGGCGGGCGAATATTAAATGTATCATACTTTATTTTCTTACATTCACAGCTTTATGTGTTTACAAGTATTTTTATGGAATTTTTTAAATATAATATTGTAATAATGTAATGTTAGAATCAGTTAACGAATGGCTGTAACGTGCGAATGGCGTGCGATTAAATAAGTTTTATGAACATGTATAGTGCAGTGTCTTTTCCTATTTACACCATCATCATCATCATTTCAGCCGAAAGACGTCCACTGCTGGACATGCTTTAAGCTAGCGGGCGGGCGGGCTAGGCGGGCCAACATCGTTTCACCTCTTAACATACTTCGGTTCACACCGCGAGCTACCGACTAACCTAACGAGCTAAGCTAACGAAATATCCGACGATTCCAGCGAAGCTACTCGTTCACCTCGTTGGCGCGCCCGCGCTTCGCTAGCTTAGCTCGCCCGCCAGCCCGCTCGCCCGGTTCGTTCGCCCGTCCTCCCCGTTTCGAGTGGACTAGTCGACGCTCGTCTTTCGAATAGCAGTGTAGTGTTTACGTATGTGAACGATGAATATGTCATATATTGACGAAAGTTCTGATGATGATTTAACTACAAATATTACAAAAAAAAAAAAATTACTACCCCCCGCTTCGCCCGCTTCTCGCGCTCCGCCCGTCGCTCGTCTGTCCGTAGTTTTCGGTGTGAACCCCATAGTTTAGCTCGCCAATATTTCGCGTAGTTTGTATAGTTTCCTTCGTTCGCTTCGCACACCCGCCTAGCCCGCCCGCCCGCTAGCTGGCGGTGTGGCCTGCGCTTTAGGCCTTCCAACGCTACGTCTCCCGTTCTCATCGGCCTTCTGTACCCTAATTGCGTTACACAATCAATCACAATCTGAATCATTTTGAAAGATATTGCTAATTGATTGCTTCACATTTTCGAGAAAAATTTATCTGCTCAACAACGTAAACAATACAATGTTGTTGAACTGTCAAAATTAAAGCCATTGCTGCTGTGTTTTACGCAATTACCCTGCTTTCTGCAAGCATTTTTCACCATCACCATATACAATACCCAATTCTATGTTTCCATAACCAAGAGAGTTGTTTCCAACGTTGAAGACAGCCCTCTATAACGTTAGAAACAACTCTCCGAAACGAACACGTTGGTAAGAGATACGTGGGGACACAGAAATGCATACCTATTTTTTTTTTTTTGCTATACTGTCCCACTGCTGGGCAAAGGCCTCCCCCAAGTCCTTCCAGGAACTCCTTTCCCGCGCCAAGTCAAACCAGCCCTCGCGGTACGCGTCCAGGTCAGACCTATAAAAGTAAATAATTTTTAACCTTTTAACCGCTTACGCCGGATTAATCCGACAAATATTTTCTAGTTCATTTCGCCAGAGTCGTATATTTACGACCAAATACCACAGCTCGTTTAATCTGCTTTTTGATTTAGGTAATGACGCTGTTTTCTATCAGGTATTTTTTTTCTTCGGGCCTTGGGGGCACGACAGCTGATATGAAGTCGGGCGATGTGTTTTTATACGTAGGGCCGTCGAATAAAAACAAACGTTGCCAAAAAAACGTGAGAAATGTCGCGATGGGTACGCAAGACGTAGATAACAAACATGGTGGAACAGGAGATCACAAAGCTCCATGGTCTGAATTCGGCCCTCGTGTGGTTGTCTGAACTCAACCTAAACCTTTACAAGAGTGTTTACCTAAATCTTCCAACGGTCTTCAAAGGAGTCCTGCCAGTTTTGCGTATGTAGTCGACATTCATATCTGAGAGAAGGGTCTTATTGGTCTACGTTCAGCAGCGGACTGCGAGACTGAGTTTTTGTTTTTACTATGTAGTATGCTGACTTGCTTGAGCAAGGAGTCTCACGCTACAACACGCCACGCAACGGGGCGCGGGAAACGGAGCCCGGCGCGGAAACGGCGGCATGTTTTATTAAATTTGTATGTGGCGCGTGGTAATGTGTGATCTAACGCCCCCATAAGCTGACGAGCTACTGGAAAAACGCGAGAATCCAATTTATGAGGCGCAGGACCTATAGCTTCCCATCCTTGTTTAATAATTCATAGGGCTAGAGATTGCAAGCGCCACTGCAGGCGGTCCTGGGTTCGATGCCCAGCCTAGCCTGGTCAGTAGCTCATAGGGCTAGAGATTGCAAGCGCCACCGCTGCTGTACAGGCTGTCCTGGGTTCGATGCCCTGCCTAGCCTGGTTAGCAGAGGGTTCCGGGAGCCTGACTTTGGTAGAGTTGATAAAAACTTGTCGGGTTATGTGACTAGGTACCTTATAAAAAATAAAATAAAACAAAAAATTACACTAAAATTGTATTTATTCGTAAATATAAATTAAAGCTACAAAGATTTAAAAGAAGATTCGAAGTGGAATGCAAACGTTCCAATAAACATTTTATAAATAAATTAAATACTTCCAATTATCATTTTGTTATACTCTCAAAAGGCAACATCTATTATAAATTGAAAAAAAAAACAGTGAAACGACGATCACCATACATTATAGTTTTTTCAAACCGTTTTATAAACATTCTATGTCACTGGGAAGTTGGCTAAAACTGACTGAGATAATTATATTAGCAATTTTCAGTAGTTGAACTTACTAGAATTAAATAGTAGCCATCTTATAAGTTATCAAAACATTGTTTCATTTCAATATAAAGTCAGGTTAATTAATTGTTTATCAAATTGACTACCAATTGAAATTGGCCTATTCAAATCACACCTGTCATTCTTTGACAGTTGTATGTAATAGCTATACCACAGCAAATTGACGTTGTGTGTTGTACAGAGGCCAGCACATCAAGCTACCCCAATCTGTCAAATTTCATTGATAGATTTTCAACTTTATTACAAAGGAATAAGGTTCATATTCAATTGGGAAAATTTGACAGATTGGGGTAGCTCTGTACATCAATCGAAGAATTTTACTTGTGACCTCGATTGTTGTTTATATTGTTTATGATGCACTTTTTTTTTTCCAATTCCCTTTAGAAATTGGCAGAATAGTCGACATCGGCTTTGTTTACCATTTAATACAAATTAAATATACTTAATGTAGTGTGTCAATTTTATAAGAAATTTATAACCTGACCGTACATAATATTATTTGCATAAATATCCTCTGAGAAAACAATTTTTCAATTTTTTTTTAAGGCAGTATCGTGTGTTTACATCTAATGTAGTGTTTCATTCTTATTCTAGTAATAAGCACAACAAACAATGGTTAGTAAAAAAATCTGTACTTTTACCACTTCTACCTATCCTTCAAGGACAGATGTGATGTTATGTTTTTAGTATAATCAGTCGTATGCTTCGAGTGGTTGTCGTCATTAATAAATAATCTGATTTATTTTAGGCCATAACTTGAAGCAATTTTTTTGTAAAAGTTTACATTGGAGTTTGAAGTTTTGAGATTCTCATTCACTATAATTACAGAAAATTAATAAACAAAAATAAACTATTACAAGTTTCTGAATTAATTTCAATGTTAAAATCATTTATTCATATTTGATGCAACAAACAAGCTGCCAACTGCACATTTGAGCTTAAAATTAGAAAAATGTCTTAAATCTTAAAAAATTATGCACTACAGTTTTAGGTCCGTCGACCGAATACATATTATTTTAAACATTTAACTGCAAAAAACACGTAAAGATGCAACCTATCTCACAAGCCCGCAAGGACAACTTGAGTACACATAAAATGTCTTAATCTAGCTGCACACGACATAGAAGCTTAGTTTTTTGTAGAATTATAAACAAATGGAGCGCTTATGAGCAAAGAAAGGTCGATAGAAATAATAAGTTGAATACAGATGTCTTTCTTCTCCTACTCAATAACGCGGCAATACTAAGCCATAGTGCAATTGCTCAAAGACACATGTTTCTGTCAGTCAAACCCGGAATTTAGGAACAAATTTGCACTGCAGTCCTCCATTTGCTTATTTCTTTAATCTTCTCTTTATACAGGTCCCAGAAGAGCCACCAAAGCGCGCTTGTAGTCGCCCGAAGTCTCGCCCTGCTGACGTGTCGCAAAACCAAGATGGCGTTACCAAGTAGTTCCCAGGGTCATCAATAGATGGCGTTGTGTTCGAGGAAGGGATGTGTCGTGGAGCGCATGCGGCGTGCGGAAAGAGAAAACGCGACATGATTAGTATTTTTGTGAGTTTTTAGACCCGTAAAGATTTAATTATAAGAAGATTTCTTATATCGTTACGGGTCTAGGAAATAGTGAGTTAATTACTCATTTAGACAAGATATTTAGCATAATATACGTACTAAATAAATATGGCAATTACATAAATATGAATTTGAGTTTCTAAACGCTATCACCCAGTTACTGAAAGGCTACAGCAAAAAAATTAAAAAATCTGACAGTCAAACTTCTGTTAACTGGTATGATTGGCTGGGTAAAATAACAACAGCCAATCAAATACTTGAAGTGAGCTTGAAAACGTGTAGTAAATTTTTGCGTAAGTCAACCTTTTAGACATTGAGAGTATTTTTTTTTTTTCAGGATATGCTGCTTTTAGCAAGAACAGCCATAAAGCTCTATGTATATATTTTAAAATACTCAAAACAGATAGTTCTCACCTCCTTTCCAATCACGATGGCAGGGAGTTACAGAAAATGTGAAAAATATTAAACCACATTACATTCAACATAAAAGTAATGTTTTAATTTATAAAAATAACAATGAAAGCATATATAAATGTAGATAGAACCATATGGGGGCAAAAAAGTGAGAGAATTATGTTTGAGATTTTTCCTACTTGTAGGAAGAAATTATCATGCTTAGATTCGAATAGGTAAAATAAAAAGCATTACTTCCATGCTTATAATGTGCTTTAATAATATTTTGTGTATGTTTATGTGTTCAGATATAAAAGAAATATTTTTGCAATACATAAAGTTGTGTCTAGTATATTAAATACTGGTATTTAGCTGAATCTGGATAGATTGGAAGCCGACCCCAATATAGGTAAAAAAGGCTAGGCGGATGACGACATAAAGTTGAGTCTAGTTAAGTTGTCATCTAAGGGCTGATTTTTCAATAGTCAGATAACTCTTATTTGAAGAATAAATATGGCTATTTGTTTTATATTCTACACAAAAGCTGTTAAATCCACATTTTTACTTATCGGATAGAAGTTAACTAACGATTGAAAAATCGCCCCTAAGTGGAATAAAAAGCTTGGACTTTTTTCGTTTTTTTTTTATATCTGAATCACATAAAACGCTAAATCAAAAGTAATAACATGCTACCTCATAACCAGTTTAAGAATTATTATAACGAATATATCGAGAAACTATAAAGTTATCAAACCGATTTGTTCAATAATTCAATACGATACACGAAGTGAGTTTAAATAGTTTACTAAAGTAATTATTTTCAGAAATCCTGTCTGGTATTTGTAGCAAAGTATAGATAGCAAGGCAAGACGTGCTTTCTACGGCGTATGTGAGTGAAGTGCGAACTTCAAGCATACGATCATTACAAAGGGGGCAGCGATTGACTTGATCGATATAAGAAAAGAGACTTTTATCAAACTTTGCTGATTTGGACATAAATCAATCAAATCAAACCTAGTCATTTACTCAAACTAGGCTGAGAATCAGCACTTTTCGAGCGTCAAAATTAGATAAGACAGTCCCCCAAAACGCAATAACGAATCTTCTAGAGGGTTCGTCAGACTCTAAAGTATAAATATGATGCAAAAGAGTTAGGTGTAAGACCACTGCCCGACCCTTGCTCGACAAGCCAGCCCGCGAGGCTGAGCAAGTAGCTTTAAACTCCCCAAATAAAAATAACCAGACCCAGCCTGACTAAAATAAATATCCTTAGTTTGTAAGCCCTGGCTGGGGGCCTTAAAGTAATTTTTGGCCACCACAGGATAGTCCGGTTAAGCAGAAAGGCAACCTTAGCGAGTTGCAACTGCGAGTGGTCATGTCAAAAAAAAAAAAAAAATTCGGTGTAAGACCTTGAAACATTTTTTTACTCTACCAAAATCAAAATCGAACATAATTTGTCCTCTAGCAGACCGCGGCAAAACAATGATTTCTACAATTCCAAAGAGCGCCAAGAGGTTAACTTTATTGTGACGCTGTTCTACTTTGTTTTTGGTATTTTGTTTTTGGTCTAAAATAATCAAAACGACATTTTTCTAAACCAGCAATTTAGTGAGTATTTGCATTAACAAAGAATAGTGCGAAAATTTGGTAAAAAAAATAAGTCCACCACCACCCCCCACCATTCAACCCAACATACCGATAGATCACTCTGGAGGGTCTTATCATACAATCTCTCGTACTCCGCCTTGATGCTGCCCAGGTCTATCTCCGAGCGGCCCACAACGATCCTGACCAGGGTCTGGTCCTCAGTGCCAGCGCCCTGCATGGCGTTGCGAAGCCTTGCCGCGAACCAGGCGGGAGCATTCTCCACACATTCCACTGTAATTGAAGGTTCAAAGATATAATACGTACCCTAATCTCGCTTTCCAAGGTCTTATCGTAAAGTCTTTCGTATTCTGCCTTGATGGCTCCAAGGTCGATCTCGGAGCGGCTGACGACGATTCTGATGAGCGTCCGGTCGTCGGTGCCCATGCCTTGCATCGCCTTCCGGAGGCGGGTCGCGAACCAAGCGGCTGCGCTTTCCACACATTCAACTGAAAATATTTTAGTGGCAAAAAGTCGAGTTATTTTGTGTGAAGTGATGGGTTATTTTGCCACACATATTGCAGTCTAGAAAAAAATGTTTGTTTATATGATAATTGATGATACATGAATATTAGACAGGCTGACTGTGAATTTATTGAAAATCTATCAGGGAGTGCAAGTACTACTCATGAATTTGACAACTTCTACAATGGAACCAACCCTGAAATATAAAATTTTCTGTTTCATACATTTTCAATAAATAAGGAATGAATGAATGTTTGTAAAAAATGAGGCAACATTTTTAAATGATTTTAAAGCTAGCTTGTACCTACTAATATAGCTATGCAAGTTGAACAGTGCATTCAACTTGCTTTAAATGGATGTCAAGTATATTAATTAATTACGGCCATTTCAAATGTTCTCTCCATAAGTCCATATTAGCGATGAGCCGTTATGTCGGCAGACGTCACAGGAATTTATTATCAAAGTGTGAATTAGGGTAATATTAAAATGAGTAAGTTTTATAAACTGCTGTAAACATATCCCTAGCTTGGTTAATAGCAATACGCCTTCAAGGATGAACAAATTTTTATAAAAAAAAATTCATGTCTGGTTGAAGACAGGAGTTGCGAAGAAAAAAGGGCGATTGAATTAAAAGTTTGCAATTACTGGATAGATTTATCCACAGCCTACGATTTTAATAATTATTTACTATCCTCTAAGTATCGACCCCATCTATCTCAAAGCTCCTAATTCGTGTACAATGACGTGTGACGTCACCGGCGCGGCTCGGATATAATGTGGCGCACAATTGTCTCAATTACTCGCGTCTTACGAGTATGTCGCGGTATTGGCACGCGAGCGCATGTTTTATTAATAAACTGATCAGAATGTAGTTTTTAGAAAGAGTTTTCTGCAATTTGCTTGCTTTTCCTAGCATAATCACCCTATTAATCGCGGGCGCAGCTGTACGGACGGTGGACGCCCGGTGGATATCTCTCGTCTTCGAATTGTTGGTTCTAGGATATGCTAACGATGGGTTATTGGTCCCTAACGATGTTTTCTTTTGTCATTTTGAGAGCAGTGCACACTAGCCACAAATGCCAAGTATGGTTTGGTTTAATAGTTTCTTTAAAACATTACTTATTCAGCACTGAAATCTCCATGAACTTTTGAGTTAAGTAAATAAAATGTCACCGACCGATAGCCGACAGTGCTTCCTTCAGCTCTCCGCCGATCTCGGCTTTGATAGCCTGCTCGATGGTGCGCCCTGAGATGTTCTTATACTCCTCGAAGATTTGACGCAGCTGTGCAAAGCTCTCGTGAGCCAGGATCTATAAGACATGATGTGGTTTTAGAAAATATATCAGATGTACGCTGTAGACGAAATACTAAGGACCGTTTGCACCACAAATCCCTCAATACGATGATATTTAACGCTAAACATTTATAATTCTCGACAGAAATATAACGATGGTTTAAATGCGGTAAGTCTAAATATATTTAGCGATTTGTGGCGTAAGCGGGTATTAAAACTACTGTGATGTCATATGAGCTCATTTTGGAAACATGAAGCCTATTTGGCAATAGATTATAGACATAAATTGTTTTTTTAGAGATATGTCAGTACCTTAACCTTTTGACCGCCACAGTCATATAAAGATGACTTTTGATTTTTTGACGTGTAGGTTAAATATTGACAACCAGGAACTTGGCAAGTCTGGCGTAAACAGATAAGATCTTTTTCACCCTTCCTTTTACTTTAACTTATACATACAGGGTGTCCCAGAACTCGACGTCAAGCCGGAATCGGGTAATAGGCCAAGTCATAATAGTTATCAGAAAAATGTAAAAAAATCTAAGTTATGAATTATAAAAATTATTGGCGTTTAAAAAAAAAGAGAATATCTGCACCCGTGACAGTCTTTTCACTCTTATTGCTACAATTTAACCTTAATATTTAAAAACTAAATTGTTATTGGATCCTGAATAATGTTTCTCTAAATTCTTGCCTAAAATGTAAAGCAAACTGCTCCAGCTTAGAAGAAAATTTCACTTTTTGAATAATCAAATATTCAAAATGAATACGTCGCCCATCTTTGACTGACTGTACTGAAAAAAAAATGTAATAATATAATAATGTAATAAGTAGTTTGAGATTTTTTTTTTCTTTCTGACAACTTATGACTTTGCCTATTACCCGATTCCGATTCCTATAATTTTTTCTCACACCAGGTTTCACGCTTTAGTTAATTTAATTTAATGACAGTGATGCCACTGACCCTGTTGAACACCTCCTCGTCGGTGCCCCACTTGGCCTCCCCGGCGTCGTACAGCGCCTGAGCGTCATCGCGCGCCTTCTCCGGGTTCACTCCCACCTCCTCGTCACGTGCGCCCTGTCGCACAGACTATGTTAACACGTAGCCGATGTTCTTTTCATACCTTGGGTGTGGTGATCAGTATTTGTGTTTCGAAAGTAGGTACAGAGTGTATTTGTCATTTCTGAGACAAATGCAATGCAATCTATCTAAGGTATTGGATTGTATAGGTGTTGTGGTAGTTTTTTAGTTAAATATTAAATTTAGTTAAGGTTTAGGTAAATATGTAAAAAATATACAAGCATTTGTACAAATTGTTTTCAAAATCATTCATTCAAACTAGGCTGAGAATCAGCACTTTTCGAACGTCAAACTATAGCAATATAGTAAATATAATAACGAATTCGTATTGATATGCTAGGCAGTAAAGTAGGCACTATACTAATAAATATTAATTCATCAACAGGCCGCAGAAAGGCTCAATAACCGCGAAACTGTATACCCGCTCATTTCATCACATGATACTGAAATTACATTAATGTGACATTGATATTTATTTTTAGAAAATGTGTTTTGAAATCACATAATTTAAGTATGCACAAATATCGATTACATTTTATGAAAAAATTAAATGTTTTAAATTATTTGAAGTTTTCTTGCTTTTTTTTTTTGTTGTCTATTTTGTGTCAAAGCCCTCCCCTTTTACCTTCCAAACTTTGGTCATGTTGGCATTTCAATAATTATGTTACATTATAGTTATACATTCTTTGTCATGATGATTAAAAAAGTTACCATACTTTCACCTTGAGAAACACATGCAAACTCACCACAAAACGGCACGCAAGTCATATTCCCAACTAAAACTACAAATTTATACAACAATCAATAAATCAAACAACACATACACACACACAGTATCGACACAAAAATTACTGATCACGACACTCCAAGGTTACAAAAATGTGAGCGAAAGCGAAGTCAAAAGGAAAATTAATGGTGCGTGCATTCAGAGAGCTTTTACAGGACGAGCCCGCGGCCCTATTCGAGTACAGGGAACAAAGAGCTGTTTTGTAAAGACGTGTTAAGGGGGATGCATACAGAATTATATTATAATCATTAGAATTATCAATACAACTCCCTAAGTAAGAATTTATGAAAAATCATTCTATAGGGTAATTTGAACTGAGATAGCATAGTGTAGCATAATCAGCCTATAATATCCCCACTGCTGGGACACAGGCCTCCTCTCTTAGAGAGGGAGTGGGCTGTAATCTACCACGCGGGCCCAGTGGGGGTTGGTAGATTAACATGTCATGGCCTTTACCACCGGGCAACTTAGTTAGTTTTGCGGCATTGCTTTTTTTTGTGTATTGCCACCGACTTAAATCGAACTAAAATTACTATTCACAATGTAGTCGCTTTTTTGTCCTTTAATCTAGTTAAGCGTTACGTGCAAAAGATAACACCGCTAAAGCTTTATCTTAATACATTCAGTTCAATCAAATGATGTTAGAATTAGTACCATTCCCAATGTAAGTCTTGCATACTTATTTTTTTGCCATATTTACCTGCCCGTTTTCACTAACTCTAGAGGACACCTAAATAAGTGCCTAAATAAAACGCCGCTGTTGGATTTTAAATATTCGGCGTTCAGCTGAGCGATAAAAATCCAACAGCGCGCTTAACGGCTGAAACGCATGTCCGAGGAACCACCCTAGGCCTAGTTGGATAAACGGTATTTATAGACTTAGGGTGGATTCGCGGACATGCGTTTCCACGTACACCTTAGGGTGGATTTTTTGGGGTGGAGAAGCGATTACACCTATAATAACCCATAATCCTACCTTGCTAGCATAGCAGATATAAACATGTTCATGATAAAATACTGCAATACTGCTTGCAGAAAAATAAGTGTCCTGCTTAATAATCAAACATGGCGACAGAGTAACAACAATAGAGCCACCGATTAACGCCGTCTTACTAAAGATATGTTGCAACTGGTTATGCAAGTTTTTTTCTATTAATTTCTAACCTAACCGCAATAAATTGATTCCAGTCACTAGCCTAGAATCTACATAAGATTGCCTGAAAGTCGTTTGGAATGTGTTTGTACTTAGATTGGTTGTTTTGACTTGAATTAGACAGAATTATTCATAGGATATTATACCAAAATTGCTTGCCCATAGAAACTAGATTTTCCTCCTTTAATATTAACCATCCTTTGCCATGCTTTATTTAAAGTATATTTACTTCTGGTTCTCTGGTCTGTGGTTCAAAAATTATAAAGAACATACTATATGTATGTACAATTTCCACTTTTGCATAGAGACATTAGCAAACATATTAAATTAGTTCTCATAATTTTAACACAAAGTAATACAAAGTACTTACATGCATTATGACAACACATAACATAATACTTACAGTCACAATGAGGGTCAGCAGACGACGGAAGTCTCCGGAGGTCTCGGAGCACATATGCTCGGCAAGAGGACGGTCATACACTGTGCATTGAGAAAAATCCTCATGAGTAACATCATAATAAAGAACATGATTTTTTTTTATTATATCGTCTCTCGAGTCACCACGAGTTAATAATAGCAGTGCTGACAGTACTTAGTATCTATGAGGATAATCACCGGACGTTGGTACTTCCTTGAGTATCGTCACTTCAACCTTAATCTACAGTAAAGTCATCCAGACCGAATTTACGTAAACGCTCTTAAACCAAAACAAAATAATCGGTGTTCGCTTTGCTTCATAATGAGAAGTTGATCTGTCGACATCAGTTTATCTGCTTTTATTTCAATCCACTTATGCAATCAGTCTGTGGTGACAATTTGTAACAGTCTTCATCATTGAGAAACGCCTTTTGTAAGCACTGGACAGAGGACATTGAACTTTGTCCATGACAATAATATCGCATTGACCCATTAGTAGACCACAGGTCAGATTTTTTTTTAACTCAGATCTCGTCATCATCAATAGTTAATCATACGTTCAAAATACAAGCATTCATGATTAATTAATAATCAAATCAAATCAGTTTTAATTACATGTGTCAACAAGTATATCTTCTTTTGTGATTTCCCAAAAATCGTCTCTTTTGAGTTAAGTTCCATGCGATATGAGTAGGTATATGACTCATTGAACAGACAAAAAATCACAAAGCGTTTACGAGCATGGTTATCTTAACAAAATTTTTTTTACATTTGGTGAGGCCTTATACAAATATAAATATGTATAAAACTTGGCTGATTATATTATGTACTTACACGTGACTTATGATGAGTGAATATTAGCATAATCAGCCTCTAATGTTCCCACTGCTGGGACACAGGCCTCCTCTCGAGAGGGAGTGGGCCATAATTGACCACGCGAACCTAGGTGGTTGTTACATGTCTAAGAATTTTTGGTTCTAGGAGATGCCGGTTTCCTTTTTTTTTTTTTTTTTAGTATGGGAAATCATCAGATGACCCCTCCCGCTCTGGGTGGAGCGGAAGGGAGTGTCAGACTCTTACTGACTAAAACCCATCCGTGTTCCTTCCTTAGCCCTTTATGTTCCGGGGCAGCGGTAACCCTTTCGGACAATCCCGCTGCCCATGCCGGTTTCCTCACGATGTTTTCCTGCACCGTTTTGAGAGCAGTAGCGATGAAATAATTAACACAAAGTAATGCGCCTGTCTGGGTTCGAACCCACGACCTGTAGCAGCCGTTACTACTGTGCCATCACTCTCAGGAACTAGCAGCAGCAGCCCAAAGTTCGCATTTATGCTCGTTTATGATGACAATTTTTTTTCTATTTCGTGTAATTTGTTAAGTATGTGGAATAGGGATTTAACATTTTGGTATATGCTTTTTGACTCTTTGGTCTAGTATCACGTAAAAGGAATACACGATTCAACGATTTTTCTCGATACAAAAAAATTGCAAGGTTATATACCTACATATATCATTTTTTTTACTTTTTTCGACATTACAGCGTAACGCTTAAAATTTATTCAATGGAATTTACTTTAAAACATAGAGAATTATCATATCAAATTTTACTCAAAGCAGTTTTAAATTTAATTCATTTACTTTGTTAAAAAAGGAGTAAATTCGTTTTGGCTTAAACGTCGTTTTATTCCGA
The DNA here is from genome assembly GCA_963669345.1 of Gortyna flavago. Classification (NCBI taxonomy): domain Eukaryota; kingdom Metazoa; phylum Arthropoda; class Insecta; order Lepidoptera; family Noctuidae; genus Gortyna; species Gortyna flavago. Next base: position 1,831,060 of record OY770139.1, read on the forward strand.
ACGCACGCACATTATAGCCATCACTCTTTTGCGTTTCAAAAGTAATTGCATCACTTTCGCTCGCTTAGTAGGTTTTCGAGGATTTTAGATTTTCGAGGTAGCGCCTTAATGACAATAGGCTCGCCCACTATTACATCATGACTGGCGAAATGTGGTCCAATACACCTTTGCTTACATTTTCAGGACATAAAGGCGTAATGTTGTTATAATAAAGAAATACTCACTCTTCTCGTACGCCTGCACGATGGAAGCGATCTCCTGCTTGGTCCTGGTGCACAGGATCTCGACGAGGGTGTCCTCATCAGTACCCAGTCCACTCATGCACTTGTTCAGCTCCTTGCACAGGTACTCCTCGGGGGGCATCATCAGCGCCACTATCACGTCTTCGAAGTGACCGCCCAGTTCTGACTTTAAGTCCTCGATTATGTCCTAGATGGGAAGGTAGAAGAATGGTTAGGAATTATAGGAACTGGTTATAACCTTGTAATTAACTCTAATGATAGGTAGACGTCGATTTGGGGAACATCCGGTGCAAGTGCAAAGCAATTTTCGCAATGGGCGTTTTCAAATGGCAGTGTCGAAATATCGCGCATCCACTGCGGCCACTTGTATTCAATGAACGAGCTAAAGCGTGAGATGCCCGCGCGCTGCCCGCGCCGAGCAGCTCGCGCCGCTCACCGCGCCCGCGTGCCCGCTATGGACACTAAAAAGTAAGTTCATATATTTGAGTTCGCCGCCCCGCGCCCGCGCCCCAGTCTGGCCAAACACTCAAGGAACCTGCCTAAACCGACGTCCACACGGAAGTAAAAATATCGCGGCAGGATTTTATCGCGCACTGGATTTTCAACTCTCTACGCTAAACAGTGCGATAAAAACCCAGTGCGCGGGAAAAACACGCGCGTGCGGACTTGGGCTAATTATCTAAATGCTTGGATGTCAAACGAACACACGCCGCTATATACCTCATACCTATGTTTACATAACATAATCAGCCTAATAGTGTTGCCACTGCTGGAGACCGCCTCCTTTCTGTGAGAAGGAGTAGGCCGTTATTTACAATGCGGGTTGGTAGATATCACGTCTTCGAATTTTTGGTTCTTGGCCATAACTGTTTAAACCCTCACGACCTATTTTTTGTGCACGTAATCGTATTATATGGTGTGTATGGTGCAGTACATAAAGGCCCTGAATCTACGCAAATCAACTCAAGAAAAACTTTAATTAGATTGAATTAGATAGGTACTTACTATTTGCAGAGCAAAAACCCTCATTTTTTTCTAACAACTCATCAACTCATAATTTACCTCGACCTTGAAAAAACGCAAAACGTACTGCATTACCAAAACAAACACCTTTAACCAAGCACCATGATATGCCAAGAAGCATGACTAATTTACGAAGTAACCTTGATAGTAGATTACGTGTATCTGGCGCACGAATCTGTCGCAACATGTAATATGCATGGCGATTTTATAGGTTGTAGGTTTGAAACAATCAATAAATGTTAGTGTCGTAGTGGTCTGGGGAAGCTAAATATGGATCAATAAATATATTACCTATATGTATGATTTTTCAGGGGTGAAGAGACTTTTAAGCCAGCTTAACTACGAAGGTAAAGATGGATATACAGCTTTAGCGGTTTAGCTGGTCATTGAACGTATATCTACCACATAGCATAATCGTTTCTAACGTTTCCAACTTTGTACTGCTGGGACACGGACCCCCTCTCTCTCAGAGGGCGTACCACGGTTTCCTTAAATCAAATCATGACTGTTCCTGAGTGTTTAATCTCGACAGCAGAAGCTTTCAGAAAACAGAAGATATCAGACTGTTATGGTAGCCGGACGACTGAGAAATAATATCATGATATTTTAAAGACAAAAAAATATGTATCAAATTGGGACTCGCCAGGAAGGACTAAACCATTTAACCTGACAGGTAGGTGGCCTGAGACCTGGAGAAGTACATAGACAACTTTACATCCTCATGAGCTGAACCTGAGCTACTGGGAAACAACCCTAATCTATGAAGGTAAGTATATTCGTGTTCTTGATGAATACTCAATAGTTCTCATCTTAATAAAGCCTATTGAATGTTCGTGGCGGATATACGGGCAATCTGTAGTCGTAATATTTTAGAGCTATTTATAACTCATTTACTCTCGTACGTTCTCACGATTATCTTTTAATTCATCATTGATAATCAAGAGCAAAGTCTGAAGCAGAGTAGGTACAGGGTCAACATAATACAATCTTTTAAAATGAAATGGATAACGGAAGATAACCTATTTATAAGAGAGAGAGATGTGAATGTGTCCTAGGATCCTAGCAATAGAAACATTTTAAAGGCTGGTCTAAAAGTCGTGGATCAAACGAAAAAGGGAGATAAAGGAGGTCATTTCCAACGCTTTTAAAGTGAGAATAATTTTTGGAAAAAAAAAATATTGCCTTTGAAATTTGGTACCTAGAGCCGCAATAGAACTTTTGTAGTGCTGATACATTATCTAATACAACACCGTTTGTTTTATTGTTTTATATCACTTTTTTTTAAATTAAGTAGTCTATTTGTAAAAGAACTCGGTATACAAAAATATTCATAAATTTTAGGGCAATTGAATTATGGCCATGCAGTAGAAAGATTTTTTGTTGGAAATTACATCCTTTATCTCCCTATTTCGTTTGATCCACGAATTTTTGGCCACCCTGTATAAGCTAATAGGCTGATTATGAGCACAAATGAATTTTATACCTTCCATAGTGGAACAATTGAACCAGAGACATCAAATAACTGCATCGTTGATCCAGTGGTCGCAAGCACTACTGGTGAGCAGAAGGTCCTGGATTCTATTCCCTGGTCGGGCAGCATTTCTTAGGAGCAGCCCGTAGTTTGGATTTGTGCCCGGTTGAAGATAATAGGCTCGCCCTAAATTTCATGGGACTTAAACATAACTGGTAAGATGAGGGTGTTTTACAAGTACACCTCTGCCTAACCTTTTAGGGATTAGGTACGGGCGTGAAGTTATGTTTATGTTGTGTGATAAGTATCTAGTTTGTTAATCCCCAAGCTACTCAGGCTTTACAATGGAAGTCACGAGTTCACGACTCGAGGTAGACCATAGGTTCTCAACGTGGGCGATAACGCCCCCGGCCTCGTGGGCGTTTGAGATTTCCAGACGGGCAGTAGGAGACCCAGAGAAAATTATATACCTATCCTATCTTACGACTGTATAATATTACACGTTTAAATATAATCGTGGCAATAGCTGTTTCAGATTCGCGACAGATGTATAGCTTGATGTGTAGCCGTGTGTACACGGCTACACATCAAGCTATACATTTCCAGTTTTAGCTGACCTCGCATTGTATAGGTTTTTCGTACAAACAGAAGTCAGCTTATACTGGTTATGTATAGCTTGATGTGTAGCCGTGTGTACGTAAAAAAAGGGGAGGCTTTAGAAAAAAATATTATGTTCTCAAAATGAGCGATGGCCGAAATAAGGTAAGTACTAATACAAGGGTTTTATCTTTACGTGTTCAAAAGACGTCATGACGCGGTATTGCTCATTATCTACTAGCACAGTGAATCTGTTGATATATTTAGCTATGATTGAGAGCAAATGAGTGTGAGTAACAGTTTTCTCACAGCATTTTCTTCGAATTCTAGATTGTGTAGATATTTTCAGTGTTTACGTGTGTGTACCTGTCACCTGAGCAAATATTAATTACAAATTACAGATTAAATGGCTATTGTTCACGATATGAAAAAGTAAGTAGGTAAAACGGAACATTTTCAATGCCAATGACCTGTTGTAACTAGTAGACTAATTGAGTAACGTACTCACAATAGAGATCTACGGAAAAGTGGGGACTAGGGCAGAAGGATTTTTATTATTACCAGTCTATACTAGCACACTGCTGGACCTCTGCAATCGCACGCAATACTAGCGTCTCCAGCAGTCTGGTGTCTATTCGAAATTTTCGTCCAAAACGACTGATCAACCAATGATTTTATTTCTCTTTTTTGTACAGAGGCCAGCACATCAAGCTACCCCAATCTGTCAAATTTCTTTGATAGATTTTCAACTTTACCACAAAGGTATAAGGTTCATATTTAATTGGAAAAATTTGACAGATTGGGGTAGGTTGATGTGCTGGCCTCTGTACAAAAACTTTTACACGACAATTGTAATTATTAAAAAATTAGGAGGTCGGAGTTTTCTATCAGTCCGACAACTGAGAAAAAATACCGAAACAAACTCAGACGTCACAGTCTCTTTTAAAGTCCAGACATAATCTTGGAGGACCATCCATATGAGGACCATGTAGATTAGTGTTTGACATGGTCTTTTGAGGAAAGAACGATTGAAGAAAGCTTTGATTTGGTGCATGCATTTCTCATTTATCGCTAAAGCTAAAGACTTACCCTCCCATACTCGTGGGTGAAGGCCTTAGAAATAGCCTGTCGCTGAGCATTGGACCGCGTGGTCAGGATGTCGATGATGGCCTGCTCATCGGTTCCGAAGCCCTTCATGGCGGCTCGGAGCGCCGCCGCATCCTCTGTGGCGTTGAAGTTGGGTACTCCCACAACTGTTGGGTCACGCTGAGTGGGAAAAATGGGTGTTTTAGTTTTAGAACAGAATACTCTTTAGAATGTGTTTTTGTGTTTTAAAAGTCATGCTTTGACTGTATGGTGGACGTGGTTCTCGTCAAAAAAGACCATACATTTTAACACCTGTGAGAATAACACGAACTCGCGGACTAAACGTAAATTCGTTTTTTTTTTTTTTTCATATTTATGGGGATACTAATTGTTTGTCGATTTTTTTTAACCGTATTAGATAGTTTTCTTTTTGACTAACTTCCGCCCGCGGCTTTGCCCAAGTGGTATGTCAATAAAAGCAGGGTTCAAAGTATCCCCATACCAAATTTCGGTCAGAGTGTCGTCTTAGGGGCGGATCGGAAATCGGACCAGCCGTTTCGAGGATTAGCCGGAACAAACAGACAGACAAGAATTTTAAAAATTGATTTTTTTATAAGTACCATAAAATACTTTGCTGTTAGCTTACGCTGTTATTTTACAAACAGACACTTCAATTTGATTTATCAGTATTAATTAGATTCAATAATCTATCGAATTTACGTTATGTTTACGTCGCGCGTTCGTGCTAGGGCCACCTGATGATAAAGGGAGAAATTGGTCGTAAAAAGCGACTAAACGCAAAAATGTCGCAACGCAAAAATCGGCGTATTAGTTGACGCTTTTAACTCAGACTAATTATAAATGAGTATGTCTGAATGTCAGTCATTAAACCCCATTAACCCTAATGAGTTAATGACCCTGGGGAGCTTAGCCCTCTATTTAAAAAGTATAAAATAACAAGTTCTACCTGACTTTTTAATTTATTGAGATGCTGGAACCTCCCTTCCCTTGCTAACTGTATTTTATACTGCTTTTTTTTCTGTTTGGCCCCTCTTGATCTCAATCACGCCTGATAGAAAGAGATTGATGAGGTATATGATGGAATATGGCAGAATATATTTATTTCTGTCTGAGTACTATCTTTGTGTGTTTTCTATTTCTGTGTCAGTTTCAGCATGGAATCATTAAAACAAAACAGTCTAAATGGGTTCTCTAGTGGTTTCAAAGGAAAATAAGGAAATATACTTAAAGAATTTGTGTCTATGGGATAACCCCATAGATAAAAATTCTTTAGGTATATGGCCTATTTATGGAAAACCCTTGCATACACTTCAATACAATGAACTATTATTCACATTTTATTATTTTTGGTTTATACCAACAAATTGGGTTAATGGTAATTTAAGTGTGACTAACACTGCATGGTCATAGTGTGGCCAGTCATAAAATGATGCATGAATCATTTTCATTAATATTCGTCTGACACACTAGAAAGTACTCCAACCTACTTTATATGCTAATGAATGGATTCCACAGTGTGAATGAAATTCCAAGTTGTTAATAAGAATACTATTAAATGCAATTAAGCATTTATGTATTATGTATGGCTTATGAAATATTTTAATTGAGTCTTAAACTTTTTATGTCAATGTGATTTTATGTTGCATTCTGGTTATCGCAATAGAAAGGAAAAAAATGACTTGATTTCTACTTTCACTTCTCAGTTATTTAATTAAAAAGGTCTTATGCTTTAACTTTTTAAGTAAATGGCTTTGTGGCAGAAAGATGTCTCTTTTATAATATTACATACATATTTATGATATTTGTGGTGTTTTTTTTTTTTATATTTACTGTCAGTAGATGTACAAACAAATATACAAAATGAGTAGTACCCAAGTCTGTTTATGGGCTAAAATAAAAAAATAACTAGGACAAATAACATTAACACATAAAACTTAATCAGTTATAAGTGAAAAAAAAAAAAAAAACCAACTTGTGACTTGGAATATTTTTTTTATTTTTAATTTTATGTACAGATGCCAGCACATCAAGCTACTACAATCTGTTAAATTTCTTTGATAGATTTTCAACTTTATCACTAAAACATAAGGTTCAAAGTTGATTGGGAAAATTTGACAGTTTCGGGTAGGTTGATGTGCTGGCGTCTGTACTATTTGTTACTGTACTTCTCTCATAACCAAGAATGTTTACAATATTCAGGGCCACCTAAAACTGGTTTATGTTAACTATTTTTAAAATTCATGTTTACAAAATGGTTTAAAACTTAAAAAAACAACACAGACTAGTTAAAATACACAATACAAGCCAGGCCAGACTGGTTTGTCTGAAAAATAAGAAAAGATCTAAGGAAATAAAAGGCAAAACTATCCTGGCTCAATATTTAATTTCGGTAGTTGTTTACTACTCGAAGGCGCAGGTCAAGGTTGCGTCCTACCCTGCGCCCTAATTCGTATAGTAAGTAGTCTGATGTCACCGGGATCCGCCCTACGCCCACCATTACCAGGAAATAACAAATCAAGCAATCGAATACTCACTTGGAACACCATTTTTTCTACTTGACGTAGCGTTTCTTCTTATTACAAAAAGAATACGCGATCACTCGAGATGATGATAAGATTTTTATTAGATCTATCACTGACTGACACAATTTCACTGGATATCTGTAACTAAAACCACCAATTCCAATTAGCCTGCACGAACACTGAAATATTCACGTAATAGAAATAAAATAAATTAAATTACAGGAGCTCGTAGCACCAACACAGCACAGCAGCCTTTCCGTTTATACAAAGTACTCTTTGCAGCAGCCTCATAAAATTACTGTCAACTTGTCAAGTGTCAATGGTGTCCTATCAAAAAGTACTCTGTGATGGTGTCAATACTGTGACTGTCATACTCATACATTACTATTCTATATTCTATTCTATTTTTCTTTATGGCAATGGTGCCGATGATGTCTTACCGTCAGTGTCCAGTGTCACTGTCAAAGTCAAGCACAGACTACGTAGTACTAGAGGTTCGCGATGTTTACTGTTGATGTAGACTATAATAATAATATATTTATTTGCGTAAAAACACGGTATAAAAAGATGGTAAAAGTACAACTTAGAACAAGACATGTTTTGCCAATAAAATAATAGGCATGCAAACTTTCCAGTATGTAACTGACATTAACATTGTTTCTCAATGAAATCCTTAACACTATAAAAACTATTAACACATAACCATTCGTACATTTTATTTTTAAATAATTTAGTATTTAAATTTTTGAGATCATTTGGTAACTTATTATATAAACGTACACACATTGCAAGGCAGCTTTTGTTATATTTAGTTAGCCTTGGAATCTCGCTTAGTACGAGCCTGTTGGGGTCTCGTCGGTTTCGGACATTAATATCATCTGCTTTCACAAATAAATTCTGATGCTTTCTGACAAATATACATATCTCATAGATGTAAAGGGACGGTAACGGTAACAAACCAAGTTTTTTGAATACAGGTCTACATGATTCGTCTGGTTGGAGCCCGTAAATTGCTCTAATACATTTTTTCTGAGCAACGAATACTCTATTATAATCGGTGCTGTTACCCCACATTATTAAGCCATATCGCAACAACGACTCGACATAAGCGTGATACGATGTTATCGCCGTTTTAATGTTAGTTACGCTTCTAAGCCTTTTGAGTGCATATACAAACTTATTTAATCTTTTAGAGACATTATCAACGTGTGTTTTCCAGTTAACATCTTGGTCTATAGATACACCTAGAAATTTTGTTTGTGTTACTTCTTCAATCCTAGGTACATTTAGATTTATATTGTATTTAGGATTATTTGATTTATTAAACTGTATATAGACGGATTTATTTAGATTTAATGATAAGTTATTTTTGTTTAGCCATTCAATTAGTTTTTCAATTGTGTTGTTTATGTCAGTCTCATGATCTTTAACTGTGTTATTCTTTCTATCGGATGTAACAATAATGGAGATGTCATCGGCAAATAGTATACATTTATGATTGGTTATGTCAGTAATGGAATTGATATAGAGTAGAAATAGGATTGGCCCCAAGACACTTCCTTGGGGGACGCCGAAATTGTTGTATTTATATTCAGATGAGTGTGATATCATGTCCTTATTTTTATCCATTCTGGTAATGGTTACACGCTGTTGTCTGTTGTTCAGGTACGATGATATCCATTGATGTGCAGGTCCCCTAATCCCAATCTTTTCTAGTTTCTGTAGTAATAAATCATGAGACACTAGGTCAAAGGCTTTTGATAAGTCAAAGAATAACCCTGTCGTTAGATGGTTTTTGTTAATATTCGTTAAAATTATATTAATAAGAGAGAAGATAGCTAAATTAGTGGATTTTTGTTTTTGAAAACCATACTGTTCGTTTTTAATAATATGGAATTTATTGCAGAAGTCAATCAATCTCTTATACATGCACTTTTCAAATATCTTTGAAAGAATGGGTATTAATGTTATTGGGCGATAATTATTAACGTCTGACTTTTCTCCCTTTTTAAAAAATGGCTTTACTGTGGATAATTTTAGTGCTTCAGGAAAAATGCCAAGTGAGAACGATAAATTGATTAGATACGTTAAGACCACAATTATTTCATATGTACATGCTTTTATAATTTTTGTGTTAATCTCATCATAACCTTCGGAATTCGTGTTTTTTAGTGATAATATTTCCATTCGAACTTCGTTTTCAGATACAGGTTTGAGGAACATCGAGTGAACTGCTGAATATTCACTGGATAAACTTTTTGTTTTCGTACTAGTACAATTATGTGTCATATTGATGTAGTGGTTATTAAAGGCAGATGCTATTTCTTCTGGATGTGTTATTACTGTGTTATCAATTTGGATGTATTCTATGTTATCTTTAAAATTAGCATTACTTATTTCATCTTTAATTACTCTCCACGTAGCTTTGCATTTGTTTTCATTATTATTTATATATTTGATATTTGCGTTCTTTTTCGAGGCGAAGATACATTTTTGTAATAATTTTGAATATTTTTTATATTTTGTTTTATTAGTAGCGTTTTTATCTGTGTAATAATTGAAACGTAGATTCCGTTTTGTTCTGCAACTATGTTTCAGTCCTTTACTTATCCAATTTTGTTTCTTTTTATTTACGATGTTTATTTTTATCCTTATTTTCGGGAAACAAAGATTGTAGAACAGGCATAATAATTCATGAAAGGAACTAAATGCTTTGTTTGGATTATTTTCGGCATATATATCAGACCATGCCAGACTTTGCAAGCATTGCTTAAACTTTCTAATATTATCCCAGTTATAATCCCAGTTATAATCTACGTAGTACTGTAGTAGTAGACTAGTAGACTAGTAGAGTAACGAGCAACTTAGTGACCTTAATTAAGTCGATTATAACCAAAATTTTAAATACAAAATGCTTTAAAAGTTGTAACATTTTTTATTTTTTAACACTGTACAATATTCAAAACTCGTAACTTCTCTGTATAAAAAGATGCATATTTTCAATGCAGTGCGGCAATGACAGACTGATGTTATTATACAACTTCTATTCGGCATTTCGATTACAATCATGATGTGCTTTCACTATGCCTTACCAACTGATATTTATTACGAAATTCAATCGTATGATGAAGTCAACACACTGAACAACACTCACTCACTGAACTCAGTGAACTGATTGACTTCACATTTGACTTGGTTCAAACTTAGGAGAAGGTAAATTCAAACAATAATGAAATTAATGATCACTTTTTATTGAAATAATCTTAAATTAGACAAAAACGGTAAATTTCACATTTTAAGATGTATAAAAAATGTGTATATACCATACCCAGAAAACGATTTCAAGTCAAATAAACCCAAAAATATTAATATTTTTATTCTTATTTATAAAAAATATGAAGGAGAGTTCGCATTTGGTATATAAAAATATTGCAAATTACATAATTTTTTAAATTGTCAAAATTGTATTGTTAATGAGGGGTCATCTATGCGTAGATTTGTGAAGTCATCTAGAGGATAATATTATAGTGTTTTATTATGACCTATTATTAGATTCCCTGAAGTTCATCCGCTTTTTATAAAAGAAGGAATTAGAATTTTCACTGTAACGACAGGTACAAGAACACAAACTATTTCTAATCTAAACATTTACCAATCCATATTCAAAGCGTAATCAGCCTAAAACGTTCCCACTGCTGAAACAGGCATCCTCTCTGTGTGTGTGTGTGTGCTGTAATTCACCACGCGGGCCCAGTGTGGATTAGTAGCTGACACAAATCTTCGAATTTTTTATTGTAGGCCATGCCGGTTTCCTAACGATGTTTTCTTTTGCTGTGTTGAGAGCAGTGGTGATGAAATAAATTATATAATGTAAGGCGCCTGCCTGGGCTCAAACTTACGACCTACCTACAACTAATAAGTCAGGGCGTTATTTACCACTGCTCCCGTCCATATTCATAATAATATGGAATAATACCTATTACCATAATTTAGTCGATTTTATCTATGGCTAAGTGTGTGTTAGGTACTATTGTTACTAAACACCTATGCCCCTTTATAACTGCTGCATGCGTGGCATAAAACTTTTACAGATTGTATAATTTCTATTTGCTATTCCTGCGGCATTTTAATAAAGGCTTGTCTCCACAAATGAACGACAAACAAAATTGGGCAACTGGGTGGAATTCGGCTCCCTGCTTCAGGTCCCGCGTTCGTCTTGGTACCGTTGAAAATGTTAAAATACGGGAAATATTTGCTCACGAGTCATGATTCATGAATAACATTACTAGTTAAGTTGGTCGGCTGCTTTCACACTTATTTGACCTCCGTTTGCATCACTGTCGAATTCAATGTGATCTTTATTCCCATTCTCAGGAGGTTGATGGTAGGTTGCTGCTTGAGATGGCGTTAGAGGTAAAATAACTGTATGTAGTAGTCTTGATTATTCCCACATTTCCCACACTACGATCCGGTAGTCTCGCTCGATACTGTCAACGTAGTAGCCATTCATGAACGGACTCGGCATGACGTCGCTCAGCTGGAACACAGATTTTAATTTGAAACAAAATTGCGAGTGCAGCATCGTACATCGTACACGTCATAGAAGTGAAACTTCTCAAGAAATAAAGAATAAGAGGGATTTTGTGTGAGAGACAGAGAGTGAGAGAATGTCTCTTCTCTCTCATGTGAAATGAGCCTAAAAGTGACGCGTCTTTGAAATTTCACTCTCAATTCTTGTCCAATTATCGAATCGCCGTCTAAGAAGTTTCACTTCACAAATATCTATTCCATTCTTATGTATTGAATGACTATAACTGTGTGGATGCAAGATAAATGGAGCATGTATTGATGCCTTTTCACGATGTGCACCGGCTCTGGCAGGTCGCGCTCTGTAGTTTCTACTTACGTAAATAAAAGAGCGTACTTAGGTATGTGCGTATTTATAATCGGAACAAAGCCTTGTATTTATTAACAAGAACCATTTATCTGACAGTTTTATGTAGTACAGTCTTTTCAAAGTGGTCGAAGATACACAGGTACCTTCACTCACACAACACAAACGCATTTCGTAAATAGGACTAATAATGCTACAATAAAAGTATCATTGTAATATAAAAAATTTAATTACGTCAATATTTACAGTCTTCTCATGAATTGTAAAACTATCTACTTAACTTACTTGAGTCACATTTAAAATGACTACTAATAAAAAAATACATCTCTATAAACATTACAAAATAATTCAGCCGATTTTTTATTTTAATTAATTGGCAACAACGCCAGTTTTTTTCCATTGGCAAGTTCGACACGGGCATGGCAAAGATGGCGCATGGCGGGAAAATTTTGTGAATTGTAAGAATGTGTTTTCCACTTGCCCGCAGTGGCGCGGCGTCGACCTCAATCCACAGGGCGTTACATTGACCGGTGAGCCAGCGATACGGCAAAGATGGGGAAATAATGGGAGTCCTCCATCTTTGCTGTGCCGGTCCGTATCTGGCGTAATTTCGCTGGGTGCTACCACCTCCTATGCCAGTGCTTTCTCTTCAGGCCAGCAGATGACAGGGACTGGGGAAGAGCGTATAGAAGTAAGAATATATAATTTATCGTGCATGCAAGACGAAAGACCAGTATCTCCCTTGGGTGCCCTAGGTCGATCTCTTGAACATCACTAGACAACAATTCCAGCAAATTGAAACTTCACTAAGGTTGAAAATATCTAACTGCCACGTTGGTCTTGAAAGCAAAAATAGAACTTTTTGGACGTGCAAACCTTAGGGTGGTTATGAAATTTACCAAAAGTTTAAAAGCATGCGTTTAAATAATGCGCCCCCTGTCAGTCAAACTAACCGGACTTTTTAACAGTTCATGCATGATCAGTAATATTTTGATAATAAACAGATTCGGTCGCCTGGCCCTTAGCCAAAATTACAGTGCATAAGTTACCCAAATGTTCATTACAAAAGGTTTGTAAATTACTATGAAACTTATTATAATACCCCAGTCCATGCAATCCGCCATAAATTAAACCAATTTCAATGACTCAACACTCAAACATACTCAAAACATTGTTTTATAATAACGCATACCGGCTGACTTTTTTTACCATCTGGACAAAAACAGAATATAAAAGGTGAACGGAGTAGAAGCCTATGGCACAGTTTTTTTGTTTCACAAACATTAAAATAAAAATCTCTTTTTTAACCTTTGATTGAAGCCATTGGCTGGCTTCAATCAATCGATTGAATGTCACTACGAATTCATTGATAATTTCCACGCGTAGAGTGGTTGCCTATAAGTTTTTTTTTTTTTTGTGAAACAATTTGAGATTCTGTGCCTTAGGCTTCTACTCCGTTCACCTTTTATGCCCTGTTTTTGTCCAGACGGTACAAAAGTCAGCCGGTATAGATAAGTCAACAACAATGCTTATACTTAAAAACACAATTAACAGAAAAACAAAGCATTATTTCGCTTATCCATAAAAAAGGAAGCCTTAATTATGTGTATTTGACTAACTGCCTTTAGTGCCATAACTAAGAAGATTCGACCCCAACGTAGTTGGGAAAAGGCTAGGCAGATGATGAACTAAGAAGATTCGACTGTACCATACATATTAATAATAATTATACTTAAATAAATCTTAAAACAATAACAGATGTTTGCCTTTAAGACCTAACAGATTAAAAATCCAAGGCTTTGTTTATTTAAACTAAATAAAAATATCTAATTATATAAAAATATATAATTATCTTACATCAATAAATAAACAAAAATTGACAATTGGTTTTTAACCCATCTTATGCGTGCACATACATTAAAAGTAATGTGAAATGATAACAGACAAAATTGGCAACACAGCATGAAATGTGGGGAATTGTGCCTATACAAAGAAAAGATAAATAAATACAGTAGTAGTATTTTCTTTAAAACTTGGGCATAATGTTTTAATAAATAAATAAATGTAACAATGGCGATGGCGGTAAGACAAGCGCCACATAGAGCATTTTAGGTTATGTAGCTAACATCAATATTACATTCAATATTCATACTACGTTCATAGTTCCGACAGTAATTTGTTAATAAATTGTGTAACTTGTTGGCAAGTCAATCTATCAATGGCACTCTCAACCCGTGTTCGTCTTCACAGTATGAGACAACACTATACGCTAGCTTAGCGTTAGAAAGAGAGCAAACGTCCCGCGCCTGTCAAGAGTGCCATAGACAAATTATTAGAGTTAATTTAAACTCGAACTCACCATACTTGTGTTCGATTTACCCGGCGTCTGATTAGTTTCAGGTTGGACCTCATCTTCATCTAGGATACATTCTGAAATAAATGAGACAAGTTATTTAATATTTAGCAAATATTATAATCCTATCTTGACGGACGGTGTCGTCGAAGTCGTCCCAGAAATGCGTGATACATGGCGCGTGGCGGGGTATTTGCATAACACATAAATAGTAGGATTGGCTTTCATTTTGACAGTCCAACGTCATTAATTGCGTTATTTACGTGTTGAGCAGACACATTTTTCGAACGTATCGAGCAATGGATATCGGTAAATATCCTTCAAAATGATTCAGATTGTGGTTAATGGTGTGTTATGCAGTTAGGGTGCAGATCGTACACCACGAGGGTTGGTTCAAGGTACCCCAAGAAAAGACTTCCTGGAAAGATTTGGGAGAGGCGATTACCCAGCACTGGGACATTTCAGGCTAATAAAATAACAGTAGAACAAACTAGAATTTAATAGCTGATGATAACCAATTCGGGCAACTGAGTTTTACAGTAGGTATTCTGGGAATTTGGTGGCTAAATGTGCACTCGCTGCTGCCGTTGAGGCGTGTTGCTCGTGTTTATGCACACTAAAGAGTAAAGATATGATGAAGTACCTACTTCTAAATAAAATTGTGCAACAGGTAAAGTAGTAGATTTGCAGTAAATTAAACCCATGAAATTCAAATATTTACCGATAAGCACATAAACGAAGTCGCGGGCACGGTTAGTTAATAAATGAAAATCGAATCATTAGCAACACTTATCCAATGGTTATCTAAGGTCATAATATTTACGTCACAGTGACTTTCCGTGTGCACTGGGATTCATAAAATTGGGGCTAGTAATGTGGTCTGTGTTTGTTTAAAGGTGTTATCTTTTATTAGGACGCGTGGATCTCGTTTGTTTTGAGTGTTAAGTATGTAGGTTTCTTTATACTGTTTTTGAGATCAAAGTACGGGTTCAAAAAAAATTATGTTCATTGTTTTAGAAATTTTGGAAATAAGATTGAAATTTAATGAAATTAAATTCTTCTGTTGGTAGATAAAACATATGCCAAGCTTTTTCCCAACTATGATTGGGGTCAGCTTCCAGTCTAACCGAATGCAGCTGAATACCAGTATTTTACACGGAGCGACTGCCTATCTGACCTCCACATTCCAATTACTGGGTAACACGATACCAAATGTGATAAAGCATAATCAGCCGTAACGCACCACGCGGGCCCAGGATAACTGTTAACTTTTTCTGTGTGTGTAATAATAGTTTTTTAACCGACTTCAGACTTCTGTTTGTATGTCCGCGATTTTCTCTAAAAAGGACTGATCCGATTTGGATGGGGTTTTCGTTATATTAACACAACTAGGAATGGTGATAGAATTTGTGGTTGCAGACCAGACTGTTGAGCTTAGCACATATAAGAATCCTTGTTCATATTTTCTATTCTATATGGTCATACTCCAGACTTCGTGTGACAAGAAGAACTGTGGCTTTTGAACTAACTGCGTTTGTTGGTTCCACAGTAGTTATTTTTATTCAACTACGCCATAAAGGCGGATATAAAGTGGTATTATGTACAGAATATTAAATTCCGAAATGTGGGTGTTACTAAACTTTTCTGCCGAACTCTTCGGGGATACAGGCGTGATGTTATGAATCTAAGGCATGTCCTTAATAAAAAAACCGGCCAAGTGCGAATTGGACTCGCACACGAACGGTTCCGTACCACCATACAATATTTAACACTAAGTACATATAAAATAACGGCAAAAAAATCACGTTTGTTGTATGGGAGCCCCCCTAAAATATTTATTTATTTCTGTTTTTTAAAATTTCAACTGTGTAGCTATCACGGTTCATGAGATACAGCCTGGTGACAAACAGACAGACGGACAGTGGAGTCTTAGTAATAGGGTCCCGTTTTTACCCTTTGGGTACGGAACCCTAAAAAATACCAGGTAGGTACGAATTGCGCGGAATTGCGCGTATCCTAAGCTATCTATAACATTTATATTATCAAAAACTACTAATGTCAATGACTTCTCATTCGGAGCAATGGACAACAATCTATTGTACCTACTACGTTTAATGTGTTATTAATATTAGGCAACTGGGTTAAGGCAAATAGTTTAGTCGCACCTCCATGTAAAATATTAGTAATCAGCTGCATCCGGTTAGACTGGAAGCCGACCCTAACATGAAAAGGCTAGGCAGATGATGAATTTAATTCATATATCATTCTCCATAGAGATCTACGTTTTGGAATGGGCAACTAGCTCCTACTTTCTGACTAATAGACAGACTTTTTGACAATTCAAAAGTGCCTGTTCAATTGAAATATGCTTTGAGTTTGAGAATTATATCTTTGCATATTACAACTGTATATACCGCTAATGACTGATAGCTTTATGAAGTAATGATTATTGTCTGTTCAATTGACTGTTTAATTCCTTATCTACTCAAATATCATGACTACACGCGGTTTCTATTAGTTAAAATGAAATGTCAAGATAAGCAGGAAAGTTTTCGGCAAAATTGAACCCTAAAATAAATTGACCAGAATTTTGTAATCATTGTTTACAAAGAACTTTACAACAACGTTAATCTGTATTTCAATAAAAACAACCTAGATTGTTCGGTAGGTGTCTATCAGCCCATGACCCCGTGTGTAAGGGTCACAAGAAAATAGTACATGACCGATTCCGCAGTATTTGTTGAACAACAAACCCGAAGGTATTAGGTACTTACTTATACAATATTCGGCTCGTACCGAAGTGCAAACTTCGTTCGGCATCTACCCTCGCTTAATTATTTACGATTCGGCTACGCATAATTCGAGCTAAGCCGCGCGACTTTTCCCCGTGCATAATATGTATCCTATATAAATTCCATTTTACCGCCCGACTGTGCCGAATCATGCCGACCCGAACATGTGTGTAGCACCCCTAACAACCGAGATTGCTCGATGCTGAGTGTCTATCATCTTATGATCCCGTGTGTAAGGTCACAAGAAACAGTGCGGGACCACTATCATACTTGTAGTAAACTAATCAGCGTTTGTAGGTTAGTAACCTACATAGCGCCAGACATGTCAGTATCAATCATTGGATTTCTGATAACAGATTCGCAATGCGATTCTCAGTCGTAGTCAAAATACCGAAAGTCTGACAACCAGTCTTACCAAGGGTTAACGTGTTACCCAGTAACTTAGTTACGGAGGTTATATATGCTCTATGATAAGCTCCGTCCTCTGTAAAAGACTGGACTCAGCTGCATCCGGTTAGACTGGAAGCTAACCCCAACATAAGTACCGGTGGTAAAAGGCTAAGTACTAAATTCACGCGCAATAATTAATTAATACGCGCGTAAAACTATCAGGACATGTACTGGGTTGCCGTTCCTGACATCTACAGGCCTAGAAGATTTCAAAAATAACTAAAAATATTGAAAATAAGTAACAAAAAATCACACTCACTTTGATTAGGCAATGTCAACCAGAATTGATTCTTCAACTTGCATCTTAAGCCAGGCGGTAGTCCCAGCGTCTTGTCTCCATGCACCGATGCTGCCAGGATCTTTGCGGCGTCAACGAGGAGGGACGCTTGCCAGGAGGCGGCGTATATTAGGCGCATTGAAGACTGCGCGGCCGTCGAGCAGATCATCGGGTAGAGGGACTGATGGCGGCGGAGGTTGTAGAATGATATGCCTAGAATTTTGTTAAGGGGGGTAAGTATAATGGGAGGTGGTTTCATAATGTTAGGGGTTCAAACAACTGCCAGGGTCGCGGGTTGTTCGAAAGAGGCACCGCGGCCCCTGGCACAGACAACTGAACGAACACGGGTGGGTTTTAGTCAGTAAAAGTCTGACACGCCCTCGGAGAAGTTATTTGATAATTTCCCACCCAAAAAAACAAAAGGGGTTGCCAAAAAGGTAATTACCGGTGCAGGTTCATCTATAACATAGGTTCTCAACGTGATGCCGATAACGCCCCCTCGTGGGCGTTTGACTCATGGGGGCTGTAGAAGACCAAGAGAAAATTATATATCCTATCTTACGACTGTATAATATTACAAGTTTAAATATATCGTGGCAATAGCTGTTTCAGCACTAAGGAACTTCTAGTATTTAAAAATAAACTACGTAACTTTTTAATTGATAAAGACTACACGATCCAAGATTTCTTGAATTATTGATTGAATCGTTGACCATGTATTAATTTGACTTTGATATTTGACGTATATTAACTAAATTTGACATGTAATTTGTTTCTTTTTTTAATTTAATGCCACTACATAATTATTGTATGCCTATTAGGTGGAGGACATATTGGAACATCAATTTATTTTTAAGACCTGTAACTAACATATGCCCACAATAAAATATTTTTGAATTTGAATTCAGATTAGCGAAAGATGGTAAGTAAAAAAAGGGGGGCTATAGAAAAATATATATTCTCAAAGGGTGGTGGGCAAAATAAGGTTGAGAACCTATGATCTAGAATCTAGATGAAAAAATGGTAAACTGTTTCATTAACATGATATTATTTTTACTGAAAATCACAATCCTGAAGGGTAAGCCATCAACAGGTAACCTGTCTCTTTAAGCTCTCATAGATTTTTGTAAATTGAAGATGGTAAGATCTTCTTCTGTTCCACTATTGTCTGTGAAATTATGTAAAAAAAACTCCATTTTGGCAATTTTGACTTCATTTTGCACATTTTTTTTGTCTAATAGCAGCGCCCCGCGATTTCACCCGCATAAGTGTCGATCCCGTGGGAATATCGAGATAAAAAGTATCATGTGTTATTCTAATGTAAAGCTATATTACTGTAAAGTTTCATCAAAATCCGTTCGGTAGTTTTTGTGTGAAAGAAAACATCCATCCATCCATCCTCACGAACCTTCGCATTTATAATATTTATATTTTATATCCATACTAATATTATAAATTCCAAAGTAACTCTGTCTGTCTGTCTGTATGTTACCTTTTCACGCCTAAACCACTGAACGGATTTCGATAAAAGGCAGAGAGATTGATTGCATCCCGGGGAAAGATATGACACTGATATTATTAGGTTGTTGTACTATATTCATCATAGACTTTACTATTATTCATACCTATCAAAGATATCGTTTGCTAGACTGTAAACATATTGTAAAATTAAATCGGTCAATTGTGATAATAAGCCAATCTAGATTAATATGTTGTTGTTACATAACATAATCAGCCTATAACGTTCCCACTGTTGGGACACAAGCCTCCTCTCTGTGAGGAGTGGGCCATAATCCACCACGCAGGCTCAGTGCGGGTTGGTAGATGCCACATGTCTTCGAATTTTTGGTTCTAGGACATGCTGGTTTCCTCACGATGTTTTCCTTCACCGATTTGAGAGCAGTGGTGATGGAATAATTTACACAAAGTAAAGCGCCTGTTTGGATTCGAAACTACGACCTACAACTCGTAAGTCGCGGCCGTTACCACTGGGCCACCACTGCTCTCTCTCACTGCTCTGATGTTAAGATAAGATAAGATAAGATAATATTTATTTTCTCACCACAATACATATATAACAGTACATTTTAATAATGGTTTAGGCAATTAATAGATACATTAATAATATTATATTGTGGGGAGACTGGTGCCTAAGCTAGACTGAAGGTCTGTATTTCAGGACACCAGGCCTCCGCCCCTTAGGTAATGGTTACATTTAAATAATTTTGAAAGTGCTCTAAAAATTTACTAAACATGGTAAGATTAACATTGTTTGTACCTATTGTAAGTTATTATAATAATTATATTCACATTGTATTATTTGAATTGTAAGTTATTATAAATATATTCACATTGTATTATTGGTATTGGAAGTTATTCAATATATTTATTTACATTGTATTAATTGTATTGTAAGTTATTATGTACTTCTTCATATTCAATCGAGTGTGTGTGTGTGGTGTGTGTGGGTGTGTGTGTGTGTGTGTGTGTGTGTGTGTGTGTGTGTGTGTGTGTGTGTGTGTGTGTGTGTGTGTGTGTGTGTGTGCGTGTGGGTGTGTACATATGTGTGATTGAGTGTTCTATGAATGTGTGTAGGTAATTTCTAGAGCAGCTGATGTAAGTGTAGCAGGGAATATGTTATACTAAAGTTAATCTATGTAAATAAGTTATACCGGGGCAGCAAGCAATTTCTCTGTATCACCATAATTCAAATCTTGGAGCCAACCCATCACTTTAATTTTGCATTTGGTCTTGGTAAGATTGTAAACAACAAGAGTCCTATTGATTTTATTATACAGATATCGACCTAAATAGCAAAAGAAGCGCTTCGAGAACATAGTGGAGAGCCTATTTTGACGGCGGTCAACGGGTTCAACTCGTCTTACACCACGTAGCAGTAAGGGGTTATACGTTAGAAGTCCATGCTGTTTCAGAATTGTATGCAAAACAAACAGCTGACGCACAGTCAGCACTTTGGCTTCTTTGTATAGGAGTACAGTGGGGTAACGGAAAGGTAGGAAAGAAGACACCTTCAAAATAGCTCTCTGTGTTCTTTCCAATTCCAAGATTGTATATTTTGGGGCACCACCCCATGATGTTATGCAGTATGTTAGTAGTGATTGAGCAAGAGCAAAATATACTGTTTTTCTCAGTCTTTCGTCTGCAACATATCTTAAAGTTTTAAATACGTATATTAATTTACGCAGACGGTTACTAAGGATTAATTTACGCAGACGGTTACTGAGGATTAATTTACGCAGACGGTTACTAAGGGTGTTAATGTGCTCCTGGAATCTTAAGTTCTTATCTAGTATAACGCCTAAGTACTTTATACTGTTTACTTTCTGAATACGTGAACAAGTACACGTGTTGATGTTTGGGTTTGGACAGAAGTGAGCTACTAAGGAATACGACGATGCCATTGGAACAGCCTGAGTGGGAAATGTAATGTATTTGGTTTTGTCCGCATTTAATGTGAGGACATTATTATGAAGCCACTCCGTTACAATGTTGAAACCTGTCTGTGCATGTGTGCTGTGTGTTGTTATTAATTTGAGTAAATAAACAATATATTTTAATGTAGTTCTTTGAACTTCTTTGACTTTGAATAGTTTTTATTGTTGCAGGTACTCTTTCTTTGGATTTGTTATTAACTTGGAAAGTGCATCAAAGAAAAATTATTTTCAGGGTGCGTGCATCAAAATAACCTAGGAGTGGCTATACTTTAATTTGCTATAACTGTAAAAGGCTTCGTGCCTTTGATGTTGTAGGCTGACAGTAACGAGTAGGTAATTAAAACAACTAAAAAGTGAAAAATAAAAACTTTTCTACAAAGAAAAACTACCGTCGGTGTCTTTAATAATAATAGCTTTTTTTTTTGGAAGTCGTTTATTTGTTTTTGTAATAAAGTTTTTATTTTTCACTTTTTAGTTGTGGTACCTCCCCCACACAAATTGGTATACCGTCACTTGCTAAGTAACAGTGACAGGAAGTTATTATAACATCATCAACATACACTAAGTGGAAAAATACGTATTATTGAAGCTAACTCAAAAACCATTCATCAGAACTTAACAAATTTATTTAGGACCACTCTTTAAGTATTCCCTTTCAAACAAAAGGAAAAAATCTGATCGGTTTATAAATAACGGAGTTATGAAGAAACAAACATAAAAAAAATACAACCAAATTTAGAACCTCCTGTTTTTGAAGTCGGTTATAAAGGTCTTGCGCCTTTTCCCAGCAGCGGGATGGTTTATTAGACTGACAGTAAGGAGCAATAACGTATACCACCTTACTAAGTTGGAAGGTAGCACCTTTTAGTGTATGCAAATGCACACACTAAACAAGTTAACAGGTTGTATAAACACTCGACACATAAAATTTTCTTTCTGTTATCATTTATTTAAAAATATGCTCCATCTGCTATCGGGCAGGACAGCATAGCATAGTTTCTGTTGTTGTGTGTACTAAAACATGCAGCCAAAGTAACAAATCTCTGCACTGCTGCGCGACGTAGTGGAAGTGGCGAAATTTTAGACCAAAAATATTTGAAATACTGTCGTACCAGCGACACGAAGAAGACGAAGCAAAGCGTTTTTTTTTAACGCCGTACATCGCGACTAACTGACTAATTAAGTTCTTATCTCTCTTTTGATGTCGAGTATGTTGTGGTTGTATGACATGCTCCGTATCTGACAGATAGCACTAACTGGGAGATGTGATAGAGGTCATGTGCCATGCAGTAGGCCCGGGTAGATAACCGCTACATAGTGTTACATAGGACTTAGGTAAAGGTATTCTTACTAAAACATGCGACTGTATGTCAGTCTGTTTGTTTGCTGTATTCTCATAGGTTTAATCTTTTTATGTTGATAAAAAAGAAACACTACAAAGTAAAAAATAATTTTAATTTCGGAAGTCGTTGTCTTTGGATCTGTATTTTAGTTTTTTGCCACCAATTTATTTTTTGCATTTTGTATTTTTCACTTTTTAGCTATGGTACCCCACACCAATTCGTATACAACTTGCTATGAACACTCAAAAAAATACCCAAATCGCTATAGTTGTGCCTATAATATTTGAAGAGTTCCCTCGATTTCTCCAGGATACCCATCAGATCCTGACCTGATAATGGGACCATCTGAGAAGCAAACAAAGAATTCTCCACATCGATCCAGCCATCTTCGAATAATCGGGGAAAATCTAATATATAAAATTCTCGTGTCACAGTTTTCGTTGCCATACTCCTCCGAAACGGCTTGACCGATTTTGATGAAATTTTTTGTGCTTATCCGGTATCTACGAGAATCGGCCAACATCTATTTTTCATCCCCCTAAGTGATAAGGGAAAACTTACGCGGGTGAAACCGCGGGGCGCAGCTAGTATATTTTAGAAAATCCAATGTACACAAAACCTTCTTTTTTTGAAGTCGGTTAAAAAGACAAAGTAGAAGTACCTAACAGTAACAGGCTATAAAATTTGAGGGTTTCCCTCGATTTCCACGGGATCCACTCATCAGATTCCAACTTGGTGACAATCGGACCACCTCGAGAGTATACCCTTTCAAACAAAAAAATAATTTTCAAAATAAATTGGTTAACATAAATAAAAATTAAAAAAAATACAATAAAGTCGAACATATAACCTCCTCCTTTGAAATAAATAATCTAAAGTTATAACATGCACTCACCTTGTGATTTCCTATTAAGATAAAACTCGAGCGTGCCCTGCCATAGGTCCACTTTCACGCCTATTATGCTCCCTTTACAAAAGCCGGTGTTATCCCGGCTGACTGAGGCGTTGTGTCGTAGCGCTCCCGTGTACGACAGCCCGTAGGACTCCCCGTCTCGGCCCAAGAAGGAGGTGAACGTGAACAGGGAATCCGCCATGTCCACTTTGTTGGTACCTAGGCCTACCATCTGGAAATAAAGATTTGATGGTGTTAGAAGTTGGCTATTTTATGGGAGGTGTCAAATAAGAAAAATCAATGTTCTTCAGTCTGGGAATTTTCGTAGAATTTCATTTATAATAATTAGAAATAGATCCTTGATAGCTCCACGCCGCTACCGGAGCCTTTGGTTCCCGGCCATGGAAAGTTTTACTTTGTTTCTAGTGGGAATGCGAAAGAATAATAATAGTATATTTAGGGCCGATTTTTCAATTATCCGATAAATTTTATCTAAGGAATAAAAAAGGTGGGTTGACAGGTTTTGCATGGAAATTATGTCAATCCACCATATTTATTCTTCAGATAAAAGTTCTCTGACTATTGATAAATCAGCACTTAGCATACTAAGGGCGAATTCCACCAAACTACCTACCTACCAAACTTTGACAGTTTTTCCATACTAGAACTGTCAGACGTCAATTTTATTCCGAGAATACTGACTTTGGTAAAATCGCCCTTAATGTGCGAAAAGTTATCCGCCGTTATTAAAATGTTGTACCTATAAACGTGATAAAAATGGTGATACTTAAATGTTACCTACAAAAATTATTTAATTATTATGAATGTATCGCCACGTGGGTGAGATTCCAGTTTCACAAACATGTTAAGTTATTTACATCGGAAGCGAAAAAAAACGTCAAGTTCTATTTTGAAACATAAACATATTTGTAGAAAAACTACGTAGAAGAAGTTCACGTTCGGTTCAACACATTTGTTTGAACTTGTTGATCAACATTGACATTGTGGCGGCTTGCCAACGCGGAAAGTGCTCACATAACAACACGTCGTATTCTTCAGATTTTGTATTTATGGTTTTTTCAGAAAGATTTAAGTTTTTTTTTTATTTTGTTTCCAAACAATAATGATATTATGACGTAGTTATTTGGCCGATATTCAATATTTAAAGGTCGCTCTTTTATTTTAGCGAAATATTTGCCTGATGTAATGTTTTCTTTCATGAAATGATCGCTATATTGTTATTAAGCTTGTTTATGCAATAGTGACCATAATTTATGCTAAGTAATTTTCGCATAAATAGCTAAAAGAGAAGTATGGAAGAAGGTATAGGTATTGCGCCGACCGACCCCAAATAAATTGGGTTAAATGATAAATTATTTTATTTTTGTAAGTAGGTTTGCACAAACACTTTTACACGTCAATCATATTACTATATATTTTGATGCAGTCTTTCTTTAGGTACTATGAAATATTTAATGTGGTATAAATATGGCAAAGAAATGACTAATCTATGGTCAAATAAGCTGGCTATTTGGCCAAATACCTAGAAGTCTTCCAATTATTCTCTTACGATGATCATGCGATGGATTGGTAGAATTGATGCATAATATCATAAAGCGTATCAAAACGAGGCAATGCATCAAATTGTTATCATCACAGCTGTTGACTTGTGACATCACGCGTTTGTATTGTACTCGAAGATGAACATACGTCAGTGTTTAATATTTATGTAATCAATGGCGGTTACTACAGTTCTTTCAGTTATTTTTACCTCTGATTTTGCATCACTGTCCAATCACACACATGATCTTTATTATCATTCCAATAAGGTTGCTGTTCGATTGCTGCCACTCACAAGTCTGTCAAAATCATTGTGATCTTTATTCCCGTTACACTAGGGTTGCTGTTAGGTTAATGCTCTCAGAGGTATAACTGTGAACGGACTGTAGTTGACCACTAGAAATAAAGACTTGTCGAGTCATCAAAAAGACTTTGTTTTTTAAGGGTCTTGGTTATTTAGGGTTACTAGTATTAACAAATATGTAGTGCACGTCACGGTAACGGTTCAACGAGTGGAATTCAAATTCACGACTTCTTGAGCTCAACTCAGAAAACCTGAGACATGGAGATTGAGCTGTTGCCGCTCTTGTTGCCAATGAGCTTAGAAAACTTTAGGTCTTGCTTCTGATGAGCGGTTTATTTGCCGGCAACTACGCTCCCGTTGTGTAAATGCATCTATGCGTTTTTTATGGCCTAATCTATAATAAAATATAAATAATTGAAGGCTAAATAGAGATAATTTCAGTTAAACATGTATAAAATTATCACAGCCAGACAGAGAGTCAAACAAAAGATAATATATAATCGTATCTTTATGAAAAAATAATACAAGTGTCTTGACTGATGGATATCTAATCATAAAAGTTTACATGGATGTATGACTCCTCACCTCCTACTCAGAGGAGGCCTTTGCCCCAGCACAGGGGTTTCGTCGACGAGAATCGGGTTCTGTATCTACAATCTGTAATTTTGTCTATTCTGTCGAAAAAACCCGTTTTGAGGTATTAAATATGTTTTTTTTTATGGTGATCACGCTACGCGAGCTGCAGTGGGAACGTTATAGGCTGATTATTCAAGTGCTAAGGCTTATGATTTATGAAGTATGCAGTGGGACAACATGCACGTGCACTGCATGGAGTGGCAAAAATTATATATACTTTTTGCCACTCCAGTGCAAATGTCCGTCATTGGATCTATGCCTACTAATCCGTCAACTAACTCCTTAAGCTAACGTTTGGAACGCTGTTTCTGTGCGTGAGAACTAGACGTTGTGCGTGTATGTAGCGTCTAACTGCTCATCACTGATACTAGCTCTGTCAGACACGAAGCCAGGTGAGACAGCGTGCTTTTTGGCCATGACCATTAGTGAGTTCGAGCTCGCGACTATGTAGTTTACTCGCACTGGTAGAAAGCATTTTTTTTAACAGCTTTTTTCCCAATGATTCGAAACAATATCGTTAATAGAGGATTTTGAATTTAATATCTTTTAACTTGGTCACATTTTGTCTGTAAGTACCTAATCAATCAGTGTTTCTACGAAAATGCTTTGAAGTAAATATGAATATTATGTACTTACAATATCTGTCCCATAAGGTTCAGTCAGCATCTTCACTTCCCAATAGTAATGGTAGTCATGAACTAGTGGAGTATCACCTTTGACTGCAGCCGTACCGGAGCTGTAGAACGGGTGGAAGGTGACCTGCTTCTGGTTGGGACACATCATCACCCAGCTGGTGCCGGCATTGTCTGGCAACTCCCATCGCCATTCACTTACTGGAAAAATGTTAGAGGGTTATTTATTTAAAGGATCAGAAGTAGTCAGTCTGTGTGTCTCACAGTAATTAGTTTTGCATTTATGGGATGGTATTTGTTGATGTTGGGCAAAAAAGGATTGGGTTTAGGTTTAATTCTAGGGCCCTAATTATTATTAAGGATAGGAAAATCTATTTAAGACGTCAAATACATAAATAATAAATATAATCAACCTCGTGACATTTTTGTGAAAAAAAAAAAAATTAAAAAGTCATAATGGTCATGACAATTTGGGCAAGCAGAAAAATAGGATAGCATAATAGCAAAAAACAAAATCGAATTCTCAGATTGTCGTTTATCACTAGCCGCCTGCCGCCGGTTTTATTATACAGGCCCCTGTCTGCATTTTTAAAGTGACAAATAGTGATCTTACAGACATATATACATGGTCTTTGAATGCCATAATGGCAGTCTAGAGCTCAGAACTCTAATCAAACTCAAAGCATTTATAGGCACTTTTAAATTTATTGTCAAGAAGTTGTTCAGTCAGAAAATATGAAGCTAGTTGCCCATTCCAAAGTGTAGGTACCTATGGAGAAGAACGGGCAAAAAACTCCATGGACACTTTTAAATTATATTTTTACAAAAATATTAGTTACATCATTAATGTTGAATAGTATTAGAATTCTATATTTGAGCAAAGTAAATAAAATATATAAAAGAATTATAAAATTATATTGATTCATATTCTAAAAAATCTCAACCATTTATGCAAAGGTGGGTCAGCTAATTGCTATAAACTATTGTACAAACCTTACAGAAATAAAATAATTTATCAATAATTTTAGAAGACACATTGTCAAGAAATCAAGGTTACAAGTATCTAATCTATGCCCATAATTTAAAAAGATTTATAGTTTGCTGCATAGTTACTTATAACTACCAACATCAACAGTCCACAACAGCTTGAAAAATTATTATTTTAGCTACAATATCTAAAAGTAGTTGTAATCTTAAACAAAAGTTACATCATTCATTGTAGAATCAATTAACTGATTGTTGATCTTTGACTTTGATAGCCTTTTTACAACTTTTTACCTATAATCTTGTACACATGGCAACCATTGTTGTTTTCTTCAGATGCAGTTTTTTTTTTGTGGTAAAATTTCCCACAATATTACATTTATTTAACCTTCCTGTGCCAAATTCTGTAAGTAAAACCTATTGCCAAACTATTATGTTTACTGAGTAACAGTGTTTTTTATTTCAGTAACTGAAATAGTAAGATTTTTGTATGTTTAAAAATATAAGCAGAGATATTTTCTTATGACAAACAAAAGCAAACTTACAAATCTAAAAGAGAACCTCATGAGGAACATAAAACATTAATTAACATTTAAGGCAGCATTTCAGCTCAGACCACTATGTTTGTGAACAAACACACTTCGCACCCTGAAAAAAGATAAAATCACTAAAAAGTATTATGTTGTTCTTAAGACTTACAGACCAAGGTGCGGGCATATGAATGTTAATAGGCCATAAAAAGTGCAAGACCTTGATAAATGGTTTTGTGAACTATCTCATACCGAAGAATACGTCAACAAACCATTTAGATTTGAAGAATGTGAAAAAAGTTTAATTTACTTATATTTTAATGTTAGTTGTTTTTGTGTACCTTAGATTGTGTTGTGATTGTAACTTTGAACTTAATTGATACTAATGAATATTGTATTAATTAAGTATACCTGTTGTCATTGTTGTGAATGTTTATGGTAATAAGGCCTTCAAATAGCTAACTGATCAAGCAACTTTTAAACTTTGATATGACATAAATAATCAAGTATTTGATTTATTTCTATCATCCTTCAATCTTCAAGACAAATTGACGAAAGAGAGAAAGAAAAAAAGTCGGGTAGAAAAACTGACAATGTGGTAGGTAAGTTTTTTTTCGCGATTTGTGATAATCTACTTACTGTTAGAGTGTTCTCCACATGCACACCCACCAGTGTGCTCCCATGGTGTAGGCCTGCTCTCATTCCAACACTGGCAATAGGGCTTCGCTGACCTCGAACGATCATCGCTACTCCTAAATCTTGATGTTAGCATTTTGTCCTCATACAATCACGATGCACTAATCAATGAAAACTTCAAATTCACTCGTAAAATATCACACAAAAACCAACTTTACATGTCAATGTTGTTAATTTGCGAAATCTCTCACTGATTCAAGAAGAATTAAACAAAGATTAATAATGAACTATTGCTGCCGTCGTTATTGTGATCCACGACTTCAGCTGATTTAATTTTTTTTTTTTTACCGAATGATTTGATCACAGATTACCACAGAGTACTTTTTAATAGAGTGAGACAGATTACTAATATGTAATTATGTAGCAAGCTAGATTTGATTTTCATTTTCGAAAGGAGGGGGTTATATTTATACACTGTGATCGTTCAGAAATTCAACTAGGGCTCAGATATAGAGATCTTTTGACAAGAATAATACAGGTCAGTGTTTTGCTATAATTTTATTTATTTTTAGAAGAATTTTATGTAATACGTTATCTAGGAGTATATAAATTATTTGTAACAGATTTAATTATATTTTAATGAGTGCTAGTAAAAAAAAA
Organism: Gortyna flavago; assembly: GCA_963669345.1. Taxonomy (NCBI): domain Eukaryota; kingdom Metazoa; phylum Arthropoda; class Insecta; order Lepidoptera; family Noctuidae; genus Gortyna; species Gortyna flavago. The sequence continues at coordinate 1,860,420 of OY770139.1, forward strand.
AAATTTTTCGCTATGTTTTCTGAACGACTTATAAAGTGTAGAAGTTTCCGGAAATTACTACCCATTTGAGAGGTAAATTTAAATAATGTTATAATTAATTGTTCATAAGTAGAGAAATAAGTGTTACTTTCCTTAGAAATATAAAAAAAAAAACATTATAAAAACAAATACAATTAAGAAATGATGTAGAAATGCTTTAAATTAGTGAACAAATGTAACTCTTATACACAGTTTCATGCATAATTTTTAGGCCTTACCACTTGTTTTATGTTTTAAAACTTAATATTTTATTTAAAGATGCTACTATTCAGAATAAGGCTTGAAACTTTCTGTATTGGTTTTTAATAAAGTAATTGAGCAAATTAATACCTATTGATTGCAAAATAATGGTGCAGTTGGTAGTTCCGATTGTTTTGCTTAGCGCGCGCACCCCGCCCACAAATGCTGTGCACAAATGGCTGTCAAGTGCAAAAGTGAATTGATGATTTATTTTATTATATTTTAAAAATTTAAAATATAACATCGTACATATATGTATTAGCTATGTATTTAGATAGTGTATATATTTTTTAATAAGTGAGAAGGTTTTATATTGCCGTGTCCGTGTGAATATACAGTGACTGAAAACAGTCATGAATGGATGTATTAAGTATATATTTGATAATTAATTCTCAGCTGGTCTTAGCCCGTAACCTCATTTTAAAGTGTGATTAACATAAATAAAAAGGTAAAGTATTATTCTATGATTGCAGTTTTTTTATTTAATTGTTCTACTAAGTTGTATGGATGATTTCATTTTGCACAAATATTTTCGAAAAGAAGCCGTCGATGCAGGAAGAAAATCTTATTTTATTTACATAGTGGCTGTCATATTCTGGCAAATCAAGTGTGGCAGTGTCCTATCAAAAGGAGCTCTTAAACTCTCCCCCTCCTCCTTTCTTAAGGGGTCAGGAGATCAGTAAACTAGGTGTGACATAGTGACAGATTTAAAATATAGGTCACTATAGGTCAGGCCATGCCACCAATTGTCTGCAAGCACCAATTCACATAATAACAGATCTGTAACTCACAGCCGATTACTATTAGCATTATTTGCTGTTATCAATAATATCATAAATGAAAACATTGTAAATATTTTATGTGATAAAGGCAAACTTCTTAAGTCAATTAAAATATATTTCTAGATATCTATTACTATCTTGTAATATTTGGTATATAAAGTCTGCAATTTCTGATTTATTTATTTATGGTAGCTCACAGCTTTATCATTTATTATAAGCCCTAAGACTATCCCTTGTGGAACTCCACTCTTCACACAACAGATGGTGGGTTAGAAGTAGTTTTAACTGTATGCCTGCAGTAAGTCTTATACTCTACCCACATCCATTCAGCTATGTACCATTACGAAACCATTATTCATTATACTTTTTAAAATACAACATTCTTATCTACAAACCCACACTGGGCCTGCATGGTAGATTATGGCCCACTCCCTCTCACCGAGAGGCAGAGGAGGGTTTATAGTCTGATTATGATCTTTATCCTTGTCATAAGGTTGCTGTATTGTTGCTGTTAGCTGTCAAATAGTCAGTCAACAACTCTGAAACATACCTATTGTATCTACATAATCTAAACTTCATTACTTAAAAATTATCATCAAGTACATTCTCCTTGCAGCAACTCCATATAATGGTCCTATGTGCGCACTGAGGGCATTGTACGGCCACAGATATTCCTTTAGCAGCTAGCACCGAGGCGTTCCAATGCATTTTTGGATAGACAAACGCAGCCAGTGTGCCTACACCGGCCGTCATCGTGTTCCATCTTCACTTTCTGCGGGTACGTGGAGTAGTTACTGGATTTCTTAAGTTGCATGTTGAGGGTACGGGGAACCTGCAACATTGGAAGTGTAAGAAAGTAGAATGGTTTGAAAGTACTTGCAACTATGGAAGTTTGGGACTTGATGGAGGACCTGTAGGAGAGTAGGGGTCTGAAACCACAAGTAAAGCGCGCGTCGCTTCGTGAGAAAAAATACTGTACCTATACTCCGGCGACCGGGGGGCTGAGTCTTGTATCTTGCGATGCTTGCCAGGCCAGCTGAGGTTCCAGGGAGTCGGAACCGGTTGCCGCATAGTTCACGGTGAGTCGGAACTGTCTGCGAAAATGTCCCCAGTGAGTCGGGGTGGCGCTGCGTTATGCTCCAGTGCGTCGGATGTGGTACAGCGCCGGTTTGAGGTTGACTGCTGGCGTCGACCAGGAGGGGAATTAAGAGCTCTTCTTGTTGACGTCAACGTGACGTCAGTATGACCCGTTGTTCGCATGTGGCGGTGTAGATACCGCTACAGCTATAAGGGTAGGGTAAGACCAAAGGAATGATGGATGGACTGTGTGAATGATGGGTGATATGGTTAGAAAGGGGGTGACTACCGAGATGACGACTAATAGTAATGTATGGAAGAAAAAGACATGTTGCGCCGACCACAAATGAATTGGGATTGGATAAATTAGGGAAAGTCCCACTACCTATCTCGTATCTTGGTATGGGTCTTCAGTCAGGAGATTTGAGGCTTGACTAGTGAATACTTGATAGTAAACATCCAGGAGTTCACACAGGGCGAGCGCGAGGTCGCGTGTGCGCCAGCGGGGGCGGCGGCCGTAAGGGCATGGCGGCGCCCGTGCACCGCTTCGCCGCCGTGGACTGCCCGCCGCGCCGCCCGCACCGCTCGCATCGACATGCTGGGTACGTCTCCGTTACTTAGTAGATAAATAATAGTTTTAGTATTATAGGTATAATGTGTCGTGGACGCCTCGGTTTACTCTCATGAGAAAAAGGCGTGAATTTATGTATGTATGTACAGACGCCAGCACATCAAGCTACTACAATATGTCAAATTTCTTTAATAGATTTTCAACTTTATCGCTAAAGCATAAGGTTCAAAGATGATTGGGAAAATTTGACAGTTTACAGGGTGGCATGGACATCGACGCGCAACTGCCACTATGGATTCAGTATTTGATTCTGAACCCCTGAGTTATTCTTCAGTTATTAAAAAAAAATTTTGCTGTTCCATACTGTTAGCCTGAAAAGAAACCGATGGATGTTCTTGAATAAAATTAAATTAATAGAAAACAAACAGCTCATTTATCAAATTAAATTTCAATCGACAACATGCATCGGTTTCTTACTAAACTTCAACTATATCCGACGATCCTGCATACTTGTCTCTTTTGCTGACTGTACTTATTGCACTTTTCTGTGAAACAGCAGATTTTTCTATAACCGACGAAAATTTTCTACGCTAGGGGGTCTAGCTAGAGTTATGTGCTGAATTCAACGTCCCTGCCACCATGTGTGTACTACTTTATAGTTCTTCAAGCATTGATGACACCACTGACGGTCAGTCTTTATTAATGCATTGGTCAACTGACGAACTTTATTCCTTCAAAAAATATGTTAGTACTTAATCATTGTGAAGAATGACGTCCTTTATTGTGGTCCAGACACCGAACAGCAAAATATAATCCCTTAGACCTCCACCGATGCCGACGGTTCAAGCGCGGCGACAGAACGATGAGCCTAGCCTGTACGTGGAGATACCAGCGGAACCACCCCAGCCGACAATCGCGAGCCTTGCAGCCGCGCGCTCCGTCACCCCCGACACTTTACTGCGGACCGCAGCCCTAGGCCTCCACCACTCGCCGATGATGGCGCCGCACCTAAAGTTCGGCATGCTGGTCTCCTTCGCGCTGGCCACTGTGTTCTTGGCCGGCGCTAAGTACTACTTTGACCGGCAGGTGAGCGTGAGTCTATTTTTGATGTTTATTTTTCGTTATAAGTTAGATTAAGATAGAAGATGGGTTTAAACCAAACTAAAAATAGAATGCCAAGATGTGAAGGTTCTTGCTCTGTCCTGGACAAGAGCAAGAACATTGTAATCTTGGTATTCTTGTTTTTTTTTTTTACTCAAGCATAAAGAAAGAAATGTTATTTGCTCAAACATGTGTATATGTCGCAGCCAACTGGTTAAATTAGCCGTTTAGTTAACCGCCTGGCCTTTAGAAGTGGTGCTCGCCTCGCTTCGCTCTCTCGGCTCGCACGCGGTTGTTCACAGTTCTAACCTAACCTAACCCATTTGGTCGGGGTACCCTGGCTTAGTTACTGAGACCAATTCGGCTCGCGCGTGAATGGTTACAGATTTCCAACCTATAAACTGTAATTGAAAATCATTCAGGCCGTTCGTTAGTCAAACGGCCGCCGTTTAGTTAAAAGGCTAGGCGGTTAACTGAACGGCTAATTTAACCAGTTGGCTGCGACATAAACATACAGAATTAAAATAATACATGCATGCAAGGTCATCAAATAAGAATGGCTCACGGCATGTCTGCCATTTTTCATGGCGTGCAAATATCTTCGGTACAATTATTATTATTAAATGAATGATTTTTAACTTTTACACTTATAGGTACATACAATATCAGTAATCTTATATTCAAAAGCATTTATATCAATTAGGTAAACCATTTACAGGCACTTTTGAATTATCAAAGAGTCGGTCAGTTATTCAGAAAGTTGAAGCAAGTTTTATTTATTTATTTATTATTAAGGCACATCAACAACATAAACACAAACATTTACAAATAAAAGAGAACAGAGACATGGACTAGTGTTTACGTCAATTACAGACGAGCACAGCATTCACAACAAAAAAAGAAGAAAAAAACCGGCCAAGTACGCGTCGGACCACGCACAATGAAGGGTTCCGTAGTTGGAATGAATTTATCCCAAGAACAAACTTAACATTGTAGTTGAAAAACATGTTCTCCCATACATTCCAACTGAAAATGTAAGTTTGTACGCACAATATTGAGAGATTTACCATGTTGTTTCAAGATCATAGACTTCTTATTAATTTTCCTGTAATCTATAGGTATAGAACTATTTTCTGTATTTTTTTCAAAATTTTAGGCTCAGTAGTTTCGGAGATAAGGGGGGGGGGGAAATGGTAAATTTCCGTCTATTGTCTTAAATAACTTTAATACAATTTATTTTAAAATTATGAAAAAAATATATTTGAGATCCTCACGATAAGCCCTTTCATTTGATATGGTATCACACGGATGGTGGATATCACACGGTACAGATTGCGAATCTTTTTTTTTTAATTGTCTATTTACGCCTCAAAAATGACTCCCATTTTCAAAACTCATTTATTTACGTTACACGTCTGTGTTTGGGTCACAGAGATTCATATGTGTACCAAATTTCAACTTAATCGGTCCATAAGATTCGGAGCAAATTGGCTGTGACAGACGGACAGACAGACAGACAGACACACGAGTGATCCTATAAGGGTTCCGTTTTTTCCTTTTGAGGTACGGAACCCTAAAAATACAGCATTCACGTTACAAAAAAAAATGTTAAAATGATAAGAGAAAAACAAAACCAACAAAAGATAAGAACAAAAACTCCAGCTAACATCTCGGTAGTACCCACATCGACTTAAACATTGATTAATGAAAATTATATTTAAAAATTATAATTTTAATATACTAAGTTGTTAATATACTAAGTTGAAACGAATATCTCTATAGAAAACAACGGGCAAGAAACTTCACTTTAGTATCTATGGATAGACCGACGAAAGAATGCTCTGTCTCTATTTACACACACAACACACAAGAATATGGTCCAATGAGGATAGAATGTGCATTCGGCTTCACTTATTGGTTTAGACCGACTTGTAAGACTATGAAGCGTGATCCTCATAAGGTGGACCCGACCGGCGACTTGGTGCAGGTCGCTGGAATTCGCTGGAATGCGAAAAAGACCAGTCGGCGTGGCGAAACTTGAGGCAGGCCCGTGCCCAGCGGGCCGTTTTTCGGCAGATTTATTATGATGATTAGGTACTTACGGATTGATTATTAGGTCAACTGCAGCTGCAGTAGATGAGAAGTAATGGCTGGCTTTTCTCAACATTTTAAACGATGCTGTAGTGCTAATAACATAAAGTGCCTTTGAAGCGTTCATCTGAATCATCTTCATTTTGCAAGAGATTGTAAAATCTGATCCGGATTTGAAAGCACTTAAATATATTGCGATAAATCAGTCGAGCAACGATCGAAAAATAATAAATTGGATCTGCTAATGTGAAGATATTTTGCAGAAGTAAATATTTAGATTTCATTTATAAAATAAAAGTCTACATTTTATTTATGGGCCTTCGAGTTTACTTTGTTAGTTCACCTATTTCTATAAATAACCTATTAACTTAACGAGGCAGCATAGCTTCGTGCCGAATTAGCAATCGGTATTTTATCGCGTTTTGTTTTTCCAAATCTTAAAAATCTTCTTGCGTGTGCATGAACTTTGGTATAATATGTAACTACTAGCTCATTCAATAGCCGTAGGCAGTTCTATATCGTACATACTCTATTTAATTCTTGATTTTGGAGGGAGGGGTTATTCAGGATTTTTCCACACCTTCTTTTTACGACCATCGCTAAACTTTTTCCACACTGTCACTTTCTGGATAGTTTAAACCACCATTGCATCGGTTGAACCCCTATTGTTCAACAGATAATGTGTTCTTTTCTAGAGTCAATGAGGTGGTTATTTTCTACTTCAAGATGAGCCCGTAATTCCAAGTGCGGCATTTGGGTCCTGCAAACGAAAGTCAGAATAAGCAGCTGTTGAAACTTTTAAACTATTTGATGGATTTTTGATCTGATTATTAGGCAGCCAATCAGAAACCCATCCCCTACGTTAGGAAGTACTATCACATATGTACCCGTACGTACACCGCAGGTGATCCGCGAGCGCGGCGGCTCGGGCGGCGGCGGCGAGGCCAGCGTGGTGTGCGCGGCCGTGGCGTGCGTGTGCGGCGTGGGCTGCGCGCTGTCGCTGTGCCGCGCGCGCCCGCCGCGCGTGCGCACGCCCGAGCGCGTGTCCTCTACCGCGCAGCGCGACCGGCACGTCAGCATATACGTGGTACGCAGGAGTTTGTACAAAAAACTCATAATTTCGAGCCAGTTGATCACGGGGTCAAGGGAAGATTGTTTGGGATGACCTTAGACCTGATTTCCGTCCAAAGTGGAGAGGAGAAAGGTCTCCTAAACCATCAACAGGAGCCTATACCATAGTGATCGTTTGCCGGGTAGAAGTGCAATGCAAATCAAACTGGAAATTAATAGTTGCACCCAGATGACACTTCATGTTGTCTAATTTTGACCAGCTTTATAATGTCCATTTGCCTTTAACTTAACGACATATTAAATATGGTCTAAAGCTATAAGATGCGGAGCATTTTACAGCGGTATTTTCACACAATAACTTTCCTTCCTCCAGCCACCGCCATCAGAACCCTCAGACGACATATCGCTCGCGACACTTCTACAGTCTTCAGAGCGATCGCAGCCCGCCACGGCGGAGTCCCCGGAGGCTCCGCCCCCGTACAAGATCGCGGTGCTGATGCCCGCGCGCGACGCCAGCCCTCCGCCGCCCGCCTACAGCTCGCTCAGCTAGCTGGCGGCGCCCGTGAGCCAGGAGTTCATCATATAGACTGCACACGAGGGTAAGGTTTTATCGACACAGCGGTTTTACAAGACACCAATCTATAATACAGGTTTTTACAGTAAATTACTAAAATAGTAGCTTTATTTTGTTCGTTGGCAACTCTAGAGGTTTGTTTGCAAGTGTTGGAAATGGAAGTAAGATGATTTGCAAGTTGAAAAAATAATGATTTGTAACATGTTGGCGACAGCTTGGCAAAGAGTGGTTATCAACCGCTATGAGTGCATTTTTATATAATTTTGAAATTGAAAAAAAAAATGTAAACGGGTTTATGTGGCTTCCATAAAATAATAAAAAATAAGAAAGCCAAATATTATAACTTTAGCTAAAGTCGCTTTAAAGCCTCAGATTACCGAAAAGTAGGTGAAGTAATTTTGCATTTAATATTTTTACACGTAACTTTAATATTACCAAGCATTTTATAGTAAATCTACCTAAACCTTACCCTAGCCTAGTCTATATGTAAACACTTATGTCCTGACTCACGATTATCACCCTTATAATCACCAAAATGATCTAAATATCTTCACGATCACTCTTTTCGAATTTCCCACCATTTCCTATGATTCCAAGGTTTCCCGAATATATATTAAAAATTTGGCACTTCAATAAATAAAATTCAAGCATTGGTAGTGTTTTTGAACATAAGACAATTAGTAAAACAGTCCAATTTTAATTCTTATTTGGTTTTATTAAACCTGACAATGTTCCAGATTTTGATGGGGATTTAATTGTATTAAAAACTTTGCTATATTTTTTAGCAAATAAAACAAGAATTCTACAGGAAACATACTAAAGCTGTCAACATAAGCTGAACTGAAATCTTCCAAACAAATGCAGACTAGTTTGACAGCTCTAAAATGCTTCCTTCTCTTTCTTGATTTACCTGCCAGTAAGAGAGAGCAATATTTTAAGTTTTGTTTAGTTCACACACAATCTGAAACATGTCAAGATCTCATGAATATTTAAATGTTTTAATTAATTTTATGGGGAATTTTAACAACATTAATTCTGGTATGATTGTAAGTTGATAAGTTAAGATAATTTTATTGATGACTTTTGTAATTAACCTGTGCGGTTATGTTAAGGTATGAGAGAAGAGTATGCAAAGTAAATAATATTTCGTCTTGCTTACTCTGCTGAATAATTGGCTAGAAAACGCCAGAATAGGGCATAAGATAGGGTATATAGGTGAGGTGGAAGACTTGATTTCTTAAAATTCTCCATAAAATTACTTGATTTTCGACCTAAATTCGATGTTAAAAATGAACAGAATATAGCTTTTCACAACCATTCGACAGGCTATCGTATCGAAAATGACACATTTCGATAACCTGACTTGTCTTGCCCCCGACAGCAAACAGCTGTCGGAAGAATAGGCGGTCGTCTATTTGATTTAGGGCTGATTTCTCCATCGCCAGATAACTTTAGAGGAATAAAATTGACGTTTGACAGTTTTTATATGAAATATCTGTCAAAATTTCAAAATTATTCCTCGAATAAAGTTATCAGATGATTGAAAAACAAGCCCTAAAACTGACAAAATTTACGGGTTTTGGATTTGTGAATAGCGTTTAGAGCACAGAGTATTTTTTTTTTTATATAGGAAACTATAGGCAGTTTAGAGGACTCCTACGATAACACTGATTGATGTTCGATACGGTATGGAAGCGTATCCAGTGGTTGTGAATAGCAGTGCAGAAGTGAGAATTGTAAACGATACAGTAAACGTTGACAATGAAGGATTGTTTGAAATGTATGGAATATCCATATCGGCCAGACAGTCGCCGTTTTTGCGACTTATCAAGACAAGATACTTAAAATTTATCTGTCCTTAATTGCTAGACCGATCTCGATGTAACTAACGTCATTATATAGATTTCATTTTAGGATGTTAACTAATCATCACGCCATGGTTCGTAAGTCGATTTTAAATGTAAATAATAATAAATACGGTGTTCAATAATCGGCAAAAAAAAAAACTGAAATTTTTTTTAGAATTGTCTCGAAACTAGTTTTGTATCGCATATAACGATAGAGAGATAATCTTAAACCCCATTTATTCTGTACGTTTAGTATAGTATGTATAGTTTAGTATGTCTATGGTAAGCAAACATGTATTTATATGTGCTGATATTATCGCTTACAGACGTCCATTTTTTATACCCAATCTGCGATCATTTCTAAGAAAAACCATTCTTTCTTACTTAAATTACCAACTTGTAAAAGTCCTGCCAATTTAGAAGGGTGGATAGGGTATAAAGCATAGGGCATTTTGTAAGACTCCATGCCATTAAAAAATTGCACATCAGTGCACAGCCAATACAAACCTGCTGATAACACAGGGTTGCCAGAAAAGGTAATTTCAATGTTGCCAGACTAAAAACATACGCTTGGTAGTTTTTCGAAAGTTTTCATGCACCATTAATCAGAGCTATTTCTACACATTATGCATAGTAAAATAAGAAGTCTGTTTAAATTAGAATAATAACGAAAATCTGAATTTAAACTTGAGTAAATTACTCTCTGGCAACCCGAAGTTTACTGATTATTAAATCAGCAGGATTCATTCGTATAGTTCATAAATGGCGAATTGATAACAATATGGTAGCGGTGTTCGACTTCTTGTATATTCTGAGAATATTTGTACAGCTGTACGGGGTAACCAGACCTATTGACTGAGATATCGACGCACAAAGAAAAGTTATCGTTTGGAGTTCTGGTTATCTTGTAAATTGTTAATGGTATAGTGAGGATTTTTATCTTAAGGTACAGGACTTTTAGTTTACAAAATGGTCGAGAAGAGCATCATATTACGGGGACGCAGGGTCATGAAATTCGAACAAAACAAGAGAATTTTGAAAAGAAAAAGTTTTCGAGACAATTGACTGAGCAGAATTTTCTATGTACAGTCAACAAAAGAGATAAATATGCAGGATCGTCGGATATAGTTGAAGTTTAGTAAGAAACCGGTGGATGTTCTCGAACAAAATAAAATAAAATTAATAGAAAACAAACAGCTCATTTATCAAATTGAATTTCAGTCTACAACATCAAACGGTTTCTTACTAAACTTCAAATATATCTCACGATCCTGCATACTTATCTCTTTTGTTGACTGTACATTTAAAGCCTGTCTGAATGGAAACTTTCTTCCCATGGGGCTAGGCAGAAACAACAGAACGCCACCTGCTACGATCCTTCCAAACTCTTTTTACTTCGTTAATTACAAAAATCGACTTTACCCATCCTTCATTTTTCACAGCGTGCGTATTTAGAAGTATTCATGATCAACAGCAGATGGGTAATTTTAGAAATATATTCGAGAAAGTATACAAGAAGTACAGCACCGTTAATATAATACCTAATACTAAGTCTAGTCATGTTAGCTCTAATGGATGTGATGTTATTTAGTTGAAGTTTTACTTTGTTGGCGTTCGCAACAATTGTTTTACAAGGGATCCTTTCTAGAAAGGGACTGGTCGGTTCGTCTTTTATAACAGACGCTTCGTTATTAAAGATTATATATCTGTGAGTTTGTTGTTTTATTTAAACACTAGATTTTCCCGCGGCTTCGTCCGCGTGTTGGTCGGAAATTATATCACGGAACGTACTTCTGAGATAAAATAATCCTATGTCCTAACTCCTGAGTTAGGACATAGGATTATTTAATCTCAGAAGGATCCATTTGCCAAATTTCATCCAAATCCGTCCAGCCGTTTAGGTGTGAAAAGGTAACAGACAAATAGACCGCCCGACAGAGTTATTTTCGAATTTATAATATTAAAATAGTAAATATATATAGTATGAAGTTCCTTTAGAAGACAGCACGTGTGCTGATTTTTTATAGGAAACATGGATCTTCCATTTCTAATGCCATTGTGTTTTATCACTGTCTCAGTTAGCGAAAACTAGACTACAATAAGCCTTTGGGCTTGAGTTAATATAATATCTCTAAATCAACTATTAAAAGAAGTCATTTTGGCTTCCAACTCTGTAAATAAGAAAAGAATACAGGGTGACAGGAACATGACCGCGCAAACTGTAACCTTGAATTGAGCACATGATTGTAGACCCCTAGCGAAGAAATTGTTTGTCGGTTTATCAAAAAAATATATTGCAGTTTTAAAGTTAAGTGCAATACCTACGCGGTCAAAATGCATGGAACATATAATTTTTATTTTTAACAAACGACGAAATATTTCAACGCAGGCGGGAATCATCGGACGGCGCGGTAAAGAGATGGCAGCATCAGAGAAGGGGCCGTCAGGGCCGAACCCTGCCGGGGCAGCGGGATTGTCCGAAAGGGTTACCGCTACCCCGGAACATAAAGGGCTAAGGAAGAAACACAGATGGGTTTTAGTCAGTAAGAGCCTGACACTCCCTTCCGCTCCACCCAGCGCTGGATGAGTCATTTGATGATTTCCCACCCTTAAAAAAAGGGGGGGGGATCATGTAACAGTCAGGACACCTAAACCCTTGGTAACAGGGTCCCTGCCACCCTGTATATTGTTAGAACTTGTACAGACGCCACCATATCAAGCTAGCCGAAACTGTCAAGTTTTCCCAATCAACTTTGAACCTTATGCTTTAGCGATAAAGTTGAAAATCTATTAAAGATATTTGACAGATTTCAGTAGCTTGAGTGCTGGCGTCTGTACAAAAGGAAATCGGGTTATGTTAATTAAAGTATAATATCAATGCTCACGTTATTATATATTTTCTATGTTACATAACATTAAGTACAGTGATTGTGTCAAATAAATTATTAAAAGTACAAGTTACACTAAAAGCGGGCCGCAGTGGAGTCTTTGAACTTAGTTATATGTTTTATCTAACAAATAAATTGTACTAATTACGTAATTACGTGATACTGAGTGTTCAAATAGCATTTTGTGAAACATCTATAGGGACTTATTTTTAAGTATACACATTTAATTTTATTTGTTTTATCCGATACAATAATTATATTTTTATCTGCGGTATAACAATTTCATTTCCTGCGTTAATTTTATATTTTATAACATCTTGTTTTAACCTATTCTCTCATTGTAGTGGTCCACTAAGGCCCCTATTAATTTACATAAGAATTACGTTGAATGCACTAAACATGACAAATAAAACCTGGTACACACGACACGGCTTTACTAGGCGAAATGTACAGACGCCAGCACATCAAGCTAACCGAAACTGTCAAATTTTCCCAATCAACTTTAAACCTAATGCTTTAGCGATAAAGTTGAAAATCTATTAAATAAATTTGACAGATTGTAGTAGCTTGATGTGCTAGCGTCTGTACATAATACACAAGGAAATTAATAGTTTATTAAATTAACACCCTACGCCAATTTGTCAAGTTATAGTAAATTCATACAACTGTCAAAGAATGACAGTTTGTCATTTAAATAATTATACGGACAAGACAATTAAGTTGGTAGTCAATTTGATAAACAATTAATTTTCCTGACTTCATGCTGAACACGGAATGATTACGGATTTTAACACAAGTCGAAACCCATTTTTGTTAATTTATTTAGATACTTCAGACAGCGCATGTCGTGGACCGGCTGTAACTCAAATGCGTAAGTATACAACTATTAAAATTTGGTGATAAATTCATATAAACTATTTTATATTTAAATTCTCATAATATTATAGACATCCAAGTCAATAATCATAAAAATAAAACCATCTTATGGAATGTATGTACATCATAATTGTATTTTTGTCATAAGCCTCGATTACTTGTCATAATATAAAAAAAAAAAACAAAAAAAAAATCGTATGAACAGAACATTTTCAAAATGTCATAATCAGCCTATAATGTTCCCACTACTGGGACACAGGCCTCCTCTCTGTGAGAGGGGGAGTGGGATGTATAGCCCCATCAACATAAAATAATTCCATTAAAATACTTAATAAAAACAAATTCAACTGTTGATGTAGCTAAGTTTTAAACAGAATGGTACAGATTACGCAAAACTTGTAGTTTAACTGAAGTTTGCACCTATAGTTCGGCCGACGAGAGAATGCGTTCTTGACACGTCAGTTTCATACAATCGAATTCGTGTTTTGCGAATTTGATCTTTATTAGTTACCAGAATTGTCGCACTGACAGGTGCCCGGAACGCATTGTCTCGACGGCCAGACTGTAATTTGCAGTCTGTTAATGCAATTTTACGATAAAGAAGACAATATTATTACGGAATGAAAAGGATCTCAATACAATGTTATTGTTTATCTTGTACTTTTTACCAGCTATATGTACAGTATTTTTTTCTACTGCAACGCCATCTGTTCTATCTCAGGGCAAACTAAAACATCAGCGGAATCTGTATTGCAATCACTAGTTAACGGCGAATAGAACTATAATGACCTTATTACAAAATAAGGTTTATATTTAGACTTAGGCCCATGGTTTAAACCATCGAGCCATTTTTAATTTCGACGTAATAAAGACAAAACAAGTTTCGAAAGATAAAACGATCATTCATAAGTTTAGGTATTCATTTATGATTACACAGATTAAAAATTATGACTAGCTGTCAGCTTCAAGTTAATACACAGAGTCAAATTAAATTATCTAGCGAAACTCCACAGACATGGTGGGTCGATATAGATATCTGCACTTGACCAAACAAAAAAAAACTTGTTTGGGGTCAGCGACCACTGGTAGTTTAGTTACTTACATGAAATATGAGTTAAAAAAAAACTATTTTTTTTGTTTTATCGTGTTTCGATACTTATCACGTCAGCCACATTTACACAAAATTAACCTGACATTTTAAGTAATCACACTACCTACGGTTGTTGGCCACAATACAAAAAAACATTTTTTTCCTTTTGTTTAATCATGTTTAAATATCGATACCCCAGCACATCTGCCGAGTTTCGCTAGCTAATTTAATTTGACGCTGTATTTATATAAGTAAACACGTAAAGCGCTCATAAGACATGGTCTGTAGTTAGAATGAAATGATTTAATTGACTAAAGTAACGTCAATATGTGTCCAGCATTTTACTGTCACACACGCACACACACACACACACACACATATACACACCCAGATACTAAATAAAATTAAATAGATAGCTATTTCATTCATAAGAATATTTTAAATAATATTTAAATATATTAATTGCATTGAACCAAAATCTTATAACATTTAGTTGGTACAATATTTGAAATTCAAATTATTTTTACACTGAATATTTAGCATGAAATGAAATGTACAGACAACTGCAATAATAGGTTACTTATATCTTTTTCTATGGTAACCGTGTCCTTGATGAGTAACAAATTAATGCAGGCGATTGTACCATGGAAATACATAAAATTAACTGAATTACCTTCACTTTAAAAAAATAATATTAAGGAATATTCATGAAATATTTATAAAATTCAAGTATCTTATTATTATCTTATTATTCTCTTATTGGTCTTGAACAACATACATATTCGAATAAGTCTGTCAGTCAAGGCAGAGAGACTCCTAAAGCCGTTTTACATTAAGATATGCAATATAACCAAATACATAGAAAATATAGATAGCAGCCAATTCGTAGCAGCATCCAGTATTATCAAGACTCCTAAAGTTTTGCCTAAGCCAGAACATAGCTCTTAGACCAATATTCGTTAGTTCAAGAAAAACACATACAATTGCCTCCAAAAGCTAGTTGTCATTTCCACTTCAGTTATGACACACCACATTATTAAAATTCTAGTGATCCAAATATTTGAACTGCTTTAAAGTTTTTATTGACTAAGGGCTGATTTTTCCAACGCCAGATAATTTTATCGGAGGATTAATTTTGAATTTTTGACAGTTCTTCCATACAAAATCTGCCAGACGTCAATTTTATTCCACGAATAAAAATTATTTGTCGATTGAAAAATCAGCCCTTACTCAACTATCTTTGACTTACCTTTATATATTACTAGCTGCGCCCCGCGGTTTCACCCGCGTTAAGTTTCGATTTAGGGGTATGAAAAATAGATAGTAGCCGTTTCTCAGACCTACTGAATATGCATATAAAATTTTATAAAAATCGGTCAAGCCGTTTCGGAGGAGTATGGTAACTAACATTGTGACACGAGAATTTTATATATTAGACTAGAAGATATTTTTTTTACATTGTTCTCACATAAAGAAGCATCAAGAATAATGTACCCAGAATTTTGTAATATCTTGATTTAAAAGAGTGTCCTTGGACAATATTTTAAATCAAGACGAGTGTCCTTGGAGTTTCTTGCCTGTTCTTCTCCATAGAGATCTACGTTTTGGAATGGGCAACTAGCTTCAACTTTCTGACTAACCGACTGACTCTTTGACAATTCAAAAGTGCCTATAATGGTTTAATTTAAATAAATGCATTGAGTTTGAGTTTTATCATAAAAAATATCAAGTAGTACCTGTTTTTTTTTATATTTTGTAATATTTCAACTAAGTTTTGGAGGCTACTGTATATTTTTATGTATAAGGGTTTATCCACACATTAGCATCATGGTTTTCCAGGCTCAGTATGTCGTTAGGAACGAGGAAGAAAGATTACATGTATACATTTTGTATAAGCTTCGGGCCCTCAGATAAAAGTTATCAGACGATTGAAAAAATGGCCCTAGAACCAAAATAACATAACATCACTCCTGTAGTCTCCGAAAGGTTGTGGATAAAGCTTAATAAGGTCAATCCATCTATCAAACCAACTCCTCAATACAATTTAAAACAGCAATTAATTAAAATTATATAAATAATTACCAGCGTTTCGGTTTGGAGATCACCACGCCGATATATTTCAATGGATAATTGCAGCTAAGTCGTTTTTAAAGTCGCGAAGATTATACCCGTTGTATCTCGAAGAGTTTCACGTCCGTATCATACCATATCGGTGGGTCTACGTTGCTGTAAATATGAAAATGATAGATTTAAACTAAAATATGTCATCTTAACAAAAAACGTAATCGACTTCGTCTTACCAAGGGGTGTCGTGTTACCCAGTTACTGTGTTGTGAAGGTCAGATAAGCAGTCGCTCAATGTAAATTACTATTAAAAACTCAAAAAGCTGTAAAAAGCTAGGCAAATAATGATCACTTAAGCCTAGTACTGAATTCTTATCATCAACGGTGACTGGGCCTTAGCATCAGTAAACTTACCGTATATAAATAACGCCCCAGAGGTAAGTCCTGAACCAGGCGGCCGTGCCCGCGTTGGCTTGGTACTTGCGGATGAGGATCGGGTGCGGCACGGGCAGCAGGCCCACCAGCGTGCCGTGCTGCAGGAACCGCAGGATTTCCGACTCGTCTGTCAGGCCCCTACGATGTTTTTTTTTTACATAATAATAATTTGTAAGACTAAATGTACGGTGAATCTTACGTGGGATGAGCCATATTTTTAACAAAAGCTAGCTATGATGTTTTGAAAATAGATAACTATTTTTATATTGCTGAAAGGGCCCGCTCTTGACCTCGATCACGTCTGATGGAAGAAGATGGATGAGGTCTATGATGGAACGCGCGTGCCCAGAAGATGCTTGTTCACTCTTGTTTTAAAGGCAGACGGATTAAGACGACGGGATTTATTAATAGTCTGCCCTCAGAAATAAACAAATGTATTAAGTACACATAAAAATATCAAATGTAAACTTAAGCAATATTATTTAAGTTTTATGTAGGAATGATTGTAACTATTTAAAGACATAAAGATGTTATTAATTGTATCGACAATTACGCATACATATAAATGCTTCATTGTATAGTTCGATATTTAGATAGACTCATGATAGCACAAGTTTAAACCTTAGTGGTTTTTGGTGGCTATTTAATATGCATAATCCTGTATTCTTTTGTATAAGCGAAAAATAAAAATAATGTGGTACTTGCAAAATAATTAAAAAAAAAATTACTTTAATTTCGGTATTCGGAGCTATCGATACTGTCAATCCTTAGTATCAGGAGGGCTGACAGCTCACTACACCTAGGTGAATTTTTTACAGAAACGCACTACAGCTCACGACGACCCATGCTGACTCTTCCTTCTTTGTAAAGCACTTACTTGTCGATACAGATCTTCTCGACCTGCGGCACCAGCACCTGCAGCAGACGCATGATGGTCTGCAGCGGCAGCTTGCCGCGCCAGCTCGACACCCACTCCGCTGTAGGCCTCCAGTCTCCGCCCGACTCCAGCTCACGACGACCAGTGCTGGTTACTTGGATGCTGTTCCTCTGGAAATATATCTGTTTGTGTACAGACGGTTTACGAAGCCAAGAGTCACTTGTACTCCCAGTCATTGTTATATTTTTTTGTACTGCACAATACCTGGGAACCTTCGGGTTATGGAGATATTAGTGTTGTTTTACCTAAACTTGATGATATTATATTTTCTTTTTTATGTGCATGTGTAATCAAACTGTCTTTAATTGTTGTAATTGTAATAGTACACTCACATGCGCCACAGTCCGTTTCTCACTATCCTCCTCCATCTCAACATCATCAGGCCCATCCTGTCCATCAGGCCCCGCCCTCTGCGGCAGTAGCCTATCCCTTGGCTCTCTGCTGTCCCCGTCGCCGTCGTGCGGCGTGTTGGTCGTGTCGGTCGCGTCGGTCGCGTCGGTCGCGTCGGTCGCGTCGGTCGCGTCGGTCGTGTCGGTCGCGTCGGTCGTGTCGGCCGGCTCGCTGGTGTCGCCCTCTAGGCGCTGCGGCGGAGGGTGCGCGGACTCGCGCTCTGTCATTGTGCTGATTGCTGTGTAAGGGAAGGCTGTTGGTGATTGATTTTATTGGTGGGAGAAAGAGAAAATGGTAGTGTGCCTTGAAAGTTGAACACTTTCGGAGTGTCCTGAAAAATTTTATGATAATCAAGAAATGCTTCATTAAGATTTATCAACGGCGATCATTAAAGATTTCTGCAAATAAAGCTGGTTTTATACATTCACTAGTTCATTAATTACTCTAGTTTTACATACATCTTCATCGTCGAAGGTGACTTATATCAATAAGACCAAGAGCCTTATGATGAAGTATTCATGCCATCATGATTCCAGTCTGAAAAAAGTTTGCTATCGATCATGTATATTATACCTCCATCTCTCTCTCGCACTGGAATCATGATGGCATTACAACGTCATAACACGGCACCAATAAGATTACAATTAGTTGCTTATCTGTGGCCCACAAAACCACAGATAGAACATAGTTATCAAGTATTTACCTTATGAACCAAAACTGTTCTTCATACCTTCACTATTTTTGTACCAAGCTTGTAACAGACAATAATAAAGTTATCGTGTAGTTACCAGGTGTCTCAGCGAGAGTAGGGTTGAGTGTGCCCGGCTCAGCAGGCTGTGCGGGCCGCGAGCCTTCCATAGGAGTCTCCGCTACTGATTCAGCGCTCCGAGACCTAGGAATGACAGAACCGTATTAGAATATCATCTTGTTATTTGCGAACACATTTACCGTTGATTTCTGAAGGCCTCATCGATTTAAATCTCATGTTCTTTAGGGTTACATTAGAGCCTCCACAAATGGCGAGAATTACTTTATACGTTCGTGCACCTTGAGTGATCAGCCCCGCTATAATTTTGTTGTCTAAAGATAGATTTTTGAAAAGTCAGATAAATTTAGGTCGAATTTATCTGCAATCGTGCAATAATATAATATTGCGGTTTCATAACATTTGTTTAGAAAAGTTATGTCAGGCTTATTCATACATATTCCCCAGAAAAAATAAGATCCATTAATAATATTTTAACCTTTTTCTTTATTGATAGGAGGGATTATCTCATGTTAACTGATGTTCAAGCCACAATAGTTAACGACAAAGCCGGGGGGAATGGGGGACGAGTGAATTCTCACTCATTGTACATAAGTACAAGTATATTTATCTTGGTTGGAGGGGTTAACATGAATATTAGTAATTTAGTAACATGCATAATTTGCTAATAATCTTACAAACACATGCGCTAAGTTGACGAATATCAACCATTCACGTAAGGGTTAATTAAAAGTAGAAGAAAATCGAAAAGACATTCAGAAATTATGTATTAGTCCCACGGTTACAAACTTGAACAGATTTTAATCATCATCATCTGCCAATATTTAGATGATAATTTATTAAAATGATAAATAAACATACAATAAATAAATTTAAAAAGTCCCTTCAGGGGTTATTACTAGAGAAGTGTTATTACAGCGTAGATGAATTTTTAAATGATATTTTGCATGTATAGAATTCTGTTTGTGCGTATTTGTATATTGTATTTTGAATTGAATTTAAATTGTAACCATTTTTTATGACATATAAATTTTGACACTGTATTTTCAACTTTATTTTAATTTTGACATTGAAATTATTATTATTATTTTGTTCTTGTGCCTTTTGTTTTTGTATTGTTTCTCTGGTGCAACTAATTTTGTATGTCATAAATGGCAAGACATGCAGCCACCTCATATTAATTATAAGAGCTTCATATTGTACTCATGTTTTACAAAATAAATATTATCTTATCTTATCTTATCTTAATAATGTAGTTGACAAAATGAATGAGAGGCGATTAGCAAAATGAAAAATTATGGCGAATATCAGTGGAAATGCCACCCTAGAAGGACATACACAGATTTCAATGGTGATGCCCTAAAATGTCAGGTGCTAACACAGCCAGCGTTCTACAATACATATGCGTTCTACAATATGTAGGTATGAACGTGGATAAAGCATAGAGTATTAGGTTTTCTATTTTAGTTTCTGCCTAGCCTCAAAAAAGGCAATAGTTGTGAGTATATGTGTGTACGTGTATTAAGTGAATAGCTAGCAACGCGCGTATACTAAATACCGCAGTCGTTCGTCGAGCAGCACTGGCTTAGAGGTAGCTCCGTTGCCTATAGGCACATCAAGATGTAGTGGCGTGTGATCAGCTGGGGAGTGCCGTAAGCTGGGTAGGTAGACAACAATAATTCATATAATAGGAGATACAAGAAGTTGTCCAGCATCGGTAATATAACTGCAACTATGCTTCACCACTGTCAACTAAAAAATAAATATAGGAAGTAGGAAAAAAAATGGCTTAAAAATAATAGAAATGGTTCGAGTTTATTGAACTTGAAAGGGTTCGAGTATGAGTGGTTCGTCATTCTCCATCTTAAATCTAAAAGGCAGCATTGAACAAAGCATTTATTGCTTTCAATGTGTTATGTTCTGCCATTTAAATGTACTTACATGTCTTTTTATGGTGCACTAGTCCCTTAGCCCTGCCGGCCGCTAGCGAGCGAGCGATGGCTGCGTGCTCGTGCGGTAGCTTGGCTAGTTAATGAGTGCTAGCTCACCTGGGTAGTGTAGTCTTATGGTGCACTAGTCCCTTAGCCCTGCCGGCCGCTAGCGAGCGAGCGATGGCTGCGTGCTCGTGCGGTAGCTTGGCTAGTTAATGAGTGCTAGCTCACCTGGGTAGTGTAGTCTTATGGTGCACTAGTCCCTTAGCCCTGCCGGCCGCTAGCGAGCGAGCGATGGCTGCGTGCTCGTGCGGTAGCTTGGCTAGTTAATGAGTGCTAGCTCACCTGGGTAGTGTAGTCTTATGGTGCACTAGTCCCTTAGCCCTGCCGGCCGCTAGCGAGCGAGCGATGGCTGCGTGCTCGTGCGGTAGCTTGGCTAGTTAATGAGTGCTAGCTCACCTGGGTAGTGTAGTCTTATGGTGCACTAGTCCCTTAGCCCTGCCGGCCGCTAGCGAGCGAGCGATGGCTGCGTGCTCGTGCGGTAGCTTGGCTAGTTAATGAGTGCTAGCTCACCTGGGTAGTGTAGTCTTATGGTGCACTAGTCCCTTAGCCCTGCCGGCCGCTAGCGAGCGAGCGATGGCTGCGTGCTCGTGCGGTAGCTTGGCTAGTTAATGAGTGCTAGCTCACCTGGGTAGTGTAGTCTTATGGTGCACTAGTCCCTTAGCCCTGCCGGCCGCTAGCGAGCGAGCGATGGCTGCGTGCTCGTGCGGTAGCTTGGCTAGTTAATGAGTGCTAGCTCACCTGGGTAGTGTAGTCTTATGGTGCACTAGTCCCTTAGCCCTGCCGGCCGCTAGCGAGCGAGCGATGGCTGCGTGCTCGTGCGGTAGCTTGGCTAGTTAATGAGTGCTAGCTCACCTGGGTAGTGTAGTCTTATGGTGCACTAGTCCCTTAGCCCTGCCGGCCGCTAGCGAGCGAGCGATGGCTGCGTGCTCGTGCGGTAGCTTGGCTAGTTAATGAGTGCTAGCTCACCTGGGTAGTGTAGTCTTATGGTGCACTAGTCCCTTAGCCCTGCCGGCCGCTAGCGAGCGAGCGATGGCTGCGTGCTCGTGCGGTAGCTTGGCTAGTTAATGAGTGCTAGCTCACCTGGGTAGTGTAGTCTTATGGTGCACTAGTCCCTTAGCCCTGCCGGCCGCTAGCGAGCGAGCGATGGCTGCGTGCTCGTGCGGTAGCTTGGCTAGTTAATGAGTGCTAGCTCACCTGGGTAGTGTAGTCTTATGGTGCACTAGTCCCTTAGCCCTGCCGGCCGCTAGCGAGCGAGCGATGGCTGCGTGCTCGTGCGGTAGCTTGGCTAGTTAATGAGTGCTAGCTCACCTGGGTAGTGTAGTCTTATGGTGCACTAGTCCCTTAGCCCTGCCGGCCGCTAGCGAGCGAGCGATGGCTGCGTGCTCGTGCGGTAGCTTGGCTAGTTAATGAGTGCTAGCTCACCTGGGTAGTGTAGTCTTATGGTGCACTAGTCCCTTAGCCCTGCCGGCCGCTAGCGAGCGAGCGATGGCTGCGTGCTCGTGCGGTAGCTTGGCTAGTTAATGAGTGCTAGCTCACCTGGGTAGTGTAGTCTTATGGTGCACTAGTCCCTTAGCCCTGCCGGCCGCTAGCGAGCGAGCGATGGCTGCGTGCTCGTGCGGTAGCTTGGCTAGTTAATGAGTGCTAGCTCACCTGGGTAGTGTAGTCTTATGGTGCACTAGTCCCTTAGCCCTGCCGGCCGCTAGCGAGCGAGCGATGGCTGCGTGCTCGTGCGGTAGCTTGGCTAGTTAATGAGTGCTAGCTCACCTGGGTAGTGTAGTCTTATGGTGCACTAGTCCCTTAGCCCTGCCGGCCGCTAGCGAGCGAGCGATGGCTGCGTGCTCGTGCGGTAGCTTGGCTAGTTAATGAGTGCTAGCTCACCTGGGTAGTGTAGTCTTATGGTGCACTAGTCCCTTAGCCCTGCCGGCCGCTAGCGAGCGAGCGATGGCTGCGTGCTCGTGCGGTAGCTTGGCTAGTTAATGAGTGCTAGCTCACCTGGGTAGTGTAGTCTTATGGTGCACTAGTCCCTTAGCCCTGCCGGCCGCTAGCGAGCGAGCGATGGCTGCGTGCTCGTGCGGTAGCTTGGCTAGTTAATGAGTGCTAGCTCACCTGGGTAGTGTAGTCTTATGGTGCACTAGTCCCTTAGCCCTGCCGGCCGCTAGCGAGCGAGCGATGGCTGCGTGCTCGTGCGGTAGCTTGGCTAGTTAATGAGTGCTAGCTCACCTGGGTAGTGTAGTCTTATGGTGCACTAGTCCCTTAGCCCTGCCGGCCGCTAGCGAGCGAGCGATGGCTGCGTGCTCGTGCGGTAGCTTGGCTAGTTAATGAGTGCTAGCTCACCTGGGTAGTGTAGTCTTATGGTGCACTAGTCCCTTAGCCCTGCCGGCCGCTAGCGAGCGAGCGATGGCTGCGTGCTCGTGCGGTAGCTTGGCTAGTTAATGAGTGCTAGCTCACCTGGGTAGTGTAGTCTTATGGTGCACTAGTCCCTTAGCCCTGCCGGCCGCTAGCGAGCGAGCGATGGCTGCGTGCTCGTGCGGTAGCTTGGCTAGTTAATGAGTGCTAGCTCACCTGGGTAGTGTAGTCTTATGGTGCACTAGTCCCTTAGCCCTGCCGGCCGCTAGCGAGCGAGCGATGGCTGCGTGCTCGTGCGGTAGCTTGGCTAGTTAATGAGTGCTAGCTCACCTGGGTAGTGTAGTCTTATGGTGCACTAGTCCCTTAGCCCTGCCGGCCGCTAGCGAGCGAGCGATGGCTGCGTGCTCGTGCGGTAGCTTGGCTAGTTAATGAGTGCTAGCTCACCTGGGTAGTGTAGTCTTATGGTGCACTAGTCCCTTAGCCCTGCCGGCCGCTAGCGAGCGAGCGATGGCTGCGTGCTCGTGCGGTAGCTTGGCTAGTTAATGAGTGCTAGCTCACCTGGGTAGTGTAGTCTTATGGTGCACTAGTCCCTTAGCCCTGCCGGCCGCTAGCGAGCGAGCGATGGCTGCGTGCTCGTGCGGTAGCTTGGCTAGTTAATGAGTGCTAGCTCACCTGGGTAGTGTAGTCTTATGGTGCACTAGTCCCTTAGCCCTGCCGGCCGCTAGCGAGCGAGCGATGGCTGCGTGCTCGTGCGGTAGCTTGGCTAGTTAATGAGTGCTAGCTCACCTGGGTAGTGTAGTCTTATGGTGCACTAGTCCCTTAGCCCTGCCGGCCGCTAGCGAGCGAGCGATGGCTGCGTGCTCGTGCGGTAGCTTGGCTAGTTAATGAGTGCTAGCTCACCTGGGTAGTGTAGTCTTATGGTGCACTAGTCCCTTAGCCCTGCCGGCCGCTAGCGAGCGAGCGATGGCGCCGTGCTCGTGCGGTAGATTCGCTAAGTTGTGGAATACTGCTCGCTTGCGGATTATTGTGTAGACTAGGTTGGAGTTACCTGCGGAGAACACACGTAGTAATTCATACATAATGAAGTATAAAATAGTGTAGTCTTGAGACAAAAAAGTTACGAGATGTGACAGACATCAAAAAAACTCGCGTTTCCAATGTCAAGTTTACTGCTTCAGCGCTATTTGTTTTGGATGCAAGTAACATAATAAATGAATGCGTATTGCTAGCGATAAACGCGTTAAGTTACCGTCACGTCACATAAGTTCATAATTATTTTAACTAAATTCATTGGACATTGTTATGGAATCTTCAACTCACCATCAAACTGATACTGAATCATGTTATTGAACATCTCCAGCAGGAAAAACACGAGATGATGATGATGTGCCTGCGAGAACAGGAACCACGGCGTGCTGAACGCCTCCAGTAAGTGCAGCAGCTTCGTCGACGCCACCATTGATAACGTCTTCAGGTACGGTGAGACTGCAATACAAAATTATACGGAGTCAAATTTTAATTTGACCCTGAAGTTTAATTAGCAAATTTATTAGCTAGCGAAACTTCACAGACGGAATAGGTAACGATATATAATGACAATATTTTTTTTTTTTTTTAACTAAGCTTATAAGTTCAATTTGACCCCATAATCGTCATTAGGGAAAGTCTGAAAGTGGCCCCGGTGACTGAAATGTTGGACAATATTTCAGTCACAGGGGCCACTTTCAGAAGCGGTTGTCATGGTATGATCATGTGATGCGGAGGAACATGGAAAATTTCGTGAGGAAAGTTTAAGGAATAAATGGCTATAAGAGTAGGAGAACACCACAGGAACATTGGATGGACTGTGTGAAAGATGATATGGCTAGAAAGGGAGTGACTACTGAGATGCCGACTAATAGAGAAGTATAGAAGAAGACATGTTGCGCCGGCGCCGACCAGCAATAAATTGCAATAAAGGGAAGATAATGACGATGATGAATCATACAGATTCTTTACTCACCATTCACAAGTATAGTGAGCAGACAGTCGAACAGCGGTTGCAGCCTCTGGTGTCCCGTAGTGATGATCTTGTGGAACACTACCACCAGCAGATCAGCGTGTGAGCCGGTGAAGACGGGAATGTCCATCGGAACGGTCGCCGTGTACGGTTTGTTGAGCCGGACGCCGAGGTTGCGTTCGCCGGATAGTAGCAGGAGGATGAATACGCCGATGTGCATTAGGCCTACACGCGCTGTAAAAAATAAAAAATATTTGTACAGTTGGGTGTGCGTGAGTGATTTGCACAAAAATAGAAGGCGACTTGTACGTATAGAAGTAAAAAAACATGTTAATATCAAAAAATCTTTGGATTTGGGAAACTTTCGG
The DNA here is from genome assembly GCA_963669345.1 of Gortyna flavago. NCBI lineage: Eukaryota > Metazoa > Arthropoda > Insecta > Lepidoptera > Noctuidae > Gortyna > Gortyna flavago. The sequence continues at coordinate 1,885,966 of OY770139.1, forward strand.
AATATCTTAGTAAATAATAAAACTTTGAAATGTATGCAGCATTAACTTACATTGGTCTGCGCGAGAGTCGTTGAGGTGATATAATATCGGTACCAACACTTCGAGCACATCACTACTCTTCAGAACGTAATACATGAATTTCTGAAACAAACATAACACTATTATTTGTAACGTGTAGTTTTTTTTTTATAAACTGCTGTATACATGAGTCTTGTGTAGGGTGCCACCGATAGGGCCATCATGTTTTTCAAACAAATGATTGGTATAAAAGTTTATTTCTTAATAATTGAGTATTTAGAATTTCACCCAAAAAAAAAGATAAAGGGGAAAAACGGGAAGGGATAGGTAGCTGAACTGCAAGTAAAAGTTAGGTGTTTTTATCCGACTGCGCCAAAGCCAAAGGTGGATACGTAATCTGTACATTACATGACATAATAATTAATTAAGTAATGAGTTGTGTTATTTTTAATTTGTCTGTCTGTGATGTCTTGTATAAACATTTTTAAAGTTGTTCCATATACCTTATTAGTTGGCATTTTTGTCGTTAGTTTATAACTTTCTATTTAAAAAGAGGGTAGAATTTATTATGAATATTTGCGACCACGGTTATTATTTGTTTTGCGGGTGGATCGGAACGGTTTTAAGTTTTGCATTAGTTAATGTTATTTGCGTACGAAGTGAAATGTTATTACGTAAATGATTTTGTTGTAAAGAAAAACGATAGCTGCTTAGTTTTAGTTGCATCAAAGTTGTTATAATATAAGTTATAAAAATGTTCTCAATTAAGTGAAATTTTAGTAATTTCTTATTGAGAAATAAATTTCTATAACTATATAGAATGTAGGAAACAGACTCATTTACCTTATTATAGTCACACATTTTCCAGAACAGAACAAGCAACTCCTGATGCAAGTTGACCTTCTTAGCCGAGTTCGGCAGATAGGTCTGCGCTAAAGGATTGTTCAGGAGCCGCGTCACCCCTCGCAGGATGAACTGGAAATCTTCATCACGATGGATCCGAGATAAGTAGTTGATGAAGAGGTTATCTGGGAGAGTCTGTAAAAAACGTTTAAGTTGTTATTTTTATATTTTAGGGCCTATTTTCAACCATCTTCGGAAGCACCGTTCAAATATTTTGCCGATAATTTCATACAAAAAGTTGAATTTTTTATTTTATATGGTGGATAGTGCCTCTCTAGAAATGGTGAAACAGGCCCTTATTTTATATTTTTTTAAGTATTTATTTAGTATATTTCCCGGTCATACCGTCATCATCTGTTTCATACGTCCCAGCTGTGGCTGGTAACACAAACAGGAATGTATCATTAAATTAAACCATTCAAGGGAAACGTCCAAATAATGGGAATAAATAACAAAAGATTTTACGAGCAATAGTTTAGCACAGCTGATTTTAAAGATACATAATAATAGGGACCACGACATTTTTTTTTAAATTTAAGCTCAAAAAAATATTTGCTTGTAAATAGTGCAAACAATATTACAAAAAGTGTAAAAGCTTAAAAAATTGCCAAGTTATAAAAGCTTTAAATTAAGTGCTAGACAAAGACGGCACTACCACAGAAGTGACGTCACGACGATGTAACTTCATTCTAGCGCCTTAAATTGTCGGTACCGCGCGACAAGGACGGGAATAATCCCCTCCAAAAACTTTTAAGGTGTGTAGCTTCTCCATATTTCCATAGTTTTATTTTTTCGAAACTTTAACTAATAACTCAACTCAAACCATTTATTTCAATTAAACCAATTACAGGCACTTTTGAATTGTCAAGGGGTTGGTCAGTCAGAAAGATGAAGCTAGTTGCCCATTCCAAAGCGTAGGTACCTATGGAGAAGAACGGGCAAGAAACTCCACGGACACTCTTTTAAATCATAAAATTGTTAAAAAATATCATTCGTGCGAGAACGATGTAGAAGAAAGACGTGCACGTTAAAAGCGTCTGTAATAAAAAAGACATAAACAAAAAAAAAACAATTCAGAAATGAAGCCACTATGAGGCCTCTAAAGCTTTGATGTAACTTGCAACTTTGTTCTTGTGTTTGCACTTACTTCGTCGGATTCCTCGTTGATAGCGTTGCTTGTGTCATGATCTAGCGTCACGATCAACACTTGTAGAGCCACCTGCAACCAGTTTAAAATTAATAAAAGTTAGTTTAAACGCAACCAAAGTTAGGTCAGTTTAAACTTCTCACGATAAAACCGTTTTGGTACGAAGCAAACTTGATCTTCGCATGTTAACGGAGACATGATTATGTTTTTTTTACACTCCGTCTTAGTACAAAACAAGTTCTAACTTCAGTCCAAGCCCATTTTATTATTGACCCTGTATATTTACTTCTACGAGCGGCTCCAGCGTGTCTGCGAACAGCAGGTGGTTGTATGGCAGGCCGAGCCCCACCGGATCGTAGGAACACACAGTGTTCACTAGCGATGTAAATAAGGGCAGTGCGTGACGGTTCTCAGGACTTGTCAGGTATCTGTAAATGAAAATGGGTATTTTATGAATGATTAAATATTCTTAAATTATTTTTAATGTGATAGATTGTCAATCAAGCAGAAACCCCAGACAGAATGTGGTAACGATATCCTACAAAACCAAGGTGATTGCCGCTACTTTCTTCAAGTTCAAGTACTTTTGTTTTAGCCTTGAAATAAAAACACAGCAATGCCAGAGAACTTGGCAACAAAAAGAAGTATGGCTGTGCTGTATGTTACCCCGGAAAAGCTCATTAACTAGGCCATGAGTGTTTGTGGTAAAGCTAGACCTTATCATTTCTAATCGAAAACATTTTTTCAGTTCTCCCAAAGAAATCTCAAAACTGTTTTCGGACATTGTCGTCAAAACACCGAAAGTCTCCATTATACATTAAAAAAAACTCACGCAATCCATTTATTATGATGCGAGGCGGCATGCGAGGCGGGCTTGTAGATCGTCTCGCTGAAACACGTGAGCATCAGCCGCAACAACTCGGTCCGGGCCGCCTCGTGAGTAGACACGCGAGGCGGGGAGCGGGCGAAGCCCACGCCGCCTGCCCAGATATACTCGCAACTGTCCAGGGAGGATAGCTCCTCGGCACGTTCCTGGGTGGAAAGGTGTCGTTCAGATAAAGTTCTAGCTCATGTGCAAAGCAGCCTTAATCCAGCGACAACTACGGAAAAATACACGACGGAAGTCTGGTGTGCTTACTCTTACAGGCGCACACCAAGCGTAATCTACGTCGCTCAATATAAGTCGCTGAATTTACATTACATTCGGTCCTAGGTACTGAATTGTAGTTTGTAAAACACTACAAAAATCAATCCGAACGTTTAGCCAAAAGTCAGCAACGCAAATTATGTAAGTGTATGTTTGTGTACGTTTTCTGGCATTATTTTTTTGTAACAGAGATCTCATTTCTCAAAAGACTGCACAAGGGCAGATGCCCTTTAATCATTATAATAATCTTTGTTAACTCTTTTATAAAAGAGATATCTGCACTACAGATATTTTGAGCTTAGCGTCCAAATTCGCATAAAGGACCAAATAGAGCCTGAAAATATCTGTGCCTCCTAGAACCAAAAATTCGAAGATATGTGACTTCTATCAACCCGCACTGGGCCCGCGTGAATACGATATGAATTAAAAGAGATTTTTAATTGTTTTTAAATATAAAACAGCCAGAAGAAAGAATACAACTAAGCTGTGCACACACATCTGCATACCTATTAATACAACTAAGCTGTGCACACACATCTGCATATCTATTAATACAACTAAGCTGTGCACACACATCTGCATACCTATTAATACAACTAAGCTGTGCACACACATCTGCATACCTATTAATACAACTAAACTGTGCACACACATCTGCATACCTATTAATATTTAACAAGCAATCAGGCAATAAAATCAAAGCGCTGAAAGGATTTGACCTTCGCGAACCATTGTTACAAGCCTTGGCCACTTTATGTGGCCATAACTAGCGCAATCGCTTCCTTTCTGATTTCGATACGAGGCTAAAAACGGAATGAAATATTAATGCTTCATTATAAATTAGTATCGTGCTGTTAAGCCTAGACATAGAGTGTATGTAATTACAGATATATGTATAAGTAGGTACAGTATGCGGCCGTTGATATGACATGTCCAGATTTACAAAGAGACTGTTAAATTAAAAATACCGCAGCGGATCTTATCACTCATTTTATCGCTGGATTTTGAACTCTCGGTGTTGAGCCGAACATTGAGAATGCGAAAGAGCGCATCCCAGCGCGTCAAAATAACATACTATTGGATTTTCAACTCTAGGCGCTAAGTAGTGTGTCGAAAATCCAGTGCGCAGAAAAAAGCGCCGCAGGAAAAACGTGCCCACACAGGTATGAGTGACAGAGACGACACTCTACAAAGTTTTTTTTTTCATCAAGAACTTACAGGATACGCGACAAAGTACACGATATTGAGTCGCTGTTGCGTATATTGCGGAATATAATCCAGAATATAAAGGGTCAAATTAAATTGTTTAGCGAAACTCCGCAGATGTGACAGGAATTTTAACATGATAAAACAAAAACAAAATTGTTTTGATGATTATTATATTATCATCAACTAATTGGCTACTGGTGTGTCTAATCAAATACCTAATAAAAAATATTATTATTTTGGGTCAACGACCGCAGCAACGCGCAAAGTACGAGTTGAGAATCATGACATCTGTATTTTTTGTTGTTTTATTTTTATCGCGTGTAGGTTATTATATAGATACGGTTATACATTACGTGTGTTTACACAAAAAAAAGCTGAATTTTTAAACCGATATTATAAGAAACTACACCACATACAGTCAGTCGTTGACCCCAAAAAAAACTTTTTTTTCGTATTTTATAAGTAGGTACCCATTAAGTACTTCTGCGGAGTTTCGCTAAATTAATTTAAAAAAAAAATATTTTCCAGCCATTTGCCTGCCAACTGTTATAGATGTCGTGTCGTCATGGCAACCGGGGTTTTAGCTCAAAATGATCCGATTCCGTATCCTGCCCTCGCCCTACTATATATACTAAGCACACGATAGATAAATTAAATCGATAAGCAATATTACACTAAGGCAACTGAATATATTAATGTCCCGCCTACGCCAGTTGCGTGTTTAGATAATATTACCCTTTAGCGAAATATTAGATGTCGTAAATATACGCTGTGGGACATAAAAGCTATGAATGATGATGAAAATAATATTGAAGTACTCGTAGGAATATTAATATCGTATGAATGCTGAAAATCAAAATAAATATTTGCATAAAACTAAAGTGTAGACAGACGTATTTTGAACCGGGAAAAGGGGTGTACAATGCCAAATCCAATGCCAAATAATTGAATATCAATTGATCGACCACTATAAATCGAACGTTCTTAATATCAATTGGTTAATAAATCAAACATTCAATAAATCGTACACTCAATACATCGAGTGTTCAAAATACCGAATGCTTGTTTGATCGAGCGTTCAACGCATCGCATATTAACAACTTTTAGATAATAATTATCTATAATTATTATTAACTAAAAGTTGTTAATTATTTTATTAAAAAAAATATTTTCATAATTTTTGCTGTGCCTGTTGCTGTACCAGTATCAAAGTCATTGTGCTACTTTATTAAAGCCATTGTTAGATTGGTAAGGTGGTTAGATTTTCTACCATTCATCATCTGCCTAGCCTTTTCCCAACTATGTTGGGGTCGGCTTCCAGTCTAACCGGATGCAGCTGAATACCAGTATTTTATATATTTTAATAGATTTTCTACCATTATGGAACACAAATAAAGATACTAATGAATATGAGGTGACATATTTTGAAGGGTTCATGTTCGACGTCGATCGACCCCACAAACAATGATAATGTGAGGAGAATGCAATTAGATTCATAATTCAATAATGTTATTATAAGGCTGTAAGCCCAATGAGCCCATGGGTATATCCCTGATAATACGCTTATAAACCTTTTACTATGGATAAATGCTTGCGAATATTGTTTAAAACAAGGGCTTTTAACCTTTTCGAAATGTTACATTAGCAAAATTATAAAATCAATAAATAACATCTTCCAAACAAAAAAGCAATGAACATTAAATTAAAATACAACCAAAAACAAATATTTAACTAACCGAACATGTAAAACTTAAGTGGTTTTTATGACTACACTGAAACAAGCTAAATCCATTAGCACTTTAGCCAAAGGGAGATATAGCGGTCAGTACACTGATTAGATAAAATATAATATTATCTATGGATCAATACTCACGGGGCCTGCCCGCTTCGTGGTGGCGACTGTGAAGTCCGGGCAGAAAAGCAGATCCTGGAAACAAACAGAATTATGTTTCAAAATAAAACTGCCTCGTTGGTCCACTAGTTGTAAGCGGGACTGCTGAGCATGAGGTCCTCGGTTCGATTCCCGGGGCGGGCAAAATATTATGACACTCCTTTTACAAGTGCGAGTAAACATGTCTTCGGATTAGCATTCAAGGTAACAAGTGCGTGTTATTTATCGTTCTTCCTATTCCTCATCTCCTAGAAATCAAACCAACCTACAGTCCAGTAGAACAAAAAGGGAGTCAAGCGGGAATGCTGAGTAGTGCCACCTGTGCTACACACCAGCACATAACACCACTGACCACCCGAACAGATGGTTTTCCAACTGGAATTTCTCAGTAGCAGCCTGGAGTCTGGATTTTCTGCCTGGTTGATGGCAAGGATAGGCTCGCCCCCTATTTTAATTATCTGAGAAGAATTCTAGTATCTAAACCAATTATAAGTAAATTGAATTCTCTAGTTAAAAATTTGTTATTGTAATTTTTCTTCGTTTTTTTTTGTTATTGATTCTGTCAATAACAGGCTTTGTATGTGTACACATAGGCATGGAAGAGGGAAGTCTTCTGTTACAGGTATCTCTATATTTAAAAGAAGACCTCTAAAATGTATTTGTTGAAACCTGTTGATTATGAAAATAAATAAACTTAAACTTGGGACTAAAAACATGGCTGGCGATATGTGGGTGTACTATAGGGGGGTGCACCTCTGCCTAACCTTTCGGTAAATAGAGGCGAGATGTTATGTTATAAAACTAACTAAATCCATGATTTTATAAGAATTTTAACTAGGGGAATTATAGGCTGACGAACGCTGTAGGGGCCGTAAATTCTGCCAATCGGACATTACCTGTAGAACTTTTCGAACGAGGGAGAAGGACTATAGTTAATTACAAAAAACCGGTCAAGTGCGAGTAGGACTCGCGCTTCGCGGGTTCCGTACAAGTTTGTAAGTATGTAACTACAAATTTACGGTTTTCGGATTTTTTCCTTTCCTTGTGCTACATGACATTGCTTCTTGCCAAATTTCATGATTGTAGGTCAAAGGGAAGTACCCTATAGGTTTCGATTCCCTTGCGAGCGTCAAAATATGCGGCATTAACGGAACATAAACGCCCCTATCTTTTGATTGCATTGACTTAGAAGTTTGATTTTTTCACTGCTCCAACGGATTGCAGCCCTGAGCATTTGATATTAACTTCAATTTGATAACTCCACACATTCCTGAGAAAAAGGGTCTTGACAGACGGACAGACAGACCGACAGAAGTGACATGACTTCAAAAAAAAAAAAAAGGAACCCTTATAATTATAAGGGTACCGGAACCCTAAAAACAGAAATAATATTATTTCCCCTAAATGTATAGTTTTATGTGAGCATGCAGACTTGGTAAGGCGGCCTAGGTCCTTTTCAACACTGGGTTTAGGGTGATTGGGCAGCCATTCTTTGTTGGCTTAAAAGTAGGTACAGCTTTTTTAGGTCATCATCAGTCCTCTGCCCTTATAAAAAAATATTTGCAGTTTGTGCAGTATGCCTTTTTTTTTAAATATATGTTAATCACCTCCGTGTTCACTGCCTTAGAAGATATGATAATGATATCTTAGGTCCGGTGCATATTAATTGAACATAATGCCTGATTCTGTCATGTTCTAAGATACAGTGATGTCTCTTGCATCACCCAGATATAATCTAGGTGGATAACCAGAGGCAGAAAGCTCAGGATTACAGAATATTGGAATTTAAATTCTAAGGTTGAGGAGTTTCTGATAGACTGATGTAGCAGCATATCAAATCATCATCTGCCTAGCCTTTTCCCAACTATGTTGGGGTCGGTTTCCAGTTCCAGCTGAATACCAGTATTTTACATGGAGCAACTGCCTATCTGACCTGCACAACCCAGTTACTAGGTAATACGATACCTCTTGATAAGACCACAGGGTAAGACTGGTCAGAATTTCGGGCTTCTGACGACCCGTAACAACTGCCAAAGATCCATGAATGACAGCCGGGACCAACGACTTTACGAGGCACAGAGGGGTCTTGTTTTGTGCAAATGGTCACCCATCCACGGACCAACCGTGGCAAGCGTAGCTTAACCTGATCGATTGACCCGTGCGGCTGTTATTACTTAGCCACAAGCAACATATATGTACATGCATAATGTTTAGCAGCATATCAAATACATGAAGAAAATGTGTATAATATTTTATTTATTTATTGAGTAGTACACATACATTTTATACTACAATTGAAGGCAGTTGTAATATCTATATCAAGAACAGGGATGTCTCATTTTAGTTTGGCAACTAATGAACTTACAGAGTTGCCATGACAACCAAACTTTTGAATTTCAATACAATATTAACATTAAGCTATAAACAATTTAGAACAGAGAAGACATGATAAGGTGGAAGAATATGGAAGAGGCCTTTGCCCAGCAGTGGAACAATATAGGTTAACAGAAAAACAAAGACAACACAGACACTCACACAGACAGCGTTGATAAGAGACTGCGCGAGAGGCACTGACTCATTCTCAGCGGCAGCTGGAAGAGAAGACCAGAAGAAACCATGCCACTCTGGTTCCTCCAACATATACGGTAGAACTCGTGTCAGAAGACGGGCGCAGTTCAATGCTGAAATTAAAAAAGGCATTAATAATTGATACTATAACTAATTATATAAAAGGGCAGTGGTTTACTACCAATATTAATATTGAAAATTGAAAGAAACGAAATTAGAAGTATTTTGTCTTAAAAAAAGAAATATTAATAGGTTGATAAATTAATGCGTGACAAATGGATTACAGATTTTATTAAATTAAACAATGAACTTTTTTTAACCAACATAAAAAAAACGAGGAGGTTCTCCATTTGGTTGAATTGTATTTTTTGTTTGTTCACCCAATCAATTAAGCATTGGCAATTTCAAGAAAGTCAACCTGTTAGTTACATAAAGGTTTTTAATTGCAACTACTATTTTTAAGGCAGACAATAATGTAGCATCAGATTTAGAGAGAGAATTCAATTCTATAAGCATTTTAATTGGTTTCCTATAAAAAAACAATAAAACAACCTTTAAGAACACAATATGTAGCTTTTATTACTGTTCAATATAAATGATTCATGGTCAGTGTTTACTTTTGATGATTAAATACATACTTACTGTACTTGTGACATATTTCCTATTTACTATGAATCATTAAAATAATGAAAAATCATTCCACTGCCAGTTTAATAATCAAAGGCAGGTAGAGATCCTTTATTAGATTAATATTAAAAGTATGTATCATGTGAAATGTGTAACATCCTGATTGCCATTTTTATCTACTTTTTCATACCTATAACATATTATTGAGATCATGGGAGAAATGTGGATCAAATAAATTGACCTTCTTTTAAGGATTGTAGGTTGTTCTATTTATGTTAATGCTATGTTGTCTGTGTCACCTGTCTGCTGTTCCCTCTGGGTCCTGCAGCTGCTATCCACCATCTTCACCAACTTTTCTACAGCCTTATAAACTAGCGTCGCGAGATTGTTTGGAGATTCTTCTCGTAAAGCGCGGATCTCCGCACCAGGCACCAGTGCGAACACATCCTGAACGTTGGTCACGCTCTCTGACCAGAATTGGTCCCAAAAACTATCGTCCGCGGAGTCAATAGGCTAAAATGAAATCATTACATCAATACTATAGTATCAACTTCAGAAATATATTTTTTACATTAGCTGCGAAACACTTACCTGAGTTTTAGAGGTAAGCTGAACGACAGCTTTCCTAAAGTTCAATTTCGTGTCAGCGTTACCCATTTTTCACGATTTCTAATTGTTTAAATACAATAAATCCATCTCAACACAAGTTCTCATAAAAACAATGAAAAATGACAAACTGACAGATGGTTGACTTGACAGAAGACGACGTGTCAAAGACAAATATGGGATCTTTTCAAAGTTTTAAAAGTTATGAAACTAGTTTTTCAGTTACACAGTTAGGATAATTATTAGATAGTAGTTCTTTTGTATTTTATGGGCATTTTGAAACGTATGAAACATTATTTTGATCTAGCACACGCAAGACTAATCATGTGGCCACCAATTTATTTTTATTTTGACGTATTTTTGTTTTGGTTACATTACATCTGAATCCGTCCTTAGGGGCGGTCTCCACGTGCGAGAGAATCGCGGCAAAATTATCGTCGTGGCACGTATTTCTATAAATTCTCTTAGAATGTGTCTCCACACGGGCCACGGCAATATCAGCGCGGCGATTTGTTGGCACGGCGAGACTACACCGCGATTCTCTCGGTCGTGGAGACGGCCCCTTAAATAGAGAATGAACGTTACATCGATACTCTTTGGTCTGAAAAATTGATAATATTGATCTGTCTGTGCCTCCCGTATTATTATTATACTCTTTGGTCTGTGCTGTCAGTGGGTGGTTGACACTTGACAGTTACTCAGTTGTCTTGTTGTCTATGAAAATCTAATCATTTTCGAAGTGCTGGAAAATGGCTGCTGCAAATATTGCCCGCAGTGCCCTAAGTGGATTATTACGAAAATCCACTACCATTAAAACACCGGTAGTATGCAGACTCTCAACCGTTGCCCTGCAGCAAAAATATAGCTCAGTAAATGCTGCCATAAAGACATACAACACCCAGTACCGTCAGAATGGGGTAAGGGTCTCATCAGTCAATACAACGTGATATTTTGCGTACAAACTGTTTTATTTAGGTGGGATTTGTGCTAATGAACTTGCTAGCACTTTAAGGGAGTCCCAGTTTCTTTAAATTACTCTTTGCTAAAATTATAACCTCAATCTTATTGCATAACAAAATGTGTATAGTGTTACCCAAATTGTTTAGGTACAGCAAGCACAACAGTACTCGACAGGCTCGCACCCTAAGCCCTCGCCACAGGAAATAGAGGAACGAGTGCTGAAAGTTTGCAAGGCTTACGACAAACTCAGTAGTATGAAGGTACATACATAACATTTATTTCCATAATATTCTGTTTCAGGCCCAGAATATCAGTGTCCGCAACTACAGCGGCGGACCCCCGCTCACATTAGAACTTATTAAAAGTAGAGTGCTACTTGTTCTTCAACTTTATGACAAAATTAATCCTGCTAAGGTAGCCTATACTGAAATTATTTATGTTCCTAAAGAGAGCCTTTTTACAAAATGTTTTCTGTCTATGCTTTCTGTCTTTCATTTAATTTCAGAATGATCGAATGAGTAACTAACAATGTATTTCTCTGTTTCAGCTGAGCGTAGACTGCCACTTTATAAACGACCTTGGTTTGGACTCTCTGGACCATGTGGAAGTCATAATGGCAATGGAAGATGAATTTGGCTTTGAAATTCCTGATGGAGATGCAGAGAGGCTGGTTAGGCCCAAAGACATTATCCAATACATTGCAGACAAAGAGGATGTTTACGAATAAAATAAAATGAACACAGTAGCATTGTCTAGGGAATTGAAGACCAGTTGTGCATGATGCCTGTTGAAATTTCAGTGCTTTTATGATACAACTGGTCTAAGATGACAAGACATTGAGCTTAGGGTTTAGTTTGATTTATTTTACTTCTAATTCAAATAAGAATGAACAATGTAAACTGCTGATCCACCATCCATCTCTGAAGATGTATAAAGTGTAAATTCTGTTTTTATTGATTATATGCCTGTTAGAGTAATCATTTGTTTTTCATTTGGTCAATATCAATACCTGGACAAATAAATTGTTTCATTGACACTGCAATGGGTTTTCTTTGGCAATTAAACAACTTCATGAAAAGCAACTGATGAAATACTATGCATTTGCCATTTTTCTGTCATTCATATTTAGTACCTTGTAGATTTCTTATTGTAATATCATCAGTTTGTCAAATAACATGTAACAATCTTGTAAGCTTTTATTTATGAGATGTCTACATTTGAAAACCTTTTGAAGCTGAATAAAATTGTGCCAATGCATTGGTTCACGTTACGTAAACTCACGCCCTCTTCCCATGGGGACAGGCAGAAACTAGTAGAATGTCACCTGCTACAATTCTTCCTTACATACTCCTTTTGCTTCGTTTACGTTCATACATCTGGGTTATAGCCTCACGCCAGTTGCGAGTACTACGCACCTGACCTTTCTGAAGAATGTCACCAGCAAGATTCTCTGTATGTCCTAGGTCATTAAATATTAATGAAATAACACAATATTTATAAACCATAATAAGAAGCCAGAATTAACCATCGCAGCACTCCGATTCAGAAAAAAATCCAAAGTACCTATCTATTGCATGCATGAACATTGACCCATTAGTAATAGGTCAGAATTATTTCCGGATTTTTTTTACACTCATCCAGGGCCGGCCTTAGCCATTTAGGCGCCCGGGCGAGTCATGCCTTTGGCTCCCTTTTAAGTAAGAATACTTATTTAATTACAATAAAAAAAACTTATTTTGAATTTGTATTAACATAAATAAATAATTAATTCGTAGGTAAGATAATTATGGATAACGTACAGATTTTCTAAAAAGGTTTTTTGATTTACTTTTGAACTTACGAGTACCTATGTAAAATGCACTGAAAGAAAAGTATGTACCTATAATGCAGGGGACAATACGAGTTGCAATTTCTCGCCTGTTGCCTCTATTTCGTTCTACATTATTTAGTGAGAGATACGACAAGCGACAAAATGACAGCATGTGTTTGTTAGACATAGAATAGTCATACTCACTCCTTCGAGATAAGTCCTTAGAGGTTAACACGTTCAGTGCCGGGAGCCCTCCTGGAGGGTTCACTCAAATCGCATATGGGATGCCGGGAGCCCTCGCGGAGGGCTCATTTTAAATGTACGTTTTTCTTAGCGAATATAGCATTATAAACTATGAAAATAAAATTAGTCGTATATTTTAACAAGATTTATTAGTATAATCGTTGGTTTTCAAATACCAGCATTTTTATTTTCAAAAATAATTGGGCGCTAGGATGCCCATATTTCAGGGATGGTAAACCGTTTTACGTTTAGGTACAAATATTCACTAAAAATAAACATATTTATTTTGAGATTATAAATTAAGAGGTTGAGTTTATAAATAGAAGCTTCAGCATCAAAAGGGTAAAAACGAACACCCATGGTGCAACTTCGTTTGACTGTCAGTCCGTTCGTTTGTACAGCTGCTCATTTCAGGAGCATACTTCGCTACATACAAGTCGTTTGGTTTTGTCATTAGAGTATTATATTATCTGTGGTCATGTATACAATGTGTAACATAATTATCGCAAGACCTCATACACCCCAATTAGAGTAGGCATTGAGTTGAAAGCATAATACAATGACCAAAAAATTTTTTTTTATAGTTAACTTCTATTATTATTAAGAAAATCGTGTTGACCGTAACACTATTTTATGCATTTAAAATATAGTCTTATTGCTTTGAAATAACATTTAATTTTCTTGAGCTCAATCACCGGTCAGTATGGCAAAATCACTGACCTCTAATAAACAAGCTTGTGTAATACCTGGTCAGTGGGCAAATAACATAATTTAAAAAAAATGTCTTTTCTCAAAAATGCTTGGAAATTTGAGCATTATTTTGACAACCTTTTTTGAGATAAATCGAAATTGCTGTACAGGGGGCTAGAAAGGCTACTTTGGCAGAATCATGAAATAATTCATATCACGCAATTTCATCTGTATGACAGTTTTGTATGGAGATTCGTAAAATGCTATAGGTACACCTCTGCCTAACCCTTCAGGGATATATAGGTGTGAAACTGTCAAACAAATGAAGTGCGTGATAAGAATTGTTTTATGATTCTGCCAAAGTGGCCGTTTTAGGCCCCCTGGCCACATACATGCGAGCAGCGGCCGGCAAAAGTTGTATGAAAATCCATTATCTGTCCTGGTTTAGCGGCCAAATAAACATAGTAGGTAAACTCATATATGTCATGTTATTTAAAAATGGAACGATCTTTTACTCCAAAACATGGCAACCAAGTAAGTAAAAAAAAAAAAAAAATTATCACTTTAACGCGGGAAAAATTATTGTTGTGCGTTGTTCGTCATTGATTTTGAAAGTAATTGTATTTTAATTTCCGCGCATTATTTGATAAAAGTACTATACAAGCCTTGGCCACAACTAGGCATTGATGGACGAACGTGTAAATGTGGGCCGAGGCGAAGCCAAGGCACACATACGTAAGTCGTAAGTTAATAAGCTGTTACAAAATAATAACGTTTTATTACTTAAAAAATATTAATATTGCATAATGTAACTGTTTAAAAAAATATTACATTGCATGAAAATTTCAGAAGAGGTTGGACACCCCTGTCACGGGATCAAAGCGAGCGATTATACTTTTTCTTCATTTTTACATTTTTTATATTTCATGTCTTCACGCCACTAGCACATGTAAATACCCCCAGAGATACTAATTAAAGCAACAAGACCTTCTGAAAACACTAATTTACTTCTTTTTATAGTGTTTTATAATACGGTTTCAAACCTAATGCCGACGACCCTCCTCGAGGGTTCACTTTAGCGCAAACGTAATGCCGGTGACCCTCCTGGAGGGTCCATTTGCAATATGTATGGCGGCATGGCGTATGAGCTCTATGAAAAGTGGGCGGAGTCGAAAGTGTTAATACGCTGAGTCTAGTTTTCCTTTACATAGATAAAAATAGGTATGTAAATTAATGGCGCGCACGGCGCCCTGTAGTACCTGGCGCCTCGGGCAGTCGCCCCGGTCGCCCCCCCCTAAAGCCGGCACTGCACTCATCTCATCAATAGTTAACATTCATGATTAATTAAAATAATCAAATCGTATGTGTCAACAATTTCCCTAGTTTTATTTCGTTTCGCAAGGATTTAAAAAAAATGGGCCCTCAGCCCAGATACACGTGTTACATGCTCTGTGGTGGATAAGTCCTCATAACAAGATCTTTTGCGATTTCCCAAAAATCGTCTGTCATTATTCCAATTTTATTCTTACATCAACAAGTTTATTCAGAAAGTGCTGGCCCTGCCATCTGACCTTTGCTACTTGCAATAATTGTGAGAATACTTCCAGTCTAACCGTGCAGCTGAATACTACTCATATTTTACAGGGAGCGACTGCCTATCTGACCTCCACAACTCAGTTACTGGGTACCTAATACGATACCCCTTGGTAAGACTGGTTGTCCTTGTCAGACTTTCGGGCTTCTGACTTTCCGTAACGACTGTCAAAGATCCACGAATGTCAGCCAGGACCAAAGGCACGGAGGGGTCTCGGTATCTAAAGATGGCCACCCCTCCACAGACCAACCGTGGCAAGCAGAGCTGTTATTATTATTCGTAGAGGCCAGCACATCAACCTACCCCAATCTGTAAAATTTTCCCAATTGAATATGAACCTTATACCTTTGTGGTAAAGTTGAAAATCTATCAAAGAAATTTGACAGATTGGGGTAGCTTGATGCGTTGGCCTCTGTACATCCGGCAATATTGTAGCAGGCATATTGTTGTTTGCTCTGTGATTGTAACCTAGTAAGAGTTGATTTGTCTGTTTCTTTTGTCATTTTAGTTTTTGTTTAGATAAACTTATTTATTTATTATCTCCATGCATTCAATATTTTTTCGTTAACTGACAACTAGCAAGTTTTTATTATTTAGTGCTGCTTGTCTGAAAACAGGGCTCTTGCTCTTTTATAGATACGCTTATAGTGAAGGCAACTACATTTATAAGCTTCTTCGCTAAACAAGTATGAGACATACACAAAAAAAAAAAAAAAAATGTAGATACTTTTTTCTACGTACGATGTAGTACTGACATTGGCTCAAGTCACACACAATACTTATCAGCCAACAGCTCAAAGCGCAATATCAAATGCAGTGATAAAATATTATGTACCTACACTGCGCGCGTTATTAGCCCAGCTTCAATAAAATGAAACTGTTTTATTTTTAGTTAGATATTCCGTTTCTACCCCCATTAAATGACCGTGAGTTCCTTGAAACTCTCTAAATACCTACCTTTGTATTAGGGAGTGGGTAAAATTTAAATAGAAAAGAGTTTGCCCTTAAAATCAAGCAATTGAAGTAAACAAAACAAGTAATTGAGAATCATAGTATTTATACAACTTTATTTTGATGAAGTTTTGCATAGATAAAGGAGATGGGACCAGAAATACGAAATTTAGAAAGTGCCAGCAAAAAGAATTATCGGGTTTGACTAGTTGGTAATGGAAGACATGAGACAACATTGAGATTAAAAACATTACATATCTATGGTTTCTATTAACAGCAATTATTATTTCGGTTATTATTAACATTTAGTAGTACATGGTTATTGATTGAAGTTACAACAATATTCCTGCATCTCCATTTATCTTTAGAAAAGAAAAATACTTTCTAAGCATACAATAATAACATTTATTTACAGACTAAGCTCGCGACATCTACGCACCGCACTGTCCTTACACACACACATGCATGAGTCCACTTCTCATATTATATTACACCACTATGTACACTTTAATCTGAAGTTCGCAGCCTCAAGATATATTATTCTTTTATAAACAAAAAACAATTTAAATACTGATAATCCCAGTTTCTCAACTGCCACAAATGGCCAAGTTCATGCTGAACACAAACAGCGTATTTACAAAATAAATAACAACAAAACAATAACCTACGTCATCAGTAACGAGTCTACTGCGGTTTTGTCGCACGGAACGCGATCACAACACTTAGTGTTCGACGGTAGGTTAAGAACGATGTCCACTGGTAATAAAGTTATCGTTGTTTGGCTCGGCAGCGCTGGGCGGCGCGCTATCTGAAGCGGTTGGTGCGCGCGCGGCCAGCCGAGCGCAGCCGCCGCGCCGCGCTCGGGTCCACGCGCGCGACCCGCACGACCGGCTGCAGCCAGTCGCCCAGCCCGTGCAACGCGCGCTTCTTCTTCTTATTATCCTTATCATCAGTCTCTGAACGCAATTTTCGTTCCTCTTTCTCCTCAGCCTTTGCCTTTTCCGCCGATACCTTCAACTCCTGTAACGACTTTTCTTTACTATCAGATAACGTCTTATCTTTACTATCAGATATGTCCATTGGCTCACATGGCTCCTCTATTGAATCCTCTGTTAGAGTCTTGTCTTGCGAGTCACACTCTGATTTAGAGGTTTCTATGATAGTCTTATCTTCTTTTTCAGTCTCTGATAGATTGGTGTCCTCCTCGCTGATGGTGTCCTGTGTCGTGTCGTCGTCAGGCGGCTCTGCTGACGACCGGTCTAAACTGCTCTCCACTTTGTTTTCCGACTCGACACTGTTTGTTCTGGAGCTTTTTTTAGTTTGCTTCTTTTTATTCGGCCAGCCTGTTCGGTTCTTCTTTTTGAATTTGCCGCGCCTTTCTCGGGGCCTGTCCTCCGCCTGCTTGATCTCGTTTCTGATTAGGTCGCAGTTCTCGCACTCGGAAACTAGGCTGGACACGTCGGGCACGTTGGTGGACGTGGTGACGGCGGCCTCGCCGTCCATCACTTCGTCGGACACGTCGTACTCCGCCGCGTCTTCAAATACTTCTGAGAGAAACTGTTGTAGTCTTTCCGATGCCTCCTGAGTCTCAGATATGACAGGATCAAGTTTAACATTGCTGTGCGTGTCACTGATGGTGTCTTCCGATGCCGTGGACTTGTTGTCGTCGTGGTGTCTGCGCCGCTGCCCCAGCCCCGCGGAGCCGAGCATGGCAAGCGTGGACGCGTGCTCGCGTGGAGACTTCCTGGGGTGACCCTCGAGCGCTAGCAGGGCGACGGCAGTTCGTTTCCTGATCTTCTGTTTCTTCATCCCCCGCGTCCCGTATGACCGCGACGGTCCCGGCTTTTCTTCTCGTCTCACTAAATCACTCAGTGGACAGCAATTTGGCTTCAAGGGCGGTAACTGACCGAATTCATACGGTAGCTTTGGCGATTTTGAGTATAGTGCTGTAACAAATAAAACAACATTGATCAAAACAGGAATCAAATAATAAAGCAATAATTTATTATGTTTCATAGCCACACTACTTACCAAAATACTGTGGTATATTTTTAGCAAGCACTTTGTCCTCATCTTGTCTTTTGAAGGTCTCGAACCAGGGTTCGCTGTGTGGCACAGATTCAAAGGCGAACTCCAACTGCTCCACGGCTGGGGTATACTTTAGCTTCCCATCTTCCCACTTCATGCATTTTTCTATGGGTTCTTCTCTCAATGGACTGATTTCAGGATCTGCTGGTGCCGGTGGCTCTGCAGGAACAAGCTGTTCCACAACCTCGGGTGGTTCAGGCGGCGGTTCAGTAGCCTGTGCTTTACAGGGCACTCTGCGCGCCCGCTTCGCGACAGCCGGTGCTCTTTTCTTCCGCCTGCGCTTGTCCTCGGACCAGCTGTCCTCCTCGGAGGACTCCTCCTTTAGCGCCAGCGGGCGCGCGAGCCGCCGGCGCTCGATGGAGGGCGGCGGCGGCGGGGTGATCTTGCGGCGCGGGCTCAACTCCTTGTCGTCGTCGTCGTCAGAGGAGGACGTAGAGCTCGTGGAACTGGCGCGCTTTGGGAACATGAATTGTTCGGCTTCGTCGCTTAATACCGACAGTTCCGACCGCCGCACCTTCCTGAACTTGACGACTAGAGGTTTAGTGCCGTTGCACGCGGGCGGCGAGTCTTTCCTCTTGTTGGCGAACCCGCCGCTCGACCTTAACTTGGTGCTGACGCCGACTACTTTGTAGTACTGTCGGTCTTCAGTCAGTGCTTCGCTGGCTCGCTTACTGCAGCGCGTGTTGTGTTTTCTCTCGTCGTCAACGACTCCGTTGCGGCGCGGGCTCAGGTTGCCGTTGACCGTAGAGTCTGGCGACTGCGATCGCTTCGTCCTCTTGTTCTTAGACTGCTCGACGTCGCCGTTGCACATATTCCTGAGGGACCGCCTCTCGCCGTTGATAGGCGTGGCCTTGTCGAGGAAGCTGGTGACGTCAGTGCCCGCGCCGATGAGCGAGTCCAGCGCGATGAAGTTGGTGTGGTTGCGCACGAAGGCGAGGTGGTGCGGGGAGCGCCGGTGCAGGGCTGCGTCCACGTATTCAGTGTTGCACATCTCACAGTAACCTCCCTTCACCTCTTTGTCTTCCTTCTCTTTGATTCTCGGACGACTTTTTCTCGTCATTCTGTAAAAAGATTTTTTTCACTATAAGAACACATTGAGAAAATCTAGTACTTATCTACATCAACGCAACTCCTGCTTACTTCTGTATGGCAATATCTTTAATATTTTGATTAATGGTAGTAATCTTTTCTGGAGTTTCCTTCTTCTTTTCTTTAGGTGGATCCGGTTCTAGTGATATCTCGGGCCACTCATCAAATTCCTTGTAAATAGGCCTGCACAACCTGGAATTGTACAACATGGTTAGTTTTTGGCTGTCAGTGAGTGAAAAGACATACTTTTTCTTAAAAATGTTATTTCATACTTGTCCAAAAATTCAATCTTGATAAAATGTTTAGTGAAGAGCGTGACATGCGCTTTGCGCGACGCCGTGAAGAATGTATCATACAGTTTATCCAATAGACTTATAGCCTGAAAGATTAATAAATATTTTGTAAAGATATATAATAATAAAGCGCCATTAACATATAAATAAATATAAATATTAGAAGGAAAAGGAAAATTGTTAATAGTTTTAGACAGAAAGTAGCATGCATAGAATAGATATGCAACTGCAACAAGCTCTGTGAAGACCTACATAATCTAACTATTTTTATCTTACATAAACTGCATGAAAATCAAACAGAAAGTTATCAGATATTACAACAATTTTACAAGGTATCAATTTCATGGATATGAAGCAGCAAACAAGAATTGAAAAGCACCTAACGCTAAGTATTTACATAAATACAAAGTATCTTGCTCTGAGCTTGGACTGTTTAAGTTTAAATGCCACATGTTATCCATCAAACTCGCACCTTCGCTTATGCTAGTGGGTGCAGATGTCTCAGGTGTGGGGGGTGGGGTATACCTTCTGCACAGTGAGCTGTATGTACTTGTTGTTGGGCGAGATGTGTGGCGGGTCCGGCCGCACGCGCTCCAGCATGGCATCGGCGCGCGCGCGCCCCTCACGCCGCGCCCATCGCGCGCCCCCGCACGCCCACGCGCCGCCCGCGCCCGCAGGTCGGTCCCGCACCACGTGCGTCACGCGGGAAGTTAGGAATACTTCTTGTTGCTGGAAGCAAACACCTCTGTTTATCAACAAGCTGTTGAGTGCAAATGGATCTACTTGTACGAGTCTTACTATTACTGTTAGTTAGTCACAGTTGTCAAGCTGAACATGTCATAATGACCGTTACAAGAAAGTAATGGCATAGTGCTTTGTTCATTTGTCAAATAGATTAATGCTGATATTGCAGCGAACTGTATATATTTTCCCATTCTTATTGCATATTTAATGACTAATAATGTGTAGTGGACTAATTCGATCGAAACTGCGTATGTCAGTCGACGGTCGCTAATTGGAAATACGCCATATAACATGAAGCCTGTGATAGTGTTACAACAGATGACTGTAGGTCTCACTTTACTTTTCAGAAATGGAAAAGGTGACAAAGTAAAATACATCACTTTGGCTGGATAAATTTCCTACGTTTAAGGGGGAAGGTTTTGCAATTATCTGGTCAGAATCGGATTGTACATCAATCATCATCATCATCGCGAATCATGTTTTGTATGTACAGAGGCCAGCACATTAAGCTACCCCAATCTGTCAAATTCTTTGATAGATTTTCAACTTTATTGCAAAGTAATAAGGTTCATATTCAATTGGCAACATTTTACAGATTGGGGTAGCTTAATGCGCTGGCCTCTGTACATACAAAATATGATTCGCGACTGTAACGAATATGTATGTACATATTTGCAGAATTATAATCATATTATAATATAATTCTATTAAGAAATTTGAATTTCGCGGGCTACCTTCGCGCATGCCCATAAGGAAAACCAGGAATGGACCACCAACATAAAGCCGCAGCCTATATGGGGAAACTCTTTTTGAAGATCAAAAATAACTTTATTTGAGGTAAATGATTGAACTTGAGATGTGTTAAGTTGTACTATTATTTTGCCACCCATATTTATTCCTTAACAATATAAGTATGGTAGGTAAATTATTTTTGGATGTACAGACGCCAGCACATCAAGCTACCCGAAACTGTCAAATGTTCCCAATCAAATTTTAACCATAAACTTTAGTGATAAAGTTGAAAATCTATTAAAGAAATTTGACAGATTGTGGTAGTTCGATATGCTGGCATCTGTACAATCACACTTATTTAGCATGTGCTCTTGAGTTGGGAGAGACATCAGTCTTTTTTGTTGTATGAATATGTTATAAGTTTAATTCAAAAATGTTACCTTTAACCAACAGTTTTTTGAAAAGTAAGATTTATATTAATTAAATTGATGTTTTTATCCATAGCAAACAAATTGTATTTACAATTTGTCAGTTCCAGGAGAAAATGGCGAACTGTTGTTCCTCATACATTAATTATTTATTATGTTTGTGTACAGCAACAGGTTGGCTTTAACCTGTCTGAAATTCAGCAAAATTTCCTTACTTTGATATTGTAAGTCACAGTCAGTCTACATAATAAGTAGTGTGGTGTTTTATAAAGTACTAGCTGTTGCCCGCGACTTCGTCTGCGATCAAGACAAAAGACACGTGGCGCCATCTATTTTCATAATAACGTTATTGTTGTTTTCCTCAGGAACAGCACTTTTTTTCGGGATGATAGGTACCTTATGTCCGTTTCTGTATACCTGACAACGTATATGCAAAATTTCAGGATGATTGATTCTGTGGTTTAGGCATGAAAAGGTAACAAACAAACAAACTTACTTTCGCAGTTCTAATATTAGTTAGGATGGCACTTAATGAGAAACAGCAAAAAGGTTTTTTATTTTGAGGCAATCCATAATCAGTTTTCTAATAAATGTTGTATGTTACACAAAGCTATGTCTACTTCTTTTGAAAGTCAAATTACTGTTGACAGAAAGAGAGAAATTGGTGTGTAACTATTCATCTGGTATAATACGCTTATTAGTAAGGGGTTAGTGGATGACTTAGAGGTACTAAAACTTTGGCAAAAAGTGGCCAAGTTTCTTCATAGTTATTTTTTTATGATTTTCCTGGCAAATCAAAACTTTATCAAACTTAATTTAATTTTTAAAGAGTAATTTCTCATAGTACCTAACCCTCTTTTAAGTCTGGCATAGATACAGTAGCAAGAATATTTGTATTTATTTATTGTTAAACTTTTAATTAAATTTAATTCATTCACTATGGTTAAAAACTAACAACCCACAATCTATAAATATGGTTTTATTTGCATAAACAGTGGTATGTATACTTTGCAAATGAATTTATAATAAAGATAACATAATAAAAAACAGATATCTTTGAATGTGGTGTTTTGTGTGTTTATTTATTTATTGGAGAACCAACAGCTATAACAGAAGG
The DNA here is from genome assembly GCA_963669345.1 of Gortyna flavago. Taxonomy (NCBI): domain Eukaryota; kingdom Metazoa; phylum Arthropoda; class Insecta; order Lepidoptera; family Noctuidae; genus Gortyna; species Gortyna flavago. The sequence goes on from OY770139.1 coordinate 1,908,821, forward strand.
TTAAATATATATCTATATATGTTTATATCTTTGATGTGTGTGGTGTGGTATGTTTGTGTGTGTTTTCCAAAACCATTTCTGTCATCAAAAATACTTTGGCAAATGTTTCCAAATGATGCCTATGCAACAAGTTGCCCTTAATTTTTTGCTGTTTAAGTGCATTTTAATTAAATAGCTGCATGTCACAACATAATGTGGTATTGCTGACCTTGCAATTTACAAATTAATATATTTTCAACACTGTCAAAGTTTAATGATCATTTTATCATACATTAAAATAACAGACCACTCAATAGGTAATTGAAACTATTGATAGTATTCATACACAATATCTTATTTTCATGTCAATAAAAAACTACTGATACAGTGAGCTATCACATAATATTATTTTAAGTGAGTTAATGTTGCCAGCATTAAATTAAATTATGATATTAATATCTAAGAAAATGCATGAAAAATGTGGCAACTCTTATTGGAATTTAGTGTCTGCAAATGTTATTGTTTGGGTAATGCAGTGTGCAGTGACATTATGTGAAAGTCAGCATCGCACCAGGCTGACCTAATACGTGTAATGTATGTGTCGCAACTGCTACCTACTCAAAGCGAATAGCGGCGTTTGGTCAGAGGACATTCTCGGAATATGTTATTGAGCGATGCATGTGACGGCACAATGTAACGAGGCGGGCATCAGCGCTGCGAGTATCGACGCGCCGGAACACACATCGGCGAGTTTTCCTTGAAATACGACCGACACAACGAGACGACGCCGGCGGGCCGCGCCATCGCGCCCTCCACGACTCGCGCCAACCGTCCCGCGCAAAAAAATAATACACTATACTACCACACACAAATCTCACCCTTAAGACATTCTACTTAAGACTCACAACCCCTTGATTACATGAAAGCAATTTCAACTGTCAAAAATTAAGCGGATACACGCGTAACTCGAAGGAAACTACATTTCAAACGGCTTTTAAAATGGATGTAGTGCAACGCAGCGCGAGAGCGCGCCGCGCGGCCTCGGCCCGCTGCATTTCGCGGTGCGGCGGCGGCGGCTCTAACGCGACCGTACAAAAGATGACCTAAAATTGAACGCAAGCTATGCGACCCACTAGCCACTCCAACTGTTTTTAAACTGTTTTCTAAACAATTCTGACACGATCGTTGTGTCGGTACGCACGTGTGGGTATTATACGCTGTATATACTTACATAAAAGCCGTCCGCGAGGGCCCCGCGCTCCGCTTATCACAAAAATAAGTAACTATATACTAGTCACTCAGACGACCACTATGTTCGTCACTCATAGATTTACTTTCTGTTGGTAAATTCTTTCAAATTGTCTGTAGCACACATTGAATTATGTGATTGTGGATTAATAACGCAACGTCTGATACACTTTTTAAACGTATTTATACACAATTGATAAATAAAATCGAAAAAGTAACAACAAACACAAATCTGTCATACAAGATGGAGATATTTCACGTTAGTTCATGTTTTTGACACTGGGGGCGCTGTTGTCAGGTGGAAGGGGAGACGCTTCTCATTGGTCCGTTTAAACTGCGTTCCAATTCAAATAGAAATCTTTCGTTTCGACGATGTTTTATTAAGAAAGTTTGAAACAAATAAATCATACGAAAATTATTAAAATAAAATAAATGAAGAATTTCGTAAGAAAATATTTAGAGGAACACCTAATAATATTAGAATTCTAAAAAAGATAAATTATCTATGTGAGTTGAAGAGCGTTCAAAGTATGAAACAGAACGTAAATAACATGACCAAATGCAGTTAGCCTGAATAAAAGCCATACAAATTAAATAATACTGTTATCCCTGTTTTGGTCACATTACATATATACATAACCAAAAATGTATGTGGCAACGTAGGTATAAAGCAGTGCTACTTCGAGGAATAACAATTTTGGCGGTAAAAGCCTTGTGTACTTACCAAACCCATGTCTTGAATCCTGCGAGATATGGATCTAGCCAAACCATGGTCTTGAATATCCAAATAAAAACAGAAATTCCTCCTCACTGTAACACACCAACAGTTACGATAAAACCGATTAATATAAGTAATGTTTCGGCAAAATAGGTCACATTGAAAATATGACGCACGCACCTCTATTATATTTTTCGTCTAAATTCAAAGTTGATACCATTTTTGTTAATCAAGGGTATGGAAAATCCACTAACTTTAACGGCACATAATCAATGTACATTTAGCTATAGATGCATTGCTTTAGTATCTATAATGAAATAATTATGTAAGTTTACAAATCGACGAAGAAAATTAGGCAAAATACATTTCGTAAAATACGTTTCGAACGTCGATCGAAATGTCATTGACAGCTGAGACAAATAGAGAAAAGACTTTTTGAAGATCTATGGTAAATAATCGATACTGCAATCGATAACACGAATTTGTATTTAGCAAAAGGAATAAGTGTACAGGACACTCTGTGTAAATAATTTTTTATTCCTCTAATTATAAGATTTTTTTTTATTTGTGCTTGGTTTTGAATTAAAAATCTTGCACAAATAAAAAAAAAATTATAGTTAATTCAATTAGTGAAAATTCGATAAACTAACTAGATTAACACTCCAAATTACGGACGGAACCCTTGCTCAGTAACAAATAAATACACCTACTCAATAAATGTTAAATCAACTCCATTCGTTTCCATAGCCGCCGACCGGGACGCGTATAGTAGGCATTGGCAGTACATGACCGTCTATATAGTATTTTATTGATTGCTCACGTGTTTGTATGTAGCCGTGGACGTTCATGCATGTTACATAGTTATATAATCTAGGTATAGTAGGTACCTAAGGACAGTCGGCCCGTTTATTTTGCATTGTAAGAGCTATGTAGGTCGCCCGGATGTTTACCTAGAATCGAGCCTACGTTGCCAGGGCTGCATTTAGTACATGCAAAATAATTCCGCAGTTGAGTTTTGCAAAATTATGAAATATCTTACCAATGCATTTCCACAAACTCTAATGAATAACATCCTAAATTAATAATTCACAAATGATTAATGCATTACTTGGCAGTAGCACAGGCCAGGCTTTACGACAACACACGTTATTATAATCACAGATAACTATATAATAAGTATCCCAAGTCTCAAAAATTGTTGATTTTGTTTGCTTTGGCGGCTCAATCTCAGACTACCTAATTTCAACGTTCCTGTGGAACTATCTACCCACTAACAGTAATGGCTTGAAGTCATACTTACTACTTATTGAAACAAAAATACTAAGGCCTGAGTTCACTAACATTCTAACCATCGGTTAGGTATTTAAACAGTTGATTTATGTCAAATTTCCTAAGGAAATCAACTGTTTAAATACCTAACCGATGGTTAGAATGTTGGTGAACTCAGGCCTAAGTACCTACAGTTACAGTAAGATCTCTGAACTCATCAACAACGGCACGCGGCGTCACACATACCTAGTGGGAGAACGACAGACGGTTTCACAGAACATAAAGACGGTTTAGTACATTCATTATATAAGGTGTTACACTGTTCTGTTTGTATAACTTGTGTTGTAGCATTTGGGGCCCTATGTTGTGACTTTGCCAGAGGCTCGGCCGTAATACAAAGTACTCTTTGGGCTCGGCTGTTTGTCGACAGTCAGTGCCTCGAGTAATGTCTCTAATACAAGTCATGCCATCTAGCTGCAGGGTAATGCAACACTAAGGACCACATATTTTTAATATAATTTTTCTTTAACGCAGTAGGTGGCGCGGTTACAGAATTTGCTCATAAATGGCGGGAAGTTTTGAAATAAAATTTTACTACCAAAATTCCCTGATTAACGAAAATAATGTTGTGTGATGTTTTAGGGTTGACATTGCAAAACGATACAAATACAAAATTTTACATACTAATATTATCCTTGATTTGATTTTGATCATTACCACAGAGGATGTAACTTTCTTTAGTCTATAATGTTCCCGGTGGGGCCCGGTGACCGGCAATGACTAAATAAGCCTATGGACTGAGCATACCTACTGTAACGCCAGATGTCGCTAGCCAGCCCAAGCCAAGCCAAGCAAGCCGAGCCAAGCCAAGCCAAGCCGCTACGTCACTTCCCCACTATGTGAGCCTTGCCCTACCAAGTTCTCAGCCGAGGGGGTGAAGTAGCTGCCAGCCAGCCAGTCAGTCATCTATAAAAGCCCGAAGCGATGATTTTGTGTGCTCACTTAATAACAATAATTGTAAGGGAGAACTCTGCCCGAATAAAAGTATAAATCAATTTCTGTTTATTTTTACCATCTGCCGTTATACTACAAAATTGGCATGTATACCTACACAAATCGGTCACTAAAGATGGCCGCCTTTCGTAGGGTTCTTTTTGTTTTTTCTCGCACCACACCGTTTTATACAACACGAGGGCATGATTTTCCTATGAATGGACACCAAAACACCTAGTTTCTAGACGTATTTCTCTCGAAAACAACAAAAATATTTTGAGCAATCAACCGCTTGACAGCACATCTACCACAAATCCATTCATAAAACTCGGCACTCAACATGGCGGCCCGTCACGCATAAACATGATTTTGACTTCACACAAAAGTTTTGCCAAATTTAGTACTTGACAAACATTTAGATGTCTCTCTTTTCATGTGCAGAGCTCTTGATTAGTTAAAAAGAAACAGAACGCTTTTTGACATGTGTGTGTCGATATGATAGACATTTCTATAACTATTATTTCTATAGTAGAATAGGGCATCCATGCTTCTCCTATTTCAATGGTGACCGGTGAGGCCCTCCTATTGTTATACTCCTTGGGTGAGGCGGTGAGTGTTTCCTCTATGCGTGAGTGACTACCAATGTTAGGGTAATACCACAGACTACTTCGAGATACTACGTATGGTAATACTTACTATCTTGTTAGAGGTCAGTGGTAAGTGGTAATACTACCTAAAGTAAAGCAGCAATAAAGTAATATACACAGAGTACTTTTTGATAGACTGGTAATATATCGGGGTAATATTGTTCAATGTAATCGCATCGAATCATCGACAACTCTATCAAAAACTCAAAATCAAATCTATATCGGTCTGACTCTGACATTCCCACTGATCTCTAAATAGGTCAGTGAACAACATAGAGGAACAATTTTAATAGGGGTGAACATTCCTTATTACAATTTTTCCTCTATTAAATTTTTCTTAAGGCACAGATATACGACTTCTAATGATTTTAAATTCAACATCACGTCTAATCGACCGGACCGATTTCTTTGAAAAGAAAAAAAATGTTATACTAGAATTTTAGTATACGGTTTTTATTTGTTTGGTGTTTGATAAATCAACAATAGATGATTGTTTCATATTTTGCAATAAATTACCAGCGTTGTGTCATCGCGCATCTCTTTCTTTTCTATGCAGTCCGATAGTGACCGCGCTTTAGGTCATGTAGTCGCCTTAAACGACGCGAAGTCGCGATCAGTGCGAAGTTGCGAATAAAACGCTAGTGCCAGTGTTTACATCAGTTTACATTCTCTTTGCTCTTTGGTTGCGAAACTGCGGTCATCGCTCCCGTGGAGCAATCCGCCGGTGGCCTGTGTTCCTCTATGCTCCCGTATTATTATTCTATTCCGTAGATAGAGTATGTACTATTTTTCTTTATGACAATGGTGCCGATGTCGACAATTTTCTGCCAATGTCAGATGTGATGTGATCTCCCCTATTGTGTTATTGGTTATTTATTCTCACTCTATTAAAAAGTGCTCTTCTGTGACTCTGGTTGGGACACTGGGTCCATGGAATTAATATGTACTTACGTACAACTGGAAGGTTCACTCTGATTATAAACGCGAGCCGAAAGAGAGGTTACAAAACTTCACCCGTCCTTGTCTAAGTAGGGTGACCATATTTTATGTAATAGGTCGATACATCGGATTTTATTAGGCCACCTTTCTTGATGCTGTTTATGTTACATAACTTTTCATCAGCACCTAGTAGCATGACATTTTCAATCGTAATCACTAGGTATATCTTTAAAATTACAGCGATCATTCACGTCATCATTTTCCATCTTTTCTCCCATCGTCATAAATTATAAGGTGTAGACAGAAGCACTTACTAGCATGTTTACAACATACCTACATATCCTGCATATGCATTATTATCTAGTGGGGATTTTTCATGTTTATATTCCTGAAATCCTCTTGAAATTTGCTATAAGGTGGGGATTTCAGGAAAGAAAAACATTAAATCCCCACCAAGGGTGTTTTGTCGGTGGGAATTTGAGAAATAATTCAAAACATGCTAATAAGTGCTTCTGTCTGCACCTACTAAGTATATTTTATGACGTGACGTGTTTTATTCCAACGGAGGCCCCTACCTATAGCGATGAACGCGATGATCGTCTCAATGCGATAGGTGATGGGCCCAACACCCATAGCCCTTCCTTCAACATGTTTAACCAGCAACAAAAAATGTTTTAAACAGCTATCTATTTCTATCACTCTTTGAGGGTTTGATTGCGCTAGATAGCTGTAGGGAACATTTTTTGTTGTCGGTGCGAACATAGGGTTGTAAGGATATTTGTACACTTTCAAATAAAATAATAGACAATATATAGAAACATACGTAGTATTTATTGAATGACAGAATATGTTCACGCCTAGGAAATAAAACCCTCGACCCTCACAAGTGGACATAATTATTAAACATTGCTAAATAATATAGTTTTGTGTAGTTTATGACGTAAAGTAGCTCGGGAGGAGCCAATCAGTTTGAGAGATAAATCTTTGGCATGTGATGACATTCTCATAGTTAAATATTTATTTACAATAAATTTCAAGAGGTTTATTTCATGCCTAGTTTCAGTATGTACAGAAGTAACGGGATGTGGAGGATCAATTAGCGTATCTAATTTGTCATAAAAGTGCTGCTGAATCAAAATCATAATTTTACTCTTTTTAGTTTTCAACAAAGAATCTGTAGCCATTGATATATATACTCTTTCTGTATATTGTACCACAAGAAAAACAAAATTTGAGACGTATTTTAGGCCACCTCTGTCTACAAATGACGTAAAGGCTGAATATTTGTTTATGTCGACAGCGTAATCGTGTTCTTTACATTTATATTTATTGGTTATTAGCACAGCTTTACAATGTTCACATACACTCTTTTCAAAAAACTTTTTTACAATATAGCCCGATATGTAATATAAAATATTATTTTTAAATTCTGAGAAATTGGTAGTTTCAATAAGTTGAAGAAGCCAATCTATTTGTTGTTCCTCGTTCTGTTCGGGTATGGTATCTGGGTCGTTAATAAAGGATTTGGGACTTCTAAACTCTAATATTGGCGAAGTTTCGAAGTCTGCGTCAAAACAATTTGCGTTAACAGTTGGAGTAACGCTGTTTCGGAATAATAATTTTCGTAATGCATATTTCACTTGTAATGCACTTGGGTTGTCATTATGTCCACCTGAAGCTCTCAAGCATGAAAAAAACATTTCTAAATGATCTTGTGAGCATTTGTAAGTTAGAAAATATTTAACTATACCACTTTGAAGTAAATCTAGGGCAAGTTGAGCAAAGCTGAATGTGTCTATAATTAAACCTAGAAATGGTGTCTTGCGACGGTGCATCAAACTAGGACAATCATTTATTTTGAGGTTACTAAGATAAACTCTCGTTTTCTCTAAAATATTTGACCACACCTCAATATTTTCCATGCTCATTGGAGATTTAAAGCCATTTCCAAAAGGTTGCTTACAGTTGAACAAATCAAATATCCGATCTAATATTCTTATATACTCCACGGTAGCCTCACTTCCTAAGAAATTGGGATCACCCGAACACCTTAAAAAATCGATTGCGTCGGCGACCGATGAGCTCAGAACTTGAGTAGCTAGCCTAACATTCATTTTTTTTCCATGAAAGTTAACATGAGTGCTAGATAACTTGTTTGCTAATTTTAGGCCTTCGTCATCCTGGAGTTTATGCAGTTTTTTAATAAAATTAAAATTAATATCTCCTTTTTCAGAACTCATTTTGGTTTCCGCAAAAACGTTTCGAGCTAGTTTGATCATATGAGGTGGGTCCAATAAACAATATACTTTATAATTTTTCTGAGGATGATCGATATATGTTTTCATGTTTTGTAATGAAAAATTACAACCCAAAAGTTCGTAGGACTTCAAATTTGTGACAGTGCCATCACATGTTAGAGACCTAACGTTTATATTTATATCTCCCAAATATCTAATGGCAGCGAGCAGTAAATTAGCTTGAATATGAGCAGATATTTTATTAATTAAAAAATATGCTATTGGGCATTTAAATTTGGAAGTGTATGACACTATTTGAAAAATTAAAACTTCTGTAGCCAATGTCTCAGAATCATCCACTACAAAACCACCATAATCAACGTAACCGTAGTATTTATCCGTTTTTGAATCAAATTTTAATTCAGCTCGTATGGACATTGCATCAAAAACTAGTGCGACATTTTTTAAATTGCTATTTTCACTAGCTGCATTTTTCAAATAACTTATAACTTCTGATATAAAACCCACATTGCAGTTATGAGTTGACAAGAGCCTTCTCAAAGTAGAAGGATGAGGGATGCATACATAATTCCTTAGATATCTATATGCTTTTGCAGAATAAAAATACAAAGTGAGAGCAAAAGATTTTACATCATCACTAAATCTCACACCTTTGTCAGATTTTATTGTATTTAACTGTTCATGAATATTTGAAAAGCAATTGCTTATTACCGACTCCACCTCTTCAAAATTGTTACATTTTTGTTTACAAATATTAAGAAGTGACTTTAAATTATTAATATTTGCATCTCTTCTTTTGATACGTTGCTTCATAATTTTTACCTCCCGCTTTAACTCCGCTTCTCTTGGTGACACAGACGATGAAGGTGTTTGGGTTGATATATCTACTAGTAATTTTATTTTCTTAGTCGGTGGACCTTGAGAACTTCCTGGTTTAACATTTTCAGCATCAGAAGAAGCTACTTGAATAACACTCAAAACTTGTAGTCTTTTCTTTTCAGATAAGATCTGGAATAAAAATTACACACAGTAATTAAATAATATTAATTTAAGGGGAATCACTTATACCTTAAAGTACAAACTGTACAAATGTTATAAGTAGTAATAATAATACTTATATTTTTTTGTAATATGTAGATAATAATTTAATATTTTTGTAGGGCTGATGGTGGATTTATAGAATACTGATCAAGTGATCAGATTCTAAAAATATGATGATGATGCTAGTGATGTACAGTAGGTAGGTACATATATAAAATGGAACCAAGCTCCACTGGTAAATATTCAAGTAGGAATCTATCCTGTTTTAGTTTTATCTAGTTATTTCAAACAAGAAGTACATAAAATTAACAGCAATTACAAACCAACATATTACCTTAGGAAAAACAGATGGTATTACTCCAGGTTTCAATTTTTTCCGAGCTTCTGTCAGGTAATCTTCGGGTTTGAAATGCAAGCTACATATTACGGAGTTATCGGTCAGCTTTCCAGGAATAAGCTCTAACCAATTTCTTCTTATTTCGGCATTCGATGGCAATCTAGAAAAAAAAATTATTTGTTAGGTTCGGATTTTACATTTATTATGTTCACCCTATTTAATACAAAAACATAAACAAAACATAAACTCACCTATGAAAGGATATTCCACAACCAGGGTAAAATTCTTTATGACACCCACTCACAGCACAGAAGGTATTCACCATTTTTCAAAAAACAACAGTCTCATCGATTCTCAAATCGCATCAAAAGCTTCTGAATAAAACACACAACAACGAACGAGACGCCATTAAATTACGTCAGCTGACATGACAACCAAATTTGGCGGTATTGCTAGTAACAAATTTATAATATTTACTAAATTACCTACGGTGCTATTGTGAGAAATATTTTTGTTCATAATAAGTAAACCTTTATGCAAAAATAATTCGTTTTAGTTCATAAGCGGTACCCACATAAGTTTATCATATTGCAAATAAAGTAACTACGTTTTAATTTTCATTTCACACAATTTTATTCTACTAAAGGAATTACATATTTTACATGGCAATCGTGCGAAAGAGACACAACGAAGCTTAAGTTGTTCTCTCTCGAGACCGTTTTTTACTGTGTATTTGGATATTCTAAAAACGACGATATTCTCTTATAAATAGAGTTCAATTTAATTTGACAAAATTTCACCAGTAAGCCTTCCAGTTGTACGTAAGTACATATTAATTCCATGACTGGGTCATCTCACTCTATCAAAAAGTACTCTGTGGGGAAATTTTTTTCCTCTATGGTCAGCGGTTCAGCCTCAGAAGAATAACTTCATAGAGGAAAAAAATTTAGTATGAAAAATAACTTGTTCTGAGGGTTCAGCGGTTGCCACAGAGTACTTTTTGATAGAGTGAGTGCACAGAGTACTTTTTAATAGAGTGAGATAGAGACCAATCTTGTTCCGTGAAACGGGTCATTTGCGTTTCTGAAGAAACTAGCGCCACCCAGCTTTCAGAGTTAGAACTACACCACTGTTGTACTTTTTCTTTTTTTTTACTTTTGTGTTTTTTTTTTCGGTAGTATTCAAGTGTTCATTTCAGGGATTGATAAATGAAATACAATTTTATTTGGCTAATCATGTTTTTATTTAAACAAAATACAAGTGTGCGCTTCTAAATAAATAAGCCAACACATCATTCACCTAACATTTATAGAGGTGCAAGTTTTAAGGACAAGGACGAACACATTAAAATGAATCACAATAAGTACAGTACTTACGAATATCATAGAAAGGAAAACAAAATTAAAAGCAAAAGCTAAAGCAAAACAGTTTGGGTACAAAATCTTTACATAGTATGAAACAAAGTCTCATCCACTGTCTGTAAGCTTAGATCTTTCAAACTACGCAACGGATTTTAATGTAAGAATAAACTTTATTGTCTTTCTTGTAATATCTATCTAATATATATAGGTATATTAACTAACTTATTATATAAATAAATACAAAAACGAAGGACACCTAGGCGTTGAAGTACTCGTCCGCATCGCTGTCATCCGGAAACACGTTTCCAGAAGACTGGCAGCATTGCCACGTTGAATGGCAATGCTAATTCTTTGACCAAAGAACGACCCAGCCCTCTGGTCACGTGAAGAGTCGACTAACCGGCGAGAAATTTCCTTAAAAAGGAGACGCGTACTCGGGCCCCATGACCCGAGCGTTTCGACCCCAAACGGCTCAAAGCTGTAGTTGCCTATAAGGTTACAGTATTTGCGCCGCTTGAGGGTTTCAGCAGCCGCAGCAGCGGCACCAGCACAGCCCGCCGTGCTAGGAACATGAGATGGCGCCAGGGTATCGACACACATTGCGTCCCACACCAGAGGCCTACCCACCTTCCAAGGCAACAACGTCACGCCGTCTGGTCTCTTCCCATCGTCACGTACCAAGCCGTTTGGTTCTAACACCGCTGGTACGCCGGCGGTGACAAGGGCTCGACGAATAATATCGTTGATGCTGGCGTGCCGTGCTATGCGCTCCTGCAGCAAGACAGGCCATGGTATCCGAGACTGTCGACAGCTTCACCACAGTGACATCGATGCGGAGCAACACAAGGTGCGCCCAAGCGGAGACACGTAGCGAACCGAAACGATGAGTCATCCATCATTGTGCCTATGGTGGATGACGGGAGCGCCTGAAGCCACAAGCCTGACTCCCATTCTCCCACAGCCAGCAGACGAGCACGCTCAACAGTATTACGTGACGTGTTTACAAGGGTATTCCGTATAATACTGCAGAGCGGCTCATCCCACTCTCTCTGGGAAGACGGGTTATAGGGCAAAACCGTATTGGGACAAGCCATTTTCCAAGCGTTCATCGCATCGGTCAAACACGGTACTTCAAAATCTACCAGTGAGGAAGATAAAATGTTCCTGGTTAATTTATCGGTACTGTGGACCGAGGAGAGGAAGGCCGGTAAACTAATACTTGAAATTTTGCGGACGCCGAGACCACCCAAGCGAATGGGTAGTGTGGCTTGCTGCCACGCACGGTCGTCCAGGGCCACATTTAGGATGGAAGTTAATGTGTTTCTAATAATTTGGTCTACTTTTTCTAAAAGTTATGGATGCTTCCATAGATGAGAGGAGCGAAGGCTATATGTAAATTTTGGTCCAAAACAACAGTACCGAATGAGTGTGAAGGCAGAATGAATATTAATTTTGAAAAGTCTTTCCGAGATATCATTAAAATTTTGTATCTTCTCCTCAAAGAACGTTGGAAAGGATTCGTCAAAAGTTGGGGACCCTAGTAGGTGAAGAGAGTTTCTTTCCGTAATTTTGATATTTGGAGCTATTGTATTAAATTTTTCTATGGTAGTCGGACTGTCAGTCGTTTGGGGAAGATAAATTTCGCATTTTGAAAGGTTCAGGTCTAGGCCAATGGAACTGAATTTGTCTTTTAAAAAAGTTAAATCTTTTAAGACTGTGTCTCTGTCTATATCACCTCCTAGGGTTCCGTCATCCAAATACCATACGTTGAATTTAGAATTTAGTTGTCGAACAATTGGATTTATTGCAAACTAAAAATAAATGGCCCAAGAGGGTCACCTTGTTGACAACCAACGGCTGAACTCAAAAGGTTGTCTTTATAAAGTAATTTAGAGGGGTGCCCGTAACATTGATAGAGAAAACTGTAAATTTTGGGTGTTTATTTTTTAATTTCTGTCAACAAGGTGAAATGTAGTTTTCAGCAATAGATAAGAGTGATTGTCGTAACAAAAACGTTTTTCTGCGCTTACATTGCAAACGCCGGCTAAACCTTACGAGATAGATCAAATTAATGTTCACGTAGAACATTCTACTGAATCATATATCTTAAAAAATATCGATAAAAAAAGTCCGCGATGGTATATATGTTTATCTCCTACATATAACCCACAGTAAAAATTTTCATCTTTCACATATTACATAAAAATTATTAATTATTTTACCAAGCTATTTTAAACAATACAGTATCATTCCTTTTCCAATTAAATACATTAGATACGTTGTGCATTTCATGTAGGTTAAAATTGCCCTTTACAGCATATCATTAAAATGAATATCTTATAAGATATCAGAGCGTACAATTATTAATAAAATCTATTTTTTTTTTTACCTAATCTTTGTACGAAGCTCAAACTAAAATTCGTGAAAGTAGCAATTAATAAGCAATTATTGATACATCAAACTTTTAGAAATTCTGCGTCCTTCATGCTGAACACTGAGGCCACCAGCCATCCTGACGTCAGAATGGCTGGTCAACAAAATATTCATATTTCTCTGAATGTATCATATGTAGCAATTATTGAAGAAATGTAGCAAATATGAGCAATTGGGTAGCAATTCTTGAATATACTTTCAGAGCCGCTTGCCATAGGCAACCAGCCATTCTGACGCTAACAACACATTGACTGAATTCATAGAGCTTAAGGTTAATAATAGAACGTAAAATATACTTGATATTTTTATAACCCTTTTGATGTATTTTTCTAACTAGTTTTTAAAAGCATAAAGCATCACAATAGTCATTTTCACAATTTTTTCCTTGGGTATAGACATTGTTTAAGTTGTTGTTGTTGTTGTTGTTGTTGTAGCAAAGTGGCAAAAGCAGACTCAAATTGGTCGCATGTCGGGTTAACGTTGCGGCACCACTGGCTTCTATCCGCCTTCTTCTAAAATATAAATTACCTGCTAGGTACCTACATTGGAAGCCACAGTGCTGCTAAATACTTGCGATGCAAAATTTACTTTCATTTTGTTTAGTTTATCAGGGTTTAAGTGGTACTCTGTTAGCTTTGCCTCAGTCAGTTTTGAATCAGTCTTATGCCTTTATAGCCAGGGTTTTCTTTAAGAAGCTGCAATAAATGAGACCATTTGGCAGTTTTGGTCACGCCATCATTAAAAAAATATTGTATAACTTTGGCGTATGTCTGATTTGCGAGCAATATAAATATTTTTCTTAAAAATCTATATGCCTTTGGACTCTGTTTAAAAACCGATAATGCTACAATTTTTTCTTGCAGCGTGAATCGTCGTCCTTTATAAATTTTTTTTTCTTCTCTCCACTGTATCCGCATTAATAGTTTTACAGTGCTTGAGCAATTCTGCAGTACATCTAGTACTGCAGGATTGGCAACAATTTTTTTGCTGCCTTATTTCAGCTGTCTGCTTATTAACTTAATTTTTTAATGTACATATTCTTCTTTTGGCAGCCATTATTTTCAGCTGTAGATCTCTTTCTGCCGTGGAGAGCTGTCCTGTCCTGGCAGATATTTTCCTGCCTGTAAAGTAGAAAATGATTTTGTATGAGTGCAAAAGTAAATCTGTTTTAAATAATTTCTAATCAGTAGGATTATTACATTAATTCAACTATTAAATTGCAAGTCTTAGACTTGCCGTATTAATAAACGTTTCTGAACAACGGAAGTACTCAAGTGCGTTATCATTTGAAACGCCATTATTACGATATCAGCATCTCAAGATCATTGCTAATTCATAAACACATGAAAACAGTATCTCAGTTACCAAGCTCAGCTAGTCGACGCTGTACGTCACATTGCCGAAGTTTAGAATTATCATTCATCACATTTCGTTCTTGCTAGGTATGTCGTAAGATTACTATATATACTGAAATTCACAACCAATTTCAGATGAACTCGGTGAAAGATGAAATCTTGGCCACAACCAAAACATACTTGGAAAGGCTAGAGGCATTTTTTTTTTCATTTCGTAAACCCAAACTGTAGTTTGAGTATGTCAATTATTATGTTTATTAATACGATCATGACCTCAAGATCGATAAGTGCGAGCTCCTGGGCTGAGTAACGTTTATTAATACAGGCCTAAGGGTTCCATTGCATCAAGACTATTACACTTTACCTTCATTTTATTTGGTACTAGCTTCCGCCCGCGAGGTATATCGATAATAACTATCCTATGTCCTTCCCCGGGATACAATCTCTGCTAAATTTTATCGAAATCCATTCATTGGTTTAGGCGTGAAAAGGTAACATACAGACAGACAGAGTTACTTTCGAATTTATAATATTTGTATGGATAGATGGTCTCTCCATATGGACACATATTCTGATGTGGAACCCTAGAAGAGTCAAATAAAAAAAAACATAATATACCTGAAGAAGTTGATGGAATTGGCTGATGTACAAGTTCTTGCAATGATTTTCTTCCAACACATGGCAAGTTTGGTTGTGAATATTGTTATTGTAATGTTAGACCTGAAACAATTATAAAGGAATAACTGCATTAATAATTTTACTAAGGCGCTTTATAGTTTTTTTTTTATCAGTTAAAGGAATATTGTCAACTTTATTCTTTTATTATACAAAGTAGCATTATGAAGGTAATGAACAAACCTGTTAAATATAATGTTGGAACTGCAATATTGTTTATTCTGTTAATGCGACATAAATATTTATCCTGAAAGTGTTTGAAGTGGGCATTTTCAAGTCACAAAATATCACTTCCCGTGCCAATAGATTAAAGCCAAGTATTGAATCTAAATCGGTCTTTTTCAGGGTTCGGAAATCCATGGAGAAGTGCAAGCATGTCTGAAAAAAATTGCAGACAATTATTAATTTTTATTTCTATTTAATTTGAGATTCGTTTTTTGTCAAACATTAGTAAACCCATTATATTGTTGTTTCGAAATAAATTAAACTTTATATTGAAAAGTAACAAAAATTTAAGAAAACCATACAACTGGTAAAACGTAATTTTGAATTGCATTCAAGTACAAGGCCAAGTTCCAAGATTCAGCTATGACAATGTGACATACCTCCACTGTCCTTGCACCCAGGAACACAGTGACACAGCAGTGCTTATCCGATGACCTGATGCACTAAAAGACTATCTCAAACTTAACACTACACTGGAGTCCTATCTTGGTTTTGACATAACCACTCACAAAATTACTTTTTGGTCACAAATATGGATTAGTCGTAGGAACTTTCGCTCAACTCAACGACAAACGCGCAACGTTACACAGAAAGATCACAAAAATATCGTTAAATATTAAAGAGAGAGCGTGAGACATTATCTTATCAGACATTTGTATTGGGGATACCAATTTATTGATAGTAAAACCTCCAAAGTAATTCTACCAGCATCCCAATGAATGTTTGCAAAATATTTGTGTAAATTATTTCAATAGGTGATAATTATTGATCAAAAATAATTAAATGTCAAACTGTGCGATAAATGTAATTAAAACTCTTGACAATGATCCATAATTTAAAATAGATTTTGGATACACTAAAACAGAAGTCAGTTAAAAATATACTATTTTAGTAGTAAATAGGTTACCGACGTATCAAAGTTGCGATTATGTTTAGAGCCATCTTTCAAATTAATAGTGAACATTGCTTCAGAGTTCCATCTCTTAGCCACAGTACGCGTAAAGTTCAATTATAATCCGACAAAATTAAAAAACACATTCAAACTTATTTTGTTCAGAGACAACATATACTTCGTGATTTTGTATCATTGTACCCACTGCTGTCCCGAGTTTTTTGTACTAAGATTGAGCACCCTGAGTGAGTGAGAGCGGTTGCGGTTGCGGACACGGGAGGAGACCTCGTAATCTCGTTAGAGGGTATCATAAAGTAATATATCGAGGAGAGTATTATGTTCTGTGCTGTGAGATGTAGACAGGACGCGAAAGAGTAATTATATGGTGTTGTGGTGGCCATTAAATTTTCAACTACCTGCTTAAGAAAATACTTTTCGCTTGTGAACTTTCTTTCTTTGAACCTAGATGACGAGACAAGATGTCCATCTCTTCTACCTGTGCAGAGCCCTTTCATGAAATCATTGACTTTTTCCGTTGTGACGCGGAAATATCTAAAGCCACTCCCGCAGAAGAATTTGCGAACTTCTTGAATTATGACAAGGACTGGGTCAGCGCTGTGAAACCTGCTGTAGAATACCAAGGATTTGATACTGATTCGATAATGTCTCAACTAGTCAAGAATAGAGACTCGTACTTGGCACGAAAACCTGACGAAGTGAAATACGAGCTCATACGAAAAGGCGGGAAGTTGTGCTACAGCAACTTGGGGAAATTAGAACCAGATATCAACTTCCTTGTCTTAGCGGGCCTCACTCGGAACAGCAAAATAAACCAGTTAATTGCGAAGGCTCATGGACCTGGCAAGGAGTTTTTCATAATGTTAAAGGAGAAGTATGACATAAAGGATGGTGGCACTTCCTTGGAATCAAGTGTAATCACTTTGCCAAAAATTGCTAGAGTACAACCAGCAATCTGTGCCTTCTTGTTCGAAAGGAAGGTAATGAAGGAGATAGTGCCTTATGACACTTTCCCGGGCTCTACAAAGCCTGAAACCCATGCTATCTGCTGCCCGTTGTTGCAATCTAGTTGCCCCTTTACTTTAAAAGCTAAAAACAATTTCCATCCTGTGATGCTCTGGGTGCAGATTAAGTTGGATGATGTAATTCACAAACAGGATGGGAATACAACTAGTCTGAGCCAAATCTTGAGCTATTATTTGGCTGCCTACCAGTCTAAAGCACTGCCAGAAGCTTCCAGGATAAAGTTCTTCTTGCAACTAGGTATTATAATACAAGAAGGAGAGACTTCCTCTGGCCAGAACTGGAAGTTGACCAATAGCTCTGCCCAATTAGCTGCTAACTGTTTGTCTGAACTAGATAATATGAGGAGGGATGATGAGAAACATGCCACACTCATGAAACTTGCCAGAACCGGAGAATTTTAACTTGTAATCTGCATTTTCAGTTTATTTTGTTATAAGGCTTAGGTTGTTATTTAATACATTGCCAAAGTTACTGGGTGCACTGTATGTATTCCTGTTTTTGGCTATTTCATACACTGTCTCTATAAACTAAACTAACTTAGGTGCCAACACTCCCCATAATTGTGAGGACAACCCAAATTGTATAATCAATGTATAATTATACAATTTGGTAGCCCTCATATGAAATCAATATAGTATTATTTAAAAGGACTTTCAAATATGTAGAGAACATCTCACACATTCCAATAATTAAAGTATCAATACTATTTTATCAAACATTAATTCATTCAAACAGTATTCTTGAAAATGAAGCTAATGCTTGGTTTATTGTGTCACTTCAGTCTTTCTAATTGTAATGTGTATTCGATAATGTGTAAGCTGTGGTTAATAATAAAATCAAGATAACTTGTATAATATACTTACAAGTTTAAGATTGTATTGTGTGTTGTAATGTGTATCTCTCATTGGTAATCTCTAAATAAATAAATAAGTGAAACTCAAGGCATTTATTTCAAATAAACCAGACACTTTTGAATTGTAATAATTATTCAATACTAGCTTCCGCCCTCGAGGTATGTCGATAATAACTATCCTATGTCCTTCCCCGGGATGCAATCTATCTCTCTGCCAAATTTTATCGAAATCCGTTCAGTGGTTTAGACGTGAAAAGGTAACATACAGACACAGAGTTATTTTCGAATTTATAATATTAATAGTATGGATACAGGAGATTTTTATGAAAAACTTTCAGTATGGGACCAAAACTGAAATCACGAAAAAAAAAACAGCTGTTTAATACGAAAGTTCAATACCTACTTGTGCAAAATGTATGAAACACCAGATTTTTTTTTTCGTGATTTCAGAGTTTGTACACACGGCTACACATCAAGCTATACCCATAGCCGTGTGTACCATAGTGAAAGTTGTTGATATTCATGGGTAGGACATCCTGTAAAACTTTGGATGGTGATAAAAAAATCTTTCTATATTTACAACATTATTTTTAGTATATGCGAAACCTGAAATAGTTTGTTCAGAATAAGTAACGAAATCGATTTCAATATTTTTTACACTATGTTATATTTCTCCCAAAAAATTTAATCACTAGTTAATTACAACAAAATCGCCGTACAGTTAGGTACCTACTGCCAAAAATTATCAATGCCAAGCTATTATCAATTAGCGTACGATGCTGGAGGACCGGACTCCACTGAAGCGGAGCGGAACGGAGACGTGCAGGAGTCGTCCAATCACAGACGAGACGAGTGACGCGATGAGGATTTCAACCATTGTGATTGGTCGATTCCTGTACGTCTCCGCTCCGCTCCGCTTCAGTGGAGTCCGGGCCTCAAACATGGTCACCCCGCGCCGCGCCGCGTGGTGAGAATGTTTTTGAACGGATAATCAGGTAACATAACAAGCTTACCTATAGCTTTGTGATTTCTCATGATACAGTTTTGAAATTTTGTACAGAGGCCAGCACATCAAGCTACCCCAATTTGTCAAATTTTCCCAATTGAATAAGAACCTTATTCCTTTGTTATAAAGTTGAAAATCTATCAAAGAAGACAGATTGGGGTAACTTGATGTGCTGGCCTCTGTACATAGATTCTTTACATAAAAATACTAGACACGTGTTTAGGGTTTCGCATATACTTACTAAAAATTATGTTGTTTATTATTTTATAGAGGAAAGATTTGTTTGTTTGAATTGAATAGGCTCCGAAACTACTGGACCGATTTGAATAAAAACTTTTTAACAAAAAAAACAACCGACTTCCAACAAAACACTACAAAGTGAAAAATAACTTTAATTTCAGAAGTCGGTGTCGTTGGTTCTGCATTTTCGTTTTTTGACACCGACTTCTGAAATTAAAGTTATTTTTCACTTTGTAGTGTTTTGTTGGAAGTCGGTTGTTTTTTTTGTTAAAAAGTTTTTATTTTTCACTTTTGAGTTGTGGTACCTACCCCACACCAATTCGTATACCACTACTTGCTAAATATATAACAGTGACAGGAAGTTGTACAGAATGAGCTGTGATCGACCTTGGTAAAAAAAACTTTGCAAAAGGGCAAATATACGTCGCGCTAAGTCGTGTCAGAAGTTTGGAAGGTATCGTTTTGTCAGATTTGGATGCCAACAAATTATTAAAGCGACCACACGACGACAGATCATTGACGGAAATAATGAGGCTACGAAATCTGTCTTCTGACAATCAAAGCCACACTTAATGTACCTACGACTCAAGGGCGAAGATCTCTTTGGCGTCTTATAAAACAGTCTTCAGCGGTTTCATTTTCGAGCAGTAGCCTTCGAAATAGCTTCTCGTATCACATCTCCTGTATCATGTGGTTCGCATTTACTCGATAAGCCCAAACACGGCTAGAATACATTGTTTTATTACGATGCTCCGGTACCTACCTTCCAGCTTCATAAGATCGGTTTGATGGTACCAGTTTCGTCAGAACTATTTATTTCAATTTGCTTCGTCATAGTCGCTTAACTATCTTAATCGAGATATCTTATCTCCACCCATGAAATACTTATAATCATTGAAGAGTTCCTGTGTCTATCTGTAGTCTCCTTCATCAGTTCCACTTCACCAAATTATACTTTCTGAATGCAAATGCTTGAGTTGTCGATGAAAATACCAGAATTGCTATATGTATGCCTATAATATTTGAGGAGTTCCCTTAATTCCTTATGGATCCCATCATCAGAACTGGATTTTGACAAAATGGGACCAATCTGGAAGTATATCCTTTTAAATAAAAAAAAAAAATCTAAATCGGTTTTGTAACATCATCTGAAATTGTCGTCTTGTTGTTTTTTCGCGGCCATCAACCAAACCTTGTTTTTCTAGTACAGAGTAGTGTAACAAATAAAACTTATTTGACATGCATATCTCTAAATGCAGTCCGAAATGAGTTATTAAGTAGTGTTATTTTACTGCAGCTAATTAAAAGTCGGAGTATAGGTAAGTGATGACTCTCGGACTCAAACACTTGAATCATCAATAGGTTTCATTTGATTTGAGAGAGTTCAACTAACACACTGTACATGCCTACCAAAGAGGATTTTCCTCGACTTTCATGGGATCCCTTCATCAGACTCTGACTTGGTGACAACGGGACCACCTCAAGAGCATACCGTTTCAAACCCTAATGTCAACTGCTCATCACCTGTTACAAAATATTGCTTTTCCCGATGCTGGGACGTTAATTGTTGAGGAGTTCTCTTGGTAAGAACCAGGAGAACTTGAGCTGATGGTGAAGTCACCATCAGCTCCACTTTACCATACGCATTGTGACGATCATAAATTGCTTAGCAACCATATTAAAGCAATCGAATCGCTACCCGTGAAATATTTTTCATTGAGTAGTTTCGATGGCCATCTGTGGTCTTCATCATCAGTTCCACTTCCCCAAATTATACTTTCTGAATGCAAATGCTTGAGTTGTTAATGAAAATACCAAAATTGCTATATGTATGCCTATAATATTTGAGGAGTTCCCTCAATTCCTCATGGATCCCATCATCAGAACTAGAGTTTGACAAAAATGGGACCAATCTGGACGTATGTCCTTTCAAATAAAAAAATAATTTTTTAAATCGGTTCATAAATGACGGCGTACTGAGGTAACAAACATAAAAAATAAAAAAAAAATAAAAAAAAAACATACAACCGAATTGAGAACCTCCTCCTTTTTTTGAAGTCGGTTAAAAATTCTTTCACCATTAGAATCCTACATTATCTCTGATGAACGTAGGCGCTAGAATATTTTCAAAAAGTTTGGGATCCAAGAAAACTTCGATAATGTATTTGTACTCTGTGAATGTAACCCAAGTGCCAAGGTGTGAAAAAAATACCAAAAAAGTCCTTATAACGCGTACGCTGCGGAAACTATTGACAATAGAGCAAAGTGATGTACAAATGGCTACACATAATAACCAGTATAAGTTGACTTCTGATTTTACGAAAAACCTATACTGTATATGTCGCAGCCAACTGGTTAAATTAGCCGTTCAGTTAACTGCCTAGCCTTTCAACTAAACGGCGGCCGTTCAACTAACGGCCTGAATGATATTCAATTACAGTTTAGGTTGGAAGTCTGTAACCAATCACGCGCGAGCCGAAATGGTTGCAGTAATTAAGGCATTGCACCCCGACCAAGTGGGTTAGGTTAGGTTAGAATTGTGATCAACCGCGTTCGAGCCGAGGGAGGAAGCGAGGCGAACACTACTTCTAAAGGCCAGGCAGTTAACTGAACGGCTAATTTAACCAGTTGGCTGCGACATATACCTACAATGCGAGGTCAGCTAAAACTGGAAATATTAGAGAGGACATCAATATCTACAAAAAAGTCCGCGACAGCATTATGTCTGTCTATCTTTTATGGTTGACTCGCAACCTTTTTTTATGGTTTTATGGTAGGTAATCTTTGTTCGATAAAAAAAAACAACCGACTTCCAAAAAAAACTACAAAGTGATAAATAACTTTTATTTCGGAAGTCGGTGTCGTTGGTTCTGCATTTTCGTTTATTGACACCGACTTCCGAAATAAAAGTTATTTATCACTTTGTAGTTTTTTTTGGAAGTCGGTTGTTTTTTTTTGTAAAAATGTTTTTATTTTTCACTTTTTAGTGAGAGAGTTTGTAATTTATCTAAGTTCCAATAGCCTAACGTCAACTGCTCATCACCTTTTACAAAATATTGCTTTTCCCGATGCTGGGACGTTAATTTTTGAGGAGTTCTCCTGGTAAGAACCTGAAGAACTCCACTCCACCACCACACGCATTGTGACGAGCATAAATTGCTTAGCAACCATATTAAAGTAATCGAATCGCAACCCGTGAAATATTTATCATTGATTAGTTCCGATGGCCGTCTGTAGTCTTCATCATCAGCTCCACTTTACCAAATGATGATTTCCGAGAGCAAATGCTCAAGTTACTCTAAAAAATATCCAAATCGCTATAGGTTTGCCAATAAAATTTGAGGGTTTCCCTCGATTTCCATGGGATCCTCTCATCAGATTCCAACTTGCTGACAATGGGACCACCTTGGGACTATACCCTTCAAGTTACTCTAAAAAATATCCAAATCGCTATAGGTTTGCCAAAAAAAGTTGAGGGTTTCCCTCGATTTCCATGGGATCCTCTCGTCAGATTCCAACTTGCTGACAATGGGACCACCTTGGGAGTATACCCTTTCAAACAAAAAAATAATTTTCGAAATCGATCCACAAATGACGGAGAAATCGGTGAACATACAAAAAAAAAAAAAAAACATACATAAAGTCGAACATATAACCTCCTCCTTTTTGGAAGTCGGTTAAAAATAATGCATTATTTACGAAGGTGTTTTTATAAACATGATATTAATCCTTATCCAAATAAATACGTTATTCATCACAAGTAAGTATTTAATTTTGAACAAAATTTTCCTTGACTTCACTTGATGTCAATGAATGTCGTAAGAGATACCTACCGCAGAGCTACCGACCGACGACGCGGCGACGGCCGTGCGGAATGATAAAGAATCTCCTAAGACATTCATTGACATCAAGTGATGTCAAGGACAATTTTGTTCAAAATTAAATAAGCCTACTTGTGATGAATAACGTATTTTATTTCGGACAACATCAGTCATCCATATGCATCTTTATTTTTGCGCTTATAATAATGCACTATTTTTAAATAATTGACCCTCTTTACTTCACGCGTGACCCGCGTGACGCGTCTAACTGTTTTCATCACTGATTGATACTATGTCGGACACCAAGCCAGGTGAGACCTCAGACTAAGGAATTCTTTATTCCTTAGTCTGAGGGTGAGACAGCGTGCTTTTTGGCCATGCCCACCAGTGAGTTCGAGATCGCGACTAGTTCCACCGTAAGTCTTTGGTTTAAAGGTCAAATATCTTTTTATGCTAAAATGATCTCAATACACGGTTGTAAGATTATATCGAGTTGTTTCACTATAGGTAATACGGGCTGTTGTCCGCAACTCTACGTCAATGCGCGTATTTTGCGTGTTGTTTCACTATATTTTCACCCTTGCTAACGTATCGAGTGCTGCAGTCGTGTCTTTCTGTGAAAGTTTGTGACGCCTAGTATCGGGTTGTTCAATACTCAATTCTTTATTGCATTCCATATGTATTACATAGATGGTATAGTAAAGTAAAATATCAATATGGACCCTGTCGGGCACAGCCCGTTATTTACATTTCTATGGGCACAGCAAAATTAGGAGAGGGGAAGAGACCAAGAGGGCTAAAAGTAGCAATTGACAGGTAAGTTTTGAGAGGATAAGTTAAACAATTAATTAATAATCGTGTCCCTTTATTCATTTCCTCAGTTACCTTTTTTCTCCAAGTGAATTTGGAATTATGCTGTCGTAGGATTTAAACTAGGTATTCCATGAGGGCAATAAAAATCAACATCGTTCATAATGCTACAATTTAATAACTGTGTCTGGGTACGGTCTTACCTATTCTCCTTTGGGAAACACTACATAGTTAATAACCGGATTAACACAATATAGGATAAGTACCTTACAATCCCTACCTACATAGACGCGGGCAAAGCCAAAGCAAAAGGTAGTGGAAAATAAAATACAAAGACCCACTTATATTAAACTTATATTTAAATAAAAGTTAATATTATAATTTTACATTTAATATACATAGCCACTTTGTAAAAATTCTTATGTAGGTATAGTTAAATATTATTTATAAATATGATAAGATGTTAAAAACTAACTAAGACAAAACGAGACAGCTTATAAAAATATTATAAGCGTGGGGGCACATTATCGAGAATGAACGCTATACTTGCGTTTGACGCCAGTAAGCGAAAAAGTGCTTTTTGCTAGCAACTGGGCCGGATTAGGCCGTGTGAGTAACGTCAAACGAAGCTAATTTAATAGCTGCAAAGCGTCGCAGCACCTAAGGAAAACAAAAAATTTAAATGTTTCGTCAGATTTCTGTCAAACAGAAAATTTGTAAATTCCGGATGTTGTGACCCCGCGCTGAATCTGAGTGAACGGTGATTTACGGCCAAGTGTATGTGAACGTATTTTAGGTATTTTGTATTGTACAAAGACAGTAACGACTTAAAAATTTAAAAATCTAAACTCACTTAGCATCAGTCTCAAATTCGTCGACTCGACTGATTGCAGACAGTCACAGATAACCTCCACGATACGGTTTTCTTTAATCGTTCACACAGAAAAAAATACCCAAATGTCATTTTAATCTAATTTTTTGAACTAGCATGGACATATATTTATTTCTTTATCTAAGGTGTCCTATAAATAGTGTTAATGCGACTGGCTTTCCTCGCTTTGTTCCCCGTTGGTGTCACCGTTGAGTACGGGCGGCATGGGCGCCTTAATGAGCGGCGCTGGTATCACCTGCGGAGAAAAAAAAACTTGATTCTTGCAGTGGGGTTTAAGTACAATGTGCATCACGTACGTACAGACAAAACAAAAAAAAAAACTGTGATTTTGACAATGATGGAACAAATACGTATTTCTGTGGGTACACACTGATACACATGGATAGGTACGTACACGATGGATTATTGGCTCAAGGCCATCTGATTAGAAAGTGCTGCCTCTATTGGCGTTTCTTATATAACTGACTGATGGTACGGCCAGCAATTCGACTAGCTACTTTTTTAAATCATTCAAAACCTTTGTCAATCAAGTTTCGTTGCGGAATGTACCAGCATAAAATCTTGCGCTAGCGCAATATTTATGCTTCTAGCCTTGGCGTTGCCACAACGCTGGGTACTAAAACTATTTTGAAACGGGTAAAAACCGAGTAGCGACTTCATTGAGCCAACGGCTAGGTACGAGTATAACCGAACTCTAAAGTGCAGATCAAGTCTAATAATTTACAAACGTCGCAATGGTCTCTTCATTGTGAGTTTTTGACAGATTTGCCATACAAAAACTGTCGAAAAACACGATGGAAAGACCGTTGCAACGTTTTTAATTTAGTAGACTTAGACCACAGATCAATCAAGATCTCGGGAGATTTCAAAGTCGTTGTTAGTTAACAACGATATGATTTTGATTTGTTAGTATGGTCTTCTAAAACAGACAGCTGCTTTCCAGTTTTTTTAAGGCCAGCAATAGCATATACTCACTAAGAGCTTTTATTCATGAGCTCTGCCGACCAAAGGCTTGTACTTGTAAATATATGCATGTAGGTGACATAACGGTGACTCGTGCAGTTTTCATAGGCGCAAACTAGATTTTGGGAGGAAGTATAAGTGCTCCCGCGTAGGTACCATAGCGGCCTTTTCCGCCTTTCGCCTAAATCCTGCGACGGCGCCAAGCCACGCCCCCTTAAAGTTTTCGCATTTTAGGAAAGTGAATTAGTTGCAACCTGCGTTGCGCAGATTGGTGACGCATCTCGTGTACTCCATTTGTGAATTTTACGACGAACAATTTGACCTTGGCGCGCTGTATTTTACTTAGTGGTGATCAGGCGGGAGTGTCCGCGATAGTACTAGACAGCCAAGTAGCAACAGCTAGCACCCTAATTGCGTAATCCATTCCATCCATTCAATCATTTTTTTTTTATTGTCTGTTGATCAACGTAAATAACGCAGTGAATATTGTTGAACTGTCATAATGAAAGGAATTCCTTCTGTTAGTGTGTTACGCAATATTACCCCGCTGGCTGAAGCACCCAGATTATTGAGAAAATTCTTGGCTGCCTATTGCGCGGGCTCCAATTAGCCATTAATTATTATTTTAAATTATTATTATTAGATATTTTAGATTCGCTGCCGTAGCCACAGTGTGCGCCTACCCTAAGCGGTGTGGCCAAGCCATTATTTGTAACGTTACATACACATTTAATGTTATTATGTATACTTTAAATGGATATTTAATCACGAATGGATTTTTCTTTCTATTTTATCCGACACCACAGTAAGTAATTTACGCCATCACGCCTCATCACCATGGCAATGGACAGAAAGTTTATTCCAGCTGAAACTTATACAATGGAAATATTACATGCATTTATTATTCAAAATACTATTCTAGGGTTCAAACCACGAACACTCAAAAGATTGTTAGTTGGATTCTCTGCTAGAATGTTTACAATGATAAAAAAAAAAAAATTACACTTCTATGATTCTTTTATAAGCAAAAAACCATCTTTTTTTCATTGAAAGGTTTTCATATTAACTACTGTTCAACTTAAAACCTGAGTGCTCTGTGAATTTCAACACGCCTGACTTGCGCTGGTACCACGATGATCTCTGCTGAACCCCGGTAGGGAAAGGAGCGGGGAAAGAATGGTATGGTGTGGCACCAATATGGGGAATACTGGCACAATAAAAACCACCGTTACCAATATATACATAAACGTATAAATATCCAAAAGAATAAACACACATAATTTTGAACGCAACAAATAACACGTTTTTATTTATAAAAAAAATATCTCTGACTCCGCCACAAGCAAACACACAGTTAACCACCACCTGTCAACAGTCACTTCCCGCCAAGAAAAGTGTCAAACCATGTTGCTGTAAAAATCCATAATTCGTCGCGACGGCGCGTATGACTAGGTACTATGCGAATTATTGATGAGTTCAAGGATAAGCTCTGATAGATTAGTTAATCAGGAAGATAAGAGCCTGCTCAAACATAGTTGTCTTTAGATAATTTTTCAGCCCGAAGAAGTATCACATCTGGATGCGAAACTAACAGCAAGACTTTATGGCCATTCATTCACCGCAGAATCGGCTGCCGTATCGTACCATGGTAGAAATACTGGAAGACGGCGTGTGACACTAAATAGATAAACTGCGGACTTACTACAAAATTGCAGGAACCCATCAGACGCCATATGATGCGCTTTGTCCATAATTCGCAAGATGGCGGGCGCGGATTGTTGACAGTAATTGTTCTCTCTATAATAATTATAATACTGTCAACGGCCCGCCATTTGTCTGCCTAAATTATTAAAAAAATAATGGTTGCATCATGGCTGGTTTTTGTCTATGATTTTTTTCATAGACATTGCTTGGACCTATTGACTTTCCCATAGCTGCGTTTCGTGTGCAAACTGCCTTGTTAATGTAAATATAAAAAAAAAAACAGTAGATGATAGATGATGAGAGATTTTGTAGATCCAAGATCTGCAAAATCTCTCAAATAATTAACATGATCACTAGTAACTTCACGATAGATTATGGGTTTTCACAACAACATCTATACTACACCCATGCTATCTATGCTAGCTC
This sequence comes from Gortyna flavago, assembly GCA_963669345.1. Lineage (NCBI taxonomy): Eukaryota > Metazoa > Arthropoda > Insecta > Lepidoptera > Noctuidae > Gortyna > Gortyna flavago. The sequence continues at coordinate 1,936,950 of OY770139.1, forward strand.
ATGCTTCAAACATTGCGTACTTGTACCTCAGCCGCATCTTCGTCGTCCTGTCAAATAAATTGCTTTTTAATATAAAAAAGTTTTTATGTTTTTTATGGTCTGATATTACTATTTAGAAGTAATTCAGATTTTTTATGAAGAAACAAGAAGTAGTGATCAAATGAATTTTATAGAAATTGTATAATCAAGAAAAAATCTATGAGAAAAAAGTACATAATATGCACCATTTATGTATTTTAGCTTGGTTCTATACCATTCAAATGTTTTTTCTTTAGGATCTTTCATTTGTTTATAACTTTAACATCGCACTTTTTAATTATAGGTCTAACGAGTTCATTCTACATCCTCAAACGAAACCTACTTCCATCTTCAAACAAGGTCTATCCAGCTCGTTCTATGTGCTCTAACGACGTCTACATCATTCTACGTCCCCAAACGAGCTCAACTATTACGTTCTACGTCCTCAAACTAGTTCAAGATCTAACTAGTTCATTCAGTTCGTTCTGTTTCTTTAAACGAGCTCAATTAGCTCATTCTACGTCCTCATACGAGGCTTAAAATAAGGGACATTCACATGTCATACTTACAGAAGGTTTAGGCCGGTGCGTGTCGACGGCGGGGACCGACAACTTGATGTGCTCCTCGCGGCAGCCGTACGCGACCGGCGTCAGTTTGATCACCGTGTGCAGGGGGACGTGCAGGTATGGCAGCTCTTCTGTGGGCCAAGGAGATGTTAGTGTCAATGAGTAATGGTTAGAGAACTAATTGGTTGAAAATGACAGACGCACAAACCAGTAGCATAAGCATAATAAGCCTATAATGTTCCCACAGGCGGGAGACAGGCCTCCACTCTTCGAAAGGGAGTGGGTTGTAATCTACTAATTGGGGCCCAGTGCGGGTTGGTAGTACGAACAAGTACCTACATATAATTACAGCTCATCGATCTTTTTGTCCATCAGTCTGTACTGTATGATCCATACCAAAAGGAAGGCCTGTGTCCCAGCAGTGGGAACGTTATAAGCTGATTATGCAAGATCAAGATCAAGCATAATCATTACGTCCATGTGTCATGTTATTTTTAAGTACGTAAACTTTGGTCACACGGGCGAAAACAGTCGTCGAGCGGGGCGGACCGGACACGTGTAAAAATCGGCCAATCACAGGTGAGAGGAGACGAGAGTCGCGTAGATTTAAACCAATGTAATTGGTCGATTCCTGAAAGCCTTCGTCTAATATCGTCGTTCGCATGACTAAAAGTCCTATCTAATTATTTAGCTGATTTTAGTTAAGACAACTACATTTTTCTATACGTGATTCATGATCATCAATTGTTCTTTGACTCTCGACGATAACTCCTGCTGGTCCATTCTGTAAAAATCTCACCGTGAAAACTTAGGTTGAAGTGAGCTTGACGTGAGCTGTCATTCCACCGGAAGTTTGACACTATTGACAGCTCACTTCACGCAAGTTTCCACGGTGAGGTCGGCTGTTACTTGGCTAAGTCTTAGACATGACAGGCTCTTACCAGCGGACTTGTCCAAGAAGTAAGCCAGCAGACACCTCATGACGGCCTGGTGCGACACGACCAGCACGTTCCCCTGTCTCTCCAGCTCCATGATGACAGGCTCCAAGCGTGCTACCAGGTCTTCATAGCTCTCCCCGCGAGGGTAGCGGTACGCGAACTTGTTGGCGTCGCGCGCGTTGAAGTCTGATGGGTATTTTTGTTGGATCTCTGCGTATGTCATCTCTTCGCATATGCCCTGAAATTATCGATGGACGATGTGTTTAATAAATTTAAAGTTAATTAGAGAGTATTTTCACAAATTTTCATAATTATTTGGAACTCAGTGAAACTTGGTTTGTTAGAATCTTAATTGGAAAAGTAAAACTTTAGGCATTGCTTAAACACGTTATTTAAAACAGAACGTTCTCATCCAAATCTCAGTCTGTATCTGACAAAAATACAATCAATTTAAATCATTTCAACATTGATTGTCACTGAGCGAAGATAGCGACTTGAATTTGAATTTACTGTTAGTAAGACAATTCAAATAATCATTCTCCTGTCTTTATCCTAATTTATTTGTGGTCGCCGCAACATGTCTTTTTCTTCCATACTTCTCTATTAGTCGTTATCTCGGTTCACCCCCTTTCTAACCATATCATCATTCAGACAGTCCATTCCCAAAGAGGGTTGGTGACTGGCGGCCGACTGACTGTTAAACTTTGCCAAAACCTAAAGCAACATGAACAGATGAGTTACGACATACCAAATTTATTTTTGTAACCTATCTATATGTCGCAGCCAACTGGTTAAATTAGCCGTTCAGTTAACCGCCTAGCCTTTTAACTAAACGGCGGACGTTCAACTAACGGCCTGAATGATATTCAATTACAGTTTAGGGAGGAAGAATGTAACCAAACACGCGCGAGTCGAATTGGTCGCAGTAACTAAGCCAGGCCATCCCGACCAAATGGGTTAGGTTAGGTTAGAACTGTGATACTCTCCGGCCGCCGCTCGCTGCGGATAGGCGGAGGAAGGAGAAGCCCACAAAATCGGGCCCGACAGCCGGTAACTCCAAGGGGGCCAAAAAGCCCGCGGAGGGGCCCAGAAAGCCTGTGGAGCCATACCGGGCCGCGCCCCCGCCAACCGCACCCCCGGCGATCACACCCTCGGCGATCGCACCCGGGGCCACCACTGAGACCTGGACGACGGTGGTCAAGAAGGGCCGCCGTAAGAGGAAGACGGCGCCGCCGCCACCGGTACCCGCTAGAGCACCGGCACCCAAGAAGGCTCAGGGGCCGCCTAGGGTCAGAGCCCCACGCTCCGCGGCTGTAGTGATTACGCTGCAGCCCGGAGCCGTCGAAAGGGGCGTCTCCTATAAGGCGGTCCTTACGGAGGCGAAGGCCAAAGTCGCGTTCCCCGACCTTGGCATACCGTCCGGCCTCAGAGTGAGGCCTGCCATTACGGGGGCGCGACTGCTCGAGGTGTCGGGCGCCTCTAGCGGCGAAAAGGCGGACGTCTTGGCCGCCAAGCTGCGGGAGGTCCTCAACCCGGAGGACGTTCGGGTGTCCAGGCCGATGAAGACTGCTGAACTGCGCGTCGATGGACTGGACGACTCGACGACTCCGGCTGAGGTCGTGGAGGCCGTCGCCCGAGCCGGTGGATGTCCGCCCGCGGACGTGCGGACGGGCGAGATTCGCGTCGATGCCTCAGGGCTCGGCGCGATCTGGGTGCGGTGCCCGGTGGCGGCGGCGAACAAAGTCGCCGACGCTGGGCGTCTGTTGGTGGGGTGGGTGGCAGCGAGGGTGAAGCTGCTGCAACCCAGAGCCTTGCGGTGCTACCGCTGCCTTGACATTGGGCATGTCAGGGCACGGTGCACCTCCGTAGACCGCAGCGAGCAGTGCTATCGCTGCGGTCAGGCCGGCCACAAGGCGGCCCAGTGCTCCGCGGCGCCAAACTGCAGCCTCTGTACAGCTGCAGGAAGGCCCGCTGGGCACAGAGCGGGCCGAAAGGCCTGTGGCGCGACCGCCCAAAAAAAGAAGAGAGGGGCTGCCAAGGCTGCCGGGGGTTCTTTACCCCCCCCTCAGCCTGGCTGTCCTTCGGCCGACTCCCGGCCTAGGAATGGTGCGGAGGGAATGGATTGCGCATAATGGCACTCTACCATTTCCTCCAGGGCAATATCAACCACTCTGCCAGAGCTCAGGATCTCTTGCTCCAGAGCATGGCAGAGTGGTCGATTCACGTGGCTGTGGTCGCCGAACCGTATTTTGTCCCCCCCAGGGATAACTGGGTGAGAGACCTGGACGGTTTGGTGGCCATCATTGGCGGGGCTCTTGTCAACCCGTCCCGAGGTCACGGCTGGGTGGCCGCCCTCGCGGACGGCATTGGCACGGTTGGGGCGTATTTTTCGCCCAACAAGAGTCTCGCCGACTTCGAGAGGTTCCTTGTCGAGTTGGGTGCCGTCGTGGGCCGACTCCACCCTCGCCCGGTGCTGTTGCTGGGGGATCTCAACGCCAAATCTGCGGCGTGGGGATCTCCTGTGACCGATGCTAGGGGCGAGGTGCTGGAGGAGTGGGCGGTCACGACTGGCTTGACCGTCCTAAATCGGGGCTCGGTGCACACGTGCGTGCGACAGCGGGGTGGGTCTATAGTGGACGTCTCGTTCGCTAGCCCCGCTGTTGCGAGCCGTGTCCGCGACTGGCGTGTCGCTGCGGAGGTGGAGACGTTGTCGGATCACCGATACATCCGTTTCGACGTCTCCGCCCAGACCGCCGGCGGCCGTGGTCCACTGGCCCCGCGAACGGACGGTCCGCGCTGGGCGCGTAAGCGCATCGACAGGGAGCTTCTCGAGGAGGCCGCTATTGTCCAGGCCTGGGTACGGGAGTCGGCAACGGATGGACCCGTTGACGTCGAGCAGGAGGCGCTGTGGTTCCGCGGGGCGATGACGCAAATCAGCGACGCGTCCATGCCCCGGGTTCACACACAGTCAGCAAGGCGCCAGGTGTACTGGTGGACCGCCGAGATCGCGCAGCTGCGCGTCGCGTGCGTGGCGGTCAGGCGCCAGTACACCCGATACCGGAGAAGACGTCGTCGGGTCCCTGACGAAGAAGCCGCGCTGTATGAGGTGTACCGCGCGGCGAAGGGGACTCTGTGGCTGGCCATCGGCGAGGCGAGGACGCGAGCCAGGGAGGAGATGTTGGAGACTCTAGACGGGGATCCGTGGGGGCGCCCTTATCGCGCGGTTCGAGGGAAACTTCGAGCCGCGGCACCCCCACTCACGGAGAGTCTCCAACCCGAGCTGCTGGAGGAGGTAGTCGCAGCCCTCTTCCCGGCTAGAGCGGAGCACACTCCGCCGCCGATGGCTTTGCCCACAGCCGCAGAGTCTACAGAAGAGAACGCCATCAGCGTCCCAGAGGTGACACAGGCAGAGACAGGGGCAGCCGTGATGCGGCTCCGGGCCAAGAACGTGGCTCCGGGGCCCGACGGGATCCACGGCTGCGTGTTAGCCCTCGCTCTGAAGGAACTTGAGCCCCAACTGAGAGGACTCTACACGGCGTGTCTTGAGCGGGGCCAGTTTCCCACTTTGTGGAAATCTGGTCGTCTGGTCCTGCTCAGGAAGCCGGGGCGCCCTGCGGACTCGCCGTCCGCGTACCGGCCCATAGTGCTGCTGGACGAGGTGGGTAAGCTGTTTGAGCGGATAATCGCAGCCCGCCTCGTCGGCCACTTGTGCAGAGAGGGGCCGGACCTGGACGACAGCCAGTTCGGCTTTCGGCATGGGCGCTCTACCATCCACGCTGTGTCGCGGGTGAGAGTCCTGGCGGAGGAAGCAGTGTCTCGGGGCGGGGTGATGTTGGCGGTGTCCTTGGACATATCCAACGCCTTCAACACCCTGCCCTGGAGTTGTATTCGGGAGGCACTGCAGTATCATCGCGTGCCTCCCTACCTCCGCCATATCGTTGGGGCTTATCTGTCGGAGAGGAGTGTCACCTACGTGGGACGTGATGGCGAAAACCAGCACCGCATGTCGTGCGGTGTTCCACAGGGCTCGGTTGTAGGCCCGCTCCTGTGGAACATCGGGTACGACTGGGTGCTGAGGGGCGAGCTCCAACCGGGCGTGGACCTGACGTGTTATGCTGATGACACGCTGGTCACTGCCCGGGGGAGCTCGTACAGGGAGGCAGCGTTGCTGGCGACGGCTGCGGTCTCACAGGTGGTGAGCCGCATACGACGCCTGGGCCTGGAGGTGGCCCTCAACAAGTCGGAGGCCGTGGTGTTTCACGGCCCCCGGCGGGCGCCGCCACCCGGCTCACACATCGTGGTCGGGGGGGCTCGGATCGCTGTCGAGTCTACCATGAAGTACCTGGGATTGGTGCTCGACAGCCGGTGGGATTTCGGCCCCCACTTTCGGCGGCTGGCGCCCAAGTTGTTGGGCGCGGCTGGGGCGCTGTCAACGCTGCTTCCCAATCTGGGGGGCCCGAGCGCCGCCTGTAGGCGGCTCTACGTGGGGATCGTGCGATCGATGGCCCTGTATGGGGCCCCGATCTGGGCGGCTGACCTGACGGCCGGCAGCATCGCAGTTCTGCGAAAGCCGCAAAGAGCGATGGCCGTCAGAGTCGTCCGGGGGTATCGCACGATCTCCTACGAGGCGGCTTGCGTACTGGCCGGATCCCCGCCCTGGGACCTCGAGGCGAAAGTACTCGCGTCATTGTATCGGTGGCGCGAGGAAGCGCGGGCGCGAGGCGAGTGGCTGATGCAGCGCCATATGGAGCTGCGTCGGTCTCAGCTTCGCGAGGTCCTGGTGGCGGATTGGCGGGACAGGCTTTCACGCCCTACCGCCGGCCTCGTCACTATCGAGGCGGTCCGGCCGGTGCTCGAGCGCTGGCTCGGGAGGAGGCACGGCTCCCTGTCGTTTCGGGTGACACAGGTGCTCTCGGGGCATGGTTGCTTCGGGAAGTACCTGTGTCGCATAAACAGGGAGCCGGACGCCCGGTGTCACCACTGCGTCGACTGCCGGGAGGACACGGCGTGGCATACGCTGGCAGAGTGTGCCGCTTGGGAGGAGCCGCGCCGTGTCCTCATCTCAGAAGTAGGCAGTGACTTATCGCTGCCGGCCGTGGTCGAGTCGATGGTCGGCAGCGAGGAGTCCTGGGACGCGGTGGTTTCCTTCTGCGAAACAGTCGTGTCGCTGAAGGAGGCTGCGGAACGGGAGAGGGAGATCTCGTCCACTCACCCGGCCCGCAGCAGGCGCACCGGGCGTCGGCGGAGGGCGGACAACGCCCTCTTCCAGCCCCCCTAAATGGGTCCAGGGGTGACGGACTCGGGGACGTCCGTCGCCCCCCACACATCAGGACCCGAGGTGGCGGCGCGTAGTGTTCCACGCGCGCCCCTCTTAGACGTCACGGGGGGAGTCAAACACCTCACTCCCCCCCTTGACCAGACGAGGCCCGCAGTGGCGGGCCGGCACCAGTCGGGGGTTGCGGAAGGATCTCACGTTCCCGCGACCCCCGACGTAGGTGTGAGATGGAACACCGGGGTGGTTTTTAGTCAGTAAGAGTCTGACAGACCCCGCCGCCCGCCCCAGGGCGGCGGACATCCATGAGGATTTTCCACCCCGGAACAAAAAAAAAGGTTAGAACTGTGATCAACCGCGTGCGAGCCGAGAGAGCGAAGCGAGGCGAGCACTACTTCTAAAGGCCAGGCGGTTAACTAAACGTCTAATTTAACCAGTTGGCTGTGACATATATATGTTGGTTAAAATAAAATCTTACCGCATCAATCTCATTAAGAGCCTTCCACCTTTCCTGCGGCGCCTTCACATCCTTGACGGTCTGTATGGCCCTCTTCATCCACGAGGTCCACACCCGGAGCCCTGGGATCTGCTGCTGGTCTATGTAGTTGGCGAGCGCATTGGCGTACTGCCGACCTCGCGATGAGAGGTCACTGTCGCCGCCGATCCGACCTACTATGTTGTGTGTGCTTTCACCGTGCTAGAATTTGAAGGTAGGGTTTATATAGAGTGATGATTTTAGGGAGTAATTTTGGTTAAATTAATAATAGGTGCCTCATTTAATTAAAAGCGTCTAGCAGGCCTCTGCGAGTTGGCTTCGGCTCCTCATACACTTTCCAAAGGTCCGGGACCCAAGAGTCCCGAGATATGTGAAAGACATACGTTAGAATTCACCTGAAAAACAACACCTAGCTAAATCAAAAGGGCAGCGGGATTGTCCGAAAGGGTTACCGCTACCCCGGAACATAAGGGGCTAAGGAAGGAACACGGATGGGTTTTAGTCAGTAAGAGTCTGACACTCCCTTCCCCTCCACCCAGAGCGGAAGGGGTCATTTAATTTCCCACCCTTAAAAAAAATACATCAAAAACCCACTCACCCTAGTTAAATAAATAGTCCTAGGCACGATATGAATATTCATCAAATAGTACACAATCCGGCTTTGTATGTGGCCCTCGTGTTTGTGCACCACGACCTTCTCCCCAGTGTCGTAGATCTTCATATAACTGTAATCCGACTCCATGCTTTCGTCCAGAGGCTCGTATCTCTCTTTGTAGTGCTCTATCCGCAGTAGGAAGTCGTTGAGGACATTGTCTGTGTTCTGAATGTTTGTGTAGTCTGGGCTGCTTACCTTTACTTCCTATAAAGAGAGAGATTAGCTAGATTTTGTGTTTGTTTAGCGGAAATTTTTTGAATGTAGGTAATTAAGTTCAACATAAGAGTAGTAAGTACGTACATGAATAGTACTGTTTCTCCTAAACACAGGTTATTTTGTAACTATCTAGGAGAACAGTACGGCACCCACTAACCTTAAGAAACTTTATGTTTGTGCTTTATATTATACTAGCTTACACCCGCGGCTTCGCCCGCGAGGTATGATGATAAAAACCATACTATGTCCTTCCCCGGGATGCAATCTATCTCTCTGCCAAATTTTATCGAAATCCGTTCAGTGGTTTAGGCGTGAAAAGGTAACATACAGACAGAGTTACTTGCGGATTACTTTGACATGAAATCTACTACTAGTTGAATAATTAACCTTCATTATTGTTGAGTAAGAATGAGAGATCTTGACAGATCTTCACAATTTAAGTTGCAAACAACATTGTGCCCTATTCATATACCTCACCATAATATTCTGTTCGATAATCCTAGGGTCATCACATATAGACTCTACAAAGAAGAGCTTGAAGCCCATCTTGTGGACCACGATGTCGCGAATCATGCGCCGTCGGTCGAGCGTTGAGTTCGTCGCGTCGAACACCTGGGGAAAAGGGACTTTTTGTTATTGGCATAAGGTTTAATTTTCGTTGACATGTTTTAATTTTTATTACAATATTTTTTGGAGATAGCAGAGAACAAAGCTCGTATCCGGTGCAATAGTAGATGATTCCGAGGTGATCTGATTGATACTGAACTTAGTTATTATTTATTCACGTAGCCTTTTTAACAACTTAGTGAAGTTCAATATTGCTCTTCTAAGCCCCAAAGCAGACAGAGAAACGTTTTAATGCAGTTTTCTTAAACTAGGATGGGTAGGCCCAAACTTGTTTAATCTCAATTGACTTGGGACTTATAATAACTCGGTTTCTACTCACGGCGACTTCGCCGCCCTTGACGAGCCACTCGCAGACATCATGCAAGGCGTCCAGCGCGCACTGCTGCCGTATCGCCATGGCTTCCTTGTTGTCTGCGCGGAAGAACTCATGGCTGGTGTATGCGGTCGTCGCATGCCGCCTGTATTCGCCTAGGTTGAATACTGCAATAGAAAAGGAACATAGATTATTAAAATTAAAGCATAAGAATAAATATAATCAGTCTTTAACGTTCCCACTATTAGGCCTCCTCTCTGTCAGAGGGGTTATCTGTCATAGATCCATCCCATACACAGTGTGAGTGTGGAGCCCCCTCACATTATATACCGAATCTTCTCTCCTGCCCGTCGTGCATAACTTCCTGCAACCAACCCGCACTGGGCCCGCGAGCCCTCTCACCAAGAGGAGGCCTCTGTCCAAGCAATGGGAACATTATAGCCTGATTATGCTAGACAATCCATCTGATGGCAATTGGTCGCTGTTGCAAATGGACAACAATACTAAAAGCATCGCAAGTCCGTTGTCTTCTCACAGACAATGCTGAAATATCTGATGACCTTGTGTAGTGCACTGGCACTTAATCTTCATTCGCGATTTATTTGCCAAAAATGTAAACAAATATGAGTTTATGGAAAAATAACTTTAAATCCTACACAATAAAGTTCAGTTTACGCTAAAACTTCAAACATTTTTATAACAGTTTCAATAGTGCTAGTCACTCTGAAATCGACTTAATTACCATTAAAATAAAATTGAAATTTGTTTAACTTGAAATAATATTACTTTGAAACATAAGTTTGAATAGACTTTATGCCAGTGGACAGGACAGTGGTGGTACAAGCTCTTTCTCACAAATACCCCATTTCCACTGCTCATTGCCGCACCCGACTACAGCAAAGCTAATGGAGGGTTATGATTTAAACAGGCTATGTATTTTATTGTTTATGTCTGGTAGAAAAGCGGCATTACCTTTGCATGCGTCACGGATTATTTTTACCCGATTGCGCGACAACAAAAACAGGGTTATGTTTTTATCTATAGATTACCGTCGACGTCATGGCGCCAAACAGATTTTTTTTAAACCTATTTATTTAATAAGTCCGTTTGTAGAAATATGTTATTTATATCTGCACTAAGTTTTTGGCAGCATACTGCATACAAACCACGCGTGTAAGATTGTTTGATAGTCTAATAGCACACAAGTATAATTATTATTATAATAAGGCTGTTTCAATTATTACGGGTGCCGTATAATATTGAATTCAAAAAGTATCAAGTAATTACATAATGGCGGGCAGGCGACAGGGCGCGGTAAATTTAATTATAGTAATTATATGTTAATTGCAGTGTATATTGATGAAAGTTAAAATAATAAACAACAAAATAATTAAAACGAACATTATACGATTGATTTAGCACTGATATGGTAACTTTTCCATAGCCATCCATAACATAACACCTGTATCCTCTAATGGGGTAGGCAAAGTCCCACCTATGTACAGACGCCAGCACATCAAGCTAACCGAAACTGTCAAATTTTCCCATTCAACTTTGAACCTTACACTTTAGCAATAAAGTTGAAAATCGATTAAAGAAATTTAACTGATTGTAGTAGCTCGATGTGCTGGCGTCTGTACTTGATTATTTATAAAAAATGCTGACTGGGAAATTAGGTTCGTAAATACGATTTCGTACTTATTTGTTAGTAATTTTATGCTGCACCTGTTGACGTCATCACGTCAACGCCGGCTGCCGTTGCAAACTAGCGTCTGTGGCCGTTTTGCGAGTGTGACGCATATTTCCTCTCATCTTGTTCTTTATAGTGTTTTTTCTTTGCGTCGTGTTTTACCATAAACGTGTTTTTCATCATTCTTTAAAAAAAAAATTTTAGCAATATTTTATTTTAGTGTCATGTCACTCTATTTCTACTTAGCCTAGTCTACTTTCTGCCTGTCCCATGGGAGCAAGGCGTGTGTTTATGTAGGTATCGATTAGTGTGTACAGTACAGTTTGCTTGGTCACTACTTAATTTCTTAGCACAGGGCTGTCTTCTACGTCAATGCAGGTAATAAAAACTTTTTTACAAAAAAAATAACCGACCTCCAAAAAAAAACACTACAAAGTGATAAATAACTTTAATTTCGGAAGTCGGTGTCGTTGGTTCTGCATTTTCGTTTATTGACACCGACTTCCGAAATTAAAGTTATTTATCACTTTGTAGTGTTTTTTTTTGGAAGTCGGTTATTTTTTTTGTAAAAAAGTTTTTATTTTTCACTTTTTAGTGGGAGAGTTTGTAATTTATCTTAGTTACAATAGCCTAATGTCAACTGTTCATCACCTTTTACAAAATATTGCTAATAAATTTTTAGATTTTTGTTGATTTTTCAGAAACCGCTTTTCCGATTTCTATAAAATTTTCATGGGACCATTTGGGAAGTATACTCTTTCCAACAAAAAAAGAATTTTTCAAATCGGTTGGCAAGCGACGGAGTTATGCGCGAACAAACATAAAAAAAAAAAAAATACAAACATCCGAATTGAGAACCTCCTCCTTTTTTAGAAGTTGATGTAACATAACACTATTGACGGACGTGTCTCGTGTACATAATTTTTTATTGTCCTTCAACTTATGTAGGTATGGCAATGCAAAAGCATCCCATAAAGTATGGCCAGGTGAAACTTTCATTAATTCATTCTTTAAAGTAACATTCTAATTCCGTGTTCATTATTTAGCGCAATTGTAAATAATAATAATAAATAAATAATTAATAATTTTATTAACATAATTATATCTAAGTATTATTTACTAACATTCCATACATTATGGAATGTTAATTTATTCTTAAATAAAATAATTAATAAATTACTTCACGCCACTGACTGCCTCGTTGGTGTAGTGATCGCTAGCCCTACTGCTGAGCTGGCTGAGCATGAAGTCCTGCGTTCGACTCCCAGGTAGGACAGAGTGTTAAAGCGGTTTTTCATTAGAAATTTCTCGTAGCCTCTCGGAGTCTAGATTTGTGCCCGTTTGATGCTAATGAGCACATGAGATTTAATCATAACTGAAATGTGGGTCTTGGTATAACTCTGGCTTACCCTAGAAAACAGTTGTCATATTATGCTAGATGCACTTTTGACAATTCCCAGTAAATTAAAACTTTACTTAAGGTCGAAAATATCTAACTGCCACATAGACAAATACATCCTGTCATTTTATGAAGTGTAAGAGACATTCAACCTTAGGGTGAACCAATTAAGAGGTTGGCTATACAAACGCGATACAGTCAACAGTACCGCATTATTTGACATCGCGTGACACAACACATTCACTGCACAACGCTATTCCTATTCAAACTCAATTTAAATTAATTAGGGTGTGCAGGTACTTCCTATATGAAAGGTTCAGGAAATATTAAGTTCTTTTTCTGTCGTATCAGCACAAACAATATGAGATTATTAGTAAAATATTAGTCAGCAAGGTGCTAGTGCATAGTGTTGAATAAGCACACTGGGCCAGCGTGGTGGATTACGGCCCACTCTCTCTCACAGAGAGGAGGCCTGTGTCCCAGCAGTGGGAACATTATAGGCTGATTATGCTAAGGTGCTAATAGAGCTGACGAGCATAGAGTGAGCTGGGTGTACTTTTATCGTCAGCAAAGCAGATCAGATACCAGACGCTTCACATTTTGTTAATTTTTAGGGTTCCGTACCTCAAAAGTAAAAACGGAACCCTTATAGGATCACTTCGTTGTCCGTCCGTCTGTCAGTCTGTCAAGACCCTTTTTCTAAGGAACGCGTGGAGGTATCAGGTTGAAATTAATATCGAATACACACAGCGTCAGCGTGTTTGTACACTTGTTGCCACGTGTGAAGCGCGCGTCGCTTCTTGAGATAAAAATACTATACATGTAATATGATTGATGTTAGTCTAGAATCGAGTACACACGGCTACACATCAAGCTATACATAACCAGTATAAGCTGACTTCTGATTATAAGAAAAGCCTATACAATGCGAGGTCAGCTAAAATTGGAAATGTATAGCTTGATGTGTAGCTGTGCCTAACTGCCTACCCGGTTCTAGACTGCTCGCTACGCCAGACGCGCAAAGAATGCTTATCACAGAATGTAAACAAAAGATCATTTAGTTGAATATGTCATTTAAGTACCTTGCCCGTTGGAAACTATTAAATTACTCTTTCTGTTACCATGGAAAAAGGTTTGGTTTCGGGGCGTATGATACGCCGAATTTTGATAACGAAACATATCGTTACTGGGATAGCCACCAAAGGAGTATCTCCCTGCAGGGTGTAACCTTTCGTGGTCCACTTGGAAAGTCCTTGAACCGTCTCCGGACACAAGTGTGAAGTGGGGCTACCTCGACGGAACGGAAGGGTGTGGATGTGGAGCTGTGTCGCAAACTATGCTCCACCTCCTATCCTGCCCTCTGTGTCCCAAAACATGCTGTCAAAGTGACCTCTGCGCTGCCATCGACGCGCGACGACGCCGTTGAAGTGGTGTAGTTTTGGGCTAACAAGATCTGACATACTGTTTTGACAGCGACATGAAGAAGAAGACTGGGGTAGGTAGTCTAAGGCTTAGTAAATCGAGCTTTTGAGATACAGAAACACCTTTAAAAAGAACAAGAAAAAAGAGTGCAACTCACCCCTAGTGTTAATTCCTATCCAGTTGAGGTATCTGGACAATTTCTTGGAGATGTATGTCTTGCCGCGAGCCGGCAAGCCGACCATCGCGATCACATGTGGTATGTTCACATAGTTGGCGCGTTCACCTGAGGAAGAAGAAGAAACACTTCAACAAAATTTTAGGTAAGTTATACAACTGTAAGCATAGGTTTCAAATTACAAGCGCGCGACATGTGATGTGACTTTTATATAATTTAATTAACAAAGGTTTAAATTGTATTGATTGACAAGCCTCACCATCTAGTCCGATTAAAAGTTTATGGCGGATCAGAAGTGTACTACTCGCTGCGCAGTGCCTCACCCCTCACCCCCGCTGACAGGTGAATTTGTTACTGCGCAGCGACTCGCCTCATGTTCCGAGATGCCACAAAGTTTGAATTGGGCTTAAAAATGCAACCACTATACTCAGTGTAAGCTGCCCACTGCCCAGTGTGGTGATAGGTAATTATCACAATGACAATTTTTGTTTTATTGCTCATTGTATCTTAGCAGTGGGAATGTGCTATTATGCTAACAACAGTAATAGAATTAGGAAAAACGAAAATTTGATCACCCAAGGGTAATTTAGGGACAGTCAAAACACCAGCTTTTGAGTCATAATTTTAAGTGATTATGAAAGTAATGAGGCAAAAGGAGTATGTAATGAACATAGCAGGTGGAGGTGGCATTCTGTAGTTTCTACCTACCCCCACGGGAAGAGTATGTATGTGTATAATTTTAAGTTAATAAAAGCATTATTAGTTACTAGCTTCAGCCCGCGACTTCGTATGCATGAATTTTTTTATTAACATGTTCGCTGCAGTGTAGGTCACCGGTGACCGTCTTTGCCATGTAGGTCACTGGTGACCGTCTCTGCCGTGTAGGTCACTGGTGACCGTCTCTGCAGTGTAGGTCACCAGTGTTCATCTCTGCCATCTAGGAAACTTTTGACCGTCTCTGCCGTGTAGGTCACTGGTGACCGTTGCTGCCTTGTAGGTCACCGGTGACCGTGAACAATAGATTTTCTATTGTGTCTGTTGTCTGGCAGTCAACATGTTAGGTTTTATTATTAGTATAGATTTATTTTATTTTTTTATTGTTTATTAATTAAGAAACAAAATATAAACAGAAACATCACAAAAACTTCAATAGGATTGTCCAGATGTAGACACACTTTTAAGAAATTTTAATAGTAATAACTACTACTTGCCACACGGCACCAACAATAGTTATTTTGCTAGACAAGATAAAGTATTCTTTAGATAGCATAACAATGATAAAGCAACATGAATCATGTAAACTGAGGGCCATTTTTATCTATTAATACTGGAGTGTGTATGGAGACTGTTTACAAGCAAACATGTGATACCTCTATGTATGGCAGGAGGTTATCATCAAATAACTACATGTTTATGCTTAGTTTTATGATAAACTTGATAGTCTATGTAAATGTTTTGCTGCCCATATTGACTGTTGATATCATTATTGCTTGATTAGGAATAATATTCTTAACTTATACTCACCCTTGGGCAAATGTTAAAGGGCATTATTTTATTATGAAACCAAGTGTAAAAAAAAAAATCCGGGGTAGCAAAATGTGGCCTTTTAAAAGGCCCGTCGCAATATCTGGGTTAAATGTGAAAACAGAACAATATTTCTGTTATAATTTTTAAATTATTACATTAACAGGTCCAAATAACAACATTCTAATTCAAGGAAATGATGGTTAGCCATTTTGAAGCTTCTACCAACATTGCTTATTCATTCACACAACATTATTAAGAATATAAAATCAATAAATATTCCAACAAGGTCAGTCAGCCAGAGAGTTGAAAACAATAAATCAATTGGACATTAAAATAAAATTGATTGCAAGTTATCTTGTCTATGCTGGCGAGAGCTGTTTATCAGTATCTTTGAGGCAGAATGTGTATTGATCTGTGCTTCTTATCTGGGAAGAAAACATAAGATATTTGAAACTGTTTTTTAATTACTTGGGCCATGAGCCTGTGTGGTAGTTTAGTCATTTAATTTGTGATAAATATAAATAATGCTTGTTTTAAGGAACAAAATCCAATACAATTATCTGCCTAGGATTTGCTTATCTAAAGTGTTATAATGGATAGTTTGAAGATCAGTTCCTATCTGACATTTTAACTAATACAATAATTTCAAGCCTGCCGATAGATATGCTTGACACGTTAATTCGATTATGACATTTATCTAACTGATAATAATCAATTACTACGTTTAATTAATTGGTTAAGAACACCCCCTGTAGTCACTCGATTTTAGCAAAAAATCTCGTAATGGTACAAGTTCTAATAAACTGGATGTTACGAACTCGTCGCCATAGGAAATATGAGTGTCCTTGTGACGACAGCATGTAAACTACTGCTAAATTCTCCAACGGAATTCGCGAAACAAGAGTTTTCACTAACCATCACCAAAATACTGCTTGTTGAGGTACTTCCAACCTTCGGCGCGTTTATCTTCCAAGTCCATAGTACGCTGATTTATGTACTGCTGCTTTTGATAGAATAAATACGTATTTTTAATAATAAATTCAATTAATTTGAACTCGATCAACTCCACCGACGGCACTTCGTGAACTGTCAATGTCAAGTCAACTGAACTTTGAAGTGAAATCGATTGACATGACAAGCATGACAGAAGATTTACTAGGCATGGACAATAGCCGTTTCAGCCACTTTTATTTTTGGCTTTATATATTATCAACCTTTGTTTCCGCACCGCTTCCTCTTTTTTTTGGGTGTATATTCAAATGTTTCGTTCAATTAACAGTACCTATTTATAATAATGAATGAACGCTTTTGGATAGCGTTCCTTCTTTTTTCGATCGGAGTGTGATAACTGCAAGTATGTTTAAGTGGCACTAACAAAATCCTAATTAAAATGATTCTTCCCTAAAATACAGGTTTCGTCAACGCTTAATTAGTTAGTATGTACATCGAAGATTTAATTGTGTTAAAAATTACGGCAAATGTAACCTCTGTATTATGGTTAGCGAGAGAAATGCGTCAGAGATCACGCCGTGTGTTGATGAAGTCAGTTGACGACATCCAAACGATAACCTTTACATAAATTGCATGATAACGGCTCATAATATTTCCACGTCGACATAATAACTAATCGTTCCTAAGTCCACAAAATTTTTCATTTGAGTTAATTGAGTAATTTCTAAGTTACTACGCATGCCGCGGTCGGTTCGTGGATATTCATACATTACATATTGAGAGACCCCTCCATGCCTCGGAAAGCACGTTAGGTTGTCCGGCTGTCATTCGAAGATCTTTGACAGTCGTTATGGGTAGTCAAAAGCCCAGAACTCTGATATCCAGTCTTACCAAGGGACGTAATGGTGGGTGTTTCCCAGAAACTAGATTATGGAGGTCTGATAGGCAGTCGCTCTATGTAAAATGCTGGTATTCAGCCGCATCCGGTCAGACTGGAAGCCGACCCCAATGTAGTTGGGAAAAGGCTAGGCAGATTGAGTAGTTTTCTTTGTATAATAAAAATTAGTTATCGTGGTTGCTTCATAGATGTCGTTGCTTGTACCGAATTAAGAAAATAATGATTGTTTGGAGCTCGAAAAAAGCTCAGCATAGCTATTCACAAAGCTACGACACGGTTTGGTATCGTATCGAATGTCAATGTTATCGACGAATTCCTATAATCGCTATTCACAAATCCGAAACCGTATAATTTTGACAGTTCATATACGGTATGAAGATATCAATTCTTCCGACAGGTATTTGCTGTCGGAAGTGTTATCGAATAACAAAATATTGTATAAAAAGAATAATCTAAGCAATAAGTGTCTAAACACGGCTCCGGGCAAGGTCCTCATGCCCTTGCATGAATGCAAAGAGCATCTGCCGCTGCTCCAATGACACTCTTTTCTGAAAATATGCATTTTCAATATTAGGTACCACGTTTTATAAAATGAAAATGAGCAAATAGTAATTTGTTTAAATACTGATAAAATACATACAAACATTTTTCTGTAAAAAAAAAATTAATTTTTCACTTCTCACTTATTATTTTTTATTCGCCCAAAGGACAGGCTATAGTCTTTCGACCATACCGCCTTATCTTCCGTGTATAGTTCTCAATTATCTTTATAGCTCAAAACAAGATTCAGAAAAATAATTATTCCAGATTTCCAGGTTTGACAGAAAGTTGAAGTTTACAAAGCAAGTTTAATAGAAATCAGGTAAATTTTATTTATTAATTAAATCATTGTTTACTGTTTTTTATTTGTAAATAGTTACTGAATGCATAATCTATAGTTACCCATAATGAAATAGGTACTCAATAAAAATCATTTATGTACCACTTAAAATTTTCTACCACGAATATCTATTTACTACCATTTTGTAGCGTTCCCCGTATACACACCTAAAAAAAAACCCTTCCACACGGATCTGTGAATAGCGTTTTACCGGTCCTTCGGTTCAGAAATCAGGTTATCGAACAAGTGTCATTGTCGATACGAAAGTGAATCGTATGTTTGTGAATAGCTCTGCAGTAGCGGTACTCAATTTAGCTAAGACAAGGGTTCTTAGTCTATACTCTAAAAAAAAGGTTTTTTTTTGGTCTATCTTTTGTTTTTTTTTTTTCGTTAGACTAATTTGTGAATCGTTAAATAGAAGCACTCGGATTCGGTTTGAAATTCATACACAAATTCATAAAAAATAAAACTTAGATAATGTACTTAACTATCTTCATAGCGTAAACGTGACCCCGATAATAAGCACGAAATTGGATTTTAGATGTGTGCTGTGCTAGTCTATAATCCTTAATCCGTATCTAGGTAATCCGTGAAAATTGGTTTAGGCGCGAGACCGGACGTGAATCAAAACCTACTTACCGACATATCCCATTGCGGTAAAATATGGCTTTATTAGGAGAAAAGCAGCTGAGCTACTTTCCATCAAGCTACATCATTGCTTCCCACAGATTGCAAAACTTATATGGAGTTTCCCTAAAAGTGATTGTTGCACTGTTGGATATACCTACGATTTTGCATTTACCCTTAGCATAAATCCAGTTTATACATTTTATTGGTGACCCAGTAGGTACAAAAAAAAATAAAAATTGGTCCCTGGGCTGGGACCTATCTATCAATGTAATTCAATGTATTCAATAAAATACGTACTAGTTGTGTCACTTTTTAGTTTTTAAATTCTCTGTACAACGCCTTGGGATTCAAGTCTGTAATGTTGTGCATGTACAGACGCCAGCACACCAACCTACCCGAAACTGTCAAATTTTCCCAATCAACTTTGAACCTTATGCTTTAGCGATAAAGTTGAAAATCTATCAAAGAAATTTGACAGATTGTAGTAGTTTTATGTGTAATCTTAAATAAATAAATAAATTATCAGCAGGTGGTGATAGGTACGACCACAGAACAGATAAAAGCTACTATCCAATTTGCCATATTTGCCAATATGACTAACTGGCTGCCCCTTTTTACCCGACGGTTAAAACTGTCTAAAGTTATCGTGCCAAGCAAATTGTCTTTTCACTTCTCATGCTCTAAAAGTTCGTTTTTATGTTGTGCGTAGGCGACTTAAAGTCGTTTTATGCTCTAGTGTATAAAGTATATTTTTTTCTAATACTAAGATAATCAAACCCAACAGTTGTTATTATGCCAAGCAATAAGCTTAAAATTGTCTTTTCACTTCTCATGCTCTAAAAGTTCGTCTTTATGTTTTGCGTAGGCGACATAAAGTCGTTTTTTATGCTCTAGTGCATAAAGTACATTTTTTTTTCTAATACTAAGACAATCAAGTCCAACAGCCACTCGCACAATAAAACGTCGCAGATTAATGTCGTTATTTTATTTCATTTGCTTTAATTTATATCACTTCCGTGTTTTCTATCGTTAATTTAATAAAACTAGATAAAATAGTTGTCATTTATTATTTAAAAACGCAAATAAACGTTTTTATGACTTGGCAGTATAAAGTACCCAAGTCGAATGACGACACGTAATGTTAAAAATAAAAAAATCTAACTTTTAAAAAGTTTCGTGGCGGGAATTAGCTATTCTCTTCTTCAATTTTTCAACTTTTTTGAACAGTGAAAATACTGTTAAACGATTCATTTTTCCTCGACACATCTATCATAAACGTCTCGGGGTAAAATGGGTTCTTTTATGCACTAGTTGTACAACACTACAATCTACTATTGGTGGTATGGTGCTGAAAAACCCTTAGTGACTATGTAGGGTTATTATTATACTCTTTGATGTAGGGCATCCTGTGGGTGGGAAGTAAGTCGGTCGAGTGTTGTTACTCCGTCGCGGTATCTAGCATAGACTTTATCTAGTAAATAACTAAATATACCTTGATTATGATATCATGGGATTTCAAAACAAAAGTCTTGAGAAGACGATTTCAAAAATTTCACACAATAAAATTTTGGAAATATAAAAATCAAAAAATATGGTGGCAGTTCTTTAGCTCAATCCCACAAACTGCACCAGACTGCTTCAAAAATGATCTTGTTTTAATTAAAGGGCTATGTTAAAAAAAATGTGTTTTATTCTATTTCGTAGGGATTTAACATTTTGGTAAGTATATGTTTTTTGACTCTTTGGTCTAATATCGTGTATTATCATATCAAAGTTTACTCAAAGTAGTTTTAAATATAATTCATTTAAATTGTTAAAAAGGAGTAAATTAGTTTTGGAACATACGTTGTTTTATTCCGAGCGCAAGCCATCTCTCTTCTTTTGCGTTTCAAAAGTACATATTTGCATTACTTTCGCTCGCTTAGTAGGTTTTCGAGGGGCCCGTGGCTAAATAATAACAGCCGCACAGGTCGATCGATCAGGTTAAGCTACGCTTGCCGCGGTTGGTCTGTGGATGGGTGACCATCTTTACATATCGAGACCCCTCCGTGCCTCGGAAAGCACGTTAAGCCGTTGGTCCCGGCTGTCATTCGTGGATCTTTGACAGTCGTTACGGGTAGTCAGAAGCCCGAAAGTCTGACAACCAGTCTTACCAAGGGGTATCGTATTACCCAGTAACTGGGTTGTGGAGGTCAGATAGGCAGTCGCTCCATGTAAAATACTGGTATTCAGCTGCATCCGGTTAGACTGGAAGCCGACCCCAACATAGTTGGGAAAAGGCTAGGCAGATGATGATGAGTAGGTTTTCGAGGATTTTTATTTTTAGATTTTCGAGGTAGCCCCTAAGTAAACTTTTTTGTTGCAGTCGGTTATTTTGTCAATTTTTTTTAAGTACCTACTTAGTTATTTCTTTCATAAAATCATGGATTAATTTATGTAGTTACAAGGTAGCTGCTGGGTTTTGGACTTGTGAACAGCCTTTAGAAGACTCCTACGAGCTACTTTATCATTGATTGAGTTGTTGTGAATAGAGCCTATGCAGCTCGACAGCAACAGCAACTGAAAAGTGTCACCAAATCAACATGGTTGTCTCTTATCAATGTTTATACAAGGGCTACCTATACATAGGTAATAGTCGTTGTTGTTGAAATGTCCTTTAATAATAAAGTCACGGGCGATGTCCACGTGTTTAATTCACAAGTTCACGTTCGCGTCCACAGAGCATGTAACCTTTTATTAACGTCTAGACGAGAAATTGAGAATTTGTCACTTCGTAGGTAAACTTGGCAGAGTTGCTACTACAGGCAAATTAGGTTTGCCGATTGTCATTAGGATAATCGTTCGTTGTCTCGCAACACTGCTTACCTACAGACCCGTAAAAGTGTCACCAAATCAACATCGTTGTCTCTTATCAATGTTTATACAAGGGCTACCTATACATAGGTAATACTGTCTTAATTACCCTTTCAATGCAATTACTCTAATTGAAGCGACATCGCTACATTCATGTAAACAAAGACTTAATTGATAGTTCGGTAACATTTTGCTAGATGGCATTAGTGTCTTCAATTAAATCTACATTTGCGATTACATAGATTTTTTCTTTACGGTGCAGCCATCTCGTGACCTATTTATTTAAACCGACCTCATTCACACAAATCGATTCCAGTTTCACTGAACTACGCTAGTCGTAACTGGTTCCCATTACTTATTTCAATATGACGTCGCGCGTCGTGGCGACTCCGCAAGTCCGCACACATTTTCAAAGGCGCCAACCAACGTGCAAATTGACGGATGTTTGTTTACCAATACATTTGTGACGTCATATTATGTCAAGTCTTTGAATGAAAGTGAACGATGTTAGGTGGGTGGGACGTGCTAATTTAGCTCGCAGTTGGCGAGTTATGGCGACGTCACAAGTGCCCTTGACATTGTGTCGAATTCGAATCTAGTCATTCGACTGTACCTAGTTACTTGGCAGGTACATGAACTAATTATAAGATCAAAGGAAGTTTAATGAAAATTCCTAGCTGTGTGCAGGTAGGTTTTTCATTCTTCTCTGCAAATAGAGTGAGAGGTTCTACAACATACTATTATCATTAGGTTCAAGGTTGATTGGGAAAATTTTACTGTTTCGGGTAGCTTGATATGCTGGCGTCTGTACAGGAGACAACTCTCCGTAATTGTTTGCTCATATCCATGTCATGGATGGATACCACGTGCCCGATACAACAATCAGTGGGATGACGGAAAATACCGACGCTCGATCACTGTCATATCAATATAGAGAAACCTATTTTTTATAAAAAATATTTCTTGTAATTGAATTTTGTATTTTATTAGTGGTTGGTCTTTTATTTTCATTCGTTCATCATAAGGTTGTCTGGGGACGACCGTTTATGAATTAATCATTCTACTTTTTTATTTTATATTGCTTTTTTATTTGTTTTATTAAACATAACTAATGTTAAATATTATTATTTTTTGAAATTGGAGTTTTGTCGAACTGGCCACTTTGATCTCAAATATCAGGTTAGGAATTCCCAATAAAAAATTTCTAGGCTTGTGTAATTTTATTGTGTTTCGAATTTTAGTGGTTCATTTTGTTTTCGCGACATTTGATTTTAAAATAATGCGCCACTTTTTTTAAACTTAATATGAGTTCCACCTTATCACCTAAGCTGGTTAACATCAAAGTTATAGGAAGTTATGGTCAACTTCTATGTGTACGGTATTGATTATCTTAAATTTTCTGACACAGTTTAGCCGGCATTTTGATGCTTATGTTTATATCTACTGCTAGTTCAGTAGGTAAATAGGTTATATAGAAATGCAGAATTCTAAATAGTTTAATGCCATAAATGTTGTGGTTAAGTATTAGTCATACTTACACGGTTTGAACTTTTCTGTTAATTTTGAGCATATTTATGCAACACGCGCTATTATCGCTGACCGTAGTTCTGGCACGAGTTGGACCATTCTTCCCGTGAGGAAAACTGGCGTGATGAAAATAATCATGATCATTAAATCGATCAATTCATTAGTATTCGTACCGCTATGATTAGAGGTTAGTTGGTGAAGAAGACATGACATGAATTTGAATTTCTATGGTTTTAGAGAGTAGGTAAATAATATTCAGAAAGAGCAAGCAATTAGCTTTACGCAAAATACGCGCGTTGACGTGGAGTTGCGGACAACAGCCCGTATTACCTATTACCTATGTTGGGTTATTAATATCTAGCAACGCGATTACACCACAGGCACGAAACAGAGGTGTGGTGATATTCTTTCTGGAACGGTGACCACGTACCGTAAGATATGGCGTTGGATTGGAAGGTCACCAATAAGGTGGACCAATTACAAAATCTGCTGGATGCGATGCTTGGGGGAGGCCTATGTCCAGCAGTGGGTATCTTGCGGGTCTGTGAACGCGAATGATTCAAAGCAACTATGTCCAGTGATTGTTATTTTGTTTATGTTTACTTTGTGTTTTTTTCTTTTGATGCGTTATGTTTGCCGCAAATAAACGTATTTTCTTTCTTTCTTTCTTTCTTTCTTCTTTTCTTTCGCTTCGAAGTTACATATTTATGCTTTCTCTGAAATATAAAATTAACCGTTTCTGAACATAGTACAGTTGTTAGTGTTCATGTAGTAGTAAGCGAAAAATCAGAGGCAGCAATGAATGGGATCATCAAGGAAATTGCAGCCTACGTGCGATTACCACATTTACCACGTTCTGTCTCAGGCATTTGACCGAGTCATGTGACACTGGGAATTACTGTTCACGACGAAGATAGTAAAAAAAAACATAGGACGACATTACAAGTTTCCTTTTACAATCGAATGTCAAGTTTTTGCAGTGGATAATATATGTATGCCGAGGGCCGAGCGTTCGGTAGAATAAATTTGTTAGGGGATGCCCCAAGGCAGTATTTTGGGACCGTTCCTGTTTTATTGTAGGTTACGTCTTGTTGTCATTCTTAGGGCTGACTTTTCAATCGACAGATAGTTTTTATTCTTGGAATAAACCAATTCAACAACACAATCGTGTAACAATTTTTCAAAATTAATTCCTCCGATAAAATTATCTGTCGTTGGAAAAATCAGTCCTTAATGTACAAGCCTTGTCGTTTAGAGGATATTGATAGTCTAGAAAAGTTAACTTACATTTCATATATTGCAGAATCTAATTGAATCGCTTCACGCTTGAATGCTATCTTCGAACAACAAAAACGTGCCATTGGCACGGGGGCAGTACGTAAATAACTCTCGTGCCAAAAATAATAACATTCACTATGAATTGCTTTGCACACTAATCAATTTATCTAGTATTTTTAGCAAATATCTACATATTATCGATAATAATTCCACTATTAAACTCAAAATTTTATAGCGATTGTCTTTTTCCATACCTACACCTACACTAAGGTACGAATTTTCTTATACCTCATAGTTTACATGGACTTTTGTTGGAATGTTCTTAACTAACTATTTTGGACCATTGTATCCTGCATGCGTATGAAGTTTCATTAAAATCGGTTCATTCATTTCGAAAAACAACTGCTTGAAAGTTTTTATGAAATGCCGTACGGCGTAAAACGCTCTTAAACCATAAACCACTTAGATTTGAGTTTATAATTACTTTTCCACAGGTTTTGGGCTGTCCCGTAAATTTATTGATATAAAGTAAACTACAGTCGTTAATATATTTTGTACTTTGCGAATATTTTATAAAAACTTAATTAATTCAGTTACTTCATCAAATCGATCGGGAAAACCTAAGATTGATTTAAAGTTTATTTTTAAATTTTCCTTCATTAAACACTGCGTCGTCTATGTGGTTCTCTAATTTGTTTTTAATTAAAAATACGTAGAACTGATTGGTGATGTCATCAAACTGATTAGTTAAAGTGAATCCAGCTATTTTCCGAATAAAAATTGTCGTCTGACAGATAACGACACAACGTTGTCATCTCTATGTATATATGTTGTGTCGATAAACTATCTTTTGTTTATTTATTTTTATGTAGAGTGTTTATTTTTATGTATTTTGCTTGTAATTTGTATCCAGATAATTGCAATTAAGTAGATAGGTACAACTTGTTTTGCAATCGTAT
Source organism: Gortyna flavago (assembly GCA_963669345.1). NCBI lineage: Eukaryota > Metazoa > Arthropoda > Insecta > Lepidoptera > Noctuidae > Gortyna > Gortyna flavago. The sequence goes on from OY770139.1 coordinate 1,962,240, forward strand.
AAGCGTAATTTAATAATGCGTGTTTCATAATTGGAGTTGTTATGTTACTAAGCTTTCGCCCGTATCGTGCATCGCGCCCTCTTTTACATGGGACTTAAACTGACGAAATCTGGGTGTACCATAGGAACATCTCTGCTTAACTCTTCGGGGATTACAGGCGTGATGTATATGTTTAATTGAGCTGCTCTTGTCTTAAACAAGCGTACAAAATATTTCACGACTGGTTTAATTAATGTCGAACTAAAAGACGACCTGTTTAGAGATTCAACCTTTCATCAAGTTAATGGAAACACTCGTTCCGAACCGTGGAAAACCGAGCCAAACAGTTATCCTTCTTTTATTTATTAACAGAACGACACAATTATTATTCATACTAGCAGCGACTCGCGGTTTCACGTGCATTAATTTCGATCCCGTGGGAATATCGGGATAAAAAGTCATATGTGTTAATCCGGGTTATAATCTATCTGTGTGCCAAATTTCATCCAAATCCGTTCAGTAGTTTTTGCGTGATTGAGTAACAAACATCCAAACATCTTCACAAACTTTCACATTTATAGTATTATTATAAGTAGGATTAGTAAGAAGTAGGATATTGGAAGGATAGTATGGCCGCTGCTGGACAAAAGCATCCCAAATAGTAAACATAGGTGAAACTATTACCTAGTCATTACTTCACGCCACTGGCTGCTTAGTAGGTCTAGTGGTCGCAAGAGCTACTGCTGAGTATGACGTCGTGGATTCGATTCCCGTACCCTAGGTAATTGGGTAACACACTATCAATCACAATCTAAATCATTTTGAAAGATATTGCTAATCCATTGCTTCATAATATGTTCAAAAAAGTCTGCTCAACAACGTAAATAACGCAATGAATGTTGTTGAACTGTCAAAATTAAACACATTGCTACTGATAGTGTGTCTACGCAATTACCCCGCAGGTCGGGCAGTGATAGTAGGTTTTTTCTATTAGAAACTTATAGAAGTAGCAGCCCCAGAGTTTACATTTGCGCCCGGTTGATGGCAGTAGGCTCTCCTCTAACTGTAACCGGCTGTAACCAGGCGTACTTCACGCCAGATTTTGGTCCTCATATCTTGTGTTCGGGAACATAATTACACGCGACACAGACAACTCAACAAGAGTCCTGGATACATTTATGCCTGGATATCAATTCTACCACACAGGTGCTAAGTCACTTATTAAGGTTCCATAACGCACTTGATATCATAAGATTACGGCCTATTACGTTTACAGAGATTATTGACTTAGGTGCACCTAGGCAAGAGGATTGATGTAGCCTTTTATAAAGGCGGCTAGGTAGGAATATAGCGGAGTAATTGCGTAATTGTCTGCACATTGGCATTGCTACTGATAAGTATCAGTAGCCATGCCAATGTGCAGACAAATTTTTCGAACATATACAGCAATGTATATAAAAAAATAATTATCCATAGTGTGTTACGCATTGACTTCTTTAACCGCAATTAGGGTGCTGGGTGGGAAATTGAAGCGAATCCACAAATGACTCAAGTGACTTTTTTTTTTTGGGTAACAGCGGTCGCGACTTTCGAGTTGGGTCGTAGGTTCGAACCCAGACAGGCGCCTTACTTTGTGTAAATTATTTTATCACCACTGCTCTCACAACGGTGAAGGAAAACATCGTGAGAAAACCGGCATGTCCTAGAACCAAAATATCTAAGACATAGTGACATCTATCATCTCGCTCTCGGCCCACTCCCTCTCACCGTGAGAAGGCCAGCACTCCCAGCAGTGGGAACATTAAGTATATGCTGATTATGTCTTCGAAAGAGTAAATTTAAACGGTCAAATCTCTCAAATAAACACAATGAAACTAGATCACCACCCCATACATATACCAGTTATGGAACCACAAGTCCACAACTGTTCAAAATATTCACCTTAGCTGTAAACTATCGTCTCTCAAAATATTATATTGAATAGGTAGGTAGTGTAAGTAACTATTAAATAATTATTACGTACTAATGAGCGTTGTCCGCTGACCGATGAGAAAACGTGGCACATTAATTGGTTGTTTATAATTATTATAATCGCAACGAACTTTGAACTCAGAAATATGCAGTCCAGAGTTTGAAATGACAAATGAGCACAAATTATTACGCACTTTCAACATATAAGTGATAGTGCAATAACAACAGCAGCAAGGGTCGATCAAAGGTTCTTGGATGGGTGACCATCTATTTACTATTAGATATAGAGACCCACCCGTGCCTTGCCGTCTGTTTTGCGTAGATCTTTGATAGTCGTTACGGGTAGTCAGAAGCCCGCTCTGACAACCAGTCTTACCAAGGGGTATCGTGTACTCAGTAACTGGGTTATGGAGCTCAGATGGGCATTCGCTCTATGTAAAATTACTGGTATTCAGCTGCATCCGGTAAGGCTAGAAGCCGACCACAACTTAGTTGTGAAAAGGCTAGGCAGATAGTAGAGACAATATTTTCTGCTGTATCTATGTACGTATCTAGCTAGGTACAATATGGCAGAGATACGAGTCAATCAATCAATGTTTGTTTAATCTAGATAATTAGAGTTATCTAGAACTATTTTAATGAGCTGTAGCTACGTCAATTGCAGAAACGGTCTCTCTACAATATGGTACAAAAAAAACTACAAAAAAAAGTAGAAAAAACGCTATGCGAAAACGAAGTAATAGCGCGGGCAGGCGATGCGATGCGACGAGCTGGATCGGGGGAACAAGACATTTCACGCGGATGAAGTCGCGGGCAGAAGCTAGTTTATGATGTGTATAGGAATGCACACGGTATACTCATATATCTGCGAGACAAGTTTCGATAAAAGTCACACGAAAAGAAAAGTGGAAATTCCAACACCGAGACGTTGGAATTACCACTTTTCTTTTCTAGGTATCTAAAGATAAAAGATAGCGCAGTAAACGGAGCAAAACCTTTTTGTGATATTGAATTCTTGAAAGCACCCTTTTACTGGCTGAATATATTCCTCGTGTTTTCTATTGACCATGCTCTAGAGTGGTTCTCAGAAAAAGGAAAATAACGAAATTAAATTATGACAAAGACTCTTTTGAATTCCGCTTCTTGCTTTTAGGTTTTTATTGCTGAAAGGGAATTAATTTGTAACAATTACGAAACTGAAAGTTCATTTTCTTTTTTTAACTTTTCTCTTTATTAATAATCAGCCACGTCCCCACTTCTGGCACACAGGCCTCCTCTCTATGAGTGGCCGTAATCCACGCTGGCCCAGCGCGTGTTGGTAGATGTCACATAGGTATCTTCGCATTTTTGGTTCTAGGATGCCTGTTTGCTCACGATTTTTTCCTTCAACGTTTTGAGAACAGTGGTGATGAAATAATTTACACAAAGTAGACCAAGAGACTGTCTTCTGGGGTTCGAACCCACGACCTACATTTCTAATTCTATTACTTGCCGGTTTTCTCACAATGTTTTCGTATTTTGTGTATTTTTTCTGTTTTATTTTACGCTCATGAACAATTAGAAACTTTAATGATCCTATTTAAGACGTTCACGTTTTTTAGGCATGCCAGAAGTTATCACAACACGTAAGTACAATGTGCAAGCAATAAAATAATCTGTTTACGTACACTTTACTGTGTACATAATGGCTGTTCATCATCGTTATGTACATACAGCGTAATTAATACATGTTTTGTTTTGTCTAATGTGTACCTGTAGTTATGTTTTAAGATTTTTAGACAGGGTGTTTGGTGCATCGTTTGCCAAATGGAATTGGCCGAAAGGAGAGGTCATTTGCTGTCTCTTAAGGCCCAGTTACTCATTCCTTGTTACACCGGTTTTTTATTATGACTTTTTAATTTTTATTTAGTAAACTACAAGTATTGCTCTGCATTTAAGCTTAAATAAAAAAAAAGTTATTAGTATATAATTATACTAATAACTATTTTTTTTATTAAAGCTTAAAAATTAAAATTAAATATAGCCTTCAAATTTAATTTTCATTTTTACTCTTGTAAGGTTCTATGAAATTCAAAATTACTTGCTAATAACATCTAGGTAGTTCCTTTTTAATAACTCACAAAGTTTTTGGAAAAAAAAACTTTAAATTGCTGTAAAAAAAAAAACAAAGAGATCGGGATCTTCGAATTATTTTAAAAAGTTCTCTAAGTAGAGAACTTTTTAAAAGAACTTAGTATTAAGAAAAGAATTAATTTAGTATTTAGTTCTCTAAGTAGAGAACTTTTTAAAAGAATTTGAAGATCAATTTAAAGTTTTCCTTTTTCCAAAAACTTTGTGACTTAGGTATTAAAAAAGAACTAGGTGAACTAGATGTTATTAGCAAGTAATTCCATAAATCGAAATAGGCACCTGACATCTATCTCTTCATCACCCTTGGTTGACTGGTAGAGAATGCCTAATAAGGCATTAATGCCTTAGGCATTCTTTTAAGTCGGTCGGCGGACTTAAGTCCGCCTTTGTACCTTTTTATGTGCGAAACGTTAAAATTAAATCAATAAAGTGCAAAATACAAATACTGGCTCAAACAACGGTTTAGGCTAGATTTAGTTTTGTAATAAGACGGTTAGGGCTTCAGACGATGGCAGAGCCATTCATGTTAGAACAACAAATATTATATCAAATACATAGTTTGATAAAGACACGAAATATGTCATCAGCTAACAGCTGTTTGGTTGCGAATATCTTCGTTATTTGGCACTGGCAGTGACAATGAGACGCTCATCCTGATTACGTAAAACAAAATGTATTTGTAAACAAACAAACAAACACTGCAGCAATTTAATTTTCGGACATGCGTTTACTTTACTCCATACAAATGTATTTTTCTGTTTTCTCTCTCTCAACACACTGACAATAGCAATGGATTTCATTTTGACAGTTTAATAACATTCATTGCGTTATTTGCGTTGTTGAGCAGACAAATTTTTGGAACATATGAAGCAATGTATTAGCAATATTCTTCAAAATCATTCAGATTGTGATTGGAAGTGTGTTGCGCAATTAACTCCTTCTCTAACGATTGGATTGTTCACCAACAACCACGTGACCGCTTTTCCTCTTCATAAAATTTAATTTTTAACCGACTTCCAAAAAGGAGGAGGTTATATGTTCGACTTTATTACATTCACTGAATTCCTGACTCAGTAAAATGCTGTGTCGCGTGGTAGTCACGGTAATGTATATTGAACATTACTGGAACGACTATACTGTCTTGGAAGAAGGTTGCAATGTTATTTAGCTAAGTGCACTTGATTCATTGACATATATTAGAAATCATTGACCTAATTGTATTTTATTTTTAAAATGTTTCTCTAGAGTTTAACTTTCATAAGCATTTCGACTTTCCCTTACAGATACCTACTTACTGACGATATTTTCACAATATCTGTGCATAACTATGTAGTATAAAACAAAGTCGCTTTTCGTGATAGTCTGTGTGATGTGAACGCATAGATCTTCCAAACTATTCAATGGATGTTGATGCAGTTTTACCATCATTCGTTCATCGTTCTAGGACATGCTAGTTTCCTCACGGTGTTTTCCTTCACCATTTCGAGAGCACTGGTGATGAAATTATACAATGTAAAGCGCCTGTCTGGGTTCGAACCCAAGATCGACTCGTAAGTCTAGGCCGATACCACTGAGCCACCACATGTGCATAACACAGTAATATTTAACTTACAGAAATCCCGATGCTTTGACATGATGCCATTGCACCCGTGCAAAAAAGAGGCGGGTTGCTGATACACATATTGCAAACATAACAGCAACAGCTAAACTTCAATTAAGGCTTTACAAGTATGCACGTCCTGCCCCAATTCACGTTGCGTCATGCATGAGGCATGAGATAACTCGCACAGAAAGTGGTTAGATCCAGTAGATAAAGAGTCGTGATTCATTGCACGTAGGAGAGGACGGTATGGTAGGGAACTCGGGATGCAACCGGTTCAACAGACCTGCAAACTTGTAGCAGAGGTCGATTGTGTAAAAGAAAATAGAATTTATGATGACAGTCGTTTTTCACAGCGCATGACAGTAAATAAAATACAAATGTCAGAAACTTCGAATGTCCCGTGATGAAAACGTGTTTGAAAATTGTTTACCTATGTGGCTGGTTTCAGCAGTTTTATTTTACTTTTTTTTTGTAAAATTCTTGGCTAGCCAGTACTTTTGGTGACAGTTTTGTTCACCCCGCTAGCTGCGCAAAGTCTTCAAGTACCACGTGCTTTTACGGTACTTAGCTACATGTTACGATTTTACTAACAAAATACAATATTCATTTAAGTATAAGTAGATATTATATCTTACAGAACATAACACTGCGGCGCCAAAACCAAGTTTACAAACTTTTCCCAGAAAACCGCTTCAGTAGGACTGCGCCGCCGGACATGTTAGATGACAAAATATGGGCTAAAAAAACCACCGATTGGGTCCCACTAAACGCACGCCATCGCGGCAGGCCGAGATGAAGATGGCGGGACGAGCTTGACTCTTACCGAAAGGACTGGCACTCGTAAAAGACGGAATTGTGTGGAAAAAGGAGGGACGGCCTTTGCCCCATTGGGACAATATAAGATTTCATACAAAATTTACAAAACAAGATGGGTATTAAACGAAAAAAATATCCATAGCATATAAAAAGATCATAAAGTCAGTAATAAAACGTGTAAGTACTCTCATCTTATCTCGACGATATTATCTCGTCTCGAGTGCACTTCGAGTGTCACACATCAAACGTCTCTTCGAAGTTTTATAAGTTTTGAGTCGTCAGCTATTTTTTTGCAACGACGTGTATCAGCTGACCCTTTTGATTTTAATATGAATAAAGGTTGAGCAAAATGTATAACCATTAGTCACACGTCCAAGAGTATTGAAGGCCAGTCCTTTGATCACAAAAGTAGCTTTTTTATTTGACTCTAAAAGGGGCATTGAGATCGGAGAAACAGGGGTCAGACATGATGGATGACATATTATGTATCATTACATCAAAATTTACAGTCAAAGGGCCAAGGATTTATTATTTTACGGCCGTCATGCCATCATTTAATTTTTTTCAAAATTTCTATGCTGGTATATTACAGAAACACAGGACAATACTTGCAAGCATCATCATCATCATCATTTCAGCCGAAAGACGTCCACTGCTGGACATAGGCCTCCCCCAAGCACCTCCACTTCGACCGGTTCTGTGCTTCTCGCATTCAACGGGTTCTTGCGGCCTTCACAAGGTCGTCGGTCCAAAGAAATTGGAAAAGTGCTATTTGTGTTTATTTATTTGTTTTTAAACTAAGGCTTTGCACTAGGAGCTTGTTACTTTATTATTATCCGAAGGTTTTATTCTGGCACTAAAAATATTTATTTCACGAAGAGGTAAACCTTTACAAATAGTGCAGGCATTATGGAGCAATCTTTTTCTTAAGATTTTCAACCTGAAATTTAGCAATAGTTTACTTATTCTTGTCTTTTAGTTTACGGTCGGCTTTTTGCCTCCAAAGATCATTTTTACTTGCATTTGAACCACTCGCGGGCGCGACTTCTGGTGTGCGAAGACTTTTCTTTCACATTGCGGCCGCCACTAGCTAGACTGCAATGTGTAGAATGGTCGCGAATGCACTCGTCACTATAACACGACCATCACAAATCACAAATTTAAAACATAATTCCGACTCTGTCATCTTTAAACGATTGACAGAAAAAGAACGATGTTTTAAATTCAGCATAATCAGCCTAATTATTCTGTTCCCACTGCTGGGATAATACACCACGCGGGGCCAGTGTGGGTTGGTGGATGTCACATGTTTTCGAATTTTCGACGTTTTCTAACACCGTTTTGAGAGCGGCGGTGATGAAATTAAATACACAAAATAAAGTACCTGCCCGGGTTCGAACTTCGAACTCACGACCTAACTCGTAAGCCACCACTGCTGTTTTAATTTCGTTTAAGAGCGTTTACGCTGTACGGCATTTCATACAAACTTTCAAGCTGTTGTTTTTCGAAATGAATGAACCGATTTTAATGAAACTTCATACGTTTAAGCAGGATACAAAGGTCTAAAAAGTTAGCAGAGAACATTTTCGAAAAATTGTGTTACAGCCAAATTTGACCGATTTTAAAGTTTCCATAGAAACAGAGATTTCCAGTTATATTTTTTTAAATAAGACATTTCGAAAATGTTCTCTGCTAACTTTTTAGACCTTTGTATCCTGCTTATGCGTATAAGTTTCATTAAAATCGGTTCATTCATTTCGAAAAACAACGGCTTGAAAGTTTGTATGAAATGCCGTACGGCGGCGTAAACGCTCTTAACGCTAAATGCATTATTTAGTGATGCAGATTGTTGTGGAAATATCTTGTCATACCTACGTAAGGTAATGTCAGACTCAGAACAAAGTGTTTTTGATAAATTGTTCTCATCGACTAACCTACATAATGTTGGCGATGTTATCTCCACTCTTACTAATTTTATTTGTTTATTATTTTTTGTGAATACATTGTATATCAATATTTATTAAACGTTGACCTTTTGCCTTTACCAAGTAACTATTATGATTAAGTTTGAAAAAAAAAATGGCTTCTGTAAATATTATCTAACAGTCTAGCGTCCGGCCGTCTGTCTAGTGACATATACATGGTAAATAAAGAGATAGGTATTTTTTTTTATGGCTACTTCTCTGAACTTTAAACATTATGCGTTCACACATTGAAAATTCGATACGTAGGTACCTACTTTGAAAACAAACGTTCAAATGGTTGTACAAAAATTATCTGCGAGCAAAAGCATTCGTTTCCGAATATTGCTTGAATATTCGGCACTGAAAGCTCATTTCCAAATGCAATGTAGTCACACCTTTACAATAGTCTCACAAAATAGAGACACCAATCGGTACTTCACTAGTGCTGTGACTGTCCACAAATCATAATTAATAATTATGTATTTATCAGTTATTTGGAATTTGGAACACATGGGTGGAACACGTAATATTACGAATGATGACCGGTCCGAATTAGTTTTTATTGGTGTTTACGAAACACAGTTCAATAGACAATGTAATTTAATTGGTTTCATAGATCAATAAGACAGTTTACTTAAAAAATAGACAAATTAAATACTATTATGATAACTAATGATAAGTTACTGCTTAGGCAAATATTCGTTGAGTTCAAATAGAATTTTTATGATATTCGTAAATGGAACAGCATCCTAATTGCGTAACAAACAATCAATCACAATCTGAATCATTTTGAAGACTATTCCTTAGTATAGAAAAATACGTGTTGCGCCGACCCCACATAAATTGGGATAAGCGCAGAAGAATGATGATTGCTAATCCATTGCTTCATATGTTGGAAAAAAGGGTTCAAACATTTTTCTATGGGAGCTGGGGCCTAAAAAGGCCACTTTGGCAGAATCATAAAACAAATCATATCACGTAATTTCATCTGCATGACAGTTTTGTATGGAGATTCGTAAAATGCTATAGGTACCTACACCTCTGCCTAACCCTTCAGAGATATAATAGATGTGAAACTGTCAACAGATGAATTACGTGATATGAATTGTTTTATGATTCTGCCAAAGTGACCTTTTTAGGCCCCCTGGTTTAGCCACCAATCGCCATTTTTTTTTAAATTACGGCGCTCCATGTAACCGTTAGGTATACATATATGGGTAGTAGAGGACTTTTGTCTCTTAAAAAAAGAAAAAAATGTTAACAAAATTCTCCCCTAAAGTGTCACCTTGGCGATTTGAATGTACTTAGTAACCAAGAGATATCAATGACAATCATTAAAAATGAATTAATCACGTGCTTATCAATAGATTGTATTCAACTAATAATTTCCGGCTTGAAATAACTTTTTTTTTTGAGATGCGACTGTGTAGGCAAGTTCTTAATAAAGTGGTTTTCACGTGCTCTTATTTTTAGTTTTTTCCAATAAGTGCTTGAATTAAGCTGGGAACTATTAATTGAATATAATTTAATCCACATTAATATTATAAATTCGAAAGTAACTCTGTCTGTCTGTCTGTATGTTACCTTTTCACGAATAAACCACTGAACGGATTTCGATAAAATTTGGCAGAGATATAGATTGCATCCCGGGGAAGGATATAGGATAGTTTTTATCGACATACCTCGCGGGCGAAGCCGCAGACGAAAGCTAGTTTGCCCATAAATACCATTTTAATAGCACTATATAAAACAAAAATAGTAGACGTGGCTCAAAAGGCTGTCCAACTTAAATGGGACTGGGCAGGACATGTCTGCCGCATGCCGGACAAAATGTGGGTCCAAATCGCACAGAACTGGTGCCCTGAGACAGTGCGGCGGGGTCGCGGTAGACCACGTAGGAGATGGCGGGACGAGCTGGATAGGTTCCGTCAAATGGAAGGAGGACGCGCGGGCTCGCGAAGGATGGAAGGAATGGAGGGAGGACTTTGCCCAGGAGTGGGACAGAGTTGTATAGTAAAAAAAAATGTTTAAGTAAATAAATAAATCTCATAAAATAAAATCACAACGTAAATAATGCAATGAATGTTGTTAAACTGTAAAAATGAAAGCAATTGCTATTGTTAGTGTGTTAAGCAATTACCCGCAGGTTTTTCCGATTTGTACGGAACCATTTCGTTATCAAGAACTCTTTGAAAGCAATGAGGACAGTTCTATTTTATCCGAACCAACAATATGTTTTCTATTAAATCAAGAAGATCGTTGTCATAGACGAACATTTTCAAATATAGAAAACAGGATTCTCATTCGTATTCGGAAACTATTTCAACAAGTCATACATAACGTCACGTAGTAGGTAGTCTGATGATTTCAGCTTAAAAAAACAGTGGGTGAAAACAAAACACAAACAGAATACTTTGCTTTGCCATTACTCACTGACATATCGGATATACATTAAAGCCGAGTACATCCCGAGGACAGCCGAACACATCCGAAGCGGTATCGGTTACGGTAACAGTGGCGGAAGTTCAATGGTTTTTTCCCAACAAAAAATGTCCAACGCGCCTAAAGAAGTTTTCACTTCAAAAAACAGTGAGCATGTTCAGACAATAAACACGACATTACGTACGCGTCGTCTGTTTTGTTATGGCAACGGTTTACATTACACAATTTGTTGTGTGGTTATCTCGGTCGCGCGCGCCACGCGGTCCGCTCGTGATTTTTCACATTATCAGCCAACGCAGCTGCTCGGGTACATTAAATACCTACATAGTTTATAAATACAGGTTTTTCGCACTCTAGGCGTAACAGCAGCCGGGTCTTTTTGTTCGCAGGAGAATTTGGAACGAATTACTTTCTGGGTCAAGGACGCGTGGTGGTCGGTCGCGGGTGAAAAGCATATATGTATGTAAGTACTTGTTGATTTTGGAGAACACACTGACGGTGAAGAGATTTTCAATGTCAACATAAAGCAAGACGTGAATGAAAGTAATACGTTTTTAATAAGTAAATAACTGGAAAGAAAAAGGGGAGGCCCCTGCAGTGGGGCATAAAATAGCTTAAAAAAATGGAAGGTAAAGGAGATGTTTCAAAATGTATGGAGCCTGGGCCAGGTCCTTGTACACTATACAAAAAAATAGGAAAATTCATTTAAAACAGTTCTCAACTGTCCAATTACTTTAAGATGGCTTGTTTTGCTGGTAAACACAAGAAATTACACTTGAAATTGCAACACACAACAAAAACCCGTCATGGCGGTAAACTGTCATTTTGATTGATTAATGACGTTTGACATGTTTATTTCTGTGGAGGAAACCACACAAGAAAGTCGAAGTCCTTACAACACAAGCCGGGTAACAGTCCAAAAACGAAAGCTAGGTAAACAGATGGGAAAGAAACGATATTAAATCCAAAAAACGAAAGCGAGGTTGTTAAAAAGAACTCCAGAAACTCAAAACAAAACGAACACAATCACGACCGACGACAAGACGAAAGTGACTGAAGTGACACTTTTGTGACAGCTAACAGTTCTATTTCTATGATCAATGGTTAATTGTCCTTGTTTTTAAGTACAGAGTAAGTAAATCGGTGAGACGCCATGTTGAAAGTCGATAAAAATAATTGATAAGTATCAATTCACTACCAGAACAGTATACATTTAATTGAATTATCTGTATTTTTCCTGAATTCTATGGATTTTTCTCTTTTTTTTGAGTTACTGTACATAGACCTGGCCCATTTTGAAACATCTCCTTTATACCTACTAAGTTACAGTATGAGATAGGTAATGTTTTGGACCACTACAAGAAACAAGTCAGTAAAACAAAACAATGAATCAGGGTTCAAAGTTAATGTTGTTTACTATGTTACGTGCGTAAATTAATAGATTAGTCACAATAATATATGTGAAAAATACGTTGGTAATTAAGTATTTAATGGATCCTAGACATACTTATGTTATAGTGGCGTGAGGCGTCTACATATAATACGGCTCTTGGATCTAAATGGTTTTGTAATCAAGAGAATTCATATTTCTGCAATGATTTTATTGTCCTTGAGTAAACAGCAATGGGTTGCTTATTTGTAAAAGTAGCTCCTATAAAATTATTAACGATAAGCTTTTGCCAGCGGCTCCGCCCGCGTGTAGGTATGTCGATTGTCGGAAATTATACCACGGGCACGTAATACCGGGATAAAATAAAAATAAAAAGATGAGAAGAAATTATAAACTATCTGTGTGGCAAATTTCATCCAAATTCGTTTAGCCGGTGATTGAGGAACCAACATCCAAATCCATTCATCATAGAAGTGTGTACATTAACTTTCATAATTTTGTATTAGGTAATTATCTATTCAATAGGTAGGTAGGATATATTCTTATAACGATAACTGATACATGTTGGACAACTGTTTTTTGTGTGCACTTTTGGAGCTCGCTAGATAGCGCTAAAAATATTTTGACAGGACTAAAGACGGCTTGTCTTGTGCCACGTCCAAACACTTGCCAAAAGTTTATCGTGTTGAGATGGTTGAGATAGGAATAGAAGGCAGGGAATGGCACGGAAGGACATGGAGGCAAACATGGAGGCTTTATTCTCTTACAAAAATCATTAACTTTACGGGAATCTTTTAATGTAACGACTTTAATTACTTATTTCCTTTACGATAAAATCTTACTTGAATGAAGTAAAAACACCCAAGAGAGTTTTTCCAGAGCTATATTTATCAAACTGTGTAAGACGATTCCCCATTCGTCATGTTTTCTTATTGCTGTATTTTCCAGCTATCTAGAAGAGAATAATGTTTTCGTTAGAATTTTGATACGGTTTTTAATATAATAAACTTAAAACTTAAACACCATTATCATCATGGAGTTTAGTAGCACTTTAAAAAATTTGACTTTGGATGTGACACATACTCGTATAACTCAAACATGACACTACTATAATATTTTCGACGATTATTGTGCAAAAGAGTGATGAATAAATATTAAATGTTGATGAATGGCGAGGGAGCGGAAGGCCAAAGAAAATGTGGATAGATTGTGTGAGGAATGATATTAAAGATAGCAAATGGAGGAATATGTGTTACATAAATTACTGAAATTGGCGTCTTTTTGTTTTTTCGCGGCCATCAACCAAACTTTGTTTTTCTAGTACAGAATAGTGTAACAAACGAAACTTATTTGACATGCATAATATCTTTAAATGCAGTCCGAAATGAGTTATTAAGAAGTGTAATTTTACTGCAGCTAATTAAAAGTCTGAGTATAACTAGTTTTAACGCATCTAGACATTTGACATACCTATTTTAAGGCCAATATTTTGAATAGGTATGAGGTAGGTTCTTAAACTAAATTATAAATTGTCTCAGACAGACAAAAATAGGTATCTACGCGTTTGTTAATGAACTTGAACATTTAAACTCACCGTGACCCCAAACATTACATTAGTCACTCAATGAATTGATAATTACATAAAATAACACAAAATAGTTTCCGGGAAAAACAAAAATAAAGTAACTTGCGAATTCGGGTACAGTAACAAGAACATTAACAGTAATGCGGACATTTTTTATTTCAAAAGCATTTTATAGTATCCACGGAAATCGAATAGTATATATTCCGCAATTTTTATGGCCCTTTGAGTCGGGTCACGAAATTCAAAATAACTGTTTAGAAGTAAACACAAAACATGTTAGCATGCACCATAGACAAAACACTCTTATTGTGTTTTGTCTATGGTGCATGCTAACATGCACCACGAGGCGTTTTGTTGTGTCTTGGCACTGTTCGGCGCCAAATTTCGATTGTGCTTATCGCGTATTTCCGTAACTATACAATGAACATACTCGTAGATATCCGCTTTCTTAGAAATTATCAAAGGTAACGAGATTATAGTTCATGACATGATATCACGGCTGTATCTCTGCGCTCTCTATGCTCTGAAGGGATAGACAAGGGTGTAGTAGGTCGTTCCTACGCCTACATTCATCCACTCTAGCACCCTAATTGCATAACACACGATTCCTGAACAACAATTCCACAATCTGAATCATTTTGAAGGATATTGCAGATCCATTACATTATATGGTCGAAAAATAAATTGCTCGGTAATGTTAATAACGCAATGAATGTTGTTGAACTGTCAAAATTAAAGCCATTCCTACTGTTAGTGTGTTACGCAATCACCCCGCTGTTGTTGGCAAGCCATAAACAAGTCACAAATCCGGACTCAGCCTGACTGCTACTACGATATTTATTAATGGTCGAGTCTTTAAAACGACATAATCTCATCACAGAATTTCCAATTTAATCAAGTCTATCTCCCAAAGACAATTCCTCACATAAATAAATGACATAATCTTATAACATATTTTCTCAGCTCAATATAACAAATTGGGTCATTTCGTAAACCTTGAGTAGGCCTTCATGATATTTTATAACCGAAGTAGCTCAGCGATATAACCGAGGAGCTGTGAAACCTTCAGAAAGTCGGCGACATTGTCTCGCAGGATCGATGAAAAGACAGAACTCCTTGCTCTAAATTGCCAAATTACTTTTGTTAATTAGAGAGCTGACATAGGTACTGGAATTTTCGTGAGAAAATGAAAGAATATTGATCAATAAAGAAAGAAAGGATGGTGTGTGGTGAGTGTGGTAACAAATGACAATATTCAAGGACATAAAACACCACGCGTAGGGTACTTCACTTAAGTCATTACATTCTTGACATAAGACATTTCAAAAGTGACAGGTTCTTCTGTTTATTTTTGACATCGTGCCGTACAAATCTTTCTCAATCGACCACTTTGTCTTTAGTTTCTTCCATAGATTCTTCCCAGAATAGATTAATAAAACACTGGTTCCTTTTTTAAAATACAAGAAACCCTTTTGTTTAGACTAGAACCAGTTTGAAGTCACCAGATACTAACAAGCATTGTGTTTCATTACTTTGTAAAAGGTTATTTCCCACTCCCACGTCGACAAGTTGAATGAATCGTGTGTTCTGGATTCCTCAGAGCTCCATTCAGTATTTAATAAGTATTTAATTCCCTTCAAAGTGTTGGTAGAAAGTAATTTTCCTACTTTCGAATATTTTTATGTCGCAGAATAATCCCTTTGGGTACGCCAAGAATAATTGTTAGATAATTATTTTCGTTAAAACGTTTAGTAAATAAATTAGTGATGGTGATGAGGTGATTTACTCTACTTGTACATAATTTAAATTATGAGAAAACCAATAAAACGCCTCATAAGGAAATAGTCTACCCAGAAATAGACAACTCGATCAAACCCATGACACGATTTTATTGAAAGCGAGTGCTCGGGATTTCGAATTATTGAAACAGTTGCGGTCTTTGCAAATCAATTTTTCCAAGGAAATTGAATTCTATTTGACAAGGGAAACTGTCTGTTGTATTTTGCGTTATCACTGTATCAGCTGATATGTATTATTAAATCATTAATTGTTATATCAAGCTAATAAATGCTTAAAATTTTGATAAGCTACTTCAAATGCAATATGTACCTACCTACCTCTTTGTAAAGCAGTTACAATTTTTCGATTCTCTCTTGATTAGAAAATCGATTTTTAATTATGTCAACGGAAACATTGTTTTGTTTATTTTTTTTATTTTATTGAAGGGCTGTGTCGCTTAGCGACCACATCGCCTGGAATTCTTTTTGATGCACCGATTAGATTTGGCGCCAAAATTACTTTATCTTGTATTATCTCCAGCTGTGGACACAATATTAGTAAAGTATGCCATTATTATCTTTAAGATTGCACGTATTCTACTAATATTATAATTGTGAAAGTTTGTGAAGATGTTTGGATGTTTGTTAACTCAATCACTTCAGTCTGTCTTCACACACTCAGTCTTCTACTAAATAAAGATTCATTGATAATTAAAAACAACCGTCACTTCTTTAACTAACTTATCAAGAAGTTGTAAGGGGGTAGGATTACTTGCCAAATAAACACCATTATCTTGACAACGATGTAAATTATCGCTAATCATTATACCTTTTCGTCATCAATGTGCCGATGGCGATTACTCAAAGTGGGGCTGGATCTACGTGGTATTAAAGAAATTGTGGTGGAATGGAAATCGAACAGAAATCATAGTGAGAAATTAATTTTGATCTGAGAAAATTATGTCAGAAAAATATAAACTACATACGAGTATCTAAACTTAGTAATATTATAAAGAGAAGAGATTTGTTTCTTTTCATGTTTGTTTGGTACGCTTTCACGCTAAAACGGCTGAACGGATTTGGATGAAATTTGGCACACGGGTAGACCATGACCTGGATTAGGACATAGAATACTTTTTATGCCGATATTTTCACGAGATCGAGACTTAATGCGGGTGAAACCAGCGGGCTAGG
The DNA here is from genome assembly GCA_963669345.1 of Gortyna flavago. Lineage (NCBI taxonomy): Eukaryota > Metazoa > Arthropoda > Insecta > Lepidoptera > Noctuidae > Gortyna > Gortyna flavago. The sequence goes on from OY770139.1 coordinate 1,979,092, forward strand.
TAAGTATAAATCTTTAGTTGTCTTTCAACTGAGGTATTGAAGTCTGTAAAAGTTTATATTCGCACAAATAAACGAATTAAAGTTTGTATAAACAAAATTCTTGCATGTTTAATATTGAATTATTTATACTGTTTTTACCTGCTGTGTGACTTCGTTGAATTTATTTATGTGTAAAACCGGTCTGTATCTTTAAAATACCTACATTATTGTTATCCAATGAGCTATCGTTTATACAGTCACATGACAAACCGTCTAGATTGTGTTATGGGTCAACGAAACGCAAGGTCGCGGGTTCTGCATAGGGTCAAATACACAGGCGGATATTCCAATTAGTTTTATTTGCTTTATAAAACTTGTACAGTCTAAGTAAGTTAATTCATTGCAATTCCCTTAAAATATTATTATAGGTCCAATTTTATTATAATAACCCACTTCTTAACGAGTACGTCTACAGAATTAGGCAGATTTTATAATGTCCAGATATTTAAATTCGAATATTGCGTCTGTTATAAATATTAATTTATATAGTCTGCCAATATATTATACTGCGTGTCTTTTATTTTAATTAAGTTGATGGACTATAAAAATACTTCATATAATGAAAAGATATTCATTTATTTATTAATATTTTGTTATAGGATAGTAGTAGGTACTTACTATACCTAATTCTCAACTTATTTGAATCATAAACACTATCTATGTGTCATAGTCATAATAAACAATGCATTGCGATGCGATGCCATAGTATAATAGAGTCAATTTATATTTAATTGAAAGACTCTTTCGTTCATAAACGAAGATAAAAGAATGAATTCTGAAAATAATCAATACCTCGTTTATGAGTTTTGATCATAATATTATTATTAGATAGATAAGGAATCTGCTTCTTTGGGGCATAAATAATAATTATTAACATATAGGAAAGTACCTTGAATCTTCCTTAGAACGCTTCCTCTGACTAATAATAAGTCATAATTTAAATGTTATGAATTTGGAATTTAGAAGGAATTATAATTATAGGAAATGCAAAAAAAAAAGTGAGTTTGTTTGTTACCTTTTCACGCCTAAACCACTGAAAGGATAATCCTGTTTTGCATATACGTTGTCAGGTGTACAAAACATTTCAACCCGAAAAAAAAAGTGCTGTTTCCGAAGAGAACAACAATAACGTTATTATGATAATAGATGGTGCCACGTGTCTTTTGTCTTGATCGCAGACGAAGTCGCGGGCAACAGCTAGTTGTAAATAAATAAACAATCTTACGTACTTTCTTATTTTATTTTTTCCTTAGATTCTTAAAATCAGACATTTTCAGAGACAAACGAACCTAGTTTATCTCCGAAAATATAAATAAGTCCACACAGGCTGTTGTAAATTATGTTCAATATTCTCCGCTTCGTTTCGATAGCCCAAGGAACCATACAAATTAAAAATCGAATGAAACTGAACGATTGAACGTAATCCGATTATCGAATTTTACGATAGCTCTGTGACGAAATAGGAATTTTAATTTTAATTATTGGAATCATGTGCAAAACCGTCCTGGCTATCATACATCGCCCGCGTGTTGATATATCGCTGTTATAAATATAATACCGCTACGTTACGACCGCTAAGCTGTTTACAATCGAAACAAATTATAACGTATAGGAAATAAAATGTGATAGTCCAGTTCCGATGTGAGCACATTGCAAATTGTCGGCAGTTGATCTGTTGAGCGTCGGGGAGAAGATGCGGGCGGTTAGCGAGCGTGCAGCTGTCACTTTGCGCGTCCGGCGTATTTTTAGTCCGTCAGAACTATTATTCTAAAGTAGCTGTTATAGTTACCTCGGATAGGGAACGGCTTCGTCATAATAGTCTCCGTCGTCGGCGGCAGCAGCCGCTGGGTCTCAGGCGACATAACACTCGGACACAGATTCAACTCATGTTTTTTGCTATCACTACTACTATTCACGCCGCCGCGAAGTCGCAGCGAGGGCGACCCGTTTGGTACATCCATCTGTGTGCGCTATCGAAGCATGACTGAGAAACAGACGGAACGGAATCGAAACGTGCCGCGCGCGCTCGCAATGTGCGATGTCCACAGCTGATTGTGGAGGTGTCGGGTGAGACGGCGATATCTGTGCGTGTTTGTCTGTGCCTTGCATGCGCTGTGGGGAGTTGGGGACGACATTCAAGTGCAAGGGCGATCAGGCGAGTAGGGCGCGTCACGCAGCTCTCACGGAGAGATGGGCACCGTGCCATTCAACTAACGCAAACACTTCCGAGACGCTGCCGCTGTACCTACTCTGTATCTTTGATCAAGTATTGTCTCGCTCGGATGCGTTCGTAGGATCGTGATCTAAGACTTCCAGGGGAAAGGAGAAATTGGAAGCCAATTAAGCGAAGCGAACTGAGAATAAAACAATTGACGATTGATATTCTTCAAGTGTAAGGCCACCTTGAATATAACTACTGAATAGATTTGGTAGATGCGTCATCATGTGGCGATAGGTATTTCATTCAGTTACATCTATCGATCGTCATCGCATCACGCTTTTAGACGAATATTGTTGCCGAAAAGGTTCGGATGTAAGTATCTAAACGTAATCCCTCTCGTTCAATTATGTTCATTCAATTACATTCAATAACGTTACTAAAATTACTATTATACAGGATGTTGTTGAAAGGTTGAGTTTTAACGGGGCCGGGCAATCAGAGAATAGTTTTATATTATTGACCATGCCAAAGCTTCACGAGAAATGTATTGCACCGGTCCGGAAATCCGGACTCAGAGGGCGTTTGTTCACTACAAGGAATTTTACTGTCCGGCCAGTCCGATTTTATTTTTTATTATGGCATATGGAACCGTAAAAAAATTCCTTGTAGTGCACAGACGGCCAGATGCTAATAATTTCATGAAAAGATTGTTCCTTTAATTTTTTGCATGTTTTATGATTCGAAATATCAATTTTAGATTTTTAATTAAGACAAAGTTGCATACTAAAATGGTAATTAACACCACCAGTTTTTATTTGAAATTCTCAAAGAAATCTTTAAAGTTTAGTTCCCAGTGTGATGATGATATGTGAAGAGATAACTCTATAGTAATAACTAGCTGCGCCCCGCGGTTTCACCCGCGTAAGTTTCGATTTAGGGGTATGAAAAATAGATGTTGGCCGATTCTCATAGATACCGGATAAGCACAAAAAATTTCATCAAAATCGGTCAAGCCGTTTCGGAGGAGTATGGCAACGAAAACTGTGACACGAGAATTTTATATATAAGATTTTAATGATTTTAATAAAATTTGTCATAATCATAACGTATTTGTACGTAGAAATTGTAGACGCAAACACTTACAACATTGACCCAATTGATGATAATTTTCACAATATGACGAAGACCGATAAACGCAAAAGAAAGAAAGAAAGAAATCATTTATTTGCCGATAATGTAGGTAACAAATATGGTGTTAATTTATGGAGAGTCCCGATACATTTTGCCTTACGGCATGCAACATTATTTACTTAATTAATTTAATCATAGCTAAATTTCTACGTTAACATTTAAAAAAACGTTTTTAAATTGGCGTAGTATTTATTTGATAGTATTGTATTAGGGTATTTCCGAGGGGCTCGTGGCTATGATAACAAAGCCACGTTTTTTTGTTTGTGGATGAGCGACCATCCCCTTCGTGTCTCGGAAAGCACGTTGGTCCCGATTTTTTGTTTCTAGCCTGCGCTGTCCCACTCCTGGGCATAGAGCTCCCTCCACTCCTTCCATCTTTCGCGAGCCCGCGCGTCCTCCATCCAGTTTTGACGGAACCTATCCAGCTCGTCCCGCCATCCTACGATTGTCTTTCGTAAATCTTTGACGGTCGTTATACGATACTCAGAACAGACTCAGAAGCTCAAAAGTCTGACAACCAGTCGTACCAAGGGTTATCGGGTTACCCAGTAGGTCAGATAGGCAGTCGCTTCACGTAAAATCAATATTTTAGTTTCAATTCAGCTGCATCTGGTTAGACTGGAAGCCGACCCCAACATAGTTGAAAAGTCTAGGCAGATTGAGGGTATTCCCAGGAAAAAAAAATACATCACATATTCGTATCAGTACCACTGCTGAGTCAACATCGGTAAGGTTAGGTATCTATCATTGTTCGGAGCCACATCAGTCAACAAACACAACAATAAAAGCAAGTCCTTTTGTCCTCAAACCGATGTACCCTATCTTACATGACCTTACATTGATATTTTATTTGCTTGCTGTGGCTGTGTCGCAATTTTAACAGCGGTTGAGCATCTGTTATTGTTTTCCAAGACATTCCTATCGGTCAACAGGCGCTACAATAAAAATCCCGAGTGAGTGAGTCCTTTTGTCTTCAGAAATGTCTCCTATCTACAGGATTGCGAAACTCCACAGAACAAGACAACACGAAAAAAAATATGATGATTTATTTTGGGTGCAATGACGGCCGCAATTTGTGTAGTTACTTCAAGTATGATTTTACAAAACTCATCACGTATGGGAAGTTTTCACAAATCATCAAATCGTTTTTTTTTTCGTTTTGTCACGTTTATGTCCATCCACCCATCACGTCTGCGGAGTTTTACTAGCTAAGTTAATTTGACATCAGAAAATGGATCCCAACAGTAACAACTTACTAGCAACTCAATTTCCTCTAAAAATATGACCATATCGAGCACTCTAATTTAGCTCTTGAGCAAAAGACTTTTCCTGACTCGTCAAAGATTACGGTTTACGTAAGTCAGCCATGCCCGCCAAAACTTCTCACCCTCATGGATTATGGGAGACTAAAGTTAGTTCAATGGCTGGATTCGAACCCTATAAATGCCATGCCGTGTAGCACCTCAGAAAGCATGTTAAGCCTTTGGTCCCGGCTGTCATTCATAGCTCATTGACAATTGTTACGCATAGTCAGAAGCCCAAAAGTCTGACAACCAGTCTTACCGGGGTTTCGTGTTACCCAGCAACTGGGTTGTGAAGATCAGATTGGCAGTAGCTATATGTAAAATACTTGTATTCAGCTACATCTGGTTAGACTGCAAACCGACTCTAACATAGCTGGAGAAGGCAAGGCATATTAATTGATTGCCTGTGTAGTATCCAATGGCAGCTCGCTTTTACGCCATTAAATTAATATTGGTTAAATTAATTTTGGTTGGTATTTATGAGTTTATTAACTCACTAGCTTCTGCCCGCGACTTCGTCCGCGTGACATTTCACCCTCCCCCCATTCACCCTCTTTGGAGTGGAATTTCGAAAAAACCTTTCTTAGTGGATACCTATATACACTTCTCAAAGAACACACTCTCCAAAAATGTCTTTACATGACCAGCGGTTTAGGCTGTGCATTGATATAATCAGTCAGACAGGATCACAGGACTTTGAATTTTATATTAGATTATAAAAGTAAACCTAAGTACCTTCCTAATTAAAAAAAAACCTCAATAACAGAAAATAAAATACCTACCTACCTAAATAAACCTATTTCTGGTGATAACTAATCTAAACTCAATAAATAAGCAAAATCTCTAAAAACTAATATCTATACGAATGACTAATCCTACCTAACAGATTTATAAAACAACCTACGGTCACTACGTACACTATCAAATATACTACCCATACTTTAAAAGTAATCTATACTTACGACTTATAAAAATAAACCTAAATAACTCTAACTTAAACTGTACTTAGTAAAAACTAAAAGGAATAAAAAGGTCGCACTGAAAAGCACGGTTTAGAATTGCAAGTAGCAGTTAAAACATACAATTTATAGAATGCTAATAAGAACGAACGCTCGCCACTCGATACGTCCGTTCAAATCAAAGTACAAAAAGTGTAAGCCAAATTCAACCTTCAGCACTACATTTACAGTGCGGGTGACGTAACCTACGACAAACTTATTATTTGCGGTTGGTACAGTAATCGGGTCTAGGGATCGAACCGCAAAATTAAGTTTGTTTTTATTGTATATACTTTTCCGGGATAAAAAGTACCCAGTGTGGTGCCCAGGATATTAAAGAATAATTATACCAAGTTTCATCGTAATCGGACCAGTACGTTTTGCGTGATGCCTGAACAAACAGACAGACAGACAGACAAAAAAAATTTTAATCACATTTTTGGGTTCGGTGTCGGTCTCGTAACAACCCCTGCCATTTATTTTTTGATATTTTCAATGTACAGAATTTGCACTTCTACAGATTTATTATAAGTATAGATTTTTAATTTGAACGAATATTTAAACACTACCAAAACAACTAATACCTATTTTATAAAATAACAACAAAGAAATTCAAATAAACTATTTAAAGACTAAAAGTCGCGCTGATAAGCACGGTTTGTTAATATCAATTATTATCTGTCAATAAGGTCGAACGCTCTGAACGCATCAACAGATAAATATTGGAATGAAGCTCGCGCTTTTTTTTTTTTTTGACATGACCACTCGCAGTTGCAACTCGCTAAGGTTGCCCGGACCTCCCGCCTTTTTATTATACCCTACCGCCACGACCCACGTCGAGCGCGGCAACCGTTACACAAAAATAATCCTTATGGCATGATTCAGTATTCACGCGCGACGGCGCGATGGCTTATTAGCGTATTTCATGTATAAGTTTGGTGTTTCTATACTGATTACTATGATTCTTTTTTTATTGAATAGGTAATAATATTAACTTCTTTTAATTAGGGATGAGTGAGAGTATTATAAACGTAAGAATAAACAAATATAATCAGAAAGCTCCGAACTGCAAAGCTATCGGGACTTACACGTGTTATTGTGAGTCAACCATAAAAGATAGACATATGCTGTTGTGGAATATTTTTTAGATAATTTTATGTAGAACATTTCCGTCATAAATAATTTCTATGTAGCTTTAACCATTAAGGCTGCACACGCGACGGAAGCTTAAAAAATGGAGCAACTTCTCCCGTTTTCCCAACATTTCCTTTCACTGCTCTGCTCCTATTCATTCTAGCGTGATGAAAAGTATACTATAACCTCCCCAGGAGCATGAAGAATAATTGTACCAAGTTTCGTTAAAATCTGTCGAGTAGTTTTTGTTTCTATAAGGAACATAGAGACAGACAGACAGACAGACAGACAGACAGACAGACAGACAGACAGACAAAAATTTTACTGATTGCATTTTTGGCATCAGTATCGATCACTAATTACCCCCTGATAGTTATTTTGAATATATATATCATGTACAGAATTGACCTCTCTACAGATTTATTATAAGTATAGATAAATACCAACATATCCTCAATCGACTCAAACAACTATAATATTGATAGATAGATAGGTACGTGTGGTCAATTGACTATCACATTACCTAACAGTTCTGAACGCGAAGACAATGGATGCGCTCATGCAACGCGACACACTATAGTCTCACAGTGAAGGACTACTTACTAATAGGTACCTACTGTGTATCAATAAGAAACAATTATTATTGATAAATGATTGCTAGCAATTAAACTGTCCGTATGAGATCAATATCGTAAACACTGACGAAGTAAACACTGCTAAATTTTAATAGTTTATTATTTATTTATTTTATTTAAACACAAAATAGACCCCTATACCGAATTTTTGCCATGGTGGCCAATCTCTACGGCGACTAGCCATCTACGCAGGAGATATTTATAAGTAGTGCACAAGTGCGTGCGCAGAAACAGGTGCACTCAGTCTTCACTCACTCTCATAGTACCTACGATGTGATGGCAGTCCGGCACAACCAGAAAGAGATCAGGCGCAGGATCAACAGCATGAAGTGCTTTACGAGGCACGGGGATATCACACCGCCAACTTCCAAACTCGGGGCTCCCAATAAAAGGTTAGCCCAACCTGCGAATCGAACTCAGGACCCTACGCTAAGCAGTCGCACACACGCAATATTTAACAATCAATACCTTTACCTAGTTGCAGTGAAATTCATAATAGGGGAAGGGTCAGGGCTACTTGGGTCTGAATGCTCTTTAGAAACACGTGACTAATATTGAATGAACAGCTACTAGATGCATATTTAAAGAAATGAATAACTCTAGGAAAAGACCTTAGGAAAGCTTCTCTAAAGAAAAAGACGCGATGTTAGTAGTACAACTTAAATACTTTCTTCGTATCCGACTAAATTTCGGTGAATTTCTGTAAACGTGAGCTTTGTCGCGTGGCAACCATCACGTCGCATCGACCAACCAAACTTTAGCATTACACAACAGTTACTGGCAACCGGGTCACATCACAAATATACGTGAGACGACACGCGTTTTAACTCAACCAAGTTTGTTCTGAATAGCTCTCTTGTGAGTAATTATTCGTGAGGGACGTTCCTTCCAGCTAATGAAGAGAGGATACTCAAGATACTCATATTACCGAAGGCCTCCGTTATCCCACAACTGGGCAAAGATAGAGAGTGATATAACCAACAGAATGCACATGTTCAAATCATACCTTAACTCCTTGCCAAAGAACAGATCAGATTACGTCACTGATTTGGAAATCCCGGAGATAACCCTGAAGCCGTACGAGTGTACCGATCTGGATGACAGCTGCTCTTTGAGGAGTGGCAGCTTTTTGAGTGATAGTTTGGGGCAGTACGACAAATCAACGTTCAGTACGAACTCCAGTATACCGCTTTCCAGGGCTATGACGGATTCCGAGATTGACTACGAGTTTTATAAACGGGTAATTTGTAGATATTGTGATAATTGGTAGAGTGAAGTAAATTTTTAAAGAATAGGTTTAACACCAAGAGCGATCAAAAAATCGTATAATGCGTAAGTAGAGATTTATAGTAGGAACAACCATGCATGTATGGCCATCAATGTTTGTCTGTCGCCATTTTTCATTTCCAGGAGCCCTTGAGTTTTGCTGTTTTGCGAGAGAAAAGGAATCAGGATCAGCAATAAACTTCATAATACAGCCCCTGAAGGCTTTTACAAGGATAAATATATATGCACTTTGTTTATTTACTGCCAATGTCTTGCCGACGATGTCGATCATAGATATCCGATGTCGATGCATTATCCCGAACCATAGATATTGTGGTTTGGGTCTTTGATTCGGGACACGGATATCGAAACTCACGAAGTTGAAAACTATAATATGCCTGTTTACTTGTTTGTTACAATTATATTGCTTTTTCGTAAACGAGTTATTTGTTTGCAGTACAAGAACTGCAATTACACGGACACATGGGAGCACTTGCGAGATGCTGTGCACGCCTTCCCGTCGGATTATGTCGCCTCTCTTAACAGGTGCCAATTATTAAATACCTAAGTACTTCTTTTACTTATTAGTAGGTAGACCTATACTGCCATGGGGTAGATAGGTAGATACCTAATCTAATAATAGGTTGGTGCCTTAGCGGTAAGTAAGTACAAATATTGATTTTGTGGTCGTATCAAAAAGTAAATTTCAAGGTTCTAAGTTTAAGTTCTAACAAACAGAAGTATTCATGTCTAACCGATCCGATGTATGATGATCGTGGTTACGTTAGTCATGTTGAAGAGAAAGTCAAAACAATAAAATAATATAGAAAAGACGGTCTGAAAATGAAATAGCTTTGAGATATTGGTAAGTCGAAACGAAAACTTAAAGAAAAGACCTCTCGACTTGAAATGAAATACGACCGCAGTGAACTCGTTTAAGCTTTCTTATAAAATATAAGTTTTCAGAAAAGGCGTTTGTCTGAAGTCTTAAAAAGCATCGCGTCAGATATATATACTGGGTGGACTACATAAATAAGTATAATTTTTCAAGTAAGTGTTGTATTCGATGTTGAACTTGTATTAGATTTTAAGAAATAATAAGCCGCTGCCTGCTTCTGTTTTCCCTCTAACGCGTTGACCTGAAAGCTTCAAAGTAAATAAGCATCTTCTGGATGTACTCGTTTTAGCGTAGGTACTTCTACGATGAAAAAAGTGCACCAAGAACACCCGAACCGTTTCGTGAGGGTGAGGTCTTCACCTCATCCTCACCCATCGGTTCACCTCATACTCATCATCATACTTCAATCTTTAGATATAAATACCAATTTATTTGGAGTTGATATTCTTCCATAAACCACAGGTAGCCGATCTCAGAGCAGGCAAATTCAAACTTTATGAATTAAAACCAGCTTCCGCCTGCGGCTCCGTCCGCGTGATATACTTATTATCTACTAGCTGTGCCCGCGACTTCGTTCGCGTGGATGTCGGAAAACAATAGGTAATGTGTCGCTTAGGAAAGGTGTAATTGCCACTCCTTCATTGAAAAGGAATAATCATCAGATCTTGCCTGGTAACGCTTTCGTTACCTAGGGTTCGCTACCACGGCCCTTTCGACTGCAATCACTGCGTCTTCATGGTTCATAATGACAATGCGACGAAGTGTCACTTTGATTTTTGAGAATAAATTAAAATAAAAGCGCCTGCTCGAGGCTGATTATCTAACCAAACAGCCATAATTATGTCCATTTTATTTTGCATCTGTCTTAGAATACCAACTTGTAAAATCATATCACCATTTTATCTAAAGTATATCTGAGATTAGTAGGTGAAGTTTGAAATTAGTTTTTCTAAGTCTTGGTTTCTTCTCTGTGGTAAATTTAGAATTTCTTAACTTGGTATTGAAGATATCATATATACCTACCAATATTATGCCTTATAAAGCATCGAGATATCTAGATGATAAAAGGAAGAATACATTAATGGTAAGAGCTTCTACATAAAGTTGCCCGTGTAAAAAGCAACCCATTAAACTTGGGTTATATTTGACACCGGCCGCCATTTAAACTACGAAGATGAAACCCATGAAAACTTTAGTCATGATTTTGATTTAGACCTTATACTGCCGAAAACCAGAAAAAAAATTGTAAAGATAATTACAAAAAAATATAACCGACTTCCATAAAAAACCCTACAAAGTGCAAAATAACCTTAGTTTGGGAAGACGTTGCGCTTTGGCAAGAAATTACAGACTTCTGAAACCAAAGGTCTATTGCACTTTGAAGTGTGTTTTTAAGTCGGTTGTATTTTATTTTATTTCACACAAAGTCGTGTAAGTTTATTTTGAAAACCATGAAACCGACACACATGATAAAAAAAGAAAAAGAAAATTGCAGCCGCCATCTTCGATTTTCATTTTGACTTCACAATCGGCTTCAGCACTCTCGAAAACCATGAAAACGACACACACTACGAATTTTTCGATTTGCAGCCGCCATCTTGGACTTTCATTTTAACCAGTACTGAACCGGTTTACCAACAGTCGATTGGTCCATGAACCGTTGGTCAACACCATTAACTTTTCATCCAAAGGACTTGTGACCCACGAACGTTTCCCCAACAGAACTCTACGTCAGTGAATGCTTAACCAACAGAATGTTTTGACCAATAACTTTTCACCCAAAGAACATTAATTTCACCCATGTCAAATAGAACTAAGGATGCAAGGGCGAGCGAAGCGAGCTCGGGACTTGGGGCACCCCGACTCGGACAGGTAGGGTTCGAAGGGATGATGGCGGCTCAAGTGAGCGAGTAAAGCGAGCGAAGGGCACCCCGAGGTTAGGCTTGGTTAGGTTACTTTATACCCTTTTCACAGAAATAAAGGACTACGTCTTATTATTATTTTACTTTCACCTTTCCCGGCGTCTGTTGGCCTTGTTCTTTGGGACAAAAGTTATTGGTCAAGACATTCTGTGGGTAAAGCATTCACTGACGTAGAGTTATGTTGGCAAAACGTTCGTGGGTGAAAAGTCCTTTGGAAAAAAGTTTATGGTTTAAAGATAATGTTCACCAACGGTTCATGGGCCCATCGACGGTGGGTAAGCCGTTACAGTTTCATTTTAACCTCACTATTGGTTTCAGCACTCTCAAAAACCAATAAAACAAAACCCATAAAAAAAAATGCAACCTCCGTCTTGGATTTTCGTTTTGACCTGCCTATCGGCTTCAGCACCTTTGAAATCTATGAAAACGACATCCATGACAAAAAATCAAAACAAAATTGCAGCCGCCATCTTGGATTTTCATTTTGACCTGACTATCGGCTTCAGCACTCTCGAAAACTATCAAAACGACACCCATGACAAAACATTTAAAAAAAAATGGAGCCGCCATCTTGGGTTTTCATTTTGACCTGACTATCGACTTCAGCACCCTCGAAAACCATGAAAACGACACCGATGACGAAAAAGTTAAAAATTTAGGCAACCGCCATCATTGATTTTCTTTTTGACCTCACTTACCGGGGTCAGGATCCTCGGAAACCATGAAAAATAGCTCTCTCTCTCTCTCTGTGTGTGTGTGTGTGTCTCTATCTACCTATTACTTTGAAAAATGAGGCATAACGCTTATTCGTTATTTGACGATTTCTCCCTTAGAACTCCTACCGCAAGCTCCATATAAGAACTTCGTTAAAAAACGCTCTGCGTTACTCAACTTTCTATATCAATAATTATCTAACTTCTTTATCGCTCAGAACACACATTAATTATTATTATCTTACATTATCCTCACTTTTTGTTTAAAATTATTTTAGCGCCACAGGCGCCACTAAATAAACCATCAATGGAAAGCGATTTTGTTTAATATTATAATCATTATCATTACTTTTTAAAATAACATAGACATAAGTAGGTATCTGTGTTATTTCGTCATTTAAGTAAGCATAAACTAATAGGACGTGATTATTCACATCACAACAACATTATGTTTTCGTTAGTAGGTACTATATCGCGCCAATAGATGTCGTTACGTGTTGCTAAAAAACGTAAAAAGTTGTTCTAGAATACTTTAAATTGATTATATCTTTTGATAGAGTGAACCGATTGCGATGAAATAAAAACTAATCACTGCTCCGAGTTCTACACCATATTTGAGTATAAAAAGTAACCGTATTGGTTTGGTACTTTTTACGTTGACCCTGTTCAAATCAATAATCTGTCACATCCAAACAGACAAACAGACAGACCGACAAACAGACAAAAATTCCAAAAATTGATGAAATGGCATCTGTTGGTTAACCTTTAACACCCCAACTATTTTTTTTGGAAATATTTTCAATGTACAGAAACGTCTCGTCTACAGATTTATTATATGTATATATATATAGAAGAAGATATAGATATAGATATAGATAGATATAGAATAGATGAAAAGCCTATGTCCTTTCTCAGGATTTAAAATATCCCCTTACCAAATTTCATCAAAATAGGTCCAGCCGTTTCGGAGATTAGTCGGAACAAACAGACAGAGATACACACAAACATAAAAAAATTGTTTTTTTTTGTCATGGTATGTACTTATTATCCATACTATTAGTATAAATTCTAAAGTAACTCTGTCTTGTCTGTCTGTAGCTAGTTACCATAAAGAATATTTTGACATTACAATCAGACACTTCTATACCTAGATTTTTTTTAAATGTTTTTTTTTTGATAGATGGTGGCTTTAGCTTAACCCTTCTTCCACTTGCAGACACATGTCCCTGGACACAGACGTAGACGAGGAGTTACTAAACCGGGAGCTGCGTGACGCCGCCGAGCTGGCCGAAAGCCGGCGCCGGCACAACGAAGAGTGGCGGCGTCGCTTGCAGAGGCGGTTCGATGAAGAGGTCTACGTATACTCTCCCGACGACCCGAGCCTGCTCGAACTTCAAGACGCAATGCGGAACTTGGATATGAAGGTCAACCGCCTAAAAGTTTGTGATCTGAAAATTTTAATACTTAGCGCAAGTTTATAGTGTCATCAAAAAACACAATCTGCCTAGCGTTTTCCCAACTACGTTGGGGGCTTCCAGTCAAACCGGCTGCAGCTTAATATATATATCAGTATTTTTTTACATGGAGCAACTGACTATCTGGCCTCCACAACACAGTTACAGGGAAATAATGAACCCCCCCCCTACCCCCTTAGTTAGGCTGGTTGTCGGACTCATCGCGTTTTGCAGAGTCAACTTCACTATCATAGGTATGACAAAGGTGGAGGACCGAGTATAGTCAATAATTGGACTGTGCTCTCCAGAGCTTTCATAATATGTGGAAATCAACATGATCAGTCTGGTTAGGACATCATAACACTCAGAGTAGAATCTTACAAGATCTACAGCTCCAACGCTCTGTTGTTGGAATAGGGAGTGCTAACGCGTGCCCGTGTTCCCGCCGTAAGCGGCAGAGGAGGACACCGTGGAGTTTTAGTGGGTTAGAGTCCCACATAACTGCACTATCTACCCGTGGTAGTGCAGAATGCATGAGCATTTGTCCACGTTAAAAAAAAAATCTTATTAAGAGTGTAAAAACTTAAAAAAAAAACACTCCGGGAGTGCCGAGAAATTTGACAGATTGTAGTAGCTTGACACTTTAAGCTACTACAATCTGTCAAATTTCTCTAGTCAAATTTTTCTAGCGCTACACACTAGAACACTCTAGAATAACTCTATGGGCGCACCATGTCGTCTTCTTTCATGAATACATCTCACTGCCATTCACAATAACATTTAAAGTCAAATTCATGCACACCTACATTGTACTAATTATCATTTATTGTTAGCAGGCCCTGGAAGCAGATTTGGCCAACATCAAACCATCGAAGTGACGTCACTCTTCAAACCACGAAGTAGTATTCATTCTTCCTGTCGGCACTTAATAGGTTCTTTTAAGAGTTTAGATGCACTAAAGCACTTAAGTTATAATATAACATCACGCCTGTACTCCTGTACTTGAACGGTTTCCGTAGAGGTGTTTAGTACACACGACGACGTTTCAAGCTATAGATTTCAAGTTTTAGCTGACCTCGCATTGAACAATGAGAAGTCAGATTATACTGGAAAAGTATAGTTTGCTATTTCGTCGTGCGTACACCCACATTTCGCCAGTTATCTTGAAGTCTCATGTAATAAGGGGCGACCATATTGCTATTAGAGCATAAACATTCAGACTCAGGGCAGATATTCCTGATGAAAAAGCCAATTAACTGCCAAAGCTAGGGTGCGTTCGAGTCGATTATATAAACGCATATGTGTCAAATTGTATTAATAAGGAATGTGAATCTATAACTAGAGTATCATCCAGTCATTCTAATGGGCACATCATTAGCAAGATATATACTACAAGTGAAATAAGTATTATTTTGTTTGCGTAATTATTTAATGTCTGATACAAGTTATAATTTGTATTAGATTAAACTCAAAGTTTTCCATTTGTTACATTTGTAATCAGTAGCGGTGTATATTTCTACAATCCTACAACAGACTTCTTAGCAACATGACCTAAAAACAGCAGCAAGATTAAAAATGTACTTTTGACTCCGAAGGGTAAGGCAGAGATTTACAGTAGGCAGCTGTATCTCATTTCACCTAGGAGGCGAGCCTTATGGCAAACACCGAACACAAATTCAGACTGGACAAACATAAACAAAACGGAACATAACGCCTGTAACCGCCGAAAGGTCAGGCAGAGGTGTAGGCTGCCTGTAAGCCCACATTTCGCCAGTTATGTAAGTGTTAGGTAGGTCTTAAGAAATTTTTGGTTGAAGAACAAAAACTGCCCTGCTGGAAAATGAAGGATATGGAGTATGGGACTCAACAGACGAGGTTACGATCACTAGAAGAGCAACGAGGATTAAAAGGATTTTTGGATTCGGATTTAGAACAGGTACAATATAGCTTGTACACTCTGACAGGATTTTTTTTATAACTTGTATACTTATGTATTAGTTTTCAATAAAACCTCAGTAATGTGTAAAATGTAGTTTTAATGGAGTGCGTACCTAACCTTGCTGAACTATACCCTAGTGCATACCATTTTAGCACCCTGGGCCACCCGCGCCGTGGCACGGGTAAACCACCAAGAAAAGCATTCCCAAGGAGGGTTGATGTCGGGCTGGCGGCCGACTATAAAATTGTAAGTACAGAGGCCAGCACATCAAGCTACTCCAATCTGTCAAATTGTCCCAATTGAATATGAACCTTATACCTTTGCAATAAAGTTGAAAATCTATCAAAAAAAATTGACAGATTGGGGTAACTTGATGTGCTGGCCTCTGTACCAAAAACCCTTGTGACGAGTTAAAATGAAAAGCTCCTTAGGGCTAGGGCGTACCCCGCAGCGACGTGCAGGGGCAGCACCATGGCTTCTGTGGGGAAATGGACAAGGGTGCGACGTAAGACGCAAACTCAGAGTGTGAGAGAAGGTAAATTGAGGTGTGCGAGCCGGAATGTTGTAGGTGCGATGACTGAAAGAGGAAGGGAACTAGCAGATGTTTTACAAAGGCTACGACTGAACATGTCGTATCTGACAGACGAAGTGGTGCATACTACGTAGGCTAGAGACATAGAAGAAGGATATAAGTTTTATTATTGTGGAAGCGATGGCAAGTGAAATGCCGTGGCTTATAGTTTTGGATAGTGAGTTGAAAGAATGTTTGGTCGATGTTGAAAGAGTGGGTGATAGAGTGAAGTGATTGCAGAGAGTTTGGTGGATATTATAGTTAGTGTGTATGGACCCCAGTCGGGATGTGAGGATAGTGTAACTTCGATCATGTGATGATAGATGTGCAAGAGAGTGTTATGTAGTGGGGGGTGATTTTAACGAGCATGTAAGACAGGAGGATGGGTATGATAGAGTGTATGGCGGTTGAGGATATAGAGACCGTAACACTATTCTATTACCATAACACTTCTGCAAGATGCTTCTACCTTCGACCTGGCAATAGCAAGTTCGTGGTATGAAAAGAAAAACGAGCAGCTAATTACTTACAAAAGTGGAAAAATAGATGGCTAAGAGTAAGGGAAGACCTGTGTGGGCGAAAATATGGCTAGAAGTGCCCCCTGCACTTCCGAGATGAAAACTAAAACAGAAATTTGGAAGAAAAAAAAATGCTGCACTGAACCTCAATGAATTGGGATAACGGCAGGAGAGTGATAAATTCCTTTGTTTTGGTACAACAAAAATTCTTTCTTTGTACCTGACGTCATTTCGGCGAAATTCTGCAACCGTGACCTTTGCCTTGGACTAGCAGCCGCAGTCGCGTGGCAACCATCACGTCGCATCGACCAAACTATAGCATTACCTACACAACAGTTACTGTCAACCGAGTCAAGTCAGTCATAGAAATACGTGAGACGAGACGCGTGTTAACCCCACCTGGTTTATTCTGAATAGTTCCAGTGTGAGTAATTATTTTGTAAGTGACAAAGCTTATGAGGTGAAGTTACTGTTATTACCGCAGGTCTCCATTATTCTACAACTAGGCAAAGATAGACAGTGATCTGATATAACCAACAGAATGAACATATACCTAAAATAAAACCAAGGAATCGATCAGATTACGTTTCAGATTCGCATATCCCTGGAGCTGACTCCGTACGAGTGTACTGATCTGGATGACTGCTACTTTTTGAGGAGTGACAGCTTGGGGCAGTAAGACAAATCTACCCCCATTACCAACTCCGGAATGTCGCTGTCCAGGGCCTTGAGTGACTCCGAGATTGACTACGACATTTATAAAAAGGTAATTTGTAGATTTTCCTATCTCCTTATTTATAGATATTAGTAGGATGATTGTGATACTTAATATATTTTTCGTACAACTGCTGATGGTGCCTCGAGATAGGGTCCAACATCGTGGCGATTCTTGTAGGGGGCCTGTACGTTCAGTTGTGAACATCTTGTTTATAGGTTCATGATATTAAACCGGTCATGGCATGATATGGTCAGCCTCCCCTTAAAGCATTTAATATGATGCAGTGGTTTTCGCCGCCTATAGGATGGAACTAGCTGCGAGTTACGTGAATCTCATAGGTTCCTGTTCTTAATTAAACGATATAGAAAAAATTCTTCTTGGTAAACGAGTGTTTGTTTACAGTACAGGTACTACCCCTACACGTACTCATGGGAGTATTGGCGAGATCCTGTGTACACCTACTCGTCGGATTATCTGACTTCTCCTTACAGGTGCCAAATTTTTTGTACCTACTTCTGTTGTTAATCAGAAGTTAGACCCACATAGACCTAAGGTAGACAGGTATACAGGGAGGCAGGGATGTCGACACACAAACTTCATTCAATTTCTACGCTACCCATATCGTAGAAATTGAATGAATTAAAAGACTAAACAGATGATGATTCTAGACCCCCGTCTAGAATCATCATCTGTCTAGCGTTTTCCCAACTATGTTGGGGTCGGCTTCCAGTCTAACCGGATGCAGCTAAATACCAGTATTTTACATGGAGCAACTGCCAATCTGACTCCACAACCCAGTTACCCCTTGGCAAGACTGGTTGCGGGCTTGCGGGCTTCTGACGACCCGTAACACTGTCAAAGATCCGCGAACAGCCGGGACCAACGGCTTAACGTGCTTTCCGAGGCACGCAGGGGTCTCGGTATGTAAAGATGGACACCCAGCCACAGACCAACCGCGGCAAGCGTAGCTTAACCTGATCAATCGACCTGTGCGGCTGTTATTATTTAGCCACGGACTCCTGGGGGGCTAGGGGGTCTAGAACCATATACTGAATTCATAGTAACAGGTTGCACGTACCGCCACACTGTAGGTATAGGTAATCATAGGTTGTACTAAGTTTAATTGATTTTGTGATCGTATAAAAATAAAGATTTCTAACTTAACAAGCCTACATAATATTAGGTATGTTCGTGATTGCAATGTCATGTCAAAAAGAAAGTCATTTATAGACTTTGCAACATTGAGAAGTCGAAACGAAAACTAGTTGAAATACGATCGCAGTAAACTCATTTCAACTGGTTTCTCTATATCACAAGTTTTGAATAAACTTGCTTGTTGGAAGTCTTTTATATTCTCAACTGATGTTCGAAAAGTTTCAGATAGGTTAAGGTTTTCGATTTGCCATTTAAAGTAAAGACGTTTCTTATCTCAGATTATTTTTGCATTAAATATCGTACAATTTAAAGGTTGACTAGATCGTCGCAACGCATGAAAATTCTTGCCAGCGTTTGTTTTCATATATACTTTTAAGCCGCGTTTACCGTTAAATTAGGAGTGTTAGATAAGTACTTAATCTACAGTCGATCCGTCGTCACACAAAATCGTAGCTTAGTTAAGCTTTGAGTAAGCTACGATTTTGTGATACCTACTTGTTAAATTAATGGGTCTCCTAGGGTTCGCCTGATGGAAAGCGATGGGTTAGATCTAAGTGCAATGGATCGAGTTTACCCCTTCTTCTACCTCCAGATACTTGTACCTGGACACAGACGTAGACGAGTTATTGAACAGAGACCTGCGTTATGCCACCGAACTGGCCGAAAGCCGGCGCTGGTACGAAGAAGAGCGGCGTCGCTTACAGAGGCGGCTCGATGAAAAATACTACTTGTACTCCCCTGGTGACTCCACCCGACTCGAGCTGCAAGACGCGCTGCGGAGCTTGGATATGAAGATCTACCGCTTAAAAGTTTGTGAAATTAATGACAATCTGATTCTAGTGCTAGTTATCACAATTGACGTATTAGTTGAACACTTGGACATAGGTCTTTCACCAAGCATTGTCACAAAATCAAAATCAACGGATTGTCACAAAATCCTTATAGGTATCGGAATCGACAGAATCAATCTAGTCATTACATTCTAGATAGAATTACACAAGATCTCTAGCTCCATATATCGCTGTATCATGGTAGAACTTCTTTTTTTTTTGATACCTAACTACTGCTACGACCAATATGTCCACTGAGACACTGGACATATTGGTCGTACCCTACCATTTTCATTCAGGAACATTTAGAGTCATCCCTCATCGGGAAGCCTTGGCGACGTCACCAGGTTGTCATCAGGTTGCGCTGCCAAATAAATGTATAGGTACAGCTATAATTAAAGAGTGGGTAGCTCTTAAGGCGACGTGGCGTACTAGCCAGGTGCTGCGCCGCCATGGCATCACGGCGAGGAATGGCTCTTAAAGTCAAGTCTACGCATACATTTTTACTAATCATCAATATTATTGTTAGCAGGCATTGGAAGCAGACTTGGCCAGCATCAAACCATCGCAGTGACGTCTCACTTCAAATTCATTCATGGCCCTGGCACTACCCAAGTTTTATTTAGAATTAAGATGCACTAAATGCACTTTTACATAACATTTGTGTAGGTAAGTCATATGTTCATAACGGGTTATACCGTTTATCCGCGCTAGGCCTAGTTGGATAAACAGAATTTATAGGCTAAGGGGATCTCACATTACAACGCGCCACGCGACGGGACGCGGGAAATGGAGCCAAGTGCCCCGCGCAGAAACGCGTTTTTATTGATTTTGTAAGTAAAAAAAAAACGCGCGGGTGCGCGTGTCCCGTCACCAGAGCGTGGCGCGTGGTAGTGTGAGATCCGCCTTAGGGTGGATAAACGAAATAAACGTTCATATCAATAATCACACATGTGCCTACTACCCGAAGGTCAAGTAGGTGTTTAGTAGTACCTACACCGTCATTTCACCAATTATCTTTATGGGTAATGCTTCTGAATTCAAACATTCTTAACGTGTTTTTTTTTGCAATAGTCTGATCTAGTTGGAAAATGACGTACATGGAATCTGACCTACTTGGAATCTGACGTCCACTACCGCTTTCTTGCGGCTCAGTATCAGGTTGTGTTATCAGGTATCTGATTCTGTGATTGCTTGCAGAACCTGGAAGATGACTTGGCCAGCATTCGACCGCGGTTGAGAAGCAGATTAGCAATGAATCGCCTAAGATCCACACTTTATGATATGTATTGGTGGTAAACACAAAAATCAAATCTTCTACTTGTATACCTTAAAATCAGTACAGTTTCCTTGCACTTGTAACTTGGGAAGGCTTTGGCATAGTAGGAGTAAGTTTGCGCATGTACCTACAGTAAACATAGTGCAACAAAAAAATTTACACTTTCATTCTATGGTTATTGCCATAATTTAATTTGAAAATATGTCTGTTTAGAAGAAAGTTAAAGAAAGCAAAAACGCATCTAACCACTTATTCTGTTCTCTTAGAACTTCAATCAAGTGAGCGAACTCATTTGTTTTTGAAGGAATCCGCCAAGTTACGTGCCGGCCGGATACTGTATCGATGTAGGTACGTTCCGAACAATTCTCTAGCACACTCCACAAAAATGTTGTAGGTACTTACCGTACTTTTTAAAGCTATTTATGAATACCTTCACGGCTTTTTGCCAAAAAAAATTGGCTGTTTGTACACCCCCAGTTAAGTTTTAGACCCATGTGATAAGGATAACTTAACAAAAGGTTCTGGAGTGGCAACCGAGTACCGGAAGACGTAGCGTTAGAAGGCCTCCCACAAGGTGGACCGATGACCTTGTGGTTGCGAAGGCTGCAGGAATCCCTTGGATGCGGGAAGCACAGAGCCGGTCGAAGAGGAGGCCATGTCCAGCAGTGGACGTCTTTCGGCTGAAATGATGATAACTTAACAAGTGACGAGCCTCATGCCACAACAAACACTCAGAGCTAGTCTAGAAAAACTTTATTTTTATAATTAGTTTTTATGTAGGTATTAGGTGTTACAATGTTTCAATAAAACTTCAGTAATGTGTAAAATGTAGTTTTAATGGAATGACCTCCAACATCAGCTACAACAATGTACTTAACATTATGTACTACGACGGGCATCACAATTCTTATGTAGTCAACGTAACCTTGCTGAACTATACTTTGAGGACAACAAAATAATAGTTGACTCGGAAAATTTTTGGCTACCCACTTTTAAAACTCGAAAAATTAGAAGATTTTCTTAAACACAGAAAAAAGTATATTTTTTAATTGTTCGATTTAGTATGATTTGAATAATAATTTGACATGAAATATTTAATCACAGTTTCAAAGTGCATTTATGATGTTTTTGACCAGAATGTAGTCCAATCAATCAAATTGATCGACTGATCCTCTTCAACCGATTTAATTTCGATCAAATTTTTGCCAGAGTCAACTGTTTTGCTGTCCATTCTAACATAAAATATAATAATATAAAACAATAACTTTTAAAATCATATAACTGCACTTAATTTTTTTTTTTAAATTACAATGAGATTCATCGATAACTTTTTTTTGTACATAAATAAGAAAAATAAACTTTTTGGATTCAACCACTTATCTTAGCAGTCAATAGTGCAAAAATAACAAAAAAATATTTCTTACAATTCCCTTTCTCAAATACATTTCTTTCTTAGTTGTTTTTTTTTTGTAGAACATATTACCTATATTGTGATGAAAAAAATACTTCAGATTATGTTCGTAATATTATTCACTGTAAGTAATTTTAAAATAAATGAGTAATTGACGCCACAATCTATCAAATAGAATGCAGCAGTAGCTATTTGGCGTAGTGGGAGTAAGTAACATTGCGCATGTGCACTTAGTGCAACAAAAAAATGGCCGCTTTTATTGCTGTCATTATTCTATGGTTACTGCCATAATTTATTTTTAAACATGTCTGTTTAGAAGAAAGGAAAAAAAAAACGCATCTAATCACTATTGCTAAGTTACGTGCCGGCTGTAACTAGTAGTTTGTTAAACTTTTACAAAATTACAGTGAACAAATTACGTTTCATACAAGCAATATTGCGGCTTTATTATAATGAAGACAAGTGGCATTATTTCTTAGGTAAATCCTGTCACCATACATAACATGGTAGGTGAATATTTAAAAATAATATCATCGTGTGCAGATCTATGGAATAATATAATATCCAGAATAATTAATCTTATAATAGGAATGCGCATAAACAAAGAATATTTGGTAATACATTGCCACAGTGAATTAATAATACTAGCAACACAGACACAGATTTTAGGAAGACATTAGTGAAAAAGTAATTTTTTTTCATTGCCTTATTTATAGCGAATCATGTGCTGCTTACAAAAACATAATAATTTGGTAAGTAGTAGGAAATAAAGTATTAATCAACAAAACTTTAAATAAATAAAAAACAAATAATCCAGCATTACATGCGTAACACACGCACAACCAATCTAAATCTGAATCATTTTGAAGGAAACTGATAATCCATTGCTTCATACGTTCGAAAAATTAGTCTACTCAACAACGTAAATAACTCAATGAATGTTGTTGAACTGTTAATATGACAGCTAGATATTCCTACTGTTAGTGTATTACGTAATTACCCCGCTGCTTGTATCAATTCACTGTGACATCACAATCTTACTAATTAGCGAAGAACTAAACGATTCGCTGCCCTCACCAACTGGACGTGCTTAATTTATAAAAGGCAATCTTAACCTAAGGTAATTATTACTTTAATATAAAGTAAATCGAGATATATATTTGTCGGAGGCGACGCCGATAGCTATGTAGAAGTTAAGCTAAGGATATTATCACATTTTTCAGTTTTTAATTCCAGCTTTAGGTCAGGTTTAGGTAATCAGGACAGCTTTTAGGGGTTTATTTATAAACGATGATTAAAGTCAAGCGAAGGTCTAACTTAAAAAAAATATGGTTAATAAAAAGTAGCTCTTATCTTTAAGCAACGTTTATTAAACGGGCGTTTATGTTTAAAAATACATAGATATCACTGGGTGCATCCTCAAAAATAAAGTTTTGTATTTAATATCACAACATAACATTTGAATCACCAGTTCATCACGTATTAAAGAATTCCATTGTCACATGTTCATCCTTAGCTTAAAAATACAAACATTTAAATACTCGAAGATCCATACAATTAGAATATGAATCGTTGCAATTAGCACTATATTATCAATATAATTATTACGTCTTTTGTACGAGAATTATGTCTACAAGTGCACAAACTGAAAACGGATAGAATAACATGAAATCCACGAAACATATATTTTTCACATATTTTACTACTCATGCATTGCTTTTGTACCCCGTGGTACGAGTCGCTCAAATTCGGATTTGAACGATTAACGGCCGAACCCAATAACCTATTTTCAGTTAAAGACAGATCGCTACTGATGGTAGCCATTAAAACCATAACTGTCAGTAATATGATCATACAGATCGCTACTGATATATGTAGATTATTGGTGCCTTAAAACCAGGCATAGATAGGTTTTTCTGCTCCCAGTATGCCAAAACTGGTGATAGATAGATAATTGGGTTTGGCCGATAGGGAAGGAAAGCGTCAGGATAGCCCGCGATATTCTAAGTTTTCTGACTTGCAAATTGCAACAAAGCGTAAGAAAAATTTTGAATTTCGCGGACTGCCCCGGCGCTTCCCCTTTAATAAAACAGGGCAAAACGTTCAGAAAAATCAGTTCAAGTAAAACTGTTTAGATCGTTTGAACTTTGAAGGATCAGATCGAGCAAACTGAACGGTTCGTCGATCGATCAGAATATCAAGTGTAAAATGGAAACTACAATAAAAAAAAGCAGGCTTCGTTAGTTCTGCAAAATAGTAGGCATGCAATAAAACCATTGCAGACGCAAGTAAGGAATAATACAGTAGCATATAGTTAAGTGCGTTTGGCAGTGGCCTGTGGCTTTCCCGAACTCACTAAACCGAATTACAAATTAAATTATTACTTGCAATTCAAATCAAATAACACCCACATTACCCACTTTTTAAAACGCAACCGTCCATATAAAAAAACACTGAATTATTTCCAGGACCTTTTGAAAATGAAAAATCAAAAGCGCTTTCAACATCCAACATTTAAGACACCGCCCACATTATACTTTTGCATCGACACACAAAAAAATCGCAAGACATAATCTTCACAACCTTTACAATTTTTCTCATTCTAAGATCACTTATCACTTTTATACTCGAATTTTGGTTGTTGATGCAAAAGTTATGTTTTTTCCACAAGTTACCTTTCCCGTCGCTTGGCAGTCTTGTCACCGTCGTCCGCGCCCTCTACGCTAGCGTTCAACAACTAATCTAGGACAACACTTAGTCTAACAACCATTTATTACTAAACTACACGCATTCATTAGGCGATGTCGTTCGTCGAGGCTGGATCTGGGTTGATGCAGAATTTTATTGTGCTCTCTATGGTTGAGAATTATTTTATCAAATCGAAGTACTTCAAATTAGCCATTGCATACTATTTTTTTATTGTATAAAACAACAAATTTTCCAAGACTATAGATAAAAAAAAATCGAGGTAGTTAACAATAGATTGGTAGTAACAAAACCATTAATTCTAACATCGCTCAAAGTAATTTTTAATATAGAAATATAAAATTATAAACAATCAAATACTATCTTATTGTTGTTTTAGAAATATAATTTTGCATCAACCCAAAAAAACGACCAGTCAAAAACACAGCCATTGTCCAGCCAGTATCTAAAAGTACAACGTTTCGCTACAAGCCGTTCTATGTAGTACACATTAACTTGTTAGTGCTAGTCATTCTCCTGGCGAACATTGAGATTCGGATAGAAGAAAAAGATTACAACATGTAGTTTTCTTAGTGCTCAAACACATGAGTGGCACGTGCTAACTGCAAGGGCAACTGCAGTCACCGACGCGTCGGCAGCTGCCGTCGACAACGTGCCGCTCGTGTATTTAGGTACGGTGATTAAATACACGAGCGGCACGTTGTCGACGGCTGCAGTAGCCTCTGCCGCTGACGTGTTCCGCTCGTGTATGTATGAGCGTTTAGATAGGAGAGACATCCACACCAGAGCACATTACAAGACTGAATTTTTTAAGAAAGAAAATAGTTTTGTTCTTTTGTTTTTGTAGTAAAAACTTGTTTAGGGTCACTTTGCGATCTTTCTGAACGGTGAACAAAACTGAACCGTCACGCTCGGAGCGGTGACGCTGAATCGGGTACACTCGGCTCCAGTCAGTCGGTTACGCCGAGTCAATACTTGGCTCCAGTCGTAAGTATTCACTTCTATCGTGTGGTCATAAGCACACACCTTCTTATTATTTTTTTAGTTTTTGTAGTTTGGCCGTTCGAAGTCTAAAAACTGGAAAAAGTCTGTAATGTGTGCTCTCTCTTTTATGCACGATAGGACGGGTCTAGGAAAGTAAATTTCTGTCATATAATTTCGTCACTATTTTACCATATTTAAGTATATTAAAGTAGTATAATTTTATTTCTTGCGTATCGTCTCACAACACATATTTATGTTGTAAATAATTGAATACCGTTTTCGATATAAAAATATGAATTATTTTTTAATAAATATACTTTGAAAGGAAGAGCGTGGAGTAAAACTGTGAGCACACTGTGATGGTTGCGGTTTGTGGTTGAATTACAGTCCTTTATTTGAAGATCGCCGACCTATTTCAATGAATATAAGTCTTACCATGTTCGCGAGTGTTTACCAAAACATTGTCAGTAACCAATGGATTAGCCACCACAACAATTGGACTTTTAACAATGGCAGCAACTTTGAATACAAGCATGACCCAAGATATATTCATAAACAGAAATATATATCAGAAGATGTATTTATTAATAAAAACGATACATTATAAACGTAACATAACGCCTGTTATCCCCAAGGGGCTAGGCTGAGTTATACCTAAAGTACACCCACAGTTCGCCAGTTATGTTTAAATCCCATGTAATAGGGGGCGAGCCTATTGCCATCAACCGGGCACAAATCCAGACTCTGGGCTGCTAAATTCCTGATGTAAAAATCCAATAACAATTTGCCTGACCTAACTTGCTTGCTTGCACTTTGCTTTGCTTTAATTACAATACTTTATATTTAACTTCATTAGAAGGAAAATATAGTTCTATTTCAATTAAAATGTCTATTTAAATCAATATACGTACACGGTGAATTTTTCAAGTTGGCGTGTATGGCCAAATTCGAAACTATGAGGAATCAAACCCCGAAAAAATTGAAATATAGATTTTTCAAAAATCCAATGATGTTGTTTTAGTTTTCATCAAAATCGAGCCCGAGACTCTTTTGAGTACTTTTCGCTTTTCCTCATAGTTTCGGATTTGGCTATGCACTCCCATTTGAAAAATTCACCCTGTACATATCACATAAACTTAGGTTTAAGATGAAAAATTGTTCAAACTATTGTATGCCTAACATGGTGTAGCAGTGCAAACGCACACAAAATAATTCAATAACAACTTTGTAACCACTGACTCACAATAAAGATCTTTGACTTTGACGAGCGTGCACATGTGTACCACAAGCAGTACAAATTTTTTGCTCGTCCCTGAGAGCCACATAATAACCTGTGCCGCAACCACAAACGCGCATTAAAAACTAGAAGTAGATAGTAAAGTGAGAGTGCAAGGACGAGACACGACAAACACGAGAACACAACACGTAACAAACAGATGCAGACAGTTACACGTAATTGACACCATAGCACATTGATACGCGAGAGCGAGACGGACGAAGTCGTTTGTTGGAGCTCCGAACGCACGCAGAACAATACGTTCTAAACGCTTGCTTGAATGTTTTCTATATGATGGGATAAAGTGTTTATTTGAGCATCTGACACGTCGACACGTCTGTGTGGTGAGTGCGGAGCTCCTAACACTTAAGCACTATTCGTTTTATGAAGCGAGCACAACGCGGTAGGAATATTCTTTTAGTGGTGTGAGCGATAGGATTTGAGCACGAAGCTTACAAGACCTCGAAACTGAAACACTATGATAACTGAAGATTTGCTAAAACAATAATAATAATGAAAACACTTCAATGTTTCAGCTGCCAAGAGGCATTTGTTCTCAAATCCCATCAAACACATAATTCTTTCGATATAGATTTGTATTATTATTATTTATTAGTTAATATATATTTGAATGCAAGAACAGTACGGAAGGTAGTGAGAACACAGAAAGGCAATGAGCTCAGAAGAAAGGAAAATTACTTGCACGCTTAGAGGACAATCTTTGAAAGATTGTTTAAGTTTGGATATACCTATTGTAGTTATATACATTTTTATAGTTTGGAGTATTTATTTGGCTACTTAACTAACGTTCTGGGATTATTAACGAAATGTTTTGTTACAACTAGACCATAACGTTAAAAATCTCGTTTCGCTTTGCTATTTTTTGAATTATTATTTGAGGTTGTAGGATTATAATTTAATCAGGAGTAAGCGCGCAAGTACATAGATCGGAAGGAAGTTAAAATCTGTTTCATATAATAATATGTAGGTATATCTCTTTACATCCGAAGGCTCCCCTGATATGTATACAGGCCGTATACAAAAATAAACAGCTCTACACTTACACAACAATGTTATAATATCAACTTATTTTATTTTATCTGTCGTGATGAACTTTGAAGATGTTTTTATTTTTTCTCATCGCTGAGTTTTGTGATCCTACTGTGTAAGAACTATCGGGAACTTTACTGCTTTTTATTCGACGTTTATAATTATTTTAACAATCTTTCATTGTTTTTTAGATCATTTTCCTAGATTATTAAAATATTGAAATTATTAAGTTTGTGTACTTCTGGTTAGCCAGGATAAAATTATGAAAAATATCCGCCATTGCAACTATAAATAACAGTTGTCAAATACGAAACGTCAAACTAAAGCTGCAGCGATACCGACAGTGCGTACAAAGCGGGCCAGTCTTTCGCATCATTGCCTTCAAGTGTCACAGGAGATAACACAGATAATATACAACCACTACCATATTGTCATTTATTATAACCTTCAACAAAGCAGTGTATCTTAGCTACGCTACACTGGGCGATCCCACGAGTAAGCTTACGTTACGCCACTACAATTACTACCTATACTTATTACTCAATACCATTGCACCAGTCTCCATACGATATATATCAAAATATATACACTTAACCTTTACCTTAATTACAAAAAACCCAATTACACGGAAAACATAATAATCACAGCGTTCAAAATCACAAAAATTTGAAAATAAACCGTCTTTTCAATATTAAAATGTAGTGTCTTAAATACATGAGATCCTCGTTATAAAAATATCATCTAAAATATAGCAAAATATATATAATTAAAAATATACTATCACTATAGCTAGCAACATTAACAA
Source organism: Gortyna flavago (assembly GCA_963669345.1). Lineage (NCBI taxonomy): Eukaryota > Metazoa > Arthropoda > Insecta > Lepidoptera > Noctuidae > Gortyna > Gortyna flavago. The sequence continues at coordinate 2,008,049 of OY770139.1, forward strand.
TATTGAACGATAAGCAATATGTTTCCTAAAAAAGTTCCAATTAGATTTTGGGGTTGCCAGAAAGGAGATTATTTTATAAGAATGGTAACACATAACTCGTGACGTAATCACAAAGTATTAGAGCTTGGTCTGTCTGCATCTTACAGTATTTTAAAATCTTTTCCCATTTGTTCATAAAATACTATAATACTGAGCCTACACCAGCCAGGAACCAAGCAGTTAAATGTTACCAGTCTTATAAACTACAATGTCAAATAAAGCGTCCGTGTCAGACTTACGGCGAATACTTGTAAATGTATAAAAAGTAAATGCAAGCATCAGTTCTTACAAACAAATGTGTACAATATTATAGCGAACACTACGTAATTCTTATTTGTATATGGCAACCACCACTACGGTTAAACACGAAACGCTTATAAAACTATAATTAATGATCTCTCTCAGTGATTAGTTATAAGCTTATTATTTGCTTTACTGGCGTCTAAGTTTCTCTAAAGTTGAACAATTAGTTTTTATAAAAACGTTTCATAAATACATTTTTCAAGGGATAACTTCACTATTTTCCACAGAAGTTTAAAAATGAAAGAAAATCTACTGAAAATAATAAAACTCCTACTCTTTTCACTTTGACAGCTGTCAACAACCACGTTGACAGCTGTCACTTAAACACTTTAGTGAGCAGTTTTACATTTATAATTGACATGCAGTTTTACAAATATACATTAGTGTCTACGGGCATTTTACAAAAGGAGATTATAAGCAAAGATTGTCACAACTTTTGAGAAACTTGAGCGCACTAAATAACCCGGCTACCCTATCGCTCCGATTGGCTAACGAAACTCATGCGTTTTGATATGTCCAACTTTACCCTAGCGTTTGAGAATCGTTTTCAAATATAGCTGTATGAAACCAACATATGTTTACAAACTTTGAAGCTGGTAATATTTGTCTTTGGTATTTTCAGTCATAATAATTTACAGTTTAATGGGTAGGTATATTGCACAAATGACTAGATATGATTGCACTGGAAATTCTATAACTTTCATAAATTGTTTTTGATCGTTTAATGCCTTGTATTGGTGTTATTCAGCGATACTTTAAAACTGACTCCTCTCCAACCAAAATGTGCAAACATTTTGGTATTTCAGACTGTGATGGGAATGAAAGCGCCATCAAAGCCGTTAATTGAGCTTTTCTTTTAGTGAGAGCAAGCATTGATCACAAACATCTGATCTGCTGCCCCCAAAAGCATATGAAGTTGAAATGTTTGCGACCAAAATGGCATTTTTAACGTTTTGACCGCCACAGTCATGTATAGATAACAAACCAAAATGTGCCCAGCACGCCTCGGTTCGACTACATTACAGACTGACGCCGAGGGTACGTTTTTTTATTTTTTGACGTATGGCGGTCAAAATGTTCTATAAAAAATGACAACAGAGCTATCAGTCCGAGTCCACAGGTAATATTTGAGGTGGTGTGTTCCTCTCATTCAATGATTCGTTATAAGTAGTCCAAACTTTAACGCTCTTATCCACCACCACAGTTCTGTCGTGTGAGGCCCACGATCATGACAACAGGCCGGAATCGGTGCGATAGAATATCCTAAGGTTAAGTATAGACGAGAATCAAACACGCCTTGGCTTCCCGGGGCCAGGACACTCCGCCGACTTGATGATGGACGACGCGAGCGGCTCGCGCGGCCTGATGGGGTCCATCTCCATGAAGCCAGGGTTCAGGATTATGTTAGGCACTAGTTCCATTACGTCTTGATCTTCGACGTAGTCTTTGAGGTCTTAGGAAAGGTCGTGGGTAAAGTTAGTATACATACCGTCACCGAGTGTGTGTGTGTTTGTTTGTTAGTGTGCGGCCCCGCAGTCCAAGCGTGCGTTCCAAGCGAGTGCGATAGAGGGGAAAGAAGAAAAAAATCTCGAATGAATAAAAAAATTGGCAGATAGTGGCGTTCTTCATTATTAAAAGATTATGCAAAAGTCATGCGGATAGATCGAAGAGTGGAAATTCGCTCGGGATTCGTCTTTATCAGCATAGACTTTAGAGCGATTTTCTAATGGCTACTTTATGACAGCAAAATCGAAGAGACACAGTAATACTCGACACATTTTGCTGTTATAGACGAATTTCATATTTAGAAAAGGTGATCATAGGTTTTGGCATAACAAGGGATTTTATAAAATGGATATGAAATTCGTCTCTGTAGTATAATGCACTTGAGCGCTATGCCAAGCCTCTTTCTTGATGAAGATCTTCTAAAATCATAAAAATCTAATTACTATTGTTAATAAGCAAAGTTGTAAGTCGGCATTAGAGCTCTAATCACAATGCTTTATACTGTCGCTGTAGTTACGACATTTTAACAGGTCACATTTGTATCGATCAAGCACTCATCACAAAATCAAAATGGCTAGAAATTAAAATATTATGCTTTGGATTATACGCGCAAACAGAGCACGAAATTGGATACAAATAGCCGTTTTATTTATACAAAGGTTTATGTCTAGCTATAATAAAAATAATGTGTTCACGATTTCACTCGCATCGTGAATGCCTCGGATTTGACCTGAGCACGCAATATGTTACGGGAGTAAAACCGTATAATTCTTACAGACAAGTTGTTTAGTTGGAATTAAATATATTCAAAACATTATTGAAATTAAATTCAAACTATTATTGAAATTAAAAATATTATTGAATTTTTTATGGGAATTGGAATTCAAAATATTCGTATCTCGTATTGATATTTTTAGGAACTTTTTTTTGATAATACAGCACGATATTTATTTTGTCTTTTTGTTAACGTGGTCTCAGATGGCAAGAAAATATCAAATTTCTTTGGAAACACTTCTGATCCCTTAGAAAGTTAGATATTTTTTAATGGAGTTCATGTTATTCTGTCAATTAAAGATAATCTATTTTTTGTGCTTAATTTTAGGGTTATTGTGCATTTTATGCGATATATTAATAATGTTTATTTATTGCATTGTAAAGTGCCTATCCAAGCCTACCTAAGCAAGTTACTGTAGTATGTTATAATAACAAGCAGTATATAAAATGGTGGTCCTATAGAGTAGTTATAGTGGTCCTATAGTATAGTTATAGTGGTCCTGAAGTCATCACAAGACAGTGCAAGTATTTAATATTTATTGATATTCAGTGGCTATATTTATTTATTCAATGTTTAATTGGTATTATTATTTAACGGCAAGATAATATTGATCACATTTTTTTAAAATAAAAAAGCCTTTGTTTAATTGTAACGGTTTTAGACAATTCAAACAATAATTACAATTATTTTATCATAATATTATAAAGTATTATTATGATAAAATAATTGTAATTTTTTTTATTAGAAAACAAGACCAAGACAATACTAAAAATATTTCCAAGGAATTATTAATATTATTTGGAATATATATCACAATAGTATAAAAAATCACGAATATAATATAATGTCTAAACCAAAATGTTTTGGCAAGAATAAATTGTAAACTACTTAGCGGTAAAGCTTTCTTTATTCCTACATCTAAACGCTTTTTATACTAAAATATAATTATTATACTTACTTTATAGATTTGAAATGCCTTAGATCCTACGGAATATAGAATTATATATTCTCATATACTTCCCAATTATATTATCTTATAGAATTATCAATTTATAAACAGCGCGAATTTGAAATTGTTTATTTTATTAATTAAATTATTATAACGAGGTAAATGAGTTCTTATAATACGCGAATATAATTTTTTAATAGGATATATCAATTAATATAATATTTTTAATATCGTCAAATATATTACACTAAATAAATTTCTATATTTTACTGAATATATTCTGAACATTATTTTTTTGCAGTATTTTTTGTCTTTCAATATTTTAAACCTGCATAATTATTGCAAAAATGTTTTGTTTAAAGCGTAATATTTTTATTGTAACTTGTGTGATGTTAACACAGCCTTTTATCAAGAATGGCGAACAATAAATTAATATTTTAATGAAATAGTTGAAGGGCAATATAATGGTTATATTTGAAACTGTAATTTAGTTCATTATAGCACAGTTCTATTGTTATAATTGACGTCCTGTAGTTATTGGTCCGTATCCTAATGCTCATCGGAAAGTATCCCAGTATATATTTGAACACATTATCATCTGCCTAGTTTTTCCCAACCAGGTCGAGGTGGGCTTTCAGTTTAACCGGATGCAGCAGCAGCTGTAAGCATTCATTTTATTGAAGTGAAAACTTCTTTAGGCGCGTTGATCGTTTTTAGGTACAGGCAATTTTTATGGGTTTGGTTCACCGACATACTTATGTTAACAGTGTATCTGTAGCTATGCATGGTTTCTAGTTTTCACTTCTGTGTGCAGTCTCATTGAATGCCTATTCTTTTTTTCCTTTGAACTATTTTTGGGGTATTTGCCCCTGGCCTTCCCTTTATGGTCTTCGTTTGAGTTGTATTAATGGAATTTGAATGCCCTATATTGAATACTCAATCGAGTGCTTTCACGATTATTCATTCCTTCTTCAAGATACAATTCCAGGAAATTTGTTAGTCAGATTTTTTTTAATCTTTCAGGACTTAATGAGTGGTCAAAATATACTGCGTATACTCCCCAACAACCTACATAATATAACTACCTACCATAATATAGTAAATCCTCAGCAATATTACAGCAAATAGGTAACGACTTAAAGCGAGATTCAATCAATTGCTTTTTTGGTAATACAGTTATCAATATCACTATCTTAGGCATAGCACCAATCGCGTAGCGTAGAAATACTAGTGAAACGCTTAAAAATGTATATTTTTGTACCATTTCTTTATTTTATAAAAATGTAATCTATGTATTTGGAAGATTTTTGTATGTTATTAATTTCAAAATTGGCACTATTATAATACTTTTTTTTAATAATATTTTATTTATCATTTTAAATTCCAAGCTGTGCGCCGAAAATTGTAAAATTGTGCTTTTAAAGATCTAAGAATGATTAAGAATATTTTTTTATTATGCTCTTATTAAAGTCTAAGCGTTTCAATTATTGCAACAGTAGGATCATCATACTTATTTCGATTGAACTAAGTCTCATCGAACATTGTTCGATTGTCGACACTTTCGACTGTTGAAAATTCTTATAAATTTAATATTTAATAATTTAATGAACCTACCCCTACTTTTCTATTCATTAGATGAAAATATTATTGATCACCTGACCGCACGATCAATTCATTAAACATTATTATTGTTCATCTGTACTGGATACTTTTTATCAAGCTTACAACGTAAATGCATTAGCATTAGCTAACTTTTCATTATTGCTATTGGTTCATTATCGACCGGATTATTAAACCGAAGGATCAACTCAAATAGTACAATGCTCGCATGACCGATCAGTGAATAAATAGCTAATATAAATTATTTTTTTCAATGGAATGAATGTTAACTAAATTGAGCGCTAAAATCGACGAGTTATCGTCAGTCGAATAATCTGAACGCTTGAACTTAAACATGATCAATGACGGAACTTTCGATAAAATGATCAAAAACTGTTCAAAACTTACTTTACCAATGATCGAAGATTGGATCATATGATCAACATTTTCGATCACACGAAATTACACTTTTTTGTCAAACGATCAAAACTGTTCAATCGTTCAAACTCTCGAAAATTGAACGAATACTCGACTACTCTAAATCAGTCACGCTCGCATGCATCCTGTCCCGCGCTAGCCCCACATGAAGTAGAGGCGCGGCAGCGGCTTGTGCTAGGGCGCGGGCTCACCATGGCGCCGCCACTCGCGGCACAGCACGCAGCACGTGCCGGCCGCCAGCACCACCAGCGTGCCCATCACCACGCACACCGCCACCACCCACGTGCGCGCGTCGAACTGCTCCGCGCCCGAGAAGAAGTGCTTGTACAGCTCTGTAATATTTAAAGTTACATTTAATTATGATAGCTTGTTTTAATTTTGTTGCATAAATTGTTAATGTTTCACAAACGGGTGACACAGACTGACTCTGACTCATGTAACACGGGTGTCACCTACCCCAGGAGTTAAGACTTCAATTGAAAATGAAACACCTTCGTTATGTCAATACCATTTTATCTATTATTTACGGTCAAAAAGTCTATGGCGAACTCTTTAACTGTGTTAGGCAGACTTGAGTATAGCAATCTCTGAAAAACCATGTAAGTGTATTAAAATATTTGAATAAATCTTCGGCTAGTATTCCAGGGTTTTGGCGCCCACACTGGGACTAATAAAACTCAAAAGCTTATAATATGGTAAAACGTAAGGACACTACCCACAAAACTATAAATTGTAATGCATAATCGGGATTCTCTAATCTCACTTCACGATGCAATGAGGGTTTTCATGAAAATTCACGACACCAGTTGGCGCCACTTTGACAAGAGGTCTTCCAATATAAAATATATGATGTCAATCACCATTCGTTTCATTCGTTCGTTCATCATTCAGTCACGTCTAAAGAAATTATAGGCGCTTTGACACTTGTGACAGGTGGCCGGACCTGACGTCTCAGTGCTGCCATCTAGTAAACGTCATTTTTCAAAAACCCTCATTAAGACTGATCCGACTATTGGCGCCCAGCGTGGGGCTATCTTGTTGGGCGCCAATTGTTGCAAGCGATCATAATTATTGTCAGTACCTCATTAGGAGTCACAATACATAGCACACGGGGCTCCTGGTTGCCGAAGAGCGTACTAAGACGCAGTTCAGAACACTAGTTTAAATAAAAATGCTGCCTAAAACTATTAGCGCCCAGGTGGGCGTTTCGGTTAGTTGCACATATCAATATGGAGTATTGTAATGATGACTTACCAGCCTCCTGGTCACTGTACAGTGTTGTAGCAAGCACTTCTACTGGCGGTCCCGGCCCCAGAGCATTGGTCGCCCACACCCTGAACCAGTAGGACGCGTTTGTGTCTAGGTGGTACACGTCTACTTGGCGCTGAAAAGTTATTTAGAGAAAAACATTAAGTGAAAAAATATCTTAGTAATTAGTCAAAAACATTTGTGAATTCACCATCTCAAAAATTTCATGCCGTCTATTTGTCCATTACGTCGATCTTCTATCGTAAATAATAAAATCTCCTTTTACCGAATTAGGACTGATATGGTTGGGGCTGATGGGCCTCCAAGGCTCCAGGGTGCCGTTGACAGGCGCCGCTGAGCGGTACTGTGCGGTGAAGTCTATGATGGGATGGCCACCATCGCCAGCCACGTTCCACAGAATCAGGGCCAGGATGGTGGACGCGTGGACTGTCACGTTCACCAGCGGTGGCGGCTCCGCTGAAGACAAGAATATTAAACAAGATTAGACATGATTTTTAAAACAAAGAACAAACCGAAACTGGGAGCGTACAGCAAAATACCAAGTTTTGTGTTTTTGAATGTTGAAGAAAATGCGATATGCACACAAGAATACAAGTGCCACTTGGCCACTTGTGCTTCTTGAAACACAACTTGTGTTTGTGTTACACAAGACCCATTAGGTACCTGAAGAGGGAACTTAAAACCTTGTTTTAGTGGTGTTTCGATATTTGAGGCATGAATAAAAACTTTGTAAATAACAAACTGTTACTGCACTGTTACTGTTGCGTAATGACATGATCACATTTACAACGCACGGACGGACTAAGGAAAGAGAGTTACGAGTTATGAGATTTCTGTGGTATGTTATAGTTTTGAACGTCCCGAAACAACAAATCTATACTAATATAATAAAGCTGAAAACTTTGTTTGTTTGAACGCGATAATCTTTGGAACGGATTCAGATTTAAAAACATCTTTTTGCATTTGATAGTCCAGCTGGTTGATTCTGTTAGAATCTCACCGTGAGAAGTTAGGTGAAGTGAGCTGTCATCGGCGGTAAGGCCCCTCTTTGAGGAGTGGCTAGAGAGGCGTCACGGCGCCCTCACCTACCGCCTGACGCAGGTCCTCACCGGACACGGATGTTTCGGGAGGTTCCTGCACATCATCAGGCGGGAGGAAACGCCCGGGTGTTACCACTGCGAGGATCGCCCAGAGGACACGGTGGAGCACACGGTGGAGGTCTGTCCCGCTTGGGCAGAGCACCGCCGTGTCCTCGTAGAGGCGATCGGCAGCGGCGGCGACCTCTCGCGCCCGGCCCTGGTCCAAGCCATGGTCCGGGGCGAGAGGGAGTGGAAGGCAGTCACCTCCTTCTGCGAAGCAGTCATGCTAGCGAAGGAGGTGGCGGGATGGGCGAGGGAGAGAGCGGAGAGAGCCGCCCGTCCCAGCCGCCGCGGTAGACGCTCCGGGCGTCGGGAGCCGCGTGACGACTCCCGGCCACCGTAGGCGCGGGCCTGCGGACGGCGAGTAATGGGTAGCTCGCCGTCTGATCAGGACCAGGCCCGTGCCGGACGGCGCGTATGTGTTCCACGCGCGCCTCAAAGAGATGTCAGCAGATAAGGGAGTGAGCTGTCATTCCATCTGATGATATAGGGATTGATACTAATGACAGCTCACTTTACCTAGTTATCACGGTGAGATTTTTACAGAATAGCACTACAGGAGGAGGCTATACGCTATTTAACATCAAGCTTCAACCTTTAAAAATCAGAAAGAATGCTCATTGAAAACGAAGTACTCGTAACAGCGCGGGCGGGCGATGTGATGCGACGGGGTGGGTAGGGGGAACAAGAATTTCACGCGAACGAAGTCGCGGGCAGAAGCTAGTGTAGATACATCAAGTTACCTGTTATGTAAACCTGTTTAGAATTCACAGTTTCGTACTAATAATTCTTATTATTTCAAGTGCATTAATTGTGTTAAATGTAGGTCAGCCCATTGTTTGCATTCAAGTTATAATAAGAATTTATCATTTAATTATAAATGCTTATTTTTCCGCAAATAGTTTTATTTTAAACACATTTTAGTGCGTGATTTGGTATTACCCAGTAACTGGGTTGTGGAAGTCAGATAGGCAGTCGCTTCATGTACAATTCTGGTTTTCAGCTGCATCCGGTTAGATTGGAAGCCGACCCCTACATATAAGTTGGGGAAAGGCTAGGCAGTTGATGATATGTTTGTGCGCGATCGAATACATAGATGTTACATAACGTTTGTGCTAGATCCTGGGTACAGCTGTGACAGTGCTACATAAGTAAAGGGTAAAGTAACTTTGTAAATAGAACCGTACCAAACATCCGAACTAAATGCAGAACGAGAAGTTATTTTGGTGCGGCAATAAATTACAATTAACCCATATATGTTACTAAAATACACCAAAAAACCCGCCAGGTGCGACTGTGCGAGTCGGACTCGTACATGAAAGGTCGAAAGGTTCCAATACCAGCGTACAATATTAAATATATTTTTTTTTTCGCCTAGATACTCCACTGGGCTCCTGGGCTCCTAGCCTCCTTCTGCTAGGCAAAGGCCTATATATACTCGTAGTTTAACTTTATTTTATTTTTATTGTTCTCATAGCGGCAATAGAAATACACACTCTGTGAAAATTTCATCTGACTACCTATTACGGTTCATGAGACAAAGAACCTTTACGGTTCATGAGATACAGCCCGCTGACAGACGGACGGACGGACCGCAGAGACTTAGTAAAAGGGTTCCGTGGAGTCTTTGGGTACGAAACCCTAAAAAGCAACATTTGTAAAAAATTCAGCACACTACGCTACTAATATTCAGCAGTAGTGTATATTATAATTACAGTTTAATGAAACCTGGAAGGTAATGTAACTTCCTCTAGGTAACCAACGTTAGGTACGTGTGTCGTTGTCAACGTGATGAATGTTTCACGGCACATGAGTACCTGTGCACCGGCGCGACCGGCACTGATGTCCGATGTAATGGGGCAAGTGTGTTTCCGTTACGCCTGACATTTCGTATCAAGGACGTCAACAAATTGCAACTAAATCATTGTAGTTAGGTAGGTAAATGGTGGGTTTTGCTATAGAACGAATAAAATAAAATTATTTATGGTCTGATAATGAATGCAGAGTGAAATTAACATAAAATTGGAAGCCAAAAAGTAAAAAACGATGACGTGGAAAGGGCGCAAAAAACTAGTCTGTACCTCAAGGAAGAGTCCACAAAAGTAAACAGCAGTCGCTGGATATAGAAATAATGGGAGGCCTTGGTCCAGCAGGGGGACAGTACTAGCTGATGTCATAATAACATTCAGTTGTTGAGATGGTCTTATTTGGCTGACAAGAGTTTCAAGCATCGCATCCCTGGCTATCCCTGCTAAATCAAATTTTTTATTTGCTAGACTAAAATGACAGCTGCGATCGACCTTTTTTTGTTAACATGACTTTGTATATATTAGTTTTTATTTTGGTCTAGCAAATTAAAAATCTGTATTTAGTTGGATTGTAAGATCTCCCGACTGACACACATAATTATTTACATTTAACAGTATATGAAACCCTAAAATACTTGGCTAAAACTAGGGCAAAGATGATCTGACACAAAAACAGCACGTGTAAACGTCGTCAAAACCGCACGTACGCCAGTAAGTAATGACATAAAACCACGTCTCAGCGAGCAGCGTGTGAATGGGCTGCTGGAGATAAAATCTCGAACATTTTAATTCAGAGCGAAGTCAAGTACACATGCACAAAGCGTTCGTGCGTCGTTTATTAGATGCATAGCGTCACATTGCATAGCTTCTGAGTTAACTTCAATGACCGTTGTCCATCTTATAATAGAGGAGAACGAATTAGATTTTTCTGATTAAATCGGGAGAATTTCTGCCAAATAGATATAATATCATGTGCTGTAGCAGTATCTATCTCTTATTAACAGACTTTCAAAAAAGGAGGAAATTATGCATTTATCAGTGATTAGTGGGCTGATTTACAATAAGCTTTTTTCACTTGGTAGAGGAAGCTCGCGAATTGGTCCCATATAAATTTTATTAACTTTATTTAATCCACTTAGCATATGTTGATGATGTCTATGTTTAAATTTTTTTATGCCTAATGCCTAAACGAAAAAAAAAATTAAAAAAACAACACCGACTTCCAAAAAATCCTCAATGGAAGGCATGAAATGGTGGCTGTCTTTAATCTGGACTCTGGAAGACCGAAATTGGCGTTTCGTAGCTTTTACATGATATTTTACTTCCATTCTACATTTTCGCCGAGCCTCAACAATTTGCCACCAAGGACGCACGTCTCCGGCTTGCAACCGTCCAACTACCTAGTATTAAATTAAATTTGGCATTTAAACGGAATGCAGCCCACGATTTTCCGTACAAAGGACTAGTTCGTGAGTACGTGATACGAAAACGGTCCGTTATTTACGATTCCATATAAATGAAGAAACATAAAAATGGTGGCACACTTGCTAATGAGCCTGCAATCAGTTCCAGCAAATTAATGAAAAAATGAGAAAGGTGAATGAATTAGTTCGAAAACACACAGCTTAACAATTCCAAAATTAACTGCATAATTGATTGCATGGTGAATCGTGGCTACACAAATCAAAGGGACTTATTAAACATAAATACCGGTACTGATTTGATAACTACGCTTAGTACTCATAAACACGTGCGACACGCTTCAAGCGCAGAGGGAACTGCAACCTTCGACAGCATGCCGGTCGTGTAGGTATATGCACACGATCTTGAGCGTTATCGCTTCGATCAAAGCATCTTCGTTGTTATTGTTCACTTTATTTTAACCCTCGACGTTAGATATGATGATGATGTGCAACTAGTGATAAAATATCATCATATTCTAAGCTATTGGTCTTAGGTCTAGGGATAAAATATAAAGAACTCAGTAACTGGCTCGTATTGCCGTAACTGCTAAGTGGTAATAACTTTCTCGCGACCTTTACACCTACAACTGTTATAGAGCTTCACTTACTCCTAAGTGGAGCCGCTAAAAGTTTCAGGCTCGCACAAAGACATATAATACTGCTTTATCTTACAACTTCTTGTGTAATCTCACTCTTACATTATGGTGGACATAAAAGTAGCAAAGGATTAAAGCCTCATACAAATTCATGAAGGCGGAATAATGGGGGACAAAGGCAATTGTATTCAAATCGCTTCCTGAGAACCAAAAGAAAGACTTCAATTTACTGACCTACACTCCTACCCTTAAGGGTTCGAGGGTACGTACGAGTATACGTAACCATGGCCAAGCGCGTTGTAGTCTGTAATCATTGAATAAGGTAAGCAGATCTACCTGAATATCTTCATAGGAACCTACTACGCTTTAGAATAGGCAACTAGTTTCATATTTCTGACTGACAGACTCGTTGACAGTTCAAAAGTGCCTGTAAATGGTTTAATTGAAACAAATGTTGAGTTTAAGTTATTTCTAGTCGGAATCTAGCTCAATGATGCACAAATCAGCAATAAAACACCTCTTGGGGTTTTTAAAAACTGTGGCTTTTAATAGATTTCAGAGTCTATTAAGTAAACAATTAAAATACTTCCACTGTAATAAAAACAAACAATCAAATAATTTTACATTTAATTATTTGTTTTTCGGGACCCATTTGAGTCGAGTTATTCGACCTAAAAACCATTATTTAAACAATAGCAAATCGCATGCTAGGGGTGAAACGTGTCGAGATTAGCTATCTCGACACGCTTCACCCCTAGCGTATAAATAATAAAATCCGGGCGACTGCAGCCAAGCCGTCTGTTACGGACTCGCGGAGTGCGTCAGTCAAAATATTCCTCTACTTCAGTCGCGTGTTTAATAACAATAAAAGACTACACGTGATATAATGTAACTGGCTGATATGCACGTCACCACCATAGGGTTGGCAAGACATGTCATTAACTATACTTTACCGTTTATTCACGACTTCCGTCTACTTTCATTTGTGTTTGAGTAACTTGAGTTCGAAAGTTTATAATTATAAAAGCATTCGTGGCTTAATGATAACAGCCGCATGGTTAAGCTACACTTACCGCGGTGGGTTCATGGATGGATGACCATCCATCACATATCGAGATCCCTTCGAGCCTCGGAAACCACATTAGCCGTTGGTCCCGGCTGTCATTCTTTGACAATCGTTACCGCAATTCAGAAAACCAAAAGTCTGACAACCAGTCTTAAAGACTAAGTAGATTGAAAGAAATAAAGAAAAATAAGTACCTAGGTTTATTTGTCACACACACACGTGAATACAAAAAGATAAAATTAATCGAATAATAAAGAAAAATAAAAACCAAATAGATCTTTCACGAGCACGAAACAGAAATAGTCGCACGTCATGACTGTGACAGGAAGGCTTTCACTAATTTTCAGTGGTTACCCGAATAGGACGTAAACCAAGTTGATTGATATCTGCGATGTGACTCATTCCACAGTCCATACCAAAAAAATAAAGTTGATAGGTAAATTAATAGGTTCCTACCCCAGCAACCTTGCAGAAAACAATTGCAATCGGAAATACAAGAAGTATTTCTGTGTGCAGTTTCTGATTGTCAATTTATAACTTCCTTTGTCGTCGATACTATTGACTGAATCTGCTACAAGCGAATTGGATCATTAATCAATATACAGCTTCTTGCGTCCTTCTCTGATGTTATACAATAGGGTATAGGTTTGTAGGATATGCTCGCCCAGAATCCTTAATGAGGAAACAATGCGAGCATATTAATGAAATACTCGAGCAGATCGATGGTCTAAATAATGATACGAAATTAGGATGAGAATGCGGCTACTCCTAAAGAGAAATGATGATTTAGGCTTTCGTTCGTGATGCCTACTATGTGGAGAGCCAATGCTACACTTCTATACTAATAAAAGCCGAAGAGTTTGTTTGTATGAACGCGCTAATCTCCGGAACTACCGGTCGGGTTTGAAAAAATATTTTTGCATTTGATAGCCCAATTTTTAAGGAACTGGGCTATCAAATGCAAAAATTCTAGGCTATTTAACGTCACGCTATGACCCTTAGGAGCCGAGAAAATTAAAAAAAGTCAGCAACATCGAAGTTACAGCGGGGGCAGGTGATGCGATGCGACACGGTGGGTCGGGGGAGCAACAAATTTCACGCGGACGAAACCGCGGGCAAAAGCTAGTTACTAAATAAAAGAGTTTGTTACTGACATGACTGTCATTTATTACATCCAAGTTATCCCATAAAACGAATAGGCAATCGCTTGGATCGACCAGTGCGCAGAGAATGGCGATCGAACATCTCATACATCAAACCGCTAACAAAAATAAAATCATTCATATTTACATTGTCGCTACAATAATGTCCTTATTATAAAACTGAGAAAAAGGATACAAAATAATAATACCAAAATTATATCCCATCTAGGGTTGACGACTGTCCTAACTATAGTGTGAATTTGAATAACGAGTGAAGGGTTTATCAACCACAATCCGCTTGTACAGGAGTAGTCCACGTCGCGAAACCCTAATGAGGTTGTAATCCTATTAGCGGTCGGGTGAAAGTGTTCAAAATACAAAGTAGCTTATATTGGTAACACAAAAGAAACACTCGTAAACTAAGTTTTATTAGAGAATATTCACAGCTGTATTTTGACAAACATGGCTCGGTACAAAAAAAAATTAACTAAAGAATGTTTCGTATAAAGATGTCTAGCGTACGTCATATTAAATTTCCAGTAACTTCATAAAGCCTAAGATATTTTTCTGGTTATAGACAAATCCCAGGATAATTCATTCGTTAAAATCGACTTCATATTATAGACTGTACGAGGTAAACATGCAATACCTCACATACCTACCCAGTTAGATTGACAACCCTTCCCTTTGTCTTTGCCCGTAGCCAGGTAAAATGTTATAGTATGTATATCAATGAAACCTGAGCGGTGGCTGTCTCACTGTTTGTGTTGTAACCAGAATTCCAAGCTACGACCCTATCCGATACCTGTGGTCCCCTCCACTATGTACGAAAAGCGAGCGATGGACCATTTACACCAGCCAAATATTTGTCCAATGTGTGTCGGTTAAATGCCGCTCTATTGATCTGTGGGATAGGCTAGACATCCAATTAACATAGTAAACAAAATAGTGCGAATACGTTAGGAACTTCAGCTAGATTATTTGACGGAAGCAAGGGAATTAGAGACTTTATGAACGTTTTACGGTAATGTGTCGTAATGGCAGCTAGGGGAGCAGTTTGTTTAGGGCGGGTTCAATTTGATTTTCGGCCTTGATTATGAAGGTTCAATGACCAGTTTCGTTGATCGTCCACTTGGTGAACTTATTTCTACAGATAGGGATTAACGTTGAGTTGAAAGTCGTGACGAAATCATGTCACGTCACGTCATATTTAGCAAACGGTTTTGTGAGGTGTCGTGTTAACTAGTAATTGGGTTGTGGAGGTCAGATAGGCAGTCGCTCCATGTCAAATACTGGCATTCAGCTGCATGCGGTTAGACTGCAAGCCAACCCCAACATAGTTGGGAAAAGGCTAAGTAGATGATGGTTTGGTGAGGATACGGGAGTATATAGACAGATTCTGCTGCCTAACAGTATGTCATATCATAATCCTATACAATTTACGACTTTCATTCAAACTAAACGAGTGAGGAGATTTTGTAATACTTAGAAAAGGGTTTTCCCAGCCAAATCAGCAATTGTTATCGCGTAGCCCTAGTTCAACAATACGTGTCATGAACAAGCACCGTCGCCCATAATAGCGACACGTATTTATGAGAAAAATGGCCAGCGACACGTCCTCACGTCACTACGTTTAAACCACCACTGATTGTTGACCTACCTCTGTAGTCTATTGCGAAATGAAATGAAGGTGGAGGGAGGATGTACGATGCAAGGTGGGAGGTCAGCTTGTGATGGCTGATGGGTAATGACAGTCATTACGTGGCCTTCGTGTGGCGTATGCGGCTTCAGTACATTGGAGTGGCCAAGTATAGCGTTTTAGGAGGAATATTCTTGAAGCAGCTGTAGTCATAATAATATGTTATGCAGGATTCCTTTACTGAAGTTTTGAAGAAATTATTGCTTAACGGAAATCGGTATTCTTCTACAAAAAGTTTCAAGTTTCACTCTCGATAAACCTTTCAATTATTAGTATGCTTATTGGATTATTTAGATTAAGAAATAATTGCTTATTCGAGTTCTCAATACAAGATTTTTCAATTTCAACTCCATTTCCAGAGTAATTAATTGGGTATCGGGGTGGAAAGCTTGGATCCGTCCCGGTTTCAAATTACCGTAAAAACAGCGTTTTTTCACTCCATTGTCAGTTCAATAATGGCACAAGGACTCCAATTTGCAGGGAAATAATTACGTGCGATATACGGACACCAGTGACGGTATTGTGTGGAAGAAACACAGGTGGAATGCGAAATGAGCTCTTCTCTCGTTTTATGAAAAGTAATTAATTATGATTGTGCTCGTCTGAGCCGAAACCGTTCTTGTTCCCGGTAAAGATATTTTTTATTATCTGGGCGTAACCTCGATTTCGCCTGGTGGAAAGCGATGGATGAGGATTCATTTACGTGCATGTGTTTGTATATCGTAAATAGGACTCAGACATCATGTGACAAGATGATGAGCAAGCAACATATTTCCTTTTGCTTCATCAACTAAACCCGCGTTCCAAGCGCGGCAGGCGATTTATTCGCGCCGCGATTTTTTATCGTGCGATTTACGTTGAGCGTTGAATAAAATAATGCGACATACAAAGTCCTCTGACAAAAAATTGCACGTTGGACCGGGGTCAGCCTTCTAACTCCTACAAATAGCCGTTCAAAGGCAAATAAGGCTTATAGACAATATTACAAAAAAGTTTGCAAAACTGCATTAAGTTTGACTATGATTGACATAAAGGCAGCACCCAGAAACCCTGACTGTGCTGAAAACTTTCCTCTCTATAATAATATTAAACTATGATGGATGACTTTGGTGTTTCTTGGAAAATACAGAGTATGGAAACGTTTTAAATTGTTTGAAAGTTATATGGTTTAAGCATTTCTAAGAGTTAGTTTGTAAAAATTAGATGCTGACATAAAAGAGTCCATTGCAGCAAATATATTTTGAAATAGAGACAAGAGAATACACCATAAAAGAATCTGTCTGTCTGTCTTTCTGTGTGTTGCCTTTAAAAGATCGCTTTTAGCGACAACACTCATCTCTTGTCTTGCAAAATGTCTACATTTACGAGTATATCTGCAATATTTATGGTGTACATAATAAAGACTATTATATCTGTACCTATTACCACAAAAGTTTTTGTTTCAAATGTATTAAGCAGTTTGGTCTTGAGAAAAAAAAAAACAAAGGAAATAAGACATTCACTGTTTTAGGGGAGTTCAGAATAGTGCATAGGTATACTAAACGGTTGCAAGTTAAATCGTATGAAACTCGTATGATTTTATTTATGTATAATACTATCTTCCGAACGCGGATTCGCCCGCGTGGTGAATCGATGAAACTATCCTATATCCTTCGCCAGGGTTCAAAGTATCCCTACACCAAATTTCATTTAAATCGATCCAGCCGCTTCGGAGATTAGCCGGAACAAACAGACAGAGAGAAGACAAACATTTAAAAAATTGTTTTTCTGTTATAACTCCAAGTAACGTACTATATACTTTCATAATTATACATTTAGTAAAAAGCTGTTACGTTGACATTACAAAAAGACACTTAAATTTTATTTATCTGTACAGATTTAGGTATCTCAGGATCGTAAATTAAGGGCAACATCAGAAGGCCAGTTCTCGTAATTTTAAACGTTCAAAATCTAGTCGCAGTCTCATCTCAGCGACAAACAAATTTCAAAAACTTGTCAAAATGTAGGGAAATTAGAGGTATTTTTGACAGATTGAGACTGAGATCAGACTGTGAACGTTCTTAAAATTACGAGAATTGCCCCTCAGGTTTTAAGTAGGTGGTACTCCTTCATTTTTGGAGAGAAAATCCCAAACTCAACTATTCTATTGGCACTAGGTAATGTCGAATGTATCCTTGAATTTTAAAGCTATTTCCAGTCCACAAACTTCATCTAAGTACGAAAGACAGTAACTATTATAAATTCTGTGCCAGTGCTGAAGTCATAACAAAACTTTCATAAGACTTTCCTGGTGCATTCGAGTTGGGTATAAATCAGTATATAAGTCTAGGTTGTTGTAGGTATTGTTTCAGTCCTTTCAGTGTTTCATAACGATTGTAGTTTGCAGCAGTGGTGGTTATATCATGCTGCGTTGTGATAGGATTGCGTTTTTAATTACACAGTTCGACTTTCGCCGTGCGGCTGGCCGCTTACCAAATCGCTTCATAAGTCAAATCGCCACCGCATTTACCATTTTATTTATACATTACGTATTAGATGTACGAAAGTAATGTAGGTGGATTTTTGCAATGCTATGCGGCCCTCCTAAATATGCGCCAGACTTATGGGAGCATTTACGTTGGTCGTGAAAGCAAGTTCTGTGGATATCCTGATTCTATTAATGTTGTAAGTAATTGAAAATTACGCTTTTGTGAGGAAATTCCGATCGCGACTTCACCGTCTCTTCGTTCATCGTTATCTATGCTTTCGGTAGAGTTCCATCCAGATAAAACAGTATTTCGCCAGCTGCTTAATTCAACATCTGCCTAGCCTTTTCCCAGCTATGTTGAGGTTGGCTTGCAATCTAACCTGATGCAGCTGGATACCAGTATTTCACATGGAGCGACTACCTATCTGTATTCCACAACCCAGTTATTGGGTAACACGATATCTCTTCGTTGAACTGGTTGTCAGAATTTCGGGTTTCTGCAAGCCCGAACAATCTAACTAGCCCAGAAATATTTTATAACGCTTATGGTTTTCATCACTTCAGTAGACTACTTATTTCAGTCTTTATTGCTCGAATGTAAACAAGCCTTCACGCTAGGGGAACGCAATACCTTGGTTGAATCTGAAAGGTTTTATGCCGATAGATTTTGAGTGCGATATTGCTACATTTCCATACTTAGGTACCTACTGTAATAAGTTCATTACTTCGGCTTTATGTATATGGGGTTTCAATATGTACGAACGTTGATTAGCGGTCTGTGTACAGCATGTTGGTTTAGCTAATGATGTGCTCTGTGGTTTTTAAATTAGAATTGATGCAGTTGTAACCACATAATAATCACAGTGATATCTTTTAGCGAGTAGGAACACTTTTATTAAAGTTTTCCTGGAAGGAACGGAAGGAAGATTTTTTTGTCACTGAAATACATTTTTCATGAAACTAAATAAAAAATCTCCATTAAATTAAGTTGTAAAACTTACACTGGGACCTGTCCCAGCAACAACAACACACAACAACAACAACTTACAACGAAATCGACTTGGTTTTTAAACTGTGCCTTCATAGGGCTTCGAAAGTGGACTATAATAGCATAATCAGCCTATAATGTTCCCACTGCAGGGACATAGGCCTCATCTGTGAGATCCCAATGTGCCATAATCAATTACGCGGGCCCAGTGCGGGTTGGTGAATGACTCATCTCTTCGAATTTTTGGTTCTAGCAAATACCTACCGGTTTTCTCACGATGTTTTCCTTTACCATTTTGAAAATGTAATATACAAAACCAGTCTGCCTAGCCTTTTCGCAGCTATGATGGGGTCACCTTCCAGTCTAACCGAATGCAGCTGAATATCAGTATTTTACAAGGAGCGACTTCCTATCTGCCCTCCACAACCCAGCTTACTGGGTAACATATACCATATTTACCCTTGACAAATATGTTTAACAGACTTTTGGCTTTCTAACTCCCCGTAACGACTGTAGGTCTTTATAGGTGTTTGACTAATGAATGACAATCGGAACCAACGGCTTAACGAGCTTTCCGAGGCACGAAGGGTTCTTCGATATCTAAAGATACCGGATACGGACCAACGACGGCAAGCGTAGCTTAACCTGATCGATCGACCCGTCTGATTGTTATTACTTTGCCACGAGCGCCCCTTGAAAATGTAATACATAATCAGCCTATATTGTTACTACGACTGGGACACAGGCCTCCTTTCTGTAAGGAGTGGGCCGTAATCCACCACGTTTCTTATGTGTGTTTCTTATGTTTAGACGGGCGTTAAGAGCTGTGACGCAAGTTTTTTTTTTCAATATTAATACCTAATACTTCATCTTTATTGGAATAAAAACACATTTTACAAATTGATTGCGTACGTAAATAGCTAAATTAGTTACAAAACTGTGTCGTAGCTATTAAAAACTGGATGTCGCTATCATCGTTTCCATTGTAATTACGTTAATTTGTTTTTGTTCCATTTTTTAATATCTCTATCAGTCGTCATCTCAGCGTTCTCTTCCTTCTATATATATATATATATATCATCTACTACAGAATCCAGCCATCATTTTCTTTCTTCTGTTTTGGTTTGCCTCTTTTCTTTTAGATTTCGACTGTTCTGTCTTTTTAATGGTCGACAGAAGTTCAGACGACAGACACAATAGAAAATCTATTGTTCACGGTCACCGGTGACCGCGTTGGCAGTCAATGCCTTAAAGACAGGCAGTTAACATCTGTATCAGCTAGAAGGAATACCATACTAAAAAGTACCATTGACATGAAATCATGAATCACATTGGTATTTTAGGGACAAGATATTTATGTATTAATATACGCAAATCAATCGTTTCTACACAAGGTAAATTCTGATTGAGCTGATCACATATTTCATCCAATATATTCGTACTAACTTATGCATGCCATATTTAAGGAGAACGTCATGCAATATGAAATCAATTACAATGAACGCATTATATTATGACACGACACTCTTCATTCATGGTGACACGGTTGGCGCAGTGGTTGAGCGATTGACTACTGCGCAGCATGTCGCGGGTTCGATTCCCGCACGGAACAAATATTTGTACGACCTACAAGTATTTGTTTCGGGTCTGGGTGTTTTTATCTATAATATGTATGTATTTACAAAAAAAAAATGTATATAAGTAGTTTATCAGCCATCTCGTTACCATAACACAAGCATTAAGTTGCTTAGCTTGGGACTATATGGCGTTGTGTGAAATGTCCAATATTATATTATATTATTATATATTATATTATTCCATGTATTACGTATTAATAAAATTAATTAATATTCTCTGAACTGTGCGATACATCAATAAATGCAGTGAGCATGAGCGCTTCGAAACATGTTACTATCGAGATTTATCAGAAAATGTGTTAGCTACATTTTAAAACGGAGTAACATTAAACAAACTGCCATAGCATTTTCCCAACTATGTTGGGGTCAGTCTAACTGGATGCAACTAAATAGGTACCAGTATATTACATGGAGCGACTTCCTACCTGACCTCCACGACCCACTACTGGGTAACTGGGTAACACGATACCCCTGTAGCGGTATCTATAACGCCACATGCGCCTACGCCACATGAACAACGCTCATACTGACGTCACGCAAAATCCTGCATCTCGCAAGCAGAGT
This sequence comes from Gortyna flavago, assembly GCA_963669345.1. Classification (NCBI taxonomy): domain Eukaryota; kingdom Metazoa; phylum Arthropoda; class Insecta; order Lepidoptera; family Noctuidae; genus Gortyna; species Gortyna flavago. Next base: position 2,029,496 of record OY770139.1, read on the forward strand.
TTACCGCGCAACTAGCATAGATACAACGGCCCGACATGAATCATCGGGCAGTTGCCCACCAGACACAACACTCGTCTGGTCGAAGGATCCTCCCTTTTCTATGGAGTATGAGTGAACTTTACAACCTGTTTCTCATACCTCTCTACCCCTTAGTAAGACTGGTTGTCAGATTTTTGGGCTAATGCTGGCTGTAACGACTGTCAAAGATCTACGAATGACAGTCGGGACCAACGGCTTTTAACTTGCTTTCCGAGGCATTACGTCAAATTCACAGATTAGTGTATTCAAAGAGAATTTTATATGAACTTGGCTATAAGCTCCGCTACAAACCTTGTCGATTGATTGATCTCTTCAACACGTATAGGTACGACATCAGCTATTCTCGCACAACTTGTGAATGCGAGAGTATTGTACTTGTGAATTATTGCACTGTTGACCCGTTAACTATTCCTAGCTGCATCGGCAGAAGCGAAAGGGTCATAAAATATGAATCGGCAGCAGCTGTTCTATTTCCTAAATGACAAACAGTTGTTTCTAAGAAATACGAATCACTAGTATATGCATAATCCGCCTAAAACGTCCCTACTGCTGAGACACAGGCCTCCTCTCTGTGAGAGGGAGCGGGCTGTAATCTACGCAGGCCCAGTGCTTGTTCGTAGATGTCACGTGTCTTCGAATTTTTGTTTCTAGGACACGCCAGTTTTTTCACGATGTTTTCCTTTACCGTTTTGAGAGCAGTGGTGATGAAATTATTTACATAAAGTAAAGCGCTTGCCTGCCTAGGTTCGAACCCACGACCTACAACTCGTAAGTCGGGGCCGTTACCACTGCGCCACCATTGCTCTCGCTAGTATAAATGCTGCAAAAAAGAACGAAGACTAATCAGTGAATCTATGTTTACCTTTTCTGTGTGAAAGAGGAAAAAAATTGCACCAAAACCAAGTAACATGAAACAAGGGAAGGCAGAAAAAGAATGGTCCCTTTCCATCCCCACCACAAGCTTCATTAGGGACGTTTCCGGGATAAAACGATGACACGAGCAAATCAGAAACAATCAATGAGCGAAGGGAGAGAATTCGCAATGTAGGTAAGCCACAAAATCCCTTTAAAAGATACCATATATCAAGCTAGATAAGGCTGTATAGGAAATATTCCTAAGATTCTCGCAATCCATTGTCCCCCTACTAGCCTCATTTTATCAGATTGCTATTTGTGTCGCCTGGATTTGTATTGCTCTCATTGTGTGTAATAGATTTCCTCTCACACAATGCACACTTTAAACTGCTCTCTAGGGGTGCTACAACTGGATTGCTAACTTTCAAACGGTCGAAGCCGATGAATTATTTAGTATGGTTGTTTGAAAATTTATTGAAAGTGGGCGAAAAAGAGTTGTTTGCTGAAGGTGTTCTCTTTTGCCTTTTCTATGCATATTATAAATTGAAGTCGGTCGTGTCTGTCTGTGTGACCGTGTTGTTCTTCGAAACTATGTAACGGATTTTGATGCGGTATTGCGGGTCGCTAATTGCGTAATAATAACAAGAGATAAATAATTTATTAGACATCAGAAGACCACGATAGCCGAAGCCGTATTGGTAAAAATATCTTATACAATACCAAAAATAACATACATTGAAGGTGATAAAAGCGTCCCGGGAGACCATAAAGTCCACAACGCATTTTTTTTAATACATTGTAAACCTCCCACAATAGGATTAATATCAAAGCAAGATTTGAATTAAAATAATAAAGTCGGAATGGCGTTCCCTGAAGTGAGTATTATTTAGCGGTAGACGGCTTGTGGCTTATTAAGATGATGATGAAAAAATTTACATCTGGTAAAAGGCTGCAGTGCTATCCAAAGTAAGACCCCCCTTACACCGTTTGTCCATCCGCCACCGTCAACGGGACGTCAACGAGAAATGAAACGTGAAGTGTCGCGTAAAAAAATTTATGTATCGCTACTTCGGCGCCGTCATCTCGTTCTCTTTGACGTCCGGTTAACGTGGTGGTAGACAAATGGCCTAAGGAAGATGTCAAAACAACTACCTACCGAGGTTAGACGTTAGTAGATGTTAATCTGAGGAAAAAGATTAGCTTGAATGCTGATTAGGTCTGCAACAATGTTCTTTAGGTCACGCGCTACCGTTTATGTACTATGGTTTTTTTTATTATTGTAAAGGCTAACAATGGACTGAATAATGAGATTTATTTTCAGTTGCGGCGGTAAATGTTACGGTTTTCATACATATTTCTTATATAAGAATTGAGAACACGTAGAATGCATCACCAGCATAATCAGCCTATAATGTTCCCACTGCTGGGACACAGGCCTCCTCTTTTCGAGAGGGAGTGGGCTGTAATCTAACACGCGGCCCGCGTGCGGGTTGGTAGATGTCACATGTCTTCGAATTTTTGGTTCTAAGACATGCCGGTTTCCTCACGATGTTTCCCTTCACCGTTTTGAGAGCATTGATGATGAAATTATTTATTATTACGCACGACCTACAACTCGTAAGTTGGGGCCGTTATCACTGGGCCACTACTGCTCTGCATCACCAAGCTTTAAGATAATCCTAGATTTTTCTAAAGTTTAACGGAGGATTTCTAAGTTATACTGAATTCAGCTGCCGTTTAATATCACTTCTAAAAGAAGTGCTGGCTAGCTGGTGTCTGTAAGTCTAGAAACGATTGGGATCTACAGCTAACCACTACCCTATACTTTGATTCTTATCTTGACATCGATTGATCTGTGCAATTTCACTTTAGCGAAGCGAACTGACCCTGGTGTGGCATCAGACATTTTTATTAGAAATTCGAACTGTATTTTATTAAAAAAACTGCAAGTCTGCCATTGGCAAAAATTTGCATTACTTTTACTGGAAAACCAACGCATTTAAGTATCAGCTTGCTAGTATAAATAAAGCGTTTAATTCCTACCGCTTTAAATACCAGAGGAAATACAAAACGAACTGCAATAAAAACCGCAATACCAGTCCAACTACAGTTAAAATAAAAAAGTACTTATTGCTCATATTTTCGTTCTGCGGAATAAAACAGCGCTTCAAAAGCTACTTCGCTTGAAGCAGCATAATTAATATGCGCTGCTGTGTTTAAACCTTTAAAGATCGCATAATCCTGTAACAGGTGGCTACTTATTGAGCACTAAGTTCAACTTGACGTGAAATTGATACTTGACGACGATGAGTTGAATGGTTGAGCATGTCATTGAGAGGGGGGCTATTGAAGCATGGCTTGAAACAAGTGGGAATTATTTGAGCCGTTTTGTGTAATCAACTTTTCGTGCGGTGGATTAAGGTTAAATCCCAATTGCACCACAAATCACCTACTTACATAACATAACATCCCGGCTCTTTTCACCGAAAGGTTAGGCAGAGGTGTACATATTTACTTTTTCGTAGCCTATAGTACACCTATATTTCGTCAGTTATGTTTAAATTCCATGTAATAGGGGGTCACCTAAATACGTTTAGTGCTAACATGTTTTAATCATCATTCTGTCTTATATTATTATGTGGACTTCGCACAGGAATATCACAAACTAAACTCAGCACACTCGTTTTTCGTTTAGCGCTAAACGTATTTACTGATTTATGATGTAAGCCGGCCCTAGTCTTTTCGAAGTTCGGTCTCATCATTCTAATCTATAATCTTTTCAACTCAGCTGTGTTTTCAGGACTACAATTCCATCAATACAAAATATAATTTATGTGTGTACCTCACTCACAAAGATGACTCAGAAGTGTGCGAGTTGGGTCTCCTTGTTAAATAGAAATCTGTCATCTTACTGTCAAAACTATTGTCATTTATTGAGAACATCCTGTTTTCAATCGGACAGTTTCAAGATGTGTACAAAATCGACAAGTGAAAAGGTTAACAATGTTGTCTGGTGTCCCAATAACTAGAGCTTTTCACTATGTCAATAATTATAACAATGAATATTTGTAAATAGATATAATTCAAAATGTAGCGAACCGTAAATAACTTACGAAACAGTAGCGAAACTAGAACATCACTAAACCGCAGGTCGGGATCTGATACTCCGGCAATTATATCAAACTGTAGCACAAACTTCGTTAGTCATGTAGGATTGCGCCGCACATGAGTAAGCTTACGAAGTTTAGAGAATATTGAATGGGTAGGGTTATTTTAGTCAACTATAAAAGTGACGTAGGTTAGCTTTTCATCTTTCAGGTCAGCCAAAATACCCTTAAAATAATATTATCTCATCTGCCAGCTCCTTCACGGCTGTCAAAGATCCACGAATGACAGCCGTGACCAACGGCTTAACGTGCTTTCGGAGGCACGGAGGGGTCTTGGTATGTAAAGATGGTCACCCATCTACGGACCAAATGCGGCAAGCGTAGCCTAACCTGATCTATCGACAAGTGCGGCTGTTATTACTTAGCCACAAGCCCCTTTAAATAAAATAAAACAGTTTATTTGCACTTCAAGTAAAAAATATGGTTTATTTTAAAAATAGGCCAAAGGTAAGTAAAGTAGTATGTTAGAGTTGCAGCCTTCGTTAATTTGATATCTTATAATCATAGGTATCATCGCCCACCGCTTTTTTCATTGTGAATTATTTTGTGTATTAGCCATGTGTCCGGTGGGATTCCACATCGGCAAAAACTTTTATCACCTTTTCAACCCGTTTAGGGAAAAAATCCTTTCTTAGTGGTCACCGTCGTTATAATAAGGAACTCTTGTCAAAATTTCATGCTTCTGGACACAGCGGTTTAGGCTGTGCGTAGTCAGTGGATTAAAGGTTTTTATTAATTAAGATCAAAAAATGAATTGAGAACATAGACGTGAGATAATTTTCGTTTTCGCGTTTTTCTTTTTTTTTTTTCTTTTTGCTCGGATTCTAAGAGTCCTAGTGTGACGTTAAAGATTAGCATATAATCTTCCTCAAGAAAAGGGCTCCATAAACAAATGTAAAAAAAAAACGAATTCCAGAAGTTCCAGAGATTAGCGTGTTCAAACAAACAAAGTCTTCAGCTTTATTATTAGTATATGCTAGGATTAAAGAGGGACACCAAAGGAAAGGCCGTTCTACGGATTTCAATAATACGTTTAGTATAGATAATAAACAAACAATGTAGTCCAAATGACAATTTGCCCCAAGAGACTCACAGATCATTTGGAATAACATAAAAAGGACAATTTGTCTCGAGGAGTTTCGTCCATTAGAAATGGAAATAATAAGGTACAATTAGTATTCCAGACTTATTCGAACAATGTTTTATTTATTACTAGCTGACCCAGCGAGCTTCGTACCGCCTAAATGTATAAGAAAATGAATTATCTTCACAATTTTTTTTTCGTGAACTTTTCCCATGATTCAATAGTTATTTTGCTATTCAAATCCAATAAATCAAAGATTATATAAAATCGGTCCTGCCATTCTTGAGTTATAAATGGTGTACCTAACTGATCCGACTTTGTTTTATATATAGAAGATTATAACTTTAGTAGGGATAAAACAAAAGGGCTTACAAGTGTCTGTGAAAGTATTGAGATGAGGAAAAAGTTTACGGTATAAAGTTTACGCTTTTAATTTTTTTCAAGCATGGATGTAGCACTTAATTGTGTCTAAAAGCATTTACTTTTGAATTCTGAAAGCCTACTTAATTGAATCGGTCTTCAACGTAAGTACTTGTAACTTTGGTCGAGCAATTACAAGATACATTTAATTACTTAGCAGTATTTTCAGCTGTATCCGGTTAGACTAGAAGCCGACCCCAACTCTGATGGGAAAAGGCTAGGCAGATGATGATAATGATGTAGGAATTGGCAGATCAATATTATAGACGAAAAGTGGAGTATCACTAAAGTGATCTTGCCCTGCCCTAAAAATGACTATGCAGGTTGGGCCTCTGTGACATGATCGGGATTTAAAAATTCCGGGCCTTAGTTGTAAATCCTCGGTTGTCAAAAACTACTTCGTATGATATATAAACCCTGCGGTGATCGGGAACTGATGGTGGGATCGGAGGGCGGATCAACGTCCTTAGCTGGGACTTGGCACGTTGGTGGTCAATAGAGAGTGGTCGCTCCTGGACTTAACTGAGGCAGATGGACAGTTTCGGGAGCCGTATGGCACAAAATGTGGGTCTATAAAATGGTACTCACTTCGCACAGTAAGATTGACTCTGTCGACGTACGCTGTCTCGTTTTCTACTGAACACTCGTACAGGCCTGTGTCATCTACAGCTATGTTTTTAAGCAGCAAACTGCCGTCGCTCTGCAACAATACAGTATATATTTATTTTACAATTGTCATCTTATCAACATATGGCGGTGAAGCCAAGAAAAGGTCCTTCTCTTGCAAGGGGTACAAACTGCTGTCGAGTGCTCTTAAATATGACTTCACGAAGTCAAAATCAAATCATTTATTTCAAGAAGGCCATTAGGTAAAGGGCACTTTTGAACGTCAAAATTTGCAAGAAAATAGAATTGATTCTAGTTGCCTCTTCCGAAAGACAGTTTCGTATGGAGAAGAAAAGGCAAGAAACTCTACAGTTAACAATTTTAACATGTTTTACAATATTTTGTATACATTAACTAAAATTAGTATGGTTACAAAGTATTAAATATTAAGCAATGACCTACAAGCCTTGGCCATATTTCTTATCAGTTTATTAACACTTCACCATCATAACAATAAAACTTCTTTTGTGTCTCGTTTAGGGTCCCGTAAAATTTTAACTCCAGTGGGCTAGGGGTAAGTTGCTTTATCAATGAGAAGAAGTGTTCGCCAAAGCCTTACACGTACTGGTGATTCCATGACTTCAATGAAAGTCGTTAGTAAGTATTGGGCAACGTCCAGTATTCAAGGGTTTTATGGAAACAAGGCCCTTAAATTTTATAAGTAGGGATTAATTGCTACTACAACATGTAGTTTGGTAACTAGCCAGAAATATGTATATAATCAGAAATACATAAACATTACATTGTTTTTGTTTTTTTGCTGTTGCCTAGATACATTATTTTGTCCCATTTTCCTCAAAAATGAAGGTATAAAAGCCAGAGTTGCCTTGTATTCGACGTATTGTGTCGTGTTTGGGCACATTCGTATTTCGTCTCGATAAATGATAAATGATAAATGATAAATGATTTTATTTTGTAAGTAGGTTTGTACAAACACTTTTACACGTCAATCATATTTTTTATAAAAAAAACTAGATGAGGTCGGCGTTTCCTATCTGACTACTCTGAGAAGAAAGGCCGAAACAAACTCAGAGGTCACAGTCTCTTTTAAAGTCCAGACATCATAATCTTGGTCAGGTTATATGAAGACCATGTAGATCGATGTCTGAGATGGTCTTTTGAGGAAAGAACCACACAGATTGAGAGGACCTGTCCAGTCAGTGCACGCATTTGTCAGAAATCGTGTAGCTCAACTCAAAACTTAAGGAGCTCAACGATTCGACGAACAATACCAAAGAAAGGACATTTGGGTAGGCCACATAAATTACTCAAACTGCCAGACCTAGACAAAAACTAACACAACAGAGAGAATAATAAAAATTAAAAAAATGTGACCCACATTGTCTTCACATGCACAATAATTAAAATAATATAATACTTTACAAAGTAAGCAAATGTCATTGTTTAAATAAAATTCATTAATGTCAATGTGTACATAGAAACAAAAAAAAATAATTAAAACATTCAAAATGTAAAAAAAAAAAAAAATTGGAAGCAGCTCAATCCCAAGCCTTTTTGTCCTCAATATAATCTTTAACGGTATAAAAAGCTTTCTGGCACAACTTACGTTTAATGAATGATTTGAATTTATTAAGGCTTAGATCTTGAACGTGGCTTGGTAGTTTATTATAAAAGCGTATACATTGGCATCTGAACGAGCTACCTATTTTCTTGAGCCTTGTTGTAGGGATAACAAATTTGTGTTTGTTCCTAGTATTTATATTATGGACATCACTGTATTTTTTAAACAATTTTATATTTTTATGGGCATATAAAAGATTTTCATAAATATACTGAGAAGGCACAGTCATTACATTAATCTCTTTAAATTTGTCTCTGAGAGAGTGTCTCGGACTTAATTTATAAATTGATCGAACAGCTCGCTTCTGCAAAACAAAGATGGTCTGAATATCGGCGGCATTTCCCCACAATAAAATACCGTACGACATTACACTATGAAAATAGCTAAAGTACACTAAACGGGCAGTCTCTATATCAGTTAAATTACGAATTTTTCTAACCGCGTATGCTGCGGAACTTAGCTTTTTTGACAATTTATCTACATGTGGTCCCCACTGAAGCTTAGCATCCAAAGTTATGCCCAAGAATACTGTGCTGTCTACAGGATTCAATTCCTCGCCCTTTATCAACACATTAGTTTTCACCTGCCTAACGTGAGGTAGCGTAAACTTAATGCATTTGGTTTTTTTCTCGTTTAGAAGCAAATTATTGACATTGAACCAATGGACTACTTTCGAAATCGCGCTATTTACATCGTCAGTAACCAACTGCTGACGTTTAAGTTTAAACAAAAGTGAAGTGTCATCTGCAAACAACACTACATCATGATTATCCTTTATAAGGTACGGCAAGTCATTAATATAAATAAGAAACAAGAAAGGGCCAAGAATTGAACCCTGTGGGACTCCCATTGTTACTATAGATCCGGGTGATCTTTTCCCGTTAACGTCAACTCTCTGAATCCTTTTACTCAAGTATGAAGTAAGAAGATCCAGAGCAGAATTCCGGATCCCGTAGTGGCGGAGTTTCCTGATTAACGTTTCATGAAGAACGCAATCAAATGCCTTGGACAAATCACAAAAGATGCCCAAGGCATCGCATTTATCTTCCCATGCATTATAAATATGTCCTAAAAGTTCAACACCGGCATCAGTAGTTGAACGACCCCTTGTAAAACCGAACTGTTTGCTATGTAATAATTTATGTTTATTAAAAAATCTTTGCATTTGATCTAAAATTAATTTCTCAAAAATTTTACTAAAGGTAGGTAGTACAGAAATAGGTCTATAATTAGTGGGGTCCGATGTACTACCTGATTTAAACAAAGGTATTATTTTACTATTTTTCATAAGGTCAGGAAACTCCCCATTGTCAATACAACTATTAAAGATAAGAGCTAGAGTAGGTGCTACAATGTCAATAATAGACTTAGCAACTTCTACAGAATTACCCCACAGATCTGCTGTCTTTTTTACATTTAAAGTGTGAAAGGTTTTAATTATATCTTTACAGGTAATATATTCAAAATGAAATTCCGAATCGCAAGCATTAACATTTTCCTTAAGCAAAGACTCAGCAACAGAAGGTGATGAGTTTAGGGATTTAGTAGTTGAAACGGGAATATCTGAAAAGAAATTTTCAAATGCCTCGGCGACTTGAGAGTCTGATTTTATTATGTTGTCATTAATAGACAGGCTGTAGTCAGTATTTCGGTTACTAGACCTTATCGTTTCACTATTAATAATGTTCCAAGTCGTTTTGATTACATTACTGCTGGTTTTAATCTTTGAACCCAAATAACGTGACTTGGCCATATAGCAAACTTTTTTAAATAATTTTGAATAATTTCTAACATACAAATTAAATTCATCAGTTTTAACATAAGTCCTTTCATTGTACAGTTCATAAAGCCGAGTTCTACTTTTATGAATACCAGTGGTAGCCCAATCACTGAACGATGCATTACTATTAACCGAGATAGTCTTGGGAATAAAGGTGGAGTCAAATTGTTTACAGTATATATTAAAAAAATTATCATATAGATGATTAGGATCATCATGAATCGACAAAACTGGTAATTTATTATTTAGTTTAACTTTAAAAGCCTCCAAGCGACTTGCAGTTTTGGGGTTAACAGTGATATCCTTTTTAGCCACTTTTTTGTTTTCTTCTTGAATAGTTATCCTTTGCCCGCAATGATCAGAATCTAGTAAATTTATAATTTCTTTGTGGCTTGGTATAATATCTGTATAAATATTGTCTAAGCATGTGGCACTAGTAGGGGTTATTCTTGTGGGCTCTAAAAATAGGTTTACAAGATTGTAGGACTGGAACAGACTCAAAATTTTTCTACAAGTACCTGAGTTTTCTAATAAATTGACATTAAAATCACCACAAATGATAACGGACTTGTTTGAGTTACAAATCCTGTGTAACACTTCATCCATTACCTTTTCAAAGCAGTCATACAATCCTGAAGGGGGTCTGTACACACTTAATACAATAGAGTGCTCCAATTCTATACAGGCAATTTCAACTGTTCGCTCAACAGATAGGCTCACAATATCGGTACGGTCTTTAAATTTGAGCTGGTTATTTACTAAAATCAATGAGCCACCATGTATAGCATTTATTCTGCTGAACGAACTACCAACCTGGTGATTATTAAAATTGAACAAGAACTGGTGGCTTTTCAGCCAATGTTCTGTTATACAGAGAATATCAATACTATTAAAATTCATAAATAATTCTACTTCTAAATCTTTGTTCATAAAACCTTGAATATTTTGATGCACCAGGTTGATACTATTTACTGATATACCGATATCCACCTGTGACCTCCGAAATATCGCGTGATACCACAAAACTACTTTAATATGGTACAGGCTGTGTATTTATAAACGAAGTCTCAATATTTTTCAGATTGGGTTCTATTTTTGTTTGTTTAGGCGTCAAAACGTCGGAAATTTTTAAGACTGTATGTCCAAGGCTAAGCGGGTTGTAATAGACATTAATTGACGTTTTATTCCAGTCAAAGCTCTAAATGCATTTACAGCATCTAGAATACTGATGTGTCAAAACGAAAACCTAAGATCCAGGCAACTTAAGTCTAGTTAACATTGAGTTCTGTTCCCAAAGACCAGGATTTTTTGTTCCAAAGGACAATAATTGCAATCTTTAATGCTTTTATTACTGCCGGAATGGGTTGGCTTGCTTTTCAATAACTTGCTTTTGTACGATAAGGATCAACTAACGGAAATTGGTTAGTGCTGGGCCAGTGGGCGTCAAAGTTGGACTACTGACCTATTTAATGCACCGATTTTTAAGCCCAGCCTGCTTTTAGATTTCATTGGCACGGGCCATTGACGTATATATTACTAAAATCATTGGCACTGACGCATTCCAGTATACGTATAGTATATACTTACAGTCCTTGAAGTTTTAAAAGGGGTTTTAGAACTGCAAGGTTTTGTTAGCCTTGTAGTTTCGCAACCAATTTTTGGGGGTGAGGATTTGGCATGACAGATTTATGAAGATGTGGTGGCAAACACGCGAGACCCTTTATTGAATACTTTCTAAAGGTACGTATAATATACACTTACGTAGGGGATTGTCCCCTACGGAAGTGTATAGTATACGTACCTTTAAGGGGCTAAGCACACGCACGGGTCGATCGATCAGGTTAAGCTACGCTTGCCGCGGTTGGTCCGTGGATGGGTGACCATCTTCACATACCAAGACCCCTCCGTGCCTAGGAAAGTACGTTAAGCCGTTGGTCTCGGTTGTCATTCGTGGATCTTTGACAGTCGTTACGAGTCGTCAGAATCCCGAAAGTCTGACAACCAGTCTTACCAAGGGTTATCGTATTACCCAGTAACTAGGTTGTGGAGGTCAGATAGGCAGTCGCTCCATGTAAACTACTGGTATTCTGCTGCATCCGGTTAGATTGGTAGCCGACCCTAACATAGTTGGGAAAAGGCTATAGGCAGATGATGAGGTACGTATACACATATCACTTAAAGGCCTTGAAGTTTTCAGTGTCTGCAGAACTGCAAGGTTTTGGTAGCCTTGAAGTTTTGCAACCAATTTGTGGGAGTGAGGATTTGACATGGCAGATTTATGAAGATGGCAAGGCAAAAACGCGAAATCTTTTATGGAACACTAGTTAAGTATATAAACTATGTCTTACTCAACGAGTTTGTTAGAGACTGAATGTCTACTCCAAAAACTGGTATCTTTCGAGGGTGCCAAAACTAAACAACTGATTCACGCTTAAATGAAGAAAGACGATCTAGAACCAGACGGAGATGTCACTAGGTCAAAGACATTGTAAATTGATCGATCACATAAACCGACGGCTGTCATTTACAGCCGAGCTCACAGCTGTCATAAAGTGGTAAGTGAACAAAGTAGAATTTACGGCAAAGCCATTACGTGATTAATACCCGTAACTTAATTCCTCCAAACATAAATATTGGCGGCCGAACAGCAATTTTGACGCCAAAGTTTAGACAGTTAACTGAGAGAATCAGGTTAACGGGTATTAACGTAATCTGTGGACCTAAGTGATCTAAGATGTAACAACAGTGCTAATAAATCTTGTGCACAAGCTTGCACAGACTTGGAACAGTAAATTCTAATATTACAACCAAGGGACATCTAGTTCTTAATACGGGCTTTTAGCATTTGTAGCAGTAGGTATACAAATGAATTTAGAGCAGCCATAATTATGAGCATAGAGAGCAGCGGTGTCCCAGTGGAAACGGCCATGACTTACGAGTTGTAGGTCGTAAGTTCGAACCCTGACAGGCGCTTTACTTTGTGTAAATTATTTCATCACCACTGCTCTCAAAATGGTGAAGGAAAATATCGTGAAGAGACTGGGCACGTCCTCGAAACAAAAATTCGAAGACATGTGACAGCTACCAACTCGCACTGGGCCTGTGTGGTGGATTACGGCCCAGTCCCTCTCAGAGAGGATAGGAGGCCTGTGTCCCAGCAGTGGGAACATTATAGGCTGATTATGCTATATGAGCATTTGCCTGTGACAGACATATCAGTCATCAGTATGCTATATACATATTACTGCAATTAGCAAATGGTAGAAATGTTCGGCAGTCCATCCTACCCCCTCGTCTGTTAGACAAGCTAATTAAGTTCGGTAACAATAGAAAAAGTAATTGAGTCTCATCAGTGACAGTTGAGCTCGTGTGTGTTATGGCATTGATTTCCATACGTTCTATCGCCACAGACAAATTGTCCATCGTCTGCTCAGCGCTTAACTATTTAAGCACACAATGAGATGTTCCTATCAATTTCGCTGGTATCTTGGCTACCTTTTACTGCATCCATCGCAGGTTCTTCAGAAAGCTTTAAAAATACTTTTAACGACATTCATCACATCTATTATTGTTATGCTAATCATAAGCACTCTAAAATTTAAAGTGGAAAAATTCACATGAAAAGCAATAAGAATCATAGCCGTAACTCAATTCTGCCAAAGCCAAATATTTGCTAAGGCAATTTTAGTGGCACCGGCACCGTTTAGGCGAAGCTTCGAATTATGTAGGCATCGGGCGGCCTTGGTTCAAGCCTTGAACTGCGATCGATATGGAGTGGCCCACGTCTGCCGGGCCTAGGTGTCAACAGTTGTATATAAATACCATGTTACAGCACTTTATCCACGGAAATATTTGTGTAAGTACACAGCATATGTCGCGAGGGACACCGGCAAGAATTTGCATGCAAACGAATAGGTTAAACTATGCAGCCCTGTGCCGTAAAGTTCATGGTTCAGGTTAATCTATGTTTAAGAACCATGTTTGTTTTGGTTGGAAGATTTTTTACCCATTCTAGATATTTTAGCTTTTGAAACTGTCTATCTAATTGATGTTATTGAGTAAGTGAAGGTCTCTAACAGAGATGTCTGAGAAATTTGTTAGGCCCTTTGTACACCACAGGGTTTGTTTACGGTATGGCGTATAACCCGTGCGCGTGTCAACAAGCTTCCATAGTGATCCATACAACACTGATGGCCGTGCCTACACGCGGCGAATAAACCGTAGTTTTTCACGGCAAGAAGAACGTGTATGTACGAAGGGCCTTATAGGACACCAGAATTCTTTATTTTTAAGTTCAGTACCATGTTCCAGCACTTTAGCAACGGAAATAGTCGTGTGAGGGACACCTTCAAGAATTTATATATAATAGCGAATAGATTAAACTATGCTACCCTATTCCGTACAGTGGTTAATCTATGTTGTGTTGTGTTTGTTTTTGCTATAGTTTATTAGCATAGACGAACAACAGAGGTCGATGATGTGATCTGTGGCCCATTCTATTGATATTTCTTTATATGTATTTTGCTTTGTATGTTCAGACATAATTACGTCATATGCATTTAGATGTATTTGTAAAATGCATTTATATGTATGTGACGATCTAATGATCTGATGTGTAATGTGAATGCTAATGTATATTCTTTTGTTTGCTTAGGTTTGCTGTACCTAATTAAGTTCTTTTTTTATTTTATTAATTATGCGGATAACGGTACTGGTTGCGTTATTAATTAAATGTTATAATATCTCTGTACTAGTATTAAGCATTATTACGCAATTGTTTGTTGTCCTGAAGAAAAAAAAAAATAAAAATAAAAAATAAATAAAATTTCAACTTATGAAACTCTATCCGGAACATAGAGACTATTGATGTTTTTTGGTACGTAAGTCAAGGTTTACAATAGATATGTAGGTATGAGTAATAACTTTGAATTATGAAAGAAAACTTCAATCAATCTGCCTAGCCTTTTCCCAACTATTTTGGGGTCGGCTTCCAGTCTAACGGGATGCAGCTGAAGGAAGGAGAGAACGGAGGAATTTCTTCATCTGATAACATCTTGTAATGCAGATGTTAATTACTGCTAATTATAGGCTTTAAAAAGAAGAGCAGTAAATTAGTAAGACAATAAAACATCTAAATTACAAGATATTATCAGAAACTTCAGTGGTATTCAGCTGCATCTGGTTAGACTGGCAGCCGACCCCAACATAATTGGGAAAAGGCTAGGCAGATTGATTGATAACTTATCTGAAACTTCTATTAGGTACCCATGTTTACAAACATAGTTGCATAACCTCTCTTTGTATGGCGATAGCGCTTACATAACTAAAACCAGGTAAGTAGTTACATTCAATTTAAACTGGGTAGTAATCTGTTATCACATCACGATTGATTTGATTAGCTATTACATCATAGTCATAAAATAAATCGTTTTGGAGTGGCAGGCAGTAAACAAGCCCACAAACTCAAGTTTTTTATCACTGGCGTAAAATGGCTGTATTGGTCATTGTGTACATGATTTGGCACACATTATATGGGGTGCTAGTCGTTTGCGAGAGTTTTTCTCGGTTTAAGTCGTGTGGTGTCGTTTGTGTGTCGTGTCGAGTGTGTGTCATGTCGTGTCACGTGTGTATTATTTTGTGCCATGTCTGTAGTTTAATGCTGGACACGCATGTTTCTTTCAGAGTGTAGCGGGTAATCAGAGTATGATATTTAGACAGGTAAAAGATAATTCAGACAGGAATCTAGTTGACAAGGCCCTTTGTCGGGGCTGGATAAACACTGTTCACTACCTCAAGCTTCGTTTACTGTTGGAACTGCCATTCTTCTATAAATCAATGAAGTATCACTTGTCAGTGATGGATATTTTTCTGTGAAACTTTTGACTTCGCTTCTCTGTATATTTCAATATATCATCTTTCCCTTTAATTGGTCTGTGTTCATTGTCCTTGGTTGCCTCCATTTTCAATACCAGCACTTATAGAAACGTTTTAGGAATCTAAATCTACATCTCAACGTAGCAGAAACGTTATTTCGCTTACAGGCTAAAATTAAACCATTTCGCACCAAGACTGCAATCTCTTAAGTATCATCAAGGACGAAACGCCTCTTGTTCGCTTAAGTCCATATCGACCAGACCACTTTGGGCTCTAAAAATACTTTTATACAACCACTAAAAGATAAGTTTGGGAGCCGTCGATTTAAAAATAAGTTGAGATGCATGCGAACTGTGGAAGTATCTTTTAAGACATCATCATCATCTGCATGGCCTTTTCCAAACTATGTTGGGGTCGGCTTCCAGTCTATTCGGCTGCAGCTGAATACCAGAATTTTATCTCCTGCCTATCAGACCTCTACAACCCAGTTACTGGGTAATACGATACCCCTTGGTAAGCCTGTTGTCAGGCTTTCGGGCTTTTAAAACAATTTAGACACTTTCCAATATAGAGGTTTACCAGTCGTTTTATGATCACTTACGCAGCGGCAGCGGCAGCTTTGAGCTGAAATAATTCACTGAATGATTGATGTCTCGTATATTAAATATTTAAGGTTCAGGCTTTTTCCACGAATTTGAATGAAATAAGATTACTGTATTTATATATATACTTGGAGGTGGTGAAACAGGCCGTTAATCTCTTATTGTCCATTACTACCTTGATATTCAATCCTATTTATTTGGAGTGATCGGCGCAGCATGTCCTTTTCTTCAACACTATTCTCTATTAGTCGTCATCTCGGTGGTCACCCACTTTCTAGTCATATCATATTTCACAAAGTCAATCCATCGTTTCTTTAGTCTTGTCCTACTCTTATCGCTATCATAATCAAAACTTGCTCAAAACAGCCATAAGACCCTAAAACATTCGATTAGCTCATACTAAAAGGCTCCATTATCTGATTGGCGTAAATTGAGCATTCCATTTGAAGCGCTCGACGATCTGATAAAATAAACACGGGCTTGGGATAATATTATCAAGCTTAGGTATAGCGCTTATGGAATAAACAGGTATTTATCTAGGACAGGCAATCTACCTGAAGTGTTCGCTTTCCTGTCAAAAACACTCTGCAGGATATTGTCGTTCCACAAACATTGATTTACGATACGAAAAAGCGAGTGATGGTGTTGTTATCGAAGAAGAATGATCAAATTCAGAGGAAAACCTATAAATTGAATAAAGTAGAATATTTAACGGTATAAATAGTTCCCAACATCGACACTGCAGAATAAATTAAACCCTGAAAGTGTACCTGTTTTCCAGCACTTTATTTATGTGAGACTTTTGGTTAATTTATGGTTGAATAGCAAGCAGCGACCCAACATCGGCTTTCCTTGCGTAAAATTAAAGCAAAATGGTTCTGTAAACCCGTTGCGAGTATCCGTGAAAATTGTGTTAGAGCCTATGCAGTGGGTTCCGACTTCAGACCTCATTTTAGGAATGGAACTCTTATTTGAGTGTCATTCAATTTGCAGATCACTTTCTTATGGATAGGGTAGAAGTATTTCAGGTATATACCGCATGATGTTTATTACCGTCTCGAAATTTTTACAGGGTGGATTTTGGTCTAGTAGGTATTGAACTTTTGTATTAAACAGCAGTTTTTTTTTTCGTTTTTTCAGAGTTGGTCCCATAATGAAAATTGTTCATATTCATGGAAAGAATAGCCTGTAAAAATTTCGAGACGGTAAAAAAAATCATTCAGTATTCGTTTTGGCAGGCCTAGGAATTGTTTGGAAAGTCGGTAATGTGGTCAGATGTAATAAAGAAGACTGATGGAGGTAACACGATCGGGCGGTCCACACTTCGGAGGACTGCACGGCTTGGAGACTCGACGTAGAGGTCGCGATCCTCAGCAGTGAGTGGACGAGGAAGAATAGTCCTTATGTACACTTAACGAAAATTCTTCGTAACTTAGATAATCACCCCGAAAATACATTAGCAGAAAACGATTAAAAGAGGATGCTAAATATCGATTCATCCATATCCATATCAGTCAACACAATAAGCGATGGGAAACCTAAATTACAAAGCAATTGCAAAACGGGTAATTAATGAGGGTCATCTATTATGCGAAATGTTTAGCTTCACAATTAATGCCTTGCCTTGCCGTCGATATTCACTAATGAGTATTAATTCGTTACTGATAGCTTATCATGGCTTCGGACCAAATTGCATAATTATAATATGGCATAATGGCAATAATTTGCGATTCAGCGAAATTGATTCATTTGGATTAAGAGGGTAGGGCCAGATTGATTGATTCCCTTTTATGCTTACACGATTCAATTTAGTAGGTTCATTCGAATTGAAAAGGCATAAGTGTACCGAGGAATGCCGTGAGTTTTAACCTTTACGTTCGTAGATTAACTTAAGCTTTTAGCCAGTCTGTTTTATAGGTTGCCTTCTCTTTGTCGGGGCGAATATACTTTTGCATCAGCCTATAATGTTCCCACTGCTGGAGCACGCAAAGGCCTCCTCTTTCTGTGAGAGGGAGTGGACCATATTCCACAACGCGGGCCCAGTACGGGTTGGTGAATGTCACATGTCTTTTGGTTCCAGGACATGCCGGTTTCCTCACGATGTTTTCCTTCACCATTTTGAGAGCGGTGGTGATGAAATAATTCACACAAAGTAATAAGTGGCTGTTCGGGTTCGAATCCACGACCTATACAACTCATGAGTTGCGCCCGTTACCTCTGGACCACCACCTGCTGTCAAAAGAAGATATTAACAATATTTTAAACAAGCATCAGTACATAAAAGGGCTGAACTTATATTAAACATTATATTTCCCCACGTGGATACGCGTGGGGGTCTCGGGAATACTCGGTTATGCTCGGCATTAATCGGGAGTTATGTGAGGACGTGGTGTATTCCACTTACTCGTAGAAGGTTAAACACAGGATGTAAAGAATATGACCCGCAGTTTATTTTATGAGGCTTGGCTGGCTAGGTACTTGCCAGTGATTTTAAACGTCGTAGCAGATTGTTTTAAAGGCTATAAAAAAGTTTGGTTTGGGAAGGTTATTTTCAGATTATTAGAACGCGTCAGCCTGAAGCTCAGAATAAAGAAAATAAGTTTAATTGAATATGTGTATATCAAGTAAGGCACACGATAATCACACAAACACAAAAAACAGAAAAAAGAACTTAAAATAGTATTGTGTGCCTTACAAATTGAGAACATTCAAACACGTTGTTATAACACGCGTTGTATTACCAGTCTTACCAAAAGCTTTTACATTACGCCCAGTTTCTAAATAGACCTCGTCAGTCACTCATGAATATAAAAACTTTTTAACAAAAAAAACAACCGACTTCCAACAAAACACTACAAAGTGAAAAATAACTTTAATTTCAGAAGTCGGTGTCGTTGGTTCTGCATTTTCGTTTTTTGACACCGACTTCTGAAATTAAAGTTATTTTTCACTTTGTAGTGTTTTGTTGGAAGTCGGTTGTTTTTTTTGTTAAAAAGTTTTTATTTTTCACTTTTGAGTTGTGGTACCTACCCCACACCAATTCGTATACCACTACTTGCTAAATATATAACAGTGACAGGAAGTTGTACAGAATGAGCTGTGATCGACCTTGGTAAAAAAAACTTTGCAAAAGGGCAAATATACGTCGCGCTAAGTCGTGTCAGAAGTTTGGAAGGTATCGTTTTGTCAGATTTGGATGCCAACAAATTATTAAAGCGACCACACGACGACAGATCATTGACGGAAATAATGAGTCTACGAAATCTGTCTTCTGACAATCAAAGCCACACTTAATGTACCTACGACTCAAGGGCGAAGATCTCTTTGGCGTCTTATAAAACAGTCTTCAGCGGTTTCATTTTCGAGCAGTAGCCTTCGAAATAGCTTCTCGTATCACATCTCCTGTATCATGTGGTTCGCATTTACTCGATAAGCCCAAACACGGCTAGAATACATTGTTTTATTACGATGCTCCGGTACCTACCTTCCAGCTTCATAAGATCGGTTTGATGGTACCAGTTTCGTCAGAACTATTTATTTAAATTTGCTTCGTCATAGTCGCTTAACTATCTTAATCGAGATATCTTATCTCCACCCATGAAATACTTATAATCATTGAAGAGTTCCTGTGTCTATCTGTAGTCTCCTTCATCAGTTCCACTTCACCAAATTATACTTTCTGAATGCAAATGCTTGAGTTGTCGATGAAAATACCAGAATTGCTATATGTATGCCTATAATATTTGAGGAGTTCCCTTAATTCCTTATGGATCCCATCATCAGAACTGGATTTTGACAAAATGGGACCAATCTGGAAGTATATCCTTTTAAATAAAAAAAAAAAATTCTAGATCGGTTTTGTAACATCATCTGAAATTGTCGTCTTGTTGTTTTTTCGCGGCCATCAACCAAACCTTGTTTTTCTAGTACAGAGTAGTGTAACAAATAAAACTTATTTGACATGCATATCTCTAAATGCAGTCCGAAATGTATTTTACTGCAGCTAATTAAAAGTCGGAGTATAGGTAAGTGATGACTCTCGGACTCAAACACTTGAATCATCAATAGGTTTCATTTGATTTGAGAGAGTTCAACTAACACACTGTACATGCCTACCAAAGAGGATTTTCCTCGACTTTCATGGGATCCCTTCATCAGACTCTGACTTGGTGACAATGGGACCACCTCAAGAGCATACCGTTTCAAACCCTAATGTCAACTGCTCATCACCTGTTACAAAATATTGCTTTTCCCGATGCTGGGACGTTAATTGTTGAGGAGTTCTCTTGGTAAGAACCAGGAGAACTTGAGCTGATGGTGAAGTCACCATCAGCTCCACTTTACCATACGCATTGTGACGATCATAAATTGCTTAGCAACCATATTAAAGCAATCGAATCGCTACCCGTGAAATATTTTTCATTGAGTAGTTTCGATGGCCATCTGTGGTCTTCATCATCAGTTCCACTTCCCCAAATTATACTTTCTGAATGCAAATGCTTGAGTTGTTAATGAAAATACCAAAATTGCTATATGTATGCCTATAATATTTGAGGAGTTCCCTCAATTCCTCATGGATCCCATCATCAGAACTGGAGTTTGACAAAAATGGGACCAATCTGGACGTATGTCCTTTCAAATAAAAAAATATTTTTTTAAATCGGTTCATAAATGACGGCGTACTGAGGTAACAAACATAAAAAAAAAAAAAATAAAAAAAAAAAAACATACAACCGAATTGAGAACCTCCTCCTTTTTTTGAAGTCGGTTAAAAACAGCCATTGTCGTAAAACAATAAGAAAAATAATAATCCTCCTTCAAAACTTTATAAAGAAAGATTTAGCCATGATAAATTACTCGAATCTCTTTCAAAAGATAAAACAAAGAATTGTCCTGACCGTCATAACTGTCGTTCTTAAAACCAGCCGCAATTGAACCAGATCCTTATTAGTCCAGACGAAGTTTGATTAAATTTCCCCAGTTAAGAAAATGTACAGAAATAGACGAATTGGTTGTGATTGCGACCATAGTAATATAACTTATATCCCATTGATATATATTACGGGTATTCAGAAGCCCGAAAGTCAGACAATCAATCTTACCAAAGGGTATCGTGTTACCCAGTAACTGGGTTGTGAAGGTCAGATAGGCAGTCGCTCCATGTAAAATACTGGTTTCCAGCTGCATCCGGTTAGACTGGAAGCCGACCCTAACATAATTGGGAAAAGGCTAAGCAGATGATGATGAGTTATGACAATGTACAGAAATAGACGAATGAGGGTGTTCAGAAATGTTCATTTTTAAACTGATACTTCAAATGACTACCCTAAAAGCGGTGGATGACCCCACAAAAAAGTCATCAAATTAACTTCTTTTTGTTTTATCATGTTTAGATAAATATCAATATCCAAACCCATCCCGTCTGCAGAGTTTCGCTAGCTAATTTGATTTGAACCTGTATTTTATAAAATGGAAGACCTCTTGTGAAAATGGCGCCATGCTGGCGTAAATTTCTATGAAAACCCTCATTGATAGCGACATTGCGGCTGAAATTCTACAATACGCGGCCATGCGACAACGTAAGGGTCATTCAGAAGGGGATTTTCTCGTCGACCTCGAGGACGATCGATCAATTGTTATTTATTGCACCCATGAAAATTGTTTTTCTTTGGGTATTGTTTTTCGAAGTGAGGTTACCGGCAATTTTGGAAGCATTATATCGATAGAACTCATTTCTCGTGGGACTAAGTATCGATATTGGCAAATTGAGAATGAAATATGACACACCCCTCGAAGCATGCCCCTTGCGGTAGTATTTTATCCAAATTATAATTTATATCCTCCATAGAGGCTAAAACATAATAACATAGCATGACATCACTCCTGTAATCCCCGCAGGGTCAGGCAGAAGTGTACCCTTATTAGTCCACCCACATTTTGCCAGTTATTGTAATAGGGGGCGAGCCTATTGCTATCAACTGGGAACAAACCCAGACTCCGGGCTGCTTCTGAGAAATTCCTGATAGAAATCCTCAATAAAATTTTGCTACACCCAGGACCTGTACGGCTCGCGACCACTATAACAACGAGCCTAAAAATACATTCATTTTATTGGCAGTCCTTGAAATTAAAGCATGAATTGAAGACCTGGACAGTCAGTATTACAAATTGGTGGTAATTTTAGATTTCCATACCCAGTCGCTTTGTCAAGCGTGGGTCAAGCTTGACAAAGCGGCTATTTGATAAAGTGGCGACCTACGCTTGAAGTGACTATATGGTTCGAAAATAGCTTGAATGTAAATGCAACGGTAGGTTGGCCAGTCAGTTGCCCTTTTCCATGAAATTGATCGGCAGTCATCGTGGTAAGAACAGAATTGACTTTGTTAGTCTAGTGATTGCAAGCAGACTTTATTGAACAGGCTGATTTATATTTCATCCAATTAAAAGGTTTTAGGCTGATGTGAATTTGACATTGAATTTGACATTGGTCAATGGTGTATGAGGTAAAAGTGTGGCCAGAGCAGTGGTGGCGCAGTGACGGCCGCGACTTACGAGTTGTAGGTCGTAAGTTTGAACCCTGACGCTTTACTTAGTGTAGATTATTTCATCACCACTGCTCTCCCGGTGAAGAAAAACATCGTGAGGAAACCGGAATGTCCTAAAAATTCGAAGACATGTGAATCTACCAACACGCACGGGGCCCGCGTGGTGGATTACGGCCCACTCCCTCTCACCGAGAGGAAGTATGTCTCTCAGCAGTGGGAAAATTACAGGCTGGTTAAGCAAAAGTTTATGCTATTTTGATATTTGTTATCAAGCAATAGTTTTTTATGCAATAGACTATTCAGTGCCGAGAGCTTCAAAAGGTATATGTGTCATGACATGACATGACTTTCAATAAAGGAAATAATTTGATAACTGACAAAAGTTTATAAGACTTAACTGTACCTAGTTAGTTAGACCAATTGTTAGGATTTCTTCGGCAATACACAACGTAAAATAACAAATTATAATAATTCTTTCAGAGCAACGTATGACAATCAGTGCACTCCTGACAATCCTTTCAAAGTTTCAAGTAAAACCAGCGTGATAGCATCCAAAGTAGGCTAAACCACAATATTATTATTGCAAATGTTTACATTCATTGCCTGAGCATTTTATGGCTTATTTATCACAACCTGTGTTACTTTGCGGAACTGCTCTATTTACTTAGCATAAATAAGGACATTTTTTTCTGATAAGGAGAAGTTATAACTGCAGTAGGTTAGGTACCTAGGTACTTCAGTCAGTCTAGGGTACATTATAGGAAAACGTCTGATATTGTTTTCCACAATTATAATGTTCATCCAATGGGGATTGTCCAAAATTTCTAACCATTAGATTTTATTTTATTTTTTGAAAATTTAGAGCATTTTGTGAAACTAATTTGAATATTTTGATGGTTGGCTCAATAGTTATATTTTTTTATATATTTAAATTTTTTAAGGTAGGTTACGTCATCAGTGGCACTAAAGATTAAGTGCTGTTGCCTCACTAGTACAGAAATAAAAAATTTCAATCTGTCAACACAACGTCATCCACACCTATCAAAGTGTCAATGTATCAATCTATTAAAATTTAGCATTCCATAGCATTTCATTCCATTTTTTTTGTATTCCATAGCTCTTCCGATATATCAAATATTGTCGATTGTTGAAACAATGTAATCAGATTTATAAACGAGATGAATAAGTGGCAAGTCGGAATGTTTAAATTTAATATATTTTTGACATATTATAATTTTACACTTGACACTGACGGATTGTAGACAATACTTGCCACTTACTTTTAATTTTATTTTTGAGGTAACGATACTAAACTGTACGGTCGCAGGTGACGTAATTTGAAGGGCATAGGTCAATCGTATTTTATCAAAAATATCAATAAATATAAATATTTTTCGTAAATTAATTAGTCCCTAATGATTAGTAACGCTATTCCTCGAAATGGTTTTTCAATTACAACATTTAAAAAAATATGAACAATGCCCATTGAATTACTTTGGTCTTTTGGTACAAGAACCATTTATAATGGATAATAGACGAATGAGGCAGAACAGAGCAGAGACACATAGACTTTTCGCAGGGATTGACTGCTCACTGTATGCTTTGCATTTTTAGAAATAATTGTTTAAAGAATTTTTGATGCACGATCTTTTTAGAGGCTATCGTTATAATCACATTTGAAAAATTAAAGGTAATCGTAATACGTCGGTAGGTTCACCACACGAAAAGTCCCTACTGCACATCTTGACCACCATGTTTTTACTTACTTACGTAAATAACCTGTAAGTTACAATGTTTTAAACTATAATTCTTGCTTACAATACATGACTGTACGAACAAGGTCCGTTGTCGATAGACATAATGTGAAGGACATGCTATACATAGCATCGAGACTTCGTGATAAGCCGAACAGTCTAGTAATTTTTACATGTTATGCCTATGTCTGGAACTGCTTAGCTAGATATTATGAAGCTGACACATTTTTCGTAGGGCGAAATAGGAATCTGAAGACGTGATTTCATATTGGCGACATAAGAACAAAATCAGCCAATAACGTCCCACTGTTGGGACAAAGGGCTTTATTAACTGAAGTATTGATCCAAATGCTAGTTACATACATATGTAATTAGCTTCTGTCTGCCAATTAGTCCGCGTGAGTTCTTATACCCCAGACCCACCCCGTCACATCGCATCGCCAGCCCGCGCAATATCTTCGTTTTCGCTTAGGGCGCTTACTGACCAATGACACTCGATCGACGACGAGCGCTGCGGCGTAGTCGCCTCGCTGACGCCTGTGGACGACGACGCGACGTCGTCGCCTAGCGGTGGCGACGTAGTCGCCTAGTTGTGGCGTGTGTAGTACTTAGTTGTCAAATAGTCTCGGAGACTAGACGTATTCTTGCTCTTGTTAAACTTTACTGCGTATTAATATGTTTTTTGAAGAAGAACAATTGTTGCTTTTTCTTTTTCAATTTCGTTGTCACTCATTTTACTCGTAATTTTCGTGCGTATTCTAGACTATTTGTTGCCGCCTGTACGGATTTACTGCAACGACACAACTGTGCGACGTCGCCGTCGTTGGTCTGTACTGTGAGCGCCCTTAGCGTTCTTTCTGACTTTGTTTCTTTTTGTTTGCCTCCTAAGGGTGCCACCGTGATGTTAAATAGCCTATAGCCTTCCTCAAGAATTGGGCTATCAAATGCAATAAAAAAAAACATATCGTAGCTCCAGAGATTAGCGCGGTCATGCAAACTGTTCAGTTTTATAATTATGGCTTCTATTAACTTCTCGTACAATAATTCTGCTATACTTAGTAGAAGTATTCTGAAGCTAATACATTTTTCGTAGGGCGAAATAGGATGAAGACGTGGTTTCATATTGAAAGCGGCTGCGAAAAATATACTTGAAAAAATCCTGCCACGTCGCGTCGCCTCGTCGTGTTCTCAAACACGTCCTGCATACCTACCACGAGCTCTTAACGCGATCCACTTTAGGACCTAAACTGAATTGTTCTTCTAATTCGTACCAAGACGTCAGTTTAACGATTCAATTTAGGCCGTGCCATCTGACAGCGATTATCCCAAACTGAGTCGCAAGTTTTGGTTTCATTCATTTAATTTTGTACTGTATTTGGTACCATGACGTCTTTAAAGCAGCTCAACTGAAACGCTAACTGTCAAAATAAGCGATTCATTTTATGTTACTATTTCTCTAACTTATACTGAAACGTTTGGTGAATTATTGACGAAAATAAAGTTTTTTAGTGGAATTTTACAAAAAACCAATGTAAGTGTACTTTAATCTTTCTTTTAAAGTGTAAAATACCTATTTTACATGCCTTAAACCGCATTTGTTTTTCTTTAACAGATGTCCTTTTTCGACTAGAATGCAACAAAAAAAGCACTTGCAAAATTAAATTGTTGTCATAATCTCGAGGCAAGTTGTACATTTATTCACTTTCTTAATAGATTTATCTATACACTTCTCGAAAGACTTATTTAGTTTCAGTACATATACAAATTATACAAAGTTTAATACTTTCGACATTCCTTGAAATCAAAACTACACTCTGGTACGTTCGAAACAGAAACATTGTTTTATTAGGTCGAAATAAAAATATTGTTTTCGTATAATAAATAGCAAAAGGTAAATAAATATCTACTTTGACTAAGAATTATTTTAACAATAGTTACCGTATTAATCTTTGAGTGTCTGTTTCACTATAAAGTAATGATATTGAGTTATGAACAAATAAAATGTTACTTGCTTCTGAACGTGTCTAACACTAAAATGTGCGCGAAACAAACTTATTTGATAATAATAGCGTTGTCTCTTTTTCACCAGAAACGTTTCAAACGCGGTTCAGCAACGAATTGCGATCTTTCATTCACTTTCAACGA
Source organism: Gortyna flavago (assembly GCA_963669345.1). Taxonomy (NCBI): domain Eukaryota; kingdom Metazoa; phylum Arthropoda; class Insecta; order Lepidoptera; family Noctuidae; genus Gortyna; species Gortyna flavago. The sequence continues at coordinate 2,056,009 of OY770139.1, forward strand.
TTCAAATGCTGCTGAGCGTATTGGACGTCATGGTACGACTGTGAGCGATCCAGTTTAAGAACCTAAACTGAAATGTCTTGCTTTTGAATCGTTTTTAAATAGTTCATGGTAGGCCTCCTGAGCATTTCTCACGACGTAAACAGGGTTAAATCATAGTGCTTTAAAGCGGGACAGCTTATGTCTGTATGCACCACATTTTCACTTTAGAGGAAAAAACAAATCCATAGTGCAAAAACCGTCGTATTTTCTATCAGCTGTTTTACATAAGCCTTATGCGTTGAAGTAAAGTAGCTCACAGGTCGTGCTCTTTTAATCTTACTTAGCATAATCAGCCTATAATGTTCCCACTGCTGGGACGCAGGTCTTCTCTCTGTGAGAGGGAGTGGGCTATAAGTCCATCACGCGGGCCCAGACCGGATTGGTGAATGTAACATGTCATCGATGTTTTTTGGTCCCAGGACATACCGGTTTCTTCACGATGTTTTCCTCAACCGTTTTGAGATCTAATATTATATGTATAATCTTACTTTATTATTATTATTTGGGTAGACACACCAGCAGCTAATTGGCTGATGAGTGTGTATCAAATAGCTTGGAGATATTTAAACTGTCCAGTCAATTTTTGAAGGAGTTCAGTGTGGGAGCCTTGTACAGACGCCAGCACATCAACCTACCCGAAACTGTCACATTTTCCCAATCTACTTTGAACCTTATGCTTTAGCGATAAAGTTGAAAATCTATCAAAGAAATTTGACAGATTGTAATAGGTTGATGTGCTGGCGTCTGTACTTAACTCACGCCTTCTTCCTATGTGGATGGCAGAAATTCCTTTTTTTACGGCCTAAAGCTTAGTTAAGGCACCAGTCTCCCACAATATTAAAATGTTGTCCGACTCTGATATAATGTAATGTGTATTTTGTAATATTGTGGTGAGAAAAATAAATCTTATTATTATTATACATCTAGTCATAGACGCACACCGGCTGACCTTTCTCAAGAACATCACTAATAAGGTCACTATATGTCCATTTATGGCGTCCTATCCCTGCGTTACCACTCACATTTGACTTGTTATACATTTTTGCTTGTCGAAGTGAATAAAACTTTCAACACATTATTTGTCGGTTCTATGAGATGCGAAATATCTACATAATATATTGTATCAGCGCGGTAAAAACCTGGCCCTGAATTGCAAATTGGGTTACAAAAACGATTTTCGTATCTGCCGTAGTAGGCTTTATTGTTTTTAGTAAGTGAATGGAAGGACATGCTATAGTTGGTCCTTAGGTCACAGTTTGCCAGACCCTGTGCCAGAGGTTTCGGGGTGGCCTTTGCCTGATGAAATTAATGTGTTTTTCTTTAAAATTAAATCCGGCGCTCTTGTTGGGACACCATAAACTATGTAAGGATGTGTACAGATGGAGCAGTTCACATTACCACTGTAGGATTAAACGTCGTCGTCCGTGATAATTTTATAGCGTGACTTCATTTTTCAATAACTATTCTGGAAACGTCAGTCAGCCAACGGTAAAGTTCGTAGCCGACTGCAGACGCCAGCAGCAGGCGACATGTCTCAGCGACACTAATGGTTTCTATGTATTTCTGAAATACGTGGCAGCCGACGTGTCGGCACGAGGTACGGAAGGTATTTTTACCTTAAAAAATCGTCACCACAAAGAAGGAACCCTCGCTAAGAATTGTAAGAATGTTTTCAGAGAAAACGTGTTTAATAATACTAAATCATATCTGTCTAGCGGTGCGAGCTGTGGTATGCCGGTGCCACATTTTTGTTCGGAGCGCGGTGAACAAAAGTTAAAGCGCTGCTAACACCAGGCGTCTGGGAGCGGAGTGGTTTATAGGTACTTTTAAGGCTGCGGTTATGCTGCACGGTAGTTTTCATAAAAACGCTTCCAGCGAAAAGTGTTATGGAAAAACAGACACTTTGTTTAAGTCGTAGCCTAGCCCGACCATAGAATTGATCAGAAAGGCAATTCCCGTATTTTTTAAGAACGTTCGCATTTTAACTTCGATCTTAATCTGTCAAAAATATGTACCTTTACCAATATTTCTGTAAAAACATTACATTGATTCTCGCTGAGATTTTGGACGTCTCCAAAATCCGGGAATTGACTTTGATTGATTTATTATACGAGTAATTCGTCCGAAGGAATAAAATCATGAAATGGCATTGTTTAAAATAAAATCCAATGTCCCCGGTATTATTGGAATTCATTGTAAAACGATTTAACCTCTGTAAATGACTCCAATCAAACATCTCAAAGCGAGCCCTCGTAGCACTGTAGAAAAAAACTCTCCGAAAAATCGTAGGTGCCGCTACGCGGTACGGCCTACAATTATTTTTTGCCAGTGCAGTGCCCCCTCTTTTTGCTACGTTGTGCTACGAACTACCGGCCTACGCCGCCTACGCACGGATGTAAAACTATCGGGGCGGGATTTTATCGCGTATTGGATTTTCAACTCTCGGTGTTGAGCAGCGCGTTGAAATTCCAGTGCGCAAAAAAATATCGCCGCCGGAAAAATCGCCCGTGCGAACTTGGGCTAACTTAGTGGCAGCTTATTTAATGCAGGTGCTCCCACCATTTTTATATTTCTTGTAATTCCAACGTTGCGTCTAGCCGCTGTTTCGAATGAATTATGTGAGGAGGCGGAGTAGCTATAACTTAAGACATGCAGCAATATTATTCCTAGAAGCAGGAACTGTACTTTATAGACTATAACACCAACGTGGCAATGTGGTGTCTAGCTATTCTTGAAGTATTGGCAGGAAGTGAAGGTGCTTAAGCTGAAGTTTGATATCAAGAATTTAGGATAACACGACGTAAGCTATTTTAGACCTCAATGAATTTTGGATGTATTTTAACTTTTATGTGAAAGACTAGAATAGACGGTTAAAAAAATTTGTTGGAACATTTTTTCTCTAATTAAGTAAGTCTTAATTAGTGACAAAATCATCATCATTCATCATCAAAAGACTGTTGCGCTGACCACAAATAAATTGGGATTAGGACAAGAGAATGATGTATAATGATGATTTTGTCACTAATAAACTACGAATAAATAATTACTTAATTAATAAAGACTGACGAATATTTTCAGACGATGTCTAGAGACTTGACGTAGCCAGCTGACCAAAATATACGACCTATTTTTAGTAATACACCGTCCCTGCCTTCCACATAAGGAACTTACGACACCCTGACAACCCCAGGGACAATAATATTATGTAATACTGCATTGTTTCTACATCTTCATTAAACTCCCCCTTACCTATTCCTAAGTGCAGTCTGAAGGCCAATTCTCGTAATTTAAAACGTTCATAATCTAGTCGCAGTCTCATCTCAGCGACAAACAAATGTCAAAAACTTGTCAAAATGTAGGGAAATTAGAGACATTTTTTGACAGATTGAGACTGAGATCAGACTGTGAACGTTCTTAAAATTACGAGAATTGCCCCTCTGGTGACTACACGGCAACCACAAAGCGACTAATAGTCGGCAGTCATAAACGCTTTATTACCTTAGTTAAAACTAAACTTGTGCCACAACTACCCAAGTTATAAGCGGCAGCGGGTAATTTAACTACAACAAGAAAAAACTTGCAACACGGAGAGCATAATTGAATAAGAACTAAAGAAAGTTAGGCTGATCGTCTACGATACGACGCTAATCGAAAGTAACGTATTTACGAACTCAAAACCACCAATGAGTAGCCAGAATGTCACATGTGATGGCGGTCCGTACACGACGCAACCAATCACAAATTAGCTTGTAATGCCTTAGTAACTCGCAGTCACCGTTGATCAAGTGGCTGGGACAGACTGGATGCGATGCGGCAGGCGGAGGACGGGGTGTTGTGGCGCAGTCTGGGAGAGACCTATGTCCAGCAGTGGATTGCGACAGGCGGACTTGATTGATTCAACTCGCACAGTGTACGGATCGCCATTGCAATACTAGTACTAAATGATAAACGGTTTTATCTCTGAAGTAGGCTTGTACAAACACTTTTACACGACAATCATATTTTATAAACTAGATGAGGTCGGCATTCCTTTCTGACTACACTGAGAAGAAATGCCGAAACAAACTCAGAGGTCACAGTCTCTTTTAAAGACCAGACATAATCTTGGCCAGATCATGTGAAGACTTTGTAGATAGTGTCTGAAATGGTCTTTTGAGGAAAGAACCACACAGATTGAGTGGACCTGTCCAATCTGCTGGGACATGCTGGCTACTCATTGGTGATTTAATTGAGTTTGTTATAACACGTTACTTCTGAATAGCATCGTGGGCGATGGACCTAACTGAATAACAACTAAGAACAGTAACTTAGCACAACTTGGTAAAGTTACGAACGCTTCACGGAGTACTAAATGGGAAGGAGCAATAAATACCTGTGTTTTTATAAAGCAACGAAGTTGAAAACTTTGTTCAACGTTTATTTTTTTCATTCGAAGTTTAAGCGAAGAAAATTTTGTTGATGAATGAAACTTGTAAAGGCAGACCGGAAAGAATTATGAATGTAACACAATACCTATTTACTCTTGAATGAATGAAGTTTACAATTCTAATGTTATGTAACTTCATTCTGAATGAATGTGTTTCAAGGATCATGAAATCACTCAAGCCTATAGCGGACAACTGCTAGTTTTCATTAAAAAAGATATCGAATCCAGTTTTACCTTCCCCGCTCCCCTACTTTGTTCCCCCCTCTCAGGGCTGATTTTACCAGTCAGATATATTTTATCCGTGGAATAATTTTGATACGACAGTTCTAGTATGGATATCTGTTATAAAATTTAAAATTTATTCTCAGGATAAGACTTATTCCATGTATAAAAGTTTAGTGTAATTCGCCCTTATTTAGATAGAAGTTCGAGTTTCCAGAAGTCCAGAGTCCATCCAGAAAAACAATTCCAAAGAGACTATTAATGTTTTTATTGAAAAAAAAATATACTCATTTAGAGTTTGAAAGCCTCACATGGCCTAGTCATCCCCCAATTTATTATAGTCTAGCGAGCATCCCCCTACATCCCTGAAGCTGACTCATGGGTCACACGTCACCACCGCCGCCATCACTTCTAACTTACTCCTACACCCAGTCTAAATAATATGAGTCACTTACAAAGGGCAACGCACCCTCAGCTAATGCCATGCACCCCTGCGAATAGTCGTGAAGTCGTCTGAATCATAACCACGGACTTCAAGACGTATGGGAAATGTCCAACTTTTCCAAGTGCCGAAGGAGGTTTTAATTAAAAAGTTTTAACACTTTTGTGTGAAAGATGGAGTTATTTTAGTTGGTACTTTAATATACAGCTTAGTTCTTAGCTTTTAATGCCTGGTCTGGGGGTCTCAATAAGAAAGGAACAGCTCGGATTATCAGGAAAGAAATACGTCTATGGGTGCTATATCAAACTAGATCTACACAAATACAATTCAAAAACAAATAAATAAAATTGAAGTGTCTGTTTGTAATGTCAAAATAACAGCTTTTTACTAAATGGAATGTTTATACTGTAGGTACTAGTAGCAAAAAACAATTTTAAAATTTTTGTCTGTCTGTTTGTTCCGGCTAATTTCCGAAACGGCTGGACCGATTTCGATGAAATTTGGTATTGGGATACTTTGATCTCTGGCGAAGGACATAGGCTACTTTTTATCGACATAACACTCTGGCGAAGCCGCGGGCGGCAGCTAGTTACATATTTATTATGTTTAGGTACCTCCTTGGTTAAATGACGTTTGACCTAAGTACAATCAGAATATTGCATTGTCAGTATTTATAAGTATCAGGCAATTTGGAAACTTCCGATTGCTTTTAAACCACCATATAACAGACTGCGTACATCCTGAATGTCATCAGGAGCTCCGGTCCGGAAATCCCGATTCAATTTCCGGGAATATGATACATCATTGACTTATACGAGGCGGGAAGCTTCCATTAGGTGCGATTTTTTCCTGTCTTCCGTTTTCGGGACTCGAATTCTCTGAATTTTGAGAGGCATACAGACACACACTTCCCTATCGATGTAACACTGCCTTGCTCAACTCATGATGGATTGGGGGACAGCTGTTCACACATCCAGATCCTTTCACCCCGGATTAAAATAAAAGAAAGTTAGAATGAAAATCTAGCCTCCACATTGACATTGTTTACTTTTATTATTGTGAATGTGAGGACTATGTGGGTCATTCCTTTATCTTTCCCTGTTAGTTTTAATATTGGTCTGGCAGTTTGAGTACTTGGGCCTACCTAAATGTCCTTTCTTTGGTGTTGCTCGTCGAGTCGTTGAGCTCCTCGAGTTCTGCGTAGAGCTACACGATTAGTACTGTTAAAATTACCAACTAGAAAACGCTGATCTCATCTAGCTTATTTAAAAAAAAAATAACGTGTAAATGATTCCGGTATTCCATTTACAGAATAAATTATTTAATTTCTCCGAAAGGCATTAACCATCGAAGCCATCTAAGCATTGGAAAAAGATCTTCAAAAGATTGAGATAAAGATAAGATCTAAGTCTTAGATACTATAACAACTCTGGCAGGCCCTTATGCTGACAGACGCCCTCTGACTAACTATGTACTAAGCCTTTTGCAACTGAAAACATTCAACTAACCAACTTTTGAAATCATAGTTTACACATAAGTCCTCCAGACCGTATTCCGGCCATTGTGGCCAATCTCAACCGAGACCAGCCTTTCGCGGGGGAGATATTATAGTGCACAAGTGTGTGTGCAGACATAGGTGCACTCCTTCCCTCGCTCTCATAGTCCGATGGGACGGCACGCAATCCGACACGACCGGAGAGAGAGGCGCAGGACCAACGCAACGCAGGCTTAACGTGATTTCCGAGGCACGGGGTACCTATCACACCGCCAACTTCCAAACTTCAGGCTGTTACAAAAAAAATCCTAATGGAAAAACCCAGTAGGTAACACTGCCCCACGCTCAGCAGTCGCGCTTGCGACCATGAGACCAACCTGGCAGTTAGTTTACACATAAAGAAAGTATAAATCCCACAAACTAAAAGGTACTCAGCTACCCATATCCTTCGCTATAGATGCAACAAGTAACATACTGTTATATTCACTGCATGCATCACATTAAGAATAAGCCGTGCATAATGATGATCACCATTAGTGAGTTTATTTCGGATGTGTGCGGTTAGCTTAATGCGTTCAGTTAGACAGCCAGTATGCTTCGGACAGAGCAGACAGTCGATCAAAACTTGGACGATTGATTCAGACATTACAGTTTTAATTCAACTTAAAAGTAATAACTCAAAAACCTACTAAGCGAGCGTAAGTGATCCAATTACTTTTGAAACGCAAAAGAAGAGATATTGTGGCTATAATGTGCGTGCGCTCTGAATAAAACAATGTATGTGCCAAAAAGAATTTACTCTTTTTCAACAAAATATATGAATTCAATTTAAAATTACTTTGAGTAAACTTTGATATGATAATTCTCTATGTTTTAAAGTAAATTCCATTGAATAACTCTTAGGCGTTACGCCGTGATGTGGAAAAAAGTAAAAAAAAAAATATAACTTTGCAACTTTTTTGTATCATGAAAAATTCATCGAATCGTGTATTCCTTTTACACGATACTAGATCAAAGAGTCAAAAAGCATATACCAAAATGTTAAATTCCTATTCCACATACTTAACAAGTTACACGAAATAGAAAAAAACAATTTATTTTTTCGACATAGCCCCTTAATTCGAGTTAGTTTTTCTTTCATTGCTGTCATTTGCCATGGTGATGGTGACTCACTCACTCAACCTCTTTGATATAAGCAACGGGCTTCCCTCGTTTTTAGTTTCTGAAATTTAAACAGGGTTGTAGGGATATTAACGCACAACCTATTACCAGGATTTTCAGTACAAGATTCTGATCCCCATCTACGTTGAAATTTTTTGTCGGTTATTAAAAAAAATTGCTGTTACATACCTTTTTACCACATATTGCACTTTTCTATGAAACGGCAGATTTTTTATATGACCGAAGATAAGTTTCTACGATACGAGATCTAGTAGAACATGTGCTGAATTCATGGTTCCAGTTTGCGAGTTAATGTCCCTGCCACCCTACATAAAATGCCATCTTGCCATGGCCATGAGTCTTGCTATGCAGACAGAATTATTACACTGATATTAAATTTTTAAATGCGTTAACCGTTTCATAAAGAAGTTAATGACTTTAGGTGCTACAGGGTAAGACGGATGGCGATCTGGCGTGACCTAAAAGGGGTTCATTACATGTTATACCACATTAATCTCTGATCGTACACAAGTTAAACGAAGCCATTCGATTTAACGCGGCCTAAAGAGATTAAAGTTGAAAGAGCCAAAACATAACCGTAGCATGAAACCAAGAAGGAATCAATACATCATTAATAAACAAAAGAAAAACATGTTTTTGTGCCAGAGACAAACGCGTCGTGTAAACGCAGAAAAAACAATAACATGACAATATTGTTGCACAAACACACAGCCTTATTGTAGTACGACAAAAGCGGCCATTACAACGCACAGTTGCTTTTAGCACGCTCATTGTCTATGATTAAATGACTTTACACTGAATAGCTTTGTGCTCTGATGAGTCGAGGGAATCATTCATTTGTTTGGAACCGCTACTTGCAGGTGGACGGGTAAATGAAAGGAAAATCTGGGATTGGTTTTAAACTGTCACTGCCTTCGTAAAAACTTTGTTTACCTTCCCAACTTCCGAGGGCTTTCCATCTGTAACGAATTCTACAGAAATCGTGTTGTTTCAATCTAACTGAAGACGACAGAGCAAACTGATTAGATCATAATTGTGTTAAGTCGGGAGATGGCTCACACCGCGTCTTGCGAGAACCGCAGTAATCCGATTATAATTGACGACTATCAGAACTTGTGCCGTACAATAACCAACAAATTAACTATATCTAATTCTGCATGATTCATAAATCAACAATCGTTTAGTAAATAAACGTTTTAGCAGAATAAGCTAAAGTCTAGAAATAAATCAACACAGCAATTTGAAAGAGAAATACCAAATGCAAGGCAGCAATTAAAAAAATTGCAATCTCGCTTAACCGAACACCAGATTGCTATCCTCGGATAACCTCTATTTCCAGGGTAATAAACAGGTAGTGAATAAAGCCAGTAGATCAAAACAGGACCGAAATAAACCTTTTTATTAAAGTGATACATGCTCCGAGGCGCCAAACATCGCGGCTCATATATCTAAGAAAACGTTTTAGAAGGCGGATGCTATATCTGAACACAAAGAACGCGAGAGATCTCATCCGACATCCGGGGAGGCAAGGGGGCTGCTAGCCAGATGGGATATTGATAAAAGAGACGTCCGGTAGGTATGTCTGGCGCTTGGCAAATTATATAGAAGACTGGATTTAGGGGTTTATAGCTTTTCGTATCTGGATGGAGCAATCTCTTATAGAATGGGAATGGAGCTTTGTACGGGTATGTTATAACACCTAAAACTACTTTAAATTGTGGCATTTTTTTTTAAACTATTTCGGACACATAAACATACATAGACTCACGCCTTCTTCCCATGTAGGCAGAAACTACAGAACGTAGCCTGCTACAATCCTTACATACTCCTTACGCCTCGTTTACGTTCATAATCTGGTCATACACGCACGCCGGTTGCGAATCCTAAGCATCTGAACTTTCTAAAGAACATCACCAATAAGGTCACTCTATATCCCCCTTAGGGCGTCCCAGCCCGGCAGTATCTCGGACGTAGGAAAGTTTTTCAACCGATTGAGGAAGTTATTGTATCGTAACCTAAGTTTATTTCAGATTTTTATATGGAACCGATAAAAATAAAGTGTGCTAGCAACACGAAGCAATTGCCTCAAGTAAAAGACTTGTCACAACATAGCTGCTGTGAGGTTAAAACGTTTGAGGTGCAGAAAGGAACTTGTACACAGTTGTACAGGTAACAAAAGTTTCTTTTATAAATTCTATAACACTATTGTCCGAGTATACGATGGAAGAATAGATCCTACTAACTAAAATTATAGATGTGAAGGTTGGATGTTTGTTAAGTAATCATGTTTTAACGATACGAGGGATTTTGATGTTTACTCCAAACATATGTAACCTGACTTAATGTATCTATAGGAAATTTTCTATCCGGATATATATATTCGAGGATGCATACTGGTTAGAAAGGTTACTACCGAGATGACGACTAATAGAGAAGTATGGAAGAAAAAGACATGTTGCGCTTACCCCAAATAAATTGGTATGAGGACATGAGAATGATGATGATGACATATTGGAGTATCCCTAAGGTGCGAGTGAAACCGTCGGTAGTTCTGCTGCAATCTAGTAAGCGAATTAATTTAGATACTGTAAAGCTACATAAAACAAGCTAAACCTTTAAATTATCGTGAGCAAAAACCTTGAGACCGCTATCAAATCGGCATCGGTCGGTCCTGCATCTGACGTTGATAAATTTTTTGCTCCCATCAACTTTGTAGCTAACCTCGAAACACAGTTGGTCGGGGTAGGCCAGTAAATGACAGGATTTGTGAGGTAGGTCGGGAGATCAGAAATGTTGATTATGATTAAGTATGTCCGCTGTTTCTGAAATTAGTTTATTTTCTGTTCGAGGGTAGGTAAGATTAGAGATTTATGACAAGTTTATTAAAATTAATTTTATGTATTTCATTAAGGTCCATTTCACAAATCTAATAAACAGTCATAGTGCATTGTTTGCATATATTTATATACCTACATACATAATCAGCCTATGAAGTTCCACTGCTGGGACACAGGCCTGCTCTCGGTGAGAGGAAGTGGGCCGTAATTCATCTCGCGGACCCAGTGCGGGTTGGTAGATGTCACATGTCTTCGAATTTTTGGTTCTAGGACATGCCGGTTTTCTCGCGATATTTTCCTTCACCGTTTTGAGGCCGTTTAGTGCCGGTTTTTGCATATCTAATAATGTTAATTATAAAGATAAACGCAAATAAATACCATAGCAAACTTCAACTTCCTATGAAAAACCAGTTTCTTATATAATCTAGACATTTCGACAGAAAAAACAAAACAACTGCACCACGTGGTTTTATCGATCATAGAGGAAATCTAAACAGCGTCGACCAAGGCCATCAAAAAGACTTTTCTATCAAGTTTGCGGACATTTTAATGTATTTTGACAATGGTTATAAAAACTGCCTCGACCATTGCCTGGTTGACTGCCTCACCTCGTTTGAAGTAGGTAGTCCCGACCGAATTTTGTTTTCGGCAATTTTCAGTCGAAAAAAAGAACCATTTTCAATCGGTCCTTAGTTGGAATGATTGCAAGCTCAACTGCCGAGCGCTCCATGCTCGGTGGTCCTTTGATCCCTAAATCTGGCAAAGGGTTCTTTCTTTCAAATGGAATTTCGCAATAGCAGCCCGGGGGTCTGGATTTGTAACCAGTTAAACATCTTTACCTTATTTGGGAAGAGACTGGATTCAAGGACACAGGGAATCCTAATCCTAGTGCGGGGTCCAGGGCATTTGTAAAAAAACCTAGCACATATGGCTCCTATGTATCTTATCTGTTACTGGTTATTTTGTAATATTGTATCGTGTTTTTTCTGAATTATTTATTATTTTAGTTTATTTATTCATTTAGTTACTAGCTTCTGCCCGCGACTTCATCCGAGTAATTTTTTTTACCTCCGATCCACCCCATCGCATCGCATCGCCTGCCCACGCTATTACTTCGTTTTCGCTTAGCAAAACTTGCGTTCAGCTTTAATATGAGTATAGATTATATATATATAGACAATAGGAACGTCGTCTCTTACGTGGATGGCCTTTAATGAAAACTGGCGAAATGTGACTGTGCCATGCACATCTGCCAACCCGTTCGGGGAATACAGGCGTGAGGTTATGATGTTATGGTTATAAAAAATGTTTGCAGTACACCGTTCGTTCAACGCCACATCGATCGGCTTCGATTGAGTGTAAATATTGTAGATCTAAACATAGCTAAGTGGGTTGGATTGAATTGGAAATGGCACTAGGGTATAAAATTGTGTACATTTATCAAATAGATTGAAATGGTGAAGTAGTTTCGATTTAAAACGTCAGAAATATGGCACATGTTTAGATTTTAGATTGCGGGTAGACACATTTTCTTACGTGTCGCTTCAAAGATGGTTGACAAGGCGGCTTTGACCAAAGAATTGCATTGGCATTCAACGTGGCAATGCTGCAAGTTTTCTGCGCACGTTTCCGGATGACTGCGATGCGGACGAGAACCTCAACGCTTAAGTGTCCTTTTGTTTTTGTATATAGTTAGTTTGTAAAAGTTATTTAATAAAACGGATAGGGTCAGGCGTAGACTTGGGCGTAGGTTTGAAGAGTTATCCACTTATACAACATTATTTTTAGTATATGCGAAACCTGAATATAGTTTGTTCAGAATAAGTAACTGAATCGATTTCAATAATGTTTACACCATGTTATATTTTGTCCCAAAAATATTTAATCACTAGTTAATTACAATAAAATCGCCGTACAGTCAGGTACCTACTGCTAAACTATTATCAATGAGCGTACGATGTTGGAGGAGCATAAAACATGGTCACCCCGCGCCGCGCCGCGTGGTGAGCATGTTTTTGAACGGACAACCAGGTAACATAACAAGCTTATAACCAGGACCAGGCCCGTGCCGGACGGCGCGTATGTGTTCCACGCGCGCCTCAAAGAGATGTCAGCATTGAACGGAGGGGCCCGTCAGGGCCGAAGCCTGCCGGGGCAGCGGGATTGTCCGAAAGGGTTACCGCTGCCCCGGAATATAAAGGGCTAAGGAAGGAACACGGATGGGTTTTAGTCAGTAAGAGTCTGACACTCCCTTCCGCTCCACCCAGAGCGGGAGGGGTCATTTGATGATTTCCCATCCTTAAAAAAAAAAAAAAAAGCTTATAACTTTGTGATTTCTCATGATACAGTTTTGAAATTTTGTACATAGATTCTTTACATAAAAATACTAGACACGTGTTTCGGGTTTCGCATATACTAAAAATAATGTTGTATAAATGCCAAAAGGCGAAAAGATAAGCAAGCTTTACCTAAATCAATTAGAGGGATTAAAGCTTAGCAGTTTACAGTCTACAGTTGACTACCAGTAACGTTTGCCATCAGTTAGTATATATCTGAGTAGTAATCTGTGAAATATGTAGTGGGTAGTATATTATTTGTTAAGTGTATTGTTATTTTTAATTAGCTGTGCCCCGCAGTTTCACCCGCAAAGTATTGAACCCGTGAGAATATCTGGATAAAAAGTATCCTATGTACTAATCAAGGTCATAGTCTAACCATGTGCCAAATTTCATCCAAATACGTTTAGCCGTTTTAGCGTGAAAGCGAAACAAACTGTTACTAACAGTGTTAGTCTGCATCATCTCACTGCTGCATGCTGGGCAAAAGGTCTTTTCTCATGACTACCAGCTTCGTAACATACAACAAATAAAATTTTTCCTCTTTATAATATTAGTTTAGACATAATAATTTCGTTTTCCCTTACTAAATACCTAAAATAAAAAGTCATGTTTTTTGTTAAATAAATAACGTTAATCTGTAAATTATTTATAATACTAATGTACATATTTGGTGTAATTAGAAAAAAACACGTCAAAATCACATTAAAAGCAAAGGTTTCGGTACCACATTTCCATTAACAACTTGGCTTATCGTATGAAATTAAAAAGCAAGTCCACATTAATTCCCGAGAGATGTTGATTAAAAATATTACTGAAAGCACGAAACGAGGGCAAACATTGACTGACTCGTAAAAGTAGATTACTATGATCATAAAACTCTGGTATGTATACGTACGGCTGAAAGTGATGTTGAAATTATATGAAAGCTACACAATATGTTGATGGACGAGTTGCATAAAAAGAATGACCGAAATTGAAAAGACAGAAGAAGCGAACAAATCACTGATTTAATAAGCAATCTCCAAGGCATATATGTAATTAACATGTCCAAATAGAATAACTAGACTAGCTAATATTGGTATTTTATTTATTTATTTAGTACATGGAGGACTTACAGCTAATAAAAACAGACAAAAAGAAAAGGTAACCATAGTCACCAGAAAGCCAATTACAATTAGTCCTCACGTATAGACTTATAATAGTATTCTATGGTGTAAGCACAGAAACAGAAAACACACAGTTTTAATATAAGTAAGAAGTAATATTAATACTTAATTTGCGATTATATAGCAGAAATTATAGACAAAATAATACTAAAATAAACAGTATAACCTACCGCTATTTGAAAAATTTAAAGCTTAAGCACCTTCAGGCCGAAGTGGTCCTTGTGAACATTAGCGATATTAAAATGGAATCAAAGTATAATTTAGTCCTATTCCGTCAATGTTAATAAGTCAATCTGAAATTAGTCTTTTCCCAACTAGGTTGTGGTCGGCTTCCAGTCTAACCGGAAGCAGCTGAATACCAGTGCTTTACATGGAGCGACTGCCTATCTGACCTCCACAACCCAGTTATTGGGTAACACGATACCCCTTGAGAGACTGGTTGTCAGAATTTCGGGCTTCTGGCTACCCGTAACCACTGTTAAAAATCTACGAATGACAGCCGAGACCAACGGCTTAACGTGCTTTCCGAGGCACGGAGGGATCTCGGTAGTTAACGGATGGTCACCCATCCACGCATCGACCTCAGCAAGCGGTTCCTCAGTTGCTTAATCTTGAAGATCAACCCGTGCGGCTGTTATTATTTAGAAACGATCAATGTTAATACGTGTAAGTCTGGCAAAGCACTCGGCGAAAGAATTTAATTTCATAAGAGCGCAAGCATGAGCCAGTGACATTTTATACAGACCATACACATAATTGAACGTCAGTATTAATTATAACTAACAAGATAGTTCCTGATCCCTCGCCCTCTTCTTGTTTAATTGGAATAAGTAGAAGCCTTGAGGATACTCCGGTTGACTAACCTCCCGGCTTTGGAAGCTTAGAGGTAAATAATACTTAATTAGGTAGAAGAAAATTGTTTTCACAAAGTGGGGACACACTAAGTGGGCTAAGAAGGAAAGAAAATAAAACAGTAGATGAGAATAATCATTTTGTTAAAGACAAAAACGTTAACGTAGCTTGCAAAATTCAAATTTTCATTCGTTTTTTGAGGTCAGCGTCAGGTTGTATGTTGAACAAAATATGATTCGCGAGCGTAACAAGTGTGTATCTACAGAATTATAATCCTTAAAATCATCAATACAACCCTCTAAGTTCATACAATCCTATTTAATGACTTTTTCATAAAATATCAATTGTAGAAACGTCTGAATATTTGAATTTCGCGGGCTACGCTGCCCCTTCCCCCTTAAACACGAACCCGATAATGACCCTTTTCAACACTCGTCTTTGTAAAGTCAAAGCTGATTAGGCCAAATATCCTTCAAAAAATCATTTAAAGTAATACTAACGACGCTTATGTCACATCTATAAACTGACACAGAATGTCACAAACTCACTATTAACTGTTTCGGAGTGGAAAAAGCCCCAAACATTTCAATTTTCTCACAGTTTCGGCAACATTGCCATTTGTGCGGAGTTAATTAACATCTGGAACAGAATTACTAAACCACTATTTTAATTTTCATTGTCCTCTAACATAGTCGGGTTTCATATAAAACTTAGGTGAAGTGAGCTGTCATTCCACCTGGGTGCCTAAATAGGCCACTTTGGCAGAATCATAAAACAATTCATATCACGCAATTCATCTGTTTGACAGTTTCACACCTAAATATCCCTGAAGGGTTTTGCAGAGGTGTACCTTTAGCATTTTACGAATCTCCATACAAAACTGTCATACAGATGAAATTGCGTGATATGAATTGTTTTATGATTCTGCCAAAGTGGCCTTTTTAGGCCCCTGATGTTAAGGATTACCACTATTGACAGCTCACTTCACCTTAGTTTTCACGGTGAGATATTTACAGAATAGATCGGCTGTATTGAACTTGGTTACTTGAAACAGCAATAAAAAAAAATCTAGCCTTTTCCTAACTATGTTGGGATCGGCTTCCAGTATAACAGGATTTTTTTACACGGTGTTACTGCCTATATGACCCCCACAACTAAGTAACTGGGTAACACGATACCCCTTGGTAAGACTGGTTGTCAGACATTTGGTCTTCTGACCCGTACCGACAGTCAAACATCTATAAATGTCAGCCCGGACCTAAACCACATTAATTTTCCGAGGCATGAGGGGTCTCGATAGGTAATGTATAGTCACCTATCCACGGACAGGCCTCGGCAAGCGTATGCTTAACCTTCGGACGACCCTTGTGACTGTTATTATATAGCCACGAGCCCCACAAGCAACAATAGGATGTAATTCATCAGCTCTATGAAGCCACATCTGCTTGATAGGACTCTATAAATAGACGGAGCACTGTCCGAATTGAGACATTGGCCAATTTACTTTACGGCAGACGGCCGCCATCTTAGCAAGATCTCGACTCAATTAATAAAACTGAATTGTTATAGGAGATTTTTATGGTTCTTCGTCGAAGGAGTAAATAACGTTGAAAATAGAAATCCTTAATTGGTTAGGTTTTGATTGATTAAATGTTAGTTTATATAAGTACCTACAACAGCGACTCATCGCAAGGAGTTCCTTAAACTCAAATCTTTCAGCAGAATGAAATTATTGAACAAAATAACGGCAAACATTCTTATGGACAAAAATATTTTTTAGTCGTTTGTTAAATCTTACAAGACGTAAAGGCAGACACGTAGAGAATTGAAAACAATGCAACAAAGCGTGTCCGGATTAAAGATTTATATCACCTCTCAGCGGATTTTTCGAGCAAAACAGCCAAACAAAACCAGTTAGAAATTGATCTTTTCATCCTTTTGCTCAGAAATTCGGCAGCTGATTCAAAGGATTCCCTAAAAAACCGAAAATCCTTTGACAATCAATAATAGGTATGTCGAGATTGCTGTCCTTGTTGTAAAGAATGTGACAGAGAGAGATGGAACATAGTGGAGCACGTTGATTATCTCCAAATGAATACCAGTTGTATCCAGATTTGTCGAGGCCGACGCGACGGTGGACAGCGGAGACGATTTGCAGTAGATAGGAAGCTATAAAAATTCTGATAAACATGATATTTGGATGTTAAGTTTGTCAGATTGATATTGTTGTTTGTTTGAGATTATGTAAGATGATACGATTGCAATGGTAACTGAAACAGTGGCAATAATTAATGATAACGCTTTAGCCTTGACAAACGAAAACAAATCTATCAGTATTAAGTATGTTGTTACGTCTCCAAATGTTGGGTTCTCAGTTATTACTTTTGTGACCATGCAAGCTGGAGAGGCATAATGGGTAAACATTGGAGTACAGAACAGAAAATAGTAATATTCCAACACCAGACAATTCTTCCTATGAAATATGGATATTATTAAAACTTATCTTTAGCGGATCTTCAAAAGCGCGGCACATAACTGGTTTTTCATCCCCTAAGCCGAAGCTGAGTTAAGCAAATGGAAAATGCACGACCCTAATCCTGATTAAATGCATTGAAGGGAGGAATTACTCTCGAGCCCCCTAGAAAAGGATCCACCATTAAAATACACCAATGGGAATGGCAATAAACGATTTCGATGTTATTTGCATTTAATTTTGTAAATTGGTTTCATAAAATATTTTATAGAAGGAAAAATGTTTTGCGTTTTGGGAAAAAACCGACATTACTTAAATTGAAAAGTCTTTGTTTACATAAAAATACTCTCTACTCTTCTGTTTCAATTCAACTTTTACTTTGAAGCAAAGAAGGCAAAACACGAGCAGCGTAACACATCATCAATCACAATCTGTATAATTTTGAAGGATATTGCAAATCCATTGCTTCATATGTTCGAAAATTTGTCAGTTCAACAACGTAAATAACGCAATGAATGTTGTTGAACTGTCAAAATGAAAGCCTTTCCTACTGTTAGTGTGTTATGCAATTACCCCGCAGAATTTAGTAGGTACCTAGTAGTATCTATCAGACTCGATAAATATTCAACTAAATGGCTTTGATTAGAGTCTAGTCGTAGTTAAGTAATGCTACAGTGGCTACAGCTTAGCCGAACACTAAGGTCTACATCATTAGTCTGTTTTTCTTCGAAAATTGGGTGTATAGATGCAATCTACAGATTGTTTGCCAGAAAACATTTACTATGTTCACCTTCGAGAATGTAGGACGAACATTAAAACTACTATTCACAACAAAAACTAAGCTATGTTTGCGACGCAATGAAATAAGCATAAGGTGTAAACTCCTGGAGCAAAAAAGAATTCGTTCAGATTATCCGCGCGACAATTTTGGAGACACTTATCCGACTCAACAATGTAAAGGAGGCTTAGAGCCTGTATTCATGTATCAAGGACACTCGTCTGGCATTGATGCTGCTAATGTTTTTACCGATATTCTCATTCCCTTAACCAAAATTGTTAGCTCGTAAAATATATGGTCCCGATATGAACTTACTACTTAAGTATCGTTTTTTTGGGGCTAACTTTCAACTTCAAGATTATGTCTGGACTTTGACTCCTGAGTTATAGAAAATGTCGACTCCATCTAGCTTTTTATTTTAATGACGTGTTTATTGATTCCGTTATCCTATTTATAGATTATACATTTCAATTCATTTCTTCACTGAAGCTCTTTTGCTAAAGATATCAAAGATTTAGGGCCAACTACCAAATGATTTTTTTTTTTAAACAATTGATGCTCTGAACTCTGATTGGTCCTCAGTTGCATATAATAGTAATGACACTTCGCAACTCAATTGTAACTAGACACGCAGGCACCAACCGTTTGCTCCAAATTGGTTGCAAGTGCAAGGATAAATGCGGTCTATACCGATATGCTCTGACGTCTATTTGGTCCGGTTCGGTACCAACCAAGGTCCGCAGAAGGCGCTGACCCAATTAGCCCCTTCCTGTATATCTGGGTATGGGTAGCGTAATGGGCAAACCGCGGAAGTGTCAAGCTTATAGCTGTACTGGTAAAGGCTCAATTCAAGGTCATTGGACGGTTTAATATAGAGTGTGTCGTAAATGACAATGGTTCTGAGTCTGATGTCAAAGTGTGTGCACCACATAGAATATTGGTTGTAGTTGTAGTTATGTAAAATGCTGAC
The DNA here is from genome assembly GCA_963669345.1 of Gortyna flavago. Classification (NCBI taxonomy): domain Eukaryota; kingdom Metazoa; phylum Arthropoda; class Insecta; order Lepidoptera; family Noctuidae; genus Gortyna; species Gortyna flavago. The sequence continues at coordinate 2,075,230 of OY770139.1, forward strand.
GATTTCATTTAGTTGATCCCAGCCTGAAAAAAAACGGTGCTATCCAAAGCTGTGTGAACTTTAAGGATAGTGGCAGATCTATCGTACATATTGCGTTGAATGTAAATCGCTAACATATTGCCAATTGGAGATACGGTCGCTGCTATATCGCGCGTCTGCACCTCTATTATAGTGTAACAACCACTAGACTGCGATAGGCCGACTTGATTGATTGAACCACTGAACGTTACTGATATGATTGGATCACACCGCTGTATACCGATATGCACCCGTTTCTCTGAATAGAGGTCTGATAGGCCGCTGACCCAATTAGTCTTTCACCGTTGATAGTTGAGGTTTGGCGGGAAAGGCGCATCGATAGTTTTGGGGCCACTCTATTTCTGCTTTAACGAACACGGTTGTCTATAGTTTGCCCGAAGATTATATGCCATAATCATCATTTTCCCGAATTTCATTTACCAGAATTTCATTTGCCCGAATGTTTCATTTGCCCTAAAAGACATATGACATACTTTTAATTGCCCGAATTTTAGATACCATAAGATACGAATGCCATAAGTATTGTTTGCCTTATTTTTATGTGCCATAATAATTATTAGACATAATATTTAAATGGAATAACAAGTATTAGACAAATAATAAACTTATTTATTAAGTGCATGGTTTTTTTTTCTGTGCATGGTTGATGGTGGGCTAGGTCGACGGAGCCCCGCCTCGCGGGGCTCCTACTTCTGTGTGGTTTATAAAAAAATAACCACGAAGGGGATGGCGGGGTCTATTCGCTCGCTTCGCTCGCTCACACGACCCCGCCATCCCCTTCTAACCTAACCTGTCCGAGTCGGGGTGCCCTAAGTCCCAATTGCATCCAATTTCTCTTGATATAAACAACCGTTACACACCCGATGTCGATGGCAAATTATGTTATGGCATATCATAATTATGGCATGTGATAATTAGGGCTTACAATGATTATGACAAATGATGTTATGGTAAGTGACTTTATGGGAAACAATGATTCTGGCACGTGACTAATATGGCAAATGAGAGTAGGGCAAATGAGTATTATGTCGTATGATATTATGGCTGTTGACTATTATGGCAAATGATATTAGGGCAAATAAAATTCGGGTAAACGGCGGTATACCAACGAACACATTCTTTGAAACGTGTGAGTTGTGAGTTAAGGGAGTTGATATCAAACTTTTGATTGTGATTGTGTCAGCCTAGATATTCATCTTCCAGATAAGTATTTAATTTTCAAACTAGCTTCTGCCCGCAACTTCGTCCGGGTGAAATTTCTTCTTCCCCAGACTACCTAATACTTCGTTTCCGCTTAGTGTTCTTTTTGACTTTTTCTCTTTTTGCTCGGCCTAAGGATCATAGGGTGATGTTTAACAGCTAAAAAGATTTTTTTTAATCCGACCATTATATCCAGAGATTAACGCGTTCAAGCAAATAACAAACTCTTCAACATAATTATATTAATACAAACTTTTTCCCGCGGCTTCGCCCGCGTGGATGTTGGAAAATGTCCCACGAGAACGTACAGCCGGGATTAAAAGTACCCTATGTGTTAATCCAGGTAAACAATTTATTAATTTCGTAAAACATTGTTTTCATATTATTATAACTATATTGGTTTACGCGGCGCACGCCAGTTTAACTCCCAGTCGGCATGTTTTTTTTCATCGTCATATTTCAGCCAATTTACACAAAGATTTAATGAATTATACACCTAAACCTTCCTCATGAATCATCACTCCGTCCATTACTGAAAACCGTATAAAAACCGTTCGGTATTTTTGAGTTTATTTGCGTTTAGAGGGACAGACGAACACGGCGGGGGGACATTGTTTTATAATATGTAGTGATATATATTTAGTGATACGAGTATATAGAGTTCCTCTGTCTCTTTTAAAAGGTCAGTTATGAGTTATGACAGTATAAGTTGCACCAGTTAGCTTCGAGTATTGTATAATTAAAAGCTTCCATTAGTGACTCCTCTAGGAAGGCGTCAGGACACAGAGCATAATGTTAAGTGTCCTGCGTTTTATACGAAGACAAAGCGAGTTCTCCATTCTTTTAAAATTCGTTTTATCTTCCCGTTTTACAAACAAAAGGTCTCCAAGGAGTTCCCACTTCTCATGTACGGCATCTGTCGTGTGACACAATACGTGTTTGTTGGATACATATTTCAATATCTTCGTTGGAAAGATTGTGTATCGTGAAAATGATATATTTTCGCTGAAACAATGTAGGTAGAGGCGGAGTGACAGATATGGAGCAACTGTAAATGCTGTTTCATTTGGTTGAATATTTATGCGTATAGGGATAATTGCGTAACACATTATTAGTAGCAATGGCTTTAATTTTGACAGTTCAACAATATTAATTGCGTTAGTTACGTTGGAATATACGATTCCATGGATCAGCAATATCCTTCAAAATGAATCAGATTGAGATTGATAGTATGTGATGCAATTAGGGAGCAGTTCATTTGTAAGGCCCCTTCGTGATCAATTTCTTTTCAACCATTAAAAAATTTACAGTTCGACGAAGACAATAACAGATAATTTAATAAGAAAGGACGCTCGAACACTACACGTGTCAAGGTTTTTAATATCAAAGTTCTTGGCTTCAATATTAATTGTTTCAAGCGTATGCAATTTTCAAAGACACAATATATGACCATCATGCCAGACAGTTTCCAACTAGCTAAGAAAGTAATAACACTTACCGTTAGACTAAGAGAAGTGCGATCATTTTAGAAAATCTATGCACCAAACATTGAAGTTTTAACTACAGTTGAAAACTAATAACAGTCAGTTTTGCTAATATTAGTACTCCAAGGTAAAGGAAAAAAAATGTTATAATAAGAATACAAAATTTTACGCTGAGCCGTTACATAAACGGGATGGTTAGGTCATCTGTTGAGTGCCAGGCCTTAATAGTCGAACATTAACTACAGTCTGGAGACGGAGGACGGGTCACCCTTAGCGTTAACGCTGTGCAGACTTCAGTTAGTACATTACAAAATTAGTGATTCGGAATCTAAATTAAGAAGAACAGTGCCTAGAAAATTTATTGAGAATCAGTAAGTCTGCGTTCACCAATGGAAGTCTGGCTGCAAAATAAAATAAAATATGGACGAACGCCTGACATTGTTTGTCTCAAGCAAACAAAACTTTAGACAACTCTATACAAAACCGAAATTATACCATTACAATGACACATAAATGACACACAATTCTTCCAACGTATAATTATAGATAATCGTCTTGAATATTAGTGCGGCTCCCCTAATTCACACTCACTAAAGGCTTGTAAAGGATTACGGCGTACCCAGGTGTGAAAGGCCATTAGGGACGTAGGGAATACGATACCATCATTTATCATATTTACATAAAAACCCCTCAAACCTGCAGTTATATGGACATTCAATTACGTAAATGTACAATTTGATGTGTTATTTTCAATATTTGATGAACTGGACAAACAAAGAAATGTCACAGACAATAAGAATGGTAACATCTAGAGGGGGAGGTAAGGAATAAACGAAGAAACGATGCTTGAAAGAAGGACTATATTTCACTGTCAAATCGAGGTTCACAAGCTATTAATTTTTTTTTAAGTTTCCAATTCTTTTCCATCGATCTTTAGAAGGACAATGCGAAGTGAAGACTGCAGACACCGCGCAAGCATAGGCAGTCAGCCTGATTCCCCATAGGCGCATTGTATAAGCTGTGGTCGCTTATTAGGTTCGACATGTAAGATGGAGAGAATATTGTAGGCTAGTATGCCTCGGAGTAGGGCCTAGTTGTCTACGTCACTTATCAGGGGATCATACCGGAATGAATCATATTTTGTTGCTGACGACGATCCTACAGGAATAAAACAAAGGAAAAATCGGATCAGACCGTTTTTTTTGTGACATTTGGCAGTGGGAGTGTGTTCTCCAGCGAGAGCAACTACTCATAGGTGTAGCATGTACTTATGCTTTTTTTTGAGACGTTTTTTGGAATGAGAAAGTTGGATAAACATATTAAAACAGAAGAAGAATTAGCAGATGATCGAGGAGGGGGAAGGGTGGAGGGGGGTTCAGGGGATCAGAACGGAATGAATCGGAAAATCTATGGACGCAAACATCTACATGTGTTTTTGCATCAAAGTTTACTGAGTAATAAAACGGCAGAAAATATGGACCGATCGAAAATTCTTTTCATCTTTCCTGAAAGGAAATCTGGAATGGAATCATACTTACTTGTTTTCATGATTCAGTACAAACAATATTTTTATGTTGGAACCTATACTTGTGACGTCATACGGTCGTTAAACAATTTGCCATAAATAGCCGAGAGCCATTAAATATATCGTAATAATTAAGGTTTGTACTACCACACACGAGTTTCGCAGGTGACTGCTTCTAGATGACTACAAGTTTTAATTGCATTTTCATGTTCGTGTAGTTCACTTTATAATCCATAATAATATTATAAATGCGAATGTGTGTCTATCTGTCTGTTACCTCTTCACGCTTAAACCGCTTAAACGATGTAAATGAAATTTGGTATAGACATAGTTTCGAGTCCCGGAAAAGAACATAAGATAGTTTTTATCCCGATATTCCCACGGGATCGAAACTTATGCGGGTGAAACCGCGGGGCTCTGCTATTTATTTTATAAAAAGTTAGTTAGCCTTTCATTTCAATCAATCTACCTAGCCTTTTCCTGACAATGCCTGCCGGCTTACAGTCTAACCGGATGCAGATGAATACCAGTATTTTACATGGAGCGACTGCCTATCTGACCTCCACAGCCCAGTTACTGGGTAACGATACCGCTTGGTAAGACTGGTTGTCAGACTTTTGGGCTTGTGACTATCAGTAACGACTGTCAAAGATCCACGAATGACAGCCGCGACCAACGGCGGGGTCTCGATGTGAAATGGATGGTTACTCATCCACGAACCACCGCGGCAAGCGAAGCTTAACCTTTGTTCGACTCGTGCGGCTGTTATGATTAAGCCACGAGCCCCTCCTTCTCTTTCATTCCTGGGGTCTTAGTTAGAAGATTTTGTTGTTTTGGCACTTTTTTTTTTTTTTTTTTTTTAAATGGCATCTCGCAGTTCATCCTTTATGAGGATGGCTACTGCTTAACCGGACTTTCCTGTGGATGCCTCGAATTAAGGCCTCCAGCCAGGGCATACAATAACTTAAAAACTAAGCGACAGCGCTAAGGGTAACCCCCTGCGGGGTTCGGACCTCGGCTCAGGGCGTCGCTGGAAGAGGACAGCAAGGGACAGGCTGGATCGGTATTATTATTGGTGTTTAGGGGCGAATTTAAAACTAAAGGCTCAGCTGCGCGGGCTGGCTCGAGCAAGGGTCGGGGGGGGCACGGTGATGGTGCGGGGCGTCGCGACGGGCCTCGGCGGCGAGGACGGAAGGACGGATGTCTGAGCTTGTTTTTGTGTTGTCGACTGAGAGTACTCGTGGCCTTACTGCTCTCCTGGAGGAGGGTAGTGGCGTCGTCGGGGATGGTGAGGGTATGCCTTGGTCGGCGAATCCTACTTATGCGGGAGGGAGTGTATCGGGAGGCCGCCGCAATCAGGGGATTGGGGTGCTTTATGGCAGAGTCGAAGAAGCGCTTGGAAAGGCGTTTCATGAACTGCTGGATGGTGGGGAGTCTGAGATCTAGATGCAGATTCACATTTCGGACATAGAAGGGGGCTCCCGTGACCTTTCGGAGGAAACGGTTCTGGAGGGTTTGCATTTTATGCAGAAATCGCGGCTTGGCGTGTGCGAAGACTACGCAAGCATAGGTCATGATGGGACGGATGACCGCGGTGTAGAGGCGCAATTTGCACTTGAGTGACAATTTGCTGCGGGCAGTTATCATAGAGTGGAGCCTACCGAGAGCGAAAGAGGCGCGCGAACGCGCCGTCTTTATGTGCTCGTTGAAGGTGAGGTTGTGGTCTAGGATGACACCTAAGTATTTGGCTCGCTTTCCCCAGGGGATCGGCTTGCCATACATAGAGATCGGGCGTGGGAGGGGGGGGGGTAGTTTGCGCGGTTTCGAGAAGATGACCGCCTGGCTCTTATCGGGGTTGACCTCGATTCTCCATTTCCGGAACCAATCGCTCAAGGCGCTTGCGGAGGTTTGGAGGTTTCGAGCTATGGATGACTGGTTGACACCCGAACAGTATATGGCAGTGTCGTCGGCGAAGAGCGCCAACTGTGCCTTTTTACTGTTCGGGATGTCACTAGTGAACAGGGTGAAAATGAGGGGAGACAGAACGGAACCCTGGGGGACTCCGGCGCGGATGGGGTGAGGGGGAGAGAGAGCGCCCTCGATACGGTAGCGGAAAGTGCGGTCCGACAGAAAATCTCGTAAGATGAGCACGAGACGGTCTGGCACACCTAGCAGGTACAGCTTATATAATAAGCCATTGTGCCAGACCTTGTCGAACGCCTTCGCTATATCGAAGAACAGGACGCCTGTCGAAGCACCTCGCTGAAAAGCAGCGCTAATGTGCTCGACTATGCGGTGGAGCTGGTGGATGCACGAATGCTTCGTGCGAAAACCGAACTGTTCGGGGGGGATGAGGCTCTTTGCTTCGGCATAGTCTTTGAGGCGCTTATAAATAAGCCTCTCGTAGACTTTGCCGAAAACATTGAGCAGACTGATGGGGCGGTAGCTGGAGGGCTCAGACTTGGGCTTGCCTGGCTTAGGGATGCCTATGACTGTGGCTTCTTTCCACATTTGGGGGAAGATGTTGTTGCTCAGGGCGCCATTGAAGATGGCGGTCATGAGCAGTATGAGGGGGGCGGGGAGGAGTTTGTACACCCTATTGGTGATACCGTCCGAACCGGGGGCTTTGCGGGTTGCTAGCCCTTTTATGATGTCTTGCACTTCGTCGGGAGTGACGGGAGGCAGAGGATCATCAGGGTCTTCGACTGGCGGGAGGGAGGCTCTCCGTTCGACTTCAGCGTTCACCTCGTCGAGGTGCGCTCTGTCTACTGGTTGAGAGCTGGGAGTGCATTGAGCCTCTAGGCTGTCGGCTAGGCATTCGGCCTTTTCGAGGTTTTCGAAAGCGACCGTTTTGTCGGGGCGTGTGAGGGGAGGAACTGTGGCCTCTTCAGAGGAGCGGAGCTTCCTCTGGAGTTGCCAGAAGGCGTGGTGGGTGGGCTCGAGTTCGCCGATCAACTTATCCCATCCCTCGGAGCGCCACTCCCCTATGCGTTTCTTTACAGGTTGTTTTGGCACAGATTGAAGCCAACCTTAGTACTGAAAATTGGGTTGATTTTATAGATCTCTTGTATTTACCTATTGACAACTTGCCAACAGAAATGTCCAAAAGCTTTATTTTCGCTTCAACAAAATAAAACAATTCTGTTTTTCTAAAGAATAAAAATTCTGTTTCGGGAAAAAATCGTAGCGAGAAAATCTCCAGAGACTGGCACCTAAAATAATATTATCCTATTTTTTCTTCAGTTGACATTTACTTTTTTGACATTGAATGGCAAAGGTCATCTACTCCTGTTTTCATTTCATTTCTTTTTCGTGGTGGATCACGAGTAAAAAAACTGGCCAAGTGCGAGTTGGAATCGCACACGAAGGGTTCCGTACCACCAGACAAAATTTAACACTAAATATAAAAAAACGGCAAAAAATCGCGTTTGTTGTATGGGAGCCCCCCTTAAATAGGTATTTGTTGTTATAGCTGCAACAGAAATACACATTCTGTGAAAATTTCAACAGTCTAGTTATAACGGTTCGTGAGATACAGCCTGGTGACAGACAGACAGGCAGACAGATGGACAATGGAGTCTTAGTAATAGGGTCCCGTTTTTGCCCTTTGGGTACGGAACTCAAAAAAAGCGCCAGTCTCGCTAGGCTGGTTTTCATATAAAATACCGTTAGCTATCCTTTATGCTCTAACGACATGGAACGTACAGGATTTTATGAAAGGTCGCCCTTTGAAAATGGGACAAAATCAATGATCCGAATCTCTGTGTGCGAGGCACGAGACAGTTGCTTTTACATATTCACCCCCTTTATTTGTAGGACAGTGGACTGAACCCGGTATTGGACATCAATGGCGGACAGGCATTACGAAGTCATGATGAGGGTTCAATAAAACAGTTTTTTTGGTAGTAAGCATACTTGATAAACAAGGAGAGACAGACAATTTTGGAAAAATAACAGAAGGGCAATTCTCGTAATTTTAAGAGCGTTATCCAGTATCAGTGTTATCACAGTCTGATCTCAGTCTCAATCTGTCAAAAATACCTCTAATTTCCCACTACATTTTAGATTTTAAAGGGTTTTAATAACGGGAATTGGCCTTCTGTACGATGTAATGATAAGGGACAACAGGGAAAGCTGATTAAAGCTATGGTTTCATTTATATATAGGAAAAAAAAAGTACCTATAATTTATTCCAGGACCATAGACAACTGAAAAAAGCCTGTGATGGTAACCCGTTAGTGTTACAATAACAAACAATTTGTGACAATATTTTATACTAGCAGCGCCCCGCGGTTTCACCCGCATAAATGTCGATCCTGTGGGAATATAATTATATCCTATGTCCTTTCCCGGGACTTTTTATCTCTATACCAAATTTAATTAAATCGGTTCTGCGGTTTAAGCTTGAAGAGGTAACAGACAGACACACTTTTGCATTTATAATACTGCAGTATGGATCAACGAAAAACTGCGATATTTTTCGGCGCATGAGAGCGGAGTTTTTCTTATCGTAGTGTGTTTGTACAAGACGTGTTTACATAATCAAACAGGTTTCGTGCTTATGTTTTTCACATAAAGTAAATACTATGTACTTAAGTATGTATATATTTGTACAAATACAGGTCCAACGCAGAAAGATAACCGATTAGCATCGACAACGGAGTTAAGTCCGAACTGCAGACTATTTGGTGATTTGGTTTGGTGATTGTTTTTTTTAATAATAATCCTGATTCCCGAATAGCGAATTGTGGCTAAGCACACAGTGATATTCTCAATTGAGACGTGGACACCAACTTATTGACCGATTTCGCAGTGGCTAGACTTTTTAGGAGGACATGTTTGAGATAACTGCGTATAATTTGTTTAATGTGTTTGTTTGTTGTGTTTTTGTTTTTATTTGTTTGTGTTTTGTTTATTTGTTTGTCCTGGATTTTTGAGGGCCACTCTCCAAGATTTTCTTTTGCGATTATGGTGATTATCAGACCGATTATAGGTACACAGTCCATTACAAACTTGACACTGAACAACGAAACGACGACTTTTTTATGAGCAAACGTAAATGTTTTATGAACATTTAAAATGAATGGTGTGGAGAGGTTTATTAGGTACTGTCAGATGATTGTTTAGCGGAAGAAAATAAAAAGGGTTTATCGGCGGGGAAATAATTTGTTTCCTATACAGAGTGGCTCCGATACAAAATACGGGATGGGAGTTTTTTCCTATGTCTATTAGATAGTACCCTCATCAATTTGCCGTGGTATGAGGTACCGTAATAGGCCATTTTAGATGCGGTCGGTCGAGGATATGGTTTTGATTTAGGATCCTTTCCTTTACATTACTATAGATTTAAAATCAGGTCTTTATGGGATCACATTCTAATCTGCACTAGTAGATCCAGGAAAATATTAAGGAGATAGAGGCATTGGCAGACCTAAGAAAAGCCGGCGTGACGATTTGGACTCGTTCATGACCAATTTGTCGGAGAAGGGACATCATGAAGAAAACTGGAAAAGTATGGGGTGAGAGATCGGGGCCCAGCAATGGAACAACACAGGATTACTAAAAACATATGTGCGTTCATCAGGAACGAAGGTCCGTACGCACACACACACACTCGTATATAATATAAGGAGACAGAGAGAGCGAAAGTCACATGGAGAGGGGAAATAACGCTTTTTCCTTACATGGTGACGATTTCTACCAGTCAACTCCTACAGCAAGGTGCGCTAAGGAACATTGTTCCAAAAAAAAAGAGGCACTGTAGTTGGTCTTTTACACACATGTAGGTACCTAATAGAAATTGCCATTCCATTATAGCATCGCATGAAATACCTATTGATCCTAATGAGATACTATGGGGCTGTTAATGTCCGAATTCCATTTTATGATTGCCTCGCACCCTAATTGTGCAACACACTATCAATTTCAATCCGAATCATTTTGAAGGAAATAGCTAATCCATTGCTTCATATGTTTGAAAATTTTGCCAGCTCGACAACGTACATAACGCAATAAATATTGAATGAAAGCCATTGCTACTGAAAGTGTTACGCAATTACCCCATTGGTTATGTAGAAATAATAAAACAAAGCGGACTTCATTTTGTCCGCCGAAATAAAAACATATATTACCAGTAAACGATTTACCATTCGACGGTACGTAGGTACGAGTACTTACATTTATATATATAATCACATTAATCACACAGGCGTTGTGACTTCAAATAAAATATTTTGAACAAAACCAATAAAACTTAGTGGTTTTCTAGCAAATGTAGTTTGTTCTCAAAATAAATATTTAAGTAGGTACAGAGCTGCTAAGGTCAGCGAATATCAATTCCGTTTTAATTTTATTTGATGGCTAGTTTTTGATGTCTAGTATTTGATGTCGTCCTTTGATGATATTGACAATTTGAGGGGCAATTCCAGTGATTTTAAGAGCGTTCGCATTCTAATTAACGTTCTCAGTCTCAATCCGTCAAAAATATCTCCAATTTCCGAACATTATTGACAAGTTTTTGACATTGATTGTTGCTAAGACGAATACGACTTATGCGACTACAGTCCGGCCGGCGAAAGAATGCGTTCCTGGTTCCTGATACCTGTTAGTACGACAATTCAAGTAGCTATTAAAGATCAAATTCGCAAAACAAGAATTCATTTGTGTGAAACTAACAGGTGTCAGGAACGGATTCTCTCGTCGGCCGCACTGTAGGTATATTTGAAAGTTTTAATTACGGGAATTGGCCTTCTGGTTTCTCTTTGATAATTAGCCCACACCAGGATTCTTTTAATCTTAACTATTTTAGACATCACAAGATCTTCTTCAGTCTGGTCTAACACGCAAAACAGGTCCCGTCAGATGGACCAAGACGTCTGGATGAAGGTGGAAAAGAACCAGCGACGGTCTTTGGTTACCAGCCAGTAGCAATTAACTAAAAGATAGATAAATTGACTAAGCTCTTTCGTATATTCATTATTTAGCCGATTCGAGGAAAGAGCATGCACCTACATTATGTTTGCATCCACACTTATGCATTCACATATCTCCTGTATCCTGGGCTAGTCTCCGGTAAGATTGGCCATGACCGAAATACGGTCAGAACGACGACCAAGACAGGATTCAGTCTTCTGAAGGTTCTTAACTCACAAAAACAATAAAAATATCAACTAAGTAGTTAGGTGTAATTACACAGAACAGGGTGCTGTTTTGTCTATCATTACTTCATTAAGATACGAGACGAGGAAAATGACTTTGTTTATGGTCTTTGAACCTTACAATTATTGAAGCACGTGGCATTCAGTGCCAGTCCCTCGGAATATATTGATGGCCATTAGTTCCGCTGCCGTTAGAGAAGTCGTGAGTTCATAACTTATTTAGACTGTTGACGCAGTAGCGTGGAAGTTTACGGAGTCAATTCTTGGTAACAACGTCGCGGGTACAAAATTCTTTGGGCAATGTCTTCAGGTGCCAATAGGAAGCTTAGCTTTGTGAGGTTTTGACACCCATGAAGACAATCAGAAAAGCTAGTAAGAGGAATAGTTTTTGCAGATTAGTTTTTGACTAAGTATATTAATTTATTAATCGGTTGACGGACACTGAACGACACACAATAGAACTTTTATTGTCATTACACTTAGGGGCGTTTAGTGTCCCTCAAAGTGTCAAATATGAAGAATGAAGGTATTTGTCATATCTTTCCAAATTCAACCAGCCATCTCAACACGCGTCCACGCGTCGGGCCAACGCTGATCAAAGTGGCCTTTTTAGACCCCCTGTTTCCAAACGCTTTCTGAAATCTTCTGAAAGAGTTTTCTGGAGGTTTTCCATGTGTATCAAATCTGGTCAGATTCTTATAAGAACTTGGTTAAATAGTGTATTTTTCGCAACAATCATTATTACCGTAAATTGGCCAATTACTATAAGATGTTATTATTGCGCTAATAGCTCAGGTTAAGCTGCATGAATTATGTAAATAACCACTTAGGTACTGGTGTGATAGGCTGCAAATAATAGCTGTTTATCATTACTATTTACATGGCATATAAACAAAGATGTATCTGACTAGGTTTAGGTATAAGTTTATATTTTTAATGGGAAGTAGGTACTTAAATAATTAAATACTAAAGATAAAAATAATGAGGTGAAGAAATATTATGGGTGGCTCTTAGGGTTTTGTTTGCTATTATTTTATTATTGATAATTGTACTATTGCTTGCATTATTTTGTCTGTATATTTTAAATTATATTTTTTTAATAAGTAATATTTTTTGTGTATTTTTTTATTCATTAATTTATTGAGTATGTAAATTCATCTTTTTTATATTTAAAACGTAAAAGCAGACCTTTTGTACTTTGAACATAAGTTATTATTTTTTAGTAAGTATACTAAATATCATGTTTTTTTTTAAATAAAATCTAGACTCACCAAAACTTCATGGTGTGTCCGGTTGCCCCTGTGCACCCACTGCACATTGGGCACGGGAACTGTGTCTAGACTGCCACAAGGAACCGTCACATTAGTGCCCTTGTCTGCAGCTACATCCCTGATTTCCACCTCCTCGGCAAGAGCCAAGGGGAAGGCTACAAAAAAAAGAGAAATAATTACAATACTTAATGAAAAAAAATATATAAAAATATAAGATGTTTTTTTTTGTAATTAAACTAAATTAGTCAATTTATTTCAAGCCGGTTTTTATACAAATGCAATTTATTTACCTTCTAATCCAAGGCAGAACACAGACAACAATATACGCTCGAAAAACATTCTACTAAAACTACATCTAGACACTTAGAAAAAATTCTCGAGCTATACTTTTTGTAAAGTAAAAAAGATTTATTCCCTATCTATTTATTTTACATCACACAGAATTAATTAAACGACGGAAGGCGAAATAATAGGAAACAAATCTCACAACAAACGTCTTCACTCCATTGATAAAAGGCATAGACTAATTTAATTTTGTCGTAAATTATGTTGCTATATCTCATTTATTGCAACACAATATTGCTACTCAAAAAATGAAATGTCATTTGCAAGTAAAGGTAGTTGTACACTAACGAAAATTTTATTTTTTTACTGCTTTTCAATCAAGATTTACTCTAGCAATTATTATTTTTACTCTTTACTCTTTAGCAATTATTAGTTTAAAAGTATTCGTCAGTGTTCTGTTTGTCACTTTATTCTTTTTACAAATAAAAAATGGGAAAATAAATTGAGAGGCCCATCGATAAACACTACGGTTTGCTGTCACATTAAAACCTCAGGAGAACAATAAATAAATTAATGGAACTATAATTCTATAATCTGGTTATTTATTTAATAATTGCACAGTTTTTTGGTCCACTTTGGTGTTTTTATAAAAGTGACATTTAATTTTTTTGACAACTGTCAGATATTGCTTGTCTATCGTTTTACAATGCACGATCATAGACTAAAATATAGATTTTCTTCGGATATGGCCGCTGTATCGGCAATACAACATCTGCAATGTTTTGTAAATTCATTTTTATAAAATGAATAAGGTGTTTTTTACTTATGTATAGTGATTAGCGGACCGTGTACAGTGCTGTGATATTTGTAATGGATGCAGAGAACGAGTACGAAATAAAGAGAGTTCGTGAGGCCATACAAACGATAGAGACTATCCAGTCCATGATCGACGTTTCAGCTGATAGACTCGAGGGTTTACGGACACAATGCTCGACGAGCGCCGAGCTGACGCAGCAGGAGATCCGGACGCTGGAGGTAGGGGTGCTAACCTTCACAACTTGTTATACATCAAGGGGAAATAGGCAATGCCCTTGAAAGTATTATACCGAGAGGCCGGGCCTCAAGGACTTTGGTGCACTCAAGGACTGGGGTGAATAGTTCATTGCCGTAGTGGAAATCGTTGCCAAACGCGCGCGCCGCTCCCTCTTAACTTTTTAGTTTACTGTTTTAATTTCACGCGATAAAAAGTTGTAGCAGTCATTTTATTGGTATTTGAATTCTGATGCTACAGCTAAGTTGTGAAATCTATTTTAACATAAAATTAGAAACAATGTGCGTATAAATCAATAGAAAACTATGATTTGTGTTAATGTTTGTTGCATTTTAATGAGAAAAAAATGCATTCCGTAAGAGAGAGTAAAAATGATTGCTAGTTGTTTAGTTGTTTAGTCAATGGTTAAGGAATCTGATAATTTACATTGATCCACTGGTTTCACCCGCCACAGATAAAGATTAAACATGTTATGTGGTAAAAAAGTAGAGTGATTTGATTTATTCTTGATATATCCATTACCATCTTTACCTCTAAGTAACTTTATTATTTTTAACCAAGTTTTAGTTTTTCTTCATAGTTTACTTATAAAACAGAACAATTTGTTTGAATACATAGGTTTCTTTAGAAAACTTTTATTCATAAATATATTTTGAATTGTAAACTTTCTTCATGTAAGTAGTAAGTTAATTCTCACTGAAGTATATTAAAACAAAAGGAAAAATAAAGGAAATAAAACTGATTTATTATTAGGTACATGGAGCTTATTGGTATCGCCAGCAATTTCTTCAAAACCAACCAGCACTGAGCCCATGTGTTGGATTACAACCCACTACCTCTGACCGAGAGGAGGCCTGTGTCCCAGCAGTGGGAACCTTATATACTGACTATGCTTATGCTGTTAATGCTACCTCATGTAAAGGACCAAGAATCATCTACTTTGAATTAATAAAGGTCAATCAATTTAACACACAAAAATCAAACAAATAAACTGGACATGCAAACTATGAACAATTAACACTTTCCGGCGCACCTTTATTAGGGAAAGTCAGTAGATTTTACAGTAAATCTAGAGTAATCTCAGGCTTATTGCTTTAAGCATAAAGTCCATACAATAACCAAATAAATTTTACACTGCGGTAGCCATGTTTGACATAAAGAAAGTACCAAATTATACAGCTGTCGCCATACTATCATTCCATAGCCTTTAAAAATACGGTTACAGCCATTACCGTGCCGGGAGGTGTTAAAGGCCTTTTGTTTATTGATCCTCAAAACTAACCAAAAACAGTTGAGAGCTGTCATGGGAGACCGGGTTGGAAAGACGTTCCTTTGGCTTTTGCACAGTTGGCTAAAAAGAACTAGACTGAAAAAAGTATAACATCTTGATAGTCACTACACTTTTATTAAGTTGCACTTATTACTTGTTACAGTTATTAAGTTATAAAAGTGTTGTGACGGTCAAATTTTACATGTTTTTTTAGTCAAAATCTGCAATAAGGAACATTCCATAAACTAAGTTTCTGACTGCAAACCAGAATGACACATACTGTATACAAAAAATTTGTCACAAACAGCCATGCCAATGTGTCATCTTGCCATAATATTATCAACAATGGGTGGGCTATTTAGCCAAGTGTTTCAATGTTAATGCTGATATGCTTCATCACACTTACTGACGCTTGTTTAATGTGTATTGTTTTACTTCTGGGTGGTTGAATTGTTTAGTATAGGATTTTGGAATGGGTGACCATCCATTTCATACCAAGACCCTTCTGTGTCTCAGAAAGCACAATAAGCAGTTGATCCCAGCTGGCATTTGTAGATATTTGACAGTATTTGCAGGTAGTCAGAAGTCCAAAAGTCTTGCCCAGGGTTATCATGTTATCCAGTAACTGGGGTGTGGAGGTCAGATAGGCAGTCATTCCATGTAAAAGACTGGTATTCAACTGCATTTGGTTAGACTGGCAGCTGACTCCAACATAGGAACAGACTAGGCAGATTGATTGAGGATGACTTCAAAGTTAACTTCTTCACTAGCTAGAGTTTAAACTACTTAGGATTAATAATGCATATATATTCAAAAAAGCTCTTTTCAATTTGATGATTTTGACTATGGTGGGACTTAAATTAAGTTTCATCACAATATACACACATATGGTGTACAGTAGGTATTATGAAACAGACAATGAAAGAAAAAATAGAGTAGATACACGCAGAAAAGATCTTCCTAGTGTCATGCAGGCAAAGCTTAATGTTGTCAAACACTCGTCACGCGTACAGTCTGTTAATCTGTTTAATAAATTACCAGCAGAATTAAAGAGTATTCAGAATGTGAACATATTTAAAACTAAACTCATAGCTTTGCTAATCAATAAAGCCTATTTCAGCATTGACGAATATTGTAATGACAGAAAATCTTAAAAACTAGTATTAAATTATACTTAAATTAAATGATTGCCCTTTAACTTTGTTTATAATTGTTGCTTCTTTTTATTTATTTTTATTAACTTCATATTTTGACATTAAATGTATTTGTATTTTTGTAGATTTTTAATAAGAATGGTAATATTTGTAGGGTTGGTATTGGTAAATTATCACCTCACACAAGACAATAAATATCGGTATCACCGGGTGCCGACCTACCTCCGTCGAATAGTCGGGGCGTATTTGACGGACAGAGCCGTCATCTACCCCGGTCGCGATGGGGAATGGAACCGGCGAGAGATGTCATGCGGTGTCCCACAGGGATCGGTTCTGGGACCGCTCCTGTGGGACATCGGTTACGACTGGGTGCTGCGGGTCGACCTCCCTGATGGCGTCAGCGTGGTTTGCTACGCTGACGACACGCTGGTCCTGGCGCAGGGGAGGTCGCATCAGGCGGCGGTCGACGCGATGACACGCGGGGATGCGATAGTCGTGGAGAGGATCCGGCAGTTAGGTCTCGAGGTGGCTCTGCACAAATCCGAAGCCATGTCTTTTCATGGGCTTCGGAACGGGCCACCATCGGGATCCCAACTAACGGTGGGAGGGGTTCACATCGGCGTCGAGACGACGATGAAATACCTGGGTCTCGTCCTCGACAGCCGGTGGAACTTCGTGGAGCATTTCCGACGTTTGGCCCCCAAACTGGAACGGGCTGGGGCCGCTTTCAAGCGGCTCCTGGACAACCTGAGGGGGCCAAACGCCTCCTGCCGGAGGCTTTACGCGGGGGTCGTGCGGTCCATGGCCGTATATGGCGCCCCGGTGTGGGCGCGTTCACTGCGGCTTCGAGCCGCCCACTACCTGAACGCGCCCCAAAAGGTGGTAGCCATACGGCTAATACGGGGGTACCGCACGATCTCGCGCGAGGCGGCAAGCCTCCTTGCCGGACTGCCGCCATGGGATCTGGAGGCGATAGTCCTCGCGCGCCTCTATGAGTGGCGCGCGGAGGCACTACGCCGGGGGGAAAACCCGCTTCCGCGGCAAATCGCTGCGGAGCGGACGGACCTCCGGCGCGATCTCATGGCGGCATGGAAAGCGCGACTGTCGCAACCCAGCGCAGGGCACGTCGCGATAGCGGCGGTAAGGCCCCTCTTTGAGGAGTGGCTAGAGAGGCGTCACGGCGTCCTCACATACCGCCTGACGCAGGTCCTCACCGGACACGGATGTTTCGGGAGGTTCCTGCACATTATCAGGCGGGAGGAAACGCCCGGGTGTCACCATTGCGAGGATCGCCCAGAGGACACGGTGGAGCATACGGTGGAGATCTGTCCCGCTTGGGCAGAGCACCGCCGTGTCCTCGTAGAGGCGATCGGCAGCGGCGGCGACCTCTCGCGCCCGGCCCTGGTCCAAGCCATGGTCCGGGGCGAGAGGGAGTGGGAGGCAGTCACCTCCTTCTGCGAAGCAGTCATGCTAGCGAAGGAGGTGGCGGGATGGGCGAGGGAGAGAGCGGAGAGAGCCGCCCGTCCCAGCCGCCGCGGTAGACGCCCCTGGCGTCGGGAGCCGCGTGACGACTCCCGGCCACCGTAGGCCTGCGGAAGGCGAGTAATGGGTAGCTCGCCGTCCGATCAGGACCAGGCCCGTGCCGGACGGCGCGTATGTGTTCCACGCGCACCTCAAAGAGATGTCAGCAGATAAGGAGGGGCCCGACAGGGCCGAAGCCTGCCGGGGCAGCGGGATTGTCCGAAAGGGTTACCGCTGCCCCGGAACATAAAAGGCTAAGGAAGGAACACGGATGGGTTTTAGTCAGTAAGAGTCTGACACTCCCTTCCGCTCCACCCAGAGCGGGAGGGGTCATTTGATGATTTCCCATACTTAAAAAAAAAAAAAAGGGTTGGTATTTTTTATTTGGATAGACTTACATTATAATTATTTGTGTGCTTATTTGTGTGTACGTGCTGTGCAAATATTTCGACACAAATGTATTTTTGTTATGAAATAAATAACTTGAACTTGAACTTATGCTGCATACAATTTCATAGTATTGGGAATGGTAGTGCCTGCATGTAACATTCTTATTTCCTTCATTTATTTTAAGTATCCTATAATGTCCTTTTTCAAAATAAAACTACCTCTCTTCCTCATTTCAATCTGAATTAGTTGCCACGAGAACCGCAACCTTATATTCTGATATTTTTAAACATGTTACGCATGTTCTATAAGTAAAGGTTAGTTTTAATAAAGTTATACACATTCTTCATGAGTAATACACAATCTTGAACCTCCTACAATAAACATTGTTTGTGCTATTTATTGTTGTACAAATATTGTTTATTAATAAATCATTTGTTTTGCACATTTGTTTTCATAACCAATTAGTACTTATGCATTTTATAACACAGTTGTGTGATGTGAGATGTGTTTCAGTTTTATTGGTATAAAGAATCAATTTTAATAATCATGTTTGTTGACAGAAATAGTGACAACAGTCCGTTCACAGTCATTTTACCTCTGAGAGCAGCCACCTAACAGCAACCTTATTGTATCGTGAATAAAGATCACAATGATTTTCATAGGGGATGGTTGGGGCGGGGGTATGCTTGCTTCTCTTTGCTCATATTTAAAGCAGTCCCTGATACGACGTCGCAACGCAACGTACAGAGGGTACGTTCGACGGTACGTTCTGGCCTTGTTTCTCTGTTTGTAATCCGGTGTGCGTGCAGTTCGGCGGGCGCCAAAGCGCACTGTGTGGCCATACGCCGCAGCGGCACCGCAACGACACCGCAACGCCTAATGGGTGCAGACCCCTAAAAGAATATCATCATCATCAACTTCCATCAGTCCACCGCTGAACATAGGGTTCTCCAATTGCACGCCATTGAGTTCGATTTTCGGCATCTCTCATCCAGCTGCTACCTACTCTGCGCAGATCGTCGCTCCCCCTACCCTGAGAGCGTCCTACTTTACGTTTGCCGATTCGCGGTCTCCACTCAAGAACACTTCTATCCCAACGGTCATCGTTTCTACGGCTAATATGACTGGCCCATTGCCACTTGAGCTTACTTATTCTGTAAAAGAATATCGACGTACGTGAACTCCATTTTCCGATCTCACCATATTCTCATTCCCGATATCGTGTCGTTCCCGAAACCGCAATTATCTCTATTTAAAGATTTCAAATCTCTACCAATTGCTATTAGCAGAATTATTTGTTACGATTCAATGATTGTACCGTTGTACGATTCTCGATGCGTGTTTACAACTCGCCAGATACCCAGTTTTAATTTCCCGGCATGAAGCTAACAAATTAAAAATTATAGATTTCTTCAATTATAGAATCTTGTGGTATTGGCAGTAAGAATCCCGACGTTTAAGTGTAAATTTATAAGCGTTTATGGGGTGGCAAAGATTTTTTAGAGCGGTAGGTACGTCAATA
Source organism: Gortyna flavago (assembly GCA_963669345.1). Classification (NCBI taxonomy): domain Eukaryota; kingdom Metazoa; phylum Arthropoda; class Insecta; order Lepidoptera; family Noctuidae; genus Gortyna; species Gortyna flavago. The sequence continues at coordinate 2,095,099 of OY770139.1, forward strand.
CACATATTTCGATCGCGATTTCGTTCCGAGGTTTATCAAATTATAAGGATCAGAATAACTGACTGCTAGTTTTCCCACAGTTCTATTAAGTAGTATACCCATAAAATTCTAAATTCTTGGGACATCGGTTAGCTGTTTGATGGTTATTTGGACCCTCTTTTCTTGGTAGGTTCAGTGGTTTTCTTGGTTCTTGTTAGTTTATTGTTCGGATACGCGGCTTCTGTAAGGACTTGTTTAATAGTTACAAAAGTTTAAAAATACTAAACTAGAACCAACTAGATCCGGGCAAAAGGTGGTGTTGCTTTAAGGCTCCTGCAGATGACGCGACACAACTCTAGTAGAACAACTTCTTATATGGAAACTTCATTAAAATTATTCTATCATAATCACGTCATACTGTGGCGTCGCAACTGTCTGCTGGAGCCTTTATGCATTCATGCCTGCATAGAGCTATTCACAACCATTCGACAGGCTGTCGTGTCGAAAACACACATTTGTCTATTACCTGATTTGCCTTACCCCCGTCAGCAAACAGCTTTCGAAAGAATAGCGGTCGTCGATCTGATTGAAACTGACAACATTTTCGGGTTTTGGATTTGTAAACAGCGTTTGTATGACTCCTTCGATAACACTAGATCTAGTTTTTAGCAGAATCTAAATAGTTTTGCATAACATTTTATAATGTTAAAATAGAGAAAAAGACATGTTGCCCCGACCCCAAATAAATTGGGAACAGGGCAGAAGAAGGTTGATTTTACTGTCAAGTATTTCCGCAACGTAATTCCGTAACCTGTATAACCAAACTTTTTCTGTTCCAGGGCAAGCTGGTGAAGCACTTCTCCCGGCAGCTGGTCATCAAGGCCAGCTTCGGTGAGGAGCTGCGGCGTGAGCTCGGCGACGTGCCGTGTCTCGCGCAGTGGCTCAGGGTTGTGGGGCTCGGTCCCGATTCTATCGAGGTTTGTAACTATAAATGGTGGTCTACTAAATCTTTACACCCCTATGAGGCCTAACGCTTAACTGAGACTCACCGCGCGGCTAACTCGGGCACCGTCTGTAGACTGTTCGTTTTGATAAAGATGCTGGCTTCAAAAGGTAACAGAAATACTAAAAAAAATGGTCTAATGCGATTCGTATTAGATTAATCGCGATCGTAGGACTTAGCAATATAAATCTTTGCTTTATGTTAATAAAAACGACACCTGTACCTGTGTGAACACCAACACACATTTTTTGTGCTGTAACTGATTGAAAGACAGAAAAACATACATCGTATACCCATATTTGTAGATTTTTTTGTAGTCAATGGAATCGATAAACACAAAGAAATAACGAATCAGTTTTGACGTATTGTGTTCTTTAATTTCGACATCATAATGGTTAAAAACTGTCGTCAAATATTTAAATAGGCACGGTGATGAAAAAGGTATGATAAGACAAGATAACGAGGTTCCGGTGTGGACTTCTAAGGAAGGATATAATAATTCCATTTACTTTCGCAATCAAATAATAAACATTTATAAATGACATGTTATAGATATTAGATAAGGCACATTACATAGCTCTACTATGGGGTTTCCCGTCCGCTGTTGCTACCGGGGATTCAAGAATGATCTGATTACGTCTTAGTGCTCATGCACACGAGCGGCACGCATCAACGGCAGAGGCAACTGCTGCCGTCGACGACATGCCGTTCGTGTATTTGAGCACCGTACTCCAATACAAGAGCGGCACATTTTAGACGCGTGTCGACGATAGCACATGCCTCTGCCGTTGACGCGTGCCGCTCGTGTGCATGAGCACTAAGACGTTTACACTTACAGCGACAGCGTCTTTCCAGTAATCATTACATACTTATTTATTGTATCACCAAACAGTTCGGTTAACACGTTGACTGCCAGGCAACAGACACAATAGAAAATCCATTGTTCGCGGTCACCGGTGACCGCGTTGGCAGTCAATGCATTAAGGGACTGATCATAGCAGTGATGACCCACAGATTTGTAGGTTGTTAAATGTTTGACAGTCGAAGCGTTGTTCAATCCAGTTCGCATTAAGTATATAATGCGGAGAAAGTTCCACATTGTTCTTGGACTATCTATGTAATGCTTGTGCGACTCTGTATTAACAATGTTCCTTTTTGCCCAGGCGGTATGTTCCCGCGTGGCGTCGTTAGAGACGCTGCGGGAGCGCTCCGACCACGAGATGCGCGCGCTACTCGCCGGCGCGCGCGACGAGGAGGTGCTGCGGCTGTGTCGAGCCATGCAACGACTCAGGAGTTACATAGGTGAGACAATAGCCTGGCAGAACAGAAATAAGAGTACTAAATCCCTCTAACTTCCCAAAAATACAAGTGGTTTAAAATAATGTGTCAATATCAGCACATTCAAAGCGAAAATCTTATTTTGAAGTTTCAAACAGACAGCTGAATCCCGCGCAGGTCGTAGGACGTCCGTATGATTTTCATAGCAGTTATATATCAAGTGACGCATCCTACGCGGCTTTTGCCTCAGTGTGAGTCCAGCCTTAGGATGTAACTGACTGATGTTCTTTGATACCATCAAAAACTATTTTTAATCCAGTTTTTATTACTACCAACATTAAAAAAATAAGTAAACTACTTATAAATTGTGTTTCTCTCTACAGAGGCTCTAGGTCGCGGCGAAGGCGGTGCAGAACTCCAGTTGTTCTGGGATTCCTGGGAAAGAACCGTGCGGGCATCACCTAGAGCACCCCGGGCCAGGCATGCCAATCACGAACATCATGGCACGCCGCATAATAAGAAAGGTATTGATTCTTTCAGGATTAATAATAATAATGAGGAATGTATTAGGTATTACTTCATCTTTTTTAATTTGTTGGCAAAAATTCACAGATGTCAGTGGTACTTACTGTTACTGATCTCGAAAAATCGAATTTGCAACGGTTGTCGGTCAGTTAATATGAAAACAGTGACAATAAATTATTATGATTTATGAAAGTATTATTTGTAAAGTTTCGCCAACTTACTGACTTTATGATTTAATTTAAAAATACCTTCTACCTACAGATAAATAATTCTTCCTATAGAATCAAAACGCTATAAGCTAAAACGTAATCATAATCACTTTATCAATGTTGGCACTGCTGGTGACAGTATAAACATATTCAAAGTCTCGCTGTCACTATATCGACTTACAGTTTACGTTCAGCATTTCAGGAAAGAAGTGGGTATAATCTTGACAAACTTTATTTTATGTATTTATTATTACCCAACTTATATTAACAGTTTTCACCACACATACAAGTTATTGGTCAATATTAGTAATTATACATGTCATACAATCATAAAATTAGGTTATATCACATAATAAAAATGGACAGAATTTGATGAAATTAAATGAAATGAAACAAAATTTTGAAAAAATTAGATAAATGGATAAAGTTGAAAGTATTATACCCTCATAACGCGTTCATGCTCGCGTCGTAGTCTACAGTTACAGCTTACGGTTTCTGGCCGTATGATACGCCCATTTTTTTCTTCAATACGTATTCCTTCATGTTTATTTCTGTACTTATTCTTTATTTTAAGACCCTACTTTATCCAGCAATAATGTTTCAGGTGGTAAATCTCCCCCTACGCCGGTAGCCAAGCGGAAACAGAACAGCACCCTCCCCCCTCCCGCCGCGCTCACCAAGTCGCGCTCACACGAGTCGCAACTGTCCGTCAGACCTGACGCTTCCGACCTCAGGTATAAAGGAGTTGTATGACACTGGCGTAATTTGTTTCGTTTCGTTAATGTAATAACAGATAAAAATATTGCATGAATGGACACGGATCTTTCTCACGTGTATAATTTCAACATGAATAATTTAACCAATATTTTGTAACTATTTTATGATTTAAAAGAGTGTTTCTTGCCCATTCTTCTTCATACCTGTTACACTTTGGAATGGCCAACTAGCTTCATCTCTGACTGACCGACCCCTTGACAATTTTAAATTGCCTGTAATTGGTTTATTTGATAGAAATGCTTTGAGTGTTGATATCATATGCTAAAAAAAAAATTGTCAATGTTTTAATATTCCAATTACTGTAAAAAAAGATGTAAAAAATCACAGGAAATAGCAATTTGCGAACAGTTAATTGGGTAGGTATTCTGTCAAGTTAACAAATAAGCAACTTAGACTCATGTTTAAAATATTTTTTTGTTAATCATCATATTAAAGTTCAAAATTAAATATGGTTTTTTTATTTAAATCTAGATATAAAGATAAACCTTGTTTTGTAATAAGGCTGAATAGGTTCGATTTTGACATATGAAAATGATTGTATACTTAAAAAATATTATGCTAAACACAATTATCTGTATTGGTTTTAATACCACTTTTTTATAACTTTGGGTGACCACGCGCCCCATCTCCCCGACAATAACCGTCCTGCAATGGAGTATAATTTATTTGCAGCGATAACAGTCAGTCCTCTGCCGTGGGTACAGTGGAAGTAACTCCCCCGGCCTCCCCGCACGACACAGAGTCCGAAAACACGCCGCAACACAGACCACCAGCCTACTACAACAATAACGTAAGAGACACGACTAATTTTTGTATAGCATTTGTACAGATTAGCGCTTTAGACTTGTGCCATGAAAAGTCCTGTTAAATGAAGTGTAGGAATGCTATCGTCACAATATCGATAGGACAAAAGCGCTGTCTGCTTGCCTACTACAACAATAACGTAAGACGCAGTACTTATTGTGTAGCATTTGAACAGATTAGCGCTTTAGACCATTTTATGAAGGATGTAGAGCTTTCTAAGACACCCTGTGTGATCTTAGCCATTAAAAGGAATGTCATCACTATGAAAAAGGTTCCGAACCTATTATGACATTACTTTGTATCTGTCAGTCACAGAGGTTTTTTTCGAGATCTGTTCAACGCAGGAATTTTTATTTTGACAGATCGCCTGTTATAGACTCTGACCAACGAAAACTGGCCAAACAAAAAGGCGGCAATTAAAAAAAAAACAACAGCTGGTACCCTATCTATACACTGCGTAAACGCAGTTGATACTATTTATTATTCATTGCGAATTTATTGACATTGAAAATTAGGATTGACAGTCCTAAAATGTCTCCATGCTAAAAGTTTAGAAAATAATTTGTGGTCTGCTTTCGTTGGCCAAACTCTAGCCCAAAAACATTTTTTTTTTTTGCTAAGTTTGGGATAGTTTGCGAACAACAAAAAGGAATGAAATTCGGATATTTTGTAGTTACGTAAGGCATGTGATGAGTCCAATTTCCAAAGCTCTTAAATATTACCTTAAATAATTTAGTAACAATAAGATGTAGATTACTATAGTAATTACTGACCTCAACTGCATTCAACTGCTCACTATGCACACTTATTATTAGATAGATTTTCACCGGTAGCTGAAAGTTGTACATATTTTCAGAGTCTATAGACACAGGTAAAGTTTTTAATTTTTTTGACCTGTATTGTCCCACTGCCGGGCGAATGTCGCGCCCGTTGCTTTCCATTGTTCCTTATGTGTTGCTTTCTCCGGTCCAAGGTAAAGTTATAGACAGGAAACTATCACCTCAGATTATTTAGGAATAGGTTTATGTAAATACGAAGGATTTGAAGGGCGGCCGCTTGGCGACATGTACCTTGCTGTAGATCTAGGCCTGTTGTATATCGCGAGCAGGCCTGGCCTGTGCTCGGTACGCTAGCTCGTGTGGCGCGGCAGGTGGCGGCGCGGGCGCGGCGGGCGCGGCGCGTGGCCGGCGCGCTGGCCTGCGCCTGCGCACCGCAGCGGCGGCGCTCGCACCCCAGGCTGTCGCACCAGGAGCCGGTGGGTACTGCGCGCTAGGGTAGCATTCAGATCGTCCGGCGAACGTGTGCTTACACAAGCGTGTAAACCAATGCAATGCTCTCCTGAAAAAAAAAAAAAATTAAAAAAATAATAATAAATAAAATTAATTAAAAAAAAAAAATATATTAATTAAATTAATTAAATTTTTATTTTTTTTTTCTTCTAAATATCTACAAATTTTAATGTAAATGGTTTGTCGGAGGCTCTCAATAACTTAGCACTGTAAGACATGAAAATAAATTGTATTTGAAACATTTTTCTTTCACCTCCGATACTAGTCGAGTCACCGTTTTTCAAATAATATATGCCGATGTAAATGTCTGTTCTGTCCGTGTTTATATACTTCAGTAACATGCTTAAATGTATCACAACTCGCATTATGTATAATATTATGCACTCACATAAATGTAAAATACAACAGGGACCCCACGAAAAACGAAAATTCGAGCGTCTCTCTAGGGACGATCTTGTTAGGACTATTACACATAAAATATTGGTAATAAAATAAATTACATGCGCAGGGTAAGCTGCGCTACGCTGACGATCTGAACCAAGTCTTACAGTTTGTTCAAGCTAAGAAAATATACACAATCATCATCGATGAAAGTCCAACCACAAAAGATGTCTCGCGAATTTTGTCCAAAGTATCGATTCGACAAAATTCTTGACACTTGCCTACACTGTCAATGATTTATTTTCTCTTTCCTTCAACAAACTGTGTCAACACACCGCGACTTTTAATGCTGTCACTTCACAAAGCGTATTTGTCAGAATTTACGCGTTACTTGTGGTAATACAAAATGTACCTTATTCTTTTGGCATAAAGTTCATTTTGCATTAAAGGGATAATTCGAATATTTGGGAAAATGCACTAGTGTAGTGCCAGCATTACACCCTACTCAATGTACACCCGCGTTTACACCCCCTCTTTCCTCCCCAGGCTGTGTTAGTGGGTGTGGCCCCGCGCTCGCCGCGCACGCCGACGGTGAGCCGATGTATGGCGCATGACATCGCGCATCGGTTCACGAAGACCTTCAATATGATCGCGACGTGTGACTACTGTGATAAGCAGATGCTGTTCGGGTCTGGTTTGAAGTGTAAGGAGTGCAAGTTTAAATGTCACAGGTTAGTGGTGGACAATAGGTGGTATTTTCCTGTAATGTTCATAATCTCAGATAATTTACATTCCATCGCCGCTTAATCAGTTATCTACTTTAGTTAAATGTATTTTAAGCTGATTTTTGAGTGAACATTTGTAACAAAATGGTCCTCATAATTTCTTGGTTGCAATAGAATTTGAACTTTGTTAATTATGCCATACAGTTTTTTTGTTCCATAACTTCCTGGCTCTAATATAGAGGGAGTTCTTCAATTTGTCAAGAAGACTGAATCATGCAGAACTGATGCTGTGAGGCAAAATGGAAATAATTATAAAAGTGCACGTGCATTTAATTCATGTTTATTCGTGTTAACTGATAATTTATAATTTATCCATCAACACTTTTTTATGGATATTGTGAAAAGTTTATTAAGGCATTGACTGCCAACGCGGTCACCGGTGACTGCAAACAATAGATTTTCTATTGTGTCTGTTGTCTGGCAGTCAACGTGTTAATATTATTTTAAATGTGTTGTGATGTGATGTGTTGTGTTTTAGAAGTGTTTGACATATATCTCGAGACCCTAGGGTCCCGGACCTTTGGAAGGCATAGAGCAGGCTGAAGCCAAATCATAGAGGCCCGTTAGACACTTTAGATGAATTGTATTATTAATTCATTTATTTCAGATTGGTATTTCAAATAAATAAAAAACAATGAACATTGAATACAGCCTGTCGTCGCGCAATGTAAAAATTGAGTAAATATAAAAATAAAACCTTTTTTATTTCAGGGACTGTGAAAGTAAAGTACCTCCATCATGTGGTTTACCACCTGAGTTTGTGGATGCTTTCAAAGAAAAGTTTCACAAAGACGGTAAGTGTGTGACGAAATTATAAGTTAATATAATATACAAATCAGCTTCCTTAGTTCAAACTGTAAAAGCTCAGAAAAACAAGTGTAAAAGATTTAATTAAATTAAAAATACGCTTAATATAGTACAGCAAAACGTAAGGTAGATGTTAAACCGTCGGTGTCCGCGAGAAAAGAGAACGAAAGGCTCGGAGCAATATACAAGCAAGGCGGCGTGCCTTGCTTGTATATTATTGCACCGAGCCTTTTGTTCTCCTGCCTGCGCGTTGCTATCTTCCCAGTTGTCAAATTTATGACAGTTCTCGAGCGCCATCTATTGACTTACACAACATAACTGTGTTGTCCGCAAATGTCGCATCCAGCATAACTTCTTTAAAGCAACCAACAGGCTCACAGTGTCAACAAGACATTCGGTCTTAATCGCATGCGGTTATAAACTGCGGTTGTAGCGCAACCCCATACGGGCGTTTGGTGAATCGAACCATAAGTTTGACAAAAGATTTATTGTTATTTATTAATAATTTATTGATCAGCTGTACTGTAACTTACATGGTAAATAAGTGTGTCCGTCGCAGGTGGGTACTACGGCTACGTGTCCCCGCAGCCGGGGCGCGGCTCCGGCTTCCTGTCGTCGCTGACGCACCGCCGCCGTGCGCATGCGCCGCCCGTGCCGCACCACACTGTATGTATACGTTACAACGCCAAGAAACAAGCTCTTCGGTGAACTTCTCTCAAAACGGTGAAGGAAAACATCGTGAGGAAACCGGCATGTCCTAGAACCAAAAATTCGAAGATATTATGTGACATCTAATAACCCGCACTGGGGCCGATGGGGCCTATGGCCAATGTCCTTTCTTTGGTATTGTTCGTCGAGTCGTTGTGCTCCTCAATAATAACTATAATTCTGTAAATACATATTTTTTACTGACAACAACTAGATACAACTGAATATAAAAATTTGGAGGAGTACCCTGGCGCTTAAGCCCTAATCAATGAGTTTATTGAGTGCAGGGCGGGCCCGACTCGTCGTCCAACACGTCGTCGTGCAACAGCTCCACGCCGTCGTCGCCCGCGCTGGCCGCGCCGCCCACGCCGCACCACCTGCCTGCGCACGCGCAGCACCTGCCTGCGCACGCGCAGCACCTGCCTGCGCACGCGCACCACGCGCACCACCCGCCCACCACCAAGCAGCAGTTCCACTTCCCAGGTTAACATCTTGCCTTAAGCGAGAACAGAAGGCCAATTCTCGTAATTTAAAACGTTCAAAATCTAGTCGCAGTCTCATCTCGGCGACAAACAAATGTCAAAAACTTGTCAAAATTTAGGGAAATTAGAGGTATTTTTGACAGATTGAGACTGAGATCAGACTGTGAACGTTCTTAAAATTACTAGAATTGCCCCTCAGCTCGACGCCATCCTTGCGCTGGCCTCGCCGCTAACGCCACACCACGCTGGCTAGACTGAACCAAATCCAGCTTAGCAGAGCATTTTATATGCAGTTTTGTTTTTGTCTATAGAACTAAAGCCGGTGGTGTCTAGTCCTAACCACGCGTCGGTGCAGTCGCCGGCGAGACAACAAGATAACAAGGAAGACCTTATGGCTAGCGTTAAAAGTGGTCAGTTCTTATAATAATTATTTAATTACAATTTTTTTTTTTACTGTTTTATACCTTTATTTCATTAACCATAATTGTGTTCTAAAATACATTTATACTATATACAAGTGTTTAAAAGAAAATTACTATTATTTTATTAATATTATAAATCCGAAAGTATGAACACTGAACCGATCATCCTGAAATTTTGCATATACTTTGTCAGGTAGACATAGGGTACCTTTCATCCCGAAAAAAAGTGCTGTTCCCGAGGAAAACAACAATAACGTTATTATGATAATAGATGGCGCCACGAGTCTTTTTGTCTTTATCGCAGACCAAGTCGCGGGCAACAGCTAGTTATATAAAAACGTATGCGGTCGGGACACCCCGTCAAGAACGAAGTTCCTTACACGATAATCTCATGCACAGACATTCGTATACAGGAAGATTTTTTTTATATAGAGATTTTTTATATATAGGAAAATTTTCGCAGCCGCCATATGACTTGATTTTTATTTTCAACTAGCGGCTCGCCCCAGCTTCGCACGGGTGCAATTTTTTTTGTCTAACAATTTTTTTTTCTCTCCGTAAGAACCATCGTCGTACTTCAAGGAATATTATAAAAAAACAATTAGGGAAATCGGTCCAGCCGTTCTCGAGATTTGCGCTTAGCAACACATTTAGCGATTAATTTTTATATATAAGTTTATATGGTGTAACCATCGTATGTACTGCAGGCGACAGTTCCCGCTGCGTGTCGCTGTCGGGCTCCACGGACAGCGGCGGCTGCCAGCGCGGCGACTCGCTCGAGCTGGCCAACAAGCACGACAACAGGTGGCCGCGGCAGAACAGTGTAAGTATACTAACTGGTCAGGACAAAGTTATGTCCCACTTGCTGGAGTGTCCCAAATGTCCGTTCACCTGCACCTTTGATGATCTGACTAAACAACGCCTCCACACTAAATGATAAATGATAATTGATTTATTTTCTGTAAGTAGGTTTGTACAAACACTTTTACACGTCAATCATATTTTTTTTTTAAACTAGATGAGGTTGGCGTTTCCTATCTGACTATTCTGAGAAGAAAGGCCGAAACAAACTCAGAGGTCACAGTCTCTTTTAAAGTCCAGACAAAATCTTGGTCAGATCATGTGAAGACCATGTAGATTGGTGTCTGAAATGGTTTTTTGAGGAAAGAACCACACAGATTGAGCGGACCTGTCCAGTCAGTGCACGCATTTGTCAAAAATCGTGCAGCTCAACTCAGAAGTTGAGGAGCTCAACGACTAAACGTGGTCACCAAAGAAATAAGTGGACTGAAATGTGCCTGTTGCCTTGTTTTACGGAATCCTTCGTGTGCGAGTCTGACTTGCACTTAGCAGGTTTTTTTTTTATAAATAGAACTGGTATTATTGCCGTTTAATTAATATCGATAAGTCCATGACAAAACTGTGCCGAAAAAATCTTTAGCCTATTGTCCTTTTAATCTCCGAAAGCTTAACTAATAATAATAAGTTCCCTTTTAACTTCACAGTAACGTTAAACCATATGAGCAGTGTTTATAGTTCCGGTCATTATTCCGATAAGGCCCCAAGGGCGCTCTCCTTGCGATAACGAATGATACATGACATTAACTTGGTGTATTGTTATTGTAGAGTGTAGACTTGTCAGTTGGAAGTTATGTTTAAAGGCAACTGCCTTTATAACTATAAAGCTTTCTTCGACATTATTGTGGGGAACTATTATTAATTTTGTGTGTTGTTTTATATTAATTTGTACAGTAGTTTTGTAAATAACTTGTAAAATATTCTGAACACAAATAGGGTTAAGAATTTGTTTTTGTCATTCTATATTTATAAAGCGTTTGATTTTGAACTTGGTTGTTTTAAATATGTCGACAGAAATGTGGGCTACACAGATATAAAGGATTGAGACCTTGAGAGGTTGAAATAAAGTTGAAAGTTATGCAGTGGTTTATTTTAAACAAGGAGTAAATATGTCTATATTTGTACGGAGACGTAGGTTGTTTGAAGAAGTGAGTATCTTGGTGTTCTTTTAAGATGCTGTTCTCTGACATCATGCGTCAACTATTATAATAACTGTTTGACACTTATGACTATGTCCCTGACTTATTGTGCCGTAAGGAATGAATTACTTTATGATTCTTTTTACATTTCCTTTGATTTCACTGTAATAAAGTTCTATGTATTGTATACTCATTTAGATTGTACTTTTTTTCTTTCGTATGTGTAACACCTTATTTTTCCTTCCACAGCTATCTATGAAAGAATGGGACATCCCGTACGACGAGCTGAAGCTGTTCGAAGTGATCGGCACGGGTCGGTTCGGCACGGTGTACCGCGGCAGCTGGCACGGCGCAGTGGCCGTCAAGGTGCTGCACGTGCTCAGCGACGACTGTGTGCCGCTCGATACCTTCAAACATGAGGTAACATGAACATTATTACTTCATATATCACTAAGAGAAATTAACTCAGCTGTGGAAAAATAAAACATGTTTAAAAATGAGGTGAGTAACACTTAAATGGAAGAGTGAAGGATATAATGGTGCAGCGGGATTGTCCGAAAGGGTTACCGCTACCCCGGAGCTACCCCGGAACATAAAGGGCTAAGGAAGGAACACGGATGGGTTTTAGTCAGTAAGAATCCCAGAGCGGGAGGAGTCATTGTATGATTTCCCATCCTTAAAAAAAAAAAAAGGATATAATGGTAAACAAATTACTCTTTTAGATTCAATAGTCTTATTGGTGACTGCATTACTGAGCCTTAGCTCACTTGCTGTATCTTACCGATTTTTTCGGATTCAAGTCAAAGTAGCTCTACTTTACAAATTGTATTTTTGTGTGCCTGATTATTTCATTGTGATCTAATCTAATAACAATGTATGTTTCATTTTTTTCTTGTGATTAAAAGAAAACTAACAAAAAAACTATCCAACCGTTTATACTTCCCCAGGTGGCAACCTTCAGAAAGACCCGTCATGAGAACCTGGTCCTGTTCATGGGCGCATGCATGAAGCCACCGCGCCTGGCCATCGTGACGTCACTGTGCAAGGGCATGACGCTCTTCACGCACATCCATCTGAGGAAGGACAAGTTTACTGCGAATAAAAGTGTTATTGTGGCGCAGCAGATATCACAGGTATTATAAAAATAGATATAATTAGCGCAATTTGTATCGTAAAACGGTGAAGGAAAACATCGTGAGGAAACCGGCATGCCCTAGAACCAAAAATTCGACGACATGTGACATCTATCAACCCGCACTGGGCCCGCGTGGTGGTTTACGGCCCACTCCCTCTCGAAGAGACGAGGTCTGTGTCCCAAAAGTGGGAACGTTATAGGCTGATTATGCTGTATCGTAAAACTGAGAAACTTACATAGTTACGGAAACTTATTTTGGACTACTCTGGAGTAAGCACAGTGGGTTTTGAGCAGATCGATAATACAGTAAAAAGTTTTTCTGTATCCTCGATTCACTCGCAGTATTATATGCAGACATCTCTTTTATCCATCATTGAGCGGTTCTGTTTGAGCATGATCCAAAGACATCAACAAGTAACAGTCTTTACACTCTCAAAGCCCAATCAGCAGAAACCGATTAGTTTATGTTTTCAACTTACAAAAGCTCAATACTAGTATCCATGTTCACTCTAGAACTATGCTAAATCAATATGTATGATATTCACATCAATAGTGAAATCTTCTTTGTGTCGCTGGCACGACAGTTATTTAAATAATTCAATGGTTAGGCGGTTCGCACACTACACCGCATCACGCGGAAGGACGCAGATAACGCACCCACGCGCGTGATTTTTTACATACAAATTCAATAAAAACGCACTCACGCGCGTGGAATTTGGCTCCGTTACCCGCACATTGATGCGTGAAACGCAGCAGTGTGTCAATCGCCTTAGGGTTTAAACCCGACCTCTTTTTCCAGTTGGATACCTTATCCATTCCCTATTGGTTTTTTCTTCAGAAACCTATAAATCTTCCCCAGGGTATGGGCTACCTGCACGCGCGAGGCATCATCCACAAAGATCTGAAGACGAAGAACATCTTCCTCGAGAACGGCAAGGTCGTCATCACCGACTTCGGCCTCTTCAGCGTTACCAAACTGTGCTTTGGAAACAAGTTAGTACAAAGGTCAATACACGATTTTGCACTTTACTTACTTTAGTTATAAACTTTTGATGCTTGTAAACGATGCATGTAAAATTTAGGGACAGAAATATGCAAGTTATGTGTCACCACATGATTGTGAACACAGTTAGTTTATTATTAAAAATTACACCACTTGTGCAAGAGTTTGCGGTTTTACAATGTACATGCTTCAGTTACAAACCTCTGTATAAGCATTTTGTAAACTAATATTATCACACATAAGCGTGCTTGTTTATAGAAGTTGTTCAAATAACACTATCCTGTCAGAAGTACTGGCCAGTCTATGAGACGCAGCGGGAAATTACAGGTTCTGCGAATTAGATTAAATTAGACGAACGCTTTCTTTAAATACAAGCATCTTCAAAAGTGTACACAGACCGACTGATTTTCAATTGCAATATAGCACGCGGATGCACGACCACCTTCATGACGCCTAAATGTGTGGGGACGTCTTCTATATATCTGTACTATAAGCACGAATTCAATGTGGTCAAGCACTTCATCAGCATCTAATGCACTACAGTGAATATTGCAAATTGTAAATGGGGGATATTGTAAATTGTGTCTGGGGGATATTGCAAATTGTGTCTGGGGGATATTGTAAATTGTGTCTGGGGGATATTGCAAATTGTCTCTGGGGGATATTGTAAATTGTGTCTGGGGGATATTGCAAATTGTGTCTGGGGGATATTGTAAATTGTGTCTGGGGGATATTGCAAATTGTGTCTGGGGGATATTGTAAATTGTGTCTGGGGGATATTGCAAATTGTGTCTGGGGGATATTGTAAATTGTGTCTGGGGGATATTGCAAATTGTCTCTGGGGATATTGTAAATTGTGTCTGGAGGATATTGTAAATTGTATCTGGGGGATATTGCAAATTGTGTCTGGGGAATTTCGCAAGTTGTGTCTGGGGGATATTACGAACAGTGTGTGGGAGCACGTAGCCTCCCGCGCGCTGACACGCCCGGTCCCGCAGCCTGCGCGGCGACAGCCTGGGCATCCCGGCGGGCTGGCTGTGCTACCTGGCGCCGGAGCTGTGTCGCGCGCTCACGCCGCACGCCTCGCTGCACCTTCCCTTCTCGAAGGCCACCGACGTCTACGCTTTCGGGTAACTATAGCTTTATAATTCACAGTTTTTATTTGTTTATAGTTATGCTTTTGTGATTGTTCTACTCGAAACCTCACTAAGAATTATCTGTAAGTAAATAAGACATTCTTTCGAGTTTACACTTACAAAATCGTGAGTATACATAAAATAATTTACATTCATTATAAAAGTAAAGGTCATACTGCACCAACCCAAAAATATTGGATAATGATAGGTGAATAGGAAAATTATATTTTTAAAGCCCCGGCGTACACCTGGCAAGGCGCGGCGAATTGACTGAGAAGATAACAATTTAAACTAAACCCTTTTTTAAATTTCTATGACATACGATTAAAAATGGTACGCTTAAGATAAATTATAGTTCGCGGCGCAGCAGATGCGCTGTCAAGCTGCTGCGCACGCGCACGCCGGGACGCTCGCAGTGCGCGACAGCTGGCGGCCGAGGAGCCCGGGGCCTCTTGATGGCGCGAGGAGTCGCTTGAAATTCGCCTGCTGCTGATGCTCTGCGACCAAGAACCGCGCTTCGTCGAACTTCAACTGTACGCTGGGCCTAAAAAAACTTATATTACATACGTAAATTACAAATTCCTTTTAGGGTAAGGTCCAACGTACACTACGAAGGCGTGGCGAAGTGCGGCTCTTATTCACCGAGCACGAGCAGCATGCGAAATCCAAGTGACTCACTCCAAGCGCTGCCAAGAGCCATCAAGACTAAACCTCGAGCCGGCGCGCGGCCCCTGGGCCCCCGCCGGCTCGCCAGCGAGGGGCCCGCCGCGAGCTAGAATGTATCTTCAGCATGCCCTTTTCTACCATAATTATGTCCATTTTCAAAAATACCTTATATTTCGGGTATTTTCAAATGTATTTCATAAAAAAATTAGTATACTTATCTTCAGTCAGTCAGTCTCAGTCTCTTCACCGCGCCTCACCATGACTAAAAAGTCACTGAAAAAATAAATTCTGAAACTGTGAATTACAAACGACTTTTTTTTTTAATTTACAGCACGGTATGGTACGAGCTCCTTTGCGGCGAGTACCCGTTCAAGGGTCAGCCGCCTGAGGCTGTGATCTGGCAAGTCGGCAAGGGCGTCAAGCAATCGCTAGCCAACATGCAGGCTTCTAGAGATATCAAAGTAACTACTAAATCCTCATTGTATATACTTCAATATTGTAAATGCAATGCGAATGTAACTATCCGTCCGTTACTTTTTCACGCCTTGTTCATTTGTTACGTACTTAAGACAATTTTGAACACTTCTGACCCCCCCCTCCCCCCTACGTAAGAGACTTGGATAATCCCCTCCCCCCTTTCAATCTTACGTAAGATCAGTATCTACCAAAATTGCAAAGAAAAAGTATCAAAAAAATTCAAAAACTTAGAATTTGTGCTTACTTTTGTGATCTTACTAGATCTAGATCTAGACCCCTCCCACCCCCACGTAAGAAAAAATAAGACTTGTTCAGACTCCCTCCCCCCTCAAATGTTTTTACGTAATATATGAACAGCTCCTTAACAGCTGAACGATTTCGATAAATTTCATACGCATAAGCAAGATACAAAGGTCTAAAAAGTTAGTACAAAACATTTTCGAAATGTCTTATTTAAAAAAAGATAACTGGAAATCTCTGTTTCTATGGAAACATTTAAAATGGGTCTAATTTGGCTGTAACACTATTTTTCGAAAATGTTCTTAACTAACTTTTTAGACCTTTGTATCCTGCTTATGCGTACGAAGTTTCATTAAAATCGGTTCAATCATTTCGAAAAACATGGGCTTGAAAGTTTGTATGAAATGCCGTCGTCGTAAACGCTCATAACAGGATTATTGTTTATTTTTTATAGACATTTTAAAAGTCATATAAAATGTTTGGTTTTGGTCTTATTTATGATGATCAGCCAAACACACATTTTTTTTAAAACATTATCTTATGTTATTCTAGACTCTCACTAAATAATTTACTTGTACCCTTTCCAGGACATCCTAATGCTCTGCTGGTCGTACCGGTCATCAGAGCGGCCGGACTTCCCGCACCTGCTCACGACTCTGCAGAAGCTGCCGCGCAAGCGCCTCGCGCGCTCTCCCTCGCACCCGGTGCACCTGTCCCGCTCGGCCGACTCGGTGTTCTGAGAGCGACTCGCAGGGACACTGTGTGTGCGACCCTAGTTAGTGCTGGCCGGAGAACTACGGAGATTGTGAAACATTTTAGTGTCGTTAGTGTGGTATAGTTGTTCTGTCGATACAAAAATGTGTGGAAAATTGATAAAATACAAAACTATCGACCCGCCCCCGCTTCACACGGGTGCGATCTTGCGATCTACTGATGTAGCGACATGTTAAAACATCCGAGTTCTATGTGCAAGTTACAAATATATTTATGATTTACACCTACCCACCAAAATAAATTCTCTTATTGATAGTGAAAACTGTATCAAAGTCGACATAGTTTTGAAGAACTAAGCGAATAAACTGAAATACACACAGTCGTGCCGACAAAAGCGACGTGGTTTTATACTATTGTTAGTCTGAGCAGTGCAGTACGCAAAAGGAGTATAAGAAACTAGCTGCGCCCTGCGATTTCACCCGCTTAAGTGTCGATCCCGTGGGAATATCGGGATAAAAAGTATCCTATGTGTTATTTCTGGTTATAAACTATCTGTGTGCCAAATTTCATCCAAGTCCGTTCAGTAGTTTTTGCGTGAAGAAGTAACAAACATACAAACACACACAAACTCGCCTAGTGTGATTAGTGTCGTCCCCCTCGTATACACAACTACGCTTGGCAACGACACCTCCTTGCCCAACATGATGGTAACTGACATATCGAAAAAAGAGGTTTTAACTTGCAACAAAATCATAATATTAAATAAACCGTATCCACCTACAAATAACTAGTGGTGTATCTTCTATCGACTTATCGACAACTATACCACACTAGCCATTTTCACCACAAAAGTATTCGCTCACAAATCTCATATTTCGACGAACTAAATATAACTATTTAAAAACTGTATATTTATAATTTGAAGTGTCAAAAGGATTTTCATTCTCTTCAACAAATTGGGAGAACAATTTTGGTATCAAATTATTTTCTAAGTTATTTATTAAATTAATAATTTAATGAGAATTGGTTATTATCGTCCAAAGGACATTGGAGATTTTTACTTGGAAGCTGGGATATCTACTGTCGCGACATTTTGTTTGTTTTTTTTTTTTTTCAAAATGGCTTCTGGGTAAGCTCACTCCATCGTAGAATTTGTCTCTGTCACCTCTGACCTAGACTAGAGTCAAGAGCAAACCCATTTCAAATTTAAAAAAAATGGCGGTACGCCTGAAACTTAGATAAATCGATAGCTGACATCAATGCAAACGGATAATTATAATTAAAAAAATTGGCCGCTATTTTGAAAGAAAATCAAAATGGTGGACAGGTACGTATGCCACGGACCTTCAAAACCCTTTCGCATAATAATTGTAAATTGTAAAAATGTTGTAAGTTACTTTTATTGACGCATTTTTATTTACGTTATCGTTATAAATCAATTCTTCGTCGAATATTATAAATAGGAGTTCTTGACGAAACTGCGTAGCGATCTTAAAAAGTCGCAGTCCATTTCTGGACACAAGTTAGCCCACGTTCACACGGACGTAAATATATCGCGGCGGGATATTATCGCGCACTAGATTTTGAACTCTCAGTGTTGAGCTGAGCATTGAGAATCCCAGCGCGTCGAAAAAACACTGCTGGATTATCAACTCTCGTCGCTAAGCAGTGTTGAAAATCCTGTGTGCGAAAAAAAATTGCCGCAGGGAAACGCGCCCGTGTTTACATGGACTTAGGCAATAATACAGTATTGCTTAAAGTCGTTTTGTTTCTCGAATTGTAACCTTTAACGTGTTATAAGTTCCAGAAATTGTCCTCCCAAATTGTAAACAAAAAATATAACAATTTGTTATACAGTGTAACGCAACAAACGGGTTTTCGATACTTAGTGTAAACATTTATAAATAAAATGTAACATATGTTAATAAAGTCTATTGTAAGTAAACAATCTTGATCTCTGAATAATCGATAGAGTAAATTATATTTTCGTAATTAAAATAATAATTAACTCAAGTAAAAAAAAAAAAAAAAATACGTGAAAATGACTGCTTTGTTGATAGAATGTATATATTTGTACAGTGTTACAATTTTGCTGTGATCGATGAATCGACTGTTCTTTTGAAAAAAGCCATTTTTAGCATTTTTTGGAGACAAGGATTTAGCTTCTCTATTATCTGCATCCTAATTGCGTAAGACACTATCAATCGCGATCGGACACAAGTGGCAAGGTGTTCCTCCAATTTGTGGAGCTGCGCTCCCATCTCCACCTCAAAAACAAAAACATGCAGTCAAAGTGACCTCTGCGCTGCCACCGACGACGCCGTAGAATTGGCGAAGTTTTAGGCCAACAAGATCTGAAACCGACGACTGACGTGCCAGCGACACGAAGAAGATGAAGAATCACAATGTGAATCTTTTTGAAGGATATTGTTAATACATTGCTTCATATTATTATGTTCGAAAATGTTGTCTGCTTAACAGCGTAAATAACGCAATAATTGTTGTTGAACTGTCAAAATGAAAGCCATTGCTATTGATACTGTGTTACGCAATTACCCCGCTAATTAAACTACATGTTTTTGACTCCGGAGAACAGAATTGTTCTCACATAATATTCGTGAGCTATTTCCTCTTCAACACATGAAAAAAAAAAATGGTTTTTCCATCTTAGAACAGTCAAAGTGAATGCACTGATCTGAACACCGAGATAAAGCCTTATAACAATATTATAAGTATCTGAAAACAAGCGCGTAGATTTAGTTATTAAAATTAAAACAGTTATTTTTGTATTGACTACATGTTAGAACCCAGCGATACCAATCAATGTGTATGTCGCAGCCAACTGGTTAAATTAGCCGTTCAGTTAACCGCCTAGCCTTTCAACTAAACGGCGGCCGTTCAACTAACGGCCTGAATGATATTCAATTACAGTTTAGGTTGGAAGTCTGTAACCAATCACGCGCGAGCCGAATTGGTCGCAGTAATTAAGGCATTGCACCCCGACCAAGTGGGTTAGGTTAGGTTAGAACTGTAATCAACCGCGTGCGAGCCGGGGGAGGAAAGCGAGGCGAGCACTACTTCTAAAGGCCAGGCAGTTAACTGAACGGCTAATTTAACCAGTTGGCTGCGACATCTACACGGTAAATATATCTAAAAATAGTGATATCATTATAAAAACACGAAGATCAGTGCATTCAACAAAATATTCTGTCTGTACTAGGCTAAGAGTTGACATATTTCATACCTACTACATTATTTTTACAGGTTTTCTCATTAAAAGTATGATAGTCCCTTCGCGGAGCGACTCGAATTTATTTGATATTACATACTATAACGACACGACAGTTTATTTTAATGCAACAGTCTCAAATATTTGCTATAGTTACTGAGATAATTGGAGTTGGGGAAAAAAGTTTTAAATCTTTGTCATGATTTGTCTACTATCAGTGTAAAAAGGAGATGGCGCTATATTTACTAGATAGCTCCATCTCATTTCCACATTGGAACAATGAAGACTTAGACACTACCCTATATGGCCTCAGATTTTTCATATTGTACCTTTGGTTAAGAAAAATCGCCTCAAATTGGTACAAACCAGACGAGTTATTCGTCAATTTCGATAAAAATGTGGGTTCGACGACAAATATGTTTTGTAAATAAAAGAATATAACATTCCTTTTCGTAGGTTGTTGAGGTTTAAAACTTGATAGTTAATATTCAAGCTGTAGTGCATCAGTTTGTATCTTTTTAAAAGTTACCACTTTCTTATATCGTTGCTAAGAGGCTTATCGTTAGTCTAGGCTGAAATACAGGCGATGTTTATGCTATGTCGCGGGTTTAGATGTGACTGGAGAGCCCTGCAGAAAATTTGTGGTTTAAATTGATGAAAATTATTGAATTAAAGTTCAGTAATAAATCTAAATTTCTAATTTAATGTGATAAAATTATGAAACTGCTGGTTACGCATTAGATGTTAATGAATAAAGGGGATCTAAATTGTTTGAAATTAGTATATACATGCAGTCTTAGAAAATCTCTTCAGTCACATTCAAACCCGTCACAAAAAAGCCGTCATCAAATCATCAATTAGCAAAAATATCATTTAAAAAGAAAAAAAAAAACGAAATATAACAGCTCATTATTTTATTGTTTACTAAATTATTGTTATAAAGGAAAATTGTTCTGGTCAGTCGACTCCTATTATGATAGTTTGTAAAATGAGGCGGTGGCGCCACGCAGAACTGTAAATATGAAAATCGCAAGGCGCCCGCCATTTGTAATATATATTTATTAGAAAAGAACAATGGTTGGAATGCAGATGGATGTAGTTTTACATTATGTATTGAGATTTGAAATGATTAGGTTAGTTGCATTTGCCAAAATAAATTTCCCAATCACTGTTTCTTTGTTGTTTTATTTATTTCAAAATAGAGTTTATTACGGTATTTTTATCTCACGAAGCGACGCGCGCTTTCCTTGTGTTTGCAAAGTGTACAAACACGCTGTGAATGTGTTTGTAAACACAGCAGCTCTCGGTGTGCCGTCCGAAACAATGGCGAATTCGGAAGTGTGTGTGTGTGTGTTATGAGCTGACTCTACTTGCCTGCACGCACGCACGTTCACAGCGTGTTCGTACACTTGGTAAACACAAGTAAAGCGCGTGTCGTGAGATAAAAATACTGTAACAACAAGACTTGAAAACCCCCAACATAAAAGCACAGCAGATAAAAAGGGATCACAAAATTATTTCTAAACCACCAGGCACAAATTCGAACTAAGCGTTTTAAATGTCTTTTTTAATGTGCACAGCAAGAGTGGAACTCTCTACCTGCGTCTGTGTTTCCGAGCGCATACAACCCGAATCTCTTCAAAGTGAGAGTGAATAGGCTTCTTCTGGGTAAGCTCACTCTATCGTCGACTTTGTCTCTGTCACCTCTGACCTAGACTAGAGTCAAGAGCAAACACATTTCAAATAAAAAAAAGGCACGAATTTTGAGCTTGATGCACAATACCCTGTAAAAATGTTTATGTGCACAATCATCGTGAAGCTGTGTGTAGCTGGGATATTTTTGATTGGCTCCGTAACGGTTACTACAAAATGACTTTTCATAATGGAGAATTCTTTGCTATGAACCTAAGTCTAATGGGCATAAATTATACAAAGACAGTCCCTTTGAGCCAAACCTTCCTGATAAACATGGAATTAATTTAAAAACTGCAAACTGGCAGGATACTCAACCCCCTCTACATTACTGGTTTGGTTTCCGCACTTAGTCCTTCAAGTGGACCATTGTGCGTGCTCATCACCCTCTTTTGGGGGTGTAACCATTTGTGGTCCACTTGGAAGTTCCTGAACCATGACCAAGTGGGAAAGTGTAACTCCAACCTGGTAATGTTGTACTTCGATAGAAAGGCATCAGTGTGGATGTGGAACTGTGTCGTAAAGCACTCTGCACCTATCCTACCTTCTGTGTCCCACCACCGACAACGCCATGATAGTGGCGAAGTTTTGGGATAACAAGATTTGAAGTACTGTTATGTAAACAACACAATGAAGTAAAATATTTCAAAAGATATTATGCTTATAATAAAATGCGTTATTATTTATGTAAATTTCCTTAGGGATTCTAACAAAAAGAATGAATGAAAAACATCATTTGTCCTTAAAAATATATTTATTAAAGAAATTATAATGCAGCATCAATGTTATGAAATATGTCCAGCCAATATACTAGCAATATTAGTACACATGCTTTTAATCTCATCATTGCTAAGATATTCTGATCCCAAGATAGCATTCCCTAATGCAATGGTTTCTCTCATTGTGTTTGCTTTTATCCAAATTCTACCATTCATACCTGCTGCTAATTCGAAGGGCCATTCATTCTTCAAAGAGTTTAATAATGGGCATTCAGGATTTAATATCTTTCTTATTAGATTTAAGGAGCATTTGAACACGAAACCATCTTCTAGTACTCCCAAACGACCTTTCTTCCCATGAGAATCAACGCAAACGATTTCTGGCTCCATATCTTTGCTAGCTACAAGCATTTTAGCATATACTACGTCACCGTTCACCACTTTTGGTCTGTTCTTCTTCGTAGCACCTTCGAAGGACAGATACGATAAAGATGCGGTATTACTGCCTCCGACATCGACTCGAAATATATCTCCTGCTTTCTGCACCACAATGCCTATAACATTCTCCCCGCGAGCTGGAATGTATCGCTTCTGGTAGTTGTCCACCCAGTACGTATTAGGCGCTCGTTTCTTTAAAGTGCCAGCTTTTGTGATGAAAATGCCATCGACTTCTTTCCGTAATCCTGGTCCGAGGATAACTTTACTTTTCTCGCCAACTGCAGCGATTTCTTCAGAGAAATCTCCCGGTAGAACCACGTCACCAACTGATACCTTCATGCTTGATTACTTATATCATTCGTTTTGGAAATAAGTTAGCTTTCTTCGTAACACAAATACAAAATAATCCACACAACTAACTAACCTCAAAGTTTGTTTTGACTCTCACTATCAAAAAGTACTCTGTGGTTTTGACAAATGACAGGCGGGCTGTTCTGACCAGAGAAAACTTTGATGTTCGTTTCGTTATTACAGTACACTTGATACACAATTATTAAACATTTGGTTACGGTATGCGTTTTAGGGAATTTTCATGAGAATTATTTAGTAGTAAGATGTTCATTTAAATAAAATATTCGAAATATTAGAAAAAATATTCCTTTGAATAAAAAGATTGTAACATAACGTAACAAGAGTGGAGACCTGTCATCTTGACAGTGACAGTTCGAGTAGTTTTTAATTTTTAGTCTGTGCCGCACCACACGTGTTTTTATTTGGCCGAATGTTTACATCTTTATTTTACACAAAATCTCGATAAAATGGTAGCAACAGTGCATAATGACTTAATTGTATACAAGGGCAGCAATTTCTTTCGCCAAAGACTGCTGCTAGCCACACTTAGTGGTCGTACAATAAAAATAGACGAGATTCGGAGTACGCATGATGACCCGGGTCTTCGGGAGTATGAAGTGAGTTTAATACGACTTCTGGACAAGGTAACGAACGGAACGAGGGTGGAGCTGAGTGAGACGGGTACTTCTGTGTACTATCAGCCTGGGATATTGGTCGGCGGGCAAGTTACACACAGCTGTAGTACGCAGAGGGGTATAGGTTAGTAATTATACTTACTTATCTTTATCCTACTTTCTTCATTTAAGTAAGTGGTTTCTGCTTGTACAGCCTGATTGGGCCCTTATTTCTTCCCAAAAACCTAGTTTCACCTACCAACAACAGATGCTTGTGTGTTTTTGATTATTTCTCACATTGGCAATGGATATACCTCACTCCTAAGACTACACTACCACCCCTCATTAAAAAAACCCATGATATTAACCAATAGGTATTACCAGCCATCTTTGTAAGAAAGGAATATAATTTTATTGATATTTTCAGGCTACTACTTAGAAATCCTGTTAGCCCTGGGTCCCTTCTGCAAGGAGCCTCTGAATGCTGTACTCCAGGGTGTCACACACAGTGATCTGGACGTCTCTGTAGATAAGATCAAGACATCTGCTCTGCCAGTGCTGCTGAAGTTTATATTAGTTGATGATGGACTGGAGTTGAAGGTAGTCAGGAGAGGTGAGTCAGCTTGAGTAGGTACTTGAGTAACATAATAATTATTATTTTTATTTATTTGGGAAAAACATGCAGAACATTACAGAACGTTAACACGGCCAAAGTGGAACTGCTCATTTCTGTGCCTAAGATAGATCCATAAGTTATTGCACAGTTCAATTGTTTTTATCAGCCGTTTCAGTAAATCACTCAACGTTCAAATTGGTTGTAAGTGAACTTACTGTGAATTCACACTCTGCAAGTCCAACATCAACATGCTAAAAAGATCACCTTGTTGTTTAGGTTAAAAGTTGAAGAAAATGTGCAAAAAGTATTACATTTATAATATTGACATAAAAAGAATTGGTGGGATAAAACACAATATCAAGAGCAATGGATTAATGCAGGTAGTTAATATAAATTTCTGAGCTTCAAGTCAAGTTTTTGTCTTTTACAGTTTTAAGTTTTCTACAATTTGAAAGAAATAGTATTATAGATACTATGTATGTATGAATGTAATTCATCATCATCTGCCTAGACTTTTCCCAACTATGTTGGAGTCGGCTTCCAGTCTAACCGGGAGCAGCTAAATACCAGTGCTTTATTTGGAGTGACTACCTATCTGACCTCCACCAATACAATACCCCTTGGTAAGACTTGTCAGACTTTTGGGGTTCTGACAACCTGTAACAACTGTCAAAGAACCATAAATGACAGCTGGAATCAACGGCTTAACGTGCTTTCCGAGCCACGTAGGGGCCTCGGTATGTAAAGATGGTCACACATCCACAGACCAGCCACGGTAAGCAAATCTTAACTGGATCAATCAAACTGTTTGGCTGTTATTACTGTACACGAATTGCATTTTCCCCGCTACAAAGATCTCAGAAGTATCAGAATTTATTTTAATCTTATACTTAATTTCAGGCGCGCCCCCTCTCGGCGGCGGCGAGATAGTCTTCAAGTGTCCAGTCCGTCGCAGCCTGCGACCTCTACAGTGGACTCAATGGGGGCTGGTGAAGAGAATACGAGGCGTTGTGTACGCGCTGCGGGTGTCGCCAACCATGGCTAACAGGGTCGTTGATGCTGCTAAAGGAGTGAGTTATAGAAACTTGTTAATAATATATTTATATGTACACAACCATAGTTAGAAGCTAGGCTTAAACTAGTGAGTACATGACCCTGTTAGGGCGCAGCAAGATAACTTAAAATTAATAATATTCTAGTGAGTATCTAATATCACGTAAATTAAGAACTTTCACAATTATATATATATAAACGCGCGCGAATGGGCAGCTTGTAATAGACTAAACATTGTTAAAAAGCTCAATAAATGCAGACTGGTAATAGTTCCGCATTTCCTTGTCCTTATGGTATCAAAACAAAGTAGTTTGAATTGCACAAAATTAATAATCCTTGCTGGCGTTAAAATAAGGTCGAAGATTAAGTTTTTTTTTTTATAAGTATTACATTTTTGTCACAACTGTTTCAATTTCCAGGTAATGCTAAACTTCATCCCAGACGTGTACATAAACACGGACCAGTGCCGAGGCTCCAATGCGGGCAAGAGTCCCGGCTTCGGCGTCAGTCTCGTCGCAGAGACTAATGAGAAGACTTTCTACTGTGCTGAGGCTGTATGTCATCATCTGCCTAACCTTTTCGCAACTATGTTGAGGTCAGCTTCCAGTATAACCGGATGCAGCTGAATACCAGTATTTTACATAGAGCACTGCCTATTTGACCTTCACAACCCAGTCATTGGGTAATACGATACCCCTTGGTAAGACTGGTTGTCAGATTTTCGGGCTTCTGACGACCCGTAACGTATTTCAAGATAAACAAATATCTACTTTATTGTGTAGGAATTAAAGTAATTTTTCCATGAATTCATATTTGTTTACATTTTTTGCAAATAAATCGGGAGTGCACGGTATGTATTATACTGGTATTCAGCTGCATCCGGTTAGACTGGAAGCTGACCCCAACATAGTTGGGAAAAGGCTAGGCAGATGATGATGATGTATTATTCCTTTTTCAATGGTGCTTTACACTTAGCTATACATTTTTGTGATGGCTGCATTAACTCCAATTACATTAACAAATTTTACCAGAAATCAACAGACGTCGGTACCGGCGACATCACACTACCCGAGGACCTAGGTCGCGAGTGCGCTCAGCGGCTACTGGATGAGATATACCGCGGCGGCGCCGTGGACTCGTCCTTCCAGTGGCTTTGTGCTCTGTGGATGGCACTCGGACAGAAGGACGTCAGTGAATGTATTGTAAGTAACTTTTATTTTTATGAAGAAGCCATATTGGTAGAAAGACGCAGTGAGAACGTTAGGCCTTTGGTCCACTACGCTGGTTTAGGAGTGTGTTCTGTAAGCAGTATGCCACGATTTTAGTCGAATATACAATGCAAAATAGTTTAAAACTAGTTTTTAACTGCGGTTTCGTTCGCATGGAGGTCGGAAATGATCACACGGAAATGTACTACTATGTTAATAGATCTTTTTAAAAGCAATAATTCCGTAATAGGTAAGTTGTTTTCATATAACTAAGAATTTGTTTATTAAATGATATAAAACCAATTACCCACATGAACACAATATTAAAAAAAAAGGTGCCGATATAAAAAGAAAAAAAGAAAAAACATACAAATCGAAATAAAAGTGACACTATGACGAATACTTAAAATAAAATTAATAACGAAACATACACAGTGCGGTGTGTGTCTCAAGGTTGCACCGCTACCCCGGAACATAAAGGGCTAAGGAAGGAAAACGGATGGGTTTTAGTCAGTAAGAGTCTAACACTCCCTTCCGCTCCACCCAGCGGGAGGAGTCATTTGATGATTTCCCATACAAAAAAAAAAGGTTGCACAAATGGGAGTCTAGCTCACCATGTGTCAAGCCTGACCTGACGCTGATACGCTTGTGTCTTCCTTTTGACTACTTTATACAGTCTTTAACTGTGTTGTCAAATATAAT
This sequence comes from Gortyna flavago, assembly GCA_963669345.1. Lineage (NCBI taxonomy): Eukaryota > Metazoa > Arthropoda > Insecta > Lepidoptera > Noctuidae > Gortyna > Gortyna flavago. Next base: position 2,122,538 of record OY770139.1, read on the forward strand.
TCAGTAATTGTGATTACATACAGGGCCCTTATTCTGTATGACCACTTAACGATTCCTTACTTTGAAACCACGTCAATTCCTTAGTTAACCACGACGCGTGGTTTCAACCGTCAAAATACATGTTTTCCGTACGGTTGACATTTTGACGATATTGAGGTGGTTTGCACGTGGTAAGATTTCGCGGGGAATAGTATAGAATTGGAGCCATGGGGGCCTAAAAAGGCCACTTTGGCAGAATCATAAAACAATTCATATCACGAAATTTCATCTGTATGACAGTTTTGTATGGAGTTTCGTAAAATGCTATAGGTACACCTCTGCCTAACCCCTCAGGGATATATAGGTGTGAATAAGGCAAATTGACTGCATATCAGCAAGCTGAAAACGAAATACTGAGTAAATTTAGTTAGTAAAAGTTTATTTCACAAAAAGATAGAGGTCTTCATAATCAAACCTTTTTTGTCTATAATTATTTGAAGTTGTATGCAATTGTCTTAAATTGGACATAAAAAATATGATCTAAATAAAATAATCGAACCAGGTCGGACCCCTCTCAGACTACACAATAACCTTCCTGCAACTCCTCAAAGAGTTCTTCGGCGTGATGTTCAAGCTGGAGGTGCAGCGCTCAGGGTCTGGAGACGACGAGTCTGATGATGAAGAGGTCACGCCCGCCAGCAAGATCAAGATGACCTGCGTCGGCATAGGATACGTTAATATTAGTAAGAGGACGCTGTAAATAGTTATTAATAAACAGTATTTTTGATATTTATTGAGTTTTATTTTAATCTTGAATCATTATTTTCAATCGTCAATATTATACGAGAAATAATAACGTTGATGACAGTTTTTCTTTACAAACTGTTAATTTAATGGGAAACATTTAATTGATCTCCTAAGAACATATTGAACCTCTAATTATGTACGCTTTTTTAACGAATGAACCTCTAAAAATTGTTTGGGCTTTTAATGATGCACGCTTTTTTTTAAAATAAATGCTTTTACTTGCCTTTTCTCACAGTTGGTCGCAGTTAGGCGATTATCACACTGCCTAGCACTCCATCGAAAAGCGCGGGGTGGCAGATTTAGCAATATCTTCTCGTCGTATCCTGGAGTCAGACTGACATAGCGGGGTTTTCGTACAGACACTTTAGCACCTCGATTTAACGATAGTTAATCTGGCACCAATGAAAAGACTGACGTCTCGATCGAATCGAAGGCTCTCTCGTAGTCCTTAAACGCTTAGCAGAGAAACAGGATATACTCTTCGGTCTTCTGTTTATCCTGTCACAGCGTATGTATGTCGTCTACGGTACTAAAGCCTTTACGGAAACCGGCTTGTTCGGGAGACTGAAAGTCGTCAAATTGGCGCCCGAGACGGTTCGTGATGACTTAAAAACAACTTGTGGCATGTCTCAGAAGTGAGATGGGCCTATGATTATAATGGGCCGATGGGGTATGATTATGCTTTTTTCAAAAAATTTAGAAAAGTTTAATCATGACTCATCAGTTCCATGCCTGTTGCAGTTTGACCTTGAGTGTGACGGAATCAAACAGGCCTTAAGAACGTGTTTTCCGCCGGCCTTTAGGAGGTCGGCCATAGTTCCGCCACCACACGGTGCCTTGTTGTTTTTGTCCGGGACGTCTTTGGTATAGTGTGTCGGGTCAATCTAGCTCTTAGGTCGTTTGCCAGATTCGTAACGGGGTTACTTATTGACGTGTATAACGGTCCATACAGCCTCTCGATCTCTAATAGCTCAGGTTTGGCAGATACGATCCTGCCATGAGCTGAACTGTAAAATAGGATCAGAGAGCGCCACATGTTTCTATATGTACGTCTTGAAGATCTTAGACTCGATCGTATGAATAGTTTCCACGACCCCGTCGTTATAATCGTCTACGGAGCTCCCTAGGCACTCGAAACGATTCTAAAGTTCGAGCTGAAAGTTCTTAGGTTTTGGACTTGGATCGGTGCTGAGCGGAGCGTAAAGACATCATCAGTCTAAATCTTTCCAGTGTGCCTCTTACCATGCGGTGATCAGTTCCGGTTTACACCCCGTTGATCACAGATACATCAAATACTTCTTTCTGTGCTCACGTATTTTACATCCAAGTTAGTCGCATTTATTTGGCTATTAAGCAGATATTATTAGCACACCAAAATGGGAAAGGACTACGGGAACTGTTAAGGAACTAAAAGAATGCGTCATTTGAATTCACAAATTAGGTATCTAACTAGGTAATTTTAATAATACAAAACATGATAATTTTAATATTTTATTTGTCTCAATAATCTTATAGCTAAAATTGTAAAATAATTAAGGCACATTCTGAAATGTATGTAAATCCACAACAGTGGGTACATTCAGGATCTCTCTCTGCCTAGGTATCTACACAGTTGTATACGAACTTAACCTACGAGTATAATATTGGCAGTGTTCGCACGAATTTGATACAAAAGTACCAGGTTTTGACTTAGAATTATAATAATTACAAGGAGCAACTGCATTCGCGAAAAAAAGAAAGAATATTTTTTCTAATTTTCAGGTCATATTTTGTCTTTAACAAAATTTTGTCAGCTAATGACAAAATAATGCAATGACTAATGACAAAATCTTGTAACAGTGACAAAAAGTTGTCATGAAAATGACAAAATTTTGTCAGACCACTCAGATTGTGTCCCCCTCACTTGTGCTTACTCCTTTTTTACTAAAATATTTTATTTACTTATAAAATTTAATTTACTTTTGTTCAGTCAACGATACAGGATTGTTAAATATCACATACATTTTTACAAAATTTTGATATCATGTTAACATAAATATTAATATAAGAATCAATAAAAGACTGAAATAATAAGTACATATAGTTAAATGTGAAATTAAATTCATAATACATAATATTTTGTGAACAAGAATAGTAAAAATCACTAGGTACTTTATTTATTTATTTACATTCATTTGTTTTCGTTGTATTTTATTTATCAAGTAATATTCACGTTCTAAAATGAATTCATACAAAATTCTAATTAATTTAGAAGGGACTTGAAATAAAAACTCGATTAAAAAAATCGTTCGTATTTTTAAACAATTTTGAAAACCGTTTCCTTTTAATTTAGAAAAAGAATAACAGTCAATTTTTAAATTACTCAAAATAGCATGTAAAAAAATTGTCCAGTTTGATCCTAATTCACATAATTTTTCCTATGAACCATGACGATTCCGAGATTGTCTCAAACGTCTTTCTCGTCGCAGCCAAGACCTGCAGACCAGTTACAGATGCCTCCTACGGGGTCGAAACTCAGACCTTTGGGACAGACGTACTCCCATCCCAGGAGGGACCCGTTGTCAATGCGGGCGCAGGAGATGAACTTCTTGCAAGACTTCGGATGAGGGAAGTTACCGATGTCTAGGCACTCGATTTGACCTGTGAAGAAATTAGAGTTGATTTTTCATAGTAAGTGGTTTCATAAACGGATGGATTGGTGATCTTGAAGGTTTTGGCGGAAGGTAGATTGGGTATCGAATATCGCTGACTGGATATAGTGTCTTCTTGGAAGAGCTGCAATGCAGTCCATTTAGTGGATAGGGACTGTAATCGGCTGACTTGATTAAAAGACGGAAAAGTAAGCTAAATAAGATTTTTGTCCGTATTTTTAGCCCAGCTTCATCATCGGGTATGAGAATGCTGTCCTTTGATGGAAAGTTTCCTTCTAAAGCTTGCGACTGATTTTGATTCCCTTTCAGCCCATCGTTGTCGACACTATATGAAGATCTCGAAATAACTATAGCAATCTCTCAAGAAAAACTAGCTTTACTTGCTAAATTTTACTCACCATTATCACGCATCACAATCTTAGTACCCTCCACGTATTTCACAGCCACCTTCTCATCACTATCATCATAGTAATCATAGTTCGCTATCGGCCTGTACGTCTTCTTGGGGACCTTAGGAATCTTCTCGAACGGCTGCTTGGCGGGCACTCGGCGGCGCGGTACAGGCGTGGTTGAAGATGGTGGCTCGGTGGGTTGCAGGGTGGTCGAGATCCTGCGCTGGATCTTCTTTCTGATAACCTTTCTCGTTGGAGGGGCGGTCGCGGGCGTTTGTGGAGTTGTGATCGGTGAGAGGTATTGGTATTCCTCTATGGAAAGAGCAAGGTTTTAGATTTTGAAAAACAATATATTATTTATAGTATTAGAATCTTCTCTTTTTTTCTTCTTGTAGGTGTCATTCATTAAATGACTAATATATTGTGCTAAGAGCTTGGTAGCAGGATTGATTTATTTCCTACACTAAAAAGACAAATTTAGTCATTGATGCGATGCGATAACCAAGTGAGTGACAATTAAATTAAATTTAGCCTCTCTTAGTCCATTAGAAGAATGAGTTAAATGGCTACAAAATTATCAATCACAATTGTTCACTTACCATCATATGTCTTAGTAACAGGAGATTCAAGAAGATATTCCCTGGTAAAGTACGAAGGTTCTTGACTGGGTCCAGTATACGAAACCGTAGAGTAACCAGTATTCTCCACTGGTACCGGTATCAACTTCTCAGTCCTAAACCTCGAAGTTGAAGACCTCTGGACTGCAGTATATTCAGTGGGAGCAGCACTTGTTGAAGCTGGACTGAACCTGGACCCGTTTCTTGAGAACTTGGCGGTAGCTGTTGATCTTGGAACAAAAGCTGATGAACTTCTTGGAGAGTTCTCAGTTGGTGTATCTGCGAAGGTCGTTCTCTCAAAGTATCTCGTCGGGGTTGGAGGAGCTAAAGTTGAAGAAAGTTTAGGGGCATTCACTTCCGTTTCCGTATTATCGTAAGAATTAAGTGTAGTTCTACCAAATTCTTGGTTTATCGTGTTCTGGAAGTCAGGTGACGGGAATTTTGGAACGTAAGTCGGAGATGTCTTTGAGACTAATTCTGTTGAAGTATCCAGGTATGTGTTGGCGGTTGTTCGGGCGAATGCTGAAGGTGTGTTAGTTGGGAAGTTGGTTGCAGTTGCCTTCGGAAGGTAAGTATTTCTGGAATTGAAGGTGCTTCCTGTGTTGTATGAGCCTCCGAAGGTCGTTCTAACAAATTCTTGGTTTGTCACTGTATTAGGGTAGTTAGTTGAAGGTAACCTTGGACTGAAGGTAGTAGTGACTTCAGGAAGTTGATAAGCAGAAGTATTAATAGTGTAATCATTTGGATTGGTTCTAATAAACTCCAAATTCGCCGTATTCGCTGTATTCGCTGTGTTAGGGTAGGATGTTGATTTTGGAACGTCGTAAGTGGTGGTAGAAAACTTAGGAGCATCAAATTCTGAAGTGAACGGCACATTAGAAGTTGTTCGAGCATAATCATTCGTGTAAATAGCTGATGTTGTTGGTAACTTCGGCGCTTCAAAGTCAGTAGTTACTTTAGTAGTATCGAAGCCTGTAACTTCTTTTGTATTATCGAAGTCAGTAGCAATTTTAGTAGTATCGAAGCCTGTAACTTCCTTTGTATTGTCGAAGTCAGTAGCTATTTTAGTGGTATCGAAGTCAGTAGCTATTTTAGTGGTATCGAAGTCAGTTGCTATTTTAGTGGTATCGAAGTCTGTAACTTCTTTTGTAGTATCGAAGTCAGTAGCTATTTTAGTGGTATCGAAGCTAGTTGCTATTTTAGTGGTATCGTAGTCAGTAGGGTTTTTGTAAGAAGTAGTTTGATCATAGCTTCCTATGCCCCTATAGATTGGCGTACTTTGATATTCATCATAGGTAGGTGTTTTGCTGATGTCTGAGTACTCGTTGTACTCTCGGCTCGTGTATTTGTATTCTACGGTGGTTTGAGTCTTTCTGGTAGGTTTGACATCTTCTTCGAAATCGGGTATGCTCGGTAATGGTGCTGTGATTAGTTGGTGTGCTGCTATCGCTAGGGCTGTTTCTGCACTGAAATCTGAAAGAGAATTGTAATTTTTTGTAAAGAGTAATGCAACGCTTTGCATTGTGAATTTGTGAAGTAGTTTTAGCTTCGTGCCTTTTATGTGTAAGCTACTACGTGAAAAGGTAGTTTTTATTAATTTATTGTATTCTTCTTCAGGTATCGGGACATATATACAGCACGGTGCGGGCCGCTTGTGTGCGTTAGTGATGTAGGGAGTTTTTAGATTTTTGTTTATATCCCTTACACTATGTATTTACTATAACAATCCTCTCCTCTGTAGTCTCATCTATGAACTCACCATCAGCAGTGGTCTTCCTCTCCGTAGATGTCTCCTCCTGACTCTTCAGCTTCAGAAGGTCGTTCAACTGGTTCTGTTTGATGGTCGCGCTGAACTTCTTACTCTGTCTCTTGTTCTCTTCTTCGTTGGTTGCTGAAGGGTTCTGGTCTTTAGTATCGTCTTTCAAATTGACTAGAGGACGACGCTGGACTTTGAAGTTCGTTTTGGCTACTTTAGGCTCTAGAGTAGGGTCTTCAATTGCATCTGTTAAAAATAAAAGAAAATTCTTAGACTCTTTATTTTAAAAATTAAAGTTAGACTAATGTATATGTATATAATATTTTAGTGGCCAGAACAAATTTACATTGAGAAGCTCCTTCAAATGTAAGTTAACCTAATATTTATTATTAACGAATATCTGAGGATGACGGCGACCCTAAGAATGCCCTGAGATAGGACTCATATTCAGCAGTACCTGGTTCTGGCGGTGGTGGTTGAATTCGATCATATGATGACTTACCAATATCACCAATGTCCTGCAGCGACTCTTCATCCTCATACGCGTTCGTTACCGCTTGAGGTGCAGCAGTAGTTGGCACGGCTGTAGTTGCAGGAGCGGCTGTAGTTGTAGTTGTAGAGGATACCACACGACGGCGACTGGTCACGCGGAACGGACGCCGAGATACTAGTGTTGATAATGACGATGTTGATAGGGGCGTTGCTGTTGATGTTGTTGTTATTGAAGCTGCAAAGATGAAGGGGTTGTTAGTAGGTTAGTAAGTTGTTGATACTAATTTATTCACTAAGAAAAGAACTGGGGTTGATATTGAACTTTTGAATATGTAAGAGGCATCAGGCGCAGAAAAACAAAATAATTTTGTAACGCTTTTTGCATTAGAGCGCTATAAAGTAAAGATACAAATGGGATGGGCAGCCTGGTAGTCCTTCAATGGGATAGTATATGCCGCGGGGTAATTGTGTTACTAAATACCTAAGTATTTACGTTGTTTTTTTTCAAATTTTTCTAACGCGCAATGGAGTAGCTATATCCTTCAAAATGATTCATAGTGTGTTACGCATTAGCGTGCTAATCTTCTTCTTCTGAGCGTGTCAGTGGTATCCTAAATGGCCCAGCATTGGGCTATCGGCGGCTGCAGCGGCTTTAGTTATTTGGCTATCTGATTAGAAACTATTAGTTAGCCAAGAGTGCTGATTACTTATTGCAATATTTCTTCACAAGCGTTCATTGAACCCATGTGTAACAATTTATGATAGGTACCGTAGATAATCATCGTCCTTCCCTGCAGTATGCGAGCACAACAAATACAAAGTTTTAATACCATTTTAAGCTCTACTTATCCCATTCATATCTCGTGTCATAATCATAAATGATGCATACAAGATTCAGTTTGCAAAATAAACATAATTCCAAGGTCTATGCAGACATTTGTTAAAAACAAACAAGTGTTGTCTATTGTTCGCGTTCAGACCGTGAAATAGCCGGACGCTCTGCCGGACGGACAGACACAATGTATCGTTTGAGTTTATGTGGAGCGTGGATTATAGGACTAGTTCTTACTGGGGCTTTGCTTGAGATTTTATTTCTCTGATTAGGTCCGCAACCGACCTAATAACTCCGACCCACTGCTCCTTTGATAACTTTTCTCAAAAGTGGAAGAAAAAATATCAAGGCACTTTATGCCAGAAAATAATAATATTGTGACAAACGGCAAAAACAAAGCAGGCACTGAATCAGTGACTATTAACGAATGTTTCAATACTAAAAACACTCAAAAGGAAAAATTCTTCGGAAATGCAAACATGTTTACATATACTAGAGTTCAAAGTGTCATGAGACCTCACTGGAACAGCTAGTGTTCTACAACATAAAATCCAAATTAAGTTTACCAGATTGAATGCTCCTCGCATTGCAGCTGTAATCGATACGTCGCCGCGTCGCGACGTTTACCGAGACAGTTTACTAACAAGACGAGTGACGAGACGAGAAATTAAGAGCATTTCATTGGTAACAGCATCTTATGCTACAAATAAGGCAGCTTCGATGACGCAACGTGCGCTCGTTCTCAAGACATACTGAGACGAATTCACGCGTAAAACATTGATTAATTTGATCCAATTTCTGTAGCCACGAGCATTTCATCATGTAGGTATCACTATGATCAGGGTGAGAGAGAAAGGTAGCGGGGAATTGTGAAAGCTGATGCAGCGATGTAGAGCAGGTTGTTAGCACCCTTTTGAAATTAAACAAAACATACATAACGCTTTCAAGAACACATAGTAGCCGTGTCTCTATTGCGATTAATAAGACAAGACTTTTCAAGAAAGAAATTGGTAGTGATAATCAGCTCAAAAAGGCAAGGGAAGAAATGGAATCCGGCCAAATTCAATTAAATCTTCAGAATCCACAGTTTATACATGAAAAAGGCTAGGTCAGTAACTAGCTAGGTAGTTATCTAGTAAGTAATTACCATAAAAGTAATGCATAGGAAGCACAAAATATTTACAATTCTATACAAAAATCTAAAAACGACGAGTGAAAAATATACAAGATAACCAACACTATCGTAACTTTTAGGTACATCATAATCTTCAAATCTTAAAGTAATTAACAAGAAGCACGTTACTGTATAGCAATTAAAGTTTATCGTACGGTAGCCATTGCTGATGAATGACACGCCACTGAATATCCGCGGCTGTACTGAGCTGTAGTTGACTACCTGACTACCCATAATTGCAGGTTGGTAATTGAGAGATGTGTTATCGAAAATCGGTGTTAAGTAAGCTTTTGTAATTGCTGTATGGTTGACAAAGAAGGCCGTTCTTCGTTGGTGTGGTTTTGAAGATCACAAATGATTGGTGTTAATTCAAAGATTTTACTGCAGATTTATTTTGTTATACTTGATCAAGGTTTTACAAGTCGGGGTTTATTAGATAAGCGGATTGTGGCGGGAGCGGTTAGAAATAGGTTTGCGTTATAGGTAGGTATTCTCCCCCTTTTGGTTTTGACCTGCCTGGTCAAACACAGTAAGAAACGCATCATAATGTTCCTGTTTTACACTAAAACCATTTATATCGTTATTTTTAAAACGAAGATCAGCAGCAGTTTTTCATAGGCTTGTGTTTATTTATTGGATCTTCCAACAAAGCTACAGAATTACATGTATAAGTCGCAGCCATCTGGTTAAATTAGCCGTTTAGTTAACGGGTTAACTCTCGGCTCGCACGCGGTTGGTCACAGTTCTAACCTAACCTAACCCATTTAGTCGGGGTGCCCTGGCTTAGTTACTGCGACCAATTCGGCCCGCGCTTGATTGGTTACAGTTCCAACCTAAACTATAATTATTGAATATCATACAGGCCGTTAGTTAAACGGCCGCCGCCGTTTAGTTAAAAGGCTAGGCGGTTAACTAAACGGCCAATTAAACCAGATGGCTGCGACTTAGATATAGAACAGGGACAAATACAAGTGTGCGCTTCCAATTAGAGGAGACCACATCATTCACTTATAACCTGAGTACAGTTAGTTGTTAGCATTTTAGTACAGAACACTATCACCAAAAACTATTTTCCAAGCGTGGTATGTAATTATGGCAACATTCTACCACCTCCCACGTTTGGCGGTTTCTCAGATGCTCAAGCATATTACACCTCGTTACTTCAACGTGCAGTGCAAATTATTTAATGTAATCTTTTAATCGTGTGTAAGAAAACCGAATGAATATCGAGGACAATTTGATATGTAGTTCGTTACTTCATCAGACAGTTGGAGGTCTACATGTCCTTGTATGGGAAGGACCCACTTATCTCTGAAGTGGAGCATTTATTAAAGTAAGTTTTTTTTCGTTAACTGACTTTGTAAAGATAAATGTGAAACTTGCAAATCCAGATACAAGGTAAATATATATTAACTCAATGTTAGGTGAGCCCAAATGTCTGCTGCTTCTTAGCAAACAACAGTGTAGGTATGACTGACACTATGATCATCAGATCATTGATAAATTGACTGCTTGTCCAACTGCCCGAACCCACCAGAGCATAGGTAAATATGTTGCTTCCTATGCTGACTCAAATAGGTTGTAGGTAACACCTTTACAGCCGAAAAAATAGATTTATGGCTCATAACCACAGACACAAATACATCACTTGGATAGTCTATACAGATACCTAAATAAAATTGAAGTGTCGGTACACGGTGTCTCATATACGGTCATATACGGTACTTAAAACAAAATAAAAAAAAAAAATATTTTTGTCTGTTCCGGGTAATCTCTGAAACGGCTCGAACGATTTTGATTGAACTTTCACTGGCAGGTAGCTGATATTATAAGGAATAACTAAGGCTACGGCTTTTATTTTAGAAAAAGAATTTAGGGCACCGCGCAAAAAAAAAAAAACTTAACAAGAGAAAAAAAAAATTGTTATTCCATGGAGGAGAGGTCACCCCTTCTCTGACCGACACATAATTGTATCCGACATCCACACGAACGATTTCGCAGGCACAGCTAGTAACAAACAAAATGCACATCACACGCACTGCAATTAAAACGCACGAATCATCACGCAACACCATAACAATTAATGATTGCTCTCAAATCCTATAAACCTGAATGCAAGCGTTAACGTTAACCTGTCGAAAGTCACGGTGTTAACGCGTTTCTCAACGACACCATGGCGCATGCGTGGCTCAACCAGAGCGTGGGAACTGTAAGGGTTTGCGTTCATGTTGCGTTTTTATGTAGAACAGCACATTTTTACGATAACTGCCGTGGTTGAACACGACATTCTTATAATTATTGCATAAGGCACGGGTTTACCTAGTGACTAATACAGTCAAACGTATGCTAAATGCAAACGTAACGCTAACGCAGCGTCGACGTAATGTAAGTCGCCGCACTATCATGTCTGTACACGCCGTATGACGCCAGCGGAGCATCAACGCGCCTTCTACACACACCAGATGCGAAGACACACATAAACACACAAAACACACCCACACACACAATAATGTGCCGAGGCGTGCTTTTACAGACAATACTAACATGCACTTCCAGAAAAACCTGGGCAGTCATTCTTTCTACCACTTTACTGACTGGCTTGTACAGTACTTATGTTTGGTTAAACGAGGGTCATATAAATAAACTCATGAAAAATAAACAACTTTTACAATGGGACCCCACAAAAAAAATGCAATAGGTACTTACTAACAAAGATTAAAATGTATGGAAGAGCAAATTTTTTTTTTCATTTTTCAAGCTTGATCCCATAGTAGAGGTTGTTAATTTCTATGAGTACTTCACTCGCCTTAAAGTATTGTCCTCGTTTAATCAAGCACATTAGTATTTCCACCAAAGCACGGCTGTTACATGAACAGCACGTGGCATTCCTCTAAAAACTCACATGAGCACATACTCATTAAGGGTTGAGTGCAATGAGCTCGGTCTAGTTTCTCACGCCTTTGTAACTATGGGACGATTGCGCGACAGTCTGGCAGGCTGTATGCGTAGGGGCAACCTTGATGCAGATGATGTCGTGTTCGTAATGATCTTGCGACAATGATCATTATTGTTTGAAAAAACTGAGTAATGGGCAATGTTCGGAATACAATTCTACATAGTGATGGATATAAAAATAATAATCTTCTTCAAACATCTTTGGCCCAAAATTCAGCTGCGTGAACTTCGTTTACTGACGCAGTCATAGGTAAGATCAAAATAATAATACCAGCCTAATATTATAAATTGTCTCAGTGCAGGATGCATCTTCTCATTAGAAAATGCCTGATCACCACGCTTGTTCAAATCGGGTTGGTTATAACAGGGGCCGCTACCACTGGCCCGCCACTGCTCTCCCTCAATACATAATGCTTTCATAATCACCCTGCGACGTCTTTTCCTATAATCTGCCACATTCACATCAATCTCGCAAGTATTACGTGTCGCCAATGAAAGTGAGTTGCTATCGCCAACGGTTACACCTGACCGCGCGCTTTCACCTCATCTCTGTTGATAATTGCTATTGTTATTGCTAGTTGTTTTCTGTATACTTATTGCGGTTGTATAAGGCTGAGATTTTCGAGAAGAATAGTAACTGTTTTATGTTGATTCTTTCGAGTTTTTTGCAGTTTTGAAGTGTGCATAATTGTTAGGTATACATTGTCTGGCTTCTTTGATGTTTGTTTTTGTGGATGACTTTCGAATTTTTAAAGCTGTATTGAATTTTATTGATGCTTTAAATTTTTATGTTTTTCCGGACTCGTCTTTGGAGATATTTCCTGCATCAATAAGATTTGGTATGCTTTTTGAGGAATTATATAATTTGTTTAAGTAAGTAATTATTTAATTAAGTTTTGAATCGCTGAACTCAGTTGACCAAAGAAACATTCTGATGATTTAGATAGTTAGATTGGACCTATTGCTGGCCAATTATTCCGTAGCACAAGCAATGGATACCATGGATCTCAAATATCAAACTAAATCTTCTTAGCGGGCCCTATCAGCGCGGTAATTACTTACAATTACAGCAGCAATTTAGCTTTAATTTTCATGGTTCAACAACATTCATTACGTTATTTACGTAGTTGAACACACAAATTTTTACGAACATATGAAGCAGTGGATTAGCAATAGACTAAATGATTCAAATTGTAACGCAGTTGGGGTGGAGAATACCAGCTGCGAAACTTATTTTTAAGCTAAGATAGGAGCCTTTTGGCCTCGTACAGAACCCTCTATTTCTTTTTTTTTTATCATACTTTTGTTTTTTATTGTTTCTGTTAGATATTGTGTTTAGTTTCGTTTGTGATCTTCCTGTGCAAGTCTCCCTGTCCATACTTTTACATTAGTTTTTTGTCTTTTGATGGCAAATAGTGTTTGAAGAGAAGTTTTTGTTTGGCTAAGGTCCGATTTTACTAAAGTTATATTTTATCCGTGGAATTAAATTGGCTTCTAACAGTTCTAGTATGGAAAAACTGTCAAAAAATCCAAACATTATTCTCAGGATAAGATTTATTCTTGGTATAAAAGTTAGGCAGAATTCGTCCTTAATCAAACTAAATAAAAATACTCTAGGTAGTTGCTAAAAAATATTAACTATAAAGACAATTTTAACGCTTCATCGCGCAAAAATCTCACCTAAACATAGCTCGATATCTCAATAAGTAAATCTCACGGTTAACGCAACGCTTAATTTCCGTATAGATCAGTCGCGAATAGGAATTGCTAAAAAAATGTTGATTACTACGATCTCTCACGCGAGCGTCGATATGATGAACCGAGCAGTTTATAGCGTTGCGACACGAATGGCAGCAAACGAGAATATGCCATAAAAGACATCAAATATTAGGCAATGGTGTTGGACAAGGTGGTGTTTCCGTCACACGGAGGTCTTCAGGGTCAAAAAGCTAAGGTATTTTGAAATAGGTTTGGCTGAGTAGCACCACTCTCGGTTTCATAAGGTCTACTTATTCAATTAATAATGTGCTCTAATCTCACGACAATTTAATACTTAGTTGTTGTTTTTTTTGTTTCGTCTATAAATATTACTAAATGCTATAGGTACACGGGTTTTTAACATCAGATTTTTCGATCAAAGATTTGATTCGGCCTGGTGAGACGGTAATATATGTTATCCACTCACATACTGCATACCTAATTAGTAATAATACAACACCGTTTGTTTTATTGTTTGTATCACATTTTTTTTTTATTAGTCTAATTGTAAAAGAACTCGGTATACAAAAATCTTCATAACTTTTAGGGCAATTGAATTATGGCCATGCTGTAGAAATATTTTTTGTTGGAAATGACCTCCTTTATCTCCCTATTTCGTTTGATCCACGAATTTTTGATCACCCTGTATAGTACACCCACATTTCGCCAGTTGTGTTAAAGGGCCATTTAATAGGGGGCTACCCTATTGGAAAAGCCTAATAACACAAAAACAAATAAGTTAATACTATTTAATGCCAATCAATCATCGAACAGGTAGTAGACCGCGTGTCTATATTTATGACAATGATCCTGACATCTTGTGACAGAATGGTGTCACGGTGTTGACGGGGCCTTGGCAGAGTGTATGGAAATGATCTAGAGATAACTGCTTGTAAACATACAGTGTTAAATACAAACAATGATTAATTTGTATGAAAGTGTCAATCAAGTGTTGTGTTAGCTCCCTTGTGCAAGGAAATGATTTTTGTGATAACTGTTAATGGGATGGAATTGTGGTTAAGTAATAACAGCCTACTGGTCGAGCGTGGTTGGTCCGTGGATGGGTGACCATCTTTACATATCAAGACTAATCAAGACCGCTCATTCGTGCTCATCTTTGGCAGTCGTAACGGGCCGTCAGAAGCCCAAAGTCTGACAACCAGTCTTACCAAGGGGAATCGTATCACCCAGTAACTGAGTTGTGGAGGTTAAATAGGCTTCATGTAAAATACTGGTACTCAACTCTCAGCTGCATCCGGTGAGACTGGAAGCCGACCCCAACATAGTTGGGAAAAGGCTAGGCAGATATTTTTTTTTGTTAATGGGATGATATTCAATGTAAATGGAGCTATATTGATTGGTATTGCGACAGGCATTAGGACCTGGATAATGGCATTATTAAAGAGAATCGTAAACTCACATAATGGAAGGATATTGAGGAGTACCGTATTAAGGACTATGGCCGGTGTTTCTTATGAATGAAATAAGGATGCTGAGTACACAAAAAAATTTAAAATATGAGAAAATTACTCAAAGACTACATGCATGCTAATACACAAAAACAGTAAGACCTACAGTGTAAGCTGTAAGATAAGTTAATGCGCTCGATCTGTGTTTATTTCGCCTGTAAATAATGCAATTCTCATTGAATCATATAAACACACACACAACGCCACAATGCCTTTATAAAAAAAAAAAAACACAACAATGTACGTAGATACAGAAAAACATTTTGTACTCGCGGTCATTGCTACAAAAGTACATAATTAATTTGACCCTGCCAAACTTGCTAAATAAATACATCATTCAACCGCCTTTGAAATCAAAACCAGCTATTTCAGACAAGTCGAACAAATCATTTCGAGCTGGTCAACTTAGCAGGCAGATGTTAAAACGTTCACGGTCAAATCGTTGCCAAACGATGGATGCAACTGATCGTTTCGCCAGCCATAATTATTTCAATGTATGCGGTTAAACAGCTTTATTTTGGACAAGGTTCCGTGGATTACGCGGATCCGAGGATGGAGTATTCTGAGAATGGCAACTTTGCAGGTCCTCGGCTCAATATTTTGGTAATAGTCCTTGAAATACTACGACACAGGGTATCCTAGTGTGGGGTCCAGTGTTACTCGAAACCAGCATGTAAAGTTTTTTGAGTTTAAATAAATAAATAAATAAATAATACTAATTTAATCGGCAGTTCCAAATCTTAATAATGCGAACTCCTTAAAGCCTCTTAAGAGCGTTTACGACGTACGGCATTTCATACAAACTTTCAAGCCCTTGTTTTTCGAAATTAATCAACCGATTTTAATGAAACTTTATACGCATAGGCAGGATAGTAGTACCACTAAAAGCTTCGCAGTCCGCAAGTTCCATTATTGTTTTAACAGGAGAAAGTTCTGGGTCAATACAGAGCCGGCGCGGGCGCATCATTAGGCGGCTTACATAACGAGGCGCCCATTGTTAGGTGGAAAGTGCGATGGGAACCTCAGTGTGGCATCACCTTATGTATTTAGGCTTTATTGTTTTAAGCGTGACATGCCACGTGGGTGACGAAAGATCAGGAGATTACATCAGTTGGAATCTCATAGTATTTACACATGAAACAGTGCCGTGACTGATGAATAGACAACGTTTAGGATTGAAGATGGAAGGTGCAATTTGGAAGATGATTTCTTAGATGGTATAGATTAGAGTCTGTCGAGGTAGAACTCTAGACCCTTGCTCGAGCCAGCTTTAAATTCGTCCTAAAATAATCCGATCCAGTCTGTCCCTTGCTGCCCTCTCTCAGCGACGCCCTAAGCCGAGGTCTGTACCCCACAGGGGGTGCTCTTAGCGTGTAGTCGCTGTGTAGTTTTCGTGTAGTTTTGAAGCCCTAGCTGTAGGCCTTAATTTATTGAGGCACCCACAGGCAAGACCAGTTAATCAGCCGACAATCTCCTAGGGTGACCTGCGAGATGCCATTTATTTAAAAAAAGCAGAGCTCTAAGCTACATGAAGATTTTTGGATTAAAATGGAAGTTGGTGTTAGCTAGCAAATTGTTGTCGTAATTGAATGACAAGTTCATTATTGGTCTCCTTCTAGCAAGCGTGGTAGTTGAGGTTTGCCTTTGACTGACAGATCAGGCTCAGTTAATTTTTTTTTTCTGATTGCAACTTCATTTTGCGTATTATGATATACATAAGCTAGCTAACTTTTTGGAGTACCACAGAGCCTATAATATATTCAACATACCAAAGCGAGATATGATGAAAGTACCTTCGTGTACAACTAGATTATGTTCGGATAAGGTGCACGCTAATGTGAGCAAAACTCGTTTTAAGCAAAGAGAAAACTCGTGACAGGAAACGCAACGATGTGGAGAAAGATACAAGGCCGGCAGGATATCATCATTATTTGTAAATTTGCATCGCAGATAACCAATCATGCAGTTAATACGGTCTGAATGAGTTCCATTCACTACATCGGTAATTAAGACATAGTACTTACATAATAATACGATTAACTTTCTTTTACTTGAATGTGCCCTGGCGGCTGATAGTATGTCATGCTCACTAAAATGTCTCGCTGACGGTGGCGTGTGTGTTGGATCATTTAGCTCCCTTCAAAATGGTTGAGCTGAATGGTGCTGATCTATGCGTCATGTTCGTGAACGGGCGCCGTCAGTTGGGACTGGTCATCACTTGGCTGCCTCGGCTTATTTTTAATTATTTTACTTTTGGATTATTGTTTTGTTAAGTACTATTTGCTGTAGGTACTCTGGACACTTTTACGTATATTTTTTTTTTACATCGTTCTCACATATAATTATAAATTCAACACTAATGATGTAACTAATATTTTTGTAAACTATAATTTAAAAGAGTGTCCATGGAGTTTCTTGCCCGTTCTTCTCCATAGGTACCTACGCTTTGGAATGGGCAACTAGCTTCATATTTGCTGACTGACCGATTGACAATTCAAAAGTGCCTGTAAATGGTTTAATTGAAATAAATGCTTTGAGTTTGAGTTTTGAGTTTGAGTTTAACTAAGTATTTTGGGCTCGGCAATTCGGCATTCAGTCTTTTGATGTGACTTAAAATTATCGTTATTTTCTCCATCTTCATCTTGCGGTAATCCTATTCCAGAGTTTAATACCATCGAGAAAGATGCTAGTCGGGTAGGTAACATGGTCTACGAGAAAGAAGTAAAGAAATAAAGAAAATACATTTATTTGGCAAACACCAAAAGACACACAATATACCAGATACCAACATCAGATAAAAAAAATAAAGATCAAATAAAAAGTGTAAAGTCCGATGCAATAAACGCAGAAAGGTGTGCCTCATGGCTGCGCGAAAAAGGCCCAGTTCAGCAAAAATGCCAGACAACTAGTGCCTTAAATAATAAATGGTCATCACATCCACGGACTGACTACCACAATACAATGATGTAGTCGCGTGATTGCTTTACGTTTGCACCACATCTAGACGGCAGTCACTGCCAGATCTTTTATTAATAAGATCAGACATTCCATCCACTACTAAATAAAACAATTTTCTACTATAATTTAATTTTCATAGACAGCAAAAACCCGTCCAATATTAACAGCCATATATTTTATGAAGAATTTTCATCTTACCTCCAAGTTTTCCTCAGAGCATTGCGTGATCTTGGACTTGTAACTTCATTCAGTTACGCGCCACTACCGCGGTATGCTAGTTACTGTTTAACACTGAACTATTAAACCGATTTGAATATTAATTGAATGTTTAGCTGATTTATTAGTGCGAGCACAGATAATATAATACCCTAGAGCACAGATAATATAATAGTATGTGCGAGTGAGCTGTATTTTTGTACTGGTTGGATGATTTCGCGCATTGATATAAAGCGGCAAATGTGCCTTTTTTTACAAAGATTCGATATGAAATGAAATGAAATCGTTTATTCAATAAATATCGTTTATCATAAAAAATAAGCTAGATGAGGTCGGCGTTTCCTATCTGACTACTCTAAGAAGAAAGGCCGAAACAAACTCAAGAGGTCACAGTCTCTTTAAAAGTCCAGATATAATCTTGGTCACATAAAATATGCTAGTAATTTAGTCTAATCTAGAATAAATACGTCGAAGAATAGTTACCGCTTTAAAAGGATCATAAGATCTCCTACTCGAGACTGGTTCTTATTTTGATGCGTAGCGTATAAAATTGGTGGAAAAAAACTGTTTAGATAGTAAAATTGTAATAAATACCTAAGAATTACTTGTTTTTTGCATTCAGTGATATCCTATCCTCTACCTTTACGACTACGAGACAAACAAAACAATTTATCCGATCATTTGCGTGGGCAGGCTCTCACATAGCTCCAGACCATTTCATTCCAACATTCTAGCCAATAAATATGTAAAGCAGCTTATCTCTACAAGTCTGACTTCACTGCGATCTACTATAAATATGTAGTTTAATGATAATTTTAGCATTAATTTGGCATCTGTAAAGGCGACCGACCTCCGTGGAGGTCTGTACGGCACTGGCTAGTGAGGACAACGTCCCCGGAATGTCTAGGTCGAAGCTCTAGGCTGTACTTGTTTGAGTTTATTTTAGTTCTTAGTACTGGCAGCATGGGCTGGTTCGTTATTCGATGTTAGGGCTGGCTATTTTAAAAGTTGGGAGATTTAACTTTTTTGAAAAGATAACTTCATTAGCTGGTCAGATGTTTTAATAAATTGAGTCTAGTTCGGAGCTCAAAGCAGGTTACTTGTTTTAGTTTATTTCATTTCTTAGTACTGGCTGAATGGGTTGGTTTGTAGTTTATTATTTCATAATTATTCTTTGGTTTTTTGATGATGGCGGATTTAGAGTCGAGCGGAAAACACAGATATTTGATTTTTAGTTTATCTACCCAATATATCTTTATCCGATATGCGTTTAATAATTAAATAATTTGTTTTATTGTAGGGAAAAGATTTAGCAAAGCCTCTTGATTTTATTTGATATATAGTCACGGATAGAGGTGTGTAAAAGATTGCATTTCACGCCTACAGATTAAGTCCATGTTGGGGTCGACCCTATCGCCATTTATCTTTTTAATTCTCGTATTTTCATCTTTTTGATAGTTTTTTTTTTTTAATATATCTTTTACTGCGTTTTATTTTGAGGTCGATGATGTCATGCGGTTTGTTTTGATCGAATTTATTCGAAAACAAACATATTATTTTTGGTCGTTTTTCGTTGGCACTCAGAATTAATGAATTAATTCAAGGCACTACAAGTAAAAGTTCGTACGATGTATTCTAGATTTGCTTAAGCTTTTTTTATAAGTTTTCTTGCTATGGTAAAGAAGTAGGTACGTAACTTGTAGTAAAGCAAGTTCTAGAAAGTTTATGACGATCGAGAGGTCGTGAACTTGTGAGTTATCTACTGTAATTGATGATAAACGAATTGCATTACTGACAACATTGTATATAATATTGAAAATCTTCAGTTGAAAATTATTTTGGAAAGGCTCGAATCAGAATATTATCGAGAAAACTCATCAAAAAGAGTACTAAAAATTAAAAGATAGTTCTAAAAAATAAAATTAAAAAATGCTCATTACAACTCTGTCTCAATAAAGGCCTTTACCCTGATATGGAGTAATAAGAAGACGAAGAAAGAAAATGTTTTATTTGCCATAGAATCACGTTTAATTATAGATATAGATATAGTATCAGAATCTAAGGGTTTCGACAGGGTTTACGTGTGTAAACCCCAGTTGTTTTTGTGTAAAAGCAACCTCTGTGGCTACAGAATGGAACATGACTTTCATCTAGTGAGTGTGTTCGATTTCTCTTGCTCTATAGTTAGGGTCATGCTCTATTGTGCCAGCTTATGTAAGGCTGGTCAAAGGTGAGAGAGAGGCGATTTAATTATGGGTAAAAGTCATGTATCGTTATGTTTATTGTGTTGGAACTTCAGGAGCGAATACAGTATAGAGATCAGTTTTTTGTCAGGCTTGTTTTTAGGCGCAGTTGCTTGAATTACAGTTCGGGCGAAGTAGGTACTGATTTTGTTAATCAAGTAGTTAATACTATTGCTTTTTTGTGTTGCTGAAGGTAAGGTTCAAATGAAATTTCTTATACCTACTTAGTGAAATCATCAAACTGTGGGCTTTTGGGGATCTGGCGTAATGTGGATAAAATATAATTTGCAATGGAGCTGTTCAATATAAGTAGTTGATGCTCAAAGTAAACAAAAACTAAGGAGGAGGTTCTCAATGCGACGCGTATGTTTTCGGAGATCAAACAGCTCTTGATGTGATGTGAATGTCAATAGTTGGCAACACCCAACAAATCAGACACCTTATTGTTATTGCTGATTGTGGGCGTGCCATGAGTACAATGTACTATAAGTACATAGGATTATGATGATTATGGACTATGGACCTTAAATATTGCCGCCCACTGACTATACGTTCTGGCCTCCGAAAATGCGCATCTGTTACCATTCTGTATTGTGTTAATACCCAGGATAAGCCTATCCCTTTTTGGAAGTTTTAAATATTAAATAGGTGCTGGTCTTGTTTTCCGTCTATTTTCAAACTATTTATCTGTTATTGTTGTAAGAGGCTGACTTTTTAATAAATAAATATTAAAAAAAAATAGAGAAATACAGTATTTATCTTAGATATAATGTAGGTATTACGAATTGGCAATAGCTTAAATTAATTCTAAGCGGCTTTCTCTGCTGTACTTACTTTGTATACGTCTGTCTAAGATGAGATGGGGCTTGTGGCTAAGTAATAACAGCGGGTCGATCGATCAGGTTAAGCTACGCTTGCCGCGGTTGGGCCGTGGATGGGTGACCATCTTTACATATCAAGACCCCTACGTGCATCAGAAAGCACCTTAAGCCATTGGTCCCGGCTGTCAATCGTGGATCTTTGGCAGTCGTTACGGGTCGTCAGAAGCCCTAAAGTCTGGCAACCAGTCTTACCAAGGGGTATCGTATTCCCTAGTAACTGGGCTGTGAAGGTCATATAGGCAGTCGCTTCATGTAAAATTCTGGTATTTAGCTGCATCCGGTTAGACTGGAAGCCGACCCCAACATAGTTGAGAAAAGGCTAGGCAGATGATGATGTCTAAGACGAGATCTAACTATCTCTTTCTTAAATAAAAAGTGAATTGTAACAAAGACTCTCTGAAAAATCCCTGGAAAATGGTTATCTGGGTACCCAAGGCCAGATAGATTAGAGTCCAGTGTTTTTCATGAACTAATCCTACATCTGGAGGCCACGTTCCGCGTCTTCCCTTCTAAAGTCTTTAAGTATAGTTAGTACTTACAGCTATCATTAGGTACACCATGAAATCGTGACGGTAGTAAATCGCAGCGACCTTCGATTTGCACTCTATGACTAAGGGCTTCGGTGGAAAAGTTTCGATTGTTTTAACATGTTTTGACGTAAAACAGTAACTATATTATTGCGAGATGTTTAATAAACATGCTTGTTTTATAGAGTGTGTGGAAGAACAAATCTAGGGTCTAAGGTAAACGGAACGGTACGGTAGGGTAAACGGTTTTTTTTGTTTTCCCTTAATATTATCTGAAAGAAAAGCTGCGAAGAAAGTGTCTACACTAATGCAAAATATTTAAAAAAGGTGAATCTGTAAATAAAGTGCGACCTAACCCTTAAAACGTTTTAGAAAGTATTAATAGTAGCAATGTCAAATCACTCTGTAGGTAAACTAGCAACCTGCTTCACCGCAAATTTCCCTTCGGCTTTCCATGGAAAAGTGATAGAATCTACAGAAAATAAACGCAAATAGCTTAGAGCAAAACCGGACTCACCGTTTGCCCCCCCAGGCCGCACGCGAACAAACTTGCGAGTCGGGCGCTCACTACGCCGCGCACCGCCGTTGAAAGATGGCCGACGCGAAGCATTTTCAACCTCGTTTTTCGCAGTCGCACCTTTTTTCTCGAGTTCAGCCTCTTTTCGCGATTTGAATTTGGAGTTCCCGCGTCTAGTGAACTTGTTTGTGGTGGTTTCTATCTTATCTGTGGCGGATTCCGTCTCCGTTGTGTCTGGTGGCGCGGTCGCTTTTGTACGGCGAAGGAAACTGCGCTTTGGAGCCTGTGGAAAAAATAAACGGTTAGTAAAGTTTAATTTTATCTATTTGTGTTATGGTTCTCTTGCATTGAGTTGTGTCTGAGACTCGATCTGAATGGAATGTTGTTTATTGCTAAATGGAGTTACTACGTAAACCGTATTATAGCGTTGTTTGTATTCCTATTTGTAAGGTCGTCACAATATCCTTTTAGTTATCATGTGTGAACATTATGCAAAAGTGTAGCTTGAACTTTGCATTGCACAATATTTATACAAGTGAAGGCATCTATAATAAATTGTATAAACCAACTTTAATGAAAGCTTTATTGGAAATTGACAGGTCTATCAAAATTCATTGTTTTTAATACTTATTTAGAAATTTCAAAGTGTGTTCTCAGACCAAATAAAAAAGAGTGTGTTTTGCAAAAGGTAATTTGATAATTACATATACGTGTTTCGCAATTTTAAAAAACGTTTGTAAAATTATGCGATACAAATTAATTTGATATACCTATGAAAACCGAGTGAAGAAATAAGGATAAACGCTTTTTTTAGAACTGATAAGCAATTTACACACTGTGTGTTACGAAATTGGTCATGGTTTGTCTATGGTCGGTAAAATTTGTGTTGTTTGATTAGATGTAATGGCGCGAATTACACTGAAGGTAACGTTTGATTGTGGTCTAGGGATTATTTCAACGCATAGAACTGTAATACAAGATACCTACCGTGCGGTTTTCTTTGCGGTCGAAATAACTGAATCGAAAAAATTGTAACCCACATTACCGCCTACTTTATTTGTTCAAGTTTTGGATTAAATTACTTACATCCGGAGTTTAATGTTTAGAATAATGAAACATTAGCAATATGACTCGCAATTTTGTGTCCGCTATTGCCAAAAATTAAATTAGAGTGAGTAAGAAATGGCGTTGTTTTACCTGCTTTGTGTTGGTAATAATGAGTGTAATAAAATGGTAATGATAATTCATTATTTATTGTACTTATTAGGTACCCAATTACATTCCTACATTTATATTTCTGTAATATTTATGGTGTACCTACGTAATAAAGAATATTCTATTCTAATAACACCTTTATATGGCAATTAAATTGTATTGTATGATTTGTTAATTGAAAATATAATTATTTGCCTACCTACCTGAAAAATACCAATGTTTTTTTAATAAATTCCTATAGAGTACCTACATAGCTAGCTTTTATTGGATCCGTTTGTGAGAAAATCTGCACAGAATAATAAAGTCGGTGGTCAATTCAAATTTTGTTTTCATTTGACTTCTGAAGTTAGGTATTTTCGGTTTTCGCAGGAAGGTTAGTTCTATTAAAGGTGTTTAGCCATGTTAAAAAATGTGGTCGTGATTCCATTGCCCCCTAGTCTATGGACATAGAAATATAATCGAACTTGTGTTTTAATTCTCACAAATCACTTGAAATCCAACATAGAATATTAAATATGCCAAATCACCATATTTTAAAATTCTAATGTGGTATGTTGTACTTACCTCATTTTATTACCATAACGTAGGACAGATTTAGTGGTTGTAAATATAAGGTTTAATTGGCTTCTATTTTTTAATGAAAAACTTGGGAAAATTCCATAGATTTCGATCCATAACTTTTGGTCGGCATGATTTCCACATGTTAACAGCACGTAGCTTCAAATAATTTTGAGTATGAGGCATATTATGGGTTGAACCATTTAACCGCTTAACCGATTAACCCGACCAATATTTTCGTGTCCATTTCGCAGGATCGTATATTTACAACCAAATACCACAGCTCGTTTAATCTACTTTTTTATCTATGTAATTACGCTGGGCACGACAAGTGTAAATTCGGGCGGTTAAATGGTTAAATAGGTTTCTTTTGAGTTTCTGTGTCTCTGGGACCACTTGAAGATCTATTCGAGATGCTTGAATAGGCTATCATTATGTACAGAGGCCAGCACATCAACCTACCCCAATCTGTCAAATTTTCCCAATTGAATATGAACCTTATTCCTTTGTGGTAAAGTAAAGAAATCAAAGAAACAAGGAAATTTGGATTTTGGAATTTGATTTGAGTATCAAAGAAATTTGACAGATTGGGGTAGCTTGATGTGCTGGCTTCTGTACCTAACTCCAGGATTTCTCTCTTAAATAGCGTGCAGTCTTGTGACCAATGTCATCATATCAACATTTGCTGAATATTATTTTGGACAACAGACAGCTATTTTTTCCCCAGCCTGTGAAAACCAGTCAAAAACTAGTTTGGGTAAAAAATAACTTCTTACGTAAAGAATTTCTATCTCATTTAAATTTTAAATCAACGTTCGTAGGTTCATAATATTCCGTTTTATGGTCTCGGATTTTATAATACGACGTTCTTTCTTTTCTCGTGTTATAATTCTTTTTTTTTGTGATTCACGTGGCGTTTTGATTAATCTACTGTTTTGATTATAAATAATTTTTACACATTAAGTACCATTTAAATTTGTTGTAATTTTCCACCAGAGTGATATGAAAACTTCGCAAATGTAAATAAAATGTAGATGAAAGAAAGTTAATATTGTTACATAAACTTTTCACAACTGACAAGGCTGCATACCACAACTTCCACAGCTAAAAAAAAAGAAATCGTAGGTGCGCGCCTCGCTGCTGACTCTGTTCATGAATCGAATCAAACAATAGGTATTTCATAATATTTTTAAATTCATTTATATCATCAATTAGCGCGATATGATTTAATCATTAGGTGAAATCTGTTATTAATTAAACATATTCAGACCAGACAATATCAGGGTTTTCTTGTCTGTGGTGAGACACGGTCGGTTGCCGCGCAAACTGAGCGTGACGACTAGAGGTTTGTGATGAGCGGAGCGGAAAGATCTGTCATTGTATTTTTATTTGTTAGATTGAAATTCGAACTTTGATTTTTCTGTTTTTTTTTGATGTTTGAACGCAATCGTTGGAGTTAGAAATAACTTCAGAGCGGTTCTGCACTGAATCCGATCCGAATCCGAGTTCAATCCGAATTGGGAATGTTCTAAATTCGGACGGACAGCGTTCGGATCTAGTGCAAAACCCAAAGTTCGGACCGATATGTCTCGGATTCGGATCAGATGCAGTGCAGAACTGCTCTTACGCTCGTTGATTGTTTACTTATGAATAAATAAATTTGCGTAAAAATTTTCATAGAGCTTTTCATAGGACAAAGCATATATACCTAGAGAGTCAATAATAGATACATTAGGAAGGTATCATTCGCCATTACCTACTAAATACTATTGCTTCCATTATATTACTAATTAGTCGAAGGACTAATATTTGTGAGTACCTATTCATTTGTCATGATTCCTCTCAAACTTGTAAAATAATAATTCAATAACCCGTTTAAACCTCAATTTCTCTTAATTAATGTCAGGTGATTTATGGCTACTATATAATATAATACAGGTGTTCAGCGTGAAGCCAGTACCTCGTAAATCTCTTACATAACAGGTTTTAGACACTCCTCATTACTTAACTCGATAATAAAGGTTATATGCAAAGCCTAAGGTCTCTACTGACCCACTAAACCTATGTAGGTACAAAGGTATTTAATTGGTTGCCTACTCATACGGTATAACAGTAAGATAGCTAAGCATGTACACACGGCTGCACATCAAGCTATGCATTTCCAGTATGAGTTGACCTCGCGTTGTATAGGTTTTTCGTACAATCAGAAGTCAGCTTATACTGGTTATGTATAGCTTGCTTGATGTGTAGCCGTGTGTACATACATAGATTATGCTTGTGTCTTTCTCATAGAATTATGACTTTATACTGTAGGTACACTTCGAAGGTAACAAAACAGCTGTGAATGTTTCCTTAATTATCTCGATTTTGTAAAAAAAACTATGTAGGAACTTCAACTGCAGTGTAATTTTCTTTCATATCTCATTTGGAAAACAAACATGGTACGAAACTCTCGCAAATCTTTATGTTAGTTAAGAAAAACAAACTATAAATTACATAAAAAGCTGATTCAAATTTTAACTAATTAATTTCTCAAAATCTATATACATTTTAAGACCTCGCCTCTCATACACGAGGTTGTGGGCTCAAATCCGCACAAGTACCTGCCTTTTTCAATTCGTATGAAAAAAAGTCAACAAAAGAGATAAGTATGCAGGATCGTCGGATATAGTTAAAGTTTAGTAAGGAACCGATGGATGTTCTCGAATAAAATTTAATTTTATTAATAGAAAACGAACATGGCAGAAATTCATTTAGCAAATTCAATTTCAGTCGACAACATACATTGGTTTCTTACTAAACTTCAACTATATCCGACGATCCTGCATACTTATCTCATTTGTTGACTGTACTTTCTGAATTTATCTTGGCCATTAGTGAAGGAAAACATTGTGAGGAAACCTGGACTTATAGTTAATATACCTAAATTTGAAATCGCCAACCCGTCTTGAGCATGCATAGTGATCAATGCTCATACCTTCTCTATTATGATTAGAGGCTTTTGCCCTACAGTGGGACAATAATAGGCTGGTAGGTATTACAAAGAAAAATAGTAGACCACAGGTAACACTGGTAGCTGACTAGCTGTTCCGAACGTTCTTGGGCGTGACAATGATGAAACATGTTTATGTACCGTACGTCTCAATTGATTCATATCGCCAGCTTTAAGTGTAAGGTCTTATGCTGTTCGTCATTGGCGCACCTTATTTAATTATCATTTTCTTGCTGACTCATTTAATATAAATGCAGCATGAATGCACCACGTGGTTATGAGTAAATATTCTTGTGATGAAATAAGTATGGTCTTATTCAGCTCACGTGAAGTGTTTGTTTTTTTTTTTTTTTGGTAATCAAAATTCCTGCTGATCTATTCTGAAAAAAAAAACCTTAGTTGAAGTGAGCTGTCAATAGTGTCAATCTCTAGCGTGTGAATGACAGCTCACTTCACCTATGTTTTCACGTTGAGAATTTTATAGAATAAACCGACTGGTGTATTGAGCCTTTTTGATACGACCTATTCAAAAAAATTATGAATTGCTGGCTTTTGGTATTATAACTAGCTGACCCGGCGAACTTTGTATCGCCTAGATGTAGGTATGAGAAAATTAATTATCTTAATTTTTTTTCCTGAGTTTTTTCCATGTTTTAATAGTTAATCTGCTATTCGGGGCGGACACAAATCCAACTAAACAAAGATCAAAAAAATAACTAACTGACTAACTAACGTGTAACTTAACCCGAATTTGTTTTATAATTTATATATGTAACTTAATATTTTGTTACGTATAGAAACTATTTTCTATGTTAATATTTCAAAGTAGCAGTAAAAACGTGCATCAGCGAACGACACAGTGGTTTCTAGATTAACGGCCAGGCCATTTAATTTTTTACTTCTCAAGTTTTGTGATTTCAGAATCATTGCACACGAGTTTCAACACATTTTAAAAGTGGTAATCATGTCTCATATAATATTTAGAACGCTTATTGCTCTAATGTGATCTTAACTTTAAATCGTGACAGACAAATTAATTAAAAAAATGGAGACAAAAATTTTGAATATTTTAATGATGATTTTATTAAAAACTGGTTCTAGAGTTGTAGGAATAAGGTTTTATGCAGGTAAGTATAATTTTACATGTTTTGTTGGGGAGGATTTCCTTATAGAGTTGATTTCATACAAAAATGATTTCACGTAGAACTGGGTATGTATTTATGAACTTCCCGCATTATATTATAATCTCTCTAAAGCGTCACGGATCTGCAAGAAGTATCTATATAACAACTTTTTATCAATGGGTATTGCTCTGAGTCGTAGGTACCTATAACGACCTGTTTGCCTTGTTTGGCCATTAGTTGATCAACTATAAATAAGTAATACGTAAGTAAAATCGTCTTCTACCTTTTTGTTAACTACACTGGGGTTTCATCTTATCGTTCCTCTGTCTAGGATTTACAGAATTTCAGTGTTCTGCAACTTTCGATTAGTATGTATTTAGAATACCTAATCCTTAAAATTAACTGACATAACTCTTCAAACAAACCTTGTCCTACCGACCAAATAATTTAAACCAATCGTAGGCGTACAGGTGGGATGCTCAACATTCGTAACATAATCACACTACAGAATCACTCAAGGTGATCAACCACTGATCATCTCGGCACAGATTATAAAATGCTCTTGTAATTGCGACCATACTCGTTGTAGTGCCCTTGGAATATTTTATCGTGAGTGAAGATTAATATTCCAATATTAAACTGAGTATGCTTTATGAAAGGTAAACAACAATTAAGAATTATTTGCTCGCAATTCGGGTTGGGTTTAAGTATTTGTATTTCCATGTTTAATGGTGGTGGAATGTAGGTTATGAAAGAAAAGTCAAGATTGCTCTATGTGTCTTTGGCTGATTGCACGAAAATGCATCTTTTGAAGAGCACTTTTAAAGAGCTTGGTTTTCTCATAAAACACGTGGATGTCGTAATAATAATGTAAATTGGCGGCAAAGCTGTCGCTTTTTTTACCAACTTGAGAAAAGGAATTCTCCATTCGTAATATTTTATCATCATATTTTTCTTAGAATTTATGCTAATTCTTGCTATAAGAAATGTTGTCTTTAAAATATCCACAGACAAGATATTCTATATTATTTTTATATATCTGTTGTAGTAATTTATTAGTCGTCAATCAAGTAGAGTAGATAAGTCAATTAGCATTTAGTTAACTTGATAATAGGGCAGATTACAATTTACAATAACTCGTTCCTCAATGGTATTCGAACTTATTGGTAAGCGGGTTATGATAACTAGTAAGTACCATAGTGGTACTTACTAGTTATCTGGCGATCGTCGAATTCCTGCTAACATACATACCTACATATAAATGTAAATAACATAATAGTTAAACTTCGTAATGACCATAATTGGTACTGGCTGAGACTTCAACCATAATCTATAACCACCAGTCAGTTTAACGCTATCTTTCTGAAGGACGTAATTATAGACACCACAGCTTATCCCCTGGTGAATATTATGGGTCATCCAATAATCATTACGACCAGACCATGAATGGTAACAAACGAAAGAGCAATTCTGAATAATTAGCACTTTTGGCTGACGAATTTGTGATCCCAGCAGAGAACTGCACGGATCTTGTGAAGAATTATTATTAGGTTGATATCCACCTACATTGTATTTACTGCTAAACTGACTTATGTACGCGTTGACTGAGTTCCGGAATATCATTAATCTTTGTTTTGTGTCCAATGAATACGGCTGTACTATATTGTTATTTTTTGTTCTAGCTCGTGAATTCGTGTTTGATTAATTTTAACGACAAATAATTAAACGACTATATATCTTTCAGACTCATAAATAAAAACGGGCGGAAACGTTTTGCTGGGGACTATTTTAAACCATCATCAATTCATTATCCTTTTAAATGTGAATAACCACTCTAAAGACTACACAAAACACTAGTCTTAAGAAAACTAAAATGAAACCAGATTTTAATCATCAGTCCAAAAAAGCTAAAGGCTGTATCAATAACAATACCGTGCTACGAAAAAAAAAACACGGAAGCCATTGTGATTACAACTTGATTGGTCTCATGCATGACCCGATAAAGGTACATATTATAGTGTTGTTTCAATTAAATGTATAAAACCATCTGGTCGCCCTTGTGTGGCCGAAAAAGGTGCGAAGTTCGCGTGGATCATGATGGCGAACGGGGCTTTTGTCAAGGAATCCGGCCTTTCGTGTGATGAAATAATAAAAATAACATTATTTTACGTAGTTATGTAGACCGGCAGAGATATAATAATATGAGTTAGCTTATAAAAGGCGGATCATGATAATTTACATTTTATTTTTACTACATTGTCCAGTCTTATCTATATCCGGTCCATTCTGTAAAAATCTCATCGTTGAAACTTAGGTGAAGTGAGCATGAAGTAAGCTGCCGCGATCTATTCCGTACAAATATTACCGTGAAAACTTAAATTACTTGAGTTTAAAGATACCTGTCATTCCACCTGATGCTAGGAATTGACATTATTGACAGCTCACAGCGAGCTAGGTTCAAAGCTGCGGTGCTATTCTGTAAAAAGATCACCGTATAACATATGTGAAGTGAGCTTAATGGTAGCTGTCATTCCATCTGATGCTAGGGCTTGACACTATAATTCACAGCTCACCTAGCGCACTTCACCTTCGCTTTCACGGTGAGATTTTTACAAAAAAGCATTACAGCTTAATTAATTACGCTTCTCAGGAGCTTTAATTTTTGGTTGTTGTACAAACCAATCGTATAAGCTCCGTGACCAATGACAAATAAAATCAACGATTCAGCTTACGATAGATTTGACGGCAGATCTTAGAAACAGCGATGTTATTGTCATTTGCCTCTCAAGAAACCATAAAGAGTAGCGTTTACTTCACTTTCACAATGCTTTTCTGATTTGTTTATCTGTAATTGCTTTATCTATGTAAGTAGGTATCTATATGTTGGTGTGTTGTATGTTAGGTAATCTAAGGCATAGATAATATATTACTCTTTCTAAGCCCACCTTAGTTACCCAATGTAACGTGCTTACAGTACCTCCAAGTATGACAAGGCATGGGTTATGTTTCATAGGCTAGCTTCCTTGTTATAAAAGGCAATTGAGGAAGAATTTCAATATGTGTTACATAAAATACCAAAGAACAATTTGACGGATTAAAAACGCCATTGCCCAATAAATTTGGCCCAAAATTGGAGCCTACGCAGATCAATGTGTGAGGGCCCTATGCTCAATTATTTGATAACATCCAACACTCCATTCGCATACAAAACCCTTACAAACTACTTACTGAAACGCGTCAAAACGCTGCAATTGGCGAATCTACTGACAAATGACGTCACGCCTTAACATGCATAGCAACGTAACACGTATAGCACATGTAAACACCAAGTTTTACGTTACCCTCATGAATGTATGCTCATCGCGATCGCTTCGACTTGTGAATCGAGTTAAAGGTCATTCGGAGTGCTGAATAACAATGTTATTGCTTTACGATTACGGAGCAGGAATGTTAAGTGGAACCTTTGTTTTTCCTGGTAGCATGCAGCTTTGAATTGTCTATGGAATTGTTGCGTCCTTTTAAGAAGAAAAATGTGTTTTTAAATAATTGTTGTCGTGTATTTTTCTGTGAAGGTTGGTTGCTAGGAAGGATGTAGTAAGTACCTACCTATGTGTGTCGGGTTTCTGGTTCTTTTTTTTTCTTGTAAGATTAGAGATGTTTTTTAGTCATACGCCTGTAACTCTTCGTTCAGGCCACTTGCTTAAAAACTTTTATAATTTGATAAAGTTTTTATTTTACACTTTTGTTTCGAATAGAAATATTTATATTATGAGTAACGTTTGCCAAACAAAACTTTAATTTTATCAAATTAAATAAAAGTACCTACGCTAATTAAATCGTTAAGAATACCTCTTTTTTCCTAAACCAGGAAATACTAAAAAGCGTAGTTCACGACCACAACTCGATTTCAAAATGACCAATAGATAACCTTATGCATTTATTTTTAACAAACTTATCCAACTTTAAATTTCAAGTGTCTATGTTGTCTATGCATCATTAACTGCGCAAAAATCTAAAAACATTTGCTTGTATATAGATACGTGATGGAACGGTCGACCATGAATACAGTGGTTTTTTTAACCACTTATAAATATGTAATAACATACGTCCTTCTGTCGTAATCGTAATGGCGGCTAGTACCCACTGAATGCAGTGGGTCACTAATACCTTGTACTTATTTGGTAAAACAATTAACTAACTGTTGTAAATTGGTAATTGAAGTTCACGCTTATCCGCCAAAAATTGTCAGAACTGACAAACAACAAAGTATAATTCAAAGCTAAAGAGGTTTTCCACCTCCTTGCTTTTGCTTATTTATTTGCAAATGTTTAGCCAATTTTATTGCAATTTTTAGAGCTAAATAAGGGCTGGCATCTAGATGCCAGCCCTTACATTTTATAGAGGAACTACCTAGGTAGTTCCTCTATAAAATGTAACTACGTAGGTAAATAATATTTAGCTACATTGTTAAGTATCATTATTACGATTGCACACAGCAGCCATGACACCCATGACAGTTCTCATTTTCCCGCGCAGATTGTGACAGCAGACTCTATAATAATGTGAAGTTTTGTTGCAACATTTTAGTCTATGGTGTTCATAAGCTAACAGCTAACGTTATATTGCAGCTTACGGCTGTTATACGTTGCCATAAAACTCTATACCTACATACATACTATCGGTCGAATATTTTAATAATTTGCCAATCCCGAACGCTCATTGGTCCTAAAATATCTACCTAAAATTTTGCTACCTAAAATATCTACCCGTTACATTATTCTACTTTGCAGGTTATGATATCACATTGATCATGCATAGGTATACGAGTACATAGCTACCTTTTTATTGGGCTCGCTATAAATTATATCACAGTCCAGATAAAGACAAAAAACATGAAACATAACACCCAGATTGCCAATCGGCCATGGTAAAAAACGTTCATGTTGAATGTTCATTCCCATTTTAAATAAAAAAAGGTTTTTATGTAACTCGTTGTGATACTACGCAGTACCTACATAAATATTTCTTAATGAGATCTCGTATTCGCTATTTCAATCGATTAGTAGTAAGTAGATTTAAATCGATCAGCTATTTTGTAAAACTACGGCAGTCAATATTTTGATGACCAATTCCAGTTTGTCTCATCTGTACCTATACCTTTTTCAAATTATTCTCATGATATGTAGGTATATTATGATGGTTCTTGTAAAGAGTGATACATAAGGCGGACTTAATGCCAGTCAACCTTAGGTGTACCATCTATACCTTCATGGGTGTACCTGCTGTAGTTATTTTTCATTTAGGTCATGTGACAGATGTCATAAAACTTATGCCACTTTTCTGAATCGATTGTTAATCACACCTCAATTATTATCGATTATCTCGAATACTCCTCACCGATCAATCGATAATCGATTCTATAAGGTAACGCATTTGTCATGGTGGCCAGCATAATGTTCGGATGCCGTGAGTGAGTTTTGGTCGCTTTGTTACATAGTCCATACGCATAACGGTCACATAGAGCCAGTGGTGTAATTTGGCGGGATTAAAATCCTTGGCGTGGGTTGTTTGACTTTTGTTCTTTGCCAACCCTTCTCTACGTCTAAGGTTCTTTTTTGAAACGAAACGACAGCAACCCTTCTCTACGTCTAAGGTTCTTTTTTTGAAACGAAACGACAGCAGTTGTTCAGTCAGTCAGAAAGCTAACATCTTGGATTTAAGACTAAACCAATTCTCCTTGCCAGTAAGGACGTTATATGAGGTACTTGACTAAGATCACATAGCACGTATGAGTTACAATAATAACTTTTTGCAATGTTAGTGCAATTTTCCTTCATTCCACAAAACAAGTTAAGTTAGTGTTTTTGCCAATTTAATCAAGTTTTTTTTAATTATTCCTCGCTAGCACATGTGGGTTGTGTGTGAGGACGTCTATGTTCAGTGAAGATGCTATACCTAAATGATATCCTACGGCATAGCATAATTACGAAGAGTCTTAAATCTTTAGAAAATGTAATAAATTACCTATCTACTGAAAACTTTCGCCACTTGAGCTTTAAGAACACCTATCTGCTATTTCACAATCACTCTATAATGGTCCCACTGCTGAGGCACAGGCCTCCTCTCTGTGAGCGGGATCTGTTTTTTAGTACCTAAGTATTTAATTTATTGTCTAATGCCTTTGTGGCACGAGCCTACTACAAAAGCCATAAATGTAGAATAGAATAGAATAGATCTTTATTTGCACAGAAAGTAGGTACAAGTTACAGATGTTAAGTTTAAAATGAATGAATGAATGATGGATACCATACAGTATTAATAGTTTAATTACCTACTATTAAAATAACTCTTAATCCTGACTCACGAAGCCATGACTCGCGTCCAGTATCTGTGACGGAACTGAGGGTCCACTTACATGCGATTACGTTGCCCAACCGTGTCACTGACCATATCCGACCATGCGGATGATGTGCAACAATCACAGATATAATCAATGACATTCTTGAAAGGTATGAATGGGATTTTCGTTCTTAGAATAAGAGAATCATAAAGTTATTAATAATTCCATATCGGGTTTATAAATAAAATAATAAAATTTTCGAGGCAGTTCAAGTAAAAGCTTATACCTACAGTACCTATTTTTATTTTTTTTACATTTTAAATACTGGCAGCTAAGGTAGGTTTTTTTTTATTTGCTATCTCTCCGATTCATCCGTTTACAGACTTACTACGGTATAACGTAAAGCCGGCTATTAAAACAGAGGCGTGGCGACTTACGTGCTGTTTGACCGTGAATGGGATTTGCATAACGCTTGTCGCAACACTACAAAAAAGTGCGGGAAACCTGAATGATGAGCTTTCTATTTAATTAGATGTTAGGTAATTAAGTATTAGTGCTCACGTCTTCCTGCTATGCCAATTTGTAGAGGAATGTGACATGCGCAATGAAGTCTTGTTTAGGAACGTCTGTGCGGACATTCGAATCGCTTCATTCGTGCATTAAAAGGAATAAGATTGCGGCAGTACATGGTGATCTAACTAGACCTGTAAACGCCATCGTTTACAGGCCTGGGCCTAGTTATGGGGTAGATTGTAATTATTTTTAAATGTCTGGTAGATGCAGTGTTATGTGGTTTTAGGCTGAGAATAGACTTGTCTAGGGTCATAAGATTATAGGGCATAGTTTAAATTAGGTAGGTAGATGGTATAAGTGCGTGATGAAAAAGTCTGTAATTTAATAACCAAGATTTATTCCGGTCGGATCCCCAGACCCTCCCCCCCCCCCCCCCCCTGGATGCTTGCTAGGATGACAGCTGCAGACATCGTTGCGATATACAAATGAATAATCTGAGAAATCAACATAGTAAAATTTTCACAAGCATTTTGCCACGACTAAAATTACTTAACTGTATTCAAGTTAATTCGTCTGCATTTATGTCTCAACGGAAAATATCTTGTAAAGTACAGGAAATGGTCTCATTACACAAATATGTTACACTGACCATACATATTCAACCTTCTTAGAAACTCTTTAAGGAAATCCATAGACTAAGCCCACTCAAATAAACATTTCAAGTAGGTAGGCAAAGGAATTTAACAAAAGGTCCTGTTCAGCCTATTCGGAGCAAAGCGAACATTACATAAGTCATTACCTCATCGGTTAATGTAACGAGTATGTGAACCAGTTAATAAGCGAATGTTACCGGTTAATTTGTAGAATTACCGGCAACAAGGTGAGAAACGGAAGCGGAAATTTGAAATTGTGGCAACATTATCAATCTTCTTTTACCTACCGTGGTAATTTCAAATTAGCATAAACTTGTAATTAGATTTTCTCGAGTTATATTCCTTTCTACGATTAGTGATTACTTCAGCAATGATAATTACCTACTCTTTTATCGTAACTTTCTTCTGTTATTTATTTATTCAATCTCCAACAGAGGCTACACAATTCCATGCAAGTTTACAAGAACGGAGAAGAATACTAGTGTTCGCTTCCAATTACAGAAGACCACATCATAGTCTTATAATCTTGGTACATACAGTAAGTTTGACAAAGCGAAAATATTCAAATAAATAAAACAACAAAACACGAAAATCATAGAAAGGAAGCAAAATGAAATACAAAACAAATTACTAAACAGGAAGATTTTTTTATCACCATCCAAATATTTTAGAGGGTGTTCTACCCATGAATATGAACAACTTTCACTATGGGACCAACTCTGAAATCACGAAAAAAAAATCTGCTGTTTAATACAAAAGTTCAATACCTACTTGACCAAAATGTATGAAACAGCTGATATTTTTTTCGTGATTTCAGAGTTGGTGCCATAGTGAAAGTTGTTGATATTCATGGGTAGAACACCCTGCAAAATATTTGGATGGTGATAAAAAAAAAATCTTCCTGTATAATAATAATTAAAAAAATAAAAACCATTAAAGCCAACAGAAAAGATAATAATTATGACTTTCTTTGATTTTATCCCGTATACCTATTTTATTTTAGGTTCCTTCCTTCTTCTTGAGCCTATACGTTTTGTTCTTAGCAAAGTTCTACAAATTTAAATTTCCTAAATTCCTAGGTTTTGTCTTTTCCAAAAATATGTTAACTATACGAAGAATAGAAGTCCCATAAGCTCGATTACTACAAATATAATATTTGCCTCTAGCTCGACGAACTTTTTACTCAATCATTTGTAAATATTGACCGACCAATATTACCAAAACTACGAGTATCGCACCTCGCTATGTCATTACGCAACTCGTCAGTAACTTCATCGAGGTGCTATTTACGCGCATGAAGTAATATGAATGGAGGGCTCATGTGTGAATTCTTTCATTATATAACTTTGGCAATATGGACATAACCTTAACGACTAGTACTTTTTGATACCCATCCCATCCTTTACTGCCGCACTCAGAGACGTCACTTAAAATTAATCAATCATCAACTTTGTTTAACCATCATATCTTGGCACAAGTCAACAAGACTGATTGTCATATTTTCGACTGACAGCATTCTAGTTTATACTTGTCAATTAAAGTAAATTATTGATTAATTTTAAGTAACGACTCTGAGTTCCGGGGTGAGTCTTAGCACCTACAATCTACATACAATAACTTAGTGGGTTTCCTATTGCAACATTCCACTTATCTGTTTTTATTTGAAGACTACAGGAGCATAAGTCACCGCGATCGGCTACACATATTATTAAGGTCTGACCCCGAAAACGAGACAAAAAAACTAATCTACCACCGTTATAAAAACTTCTGCAACAATCTTTTACGGAAGCTCAGAATTGAATACGACAGTCGACAAATCCAGGAGAATAACAAAAACTCACAAAAGCTATGGAAAGTTCTCAAATCAATGTACGACCCTAGCGGCCAAAGGAAAAACACATGCAACTTAGTGACAAGCTCTCCCAACCCTGCCGAGTCCCTCAACAAATGCAACTCGTACTTCACGTCCGTAGGCAAAAACCTGGCTGCTACCATACTGACAAGACTATCAGAAACTCAAACATCCCTCACCAGCAAGTACTCATCACCAAACACGTCACCTTTCTCCTTCTTTCTACATCCCACTGATGAAACAGAAATTACAAACTTCATTAATCAGTTAAAAGACGATAGTTCCCCAGGTCCCGACAAAATCAGTGTAAGACTCATAAAGAAAATACAAAACCTAATTACAACACCTCTAACCCACCTGATTAACCTGAGCCTGGAAACAGGAGTATTTCCTGAACAGTGGAAGGTTGCAGCAGTAAGCCCAATACATAAAAGTGGTCCTAAGGATAAACCTGAAAACTATAGACCAATTGCACTACTTAGCATATTATCTAAAATCCTGGAAAAGGTAGTTAACACCCGCCTAGTTAATTTTCTCGAAAAACATCATCTAATTTCAGAGCGACAATTCGGTTTTCGAAAAGGGAAATCCACTGAAGACGCGGCTTCGCTGTTAACAAACTCCATATCAACAACTATAGAAAAGGGTGAGCGCTGCATGGCGATGTTCTTAGACCTAGCTAAAGCGTTCGACACAATTTCAACAGATCTACTCCTTAAAAAACTAGACACAGCAGGGATAAGGGGAATACCACTCAAATGGTTTCAAAGCTACCTCAACAATCGCCGACAATATGTGAAATCTGGTGAGCACTCAAGTGGTCAACTTCCTATCAATTTTGGAGTTCCGCAGGGCAGCCTACTAGGCCCAACACTCTTTATAGTCTACATGAATGATATTCTGAACCTCACTCTCCCAAACGCGGAACTAATATCTTACGCAGACGACACGGTTATCACATTCCACGCACCCACCTAGGAACAGGTCTACCGCCTTGCAGAAGAACGATTAGCAACAGTAGCGCAAACACTGGACCATAACTTACTTACACTCAATATAAAGAAAACCAAACTCATAACATTTTTCAAAACACACTTATCTAGCCCTCCTCCCAACCTAACTTTAAAATTCCACACATGTCAGAACCATCTGAACACATCACGCAAAGACTGCTCATGCGACTGTATTAACCGGACACAATCTATTCGTTATTTAGGTCTACTCATTGACGAAAATCTATAATTTAAAGCTCACATTCAATTTCTTTCTGGCCGAGTAAGGAAACTTATACATATAATAAAGAAATTAAGAGACCGCACCCCAAAGGACATCCTGCGAATGGTTTATCTCGCAATATGCCAGTCCATTATACAATACGGTGTATCTATTTGTGGTGGAGCTGGAAAAACAATAATGATCGAGCTTGAAAGAGCCCAGAGAGCTGTTATAAAAGTTCTCTTAAAAAAACCATTTTTCTACCCCACTGACTCCCTGTACAAAGACTTTCAAGTTCTACGTGTCCGCCAACTATTTATTCTCAATGCATACCTACGCATACACAAAACCCTAAAAGTCCGACCTGATTACCAGTCATTGACTTCCAAACGTGTCTTTCACATCCCGCTACAACGAACCACATCTCTCCTAACAAGACGCTGCCCTGCCTATCTACACACTTTTGTGTATAACAAGGTCACCAGTAGTTTGCCTTGTGACCCAAAAGAACTCTCCCTCTCCAAATGCAAAAATGCTGTCAAACAATGGCTATTAGGTCTTTCATACGATGAATCGGAAAACATTCTCACATCACTCAAGTGACACTCGGAATCCTACTCCCATCACAGACACTGACACCTACACACCACATGCGCACACACTAATACACACACCACACGCGCACACACTAACGCACTCACACCCTATTCTTGATTATATAACATTCCATTTTAATTGTTTAATATTTTTAGCTTTAGGCTTTGTTCAGCGCAATTTAAGCCCTAATTTCTGTTTTTAATAACTTACGATTTAAGTTTTACTTTCACTTTGATCTCAATATTTAACTTAGATTTATATAATGATTTGCAATAATTTACCTCCTGTTACATAAACTGCAGTAGTAAATAGCATTACCTATGTATAACAACTCTGGTCCCCAAGATACAGGCGCCGCCTAGTTTGGGGACCGCCGTAAAGATCCAAATGATGATCGCTAACAGCTACAGACCGACATTAAGTTAATTTTAAGATAATACTTGTAACATTGGTTCAATATTGTTATTATTATTATTATTATTTTTTCTGGATTAAATATACTAATACCTACATAACGGCATATACGGTACAAGACCACTAGTACTTTCGTTCTGCTAGGCAATGCCTTTTCTCGTGCTGAAGTTAGCCGGCATTATCTACACATTGCCATTCCATTCATTCCTACTTCATGGTCCTGACCACAATGACTCAATAAGCTTACATTATACTACTCACGTGTTAGTACAAAAAACTGGCTGTATTAAATTGAATTAAAATTAAGTGAACGATAGAAAAATTGCGAAGGAGAGAATATAATATACGAGTTAGTTCTCCAAAGTATCGGAAAACGCATGTTACAGCGTGATAAGGTGTTTTGTACTTCTTTATTTGGCTGGTAGTTTATAATTACCTTGCGTTTTAAGGTGTTAACGGTATCTACATACTACGTGATAAAAAAAATCGTATGTCTGCCTATTAAAACCAAAATATATTGGATTGGATTCGATTTCATTTAAATTAATTGGTTTATGATTATAAATTGGAGTTATGTGCTCAAAACAAAGGTCGTTCAATTGAATATAAATCATATAATTATGTATTTCAATTATATTAATGTGGTCGGCCTTTACCTAATCAATACGTTTTTAATGAATCGTTTATTTTAAGGTACCATTTTGATAGAAGTGTTTGATAGATCAATATTGATTTTACACTATCATCGCACTGATTTAATACTATTTAATCAAATATACGATTCTTAACATGCTTCACACTGTACAAATAATATCTGAAAAAAAAAAGTAAGGAAACATGAATAACTAGTACCTTTTGCATAAGCCCATCACTAGAAGCTACTGCACCGTAGGTGCTCAAAAGGGAATAAAGTTGAATATTTTTTATTGTTCCCCTTTGAGCACCACGGCAAAATATTGATTGGTCCTCAAATGGGAATACCTTTGGTGCTCCATGCATAGGTGCTCAAACGGGAATAATCCCAAACAGGAATACTACTATGGTGATTACTATTTTTTAGAAAGAAAGAAAAAGTATTTATTGTGACTCGCACAGGAAGATCACAAATAGTATATCGCAAATCTATTAAAACTTCCGTTATTAATAGGTTTTATAATGTCAAAATAAATAACGACTAGCAGTAAACTACATATATTTTTACAAGTAACAAAATTACCCTTTTAAGGCTTGAAGAACTACAGTCATTCATACGGATCAATAACCCATTTTTATTTTTAAAATCCAATCGGAGTAAAAGAACTATAATTAAAAACAGCGTTGAAATCAAAACGTGTCACCATCAGCATCTGACGCAACCGTTAGATAATATCTCGCTAAACAAGTCATTGCTCAGAGAAAGTAGTTTTCTCCGGTCGGATGCTGCGCGTCGATATTGTGGGTGAAATGCCTGCGTGCAAATTAGATGGATCGACGTATTGTTTAGCATGTAGGTGCTATATTGATAGCTGAAGGAGTATTATTTGTATTGGTAGTAGTGTCGTACAGTCAACTGCAACGTATTTTAATAGCTCCGTTATTTCATAGTATTAAGAGCGGTTTTCGTAGTTCAAGACTACCGATTTTCAATGGTGAGATTAACCGAACCATTAATAATTGATCAGCCATTGGCTTAGTCAAATATTAATTATAATACTTAATAATTATTGGGAGATGAAATCAAAGTCGAATCATTAATTTCCAATAGGCACTCAAAAGGCAAATTTGAACGCCAAAATATACAAAAAAAAAAAATGTTCTGGTTGCCCCTTTTAAAAGGTAGTATCGTATCGAGAAGAATGGGCAAGTAGTGAATGAAAGATTTTGCGATAAGTATGACACTACTAAAATAAACATCTTCGTTGCAATAGACAATGGTACACTAGCCGTGTTAACTTTTATATCTATACGTACATACAAGGGGATATTATCTATAAATGTAAAAGTTTCTAATTACCCAAAAGAATTTTCGTTAACGTCAAAATCCATACTGATATTCTAAATGCGAAAGTGTGTCTGTCTGTTACCTCTTCACGCTTATACCGATGAACCGATTTAAATGAAATTTGGTATAGAGATAGTTTAAGGACATAGGATAGGAGTTTTTATTCCGATATTCTTACGGGAAACTTATGCGGGTGAAACCACGGGGC
Organism: Gortyna flavago; assembly: GCA_963669345.1. NCBI lineage: Eukaryota > Metazoa > Arthropoda > Insecta > Lepidoptera > Noctuidae > Gortyna > Gortyna flavago. Next base: position 2,164,424 of record OY770139.1, read on the forward strand.
GCTACTAGTGAGCCATAGATAACAACTAAACACACGTTGAACAACCAGAGTACGAATTATTTCTCGATATATTCTCATCGTCTTACGCATTACAGCCTTATAGCAACAACGTGCGAACTCGCAAGATTCCAATAATGTATATGTAGTGAAATCGACGGCCAGTAGCATCGCAAGAAACCGGCCATTCCTTTCAGATGCTAACAACTCTCACAGCTCGCGTGGGAACCAATTGTTCCATACAATATATGTATTTATATAGTCTAGACATAAATAACGATATACTGACAAGAATGACTGAACATTATATGCCCGAGTTATCTAAAGGTGTTATAGTGACTCTAGGAACAAGTATAACGATACACTGAAATATAACCAATGATAACAACAATATATTCCATGTTATGGGAGAAGATACTGTTGACGATTACATCATACTAACGTTTTTCTTTTTCATTGTTACAGAGCAAAATGAAAGAAGGATGAAGCATGAAATACGAAGCCAGATTCGTCTGGTGACATGAAGAACAGATAATGACGGAGGACATCGGGACCTTGGACAAGAATATAGAAGATGGTCTGGGTAGATTTCAGAAGCCAATGATGATAGAGATTGTAAAATAAAACAAGTCAATTTGCGTGTTTCCTTGATTGACCCTGAACCCTAACAACATCATAATTTCTAATGTTACACATTGTAGTTTTAAGGTATAGCGTAATAAGGTACCTAATTAGGAATGTCCACAGACAATGTAATTTGATATTGAAAGTTGTGATTGGAGGTGGTGTGACTTTTACTCCAATCGTAATAAAAACGACATAATTTTGATCGGAACTTTCACTTTATGAAGATAAAATTAAATGTAGTATAATAGAGCCAGTTTTACAGAATATTGACACCGAAGAATTTTTAAAGAGTTTTAATGCGATGAGGATAATTTGGACGCCCGCGTCGCGTCGTTGAGGTGCATCCAGACAGAGCGAGGCATGCGCCGCAAATGATTTCTTTTATATGTACGGTTGCCTCAGGCTGAGACATCTAACAGTATAAAAAAAATCACTTGCGGCGCATGCCTTGCTCTGTCTGGATGCACCTTTAGAAGCTTAAAGCTGTTTCAATGGTTTGAGGGTAGATATCTTAGAAGAGATCAGCAAGCTTTGGTTTAATAAGTTACACAGAAAGCTCGATTAGTAAGGCTATATTCCTATGGCGGGCAGTGATTAACTCGACATGTTCTGTCAGTAAATTCTTAGTAGTAATTTAACATATTACGTAGCGTAAGACTTTAGTGCCAGCCAAGCCAGCTAAGCTAAGCTAGTGTGATGATCACACAAAATTCTAGCTAGATATATAGTTATTTCAAATTTGCAGAAACCTCTGCCTACCACACAAGGGAAATAGCTTAATACTAAACAATCTATTTGATATTCATAGCAGCGTCTGCTAAACCGGCCCATAAGTGGGTCGCGGATGATACAACACTCGTAATTTATTAGCTAGTACCTATTAGAGAACTCGAGACTTTACGCAGATGGCTCCGAGTTATATAGAAAAGGAAATAGGGACCTTAAGGGTAAACTTTTAACCCACATGTGATAACTGAAAGTCGATATAATCAAAATAGTAGTCGATAGATAACAGCTATGATGTACATGCACCTGGTGGTATTCTCTTAGCAAATCTGGGAACAGAATGTGTTGTGATATTACTATGGACAAAATAATGTCATCCATGTAAACAAAATAATGAAGAGTTCACAAAGCTTTGTCCCTGTATGAAGTATTGCAGCTTCAAACTAAATTACTGAAAGGTACCTCGACACAACGATTTTACAATTTTTCAACTGCATCCTAATCTTTAGTGATATTTTAATCTGGTGGTATCCTAGAGATATACCTTCGAAATTGGACGTAGAACTGTTAATTATTGTCCGAACAACAACAGCTAGTCTAGATCAGTAGGTACAAAAATATGTACATGCTACATTTAGTTGCTAAGCTCCCTACGGCAGGCACCAACAAAATGATGAAACCATCGACCATGTAAGTACGATGAATGAATAGACAAAGACAGTACATTTAAGCAGGTTTGTATACGAGGATCACGAGGATCCAGTATCATGAGATGCGCTCGAGTCACGACTTTACGTTATTTATTATCGTAAGTATATTAAATGGCCTAGAGGTTTGAACCTTAAGTTGCTGATGACAAGATAGAAGTTAGTTTGATTTCACAACTAAGAAAATATTTAGAAAATTTCGATGAAACGTATCGTTAAGTTGATGTTGCTATAGGTATGATTAGTTAGCAGATCAGAAAGGGTTGTAGCATAAAATAGACTTAAAACTACGTAATATCAACTTGGCAAATGATAAAGGAAAGAGCCCTTAGGTACTATTACAACAAATAGAGGCTAATGCGCGTTTTCACTAACACAAGTGGACATCTAAATGACTGCCAAAGTGCGCTGTTGGATTTTCAACGTTCGGCTCATTGCCTAGTTTGAAATCCAGCAGCGTGTTTAATTTAGACATTCATTCAGGTGTCTCTTAATGTCAATGAAAACGGGCATTAGACAATGAGTTACAAAGACTATGACATGGAGGAATCCGTTGATTGCAATGCAACATAAAAAAGTTCTTTTACCACTTTTGAAAACTGTCTAATTACCTACAACTTCACACTATCCATCATTGTTGCAAGCTTACTGCAATCCCTAATAAATCAGTATCGCAATAACTTGTAAATATCAATCAACGTATAGCGACTGCTATCGATATAAACCTAGGTTACCTAACTTGAGGTTTCATTTAACGGCTGTTAACTTAAACATAAAAGTGAAGGGCACTGCGGCTGACAATCTCATGTGTGATTAAAATTCTAATGCAATGCAGGTCATTGCTTAGACTATGTTTTTTTAACTAATTAGGTCGCCTGTGATCATTGGAAAATTAATGATCTAAATGACTAGGTTTAACCGCAAACTTTGAATTATCCATTATACTCGTCTAGAATTTATTTCGAAAAAAAAATACCAATTTGTAACTCCTGTATTTCCTGGAGGGTTAGAGCAAAGGTGTAGACCCACATTTTGCAAGTTATGTTTAAGTCCCATGTAATACAGGGCGAAAATATCTTATATCCTCTAAACCATCTCATCATCACATCTGCCTAGCCTTTCTCAAATATGTTGGGGTCGGTTTCCCGTCTATCCGGATGCAGCTGAATACCAGTATTTTACATGGAGTGACTGCCTATCTGACCTCCACAACCCGTTACTGGATAATACGATACCCCTTGGTAAGACTGGTTGTCAGACTTTCGGGCTTCTGACTACCCGTAACGACTGTCAAAGATCTATGAATGACAGCCGGGACCAACGGCTTATGGTACTGAGGGGTCTTGGTATGTAAAGATGGTCGTGGACCCATCCAAAAATCAACCTAACCAACCATGTTGTTACTTAGTCACAAGTCTCTTTGTCCTCTATGTCATCTAAGAAACATTATAAACCTTCTACAATTAATGTTTATCACTGGTTGTTTAGACTGTCGCTCCACGAGAATTCTGTTTTACGCCTGAAGGCAATCCCATTACAGCATTAATATACAACGTTGTTTACCGATTACAGCGGCTAAATTATGAAGCTCAATTTACTTTCAAATATTAGCCAGAACTTCTATCTAAATGTAGGTCAAGTATCAATGAATCTTCCATATTGGCTACCGTTCTGAATTTTAATTCAATAACATCTTCTATCAGGTCATTGGCTGTTGTCATTTATATCAACCAATCACAACGAGTTATGAATAGGACAGTAAATTAACCAATCAGAGACATTATCAGCCTTTCAGAAATTCATCGGCCGTCGGTCGAGAGAATGCGTTCCTGACACCTGGCAGTGCGACAATTCTAGTAGCTACTAAAGATCAAATTCTTAAAACACGTATTCGTTTGTATGAAACTGTCAAGAACGCATTTTCTAGTCGACCGCACTGTAGTGTTCGCACGCGTCAAGCCTTGCAGGTTTAATATCAGAATCATTGAGACACAAGTACCTACGTGCGGATTGGAATGGCAAAACATTCTACGGACCGTTAGCTATGAATGAGTCATATACAATGAGTACTTGTGAATGAATTCAAAGTCTTTGTACATTAGTCCCTTGATTTATAAACGTTGCATAAAGTTAAGTAATGATTGGTGACTGTTTAATCAAACATTTGTGACGTTTAAACGTATAAGCGATGTTTATAAATATACCCCTGTATTGTATGCAGGTAATACATAGTTTGGGTTCATACGTAGTACTGTTGCCAAACTATAAATGAGGATAATTGTATAATATACGTTTTTAATGTTGAAAATTGCAATGTTCAATGCAGCTAAAAAGGGTAATAAATCACTTTAGTTTATGCACTGATAAATATGCAGTTTAATTTTAGTAATAGTTTTAATTTAGACATCCTAATGTTTGTAAATTGATTGACAAAGATTATGTTTTTGTAACTAATTTACGAAATAAAATTCCTGCATGCAACCTTTTTCGATGTCTGATTTTATGTTGTGTGCAATAAAGATAGTATAAAATTTTATGTAATCTGTGTTTCGTTTCAACTTTACTCTATAGAGGTACCTAGTTATTGCTAATTCCATAACTTTATTATAATTTATTTGACTAACAGTTAGCATTTTGTATTTTTGCACGTTCGATGCACAATTTCTAGTGGAAATGTCCACACAACAATGTATTTTGACATGCCACTGTGAAAACCTTTTGACTATGAGAGTCGATTGTCTTTCAATAATAGCTAACTATTGTTCAGACTGCGATAAGAAATAGCTGCACAATGCAATTTTAAGAGGTGTCGATAAAAACACCGATTACGGTAACAGGTGGGTAAAAAAGGGTTCAGAAAAGTGTTCACCAATTCTAGGAACTGATTTGGCTAATTAATGAAAATAGATTTGTTACAAAAACGTGAGTATCACTCATTTAAAACGTGCTAATTAAAAATACTCCTTTGAAACTGAAGGTCATTATAATGTTATGATTTATCTACTAACTTCAGTTTGCGGGCGCGGTATTTCAGTAAATTCTACACACAATAAAAAATTAGTTAATAAATACTTAAAAATAGTTAATAAACTATCAACATCCTCAAGGTGCTTTAATACATTTGTTTTATTTTGACGACTTGGGCGATATCTATTGTTAAATAATTATAGATGCCAACCTTGTTACTTAACATAGGAAGAATATATAAATAAGCACTTACCTGCGAATCCCAGTCTTGATTGAGCACAAACATGATACAATTGTATCAATTTGTGCTAATTTTGTGTTCAATTTTAAGTTTTAAATTATAAAGATATTGTGACGACTCTGTTGATAAAAGGGGTGCTAACACAAAACAGTTGTCCGAAAATTACAACTAAAATAACATAAAAAATAAATTCTAATACTTTATTACAAACCTTTTTCTTTGAATGTTACAATAATTCATTCACATTATTACAAAAAAAAAACATCCCAATCCTAACCATCCAATTATGTACATTTAATGGTAACGATTAATAATTATTAATATAATAATAAAACCTTTAAATAAATGTAATCTAATCATAACCTATGACATTTTGTAAACTGAAAGTCTTTTCTACCAAAACGAACTAATAAATACAATTATTTGGTACAATAAAACTTTCATTAAAACCTAGAATATTATTAAAGCTATTAAAATCTCTAAGAAATATGACTATAATGATGCTGTGTACCTATATATACAAGTAATCCCATCAGTATAAAAGAGTATTTTTCAAAATTATCATGTTAAAATATTATGCCTTGAAAGATCAACGAATGACAATTTTAAAATCTTGCGATTTCATATTTTCGGATTCGGACGGAACGCGTTTGCATTATTATAAACCAATTATACAAATAATATCAGTCGTTCATGTTATTATGGCCAGAGAAACCGGATCCTACTAGTGGGAGCCGCATACATCTAGTATGAACTAGATATAGCCGGATTTTTAAGTGTCTCCAGTGACAGGAGGTGTTGTAGTTTTTCTTGGGAAGAAGGCTGGTCTAAAGTTAGGTCTGATTGGTTTGAAATATATTTTTCTCTCTGTCGTAGTTTTTGGACTCTCTGTTGTGTACGTTTTAGCTGTAGTAAAGGTCTTAGCTACTTTGGGACTGTTATTTTTTTTCTTAATATCTACTGGGACGTTTTGAACTCTGTTTGCACTGAAACGGGATTTAGACGGACTGAAAGTTGTTTTGTTAACTTTTTGGTTTAAATTAGATGTTACAGTCGCGTTTATTTTCTTAAGTGTTCTTGGAGCTACGCTTGGTCTAGTAAAGTTTGAAGATTTTATGATTGGTCTTCTAGGTAATCCGAATTTTGCCCGTTTGGCATCCAAAGGTGATATTTTAGCTGTTGTCGTTTCTTCTGGTACCGTTTCTGTAGTTGAAGGTGTATCTGTGGATGTAGTTGTTGGGACTTCGGTGGTAACTTGTGTCGTAGATAGCAAATCTATGATAGGACTTGAACTTGGCGGACTTTCCGTTGTTGTGGTCGTTGTAGAAGTCGTCGAGGAAATAGCTGTAGATGTCGTGGAAGAGGGAGAGACTGTTGAACTTTCAGAAGTTTGCGGTAACACTGAGATATTGATTATCGGATTTTTCACCGTAGCGACTTCATCGGCAGAGCCTCCGTTAAATTCTTGGCCTTTGGCAAAAGTAAGTATGCTACGACCTAATTCAGGTTTCAAGGGGGATATTTTGACGATGTTTGCTTCTTCTTCTTGGTTTGGTACTGATGCAGAATAAACGAGAAAAGGTTGATTTTTATCATCATTTACTTTACGTGCCATTAGTGGATTCTCAGTTTTAAATAATCCTTCTAAAGATAAAGTGGATGGGTTAGTCAACATCGAACGTGGAGTTACAACTTCAAAACTTTTAGCTGCTCTTACTTTTTCATTTTCATATGCTGCTGGAACGAATTGCCATGTAGCGAACTGTGGGCCGTCATGTTCTGAATCAGTTTTGTTTTCTTCATTTACGTAAGACAAAAAGTCATCGTTTGGTAGATGTTCCACATGATCTTTATTTTCATCGGCTTTCTCAGAGTCAGAAACTTTCTTAATATGCCTATAGGCTTCATTAACACTCTCCGATGCCACTAGATTTTCTCTGGGTATTTCAGGGTAAGTTTCAACTAAAGCTCTAGCATTTCTGGCTTCGTCAATACGTATATGATTTTCAGGTGGGTGTTCAACTGGATATATATGACCGAATTTAGTCAAATAGATTGGGATATCATCTTCAACTATTTTGATAAGACTGAATCTACTCACTTCACCGATTTTATTAACAACGGGTTTCTTTTCAACCATGATTTTGCCTTCTTCAATGTAAGTCGTTTCATTATTTTTGTTTATGTGGTGTTTGTCTAATTTTGAATTTACTTCTACAACTCTAGTGATGGAGAATAATTTGTCGAATTGTGTTTTTATGATAGGTGGTGGTGGCGGAGCAAGCTCAGTTGTAGTAGTTGTGGGAACAGTCGTAGGAACTGACTCAGTTGTAGTTTCCGTATTAGGAACAGTGTAAGCAGCAGTATTTTGTACAATTGTTGTTTTAATTTCAGCCTCAGTCTGCGAAATTGTGGTAATATCTTGTGTTGTTGGGTAGTTCGTAGTACCTTCTGTACTCTCTAAGTAATCATCAGTACTGTTGTCTATTTCCATTTCATATGTTGCCGTTTCCATTTCATCAGTATTAGTTGTAGATGCTTCCTCAAAGGTAGTGAGCTCCTTACCATCAGTCGAAGTTGTTGAAGTAACTGTGAGATAATCATCATCAAATGATGTAGCGGTTTCACCTTCAGTAACTGAAGCAGTCGTTGTCGTTACATCTTTAGGTTCCTTCTCAGCTCCTTGAGTTCCATTCCTAATAATAATTGGTGCAGTACCTTTAGGTTTAGGGGCGCTCACAGGGGAGTTGTAACCTGGTGGGAAGTTTTGCACTCGTTTTTTAATATCAACAGCTGGTTTGTTACTAAATCTAGTAATGATTCCAGTTCTATTTTGAGAGCTTGGGAATTTCTTTGGAATTTCTGTTGTAGAAGTAGAAGCTCTGAATGTGTTTGAGTTTACTACGCGAGGTCTGAATCCTGGTCTCTTTGTTGTGAGTGCGAACCTTGTTGGTGTCTCATCCTCATCGGCTACCTCTTCGTCATAAGGCCCCTCTTCTTCCTCATCTAACAATTCTTCAGAGTTAGCAGCTTCGTCATGAATACCTTCTTCACCTTCTTCTTCAGAGTCAGGTTTTCTTGTAAACAGTTGGTTAGGTGGTACGAAAACGAATGGTTTATCTGATTCAGGATCCTCTTCAAAAAGCTCGTCATCATTATAATCTTCATCATCTTCGAATCTTTGAGTGGTTCTGGGAGTGAAAGGCTTTCTAGTAAATAATTTAGAAGAGAATGGTCTTCTGGTACTTCCGCTTGGTCTGAACAATGGTCTGTCAGCAGTCGCTGGACTTGTGTAAACGCCAGGATTGTATTTGCGGCTAAAAACTCTACTGGTAGACGGTACTGAAGCTTCCGTAGATGGTGTATATAATTTCTTTCGTGGCCTATAAGGTAACCTAGTCCTGCTTGATGATGTGGTCGATACAGTGGTGCTAGCAGTTGTTGTTTCGGTTTGAGTGACATCTGTTTCAGTTACAGTTGATTCAGTTCCAGTTGTTTCTTTGTTTTCAGAAATATCTACAGACTTACCTTCAGATATTACTGTCACTTCGGGTTTATCTTCCGTTTCAGGTTTTGTGTCAGTTTCAATTTTAACTTGGCCTCCAGAGTTATCGGAACTTTCCTTATTTTCTTCTACAGTCTTAGAATTATCGTCAGAACTTTGTTCAGTATCAGCGGCTTTGGCTTCTGTAACCGTTTCTTGGTTACTTTCCGTATTCTTAATTTCAGCCGTTTGAGTATTTCCATTAGATTCAATGTTAGCGGGTGCTGCCGTTGTTTGTTCAACTGCTTGCTCCACTTGTTTTTCTTCATCATTTTCAATGTTTTTTTCTGTAACTTCTTCTTTGGACTCTATGTTTTCACTTTGTAGTTCCACTTTAACTTTCTTCTCTTTGTAAAATTCAGTCACTTCCTCTATTATTGGCTCTGTTACCATTTCAGTAGTTGTTGTAGTTGGTCGTGTCTTTTCTCCATAATTAAATTCTTCAGTAGTCGAGCTTCTGAAAGTGTTAAGAGAACCAACAGACTTGGCTGTTAATTCCGCGTCATCTTCAGCAGGCTTTAGTTTCTTGCGAATTATCTTTCGAATCCTCTGTGGGCCAGGTGTAGTAGGCGCTTCAGTAGTAACTGGTTCTGGAGCTGCTGTCGTAGAGGTTGGCCTGCGTCTGATAATCCTGAACCTCTTTTTGCCAGAATCATCAATAGGAACTGATTCAGTAGACACAGTGTCCCTATCGGCTGCACCCGGAGCTCTGAATTTCTTAATGATAACTCTACGTTTAGGTGCCTCTTCGGTGACTTCACCGTCTTCGTGCTCTTTTTCTTCTCTGGCGCTCTCAGAAAGTAAAATATCATCACTTCTGCCTTCTAGTTCCTCGTCATCATCATCGTCTTTATTAGATAAGGTTTGTTGTGTAGTTGATTGTCGAGACGGGAATGGTAACTTTCTCGCGATTATTCTCGGTGAAGCGGTTGATGTAGGTCTAGATCTACCAAAAGGCAGACGAAGTGCAATTCTTTGTGTTGTAGTTTCTTCAGGCAATTCAGTATTTTCATCGTCCACGTCAGGTGATGCACTTGAAGATGGCGAACGTGTAAAAGGTCGTGGAGTGAATCTTGCAAATGTAGGTCTTCTCTGAGCAAAAGAACCAGAAGCTGGTTGAGCAGTGGCCTCTGTTGTGGTGCTTATTGTGAAGCGGCTACGACCACGTGGAAGAAGGCTTGGTCGACTAGTCTCTACAGTAGCAGCTGAACCTTCACTATCAGGTATAGCATCAGAGGCAGTGCTAGCAATGGGCCTGCGGAAACGCCTGTCAGCTCTTGTACTAAAACTGGAAACTTGTCTCGGAACGAATTGTGGCTCCACGTCAATTGGAGTCAAAGAAATTACTTCATCGGGGTTTAACACTTGGGGTTTGAACGAGCCCCTTGACACAGAAGACGCGGCAGCAGGAATAGAGTCATCAGTTCGAACAGTCTGTGTGGCTTGGAACCTACTCCTAAACTTCCTACCGACCGGACCGGTTTCTCTGGGTATAGCTTCATCGACTTCACGACTATCCGGAGTAGTGGATCTAATTTTACGAGAAACATCGGCAGAATCGGTAGAATCGTCTGAATCCGAAGATATTTCATTCGGCCTTGGCAAAGGTCGTCGTCGGTTCACAAAAGTATAATTCCTGGGACTCACCTGTGTGATGCTTGATGGGGCTGTTGTACTTGGAGATGGGGCTGCTGTTCTGGGAGATGGGGTCGTGGAGCCTCGCCGTCTGATCAGAGTTCGTCGAGTGGGCAGACTTGGAGGTGCTGGAGTCGTAGTAGTCGTAGTTGTAGTTGTGGTTGGAGTCGTAGTTTCAACTACAGTAGTCGGAGCGGGCGATTCAGTTTCAGTAGTTTCGATTTCGGCGGAGTTCGGGGAGTTAAGTAATGAGGAAATTTGGACAGATAGGACAGTAGTAGGGTCAGGGCTACTTGTTTCTTCAGTAGCGATTGTGGTGGAACGTACTCTAAGTACGGGAGCTTCAGAGCTAGGCTCTTCAATGGGACGGGAGGTTGAACGAGATCGTACAATAGAAGTATACTGGGGTTGTGTTGATATTTCTCTTTCTAATGCTGTTTCTTGGAGTTCTTCTTCTTCTTCAGAATTTTTATATCTAGAAAAAAGAAAAGGATATTATAAGCGCTTATATGAAAAAGTTCATTTTTTTAGTTTTAATATTCAGTCTTTGGAATTATGTTTGTAATGTAAAATATAACTTACTGCACAGTACTAGTTTCCTCAGTGGTAGGTCGCTGTCTCCTGATTGTGACGTATTCTGGTTGATTTTCTCGTCTTGAGCTCAGTATGTCTAGTGAGTTCGGTGTGTCGGAAACAGTCATGAAAGGCTCTGAGCGTTCGAACAGAGCGTTCCTAATATAACACAAATATAATTAGAACGGCTATAGATTCATTGTTGAGTAATAATAAACTCATCGCACTTTTTACTTACAAAAGCCTTGTTAAAATGAGTAATATACATACTTATGTCTATTGCTTATTGTAACCCTGTATTTGTGATTTACATAACCACAGAAATACGTATAAAATAACGCAAAAAGCTATCACATATTTGTTGTCTTTGTTATAATAATATATGTTTTTTTTTTATAAAGAGTCACCATCATGTATGATGTTCCTCCCTCAACCATATCATCACGTTTATGTCTATTTAAGATTACTTAGTAAACTCGCCTTGAAGCAGTATCATCAGCTGTGTCTGAAGTTGTTGGTCTCGCTCGTCGGATATTTACATATTGCAACGGCTTGGTAGTTGTTCCGAACCTGGAATCTGTATCCGCGGACTTAGGTCTAAGGCTCGGTTGCACTTCCTCTTGTGATTCATCTTCACTCTCTTCACTTTCTGGAGTAGCTTCAGTCGTTCCCTTGGAACCACGTTGACGATTAATCGTTGTGTACCTGGACGATGTTATAGTGAATGAGTATGAAGTAAAACAAACAAAATATTTGTTTAATTTTTTGTTCAAGTTTGCTTTTGAATTTACATATTTCTAGGAACTTACTGTGGTCGGTCCTTTCTTATCAGCTTGTCTTTATCATTTGATGGTTCTATACCAGCATTCTGTGGTCCTCGTCTACTATTTTGTCCAGCATTTTCGAGTATGCTGTTAGGTCCAGTGTATCTGTAGGAGATGTTAGTACTTTTTAATCAGACATTACATTATTTGTATATATTTGGCAGTTTTTACTTTAATGAAAATATTTAAGGCGGATTTTCTTGTTTGTTTCTTTGACACTTTTATTTTATCCACTAAATGAGTACCTGTTTTGTCCGCGTGTTCTCTCTAATACTTTCTGGTACAGCTTCTTCTTGAAGGGAGATGGCGTGGTCGTGCTGGCGCCGCCTGTGCTAGCCTGGTTGTTCTCTCCGAAACGAAGCTGTTTCTCCAACTGTTCAATACCACCTGTAAAAATAATTAAACGTTTAATACATTGAAATATTGGTTTCTTGATAGTTTTTGGTAGAATAGTTAACATTCCGCCAGTGATATTTTGACATCCACTGAACAAAACATTCCAAACGAAAAGATTGCTTGCAACGTCTATGTATAATACAAATAAAATTGAAGTGTCTGTTTGTAATATTCAAATAACAGCTTTTTAAATACTAAATGCATATATTATGAAAGTATACACTTATAACAAAAAAACCTATTTTTTCTTCTCTGTATGTTTGTTCCCGGTATTCTCCAAAACGGCTGGACCAATTTTGACGGGATTATAGGATTTTATTTCATTCTAGTTTTTTTGTGTTGTTATTACTCACCGACTTTCTTGATCAGATCAATCAGTTCTTTGAGAACTCTGGGATCTTCAGCATCTTCATCAGTTGGCTCCTCACGAGACTCGTCTTCGTATTCCTCTTCCTAAACAATTCAAAACATTTTTTGTTAATAATATGCAGCTTGTGATCGACTTGAATCAGATTGGCTTTTACCGAAATCATATTACCAACTTTACTGTGATAATTATGAAAATGCAGGGTATATTGTAAGTCTTACTCAACTTGTTTCAACAGATCTGGTGAAAAATCATTTCCATTCCCTAAGCTCCTTTACGCAAAAGTTATTGTTTGCGTCTAAATGATTTTTAGTTTGTATTAGTCGATCGTATAGGTACTATTTATTTCCTAATTTATATTATACCTAGGTATTTTGCACCGAAATTTATTGTTGTCTTTTTTATTTTAGCGTTTATCAGTGGAAACTTGTAATTGGCCTTTAAATGCATATTGTTTAGGAACAAAACATGCATTTTGCATTTTGTTTAGATATATTAGCTGTAAGTTTTCCGAAATAAAATTGTAATTTTGATCGCATTAAAGTATAAAAGCATTTTGGTCCCTCCCAATAATAAATTTAGATATAACATCGGGTAAAGCTTGAGAGAGATAAATTGTTAAAAATAATATCGTTAGTACTTAATAATAAGTAAATTATGCCAGATAGTAAAAACTAACCTCAGGTTCAGGGGTAGTCGTCGAAGTAGTCCTGAACAGCGAAGAACTCTTGGTGCTCAGTCTGATAGGCTTCCTAGTGGTGGTGGTGGTGGTGGTGCTGGTGGTGGTGGTGACGGCCCTGGTGGTGGGGGCGCGCGTGGTGGGCGCCTTGGCGGGCGGGTCTTTGATCTTGCACAGCACGTTGCGGGCAAAGTCGCAGGAGTCGGCTGCTTTGTTGAAGAACAGACCTGAGGAATGGACAGTGCGATGAAAATAATTACCTATATCTGATATAATTTTAGTATATGTGCATGATAAGAGTACTAGAAGATAAACAATTTGCTAAAAGTTGTGCTCGATACAGAAAAACGGACATGGATTGCCGGCCACTGCCTGCATTGTCCCACTGTTGAAAAGCAAAGGCCTGAATTGCACTTTTAAGAGAAATAAATTCAAAGACTGTCGATCAAAATATTTACTTTATAATATATAACTTAACTTTCCAAAAGAAAAAAAAAAGTCTTTTGTTAAATGAGGGATAACTTACCAGAAGGACAAGTAAACTGATGAGCCACAATTCCGAGGTTGGAGGGTCCAGAATCGAGACACCAGAAGTACTTTTTGCAGTCGCGAGGATGAGGGTAGAAGCCTTCGTCAACACACTTGAAATCTGGAAGGAACATAAAACACATAAAACATTAATAATTAGATAATTTTTTGTAGGTATTTATCATTATAGATCTAGTGGCGTGAATGGTGTAAATAGACATATTGTTAAAATTAAATTTAGCAGAATGTCAGTACCTACTTACTTGTAACCAAAGTAAAATAAACATCCTACCAAATACAAATTTAAAATCAAAATATTTTATTTTACATGGGCACCTATGAAATGTCAGAAGCTATGTGCGTGGTTCCAATAAAATTAGTCGTTTGCTATGAAGAAGAGCCGGCAGGAAACTCCACGATTACTCTTTTTAAAATAATTGGCTTTTACAATGTTTTCAAATTAAAGTGTTAATAGGTATGATGAGAGGACAGTGTAGGCCTGTCAACAAGTACCAGGTACTTAAGAAAATACTACATTATAAAAAAGAAGATTTCTTTGAGTCCATTGCACAAAACAAACTAATTTTCATGCTTCAACCTGAATGGTGTTATGTGAATAGTGGTTTGATGGGAAAAGATTAGTACCTGAACCAGGATCGGGGGTGGTTGGTGGTTCCGGAGTGATGATGTTCCAGGCTGGAGTCGTGCTGGTGACACTTGAGCTCGGCTTGCGTTTGTTGCTCCTGTTACAAATTTAAATCAGGTCAAATTTTTTACGTCCATATGGTATACGTCATACAATTATGAGACATCCATAAGTAACGGTTTTTACGGATTCAGATCGACCGTGACCAATTCCCGTAATCCCGTAATTAAAAACGTTCAAAACTAGTCGCATTTTCATCTCAGCGACACTCAATGTCAAAAACTTTAGGAAACTCACACACTCAATGTCAAAAACTTAGAAATTATAGGAATTTTTGACAGATTGAGACCGAGATGAGACTGTGAATGTTCTTAAAAATATGGGAATCACCCCTCTGGTTTTCTCCGAGTGGATCAACCTAGCTTTTAAGTTACCAACCAATAAATTACAAATCTTATGATACTCTGTGGCAGAATAACAATGTCAGTAATTATAGTTGACATGAGGATTTTATAACAGAGGCCCTAGCTCGTAAGCGCGAAGTAAAGGTTCTTGAATCGAAAATACAACGATCTTCTAGCATTTTGCTTTATATGTTTTGCGACATGCACAATACGTATTTGTCACTCATACATATTAATGAAGTCTTAAAACTACGTGGACATGTGCGAAACAAGAATTTTATTTTGAAAATCATCCGAATTTAAATGACGTTTAAACCGCGCATTCGTTCTAGACCCACAGATAAAATGAAGTTTCCTTTCAGCAGCAGACAGTTACATAGTAACAACTTACTTGGAAGATGGTTTAGCTGTAGTGGTAGTAGTAGTAGTGGTGGAACTCCTCGGCCTGCTCTTCCTTCTGGTGCTGGTGGATACCTTCTCCTTAATGACTTTGCCTGTCGATGTGCTGCAAAAGAGATCGATATTATTTTGATTACTATATAAAAGGAAACATTACGTACTGTTTTTACCTTGAAACAAAAAAGTTTGAGGAAGGAGAAAAAATTCCATAATATGACTTTACAAGACCCAAAAAGTTTAAATACCAGAAAATACCAACAATGGCTAGAGATTTGGATCGATTTGAATGGAAAACAGTAGATACTCACCCAAGCTTAGCGAAGTACGACTCCTTGGCCGCTTCAATGAGCGGGTAAGGCTTGTCGTGACACGCGCCGCGAAAATCATCGTTGTCGATAGACCAGAACATAATACCTGGAATAAAAAATAAAAAAAATTACCTTTCTCGTATTTCTGACACGATCTGTATGAAATTATTAGCTAGATATGATATCCCGAGTTTATCCATAGGCCGTTAATCCGTTAAGAGCGTTTACGACGTACGGCATTGCATACAAACTTTCGATGAAATTTCTGATCAGATTTTAATGAAACTTCGTACGCATAAGCAGGATAAAAAGGTCTAAAAAGTTAGTTAAGAACATATTATTCTGAAAATATTTATTAACATAATATTAAATAAATTCGGAGAGCAATAAAAGTCAATTATAATAGCTGTATAGAGCAAATGTTTTGTAAACAATAAATAATTAAGTGTAAAGATGGTTATAATAACAGACCTCCAAGTCCATTCTCGGCGACGTATTCAGCCTTCTTCCGAACGATATCAACGTCATCATAACCGACCCACTGGTTGCCCCTGTAGGCCACGGGGCCCATCGCGTCAGGGTTGGGGTGCATGACCGTCCAATCCTCTTCCTCTTCTTCCTCATCTGAATACTCCTCGGAGTCTTCTTCGGATGCCTGGCGCTTTTTCTTTTTCTCTTTGGGTTTTAGGGATTCGCAGATCTGAAAGGAATGAGGTTGTTTCGTCTAGTCAGAATAATTAAGTATTAACTTAGGTAATTATAATTTTTTTATCAGTAATTTTTTTGCTTTATCTAAAGAAAACAGATTTGATTTTTTGTGTGTTTGTTTGTTACGCTTTCACGGTAAAACGGAGAAACGGATTTGGATTAAATTTGGCACATGGGTCGATTACTTTTTTCCCGATATTCCCTTGGGATCTAGATGCGGGTGAAACCGCGAGGCGCAACTAGTTTATAATAATCTCATTAGGTACTAAGATTTCAATGTAAGAGCCGTGAGAGCAATGTATGTAGTAACATTCAAACACACCGCCAAGAGCCTTGGTGGTTGACATTGTACTAACGAATCGTACATCATAAATCATAATCTAGTGACAGGAATGCCGTTTGTTGACATGGTTGACGTTGTTTCAACTGGTACAAATAACTTATCTGACATGGCAATCAAAACTATAGAAACAACTGAACAACTGACAAGAGCCAAGCCTTATCCCAACTAATGAATAGTGCCGATTTAGATACATGCCAGATCTATATTATGACAAAGACTTTGGATTAATGCTGTGTGTGTTTAGTTGATAAGCTTTTATTTAAATATATAACTACGTTGGGGTTTCCAGTCTAACCAAATGCATCTGAATACCTTCTTGCTTCTATGGTCACAGAATAGATATATACGTACTATGGTCAGAAAACTAGTTATTACTGTTAGCCTGATCTAGCCCAACTTTACGTTTTTATCATTCTAGTTGGGACGAGCATCACCAATTTTTGAACCAGTTAGATCCTACAAAATAATTTTTATTCGTTACTACCTGGTCTTGCAGAAACGTTTAATTTACAGGAACAATTGAGACACTTCTCCTCACCTCATAATAAGCCAAGTATCCCTTCTCCCTGGTAGCGTCTCCCTGTTCTCCTGGACCATCAGCCGGTGATCCGATCTCCACAGCATCAGGGTTGAACAGCGTGTAAGAACGTCCGTACGTCGGTATACCGAGCACCAACTTGGATGGATCCGCGCCGCTCTCGATGTAGAACTTGATTGTATAGTCCTGGAAGGAAGGGGTTGGGGTTTTAGGATTTAGTGAAAGAAGTAGCGTGAAAAATAGCCCAAAAACTTTTCCACGTGTAGGAATAGTTCTGAAGAAACGAATTCTCAGAATCTGAAAGCATTTAAAAATACAAAACACAGCCATCAATATTTGATTGGTTGTAGTTTTTTTTTTTAATAAACGATATTAGCGCCATCTACAGAAGCGTTTTCTTAGAGTTACATAGAAACCGTTGCGTCTCTGCACCCTAAGATAACTGAGAAAAAGGTTTTGAAAGTCAAACCTTCAAAATCTTTATCCCTTTTACCTTTATCAACAGGTTGATAGACACAGCGATCAAAAGAATATAGACACAGGTGCCGGGGTGCACCTCAGGGGCAGAGCCTTGGTCCCCCGCCCCCACGTATACCATCGTAACGCTACGAATCATACAAAGTGAAACAGATCTGGCTTTCAAACACCAGCGGCTGATTGGTAGCTGTTGTAACACATTGTAATGTCGTTGACCTTGGAAGTCATTGTGAGTATACCGGTCTTCTAAGGTCAAATCGTGAAGACATTTTGAAATGCCTACGTCTAGCAGCCGTCTACAATAGGCTGATTTTATTGATTGAAGGATTGACCGGTTTCTCATTGAACAGCTGTCCGACTTACATACATGACATGAGCTTTAGTTAGTTTATGGAGCAATTAAATAAGAGTATATGATAATGGCTATCGCAATCATTAAATGATGTTCTCTTTTTTTTAATACTGCTTGTTTTCTAAAGTTGCTGCAGCAGCTGCAAATTGTCAACCACGTTGGCGTGTAACAGGTCAACTTATTTTTCAAGGCATCTTCGAAAATAGAAGTTGATCTTCAGTTGTTTGTTATTGGTCACAACCATTCGCCAGGCTTCCGAGGCGAAAATGACACATTTTCAGTTACCTCATTTGCCTAGTCCCCGTATGCAAATTGCTGTTAGGAGAATAGCGGTCATATATTTGGATAAAACTGGCAATATTTTTTGGGTTTCAGATTTGTGAACGGCATTTAGAGGACTCCTTCGAAAACATTGATTGATGTTCGATTCGGTACTGAAGCGTATCTAATGGTTGCGAATAGCTATGCTGACGTTCTTTGTGATTTGTCTAAAGCCTTTGATACTCTAAAGCATTACTTACAATATTAAGTTCGTTGTCCACGCTGTATTCGTTGGGTTCCTCAAGCGGGTACAGGGGCGCGTGGTGGTTGACTGCCGGCTCGAACGCAGAGTGGTAGTCATACGACAGCAGGTTCATCCAGTCCAAGTATCTGAAACGATTGATTACATTTAGAACTTTATGTAATACTAGGTACTGAATTTCTCGAGTTACAAGTTACAAGAATTTATGTGAAAGGTATAACGTAACGTAACGTTAAGATCTAGATTACTACTACTTAGAGATACATTATTATCTTAAACATACTATTACAGTTACAGACGTCAGAACATCAACCTACTACAATCTGTCAAATTTCTTTGATAGATTTTCAACTTTATCGCCAAAGTATAAGGTTCAAAGTTGATTGGGAAAATTTGACAGTTTCGGGTAGGTTGATGTGTTGGCGTCTGTACATTTAAAAACTGCTATTTAAAATATTAAAACGTCAAAAAAGTAGGTGTAGTGTATTCAAAATGGGCTTAGAGTAGCCTTGGGCGTATCCGCGTCGCGCTGTTTCACGAATTTCATGCAGTAAAAGTCAGTTGGTGACTTATAGATCACGATATATACGAATAACATTATTATGATTTTATGATCATACTATACTACACTTAACTTACTACACTTGATTATCATGTCAAATGCGGAATAACTCAATCACACCTGACAAACCATGATTTTAATAATCTCAAGATCGCGATGGGAACGCACGACCATTAAATGTGGTCCGAAACTAATTTACCTTGACCTTTGCAAGTATTCAATCAGATTCCATAGCACGAAATATTTGTTTGACCAGTTCTCCCACACACTCCATTCAGAAGGTAAATAATTGTTTGTTTTTGTTTTAGAATTATAGTAGAGTCAACCACACCTGCATGGTTTCAATTTGACTTTAACAGCGCTGTTATAGTGTAGCAGTTAAACCTGGTTTTCGTAGTCTCTTTACATCGCGCGAAACTTACTTTTTTAGTAGGTATATTCTAGAAGTGTATGGAAAAATATCGAACCTGTTTGAAAACTTTTCAACCACAAGAGACACTAATGGAGACAAAGTGTTCATACAGCCGCTGATTCGACACTAATTATCGTGTAACAATTACAGACACCCCAGCGCCCACATACATACTCTGTGATGCCGCAGTCAACTAGCTTAATTAACCTCTCAGTTAACAGCCTAGCCTTTTTACTAAACGGCGCCGTTCAACTAGCGGCCTAAATGATATTCATTATACCTAGGTTAGGTTGGAAACTGTGACTAACCACGTGTGAGCCGAATTGTTCGGAATAACTAAGCCTGGACACCCCGACCAAATGAGTTAGGTTATTGTGAACGAACATGCGCGAGCCGAGCGAGCGAAGCGATAGGCGCCACGGGAGTGGTTAGCGAGCGCTATTTCCAAGCTTCTTAAGCTAGTTAGCTGCGACATAATACACTGAATTGTGTATAGTATACTGTTTGGTGTATAGTGTTATTGTCTAAACTTAGCTTTACTTTTCATTTGAGGGTTGACCTTACACTAGCGGATGATTATTTATTTCCGGTAATTATGTCTGATAAATTAGAGATGAATTAGTGTGGGTTCAAAGACGGTCCTTTGTTTGATGTGTTATTAAATAAGTGTATGTTTGTAGGCGAATTGTAATGTACGAGTATCATTAAGTTTTTATTGATATGTAAATTTGCAGTATGTCAGATATTGGTGGGATGGGGCAACATCGACCGCATTTGACATAAAATGTTACACGGCTTCGATGGTTATAATACCTATTCGGATAAAATACTTAACGTGTTATGAAAGAAACAAGTGTTTTCTGAATACTACTTAGAAAGTGCTTCTTGTGTAAGTAATCTTATTGATTACGTCCGTCGCCTCACACTTCAGGTCTTGTTGAAAACCATCATCAGGCATTAGTTGTCTGGCATTTTTGTTCAACACTTTACACTTTTTATTTGATTTATTTTTTATATTTCTTTTTTTTACTTGTAGTATGTTGTGTGCCTAAAGTCTGTGCTAAATAAATGCATTTTATTTCTTCCTTTTGTTGGTCTAAACTCTAAACTATTTGACTTGATACTTGATCCCAAGATAGATGGGGATGAGTAGCTGATGATAACGTTACTCTATTTATACACGATTATGTTGGTTCATTTAAAAGCAAAACTTAGTTCCTAGTAGGTAACAAACTTGCGTTCAGGAAAGTGAAGACACCGACAAAGCCTGCACTAATAGTTATCGCTGATTTTCCTCTACTTCATTTATCGTAAAAGCGAAATCGTAAACTAACCCATTGTCTTCCGAGGTCTTTGCGTAAATATCTTAAGACAAAGCTAAATGAAGGAACCAGAGCGTTGAAGGACGGAGCAAGAGAATTATCACATCTCATTGTTTAGAACTTTGTAGGGCTGCCAAGATTTCATGGCAATTGGGATGTAATTTTGTGAGTCTTATTACTGACTGTGTGACATCTTTAAGACGGACATTTTAATTATGTTTATGTCATGTCACTGTTTAGTTTACACTGAGTGAACCGTTAGCTGACAGAAGCCAGAGGCATTAGATATTGTTGTAAGTTAAAACTAATTAAATCTACAATTCTGTCTATACTAATAATAAAGCTGAGAGTTTGTTTATTTGTTTATTGAAACGCGCTAATCTCTGAAACTATAAATCGAATTTGAAAAATTATTTCTGCATTTGATAGCCCAATTCTTCAGGAAGGTTATAGGCTAACATCACGCTAAGAACCTTAGGAACCCAGCAAAAAGTCGGGAAGTACGCTAAGCGAAAACGAAGTTATCTAGGGTCTCCCTGGGTCCTTTATTAAATCAATTTATCAATACCAAAAAACATGTTTTACAGACACAACTGCAGCTATCGTAACATAAATTGATAGCCATAATTGATTTACATCGCAAGTGCATTTTAGATTTTATACACTTCAACAAATCAAAATTACCCCGAAGGTTCGTTTACACATCACACGAACTCCCAAGGCCATCTACTCGTAACTTGCATAACCCTTCCTCCATGGTCACCGTAGCTATTCCCATTGTGTATTCCAAGCTCCGATGCATTGTATGCCACATTCAAATCAGCTGGTACTTGCGAAATTTCTAGTACATACACTAGTCGCTAACATTGGAGCTTGTGATGAGAATGTGCTGTGGGATTGAAAGTCAATGGAGATTGTGATGTCTTTTAATGGTGTTTGAAATTGAAAGGGAATCAGAGCAGATTGTTAAAAGGTTTCACTAAATCCATTGGCGAAAGCTTTCTAATTAAATTATGATCAGACAAATACTACCTTATTTATAAGTATGAAATCATAATCAGGGTCAAATTAAATTAGTTGTATCGACATGAAATTTTTTTTTTATCTCAGAATTCATGGTCTGTGATAGAAGTTAAAATATGCAGCCAGAGAAAGAGCTCGAATTTTCTTTAAAAAAAAAATATATATGTCGCAGCCAACTGGTTAAATTAGCCGTTCAGTTAACTGCCTGGCCTTTAGAAGTAGTGCTCGCCTCGCTTCCTCCCTCGGCTCGCACGCGGTTGATCACAGTTCTAACCTAACCTAACCCACTTGGTCGGGGTGCAATGCCTTAATTACTGCGACCAATTCGGCTCGCGCGTGATTTGTTACAGACTTACAACCTAAACTGTAATTGAATATCATTCAGGCCGTTAGTTGAACGGCCGCCGTTTAGTTGACAGGCTAGGCGGTTAACTGAACGGCTAATTTAACCAGTTGGCTGCGACATATATATAATCGCAAATAATAATAATAATATATAATTAAATTAACTTTTATTAAATAGAATCCTTGTACCTACTTAAGTAGCCGTCGACTTAATTCTTGGTATTCATTCGATCATAAAATGTGAGCGGCCATACTGACGAGGCGTAAGCTCAGTAGTAACGTGTTTAACGTTGCTTATAAGCCTGCGCCCGCGCCGACGGCTTAGGCTTTACATTTACAATCATTAACATTCCGATTTCGATCGTGTGACATTCTTGTAGGGGGCATGAATTGTAAGGTGGACTAAGTTTGAAGCGAAAAGCGATTTTTAGCGGTAATGATCCGAAATCGAAATCGAGCCAATAGAAGTAGGTCGGTATATCTTCGGACGAACCAAAAAATGAATAGCTATTTATTGGGACGAATCGGCCATATTATGTAGCATAAGTAGTTTCTGGAAGGACTTGGGGGAGACCTTTGCCCAGCAGTGGGACAGTATAGAGTAAACTAAAAAAAAAGTTGTTTCAACCATAATTATAATCAACATTCATCTCTGGATAGAATTTGTTTAACCCATTTTTTTTTTTTTTTTTAAGGATGGGAAATCATCCAATGACCCCTCCCGCTCTGGGTGGAGCGGAAGGGAGTGTCAGACTCTTACTGACTAAAACCCATCCGTGTTCCTTCCTTAGCCCTTTATGTTCCGGGGCAGCGGTAACCCTTTCGGACAATCCCGCTGCCCCGGCAGGCTTCGGCCCTAACGGGCCCCTCCGTGTCTGCTGACAGCTCTTTGAGGCGCGCGTGGAACACATACGCGCCGTCCGGCACGGGCCTGGTCCTGATCGGACGGCGAGCTACCCATTACTCGCCGTCCGCAGGCCCGCGCCTACGGTGGCCGGGAGTCGTCACGCGGCTCCCGACGCCCGGAGCGTCTACCGCGGCGGCTGGGACGGGCGGCCCTCTCGGCTCTCTCCCTCGCCCATCCCGCCACCTCCTTCGCTAGCATGACTGCTTCGCAGAAGGAGGTGACTGCCTCCCACTCCCTCTCGCCCCGGACCATGGCTTGGACCAGGGCCGGGCGCGAGAGGGCGCCGCCGCTGCCGATCGCCTCTACGAGGACACGGCGGTGTTCTGCCCAAGCGGGACAGACCTCCACCGTGTGCTCCACCGTGTCCTCTGGGCTTGTTTAACCCCTCAAGCGTCAAGTGTAGGTACACCAAGTGTACATAAGAGAAAGTGCTCTACACGTCAACAGTACACCAAATGTATATAACAGTGTCATTGTTAAAACAATGACTTTACGGCGCCCATTTAACTACGCTGACACGTGGGGCGTTTCGACAGGCGGGGGCCAGACGTGTGAGAGGGCATTTTTCGTATTTCTACCAAAAAAAAAACTAATTTTTCCCACTCACTGCTTCGATATTTGAAGGAGATATCATATTCAAATCATTTCCAAAAGCTCATCACAACGCGCCAATTCGCCTATCACTTTCACGACCGCCGATATATTGGGCAAGACGACATTGAACTAGTAAATGAAGCAAGTGTCGTGATGTGTATGAGTGGTGTTCGTATGTATGTAATGTGTGCATGGGGCAATGTATTTGCATATGACAATTAAGTATTTGCACAGTGTAGTCTTTGGTAGTTTGTACAATGTTATGTGTGTATTTATGGTTGGTTTTGTAATTATTAAAATATGTGGAACAAGGAGGGGTCTATTAACTTGAATGTCAGACATACCCGTAGATCAGTATTAAATGTTAAAAGTTTTACATAAATTGCGCTAGACTGAGGTTGTTGCAGATAAAAACAAAATTAGAATTTTGCTAATAAACAAAAGCGTATAAGTACGCAAACCTTGACCTTATTTCTTTTTCTGCAACAATTTTTAAAGTTAGTAGTTAGACTATACTACTAACTTTAAAAATTAAAGTTATTCAGTACACGGTATACTGCATAGTTTTTCCTTGCTTTGGCCTTAAAAAAGGTGTCCTTTCTCCCACTATTCGAATCACCTTCTTTCTATTCACAACTGAAATTAAGCCGTACTCACCGGTTCAGTGTCTTCACATCAAAACCCTTCTGTATGTACTCGATGCCTGCCGGCACAGCCATGGTCAGCAGAAGCCTGGGTTTGCCAGTCTTTTCGGATTCCCTGTCGAACTCCTCCCGAAGTTCCTTCACGAGCTTGGCGTAGTTCTCTCTATCCTTGGGCTTGCCTCCGTCACGGAATGCTGGGTACTCCCAATCCAGGTCTAAGCCGTCGAAGCGGTTCTGTCTGAGGAACTGTAGAGAATGAAGATGGTGTTTTAGTAAGGATTTTTGAGATGCAAACAGTAAAAAAATTACTTTACAGGATAGTCCTCCCTGACTGATAAATGTACCTATATACTAATATCGATCTGGACTCGTTCATGCGAGATTGGCCGGAGAACACGAAACCTAAAGAGAACTGAAAAAATATGGGGAAATACTTTGCCCATTAGTGGGACAATATTAATTGGTAAAATTATTTCTCCCCACCATCCCAAAATCTACCCATGCTTAGCCTAACTCCCATATCCTTCTAGTCCACTTTAACTTCTCAGCTACAATGCTCCATAAGTACGCTCTAAACCTCCTAATTATTTTCAAACAAAAATCTAGTTTATTTATTCCTTCTTGAAAACACAAATGCGGAAAAGCAGATGAAAGGCGACTGATGAAGTAACAAGAAGTCATGATCTCGATTGACAAAAATCTAGATCTCCAGGCAAGGTTACGATTTATTTTCGAGAGTTGCGCTTGCGACATTCTTATTATATTTTCATTGTATAAAAATGATATTTACATAAAATAGACAATATGGCGCGTATAAAAATCCCAGAGTTCAACACACAGTTCCAATTAAGATCATTACTCATATTTACGTTAGAAAATCTCGTAAAATAAACAAAAAGCTATTGTGAGAAAGACACAAATAGCCAACTTTAGCGCAAAAATTCTCAGTCATGACTACCGTATAATTCGTAATATATTGTAGTCGTATTTTCTAATCTCATTTCACGTAAAAAGGTGCAATGTAATTACAGGTCTATGGAGAAAGTAATAGCCTCGCAAATGCAGAGATCAGAGAAGCTTTCGATGTTCAACATATCCAATCTTTTGAATGGAGATTTTATCGATGAAGACATAAAGTAATGACAATTACTGACGTAAAAGGTGGTGATTTCTGCTTAGAATTACATCTTTTGACAGTTTTGATGATTCTTTTTAAATAAAAAATGGTGGCAGCTATGGTGTTAAAGTAAACATTAACGATTAAATTTTTTTAAGGATAGGTTTCACGCCTTTTGGATTTAATAGTTGTTGCTAGTTGTTGCCAGTGTGATTTTGTGGGTGAGTTTTAAATGTTTCTTAGGTGTTTATTTATTTATTTATTTTACCATTTATGTACACACAAATAAAACAGACAAGAAAAAACAGAACAGAAAAATAGGTACAAAGGTGATGCTTAAACAAATTTGACTTAGTACAGTCAGCGTCAACAATATCGAGAAAAGCAGACCGTTCGAAAAGTCTGTCCATTTTGACGCTTACGTACTTTGTTATTGTTATTAGGGCTAAAAAAACATCTATTCAAGTTGTAATACCTTGATGGCGTTCCTGACGAACTCCTTCCTTCTCTCCCTGGAACCGACCATGGGAGAGAACCTGGAGGAGCCCTCGTTCCATCCGCCGATGGCCAGCATTGTCTTCAAGTTCTTGTTGTATGTCTTCAAACCGGTGAATTTGGCATAACCACCTGGTATAAAGAACAACATTAAAATGGCGCCCAACTAGGACAAGGTGGATTTTTCCGGCAACATCAATTTAGTTATTTACTTTAAAATTAAAAAGTTATTTTTTCTAATAACTAAACAAAGAACTAATTACTAAAATAAAGATTAGGCAGATTTTGGATAAATTTGCGAATGGCGCCCAACTGGGACAAGTTACTTATTTGATAGTCCTATCAGTTTGGTATCACTAAAAGTTAATATAACAAATTACTGAACAATGACAGTACCGAATAAAAAACACTAATTGATTTATTTTAAATAAATTGAGGAATTGGCGCCCAACGCAATTAAGGTGCACAAAGAAAATAAGGGAAAGAGATTTTATCTATTTTGTTTAAGAGACAAGTACTCATATGATTCAACTTTTATTCAAGCGTTTATGAATAAGTTAATGTACTAACTAACCTTTCTCAATATCCTGATATTTATCGAAAGGCTTGAAGGTGTTGTCCTTAGTGAATCCTCCGAAGGCATAGACAAGATGTGTGCAGAGGTAGGGGTTGATGTTCTGAGGGTTGAACCTCGCGGTTCCAGGCCTATACACCGACCAATTTGTGTAGTAGCACACCACGCGGGGCTCGCTCGCTGATGCTGAAACAATAATAAAAAAGGGGTATTATTTGGGAGAAGGTTACGTGGGTCCAAGACTGAACTGACTCAAACTGGACTGGAGGGTATTAGACTTCGGAACTTAGGTAAGTATAACTAATTCGAGGTAAAGACGTAAACAGCTAAGTAAAATAACATAGTTTACTATACCCATTATGCAGACGCTATAATGTAGTTTATTGCGAAATCAAAAAACATAAAACACTAACAATTTAAACAGTCTTCTAGCTAATAAAAATCCGATATTTAGCACATCAAACAGCGCACTAACACGAAATTACACACTAAATATTGGCATTTAAATAAAACTAAACTAAATATTGACGAGCGTAGTGCTCGTTCGTGAATCGTTCACAGTTGCGTAAACCAAAACATGGACGAGTCAAACGTAACTTACTTAACGCTTGTTTTGATAAGGTAGTATTCCACTGTAGTGCAATGTATGGTGATTTATGAGTTGCTATTGTTGAGGTCATCGTGATCATCGTGTAACCTTTCTTAGTGCTAATTTCACCAATAAAACTTGATCAGCACATCTAAACTGAAAGGATCGATGGGCAGCAAAAAGATCCAATAAATAGTATCTACATTTTTGTCGAAAGTTAGTCATTTCATCGAAATCGATTGAATTTAATGTTAAATTAAGTACTCAAATTTAAAGACTTGAGTACTTAATTTAACATTAATTTTTTACTTAAAATAATTACATAATTTGAAAGCTTCTTAAAATAATAATAATAACGTGAACAAGTGTATAAAAAGGAAAGAATCATTTGGCATAAAAAATTGTCGCCATCGTTGTCGACAGGAAAAGTACCCAAAAGGCTGGCAGTATTGCCACGTTTTATGGCAATGCTGATTCTTTGGCCAAAAATTAGACTAGCTATTTTTAGATTCGATTAGATTGTAATTTAAATGCTTCAACGGATGTTGTCCATTTCATTTTAATTTCGAGAATTGCCCAGTCCAGTTTATTGATTAAGTTTGTTGTGAATAAAAAAAAATTACGATAACTATTTACATAGGTAAATTATTGTAATATTTTCAGAAAATAATATGTGTAACAATGATATTTTCCAACTTTTCCCGGACATGGAAAGCAGAGCGTCAAGTGGTGACACGTAACTTGTCAGGCGTGTAATAGCTAAATAACTAACGTTATGACGTTATGCTTTACAAATGGCCGGAATTTACTATTTATTTCTTGCATGCAACATCTGATTTAGTTACCTTACGAGATCTCTTCAGATATTCTTTGTTGAATTAAGGTCTGTATCAAGCGCCGTGAGGAATGCGGGGTAGATAGTGAAAAACTGGAGACAAGACAAATAAATCTACCCTCTTTTTAAGTCAAAGCTCTTGTTAAAATTATTTCTGTATTTAGTAAAAGTACGAACATTGCGACATTTTTGTCTCAAATGATTCGGGTAATGTGGCAAAACAAACGATTATAACCATAAACAAAATAAAAATATAACATTGCGGTGTTTCATCAACCATAGATAATATAATCTGTATACTTTTTATTTTATCAATTTCTAGAAATAAACCAATCATTTTGTTAGCAAATAAACTTTCCGCACGGCTGCGTTTCTAGACTTGTTGAATAACTGAAATTACAACTTTTAGGGCTTACTAGGCATGCCACGGTAAAGCATGAATATTTGTATGGCTATCGGCATATCGCAGCTTCCCCCAATATGCTCAAGTCCCCGTGTGACGATATTAACAAAATGTGGGAGTTAAGTGTTAAAATCATTGTGCAAGAAAGTGCCAAAATCCTTTGCCATACCATGCCGCGCCATGCCGCCTGGTGAGCGCCCGCCTCTACTATCTACTGTTTGCCTATGGTAGCGGCGCACCGTTGTGTTGCTTGCTAATCAGTATGACTAACACAGCGGAAACTTATTAAGAAAATAATACATTATTTATTTCATATTTGTATTTTTGTCCGTCTGTGAAATTTGCAGTAAGTTTGTGTAATAAATTTATTAAATTAAGCGTTTTATTTTTAATAAAATAATCGGGTCCTGAATTCCTGATGTCCTAAGATGAGGGCAAAAGTTAAAATTAGTTTGCGGCGTCTTAAAGTACATACTATTTTGCATTTGTGAAACCTTTTTTCCTTTACGAACACGAATCCGTGTAGTGTATTTCTCCGAATAACCACAAAGAAATTGGGTATCCGAGAACCGATTGTTGTCCAAGAAAGATTCTTAATCTTTCAACATGATTTTGCATCGTTTTATTCCAAGGAAATTAAAGAAAATCTTCAAGATTATTATGGAGTCCTGGACTATGAAAAGCAGTTTAGTTTATTGCCTTCATTAAAAAAGTATCTAATTTAATGCCTGCAAGCTTTCATTACAATAATTCTATTTAGCTAACAATAACGTTTTAACCCAGATTAAAATTGATATCTGTCATTAACACTGTTGCAAGTTACCTATATTTAACCTCAAATCTGGCACTCAATTTAGTAATCATTTTATCAATCATCTTTATTGTCGAAAAGTGAGCTATTAATAAAAACTATCATACACAGTTACAATACATTGTTTGTCAATCAACAATATTATTAATTTACAATTATTTGTTCGTTACAACACTTGATAAAAGTAATATTTGATGGACGTGTGGCAACACCGATGTCCTAGTGTTGATATTTAATAAAAGATGTCGACATATTATAAGAACCTATTATTAGTATTACGTATTGCAGTATTAACAAATCCTGCATGGTAATTTTGGCTTTAATCCTCCTTCTAAACTCATATTCAACCTTTTTTTGAACCATAGTCTGTCCAGAAATTTCCATCTGAAATCTTTCAAATTACGAATCGTATTTACGTCATATGGCATTTTTCACGGTAGGCATGGTGACTTTGAAAATAGCCTTGTGACGAGGAACATGTTTTTTTGTGGAATATGAACGCCGAAATTTTATTGTGAATTTGAGTTGGTTGAATTAATTTAATTGCTGTCGCAATTGGTTTTACTCCTCCGTACCTCGTTATCTATAAATTTAAAAAATATTTGTGAACATATTTTTCTTCATTTTTGGTATGTATCATTCTATTCTATTTTCTTGATTGCAATCACGTCAATGTAACAAAATTCTCACTTTATTTTTGTCTTTACAAAACCCAAAACCTTAAGTATTTCTATTTCATTCATATTCGTATTTATAACCAACGTCACAAGGTATCTTAAAGTAATCTTTTTTCTTAATTTTTTTATACTAAATTATTGTATTTGGAATTTTTTATTTTTACAACAAAATTATACGTAATGGTAGTGAAATTGTGAAGTCACCGCGTTTTATTTCGCTACAAGTCGAGTCGAGTAATTTGAAAAAGATTATGGTGCGTATTTGATCGATTCGTTCGATGGATTTGGACATATGCTTGATAAATTATGACTTATGAGACGGTAGTTATCTGTGTTTTAGATAGATGTCTTAAGATATTTATTTCTAAAAAACAGAATACTATTTATTCACCTCGTTTATTAGGTCGCTCGTCTTTTAGACAAGCTTATTAAGTTCGGTAACAATAGAAAAAGTAATTATGTCTTCATTAGTGACAGTTGAGCTCTTATTGAACTAACTTTTATTGAAGTTAGAATTAGGTAAAATATTGTATGTTTCTGAAGCCTATTCCGTTAAGATTCATTACAGGAAATATCAAAGGTATTCCTTTTTAAAGTCATATTATATGTTATCTGGTTAACCCAAGTCCAGTACTCATATCACTGACATCCAACAGCTCCTAAAAATAATTTGATCTGTGAAAAAAAAAAAAGTCTACCAAATGCACAAAATCCACCTATTTGCTTAATCCACTATGCCAATTGTCCCATAATCAAATCAAACTATACTCCGACTCTTAATTAGCTGCAGTAAAATGTCACTTCTTAATAACTCATTTATGCGTGTCAAATAAGTTTCGTTTGTTGGTTGATGACCGCGAAGAAACAAAAAGACGCCAATTTCAGTCATTTAAGTAACACATATGCTGTCATTTTACTGCAGCTAATTAAAAGTCCAACTATAGATCTATCGTATAGAGAGCCTTTTTTCACTAGTTTTATTTACAACATCAAACTCGCTAACCTTTTGACCACCGCTCTCAATGACGACACTGAGACGAAGTGTGTCGGTGCGACTAAACGCAGCGTCACAGTCGACCGTCTGAGCGGCGAGTTTTAGTATTGCGTGTTTGCACGCTCGTTAGTCAAGTGGCAAGTGCTTGACATCTTTCTTGACTTAGGATAAACCGGTCGCTGTGGTCAATAGGGCAGGATTGTCTAAGAGCTTTTGTGTTACTTAACTTTTGTTATGTATTCTTTATAAGATGTCCGGTAACTTCTTATTATAGAACACTATGTAATAATTATAATATATTGAATGTCAATGCTGGAACTATTTATACAGCGCATAGTAATAAAAAGTGAAATTAGCCTAGGTGGACTCGGGAATTTTGCGAATTGCGCACTCCTATTTAAGTTTTTTTTTTCTGTGTGGAAAACCTGTAGGTATGTCCTTTTGTAAAAAGTTTGTTTCATAAAAAGTACCAAACTTTAAATACTAACATTCGCATTCTAAGTATTGGAAATGAGTAAACCCGTAAACCGATTAAAGTTTAAGCATAATTCCCAAAGATTAACACAACAATCACAATGACATTTTGCCTTCGGGTATTGAACTTTCCTGAGATCAATACTCTTTTAAGGCAAATTCATAAGAACCTTAAGCTCCCATACAGTACCTACCATCACAATAAGATATTAAGTAAGTATTTGCAGTACCAATCATCTGCCTAGCCTTTTCCCAGCTACGTTGGGGTCGACGTCCAGTCAAACCGGATGCAGCTGAATACCAATATTTTGCAAGAAGTACCTGCCTATCTGACCTCCACCACAACCCAGTTACTGGGTAATACGATACCCTTTTGTAAGACTGATTGTCAGACTTTCGGATAACCTGTAACGACTGTCAAAGATCAACGAATAACAACGGGGACCGACAGCTTAACGTGGTTTTC
This sequence comes from Gortyna flavago, assembly GCA_963669345.1. NCBI lineage: Eukaryota > Metazoa > Arthropoda > Insecta > Lepidoptera > Noctuidae > Gortyna > Gortyna flavago. The sequence continues at coordinate 2,196,177 of OY770139.1, forward strand.
AAGGCAGTACTAAACATATTACAATATAACCTGAATATAAGTGATGGCCCAGTGGTTAAGGCCACGCTTCTTATGCACGTCGTTGTGGGTTCATATCAAAGTATCAATTTGACTTGTTCAATTCGTATTGTACTTTCTGAATTCATCTTGGACATCAGGTCTAACGTCGCGCGTCGGTGAAGGAAAACATCGTGGCTTATGTAGTTAATTAACTGCACCCACTGCACCCGTATAAGTCGCGATATCGTGGGAATATTGGGATAAAAAGTATTCTTTGTTCTAATATGGGTCATGGTCTACCCATGTGCCAAATTTCATCCGAATCCGTTAAGCCGTTTTAGCGCGAAAGCGTAACAATGAAAAATACACAAAAATGTATCTTTTCTCTTTTTTTAATATTAGTTTAGATGTAAGTCTGAAATCACCCAACTCGTCTTGAGCAAGCGTGGTGATGAATGCTCGTGCCTTCTCTGTACTACCAGAGGCTTTTATTCTGCAGTAGTACAATAATAGGCTGGTATTATTATCTAGGAAATTCGCTGCGCATTGCAACTGGAAGCTTTATTTAAAAGCACAGAGATATGTTTAAAAGCGATTCATCTTGTGACTCACAATGCGAATTCTTGAACAATGAGTAAAGCCTCCAAGATTATTTATGTACGTATCTACCTATGTATCTGCTTATATACCTACGTCTGGCTGTATGCATTATGCATTGTTAATCTAATTTGTCATTTAGCTTAGGTGCACATGTTTCAAAATAATACAGAGTCGTTTATTATCCATTTTACACGTTTATGAAAACAATTAACACAATTTAATTGGAGTTGAAAATTTACCAAACCAGTAACCCAGTAACTGGGTTGTGGAGGTCAGATAGGCAGTCGCTGGTAAAATACTGGTATTCAGCTGCATCCGGTTAGACTGGAAGCCGACCCCAACATAGTTGGGGAAAGGCTAGGCAGATGATGATGAATTGGAGTTGAAAATTTAGGGGCATGGGGTCCGAGTGCCCACTTAGTTTTTCGAAACATCAACAAGTGGTTGGTCGACTCTTCACGTGACTAGAGGGCTGGCCTATTTTTTTAATAAATAATTGCCATACAATGTGGCAATGTTGAACCTTTTGGGCACTTTTCTGTTGACAACAATACAGGCGAACTTTTTGATATTATTAGTCATATTTTAAGTCCGTTAGCTTTTAAATTATGTAACTATTTACCGGAAGAATTCATTTTGATAGTAATTGATCAGAAAATAATTAAACGAGTGGCAAAACAAGGAAAAGTACCTGTTTTTACTCAAAACAGATGCGCTTAAACCTTTTTTCGTTGAACAGACGTTCACCATAAAACCTACAGGGGAATAAATCAGACAAGAAGAGCTTACAGCCGGTACTTATACTTTAATAACTTATAACCAATGTCATAAAACATGAAGCTTTATACAAAAACATGTAGGTATGTCTGCAAACATGTATTAAAAGGTCATCGCTCATTTGGCTCTTACTGGCGGATGATCATGGGAGGAGTAGCAATATGTTTTTATTTTATGTCTTTCTGATAAAAAGAAATAATATAAAAAGAAGAAATGCTGAAAAGGTCAGTAGCCAGACACAAAGAAATTACGACGAAGGACCAAGAATTTATGCTTGTGAAGATAACCGCAAACACAACATACTCGTAAAACAGCTGTATGGGTGCGGCATGTTTTATTACCCGACTACAGCAAATTGAAAAGGAAGAGTTGTGTTTTTCAGGAACTCAGATTATGGAAGATGTTATGTGGCAGAAAGTTTAGCATGGGGAATGTTAAACTTCATAACGTTCAGACAATTTAGGATTTGTTATAACGTATTTCAGTAGTCGTGGTTCATTCTGTCCTTTTTTCAGGTCTGTATTAAAGAACCGCGAGCCTAGTCAGGCAGCTATCGTGCGTCGGTACGTCTGACACTCTTGGCAGTCAGCTATGGAGCTGACTTATTTACCATGGTAAAGGTTCCATGGTATGAGCTATGTACTCCTCTCTCCAAAAGGAGCAGAACTTTACTTACTCCAGCCCTGATAAAAATACTTGCGCAGGAGCATGATACTTATGTTTCTGCAAGTACACATTACGTGATTTTATGTAGCAGGTAAGTACATGTAAAGCTTGTAAGTAAGTAAAGGTCGTCGCTCGTTGCGCCGGCGCAGTGTGCGGGAATACGTGGGACTAATGAGCCATTGTTCAGGATTCACTTCCAGCCGCTCACGATTGTATGACATTGTAAAATGCTATCAGTTTTATTAGAAAAAACTACCGTTGGACTATGAACCTTAGCTGTTATAACTTAAAGTTCTTTTTCAGGGTTGAAGGTTAATTCTAGGTTTCTCAGAACTTAAAAGGATGTTAAGATGTGGGATTGTAAATGATTTAAGGCGCAGATATACGACTTCTAATGATTTTAAATTCAACATCACGTCTAATCGACCGGACTGATTTCTTTGAAAAAAATAAATGTTATACTAGACCATTTGCTTCGTAATTTGATATGTGAATATTTGCAATTATATTTTTTTAACATAGTGTAATTAATTTGTAAAGTATTGTCTACCGCGGACATAAAAACGATAATTACGCAAACACTATCGGGTGTATTTTCATAAAACTTTCACCATATAAAAGACAATTTAATTCCCCAAATTTTAGTATACGGTTTTTATTTGTTTTTTGTTTGATAAATCAACGTGGGTTCTTTTTTCGAATAAACTTGGTGCGCGTTGAAGCGGGGGCTCTTGCGGGCGACGGGCGGCAGTGCATCGCTGACCACTGTCACGGGTAGACGCTAACGCTCGGAGCAATCAGAACATAATTTTAATCGCTTTTGATTTTCGTGCTGAAAATGGCTGCTAATTCCAAATTACTAAAAAAGAAACGCCTTATATTGGTAAAAAATAGATTATTGAGGTAAGTAACGTATTTTAATCGAAATAAAATTATCATTTATCTCTATCGAAAGATTAAATTAGTGTACCTAAATAAAAAAAAATAAAAAAAATATTCAATTGTAGTAAATATACTTTTATTTTACTAAATAATAATTGTTTTATTTCTGTTTCCGGAGAATACAAAATAACGAAGATTCTCAAGTCGTAAATGCAGATACGAGGTAATTATTGTAATGTAGTATAACCATACCGCATCCTTGTAGGGACAGTCCGGATCAGAGTTTCAAAAAATACTTGAATGCTATTATTGACATAGTTATGGGGTAATTATTCTTGGTATGTAAATTTAGTACGACTTCGACTGCACTTTTGCGTCTGTTGTAGACTTACAGTACCTATGTCGTGCACAACTATCTTCCTACTTTCACCCATGCCTATACTTCCATGCCGATGCCTATATTAACCTATATTTTAATCCATTTATTTTGTAGCTCTGGCTGTATAGAACAGGAGAAAAAGGCAACTCCGCATATTGAAAATGAAAATGAGGACATTATTGCTGACAAGTAAATGCATATACCTAATTTATTATTCTTATTTTCACAGTAGCTCACATACAGGGGGATCTGGTACATTTGCGCGAAAGAAACTTACGCGGCTCCTTTTGCGCGACTAGACATATCCGCGAATGGACTTTTGCGAGACTAAACACGTGCGCGACTGGACGTATCCACGACTAGACTGTTGCACGACTGACGTTTTCATGGTTTTCGGGGGCGCTAATGACGAAAATGAGGTCAAAGTCAAAATCCAAGATGGCGGCTGCGAAATTTTACAAAATATGCGTCATGGGTGTCGTTTTCATGGTTTTCGGGGGCGCTAATGACGAAAATGAGGTCAAAGTCAAAATCCAAAATGGCGGCTGCGAAATTTTACAAAATATGCGTCATGGGTGTCGTTTTCATGGTTTTCGGGGGCGCTAATGACGAAAATGAGGTCAAAGTCAAAATCCAAGATGGCGGCTGCGAAATTTTACAAAAATGCGTCATGGGTGTCGTTTTCATGGTTTTCGGGGGCGCTAATGACGAAAATGAGGTCAAAGTCAAAATCCAAGATGGCGGCTGCGAAATTTTACAAAATATGCGTCATGGGTGTCGTTTTCATGGTTTTCGGGGGCGCTAATGACGAAAATGAGGTCAAAGTCAAAATCCAAGATGGCGGCTGCGAAATTTTACAAAATATGCGTCATGGGTGTCGTTTTCATGGTTTTCGGGGGCGCTAATGACGAAAATGAGGTCAAAGTCAAAATCCAAGATGGCGGCTGCGAAATTTTACAAAAATGCGTCATGGGTGTCGTTTTCATGGTTTTCGGGGGCGCTAATGACGAAAATGAGGTCAAAGTCAAAATCCAAGATGGCGGCTGCGAAATTTTACAAAATATGCGTCATGGGTGTCGTTTTCATGGTTTTAGGGGCGCTAATGACGAAAATGAAGTCAAAGTCAAAATCCAAGATGGAGTCACACAAATTCCTTTCACTGTTTTTGCAACGAATAAATAAAAAATCACTTCTAGGCTTTTTTGTTTTATTTATCACTAGCTTCTGCCCGCGACTTCGTCCGCGTGAAATTTCACCCTCCCCCCATTCACCCTCTTAGGAGTGGAATTTCGAAAAACCCTTTCTTAGTGGATACCTTCATATACTTCACACAGAACACACTCCAAATTTAATGTCTCTATGACCAGCGGTTTAGGCTGTGCATTGATATAATAAGTCAGACAGGATCACAGGACTTTGAATTTTATATTAGATTATAAAAGTAAACCTAATAAAGTACCTACCTAATAAAAAAAACTCAATAACAGAAAATAAAATACCTAAATAAACCTATTTCTGATGATAACTAATCTAAACTCAATAAATAAGCAAAATCCCTAAAAACTAATATCTATACGAATGACTAATCCTACCTAACAGTTTTATAAAATAACCTACGGTCACTACGTACACTATCAAATATACTACCCATACTTTAAAATTAAAATCTATACCTACGACTTATAAAAATAAACCTAAATGACTCTACCTTAAACTGTACTTAGTAAAAACTAAAAGGAATAAAAAGGTCGCACTGAAAAGCACGTTTTGGAATTGCAAGTAGCAGTTAAAACATACAATTTATAGAATGCTAATATGAACGAACGCTCGCCTATTATTCTTATCTTCGTCGTGTACTACGACAAACTTATTATTTGCGGTTGGTACAGTAATCGGGTCTAGGGATCGAACCGCAAAATTAAGTTTGTTTTTTATTGTATATTTTTTTCCGGGATAAAAAGTACCCAGTGGTGTGGTGCCCAGGATATTAAAGAATAATTATACCAAGTGTCATCGTAATCGAACCGGTCGTTTTTGCCTGATGCCTGAACAAACATAGAGACAAAAAAAATTTTAATCTCATTTTTGGGTTCTGTGTCGGTCTAATAACACCCCCTGCCATTTATTTTTTTGATAATTTCAATGTACAGAATTTTCACTTTACAGATTTATTATAAGTATATGTAAAGAAGGGGATGTGTGAGGCTATCAGTAGTGTGTTCTGCTGAGGATGGGCGTAGGTGCAGTGTAGAAATAACACGGAGGTACAAAATATCTGTAGTGTAATCGGCGTTCCACAGCGAACAGGGGCTTACATGACGGTTACAACGTATTTTATAAGCGCGTACAATCAAAGTTGCTAACTTAAAAAAAAAAAAAATACAACTCGATACAATTAAAAAATTAAACATAATAAATATGAGCAGTATTAAAATCAATAAGTAATTATTAATTGACTAGAAATCAATCCGAGGAAATAGAAAATACATGGCGGTGACATCACTGCTTCCGCTGATGCGTAGTCTCCTGGGAAGCTCCCTGCGTTTGTAACATATAGATTTGTAATTTGAACGAATATTTAAACACTACCAAAACAACTAATACCTATTTTATAAAATAACAACAAAAGAAATTCAAATAAACTATTTAAAGACTAAAAGTCGCGCTGATAAGCACGGTTTGTTAATATCAATTTTTGTCTGTCAATAAGGTCGAACGCTCTGAACGTTGATGCGTTCAGAGCGTTCGACCTTATTGTCCAGCCAAATATTGAATGAAGCTCGCGCTCGGACCTCCCGCCTTTTTATACCCTACCGCCACGACCCGCGTCGAGCGCGGCAACCGTTACACAAAAATAATCCTTATGGCATGATTCAGTATTCACGCGCGACGGCGCGATGGCTTATTAGCGTATTTCATGTATAAGTTTGGTGTTTCTATACCGATTACTATGATTCTTTTTTTATTGAATAGGTAATAATATTAACTTCTTTTAATTAGGGATGAGTGAGAGTATTATAAACGTAAAAGTAAACAAATATAATCAGAAAGCTCCGAACTGCTAAGCTATCGGGAGTTACACATGTTATTGTGAGTCAACCATAAAAGATAGACATATGCTGTTGTGGGATATTTTTTAGATAATTTTATGTAGAACATTTCCGTCGTAAATGATTTCTATGTAGCTTTAACCATTAAGGCTGCACACGCGACGGAAGCTTAAAAAATGGAGCAAATTCTCCCGTTTTCCCAACATTTCCTTTCACTGCTCTGCTCCTATTCATTGTAGCGTGATGAAAAGTATACTATAACCTCCCCCAGGAGTATGAAGAATAATTGTACCAAGTTTCGTAAAATCCGTCGAGTAGTTTGTTTCTATAAGGAACATAGAGACAGACAGACAGACAGACAGACAGACAGGCAAAAATTTTACTGATTGCATTTTTGGCATCAGTATCGATCACTAACCCCCTGATAGTTATTTTGAAAATATATATCATGTACAGAGTTGACCTCTCTACAGATTTATTATAAGTATAGATTATAATTATGTTTCAGTTCTGAAGTGATTGGATCATTTACAAAAGAGGTTTTAGGTTTTTGTCATCTTGTTATTATTTTAAGTAGGTATGTCTATATTTAATTAGTATTTCCTATTTATGTATGGACACCTTTATTAGGTAAGTACTTACGTAAATATATGTAGATACCCGGTCTATCTATTCATACACGAAACAACTTTACACAAACAACTTTTAGCACAGAACATGAAAACGTGAAAAAAAAAATCTGCTGTTCCCTGCATTTATGTTCGCATAACTCGTCAAAATGTAGGGAACAGCTGATTTTTTTTTCGAGGTTTTAAAGTTTGATCATTGAATTTATTATCAAAATATTACCTTATTTATTAACACTACATTGAAATAAAAATGGATGGTGATCAAATATCAGTCAGGATTATCCTCACCATCTGAAACGTATTGGTTACCCTACGAAATTACGTGCATGCAGTTGCGGGGTCGCGGGGCGTGACGCTCGCTCCTCCCATTCGCTCAAGGTCGCTGTCACTTAATGTCGCCTTAAGTATTTTCAAAAGGGAATTTATTGGTTGCTATTAGATCGACGACCAATTCTGTAGTCTATTCATCATTTATCGACGTTTCAACGTATACATACATAATCATAGGGACTTAATATTATGTTTGATAATGTCACACATACTTTTTGCTATTTGGTAAGTAGAGCAATACTTTGGTACATAGTTAAAATTCGTTGACACCTTATCATTTCAAATTCTAGTGATCCAAATGTTTTAACTGTTATAACGTTTACGTTTCTATTGACTAATTCCTCAGACCAAATAAAAAACCAAGACAGAGAGCTGCCAACTAAAGTGAAGGCGGTTTCGTAAACATTTGTGCACTTAGTGAGGTGTAGTTTAATTGTAAATGGTTGTAAATGTGTGCGTGTGAGCGTGTAGTTTTGGCATGTTGCCATGTTTTCACTATATCGTTCTCAGCGCTCTGTCTTGGTTTTTTATTTGGTCTGAGACTAATTCAAAAACGTTTGGCTTATCATAAAAAATAATCAACTAATCCCTTAGGTTGGTTTGGTAGGTTCCTGATTAATTTGTTTATTTTAAATCATTCCCAGTAAAGATCAGCGAACTAAAATTTATTCCTCATAACATCTCTTTTTAGAATGAAAATGCATGTGATAAATCGCAAGATTAAGTTGCAGCAAAAAATACAACTGTTAGTCGTATTTCATGCATTTAAAATAATACGAATTGAGAAATCTTTTTGTAAGACATGATGTTATTTATGATATTTATGTTGAAGAATATACTTCTATTTATTTATGTACTATATGTTGCACTAGAGATACGTCGAGTACTCTACAAAGTATTCTATGTCCTACTCCAAACTGCGGTCATGTTCTGTGCCGATTTTCGTTAAAATCTGTTTAGTAGTTTAGGTGTCAAGAACAAACAAAAACATTTTAGAAAATAAATAACTTCTAATAAAAGAATGTATTTACCTGTTGTTCCTAATGCTATAACTCCTAACAGTAGTGATAGCCATGTTGTGACTTCCTGTGGACAAAAGAACAATAAACATTAGAACATAGTCATTAGAAGTACAACAATTAGAAAAAAAAATGAAAATGGGATGAAAAATTACGTTTCTTGCAAAAAACTTAATACTATATACTTAATACAAAAGTAGAAACGCCTGATGGAACAAATTCAAACAAACTACGAGAAAAATCCAGACATTAGTACAGCATCAGGTATTATAAATTACTTCGAACGCTCGTACTAGTACCATGGCTGCAGAATACAAGAAAAATCCATTTCAATCAGAAAATAAAATCAATGACGAAAACTATCTTAGTCAATCATTTACCAAATACCACAAAAAACCGCCATACACACAATAATTTCAAGAACTTGAACTGCGCGCATGAACTCGACCACACAATACACTATATACTTCCTACAATACAATAAAGCAAGAAAACCTCCATTGTGCATTGTTTGCAATACAATGTTACTTTTGAAATAGACTAAAAAGATGCGCAGACGATGGTCGCGCGTTGATGTCTTTTGCATGAAGAGTTATTGGTGCATCGACTGTGGGTAAAAGGTGAACGTATTTTTTTTCAGACGATTATTCATTTTAATAGTACTTTTTACGCCATACTAGCAACCCGCCCCTGCTTCACATGATTTTTACGAAAAAACTTTAAGATTTTTTTATGAGATGGGTTTGCTTTTGACTCTAGTCTAGGTCAGAGGTGACAGAAACAAAGTCGATGGAGTGAGCTTACCCAGAAGAAGCCTATTCATTTTCACTTTGAAGAGATTCGGGAACACTTTCGAAATGTCTTATTTAAAAAAAGATAACTGGAAATCTCTGTTTCTATGGAAACTTTAAAGTCGGTTTAACTTGGCTGTAACTCAATTTTTCGAAAATGTTCTTAAGTAACTTTTTAGACCTTTGTATCCTTATGCGTATGAAGTTTCATTAAAATCAGTTCATTCATTTCGAAAAAGCTTGAAAGTTTGTATGAAATGCCGTACGGCGTAAACGCTCTTAAAATAAAAACTATGCAAGTCCATAGCATGAAGTTGTTAAGGTTAGACTTAATGGACTCATACAGGCACGATGTAAAATAAATTAAAAAAGCTTGCCATATATTCAAGGTGAACTACGTTATAAAGAGTCTCTTCGCGACGATTTAACCTGTTTGTCGTATCTTCATTAATTACAAATGAATATTCTTTTCCGCCATTTTTAAATTCATTACACGTAAGTTCTTACTGGTTGTGAAGGATGTGTCTAAAAGTTTATGATAATTTCTGTTTAAATTACGTGGTTACCACGAGAAAGGCAAAAGCCACCTTCTTTCCATACAAATGATCTTTATAAATGTATTCAATTAATTAAAATACTTGCTTTAGGGCGTAACGTACGGGAGGGGGTGTATCGAATATTCAAATGTCCAAAAGCATTTAGCGGCTATCAATTTTGTGGTAACTTAACACTAACCCTGCCCCTAGGAGTTAAAAATTCCTAATAAATACATACAAACTTCTAACTCTTATATCTCATTTCGGACTGAGTTTAGAGTTAAGCATGTCAAATAAGTTTCATTTGTTACACTATTTTGTATTAGAAAAGCAAGATTTGGTAGATAGCCGCGAGAAAACAAAAATATGCAACCTTCCATACTAAAATCGGCATTGTATTGTCTAGCACACCCACATTCCGCTTGCTAGTATGGGGCGAGATTATTGTCATCAACCGGACACAATTTCAGTCTTCGGTCTGCTACTGTTAAATTCCTAATGAAAAAACCTTATGACACTGACCGATCTATAGATCGAACTTAGAACCTCATATTCAGCTGTCGCGCTTGCAACCATCTAAGCAGTCCTGAATTGCATTTATAAAAATAGATAATTATATATATGATACTGAAATACAAGGCTCAGTTCACAAAGCTCAGTGGTGTCACATAGTGTAAACACAATGTGTTCAAAATGGGGTCAATTGAAACTGGGGCTAATTTTAACAAAGAAATTGTTGCAGTTTTGTCATAAGTGTGAAACTATTTCGTTATATAACCGTTCTGAAATGTGCTAAATACTGGTTGCATATTTTATATTACTATGTAATAACTATTATATGTAATTTAATTACTTAATTGCCGCTTGTTAATTTGGTATCGTTTGATATTGAAGAAATCGAGAAGAAAAGAATCAATTCGTTGAAGGTAGGACAGGTTGATTTTTTGGAGATTATCGTTTCCTTAATGGCCTTAATTCATGGAAAATCCGGGAAACGTAACATGCCTCCTCCTTTGAACGCCCTAAACATTTCCTTGAGAAGGACACAAAGCAGAGTTCTAGAAATGTAACAAAGCAATGCTACTGTACAGCGGCGTTTACTACCAGACGCTTATAACGCTTTAACAGTCGTCAGTCCTTTGTCACCATGAGAACCCTTTCATTCAAAATACAGTTCTCAGACACTTACGGTGGTCCTAAATTAAATATTCCGTCCTCACCGCTCGTTAACCAAAAACAAACCATTAACCACACTCGAACTCCTTACTATTCAAGTATTCACCACACACACACTCCAATTATGTTATATAGGTTGATGTAACCGTTATCAGTAACTGAAGGTTGCTGACCAATCAGGCGCAACCGTTAGATAACAGTATTTTAACGAGGCATGAATATTCAATTGTTTTTATTGGTTCGGAATATGGGACGTCTGTTTGTGTTCCTGAACATGATTTATTCATTTATGCGCCATATACAGGGTGTGGCGTAAATAGTGGTCCACCGTTAAGGATTCGATATACCAGATAATTTACTTTAACATATTACAGTTTTAACCATTTTAGTAATACATTTTTTTTTACAAAAATCGCTCTTGATTTTGCATAAATATTGTTAAAATTAGGTTTAAAATAGAGAAGAACTAAACTTTCTTCAAAAGCTCTAAATTCACATAAAAAACATAATTTTACACTATAGCTCTAGTATTCAGCAGTAATTACTGCTGAATATAGAAATCAAAATGAAAAAACTATGGTTTTTGTTGAAACTACAACCATATTTGTAACAAAAGGTAGAAACATCGTAACACCACACCCTGTATGTACTAGCATATTCTGTTCCTTAAAGTAAGGGAATTTTTATATTGGTATACCTTGAAAGCAATTAAATAACGTAGTTTTAAATCACAACTTGAAAGTAATTCTTTGTCAAATATTATGTCAGTTGATTACATTGTATATTCTTTTTCAATGTATCTATCACAACAGTTAAGTACTTAACATGAGATGTCACAGCATTCTACTGATTAGAGACTTGGTCAGGAATCAAGATTATTTTTCTATAGGAATCGTAAATATAATAATATAATATCCTTGGACATTTCACACAACGCCATATAGTCCCAAGCTAAGCAACCAAATGCTTGTGTTATGGTAACGAGTTGGCTGATAAACTACTTATACTTTTATTTATTTTTTAAAAACATACATATTATAGATAAAACACCCAGACTCGGAACAAATACTTGTGGGTCGTACAAATATTTGTTCCGTGCGGGAATCGAACCCGCGACATGCTGCGCAGCAGTCAATGGCTCAACCACTGCGCCAACCGTGCCGTCAAAAATAAAATAAACTGTGTCTCACATCTTCTTCGTAGTTAACAGTCTTCTCTCACAGAATTTTCTCACAGTCTATTGGATATTATACTAAGTCAGAAGAAAAAGCCATCCTAAAGATATAGATAACAATAAGTTATATATTACGTTACAAACCTGTAACTGTGTGACATAACTATGATCTTTGAACTACGATATTGCGATATAAGCAATAGATTCAGCGCGTCATGCAACTTACGAGTATATCGCTTAAATAAAGAATAGAAAACACAGAGTAACGATAATTTTAACAGACTTGCGGCATAATAGCGGCTGTAAAAAGACGCTTTTAGTCAGTTGTACTCCCCGTCATTATTTATTTTTTTTAACTGGACTATAACTGGGTATCTTCTGTTTACGGAAACATTAGAGGTCAAAATTCCAACTTTTACTGACATTTTTTCTACAAAATCTAGTTTTTCATATTATAACACAATTTTAAATACCTTCACGACCCCTGTACTGTTGCATGCACCCATAAGCACAATATTTTGCGTGTGTTACATTGCGCACTACAGCAAACAGCAAATTTTCACACCAAAAATAAAAGTAGTTTCCCAGCAATAATGTTTATGCAATGTCTTAGTTTGAATGCGTAATTGACGGCTTTGTGATGGGTATTTTTACACCTCATATAAGTACACAAATGTCTTAGGAATTCAGATATCAAAAACATCATAAAATTATAGCCCTTCCTTTTGAATAAAAGTATCAACATCGAAGTGTTAAAAATTTTCAACCAAAACGTCACACAAAACAAACGAAAAATATTCAACATGCATTATTCATTGCATGTAGTAAGTAACATGAACTCAATAACTCAATATTCCAATCTGAACCATAGATTAACTACACGTGTAGCGGTGACTCGCAACGGTAACCGTTGGGTAACCGCTACTGTGACGCAACGATGGGCACCACTGAGTAAACTTGTATTAGATAATGTAATTACTGTTTACATACTTGCTGAACATCGTCTGATAAGGTTGTGTTGCGGTGATGCGATTGTGTATGATAGCATTGTTAGCTTCCATATCTTTCTTTGTTCATACCCATGAACAAAGAAAGATATGGAAGCTAACAATGCTAAAAAGTGATTTTATGAGCTTGTTTTGAATAAGCACAAATAGCTGACTTTGCGAACGAAGACTAGAAGGGCTCTTTGTGAATGGGTAGAAAAGGAACTTAATGGTTTTTTTTTGAGTTAATTGACATATAACGGGCGTCGTAGACTCGTTCTTGACCAACTGGCCGCAAAAAGGCAGCAAAGACGAATGGAAAAGTATGAGGAGACCTTTGCCCAGCTGTGGAACAGTATAGTTAAAAAAAAAAAACTTTTACGAAATTTTGAGGGTTGGCAAATTGCAACGTATGAGCCAACCCCAAGTGGTGCAGGTGTTAGATATAGGTACTTTGTGATAACTTTTTCCACTTTTTATCATTTGCGCCGTTCGTCAGTCTGTTAGCCTAGATTTTGTGGATGTATTAAGACACAACATATCTAGTGAAATATGGGTGTTATAGCTACACCTTTACTTAACCCTTCGAGAATTCAGTCCGGGCCGAAGCCTGCTGCGGCAGCGGGATTGTCCGAAAGGGTTACCGCTACTCCGGAACATAAAAGGCTAAGGAAGGAACACGGATGGGTTTTAGTCAGTAAGAGTCTGACACTCCATTCCGCTCCACCCAAAGCGGGAGGGGTCATTTGATGATTTATTCTCCTTAAAAAAAAACTCTTCGAGAATAACACGCGTGTGTGTTATTATGAAAGCCGCGGGTTGATTTGTCTGCTTCCTACGCATTTTAAAAAGCCTAGCATCTAATCATTTTTAATAAAGCTCAACGAAAGCCAGTAAAATAAACAATTTAAAATCTGAATATCCCACTAACGATATACGAGTTTTACACAATCTATAGAGAAGCACTTTACATAATAAATTGCATACGCTATTGTTATTGCTATTCTGTGTTGGCAGCTTGCATAACGTTCACAAGCGTTTAAAAACCGCTTTACATAGAAGAATAAGGAAGTGTGAAGACAAACCGTTGGCATGGTGTAATCTTGTTAGCCGGTGTGTTAGTTTATGTGCGGTAAATGGTGGTTATCGGAGATATAAATGATACTAGCTTCCGCCCGCGGCTTCGCCGTATGTCGATAAAAACTATCCTATGTTCTTCCCCGGGATGCAATCTATCTCTTTGCCAAATTTTATTGAAATCCGTTGAGTGGTTTAGGCGTGAAAAGGTAACATACAGACAGACAGACAGTTACCTACTTTCGATTTTATAATATTAGTATGGATTAAAATGTGCGCGTCGAAAGAGTTGTTGGCTGTGGTAAATGATGGCAGTTGTAATTTCCACAAACTAAAACACTCTTATGAATAGTGAGGGAGATAAGTGACAAAGTAACTTGTAAAACTGTAGGTACTGAACGTCGCACTTTTGAGGGCATTCATAAAGTATAACTTTGTTAGCTAATACAAATGCGTGTTGCAGTCAGTGATATTTTTTTGAAGACCATTGAACTCGCGCCACTGTTACCGTAAGCGACACCGCTTTGGATGTGTTCGGCTGTCCTCGGGATGTACTCGGTTTTAATATACATCCGATATGTCAGTGAGTGATGGCAAAGTATTCTGTTTGTGTTTTGTTTTCACTTCTGTTGGCACTCCCGGACTGCCACTGTTTTTTTTTTAAGAAAACTATTTTTTCCCTCGAACTATAAAGTTTTGGACCTTCCAAGAACTTTAAAGCGCTACCTACTGCTGAGCTTCAGATCCTGTGCTCGGTTTCCAGGTCGAGCAAAGTCGTATTGGGTTTTGCCATCTGGACTTTCTCAGTAGCAGCCCGGACGCTAATTTTCTGGCCGGTTATTAACTTAAATATAACTGGTGCAACGTGGATGTTACTATAGGTCACCTCTGCTTTACTCTTTGTGGAGAAGAGGCGTGATATTATGTGAGTTATATTCTATTTCATACCGTAAATCACTATTTCAGTAAATGCACAAACATTAACACGAGTAGGAACCTATCCGAGAGATAGCCAGTCGCATTTCCAAGCTGCATGCAGTTGCCTCATCTGTGACACGGGAAGTTGCTCCACTCTGTGAGTGGTAGCCAGTTCTCATTGATTATTGTGACTATCGAGCCGACTTCCTCTGAGGCAAGCAGGGATACAGGGAGACACGCCTCGAGTGATAATATACTCGTAGTGCAGTTGCTAATGTGTCGGCATTAATTAATATGATTCAGTTATATGGTCGATTTCAAATGTAATTTTTCCTACAGTTTTCAAAAAAATAAAGCATTTATTTCAAATAGGCACATAAAAGGCACTTTTGAACTTCTAAATCCATACCTACTAATATTATAAATGTGAAAGTGTGTCTGTCTGTCTGTTACCTCTTCACCCGATTTAGATGAAATTTGGCATAAAGATCATTTGAGTCCGGGAAAGGACATAGGATAGTTTTTAAACTAGAAATCATCCTTTAAGGGGTGAAAAAGGAGTTGGAAGTTTGTTTGGGGAATCAATAACCGCTGAACCGATTTAGATAAAATTTGGCACCTGGGTAGACCATGACCTGGATTAGGATAATTTTTATCCCGATATTCCTACGGGATCGAGACTTATGCGGGTGAAACCGCGGGGCGCTGCTAGTTTATAATAAAATAGAATTGATTGTAGCTGCCTGTTCAAAAAGTTAGTTTCGTATGGAATAGAATGGGCAAGAAACTCCACCGTTACTCTTTTAAAATGTTTTACAATATTTTGTATATTTATGAATTATAGAAATTGTATGTGAAGACAATGCACCTAAAATAAAATTAATGTACCACAATAGATAAAAGACTTAATAAAAATTGAGAATTGGAAAATACACTTTGCGATATAAAGATTATACCATTTTACGCCTAAATCATAATTATGATCCTGTAAATTTACTCGTGGTGCGTTTCGTGGTCGCGCGTTTTACCCATAGGGTTAGGCTGAAACTAGGTACAGGACGCCACCCGGTTTTTTTTTGTGTTTTTCCTTAAAAAAAATCTGATCCGCTCCATATTTTTTACGGAGAATCGGCAATCCAACTGTCTTTCGGAGACGATAATTACTGGCAGGTCTGTTAGCTGTTTTAATTTTATTTTTTTTTTCATCCTTAAATCAGTCGAGCATTAATTAAGAATTTTTATGACCTGAAAGTTACTAGTCGAACCTGGATCCGGCCTTACCGCCTGCAAGATGGTGTCGCCCATTTGCCATTAGACCTGACAGATAATTTCCTAACAGCTGGTATATTCTTTGTTAGTTCGTGATAGGTTATTTATAATCCTCTACTAATTCCGATCACTCGCATCTTATATCGTCCTCATTCTTTCTTCAGGCATTCTTTTTTATAAAGGTCAGTTTTTTGTGGATGTTATAGTGACAGGATAAACGCCTCTTTATTATGAGACAAGTTCTACAATCTTGATGACCTGAATGGTGCAATGTAAGATGATGAAGCTACGGCACCAGTTGATGCTAAGGGCGAATTTCGCCAATGAAACTGAACTCGATCAGATCATCTAAACCGTGTTCAATCGCTGTCAGTGTCATGATTTTTGTGCAATATTGACACTGACAGCTCTTAAACGCAGTTTAGCTGTTCTGATCGCTTTAGTGAAATTCGCCCTAGAGTGCGCTCAAGATAAGTCTGCGCGGCGTTTTGACCAGATTATATTCCTGCCCACACTTTTAATCACTTTCGGAATAATGATGGCGATTATTTATTTTGGAAAACACAAAACACAGCTCACTCTCTTGACACCTGACATAAACGTCAAGATGGCGGCAAACGATTATTTGACTTATTTTGCGCTTACTTTAGGTATAGTATGGTATTCCTCTTCTGAAACATTATGTTATCGACTACATTAAAGAGTTTGAAAAAACCGCAAAAGAGGCTCGAGTGAGTTTGATTGCTTTTGCGTAAGTTGTAAACTTACCATATAGCAGCTGGTACAAAAATGTGAAGAAATATACTGTGAATAAACCGTATAATGTAACACCTAGATAAAAACTCCACACAATATCACTTTCATTGAAGCCAAAAAATAACTAAAAAGCAAACAATATCTCACTATTCTAATGTCAAAGCGAACTTCCCATAGATATTTATGTGAAAGTTAAATTATATCAGAATATTGTTGGCACAAACTATTGTTCCGTGGGAAGATTGCGGGTATTATGATATTTTTTCATTTTGTCTTTGGCAACACTGAACGGTGGCATAAATAGAACGAATACTAGTAAGTATTGCCATTATAATTAGAAATATCCACCACTATTCAAATTATGCTAGAGAAACCTTATTTAATAATTTACTTATTATTCGTAGATAGAAACACTGATTATGACGCCAAGTTTATAAAAAAAATTAAAAACGAACAACTCTTTCTGACTGACCGACCCCTTGATAATTCAAAAGTGCCTGTAATTGCTTTATGAAATGACTTTAAATTAATCAGTCTTACGCACTCCTAAGGTTGACTTGTAATTTGACGTATTCCTTCTAGGACGTGACAGTGTGACCTATTTGCAACAATTATGCACCCCACATAGCATTTGCCATTCAATTTGAGAGCTTAGAGAAATCTCATACGTTATAAAGAATAAAGATACGTTAACGAATTTTGGGAAATTTTAAGTAAAACATCTTTAATTTTCTCGTTTCCCATGGCTTTTTGCCTAGGCTGTACGGGGTGCTAATTGTTGCAAAGGGGTCACACTATCAGGAGGCCTAAAAAGGCCACATTGGCAATTCATATCACGCAATTCCTGTTTGACAGTTTCACACCTATATATCCCTGAAGGGTTAGACAGAGGTGTACCTATAGCATTTTACGAATCTTCATACAAAACTGTCATACAGATGAAATTGCGTGATATGAATTGTTGTATGATTCTGCCAAAGTGGCATTTCTGGCCCCCTGCTCTTTGGAATACGCTGAATTACAAGTCACCGTGTATACTGATCTTTACGCGAATAAATTATCTTATCCATGTATTAATAATGAAATATTCCGATAGATGTTTACACATATTCCTTCGTTTTCTTATAATAAGCAAAAACCAGCTTACCATAGCCTGTAAGACGCTCCGTGGCACTATTGACGCGCCTGATCTGCGTGCTGTGCTGGCACGCTTCTTTGTGTCAGACAACTACTGCCGCGGCAGAAAGCACAGGCTGTTTGCTGTGCCCCCATGTCGCACAGTTGCGCGTGCTAAGTCCCCAGTACCACGTACTCTGACCGCACTTAATGATCTCTTGGACTCTAATCCAACAAACGATCTGTTTGCGGACGAATGGACGCAGATTTTGTCGGTATGTAAGAAATACCGTGAAAGGGATTTATGAAAGTGTTGTTAACTTTAACTTGATTTTATATTTAATCCTTTACTTGTGTTTATACAAACTATCTTTAATTTTTGTAATTGGTTCTAAACCGTTTTAATTAAAGAATAAATAAATAAATAATTATCAGCCGCGCGGTTTCACCCGCATAAGTGTCGATCTCGTGGGAATATCAGGATAAAAAGTATCCTATGTGTTAATCCTGGTTATAAACTATATGTGTGTCAAATTTTATCCAAATCCGTTCAGTACTTTGTGCGTGAAGAAATAAAAAACATATTTCACACTCACAAACTTTTGCCTTTATAATATTAAGTGTGGTTTACAACACATCAATTTCGGATTAGGTAACTTAGGTCAGTTAGTTGTAGATCCTTCCAAAACTATAGACCAATTTATTTTTCAAGATTTATAAGATTCTTATCTATTACTACATTCTAGTTGCACAAAATCTTTGACGTCATCTTCACCTCAGTCCACCGAACCCTTTTTTTTCTTTTCTTTTAAGGATGGGAAATCATCAAATGACCCCTCCCGCTCTAGGTGGACCGAAAGGGAGTGTCAGACTCTTACTGACTAAAACCCATCCGTGTTCCTTCCTTAGCCCTTTATGTTCCGGGGTAGCGGTAACCCTTTCGGACAATCCCGCTGCCCCGGCAGGCTTCGGCCCTGGCGGGCCCCTCTTAGTCCACCGAACCCTAACGCAAGAATCTGACACATGTTGGTTACGCAATGGCCGCGGGATCGATTCCTGTGCGAGGCAGCATTCTTCCGACGAAAGCCGCCATTTCACTTTCAACGTACGCACGACTGGTTGATACTACTTTTTGTTTTCTTCAATCATTTGTCATTAATTTTTTGTTGTTTACTGGTTGCTGTTTGACAAATGTCATCATTATTTTGTTATTGGAAACTTATGGAATTTATGAACTCCTTAGGTTCTCAATCATAATTAACTATTCAATAGATACGGATAGTGTGCTTTTTTGGGAAGGAATATGCCGAAAAGATGATAAAAAGCTCAGCACTTCATAATAATAGGTACATAGTAGGTGAATAAAAGTTCCTTGATGAACTTTGGTCTTCCAATGACCGCTATAAATAGTCAAAGACGATACATCACTTTGCTTTATCAATTTAAGCTTTAGCTATTCATCAACCTAACAGTAGCTTCATTTTAACAGTTCAACAACATTCATTGCTTTATTTACGTGGTTGAGCAGACAAATTTTTCGAACATATCACGCAATGGATTAGCAATACCCTTTAAAATCATTCAGATTGTGATTGAAAGAGTGTCACACAGTCAGGGTGCTGGTCTATACTCAGATGAGTTTCTGATATTCATATATTGATATGATTTTGTTTTCTTTTGTCGTTTACTTCACACGCTCTGGATTTGATAGTTTATCTTAGTTTCTGAAATTATTTGGTGGAGCCAAGAGGACAAAAAAAAAATATTCCCGTTCGTCCCACGAGGGGGACGAAGTCGATGGGTCGAATGGGAATACACGATATTTATCTAACTATTACTAAATTCTTTGTTAAGATTACCTGTGTACAATCTGTCGTCAAGATCTTTTGGGCTGAGGAGAATCTGGCGTTGGATCTAATGGCTGAGTTTAACCAAATGCAGGTACGTATAATTTTTGTCTAGTTTAAACTCGAAATATGTGAAAGTAGGCTTGAAAAAGATTGCGTGATCAATTATCAACCATCTTTAACCACTATTTTAAACTGTTTAGGAATACCTACTCGACAACGTGTCAACTACCTATTTGCGAACATCGTACCCAAATGTTGCAAGTATCTAAAGATAGTGTAATGGGTCAAACCTGAGAAAAAGTGCCGCATCTTGTAAAAAGTGCCGCATCTTGTAAAATCTTTCTTAATTCCGCAGCTCAAAAATGAAAAAATAATACAACACACGTCTTTACCTACTTCAAAAGATTCCACCAAAACACAGTGATGTTATTACTTTCATCTTTACCCACTAGTTCGACTGTTATATCGTTATCTACGGTTGTGTCCACTGTGGAACTACTTTCTGCGTCCGGTTCTATTATTATATTCTGTACAGTCACCGGACCACGCCATGCTTTCCTTATTAATAGAAGTTTCACTAGCTTGTGCATTTCCTAGTTCAAGTTTGCTACATGCGAAAGGTGCTTAATATAGCCACCGATTTTATGGTTAATGGTAAGTAATTCCGTCCGTGCCAACGTACGGACGTGAAAACGAAAATGTCTGCTGGTAAGGGAGCTAAGTAGCGCCTGGGATACAACGGAATTGAGATTATTTGAAATACACTCTCATACTGCGGAAACTGGCGACATACAGCGCCGCCATCTTGTTATTTAATACGATTTAAAAAAAGTTCTTTCAATGTCATTAAAATCCGTTCACAGTTTCCCAGTTAACAAGTTTCGCTCGTGAACTATTCTAACCATTCGGTAGGAGAGCGGCTCGCGGCTCATGCCGATGAATTCCTGGCGCTAATATGTCACGGTCATCGTTCTAGATACATTTACAGTAGGAGCAATTGTTAGACTGTGGTAACGTTATAGAATACTGTGGGAATGTTTGTTAGGCTGTGGTTAAGTTATGGCTTATGAAGGTTATTACTATACCAGTTAATCTTAACCAGCTAGATCGGCTTTTGACTAACAGAATCCCGTAGTTCAGCCGATTTATTCTGCAAAATTCTCACCGTGAAACTTAGTTGAAGTGACCTGTCAATAGTGTCAATACTAGCATCAAGTGGAATCTCATTATTTTGACAGCTTAGATCGTCTGAACCACAGGGGTTCTGTGAGTTAAAGGGCAAAACCAGCATCAAAGGTTCATGGGAAAATAGCTGGAAACCATGAATCGGCAATATTAAAGTCAGGCTGGTTGGACCCACGTCCTTCACCGGGTAGCAGCTGGATAAGAGTAGCTAAGGAGCGTTAAATAGCGTGCGATTGGAGAGGTTTATGTGCTGGACTGCTAAGTGCTGAAGATGCTGACGTTGCATCAGGCAAAAATAACAAAATGCGATCGCCACCTTTTCTAGCCGGTGTTGACTTGAGTGGTAATAAGATCTCTAGTCGTTCATGCAATAAAGCACTACTTACTTTTATTATAACGACGGTCAAAGTTTAGAAGGAAACTTCACCAGCGCAGCTATATGATCTAGCGGCGAACATAATAAACACATACGTAAATACGTTTGTGAATTATACAAGACTTGTTGTATGTACAAGAATATTTTAGTCGGCTCATATTTATCACTCTGTGGTGTACTCGTGGAAGTTATGGAGTAGTCTCTAATAAAGATAAGCTAAGAACAGCTGGTTGCGTGCTAGAGATAAGATCTTTACGCTCTTATTGTTGTCGGAGAAGATGCGTAATTACGTCATTTGTTGTGACTACTGAATGAGTAACGGGCACGCTTTTTATAAGGCAATGACATCCACTTCTAAGTTAAAGGGCATTGACATCTATGTACCGTGTAAAGTATAATATGTGGTTTAAATTTGGCCTTTATTACTTAGCAATCTCTCTTTAGGTACTCTTCTCCACGTTTTCAAGTCGTCTTCCCATCTTTGAAATGGTCTTCCTCTTTTATTCTCTGAGATGGTTATGACGTAGGTAAATAAGACGCTTGATGCTTGGTAAAAAAGTATATATTGGCTTACCAAACATATTCATAAGGTTCTATGTCACAACGCGATGAGGCCATCTACACTGTGAAATATCTTGGCATTGTTATGCCTGATGCACTCTGGAATCTTTATTGATGAATCCAAGATATCCATCATTTGGTTCATGAATCTGACATATCACATAGCCTTGCTTTTTGCAGAGTGAAAAGCTTTTCCATATGGATTACATAATCCTAGATCAGGCAGGTCTACATTACAGTTACAATGTAACTTTCCTAGATTGTAATTAATGTAAATCATATTTTTACTTTACTATACTTGAATAAAATTTTTATTATTATTATTTATTAATCAGCCTATAACGTTCCCACTGCTTTGACAGATCTCCTCTTTAGAGAGGGAGCAGGCCATAATCCACCACGCGGGCCCAGGGTGGGTTTGGTTCTATGACGTTCAGGTTTCCTTCACAGTTTTGAGAGCAGTGGTGATGAAATACTATTAGGCATATGGATTTCCACACCAATAAATGTACGTCACATTTAACCTACCCCATAAAGTACAAGTTTACACATACACGAACCATTCACACGTAGCACCAGTACCAAGAACAGGTAAATATGATCTGTAACGACCCATCCACTTTCTCGAGCACTAGGAAGTGCGCCCGCCATGGTGAAATGTAGTGAAACTGCCATTAGGCGCGGAAAGGTACTCTATGCCTACATGTCCTGTGTTAAACGTGTTCTGTGTTTTTGATGGCTTTGGTATTTAGATTTTAAGAGTATCATCTAACGTATTTTGTTTCTACAAAACAAAAGTCGCCACCCAGCTAGAAGGACCGACGACCTAAAGAAGGTAGCTGGGACAGACTGGACGCGGAAGGCGGAGAACCGGGTGTTGGGGCGCAGACTGGGAGAGGTCTATTATGCAGCAGTAATCCGATAGGCTGAGTTGACTGATTGATAACAAAAGACAATTTGGAAACTTTAATATCGTCTTCCTCTAGCCCATAACCTAATTTTCTCTATCATCCGTCATTTCCGTCTTTATAAACGTTGTTTAAAGTTAAGAAATTTTGAAGAAGAGACGAAACGTCAAAAAAACTGTGATTGAGCAGACGTTTAATCATCGTAGTATCTTTGTTTCAAGCAATGCTTGTCTTTTAACATAATTCCTTCTCCTATTTATTTGTAGTCAGTATTTTAAGTCAACTTCATTTTAGTCATTAGCTCGTCCAGAATTCCCCAATGACAGTTTTAGGTTTCGTGAAACAGTAGGAAGCATCAGATCTTTCCTTATCCATTCAACAACAGCTGTACAAATAAGGAGTTTTCTTATCAGATGGAATTGCTAAGCCACAAGTAGCTCTTGCTGGATTTGTCGACGCGGAAGTCTGACTTCCTACACGAGTTTAAATATACCTTATGAGTGTATTAGTGTGAAAGACAAATTACATACATGAACCTAATAATATGCCTGAATACTTAGGTACTTATACCATAAATACTTCTAATATATGTCGTCGCGCGTCGCAAGCAATTTCAAGACGACAACATTATCAAAATACTACTACCTGTTGATTTCATAATATTGGTCGAACTGTAACTTAATTCTTATTGGTTGATGTCATATATGTTTTTTTTTTATCGCACTAATCTCTAGAATTACCAGTCGGATTAGAAAAATTATTTAGCATTTCTAGAGGAAGGCTATATATAGGCTACACACGCTAAGGCCCTTAAGGACCGGCCACAAAGAGAAACAATAAAAATATTTAATTTCTTATTTACATGGCTTAATTTCATGTCGGAAAATTATGATACTGACTGTATTGTACACACGGCTACACATCAAGCTATACATTTCCAGTTTTAGCTGACCTCGCATATATATAGGTTTTTCTTACAATCAGAAGTCAGCTTATAATGGTTATGTATAGCTTGATGTGTAGCCGTGTGTACATTATACCAACTCAAAATCTGACCTAGTTGGAATCTGACCTACTAGGAATCTGAACTACTTGGAATCTGACCTACATTGCCAATATCGCTGACTTAGGTATTCTAGTGGGCATATTTGGAGAATGGAGAGCAACATTCTCCACTAAGCCAACATCTTACGTTCACCAACCGTTGCATCATTGAATCTGGAATCTAAAGCCATCCTTTATCTAAAACCATATTAGGCAAAACTTATATAGAAGTATTAGGTACGACTTCAATATTGGAATGCGAAGCCGTTAATATATCCTGTTTCATAATATGCCATGAGACGCACAAAATATATCTTAATACAGAACTTGTTCCATTTCATATATTATTTTATAATACTATTGATGATTCATAGAAACATCTTTAAAAGTTTAATTCCGCAAGTTGTCTTGTTGTTGATACAATGCAATCTCATAAACAAACATACGTATTGGTAGGGTAGGTAGATAATACCGCGCGGTAGGTCGTACAGTCTACACTAATATTATAACGAGGTAAAGTTTGTAAGTTTGGATGTTGGAGGTTATCTCTGGATGTACTGATCCGATTTCGAAAAAATTTTCACTGCCAGGAAGCTACGCTATTGCCGAGTACCATAGGATATGTTTTATAGTATAGTTGACTACAACGCGGGCGAAGTCGCGGGCAGAAGCAAGTCCTCAATAAATTGTGAAACGGGTGTGGCTTAAAAGCTTTTATCTACACTCATGGTATAAACCCTCTATTATTAAAATAGCTTCTAGTTATAATATTATCGATGATTCATACCTGTTGCACGCCTCACTATATCCTGTACTAGTTATACATAGGCTGTATATAGGCTCGCATGTTGCCAATCGTTACTAAATAACGTTACGTACGTATAGTTTGAAAAAGCTTCCAAGTTCCAATGCCTATTGAACGTGAATTACTTTATAAGTTAAACGCTTTTATTTAGATTGTGTAATTACTGGCATGTTAAAGTAGAATATTATTTGAAAAAGGTATGAAAGAAATATCATAGCGACAAAGCTTGCAGAGTAAAGGCATAAGCACATATATCACTGTATCAACTCGAGCCATTCAGTATTCTTTATATGAAACTCCCTACTGCAACGCACACTAATCGGAGTCGTAACGTAATCGCTTCGTCTCGGGACAAGCTCACGAA
The DNA here is from genome assembly GCA_963669345.1 of Gortyna flavago. Lineage (NCBI taxonomy): Eukaryota > Metazoa > Arthropoda > Insecta > Lepidoptera > Noctuidae > Gortyna > Gortyna flavago. Next base: position 2,221,401 of record OY770139.1, read on the forward strand.
CCGCGGTGCGGTGCGTGGTAAACTTGCAGTTCCCGCGCTTACGGCTCGTTGTCCCCGCGCTTACGGCTCGTTGTCCCCGCGCTTACGTCTCTCCGTACCCGAGCTTACGTCTCTTCGTCCACCCTCGCCCCTCTCATCCCTCCGGCAGCCCGCCTGCAGCACCATCAACCAGCGGTCGGCGAGCCGTAAACGCGGCGTCACCTAGCCGTAGCCAAGTCGACGTATTGGAGCTGCTGATTACGTGCTTACGTTAGGTTGATGCCTGTTTGACGGCGAGGCGAAAGGCGATACGGAGACGATCCCTTTCCGCGTTGATATATGTGCTATGATCTTAAGCAATCTGTAGTGGCAGCGGCCGGGCCATGTTTGTCCAAGGACCGATGGCCGTGGAGCATATTAATCCTGAAGTGGAGACCGCATATCGGCAATCGAAGTATTGGACTCCCCCGCTAGATGAACCGATGTACTTAAAAAGGTGGCTGGGACAGGCTGGATGCGGATGGATGTGGTATTAATGAGCCCACTAAAAGTACCTAACCATACGGGACACAAAACATCTTTCGCAGAAAAGTATGACAAATTAGCATTTCCATTCAACGTGGCAATGCTGTCAGTCTTCTGGGCACGTTTCCGAATGACGGCGATGCGAACGAGTACTTCGACGCCGTGTCCTTTTGTTTTTATTTGTATATTTAGTTAATTAGTCTACAGTGCGGCCGTCGAGGGAATGCGTTCTTGACACCTCTCAGATTCATACAAACGAACACGTGTTTTGCTAATTTGATCTTTATTAGCTACTAAAATAGTCACACTGACTGTAGTGTAAATATTTAGTTGCTTTACGTTTTGTATATAAATATTTTAATGTCTAAGTACTTAATTCCTATAAAAAGTTTTAGAATGAAGTCTTAATAAAATTACTAAAGATTTCCAAGGTTTGTTTCAGAAAACCTGGATCAGTAAGTCAGCTTTGTTCGCATTAGTTGTTGCAATTAATTGATTACTTGACTTAATTAACGTTCAAATCAGTTAATTAACATAACATTTCACTATTACCTAATGTCCTCCAGGCATTTCGAGATCGACCGTCGACTCGTAAATGCTTGGAGGAGCTACAGGTTCAAGAAAGCGCTACTTTATGTTACCACCGTAAAACCCGCAACTGCTAAATATTTCAACCGTAATAATTCTCCAGCCATACAGTCTGTAATATCCCAACAGTACTCTAATGGCATTTGCATCGGTTGTGATATGCGCACGCGCAAGTGAGGCGTTGCGCCAGCGCCGCTCCAGTTACGGCGTCACGCGACACCGAGAATTCCGCGAAACTGTTAGTTGAGTTAAATGTTTGTTATGATAGACGTTCGTCACGTCTTATTCGTATACCCAATAATTTACCGTTTGACTTCGATTGTAGCTCTTGTATAACAATAACCTTGCTAGTTGATGCTTATATAAGTTAATGGATGTAGTTGTTCCCGGAAACATTTTTGAACTATAAAAAACCCTTCACTCAGGTAAGAACAACTACGCAGAAGAGTTGATTTGAGCTAAGAAGGGTCGGTTCGTCATTAGGTAGTGTAAAATCCTGTTGATTCCAAATTTATGTTGAATATATCACTTCACTGGCTCACTACCACACCAAGCGCCATCGTATATTCCTGCCTCACTTTGTCCGTTTCCCGCCATTCCTCGTGACTGACAGATGACATAAGTGACAGCAGCTACCCCGCTTGTGTGAATGAGACAAGATACCTACAGGTAGGATAGGAAATATTAGGAATCCTCTTTTAAACATTTGTCAATAGTGACTGAAAGCAACATGCTGCGTCGACCCTGAATAAATTGAAGTGAGGGCAGGAATGTGATGACATGTTTAAAGTTCATTTTGGAAACATTATGATTCATAATGTTGAATCGTCAGATTTCTTCATCTAAGATAATGTTTCGTTTAAATGTATAATTCATGAAGTAGTGTACGTCATTCAAAGTTCTAGATAGTGAGTCATGCATAGGTAACGTAGTTATGTTCTAAGATTACCTAAGTATACGATGCATAGCGAAGGTTACAAGCGGTCAAGACCTGTATTCTACTGACGAGAATAAGGTAGCAGCAGGCACTGTGCCAAAACTCTACTCCCATAGAATACAAAACTCACGTTCCTATCACAAAAACCCATTACGCCAAATACCATAGAATCTCTCCTCACGAAACACAATTTCTTTCCCCATACAACAATTAAAATTCAAATTCGAAGGTCCAGGCATCCCTTACGACACCCACTTGACACTATAACGTGTCGTGATTGCAACTCGGTGTTAACACGCTTTTGCGAAATATTTGTGACCTTTCGACGACACATGGTAGCAAAATTGTATTTGCGGTTTTGTGAATGACAGTTCGATATATATCATCTTTGAACAGCCCGTTCATAGCTATTTTACCTCTGACGAGAATAAAGTTCACAATGATTTTGACAGACTTGTCTGTGGCAGCAACCTAATAGCAACCTTATATGAATGAGAATATAGATCACTATGAGTTGGAAAGTGATGCAAAATCAGAGGTTAAAGGATATTTTTAATTCTAAGAATTTTTATTTGTTTCGGTTTTCCTTGACATTTTTGCGGGATTGAGGTCTTGTCGTTGATGACTTAAGGATTAAATAACAGGCTTAGGTGGAACTATCCTTGTGGTCTAGTGGCCTGGCATATTAGCTGTAAGAAGGATGAGGGGTGTTATGTCTAAGAATCACTCAGATCCCAAATAGGAGCAAACGACTTCGAGCAAGCACAGAAGGAGACTCCAAGATACACTGGAGTCCTTTATATAGAACTGGCCACAGATGGCAGCAGACAGCCCAGAGACAAGTGAAAGGAGGGTAGGCAATCACTGAAGACGCAAACCATCATCATCATCTGTCTACCTAGCCTTTTCTCTACTATGTTGGGGTTGGCTTTCAACATAACGAGATGCAGCTGAATACCAGTAATTTACATATTCCACTGAAGGCGCAAATGCAAAACAAAAAAAGCCAAGAAAAAAAAACAACATTTTGAGATGTATGTTTGCGCCACTTGGCATCAATTACTAGCAGTGGACTGCAAAAAAATATTTAATAAAATGTTAATTTCTGTAAGTAGATCTATTAGGACACTTGCACGTCAATATTTTGTTGGTCAATATTTTCAAACTAGATATTAATATTTTTGGCGCCGGCATTTCCTAGCGGACCGATCCCTGAGAAGGAATATCGAAACGAACTCATAGGTCATGATCTCGTTTAAAGTCCAAACATTATATTATAAAGATTTTATGTAAGTCTAACAATGCAGGGCCATGTCAGCCAACATCCTGAAATAACGACCTTATTATTAACTAATAAGGCGTAGGTCACCACATATTTATAACATTACAAACCCAACACGCAATGAATCGCGTCCACTGGCCTTGCCCCGCGGCTCCTGTTACATTTTTATTGCATTATGTCATTGATATACCTACCTACTGTGGCACTTTTAATTATACTCTGTGGTTCTAAGACTAGCACTCGTATGTTGGTTTGCGGATGTTGAAGTTTTTTATGTATGTATGTTTGGTATTAGAAAGAAAAACCCAGTGTTATTGAGATGGAACTGAGATATCAATAGACGTCATAAGATCCAGATAAAGGAGCACCTTAGAAACTTTTTTAGTGAAAAAAACAGACAAACGTTACTGTTAAGGATAGCCTGTATCATCCCACTGCTGGGCAAAGGTCTCTCCCCATGACCTCCAGCTCTTTCGATCCAGGGCTAAAGTGGACCACTGGTCGTTTGTTTTGTCCAGCTCGTCCCGCCGCGCGCCGACTTCGACGGGAAAAAGCGTAATCGGTCGTAGAAAACATACACGTCGACTTGAGAACCTCCTCCTTTTTTTCATTGGCTGAAAAGAAAACCTTCATCATCATCCAGAGTCCAACTTTATCCACTACTGGGTATAAGCTTCTTTTTGTTTTGGCAAAAAAAAAAACATTTTTTTTAACACAACACTTCAAAATATAACGCATAGTTTCATTGAAAGGTTAGGCAGAGGTGTCCCTACACATCCACATTTTGACAGTTATGTTTAAGCTCCATGTAATAGGGGGCCAATTGCCGTCCACAGGGCACAAATAGTTACTAGTTTAGTTTAGTTGGGGCTAGTATTTTTTTAGTATTTTACAAAAACATTCAAGGTAATAAAAATATCAGCAATGTAACTTTCTCGAAATACTCTGGTTGTCCTAATAGAAGCTATGCGGAAGTCATGGCAGTTGCATAGCGAAACGTGCCTGAATTAATTAACTTGGCAAGTAAAAAAATTGGCTAAATCAGTAATGCCCATTACCACACTAGGAGACACCTAAATAAATGCCTAAATTAAAACGCACTTTTGGATTATACAGGATTGGAAGATGGGTGCAAAGCTTTAAGGCGAAGATAGTACAGACAATTTAGAACCAAGGTTGTCTTAGACGAAATCTTACCAATTTTTTTATTTTTTATTAATTTATTCCCAAAATTTTAAGTAAACTGCTTATTTATGGCCAAATTGATTGGTTAATGAATTTACTTTTATTTTATTTTATTAAAGTAATGTGTAAGCAATATATCAAAGCATGTTTTAGGCCTCTGTGTCATTAGACATAAAAAAACATAAAAAATTTTTACAAATTACATATCTGGCGAAATGTGGGTGTGTACTATAAGCACACCTCTGCCCAACCTTTCGGCCAAATAAGGCGTGATGTTATGTTATTAAAAAAGAATAGAGTTTGTGACTTCATACAACGTGTTTTTTTATATCCCATAACTCTAGGATTATAAGTAAAAATAATACAAAAAGTCCTAGAATGCATAGTTTCGAAGATATTAGGTATCATCGTTTATCTAACTTTCATTGATAAATACACACATCAAAAGTGTCTAGGGATCAAGCATTTTTATGCGGATTTCTTGAGATTGAGATGTGGCTTTGTAATAAATTTATGATTTTATAAATTTATATGGATCCTTTTTGGTGCATTTCATAATTTGAATCAGGAACTGTGAATCAAATTCGAGTAAAAGATGAAAATCAGCTGTCAAAATTTTCCCTATAAAAACATACAACGCATTGAAGACATTATTAGTGCTACTGTTTCCCTACTACTGATTAAAACCAACGTTATTATGGAGCGGCGACGTCATTTAAGCAGGGAAGAAATGCTCAGAGCCGTGGGAATGATAGAAGCTGGTTCCCGGCAACGTACTGTGGCTTTAGCTCTGAATACAAGTCAGAGTGTTATCAGTCGACTTTGGACACGTTACCGAAGCACTGGTACCGTGGCTGAGCGCCATGGAGGACGGTATCGCTGCACCACACGGAGACAAGACCGATACATTCAAATCTTAACTCGAAGAGCTCCAACAATAACCGCCATGATGTTAGCCGTGAGGCTTCATCACTCTTCAGGGAACTTAATTAGCGACCAAACAGTCAGAAACCGCTTGCATGAAGTGAACCTTCATTCCCGAAGACCGCTACGGGTACCACCTATAGCAATGCACAATCGTAGGATTCGATATCAATGGGCTCTTGAACACAGAAATTGGGCAGAAGAACAATGGCGTTTCGTGTGCTTTTCTGATGAGTCTCGTTTTGGTATGAGACCGGATACAAGACGTATACGACACTGGAGAACCCCTGGACGCCAACAGCGATTAAAATCCTGCCAGGAAGTCCATCCTTATAGTGGTGGAACCATCATGGTATGGGCGGGTATTTGGATCGGCGGAAGAACTGAGTTGATTTGGATCAGAGGCAACCTCAACGCTCAAATTTATGCTGAGACGATTGTATCAGACGTCATCGTTCCTCTACAAGTGCAAATCGGTCCCTTATTTCAGTTAATGCATGATAATGCACGACCGCACACCGCAAGAGTTGTAAGACAGACTCTCGCCGCAGCTAACATCAATGTCCTGCCCTGGCCTGCTCAGTCGCCAGACTTGAACCCGATTGAGCATGCATGGGATATGCTACAGAGAAGAGCTCTGCCGAATATGAAGGGTATCCAGTCGCAAGAAGACCTTTTTTTGTTGTTGCAACGAACATGGGCGGCCATTCCACAGCGTGATTTGGATGAACTCATTTTGAGTATGCCAAACCGATGTTCTTGTGTTGTTAGTGTTCGCGGTAGAAACACGGATTATTAATTGTTTAAGTTACCCAATAAAATTTTAAAGAAAACTGTTATTTCAGTCTTTTTTTCGAACTTTTGTGTTAGTGGTTCAAATGTCAAAAATCCCTTTATTAGGAAAATGGCAAATTTCTTTATTAATGCAAATGTGACTTGGTTTATCGTTACTGTGACAAACGAAAACACTTTATTTGATGAATCCTTAAAGAAAATTTTAATTAATATCAATCAGGAGAAAAGTTATTGCAAAAATATATGTTGATCCCTAGACACTTTTGATGTGTGTACGAGTAATTCATTTTCATTCAAACCAATCATTCATATTTAAAGCTAAGAAAATGCGACGTTGTCATAATTTACGTAACATCAATAATCACGTTACATTAATAATCTTGATTTTGTCGAATTATTTTGTTTGAACAATCAAACAAAAAAACTAAAAATTGAGAAATAATTCATATATGCCAGTTAATTCTTTGTTAAGGTCTCATTAATATTCCTCGAGTTATGGGATATCAAAAAAACACCTTGTATATAATATCTACGTTTCAAAATCTATTCCTCCAATCCGCAGTCACGCTGCAATACCATCTAGATCAAAAAAGAAATAACAAGTTACGCGCAAATAATTGAATTGTACACAATTATCTTCTAAAAATAGTCGAGAGTGGCTGTCGGTAGCTCCATAATACAGTCGGCAAAAGAAATAAGTGTGCAGGTAGAGCTACAGTTACTTTTAATCCAGCAAGAGCTTATAATCAAGTTATTGAGATCGCTCATCTGATATTTAAAATGTTATTTAATGGCACTAAGTCACGGGCACAGCTAGTTAATTAAATTTAATTTATATACCTAATAAATAATTATCCTGATAAGGAGCATGGATGGCGGGAGGCTGATCTAAAAAAATTAATATAGTGACAATGGCACAACACTTCTAACCCAAATCCACTCAGTACTACAGCACGACAGCGACAGAGCCTTTAACGCAAGAGTGAACAAGAATCTTCTGGGCATGTTCGTGAAAAACTTGGTAGAGTGAGCTGTCAATCCATAGCATCAAGTGGAATGACAGGTCACTCAGTTCAATTCGGCTGTTTTTTTCGTGGTAAGTTTTTACAGAATAGTTCGGCAGGCCCATCCCATAATAATAATAAAAAAACTAAAGTAAAAACCTGCACCATTTAAGTCGTAAGTCTATTTCTTGCCTGTACACAAAAGCTTTCGCCAACTGTACATCTAGTAATAGTTGCTCTGTGACGTCACCAGCGCAGGCGCAACTGGCAGGTGGATGCCAGCGGGTTCCGGTTCACTCTCACTTTCATTACACACTCGCTTGTCTATGTTATTGACTCCGTGAGTGAGTTCGCAAATTGTGGGTGTGTGGTCATTGTCTTGTACGATAATTATTATCTTGGCAGGTAGTGGAATAAATAAAAAATTTATATAATTTGATTTGTGTATTGTGGTTTTACCAGTTTTTTCCAGTCCAAGACCTGACGTAGTCTGTAGTCAGGAATTGTAAATGATATCTATTGACGAGAAATTTCCCTACGTGTTGTCGATAAAGAGAAAAGTTCCCAGAGCAGGAATTTTTCCTAAAAATTTACTAAAAGATGCTTGTTTTGAGTGATCAAAGAAGAATTAACTGTGCTACCTACGTATGCTTGCCCAACTTTTGGCTTAAGAAGACAAATCCACCAAGGGAGGGCAAATCAAGAAACTGTACTAGCCAATTTAGGCATAGGTAGGCAGGACCCAGGGGTGACAGTCCAGTTACAGGGAAGAGAAGCTGCCCCTCTACCCGCCTTCAGAACGCGCAGTTATGCTAAGTAATTCTAAAGTAAGAAAGGAATGTTATTCCATATTCATCGCCAGCTCTATAGAGAGTACTTTGCATTTCTATAAATACATTATAAGACTTGAAACAGTTGCATTCATAGCCCCTTTGCCCCACTGAGAGTTCCTGTCTCATGCATACATGATATACATTGAGTACGCATGTCGGTACTCTATCCACATACGGAAATTTAGACCATGCTACCAAAAAAAGCAGACTCGCAGTTACGACTGGACTGTCCGGGTCAACCGGTAATTTTCATAAGGGATAGATATTTCAATCATAGGTTTCTTGAATTATATTTATAGAAATAAAATATATTCGCTACTGGGTAAGCATCTCCTCCATAGGTACTTGTACACACAGCTACACATCAAGCTATACATAACCAGTATAAGCTGACTTCTGATTGCACGAAAAACCTATACAATGCGAGGTCAGCTAAAACTGGAAATGTATAGCTTGAAGTGTAGCCGTGTGTACCTAATACACTTTGGAATGGGCAACTTGCTTCATATTTTCTGACTAACCAACTCTTTGACAATTCAAAACTGCCTGTAAAAATTGTTTATTTGAAATATGCTTTGAGTTTGAGTTTGTATTATCAAAGCCTTCACGTAATTCACCAACGAATACCTAAAACCACATTATAACATCGATTATAAATCGATTAAAACATCGATATAGAATATTCAATTTGTCACCGTCCAAATCACCAAGCACAAGCTATCAAGGTCAATTACATCACGTAGTTTTTCGATCACTGGTCAGGGTCAACTTAGAGCATCTACATGATAAATTAGATTATTTTAACAAACTAAACATGTACTTAGTCGATAAATCGTCTCGATGCACAATCGTTTCCGAATTAGAGGCTGAATAACAAGTGTGTCCTTGCCTCGGAAAAAAATAGCGAATGGTGCATTGTTTATGCGTTGTCAATGTTATTTAAATATAGCATTGATCCTTGTTTTACTGTTTTAATTTAAATTATATTACCTAACCAAATTGTAAACATTCCTTAGGAATGTAACGGGACCAAAAATATATTATAATTTTTTTTTCTGCCATTATCTAATTGATTAGTAAGTATTTCCTATGGCAATTAAAAATGACATAAATTTTATGAAATAAACCGGTCTCTTTATAGATTCCACATCATTTATTAACATCAATGAAATTGATACCAGAGCAAATAAATATCATAAATTAGCAAATTCAAATTCAAAGTAGATTTGAAAAATGTGACGTTGTATAACTCAAACTCAAAGCATTTATTTCAATTAAACCATTTACAGGCACTTTTGAATTGTCAATAGGTCAGTCAGAAAATATGAAGCTAGTTGCCCATTCCAAAGCGTAGGTACCTATGGAGAAGAACGGGCAAGAAACTCCATGGACACTCTTTTAAATTATATTTTACAAAAATATTAGTTACATCATTAATGTTGAATTTATAATTATATGTGAGAACGATGTAAAAAAAAAATATACGTACGCGTTAAAGTGTCCAGAGTACAGCAAATAGTACTTAACAAAGCAATAATCCAAAAGTAAAATAATTAAAAATAAGCCGAGGCAGCCAAGTGATGACCAGTCCCAACTGACGGCGCCCGTTCACGAACATGACGCATAGATCAGCACCATTCAGCTCAACCATTTTGAAGGGAGCTAAATGATCCAACACACACGCCACCGTTAGCGAGACATTTTAGTGAGCTACTATCAGCCGCCAGGGCACATTCAAGTCAATGAAAGACATTATTATCATTACCCGGTAAATGGTAGCACTACAGTACATAGAACTCACATTTGTGCTATGCAATTATACAATATAAAGGAAATTGAGTTTATACAATGCAAAGACAGTCTTACAATCTTCAACAGCTCCAACAGTATTTTCAAGAGTTAATCAATTAGTTGTGGTTGTGGAGCCGGACCAGCATTGAGCCAGGCATCTTTATCAACGATGTAATCCCCTAACTTATAATATGCCTGCCTGCATAGTGTGCGTTTTATACAAGACTTGAATTTTGTCTCATTCAGTTGAAGAATAGCTTAGCTATAGCTTTGCCTACCCCCATGAAAGAAAAATGAAGAACTTGTAAAAAAAATTATATACATTTTTATTTCTCTTTTCGAACCTTATAAACATTTACTGTTTTTAATCTCTGCACAAAGCTCAAGTGAAACTTTAATAGCATGTATTAATCATAGCTTTCACGAGAGTTTTGAAGGCAAGCAAATAGATAATAAGAAAGGTTGAACATTGACAAATGAGTTCAAGTATCGTGTTATGAAGGTAGGTGTCGAGATCAGCTGATACGTTAGAGAAAAGCCAGGAAAGAAATTAAATAGATTCGATTCGATTACAATAACTTTTATGTAAATTATAGAGGTTCACAGGGTGTTAGGTTTACTCATCCTCCACAGAAAAACGACGATCCTCCACCCAGACAGGTATCGTGTCAGGTGGGCCACTGCCAGACAATTGATGTCGGGATGTTGTATATGCTTGTTGCGCGGTAAACTCTACTTGCGCGATGCAGGATTTTGCGTGACGTCAATGTGATGCGTAGTTCACATATGGCGATGTAGATGCCGCCACAAAATAACTATCTACCTTTATAGTTACTTAATTATGTAGTATGTTAAATTCGCTATTAAAGTCGGAGCATGGATGCTGAAATGACTTATGCATTCTGACAGCCTGCTTCTAGACTTATTTTATTTTTAATAAATTATCCATCAGTAATGGCTACACAACCCACACAGTAATTACTGTGATAAGTATGCAATCACAATTAAATTAGGTTATTTGTAGCATGGAATTCTTTTTAGATTTATGTTTCGAAATTCTTAATCAGATTTCAAAAGAAACTTTATTTTTTTTTATCATTATCCGCCACTTTGAGCACGAAATAAAAATAAAAGCATTATTCGAACAATTATTATTATTTCAAAATCAGAACAGTGTCTACACGACACGCCAGCCCACAGACAATACAATACAAAGAGCCAGTTACAAAATTGCCATTGCTCAATGGATTTTTCGCACGCGGAGTATTCGTTCATAATAATACCAACTACAAATGATAATCAGCTTTAGGCTGTACAAAATAAGAAATCAACGTAAAAAAACAGGTTCTTGATTGACAATAAATCGACTAAAATATGTAATTAGAATCGTCACCAATGTAATCGATTTGCAAATGAATCGATCAATTGTTTTATACTTAATCAGTTTTCTTTTTCATGCGTTTTATGACGCAATCTTTGTTATCGGTCAATGGTTTATTGAGCCTTTACGCTTTTACTAAGTACTCTCGTTAAAGTAATACTTTAGTAGCTTAATTATGTAAATTAAAAGTGTTTAATGGGTTGCCCGTTTTATGCAGACATTTTGTAAGATTTGATTTGTTTTTTTTTTGTTGGAGATTGGAGAGCATGAGGTTCGATTCTGGTGTGGGCAAAGTGTCATTAGGTTTATCTATCTGGAATTCCTCAGAATTAGCCCGGAGGGTTGGTGGCAATAGGTTTGCTCCGTTACATGGGACTTAAACATAACTGGCTCAATGAATTATGTAAATTTGTAAGATGTAAAACAGGCCGGTAATCTGCCAAACTAAAACTTCAAGTGCGTAAAGTCCACTCAATAAAAAAAATCCGACTTCATCTCAAGGACTAAAAACGTACGGTCTATTGCCTAGGTGTTCTTTGGCTGCTTATTAGCCCTTAAGATGTGTCAACACAATGGGATTGACATTGTCGCATAAGCTTACAAAAATCACTGATATAAATAAAGATTTAAAAAAAAAAACAACTAACCTTTGGAATTTGAGAAATATCTACTTACCATAGATAAATGCATCTTCATGACTGTTATCACATGAAGTCTTTCTCAAAATCAGTATCCATGGTCATGAATAAAGATTAAAAAAAAACTCAAAATCAACAAACGTCACGTTTTTTTTTAAAGTTCAAGTTGAAGGGTTTTCGCTACTTTGTATGTGCGTGTTTCTTATGTTTTTTTTTTAAATGATATTTGCGATTTGTTTATGCAGAATAAACAAATCTTCTTTCTTCGAAACATATGTAAAGTTTTAGTAATATCATAATATGGTGACAACGACCTAAAAATAAAATATAAGACTAACAATTTCATACCACGCGACAAGAATATAAATTGCATTGTCAAATCGCGACATACGACAATCTAGTTTCAATATTCAATTAAAAACAAATCTAGATTGGCGGCCATTTTAAATGATTTTATATCAGTCACAGTCAATGACTGTAGGAAATGCCATTTCATACGTATACCAATCATTAGCCGCGTGCTGTAATTATTTGTTTTATTATTATGTGTTGATGATAGAAAGTCGTTTCCTTTGAGTTAATTTAATTATTTATAGCATTCTTGATGCATTGTATAGTCCCATTAAAATAGGGGGCTGCATCAAGCCCAGGGCTACTAGACCAATGCAGTCAAATACAATATTTTTATCAACTTCCCTGATATTGTTATAACGTTGTTGTAAGTACTTATTCTTACGAGAAGGCCTCATGGACACTGGATTCCATCAATGTTTACAGCATACGTACCTAAAAAAATAAAAACATAACATAAGTTTTTTAACAATAAGAAAATCATCGCTTTTTTTATTCATAACACGTGTAATTTTCAAACAATTTTTATTCTTATGTTATTAGGACCACAAATACAACAGATTTACAAAACCAATTTGCATCTTCAACGCTTCATTATCAAAACAATAGAAACAAAAACAAATCATACATTCGTAACCGCCAATCAAATCCTTCGATTTTGAAAATGGAAAGCCCATTTGGGCGCGGTCGGCTCATCTCGACCGCGCCCTATTACATCACTTAGTAATTTCGCTTTCTACTACGTAATTTCGTTAACATGAGTTGTCCAATACAGGTGTTTGGTCATTTAAAAAAAACTTGATTTTATCATGATTAAATTCAAGTCAAATATAAGAATTACGTAATGACCCTAATTTACGAATGAAAACTTGTTTTGCGTCAGCCTTGTTATATTAAAAATAATCGACTAATTTGACAGGTGACAATCGGCTACTTTATTCAACAATGTGTCAAATTACAGATTTATCTAACAAAATACTGTTGTATGGCAATCTTTAAATCTTTTTAACCTAATAAATACATTTGCAATAGTAACTTACTTTTACTCTACTCATAATAAAATTCCTTTTGAAACGGGATTTCCAGCTCATCCCAAAAAGGGCAAACCAGAAAAGCACAGACAACATACTTCTGCATACCTCTATCTGAGCTGCATACAGTTGAAAAGAAAAAAACAAATACCACAGATGCGGAACTTTAAACGCGAACCTTTTGGTACTTCCACATTAAAATTTCAAAGCGTTGAAATTAACCCATAAAAAGCCACAGTAGCTGTAGTAATTAGCTGAAGGACTAAATAAGGATAAGTATCAAAACATTGCAACAGTTTTTCTTATAGGCTGAATGGTACTAAGGGGACCCTTTTTTTTTTAAGGATGGGAAATCATCAACTGACCCCTCCCGCTCTGGGTGGAGCGGAAGGGAGTGTCTGCAGACTCTTACTGACTAAAACTTAGGGGACCCTTAAAAAGTAGATAATAAAGACGGCTATGTCTGAATAGTGATGAGTGAGTGAGGGGCCCGTGGCTAAATAATAACAGCCGCACAGGTCGATCGATCAGGTTAAGCTACGCTTGCCGCGGTTGGTCTGTGGATGGGTGACCATCTTTACATATCGAGACCCCTCCGTGCCTCGGAAAGCACGTTAAGCCGGTGGTCCCGGCTGTCATTCGTAGATCTTTGACAGTCGTTACGGGTAGTCAGAAGCCCGAAAGTCTGACAACCAGTCTTACCAAGGGGTATCGTATTACCCAGTAACTGGGTTGTGGAGGTCAGATAGGCAGTCGCTCCATGTAAAATACTGGTATTCAGCTGCATCCGGTTAGACTGGAAGCCGACCCCAACATAGTTGGGAAAAGGCTAGGCAGATGATGATGTCTGAATAGTGATGCGACGCTTACACATAGATAATAAGAACTGTGTGCAATGCTGTCTTCGTGTTTAGGGACATCACTATGCGGGTCGAATTGCGAAATGTGTGGTGTAAGTGACACGAGAATAAAGTTTTTATAGAGGCCCTGATTTATACTAGTTTGACTACCTATAACAATCTAATGAATGTAGTAAGAATCAGTGAAAATCGCAGCAAAAACGAAACACATAAATCTTTGCAATCTACGCAAATGAGAAAAATAAAAACTGGTTTTTCTTTTAAATGCTTTCACGGAAATAGTGTTACATGATTCCTTATGCGTCCCAAAAAGGTCTGATGCCTGTCTATGGTTTGATTACGAAGAAGTCTTCATTCCTTAATCTTATTACCCTAGAAACTGGATTTACTCTCGATTAACTTTTCGATAGGATTTCTGTAACATCTTATGTTGAAGGTATACCTTTTTTCGTACAAGGAAGTCGGCTTAAGTTAATTATATCACCGAACTTCATTTAACAAAATTTTGTTTTGCATGCGGCAGTGGCCCAACATAGGCCACAGAATAGACAATAGATAATAATACTGTGCTTAAGTGCCGTTCAATCAAGTGCGGTCTCTATCAAAAAGTACTCTGTGAGTGCGGTTGAAGTCAGTGTTTTGAGTGGAATGCCTGTTATTTTCGACAAACATTTGATTAAGGAAGACAATGCCAAAAAATTATAGATTTCCCTAGTGTAGAAAAATAATAAAGTTTGAGTTTTTCATGAGTTGATTCATCATTTTAAGCAACTGACAAATAGTCGGTCGGTAGAGCTATCGAAGCCATCCATACTACCATACTAATTTTATAAATACGAAAGTAACTCTGTCTGTTTGTCTGTATGTTACCTTTTCACGCCTAAACCACTCAACGGATTTCGATGATTGCATCCCGGGGAAGGACATAGGATAGTTTTTATCGACATACCTCGCGGGTGAAGCCGCGGGCCTAAGCTAGTCTCATATAAAGTTGCTTGTAAAATTGTGATATTCTGACGCAACTACTAAGGAATACTGAATTTAAGTAATTATTTATTTTTCTAACGAAATGCAATGCTGCTACTGCAACTGTCATATACAGAACAAAAAACAAAAAAAAATTAAAAAATCCAACAACTTAGTTGGTAGTCAATTTGCTTAACAATTAAGTTTCCCTGACATTACTTAGCGGATATTACAAACTCGCTTCAGCCTATAACTTATTGTCGTTTCGGTACTACCGAGTTTCAAAGAAGTGAATCATTGGTATTCTGACTGCAGCACAGTGCACAGTGCAGGGTTACCTCGATACTTCGATGTTATTGGCTAATTAAATGGCGCGTATACCTAGCTTTCGTAATTAGCCTCCAGCAGCGCCAAGTGTAGAAAATGGAAAGTTTCATAGTTGAATATTAAGCCTATTAAATTTTTACATAGAGGTGCAGTTGTTCATTTATGCTTAACAGTGAGTGTCAGAACTCAGTTTTTAATTAAAAACGTTCAAAATCTAGTCGCAATCTCATCTCAGCGACAATAAATTTCAAAAACTTTTCAAAAATATAGGTAGGTAGGCAAACTAGGTATTTTTGACAGATTGAGACTGAGATCAGACTGTAAACGTTCTTATAGAACGAAATTACGAGAATTTCCCCTCTGGTCTTTAGGATATACACTTTATAAAAATAAGATCGTTGACTATGTAGGTAAAAGGAACAGAGAGTACACCTGTGTTTGCGAACACACTTGTGAACTATATTATCTCCTGCGCAGCTGGCTAATCTCCGTTGAGATTGGCCACCGTGACCGAAATCGGTCATAAGGCTATTATTATTAAACAAAATCATCCCGGTGATTGTTTAAATTAAATAAATAATTAACATCATCATGAAATTGCAACATTATTAATGAGCGAAGATTACGAAGATTTATTGATTATTGAAGATTAGATTAGAAGACGTTATCACTGTCCCCGTGCTAGTTGTCGTTAAATTAGGGACAACGTGATCAGGCATCCATAAGCTGGTTGTAGACCGACAGGTAAGCTAAGTTAGTTTAGCTTACCTCAGCTATGTGAACTGGCGCTTGGCTACGGTCTTACCCCATGCGCCGAACTTACCCCAACATACTTTAATTCATGAAGGACACGTCAGAGAATCGAAAAACAAACTCAAGGAAAACAAACAACAACAAAATAAATATCGTTAAGATAAGGAAGGAAGTAAATATGAGACTTCAATAAATAATTATATTAATATCAACGGCCAGCGTCCAGTCCACTTAACATTCTATATTAAATATCAAAAGTTTAATCTGATAGGTTGACTTTTTCGTTTAAACAAACATAAAATATTCTTTAAGCATTTATGAAGCTTTCTTGAAAGGTTTGCCAATCAGGAACTTTGTAAAATGTTGTCGCGATACATCTATATCTATCTATACATATAATAAATCTGTAGACGAGACGTTTCTGTACATTGAAAATATTTCCAAAAAAAAAAAATAGTTGGGGTGTTAAAGGATAATCAACAGATGCCATTTCATCAATTTTTGGATTTTTTGTCTGTTTGTCTGTTTGTCGGTTTGTCGGTTTGTCTGTTTGTCTGTTTGGATGTGACAGATTATTGATTTGAACAGGGTCAACGTAAAAAGTACCAAACCAATACGGTTACTTTTTATACTCAAATATGGTGTAGAACTCGGAGCAGTTATTAGTTTTTATTTCATCGCAATCGGTTCACTCTATCAAAAGATATAATCAATTTAAAGTATTCTAGAAAAACTTTTTACGTTTTTTAGTAACACGTAACGACATCTATTGGCGCGATATAGTACCTACTAACGAAAACATATTGTTGTTGTGATGTGAATAATCACGTCCTATTAGTTTATGCTTACTTAAATGACGAAATAACACAGATACCTACTTATGTCTATGTTATTTTAAAAAGTAATGACAATGATTATAATATTAAACGAAATCGCTTTCCATTGATGATTTATTTAGTGGCGCCTGTGGCGCTAAAATAATTTTAAACAAAAAGTGAGGATAATGTAAGATAATAATAATTAATGTGGTGTTCTGAGCGATAGAGAAGTTAGATAATTATTGATATAGAAAGTTGAGTAACGCAGAGCGTTTTTTAACGAAGTTCTTATATGGAGCTTGCGGTAGGAGTTCTAAGGGAGAAATCGTCAAATAACGAAAAAGCGTTATGCCTCATTTTTCAAAGTAATAGGTAGATAGAGACACACATACAGAGAGAGAGAGAGCTATTTTTCATGGTTTCCGAGGATCCTGACCTCAGTCAGTGAGGTCAAAAAGAAAATCAAAGATGGCGGTTGCCTAAATTTTTAACTTTTTCGTCATGGGTGTCGTTTTCATGGTTTTCGAGGGTGCTGAAGTCGATAGTCAGGTCAAAATGAAAATCCAAGATGGTGGCTGCAATTTTTTTTTATCATGTTTGTCGTTTTCATGGTTTTTGAGGGTGCTGAAGTCGATAGTCAGGTCAAAATGAAAACCCAAGACGGCGGCTCCATCTTTTTTAAATGTTTTGTAATGGGTGTCGTTTTGATACTTTTCGAGGGTGCTGAAGCCGATAGTCAGGTCAACATGAAAATCCAAGATGGCGGCTGCAATTTTGTTTTGATTTTTTGTCATGGATGTCGTTTTCATAGATTTCAAAGGTGCTGAAGCCGATAGGCAGGTCAAAACGAAAATCCAAGACGGAGGTTGCAATATTTTTTTTATGGGTTTCGTTTTATTGGTTTTTGAGAGTGCTGAAGCCAATAGTGAGGTTAAAATGAAATTGTAACGGCTTACCCACCGTCGATTGGCTCATGAACCGTTGGTGAACATTATCTTTAAACCATTAACTGTTTTCCAAAGGACTTTTCACCCACGAACGTTTTGCCAACATATCTCTACGTCAGTGAATGCTTTACCCACAGAATGTTTTGACCAATAACTTTTCACCCAAAGAACAAGGCCAACAGACGCCGGGAAAGATGAAAGTAAAATAATAATAAGACGTAGTCCTTTATTTCTGTTAAAAGGGTATAAAGTAACCTAACCAAGCCTAACATCGGGGTGCCCTTTGCTCGCTTTGCTCGCTCACTTGAGCCGCCATCATCCCTTCGAACCCTACCTGTCCGAGTCGGGGTGCCCCAAGTCCCGAGCTCGCTTCGCTCGCCCTTGCATCCTTAGTTCTATTTGACATGGGTCAAATGTTCTTTGGGTGAAAAGTTATTGGTCAAAACATTCTGTTGGTTAAGCATTCACTGACGTAGAGTTCTGTTGGGGAAACGTTCGTGGGTCACAAGTCCTTTGGATGAAAAGTTAATGGTGTTGACCAACGGTTCATGGACCAATCGATTGTTGGTAAACCGTTTCAGTACTGGTTAAAATGAAAGTCCAAGATGGCGGCTGCAAATCGAAAAATTCGTAGTGTGTGTCGTTTTCATGGTTTTCGAGAGTGCTGAAGCCGATTGTGACGTCAAAATGAAAATCGAAGATGGCGGCTGCAATTTTCTTTTTCTTTTTTTATCATGTGTGTCGTTTTCATGGTTTTTAATATAAACATACACGACTTTGTGTGAAATAAAATAAAATACAACCGACTTACAAACACACTTCAAAGTGCAATAGACCTTTGGTTTCAGAAGTCTGTAATTTCTTGCCAACGCGCAACGTCTTCCCAAACTAAGGTTATTTTGCACTTTCTAGGGTTTTTTATGGAAGTCGGTTAAGTATATTTTATTGTAATTATCTTTACAATTTTTTTTCTGCTTTTCGGCAGTATAAGGTCTAAATCAAAATCATGTCTAAAGTTTTCATGGGTTTCATCTTCGTAGTTTAAATGGCGGCCGGTGTCAAATATAACCAAAGTTTAATGGGTTGCTTTTTACACGGGAAACTTTATGTAGAAGCTCTTACCATTAATGTATTCTTCCTTTTATCATCTAGATATCTCGATGCTTTATAAGGTCTAATATTGGTAGGTATATATGATATCTTCAATACCAAGTTAAGAAATTCTAAATTTACCACAGAGAAGAAACCAAGACTTAGAAAAACTAACTTCAAACTTCACCTACTAATCTCAGATATACTTTAGATAAAATGGTGATATGATTTTACAAGTTGGTATTCTAAGACAGACGCAAAATAAAATGGCTGTTTGGTTAGATAATCAGCCTCGAGCAGGCGCTTTTATTTTAATTTTTTCTCAAAAATCAAAGTGACACTTTGTCGCATTGTCATTATGAACCATGAAGACGCAGTGATTGCAGTCGAAAGGGCCGTGGTAGCGAACCCTAGGTAAGGAAAGCGTTACCAGGCAAGATCTGATGATTCTTCCTTTTCAATGAAGGAGTGGCAATTACACCTTTCCTAAGCGACACATTACCTGTTGTTTTCCGACATCCACGCGAACGAAGTCGCGGGCACAGCTAGTACCTAATATTTTTAAAGGAATAGGTAGTTTCACATTTTGACAGACACTACTTTGTTTTTGGATAGTATGAAATTAGAGAAATTCTTAGAATTCAGTTTACAACCACCTGCTAAGTTCAAAGAAAACTTAAACCATAAACAGCTGCGCTAAAAACAGTATTTAAACTAAAACAAATGACTTTATAAATAAATTCAAATTTAATTATAAAACAGAAAAAAAAATTGCAATTTCAAGACTACGAGGCTTTGGAGTACGTTGTATGTGTATATTTTGTCTTTTTTTTTGTAATGTGCGTTTTGTTTGTGCAGAATAAAGAATTTTTTTTTCTTTTCTTTTCTTGCTTTTAATGGGAAATATTTTAAGTACCCACATCTAGATAGGGAAGGACTCATAGGAAGTACCTAATAGTTAAGCCTATCATTTCATAACATTTTCATTGGAATTCGTCTTGGGGTTATGAAAAAAAAAACAGACATTTAACGCAATTTTGTACATAATTTAAAGCAATAATTTCACGCAATTATGACATTTAATAAGAATATTATAAAAGTGATAATAGGTTACAAAACAAAGTGACATAACAAGCTGCTCTGTCAATGGCGACCTCGATATTTGATTGGCCGATGGATTTATAACTTGTAGAATGTAGTTTTAGTAACAGATAGCCATTTTTTATTCGATATTTAGCAATAATAATATCTTTTTATCTATAATCTATAAGTTCTTAGTTGAAGACAATATTTTATCAATTTTAGTCGAGTAAAGTTTAAATTTTCCGGGTTTTGAAACTCGGAACGGAATCCGAAAATTCCTTAAGGCGCTTATATTACGGTGTCTAATTTAATTTCGGGTCTCGAGACACCTCTGCTAAACATCGTATATGAAGGTAGGTAGTTAAGATACGAACGAACCGTAGCAACCAGACAGACCAACAGAGAGCAACGCTACCTAAATTACCCTTTTTTTTTAAGGGTGGGAAATTATCAAATGACCCCTCCCGCTCTGCATGGATGGAGCGGAAGGGAGTGTTAGACCAGCCGCGGTAGACGCTCCGGGCATCGGGAGCCGCGTGACGACTCCCGGCCACCGTAGGCGCGGGCCTGCGGACGGCGAGTAATGGGTAGCTCGCCGTCCGATCAGGACCAGGCCCGTGCCGGACGGCGCGTATGTGTTCCACGCGCGCCTCAAAGAGATGTCAGCATCAAAGGAGGGGCCCGTTGGGGCCGAAGCCTGCCGGGGCAGCGGGATTGTCCGAAAGGGTTACCGCTGCCCCGGAACATAAAGGGCTAAGGAAGGAACACGGATGGGTTTTAGTCAGTAAGAGTCTGACACTCCCTTCCGCTCCACCCAGAGCGGGAGGGGTCATTTGATGATTTCCCATCCTAAAAAAAAAAAAAAAAAAGGGAGTTTTAGACTCTTACTGACTAAACCCATCCGTGTTCCTTCCTTAGCCCTTTATGTACCGGGGTAGCGGTAACCGTTTCAGACAATCCCGCTGCCCCGGCAGGCTTCGGCCCTGACAGGCCCCTTCTCTGATGCTCACATCTCTTTGAGGCGCGCGTGGAACACATACGCGCCGTCCGGCACGGGCCTGGTCCTGATTGGACGGTGAGCTACCCATTACTCTCCGTTCGCAGGCCCGCGCCTACGGTGGCCGGGAGTCGTCACGCGGCTCCCGACGCCCGGAGCGTCTCCCGCGGCGGCTGGGACGTGAGGCTCTGTCTCTCAACCATCCCGCCACCTCCACCTAAATTACCCTAGGATGATAACATCGTTTTTCCTAATTATGTTAATATTAGTGTTAAGGGTGTCAGTTACCCCGGTACAAAATCACTGCAAGTAGAATTTAGGTACCTACGGGTAAATCAATGGCATACATAAGAACACGTAATTCATACATAACGCTAAATATTTAATCTGTGGTAGCCCAGTGGTAACGGCCCCGAGTTACTAGCTGTAGATCGTGGGTTCGAACCCAACTAAGAACATTACTTTGGGTAAATAATTTTAATTTTGACGACACGGTTGGCGCAGTGGTTGAGCGATTGACTGCTGCGCAGCATGTCGCGGGTTCGATTTCCGCACGGAACAAATATTTTTGTACGACCTACAAGTATTTGTTCCGGGTCTGGGTAAAAAAATGTATATAAGTAGTTTATCAGCCATCTCGTTACCATAACACAAGCATTAGGTTGCTTAGCTTGGGACTAAATGGCGTTGTGTGAAATGTCCAAGGATATTATTATTATTATTATTATAATTTCATCACCGCTGCTCTCAAAACGATGAACGAAAGCATCGTCAGGAAACCGGCATGTCCTAGAACCAAAAAGTCGAAGACGTGACATCTTTCAACCCGCACTGGGCCCGCGTGGTAGATTACAGCCCACTCCCTCTCACAGAGAGGAGGCCTGTGTCCCAGCAGTGGGAACATTATAGGCTGATTATGCTACGTGCATCTGACGCAGCTTGCTTCGCTTCCGCTTGATACATTTCGATGACATATTTGTAATGTAACAACTATTATTTCTATCAACAATTTCTGTTTTATTTATTTCGGCGCATCTAAATTGTACCTTTGATTTCGATTGTTCAATTGTTTGATTCGCTTTCTCAACTTGTTATGAGTCTATAACAAACATGTGAATCAAAACTGTAAACAATAACAAAAAAATATTGCCCTTTGATCAATGCAGTATAATCAAACTATTTACATACCTACATGAACTCGCGCCTTCCTTTGGCAAAAATTATAGTATCTACCTAATAAAGCTGCATAAAGATTTGCTTGATTTCTGTCGATCGTTACTATTGTTGAACACCCTCACGATCAATAAGTTATGTCCAGCTTCTCAAAGTTCCTAACAAAAATAGGATTTCCATCGACATTTACTCGATTTAGTTAAATCACTCGTGTCGATCGTCACAAATCGAGCAAATGTACTTATGTATGTTATAGCTAGTCTCACCTTATGGGTGCAGACATAATAATTATCTTTAACTAGTTCACCCGACGAACTTCGTGCCGCCATCGAAATCAGTCAACCCGTTCTCGAGATATCATCAAAAAAGCCGTTCCATACAAAATGTATGAGAAAATGAATATTTTTTTTATTGAATTTTTCAGTGTTTTAATAGTTATTCTGCTTTATGTATGTTATTCGGGGCGGAGACAAATCCAACAAATCAAAAATCATCAAAATCGATCCAGCCGTTCTTGACTTATAAATGGTGTAACTAACCCGACTTTGTTTTTTGTTTATCTACTAGTTTGGAACCCCATCTGACTCTTATCCCTTTTCGACATGCCTCACTCCACAATACTCAAAAACCTTTGATATAAGCAAGCCTAAACAATTTCCCATGCTATTCGCGCCACTGATGATGCGTAACGTCTGTCGGCGCAAGCGCAGCTCGTGTCAATCAGTTTAACGGTAGATTTCACTCATTTTAGCATAATCGTGATAATTGTTGGCGCAAGAATACCCTTAGGTCATGTGTTGCCTCATTTTTGAAGCTACAGGTGAATAATTAGACAGTGGGTTGGGTAACACAATAGTTTGGTTTGCCAGGAAAAGTTTTGAAATGGGAACATAATATTGCAAGAGTGAACACAAGGACTACTATGCTTACTTTACCAAGAACTATTATTTTTATTCCACTTGGCTGCACCCTTGCTCGACAAGCCAGCCCGCGAGGCTGAGCAAGTAGCTTTAAACTCCCCAATTAAAAATAACCAGACCCAGCCTGACCATTGCTGTCCTCCCCTCAATGACTCACTAAGCCGAGGCCCGAACCCCACAGGGGGTGCCTAAGGGCGCCTAATTTAAATGAGCTACACTAAGGTGTAGCTCATTTAAATTAATATCCTTAGTTTGTAAGCCCTGGCTGGGGGCCTTAAAGTAATTTTTGGCCACCACAGGATAGTCCGGTTAAGCAGAAAGGCAACCTTAGCGAGTTGCAACTGCGAGTGGTCACGTCAAAAAAAAAAAACACTCGGCTGAAACAGACTGGATGCGGAAGGCGGAGGACAGGTTGCTGTGGCGCAGTCTGGGAGGGGAGGCCTATATCCAGCAGTACTGCGATAGTCTGAGTTGATTGATTGATTCATTATTTTTAATTTACTAACTAGTTTAGTTAGTAAACTAAAAAAAATAGTGGTCAAATCTTTCGTTACATTAGTAAAAAATAAGGTAAATAAAAAAAAAAACGTTACTCTTCATCATCATCTGCCTAGCCTTTCGCAACTATGTTGGGGTATAAATAAAGTTTTAGTTATAAGCTCGCTCCCTGTTACATGGATTTAAATTAATAATTAATACAGGTACACCTCTGCTTAACCCTTCTGGAAATACAGGCGTGATGGTATGTTATGTTGAGTTATAAAGTTATAGTTATAGTTCCTTGGGTCACAAAATATCAACAAAAATCTCAATCCATTGAAAACTGATTAATAAGAAGCTATTGCATTCAACAACGAGATGCAATTTTGTGCATTTTGAAACCATTATTTTTCAGCTTTCAATAATATTTTTTTCATCGTTTAAACTATCACAATAGTAAGTTTTCACTTTAATATTTATGGGCGATACTTAATGTAATATAGTTAAATCTGTACTGCAACGACTTCCCGTACCAATAAGGATTAGCACACATGACCGACTTCTGATCATAACTGTCGATGACTAAACGTACCTATTGTTATCAATATAATTTAATCACGCATTCAATTTGACTTAACTGTCACAACCTACAAAAATAACAGTTACTCCGTTAACACAAAAAAGCCACAGTCTAAACAAATCAGTTAATCAATGGTTACCTATTTAACTCAACTAAAATCAAAAGATGACAAGACACAGTTTCAAAACTATATCTATTGTATTACTGAACGCAAAAAGTTATAAAAATAAGAAGTGTTGAGTTAAACAATTTGTTTACAACAAATTCTAATGAATATCTTTCCTTCTCAGTGCGCGGGCGCAACCTCTTCACAGATCATTGACTGCGAAATCCATCAATGAGTTACTGTTGGAAATCTTTGAGGAAATGCTGCACGACTTGCAGGGTTATCGCGGAACTAAATAAAAGTAAAGTGTTTTGAACGTACTTCGCAAGAAATCAATATTTGTGTGACGAAATCAGAGGGGCAATTCTCGTAATTTTAAGAACGCTAACAGTCTGATCTCAGTCTTAATCTGTCAAAACACCTCTAATATCCCTACATTTTGACAAGTTTTTGACACCTGTTTGTCGCTGAGATGAGACGGCGACTAGATTTTGACCGTTATAAATTGCGAGCTTCGGAAAGCACGTTCAGTTACGTCAGTCGTTACAGGTAGGTCCCAAATATCTGACAACCAGTCTTACGTAACTGGGTTGTGGGGTCAGATAGACAGTCGATTCATATAGAGTACTGGTATCCAGCGGCGTCATATCATTAACCTACAGCATCAGCATATAAACACTGTCAGCCTAAAGCATTCCGCTGGACATAGGCCTCTAAATTGCACATCATTCAACTCGATTCTCGGCAACTCTCATCCAGTTGCTACCAGCCAACCTGCGAAGATCATTGCTCCACCTAGCCTGAAGGTGTCCTAATCGTCGTTCGTTTGTTTAATCCTAATTTTCTTTCTCATTGACAACCCTGCAATGACTCACTGCTTGTTACTAAGTAAAACAAGCCATCGAAACTTCTAACTGACCCTTTTGAAGGCAGCCTTTGTCTCGAGTTCTTTAGCTAATCTTTACAAATAGCAACCAATTCATTAAGTTAAGAAACAGGTAATACAAGTGATTGATGTCGTAATTAACAGTATGAGTATTATAAGCGGCTTTACTTTCTTTTTTAAGCGCTAGTGTAACGATGCTGAGATCAGATAAGATTTCGTAATTAAATTAGATGTTCCGGAAATCAGATGTAATTTTTTGAACTGGTATACAGAATTTGGAAAGATTTTGAAGCATACAATTTAATATTTACCTAATTCATTGAAATTACATGACGAGTCATGTAGTAAACTCAGCTGTATTTAGTAGATATACGATCAACACTCTGTTACCGATAAACAAGGTAACAGTATCCTCATTCTTTTCCTGACTCTTACCTTAGCGTACCTGAGTACCTGTACCTAACTGTCTCAATCTTTCATCCTTCTCGACACCTCTACAAAAAACCAATTCCCGGAACACCACCACAAATCTCAATAAAAATACAGTTCCTCGCAGAACCAGTAACAGTCACCCATAATATAAATCACTAGGCTCACAACGGACACGGAAGAGCCGCGACTTAGAGAGGATATCCACATTTCTATATAAAAATGTACCGCGAGTGTAACGCCCTGACAACTAACAAGTGGTCGGACTTGATCTACCGGTGTGGAACGGATGCTGTGGCTACTTGCGTTACTGATTGATATCGCGAGTTGATAATGACATCTACATGTAATAATCTTGAGATGTGAAGCAGTTCCATAACTGAGTGAATGTCAACTCAAAGCCTAACCACTGAAGAATTTCTTTTAGTCAAAAAATATTCCCTCAAGGGATAAGCAGAGTTGGGATAAGCAGAGTTGTGCAACATTTCATGTAAATTAACAAACAGTGAGAGCACTGGTGTGGTCGTGATTTCGAACCCAAGCAAGCACTTTACTTCGTGTAAATTATTTCATCATCACTGCTCTCAAAACGGTGAAGAATAACATTGTGGGGAAACCGGCATGTCCTAGAACCAAAAATTCGAAGACATATGGCATCTACCAACCCGCACTCGGCCCGCGTGGTGGATTACAGCCCACTCTCTCTCGAAGAGAGGAGGCTTGTGTCCCAGCAGTGGGAACATTATAGGATGATTATGAACAAAGAGGTACAAATCCAAAATACGTACTGAAAAAATATTGTGTACGTAGATCGCACAGGTCGATCAATCAGGTTAAGCTATGCTTGCCGCGGTTGGTCCGTGGATGGGTGACCATAATTACATTTTGAGCCCTTCCATGCCTCGGAAAGCACGTTAAGCCGTTGGTCCCGTCTGTCATTCGTGGAACTTTAGCAGTCGTTACGGTTCGACAGAACCCCGAAAGTCTGACAACCAGTCTTACCAAGGGGTATCTTATTACCCAATAACTAAATAGGTTGTTGAGGTCAGATAGGCAGTCGCTCCATGTAAAATACTCGTATTCAGCTGCATCCGGTTAGACTGGAAGCCGACCCCAACGTGATTAGGAAAAGGCTCAGCAGATGATGCTGTAGTGGCAGGAATCGGAAAATTTACAAATTACATAACTTCAATCCCTCTCACTTCTATTTCAATAATTTACATATTCAGCGTCCAATATAATAATTATAATTAATAACAGAACAGATTCCTTGGATGTGTTTCACAAGGCGTGAGTTCGGAACGCGGTGTGCGCAGGAGTTTCGGAGTCGCTATAGCCGCGTTCGATGTTTAAGAATATTGAGTTTTTTTGATACGTGAGATGGATGCTGAGGAAATTTATTAATCTCTAGTAACACGAGGTAAACAAGGTTAGCTTATGCCATGTTGTATCCTACGTTCGCAATAGTTTTCAGACATGTAAACAAACGTGTTTTTTACGAATAACTCAGTTAAACTGAAAAAAAGTTCAGTTTGCACTACTTTTCAATAATACATACTAGTCATTTTGAAATGATATATAAAGTTAATATTTGTCATCAATTTCCCCAACATAGTTGGGAAAATGCTAGGCAGATGATGATTTGTCATCAATTGGAAATAAGGAAATTTTAATAGACTATAGGTAGGTTGTCATTTTGTATAAATTAGGAATTTCTCAAGGCTGGTGACTATTATCGAAGAATTTCATGACCCATCGTATTTTAAAAAGAGCCATAATTCATAACAATATTCCATCAGCTCACCATCAGCTCCTGCCGGAAAAAGTGTGGGCCAAATAACACAGAATTTGTGCCCTGAGTCTGTGCGGCGGGGTCGCGGCAGGTCACGCAACAGGAGATGATGGGACGAACAGATTCTCTCGCTCGCTAACGATGGAAGGAGTGGAGGCATACCTTTGCCCAGGACAACGAAGGTTAGTAAAAAAACAGTTTTTAAAATTCGCCGAGAAGGATCTAAAAATTCTATAAGTAATTATCTACATACAGTTACACATATATCGTAACCATTTCCTTCATACTCTTCTTCAGAAGTTTCATCGTCAAATTCCCTTTCAGAAAAATTATGACGAGTTTCTTCTTGAATCAAGATATTATTGTAAAACCAGCCGAGCCTATCTGTGTTCTTAATTATGAACTTATTGGAGCGGAGCGCAGCCAGATTACTGGCAACCATTTTGTAGCTATAAAATCTAATAAAGTTAAAAAAGAAAGAAAAAAACCGGCCAAGTGCGAGTTGGACTCGCTCACGAAGGGTTCCGCACTACCATACAATATTTAATACTACATATTTGTTGTATATAAATATTTATTTTATTCTGTTTTTAGTATTTGTTGTTATAGCGGCAACAGAAATACACATTCTGTTAAAATTTCAACTGTCTAGCTATCACGGTTCATGAGATACAACCTGGTGACAGACAGACAGACAGACAAACAGACAGACAGACAGACAGACCGAGACCGAGACCGAGTCTTAGTAATAGGGTCCCGTTTTTATCTTTTGGGTACGGAACCCTAAAAAAGATGCTGAGAGCACAAGAAAGTGATTCACGCAAAGGTGAATAAAATCTTTTTTATATTGTTTTGTTGGTGACTTTTTTTTTGTAGGTGTTGTAATGGAGTTATGATTATACTTCAAAACAATTTTGGGTTCAATTTATCATTTTGTGGTGAATTAAAAACCAGAGACTATGTTATTGGATTTATTTACATGAGAAATACTTATCGGAATCATATAAAACTAAGGTGACGAAAGAAACGATGGATGGACTGTGTGAAAGATGGTAATTATAGCTCGAAAGGAACTTCCGAAATTACTAGTAGCGAAGTATGTGACTTCTGCAAAGCAGGACCTCCTGCCGACTCTGACCAACACCTTTTAATTTTAAGATTAGTTCACTAGCAGCTCTTACAATAACATTATAAATGCAACTCGAAATTGGCTAGGTTTATAGCATAGACTTTTATAAAAAGATCTACTCCGCGCCACGCATATCGAAAGTAAAGCACAGTAAGTATGCCGGGACCGCTTGTACAAACACGCCCTACGCTCATATTTACATCATAGTATGCCGACCGGCCGCCATTACGTGATACGACAGCGTCAATCGTCAATCACGCGCACATAGATCGGTACGGTGCTTCACTTTCGATATGCGTGGCTCGGAGTCCATCTTTTTTTATAAGTGTATGGTTTATAGCTAGGGTATACTGTGGAAAAATATGGAACAAGTACTTTTTTATTTCGGTAAATTGAATAAATAGCTTAGTAGTAGGTACGTGAGAAAAGAGTGGACCTGAGCGAAAAATATTCGCAAATTGAATCTTTCCATTTTTAATCTACAAATATTACAAAGTACTATTACTTACATAACTATACATAAGAAACTTTCTTTCTAACAGTGAACAGTCTGGCATGGCCTTGGGCGGCTTTTTAAAAGCTCAGTCATTACAAAAATGGCAAACTAAGTAGTCTTACGTAAGTTGATGTACAATGTTTGATGTCTTATAATAATATTGAACGGTGTCGTGTCCGGTTACTCATATTTAAAACAGTTCCGTGATTGATTGGCAGACTGACAATGCCACGGATCAATGTATATTTGAAAGATTTGTTTATAGAATACAACGATATCTTTTTTGTCTGACAATGCATTTGGAGGATTTGTTTATATTGAGAGTGCAAAATTGTTTTCATAAACATCATTATTTCAGACGACAGACACTTTGGGGGTGAGCCCAACCGCCACTTCGACCGGTTCTGTGCTTCTCGCATCCAGCGGATTCCTGAAGCCTTCACCAGGTCGTCGGTCTACCTTGCGGGAGGCCTTGCAACGCTACATGTTCTGGTACGCGGTGGCCACTCCAAAACCTTATGGCACCATCGGCCATCTGTTCTGCGAACACTGTGCCCTGCCCATTGGCACTTAAGTTTGGCAATTCTTCGGGCTTCATTCTTCATAATCTAACCCTACCTAATGGGATTGAAACGGGTTTAAGACTTTAGAAATTTTATCCGAGAATCGAATATACCAACACCAACGCAAAATTGTTTTGACATTCCTATCTTAGATTATTGAACTGCTGAATATTCAGATTTTCTGCGTTTCCTCATGTCTGCTTTTGCTATTTTCAAATAATGTCCAGTTCAAAGTTTTTCTTTTTTTCTAAATCTAGAACCATAGAACATAATCAGCATATAATGTTCCCACTGCTATGACACAGGCTTCCACTCTTCGAGAGGGAGTGGGCTGTAATCCACGCGGGCCCAGTG
The DNA here is from genome assembly GCA_963669345.1 of Gortyna flavago. Lineage (NCBI taxonomy): Eukaryota > Metazoa > Arthropoda > Insecta > Lepidoptera > Noctuidae > Gortyna > Gortyna flavago. The sequence continues at coordinate 2,251,396 of OY770139.1, forward strand.
CGGTTTGGTAGCTGTCACATGTTTAAATATTTGGTTCTAGGACATGCCGCTTTCTTCACGATGTTTTCCTTCACCATTTTGAGAGCAGTGGTGATGAAATTATTTACACAAAGTAAAGCGCCTGTCTGGGTTTGAACTCACGACCTACAACTCGTAAGTTGGGGCCGTTACCACTGGGCTACCACTGCTCTATGTAGAACAATAATGTAGAACCGTTTGTTATTTATTACAAAGTTAGATATTTAGAAGTCACATACCTTATTGCATGTCGAAAATAAACAATAACAACATAAAATATAATAGACTAAGAATTTTAAGAGTAATAATTACAGTGTAACGAAACGATTGTCGATTCATTTATTTTCACACAAAAATTAATCGATTGTATTTATTTGCGCTATCTATTCGATTCTTTAGTCGACTTTCTCTCAATCGATAAATGTTTACATAATACATTTTGTAAATGTATGATAGAATCAATTTAGGATTCTATTGTTAGCAATTTTGTTTGATCCGTTAATATTCTGAATTTCGATGCGTTGATGGGTTAATACTTTTTGGTTAAATTGAATTTTGAAAATTTTAATGTCAGCAAGTAAGTATGAATAAAACCCTAACTAACAATAGTAATAAATATATTATGTCAATGCTAACTAAATATAAAAACAACAATTGTCGTTCTGTTTAACAATATGAAAAAAATCTAAATCAATTTGACACTAGAAAAAGTCTTCATATATTGCAAATTGCTACCTTGAACTTTTCATAAAAGTTAATTTAATGTTTCTTAATAAATAACCGGAAACATCTTCTTAACTATTAAACGTTTTATTACGACATTAATCGTCAATATTTACATTATCATATTAAACCAACTCGAAGTTTATCAATTATTATTATTTTTTACTTAGTGACATATAAAAAACCGAATTCCTGCTTGAGCTCATCTTCTTATTTTGCAATCCGTCTACTAGTTCCAGTAATGTCAAAGTTGACATTTTAAACACCAGTTCGACCTTGCAAAAGGCCACATCCCTATTAACATACCGACTTGATATTTCATTTTGGATTTTAATATTTAAAAGTAAGGTCGCATTTCCTTTTTTTGATGATAAAGTGTTATATATTGTCCCTTGTCGGTTTTTAACCGACTTCAAAAAAAAGAGGAGTTTCTCAATTCTGTTGTATGTTTTTTTTTTATTTGATTTTTCCGTGAGGAATGTCAGTCGAGTTGCTATACAATTTAGGCGGTTGCGATTGGTTTTTTTTAATTTAAAAGTGGAATGTTTATGGTCATTACAAGTTTTTATATTTAAAACCAGATTATTACTTCTAATATTAATTAAGGTCTTAGAGGTCATAATGACAAAGTTCAAGAATAATTATTTTGCTTGCCAAACAAGATTTTTAAAGATTTGGTACGTGAGGGCACGAGCAAACTTATTAATACCCCAATCATCATTGACGTAGGCAGGTCCCCGTAACATCCACCAAAAGAAGAATAGGTATAGCCATAAAGATACTGCAAAGAAACGTTTTTAATCCTAAATCTAGTATACCTGTTATGAGCTCAAAAATGAAGATTAAAATGTTTTAAAATGATTTAAATGTGCGTGGACTATGAGTGGGTTAAACTCGTCAAACGCACGACTATTTGACATACTACACCTATGTAGTAGGTATGTGACATTTTAAAAGAAATGTCAACTCATAAAGTTGCACTTCTTATTACAAATCGTACTACAACTACAATAGTAACAATTTAATAGTACTATAAGTCCAAATCTTAAGCCCACAAGCTTGTATCATCGACAAGCAACCACGAAATGTCAGGGGTGAGAGCACTGCACGACTTTGACATTAAACTAACGGATATTTTTAATAGTCTATGCGCGTAATATAGCATGCAGTTTATGTTCTGGACTGTAAATGCCTGAGATCTTGCGTCTGTATAGGTGTGATGAATGATGTCGTTGCATGGTTAATCATAAAATAAGGAGTGGTGTGTTTTTATGTATTCTGCGAGATTTTGGGAGGGAAAATAAACAAAAGAATACTACCTAGATTGTCTCCTATGCTCGGCATAATGTCTTGTTTGTTTAACCGCGCCAAAAATCTTAAATTGTTTCAAAGGATCTCGCACTTGTTTTACGTGTTGGTAAGCGTTACTAGTGACGCATCCGAAGGTCTTCTACATTAAGAGCGTTTAAGACGTACGAAAAATAGTGTTACAGCCAAATTAGATAGATTTTAAATTTTCCATAGAAACTGAGATTTTCAGTTATCTTTTTTTAAATAAGCCATTTCGAAAGTGATCTTTTATAACTTTTTAGACCTTTGTATCTTGCGTATACGTATGAAGTTTTCATTAAAATCGGTTCATTCATTTCGAAAAACAAGGTCTTGAAAGTTTGTATGAAATGCCGTACGTCGTAAACGCTCTTAAGATTTAAACCTCAGGTTTAAGCCTATTATCATTTCGGGGACCAGTCACGCGCTACCACTGCTCTATAATTAAGTTAATTTGCCAATTTTTCTATTGCCTTAAAAAGAAAAAAATTATAGAATACGTTGTTAATCTAATACATACTTCCTGGAGACAAGGGGCGTTGAAAGTTTGTCTGAAATGCCGTACGTCGTAAACAGATCACATTCCTATACTGGTTAATATAAGAGTCATAACTGTATGTTCGTGCGATAACCTACCAACTACACGACACTTAACTTTAAGACTCAAGACTCTTCAAGTCTTTCTGTCACTACAACAATTAGTCTTTTAACTTAAGAGGAAATCGTCAGGGGATCCCGCGAAATTCAAATTTTGCTTACTATTATTACATTCAGTACTTATGTATTACAAATTAAGTTTAACTCATCATCATCATCTGTCTTGCCTTTTCCCAACTATATTGTATGTTGTTGTCAGTATTTTAAATAAAGCGACTGCCTATTTGATCTCCACAACCCAGTTCCTGGGTAACACGATGCCCCTTATTGGTAAGACTGGACATGAGACACAATATACAAATTGATTTCCAGTGTGGTAAGGAATTTAAAGTTTATAACACATCTGGCTTAGTAGCTGGCCACAATTAGCGATACTTACCAGTAATTTCACAATGAGTGTGGTTTTATACACTGTAATCTGGACAGGCAGGTGGGAGGGCCGAGGTTCGCGGTTTTACCTCGTACCTATTGAGATCTACAGGTCTACATACCTACCTGTTTACGGTGCACTTGTATTTAAAAAAAAGTATTCATCTCTCGGTGCGAAGACGCTTGGACTCGCTTGCAAATCGCCAGTGTGATAAGGCTCTTAAAAGCAGTTAGATAACTATTATTTTTGTACTATCTAATTAGTTAATACCTCCTTTGGCAGGTATAGACTTATGTCGTTAGATTATGAGGAAATCAGAGCCCTAAGCCCACATGACGCTGGCAGAAGAGTTGACATCGGCTAAGTTTCCAAAAAAAAGTGTCCTTATCGCGTAACAGTTTTGTCATCATAATAGCTTTTGTTTTGACAATTTAGCCATATCCATGGCGTAGATAAACCGCATTAGAGACAATTTTATCCAAGCATACAGAGCAATAGACGCTGAAGAAATGTCAGAATAAAATTATTTCACATTTAAAGTGCGGGGTTTTGGAAGTTTCTCCCGTATCAAAACGGTCAAATGACAGTTGAAACTACTAATCATAATAATAAATAAACAACGTACTTATAGCGCGTACACTCGTGTGAAAGTGTACCTACTCATATCTCACGAGAGCGAGCAGATTGTTGTAGAAAATGGACGAATCATTACGGAGCGCTGACTTCCTTAGTTTCTTTACATTTTGTTATTTTTGTTGTGTTAGGTAACTGTCATGGCTGACGTCCTCGACAAGTATGCAAGGTTGCATATTGTTACATCTGTTCAGTTGACTATGGATAGGTAATCTCTTTGTTGGCAAAGAAAGAATAGATACCGTTGTTTTTAAGGGCTAGACTATAATTTACATCTCGTCTCATTCGCACAACCACCCTCATTAACAGAGTAAGTGCTCATACACACACAGCAGAGACAACTGCAGCCGTCGACAACATGCCGCTGGTGTATTTGAGCACCGTACTCAAATATACGAGCGCCATGTTGTCGATGGCTTTAATTCCGATCCAGCCTGTCCCCTGCTGCCCTCTCCGTACCCAACAGGGGGTGCCCTTAACGTGTAGTCGCTTAGTTTTAAAGTTTTTTAAGCCCTGGCTGGAGGCCTGAGTTCATTGAGGCATCCACAGGCAAGCCCGATTAAGCAGACGACAACCTCATAGGTTGAACTGCGAGATGACATTAAAAAAAAAATGTCGTTGACGCGTGTCGCTCGTATGTATGAGCACTACCTCAGCCAGTTTAGGTACTACAACTAAGTCATGTCAAGGTAAAAGTTAAGCTTGAAATCTAAGTAGGTACCTATGTAAAGTTTGTAGCAAAAGATGGGAGCAACACAGTTGGTGTGTGGTAATAGAGGACCTTTATAGCTATAGATAGCTATAGATAGCTTTAGATTTGCAGCGGAAAATTGCTATCGGAACAAGATTTCACTCACGACAACAAAGCATACCGTTCAAAATTCCAATAAATCAATTTACAATTTCTATTAACTAATAATTCTTACCCAATTAATATTTGTCTAATTTACACAGCAATAACTGAAGGAAGTGAACTAGAATACAAATAGGCATGTAACCTTAGGTCACGCTTCGGCGCACGCGCAGTCTCGAGCTCGTTGGATAATAATACCTACTAACTAATATGGCTGTAAGAGAAACCTATTTATAACAATTTATGAATTAGTTCTGCAGAGGTTAGATATTTATCCCTTATATAGAAGATAATGGATTTATACTTCGATTGAAAAGCCCTTCCTTTCAATTTAATACAAACAAATTACATTTGAACTTTCACGTAGTATTTTTTTTTTAAGTTTGTGTTACGGGACGCAGCGGTAACTCATCAAAGAAAAACATTTTTTTTGTTGCATAAATTGCACTTGGTATACTTATTAAAATATATTTTATGGAATTAAGTAAAGTGATATTATGGACAACTGTGAAATTGTGTTGCCATTCATTCTTAATTCGGGCCCCAAACTAATCTTTTAAGTAGAAAATGCCCGGCCGAACGAGCGGAAACTACGGAATTCGTGCACCCACTGCGCCTAGAGAAGTTTTCCAGACAATCCCATCTCATGTGAGTGTCCATGGAAATCCTATTCAGATTCCTAGGTAGGTGAAAACTGTAATTTCACCATTGTGACTTTATAATTTCACTATCACTGTCACTTATTAAGTTTTACAGCATACTTTATTAGAAAATTTAATAATAATCTTCAATATTTTACTTTTTACATAAAAACGTAATAAAATTGAGCATTGAATGAAGATGTTATGAGAATGATTGTGCGTGAATTCATTAATAATAGTCGTTCATTAGTTCTTAACTAATCATTATAACAACTTTATTTTACAAGTAACTTATTATATTGCTGCAGTTTATTATGCAACGTCTTTTCCCCAGCTTGAACACTAGGAAAATCGAGAAAGGCTTTTTGGAGTCCCTGATCAAGAATTGCTACTGAATTTTAGTTTACATAAAACAAATTGTACTTATTTTCATTTAAACAGCATAAGTTTTCACGTAATAAGTGGAGTGCGACTAAACCTATTTAATTTTATTACACGCAATATCTATGCAACTAACGACACGCACAAATATTAATTTTTCTCAAGTCGATTATGGTTGCAGAATCTAACGTATAAATAAATCAGGTACGCAAACGCAATATAATTTATTTAAAACATCTTTAGATGCCTACAGAGCACGAAGTTCTATAGGTTTTACAGACAAAAACCTGAACTTAAACAAACATTCGAGATTTCACTGCAATCCAAATAAACTCTTTACTGTATAAATTCTAAATATGCATACTTTACCAAGGTCGATTAAAGATACCCTAGTCACATTGAAAGCAAAAATTCCTATAAACCAATTAATGTAATCAAAATAGTTCCGAATTATATTCGATTCCGATAGTTTCGAATATCGATTAATCTGCCTGTTGATCTGATCGTGCTCGTACATTACGACATCTTACCGCAGCAGTTAATAACTTTGAGTGTAGTGAATTCCGAGTTAGAGAGGTAGTTCGATTAACTAGGTGATCGGATTGTAGGCTAGGTACATTATAGACTTAGATATATTAAGATAGTTTGATTTATATGGGAACTTGGCTGGGTAAGCTACGGTTGATAACTGGTGAAATGTAGGTGTACTATAGGCACTTCTGCTTAACCTTTCAAGAACTACAGTCGGGCTGTTATGTTATATAAAATGACAACATGATCACGAATCGTAATCTCGAATCAATATGGAGATGCGTAAACTTTTTCGCAGCGAAATATCTTCACTATTGCGATAAGCACACATTTACATACAAGCGAAGATATTTCCAATTGTCACGCAATTTTAACCCACAAAATATGTGGGACAGTGTACAAATACTATTAAAAAAACATGGGAATATAACATTAAGCACGTAAATATAAAGGCTAGAATCGCGTGAGTGTTTGACATTGTCAAATATTACGCGATTCATGCAATGTTTGAATGGTGAAGTGTCGGTAATGAATTTGGTAACGCCTGGTAAGTGCCAAGCTCACGCTATAATCCTAGGCTATAAGAGTTTCTTAATGGTGTAACAAATGGATTCGCTTGGGGAAAGTCGTTAAATTTAGATATTTGAGTCACCTATTGATGAACCAAGGAGACTGAAAACTCTGAATGAATGATGGGCAAAGCACATCTATAAAAAAGTCATTAAATACACAAAATTGACGATTCGGTAAAAGATTTTTTATCATAATATTTTTCTAACTAAAATTTCCTCGCTTAATTTTCTATGTTTAAGTGTATTTTCCGTTTTATTTTCTATTTTATTATAACAATTACAAACAAACGCGCACATATTTAAATTCTAAACTCGCAAATCAACTTTCATTCTCCCTGTCGATTCATCGATAAGGAACCCATTTTAAAAACCAGTCGACAATGCCACTCTTTCGCAAAAATGCCCGCGAAAAGTGAAAGAATAAGTAATCGATTGAGACTCGAAGCACGTCGCACTTTCGCGCACATCTGCGTAGAATGTATAGCGATATGAGAATACACCCCGAGGTAGTGCTACAGTTTCTAATCGTGACTGTATTGGGCGTGAGATGACTGTAATGTGTCTGTCTAGTTTAGTCTCCAATTTATACGAAACTATGCCCCAATAGATGTTGTCCTGTCAAAATTAAATTATGGTCTTGAATTCATATAAAAATCCCATAGATAAAAGTATTTTTAGTTTTCCGGAAAACTTTTCCTATTTTTGTTTCCATAAAAATCAAATTCAGACTATAACGAACATTTTAAAACAAACAATTGCCAAATTGGACCAGCCATTTTCAAGTGATGTGCTTACCGACGAACAGCATTTAATTTTTATTTATATAGAATAGATATTTTGTATACATTAAGTGACATCACAGCGTTAACGTGACAAAATTTGCGATTAATTGCAAAATACTACGCAAAAATATATCTAGTTTTCATTTTAAAACACGAAGTTAAGTTTACATCAATTTTTATACTGAAAAGCACGAAACCCAGAGGGGAGATACACAAATAAACAGTCAATCGTTGAATAAAATAATCATTTACAATTCATCATGAAAATAAAACAAATTCATAAGACATGAGCAAAGCATGTGAAACCAAGCAAGTCTAAGAGTTAAATAATGCATTCTCGTCTATACCTCTAGCGTTTACAGTTTAATTTCCATGTAAAATTTCCATGCCGGAAGGTACAAACTGGACAAAAAATCAGAATCTAGGTTACCTACTACTGAGAACTTTCTGATATATAGTTTTCTATTTTCATAGTTACTGACGCAAGCTGCATTTAGTGATCGAAAGATATCAATTAGGAATATGTTAGTAATATTAGGTGCAGTTATACTGAACATCCAATCATAATAAATCTATCTCTCCAGTAAACGGCAAGCAATCCCCTGGATTTATTAAGGCGTAGGCTTTAAAAGTGAACTTACTTGCTGAAAAGCTTTTGTTGATAACTTGATACACAAATTAGATATCCAGTCACGCGACCACACCTCCCTCCCCCCCCCCCCTTGACGTCGTATAGAACGTCCCAGAACACTTTTTTTCGATGCGACCAAGCGTTTGCGATCGAGCGCGTTAGAGTTTTGTATGGGAAATTAGGTTTCACCTAGTGACCACCAGGTGGCGCTATAACTTTTTCCCATATAAAATTCTAACGTGCTCGTAAGCGAACGTAAGTGACAAACTCACACTAACAGGTAGGCACTTTACTTTGTGTATTTCATTTCATCACCACTGCTCTCAAAACGGTGAAGGAAAACATCGTGAGGAAACCGGCATGTCTTAAACAAGAAATTCGAAAATGTGACATCTACCAACCCGCACTGGGCTCACGTGGTACATTACGGCCCAGTCCCTCTCACAGAGATTAGGCCTGTGTCCCAATAGTGGAAACATTGTAGGCTGACTATAAATAAATGCAACTCTAGTAAACTGCAAAATGTTCATTGGCTTTATTATAACTTAGGCTATAAAGGGAATTTCAAACTTAGGTACTTGCTGAAAACCAATCAACAGTTTTTGTTGATACACAGATGACCCTTGTTAGACAGTATACTATGTAATTCCTTACCATAAAGGTGACATACCTGTATGTATGTCACCTACATTGTAATACTATATCTCATTCACAAATACAGAATTCAGAACCTTCAGGGTCCATCACAATATCTCACAGACACAATCACAAGGAATGTAAGGCCGCAATTGTTTTGATTACCTTTTTCAAGAATCGAGATAACATCGACATTTACATAACTGATATGTTGTTCTATTGTACACGCGAAAAACAACCTTGTGTCTAACCAGCAATGTTCAGGCAAAGATAATTATCGTTTAGAGCTGTTAAATTAAATATGCCTTATTCTATGTTTGTTTTTCGTGAGAATGACCTCTATGTTAGTTTTTTTGTTAGGAACCACTGACCCGTGTATTTCTACTTTTAGTTGTTAGCTTGTTACCCATTCATTGTTTTTTCACAATCTTGTAGAGACGCCCTTCTGAGAGGTACATAGTATAATCAGCCTATAATGTTCCCACTGCTGGGACACAGGCCTAATCTCTGTGAGAGGGAGTGGACCGTAATGTACCACTCGAGCCCAGTGCAGCTTGGTAGATGTCACATCTTTCGAATTTCTTGTTTAGGACATGCCGGTTTCCTCACGATGTTTTCCTTCACGGTTTTGAGAGAAAAATCGAATGTGTTAGCTCCCTATTACATCGAACTTAAATATAACTTGCGTAATGTTAGTTTAGTATAAAGTACACCTCTGCCCAACCCTTCGAGGAAACATGGCGTGATGTTGTGTTAATTCTCTTTTTGAATAGAAGGATAAAGAAAAAAAAAAGAAAAACAAAATATGAAAAAGAATGAAAGAGTATTCTATTCTATACCTACTAAAATAGAATACCTACTCTTTATTTTATATAATACACCATATATAAACAGCTGAAAATAAAACATACATAATATTTAGTATGAAAAGTTATCGGTGTGTTTCTTTCAGGATGCAAGCTGATCGACGGCCGAATAAATATTATACAAAATGCTCTATGATTGTGATTTAATCAGACTTTTTTGCCGCTTCTATTGTTGCTGCGTCAATCATTCGTTAAGATAATTGTTGTTATAACCTTATCAATAATAGCGGGAAACTGCCATTACTTCGATAATATTATATAACTAGGATAATGATCGGAAATAAAATCAATAAACGTTAGAAATAAAGCTTGTTTGGATTATAATCGTTTCCTGCGACTGATTTCTGAGCAACGTAATTCGCTTAATATTTTCTTATCAAGTTAAGTATTTTTTTATAAAAATAGCAGCTCATTCATAAGAAATAAGAATATATTAGTACTATTCTGTAAGAGGCTTAGGTAGAATCCGAAACTCATAGATAACTTCGAGTATCTACAGCCTTTTCTTCTTCGTGTCGCTGGCACGACTTGTTCGCCCAAAATTTCGCCACTTCCACGGCGTCGTCGGTGGCAGCGCAGAAGTCACATTGACAGCATGTTTTGGGACACAGAGGGCAGGTTAGGAGATTGACTTTGGTTGCTTAACTTTTATAAACGGAGAAGTTTTAAAATACATGTATAAACTTTATAAGGAAATCTAATAAAGTTGCTTAAAGGTCGTACAATAACCGCAATTTGACATTTTATTTAAAAAAGAAATTTAAATGCTTATTATGCACCGCGCACCTTAAATGTCTAAGTATTAATTCCTTTGTGAGTGATTACAATTACTCAATCAATTGTCAATAATTATGGTAAAAATATGGCATTGTTTGCACACCATTCAATTTGCAAAAAGACGACATACATTCATAATCTCTTTCCGTTTTGAAACGAAGTTTCTTGTTACAACGACGGTATATCTGAGTACAAAAAAAAACATAATTTTACTTTAACCTTTTTTTAAATATTTATTAAACGTTTTGTTGCGTTCATAAACTAATAGGTTCTATTCCGTTTTAACTTGACTTTCTAGCTTTACCGTTTCAATTATCCCTGCAGAAAATTCTACGAAATAAAATGGTTAACAATGATTAAAATTAATTGACGTTTAAACGTCAAAAATTATGTTAACAGTCACTAATCACTACTTAACTTTAAGAAATGTTTATGAATCAAGGGGAGGGGGGGAGGGGGGTTTAACAATGATTTTGTTATAGCCCGGATGTTTGTTTAAATTAAAACAAGTTATTAAAACATGATCAAGTTCTCAGTGAAACTCCAAAATCAATTAAGACAAGTCGAAACATTTTGTACGGGTAAACAAGGCAGGCTTGTTAAACATACTTGCACGCTAAGTCTAGCAGGTCAGAGGTGATCGCAAGCGAAAGTCCGATGCTTGCATGATCGCTTGATTAGAAAAGCGGTTAAGACTTGCTGCTAATAGCTATGATCCCTTAGTTAATTTCATTAATTCTTTCTACCACCCCATAAAAATACAGGTTTGTATACAGGTATTTTTAAGGCTAACCGAAATCCCCCTTTTAAAATTGACAATCTTAAGTTTCTATTAATTTTGGGCCGAGCTTATATTGGAAGTATAATTATTACTTTATTATAATACAACCTTAGCCTAAGTCCAGCCTTTCGATTAAAATGATGAAGAGATTGATGAAGAAATATAGAATAATGGCGTGTTAAAAAAATAAGCTAGAGGCCGGTTTTTTTTTCTAAATTTCTCGCGGATAATCTACCTAGATTACGCATAGTTTTATTTTAGTTCAGATAACAACGAAATTCCTTGTTTCTCTAACACAATTAACTCGCACAAAACATCCTTATACAAACTACATAAACCACATAATCGACAATTCGCAACGAGTATTACGGCCTCGTATTCCGGCAAAACAAATAATTACGATATCCCTTGAGGAAATATTGATAGAAAGCCGAATGTTTGGCTCATTAGCTAACACTAATTACGAGTACAACGTAACATCGGCTGTTGCGATACAAGTACGAGTTAGAATCGGTAAGAGAATCGAGTGGGCTAAGATCTGTGTATACTTTACAAGCTAGAAGAATGAGGACTTTGACTAAACCTGCATATCCTCACTAACATAAAATCATGCGATGTGTCGGGCAGAGGTGTACATTAAAAACACCCACATTTCGGAAGTTATTCTTTCCTTTCCTATAACATGAGACTTTGGATTGTATTTATTTATTTAATACTTCAAGCACATAAACGTACAGACGCTGACTTAATGCCATAGGCATTTTTTACCAGTCAACCTTTGGGTGATGCAGAGGCAAAAAGTGGCAGGTGCAATCATGAAAATTGAAGAATAAACATTTTAAATATAATAAGAATAAGATACGCTTAAAACTATTAAAACTATTTAATATTTTTACATTTTAGGGAACTCTTTCTGACAGACTTAACAGCATTCAAATATAAGGAGCCATGTAGAGGTGGGTTTATTCATAAATGTTGCTTAAACTTAAGTAAAAAAAAGTAAAAGTAAGTATATTGATTAGCGACTATTTAACCATACATTTTTGACGTTTAAACGTCTCTTAACTTTAAGCAACGTGTATAAATGAACCTTATAATTTGGATTGTCAATTATTTGAATATTGTGATGTTTAAATAATTAGCTACCTAAGCCCACACCTCTATTTGTACGCCACTAAGGGGCCGCCTCCACGAGCGAGAGAATCGCGGCGATAGTCTCGCCGTGCCATCAAAAGTGGAGACACGTTCTAAGAGAGTGTATAGAAATACGTGACACGACGATAATATCGCCGCGATTCTCACGCTCGTGGAGGCAGCCCCTAAGGCAAAACATGACTGTGACAATTTTTATTGTAATATCTTGCATGCCATGTGTGTACTCATGTTTTGGACAATTAAATAATCTTTATCTCAGTACGTACTGGCTTCATAGCCCGCTTTATTAAAATAATGTTCTTGAATGGTATAGGAAATCGGCGTAATCTTTCACACTTCGAAAGTGAATTGGTAATCGTTACATGTTATCACATTCCTGACACATAATACAAGTTCTTGATAATTTCGCGTTTTACCACATCACTTTCAAGACGACGTCGGATTTATTCCACGATAAGACTTTCAAGTTCAAATCTCGAGGTTACTTTTATGATCACAAAATGGAAAATTCAATGATCAACGATTTCCTTTATCTAGGAAATCGACTATATTACCAGAGGTCTATTAATACCTGCCATCATCATAAAACCGATAATATTCATGCATTTCCTTGCAGTCTTAAGACTTCGCTCGCAGTTCTCACGGTTGCCAGCGGTTACCAAAGACAACCGGCATCCGTAGTTCATGGTTGTGCAACCATGATTAACTGAATTAGCGGCCCTTAACGTCATCAAGATGGTTTTCCAATAAATTTTTATGGATTGTTTTTAATTATATAGATAGAATGAAGTTCTAACGTAATGCAATTTTTGAGATTTTTTTTGTCTTTTTAGCAGTCCTCAATCAAACATTTTGTAACACCAATCACCCAACAAGTAGCTAGAACGAAATGGCTTTACAAGTTGGACTCCTACTTTTAAAATTGATCAAAAATAAAATACACCCCTAATTTATCCTACTTCCAACTTAATATTATAAAAATGTGAAAGTTTGTATGTTTGTTACTCAATGACTCCAAAACGGCTGAACGGAGTTGGATGAGATTTGGCACACAGATAGTCTTTTTATCCCAGTAGTACGTTCCCGCGGGATAACAATCTAGTTAAATGTAAACAAAGTACTTAACGAATTGAGAAAATAATAAATATGCTGTCGGGGAATATGCATATTGATATTTCCGAAACAAATCCTTTGAAATTTTCCATCGACGTCATTTTTCAATACACCCAACATATAAAAATGCCAATACAAAACACAATCGTATTTTAAAGAAACTTCGAGATAAAGCTTTAAAGCCACAATCAGTAAAACCAGTCCTTTTAAGGTAACTCAAGGAAGACGACCTCTGAGAATAATACCTACTAAATGTTCGTATCATGGACTAAACAAGTTTAAAGTCATTAAACACTACCTAGTGTTCTTAATTATTGAGAAGGCAAGTGCCATTTTGTTTTATTTCGTGTTCTTCCTTTAATTAGTGTATGTATTCTTTTTTACCTACATATTTTTTGTTGAATGATCTATCCACCAAATAAGTTAGATTCTTTTAATTGCTTTAATATGCGTCCTTTAATTGCTACAGTGCCTATCAGATATTATTAAAAGTTGTTTCATTTACGGATGAGTCGATTATTAAAACTAATGCTTTTATAAGTTTTCTTGCCATTCTTCTCCAACGAGATCTACGTTTTGGAATAGGCAATTAGCTTCAACTTTATGACGTCAGCTTTCCGCCTTATTACAAAACAATGTTTATCTTTAGACCCAGGTTTCAACCATTAAACCATTTTTAAATGTCGACAAAGTTAAAGTTCTTATTACATTAAACCCGAGTCTACATAAGTTCTCAATTTTGCATTAAGCACTTTACGTTTGTCAGAATAAATTTCAAAATACAGTAACTGGCTCGAAGGGCTAGGTCTAAACTTAACACTCGTTTTATAATATGACGTTTTGAGTTTGAATAAAAACATAATATATGCAACAAAAATCTACATAAATAAGCCTATATTATACAGGGTGAAATTGAAAACATGCGACAAATCGAAATGGGAGATTGTACTCATCATTATGAACAACTTTTACTATGGGACCAAACCTAAAATTTGTCGCATGTTTTCAATTTCACCCTGTATTGTTATAAACCCAATCTGTCATTAGTAAAAGTATCCCGTTCATCCATTATTTCTATTTATTGAAACAATACAAGGTTGAATGTCAAAACTTTTGACAGGCAGTCGATGCAAAAAACATCCTCTAAACACGACATCGTTTTTATACCTTACACAATTCTCGTTATTTATTTGACATTTTGAACTTAACAGGATGCATGTCTAACTCATACAGTTATAAGACGCATCGGTATCTTTTTTATATACCTACATGTGTATAGCGATGTAAATAATGTTGAACAAAAAGCTCTGAATCAGCTTCATAGATGTTTGGCAAGCGGATCTCTCGGTGACGAAAGTTACTGCTTAAACTTTAGCGTGTTCATGTCAAATGGGCCTTTTATTGTATTGTAATATGTGTTATTTTAGTTCTAACAATCATTTCTATAAATAGTTCCATTGTCAACCAAATAAAAACAAAACAACTAGTCTACTTTTTCTCGTTAATAAGTCTCAGTAAATCGTTCTGTTCACTCTATCGTAATTGCTTCACTGGATCAGATAAGGATATAATGTTTCCCTACTCTATGATAAGCAAGTTGGAAATTATTTTTATCAGCACGAAATAAAATTTTATTTGGCTTAAACTGTACTAGATCATGTACGAGAACCACAGCCAATATTGACGCAGTATCCCACTCAGACATTCCACAATCTTCATTTCCCTGTCATCAAACACCTCATCAATATCACTGACGATATCTACCAATCAACACCATCCATCCATATCTTATCATATCTACAATATATTAATAAGTACTCGTTGACATTGCCTGCGCAGGCGCACCCTTGAGGCCAACCGCTGTGTAACCCTTTACTGTAATGTAAACCTGTTCTATTGGCACTACAGTTGATTAAGATGGAGTCTGATCATATTACTACCCTCTGTAATTAATAATGTATATTTGCAATAAATTAATAATGTGGGTTTTGGTAATAATTAGCGCTAGAGTCTTATTTCATAAACTCAAAAATATCTAGGCAGATCACCACATCCTCCATCTCTACCTAACACTTTAGGGAAATACAGGCGTTATGTTCAGTTGTGTTAACACTGTTTGACCAAAATAAATGAGTATTAAATGATGAGCTTTCTTAAAATAATAATGAAACAAATTATTAGTGCGGCGCGGCGCTCACGTCGCGCTCTACCAGCGGGCGCGTGTGCACAGAGCGGACGCGGCGCTCGCGCGGCGTGTGCACAGCGTGCGCATTGCTCGAGCGTGCGACCGACGCGAACGCACAGAGCGGACACGGCGCGCACGCGGTGTGCACTCGGCGCACGCCCAATGTGATATCCCAGAAAAACGAGTTAAGCACACTTATTTTCCTAACTCAATCAATCAAACAACTCAGTCTGTCGCAGTTTAACGCTGGACGTAGTGATTTATAGAACATCCCAATAAATTCAATCCAGATATAGAGATAGATAGATAGAATACTCTTTATTATGTACAGATGCCAGCACATCAAGCTTCTAAAATATGTCAAATTTCTTTAATAGATTTTCAATTTTATAGCTAAAGCATAAGGTTCAATGTTAATTGGGAAAAATTTACAGTTTCGGGTAGCTTGATGTGCTGGCGTATGTACACTAAAAAAAATTGATGAAAAAATTATAAAGTGATGAAGATGTTTAATGTAGACATTTTACAAGGGGTGACACAATGGGCGGTCTTAACGCTAAAAGCGATCTGTTAAAGACAATCTTTGGATGGATTTATTGATAAAGAGAGAATACTGAAGGTAGTCTGCAGTGGTGGCGGTGATATATTTATTGAACAATCACACACTACCCAGGGCCTCCGCCATACTATAATAACTGAGTCATGTGAAAAGAAATACACATAGAAACATCGCAAGCCAACCAAAGAACTACATACACATCAAACGAGATTGACAAGTGTAATGTAACGCTATCCCAATTTCAGTTCTTCAGAGAAACACGATTAATAAGTTTAATAAACCACAGTATAAAAAACATCGTTATGAAACGAGTCGTGCACACGTTGCGTCTGAACCAGTTTTTATGAACCTTTTTTTACTCTGTTGGCGTCTATCGAATTTGATAGACCTAACTGATGTATTTAATTTGGATACCATGAAATTAAATCGTATGTTGTTAATTTTAGTGATATTAGAATAATATCTTGGTTGTAAAGGGCAAATGACTCATACATATAACAATCTTTAAGAGGAAAATGCAATTATGCATTGTGTTAGAATATTATAATATCTTTAGGTATTGTAAACAAAACAGCAGTAGGTAATATAATTATTTAATCAATAAAAAATACGCTATATTTTAGTTTCTGTATAGTTATAGTTAAGTTAGGATTTAATTTTGTTATTTTTATTCATTAGTTAGGTATTAGGTAATATTTGCTTACATAAAAAAACAGTTTTTGTTAATATTTAGCTTGATGATACTTCAAAATTTAGAAGTTTCCACTCAAAACCGAATTTTCAGACACGATTTTCTCCTCACGATTGAGTCATAATCAGCAAAAACCCATCTACAGTAATACACACCTTACTAAACTTATATAACTCATCTTAACACGTAACAAAAAGTATAAAAAACACAAAATCAAACATACTAATAAAAAATCATTTAAATTGCACCTTATTGGTGAGCGCGTTGAACTCTTTTGTATGGCAAGACGATACGGGCTGTAAATGGGTGTATTTGCTACTGTTAAAAGTTGAAAACTCTCACCCAACAAGATTTAACGTAAAAATCGAAAGTTTTTATCGAAAGAAGAACTCCATACTATATGGTAGTTTGTGGTGTCGTTTTGTAACTGTTAATGACCTTGAGTAATCGATTGCGTAGGAAATTGGTGGAAAGAATTAAGTTTTACGTTTGGTTTTAAGGGCACAGTAGCAGCATTGAATTGTGACATTATTATTTAAAAATATTTGTCTTTAATTTAAATTTAGCCATGGACTAGTTCAACAAGTATTTTAAAACTGATGATCTGTCGTTCCCAATCCGCACACTAACCGCACTGAATTATCTGTCAACAAGCTTTTTTTTTCAATAATAGTGAACAATAGATATTTATACTGTAGGCTGTAGGTAAGTATTATCTGTTGAGAAGAGCCGGAATAGCGCCGCGACGGGGAATGTGCGCCCGAGCAGCCAAGGACGTGTCGCCAGTACTCGTGCGCAGACCGCGCGGAATTGTACGTTATGTGGTTGCAATGAAATATAAAATATATGTAAGTTGATGTAATTGTAGTTTTAACAGATAATATATTTGTATTTCTTCTTCTAGCAATTGTTCCAGAACGAGAATTGGCCAATTCTCGTACTTAAAAACGCTCATCTCAGCGACAATCGATGTCAACATTTTTTCAAAATTGTTGGGGAATTAGAGGTAGTTTTGACGGATGCAGAATGAGATCAGACTGTGAACATTCTTAAAATTATGAGAATTGCCCCTCTAAGGTCTGCCTCTGTCAGTCAGCAGAAATATAAATGTAAGATTAAAAAAAAACGTTGACTCGATCTACAAAATAGGTTAGCGGTCTATTCAAAAATAAATTCTTAATATTGCTGTATTAAGAATTCATGTCTTAATAAACAACAACTACTACTACTATTTCAGGTTGTTTATCAAGCATTTCCTGATGCCTCGTGAATGTTGAAAAAAAAATTAAGATTAATAGGTTTAAGCCTACTATTATCATTTTGGGGACCACTGACTCCAGTAAGAATTTGATTTTACAACGTGTTCTGTCATTTTTTAGACACTTCTTTTTAGAGCCAGCGCGCACTAGCAACTTTTTGCTGACCAATAGTTTGATCGTTCATGGAATCAATAAGGAGCTATATTGAAGTGCACACATTTGGCAATTAAAAATCGTTGATAGCTCCATACTAATTCCCGAACGATCAAACTATCGGTCAACAAAAAGTCGCTAGTGCGCGCTGGCTCTAAAAAGAAGTGTCTAAAAAATGACAGAACACGTTGTAAAATCAAATTCTTACTGGAGTCAGTGGATGTTTTGGAAAAACATATTTGATTTTTGCAATATTTTAATTTGCTTAGACCTATTATTTCCACCTACACTTAAAAAGTCTGGCATTTTTCTTTGGCCATTAAGCCTTAAAACAGGTAGTGTCCTCATTAGTACCCACTAAACCAGTTCCCTAATCCGTGTTGATAACTTGATAATATGTCGTTTGACCTTCACTACAATTAGAAGAGCTATATCTCAACATCGAGATATTGATTAAAATACATAGCAGGTGTTCTTGAATATAATATTATAGAGAGAGGTTATATAGGTATATGGCATTTAGATTAGTTTTATATGTAGTCAGTGCTTAGTAGGGCACGTTTCTAAACTAATTTAAATGCCTTATGTCTATAGAAAAGTACATAAAAAGGACTCTAGCACAGAAGTGATAAAAGTTATATTTTATAGATTCAATCCGGTCTGATCCCCTTAGCCCCCCCCCCCTTCCATCCCCCCTCCACGATCCCCTGCTAGATCTTCTTTTGTTTTGAAATCTTTCTTATCCAACTTTCTCATTCCAAGTTCTTTATTCCATAAATTTCAAAATGTGCCAATTCATGCGAGTCACCTATAAAAAAACTATATTATTTAAAAGTGACGATTCGCCCGTTTCGGGCGAGTAAATTCGTGCGAATAAGCCGCTATAGGGCATTTAGATTAGTTTTATATGTCGTCAGTGTTTATTAGGACACGTTTCTTTGAAACGAATTATGGCGTCGTATTAACAAGCAGTTTAGCAAGAAGCCGAGTGAGTATAGTTACTAAATATATAGCAGTAACATTAGTAATAATCGGTAAAATCTTGAAGACATTTGTAAACATAGTACGAATGTGTGACTGTATTAAAAAGCTAAAGACTAAGGTTGTCAAATGGAGTATAATGCTTTGAAATCCTAACCACAGACTAGCTAAGAGATAGAAGCTAGGAAAACAGCACAATCTGTTGAATAAAAATATTGTAACGTGTTCCTAATAAATCTAAAACAACCTGTCCTACTGATGCCACCCACAAACTAAAACAGAACAAATAGTGTTCAACACATCATACTGTGAATAGCAATTCTGGTATTTTAACAATCTATTATAGATTCGCGACTTGTCAAGGATGATCATTAATATTTGTAAGAAAAAATGTGTTATTTCTATAGATTTAGCTATTAGAAATACCAGTAATGTTTAACGTTAAGTATTAGATATTAACTGGCTGTGCCCGCGACTTCGTTCGCGTGCATGACGAAAACTGTTTTAATTTTTTTGCGCGGAACCCTATTTTTTTTTTCTAAAATAAAAATAGCTTAAGTTACTTCTTTTTACATCTGCTAGTGAAAGTCCCGTCAAATCGGTTCAGCCGTTTCAGAGATTTGCCTGAACAAACCGACAGACAGACAAAAATAAAAAATAAAAATATTTTGGTATATGTACCGTGTATCCATATGCATTTAGTAAAAACCATTTATTTTAATATTACAAACAGACACTCCAATTTTATTTATTTGTAGTATGCAGTATAGATGTATTCAATTGACATCTTTATTTTTAGGTAGGTACGGATGATTTAGATAATATAATCAGCCCATAATAATGTTCCCACTGCTGGGACACAGGCCTCCTCTCTGTGCGAGAGACTAGGCCGTGA
Source organism: Gortyna flavago (assembly GCA_963669345.1). NCBI lineage: Eukaryota > Metazoa > Arthropoda > Insecta > Lepidoptera > Noctuidae > Gortyna > Gortyna flavago. The sequence continues at coordinate 2,271,568 of OY770139.1, forward strand.
TCCACCGCCCGGCTCCGTGAGGGTCGGTAGATGTCACATGTCTGCGAAATTTGTGGTTCTAGGTCATGCCGGTTTCCTCACGATGTTTTCCTTCACAGTTTTGAGAGCAGTGGCGACGAAATTAAAAACACAAAATAAAGTGCCTAACTGGATTCGAACTCACGACTTGCAACTCGTAAGTCAGGGCCGATACCTCAAAATATTATTAAATCATTTGCACTGGGCCACCACTGCGAATGATTTAATAATATTTTATTACCAACAAGACTAAATTTTGGATTTTCCAATTCAGTAAAGCAATATTTTGCAACAATAGCCGAAACTTAAAACCGTACTAAAATTGCCGAAAGGTCACAGGTTCAAATTCTATGACCTATTGTGGCATAACATTTGGAGGCATGGCAACAGTGCTTATATCTTAAAAGTCATTTTTAAAGGTTAGTATTCAATAAATTCATTGGCATTCTTGTACAGTTATGTAGGTTACAAAAGTTATGCTAAAAATTAGAGAATTCTTGTCGTGCTTAATGTTGTTCCCAGTGATTTATAATTAAGTACACAATAATAATTATTTTGTTTATGTTAAAGGCAGTGGGAATTATAGGAGTTAATAATTATTTACGTGTTAATGGCTTGACCCAAAGATAGCCTTTATTCGATAATTTTAGTAATGGCTACGTACTGGTGTTGTGTTTCAATAATTGTAATTTGGGATTACTTTTAATCTTCTAAATCTGACTTGTATGTTTGTGCCCCTCATTAAGACGTTCAACCCTCTTTATGAACGTGGATCCACGCGAGATACAATGACTTTTTAATTGTTTCTGTGGTTACGGCATTCGCAAGCGTTAATGTAGCAACGTTTATAAATGAGGGAGTTAGCCTTTAACAGCTCTATGGATAATAATAATTATACTAATAGTTAGTGGAATTGCAAAGCTAACCAACTAAAACGATTAGTGATCAATTAAAATAAATGTGACCCTCGTGTCGATTACGGCAAAAACCTTATCTTATATATCTTATAAAATAATCTTAGACAATATAAACACCCGATCGACTCAGGTTTCCAAATATAAGATCATTTTGCGTTCTCGCTTGAGTTTGTAATAAAAAGGTTTAAGCTTTAATAGTCAATATTTTATGGGCCTAAATATATCTTACATCAAATGTGGAGCTACTAGTTTTCTCTCCAAAATGTAAACGTTTCAACATGGAAGATAAATCAGTTTAGAATTCAAATGATAATCGGTTTGCAATAGAATTTCGAGTCCGTATGATTACGTAATTTTAAAGTATGTTTAAATCTATATCTTTTGGTTAACATTCCGAACGCACGCACTGGTATAAATAAGTTAGTCAGTAGATAGGTACGGTAGACAACTTTAGCATTTAATAAAACCTTGTAGGAATAATTACAGGTAAACCAGAAAAAGTTTGCGCTTCGGTAATCTTCGTGTTTCCGAATTAGAACGAGTAGAGCCACAGAGTAACCCCTACAGAGGCAAAATTTTTAAGTTTTGTCTGCCGCGATTTGGTTTTTTACCGCTTTAAGGTTAAAACCAAATCTTCAGCAAAAGTTGGAGAAGTTACAGCTTTACTCAAGTGAATTTAAAGTCTGACTAGTTTTTGTCTCAAGATAATAATCATGACCTGAAATTGTGTGCCAAAAATCATCGTAGGTATAAAAAACCCTGTTTAAATATTCCAGTTTCAAGCAAAAAAGTCACGACTTTCAGTAGTGTTTTCCAACGACTTTTTCAGTGTCAGATAATTATTAAATTTCTTAATCTGGGAGTTACGAGATCAGCAAGAAAGTTTTACAAACCTGAACATTACTCAGATCCATTAGTCAGACTCTCTTATTAGTTTAACGACTACTTAAAACATACTTACGTAATGTAAGCACTTACTCAGCTGCAGCCACCTAATTAAGAACCATTTTAATTGACTTTATGTAGACATTAGATTTTTCTAATTTTATTTTGCGTAACCTTTTCTGAAATCGTCAGTCACTTTGTCGACTTCGAGCGAAAAGGAATCTGTGTCGAGGGTCTTGAATATATTATTCAAGACCCTCGACAGAGATTCCTTTCCTGAACATATGAACGTCTCAGGAGAGGACCTCTATGAGTTGATATGATCAACATTTTCATCTGATGAGACATATACAGGATGGCAGGAACATCGATGCGCTATCTGTTACCATGGATTAAGTAGGTAGGTACATGATTCTGGATCCACCTGTGTTGAAAAATTATGTCGTTGTTCACGGTATCCTACGTAGTCAAAATGTATGGAACATTTTGACCACGTAGATATTGCCCTTTACTATGAAACAGTCGTTTTTTTTTATAACCGACTTGAAATTTCTACACTAGTTGATCTGTGCTGAATTTATGGTTTCAGTTTGCGCGTCGAAGTCCCTATCACCCTGTATTAGACTTTCATTATCTTATTGCCCTTAACCCAATTTATTTGGAGTCAACGCAGCGCGTCTTTTTCTGTATTGGACTGTCTTGAGAGGATGTTCTCAACAAAATCACCACGCTTGCCCTTGGGCTGCAAAACGCAGTTATTTTTGCTAGCTATTTCCTATTAATCGGGGAGTAATAAAAGAACGTGTTGCTACTAAGGTCATAATCGAGACGCAGTCTTATAAATAGTACCTATTATAAGGCATACTACCTGGAAGCTTAATGGAAAAATTGTCTTTTCGATTTCAATTAAATCAACTTTGGTTTTAAATTACTGCAATAAGTAGCATTTATAAACAATACAACAGTCAAAAAGACATACAAAGATTTAATTACCAATTGAATTCCCACAGAGTACATTATAATTGAATTCCTAACCGCGCATAACCAAACAGAGAAATCCCCTGAGAAATCGCGAAACAAATCAAGTGAAATTCTATAGTCGATTTTACTCGATACTGCCATTGTATATCGATTAAATTATTAACCAGTTTGTTACCCAACTAAGCCGGTCTCAGATGAATTCCTCGCCTTTCGTAAAAGTGACTAATTTCGACGATTACGTATGACATGGAAATAAAGGCATATTATGCGGTTACGAAACTCGACTAACGCACATTAATTAGTACTGGCTTTCTTGCATCTAATTTAAAAGAAAAGTTTTTTGTCTATGTTTGTTAATTTTTTTATGGACCACTAAGATTTTTTTCTTCTTAAAAATAGAACTTACCATATTAAATATCGTATAAAACGAACTCGTCCTGTCAAAGTTCCCCATCCTTATAAAACGTAGTACACAAAGAATCTATCGATTGTACTTTTTAAAACACTACTGTTATTCACATTATTCACAACATCACATGCGAACTAGATCCAATGCACATTAATAAAAAAAAACTATGTTGACACTGGCCGTGAACACCCGATTTTAGAAAAAGTTATGAAAAGTCGCGTTCGAAATTCAAGTTTTGGCGGGAAGCGTTCACTCGCGCGAGCTGCGCGCCACAGACTGGCAATATGGCCGCCGATTTTTTTGACGGTTCACACGAGTCGATTCACTTTCTACGACCTTACGGCGTATGCGACTCGTAATTAAGCATAAAGATTTACGTAACACGCCGATGTAACCCATGTCAAATTTGATTTCCGCGAATTTTTCTGTTTTAGGACATTGCAAGGAGAAATTCCATTTTTTACAAAATATATATGTCAATGAATAGCTGGCTTATCTTAATTACCTACTAACAAAATCTGCTCAAATAATATAATTTTAAAACAAACAATGGGCCACAAATTGCGTAGGGAAATTTCCAGTTGGATTATCTTACTACTAACAAAAGGTTTAAACAAAATAATATAACTTGTATCCATGGCATTAGACTAATCAAACATAATACAATTGGAATGAAATAATCAAACTGTAATTGATAGTGCGTCGTGCACAAGTAACCACCAACCGTATGCTCCATGATCAGAAATATAATATGCTCATAAGTTTTTTTTTTTTAATGGCTTTGTCACTTAGCGACCATATCGCCTAGTGCAGAAAAACACAAAATTGTTGATTATGATCTACCTACGAGTATCTTAAAAAAAGGAAAGATGGTATTACAAAAGCCTATAACATACCTTTTATATCGTCCGAAAACATTAATTCTAGTAGGTAGGTATTTTCATTCCGGACACTCCATCAGAATATGAAAGACATCATCAACCACTCCACAGTCATCACAATTTGGAGACAAAGCTTTCCTCATTAAGCTGTTAAGTTATCAAGCACAAATAAATGCGTTTTATCTATTAACGCCATCTATATCTCTTCATTAACCATTCTACAATCTTACATGCTCTACTTTCCAACTCTATATAAATACCTACTAGACTCAGAAGCGAATGCATTTGTCACATACTCTTATATTGTAACAAGTTCTCGACCTTATAATCATTATGTATGGATCCGGTTCACCTAACCTTCAGCCTAGATCGAATACTGACTTAGTGAACTGTACCTACGTTGCAATTCAAAACTGACCTTTAACTGATGTTATAGGTATTTATTACAGTTATATAAACAAAAACATTGATTGCACCTATAAAAAATGAGCTTTAGAAAACAGACAGATGTTCTATAGTCTGTTTTAATAGTATCTGATGAAAATGTAAATAAACAGACTGTTTTTTGAAACAACTTGTAGGGAGAGTAATAAATTGAGTGTTGTGGAGAGTTATTTGAATACTTAAGCCCGAAATTCTAATATTGAGTCCCCTAAAAGATGTTTTTCATTTCACAATTTATTGAGGTTAATTTTTTTACCTCAATTTTCATTTGATGATTTTTTAACTAAGTACAAAATAATATAATATGATTCCCCCCGAAATCGATTCAAATATTCTTTTACAGTCACCTTGGTCCAATCCTTGCGGTACTCGTCTAAGTAACGTAAACCTTAAGACCGGCAGGATGCACGTAGCGATGAATTTTCCTTTCAGAGAAATCGGTAGATCGCCCTTCATTAGCGTCTTCATGGACCAGTAGCTTTTCCGGGCTATTTTGGATGCAGTGATCGATTTCCTTATGGGCGATCGGTTTGTTTTTACTTTCATTACATAATTTTGGAACAGATAATATAATACAGTACTACATGATATATACCAATAATTATGTTTTACTGACCTACGGCGTAGTCAATGCATTGAATGAAATTTATTTATTTGCCAGAATACCTACATAATAACTTGGTAAAATAATTTAGTCTCACTATATTCGACTTATCAGTCGTGCAAATATTTCTAGTAGGTACATGCAATAAAATATCACGAAATTACATCAATGTCATTAGTCATTATTCACACACATCGTAATCATAATAAAATTTTCAACACACTTGCTCGTAAAGTGAGCCTTATTATATCGTTCTTAGGGCCATAAACCGAACTATAACATACACGTGCATAATAATATTACACACTAGTGCATAATAGAATGATCCCTACAAAGTTAAGTTAGTACCTAACTGCAAATTATATGCGAGTAAACAGAGCATTTTCAATTTAACCGGGTAATACAGTTTTTTTTTTTTTTTGTAACAGCAAAGAGGTTTTATGCCACCGAAAATCTATTTACATTTTTGAAATAAATAAATGTGTCCCTAATTAAGACGAAAAAACATTTATTATTATCAAATTATTTATAATTCACAATAATTTCTTATAAAATATTTGCATTTTATCACAAAAATTATCATTTTGAAGTAGGCTGTATGGCTGTAATCAATCAACTTACATTTGGCGCGTGCAAAAAAAAAAATTGCGCGCCATTTCCCAATTTTCCCCTAATTTTCATATTTTGTTTGTATCGCATTTGTTGCTGTGTGGTAAATAATTATAAAAATGTCAGGTTTTAGTACAGAAGATGAACAATTGATTGATTTAACCCCGCCAGAAATACTAAATGCAGCACAAAATGCAAACGAAAGCCTAATACCTGCAAAATCTAGAGAAAAGTATTTAGCTGCTTACAATAGTTTCCTGCAATGGAAGAGCAACAAAAAAACCCAGTCATTTTCTGAAAATGTGTTTTTGGCGTATTTCTCTGAACTCGCCAATACATACAAACCTAGCTCCCTGTGGTGCATCTATTCCATGTTAAGAAGCATGGTTAAGCTCAAACATGGTGTTGATATCAAAACGTACTGTAACCTGATGGCATTTTTGAAGAGACGCTCGGATGGATATATTGGTCGGAAATCTAAAGTTTTGTCACCAGCCGACGTTGAAAAGTTTTTGAATGAGGCTCCGGATAGTCAGTATCTAGCAACAAAGGTACGTTTCATATTTTTAATCGAAACGAATCTACAATATACAAGTGTGTAACTTTAGCATAATTTCTTAGAACTAATTAATTGATTTCTTTGCAGGTTGCCTTAATATTCGGTGTTACTGGTGCTTGTAGACGACAAGAGCTGTACAATATTACAACAAAAGATGTAGAAATCCACGGAGATATGCTTCTTGTCAAAATTACCCAGACTAAAACCAAGATTCCACGATCTTTTACAATCCAAGGAACGTTTCGTGAAATAGTGAAAAAATACCAAGATCTCCGTTCAACAAAAACAAAGAATGACCGCTTTTTCCAAAACTTTCAGAAAGGAAAATGTACTGCACAAACAATCGGTATTAACAAATTTGGTAATATGCCAAGAGAAATAGCGAAGTATTTAGGTTTGCCTGAGGCCGATTTTTACACTGGACACAGTTTTAGAAGAACGTCGGCTACAATGTTGGCTGATTCGGGGGCTGATATACTAACTTTGAAGCGACATGGTGGATGGCGTTCTGACGCAATCGCTGAATCGTACATAGAAGACTCAATTCATAACAAAGCAAAAATCAATGACAAAATAACGCAAGCCATTAATTTGGAGCCAAAGGCAAAAAAGTTTTGCCCCGAACCACAACCATGTACATCTACTAGCGTGAGTTATTTGGTGCCCTCTCCTTCCAGTAATTTGTATGATTTACCTTTGTCGCCTACATTTACACAAGAAGTAAATGAAGGTACTAAAGAAGTGGCAAGTACCAATGTAACACAAACTGTGAAATTGCCATCAAAAACAATCCAATATCGTTTTGAAAATTGTACATTCACCAATTGTTTTAATAATTAAACGATTTATGCAATACATATTTGTTTTTTCCTCGCAAGTGTGTTGAAAAACGTCGTATGATACACGTGTGTATTGATGATTACCGTCCTCGGCTCTCTTAAGACCCTCACCTGACGGCTCGGGTCTCAATGGCGCCTCAGCGGTAATCACCAACATTACACACTTGTACCATAATGTACTATTACAGTCTTGCTTCGTCAATATTCATTAGGTACATTACATTATAAAATAGGTATATTATATAAGTTAATTAGGTATCGATTAGATTTAAAAAAAAACAATAATTATAATTTTAATAAGTGTTCGTTAACATAGAACAGATAATTAACATCATCATGTCTGTTTTATCATTTAATTTAAACATTTTATCCAAAGCTGCAGACAAAACAACCTTTTGATGCCCGATAGCTTCTTCACTGATGTTGAGAACTGGAAGATTCTATTCAAGTACATAATGGCCTCGAACCCATAACTTTTAAAAAGGTGAGAACCATCACATCTTTTTGAAAGTTAAGCCAAGGCCAAAACTGAGAAACAAAGAGAGGACACAACACCTTTTTGGGAACAGCCATCGAGCGGACTGGAATGACGAAATGCATTTTGTACCTATGCTGTTCATATTCCTTCTTTACGAAAAAGCCAAATTAAACTAATGGCACCAGTCAATTATATTGATTTATGTCGTAGTCGCGTTTTACTGCGGCTTACTGACTTGACATGCCTTAGCATGTGAAGTCGTTAATACGTAGTAATTAATATCTAGTTGAATACGAAAACGACGCTTAGAATACACAAAATTATACATTGATGGATTCATTAGTGCCTATCGCTTTTCTTTTCCCGGTTTTAAATTACAAAGTGCGTACCAACCTACTCGTAAGTAATTGCAATGTAGTTAGTATTGTTTATTACAATCTCCACGCAGTAAGGTATTATAATTATCAGTGGTCCAAGATTTAAATTATTGCGTAGGTAAGTACCTATTCCACCAACCACGTGGTGGATTATGACCCATTTCCTCTCACCGAGAGGAGGCCTGTGTCCTATCAGTAGGAACATTATAGGCTGATTATGCGTTTGCTTATGCGTAAGTAGGTAGGTATACTTAAATCCAGTGCACTTGCTACTAACGGCAAGCTACTACTAGCAAAGGCCCTGCAAAATGCTGTAACTGTAGTTTTTTGGCAGAATAAGGATAAGTTATGAATGGAAATTAAAAAGCGAGTCTATTAACACTTCCAGAGACATAAAAACGGCGGTACTTACGTAGTTCGCACGTCAGTTTTAACTTCATCTTATTATTCGTGTCGCTGGCAGGACTGTATTTTAGATCTTTTTGGCCCTAAACTTCACCACTTCCACGGCGTCATCGGTGGCAGCACAGAGGTCACTTTGACAGCATGTTTTGTAACAGGGGGCAGGATAGGAGGTGGAGCATGGTTTGAGACAGTTTAACTAAATCACCATAAGCTTGCCTCTTACATACTTAGCCTATAATGTTCCCACTGCTGGGACACAGGCCTCGACTCTCTGTGAGAGGTGCCTGGCCTCTTAATCTATTGAAACTCCGTAGTACGCTAGGCCAGCTCAGTTTTAAAGTATTACCACTGACATGCAGTCAAGGAGCTCTCGTATCAGGAAGGAACAATTAAATATCCCCATCTGAAAACCGAGTTTAAGAATGATCCAACGTTACCTCCAAAAAAACACCACATCAAGTCTGAAATACTTTTTTAATAACTTTAACAAGTTTTTTCGTAAGGCGCGCCAGTCTAGCCTGCAGCCTGACTGCATTCCAGTCTTTTCGTTGAACCGGTCACGCGTGATCTAGGACACACGTTGAAGGCTTGCTTATGTGACGGAGAAGGGCGGTTGATAGTGACAGATATGTATTTTTAAACGAACTAAGTTGTTATTTCGCTCGTTTGTGAATTTAGCCTTCTCGTGTGTGAGCTGAGTTTCCTGCGAGGCTGCGGGCTGCGGAATTATTTTCTAACCAGGAATTCAGGTTTTTTACATCTGTGACGCATTCTTGATACCCGTCAGTTTCATAACATAAACGAATACTTACGTATTTTGCGAATTTGATCTTTATTAGCTACTAGAATTCTCGCACTGACAGGTGTCAGGAACGCATTCTCTAGACGGCTGGACTGTATTTACTTCCTTTACTGTAAATTTACATAATTTGTATGTCCTAGAAATAAGTATTTCTTACGTTTTTTTATCATTAATTTTAAGAGCTTGGTGATAAAGAAAAATATCCTTTCTTAGAATATATTTTCCAAAGAAAGTCCCCAATTCAGCGCATTTTCAGCAGTGGACATTATTAGGACTGTGCCTGAGACACCATTTCTTCTTTCCATAGCCAGCATTATGTAATTGAGTACTTAACACACTTTCAATCACAATCTGAATCATTATGAAGGGTATTGTTAATCCCTTTTTTTTTTTTTTTAAAGATGGGAAATCATCAAATGACCCCTCCCGCTCTGGGTGGAGCGGAAGGGAGTGTCAGACTCTTACTGACTAAAACCCATCCGTGTTCCTTCCTTAGCCCTTTATGTTCCGGGGCAGCGGTAACCCTTTCGGACAATCCCGCTGCCCCGGCAGGCTTCGGCCCTGACGGGCCCCTCCTTCGATGCTGACATCTCTTTGAGGCGCGCGTAGAACACATACGCGCCGTCCGGCACGGGCCTGGTCCTGATCGGACGGCGAGCTACCCATTACTCGCCGTCCGCAGGCCCGCGCCTACGGTGGCCGGTAGCCGTCACGCGGCTCCCGACGCCCGGAGCGTCTACCGCGGCGGCTGGGACGGGCGGCTCTCTCAGCTCTCTCCCTCGCCCATCCCGCCACCTCCTTCGCTAGCATGACTGCTTCGCAGAAGGAGGTGACTGCCTCCCACTCCCTCTCACCCCGGACCATGGCTTGGACCAGGGCCGGGCGCGAGAGGTCGCCGCCGCTGCCGATCGCCTCTACGAGGACACGGCGGTGCTCTGCCCAAGCCGGGCAGACCTCCACCGTATGCTCCACCGTGTCCTCAGGGCGATCCTCGCAGTGGTGACACCCGGGCGTATCCTCCCGCCTGATGATGTGCAGGAACCTCCCGAAACATCCGTGTCCGGTGAGGACCTGCGTCAGGCGGTAGGTGAGGGCGCCGTGACGCCTCTCTAGCCACTCCTCAAAGAGGGGCCTTACCGCCGCTATCGCGGCGTGCCCTGCGCTGGGTTGCGACAGTCGCGCTTTCCATGCCGCCATGAGATCGCGCCGGAGGTCTGTCCGCTCCGCAGCAATTTGCCGCGGAAGCGGGTTTTCCCCCCGGCGTAGTGCCTCCGCGCGCCACTCAAAGAGGCGCGCGAGGACTATCGCCTCCAGATCCCATGGCGGATTGTTAATCCCTTGCTTCATATTTTCGAATGTCTGCTCAACAACTTAAATAACGCAATGAATTTTGTTAAACTGTCAAAATGACAGCCAACACTACTAATAAATGTGTTACACAATTAAAATAAAATTAAAATGTTTAGGTATTGCAACAGCTTTTCAAACTTATTCTAGAATACAATGGTGAGAATCCTTTTAAGGATTCTCCGCCCTTCCCCAAGGTTATATAACGTAAACGCACCTAATAACGACCCGTTAAAATCTGCGCTCATTACCGCCCTATTCAGAAAACTATCATTTTTATGTCATGTATTAAAGCTACACAATTGGTTGCTTTAAAAAAAATGTAGATGTATTTGTATTGCAAATGTTCATGTCTTGTTTCTGTGCGTAACTCGACGATTTAAATAATAATTGCTCAGTTCGTCCGTGGACGCCGAACTTAGTGCATTTTCCATAGTGTGGCATTCCCGATGGCGTAAGTACTCTTGTTTCTTTTTTAGCAGAAGATTATATCGTCAAGCATTTTAATGTAACTTCTAGTTCTTTTGATGCATTTTTGATACTTTCAGGAACACAAGTAATGATTCATTTTAATGAGATACTATTTTATTTTGCTTAACTTTCAATATTAAAAATAGGCGGTAATAGGAACAAAAATCACAATTTTCTTCCTATTGTCGACCCATGGCGCTGATAAGTACTTGTTGTATCTTTTGTTTGCCATGATTTTTGTTAAAATGCTTAAATTAATAGGCAGGAGGCTATACTAACTCAGTTCCTTAGTATGTTAACTTACATTTGAGCTATTAACGCCTTATATTCAAGAGCTTTAGTAGCCGTATACACTAACTTTGTTCTTATGTAAATATTTTGATGAATAAAGGAGGTATAATTTTTAAATAGTGTATTTTTATAGTTGAAATATCATTATTATTAAATATTTTCAGCAACCGCACCACTTAAAATCATATACATGTACAAAAATCACATGTATTTACACAATTCATACACATTCCCTTGGGTCGGTAATAGGTTTTACGATTTCCTTTAAGAAAACCTATTACCGATCTACTTGTACATTTACGACGGACCCCTTTTTTTTTTAAGGATGGGAAATCATCAAATGACCCCTCCCGCTCTGGGTGGAGCGGAAGGGAGTGTCAGACTCTTACTGACTAAAACCCATCCGTGTTCCTTCCTTAGCCCTTTATATTCCGGGGTAGCGGTAACCCTTTCGGACAATCCCGCTGCCCCGGCAGGCTTCGGCCCTGACGGGCCCCTCCTTCGATGCTGACATCTCTTTGAGGCGCGCGTGGAACACATACGCGCCGTCCGGCACGGGCCTGGTCCTGATCGGACGGCGAGCTACCCATTACTCGCCATCCGCAGGCCTGCGCCTACGGTGGCCGGGAGTCGTCACGCGGCTCCCGACGCCCGGGGCGTCTCCCGCGGCGGCTGGGACGGGTGGCTCTCTCCCTCGCCCATCCCGCCACCTCCTTCGCTAGCATGACTGCATCGCAGAAGGAGGTGATTGCCTCCCACTCCCTCTCGCCCCGGACCATGGCTTGGACCAGGGCCGGACGCTAGAGGTCTCTCTACGAGGACACGGCGGTGCTCTGCCCAAGCGGGACAGACCCCCACCGTATGCTCCACCGTGTCCTCTGGGCGATCCTCGCAATGGTGACACCCGGGCGTTTACTCCCGCCTGATGATGTGCAGGAACCTCCCGAAACATTCGTGTCCGGTGAGGACCTGCGTCAGGCGGTAGGTGAGGACGCCTTGACGCCTCTCTAGCCACTCTTCAAAGAGGGGCCTTATCTCCACTATCGTGGCGTGCCCTGCGCTGGGTTGCGACAGTCGCTCTTTCCATGTCGCCATGAGATGGCGCCGGAGGTCCGTCCGTTCCGCAGCGAATTGCCGCGGAAGCGGGTTTTCCCCCCGGCGTAGTGCCTCCGCGTGTCACTCATACAGGCGCGCGAGGACTATCGCCTCCAGATCCCATGGCGGCCGTCCGGCAAGGAGGCTTGCCGCCTCGCCCGAGATCGTGCGGTACCCCCGTATAAGCCGTATGGCTACCACCTTTTGGGGCGCGTTCAAATAGTGGGCGGCTCGTAGCCGCAGTGAACGCGCCCACACCGGGGCCCCATATACGGCCATGGACCGCACGACCCCCGCGTAAAGCCTCCGGCAGGAGGCGTTTGGCCCCCTCAGGTTGGGCAAGAGCCGCTTGAAAGCGGCCCCGGCCCGTTCCAGTTTGGGGGCCAAACGTCGGAAATGCTCGACGAAATTCCACCGGCTGTCGAGGACGAGACCCAGGTATTTCATCGTTGTCTCGACGCCGATGTGAACCCCTCCTACCGTTACTTGGGATCCCGATGGTGGCCCGTTCCGAAGCCCATGAAAGGACATGGCTTCGGACTTGTGCAGAGCCACCTCGAGACCCAACTGCCGGATCCTCTCCACGACTATCGCAACCCCGCGTGTCATCGCGTCGGCTGCCGCCTGATGCGACCTCCCCTGCGCCAAGACCAGCGTGTCGTCAGCGTAGCAAACCACGCAGACGCCATCAGGGAGGTCGGCCCTACTACTCGACGGAGGTCGGCACTCGGTGATACCGGAGTGCCTCCCCAATGCAGCTCCAGGGCATGGTGTTAAACGCATTGGCGATGTCGAGTGACACCGCCACGACAACCCCACCCCGGGACACCGCGTCCCCCGTCGTGAGGGCTCTCACACGCATGGCGTCCACCGTCGAGCGCCCCTTGCGGAAGCCAAACTGGCTATCCGCAAGATCCGGCCCCATCCTCACCAGGTGCCCGACGAGGCGGCCCGCAATCGCTCTTTCAAAGAGCTTGCCGACCTCGTCGAGCAGCACGATGGGCCGGTATGCAGACGGAGAGTCCGCAGGGCGCCCTGGCTTCCGAATGAGGACCAGCTTCCCGGTCTTCCAACGGAGTGGAACCTGGCCTCTCTCCATACATGCGCTTAAGAGCGCCTCCAGTCGGGGTTCGAGAGACCTCGAGGCCAGGGTCCAGGCTTTACCTGGCAAGCCGTCGGGCCCTGGGGCGGTATTTTTGGCCTTCAGCCTACCTACCGCCACTCTCAGATCTACCACGGTCACTTCAGGGATGTCGTCGTCGTCGTCCGCGTGGTCCGCTTCGGGCACCGCAATTGGCGGAGCCATGGGCGGGGGAGTATGCTCCCCCCGCGAAGGGAACAGAGCGCTCACTACCACCTCCACCAGCTGGGGGCGGAGACTCTGCGTCAGTGGGGGGGCCCAGGTGCGGAGTTTACTCTTGTATAATACCAAATGCCCCCATTGGTTATATATTATAGTAGTTATAATCAATGCTGGCCTTTGGTAATTTGTTAAACATAATTCGTATAAATATGATATTTTTTATTGATTTAACGCGTTTAAGAATATGCTATTATAAGAATACATATAATTGCTAAGTGTTGATAGCATTCTGTACTGTGTTGGAGCATTTATATAAACAGTTCAATATACACGAGCATTTTTATTTAACTTTAACGGTTCCATTTATTTTGTGGTCGGTATTAGGTGTCACATAAACGGTATTAGGCACACACCCGATATTTTGAGTCGGTAATAGGGACATGACCCTTTTCCTTTTATTTAATTTTTATTTTTTTAAGTAATTTTTTGATTATGTGTTCTTATACATAACTAAAAAAATTATTTTTATTGAAGCCACATATTAAGAATGTGCTTAATTTTTGGATATCAATCTGAACTCCGCTTAAACTGGCGGTAATGGGTGCGTTTACGTTAATAGCAATACGTTATGAGCAGAGATCGGAATCTGAGCGCAATTACCTCGCGGATTCAACACGTGGATGAAAAAGCAAAGCAAAAGGACAGGTTTGATTGAAAACTATGCATGTACGGTGCTGCTTCGTGCATGTAGGGTACCCTACCCCAGTTGCTAGATGCTTTCAAGGGAGTACCCAATTGATGCAGCCCACTGTACATGAAACGTCCCTAAGCCAACAATATGTTCTTTCAAAAACAGTTACAACACAAGTCTTGTAACAAGAAATTTCTCCGGATACTTTTTTTTGTAATTTCATTGACAAATAAACTTTCCTTAGGCGTCGTATTCCGCACACGGCGCAGGCGCAAAACAAAGAGAATTGCCGCAGTATCTATCAGAGCAGAAGGCCATCTTATAACAATGGACAATTTGGAACTTCAGTCTCTCACTGTGTTTAGAGCCTCTCATACACTAACCCTGAACAGTTGTTTCCATCCTGCACCGCTTTTATAGATACCTATTATCTAACGTTTTTGAAAGATTGTCGAGTTATGAAAGTTCTTAGTCCTCTTCCTAAGCATCAAGCTGTAGTTTTAAAACGTGGGATGGCGCCAAGTAACCTACCTACCAAGAGAATAAGAAAAAAGTTCACTTGGAAACCAGGACTCAACGGTAGTGAGTAGGTAGGTACTAGGTAGGTAATGAGCGTTTTAATCAGTAGACTACTGCCTAGCCTAGTCATTTCTAAGTTGGCATGAGAAGAGACCCAGTTGCTCTGCCTGTAGATACCACTCTCTAGTTGAAACATTACAGACTGTACCTATTACCTAAGATCTTCATTTTGTGTATCTTCTGTGCTCACCTTCTCTACGGCATCGCCATGTTTGTCTCGACGTCCGTGACGAGACTGCTGATCATATGAAATTCTGAACAAGTCAGTGAACTCCGCAACACATTATGAAATCATTGATTGATTTCGAAAAATCTCGTGATGCAATGGTTTTCTTTCTATTGGCTATGTGTATCAAAAATATTGCCAAATAACAACCCGCTATAATCGCTATGACGTAATAAGTGCAGTCTGTATTCAGTAATGGCGTTTACAATGCTGTTCATTAAAGTTACGGTCACCAAAGGAGATAAGTAACCAGGGTCGACGAATATAGTCGAAGTTTAGTAAAAAACCGATTGATGTTTTAGAATGAAATTTAATTTAGTATATGAACTGTTTGTTTTCTATTAATTAAATTCAATTTTATTCGAAAACATCCATCGGTTTATTATTAAACTTCAACTATAGGTATCCGATGACCCTGGTTACTTATCTTCTTTGGTGACTGTACCTACTGAACCCATGGTAACATATTACGCGTCGATATAAGCCATCCTCTATTATTCGTGAGGTAGGTAATCCCCCAAGTGACGGATTTGAATTAACGGTACTAAGACTAAGACGAACGCATGGTTCCCTAATGCGCTCTGATAGACCACATTTCATCCAGTTGTCTTATTACCAGACTGAGCAAGTTATGTTTTTCACGCGGATCTTTTAGTCTTTGTAGAGTACTTATTTTAGTATTTAATACTGTGGTCTAGTTAAACGAGCTATGAATACACTAGCGGGTATACATACAAATTCATATTCCGCAATTCAGATTTCTTCAAATACACAATTAACTAATTAAGATTCTCTAATGTCTGTCCATCATTTCGGCCTAATGTCCGCCAGACCGGAAGCTGTCGGTACATCAAGCAAAAAGCCTGCGACGGATACGAATATTATAGCTATTATTACAAACATTGCGATATTTGCGATTGACTTTCAAGACACGCGTTGCTTTCAATTTTGCATAAATAAGGAGGTGAAATAAAATTCATGATTATTCATTCTTTTCTTCAGACACAATTATGAATAATTTCTTTGAATAATTACGTGAGGTTCACCAATAATTTTGTGTGATTTTTGAGTGATGTGTTTTTAAAAACGAGACCCGTGCCACTGACTTGATGATCTAATAAATAGTTATGTCATTGACTAATATATTAGGTACTAGCGTAAGTTATTTAAGCTGCGCACTGCAGCGAGGGCAAGATATACCTAGTTGAAGAACATCCTGTTATTTTTTGGTCACCCGTCTCTGGGGAGTGTTGTGCTGCACTATGACATTTACGGATACCAGTTGCAGGTGCCTTCCATGGGTCTAATCAATCAAAAAGTACTCTGTGGGTCTAATGGATAAGCGTACAAAATTATTTTATAATATTCATAAATTCATGCAGTCAACGCCATCTCTTGTAAAAACGCTGTACTACAAGTTTTATGTAGTGTTGCTAATACAAAATTACAAATATTAATAGATGATAGAATGTTTTACGATCATAATCTAGATTTCACTATCCTTTAAAATGAAGTTAAATAGCTAATGCTAATTACAAATTTTTGTTTGAAAGAATAAAATACTTGTCAGGATAAAATGAAAAACAATAACAAAAAAAAACATGGACGTATTTTTTTAAGGGCAACATTGAAAATACAAGTGTCAAATGAGATATCGCGGAGTGAGGACGGCTGTTCATTAAATATTTTATAAATATGAAAATAAACGAAACATTCTAAACCAATTTACATTCTACAATACCATTTCGATTAACCTTTATTGAAATGGTGTGAAAAACGTTTTGTATCTGTGAAGTGGGACAAGAAAAACCTGCAAAATGGCAAAGTGAGTGAAAAATTGATTCTGTTTAGATTCTAAGTGGATTATTGGCTAGTAACTCAATACAAGTGTCACCAAAGCGATGTTGCGGTTGATTACACACGTCTGATGAAACCTCCGGTTACGGATGTGTTTAGTCTTCAATAATATTATGGGAAATAATCTTTGCTTCTTATTTTCGTCTGCTTCTTGTACTGAGATGCGATGTCGCAATGATATTTTAATTACGGTTATCAAATCTTTTCATTACTTTTGCTAAATGCTTAAGAAACCAAATAGTTATGGTATGGAAAACAAAAAAAAAACATTTTTATATTTTTGTCTGTCTGCCTATTTAATTTTGTTTGAGCTAAACTCTGAAACTCCTGGACCAATTTTGATGAAATTTGGCACACAGGTAAAATGGATTTAAATATTCAAATAAAATAGTTTGTTGCCAACAAGGGCAAATAATCGTTAATTATAATACAGGAAGCACGAGTCCTTTTTGGCAACAAACTATATTATTTCAATGTTATAATCCATTTTAAAGTTTCATCCTGATTCATCCTTGCTTTCGTATTCACTTTTTATATACTTTAGATACTTTTTA
Source organism: Gortyna flavago (assembly GCA_963669345.1). Lineage (NCBI taxonomy): Eukaryota > Metazoa > Arthropoda > Insecta > Lepidoptera > Noctuidae > Gortyna > Gortyna flavago. The sequence continues at coordinate 2,289,190 of OY770139.1, forward strand.
TCCACGTTGAAGCTGCACACTAAAGCTAATTTATCTAATATTATATTCTTGTCAACAGGGAAATGATGATAGTGTTTGTCTATGACACACTGTGTTGTACCGCTGAGGAGGATGACCCCATCAATGCAGTGCTGTACTTCCATCCCGGATGGGTGTCCGACACACAGCGGCATGCGCTTGCGGGCCAGGTTGGTGCTAACTTTATTGATTTAATTAATTAAAATTGTCCGAGTTAGTCAATTAGATATATGTAAAGTTCTTTTTTTAATTCCAGAGACTAATCTGACATTTAAGTCTTTTGTGTTTGCATTTTTTTAGTATAGAAGTTTGACATTACACCTGTCAGATTAGTCTCTAAGATTAAAAAACGAACTTTAGAAGACATAGATCAATACTGTTTTTAGGAGGAATTAAATAAAGTGAAGCTATTTGCCCATATCAAAGTGTAGAATATCAGTTAAAAAGATTAATTTCATCCATGAACTTATAATTTTATCTTTTTAATTTTATATCAGTATCCATTTTGCAGATTAAGTCACCACAATCAATAAAAAATAATAAAGTTACTGTTATTAACCTGTGATAATATTAGTGCTAATAAATGCGACATTTTATATTATTACTGTGTATTTGACAAAAAACATCTATTTGAGGAAATAAATTATTATTGGGAAATGATCATTTAATGTCAATAATGCATATTTATTGACATTAAAATTAAAATGTATAAACGGACGAGGCAAGCCAAACACTACTAAAACATTTTTGTTTTTTTTTATCTGGGAGAGATCCAAATTTTTTATATTTATATATAGATTTCGTTTTGGGGAAAATGGGAAAATGTCAAGTTAAAATAATTTATTATTACCTGTATAAATTTCGTAACTTACTTAACTTTTTCTTTCTTTCAAACCAAAAATTGCAAACAAATAAAATCAGATCAGGAATAGCGGTATTTTTTCAAAAGTATCTTCTTAAATTACACCTGCCTAACTGCCTATCCTCTTCATATAATCCCTCAAGGGCGGCGCGCACTGAAGCCGTCTAAGCCCTGGCTAGCAATGTTCATTCTTAATCTATGAGAAAATGGCCTGTAATTGGCTTACCTCCTTAATTTACTAGGGTATATCGGGGTAGGTATATCGTATGCCAGAGAATTCTCCAGCGAGACTACTTTTGTTGTCACAAAAGCACGGAAACAAAACACCGCGTAATGTTGATTGAAAATGTCTTTCATTCATCTATCATTACAAATTCGTTGATAAGAATTCGCTAATGAGACAGTCCCATGTACAGCGTTGAGCGCTTCGTCCAAAGCTCTATCTGCGTGTATATCCGAGTAGTCCAGTCGATTATATATTCTGTAAAACACGCACTGTGAAACTTTAGGTGAAGTGAACTGTGAATAGTGTCAATCCCTAGAATCGTGGAATGACAGCTATGCTTTCACCGTGAGATTTTGCAGAATAAATCGGCAGTTTGAGTAGTGCAGTTTTAAAAGCACGTCGGAAATACGAAACTGTACAAAACCCTGCAGCGCAAATATGAATCCCACGCACTTCACCAGATTTTAAAGTGACCACTCACCTGACTTGACATTATAAGACCTAATTAAATTATTCAACAATTAAGTCAATTAAGTTCTTCAATGTCACGTCCACAGATTACTAACTCGCTATCCAAGACCTGAATCCAACTCTTTACAATATCCACCGCTATCTGATTAGAAAGTGTCTTGTCTTGACATAATCAATTAATCAGCCTGTGGAATGTGCAACATGTTCAGAACACATCGCTTATGAGAGCTCGCATAGTTTACGAACTTGTTTTGACTGTCTAATATGGTAGGCAACCTTGATTATGAAGTCTAATTAGGCCGAAATTTAGTTGGTAGGTAGTAGCAGCGATTGTAATTTCGTAAAGTAGCTGTCTGTCTTGGATACTGCTAGCTAGACACTAGTATGAATGCGTAGTCAGTGTTTGCAATAAATGATGCGTCACACGTCACATATGTGAAATTCACACGTCTTGCATAGTTCTATCCACATTGGGGTCGCTTCTTGAAGTTGTGAAGGAGTATGTGTACCATGGGCAAGTCGTCCAGCTCGGTAGACAACTTTGAGAAAGAAGTCGAGAGAAAGATCCAGTTGGGTTGGGTAGCGTTTGGGAAACAAGTCTTCTTGTCGCCTATCCCGCAATGTTTGAAGACTAAGGTCTTCAATCAGTGCTGACATACGGTGCCGAAACGTAGACACTGACAGTTGGGCTAGTTCACAAATTCAAGGTCGCTCAGCGCGCTATGGAGCGAGCTATGCTCGGTGTTTCGGATAAAATCAGAAATTAAATTATCCAGAAAAGAACCGGGGTTACCGACATAGCTTGCAGAGTAAGCAAACTGAAGTGGCAGTAGGCTAGCCATGTTTGTCGAAGAACCGATGGCTGGTGGAGCAGACGAGTCCTGCAGTGGAGACCGCGTATCGGCAAGCGTAGCGTAAGCCGGACGCCCCCCAGCTAGATGGACCGACGACCTTAAGAAAGTGCAGGAAGGCGGAAAACAGGATGTTCTGGCGCACAGCCTGAGAGAGGCCTATATCCAGCAGTGTACTGCGATGGGCTGGGTTGATTGATTGATGTTTAGACGACTAATAATTACGTAAACGGACCAAGCCTTGCACAAGCTACTAGGAACATTTTCGTGGGCATGCCTTTTCGCTACTCAACTTAACGCAAGTAAAAGGCACTAAACTACAAAACTTAGAATGCTTTCTTGTGGATACCAACGAATAAATATTCTAGTAGTCTCACTGCACCTCGTCTGCCTCCTAAAAATTTAAATGAATGACATTTTCTATTTCACGGAAGTAGAGTAGATACACGTGAATTCTTATATGTGTGTTAATGTGCTAAAAATGTCGAATTATTGATCGAATCCTCGAAAGGTAAGCGTAAGGTCAAACGAGCAAGCTTATTTTTAGATTTTCCCGCTTCAACGTTTTGTTTTATCTTGATTAGGAAAATAACATGTTGGCCAATGTGTGCTTTTTAATCTCGTTACTTAACTACACTAACATGAACAACCAACTACAACAAAAACAATCTGCAACAACACACACAACAACAACTATAGCCGGAACAATAATCTGTTAGATTACCTAACAAATCCTACTAATATTATAAATGTGAAAGTTTGTATGTTTGGATGTTTGTTACTCAATAACATTAAAACAGCTGAACGGATTTAGATGAAATTTGGCACACAGATACTTAGGGTCAAATTATATTAGCTAGCGAAACTGTCCAGACGTGATATCTAAACACGATAAACCTAAAAAAATATATTGATTTTATGATTTTTTGGGTAAACATCCGCAGATATAGCACATTGTCTATTGAAATTATAATTTTTTTGTATAAGCAGGTATCTAAACTTCATACGTGATGGGTATGAATATCTAAATCTTTTTCACTTTTAAGTTGTACTTACCCCACACAAATTCGTAAAACACTACTTGTTGCAGGTCTCATTTACTTGATTTAAGAATATATCGTTTTTATCAGGTCGTGGGCGCAGCACACTGTATCAAGACGTTGTTCTCACAGCCAGTCGCCATCACACTACAGAGCGGGAAGTTCATCATCAGGGAATATGACAGATACATATTGGTAAGTGAAAAAAACCGCTAACAAGTTTTTGATTTAGGCACTAAGTTAGGCTTAAACTTTCCGGCTCTGCTGCTAAACCTATGAGTAAAGTTATAAGCATATCTACCTATAGGTACTTACTAATGTCAAATGCTCTCGGTACTTTTGACTGCATTCGTGATCATTATCATACCTACTAATAATACCTAAAGCTGAAGAGTTCTTGAGAATCTCTGGAAAAACCTAAAGAAGTCTAATTCTCGAGCATTCCTCGAGAATTGGTCTATCGAGTGCAAAAATAATACTAGGAGACGAGCAAAAAAAAAGTCACACAGAACTCTAAGCGAAAATGAAGTGTTAGCGCGGGCAGGGGATGTGATGAGACGGGGTAGGTCGGGGGAACATGAAATTTCACGAGGACGAAATCGCGGGCAATAGCTAGTAAAACATAAGTGTTCATCAGCATGATAACCTAAACAGCAAGGTAATTGTGTTACACACTATGAGTAGCAATGGGTGTAATTTTGACACTTCAACAACATTCATTGCGTTATTTGCGTTGTTGAGCAGACACATTTTTCGAACTTAAAGAGCAATGAATTAGAAATATGCTTCAAAATTACTCAAATTTGAGTACCTAATAGTGGGTTACGCAATTGGGGCGCTGGTTGTATAGATGGATAAAGGTAACTAACGTATCAAACGATCGAATTTCTTTTCGATTCGATTCATCCCTTTTCACTTTCATTAATACCCGTGTTTACATTTCGCCCAGGCAATAGGCAGCGACAGGAACATCCCCGACTGGGTGCTAAAGAACCGCGCGAACCTCCTCACCTCCATGATCAAGGTGTACCACGGCGACCTTCAAGTCCTGGCTGGCCAGATGGAGGACCAACGACGACTGTCGGAGAAGCTGTACCAAGTCTTTGAGACATATCTACCGGTGCTGCAGTATGGATGCCATATCTTTCAAAGGGTGCCCATGTTGACTTTGCCGAAGGTAAGGTTTTTCTACAAACAGTGCTTTTGAAAATATTTATTTTTCGTTGGTAAAATTAACTATAATTATTGTTCGACATAAAAAAGTTGAGTTTATGATGATGTAGTGGAATCAACCGCGACTGTTAAGCAAAAGATTCTGCCGAGTTCTATACAGCCCGTTGATTCGTCACCCACAAGATATCCTATACCATCCTTGATAGCGATATCAGAGTATAGTAACCGCTTGGAGTGTGTACTGAGCGCTCATCATTCGCTTTGCAAATATTATGAATTGCAAATCTAACTAAAGTGAGTGCCACTGCGCTGTCGCCATGTTGAATGTGGTAGCCGGAAATGAAGTGCAGGTATGAAGATTAGCATGGCGCTGGCAGCTTGCTAATTTAATATTATAATTTTATAAATGTAAGCCCACCTACAGGCGATTTTTGATCGCGCACTGGATTTTCAACGCATTACGCACAGCTTAGCGCTGAGAGTTGAAAACCCAACAGTATATTTTTTGACACGCTGGGATGCGCTCTGTTTGGATTTTCAATACTCGACTCATCACCGGGAGTTAAAAATCCAGTGCGCGATAAAAAATCGCCCGTGCGCACCTTGTCTAACTGTGTACCACGACTTCTGACTTTCCGCAATAAACAGATTTTAGCCCGTATTTCCACAAGACAAAAGCTTTGCAAGATTTTCAATGAAAAATAATATCGTCTTCCATATCATTTTCATGAAGTGGTGTCGTTAAAAAGATATTTTATGTGAATAGACTGTTTTTGGGTACAAGTTTAAGGACTTTTAGCACCATAAACAAAATTTATATACAGGGTTATTGGAAAAACACCAACAACCTCTTAAGAGGTCATTGTACTCATCATTATGAACAACTTTTACTATGGAACCAAACCCGTAATCACGAAAAAAAATCAGCTGCTCCCTACATTTATGTTCGTATAACTCGTCAAAATGTAGGGAACAGCAGATTTTTTTTTCGCGATTTGAGGTTTGCTCCTATATACCTAAGCGTCGACATGAGAACCTCCTTACTTTTTCGTCGGTTAAAAAGCCACCATGAAGCACATCACATATTCGACAATTCGACTGCTTTGAATTCTTATTGGTTCCAAATAAACATTATACACCTCTACCTTGCTTGTCACTATATAAATTTTCCACACTTGTATCTATAATTCATAAGGATATAATAATAAAAAAGATTATTTTACTCTACTCTTTGTTTTAGAGTGCGACATCAGTTTACATGGAGTCGATGCAAATACTAGAACATTGTAGGAAAAGTGAAGGCGTGTTAGGCGGCGTCATATTGTACAATAACAAGTGAGTAACTACCCTCCTTTGGTTCTTTCTTGTGGAATAATTCTGTTTTAAAAAACTAAGCTAATCTTTACACCACATTATCCTCTATCCTATAGAATCTGTAGGGTAGAGAATAATCTATATGTAGTATAGATTGTACAGTCAACCATACCATGGTAACAATAAAAATGATTTCGCCTTTATGTCGCAGTAGCAGTCCTTTATCGTAGTTCAAGACAAACGGCTGAACTTACACGAGATAAGATTATTAACCGTACCTATCTTTTTCTTCCAGAATAATCTCCACACAGTTACCCCCTGGTTTGACATCCTACCTGACAGTGGTAGATCCATACAGGATAAAGTCCCCGGCAGAAACACTGGACACAGAGACACCCTTACCTTTAGGTGCTCAACTCCTAGTGGTTTATGTGGGGAAGAAGTTGTATGACAACCTGAAGAGGCAGGTGGATAAGATACAGGAGTTCCACCATAATGGCGAGGAGATGGTCGCGAGGTTTAAAAAGGTCAGTCATTTCGTGCAAAACATAACGAATGTTCAAATTTTTCTTGGCGTAAATTGCTTGTCTGTGGGTTGAAATGGAAACACCACATCACAACCTTACAGGCGTTATAGGGTTATGGTCGTACAGTCACATTTACTGTTCATTGATAACGGCGCGGCGCACTCGTCCGTCACCTTTTTTATTGCTTCACGTGTAGCAAGTTAGATTGGATGTACGAATATATCTATCAGTTTTTAGATGCTTGTATATTACTTGAATCGCACTATACAATCAAACAGTTTATCAATACAAAATAATTATCTTCACAGAACCAAGAAGCAGAACGCGAGAAACAACGCGAGTTCCCCCAAACGGGGATGAAGCGAGACAAATCTCTACTCTTCACCGCCGTCCCCGAAGAAGACCACACCATGATATCACCCCCCAGCCGTGAGGAACGGAACCCTGACGAGGAACGAGAGAGGAAACCACCTTCCATGCCAGACGTCGTTCCATTCACGAACAAACCAAGGCAACGACCAACGAAACTATCGCTAAGCTTCAAGACACAGTTATCGTTAGATGAAGAAGCATTACAAGAAAATGATAAAGTCTTCACCGGCCAAACAAGCGTTTGCTCAACACCTATGGTGGAATATAAGCGACTACACGGCAATATGCTCTCCATCTGCCAGATACCCGAAAGCCAACAAGACAACGACAAATCAGACTTAGAACCAGATGTTCTCAAAAACATAGAAAATTGCAACAAAAGTAATATGGAAAACGAGAAACGAGACAATAAAATTGTATTAGACATCAACTGTATTGCTGACCATTATATAAACAAACCTGAACCAATCAGAAAGCTGGCTAGTGTCACAGATCTACAAGAGACTATCAAGAAATTATCGAATCGTGCAACTTCGAAATTCAAGTTGAAAAAATCAAAAGTGTCCCTAAATGATGATACTCCGTCCCCTGAACATACTCCTAAGAATCCTAGCACTATGACCATAAACGATCCGTTATTCCCCGTCTTTAGAAACGACGGTGTTGCCATATCAGAGTCTCTATTCAACCAGTACTTAGAACAACACTATTCGAACATGAAAAACGATTCGAACGACAATATGTTTACATTCAACATGAAATTGTGTGAGCAAGAAAAATTCGAAGATTTTGATTCGGAACTAAATCGGTCTCCGCAAAGAACTCCGAAAAAGATAGCGAAAGATTCGACAAAGACGTTGCCAACGGATCAGTCAAGAAGGAAATCTTTATCTTTACCTTTGAAGTCTTTAAATGAGAGTACGGATTCACAGATAGGTAAGACCGCCATTGTAACCTTAAAGTTAAAGACACTGCTATAGATATACGGCGTATTGTGAAATAGCCAGGCAGATCATATGGCCATTTCTCCGATCGGACGACGACTTATACAAGGTCAAATTAAATTACTTGTCGGTGTTAAAACGAAACATTAAAAAATTAATTAAAATATCGCGACTGGATTTTATCGCGCACTGGATTTTCAACTCTCGTTGCTGAGCAGTGGGTTGAAAATCCAGTGCACGAAAAACGCGTCCGTGCAAATCTGGGCGTATAATTTCGAATAACTACAGCTGGTTAACTGGTCAATGGCTGCAGGTAGTGTAGTTACTTACTTGCAAAAATGAGTTCAGTTTTTTTTTTCTTCCTTCACCATTCGATATCGAAACCTATCACGTCTGAAGTTTCGCCAAGTAATTTAATTTGATCTCTTAAACCTGTTTTTGGTGAATAAAAACCTATTATTTATATTTGTAGGTTCAGAGTCTGAAGCTACAAGTTTCAAGAAGAAATTGACTGGCGTGCAACTGACGCCTCTGATGGAGAAGCTGAGTCACTTGGCGTTCTCTGACAAATCTAGTGGGTACAGTAGTAGGGTCATGACGCCGTTAGAGCTGAGGGAGTTCCTCACGCCCGCTGCGGAAAGGCAGATCACTTTTTCTGATAGGTATGTATTGTATATTTTACTTCTTTGTCCAGCACGCGTAGCATGACCGACGTAGAAACGGGTTTTGTCGAGGGAAGAATAGACAAAATGACAGATTGTAGAAATATTTGTACGCATTCTACGTCGCGTCATTTTGTCTATTCATCCGTTAAAAAGCGTCGTCATGCTACGCGTGCGTCTTTATGCTTGTAATTATATAACTTGTAGTGTTTTCTGTAAACGTCTCGTACGTTTTCCGGAAATAATGGGAAAATTTGTTGTTGTTCCAACTTTTTACTAGAATTTTAAGAGCATGCGGTTTTTTAATGGTAAAAGTACCCAACTAGTTATTTACCATTTCATAATAGTCGGGAAGCGATTATCTACTGCCTCTTTATTTATATTATACTAGCTTCCGCCCGCGGCTTCGCTCGCGAGGTTAATCGATAAAAACTATCCTATGTCCTGCCCCGGGATGCAATCTATCTCTCTGCCAAATTTTATCGAAATCCGTTCAATTGTTTAGGCGTGAAAAGGATACAGACAGACAGAGTTACTTTCGAATTTATAATATTAGAATGGATGCTTTATTGTACACCACAAAAATACATAAAAATAAAAATATATTATTATAGGCCAAAAACCCAGCGCCAAGACTCAGAAAGTGACGACGACTCGGACAGCGATTTAGAACTACTACCGGAGTACAGCAAGCATGCCGTCAAGTGTGCGCTGTTCGTAAGTGGACTGCACAACATGGCACTACTGGCGCTTATTGACACCGAAGCCGCCAATAATGTGGATACTATTAATAGTTTGGTAAGTTTTATAATACAGGTAGTTAGTAGTTACTGCCTGTAGAGCGGTGGTTGCCCAGTGGTAACGGTTACGACTTCCGAGTACTGGGGTTTGAACTCAAGCAGGCACTTAACTTTGTGTAAATTAATTCATCACCACTGCTCTCAAAACGGTGATGGAAAACTTGAGGAAACCGGCACGTCCAAGAACCAATAATTCGAAGATATGTGACATCTGCCAACCCGCACTGGGCCGGGCCGGCGTGGTGGATTATGGCCCACCCCTTTCACAGAGAGGAGAGGACGCCTTTGTCCCAGCAGTGGGAACATTAGAAGCTGATTATTACCTACTCAAGTTGTCAAAATTAATGAGAGTTTTTTAATTATTGTAAATTAAACCTTATGTCAAGTGGTTAAAAGTCAAATTTCGTGCCCTCGTGATTTTTTACGACTATAACTTGAACCGTAATAGCAGACGTGTATGGAAAAGGTAGAGGAACGCCTTTGCCCAGCAGTGGGACAATATAGATAGATTTAGATCGGCACACAGTTCAAACTACTGCTTCCGGCAAAGTCTATGGACAAAACTAATGGTTGTTGGAGAACACGTGTTTTTGAGTAGAAACCACGAACCTGGACGGCCTTATGCAGTGCAGCGAAGATCTTTTGTAGGTGGCAAGATGGTGAATGGATGAAAGTGACTGATCATCGAACTTGTAAGCCGGTGTCCAGCAGTAGACTGCTGATGATTCCTTGCCATTTCGCGTAGTATTTGCAGTATTTCGATGCTTCCCTGAGAACCAAGTCATTTCGCTTCTGTTGGGTAGATTTTGTAATAAATGTTTATTTTTCTCCAGTGGGAAACTTCACTAAACGCCCTAGGCCCCATCGAACAGAAGTGCATGGAGCCTCTCGCAGCGGTGGGCGAGGCGACAGACTACAGCTACCTAACGCTGGACCCCGACTGGGGCACCGTGCGCAAGGGAGGCCCATGGGCCGCGCTCGACATAGCCACCATGGGCCTCATACATAACGACTTTGCTGAAGATCCAGAAATGTCGGAATTTATATTGAGGTAATATTTTGTTTAGTGGCAATCTTTCCTGCGAATATTCCCGATCAGTCACACCCCGTCGCGTCGTCCACACTGTTGACGATCGAAACTTTTTTTTGAAAAAGATATTTTGACTTACCCAAAGTTTTCACGCCTTATCAATAGTGGAACTTGTACATATCGCGATTAAAAATGCGGATGCATTTCAATATGTACCATATTTGTTACAGGAGCGACGAAAGTGTGGTAGTAGGTTCAGTATGCGGCGGAGCTCAAGTATACTACCAAGAGAAAGGAGCCCGAGGGGCCGGGCCTCCGCCCCCCTCCGATGTGCTCGCTGTAGCTCCGCTGCGCGCACGCAGACGACTGCACCGCGACCACGCTACGCTGCTCTTGTAGGTAACCTAACGTCAGGAGAACTGCCATCCACAGGTAAACCAGCTTTCTCAGGTGCAGTCAAGGCTGGATATTCAGTCGGTCATTATAATCATAATATTTGAGAATTGTACGCGGAAGCGCAGACAGGACCGCGTATATTAGGGTGTGTTCGCAACTGGCGTTGGTTGAAATCACATTGACGCTGCGTCAAGCTACAGTTTCCTAGAAGAGAGTTTCCGTCATGTATATAACGGACGTCATGAAAATCTGTCATTTTCACCAGTATTTGACATTAACTGCCGCACTCAGAGACGTCATTTAAAATTAATCAATCATTAACTTTGATTAACCACCTTATCTTGGCACAAAAGTCACCAAGACTGACTGTCATATTTTCGACTGACAGCATTCTAGTTTATACTTGTCAATTAAAGTTAATTATTAATTAATTTTAAGTAACGACTCTTGAGTTCCGGGGTAAGGTGTCAAAAATCGCTCTGTATTCGGACATTACGGCCGCATGTGGCAGTCACTGCTATTCTAGGAAACTGTAGCTTTAACGTCGAGTAAGCGCAGCGTCTACAGAAACCTAAGCTAGTTGCGTGGGTGTCTTACTAAATGTACGCCAATGAAGTTTTTACAGTGTTTGTCGTATGTGGTATAAAAATGCTAGTGCAATTACCACCTAATTGAAACTGTTATTGTATGGGATCGTTTGTAATTAAGCCGTTGAATGAATATAGATGTTGTATTGAACAGGTTGGTATATTGTATCTTTGTTAGGTCTTGTAATATCATGCATGATATTGCCCTAAATAGTCGCAATAATTCAGTAAGTACGTATCATTTAGACAAAATTCCTTGTGTAAATTATACGTTTTTGCAAGTGAGGTTTTCTTGAAGGATTTTGACAGAAACTATGTTACGTGGGTATTTGAACGGAAAAGAAAGCATTATTGAATCGCCAGAAGTAAAACTTTAATTACTGAATCATTAATAGACACTTAAATTGCTATTATACATTGTAATTTATTAATCTAATAATATTATAAGGTGTTAAAAAATTAACCTTACAAACTATATGAGGTGCTTTAGACCATCGAATCGAACAACTTTCACTATGGGACCAGCTCTGAAATCACGTAAAAAAATCCGCTGTTACATACAAAAGTTCAATACCTACTTGACAAACGTGTATGAAACAGCTGTTTTATTTTTCGTGATTTTGGCGTTGGTCCCATAGTGAAAGTTGTTCAGTTCGATGGTCTAATGCACCGCTTAAAGTTTGTAAGGTTAATTTTTTATCACTTAGTATATTTGTAGCCATTTTAAAATTATTAAAATTCTCCAAACAATAATCACATATCCAAAGTAGTTAGGAAGCCAGCAACATAAGTACCTACATAATACCAAATATTCTTAGTACCTATACCAAATACTGATCCATTTATGAAGCCCTGCACTCTAATTGCTTCTAGCACACTATCTATCTCAATCTGAATCATTTTGAAGGATATTGCTAATCCATTGCTTCTTGTGTTCGAAAAATACGTCTGCTCAACAACGTAAATAACGCAATAAATGTTGTTGAACTGTCGAAATGAAACCTATTGCTACTGATAGTGTGTTACGCTGGATTCACGTTAATTATTTTGTTATACATTGTAGTTGATATTCCATGAAAATTCAACATAAGTTTATATGTTAATAGCGCTTGTAAAATAAGTACTTACAATTATTTCGTGATATTCCTATATTTATTTTTATCACAATTAATTTTTTCTACATTTATTCAATGGGTGAACTTACAGAAAATGCCCTTTAGATCTCACTGTTAAATACAGAATGTATTCTATAATCGTATTAGGACAATACCGCGTTTTCATATCCGAGATGAGTATGAAAAGACCCGGTTATTCCGTTTATCCAACTACGCCTATACGTTACGTTACGTTTTCACCTTAGTTCTGTTTTTACCCGACTACGACGAAGCAAAAAGGAGGGTTGTTATGATTTTGACCGGTATGTATGTTCATCTGTTACCTCATAACTTCTAAACTGCTTGTCATAATTCGACAAATGAGGTATCGTTGTAAGCGTCTCGATCGTCCGCTGGTTATAAGCTATGTGACGTCAGATTAAATTGAATATGGCGCCCTCTAGCAGACATAGTCACAACCTAAAAAAAAAAATTATAACATTCCGTGTTGGGTATCAAATGAAAGGAAATAATTTACACATTTCAAAAATATATATGTACATTGTCAGCTACATGCACCCGATATTTAGGAATAATTTCTATAAAATCAAGCCTCAGATTTGAGCCAAACATTTATGTATGTATAAGTTTGGTATATTATTATCTAGGTTGTTTTCCATGTACATGTAAAACAAAAAAAAATAAAGCGGCTCTGCAAATACCACGAAATGTTAACCCCAAAATAATTTAAATAAAAAATAACTTCAAAAACTAATACCTGACTACTGAAAAGGATGAAACAAGAAAGTACCTTCCAGTTTGATCCTTTTCAGTAGTCGGGTTTTAGTTTTTAAACTTATTTTTTTTTATGAATAAGTACAGCAAGCAAAAGGAAACGTCGCTACCATCACGTTTATTTTAAGAATCCAAAATTACGAATGACTAGTGTTGCTGTACACACGGCTACAAATCAAGCTATGCATTTCCAAGTTTGAGTTGACCTCGCATTGTATAGGTTTTTCGTACAATCAGAAGTCAGCTTATTCTGGTTATGTATAGCTTGATGTGTAACCGTGTGTACAATACTATAAAACTATACCTAATTATTTTCATCTCGATCATGTGAATGCGGTTCAGGCCCCTCCATACAGGCGATTTTCAATCAATGAGGTAAATTTCCAGTTTTAAGGCATCACTTTCCACGTCGTATGGTACTTATTCGTAGTATGGTACAGTTAAATTAGAATGTTACCCACGTGAACGAGTGCTTGTAAATATTGCCAAATTGTTGTTTAGATGTAAGAATAATGAGAGTTGGAAGTTTTTTATGAGTGTCACATCGGTATTATGATGTATTCATTATCATTTTATACAAGGAGGCTTATTTTATTAAGCAAACAGTTATTGAGCAGCTTTTTCAAAGTGCTGTTTCGCACCAAATGATATTGTGCCAGAATACTTAGTGCCATTTTGTTAGCCTTTAGAAATAGTAAGCCGAATTTGATGTTACTAGATTTATTTTGTTACTTATATTATATTTTAGTGTGGCTATTGGTAAAATCCCATCGAAGTTTGAACGCAAATACACTTGAAATAAAACTCGCCATATTTCTCACGGGATCTCGCGACGTGAAACTTCTAGGTTCAACAATAATATTCATCCCCCATTGCACGAGACTTCATCGTAACTGACGAACACCTCTGCCGACTTCTCGGGGGAAATACAAGCGAGGTGATAGTCTATTCATCTAATTATTTGTTTCTCTACTGATGGGACCATACCAACTTTGTTTTAACTGGTTTGAGAACCTCTAGGGTTATGTAGGTCCATCATAAACATAAATATGTAATACATAATACATACCTTCCTAGATATTATATTTCTTGCAGTAGTGTAGTAACTGCATCGTAGTCTAATCGTTTCGAGCTCATTCTACTCTTGCCACTAGAAAATAAGTTATTCGGCCAACTCTAGATTAGTGTTGCTATAGAAAGCGGTGTTGCCAATTTAATATTTATTTTCATAGACAGCTGAAAAACTCTAGTCCTTCCAGAAATTATCTTGTAGTTTTTGACTTCGCTAAAGTAGCTTTGTATGCTGCTGCAGACTTCTGAAATGTGTTGGTTTTGCACGATAACGGTCCATCTGATGTTTCGAGTAGATTGAAACTTGTTCACCAGTTTTCAAGACAGTAAATTAGTCCCGTGAATAATTGACGGATAGTTATCGTGAAAACAGTAAGGAAAAGTTGACTGCTGTATCGGAACTTGTATTTTCTATACGTTTTATAATATATTATTATGTAGTTTGGTACTATTACCAAACTGTTTCGTCTAGTATTTTCAGCTTAGCTATAAGTATCTATTGTTGTAATGTTGCTTGCCAAGTACCTAAAGTGTACTCTTATTTTAGCAGTATTATAATTATGTATGCATTCCAGATTTTTAAAGCAACTTTGATTTGAAGCAGTACGACAGTGTAAAAACTTTTGAAATGAGACTAGATACATTAGTTGAGCAATTTGATTGGTCATCAGTGTATCAGTGTATTTAAAATTGATCTTAGTGTGCAATGGGCCAACTCCTACGAGGTGCCTGCTTGGAATCGACTAGAAAATGCTATTCTGAGCGCGCTCCCTTGAACGTGGACACTCGCCTGTAATAAAAAATCTAAGATTCGATTTTGAGCATTGCTTTAATACCAACACCCGGTTCTCATCACTCACTGATGTAATTCTCAAATCTGAACTGTGACATTACAGGCAAGGGGCTGAGCTGGTGCACTAATAGACAAGAAACGGATCTCTGTTTGATATCTTATATTTAACATTATTATTGAAATGTTCACAGCTTCAAATCAAACATTGCACTATTTGATCACATTCCACGTCCCGTAGCTTTAAGTAACACAATTCCGCCATAATTGAAATCGCGTCCAATGCAAAGAAATGCTAAACAAACGATCTTACGTTGCCATGAATTGTTTTTAATGTTATTTGTATATTTTACGAGTATTTAAGTTTATTAGCGGTTAGCGTAGTCGCCATGGTGAGTGCCAACACGACACAATTATGTGGTATATTTATAATAATAATTATACATAAATAATTGTTAAGAATTTTAATAAAAATCTGATAGTGAGAATTTTGTTAATATTATTTCACTAATATATTACCCATTCTATACTAATATTACTTTGCATAAAAACTGTAGTTGGTTCTTGCTACTTCCTTCTATAACAATGATTTAAACGACTTAAAATACGCACTTGGCACTAAGAGACTGCTGAATTGACTGCCTAGCGGGATTGATATAATATCCTATTTTGAACAACTATAACAAAAACATGTATTTTATTTGTTTGGAAGATACTATTATAATTAATACATAGTAGATAAATCCTACGGTATGCTATTACATCAAGAGTTAAAAATTGAATTTATTTACAGTTTTTATGCAACATCGTCTTACTATTTAAAACTAACTAAATGCCATCAATATTTCATATCAATTAACTATTAAAATTATACTAAAAAAATCATAATATAGATAAAAGCAAGGTATAATACAAGCATACGTCCGTCGGTCTGTCAGTAATGACGCTGGCGTTGGATCAGGGAATGAATTTATTGACTGTTATACGAGATACATCCCTACATCTTTTGAATTGCCTAATTGGATTCTTTGAAAATGTTGTTTCTCTTGAACCACATTGCTAACCAATTCATACAAAGTAATGAATATTGAAGTTGGGTAATAGTTGTGTGTTCTGATTGAGCTTTTCCCTAAATTAAGCATTTAGAAGAGAAATACTAAATTAATTGTTATTAAATAAAACATTTTGCAAACTGAAGCTAGCATGTTTCAATATTATTTATTACCTATTTACCTGCTTACACCCAATCATTTAATATGATAAGCATTTTGTTTTTATCATCTTCCTGTTAGCGCACTTTATCCTGCGCCAACATAATATGGGTATTGTAGGATTCAGTACATAACTTGGAATACTCCTAGACCCCACGCAGCGTCGGTCGAGAGAAAAGAAAGGATACAATGGATAGAGAAGGTGGGACGAACCAAAGTGAATGAAGAAGAACCATAATGACATTACAAAACTATTGTTTATTAACAAGTCGTACAACACAACGCTACTCTAATAACGTGAGAGGCCAGACTCGATACAACCGAATACATAATAATACATATGTAACTAGCAACACGAGAAATGCAAGGTCACGTCGCCACAACGCTAGAATGTATGTACGATAGTCGGAAGATAAAGAATATGATCTATGCGCGCGACTTCTCTCTTCAATGTCTTCGTAAAGCTTGGGCTTCCTACTTAGCGGCTAACTCGATCATATTCTTTGCGCTTCGACAAGCCGGTGCCGTCGGCTGCGACACGGCACGGCACACGGACGCCCGGCGGCCGTCCGGTCCCGATTCCGGCGAGCGCCATTTCGAAAGGACTTTTCAATCAAACATTTTCAAAACTTCAACACAGTTAGTTTCAAGGAACTTCATCCTTTACTTCTTGTTTCAATACCTTTTCAAACAAACAAAATCAATATTAGACTTAGTGTTAAATCTTTATTAAGAGCTAGTTTTACATCCTAGAGGCAACTATGCCCGCGCGGGCGTTACACGCTAACTTATGCTAGACCCTTTCATCACATTACAATTAACACAAAGGAGCTTCTCTCTTGGGGCCGCGCGGCCGGCGCACGCCTGGCTGCGGCCCGCCTGTCACAGAATGTTCACAAACGTTAACATGTCGGCTACACTAAACCGGCCGTACAGTATATAAATGCATAGGAGCCGGTCGACACATAGTTGGGATCTGTTGTTGTATCAAAATGCTATGCTATGTCTGAAGTTGAACTCAGCATCACGCACTTACTAATAACGACCTGCAAAGTCAAAGAGGGGAGTAACTATGTGATAAACCAGAACATTATGATGCTAAGGTGAGGTGGCAACATAATATCTATCAATTTATTCTATTTGATAAAATGACTAATTAACATCACATAATTTTGTTTGTTTACACAAGGTATTACCGGCGGGCGATAACAATGGATCGGAGCCTTGTACTAATACTTCTCGTAATGAAAAATGACGAATCGTCATGCGAGCTGAGTTTTCCGGCGCCACTGGCCAGTAAGCTAGACCAATCTAAACTGTTTTCTAATTCTGGTCGCGCGCGGATAATACCGGTAAATCCTCAACATGCAGGATATTTTGTAGAATAAATTGATAGAGAACAGATATAGCAGACAACATTTAGAAACTTATTCCTAATTAAACTAAAACAAAGATTCAAAGACAGACCCCACTTCATACATTCACATACATTATATACAGGAGCTGTAGCAAGTTACCAATTTTATGGAAGAGCATTGATTGGGCATGCCATTCTTTGGTATATGAAAAGTTTGAAATGAATAAGTACAATTTTCTCATTGCTATTGCAAAGGTTTTTACCCCATACACAAATCTATTTCAAATAATTGAAAATGTTTGTAGAGTCAATTGAAATTATAATTAATCTGACAATGAGTTCACTGACTCAAGTTAACCTATCATAACATAAAGAATGAATAATGACTTGGTGTCAAAAATAAAATAACATGTGTAATATACATTATTTTGTACAATTTTGCTTGAGCTTCAATCGTCTTACATATTCTCACATCGAAGAGATTAATAAGCTATTTACTGCACATTTAGCAAGTCAATTAAACAGGGCTACTGAAACTATATTAAAGAAAACTATCTTTTATTTTGAACTCGAAATTAGGTTCAATGATCAGTAAAAGCCCTATAACACGCACCTTTTTTCACGTATCTATCTAATTGACTATTTACATAGTTACTATATTAATTTTACTATACAGCCAATAAAAGGTAAGAAGGGATTTAGACACACTTGCTGCAATATGTGCAAATAGAAACGAATTTAGTGTCACACACAATATCAAGACTTTCTTCTGCATATCGTGTCAAAATAACACAATCTTACTGTAGTAAGGTTTCAAGATTTTGTGACCCACCACCCAAAAATTTAAAAATAGATGTCCAAAAGGTATTTTTGACTACAATTCAACTAGCATAACTTGCTAGCAACGTCTAAGTTTCAGTAGCCCTGCATTTACGGCGACCCAAAGAATTGGTTTACCAGCAACATGGTCCCCTGCGCTTTATAGAATAAGAGCTATTTTGGCTTGTAAACTAGAAATATCGAAATGACGCCTATAGCCTTGTTGGCACTTTATTTGGATTAGTACTTTAGTCACGTGTCTATACTCCGTTTTATGACAGACAATAAGAGCTATTTTAGCAAGGAAAAGTGTAGAATTATGTTTCCTTCTAGTATGGATTCAGTATAATGCTTATATGACTCAGTCAATCAAGATGCGCTGAAAATCTTCTTGAAGAAATGGTTCACAAAGTTATCAATTTGTTTGTGTGAGCCACTTTTGTCTATGTGAAAAATTATAGTAGTAATTTCGTTTATTTCGACTAAATTACAAGTACTAGAGTTTGTTTATGTATTTTAGTAGAAAGTTCCTGGCAAACCAGTCATCGGGGTTGGTAAAGGAGCGGACAACGGTCGTCTACCGCTCCTGGTGGTAATAGGACTTACGCGGCGAGTAGGAGCGCTCGCGCTCGTAGCGGCGGCGGCGGTAGTGCGGCGACGGCGAGCGGTGTCGGTAGGCGCGGTGGTAGTAGTCGCGCTCGCGGTAGCCGCCGCCCGCGCCGCCCGAGCGGTAGTAGTAGTCGCTGGAGGCGGAAATTCTGATGTTATTGGGGAAAGTGAAGTGTGTTAGGACGCGTTGTATACATCGAGGTCTAGAAGAGGAATTCTACTACTTAAAAAAAATTCTATTCAAAGAGACAATCAAAGTCAAAAACTTGTTTAGACAGATTGGAGACTAATATTAGAGTGCGAACGTTTTTAAAAATACGGGAATTGCAACTCAGGTTAGTTAGGAAACTGAGCAACCAAAGTGAATACAATAAGGTTTTCCAAAATTTCTCGTCAATTCTATGTTAAGAATATATCAAAGGCGAAATCTTAAAAAAAATAAACAGTTATTATGAGAGCACCACATATCTGCTTTGGCATTTGAAAATATGTCGAAACAAAAACAGCACACAGTGGTCCGTACAGTGGCGATCTCAATTAGTCAGCAAAAGGGATAATAATATACAAAATAATTTGTAGTGTCATAAATGATACTCACTCTCTGTCACGGCCACCACCACGCCTGTCGTATCCATTGTCACCACCTCTGCTTACGCTGAAATTAAATACATTTTGTTCCTATAGTTTTACTAGTAATTCACTAAGAGCCTAAAACTATAACATATTTTAAAATTAATACTGCAATACTTTCGACATAACGGCGGATCATGCTAAGCTATTTGAGGTAGTATAGGCCCTTAATATTTCTTCAACACGAACATGATGAATTTTTGTACAAACAGGCCTTAAATAAATCACCAAAGCTTGAGGACAATTTACTCTAAATCTGTTTGGAGTATTATGATCTACCAACATCTAGGAGTCACCCATATAATCTTTGTTATGTGTGAATTTCTATGTTGGGAGTTTATAAAATGTGTGTAAGAATGCAACAATAACTATTGCAATAAATCACTCTAATATGTTTGTGAGTGTGTGTGTGTGTATATAACTTTGTTACTTCTTCACGCTCAAACGGCTGGACCAACTTTGATAACATTTTGTATGAAGGTAGCTGACACCCTGGATTAACATATAGGCTACATTTTTCCCGATATTCCCACGGGATCGACACTTACGCGGATGAAACCGCGGGGCGCAGCTATTTATTAATAAATCATTGTTTACTCACGTGGGTTTTCCCATGTAAATGCCGGGTGTCGGTGTGTGCGCTCGCTGCGTGATAGAGTAGTCTACGCGGATGCGACGTCCATCGATTTCCATGCCGGTACACTCGTTCTTAGCCACTTTGGCGTCTTCCTGGTTCTCGAAGTATACGAAGCAGAAGCCTCGGGAGCGACCGGTCTGTAATACGCTTTAGTTTTAGGCGGGTTTTAATTAACTGAGAACTATAATTTGAAAGCCACAAGGCAGTTAGTTCGATTTGAGGCAAAATGGTCAAGCACAACATGATGGCCATCAATTATTTTTGACAAACAATGTTGCTTAAAATTGATTGTTGATGCAAATCGTGATTTGCAGCAAATAATACTCATGACTGAAGTATCCCTCGATATGTCTTCTGAAATACGTCAGGATCTAAGCATGTTGCAAGCCTTTGGAGTTATAATTTTGGGTCAAAGTTATGAAATACTTGGTGCTGACACATGGTCGCCTCTTCAAACATCCCAGAAACAAGATGACATAAAACCACTGAAAAAACAAATGAAGTAGAACTCACCTTAGCATCAATAACGACTTGTACTTTATCCACGGGTCCATATTTAGAGAAGATGTGGTTGATTTGCTGTTCAGTGGTGTATAAACTGAGTCCGAACACGCCGAGGCATCTAGACGGCGTGGGATTCTCCTGTTGACGGTACATGGGGTCTATTTTCTTGTAGGCGAGTCTCACTCTTTATAATTCTTTGAAAAGCTACAAAAGATATTGAGTTCTGTTTGTTCTTTTGCTTTTCTGTTTTGAGTAGACAGTCCAGTATGTACTGTGGTACTCAAATGTATCAGCTGATACTTTTTTTTTTGTAAAAAGATGAGACAAATACAAGAGGAAATTACTTGTCTCAAGAGTAAGACATTATTTGTTCGATTAACACAGACACTAGACATTTTAAAAGGAATACTGAAATTGAATACAAAAATTTATATTGTGCTGGTTAATATTCAATTTAATTGCGACATTGAGCTATTGTTATTATTATTTTCTTGTCACGGTAGTTAAGTCGCCTTTTACAACCAATTTCAGATAAAATTTTAGCACCATGGCTGCAAATAGCTCAAACACAGCATGCATTAAATTTCAAAAAACAAAGTACTTAAAACTATTCTTATATCTAAAATTTTGCATTCTTAGCAAAATATGCAATTGGCTTTTTGGGGGACTGGAGTGATAAAGGCAATCACAAAGCCAATTGCTATGTTCCAACAAACCGTCGGTATTTTAGTCGCCTTTTACGATGTCAGATAGCAAACTGCTTAAGTATTACTGACGTTTCTTTGTTACTTCAGTACACAATGGCCTTTGTTTGTGTATTTTTTATTAATATTCATGGAAGACTATTTTATGTCTTTATAAACAAGCCCAAGTACCTAGCTTATGCTACATCATGGATGTAGCACATTCATACTTGCTCAAACATGGGCCACTGTATACAAGCCCTCATTATCAATTTTTATAGCATGCGGGGAGCACTTAAAACTACAGGGAGTAATATAAAAAAAAGGTATTCACATAAACATCACTCCTCACCCTGTCGCCCATGTGCCGGCGGCGGGAGGACATGGGGCTATGACTGTGGGAGCGTCGATAGGAGCCCCGCGGCGAGTACGAGCGGCTGCGGGAGCGCGAGTACCTCGACGAGCGGTACCCGCGCCGCGCAGAGCCCGACCGCGACCGCGACCTGGAGGCCGACCTAGCGTCAGCAGGAACGCTTAAGTTAACATGCAAGAACACACAAAGTGAAGGAAGCAAAGCTGCTTTTTGGTGACTGTGGATTGGATGTTGACATTTTAGGCTGTAGATCTTTTGGGAAAATAGATTGCAAGAGCTGCATTAATCATTCAATCAACTCAGCCTACTTATAAACATCTTTTTATTAGACACAGGCCTCTCCTCAAGTAGGCCTACTGCAATACACAGGTCTATATAGTTAGGTGTATATATTCTGGCCATAAGATGACCCTCTTCTCAATTAAGCCTATTGCAGTCCATTGCATGATATATCACGCCTCTCCTAAATTAAGGTAAATATTGATTGATTACAAACTGTTATTCATATGGGACAAACAAAGAAAAACTGTGCACTATTGTTTTGAAATGTCAACATTCAATACATACTCAATGTTAATTAAAATTGAAGACAATTCTAGAACATTGTCATAATGTAGGGTCAACCAAAAAGCTTATTTATGTTAGCAAACAAAGACCATTGTCATGGTTTCCTGCACACAATATTATTGATCACACATCAATAAATATATTGAAGCTAGAAAGGCAAAATTGACCAAGTGACTAAGGCTAACTTTACTGGAGAACAGATTAAAATTAAACTTATCAGAAAAAAAAAATCTTGTAATCATCCTTCAGGCTAATTCTAATGTTTTGGAAATCTTATTTTATCATCTGAATCAGAATTTACATGATTTTGATTCTGAACAGTTAAACTTTAAACTGTTCTCCTGTAAAGTTAGCTCTATGTTGCTTAGTCAATTTTGCCTTTCAAGCGTTGAATTATTAGTTTATACTGTGTAAGTATAGTTTTTAAGTAATTGGACACACCATTTGTATAATTGGTGATGATAAGTGCAATCAATAAGTTTGTGAGTAGGAAATAGCGAGAGATGCATTGTTAGTAAACAAACTTTTATGATGCTGGAGTGAGGCACATATAAAACAGATAACCATCATTATTCTAACTTGAATTTTGAAGCTCTTGTGTGAGCACAATAGAATACTGTTGTTAGTAAACTAATTGTTGTGTCACAATAGGCTAGTTCTATGAGTTTTAATTATGATTATGTTATCAATTTACTTGATATTATCATGAAATACTCGAGTTATTTGGACAAGCAAAAGTGACACAAGTTATTGATCAAATGCTGTTTATTTATTGGTCAAACAATCAACTAATTTGATGTTTGTTTAGGTTGGCTATTTCATCTTGCAAGGCCTCATAGACATTTTATTAGAATGTTATTATTTACTATAGCGTTATTTAGTTTGAGCTATGCTTCTATTATGTTTGAAACCTAATTAAACTAAAAGTAATTAAGTACTCAACAAACTATTAACTGAAATGAAATTACAAGTTGGCAGGAAACTGGCATTTGAGGAAAACATATTCCAGCCATGTAAATAGTAATGAAATGCTATGATATTTACTACCTCCTTATCACCCCCCGCGCGCCGTAACTTCCCCCCAAACATCAACATTATTGATAAAACGGTTGCTACGATATTTTTTGTAACTATCGAACAAACTTAGCAATTAAAAACAGATGCGTATCGACTAACAGATTATTATGCGGAATCGTCAACAAAATATCAGCAAGGTCGTACACTCTAGCTTAAATGACTACAGAATAATTTGCACTTCCCGAGACGCATGTAAACTATGTTTGAGTTTAACGATACACACCATTGCGCAACACACGCGAGCGTTACCCTTGAGATCGAGGTTATGAAGTATTTGTTGGTAAAACAATTTAGAATGCCAAATACTCTTAACTATAAGTTAGTAAAAAACAAGCTTCCCCAACATTTAGTAACAGCAGACTTACGGGCTCCTATATTTTCTGCTCGATGCTTTTGGCGGGGGCGGCGTCCTAGACCGGCTTCGGCTGTGGCCTCGCGACATCACGACGGGCTTCGGTGCCGGCTCTCGGGACCCGTTACGAGTCCTCGAGCGACTCCTCTGAAATCACCCAAGCGATATTATCGTCATTAATTATAGAACGATCCGCCGACAAAATAAAACACACGCGGCGGGAATGCGAGACGGACGAGACAAACTACAGTTAATTATAGTACCTCTCGGTCCGACATTTGATCCGACGTGATGAATCCGATGAATAAAAAGAAGATAAGACGTATTCAATCTATTTCTGATGTGTAAAATTCGAATAAAATTTCGCGAGCACACCTCAATCGCGTTCAGCAAGAAACGAAAAACAAAATGGCGTTAGTTAGTGTTGTCAACTTAAGATGCTCAGTTGCAAGAAGAACTAAGCAATTTTAGTCGATTTTGGATGGATCTACACTGGTTAGTAATTTCCGAACGCGAAATAATAAAATGTTGCATTCGATGACGTCAAGTTTCTAAACGAGCAAAGGACTGTCAATCTGTCAAATCGCATTATCCATTATCCACATCACATTTGCGGAATGTGATGTGATTCGCTCAATATTTAAATTCATTTAGTTTTTGCGTAAATATGACTGATAACGAAGTACAAAATGATCCCTCCGAGGAACAACCTCAAGAGAAGACTGCTAAACAACTAGAGAAAGAAGCAAAAAAGGCTGCGAAGTTGGATAAACTGAAAGCCAAATTAGATAAAAAGAGCGCTTCGCCAGCTGTGCCGAAAGAAAAACCAGAGGTAGGTTTTTGAGTCCCACAATACGTCTACAACAATATCCTTTAGCTATTACGCACCGATTATTGTAGATTAATTTGCCCAGAATGAGTTTTATTGCTCTTTTGTTGTAACGATATTCTTAGGTTAATAACTTGAAGCCTGGCGTCGGCAAGTGAAAGTACTGCTGCCGCAATATTGTTAGTCACGTTGCATCAGTCTGTCTTTCACCGCACAATCATATATGATCTGTATTACACGTAATGAGATCACTTTGATAACAGCATTTTTTTGAAATCTGATTTTTTTATCCCACTCCATTGTCATTCAGAATCAGACTATTTGATGAAATTAGAAAAAAATACTTATGTTGTCACAGAAATTAAAACAAGCCTAAATAATCCAGAGCTGCTTATTAGAATGGTTGAGAAATAATTTATAAATCATAAGTAATAAATTATGTAGGTACCTATCATATCTTTACTATCCTAAAGCATTAAATTAAAAATAGAATGAAGGAATTACCTAACTTGCTATAACAAACAACAGCAAATTAAAATATTTTAAAAAATCTGTTTTATTGTAAATAATAAAACCTCTTACACATAGTCCTTTTATTGTAAAAATAAATAAAACTTGGCCTATTACATTCTACTGTTCCTCATAATCGGAGAGGATTATGAGGAACAGTAGAATGTAATAGGCCAAAAATCTATGTTCACAGTTACGCTTGATTTGTTTTTTCCTCTACTGATTGTTATTTCTCCTCTTTTAATGGTTTTTCTCCTGACAAAGTTTCTTCTGTTTGTATATCCATGTATTTATTCTTATATATCTTATTATAATTTTTGTGTTATCTATTTCTTATGTTGCACCTGCGATGTTTTCTCTTTGCATCATCATCTTTATTGTTGACTGGTAGAAAATGCCTCAGGCATTAAGTCTGCCTTTGTACAGTTTTTTTTTTTTTTGTTAAGTTGTGCATAAAGTTTTGTCAAATAAAAATACTTAAGATTTTTATTAAAACTTCAACATTAAAAAATACTTTACCAAACTCTTTTTCCCTCAGAAAAAGGTGAAGGAAACAAAAGAGAGTGCGGTATACACAGCTCAGACAGCACCGGGTGATAAGAAGGACATTACGGGGGCTATGCCTGATGCTTACAGTCCATTGTATGTGGAGGCTGCGTGGTATGCCTGGTGGGAGAAACAGGGCTTCTTTAAACCTGAATATGGAGTGAGTATGAACTAATTTATATTATTAATTAAGAACAGTGGCATTTTTGTAAATAATTGCATCACCACTGCTCTCAAAATGGTGAAGGAAAACTTTGTGAGGATACCGGCATGTCCTAGAACCAAAAATTCAAAGACATGTGTCATCTTCCCACCAGTATTCAAATACTAGTCTTATGTTAGGTAAAATCTGGAAACAAATCTCACACTATCCACATAGTATGTAGTACATAGTATATTTAGACTTGTTTTTGTAACCAGTGAAATATTTTCTAAAATAAAACAATGCATAAACTACATTGCATCAATTTAATAAACATATTTCTAGCACACAGCCTAGCTGGTGGACGCGCC
This sequence comes from Gortyna flavago, assembly GCA_963669345.1. Lineage (NCBI taxonomy): Eukaryota > Metazoa > Arthropoda > Insecta > Lepidoptera > Noctuidae > Gortyna > Gortyna flavago. The sequence goes on from OY770139.1 coordinate 2,315,430, forward strand.
ATGGAGCACTTTGTGCAACCCAGCTATTTATTTATTGGACCTCCAACAGAGATTAAACATTATAAGTTTACAAGACTCAAAACAAATATTAGCGTGTGCTTCCAAAATTAGTAAACCATATTGTTCACTTATACTTTAGAAACAAATAGTTTGAGATTAAAATAAATCAAAACATATTATATGAAAATCATACAAAAGAACACGAAATGAAGTGCAAATTAGTAAGGGACTATGGGTACAAATCAATAAAAACAATTTGGGCTGTCACAGTGCAATGTTTTGGGTAAGAATACTTGTGACATTTTTATTCATTTATTTAACATTTTACAGAGAAAATCCGTCCTAGAGCCAAATCCAAAAGGGAAGTTTGTGATGGTGATCCCTCCTCCCAATGTGACGGGTACCCTCCATCTCGGACATGCACTCACCAATGCTGTTGAAGATGCACTCACAAGGTGGCACAGGTAACTGAAAATCATATTATTTAAAAAAGCTAACAGTGTATTAATTAGACATATTCATTATAATAACTAAGATTATTGATGTAGTTGATAATAATTATTTGCCCAACAAAAATGTTGATGATGATTTATGAAACAAAGAAATGAGAAAATGACGCAATACAATACATATTGAAATCGCAGTATCTCTCTTCAGACTTCACTTGATATCAAAAGCAAGGTTAAGGAATTTGAAACTCATCATCTGTCTAGCCTTTTCCCAACTATGTTGAGATCGGCTTCTAGTCTAACAGGATGCAGCTGAATACCACTATTTTACATGGAGCGACTGCCTATCTGACCTCCACAACCCAGTTACTGGGTAATACGATACCCCATGGTAAGACTGGTTGTCCAACTTTTGGGCTTCGGACTACCCGTAACGACTGTCACAGATCCACGAATGACAGGCCAACGGCTTAACGAAGGAATTTGAAATATAAAACATTTCGGCAGTCATGTAGCAACAGCTTGTCATTCTTCATTCAATTTTTCATCTCAATCAACAGGATGAATGGTAAAACCACCCTCTGGAACCCAGGCTGCGACCACGCTGGCATTGCCACACAAGTGGTGGTGGAGAAGAAGCTGTGGAGAGAAGAGAAGAAGACCAGGCATGACCTGGGACGGGAAGAGTTCATCAAGAAAGTGTGGGAGTGGAAGGAACAGTTAGTACTTTTTGTTTCCTATTTTTATAGATGGCCGAGTATGATTTTCTAAATTGTTATTGCAAATCTCAATCACATCCCAAAAAAAACTTTAAGATGGAATTTCAGCCACAACTGCAGTTGATTAATATTAATAAAATATTTAAATTAAAAGGGAATCATCAATATGACGTAGAAGAAGGTGATTTATCACTTAGCCACTGCGCTGTTGGCCCGTTAATTTGTTGGTTTACGTTCAGAACTTTTTACCCTATGTTACCTTTTTTTTTCGAGGGTAAATTCTCATGGTCACCTTCCGTCTGGGCAGAACGGAGGGTTATGTCGGTCCTATCAATGCTTATGATTGATCGAATCTTAAAAACAAGAGAAAATGCAGTCTTTCTAAAGTCGTAATTCAAGTGGTTTAAGTATGTATTCGATTCGAAGCGTCTAAACATGTTGAATGAAGAAGCAACAGCGGTTGTACGAAGAGTTACGAAACTCCTAGTACGGCTTAAACCAAATTCTCCCTTATACCTTACATTGTAAAGTTGAATTTCATCATCGGCCAATCAACTCAGTCCTAAATTCAACATTCTCTCCTCAGAAAAGGTGTCCGAATTTACGAACAGCTTCGCTCACTAGGCTCGTCCTACGACTGGTCTCGCGTCCGTTTCACAATGGACCCGTCAATGTGCCGTGCAGTCAACGAGGCATTCATTCGTCTACATGACGCTGGCGACATCTACCGGGCGAATAGACTTGTCAACTGGTCTTGTACGCTCAAGAGTGCTATATCCGATATTGAAGTGGATAAGGTTGAGCTCACTGGAAGGACGCTGTTGAGCATACCGGGGTATGCGAATAAGGTGAGTTATTACTTTTATTAAGGGCGAAATTCACGAAACTTTTATACCTAGAGTAGGTCTGAAATAATTCAAAATTATTCTCAAGATAATTAGAATATTTTTTTCAATTTTTGACAGTTTTTTCATACTAGAACTGTCAGACGTCAATTTTATTCCACGGATAAAAGATATCTGGTAAAATCAGCCCTAAGTAACGTCAGATTTTTAGTAATAGTAGTTACAAAACACGATTTATTTTCTGACAAAATTTAAAATCATCGAGCTATTTTTTTATTTCGAACTTTTTTCCAAGAGTAATACAAAAACTAATTTCAAAACCCGAGTCTAAGTTGTCAATTGTGTATTAAGAACTTCGTTGGAATAAGGTTCGAAATACAAAAACTGACTGTGAAGTAGTAAGTACTAATTTTGCAATAAGTGTTATTTACCTGAGGAATAATGATTGCGGTTTGACAAAGTCAACATTATGTTCATATTCGAACGAAACCCACGCTCAACATCGCGTATACGAATATGAACTTTATCTGCAAAAAATAAGGTTTACATTTGTATGAAACGTTTATTTTACTACTAAAGTCAAAGTTTATTCTGTGAATGTGTGCGTAAAGACGAGTAGCGTCAGCACATAACATACACATTTCCAACATCGCCTTTGTATCGGACGGTAGCGAAAGCTCTTGCGGTTACGCATACGCACATCGTGTCGCTTCGTGAGATAAAAATACTAAACGTACACATTGTTTTAGGTGGAATTCGGCGTGCTAGTCTACTTTGCGTATAAGACGGAGGACACAAATGAGGAGATCATAGTAGCGACCACTCGTATAGAGACTATGCTTGCAGATGTAGCTGTGGCCGTGAATCCTAACGATACCAGGTAAGTCGTGGTAAAGATCCATATCTTTATCATGGGACAATCGCAAAAATTTATTTGCATTTCACAGTAAACAGGGTCAAATAAAATTAGCTACCGAAACTCTGCGGACGTAATGGGTAACGATATAAAAGACGATTAAATGAAACAAAGAAAAAAATGTTTTTTTTTTTGGTTGGGGGTCAACGACTGCACAATAATCCGCACAATACTCTTACGCATCAGTATTTCCAGTGTTTTCATTTATAGTCGTGTGGTGGCATCTACATCGCCACATGCGAACTATAAATCACACTGACGTTACGCAAAATCCTGCATCACGCAAGCAGAGTTTACCGCACAACTTAAATACAACGTCCCGACATCAATCGTCGGGCAGTTGCCCGCCAGACACAACACCCGTCTGGTCGGAGGATCCTCCCTTTTCTATGGAGGATGAGTGAACTTTACACCCTGTTCCTCATACCTCTAAAGTCGTATTGTCGTCTACATTGTATTAATGTTTGTTTTACTTTATTTTGTTTGGCAGGTACAAGCATCTTGTTGGCAAGCACGTGGTGCATCCGTTCGTCAACAGAAAGCTGCCGATCATTGCCGACGATTACGTCGACATTAACTTCGGAACTGGTTAGTATATCTCATAGAATAATAACTAACCTATACAGGGTAAACTTTAATTATCTAGAGAAACTCAGCAGACCTAATGGGTATCGATGTTAAAACACCTCTGCCCAAGCTTTCGGGGAAACAAGTCGTGCTGTTATGTTTATAAGGTTTCTATGCAGTACAAAGTCCTAAAATATTATAAATTCGAAAGTAACTCTGTCTATCTGTATGTTACCTTTTCACGCCTAAACCACTGAACGGATTTCGATAAAATTTGGCAGAGAGATAGATTTCATCCCGGGGAAGGACATGGGATAGTTTTTATCGACATACCTCGCGGACGAAGCCGCAGGCCGAAGCTAGTTTATAATAAAATTATATTGTTATTTCTTTAACAGGTGCGGTAAAGATTTCAACGGCCCACGACGTGAATGACTACGAGCTCGCCAAGCGTCACAATCTGCCGTACATCAATATCTTTGACGACGAGGGCAAGATGTTGCCCAACTGCGGAGCATTCGCTGTAAGTTATCTAAACTAATAGGTAATAAAAGGATAAAGGAAGTAACATTGTTCGTTCAACCCAATTCAATTTTATGACGGCTCTGAAGTGCGCTACTCGCTGCGCAGTACCTCACCCCTCACCCCTCACCCCGCTGACACATGAATTTGTTGCTGCTCGGCGACTCGCCTCATATTTCGGAGGTTATCTCTGGAAGAACTGCTTATCTTATTCACAACCATTCGACAGGCTGTCGTGTCGAAAATGCACGTTTTTTATTACCTGATTTGCGTTGCTCCCGACAGCCAATACCTGTCGGGAGAGTAGTGGTCGTCTAATTGATTTAAACTGACAACATTTTCGGGTTTTGCATTTGTGACCTGGCTTTAGAGTGCTCCTTTGAAAACATTGATTGATTCAGCACAGAAGTGAGACTCTTTAATTAAAATATAATAAGAAAATACTGGCGTCACATATTTTTTTAGATATGATGTTATAATTATTGTTATGTACAGGGTATGAAACGTTACGACGTTCGGCGCAGTATCATCAAGGCGCTGGAAACTCCCAAGCTGTACAAGGAGACAAAGGAACACGCCATGGTGGTGCCGCTGTGCAGCCGCTCCAAGGATGTAGTGGAACCCATGCTGAAGCCGCAGTGGTGAGTACTACGTACTGTCTACCGACCGTCAGTAGCAACTGTTCATCATTCTCCTGCCCTTATCCCAATTTATTTGGGGTCGGCGCAACATGTATTTTTCTTCCATACTTCTCTATTAGTCGTCATCGCGGTAATCACCCCCTTTCCAGCCATATCATCGTTCACACAGTCCATCCATCGTTTCTTTGGTCTTCCCCTACTCTTATAGCCATCGACATTCATACTCAAAACTCTCCTCGCGACATTTTCCTCATTTCTCCGTAGCACATGCCCATACCATGACAACCGATTCCCACACAACTTTTCGGTCACCGGTACCACTTTCAAACTTCCTCTTATGTACTCATTTCTTATTCTATCCATTCGTGTAACACCACACATCCCTCTTAGCATTCTCATCTCTGCTGCATGCAATTGCCTTTCGTTCATCCCTTTTGTGGCCCAACATTCTGATCCATACAAGACAGCAGGTCTAATCATGGTTTTGTATATCTTCCCCTTAAGTTTAAAGGGGAATGCGGGAGTCGCAGATTGTTCCCGTGACCTGCCGCCATTTCATCCATCCAGTGTTAATTCTGTGCTTAACCGTCCGATCTACTTCGCCATCGCTTTGCACGAGTGAACCGAGATACCGAAAGTCGGAGCATACTGGGAGAAGTGCACTATCAAGCGTCAGTAGCAACTGTTGAACTACAAAAATTGGCTTTACGGCTACGACATAAAGGGGGTTTTATTGTCAAATTATAACCAAGGACGTACCGTTGACGTATCCAGAATTACAGAATAGAAGTTATGTGGAATTAGAAGTCATTGTCTCAAATGGAGTGTAGGGGATTTTTGTGACTTTGAATAATAAACCTTATCATGAACTAGCTTCTGCCCGCGATTTCGTCCTCGTGACGACCCACCACGCCGCATCGCATCTCCTGCCCGCGGTATTACTTTGAGCATTCTCTCGGACTTTTTTTTTGCTTGACTCCTAAGGGTCATAGCTTGATGTTAAATAGCCTATAGCCTGCAAATGGCTATCAAAAGCAAAATATTTTTGAAATCCGACTGGTGGTTCCAGAGAGTAGCGCGTTCAAACAAACAAACAATTCAACATTATTATTAGTATTATAGAAGATTGATGTCTTATTTGACATTTCGTTTATAAACAAGTTCGTACAACTTTGCACTTTATGACACTGTAAATAAGATGTACTATTCAATGACACCCGAAAACCCTTTACTCTGCACTTCTCAGTGGTTTGCGCAGAGCCTTACAGTTCTTCTATAAAACTCAGGTACATAAAATGCGACAAAATGGCGGCTGAAGCCGTCAAGGCCGTTAAAACCGGTGAGCTGAAGATTATCCCCGACGTGCATGAGAAGACTTGGTACCATTGGATGGAGGGCATCCGTGATTGGTGCATATCGCGGCAACTGTGGTGGGGGCATCGGATACCGGCCTACAGGGTTACACTGCCTGAACCAGAGGTAAGATGATAGCCATAAATGACAAAAATAGATACTAACATTTAAAAATAGTTTCAGAGTAAAACAAAATAATAGTCATTTACGCAACTGTTGTATAATAAGGGGTATTAAAACACGAATGTGGGTTTATCACATGAGTGTTTTTATACCTAATTATGTACACACGGCTACACATCAAGCTATACATAACCAGTATAAGCTGACTTCTGATTGTATGAAAAACCTATACAATGCGAGGTCAGCTAAAACTGGATATGTATAGCTTGATGTGTAGCCGTGTGTACAGTTGCATACAAATCTTTATCTACACCCATGATATGAATCCTCTATAAAAGGTTCTAAAACAGTTTTTTGCAATACTAATATCGAAGAAAAAAGGTGGTTGGCGGGATACGATGTGAATTCGAATAACCTAAAAGTTCTTTTTAACCGACTTCCAAAAAGGAGGAGGTTATCTGTTCAACTTTATGTATGTTTTTTTTTATGTATTCTCACCGATTTTTCCGTCAATTGTGGACTTATTTGAATTTTTTTTTGTTTGAAAGTGTATATTCTCGAGGTGGTCCCATTGTCATCAAGTTGGAATCTGATGAGAGGAACCCATGGAAATCAAGGGAACCCCTCAAATTTTATATACAAACCTATAGCGATTTTGGTATTTTTTAAAGTAGCTTGAGCATTTGCACTCGGAAATCATCATTTGCTAAAGTGGAGCTGATGATGAAGACCACGGATGGCCATCGGAACAACTCAATGATAAATATTTCACGAGTTGCAATTCGATTACTTTAATATGGTTGCTAAGCAATTTATGCTCGTCACAATGCGTATGGTGTGTGGTTGTCGAGAAGTTTTCCTGGATCTTACCAGGAGAACTCCTCAACAATTAACGTCCCAGCATCGGGAAAAGCCATATTTTGTAAAAGGTGATGAGCAGTTGACGTTAGGCTATTGTAACTTGGATAAATTACAAACTCTCCCACTAAAAAGTGATAAATAAAAACTTTTTTACAAAAAAAAAAAACAATCGCGTTCCAAAAAAAAACTATAAGTAAGTAAGTGAAAAATAACTAATTTCAGAAGTCGGTGTCAATAAACGAAAATGCAGAACCAACGACACCGACTTCCGAAATTAAAGTTATTTATCACTTTGTAGTGTTTTTTTTGGAAGTCGGTTCGGTCGGTTTTTTTTGTAAAAAAGTTTTTATAATGTGGGCAATAAGCTAACTGTTTCAGAAACTTTTATACAGAATTTATAGCATGCGATAAAATAAATATAAAAATGGTAGGACTTTTTCAGGCAGGTCGATGAAATATAAAACTGGAAACTAAACCATTTTAGTAGGTAATGGTATACAACAGGAAAGAAATATAAGAAATTCGATGGGACATAAATAACCTGACAATGTTTTATTACCTCTTTAGCTCAATGTATTATCATAGCCAAATGAATTATTAAGTGGACTCTCTCAATTTAATGTTTTCGCTATCCTACTGAACAAGCAGAATTAAAGGCTTTTTCTACAGCGTCTATTCAAAACAAAAATAATAATCGGCTCTAGATTATATCGATACAGCCGACTAGTGACGTCACCAAACATACTTTGTCAAAAATCGACTAAACTCTTCATCTTTCAACTTACTTGAACCACCAAAGAGTTCTGGAAGGTCCCGGCCGCAGTAAGACTACGACGCTGAGACGGATGAAGGTTGTACAGCCCGATGTTGCTGCATATAGCTGGAACTACATCCAGGCATATGCAGCGGCGTCGGGCGGTACCACTTTCGAAAATCGACTAAAACTCCTTCATTTGTCGGCTTCCTTGAAACAACAAGGAGTTCTGTGACGCGGAAGATCCCGGGCGCAGCACGACGGCGCCGCGCCGGCGGCACACGCGCTCGGGCCGCCGCAAGCCGCACCGCATCCGCGCGCGTCGCCAGCGCCACGCGCCGCACGCCGCGCCGCACGACGGCGCCGCAGCCGTAGGTCGCACAGAGCCCGGCTCACGACACAAGTCCCAAGGATATGTGGAACTAAATATTATTATACAAGATGATTACATTCCTCCAAAACTAGCGATTCTGTCAGATGCCTGCAGCGCCGCGTCTGCAAGACTTCTTTCGTGAGACGGACTTTACGCGTGGATGTAGTGGCTTTATGGTTCATTTGCATGGCGTTTTGTAGCCTACTACTTAATTATTTAGATCGACGCAATTTTTTCGGTGTTAAAATGTTTTGTAGTGACAAAGTGTTGCTATATTTTAAGTTTTCAATCCATAGTAATATCCAGTACGTAATTGTTTAAATCATTACTTACGACACAAAGATAATTGACTAAATGACATGCTTCGCTATGATAATACCAATAATTTGAAATGTTTAATGGCCCATTACAAAATTGAGATATAACAAATTCGACACTTTAACACCATTTCTAATACCTTTAAAAACTCGACGATATCACATCAGCATCAGTAGCACAAAACAATATGAATACCAGGAATAACTCAATAAAAAAAAAATTGGCTTTGCGGTTTAAGATCATTTATTCTCATAAGAATTAAAAAAAATCACTTATCTGAGAATGTTAAAACTAAACAGTTAAAAATATCCAAAAGTTGGGGTATTACAAAAATTAAACATCAATTACGTATATGTATAAATGCTTTGAGTCTTTGACATTATTATTTCCGTTGAAAGGCGTCGAGGGGCTGAAGCCAATTCGTAGAACTCCTTAGACAATTTTAAACGGCATAAGGCAACCGACAATTATCCCTGTATGCACTATTATTATTATTATTTTTATCCTATGTTGTCCCACTGCAGTACAAATGCCTCAATGTGGACTAAATTAAACTCGACTAAATACACATTCCAACTTTTGTGATATGCCAGCATGAACGTCTGTAGTACTAGTGCTGGTTTTTTTTTTCTTGTATGAAGATGCTCGTTTTTTTTTGCACCTATGTCATATAAAAATAAGCTGTGATAATCTCGCATGTAAACAAGTATTTTTCAAAAATATCCATAGTTGAGGTTGCAAAGATGCTCGCATATTTTCTTTTCATTATGTAATACTGCACACATGCATGCATGCTGCTGTATTACATCCTTCCCATATGATCAAACCATAAACTAAATGCCCTACCTTCTTCCAGACCAAAGACCAAGAACTCTGGGTATCCGCTCACACGGAAGAGGAGGCTCGCACCAAAGCGGCCGCTAAGTTCAATGTGCCTGCCACTGACATACAGTTAGTGAGGGATGATGATGTGCTTGACACCTGGTTCTCTTCAGGACTGTTCACTTTCTCTATATTTGGATGGCCAGATCAGACTGAGGACTTGCAGGTATGGGTTTTTTTTTTACTAAAGTGACTTCCTCAATTCGTTTGTAGAAATATTATTGTGGACATCACTAACATCGATGAAAGAAAACATCGTGAGGAAACGTGGAGTCATAGTTACTATAAGTCTAGAATCGCCATAGAAACACAAAAAGACAAAACAAATAAAAAAATAAATTTAAACAAGAAAAAGATAATGATATTAATTTATTTACCCGGGCGTTGAGACACAGCTAGCCACAGTTTGTTAATTAAAAGAATTAGATAAATATTTAAACGAAATAATTTTAATTTGTCATCAATTTTCCAAAATATTTTACATCATGTTTTCGACAACCTCTTTGTGTATTGATTTAGGCTGGTGGTCAGCTCTTATTTTCTCCGCTACATAGCAGATCATTACCAAATTATTAATAGAGAGTCACTCTAATTTAACAGGCATTCTACCCCGGTACGCTACTGGAAACTGGACATGACATCCTATTCTTCTGGGTAGCCAGGATGGTCTTCTTCGGACAGCGGTTACTTGGAAAATTGCCCTTCAAGTAAGTATAGATATAACCTTGTTAGTTTGTGAATAAAGTTCAAAATTGGTTGCAGTTAACTTTCACATTTAGTCAAATGTTTCATATATAACTAGCTGCGCCCCGCGGTTTCACCCGCGAAGTTTCGATTTAGGGGTATGAAAAATAGATGTTGGCCGATTCTCATAGATACCGGATAAGCACAAAAAATTTCATCAAAATCGGTCAAGCCGTTTCGGAGGAGTATGGCAACGAAAACTATGACACGAGAATTTTATATATTAGATTGTTGTTGGTAGCAGAATGTTTATTAAAGCAAAATTGCAAACTAAGTTAATTTCAACACAGCCTCACACAAAAAAAAATTGATTTTAAACTGATAATGTTATTGATAAGTCTTCATACTATTTTTTAATAATAGTATGCAAGTCAAGGTGGCCTAAAAAGGCCACTTTGACAGAAACATAAAAAACAACATTATGAATCATAATCTGTTTTAACAACAAAACGTTTGCTTGTATTTTGTTTGTTCATAACATTCTGCATGTTATCCTTAGCATCTCGCAAAATCAGGAGACATTTTCATAGAGATAGTTCTTCACTTTGACTAACGAGAATATGAGAAATTTCTTCTTACGTAACTAAAAATTTTCTCCCACAGAGAAATCTATCTCCATCCGATGGTCCGAGACGCCCACGGCCGCAAGATGTCCAAATCCCTGGGCAATGTCATTGACCCCGTGGACGTAGTGAAAGGAGTCACGCTGGAGACCCTTCATGAACAGCTGGAGGAGTCTAACTTAGATCCTAAGGAGGTGGAGAGGGCCAAACAGGGGCAGAAACAGGATTATCCGAATGGAATACCGGAGTGTGGGACTGATGCGCTCAGGTGAGTTTAGATGAAATGACGTGCAATACAAATGGTGGTTACGCCCTTATTTTGAAAACCTGGAAAACTATAATGACACAGTTTTTTTTATTCAAAGTGATATTTTTCGTATTTATAATTAGCCCCCCCCCCCCCACACCCTTCGTCGTATTTGTCGTCAAATCGGCAGAATTAATTAATATGTCTCTTTACTTTTAATATTTTTATGAAATACAGACATGTGACTTTTAATCCGATTGCTTATTTGCTTACCATCATGACCATTAGGATAATACTCCAGTGCCCACAATTCCAAACACAATTGTGTGAACCGACAATTCGCTATTACGACCTAATACGTTATTAGTGAGCCTGCTCACAATCCGCGGCTGACTATACGTGTGTCGACGCAGCCTTAGGTTTCATGTTTGTGATTTCATGCCCCTTTTACACACAACACTAATTATTGCTCACTTTGTATCATGACATTTCAACAACTTTTACTACTAGGTTCGCTCTATGCGCGATGACTCAAGGCCGCGACCTGAACCTGGACATCCTGCGAGTACAAGGCTACAGGTTCTTCTGTAACAAGCTCTGGAATGCTACCAAGTTCGCGCTGCTATATTTCCCTAAGGATACCGTGTATGAGGTTAGTGTAGCGGGTGTAAGAACTTTTGACTTCTGTGTGACTTTTATGGTCTCTGTCTCGTATTGCTAATTACTTTGCATATCTACTATTGTATACAGGGTGAAATTTTAATCACTGTTTCCCTTTTAGGGGGTCATTGTACTCATCATTATGAACAAATTTTACTATGGAACAAAACATGAAATCACGAAAAAAAATCAGCTGTTCCCTACATTTTCACGAGTTATGCGAACATAAATGTAGGGAACAGCTGTTTTTTTTTACGATTTCTGGTTTGGTCCCATAGTAAAAGTTGTTTATAATGATGAGTACAATGACCCCTTAAAAGGAAAACATTTTAAAATTTCACCCTGTAGAAGCAAGTTCTTCTAACTGAAAAGACAGCAGAAGGCCAATTCTCGTAATTGAAAACGTTCAAAATCTAGTCGCAGTCTCATCTCGGCGACAAAGAAATGTCAAAAACTTGTCAAAATGTAGGGAAATTTGAGGTATTTTTGACAGATTGACACTGAGATCAGACTGTGAACGTTCTTAAAATTACGAGAATTGCCCCTCAGTCCTGCTGGAGAGTTTGTTGCGCCACTTCTTCCCAGTGAAAGCACTAGGTTGTGAAGGGCGGGCGTGCCGGGGGACTGTCTTATGTAATTTTGACGTTAGAAAAGTGCCGATTCTCAGCCTAATTTGAATAAATTACTTTTGATTTTGATTTTTTGGAATGTGAGCAAAGTACTCATAGCAATTTTTTGCTGAATTTCTGTTTGAAATAAGACAAGTGTACTGTGAGAAGTAATTAACAGAAAAACTCGATTATTATTTCCATCGTCATCTTCTTTTTTTTTTCTCGTTTCTACACAAAGAGAACATAGACAAAATTACTCATTAGCATCACAGGCTTAATCTGCATTCGTGATTTATTTCACAAAAGTATAAACAAATATGGATTTATGGAAAAATTATTTTAATTCCTACAAAATAAAGTTCAGTTTACGCTACAACCACAAACATTTGTATAACTTTTTCAATAGTGCTAGTCACTCTGAATTCTCATTAAAATAAAGTTGATATTTGTTTAACATGAAATAACAACTATTTGAAACAAATTTTAATAGACTTTAAATGCTCTTGACATTCTTTAGTATCGCCTTCATGAAGACTATTTTATTACTTAATATAATATCTATCTCGTATTTTGACATATTATATTATTTATCCAGGTGCACACACCCACCCTGCCGTCGGACCTGGCCCCACTGGACCGCTGGATGCTCTCCCGGCTGTCCCTCGCCGTGAACAAAGTAAACTCCGGGTTCTCGTCCTACGACTTCCCGTCCGCCACCACGCATTCTTACAACCTGTGGCTCTATGACCTCTGTGATGTGTATCTAGTAAGTTTATACACGGGCTTCTTGCCTAGTTTAGAAGCCAAACGTTCAACTGTATACTGTATGACTTTTGTATAACTAAATCTTAAGACACTACATGCTACTGTTTCGTTTTTAAATACAAAATTAAAAAAAAAAAAGAAAGTATCTTCGTGTGACACTGCAACAACATAAAGAACTATAAGCCAACACACCGCAAACCATAGATGGAGCCACTAACACTGACGTCACATAATCCATCGCGCAACATTCGGGAAAAGTTAAACTCGCCTTATTTTTACCATTTTGTTTCAAATTCTCTTAGTTTTATTATAATTAATAATGTACTACTTTATAATTAATATTTATATATGCAATAAAAACAAAATATACTTTCAAAACTTCGTCTCGGAAACAATTTGCGCCTAAACTCTTTATTTTCACAAAATAACATTGAAGGCACTGTTATACTCTAATGAAATAAAACCGATGGAGCTCGACTTAAAAATTGATCATTTGCGGAAACAAAATATAGTCGTCTTCTGGGCTTTTTGGCCAGAAGACGACTATATTTTGTTTCCGCCAATTTCTTGTCGTTTAATATGCAAATTATTTACTTTTATTTTTTCCCCAGGAATACCTCAAACCAATCTTCGCATCCGGCTCCGAAGCTGCACAAGCGGCCGCCCGTCGCACTCTCTACACAACACTAGAGTTTGGACTGAAGCTGCTGAGCCCCTTCATGCCGTTTGTGACCGAGGAGCTGTTCCAGCGCCTGCCCAAGAAAGACACCAGCTGTCCGTCCATCTGTGTGGCTAGCTATCCTACTGTGAGTCACTGACGCCTAATAGTTAGGAGGTCTCTCTTTGGAGCCTTGCCTACTACTAGTAGCTTGGACCCTGTTCCTGATGCAGATAGTATACTCCATTCAAAATCTACGTAAGGAATTATTGCAGACAAAAAGCCTCATCTCATAATGAGAAGCAAGTAATAAGCTATATTACAGTCTGTTAGGATAAGAATTGCGGGATGATATTTAGTATTCTAAAACACCTAAATGAAAAGACTACAATTTCAATGTCCACACACCACAGATATAGTTACCTACACCTAGATAACGCAAGCGCAACTCGTGTGCCAAAAATCGCACCAGCTTACGTACAAAAATCGTAAGCCGCCACTTAGCGCTCAGTCCTGTGTACAGCTGCCTGGTGAGCGTGAGTGCTGGCGCTAGGCCCCGGGGGTGGGACTAGACTAGATTTTCCCATCACTAAATAGTGCTTGTGACGTCATAGTAGGTGGTCAAAAAATGCCACCCTTGGTTTTCATACAGATCGTGATACTTGCGTTATCTAGGTCTACCTATATCTGTGCCACACACCTACCCCTGCGCCTGTTGCTAATGCGAGACGCCAGTGTTGGCTGCTCAAACACAAGGTGGCATCGACTCGCAACCTGTTACCACAGATTCAATAAATGACTGGACCACCCTGCGTTGAAATTTTTCGTCGGTTATCAAAAAAAAATCTGCTGTTTCCTAAAAAAGTGCAGTACCTACGCGGTCAATTATTGTTCAAAAAGTATGGAAAAAAAATTCTACCTTAGTGGGTCTAAAATTATGTAACACGTCGATATTCCTGGCACCCTGTATAGCATGTCCCCTTTTAACCTTTGAATCTACAAAAATCAAACCTTTTCTGTTTTCCCAGGACGCCGACACTCCTTGGCGATCAGAAGAGTTAGAATCTGACGTGGACACAGTTCTCAAGATGGTGCATCTAATAAGGTCTACCCGCTCGGAGTACAACCTGACCAACAAGCAGAAGACCACGGCCCACCTCATCATTGCTGAGGATTTGAAGGTGAGAGAAAACAAAGAGAAAATTTTGGATTTTTGCCACTTTTCACGATTTTAGATTTTTGGGCGTATTTTTTTGTTTGTTTTATCATGGCGAAACATGAAATTTATTTTAATTTCAATTCAGAATCTAAGATCAAGTTGTGGAACAACAAACTCAGTGTCATACATGACAAGGTTCAGATTCTATTGCAGCCAAAAACGTAGTGCATTTTTTTCACTCTAAAATCAACTTAGACTACATAACTTTAAAGTTGATAGTTAAGTAAGGGGCAATGAATGTTAATTATGTAAGATTCTAGAATTGTAGAATTCAAGTTTAAGTAAAGTTTCGTTTTGTGAAATTTCGCCAGTTTTGACTGTATAGTGACCATATCCTCGTATGTTTTTATAGGTGGAAACCCTGAAGGGTCTGTTCAGGAGTGTGCAGTCGTTAGCCAACAGTGAGCTTTCGGATGAAAAGCCTCCGATTGGATGCTCCATTCTGACAGTGTCAGATAAGATTGAAGTGCATCTTGTTTTGAAGGTATGTAATGAAGGAGCTATAGACTGATTACGATGCTGTAGCATACCTAACAATTTACCTACTCATTGCATTTTCACAGGGCCTCATCGACCCCCAAAAAGAGATAACAAAGCTTGAAAAGAAGAAAGAAACCCTCTCCCAAACGATAACCAAGCTGCAACAAGCGATGGCCGCCGACGACTACACAACCAAAGTACCCGTCGAAGTACAGAAGACTAACTCCGAGAAACTAACGCAGTCGCAGGGAGAGATCGAGAGGTTACAGGCTGCTATGGAAACCTTGAAACTTATGTAGACCTAGGAAAACGTAGCCTAGAGGATTATACACAGTGCTGATTATTATTCTGAGACTGCATAGAGAAATGTCAAAATGACAATAAGACGACTTTGACGTTTACTTGACAGTGCGGAAAAGAGATGGCGCTACACAAGACGTATAGCGCCATCTCTTTTTTGTTCTGTCGAATCTATTTGCCGGTAGGTAACAACACGGTGAAGGTTTAGCAATATTTATCGCATTGGGATTTCCAAATATGCGGTGCAATGGATGTTGTTGATGGTGAAAATATTCTCGTCTGAAATCAGTGTGATCAAACTATTTATTTAGAAATATTTAGCTAGATAGAAAAATGAAAATAAAATAATTTAAAAGCAAAGCCAGGATAGTAGAAGCACTGTTGTATGATGAACTAATTTAATAACAGTACAGTTAGTAGGCGTAACTACCTCGTGAGTCTCTTGTCTACATAATACGGCGCAAACTTTTATACCCACAATAGATTTTCCATAAATAACAAATAAGGCAAAGTTTAGAACCCTCCAGCAATATTACCTGCCAGTAAGAACCAGTAGCAGTCTTGTACAGACGCCATCAAGCTACTACAATCTGTCAAATTTCTTTAATAGATTTTCAACTTTATTGCTAAAGCGTAAGGTTCAAAGTTCATTGGGAAAATTTGACAGTTTCGGGTAGCTTGATGTGCTGGCGTCTGTACTTTTTGTCGTTAAAAAATGTTTTTTTTTTATCTGTCAAGAATTTTCTAGAAATGTTACCCTGAGTCAAGTGACACCAATTTGTGGTATTGTTCTAAGTAAAGTCTTTTATTTATTGATTTTATTGCAATAAACTAAGCTTATATAAGTGTGTTTTTTTTTTTGTTAAAATATTTCCTATTGATACTTCTCTATTTATATGGCTATACTAGAGTAGGGGAAGACCAAAAAAAATATGGATGGACCTTGTGAATGATGATAATTCTGGTTAGAAAGGGGGTGACTACCGAGAGCACGACTAATAGAGAAATATGGAAGAAAAATACATGTTGCGCCGACCACAAATAAATTGGGATAAGGGCAGGAGAATCATTCTCCTTTTCAGATGATGTGATACATCTCTATTTAATTTAACTGAATGTTCATGCGAGACCAAAGTCTGTTGGTCAATAGGGTTACATGCTCTATGTCATAGAGGAAAAATTTTAATAGCTCTGTGTTCAAGTTCAATAGCACGTCAGTTGAAGGAAAAACAATGTTTATGGTTGAAACATTTAAACTACGAAAACGGCCGCAGCCGCTGTTGTGAGACAAAGGCGCAATCAACAAAGAGAACGTAAACACTATCAATGTCAAACTGTAACCTGGCACGGATATTGTAGTTGACCCCTAGGACTAGGCCATCATTAAGGCTGGGAAAAGGTAATTAACAATCATTTTTCTTGCAAGTTGGCAAGCTTGGTACACGTTACATTACTAATTTAATCTGCTGCATTGATCAATGTTAGTTATATTGCTAATCCTTCTTTTAGATCCAAAGTTGTTAGAAGCATTGCTTACCCCATCATTTAGAAAATTTAACGTCTGTAATTTCTGAACGATTACAATGACTTCCATTTTGCGAAAATTACACTGACGTTTCGTAATTCCGTTTTGGTAACAGAGTTTTTGCGAGTGCTGTCTTTCTCGTTCTTACCGTAAACGTAATAAGCTGTCCTGTTGTCATTTCAAAAGTAGTAAAAATATTATCATAATTTCAAATTGTGCTGGAAAGCAGCTTCAGGTTATTTGTGTTTATCATCGCAAGAAAATACAATACTTCTAGCAAAAAACTAACTACTGACTAGACTCTACATTGAACTTGGTAAAAGACAAGTAACCTTATAAAAAGATGGAGTTCCCTACACTTGGTGATCACTGCCAGTATCAGAACTGCAACCAAACCGATTTCCTACCTCTCCAATGCAAATGTGGCAAGGTATGCTGCCGGGAACATTTCAACGAACATTGCTTGTCCAGGGAATGTGAGTTGGCGCCAAAACCCAAGGAAGTTAACCTTAAAAACGATGACCACATATTCAGGTGTTCAGAAAAAGGATGTAGGAAAGGAAACCTGCATGAAATGTTGTGTTCAAAATGTAATAATCATTATTGTATTGAACATAGGTTTCATCCGTAAGTATTAACAATATAATACCTACTAAGTACATATAATTCCTCAATATTCTCATGTTAAATAAAAGAATCCAGTGTCATTGGTACAAAAAATAAAAAGTCATCCACCAAAACCACTCTTAGTTAGCACACTAATAATATAAAAGCGAAGGTTTGTGAGTGTGTGTGTTTATATGTTTGTTACTTATTCACGCTCAAACAACGACCAATTTTGATAAAATTTTGTATGGAGGTAGCTGACACCCTGGATTAACATATAGACACACATATACTTTTTATCCCGATATTCCCAAGGGATCAACACTTACACGGATGAAACCGCGGGGCGCAGCTAGTGTGTCATAAATTCATAATCATTCTTCAGATCTAAATTTTCTTTTCCCATAAGCCCTAAAAGTTGACTCTGTAATCTCAGCTATACAAGAGATGTGAAGAGATTCAAAATTTAAACATAAGAAGGCGAGGGTCTTTTTATGTTTAAATACATCTGTAAACTTAATTCTTTGTATTTTCAGCACTTGTCCCGAAATAGATGATGAAACAATGGCATCCAAAATAGAGCAGTTTGAAGCTCCAAGGAGACAGTACAGAGAGGCCAACAAGCATTTACAAGAAAAGGTAATTATTCTGAATTCAATCTTGGATTTAAGAACTAAAGTTAGAAATCATATAAGCATTTACATGCTTTGAAACTGCATCCTAATGATAACTGTACTGATTACTTTTACAGATCACAGAAAACATCCGCAGAGCCCTCCAATCTTCTGCAAAAGTAAAGACTGCTTCAAAAATACACCTCATGAGAATAAAACAAAAGGCTATCGGGCCAAAAACCATCCCACCTTCAGACAGAGTATACTTTGCCATCAAAAAACCTTTAAACATGGAACCAAAATCAATAAAAATTATTCAAGAAGAGGATAGCATCACGAAGTTTGAATCTGTAACTTTAGACCCAGATTTAAAAGACTCTGTACCAGTATTTATTAGTTCCAAATGGAGTTTGGGCCGTTCTATAGACAGTATCTGTGACTCTTGTAATATTAAAAATGATAATAACAAAATTAGTTCTGTGAAACTTCGGTTGTTTAGACAGTTGGACAGTTACTGCATTAGTCCAATAAAGATGGATGCAGAAGTATCGGAGCTCATGAAAACAGAGGTTTTGTTAGAAGGTGATAAATTAGTGGTGGAATATATTGATAGCAATGTGTTGAGCGAGTTAGCAGAACATGCTCAGTTGTTTTTGAGTTGACAAGGTTTCAAATAAATGTATGTAGACAAATTTGTGAGTTTAAAATTTTAGTCCTTTTTTTTCTGGCACATTTAATCTTGTTATATTCCCGCCATTTTACCAATAGACAAGCGAAATGTGGCGCAGCGCCACGTGAAGGAGCGCAGATAACGCTCCCCCGCGCGTTTTTTTTACACCCAAATTCAATATAAACGCGCGCTTCCTCGCGATTAATTTTTGGCTTCGTTTCCCGCGCCCCGTCGCGTGGCGCGTTGTAGTATGTGAATTGTGTGATCCGCCCAAGTTATGGTGAAACCTGAAGTAAGCTGACAGACCATGAGTCCTGGGAGCGTAAGGCTGGTGGACATTCTTAGCCGTTGTTCTCTGCTCCCACATCTAGTCGACTTGCGGGTCAAATCTGCCTCTACTTTCGGTGACAGGCTTTACTTGGGGTAATATCCGGTTCATCAGCATCCTATAGCAGTCCACTGCTGGACATAGGCCTCTCCCATTGCACGCCATTCAACTCGATTTTCGGCAACTTTAATAATATCCGGTTGTATATTATTAAAGAGCAGAACACCAATAAAACACCAAAATAAAAAATAAATAACCATATAATAATGTCAACATAATCTAAATTACACTACACACTTAAAGCGTTACTTCACTACTGTCTTTGCACTGTGACTGGCTCCTCTGGTACGTATCAGAGTCTACTAGGGGCATAAGCTGCGCAGGCGCTGATTGGTTGGTATGCGCGGTGGGAGGGGGGGTTGCAGCCAACTTATACTTCTCAACCAACCAATCACAGTGCCCCGTTCGCGCGATCAACGTCATTAAGTCTCTTCGGTACTGTTTCGTTAATATCGCGTATAGGAACGGGTTTGCACAAGCGTTTAGGGGGTAGAAGAACACTAAAAGCACTTTCCCATGACTGACGTCGACTAGTGGAGCGCCTGCTAGCGCTGTAATGCCGAAGAAGGCTACTGGCGCCCAGCAGAGCAAGTCTGTTCCGATGAGCAGCGCCATTTTGTTCGCAATCCGTCGTTCAGCCGCTGCGGCTGCCCCCCTCCCTCCATAGCTCTCCCCTCCTCCCAAAGACCTGTATATCTGTACGTAGCACACTACAATAGTGACCCACGCGAGCGCGCTCACCATAAATATGGCTCCTTGGTACACAGCATCTCCCACATCCTTGCTCTCAACCGGCAAACATATTGAGGTAGACGAATAGTCTGACACGCCGACCAGCGGCAAGCCAGCCATTAAAAAGGAGTACAGCCAACCACCCATCATTATCTTGGCCGCGGCTGACAAGGAGATCCTCCTTTCTAAGTAAATTGCATACGTTATCGCGAACCAGCGCTCCAACGTGACTATAGTAAGGGTGATGACAGATAGCTGTCCAGAAAATACTGATAGGAAGCCAGCGACCTTGCAGCCGACGCCGTACTGCCAATCGTAGGCGTAGTTGAAGAACTCTCCGTAAGACCTAAGGTCAACCACAGCCAGCATAAAGAGGTAGAGGCCAGTACAGAGATCGGAGAACGCGAGATGGCACATAAGGAACCTCGGGACGGTAATCTCTGTGTGGTTGGTTAGTAAGACGAGGAGAACAGCAACGTTGCCTACGACGGCGGCTGTAATGACGAACCACACGCTTGCTCGGAGCCACGACCAGCCCATCACGTCTTCGCAAGGGTTTAGCGCATCTGGTGCGGGTGTACATTCCACTTTTCGAGGGCTGGAAAAAAGATTTGGTGATCAGTGATTCTGTTGTACTGATTCGGATCTCAATTCGCTAGGAAAACCAAAAGCTAAAGGACCCATAACAATCCCTTGGGGGATGCCCAGTCGAAATATATTTCTTACAAAAGGCAGACGTTTGCCTTGGCAAAAGTTAAGTTTATTAGGGCACATGTCATGCAGTCGTACCTTTTTTTTTTTTTTAAGGATGGGAAATCATCAAATGACCCCTCCCGCTCTGGGTGGAGCGGAAGGGAGTGTCAGACTCTTACTGACTAAAACCCATCCGTGTTCCTTCCTTAGCCCTTTATGTTCCGGGGCAGCGGTAACCCTTTCGGACAATCCCGCTGCCCCGGCAGGCTTCGGCCCTGTCGGGCCCCTCCTTACCTGCTGACATCTCTTTGAGGCGCGCGTGGAACACATACGCGCTGTCCGGCACGGGCCTGGTCCTGATCGGACGGCGAGCTACCCATTACTCGCCGTCCGCAGGCCCGCGCCTACGGTGGCCGGGAGTCGTCACGCGGCTCCCGACGCCCGGGGCGTCTACCGCGGCGGCTGGGACGGGCGGCTCTCTCCGCTCTCTCCCTCGCCCATCCCGCCACCTCCTTCGCTAGCATGACTGCTTCGCAGAAGGAGGTGACTGCCTCCCACTCCCTCTCGCCCCGGACCATGGCTTGGACCAGGGCCGGGCGCGAGAGGTCGCCGCCGCTGCTGATCGCCTCTACGAGGACACGGCGGTGCTCTGTCCAAGCGGGACAGACCTCCACCGTATGCTCCACCGTGTCCTCTGGGCGATCCTCGCAGTGATACAGTCGTACCTATGGTCCAGTTTTACCAAGTTTGTCACTAATATAATGTGTCCAAGTTAAGGTAGGTATATAGTATTAACCCCAATAAAAGGCCAAAGCCGATTCTCAAGTTCCCAATACCCACCTAATACTAAAGTTCCCGCACTCCGCCGATACGGTCGCGAACCCGATCCCAAGGCTGTTGTTGACAGGATCATGGAACTCTCCCTGGTCGTTCTCGTCCTCCCAGCTGCCCGAGTCGGAGAAGTACTCGTCCATCATTTTCGCATCGTATTCCTCGCTCGTCGTGGCTGTTGACACGTCGTCTTCAATGGAGTCTCTGAAAAAAGATTTGGTTGTTAATTTATCTGTTTTGGCATCGATTCGATTTTGTTGTCTCGAATGCTGCAATCGGCTTGTTTGGTAGGAATCTATAACAAAACGCTTCACTTAGCGTTCTTTCTGTTGTTTTTGCTCGGCTCCTTATAGTTCTAGCGTGATCATAAGTAGGTAACCTAAGCCTTCGTCAAGAATTAGGTTAACAAATACAAAAATATATTTTCAAATCCGACCGTTAGTTTCAGAGATTAGCGTTCAAACAAATGAAAAAAATAAACTAACTCTACAGCTTTGTTATCTAGGTACACTCTACATTAATCTACACTATCTAATATAATATTTTATAGAGGAAAGATTTGTTTTTTGTTTGTTTGAATTGAATAGGCTCCGAAACTGCTAGACCGATTTGAAAAAATAATTCTTTCACCATTAGAATCTTACATTATTCCTGATGAACATAGGCATAGAATATTTTCAAAAAAGCTAGGGATCCGTATGAAAACTTCGATAATGTAACCCAAGGTGTGAAAAAAATACAAAAAAAAATCCTTAGGTATATCGCGTAATCTGCGGAAACTATTGACAATAGAGCATATACCTACTACAATTTTATAGAGGACACCAATAGGTACCTATCTACAAAAAAATCCGTGACAGCATAATAATATGTCTATCTTTTAAGGTTGACTCACTCTGACCTTTTTTATGGTAATCAAATTTGTTCTAAAATATAATGCAGCCAAATAAATAGGTACGTTATTCATCACAAGTATTTAATTTTGAACAAAATTGTCTTTGACATCACTTGATTTCAATATATATCTGTCTGACCGCTTAGATCTTCTAAACTATACACTCTTTCTAGGTTCTTTTTGTAAATAGGGAAAAAGTATTTTTTGTAGAATAGTTCTAAATATTTTAATTGCTTCATGGTCTTACGTGGTGATGTTCGAGTTGTTCTGGGGCGGGTGCATCTTGATCGGCTCCAACGATCTCCGCTTTCGGAATTGCGGAGTCCTCTGCTGACCACCATTCGCGCATTTCTGAACAAAACAATATGGAATGTTGAAACAACTAAAGTCAAAGTCAAAGCATTTATTTCAAATAGGCACATAAAAGGCACATTTGAAAGTCAAAAATTACAATGAAACAGAATTGATTCTAGTCGCCCCTTCCAAAAGGTAGTTTTCATATGGAGAAGAATGTGCAAGAAACTCCACTGTTACGTTAAAACTAAACTATTCTTTTTCTAGCAAGCTTAAAGATCTGAAAACAATGAAATTTGTTGTAAAAGCTTAAATTCATCACTTATCCAACTTGATAAGTTGTTGCAGCTATCGAATCGTAAGATTTGGAAATGGTTTAGGTACATACGTATCAAATGTTGATTAGATTTAATCGACTTGCAAGTCTTGCAACTTTTCATACACGTAGGTAATGAAAAGTTCGAAGCGCTTGATGCTACGTCAGAAATACAAAAATACTGTATTGTTGTAGTTAATTAATGTAATAATATTTTGGTAACAATATAATAAAATTTAAAAGAGTCTCCATGGAGTTTCTTGCTCGTTCTTCTCCATAGGTACCTACGCTTTGGAATGGGCATCTAGCTTCATATTTCTGACTGACCGACTTCTTGACAATTCAAAAGTGCCTGTAAATGGTTTAATTGAAATAAATGGTTTGAGTCTGTCTATCTAGCTAGTATCAAGCTAGTAGCTATTAGCTAGTATAAAATTAGGTTGATACCCAAGCAGTTTACTAAAACAATTTCCCCGGGATTCAGTTTAAAAAAAACAATCTGTATCTACAGTCTGATTGTCTTACCGCTTGCATGAGAGCCACTTGTGTCTCGTAGAGTTTGTGTCGTGTGGGGTTGTGTCGCTCGGGGAAGCGGAACGCGCAGCAGTGGAAGTGGTGCGTCAGGTACGCTTTCTGGAGACTCTGGGGGTCGAACAATATTGAATAAATTATCAAACGGTTCATTTTGTAGCAAATTTGATGTAAAGGTAAGAAATGGAGTAGGGTGAAGAACTGGACTACGTATTTTCATAAG
Organism: Gortyna flavago; assembly: GCA_963669345.1. Lineage (NCBI taxonomy): Eukaryota > Metazoa > Arthropoda > Insecta > Lepidoptera > Noctuidae > Gortyna > Gortyna flavago. Next base: position 2,339,318 of record OY770139.1, read on the forward strand.
CTGAACTGAAAATCAGCGTCAGGCGGAGTACGAAGTGTTGCCATCTAACATTATGCTGAGCTGAGAACATTTTCGCACATAAGTACCTATTTCTTTTTAATTTGTATGTATGCTAATGAACGCATTTTACTTCTTTGCGTAGTCGTTAAGAATGTAATGCTGATCGGTGGATGTGTTATAAGGTACGTACATAATTGAACCAATAAATGTGATCTTTGTTTGATGTGGGCCTTAGTTAGGGACCAAGTATCAGCCAATTTTTGACTGAGCTGTCGAATCGTTTCTTAGAATCCATCGTATTGAACGACGTCTACTTTTTCTAATAGGTTGAGGTGCGAGGAAGTACCTAAACAGCCACCCCGGCTGTCACACCACAGCCACCCCTTACATCCTGTCTATCTATGTTTTGTCAGGGTACACAAGGCGGCGGCATTGAACTTTCTTTGCTTTAATACATGAATGAGTTAGTACGGGGTAGGTAACTCACCTGAAATTCATAAATCGATGGGATGTATTTCAAGGAAGGAGTCTTTTCTATTCTAAGTGTTTCTAAGTTCTGCAGGCCTGCGGTGGGCAAGGAGGTAATGGCGGTGTTGCTTAAATCTCTGAAACAATAGATTAGCTCTTTATTAAACTTGTCTCGACCCAATCTCTGCCTAACTGCTGAAGGACGGTTAAAAAAGGTGTTAAAAAATTAACCTTAAAGTTTGATCTCACAAAAAAAAAAAATCTGCTGTTTCATACAAAAGTTCAATGCCTACTTGACCAAAATGAATGAAACAGCTGTTTTATTTTTCGTGATTTTGGCGTTGGTCCCATAGTGAAAGTTGTTCAGTTCGATGGTCTAAAGCACCGCTTAAAGTTTGTAAGGTTAATTTTTTAACACTTGATTTGTATAGTAGAGATTCTTGTTTAAAACCTCATACGGTTTTCTTCTTCGCTTACCGGCATTTCTTTTTCCGGTTCTGCTCTCAAGCGGTTGTTGGTATGGTATGAGACCCTACGAAGAGCTGTAGGTAGGTATATGAGGGACTTACAATTGTCGGAGGAGTAGGTTTGACGCGAAGGCATTTTCATCTATGTGTTTCAGCTTAGTGTTTCCTCTGAAACTCCTGAAAGAAAATATACATCGTCAATGAACAAACCTTTCGATATTTTGGTCAATACTGTTATTTAGGTTTATAACTAGCAGTGCCCCCGGTTTCACCCGCATAAGTTTCCCGTGTGAATATCGGGATAAAAACTATCCTATATCATTTCCCGGGACTCAAACTATCTCTATACCAAATTTCATCTAAATCGGTTCAGCGGTTTAAACGTGAAGAGCTAACAGACAGACAGACACACTTTCGCATTTATAATATTAGTATGGACTATATAGGACAAACAATATACGCCACGACAAATTACCATAGAACTGACTTCAACTTACAATTTAGAAATCTGTGCATTTTTGAACGCAAACGCAGGCACCTCTTCTAGCAAGTTGTAGTTCAGTGACCTGTAGGCAAAAAGTAAAATAAAAATCCTTAGGTAACGTATAAGTACTAGTTTACAGTGACATTCGTAATAAAGTACCTACTAAATAATTAGATACCTAGGCCTACAGCAAATTGTACACGGAAACTTAAACCATGGATTACATATAGCAACTTAAGTTATCAGATATCTACAGAGTAAAAGCAAACAGAAAAGTAAATATACCTATTTACACATTTCTAACCCCTAAGAATGTACAGACGCCAGCACATCAAACTACCCGAAACTGTCAACTTTGAACCTTAAGCTTTAGCGATAAAGTTGAAAATCTATTAAAGAAATTAGACAGATTGTAGTAGCTTGCTGTGCTGGCGTCTGTACCTAATCGACCATTCCGCGATATCTATATAGTTGCTGCCGCTATAAAGATAATAATTTTCACTTATGGTTGTAATTACTTGAGCAAACTCATTAAGACTAAGTAGATTAGAGATAGCGCAGGATAAGCAGCTAGCTATTTGCGAAGATACTCCTTAAGATAATGTTGAAATCGTCGAGTTCATATCAGAAAATAGTTTAGCCGCAGGTAAAATGTCACGTAAGAAAAGCGTGTTAGGTATTTTTTCTATTTCTTTTGATCACCATTTTGGTTCATTAAGTTAAGTAGCTGTAAAGATTTTTTATTTCTTCTCAGTTAGTTTCAATCATGATGTGACAGTTTGAGTAATTTATGCGGCCTAGCCAAATGTCCCTTCTTTGGTAGATACTGTTCATCGAATCGTTGAGCTCCAGTTGAGTTGAACGATTGATGACAAATGCATGCACTGACTGGACAGGGACAATCGATCTGTGTGGTTCTTCCCTCAAAAAAACCATTTCATACACCAATCTACATGGTCTTCACATGATCTGACTAAGACTATATCTGGACTTTAAAAGTCTGTGACCTCTAAGTTTGTTTCGGCCTCTCTTCTCAGAGTAGTCAGATAGGAAACACCGTCCTCATCTAGTTTTAAGAATATTATTCACGTGTAAAAGTGTTTGTACAAACTTAATAAAGTCATTTATCTAACATTTTACCTCTTACATAGATTGCTGTACGAAAAACTGCATATACAACACGCATTGAAATTTGAAGTATGAACCACCAGTAAGTATTTCAAACAAGCTTAAAACTATTGCATAAGATATAAAACCAAGGAAACGAAATAATGTACCTAGGGACTTACACTTGATCGGCGCGCACGCGCAGTGCGTGCGGTGTTAGTCGCTTAATGTGGTTGCCTTCTAGATCTCTGAAAAAAGTAGAAAAAGACAACAGAGTGGTAAGAAATTGGTCACTTTCCTGCGTACTTACATTACCATGCTTCTTATCGGAATGTGTTACGTTCGAGCTGACAAGCCTAAAGCTAGCTGGATCCAGCTCGAAATCAGCATGTTCCAGTAAGATTTAAACAAAGCAGACTCCGTATTTCAAAAATATAATTTTGGAGATCTCCCTCAAGTGTTATCTGAGGCCAGTGAGAACAGGTAGAATCCGTAGAATAGAACATCCCACTGATGGACCACTCCATCCACCGGTTCCATACTCCAGCTGCTATGTTTCTGGAGGCTTCTATCAAAGAAGTACCTACGCCTGGGTTAAGGTCCGACCGATCTATGTGTGCGTGATTGACGATTGACGCTGTCGTGTCACGTAATGGCGGCCGGTCGGCATAAGACTATGATGTAAATGTGAGCGTGAGGCGTGTTTGTACAAACCAGTCCGTATACTTACTGTGCTTCACTTTCGATATGCGTGGCGCGGAGTCCATCTTTTTTTATAAGTTTATGGGTGAATAAGAAGATGTAGTACTCACATAGCTTGCAAATAGGCGAGCGAGTTGTTATCCTTCTTGTTGTCGTGCACGTGGCTCAGGTTGGGGACCTCCACCAGTCCAGACGTCGTTATGATGCTGATTAAAAAGATAATAATATGTTGGCTTAATACAGGTAGCAAGTTTATTTTGAAAATAAAAATATAGGTAGGTAGATATCTAAAATGCCGTAAGCATGTTTCCTAAACTACTTTTTTTGTAATTTTTTTGTCATCCTTTGAATTTTTATGAGTAGTGGATAAAATTATACAATCAGTAGGTATATATATATACCTAGCTAATAGCTGGGTTAACAATGAATAAAAACTGAAAAAGAATGACTAGGTAAATCGTTTAATATTGTTTCATTAATATACCGGTAGCCGTTATCCGCTATCATTCAAATAAGTCAGCTCTACCTATTGCAGATTCAGTCATTCATAAACGATCAATATCTACATAAGTACACTTTTAATGAATAGGACACACTCTTGGATGCACTCTTTGTATGAGTCATGGCTTGTTATTATTATGAACAAAACAATAATAAAATTAAATACATACGTACAATGTGCGCAGTTCAGGCAGCGGCGGTAATGGCGCCACTCTGTGAAGCCGCGGTGCTTGCGTTATAAACCTAAGGAAAAAACTTTTTTAAAAGTCGGTTGTTTTTTTTTTTGTAAAAATGTTTTTATTCTTCTCTTTTTAGTTTTACCTACCGGTAGGTAGGTACAACTAAAAAGAGAAGAATAAAAACTACCACACCACACAAGTGAATATAACACTACTTGCTATATGAATATCAGTGACAGGAAGCTATTGAACACATCTGCCAACCCCTTTACAGGGTACAGGCGTGATGTTATGTTGTGTGATTGCGTAAACAATGCATACATAAGCGAGCAGCAATCGCGATTGATTTGCTGGCATTTATAAAGAGTTCCGTTGTCTGTCTCCGAAAGTCATCATCAGATCTTTACGAAATTTAAATTTGACCATTTCGGACAAAAACAGAATTTTATAAGTCCGTCTATATGAGACGGAGTTGTGCCCGAAAATACTTAAAAAAAACATCCGAATTGAGAACCTCCTCCTTTTTAGAAGTCGGTTAAAAATAACCATTATTCACTTACTGTTGTTTATTTATTTTTATAAGTACACCTTTCAGCTTCTGTATATTTACTTATTTTACTATACAATTTACAGTTAAGTAGACCATTTAAATTAAAGATAATGAAGTGGAAAGGACTAAGTGGAGACTAAGATAATTATCTATAATCTTAGTCTCTACCTAGTTCTTTCTACTTCATTAGCTAATAAAAAAGTTTTCACTTTGACGACGACTTGACCTAGAACTTGAAAGATCAAGTGTTTGCGTTGTGAGTTTCTCGGGAGGGTCCTAAAACGTACCTACTTACTGGCAACTCTGCCTAGTTAATCATTCTAATCATACTCATGGAAGTGAAGATAAATTGACAGACGACAGTGTACCTAAACATCTCTCGTGAGACCATCAGGACCTTACTGATATCTCATCCGCGTTCACGTCACCTTCACTAATTTGTTGGTAGGTTTAGCCTTACGATCCAGAGAAGACCCACCCCGCCTCTCCCACCTCTCTTTGAGGTTCCTCTGAAAGAGAGGAGGCCTGTGTCCCACTGGGGAACACTATAGGCGGATTATGCCATAGAAGAGCTGGTAGGAATCCTGATCCCTGATTATAATTATTTAACAATGGTTCTGCACTAATCACACCATCACTTATGATTTTTTTCCTTACTTGACGTGGTATTTTTGCTTACATAACATTTTCTATCAAAATCAAAATCAAAAGTCATTTACTCAAACTAGGCTGAGAATCAGCACTTTTCGAACGTCAAAATTACATAAGACAGTCCCCCAAAAACGCCCGCCCTTCACCACTTCCTAGTGCTTTCGCTGGGGAGAAGAAGTGGCGCAACAAACTCCCCAGCAGCACAGCTGTCTGTTCAGTTATAAAATACTCGACTGTATACAAAACTAGATCTGCAAAGTATCTAATTAACATTACAGGGCACAGAACATTCAATAAAATTATTTGCCATATGTTAGCTAGCCACGCCAATATACCAACAAATACCATAAAAATCTATACGTACTCAAGCTAAAATAAAAATACTAAATCAAAAGTAATAAAATAAAAATAAAAACTACCTAATTAAAAGCCTCCAGGTATAAAGGGCGTGACAACTTACATATTATACCTACCTATACCTAGCCAGTATTATATTATCTGTGACCTCCTAGCACAACTTGTTTGTTTGACGACGTCGGGTGCAGCATACTCTGTTCCTGCGTCACAAAAGTTTTAAACTGTGTGGGAGGTTGTTTGCGTTTGACGCCCAAGTCCCAACGTAACTATAGGTTTCTGGTGCTTTGCCAAGAGACACACTGCTATACTTTATATGCGTTTCATAACAAGCGTGAACTGACAGATGCCTGACGTGGGTCGTCGATGTTATGGTAGGTCTACCATTGGCCGCTCTTCAGTTTGCTGTAATTAGCCGACAAACTGGGAATGATAATATCATCATCCTAGTACCCTTATCTACCAGCGGGGTAATTTCTTAACACTCATAAAATGGCAATCGATCGCAATTCTTTTCATTTTGACAATTCAGCCACGTTCATTGCGTTAATTTACGTTGTTGAGCAGATTAATTTTTCAAACCAATGGATATCAAAATTAAAAGAATTGGCATTTTATGTGTGTTAGGTCCGAAATTACCCCGTTGGACCTTACATACGGGGAATAACAGCTCATGAGAACTCATCATTGAATTTCTACAATGAGTTCTTGTTTTTGAGCTTTAAAACTTAAGTTAATTTTACATAGAAAGTGGAACTATGCAGTTTTAGAATTGGACCTATTAATGATTCAAAATCTAACTTCGGAAAATTTTCAATAATGCTACAAGTGAATAAATTATTATAGTTTTAAGGGTTACTCACAAAGATTTGAGATTAGGCATCTTAGTCAGATCATCGACGGCGATGTGGTCCAGTTTCGGCGCATCCATTATTGATCTGGAACCAAAAATATACGCTCGTAAAACGTTACTACGTTGGTTTTAGAAATGAGGTAACAGGTGTGAGTCTTAATAAAGAGATCAGATCAGTGATAACGATAAGATTACATGAAACATTTTTATATCTAACATTAGCGTCCATCCTTCAAATCATTCAGTTGACTTCGTCAAACCGTAATACGAAAGATTGTTCGTAGTCGAAGAGCCTCTCCAAAAAGTAATAGTGGAAATCTGGAAAGGACTGATTCAAGTGACAAAGATGATAAATATCCAATCTCCAATATTGTGGACTTGCACAGAATAAAAAAGACAACATTACATGAAGGGGACGAAATGTTATGTGTTAAATAAATAAACTTATCTTAGCATAACAATTGAAAATTAAATAAGTTCAGGGTTGAAAGTTTGTAGTTCGTAATTTTTGCCGATGGGAATGCCGTGGGGCACATGGCTTGTCAGCATATAGTTTGGATGTAGTGTATTCATGAACAGCCCAATTTTGCTGGGTTAATATTCCGAAATGGAGACTGCATTTTCGGTAGTGGTGGATGATGTTATAAGGATAAAACAGATAGGGTACAAGTTACTTACAGATGCTCAACTCGATGCAGATGGTAGCCGGCAGCATGTATGGCTTTAGCCGTTAGCCTCGTGATATTGGTCTGATGTAGCACCACCGAGACGCTCTCGCTCATCACATGGCATGCTGCCTCTCTGCTCCCTGTAACAATAGAAATATCGAGTCAATAAGTACAAGAGTCGTACTATGATGTCAGTCGGTTCTAAGATTTCGTAGCCAAATGGCAAAAACAGAATTCTTATGATTTCGTCATGTCCGTCTGACCGTCGGTCCGTCTGTTTTAACTCTTGGTGAGGCAGTGAACTTCCTTCAGGAACTGCTGATAGTGTGTTTTAAATAAAAAATCAAAATCAAAAGTCATTTATTTAAACTAGGCTGAGAATCAGCACTTTTCGAACGTCAAAATTAAAGAAAAAACAATCCGCCAAAACGCCCGCCCTTCACCACTTCCTAGTGCTTTCGCTGGGGAGAAGAAGTGGCGCAACAAACTCCCCAGCAGTTTAGTTATAAAATACTTGATTGTATACAATACTAGGAATGCAAAGTATCTAATTAACATTTTTTCATTACAGACCCCAAGTGCTTCTTCCTCTAACATTTAAGTACCTAAATGAATTAAAAGTACTCATCAACCAGTTAAGAGTTGTAGGTAATAGATATGGGTTACACAAAAGATTATTGTAGGATTGATGCTGTTTCAAAAGCATTGATAATGTTCAGACGTACTTAGAGCCTAGACATATAAAACACCTAAATAAAACATTGTGTCCGGGAAGCAATAAGCAATCAAAGTGGACATGGCATCAGACTTGATGAGAGTAAGGATGCCGCCTACTCTTCATCTTTCGCCAAAACATTCAATCAAATTATCCCCGGTTTCGGCAAATTGAATCTCTGATCAAACATTTCGTTACTCACACTATCAGTAATTGTCTGTTTATTTGTCCACGCATCCATAGAAATACAGCGTAGTGTTGTAACAAGGACTTGGTCAATGGAACATTACCATACAATATTAATAATAGAGAGATGAGATATCGATGTGTTTTCCGAAAAATAGCCATTGTATATTGTTATTTATGCTCGTGTTTTCTATAATGTTACTGCGTGTGGGATTTGCAGCATGATGTATAAAATAGATTACACTACTATTTATAATCATACGGAATCAATATCGTGAGGAAACCGGCATGTCCTAAGAACCGAAAATTCGAAGACATGTGACATCTACCAATCCGCACTGGGTCCGCGTGGAAAGGGAATGCGTGGCACTCCGTTTCACAGAAAGGAGGCCTGTATACCAGCAGTGGAAACATTATAGGTTGACTCCGTGTATGCAAGGTATACCTAAATGTAGAAATTTTACATAGGGCGACACAATGGGCGGACTTATCGCTAAAACGATGTTTTAGAGACAACCTTGGGAAGGATTGTCAGTGGTGTACCATTTACATTTATAATAAATACATAAATACCTACATAAAGCATATCTATACAAATATCTTCTTCTAACATATAAAATTCTCGTGTCACAATGTTAGTTTACTCCTCCGAAACGGCTTGACCGATTTTTATGAAATTTTATAAGTATTCATATTCAGTAGGTCTGAGACTGACTATCTATTTTTCATACCCCTACGTGATAAGGGTGGCCCTCTCCAGAAGTTTTTTGGAATCGACAGTTACGCGGGTGAAACCGCAGGGCGCAGCTAGTAAATATATAATTAATATACTTGTCTCCCTGCCAAATTTTATCGAAATCCGTTCAGTGGTTTAGGCGTGAAAAGGTAACATACAGACAGACAGACAGACAGAGTTACTTTCGAATTTATAATATTAGTATGGATGAGGATTTAGGGTTCTTGATTGGCTCTCTACAACTATGAAGAGTTTTCTCAAAAAACCCACCGTTTTAATCGGCATTTTCCTATGTGTAACTTACCTCTACCAACAGATGCAGATATCTTGACGAACGTTTTGAGATGTTATGCCATCACCATTGATTCATATTCATCATCACATCCCTCCAGTCTGCAAAAAACTACGAAAATTTCGAAAATGCTGTCTAATCTTCAATATGCGAATGATTCGCTGGAAACGCGTGCCGAAATAGCGATTTGTGGCCTGCTTGAGAGATGCCAGACACCTAGCAGTTCGTACGGCAATAAACACAGGTGTAGATGCCGCCGCATAGTTTACAATAGACCAATTGTAGACTGTAGTTACCGTTCACTTTTACTATCGATTCGGTACTGAGGAGAACATAAATCGCTGCTTTTATTGTTATTTACATGGAAAAGTGTGGAGATGTTATAGGTATGTGTTTGTTTTGATGAGTAAGATCAGACTAAAGGAGATGTAAGTTGTATTGCAAATTACGTCTTTGTAAATGCAGTTCTATTTTTGGAACAAAGTTCTTTAACGTGGCTTGCGGTAGAGGTATATACTGGTAGAAATCGTCACGCAACGAAACATTATGCCCCCGTATCGCTAAAGGTCAACGGGAAGTACCCTCTTTGATTCCTTCGAGTGTCGAAATATATATTTTTTGAGGCATAAACGGCCGTATCTTTTTTTTACGTTAACGTTTACTTAGAAGTTTGATTTTTCACAGCTTCACGGGACTATGGACTGTATATGGTTTTTTAATTTCAACTCGAAGGTACGGAACTTAAAAAGCTGATTATTTTTAAAAGAGTAGGTAACCGTGAAGGTTCTTGCTGGCTCTTCTCTATAGGAAGGTACCAATTGGAGCTGCCGACGTTTCATAATGTGCCCAAGCACGATTATGTAAAAAACTTTTTTACAAAAAAAACAACCGACTTCCAAAAAAAAAAACACTACAAAGTGCTAAATAACTTTAATTTCGGAAGTCGGTTTCGTTGATTCTGCATTTTCGTTTATTGACACCGACTTCCGAAATTAAAGTTATTTAGCACTTTGTAGTGTTTTTTTTTGGAAGTCGGTTGTTTTTTGTAAAAAAGTTTTTATTTTGTACTTTTTAGTGGGAGAGTTTGTAATTTATCTAAGTTACAATAGCCTAATGTCAACTGATCACCTTTTACAAAATATTGCTTTTGATTTTTGTTGATTTTTCAAAAACCGCTTGTCAGATTTCGAAAAAAACTACATGGGACCATTTGACGAACAAACATAATAAAATACAAACATCCGAATTGAGAACCTCATCCTTTTTTAGAAGTCGGTTAAAAAAAAAATGGGTGCCATTTATTTGGCAGGATCAACTCATGTTTCCATTCAATTGACTGCATGCAGTATTTATGTAGTATCCTGTCTTTGCCTAGAAATTAACAGTTCCAGCATTCTGTCAACTTTCTAACGTAAAATATATTCAACAGCTGCCATAGACTTAGCCTTGTGTTCAACAACATTAAATCAACTGATCAAATATTTAATAAGTTCTATATTTAAAATTTCCTTAAGAAATTTGACATAAACCAACTGTTTAAATACCTAACCGGAGGTTTGAATGTTGGTGAACTCAGGCCTTAGTTACTACAACAGCTGTCCCTTTAACACCCGTATGTTTGCTAATCAAACATGGTCGTTGTCAATTAAAAACAGTGTTATCTGTGACGTGTCGAATGCTGCAGAGATAACGTAACGTCCTTGCCGAACTTGGTTTCAGGAGGAAAGGCAGATTTTAGTTTGCAATATGATTGTGGCCTTTGAAAGAAAGACAAATAACAATTTCGACTTACAAAAGCTTGGCTGTACCTATCTATACTAACCCCTTTACTAATAAACATTATCAGATGAATAGTTACACACCGATTTCTCTCTTTCAGTCGTCAGTAATTTGACTTTCGAAAGAAGACAAAGCGTTGTGTAACTACACAGACGCTATACAACGTTTTTTCCTTATATACAAAGTACTCTTTGGTTTATTAGTAAAGGGGAATAGAGTACAAGGATACCTACTCATTCTAGAACCGAGCATTGTTCCAATTTATGGCCGCAAGGAATTACTTGTCTACTAGTTTTTGGTATTTATCAAAGGTATATTGTAGGAAGCAAACAAATGCTAAGATGATAACTACAGCTTAGCTTAAGATCGCTCTTAGCGACCGCCCATTGTGTCACCCTTTGTACAGTTTCCATATTTATGTCTGTAATTTATATGGTGTGCATAATAAAGAGTATTTTATCTATATATTTATCTATCTTATTGCATAACACACTAACAGTGTAGCAATCATTGTGTTATTTACATTGTGGAGCTGACAATTATCCGTACAAATGAAGAAATGGATTAGCAATAGCTTTCAAAATGATTCAGATTGTATGTATGCAATTGAAAGTGTTACACAATTAGGCGCTGATCGCAGTTGGTATACTATCCAATAATAGGTACATCTGTTTCAGTTTTGGGTCCTTGAAACTTTGAAAGACTTTAATTAACCTTGTTAATGTTTGTTTACAGCAGTGCCAATTATCTGCTTGCCTCGTTAGGAATCATACGCGCGATGTATTTACAAATATTATTCTATGTTGTTCCGCAGATGAAAGGAAGATTTCATGTTTCAGTTTCAGCGTGTGAGCTGTTTAAACAATTCGTCTTATTTGTGAGTTATTGCATTTAACAAACATTTTATTGCAGCTCTGTTTGTGAAGAAGTAATAAATGGTGCAAGTGCGTAAAGTTCATTCATCGAGAATATATAAAGTTAATTTCCTGAACACAATTAGTAATTCACTGCGTGTAGGTGAACGTCGTGAGGTGGGCTAGACGCGGTGATGGCAAGCGGAGCGGCCCGGGATCTGGTCAAATCCGATAGCACAATTAACCCTTAATCCTTGATCGAGTTGCAATATCTCAGAGTCGTCCGAAGGGAGTATGAGAATAAAGAGGAGCGGTATTTGGGAGATTATCAGCTGTGTTTGATTTCTGAGAGGGAACGGATGGTAACTGGTAAGTGATTTGCTCGGCTGGGTTGCGTCCAACGTTTGCAAAGAAACTATTGAGCAGGGCCCTAACGGAATGGTTGCCAAGAAACGGTAACAGGAGCGTTGGCAGGCCAAAAGCAAGTTGGGTGGACGACCTACAGAAAATCAAAGGGAAGACCTAGATGACACTCTCACTAAAGGGAGGAGGGCTATACTCAGCCTGGTGTGTGGAACAAGGCTGCCGATGGTGATAGTGACCACCGTTGAAATACCTAAAGTCTATTCAAACTTATGTTTCAAATTAATATTATATCAAGATACACAAATATCAACTTTATTTTAATGGTTATTAAGTTGATTTCAGAGTGACTAGCACTATTGAAAAAGTTATAAAAATGTTTGAAGTTGTAGCGTAAACTGAACTTTATTATGTAGGATTTAAAGTTATTTTTCCATAAACTCATATTTGTTTACATTTTTGTCAAATAAATCGCGAATGCAGATTACTAGTGTCGTGACATTCAGTCTACTCATTGGTGATTTGAAATCGTAACACGTTACTTTTGAGTAAAGTCATGGGCGATGGCCCTTATTTTCAGCTTTCAGGGTTGAACGTACCGATTTCATAATGTACTTAATTCGAAACTTGGAGTGTCCAGAAGCGTCACCGAAGAAATACCTATACATAATCAGCCTATAACGTTCCCACTGCTGGGACACAGGCCTCCTCTCGGTGAGATGGAGTGGGCTGTAATCCACCACGGGGGTCCAGTGCGCCATACTTAATAATATCTACATAGATGATAGGTGTTGAGCCCTTTATGGTGAATTGGTGATTGTGTAAATAGGTATGTACCTACCTATAATGCCAAACTAATATTTTCACACATTTGGTATATACCTACCTCAAAGCAGTTTATTTCTCAACAAACAGAATTACTTATTAATAATGAATGACACACAATACCTACTGCACGCATATGCTGCAATGTGAAGATCAAAGCTGTATGTAGGTTTGTGGGTCATCCTTACAACAATGTTGACAAAATTAGCACGTTACATTCAGCACGCGCTGGGTTAACCGTGATATGACGTGATTCGGATTACCTACTTTGCTCATACAATAATTAATAGTAGGTATATATCAAAAATCTACAGCAAGCTTTTGCTTGAAGGTTAATATTAGGCTGTTCGGTAAAAAATATCATCTTATTAATTGTATGTGATGAGAGTTTAAGGATTTCAAACATAAGTCAATATTGATACTTCTTTTTATGACACGTTACATGCTCTGTGTAAAACATCTTGTAAGGTCGATTCATGAATATGCTTCGGCGGCGTGGAATCCCCAGTACTTATGCAGTACAAATACAAAAATTGCAAAAAAAAAAATACAAATGTAAACTAACTTACACTAAACTAACTTACAAATGTAACTTTGGAACTGCATACCTATTCACAACCACTCGATACGGTTCCGTACCGTATCGAACATCAATCGCTGTTCACACAAGTCCAGAACCCGAAAATTTTGTCAGTTTAAATCAAATGCGACGACCGCTATTTTTCCGACAGTTGTTTGCTGTCGGGGGTAAGGCAAATCAGGTTATCGAAATGTGTCATTTTCGATACGATAGCCTTTCGGATGGTTGTGAATAGCTATGCTGATCATACACTTAGGCTTCAGAAATTGGTGGAACGTCGTGTAGAACGAGACCTAGTTTATTTACATAAAATTATTAAAGGCCAATTAGACTCCCCCTAAATTATCAGCAAAATTAGTTTAGTTTTGGATGTCCACGCTTACGCTACAATATCAAGAGCAAATCGTCGATTCAAGATTCCTTCTAGCGGTATAGAGTATCTATGGTAACTGACCACTTCGACTTTGAATAATATCAGCCTATTGTTGTCCCATTGCAGGGCAAATGATCCTTAACATACATAGAAGGCACGAGCATTGATCAACAGTCACCTGCACGCTTGCTCGGGCTAACGATTTCATACTTGTATCCTAACTAATCTAAATCTAAATAAGTTTGTTTGTTACCTTTTCACGCCTAAACCACTGAACCGATCAACCTAAAATTTTGCACATACGTTGTCAGGTGTACAGAAACGGACATAGCTTACATCCCAAAAAAAGGTTCTGTTCCCGAGGAAAACAACAATAAGTTATTACCTATGATAATAGATGGCGCCACGTGTCCTTTGTCTTGATCGCAGACGAAGTCGCGGGCAACAGCTAGTTAATTATGAAGTCCAGCTGGTATATTCTGTAAAATATACCAGCTACCCGCTCACCGTGAAAACTTAGGTGAGGTGAGCTGTTATTCCACAGAATGCTAGGAATTGACACTAATGACAGCTCACTTCAGCAAAGATATCACTAAGATTTTTACAGAATAGATTCGGTGTACTTTAAATTTTAATTTCTAGTAATGATCATGTCAGAACATTTAGGAACATTCGTTTATCACTCTCGCCGTATCTTATCAGTAGGTATTATGATCTCCGTACAAACAAGCTGGCTGTGTGGCCTGTTAGCACAGCAAATTGTTGTTACAGCAAGGATTAACACGCATTTACATCTTTTTGACGATGGCCGCCTCATTCATCATCAATTAATTATCGTGCATATTTTTCGCTGGGAAGGTTGAAACACAAGAAAATGCGTTTCTTTGCGATAGACATCATGCTGAGAAAGAACATAAACAAAAAAAAGAATAAAAAAACCGGCCAAGTACGTGTCGGACCACGCACAATAAAGTGTTCCGTAGTTGGAATGAATTTATCCCAAGAACAAACTTAACATTGTAGTTGAAAAACATGTTCTCCCATACATTCCAACTGAAAATGTAAGTTTGTACGCACAATATTAAGAGATTTACCATGTTGTTTCAAGATCATAGACTTCTTATTAATTTTCCTGTAATCTATAGGTATAGATCTATTTTCTGTATTTTTTTCAAAATTTTAGGCTCAGTAGTTTCGGAGATAAGGGGGGGGGGGGGGAATGGTAAATTTCCGTCAATTGTCTTAAATAACTTTAATACAATTTACTTTAAAATTATAAGAAAATATATTTGAGATCCTCACGGTAAGCCCTTTGATATGTCACACGGTACAGATTGCGAAACTTTTTTTTTAATGGTCTATTTACCCCTCAAAAATGACTCCCATTTTCAAAACTCATTTATTGACGTTACACGTCTGTGTTTGGGTCACAGAGTTTCATATGTGTACCAAATTTCAACTTAATCGGTCTATAAGATTCGGAGCAAATCGGAGCGGACACACGAGTGATCCTATAAGGGTTCCGTTTTTTCCTGTTGAGGTAAGGAACCCTAAAGAAAAAAAAAAACAAATTCATTGGGGGAAAATATGCCTCATATCCACGCAAAACGGCCATCGCTTAGCATAATTCTACGACCCTATGCGAGACAAAGCCCCAGCGCCATCAACTGGGCCGCGCACCGAAAAGGGATTCTGTTATACAAAATACGAAACTATAACTTCGCCCCGAACCCTATTATTTTGATATATATTTATGGTTACTACATATATTATGTGTGTAGGTATGTTACAACTGGCCTTTTAAGAAATGCAATCAGTTTCGAAATTGGTTCGTAAGATAAGTATGAGTGCCTGAATACCTACATAAACTGTATGAAGACTTTCCAGTTTCCCACTCTTCAACGCTTTCTAGACACTGTACCTATAAAAGTACGCTTTTCCAAGCATAGTGTCATTGCCGTTCGTTGGCAGAGACATCAGTATGTAGGTACCTAGGTACTTATGGTACGCTTCAATTTTAAATTGTAATGAAACGGTCACGGAGATCTAAGTGACAGTGTCAACTTGCGATCACGACTTTATATCGGGTGTGAGTCCACAACGATTTGTAACAAGTTAGTTATACACCGCTGTAAAGGTTAAAACAACTGAAAATAATACAATATAGGTAGGTACTTATTCTTTTTCATACGCATACGCACGGAAAATATTTTAATGGTAGGTATATCCCATTGATATCACACTAATAATTATTATAAAGGCGAAAGTTTGTGAGTGTGTGTGTGTGTGTGTGTGTGTGTTTATATGTTTAACGGCTGGACCAATTTTGATAAAATTTGGTATGGATGCAGCTGACAATAAGCTTTTTACTTTTTATCCCGATATTCCCACGGGATCGAAACTTATGCGGGTGAAACCGCGGGTCGCAACTAGTATTAAATATACATAGTATCAATGGTAAATCCGGAATAACAAATTAAAAATGTCCGACCACCGACCACCTTGAATGATAAAGGTATCAACCGATGAACCAAGACATAAACGAAAAAAAAAACATATGCGGCGACTTGAGAACCTCCTCCATTTTTTTAATGAAGATTATAATTAGGGTATTATAACCAGGAGCAGTTTCTTTTTTTCCTGAATGAGTCGTCCAAAAGCATTAGCACGTGTAGGTATGTACGTATGTAAATAAAACAACATAGTTGCAAATGCAATGCACTGACACCCTTCATCATGACATCTGCACACGCGAATCAAGGTAAGTAGGTACGTAAATACTCTACGTTATCTTCATCAATCTTTACGATGCACTCAAAGTAAACAATTCGTTGTAAATTAATCAAAAGTATCGCAATGTAGTAGTTTTTGTTTTTCAGCCGCCAAAACCAGAAGCATAATTAATACATTATATAGCATAATCAGTCTATAATGTTCCCACTGCTGGGACAGAGGCCCCTTCTCTGGGAGTGGGCCGTAATCCACCACGCGGGCCCAGTGCGGGTTGGTGGATGACGCGGGCACAGTTAGTAAAACTTGCTAAATGTGGGTTTACTGCAGGGCCTACACCTCTGCCTAACCCTTCAGCGATTAAGTATAGGCGTTATGTTATGTTTAGCTGCATAAAAGGCGACCTCTAGCACACACAAAAAGATAGTTAGATAAACTTCCTACCGTTCCTACGTGTGAAAGTAAAAGTGAAATCATTTATTTAAAAAATATCATAGTTTACAAGAAATTAGAATTAATTCTGGTTGCCCCTTGCAGAAGGTTGTTTCTTATCGAGAAAAATGGGCAAGAAACTCCTTTGTTACTAGATATTTTAAACTGTTTTACAATACATGTTTTTTTACATCAATTCATCCCGGAAAACCAAGAGGTACATTTAACGCTGAAAGCTTCGGGAAGCTTCGACAAATTACAGCAGTAACAAAACAGATGTACCAAGACCAAGGCTACAAAACAAATCTTGGAATAATTCCACGTAAGAAATTCTCAAGGCTAAGGCCATTTAAACAATACTCAAGCTAATTAAGTGTAGATAAATGGCTACTTAACACAGGTAGATAGGTAGGTATCTACCCTCACTAAAAATAAATATTTATTTACGCTCGAGTAACAAGGAGAGCTTGCAATTAAGAAAATTGAAACACGCGGCAAGCTGTTGACAATTCGTTTTAATTGAATTAATAAAAGAGTACAAATTGTTATTGGCAGACGACATAACACAATGGCTTTTATAAACATCAAGTTTGTGGCTGTAGAGTATTCTTCGCGTGGATAACTATGTCTTCGTCTTGGGCGAGCTTGAATCCCTCACTGCACTCAGGATTCTAGTCATTGGAAAAAGCTAGTAGGTATCTATCTACCTACCGCCGTTTTATGACTTCGTTTAGAATTAGAAGACCCGATTTTTTTGGACAACTTTTAAAAGTTACGTCGGCGCGACAAATATTTGCAAGAAATAGCGGTGGTGAACGGCCACACAGAGACGGTTGAGCACCACCAAATGCAGAGCGTTGACAATAACAGATTCTCACTACGGCCGTTATAATAAAAGGCGGTACCGCTTTCCGAGAAAACCAAAGCTTTAGGAGATAAATGTTTTACCCATAGCGACAAGTAATTAGCACAAGATTGGTATGCTGCCAATAATGATTAAATGTTCTATACTACTATAATCATAATTTACTCATATCCACTGATATATGTCCCGCTCTTCGCGTGACGTTGTCTAGAATGTCCCAGAACATTTTTTGTCGGCGCGTCATTTGAGTGGATATCTACTTTATAATAAACAACTTTGTTTTTAGTTCATTTCTCAGAACTCATGGAAAAACATTATCTTCATAATTATGCACTTAAGCATTTTTATGTAACTCTTAAGATATTAATCAGATTTACAATGGCTTAGATTATATAATTAAAACAGGAATGACATAAAGATCACGCGTTTACCTACTAACTGGTTTAATAATTGTATGCAGGAATTTAGCGACTCTACGTGCATTCATGAAGACTGGATTATTAGGTACAAAACGATATCTTTAGCGTCAGTTTGGTATAATTAATTATTAATCAGTTCATTCAATGTGTAATGTGAATATAAATAGGAATAATAATTATACAATATGGAGAAGACGATACAAAAAAAATTCCATTGACGTTCCATAGTCTGTATGCAAAAAATCTATCAAACTGTCAATCGATAAGCACTCGTAGCCATTTTATGCTGAAGATAATAATAATTGAAATCTGCTGCACTGTGGAAAATTCCTATAGTAATGAGATGGTATCGATAAGGTTTTACATAAGGTATTATATGAAAAACAAGCAATAAAGTCATAATTTTTATTTTTTCCTTATCGTTAACGTATAAATCAAAGATCAGGATGTATATAGAGTGCAGCAATGTTCAATTTATTGTCCAGTGTCTGACAGTTTTACTGTACCTACAGATTAGGTAATCAACAGTTTCCTGCCCGTGTCTCAATGTATTTGTGGTCAGCGCAACATATCTTTTTCTTCCATTCTTCTTTATAAATCGTCATCTCGGTAGTCACTCCCTTTCTAGTTATATCATCTAAGATCCGTGGCATACCTATCGGTAAGCCATTTTGATTTTGGAATGAAGTTCTATAACGGAGCTTGCGGTAGGAGTAAGCTTGGAGAAATTGTCACGCAACGAAAAAGCGTTATGGGGCCTCCATGCGACTTTTTATTGCATATAATAGAGAGAGTCAAAGAGTGAGAGATAGTTTTCATGGTTTTCGAGACTGGTGAAGCCGATAGTGAGAGGAGTAGATATTGTAAGGAGTAGCAAGTGGCGTTCTGTAGTTTCTGCCTACCCCTATGGGAACAAGGCGTGACTTTATCTAAGTATTAGTATACTTTTACTGAAGTAGGTATTTGAGAATTCCACATTTTTTATAAGAAATTCAAACTGAAGGCTGGTAACAAAATTATAAACAAACAGTTCATTGCAGCGTTTAGTATTTCGAAAACTGGCCAAGGTTTACCCAATGCCCCATACCAAATCATAAGCAAATACTTAATATTTGTTATCAATCGATCAACTCACGAATAGGTAATAACTACTTGAGTTTTCACAACGTTTTTTCTAAAGTAAGTAGGTAGGTAATTGCAACACTGCTTTAATAAAATGGCCATGGATGGACAGCCAGTGGTAATTGCGTAATAGTAGCAATGGATTTCATTTTGACAACATTCTTTGCGTTATTTACGTTGTTGAGCAGACAAATTTTTCGAACATATGAAGCAATGGATTAGCGACATCCTTCAAAATGATGCAGATGGTGATTGAAAGCATGGCGCAATGGGTGCTAGGTGCGCCGGACAACGCTTGGTATAGTTGGGGCTGGTCATCACTTAGCTGCCTCGGCTTATTTTTAATTATTTTATTTTTAGATTTTTGTTTTGTTCAGTACTATTTACTGTACTCTGGACACTTTTAATGCGTACGTCTTTTTTTTTTACATTATTCTCACATATAATTTGCTTTCCGAGGCCACCCATCCACGTTCTGAGTGCGGCAATCATACCTTTGATCAACCTCTTGAATCCAATGTGATCCCTAATGAACTAACTGTACGTGTATTATGTAGTTTAAGATTATGGAAGAGGAGAGTATAGGTACTCATGTTTCGACTAAATCGATGCGACCGTATACTGTCTGATGCATTATATTGACGTTCTGCAGACGATGCACTCTGGATTACACTGAAGCACCTTTGACCTTGTATCTGTTTAAGATAGGCCATGAATTGCTTCGTTTATGACGTACGGCCTGTCATACAAACTTTCAAGCCCTCGTTTTTCGAAATGAATGAACCGATTTTAATGAAACTTCATACGCATAAAGCAGAATACAAAGGTCTAAAAAGTTACTTAAGAAACATTTTCTAAAAATAGTATTATACAGCCAAATTAGACCGATTTAAAATTTCCCATAGAAACAGAGATGTCCAGTAATTATCTTTTTTTAAATAAGACATTTCGAAAATGTTTTTTACTAACTTTTTAGACCTTTGTATCCTGCTCATGCGTATGAAGTTTCATAAATGGTTCATTCATTTCGAAAAACACGGGCTTGAAAGTTTGTATGAAATGACGTACGTCGTAAACGCTCTTAACATTCGGATAATACACATTTGAGTAGATTTAGTTCCTGTACATAATTATGGTGTTTTTTGTAGGTATGTAAGTATTTTTCCTTGCGTCCTTAAACGGTTAGGTACAGCCAAAGCTAGGAATAGATATTGCACATTTACACTTATAAAATACTTAATCATGTAAGTAGGTATTCTACCTGTTGTTTCTACTGTTTTCGTTTATTGATTACTTACTACACCTTAAACAAGCTGTAGGGACTAGTATGTACTTAACTTACTTAATTGTATAACAAAACTAATAGAAAACTTATCAGAAATGGCAAAAAGTTAACAAAACATGTCTGAAACAACTTCAGTGCATGTACGACAAGTACCTACGTACCGTACATGTTGTATATTTACGCGACATGTTGTTGACAAGTCTTATGTTAGACTTGTCGAAAACAAGCATCATAACTTGTACGAGTATATGGGTGAAAACGCGGGAAAACTTGCACAAAAGTATTCGAGTAGCTGGCATGTCATTGTAACATAATTTCTTCTTTATGTTGGTAAGTCACAACGGATCTTCGTGACCCTCATGTTATGTCATAAACTTGACAAGATCATAACAACTTAGCGACTAAAAATAAAGTCAATTATTATTTAGCAAATAAGATAATGCTTAATACACTTTTATGATACTAGAAGTGCCGTATTTGTTAAGACAAATATATTTTTGCCAAAACTGCAAGGTAACACATCGTAGATAATAATAATTCCATAAATGTAGGAAGGTAATCCACTCATAGTGAACTCGCTAAAATCTTCGATGAGTTTACAAACAAAACTTATTGGTCAAATAAGTGGACTATAAAAAAAACGGTCAAGTGCGTGTCTGACTCGCACACGAAGAGATCCGTACCACCGAACAATATTTTCTTATAACACCGAAAAAAATCACGTTTCTTTTATTTTTAACTATTTTTTTTGTTATTTTAGCGGCCATAATAGAAACACACTGTGAAAATTTTAGGTGTCTACCTATTACGGTTCATGAGATTCAGCCCGCAGACAGACGGATGGTCGCACGGACAGCGGAACCTTAGTAATATTGACTCTTTGGGTACGGAACCCTAAAACCATGCCGCATATTTGGGCATGGTATCATGGTATGATTGGGTATGTACCTATGTTTACTTGAGTTGTTATGATGTTATATGTCAAGCAACGTTATGTGAGTCTCAAATTGAATATGAATTTTCAAAGTCAAGCACAAAACGTTAATATTAGGCACCTAACCTATTAGGCATTTATCTTCCAGGTGCGGTCAGGTGCCTAATACTATTTATATTACCAGATACATTGATAGAGAATACTCTTTGTTACGTACACCATAAAAATTCAAAATTTATATGAGAGATTTTACAAGGGGTGACTTGCGTTATCTAGGTCTCTCTGTATCTGTGGATTCTGTGGTAATATAGACCTAGATAACGCAAATATTACGATTTGTATGAAAACCATGCGTGCCATTTTTTACTACCTACTATGACGTATATACGTATGACAATATGAGGTATACACGTATGTTTATATAATGACGTATATAGAATGGGTGGCATTGTCGCTGAAAGCGATATTCTTATATATAAAAATGAATCGCCAAATGTGTTGCTAAGCGCAAATCTCGAGGACGGCTGGACCGATTTCCCTAATTCTTTTTTTATAATATTCCTTGAAGTACGAAGATGGTTTTTACGGAGAGAGAAAAAAAATTATATAAAAAATGAAAATAATAAAACCTTTGGATGAATTAAGGGAGAAGGAGAGATAATACTGCAGGCAGCCTGTGGTGTACAGGAAAAGTGAAAAAGTCAGTGTCCGGACACAAGTGGGAAGCTGATCTCCAACCTGGTAACAGGGGTTACCTGGACGGAACGGTAGGTGGAGCTGGAGCTGTCATAAAGCATGATTGACGTGTAAAAATGTTTGTACAAAAACTTACGAAAAACCAAGCCTTAAAGTACAGAAATAAAATCATTTATCCTTCACCTCCTATTCTTTTGTGTCCCAAAGCATGCAGTCAACGTGACCTCTGTGGGGCCACTGACGACGCCGTGAATGTGGTGAAATTTTGGCCCAACAAGATTTGAAGTACTTACTATCGTTCCAGAATCCGGAGAAGAAGAGTGATCATGAACCTAAGAGCCTGAAGGAGTTTCTACTCTTTTTATATCAGTAATTATGGAAAATCGCTAAACGTCATTCAGTTGTTATACATACCATAGTCATAATCAGCCTATAATGTTCCCAGTGCTGGGACACCGGCCTATTCTTTGAGAGGGAGTGGGTACCACGCGGTCCGAGTGCGGGTTGGTAGATGTCACAGTCATGTCTTCGAATTTTCAGTTCTAAGACATGCCGGTTTCCTCACAATGGTTACCCATCTCCAAGACCACTAAACACTAATGAGACAAAACGATCTGCACATCAATATTTATTATTTTAAATACTTCCGGCATGTACATGGCGGCGTGCCGTTTGCAAAATGCCGTCATTCTCATGTTCTTATTGTATTTTAAAGTTTATGTAACGTCACTATGCTGCATGGATAGGGGAGAGGAACCGATTATCGGATACTTTTGTTTAAAATTAAAAAAAAAATAGTAAACAATGGCTTAGACCTTAAAACTTGACATTTTCACTATCTGCATTTTATATTCTATAAGAAACCAGAAACTATTTAACGCATTACATTTAATTTATTTAAACTATATTTATTTTACAAAAATCGGTAGAAATTGTGGTTTTCAAAAAGGTTGCCCTTAATCGGATATCCGATAATAGGGCACAATTACCATATCTGGTATTAGGCGACTACTTTTTTAAATAAAACGAGGTGCTTGTTTTATATTGTATATTCTTATTAGTTATTAAAATCAGTCTTAATTATATTTATTTCGCTTAGGTAGGTGCATATTGCCTCATTTCTTCAAAAATCTCACTTAAAATAAGAAAATTGATATAATTAGTACTACCATAGTAGAACCCCTTGCTCTTAAAGCTGTGGTAGCTTCAGGTATTCTAAAAGCAAGTTGTGGGTGCCTCTTCACAAAACTAGCAAGCCACTTTTTTCCAGCCTGACCCTTATGGTAGAACTGATGCGGGATGTTATTTTTTACAGCAAGTTCAAATACAATGTGTTTGATATCATTTGCCCGAACCCCATAGTATTTTTTACCATCTCGAGGCAGTTTTCAACTAATTTTTCTTCTATTTCCTTGTCAAATGTAGATTTTCTGCCTAATTTAGTTGCTAGGAGCTCATCTATATCCTTGGGACTCTTTAACATAGTCTTTTAAAGTGCGTTCGGGAACACCATATAATTTCGAAGGCTTAAGATATCCCATTTCTTTTTTTTTTCACAGCTTGGTAGGCAATTTTCTTGGATTTGGTATTCTATGTTTTTCTATTTAATCTTGAAGACATGGTGAAACTGAAAGAAAAACATAAAACATTGTAATGACATGAACTACCAAAATTTTACAACATGTAAAAATGAGTCTCGTTATATCAGATATCCGATATTGGGCACGCGTAGGTATCCGATATTGAGATTTAACATGGGTGAATATGAACAACAATAACTTTTAAAACATTCCTATTTTCTGAAATAAAATGCGTTTAAACAACAGAATAATTGCTACCCTTGATAAAACATAGCAATGACAAAATAAATTGCACTTACTTCAATGTAAACAACATTTTTATACACAATAATATTTTTTTCACGTACGAGAAAAGTTGCGTCGGCTCACTGTTCCGCCATTTTTGTTTCTAGACTGTCACACTTTTTGCAGTGGCGCTGTTTTACGATTACCAAAAAGTATATGAAATTAAAGATAGATGTCGCTATATGAAAATTTCGAGATAGTTGACTATCCGAATTTGCGCAACTATCCGATATACGGTGCCTTTCCCCTATTATACCGCGTAGCATAACTTATTGGTTATAAGTAGGCAGACAGAGCCTACTGAATGAAAATAACATTGCATAAGATCTCAATGTCACTAATGAGGCATAATTACATTTTCTGTTGCTACCGAACTTAACCGTATGTTCGGAAGCGCCCCCGATTGGGCCCGAACACAGGAACCTCCGCAGCTCGGTACCGGGTCCCATCGGACCCAAGAATGACGTACGTCGACACCCTAATTGATTACTTAAATATTTATTATGCTACCCATCAAATCTTATGAATGTGAGCTTGCCTAACCGACGAGGGAACAATCGACGGTACTGAATTTGGTTCGACATGACATGACGTTTGTTATGACATTAAGTCAATACAAATTAGTGTTAGTGTTCTATTGATGCCACTTACTTAGATTTGGGGATACTTTACGTGTAAGTAGTGTTTCCAGGGAAGTCAATAGTTGTCTTGACCCTGTCATCCTTCATTGATGGACAATGAGTTTGGCATGATGATTTGATGACCCTGGTAACGTCACTATATTTCACTGGCAGAATAGGCGACATCGGCTCATGTGGCAAAAAAGGAAATAAAATTGTAACTAGCGACAAACTACTAGCGATGTCAGAACATCGAGGTTTCTGTGCTATATCTAAGTTAAATATTATACTAATATAAATATTTTACGGTAGGTATAAATATTGGTGAAAATCGATTCAAATCCATTGTGGAGTTAAGAAGATCTAAGCTTCCATACAGACAGACGTTTACACTATGCACAGATATCATATGAGGCTATGTGAATCTAATAACTTCAATAAGTGCTCACTCCAACATTATCAGATAGTAGTCAAGTATTCAGGATATCAATCAAATTGATACTTCAAAACCATGTTTCAACAGCACAGCTGATGTTAACATTTTTTTTATAATATTTATACAGGACAATATAATATGGACGTCGCCGAACTCCTGAATACAATGAAACCGATGCTTAGCTAGCAGATAAGTTTAATCGCTTTAATAATGTGACGTTACTGTACCGCCTGTTTTATGTAAGTATACAATTGATATCTGCCACCGACGTTATCAAAGATGTAATCAGTAGTTTAAATATGAGAATAGTTTATGCTTATTGGTGACACCAAAGAAACGATGACCTGTGTGAATGATGATAAATGAAAGAGAAAAAGATAATTTGTATGTTGCGCCGACATTGGTATAAGGGCGGAAGAATGATGATGATGAGCGCTGTCGTAAAACTATTAGGCAGTCAATGAGATGGTAGCAGGGTCTGTCCAGCCAGGGCGACATTTAAGTTTCGCTCGTATAGGTTAGGTACTAGCAGCGCCTCGCGGTTTCACCCGCATAAGTGTCGATCCCGTAAGAATATCGGAATAAAACTATCCTATGGCCTTTCCCGGGACTTTATCTCTATACCAAATTTCATCTAAATAGGTTCAGCGGTTTAAGCGTGAAGAGGTAACAGACAGACACACTTTCGCATTTGTAAAATTAGTATGGATTTTTTAAGAAAAGTATTAGTTCCTACAGCACCGCGTACGTAGCAGTGAACAACAATCCAATCCAGTAATCTCTTTATCTACTAATAAATTATTCTCCAAATACCAGAAATATTTAGCTGTGTTTATGGACGATCAACGTAAAAGTGCGTCCGGCAGTAAACATGTTTTACTCAGACATATTCATAAAATAGTACCGTCTGCATAATAAATTAACGTAAATATGTTCATTTGAATTTAATTTTATTTTCATATGGCTGCTTATTCTGCTGTCTGTAGACGGGTATAATATTATTGTAGCTCATATAATTCCAATAACAAGGTCTATTCAAATTTATCTTGGTATTGATGTTATTTCAAGTTAAACAAATATCAACTTTAATTCGGTAATTGATTTCAGAGTGACTAACACTATTGAAAAAGTTATAAAAATGTTTGAAGTTGTAGCGTAGGTAAAGTGAACTTTACTGTGTAGGAATTAAAGTTACTTTTTCATTAATTCATATTTGTTTATATTTTTGGCAATTAAATCGCCAACGCAGATTAGGTTGATTATTTTGTAGTACCTACTGTCTCTTTGGTCTAGTGGTCGCAAGCGGTACTGCTGAGCACGAGGTTTTGGGTTTGTTCCCGGGTCGGGCAAAGTGTCTAGAGCCCGAAGTTTTGTGCTCGGTGGATATGATAGCCACAAGCTCACCCCCTATTCTGAAATCAGTGAAGGAAAAGATCGGGAGGAAACCTGCACTTACCTATCGTAAGTAAGTTAGCGTGTTTATTGTACTTATACAATGACCCCCTTACTAATAAACGTATTACATCAGATGAATAGTTACACACCGATTTCTCTCTTTCAGTCGTCAGTAATTTGACTTTTGAAAGAAGAAGACAAAGCGTTGTGTAACTATTTATAACCTTTACTAGTAAGGGGATTAGTCTGAAACCGCCAACCCGTCTTGAGCAAGCGATTAATGCACGTGTCTTTTCTGTATGAGAGGAGGCATGCCCTGCAGGCTGCAGTGGGACAGTCTGTCATAAAATGGTATAATTTTTTCGGTGAAATTTGAATGTCAGCAAAGCTGATAGGAGTGCTAAATACCCAGTGTGTGTTTGATTTGCATGCATATTCATAAAAGGTATTTTAACGCACCACTTTCTTATAATGTTTGCCTATAAAACCTCGAATACATTAAGGCAAGCCCCTGTCGTAAATAAGACCTTGATAAAATCGCTAACTATCCCCCACAACGTCAGCTTTATTTGACCGTCTCATTAGTTTCCATCAAGCTGTCTGTCGTGAGCGGTGGGAAGCACGCAATTTGCTTAATCGCCTACAGCGCCGCATACATCAGAGG
Organism: Gortyna flavago; assembly: GCA_963669345.1. NCBI lineage: Eukaryota > Metazoa > Arthropoda > Insecta > Lepidoptera > Noctuidae > Gortyna > Gortyna flavago. The sequence goes on from OY770139.1 coordinate 2,366,468, forward strand.
ACAAAAATGGGTTTATCAAACGCGGTCAAAACGTGTGCTTGAATTTCATACTTTCACGACGACAATTTTTTTAATTTAGAAAATCAGTTTTTTTGTGTGTCAACTTCACTGATTTGATGGGTATCGATTGGTATCGATAGCTAATTACGATAAAACAAAAGAAAACAGATTTTCTCAACTCATACTTCAAGAGTAGCAGCACTACCAGAGGTCGTTGATCAAATATTTTTAGTATTTATTTATTTTATCGCGTCTACATATCGGTACTCATCACATCTGCAGAGTTTCGCTAGCTAATTTAATGTGACTCTCTTAACTAATAACATAGCTAAAGAGTTTGTTTGTTTGAACGCCCTTATCTCTGGAACTACCGACGACTTCATAGCCCAATTCTTGAGGAAGGCTATTTAACATCACGCTCGGACCCTTAGGAGCCAACCAAAATGAAAAAAGTCAGAAAAAAATACGAAAACGAAAGCATTAGCGCGGGCGGGCGATTAGATGCGCCGCGGTGTGTCGGGCCTCGGGTGCCGTCATTTCACGAAGCGAAGTCCCAGGCAGAAGCTAGATATAAATTTGATTAACAGCTTTAATTTAAGTAATCAACTTTTTTTTTCATATTTAAGTTTATATGTGTGCCTGAAGATGGACGGAGCCGGCGCCACCGAGGCCGGTACAGAAAGAGATGGCAAGATGAAACGCGTACCGCGAGGGCTGGTTGAGGTGACTCGGGAAAAGTGTCCCTGGAAGGACTTGGCTGAAACCTTTGCCCCTAAGAAAAGGCTTCACAAAAGTCCTTCTAGTGGGACAGTAAGGCCTGAGTTCACCAACATTCTAACCATCGGTTAGGTATTTAAACAGTTGATTTCCTTAGGAAATTTGACATAAATCAACTGTTTAAATACCTAACCGATGGTTAGAATGTTGGTGAACTCAGGCCTAAACGCAAAAAAAAAAACCAAGTTTCCTTTCTCTCGTAGCCCAGTCGTAGCACTGTCGTAGCCATCTGCTACGGGCCAGATGGCCCGACTCTGGCTACTTCAAAATAGTGTCTACCTACATAGCCTCGTGAATTGTTTGTTAGTTTTATTTGAAACGGATTTATTAACCAGAAACAATGACGTCATTGCATTATTTGTGTATACTGAGGAACTATGATATCTGATAAGGGTATTCTAGCAGCTTTAAAGTATTTGTGACATAGAAACATAAATCTTAGCTGACGTAGCGATGGACTATAATTAAAATTAAACTATACATTTTTGTTACCGAAATAACAGTTTTAGATTGGTATATGTCATCATCATCTGCCTGCCTTTTCCCAACTACGTTGGGGTCAGCTTCCGATCTAACCGGATGCAGCTGAATACCAGTATTTTACATGGAGCGACCGCCTATCTGACCTCCACAACCCAGTTGCTGGGTAATACGATACCCCTTGGTAAGACTGGTTGTCAGACTTCTTTGAAAACCCGTAACGACTGCCAAAGAACCTCGAATGACAGCTGGAACCAATGGTTTTACGTGATTTCCAAGACTCGGAGGGGTCTTGATCTTTATCTTGGTCTTTTTGTACGCCGATGACGGTTAGACATTCTTTAATAATAACAACATCTGTACCTAACCTACATAATTATGTTCAACAATTAAAAATATTTGTATTTGATATGTAAAGATGGTCACCTATCCACCGGACCAGTTTTAAGTATGTCAAAATGTAGCTGAAAGCAACGTTTTGTCGTGACGAATTTTTATTGTGGCGCCATTTGTAATAAAACGGTAAGTGATCGTCCGTGGGTGGTAAATACCTTACATTATATCTTATTATATACCGAGACTAACTTCAGCCCGCGACTTCGTCCGCGTGAAATTTCACCCTCCCCCCATTCACCCTCTTAGGGGTGGAATTTCGAAAAACCCTTTCTTAATGCATACTTGCATTACCTACTCTTCACAAAGAACTCATCCATTTCATGTCTCTAGGACCAGCGGTTTAGGCTGTGCGTTGATATATTATCAGTCAGTCAGGACTTATATTTTTTTAAATGGCGGCACGACTCTGTAAATACTAACACTTTGTTGTTTTTTTAGGTTCTAAAGGAATAGATAGTTTATGGCTGCCCATAATAGAACAGTATTTTTATCTTACGTAGCAATTACCAGGAGTAGGTACAAAAACGCTGTGAAAAAAAAATAAAATAAACTGTTCTAAGCGTTGATTCCTAATATAAATGGTTTTAAATAATCAGCAGGTCAATCTTTGTAACCATGCAGTCCTGCTAATCTGCATCTAAAATTAAATGCACATCTCATACACCACTGTGAACAATTTATTCTTGACTAGCGTCTGCCCGCGACTTCATCCTCTTGAAATTTCAAAATATTCCTACGCCACTGCAATACTGTAGCTTCCCATTAGTGAATGAATTTTCGGAGTCGGATCAGCAGTTCCGAAGATGACCCTCTACATACAAACTCACACATGTTATATAAGATTACTTTAGATAGTTATTTATATCTTCATATTCGGAAAACGCATTTTTTAATTAGTACGATCATTATCAACAAGACCGCCAAACTATATCGCAAATCGTAACCGTCATTCAACCGTCGCCATTTAATATCATAATTAATCATTACCTACTATTATAGATATCAGGCACAGATAACAGTTTATTCATCCACTGTTTGCGAAGTCATAAAATAGATTCTATTTTCGGTTATCGATATATTTATCGAGTATAACATCGATGCCTTATCGATGTTGATAACCACTATTTAGGTGTTTACAACCACCGCATGTAATTTATCATTACTTCGGTTCCTGTTCAATATATTATTAATTGCATGCAGTTAATCAGGAGGATTTTGTCGTAGAATTATTTTTACTTTTGTAATCTTAAATCCTACGATGCGTGATACTTCACGCATCGCAAGATTTAAAAGATTAGATACTTAAAAGTCCTTCTGATTGCATGCAATTAAAAATATTGTTATCGGTAAACGTAAAAATTATTTTTCTGATAGGTGTTGCTGATGCTAATTATTCATAGGGGAAAGGATGATTCTGAATGATGACATTATTTTAGGAGCTAAGCATAATGAATTTTATTCTACTTTAAATAAGTAAATTAAAGCACTGTAGGCCTTCTAGGATTACAGGCGTATTTTTAAATAAAGTAGCATATATGACGCTAATGGCCTTGTTGCCTTTTAATTATTCCAAAGACTTTTGGAATGCATGAAGATTGAAGAAGCCTCGTCGTGTAGCGGTTTGTTCCGCCATTTACACAACTGAACACAGCACTCGGCACATCCTGGACAGTCACACTCAACACCTTATTTGACGGGCCAATTCTTTCCTTGCGGTGCGTGGTGGTAGGGCCACCCTCCCACCGGAGTCCGGTGTCAAGCAGCCTGCTGTGTTTCGTCGATGCGTGGGAGTTCTAGTGCCTTAGGCATCTTCTGGGCACACTCTTTCCATAATAGACCTCATCCATCGCTTTCCATCAGGCGTGATCGAGATCAAGAGCGGGCCCATTCAGCAATAAAAAAAAACCTATCAAAACTCGACTTACATAGTAAAGCTACATAAATAACTTAATGAATTCTCCCCATTATCAGTTGCTATTTCGTCAATAAATAGTTGTACTAAGTAGGTAGCCGTGATGTTAACACAGATGTCACGATTGTGGAAGGTTACACTGTATTTTATTAACCATTGTATTCATATAAGAAAACATAACATAATGTTGGTATTGTCTTTACAGATTCTGATAATTGCTTCGCAAAATAACAAAAAATACTGTCGCTGAGGGAGGCCTACGAAACGCTGGTGTGATGACTTTGAAGCGTTTGTGGAAGCGATTGAGCTATGGCTTCTTAGAAAAGTGTTGGCCGCACTTAACGGCCATAGTGACAGCTATGAAAATGATGACAAAATCGTTAGATTCGCCCTACCACGTCAAAAGATTATAGTCGCGTTTCGGTTTGTTTTGACACCTCTGACACACAATGAGGCAGAGACTTGACTTGATTGTCATGGAAACGCTATTTGATTAGTAATGTGTAAGCTCACTTTTCTGAGCATGGACAGTTTTTATGTAAGTATACGGTGAGAGTAAACTTAAATAAAATACAAAAAACAGCGTTCTAGAAGACGATAAAAAACAAGTTGGTTGATTTTATATCATAGATCGGGCTTTTTATAGGATCGTCTAGATTATAATCAAAGAGGATTATATGACATTAAACTAGCTCTGCCTATAATAAACAATGTAGTACAATCAGACACGTGTTAGATCATCAGACCACAAGTACCTTCGGCTGACGAGCTCAGCGGGCGGCAAATTGTAAGGCAACGCAATTTGCACGCACACCCGAATACATGGACAGAGATATTATCATTTTATTGCATGGTGTTAGAGTACTTGTTTGTCCATGTTAAGAAAAGAGAAATAACTTGTAAGTATCTCTGGAACTATAAAAACTTAGAAAGTTGAATTTGGATGTAGGTTAGAAAATTTGAAGGGTTTCTCTACAACAAATAAAAAAACATCACGAATCAAAAGTCAAAATATATAAAACTTTGATTTTAGTCATCATTTAGGCCCACTTGCACCATAAATCACGTAATAAAACGTCATTCTGTCTATGCCATCTTCAAACGATTGCTGCGGAGGCATCTTGATATCTGAATCGGTATCTGGATTTTAAAAGGACTATGACCTCTGTGTTTGTGTCGGCTTTTCTTCTCAGAGCAGTCATTTATGAAACGCCGACCTCATCTAGATTTTAAAATAGGATTGAAGTATAAAAGTGTGTGTACAAACCTACTTACAGAAATAATATCATTTATCATTTAGTTTTAAAATAATATTATAATTGAATGTTGACGTGTCAAAGTGTTTTTTGGAACCAATTTACACAAATAAATACCTATCATTCTTCATTCATCATTCAACAAGAAATATTATTTTAATAAAAACAAATGAGAGTTCTCGTGATGGTGAATGATCGACGTACGTTACGAGGAGGGCGTCAATAATGTACCTACGCAATCAATCGTTGTACATTTATTGAGCTCAGATTAGCGGTTATGGACATGAACCATTGTGTGGAAAATGTAAACATATCGATGACAGATAGACACACATAGAACGTGCCATATATCAGGTATCTTCTACTATGCAGATATGGTCAGTAGCAGCGGAACCATCACTGGTTCCGCTGCAAAATGGTCACCCATCGAACAGTGAAATGGAAGTGAGCAGAACTCACTGCTGTTGTAATGAGATGATTTCTGACTTAGACCAAATAAAAAACCAAGACCGCTAAAAACGATACAGTGAAGCATGCCAAAACTACACCTCCGCTCTGTGCATACACGCTCACACGCACACATTTACAACTATTTACAATCAAACTACACCTCGCTAAGTGCACACATGTTTACGAAACAGGCTTCACTTTACTGTTGACAGCCCTCTGACTTGGTTTTTTACTTGGTCTGAGATTTTTGACTACAATAGTTGGGGCAAAATCTAGAAGGAATGGTGTCTAAAACGATACTTATAAGTACTCGTAAATGCATAACTTTCAGCTGTCAGGTAAAAATTGGTGAACGACATCAAATACCTAAATCGGAGCATAAACTAGCGGGGTACCTAATTTAGTAACACACTATCAGTATCAATGGCTTTTGTTGTTCAATAACATTTATTGCGTTATTTACGTTGCTGAGCAGAAAAATTTTTCTAACATATGAAGCAATGGATTAGCCATACCCTTCAAAATGATTCTGGTTATGTTTAATAGTGTCTGACGCAATTAGAGTGGTGGTAACGACTGGCACAGGATCGAGGTAACATTAGAAGGAAAATAGGTACCTTTTTAAGTTCTTCCGATAATCACGCTCGCAACCTAATTTGATGTTTAAGTTTTATCCAGTTATTTTTACATGAATGTGAAAATCCTTTGACAAAGATTTATTCAGCAAACGACGGCAACTATTAATTTGGTTCCTTCAGATCTTCAGATACTAGTTCTAAAGATTACGACATGAAACAACTGAGTGCCGATTTTGTCATACAGTCGAAGATACAATAATGTATTGATCACGACTAAACAGCTAGCCAATCAGGGCCGTCTGCAAAACTACTATCGATGTGCAGATTTTGTGATGTTACCCTTTACTTTAGTTATTCAGGGACTCAGGGTCCTTCACGGCTTTGTTTTTGTTTGACCAACAACACCGTCCCAAACATACATAGTCAAAATTGAGGTGCCACGTGACACTAGCCCACTGTTGACCAACCGTAGCATCCAACGATAATTAGTTTATACAGCGTGTAGAAATGTGTGGTCATATTTAAGTGTGTGGTAAAGACCATCAAACATTATAGGCTGATTATGCTTATATATTCTATTGCCGTGCTTAGCTATATCAATATTGCGCCATCTTATTCCGGACGAGAAGCAAGATAAAGACACTGTTTGTAATTATTTGAGCAATCTCACAATGACGATTTGACAGCTCGGTGAACAATCTAGCATGCAACAACAAATTAATAATGAGTGCAGTTTACGGCCACAGACTTGTGCATAAACAATATACCTAATTACCTAAGTTGAATATAGTCTATATGGTGTTACTGCGCATAATCCACCACCATTGTACCTATAGTTACATTGAGGTATTACATCAGTTTTTTTTTATTTAATTATTTAATATACCTACATCATTTAAACAGTCCTAAAATAATAATAATATGAACAAGTTTATAAAAAAACTATTTTACAAAATAAACAACCGACTTCCAAAAAAAAAACCTACAAAGTGATAAAAGTCGGTGTCGTTTGTTCTGCATTTTCGTTTATTGACACCGACTTCCGAAATAATAGTTATTATCACTTTGTAGTTTTTTTTTGGAAGTCGGTTGTTTGTTTTTGTAAAAAAGTTTTTATTTTTCACTTTTTAGTGAGAGAGTTTGTAATTTATCTAAGTTACAATAGCCTAACGTCAACTGCTCATCACCTTTTACAAAATATTGCTTTTCCTGATGCTGGAACGTTAATTGTTGAGGAGTTCTCCTGGTGAGAACCTGGAGAACTCCACTCCACCACCACACGCATTGTGACGAGCATAAATTGCTTAGCAACCATATTAAAGTAATCGAATCGCAACCCGTGAAATATTTAGCATTGATTAGTTCCGATGGCCGTCTGTGGTCTTCATCATCAGCTCCGCTTTACTAAATGATGATTTCCGAGAGCAACTGCTCAAGTTACTCTAAAAAATATCCAAATCGCTCTTGGTTTGCCAATAAAATTTGAGGGTTTCCCTCGATTTCCATGGGATCCTCTCATCAGATTCCAACTTGCTGACAATCGGACCACCTTGGGAGTATACCCTTTCAAACAAAAAAATAATTTTCAAAATCGATCCACAATTGACGGAGAAATCGGTGAACATACAAAAAAAAAACATACAAAAAGTCGAACATATAACCTCCTCCTTTTTGGAAGTCGGTTAAAAAGAGGGGAAGTTATCAGATATCACAAAATACGGCCTCTTCGATGTCAATAGGAAAAGTGCCCAAATAAGGCTGGCAGCATTGCCACGTTGTATGGCAATGCTGACACTAAATACACAATACAATGTGTCCGGTCATGGACTAGCGATACTCTAGGCACTTATTTAACAACTATTTTAGTACACAAATACACTACACAAGGGTCCAATCCACTAAAATATTAATGTTAATTTAAATTTGTACCTATTAATTAGCTCTTAGCGCTTAGCTCAAAATCTGTCGATCTAGGAAAAAATTCAATAATTTGTTGATTGGCATAATTTATTGATATTATTTTGGGGTTTTTGAAGTGAAAACTTCTTTAGGCGCGTTGGGCATTTTTTGAGATGGGAAAAAACCATTGAACTCGCGCCACTGTTACCGTAACCGATTTGTTCGGCTGTCCTCGGGATGTACAGAGGCCCGCACATCAAGCTACCCCAATCTGTCAAATTTCTTTGATAGATTTTCAACTTTACCACAAAGGAATAAGGTTCATATTCAATTGGGAAAATTTGCCAGATTGGGGTAGGTTGATGTACTGGCCTCTGTACTTACGATATGTCAGTGAGTGATGGCAAAGTAACTATTCTGTTTGTGTTTTGTTTTCACTTCTATCGGTACTCCCGGAGCGCCACTTTTTTGTTTTAAGTTCCTAAAATGTGAGCCCATTGGATCGTAATGTAAACGATAGACAATATTGTTGCCGTTACCCTCCGAATAAGTCTACTTTTATCTCAGTATGACCAAAACTTTGAGAGATATGACTTTTTTGTACACACGTAGAGAAAATATCAACAAACAGCGGGGAAGTGAATTGGACCCTAGTGTGTAATGAATTTGTGTACCTACTAGAATAGTTGCTATATAAGTACCTACCTAGAATAATAAATGTACAATGACATATTTATTATCAAGCAACTAAGGCCCATAGATACAATTAAATACCCCCCCCCACCCCTAGAATATCGCTAGTCCATGACCGGACATAATTATTATACCAGTTCTAGGTACAGTTTGCAATTAGAAAGTGCAGATTTTTTTCTTGTACCAAATTAATAATACCAGCCTATTATTGTCCCACTGCAGGGCAAAGGTCTCTTCTCATTCAGAGAAGGCACGAGCGTTGATCACTTCAATTTTTTTTCGTTTTCAGACATATATTAACGACTTATACTGGAAGTCTGGGTTTCCTCAAGATATCTTTGCTTCACCAATGTCTGTAATAAACTCAATCACAAAGCATTTATTTCAATTAAAACATGTACAGGCACTTTTGAATTGTCAAAATTAAATAGTCGGTCAGTTAGAAAGTTGAAGCTAGTTGCCCGTTCCAAAACGTAGATCTCTATGGAGAAAAACGGGCAAGAAACCCTGATGACCAAGATAAAGTCAGAAAGTACATTTTAATTGAAGTCACAGTGGTAACTACTTGGTCCGAATTTGAACACAAGCTCTTGCATGTGAGCTGGGCCAACATGACATACCAAAAGGCACTAGGGAATTAGCGCTAAGTTGTATTATTTTTTTCATTTTTAGCTCACAATCTTATGAACATGCTACCGGAATTAAAAGTAGCCTATGTCCTTTCCTAAGATGCCATCTATCTCCTTGCCTAATTTTATCGAAATCCGTTCAGTGGTTTAGACGTGAAAAGTAACATACAGACAGATAGAAAGTAACTTTTTAATTTATAATATTATAGTATGGATTTGAAACTTTACAATATCGTTCTATCTATTAACCCGTTCGCACTACCGCATTTTCACAACAATAGATAAAAACACCTACGATGAGTGATGAGTGATGACTGTTTGCAGAGCACGCGCGGGTTAACAGATTACTACAGTAATTTATGTTGTCATTTTATTAAAAACAATCATGTGATTGTTGTGTGTGTGCTCCGTAAATTAATAGATAGATAAAACGTTTATTCAGTGCAACAAAAGACACAATACAAGTATTAAAAATAACATCAGAAAGGTGAGAAAAAAAAGGAAACAAAGATTAAAAAGATAAATTGACCCATAGACACATAGATACATAGTGCGGCGCGTATATTATAAAGGTGATAAGTACCTAATAATACCTAAATAAGTACCTACCTACTAATATTATAGTGACAAATATATTCAATCAATCGAAAAACCAACGCTGTAAACGAATGATTAATTAAATTAGCTGTCAAATCAAATGTTTATTGTAATTTTTAGATAAAAGATCTTTAGTAGGTACTGTAAGGACCCCGAAGCTCAGAGAGGGACCTCACGATTAAATCAAACAGGACTTTACATTATCAAGATACGACTAGCACTTTACTACAAAACAAAAAATACCCAAATAAAATATTTGACGTCTGCTTGAACGTTCGAATGGAATATGCTGTCAATTATGACCAGCCTGTGTTATTAAAGACAAGGCTACTTATATAGCCTCTACAGTACCTACTGATAGAATTAAATATAGGCTTTCACTATTCCTGAACCGCGTTCAAGAGCTGTCAGTGTTAATTCCACAACAACGATGACACTGACAGCTCTTAAACGTGGTTTAGATGTGCTGATCGCTTTCAGTTTTAGAAATTCGCCCTTAGTCTGATACCTATGAGTTTTGACGCTTAAGGATCCTGAAAATAGCATTAATCGACAATAATTGCTCATACTTATTCTACCAAAAATAATAATATGAATGCCTACATTTCAACGACGTTAGTTATCTAGTTATCAAGAATGTTAATGCAGATAAATTAAGTGGCATTACTTAGAGATCATAAAACATGCCCAACTCTGGCTTCCTTGCAAGGGGCCAGCGCAAAGATAACTAAATAAGTAGATACCACAAATGATAACTAATATTATAAGCAAACAGCTGGTGTCGGTACTTCACAAGCACCTGATCACGAAGCACAAGCGTGAGTACTCAATTAAATTATAATTGATACATATACCCGGATTCATCGAACAACACGCAAAATTTTGCACAGTATTCAGAAAATAATTATGCGTAGTATTTTCAGACAGGAACACAAGACAGGACAGACCTCAGCATAACCAGCCTATAGGTAATGTTCCCACTGCTGGGACACAGGCCTTCTCTCTGTGAGAGGGAGTGGGCTGTAATCTACCACGCGAGCCCAGGGCGGGTTAGTAGAAAATGCCACATATCTTCGAATTTTCGGTTTTAGGACGTGCCTGTTTCTTTACGATGTTTTCCTTCGCCGTTTTGAGAGCAGTGGTGATGAAATTATTTACACAAAGTAGATAAAAGATCTGTCTGGTTTAGAACCCACCATCTCCAACTCGTAGACTCGTAGGTACCTAAGTCGCGGTCTCCAACAGAGGCTACACAATCCATACTAATATTATAAATTCAAAAGTAACTCTGTCTGTCTGTCTGTATGTTACCTTTTCACGCCTAAACCACTAAACGGATTTCGATAAAATTTGGCAGAGAGATAGATTGCAACCCGGGGAAGTTCATAGGATAGTTTTTATCGACATACCTCGCGGGCGAAGCCGCGGGCGGAAGCTAGTTACTTATAAAAGGCGATAAATACAAGTGTGCGCTTCCAAATATGGGAGACCACATCATTCACTTTTAACCTAGGTACAATAAGTTTGATAAGGACAAAAAAATATTAAAATAAATCAAAATACTTATCAAGAAAAGGAAGGAAGGAAGCCAACCCCAACTTAGTTGGGTAAAGGCTAGGCAGGTGATGATGATGATGATGATGACCTAACAAGAAAGTCATACACAGGAAAGGTTTAGGTTAAGACCAATGAGTAGTGGAGGGTTAATTTCGAATTAATTTAGTTAAATAGAATTTGCTAATGGAAAATAATAGTCCCTGTCTGGATTTGTGTCCGGTTGATGTCATAAGCTCGCCCTTTTATAGAATCAAACGTACTCGTAAGTGAAAAAATGTGTGTGTACCGTACTGCAGAATTCAGGTGTAATGGTAAGTTATGATTTGAACTTGAACTTAAAATCTATAGATTCGAAATTAGAAGACAAGTAAGTATCGTTGCTAATGAATGCTGTAGTTGTTGTAATCAAGCCGCACAGCTGGATGAATCCTTTAATTAATCTCGTTAATCTCTATTGAGACATTTAATTGGACCAGAACCTTAATTGTGTAACACGGTATCAATCTCAACCTGAATAATTTTGGAGGATATTGCTAATCCATATGTTCGAAAAAATGTGTGCGAGTGCGTTACGTAATTACCCCATAGATCATAATCATAGTACAGACGCCAGTACACCAACCTACTACAATCTGAGATTTTCAACTTTATCACTACATCATAAGGTTCAAGGTTGATTGAGAAAATTTTACAGTTTGGGGTAGCTTGATGTGCTGGCGTCTGTACAAAGAAGATAGGATTTGGATTTTATTTTCAAAATGTAATTTTTGACGTAAAAAATAGTTTTGACATTCAAATAAATAAAATAATGACGTAAAAACTTTACGGCAAAAACTCTCAGTTTAAAAAATATAACACGATTTTTCAGCAAGAGTCGACTAAGCTGTCACAAAAAAAAAAGCTTACCCAGCAAAAGTAGGACAACGGTCCAATCAAGTAATCTAAAATACATCTCGATCACAGTTAATAAAACACTATTCACTAATCACCATTTTTTGCTGTCTAAACATTGTCCTAAGTTTTAAATTTATCAGTCTTTTTTTTTTCTAAAATCTATGAACACTACATCTCCTTAAAACACCATAATAACTTCACAATAAAACATGGCTTTCAGTAAATATTAAAGAAACACTAATAAACTATCCAATATTAGTTCAGGTCACTTTTTAACAAACCATTTAAGTATCATTAATTTTCTTTGTCGTAATTTATCGGAAGATTGTCGTGAAGAACACGCGTGCACTCAACGCCTTCCGAGTTCCAACTGATGGCGAAGGAAATCTGAACGTAGGTAGGTACAAAAGTTTTCAGGCATAGTCAATGACCGATTTTTTCCTGTTAGAGTACAAGAATTTTGTGATATTATATACAGGTTACTTGTCATTCGACGTATATCAGTCAGGAGCTGATAGGGGGGCCTAATGCAACAAATTGAACCCTATATGTATGGCCTAAATTCAATAGTTTTCGAGATATTTGAAACATTTTTGAAGCGTAAAATGAAAATATTGGTAAGATATTATTCTTAAATCGCTCATAATTTTAATTATTTTGTTGAATTAAGTACTTTTAATTATGTTCAAAGCTTATTTGAACTGTCAGGCCAGCTACAATATCATTTTAATGGTACACATTCAATATGTAGTTTTTTTATTTATTTGGAATAATATCTTTCATACAATTTCTGCCATACATATTAGAGGGTTCAATTTGTTCCATTTTGGGCCCCCTATCAGCTCCTGACGGATATACGTCGAATTACAAGTGACCCTGTATAGAAAAAAAAAAGGTTATAGGCGTGGCTAAATAATAACAGCCGCACGGTTCGATCTAAGGTTAAGCTACGCTTGCCGCGGTCAGTTCGTGGATCGGTAACCATCCATTACATATCGAGATCCTTCCGTGTGTCCACAGGGCATACCGTGTGTCGGAAAGCACGCAAAGCCTTTGGTCCCGGCTGTCATTCGTAGATCTTTGACAGTCGTTACACAGTCAGAAGCCAGAAAAGTCTGGTAGGAGCTCAACAGTAAACTATGACTGTGACTAATGAGACAATAACTTTTCTATTGTCATAAATCAAATTTTGATTTTCCCACAGTTGAGAGGAAACCAGTCTTACCAAGGGGTATCGTGTTGCGCAGTAACTGGGTTGTGTTTGGAAGTCAGATAGGCAGTATCTACTGGTATTCAGTTGCATCCGGTTAGACTGGAAGCCGACCCTAACATAGATGAGAAAACTCAAAAGACTATTTAAGGGTGTAATTTATCTTGCAAGCTACAAAAGAATTATATGATTTATTTCGAAATTGATAAGTTTGCATGTTTGTACTGATTGAGATAGTTCACATTTGATTGGCGGAAAATGAACGTCATGCATGTCTGCATTTTTTATTTTATCTGGTTTAACTTTCCCATTTATAACCGATTGCTTTGCAAGATTGTTTCTGAAAACGTTTCTTGTAAGCACCCAAATCTTTTCTTGTAAGCCGGATTACTATTCTATTAATAATTATAGCAATTATGTAACCACTCAAAGCTTTAGATACTTCTTCTTAACGTGTCGATAGCAATATAAATGAACTCGGCCTAGAATTTGGCTTCTTGTTTACTTTTAATTATTTAAGATATGAATGAATATTTCTGAGTAATGTTGGCGTCGCAAGCCATTTTAAGAAAGTTTTTTCGTAACTAATCTTATAATCTTATTACCTACTTACTTGATTATTCAACTCTGTTACACCTATAACGACTTTGAGAAAAAAAAAAAAAAAAAAGAGAAATCCTTGTAGATTTTAAATGTATCATCGTAACCCAGTAATTTCATTGCTGTTTCAAGAAAAAACTTACAGTATACATAACAACTTATTTTTTAATGATATATCTAAATTAAGCTAGTTTTTAGGGTTCCGTAGGTACCTACCCAAAGGGTAAAAATGGGACCCTATTGAAATTTTCACAGAATGTGTATTTCTGTTGCCGCTATAACAACAAATAGGTACTAAAAACAGAATAAAATTATAAAAAAAAACATGATTTTTTTGCCGTTTGGTTATCGTTTATAATTATGTAGTGTTAAATATTGTATGGTGGTACGGAACGCTTCGTGTGCGAGTCAAACTCGCACTTAGCTGGTTTTTTTAGAGCTATGGATAGCAATTTAAAACGCTACTGATTGTATATGATGGCTACAGATTTAAAAGGATGATTAAAATAAAATAAAAAAACTAGATATAAAACATGTATATTCGTCCTTAGTGGACGAATTTGATAAAAAAGGGATACTTTGCAAAAAAAAAAGGTGTAAAAAAAAAGTATGTTTCTGGCTGATGTAGATGAAAAAGTAATTAGAAAAGCCATTAAAAACAAAAAAATATATAGAAAAGAAATTATCTAATGTCATCCTATTATTTTATTGTGATTTTATGGCCAGTGTGTCTTTCTTTCGTAAGAAGTTGGTATTAGTTTTGATAAAATTGAATTAAAGGAAAAATAACCTCGATTTCACAGAAATAAAAAACTATAGCGTGCAGCTAAAACATGCGTTGAAGTATCGAAATATATTTGTATCTTAGATCACTATACTCTAGCCGTAAATCATAATTGAACTGCTGTACGCACTAACAGTGAGTTTTGGCATCTCTCCAAACAGCTCGAGTAGATTATTCTTTTATTTTTATCGATTTTATGTTTTACATCTCGGTTGAAGTAAAAAACTACTTAAGTAGATACTTTATAATATGCGCTACCGTCTTTATACGTTGTGCTTTTATGAGCCTTTTTGAAACATCCTAAAGGAAATTGGAGTTTTGAGTTCTATAATCACGTAACCGCTCTCCTGTGCCTTGGCATAACGCAGGAATGAGGGTTTTTGAAAAATGACGTTTACTAGATGGCAGCACTGAGACGTCAGGTCCGGCCACCTGTCACAAGTGTCAAAGCGCCTATAATTTCTTTAGACGTGACTGAATGATGAACGAACGAATGAAACGAATGGTGATTGACATCATGTATTTTATATTGGAAGACCTCTTGTCAAAGTGGCGCCAACTGGTGTCGTGAATTTTCATGAAAACCCTCATTTATAATTACTTAAAAAAATATTCAATAACTTGGTAAGTAAGTAGGTAAAATTAAATTAGTTCTGAAAAAAAAAAACTATTTTATTTTATTAGCCTTGATAATAAGGTTTAGTTAAGGTACAGGATAATACAACCTTATTGGTCACGTAAGTAGGTATCGCATTTAAAAAAAACACTGGCCATTTTTGCCAAAAAAAAAGAACTGGATCGCCATCATTGTATAATACAGGTCAGTGATCGCCATTAATGTTTTCTTTTTTATGTATTTTTTTTTTCTTTGCCACAAATGGCCTTCAAAGTAATTTATTCATCAAAATCAGACAGTAATTTTATGTAATTGTTATTAAAACCTTCGTATTACCTACAGCAAAGAGCGATGGCAAGGACCTTTAATTTTCTTTTTAATGACATTCCTGAGACTTAATAGGTATGTTAGGTACCCAATGGCACTTTGGATATTTTCCACTCTATAATCAGTAGGTAATGAATCGATAATCACCCTACATTTTATAAATTTACAGCTGATTAACCCAACTTGTACAGAATGGAAACGATTAATTATACTTCTTTAACGGCCCACGCGTTGTTTATTAAACGTTTTACCTAAATATACCATGTACTCTATGTAGGTAGTACCTATTAAGCCACAATGTGAGTTATCGGCAACCTGTCAGATTAGAATTTTTAGCATCGTCATAGCTAATTTCAGGGAGACTTCAACCTCTTTATTGTACACTAGCTTCTGCCCGCGACTTTGTTCGCATAGAAGCCGTAGGATTCACAATTAAACTAAAATAACAGCCACATTTTTATAAAACTCCCTCGCCCACCCGCGTTACTAATTCGTTTCGCTTAACGTTTTTTCTGACTTTTTTTCATTTTTCTCGACTCCTAAGGGTTGCAGCGTGATGTTGAATAGACCTTCCTCAAGAATTTGGCTATCAAATTTTTCAAATCAGACTGTCAGTTAGAGATTAGCACGTTCAAACAAACAAACTCTCTAACTTTATTAGATTAGAGTAAATATTATATGAAAGCCGACCTGTTGTAGGTAAGTATTCATCAACGCCGCACAAAGTAAACATCTGCAATATATAATGTAGACGTCGAAAGTGAGTTTTCTTCCCATATGCAGAGCTGCCGGTCGATTCTGTTAGAATCTCACCGTGAGAAGTTAGGTGAAGTGAGCTGTCATTCCATCTGATGCTATAGGGATTTACACTAATGACATGGCAGCTCACTCCACGCTCACTTCACCTAAGTTTTCACGGTGAGATGGTTACAGAATCGCACTGCAGAAGCTGTCTTATGCCTACTAGTGCTTTATACACCGACACCATTTAAGTAGCAGGATAATAGCATAACACACTAAAACAGTAGGAATGGCTTTCATTTGACAGTTCAACAACATACATTGAGTTATGTAAGTTGTTGAGCAGACAAATTTTTCAAACATAATTATGTAGCAATGGATCAGCAATATCCTTCAAAATTAAACAGACGACGGCGGTGATTGATAGTGAGTTAGGTACGCAATTAGGGTGCTGGAGCAGAGCAGAAACGCTGCTTGACGTCAGAACATTAGTATGGTGGTATGAGGTTCGTTCCCAGACGAGATCCTTCGGAAAGAGCTCTAGAGCTCTTCTACCTAGACTTTTAATATCTGGTCGGGCAGGAAAATGTCCGAGTACGAAAAAATACCCCTTTTGCCAATTTATAATCTTATTAGGGCAGAGAGCTACAATCATTGAAACACTTACCTACTTATATATTTTTACTTACTTATATATTGTTTTTTTTCTCCATTATTTTTCTCTTATTTTTGTATCAATAATAAAAAAGTGGACAAGTAAAAAGGTGCAAATAGACCATATATTAATGTTGATGAATTTTTTTCATGTTTAAAATCAATAGTAGTTGCTTGTATCTACAAATACGATTCAACTAAAAATAGGAAAATCAATGACCTTTATCTGTCAATTGTCACTTGAAAAGAACGGATTGAAAGAAAATACATAAGTATTTTTTATTTACTTATTTGTGCACAATTTATTACCCTAAGTCTACTTGCATAATAATAACTTTTCCAATTAATTTAACTGAGTCTTAAACGTTATTAATTATCAAATTCATTTTTTTTGCAAACGAGTCACGAGTGCGTCATCTGTGTGAGTACGGGACTCACACAGATGATACACTCGTGACTCGTGACAGTTCACAGATAGGTAGAGGTCATCGAAGACGTTCCTATTCATATATGTGAATCGCATTGTTGCATGAATGATCGAACGTAATTTTTCGGAAAACTCGTGGCGTACGATAGTATTTAATTTGCCAGTATTACTGTATTTATTTGAAAAATCCCTTCAAGCTATCTGCAAGACTAAGAACTTGACTTTTCAAATCACAAACAATTTTATTTAAATTATGTTTCCCTTTCTCACAAACAGTGAATAAAATTTATCAAATTCAGTCGATTTCATGCACAGCGTTCTTGAACGAGCATTTACAGAATTATTAGTAAAAATAATTTAGGTACGTGTAGTTAATAGACTCGGCTGTCATTAGTGATGGCTCGCGTGATGGAAATATCGGGAAAACTGGTGCTCTGGCCTCTCTGATTACCCAACCGCGCGATAGCAAAGACAGGAATATGTTTTTACGAACATTCTTGTGGTCAACCCACTAAACACGATTATTTTAAACAATTTTATGACTGTCCAAAATCCTATACATTTTTCGCCCATTCCTTTGGCGATATGAGGTCAAAACGCAATGTTCTGGCGTTCTGCCCATCCCATTCATAGGCGCGCACTGTGAATAGCTTTATTTTTAGACGGACCACTTGAATGGGTTATATTTGCAACCCTTCACACGCGTCAGTACAAACGACGTTTGAAATATTATAGCGCAGCTTTGGTGGAGGCCACGTGTAGATTTTTTTTTGTTTATCCTCGTGTGCTTTGTACCGAAATTATCTATATCTACGTAGGTAACTAGCCCAATAGTTTACTATAAGGGCTGATTTAAATTTGCATTACTTGAGTAGCGAGACATGTCCTTGTTGACATCTTTCCTACTAACTACGTGCGTGACAGTTGACAATGAAAAACTGTCATTTTGGACTGATGTTTGGACACCTAACTTTCTTTGGCAACTGAGCCGATGTCGACTATTCTCCTGGACAGAACGATTCACTTTTTAGAACCGACACTAGGTATTTAAGAGTTAAAACAGCATCACTTCATCTCCTTCGTGTTAGCTGTTTCTCTATAACCTGTAGACAGAAATAGGGTCCCCGCGAAGCGGGACTCCGTCGACTACATCTTATTATTATTGCTTGTAATTTTAACTCTTAAATACCTAGTGTCGGTGACTCGTGCGCTGGTGAAAGGTTCTATCGATGAAAGTTGTCGTTGAAAAAGTTCATCGGAGAAGCGAATGTCGGAGAACTGTTTCAGAATCGACAGAGAAAGAACACAAACACAAAAAGGAACAAGTTGAGGAAACTATGCGTCACATCCACGCAATACGGCCATTGATCTGCAGTGCGATTCTGTAACCATCTCACCGTGAAAACTTAGGTGAAGTGAGCGTGGAGTGAGCTGTCATTAGTGTCAATCCCTATAGCATCAGATGGAATGACAGCTCACTCCACGCAAGTTTTCACGGTGAGATTTTTACAGAATCGACATGCAGGATAATGTTACGACCACGGAGTACGAGTAACTCTGTGGTTACGACCCTATGCGAGACTGAGCCCCTGCATTACCCCATTAAGATATTAAGTTTTCGTTATTAAATAAATGAAAATCTTTATTGCAGACCACATAAACCATTTAAAAAAATAAGTATAAAGAAAAAAAATGGCTTGCCTACGTGAACACAAACCTAAACTCACGCCTTTCTTCTTATTACTTCTTCTAATATTTAGGTACTCAGCTGCATCCGTTTAGACTGGAAGCTGGACCCCAACATAGTTGGGAAAAGACTAGGCTAGTTGATTATAATTTATTAATCAATCAATGACAGGTTTTTGTCATATCAGATATAATAATTAATCACGAAACGAACTTGAGGTACCTATTGTTTATTTTTCTAATGAGATTACCTACATGGACGAAGAATTTTGTAGTGGTTGTTAACTTATTAAGTGTTGTAGATTATTGTTAAGCTATTTATTAATCATACTATTGTTTATTTTTTTGGCTAAGGAAGGCCTCGTCTGAGTGTTAGCAAATATTTGAAATCCAAAATGGATGCTCGCCGACTATAAGCTCCACGGACACTGTTTTAAACCAAAATAAATTTACCTACTATAAATTCACGACCTTATATACCTAACTAGTGATTACACAATCTCGTAGAGTGTTGTCCCAGAATATTTGCGCGGTTTGTTTGCGGATAAGTAGTAATCGAGAATCAATGGGCCTGGCGGCCTGACGGTCTGAAAGACCATGATTAATTGCCCCACTGACGCAATCCGAGGCAAACAAACTGACCGGCGTTGTGTAGGTTTCTTTTACCCGATTATTTGGGAATTAATTAAATAGGGCTATTGTTTCATGTTGATGGGAAGCTCAGAATCTTCCTTAGTGTATGGTACCTATGTATTTTCTCATCATGGTGAGGTGGCAGCGGTTTACTTAGATACAGCATAGGTGAGGTTACGAGACTGAAACCGGGCCCTAACAATGAAAATTCAAAAATTTTGTAACGTAATGTAATCTCTTATCGAATCTTTTGTAGATGGTCCACCCACTTGGCTACTGCGCCCTTGTCCCTTATGCATAACACACTATATCAATCACAATCTGAATCATTTTGATTAATATTGCTAAACCATTGCTTCATACCTATGTTCGAAAAATTTGTCTGCTTGACAACGTAAATAACGCAATGAACGTTGTTGAACTGTCAAAATGAAACCCAATACTATTAGTGTATTACGCAATTACCCCACTGGTCTACCAACGCTCCTTCCACCGTTTCTCGACATCCATAATTATCTATTGATATTATTGACGTCCCGCAACCTTACTATAAGGTAGCTAAACAAAATAATTATAAAAATAAAAACTATCAATCAATTATCAATTAGGTATTATCTTCGTGTATGTTAGTGAATTTTTTAGTATTATGTTGTATGTATTTAAAGTATTTTTAAGTGACTTATATTAATATTGTATTGTATGTGTTTATATGGGCCTTGATTTCTGGAATAAATGGATAAATAAATAATAAACAAATAATGGAACAGTTAGTTACGTATTTAAATAAGGTTCTCCTAACTAGTGCATACCGATTCTAACTCATACACAATCATGCGGGCACTATCATTGCCATTTCTAGTTTGAGCCAAATTGATTATGAAAATGTTTGCGGAAATTCTCATAGTAGTGTATAATAGTGTTTACTGTAGGTATGCGTTACACAAGTGCATGCAACCTACCTCCTTTTTTGAAGTCAGTTAAAAAGGGCTAAAGAATTCCCAGTGCTGTGCTTAGCATGTTCCGAGGACAACCTAGTAAAGGTTTTCACGGCCTACGCTGCTACGGCGTAGCGCTACACAAAGGTTTGATGTTTTCAATGGCGATCTTTAACATTTGTATCGGAAAAATAAAGGTTATAGCATAGACTTATTAAAAAAGATGGACTCCGCGCCACGCATATCGAAAGTGAAGCACCGTACCGATCTATGTGTGCGTGATTGACGATTGAAGCTGACGTGTCACATAATGGCGGCCGGTCGGCAATGCCAGCATACTATGATGTAAATGTGAGCGTGAGGCCGTGTTTGTACAAGCGGTCCCGGCATACTTACTGTGCTTCACTTTCGATATGCGTGGCGCGGAGTCTATCTTTTTTTATAAGTCTATGGGTTATAGTTACACAGCGTTATATTTTATCCCGAAGTTACCCGGAAAAGAACCGGAGTTGCCGACATAGCTTGCACAGTAAGCAAGCTGAAGTGGCAGTGGGCTGACCATGTTTGTCGAAGGACCGATGGCCTTTGGAGCAGACGAGCCAGGGGGAGTCAACTGTGTTTGGATTGGTTGGCTCAGTAGGTGGGTTTGATATAGGGCTTCCAGTACAAAAAAACAAATGTTAAAAAATCGATGGTAAATGGCAACATCAACGTTTTCAGTCAGACGTCAAAGTTTAAAAAAATCAAAATGTTTTTCAAACGATTCAAAACAGATAAACGCTGCGTGTGTTAATTTGTTTTGTTGTCGTTTTTCCTTTATTTCATGATAATTTCCATTCAAAGTGCGTCAAGTTGAGTATTCTCCGCGTTTGCAACGAGACTACTAGAGAATACGGGATACCATAACGCTGCATTTTGTTGTTTTAGAAGCCTAGTGACTTTTTAGCCCAGTGACTCTTATTTTGTCTATAATTGTGTTCTTTGGTCAGTGAATCGGTGAAAAATTATGAGGGACAATAACCGAAAATGTGATTGATTATAGTTTCCTTCATAAATAAAGTTGTATACGCCATAAACTGAGCTTTTATCTAAATCTGTTTTTAAACTTCAAGTAACATGATGAGCACGTTCTAAATAAATTACTGATTCCTATTATTATCAAAAACTCGCTAATAATATACGGAATCAGTAATTTGTTTTAGAGCGAGCTCTCTATACAACAAATTCAAATCAAAGAACACAAACACTTTCAATTTTCGCGCCATGTCGAAGTTGCCAAAGGGTTCCACTAGCGGCGCTAGTAGTCATACTTTTAGACCAACATTTTTGTATGAAGATGGCGTTCTTCTCCGCTAGGAGTAATAGTGTTCTGTGAGACGAGCACTGGAGTGGAGACCGCGTATCTGCAAGCGTAGTGTGGGACGCCCCTCAGGCAGATGGACAGACGACCTCAAAATGGTGGCAGGGACAGACTAGATGGGCGAGGTCTATGTCCAGCAGTGGACTGCGATAAGCTGAGTAGATAGGTATTTTATCCCATACCTGTCTTTAATATTCCTATTTAGGTACAATACATAATTTTTAAAGAGATAAGTAGGTATTTCTGATGTTTTTACAGTGTAGGTATCAGCTAAAGCCACCGATGCTATCGGCACTAAAACTGAAGTCACGTCGGGCGATGTGCTAATCAAGTTGTTTATTCACAAACTTAGCACTCGTACTTATTTGTATATTTCATTTTAAGTAGGTACAAACAACAGCTTTAAAATATAACTGACTAATTGTATCAACTGTGAGCACAAATAGCACAGAAAGGGCCAAGTCTCGTAATTTTGAGAACGTTCAGTCTGCTCTCAGTTTCAATCAGTCAAAAATACCTCTACGAGTAATTTCCCTGTGTTTTTGATATTGATTGCCGTTGAAATAAGATTGCGACTAGATTTAATTTTGTAATATTAGATTGTAACTACCTACCTAACTATAAGTTAATTTAATTTTTCCTTTAATTGCAATAGTATAATGTTATTTTTTTTCTTTTTTAATTTATTAAAATAATAATGCTAATTGCTTTTATAATAACATGACACAATGTTAATAATTTGTGTTGTATGCCCAAAAGGCGGGACATAGCTGATCAACATCACTGTAATTCTTAACACCTGCATCTATTTCTGAACCTATGATCCCCAATAAACATGATTGATTGATTCATTGAAATTTTGAATGTTTTTAATTACGGGAATTAGTTTTGTGAGACAGAAAGGCAGTGATCGTTGTAGGTCACGTAGGAGATGGCAGGATGAGCTGGATAGGTTCCGCCAAAACTTGAAGGAGGACGCGTTGGCTCGCTGAAGATGGAAAGAGTAGAGGCCTTTACCCAGAAGTGGACATGATGACTGAGTCAGTCGTAAAGTCGTATCCTAAAGTTAATTATGCTTAGTATTTTACGAACATAAAGAACAGCGAAAGTAGATTATCGCACGAATTTATAGTGTCAAAATCAAGCACGACAAAAACTGCTAGCGCATAGCAATTCAAAGCTCAGATTTAATTCACACTTAAATCTGTATAACCTACAGCCTTGTTCTGTTCCTGGCTTTTGTGTAGGTAGATGCAATCTGTAAATATCACAGGAAACTGGTAAGACACACACACACACACACACACAGGTACAGGTTGGTAATCATTTTTAAAAATGTAACAGAATACTTAGTTGTTCACATTTTCTAATAAGAATGTTGTGCATAAGTGATATAAGTACCTATTGACACAGTATTGAAGACTCGTGATTACCTATCCTTATAAAAATGTCGTTGGTATGCCTTGCTTGATAAATAATAAGCCATACCTACAACTTAGATAGCAATGTTTTTTTAATGAAATAAATAGCAGTTTCAGTAACCAACCGGGTACATAGATACCTAAGCATTCCCCCCTTTTATAAAAACAACCTCCTCTATATTGCAGCTGGTGTATTTATTGTATTTTATTTATGTTCTGCACACAAGGGCTTGCCTTCCCCCTGACTCTAGACGGCCTTCACCGCGAGTATTGCGCACCCCAACAAGGTCATTTATGTAATGGTACAGTACAGAACGTCGCACAATGAAGAGCAAACCTTGGTGACTGGTTGATAGGCACTTCAGTGATCTAATATGACAATTTCTGTGAAAGTTACGATGTTACGAAAAATGCGACGCAGCATCGGAGTAATCGGTGATTATTTTGACCAAAAGCAGGGAGTCGCTAAATCACGATTGAGTATTAACAGGTGTAGTTGATCTTATAATTGAACTGGACCTATATAATAGGATATAATGCTACATACTTACCATATGTAAATCGTGTGAATCGTCTGTCTAGGTACATATCGCAAAACGTTAAAACGTGCAATACGATATTTATGAAATTTTCGAAAAAATAGGCATAAGGGAGGACTTGAACAGTGTGTGGTTAGTGAAAAAAAGTTTATGATTAAGTACTGCACCTACCCACCAACCATTCATGGTTTGCTCTTTCTTGTGTTATATTCTGTATTTCTAAATACAACGAAGGGCAAAATCACATACACTGTTGTTTAATAACAGCGTGTTGCTGAAATTATGCTTAGGTAATTTATATAGTGGCCGAATGCCAGACCATCTTAGATATGAAATATATAAGGTTCATTTATCATTTAAATGTACCTAGTATGTCAGAGATTAATTTCTGAAACTTAGATTACGGTATACAATACATACGTAACTTATAACGTCGACATCCGATCCGACTTTCTTTGACGTTGGGAAACGAGATTGAACTCGTATGAAGTTGGGCAGGACACTTGGGAAGGTGCTGTCATGACTGATGGAATAAAGCTGTGACCAAGTGGCGTTCAAGGACTGGAAGTAGGAATGTCAGCCCGGCGGCGAGACGGGCAGATGACATTGATATCTCCATCGCTCTTCGAAGCTGGGTGAGATCGTGGAGACTGGCACTGTCTAAGAGAGACCTATTTGCTCTTCAGTGGAAAAAGTCCAGTTGTAATTGATGATTATGTTGTATATGACTACTTACGTCTGATTTGTATGTTCAATCAAGCATTGAGGGTTAAAGCTACTTGTAAAGTTGTAGCAATGTTTTGTTCGTGTTGAGGAGTAGGTATGGTCCCTAGCCCTAAAAACGATTGACATAATAGATGTATTTCAGGTATCATTAGAACTGCTTTTTAGCAAATGTATGTCTGCCTAACTATTTACACTAAGTGCAAATTAAATTTATTTATTTATTTAAACATCAATTATAACATCTGTATAGAATCATCCAAGGCGATGTTATTTATAAGTCACAAAGTCTATTCCTTTACAAAAATAAAATAAAATCACCTGCAATGTAAGCAAAATTGCAACAACGTTGTAAATGACTAAACTAGACATCATAAGATATTCATCATAAGATATTAAGAATTTGAACTAGGTACTAAACTTCAAATTACACCAGCCGCCACGGTTGCAGTTTCTTGGCTAACATAGTTTTAGTCATAAAAGTAAGCAATGCTAAATGGATTAGAAAATTACTGACCGAACCCCGCTTACTGGAAAATACATAAAAGTCTTTGTGGAGAAGTCATGAATTATGTAAAACATAGATGTACGATATGATGTGTAAGTAATTTGTATTTATTTTTAATGATCTCACTGAATGAAAATTAAATAGAAAAGCCCTTCTGTACCCATATAATAATTTTAATAATTTTTGCGCGAACCCGTTTCCTCGAAAAGGCAATGGTAGTTTTTGACAAAATAAAGTAGATACCTTATTAAAAAAATAGTTTCAGTTAAACTCTAGCATGAAACAAAAACTCCAATCAAATGAACAGATTGGTGGTCATTACGCTGACCTTTATTGATACAAACGAGCGTTAACGAGTGAAGTTTAGTGTTTAGATACCTATTTAAACAGGAGGAAAAAGGATTTTTTTTCCCTGATATTATGCTATTTCTTCGTAAAATCACAACACACGACAGCAGACAGCTTGACCTACTATCCCATTCAGGATGCTCCAATCTATCGAGCTCGCTTCGCTCTCTCTTGCTTAGTCGGGATGAGCCAATTTTCAACGTCACTTCGGTCGCTCGTGCATTCTCTTAGCAATCACAATGAAAACTTGTCTTTAGTTATAGTTTGTGTTAGCTATAACTGAAATAAACTTAGCATAAGCCTTAGCAAAATAGTTCAAAGTGTGAAAACTTACCTACGTAGGGGTTATTTTAGCCCCTCATCAATTTACATATATGACTGATTCGAAACAGACCAGACCTATAGGTATGAGACGACAAGTAAGTACCTACCTGCAGGCGTGGACAACCAATCTCTTAGCAGACTAGCAGATAAACAGAATTAAACATCTCGCTACGACCCTTAGGAGCCAAGCAAAACGAAAAAAAAGGTAGAAAGAAGGCTAAGCGAAAACATTGTAACGGCACAGCTATAGGATATATATTTAAGATAAGATAATAAAAGAACAAAACATCGTTGTAGCCGGCTATCATTACGAGTATAAGCGTCTCGACCGCAACCCCGCTTATGTAGCTACCGTAGTAGCTACGCTAGGGCTACGCCGTAGCAAATGAAGGGAATGCAGTGTAGGTACCTACCTAGTGCCTGTTGTACTGCAGAGGTTTTATTTGTCAAAGGACACGTAAAATTTTCTCCAACTTTCCACTTTTGCGACCACATTACCCAGACAGTTATCACTTATCCATCCAATTAGTTTACCGACATGCTTCTAATTTTACTATTGTAACAATTACCTACTTATTCTGTGTGCATAACATAACAGTAGCTGTTTTTACTCGATTTTATTATCATTAAGTCGCTGTGATGTCATTCATGAAATTTTCAGATTGAAAATCAGTCAGCGGGAACAAACGAATACAAAACCAGCGTAGTTTACGATGCCTAGTGCCATTAAAGGGGCTATCAAAGCTACAATTTAACGATAATATAACGACCCATTAACTTGTTGTTTGAAACCTTCAAAGTTATTGTTACAATGCGGCATCATTTTAAATTATGTACCTACTTGATACCTACAGAGTTTGGTCTCAACGTAAAGATTACTGTCTCAGAAAACAATATTATGTTTATACATTAGGTAGGTACATAGATGGACGGCCTCGACAAAATCTACTTCATGGGTACGTAGGTAACATTAGTCCCTAATAATGATTTCATTATTATTATTTAAGAAAGTTCCTACATTTTCCACTGACTTAATAAACACATAACTTGGGGTCAACCCCAAAGGGTAATTGACATCCGTGCACAGGTAGCTTTATGATTGTTCTTTACATTAACGCCATCTAGTAGTGAATAGAAATATTAATTTCAGTGCTGCCATCTTGTGGACATAAATAAAATTTTACCATAGACATAGAGTTACTGTTTTCCTACACGAGTGTTGGTAGAGTTATTTTTAAATCAATTCAAAGTTTTTAATTATTACGTATGATGGTATTTTGAGTTATTAGGGACTACTATTTAATAATAAGAGAAATGCTAAATATTTGTTCTATCACAGAATTAACAAAATCAAATGCCCTATTATTTTCATTACCTGCTATTTTGTCTATGCATTGCTCTATTATTTTGCGCCTGCGCTCTTGATGGTCTACGCGACGTACCTAAAATCATTTTGTGGAAAATTTGAAGTTTGTTGTTATTTGTGACAACTTATAATTCATAATTATTTATGAAAGCTCCGTGCTAATTACCATTCCAGGCGCGGGGCAAGATTTCACTGTGGTGGTTAGCCTGGATGCGTTCAGACACTATACTTCGAGCGGTGTACGGTAGCCATCTTGGAATCGAACAAAGCTTCAGATGTGTAGTTTGTCTGTTTATCAATAATTTTTGTGCATTTTCTTGTAAATAGTTTGTATGTTTAGGATATGTACGGAACGTTCGTCCATATGTGTAAATAGCTATGGCTGCGACAAGGAAATTACAAGGTAATTTGTTATGTTATCAGGTTAGAGATTGATTGACCCCAACCGATGTAGGTACGTGTTCTAGAGCATTATTGTCAATTGATGAGACCTCTGGCGTACTGGAGCCAGTGGTGGTGAGCAGAATATGTGAAACGTGTGTTAGTTACACGCGTACAGATCGCAGCGCGTACAGGTGGTCGGTAAAACTTGACAAACTGCCGCGTTTCTTACGATTATAGTACTACGGACACGATTTTATTGTTATGAACTATCAACACCGACACTGACAGCCTGCTAGTCGGTCGTTATCAGGCCTACCCTCAGTACTAATAACAAAATCGCAAAACACTGAATTGTTTTTAAGTGATCCTTTAGTGAAACAGGTTTTTTGCATTAATGCAATTATGTGGTTTGCAGGTGAAATAGACAGGTGTTTAAAAAAGGTAACGGAGGGTGTGGAGACGTTCGATGACATCTGGCAGAAGGTACACAATGCGACGAACAGTAACCAAAAGGAGAAGTATGAGGCGGACCTCAAGAAGGAGATCAAGAAGCTTCAGAGGCTACGGGATCAGATCAAGTCGTGGATCGCCTCCGGGGAGATTAAGGATAAGAGTACACTTTTAGAATATAGGAAACTAATAGAAACAGTGAGTTGATATCTGTATTATTACTTAATATAAGATTCATTTAACTTAAATTATTACCGGTCTTCAACCAATATTTGAATACAAGTTTGTACTCATTAAGGATGAACTTTCTGTTATCAATAGCATTCATATTGACATTCAAATCAATGTCAAATAGTTGTATACAAGTAGAGTCTGTTGCTACATACCAAATATTTTATATTGTTGTAAAAATGTATCTTGAAATTGTTAAAACTTTTATGAAACTTTTTTAATAGGTTGTAATGCAATAGGTGCCATCAAACCCATGTGTGTTTCTAAATGTGCTCTTGTATGTACTGTCTCCCTGTGTCTCCCTCTGTCAGGAACCTAGCATGAACATTTTTTTATTCTTTCACATTATGTAAGTAAGTTCTACACAATTGATTGCTTTTTGTTGATATAAATCATACTATCAGAACTGGTAAGGGTCTTCAATAAGTTCAATAGGAACATACAACTAAATAGACAAAAAATTAGGGTAAACTATTATTTTGTTTAGCATTGTCCTATCCAGAATCATAAGGCACTCGCAATCACCTTGTATAAAAAACTGGAAAAACAGACTAAATATTAGAATAATGCGTCCATACATTCTCTATCTCCTTTCAATTTATATGAATTAGGTACTCCATATTGGTTCCTCAATGTACGCTCGCTGTTAAATTATTACTCATTTTTAAAATGCCCTCTTCTATACATAAAATCTAGAATGTGAAAAAATTATGCACACACTTACATGAACATCTAAATGCTGTAACATATTTATTCCGTAATCATCAATCTGGACGAAAAGGGTTTACTATTACGTTCATTACGCACTCTTCTTATTTATTAATTTTGTCCACAAATATGCAGCAACCTAGGTTCTTCTAGTTTTAATCATTTAAAACCTATAGACAAGGTGCTGAGGTCATCATCATCATTCTCCTGATCTTATGCCAATGTATTTGGAAGGCAGTTTGGTACGAAGTAAAATTTCTAGAACTGTCACACGTAATTGTCTAAAGAATGGAACTTTCCCCCCATGTTCCCGTTCCTCGAAGAATGGTTATTCTATTGGGAGTACTCAGCTCGCTGCACACGGATAACTAGCCATACTCTGATACCCCAAAACATGCTAGTGGCTACATAACAGCAACATGACCTACTCAATCCTGGAAACGAAGCTGCAAAGTCTGAGGATCTTTGGACTATACTTTTCACATTAAAACCAGGACCCCCTTAGCTTCAGGAAGTTTGTTAAACTATTGGTTCCAGATGTCATTTGAGTTGTGACCACCTTCCTAACCTAAAAATGATTGTATTTCCCAGTAATTGGTTTGTGGATGTTGGATAGCAGTTGCTCCATAAAAACTGGAGTTGTCATAGCCGCTGACTTGTCCATAAAATACTGTTTTCACATTATTTGTTTCATTTTGAGTCCGAAATTCTTGTGTTATGTACACCATTTCCATGAGACACAGACATAAATTTATTATTTAAACAGTTCAACTTTAATCAAAAGTTCATTGAACAAACTCCTTCAATAACTTTTTTTCCAATAACGCCAATTGATTCCGTCTGTGTATCTTCTTGTTTTTATTTGCCATTCTCATTGATAATGACCCAGTGAATTTGAATAAAAAATAATGTTTAATACAGGATATAGGACTCCCCATAGACTTCGATTTAGAAAATTAAAAGTCTCAAGTTGATTACAATTCTGATCAGAATCATAAATTATAGATACTAAAACAACTAAACCAAACGCGCGTGCTTCCAAATATAAAATATGTACATCAACAAACATGATAAATCATAAATTTATCAAATAAACAATCAACTTTCGATATTTTAAATAAGAAATTATCCAATACGATTTCAAAATGAAGTAATGTAATTTTAAACACACCCCCAAGTGTCATAATAATAAACGCGAAGTGATATATCTCCAATCAGTGACACAATCCCTTATCAGTTAGATAAACTTGCATTTCATAATACCAAAAAGCATAGAAATAAGCAAAGCAACGCTTTCAAAATGCGTCCACACAGGTTTAAAGTTATACAAACTTAATTTATTATTACGTTTTATAACTTAGTTTACTTGTCCCTTGCTAGTAGATTGTGGCTATGTCACACTGAAGCTTTATTTGTGTTTCGTGTAAGTATGTCCTTTTTTATGGTTAAATATGTTGTTATTATGAGTTCTATTGCAAGCCTTATGCAGTACAGGAACAGCTTCCTTCAAGAAAACTGACCTTGTGCGAGCGCACAGGGTTCCATGACCGATTCCTATGATTTACGAATCTTTATTGGTTTAAATTAAGATTCTTGTATGATATCTTTACCACTAATGAAGCAAAGACCTCATAGCTTTGCATAGTAGATCCTCCCTTAAGAAAGTAGCTATCATAGGTAAAATTACCTTACGAATCTATTTATATATATTTGGCAATTAAAAATGATACCATTGGTAACCAAAACGATTCGTTTTTGTTTATTGGAACCGAGAATTGCGCTCGCACTAGACCATTTTTTACCACCAAAACCATAAAAGCTTACCCTTATTTTTTATTAGCTATGAAAAAGGCGATAGTAACAGGTTTTCTGCGAAAATTCCAAGTTAGGATTCTAAACATATAGCCCTGTAACAGATGGACGCACAGACAGACCGACCGGCTAAGTAGTAAGGCCCCATATAATTCGGAACCCTAAAAATAAAGTGGAATGTTAAAGTTAGCTAAAGAGAACACTTTGGAAAGTGGTATCTACCTGATGTTTCTAAAGGGCCTGAAAATATTCCTATTAGAATAAAGAAAGACTTTCAGCCACTTACACCAATTTTACGCTTGTTGCTTTATTTTTCTTTTGCTGCGGGTACACAATAGGGCTCTATTCTCTAGAAGCTTTACCAAAGCCTCCAATAATGCGGCATCACTATGCCAATTGATACGGTATCCTGTAAACAATCTGCCATGTATTAGATACATGTCTGACACAGATAAAACTGATTTAAATTCAGAGTCAACATTCGGACGCCAATGCAACAACACTTTAATACTGTTTACGTGTGTTTTGTTGCCCCCAATATTGTTTAGGCTGAAATCTTTTAAAATGTCATCATATCGTGAATTGATTAATTTGATTGAATAAATATTTTTTTCTGTCATCAACGCATTCTAGTCTTAGCCTAGCTACGGATTCATAAATAATAGATATTTAATTAAATTACCAAAGTTGATTTGATCTTTACTTAACAAATAAACAAAAACTGAAATGCCAAAGGTAAATAGTTTGGAGATAATAATTATATTATAACTAGCTGCGCCCCGCGATTTCACCCGCATAAGTGTCGATCCCGTGAGAATATCGGGATAAAAAGTAGCCTATATGTTAATCCAGGGTGTCAGCTACCTCCATACAAAATTTAATCAAAATTGGTCCAGCCCGTGAAGAAGTAACAAACATATAAACACACACACTCACAAATTGTCCCCTTTATAATATTTGTGTGATGTCGAAAATAACAAATCTATTTATAACATGTTATGAATCGAAAGGTTAAACTTTGAATAATAACCATTTTCCCGCCATTATTACACACGTTGAATTTGGGGGCCTTTTTTTTCTTTTAAGCTAGGATTATTCGTGTACTCAATGTATTGTTTTCTGTCTGATTCAAGTGTTTTTTTTTTATTTCTTGTGTGTTTAGCATGGAAATAATTGTCGCAACTTTCCAACTCGATGTTTTAAGTTTTTACTTCTCTGCTTATGTTCTAAAGCAGAACATTATTCACTACATTAAGCTGTAATAATTGTTTTAAATAGTTTAGAAAAGTTAAAAAAATTGCTAAAAAAAATTAAAAATATTGGGTCTATCGTGTACCCAGCGCTCGGGAGCGTGGCACGTGCGAAAACACTTGACCCCGCACGGCGTGAGTAGACGACCTCCGAGACCACGCCTAGGGATGTTGCCCACCCATATGGTAAGCCACCTAAAAGAATAGGCTACCATGAGCTAGGGTGACAAATATCACAGGGTGTCCACTTTCAGGAAATTATCAAAATTCAGGGAAATCGAAAGATTAATTTTGCTGCAAAAATTTAAAGGAATATTTATATTTTGGTGGGAGAAATTATAATTGGCATGAAATAACGCAGTGAAAATGAGCGGTAATATGCAGTGGATACCCTGTCAGAACTATAGGTACTCAGCTCGCCGCACAAGGCCACTGGCCACAGCTGAGCGACCAGCTCCAATATTTAATACTTTTGCAGTCTTGTCTACAAAATGTTTAAATACTGGACAATGATTCCTGTGGGTACGGCTGATGGACCTTGTGTAGTAAGCCCTTTACAAAAAATGCCTTGAGCTAGGTTAATAAGTTAGGTAGGTCAATACATTAATCGAGTCGAGAGTCGATTCAAACACTTGGACACTTACAGCAATCAGTTTTACACATCACTCATCTCAAAATGTTCAGTGTATTGGAAGACTTTCTTATTCAAAAACTTTGACTAAGGTTATCTTCATGGAGTATTTCACATTTTACTTATTTTTGGACACACTTTTTCCATTATTCACTAGACCTTTTTTGTTAAATTTAAATGAGATTAGACACACATGCTAGCAAATTGTTTTTTTGCAATAGGATTTCAGTTTCGAAAATAAACTGTTGTTTCAAACAAATGTCTTTCTATTTACAGCAAATGGAAAGGTTTAAAGTAGTGGAACGGGAGACGAAAACGAAGGCGTATTCCAAGGAGGGTCTGGGTGCGGCGCAAAAACTGGACCCCGCGCAGAAGGAGCGAGAGGAGATGTCCTCGTGGCTCGTCTCCTCCATCGACGCACTTAATTTACAAGTGAGTACCTCACATACACGGAGGAGTGAACAAATGCAGTGGGTATGTGCGGGGGAGGGGGGGAATGGCGGTAATAGTGCATTTCATAGTTACAAAAGTTTCAGTACAAAAACTGACACCAAACTAAAAAAATGTGTTGGTAAAAAAAGTATCAATTAGTTTTTTTTTTTTCTGTAAGTAAACAAGTTTCACTAATTAAATTGCTTGAATCAGATATTTATTTCACAAGTAATGTTATTTAAACAGTAGGTGCAAACTTGTCTATTGCAATTTCTTGTGTTAGTAGTGAATTAAAAGAATGTCAAATCAAATCAAATCAAAAGTCATTTATTCAAACTAGGCTGAGAATCAGCACTTTTCGAACGTCAAAATTACATAAGACAGTCCCTCAAAACGCCCGCCCTTCACCACTTCCTAGTGCTTTCGCTGGGGAGAAGAAGTGGCGCAACAAACTCCCCAGCAGCATAGCTGTCTGTTCAGTTATAAAATACTCGACTGTATACAATGCCCTTAACAATGCATAATGATTTGTAAATAAATATTAACGAGTCTCAGATAAAGTATCGATACTTACTCGAGTATCGCACAATATCATAGACTAACGGAAGTATCGATACAACTGAAGTATCGGTACTTTTTCGAATCGGGCGCATGTTGCCGCGTCATAATTTAGTTAGCCCACTCTCTAGTATGTTGTTCATCTCGTGCTTCGACTTAGTTTTCCTCTTCTTGCTCTAATATGCGCACACTTCATTTGTTTGCCACTCCGTGTAGAAATAGGAGCAGTCACTAAGCGAGTCGCGTTGCGATGAATATTCTCATAAGTAATGTTCATAATACTTAAAGCTATACTTTTTACCGTTTCCTGCCATCATCGATCGTCCTCTACAAAATTAAGGTTACCGTTATAGACAGATTTTCACGGTTTTAACATAATTAAATGAAACCTCATGGCAAATCTGTTTATTGGTTCACCACTTCGTGCCGCAACGGTTCGGTGCCGGCGGCTTGCCGGTAACTCGGTCGTGTGCCGCCGGGCCACCCAAGTGTCGCGGCGGCGCCGGTGCGCGCGCATCTCGACGGTGTCGCGTCGCGCAGCCGGCGGCACTGGTGTGTAGACTAGAATTAGAGACCTGCCGGAGGATCCTCAGAGTGTCTTCACATCGTGTGTCCAGCGCAGATGTTGACGTCACGTTAACGCTGCGTAGACTCTGTGTAAACGCACATGCTGCGCTAGATGTCACGTAGACGTAATTGTATCAAAAATACATCGTGTTGACGCGGCGCTAGCATCGCGTTTGTGCAGCGCCTACGCTGCGTATGCGTTCGACGAATGCCTCCGCCGGACCCACGTCAGATGTGAAGGCACCCTTAATCCGGTATCTGTGTCATTAATGTGGACTTCAAAGTTACCGTTAACACATCTCCATTGGACAATACCGAGGAAATCTAGCGTAGGGTCCATTTGCTTTGGTGTTGATCAGCGACGTTACGATTGGCATGGTCGTAATGGTGATTACGACTTGCTTTTCAGACATGGGTTGTATCAGCATGGTAACACATATATAACACACATTTTTTCGTTTAACACAGGTAAAGAAATGCCCATAGATAGAATACTCTTTGTTATGTACACTATAAGAATCCCATCCACCCTGCCCATCCTTCAAATCAATATATAATTTATTAAATGTGGACTACAACCTCTTGTGGAAAATCCGACAGTGAAAGAGAGACTCCAGAAAACTTCCCACAAAACGATTGCTATCTCCAGGTCGTTCCTCGAAACCTAGCACCACCGGCATTGCATATAATAATCTGGCTTGGTATATCGATTTCTCGTCTTCTGTACTTGGTCATCAGAATATCGTCGATCTTCATTGATCTTCAAAAGGAATCTTAGTGGTTGTGTGCTGTGGATCCATTCTATGACAATAATTCTCTATGGTCTGTTCCAAAAGTATCTGACGAAAATGTAAACAAAGGGCTCAGAAAGCATACCTATGAATGCCTGAGTAGTGCCACTTACATTTTGAGTGCTTTCATTTGATTATTTGAATGCTTAAACCCGAAATTCTAATTTTAAGTCGCCTTAAAGACGTTTTTCATTTGAAAATTTTGTAACCACAACAATTATCGTCGATAATGTTATTCCAAACCTAATGTTATTGTTGTTGTTGAAACCTAAATACAGATGTGTGTATTATTATGTGTTACAAATTCTCTTTAGTGAGTGAATACGTAAGAATTTAACCTGAAAAGGGTTGGCTTACAGTTTTATCAGATAATATTGGAACAAAGTATACCTACTTCTTTTACTATGGTTACATGCCAGTTGAGTACCTCGTAGACAGAAGCTATGCTATGCACTCCATTTCAATCATACTAATGTAGACTTTCTCCATTCCAGGTTGATCAATTTGAGTCTGAAATAGAGTCATTGCTAGTGGGTAAGAAGAAAAGATTGGACAAGGAGAAACAAGACCGGATGGAGGACCTAAAACTCAAGCTGGAGAAGCACAGGTTCCATATAAAGAAGCTAGAGACGCTGCTGAGAATGCTTGACAACATGTCCGTCGAAGTAGAACAGGTTGGTACTAAAATCTTTTTATATATTTTAGTTTTAAGACCTTTTTTCAGCGTTATACAATAAGTTAGTTGACCACTAAAAGGAAAGTTCATGGAAAAATTATGCTTTCCAAATGGATTACTGGTTTCAGTTTGTAATACTACTTATTCACTCATTTTTGTGTGCAAACAGCAGCTTTTTCTGCTGCCTAAACTGTTGACATAATTAGTCATCTACGCCGACGCTTGGGGGAGGCCTATGTCCAGCAGTGCAAGTCTTTCAGCTTTAATGATGGTGATGAAGTCACCTTTTAAGCCACCAACTATATGGACCCTAAAACGGCGTCAAACAATCGACATGCGCCCGCGCTAAATGGTTAATAAACCGACGTCACTGTGTCTGTCTGAATTTACACACTATTATATGAGCATTCCCATACGATCCAGTAATCGTAAAATCCTATGTATAAGTTCAATAAATGCCTGAGTCAGACCAGTCGATCTAGGTCAGCAAAACAGTAAACATGTTGAGGCAGATCAGTAACGTAATGACTAAGTAATGATAATACGGTAAATGCATCAATAGACTGGAAGTCTGGCTTTTATCCATTTTAATACATAATTATTTCGCATCTGCTCTAGGAAGACTACGGGTCAGCGACTATGGGTACTCAGACTACCCTATATTTTCGTCAGTTTGAGGGTCAATCGCTGTAGGTACTCTAGACTACCTAATAATACCTTTTTCAGTACGCTAACTACAGATCTATGGGTCTGCTAAAGATTTAAACTGACACTGAATCACAGCTGAAACCAGACTTCAGTAATACTGTGTTCGACAATGTCGAAATTGGGCCCCAAATCGCCCTTTTGATAAAACAGTCCAACAGTTCCCAAACCAAAAGTAAAGTGTAAGGGACATCGACGCTCCAACACTTGCCACGAATTCAGCCTATGCTTCTAAATCCCCCATGGAACAGCCGCTGTTCTTTTTTAATAACCGACGGAAACGTTCATCTATGGTATCGTATGGTATGCGTGTCGATGTCTTTTACGCCCTTTATACTGACATATTACAAAATGCTGTCTCTTTGTCCATTACACTTACCCAATTTACTTGTATATTTATTTATGTGCACGAAAAACCAAAAATTATTGACCAATCTTTCTCAAGTCTAAGCAGGTGTACCTTACATTGCAGATAAAGAGGATAAAGGACGACGTCGAGTACTACATCGACTCGTCACAAGAGCCTGGCTTTGAGGAGAACGAGTACATCTACGACGACATCCGAGGACTTGATGACATCGAGCTCAGTGGCGTTGGTCTCCCCTCTTCAGCAACCACCGACAGCAACAACAGTAATGACTCCGCGGGATCTCCTACTAGTATGCTTTCAGGTACGTATGCAAACTTATTATATATGCTAAAGTTAAGGCGAGTTTTAGTAACCCCTACTTGAAAGCAAATAATTAAAAGCGAAATAGGACTGTTTGGCACATGTGTTATCTGATCAGGGTAAACTGATGCAGTCTTTTTTCTCTTCAAGTGTTTAAACCTTATAGTAGTGATTGACCAGTAAAAAAAGGGATAACCAACCAGGTAAACCCTATTTTCTAATAAAAATGGCAATTATGGTGTTCTAAAACGCTTCTTCTGACATCCTGACATCCTGTGGGTGTGCGTCCGAACGTGACAAAGCCAAACCCCTATGCAACAAAATGCCCCGTCATTTTTCATGAAAAAACCATGACAAGCGAATTGGTAGACTTGCCGCATTTGTGTTAAATTCTTTACTACATAAATCAAGTTAAATGAAATGGAACCAATTTTTACTAGACTAAGTTTATTGGCCTAAAGTTATATAAAGCATCATTGTGTTTGTAGTATGATATCACATGCGAGTGTTGCTGCACAAAAGGCGCGTGTCGTGAGACTTTTCATTATTGAGTTGCACGTCTTGAAAGAGGTCATGCAACCCAAACAACGGTACTCTTTACGCCAGGCTAACGCGAGTCTAATCACTCGACTTGATATAAAGCCCAAACGCATAAAATTCCCCAGAAAATAACTGCATGCAGTATCTGTAACTATCATAAGTCTTAGCTTGTTTATGGTTTATAAAAAAATCTTTTTTTATTTTCAGGTACAAGTCCAGTAACGTCACCAACGTTAGAGGTACACAACCATTCAACAGACTCCATAGACGTCGAAAAAAAGAAAAAAGAAGAGATCATAACCAAAGTGAGTAGCCGCACGCGCACACATACGTCCATACCATTTACACATATATTTATTATAATCATTACCTTCTAATGTACTGCTACGTGGAGTTTTGATGTGGATTTTCCAAATTTATTGCTATGTATGATTAGTTTTGGGTTCTAGAACGAATATTTCGTACTAATTTTCGACGATCGAATCTTAGTAGTGTCATGTTATCGTGTGTCGAATCTTTTCGATAATATCGTTGATTCGTTACATTAGTTCTCGTAAAGTGTTACATCTAAAACTGAATGGTTTTTCGTGTAAACTTCAATAGAATTGTGTTCACACAAAAGCCTTGTGGCTTATTTATCTCTCTTTCTTTTTATAAAACCACTTTTCGATAAAGTTTTTATAACCAGAAAGCTTGTCTATGATTATAAAATGTCCCGTAAGATACGCCACTCTATGGCAGACCTCCAATAGTGACATATAATAAATACAAAACAAACCGATCTTTGTGGAATCAATCTAGTAACAAATTCCGGTGTTCTAATTATCCTCGCCTAAAGGCTGATTTTTCAAACGTCGGAAAAGTTTTATCTGAAGTTTAAATACGGCTTCTTGACATAATATTTTCCATACAAAAGCTGTCATACCGCCTTTTGTTACTTATTCCTCAGATACGATTGAAAAGTGGAAAATGATTGGCCAAGTGATAAGTTAATTAAATAATGAATTAATGTTCTATTATCATATCTAGAACAACACGGGCGTAAATAAATAACACCAATTTTACAAAAGAGCCGCATGCCGATTTATTTATTGTTATAAATGACAACAAACGTTATTTTTACCCTTCTGTAAAGATGGTGTGATCACTTACGCCCTTTTTGTTCTAGGTGTGCGATCTGTCTTTTTCACCGACGATTCATACAAACTTGGTAAGTCCTGCTTTTTACGATATTTATTTGATTGAGAACCTATATATAATGCAGAAAGTCCTCCAACGAATAAAGTTATCCCACTTTCTGACTGTGTTCTATGTGCCAGAACAAAAAAGGCTTCATAATAGAATACAAAACGTTTTATTTAACATTAAATTTTTTTTTTTAATGAAAAAATCTATGCCTCACTGACAACCGTGATTCTGTGACGAAAAAACAGTTGATCTAACTCAAAAAAAAACCCCTAACATCACGAAAACCTCGTGATTATCTTACTAACATTAAATTTACCGTGAATTTCTCACCCAAAAAATTACCCAAAAGAACCCAAAACCAATCTTGTGTTGACACAAATGGTAAATGATGTTGTGTTGATATTTGCAGCCGGTAAAACCACTGCCGCTGCGCGCGGTGAACGCCAGCGCGGTCAGTAACAGCACGTGTAACGTTAGTTCCTTGCTCAATAACTCCGCAGCATCCACCAATAGGTCAGTCCACTGACACAAGTGTATTTATTACCACCTTTATGTAATTACCACACTTTTTCTTGAGGATTATTTCAATGAGAATGATTGAAGAATAGATGGAGGTCATAGGAATGCTGTTTTAGAGGTCTCAATTCAGAGTAAAACTATGCTTACATACAGGATGTCACGGACATCGACGAGCAAACAGAAACCATGAATCACCCCTAGCGTAGCGTTTTTCATTGGTTATTAAAAAACATCTGCTGTTTCATAGAAAATTACAATAGCTACGCGGTCAAAATGTATGGAACAGCAAACTTTTTCTTATAGAACCGACGAAAAATTTCAACGCAATGTGCTATGAAATTTTTCGTCAGCTTCAGAATCATGATTGTAATGAATCCATGATAACAGAAGGCCAATTCTCGTGTGGCGGGATGGGCGAGGGAGAGAGCCGAGAGGGCCGCCCGTCCCAGCCGCCGCGGTAGACGCTCCGGGCGTCGGGAGCCGCGTGACGACTCCCGGCCACCGTAGGCGCGGGCCTGCGGACGGCGAGTAATGGGTAGCTCGCCGTCCGATCAGGACCAGGCCCGTGCCGGACAAGCGTATGTGTTCCACGCGCGCCTCAAAGAGCTGTCAGCAGACACGGAGGGGCCCGTTAGGGCCGAAGCCTGCCGGGGCAGCGGGATTGTCCGAAAGGGTTACCGCTGCCCCGGAACATAAAGGGCTAAGGAAGGAACACGGATGGGTTTTAGTCAGTAAGAGTCTGACACTCCCTTCCGCTCCACCCAGAGCGGGAGGGGTCATTGGATGATTTCCCATCCTTAAAAAAAAAAAAAAAAAAAAGGCCAATTCTCGTAATTTAAAACGTTCAAAATCTAGTCGCAGTCTCATCTCGGCGACAAAAAGAATGTCAAAAACTTGTAAAAAAAATATGGAAAAAAGTTTTTTTTTTGACAAATTGAGACTGAGATCAGGGGGCCTAAAAAGGCCACTTTGGCAGAATTATAAAACAAATTCATATCACGCAATTCATCTGTTTCACAGTTTCACACCTATATATCCCTGAAGGGTTAGGCAGAGGTGTACCTATAGCATTTTACGAATCTCCATACAAAACTGTCATACAGATGAAATTGCGTGATATGAATAGTTTTATGGTTCTGCCAAAGTGGCCTTTTTAGGCCGCCAGACTGTGAACGATCTTAAAATTACGAGAATTGCCCCTCAGGTTGCGCGTCGGTACCAACTTTTATAAAAAAAATACCTTTATTGTTATATTTCAATAAACTAAATCAATTTGGAATACTTCTTGCTATGTGATAAGTTTCATCGCTTTTAACCGTTTTACCGCCAAAAATATGTCTAAAGAACATGGAGTTTGGGGCAACTCCGTGACGCAG
The DNA here is from genome assembly GCA_963669345.1 of Gortyna flavago. Lineage (NCBI taxonomy): Eukaryota > Metazoa > Arthropoda > Insecta > Lepidoptera > Noctuidae > Gortyna > Gortyna flavago. The sequence goes on from OY770139.1 coordinate 2,407,276, forward strand.
ACTATCGTGCAACATCATGCTATGTGAATATTCCGAATTGTATTTTTTTTTACATTTTATGAAATAAATGCTGTGCGTATGGCGGTGAAATGGTTGAATAGCAGCATAAAAAAATAAATCATCAAGAAATTGTATTATAAAAAGGATCATTTTCACAAAAACATTCACGTTAAATACGTTATAGGTAGTCAGTCATGTAAGTTTATGAACTCAAAATAATATTTATCATTCATTCATTCATTTATTTATTATTGCGATGCATTTTATTATCTTTTCACTGAAATAGTCCTCAGCAAACTCAGATATGTAGTTATAAGATTTAAAATTCACATAAAAGTGAGAATACGAAAAAGAAACTTGCTACAAAGTTATTTTTTGCTCTCATTTCATTGCGCGCATGATTCAAGCTCATTTTAGAATAACTGTTATAATTTCTGACTTCAAATTAGACAATTTGTATTATGAAATTGGGTATTTTGGTGCAATAAGCTTAGAAAGTTACAGTTTTCATGAAGTTGTGACTTCAAATGCAGTAATGTTTGTTAATAATAAAAAACACGATTGCCTGCACAGCTATTCACGAAATCACACGAGTAATTACCATTTAGTTTAATTTAAGTTTATTCTTTTTTAAAAAGAATGAATACACGTTGCATTTCTAACTCCGCCGATACAAAATTGCCGCCGAACATTGTAACCTAAGCTTATTGTAAAGGGCAGTTAGCGACATCTCTTCAAATCTCAATGAAATATCTAGCAGACGTATTCGAGACGCGCGATGCATTCTATATTGATCTCTGAATTGCAAGCAATAAGTTTTAAAGTCCAGCTGTCGTCACTCGATGTGCATACTCATAATTTATACATGCTGTTATTGATTTTATGTGATTCTATTTAATAAAAGATTAGTGTAAGGGACTTGTGCAGTATCGGGTACGCACGTTTTGCTTGCTGATAACAGTTTTCTTTGATGTTTCCGTGTGTTTTGGGGGCGGAAGGATTTGTGCAGTGTTAGTAAACATGTAGACGTATTTCACGTCAACAAGTGTCGCGTGTTTTCAAGGGCAGGTTAGAGGGGTGGTCTGCTTGTTGCGTTTTCACTTTTCATCTGTCTGGTGTTAAACAAAGCATGGTGTATATTGGTTTCGGTCTATTAAACACTTCAAATTAGTGGAAATTGGTTTCTGAATTGGACGCAACATGTGGTTTTCGCGAATGATTTCATTGTTGGTCGCTCGTTTATTATCACCGCCGGTGACATTGAGATAGAAGGGATGTCCCTAGCGGCATGACGTTCGTCGCCTCGCGATAGTGTGTTCAGTGGTGTGAGTGGTGGTGTATGTGCAGTATAAGCAACAACACGGGCGGCGTGTCGGGCGCCAGCACGCCTAGCAAGCAGCCGCCCGCGCCCAGCCCGCCGCACGCGCAGCACGTGCCGCACGTGCCGCACGCGCCGCACGTGCCGCACGTGCCGCACACGCCGCACGTGACGCATGTGACGCACGCGCCACACGTGCCGCACGTCGCGCACCACCACGTCCGGCAGCCCAGCTCTAACACCAATACCAACAGTAACAGTACCGGTGAGTTGCATTTGTTTTACTTACTCTAGTGTTTGTCTGGTGAGTGTCTTTTACAGTATTATTTAGGTACTGATTTTTGTGTATTAATCACCGTTTTCTTGAAGCCTGTAAGATCGCCCGAAGTAAAGTAACGTAAATTCGAACGATTTTAAAATTGAAAATACTCGTTTCGCACATAATATTTACCCCTATATTTACCCTTTTTTTTTTTTTGTTTTTCTTTTTTTTTTTTTCCTTTACTAATAAACTTTGTACGGTGTCTGTCTGTATAGTTACACAACGCTTTGTCTTCTTCTTTCGAAAGGCAAATTACTGACGACTGAAAGAGAGAAATCGGTGTGTAACTATTCATCTGATATAATACGTTTATTAATTAGTAAGGGAGTCAGTAGCGGTAAGACTTAATTCATATCTATGGGCATACTAATTGTGCTTGTTACAAAAAAATTAACCAAAGTGCTATAGGATAGTTGTATTTTAAATTCAAAAATCGTTTAAATTTACGTTACACGTTTGTGCTAAGCCCTCTTATTGAGTGAAACAGTTGTGAGTGAAGCTTCATGTTAGCATCATATTTGCCTGTGTTTGTGTATTGCTTGGTACTTCTAACCTACTTCATGAATTGTGATGAGGCTCACACTATCATTTAGAAGAGAATTTCTTAGGGAAGGTTTTGATAATACTTTCGTATTTAACCTGTGCGAAGTTGGGATGAAATCAGAAGTTTATTTAATTGTTTATGGCTTTGAGAAACCGGTTGGTGACAGTGAGTTTATACGTTTTGATGTATTTACTACTAACTTATAACTTTGTTTATGGTAGTGTGGGGGCTCTAGCTATGAGAGCCTCACAACCATTATTATTAAACAGCTATACGTTTTTACTTGATATATTGAGAGGAGGAGGAGGGACTTTACAATAATCATCTTAAAACTAGCACTGCTTCTACTAAACAAAATATACCCAATAAAAAAAAACGGGTTGCACTCCGGGAGTGCCGGCAAAAGTGAAAACTTGAATATTAACGTTGTGCATTTTTGATATTTTGGAATGGTTAGGGAATAATTTTGCACGAATTGCTTTAATTATCAATATAAAAGTACTATCATTTATGTGGTAGAATACAATATTTATTTATTGCGCTATCGTACACAAACATGACAATAAACACACACGAACATTCGCGCAAGCGCCCTGCGCCGCCTAAACGAAACAGCAGGCGCAGGCATACATTTTCGCCGCGCCGTAGAAAGAGAGGGGGATACTTCCTCTCCCACGCCGCGCCGGCTGTCTACTCTCCATCCGTCTTACGAATTTTCGATCAGGGTCACGTGTCCTGACGCGAGTTTAACATTTTTTACCCATTACAAAAAAAGTGTACAACGCCGCTAAAGAAGTTTTCACTTCAAAAATATTTGACGTCTGCTTAAACGTTCGAATGGAACACGCTATCAATTATGACCAGCCTGTACTATTAAAGGTAATGCTACATAAATAGCCTCTACAGTAGCTATGTTTTGAGATGCCATAGTTTATGACGTTTTCTGTATTTACAACTTGTGTTAATATTCATACAGCTTATTCTTAACGTGTATTAACATTTTATGTAATGTTCTATTATTAACGCTATGAATATTGTATTGTTGTGTTGATGTCGCAGCCAACTGGTTAAATTAGCCGTTCAGTTAACTGCCTGGCCTTTAGAAGTAGTGTTCGCCTCGCTTCCTCCCTCGGCTCGAGCGCGGTTGATCACAGTTCTAACCTAACCTAACCCACTTGGTCGGGGTGCAATGCCTTAATTACTGCAACCAATTCGGCTCGCGCGTGATTGGTTACAGACTTCCAACCTAAACTGTAATTGAATATCATTCAGGCCGTTAGTTGAACGGCCGCCGTTTAGTTGAAAGGCTAGGCAGTTAACTGAACGGCTAATTTAACCAGTTGGCTGCGACATTGACACAGTGGTTGGCATAATTTATGATATTTTGTGTTATTATTCTTCATGTCGGTACTTACTAACAATCTTCGTACTCAGCGCGAAGTCGCGAGCGAAACGAGTCGTACTCAGCGCTTCTCCTCCATTTTTATTATGCGCACAGGCAAAGTGTGGAACTCTCTGCATCTGTGTTCCCTCCCACATTTAACCCGTCTGCGTTCAAATCAAGAGTGAACAGGCATCTTCTGGGCACGCTCGTTCCATCATAGACCTCATCTATCGCTTTCCATCAGGCGTGATCAAGAGTGGACCAATTAGCATAAAAAAAAACTTTTAGTAAATTAAACGTGATCGTTTATCGTGACCGCTTTTGATTTTGGACAAAAGAATAATCAGATCTTAAGTTTACGGTTGCGAACATTATTTTTTTATTGACTTTATGATAATATTTTCGAAATTATCGTTTATTTCCGGTTCGTCTTGATAATTCTTAGTGATTATTTTTATTTGCTGCTTTTCATAATAAAATACAATATGTCGTTTTGCATCCTCGTCAAATTTCAGGAGGCTGTTATGAAAGACATAAATAATCAAATACAATAACGATACCTGCTCAATAATAAATACATACTTGTTTTTTTCGTTATTTAAGTTTGACAGTATTTCAGAATACACCACTTGCAAAGAACAGAATCGCCCCGTAGCGTATGCGGTAGGCAGTGTCGCACTAATATGACGCTGTGTGCGTGCGTGTCGACGACCGGCAGACCCCGCCCACGTAACAGCGGCGCGTGCGGCTAGCAATAGCAAAAATCACCTACATGGCATAAACTGTTGATAATTACTTAGATAATTTTTAAGCTTAATTAGAATTAGTAAAAAATGACTCACTATGCGCCAAGGAAAGGTCAAAAGTCAACGTAGGTAATGCAAAAAACGTAGCCAGGGCTACATCACTTCATGAACTTGCGCGCGATAACTGCCTGTAAGCCCAAGTGGCAGCGAAACGATAATAACTCTAGGGTCGAGCGTCTTAGGCACAGTTTAGCACGTAGCGGTCGCCGACGACATGAAAAATGCTTTTATCGCGATAGGTAAGTATAGGAGATTTTGTAGGGAGTGAGGTATCTGTTACAACTTAAATAATTTGTGACGTAACTATCAGCTGATTAATAAAATGTTAGTTTTGCTTATAAAATGTATTTCATTCCTGCTAATCGGACAGTAAGTAATCCTAAAATTGTAAATTTATCTTAGTTATAAAAACGTGTAGGCATGAAATACGCGCCGTGCGTAGTTTAGATAAGTAGGTAATAATAAAAACCTGTAAGACTAGGTACGTAGTTACCAGCTTTGATTAATAAAGTGTTAGTTTTGCATTACGTATACAATTTATTTTATTTTTGATAAATGGTCAGTAAATAATAAAATTGGGAAATTGTAAATCGTATCCACTCACCCGTCCCGCTTCCCGAGAACTGCAGCGGTTAGGCTTGTCCACGAATATTCCGCGAATTATTTTGTCGGCGCGGGGCGGGTCGCCTGCGCACTTATTACACGACTTTGTTTATTTTTTGTTTTTATTTGAAAGTCATTGTTTTCTGCAATGTATTGTTTAATTATTATCTGTGTATGAAATTGGTTGATTTCAAATTTTCCTTCCTATTTAACGGGCAAAGGACCGTCAAAAATACCTCAGTTAGTGTACCTATGTAATGTACTAAATCTAAAATGGTTTATTACTTTGTAATAAAAATGGAAAGCTAGCTTTTTAAGTGATACATTTGTTTAGGAGCACTGGTTATCAGATATTCTAGACCGGTATTTTAGGCGTAGTTAAAAATTTTAAATCAATTTATTTACACCAATTGATTTAACTAACTACGTATTCACAAATGATTGTATGTACAAATAAATAAATAACCTACGCTAGCCGGAGGTATTGTTCGAAGTGTCCACCTTCACGTTCTAAACACAGTCTAGCACGACGTCGCGTCGCTGGTTTTCTTTTAGCTTTCGCAACACAAACACATTCGTTTTTACAGTGTCGAAAGCACTAAACACTTTTTCCCTCAATTCTGTAACACTAGTTATTTCGTCTGTGTACACTAGTCTTTTAATGCAGGGGCGTTAAGTCCGGAGAATGCGGAGGCCAGGCCACAGGTCCACCGCGGCCAATCCACTGATTGCCGAACCTTTCGGTCAAGTACCTACTCGCGTACTTGACGACCGTAGTGAGGAGGGGCACCGTCCTGCTGGTAAAACAAGTTGCGATGGATTGCCAGGGGAACGTCATCGAGCATCTCCTCGACGCCGCGGTGGTGGCCGATTGGGAAACATTTCCGCGAACATCTGCACAGAACACTCTACTCCACTACCACGCCACTCCACTTATCGCGTATAAACGCACCATCTCCACTAACTCAACATTGGAGTAGTTTTCCGTCATCGTGTCGTATTTAAAACGAAATTAAATGACCGCGAGCCGGGAAATCGCGAAAGACGTGCTCACGACGGCGACATCAATCACACTAGTCGAAATGTGGGCGTGGCCGGGTGGGTTTAGGGATAATAGTAGGGCGCTGGCGGCGGTGAGGGAGCGCGCGCGCAGGGGTAGGCAAAATTATTGTATCGTATTTAAACCACATGAGTTTTTAAGTGTGTGTAAAAGAGCAATTGCAGTGCGGTATCACACGGGTCGCGTTTTAACATGCGTGTCCCATACATGCCGATTTCCGAAAATTAGAAAAACAATAAAAAAATTACCTACTTATTTTATTATTGATTCGTATCGAGAATCATTAGCATAGTTACCTCCTTGAATTTGACGAGGATGCAAAACGACACATTGTATAAACAAAACAAGATCATCATAGATTATCGAAATCTTTTTAATGATAATATAATTATTAATTCAGGAAAAAAATTTTGAGGTGTGGAAAATATCACCCTTATGTTTTTCCTGTTATTTCGTGCGTCATTCGTGAACTTTCATTTGTTTATTTATGGATTTGGCAGAAAATATAAATTCAGCGAAATAAGGAAGCACCCTGACCTGACACGTAGGACTGACAATAATGCTTTCCAAAATAATTATTTCGTGTGATTGGCAACCGGAATACAGAAATAGCCCCATTACTGTCGTCTGTCAATCAATTATGCTTTCAAACTTCACCATATTATTATATTTACCATACCGAAATAATCGCGATTCGTCTCACCCCAATACCCTTATTTAAAAGATTATTATTCGCTTCTGAAACCGCAAATTCCGGCTGAAACAACAATTGAAACCCAACTAGGCATCGCCACCGTGTAACTTCCTCCACGAACGATAACAACACAAACAAACAAAGTGATGCATAATTAAAACACACGTTATCATTACAACTAAACGCGATAACGTACGCTTCCATTGTTTACAAAATAAACAAAACGTTTATCGACGCGAATGAATGGAACACGGCGACCGACAAACTCATTACGAAAACGATCAATCGTACACTGGCATTCCGCCAATATTCGTAAAATTTGCTAAAAACTGGCGGTAAGCCAGAGCGATGACATGGCAGAGCGTCTGATCAGTCACTAGGCTGTACCGTTCGAGACCTGTGCCTAACTTTAGAAATAATTAAGAAAACATAATAACAATGGTTTCCCGCGCAAATGTAGGATAAAATATGGACAATGGTAAAGATTATTATTGTCGAGTGTTGTGTGTGCATGTTTTTCACAAAAGAGTTTCGGTGGTGTTTGTGAATTAATTCGGGTATGTCGAGAACTGCGTAGTTTGATGTTTTGTGTGGTTTCCCTGAAGTTCAATGGCGGTTACATAATTTTTTTGTTATGGTGTGCTGCTAGTTTATGGGAAACGTCTATTGTTCGAGTCTCTTCATGTTTGTTTTTATTGTGAAGTGAGTCGGTGAGTGGATGCCTCGTCCTGCCTACGTCAGGTTCTTTTTAAATCCCCTAGGCTATCTTTAAATCGCTTAAATTTGCAATTTAGATTGTTTTATGCCTATCTGGGACTTTGTTATGAAAACAAGATGATTTGCAAATGCAAATGGTTCATGATGTTTCACTTTTGACAGTTCAAAACTACTACGTAAACTTGACATTGGTGATTGGATTGAGATCTGTGTTAATATGTGTTTACTATGTCTGACCAATAACACGTGTTTTTGCCATTAACCGTGTGTTAACGCGAGAATATTGTGAAGTAAAAGGTGTTTCAACAATTTTTGTCCAATAACTGATTGGCATCGTGAATCATTAACTCGTATTGGCACATTTACCAAACTAACATTTATCTTGGCTCACTCTTTCCTTTGTTTGCGATAGTCGTGCTTTATTTTGTCATGGTATTTGCAGATGTGGGTACGTAATGTATTTACTTATAATTTTACTTTTTGTTGTAGGTAATTATAATTTATTTATAGGCTCGCCCCTTAATACACATCATCATCTGCCTAGCCTTTTCCCAACTATGTTGGAGTCGGCTTCCAGTCTAACCGGATGCAGCTGAATACCAGTATCTTACATGGAGCGACTGCCTATCTGACCTCCACAACCCAGTTACTGGGTAATACGATACCCCTTAATACATACCATAAATGGCGACATCTGGGGGTACACCTCTCTGCCCCAACCCTTTGGGGACTGTAAGCGTGATATTTTTTTTATTGCTTGTTGCTAGCTAGCCACTACTACAAATTAGGATACATCAATTCCGTTTAACCTTACATACTTAAACTTGTTTTGTCCATGAGGGTAGCTGAAGAAATTCAGAACGCAATTCTTTTTTTGTCGCCTTGGAAATTCTCATAGGTGTCCTCCGCCCCGGGGTGAGCAGAGGGGCCTGTCAGACTATTATTACTGACTAAAACTACACCGGTGTTACCTCGCATACTTGTGTCAGGGGGCTGCAAGTTCGAATACGGTTTCCGCTGCCCCGGAATCTTACATTCCTAAGTCACATAAAAACGTATTTAGGTATTGAATGTCTTTATACAACCTGCTAGTACCTACCTACTACATTATTATTACTTATACTCTGTTCACTAGGTTATTAGTTTTTTGACAGATGCCTTAGAACGTAACTATTCCAGATTACGGAAAAGTTAACTTTAAAATGCGTAATAAAGTAAATATATAAACTGCCTTGTCTTATTGAATTATCTTATTTATGACTTCTTACAGAACGTATATCAGTTTTGACAAAAAATAAATAATGTTATGCGTATTCATTCTATCGTATTACTTAGGTGATGGGATCGAATGTATTAGCTTCAAATAAATATATCGAAAATATACATTTTATATTATAAATAAGTAAATCAATAGAGAAAAACCTTGCATCAACTCAAATATCAATAAAATATATAAATTATTTGCCAGGATACGGATTTGCCACCATAAGCAAGATGTTAATGTTTTATTTCGATTTTAAAACTTTCATAAAATGTTATGCATAAAAAACGTTATGTTTTAATATGTAGTAACCCCTTATGTTAATACACTACAAGACAATTCATACAGCTAACCAGTCTGCCTACTTTATTGTAACGCTGATTTCTGCTATAAAACCGGCAAAATTGAAATTAATGAAACAATGCGGCTAATTTATATTGTTTTATATTTAATAATAATAAATACAGGCATAGAAACCGCACCATTGTGTATTCGACAGCAAAAAATCTATAACTAATTGATACGATATACCTACAAATTAAAGTGTAAATTATCGAAATGTATGTTATGACATTGCACTCTGCAATCACTAGTTCCTTCTGTCAAAAAACGGTTAACCTAGTGGACAGTATATTTATACCCCCTTACTAATAAACGTATTATATCAGATGAATAGTTACACCCCGATTTCTCTCTTTCAGTCGTCAGTAATTTGACTTTCGAAAGAAGACAAAGCGTTGTGTAACTATAGGTACAGACGCTATACAACGTTTATTAGTAAGGGGGAGCTTATAATACAGACATATCCGGCCATTCATCTTCGTTAAATATTTTGCATTCACGCATATAATTTTATAGCATAACCATCAAAATAATGTTACTTTCAAAATATTTATGTCTTGTATCATCATGTTCATATTTAAAGGGGTCGTTTACATATCGCAGATGTTCGTTCGACCCATGCCATTTTAATACCGGTGAAGGTACGAAAATAAAAACCACTTGCTTACGGAAACTAAATAAAAAACGAATGTGTTTAAAACCCAGCTTAAAGATAGATAGATAGAATACATTTTTGTCTGTCTATCCGACTGTTTGTTCCGGTTAATCTCCGAAATGGCTAAATCTAAATTTATGAAATTTTTTATGGGATACATTTAACCACTTTTACCTTTTATCGACATAAAATCTTCGTAGGGTGACACAATGGGCGCTCTTATCGCTGAAAGGGAGCTTATAGCTGGGTTTAGTCCCGAAAGGTAATAATTTGTCTGTAATTGGGGGAAATTAAAGTCTATGGCGCCATTGTCCTTATTTTCCTCTTATTACTCAGTGTTAATGTCGAAATCTAGCCAAATTATAAGCAGAAATTGAAATACTGAATTCCTTAGGACATTTTTAACTTTAAATCAACCATACCTGTTAAATCATTGAAATATTAACCTTTTATAAAACAATTTTTAATATCATCGTCTGGATTACATGGGACTTAAACAAAACTGGCGAACTGTGGGTGGACTAAGACTGCGTTTCCACTAGAGATGAGCTAGGATGCGTAGCGAGGAATGTGTGTAAAATTAACCAATAACAACGCTAACTTAGTTCAAGCTATGAAAATGAAACGATGTTATTGGTTTGTTCCACACATCCTTCGCTACGCATCCTCGCACATCTCTGGTGGAAACGCAGTCTAAGAGTACACCTCTGCATAACCCCTTCGAGATTATAGGCGTGATGTTATGTTATGTTGTGTAATTACAATCATAAGAAAACTACCCGAAAGTCGCAGAAAGTAATCAACTTAATTAATAAACAAAAGTAAGCCTGAAGCTTGAAAAAATAATACAAACGAGGTCAGTGTGTATCGATCTGCACCGGTCAGGGTGCTTACTCTGGAATATAATTCCCATAGATCGACATTGGTCAAATGAGTCCAGCCAATCCCAGATGTTTGACTAACAATTCCAATGTCGATCTATCGGAATTATATTCGAGAGTAAGCACCCAGTTCTTTAATATTAATTATCCATAAAAAAAACGAGACTTGCACTTATAGGCCATTGGCTATCTAATCGATCATCATCATCTGCCTAGCCTTTTCCCAACTATGTTGGGGTCGGCTTCCAGTCTAACCGGATGCAGCTGAGTACTAGTATTTTACATGGAGCGACTGCCTATCTGACTTCCACAACCCAGTTACTAGATAATACGAAACCCCTTGGTAAGACTGGTTGTCAGATTTTCGAGCTTCTGACGACCCGTAGATTCACGAATGACAACCGGTACCAACGGCTTAACGTGCTTTCCGAGGCACGGAGGTACGGGTTCTTGGTATGTAAAGATGGTCACCCATCCACGGCAAGCGCAGCTTAACCTGATCGATTGACCCGTGCGACTGTTATTACTTAGCCACAAGCCCCTACTCGATGTTGGTTTGTAATTAATAATTTATTGTCGTCTTATGGAAAACGTCGTGAGGAAACCGGCATGTCCTTGAACCAAAAAATGTAATATTAAAAAAATCGATGACGTGACATAATTATGACAAAGCCAACCCGCACTGAGCCCGCGGATTACGGCCCACTCCCTCTCACTGATAGGAGGCCTGTGTCCCAGCAGTGGGAACTGGGAGGGGTTCGTGGTTAAATAATAACAGCCTCATGGGTGAATCGAGGGTTAAGCTACGCTTGCCGCGATCAGTTCGTGGATGGGTGACCATTGATTACATATCCCCCGCTGTGCCTCGGAAAGCACGTTAATCCATTGGTTCCGGCTTGTCATTGGTAGATCTTTGACAGTCGTTACGGGTAGTCATAAGCCCGAAAGTCTTACCAAGGGATGTTGTAAAATACGGCCAGAGTTACTTTTAAATTTTTAATATCAGTAGGTATAGATTGAGATTGGCTCGTCGTTGGATTGAATCGTTACGGTTAGTCAGAAGCCCGAAAGTCGGACAACCAGTCTTACCGAGGGGTATCGTATTACCCAGGCTTTTAAAAAATGGAGGTTACAAAGTTGTTTTCTTTACGATAGGGTAAGTTAGGGGGAGCTAGTACCATAAAACGTTTAAGGTGCATATTTTAAGACTTGGACAAACAGAAGGTTAACTGACCTTACCTTTTTTTTAATACCTTTATTTATTTAGTAAAACATGAACAACATTACAGACCAAGATCCAAGTTATTGCACAGTATTTTTTTTTTGTCAACGTGTACTAACAAAATACAAAATGGTCTAAAAATTTTCAGTCTACAAGAAGGCCTTCAACATTCTCACAGTCACAAAATATAAAATAATCTATCTATATAATAGATAGATTATGTATCTTATAGATTCTATAAGATAAAACAATAAAAAAGCTATATAACATGATCGCCATTACAACTGTAACAAATCTGAATTAATATTCTGACCACAAATCTACTAAGGGATTTAAAATTAGAATTGTAAGGTACATAATGGTAAATAATGTTAAATAATCAGAAAGCGATGTCAAAAAAGTGATTAAAAAAAAATTAACACACCATACGTCAATCCATCTCGCGCCAATCAAATCACAATCCTAAGGTGGTTTTGTTGTATTTATACCATTAAACGAATTTTCTTTCTTACCTAGAAAGTTTTCTCAAGCAAAGTGCTTGGAGTGGATTCACTCGTCAATAGTGCTTACCACTCACCACTGCGGGATACCTTTAAAATATAGATATAGTCTTCTCTCGACGGTAATTTAATGTGCAAGTGACCCCGAACTTAAATTCTGTATTATTCTTCCTTTTGAGTCACACAAACCACATGCAACTAGATTGTCTGAATACTAAAATTTGTTTGTAAACATCCTATTTGCCTTACCGCATGGTAACGAGCACACACCTACAGTTATACAAATGTACATGTTACGGAAATAGCAAGTACATACGTCAGAGAATCCTTGTATGTTGTACCGTAAAATTTATTGATAGTGCCCTTACGTTCCGTTCGAACGTAGCTGTAGTACTACTGAGTCACATGCCACGTGCGAGCGTGTGTTTGTAAACAGCGTCACGGCGTGTAGCGTGATTGATAACTGTTCACGTTTTATGATGTTATACGTATTGGAATCATTGCTTGGTTTTGCTGTGTTAACGTGGCATGTGACAAGGTGGTTGTGTTAAAAAATATGCTTACGAAAATATCTATGCGCTATTTATCAGTCGTCGAAAATAACGTCTGGACAATATGTATAGTATAGTGGGCGTTGTGTTAACCAATCTTACAAATTCACATAATGAATAACATCCATTTGCCATGGTCAAAGGAACTACAAAACGCTGCGCGGTACGATATCCATAGTTTGCTTATTTCGTGTCTTTAAAATACATACATGCGCCGGTTGTGGTCATTTCGCACTTAATGCCATCTCAATACATAACAAAAACGCATAACTATAAGATACCATTATTCGTACCATACCAAATAAAAATATTTACGTGTCCTTATTTCTTTCTGCAGATAACGAACTAGGCAGCCAGTCTGCGGTCAATCTGACGTTCAGTAGGCACGTCGGATTGACCGTACATCGGATCTCCAGCCTGGTTGCCTAGAGTGTTTACAAATGTATGAAATTATAAAAAAAAACTTGTGTCCTGTTGAAAGAATACACGATTTGAAAATATTTCAGGTATTTATGTAATCTGACGTTTTCATGACGCTGTTTTTTCGAAGTAAGCTTAGTTTGTGGTGTGTTTCTTGCAGAAGTAGTGGAGAATGGTCCGGTGTCGACTACACCCGCGCACACAACCACGCATCTACCGCCTGCGCCCGCGCAATCAACGCCAGTAAGTACTAGAATCTAACTAGATATCTAAATTCTAATACTCTCTATTCTAACCGTCTTCTTAAAAATGCTGAAAAGTTAAAGTTACGCCAAATTGAAGCCTCTGAAAATGTAAGGTAAATTCTGAAGTTTATACCAAGTCTGTGTTGTTTATTACTATGGGGCTAAATGTCTTAGAAGTATAAATGTTTGTCTTATCTAAAATGTTCTAAGTAGGTATTCTAGCTAACTTGTCTTTTTTATATGCACATGTTACTGTGGCTTATTTTCATTCTTTGAAATTTTTTGCAATTAAATTCTTCATGCCTTTCAACAAATTTTTACGGAGCGATAAGATAAACTTAGCAACATTTTCATTTTTTATGTAGAACTAGATTTATTTCGTGCACTAATAGAGTGTTTCCTTCGACAGACGTCAAAGAGTTCGTCAGTCCCGCTTCTTGGGTCGAGCGCGAGTGCGAGCGAAACAGCGGCGTCGCCGCTCACCGTCAACGGGCCCAGCCAGCCGCAGCATCACACGCCGCAACATGTGGCCAACAAGTACGTACTTACAATACAAACTATATTATACCTTTTAAAGTTCCGTCCCGATTCACTCCTGCATCCCTGCAACCGTTTTTGACTGTTTGACGGTACTTAAAAAAACAGTTACAAATCAGTAAATGCATTTAACTCTAAACTTATTTAAAACTTAATTTTGCCTCTGTCATCTTCAAACGATTGAGAGAAATAAAACGATGTTTTAAACTCGTTTAGCGCTAAATGCATTTAGTGATTTGTCGTGCAAGTGGGTCTAAGTGTGTTTAAGCCAGCAATGCTTCCTAAATTACGTTGCGCTTTTTTTTTTTTAGAAAACAAGGACGCATATTTTTGGCATGTGTGTCGCTAAAAAACAATTGTAAAAAAAATATGTTATCGTGATTAAATCTTATTATGTCCATAAAAACTTGTCATTAGTAAATACTCTCTTTGTTCTTATTTTCCTAATATCAATCAAAACACAATGGAGTAACACAATTTTATTATTGGTGTTAATAAGACAAAGTTAAAACGTTACGAGGATATCAAAGTAATTGTCAAATAAAATGTTTGTAGGCTCGGATCACCAAGCTTTGTAGACAAATCGCCAATCCTTGTTATTCGCGAAACAGGCGTCTCTATTTATATTTAGGTCAGGAACGGTAAAGTGTGTCGCAGGTGCCGTAAATAGGTCACTAGGGTATAGTAAAGGGTTGGTGTAACAATTTTTGTGTATTTTAGGAAGACTTCAAGCTATGCTAATTTTCTTTCTTTATATTATTTGCAAATAAACTTATTCTCTTTCTTTCCTCAAAATTTTGAGAAAGAATTTCAGAAATTAGCCATTATCACAACTAAAAGAAATCTATATCTATATAAAACAAAGTCGGGTTTAGTTACACCATTTATAACTCAAGAACGGCTGGACCGATTTTTATTATGTTAGATTTGTTAGATTTTTCTCCGCCACGAATAGCAGAATAACTTAAAACCTGGGAAAAATTCACAAAAAAAAAATTATGAAGATAATTAATTTTCTAATACATTTAGGCGGTAAGAAGTTCGCCGGGTCAGCTAGTGGGTAAATAAGCTATGATCGTTTCTGGGGTAATTGAGCAGTTTTGGTACTATATGTATAAGCGTAGTTTTTTTTTTTATATAAAAAAAGTATTATGTCTCATCCATACTAATATTATAAATTCGAAAGTAACTCTCTCTGTCTGTCTGTCTGTATGTTACCTTTTCACGCCTAAACCACTGAACGGATTTCGATATTTGGCAGAGAGATAGATTGCATCCCGGGGAAGGACATAGGATCGTTTTTACCGACATAACTCGCGGGCGAAGCCGCGGGCGGAAGCTAGTTTTCTATAAATCACGCGCGACACATCGTGGATGAAAAACAATCTACTTACAAACCCGTACTGAATACTTGAAATGCGTCTTGCCGTCCTGTTCACACCGGCAAAGCTGTGAAACTGGACCGTTCCCTGGAACCGGGTCGCACAGTGAACCGGTCCGGTTATATTTAGGTCAAGAGTAACAAGGTCATTAGGTCAGACAGAACAGAGGTCAGGTAGAATAGGATCAAGTGCTAGCCCATAGACAAACATACTGGCTTTATAAATATAATGATACTTGTCATTTTATATGTAGTTTATTTACATGCAAGTTAGGCTTCTGATGGAATAGGCTGTGATACTAGAATAGAGTGTTAACTTTTAAACTGCAATTTATTTTTTAATATATTATTTAGATATTTTTTTCAAATACGACTTAATGCACAAAAGCATCTGTTGCTTATTTTTTTATAAAAATAATGTTACAATTAATTAAAGATTTCCCAAGACGAAAACATATAATATCTTTGATATACGGCAAAATAACCTCTTCTGGTAAGAATGAACAACAAATTGCGATCACAAGCATAGTGTTTGCGATACTTCTTTTCCATTCATTGGTATAAGGATCTTTATGTTCAGCCATTAATGCATTGACTGCCAACGTGGTGACCGGTGACCGCGAACAATAGATTTTCTTTTGTGTCTGTTGCCTGGCAGCCAACGTGTTAACTGTTCATCATTCATGCTTAGCTGTTTTGTTGTCAACAATGTCAGTAACCATGGGATCTCTTAATCTTAAGTAGTAGGCTGAGGTGTACCTTTGGTACACCCACATTTTGAAGAAGTCACTAGCTTCTAAAATACAGGTACTATAGCCTAGCTCTGGAGTCAGGGTATGAAATTTTTATGTAACCCAGTTTATGCCAAAAAAGAATGTATTGTAAATTTGTAACTCATTACTTACTACATCTCTGTTCATGGTATTTGCAGTGGTCGCGTAAGCGAAGCATCGAGCGCGGCCGCCCTGAGCGCAGGCAGCGCGCCCGCCAGCGCGGCCGGCACCGCGTCGCTCAAGAGCATGGCGCAGGAAGCCGTGCAGCGCGCGGGGCTGGACCAGGCACACCAACAGGTACACACACCGCACATCTCAATACTTTACATGCTTATGTCTCCTGAACGTGATGTACTTGCGAGTAGCCGCTAAAAGAGCGTCCATTATTGTTGACGGTACTACAGTCAGTCGCAGTATTTGACTTTTAATCGCACATAACTACACACATAAACGGACGAGCCATCCATCTTCAGAACCTTAAAACTTGACACTAGATTTACCTCAGACCTTGAATAGATTGTCAACATGTTTTTAGGCAATTCAATTTATCAAAAGACAGTCTGTGATTTACGGAGTTATTACAAACTAACTTCCGCCCGCAGCTTCGCCCACGAGGTATGTCGATAAAAACTATCCTATGTCCTTCCCCGAGATGCAATTTATCTCTGCCGAATTTTATCGAAATCCGTTCAGTGGCTTAGGCATGAAAAGGTAACATACAGACAGAGTTACTTTCGAATTTATAATATTAGTATGGATAAGATGCTAATATGGTTATTGTTTATGTTTCAGAACCTAAGACGAGGGGTCCCCCTGGCGCAAGCGCACATTCCTCCGTTATTGGGCGTCGCACCGCTAGGCCCATTACCACTTAACTCTGTAAGAATAACTTGGTTTATTTGCTTTTACAACTTTATTTACAGAATCAAGTATAAAACCCACACGCACAGTAAGAACAGGAGTAAATGCAGTGCACTCACATTGCAAATGGGTGTATTTGAGTCCCAAATACAAAAAAAAGTGATTACCCCAGGACGAGCTTGTGGCAAGTTAAGAGAAAAATCCAGAAAAAAAGGCAAGTAAACTCGAACACAGACTGAAGGAAATATAAATTTAAAAGCACGGAAGTAGTCGGTGACAGCAAGGAATCAAATCTACAATGCGTTTAACCAACTATGGCGATTGATATATTACATACCATCACGCCTAGTTTCACCGAAAGGTAGAACAGAGGGTGCACTTCACACACATTTCGCAAGTTATGCTTAAGTCCTATGTAATAGGGAGCGAGCCTATTGCCTTCAACTGGGCACAAATCCAGGCTGCCACACACATTATTACATTAATTTACGAGAAAACTAACCATATCATCAAAAACATCGTTCACAGACCAGGTCTTAGCTACCGGAAGCTAAACCTTAGCCTTATCAAATTAATGATACTGATATATTTGCAGGAACATCAGCTACAATTCCAAATGTTGGAATCGTCGTTCTACCATATGCCGCACCCGTCCGACTCGGAAAGAACGAGGGTATATCTCCCGCGAAATATATGCCCTACGCCTATATATTACAACCAGGTTAGTGCATAACTTTGTTTATTAAATCTCAACATATTATAAATTAACTTCTCTTTTCGTGTCTGTGTGACTGCGTTATCCTTCTAAACTACGCAACGGATCTTGATCTGGTTTTCACCATCTTAATTTAGAAAATTTATATGTGTAATAGATTAATATTGAAGTTACATATTATAATAAACTAGATGCTGCCCGCGACTTCGTCCGCGTTAAATTTCTTGTTCCCCCAACCCACCCAAAGATTTTTTCAAATCCGACTAGAGTTTAGCGCCTTCAAACAAACAAAAAAACAAACCAACTCTTCAGCTTTATTATTAATATAGATAAATCTCGATGTTTTGTCAAGTCGTTAAAACCGTGCAAAGCAGGGGCTGGTCGCTAATCTGTTGTAAAGAAAGAAAATACATTTATTCAGCACAAACTAAAAGTCATTTTAATAACTTGACACAATAAATAAAAGTAATCGTACATACTTAACTCCTTTTAAAATATTCTCGCTTATATGCCATCAACGCGGCGCATTATTCCAATGAAATGTCGCGGATATATTTTTTTCTACTCTTACTAAAACTGAAACATTTTGTCACGTTTGATTGTTTGATTTTACTATTAAGCTTAGACAAAAGAAGTGATTAAGTATACGCCCTTTGGAGCGAGCTATGCTCGGAGCCTCTCTGAAGGATAAAATCAGGAATTATATTATCCGCAAAAGAACTGGATTTACCGACATAGCTTGCAGAGTAAGCAAACTGAAGTGGCAGTAGGCTGGTCATGTTTGTCAAAGGACCGATGGCTGGTGGAGCAGACGAGCCCTGCAGTGGAGACCGCGTATCGGCAAGCTTGGTGTGTGCGGCCCCCCAGGAAGGTGGCTGAGACAGACTGGATATTGAAGGCGACGAGGACACGGTGTTGTGCCGCAGCCTGGGAGAGGCCTATGTTCAGCAGTGGACTTCGATAGGCTGAGTTGATTGATTGATACGCCCTAGTGATACAGTCAACTGGACGTCTTACCTTTAATTCTTAACAGTAAGAATTATTCAAATGTTGGCTGTGCAACTGAAATTTCTACAAATTACGGCTATAAAATAATCAAAAAGTCTAGCCGAGCCTAAATAACTTTCTGTAATGTATAAGGTAATCAAGAGTATTCTATTCTAGTGACATGCAAGTCCATTTGTATTAACATCATGCGTTGCTGTTTCCAGGTGCTACTCCCGCACTCCGACTCCGTGGAATTCTTCCAGCGGCTGTCGACAGAGACGTTGTTCTTTGTGTTCTACTACATGGAGGGCACGAAGGCGCAGTACCTGGCCGCCAAGGCGCTCAAGAAGCAGAGCTGGCGCTTTCACACCAAGTACATGATGTGGTTCCAGAGGCATGAGGAGCCCAAGGTCATCAATGAGGAGTATGAACAGGTAACTACATCTTATGAACTGGTACAATTAATTATACTTAAGTGGTGGATTACGGCCCATCCCTCTTACAGAGATATAGGAACTTTCTCCATATTAGAGGCAAAATATTTGTGAAAAATCAACAGGATTTTTCACTATTGTTTTAGCAAGTTGTTACTGTAGCTTTATTTCGTGTCGTTGGTATTGAATACTGATGTATGAAATAATTGTATATTTCACAAAGCAAATTAGTTCTGATTTAACTGGATAACTTGTAATGTTGTGTGTATTATTCCAGGGCACATATATCTACTTTGACTACGAGAAGTGGGGCCAGCGCAAGAAGGAGGGCTTCACGTTCGAGTATAAGTACTTAGAGGATCGTGACTTGAACTGAGCGTGACAGTGTACAGTAGTGTCGCGCGCCGCTCGCCGCCGGGCTCGTGCCGGAGCCGGGCCGGACCGGGCCGGGCCGGGCCGGACCGGGCCGGACCGGGCCGGCCGGCGACTTCATTCCTTGTTGCAGTATTGTACTACAGTGCGTGATGCGTCTGTGATGGAACCTGAGCTAGTGTCGGAGCGCTGCCTTGCGCGCGAGGCTGTGTGCGCCGGAGTACCGACATGTTACTGATCTGAATACTTCAGCGTGACGTGTGACTCCGTGGATGATATTGAATGGCGTGTTGTCTGCTACATATTTTTTTGTGTGTGAGATTAGCCGTAGTGTATGGTGACAGTAAGCACGGGAGGCCTATTGCCCGGCAGTGGACACCTGTAGACTTAATACGACTTCTGTCAGTACTACCGACGACACACAGCTCTCGCGGGCGAGGGCTACTCGACGAGTGCGCTGCGTACATTAAGTAAATTCTAACTTAAACAATTTAGTGTATTTGAACATATTCTGGCAGTTTTGTAAAATGGAATAATTTGTGAGGACGAGAAGTCAGTTAGTATTGAAGCCGAAGTGTTTGTAAACTGTACACAAGAACGAACAAGCGAAAGATAACGTGAAGATTAGTTTCAGCCATACAAGGTTGTTAGTAGCGAAACATGTGATATTGTTATAGGAGCCCGGGCCGGCCTCGACTACCCGGACAGAACTCGGCGCGCGTGTAGCGGCAGGTCGCTCGCTGCGCGGAGCATTCCGATCAGTTGTCGCGCGATAGAGTAGTGTTGTGTTCTTACACGTCGCGCAGTGAGCGACCTAACACCCACGACCGACGACAGCTAATATGATGTAAATGTAAAATCTCCATTAAACGGCTAACGCACATTTTAATTGTAGTACTTTTATTGGAGCATTTTTAGGAGCGTATGGCTTTAATAATATTATTTAATGAAAATTAGCAGACGTATTGTTCTCCTGACTGTACGGACTGGCGAGATTTGTTAAAGGAAAGTCGATTCGAGGACGTCCCGGGTCATTTGTTTTTATAACTTGTGTATAGACATTGGAATAGTTTGAAATTATTTTAAGTGCTAACTCGTGCGCACCACGCTCTTTGTATTTGTGATCTTAATTTTTGTAGACTGATTAGTTTTCTTATAATTGTGATCAATGATGACAAGTGTCAGTGTTCTATGGAACTGATAGTTCCGCAGGGCATCAGGCGTGCGGGCGCGTGGTGCGCGCGGATAGATACCTAAATATAACTACAGTAAGGACCTCCAGTGTGATTTCATTAGTTTGCTAAGTAATACACTTTTTCACCTCTAAAATTATGTATATTTTATTAGTTAGTGCATTTAAATTTGAACAAAAGTTAAATTATGTAAGAGCATGCATGTCACACTGCCAATGTATTATATTATTGGATAGTTATACGATATATATATATATATATATATAAATTGTACTTATTTATTGTTTGTGATAAATTTATCGTGATGCACCGGCACCGCTTTGGTATGGAGGTGAAAGAGTATATTATGGAAGGTAACGTGAACGCGAACGCAATAGTGCTACTGCCAGATGAGTGAGTTCCACCAACCAACACGTCTTGTTTTCCATTGTTCGTCAGACCATAGTGTAATTTTGTATTTAAATATAAATCATAATAGTTGCACACGCGTCGCGCAGCTCAATTAGATGTGCGTTGGGCTGTGTCCGTGTTGGTTGCGCGAGTGGCCAGTCGGCCAGGCGGCCTGGCGCGTGGCGCAGTGTTCCAGGAGCGTGTGTAGTATGTTGTTGCGACTGCGAGCGACGCCGCGGCGAGTCCCTAGTTAAGCGGTAGGTAAGCGGTAACTGCGCGCGATCTCGTTTATTACGTGCGTAATGTTGATAGTTTTCACTTTTGTAAAAAGTCTATCGTGAGAGCAGATGAAATGTGGTAAATAATTTAAAAAATTATCTGTACAGTTCTATTTGTATAGAAATAATAAATAACAATTAAAAAAATTAAAACAACGTTGTGATTTCTTCCTAAACGCTTAGTTTTAAGTGCGTCGGTTTTTACAAGTGCGCGTGCGCCGAATTTAGTGCGCGACGCGATTTTCGCATTTCTTTTTCTTAATTTATTTTTATTGAAAGAAATGACTGTTTACTTTTAGAATAAACTGTAAGAAAGCATTGAAAACAATTTGTTTCGTTTGAGGATCGCTCTGATTCCCAGTACTGGTATGAAAATTATTTGGGCAAAATTTCCCATCCCGATACTGTTCAAACACGTTCGTGTTAGTTCAGGCTCGTGGTTGCTCACCCTGATGGGAAACCACATAAGATAACCGTCAGGTCTAACTTTCCCAAAGTAGGCTACTGCTGGTAGCTAGTGTTAATAATTGCCATTTAAAATAATCAATATCGAACAATTTAGAAAACAGTTACTTGATTACCTAGGCAGCTATAGCCAAAACGATGAAGGCAACTAATGACCGAGCGAGAGGCGAGTTCGTCCCTCCCGTTCAACCTCTTGTACAATTATATAGTTCAATAAAACCCGAATCGGAGTAGTGGCAAATTAGATTTAGCTAGATTATTTTGACTTTGTTTATGTATAGTTAGTAACAGAAGTCGCGGTCCTCAGTTAAATTAAAAAGTACCCATTGAAGTTTTACAACTCACACACACAACACTCGTCTCAAGTAAACAACCTTATCAGAAACTCCGTAGCTCAAAGTAACGTAATCACAATCTGGGTTCTGAAGTGAAGCGTTCTAGCCAGACCTGGAGAACCGATTCGCTGCCGTGGAAACCACAGAACGTCGACCAGGCGCTCGACCAAATGGTGGAAATCTTCAGGAAAAAAGGTACGCGATTTTGCAAAATGCAGTGTACGGGGCTACGGGCAAGAAGACCAAACTTTCGATAGAGACTGTAGCTTATGACGGAATGACGTGAAAAGTCACCTGTCACTTCGTCAGAATAACAGGCACTCAACAAGAAAATTAGAACATTGGTACAGCGCGACCTCCGACGCTCTAATACACGCTCTATAGAGGAAGTGATTGAGCAAAATCGGGGGCAAAACTGTTCGTCAAATCACTTGGTAACAGCCACCTGACGAAGTAACGACGGACTGAGGAAGAAGCCGAAGATCCTTTCCGAAGTCGAAAACTTCTACGGCCAATTGTACGCATCGTATGCATCTCGCCCTGATCCCGAAAATGAAGATTCCAGAGCCACCTTAACCGACTGACACGACCTGCCAGAAGTCAGCCAAGACGAAATCGAGGACAGCTTAAAAATGAAATAGCCCCCGGTGGGGACGAGATTACTAACGAGCTTCTGAAAGCAGGAGGAAGTCTTATACTGAAAGAGCTTCGGGAGCTGTTTAACTCGGTCCTATTCTGGGACAACTCCAGAAGGAGCGAAGCTCGAAGAAGCGTGGTCATTCTCTGCCTTAAAAAGGGTGCGCTGTTAAAGAATTACTGACCCATTTCGCTCCTAAGCCACGTATATCAGTTAAACGTTTTCAAGAGTCATCACAAAATGTCTAGCGCGAACACTTGCCGAATTTCAGCCACCAGAGCTGGCCGGATTTCGAGGATTCAGCACCATAAACCACATCCACACAGTGCAGCAAATTATACAGAAGTCCGAAGAGTATAATCGGCCCCTGTGTCTTGCGTTTGTGAAGAACTATCAGAAGGCTTTTGACTCTATCGAGCCCTGGTCTGTTTTGGAGTCTCTGCAACGATGCCAAGTCTACTGGCGATACATTCAAGTGCTGAGATGTCTTTATGAAACGCGACAATGAGCGGCCGAACTCGGGACCAAGCCAACTGAACATATCCCCCTGCGTTGAAGGTCGACACAACGGGGCGTAATTTCCCCGAAATTGTTCTCCAACGCATTGGAGGATCTGTTTAAGACGCTGAACTGGGAAAGACGCGGCATTAACATTAACGGGGAGTACATTTCACACTTGAGATTTTCAGATGACATCGTCATACTGGCTGAATCGCTGCAGGACTTGGCAGCAAAGCTTGGACGGCCTATTCTTCTGTAAGCATGGATGAACTTGGACAAACCCCACGTTATTTCAGTATGGTAAGAACAACTTTATGAAAGAGGCTTTTTTTTTTTTTTTTTTAAGGATGGGAAATCATCCAATGACCCCTCCCGCTCTGGGTGGAGCGGAAGGGAGTGTCAGACTCTTACTGACTAAAACCCATCCGTGTTCCTTCCTTAGCCCTTTATGTTCCGGGGCAGCGGTAACCCTTTCGGACAATCCCGCTGCCCCGGCAGGCTTCGGCCCTAACGGGCCCCTCCATGTCTGCTGACATCTCTTTGAGGCGCGCGTGGAACACATACGCTTGTCCGGCACGGGCCTGGTCCTGATCGGACGGCGAGCTACCCATTACTCGCCGTCCGCAGGCCCGCGCCTACGGTGGCCGGGAGTCGTCACGCGGCTCCCGACGCCCGGAGCGTCTACCGCGGCGGCTGGGACGGGCGGCCCTCTCGGCTCTCTCCCTCTCCCATCCCGCCACCTCCTTCGCTAGCATGACTGCTTCGCAGAAGGAGGTGATGAAAGAGGTTTACAGAAGAATTTAGCTGGGTTGGGCAGCGTTTGGGAAGCTTTGTCGCGTATTCCACAGAACCTAGTCTTCAATCAGTGCGTCCTGCGTAAAACGTAAGGTAAGACGCCCTCTGGCTAGGTGGAGCGACGATCTTCGCATGGTAGCTGGTAGCAGCTAGATGAGAGTTGCGGAGAATCGAGCTGAATGGTGTGCAATTGGAGAGGTCTATGTCCAGCAGTGGACTGCTGTAGGCTGATGATGATAATAGGGTTTCCTATGTATAATGTGACCTCGCTAGGAAAAAATAAAATACGTTTGAAAAATTTAAATCATTTATTTATCGTCTCCTCTTCTTGCCGCCATGTTTGATCTTGTTGTTGGGCTTGCCCTTGATGCGTCTGCGCACGCCGGTCGCCTCCTCCGTGTCGTCGTCAGAGTCGGCTCCGCGCTTCTTACCTTTGATGTTCTTTTTGTCTTCTAGCTCTTTCATTTCCTGTCAAAATTAGAATAAAAGTAGCCATTATGTATCAATAATGTATATTACAGGAATTTTGGAAAGGGCTTTGGAAGTCCGTGGCATACATACTGTGGCTACTGTCGCGCCATTTTGAAAATGGCGGTCAAGTAAGAGACCTATATAAATCAATAGCTAACATCGATGCAAACAGAAAACAAGACTAAACCCCGTAGTGTTAAGTTTCCGAGATCGATAATATCTTGGAAACGACCCCTTTCGAGTACTAGAAATGAGCACATTTTGTAGTACATCAAGTATAAAGGACAGCAAACCTTAACTGTAATCAAGTTACTACGTCAAACTGAAGCGAACGAAAATATGCTATGCTGTGCATCCAAATAGCGTCCACAAAAGATGATACTTCTTAGCGTGTCGATGGCAATCTAAATGGATTCGGCCCAAAATTCGGCTACGTGTTTGGCGCCATCGCTAACTTCCATCAGTGCCTTTAATGTTCAGACGATAGAACACGATATAAGTGTCCCATCGTTTGCGGAACAGCACCGCATCTGCATTCCACGGCGGAGTCTTCTACGAATCTTCTTCATCTCATCTCATCTGGACAGGTTTTCCTTGCTTCAGCCAACCTGGGTCAGGAGTCCGTTTAAAGACTTCCAGGTTAGCTAAGGCAACTCGTGTCCAGGTGGGAGATCCTCAACAAATGGAGCAAATGATATGCGTAAAGAAGCACTGTCTGTCTTGCTACAGCTTCAGTCTTTCTTTTGATGATACTAAAATGTAAGTGCGACCGACGGGCCCTAGGGCCGTATTAATGCCTCCATTTTTCTAGTGACAGAGAGACGGAGCTACAAAGGCCGATAGCACTATCCCGTTTTCGCAGTGGAATAATGATGGTGTTAATACTTTATAATAAGGCCCCTGGGCAGTCTATCTAGCTAGGTACAGTAGGCCGCACGTAACTGTCAACAAAAAGCGATACAAGTTGGACTCTTAATCTATTTAAACTCCATACTACGCTAGTCCAGCTCAAGGTGGAACTGCTACCAACGTGCGGTCGACTGTACCATACTGCTCACCGGCTAATATTTTCACAATACCGTGAGCCATGTCTAGTCTACGAGGGAAAAAGAATACGTACGATCTTAGTAAGTCGCTGCGCTTCAGACACTCTTTCCTGCAGCACCATGACCTCGCTCTCCTCCGTCTTGTACATAGGGAGCTGTTTGCCGATCAGCTGCTCAATGCGCTGGTACAGCTCTACGTCGTACTGAAACGATATAGAGACGATTAGTAGACAATATGACGACGGAGTTTCCCGTAGTGGTACTTCATGACCAGTTAAGTCCCATGTAATAAATTTGGTCTTTGGTGGAAAGGCAGCCTAATAATGGCAATAGGGCAATAGCCTAGCAGGCTGCCTTTCCACCAAAGATATGTGAAGTACCTAAGAGCTAATACACGAGCGACACGCATCAAGAGGTAACTGCAGCCGCTGACTACATGCCGCTCGTGTATTTGAGCACCATACTCAAATACGCGACACGAAAAACTTTTAGCATCGTTAAACCCTTTTCCACCAAAGTTAACCCAGCTGTGCTATGATTTTTTTTTTAACTGCTAGTAAATTCATAAAAAGTGATTAACCAACATACCTGTGACACAAAAGTTATAGCCTTGCCAGCCCGCCCGGCTCGAGCAGTGCGTCCCACGCGATGTATGTAGTCCTTACTGTGCAGCGGTATGTCCAGGTTTATCACCACATCCACGTGTGGGATGTCCAGACCTCTGCGGTCGAAATATATTGCTTAGATTTCTACTGTAATGTTTTGCTGGCTATTGCTTTTTTACAATGGTGAAACGGAAATAAACGAGGACAGGTTCAGTGTGTACAAAAATTCATAGCCATGCTGAAAAATAGCAACCATAAAGGAATTATTTCTTTTTTCAGCTGTTGGATTAGAGAAATTTTATGATTCAGCGTTATGAGTTAATTTACCAGATCGTTTAGCATGTTGTTAGCGCACAAAACATATTCCTTTCCTCAGTCACTATTTATTTATTTATTAACATGTAATTGTATTTGTAATACTAATAAAAAGTCCTTGACATTCTGAGAGAACTTCAAAACGCAAGATAAGGCTACAAAAATGCGTCCAATGGCTTACTAACATGATACAAAATAGTTCCTGGAAAATCCAGCTGTCAGCAATATTTCAAAAACCACAAAGTACCAACTTACCTCGACGCAACATCAGTACAAATCAGCACCGAACGGCTTTTATTCTTAAACTTGTTCAGCGCGGCCAGTCGTTTGTTCTGCGACATCTGTCCGTGTAGAGGCACAGCCGCCAGCCCGAGGTTGCGCAGGAGTAGGGCGGTGCGCAATGCACCTGCGCACGTCGACACGAACACTATGAACGAGTTGCCTGACATCTCGTTTAGAATGTGGACGAGGTATACGTCCTGTGGAGTAGTGATTCGAAATGTTGTAGACAATAAAAACTAGCTCTTAATATTTCGTAATTTGTTATGGTGTTAAGTATCTATCTGTCTACATATAGGTGATTGTTGTCAGTAAATTGGCGGTATTTCCTTAACTTTTAGTGTCAACTAAGATAATTGGCTGTTGATATTTTGGTTTGTCAATCAATAAATTAAAATAAAGAACCTAGAGTTGCCAGAAGCTTTACTAATCTGAGATTTACAAGGCTTTCAAAATCAGGAAACTTTTAGGAATTTTAAGAGCTTTTGAAATGGCAAAGTATAAAGTAGACAAGTTTTCATATGACATCAACTTCTATGAACAAATTACCTAACTAATAATAATATCACCCTTATCCTTACCTTATACTTAACAGGAATAAACAGATAGTACTGCAGCAGTTTCTCAACAGTCTGGTACTTCGTAGACACCTCAACCTTCACTGGGTCCTGCAAGGAGGCCCGCTGTAGTTTCTGCACCTTCTTGGTCATGGTCGCTGAGAAGAGGTATGTCCGTCTCTCGCGAGGAATTACGCGCAGGATCTTGTCTACTTCCACTTCGAAGTCCATATTGAGGATGCGGTCAGCTTCGTCCATCACCTTTTGGAGAAGATTGAAAGTTTGTTTCGTGGTGAATTTGAAAGGAAGATTATTAGTTTACTGCCTTTTTTTTATGATGATCCGATAGTCATGGGTAGAGGCCATTGCCCAGCAGTGGGATGATGCAGGCTAACAGTAACAGTAAGATGATCCAAGGTTACTATACAAGGTTCCTACCATGATAATGGTAGGATCCTACCATCTAAGTTATTAAGTCACAAATCTCTAAGTTCTTCTTTTCATGATTTTTCCTGAGTATAGTAAACATAATTCCCATAGAATAGAATAGAATATTTATTTGCGTAAAACATGGTATATAAGGGTGTTAAATACAAATTGAGGCACAAACATGTTTAGCTAGGACAAAACATAGCATGCAAAATTTTAAAGCAAGTTAAGCATCAAAATCGTATTTTTTATCTATAAATTCTTTTAAACTATAAAAACTACACTCGAGTAACCACTTATGAAATTTAATTTTAAATAATTTTGTATTTAAAGCTTTGAAATGCCTTGGTATTTTATTATAAATGCACACACACATTGCCAAGCAGTTACTATTGTATTTAGACAGTCTAGGCAAATCATTCAACACCAGTTTATATGGATCTCGTCGGTTCCGAGGATTGACATCATTTGCAGTCTTAAATAGTTGCTTATGCATATGCAGACAGAAGAATTATCTACACCAACTGAACTAAGCTGCTGTTTTTAATGGATTGATTAATATTATGCTGAGCAAGATAGACCAACAGAAACCTAGATATATTTAAAATATATAAACCACTCACCAAAAACTTGAGCGCCTTTAAATTGAATCCTTTAGTATTCTCTAGATGATCCACAAGTCGTCCAGGAGTTGCGATGATGATGTGTGGCTTCTTGGACAGCATGAGGGACTGAGCCACCATGTCCATGCCTCCAACTATTACTGCAGACTTCACTCCTATGCTGGCACCTAATGGAAAATATTAAAAATTATATAAATTTAGTACAATTATTGCAATTTACTTTGTATCTCTGCAACATTAAATATCTGCCACTTATTTCACTCTCTCTGGAATTTAGTTAACAGATCCGTGCTGCCACTTTATTTTTATACAATTTTGTAGCCTGGTGACAGCCTGATCTGATAGAGGATTTTAAATGACTAAGTACATAAATATTAGAACAAATGCAACAAACCAAGTGCCTCAAACTGTTCTGATATCTGGAATGCTAATTCTCTGGTTGGTGTTAATACTAGAGCAAAGTATCGTTGTGGGTTCTCTAACAGTGCTTGTAAGATTGGAAGAGCAAAGGCACCAGTTTTGCCCGACCCAGTCTCGGCCAAACCAATTATGTCTTTGCCTTGTAATGCGACTGGTATTGATTCCTTCTGGATTTTTGACGGTTTCTTCCATTTTAACTCTTCACAAGCTTCGCATAAAACATCTACAACTCCCTGAAAATAGAAGGGTGTAATTTAATAACATAACCTCAATTTGAAACGTTTTTGCTAAATTATATTTAGTAAACATAACAGAGGGATAGGTGATAAGGGTTATTAGTTTAGATACTACAAATCTCGAATATTTTTAAGGTTTGTAGTGTGTTGTAAATAAATAACACATGGAAGTCGAATTTACCAAGTCTTTGAACGTCGTGTTATCTTCCTCGGCAATGTCTTCAATTATAGACTCTACTGGTTCCTCCTCTTTTTCTTCATTATCAGATTGCTGGCTATCATCATCACTGCTTTCATTCTCTATATTAGAAGTCATTTTCGATATTTAATAAACTTTGCACGATAGAAACATGTGTATTATTATGCCAAAACGACCTGTCAAACAGAAATGTCAAAGGTGGTAGGTTCAAAAACCAGAAGGAAAGGAAAAACGAAGAGCTAATTTACTTGATCTATGTAACCATTTTTCATATTACAAAACATCATTGTTATGAGCACTGTATGTATTTGGTACTTGTAAACCTGGGGGCTTACCATGACCTTATCTCAAAAACTATATTACTAGCTCCATGTATACAAAAAAATTAAATAATACTAGAGAGAAAAGGATCAATTTTGGGTTTCGAACGAAGCCTGTTCGGTGCATTCGTTCAAATATTCGACCAAACAATATCCGTAAAACTCTAAATAAGTTCTACATTCTACAACAATGATTTGAAAAGTCATTGTTCTACAAGCTTTATTTTTAATACGAAGTATATTACGAAGTTTATTATGTGATCAAAACTATTTATACATTCATGACATTTCGATAAAAATATATTGAGAAACGATGTATTCGAACGCATCAATAAACAGCTAAGCGTCGTGTTTTTGAGGTTATCCGTCAGTTGTTATTATTGTATAATTCCAAAAATTTTGCAAGTAATACTGGAAAAGTGACGATAAATAATGGCAAAGCATCATCCAGATCTTATTTTCTGTAGAAAACAACCTGGTGTGGGTAAGTAGAACTACTCTGAATCGGAAATGATAACCAACGTTCAATGTTTGATTTCATGCTATTTGTTTTAGCTATTGGCCGTCTGTGTGAGAAATGTGACGGTAAATGCGTGATATGTGACTCCTACGTACGTCCCTGCACCCTGGTGAGGATATGCGACGAATGTAACTACGGGTCTTATCAGGGTCGATGTGTGATTTGCGGCGGGCCTGGTGTTTCCGACGCTTACTACTGTAAAGAATGCACGATACAGGAAAAAGACGTGAGTAATATTAGGAATTTTGTACCTACGACCTGCCTAATTGCTCTCTGCGATAGTTTGCTTGTACTGCATAATATCTTTGTTTCTTGTCTTGTTGCTTAGAAAAGTTTAGTCCAAGAATTTGGCTACAATCAACTGGTGTCATTAAAGATAAACTAAATTGATTTTTTCTTTGATTAAAGCAGCCACTTTTGTATGCCATATGATGCAATTTACCTGTATTTACATGTTTTATTAAGTGTGAAATTAATCATTGTTTAGTTTTGAGTGACATAAGACATTCTTGTTTTGTTACAGAGAGATGGTTGTCCAAAGATTGTGAACTTAGGTAGTTCAAAGACTGATCTGTTCTATGAAAGGAAAAAGTATGGGTTTAGAAGACATTAGCAGTAGTGGTACATTTAGGATAATATTATTGGTTTCTTTTGTATTTAATGTGTAAAGAAATTTTCTTGGTTTTAAGTTTAAGTGAAATTTAAACTGTATGCCCCATAAGTTGTAATTGTCATCATTCAGCTCTATTAGGTATAGTGCAGACCGAAGAGGAGCTCATAGGAAAGGATTTGTATGACATTGCATAATGAACCTTAGGTAAATGTGTTAAAGTGCAAACTAGTCTGCTCTAGGATAACTTAGAACCCTTTTTATATCTGCATCAATGTTGATACAATTTTCAACTTTATGACACTGAAAAAGAGTATTCATACCATCAATAAATCCTTTGCTCTGCAGTACTGTTTGGTCTGTGCGGGGCCCACATAAATAAAATTGGTGCCTATGGCATTTAATTATACTACACAATATAACTTAGTGACTGAAACAACAAATTAAATAATTTGTATAAGTAAGAACTTCAATAAAACACTTCCACACTCTCTTATTCTTTATTTTGTAACAACATTATATCTCTCAAGTTAATCTGTAATACTACTTAGCAATTTTATTTACATGGAAACTTGCTATATTACATGCTAAAAACTACAACTAATTCAATACCAAAATACAATATCTATTCTAAAACAATTTTTATTGTCTACTATATTTATTTAGCTTTCAATTATACTATGTAAAAGTACATAAAGGTTTCCTCACTGGATAATTATGCCATTAAATATTTAATTTTTACATCTTATTGGAGTTCATTGCTCAAATTATGTGCTTAGTGGTAGGAATTTCACTGCTTAGCTTTGCTTACTTGGCTACCCCACAAATTTAATTCAATCCAATCGCTGCCTAGCGACTTACTTTGGTTTGATACCTGTTACTTATATTGTCCCTATAAAACACATCACAATATTGTCCGAATTCACACATCTTTTACCAGTTCCAGCAATGAACTATAAAAATAAATAGCCCTTTAATCTTCGAGCCTTGATCCTAACAAAAGGAATAAAAGGTACAGTCAGTAAAATAAATTATGGAGCTGAGCTGACATGTTATACTCCCCTCCCTCGTACCCCGCGTCCTAATCAAAAGCGATCGTCGCGTTCAGTTGTCACTTTTTATTCGGAAAGATAGGATAGATTATAATTAATATTTCTGTTTGTGCAATGAAATGGAAAGTTGGGCTTCACAAATGTGAAGGGTAGGGAGGAACGCTGACTGACACCTAAGAAACAGGACATGTCCTAGTTTGGGTGTCAGGAGTTTCACACAATGTACATATACTTAGCCTATTAATATAAGGATTATAAGTACATAATGCATTGTTTACCCTTTTCTGTCTCCTTATTGTATTAGGATAATTAAATTAAATATTATTATTATATTATTAAAGTCAGAAGGCTCTCTGTCGGCGTGACCAAGTGTTCTAGTTCACCGAACAAAAAGTGACATGAACGCGACGATAGCTTTTGATTAGGTTGTGGCCTCCGAGTCTGTTTACCACTTAGAAGAGTCACGTCCTTTATCCAAAGGATTTTCAGGTAGGACTTTACGTTTGGCCTTTAGCCCTTAGCTAGAGCTTCTCGCACTGCCAATACTGGCTGCCGAATTTATTGGGTTGGTCCAAATGTTGGCGCCGGTGGAATTGGCGCCAGAGTATGTCGGCCGCGCCGGGATGATTGGTGAGCGAACACACACACTGCGAAATTAATAAAACGTTTATTAAAGGGTAGTTTGGACGACTTGGAGTAATTTAAAAATGAATCAGGCAAAAATCTGCTGTTTCCGAAACGTGATCCATAATTTTTCCATGAATGAGGAAATGCCAGAACTGCCTGAATTAAAGACGTCAACTTGGACATAGGCCTCCCTAGTGCCTGCCCCGATGATAATTATTATAAGTGTATTTTTAACCGACTTCTAAAAGGAGGAGGTTCTCAATTCGGATGTTTGTATTTTTTTTTTAATGTTTGTTCGCGCATAACTCCGTCGCTTGCGAACCGATTTGAAAAATTCTTTTTTTGTTGGAAAGTGTATACTTCCCAAATGGACCAATGATTTTTTTTTCGAAATCTGACAAGCTGTTTTTGAAAAATCAACAAAAATCTAAAAATTCAAAAGCAATATTTTGTAAAAGGTGATGAGCAGTTGACATTAGGCTAAACTAACTTAGATAAATTATAAACTCTCCCACTAAAAAGTAAAAAATAAAAACTTTTTTAAGTACAAAAAAAATACCGACGTCCAAAAAAAAATGAAGAGAAGTCTGTTGTTTTTTTTTGTAAAAGAGTTTTTTACTTTTAATATCATTGGCCTGCCCGCATCGTACGTTACGTACTTACTAGTTCCCAAAAAATTCCGCGACATGCAGTAGGTTGTCAAACCACAAATTGTTCCCCGAAACGTGTCCGTTTTGGCTAGGTCAGGGACTCAATTCTCCCAAGTTCGTGAGCAATCATGCCCACAACGGCTTGCTGTTCTGTCAAGCTATCTCTAAATAAAAGAATGGAAGATACCTAAAATTACTAAATCACACGTGGGATGGTGTAGTGCTGCAATTAACAGTTTAAATTATTTTTTAATCATGCTTAGATCAATTAAATCGATAAATTAAAAATTTAGAAATAATTTTGCGGTTCGGCGTGTTGTGTATCATGCATTGTATGTAACAGCCTTTTGGTTTGACTTTGTAACTGACCTCCCTTCGTTCTTGCTGGGGTATCAGCTGAATCCAAACAGAGTCCTAGGAACACCATCACAAATAAATAATTAGATTTCTAGGCATTCCAAAATAAAATCTTATATTAGTAGAATTTGCTTGGAACTCTGATATTATGTGACAAGCTTTATAAAATTCCAATTTCGATCCATTTTTTTTCGTATCGTCAGAGCATTCCATATTGGAGATGCTGACCAAATCTGAGGTTTATGAGAGCCATCGAGTGACTTGGGTAATATGAATACCTGCCATCTTTTCATCAAAAAGGAGGGTACCCATAAAAATATCCTCACGAAAAGAAAAGTCCTACATTTCGGTTTCTTCAACATTTTACGCAAGCATTCCTTAGGTAAGTAGGTATATATACTCCCCCTTTTCTCCACAGGTTCAAAATAGAACGATTTAGCAGTCCAATACATTGTTTTATCTACCTATACTCACGAGTTAACATCCTCCAGTTTCTTCAACAGCCTCTCGTTCTCCCTGTTCAGCATCTCCTGGTCTCTCAACAACGTGTCCCTGATTCCGAACAGTTCGCTGTTCTCGGTCCTCAAAGCGGAGTTCTCTTCCATGTGAAGTTGTACCAACTCCACAAGTTCAGATTGTGGGAGTTGGTATAACTTGTTTGGTTCTATTTGAGTTGGCGTTCGGCGATGGCCTTGGCCTGTGGGAGGGAAAAAACATAGGTAGTAAATATTATGCTTGATATCCTAAAAGAGGTAGTATGCTTTTGGAAGGTAGATTAAATGAGACTTCTATATGATCATCAAATCATCATTACACCAGATGTTGCGGGAGAGGGGCTCGTGGCTAGGTTAATAACAGCCGCACGGTTCGATCGATCAAGTTAAGCTACGCTTATCGCAGTTGGTCCGTGGACGGGTGGATCTTTACATATCGAGACCCCTTATCGTGCCTCGGAAAGGACGTTAAGCCGTTGGTCCCGACTGTCATTCGTGGATCTTTGACAGTTGTTACGGGTTGTCATAAGCCCGAAAGTCTGACAACCAGTCTAAACAAGGGGTTTCGTACCTATTACCCGGTAACGGGTTGTGGAGGTCAGATAGGCAGGCGCTCCATGTAAAGTACTGGTATTCAGCTCACAGCTGCATCCGGTTAGACTGGAAGCCGACCTCAACAAAATTGGGAAAAGGCTAGATAGATGATGATCAGATGTTGCGGGATATAGGCTTCTCCACCACGCTGTGCAGTTTGCTACAGTCTTGCGCTGCTTGCATCTTGTCGTTGCCGCGGTCTTCATTATGTTGTCCACCTTGTCCACCCTACTCACGCTGTGACTTTCGGTGCGCAGTTGCTCGGTTGAGCGTTCTCTGGGTACTGAATCAGAAAAGTTCCTTTACAAAATGACCATGTTACCGTAAGTGTCGTTGTAATCCGTCTGCACGTGTAGCGCTGTTCTCAGATGCTGGTTCTCTGCTTGCAAAGCTTCCACTTCCCTCTTCAAACTTAATATTAGGGCATCCCTTGCGTCCTGAAAACGTTATATATGTAGGTATAATCAATAATAATAAATTATCTGAACGATATAAAAGAAAGCATTATCCGCATAATGTTTTTACTGCTGGGACACAGGCCTCCTCTATGTGAGAGAGAGTGGGCCGTAATCCACCACGCGGGCCCAGTGCGGATTGGTAGATGTCACATGTCTTCGAATTTTTTGGTTCTAAGACATGCCGGTTTCCTCAAGATGTTTTCCTTCACCGCAACTGGACCACCATTGCTATCTACAGAAAGAAAAAGCTAACTAAACTACTGAAGAAGATATTAAAACTGTTGTACAAAATGTTTTGCTTACCATTTTGACGATAGGTTTTGTTTTGATCTTCTTGGCACGTGCCGCATATCGGAGTGTGTTGACCGTCTCGCAGAGATTTGATCTCGTTGGTGCTATACAGGCGATCTGTAAGATTAAAAACAAATCATGAAAAACAAAAAAAAAAAAAACAAATCATCCACATAGGTGAGGCTAGGTTTTCGATGTAGGACAAAAGCCTATCGATTGGTCTAGTTTTGATAAAACTTTAGTGGGTGTTATCCACAAAGTTTTGATAAATTTAAGATTATATATATAATAGTAAGTGTGGCAAAACATACCATAAGCGTGACTCCGTTTCCCGCGAGGCTGTCCGCTAAAAGTTTGGTAAGTTTGCTGTCCCGGTATGGTATGTGCCCTCGTTTCTTGCCATCACTCAGCTGTGCTATGCAATAACCTGTAAAAAACAACCAAGTTATTTATACGTATTATTAGGTCAATCATTTTGGTCAGTGATACCTATGTAGGAGGAGTATTCACAGCTGTCTGGCAAAGCTTTAAAAGTAACCACTTACCGAGCACCATTAGACTCCTATTAATATTATTAGCCTCCTCCAAAGTCTTCCCAGTACTATGCGTCCGTTTGGTCATCTCACTGCCCGCTAAATCCACAAAGTTGATCTTGCCGTGTGTGGAGCAGACGACGCCAGCGTCTTCGCGCAGATCTCGTCGCACGCGCACGCAGAGCAATGTGTGCGAGCGAGACGAGTTAGCGTTCATCGCGTGCGTTCCTACGGCGCGGTTGCGCATGCCTGGTAGAAGAGAAAAGCCGTTATTTCAAGCTAACCTCAGGTTCTTGTGTGGTGTATTGAGAAGTAAATTCGCTACCCAATTTATTTTCATGTTAGCCGTTGATTGGTTACCAAAATATTATTTAATAATTACCTACATACTTAGATTAAATGTCACTGGATATGATATTTTTTATTGAGATTTCGCTGTAGATAAACATGAATAATCTTTAACAAAACCTGGAAGTTTGAAGCTGGTGTTTATACCTAATAGGTTTTGAAGTTTAGGTACTTTATTGAGGAATCTCGCGGTTTCTTAAGGAGGTAGGACTAGTCTACTAAAATGAAAGAAAGTCGAGTACCTAGTCTGGAATCCAGAAAAGTTACTGTATCTTACCTTCTTCTAACACAGCAAACAAGTCATCAAGAGTTTCACAGTCCACCGTAAACTGATTCTCCACGTAGAAACTTCTGCTGTCCTTAGACCACCGCACCTGTAGCGGTTTCCTAGAATTGCCCGGGTTCAGGAGATCTATCACC
Organism: Gortyna flavago; assembly: GCA_963669345.1. Classification (NCBI taxonomy): domain Eukaryota; kingdom Metazoa; phylum Arthropoda; class Insecta; order Lepidoptera; family Noctuidae; genus Gortyna; species Gortyna flavago. The sequence continues at coordinate 2,443,909 of OY770139.1, forward strand.
TGTAAGAAAATAACTTTCGTAAGGGTGATTAAAAGATCATTGATACCTGAAGAAGGAGATAGGAAAAAGTGTTTCAGTCGATATCCGTGGGTTTCTTCTTAGACAAACGACGACGTTTCAAAATTGATTTGACGACACGGTTGGCGCAGTGGTTGAGCGATTGACTGCTGCGCAGCATGTCCCGGGTTCGATTCCCGCACGGAACAAATATTTGTACGACCTGCAAGTATTTGTTACGGGTCTGGGTGTTTTATCTATAATATGTATGTATTTACAAAAAAAATATGTATATAAGTAGTTTATCAGCCATGTCGTTACCATAACACAAGCATTAGGTTGCTTAGCTTGGGACTATATGGCGTTGTGTGGAATGTCCAAGGATATATTATAAAAAAAATAGTTAAGTAGGTACAGTTAAGATTTACACATTTTTGAAAAAAAAAAATAGAGTGATTAAAACTGGTCACATCAATTATATAGGGTACTCCAGCGTCCGTTTCAACTTTCTATTCTGTAATTTTCGTGGGTATTGGTTTGATCAAGCATTAGGTTAACTGCAACAGCCTCTCTCCCCTAGAAGCCGATCCTAACTCAATTCTGGAAAATAAGACACATTTAGGAGAAAAAAAATGACTTTCGGGTTCTCTTGGAACTTTTATGCAGTTCGACCACGAATGGCTTAAATGTGGACCCTGGAAAATATGCACTTAGTCTGCTTGTATGAAGCTAATGAAGCCATCCCCCAAGATCTATAGCTGTTTACATACCTTTTCATTGTATATTTCTAAGAAGGACGCCTTCAATATGAAGTGCGACTCTGGTTTGTCGCTGATCAGCCGGAAGAGATAGATGAAGGACCGGACCATCAGGCCGTGTTCCGGGTGGAAGGGACTGGCTCCACTTTCCACCTGTAGGACAAAATGAAGAGGGATTTGATTAGATTAGGGATTAGGTACCTACATTTGGTTTTTATTTTTTTATTGCCTTAATGGACGCATTCGCGATGGCTGAGCTTGGTGTCTTGGGTTCCATGCAAACTCCACAGGTCGGGCAGAGTGTTTGGGTTTTTTATTAGGAGTTTGTGCCCAAAAGCAGTAGGCTCACCACAGAGACCCTCTAAAGAAGAAAGAAAGAAAGAAAATACGTTTATTTGCGGCAAACATGACGCATAAAAAGAAAAAACAAACAAAATAACAATTTGGGAGAAAAAATTAGAGGGGTAATTTTAAGAACGTTCACAGTCTGCGGCGTACGGTGTACCTAATTGCGTAGTACACTTTTTAATGGGTTTAATTTTGACAGTTCAACAACACATTCATTGCGTTATTACGTTGTTCAGTCACATTTTTCGAACAAATGAAGCAATGGATTAGTAATATCCTTCAAAATGATTCAGATTGAGATTGATAGCCTAGTGTGATACGCAATTAACCCTGCTGATCTCAGTCTCAATCTGCCAAAAATACCTATCTCAAATTTCCCAACATTTTTTACTTTTTGACACTGATTGTCGCTGAGATGAGATTACGACTAGATTTTTAATGATTTTAATTATGAGAATTGGCCTTGTAACTGTCAATATGAGTCTGTTCTATACATAACTGTACAGAGCACTTTATAATACTGCCACACCTGCCAACTAATGGGCAAAACAAGTGTTTATTATTTTGTTGTTTTTCGATATGTCATATTTGTAGTGAAGCGACTACAATGTGTGAAAGAATGTGTCTAGTTGCAATGCGACATCATTAATTACACGTGTCATGACATCCACAGTCCACAGGGAGTGTCCACAGCCGAAACTCGATCGATATGTCGCAGCCAACTGGTTAAATTAGCCGTTCAGTTAACCGCCTAGCCTTTCAACTAAACGGCGGCCGTTCAACTAACGGCCTGAATGATATTCAATTACAGTTTAGGTTGTAAGTCTGTAACCAATCACGCGCGAGCCGAAATTGCACCCCGACCAAGTGGGTTAGGTTAGAACTGTGATCAACCGCGTGCGAGCCGAGGGAGGAAGCGAGGCGAGCACTACTTCTAAAGGCCAGGCAGTCAACTGAACGGCTAATTTAACCAGTTGGCTGCGACAGATACATGGCTTTTTTTTTAATGTCTAATTGATTTACAATACCTACAAGCTGCCACTTATATTGTTGCATTATGAGCGGTCATAAACAAAGTAAAATGCTGTAAACGCAAACTCTTACACTGGCACGAGACTGCTAATCAATTTCTAGTTGTTATGTATTAGGGGCAGTTAAGCAGATTGGGGGCCATTTGGGGTACCTACCTATAACTGACGTTATTTCATTTAAGGCCTTTAAAAAGAAACGCTTACCCTAGCACTTTTAATTTAAGCTTAGCTGGCTTCTAGTCGAACAAGATGTGTTTGATACAGGTTTTCAGTAACACCTAAATGAATTCTTAAATATAAGCACGTTAGAGGATTTTTAACGCTCAGTTCAGCGCCGAAAGTGGAAAAATCCGCAACGCGCTTAAAATTTTTATTCAGGCATTCATTTAGGTACTGCCTAGTAATAGTGAAAACGGACATACAGTAGGTTAATATTACCGGAAAAAATACAGAAAATACGAATACTAATAGGTATCCAAAGTTTCTGGTGACTTCTGTAGCGACAGTGATTCGGATGACGACGCTAGATAGGTACGGTTTCACATGTTGTAGGTAAATACGTAATGTAGGTACTTACTTATAACACTCCGATGCACATCAAATGATTGTCCAAATAAGGTCATAATATTATTTTATTTGTGATACACTTTCCTACTTACACGTGTATTCGTTAATTTTAATAACAATCCTTTTAAGCCTATTCAAATGTAATATGTGCGCATCGCGTGACATCACATGTTACGCGGCGTGATTACGATTTTAATTGTCGCTCGTTGTGACAAGCTTATTGTGTGACAGTGTAATGGTTTTTGTAAAATAAAATACCTAAGTAACTGGTTTCAAACCACGAAGTAAATATACCTACAGTTTAAAACAAGAGTATCTACCTATTAAGTATAAATTTATAACCATAGAAATTAGGCGGTTAAGTTCAAAATTGGTGTGGATGCTAATGACACTAATCTATCCTATCTAACTAGCCTGTACTGTCCCACTGCAGGGCAAAGGCCTCCCTTTCCCTTTTCCACACAATTCTGTCTATGACACTATTAAAAAAAAAAAAAAAAAAAATATTAGATGACTGCATCATTGATCTGTTTTACTTGTACTTACCTAAATGTAGTAGCAAGCGTCACCTGAGCATGGAGTCATGATGGGTTCGATCCCTGAATTGGCCAAAGTGTTAATAACATTAGGTTTATTCCCATATTCGAGTCCAGTTAATTTTATTGCAGGACTTAGATATAATTGCCGCGTTTTGGGTGCACGAACTCTTCTGCTTACCCCTTAATAATTTTCTAAGTTCATCGTTATTAAACAGACTTCTAACGACATGCATGTCGCGTGACGTTTTTTACGCCATTATTTTAGCGTGATTACGTTTATCGCTGGTTTGTTGTGAAGCTTTTCTGTGAATTTATGGATAACTTTTATTACTTTACCGATGTAATAAAAATTATGAAAGTGCTTCTAGTTTCGTTATCTACGTAAGTAATTGAAAGTTCTTAAAGAACTACCTATAACTGCTGTAGGTAAAGATGATTAGAAGAACGACAAACTAATTACGTAACTCACTATCAATCAGAATTTTAATTATTTTAAAAGTTATTGCTAATCCATTGCTTCATAATTGTGTTCGAAAACTGTGTCAGCTCAACAACGTGAATAACGCAATGAATGTTGTTGAACTGTCAAAATGACAGCCATTACTACTGCTTGTGTTACGCAATTACCCCGCTGATGTAGCCCAAAGTTTAAACGCTAAGTGAGTTTCAGGTACAACTTAAAACCCATCAACTATTGTAGGTACATCAAGCTACCCCAATCTGTCAAATTTTCCCAATTGAATAAGAACCTTATTCCTTTGTAATAAAGTTGAAAATCTATCAAATAAATTTGACAGATTGAGGTAGCTTGATGTGCTGGCCTCTGTACATTCCGATACACAAGTCTTTGTTAGGTATCATAAGCTTGGACTGAGTCGTAAACTCAAATAGCAGAAAATTTCCCACCTAGGTGGGTTAAGAGGCTAGAAATGTGCAATCCATATTGTTTTTCCAAGAATCACAGTGATTCTATGTCTAGGGCCAGAGTCGCCCTCTTCTATCTTTACAACTTAATAAAATATCCATCTTCGAATACTGCATAGTGCATATTAAATCATACTCGTGGAACTTTAACCTGACCACGAAGCTCTAGCAAAATGTGATGTCACAATCAATATCTAGCTATAGATATAACATAACATAGGTTAGCGGAGGTAGCTGCGGGATTGTCCGAAAGGGTTACCGCTACCCCGGAACATAAAGGGCTAAGGAAGGAACACTGATGGGTTTTAGTCAGTAAGAGTCTGACACTCGCACTCCATTCCCCTCCACCCAGAGCGGGAGGGGTCATTTGATGATTTCCCATCCTTATATAAAAAATAAAGGTTAGCAGAGGTGTACCTATAGTAAAACCACATTTCGCCAGTTACGTCCCATGGAATAGGGGGCGAACCTTTTGCCATCAACCGCCACCGCAACCTTTCCTCATGGAAAAAAAACCAGTGACACTTAACCCAACCTGGGAACATGTATAGATGACAAACCAAAATGTGCCCAGCACGCGACGGTTCGTCTACATGACAGACTTTGACGCCGAGGGCACGTTTTTGATTTTTTGACCTGTGGCGGTCAAAAGGTTAACGAGACCACCCGCAGAACATAAAAAAAAAGTTATACACCTAACTTTTAACCCTTCGTTACACGTACTTCGTGTAACGTGGATCAACGCGAGACAATGGCATTTTAAATGTTTCTCCAATAACGGCATTCAACAGGCTAAATAAAATGTAGGTACCTAATTAACTCACTGAAACAACATGGCAATTAAAATTCTACAAAATTAAACAGCACAGCTAAATTTTAAAAAGAAATGACCTACTACCCTCCTAATCACATTACATAAAAAATTCTACCGCAACGATTCCTGAAACCATAGATAGCCCGCTTATCTATGAATCTGTCACAATCATAACCCATCAATGCACCATACACACATACACATTTATCACGTATGCATACCTATACATCCTCATGTATGTATGTACGATCGATGGCCCTACGAGGTTGAAATCGACTGTCATTCGGAATTGCTGTTATTAACTCCGTTTCACACTGAATTGTAGGGAAAGGGGATGTTTTTTTTGTCATTTTATGAGCTGTTTTCCCTGATATTGGCTTTGAAAGGGAACTGTTGAATATTTTAAACAAAATATTTTCCATCACGAGATGGGTGAAGGCAGATTTTCCCCATGCAATATTTGGCGAGCCTATTGTCTTTATCACTCCACTACGGGGCAATTCTCAACCTGGGGATCAAACCCAGGACCCCATACTCAGCAGTCGACTAACGAGACAGTCAAGTCTTATTTCAAAAATTAAAAAAAGAAACGTAGAGCCGCAAAACATGAAACGCAATGGGACCTAAGGCGCTTTGATTAGACGGAGCAATTTTTCGACAACTGGCAACTCGCAACTACATATCTACGTTTTTATGACGTTTCTTTTGTTAAAGGAGAATCGGCAAAAAATTATGGAAGCTGGTCCTAGTAGCAATAACAACCACACATATGTTATTAGATAGGTATTTTATCATAATACATTAACTTCTTTGGCGGCTCATTTCAAGTCGCTGTGTGAAAAAAGTTATGGCGATGTTTCGTAGGACTGACCTAATAAAATTTCTTCTACCTATGCACAGCGCCTAAAGCACTGAAGATTCACTTACCAATCCCGGAGGTCCAGTCAAAGTGTGTGTTTTCCCGCTGCCAGTCTGACCGTAGCAGAAGGCAGTACAAGAGAACCCTTCCACCGCCATCTCTAACAGCCTCTTGACTCCAGAATATTCAAGAACGTCTTCCTGTAGACACAAAAATGAAATCTGTAATTCATTTCATACTAATTTATGCATTCTGTGCTTAGTGAAAAGTTTGAATATTCTGAGATAGAAAGCAACTCGAGCTGTCTGTATCCGTTGTCCATATCTTCTTTTTAGTGCGTCGATGGCAAATGTCGTCCGAAAACAGGTTAAATTTTTTGTTTGGCCCTTCCTCACGTGTGAGGTGACGCAAGATGAAAGGTGGGCCATATGGTGCGGAATAGCCAATCTTACAAGGAAATTTGATGGAAGAAAAGGTAACTTCTTCGAAGATTTTCTTTCAGACATAGCTATAGCTACGCACCTATTAGCCACACGATCAAATAGATAGCCCATAATAGTTACCTGTGTTGCCTCAGGTTCGAAAACGACATTGTAGGAGAAGACTTTCGCCTTCTGGCTGGGCGTGGTGTTGTGGCAGATCACCTGGCCTTTACCCGGAAACTCCACCATTAAGCGTTCCCCACACGAACGCTCCTTCTCGCTGATTGGACGCACTCTACGGAAAATATGGATAGGCCATAATACAAACTGAAACATTATGATCAGTTTTTTTGTAAATCGTGTTGTCATTCGGTCTTAGTTCAGGCGCTGGCCTGATGTTGTTACACATGTTCCTTACCAATTAACTAAGCGAATACACTTACAACCACCATGATTTCTTCTTCAGAAATTGTATAATCTTTTTTATGTAAATTACTTTTGCTTCCTTGAATAGACATTCCTAGTTAAATGGCTATTTTGGGCCTAAAAAACTAAACAACGTTGACTCGACTGATGCTAATCAGACAAATCAAGTAGTTACTTAAGAAAACTTTAAAACTAATGATTCGAACATTAAAAGCACATAGCTCAAACCGAAGGAAATTACGACAATATTTACAGGCCTATGATTAACACCCGAAATCTGGAATCTTAGACAAGTTTTGTACATTAGTTATCGAGTTTGGGAACATCGATCAATCGAGGGCGGAGTCGTCCTTTCAGTTTTTAAACTGATTGTGAGAAAAATATTCAAGGTCGTCGTTCTATGGCCTGTGTTTTTGGTTTGTTTTGTTTTCTAGTTTGGTATTTTTCATTGTTATTTTTAATGAGACTTTTTTTCCAATTTATCATTATTCTATATATAGTATTTAGTTATACATAAATTCACTTGTTTCCTGACCCATTTGAGACCTCAAGGTGCCAACACTGTCTTTTCATGTATATTTTATTCCTGCACTACCTTCTGTCCGCGACTTCGTCCGCGTGAAAATATATACTACCAGTAGTTGTGCCCCGTTATTTCGTTTTCGCATAGCGTTCTTTGACTTTTTTCTTTTTATTTGGCTCGATGTTAAATAGTTTATAGCCTTCCTCGAAAATTGGGCTATTAAATGCAAAAAGATTTTTTCAAATTGGACTGGTAGTTCTAGAGTTTGGTGTGTTCAAACAACCAAACTTTTCAGCTTTATTATTTGTTTATAAATTATATTTATACAAGGTTGAAAATAGTTTGTTCATAATTGAATACTGAATCGATTTCAGTAACTTTGAATATAGGTTTTTTTTTTTCAATATGTATTTTGCCATAATGGTAGACGATTGAGTCAAAGGAAATTAAATCTTATTTCAAGAACATAAGACTCAATTTTAAATGCATAAAGTAATGCAAGGGTCAATACGATTTTCTTAATAACAATTATTAGCTTTAAAGAATTAATGTTTTAGTAATTGTATTATACTTTTAAGTTAATACTCTAATTGGGGTGTATGAGGTCTTGCGTTACTTAATTATGTTACACGTTGTATAGGTGTTATTTTCAAGAGTAGATAAATAAGAAGGTTCTCGGTATATTAATTATAGACAAGGCGTATTTTAAAATTGAACAACGTCTCGGCAACAATAGGTCAACATGTTGTATCATTGCTTCGCTCCACACACTGCCAAGGTGTCATTCGAACGAGTACCTATCGATTTCTTTACAATCAAAGGAGCGTGTCAACAACCCAAATAAAATACCTACAGTTGTGTTCGATTAAAAGCATTGATAGATAACAGTGTTTTGCTGTTTGACTGGTAATTTATTTTATTAGCAGATTTGTTTGAATCGCCTCTCTAATAATGCATGTGCATTGGTTACTTAGTTAAAATTATTAAAATAGTTGACGCATTAAAAATTCTAGAATATTGTAGATTGTAATCAAAGCATTGACATCGACTCATCGTAATGCATCAACTTATTTGCATGGCAAAATATGGTGAAATGTGTAATTGCACAAGAATATTTTTACCACTTTTTGTAGTAATTCTGTAAATATATATTTTTTACGGCTGCGAATTATATTTTAATCAACGTACAACTTAATACTGACCAGCAAATTGCAAAAAACGTAAGAAAATTTGAATTTCGCGGGCTGCCTTAGCGCTTCCCCCTTAATCTCTTTTTTATACATTTAATCCTTTGATTGAAGCCGGTCGATGGCTTCAATAGAAGGATTGAACGTCGCTACAAATTCATTGAATTATTTTCGCGCGTACCTGCCTTATTTAAGTATATTATTTGTCGATTTATTCGTTTCTTATTTTTTTTTTATAAAAAAAGAGAGTAAATATAAGAGATTTCTGTGTCCGTTCACCTTTTATACCCTGTTTTTGTCCAGACGGTATAAAAAGTCAGCCATATCCTTTTAATCAAAAGGAAAACAATTTTTAATTGTGTAGGTTTGAAAAATTTTGCTCCAAATGTTGGACTCACCTCACAACGACGTTGACGTTGTCCTCATCAGCATTGAGAGTGGTGCTAGAACCTCGCGTGCTGACGCGATCCAAACTGCCTGTCCTGCTGCTGCCACTGTATTAATAAAACTGCTTAGGATTTAAGATGGAGAGGAGAAAGTGTTTGCGTGCCAAAAGTTAAGGCAGGTAGATTCAGAGATGGTCTTCATTATGGGTGTCAAACTTCCTATAAGACTCATGGCAGCAAAATTATCCACCTGCTTTGAAAGCGTAGTGAGCCGTCATTGTTTCGCCCATATGTAGGAAGGGGATTTGGGAGATGACAAAAATAATGAGCCTAGAATGAAGACAATGTATGTGCGATGTGTCGCGGAGTTCTTCGTGGCTGTAGAGGAATACGGCGGTCCCTAACCACAAACGGAACGCGAAAAAGAGCTACAGATTTAATAAGTTACAAAGGTTATTTTAAAACAAGACATATATGCTGGCATTTTCTTATCAGCTATGGGCGTTGTTTGGGGTTAAAGCTACCATTTCGAAATTTGAAAAGTCCTGACGTGATAAAAGTCCGGACATTTAACTTTTTAAGCTTTCTTTTTTCAGTCCTCCTAATTAAACTGTTTTCGAAAAAAAAGTCCGGGCATAATTATGACAAAGCCGGACACGAGTTGGAGCGCAGTTTTCGTTTGCTTAGAGGTATTTTTCCAACAGATACCTACTGCGTCTATTTTCATTAAAAGTCAAACAAATAGAATAAATCGTCTGTCATCATAGAAAATTGCTATTTTATGACCAGTAATATGCAAGGGTCGTTTGTTTAAAGTCCGGTTGACCTCGATATCAGTGTTTACGTCTATTAGATGGTCGAAGGGACAATTTTCTGTATAAATTGTCATAAAATACTTTGATGTTAGAATTTGCTCATTTGTTATGCATGAACGGTACTTTATAGTGCTGGTAGCATCGATTAGGTTGCGAACTCGTCGGTAATTTGACAAGATATTAACAGAATATTTTGAATATTTTAGTCGTAGGTCTAGATAAGTATATTTTCAAGCAACTGATTTTTTTAGAGTCCTTAAGGTCCTTAGGTACCTGGTCTACTAAAGGCTATTTTGCATTTATTGCATATTAAATCAAGATGAATTGGTACAAATAGCCGTAAAGAGACAGAAGTGGATGGAAAGAAGGGAGGCTTTGGCCCTGCAGTGAAAAAATGCAGGCTTACTTACCTAAAATAAATAATATTAATTGGTACAGTCGACTACACGTCAGTATAACAAAACCAGTAGGTTTTTTACATTTCTATGGTGTAAGCTCATAGTATTGAAACTCCCTAATACACTAAGCCAGATCTAGGTCAAAGTGTTACAACTGGCATGCGGTCGATTATACTTTATGACTCTTTTGGTAACTTTAACTCGAAGTTTATGAAAGTTGAAATCTCAATTTGGCTTTGCACTTTGCATATATTATAAAATCGCAGAAGGGTTCATGTCGAGAAAAATGTGGCATAAAACAGCACTTAATTTTATTAAGGCGGAGGTTTTTTGAAAATGGTCAAAAAGTTGTTTTTAAAGCAGTGTATCTTTTAAACCGTAAATAATTTTTACCAAAAAAAAAAAAACATATTTTCAAGTGTTATTTTAATACAGTGATGGAACTCAAATCACAATTAAACGTACATGAATACATCAAAAAAATCTTGAAATACACCTCTGACATTTCTTTAAAAGCAGTTTATCCCTTCATTAACAATTTTAATTATAATTAAAAATATACCATTAAATTGCTAATGCCAAACTGCATTCAGTGATGGATTATTTATTATTAAGTTGTTTCTAAATAGTTTGTAAATAGATGATTGTTTCATAGCAGCGTTGTGTCATCGCGCTTCTCTTTCTTATGTATGCAGTCCGATAGTGACCGCGCATTAGGTCATGTAGTCGTAATATCTCGTTAATTCTCATTATGTCTCTTGTAAATAATTGGTGCGGATTCTACTATAGGTACCCTGATGAGGCAAACTAAACAAGGCAATTCGTTCCTCCGTGAGTAATTTCTGAATTACTTTAGCATCAAACATAATCACTGCCGCATCGAATTTAATACTCCATAATTTTACCATAACTCTAAGGAAATGTATCGTCCAAGTGTTTCCGTTGCGTGGTAATCAGAGACCTCACGCCATCGCCGCCATTATGGATTATGGGTGACGGTTGACTTTAAAAAAGCGGTGGGTAGAAAAATAAAAAAGCTTATGTTTATTTTCTTGAAGAGAAGGGAAATGTTTATAGGAAAACGCATTAGTTTTATCTGATTTATTTTACTTAGGTAACATAACATCACGCCTGTACTTCCTAAAGAGTTAGGCAAAAGTGTAAGTACCTACCTATAGTACACTCACATGTCGCCAATTATGTATAAGTCCCGTGTAATAGGGGGCAAGCATATTAATTACCATCAACGGCACAAATTCTGACTGCTTGTTGCCACTGAGAAATTACTAACTAATGAAAAAAAACAATTACTTACACTTGGTCGGACCAGCTAAACGAGCCAGGGTACTAACTCTCGAATATAATTCCGATAGATCGACATTGGTCAAACGTCAGTTGGTTGAGTTAAACGTCAGGGATTGGCTAGACTCAGTGAGTCCAGCCAATCAATGACGTTTGACTGACAATTCCAATGTCGATCTATCGGAATTATATTCGAGAGTCAGTACCCAGGGAACTTATGCTCTGTTGTAGCGGTTGTGACCACAAGACCACCCGAGGCAGTCAGTGATATATTTCACTGTTTACAAAAACAAATTCTTCAACTTAATTACCAGCAACACTGCATCAATGAATAACAAAATACGTACTTAAAGCCACGACCATTAATTACAATTCTACCACAAACAAAAGCATAGCGTGATTCACATGAGGGCAGGAACACACTGTTCCCAGAAATGCTTTACCCAAAGTAGTTGAATATTCAAATGGTTTCGGTGGTGATTGACAGGTGCTACGCCATAGTTTATTACATTATTAAATGTCAAGAGCTCTCCTATTGACCGCTACCGCTGGCTATATTATCGAGGGTTTCGCTCTTTTCACTTTGATTGGGCGTTTCTAAGTAGTAGTATAATAGCAGTTTAATGTCGATTAGATTTAATGTTGGCTCGTGAATGTCAAGGTCGTTGATAACCTGTTAAAGTTCAATGCTGGATAGCATTAAACAACAGGCTATCAACGACCTTGGGTTTCCCTTAAAGCGGTCTTGGTGAGTTGGTTACTATAGATTGCGGGGATTGGGAGTTGTTTACCTAGGTACTTATCCCGTTCTTTCGTTGAGCTTTTGTTTTTAGCTGTATATTATATTCTGTGGCTGTATACATGTATAATTATCCTAATACCATTGCCTGACTAGTTAGTTTGGGACTTAAATGCGAGACCCTTAATTCTTGTCCTGATTACTAGGTGTTCGTGTGTATTTACTGATTTCGACAGATTCATGCACAAAGTAAAAATTGCAGTCGACTGCATCGACACCATGGCCTATCCTGCAGCAAGAGCGCTGGTCGGATGGCACGGCACGCTAGAATTAATGACATCATCCGTCGGGCCCTTGTCACCGCCAGGGAGCCAGCTGTTTTAGAACCCAATGGCTTGACACGCGACGATGGGAAGAAGCCAGGCGGAATGACCATAAAACCGAGGAAGTTAGTTAGGCCTTTGATGTGGGATGCAACCTGTGTCGACACTCTCGCGCAATCCCATCTTCCCAGCGCGGTGGGCTGTGCTGGGGTGGCTGCCGCAGGAGTAGAAAACCTCAAACGGCGGAAATATAAGAACCTTATTGGTAGCTATATGTTTGAGCCATTTGGGTTGAAACACTAGGACATTGAAGAGAATTCCTTTTAAGTAAAGGCTACTTTTTAATCTGATGGTAAGGTATTGCCTAGAAGTAACCTATATTCACTCAAAACTTGACGAATTCCAAGTTTATAGCCAGGTTTCAGGAAATAGTTAGTGGACCTTTTCTTAACTGCAGCGTCTGCAGTCACTCTTGTAATATAGATTTTCATTTTCAGTATTTACATATAAGTCAATAACATTTCAGAGTCGTTCTCATTCAAGGTTAATGATAGGTACTCGTGCAACTGATAATAATGGCTTTAATAAATTATTCAATCCGAAATTTTTACGTTATGGCGGCAAGAACGATACAAATTGATTAATTACGTTCGCCTTCATAAGGTCAGTTAGCATTGTTAGCTTCCATCTATTATTTGTGTTAGTGAAACAAACTGATTTGTTAGGAATAAGCCATTAAGATTGTGGGCGGGTTAAGTTTATTAGCTTGTAATGAAAGGTGTTTCGCAATAGTTCTAGTGATTCATACTTTTAGTTCCTTCAGGCCTAACTACATGTATAGAGTGTAGGTCTTTTGGCTGTTGCAGATGATGTCGCTTTTACGAAGGTTTGGAGAACGTGGACTTGTGCAACGATTTGGTAAAATCTAAATCTATTAAGCTAAATCTAAATCTTATTTTATTAAATATCTATTAATAAAATAAGTGAAGACTGGAAAAAGCTGGAGGAGGCGTTTATGTCGCAGAACACGCCGACAACTTAATGAAGAATGTAGCATATAATAATATTGTATATTGTATTTAAAAAGTTGGCAATAAAGGCTAATAAATAAATAAATCTATTAAGCATCATTGCCACATTCTATCTTAATATTATAAATGCGAAAGTGTGTTTGTTTGTTACGTTTTCATGCTAAAACGGGTGAACGATATTAATTATGACTGGATTAATTGTTATGAAATTTGACAGGTAGTTAAGCTGGGAACTGGAGAAAGACATAAGCTACTTTTGAAATTTGATTTGATATGATTATGAAGAAAATGAAGTCTAAGATGACGGCTATAGTTACATAAAAAGAAAAACCCGTGTACAGATAAGGTCACAGGCGGGTGATAATGACACATTATAACATTACGTAGCTTTCCTGGCCTTGGACCAAAAAAAACCGGGATATCACGAAAATCAAAAATCAATATATCTATTATAAACTTTTATATTTCGTTTTCATGAATGAAAGGGTAGGATCATTAGCAGCAGCAATTTGGATCAAGGTTTCACATATCAAAACTCCATTAACTTCTGAATGGACAGAGTTAGTGAAGTTAATATAGTTCGTTTAATTCGTTTATTGATACAGCAAGTGTAATTGCTAAAATGTACGTCATTTGTGCGGTTTGCGTCATTAAACCAAATCTTGTTTTTGTAGTACAGAATAGTGTAACAAACGAAACTTATTTGACATGCATATCTCTAAACGCACTCCGAAATGAGTTGTTAAGAAGTGTCATTTTACTGCAGCTAATTACAAGTCGGAGTATAGTTCCCTGTCCATCCAGCGGGGTAATTGCGTAACATACTATCAGTAGCAAGGGCTTTCAATTTGACAGTTCAACAACATTCATTGCGTTATATTATTACGTGGTTCTGCAGACAAAATTTTCGAACATATGAAGCAATGGATTAGAAGGTCCTTCAAATTGATTCAGATTGTGATTAAAAGTGTGTTAGATACGCAATTATTGTGCAGGTTTCGTTTTGTAGATATCGCTACTAACGATAAGTTGAGCTGTAAAATGAGCTTTATTACGACCACTATAAAGTATATTCTATCTATCTACTACTAATATTATTTCGACTTGAGAAAGTCCTGAAACATACGTAGGTAGATATCTAAGTTTCAAATACTAAAACAACATACAAGGAAGCTTGTAAAACTAAATTTTGATGAATACGAGCAAAAGATGGAAGGAGTGGAGGGAAGGCTTTTTTTACCCAGGAGTGGGACAGCGCAGGCAAGAAAAAAAAACGAGCTAAAGTAGGAAAAGTTTCATATAGGTACTTAATATAAAATATTTGTCTTTCAATCAAAATTTTAAGCCTGATGTCAAAGGTGTTTGAAACCACTTTAGACAATAAATTATTCAAAGAAAACAATATCTCAGCGTGTAAAACGTAGGGGTACTCGTTAACTCGTATAATAGAGGTGCTCCTTGATTACACGTTACAAAGTGTAAAGCAATTTCTAGGGATGAGGCCACATTGCGTGTTTCACCCCACTGCACTGTGATTCATTGAGCGAGGAGCGAAGGAAACTTGCTTACAGCCTAGTTTGTTACTCATGCTTCTAATCTTCGTGTTAAGTGGATAAGAGGAAATTGCGTAGGGTTCGTGAGGTCAGCCATTTATGCAGATTTTGTTCTGACTAATTCTGCGTAGGAGTTTATAGGTAATTTAATATGCCGAAGTGGATCCAAAAGTGCACGACTCCTAATGCTTATTTGATCGTTTTTAAACCATCCTAACTAATATTATAAATGCGAAAGTAAGTTTGTTTGTTACCTTAATACGCCTAAACCGCTGAACCAATAATCCTGAAATTTTGCATACACGGTGTCAGGTGTAAAAACGGACATAGTGTACCTTTCATCCCTAAAAAAGTGCTGTTCCCGAGGAAAACAACAATAACGTTATTATAATATTAGATGGCGCCACGTGTATTGCACTGTCTGCAAGACTGTTTGCAGAACAGTGTAGGTACTCCTACACTCCTACCAAAGTATTGAATGAATACAATTGAAATGCTCTGACTATATTAAAATTATTGTCGGCATTGTAGGTAATGAAAAGTTCTACGACTGCCTAATCAGCTTTATGTAAATGAGTTATTAGAAAATGCGTGAATATTTTGATACAAAACATCAGACACGTCATTTCTTTTCGTCAAAGGATTGTTATTTATATTATTATGACGTCACTTTACTTATACAAAATATTTTGTTACTTTGTGTGAAATCAAAGTAAGCAAATTTTTAGAAATGTTTGCGTGTGCCAAATATATAACAAGTTGGCTATAAACTTTTTATTAAACTAATAATTATTAGCGACCCTAATACTGCTGAACTAATAATGAAAAGACGTAATTACGTCTTTTTTCAAGTTGTAATAACTATTACAACTTGAAAAAAGACGTAATTTCTTTATTATATCTTAGTTAAATATTGATGTTTTTTTACACAAAACAAAAGCTATATAGAAGTCTAAATGATGTTGAAAACCGCATCAAAATCCGTTGCGTAGTTCAAACTTCAAAAGAAGAACGCGGTCACACAGACACGAAAAGTGACTTCAATTTATTTTACTTATTCAGTTTTTTTATGTACGGTCACCAGAAGAGATAACTAACCAGGGTCGTCGGATACCTATAGTTAAAGTTTAGTAAGAAACCGATGCTATGCTTTCGCTTAAAATTTAATTTAATTAATTTAGAAAACAAAATAGTTAATTTTTATCAAATAAACAAGTTTACTTAGCTAAGTTATGATCACGATTCACGATAGGTGGTAAGAGTCAGCAGACTTATTTCCCAAGGCGCGGGTGGTTTCATAATGATATAGGTACCATGGAAGGGTCAAGCTCAAGAGCGATGATACCAACTTACGTAACCTTGAACGTGAAAATGCAATATGTTTTTTCCACGAATTAAAGGAAAATTCTCACTTAGAACTTTCATATTGCCACGTAACGTATGTAAGGTACCTACGTGAAGGTTAAGTTTATTTTTTAAGGCCTACCTTTTAGGAAACTCTAACTGCGTAACACACTATCAATGTCAATCTGAATAATTTTGAAGAACATTGCTAATCCATTGCTCAACAATGTAAATAACGCAATGAATGTTGTGGAACAGTCAAAATGACAGCCATTGATTGATAGTGTGTTACGCAATTACCCCGCTAGTATAGTTTGAGTTTTCTTCTCAGACTCCGAGAAGAAAATCCACCGTACGAAGTTTCTAAAAAGCCACAGGTACAGAGGCCAGCACATCAAGCTACCCCAATCTGTCAAATTTATTAGATAGATTTTCAACTTTACCACAAAGGAATAAGGTCCATAATCAATTGGGAAAATTTGACAGATTTTGGTAGCCTCTGGCCGATGTGCTGGCCTCTGTACATTATGGAGATCTATAATATAAATACTACTTAGCGCGTTGGTATTTTGGCTTAGCGTTACTCATGTGTCGCATAGCTGTCAATCTACAAGTGTAAGATAGAAACGGGAACATGTCTAAGCCAAAGCACGAGCTAAGTAACGTTTATAAATGTCGGTCAAAGAGCACGGGCAGCTGCATAAACATAGACCCCTTTATTCATAAACTTTGCTTAAACATGAGTAGTGATTAACGACTGTTTAACCATACATATTTGACATTTAAACTTCACTTAATTTTAATCATCGTATTTAGATAAACGCCTGAGTGTTTAGTTTGCTTTTGGCAGATTATAAGAGTTGTTCCTGGTTGTTTGAACTTTGAACTGGCCTGATACGCATCCTTGTTGTTATTCGAGCCTTAAGCTATCCTCGGATTATCTTACCTGCCATTCCTGGAGCGACTCCGTATGCTGTCGTCATCTCTGCCCCATCCTTTGGTGAGGTTCGGCAGCCCGAGCACACTGCTGCCCTTCGCCATGCCGCCGCCAGGCTGGTCCGTGCTGCGAGCTTTGCGTTTTATAGGCTCTTTGTCTAGTTGGGAAAAGGGGGGATATTTTTTTATATTTCTATAAGGGTTGGCATTGATGTTATTTCAAGTTAAACAAATATCAACTTTAATTCAACGGCTATTAAGTTGATTTCAGATTGACTAACACTATTGAAAGAGTTATAAAAATGTTTGAAGTTGTAGCGTAAACTGAACTTTATTGTGTAGGAATTAAAGTTATTTTTCCATTAATTCGTATTTGTTGCGAACGCAGATTAGGTATGCAGCGATTGTTTCTCCTCTTTATAGCATAAAATATGTAAGGAAATTTTTATATTCATTCTAAACAGAGAACGAAAGTTGGGTAGGGCACTCAGAAAAACTTTTTTTCAAATTTTTTGTATGGCAATTTTTAGTAAGTATTTTTTTTATGGTATATTAAAGCTTAAAAGCTTGCAACCTGGTTTCCAATGTGTATAATTATAATATCTTTAGAATGATGTAAAAGAGCTAGGGATTTTCTAGACAAGTATTTTATATATTTTGAAAACTGTCTTTTGTAAGTATTCAATTCATAGGTAGGTATGTGGGCTCACATTTTGTGCTGCCGGCAAGGGTTTCAGCAGACTTGGACATACTCCTCGACATGGCTGTAGGAGGAGCCCTCATAGGGGTCGCATGCCGCTGCTGGTACACCATCTCTGACCGAGGGTGGAACAGTTGGAGATTCTTCAACGCCATAGCTTATAGCGACCATTTTCACTTCGAATCAACATTATTTTGAAACGGTTTATTTTATCAGTTGCTGTTACCCCAACGAGAATAACCGACCGCATTCGATTTTCGAACAATAAAATACCATAAAAAGAGTCTGTTTTTGATAACAATTTCACATGATGCGGGCAAAGTAACTAACTACTTTGTAGAAAGTTAACAAGTAGTACAAAAATAACAAAGCTTTTAAGCAGTAGCTATTCACGTTAGTTTAGGAACGATAATACATATTAACATCATTAATAAATAAGTACCACCATAGACGATACACTATATATGGAGTAACACTGTCTATTAAGCTTATGTCATAATAATCGATGTCTCTGTCAATGTCGTGTGAACGAAAAGGTGTAAAAATTATAGAACTATTATTACTACGTAGTACTTTATCTCAGTGGTAAAATAAATTATTATCAAACTTAAATAACGTAATTAACACTCCACTTAATTCAACTATCTCAATTCATTATTGAGCTTAGAGATGATTAAAATATTTGTTTTAATAATGGCGCGATCGGAAAAGCGGGAAAATATTTTCCACAATATGGCGGACGCAACTGTCACTTGCGCGCGCGAGGCACAGACTGAAGTGTTTTCAGCCATAGGGGTGTTTTAAAACTTATTTATGGGGGTTTGTTATTGAAACGTAGTAGGAAACTTAGAATTCATGACGTGTGAGTATGATAAATGGTTATAGTGTTTGAAAATAAAATGATGGACTTATTTTTAATAAATATTTAGGGTGGTATCTATCCGAAATCATGGTGATGATGGATGATGGTTCATCATTCTATGAAAATGATTTAGGAGTTGTTTTAATATTTATTTAAGTGTTAGGTGTAAGTAAAACAAAGCTAGTTTTTTTTTTTGAAATGGTAGAAGTATAAAACCTAGGCGGAAAATGCTGTAAGGAAAGTTTTGGGTATGAATAAAGATGGCTATAAGAGTAAGAAAAGACAAAAGAGACGATGGATGGACTGTGTGAAAGACGATATGGCTAGAAAGAGGTCGCTACTGAGATGACGACTAACATGGAAGAAGACATGCTACACCGACCACAGAGCCGAATAAATTGTGATACGGGAATCATTGTACAGACATTTCTAATTTTTCACCACTTTATTAGTGGTTGTAATGTCAATCATATCACTTGGTTTTAGTAGGTTTTTATAAATTTTATTATTTACTTTATCCTTTTGATGGATTCTAATTTTGTAAATGTGAGGACTTTGTAGGCCTTTTAGACTTTAGATCTGTAGATGATTTTTTATATTATCAAGTACCTGGTACTTGTTGACAGGCCTATGCTGTCCTCCCATACCTATTGTAACTTGAAAACATTGTAAAAACGCAAATATTTTTAAAAGAGTAACCGTGGAGTTTCTTGCCGGTTCTTCTCCATAGGAAACGACCAATTGGAACCGTGCACCTAGCTTCTGACGTTTCATAAGTGCCCATGTAGGTTTATGTGAAATAAAATATTTTGATTTTGATTTTTGAAAGGGAATCATGACGAAAAGTTTAAGACCTAGATGACATTGGCAATTTGAAAATTGCTAGAATTTGAAACGATTTAATTTAATTTATCATAGAATAGATATCGATCGAGTATAGGTATGTAAAATAACTCCACGCAATACGGACATCAGATAGTGTTTTATACCATATTCAATAGTGTTTGTTTTGATGTCCCATTAGCGCACGAACTAGACAACTTTACTGTAATTTGGCATCAATTTTATTTACTTTTCCAGTTTTTGTCGATCGATACGAAATTATTTAGTTGCCAGTTTTGCCCACTTCGAATAAGTAGGTATTATTGGATAGGTGAAAGGGGCTCATGGCTAAATAATAACAGCAGCAAGGGTCGCGGCTGCGGTCGATTCGTGGATTGGTTTTTACTTATCATTACTTACATATCGAGACCCTCCGTGTCTCGGAAAACACGCTTATATGCCCGTTAAGCCCGTCTATCATTCGTAAATCTTTGACAGCATTGACATATATATTACTAGCGTATGACAGTCATTACGACGGGTAGTCAGCCAAGGTGTATCGCATTATCCATAATCTGGATGTGGGGGTCAGATAGGCAGTTGCTCATAGTAAAATACTGGTATTTGGCTGCACCCGGTTAGACTGGAAGCCGACCCCAATTTTAAAGCTAGACTAAAATGACAGCTGCGATCGACTTTTTTCTTGTCAACATAACATTATTTAGTATTAATTTGCTGTCATTTTGGTAGATAAAGCAAAATCAGAGTTTAGTCGTTTCTTCATAACATCACGCCTGTATTCTTTTAAAGGGTTGGGCAGGTTTGTGTACCTAGTCTTTTACCTAATATTATATCTGTTCTGTGGTTTAGTTGGGAAAGGCTATAAAAATTGTATTTTTTTTGTAGCTGCCTGCTGCTGACCTACCTAGTAGGTACCTATAGGTAGGGTAGCAGTAGTTTCCTTCCCCTCGAACCTAAAAATTATTTTCGATATTTTTTTATTCATTTAGTAGTATCCTTAGTAATATTATAAATGCGAAGGTGTGTCTGTCTGTCTGTTACCTCTTCACGCATAAACCGCTTAACCGATTTAAATGAAATTTGGTGTAGATATATTTTGAGTCCCGAGAAAGGACATATGATTGTTTTTATCCCGATATTCCCACGGGATCGAAACTTATGCGGGTGAAACCGCGGGGCGCTGCTAGTAAGTAATAATTGACTAAAACAATCAGGCGGCTAATAATTAATGTAGCAAGTCACCGTTTTTTATTATTTGACTATTGTAGGCACGTGGGTATGTAATCGTTTTGTCCAGCAAACATAATTACTATAATTATTTTGTGTTACGTACTAATTTGACAGAATATTATGTCTCTTACCTACGACCTTTAATTCGCTGTTGTATAGTTTACGAACTATAGAAATGATTATTTAATTATTTTATAGACAAAACGCCGAAATATTTATATTTTTGGGGTAAATAGTAGTCACCCACGGAATACTTAGTTCCCAAATAAAAGTAAAAAATGGCGGAACGAGTTTGACTATAAGTAGGCTCAAGGATTGACCTTAGATTACAATGCTTAGACCGAGAAACCATGTCGCCGTGTGTACCTACCCAAGTCATATTCACAGAGCATGTACGAGTAACCTTTCGTCATTTTCACAAAAAGGCAGATATCGGCAATCCTCCTGAAACTTGGTAGAAGCCTTATTAGTTGGGAACCACACCATACGGCTGCTTATCTATTGCTAACAAATTATGAGAAGTAACATAATTTATCGGTAGGAATCGATTTAATTTTTCGCTGAGTCAACCTCGATGTGTGTTTATTGCAAACTTTAGTGGAAGATAGGTATACGCATTGCCCACTGTGTCTGCTGAAAAAGTTACATAATTAGTAGTTTTGAAGGTGCCAATGTGTATGCTATCACTGTTTATTTAGAGTCCAATCTGTTTCTGTTCCTGGGGGTCTAATCTCTAAGCACATAATCCGTAGTTTTAGCCGAAGGTACGAACGTTCCATATTAAGTATCAACATAAGACATAAGGTTAGTTCGGGGCCTGAACTAAGCAAGAATGACAACATGATTTGACAGTTGTCTTTACTCTCGATGTGCGATGCCCGTCCGAAAACTGGAGAAACGGGAAAAATTTATCGGGAGTAGGTAAGTTTCACTCCGAATTTAGGAACTACTTTCGGTCGGGCTCGTATATTCGTTGACGGACTAAGGCCCCCTGGATATGACGGATACGTATGACCAAACGAGAATCCCGAAGTATAGTTAAATTAGATCTGAAGTTTACAGCATTTAAAGTTTATGGCTCCAAATGAGCTTAATTTTGACATTCACAACCATTCGACAGGCAATCGTATCGAAAATGACATATTTAGATAACCTGATTTACCTCTTGTCTATTTGATTTAAACTGAAAAAAAACCGGTTTTGGAGTTGTGAACAGCGTTTGGAGGTCTCCTACTGGTATCAGCTGCATATATATACGGTACGGAAGCGTATAAAGTAGTTGTGAATAGCTATGCTGGAAGGATTAGGGAGAGGCCATTGCTGAGTAGTGGGACAGTGTAGGCTAAATAAAAAATAAAAAGGACCGGCTGTTTGTTACCAAAGGGGTAATTCTCGTAATTTTAAGAAGGTTCACAGTCTGATCTCAGTCTCAATCTCAATCTGTCAAAAATACCTCTAATTTCCCTACATTTTGACAAGTTTTTGACATTTGTTTTGTCGCTGAGATGAGACTGCGACTAGATTTTGAATGTTTTAGATTACGAGAATTGACCTTCTGGTTCCAAGTCTTAGCCATTTCACCCTACGATGACCGCCTCAAGGTCGGTCTATTGTCACGTCTGACAGTTCAGATTGCTATCCAATATCTATAGGTAATTTAGGCTATCAATCATGGCCGTTATATGATGGATCACGTCGAAAATTACAATAAATGGTTCTCATGATTGATTAACGGAAAAATATTGATATTATTGGCGTGACGGTTCGACTACTTTCAGTAGCTTATTTTTTATTGGACAGTAAAGCATCGAGTCATGTTTGTTCCTAGGATCGTTAGGTCTGGATAAGTTTTATGTACCTAGGTACTTACCTGGGTTTAAATACTTGGTAATACCTTATTGGGTTTTTCCCTATACTTATTAGAAATTTCTCAGTAGCAGTGTGGTAGCAGCATAGCTTGAAAATGTTCCCGGTTACTGACAATGTGGCAATAGACTCGCTTTCTTATAAAAGGGACCAAAACATAACTGGCGTAATGCCCAGGATTTTTTTTAACATGTTCGCACATTTTTCCATGAATTCAGTGTATGATTCTAGACTGCTACTACTTAGTACCTAGAGTATACAATTTTCGTCGATTGTAAAAAAAATATTAGTTGTTCCATACATATTGATCGCATAGGTAGGTGTGCACTTTTCTATGAAACAACTGATTTGTTTTTTGATAACCGACAAAAAATTTCTACGCTACGGGGTCTAGAATGATATATTACCTATGTTGAATTCATGGTTAAAGTTTGCGTACTGGTTAAAAAAAAGTCCCTGTATGTATGCGCCTGTACCACGGCCTATACTATCACTCGTTTTCGAAACAAAAACATAATTCGAAATTTTTTAAAGCTCTTTCTTAATTCGCTTGACTATTCGAATGCAACTAGTTATTTTTTCTGTCAGCTTGCAAAACATAAGGTCGACTTTTGCAGACAACCTTTATACCCACAATATAATATGTGTGTAGGAATCTAGGTATGTGTACACCTCTGCCTATGTAAAAATCTCACCGTGAAAACTAACTTGAAGTAAGCTTAAAGTGAGCTGTAAATAGAGTCAATCCCTAGCATCAGGTGGAAT
Organism: Gortyna flavago; assembly: GCA_963669345.1. NCBI lineage: Eukaryota > Metazoa > Arthropoda > Insecta > Lepidoptera > Noctuidae > Gortyna > Gortyna flavago. The sequence goes on from OY770139.1 coordinate 2,467,397, forward strand.
GACAGCTTTTTACAGAATAGCACCGCTGGTGTGGACGTATTATGTTTTGATTTCATTATTATTTGTTACTGAACTTAGGTACTATACTGACACTGACACCACCATTATCATGAAAAAAACCCCAAACATCATGCTATCGATCGTCCAAATATTTCCTGGACTGTATTCTACGACTTTAATATTGTTTACGTTTTCGTTTACTATTAATTATTCACGATCCTGCAGCGGATAGGGGGAGGGTGGGCGGTTGTTGACACCGCTGCCCTTTGTCCACTGATTTTTGGTCAAATATTGACCTCTCTTGTATCTGTTCGTTATTTTTTGTGTTGTCAGGTGTTTAAATTGTTGTCATGCTGTTTTTGTAGGGTGAGTGGAATTTCCGGTAGCCATGGAGTTTATACATTAGAATATGTAGGTATACAGAGGAAGCTTTTTAGGGTATAACATACATGGTTAATTTGATTTGGTGAAAGAAAGGTTGTTCTGAATACATGCCACGTCAAACGGCTATCGCAGCATAATGCTGGGCGATAGCCGCTTTGCGTGGATGTGACGTTTCCCCCAACCTTTTCTTATTTTTTTTTTGTGTTTCCTATGTTCTTTTTGCGTCATGTTTAAGTACCGCAAATAAACGTATTTTCTTTCTGTCTTGAATAGTTATTTACAACACTGTATATTAAAACTGAAGAGTCTGAAGATAGTTTTTAATCAATTGGGTAACACGTTGACTGCCAGGCAACAGACACAATAGAAAATCCATTGTTCGCGGTCACCGGTGACCGCGTTGGCAGTCAATGCATGGCAGGCATGAAAATCTGTGTGAAGTGAACACAGATTAAAAAAACTCTTATAATACTCCTGTCCTGTCGCGAGCAGTGGTGTCCCAGTGGTAACCGGCGCGACTTAGTTACGAGTTGTAGGTCGTAGGTTCGAACCCAGACAGGCGCTTTACTTTGTGTAAATTATTTCATCACCGCTGCTCTCAAAAAAGAGAAGGAAAACATCGTGAGGAAACCGGCATGTCCTAGAACCAAAAATTCGAAGACATGTGACATCTACCAACACGCACTGGACCCGCGTGGTAGATTACGGCCCACTCCCTCTCACCGAGAGAAGGCCTGTGTCCCAGCAGTAGGAACACTATAGGCTGATTATGCTGACCTTCCTGTAATAGGTAATTTGATGAATCTGCCTACCGGTCTTTAGTTTATTCTAAACTGTGACCTGCCCTTGCTAGGCACAGGTACAATCTACTTCGATACAATCTACTTACTAATTATGTGGCGACAGATTCCTATAATTTATAATATAAGTTTTAAATACATTTAGGCGCCACATAAGTGACATAAGCCTTCTGGGTCCGAAATAAATCCCCTAAAATGAAAACCGCATCAAATGCATTTTTTAGTTACTAAGCGGTCACACGAAAAGCGACTTTATTTTAAACTTGTGTAGATCTAGATGGGAAGGCGACACATTTATTAATTCATTCAATTCTATCATATCTCTCTTCAATCAAGTCTCACTAACATCGTAGAAATCATCCTGCTTCGTTAATAATCTGCTGAATTTACCTAAGTACTGCCTTTAGTTTATTTTAAGTCCAGTCAAATCTGTGTTGGTTCTTTCCTCAAAATACCATTTCAGGCACTAATCTATACTGTGCTCACATGATCTGACCAAGATTATGTCTGGACTTTATGGGACTGACGCTTGAGTTTGTTTCGCCATTTCTTCTCAGTCAGTTTTTTCTACCTAGTCAGATATGAAATGTCGAGTCCATCTAGGTTATTTTTTTATACCTAACATGACGTGTAAAAGTGAGTCCGATATCCAATTTACAGAATAGGTAAACAATTTCATTTCGACAAATGAATGAATTCACTCAGTTCTATCACCGAACTCTCACCATCATTCGTAGTAACCCAACGTCACTATATTCCGATTAAATAATATCGATTAACCGTCAATCAATTCCGTTGATAATAGCCTTCCGTTTGATTCGTCAAAACAAATTGCCTGCATCTGGGTCACATACTGATTGGAGTCAAAGCATGGCCCAATAACCCGGTATTTTTAGTTCATCACGATAAAATAGGTCGTTTTAGAAGCCAAACTTTTTATTACAAAAAACCGTCTGGCAGCAAAGAGGTTGCTGGTCGTTTTAGTAGCCAACCTTTTTATAAAAAAAAACCGTCTGGCAGCAAAGAGGTTGCTCATTTAATTTGGAAAAGGAATCGGCAATGTGTTGTTATTGTGAGGCATTATGAGTAGTTCGTTGTTTGCATACCTAGGTTGTAGGCTTTTTTTTTTAGGATGGGAAATCATCAAGTGACCCCTCCCGCTCTGGGTGGAGCGGAAGGGAGTGTGTTCCTTCCTTAGCCCTTTATGTTCCGGGGCAGCGGTAACCCTTTCGGACAATCCCGCTGCCCCGGCAGGCTTCGGCCCTGACGGGCCCCTCCTTGTCTGCTGACATCTCTTTGAGGCGCGCGTGGAACACATACGCGCCGTCCGGCACGGGCCTGGTCCTGATCGGACGGCGAGCTACCCATTACTCGCCGTCCGCAGGCCCGCGCCTACTGTGGCCGGGAGTCGTCACGCGGCTCCCGACGCCCGGAGCGTCTACCGCGGCGGCTGGGACGGGCGGCTCTCTCCGCTCTCTCCCTCGCCCATCCCGCCACCTCCTTCGCTAGCATGACTGCTTCGCAGAAGGAGGTGACTGCCTCCCACTCCCTCTCGCCCCGGACCATGGCTTGGACCAGGGCCGGGCGCGAGAGGTCGCCGCCGCTGCCAAACGCCTCTACGAGGACACGGCGGTGCTCTGCCCAAGGGGGACAGACCTCCACCGTGTGCTCCACCGTGTCCTCTGGGCGATCCTCGCAGTGGTGACACCCGGGCGTTTCCCCCCGCCTGATGATGTGCAGGAACCTCCCGAAACATCCGTGTCCGGTGAGGACCTGCGTCAGGCGGTAGGTGAGGGCGCCGTGACGCCTCTCTAGCCACTCCTCAAAGAGGGGCCTTGCCGCCGCTATCGCGGCGTGCCCTGCGCTGGGTTGCGACAGTCGCGCTTTCCATGCCGCCATGAGATCGCGCCGGAGGTCCGTCCGCTCCGCAGCAATTTGCCGCGGAAGCGGGTTTTCCCCCCGGCGTAGTGCCTCCGCGCGCCACTCAAAGAGGCGCGCGAGGACTATCGCCTCCAGATCCCATGGCGGCAGTCCGGCAAGGAGGCTTGCCGCCTCGCGCGAGATTGTACGGTACCCCCGTATCAGCCGTATGGCGACCACCTTTTGGGGCGCGTTCAGGTAGTGCGCGGCTCGAAGCCGCAGTGAACGCGCCCACACCGGGGCGCCATATACGGCCATGGACCGCACGACCCCCGCGTAAAGCCTCCGGTAGGAGGCGTTTGGCCCCCCATGTTGTAGACCTTGCAAGGTGTGACTAGTATTTGCAGGTGTGCTCGCAGTCTAGCCAAGAAACTTTTTTACAAAAAAAATAACCGACTTCCAAAAAAAAACACTACAAAGTGATAAATAACTTTAATTTCGGAAGTCGGTGTCGTTGGTTCTGCATTTTCGTTTATTGACACCGACTTCCGAAATTAAAGTTATTTATCACTTTGTAGTGCTTTTTTTTGGAAGTCGGTTATTTTTTTTTGTAAAAAAGTTTTTATTTTTCACTTTTTAGTGGGAGAGTTTGTAATTTATCTAAGTTACAATAGCCTAATGTCAACTGCTCATCACCTTTTACAAGATATTGCTAATAAATTTTTAGATTTTTGTTGATTTTTCAAAAACCGCTTTTCCGATTTCGATAAAATTTTCATGGGACCATTTGGGAAGTATACCCTTTCCAACAAAATAAGAATTTTTTAAATCGGTTTCCAAGCGACGGAGTTATGCGCGAACAAACATTAAAAAAAAATACAAACATCCGAATTGAGAACCTCCTCCTTTTTTAGAAGTCGGTTAAAAACAAATTGTTTAATCCGGTTTCATACATGACATAGTTATTACCTACTGTGTTGTGTCGTGTCGTGACGACTTCTGACACAGTGTTAGCCAATCAAAACTCAGAACAGATTCGTTTGATTGGTGTATCCAGTCACGACACAACACGACACAGTAATGTGTGTGTGACATTATTTTGTAAATAGGGTAACGGAATCACTGTGTTACAAGTGAAGCTAAGTATAGGATGGAATCGACATTTCCTATCTTAGCCCTGAGCCCTAAGAAATGAGTGTGAAGAAACGAAGTCGTAGAAATTTATTTTTTGTTCAGATCAATTAATCAGTCTGCCCCCACCTCAAGCTCTTAATTTTGAAAGAGAGGTGGATGTTTGGCAGCTGCCATACTTTTGATTGATTTCATCTGTTCTATGTAAGTAGGTATCTATACCTGACCTACGTTTCTTCTAACAGCTTTGAGTTTAGAGTAGGGACGATGTCGTAAGACCTGCAACACCAAAATATAGTCCCTTAAGGTCAAGGCGATTGACCCTAACAATTTGCGTGGTGTGTGGATATTATGGGTTCCCATAACATACAATCTTTACAGCAGCGCTACCTTGACCCTACTTTAAATAGAGTTTCCAAAAAAAATTAGCAAATTACTGACATCAGAACTTAACCGGTGAAGTTGCACAATCACACGAAGTATGTACAACTTACCTATCTATGCAAAAAAAAAAGCCTATTGACACAAAAAAGTATGAATCACATCACATAGTTCCAATGTCATCGTTCAGGGGGCGCTGGCCGTCACGCGCGTGCGTACAACCGTCGCTTTGGGCGGGAACGACATCTGTCATCCGTTCAAAAATGATTAAAACCGCGAATTATTTTGCAAGGCCTCAATGTTGTAATTGGAATGTAATTCTACGTTTGACTAATAACAGTACCGGTAATTGGCAATAAATATTGCTATACGACAAAGTGGCAGCTGTGGGTATAATTAAGTAGGTAAGACTTCATTAGTTGTTTTGCAGTAAATAAGTGTAGGTTTTATTGTACCTAGTAGGCGATACCTATTGGTGATTAGGGCTTGTGTCAACCTTCCAATTTGTAGTGTCAGTACGCCGCTATGTAAAACAGCTCTGAGTTTAATATAATATTTATGTTGCCTTATTGGTTAACATAGAAATATTTTAACTATGGTCGATAACCAGTGATAACTCGGCATCATGATTTCTTTACAGCAATCTACATACTTACCTACTTAAAAATAAACTGGTGCCAAAATATTTTTAACACGAATTAAAGATATCGTGTCCTGCATGTCCTGTCGTCTGCACACTAAAGAAACTGATGGACGCTAGTGATGGCGCCAAACACCTAACCGAGTTCTGAGACGACTCCATTTTGATTGCCATCGACACGCTAAGAAGAAGAATTGTAGATAAATATTAAACATAGACGTTCTATGTATAATTTAAATTACTAATTGGCTTCCGTAACTATCTGCATCTATGGCTCAGGCCATAAAATCAATGATGGGAACCTTCATAACGTCACAAAACAATTGAATAGCACTTGTTCTCACTAACTGAATCAATAATGTTTGGACACGTCTATGTTTTGGACCTTAGGTACACACGGCTACACATCAAGCTATACATTTCCAGTTTTAGCTGACTTCGCATTGTATAGGTTTTTCTCACAATCAGAAGTCAGCTTATACTGGTTATGTATAGCTTGATGTGTAGCCGTGTGTACATGAAATAATTTGATGGTAGAATGTGTCGGTAGGTACGGTTCGTTGGTTGGCACAGCAGCACAGCACAGCAGTCAGCATACTCAGCACAATGACGTGTCAGTCGCGGTTCGGTGCTCGGCAGTTTTTGATTTACTTGTTTTAATTAGTTTGTTTCCATTTACTCACGGCATTTGGGATTGATTTAGGGTCCTAGAGATCATACTACTTATTACTGAGGTTGTGTTCTTAAGCTTTTCTTTTCTTCTGTTTTTTTTGTAGTTGATGGAAAAGCTTATGATTGTTTGTTTTGTGACAATTTTTTTTAAAGTCAAAAACCACTTTTCTACATTTTCATTTTCATTTTTCAAACGAAAAGTTCGTTTGTTTTCTAGAAAAGGTATTTCGAAGAAGTCGTTACCTATATTATATACGATTGACCTGCAAAATCTCGCGCTCTCCGCTAAATACCTTGAGGTTTATTTATAAACTATGATTGAAGTTAAGTGACGTTTAAACGTCAAAAAAGTATGGTTAATCAGTCGCTAATCACTACTTATGAATAAAGGGGAAGAAGTTTAACGCAGTCTAAGACAAACGTTTTTTCATCTACCTACGTGCAATGGTGCAATGGAAACAGCGCCACTAGTTTTAGACAATAGCGCTTCCCCTTCCTGCTTCAGAACTTGCGCAGATTACAACCGCTATTATTTAATTTTGGACACATCCTCCTCAAGATTACCATGTAAACCATATTTTCTCTACCGTAATAAAGTAGCTGTAAAGTATTTGTCATGGGGAGTGAATGACACTTTATGTGGACACGTTTTGCATCGCTGTGCGTAAAATGTTAAATGACCCGATGAGACACGGTTTGTTCAGGGCATGGGTTCTTCCAACAAAGTTATCTGTGACTATCCGGATGTGAAATCTCCATACATTTGCCAGATGACACATGCAGAGTTTTCATGTAAAAGTTGCTTGAAAATCGAACCGTGTCGCGCATGACCGTATAATTCCATGTGGTGGTGTGGGATAGAAGATAGAATATTCTTTATTATGAATACCATAAAAATTACAGATATTATACTTAAATGTAGACATTTTACAAGGGGACACAATGGACTGCATCATTTTATAACTTTTTAGAAAAACAACTTGCGTTTAAGTTGAAGATATTTTTACTTGTTGAAAATCTCGATCATGGTGAATGGTCTCTTTGCAAACCTCTTTTACTGTTCTGTGTTGCAAACAGTGTCAAGTCCATGCTTCTACTATAATTAGGTAATATGTAAGAGGCAATATGGGCTGGTGTTCGCAACTCCACGTACAAAGCGCGTATTTTGAGTACGGGTGGATCGCTCTACTAAATACAGCTTCCGCAAAGGCTTTCAACTATTCGAAAGAATGTCGAATAATACCACAAAGGCTTTCGGAAGATTGCAGATACGTTGACGCGCAACGTTACTGTTTACGTGTCCCTGCCTTCCTGTATTTTCGGTTTTTCGTTTGGCTTTTTGACGGATTGACAGCTCAGCCTGTACGATAAAGATAAAATAATTTTGCATATCGACAATCTTGCCGAGTGTGGTCATACAACTCTGCACAGCAGGAACATCGGTGCCATGGATTCAGACAGATCCTGTTTTGGGACATTGTTTTACACAGCATGTAATGATATTATCACTGGCATCTGGCCTTTAAACTGAGCGATGGCTATAGAGCAAGGCCTTCACCAAGCAATCAAATATTTTGGACCAAATTAAATAATTGCAAAATCGTCAGAGTTTTCAAATTCTAATTCATTTATTTGCTAATATGTTAATGTGTATAGTTTTGCACTTCCGACTGACAGAGATAAGTAGAATTAATAATTATGAAGTGGATGGACACGGTGGACATTATTCTAGTAGGTACAAAAGTACCTACTAGAATAATGCCAAAATAGCCTATTTTAATAAAATATGGGCATGATTCCGGATCTTCTGATTAATAACGAATCTAATTTCGCAAAGGATACGCGTGTTTGAGACACAATGGAAAAACTAATTGACTATATCCTCGGAACTAATTTGTTGTTGACTTGTTGCTTAAATTAATTACAATGCTAATTAGCAGAACAGTGTATTTTTTCGTGTACGAACTATCTATTCACTCGTATTCATAAGCACTTCGAACACGCCTGATATTAACGATGGATGAGGTCTATGATGGAAAGAGCGTGCCCCGAAGATGCTTGTTCAGTCTTGTTTTGAAGGCAGACAGACGCGTTAAATGTGGAAGGCAACCGACACACGCTGGCAGACAGTTCCACGGGTAATAAATGTGTATATAAGTGCTAGTTAGTTTTCGACAATGATGAATGATCTAGGATCTAATTGTGTTTTCAAATGACTGGATATTTACAGGTTAATAAGCACTTACTGTAAAAATTACAATACATGAAGTTCAAATTAGAGCTTAGCTGCTTAACTGAAAATAGCTCTTTGTCCCCGCGCGCGTTCTATGACCCCATATTTTGAAAAACGAAGTCAAAAAACTCTTGATCAATGGTGCAGGATACATGGGTAGGCAGACAACAGCAGCCTTCACAATACCGACCCAGTAGGCCCTAGGCGGATGGGCAAACAAAAAACCAACGACGGCCATAATTATTATAAGCGGGGGACGCATACGTTGTGGCCAGTCCGCCATAACACGCCCGCGCATCCACCGGCGCATAGATACGAAATATTCATTACTTTTTGGTTGGAAACTTTTTTTTAATAATGTAAAAGTTAAAAGAGTTTTTATTGAAAAAAGTTTCGTGTACTTTTTGTGCTTTTATAGAAATTTGGCCTGGAATAATGAACTTTTTATTATTATAGTTAAGTTTTAAACAAAATGGAACGGCTTGCGATTCTGGTAAGTGCAGTTTTATTGTTACAAACAAGAGCTTCTCAGTTTCGCAGTAAGAGCTTTTTTACTGCCCCTCGCTCGATTGAGCTTCGTTTTTGTATCATCTTGAATGAGATCGACGAACTTCTAAAAATAAACTTAATGGGGCAATTTTAAAGAGTCATTTTTTAAAGGCATTAAAATTGTTTTACTTTAAATTAACTAATTTATTATTCGAACTAGTCCATTTCAATGCAAGAACGTTTCACTAAGTTATTATTCGGGATTCAAAATGCAAAAGGATTTTTTTTTCTTCAATATTTTTAAAGTCTTTACCCATCTAGCCATAGACATAACTTGGTGTGCCAATAGGTACCTAATGCTAGATATAACTAATCCGTTATATGTAATAGTGCTTGCAGGAAAACAGGCATAAAAATTAACAGTAAACGATTAATGTAGAAAAGGCAATAAAGTTCCCTAACTGTAAACTTATGGCTATTGTATTCTTATAATGATGCCGACACCTTGTCACTAGCTATGCTCATAACACACTTAAAATATTGATGGAAAAATATTTTTTCCTTTTTCGGTTTTCAAGTAAAACTTAGTCTCATTTTTTTTTAAAAGCTTATGAATTTATTGGTCGCATCTGCTTCAATGATTATTTTAACCAATAGCAATCAATTCCATTAGCTACTGCTGTCAAAATAAACGTAAGAAGCTGTTCGGGTGACATGAGTTTGTGACCACCAGACACAACACCCGTTCAGTGGAGGCTTCCTCTTCTATGGAGGATGACGAATCCTACCAGTTTCTCATATGTCTATACGATTTGAGAGCAGTGTTGCTGTGGTAACGGCCCCAGGAGTAGCATTACTTTGTGTAAATAATTTCATCACCACTGCTCTCAAAACGGTAAAAGAAAACATCGTGAGGAAACCGGCATGTCCTAGAACCAAAAATTCTAACACATGTGACATTTACCAACCCGCACTGGGGCTGCGTGGTAGATTACAGCCCACTCCCTCTCGAAGAGAGGAGGCCTGTCTCCCAGCAGTGGGAACATTATAGGCAGATTATGCTATACGGTTTGAGAAAAGATTAAGGAAGGTACCAAGATGTACCGATCAATGAAATGAATACCTACCTTGTCAAGACTTGCATCTACTCAATGATCGGTAATGGACAGGCATGACTGTTGGCTATTAGTATTCATAGCGATAAAATATATTAGGGCCAAAGGAAAGGGCCAGTGTTGGTTTCAACCGACATGTATAAACCTAACATGAAGACTGGCTGGATATAAAGTTCTTTCTCGTTCCCCTGCATGGTGGTCTGCTGTATTATACAAGTGTTTAATAAAGTTCAGTGGTGGTGGTACATCCCGCCATTTTATTGGACCCTATCAATAACATCCTGCAGGATTCATTCAGTCATCGATTTCAAATTCTATGCCATTTGAAAATTCTAACTAGCAGCCGGGTCTGAATTTGTACGTCATCAAATCTCATCCATTTCCACTTAATTCTGGCGAAATGTGAGTGTACTATACAAGTCAGTCCCTTCAGGGAATACTTCAAATACTAGAGTGATTTTACGTTATTATTGGTTCGTTGTTTTATTGAGGTTTTCTATTATTAATTTCTCAGTAGCAGCCTGGAGTCTGGATTTTTGCCCGGTTGAGGGCAACAGGCTCACCCCTATTACATAATATGGGACTTAAACTCGCCACAATTCGCCGCCGCCGCGCCGGGCTTGATTTTACGTTATGTTAGACAATGTAGAGATGACAATCCGACAATAAAGGTAAACAAAAAAAAATGGGATTTTTCCAAATAAACTATTATAAGTGACGGGCTGTGTTTTGCCAATCTTTGACTAGTGACTAAACTCTTGGATATATTTGATTGAATTTTTCATGCAGACTGGGAACAGCATTGGATATACGCAGTTTAATTTATTGTGGTCTCCACCTTGTATATTATGTATTTGAAACATTTTTGAACAAACACGTACGCGTAATGTCACGTCATAATTCGTCGGCACACAATGCCAATCTTTTGTCTCCATTAGCCCATGGTCGCGTACAATTATAAACCGATTATTTCAACGGATGTGTGGCTCTGGCTCCTAAACAATGCAAGTGAGCTCTCTGACTAATTCGTCTATGTTTGTTTGTGTTATATAATTTGTTATAAGTCCTAGTTGCCCACGGGTAGAAGACAAGCTGGTGTAAATAGCTTAATTGTGTGCGTTTAAGGTCGAAATGTGGAGCGGTTTTAAGATTTTTGTGTAATTGCTGTTTATTTTTTATTTTAGGGACTTTTGGCAAGTAATAATAGCCGCACGGGTCGATCAATCACGCTAAGCTACGCTTGCTGCGGTTGGTCCGTGGATAGGTGACCATCTACACCAAAAAAAATACCAAGACCCCTCCGTGACTCGGAAAGCACGCTAAGCCCGGCTGTCGTTCGTGAAAATTTGACAGTCGTTACTGTGGTCGTCAGAAGCCCGAAATTCGGACAACCAGTCTTACCGAGGGGTATCGTGTTACCCAGTAACCACGTTGGTCTTGTGGTCGCAAACGCTACTGCTGAGCATGACGTCCTGGGTCTGATTCCCAGGTCGGATAAAGTATTATTAGGTTATCCCAATAGGAATTTCTCCGTAGCAGCCCGGAGTTTGGATACGTGCTCGGTTGATGGCCATAGGTTCGCTCCCTCATCATCATCTGCCTAGCCTTTTCCCAACTATGTTGGGGTCGGATTCCAGTCTTGCCGGATGCAGCTGAATACCAGTATTTTACATGGAGCGACTGCCTATCTGACCTCCACAACCCAGTTACTGGGTAATACGATACCCCTTGGTAAGACTGGTTGTTAGATTTTCGGGCTGCTGACTACCCGTAACTACTGTCAAAGATCCACGAATGACAGCCGGGACCAACGGCTAGGTGAAATGTGGCTGCGCACCGGTTTTTTATTGTTACACCTGTCCCTTACCCTGCAGGGAGGTCAGCCGTGATGTTATGTTATGTAATTTATTATAAAACAAAAATTCACATTCTTTTATTTACGTAAAACAAAACATTACTCAAAAATATAGATAACAAAATTGAAAACTATACACAAACTAAAATATAGCTTCGATAAATTCATCCGCATCGCTATCGACTGGTAATATACCCTGAGACTGCATGGTGACGTTACCAGTTACCACGTTGTATGGCAATGCTTAGCCTTTGGACAAGGTAAAATCCAGCCCTTGGGTCACGGGAAGTGTCAACCAGCCCTTTCTAAATTTCCTTAAAAAGACCACGAGCAGTCGGACCCCACGGCTCTAGGGTTTCAATTCCAAACGGCTCAAAAAATATAATTTCCGATAAGGTTATTATATTTTCGCCGCTTGAGGTATTCCGCAGCCGCAGCAGCAGCGCCAGCACAGCATGCCGAGCCAGGAAGATGGGATGGCGCAAGAGTTCCACATTAAAGGCCTACCCACCTTCCATGAAAATTCACATGAATTATGCAACATAATCTCATATCTAAACTACTCAGTAGTCATCTTCCTGTACAAAATTATATGAAACAATACAAAATTAGGCTATGTCCTTCATGTTGGACCATTTTCTCTTTGTGTACGATCGTGTGTGATACCATACCATTGTCTTTAGAGGTCAAACGCTCGTTGAGGGCAATTTTATGGTGTTTTTTTGCATATACCTATTTAAAGTTTGAACAAACAATGCGTAAGGTTTTGTAGTAAATTGGGTAGCGTCATTGGAATCGTCATCGTGTATTATCTGGGGATAATTAGTGGATCTTACGAGAGAGCTACGGAAGGCATTTGTGCCATCGCCGACGAGGAAGTACTACAGACAGATAAAACATTTATGTAGTACACACAAAAGACGTAACACAATACACAAAATCACAATTAAATAATAACAAAAATTACATCAATATAATAAAATAAGGTGCCAATTTTTGTTTTCCTTTAGTCTATTATTGTCCCACTGCTGGGCAAAGGTCTCAAGTACAATGGAACTGTCCAGTTCATGCCCTCTTTTATTAGGTAGGTACACATGGCTACACATCAAGCTATACATTACCAGTATAAGCTGACTTCTGATTGTACAAAAAACCTATACAATGCGAGGTCAGCTTATACTGGTGTAGTATAGCTTGATGTGTAGCCGTGTGTACCATCAACAGGTTTTACTAACAATCTTGTTTGAGTCTTGGTAACTCTAATAAAGCAAAAAAACTACGCTATTCTATAGGTCGAGTAGGCCAATATACCTACAAAAAGAAAAAAAAAGAAACATACTTAAAGAAATAAAGTGACACTATATCCTACCATCTACCATCAACATCTCACATTTTTTCATCTCATTTCATCGCCATTAACATCATCTCATCACATTTCATTTGCTATCATAGATTTTCTCGCTCTTGAAACATACAAAAGGTTGCAGGTCCCGTGTAAGTTAAAGCGATACAGTTTTTAATAGTTGTTCGCCGCTGTGGTAAAAGCCCCGACTTACGAGTTGTAGGTCGTAGGTTCGTACCCAAACAGGTGCTTTACTTTGTGTAAATAATTTCATCACCACTGCTCTCAAAACGGTTGTAGCGGTATCTACAACGCCATATGCGAACAATGCGTCATACTGACGTCACGCAAAATCCTGCATCTCGCAAGCAGAGTTTAGGTACCGCGCAACTAGCATACTTAGTACAACACATTCAACGGCCCGAAATGAATCATCGGGCAGTTGCCCGCCAGACACAACACCCGTCTGATCGGAGGAAATACGGTGAAGGAAAACACCGTGAGGAAACCGGCATGTCCTAAACCAAAAATCCAAGACATGCGACATCTACTAACCCGCACTGGGCCCGCGTGGTAGTTTATAGCCCACTCCCTCTCACAGAGAGGAGGCCTGTGTCCCAGCAGTGGGAACATTATAGGCTGATTATGATGACTCACTGCTTGTTGCTCGGCAACTCGTTTTTAGTTGCTTGCTATATTAACATCTCGTTAATCGCCGGCGGTGCGACAGGTACCTTAGGTCAATTATAATATTATACAAAAGCCCAGTTTGAACAAACAATGCGTAAGGTTATGTGGTAGTAAAATTGGATAGGTAGTGGCACCGTCGTCATCTTATGGTAATTATTACGTTAAGTCAATTATATCAACCAGGAAGAATCTATAATTCGAGCTGTGTAAAAACCACAACAATACTTACATATAATTTTGTTTAATATCTACTAAATATGACTTTTTTGTCCATGCCATGTCCCCTTTTACCACTACCATCATAACCCGAGCAGGCCTGATAGAACTCTAAAGGGCATGTGCCGTAGACGTTACGTAGATGTGTGACTCTTTCGCGAATTTTCACGATATAAGGAGTACGTAGGTACCTGTGTTTAACAAATAAATGTGATCATTAGGGCCGGCTAATGAGACACAATTGATTTTCTATTGTAATGTGCCACCAGTGCAGTGTGCAGTGGTACGCGCCGGGCCGGAGCGAAACTTATAGAGTACCTAAATATTAAAATTATGTTATCATTTCTGGATTCCCTGCTGATGGTTTTTTTTCCGCGATGGCTAAATAAGGGAATGTAAAAAACACTCACTAAAAACAGCTAAAACTAATTCGAAGCCGGATCTGGGTCGTAGGTCAAACGATTAGGATGTTAAGTATTCATTAAATATTTTTTCAACTGCCTGAATGACTCATATAATTCTATATATACCTGAAGACAGACACTCAAATTACACAAATCATAATAACATTTGCATTAATACAATTACGTCCAGTTTTTCACAATAACGTGTCGACGCGGAAACTACTGCACAAAAAACTAGGAACAATCCTCACACAGTTAACGTAGCGTTATATTGACTGATCTCTAAGAGATAATGCCTGATGAGTAGGTAATGCATTATTTATTATGTAGTAGTTTGTTGTAGTTTTATTTTAAATTATGTAATATTTTTTGCATGTAGTTAGTGTTGTTGAAAGTCCTTCTGTCCTTCTGTCCTTCTGATCATGATCTAGGTTGTAGATAAGAAGACCGAGACAAAAAGGGCAAAATGCGCAAAAGTCAACAAGTGTCAACAGTGCAAAACCAATTTTGGTTTTGCAAGTCATCAGAGAGCTCACGAAGGATAAGAAAATTAATTGTCTGGGTCGCTGTTGCCGGAGGCGGTGATGAGGACTATATAATATATACAATACATATAGATACGATTTTTTAGATCCTAATATTGCAAAGAAGTCCAAAAATAATGATGCACTGAGATACTATAATTAAATGTATTTTTTTTGTTCTCCAGGTCTTATTCGCCTACGTCCTAACCTGTCTCCAATATACCTCAGCTGAAGAAACAGTGTTATCGGAAGTCTTAACACCCATTAAAGCTGAAAGCACTGAGGCCGACAAACTAAAGCGACAGAGCAGGAGTTACTACGACTACCGATATGGAACACCAAGACCTATATACGACAGGCTAGAATTCGCACGGCAAGAGTACGACATACCTCGATGCGGCCGATGCGACAATCGCAGAGATGACAGAGATGACCGTGACGATGACTACGACAGACGAGACAGGTACGACGATGACAGACGAGGACATAAACCAACATCTGGCAGCAGATATGATAGCAAAAAGAACTACGACAGCGATGAAGATAGATACTCAGACAGAAAAAGCGGACACAAGAACGGAACAGAAGACGAGAACGGTGACAGCAAAAACTCTTACGACGATAAAGATAGCAGACCAAGCGGCGGTCGAAGAGGGAGTGACAGAGATAGGGATAAAGATCGTGGTCGAGACAGGGAACGCGACAGGAGACGAGGAGGAGACCGCTACGATGACAGAGATAGATACAGACCAGACTATTACGATAGATTTCTAAGAGAAAGAGATCCCTATAGAGAAAGAGATTATTACGACGATTATAGAGGAAGAAGACCCTCATACGATAGGTATTATCCTAGCTATGATGATGGGTTGAGCCGATATGATGGGTACGCAGGGGCTAGAAGACCTGCTTATGATGGATATGATGACGGTTATGGTGGATACGGACCAAGTGCTAGCAGGGGACCGCATGATAGGTGAGTGATTTTCGTTTGTTTTATTATGAATGTCTTAGAATGGTAATGAAGAATGAAGAATGATGAATGGAATGAAGATGTCTTGGAATGGTGAAGGTTGCTGCCCGTTAAATTGTTTAATAATGATCTAGTATATACAAAGACGACACCAAAAAAAGGAAAACTAATCAACTGGAAACTTTAGAAATGATGCCATGATGGAAATTATGTTAACTACATTTATATTCATTGGTTTTGCGATGCAACTATGAGAATTTATCACTCTCCTCAACAATAATCGATTTTCTAAAATAACGTAAGTACTACCAACAAGCAACAGCAGTGAACAGACTAATTCGATATACCGTTTGAATTACATAATTACGTGACACATTCGAAGTAGACTGTAAAACCAACGATAGCAAAGTTCGTTCACACATAAACTAACAATACAATGTCCGCTACGCTGAAATAATGTCGAACACATCAATGACGCTTTCACCTAAAATTCAAAATGGCAATTCGAATTATGGAATGTAACGGTAAAATTGCAGAGGTTAGATTATTTTCCCGCCATTGTGGGGCGGCCATTGTTGTTTTATTGAACTTTATGTGATTATAGATTTGAGCTTGTTACATTACCTATTTGTTGGGGTGTCGAACCCTTTGTTAGGATTTTCGGTATATTAGAAAATCGAGCTAATTTAATTTCACTCTTGTATAACCACTTGCAATTTTAACTATTTGGCGTGTGATTTTATGTATTTAGTATACCTTTAACTACGAGTAAACGAGTAATCCGCAACAAAAAGCATTTCATTCACACGAATTAAAATCACATTAGGTACTTAGATAACCCACAAACGTAGTACCGTAAACTTTTTGACTAGATAATCTCGGGATTCCTCTAATTCCGTACAATTATCCAATTTGCAAGACAATCAGATGTTGCACGGGCTTTGATTAACAGTACACTGGTAGGTAGGTACTGTTGCTAGTTTATTATATAGACATTCTTTATGAAGGAATTAAGACTAGGCGCATTAGTAGCAACTGTTTTGCTCATCAACAAGTGGATCATCAGTCAAGAAATAACAGTGTTCCATTAAACACCTATTGCAATTTTTGTCGGAAGGGAATTGGGAATTTACAAATTAGAAATAGTAAAAGTTCTTTTCAGAAGGCTTGTATAAGTACCTACAGAAAAATTTTGCAAACTGCTAGGTATTTTCATAAAAAGTATTATCTATGCGTTAACTGGTTCATGAAATTTCTTGTGTGTTTTTGTATTTTTTTTTTATAGTTCTTGTTTGATCAATGTCACATTAACTGGTGTTTACATTGAAGGTAATAGAAAGTCTGTTAATATCTCGTTGTCCCAATAACAATGCTTGTCCCCCAGTCCATGTTAGCATCCTATTTATGTATTTAAAAGTCGATAAAGATCTCGATTTTTATCTGAATGAACATGCACGCAGACTGCAGTGCTGCATTGTCTTGTCAGCCAAGCATGCAGCATATATTAATGCATAAAAGGGGTGCCTAAACCATACGATGTTGGACCATATACCTACATTTAAGGTTTCTTTTATTTTATTGTTTTGGTTAGATATTAGATTACATTTAGATATTTCGGAATTTGCATAGCTCGATCATTTTTGAGAAGTATTTTTTGCTATAAATTCGCTTCAAACCTTTTCACAGTCATACTAATCACACCTTTTTCTATGATCTTGGCAGAAACTTCTGTACGCAAGTTGCTACGCTCCCTAATAGCAGTAGACTTTACCGTTGCCAGGATAACGTCTTTATTTAACCATTTTCCAAATTAAGAGCTTTAATACAGTTGCCATATGCACGTCTACTCTTAATTTGCAAAGCGGTATTTGTATTTTTTCTGCCACCATTTTGTTTTTCCGTTGGCTGGTCACGGGTTGACGGTTACTGACCGTTTGTTTCCACTCTGTTCGAATTTTAAACTAAGGTCGAAGCACCTCACTATAATTTTTTTTTTCTATAGATATCTAGTGCTCTCCAATCTAGATTAGATGAAACAAAATAATTGCAATCTGAATATGTGGCGGTTAAGAAAATAAAAGACACAATCCTCTACTCTTTCCACCTCTACTTCCACACCGAATTCCAAAATATTAAAACGAAAACATCGTGAGGAAACTGTATGTCATAGAACCAAAAATTCGAAGATATAAAAATAAAATAAAATAAAAAAGCGTTATTGACACAAAAATATTTTACAAAAAGATTTTGGTAAACAGTAGGTACAATTCTGCAATTGAACACAATTCAAATGAATACTAACACCTAAACTAGGCCGAGCCTGTACCTTAGGCGTTAGATCTTTCCCGGGTAACTATCTACAGACGTGTACATTAAGATCCAATTTTATATTGTAAACAACTTGCACATTAAGCCAATACAATAAATAATGCAACCAATATAATAAAAAACAGATTAAACTGCGGCTACTCTTACTGCGGGTACAATTTAATAGAAATATTTTAAGTAATTTGTTGACTTTGTCATTGTAAATTTTTCCAAATACCGTCAACTTAAAAAAACAAATAGTTAGACCACTGAATGTATGAACTTGCGACTTTTTACATTTTTTGTTTTTCTAGTCTGATCAAGTTATATTACTTAAAAATTGAATTCATTGTTTTAGGGACATTACTGTTTTAATTATTATTTTTATATTGTTTATTATTATTATTTTATTTATTTATTCAAAGGTTCCTATTTTGGGTTAATAAGTAAATTTTCAATTTCTAGATATGTTTTCGATTTTAGCCAGGTTGTTAAAAGTTTTTTGCAAGCGTGTTTATTTAGCTGGTAGAATTTGATAATTTTATTCAATTTGTTGTATAGCATTGGGCCCAAATAACACTGGAATTTGTTTATAAAGGCTGTGTTATACGGAATTGTAAAACATACTCTCCCTAAACGTCTATTATTTATCATTTCTTTATTGTAATTAAGTTTACTATGTTGGGCGATTATAATTTCTTTAATGAATAGCTGCCGAACAGTCAAAACATCACATTCTGAGTACAAGTTAATAATGGGATATTTATAAGGCTTGAACATCATAACCTTAAGCAACGCTCGCTGTGCGCGCTCCAGTTTCATAATATGCGTTTTACGCGCTCCCCCCCATGACGTAATACAATAAGATATTATTGATTGAGCCAGCGCGAAATAAACGGTCTTGAGTAGTTGTTTATTCGCTACATGTCTTAAATTTTTAAAAATATATATAAGTTTACGTATTCTACCTGACAACAGATCTATGTAGGGGCACCAAGTCAACCTTTCGTCAAGCAGAATACCAAGGTACTTTACTGTTTTAAGTCTTTCCAGAGGGTAACAATTACAGGGGTTAGATGTTTTATCTTGGCAAGAATGCATCTGTATTTTAAGGTTTTGGGTAGTTTTTAGAGTAGTGTAAGTATTGGCAAAGGTTATGAACTTTGTTTTTGAGATGTTTAGGGTTAACAGGTTTTGAGAAAGAAATTTTGCCATCGTTTGTAACCCTGATTCGGCATGTTTTTTTGCCTCTTCCCATGTCTTTCCATAGAAAATTAGTGCAGTGTCGTCGGCGAATGAAAAGATACTGCAATTTTTTAGGTTTAGCTTACATAGATTATTAATATATATAAGGAAAAGTGTCGGCCCAAGGACACTTCCCTGAGGCACGCCAAATGAAACTGGAGCATCATTACTATACATCCCGTCAATTGTTACTCTTTGTTTTCTGTTTTTTAGATAATTACTAAACAAATCCAGTGTTTTACCTCTTATGCCAACATTTTCCATGTTCTTTATTAGGATAGAAATAGAGACTGTATCAAACGCTTTTGCTAAATCAATAAATATTCCAATACATTTATTTTTATTGTCAATGTGGGTAGCAACAAAATTCGTTAGGTCAGAAACTGCCTGTGCTGTTGATCTATTTGCTCTAAACCCATATTGGTTGTTAGCTAAAAAGTTATGTTTTTCAAGATATGAAATCAATCGTTTGTTCATTATTTTTTCTAGGACCTTAGACAGGACAGGCAGTACCGAAATAGGGCGGTAGTTGTTAGTACAGTCTCTATTCCCCGCTTTATGGATAGGATGAATAACGGAAATCTTAAAATTATCTGGGAATAGTCCTGTTTTTATTGATAGATTTGTAATATGTGTAAGAAGTGGTACGATAATATGTTTAGCCATTTTTACTAGTTTTGTAGGTATACCGTCCCAACCTACTGCACTATCAGTTTTTAAAGCCATTATGATAGATTCGATTTCAGGCTCCGTTGTTTCCAACAAAACCATGGAGTTAATTGGTGGTACCGAAGATTGTATAATTTGATCCGCATAAGGTGTAATCTTGCTTGCTAGCTCATGAGCAATGCTAGTAAAGTAGTTGTTGATTTTCTCTAAAGATTGTTCGGGTGTGTCTTCTATTTTGAGCAGTTCTGATGGATTGGTTTTAATTGTGTTTCTATTTGTTATTGAGTTAATTACTTTCCATTTCTTCTTTGGGTCTTTAGCGTGTTTGTTTATTTCATCTTTTTGGAAGTTGTGTTTAAGTCTTTTCAGTAAATCGTTGCAATAGTTTTTATATCGTCTGTAGGTTAAGGAAAGAATTACATTGTTAGGTTCCTTTTTACATCGAATGTTCATGCGATCTCGGTTAATTATACATCGAACTAAACCTGGCGTTATCCATGGCTTAATGCAGCGCAGTCTTTTTGGTATTAATACGGTAAGAGTGTTTTTCGAGATTGTTTCATTTAGGATCCTCACTAGCTGATCGGCAGTCCAATTTAGATCTTCGGATTTTATAATGTTACTAAAATTAACTGTATTCAAATGATCCACGATAGCCTCGTAGTTAACTTTACGTATTGTTTTTTGGGGCACAGATTTATTTTTATTTACCAAGGCAACACACAAAAGAACTGGAGCATGGTCAGTGACTGGGGCCTGAAGGACTAGTGTAAGTGTAGAGAGTTTTGTTTTTACCATAGCATGGTCCAGGCAATTGGCATCTCTCGTTGGCAATAAATGACCAGGCAAAAAACCATGACAGGCTAATAGATTTAGATAATCTGTCGAGTTGCGGTCTGTATTATCAATTTATCATACTTCACGTCTATATTTAAGTCACCCATTATAACTATGTTTTGATGTTTTTTATAATTGTTTAGTAAACTATCTAGCGAGTTTATGAATTGTTCTAGGTTAGGATTTGATGGGGATCTATAAATACCTATTACTACAGTTTCGTTATCTATTTTTATGACCATACAAGTAGCATCAGTTAAAGATACTTCCTCTACTGAACAAACAAGTGCATCTCTAGTGTATACTACTATTCCGTCATTTTGGTTACGATTGTTTTTTGAATAATATGTGTCATAGCTTTTTAGAGATGGGAAATGTAAAGCTTTCGAATTCCATGATTCCGTTAAAATAATTACGTCACAAGTTGTATTTAATCTCGCTAGAAAAATTTCAAAATGGCTAAAATTTTTAGTTATGCTCCTTATATTTTGTGTTAAAATTTTTATGTGTTTATTACGTGGTAAATGAGATGTTATTAATGATTTATATGTTTCCGGATTACACAAAAATGATGGTCCAGCTGATATACTATCAATATTGCTGGCTAAATTATTGTTTAAATTGCAATCGAATTTTGTTTTATGGAACTGTGTGACGTGGTCAAAACATTTATAAGTTTGTCAAGCTGTAAATGAAAAAGAAACAATATAGGCATGTAATAACTTTGAATTGAGTCCAAAATATAATTCTGGACAACGACTATATGTGGAAAATTATTTGTACTCCGCAAAACTATATTAAAGAGAAAAATGTATGAGGCTTGATTATTTAGCATAAACCGCAGTGCATCATAGAGAAAACAAAAAAGAAAAGGGTTTGAACTAACAAATAAAAAATAAGCAAGGTAAGTAACTAACCCTAGTCACATAGCGTTTCTCAGAGTGGCAATTTGTAATTCATCCTTTATTTCAATGCGAGGAGCATCTATGGCCTTGCGAATAAATATTTTACCGCCATTTGACCAGCAGAATTTATATTCTTTGGATTTTGCTAAATCTCTCGCTAGGAAGAATAGTCTTCGACCCTTGTTTGTCAGAGCTTCAGAAATATAGATCGGTGTAGTTACTCCTTTAAAACCAATGTGGCCAGAGTTTAAGCGCTGGTCAGGGTGTTTTTCATTAAAGGCTTTAGCCCCCTGTATTATTTGGTTTTTCATGATGACAGTAGTTAGCTCAGCCACTATTGTGCTCTTTCCAGCCTTCGATGTAACTCGAAAAACATCCCGAATGCTTGTTGCTTGTATATCCACGTCAATCACTTTGCATGTCTTTTCCATGATGTTACACAAGTCTGATTTGGTTTCAGTATCAGTTGTTTTCGGTACATTTCTCAGTTCAATAGTAGCCGACTTCAGATTTCTTTGAACTTCACCAATTTCCGATTCTAGACTAGCTATTTTTAATAAATATTCTTTCCGTTCACCTTCTAAATCTTCGACCTTCTTCTTCATGTCCTCGTATTTTTCATTTATGAACTGGAGACTCTTCTCGATTTCTTCGTTCGTATGTTTGATCTCAGCATTTTGGTGTTTTATTTCAGCGACTTCAGCGACGAGCTTTTTTAGTAGGGTATTCTGGGTTTCCTTCCACTCACTAAGCATGACTTTGATTTCGTCCTTAAAAGAACAGAAGCGCTCTTCACTAGACTGACGCTGTCTTTTGCGTTGAGATACAAAATTAGGCGGCGTATTTTGGCTAGGAGTATTTACGACATCGGAATCCGATACAGTCCTTTGCATGTCCGAGTTGGTTGGTGATCGTAGTAATCTGGACATGTGATGATGTGACATTTACTAAACCGCACTGGGCCCGAGGAGTAGATTTTGGCCCACTCCCTCTCGTGCCCTCTAACAGAGAGGAACACGTGTCCGTGCTTTGCAGTGGGAAATTATAGGCTAATTATGCACACCTTGCTGTACCCATCCTTTTAGCATTAATGTAATAATTATCAGCAGTACCTAAGTCAGTACTTATTCCATTTCTGCGCATTTCCAGCCATCCCCAGGCATTCCTTCTATAATAAAAAGTTCGATTCTTTGTTAGTTTCAGGCCTTGGGACGAGACCTACCGAGGTCAGGCGGGTTGGGACGCGGGCGGTAGAGGCTACTATTTCGCGTCGGGCAGGCCTGAAGCTGCGCCCGCTGCTGGATGGGGAAGATCGGAGTATTCCAGGTAATAGATCATTATCATAAGTTACCAACCCCACTTGCTTAATGTGATTTTTATGAAAAAAAAAAGCTACCGCGATCTTACCTTAAGAAAGTTGTGTTTTATACCATAACATCAAACATCATCATCATTTATCTGAAATCGGCTCTTAACTGCCATCCACGACAAAGCGACAAAGGGCTAACAAGGCATTTAAGGCATGTTTAAAAAAATCGAAAAAATGAACGAAACTCTTTTCTACTTTTCAGACCACAAGACCCCGGTTACCAGGGCGTTGGTTACTCGGGTTACGGTGGCACCTACCGCGACCCTTACGCCCAATTCGGCGGAGGTTACGGCCAAGGAGGGGCTAGTTATGGCCAAGGAGCTAGTTATGGCCAAGGAGGGGCTAGTTACAGCCAAGGAGCTAGCTACGGCCAAGCCGGTTATGGGCAAGGATCGGCAGCAGCCGCTTATGGGCAGAGTTTTGCTGGATATGGACAAGGCGGTCAGGGCAGCGGATGGCATAGTGTGGGAGAAAGGAGACCTTATAGAGATGAGAGGTGAGAATGGTGATCTGTTCCTTATTTTTATGAGAGAAAACGGAAAATTGATGATCTGCGGTTATTAGGATACTACTCCCACGACCCAGGTGATTCGATCAATCTGCTGAACGCCATGATTGCTACAATAATAAATCGATATTTAATGTTTGCATGAAGATGTTATGTTGTTGGCTTGCTGCGCTCTTTGATGCCAACTGTAAATGCAGAAAGCAATTGTTATATAAATAAATAAATAAGGATGCATGCAAAATCTAACTTACAGGAATTTGGCTGCACCGGATTGTTTAAAATAGCTAGTCAATTTTATTATTAAGATCATAAAACTGGTTAAAAATAAATACTCTCCGGCATAGTTGTTGTTACTTAATTAATTTTAAATTATTTTTATAATTATGTATCTCTTCTCCTTTTTCAGTGGCGTAAAGAAACTGGACAACCGAGAGAACTACAACCAGGATTCGAAGCGCAGTCAGAACAGCTACGAGCAATCTAGCCGCCAACCGGCAAGTTATGGCCAAACGGCCAACTATGGTCAGAGCGGCTATCAGCAAGGCTATGGCCAAAGCAGTAGCACTACTCCTGGGACCAGCTATCTGTTCCAAAGGGAAGATGAACAAGTCACTGTGAAAGTAGATGAAACCACCAAGAAGCCATCTTAGATTTTTTTGTGTTCCCTTCTTAAAGATTTCATGGTTGACTTAAGTTATAAGAAATAGAATCGTTTCTTTACTCGATTCAATCTATCAAAGAATTTTATAGTTGAGCTCTTATTATTTCTAAAAACATAGCAGGTAAATCTCATATCTTGATAGGTTGAGTTTTTTTGGCCATACGGCATGTCAAACTACTGACTTGCCATTTTTCTTCGAGTACTTATTACCTTTGTCAGTTAAAAGTACCCGAAGTACTTTATCTACTTAACTAATGCAGGCACTTTTTTCGTAGAAGTTCATAAGAGTGTCACGAACTTTCTCCAACTAAATCAGCCACGAAATCTCCACAATAAAGTGTCATTAGTGTCTTTGTGTCAGGTTGTCGCTCTCTGACACCTGTGTCTGACACTGACCCACGGCCTGGCACAGCTCTAGTGTTAGCGTGTGTCGTTGCCACAGTTAGAGATAACGTTATTTAATTATTGATAATTTGTGAAGTAATAAAGTAATTTAATTATGGGTTTTGTTTTATTTTTTCCATCTTCGCAGTTTATATTTACACCTATTTTGCAGAGAACAGCCGGTACATTTATTCATAATCTCAACGTAAAAACTTAGATGAAAAGAGATGTCATTCTACAACATCAATTAATCAATTCAGCCTATTGCAGTTCTCTTTTGGACATAGGCCTCTCCCATACTGCACAACACCACCCTCTCGTTCGCCTTCCGTATTCAGTCTGACCCAGACACCTTTTTAAGGTCGTCATTCAACCTGATGCTAAATGGATTGACACTTGTTAGCTCACCGCACCTATGTTTTCACGGCGACCTAAATTACAGACTATATTGGCTGCACATGCACTGCTTTTCAAAGTTTACTTCAGGGTTTAATCAATCCATGATACACATTTTTACAGATATCGTGTTAGGGGTGCAACCCATACTATACAAAAGTACTCTGTGGTGCAACCCTTATACCTTAAGCACCCTAAATGTTTATCCAGGAATCCCTTATACCCTAACTTATAGGCAGCAGGCATATCGTAATCAACCTATAATGTTCCCACTGCTGGAACACAGGCCTCCACTCTTCGAGAGGGAGTGGGCTATAATCTACCACGCGAGCCCAGTGCGGGTTGGTAGATGTCACATGACTTCGAATTTTTAGTTCTAGGACATGCCGTTTCCTCACGATATTTAGGCATGTTAGTCTAATATTTGATAGGCAACAGGAGCAACGTGCTAAAATTTCCATTTTTTTTTCTAGAGAGATTCTATTTTTTTTTCAGATTATTTTTTTGCAAGCGCAATTTATGTAGAGAATTGATGGGTTTTACTCATGATGTATGTTACCGCGTGATAGTAGGTATCTAGTCGATAATTTATCAATGGACGATAACGTTTGATTAACATTTCAACTGTACCTTTGTTCGAAGGCACTTCCATTACGAAATCGTAGTTCGCTGTCAATCTGATTTCTTTTTTTTTTGTTTTATTAGAACCTACAGTCTGGCCGTCGCCGTCGTCGGTATCGCCGTTAAGAGATTGCGTTCCTGACACCTGACAATTTCATACAAACGAATACATGTTTTTCGAATTTGATATTTATTAGCTACTAGAATTGTCTCACTGACCCGCCTAAAAAGGCCACTTTGGCAGAATCATAAAACAATTCATATCACGCAATTCATTTGTTTGAGAATTTCACATCTATATATCCCTGAAGGGTTAGGCAGAGCTGTACCTATAGCATTTTACGAATCTCCATACAGTACTGTCATACAGATAAAATTGAGTGATACGAATTGTTTTATGATTCTGCCAAAGAGGCCTTTTTAGGCCCCCAGGTGTCAGAAACGCATTCTCTCGACGGCCGGACTGCAGTCCATGAAAGTTCAATAACTGTAGCAGTCTATTAGAACGCAAATATTCAGCATTGGGATATTGTTGGAAGAGTAGGATGCTAATTTGATGGTGATGGACATTAACATAGCTCTTGTTCAAACAGTAATACACGACCGGAGAGAGTTAATTTTATTAAGGGTTGCCATGCTTTATTTTATTAGCCTTTAAATAGACGCACCTTTACTCATGCCAAAGATACGACTCAGGATCCTCTATAAACGACATAAAATTATCAAGTGTCATGTTATCTAGTTCTGCGACTGACCATGAATCGTACCCTGAAACCTAACAAACACTGGTTCGCTGCTCTGCATTCACTAGATCAAATATACATAATATTTTAAAGACTTGATCAAGTTTAGTCTGAAGTTGTTTTTTTTGTGATTTTGAACTTGGAACGACTGCTACCGCCATCTGTTAAGAAATAGAAAAACTATCCTATTCGACATTGTCGACAGAAAAGCAATGGTGATGACTCGACTGATCGATTAAGTTCATCTATTGCCTAGCAGATGGCGCTGTATACAACTTGCAAAGTTGCATCTTTAGTTGCGACCACGGAGTAATCTTTGTATTTACTCCGTGGTTGCGACCGTAGCTGTTAAATTATTTTGCGATGATAAATTAATTTATTTATTTCACCTCCATAGAACTTGGCACCCATTTAAATGTATAATAAGATTAATTAAAAATGAAGTAAATATTTTATTTAGAATTAAAATATTGGTAAACTAAATAAGTTTATCAGTGAAATCATAGAAATAATTTATAAACCTATTTTGGCATTTATGCCTGTACTAGGATAAACCTGTACCTACCTACCTACCTATCACAGGCAGTGTGAGCTCATACGTTATGGTACCTACTTAATTGTAGGACAATACAATTCTTATTAATTATTTAATATAAAAAATTTAGGAACATCGACAATATTAAATTAATTCATTATTTTATGCCTAATTTTTATTTTTAAGGTTTAAAAAGTCTTAAATAGGTCATTTCTTATCTAATTTGCGGTATTATTTTATCGGCGAACCCGACTATCCATCCTCTCCTTGTCCTTTCTTTGTTCTTGTTTGTTCTGAACTTGGCCTCTTTTTCCGAGCCGAATACGAATACGAACTTCGGCCCACCATTCGGTGAAAATAAAAAGTTTGGCCGAACTTCGGTTATTTTCACCGCGCGCAGTTTTTTGCCACTAATATTTTCTGAGCGACTTTCTCAGATGCAGGAAATGTATACCTACCTTGAACAAAAACGTAACACAGAATCATTGGTATTTTTGCACCAAAACCTGGCCTCGGTAAATTTTACCCAGTGGTTTTAATTACGGATTTTCGGCCCATCACTACTACATAGATAAAATGTTTGCTAGCTTATTTGTAAGTATGTAGTAAAAGGTTATTTTTGGAGGAACCTGGTATTATCCACGAAATCGGTATAGTAACTTCGTGGGATTATCTATATTTTTCTATGTAAGTAGGTAGGCCCTACACCTACTTAGGTGGGTAAATAAGTATACCTACTGCATTTAAATATAAAAAATGCGCTGCACGTAACGATTTATCAACTTATTATCGCAGCACATAATTATTACCTTATATAGTAAGAATGTGAATTACTTACTTATTGATTGGTACAATTAACTGTAGATATGATAAGAGGATTATTTTTCATATCAGATAAGTGACCGACGATCGTACACTTGGCATCGGATTCTTGTAAGGAAACAGTCTTACTTTTATTAATTATAATTCTTATCTAGTAATAAAATAATTTTATTAATTTTAGCTAATGGCAAAATGTGTGTTTTCTTTAAATAATGTTGCAGTTTTGATAAAATTATAATCGCGAGTGGAATTTATAATTTATTTTTGGCAACTGAATAAAATCATTAAACATAAAAAAAATTGCAAAATTAGACATGATATTGTACAAATAAATTATTTTAAGTTTTCGTTTTAATGATGAATTAAAAAGCTGTCATACTTAATTTATTTTTTGTTGCAAAAAAATTTATATAAAAAGAAACTTAATCGTAGGTCGCGTTAACTCGGATTCGTTGCAACAATGGCGGACTCTGTGCAAGTGGCGGAACAACCCGCACCCGAACAGCCAACTGTGCAAGCTTCGCAAATACTTGTGGAAGACACGCAAGTACATGTGCAAGTAACGCCAGAAATCGAGCAAGACTCCGGTGTGCAGCTGAAGAAGGACTTGCTGAAAGTTGTAGCTGACAATGAACACGCAGTGGCGTTGAAGAACATGAATGAGTGAGTTTTTATGAATTTATTTTATTAATATAAGCTAACAGACTTCGTTTTTCGAGATGTCGCCAAGTGGTTAGTCGACTCTTCACGTAACCGTGGGTTGGCTTATTTCTCGGCCAAAGAATCAGCATCGCCATATAACGTGGCAATGCTGCCAGCCTTTTTTGCACTGTTGCTATTGACAGCCATGCAGACGAATGTTTTGATGCCCTATGATTCTTTTATTAATTAAGGAACTTTTAATAGCTATAAGGAACGGGTTTTTGTAAGTATTTAAAATCCTTTTAAATATAAGTAAATATAAATAATTATAAAAATATACAACTGTGACAAAATTAAATCCTTTGAAGGAGGATCCCAAAAGGAAAAACCTCCTTTGGAAATTAGATTGACCGTAAAAAAAAGCAATTGCAAAGTACGCACCCAGTAGATAGTAGATAAGTATCCAGATACCCATAGCATATAACTATGCAAGTCCCAGTGTTATCAGGAAGAAAAACCCGAGACAAAATCAAACAGTTCTATAGTCAGTATATCAGTATATCTTACCTAATATTAAATTCATAAAATATGTGCGCTAGAGGGAAGTCCGCCGTCAGGGACGAAGTTTTTCCGCGAAACTCGCATGCACACACACTCGAGTCACTCAACGTATACATATACGAATTACACTCGTATATACTCGTACACTCGTAAATACACACTCTTTTCGTCTCTTTCTATTATATAATAGAAAGAGAGAGAGAGAGAGAGAGAGAGAGGGAAAGTCGCACGGAGGGGCCGTAAAGCCTTTTGATTTCTACCAGTCTACTCTTACCGCAAGCCCCGAACTTCGTTCCAATAACTTTTATTTCCAAAAAAAATACAAAAAGTTTTATTGGCAAAAAGAAAAGGAGACGACAGACATGAATTTTACACAAACACAGTTAAGTTTGTACATCAAAATTTTTTGGTTGGATCATATCATGTTAGTACTTAAGTAACGTTAACTATATTATAGATATCGTTAAATATCATTAAGTAGCTAAAACGTGTCATGTTTAAAATATTTTATAGATTTACCTACACTACACCACGTCGGCAAATCCTTGAGAATCCGTTTCAAATCATATAATTATGTTTTTATCGCTAAAAGACGTTTATTATCATTATAGAGGTACATAAGTAAGTGATAAAGAATACATAGAGTATGATATTTACTACAAAAATGTTTATAGGTAACACTTATCGTGATATCTTTCGGTTGCCGTTTATTGACGGTCTTTGCACAACTTGATAATTATGTAATTATAATTATGTTGCTGCAATATGAAATTTTACATTATTGTTCTATCGAAACTATCTTTTTCAAAGACTTTTTGCAATTTTTGTAATCGTCTGCTGGTTACGAGGAATGTGGTTTGATTTGCATATATCAATAGGTCTATTAAGCATCTGCCCGGATTCCCAGAGATATCAACTCTAATACCATAATAGTATTGTAGATTCAACTGATTTTGTATGATCCTTAGCCCCTACCTATCATAAACTGAAAAAAAAAATTGTTACACTCAAAACATTGAACCGAACATCTATGGAAATTAAACACTTGAAAAATTTACCGATAGTGGTGGAAGACCCAGAAAGCTAAAAGCTTGTCAGCCAGACGAAAGTCGCATACGTCCACGATGCCACATAATGGACAGAAATCATAAATAAAACAGTAAAAAGAAAAATCAAGCTCAGAAATAAATTAGTCCTAAAGTCCTAATAATAACCAACAACGTGAAATATACAACCAAACAATAATCAAAGTAGAATAATATAAAAGAAAGGGATGCCACATTCAACAAAACAATAAACTTGTAGACACCGCTGCAAATAATATCTGAGCAAGATTTGACGTATGATATGACGTAACTAAAGTAACGGAGTAATTACGATAAACAGAAAGGCGCCCAGCAATCAGTCGCCACAGCAACTGTTAGCAATTTATATTAATTGAAGACCGTTCGAACTGTAATGTCGGCTCATTGAAGCAGACGCATTACAAACGGTTTGTAAATAGTGCCTTGCTTTGTTAAATTAATTTATGACAGGGCTACTAGAAAACATGTACGTATTAGGTATGGAAAATAAGTCAATTAAGGGGGTCGTTTTTTCAATCGTCAGATAATCGTCTGAAGTATAAATGTGTCGGTTTGATATTTTTTCTAAACAAAAGCTGTAAATTCAAATTAAATTTTTATTCATCAGAAAATAGTTATGTGAAGATTGAAAAATCGGCCTTAAAGCTACAGTTTCCTAGAACGGCAGTGACTGCCACTGACATGCGGCCGTAATGTTTAAAATAGGTACAGAGTGTTTTTTGACACCTTAATGTCAAATACTGGTGAAAATAATAGATTTTCATGACGTACGTTATAAAATGACGGAATTGCTCTTTTATGAAACCGTTTACTGTTTTATTAATTTTGACACACTTTCAGTATCAACTTTTATTGATTTAATCCAAATTTGTGATTGATAATACCTAATAATAGTGTGATTCTGTTGCGACCGTTCTCTAGTTTTCGTCGATAAACAAAAGTGATTTTATTCATTTTGTCGAAAAGTCTGAACTGAACAATCATCGTTTAAAAATGCAATGTAATAGAAAAAAACCGGTCAAGTGCGAGTCGGACTCGCGCGCCGACGAGGGTTCCGTTCCGTTTTTTGTAGGTACCTATGTAAAACTACAAGGTTTTCGGATTTTTTTTCTTTACTAGTGCTACATGACATTGTATCTTGCCGAATTTCATGATTATAGGCCAACGGGAAGTACCCTAAGATAGGTTTGATTCCCTTGCGAGTGTTAAAATATAAACGCCCGTATCTCTTGATTTCGTTGACTTAGAAATTTGATTTTTTTCACAGTTTCAAGGGATTGCAGCCCTGAGTATTTGATATTAATTTCGACTTGATAACTCCACGCGTTCCTGAGAAAAAGAGTCTTGACAGATGGACAGACAGACGGACAACGAAGTGATCGGGTTCCGTTTTTCCTTTTGAGGTACGGAACCCTAAAAATTTACCAAAAAGAAGATAATTTTTTTGAAAACGCGACACTGGTATTTTGGTACTTATTATGCCTTCCATGACTTTTAAAATGAAATGCCTATTTTAAAGTCCATTGTTTGGTAAAACATTCCTTACTTTAAGAGAACAGCTAATTGCTAACTTAGTTTTACAGCAGTTTTATGAGAAAACATTTTGGTTAATTATCTTTAGCTTCAAGAAAACATTAAGTTCCTGGTAGGTATTTACAAGACTGTACGACGTTTCCATTATAATAAAACAAAACAATACTTCATTCAAGCTGGCATGCATCAAACATTTTGTGAGAAGGCAGTTTCATAAGATTTTCACACGAGCAACATAAATGGACCTAGAATTGAGCCCTGGGGAACGCCCGCTTTTGATAACGCTCTTGAAGATGCCGTTCATTATTAATATCGGAGACTAAGGGCTGATATTGCAATAGTTAGATACAAATGTATCTAATCAGGATAAAATGAAAAAAACCCTGTTATAAAATTATCACACGGTTTTTTTTTCATTTTATCCTGGTTTGCAAACTTTTGTATAGAAAATAAGCCATATTTGTTATTCAACTAAAAGTTGTCTGACTATTAAAGAATCAGCCCTTAATCTAATAAAGGATCGGGAAAGCTATACGTAGTTATTGTCCGTCATCAACAAGCATCCTAAAAAACAAACATATTTAAACATAAGTGTAACGTGTGTGTGTGTGTGTGTGTGTGTGTGTGTAAGTGTGTGTGTGTGTGTGTAGTGTGTAATAATGATAATGGTACCTATTCGTACTCCAATTTCCTCAAATCCTATCCGATTATTACTCAACGCGTTCTGTAATGAGCCGAATCGTATCTAAATTGTCTTGAGATAACACATGATAGCTAATGCGTCGGGACGATAAAATTTAAGGTAAGTAAGTAATTAACATAATCTTAGTGTTTCAACGTTTACAAATAAGCACTCATTATTATTGCCACCGACATTCTTTAATTATCTGTTATGTACAAATAATGTAGGATATTACCAATTAATTGGTAATTATTCCTGAAATCGATCTGCCTCGCCTTATACCAACTATGTTGGAGTCGGCTTCCAGTCTAACCGGATGCTAATGCGGATTATCAACATTTTACATGGAGCTATATTGCCTATCTGACCTAACTAGGGCTTTCAATACACACACATTTTTTTGTAATTTTTCAATACCGGTTTTGAAATATCTAATACCGGAAACCCGGTATGGTGATTTTATTTTATTTTTAGTAGAAACTAGATACTGTGACACAATTTCGTTCTATCGCACATTCTATTTCTAACAAATTTTTTTACTGGGTAAGTTTCAAAAACTGCGTATAATTATCTCGTGGTTTATGTAGACAGTTACTACTACTTGCGCAGGTAAAGAATGGGATTAAAAAAATGGTGGTCTTTGTATTTGCCTCTCGGTCAAGGCAAGAGGTACATAGAACAATAGAAGTACTATCCTGAGATTCCTGAGGTAGGAAGGAAGGTGGCGGGACGGCGGAGGGGATTCTCCCATGCGCTAAAAGGTGCATTCTACGGAAAAGTCATTTTAAACTATACAAGCGCAGCCATAACTCTGTAGGTCCAATAAAACTCGAGATACACGTTTTGTTTAAGTACATACTTTTAAAATGTATTGGTTGGGTTTTCGAGCACCACGCAGTTTGCACAGGTCTATTGAAGCTGCAAACTTAGTTTTACAGCACTATTGGTACCTACCTATATTTATCCTAACAACATCCCAAAAAATCAGAAGGTACCTTCTGATTTTTTGGGATGTTGTTAGGTATCGAAAAAATCCGGTATTCGAAACCCCTATCCACAACCCAGTTACTGGGTAATACGATTTCCCTTTGGTAAGACTGATTGTTAGTGATTTATTCCAATAAATATTATGAAACTCTTCATTCGGATTTATTACTAAAATATGCAAGTCCTATACCTTATGAAATGTTGAATATCGTCTCAATTCTTTAATTTCGTAGAAATGCTGATACATAACGTATTAAGACCTTAGTGAAGATGTACCATCATCGGGCTCAAGAAGGATCGTGCATGGCCGCATAGCTTTTAAAAAATCAAATGTTTAACTCAACCACAGATAATATAATACTCTAGACTCAACCTATCACAGTCCACTGCTGGGTACAGGCCTCCCTCAAGTTACACGACACGTCACCCAAAATTTTACCTTCATCTAGTATACTGTTTACCCGTACCTATGCTGGTTTCTTCAGGTCGTTCATCCACGTTTAAGTTCCCACATTACGTTTGAAGTACCAATTACGAGTTCATTATTTTGAAGGCACCTGGCTCGAAGGTTACGTCATAACTTGGAAGAGGCTCATATTGTTATGTCCATTAGCGGCATTTACTTTGATTTCCCACTGCACCTGCATGAATTTGGCGGTTAGTTTGAGATTTATGCCAATTTGAAAGTTGAAGAAAACACATACTGATCATACCAACCCAATGTTAGTTTATTAGGTCCTTACCTATGAAATTGCCGATTTTGGATACTGGCTATTGTGAATATCGATATCTTTCATTCTATTTATAATTCCAATTTCCAATTAATTTTATTATATAGCATGACATTTTGTTTTTCAAAATCAGTTGTTCATTTGTTTTCCCGGTTTTAGTTTTTTATTTTAAATCGCTGTTTCTGTAAACAAGGAAAAATCAAAATTGTCGTGGCACCAACGTAGCACAGACACCACGCGCACCAGACGCGCACGAGTTCTGGAAATTTTGGTCTCAACAATGAGCCTCTTGGCCGAACAGAGACGAAATCGAACACGATGAATTGAAAGCCATAGTAGAAGCAGATTCATCTCAAACCACGTTGGAACGTGCACCAGCCTTCAACGTATTGTGATAAATCGATATTGATTATTTTATGTCAAATTGGAAAGATAAAAAAGCTCGGAGAGTGGGTACCGTATGAATTCACTGAACAACAACAACAAAATCGCGTCACCCACCATACTCACCAGACCTTGCTCCAACTAATTTCCAATTTTATTCGAAACTAGCGGCCCGCCCCAGATTCGCTCGGGTGCAATTTTTTTTTTCTCTCCGTATGAACCATCCTCGTCCTTCAAGGAATATTATAAAAAGAATTAGGGAAATCGGTCCAGCCGTTCTCGAGATTTGCGCTTAGCAACACATTTAGCGATTCATTTTTATATATAAGTACCTTTTTACTCCAATGGCCAATACTTCGAAATACTTTTTATTTCATCTATGTATGTAAAACGGCAATTTCAAGAGAGCTAAAGGGTCAATCCTCTAAAAAAATTATTATCTTAAGAGGGTATTTTGATAAATCACAGAAAATATAGTGAGCAGTGGCCCAGTGATAACCGCCCCAATTTACGAGTCGTAGGTCGTGGGTTCTAACCCAGGCAGGCGCTTTACTTTGTGTAAATAATTTAATCATCACTGCTCTCAAAACGGTAAAGGAAAACATCGTGAGGAAACCGGCATGTTCTAGAACCAAAACTTCGAAGACGTGTGATACCTACCAACCCGCACTAGGCCTGTGTGGTAGATTATAAGTTATTACCCACTCCCTCTCGCAGAAATTAGGCCTGTGTCCCAGCAGCGTGCAGCGGGGACATTTTAGGCTGATTATGAAAATATTTAACTCCAATTTATTGTAGCAGTATTAACTTTCAGAAGAAAAACACTGAGAAAAGTATTACACTTCTGGATAGTTCGTACATCCAAGGCCAGTGCTTTCATTTGACATTTACGACCTGATATCGCACATTAATACTAATACACTAGCTAAGCCAAACATAAAAAATCCATTATCATGGATCGTGACAACATTTCTAAACTTTTATTTCATTTTTGAACGCAAGAATATCATTAAATTGTTATTCAATTTTTATCTAACATTAATTAATCTGCATCAATGACCTTCCGACCTCTTTGGATTTAGATTAATGCCATCATACTCGATGAAATAAAAAAAAGTAAGTTTACCTTACGGGGTCGCACTTACCAATATCTACCAATAATTCTGCGGAAGATTTAGCCTGTAACACAAACCAATATGAGTGAAATTCCTACAGCTTCGCTGGTAATGTAAAGTTGAAAAGTGTAGTGTAGTGCTCGGATAGACGAACACAGAATTTCTGTGTCTTACAGTGTCAACTTATGAACTGTTGAAATCTAAGATGTTTGCAATGAATCAGTTGGTTCTTTTTAAGTAATCTCAAATGTTGTGTGTCAATACGAGTACTTTAAGTGTTTTGTTGATAAAAGAGATAAAGTTTGCTAACCTGCCGAGAGTGATAGGAGAAAGTAGTGCTGATGCTGAAATTATCATCTGATAAGGCGAAACATTATTTTGCTTAGCTGTTATCATGTTCCCGTCAACTTTACATGACTCACTGCAAACGCAGTTTGTATAACTTCTCTTTCGAGTGTTATTAAGTTATCGAAATCGTTGCTTGCTTTACGATCTAAGTATTTCAATATTATTGACATCCTTTTCAGCTTGTTCATCAGTGGCAACGCAATGCAAAGATAGATTTGGCAGGGCTCCTTCGGCGGTTGCTGTATGCTCTTCTTCAAATTAAATTACTTATGCATTCTTCTTACATCCTCGGTAGCCAGTCTATCAGGTATTGCTTTATCATATCCATAGCATTACCTTATGCCCATAGTTCATAGCATCCAATACTCTTAGTTAGTTCTGTTGGTAAGATTATTTTTTATCTTTCCAATTAGTTATTGTCCCATTTAAAATACATTAACAAAGACCAGCTACTTGTATTTCTACCACTATTCCGCTTATCTGTATTTTATTGAATTGTTGCTTCTGCTGGTCTTTTATGTAGTTCTTACTTTCTTCTTCAAGGTTCTTAACCGTTTTCTTCATGTTGGTGTCATTGCACTTTATCAGAAGTAAGACCAGTCTTCAGCGAAGTGTCAAGTATTTATTTATCTGCCCACATTTATGTGTGCTTAGCTGGAACACACGGAGCTCATTGATGACACAATGTGCGCTCTCACTTGACCGGGCGCGGCGGCGGTTCAGTACTGTGCCAACTCCCGCGGAGTTTCCATGTCAGTCGTCAGAACGCTGGCCGTTAGCGACACAAAACTTTTAAAACTTCGAACACGATCGAATTAAAAAAAATTGAGCGGGAAAAGTGACAATTAAGTGGAAATAAAAATAGTAATATTTTCTGGAGTTTGAAATAATCGCGTGTGTACATTGAAATCTGTGTTGTAGATAAGCAAGTGATAAATAAATCGATCGGCACATGTTGAAAGGTATTGCAGGTTATTTTTCGTGTTGTGATGTACCGTGGGGTGTCGAATGTTTTGGAGTAAGCAAGTTTTGGTTTGAGCAAGGTGAGTCGTGCACTTTTTTTGCGGTCATTGACTTGATACTTTTTCAGACATCTCCCGACGTGCGAGCCGGTAAGTGAATCGATGATAATTTCGGCTATCTCGAAATGCGATTGTGATTGGGATCATTGGCTTTAGTAAGGTGCCGAAGTTTTTTATGGCTGATAAAAAATAACCAAAGTATGGTTATTTTTTATCAATTCTAATTATCACTAACAAATTATCATTATTGCTGAAAATAACGATTATCATTGATATCTTTGGGTAATAAATAAAGTGTGGGATGAGTTTTGTTCAACTAATCGATACATAATACTATCAATGTATAAGGATTAACTAAGCTTATTTCTCGAATACTTATCGCGTCGGTATAGCTGCGAAAAACGTTTTTTTACTCCTCCTGCCTGGGTCAGGTTACCTTCAATATGCGTTTGCATCAGTCAGGTCTATACATACAGACCACACATCATTATCTACAGTTTTTAACACAAAAATATAGTGTTCACCTGTCAAAACTTCAGCATTTGTTTATTGGTTTTTTTCATCTGCTAGCGAACTTTCCTGATGAGGCTCAATGTTTACGGAAATGTGTTCGTCGTCAATAACAAAGCCCTCCTTGTGAAGTTGTGATTGATCACCGTCACGGAACACCCTATATGTATAGTTCAATTACTGTACCTATATGTCTGACAAAGTCTTCACCTCTCTAGATCTCACACTTGGGAAAAATTAGTTATTATTCTGCAGGTGTGACGTACTTATAGCATTGCGGATATTTCAGCCTTCTTAATATTAATGACTGCAGATAATGTCATACCTACCTTTTGACTTGAATAAGTTTAAAATTCATTAGAATCAAACGTTTGGGTTTTCCACCTCAAGCAAGCGATAAGCATGGAATAGGTGAAATCCATAGTACACACTGGAATATTTTTTATAGGTAATGTAACTCATGCCTTGTTTCCAATAATTACTGTGGTTTGGGAACGATTCAAAGATGACAGACTTATTGTTAAACTTTGATATAATTATATTCAATGTTTTATTTTTGCTCTTCGCTGAAAGACTCAAAGAGCATTAACCATAATTATAATAAACCATATACACAAGACTAAACCGTATGTATTTCCGTTGGCAGTTCCTGCTTTAAACGAGTCGGACTCGCGCACCAAGGGTTCCGTACCATCATAATAATTTTCATCGGCGAGGCCTATATTCGTCAGAGAATTTTAAAACTGCGCGCTGCGGTGTACAATATAGCAGTTTTAGGTCAGCGCCATCTCTTGACCGATAGTGGAACTAACGTAACTTTTAATGATTTCAAGAAGTGTGCTATTTAGAGACACCGTTTTATTTTTCCTGTAATCTTTACATTAACTTCTATCACATACAATAATTTCAGATTTTTCTCTATGCAAACTTCGAAAATAAGACCCCTCTTATTTTCGAAGTTTGCATAGAGAAAAATCTGAAATTATTCTATGATTTTATTAACTTATGATTTTATAATCAAAAGTCGTGTGCGGCCTAAAAAAATGTTTGAGGATGTGCAAACGCTCTTTCATATGTTACCCCACATACCCCAGTAGCCCCACTTCGAATTTTCCAGACCCCTTTTCAATCCCTGTTGCAAATAATATGTAAAATGTTTTCTTTCTTTCTTATTTGCAAAATAGTTGGGCAAACGTCATCTAAAACTATTCCAAATTTCAAAGTTAATAGCATTACTACTAGTTCTTGAGATATTTAGCTGTGACAGACGGACAGACAGACTGAGTCGCACCATAAGGGTTCCTTTTTACCATTTTGGTACGGAACCCTAAAAAGACAATGATACAATAACAAGGCAAGGCAAAGCGTGTACCACCATCGACCAGGAAACAAAGGTCAAAAACGAGCCTTGCAATAATAAACAAATAACAATAGACCTTATGAAAAAGCCGGGATACAGAAACTTCAACAAGAATGAAGAACAATGAATTAATTTCAATGGCATATTTAAAGCTAGGAAGATTATGAAATAGCTATTGGAATCTCCACAAGACTATAAACTATCAATCATATCCATTGAGCCAGTAATATGGGTTTGTGAATCACCATGTTTGTTCGATAATGTCAATATTATAATTAATGATGTCATATGTCCATTCTACGTGATTCTACGGTGTCATTGTTACTAAGCCGGGCTTCGATTCTGCTTAGTATTGTTAAGACTCTTGGGGTGAGCTAGAATTAAATAATATATTGAAATTTTTATGACTGGAGGACATACCTCTATATATTTATAAACGTTGCTTTAAGTTATGTTTAACATTAGCATTAGCCTTTGATTAACCATATTTTTTTAGGTGTATAAACGTCTCTTAACTTTAAGCAGCATTAATATATACCTAAGGGGGCGTATGTGTCCAATCTAAGCTGACTAAGGCCGATCCAAAAGAATATCTTTAAATTATATTTAAACGCGTAGAAACAACGAAAACTGGCAGGATATGAAAGTCAGAATGATTGTGAAGACGACATTTTTGAATGCATTAGTCAGAAAACAGTGTAAAAATAAAGATTTTGTGTTACCGGACGTTGACTAAAGATACTTTGTAGAAGGTTTAGTGGATGATGTGTGTGACCGAACGAAAATATGCCAACACGGACAGACACTGACTCCTACCAATCTTTAAACTAAATTATCTAACAAACTATTAAAACACTAATAACTTAGTAAAATATGGTGTCGAAAAAGCATCCAGTGTAATTATAAAAAAATACACAGTGTCATCCTTTCATCATCCTCCTGCCGTTGTCCCAATTGATTTGGTAATAGTCACCTCTTTTGTAACCATATTATTTTAATCTTTTACACAATATATTCACAGTTTCTTCGGTCTTCCTTTACTCTTAAATTTCCATATTCATACTCAAAACTTTCCTCATGAAATCTTAACATTTATTCAAATAGATTTAGACCAACAACATTAGTCCGATATTCTGAAACAGAACTGACCTATGACCAAACGAAGTTTTCTAAATTCGGCCAACATGGACTGAGCAATGTGGATCGCTACGCAAGATTATCCTAATGCAATGTACCTATCTCAATTCTTTAGTAATTGTAGCTAACCCTGAAATTGTACCAATAGCTTCTTTTTCTTCCCTCTTGTTATTTGCATAACGAATTCTATGGTTTCTATATTATAATATTGGTGTTTCTAATTCACCGTTCAATTTTGATTGGACGTGATGAGCTTGTAACTGACCGTTCTACAAATAGATTGGAATCTTTCTGTCATTGGTAATATGTGTAATCGATGCTACTTTCTCCTTTATTATGATCTGTTTGAATGTGATACTTACGGATATGCAGATTGGTAGGCGTCAGTAGTTGTCAAAGTATTTTTTTTGTTTTTGAATGGGCTTGCTTTTGACTTCGATCACGCCTGATGGCAAGCGAAGGATGAGGTCTATGATGGAACGAGTGTCCTAAAATATTTCTTCTCAATCTCCGAATTTGTAATTGATTTCGTATTGTGAATGATTCTTCAAACACTTGTCATTGTTTTTACTCAATCCATTTCTATAATTGGAAATATAAGAGCTTTAATTTTCACTCAGACTTTGTCATCAATGCTGTTTTAATTCCAAGAAAAGTCATCCACTTACAAAATGCTAGACGGATCTATCTGAGGCTATTTCAGCCAAATTCTGTACATAGATATGAATTCAATGATCATACAAACGATGTCAACAGAAAAGCCGTTAATAATATAGCTAGATTCAAATGAAACACAATACCACAACACGTCTCTAATACCATAAACAATATCTTCGATCAGAAATTCAATACCATAGCCAATAAACATCAACACCTAACCTATAAACATTTCCATCTTGACCATAACACGCTTCTTTAAGGAGGAAATTGTAAAAGCTATTATTGACGACATTTAAAGGCAAAAAGCTATAAAACTCTTAAGTGCCAATGAAAATGCAATCTATTGCATATAAAAATGGCACTGCAGTGTTCACGTGGTCCTGTTGTAACTGGGTTTTGTAATTACGTTTGCTGTATGAACTCTGTGACCTCGTGAGATTTGTAACGGTTCGGTATCTGATTCTTTGCGATGCAGATTGATTATAGAATGTAGTGTATCATCTGTTTTTGATCTAGCTCTTTTGATTAGTAATAGATCAAAGAGAAATTAATATACATTTCATATTTCTACGAAATGTTTTTCAGTTCTTATTAGATCTTCTTTTCGTGTCGATGGTAGTTTTCCGTTAGATCTTTTTAGATTACCTTATGGATCATAGTTTTTTTATTGTTTGACTTTTAGATTCAGTTACAATAATGAAAATTGCTGTAAACTTTATTTATGATCACATCAACTTCAAAACATTTGCTCTGACATGTTTTATTACTGAGTTGAGGCTCTCATAGCTGCGGGATAATTCCATAACACACTTAAAATTCACACCTTTCATTTTGACAATTCTACAACATTCATTGCGTTATTTACGTTGTTCAGTAGACGAATTTAGTAACCGTATGAAGCAATGGAATTTCCTTCAAAATCCTTCGGACTGTGATTGAAAGTAATATACACAATAAGGATGCCAGGCATCAAACCTGTCAGAATAACTAATGCTGAAAGTGTTGCCTTTGCGGTCTTCCTGACCTTTAATCACACAAGTGAGTTATGTATGAATCATATCTTCAACATAACTCTCCTTAATATACCTAACAGTCAGTAAACGTGCCAGTCTAAACAAGTATGTTATGCTATTTATCGCTAATAAAATAAAGAAAGCCATTGTATCGGATACGTAATATGTAGTTGAGTCAGATATCTAAAGGCTACACAGACTATAGCGAGGGCATTCCGTTCAATGCTAGTTAATATTATGTTAAAAATAGAAAATATTATTCTGACTTCAC
Organism: Gortyna flavago; assembly: GCA_963669345.1. Classification (NCBI taxonomy): domain Eukaryota; kingdom Metazoa; phylum Arthropoda; class Insecta; order Lepidoptera; family Noctuidae; genus Gortyna; species Gortyna flavago. Next base: position 2,509,149 of record OY770139.1, read on the forward strand.
GTGTATCTAGTCTGATTGAACTTTCATGTTTTTATAATGAATAGGGCAAAGTCAAAACAAATCTATTCATGAAATCGTCACTCTTTTAAGTAATTTCTCCGACTCCTGTGTTATTGTGAACTGGGAATTAGAGGTCAAAGTCCTTTCCTGATCAAAAGGTTACACAAGGCATACCTACCATTAAAACTAATCTACGTCACAGCTACATTAAGCAGTCCTTTCATTATAATCAGCTCGTAATGTTGGGAAATTTCGGGTTGGTAGTTGTAGAATGTAGGATTAGTAGATTTTTTTAAAGGATATGCCGATTTTTTTCAAGATGTTTTCCTTCACCGTTTTGGGAGCAGTAAGCTTGAACCCACGACCTACAAGTCCTAAGTATAAAGTTTTCCCCTTAATTCACCCCTTTTTTTCCCTAATGGGTCATTGTACTCATCATTATGAAGAACTTTTACTATGGAATCAAACATGAAATCGCGAGAAAAAATCAGCTGTTCCCTACATTTTGACGAGTTATGCGATCATAAATGTAGGGAACAGAGGATTTTTTTTTTCACGATTTCTGGTTTGGTCTCGTAATAAAAGTTGTTCATAATGATGAGTACAATGACCCCTTAAGGGGAAAACCGTGATTAAAATTTCACCCTGTATATTCCCATGACTTCCAAGGTTTTAATCCAGAAAGAAAGAAACGGTGCAACTGCACACTGTCAAAAAATTTTGTATTTTATTTAAATTCTTCAGTTTTAAAGAGTTTTGCTTTAGTATAAAATAAACCACGTATTAACACCGTCCGTGTCGAAAACCACAAATTGATAGTTTACACGCTTCGAGTCACTAAACTTTAGCCACTGTGTTTAATAAAGACACGAGATATTTATAGATCGCTTTATTATCTGTACGATCTGGCTATAAATTATCTGTAGAACAATAATTATGTTTTTAGATAACTTTAATGATCAATGAATGAGAAATGTCTAGCTAATCGCTTGCAGCTATATTGCTGGTTTCTCTGTATAAAATTATGACGTGCTCATGCGTAGGATTATGATATAGGAAGGCGTTATTACAGTTAAGGCCTGAATTCCTGTTACCCTGACGTACGAGTAGGTCGCGTACGGTCAATACCTACCAACATACGCGCCGCAGACGTCAGCGTCGCAGTATGGTGTTATCATGTTATATAGAAAACAATGTAAATTATATTCACACGCGCGACCGCGACGCGACGTACACGTAACAGGAATTCAGGTCTAAGGCGATTCGCAACTTCGCATCAGGCAGCGGGACGCAGAAAACGTGCCCCCCGCGCGTGATTTTTTACATACAAATTCAATAAAAACGCGCTTCCTCGCGTGGAATTTGGCTCCGTTTCACGCACCCCGCTGCGTGATGCGGTGCAATGTTCGCCTCCCCTAAAGGATGAGTATGCTTTTCAATAATAGTTATATGTAATGTTTGTACGTCACCATCATCGTCTGCCTTGACTTTTAATTTAATTCTTTAATTTTTAGTTCTTTCTGACTTTTTTTCTTTTTCCTCGAATCCTAAGGGTCATTGCGTTGTTAATTAGCCCTATAGCCTTTCTCAAGAATTTTGCTATCAATTAATGCAAAAACTAATGATTTTATCCAATCCGACTGGTATTTACATAAAACTCAAACTCAAAGCATTTATTTCAATTAAACCATTTACAGGCACTTTTGAATTGTCAAGAAGTCGGTCAGTCAGAAAATATGAAGCTAGTTGCCCATTCCAAAGCGTAGGTACCTATGGAGAAGAATGGGCAAGAAACTCCATGATCCATAGATTCCCATCCCCCTCATACTAACTTACAAACAAATAGCTCTTTATAATTCTTAATGTCCTAATTTTAATAAACTTTACCGCAGTTACCTACAATTAAACTAATTAAGTAACAACCTTTTTCAGGAATATTATTTAGGCAGTCGATTACTTACCAGTGCCACACAATTTTTTATTTAGCCATACAATTGCAGTATCTCAGGTCACACTTTTATAAGGACTATTAACTTCTACTATTTTGCTAATTTACCAGGTATTCTATTTATATTTTTTTTCTTTTTAGACTATATGTATGCACATCTCTACAATCTATGTTACCTATTTATATATAAAGTTTTTTTAAATATAAAACTTAATAACACTATGCGCCTACTAAGGTACAGACGCCAGCACATCAACCTACCCGAAACTGTCAAATTTTCCCATTCAACTTTGAACCTTATGCATTAGCGATAAAGTTGAAAATCTATCAAAGAAATTTGACAGATTGTAGTAGCTTGATGTGCTGGCGTCTGTACCTAATGTTGCCACATACTTACATATAACATAGCGATGTAGCACGTATTGTAGGCTACTATTTACTAATCAATGTTTAATTGAAATGTATTTAATAAAAACGTGTTAAGTACACGTTTCTGTGAATGTTGTTGCTCACGAATTGTATAGAATTAAATTTGTTGTAGAAATTAGGTAAAGTCAGGGAAAATAATTGTTAAGCAAGTTAACTCTAACTTATATTCACGACAAAATCAACAACAATTCTTCGACAGTCGTATAACATGGCTACAACTCGGAAAATAGACGTAGGATGACATTTTACTTAACAATTAAATTCTCTGACTCTACAAGTCTTCCGTTTCGGTTTCAGTTTCGGCTGTAAAACTTATTTATTGAGATCGGGAAATTAATCGACTATTCCAGTACCTACTCCACTGCCAGAACTCGACCACTGCACTAATTCTGTCCAATAGCACAAGTGTTAATGTAAACTCACGCTTAGGTACCTAAATAATTTAAAGTGTGAACTCTCTGCCAGCGTGTGTTCATTCCACATTTAACCCGTGCATTCAAAGCAAGAGTGAACAGGCATCTTCTGGGCACGCTCGTTCCATCATAGACCTCATCCATCGCTTTCCATCAGGCGTGATCGAGGCCAAGAGCAGGTCCACTCAGCAAAAAAAAAACTGCAATTTTCTGCTTATAATTAAACCTAAACATGGTGAAAATGTTTTACAATCGTCATAATCATAACGAACGAGAAGTCGTAATTATAAAAACGTATGATTCATTTAGTTATTCAGTTGTATAAACAATTTATGTTGTTGATAGTTGTAATGTAATGGCCCGAAGGTTAATCTTGAAGCACGAGGTTTTGGGTTTAAACCGGGCTTTAAAATCATATTTTTATAACTGACTTACAGCATAGTAAAACATCATGAGGAAACTTGCGGGATAATTGCGTAACACACTTACAATCTCAATAGGTAGATAGGTACTAAGTAGGTATTAATTTTGACAATTCGATATTTAATATTCATTGCATTATTTATATGTTTTCAAGCAGACGAATTTTTCAAACAGAAGCAATGGATTACGAATTATCTTTAAAATCCTTCGGATTGCGCAATTGGGGTGTTAGACTTATAAATGCGTCCAAAATCGCCATTCACATAGGGAACAAGCATGTTAATCTTGTTCCCTCTGAACCCAAATTCACTATGACCACTTATGATTCCTTACTTCGTATCCACGTCAATTCCACGACATCTGCTATTGACACATTGAACGAAACCGCGTGAAGTTGGCGTGGTTTGAACTGTCAAAATACCATGATTGCCAACCGTACGTGGTTTGCATTTGGTAATTAAGATTACGCGGGAAATAATAATAGGTAGGTACCATACAGATTGGGGCACTGAATGAGAGAGATCTTTGCCCTGTGGAACGACAATATTGCAGGCTGATAATATTATCATTATCAAAATGTAATCATTTATCTTCTAACACAATAGGACAATGCATAAGGTGAACATCGTGTCAGCTGTTAGTCTCACAAAGGTTACGCTTGTTGTCGTGTATGGGATAACAAATTAAAACATTATTGATAAAACGTCAATCTCTAGCGCTGATATTTCTAATGAACACCAATAAATGGTATATCCATACCATACACCTTTACTTACACTTAGGTACCTATCTACCTCACGAATTTTATTTGACAAATGTTCATAGCTCGCCAAAAAAACAATAACACAGCATTTTGATTTCTTTCTAGCCATTTCATCTTTCACAGTCCATCCATCCATTTTTTGGGCTTCCCTACTCTTATAACCACATTCGTACCTACTTAAAACTTTCCTGACGACATTTTCCTCATTTTGATAACATGTTCGTCTTCATTGATTTGAAGCATTTTGATATTAATATTGCCTTGAACTTGATCTAAATAAGGCCTTGATTGATAGACCGTATAACATCTAAAGGCCAGTTCCCTTAAGTATTTAAAATCGTTGAAAATCTAGTCGCAATCTCATCTTAGTGACAATAATAAATAAATATCACTGGTCAAAAATGTTGGTAATTAAATAAATAAGAGGTATTTTTGACAGATTGCGACTGTGATTAAAATTGAATAGGAGAATTACCCATCTGATTTAAAAAAAAAACTAGCTACACACCTTTGCGGACCTGACAGACCTCCTGCCTGAACAGCGCCACTTACCGGTTCCAATTGTGAATCTAAACCATCCAGGAACTAACTCAAGCAAAAAAACATCAAAATCGGTATAGCCGTTTAAGGAGGAGTTCAGTGATATACAGACGTAGGTACAGAAGAGTTAGATTTATAATAATACATAATTATAGAGTCTTTCCACGGGTATACCCAATCACCTGACAACATCAAACAAGTACACAACATTTTAATCAATCCAATTCCGTCATTTGTGTCTGTATGTTTTTCCACCACACATATCGTTAAATCGCAATCACGAGTAGGTATGACAAATAATTGACACCCGTGCCCAAGTAGTTTCTTAGGACGAGACAATAGTGGGAAATACTACAGAGTGTAAAAAAACATCGTTTTCCCATACATTTGTAGTCACAATCTTAAAAACAGGGAAGAGGAAATAAATGCCTTCAATTCTTCCCATCGTTTTCCTTATGTAATCGTCTTTGTGATGTAAACTATATACGCACGTTATGTACATCTTGTTTATATGTTTGCATTATTTAATACAGGAAAGGCTAATGAGGATCTTCTACTGAGAAACTAAACAATGTCATGTCTGTTTATAAAACTTAACACACTTGTACCTACTTTGTATTAATAAACATCCTTATTAGTTACTTATTATACCACAATTCAATCTATCTAGGTATACTAATAATGAAGCTGACTAGTTTGTTTGTTTGAACGCGCTAATCTCTGAAACTACCAGTCAGATTTAAGAAATTCCTATTGCATTTGATAGCTCAATTCTTGAGGAAGGTCATCACGCTACCACCCTTAGGAGCCAAGCAAAATGAAAATTCAGAAAGAACGCTGACGGAAAACGAAGTAATAGCACGAGGGGGCGATGCGATGCGACAGGGTAGGTCGAAGAAAATAGATAATTCACACGAACGAAGCCGCGGACAGAAGCTAGTAGATATAATTCGATACCTCTGGGCTCAAAGGGCGTAAGTATAGATTTAGCAAAATGTAAATAATGTAATGTAATGTCATCATCATCTGCCTAGCCGTTTCCCAACTATGTTGGGGTCGGCTTCCAGTCTAACCGGATGCAGCTGAATACCAGTATTTTACATGGAGCGACTGCCTATCTGACCTCCACAACCCAGTTACTGGGTAATACGATACCCCTTGGTAAGACTGGTTGTCAGACTTTCGGGCTGCTGACTACCCGTAACGACTGTCAAAGATCCACGAATGACAGCCGGGACCAACGGCTTAACGTGCTTTCCGAGGCACGGAATGTAATGTAATGTATGATACAATAAAGCTGAAGAGTTTGTGTTTTTGAACTCTCAAATCTTTGGAACTATCAATCAGGTTTGCAAAACTTTTTTTTTTCATTTGATAGTACAATTCTCGAGGAAGGTTATATAGGCTATTTAACATCACGCTACGGACCAAAGGGGCCAAGCCTTTTTTTTTTTTAATGTGGCTGTAATTTTATTACTTATATGTATCTTACGACGCGCGACGTCGTAAAAAGTGAAGTAAAAAATCGTTTATTTATTTAATACTTCAAGCACAAAAACGTACAGAGGCGAACTTAATGCCAGTACCTGCCTAGTCAATAATAAAGATGGCTAATTCAATTATCAGTTTTTCTCGAGGACTCAACTCTGTCAAGTGATTTGCTATTGAGAAAGTATTTATAGAATAAAGAAATCTATTTACTGTAAGTTATCTCGTTGATGTTATTACCTATCGAAATGCCTAAAATAAATTCGATAGCTATAAGAGTAGGGGAAGACTAAAGGAACGATGGATGGACTGTTGAAGACATGTTGTGACGACCCCACATAAATTGTGATACAGACAGAAGAATGATGAAGGATGAAATGCCTAAAATCAGGTAATATTGAGATAAGACGGGAGCCTTTCCAATGATTAAGAAATACGACTTCTGCATTTCCTTACTGGAAGGGTAATGTTTCATTGACCGTTTTAATTAGTAAAGGAACAAAAGAAAACAATGTCTCAATAAAAGCCATTAGTCATTGACGCAAGCTTATCAAAATGTGTTCACACTTACATACCTACCTACGTTTTAGGGGAAGACATGTGTAATCATACCAATCTGCTAGCCCGTCACGTATTCTTGAAGGATTCGTGACATCATTCTGTACATGACTCAAGATTCGCGAAGTTTGAGCCGTCAACAAGGATTTAGCGATTAGGACTTGTCTCTCCATTATATGTGTGTAATAAAACACGATTTCGCTGGATTGTGTTGACGAAATTATCTCAAACTGTATGAGTTACTGTATCAACCATTTTAAATTTTCAGGTTTTTTTTTTCATCATGAGCAATAAAAATATCTTCAGCGTTTTCATGAATTAACAGAAAAATCAATAAATAATTTACTATACGAGTACCGTACTTAATAACACCTGCTAAAAAATCAAGTAAGTAATATAGGTAAATTAAATGGTTAATAATTTTATAAGTAGGGTAGTGCAATCACTTTTACATTTTAATCACACTAATGTTATAAGGCGAAAATTTGTGAATGTTTGTTACTTCTTCACGCTCAAATGGGAGGACCAATTTTGATAAAATTTTGTATGGAGGTAGCTGACACCCTGGATTAACATATAGGCTACTTTTATCCCGATAATCTCAAGGGATCGTAATATATTCTATCAATGCAATTTTTTAACAATGAAAAATAAAAAACTAAACTCTCTAAAACTACGCATACAAACCCACTGGCGGGCCGCCTGCCTATAAATTGAGGACATCCAGGAAATGCAGGCGAGTTTATACCGCGCTGGAGACCATGAAATCATAGGCTACCGACTAATTGACAAAAGCATAGCTAGACCTAGGACAGAATACCTGACAATTGTTGCTGGAAGGTCGATTATCTAACTGCATAAGCATTATATGATTTCCAAGAGTATTTCTTTAAAGCTGTTTATGGTGTTGTCCATATTTGGCAGAGGATAGTTACGGACTCGTGATGGGCAGTTATGTGGCTTATATCCTTCTGCACACGTGAGCTTCCGCTATGCAAAGTTCAATCATAACCCGCTGCATTTTAAAACGTGACAGATACCGTAACAATGTCTTATGTGCCTGCAAAGAAACATTTCTTGTGTTTAGAAAAGGTATATATAAGCGGTTTCACTGTTACGTATCTCTTTCTTGCCCAGAGCCTGACCTATATAGGCAATCTTCAGCACCCTAATTGCGGAACACACTATATCAATCACAATCTGAATGATTTAGAAAGATATTGCCAAACCATAACACATTATAAAGGCGAAAATTTGTGAGCGTGTGTGTGTGTGTTTATATGTTTGTTACTTCTTCATGCTCAAAGGGCTTGACCAATTTAGATAAAATTTTGTATGGAGGTAGCTGACACTTTGGATTAACATATAGGCTACTTTTATCCCGATATTCTCACGGCATCGATATTTACGCGGGTGAAACCGCGGGCGCAGCTAGTTGCTTCATATATGTTCGAAAAATTTGTCTGCTCAACAAAGTAAATAGCACATGGATGTTGTTGTACCGTCAAAATGAAAACCATTGCGACTGTTAATGCGCAGTATAGCATCCAAGCCACGATTAAAGACTGATCATGCTCTTACATTTATCCCAATTTATTTGAGGTCGGAGCAGTATATCATCTTCTACTAGTCCATCTTCTCCATCCTTCTCTGTTGGCCCATCCTTCTCTATTAGTCATCTGTTCAGTAGTCACCCACTTTCTAGCCATACCTATTATCTTTCACACAATGCATCCTTGATCATCTTTTACTCTTGTCTGTAGCCATCCAAAAACTTTCCTTATAACAATTTCCAATATAATTTAAATTTTCTTTATGTAAACTAGTAGGTAGATTTCTCTAATAACACCTTCTAAAGTATTCTAGACTGCGATAGATTAGGAACTTATCTCGAGTTAGGCCAAGAACCGGTATTATGAAAGGCTGATTTAATCACGACTTTTGTATAAACCGCGTGTAGTCGTGCGATGAATTTACAATAATATTATTTGCGCCGCCGCCACCGCGCCGGACGTCTCCGAAAGTATTTCTGATTGCGCTTAGAAAGATGGAATTAGGTTATTTTAATGGGTCAAATATATCATCATCACCTAAGAACACGAAGATAAAAGATGACAGTTTTCTGGTTAGATAAGCAGCCAAATTTAACATCTGGGAGAAGGCAAGGTCGATAATCTATACTAATATTATAAAGCTGAAGAGTTTGTTTCTTGAGGAAGGCTATAGGCTATTTAACATCACGCTGGGACCCTTAGCAGCCGAGCAAAAAGAAAAAGTGTAAGAAAGGACGCTTAACGAAAACGAATTAATAGTGCGGGCAGACGATGCAACGCGATGGGGTGGGTCAATAAATTGCACGCGAACGAAGTCGCGAGCAGAAGCTAGTGTAAATACATACCAATTAGAAAACGTAGCTAATGTTTAAGGGAGATTTTTTTAATTAGAAAGTATTGGTCCGCAAACTACGAAACTTTTGTATTATAAATAACGGGACTTTCCACGGCCACATCAAATCGTGCAGCAACATGACTGAGCAAGGACCGCATGGCTTTGTTCTCTAAATAGTGCATACCACACCGACATCTAGATCCGTGTGTCACGATCTTATGCATACGAATAATGAGGTCATATACAGGTTCAAGAAGGCTTCAGTATTTATTAGGGCACCATTTTGATTTATGCATGATTGTTATCTTTAAATCAGAGACAGATATAGTGGGTATTCTATAAGTTCCAAGCCCGCAGATTCAATGGAAATTTTGTTAATAACTTCAAATCATTGTTAAGGAAGCATAATATATTGCAATGTTTCGGATACTTAAGAATCAGTATCAATTAAAATACTGGATGGAAGTGATAAAGAAAATATAGAGGCAGCTTCTTCTTAGCATGTCGATGGCAAAAATAGCACAAAAAAATATCGATCTTGCCCAGAATTCAGCAACGCGGATACCATTCACTGACGCAGCCATTAGGAGATCTGGGCCTTCCATGAACCCCCATTTGTGGAGCCTGTGGAGGTTGTCCTTGCTGCAGCCTACTTGGTTACAAAGTCTATTTAAGGTTTTCCAAATAGGCCACGGTAAATTGTGCTCGGATGGGAGACTGTATACATTTACACATTGAGTTTAGGCTAGTAATCATCTAGCCTTTGACAACTATGAAACGCAACTTTGACTGAAAATGCTCTTGACGAAGTACAGTTTTAACGAAAACAACTTTTAACCAAACACACCCTTGACCGACCGCCCCGAACTCTCAAATTCCAGTCTAATTGGATACAGCTGATCTTTGTTATGGCAAAAATCAAGCACATGATTTTATGTCCATCAATTCACATAAAGATGTAGGTACCTACGGAATTAAAACAGGAAATAATCATGTAGCATGTTCTACAATATTTTGTGTGTTATTATAATTCCGCTTATTGTGACCTAATTTTTGAGCGATTTTCATTTACGTGGGCTTACTCCTACGCTTACTCACACTTGATAGAAACTGAGAAATGTGTGTTTTTGGGGAAAATTCTTATTTATGTTCAGGAATGTCAGGTTTTAGTAGACAATTACAAGTCTAAGTTAAAGTCAAAACATGTATTTCAAACTAATTGTACAAATATTGGTCTTATATATTATATTGTCGTAGGTACTGACTTGGCAGCCTTTTGCAAGCATTGCAATATCACCTCGACTGTCCTGATATAAGTAAATTTTGACGTTCAAAAGTGCTTTTTATATGTGCCTATTTGAAATAAATGTTTTGACTTTGATCTTTGTTTTTATCGCGTCAGTCACCCAATTCTATTGATTTCTGCGTAGAGATTGTGTTCAAGCCAAATACACATAAGGCCATGGGTCCTGAAAACCCTACCAATATCAGTAACTGCTGTCTATTATCTTGTTCGACCGACTAAAATCTATCTATGCAGCACTTGACTTCAAATTTAACGTTAGACCAAATTGAGGTTTTCAGAATTGGGTGGTAAGCCTTCAAAACCACCAACAACACTCAAAATATGATCCTAGTAAGTTCATCAACACCCGGAACCACCAAACGTTAGTCATAAAATATCGCAATCGCAATACATGAAATAATAAATCACGTTACATTGTAAACTGTAATGCAAACACAACTGCAAGCACTTAACAAAGTATGTGACGTGACGTAATTACGTGAACTTGTGACGTCACTTCGTCACACATTCAGGCGACTGCTTGGCGGATGGGCGATGTAGGTCGCGGGTGTGGCTGTAGGTGCGCCACCGTGAACTGACGACTCTTCCTAGTTCCCATTGCTGCTGTGTCCTGACCTGTCTGACATAATGGTGAGTTGCTTTTGTGGATAGAGACCATTTTTTATGGGGTATTGTGCGGTTGTGACGAACATTCACACATAACGATTTATTCATCTATTCCTCTTACAATCTTTACAGATAATATATTTTCTTTATTATTTATTAATGGCTTGTTATCCAATTTTGAAAATCTGCTTGGAGTGCAATTTGCCTCCAAGTCGAAGAAATATGTAGATAATCAAAATTACAGATCTGTTATTGATGGAATGTATTTGTGTTTTTCCATGTCTAAGTTCCTCATCCAGCCAGGTTAGCATCAATTTCCATACGCTCTTTAGGAACTCTTCATGAGCTCACATTCTAGTTTCAGTTTTTTGTCTCCAAGTCTGATGTTGTCTACTTTGTTAATCGATCGCATTAGAAGTAACTGATGTATCTACACTTTCAGATAGATTTCTGAACGCACACCTACTAATATTTAGTCTGCCAGTCTGTTATTCCTTTTCCCTATTTATGCCATAACGGCTGAACAGAAATCGATGAAACTTTGCACAGAGATTTATGTAGACTCCCGTCTTTAAAAAATTCACCGTGAAAACTTAGGTGAAGTGAGCTGTCATTCCATCTGATGCTAGGGACTGACACTATTAATAGATCACTTCACCTACGGTTTTACAGAATAGATCGGGTGGCTTTGGACTTAGAATTTGTTAAGTAGTACGCTCCCGTGGGATACTTTCCGTCCTCCACACGGCGAAGCCGCAGGCAAAAACTAGTACTACACAAATAAAATAATAAATTAAAATCATCCAAAATGGTGCACCAACACCGAACACACCTTTAAAATAACAATAACTATCGAAGCTCCAATAACCTACTCGCCATCACACATTCTACCGTGTCGAATGGATGTCATATCGCCTTTATGGCACCCACGGGGTCTGATGACATAAAAATGGCGGCACGAGGCGCGGCTACTTTATAACAGTACTTATTACTTTTCGAGTTATTGTATCCACATACCTACGTGTGTGTATGTGTGTCGTTGTAAAATATGAAACGTTTATTTTCTCTTGACTGTTATCTGTCATAAAGAGGAATATAGATAAAATTGGATAAGAAAGATTTCAAAACAGAAGAAGAACTAGCAGGGGATCGAGGAGGGGAGGGGGTGGAGGGGGGTCAGGGGATCAGACCGGAATAAATCGATAAAAGAATGGGAACTGTTCTTTTCTTATTATCCTTAAAATGCTTTTGTTTTACCTATGTGCAGCTTTGTTGTTGCAGGACTTTCAATTTTGTGGTTAAAGAATCTTTATTTACTTAAAGAAAGGACATTGACAATCTATGTATGGATGTTGGACCAAGTGCCAACCTAATCTAACTGGCCTGTTTTGTCCCACTGCGGGGCAAAAGCCTCCCTCTCCGTTTTTCTCACAATTCTATATTTTATTGGTCAATGAAAGATCTTCTAAGAAGATCTACCATTATGCCTCAAACGGAAAATAATGGACATTGTTTTTGTAATTATGGATTATCACATATGGTGCTCAAACCTGGTCTTTGACACTTCAGGGTTTGCCAACGACCCAGGGAGCCTGGGGGCTCGAATTTCGAACCGTATACGAGTAAGTAACACAACACTGCGCGCCAAAACGTTACTGATAGGTAGATCCTAAGAAATGAAAGCGAATCTTTTCCAATATTCAATAACTTAACATCTGCATTCCCTGAAGGGATAGCCAAAGCTTTATAGTAGGTAGGTTTCATTCTCATTTCGTTAATAGTTCCATGTAATAGAGGCAAACCTTTTGCCATACGGAAAACGTCCTGAAAGTTGACTTTATTATCAGACTCTTTTTCCGCTCTCCGTTGCCACGGTGTAAGTGCAACGGGAAAGTTTTGTGAAAACAAAAACCTTTTACAGTGAATTTAACATCAGATAAACGTTTGTAGGAACTGAAATGTGAAAGCGAACCTCATGAGCTTGAGAACTGAGAAAGTGCGGAGTAGGTCGTAAACATAACTTGGAATAATACGGAGGAAGACAATAACAGAAGCACGCAATAGTGTGTTGTTAAGAGTTTACGACAATCCAAAATACATAAGTCTTTAACCTGAATTATTTTAATGTTCATTCTGTAGGTATAATATTTTGTAACTATATTAACTTGTCTTTGAAGTACTCTTAGCTCTGGGCGCGATAACTGTACGGGAACCTATATTATGGGCACAGATAATATAATACTCTAGTTTATGGGGCAGGCGCTACATACCTGCGAACGTAAGAAGAGATATTGAATTTTCGCTGTTTATTTCAAGAGGTCGTGCTGACTTTTGTGTGTCTATCAGATTACTATTGTTTCTTGAAAACAATCGCCGCACTACCAATTTTGAAACTAATTCTAAACTCGCTTGAGTGATCGAAGACAACCAGAGTTATTTTTCTTTTAGCCTGAATGATGTAAGATTCTCTTTTGCAGACAACCTTTACAGTACCTATCTAGGTAGCTACAAAACCTACATATCTACCTTATATAAAAGGTTACATGCTCTGTGCCTTATATTAGGTTATATTAGTGATACCTTAAGAATACAGTTGCAATAAAAGAAGAACAATAAATAGATGGTAGGTAGTGAAATTAAAAAAAATAGACACTAACTCCGGAAATGTACTACAAAATGATTACCTACCTACCTACCTTTTGTATAAAATAAAAACTCTTATTTTTTAGCTACACTGGCGGACAAGGTTGACGGACCTTTTATAAGACTCTGGGCTGGCAGACATGTGGCCAATTAGTGTATTTTTAAGTAATTATTATTTGTTATTTACTAACATAGGATAATTACACTACACACACACACACACTATATCAAATTACACTATATAGATCCACTGGTCTGAAATAAATATTTGAATTTAGTCATGTTTCTAATTACAATCTCAAGCGTCTATATCGTAAGTAGGTAAGTATATTAAGGGTATACAGGTATGTAAAGCGTATATCTAATTTAATTTTTCATTGAAAGAGTGCATCTTCCAATTTCGGCGGGGTCATTTCCATTATTCATAAGATGAGCAAGCATGTAAGTACAGTACAATGTACATAACTTTTTATGCCGTCAAGTTTGGGCTTGGCTGTGTACCTACCTCAGTACATCGACTTTTGCTTGACCTTATAAGGGGAGTTGCAAAAACCATAAATTAAACAGACACTTAGTCATCCACCCGCAAATGTCACTGACATTTGCTTTTTCGGCAATAACTCAACTTTTCAGACAAGTCGGCGCGCGGCGGAGTGAAAATGTAGGAACGAGTTTTTTTACTCTTTAATTGGAATTTTGAACATCATGGAAGCATGTTGCTTCAAAAGGCTTTAATCACAGTAGACGGTATCAACGTACTGGTAGCGTCCAAAGACAGAAAATAAAATTCGTAGCGCACCAAGTGCGTTGAGCGCACAACTCCTGTCAGGGAGCGCCTTCAAAGCCGTCAGTTTTGTCAGTGTTGTAATGCGAGTAAACGTGTTGACAATGCTGCTTCTAGCAGAAGCCGCCGTATAGTCTCCGTACTGTCTCTTGTTTCCACCCATTTGCATAACATCCACCACATAACCGTGCTAGACACCGAATAAAACAAATGGTGCCAATTAGGTATTAACTGCCTAAACCTAATTACGAAATTGCACTTCACAGGATTCACTGACTTACCTAATACTCAAGTAGGTACCTATTTCATGTCTATTTTTAAGAACTTCCAAGGACAAGAGATCACATAATTATTACATAGGTACCTATAGTTTGTCTACTATCTAATTTTCCTACTATTTGACCGATTTCCGAGGTAAACTTACCTAACGTAAGAAAGAATGATGTGCGAAAATTATAATTTTACTGTAATGTTGCAAAATAAATTAAACATGCGGCCTTGATAACTCGTTTAAACATCGGAATTAATTTAAATAATTAAATATTTAAGTGCGAATGCCTCCAACCTTTCTTTAACCGAGCTATTTTATGCGATTGTGTAACACAAATGATTAATTCTAACACTAAATCTAATTTATGTACAGACGCCAGCACATCAACCTACCTGAAACTGTCAAATTTTCCCAATCAACTTTGAACCTTAAACTTTAGCGATAAAGTTGAAAATCTATCAAAGAAATTTGACAGATTGTAGTAGGTTGATGTGCTGGCGTCTGTACAAAAATAAAATAAGATTAACTTAATTTTTTTTCCAAAACATTATTAAGTCTGCTCTAATTACCCATTCAGGTTAATTTACGTAATTAAATACAGTCGTTCCGTATACAATCGTTCACGTACCTATATGTATAATTATGTACCTAAACAGAGAATTTGCTCTGCTATTACTAAATTGATAGCATAAATTTTTTAAGCGAAGCTTAAAAAATTTCAGATAGTCAGCAAATTAAATCTTTAAATATATAGGTATAAGTAAAATATTGGTATGAACCTAAAGAAAAGAAAACTTACGAAGAAGCACGGAAAAAAAAACATCATCATCTGCCTAGCCTTTTCCCAACTATGTTGGGGTCGGCTTCCAGTCTAACCGGATGCAGCTGAATACCAGTATTTTACATGGAGCGACTGCCTATCTGACCTCCACAACCCAGTTACTGGGTAATACGATACCCCTTGGTAAGACTGGTTGTCAGACTTTCGG
The DNA here is from genome assembly GCA_963669345.1 of Gortyna flavago. Lineage (NCBI taxonomy): Eukaryota > Metazoa > Arthropoda > Insecta > Lepidoptera > Noctuidae > Gortyna > Gortyna flavago. Next base: position 2,524,698 of record OY770139.1, read on the forward strand.
GCTTCTGACGACCCGTAACGACTGTCAAAGATCCACGAATGACAGCCGGGACCAACGGCTTAACGTGCTTTCCGAGGCACGGAGGGGTCTCGATATGTAAAGATGGTCACCCATCCACAGACCAACCGCGGCAAGCGTAGCTTAACCTGATCGATCGACCTGTGCGGCTGCTATTATTTAGCCACGGGCCTCTCCACGGAAAAAAAAAACATGCTCCTAAAATGAGCACCGGTAAATCTTTTTGAGACTTCTTTAATTTAGGGATTTTTACTAGCCTACGCTGTTCCACTCCTGGACAAAGGGCTTCCTCCAATCTATCCAGCTCGTCCCGCCATCTCCTACGTAATTTAGGGATAAGGTAGCGTTAACAAAATAAGCAAAAAAAATTTGGTATTCGTAGAAACGGCAGATTTACAAATGGCTAGGTCACATTCACCACTGCCTTCCGCCGTAGATACCCGAATCTTATGTAATTAATGACACCTGGCACTGCAGCTTTGCCGAATTCTCGAGTCTAGATATTTATAGGATTTTCGCAACTCTTCTTCTTTTTCGTGTCACTGGCACAACTGTATTAGACGGGCAATTCTCGTAATTTTATAAACGTTCGCGTAGTCGCGCAACGCACAGTCTGATCGATCTCGATCTCAATCTGTCAAAAATACCTCTAATTTCCCTACATTTTTTAAAAGTTTTTGACAAAATATATGTCGCTGAGATAAATAAATAAATAGATTTTTAATTACGGGAATTTTGAATTTTGAACGCCTTCGAATTCAATGGCTTTCGAATTGAATTGACTTTACATATTTTCGCAATAAAAAAAGGACGTCACATTATTTTAAAACTAGCCTGCTAAACACATTTTCCAATTCAGAATTAGCAAAAGTATATTGTAATCTTATTTATAATAATGTTAATAAATTTCTAAGAATGCGGTTAAAATAAAATCTTAAATAATATCTCAGCTTCCTTCACAACGGAAGTAAGCTTGATGATCCTTTATTACAAAACCAAACCTAATCTGTATCCTAATCGCTTGATAGCGAACTTTTTATCTTTACTGCAAATCGTTCTTGCACGAATTATTCGTGTTTTTTAAAGACGAGAGCAACCTTGGTGTTATAGATAAGTGGAAGATATTTAAAATCGGTTTAAAGATTGCTGCAATCGGTACAACTAATTAAAATAATTCGATTGAAACATCGGACGGAAACGTTTTTCATATTTTTCAACTTTGAACTATTTGATTAATTTAATTTGTAACTAGCTTCAAGAGTTTATCTTTACTTCCTATTTTAGCAAATATTTCACGACACTAATCGCGTAACACTATCATTCACAATCTGAATCATTTTTAATAGATATTGCTAATCCATTGCTTCATGTGTTCGCAAAATTTGTCTCCTCAACAACGTAAATAACGCAATGAATGTTTTTGAACTGTCAAAATTAAAGCCATTACTACTGTTATTGTTTTACACAATTACCTCTCTGTTTTATATAGAAAGAAAATACGTTTTTTTTGTGGAACACACAAAGAAAAAACTCTAAACACAAAAAAGGCCTAGTTACTTCGAATTTAGACTTAAACTGCTTTTATTTACGATCATTATAAGCCAGGAATATTCTAAACATACGAACTATATTATGAATCTACATAATTCATGAATAAACAAAACAATGATTTTAATTATTTTTCCAGTTACCTGGGTTGATGCACTTAAGTGCAAAATAATAAGTACCTACATATAATTAAGGACTTTCTTCATCCTCGTCATCTGCCTAGCCTTTTCCCATGTTGGGGTCGGCTTCCAGTCTAACCGGATACAGCTGAATACCAGTATTTTACATGGAGCGACTGCCTATCTAACCTCCAAAACCCAGTTACTGGGTAATACGATACCCCTTGGTAAGACTGGTTGTCAGACTTTCGGGCTTAAGGACTTGCTGAAAATAATACACAATAATGGAAACGTTAATTAATTCATTATAAATAATATCCCTAAGGAAATACATCAATTAACCACAAATATAAGGTACTACACACATCCAATAACTGAATATGGAGGTATAAAATTAGACATGACTAAATGATGATGTAACACAAATTGTGTCAAAGCGTTATTGATCCGTAATAGGGAACCACATTATAGGACAAGTATTCATTATAATGTCCATGACCTTATATTGCAATAATGTTTACAAATAAACTAGCTCTCTGTGTCTCATTCACACCACAGAATTTCCTGAAAACAGATTTTTCAGAATGGGAGTTAGTTTGTTTTCTACATTTATCTCTAGGGATAAAAAAAAGAAAAATTGTTTATTTTGAATTTCGCTAGACATTCAGTAAGAGATTGGAATTAAATAGCCTCTTCTTCTTCTATAAAGTCATCATGATCTACCTAGCTGTACCCAACTATGTTGGGGTCGCGGTCAGTTGAATACCAGTATTTACTATTTTACATGGAGCAACTGCCTCTCTATCTGACCTCCAAAAGCCAGTTACTGGGTAACACGATAGACCTTGGTAAGACTGGTTGGTTGGAGGTCCTATGTCGTGGGACATATTGTCGTCTTCAGGAAATGTAGGATGACTTCAACACTTCTTCTTTTCTCATTTCGATGTCGATATTTGCAATGTTTGAATGATTCATACCGTAGTCAACAGATTAGCCAGTCAACAAAGTTTGTAATAACCTAGGGTGCGCCAGACGTGTGGTAGATGTAGGTTGGTAGAAGCCTCGCTTCAAAGAAACGTGTATTATGTAAATAAAATAGCTGAAACACATAAAAAGAACTTTCGTAAGTCTAGTGCAAGGTCGCAAGTGCCGCACAGCTAGGTCACGGACGATAGATACATTTTCAGGCCATGTAACATCAAAGCATTGAATGAAACCTTTGACGTAATAGGTATTAAGATACAATAAATTAGTCATGTCGAACCTTAGACCATTTAACCTCTTCATGGTCAAAATATGGACCACATGGATATAAGTGCAGTGCATTTTTATAGGTAGCAAGTTCAGTGCTAGTCTCAAGACTCTTTAAAGAAAATCCTCTGTTCAGTAAGAACTTCTGAACTAGGCAAACGCAGATTATCTTCGACCTAACGACATCGCTTACTAACAATTAAGTGAGATATACCTAGTAACTGCGAGCCTTTAAATAATAAAAAAAACAATCGAAAATATATTCCATTTTTAAATTTTCAGCAACAGCGGCAGTAGACAGTTAACTGCTTTCTATTGTTGTCTTAAAAACGGAAGAGTTTTTTAATGCTTCACTCACACACACTTTTCATCACACACATCTTGATACACGGTCGACAACTAAAGCACACACGACGTCACGGTCTAGAGCTCTAGAATCTAGATCTGCACACAAAGAGTCGGTAAGGTCAACGTGTGCCGTATCTAGGCTCGCGTAGGCTGCCTGACGCCATACTTGGGACTATAACCTATTGATGTCCATCATAAATAATCGTAAAATGTTAACTGGAATTAAATTGGAAATGTTTTATAGCCACAGATAAAAATAAAAATGATGTCTTTTTTTTTCAAAATGTAAATTCATTTTAATACTAGCGATCCGCCCCTGCTTTGCAAGGGTACATGACAAAACATCGAGTTTTCTGTGCTTTATCTAATTAAAATATAGTATTATACCTATAATGATGGTAAAAACCACATCAAAATCCATTGTGCTGTTTAGAAGAACAATTGCGCCATGAGATCACACAGTGACGACCACGAAAAGCGAATTTGCTTTATAATATGTATAGATATAGATATTAATTAGATTCCATCCTATTAAACACTCCTAAATAGATAGATAGACTGTGTTATGGAATACGACATCATTTTTTCGACCCTCATGATGGCCAAATATAACCAAACGCAGGAGTTTGTTCCGTGAAACTTTTCTGGTACACATTATAGAAACATATTTTGTTTTTTTTTTTGTAGTGAATATTATTAGTATAAATGCCACTTACTAAAATATAAATGTAGGTAAGTATTAGGTCGAACAGTTTCATCACTGACACTATTACATACATATATATTTTATATCCCCTTCACCGTATCAATCCATATTTCCTTGATAACATCACACTTCAACGGACTTCCTACCTTTCATATCTGTCTCAATATCAACCAATAATAATACATTTTAAAAAAACTTACATAATTAGTATATAATATATTTTCAATCTTCAATTCCAATAGCCAATCTGCATTACGATAATATACGTAATGCAGATTGGCTAAACTAGTCTAATTTGGGAGGTCACCGTCAGAAGCTGCATATTTTGCAACTTTCGATGAAAGATAGACAGCATTAGGTAATCCGATCCGACATTATATGTTTTGAGGTCGTCTCATGTCCAATTTTGAGAGTGTATTTGTTGTTTGACAATTTATAAATCGATTTTTAGGTAACGTAATATCAAGATAAATGACAATGCATCTTGTGGATGTTAGAGAAATATTTCTCTCTAGTGACGTGCCATTGGCGTAGGTACTAAGTATCAAAGGATTCAACACGAAGATCCCATAGCCCCTTCGGTACCTACTCAAGCAAGACAGCCACCTGTTACAGTGGTTTTGGTCAGTTAGAAGTCCGACTTTTAATAGTCTTATTTCACCAGACGGGACCTCGCAATCTCTGCCAGTTCAATTGCTGCAGCAATCTGGTTCTAGACTAGGATTGCTCCACATAAAAACTCATCTACTTCATGACAACTACAATGTGCAGCACATTGTTGTTACCTCTGTCTATATAAAGAAGGTCAGCTTTGGTGTCGCATAACTTCAGGAGCGTTCATGAATGAAAGTACGTACAGACCAGAGATCCAGCTAATACTAACTGTCTTTCTTTAATAGATTTTCAATTTTATCGCTAAAGCAGTTCAAGGTTAATTGGAAAAATTTTACAGTTTCCTTTACAGTTTCGGGTAGCTTGATGTGCTGGCGTCTGTGAATTAATACGTTTATTTGAGAGTATTTGTTTGTACGAATGTACGCGAAGTCTAAGTGTGACACCCAAACCACATGGAGTCTTGCCATTCTTCATTGAGATCGAATTTCCTAAATTCCACATTATGACATTTGGTCATTTATTTTTATTTAGACGAAGGATTGGTAGCCGGTTTGTTTAAGTTGAGTTGGAACTTCCGTTATTAATCAACATCAATATTAGCACGTTACACATGTTTCTGGCATTTCTTGTAAGTACCTTTATTACGTGTACCTATATCGATTTGTGATAACATTTATTTTCGCCGAAACCCGATAAGTGTGATCCCGGCTTTGAGGATAGTAATTAGTGGGTTTAACGTGTACTTACGTAAATTGTGGGGAAAATATGGTCATGACGAGTTTTCCAAATTGTAGATACTTTCAGTTACGGCTGACGAGAGAATGCGTTCTTGACTCCGGTCAGTTTTATAAAAAACGAATACGTGGTTTACGAATTTGATCTTTATGAGTTACTAGAATTTTATTGTCGCATTGACAGGTTTCAGAATCACATGCTCTTGACGGCCGGACCTCATAATAATGTCATAAATAATAATATACTAAGTGTGTATGTCCTAAAATACTTTTTCATTAATTATTGCAAAATGATTTGTAATTATTGTAAAATGACTTTCTTCTTTATAAATTCATCAACTTTATTTTGTGCCTAGCCCTTTCCCGCGACTTCGTCCGGGTGAAATTTCTTTTTAAACATAAAATTTTTGCTATGACACTCGACAATACTCTGGCTTCCCATTAGCACAGAATAACTAATAGTACCTACTAACGTACCATTAGTGAAAGAATATTCGGAATCGGATCATTAGTTTTGAAGATAAATATCCCTACTTACAAACTCACTAGCATAGTTTTTTTGCAAGTAGGTTATTAACTTAGGTAATATTTCATAGACTGACTCATCGAATCGTGTCTTTCATATCGCCAATGGTTGACATTGTTTAATATCTACTATTTATGACCGTCATAATGTATCAAGCTAAAATAGGTTTTGCTTTTTAGCTTGTTAAATGCAAAAACATTTGGAAAAGTTATCTCGAAAATAGTAAGTTAAGGATAGCAGCCATTCTATTCTGTAATGATCTTACCTTGATCATGAAGTGGTACAATAAAGTCATCATCTGCCTAGCCTTTTCCCAACTATGTTGGGGTCGGCTTCCAGTCTAATGCAGCTGAATACCAGTATTTTACATGGAGCGACTGCCTATCTGACCTCCACAACCCAGTTACTGGGCAATACAATACCCCTTGGTAAGACTGGTTGTCAGACTTTCGGACTACTGGCGACCCGTAACGACTGTCAAAGATCTACGAATGACAGAAGGGACAACGGCTTAACTTGCTTTCTGAGGCACGGAGGCTTGGTATGTGAAGATGGTCACCCATCCACGAACCAACCGCAGCTAGTATAGCTTAACCTGATCGATCGACCCGTGCGGCTGTTATTACTTAGCCACAATAAAGTACAGATAAATAAATAGTTAAGTACTTACTTATTAACCACAAAATTAAATCCGGGCAACTATGAGTTCTTGTGCTTAGATATTTACCATATACCTAAAGATTTGAACAGCAATAAAGGATAATTTTATTATAAAGATCTGAAAACATTCTAAAATGATTCAGATGATCTATTCGACAAAAATCTAACTATGATCACGTAAGTGAAGTGAGCTGTCAATAATGTCAAGCGCTCGCACTAGGAGAAATGACAGCTCACTTCAAGCTCACGTTTTGTCAGTGAGTTTTTTACAGAATAGTTAGACCGACTGGTGAATTTTTGGGGCATATAAACTTTGACTTGACCCCGTGCCCTAACCTTTCAAGGATTGATCGATTTCAAAAGCGAAGTTTCATAAAAAATATTTAAAAAGGGAGATTGTGATGATAAAATTAATGCATACTTAGCACTCAAAGACGTGATAGTTCAGTACACAAGACAGTTGGAAAGCAGACCGGTTCTAGAACTCTTTGTGAACACTATATTATACAGGATACGTCACGACACCCAATCCTTTTGTTACGTCCATATAACATATCTCGTTACTTAGGCGTTTTAGATTTTGTAAAAGTATAAAAACTTACTTGTTAGTTATTTAATACGATACATGGTGTGCATAACTTAGTATAGAAGCAACAGGGCTTTTCAAAAAGGGCCTTGTTACATAATACATGATAGCCTTAGTTTTCGGCTTTTTTTAGTTGGACAACATTAATTGCGATAATTACGTTGTTAAGCAAACACATTTTTCGAATTTAAGGAGCAATAGATTAGCAATATGCTTCGCAATGATTCAAATTGAGAGTAGTTAATTACGAAAATAGGGTGCTGGTGCATTCTGTAAAAATTTCAACGTGAAAACTTAGGTGAAGTGAGCTATCATTCCACCTAATGCTAAGGAATTACATAATTGACAGCTCACTTCACCTACGTGTTCACCGTGAGATTTTTACAGAATAAGTCATCTGTTTCATATTAGATTTTTTTCAAATCTTTAGATAAACCAATAGTAAATACACACATAAAAACTCCACCAGAATTAACGTTTGTGGCTACAACGTAAGTACTTAATTATGTATGGCATCTTTCAAATTATCGCTTAGCTCATTTACGTAAGTACTTAGGTAAACAAATATTCAGAGTGGAACGAAGATGTCTTTAGGGTTTTCTTTTATTTTTTACCCCTCAAATTCACGTGGTTTGACACCAAAAAGTATATAGCTTCACATACATAAGCAGTTAGAAATCAGAAGCGTATAAATATATACGGTAATATTCTTCTCATTACCCCAATATTTATGATTGCAGTGTTCAAAAAGACATAATGATGGACTAAAAGTTCGTATGCAAACTAGACTGTGAAGCGTGCCAGACGATTTCCTGCAAAAATACAATGGCTTGGTTCAGATAGAGCCATTTTCTTGTTAAGTACACTACTAACGGTTGTCTCAGGGTTGCCGGTTTTAGGTGATATCAGCCGAGCTATAATATGTAAAATTTCACCGTGCAATCTTAGGTGAAGTGAGCTGTCAATACGTTCCTGTGTGTAATCCCTAGCAACAGGTGAAATGACAGCTCATTTCACCTAAGTTTTCAGGGTGAAACTTTTACAGAATATAGCGGGCATCTTAGACGATATGGCTAAAAAGGGGGCGAATCTAATAGAAATTGAAGAAAAAACATGTTGCGCCGTCCCCAAATAAATTGGGATATGGGCAAGAAAATGGTGATTAGGCCTTTGCTGGGTAGTTTGGGTAGTTTAGGTTCCAACTTTAGCTAGTAACGTGATGTTAACGACAAAAGCTAGGGCCCTTCTCATATTTTGTCCTACAGCCATTATACTTGCAGCCCCGAAGGAAAGCTTATGAAAGGAAGATCTCTGGTAAAATAGAATATGTGTCATGGATATAATCTATCTTCTATCTATTCTTCTTCTTCTATCTATATCTATCTTCTATATCTATACATATAATAAATCTGTAGACGAGACGTTTCTGTACATTGAAAATATTTCCAAAAAAAATAGTTGGGGTGTTAAAGGATAATCAACAGATGCCATTTCATCAATTTTTGGAATTTTTGTCTGTTTGTCGGTTTGTCGGTTTGTCTGTTTGTCTGTTTGGATGTGACAGATTATTGATTTGAACAGGGTCAACGTAAAAAGTACCAAACCAATACGGTTACTTTTTATACTCAAATATGGTGTAGAACTCGGAGCAGTTATTAGTTTTTATTTCATCGCAATCGGTTCACTCTATCAAAAGATATAATCAATTTAAAGTATTCTAGAAAAACTTTTTACGTTTTTTAGTAACACGTAACGACATCTATTGGCGCGATATAGTACCTACTAACGAAAACATATTGTTGTTGTGATGTGAATAATCACGTCCTATTAGTTTATGCTTACTTAAATGACGAAATAACACAGATACCTACTTATGTCTATGTTATTTTAAAAAGTAATGACAATGATTATAATATTAAACGAAATCGCTTTCCATTGATGATTTATTTAGTGGCGCCTGTGGCGCTAAAATAATTTTAAACAAAAAGTGAGGATAATGTAAGATAATAATAATTAATGTGGTGTTCTGAGCGATAGAGAAGTTAGATAATTATTGATATAGAAAGTTGAGTAACGCAGAGCGTTTTTTAACGAAGTTCTTATATGGAGCTTGCGGTAGGAGTTCTAAGGGAGAAATCGTCAAATAACGAAAAAGCGTTATGCCTCATTTTTCAAAGTAATAGGTAGATAGAGACACACATACAGAGAGAGAGAGAGCTATTTTTCATGGTTTCCGAGGATCCTGACCCCGGTAAGTGAGGTCAAAAAGAAAATCAAAGATGGCGGTTGCCTAAATTTTTAACTTTTTCGTCATGGGTGTCGTTTTCATGGTTTTCGAGGGTGCTGAAGTCGATAGTCAGGTCAAAATGAAAATCCAAGATGGTGGCTGCAATTTTTTTTTATCATGTTTGTCGTTTTCATGGTTTTTGAGGGTGCTGAAGTCGATAGTCAGGTCAAAATGAAAACCCAAGACGGCGGCTCCATCTTTTTTAAATGTTTTGTAATGGGTGTCGTTTTGATACTTTTCGAGGGTGCTGAAGCCGATAGTCAGGTCAACATGAAAATCCAAGATGGCGGCTGCAATTTTGTTTTGATTTTTTGTCATGGATGTCGTTTTCATAGATTTCAAAGGTGCTGAAGCCGATAGGCAGGTCAAAACGAAAATCCAAGACGGAGGTTGCAATATTTTTTTTATGGGTTTCGTTTTATTGGTTTTTGAGAGTGCTGAAGCCAATAGTGAGGTTAAAATGAAATTGTAACGGCTTACCCACCGTCGATTGGCTCATGAACCGTTGGTGAACATTATCTTTAAACCATTAACTGTTTTCCAAAGGACTTTTCACCCACGAACGTTTTGCCAACATAACTCTACGTCAGTGAATGCTTTACCCACAGAATGTTTTGACCAATAACTTTTCACCCAAAGAACAAGGCCAACAGACGCCGGGAAAGATGAAAGTAAAATAATAATAAGACGTAGTCCTTTATTTCTGTTAAAAGGGTATAAAGTAACCTAACCAAGCCTAACATCGGGGTGCCCTTTGCTCGCTTTGCTCGCTCACTTGAGCCGCCATCATCCCTTCGAACCCTACCTGTCCGAGTCGGGGTGCCCCAAGTCCCGAGCTCGCTTCGCTCGCCCTTGCATCCTTAGTTCTATTTGACATGGGTCAAATGTTCTTTGGGTGAAAAGTTATTGGTCAAAACATTCTGTTGGTTAAGCATTCACTGACGTAGAGTTCTGTTGGGGAAACGTTCGTGGGTCACAAGTCCTTTGGATGAAAAGTTAATGGTGTTGACCAACGGTTCATGGACCAATCGATTGTTGGTAAACCGTTTCAGTACTGGTTAAAATGAAAGTCCAAGATGGCGGCTGCAAATCGAAAAATTCGTAGTGTGTGTCGTTTTCATGGTTTTCGAGAGTGCTGAAGCCGATTGTGACGTCAAAATGAAAATCGAAGATGGCGGCTGCAATTTTCTTTTTCTTTTTTTATCATGTGTGTCGTTTTCATGGTTTTTAATATAAACTTACACGACTTTGTGTGAAATAAAATAAAATACAACCGACTTACAAACACACTTCAAAGTGCAATAGACCTTTGGTTTCAGAAGTCTGTAATTTCTTGCCAACGCGCAACGTCTTCCCAAACTAAGGTTATTTTGCACTTTCTAGGGTTTTTTATGGAAGTCGGTTAAGTATATTTTATTGTAATTATCTTTACAATTTTTTTTCTGCTTTTCGGCAGTATAAGGTCTAAATCAAAATCATGTCTAAAGTTTTCATGGGTTTCATCTTCGTAGTTTAAATGGCGGCCGGTGTCAAATATAACCAAAGTTTAATGGGTTGCTTTTTACACGGGAAACTTTATGTAGAAGCTCTTACCATTAATGTATTCTTCCTTTTATCATCTAGATATCTCGATGCTTTATAAGGTATAATATTGGTAGGTATATATGATATCTTCAATACCAAGTTAAGAAATTCTAAATTTACCACAGAGAAGAAACCAAGACTTAGAAAAACTAACTTCAAACTTCACCTACTAATCTCAGATATACTTTAGATAAAATGGTGATATGATTTTACAAGTTGGTATTCTAAGACAGACGCAAAATAAAATGGCTGTTTGGTTAGATAATCAGCCTCGAGCAGGCGCTTTTATTTTAATTTTTTCTCAAAAATCAAAGTGACACTTTGTCGCATTGTCATTATGAACCATGAAGACGCAGTGATTGCAGTCGAAAGGGCCGTGGTAGCGAACCCTAGGTAAGGAAAGCGTTACCAGGCAAGATCTGATGATTCTTCCTTTTCAATGAAGGAGTGGCAATTACACCTTTCCTAAGCGACACATTACCTGTTGTTTTCCGACATCCACGCGAACGAAGTCGCGGGCACAGCTAGTCTTATAATAAAAGATTAATTTACCCAACCGGTTAACTTATATATACTTTAGCCTGGAAACACCTATTTCCCTAATCCTTAAAAGGATGGCAAATGAAATCAGGCCGAAACAAATAAAACAGAAGACTTTTTTGAGGGGATTTTATGTTGTCTGAAAATAAATGAATTAGTAGATATTAAAAAAGAGACCCCAGATTTTTCTCTTTTATTCACATAACGATAAAATATTGAACAAAATCTTGAATACGAATAAATTCTCGAGCATTTGCATGTTAAAACATTATGTACTTAGATTGTTAATTCATTATATCATTAACTTTGCAAACATTATCGAAATATATAATGATGTTTATTAAATTTATTATGACATTATTAATTGTGTCAACATTTTAAGTTAATTTTAAAAATCACGTTTTGTTGTTATGAAATGAATATGAATTATTAGGAAATATTTTAATAATATTTATTGATAAGGAAGTTACAGCATCATTACTCCTCTTTGCTTCAAAGTTACTTAACCCAGATGTTACTGAAACTATTTTTCCAAGAAAACTAGGAGAAGGTGGCCTTTTAAGGCATTGCCTGCCAAGTGCCAACGCGGTCACCGGTTACCGCGAACAATAGATTTTCTATTGTGTCTGTTGTCTAGCAGTCAACGTGTAAAGGCCCGTCGTAATATAGGGGTCGTAAGCATGTCGTACATATGCGTTATTGCATCTTTTAAATCGTCCGTCGCAGTATCTGGGTTAATATTGACTTCCTGTAGAATCTGCTCCAGTGTTGGCACGAGCTTACCCTACAGGGCCTTGTTTTGAAGCGGTGGAATTTCACAGTCATGAAGTTTCGCTGAGACGTTGCCTGAGGTAGCTGCGCGGTGTGGGACGGGGGATAGTTGTCACAAGTTGACGAATCAGTGAGCTCTCGAAGCTCTCGCATCATATCACCACACCCCTCCCGCACCGCGCTGCTACCTCAGGCAACGTCTCATTTAAGCAGACCGCGTTGTTCTTCTAAACAACGGATTTTGAAGCGGCTTTCACCATCTTCTAAAAAACTCATTCCAGAAGGTTTGTGTATAATACATTAATAATAAACTCACATATAATGAAGAAACCTCGTTGTTTTGTCAAGTCATCAAACCCGCGCAAGCATGGTAGGGGATCGGTAAAAAGATGGCAGAAAGTCAGCGAGCCTGTTAGCAAAGCTGACGACCTTGGGTGACCTCTATGCTCATTATCATCACTGGAGGCTTACACCTGCAATACGTAAAAATGGGACCATTTCCCACTACTTTAAAATTATAATTATTATCAAGAATGTGTGTCTGAAGGGTCTAGGTACCTACCTAGATAGGCACGCCTGCCTGGCACTGCCAATCTGTTTTCCTAAGTACCTACACGTCTGAAGGGTTTGCTATTATTTTGTCAAGTGCCTGCCCTAGTCTGCATTGATACAGCCTATAAGTCGGTAGTGTTGGTAAACAATCATTTTATATGTAAGTAGGTAAATTTATTTTATTTATTTGGGAAAATAAACGGTTCACTTTACAATATAACTCATCATTTGAGCTACAGAGTGAGTTAATAAAACCCAGGACATTTTCCACATATTATAAAGAAAAGTTATAAAATTAATGCGATGTGCGCTTACAATACAATAAAATAGGCACGCAAAATAATAATAACAAGAAATTATAAAGATACAGATTACAGAGCAATATCCAAAACAGTTCAACGAAAAAGGTTTCTTATTAAGTTGGAAAAGCGAACATGTCAATATTTTGAGATAGATTATTATATTGACCAGTAAAACGACGTGCTCGTAAGCCTGCACTCATACAACTAGACGATACTGCAAATAGAGGTCGTGAGCGCACCACACGGCTTAAGATTGATCTAGGTACCACGTATAGCTAATTTTATTAGTGATATATAGATCAAATAGACAAATTTTCTCTAAATTAATACGTCTGGGCTTAATAATAATAATCCATTTATTTCAGGCATCAAGGCCCATAAAAACACAATACAATATTAATATACCTAAGTAATTTTAAAATACTATAAATGCATACAAAATTATACTTAAAAACTAACACTATCATACACGAAGTAAAGATTATGTAGCTTAAGATTATGTAGCTTATACCTATTCAAAAGATCACTATAAGATGCTTCAGTGCGAAAAAAACGGAAATGCATGGCTTTCAAAAACTTACTTCGAACTTTTCAATTTCATCTGAGAATTTAATATAGAAGGGATTCAATACCGCAACAACGTATTCTAACTGTGACCAGCCCCCTAATTGCGTGATCTCAATCTGAATAATTTTGAAGTATATTACTATTCCATTACTTCATATTTTCGAAAAAAATGTCTGCTCAACAACGTAAATAACGCAATGAATGTTGTTAAACTGTCAAAATTAAAGCCTTTGGCTACTGATAGTGTGTTACACAATTATCAAGCTGATTTTAACGATTTGTAAAGATATATAAATTTTAATATGGTTTTATATCGTCCAATAGAACCCCAAGATCGCGCACTAGTGTTTCATTAAAGAGTACTGAGCGGTTTCGCACTAAGTACATCCGATCCGAATCCGAATTAAAGATCCGACTTCAATCCGAATTGGGAATATTCTGACAGATAGAATTCGGATCTAGTGCGCAAGCCGCAACGCCTCATACAAATCCATACTCCATGCTAATATTATAAATTCGAAAATAACTATGTCTGTCTGTATGTTACCTTTTCACACCTACACCACTGAACGGATTTTGATAAAATTTGGCAGGGAGATAGATTGCATCCCGAGGAAGGACATAGGATAGTTTTTATCGACATACCTCGCGGGCGAAGCCGCGGGCGGAAGCTAGCTCTATCTAGACAGACTGCAATCTAGCGCGTCTAATGTTCTAGGAAGGTATCGTCTTGGGTTGCGTTGAGAATAGGTATAGACGGCAAAAGAGTGAACAACAAAAATTTGCATTCTAAACACTGTAACTTCACCTTTATAATACTTAATATAAGGCCAGCAGGGGTTAAAACGGAAGATGGGCCAGAAAAGTAACAGAATGGTATCCCAGAGAAGAAAAGAGGAAGACAATTTCGAAGATGGGAAGACGACTTGAAAACTGCTGCGGGAGGAAGGTGGATAAGAAAAACTCACGACCGTGAGCTATGTATGGAAAAGCCTGGGGGTGGCCTGTAATAAAGAGCAAAGCAATCTGGTTTCTGATGTCTAAAACTTTAATTTAAATTAATTGTTTAACTAGTTAAGCGATTGCTTAAAATAAAAGCTATTTGAAATTGAAATAAGTATCACCTATGGTCAAGCAAAACGTAGTAAGGAAACCGACATTCATGTCTTAGAACCAAAACTTCGAAGACAAATGATTTACAACAACCCACACTAAGCCCGCGTGCTGCACTAGTGCCCATTCCTTCCCACAATGAGGAGGATTCAGTCCCACCCCAGTGGGAAAATTATTGTCTGATTATGATATTTGCAAACGTTTACCTATGCTTGCTTTTAGCACCATAAGAATGGCACAGACCAGCAGGATAATTGTATGGATATTTAATACACTAAAATTAGGTGCGTAGGTACTCGTAGAAGCTCTTCATTTCATGCTCTCAAATATTACTTTTATGATATATTGGTGCAAAGCCCTCAAACTTCCAGGCCCAAACGGGGTGACAATATTCTGAAAATAGATAGATTTTGGAATTAAGGCCTTACCTTGACAATAAATTGAAGTTTGATGGTCGTGACTTCTTTTCCCCGCATGCGGGGAGAGGCGGTTCCATCTTCAGTGGTCGAACACCACGTTTGTGTGGTCATGGCATGGCCATGCATTTAAGAATGGATGAACATAATATTTTGATGCTATCTGTACATTAGCGTCATATTATCACATCAAATCAATTGTTTATTGAAGGTAAAGTGCTACTAAAGCTACTGAAAACGTTAACAATAATTAACAATACATAATCCATTGTCAATATCACAGTGATTACTAATTGAAGATTATATTATCTTTTTAATCAAGGCTTTTGAAATAATTAACATGTAAGTCATTGATTACGGAAAACTATTAATATTCGTCGCGAAATAAATTGAGAAAGATTGAGAAGAATTGGTAAAATTACCTCCTGACTAAATGTACAGCGTGTATTATTTACGTATACCTAATCATCATCTGCCTAACTTTTTCAGAGCTATAAGTGATTCAACCACAAACGGCTCAAACATATAACTAATCATACGTACTTAATTATTCTAATAATCAATATAATTCAATGTATTCAGTATCTAATCAAATATAATTATATCATCAATAATTTAGTTTTCAATCAGCATGAAACATTTTAAACTTTTAGAGACACTGTAACTGACTTTATTGCTAAACTTAATGACTTCTCATCGGCGCCAAGTAGCGCTGATCGTAAAAAGATAGTATATAATATAACTTAGCTGTAACACGAGCATACAGTGCAGTGACATCATTATGTCTTTACAATGTTTTTACATGACTTTGTGGCTCAAACCTTGAAAAAAAGATCGAAAATAATTGAATATGTACCTAGTACTTTTGACAGGGTCCTTTTCTGTTAAAAATAAATGAATATCTAAAGGCGTTGCCCAAACGTAAGACACCGTAAAACGCTGTTTTTTTCGCACAGTTGCAAAGTCTTGGAAACATATATTATTACAAGCCAGAAAAACAGTATTGTCAAATATTCAAAAAAGACTTATTAAAAAAAAAAAAAAAAAAAAAAAATAGTATCATGACTATCAATAGTATCATCTTGTATTGAAAACAATCGTGAAACAGATCTCAAAAAATATGTTTCATCGCATAATTCTCAAAATTTTGAGCGTTATAAGCTACCATGTTTTATTTAATGATAATAAAGGGAATTCAATAAACTGAAGAAATACCTAAAAATTATTCCACTGAGCCAAGCATTTGTTTTTTTTTATTTTAAAACTGCTAAATATTTTTTTTTTTTTCGGTCATTTGATTCAACTAACATCAAACGCATCGCTGTTTTGGAGCTTTTATTTTATTTTAAAAATCTTAGATGCTAGCATCACATTACTGTCTCCTAACTGAAGCATTGCTAGGTCAGAACGATAATAACCTTGAAGGTTGTTCACCATGGCTATCAATATGCACGACTGGCAACACTGAAGTGTGCTCTGTTTAGCCAAATTACCAATCTTACGAAGTTGCTAATCTTATTACCATAGCATGAGCTAATCTTCTAGCTATTTTTAAATGAGCAACCGTTAGTTTCTTGCCGGCTCTTCTCCATAGGAAACTATTAATTGGAACTGTGCACTGTGTTCTGACGTTTCATAAGTGCCCTTATAAGTTTATGTGAAATGAAATATTTTGACTTTAAAGACATTCTTCTTAAGCTGTTGGTCACTGATCCATCATTTACATCCTACTTCCTACGAATATTATTACGCAAAAGTTTGTGAGGATGAAGGATGAGGATGGATGTTTGTTACACTTTCACGCAAAAACTACTGAAAGGACTTAAAAGAAATTTGGCACACGGGTAAGTAGTATATAACCAGGATTAACACATAGGACACTTTTTATCCCAATATTCCCACGGGATCGAAACATAAGCGGGTGAAACCGCGGAGCGCTGCTAGTATCGTGTAAATTGATAAATCATCATTCATCACGTTTCAAAATCAATCAAGCTGATACTTAAACATAAGATCATTGTGACCTTGATCCGGTCATTAATGTAGATGACTCAAGTCAAACCATTTGCCTATTCAATGTGAATGCGTGCGTTATCTAAGGAAGGATTATCATTTATCATATCGGTATCGGTAGTCAACAGCATTTTTTTACTTTATTTTCCTCCTTTTTCTTAACTTTTTCAAAAAAAAAACGTCATTGAATGTATAGCTGTTGTTTCTTCGTGATGAGTTCTGTACACGGTATTTTTGTAATTCATGCCCAAAATACGTATAGAATTTGGCACACTCAAAATAACAGCCGCTCCTGCATATAAAATACTGGTATTCAGTTACATCCGGTTAGACTGGAAGCCGACTCCAACATAGTTGGGAAAAGGCTAGGCTGATGATGACATTCTTAATTTTCTCAAAATAGATGGGCATAACCCCCATGGGCCATGAAGGTCTCGTCAAAGTCTCTAAAACCGATACTCTTGAAGAAGTTAGTTAGGTGGTTCCTATCTCAGTCTCCTTAAGCCAATAGCTGGGCCCTTGTTCCCAGAAAGCACAGAAAATATTGATGATGATAAAGTTTGTTTGCCAATAACAGTGCTTTACATTCCCTTATGGTCTACATTAATAGCTAGGTTGACATTTTTTTTATAAGAAGCAAAGGGAAGCATTTTGCTGATGAATTCAAATTTAAATATTTTTATTTGTAGAACATAGGTAAACAAAATGTACAGATGTCAATGAGCTCCAATACAATTCAATTCAATTACACAATAACCTACCTACTTACTTCTCCACACTAGGTCGAGCCTGTCTCGTGGAGTCGTTGTACTAGATACCATATGAAAATGTGCATTACATGAATACTGTTGAACTGATTGTTACAATCGAGAAGTATTTACATGAAAAAGTGTTATTATTTCATTGTTCCCACAGCTGTGCTGCTGGGGAGTTTATTGCGCCACTTCTTCCCAGCGAAAGCACTAATAAGTGGCGAAGAGCGGGCGTTTTGGGGGACTGTTGTCCTCCGTTTGGGGTAAAATTGATCCTCCACTGTACCATCAAGGGAACAGCCAAGGGTACACAGGAAAACAAGGGGTTTGGGGTACTTTAATTTCGACGTTCGAAAAGTGTCGATTCTCAGCCTAATGTAAATAAATGACGTCTAGAATAATAACAGTGATTATTTAGCTACTTGATTTTTAATGAATAAACGAATTACTATACCTAATCATAAATGCTCATGCTGACAGCCCTAATAGAAGGTTCAAGCATTCAATTGATGCAGCGATTAGTATTCACCGCACGGTTATTTACGATGATGGATTCAAATGAGTTCTTAATTTGGCATGAATAACGGATTGAGCTATCATTGTTGCTGCCTGAGGAACGGGCCTTCCTTTCCATGCGGAGACAATGTTTCTTTCTAAACGCACTTTAATTATATTATACTTGGATGTCTTCCCTATAGAATTGGTAAGAAGTGGTGCAGAACCAGCATCCTAATTGCATAACTTAATCAATCTTAATCTGAATAATTTTGAAGGATATATTATACTGGGTAGGAGACTATATACTGTTAAAATGAAAGCCATTGCTTACTAGCAAATGACAATGAAAAGAATGGAGGAAGGCTCTTGGCCAGCAGTAGGACATTGCAGAACAGCAATAATAACAATAAATCATTCATTCACTCTAACAGACAACGCACTGCCTGAACCTTTGCGTCTAGAAGCAGTAAAGCATAAGAGTTCCTTACGAAAGAAAGCACTAATCTATGATTTAAAAAACACCCCTACAGGTGTTAAATAGATGCAAGTATTATTTTTGTCGATAAAAATCCGATCGGGCACACAGCTTGATATTAGTTTGCCCGCAAAGTGTCATCATCATCAAAAAAGCATTAGGACACTTATCGTATGTCATTCAACCTGATACTCGATGCCTATCCTCTGGTGGATAGTCACGGGCCGGGCCAGTGTGATTTTTTTGTGTGCCAAAATTCCAACACGACGAGAACGAAATATTTTCGAAATTGGAGTTCTGATAGACTAATTTCAAATCGTCCTGAAAATTCAAATTGAAAACTTGCATCATCTAAATTCTGAATTTAATAAGCACCTGTTCAAGGCTTTTGTAGATAGGTTAGGTACTACCGTAAATATTAAAAACACTTATGTAAATACCTAAACTGTAAACTTGCATCTAAACTGAATTTCATACGCACGTTCTGTTTCACGAACATAAAATAAGAACTAAACCATATCGTCAATCATTCTTCATTCTTTGATCAAACCATAAACTCAAAATTAAGATTGGACACACACGACCACTATCTCTTCACACTACTCCATTTCGTAAAGTGCATCAAACCAGATATCCGCACATTTCACAAACAAACAAACTAACTTCCATCCTGACTGAACCTGTATTTATACCTATGCCTTTAATCTTTATTTAGCATGATTGTAACCGCAGGGTGATTGACTTCTGTGAACGATTTCGGGACTTGCTTTACCAAAATAATCCTCAGCAACGATGCTTGAGCTAAACATACAAATAGAACCAACACACGGGAATTTAAATCTTAGTTTGTAAGGAGTAAAGTAGAAATTGGTGTACAGTGCCGTTGTTTTGTAAGGATACATTATGCGGAACACAAAAATGCGAAGAGAATTCTTAATGATGGTAATTGGACACGTTTCCGATTTGGATGTGAATTTGTTATTGGAATATAATCTGGTCGATTGAGTCTAGTCACGATTTCTTCGAGTGATTTTTATTTACGGCTTCCGACAACGACTGACAGCCAACCAAACATAAGGCAAATAGGTATCTATCTAGCTAATTCTGCAGCTTATTTTGACAACTAAAAAAAAATTTTTTATTTTTTTTAAAAGGTCGGCATTTTTTTTGGCTGATTTTTAGAAGAACCTGAATAAGTACACGTGTTTCGACGCCTCGCAAGCTGAAATAACATAATCCAGGGCATTTATTTATATATAATTTATATATTTATACATATATAAGAAAGAAACAGTTTTTATTTTTATTTTTCTATGCATGCCTATCTGTCCTCCACAACCCAGTTATCTACTAGGTAACATGATCCCTTGGTAAAACTGGTTGTCAGACTTTTGGGTTTCTGACGACCCGTAACGACTATCAAAGATCTACGAATGGAATGGACTTTCCGAACGAACGGGGTCTCAAAATGTAATGTTTGGTCACTCATCCACGAACCGACCGCGGCAAGTGTAGCTTCGATCGACCTATGCGACTGTTATCATTTAGCCACAAGTCCCTTTTGCGAAGTTTTTGGATAAAAATCGTACCGAACTATTGACTTGACCCACTGTGTAACTAAAACAGTTTGCGTCGTGCAATCGCTAATGAAAAGGGGCAGTCAGGCGGGCGGCCCGCACGCGATGTCACTTTATATTAATTGAACGCGGATTTGCGGAAACCACACTATGCTATTTGAGGAGAGCTTGAGTGGGCAATGTGCTTAGAATTTTAGGGATCTCAGAATTCACACTCAAAAAGCGGTTCTGCACTAATGCGATCCAAATCCGAGAAATGCCGGTCCGAATTGACTGTAGTGATGGCACTACGGTCACTTCGGACCGGCATTTTACCGCTCTACTGCGCAACCCCTCATACAAATGGTTGTATGAGGGTTATATATATGATAAGTATTATTGGGTTTTTCCATCAGAAAGTCTGGATTTATGCCCAGTTGGCGGCAGCAGGCTCGCCCCCTATGACATTTCACTTAATAACTGGCGAAATGTGGGTGTAAGTACTTTAAGCACCCTGCCTAACTAATGCTGCCAAATTGGTAGTATATGTTAGAACGGTGGAGATTACATTAACGGCCTAAGCAGGCAACTCCAAGCAACTAACAGAAAGTAAAATGCAAGAGCGAGCGAAGCGAGCTCGAAAATTATGCACACTCACGGATAGGATCGATTTTCTTTTGATCATTCCAAAAGGACTAGGAATTACTTGCTTTGTCGACTTATGAAGAAAAACTCAAGAATTAACAGAATGTAGATTGCAAGAGCGACGTAGCGAGCCTGAAAATTTTAGCACCCCACCTTGAATTGTTTCTGTTTTCTTTTAAACATCATACAAAAAAAGAGAACTTACTTTATCGAATTATGAAGAAAACTATAAACTTGATTTACAGCAGTTTAGGTTTTGGAATCCTAAGCTTTTCGAACCTTACGTACGTGCTGGGTGCCCAATATCCCGAATTTGCTTCGCTCGCTCTTTCATCCTAGATTCTATATTTTATAACAGGCTTTTTAAAGGAAAAACTTTATAAGGCGCGTTAAAAAACTGACTGTCATTTCGTAGTTTTAATTTTAAGTTTTTACTTCAGTCGCTGTCCCCATGTCTGCCTATGTTCTTAATGTTTTTGAATATGCACATCGGGGTTTACGTGGCTCAAGTCCAGTTTTAAGTTAGTAAGGCAAGTAAAATCATTCAGACTCTCGACAGCTTCAATGATTTTGGGGGGGTTCATGACCTCCACGACCCCCCCCCCCCCTCGGACCGCGCCTGCACTACCTACTCTGTATCGACCTTCTTGTTTTTAATATTTATCACGTGTGGCAACTTCACAGGTTGAAAAGACATGAGTGGCTTAAAATATTACCTACAGCTAGATTACAATATTTGTCAGTGAACCCCAAACTAGACAGTTTGTTAGTCTGTATTTTGTGGCTCGGGGCACGAATTCCAGAGTGGAAAATGCCGGTCCGAAGTGACCGTAGTGCCATCACTACAGTCAATTCGGACCGGCATTTTACCGCTCTACTACGCAACCCCTCATACAAATGGTTGTATGAGGGGTTGCGCAGTAGATCCGAACTCTATCCGTCCGAATTTAGAACATTCCCAATTCGGATTGAAGTCGGATCTTTAATTCGGATGTAGTGCAGAACCGCTCTAATACTAATCCATAGGCTATTACTTAATAAATCCAAAAGTGACTATGTCTGTCTGTTACCTTTTCATGCCTTAACGACTGAACGAATTTCAATGTGGCACACATGTACTGGATTAAAACATAGGATACGGTTTGTCCCGGTAGTAGGTTCCTGTAGTATAATATTCGACCTACTCGTGGGCGTAGCCGCGGGCAGAACATATTCTAAACTAATGTTATAAAGAGAAAAGATTTTATTTTTTATGTTTGTTACGCTTATCCCGATATCTATTCCCATTCGATCGAGACTTATGCGGGTGACGCGGCGGGGCGCAGTATTATGATGTAACGATCTAAACCAAGCTTGGTTCTAAAATTAATGCAACTTTATAACCAAACGGAAAAGTCACAAAGTTATTTAAGGACTAAGTACTTACGTACGTAATGTGTCTGTGAAATGATCTAAGAACGTCTGGTTTTAAAATAAACGGCATAAAGATAGTATAAGGAACCATTTTCTGAGAAATGTTTATAGCATGGTTTCACGAAATTGCAATAAAGTTTCGATACAGTAAACTTATTTGTAGAAACGTTTATGATAACAAAAATAAGAGGCTAAAAAGAGAAAATACAGTTTTTCAGCATAAGACCTTTAGTTTCAGTGAAAAACTGAAAAGAAACCATAGGCTTGAAATCACTTCTCTAGTCTCCACTCTCCGAGCCACAAAATACAGACTAACAGACTGTCTAGTTTGGGGCTCACTGACAAATAATATATTGTAATTTAGCTGTAGGTAATATTTTTAAGCCACTCATGTCTTTTCAACCTGTGAACTTGCACTCTAATTCATAACACACTTTCAATCACAATCTGCATCATTTTGAAGGATAAGCTAATCCATTGCTTCATATGTTCGAAAAATTTGTCTGCTCAACAACGTAAACAGCGCAATGAATGTACTTAGTTGAACTTTCAAAATGAAAGCCATTCCTACTGTAACTGTGGTAAGTACGCAATTACCCCGCAGCTTACTGTAACAGATGGACAATAAACAATTTTCTACATCATTTACATATTTCCAATCTCAGCTATTAATACTGGTGACTAATTAACGCCTGTAAAATACAAATAAAACCATAACAATTAATAACGGGACGTGAGAATCATGTAAGTGGGTCAATGCAAACGGACGGTCCTATCTACTAGGGATGAGTGAATGCGATGATATGCAACTAAAATTCGATATCAATCATTTCTGATAGGTTAGTTTTTATCCGGTTTTTCGCAATCAGCGTGCATAGTTAAGGGCCTGGAAGAGGATGGCACTATAACAAGTTTGGATAGAATTCGATGTTAAGGTCACATACGTAACCATAACCAACTGGGACCTCTGAATAATCATCGTCTTCTGGCTAGCCTTTTCCCAACCATGTTGGGGTCGGCTTCCAGTCTTACCGGATGCAGCTGAGCACCAGTATTTTACATGGAGCTACTGCCTATCTGACCTCCACAGCCCATACTCTGTTATGACTGACAGAGAACTGCTACTAAATAATGTTATCATCAAACACAGCCTTGTACTCGTACAAACCACTGCTGTGTATTAATAGGCATTAATAGGACATATAATAATGTCTACGTGGTATAGGCCTCCTCTCTTTTGCGCATGCTTCCTTGGTCTGTTTTCCCGAGTCTAATCCAGGTGTTACTCGCCATTCGTGTCATAAGAGTCATCCATCCATCTGGCCGTTATTTGGACACTTATTCTGCATTCATTCAGTTAGGACTCTCTCACCCAAAAACATTAACAATTCTCATAATTTCACCATACAACCAAGTAAGCGCTATAAACACCATCCATTTTCTGCGAACTAGCGCCACTGCGCCACCCTCAATTTCCTCGAAAT
Source organism: Gortyna flavago (assembly GCA_963669345.1). Lineage (NCBI taxonomy): Eukaryota > Metazoa > Arthropoda > Insecta > Lepidoptera > Noctuidae > Gortyna > Gortyna flavago. The sequence goes on from OY770139.1 coordinate 2,548,777, forward strand.
CCACCAACCCACACTCATTTGATGAGTAATCGTTTAGTCTTGCCGGAATCATCCCGTGTCCTAATGTCATGATATTTGAGCTTAATGTCAAGAAAGTTGACATTCCCGCAAATATCACGATTTGAGCTAATTGGGCCGCAGGTATAGGTACTGCAATACGACACTTTGGTGGTTCGGTCCGTACCTACGTAAAATTGTAATGCTACCGTAAAGACGTAACTTTCGACGTAAAATGTAACTTTACGGAATAAGTAATGTTGGTAAGTACCTACCTACCTATAAAGTAGGTACTTAGGGTTTAAAAGCAGAGCACGTAGTTTTTGCAGGACTTGAAACAATGTACTTACCTACCTTGATATAAAAAAAAAACACTATTACATAAATTAATTAGTAGAAATATTATTTTAGATTAATTTGGTTTTCTGTGATAAATATTAAAGTACAAAAACAAGAAGGTCGATACAGAGTAGGTAGTGCGACTCCTTGTGAAGACGTTCGTCATGAGAAATTCTATTGTCCAGGCGCATACGCATAATCAGCATATTATATGTTTCCACTGCTGGGACACAGGCCTCTTGAGACTAGGACATGCCGGTTTCCTCACGATGTTATCCTTCTCCGTTTTGAAAGCAATGGCCATGAAATTAAATCCGTCAAGTAGGCCATCTGCTAATTTCGCCACTTACCATGTGAAACAATCCTTAAATTTACTAATTACAGTTATTTACAAATAACTTACACGAATTCTTATCACGAATAATTATCGAAAACAACCATTACAGTCCTGTCCCTATACAAAACAGCCAAACTCTGTTTACTTTATCTCATTAAACTGACAAACTCACAAACAACTCTTTATTTGTATCCAACCAACAATGTAACAGTGTATTTACCGTTCCCACGGCGTTAATTATCTTTTAAATATGATAATTACTTACCCTTTCTATCATCATTCTCATAATATCGATTCTCTAGAGTTAGTCAGTCTTATGGATAAATTGACCAAAGATGGGTTACAGCAATTTTTATCATGCGTGTGTCACCTCTACGAAATTGGGCTATCCGTGTGATTTCAGTGACTTTTGTTATATTGTGTTTGTGAGTGCTAAACTGTCGAAAGCTTGGTGAGTTTGTAACTTCGGTGATAAAGATTGAATAGGGAATGATTAGATTAGCGGCGTAGGGAGAAGCATAAAATCGTAAAACAATTTTGTGTCTCACAAATGCATCATAAAATAATACAGTACCCTAATTGCACTATCACTTTCAATCTGAATCATTTTGAAGGATATTGCAAACCCATTGCTACTGATACTGTGTTTCGCAATTTTAAAACACAGTTAAAAAAAAAATGAACCTCGACCTTAGCAGTAGGATGCCTAATTTTTATTTGGGGTCAAACCAACGTGGTTCTATAAAAGTATGCCAACATAATCTTACCTGACCATCCATCGGACTAGCCATCATTTCTCCCTTTGCGATGATTACTCCTTCTGTTGTCTCCACGTTGGTCCAACCACCTCTAGTCCACATGTCTTCTGTTGTAACTGCATTGAAACTAAACCACCATCTCCTTTGTTTGCAGGCTCCTGCGGCCGGTGTCAGTGACAGGCATGATGGAGCACGCTCTAGTGCACCGGGAGAGGGTCGGAGTGCAGGACTTCGTTCTGCTCGAAGACTTCCGCTCCGAAGCCGCCTTCATCGACAACCTGAGGAAGCGATTCAACGAGAATATTATTTATGTAAGTGTGTTTAAACTTTATGAAGCACTAAGTGATCCGCAAATTGGCTGAGTTGCAAGGCCGAAAGTTGCACTCAGCACTAATGCTGATTTGACCAATTTCGGTCAAATAAAATACAATACTCAGGCAGTTTAGTAACAATTCTTCAATGTTAGATGATTGTCATTTCTAAAACTGTCCCCACTGGGTCCTGACAAAAGAAAGTTTTAACCAGACAAATGAAAATCGTAAAAAAAAAACATAGTAAAATAATGGTGGATAGCATAAGTGGTAAAAGCATGTTAACACCACAATTTAACTGGCCACGACACTATGCACGAGACAACTGTCTGTCATCCGACACAATACAGGTAGGAACAAGCTCTAGACCATAGTTACAGAAACTCTTCAAAAAGTATTTATTGCATAAAGGGTATTTGTGGTACATACATATTAGAGTTAAATAATAAGTAAGCGTAGAACTTATACTAACAAATATTAGTAGGGGTGAACTACTGTTCTCCTAGCTAGGTAGCTGTGCAAAACCTGTATTAAGGAGAAACAGTTTGCCTCCCTAGATAAAAATCTTAAAAAAGAAAAAAATATTGAGCATTGTGCCTACGTGTTGTCTCCCAAATCAAGTCGTTAACTAACCTATATACCTTATTAACAATGTTGTTCCGTTGAGTAAATCTATATAAAATTAATAAGTACTTTAGATGGTTACAGATTTGGAACGAAAAAATAAGAATAAAGTAATGTCAAAAAAAAAAAATTTATGAGGTTGTTTTGTGTGACATTTACTGACTAGGTATGCCATTCTTTCTCCAACAGACGTACATCGGCAACGTGCTCATATCAGTCAACCCGTACAAGCCCCTGCCTATATACACGGAGGAGAAGACCAAGCTCTACTACAAGAAGGCTTTCTTCGAGGCACCACCTCACGTGTGAGTCTTATTTGCAAATATTTTCCTAAGAATATGTTTGGTTTCTTATAAAATGTTCACGATTACTACCTAAATAAGGCTGTTGTTCTGTAAGATGCCGTAACCCGTGGTGTCTGTAATGCTCTATGATAGTTTTCGTAAATAGCTGATTAATGATAACAACTAATATACTGAGAGGAGGCCTGTGTTCCAGCAGTGGGAACAGTAAGGTTAAAAAAATCTTATTGACGTGACAATACTAGGTACAACATATTATTATAACATAATAATCAAGTATTCCTAAATGACATTAAGATTAAAATTGAATATAGAATCAATATTACTAATGAATAGAAAACAATCAGTACATTTATCAAATTCATTTGAAAACATCATTCGGTTTCTTACTAAACTTCAACTATATCCGACGACCCCGGTTGACCCTTTGGTGACCGTACATCTGTAGCTTAGAGGAAATTAAAAAAATCCCAGAATTTCCCAGAAGTTATCGTTTGCCGAATAATTAAACCGGGACCTATTATGTCGTACGAGTATACTTATCCCGAAGTAGGTAGTAAAACAGAACTTTAGACTAAAGAGCCAATATGAGAGACCACTGAAACTTTGTAGCTCATATGCTACACAATTTAGTGTCAAATTGTCGCGGTTGGCTAGTGGATGGATGACCATCCGTTACCCCTCCGTGTTCCGAGCACGTAAGCCGTTGGTCTTGACTGTCATTCGTAGATCTTTAACAGTCGTTACGGATAGTCAGAAGCCCAAAAGTCTGACAACCAGTCTTACCAAGGGGTATTGTGAGGGGTAAGGGGTTTTTGGAGGTCAGATAAGCAGTTGCTCCATGTAAAATACTGGTATTCAGCTGCATCCAGTTACACTGGAAGCCGACCCTAACACAGTTCAGAAAAGGCTAGGCAGATTGATTACCAAAATTTTCAGCACAAATATCGGTGTCATATTTAATCATCTGGGTTGCCGAGCTGGAATGCCTGAGAGGCCTCTATCCAAAGATATGAATGGATCATCGAGGTTATCTCTGACATTATTTTGACGTGTGGGAAAGTACTCTTATATATAACCCATGTATCTAATCACAACTACTTCTGATAGTTGAGTCGTGAAGTGTCCCCGAGTGATTCAATAATGGTACGCGATAGGTTGCAGATGAAATGGGAATGCACCGATCCTAAGCTCAATAATGTTTTACTGGCGAACTTTTATTCAGTCAGTTTTTTGCTCCGATTCTATACTTATGTCAACAAAAACGCATCGTTTTGCTTACCGATGGTAGCATTTTTTATTGCTAAATGGGTCTTATAAATAGATTCGTAAGCTAATTTCTTACCTGTGAAAGCTACTTCCATATGGGAGGGTACCAATAACGATCCGTAAATTATAGGAATCGGCCATTAGTGAACTTAGAAACATTATTTTTTACGAAACCCATCTAATTAAGGTCTTATATGCTATGAAATATACAAACACACAAGGGGCAGTCGGCACAAAATCCAATAGATTTTCTTTCTTCTCACTCTGGCACAAATTTACCTGAAAAATATTTGCCAGTCAGCCAGGTTGTTGCTGGGTAGACTGCCCAGAAAGCGTCATAAGAATTCAAGGTGGCAGGGGTTCCGACGCGCAACCAGTTTCAGTTTTCGCTTCGATGTCCCTGCGACATTGTATAATTTGACAATGCGTTTGTAATAAGTGGTTATTGTCTAAACTACCCCGTTGGTCTCGTAGTCGCAAGCGCGACGACTGCTTAGCGTTTGGTCCTGGGTTCGATTGCCAGGTCGGACGGTGTTATTAGGTTTTTTATTAAGTTTGGAAGTTGGCGGTGTGATACCCCTGAGCCCCGGAAAGCACGTTAAACCGTTGGTCCTGCACCTGATCTTTCTCCAGTCGTGTCGGATTACCGTCACATCGGACTACGGACACTCTCAGTGAAGGAAGAAGAGAGTGCATCTGTGTCTGCGCACACACTTGTGCACTCCGTTGAGATTGGCCAAAATGGACTAAATACGGTCTGGAGGACTATTTTATTGTCTAAACACATAAAGTACCACAAATCATTCCATCCGAATAAAACGTACGTTGTAACTACATAAAAAGAGATATACTTTGTGACAAACATTTTCTAGGTATAAAGCACTTCGATACTATTTATTATTGAGCTGATAATGGCCACTTATCTACTCGATAACAGCACCTAATGGTTATTGGATGTCGGAACATACTCGATATAGAGACTTTAGACTTACAACAATAAACGACTTGTAACCGTAGAAAAAACTACCTTCTCAACAACATGGAGTTTCTGAAATATGAATATTTTTGAAGAGAATTAAATCGAAACGTAAAAAGCATACTTCGTCGATGATATTATCGATGTAATTCCATTTATTTCAATACCGTTTTTATGGGTTTGTAGGCTGATAGCTATTATGTCTCTTAGGGCGTGTTAATGATAATATTTAACCAGAGTCCTATACCAAAAACTTTACAATTACAAGTTACAATTTACAAATTTGTAAATCTTACAAGAGTCTGTTCTGTACCACAAACTCTAATTATAACGGAAAACCTAACATTTTATGTAAATTATAGTGACAAGTCTACCATTTATATATTTTTCATTTCTTTGTTGCGCATTATTTTCTACAATTTCATTTTTTTTTTTTATTGTGGACTTGTAAAGGTTTTGGTATAAGGCCCAGATGTTACCTAGTCGTATAAAACCATTTCTAATTTTCCCGTTCTTGCACTAAAAATATTTTTTATAACTGTTTTTTCTGTTACAGATTCGCGATCGCTGACAACGCATATAGGTCCTTGGTATATGAACACAGAGAACAATGCATTTTGATCTCAGGTACGATATACCAGCTTTAACTTCTATTAAACGTTAACGTTAGCCCTTCACATTTGATTCATGGCTATTAATTTGCCTGTTTCGGTGTATAGCTGAAGTGTTGACAAAATCTGCTTAGTTATTGCTACTGATAATGTTAACCCAATATCATTTACTGTCCAGGCGAATCCGGATCCGGCAAGACAGAAGCCTCCAAAAAGGTCCTAGAGTACATAGCAGCAAGAACAAACCACCTTCGCAACGTAGAAACAGTGAAAGACAAACTTCTTCAAACGAACCCTCTGCTAGAAGCCTTCGGTAACGCGAAGACACACAGAAATGACAACTCCAGCAGATTCGGAAAGTACATGGACGTTCAGTTCAACTATGAAGGGGCTCCTGAAGGAGGGCATATCCTCAACTATCTGCTAGAGAAGTCTAGGGTGGTCAGCCAGATGTCCGGAGAGAGGAACTTCCACATCTTCTACCAACTTTTAGCGGGCGCCGACCAGGAATTGATGAAACAGTTGAAGCTGCAAGGAAGGCCTGATGCTTACAAATACACGACTAATGTGGTTAGTATTACAGCTGACTAATATTGAGTATTCTTAATATCCCAGTTATTATCAACAGCTAACCCAAATAAAATAGAAAAGATAGTTTAGTAGCTTGTGTAAGTAAATCCGACTAAAGAGTGGTCTCAATACACTACCTTGTAGTACCCCCACCCCCATAGTGTCTGTCGACCATTTATTTGTGAAACTTGACTGTTACATAATTATGCATTCAGTGTTATTTAATATTATGAATTTGTTAGACGTACTTAAACTTCATGCCATAACAATAAAAACAAAATTTTTGTAGCGTGGTAAACATGATCGAAACCTTTCGCCAAATCTATGTTAAGTAATCCTCAGCAAATCCATTCTTTTCTAGGCCACCGGAGCGAATCAGAGCCACAGCGACGCTGACCAGTTCCGAACAGTACAGGAAGCCATGAAAGTCATAGAAATTGGCCAATCGGAACAGACGGAGATATTCGAGATTGTCGCCAGTATCCTCCACCTCGGTAACGCGAAGTTTATACAGAATGACAAGGGCAACGCTGAGATACTGACCCATGATGCTAATACAACCAACGTGGCTGAGGTAAGGAGATACCTATCTAATTAGTATTTTTTTAAAACCAATTATCATGATATTGATTAGTATAAATCGTAGTAAAGCTCCTTTTGAAGTGACTCATTTGAGGAAGTACTAGACTAACACCATAATTCTGTACTTATACATTTCTTCCACGAAACAGCGTTGTTGCAGACATCTAATTTTAAGGAAATCGTTGCCAAGTTGCCTTCAATGCTTAAATATGTTTCCTTAACAGGAAGCCAAACCCCCATCGTCGTCATTAAGCCTACAGGATGCTAAGTTATATTGAGGAAAAAAAAATTAGATGCGCTTTGTTCTGGTGTCCTATTCTTTCCGCATAGGACGAAAAAACTGAGTAAGGAAGCCATTGACTTACATTACCAAGTAATGCAGGAAGTACTTAATTTTTAAATATATTTGCTCGTACTAATTGTTATTCCAATTACACATGCAATAAAAGTATACGTTATAGTTCGTTTTTTCCAAAACAAAATTTAGCTTATCTTTCTGACCTTGCGAGTTGCGACGTTTTCCTGTCTACCTCTTATTTCGATCAAAACTTCGTTCAAGCAGAAGTAGCCCAACGGTCATCCTGCGGTCTGACAAGCCAGATTTCTTAAGTTCGATTCCCAACCGTGACCCTCCTTTAAAAATATAGAATGCTACACGGAACGTTTATATTTTAAATATGTACATATATTGACTATACAATAAGTCTTAATTGTAATTGTAAGTCTCGTGGTTGCAAGCGAGACTGCTGAGTCCTAGGTTCGATTCCCAGGTCGGGCAAAAGTGTTATTGGGTTTTCCATTAGGAATTTCTTAGTAACAGCTCGGGTTTTTGAAGTTGGCGGTTTAATACCCCCGTTCCTCGGAAAGCACGTAAAGCCCTTGGTCCTGTGCTTGATCTCTCTCCAGTCGTGTCTGATTGCCGTCCCATCGGACTATGAGAGTAAAGGAACAGAGAGTACACCTCTGTTGGCGTACAGTATTTGACCACTTGCGTTTCTGACGACATGCTAGTAATCCACTGGTGCACTATAATATCTCCTGCGTACCCGCATGTCCTTTGATCAAAATTACATCATTCTGTATCATCTTGCAATTGTGACTATGTGTATCTATAAGGCTCATCAGTATTGGATTCTATAAGCTGTTGTAACGATGTAACATTGTCATCGTAATCTTGATAATCATAATCTTGACTTCCGACTTAACTCTATAACCTTTTCAAAACTCCATCTCCATATAAGACAATAGTGTTTATATTTGATCCATTAATTTAGCACCATTGTTCCAATAGGTAACTGTTTGTATAAATACTACTATTTGGCTGCTATTGTCTTCCCAATTCCGGATGAAGTCATTCAGTTTCAGGTGTAAGTAGTTCAACCTCGAAATTTTCACGTTCACATCGTGGTCATTATTGGGTGAAGTTCGAATTTTGGTCGGAATCCGTTTTGTCCGAATCCCAAAAATTTATCCCAGGTTCGCACGGGTACGTTTTTCCCGTTTTTTCGGATATTTCTTCACGCACTGGATTTTGAACGCACGGCTTAACGCCAAGAGTTGAAAATCCAACTGTAGTTTTTTGACGCGCTGGGATGCGCTCTGTTAGATAGGCAATGCCCAACTCAACACATCTTTACGTTGGTGCAAACGTGAACTTAGGTCGGTCAGTGGTGGGAACTTCAATTTCAAGTGTTGATGCAGTGTCATCCACCTTAAATCTGACACTAGTAATGATGAGGTATTCCACTCAGAGCACTGATATGATTCCTGAAGCTCGACATCCATCACGATTTACTAACAGTCTTGTCAGATTCAAAACTACCATTAATTTTGTTCTGATATCTTAGACAGAAACCCTAAAAAAGAAGGTAGGTACTTAGATTTTCTCAATTTGCTTTATTATTTGACAAAAAAAACTGTCTTTAAACCCATCTCTAGACGATTATTTCAAAGATCCGTTACATTACACTGTATAATTATATTTACTTAATTTAAAAGCTTTTATTAGAGATACAAATATTTACATAATTTAAAAGCTTAACAGTCTTCAAATATATGTACAGGTATATAAAAATGGAAGGGGAAACAATCATAGGGCATCGAAAACATCGTCCGCAATTCGTTGTTTTTCCTGTTCAGTTACCTTTGTATAGGTACCTACTGTAAATGTTGCTATCATGTCCTTATTAGGACCATTTGCTATTAGGTCATGTTGCTAATAGGACGAGCTGCTCATGGGTCTTTTTGCTTTTAGGACATTGTGCTCATAGGACGTTTTAATGGCGTAATCGCTATTAATGGTTTATAAATAGATGTTAACTACAAAGTTACAACATTCCCAAAGAAAACCTCTGCCTTCCTTTTGTAACTCGATTTAGCTATCCTTAGAATCCTTGACACAATTCTCTTACAAAATTATTCATTGAACTCTTGCTCAAATATAATAACACAATAGATAATAAGAACACATCGCCAGACGGTGATTTATTCAAAGTAACAACGGTTTTTGACCTAACCCGTTTGGATAACGATCTTCAACGGAAAGATGACGCAGCGTTACATTTCTTATGAAAACGTCTCTATTTATTAGGTACGATAATGTTAGTGATAACCCTGGGTTTGAGGAATTGCTTTTGTTCGTCGTATTTAGATGTCATTGATTAGATCTTGAGCGAGTCTAGAAGTGATGTTGTTTCAAAGAATTCTTCATCTACCGTTGATATTCTGTAAGACAAAAATAAATAAATAAAGTTTTTTTTTTTTCTTTATTTATGCTTCAGTATACAAAAAGGGTTTAGTGTTTGGAGCCTATGTATGCTCTTCCATAGAACCTTCCAATGGAACTAGTAGTTCCTCTTTTACTTACCCTTCTTGGTCGTTCTTCATCATCAGCATCGCTACAAGTTCCCATATTCCCAGATTTAGATTGGTTTGGTCCCCCTTTTTGAGTAGCGAATTATCTAGTCGGTAGTTTCAAATGTCTACTTAAAATATACTGAAATACAAGGATAAATACTAATACATACATAGATACATACATACATATAAACGCAGTACATATGAGAGCAGTGGTGGCCCAGTGGTAATGGCCGCGACTTACGAGTTGTAGGTCGTAGGTTCGAACCCAGACAGGCGCTTTACTTTGTGCAAATTATTTCATCACCATTGCTCTCCAAACGGTGAAGGAAAACATCGTGAGGAAACCGGCATGTCCTAGAACCAAATATTCGAAGACATGTTACCAACCCGCACTGGGCCCGCGTGGTGGATTACGGCCCACTTCCTCTCACAGAGAGGAGGCCTGTGTGTGTGTATGAGAACATTATAGGCTGATTATGTTATGATAAACATATAAACAAAAATATGAACTAGGTATCAGGAGAAAAAATGGTCGGTATAGAGGAGAAAACGAATCCAACTAATCAGTAATCATTTCAGTTTTAATTTCATAAGTACATAGCTATTTTATAAACAATTCGACTATTAAAGAGGTCACAAAGGACAACGACTCATTTGTTATCAAACACGGCAGTCTGTTTTGTAGGGCATTTCGTAATATCCCTCCACATTTGTATAATATAATTTCTTTAATGCAGTATTACAACACTTATCGTTCTGTAATGTAGCAACATTGTGTGTATTGCACAAATTTGCTATTAGCTTGGAACATTTATTTCTTATTTGCTGTGGGTAATATCATAAATATCCATTTCCTGATACCATTTTACCTTTCTGCTCTTAGAAAATTGGATCAGTAGATCTTTGGTGAAAACGTTACAGTTAGAATGATACCCACTGTTAGTATTACTAATAAGAAAGCTTATGGCAAAATTTTATAACTTTCTACCACTATAGAGATGTCACGGCACCAAAAATTTAATCTAAGTTGCATATAGCCAAACTATTGATTTGATTTTCTACAACCCAATCATATTTTTACCACCATTGAAAACTACACCATAACAAAGACACCCTCTTTCACAGCTCCTCAAAGTGAACGGCACGAAACTACGCGAGGTACTAACAAGCCGCACGATCAGCGCCCGCGGCGACGTCGTCACCACCCCACTGGACCTGGAACAAGCACAATACGCCCGAGACGCCCTGGCCAAAGCCATCTACGATAAGCACTTCAGCTGGCTGGTGTCCAGGCTGAACGCGTCACTGGCGCCTAAAGACAAGGACAGCCAGTCTTCCGTCATCGGTATCTTGGATATCTACGGATTTGAAATCTTCCCGAAGAACAGGTGAGTTTTTATTAAGCCATTTAGGTTCTCTAGATCAACACAATCCCAATTTTGTTTTTGCTCGGTGCAGAATGTCTTCTTCTTCAGTACCTATAGCGCTATTTGCTGTCATCTTGGCAACAGTATCTTCGAGCCTAAGAAAAAACATAAAATTATTTTTAAATATCATGATGAGAATCGGCACTTTTTGTCCCCCAAAATTCCCGCCCTTCACCACTTCCAAGTGTTTTAGTGTTTCATCTTTTACTTGGTCTTCCTATAATCTAAATATCCCTAGATAACCCATAATAACCCATACCTACCAAAATATTCACAATAAATTGTTTCGTAACCCGTAACAAAAAAAATATGCTCTACGTTTGACCCAAAATTTGCCTATTTTCACATTCTAACTCAGCCCTTCTCTTCCTAGCTTCGAACAATTCTGCATCAACTTCTGTAACGAGAAGCTGCAGCAGCTGTTCATCCAGTTGACCCTGAAGCAGGAGCAAGAGGAGTACCTGCGCGAGGGCATCGAGTGGGAGCCCGTCGAGTACTTCAACAACATCATAATCTGCGATCTCATTGAGGCCAGGCATACAGGTAAATATGTACAACTTGAATGATGGCAATACTATTACCTCTGTCAGATTTTCGGGCTTCTGACTACCCGTAACGACTGACATATATCCACGAATAACAGCCGGGACCAACGACTTAACGTACTTTCCGAGATACGGAGGGGTGTTGGTGTGTAAACATGGTCACCCATCCACGGACCAACCGCGGCAAGCATGGCTTAACGTAATCGATCGACCCGTACGGCTGTTATTACTTAGCCACGGGACGGGCACGGGGATTGTGAGATTGTGTCCTAAGACACAGAATAACTAATCCTAACACTGTATTTTGCTCTCATAAGTCAGCATAACATAGTTCAGTATACGAACGTTGTTTTTGCTTAACGTTGGTTTACTGTTTACCATCGACTTTCCCACGAACCACATCCCTACTTACCTATTGTAAACTAAAGCAGTATTTTGGCTTTAGATAAATTCACACAACGATTAGAGCAAACAAGAAAAAAAAACTTCGCAATATATCCTTGATTTTATAGTATATCTCTCGTCCTACAGGTATCATCTCGATCCTGGACGACGAGTGCCTCAGGCCAGGCGATGCCAGCGACCTGAGCTTCCTAGAGAAGCTGACCCAGAAGCTGGAGCCGCATCCTCACTACAAGTCACATCGCCGCTCTGATATCAAGACCCAGAAGATTATGGGACGTGATGTGAGTACATTTCCCTACTTTCCGTTAAAAGAAGAGATTTAATCTTAAATTTTATATTATTTTTATGCACTATGTAAAGTTCACTCTTAGATTAACAGTAATATTATATGCTACCTGATTCCTTCTCATACGACGTCATCAAGGGAGTTCTGTGACAACTCTTGACCTAAGACAGACAAGGCGTCTTACAGCACTAAATACTTGTCAATCAAACTCAAACTCAAAGCATTTATTTAAATTATTAAACCATTTACAGACACTTTTGAATTGCCAAAGAGTTGGTTAGTTAGTCCGAAAGTTGAAGCTGGTTACCCATTCCAAAACGTAGATCTCTATGGAGAGGAACGGACAAGAAACTCAAAGGACACTCTTTTAAATCAATCAATTCCAACTTTAGACATCTTGATGCACCAACTAATCTGTCCAAGAAACTATCCTTGACACACAATCCTCACGGTTGTTCTAAAACCATTTTCAAAGAAGGAAAATGAAATACATTCCGTATTCGTGCTCATTACAGCCCAAGGTCCTGACCCACTCGCTGAGTACATTTAAATTCTAAATATGTAGTATGTATTATAGGTATGTGCTGAGAAAGTTGACAAATCGTTACAGTGCCAATGATTACGAATTTCATGGAGCAAGCAGCCGTAATAATTAATGTATGGCGTATGAAGACAACTCTTTTTGTTGGAATTAGTCATGTAATGTTGCTATGACTAGGTTCTAAACCAATATTTTCTAAGCTCGTGAACTATTCATTGGAATGGACACCGCTTTTACACAATGACCCAAATAATGTTTTTTTTTTTTTTTAAACATAATTTGTACCTTGCAGAAGGCACCTTGAAAGAAGGCACCTTGCAGAATCCTTAATCCTGTAGACCTGTCCTTATCCGGAAGTGGTGAAACAAGCCACAGTCTTCAAGAAATTTAGTATTCTAATTTCGCAATACCGTTGTAAAAGCACCTTATTGTATATCTGTCGCAGATTGTAGAATCCGCTGTTTTACAAAACCGCTAGTTGTTTTACAAAACAGCTCCGTTATGTAAAACAACTCAACAACGTTCAGCGGTTTTCCAAAATTACTGAAGACGCTCATTGTAACTGCAAATAAGCTATTCTGCATTACGTTTATACGTCGGTAGCAGTTTTGTAAAACGTAGCGCAATGCCAATCCAGCTCAACGTTGTTCAGTTGTTTTACTTATCGGAGTTATTTTGTAAAAACAACTAGCGGTTTTGTAAAACAACGGATTCTACAATCCGTCTACGACATAATATATCCATATTCCGTTTCTTACTGTCTGTTACAGTAAGATGTTTCCAAATGAGTTTTATGAAAACCAATTATCAAAAACCACTTCCGACTTAAAAATGAATTCCATCAATCACGATTTTGATAGTGAAATCCTTGATGAAATACTCATGAAATACCACTTGAAAACTTTAAAGCCAACTGTTGTCATGAAAGACTTGCATCTTAAAACATACATTGTGTCATAATTTTAAGGTCCTAAATCAATTAATGAAACATAATATAATAATAATAATAATTATATTGTACAAAGAATAATAATAAGTTTATTAAATGACATGACGTCATAAGATCATAATAATATAATTTGAATGAATGCAATTGACATTAGGTGAGAGTGCATGCCAGAAGTCAGACAATGGTGGCATTGTGTTAAATGCTTTCGTATTAATCATAGAATGGATTCTATTAGTCGTCAGCTAGTTCGTGAGGAGTCGTGTTCGAGTTCAAACGTGATAGTGGTCAATTCGGTCTACATTCAGTGTTTTCACCATCATCAGGATAGTTATGATTGCTACGACAAGCCGGAATGTATTCATTATCATTTGTAAAAGTTTAGCAACTTAGAAACCATTTTTGTAACTTCATACCAATTTTAATGTTGACTGGACTTTAACTGATATGAAAAGTTTTCATAGTTTAACGTAACAATATCATAGAACTAAAAACTTATCTTGGTGAGAAAGAGATTGGTGCCAACGAACTTATACGAGCAGTCCGCCGTCAAATTGTTCAAAAAAGCATGTGAATCACCGGTGTAATCCTGTTAATCCACTTTTTGAAAACAATAAAGCTTTAACGTAGGCTAATTAAAGCCTGTTTTACAATTCCCGGCAAAGTAAGATAAGTAAGTGAGAGTGAGAGGCGAGTTATAAGTTCTACTCCCAGATAAGTCTAATAAAAATCAATAAATCTTCGTAGCCTTTTCCCAACTGTTTCGGAGTCGGCTTCCAGTCTAACCGGATGCAGCTGAATATCAGTATTTTACATGGAGCCACTGCCTATCTGACGTCCACAACCCGTTAATTGGAAAAGTTAATTGGAACTAATAAAGATGTGGTATAGCTGGCCCTAATCTTCCAAATTGTCGTCATCTGTTTTCTTTCGTCACCAGGAGTTCTGCCTGGTCCACTACGCGGGCGAGGTGACATACAATGTGCACACCTTCTTGGAGAAGAACAACGACCTGCTGTTCCGAGACATCCAGAGTCTCATGGCCAGCAGTAACAACACCATCCTCGCCAGCTGCTTCAAGGTAAATTGACTCTCTTGGCTCTTTAGGCACTGAATGTCCATTATTGCCATTCATTGGCTCTTATTGTCCACCTCTGTTGTTCTTATGATCTATTCAAAATATGTGTGGTAATGGCTATTATTTGTGGATACTATGGCCGTATTATGATTGTTTTGTCGTGAAATTGAATGGTGCTATTCGTCTTTATATTCATTCATATTTACATATTAGCTTTATACGTCGTCTGATGCCGCATGACGAAACGCGAAATATGCAAACAATTATCACGAAATATGGAGCGATGAAGCTTATTACCTATAAGAAAAAAAAGGTTCTATTATGACAAGCTATCAAGGGACCTACCACCCCCTCTTGTAACAATGATGATGATGTATTATTTCAATTATGTAAAAGAGATGAAGCTATGCAGGACGTATAGCGGCGTAAGATTTAAATTCCTCTTCTTAGCGTATCGATGGCAAAAAATTCAAACATCTTTGGCCCAAATGTCAGCTGCGCGTACTCCGCTCACTGACGCAGTCGTAAGATCATCAAGTGCATATTTGACGGGGGGGCATGCAGCGCGGGGGGGCACGTGGGGGGGGGCGCTGTTGTACTACGTGCCCGCAAGAGTGCAGGACGCACTAACTATATGTGTCCAACAGATTTAGTGAACATTACCTTGCCTCTTACAGGACATTAACCTAACGAGCAAGAAACGTCCCGAGACTGCGATCACTCAGTTCAAGAACTCGTTGAACGAGCTGATCAAGATCCTGAGCAGCAAGGAGCCCTCCTACATCCGCTGCATCAAACCCAATGACTTCAAGGGGCCTAGTAAGTACTACTTTACCTTAATTCAGTTTTTAAGCCTAATCAAATTTTAGGTCAGTAAATCTGCTGTGAAAGGTAGATATTGTTAGTCAATCCTATAGTCTTAGATAAGAACTGAATAAGCTTCTAAAAATGTGGTAGGAATCCAAGTTCCACGTCTAAGGGCAAAGAATCAGCATTGCCATACGACGTGACAATGCTGCGAGCCTTTTGGGCACGTTTCCTGTTGACAGCGATGCGGACGAATTTTTGATGCCCTTTAATTATTTCCCCTCCCCTTTTTATAGACCATATTATTATTTTAAGACTGTTAGTTTTTAAATTATGTAAATATTTGAATCTCTCAGGTTTGGATCCAAAATAATTTGGTAAAAAAACGGATAATTTGGTAAAAAAAACATAATTATTTTCTTGCAAATTGATGATCGCTGAACCTGTTCCAATCGAAGTGGAAGTTACGAGAAGAGAGGATAAAATCCGCCTCTGTACATTTGTGTGCTTAAAGTATGAAATAAATAAATAATATTTTTTTTTAAATTGTGTGATTACGTAGGTATCTAATGCTAATAATGTATCTTTGTTCCAGTGCAATTTGATGACAAGCTAGTATCCCATCAAGTGAAGTACCTCGGTCTGATGGAGAACCTACGCGTGCGCCGTGCCGGCTTCGCGTACAGGAGGACCTATGAGGCGTTCCTCGAGAGGTATGATATCGTTGTCCAACTTATCAATACCGTCAGAAATAGAAATGTTGCGAAGAGTTTTAAACTTTTGTTAACAACAATATTTAAAGGAAAATTGGTTTAGAAATAGAATGAGACAGAGAAAGCATTGATAATTTTTTTGTCATATTGTTTGTGGCTGCACGGGTCAATCGATCAGGTTAAGCTACGCTTACCGCGGTTGGTCCATGGATGGGTGACCATTTTTAAATACCAAGACACCTCCGTGTCACGGAAAGCACGTTAAGCCGTTGGTCCCGGCTGTCATTCGTGGATCTTTGACAGTCGTTACGGGTAGTCAGAAGCCCGAAAGTCACAACCAGTCTTACTTAGGGCTATTGCGTTACCCAATAACTGCGTTGTGGAGGTCAGATAGGCAGTCGCTCCATGTAAAATACTGTTATTCAGCTTCATCCGGGACCCTGGCGTCCCGGACCATTTGAAGGCGTAGTACGGGGTGCCGTAGCCAACTCGCAAATGCACCTTAGACAATTGTAAGTGTTAAGCCACATCATTATTAGGGACAGTGTCGGTACAGGATACAAGGCAGAAGCCCAGCTTGTTCTATTAAAAATCAAACCACCGCAAACCAAAGTACATGATCAAAAATGTGGTAAAAATAAAGAATTTGCTAAACGGCGGTTATTTAGGTAAATACGTTGTTCAGCAGACAAAGTTTTCAGATATACGAAGCAATAGATTATCAATGTGCTTCAAAAGAATTCAGATTATGATTGAAAGCGTGTCACGCAGTTTAGGTGTTAAAAGCTGTCTAGATACTTTCTACGGATTGTCGTTATATTTTTGAAATGAAAAAGCCTTCCTTGTCCCTCAGATACAAGTGCCTGTCCCGCGACACGTGGCCGCATCATCGCGGGTCTGCGCGTGACGGCGTGCAGAAGCTTGTCAACGTGCTTAACTTCGAGAAGGAGGACTACAGGATGGGCAAGTGAGTACCTACGCCCAGCTGTCATACTGTCTTATCTGTACATAAATGACAACTTATACCTAATTAATATTACAAAGGCGAAAGTTTGTGAGTGTGTTTGTATGTTTGTTACTTCTTCACGCTCAAACAGCTAAACTAATTTTGATAAAATTTTGTATGGAGGTAGCTGACACCCTGGATTAACATATAGGCTACTTTTTATCCCGATATTCTCACGGGATCGACTCTTATGCGAGTGAAACCGCGAGGCGCTCCTAGTTAATAATATTTTTAATACGAGATGGCAGGGACATCGCGCAGCCTGTTCCCATGGATTCTGGACCCCTGCGTTGAAATGTTTCGTCGTTATTTAGAAAAAAAATTACTATTCCATATATTTTGACCACGTAGGTACCTATGAAACAGCCCGTGGCTCAGCCGCACAGGTCGATCGATCAGGTTAAGCTACGCTTGCCGCGGTTTGACTGTGGATGGGTGACCATCTTTACATACTGCGACCCCTCCGTGCCTCGGAAAGCACGTTAATCCTTTGGTCCCGGTTGTCATTCGTGGATATTTGACAGTCGTTACGGGTGGTCTGAAGCCCGAAAGTCTGATAAGCAGTCTTACCAAGGGGTATCGTATTACCCAGTAACTGGGTTGTGGAGGTCAGATACGCAGTCGCTCCATGTAAAGTACTGGTATTCAGCTGCATCCGGTTAGACTGGTATATAGTTGGGAAAAGGCTAGGCAGATGATGACTAATGAGGTAGAAACAGCTGATTTCAACGTATGAGGTTTCAGAATCATGTACCTACTGAATCCATGATTACAGGTCGCAGGTCGATGTGCTTGCCAGCCTGTATAATTAGCATTCAGAACATCATCATAAAAATTAAAAAAAAAAAAACTTTAAATCAAATCACCCACTAACACACCAAAATTCCAGCACAAAGATCTTCATCCGCTTCCCGAAGACACTCTTCGAGACGGAAGACGCATACCAGCTGAAGAAGAACGACATCGCGACCATCATCCAGAGCAGATGGCGCGGGTACTGGCAGAGGAAGCAGTACCTCAAGATGAAGCGCGCAGCCGTCACCATACAGAAGTGGGTGAGGAGGTTCCTCGCACAGCGGCTGAGGGCGAGGAGGCAGAAGGCGGCGATGGTCATCAGGGCTTTCATTAAAGGTGAGGTTTAAAAAAAAGAAAACAGGTTTCATTTTCACATACGCACGTGAAAGATAATAAATTCTAATCATCACACTAATATTATAAAGGCTAAAGTTTGTGTTTATGTTTGTGTTTATATGTTTGTTACTTCGTCACGCTCAAACGGCTGCACCAATTTTAATAAAATTTTGTATGGATGTAGCTGACACCATAGATTAACATATAGGCTACTTTTTATTCCAAAATTTCCGACGGGATCGACACTTATGCGGGTGAAACTGCGGGGCGCTGCTAGTAATATAAAAACCAAATAGTCACGAGCACAAAACATAAATGTCGACAGCTGCAGAAAGTAGTGTAAGGTACACTGCAGGATTTTTTATGTAGGGTGTTATAAGCTCTATCGAATTGAACCGATAGGTCATAATTGTATATCAATGAAGCCAGTGACACGAGTGTTCTTCGAAAACACGTAACATATCATCACGCATGTTCCCGAAAGGTTAGCCAGAGATGTATAGGTACCTACCTACCTTATAGTACACTCACATTTTGCCAGTTATATTTAGGTCCCAATTGCCATCAACCAGGCTCAAATCCAGACTCTGGGCAGCTACTGAGAAATTCCAGATGGAAAACCCAATAACACTTTGCCCGACCTGAACCCAGGACCTCAAGGTCAACAGTAGCGCTTGCGACGACTAGACCAAACTAGGCAGTCGCTTGCGTGCGTTTAGCTTCGAACTGAACATCAGATAAGAAGTATATTTTATGGTGTAGATGTCCTGAATAGATAATACTATAAACATTTTGTTGCTTAGGTAATCCTGGATGGAAAACAATTAATCTAAACCTAGGTTTAGTATATCCTACTGTACAGCGCACGTAGATACTTATACGGTTTCGCGTTTTCGTTTTAATAATATATTTACTATTTCTGAAATAGCATCTTGGAGCAACCTGTAGGGGTTGGTCACGGAACACAACATCGTATTCAATGAAATTATAACGAATAACGTGCAAAGAGTAGGCGAATTGGAGGAAAGAGTCCTAATTCAACGAGCGCCGCAGGCGGTAGTTTGTTAAATAATAACAAATTATTTAATGTTTTTATTATTTTTATGATTACTAGCCACTAGCCGGACCCCGTCTGTTAAATTATTATCGCTATTGTAGCGGCACGTTGTAGAAAATTCTGACAGTGTCGAAGATAGGTTAACATATTGTATGGCTAATCTATTTTGCTATTGAAAATTCAAATTCTTTATTGCGAAGTAAGTGTATAGAATTCTGAAAATGTTTCTGAAGAATTCGGAAGAATTCTGAACAATAGGTAGGTTCTTTGAACTTAGTTGCCTGTTAAGGCATTGCAATTTAAATGGTTATAAATATTATAAAAGTAGGTATACATATGTTATACAGTTTACCTACATTATATTATATTAGTCTTGCATTGCTAATCTTGCTAGACATTAGACAAACAAAATAAAGCTTGCATTTCAAACAGAATATTTTAACAAAAGTATCTCCTCAAGGCTTTTTTTGAATTTTACATCACCAGCGTTCTACACATTACTCTTTCGGAATAAAACACCCATAACACAAAATCTCCCTCACCAGGTTTCATCACCCGCAACGGCCCTGAGACCGCAGAAAACCGTCGCTTCCTCGGCATCGCTAAGGTGCACTGGCTGAAGCGGCTCGCCACCCAGCTGCCCTCGAAGGTCCTGGACCTGTCGTGGCCTCCCTGCCCGGCTACCTGTAAGGAGGCCTCCAACGAGCTGCATCGGCTGCACAGAGCTCACCTCGCGAGAAGGTACCGCCTGGCTCTGTCGTCGCAGGACAAGAAGCAGTTTGAGCTGAAGGTGCTCGCTGAGAGGATGTTTAAGGGTGAGTGGACTGGATTACTTATGATATAATTCATTGCTGAATGTAAGATATAATGTAAAGATGTTGTATGCTTTTTGTGTTTCGAATTTCTTGATTTGGAAAAACGAATTCAATCGGATAGGTAATCTGACACCCGACATATTTTCCCAGGATTAATTGGGCAATGGACATGAACGAAATAGAAATATAGCAAATAAAAAGATGACCATAATAAAGTTATGGCTGCTATTCATTATAATACTTAATAACATAATTCGTCTTAGCCTTTTATCGATCGGAAGGAATTGGGCGCGCGCGTCCTATTTCTGTGACGGTTAAATTACCCATAGACACTTAAACATATCTAAATATATTATTTGTCAGCTTATTATGTTAGTTACTATATCAACAACTTCTAGTTTCTTTATCTTCCCTAGTTTCATAATACCTGGTAGCAAAGAACTATTTATTTGGTTTCTAAAATGTAGAATTTCTTTCGTTTACTAATTTTGATTTTGTTCTATAGGCAAAAAGAACAGCTACCCTGCCAGCGTCGGCGAGCGCTTCCAGGAGGACAGACTCACGGAAGAGCATAAGACACTCAGAAACACCTTCATGGCGTCTCCGTCCTGGCCTACTGGCGAACAGCTTATTGTGAGTGCATAAAATATATCTACTTATTAATTGTTAAATTACTTTATCTTCGACATCAGCGTCCCCAGAACAAAAATACGAATTAACCGTCATCGGTTACGATCCCTGTTAATTTTTTATCATTTAGCAACCTTGAATAGCTATCTACTTTAGTTTTTAAAGGTCCTTCTATAACAGCGGGTGTAGCCCTCCGTTACTTTGTTTCCCCGGGGTACTGTACACCCCGATGTTATGTTAAGTTTAAGTCCCTTAAGATAGGGGCGAGCCTATTACTATCATCGGGCCTGAAAAAGAGTAGAAGTTAAGATGTGTTCCGTCGCGCAGTACTCGTGCTTGGCCGTGAAGTACGACCGGCGCGGCTACAAGCCCCGCGAGCGCGCTCTGCTCGCGTCCGACAAGGCGCTCTACGTGCTCGACGCCTCCAAGAGCAAGACCTACAAGCTCAAGCATCGTCTGCCGCTCGACAAGCTCCGGGTCGTCGTCACCAACGAGACGGACACGCTCGTGCTGATCAAAATCCCGCAGGAGTTGAAAAAGGATAAGGTGCGTTGAAATCTACCTTATGTTTTTGTTATTGGGTTACCACCCAAGCACACGATGGAGAATGAGTGACCTCTACCAATGAACATAGATACTGGTGCGTTGCCATCCCAGAGACACCGCTAAAAACTCAAATGTGCCTGTAAATGTAGGTACATTCCCATACCAGGATGTCTCCTGGTTTCGCATAAACATTCCAACTTGACTCAAAGAAATTGGCACATGCCTTAAGCCAATCCAATGGACGTACGTAAAATGTGGAGCCTGCAAGAACTGTAATGGAGAGATCATTCTAAATAATAATATTTATGTTCCAGGGAGACCTGATCATCTCAGTGACGCACCTGATCGAGTCGCTGACCATCATGACCGACTACACCAAGAAGCCCGACATCATCGAGATCGTCGACACCAGGACGTAAGTTAACACAGTCATAATTGACTCTTCATCTTAGTGTTAGAGGTCAAAGCAGTTGTCGACTTACAGCTTGAACTACCCACATTTTCAAGGGAACTGAACAAAAAAGTAATTATTCTTATAATAACCGGCGGAGCATCTGCTTAAAAAAATCTTTGTTATAATTACTGTAACAGACCGAGAAAACAGGCACCTACATTTTCTAATCATGACTCTTGATAGTACTAACTACCGCCCTTCATCAAGCAATCACCCGAATCTTCCCCTACCTATGTTAAAAATATAATTGTTTGTGTTTGTGGCGGAATCTACATCGCCATTCGCCACATGCGAACTATCAAGCACATCATACTGACGACACGCCAAATCCTGCATCGCGCAAGCGAGTTTACCGCGCGACTAGCTTAAGCATATAACATAATTTATAACGTCCCGACATCAATCGTCGGGCAATAGCCCACCAGACACAACACCCGTCTGGTCGGAGGATCCTCCCTTTTCTACGGAGGATGAGTTAACTTTACACCCTGTACCTCATACCTCTATATGATCATTACTTACTCATTGTTTCTTACTTATTTTCGATAGTTCAATCCATTCCAACCATTTTTATCTTCCCCAGTTTGATACAAGCCATACCTTCAGCAAGATCCCCTCATCATTAATTTTATCTAATGCTATGAATCTAAAACGTTTGTGGCCACTTGCAGCATCGCGCATAACCTGGTGAATGGCAAGCAGGGCGGCACCATCGAGGTTCAGAACGGGCCGCAGGCCAACATACACCGCGCCAAGAGCGGAAACCTGCTCGTCGTACGTATACCTTTATTACTTCCTAACCGTTCTGCTGAATAATTAAGAGGAATTTGTACCTGAAATCACAATAGCCCTTCACAAGGACCGGTGACCTGGCGAAGTTCGTAAGAAGCACAGGACCGGTGCTTATGGCGACGGCTTGGGGAAGGCTCGTGAACAGCAGTGGATGAGCTGAATAATGATGAAAAAATTTAAGTAGAATAGTAGGATTGAGGTCAGGCCCGGATTATCACCTAGGCACACAAGGCACTGGCCTAAGGCCCCAGCCAGCCTCGGGCCCCACCCACCCAGCTACCCCGAACAGTTAGCTTGCTTGTCTGACAGCAGGCGGAAATAAAATTATATAAGCGAAAAGAGAGGCATAGCCATAATATGGCGTCTATCGAAAATTGCGTCGGAATGAGCGGGGGGGCCAAATGTCGAGATGCCTAGGGGCCCTGGGTCTCTAAGTGCCTGATTGAGGTGGGATAGGATCGAATTACGTCAACCAGTAACTCACGCAGAATTGATTGTGAAAAGGCTTTAGACTTATCTTCTGCTCGTCATCATCACCAGTTTGGGTTTTAAATGTTGTGTAAGTAATACCTATAAAATAATAAGAAATGCATTTACCAGGTAGTCACAGACCTAATCCAATTTTCGCACCAAAAACGCAGAAACCTTCGGTAACAAATACCTAAGCCTTACTCTAGTTAGACTGCCCCGTTGGTCTCATGATCGCATCGCATCGCGACTGCTGAGCGTGGGTTCGATTCCCAGGTCGGGCAAAGTGTTATTGGGTTTTTCCATTGCGAATTTCTTAGTAACAGCCCGGAGTTTCCCGTGCCTCGCGCACGCAGCGCCTGCTGCAGCGACAGCGGGTGGCGCGGTGCCTCCCGCCGGCTGGTGCACCGGTGTGTGCGCACCCGCCCGCACTACAGTATCTCCCGCGCCGAAGGCTCCGCAAAGATTGGTCGCCATGGCCGAAATTCGGTATGGATGACTTTTTATTTCTAAATTCTGGGATATTCTTAACATTTTTCTTTTTTCAGATCGCAAGCCCCTGAGCGGACCAGTATTGCAACAAACTAGTAAACTATACAAAACAACGATGTTACTGTTACGTAAAATTAACTTCAACTATTCCATTTCGTATTGCATAGTATTTATTGTTAGTAACAATTGTAAAGTGCCTGCCGCATTGTACATAGCAAACATACGTTCCTTACAGGAATAATTAAGAGAATCTACCCGATTTTAAATTTAATGTTAAAAATTTCATACTACCCTCCAACTTTCGTCTGGTATTTTCAATATTGAAATCAGTGTTTTTGGCTGAAACCTTTCTTTAGTTGTAGTCCTGGAAATAACTAGGTTTAAATAATTCACTGGAAAGCAGGCACATAAATGTACCTAAATAATGTTTGGTAATTTTAAATTGGCAATAAGCTAAGCGAACAACGACTAGTGAACGTTAAGTTTTTTTTATAATTATTATGATTTCTTATTACATTCTGTTTATGTACTTATTTTTTATTCATTATTATTCTACGTTTTTTATAGTTACGTGCTCTATGTGTAGTGTTAAAATATACTTTTTTTTTTATTCAAGAAAATCTTGATTTTTCATACCTAGAGTA
Source organism: Gortyna flavago (assembly GCA_963669345.1). Classification (NCBI taxonomy): domain Eukaryota; kingdom Metazoa; phylum Arthropoda; class Insecta; order Lepidoptera; family Noctuidae; genus Gortyna; species Gortyna flavago. The sequence goes on from OY770139.1 coordinate 2,573,095, forward strand.
CATAACTATAACGGGCAATAAAATTACAATTTTTAAACTTATGATACAAATAATTATGTATTTATGAAAATGTTATACCTAATACCTATATAACAGTTATAATGAAGTGTGTATATATTTAATGTGATATAATCTTCATGAGATTTACGTACAAAGTACTTAGTATTTTTTGTATGCCATAAAACTAGGTATCGTGGGAAATGTGTCAATTATTGCCGATTTATTAGAAATTATAAAATCGTTTAAAATATATTTTTGTAAATAATTGAATTCTATAATATTTACCTTTGTAGCTGAAGCGTAATAAGCTTTAGTCGTATAAGGACCAAAGGTATTTTCAAAATTATTGAAAAATTGCTACTTAAAATTTTATAGAATTAAAATAAAAACTTTCTAAGCTTATCATAAATAAAATTATAATTGACACATTTTTCGTTTTGTTTGTTATAATGGATAAGCTGAATCAAAGGTGCCTACTATAAGGAAACAATTTGAATTAATGTTACAATGAATGTATTTTATAAAGATAAGATCATTGTGGGTGGATGGCATGGTCTAAAATAAAGTTCACATGGGCCATTGACTTTCATTACTGAATTTATGAAGGTCATGTTATAAATTCTATCTATATTATTACATTCAAGTGGGAGCCATTCGTTATACAAAACTATTTATCCTTATGGTTGAACAATATATTCTGGGTGGTACACAATAAGCCTCCGTGGCAGTCAGTACTAATGGCCATATTTTTAAGGTACAGGCTAATAAGTGCCTTGTTTATTATAAGCCAGTTCCTTTGCAGTCATTTTAAATAAACGTATTTTAATAAAACATCGTTTTTATTTTCGATTATTACCGTCATGAATTGATTACCTAAATTCAATTCAAACTTATGTTTCAAATTGATGTTATTTCAAATTAAACAAATATCAACTTTAATTTAGTGGGAATTAAGTTGATTTCAGAGTGACTAGCACGATTGAAAAAGTTATAATGTTGTAGTGTAAACTGAACTTTATTGTGTAAAAATTAAAGTTATTTTTCGATAAGGGTGCAGGTAGACCCTACGGATCTGATGACCATTCGTCACATTAGCTATTTCGTCGCTAGTCAGTTCAGGTCGAATACGGTGATTGTTGGTGATCTTAGGATTTTAACAAATTAATTTATGTGCTATTTGTGTGTTTAGGAAAGATTTGTGTTAGGTTGAAATGGTAACAGCATCAAATAAAATACAAAATCATATTTCATCGTAGTATAATTATTTAAAAAAACATTAGGTACATTTTTACAATTATTATTATCATAAATGTGATAACAACAATCCAGAGTTACAGTGACAGACAATCGTCCGCTCGCCTACTTCAGTCTTTCTATAAAACGAAACATCCTTTGAGTTACAACTGTGAACTAATAACTGCATAAGTACTTTAATCTGCCTTTATGCACTATTTGATCAATAATAATATATTTAGCCTTTTCTAGCAATACATGATATATCCAAGATCCATGGCATTCCTTAATTCCGTCCTTAAAATTTGAATCTACGTGTTTCTCTGGACGGCGATCCAAACAATCACTGATTTTACACCCCTTTATTCATAAACGTTGCTTAAAGTTAAGTAGCGACTGTTTAACCATACATTTAAGACGTTTAAACATCACTTAACTTTAATCATCGTTTATAAATAAACCCCACAACATCCAATCAAACATTTCTGAACTCAATTACCCACACAATTTACAAAATAAAATCAAAGTACCCTCGATAACCACACCATACAAAATATAAAAAACGACGATTATCTCCGAAACTCCGGATTATTCACACGATGGACATCGCGTCTTAGAACTAATATAATACAAGGGAACATAGTCTTTCAGCTGGCGACTTACCAAAATGATCGATATTATGATAATTCGTGAAAGAAAGCGAAAATTCAAGAGTTCTTTCTATTATTGTTGACTTAATTGTTTGAAATGATAATATCTGGGTAATGTCACAATAATATAATTTTATTTTTATGTACATTTTATGCATCCTCACGCCTCGACCCTTGTAGAGTTGGCTGAGGTATTAAATACTTTTCTATTTTATTGTTGGCTTGCATTAAATTCTACACATCTTTGCAAATTCGCAAATGAATAAGTGTTATTTCGACTGTAAATTTTCGCTTTCTCGACCAAACAATATCAGTCATAGAAATGCAGGGAAGTATAATTCTAATCTATATACATTTTCGACTAATTCATGGAAGATACGTTCATAGAAAACGCAACTAAAACTTCGCACATATTTACAGACAATTTTTTTTTTAAATAACGCAGGCGCTAACGTTATAAAGTTATAAGTTAATCTTTACATCCAATCTTATATTTTGTGAACAGTCAACATGATATATATTAGTATTTTTTTACTAGATGACCACCTGCCTGTTTGAAACTCATGAATTACATACACGCTTACATAATATAAATGCCAACTAGGTCGGGTCCGATATTATTGCTAGTTAGGACCTATTATTCCAACTAAGATCTGAGCGATATGCATGGATTTGTAAAATTTAATAAAAACGTTGATGATGAATGCGTGTCCAGAAAGATTTGGTATAAAAACATTAATTATTATTCCTGGCACTTTTGCGAAATTACATAAACACAACTAAATACATCGCCCTAAATCAGCTAAATAATCGGGACCCAACAAGAACCTAATATTAAATACATAACAAGTACTTGAAACAACTGAGGCATAAAAACAACTCAATTCCGATTTATACATAATCACAGAACTCCCAGACTTAAATTAAACATCTAAAGTATTACAAACATTAACGTTGTTATAGTGATAACATCAACAGACTGACGCGCGCCAACTTATTTTGTCTAGTTATGACAAGAATTATTGTAATTATTGCTGATATTGCATTCAAAACTACTTTAACGGATAACTTTTTCATTTATTCTTTTGGATATTCACCTCTTTAGGTTCGTAGTTTCAAAAATAGCAAGGTCTGGCATACCCATCGAATTCAGACCTAATTTCGTCATTGGTAATCCCCATCATTTACTGGAAATGACAGACTTCCATTTTTATGTATTTTGTCCTGGTCCTGAACTCAGACCAAATAAAAAAGTCAACACAACGCTGCGAACAATACAGTGAAGCATGCCAAAACTACACCTCCGCTCTGTGCATACACGTTCACACGCACACATTTACAATCAAACTACACCTCACTAAGTGCACGCTTGTTTACGAAACCAGCTTCACTTTACTGTTGACAGCCCTGTCTTGGTTTTTTATTTGGTCTGAATTAAAAACACTGAAAAGCTCTGAAATATTGAGTATTGCTATAGCAGTATAATAGCTACACTTCAAAGATGACTGTTTTAGGATTCAAATACCTTAAAATGTTCTGTCAATTGTATGCAATATGTTCTAATAAATTCAACATTCGATTATTTTCTGCAGTTTGTCATTAATTTTCTAGAACACATACAAAATGGCAGTTTCTATTAGACAAACTTTCTTTATCTGATGATTTGTCTTACTTCATAATGGAATAGGATGTAAAACTATTATGCTCTATTTTGCATTTTATGTTGGCAACACAGATTGATGTTTTTTTATAACTGGCAACTTACCTTACCTTTCCCAAAGAATGATGGGCATTTTTGTATGGAGCCTGGCCTGATGACTAATAGTTCTAATGAGATCCACGAATGACAGTCGGGACCAACGGCTTAACGTGCTTTCCGAGACACGGAGGGGTCTTGGTATGTAAAAATGGTCACCCATCCAGGGACCATCCGCGACAAGTGCAGCTTAACCTGATCGATCAACCCGTGCGGCTGTTATTACTTAGCCATAAGCCCCTTCAATGTTATGAGTCAATAACTAATATTACCGAGAACTGCACATTAGCGTCATAAACTAATACGTCGACTGTCTACTTTACTTGCAGGTCTGATATCTCTATAGATGTGTTGAGGTACCCTCTTCATTGTTGGTGACATCACTAGTGCTTCTCGAAAAATACTTCCAAATGTGCTTCTTTTGTAGGAATTTTTTTTAACCCGTTATTTCACAGCCTTCTGCTCATAGTGAAAATTGATGCTTATGATATAAACTTCCATTTGATGTATATGTGGTTTTTATTGGACATACCGGCCAAAACGCAAATCATAATTACTTTAACATCAAATATTTTATTGGAGGAGGATTGAAGATAAAAGTAGTAAGGGAAAAGATTGCTTACATGCATAACTAAAAACAAGGGCAAGTATTGTAGAGATTATAACCTCAGGCACTTTGTACTGTGCCCAACATGAAATGGGAATAATGAGAGTTGCCAGCTTTCATAAGAGGAACATAGTGTTACCAACCGTCAAACATTGTTGCTACAACCATAAGGATTCTATAACACAAATAAAACAAGTTGTTTCGCTAAATTGAAATGAAACAAAACTATTCTTATTTCAAATTATTCTAGTTTACATTATTTACAAACATGCACAACTGCTCAGGACGCCTGACATCCGTCCGCGGGTAAAGCGCTATGCGATACTTTGGTTACTAATATTTTATCATAGATTTTGGTACGCGTTACGTTCAACGCAATAAGTTAAATTGCTTCAAGGGTTCCGCACCTTCACAAACTTTACTAAATTCAATTTTCATAATAAGATTAGATTTTTATTAAAAACATAGAAATTGAAGTCTATTCAGACTATCCACTCCGATGTCCGTTGCTAGGACATCAGATTTTGTTGTTATAATTTTGTACTGAATATTCGTAAATTGTGCAAGAAGCATAGCATAGTGCTAAAGTTTCTTGAAGAACACAGCCTTCACCTTAGGAGCTAACCCTACATGAGATTGAAGCTAACATTAGACTAGGCACATAACCGCACTTGCACGGAACCCACACTTCGTCACGAGCACACCCTAGGCAACAATTTATACTAGATCACATCGTCAAAATTGGTCAAAAGTAAGCACCGTTTCTTTCTTTTATGAAAGTATCTTTTGCACTGAAGTCTGTACTATTTCACTTGTCCCATAGCCTCTTGTGAGGGCTCGGTGGGCTTAAAACCACTTTCAGATTTGTAAGGCTCACTTTTATAGTCTTGGCTGTCGTTTTTGGATTGGTCCTTGTCGTCGGGGTATCCGTAGGGTTTCTTGCCTTGCGTGTGGTCCTGCTCACGCTGCTGCCGACGTCGCTGCTTGGACCAGAGCTCGTGGCAGTCTTGCCACGTTGGCAGCTCCGGTGCAGGCATCCTGGAAATAGGTGGACGGGTTAATGGTGTATCTAACTTAAGAGATGCAGTGACGCAAAGCAGTCTCGTCAATGATTTCGGCATATTTGGCCATCTTAGTGTCACTGTAGTTTCTTCTAATATTACCAGGTGCTTCCCAGTATTTTGTCTACCAGAGTACCTAGAACCAAAAGCACATATTCGTTGCGCAGTCGGGATGATAGGTGTCTCTGCTTTACACTGAGACTGCGTTTTGGCCTTCTCATAGTTTATCCACATAAAACCTTGGATAACAACATGTATGACAGGACCGTACGGCTCTTGTACGTCCAAACTTTTGTTTTGGGCCCTGAAATGATTCAGTAGGATGACAACAACACCAATTTGTCATGATTGCACTCATTCACTCCACACTTGTCTCATTACGTCAGTTTGCGAGTCCGTCGATGGTGGCTTCTACCATATACAAGTAATAAAACCTGGATGATTGAACAATATACATAATCAATACTCACGGGGTTTGATAATCCCATCTGGTATAACTATAGGGATAAGTTTTTTTATTAGGTCTTTACCCTAACATATGCCCAGCCTATTACCAGGTATTTCTACTAGATTTGCTCAAAGGAACTACTGCGTTTTTAAACAGGACGAGCCGTCATTTCGGGCAGTACATCAATGTTTATTTTGTTAGTTTGCCTGCAGTTCCTTTGAGCAAACCTTTAATTAAATTCTAAATTCAATCATTCATGTTGACTGTGTGTGATTTCACCATTGTACTCATACATCGTCCCATGTTTTTTTTTTTTTCATTTGCATCCATGCAATCGATCTACAAAGTTATTGGACATCAGACAAGATGTTATTAGTGTACAAATAGGTTTTGCTGCATGTTCTCGATCTGCTGCGATGATTTCGTCACTTTACGGGTGAGTTGGTAAAACATGGATGGATGAAAATTGTTGGATGATGATCATCATTCTTGGTTTGATTGCGGAGTCGTTGTTTACGATTGTATTCCACGGTACACGATGGTATGGTCACACGTTAAACAAAGTTGCATGCATTATGATATCAATTATACTATTATAATGTACACATGCAATGAGTTAAAGGTGAAAAAGAATTCTACAATCAATATTTTTGACTTCTTAATCATTATTTAACAATATCGCGTACTGGTTAGTTTTCCAAACCAGTAGCGTAGCAGCTGATCCAGTATGTTACTCAAGACGCTAACTCATGATAACACCTTCGCCATCGCTTTTAGAACTCATCCCTCGTTGGAGGCTTTCAAGATCCATTCATCGCCTCATTGTGACCCTACATGCACTACGTGATCCATAGCTGACTTTTGCTGGACTCGTAAGACTTCTCCCATTTTCATTGATAATTGGACTAAGAATCATTATCCGTAGGCCACAAGCCGATCGGTTGTACTCCCGTATAGTGCTAATCAAATACCAATGAAACCACATGATTAGTGCAGGGATTGAACCCGCAACTCATAACACAGACACAACTCAAGATGCACCAATTGTGTCAACAAAACTTGGCAACCAGACTCTCTGCAGTCCTAAGTAAACACAACACCCCTGCACCACTATGCAGTAGATGTCCCCCTACAGTGCCAAGCCAAACAAACAAAGTCAAACACAACTCACTGCTCTGGCACCACATTCTTCAACCAGGGGCTTTTCAGAGCATCCTCGGCAGTGATCCTCCTGTCGGGGTCCAGCTCCAGCATCCTGTCCAGCAGAGTCAGCGCCTGCGCCGGCATGAAGGCGAAGTGCTCGCGCACGCAGCGCTTGTGGAACTTCTTGGGGCGCAGAGTGTGCCACAGCGGCAAGTTGATCACGTTGGGCCACACACCGGGAACTGGGGTCCCGCACACTCGGGATATCATCTCCAGCTGCATCATTTCGACGTTGGCCTGTGAAAGGGTGAGTGTTAATAAGAATGAAAGTTATTGGTGATCTAAATTGGGTTGTGGTAAAATGTAAAAAAAAACCTGCACATTGCTGTCTGAAGACCTGGTAATCCAGAAAAAAATATTACTTACGTGATATAGGGACTTAAACTTTGGGACCTTTCCCCAGCAGTTGGCTAGTATAGGCCAAACAAATAAAGAAAAACTATAGGTTCTCCTGCACGCCCTGTCAGCTGGAAAACAAAATGTTATAACTTCTCAGATTGATTCTTCTAGATTATTTATTTATTTAAGTATTCAAGTACACAAATGTACAGAGGAGGACTTAATGCCATAGGCATTTTCTACCAGTCAATCTTTCCCTCCTTTCCTTTCGATTCTGCGAAATGGGTCTGCGAATATCAGCGAGCCACGGAAAATTTACTGATTTCCGTTTTGGTTTCACTTGTGTAGGTATCACAAACTGTCTGGCAAATTTTCAGCACACAAGCACACTTTTAAAAACGTCATTCAAAGACCTAAAAACAAAAGGTTTCCCACGTAAATGCCATTACCTGGAACAGTGGATGCTTCTGGAACAGTTCGCCCAGTATGCAGCCCATTGACCACACGTCGACGGCGGGTCCGTAGCGCTCCTCTCCCAGCAGTAGCTCGGGCGGTCTGTACCATAACGTGATGACCTTGTTGGTGTAGGGACGTTGTCGGTCTTCCGCAGACCAGAGCCGCGCCAGGCCGAAGTCACCGAGTTTTACTTCGCCTCTGTGAATGTTAGGAATGATCATTTAGAAATGTGTCAAGATAATGTTTTCTGCAATCTTAGTACTACAGTAGTAGTGGTACCACAATATTTTTCGCTTTAGAGGATGACCAGACACAGATCAATGGAATCCATGGTACTATCGTACAGTAAACCAATTTCCATTTACCAGACTTATACCTTCATCAGCATCTCATTCTCACCCATTGCCAGGTACAAATGTTCTCGTGGTTATTCCATTATTCTCATCTCTACAGTGTTAAGTTTATGGGAAAACTATTAAGTTCTGTGAAAAGGAATAACTTACGAACATGGTCATTTTTTTAAAAGCTAATATTACTTATTATTATATACCCAATATGTATGATGTAATTATTTTTCACACCTTAACGGTTAAACCGATTTGTAATTTGATATTTGGCATTCAGACCATGATGGGTTTGGACATTAGATTTTTTATCCCCGTAGTACGTTCCTGTGGGATAATTTCGAATCCACAAGCAAAAGCTAGTAAAAATAAATATAATAAGTAAGAACCAAAACAAATACAAACTCACTTATTATTCATCAGTATATTGCTGCACTTGATATCTCGATGCAGGAAGTTCTTCCGGTGACAGTACGCCAGCCCGTCCAGAAGCTGGCGCATTATGGACGCGTTGTGTGATTCTGTGAAGTCCACCATCTTGGATTCCAGGAGACCCATCAAGTCGTGGTCCATGTATTCGAACACGAGGTAGAATGAGCCTTTGTCCTAGAGGGAATAGTAAAATATAAGTTGTATGGAATTGAAATTTTTAGAAGGATAGACATTTTTTTTTCCATTAGCTTCGGTACTATCCTTCGCCTGTCCAGAAGGAGTTTAGTCCGCAAAATACATTCGTGTCCTATAATAAAAGTATTTTACAGAAAGATATACTGTCTACAGTCCGTTCACATTTATTTTACCCCTGACCGCAGCAACCGACTAGCAACCTTATTGCAACAAAAATAAAGGTCATTGTGCTTCTGACATACCTGGCAACAGCAACAACCTTATTGCCATGACAATAAAGATCACTGTTTTGTTGACAGTAATGCAATATCGAAGGTAATGACTGAATGGACTGTGGTACTCCAATGACCCAAATCCTTACATGCTCCAGATATCAAAACACAGAATGCATAATTTGTTGATCAATTCTTAAACCATCACAAAACAAAAACAGAAATTGGTCAACTTACCTTTCTAAAGTCCATAGCGTCCTGCTTATCCGTGACAATTTCCCGTAGATTGACGATATTCTTATGGTTGAGCTGTCGTAATATTTTGATCTCTCGTACGGCCGTAATGGGGAAGCCTTCCTTTTCGTTCTCGAGCCGGACCTTTTTGAGCGCGACCAGCTGGCCTGTGTTCTTGTCTCGAGCTTTGTATACCTGCCCGTATGTACCTTCGCCGATTTGGGTGATTACCTGGATAAATTAAAACAATATTAGAGATTCGAATAAAAATTTTCAGAGTATTTTTATTAGATATTGCTAAGGTTTACGTAAAATTGCGAAATTAATAAATCAGTCTGAAGTTACAGGAATCAGAAAAGAAACAATTTAATATTTGCACACCATAATGTAATGGTAGAATGTAAAGGGGCAATTATATATATTTTAAGATTAAATGTTTAAACTAACTGCGCCCCGCGGTTTCACCCGCATAAGTATCGATTCCGTGGGAATATCGGGATAAAAAAGTAGGTAACTTATATCCAGGGTGTCAAGTATACAAAATTTTGTAAATATTGGTCCAGCCGTTTGAGCGTGAAGAAGTAACAAACATATAAACACACACACACACTCACAAACTTTCGCCTTTATAATATTAGTGTGATTCTGGCAAATAAATGAATATTAATTTGAAATGCTATGTAAGGGGTTTTAATTTGAAATGCTATGTAAGGGGTTAAAAGCTTCAGCGGGATTGTCCGAAAGGGTTACCGCTGCCCCGGAACATAAAGTGCAAAGGAAGGAACACGGATGGCTTTTAGTCAGTAAGAGTCTGACACTCCCTTCCGCTCCACCCAGAGCGGGAGGGGTCATTTGATGATTTCCCATCCTTAAAGGGTTAAAAGCTTGTTCATCAGTAAACGCGACTATTATTCGAAAGATTCCGATATTTCGACAGTTTAATATCAGAAGTCAGAACATGTAAACATGTCTAAGTAATTTCTAGAAACATTCACAGGTTCAATGTTGAGGTTCTGCACAATGCTTTTACTGGATTTTAGTACAGACTTAGAATCATGATAGCTATAATTTGTAACACAATATTTAGGTAAAGTAAAAGTAAATAAATAAAGCTTACCTGGAATCCATCGACGCACTTCTCTCCCCAGTCCTTGGCGTGATGCGTGGGAGTGGCCACGGGCACCACCTTGGACCCGCGACGCTTCAGGATACGCGGCCGCTTCAGCTTCGAACCAGACTGCAATTTATTTGGTTTTAACCCCTTGAGTATATGCACTAACGAAGAACAGGCAATAATGGCGAGTTTCCTGTGCTACATGTGTAAAACTTTGATAAAGAGTTTTCTATGATGTGATACTGCAACTGCACGTTTACAATAGCATTGCTTTGGTTGACGAAAAGTATATCCTTTTGAAGCTATAAAAGCACTTACGGCAGTAGTTGTAAACATTTCCAAACTAAAGAAGATATATTTTGCTAGATTCTAGAAAAAAAAAACATTTAGCTAAGCAGAGAGCTATTAGAGCTTTCTGTTTGGGCTCAAATGGACAAAGGCCCTCTACCAATATAGTGTTTTTTTTTTGCTTTATTAGCCGTCAGGTTTTGGTGAGAAGCGGCGTGACATAGCACATACACTCAATGAAATCAGTGCTTCGTCACTCTTCTTAGCTTTGCTGTTTATCATCCACCATAAGCATGACTATAAGCAGCACATACATTATCCCTGGCGTGCTTCCTGCTGAACACGTGCGAGTACTGGTCGCGGCGCGACGCGGGCGGAGGGGTCCCGCCGTCCAGCTCGTCGCCCGACAGCTCCTCGGAGCCCGGGATCACTGTAATGCCAATTTGTGGAATTTAACATTAATTCATTGTTGCAACACTTTTTGGGGTTAGTAAATAGGCCGATTTAGCTACAGGACTTAGCTCTGGTGCTAAATATTTGCATATTTTCAAGAAAACAAATACTGAAAGGCAATGCAAGTTTTATTGCAGTCTGTGGTCATTTTATCACAGCCATATTTTCCCTATAAAATTATTATGGCAAGCAATACAATGTCCTTTAAACCATATTTATCAATTAAATTTCTTAAACAACCTTTCATGGATTCTTCATAAATAAAATAATCTTTAAATTATCATTTGTCTTAGAGAAAATCTTCGGATTACACCATTATATTGCAAGACAATGTTGTGAATTAGTTGTACTGCTCAATTTATTGCGTAGAAGAACCATAAGGCAATCTTACTCGCTCTTTCTCAAGACCAACACATGATTTTAAAGCTTTTAACAAATATGCTATGTTGGTATTTACCAGGTGGCATAGGCAGGTTCATAATGCCAGTTCGTTTAGGTTTCTCTGGCCTTTTGACTGGTGAAGGCGACGGTGTGCTTAGAGGACTCTCGTTGGCTAACGACTTGAGATCCTCGACCTGGAAATTTAAGAAAAAATATTACATAAGAGCTGCGTAATGAGCAGTGATCGGAAATAGGTGAGAAAAATACCTAAAGTTCGAAAAAGAACAGAGACAAAGTGGAGACGCCTTACGACAAAATATTTTTTCGGGACTGTCGGGTTTTGGAACATTACTTAAGTCCAACTAAAATTTATAAAGTAAAACAACTATCGAATTAATTTCCTGTTTCTGTTTTAAAAAAAAGAGTATGCACGATTTTTATTGCTTTAAATATGGTTTAACGATAGGATTGCGAGTAGGTACAACATTTGAGCACGGACTAAAATATACAACAACTGTTTGAATAAAATTCCATTGTTAGAATTTGGAAAATGAATCAAGAATAGTTTAATCTTTAGAATGTTTTAAAAGTCATGTAAAATCCATAAACTTATCAAGCAGTTTGATTACCAGAGCAAATTTTAGAATGTCAGTTGCGGTAAAACGTAGTCCATAAAATCAAGCCAAGGTATCCAAGGTAAAAAAAAAACAATTCACGAGTCAAATATGCGTACACGACTTGAGGAACTGTAAGTGAGTGTGAGTGATGATGCGCGCACGACGACGCTTGGAATGCGAAACACCCCTCTACCCCTCAACAGTTTTGTCATTGTTTACCAGTGACAAACAAAAGATAGAAAGAGACAGCAAGTTGTGGCTATTCTGGGAAAAGAAAACGTGAGGCGGACCCAGTTCTTTACCTGAATTAATAACAATAGAAAACGTATCTACTGGTTTTTTGTGAATGTTCTCGCTTGTTTTTGAAGTTGGTTAAAAAGGAAAATGAATGTTTAAATTTAAATTGAATGATTTCTGTAGGTATTATTAATATTAAATGTACTTAAGTGATGTCCCGAAACCCCGACATTAGTCCCGAAAAAATATTTTTGACGTAAGGAAGTCTCCGCTTTTTTTTGCACCGCCAAAGTGGCATCTCTTTTGCCTTGATTAAAAACAAATGAAAAGGTTGCAAATGACACCACGTACTCGTATATACTAATAACTGCTTCACCTACGAGTACTACCTACATATTAGTACCGTACCTAATCTGTGCATAAGAGTGCGACAAAATGAGAAGCAAGGACAAGACAAGTATACTCTAGATGAATCTGAGGTAGAATCGATAAAAACCTATATGGAGAAACAAATGAGGAACAGACATTTTTTTTTTTAAATACGGCAATTTAGTACTTTTTCCCTTATAATACGGCAAACCAGACTGTGACATACGGCAACTCAGATTTTTACAATAGCAACACTGGTCACACGACCTTAAAATAGTGTTGCTATCGAGGTGGATACTCTACTTTTTATAACCCTCTATGAAATAAGTTAAAAGTAAAAAACTTTTTAAAAAGAAGCTTTTATTTAAATGCGCTAAAAAGAATAAAAATAAACTTTTCCTTTAAAACATTTACTATCAACATATAACGTCATTACAAAATTTATATAATTTATAAGCTTGTCGCGAGATTAAAGTAGTCGTATTTACTTAGTTTTAAAATTTTTTTAAATTAAAATCAATCAGGTCAAGTTATTTAATTTACTTGTTTATCTACAAGCTTGTTTTTAAAAAAGTTTTGACTTTTAATTTATTTTTTACTTTTTAGTTATCGCTGGGCAGGCTTCTCAGTCTGTTCATCTCATTCAAAGCATCATTGTTGCAAGGTCGTTTGCCGGTTAATTTAGAACAGTCTAGCTCTTAAAAACAACTAGTCCGCCATATTGGATTAAGAGTGACGTCACCTTATTTTTCGAGTTATTCTCAGCAAGCCCTTTCATTTGATACCCATATTGTAGAAATGCATTAAAAATAATTAAAAATAAAATGTTGGATTTAGAATGACGAAACTTTATTTCGAGTTATTCTCAGCAAGTCCTTTCATTTAATACCCATATAGTAGGAGAACATTAAAAATAATTTGTCCGCCATCTTGGGTGTTCCGCTATGTTGGATTTAGAATGACGTCACTTTATTTTTCGAGTTATTCTCAGCAAGGCCTTAATTTGATACCCATATTCTAGGAGTGCATTAAAAATAACTAGTCCGCAATTTTTAGAAGTCCGCCATATTGGATTTAAAGTGACGTCACTTTATTTTTCGAGTTATTCTCAACAAGCCCTTTCATTTGATACCCATATTGTAGGAGTGCATTAAAAATAACTAGTCCGCCATCTTGGGTGTTCCGCCATGTTGGATTTAGAATGACGTCACATAGCTAACCAGGCATTGTCATCCAAACTAAACGTGCAAAATTTCAGCTCAATCGGTTGAAGATATCTGCTTCAAAATTGAGTTGCAAGAGTCCACCTTAACAAACATTAGTTACATACATACATTTCAAGTTAAATAAAAGCTTGAAAAAATAAGTAGCGCAACTTATGAATAAGAATAGTATGTTTATTTATTTACATACAATTAATTGAGGAAGACATGCTAATTTTTTATAAAACTAAGTAAAATCTTAATTTCAATAAACAATTACAAACGAAGGTAGAATGCATTTCGCGCGTTTTTATATTTTTTTAAAAATTTTTTTTTAATTTGGCTCGCGCCCGTTTTTTTTTTATCATACAGCCTGTTACTTGTTCATACAATGTTTGTGATTGATCTCTTTCATGATTGGAACTTTTACTAACAATATCCACATTCCAAATTCAAATTGCTTTTATTCCTTACGGTTTAAAGAGTATTTTAGTTTAGTCCCTGTTTACCAAGAATACACTAGCTCTTTTTGAATAGATGTGATAAAAAAATTATTAAATGACAATTTTGACCATGCCAATAGGGAATATGCACATATTTTTTTATTGTTTTAAACGTTTCTAGTATTATTACATAACCAAAAGAAAATTCAACGTGGCAATGCTGCCAGTCTTCTGGGCACCATTCCGGATGACAGCGATGCGGACGAGTACTTCGACGCCTAGGTGTCCTTCGGTTTTGTATTTATTTATATAATAAGTTAGTTAATATACCCATATATATTAAATAGAATTAAAGAAAATATAACACATCCAAAATATAAACCATTAGGTTAAAAAAAATATTAAAATCACTATAATTTTCGGGTGTCTTAAACGCGGCCATTTTAGCGCGTTTATTCTGTGACGTCAGATTACAAGAGTTCAATGTCAACAAAGTTACTGAAACTTAAAAAGTGAGTGATGAAATCAGTTTATTACCATGGAAAAGAACAGAAAAGCATCAAAGCTGCACCTGCCAAAGTATATTTCCTTATGCCGACAGATGCAGATTTATGGAAAAAGTGCTGCAAGGCGATGAAAAGAGACAATGTATTGTGTTTAAGCTGTTTAATTGTTTATACTGTTGTGAATATCATTTTAACGTAAGTAAGGACATTAAAGTGATAAAATACTGTCATCTAAGAATCATTTTAAGGGTTCCGTACCCAAAGGGTAAATCGGGACCCTATTACTAAGACTCCGCTGTCCGTCCGTCTATCACCAGGCTGTATTTCATGAACTGTGATAGTTAGACAGTTGAATTTATTACAGAATGTGTATTTCTGTTGCCGCTATATCAACAAATACTAAAAACAGAATAAAGTTAATATTTAAGGGGGGCTTCCATACAACAAACGTGATTTTTTGCCGTTAGTTTACATGTAGTGTTAAATGTTGTATGGTGGTACGGAGCCCTTCGTGTGCGAGTTCAACTCGCACTTCTTACTTAGTTACCTGCACGTACTTTTATTGTTTACAAACCTCGACGATAACATAACCTAATTTAAGAAAAGTTCGTAAAGATATTCTCAATATCTAAGTATAGGAATTTATCCATACGAGTATTACCGATGAATGAAAACATGTAAGTTATTAGAGCTTTTACTCCTCTGAGTTCAGCAGACGTAAAATCTGAATTAGATGCGAAATATGTGATCATCATAAACACGTCTATTTTAGAAGATTATCCGATTGTGCTTTGACAAAACCGGTCTCAGTCATTGTGTTAAGTCTTTCTTCACAAGGATTTAATATTTTAACACAGAAAAGTAATACTTAACTTAATACGACACAACCGGGAAACAATACAAATAAACACTAGAAACCACAGTCCACACAATCAAATTCTTGACATAAGACGTCAAGTGTAAATTGACGTTACGTTTTGTTCCACCGATAGCGTTGCGTTTTGGAAATTTGCGAGGGAATTTAAAAACAGCCACTTTTTGATGATTAAACACTATTCAATTATGATAAATTTAAAAAATAATTGTATAGGTATGTTTTTGTAACAATAAAGATTCATAAAAAAATATATACAGGGTGTCCCAACAGGTTACGTAGCTGGGAAGGAGGGTGATAGGGGTGGTCACAAGAGTCACCAGAAAAATAAAAAATAGATTCCCTCAGGGTATTTAAAAAAATAAATGGCATTTTTTTAAAGACTAAACATTTTTTTACACCTTGTGGGGCTATTTTGCTGACTACTTTTGTATTTTTTTTTTTCTGGTGACCCTTGTGACCACCCCTATCACCCCCCTTCCCAGCTACGTAACCTTTTGGGACAACCTGTATGTCCATTCTGGAGTTACATGCATATTTTCCTATTGCACAAAGGCCCTGAAGCCCTTTTTTAGGGTTCCGTACCTCAAAAGGAAAAAACGGAACCCTTATAGGATCACTCGTGTGTCTGTCTGTCTGTCCGTCTGTCACAGCCAATTTGCTCCGAATCTTATGGACCGATTAAGTTGAAATTTGGTCAAAAAATTTGGCCAAACACAGACGTATAACGTAAATAAATGAATTTTGAAAATGGGAGTCATTTTTGAGGGGTAAATAGACAAATCAAAATAAAGTTTCGCTATCTGTATCGTGTGACATATCAAATGAAAGGGCTTACCGTGAGGATCTCAAATATTTTTTTTTCATAATTTTAAAGTAAATTTTATTAAAGTTATTTAAGACAATAGACGGAAATTTACCATTCCCCCCTCACCTTATCTCCGAAACTACTGAGCCTAAAATTTTGAAAAAAATACAGATAATAGTTCTATAGGTATACCTATAGATTACAGGAAAATTAATAAGAAGTCTATGATCTTGAAACAACATGGTAAATCTCTCAATATTGTGCGTACAAACTTACATTTTCAGTTGGAATGTATGGGAGAACATGTTTTTCAACTACAATGTTAAGTTTGTTCTTGGGATAAAATTATTCCAACTACGGAACCCTTCATTGTGCGTGGTCCGACACGTACTTGGCCGATTTTTTTTATTGCTGAATGGGCCCGCTCTTGACCCCGATCACGCCTGATGGAAAGCAATGGATGAGGTCTATGATTGAACGAGCGTGCCCAGAAGATGCTTAAGGCACTGGAACTCCCACGCATCGACGAAACACAGCAGGCTGCTTGACGCCGGACTGCGGTGGGAGGGTGGTCGCTAACCAGGCGGGCGTTAGCCCTACCACCTGACTGTCCAAGATGCGCCGAGCGATCGGGTCAGTTAAGTAACTGGCGGAACAAACTGCGCACATGACGAGGCTTCTTCATGCACTCCAACAAGCCCTAAAGTAAACTTACAGTATTCCCAACGGTAATCTTATTCTGTCCACTGTAATCTACATGTGCGTTTTAAACCCACACTGGAATTGCATACCTGAGTATTAGGCGGCATGGGCAGCTTGGTGAGGCTCTTGGGCTTGGGCGGCGCGGGCGCACAGTTCTGCATGTACACGAGGTCCAGCACGCTGGGTCGCGGCAGCGGTGGCGGGGACGGGCCCGGCGGCGGAGTTAGCTGCTTCTGGATAAATAATAATAGTTTCATGGAATGGATGGCACTGTAGAATAACATTCTATAATACTCATTCATCAAAATCTGATAAAAATAATAAGTGCTATGGTGGAACATACTACATACGCACAACATACGCTTTAATTTTAATGAAATCATTTACAGCCACTTCTGAATTGTCTAAGAATTTGTCTTATTACAAAAATCCTTCTTCATCACTTTTGCATTTGTTTGTATGAAAATGCGTTGGGCTTCGGCCCGTTGTGATTGTAGTGTGCGCTAGGCCTTATGTGTATGTTTTATGCAAACCTCGTCAGCAACACGCTCGGCGGGCGGCGCGGGCGCAGTCGCGTCACCGTTAGCCTCCGTGTGCTCGGGCGCAGAGAACGACGCGAACTCGGGCGGCGGCTGCATGGGCGCGGGGGGCGCGGGCGCGGGGGCCGCGGGCGTGGGGGGCGCGGCGGCCGGGGGCGCGGGGGGCGCCGGGGCCGGGGGCGCAGGCGCGGGGGCGGGGGGCGCGGGCGCGGAGGGCGCGGACGTGGAGTCGTCCCCGCCCGGCATGGGGATGTCCACGACGTCGCCGCCTTCACGAGGCACCTCACCGTTCTCTTTAGACTGCTGAAAGAGATAAATAGATAGAATACTCATTATTATGTACAAAATCAAAATTAAAAATATAGTAGATGGAGCGATGAACGAAATGTGTAAGTATAGCTGTGAAGACCAATTCCCGCAATATAAAACGTTTAAAATCTAGTCGCAATCGTCTCAATGAAAATTCAAATTAAAAGTTTGTCTTATAAAAACACGACGTAAATGAGACCCGACAATATTGTAGCTTCTCGTTAGTGAAAGAATTTTCGGAATCGGATCAGTAGTTCCAAGATTACCCCCTACCGCTAGAAATACCTATATAAGTCAATGCCCCCTACAACATACAAACTCAAAAATGTTACCTCTTTATAATATTAGAATTCATCGACTGCCATGTTGGTCTTGTGATCGCAAGCGCGACGGCTGAGCGTGGGGGCCCTAGGTTCGATTTCAGGGCTTATTGGGATTTTCCATTGGGAATTTCATAGTAACAGCCCAGAGTTTGGAAGTAGGCAGTGCGATACCCCTGTGCGCGCCGTGTGCTGCGCCTGGGGCCGCGCTGTCGCCGCGTCGGACGGACTGTGTGTGCGCACACGCCCGCACTATAGTATCTCAAGCGCCGACGGCTGGTCTCCGCTGAGATTGGTCGCCATGACTGAAATTCTGTCTGGAGGACTTTATTTATACATAAATAAATATGAAATACTGACCTGTGTAGAGCTATCGCAGGTCATGTTGGACAGCTCGTCAATGGTGAGTATCTCGGGGTTATTGATGGACGTTGTGTTCGATAATGCACCCTGAGACTCTTCCTCCTTCTGATTCAAGATCTCTTGCAGTTTCTGTAAGCGAAACAAAGCGTCAGTGTACGAATAGAAAGGCACTCCAAGTTCTATAACAAAAATTCAATCTGTAGTCATAACTTTGACTAGCTTCGCTTAGGCTGTCATTTTGTACAACATAAAATAAAAATAAATTCACAGTAGTTCAAAGATATCAAGAGGCCTCTAGATTCGAACTTGGCAATGATCAACGTGCAATTATTATTATTTATTTTTTTGTGTTTTTTTAAACAACACTGTTCCCCGCTACTTCTCTGTATGAAGAGAGATCTTTGCCCCACAATGGGACAAATGTAGCAGTTTTGTAAGGTCCCTAATTATAATAAGACTGTCCAAGTCATATCCACATAATAATATGCTGCAACCATTTAATTTTCCAAACATTATTATTTATGCAACTATGGAAACATGCTGGTCCTGCTCCTTAGGACAATCTAGACAAAATCAAACTGGTTGCTAATTTGATTGTATTTTTTTTTATGACATTGTTTTTTTTTTTTTGTTTTACTTTAACTCACACACTGACTTATTACTTGTAATTTTTTTTATGAAAATCGTCTACTTTTATAATGTTTATAAATATGTGATTACACAATTTATCTGTCATCATGGCTTCATTTTAATTATTTTACCTATTGTTGAATAGTAAATTTATTCTAGGAGCTATATTATCAACATGTAATTGAAGTAAAACAATTTTAAAGAGTAACGGTGGAGTTTCTTGCCCATTCTTCTCCATACGAAAACCACCTTTTGTAAGGAGCAGAATCAAATCTATTTTATTGTAAATTTTTACGTTCAAAAGTGGCTTTTAGGAGCCTATTTGAAATAAATGCTCTGACTGTCTTTGCAACATGCTGATTGATTATGAAAATATTCTTTCTTCTTTTATGTATTGATTTATAAAGATGTTCAGTAGTGGATGCTAATCTTAAATGGGCAGTTAATAGTGGTCATTGTTCTTACCTTAGCTCTCTTATGCTTGTCCTTGACTAGTTCAGCAAATAGACTGGTGTCACTGATCTTCTCCTTGAAATCTATCTTGCGTTGCAGCATCGTTGGAGGACTGGGCGACTCATGCTTGACCCTGCTAAAGGAAATAATTACCTTCTTAGAATTTATGGAATTATTTGGTATTGTATATATGTCCAACAGTGGACTTGGCTGAGTTGGTCGCTGATGTATGAAATACAACAATGTTTTTTTCGAATATTTGTGCTTTGTTCATACTTCCTAGGTTTCAGGTTTCAGCAATGATTGTTTTAAGTATCATGTTGCCTTATTTCAGTCGGCCCACTCCTCTTTTCTCCCATTCCAGCTCATCCTGCTAAAAACTTGTAAATGAAAGACAAACTGTGCATACCTATGCCTGTCCCTAGGTGATGCTTCCCGGTGTTTAGCGCGGTGTCTCGGCGGAGACTGCGTGGAGCCGCGTCGCCGGCTGCGCGAGCCCGAGCGACGACGCTTGAGGGAGCTGCGGCTGTGCGACCTGCGTATACATTACATATGGAGCATGGGTGGATGGCATTAACAGCGCCAGGACATACAACTAGTGAATATATGCAGGGTCAGTTTTTGAGAAACTTTCTCTATTTCTCATAATTTCAGTTTTCTCCCTGTAGACCATTCTCAAAAATTCACCGTGTTTAACACTTCCTCTTACATTCTTTGGTACTTGCTTAAAAAACGAGAACTCTCCGACTACATCCGCATATGATTTTGAATTTTACCCCATGTCTTTGAAAAATAACCCCGTGACGCTGTAGATGTAGTAAACCGACATTCCTTTTCCAACCGCAGGAGACAACTTTACTCCAGCCAGACCCTGACTAAAGAATCACATTCACGAATAATTTTATTATACGTAAAGCCATTGCAATGTACCTTTTACCTCATTGTAACAAAGTATAAATTAGAATGAAGCCGTGGGTGTCACACAACTCTCGACAATCATTCTTATTCGGCTACTGGCTACAAATGGCTATACACAAAAAAAAAAACGTAAATGTGCTTCTTTACAGAACGAAACGACGACCACCCTAGTTTTAGATTTTTTTTATTGTTCTTTACCAATATTTAGGGCACTTCAACAACGAACAGTTTCCAGTGTGATCTATGATCTTACCGGTGCGCAGGTTTGAAGTCCCTGTCGCGGTGTCGGTCCCGCGAGCGAGTGCGACGTCGGTGGTGCGGGCTGCGGCGCCGGTGCGGCCGTCGCGGGCTGTACTCGCGGGGACGTGACACTTCGTGCACCGGCGAGTCTGTGGAACGGTTGCAAGTTAGGTTGATAGTCAGTTTGCTTGCTCGTTCATCAAAGACTTCATCCAACGCTATCCACCAGGCGATATAGAGGTAAAAAAAGAGATGCAGACAAAAACTAACAAAAAGTGAAGCGTCTGATATCAGCTTTAATATATCAGCTCTAATATCGTTTTTTAAGTAAGATGTAATACTAACACCCATGGGCCTTGATGCCTGACAGTAAAATATTTTTATATTATTTATTTATTTAATAATAAGCTTCCTAATTGAACACTTAAGGGTCTACAAAATCGTCATTTATCAAGGTCACTGATGATGACCTTCAATTCTACTTGCGCATACTTTTTTTTGGGATCTGGGGGGGTAATTGCTTAACAGAGTAGCAAGCAATGGTTTTCATTTTGACAGTTCAACAACATTAATTGCGTTACGTTGTTGAGCTGACAAATTTTTCGAACATTATTAATAGGGATGAAGCAATGGGTGTTGTAATCGTATACGAACCGTATGCTAGATCTGTGTATGTAGTAACGTGTAAGAATGTGCAGCGCGTTTTACCGGACACCATGATGGGCGACTGCACGCGGTGCTGTTCCTGCCAGTAGTCGCGCCGACCACGATCATACTCCTCCGTGTCGGAGTCTATCGTCACCGTATCGTGGTACGGCGGCGCGGACGGCGTGTGCGGCGTTGTGGATTTCTGTCTTCTCCTGTGGAATAACAAAGCATCGTTAGGCTGGCTTTGAATATACTTTATTAGATACGATAGTTTCCGATTAATTTTTTTAAAGGGAAAACCATATTCGTAGATACTAGCAGATAAGACGAAGCGTAACACATCAATCAGCTAAACTACCATGCTTCGTTAAATCTGATGAGATTATCATTTCACCATGATAGGAATTGCAGATAAAGAAAGCAAACAAATGTAATTCTTTTGGCCCAGGAAAAAAGGGCGTAATTTTATCGCGCACTGGATTTTCAACGCTCTGCTTTTCGCCGAGAGTTGAAAATCCAACAGTGTGTTTTTTGACGCGCTGGGATGCCCTCTGTTTGGCCTTTGGTCAGCTTTGAGTGATCAGGCTTTTTGAAATCGGTCACCAGCACGCGTAGCATGACCACCATAGAAACAACGCCCTTTATGCCTGGAGGCTTTTATGTTAAGGCCGACCCGAACTAGTAGAGTACCCCTATTCTCCACAATGTAAATGATATCCGTATTATATTCTAATCGCTAGGCAAGTTATGAAATATTACGACCGCAACAGCATATCTCACGCGAATCTTAAGCCAATAACAGACTTGGATTGTTATGGTATTTAACTACGAACTGTCAATACACGCGCCGACACATCAAGTGTTCTCTTCCCTAATTGTGTAGCACACTATCTATCAATCACAATCTGAATAATTTTGAAGGATGTTGCTAATCCATTGCTTCTTAGTGTTCGAAAAAAAATTCTGCTCAACAACGTAAATAACGCAATGAATGTTGTTGAACTGTCAAAATTAAAGCCATGGCGGCTGTTAGTGTGTTACAAACCCTGATGAAAGTGTAAACAAACCCTGTTCAGGTTAAATTCTTATACAGGGTGTGTCGTAATTAATGGAAAACCTCTTAAGGGGTCATTGTACTTTTTTTTGAACAACTATTACTATGGGACTAAACCTTAAATCGCGAAAAAAGAATCAGCTGTTGCCTACATTTTCCCCCATAAGAGGTTATCCATTAATTACGGCACAGCCTGTATAAGAATTTAATCTGAACAGGGTTTGCTTACACTTTCATCAGGGTTTGTAACAGTGTTTGTAACACACTAACAGCCGCAATGGCTTTAATTTTGACAGTAAACCTCTTATGGGGTCATCCCATAAGAGGTTATCCATTAATTACGACACACCCTGTATAATCACTGACAAAAAAGTGAAGTAGTAACACATTAATCTTAGAAGCCTTCAACTTTATAATCTCACCACTATTTCCAACAAACATTGTTTAAATAACATTAAATTGTAATTGAAATCATGGACTAAAATTAAGGTTATAAAATTAGAATATCGAATTTATCTTATCGAATTAAAAAGTGGCACAAAAAATTGGCACCCACAGGATCAGATGCTTTTGGAACAGACCATATTCAAGTTTAAGATTTTCTTACAATAAAAGGTCAGCTTATACTGGAAGAAGTAATCATTTATTTATCAAAATACTAGTTAGCTAAGCCTAGGTAACATCAGCGTTGTTTCAATAAGGGATGGGCTATTACAGACGAGTAAGACCCCTGCCCTTCAAACTCGGAATATCCTATATCTTTTAGGACCGTGTACTTTAGCGGGATTGACACGTTTTACAGAATATAGCTTGATGCGTCGTCGTGCGAATCAAAAACATCGACTGCTAGAACAGCGTTTAAAAATAATAAAAAATTGGATTCAATAAGCCAATTTTTATTATTTTTAAACGCTAGGCACGTAATGTTAGTTAGCCGCTTTAAGTCTTCAGTTTCGAGTCTAGGAAACGAAAACGGCATAGTTGGCAATCTCATTAATAAAAATCACAGCGGTCATTTATAAACTCTGTAGCTCCCTTTTAGGAATAACATCGTGACAATTTCTTTACTATAATTGTACTTAAATATAAGACGAAATACACACAATAAAATTCCAAGCAAAAGTGGGCAAAAATACGACGCAAGCAAACATTTTTTATATTTAAACTATGTCCGAAAACAAGACACAACGTTTTTCAGACTTCCAAAACCTATGACTTTAAAATGTCTAGTGGAAACGCTTATGAATGAAAAAAAAAATTAGTTAGTATATAATATTATTAAAATTATCGATTGAACTAATACAGATATACAGGGTGAAATTGAAAACATGCGACAAATCGAAATGGGAGATTGTACTCATCATTATGAATAACTTTTACTATGGGACCAAACCTGAAATCTCAAAAAAAAAATCTGCTGTTTCCTACATTTATGTTCGCATAACTCGTCAAAATGTAGGGAACAGCTGTTTTTTTTTTCGCGATTTCAGGTTTGGTCCCATAGTGAAAGTTGTTTATAATGATGAGTACAATCTCCCATTTTGATTTGTCGCATGTATTCAATTTCAACCTGTATAATTAACAATGATTAACGAAAAAATAGGACACAATATTAGTAATAGTAATTCATGAATTATGATAATAGAAGTTCTACACTCACGAGCATAACATTTCAGACTACGCTGTAATATAATAGCATAAAGGTCATCTAGCACAACAATATCGCTCGCCATAGATTTATTTAGAACAGGTTCACACTTTGCTATAATATAGTTCTAAATAAATGTATGGCAAGCGATATTGTTTTGCTATGAACTATATGCTATTACTCGTATATTGTAGCGTATTCTAAAATGAGCTTTATACGTTGAAACATAGTATTATCGTTACCATTCAAAGCATTACATAGTTAGCCTATAAAGTTCCCACTGCTGGAACACAGCCTGTGTCCTGTGGCCGTGTCACACAGGCCTCGAATCCTTTCTGCGAGAGAGATCGGCCTGCATCCAGCACGCAAGCCCAGTGCAGGTTGGTAGATCATGAGTAGTTCAAGTCACATCTTCAAATTTTTGTTTCTACGACATGCCGGTTTTCTCGCGATGTATTCCTTCTCCGTTTTGAGAGCAGGGATTAAATTATTTACACAAAGGAAAGCCAGGCAGAGGCGTCTGGGTTCGAACCCACGACATATATAACTCTAAAGTCGGGACCGTTACCACTGGGCGACCACCATACTAGTATAACTATTAGTACAACCATACAAGTAGGTAGTCTTTTCTTAAAGTTACAATTGTTATTTCATGGGAAAAAACGCTTTTGAATGTTGCCTGACTGTAAGGTAATTATGTCCTTCTGACTGTACGTAGCAAGTGAGGTTTAGAACACTCAAATGTATCTGAATAATTACTAAAACCCTGAATCTAAATATCTGGAATATTCTTATACAAGGTGTAATCATTATGAATATCTTTTATTATGCAAACAACCCTGATATCGTGAATGATAAACCGCTGCTCCATATATTTCAAATAAATTCAAATTATGCAGAGAATCAGCACTTTTTGAACGTTCATTACCAAAAGCTTTCACCACTTCCTAGTGCTTTAGCTGGGAAGAAGTGACGCTACAAACTCCCCATTTATGTTCGCTTAACTTGACAAAATATAGAGAACAACCGATCTTTTTTCGCGATTTCAGGGTTGTTCCCGTAGTAAAAGTAGTTCATAATAATCAGTACAAAGACCCCTTAGAAGGTTTTCAGTTATTTCAATTACACCTTGTATATTGATGACAGGCAAAACTCTATGTTGATTGAGTATGTGACGTCGCATACAAACGCAGATGAAAACTATTTGAAGCGTCGTAAGATATTCCGGCTAACTAACGATGCGAACTATATGCGATGCTACGGCGTCAAGAAATAGTAAGTAGGCAGCACTTTTAGTGAAGTTAAGGTACAGAGGCCAGCACATCAACCTACCCCAATCTGTCAAATTTTCCCAATTGAATATGAACCTTATACCTTTGTGGTAAAGTTGAAAATCTATCAAAGAAATTTGACAGATTGGGGTAGCTTGATGTATTGGCCTCTGTACATAAAAATGGTTCTTATTCTGCCGGGCGCCACTAAATTGACTTGAGGCGAATGATATCTTTTGCTGGTAGACAAAACCAGAAAGAGATGGAAAAATAGGAGCAAATTAATAACATAACTTGCGAAATGCCCTTCCGACTGCCAACCCTGAATGTGATATGTTTGCGGATGAATGGAGTAAAATTATGCGTTTAAATCTGGTGTTCTTTGAGAGAAATTATGCAAGTGACTCCACTGTGCCATGTTAGTTTTAAACTAAACTAAATATTTAACATAATTATTGTCAACGTAATAATTGACTCTATGTTAATTAATGTAATTGGTGTTGTACTGTTTTAATTAACTATAAATAAATAAAGAAATAAAAATAATTATAAATCCTCTACCTAACCCTTCGGGGAAATAAAATAGGCGTGATGTTATAGAATAAAATAGACATTATGCAATTTAAATTCGTAACGCTATCCTTAGATATTTTGGGTGCAAATACGGGTACCAAAGGGGACGCGGGGCCTAAGACTTTAGACGGGGAGGAGCCCTAAGAGAGATGAAAAAAAGGGTGGAAAGTTCCTCATCCTCCCCAGAAGAGGAAGGATCCTCCAACCAGACGGGTGTTGTATCTAGTGAGCTACTGTCCGACGGTTGTTGCAGAGTTTATATGTTTTGAGTGTTTATTGCAAATCGCGCGTATAGCTCTCCTTGCGCGAAAACGTATTTGCGTGACGTCAAGTGCAATGCGTAGTTCGTATGTGGCGTTATAGATGCCACAGGACAAAATCAACACGTAGAATAATTCTAACGTAATGTTAAGTTCCACCCAGTTGTCTAATTGCGTTGTCATAGCAACCAAATGATAATGCGTCAGCCAATTCCAAGTTCATTGCAACCCACTTCACACAGATAAACGAGAACGTGCGTAAAAAGATATAACAGCTGATACAAGAACATACCTGTCGCACCTACTTAACACGAGACATCATAACTGTAAGTAAAATGGCTTGAATTGAACTTGAATTAAAAGCATTAAAGTTTAAGGATCAATTCGCACGGGTTATTGTATAGAATCAAGTTCTTCTAACTTAATAGACAACTGTACTGCTACAAAATAAGGTAAAAAGGCGGAATTAATTTTTCCTTTATTGTTTTGTTCCTATGGAGATTTATTAGGAAAAGTTCAATGACCGCTATTGCCATGCTAAAACGCAAGAACTGTAGCTTTAATCTTGCAATACTTAGAGCTAACCCGTCGCTTATCTATACATATATTAACTAGCTTCCACCCGCGGCTTCGCCCACGAGGTATGTCGATAAAAACTACCCTATGTCCTTCCCCCGGGATGCAATCTATCTCTCTGCCAAATTTTATCGAAATCCGCTCAGTGGGTTAGGCGTGAAAAGGTAACATACATACATACATACAGACAGACAGACAGACAGAGACAGACAGAGTTACTTTCGAATTTATAATATTAGTATGGATAATAAAGCTGAAGACAGGTTTTCTGTTTGTTTGTTTGAACGCGCTAATCTCTGGAACTACCAGTCAGATTTGAATAATTACTTTTGCATTTGATAGTTCTTGAGGAAGGCTATACATCACGCCCTTTACCCATAGGATCCGAGAAAAAATAAAAATATTCAGAAAGAACGCTAATCGAAAACGAAGTAATAGCACGCAGGCAGGATGTGTGAAAGATGCGATGCGACGGGATGGGCCGGGATTTTTTTTTAACACTCCCTGCCGACAATATATAAAACTTTTTAAATCCACGAGGGCCATGGAGGCCGCTGGCGGTCCCAAAGTTTCTGCTTGTGAATGCCGTGAGTCAGAAGTCAAAATTATTACCAGAGGCCGTGGGATAGGCCGGGTTGGGTCAAAAAAAAATATCTCTCAGGACGCCGTGGGATCCGCCCTGAAGTCACGCATTCAATTCCCGCTAATTAAAATAGTTTTTACAACTACTGGCGTGCAGTTATGGAAAATGTGATAAAAGTATTAAAAAAATGTGCTTTGGCCTGCTGAACAAAATTTATTGCGGGTCGCCGGCGGCGGGTCCTATGGCAGGGAGAGTGTTAAATGGGTTTGCTCTTGACTCAAGTCTAGGTCGGAGATGATAGAGACAGAATCGACGATGGAGTGAGCTTACCCAGAAGAAGCTTATTCACTCTCACTTTGAAGAGATTCGGGTTGTATGCGCTCGGAAACACAGACGCAGGTAGAGAGTTCCACTCTTTTGCCGTGTGCATTAAAAAAGACATTCGCGCGGACGAAGTTGCGGGCAGAAACCTTCTTATAACGAACATTTAAACTGAATAATTTCCTTTATAGGTCGTTTATAACGCATTGGTATCTCACAATACGTGCATAACTCACAAGTCCAATGTGTATGAGCCTCAATTCCTCATATCCGGATGATTCATAGAATTTACACAACTTGATAAGAAATTGATAAATACTGTTTACTTTCACGCAGATGAATTACTGTGACAGTTGTATTGTTTATGTATTTAGCCCAGCACCCTAATTGCGTAGCACACTCAAAGGGCGATTTTCTTCGCGCACTGGATTTTCAAACCTCTGCTTAGCGCCGAGAGTTGAAAATCCAACGGTGTTTTTTTGACGCGCTGGGATGCGATCTGTTGAATTCTCAATGCTCAGCTCAATACCGAGAGTTCACCGCGCTTTAAAATCGCCACTAGGCTAAGAGTAAAATGGGCATTTAATGCAAAAAATGTATAAAAAAATCCAAAGATTTAAAATACAAACTGGTTGTTCGAACTCGATAAGAGATTAATAAATTCCTGCCTAATTTTATTTTTACACATATAGTTTTAAAAAAATGCAACAATGAAAACTAACACTCAGGTTTTTAAAAAGCAGGAGACAGGGGTTAACATGCACTATACAAATATAGATTTATGTAAAATTTACATTTTAATATTATCAGGATTAGGTATGGGGTAAAAAGTTCCAGTCTTAGCATGCTGTGACAGGTCAAAACACTTTTTAAAGGGGTTAAAAGTTGATAGAATATGGCTACCAGATTTTTTAACATTGCTTCACACAGATTTTTTTTCCGTAGCATGAAAATCGCCCTGTATCCTGCGTGCAGTGACAGATCAAAACACCTTTTACAACGGTTTAAAGTTGATAGAACATAGCTAACGGAATTTTTTTCCATAGCATGAAAACACCCTGTAACCCATAAGATAAGAAACTCCTAAGCTCCCTGTGCTTGACAAGGCGATAATTATTCTAAATTCAATTATTTCATCGTTGTACCATAGGATTGGATAGGCCTATGTCCACGAGTGGACAGCTATAGGCTAATAACGATAATGAAAATTTTGTGAACTAATATGATTGGTTTTGTTATTTTCTTTAATCAATGAAAAAGTAAGATTTGACTGCTATTCTAAACTCATATTTTATAGAGAAAAAAGATTTGATTTTTTGTATTATTGCTAAAACGGATAACAGATTTCGATGAAATTTGGTCATTGATAGACCATATCCTGGATTAGGACATAGGATACTTTTTATCCCGATATTCCCATGAGATCGAGACTTATGCGGGAGAAACCGCAGGGCGCAGCTAGTAATAAATATGTTTAGAGATCAGAGTTGAGCACGATTTCCGA
Source organism: Gortyna flavago (assembly GCA_963669345.1). Lineage (NCBI taxonomy): Eukaryota > Metazoa > Arthropoda > Insecta > Lepidoptera > Noctuidae > Gortyna > Gortyna flavago. The sequence continues at coordinate 2,602,469 of OY770139.1, forward strand.
ATCCAGGACTAAGATTTTGAAGAATATCCTTAAGAAAACCTGAAGTTTATTGCCAATACCAGTAAGAAGTACGAAGAGACAATAAAAAATGTACAAAAAAATCACAAACCAGTTGTAAAAACTTCACATTTACAATTATTTTGCACAAGGTCCGACTTCAAGATTTTAAAGTAAGAAACATAAATTCATCCTTCATTATCAAAAGCTATAGTATATCTCTACCTGCACACACATTTTTATTTGTATCTACCACAACACATAAGTACATGCTCAATAAAAATATCACTCACAAATCACAGTTAATATTCTGTATGGAATAGGTTGCCATGTGATGGACCCGCATCCATGACGGGCTAGAAACCATAGCAACCAACATCCCTTGGTTAATTTTAGGATAATTATTATGTAAACACATGACAACAAACTAATACATTGGCGTTTATGACATTTTAACAGTCCTACACTGTCGCAAACATGGATTAGTTAGAAAATGGAGTGCTAACATGATAGGTATACTACACAAGGTCTGAATCGAGCTACATAATTACTGAATGCATGCACTGACTGGACTGGTCCATTCAGAGTTTTTGACAAACATTTCTTCTCAGAGCCAGATATTTCATTTCACAAATCAGCTGTTGTTAAATGAAACATAAGTCACATGATATGAGACTACCTATATGAAGTCACAGATTTTGCTGATTACATAAGTGAGTTAGAGACAGATCCAGATTTCCAGAAGGCTTAACCCATGACCATTATGGCATTAAGTCAGAGGGAGAACAAAAGGCGCCGCACGTCTAGTTTTACGGTGTCTAGATTAGCAACAGACGCACTCGCAGTAATCACTCCATTCGCGCACTACTCTGTGGTTTTAAAAAATTGACAAGTATAGTCAAGGACAAAAATATGTGTACAGTGAAATTCAATAACGATTTTCAATTGAAATTATGAGAGTTGTGCATTATGCCAGCTTTGCACACAGTATGAATTCTATCACATTTGAACTGATACCCTACAAGAAACTCACTTTTTAATTGTGCCAACTGTACATTTATCTTTTCCATTGACTATACACACTAGACTGACAGGCTGTAGTAGCTGCATTGATGTTATTCTTTAGGAATGATGTCTAACAATGAGTTGACTACTGTGCCTATGCAGTCCCGGCAGCCTAGTGAATTATAAAAATGTTATATTAATAAAGAATAGTATTTTCTCACCTGACAGGTGGAGATCTCTCCCGATGTGGCGAGTAAGGCATGGGCAGGGCGTGGTGTATTGAAGGCTCCCGGACGAACGGCCGGTGGCGCGGAGACTCGTGACGCATCAGCGGCGTCGTGGACGGCGACACCGGTGAACACGAGCCCCCATTCCTCAGCGGAGACGATCCCTTCTCCCACTCGCTCACAGGCACCTGCTGGTATCTCTGAGGACTTACAGGCCTCATCGGAGGCTCCTCATGCATGTTATCATCTGGAGACACACTCTCCAAACTCGCTGATCTTGACCTATTCTTTGACTTCTTCTTCTTCTTTTTCTTGTCTTTTTTCCGCTTGTCTTTCTTCTTCTTAAAACTACCATGGTCATCAAACTCTGGGTCCCGTTCATCATACTCTGTGCGTCTCTTCCTTGGCACAGATGGATCCCTTAAAGCATACTCCTCAGCAGCTCGACGACTCGTTGTTGTCACTGATATTGTCTTGTTATCTACAAATGTACGGATGGAATGGGACTTCCTCGTCCTATCAAGGTCATCAGCGATATGCCTGCTGATTGAGCTTGTTTCACTGTCAATCTCACCAGCCTCTGGGGCTGATAACGCCTCCGAACTCACATCAGAATATTCCACAAGAGGTTTGGAAGAATTGACTGTAGCATAAGATTGTTCATGGGAACTACCTGAATATGACTTGTGTTTCTTGTGAGCTCGCTTCTTATGCTTCTCCTTGTGGTGCTTGGTATGCCTCTTATCGTAGCCTCGGTCCATGGCCCACTGGGGCGGCGCCCCGCTGTGTCGACACTTCACATCACTTCAACTGAAACATAAAAATAAACTTTATGACAAACATCTTATTAGGATTGTACCGATTTAAAAGCATAATAATTAGAAATGATAAGCAATAAGCTGTACAAAGTTCATCTTATCGCACAATAACACAAAAAATAAAATAAATTAATGGTTAGTACATACCTACAAAACTTCACAAAGTTGATGTAAATAAAAGTACATGATCGGTGATTGTCAAGCAGTACTAATTATGGTTGACTGTACCCGCAAAATCTAAGCACGTAGACAAAAATTATGGAGGTACACAAACAAAAATTCAGGTCTTAAATCAAAACAGAAAACACTTTATTCACTACACAACAGTTGGTTACTGAGAAAATTAATAACAAAATAGCAAAATCTAAAAATAAAATAGTCGTAAGCACTCGCGATTTTCGATAATTCCAAAAAATTATAAACAAATCAAGGCACTGCACAAGCACATGCAACAAGAATGTAGAATAAAGGACTTACCTGAGTAATAAACGGACGTGCGTCCGTCACACGCACGATAAATACTTTTGCAATATAATACGAATTGTGTAAGCTAAGGTAATAATTTCTCGTATATTTTTTACAGTTTCAGCAGGCTTTCTGCCCGTAATATATAGTAATCTTAGTTCTTTACTCTTTATATAATCTTATTTCGCTAATCATAATCATGAAGAGCGCATAATTCATGTAATTACATCGGATTTATATTAGGACCAAGAACGTCGATTTTAGTCAGCCATTTGCTTTTTTTCATTCATTTTCTTTCATCATCGTTTAGTGTTGTCCTCCTTTGAACAATGTGGTTATGTTGGCAGCAACTCAAATTCGACGGAATAGACAACTGTATTCGCTGACTAATTATTACTATTTTAAATCGATACTATTCTTTTTAAACTGCACTTACCACGTTTTGCATTTAAGCTATGTATTATAATATGAAGTCCTTATGGTAAACTATCACTTAGTAATTCTCCAATCTAAAGCGACGTATGTATGTATGTACCACATTTTAGACGTCTCATAAGGTTTGTGGTTGAAAGAAAACACTGTAAATTTAATTTTATAACAGCACAGCACAAGACGTTTTGTATATACTTAATTTTTACACGACTAGGCAATGTAAAAATGGTAAAGAGTGTTTCAACATTACACTCCTTTTTTGTCAAAAAATAGGAGTGTAATATTTTTTCCTATGATAATAATATCATAGCTTCTAATTTCTAAATCACAACATTAAAGATACAAAAAAAAGGTTGTTGATGACTTTTATTGTAATAAAATGGTGATAGTTTTGTTCCCATCATAAAATCGATTTCTGTAGTTATAACTATTGGACCATTTCTTTCACAACACTACAAATTTTTGCCTGTGTTGGCGGAAAATTTAAAATCTATCAATTCCACTAAAATATTTTGGTTATCACTTAGTTGAAGTGGGTTTTGAAAGACCAATAAATATTTTAAATTGTATATGTTAATTTGAAATAGTAAATTATAATCAAAAACACGTTTCACATAAAGAGTTAACATTTTTAAAACATGTGCATCCGCCGGAAATTTTACTTTCCGTTTCTTATGGCATTGTTGTATAAATTGAAATTTTGAAAACATTCTGAATATTGTATGTGTGTATCAATATAAATTTCCACAAAATAACCATTTGGGAAAAGTTTGTAAAGTAATTTGGCAATCATACTTTTACTATCTAGTCCCCGTTTAACGAATTTTTTGAAGAAGTTGATGCTGCGTTAAACGATACGAAGATGTGCCACACTTACCATAATAGAAATTATCCAGTCATGGTAGAAATAATTTTGTGTAAGATTATAATATTGTATTAAAATATGATTTATTATGAATTATGTAAAGTAAATGCTATCTAGTTTATATTAGAGTACTACAAACTTAATATTTGAGCCTATTTAGATCCTCGTTCATTTATTTTTATGGCGTTTTTATTTGTTTTTTACCTATTCATATGGCAACTCTGTATAGTTCGCGTGCGATTTGCGTCCTAGCGCTATAGCATTTATTTTGCTGATTATTTTAATGAATACAAAAGTTATAATTAAATACGACACTATTTTATGATCAATACAATGTGTAGTGATTAAATATGATAACATCTATGATAGTATTGTCACGAAATTAGTCACAATGACCCCTGAGTTCACGGCTGCTATTGCTAGTACATAGTGATATTACCCAAAGGGAAAGAAATTACAAACAATTTAGCTATTAGTTTTGTTTATTTAACTTATTTAGTTTTTGTACAACGTCTGCGAACCTTTGGTAGTTGGATGTAGATCAGAATATATTATTATGGTTACAAATGGTCATTTTAAAGTCATTGAACCTATGCGCGGCGTGGTGACACTGTGCAGTGACTTGTGAATCGGAAATATGTAAATAAACATGAACGATATAAGCTTGAAAATAGTGGAATCTCCGAAGAGCCACGGTGGTGTTGATGCGTCTCCGTCGGGGGATGCAGGTGCCGACAATGAGGTTGATCCGCTGGCTTTAGACGAGGCCGAAGTTGGCCGAGTCAAGGAGCCGGTATCGCTGAACGCGGTGCATGAGAAAGTTAACGAGGAAAAGGCGGGAAACTGTGATGATAATGCCAAAGAAAAAGTGATAAGTGAGAGCCAGAATGGAAGTAGTGATAGTTTCGTAAATGTCCAGTCTGAGAATGCGAAAGGTAATGCAGTTTTGTGCCTAGATACTCATACAATATGCTTGCGAAAAAAATACATACTTTCTTTCATAGGTACATTGAAAATTATTGATGGCTTTAATTTTACATAGAGGCATCTTACACCTTGTTATACATATACCTCTTAAGCATTTGAAGAATGTAATTCATTGCATGTTCAGACAGTACATCTATTGAGATGATCATTTGTTCCATTTGAGCTGTTAAATTTTTCTTATATCTATTGCAACACAAGATACTGCACTAGACAATCATAAAAAGTTATACAATTCTACAACAGGACAGGGGTCAAGTAGACTCAATTGAAGACATTTGTATTGTATTTAGAAGGATGTCTACTGTTTTGTTTTAATTTGTTGCACTATTAAAATTTAAATGCATTGCTTGGCCTCTATGAGACCAGTTTCAATTAAGATATCCAGAAGCCAAAGGTCAGACCACCTGTCTTACTACGGGTATCCCTTATCTGGGTTGTGGAGGTCTGATAGGCAGTAGTTTCATGTAAAATTCTGGTATTTAGCTGAATCTGGTTAGACTGGAAGCTGAACCCAAGAATTTTGGGCTAAAATTACATTCATGTTGCAACAATCGAGAAAGATTGATGGTTGAACATGGAAAAATGATTATTTTTGTGTAAATCTTAGCAGATTCTCAATGACCAAGCTTACCAGAATGTTTGATAGAGCAGTGGTTAAATTTGACTGAATTCAGCACTGCAAAAGCCACTAAGCACTTATTTCGCCAATGGAACTGAATGCAGACAGCACTTTTAATGCTTGGCTCCTATAAACATTTTTTATTTCTAAACTGGACATGTTAATAGATTCATAAGCTAATTTTACCTGTGATAGCTACTTCCATGTGGGAAGGTCTATATTTTTTATTATTATTTTTATTATTCGTTTATTTCAGGTATTAACCCACATATGCAAAGCTGTGAGACCTTTGCTTCAATATTGTTAAAAATACAAGAGTCTTAATTTTAACCAATTACAGTACCTTCAGTTTAGGAATGTTTTCCAATTTATTGTAACTTACAAAATGACGGCCCCGTCAATAATTTTCCTGCCCATAAATAAATTGGGATAACGCAATTTATTTGGGGTTGGCGCACATCTTTTCTAACTATATCATTTTTCACACAGTGCATCCAGTGTTTCTTTGGTCTTTTCCTACTCTTATAACAATCCACATTCATACTAAAAACTTTCCTCACAACATTTTCCTCATTCCTCCACATCACATGCCAATACCATGACAACTGATTTCCACATTTAAATGAAATTATGAAATCTTATAAATAGATTAGCTGCACTCCGCGGTTTCACCTGCATAAATGTCGATCCCATGGGAATATCAGGATAAAAACTATCCTACTTCCTTTACCGGGACTCAAATTATCTTTATACCAAATTTCATCTAATTCGGTTCAGCGGTTTTAAGCGTGAAGAGGGAACAGACAGACAGACACACTTTCGCATTTATAATATTAGTATGGATATACTTGCCAAAATTATGTCCTATTAGTTATGGACAACACACAAGATATGGGCAAGAGAAAAAGCGATGGTATTATGAATATTGTATCACTAAAACCCTTGAAATCTTTCAGAGGAATTGATAAAAGAAGAGAATAGTTCCGCAGTGGTTTCGGAAACCCTTTCCCCTGTACCGACAACCCAAACAGAAAATGAACCTGCAACCATTACTGAACCAGCCCCAGTACCAGAAGTAGTTGAAAAACCAGTTGCTTCAGAAAATGTGGTTGTAGATACCGTGGTCTCAAAAAAGGAACCTAGTCCTGTGAAAGAGGAACTTATGGTTGTTGAGGAACCAAAGAAGTTGGAACGGGAAGCTGATGCGGACATGACCGAAGTGGTTACGGTTGAAGAGAAGGTGGAATTAAAAGCGGAGAAACCTAAACCAAAGCCAATGAATGGGGATGTTGCTAAGGTGAGTGATGTGTTAGTAATAATAGTTAATGAATTCAAAGAATTTCACTATGGGAGTGGTGGCCCAGTAGTAACCGCCCCGACTTACGAGTCGTAGGTCGGGAGTTCGAACTCAGGCAGGCGCTTTACTTTGTGTTAATAATTTCATCACCACTGCTCTCATCGTAAGGAAACTGGCATGTCCTAGAACCTTAAATTCGAAGACATGTGACATTATGCCAGCCTGCACTGGGCCCGCGTGGTAGATTACAGTCTACTCCCTCTCTAAGAGGGGAGGCTTTTGTCCCAGCAGTGGGAACATGAAAGGCTGTTTATGCTTATGCAAACTACATTCGTTTAGTTAATACTTACCCTCTTACTAAAAACTTAAGTAAACGAACGTACAACAATTCAGAGGCCTCCACTTTTATACGCCCGCGTGGTAGATTACAGATCATTCCATCTCACAAGAAGCCTGTAAATTACCAGTGTGATGAACAATGAACAGTAAGAGTGCTTCAACTATGTTCGGGGTGGGTCATTATTCGGCACAGGCCGAGCCACGAAATGGAAATATGGAATGTATGTATATTTTGCCGCTCGACTGCCTTATCATGCCTACTCGGACTTGCTCACTCCCTCTCGAAGGGAGGAGGCGTGTGTCCCACTAGTGGAAATAGTATAGGCTACCCCATTACCAGTTACCCCATAATATTCTGGGTAGTCAGAAGCCCGAAAGTCTGACAACCAGTCTTGCCAAAGAGTACCCTGTAACTGGGTTGTGAAGGTCAGATAAGCACTTTGTAAAACACTGGTATTCAGCTGTATCCCGTTACACTTTAAGCCGACTCCAACATAGCTGGGAAAAGGCTAGGACATTTGTTACTAAGCGTTTGTGTACTAAGTGTAAGCGGGAGTAGCAAGAATCTGGTGGATAGATACGCGGCGTAAATACCAGCTTCGTTGGAAGATTTATACCTATTTACGGTTACCAGGCTTTAGCTGTTTAGGCTGACGCTCTTAAAACTCTGGCCCATACTTCCTTATCTCAAAAAGACAGGGCAACTCCCAATGGCGTAACTATAGGGTGGCATTGGGGCAAAATACCACGGGTCCCCAGCCAGAGGGGGCCCCCGGCCCGAGAGGGCCATGAGCACAAGAGGATCCTAACAAAAGTTTATAAATGCAAACTTTTTTTGAAAATGTGCAACAAAGGACATCATTCAGGTTTCGAACATTTTGTACATTTTTCCCATTGTTTCTTTAATTTTTTGGAAAGGACCTCATGCTCAGCAGTAGCGCTTGCGACCACTAGACCAACGAAGCTGTCAGGTGTTAAATTTTGTAGGGGAATATATGAAATCTACGCGAAAGAAGTCGCGGGAGAAGTATTTAGTAAAGAAAAAAAACTATAACGTTGGTTGAGCTTCTTTACATTGATTGAGGGAAGGCTCCATTCCTTAAATTTGCCACGGACCCCAAACGGTATAGTTACGCCACTGGCAACTCCCATATAGAGACGAATCTTAGCATAAACTACGCTTCAATCTACGTCAAAACCAACGTTTATGGTTTTACCCTGGGTCAAATTTTATTCTCTTACTTTTCTCTATGTTTCTTCGTCTTTTCGAGTTGATGGTAAATCGTTAAATGAGTTGAGCCCGCAGTGGGTGGCCACGCCAATCGCGGCATCAATGGCGTTTTTTAGGTCCTCAGAAGTGCAGGTGTACCTATGGACACTGGACACGCCAACATATGGCGCATGGTTTGGTCGGGAGCATTGCATTCGCACTGGGTGTCGATGTCGGTTGCGTCAATAATCTCTCATTTCTCTAGGTTGTGCTTGCAGCGGCCTACTTTGGTCCGCAGTCGATTGATTACTTTCCATGTAGGCCACTACAGGTCTAGTCAAGTTTAGGCTGAGTTTTGTCGCTGTATCTTACCTTTATAACGCTGAGATCGACGATTCTTATCGTTATAAATGTTGCTTAAAATAAGAAATGATTTGCGACTGTATAACCGTACAATTACTACTTTTTGGAATGGGCAACTAGCTTCATATTTTCTGACTGACCGACTTCTTGACAATTCAAAAGTGCCTGTAAATGGTTTAATTGAAATAAATTTTTAAACGTCTCACGTTTATAAATGAACCCTTTAATCGTAATACCTTATTAATAAACGCCGAGTGAAGTTCCATCCAGTATCGTCTCCAGATTGAGAGGAACACAGTGTAAGGTTTTCTCACCCTCTATAGAAAGGGAGGACCTCGGAGCAGACGGGTGTTGTGTGTGGCTGACGGGCTACTGCCTGACAGTGCCAGTGATAAAGAAAACGAGCAGATGAGTTCCTGTGTACTTTTTGATTTATTTCCTAAAGATAAGCTAAAAAAGAAAAAGACTAAACGTAAAAAAAGTAAGTAACTATGTACTTGCAGGGAGTTAGATAAATCTTTTCTTTTCCTTCTCATTGTATTATTTAAAAAAAATTACAGATCGCTGACTGTTGCTAGGGCTTGACTTTTGCACGTTGTCACATGTCACACACCAGGACAAAAACTCTTATTATCCTCCTTATCATTTCGATCTTTGGGCGGTACTTATAAATACTCTTAAATCTGTGAAATAATATGTAGGTACTTTAGTTTATAACATTAATCGATAAAACTTAACTCTGCATTTGACCCAAGCGCTTGCACATAAAAACTTGTTGCAAAACGACCTTCCGTGACACTTGATCTCAACCAAGGTCACGTTACCCAAGCCGTTGGCAAAATTAAACAATATGGTGGTATTGTGCTCAATCTATTATGGCAGCTTCGTAAAACAATTTTCTAATTTATTCGGAACTGTCTGCAGATCAATTACAATTTATTTTTTAAAGTACACTTAATAAAGAAAAGAAGAAATGGGTAAAAACAAAAAAAAAAAAAAAACTATACTTTCATAGACCCCTTTCCTAGATCAACGATAATTGATTAAGATTTGGTATGTTTTGTGGCGTGGAAGAATAAAATATTGAAAATTATTCGTACCACCTTTGGACGAATAAAAATATAAAGACTAAAAAAAGTCGCTATGTGGACTAAATTACCGATTAAAAAAAGGGGCGTGGTTTGACCGCGAATGCACTTGCGCCGAGCGATGCATCCATGCCTACTCCTACTTGTTTATTTTTGCGCGTAGAAGTACCAAGTAGGTGTGCTCATGTGCTAAAATGAACAGGGTCAAGTAAGGTCACGGCAGTTTTAAAAAACTGTTTGCAATTCTGAAAACGGGGGTCAAATACAACTTAGTAAGTTCCCTAATTTAAGAGGCATTCCGGTCTGCTCCCCTGAACCCCCCCTCCCCCGGATTCCCTGCTAGTTATTCTTCTGTTTTAATCTCGACCCCAAACCCCCTTACTAATCGTTGTATAGCGTCTGTATAGTTACACAACGCTTTGTCTTCTTCTTTCGAAAGTCAAATTACTGACGACTGAAAGAGAGAAATCGGTGTGTAACTATAAATTCATCTGATATAATACGTTTATTAGTAAGGGGGTTATTGTTTTTTTTTTTCATTTCACTTATGTTGTCCCACTGTTGGGCAAAGGTCTCCCTCATAGTTTTCCACTTTTCTTTGTATTGTGCCTGCCCCGTTCAGTCGGTTAGGAACGAATCCAAATCGTCACGCCAGCGGCGAGCCTTTCAAGAACCTTATAGGTATGCTAAAATTTTCAGGATCTCAACATGTGGGTGTACTCTACCTAACCCTTGGCATAGAGCGCGCCCTGTCAGAATACCAGCGCTGGGGTATTATTTTTTAAATATCTTTACTTTATGCTGAGATAAGAGCCTTTTTGGCCACATATTGGTCTTTTTTCAATAAAAACATGTTTCTTTCTTTCTTTGTTTATTTTAATGTTAAAACTTTAAATTGAGACATCAATCGTTAATGTCTCCGCCAGACATCGGAACAACACGCCACTCAGCCAGCTATATTAGCACAAAGATGAACAAAATGTCTGGAGAAGATTGAAACATCTGCACAATGCAAAGGCCATACAAATGAAAGTACTCTGTAACGCAAATTACAGCTGTGTAAAGAATTTAATGACTGATTATAATATTGTATACTAGCTTTTCCCGCGGCTTCTTTCGTGTGGAATTCGTAAGATACACAATTTACTAAAATAACAGCCACATTTTTATAAAACTCGTCGCATCGCAGCGCCCGCCCACGGTATTACTTTGTCTCCGCTTGTGTTAAAAAGATGTGCTAACAATTTTTTTCTTTCCAGGAGGAACAAGGTACAAAAAGACGGTCAAGTGAAGAAGTTGACACAGAGTCTCCTCTAAAGAAACTCTGTATAGAAGTAGAGAAGACGTTTCCCCAACACGACACGATGATCAACGACTACATACAGACAGCCACGAAAAATAACGTAGACGAAATACAGAGGCATACGGAACAGCTCCTGTCAGAGATACAGACGTTAAGAGAACTCGCACAAAAGAAGGAACACGAGTGGAACAACATTCTACACCTCAAAAAAGTCAAAGAGGAAATCCTACTCAGACTTTTAAGACGAAAACAGGTCTTATCCTTCGAGAAATCTGCAGAAATCAACGGTGCCGAACGAGATCGAGATCCGTTCGACTATCTCAACCAAGCAAAAAACTTGGCGATAGATAAAAGTGACGAGATCTCAGGGCTGGCGCTCAAACAACCTGGCTCTACCCTCAATCCGATGATGCAGACGCCAATCATGCCCGTCACTTCTCACTATAACCCCATGACAGGGTTACCGCCGCCTTACGACAAAACCCACATGTCGATGCCAAAACCAGTATTTCCCCAACAAATGATGATGCCTGGACACTTAACTGGGTTCCCTAGAGACATGAACGGGCAGCTACCTTCGAGTTTCGGCCTTCCCATGGGCCGTCAAGGTCCTACCAAGGATGTAAAGTCGATAATAGCAGATTATAGGCAAAGGAATCCAGAAGTGACTCCCAGACGAGGTCGGCGAATGAAGTCTATACTGAATCCTAATATGATGAATGTGCCGCGGCCGATTGCACCGAAACTGGATGGTATGAGCAATTTGAACAGCCTTAACATGCTGTTTAATAATCTAGATATGGTAAGTATTTTTTATTATTTGATTTTAATGCAGCATATTACAGTAATTTAATGTTGTTATCAGTAGGAAATGAGTCATTAATAAGATAGGAGAACAATTTATCAACATGAACTATTTCTGTGTTTAAATCCGTTGCATTAAATGGGGCTCAATCTGAGATAACCCTTCCAGTTCCAAATATTCGGCTCAAACAATCAGCCAAATGAACAATCCCAAAATCGCAGTACAAGAATTATAAGAATCTTAATCTTTGTTTTGTCATAAAGTGAAGAAAAAAATAATTATGATGAATAATGATATGGTGTGATTCAAATAATTTTATTTACTCGAAAACGTGAAAAGAAATTCTGTATACCTAGGAGTTTTTTTTTTTTTTTGATGGGAAATCATCAAATGACCCCTCCCGCTCCGGGTGGAGCGGAAGGGAGTGTCAGACTCTTACTGACTAAAACCCATCCGTGTTCCTTCCTTAGCCCTTTATATTCCGGGGCAGCGGTAACCCTTTCGGACAATCCCGCTGCCCAAGAATCATCTCTTGCACGCTATTTTAAGTCTATTTTATTTGTGACTAGCAGCGCCCCGCTGTTTCACCCGTATAAGTTTCGATCCCGTGCGAATATCGGGATTAAAAGTATCCTATGTGTTAATCCTGTTTATAAACTATCTGTGTGCCAAATTTCATCCAAATCCGTTCAATAGTTTTTGCGTGAAAGAGTAACAAACATCTATCCATCATCCATCAATCCTCACAAACTTTCGCGCTTATAATATTAGTAGGATTAAGTAGGATAGTAGGATATATTAGTAGAATTACTAGCAGCGCCACGCGGTTTCACCCGCATAAGTTTCGATCCCGTGGGAATTTCGGGATAAAAAGTATCCTGTGTCAATCCGGGTTATAAATTATCTGTGTAAGTACCAAATTTCATCCAAATCCGTTCAGTAGTTTTTGCGTGAAAGAGTAACAAACATCCATCCTCACAAACTTTCGCATTTATAATATTAGTAGGATATAAGTAGGATTAGTAGGAAGTTGGATATTAGTAGGATAGTAGGATTTAGTTACATTTATCATCAATCAATCAATGAAAAACTGCTCGAGCATTTTGATACTTTGTGGACACTGACCCTTGTACACAGTGTAGGTAAGTATCTAAGAATCACGACCTTTTCATATAAAACCGTTTTTTTTTTTCTAAAACCTATCTATCTAACTACATCATCGCTCGAACCTAGCACAGTCTATCGTTAGAACTTACAGCCGAGTCAATAATCTAATTTGTAATTGTACTCCTTGACCTCAATTGTCAATGGCTGCCTGTGGCGTGGAACAGTACTGGCCCACATGTTATGGCGAATAGACGTTGATTGTGGGTAGTCGAGGGATGATGACGTCGTATGTTCATGCTTCACGGCTATATGCTATGATCGTGTAGGCAGGGTTCGAAGTAGAAACTGTGGGAATTGGTATAAAGAAAATAAATAGCGGGTACTTTTATGTAATTAATTAATGACTTCTTATGTAAGTTGTTTCGTGTCAATCAATGCTATTTCCATAAATTAAATTGAACAATCATTTTTGAACCGACAATAGCCCAAGGCTTAAGAGTCTGGCAATTGGAAGATCGTAAGTTCGAACCCTATTACTTGTTAAACTTCGAAAAAGGAATTATTACCTTAGAGTAGAATTATCAGCCTGCTGGACCCCCACCTAACTAATGGCATGACACCCTTTTTAAGGCGCTGCCCAAACGTAGGACACCGTAAAACACTTCGTTTTTTGTTGTACACTCAGGCGTATTGATAGCCAGTTTTTTTTGTGTATTGTCAATATTCAAAGAAAAAAAAAAACAAAAATAATTATTTAATAGTATCATGATAAAACAATCGTAAAAAAGAGGTCAAAAAATATTTTTTGTTGGAAGTATAGGTAATTCTCAAAATTTTGAGCGTAAACTAAAATATTTATGTAATAATAATAATAATAAAGGGAATTCAATCAATTAAAGAAAAAAGTACCTAAAAATTATTCCACTGAAACGTACATTTATTTTTTAAAGTTAATTAGAACTGCAATTTTTGTGGTCATTTGAATCGATTCAACTAACATCAAACGCATCGCTGTTTTGAACCTTACTTGTTGCCGCATTTAACCTAAAAAAAATCTTACCGCGCCTTACCTCGACGCTCTGCCTGTGGCCACTACCACATGCTGATACTCAATCGTAAATAAAACCTGTGTACCTTTCCAATAGACATTTATAAATTAAAACTGTTTACTGCGAAAGCGGCGCATCGTACCATAGAGTACTTATAGGACCGGGTCGGGTCATTGTCCTGCACGGAGTCTTGAGGCTATATTAATAAAGAAACAGTTGACGACCTATGCCCGTCCAAGCGTGCAATTTTACATGAAAAGGAGGTGATTTTCTTCCAACTGACGTTTATTGCGTAGAAATTATGGTTGGTACCTTGACGTGTCTAATCGATAAACATTTGAAAGAGATTTTTTTTTTGTTCCATACTTCTTATTCTACTTTATGTTTGTGGGACAGACACGGCCAAAGAACCTACAAGACAGAGGTTTGGGACGAGAAAGGTTGGCCTTTACCAGTGAGACACAAACACATTCTATTTTCTAACAAAAAATGGTCTTACTTTGCTACGGAATGGGTGCAAAATGAATGCTGCGCATATAGAAAGCATTTTTTGACGCTGTATAAATACCAACCGTCATTTTGCGGCGTTGATATTTACGACTAGCTCCTGGCCGTGATTTCCGTCCGCTTGGAATTCAACTATCCATGTATCCTATGACAATCGTAAATAGTGAAACTTTCTATCAGTGAAATAGTTTTTGTAATCGGATCAGTTCTTCCAGAGATTACCTCTTAGAAACAAACAGAAATGTTTAACTCTTTGTAAAGACGCCAGCACATCAAGCTACTCGAAACTGTAAAATTTTCCCAATCAACTTTGAACCTTATGCTCTAGTGATAAAGTTTCAAATCTATTACTTAAAGAAATTTGACAGAATGTAGCTTGATGTGCTGGCGTCTGTAGTTTCTGAGTTTATCTTGGAGATTACTGACATCAGTGAAGGAAAACAGTGAGGAAACCTGGACTATAAATAAGTCTGATATCACCAACCCGTCTTAAGCAAGCGTGGTGACCAATGCTCGTGCTTTCTTTGCTGAGAGGTACAACTAAAATCATATTAGTTTTTTTTCAACCCTTATTTTTAAAATCGTCTCCTCAAGTCCTTTAATTTGATAGATACCTTACTTATTGACGTCTATAATCCGTCATTTCGGTTTTATAAAACCAAAACCTAGGATTAACCGTAGCGTGAGCAAGGCGAATCGATAGTGATAGACTCCACATGTATTAAAATCCATCCATGATGAGGATTCGAAGGTTTAAAAACAAAGCTACATAAATATAGTCCTCCTTCACCGTATCCAGCGGGTCTAGCGACAGCTACCCGGACTAATTGTGATTCCTTTCGAGAGTTCTCTGACGACTTGCAAAACCATATTTGGTCTTGAAAACCCGGTCATATCGAGTACAGAAGAGCTGATCAGCATCATTATAATTGTATGAATATGAAGCGCTTCTTATCTAGGTCTTCAAGGCGATTTGTTTCAAAGCATTTGCCACCGACCAACGTAGATACATAGATACGCGTGAAAAACGTAACACTGTCTTTGGTGTCGCGGAGTCAGTTAAAAATACACAGTAGTGCAATAATTAATTGAAAATTAAGTACTTTTTCTACGAATCTACGACATAAAAAAGCTAAGATATCTATTAACCTTTACGACACGAATGTCTATAAGGTGAGTGACAGAGACACCTTGACCCAATATTATGTTGCGCTAGGATTCCAGCGGCCTTCAATCAGTCAACTAGTCGCTAGCTATTAAAATTGTTTATTCGACATATTTTAATAATGTAGAAAGTACTTGGGTGTGACTTGGAGAGTACTAGTTTCAACAAAACGTATTATCACGCCTACATACCCCGGCGGGTTAGGCAGAGGTGCACCTGTACACCCTCATTTCGCCAAGTTCCATGGAATAGGGGGCGAGCCTATTGCCATTAAGAAGGAAGAGCCGGGGTAGCCCGCAAAATTTAAATGTTCTTACGTTTTTTGAAGTTTGCAGTAATAAACATACAAACACACTCACAAACTCTCGCCTTTATAATATTTGCGTGATTAGCTACACATAGTTTTAGTTTTTTGTGCATTTTACAGTGTGATCACCATCTTTCTCTCGCCCTTATCCCAATTTGTTTGGGGTCGACGCAACATTTATTTTTGTTCCATACCTACTTCTTTATTAGTCTAGTTGTTCAACATACAAATGTCCAAATAATCTTTTTTTCTTTCTTACTTTAAAATAGTAACTAGCAGATTGTTACCGATAGAGTCCGAAAAGAATTCAAGACCTCTCAGTCGACGAACACATTGCTAGCCATTGGTCTATTGGTTTCTTTTTTTTAAATGTCGCAGCATCATGCTGAGATAGGAGCCTTTTGGCGTCGTATAGAACTTTCTGGTTTTTTTTTTGTTACGTTTTAAAAAATATAATTTGGTTTTTTTAGTTTTGACTGTGTTTAGTTTAGTTTAGTTTGTAATCTTCCTGTATGAGTCGCAATAAATAAATTTTCTTTCTTTCTTTCTTTTCTTTCTATTGCCCTTTTAGTGGGTGAAATGACGAGTCTTAAGTTACGGTGTCCTAGAAGAGCGTTTCCATCATATTTATAACGGACGTCATAAAAATCGGTAATTTTTCACCAGTATTTGATACTGAGGTGTCAAAAAACTTTTTTATTTGATGAATGTAACATTAGAGCAGCCGCCGCTATATTGTCAAATCACCACCACCGCTATATAGCGGTCACCACTATTCTAGGAAACCGTAGCCTAACAAAGTTTCTTACAAAAGCGGTTCTTAAATAGGAATTGGTCATGTCTTGCAACTGAATTGATTCATATTCAGTGTACTATATGATTGTTTAGAGGTGGTTCACATCACGATGTTCACCTTAGACATTTAGACGTATTGATTATTTATTATTCAAAGTTGCATTAAATTGCGAAACACATAAGTGCAGTACTGTGTTTTAAATTAAACTAGTTGTGCCCCCGACTTCGTTCGCGTGCATGTCGGAGAACAAATTGGATTTCATAGGCTTTAATTTTTTTGCGCGGAACCCTAATTGTTTTTCGTAAATAAAAGTAGCCTAAGTTACTTGTTATAACATCAGCTATAGCAAAATCAGTCCAGCCGTTTTAAAGATTTGCCAGAACAAACAAAGTCAAAGCATTTACTTCAAATAGGCACATAAAAGGCACTTTTGAACGTCAAAAATTACAATGAAACAGAATTGATTCTAGCCGCCCCTTCCAAAAGGTAGTTTTCGTATGGAGAAGAATGGGCAATAAACCACCTACAAAGAATCAACAGACAAAGATTTTTTTTTTTATATAAGTACCGTACTTATTTAATTTCATGAATGCATTTAGTAAGTACTTAGCTGTTATTTGACATTACAAACACACTTCATTTTTATTTATTGGTATAGATGTCGATTGTATAGATATGACATTTTGACCTCTATATGACGAAACTATAGTTCTTAGTTTGACCATTCTAAGCGACGATGAGTAATTTTCGTATTTTTCGTTATTTTTCTTGAATGCTCGCTCACACATTGCATTTAAAATAAAGACATTACACACATTTAGACACTTAGTAAGTTCGACCATATCTTGCGAGAAAAGGACAAAAATATTTGCGTTATGTATATGGATTATGTAAGGGGCAGTGGGCAGGGCACATTGGTCGCAGAACAGATGGACGATGGCGCCGAAAGGTTCTGGAGTGGCGACCGCGTACCGTACCGAAAGACTTAGCGTTGGAAGGCCTCCCACAAGGTGGACTGATGACCTTGTGAAGGCCACAGGAATCCAATGGATGCGTGAAGCACAGAACCGGTCGAAGTGGAGGTGCTTTGGAGAGGCCTTTGTCCAGCAGAAGACGTCTTTCAGCTGAATTAACGATGTGCCTGACTGATGTTACTTACCCGAATTTGAAATGCTTTAAAACCTTACCAGAATATCTTTAACTCTTATTTCAGAATCAAAAAGCGATGCTAGAACGCCTCCAACAAATCCAAGCTGGGGGTCTACCGAACGGGCTGTCATTCAAAGACGTGCTCGTCCAATTCGCCAACATGCAGCAAGCCAACTCAGGCCTCATACCAAACAGACCACCAGAAACCATCACCAACAGACCTGAACACCATATAAGACCTGAAGGAAGAAGGAGACAGGAGAGGAACCATGAGGATGCCCATGTTTCTGTCAAGCAAACGGAGAGACTGGCCTCCCCAAGCCCTAGGTTGCCACCTCCTCCGCCATATCCCGAAATATCCTTACTACCTGTCACCACAAGCCAAGAATCGACACAACAAAACTCCTTACTCCACGGCATCCTCACAAAGGTATTTATTTCTAAAAAACTTTTCATTTTTTTATGGCTTGTAGAACTACTCATATCCCAGCTTCCATTAATATTTTCTTTTTTTTGTATATGGCAATAATGCTTGCAAACTAGCTTGAAATGAGTGTTGCCAACCTTCCAGCAGGCGTTACCTGCGTCTCAGAGTTACTCCCCGACGTTGGCTAAACTCCTCATGTCGCCGGAAAGGAAACAGAGTGCGCCAACGTTACCAACTTTCGGTCAGGCCAAGGTACCACTAATGTACGACATTATAACAATTGGTGTGCTGATTGGCCTTGATCATTCCAAATTCAAAATTTAGTTTTTAAGTTATTTTATGGTTTTTAAAGAGTTGGAGCTGTGGTTTTTAGGGTTTTGGCACATTGGTTTTTGCTCTAGACTGGTTATCTATTGTAAGTTTTCCAAATTCGATACAAGTATTTGAAATAGTAAATGATAATGTGCCTTAAATGCACGCATTGGTGATCATAATGTGCCAAAATCTTAATAACTACCACTTAAATTATTAAGGGCAAGCCATACCATAATGTTCTTCATCTGTTTTTTGAAAACGTTTTTAGAACTCGATACTTATTTTATTTCACATGTGAAATTGCTCTTAATATTTTACAAATGAAGGCTCCAACTGTTTAATGTATTAATTTATTTGATTTGATTTTTGAGAGTCTGGCAATGCTCATTGAATAAATGCCACCTCATAATCATAAACCATAATATCAAATAAACATTAATATAATGAGCAATAAATATTTATCGAAAAAATCCTATATTCCTGTAGGCAAATATATATTTTGAACCCATATCAATTTAGATACATAGAAAAAAATATAATCATGTATTCTATCATAACAGAAATACATAAAAAGCAATATTTTATAGTAACTATACATCATAGGCTTTTTGGTCTAGCTTTTGGCATTAAAAAAAAAGCAGAAAAGATTTTAATGATATCCTAGTATTGTACAAGACAATGTACTTACTCTCTATATTATTATTTTTAATCTTTATTGGGTAATTGGCGTTTGCGAAAGCAATTGCATTGGCTGATTGACTATTCTCATTTGAACAGAAAGGCATCAGAAAGATTGGTATATATTATGGTGAGCAAGACAACATGACAAATACTATGTTTACAGTTATAGGCCGACCGCTTAACTGAGACGTTGCCTGAGGTAGCTGCGCGGTGCGGGAGGGGTGATAGTTGTCACAAGTTGACGAATCATTGAGCTCTCGCATCACGTCACCACACCCCTCCCGCACCGCGCTTCTACCTCAGGCAACCTTTCAGTTAAGCGGTCGGCCTATAGCTGAATCGTCGAACCGCTAAGCTCATTGCTTTGTTTTATGTCAAACACGACAAATGGTCAAATTTATAAGTCCCCATTCTGCCTAAATGAGTTTAGTCCCATAAGCTTTGGTTTCCTAAAAAAGCGGTGAACGAACACACAATAACGGCTATCCAAATACGATTTTTTTTTACACGTTAATGTCAAATAGTTGTCAAAATGGCAGATTTTCATGATTTTCGTTATAATATGACGAAACCGCTGTTCTAAGAAACTGTAGCTTATCGCAACCGGGCAGCGGCCGTCTGATTGGCTAAAACGACTGGCTGCGCTCAATATTGCCCAATGCGTGTGTTGTCTTATGTACTACGTACAAATAAATAATAATATGCATTGGCTTAGGGTGCACATTAATCATTGTATGTATTTCTATTGTAATACGGGGTATATTCAACTAACAGGGTATATAAGTCTTGCATTATAACGGCGAATTTCACCAAAAAAACTGAACGCGATCAGCACATTTAAACCGCGTTCAAGAGCTGTCAGTGTATATCTTTGTTGGAGAATATTAACACTCTTGAACGCGGTGTAGATGTGCTGGTCGCGTTCAGTTTCATTCGTGAAATTCGCCCTTAGTATTTTATTGGGTTTATGTCTACTTCAATGTACTGTCTAGTGTTCAGTAATCTGTGATCGTTATAAAGCAAGCATGGTATCGGTGCATCTTCAAAATAACTTATCAAAAGGGTTCAAAATGCATGACGCTGTAATACATAATGGGTTCTTTCAAAAGAGCATTACTTTTTTATCTTACTCGTCGACACGTGGTTTGTATTTTTCAAAATAGATATAGCTGTTATATTAAAATATGGATAGCAAACATCACCTCCAAAGTCCTTCATAACAGAGTCAGAAAAACCTATGTGCCCCTAAGCTTCTACATTTAAAAATCTCTTATACTTACTTCAAAATTTTTAATTATACAAAACTATATTAATAATATAATTATAATTAAACTTTAAAACTATGTAATTATTATTACCCCCATACAAAATCACTGACCCATGTCCCGGCTATCGTTTTAGAACTGTGGAGAGATCACGATAACGCCGGTACAGCCGACCCCGCCCCCAGAGCCACAGCCTGAGAAACCTGAAGAGGTGGTGCAACTGGTGAGTAGCCTTAAGAACATCTCTGACATGTCCCCTTATTGGATATAAATAAGCCTTAAAGCTTTAAGGGTATAAGCCTTTAAGTTTTTGTTATGATATGGCTTTTGGTGAAATAAGTTTTTTTTTTTTTATTGATAAACCCTCAGTCATGTTAGGTTAAACTTACTCCTCGAAAAATACATGGTTAATCTTCGAACGAGGATACACTAGATACAGTCTTACGAAAACAAAAAACCGTTGCGCAACCTGGCGGCGATTAATAGTACTGGAGGCCTACCATGATCTATTTAAAAACGATTCAAAAGCAAGACATTTCAGTTTAGGTCTTTCTGCATCGCTCACAGTCGTACCATGACGTCCAATACGCTCAGCGGCATTTGGATCGTTGAAAGTGAATGAGCGTTAAGAGCTCGTGGTAGGTATCCTGTACATCTATATTCTTATCTTGCTTCTGACCGCGACTTCGTCGGCCTGAAATTTCTTGTTCCCCCGACCCACCCCGTCGCACTTCGTTTTTAGCTTAGCGTTCTTTCGACTCTTTTACTTTTTGATCGGCTCCTTAGGGTCCTAGCATGATGTTAAATAGTTTATAAAACTACTATACTCAAGAATTGGGCTATCAAATGCAAAAAGATTTATCCAAAGATACAGAGAACAAAAAAAAAAACTAATTCTTTAGCTTTATGGTTAGGGCGGTTTCGCACTACGTCCGATCCAAATCCGATCCGAATCCGAGAAATGCCGGTCCGAAGGGACCGTAGTCTTATTTGTATGAGGGGTTGCGCACTAGATCCGAACTCTATCCGTCCGAATTTAGAACATTTCCAATTCGGATTGAAGTCGGATCTTTAATTCTGATTCGGATCGGATGTAGTCCGAAACCGCTCCTGGTATAGATGTCGCAGATGGATTGTAGCATCCGCTGTTTTACAAAACATCTCCATTATGTAAAACAACTGAACAACCACGCACCACGCTTCCGCTGCATACAAAAAGATAAAAAAAAACCTACCAAACCCTTATCAACCTTAGTACTCAAACATACAGCTGAATATTGTATGCGATATACTAATGCTTAGGACTGTAAATGTAAAAACAAATTCGCTTGAAGATTGAAAAATTTTTTTTTTTTTATAAAATCAAACTTAAAATTTAAGTAAGTAAGGTTTAAAATATATTTTGTGTAAATAAATGGCTGTTTATGAGGCGGTAACCCTGAATCTAGTGTATTCTCGATCGTAGGGGTAAGTGTATATCGTTACTTATGACTTAGTTGTTGACGTAAATCGATCGATATAAAACGAAAGTGTCCATACTATGCTATGTAATCTTATAAATTCGAAAGTGTATCCAAAACCGCAGCCTGAGAAAACTGAAGCGGTCCTGCAGGTGGTGGGTAGCCTTGAGAAATAGTAATGCATGAATAAATACTTGAAAGGTATTCTCAAGGTAACTCACCGCCTGCAAAACCGCTTCACTTAAAACTATTGATTTAAAGGGATGTAGCCGTACTATGTAACGTTACAAAATTTGCGAATGTCTCTCTCTGTCATTCTAGGTATTCCGTTTTAAGGGGTGGAGAGACTGATTTAGTTTGTTTGGGAAATTCTGAAATATATGCGGCACACCATTTTCCATTGCCAAAAACTCAAACCAATCCCCACCTTTTTCCAGGACGACGAAGAAAGTCCAGCCTCCGAGGGCGAAGCATCGGCGTCACCTTCCGGGTCCGGCTCGGGCCGGCTCGTGATCGACGAGGGCGGGACCGAAGCCCCGGCAGAGGGCGCCACCGAGCAAGCAGACAACAACGACGACGCGCCGCTGTGTCAGGGCTGCAGGCGGAGAGACGCGCAGTTCGTGTGCGCGGGCTGCGCCAACCAGTGGTACTGCAGCCGCGACTGTCAGGTGAGAGCGGCAACGTGGCGCGAGGTGTGGCAACGTTGTGCTGTCTCAGAGCGGGGAGACAGTACAACCAACTGGTCCAATATTAGACCAGAAGGCTAATTCCCGTAATTCAAAACGTTCAAAATCTAGTCGCAATCTCACATCAGCGACAATCAATGTCAAAAACTTGTCATAAATGTATTGAAATTAGAGTATTTTTGACAGATTGAGACAGAGATCGGACTGAACGTTCTTAACGTTACGAGAATTGATCCTCTGTTCTTGGCCCAAAAACTGACCAACATTTCTTCTTCAATCAGTCTCTCATTACTGATGATCGTTGTCACTGGACCCTTTTAAGCGGACAATCTGCCTCCAACTCCGGTCTGAAGTAGCCATCAGCACATCACCACCTGCTAAATTTGCTTGAGGACGTAGCTTCTTTTACTTGGTCAGACCATCGTGTTGGGGAACGGCCTCGTGCTCTCTTACCTTCGGTGTTGCCAACAATGACCAACTTTTCAAGGCTGCTATCTCCCCTTCGCATTATGTGGCCGAAATATGTCAAAATACGCTCGACAAACTGTAGACAATCCCGTCTTGATTTCGAGTTGGGAAAGGACAGAAATATTTGTGCACTTGGCTCTCCATGGTATTCAGAGCATCCACTGCCAGCACCACATTTCGAATGCGTTAAACCAGATATTTAAATATCTACAACTTTCAAGAATCGATTGCAAAATTATCTAATAGAAAGGCCAAACCAATAAACCAGTACTCTAATGCCAAAATGAAAGTTTGTATGTAACATTTAAAAACTTTTGACTACGTTGTACGTGTATATTTTATGTCTTTTTTTTCTATTTTATTTGTAATGTGCGTTTTGTATACACAGAATAAACAATTTTTCTTTATTTCTAATTTCTTTTTTATTCTATTTCAGGTGGCCGCATGGGACGATCACTCAGAGATGTGTTCGGGCTAACTGCGACAAGTATAGTTGTAATTATATACAGTATAACGCACGCCCACTATATCGTATATAAATATAAAGTCTGGGAAATTAATTGTTCATCAAATTAACTAACCAACATATTTCGCCCATCTACACTAGTACAAGCATGGTTTAGCGCTCGTATGACGTTGACAAGGGGGCGCTGTAGGTAAAAATTTGCGATAGTTTTGAAAAGTCAATATGGCGACGTTAGTTCCGATTTTGGGCACGCGCCAGAAGAAACTCGTAGCGCCAGCGTCATATTCAAATCACAACTGTAATTCATTGACAGTTGTATAAAATAGCAATTTTACGGTAAATCGATGTACCTAGTGTGTCAGTTTGATAGACAAATAATTTCTCTGATTATACATTAGTATAGTTGTATTATACAGTGTAACGCGGCGCTTGCGAGTCTCAAACTTAAATAGACATCTGCCTTAAATCGAATAGTGCTTATATGTGAATCTCTTGTTAATCGTGTCTATGGGAAGGTGCGGTCGTTTTAGTGAAGAAAGTTCAATAAACAAATAATGTTGGGTATAAACTTTTTTGTACAATTTCAATGAAATTTTCGTACAAACGAAAAACCTCCTTAAGGATGTGTGACTGAATATTTTTAGCCACTGATGCAATGAGCAATAGTCATAATTTAATAGTTCAGTTCAGTTCTCTCCTCACTTCGAGAGGGAGTGGGCCGTAATCCTCCACGCGGGCCCAGTGCGGGTTGGTAGATGTCACGTCTTCGAATTTTTTGGTTCTAGGACATGCCGGCTTCCTCACGATGTTTTTCTTCACCGTTTTGAGAGTAGTGGTGATGAAATAATTTACACAAAGTAAAGCGCCTGTCTGGGTTCGAACCTACGAACTACAACTCGTAAGTCGCGGCCGTACCCACTGCACCACCACTGTTCTAATCGTTATGAACCCAATTGATAAATATTTCATCATGAAATAGTCATTCAATATGGTTTTATGAACAGAGTTGTATTGATGATTTTTAACAGACTTCAAAAAAAGGAGGAGGTTCTCAATTCGTCGGAACCTTTTTTTTTTAATGTATGTTCCCCGATTTCTCGAAGATGCCTTGACCGATTTGGAAAAATTTTCTTTTGTTTGAAAGGGTATACTTCCCAAGTGGTTCCATGATCATCAGGTCAGGATCTGATGATGGGATCCCAGTGAAATCGAGGGAAACCCTCAAATTTTATTGGAAAACCTATAGCGATTTGGATATTTTTTAGAGTAACTTGAGCATTTGCTTTCGGACATCATCATTTGGTAAAGTGGAGCTGATGATGAAGACCACAGACGGCGCTAGGAACTACTTAATGATAAATATTTCACGGATTGCGACTCGATTACTTTAATATGGTTGCTAAGCAATTTATGCTCGTCATAATCCTTATGGTGAGTGGTTGTTGAGGAGTTCTCCTGGTAAGAACCAGGACAACTCCTCAACAATTAACGTCCCAGCATCGGGAAAAGCAATATTTTGTAAAAGGTGATGAGCAGTTGACGTTAGGCTATTGTAACTTTGATAAATTACAAACTCTCTCACTAAAAATTGAAAAATAAAAACTTTTTTACAAAAAAAAACAACCGACTTCCAAAAAAAACTACAAAGTGATAAATAACTTTAATTTCGGAAGTCGGTGTCGTTGGTTCTGCATTTTCGTTTATTGACACCGACTTCCGAAATTAAAGTTTTTTAATGACTATAATTCTGTAAATACATACTTGTTACGCTCGCGAATCATAGTTTGTTCAACATACAACCTGACGGCTGACTCTGACCTTCAAATTGCAAAAAAACGTAAGGAAATTTTAATTTCGAGGTCTACGTTGACGCTTCCCCCTTAACTTTTTTGATCTTCTATCAAATCAACTTTATTTAACCGGTGTAATATTTGATTTTATACCGCCATTTTATAAAAAAATCAGTTAAATTATTTATTGAACTATCATTTCCCAAGAAAATCTAAAATAATTTGTCTAAGGCAGCAAAGACGATCGCACCGAAATTGTAAAGTTCCCGAGGTTTATTTCATTTATTGATGTTACACAAGTCGTGTGTAGACAATGAGGCATCTCATGTAAAAATAAACTAATCCTTCTCGACTTTAAATATTCTAATAAAGTTGTTCAGTAATGTTTAATTCAGTAACCTACCCAGTGATTTTGTAATCAATAACTGAATAATTCTTAGTCAAAACATAATAAGCCTATAATGTTCCAACTGCTGGGACACAGGCCTCCTCTATGTGAGAGAGAGTGGGCCGTAATCCACTACGCTGGCCCAGTGTGGGTTGGTGGAGTCTTAGTCAAAAGTAAAGTATTTAAACATCGAAATTCAATCCTATGAAATCTTAAATAAAATGTCGGACTACTTAATTGATAAATTATTATTATTTACAAAATACCTACAGTGCGGCCGTCGAGAAGTGCGACCTCGCATTGTATAGGTTTTTCGTACAATCAGAAGTCAGCTTATACTGGTTACGTATAGCTTGATGTGTAGCCATGTGTATGTGTTTTGCGAATTTGATCTGTATAAGTTACTAGAATTGTTGCATTGACAGGTGTCAGGAACGCATTCTCACGTCTGTTAAGCATTTGATTAAATTCTTTTTTACTAACTTTTCATACAAAAAAAAAAACTACTTATCCTTTTTCCTAAGCTTGCAGTCTAGCCGGATGCAGATTAATACTAGTATTTTACATAGAGCGACTGCTTATCTCACCTCCACAACCCAGTTATTGGGTAATACGATGTCCCTTGGTAAGACTGGTTGTCTGACTTTCAAGCTTCTGAATGCCCGTAACGACTATCACAAATCTACGAATGACAGCAGGGTCCAACGGCTTAACGTGCTTTCCGAGACACAAAGGGGTCTCGATATGTAATGGATGGTTACCCATCAACAAACCGGCCGTTTCAAGCGTAGCTTAACCGCGAAGCTTACCCGTGCGACGCGACGGTTATTATTTAACCACGAGCACAAATGGCTGATCTATACATCCTACTAATATTATAAATGTAAAAGTTGGTAAAGATGTTTGGATGTTTGTTACTCAGTCACGCAAAAATTACTGAACGGTTTTGGATGAAATTTGGTACACACGGCTACACATCAAGCTATACGTAACCAGTATAAGCTGACCTCGCATTGTATAGGTTTTTTGTACAATCAGAAGTCAGCTTATACTGGTTATGTATAGCTTGATGTGTAGCCGTGTGTACACAGATAGTTTATAACCAAGACACAGGATACTTTTTATCCCGTTATTCCCACGGGATCAAAACTAACGTGGGTGAAACTGCAGGGCGCTGCTTGTAAAATAAAATCGTAGCTAAGTCAAAACTATAATCATTAGCATTTTTGGAAAAAAAAAATGTTACGAGTTCTTAAACGATTGATTAAACATTACTGTACAACATGTATGTATAGTGCCCTAAAAAGATATTCCTAGTAGAAAGGCCGTATTAGCTGTGTCATAAGCCTAATATTCGTTTGATATCTAGAATTAGTGTAGGATATACATATTTATGATTTCAATCACTACCTATAAATTATTCCTTCTTTTTGGGAGTACGGAATGGCTGTGGTAGGAAAAAAAGCAATGGCTGACACTGATGACGTCATTTGACAGGCCGCCATTTTCTTTTTGTGTTACCAGTCTCTATAATTTTTGGTGAATGGTATAAATGTTTTTTTTTTCTTTTACTTTAAAATGATTTTTGCGGCTTTTATTTGAAGACGTCACATGTCATGCCGCTACTTGTGTTTCTTAATTTAAGTGCTAAATTTACCACTATTATATAGTGCATAAGGTGCACCTTTGTGTATTTATTTTGTTCCTATGGTTATATTATGGAAAGCAATGAATGTTTGACTTTATTTGGTATCCAATCTTTTTGACCAACACTTGTGCAAAAAAGCATAATAAATTGACTGATTTTTCAAAACTATAGAAATCTAGAGCAAAAATACACAGATATAGATACACCTAGATAACTCAAGTATCACGATCTGTATGAAAACCAAGCGTACCATTATTTGACTACCTACTATGACGTCACAAGCACTATTTAATGATCGGAACATCTAGTCCCACCCCCGGGGCTTAGCGCCAGCACTCACGTTCACCCAGCCAGCAGCACACAGCACTGAGCGCTAACGTGGCGGCTTACGATTTTTGTACGTAGCTGGGCACGCGAAGTAGTTGCTCTTGCGTTATCTAGGTGTATCTATATCTGTGCAAAAATACGTTTCTTGTGTTAGCTACTGAGCTAAACTTGTTTATTTATTATTTTGTATACGGTGGTATTATAATAGGACATTGCTGTTTTTTGTAACTGTCCAGGGCATTTTTTTTAGGAATGGTGGACAAAGATTGTGCAAAATGTAAATACCGATTTAAAAAAAAAAAAACATCCATTGATACAATATCTTTTGCCAAGTGAAGGACTAGACACACTTGCGCGAATTATTTCGCATCGCAGTCGTTATCAAAAGCACGTAGATTTAAGTGCTTCTGTTTTTGCTATTTCGTGTCTCAATTGTTTTAAAATGCAAGAATTTAAGTTTTATTAAAATGCGAAGCAATTCGCATAGTCGTGTCTATCTATTAATATTATTGAACAACTTCTGTCTCGTTTTACTTGTAAAAAGTAGCAAACAACGCCTTTAATAAATTAATTATTGTTTATGAAAGTTTTCAGCCAATCACGTACACCCAATAAAAACCCTAAAAATTAGGCTATTCCTTAAAACGCTATGTATAGAAGACAGTGTTAGATATATTCATTATTTATGAGTGAATTATGGATATGTGCGTTCTGAATTATGCCAGAACTTCGAGAAAAACTAAGGGTGGTTGCATAGTTATCGAATCAGCCAATATTTTTTTTTTTTAATTTATTGACGTTAAACAATCTCAGTGTGTAGGATTGTTGGTGAATTCTGTATAGGCTTTAACTTAATATATATCTTTGTATATAAATCCAATCGCTTTCGTTTTCGGGCGTTTCCGTGTACTATGAACTGTCGAACTTGGTCGACAGTGTTGTGAATTAAAATTTTTGTAACTGTCACAATTTTTTTCTTTTTTTCTTTTGCTCATTTGTTTTTTTTTTTCATGTATTGAATGGTATAATTCAGAACACATCGTGCCTGAAGTGTGTATTATATAAAATATAAAGCGAAATATTATAAGTTAGCAAATAGATCGTAACGTTAATGTAATTATGTGAAAAAATGGTTCTTTTTGTCTTATTTAAATCAGAAATAGAAATCAAATTATTTTGTAATAAGGATGTATTTGACTGTGTGAAATCTGTGTTCCTTTTTTTATTATTTGAGCCGACGATCAAACATTTTTGAAATTCAACTAGAAATTGTCCATTATATTCAAATCACAACTGTCATTCTTTATCAATTGTTAGTAATGGCTTTAATACGGCAAATTGACGTAGTGTGTCAATCTGCTGAATTCTGATTTTCCCTGACTGTACCTGTACACAATTCTTCGTTATCCAGTATATTTTTGGCCATTGACATCGATCAAAATTTTTGAAGTGAAACTTCTCAGGCGGCGATGCGATAATTGAACTAGAATTGAGAGTGAAATTTCAAGCACGCGTTACGTTTAGGTACATTGTTTCGTTACATGAAAGAGAAGAAAGATGTTACTCTGAATCTAACACTAAATCCCTCTTATTATTTAATTTGTAGAAGTACTTCTATAACGTGTAGGTACGATGCTGCACGCGCAACTTTCACACAGTCCGGTACGTAATAAAGATGAAAAAAATAAATAATAAGGGTTTATTTTCTACAATAATGAACATTAATCGAGTATTATATTGTAATATAAAGAAGCGTTCTAATTTTCTACACTATGTGCAGTGCCAAAATATATCCTTTTGGGTAAAGTTGGTAATATTGAAAATTGTTGAAAATGCCCGGGCAATGTTAGCACTTGCGTAGATGTCTGGTCAATTATAGATGTGACGGACACACAGGCTTGCTTTTTGTGCCTTGCTGTACATTTAACGTCATTAAGGGGTTTGAAGAACAGTTGGTAGTGCTCAAAACGCCTTAATTTTAATATCCAATTGTTTGCCCATAAAATAATGTAGTCAGAACGAAAAAGATTTTCAGATCGTATTTTCGTTAGTGCCCGGGCAAAGTTGACAGAACATTATCAACTTTACCCATTTATAACTAGTTTATTTTCAATCAAACCTGAGTTTTTCATTTATTTACAGTTTATTTTTATCTTTAGGTCTCAAAATGAAATAGTTGAAAAAAAAAACACCTTCTGGAGGGAATTATTTTTTGTTCACTTTATTTTACCGAATCATCAGTAAATATGGGCATCTAGTGTTCAAATACTTTCTTAAACTGTGGCGTTAAGAAAATCTTCAATATTTTACTCCAATCCTCGCATTAACTTTGTTTCAAGGGTGCTACCCGCCTTATAATAATTTATAATAATAAAAAAGAAAAAAAGAATTTTTTTGACTATCGAAAAACGTGCTATTATACTAGAAGAAGTAAGTTCTTTTTCGGTTGTCGCAAAAAGTAAAGACCCGTATTGCGATACATATAGCCCGATATATGGGCTTGACCTTTGAACGGCTTATAATTTACGAATATAATGCCCGTTTACACTTACACTAAATGAAAGCACGCTGTTGGATTTTAAACGATCGGTTCAGCCTCGAGAGTTGAAAATCCAACAGTGCCATAATATGTCGTCTAGTATAAGTGAAAACGGTCATGTAGTAACTTATTTAGGGCATAATAGTAGGCTTCATTCACTTGCACTACATGCTTCTGAATAGTTTGAGCATTGGATCACTTTTACAGTCTTACATTTTTGCCTCATCTGTGTGGTTTTGTATTTTTTGGCTACAATAAAATCATAATTTCCATTAGATGAAATGACTTTTAAAAAACATTTTGTGTGTGTATTTTGCGGCGACACGAAACTATTAGTTTTAACGACTTGTGCGGCCACCTTGACCGCACAAGTCGTTAAAACTAATAGTTTCGTGTTACATGTGTCCGGTCAGTCTTACGGGTGCTACAAACTTGTTCGGTCGGCACATACGATTCGGGAGTATTTTTTGAACAACAAAGCCGACCCGAAGCAATTACTACACGTGCAGCAATTATTATTCGGCTCGTGCCGATCGGCATCTACCCTCGCCGGATTATGTTCGAGTCGGCTTGTCACAATTCGAGTTAAGCCGAGCGGCACCCTAGTTGCGCGACGCACTTTCAGTCACAATCTGAATGATTTTAAAGGATTTTACTAATCCATTACTTCATAATTATGTTTGAAAAATTTGTCTGCTCAATAACTTATTAATCCAATGAATGTTGTTGAACTATTAAAATGAAAGTCATTGCTGCTGTTAGTGTGTTACACAATGACCTCGCTGCCGCTGGTTACCCCCGAAAACTTTACTACATATTATATTAGCGGCTGTGCCGAATCATGCCGACCCGAACAAGTGTATTCACGGAAAGTTCACCTGTTCAATTTTTCCTCTCCATGTCTAGATAGGCTTCAGTAAAGTTTAGTTGAAACGCCACAGTGTCACACAATGTCCTTCACATCGACTCGTATGCTCGTGTCTGTAAGGCTAGTCACGTTTTTTGTTACCTTATATAACTGTTTATGTATTTTGTAACTTATGTGTTATATAAGAATAAATCACTACTGTATTTCATTTTGGTGTTTTTTTTATTTGAATTTTTCTTGCAATCATCAATCGTCATCCTGCCTAGCCCTTTCTACTACAACTATGTTGGGGTCGGCTTTCAGTCTAAACAGATAGATGCAGAATGCAGCTGAATACCAGTATTTTATATAGAGCGACTGCTTATCGATATCTAAAAATGATAAAACAAAAAACAAAATTGATTTAATAATAATTTTTTGGGGTCAGCGACATAATATCGATAAAAAAATCAGTTTTTATTTTTGTGTTTAAACACATTCTTCACGTAGGTACTTACGGTACTTACTTATCTAAATAATAAAAAAATCACAACCATCACCTTTACACACTGAATGCGAACAAACATTTGCGTGGGCATTCCCCAAAGGTATGGGAAAATTCATTAAAAAAAAAACCCCTTGAAGCAATTCTTGTCTAACCGAGTTGAAACTGTTGTTGTTGAATGAATTTAAAGGTGACTGCGATTTTAAGTAATGATTTTATTTTACAATTTGATTTTATATATTTCAGATAAATAAAATATAAGTCTGAAATCGCCAATCTATCTTGAACAAGCGTGGTGATCAATGTTCCTTCGCTGTAGACTGTATGAGAAGAGGCTTTTGCCTTGCAGTGGGCCAGTAAGCCCAGGTGCGCACGGGCATGTTTTTTCGGGCACTGGATTTTCGGCGCTCTGTTTATCACCGAGAGTTGAAAACCCATCAGTTTTTTTTGTGACGCACCTGATATGCTCTTTTGGATTCTCAACTCTCGGCTCAACACCGATAGTCGAAAATCCAGTGCAACTGGGCTTATAGCCTGGTAATGGTGGTTTTACTTTTAGAGTTTCCTTAAAAGTAAAAAAAAGATTTATAAAAATAATAAATTTTAATGAGTCGTCGTATTACATGTAAATAACATTATAACATGAAAAATTACATTTATGTACTTACACATGTATCCAAAACACTAAATATAAAATAAACATCAATAAATGGAAGTTTAAAATGAACATAATGTAGGTTTTTCTTACATAAAACGTACTTAAAAAATATAGATATATTTGACAATTTAAAAACAATCTAATTACAAATATATTTTATAGCACTCTGTGACTTAAACTCGCACTTAAGTCACGCTTATCTGTGACTTAAGTATTCCATTTTTACACAGAAAAGCGTAACTTAAAGTCCGGGTTTAGGTCACAGAGTGTTATAAATAGTATACGATACGTGTGGACGAAATGTATTATTTTTCACCACATAAATTAAACATGAACTAAGTTAAACATGACGACAACAGCAAGTGGTGATAATCTCTTAAAAATAACGATTAATATGAAATAATAGCTAGTATTATGCATTGATTACAAAGTAACAACTATAAAATATACAAGAAATAAGGCACAAAAGAATCCTGACTAGTTTTGGCGTGTTCAAGACAGGGCGAGATCCACAGACGCACTTTGACTTTGGTAACTAAGCGTGACATACGAATGTGAACCTTATTCTTATGCAATTAACGTTCATATTCGCGTTTCTTACGAATATGATCATTAAGGATATACGAATAAAGTTCACATTTGAATAGAGACGCTTTCTTTACTTTTCTAAGTGTTTCATTCAAACCTTTACGAATAATGTTCATATTTTCGTCTAAGATGCAAGGCTAGACAAAGTGCAGTCCGCCCTTAGGTATATTAATCAGACGCGCGCCTGTTGCAGAAATGGGATTTTGACAAAACAGGAGACTCACTCCACGCTTATGTTTTTGCAATAAAGCTACAAGGTGCAAACAAACGTTTTGGAGCTGCCATCACATTAGATTCAGTGGTGTAAATATTCAGACACCTTCGTGGTAAGTTACTACGAAGTTGAC
The DNA here is from genome assembly GCA_963669345.1 of Gortyna flavago. Classification (NCBI taxonomy): domain Eukaryota; kingdom Metazoa; phylum Arthropoda; class Insecta; order Lepidoptera; family Noctuidae; genus Gortyna; species Gortyna flavago. The sequence goes on from OY770139.1 coordinate 2,635,774, forward strand.
TGAATATTTCTACATAATAGCATTACTTACACCAATATTATACAACTGTATGAATTGAAAGTCTGAACACGCCTTAATAATTAACAAAAAAAAAATTGAAGCTGACGAGATAATATTTGGGTAATAATAAAAATAACCGGAAAATGCTGACTATAGCCCGCCAAAGTCTATACTTACATTAAACGTAAAAATACATTCAACAAATGTACAGATTATTTTACAAAACGCGACTAGACACCACTAGATGTATAATTCCAGAAATTCTTTCAAGTTTTGAATATTTTTTTAATATCTGCTCAGTACTTTGATGTCATAATGTTATTAAGTAAGTAAATCAAACACGATCGGTGGGTTTTTAATTTTAAATTATACGTGCTGTTGTAAAATTTATGGGACAATTTTGAACTTTTTTTTAGTAAAAACTTATTTTTATGAAAATAATTAGAAATTCTCCTGAGGCAATTTAAGAACTTCGTTTGTTTTAGTTGCATGAAAATTATTACGATTAAACGGATTTTCAAATAGGTTTGCATTTTTGAATGAACTAAAACAACAAACAGAATTAAAATCTGCGTCCAACTATGAGAAAATGAGCTTTAAAATTAACCTTTTTTTTTCAACTGCATCGCACTAAGTATTTTTCTTTGGTTTTCTTTTTTTTTACAACAGAATTACACTTGTATACATGTTATACATTAGAATAAAAATATTTAGCACCTTTACGGATTGACCGGTCAATATGTACAGACGCCAGCACATCAAGCTACTACAATCTGTCAAATTTCTTTAATAGATTTTCAACTTTATCGCTAGTTATAGCTTCAAAGTTGATTGGAAAAATTTGTCAGTTTCGGGTAGCTTGATGTGCTGTGGCGTCTGTACATTTAGTAAAATATAAAAAAAAAACATTTATCAACATGTTAAAACTACGTAGATTGAGCAGTTTTGAACTTGTAAAACTAAGGTATGACGCACACAGGCATAACATAGCATCACGCTTGTATCCCCCGAAAGGTTAGACAGAGGTGCACTTACTATAAGTACACCTCTGTCTACACCCACATTTCGTCAGTCACGACACGTCCCATGTAATCAGAGATAAGCCTATTGTCATCAATCGGGCATAAATCCAGACAACGTGCTGCTACTGAGAAATTTCAGATGGAAAACTAACACTTCACCCGACCCGGGAATTGAACCCAGAACGTCATGCTCCGTAGTAGTTCTAGCGGCCACTAGACCAGCGAAGCAGCTACAATGGCTATTTATGATGAAAATGCGCGCTTAACTTTAAGTATAGTAAAATGGTATTATACAATCTTCAGCATAAAGTATAGCCCAGGTTTACACGGGCGTTATTTTATCGTTGTGATTTTTTTTGCGCGCACTGGATTTTCAATTCTCGTTATTGAGCCGAGCAGTGAGAATCCAACGCATCCCAGCGCGTCAAGTAAGCACACTGTTGGATTTTAAACTCTCTGCGTTGAACAGAGCGTTGAAAAGCAAGTGCGCGAACAAAAATACCGCGATAATGTCCGCGCGACCTGGGCTTACATTGTAGTCTACAAATAGAAAATCTAGCTCTCTAAATAGTAAGTCGGATAGCATTTTATACGAAAGTGTATGTATGGCTATTCAAAGAATATAAATTCCTAACTATAAAGATTAAAAATTGCATATTTTTATAGAAATATATCTTTTACGTTCCTAGGATCGATACTTTGCTCAAGTAAGAAGAAAATCGATCTTATACAATTATACATTACAAAAAATACAACAAACTTTTATACATACCTAAATATGTACTTACTTAATCCCTATAGCAATGCACTCAATTATTTGTAATTTTAATAAAGTGTAAAAGATTTAAAAATTGACATTGATTTACACATGAATTACAAAATATAATTATATGGTATGTAGTATATTATAATAAAGAGATACCCTTATTAACACAACTTCGTTGTTTTCTTAGTCTATTTACTTACAGTATAATCCTCTTTTAAATCTTCAATACTATTTCATTCAATTATTTTTCGTTGACCCCTTCTGCTCCTGAGGGGTAATTGCGTAACACACTATCAGTAGCAATGGGTTTAATTTTGACAGTTCAAGAACATTCACTGCGTTATTTACGTTGTTCAGCTGACACATTCTTCCAACACATGAAGCAATGGATTAGCAACATCCTTCAAAATTATTCAGATTATGGTTGAAGTGTATTATGCAATTAGGGTGCTGCTCCTGAGTTCAGAAATCTAAACCTGCAGTGAAGTTATGTGATTGGTTATGGGCTTAGTAAACCGCTAAAATTAGATTTGATAGCAGATTTTGTAAGGCAAACATTCAAGGTTTCAGAAGAATTTAGATCATAGGGCAAGATACACAGAATGCATTTTGACTTTACGCTTGGGTACTTCACTTGAGAGTTCCCTAGAAGAGCGGTGACCGCGACATGCGGCCGTAATGTCCAAATACAGAGCATTTTTTACTCCAACAGTTAAAACCCGCACCACCGGAACGCTCGATCGCTAATACCGCAAAGTACCACCGTGCGTGGCCGGTTTTAGCTGTTAATGTCAAAAACGGGTGAAAATGACAGATGTTCATGACGTCCGTTATAAATATGACAGAAACGCTCTTCCGAACCATAGCTGCAAACTAAGTAAAACAGGTACCTACCCTAAGTGTTTCAATCGAATATGAACATTAAAGTTTTACAAATAATGTTCAAATTCGAATGCGACGCTCACTTCTAAGTAAAGTGCGGTTTGTGAATCATGCCCATGGTCAGAACTTATAAAATTCTTCTATTATAGATTCCTTCTTGTCGCCCAATATTGATAAAAATAAAACTACCACTGAGACTATTTTAGAAGAAAATTGGATAACTGTTTTAAAATACATTATAAGGTATTTCTTTTTGGCACTTAACAGGCGGGCCATTGTAATATTAGTTAGATGCACTAATACTCGTGCGTTTCTTTTACATATTTGTGCAAAGTATTGAACGTACCACTATTCTGTCACATGGTAAATGAACCAACAATATCCAGATATAATATAATATAACAACAAAACATGATTTAGATGATTTAGAGATTTAGAACACAGTATTCATATAAAAAATCCATTACGATATAGTTATTATATATCCCATATTAAAAGAAATGAAGACCTCCTTAGAGCTGTTGAAAAGTGCAGCCAAGTTTGTAACCCACCCAAAAAACCCGCTTTTCCGTGTCTTATTTCAACTACAAAAAATAAGTTATAAATAACTCTTCCCTTTCTATGAAAAAGCTATCGTACAAACCCTAAAACATTTCCATTTCAAACGCCCATACAGTAAAAGCTTGCGGATCAATAGCTCCGTCTCGCTCATTTGACAATAAACACGACGTTGCTGTCTCTTTCCAGCTGTTCTTCAATCTGCAAGGCGGACAAGCCACTCTGACAGCACAGCTCGTCGAGGCAAACCAAGCCGTTGTACGTGCGCACGAGGGGCTGACTGTGGTCGCTTATAATTGACGCTGTGTCGTCGTTGTGTAGCGTTATTGGGAACTGGAAAATAAACATACTTTTTAATTTTTCTCATCATCATATTATAACAGGCACTGGTTTATAAAATGTACAATCATGAATAGAGGTGTCTACGTCACATGACATCGTCGTCGTAGGACATGTGCATTTATAAGCCAGTAAAGTCAAGATCATAAGCATAATCAGCCTATAATATTCCCACTGCTGGGACACAGGCCTGCTCTCGGTGAGAGGGAGTGGGCCATAATCCACCACGCGGGCCCAGTGCGGGTTGGTAGATGTCACATGTTTTCGATTTTTTTGGTTCTAGGACATGCCGGTTTTCTCACAATGTTTTCCTTCACAATTTTGAGAGCAGTGGTGATGAAATTAAAAACACAAACTTACTTTTCTGGGATCGAACTCACTACCTATAACTTAAAAGTCGGGGCCGATACCACTGCTCTAAAAGTCAAGATACATGCTTAATATCAATTTTAAATTGTAAGTAGGAAATATAGATTTCTTAAAAGTCTACTTGTATTAAAAAGATTAAGATTGTCAGTGACAGGTGTCTAAAATTCTGATCTATAGTCGGACTTTTAATTAGCTGCAGTAAAATGACAGCTTATGACTGTTTTACTTAAATGACTGAAATTGGCGTCTTTTTGTTTTTTCGCGGCCATCAACCAAATCTTATTTTTCTAGTAGGTACAGAATAGTGTACCTAACAAAAGAAACTTATTTGAGATGTATATCTCTAAACGCAGTCCGAAATGAGTTAATAAGAAGTGTCATTTTACTGCAGCTAATTAAAAGTCAGAGTATAGAAAGTTCAGCAGCTCTGCTGGTGTTATGTACGGGCTATTTTCTCGAACAGCTAAGATCCAAGATTAGGTACTCGTAATATACGAAACTCTGCTCACCTTATAGACCCTTCTAATAAGCCCCTCAAGTACTCCGAACAGCACCAGTTTCCTCTCGTTGATGGCCAGGTCCTGAGGCTTCATTCGTCTGCAGAGATCTCTGATGGTACTGCCGTAAGACATGCCCGCGTACATACGGAATATGTCGCTGACCTTAGGCAGCTGTCGTGCTGGAAGAAGAACAGAGGAAAAAAAATGAGGATCACGATTTTACGGATGGTTTAAGGCGCTTCTAACTATGTTATTGGTGGTGGTGGGTGGATAAAGCCTCCAGGAGGTGGTAAAAGCCAACCATCTAAATTTCCTGCTATCCATCAGAGAAGATTTCAATGACACAGGTACCTAAGTCACGGAACCAGCTGAAATTCTTTGTGACCATCCCCTTCCACTAGTTTTTATAAGCCAATAAAATTAACATCAGCTGTTGTTTAGTCAATAGTGTTTTCTTCAAGTTTCTTGATTTAAAACTATTATTTATATGTATATACATTTATACAGGATGAAATTGAAAACATGCGACAAATCGAAATGGGTGATTCTACTCATCATTATGAACAACTTTTACTATGGGACCAAACCTGAAATCGCGAAAAAAAAATCTGCTGTTTCTACATTTATGTTCGCATAACTCGTCAAAATGAACAGCTGTTTTTTTTCGCGATTTCAGGTTTGGTCCCATAGTAAAAGTTGTTCATAATGATGAGTACAATCTCCGATTTCGATTTTTCGCATGTATTCAATTTCATCCTGTATACAGGAAGATTTTTTTATCACCATCCAAATTTTTACAGGGTGTTCTACCCATGAATGTAACAGCTGATATTTTTTTCGTGATTTCAGAGTTGGTCCCATAGTGAAAGTTGTTTATAATCATGGGTAGAACATCCTGTAAAAATTTGGATGGTGATTAAAATAATTTCCTGTATACATATATTATTTATATAAACTATTATTTATATAAAAATTAATTAATTTATAACCTGTAGTACCTGTAAGCATTTCTTGAGGTCAGGAGACACCTATTGTAAAGGTTGCGTATCTATTCAGAAAATAGAATAGGTAGACATGCTTGGAAAATCCTTTTAACTAGGTAAAAACACAGATGACAGATGCCTGGAAATACCGCAAGAATATATTTATGATTTGCTATTAAGAAGCAGCCGCAGAAAAATAAACCTTTATGAAAGAAAAAATATATCATCATCTGCCTAGCCTTTTCCCAACTATGTTGGGGTCGGCTTCCAGTCTAACCGGATGCAGCTGAATACCAGTATTTTACATGGAGCGACTGCCTATCTGACCTCCACAACCCAGTTACTGGGTAATACGATACCCCTTGGTAAGACTGGTTGTCAGACTTTCGGGCTTCTGACTACCCGTAACGACAAACGAAACCCCGTAACGAAAGAAAAAATATATATGTAAGTATTTATGTGTAATGTGTAACCTACATGATCTTGCGCAGAAGTCCACACATTGTCGCTGCAGTCCTGCGCATCGAGTCAGCTGCCTTAACTTAGGGGTAGCACTGTACACCTGGAAGTTAACAAGAAACACTTATTTTATATTTATTATATTCTATATAATCCCCTATCATTCTATAGGGGATTCTCTTATTTCTCTTTTGTCTTTCTTTGGATCACTGCCCCACCCCTAACAGACGTTTTATAGGTTATCCTGTAAAACGTCTGTTAAACCGTCTGTCTGTGAAACCGGGGAAGCCAGAACCTACACTTATGTGTAGGTTCTGGCTTCCCCGGTTTTAAGGAATACTAATAAGAATACCACACTCCTCGGTATTTTCCCAGAAGGCCTTTTGAAGGAATCCCCTCGGAAAAAAGAAGATACCGGCCTTTTTTATCACCGCTAATGAGACACAATTATTATTGATTTTTTTTTGTTTTTTTTTTTTTTATTTGATTCGTATTGTAATGGGCCGATACAATTACATACAGCCCGTAATTGAATAGGCCTCTGAACAAATATCTGATACCTACAGCACAGTACTGGAAGATGGGCACGAGCGTCACCACCCCGTAGTAGACTAGATTCTGGACACACGCGCGAACCAAACTGATCTCCACGTCCGTAAGGGATGCAATCTTCGACACGTGGTTGAACCCGTCTATATACGGCAGAATCTGAAACAAAAGAAAAATCCCTGTTAGTCAGTGTTTAAATCTTAGGAAAATTCTTCGCAGGTTCATCATCCCCATCTGCCTAACTTTTGGTCTAACTGGATGCAGCAAAATACCAGTATTTTTGTCGCAATTCGTCGCAAGTTATTTACCAATAATTAATTTTTAGATTTCCGTACCTCAAAAGGAAAAACGGAACCATTATAAGGTCACTTCGTTGACGAATAAGTTTCGTTAAACTATTTACATACCAACAAATTTGTCCGGACCCCTCGGTGCGCGAGTCCGACTCGCACTTGACCGGTATCTTTTGTATTACAAAGTCATAAAAAGAAATCCTAGAAAAAAAGCTTTCTTTGAAGTACCAAGTCAACCATACCACTAGTCATCAAAGCAATTTTTCAATGGAACTTCAAAGAATCTTGTAATATCGGTAAAATTATTTTACCATCAGTCGAAGTACTAACAAATTGAAGTTCTAGTAAACACAATCACTGGACTGATTTCTGTAGGTAGGTACACCTACTTTTACTAATGGAATGTGGGCATGAAAAATTATAGGCTAGCTCTTTGTTTCTCTGGAGATATAAAGACGTACCTATTTAGTCTGTGGCGTCACGACACGACGACATGTAAAATACAACGGCAAAAGATTTTTTAAAGAGTATCAGCTTGGTCTCTGACACGTGATAATGATGATTGAGACTCCTTAAGACGACGACAGCAATCATAGTAACGTTAGTCTACTTCAGCACGTATTCGTTCCACCATCTTTAGATAGTTGTAGCCTTGTTGGTCAGTCTTTAAGTAAGTAGTTCCCTATGTTGAGCAGTTAAAGCTAGGTAAGTACGTGTCGCTGGCACCAAAATAATACGCTTAATCAGGAAGAGATGTAAGTAGTAGCGGACTAATTTTGCTGTTTGTCAAATAAATTATAGAATATTAGATACGCGACTATTTTTGTGGCAGACGCTAGACGCCAGCACATCAAGCTACTACAATCTGTCAAATTCTTTAATAGATTTTCAACCGTATCGCTAAAGCATCAAGGTTGATTGGGAAAATTTGACAGTTTCAGGTAGCTTGTTATGCTGGCGTCTGACTCTGTACAAACTTTGAACTTGGCCTTCAGAGTCTATTCTGATTAAATGAGACAAACATTAAAATTTATTTTTACAATCGAAAGATAAATTAATCAAAGAACAAAGTGCAAAAGATCCAGTAAAACTAGCCATGGACGGAGTCACAAAAAGATAATTCTTTCTTTCCCATGTTAGAATTAGTGTTTGGTCGGGAACGTCAAGATCCAAGGTGGATCCAAAACCTATGAATTGCAAAGAACAGACAGAGCTTTTTTTTTAATTCTGAACAATAAGTGTAGGGCTACTGTTATAATACAGGATCAAATTAAATTAGCTAGCGAAACTCCGCATACGTGATGGTAATTAGGTACAGCAACTAGAGCTAATGGCTAGATAACACAATCATTGGTGGCGTTTTAGCATACCAGAACATTCCATCCATTACTGCAAACAGGCACCATCAAAATATAGGTTAGGTGCAAGCAATGCGAGGTTGCGTTTGTCTAGCTTTTTTTTTTTAAGGATGGGAAATCTACAAATGACCCCTCCCTCTCTGGGTGGAGCGGAAGGGAGTGTCAGACTCTTACTGACTAAAACCCATCCGTGTTCCTTCCATAACCCTTTATGTTCTGGGGTAGCGGTAACCCTTTCGGACAATCCCGCTGCGGTTTTGTCTAGCTAGTGCTTATAAAGATAACCAGAAACGGTTCTTGTAACTTCTGACTAATCTCTATCATGTACCAATGCCCTAATCTTCATAAGAGGCATTCCTTACAGTTGGCGATGGTCCAGCCAAGGAGAGCGTTTATAACAAATAATTGTAATGTTTGGTACTTATAACCCGCTCCGGAACGCGTGATGTAAAAATACACGATCTACTTTATAGTGCAGCTACATAGCTTCTGCCCGCGACTTCATCCGCGTGAATTTCTTGTTCTCTCGGCCCATCGCATCGGCGCACGCGCTATCACTTCGTTTTCGCCCAAAATTCTTTCTGACCTTTTTGTTATTTTCGCTCGGCTCTTAAGGATCCTAGCGAGATCTTAAGTAACCTATAGCCTTTCTCATGAATTGCGCTATCAAATGCAAAAATAATTTTACTAATCCGACCGGTAGTACCAGATAGTAGCGCGCTCAAACAAACAAACTCAAGCTTTATTATTAGTACAAATAGATGAGTAAGTAGGAAATTGGGGCATCCTGTGATGAAACATGCAATAACAAATCTTGAAGAATTATTAAAGCTTTTAGAGTTTGTTTGTGGCTCTGGCCTGGTACAACAGCAAAAAGGCGGTTCCTGTCTTTCTAACAACGTGGTTGGCAATGGAGCATTAGGTCGGTCGGTTACATTCGAGCAAGATGCTGATAAGTCTTTCGTATGTGGCGCAACACGTTTTTTAAATTATTTAGTTATTGCAAATTTTTCCAGCTCTTGACCACGATCTTCTCTTGACGACGCCTTGTGTAAAGCAATGGATGAGGTGTATGATGGAACGAGCAAGCTCAGAAGATGCCTCTTCACTCTTGCTTTAAAGGCTGACAGTTATACATGAAAGGGAACACAGATGCTGGTAGATAGTTCCACACTTTGGCCATGCGTATACGAATTGGACCAATCGCGAATTAGACCAACCGCGAATTGGACCAATCGCGCCTAAAGGTAATAAATGTGGAGGAGAAACGCTGAGTACGACTAGTCACACTTAACGCTCCTCATTTTTTCCTCGAGAAAGTGAGGAAAAAATCACGCTATCATTCACTCCCTTCTCTTTCATATCATTCCTCACACAATCCATACATATTTTCTTCTACATATACACATATGTACCTACTTTTAACCAAAGATCAGCATAAAAATCTGAGCTCATATTTCCTATTTGAAATGTACCCACCACACAGTCACGTACGACAAACCCCGGCAATGTATTCCTGTCTACATATAATATGTAAATCATGTACCTCCTTATCTCGTGCACTTAACAACATGCAGCATAATAACCTGCATAGTAATGAGACTAATGGTGCATCTGATTAGCATCCGTCCCAGTTGAGCATAGCAACAGAGCGCATCTGTGCAGTCGACCGCCGCCCGCGCAATAAAGGTGAAGACAGATTGAAATCACGTATAGAAAGAAAGAAAGAAAGAAAAAGTATTTATTGTGACTCGTACAGAATAAAAATTAAAACAAAGAAAAGAAATAACGAATAAGTATCCAAAAGGCTCCTATCTCAGCATGATATTGGGCATTCTGATAGGGCCCGCTGTGATGTCACGGGCAGTTATAATATAGAAATAAATAAATCATAAAATACGAGTAGGTAGATATAACAATATGTAAAACGTTGTCGTATACGTTGTAAGGACGTATGGACTACTTATGGAGTATGTTTTATTGAAACATCTGGAAAACTCACACGTTCTAACAACCGGTTGGATAGAACCGTAGAATAAGGATTTTGTATCCTTGTGAATATTAGTATTGCGTGTTGCTAAGAGGGGCTGGTATCCGCAACTTCGCGTATTTTGCGTACGAGTGGGAAGGAGAGTTTTGAGTGTAAATGTGGCTGAAAGAGTAGGGGAAAACTAAGATGGTATAGCTTGACTGACTACCGACTACCGTGACTACCGAGATGACGATTAATAGAGAAGTATGGAGGAAAAGGGCATGTTGCGCCGACCCTAAATATTGGGATAACGGCAGAAGATTATTATCATTATACTAATGATAATGATCCGTTTTTCCGTTCAGTAGAAGAATTTCTTCCGAATCTGATCAAAAGTGAAAACATTAGAAACACGAAACACAACTACTAACATGTACTCGTAAAAGGCAGTCAAACGTTGCGTTTGTTATTAAGTCTATCTTGGCCATAACACATTTGTTTACTTCTCAAGTTTGACGTGGTTTGACGGTTCTTGATAGAGATGCCGTACCTAATGATGCACAGACTCACAGATGCGCCTGATTAGCTAACGTCCTAGTTGGTGCATGGCAACAGCGCAGCGCGAGCGCACGCATTCGTGCAGCCGGCCGGCCGCACGGTGGGCTGGAAATCGGCTTTCATAGACATAGGGATTTCAATTTGCAAGTGCTTGTTTTTATGCCGGATATCGCTTCTATTAGTCATAACTATGAACAAAAATGACACCCGAGTTAATTCTGCCCAAAAACGAAGGAAATATATTTTTTTTACGAAAAATTTGTATGAAGCTTTTATGAAAAGTCGAATTATCTCCTAAACGGCATGTTTAACCGTAATATCCTTGGAGGTGGTCATAGTGCTAATTATTTATGATTTTTTGGTTGCTGATTTGAAATTTAAGGCCGTTTTTTTTTAAAAAATCGTCAAAATATTTTTATTTATTTTTACATGTAAAACGATCCCTTTTAGTGTTTATGTTGAAGAACACGGACTTTTAATTACACGTTACATAAAATAGCATCACTCCTATATTTCCGAAGGAGTTGGCAGAGGTTTATAGTACACCCACACGTAGACAACTATGTTTGAGCTAGATATTTATCAACACATCATGAGTTTTAAAACTTTTCATACAACCAAATTACCAATTGTTTACTCTTCTAATGAGTCCGAAAAGAAGTGATTAAGTAACTACACTGATTAGGTCTTCTAATGAGTCTTTATAGGTGATTTAATGATTTTCAATATCTCACGACAATGCCAACTATGGATTATATTCAACTTTTCCTGATAAGTAAGCTAATTTGTTAATTAACAGTGCTATGAGTTCTAAGAATAGTTAGTGACAATTATAAATTTTCATTAGCTAATGAGGAGATAACTAATGAGGGTAGTTACCTAATTATTGGCGTTTTGCAATAAAAGGGCTAAAGTTTTGTTTTATAATTTAGTTTGTTCACAACTGTGTAACTGCTAACACTAAATCTGCGACTATAAAATCTTAGAATGGATAGTTTAATCAGCAATTTAGACTTGTTTGTTCTTCTACGAAGTGAGAGTACTTCATTTGATCATGAAGTATTGTTCAGTGCAGTTGTATCCCGCATAGGCGATTGCCTATCTGACGAAGATCGTGTTGTTCTCAAAGAATTTTGTCGGAGATTTACGCGAGCCGCTTTACAAAGGTGGCAGAAATCCAACCGATTCCTTGATAATTTCAGGAGAATGTACGAGAATTGGTTGGGAGCAAATATTGATTGGCCGAGTTTTGTGCAAACTTTAGTTCATCAAGAACCAAGTGTTGATGAGATACCAAGAGCGCCCTCAGCCTCTCCAGAACCGTCGACATCAACGTCCATTGGAACAATGACGAAAATATCCCGTAAACCATTCGAAGATCTGGGAAGTAAACAAAAAAAGAGAAGATCTGATGAATACACAGGCGAAGATTCCAGTGAATTGGCATATGTAGCTGCAGCACGTTTAAAAGAAGAAGGGCATAGAGATATCGCCTCTGTCATCGAATACATGATGAAAAATCCTGAAGCAGCCGCTAAATTAAATGAAACGCTTAAGAAACCAGCGAAAACAATCATATTTACGCCAGAAAAGGCGTTTGGATTGCTTCTTTCGCTAAAACTCTCAAAGTGGCAATATATTACGTTGCGAGAGGCTGCCATTCGGGAAGGTGCTAAGGATATTTATCCATCTTACTATAAAGTGCAACAAACTAAGCTTGATTGCTACCCTCCGAAGCAATCAGTGACAGTTACTGATTCATCGGCTACGATTACACTTCAAGCTTTACTTGATATCACAGTTACAAGAATCCTTCAAAGCCTTTCTAACGAAGAGCATAACAAGCAGTTGAAGCTGATATCCAAGTGGGGATTTGATGATGCTTCTAACCAAAGCCGATACAAGCAGAAAATGGAGGGTGAGGAAGATGACTCGAGCATTTTCATGACCTCCTTGGTGCCACTAAAACTGACAGATGGAGACAACATCTTATGGACGAACCCAAAACCATGCTCAGTTTTGTATTGTCGTCCAGTTCAGTTTACTTTTGTAAAGGAGAGTGAAGCAGTTGTCCTTGAGCTGAAAAAACAAATGGATGAAGAAATTGAGGCCCTTATCCCCACAGAGTGCAATAATAATAATAGGGTGACTCATGAACTAATGATGACGATGATCGACGCTAAAGTTTGCACTTACCTTTCTGAAGCTAGATCAAATGCATCGTGCTACCTGTGCTTAGCAAAGCCTACAGAAATGAACCGCTTAGATGCTGTAACATCAAGAATTGTGTGTTCTGACATGTATGAATTTGACTTGTCATCCCTACACGCCCGTATAAATTGTATGGAATGTCTGTTACACATTGCATACAGGCTCGACTTCAAACGGTGGGCAGCGAGAAGTGATGAGCACAAAGAAATGCTACAGACAAGGAAAAAAATAATTCAAAATAAATTCAAAGATGAGCTCAATCTGTTGATTGATATAGTAAAACAAGTGATAAATGATAAATGATTTATTTTTTCTGTAAGTAGGTTTGTACAAACATTTTTACACGTCAATCATATTTTTTAAAACCAGATGAGGTCGGCGTTTCCTATCTGACTATTCTGAGAAGAAAGGCCGAAACAAACTCAGAGGTCACAGTCTCTTTTAAAGTCCAGACATAATCTTGGTCAGATCATGTGAAGACCATGTAGATTGGTGTCTGAAATGGTCTTTTGAGGAAAGAACCACACAGATTGAGCGGACCTGTCCAGTCAGTGCACGCATTTGTCAAAAATCGTGCAGCTCAACTCAGAAGTTGAGGAGCTCAACGATTCGACGAACAAAAAAAAAAAGAAAGCACATTTGGGTAGGCCGCGTAATGTACTCAAACTGCCAGATCATGATTAAAACTAACTAAGAAGGAAAACAGTAAAAAAAAGGCTCGGGAACCACCAATGACGGGAATACTGCAAGAAAATTCTTTGAGTTTCCTAATAAAACCGCAGCTATAACCGGTTTGGATGAAGACCTCATCAAAAGATTTGCTTTAATTTTACAAGCAATTACATCTGGAGAGCAGGTCGATATAATAAAATTTAGAGATTATGCCCGCAAAACAGCAGAAAAGTACGTATTATTATACGACTGGTACTACATGTCGTCAACCGTTCATAAATTATTAATCCATGGGGCTGACATAATCGAGAAAAAAATAATGTGCCGATTGGGACTCTCTCGGAAGAAGCCTCAGAGTCTCGAAACAAAGATTTTAGGAGGTTTCGAGAACATCATTCGCGGAAAAAAAGTAGGCAGGATTCCAATCAAGACATTTTAAATATGCTTGTTGTTTCTTCGGATCCTTTGCTAAGTGCACAAAGGCCTAAGTTAGATGCCAAGAAAAAGCAGAGCTTTTTTGCTGAAACTGTCGACTTAATTCAATTTCAGGAAACTGAGTTCGAGTTTTTGGACATATCCAATCTGGATGCTGACTCAGAATTGGAGTCTGATAACGAGAGTGATAAGGAAAATTTGTAAAAAAAAATATATATGTACATATTTGTAAATTTGTATTTGAGTGTGTTTGGGTTTTTTTTTGTAATATTTAATGATATTTTGTCTTTTTTTTATTCATTTTACTTTATTTTACAAATGCTTAGTATTAATTCCTTGAATTAAATTATTTTGTATATAATATAACTTTATATGTTACTTAAATAAGAGTTTGATAATCTTTTTTTATATAAATTAATAAAAATGTGTCAAAAATCAGCAATTTTTTTATTTAATTTTTCTTGTTTTGTGTGTTCTTAATATTTGGGTTAATAACATATCGAACTTTTTAACTTGGACACTAAAAGGGATCGTTTTACATGTAAAAATAAATAAAAATATTTTGACGATTTTAAAAAAAAAACGGCATTAAATTATTCGTCAAATCGGCAACCAAAAAATCATAAATAATTAGCACTATGACCACCTCCAAGGATATTACGGTTAAACATGCCGTTTAGGAGATAATTCGATTTTTCATACTAGCTTCATACAAATTTTTCGTAAAAAAATTATATATCCTTCGTTTTTGGGCAGAATTAACTCGGGTGTCATTTTTGTACATAGTAATGACTAATAGAAGCGATATCCGGCAAAAAATCAGGCACTTGCAAATTGAAATCCCTATGTCTATGAAAGCCGATTTCCAGCCCACCGTGGGCCGGGGCGCTAGCGCAACGTGAGATAAACGACTGTTTACTTTATATGATTGATAATAATCTATTTATGTTATTAAATGTGTTAGTTGCATACAGTAACAGGATTACAGCCATTACAGGCAGTAAACTTTATTATTCAATTAAGTATTCTAGTGGCGGCCTTAGGGGGTGGCGAACAGGGCAATCGCCCGGGGCCTCGCTCTTGCAGTGGCCTTGCGCAACAGCCCACGCAACTTAAAAAAAAATGGATTTTTAAACAATTTATTTTATTTTATTTAAAGCTTTTGATTTTGATCCTTAATTATTTATTAAGGTTATAACATAACGGTAAATTAAAATAAAGTTTGATAACTAATTAATTCATTCAAAAAACCGGCCAAGTGCGTGTCACGTGTCCACGCATAGTGTAGGGTTCCATAGTAGCCCGTTATCACAATATAGTACGATTCTGTTGTTCTTTATTCTGATTATAAGAAATGGTAAAGATATTAGGAGTTAATGTTTATAATAACAAAGATCGACTTTAAATTTGAATAACTAACAATAACCACTTTCTAAAACCAAAAAATAAGGGTACCATTGCTGCCAACTTATTATTTCAATTCACAAAATTGTAATTCGAAAATTAAACAAAGTTCGTATGTGACTTTACTCGAATGAAAACGTAACCCGTTGGTACAGCGCCATCTAGCGGCAGTATTGTGAAACCTATGATAATTTATTATGGTATTATATAAAATAAATAAAACAAACTAATAAAGTTATCTTAACCGCTATAATTTTCATGTAAAGTTCATGAAATGCACTATCATCGTGAATTTTACTAGATTTTTAAAGTCAGCAGATTAGCTTTTAGAGGGGGGGAGGGACTACTGGAACAAAAATTTGCACTTTAAAGTTTAATATTTCTTAAATAGAGCAAAAAATAATTTTAGCAACCCCCAAGTGATTTTAGAAGACCTATTCAACGATACTCCACACGATGGGGTAGACGACGAAAAAAATACTCATGACACACTTCACATGTAGGGGAGCTACCCTAAAAAAGATATTTTCCTAAATTTTATTTTACCACTTTGTCGGCGTAATTGATATACATACCCTTACAAAATTACAGCTTTCTAGCACTAACGGTCTCTTAGCAAAACCTCGGACAGACAGACAGACGGACATGACGAAACTATAAGGGTTCCTTGTCAGAACTACGGAACCCTAAAAATTAAATACATAATAGAAAAAAATTAACTGAAGTTTACCCCACTATCGAAATAGCCCTGAGAATTATTGCCACCACACCTGTTACAGTTGCGTCTGCTGAAAGGAGTTTTTCGAGGCTTAAAATTATTAAAACATATTTGAGGAATTCGATGACACAAGATCGGCTTTCAACCCTTGCTATTCTTTTAATCGAAAATGACGTAACTCATTCCTTAGATTTGAGATTTTAGTCTTAGGAAAAGCCGCAAACATCAATTATAAAATTTATCACCTCTGTATTTGTTAATTTTGTAAATCTTGCAATGTAAAATATTTTAAAACTCATATTTTATAAACCAAACAACCAGACCTACTTTCGCATCACCTACTTTTCACGAAGGACAAAGGGCCTCGCAAAGACCTGCCGCCCGGAGCCTCGCAATGGGTAAGGCCGCCACTGATTCTAGTTTATGATTTTTTGAGAGTTTTAGTTTTTGGATTCGTTCTTGTGCACCGTATGTATGCAAGCGCATAGGTTGTGCTTCCGAAGTCGTTTGGTCTTCTGAAATTACCTAAAAGAGGAGGGTTTCAACTCCTACCGTTGTGTCTCCTCCTCCTGTCCTCCTTTCTGCCGTATTGTCATAATAGGATTGGAGACTGAGATAGAAACAATCTTCTACGCTCTAAAAAGCAGGGTTTGCTGATACAAATCACGAATTCACGATACATATTGATCAAATACAAACATATTCTACAATACAAAACATAACTAATATAAATAAATCACTTACAGAACGAAAATCGCATTTTTTATACACGAAAATTGTCCAAATAGATCATATCAGATAATTTGATATATCGGATTTTTACGAACCCTGCTAAAAAGGTTTTCATTTTTGAAACGAGATGGTGTTTGAGAGTCTTAATTAGAAGGCTGTCCATCCCGAAATATAGCTCCAGAGACAGACTCATAATTGTAGAAAAACATAATTATCTATTAATCGTATCAAGCAGTTTCCATCGGTATCAATCTAATTTATGGATAGTTAGTTGACTCATAATAATATGAAACATGCACCTAACATGTGCATGCTCGCTGGCTTCACGGAACGCATGCAGTTGCTAACGATACATTTCAATTAGGTACGTAGCTGCCTTTCAGTTTAGGGTTTCAATACTAGTAAACGCTCACGTTATGTGGATAAACAGGTAGGTACGTACGAGGTGTGTTGCAATGGATGGAAATCACGTACCTACCAATGTGGTAAACATGGTTTAAATTCTAGAACACTGCATCGCATCGGCTTTATCCAACGTTCAGAAAAGGACAAATCCTTTGATTTGTCCTTTTCTGAACGTTGTTCCGTAACATCTTTATGTTAATCAACATCCTTGACAGCTTTTTCAAATTCGTAATCACCCTCATAATAACGGGTGTAAAAAGACACCAGTCTCGTAATTTTGTTTTTTGAACTGGATACCATACCTAGGAACCTTCTGGTTATGGAGATATTGAAGGTCAAAATTCCAACTTTAATTTTAAATACCCCCACTACCCCTGTGCCGTTGCATGCTCCCGTAAGCACAATGTTTACGGTCTATACTCCGACTTTGAATTAGCTGCAGTAAAATGACACTCCTTAGTAACTCATTTCGGACTGCGTTTAGAAATATGCATGTCAAATAAGTTTCATTTGTTACACTATTCTGTACTAGAAAAACAAGATTTGGTTGATGGAAGCGAAAAAACAAAAAGACGCCAATTTCAGTCATATAAGTAACACATAAGGTGTCATTTTACTGCAGCTAATTAAAAGTCCGACTATACGTGCGTTACATTGCGCACTACCGCAAACAGCAATTTTCACACCAAAAATAAAAGTCGTTGCCCAGCAATTATTTTTCTGCAATGTTACTTAGTTTGATGTACAAAATGCTTAGTTGACGGCTACGTAAAGTGTTTTTTTACACCCGGTATATGATGCCTAACAGCGGCCACTCTTGGCATGGGCGTACTGTGATGTAATTTCTAGCAAAATCCTGTGACTTTCCTTAGGTAGGTACACCTTTCCCATAGGTGTTTACTTCCCATCTCCATTCTGGCTGACGAGAAAAGATTTCAGAAACTTTTAAATAGGGGGAATCTTAGCAATTAAATAAAGGTGCTTTCCAATGTGCAGCACTTATAATGCGGAGAACACGAAAGTCAGCATTCGGAGCCAAGCTTCGAAAAAAAACTACACCTTATCTAATAGATTATTTATTAAATACAAAACGTCTCAACTACGACCACGTTTTTCTAACTGATAGGTATCACTTTACTAGTTCCAAAGTCCCAAAACACACACAGGTCCTCGAAGGCCAAATTTTAAGTGATTGAAAGGAATCAATCACTTAAGAGCTATCGAATCAATCTCGAACTCGCCCTTCAATCTAATCTACTTTAGCATAACCAATATTGTCTATGCGTCTAGTCTCTGGTTTGATGAAGTCTGTGTACCTACTCAGTTTGTTTACTTTTACCTTGAGGCTGGATTGGAAAAGATTACTTTCGTTTTAGTAAACGTACGGAACGTACCTAAGTATTGCCTGAAGGAATGGTTCTGTTTGAAGTAGCGACGATCTAGTGGAATTTTCGGAAAGCGTTAATGCTTTGGAGATTAGGCCACTGTCGCCCTGGGTGCTTACTCTCGAATATAAATAATTCCGATAGATCGACATTGCTCAAACGTCAGTTGATTGAGTCAAACGTCAGGGATTGGCTGGACTCACTGGAGTCCAGCCAATCCCTGACGTTTGACTGACAATTCCAATGTCGATCTATCGGAATTATATCCGAGAGTAAGCACCCTGGACCCTGCGTGTGGCTTGTGGGGTGCACAATCCATATTAACACACAGGTTGTACATAAAATAACTTAAGCAGCAGGGATTCTTTACATAACTATCTCATGAGTATCTACTTACGGCTTGCGTTAACTAACCAGAAAGAATTTTCTGTCAAGTATTCTAGGACACGTTCTGAAGATTTCAATAAACACGACACACGTCACCTTAAAAAAGTTTGCATAAGCATAATCAGCCTAATGTTATATCGTTGCTAGGATACAGGCATCCTCTCTGTAAGAGGGAGTGGGCAGTAATCCACCCGCGGGCCCAGTGTGGTTTGGTAGATGTCACATGTGTTCGTGTTTTTGGTTCTAGGACATGCCAGTTTCCTCACGATGTTTTCCTTCACCGTTTTGAGAGCAGAGGTGATAAAATAATTTACACAAAGAAAAGCGCCTGTCTGGGTTCCAACCAACAACCTCGGCCGTTACCACTGCGCCACCTCTTCTTTCGTACCTACGGTAGTTTGAGGTCGCAACCTTAGACCAATATGAATCAAATCAAAACAATGCAAGCATATTGCAGAAATGATTCAGTATAATTTAACCAAAATACGACCTGAATCAGCATCTAAACCGCATAGATACTTTAATAAGGTGGAAAATAATAGATATAGCTACGTGTTTTTAAGCATGTCGCAATTGTACACATTGTCTCAAAGAGGAATAGCAAGTCGTTACTGTGGTGGCAGTTTCGGGAAGATGGCCAAAACTTATCTATAGAATACATTTTCTTTTATGTCGCTGTGATAAATAAATAAGACAGTAACCCCCTTGCTTATAAACGTTGTATAGCGTCTGTATAGTTACACAACGCTTTGCCTTCTTCTTTCGAAAGTCAAATTACTAAGGACTGAAAGAGAGAAATCGGTGTGTAACTATTCATCTGATACATAAGTTTATTAGTAAGGGGGGCGGGGGGTAATTAATTCAATGAAATACTGCTTCCTCGGTCTAGCGGTCGCTAGAGCCACTGCTGGGTTCGATTCCCGGGTCGGGCAAAGAGTTATTGTGTTTTTCCATTTGGAATTACTCAGAAGCAACCCGGAGTCTGGATTTATGCCCGGTTAATGGTAATAGGCTCGCCCCCTATTACATGGGACTTAAATATATAACCGTATTATACATAGGTACACCTCTGGCTAACCCTTTGGGGAATAAAGGCGTCATGTAATGTTTATGTGTATGTAAAAGACTAGCTTCTGCCGTCTGAAATTTCACCGTCTACCCATCCACCCTCTCAGGGGTAAAATTTCGAAAAACCTTTTCTTAGTGGATCCTACTCTTCACAAAGAACACACCCTCCAAATGTCATGTCTCTAGGACCAGCGGTTTAGGCTGTGTGACATGACAGCTATCACCCCTCCCGCACCGCTCTGCTACCTCAGGCAACGTCTCAGTCTGTCAGGTACAATGCGAGGGATTACCTACCTATGTAGGTAATCTTATCTTTTATTTCGGCATAAAGTGGCGCGTTATCACTAACATTACCGTGGCGTTATGATGAACTGCTCCATAATTTCTGAGAACTATGTACCTATTGATTAAACAGAAGTCTGAAGTGGTTGTTTGTTTTGCGATGAACATGAGCACAAGCAGGGTGACCTAATCAAAATATACAGATAACTAATTCCTATGCCATAACGATTAGGAGTGGTCCAATAGAAAACTGCTTAGACCAGTATTATTGGATTATATTTTGGTTATAAACATAAAAGAGTGGCAATTTACTAAATAAGGTTATCTTTTTTTTTTCCTCGTAAATGCAGTAGAATTTGTTTCAGTTAAAAACTTGCAGACCAAGATTTTTAAATCACACATGCTATTATAATTATATTACTATGTATTATTGAAACATTTTATTAGTTTTTACCCAGTACATGTTAAACGTCTTAAGGTGTCGTTGGATTTGTCTCAATCCAGCACGCTAATTGCGTAACACACTTTCAATCAAAATCTGAATAATTTTGAATGAAATTGCTAAATCCATTGCTTCATAAATTATGTTCGAATTTGTCTGCTCAACAACGTAACAATGAATGTTGTTGAACTGTTAAATTGAAAACCATTGCTACTGATAGTGAGTTACGCAATTACTCCGCGAGCAGACTCATGATGGACATGAAAATATAAAGTTGCAATTTTCAGTGGTCAGGTCATAGACTTATAATAAAAGATGGACTCCGCGCCACGCATATCGATAGAATTCTTACATTGATTAGCATTGGATTTTTTACTTCAATAGTGGTGAATAACCGAATCAACTTGGCTATTGATGGATTAAAAATTAAAGCTTTAACGCATTTGTTAATTAATTCCGGTTTTTACGAACACAAAGTAAGCTTTCGCCCTTAGGGATCCATTTCTGAACATGACTTTTCCCTAATAGGTGAAGGACAGGATGGATGAAATAATGTCAATAATGATAACGCAAAACAAGCTGATTCATGACCTCAGACCTATCCATTTTGAAACAATGATGTTAACGATTCTCGTCACTGAAAACTTGATGGTCGAGCTATAGTAAATTTCAAAACCAATGCTTCTTTAAACGACGCCAGTTTACGACGTCGCACAAACAAAGAATTCCAAACTATCGATTTTGTTTAACGTCAGACATTTCGGGTCGTCTAAAGTTTTGAGTAATCCTCCACTATCTACTATTCACAAATATCTTACAACAATATTCTAAAATAAACCAGACCTACTGCAAATTTATTTATTTGTCTACAATCGTTGCACTGTTCAACCAAATTAACACAAGCAAACACACAAGCCGATAGACACTGCATGCAAAACCAAAATAATGCGTATACTGTCAAAAAATATCCTGTTACTTTTGACCATGAGTTAGCAACAGTCTCTGATAATGATAATACAGCTTCCTGTATCACATTATCTCGACGTTATAAGATATTCTGACACTACACTGTTGCTTCAACTTGATTCACAGTATTTCCCAGTGATAACACGAGGGACACATGTATATTTGAACAATTTAAACAAAACGAAATACAATATTTTAAACATAGCAGTAACGTTTGAAACATTACTTACCACGTTAACGTGACTGAATAAGCACATATTATAATAACAAACATTTCTATACATACAGATCCTGACATCTAACAAAATTTTAAAAAATCTCTTTGGCAAATTGAATTTCAATTAGTGTTCTATCCATGAGTGTGACTATAAGAACACAAGTGTAAATCAACAGTGCAAAATGGCAATGGATACGATGGCAGTTGAACTGCCGGACTTATCAACTCATGTACCACAGCCACCTGTGGAAGAGACAGCTGAAGAAAAGTAAGTAAAATTAGGACAAGAGGTTATGACACTTAGTCGAGTGAATGTGATTATACTGGCAGGCCACCAATAAGCAACAGGCTTCTGTTTTAATCAAGCTGCGGGTCACATCTAGGGTTGAAAAATAGGAGGAAATTTTCATAACTTGTTTTTGTTATGCCAGACTGGGTTTGCCTAATCTTCATCTTTAGTTGGTAACTATAGGCCGACCGCTTAACGCAACTTGCGTGATTTATGATTTTAATTAGATACGAATTTCTTTTGTGAATTTTCATCGGCACACTAATTACGTAACACACTTTAAATTACAATCTTAATCATTTTGTAGGGTATTGCTAATCCATTGCTTCATATGTTCGAAATATGTGTCTGTTCAATAAAAAAAAAACGCAATGATATAAGTCTATGGGTCAGGTGTTATTTTTTTTTTCAAATGTAGACTGTATCGTATATCCAGTTACCTTCTAAAAGTCAAAGCATTTATTTCAAATAGGCACATAAAAGGCACTTTGGAACGTCAAAAATTACAATAAAATAGAATTGATTCTAGTCGCCCTTTCCAAAAGGTAGTTTTCGTATGGAGAAGAATGGGCAAGAAATTCCACCGTTACTTTTTTAAAATGTTTTACAATATTTTGCATACATTAATTGTATAATAAATAATATGTGAAAACGATGCACCTAAAATAAAGTTACTATACCACAATAGATAAAAAAAAAAAAATGAAAACATGACAAATAAATTAATTATCTGATACGATCTCAGATTCACACATAGTACTCCGAACTCCCACTACGCAATCCGCTGTCGCTTAACATCTTGCACCACACGCCCTACACGTGGAGCGGTCCTCGTCACAACACTGCGCGTGCGCCGAATGCAATTAACGGCTTTATTTGTTTATTATCGTATTGTTATCGTTAGTATTTATATCCTAGTCTATATTGGTAATTGAGAACTAGTGGATAGTGGCTAGAAAATTGATCGTTTGACGGTGATTGAAGATTGCTTCACCTCGGCAAACTATATTTTGACACGTAAAAAAAAACCTCAAACAGAGTGGTAATAAATTGTGTTTATGGTTTAAATATTTGTTTTTGCATAAGAGTAATAATTTAATAATTTGGACATGTTTTGCGAAACCTATACCTATATACCTACCTATACCTATATAGTTATAGAAGGTAACCTATATAAGTAAAAAAAATAACATAACAGAGGGGCAATTCTCGTAATTTTAAGAACGTTCACAGTCTGATCTCAGTCTCAATCTGTCAAAAAATGCCTCTAATTTCCCTACATTTTGACAAGTTTTTGACATTTGTTTGTCGCTGAGATGAGACTGCGACTAGATTTTGAACGTTTTAAATTACGAGAATTGGCCTTCTGGTTCCGGCGCGGTAAACATGAGTAGATGTATTATTATTATGACAGCTGTAGCCTTGAAAATGTTAAGTCGCTAGTTTGTAAGAAAGCAAAACGTTTTACTATTACCGACCGTATTGTACAGACGCCAGCACACCAAGCTACCCGAAACTGTCAAATTTTCCCAATCAACTTTGAACCTTATACTTTGGCCATAAAGTTGAAAATCTATTAAAGATTTTTAATAGATTGTAGTAGCTTGATGTGCTGGCGTCTGTAACTACAAAATGTTGTGTTGCGATGTGGCCGGCCGCCAGTTCGCGGTGTCGCTGGTGGTTGCAATATGGATGCGACGTGGCTGCGATGTGGTCGGTATTCACACACGCGGTCGACAATGACGGCAAAATGTGGTCTGTCTGAATTTAACTATTAATTTTCATACTGCGCCCGCCCACGTGTTGTGGTTGTGGTGGATGTGGTACATGTGAAACAAGCCTTAAACATAATTGGCTAAATGTGGGTGTTACTAAGTACACCTCGGCTCTACCTAACCCCTCAGGGGGCTACAGGTGTGATGTACTTAATTTTATGTATTGAAAACCATGCACACAAACCTATCTTCCACAAATGTTTACATAATAGAAACACAAAACAGACCACCTGTGACCTGAAACGTGGTGTGATCAAAAACAGCTGTTGATCACACCACACTTACTCAGAAGCGAAACCGACACCAAATTCCACTCCTGCACATAATACAACCAACACTGGCCATTGGTCATAGTGCAGCAACCATTGACGGCCCAATAAAACGAAACACAAAACTCTGGTGTTAACAAAGACATAGAGAATGGACTGAGCATTAACCTCACAGAAGTGACCACTATCTAGAAAGAGACAAAGCGACTGTGCGGCCAATACCTGTCTCTTTTCTGCAAGCCTGTAAAAGAAAATTAAATTTTGTCAAATTGTCAAAATCAATTTGAATCTGTCAAAATCAATTTGACAAAACACAGATTACTGACGTTGATCAAAAAACCTCTAAGCTGAAGTGGGACTGGGCTGGCCACGTCTGCCGTATGCCCAATGAGCTGTGGGCCAAAATAACCACCACGTGGAGCCCTGACACAGCTGGAAGACGTCGCGGCAGACCCCGTAGAAGATGGCGGGATGAGCTGGACAAAACAAACAACCACTGGTCCAGTTTAGCCCTGGATCGAAACAGCTGGAAGTCATGGGGAGAGGCCTTTGCCCAGCAGTGGGATGTTACAGGCTAAAAGTAACAATTTGAGTTTTTTTGTCAAATTCGATAGTCTATTCAAAATCAGAATTCTAGAAAGAGACAATTACTGGCCGAACATTCGCTTTGTTGTCTATGGGTGTTAAGGTTAACCAAGCAATGGATACAGCAGTGTGACCAACATAACAATCTTTGTTTGTGAAAAACAATAATCATATTATATTTCACCGACCTTGTGCAGGCACGTGTACGTTAGATCCAGTGCATCCATTATTCAGCCAACACAGTGCCCCGCTTATTTACCTACTGGTATAAATGTATGCATGATCATTTTATGGCCAATTAGATTTGCACGCAGATTAGTGTGTGGTTTGAATAAGAATAAGTCTTTCCGCTGATTTTAAATTGAGAAAACTAACTTTTTAGGGCTACGTAGCGGCCACGTTTAGGCATTGGGACTGTTTAATTTGTTGCTTGCACCCACTCTATTAGAAGGCCTGCGTAAAACACAGTAGGAATGGCTTTCACTTTGACAGTACAACAACATTCATTGAGTTATTTACGTTGCTGAGCAGACACATTCTTCAAACAATATGAAGCAATGGATTAGCAACATCCTTCAAAATTATTCAGATTGTGGTGCTGAGTGTGCTGACATGCGCAGCGCGATTTATATATTTTTTTTAATTTTCCAGCCAGCATCACTTCATATCGCCACCGTCATCGCATAGCATGAAAACAGGGAGAAAGGCCATCCAAAATAGTCAGTAATTATTTATAATCAGCTTGTGACGTTCCCACTGCTGGGACACACACAGACCTCCTCTCGGTAAGAGAGAGTGGGCCTTAATCTACCACGCGGGCCCAGTGCGGGTTGGTAGATGTCACATGTTTCAGATTTTTGGCCCTAGGAGTCTAGGACATGCCGGTTTCCTCACGATGTTTTCCTTAACCGTTTTGAGAGTAGTGGTGATGAAATAATTTACACAAAGAATAGCGCCTGTCTGAGTTCGGCACTACGACTCGTAAGTCGGGGCCATTACAACTGCCTCATAGTCAGCAAAGGGCTTGACACAATTAAATAATGTCTGTACAGTATCTCCCTAGGTAACTGAGAATACAAATGTTTTTGTTCATGACTGTAAGTAAACTTATGAGTGTACACTACGAGTATCAGAATACATATCATGATTTGTTTATATTCTATAAAATTATAAATCAATCATGTTGTGAGCTCTTCAAACGAGAAGTGCTCTTCAACATATTGAATATGTGAGCCAATTAACTACTTCACAATACTAATATCTATTCTGTCATCTGTGACTGCTACGTAGGGTTGCCAACTTTTTTATATCAAATACCTATAGTATTTTCGAATCCATTGCCTGTCAAAATATAGCAGATGCGAAAAAAATAAAAATATATAAGTAAGTACTGTAATGGTCCACTTGAAGGACTAAAGGCCCCGTATTACAGAACCTCACTCAAGACTCAAGCATTACTTAAAACTAGTTTAGAGCCATATGATTGGTTGAAATTATTTTTAAGTAATGCTTGAGTTTAAGTACGGAAACCAACTCCGTAACATAGAACATAGTACCTATCCCATGTTTCAAAAACATATTATTTTTCAATGCATACCTACCTTTTGCTTCTTTTTTAAATGTCTCAAAACAAAACTATTAATTATTACAGTCTAAGCTAAGGTCACAAAAACAATACTGGCCATATTGCGGTCATCACGCTATTTTGTATTGAAATAAAAATGTTATAGTTTCGCTTTTTTTCATGAAAATATAGGCCTCCAATATGGATTAGTAGGATTGGCAACCATAACTATATGATGATAATGGCATTTAGATGCTGACACGATTTTGTGAATAAAAGTATCTGGTTACTCCATCATAGACTCCATAGGTATCACGTTACTTGAGTAAAGCAAGGAAAGAGGATGGGAAAAACGATCCCAAAAGGTTTTGGCCCATAGTTCTTTAATCCCGCATGTAAGATAATGCGTCGACAAATAGCGATAATCTTCACAATTATGAGATAATTATGATAAACGAAACAAATTAACATTCTGCGGAATCATCAAGTGATTGAAATCCAACACTTGAGGGAAATATTTTCTTAATGTTTTATTTCCCCCAAGACTAGCCAAAGGCGGCGTAGCAATTGATAGGTAACGTTCTACCAGAGATCCCAAAACCCTCATCTTATAAGAGCCATCATTGTTCTAGTGCAAAAAGAGATGAAGCTATCCAGGACGAATAACACCAATCTTTTGCCCAATGCAACGGAACAATGAACTTGAACATCTTCCTAAATCTTTGTAGATTTTATGCACTTAAATTTCTAACCTATAACAACCTTGAGGCAACAGCACGAAACAATTCCCCATAGGCATGTCCAAACTGTCCATACTCGACCTGTACTTCTGAGGACCTTAAAAACGCCACTGATGCCGCAATTGGGCCCAGCTCATTTTATAATTTACCATCGACTCGACAAGAAGAAAATACAGCAACACATATACCCCACACAACGTTACAGCATCATCCTGCTCATCACTTCCTGATTCCTGGTCACGTAACCGCTCGTTAATGGCGACACAAGTAACTTCCTGCCGACACTAGTTACACCATGGCCCTGACTTGTAACCGCCCGCCACGTGGGAGATAATATAGGAACCGATTTAACTGGTGGGTGTATTTGTATTCAAATTGAAACTTCATCCTTTTTTAAGTGATTATTGGACATTGCAACGGGAATAACAGTTACTTACTCTCAAAACGGTGAAGGAAAACATCGTGAGGAAACCGGCAATCCATAGAACGAAAAATTCGAAAATGTGTGACATCTCGCAACCTGCACTGGGCCCACGTGGTGGTTTACGCCCCACTCCCTCACACCGAGAGGAGGTCTGTGTCCCAGCAGTGGGAACATTATAGGCTAATTATGCTTATGCTATTGGAATTATATACGTGGAAAAATAATATACATAATATATAGTAATTGTAGGGGTTGAATGTTACTAGGCGTCTCATTCGGGCTTCCATTTTCAGGAAAGTAGGTAAGTGAGCCAAAGAAAAGGAATGTCTTCAAAAAGACAATATCGAAATACGAGAACACTAAAATGGGTTGAAGTAGAATGCTAGTCATAATCATAATGAGACAGAGCAGTCGGTCTATTTTGCAAAAAAATCAACGTTAAAACCTAGGTGAAGTGAGCTTGAAGTGAGCTGTCATTCCACCTACACTTTTGACAGCTCACTTCAAGAACAACTAAGTTTTCACGATGTGATTATTACAAAATAGATCAGCAGTTAGGAAAAATATATCTCGGTAGGAAGGTCGTAAATCACAGAAAGGAGATGTTTCAAAATGTATGGAGCCTGGGCCAGGTCCTTGTACACTATACAAAAAAATAGGAAAATTCATTTAAAACAGTTCTCAACTGTCCAATTACTTTAAAATGGCTTGTTTTGCTGGTAAACACAAGAAATTACACTTGAAATTGCAACACACAACAAAAACCCGTCATGGCGGTAAACTGTCATTTTGATTGATTAATGACGTTTGACATGTTTATTTCTGTGGAGGAAACCACACAAGAAAGTCGAAGTCCTTACAACACAAGCGGGGTAAGTCCAAAATCGAAAGCTAGGTAAACAGATGGGAAAGAAACGGTATTAAATCCAAAAAACGAAAGCGAGGTTGTTAAAAAGAACTCCAGAAACTCAAAACAAAACGAACACAATCACGACCGACGACAAAACGAAAGTGACTGAAGTGACAGTTTTGTGACAGCTAACAGTTCTATTTCTATGATCAATGGTTAATTGTCCTTGTTTTTAAGCACAGAGTAACAAAATCGGTGAGACGCCATGTTGAAAGTCGATAAAAATAATTGATAAGTATCAATTCACTACCAGAACAGTATACATTTAATTGAATTATCTGTATTTTTCCTGAATTCTATGGATTTTTCTCTTTTTTTTTAGTTACTGTACATAGACCTGGCCCATTTTGAAACATCTCCTTTCGAGAAAACATTATTGTTACCAAAAGTAACTTAACAAGTTAAAACGAGGTACGTAAGCAGAACTTTTATACTTGAAAGTTACTTCGAAAATAACGGAGATACGTAATAAACCAGAAAAACGTATAACTTTATGGAAATTGGGATTCGTAAAGACGATTGACATTCAGAAAGTAATACAGGCTGAGAGCCTGCAGTACTTGCCTGACCGGTTATATTGTAAACAAGGAATCGAAGAGCTAACCTAGCTCCTTTACGGTACCATATAAAAGACGGACAGTTTCTTTTATTTAAAGTCCAGATATAATCTTGTCCACTAGAATTTTGACGGAAAGAAGGAAAAATAATAGAGAAGAACACTAAAAAAAACTCGCAACCGGCGCGCGGCGCGGGCGCGGGCTGCGCGCGGCGGCGTGTAACATAAACGAAGCAGAAGGAGTATGTAAGGATCGTAGCAGGTAGCGTTCTGTAGTTTCTGCCGAACCCCATAGCATTTTTGTACCAAAAAACTACTGGCCAGAATTCCAGAAGGCCAGATGTCCATCCAGAACTAATCAAAAACGTAATCAAGGGACTGGCCAACTTTAATCTGGCAATTTTTTTTTAACCTTGACACAACACATAATTGAAAAAAAAACATACGGAAATACTTAATGATAAAAAATATATTTGCCGCTGTCAGTACCGACTCAGTGCCACCCGCGCGCCGCGAAGGCACAGACGAACACGTTTTTAATAGAAGTGCCAAAAACCATATAAGACACGTGTAGTTTTGCCCATAGATATTCGACACGTGTCAAAATACACTGGTCTTCGATTAGAAATGACTCACATGTGTTTTTGTAAAGTATTTTGTTTACACATAAGTACGTTTTGTTAAATGTTTGATAATTATTCTTTATGTGCCTAGGTGTTTTAGTGTTGTTCCTGTTTTAGAGTAAGAAGTGTTTCAGGCGTGCGCGCGTGTGTTTGTGTGTTTGTGTGTGTGTGTTTGTGTGTGTGTGTTTGTGTGTGTGTGTGTGTGTTCAATTGAATCGCATGACTCCTTTGATCACTATTCTCTTCTAATAATGTCTTTCTTTAAATTTACTCAGACCAGGTACACACGGCTACACATCAAGCTATACATAACCAGTAGTAGCCGTGTGTACACTTTTCGTCCGACGTATTTCACTCGGTATTTAATTTATAACAACACTAGCTTCTACCCCTTCTTGTTCCCCAAACCTATGCTTCGTTAGCGTTCTTTCTGACTTTTTTTT
The DNA here is from genome assembly GCA_963669345.1 of Gortyna flavago. Lineage (NCBI taxonomy): Eukaryota > Metazoa > Arthropoda > Insecta > Lepidoptera > Noctuidae > Gortyna > Gortyna flavago. Next base: position 2,665,884 of record OY770139.1, read on the forward strand.
TTGCTTTTTGCTCGGCCTTCCTCAAGAAGTTGGCTATCAAATGCAAAAATATTTTATCAAATCAGACTGGAAGTTCCAGAGATTAGCGTGTTCAAACAAACAAACTCTTCAGCTTTAGTATTAGTATAGAAGATAACATAACATTATGCCTGTCATCTCCCCAGAGTTAGGCAGAAGTGTAGGAACCCATAGTACATACCAACACCCACATTTATACAGGGTGAATTATTCAAAATTAGGGCTGATTTTTCAATCATCTGATAACTTTTTTTTTTGTTATCCTATTTTGTATCCCACTGCTGGGCAAAGGCCTCCCCTTTTTCCTTCCAAACCTCTCTGCCTTGTGCGATCTCTGGCCATGTTGGCTCTGCAAATGATATTAGATCGTCACACCAACTTCGCCTTGGTCTACCTCGACGGCGCCGGCGGTGTCCTGCCTCAGGCGTCAAGTGAGTGTCGATCTTTGCCCAGCTCTCCGGGTGCATTCTTGAGACATGTCCGGCCCACTCCCACTTCAGCCTGGCTGTTTTTTCTCCAACGTCCGCTACTTGAGTTACGGAGCGCAGCGTGGTGTTTCTAACTCGATCTGTACCTAATATGCTGCGCTCCATGCCCGTTGACAAACCTTGAGTTTGAACTTCTGTTGTTCAGTAAGTGTCGGGAATAATTTTGAAATGTAGACAGTTATTTCTTAAAAAAAACTGTCAAACGTCAATTTTATTCCTCGAATAAAAGTGATGATGGAAAAATCAGCCCTTATAAAGATTTCATTTTGCACAAATTTTGAATGCATCAAACCAAGAGTTAAACTTTTAGTAAGTAAACAAGTAAAAAAGGCAGGTGAAAAAGGTAGTATATATAAATAAATATAAATAAATAAACAGCATCCTAATTAGGTACGTAACAGGCTATTACTTTCAATTTGAATTATTTTGAAGCATAATAATGCTAATCCATTGCAACATAATGTTCAAAAAATGTGTCTGCTCAACAACGTTACTAACGCAATGAATTGAACTGTCAAAATGAAACCCATTTGCTACTGATAGTATGCTACGCATTTACCGTGCAGGATCGCAATACCCTAATAGTGTTTTTATGCTCTTTGAATCATTTGTCAATAATATTACAGTTGAGGAAAACCCGACGGCGACATCGCAAAACCATCCTATTATTTTTGTAACAAATTGGGATTTTTTTTACATCAAAAACATGTTTTTCTGGTCTACGTACTAAATTATTATAATTTATTTAAGCACGTGGAGTGTGACTCAATTTGACGTCCCTAAATATAACGATGTATTTTTGTTTTACCTATCCATACTAATATTATAAATTCGAAAGTAACTCTGTCTGTCTGTATATTACCTTTTCACGCCTAAACCACTGAACGGATTTCGATAAAATTTGGCAGACAGATGGATTGCATCCCGGGGAAGGACATAGGATAGATTTTTATCGACATACCTCGCGGGCGATAAACATCACGACCGCAGTTTCGCTAGGTAATTTAAATATTTTGACCCTGTATATTTTGAATAAAAATCGAATACCGCAGCGATAGCGATATTACCAATACAATAGTGAGTCTCCGTGGCCTTCACGCGGCTTATATAATTTTATGAATATTCATTATTTATTAGTTCCATGGCAGAACCACGCAGAACAGCGCAAGGCAGGGGTGTTCAACATTTTGGAGAAATAGGTAGATATACAACGTTTTAATGCATGCATTTCGCAACATCATGCTGAGATAGGAGCCTTTTGGCCTCGTATAGGTCTTTCCGTTTCATTTTTTTATTTTTGTTACTTTTATTTTATATAATTCGTTTTTTTTATTTTTGACTACGCTAGTATAGTTTGCGATCTTCCTATACGAGTACCAGTAAATGGGTACTTTTTCGTTCTTTTAACATTTTTGGTCACTAAAGCTACAGTTTTTAGAAGGTTACGAGAAGTGCGGATCCGTCAAATTATAGTAAACCGGGTTGGTATCCGCAACTCCACGTCAAAGCGCGTATTTTGCGTACCGTCAAATTATAACAGCCAGTCTAATTACTCTAAGACTGCAGTCATGAACATCTGTCATTTATCATTAAGGTGTTAAAGCCAGGCGCACTATATTTGGTAGTACAGCCGTTATTGTGTGACCGTTCAACGCTTTCTTAGGAAACCAAACCTTTAGTACAATCATTCTTGCGTAGGTACTTGCCTAGTCTCCGTTGAGTTTGGCCGCCGAAACCGAAATTTGGCCGGAACTTCGGAGGATCATCAGTTGGTGACAGATCGGAATAATTCATCATCTGCATCATCTGCCTAGCCTTTTCCCAACTAATCCAGTTTAACCGGATGCAGCTGAATACCAGTATATATGGAGCGACTGCCTATCTGACCTCCACAACCCAGTTACTGGGTAACACGATACCGCTTGGCTGTTTATCAGATTTTCGGGCTTCTGACGACCCGTATCGAATGTCAAAGAACCACGAATGACAGCGCCGCCGGGACCAACGGCTTAACGTCCATTCCGAGACACGGAGGGGTATATAAAGATGGTCACCCATCCACGGACCAACCGCGGCAAGCGGCGGCGGCGATCGACCCGTGCGGCTGTTATTACAGCCACAAGCCCCTCGGGACAAGATGTAAAAAATGGGAAGTGGACAATGGCAGCCTTTATTACACACATCAAAAGTGTCTAGGGATCAAGCATTTTTATGCGGATTTCTTGAGATTGAGATGTGGCTTTGTAATAAATTTATGATTTTATAAATTTATATGGATCCTTTTTGGTGCATTTCATAATTTGAATCAGGAACTGTGAATCAAATTCGAGTAAAAGATGAAAATCAGCTGTCAATATTTTCCCTATAAAAACATACAACGCATTGAAGACATTATTAGTGCTACTGTTTCCCTACTACTGATTAAAACCAACGTTATTATGGAGCGGCGACGTCATTTAAGCAGGGAAGAAATGCTCAGAGCCGTGGGAATGATAGAAGCTGGTTCCCGGCAACGTACTGTGGCTTTAGCTCTGAATACAAGTCAGAGTGTTATCAGTCGACTTTGGACACGTTACCGAAGCACTGGTACCGTGGCTGAGCGCCATGGAGGACGGTATCGCTGCACCACACGGAGACAAGACCGATACATTCAAATCTTAACTCGAAGAGCTCCAACAATAACCGCCATGATGTTAGCCGTGAGGCTTCATCACTCTTCAGGGAACTTAATTAGCGACCAAACAGTCAGAAACCGCTTGCATGAAGTGAACCTTCATTCCCGAAGACCGCTACGGGTACCACCTATAGCAATGCACAATCGTAGGATTCGATATCAATGGGCTCTTGAACACAGAAATTGGGCAGAAGAACAATGGCGTTTCGTGTGCTTTTCTGATGAGTCTCGTTTTGGTATGAGACCGGATACAAGACGTATACGACACTGGAGAACCCCTGGACGCCAACAGCGATTAAAATCCTGCCAGGAAGTCCATCCTTATAGTGGTGGAACCATCATGGTATGGGCGGGTATTTGGATCGGCGGAAGAACTGAGTTGATTTGGATCAGAGGCAACCTCAACGCTCAAATTTATGCTGAGACGATTGTATCAGACGTCATCGTTCCTCTACAAGTGCAAATCGGTCCCTTATTTCAGTTAATGCATGATAATGCACGACCGCACACCGCAAGAGTTGTAAGACAGACTCTCGCCGCAGCTAACATCAATGTCCTGCCCTGGCCTGCTCAGTCGCCAGACTTGAACCCGATTGAGCATGCATGGGATATGCTACAGAGAAGAGCTCTGCCGAATATGGAGGGTATCCAGTCGCAAGAAGACCTTTTTTTGTTGTTGCAACGAACATGGGCGGCCATTCCACAGCGTGATTTGGATGAACTCATTTTGAGTATGCCAAACCGATGTTCTTGTGTTGTTAGTGTTCGCGGTAGAAACACGGATTATTAATTGTTTAAGTTACCCAATAAAATTTTAAAGAAAACTGTTATTTCAGTCTTTTTTTCGAACTTTTGTGTTAGTGGTTCAAATGTCAATAATCCCTTTATTAGGAAAATGGCAAATTTCTTTATTAATGCAAAGGTGACTTGGTTTATCGTTACTGTGACAAACGAAAACACTTTATTTGATGAATCCTTAAAGAAAATTTTAATTAATATCAATCAGGAGAAAAGTTATTGCAAAAATATATGTTGATCCCTAGACACTTTTGATGTGTGTATTTTAACTTTTCATTATTTGGTCGATTTTTAGGTGAACCCTAAAAATGCGTGTCTCAAAAGGAGAACACGGAACCCTCATAGGATCAATTAGTGAAGACCCTTTTTCCCAGAAACGCTTAGAGGTATCAATTTGAAATTAATATCAAATACGAAGGTCTACAGTCCCTTGGAGCTCTTAAAAAATCAAGCTTCTACGAGAAGTCAACGCAATAAAAAAATAGACCATTTATGCGACATATTTTGATACTTATCTACTCGCAAATAAATCAAAAAATATCGTTATTCTATTCTCTCATTGACACTAGTAACGAACTGCGCCTTTTGCCTGCGAATTACTCCCACAAAAAAAAATCTAATCTACTTGACGAAGAAAAACAATGAAGTCCTCTTCTACAAAAAACAATAAGTTATGGGAGTAATCATAAAGTTACAGTTTGTACAAAAAACGAATTAAATAAGCTTAAAAAAGGCGTAGATAAACATTGGAATAACAACATTCCATGCAAATATTATGGATTACAAAGATTTTATAGATTTTTATTAGGTAAAAAACCTAATCTAATGAAATATCATTTCTATACACGTGCGAAACGCACTTAATAATATTTACATACGCAATATTACACGTAACACATACATTTTTTACGTCGTTTCGAAGCTACTCAATGTATATGATTGTCTAGGTCAGTATCAATCAACCGACTGATTTTTTTCTGCGCTCGCAAAAAATATTTCCTCAAGTACATGACTTGCTTATAACAAGTGTTAATGTAAGAGGAAGTACTTATTAAAAATTAAATGGTCTACGGAATAAAACTATGAAAACACGTGTTTTTATTTCGCAATATTTACTAATGTTTCATTATTATTTTATCTTTGATTAATTACAATAGATAGTACCTTACTAGTGGAAACTGTTATGTTTTTTTATTTTCTGATTTCTTACCTTGCAAACAAAGGTACCTTTCTTTTGCAATTAATATCCTCCCGACCGATTTCGGTCACGGTGGCCAATCTCAACGGAGATTAGCCAGGTACGCAGGAGATATTATAGTGCACAAGTGTGAGCACAAAATATCATAGTCTGAAGGGACGGTCCACCCTGGATTATCCAGTCACAAACAGTCTCTATACCCATTTTCATACCACGGAATTTTCCGCAACCTTGTATTTAATTGTGCCGAACACAAATATATAAATATAAAACAATAGAACACCTACGAAAATACATATAAACGACTAGCAGCGTCCCGCGGTTTCACCCGCATAAGTTTCGATCTCGTGGGAACATCGAGATAAAAAGTATTCTATATGTGAACCCTGGTATAAACTATCTGTGTGGCAAATTTAATCCAAATCCGTTCAACCGTTTGTGCGTGAAGAATTAACAAACATAAAAACACACGTACAAACTTTCGCCATTGTAATATTAGTGTGATAATTAATAGGACAGGAAGATGTCAAAACAGGTGACGAGCAAAACAATGACGTTATCACCTGCAGGTTGAGGACCCCTGCTTACGACTCGCGAGCGCGACTAGACTGTCGTCAAGCGAAGTTTATACGATTCTATAAATACAGAGGGCGATCACACCACTGTGTTATATTTAGAGCTACTTCTACATCTAGCAGGGTTATACGACACGGTTGGTCTTGATAACCAGTTTGTTTTGATAAGAGCTATCGGCTAACGTAGACTTTGGTCCGATTTTTAAGTAGGTAGGTATGTTTGTAAATACGGTACAAATGTGGATTCGTTCATCCAGGACCCAATAGTCTGTGTGTAAGACATGTGTCCCAGCAGTGGGATTATAAGCTGATTATGCTATGCTATGCCCCATGTTGTGCTACGCAGTGCTACGCAGTGCATGCTATGTTACGCTATGGTATGCTATGCATGCTACGCTATGCTACGCAGTGCATGCTATGCTACGCTATGCTACGCAGTGCATGCTATGCTACGCTATGCTATGCATGCTTTGCTCACTTCTATCTCTCTTCTATCTTCTTCTTCAGATTTTTCTCTTTGCAAACTTCGGAGATAAGGGGGGGAACGGTATTATTATTATTATTTTTTCATCAACAGTCGAAAAGTACGCCGCCATAAAATTTTTTTTGAGAATGTGCAAAACTGCAAACTGCGTTCTTTCATGTATTACCTAACCCTACTTCGAATTATTCAGACCCTGTTGCAAAAAATATAAGTACATCATTTTTATTTCTTTCTTTTTTGCAAAATATTTGGGCAAACGTCATCTACCTAAACATAACATAACATAATCAGCCTATAATGTTCCCACTGCTGGGACACAGGCCTCCTCTCGGTGAGAGAGAGTGGGCCGTAATCCACCACGCGGGCCCAGTGCGGGTTGGTAGATGTCACATGTTGTTGAATTTTTGGTTCTAGGACATGCCGGTTTCCTCACGATGTTTTCCTTCACCGTTTGGAAAGCAATGGTGATGAAATATTTACACAAAGTAAAGCGCCTGTCTGGGTTCGAACCTACGACCTACAACTGGTAAGTCGCGGCCGTTACAACTAGGCCACCACAGCTCTCGTCATCTAAAACTATTCCAAATTTCAAATTGATAGCATTAGTAGTTCTTGAGATATCCAGCTGTGACAGACAGACTGACAGACAGACTGATTCGCACCATAAGGGTTCCTTTTTACCATTTGGTACGGAACCCTAAAAAGATGACACACAACAAATCCGTGGTATTCCGTTTACCTACTCATGTGGTATCTATCCATAGTTTTTATGGCAAGACATACATATTTGGTAGCGGTCTATGGCATGGGGACACATCATGATCGGCATAAACGGTTAGTAGGAAATACCAGCAAGATCCAAGTTTAGCGCAGTATGCTGTGCCCATTATAATATACCAAAATCGGCGAATATTGTGGGTGTACGAAGGATCATTTTGCGAAATATTTTGACAGACTCTTGATGGTAAATGGTCGCCTACTAGACATCTGCAATACTAGAGAAAAGGCTGAAGTCTGTCTCTAAAACAACACCGGCCCATCAATCTGCCTTTTCCCAAATATGTATGAAGTCGGCTTCCAGTCTTGCAGCTGAATACCAGTATTTTACATGGAGCGATATTGAGATTAAAGGTACAAGTTCGTAGCCGACTGCAGACTACAGCAGCAGGCGACACGTCGCCGCGACACTACTGGTGTCTATGTATTTCTATGAAACGATAGGAGGCCTGTGTCCCAGCAGTGTGAACATTTTAAGCTGAGTATGTACGTGGCAGACGACGTGTCGCTAGCTACGGATGGTGAACTTGTACCATAAGATGGTAAGATGATATCCCTTGATAAAACTGGTTGTCAGACTTTTAGGCTTCTATCTACCCATAACCATAAGCCCATTTTAGCCCATGAAGATTGTCAAAGATCTACGAACTACGAATGACGCCGGAACCGACGCGGACGGCTTCGGTGGGGTCTCGATATTCGTAACGGATCCATCCACGAAGCCACGAATCGATTGCGATCCTTCGATCGACTAATGCAGATGCTTTAGGCTAATCTATAGCCTTATTTTTTTTTACCGTAACTTAAAAATGGCAAATCCAAGTTGACAATCTAAGTGGAAAAATCCATCCAGACAGTTTGGCGATAGTACAAAGCAACAAAGACTATTTGATCACCGATATGGTTATCAAAATATATTATTATACTCGCATAATTTGGTACAAAATACCTTGTATCTAATCCATGTAGAATTGTCGAAGCCAAGATAAAGATTTGATGCTAAATAAATATTCATTATCTGGGTAGATACCGGATTTTGGAGGGGTTAGTGACCTTTTGGCAAATAGGCCTAACGGCGTAAAATAATCTAGTTGCTATGCTGCTTTTGTTCGAAGTTGTTTTTTAGAGAAGTATTTGGTATAGGAGAGAGTTGCGGGTTAATTGCGAAACACAACAACAGTAGGCTTTAATTTTGACAGTTCAACAACATTCATTGAGTTTTTTACGTTGTTCTATACATTTTTCGAATGTATGAAGCAATGAATTATACCTATCCTTTAAAATGATTCAGATTGTGTTTGATAGTGTGTTATGTAATTACGGTGCATGTAAAATTTACAAATCCATCTTATTTCTAATTGCACGACGCTAGATCCAGCAACGCTATTAATTGAATCGCATGTTTACCACTCTTAGCTCCATGCCAACGTCAACAAATGCAACGCAAGAGAGCTTGTTGCAAGTAACATCATCGCATATCGCATCGCATGAAAATCAGCTTTGTAAATCACGAGCGCGCGTATAATAAGAAAACTAAAAAAAAAAAACTTGAATTCAGTCCTCGATCCATATGATGTTAGTATAACCTAAGTTAGTAAGTAACAAAATGTAGGTAGGTACTGTAAGGATCCGTAGCACAGAGGAACCTCACAATATAATTTAAACAACGATTTTTTATATCTTGAATATATTGAGAGGAGGACTTTACATTATCATGTTATGTTATTACTAACACTTTTCCTCTACTAAAAAAAAAATACCCAAATAAAATAATTGACGTCTGCTTAAACGTTCGAATGGAACACGCTGTCAATTATGACCAGCCTGTCCTATTAAAGGTAAGGCTACATAGATAGCCTCTACAGTACTTAAGTAAGTACTTATTTGATATGGCAACTTCACACTATACTTCCGAGTCCTGGGGGCCTGAAAAGGCCACTTTGGCAGAATCATAAAACAATTAATATTGAATCACGCAATTTCATCTGTATGACAGTTTTGTATGGAGATTCATAAAATGCTACAGGTACACCTCTGCCTAACCCATCAGGGATATACATATAGGTGTGAAACTGTCAAAAAGATGAATTGCTTGATATGAATTGATTTATGATTCTGCCAAAGTGGCATTTTTAGGCCCTCTGCACTCTGTCAAAAAAAAATGTTAAAATGTAACGTACCTACGTGCTCCTAATAATATTAAATCAATAATAGTTCAACCGCAGTAATTTCATTTAAAACAACTTCCATTGTGTCATTCCATGTTTGAAATATTCGTCTGCTCAACATAAATAACGCAATAAATGTTGTTGAACTGTCAAAATGAAGGGCATTGCCATTGTAAGTGTGTTACGCATTACCTGAGGGTTCGATTCCTAGATCGGGCAAAGTGTTATTGGGTTTTACCATCCGGGAATTTCTCAGTAACAGCCCGGAGTTTGGATTTGTGCTCGGTTGAAGACAATAGACAACCTATCATACATGGGACTTAAATTTCTGTCTAACTGCCGAAATGTGGGTGTATTGTTATCTACCAGACGTGATGTTACTTTTTAAGTTATGATCCGTTTGAGAGTTTCATACCTCTTAATCCCTGAAGGGTTAGGCAGAGGTGAAGGTACCTATAGCATTTTACGAATCTCCATACAAAACTGTCATACAGATGAAATTGCGTGATATGAATTGCTTTAGGATTCTGCCAAAGTGGCCTTTTTAGGCCCCCAGTTGTTTTACTTAACGGAGCTGTTTTTTTTAAATAACAAGCGGTTTCATAACAAACCAGATATCAGCTACCTAATAAACAGATTAATTCCGGCCTTCAGCTAACTGGTGTAGGGCCTCCGACATCATTGGTTCGCTTGCCCTACCCTACCGACCTTGGAAAGGGACTGCCATTCGAATCGCTCGAAGGGAACGCTTACGCATCTAAGCGAGATATTCTGTTGAACCATTACCATTAACCATTACCATTTCATTTAGACGACTCGAGATTTGATTTTGATGTGAAATCTCTTATTAAAAGAGTAGTGCTAACTGTAGGTTCAAACTTAGACAGCCGCTTTACTTTGTGTTAATTCAAATAATAATCATAAAAAATAATCATCACTGCTCTCAAAACGGTGAAGGAAAACATTGTGAGGAAACCGACATGTCCTAGAACCAAAAAATCAAAGACGTGTGACATCTATCAACCCGCACTGGGCCCGTGTGGTGGATTACGACCCACTCCCTCTCACCGAGAGGAGACCTGTGTGCCAGCAGTGGGAACGATATGGCTGAGATATCTTTAAAAACAAAATAAAAAACAAAACTCATCATTTCCAATAAGTAGCGAACTACTTATACATAGTATAATTAATAGCGTGCTGGCAGTGATAAAATTGTGAGTTTAAAAAAAGTTTATAATAATTATTTAGGACATTTTAAAATGAAATTGTTTTTGTATAATTTTGGTGTCTAAATGTTTTTTAAAATCATTTAATTATTGATCTTGAAATAAAGAATTTGTTATGAGATCCATCCGTGATCCAATATCGATATTTTTACGATTGTAAACAAGCCTTTTTTTTGAGATTATCTATCCAAATCTAGCAAATTAAAAGCATCCGCCACCTAGGATTTTATGTGCCCATAAAATTTTCAAGCCGTAATGACCCATTTGCCACTAAACGGAATCATAACAACGCAATAAGTAATATCATAAATCGTGTTAAAAGATTTTTTCCGCGGTGAACACCTTTCATAATAATTGTCAACTTAAACATATCACAGATTATAATTTTGAATTTTTTAATTAAATTAGGCGCGAAACTGAGGCGAGGCGCGAAAGATAAGTCAACGTTTTTATGGCTCTCTGTTGTCAAGGGGTTCTATCTTCGAATTGAGCCACTTGTCCAACGACAAATTGCTCTACAACATTTTTTTTTAATGTTTTACAGCATAGGCAGAGCCACCAAAGCCATTATAATTTTTCGTCACTTTAGAATGTACCTACAGCAGTAGCAGTCACAGTGTACAGTCTGCCTAATGTGGCCTGGTAAAAAAGCTATAAAACTCAATTGCGGAAACTAGGTTCTTCTGTAATTGTTATAATTAGCTGCCAAGTAAAATATGATTTAAGACTTCCTGCTATGAAACAACATACGTTATTAGACTTATTTTATTAGTTACATTTTGGCAAATAACCTGGGTTTAATTTTCGATATCATGAAGAAACAAGATCTTAAAAATATCAGAAACTAAACTACCTATAAAAATATGATAGGTACCTATTAACTATGTTTCAATAATAAATTAAAAATTCATCATAAAATAGGCGTGTAGTGTGTACTATAAATTCTAATTTATATGAATCAAAATAATCCTGTTATGTTTATGAGGTTCAATAATGCCAAAACAACTCTCCAAACTTGGAAGGAGTGGACCGCACCGCAAGAAAATATCATAGACTAATATAATATGAGAAAATATTTCTATTTGTTTTATGTATTGAATTTCGAGTAGCGCACTAGTGATGCAACTGCATCATTTATATAATCGACTAAATTACTCGCTACCGTTTATTAGTCGATTTTCAAGCAGTTAATAACAATGAACCGTAATTACAGGTTAAATGATAATTACAATTAATTATTCTTTTTATAGATTTTCTTTTGATTCAAAATACCGACACAAGTTTAAATTTGTTGAAGGTCTTCCAATTTGTCTGAGAGGTATGATATCAATCACTTGTGTAATTTGGAATTCCTTCTGCTTTTTTGAGAGCCCTAATAGGAACTAACAACCGGCGTCTCCTAAAGACATAACGGTGATTATGCTACAGTTAAATAATTTTGAGGAGTACAATTTTGTAGGTTTGTCTGGTAGGAAGTGTTTTCGTGAGTAAATATAAGCTCTCAATTTCTATAATAAATATGTAGAACAGAAACATTTGAAATGACTTTAACGATTTGAGGATCACGATCAGCAGACAGATTTACGTTTTTTTTTTGAACATTTGTATCGTTATATCGGCTTTTAACGTTATTTTGAACCAGTTTTGCAATAAAAATATTTTCGCGGGCGATGATCTCGATCTCATAAAAAATATTGTTTCTAGAGAAACGTTTATTTACTTTATTACAAGTGTTATTGTTTCAGTATTCAGTATGTTTACCTATTTTTAAATTGCGAGGAGCCTTGAATCTGTATGAATACGTATTATTACCTGGTTTTAATTCGTAAACATGTTATAAATCTGGTAAATACGTTTCAATTAAATTGTTATTCTTGTTTTATCTGTCGGGTAGCTATAAAAACGATTTAAACGTGTCTATTAAGACTACAACGCGTGACCGAGACTGAACGCATCTACATATTAATAGGAAAAAAAACCAATTTAAAACGGTTAGAGTAACGCTGTTTTTAATTTGTTTTCTAATTCATTTTGACTAGTAGATTTTGTAAATAGAAATAGACAAAGCTGAATATTTAATTAAATACAGCATTAGAACTGAATACTGTAAATGTCCATTTAACGTTGGCATTTTATTATGATTTATTATTTGGTTCATGTCTCTATACGTGTTAGGCAGAAATTCACAATCTTGACGACTAGATAAATGTTTAGAATTTGAAGTCCTTAAAATAATTATGTGAGCTGTGTTTAAATATCCTAAACCCATCTCCTTTGCGGAGTTTCGCTAGCTAATTTAATTTAATCCTGTATTACGTGCAATCCTTTTTTGTGTGTTGGAAATCATCAAATGACTCCTACCGCTCCAGGTGGAGCGAAGGGAGTGTTATACTCTTATTACTGACTAAAACCCATTCATGTTCCTTCCTTAGCTCTTTACGTTCTGGGGCAGCGGTAACCCTTTCGGACAATCCCGCTGACCCCGGCAGGCTTCGGCCCTAACGGGCCCCTACTCTGCTGCTGACATCGCTTTGAGGCACGCGTGGAACACGTACGCGCCGTCCGGCACGGGCCTGGTCCTGATCGGACGGTGAGCTACCCATTACTCTCCATTCGCAGGCCCGCGCCTAAGGTGGCAGGGAGTCGTCACGCGGTTCCCGACGCCTGGAGCGTCTCTCGCGGCGGCTGGGACGTGAGGCTCTGTCCCTCAACCATCCCGCCACCTCCTTAGCTAGCATAACTGCTTCGCAGAAGGAGGTGACTGCCTCCCACTCCGTTAAGTGCAATCCTATCATTAACTTTTTGTGCAAACAATAGCAAGTCATCTACCGCTAGATTGTATGCGTAGGTGGCAAATAAAACTAGACCAACTTAGGAACGGGCTGGCTAAAAGCATTGCTTTACATACATATTCAAATCAGAGTATCAACGCAAGCAAAATAGCTCCTAATAAACACGTATCATGATGTCACTTTACAGACGAGAATATAGCTTCCTAAATGGTTAAATTCACCTTATACAAACGGGCAACTGTTGCGCCGTTAACGTGTACCGAACAGTTAACAGTTGCAAGCTGACGGTACCACTATCGCTTCGACTACTCTTTAAATTATTTCAAGCATAAGTCAACGCTAGGCTAGTCATCATAAACAGCCTTTAATGTTCCCACTGCTGGGACACAGGCCTCCTCTTTTCGAGAGGGAGTGGACTGTAATCCACCACGTGGGCCCGGTGGCGGTGGTCCCGAAGAGGAACTGCATATAAAAAAATTACCAAGAATCTCAGACCAAATAAAAAACCAAGACAGAGCGCTGAGAACGATACAATGAAACATGTCAAAACTACACCTCCGCTCTGTGCATACACGCTCACACGCACACTTTTACAATCAAACTACACCTCACTAAGTGCACACATGTTTACGAAACCGGCTTCACTTTACTGTTGACAGCACCCTGTCTTGGTTTTTTATTTGTTCTGAGCCAAGAATAGCACTGATATAATATGCGATTTATTTAAATCATATTCCACTTTATTACATTTACAGATAAAGACATGTAAAATATTAATACAGCTTACATAGTTTATGATAAGATAGCAGATAAAATTATACCTAGTCAGTCCAGAGACTGCACAACAGGTATTATACGGAGGCCGCGCTACTGTTTAGCATTGAGTTTAGTAAAAATACATATTATAGTATAATGTATGATTCCGTTTGGGACTACGTACCCGTTTTTTTGTGAACAACACACATTTTATTTACATACAGGATGAAATTAAAAACATGCGACAAATCGAAATGGGAGATTGTACTCATCATTATGAACAACTTTTACTATGGGATCAAACCTGAAATCGCGAAGAAAAAATCAGCTGTTCCCTACATTTTGACGAGTAATGTGAACATAAATGTAGGGAAAAGCTGATTATTTTTTCGCCATTATTTTTTTATTGAACTTTTGTACAAAACAGCAGATTTTTTTTCGTGATTTCACAGTTGGCTAATAAAGCTGAAGAGTTTGTTTGAACGCGGTAATCTTAGAAACTACCAGTCGGATTTGAAACATTATTTTTGCTATTGATAGCCTAATTCTTGAGGAAGGCTATAGGCTACTTAATATCACGCTAGGACCCTTAGGAGCCGAGCACAAAAAAGAAGTCAGAAAGAATGCTAAGTGAAAACGAAGTAAGAGCGCGGGGGGGGGGCGATGCGATGCGACGGGTGGGTCGGGGGAACGAGAAATTTCACGCGGATGAAGTCGCGGGCAGAAGCTAATATTAGCCTAAAGTTGATCAAATTAGGCCTTATTTTAGGGAAGCTATGTTAAGCCCAATAATTCTAATTCAGTATAAAATTTGGGCAAAATCGAAACACACACAAGCAACGTTTTGTTGCGCCTATTACAGCTTAAAAGTTGCCCATCTGCGATCAAGCAAGTCCAAATTTAGGTTAAGCACGAGCAACGGCTCATTACGACACATAGCAACAGCCATATCTATCTTGGGCGACACGCTCGACATACAAATTATCTTTTTATATCTTACATTATAAGCCGGCTGTGTTTTGAAGATTGTTTTGTATCGCTACGATAACTTTTTGGTATGAACCATATCATGCATTGGTATGAACCATATGTTTAGTTTTTTTGTTTACAGGTTGATTTTGAGTTCTTAATTCTACCTTTATAGCCTTATTTTATGGCAGTCTAAGTCCTAAAACGATTTATTCTTTATTTATTATTGTTAAATAAATAATGTATTTTCTTTTCTTTTCAATTAAGAATTTTCTTTAGATTTTACCTTTTAAATTTCACTAGTGTGCAAATAATTCGTAAATGTAGTATTTAAAATGTGGATAACGTCGTAAGCTACATAATATGTAATCTCTTATTTTTCTCACTACCTGTTTATTAAGATATTTGTGTAATTGTTTGTTTTCCCGAATATAAATAAATAAAACACTGGCTCTGATTAAGCTTTTGTAGAACAAACGAAAACTCATTTGTAAATCATAATTATGCAAATTTTTGCCAAAAACGTAAAAGTGAAACTCACAGAATAAGTGCCTCTAGATTCCATTATGAAACTGGAGTTCCAATCTTGATCTAGTCTAGGACAATCAAATTCTTTAAATCTGGCTGAATGACGGCGCAAAAACATAAAAAAAACAACAATATAGTGGGGAAAAATCAAGTTGTTTTGTTTTTAATCCATATTTATCTCTACGTGGGTGATAAAAATAAGCTCAGCCGTCATCGACAATCTTGTCTCAAATGTTGGATCAAAATCGCGAAATGACGTAACATGATATCGAGTTCGAGATATTTATGCAGGGAAATCGAAGGAATTATGCGAGATTAAGGGGGATGTGCTAATATATAGTCCGCGAAATTCAAATTTACGTTTCTTGCAATTTACAGTTCACTGTCACTGTCAGATTGTATGTTCATTAAAATATTATTCGTGACCGTAACAAATACTGTCCTGCAAATCGGATTCGAATGCTATTTTTAAAAAAGCGTGTACAAAATCGACAAAATTTTCATATTTTGAGGGTACGTACCTATTTGTCTCGGACGCAACTAGATATGTCGCAATATAATCGCATCTCTATTGCAGATCACAACAGCTGCTTTAATGATGTGCCCGGATTTAGTCGATTCCTAGTTTCAGTAACAAAAGATCAACTAAATAGAGGTTTCCCCTTCCATAACAAGACGAACCGCTCCAAACAGTAAACACGACTAAATTCAGTCGTGTATACTATGCGCCGGCGCCTATTGACCTCGAAATGGAACAGGGCCATTAATTTGACGAGATATGGCCCCCAGGCCTGTACTTGTAACGTTCTACACTTTATCGAGTGCCCACTTCATTTAGTATTCGAGTTATAAACAATGGGCTGTCATAAATTTGGTGTGCAGATATTAATGATTTCGTTAGCGTTATTTATTGAAAAGCTAAAATGGAAGAAGAGTAGTGGCGGCTTACTGGTAACGGCGGCAACTTACGAGTTGTAGGTCGTGGGTTCGACCCACATAGGCTTTGTGTAAATTATTTCATCGCCACTGCTCTTAAAACGGTGAAGGAAAACATCGTTAGGAAACCGGCACGCGTGTCCTAGAACCGAAAATTGGAAGACATGTTTCATTTATAGTTCTGTGGTAATAATATTATATTTTCACTTCTCATGCTCTAAAAGTTTGTCTCTATGTTGTGCGTAGGCGACATAAAATCGCTTTTTATGTTATAGTGCATAAAGTTTTTTTTTTCTATTAAGATTAAAATAATCAGTCCCAACAGCCACACGTATGTACAATAAAACGTCGCAGATGAAAGTCGTTATTTTATTTCATTTGCTATAATTTAATATCACTTCCGTGTTTTCTGTCGTTAATTTAATAAAACCAGATTAAATAGTTGTCATTTATTACTTAAAAATGCAAAGAAACGTTTTTTATGACTTGGCAGTATGAAGTACCTACCCAAGTCGAATGACACATGTTGCAAATTAAAAACTTTTAAAAAGTTTCGTGGCGGGAATTAGCTATTCTCTTCTTCCATTTTGCAACATTCTGCATGTTTCATTTTCATGCAATCGAAGTGAAAAGCAGAGTGTATAACTCGGGCATCGACGAGCCATTACCCCGAGACATCGTATATCCACCCGAGCCGCAGGCTTTTATGCGCTAGTTGTACAATATACTATTAAATAAATTAGGTTTAATAATATTAAGTATATTTAAATAAATTAGTTTATCTTAAACCTGTTTAACCACATTGCAGGAAAATATTTGACAACCCGTTTGATCTTTTATCTCTCATTAATATTCGAAACTAAACCTGAATGCATACACAACAAAATAATATGGTTAGTAAGTAGGCATTTACATAACATAAGTTTTGTTTTTTACACATCGATAATTCATAGTTATTCAATGTTATCAAAGGAGTCCTCTATTCTAAAGGCTGTTTACAATTCCAAAATCTTGTCAGTTTTAATCTTGTCAATAGAGATCAATAGAGATAGACGACTGTTATTCTTCTGACAGCTTTCAATTTCCTGTTCCCGGCAAGGCAAGTCAATCATTGAAAATGTGTCATTTTCAATACGACAACCTGTCGAATGGTTGTGAATCGCTATGCTGCTACCGTAAAACATAAGAAGGCAATTCCGAAAGTTGAATTATGATATAATTTGATCTTCATGCCTACATATTTATCATTGAATCTTTGAAGTGCCTACTATACCACATTTCATAGCCACCTAACAAGAATGGTAAGGCAATATATAAATACTGAAAGGTCCAACTTGATGGATTTTCTCCATGAGTTTCGCTTCATACAGACGTTCGCGAAATTCAAATTTTCTTACTTTTTTTTGCAATTTACAGGTCAGTATCAGGTTGTATCTTGATCAAAATTTGATTCGCGACTATAACAGGTACGTATTTACAGAATTATAATCATTAATACATCTTTCTAATTTAGATTTGTACCATAAGAAGAAATCTCTTATGGAAAAGTGCTTACGTACACATCTAATTTAGAAAGATGTATTCATGATTCTAATGATTATAAATTTTATGTAAATACGTACCTGTTATAGTCGCGAATCAAATTTTGATCAAGATACAACCTGACACTGACCTGTAAATTGCAAATTTGTTTTGTAGTGTTCTAGATTTAGGTCTACTAGACACCTTTTATTTTTCTCCTTTGTCTCTAATATTCATGTCAATGTGCATACCAGAAGGCCAATTCCCATAATTAAAAACGCTAAAAATCTAGTCGCGATCTCATCTCAGTGACAATGAATGTCAAAAATATAGGGAAATCAGAGGTATTTTTGACAGACCGAGATCAGAATGTGAACGTTCTTAATATTACCAGAATTGCCCCTCTGTTGTTTGCATGGTTATTGAAATGCCAATTTTAGATGTTAATTAATTTGAATTGTAAGTGAAGTGACAGTGCTCTGTTGGTGTGCTTATTCTAAATAAACAAATAGTACAGAGTTTCACTGATCTACCAAATTGCAGATTTCATTCGTTCTTATAAACCTGTATTTATTAGATAAAGTAGTAAATAACTATATGTACTTACTGCAGCGTAACCAACACAACTACTAGTCTGACAAGTTTTAAAAATCGTCTCTTGGCTGCAGCCAGGCTGGCTACCTTTCTTTCTAGCCAATAAAACATAACAATACGCCTGTTACCCCTGAAGAGTTAGGCAGAGCTGTACCTATACCACACCCACATTTCGCCAGTCATGTTGAAGTCCCACGTAACAGGGGCGAGCCTATTGTCCTCAACCGGGCACAAATCTAGACTCCGGGCTGCCATTGAGAAATTCCAGATAGAAAATCCTAATAAAAATTAGCCTGACGGCCCTGACCCGGGAAACCAACCCAGGACCGCATGCTCAGCGGTAGCGCTTGCGACCTTTAGACCGAAGAGGCATTCAAGACAAAAATAAACTGCATTTAATAAACATGCCATTTTTTCCAGTTTTATAGCAGCTGGCAACATTCGATAGCTATAAAACCAAGCAGAAATATCGTTGAAATCACCACTAGCAGCACTAGTGTTGTTTTAAAAATCGCCTATCTATCAACATTATTCTTGTACTCACATAAAACTGTATAATTCAAGAGCTGAATCGTGAATTCTGCTAAAACAAGTTGGATTTCGTAAAGAAACTGAAAATAAAACGCATAGACTGACAAGCCGTTATTTTTGTTTTCATTAGGGCTGCCGGCAACGCCGATGTCATAGACTCATGGCCTTTTTTTTTTTTAAGGATAGGAAATCATCCAATGACTCCTCCGCTCTGGGTGGAGCGGAAGGGAGTGTCAGACTCTTACTGACTAAAACCCATCCGTGTTCCTTCCTTAGCCCTTTATGTTCCGGGGTAGCGGTAACCCTTTCGGACAATCCCGCTGCAGACTCATGGCCTTACTTTTTGTCTATTGCCTGCTTTTTGTGCTTCTTATTTTATTTTTATAGCAGCTTTAGCATCGGAGCTTGCCAGTCTTAAGAATGAAAAAGTAAAAATCATTTTGAAAAAAGAAACGAGTAAGTAGTTCTTTTTTTATTGTTGGCCGACTATAACTGACTGACTGGTTGCCAAGAAAGTAGGAACTAGGAAGAGTGTTGGCAGACCAATAGCCAGATGATAAATATCCTGCTAAGGACTCCGGGTGCGTATGACCACTTAATTGCGTAACACACCATAAATATCAATCCGAATCTTTTTGAAGGATGTTGTATTGCTAATTTAATCTATTGCTTCATATGTTCAAAAAATTTGCCTGCTCAATAACGCAATGAATATTGTTGAACTGTCAAAATGAAAAATGAAAGCCATTGATAATGAGTTCGCTGACTCCTGGACGAGCACAGACCAATGAAGGATGGAAAAAAAGGAGGACGCTCGCCTCGCTTTGATCTCTCGGCTCGCACGCGGTTGATCACAGTTCTAATCTAACCTAACCCATTTGGTCGGGGCGCCCTACCTTAGTTACTGCGACCAATTCGGCTCGCGCGTGATTGGTTACAAACTTACAACCTAAACTGTAATTGAATATTATTCAGGCCGTTAGTTGAACGGCCGCCCGTTTAGTTAAAAGGCTAGGCGGTTAACTGAACGGCTAATTTAACCAGTTGGCTGCGACATTGATACTGTAATAGGAAAACTAATTTCTGTTTGTCTGGGCTATTGATCCAAATTAAGAATTTTACCGACATAGCTTACAGAGTAAGTCAGTAAGCAAGCTGAAGTGGCAACGGGCCTGCCATGTTTTTCGAAAGACCGATGGCCGGTGGAGCCAACGAGTCCTGGAGTGGAGACTGCGTATGGATAAGCGTAGTGTGTGGCGCGCTAGCTAGATGGATTGACGACCTTTTACGAGTAAATAGGTAGCTGGGACAGACTGCATGCGGAAGGCAGGGTGTTGTGGCATAGCCTGGGAAAAGTCTATGTCTGGCAGTAGACTGCGATAGGCTGTTATTGCTCATTGATTGAACGATCAAAGTAAATAGCTTACGGTGTTGATCCAAAGATCGATAACATAACTACTTCTACTTCGCAGTCGACGTACAGTAGATACGTCACATAAGTGCCGACACGTGTTATGCTAGTCCAATATTTTCATAACTAACGTTTTCCTGTAAACACGAAGTTTGGCGTCCCTGGTCGATCTGCGCACGCGGCCGAAAATATTCTGTGTACAATATCAGCGGGTTCGACGCACTCTTTATCTGCACGCTATTATTTATACCTCGCATTTACATCGAGGTATTAAGAGACTGCATGTGACTCCATCGTACGTGTTGATGTCCCACACCTGCCAGCCTGCCACCCTGTGTACTGAATTGACTGATTTAGCATTAAGTTTTGACCTAACAATATTGCATTGTAGCTACATGTAGGTACTCTATATGGGTATGGCTACAATCATATTTGCAACTTATTACAACAATGTCACACAGTTAACAGGCATTGAACCGAATCCTGATTGTTCGTTCAACTGATACCCACCGAACTATGAATTTACATACAAAATTATTAAAATCAAGGCAATATAAGATATGGTAAACAAAATTTTCGAAGTGACAGTGAACTTTAAATATTAATTTTATGAGACTTGAATATGATAAGAATATTTTGATATAGTTTCTATTACTAAACACAAATATGTTGAATTGAGCAAAAGCAAAATTAACACAAAAAGGCGAGGCTTATGATGATGGCATCATAAGCTTCGCCTTTTCCCAATTATGTAGGGGTCGGCTTCCACTCACACCGGATGCAGCTGAATACCAGTATTTTACATGGAGCGACTGCCTATCTGACCTCCACAACCCAGTTACTGGGTAATAATTAAGATACCCCCTGGTAAGACTGGTTGTCAGACTTTCGAGCTTTTGACGATCCGTAATGACTGTCAAAGATCCACGAGTGGCAGCCGCCGAGGTATGGGGAGTCTTGGCATGTAAAAATTGTCACCCATCCACGGAACAACCGCGGCTAGCGTAGCTTAACCTGATCGTTTGATCCGTGCGGCTACTATTACTTGGCCACAAGCCCCTCAAAACACAAAATTGTACAATCGTCAAACTAAATATTTATTTATTCGATTCTTAAATATTTTAAATGAGAATCGACTAACATGTCTTTATAACGGAACCACTACCCTATTCAAAAAATTATTGCCAGCACTAAAAAATTAATTCAAACCGGCTTGTTGAAAATGTCACGCGCCAACGAACAAAAAAAGGTTATTACACGCAACCAATTTTTGAACTTCGGTATAATAACTTTTTTCGATCCGCGGAAGATAAATGTGGTTCGTTCGTATTACGGGCCGGTTTTTTTTTTATAAATGACATAAAAATCCTTACCATAAGTGGCAACTGTCAGGTGAGAATAATTTCAAAAAATATTTACGGATTAAATAAACAATAACATTTTAAAACATTTTTGTTTCCATTTTCAACCAAAGATATATTACGTTACGGTTGAAAATCTGCAACAATTTTGAAACTAAGCATGACTATAGGCCGAACGCTTAACTGAGACGTTGCCTGAGGTAGCTGCGCGGTGCAGGAGGGGTGATAGTTATCACAAGTTGACGAATCACTGAGCTCTTGCATCTTGCATCACGTCACCATACCCTGCCCGCACCGCGCTGCTACCTCAGACAACGTCTCAATTAAGCGGTCCGCCTATAACTGATATTAGTATCTAGTATTAATTAATACCTACCACTATTTTCCTCATTAAATTGGTCTCGAATGTATAAGTAGCGAGTGCAATGACCTCTCGTGTTAAATTATTGGCACAAGTGTCGACAATAGAATAAGATAACACTTTATTCACATAACACATTGTTTCACAACACTAAAATTAAACTTTGGAACCGCCACGTATAGCAGGCGCGAATGATAATAATATATCTAATTATTTTATTGTGTACAAAATAAATGGGACGCATCTGTGTTAGCTCGGAACCATTTAGTTGAAATTAAAAACTAAGATAATTTGATTACTTATATTGTTTCATTTTTGTATGAGACCTATGGTTTCAATAATTATAATAGCAAGTGTTCTGCGTTTAAAATAGTGTGATTGTTTCATTGCTATGCGTGGGTGAGGCAGTGAACGTCTTGTGGCTGAAATAATAATTGTTTAATTTATTTAAATACCAGAATAATATTTCACTTTATAACAATTTACTGGTCCCTACGTAGTTTTATGCTAAAGCCTGATTTTTTAATAGTCAGATAACTTTTATCTGAAGAATAAATACGACAGTTTGGCGTGATTTCTATATAAAAACTGTCAAACCGCAGTATTTATTTCTCAGATAAAAAAATAACTGACTATTAAATATTAGCCTTTAGTCTTTTTAGGGTTGTGATTTTTGAAATAGACCTAAATTCAAGAAACACTATTATTTTTTTATCAAAACAACTTTTTTCTGAAATAAGACCTAGTATGTTTGTTTGTAAGTTCAAACATACAAAATTACTTGGTTGATTCATGTTTCAACATTTTTGATGAATTTTTGGAATGATATTAGACGTTTTAAAGATACACGCAAGTTGCACGCGGTTGCATACGATTATTTAGCAAACGAAATACGAGATTTTATTGGCAGTCTGCATAATAAATACTTAGTCATACTTTAAATTTGTCAGGGAAAATAATTAAAACGTTGCCAATACAAAGTGCGTCAATGAGTGGCAAAGATATGACACTTCACACAAATATTTTATAGGCGAAAGTTTGTGAGTGTGTGTGTGTGTTTATATGTTTGTTACTTCTTCACGCTCAAACGACTGGACCAATTTTCATAAAATGTTGTATGGAGGTAGCTGACACCCTGGATTAACATATACTTTTTATGCCAATATTCCCACGGAATCGACACTTATGCGGGTAAAACCGCGGGGTGCTGCTAGTTTACTACTAACGAACTAAAGAAGATATACTTACTTAGTGACAAAAATTTTAAAGAGTATGCTTAGATGGTTTGGTCATGTTGACAGGATGAATGAGTGTGTGGAAACACAGGGTGGGGCGCCCTAGAAGGTCATAATTATACCTGACCTTGACCTTATTGGTGATGTTCTTCAGAAAGGTCAGGTGTTTATTACTCGCAACAGGCGTGCATGAAGGTGAAAGATCAGCACCCTAATTGCGTAGGTAACACAATATAAATCGCAATCTTAATCATTTTGAAGGATATTGCTAATCCATTGCTTCATATGTTCGAAAAATTTGTCTGCTCAACAACGTAAATAAAGCAATGAATGTTTTTGAACTGTCAAAATGAGCCATTGAATTACCCCGCCGATGTAAGAACGTAAACGAATCAAAAAGGAGTATGTAACAATTTTAGCAGGTGGCGTGGCGTTCTGTAGTGTCTGCCGAACCCCATGGGAAGTAGGCGTGAGTTTGTACTAGCTTCTGCCCGCGACTTCGTCCGCGTGAAATTGCACCCTCCCTCTATTCACCCTCTTAGGGGTGGAATTTCGAAAAACCCTTTTTTAGTGGATACCTACTCTTCACAAAGAAAACACCCTCCAAATTTCATGTCTTTATGACCAACGGTTTAGGCTGTGCGTTGATATATCAGTCAGTCAGGACTTTGAATTTTATAAATATAGATATGTATGTATATTTAATAGGTACTCTAAAGAATTCTAATAGTACGCAAATGTTGACAGATGTGGACAGACCTGCGATGACCAAAACAACTCGTTTGACCATAATCCACTAAAACTTGTGCAAGCTTGTAAACTGTGAATGTTTGTAACTCAACCACATCAGTAGCAAAACACTCGTCCCACAAAAATCGCCCTTATTGCTTCGACATAAGTGCGCTGCTAATGTCAAGTTGCTACCACTGATGTGTGGTTGACTGTACTATGACTGATTTTAAGTTTGCAGGAACGGTTTCCTTATAGTATAAAGAGTCAATCAATCTTTACCAATTTTGTTAAGGTCAGCTTCCAGCCTAACCGGATGGTGCTGGATACTAGGTATAGTGCTATACATGGAGCGACTACTTATCTGACCTCCAAAACCCAGTTATTGGGTAATACAATACCCCTTGGCAAGACTGGTTTAACAGACTTTCGGGCTTCCGACTACCCGTAGCGCCTGTCAAAGATCTACGAATGACAGCCGAAAGTATCCGCTGTCATTTGTAGACCTTTGACAGTTACAGGCAGACCACGTGCTTTCTGAGACACGGTCTCGCTCGGTATGTAATAGATGGTCGTCCATCTACGGACCGACCTCGGCAAGCGTTGCTTTACTATGAAGATCGGCCAGTGGGGTTGTTATTATTTATCCACGAGGCCTACGAGTCAACTGCTGCCAGCCAACCAAACTGTTAATAACGTATTGATATTTAATTAAGTACCTATTTTTATTTTTCTACGCACATAATATAGTTACAAGGTGAAGATTACAATACGACAATAAATTAAACTGCGTACTTATATCTAATGATGTTCCCAGTCTGCATGGCATACAATAATTCAACCAAATAAATATCCAATAAGTAGTTTAGTCACGATAGCTAGTCAAAGATTGGCAAAACCCATACTTAGGATTTATTTGATAGTTCAGTTATGCATTAGTATTGCCATGTTTTAATTTATTGTCGTATTGTTGTCTAGTATATATAGTATATAAAAAAATAATTATAAGCAGTATATAAAAAAAAAAAAACAAGATCCTCATTAAACATTTTAAAAGATCATTATTACTTACTCATACAATTATTTGCCTCGTTGACGTCCAGCAATTGCACATTGAAATAAATAGTGTAGCTATGTGTGTAGGTAGGTAGTTGTGTACTTTTTGTTAGCCAACACTAACCTACAAAGTTTAATGACGTCATGCCTAGTTCATTCCGTAGCGGATAATCAAGTTGTTGTTGACAAGCAGGAACCGGGGCCGAAACCGCATGCTAATTTTGCGTGATAAAAAGTTTCCTATATTCTTCCTGAGGTAAATATCGAATGCCTGTTTTCAGTAACACTAAACGATACCTTTAGAAAAGCGCTGGCTGTTGGATTTTAATTTTTTGACGTTGCGTCGAGCAAGCAACCCAAAAGAAAATCAGCAAAAATGTCAAAAACAAGTCTTCCTACGACGACGACCTACATGACGATACCTCTTAAAGGTGGAACTAGTCGCGAACTCACTGGTGGGCATGGCCAAAAAGCACGCTGTCTGACATGGCATCGATATAATATATGTACTGCTCAACAGCCTTAAACAACCCTCGGCTTTGGACTTAAACACACAGTTATTTGTAATAGCCACAAAAAATCAACCGTGAAAAATTTAGCATAGTTCTTCAGACAAAGACATCTGCCGATTGTCCTTCAATCTATCAACTCTGCTATTTTCTAGCCGATTTTGACTTAAACTATCCTATCGTACCTGATTTGTAGTCAGATCCCACTGGTCTGCAACGAAGGAGTGTCTGCTGTACAGGAACACAGGCACCTGGTGGTCTTTGACTGGAGTAGGATCGCTGTTCACCCTGACGACCGTCAGATGAGTGGTTGTGGTTCCAACTGTGGACAAGAAACATAAGATTTTAGAAAGATATTGATTGGGAATGAGTTTGATGGATTTTTGCATTATTTTAGCGTTTTCAGAGCTTTCTCTCGGCACTTGCATATCGCAGCGACTTCCACGAGTTTCTTTTCTTTCAGTTTTTCTTCTCGGAGTAGTCGGTTAGGAAACACCGACCCTTTTTCACCGATTTGAGAGCTGTGGTGATAAAATTATTTACACCAAGTAAACTGCCTGCCTGGGATCGAACATAGGGGTCTACTCTTAAAAAAAAATCTGCAGTTTCCTACATTATGTTCGTATAACTCGTCAAAATGTAGGGAACAGCAGATTTTTTTTTTCGCGATTTCCGGTTTGGTCCCATAGTAAAAGTTGTTCATAATGATGAGTACAATGACGTTGTTGGTGTTTTTCCAATAACCCTGTATACTTTTAGGCATTATAAAACTTGCGTTTTTTTTTTGCTGTTTGGTCCTTTAGTCGGCCGTTTCTACTGGGCTACCACTGCTCATCATCATCAATGTCATTATTCTACAAATCCCAAAAACATTCCTTGAAAGTCTACAAGTTCAAAGAATATTTTACTATACGACTCATGTTTAGTAATAGATATGTTAACAGAAGCTAATTATGGCATGTAGTAGTAGTAGAATAAATTAAGTATATGGCCTCAATACACGAAAGTTTCTCGTAACAAAAGAAAAGATGGCAAACAATTCTTGGTAAAAATCAATCTGAAATACATTTCTTTTAGCATTTTAACTGCAAGCGTGCGTGAAGCGCGGAACAATAAGGGGACAAGAACAATATCGTGACAGGCAAAAAATGTTGCCATTTAAACATTAAATAGCACTATAGGTAATGATGCGAATGATTTAATATTCGGAAAGGATCTTTAGTCGATTTAAACATTAGTAGATTTTGACTGCGATTAAAATGATTTTTATCTTTCAATCTTTTTTATCTATTGTGCAATTTTAGTCGTATTTTTTTTTTCTTTATTAAAATTGAAAACCAACAAAACATAAGTATTAAGTTTTAAAATATTTATTAAACAGCAATGTGGAAGGACATAAATAATTCAATCCATACACCATTTCTCTAATTGCACTTAGCCACTAATTGTAACGTGCACTTAAAGACCGTGTAGCTAATGTGCCAATTAATTATCTAATAAAATAACAGCCAATTCACTCTGGTATAAAAATATTTACTGGGAAACCGAGACACATAAACACTTTTCTTTAAATTTAAAATGATTGCGTGCGAATGTAGCCGTGCACAATAAGGAAGAAAAAATATTAATCGCGCGTTGCTAGGTCCTGTGCACTTGCAATAGTGAGGCGAATACGCGTGCAATCGAATAAAAACATCGATAAAATACAATGAAAAATATTCGAAATATGATCGCAATGTTGTGAATTAAGAAAAAAAAATAGAAACAATTAAACTTCAACGACTATTTCGTCGTGGAACTGAAAGAAAGTTCCTGAAAGGACTTGAAGAGGCCTTTGCCCAACATTGGGACACAATTTCGCTTCAAAGGAAGATGGAGAAGGATTGAATATCTTATCGCATTTCGAGACATATAGTCATTTTTGTGATCACAACGTCCAGTTGATGCAAATAATTAATTTAGGTGGACAATTTATTTAATAAGTATTGCATCAACTATGCGTCGTATCATTGCATATATAACGCAATTACTTATTTAAATACATAAAATAATTTTTATCTAGATTATTCATTAAATTATCCGGAAAAAAACCGTAGTTACCGACATCGCTTGCAGACTGTAGTTAGCAAGCTGAAGCGGCCGGCAGTGGGCTGGCCATATTTGTCGAAGGACCGATGGCCGGTGGGGCAGACGAATCCTGGAGTGCGGACCGCGGCAAGTGTAATGTGGGAAGCCCCCCAGCAATATGGACCAACGACCTTAAAAAGGTGGCTGGGATACATTGGATGCGAAAGGCGGAGGACAGAGTTGTGACGTAGCTATAATTATTATTTTTCTTCTGAATTTAACATAACCTAACCTAACAACCATAAAATTCTGAACAGTAAAACGAAGGTTATCGCGATAACGTTACAGTTGCTAAGTGAGGAGAATGACTGTGACGAAGGCAAATTCTTTGTTTATGAAAATATTATATAATATCCATGCTGAAGTAGGTATTTTAAAATGTTATAATAACGTATAGCTTAACTTTAGTTTGTTATCCATCAGAAAACGAGCTGTTTCTGAAAGGATATTCGCTAAATGTTTATTTTAAATTATTTAAGAGCTGTAATTATCTGAGAGAATAGTATTATAAAAAAATTGAAATCATAAATAAAAAATCAATTGCCGTGTGTTAGTCTCTCGAAATTTTGGTAAGTTATTGTGTGTAACAAAAAAAAAAGAAAATGGCATTGCAACACATTAGCTACAATATTACTTTTCAGACCCTTATTTTTGTGTCATTTTGATTGCGTTTCCTAGAAGAGCAGTGGCCGCAACATAGCGTCCGCAATGTATCGGCGAATGACGTCACTGCAACTTTATTTATGAAAGAAAGTTGGTGTGTTTTCCTAAAGAGCGTTTTTTGACACCGTAAAGTCAAACCCCGCTGCCATCATTTTCATGACAGCCGTCACTGCGGCAGTAATATGGTAGAAAAAGCTCTTAAAAAAAAAAACGATCATGTGCGAGTCGGACTCGCGCACCGAGGGTTCCGAACAAGTTTGTGGGCATGTAACTACGGTTTTCGGATGTTTTCCTTTACTTGTGATACGAGTACAACATGACATTGCTTCTTGCCAAATTTCATGATTCTAGGTCAACGGGAAGTACCCTGTAGGTTTTGATTCCCTTGCGAGTGTCAAAATATGCGGCATAAACGAAACATAAACGCCCGTATCTTTTGATTGCGTTGACTTAGGAGGTTGATTTTTTTCACTGCTTCAAGGGATTGCAGCCCCTGAGTATTTGATATTAATTTCAACTTGATAACTCCACGCGTTCCTGAGAAAAAGGGTCTTCACAGATGGACAGACAGACTGTCAACGAACAAACGAAGTGATCTTATTCCGTTCCGTTCCGGGTTCTGTTTTTCCTTTTGAGGTACGGAACCCAAAAAATGAAAAAAAAAAAGATTTAAATGATTTCAAAATAAAACCAACAAGTTGCAATTCGACAGTCCCATCACTATTGCCAGTCTATCGATATAAAAACTGTTGGTAACAGTACAAGTGTTTGAGAAACTGCTTTCTTGCGAACAATTATTATTACACTGATGCGTCTAGAGCTCCAGACGATTTTGCTTTTCTCACGGAAAATAGATCGGCCATTGTTTGAGCAGCATGCTCTTCTATTTATAGACGAAGACTTGCGACGCCCTGCAGCATCTTGCAGTACGCGGCATTTTTTATATTTATTTGCTAGCCTTGCAATAATATTAAATGAGGGGCTCATGGCCTAAGTAATAACAGCAGCACGGGTTGATCCATCAGGTTAAGCTACGTTGGCCGGGGTTAGTCCGTGGTTAATTGATCATTTTTACATACCGAGACCACTTAAGTACTACGCTTATAATAATAGTTCAATGACCGAGACTCGGTCCCGGCTGTCATTCGTGGATCTTTGACAGACGTTACGGGTTGTCAGAAGCCCGAAACTCTGACAACCAGTCTTACTACAGGGTGTCTCATTACCCAGTAACTGGGTTGTGGGCCGTTACAAAAAAGCCATATTTTTTTATGATTATTATTCTAGAAATAATTATTTATTACGGCCGCGAATCATATTTTAATCAACATACAACCTGACCCTGATCTGAAAAGAAAGTTAATTTGAATTTCGCGGGCTATCTTACCGCATCCTATCTTATCGGAGAACATTAGCACAATTTCATTAGACTTCATTTAAATAATAATCTGGTTTAACTCAGGAATAATGCGGGCAGATTAATTCTGACATAGCACTTAGCAACTTGCTTGCCACTGATAGTACCTACTAGTTTTACGAGTACTGCTATCAATCTGGCCTGAATATTTAGATAAGGGAGTTGGCAGATATAGGTCGATTGTTAAATGTAAATTACTTTACTTTTTGTTTTAAATATGTATCTTTATAAATGAATCGCCGAAATGTATGTACGCGCATAACTTCCGAACGACTGCATAAATTGTTTTTTTTTTTTTTTGTTGTTTTCGGTATTGCCAGGACAAGGTTTGTATGAAATTCGAAAAATAAAATTGCACCCGTGCGAAGTTAGGGCGAGCCGCTATAGTAATATTATATTAGCCAATATTGTCCCAACATAATCAGCCAATAACATTCCCACTGCTGGGGCACAGGGAGTGCGGTCCAGTGCAGGTTGGTAGATGTCACATGTCTTCGAATCTTTGGTTCTAGGATATGCCAGGTTCATCACGATGTTTACCTTCTCCGAAGTATGGATCACGTTCACGGCTTTATTACGCCGTACGGCATTTCATACTTATTTTCAAGCGATTGTTTTTCGAAATGAATGAACCGATTTTGATGAAACTTCATACGCATAAGCAGGATACAAAGGTCCAAAAAGTTAGCGAGAACATTTTCGACATGTCTTATTAAAAAAAAGATAACTGGAAATCTCTGTTTCTTATCTATGGAAACTTAAAAATCGGTCTAATTTGGCTGTAACACAATTTTTCGAAAATGTTCTCTCCTAAGTTTTTAGACCTTTGTATCCTGCTTATGCGGATAAGGTTTCATTAAAATCCGTTCATTCATTTCGAAAAACAATCGCTTGAAAGTTTGTATGAAATGCCGTACGGCGTAAACGCTCTTAAGGAGTGCCGAGTTCGTAGCAAAATAAATACTTTCCCGTCGTTGTAAATTAGATAGTATGGATCTACTATCTAACTAGAGTGTTGGTAGCCGTTACACCAGCAGGAAGCGAATGTTTTTAAAATAATTACAGCCATTGATAATGAAAACGTACCTAATCACTATAATTTTCCACGTGTATACCTGCTGGTATTACAGCGCTAGATGTAAGCCGGTTCGGTGCATGACGCATTATATTAATACCTACCTATTAATTTAACCAATCTGCAGCAAATCTAAGTAGAGTAAAAGAGAAAACCACCATTGCTTCTTATGATCGAAAAATGTGTCTGCTCAACAACGTAAATAACGCAATGAATATTGTGGAACTGTCAAAATGAAATCCATTCCTACTGCAATTAGTGAGTTAACCAATTACCCCGCTGGTGGAAACTAAATGCAGTTATAATTATACTCTATTTACATGTCTTACGGAATATTTCTATGTCAAATGTCTCTCAAGTCATAATGATTCGTTATCACAGTGAATGTTTATACATAAGAGCTGTCAACAGTAAATTACATAACGACACATGTAAATACATAGCTAACGAGATATCTCGAGTAGGTACACACAAATAAAATTAGTACTTGTTTACTTTATTTTGAACGGCAATCTACAATTTATATTACACTAGCACTTTGCCCGCGACTTCGTCCGCGTGGGTTTCGTACTTTCCTCTAAAAAATTCGAAGGCTGATTATTCAATCGATAGATAATTTTTATTGACATCTGACAGTTTTTGTATGGAAGAATTGGCTACGTGAACATCTAAAAATAGGAAACAGTATGTATCCAGAAATATGCGGGTTAATGGCTATAACAAAACAATTAAGTTTTTATAATATTTCTTTATATACTACATTCTTGGTCGTTCTGGAGGGTGTTACCAATATTACCAGGCTGCAAGATGAGCTCACACGAAAGCATGCTACGTAGAACTGACCATGGGAGAAACAGGGCTGTCGCAAGTCAACTCCTGCAAATTAAAGGGTTTGACCCTGTGATTTATTTATAGTCATCGCAAAGCAAACTTTTAAAGGGAACTGAAGTCTTTTGAATTCGAAAGGGAGATCGTTCGGGATTAATGGAATACGTGGAATGAAGACTGTTTCTCCCTGGGAAGACCCAGTTAAAATGGTAGCTTCAACAATATTACGATGCAAAGCTTTTACTTGTAGCCTAGTACCGTTGCATAGTTTTGGGGGTTTCAAATTTCTAAGTAACATCACAGGTGTGCCCACGCGCATTGTTCGTTTATGATATGGAAGTCCGGCTGGATTAATAGTGTTCAGAAACTCAACCGGATAATGGACTGCTTCGTCTGTATTTACCACCGTGTCTATTGAATTATATACCATTTCTGTGCTATCAAATGATTTCAGCAAAATATCATTAATTACTGCTGCTTGGTCATTTTTAGGTGTCATTATAGCTCTTTCACGTAGCCATTCTAAAGGCTTGTCCTTTATTTGAGCTACATCTGGATAAATTTTTTCTATAAGGTCTTCGACTGTAGTTACTACACTACATAATTCATCTGTTATAGCTATCAACCCGTCTGTTTCTGGATACATGCCGTTTCCTATTTTAAATAGAAGGTCTGAAAAATGGCCAGCAGAGACGTCCCCTCTCAGATGCACTCTCATATTTTTAGTCACTTTTAGAATTTTCGTAAAGGGCCATAAATAAGATCTTTTAAAGCATGCCTTCATTTCATCAGCGCGCGTTCCTTTTGGTATTACCGGTAAAGTTTGACGAAAATCGCCAGCTAGCAACACTGTCATACCACCCATTAAAGAATTGTTGTTTCTTATGTCCTGTAGAGTCCTATTTAACGCTTCAATAGCTCTTTTGTGCGCCATAGTGCTTTCATCCCAGACTGATTATTTTTGCTTTACGCAATACTTCGGCAAGATTGCTTTGCTTTGAAATGTTACACATTGGAGTTTCTACGTTAGACAAATTAAGGGGTAATTTCAAAGCAGAGTGCGCCGTTCGACCTCCTTCCAATAACGTAGCGGCGATCCTGGAAGACGCGACTGCTAAGGCAATTCCACGAGTACTTCTAATCTTTGCCAAGAGTAAATTGATGAGGTAAGTCTTACCAGTCCCACCTGGGGCATCCAAAAAGAAAATTCTTCCCTCGTTTTCATGTGTTCTTGAAATAATTTCATTGTACACTTACTTTTGTTCCTTAGTTAGTGAATTCTCATTGATATTGACAAATGATTCTAAGGCAAACACATCGTAGTTAACTTCATTAATATACGCTCCTAATTCACTTTGAAACACTTCTGATCTACTCGGTTTCGGTAAACCGTATTCTTCTAGTGCACATCCTCCAAGTGCCAAACATGCTCCTTCTATTTCCAACAGACACTTACTAAAAATCTCATCCATGAGGTGTTCTACTCCGCTTTTTACCTGCCTCTCAATCTGTCGTTTAAAGTCTTCCGACAGGTATTCTTTAAATTCATCCCACAGACTGAACGGATCTGCCAGTTGACAAAAAACTAACATGATCGTAAAAAGCTCTCTCATCATGTGCGGAGATTGACACAGGGCTGCCTCTTGTAGTGCTGTATGCCAATGTTGATCATCTTCAAGTAACCCTAAAGTCTTGCAAGCTGATTTGAAAGTCGGTAGTACCACACCGTTGACTGTTTTTAATGCTTCAAAAGATAACGGACCCCGGATTTCATGTAAAAGCAAACGAAGGTGGTAGCACTCAACATTATTTGGATGTACCGTGTATACTCTGCCTAAAGCGTGGTCTCTTTTAATGCCTGGCCACCCAGCTACATCTACCCCTCTTTTCCTCCTTTCAAACCGATTATTGTTCCAAACATAGTATGCAGGTACTTCGCAATATAGTAGGGTTTTTGCATAGTCATCTACTTGACATAATTCGAAAAAAGACATGAGTGTCGTTTTTGGTGGACAGGATACCTTATCAGCTAAGTTTTCTGGGTTGAAGTACACTCTTTGACCATTTTCTAAATGCACAGCGAGATGTATTACCGTAGGAAAACGCTCATGAATAGGAAACCTTTTCACACCCCCTCAACCCCTCTCAGGAGGTAATTTGGAAAAACAAAAAATGCCAAACTTCATAATTTACTTAGATAGATGTTCGTGCCAAGTTTCATGTTTATTAACACAAGTAATAAGATTTTCCATACAAACGAAATTCCCCCTTTTCACCCCCTTAAAGGTTAAATTTCCAAAAACCCCTTCTTAGTGCTCCCCTACATTATAATAGGAAGCCGTGTGCAAAATTTCACATTCCTAGCCCCAGTAGTTTCGGCTGTACGTTGATATGTCAGTCAGTCAGTTCTCCTTTTATATATATATAGAAGAAGACTAGCTGCGCCCCGCGGTTTCACCCGCATAAGTTTCGATTCCGTAGGAATATCGGGATAAAAAGTATCCTATGTGTCAATCCGGGTTATAAATTATCTGTGTACCAAATTTCATCCAAATCCGTTCAGTAGTTTTTGCGTGAAAGAGTAACAAACATCCATCCTCACAAACATTCGCATTTATAATATTATTATTATTATATTATTATATATTATTATCTTTTTTATTTTCTTTTTTATATCTCGGGACCATTGAGTCCCGGTCCTTTGGAAGGCGTACGAGGGGCCGAAGCCAACTCGCAGAGGCCCTTTAGGAAATTTTAATGAAATGTGACACCAACCGACGATTATCCCTGTTTGCACTATGCCAGTGCACCCAAGGACAACCCCCGGTTGGTGTAGGACTATTGCAGCATATGGAAAAATAAAAAGTTGGACTATGGGTTTGGGTGGCTAAAGTGGACTGGTTGCCAAGAACTATGGAAGAACTATGACCCCTGCCTGATCAATGTTTAATATATACACGGATAAAATAGCAGGGGGTGACTTGCACACTCAATAATGGGCCCCCGGAAACGGTCGCTAGCACATAGTGACGTAGCGACAAGGGGGCAACATATCCTGAGGTGCTTATGAGAAGTGGAGAGGTATTCCACGGCTATCAGGACAATCCCGGAAGTACGGTCAAGATCCCTACCAGCATCTTACTGGAATACTTCCTTCCTCCGAGCACGTTTGCCCTTGCGAATCTCCACTCAAGCCAGCCAAAAAAGGCAAGAATGAGGTGGGAGCACTGTTCCTCGTCATTGTTCACTCCAGCCGGCCAATAAAGGCAAGCCAGAGGTGAGGTACAAGACATCTCCCGGGAGATAGGGTCCGTGGGGTCGCTACTGCCCAACAGCTCACCAGATGCTGCCCTGCGGATTTCTGTATCTCTCTTGGTCTGGCTCCTCACCTTAGACCCGTTCCGGCAAAGTAAACTTTTCCGGCACGGGCCTAGAGTTCGGAGCGCGCAAGCCCCACCACGACGTCAACGTAGAGATACGGCGATGGGAATATTATTATTATTAGTAGGATAGTAGGATTAGTATTAGGATAGTAGGAAGTAGGATAGTAAGAAGTAGGATTTAAGTATCTCTATTATTTACTAGCTTCTGTCCGCGACTTCGTTCGCGTGGACGTCGTGAGATACACTATATACTAAAATAACAGTCACATTTTTATAAAACTCCCTCGTCCTTCGGCCCACCGCGTCGCATCGCATCGCCCCTTCGTCTTCAGTTAGTGTTCTTTCTGCCTTCTTTGTGCTCGGCTCATAGCGGCCGTAGACGTCGTACCGTAGCCGAACAAAAAAAACTTTTTTACAAAAAAAAACAACAGACTTCCAACAAAACACTACTGAAATTAAAGTTATTTTTCACTTTGTAGTGTTTTGTTGGAAGTCGGTTGTTTTTTTTTTTGTAAAAAAGTTTTTTATTTTTCACTTTTTAGGGTTCCTTACCTCAAAAGGAAAAATGTGAACTGTTATAGGATCACTCGAGTGTCTGTCTGTCCGTCTGTCACATACAATTTTCTCTGAATTTAATGGACCGATAGGTGTTGTCTGAGAGTCATCACTTCATGCTGCTGAGCTGATGCAATGATAAGTGAAAGTCAAATTACCTGTTCGTCCCGTTACATCATTACGAGAAATGGAATGATGAAGACGATTGTTTTCAAGTCCACGTCTATCCAAGAACTGCTAAGTAGTTTCTGTCGACATATTGCTGTATCTCCTAACTCCTAACAGTTAAGGACTGCTGTGGCTACCATCGTAGCATTATAGTCGGACTTTTAATTAGCTGCAGTAAAATGGCGTCTTTTTGTTTTTTCGCGGCCATCAACCAAACCATGTTTTTCTAGTACAGAATAGTGTAACAAACGAAACTTATTTGACATGCATTTCTCTACATGCAGTCCGAAATCAGTTATTAAGAAGTATCATTTTACTGCAGCTAATTAAAAGTCGGAGTATATGTAAGTAAGTGATGACTCTCAGACTCAAACACTTGAATCATCAATAGGTTTCATTTGATTTGAGAGAGTTCAACTAACACACTGTACAACACTGTACCAAAGAGGATTTTCCTCGACTTTCATGGGATCCCTTCATCAGACTCTGACTTGGTGACAATGGGACCACCTCGAGAGCATACCGTTTCAAACCATAATGTCAACTGCTTATCACCTGTTACAAAATATTGCTTTTCCCGATGCTGGGACGTTAATTGTTGAGGAGTTCTCCTGGTAAGAACCAGGAGAACTCTAAACAAAATACAAGGTGGCAAGGACATCTAATCTGCGTTCGCGATTATTTGCCAAACATCATGTAAACAAATATGAGTTCATGTAAAAATAACTTATTAATATACATGATAAATATAATGTTAAATATATCGTATCAAAACCGATGCAAGGTTATAACCAAATATTTGGGAATAGTCGCCAAAACTGTGCAGTTTGATCAATGTTTGCAAACACATCAAAACAGTCTGTACCCACTTTGATAACGGATAACAAACAGCAGACGAGTGATTACATACACACTGTGTAATCGCAAAGTATCAAGCACAATAATAATACAAGTAATAATAAGTAAGTACTTCACAAAAAGGATAATAAGATAATAAGAAGTTTATGAATGCTGCATTAGTTAGTCATAGAACCAAAAATAAAAATTCAGTTGCATTAGAAAAATACAACACTCCATACTGAGCATAAATAAGATCCAGCTTACACTAATTCAAATGAAAACGAGTACTACTAGTAAAGCCACAGACACACACCACACACCATTTTTTTGGTAACGGTAACCGTCCCTGCCCACAAGGCTCTATAAGAACAGGTAGAACATCTTATTCAATTATCAGTTAATAAATGTACTTTCTACTACGTTGGATGGTACTCATGTATGACCAAATGCCATGGTTAGCTTAAGCATAATAAAATTTGCCTATAATGTTTCCACTGCTGGGACACAGGCCTCCTCTCGTTGAGAGGGAGTGGGCTATAATCCACCATGCGCGGAGTGCGGCCCAGTGCGGATTGGTAGATATCATATGTCTTCGAATTTTTGGTTCTAGGACATACCGGTTTCCTCACGATGTTTTCCTTCACCTACCTAGCTTGACCCATGCCCTACAACTCGTAAGTCGCGGTTGTTACCACTGAACCATCACTGCTCCTCATGCACATGCTATGGTTAAACCTGGTTAAATAATCAGGCAGAAGTCGCAGGATCGTTGGATAAAAAACGCCCTAGAATCAATCGCTGAAAAAATCTTTAAAACGAATAGTTTTACAATAGTACACGATTCAGGTTCAATATAATGATGATACTTCAAGCGATAAAGCAGTTCTAGAATCACCATTGAAGGAAGATCACCTGTACGGAAAATAATATCATCTCGATGCGAAAGGCTAGCCTAGTAATCTGCAGGTAACGATATTATAGATTTATTTTCGGCCTTGCCTTGTAGTCTTCACGTGTAAGTCTGTCAAGTCTGTCATTTTTATCAAGCACTGTATGAGATATAGGTACTGCTTCTATATGTTTTGTGATTACAGTATTATTATTGTATAACATAATAAAAAAACGTGTTATCTCGTACCAAATTACGGGTTATCGCTACACTGAATACGATGTTTCATTAGTATTTATCTCCAGACAGATTTTTCTGTTATCTCCAACGAGCTTAGTAAAGAGGTTTTGATTAACTACCTGGGTTACAGGAGGATTTTATTGAATTTTCGTTTATTTTCACACAGTCAGGTGTTATTCTAACGAATATTCTTTGTTCTGACGCAGGATCACATTCACACTAATCATTTCGTCTATTAATAGTACCGGCGGCGGGCGCTAGAAATTCATGGAAATATTATCGTTTTATTTGTATCGTATCGCCCACAATGACGGACTTTATCAAAACAGGCGAAATGTGTACGGGGTGTGTATGTGTGTGTGTGTGCTATCCACCTTTGCTCACCCTTTAGGGAAAGCGGGCGTGATATATATTGTTAAATGTACATGTCTTCTTAGTAAATATGACAAGCATTCCTCCGTGACAAGACTTTGCATAACACGCAACGACGCTTGCATGTCATAATATATCGTTTGTAAGTATTAATGTATGCAAATTTTGAAGCTTCAAGGTGTCTATGAATTATTTTACATGTATATTTTGTCAATACGTTTTCATTGTTCAGACAAATAACTCGGTCTTTACAACAAAAAAAATACAAAAACTTAAATACATAAACTAAAGATGGTTGTTTAATTACAATTTATAATTTAGTAATGGACCAAGAGCAGCTCCCTGGGGCACACCAATTACCACAAAGGCTAATTAGCTTCTAAAGGGTGGTAGAATGATTATGGGGCTTTAAATAATGTCCTAAATATCATTAATGTAGATTTCAGGATTACAACAACAATCTAACCGCTAAACAAACTGTATAGTATTTTGAAAAACATAGTCAAATGCCTTAGATAAGACTAAAAACCAGTGTTCAGTCAGCCGAACCATCCACACTTTTCACTCGTGTGTGTCGATAGCTTAAAATTTTAAGTCATGAATATTACTAGGAAAATGAAAGATGATTCGTTTTAAAAACGAATATGATTCATAAATAAGGAAGAAACTAATTATTATGTAAGTATCGTATGGCATAGTATGGCGTTTTGAAGTTCCTGGTTCCTGTCTATCCCAACAAGAAATAGAAATATCACATACAAATACAATAGCATAATCAGCCTACAATGTTCCCACTGCTGGGACACAGGCCTCCTCTCTATGAGAGGGAGTGGGCCGTAATCCACCACGCGAGCCTAGTGCGGGTTAGTGGATGTCACATGTCTTCGATTTTTTTGCTTCAAGGACATGCCGGTTTCCTCACGATGTTTTCCTTCGCCGTTTTTAGAGCAGTAGTGATGAAAAAAAATTCACAAAGTAAAATGCCTGCTTGGGTTTGGTTGAATCCACGATCTACAACTCGTAAGTCGCGGCCATTACCACTGACTGGGCCACCACTGTTCTAAGAATGTGATTATTATGGCCATATTATTACATTACCACAATTTACATACCTACTTACGACAAGCACAAATCAGCACAATAACAATTGGATTAAGCGTAAATAAGGATAAAGATTTTAAAAAACGCGTGGTTAAAGTCACGATTACCTACACCCGGAACATTTAACAATAAACTAAGTTTCACATTTGTATGCAAATTAAATTAATACCTACAAGGATGACCAATTGCGTGCTGGCTGTAATTTATTATCACTTAAGTACACAATGGAGAATGTGCCGTAGCAATACGGAACATTAAATAATTTAACAGTTGTCCTATTTGGTGTATTTTTTTTTATTTAGTCCCCTCTTTACATTAATAAGATAAATCTATTAGACGCATATCTCTCGGAATAGTTATAAGCGAGGTGCCGGCATCGTTAGATTTTTTTCTACCAACTACATTTTTCAGTTTAAATCGGTTTTTTTTTTTGGGCGGTCTGTCCTCGATCACACCTGGGTTCTAATTCATTAGGACCGTAATTCACTATGACGTAATGATTCCTTTCTTCGAAACCACGTCATTTCCTTAGTTTATTCATTTATATCCTCACTTACAACTATTTTTACAGGTATAACCCAATGCAATAGTGAAGCAAACTAATTATTATTAATTAATCACGACACATGAGTAGACCGTTTAACTACTTGTGTGCTTATTCTCTATGACACAATGAAGGAAACCGCGCGAAATGAACGCGAATTTGGTGTGGTTTGAACTGTCAAAATCGTGTTGTCCGTACGGTTGACATTTCGATTCCTTGCGGTTACAAAGGGTTCTACAAGACAATATATTGACGTGGTTTGTACGTGGTAAAATTAAGCTGAAAATAATAATTACCATACAGAATTGGGGCCCTGATGGAAAGCGATGGATGAGATCTAGAACGAGCGTGCAAGAAGTTTTTTATTTGCTGACGCTACAATAAAATTAAACATTGGTACCTAATCAGCTAAAACTAATAAGATACTTAGGTAATTAAATAACTAAGTAATTAAAAACCTAAACACCAAATTAATGCCTACAGCAGTTGGTTTTTAAATAATTTCAAGTTTTCCTTGAGAACTATGTGTATTGCTAACATCCGCAAACCAGTACATGCTAATCACGTTAATAAAACGCTCAAATCTATAAAACGCGAGTTTCGGCACTTGTGATACACAGCACTAACATTGGAATATTAGCACCTTTATACCTGTACATAAACTTTACTGTCAGTACCTTTGTTGCAAGTAGTCATTCGGCAGTGAGGAATTAAATTTTAGGCCTCCTGAATTCCGGAAGCCTTAGCACAAACGCGCGAGTAAATATAATTAGCGAAACGAGTGCGTTCATGTTCGCGAACGGGTGCCGTCAGTAGCAACATCTCATAGCTGCACTACGGCTTATTTTAATTTATATTTGTTTTTTTTTTTTCATTATGGACCATTTTAACGTTTTGCATCGTTCTCACATGCATAATTTTAACATGAATGATGTAACCTTTATTTTGTAACCATATTATTTAAATTAGGGTTCCGTACCAAAATGGTAAAAGGAACCCGTCAATTCAATTCAATTCAATTCAAATCTTTATTGCATTCACATGTGTACCTATTATAAAAGATCATAGTAAATGTGAGAATTAGAGGCTTGCCGTGCTAAACGGAATCTCGGTTCTCATTATCCAGAGAAGATGCCAGCCGAAAAAGAATTTTGATGGTGACTAGCGGCAGCGGGGTAATTGCATAACACACTAACAGTAGCAATGGCTTTCATTATGACAGTTTAACAACATTCATCGCGTTATTTACGTTGTTGAGCAGACACATTTTTAAACATAAATGATTCAATGGATTAGCAATACCTATGCATCAAAATGATTCAGATTGAGATTGATCGTGTATTACGCAATTAGGGGCGATGACCTAGCACCCTACTATCAATCGCAATCTGAATCATTTCGAGCGAGTCTTATGTGCGGGTACAATTTTGCGTTTTAATGGACAACAATAATTGTGTTGAATTAGATAGATAGGTACTCTTATTATCTTATAACAAAACGTTATCTATATTGTAATAACAAAGAGACATGAGTTCTAGAAAAGGTTAATTGATGTGATTACGTTAACGACCTGGGCCGACAACTGTTGCTGATAGAAACTTTGTGTTCCAAGTTCCATTAATGAATTGTTTTTCTATTTGGCTCTGCATTGGCCTTATTTATGTATTTTTCTACATTATTTATGGCTAACTAATGGCTCTAAATCGAATAATTTATTAAGTTCCTTAAAGTAAGATAGATTAGGCTGTAACAATTTTTGTCCTTCGCTTTCAAGAATTAAAAAAGTTTTGTTAGACTGACAGTTGGCAAACAAGACCAAATTGGCGGGAAATACGTAAGTAGTTGCTCTCTCACTTACTCTGTGGGCTCAGAGCACTTAAGGTTGCATTACATCAGAATGTTTCCAATGTGTAAACAAGCAAGCACATCTTTGCTTCGTTGATTAAAATAGGTATGTAGTAGCTGACATTTATGACACCCTATTGCTATTTGTCCAATTTGTTTAAAGCTCTCGCAAAATTCTAATCCCAGTACAAATACGGGTGAGTTTTGAATACCGCATCAGTTTTCAAACTGGGCACTATAATAAAAAGATGTCTATGGTGTTTCGGTAGAATTTATGTCAATCCGAAAAGCCCCGTTCTACCGGTACCGCATCAGTTTTCAAACTGGGCACTGGCTATTCACATGGCAACAGCTCTAAGAACCACGGTTATTTCTTGTTTGATTATGTGTAGTTACTTATTCAAATTGTATGAACGGCAATTTCTATTTTGACGCACCGGATCAACGTGTGGGCAATTAATTGCAAATAGGTACATTATGTATTTCGTCGTCTGCTTGTAGACTTCTGGCGAACATCAATAAATTAAAATTTGTTAGTGGGAGAGCAAGGATGTTCTCGAAACCAAAAGGAAAAGTGCTAAGTAGTTCGTAAATATTATTTGCACTAATACGGGGTAAAATTTTAAAAGGCAACATCGGTGTTGATCACCAAAAAGTTTAGTTCATTTGTCGAGTTGTATGTGTTACTTATTCGTAGGTCTATAGTCTAAATCCGTTAATTTTCAATTAAACATGAGCATAGGTATTTTTGATTAGAATAATAATTATGTTAATAAAAATACAATGAGATTTTATGAAGCATCGTAATAAGTAGCAAAAATGCTGTTAGGTTTTTTAAATATTTGATATTCAAGAACATTAAATCGGTAGGTACGTACCTATCTTATTTATGAACATTGTGTACTTATGTCATAAATATGATAAACAAGTATTAAATCTTATAAATAAAACACTGTTTGCGTATCTCAGGAAACATGTAGGTAAATACCTAGACCTACTTACTAACTTATTCAAAATGATTACTGTATTTTAATTAGAACAATTCAAGTGTATACCTGTTGTGCTTCAACGCTAAAGTGCCATTTTGGGGTTTTATGAATACAACAACAAAGAAAATAGCACATTTCAATTATTCCAAAGGGCAGTTAATTAATCTGGTACATACTGTTTTTATATTGTAGGTTATTAATAAATAATTCGGAAGGTTTCACAAGAATCGAAGACGTCGAATTCACAAAAACAAAGCCGTTTTCTTTGATCTTCCACTTATTTTAACCAAACCACTTTTTTATT
Source organism: Gortyna flavago (assembly GCA_963669345.1). NCBI lineage: Eukaryota > Metazoa > Arthropoda > Insecta > Lepidoptera > Noctuidae > Gortyna > Gortyna flavago. The sequence goes on from OY770139.1 coordinate 2,708,919, forward strand.
TTGAACCAAAGTTGTCGACATTGCTCACAAAATAAGCAAGCTGAAGTGACAACAGGCCGGCCCTAGCCGTAGAACTGATGACCGTTGGGGTAGACGAGTTCTTGAGTGGAGACCGCGAATCGGTAAACGTAAGGTGGGAATGTAGGCCGCCCTCAGGCTAGGTGGAGCAACGATCTTCGCTGGATGGCTGGTAGCAGCTGGATGAGAGTTGCCGAAAACCGAGTTGAATGGCGTGCAATAGGAGAGGCCTATGTCCAGCAGTGGACTGCTATAGGCTGATGTTGATGATGAGGGCCTTTGTTTTGATTTGTAGCAGTTTTCTTCAATAGAAACTAATATGAGTGCTGCTATGTATTAATAAACAAAAATAGTATTTAATTCTATGAATGGAATTCTAATTTAAGTATCGAGCAGGGTTTTGCCAAGTTTTCTAATAGCATCTGTCAACAAGATCTCCAGGAATTTGTACCTAATTCAACAAAGTTCGCAATACACGTGGCAAAATCGCATAGAAAGTAAGAGTGAAGTTTATTTTCAATGCGAGTGACGTTCACAGTACACGTACCGGATGATACTACCATGATTAAATTCTGGCGCAACGTTTGTTTTTAGCCTGTCAATCTCTCCAAAGATTCGACTGGCCTTTTACATAAATTATCTTGAATTTCAAATTAATATTGTTCTCTTTATTATAGTTGTGTGTAAGTAGGTAACCACAAATCATCATCTTCCTGCCCCTATCCCATGTTACTTGGGGTCGGCGCAACACGTTTTCTTCTTCCATTCTCCCCTGTCAACCGTCACGCTATCATTCACTCCCTTCTCTTTCATATCATTCCTCACACAATCCATCCACCTTTTCTTCTCAGTAGGTAAGCACAAATCTTGAATATCAAATCATTCAAGGAATCTATTTATCCTAGTAAGTAAGTATTATTCTTTACCTGTAAGTGTGCACATCCTACGGCTGTTGATGTCCTGCATCACTTGCCGCATCACACCGGTAAGTGCCTTAGCTTCGCCAGAAATGGACTGTTTCGACAGCCATTCTGTCTCCAGCTCCATTGATAACTGTTCAAAAATATTTTATAACATTAATGTCATCAAGATTAGGAAACTTTTTGTCTAGAGGAAAACAGGTTTTAAGGTAGAAACCGGAACTTCATAACTTCTACGCGCAAACTTTAAAACTTCTAAATCTGAATTCAAAACCAGATCTTTCTCTGTGTGGCTTTTCAATTTATTCAAAGTATGTTCTCATTTCTAACTTTCCTCCATTATATGGTAAAGAGGATTGCGATAGAGAATAGATGAATAATGGAAATATTGATTCATATTGTCTTTAAAGGGCAGAGAGAATACATTTAGTCGTTATGGAATATGATTACTCCCTATTGTGGTTCCATTTCCAAACACTAAATCTCACGTGCATGCAGAAATAACCAAGCCTTCTACTTCTGGTTTCTAAATAAAATCAAATTACCATCATATACCATTTACGTGTAGTGTCATTGAGTAATAAGATTTTATCATAATTCTAGTTGGGTCAGTTGGTGAGAGAGGTTAATTGGATGTTGTGTGGGTAAGTTAGAACCGTGGCGCCATATCCATTAGGATACTAATATCGTTATAAATAACTGTTATTAAGACTTCTCGGCCATGTGTTACTACTAGGTAATACTTCGAAAGATCATGTGATTTTGGAGGTATATTCCCTAAGTCCGTAGTTTCGGCTGAAGTTACGAGTTAGTTTCGGCTGAAGCCTTTCCTACACAGTATCTACTACGGACACCAGATCCCGAACTTAGAATGAATGACAACACCATTTAACAGTCTGTTGTCCTTACTTCCGATGTGATTTTACCTGTCCGAAAAAGTTAGTTAATCGGGATTAGGGTTTCTCTCTGAACTTTCGAACTTCTTTCGGACGAGCCCGTATCTTCGTTGCCTTAGAGAGTGGGCCCCCTGGATTAAGCTATGCTAAAAGTTTTAATAACATTTCCAAAGATCATAGTATCTTAATGGTCCTTAATGGATATGGCGCTACTGTTCAGCAATAGGTAGGAGACGATTGTTGGAACAAAATCAGTTTTAGCTGCAGTAAAATGACAGCTTGTGATAAATGACTGAAATTGGTGTCTTTTTGTTTTTACGCGGCCATCAACGAAATCTTGTTTTTCTAGTACAGAATAGTATAACAAATGAAACTTATTTGACATGCATATCTCTAAACGCAGTCCGAAATGAGTTACTATGAAGTGTAATTTTACTGCAGCTAATTAAAAGTCGGAGTATAGTCAGTCTATTGGCTTGGTTATTACGGACAAAGAATATGACAAGCTGTTCCACTGACCAGGTATTCTGTAAGCTTCTTGACGAGAGGCTCGAGATGCACCGTCCTGGCCCAGGCATCACACACGAAGCAGAGGTTGAAGTAGTAAGCGTTTCGCGCGTACTTCTTGTTGTCTATCCGCACTGGGAAGCCCAGAATCTTCGACCCGAGGAGAGTTCTGGGGAAAAATTATGTTTGTACAGTACGTAAAGCAAGAAAAACTTGAGTTAAAAAATTTGGCACATCAATAAGCCATGAAAATTTGCATGCAGAATATGAAGATGCTGTTCATTTTGTACAGTAGGGCGCACGTCTGTGGAAACACTTTGATTTTGAGCTGGCCTAGCGTAGTACGGAGGTAAGAGGCCAGCTTACACTGGTTTTGTTTCCTCTGCACTAGGAATTGGTGAAGGGTAGCCCGTTTTGGGGGACAGTCTTTTGTAATTTTGACGTTTGCAAAGTGCTGATTCTCAGCCTAGTTTGAATAAATGACTTTTGATTTTATTTGATTTTGATTTCTGACGTGTGGCTTTTTGTAAAAGATAAAACGTCCATGCTAACAGAAGTAGATACGTTCTTCGTACTCTTTAAACGTAAATGGGGATTTCATTGTCATTTTTGATAAAACCCTTACCGCGTCCACGTCATGCGTATTTATAGATGAATATGTAGTACAGAAGTAATTATTAAATCTAAGCACACAAAGCTACAGGAATCCCTAATAAAGAATATTATTATAAGTTCTATTGTGGAAAGTCTAAGAAATTGAAACATTCACAGTTATCTTGAATTTGTGATAGCTTGTTCATTTGTTTCTATGCAAACAGGTGCACGGAAGCCAGCGGACCTGAGCGGAACGGTTACCAATATTGCGGCGTGCATTAATACCGTTCCTAAATTATCGGATTATCAAGGTTAAAGACTTTATTGTGCTTAGGCAAGCACTTTATTCGACTTGGTAGGCACTTCCATAGTTGTTTTGAATTTTTTCACGATTTATTAAAATCACTATTTTGTTAGCTTACTAAAACGGGTCTGATTATTTTTTTAAATGTATTACAAGTCAAATATTTATGTTTATTGAATGAATGCAAATGAGCGAGGACAAGTAAATAGAAGTATGTATAGAAAATTAGTTGTGCTGTTGCGCTGCATGAAAACAATTGACTACGCTCTTTCTTTAGCTACGATCAGTGGAATCCCAAGCTGTGTCAACGTTTGGTCCAACATGCACGAGAAAATAAGCAACTAAATCTGTGTTAATTTCATTTCTACACAAACATTGTAGTGAAATGGAAAGTTTCAACAAGATGCAATTATATGTTTACAAAATATTTCACTTTTATCGAATTTAACAGTTTTGAAACTACCCGCAAAAATACTTACACTGTCAAAGTGCATCTTTGAAGTTGTACTTTCGGTATGATATAATGACTGACTGTATCAAAAATATCTTTCGATATATAATTTTCTGGCACTTGGCATGTTATCTTCGGCCCAGCGGTCGGATGGAATTCACATAAAAATATACATCGAATCGGCCCTTCCTGTCCACAACCTTCGTAATATTTCACTTTGCCATCCATCGTAAACAAATAAATTTCAATCACCGCATCACTCACATATTTCTATTTACACTTTGACAATTCACAAATAAACACACTACGCTAAAACTTTTATCAAGTAAAGTAACACACTAACATTATTTTCATTAACGTAAATAAAAACTGTTTTCACGCACTAATTAACACACCCACTCCTTACGTGTATTATAATCGACTGACCTGACACTGACGTAATTTTATTGTGGTGGCCGTGGTTATTTTGTTGATAATAAAACTGACGTTTCAGTTCAGTGCTGCCAGTAATAAGATTGAAAATTACCCTTCGGGGTTATTAGAACTATTGAAAATTATTTGAAAATATTAGCATTATTGAAAATATGTAAGAAAAATGTCAATAACATAAATAATCAGATGAACTCTTAAACAGTGTTATAGGATGATAAAACGATAATAAATGCCGAGAAAAACAAATTATGTATTGTGTTTCTGAACGAGCAAAATTTAATAATGTGAAATGTCAGTTATGTCATTGTCACTATTGTCAGTATGTCACTCATACTTACTACTGTAAATATTTATGTTTTTAAAATAAGTTTAAAATGGATAAACGATCTTGCAAACTATTGATTGCAGCGACAGGAAGCGTAGCTGCATTAAAAATACCGATTCTAATAAAATCCCTACTAGAAATACCTGAGGACGAATTGACTTATGTTTTTGAGGTTATGTTTACATAGCGTATTTAGCGTTTTGAAGAAAATTACAAAAATGTTACTAACGTCACCGATAAATATTTGTAGGTGCATCTTATAGTCACAGAACATGCCAAACATTTCTTCAAGATGTCAGAACTGCCGTCAGACGTGAAGGTTTACGATGATAGCTTGGAGTGGCAGGCCTGGAAGCAGAGGGGTGACCCTGTGTTGCACATAGAGCTTGGAAAGATGGCTGATATCATGGTGATAGCTCCTTTGGACGCCAACTCGCTGGCGAAAATGTCACAAGTGAGTCGAATATAAGTTTCTGCCTAAAGGTGGTAAAAACTGAACTATTAGTAACTTAGAAAATCAATATCTTCAACAAGGAATAAAACCGTTCATTAAAGGGGAAGCGCTAAGGTAGCCCGCGAAATACAAATTTTCTTACGTTTTTTGCAATTTGATGGTCAGTATTAAGTTGTACATTGATTAAAATATGATTCGCGGCCGTAACAAATAAGCATTTACAGAATTATAATCATTACAATTAGTAATACAACTTGATATGTTAGTGTAATCCTAAGGGTCAGTTCACACGGCGACGCGACGCGACGCGCAGTTTTCAAGATAGCAATACATTTATAGACCTTATCTACTACACAATAAGGCACACAATTCAGTGAGGTGGGCCGCGCGGCGTACCTCGACGTAGTAGACACCACCTCACTGAATTGTGTACTTTTTTGAATAGTAGATAAGGTCTCTAATTGCTATCTTGTAAACTGCACGCCGTGCCGCATCGCGTCGCGGTGTGAACTAACCCTAAAATGTCAAGATTTCATGAAATAGTCATTCAGTAGGATTACTTGTTTTTAGAGAGTTGTGTTGATGACTTTAATTATTAGAATTCTGTAAATACATATTTGTTACGGCCGCGAATCATATTTTAATCAACATAAAACTTAGTACTGGTCAGCAAATTGCAAAAAACGTAAAAAAAATAATAATTTCGCGGGCTACCCTGGCGTTATCACCTTAACAGAATTACGTAAAAGCAAACTCTTGTACCACTTGAACATTTATCAATAATGAACATTTCATCATTTCTAAAGTTTATCTAAAATGAATGCATAAAATAAATCATTCCATTCAATTGCAGGGCATATGCGACAACCTGCTAACATGCACAACAAGAGCTTGGGACATTTCAAAGCCACTAATCTTCTGCCCTGCAATGAACACAAGGATGTGGGACCATCCCATCACATCACAGCAGGTTGCCACACTCAAAAGTTGGGGCCACATAGAAATACCACCAATTAGTAAGAAGCTAATGTGTGGCGATACCGGTATAGGAGCAATGGCTGAAATTGAATCCATAGTGGAGAAAATTAAAAGTATTGCCAATGAGAAATTTAATGTCACTTTTGATTGAATGTTGTACTACATATTTAAAAAAGCACTTGTTATTTTTTGGTCGATTGAAATGCAAAGTTATTCTTGATTTTTTTGACTGCCAGTTTTTATAGTGCTTTCTAGGCCAGAGCTAGTTTTGGGTAGATTGGGGCTTAGTAAGTAATATAAATCACATTCACCAATTTGTAGTATGGTGCTTGAAATTGATTTTATGTATTTTTTTTATATGCTTTACTTTTGTATAGAATTGCAACACTGATTGCACATAACTAATTTAATGTATAATATTACTAACATTTCAGGAACTTGTAATTTCCATTTTTTTTTTTTAACAAATTATCTTCTTTTATTATCAGGCTGAGGGCTATGACTTACAACATTAATCACTGTGTGTGATTGGTCTGAAAGCTAATATTCCATTTTAGCGTATTTTAAGAGCTTTTTCTTAACAGTACAAAATTTAGGACCAAAGAGTTATGATCAAATTGTTTTAGTTGTATTTTTGGATAAGGCCTTAATAGACCAATACTGTTTATTTTTCTATTTACTTTATGGTCTAACTACAGTGTGGCTGTGGCTGCCGACAGAATGAGTTCTTGACACCTGTCCTCCTCTAGGAGTAATAGTGTTCTGTGCACCTGCCAGTTTCATACAAATGAATACGTGTTTTGCGAATTTAATCTTTATTAGCTACTACAATTGTTGCACTGGCAGGTGTCAGTGCCATACTGTAGGTATAAGATTATTGTTATGGTGCAGGATAGAAAATTATAATTTAGATATAACTTTTAGACAATGCAAATAGTTATATTACTTATAATGTGTAATGCTTATTTAGTTTATAATCATGACTTATCACTTCTACAATAATGTACAACAAAGGGAAATGTAGATCTTTATGTTAATAATGAGAGAGCTGTGGCCCAGTGGTAACGGCCGCGACTTACGAGTTGTAGGTCGTAGGTTCGAACCCAGACAGGCGTTTTACTTTGTGTAAATTATTTCATCATCATTGCTCTCCAAATGGTGAAGGAAAACATCGTGAGGAAACCGGCATGTACTACAACCAAAAATTCGAAGACATGTGACATCTACCAACCCGCACTGGGCCCGCGTGGTGGATTACGGCCCACTCCCTCTCAGAGAGAGGAGGCCTGTGTCCCAGCAGTGGGAACATTATAGGCTGATTATGATTATGTAATGTTAATAATACGGGCTTTGCATGCCAATGATTTTATTAGGTATGGCATGTATGGTCTTATAATCAGCCTATAATGTTCCCACTGCTGGGACACAGGCCTCCTGGGTGAGCGGGCTGTAATCCACCACACTGGCCCAGTGTGGGTTTGTGGATGTCACATGTCTTCGAATTTTTGGTTCTAGGATATGCCGGTTTCCTGACGGTGTTTTTTTCCTTCACCATTTTGAGAGCAGTAGTGATGAAATTATTTCATCTCATAAATATTAAACGCCTGCTTGGGTTCGAACCCACGACCTACAACTCCTTAGAACTGTGCTATAAAGCATTTGATTTGATTTATTGTTGCACTTAAATGACCTTTCAAAATATTTGCAGTTCCTTTTTGAAGTGAAAACTTCTTTCGGCGCACTTTACGCTCTTTCTGAACAGTGAACGAAACTGAATCGTCACGCTCATGTCAGTGACGCTGAACTTGTTAAACTCAGCTCCAGTCTGTCGATGACAAATCGGCTCCAGTCTGTCGGTGACGCGGAATTGGGTACTCATACTCGACTTCCAGTCGTTAGTTTTCTCATCTATCGTGCGGTCATAAGCACACACCATCTTCTGTAGAACTATGAATGAAATGAAACAATTGGTAATGTTCCTATCTCATCCGTTTTATCGTTACAGCTTAACTGCTTTATTTCATCGTTTTCAAACAACACGTCTATTAGTTTGAAAAAAAAAATTTTTGGGCACCACTGTAATCCAAGTTCTGTGCTCGCTAATCAGCTAACTTGATAATGAAAGGCAAAGGTGTACCCTATTTGAATGTTTAACCTTTTAACCGCCCGACTTCATATCAGTTGTCGTGCTCCCAGCGCACGAAAAAAAAAGAAACGAAAAAAATACCTGATAGAATACAGCGTAATTACCTAAATACAAAAGCAGTTTAAACGAGCTGTGGTGTTTGGTCGCAAATATAGGACCCTAGCGAAATGGATACGAAAATATTTGTCGGATTAATCCGGCGTAAGCGCTTAAAAGGTTAAAGAACTGCATTTCGATAACAGTTAAGTTCTTCATTAAATAACTGGCTCGGTGGGTAAACTGATCTAAATAAAAATCTTGTTTTGTAAGAGAGAAGTTTGATTGTTTTTACCTAGCACCTGTGGGCGTGAAGTGTCCCTCAAAGTGTTAAGATAGATTTAAGGTACAACTAAATGACACATATTTTATATTTTAAGAGTTAAATAAAATCACTTTTAATTAAATGTATGTTTTATTTATTTCATCCGAATACTGTTACTAATGCCAGCGTACATGCGATACTAACGCAAAATCAGAAATCAAATACAAACATATGATAACTATACACAAAACGTTTCTATAAATTTCTAGTAAACTTAAATAGTTCCCGAATACACATGAAATTATATAAATTAAATATAATATAAAAACGTGATAAAATATTGAAGGAACTTCTAGAGGCCATTTCAGGACTAAACTAAATGTGTAATAGAAACCGATATATATTTTTAACCTATTTATTTATAAGTATAGAGCACTTTGTATATTTAAAACAAGTTACAATACTATAGTTATAATATTGTTACTTAGTAAAAACGTATTGAATGATGCACAGGACAGCATACGGTTATATATCTTAAATAGGCACATACTGTTTATATTACACTTAATTAGAAATACTATTCAATAAATACAGCTAAATAGGTAAAGTGTAGAATAATACAAATAGCATTAAATACAATGATTATATCTAGATCGCTAAATCATCGCCAAGAAATAATAATTACAAACAAAATGCCCAACTACAATAAATTTAAAATCCTTACCATAAAAAAGGATAAAAAAAACTCATCAAAAACTTTAATTCATCGTAAAACGAGTTTATTTCTTGGCAACACTGTAGCAATCTATGGGCTATTTTACCTCTATGGTGGGGTAAAATGGTGGGTAAAGTTACCTATTTTAAAAACGCTGTCATCTGTATTCGGGAAATAATAATATTCAAAATGTATAACTTGAGAAACCGTATCGACAATAATACATAACATAATTATTAATAATAAGATTCATTTTAAAGGCTGTAGTCTACTTTCGCGGTCAGCTCGTTAAATTAATTTTTTTTTTGCCAAATCCGAGATTTGTGAGGGTCTTTTCTTGGGAGTAAATGAAAAAATGTAAAAATATAGGGTCAATGTCATCTTAGGGGCGAATTTTTTCTATAGCAGCATCGTATCATAAGTGACGATATTAAATTTAGTGTCTTTCTTTCCGACATATCTTAGTAATATGTGGATTCAAGTCCATAAATTTCATTTTTCTTTTACTCCCAAATCAGTATTTCTAACGAAATGACAGTAAGAATGAACTACAACCATATTTGTGCATGCATTCTTGTTATTAAACATAACCCTGTATCTTTTATACAACTCCCGAACGAACGAATTTCAACCATTTTGTCATGACTTAGCGAAACGAATGTTAAAAAGCTTATGTGCGGATAAGCACCTCTATTTAATAACGTAAGCCCGAGTGCGTAGCTATTTCAAATTATACAATATACATATGGGTAAATAAAGGACAATTTTTAGATCATTCATTACTAAACCATATTTTCTTTTCGGGTTTTGCTAACGCAATTTATTCTTATCATAGAAAAATTAATTGTTTTATTGTTTTCTTTGCAAAAATGATAATTATACAATCAAATTATGAATATGGATGTAATTATATTGTATTAAAAGTATGCGTTGTATAATTTTAATTGTTACGCGCTAGGGTAAGTGCATAAGCATCAATATATTAAATATTCACTGGATCAATTAAATTATTTAACTTATTTATTCGAAATTACAATGTAAAAGTACCGATTTCAGGCATAATATTAAATACATAGGTACCCTAAAAATTATATTGCCCGCTTACAATCTCAAGTAACTTGAGTTAATACATAATAATATAAAAAATACAATATTTACATTTTCTATTTTATGTGAATACAGTTTTGAAATTGGAACTTTCACAGACTGAAAAAACAAACATATTTACAATCATTAAAATAACTTATTCGAAAAATCAATCAGATTATTAACAGATCAAGAAAAGGCAATTATTTTATTGGGAAAAGAACTTGTATACAAAACTTAATCTAACTAGATGGAATTCAATTGTATAAATAATTACAGCTATAGTGTCATGTTAGGATTAATATTAGGATTCAAAATAATAGAGACACAATAATTTCTGACCGTTGTGGGGCGATAATTATACAAATAGTATATACTGATACGACATCTAGCGGATTTCATGCGAGTTTGTAAAAGTCAAACCAAACTGTCCCATGGAATTTGGACCTCTATGTAAACAATAAAGTTGGTACATAAATACATGCAGTATAATACAAATGGCAATATACTATATTATACTGTTAGGGTTTTAATAGGACATATAAATTGTAATAATAAAACTAGGCCAACGATAAAAGTCGTATCGTGCAGTAAAAAAATTTGAACTATCACAAGTTGGTAAAAAATGCTATATTATAAATGCGTATGTTCCATACTATAATGTTATTAAATATTACAAAAAATCGTTTATTGGTTCGTAATAATGTATATGTGTACATATATATAAGGACACTGTTATTAATACCTAAGTCTATATTTAAATCGAAAAAATCGCGTTACAAAACCTGTGCGTCTATTTTAAAGGCCATTTTTGATCTAGCGGGACTAAATGCCCATAGCTTTTTTTTTACTATTTAACTATGAAATTCTAGTGTTTTGGTCCTATTCTTCGCTTAATTGTGCTTGAGATTCATGACCCAACCTAATGAGAAAAATTTTAGTGTTCAGCTATGGGCATGTAAACGATACTAAAAGCTAAGCTTCCGTATAGAAAATAAAAAAACTCGTGTAAATGGTATCGTAGCAAAATACTGGTTATCGCTGTCGCGTGTGGAATGGAATGAATCGTAGGCGTATCAAAGTTAGTATACTCTTACATATATTGCACCCAGTTATCGGGGTAATTATCTATTAATGGCAACATTTAACGGCTTCGAAATCCGAATTGTTTGTTTTCATTGGACGTTTATAACTCCGCACCTTTTAGGCCAATTTAACTACAAGCCAATAACATTGAATTTATTAAAAAAAAAAAACTAATGAGTGCAATATACGCGCAATACAACATAGGCACATCGTTCATACGACGGTTTCGTTTTGTTTGTCGAACATGGCTCTCGTGTACTTCGAAATGACTTCGTAAGTAGACTTGATGAGTTCGCAACGTTCCTCAATCTCACAGTCCGTCGGCGCGGGCGCCACTCTATACGTAGACTTCTTTCTGTTGCTCTCGATACGAGCGGTAAACTCTGTCACATTATCCTCGATATTATAAATAGCTATCGACTGTTTTGGGACCATCTCTAGGTCTTTGCGGCGTTTTTTTTTGTCAGTGTTGCACCTAGCGTTGATAGATTTGACTGCGTTTTGTACGGGGGAGTCCAGTGTTTTACTGGAGTGGAGTTCGTATCATACATCCAGTTCCTCTAACCCTTTGGAGAGTCGGTGTGAGTTGATGCGGCGTCGGTGCGAGCGCCGCACGGCGTCAGCGCGGCGGTAGGGTTCGCTCCGCAAGCCATGCAAGATGTCCTCCAACGCACCGTTGTAGACCTCGTCTTGGTGAAGCAGCTTCTTTTCGCCGACGGCCTGAGATTTCGTTTTTAATTCGTTGATTACAGCCTCCTGTTGAGAGAGCGGGAATTAATATTTTGGTGAGTTTGTTTTTGGCTGTATGGATATTGGAATTGTACTGATTCTAATGACATTGCTACAGTGGCGGGTAGAAAAATCATGCTTAGAGCTACTAATTATAAGTTTTAAATAAATCCTATATTCTACATACATTCAAGCCAAGGGAAATAAGGTTCAAAATCAATCAATTGATGGTTTCTTTTGTGGAATCTCATGGGTTTTTCTATCTACTTCAACAGCGGGTTTGCCAGAACCAATTTTAAAGGATTTTAAATAAGAATTAAAATCTAAATAGGTAAAAACTAAATGCAGTTTTACTATTCAAGGAGCGAATAAGTTTGTATCACTAAGTGATAATAATAATCTTATTAATAAAAAAAGGAGGCTCTTAGTACTACATTTTAATATCTATTAACACGTTGAACGCCAAGCAACAGACACAATAGAAAATCTATTGTTCGCGGTCACCGGTGACCGCGTTGGCAGTCAACGTGTTAATAAATGATAATAATTAGCAAATTAAGTAAACACATTCCCTGTTACGTCCATGCAAGTGCAGCGTTAAGACAAAACACATATTTACACTCAATTTCTTTTTGAAAGGTCATGGAACTCACAAGAGTTGCCAGACGAAATAATATTTACCAATTTTTTTGTAATTTTAAGAACGTGTCGAACAAATGGGTATCGGCAGAAGAAAAACATTATGTGTTATCATTTTTAACATGCAAGATCAAATCAGATCAATATGAAGAACCAAAAACCCGCCTTCTATTACGTTTTTATGGTTTGAATATCTACCGCTTTTTGTCTGACACGTATTTTTCAGCACAATACGAACTATGGTTATGCGTGACAACTCTGTAAAATAAAAAACTAATTTGATAAGTAAAAATAAAAATAATAAATTCTTACTATGAGTCAAATAAAAGTCAATGTAAATAATATGGATGTATGTACTCAGTTTCTTCCCCACATTTAACATTTTTGCTAGTGAGTTAGTGAAATGCAGTTGTACGCACGACGACATATCATGCGATACATTTCCAGTAAAAGCCGACTTCTCATTGTAAAGCGAGGTCAGATAAAACTGGATGTATAGCTTGATATTATTATGTCGTCGTGTGTACTTAATATAATTTTGGTTTAAGGTCTTTTCGCTTTACAATATGCAAATAGTAGCCTAATTTGTATTTCTATACTTTTCTTAATAAAACGGCTAGCAAAATATGTAGTAGCCAATATCCTAAATTACGCCCATTCCATGCATCATATCACAAACGCAACCTAATGTACCTATAAAATAGCGACTATATTTCTTTGGCGAGTGTATTAATTTAAATAATAATAAAATAAAATGGTTCATGCACTGAGATGACGTATAAATGTTAAGAGTGTACAGTGCGATGTGTTAATACCTTTCTACCCTCCAAACAACCGTGTTTTAAGATACAACAACTTCCAACTCCAATATCACACTTCTATAGTAGGGTTTACTCTTGTTCTTTAAAATATTTTGAGGTCAAACGAAACTCCTCGTCTCCGTCAATTTTCAGAATAAAAAGTCACTTATTTTCTTTCACATCAGTCGTGAATATCGACAAATAATCGATACTTCAACCAAGAAAAAACCTTGTAGAAAATTGCTTGATCTCTTAAAAATACTAGCTTCCACCTATTTCGAGGTATTTTATCAAAATCCGTTAAGTGGTTTAGGCATGAAAAGGTAACATACAGACAGACAAACAGAGTTACTTTCGAATTTTAATATTAGTATGGATAAAATGAACGTACCGAAGCAAAAGCAGTATGTAAGGACCGGAGCAGATGCCGTTCGGTAGTTTCTGCTAACCCCCATGGTACAAAGGCGTGAGTTTATGTATGTGATGTTCCAAAAAGATTATTTCGATGAGCAAGTTTCGTTTGACCCCAAAAAACAGCTCCCAAAACAGGAGTAGTTCAAATTCCGTGCATAGGCACACCTCTACCCCAAATATCTAGAAATCTAGACCTAACCCTATCGTGGTGAAGGGTTACTATGGTCGTGTACATGCTAGGCACGTGGGGTTATCAACCAGTCCAGACTTGCCCCAAAAACATGCTGAAACTTTCTCATGATCATTAGTCACACTTTGGCCCAGTATTGGTGTGTAATAGCAGTAGAGGCTCTTATTTAGATCTTGGATTTTTTTTGCCTATTTCGTCACCTGAGAAGTTCCTGCTAATTTAGACCTGCCAGATTTTTTAAGTGAACACTTCTTTAGGCGCGTTGGGCATTTTTTGAGATGGGGAAAAAACTATTGAACTCGCGGCCACTGTTACCGTACACGATACCGCTTCGGATGTGTTCGGCTGTCCTCAGGATGTACTCGGGTTTAATGTATTTTCGATATGTCAGTGAGTGATGGCAAAGTATTCTGTTTTCACTTCTGTCGGCACTCCCGGAGTGCCACTGTTTTTAATTACAAAGTCCGTAACATTTTCTAATTTTTTAGGTAGATCATTTCTCGTAATATTGTCAATTGTTTGACAAGACCCACAGGATTATTTGAATGTAGTCAAATCATTCGTGTCTTGAGAATCAGCTGCAAAACACAGACTCAAGAAAAATTTGTTCAGATTCCAACTGATTTGATTGGATCTGCCCGACCCTAAAATCTTAGAGATTTAAATTATAAATGTCATTTATATTTATTAAGTTATTGATAATTCGGAAGTATTGGATTATTTATGCATTTCTATTGAAATCTTAAACACATTAAGAATAAATTAACTAAAATTAACAATTTTTTTAGCCATCTACAACATTACACACCAACCATCCCCACCCACTGTGGTTAGTACACACGCACACTCAAGTGTTCCCCCGTCAGTGTGAACTGGACTTACTCCTATAAGTTAGGCCTTTAGCCTGGGCCCCGGGAGGCCTACACGGGCCCTAGACTGTGCCTCAACTGTGACAAGTGTTGCTGCAATAGGCCTGCGTTGACGGCCGCGTAGTTAAACCTCTGTGAGAAAGTTTACGGTGTTACCATCACCTACTACGATTTTTGGTAGTTTTTTGATGTGGTTATTGTGGCAGCATTGGTAGTGTTTTGAAATTAGAATGGTTGCTGCACTTGGGTTTAAACGTGTGTGGAAGAATTCTTTTTTTTTATAATTGTTATAGGTTTAAAATGGTGTTTCATGTCATTTATGTTATAAAGAGCTTTTTGTTTCGATTTGACTGGATATTTAATAAATATAATATTGAGCTCTACCAGTGTTGCCACATATACCTTTAAATGTAATACACCACCACCACTAAATAGCATGTTATATCATGTGTTTCAATGTATAATGTTGTCTACCTGTCACCTCAAATAATATTATTAATGCACATACTCACTCACATCTTTAAGTAACAGATTGTAAGTGAAATAAAATCAAACTGGCTTTCATAATCACCTTTGACATAAGTTAGTAATATAACATCTGGTAATAATTAAAAAAAAAAATACTGTGGCCGCTAACATATTTACTGCCGGGCAAATGTTGAAGGTTAGCCCTCCTTTAGCGCTAGGCACATATGCCTGACGTGGAGGCTAAGTGTGCATACACACGAGCGACACGCGCCAACAGCAGAGTCAACTGCAGCCGTCGACACCATGCCGCTCGTGTATTTGAGCACCGTACTCAAATACACGAGGCGAAAGAAAGAAAGAAAGAAAGAATGAAAATACGTTTATTTAGCACAGACTAAAAGACACACAATACACCAAATATATACATCAGATAAAAATAAAATCAATAAAAGAAATTTGCAGGAGAGTGTGCCTCTCGGCTGCGCCAAATAGGCCCAGTTCAGCAAAAATGCCAGACAACTAGTGCCTGACGCTGGTTTTCAACTGGACCTGAGGCGACGCTCGTCGACGGCTACAGTTACCTCTGCCGTGAACGCGTGTCGCTCGTGTGCCCACTAACGGGTAAAATGGGTTAAAATTATTCACAATAAAACCGGAACAACTAAAACTAATTCTAATAATTATTTGCATTTATTAACACAAAAAAGCGAAATCGTCAGAGGTGATTAAGAAAACTTGAAAAAAAGTATAAAAAAAAAAACAAAATTAGTGGAAAATATGAGTACATTATGTAGAAACAGTTGAATCACGGCTACTGTAGACAGAATGCATCAATATAAACCTCAACACTTTGATTATTGCAATGACTAAAAATAAAGCTGCTTCGTTTGGATACAAACAATATAGTTTGACCAATATATTATCATGAATGGTGCAGAAACTCTTTCTGTTATTTCTTATGATAAAGGGCTTATTTTTCAGTTAACTTTTATATGAACAATAAATATTGCGGTTTGACAGTTTTTGTACAGAAAATCAAACTGTCACAATTAGTCGTCAGATAAAAATTATCTGATTATTGAAAAATCAGAACTAAGTCATACAGTCATGACAGCTGATAGTAGTTAAAAATTATAATCTTTTGTCCATCGACAAAGAGAAGTAAGAGCAATAAGCATTTAATTCCCGCGAATTCGAGTGATGTGCATGTGATGTACGTGCATGTGACTGACACGCAATTGACACTAGCAGAGTTGAGACCAAAACGCGATTAAAGCCCAAGTATTTTAATTTATAATTTTTTTATCTCTGTATTTTTAGCTGTCTTGTGCTATTTTAACTTGCTGTAATCAAAGTGTATTTGGCTTTGAACTCTACGACAAATCACTGTCCATTCACCTTGAAAGCGTTATGTAGAGCCATCGCATAAATATCGCGAATCTAACAATGAATGCAACATCGGGTTTCTAGGAGTTAAGCGCTGTTTAGTTAACCTACTGTTAGGTATATGATTTATTTACAAGAGATGAGGCGTTTTTTGTGCAGTAGGACATATTCTGGAACGTGTACATAAATTCTGTAGAACACTTTGATTTTAGTTTGGCAGTGCACCGTGCGTTACAAATATTCGTTTTCACTCACGAATACTCTCAATAAACACTACAAACTTTGGTTATTCTGTCAAAATGAATGCTATTACAATTCCGAATATGTGATTAAATAAAGCCGATGACTGATTAGTTATTAACTAATCTCATCATCAATCATTAACTCTCCAGAAAAATATATTTTTTATAGATAGGTTTTGTCAAATAAATTACTGTATATCTTTCAGAAAAAAGGTATAAAAGGCTCAACAAAAATACCTTTAACCAAATCTTATACAATTCTAAACAGCGCTTAAACCCCCACTACAAATCTCCCATCCACGCCACAACCGTCCATACTGCTGTACACACAAGGCCTACAGTCGCATACCTGTTGTTTCTTCTGCATGATCTTTGTTTTGTTAGGGTCGACGTGTTCTGCCTGTTGTGCTGCTTGCTCCAGCCTGCGACGTTGTTCGTTTTCACCGTCTGCTTGCTGGAAGTTGTAGATCTGGTTTAGTATTGGACTTTCTAGACTGAATACGCATGTTTACGTAGTGCCTCAACGATATTTTGATTAATATTGCATATTGTTATCGCACCTCACGTTTCTATGAATTAATTTGAAATGGGGATTCACAAGAGTTTTTAGGGCAACTAAAACTGGTAAATAATTTTAATATTCAGAAAGAGCTTATTATGCTTTATGTGCAAGTTCCCCCAGAGTATTTAAAGGCTATTAGGCGTCACAAGCACGACACTGAAACCACGCCTTTTTTTAAACGTTGTTTACATGTGCCAGAATAACCACCACGTGGAGCCCTGGCACGGCTGGAAGGCGTCGTGGCAGACCCCGTAAAAGATGGCGGGACGAGCTGGAGAATAAAAACGACCAGTGGTCCATTTTAGCCCTAGATCGAAAGAAAGAGCTGGAAATCATGGGGAGAGGCTTTTGCCCAGCAGTGGGATGATGTAGGCTAACAGTAACAGATGACATAGAACAAACACGTCTGGCGAAGAATGACGAGGCGAATGAACCGGCTATCCTCTGTGCGTGTTCTTAATGGTTGAGATAAGGCTAGGTAGAGAGATAAAATATAATAAATGTAACATGGACTTGGGCATGTTATGTGCATATATCGCTCATTTGGAGAAACATCGACGTAAATGTATTTTTTCCCAAAAGTGAGTTAAATATGCCAGAGCACTTGGAAAGCGTATTTACGTTAGGAACACAAAGAGGTAAAAAAAAAAAAGTACTAAGTAGTAAAGTCGAAGTTTCTCCAAATGAGTGATAATATTATGTTCAGTATTAAAGGACAATTACGATTATAATGGCGTGTATTACCTTGAACGCCCTCGTGAACCTGACGAGTAGCGAGAAGAAAGCGTTAGCGTCGCAGCCGCGCGGCGCCTCGCCGAAGTACTCCACACACGACGCGAACGAGTCCTGCACACAAACGGACGTGATTTATTTAGAGATACAAGCTATTTAAGTAAGATATAAACTAATATTTCATTGATAAAATGCTCTAACTAATGAAGGTATAGTCGACCACAAAATTACTTTATCACTTTTGACAACAATTCCCACTAATTGGAAACTTGATCTAATAAGCCTACTCTACTCGCACGTCTTATAAACGACAACGTTTTTAAGACGTGCGAGTGTTATTCAACCATAACGATCATCTTGCTTTTAAAATATGATTGACGTGTAAAAGTGTTTGTAAACATACTTACAGAAATAAAATCATTTATTTATCTTTGCTTTACTCTATAAGAGAACAGAAGTTTGTAGAGGGCCAGTGACAAGAATGGCAATGATAATTAATTAACACAAAAACCCTAAACGTTTCTGTATATTTGGTGGTTCTCTTAAAAAATGATACAATCCTAGAGGTACCATACCTGTGCATGTTTCGTCTCAGTCCGTAGCCGCCTCAGTTTATCGGCCGCGTTGGCTAAGAAGTCCCTCAGTACATGCGGCGACGCTCTCAGTCCGTCTCTGGCTTCTGCCTCTCGCCTCACAGCCTCCATGCCTCGTTCCAACTCACACACGTCGCCTGCTACATTTTCTAGTGATACTGAAAAAAGGAATGACAAAAATGTTATAGTTTGTATGTGATTGCCTTAAGCAATAAGGGTTAAATTCGAATGCAGTATGCGAAAAATGGGGATTTTCAGTGATACTCCATACTCGAAAGTCGAAACGAGCAATATTCACCATTTGAAAATTGTCACAAAACTTTTATATAAAGTATCTATAGCTTTTTCCACTCGACGAAATTGTTAGAAAGAAAATATGCTTTGAAGTATACAAAGATAGCATCAAATGTACACTAGCGGATCTGCGGCATAAATTGTATGAGAAAAACAAATGAATCAAAACAAAGCTCACCTTGAGCAGCCTTATCAATATACATCAGCTCCGTATCGAAATTCATCAACTCGGGGAAGTTCTGTCTTATCGTAGCCACAATATAATGCAGCAGCGATATCCTCTTATCCGTCGACTTAGTATCCATAAGCGTATCTAAAGACTGCAGCTTGAACCCATACGCGGGCCCCCTCTTACTGCTGTTCAAGTAGTTTCCAAACGCTAGAATAATTTCCAGTACATTGCGTAGTTTTGTAGAGGATTTGACTGAGGAAGACCCGGAAATAATGGCATGGATTTGAGGAGTGATTAGGTGTAAATTGTCGAAGAAGTTTCCCATGTAACTCATGATTGAAAGCTTCGCTGAAATTCGTTCTACTTTGGCTAGTTGCATTAAGAATTTGTCTTCCTCTGTGAGTTGGTTGATTGGCTTTTTTTCCGCGACGTATTCTTTGTAGGCCTTCTGTTCGGCCTCTGTCGGCACCATTCGCTGAAGGATCTCGACGCTTTCTAGAGGTAATTGTTTGAGGTCTAAGCTGTTTATTGCTGTCATTACTTTTTCTACTGGCGTGTCGAGCTTTCTTCTTGATATTGCTGTGAAATAAAGAATAATATTATGGGTAAAGTTGTTTGAATGTATGTAAAGGGTTGTCGCTTAAAAAAACTGAATCAAATAAAAAAATAATTTACTGATAAAAAGCTGTATAATTCCCTCATGATATAGGATACTTTTTGTGCCAGAAAAATTCACGATTCCTGTGAATCTCCATCGATTGATACCGCTCCTAGTGCGACATAAGTGTAAGTACTCATTGTTCAGAAGTATTTTTTTCTTACTCAAGCTTTTATTTAAGGGGTCTAATCTTCAACGTTTTCAAACGTTTCGGGATTGGTCCACACTAATTCAAAATACAGAGGAGTGGAAAGCACTTAAAATAAAATAAATCTTCAACATCGTTGTCTTTGAGCTCCGTAGGTTTATAAGTTGAGCTGCACGATTATTGACAAATGCGTGCACTGACTGGACAGGTCCACTGAAACCTGTGTGGTTCTTTCCTCAAAAGACCATCTTAGGCACAAATCTACACTAATCGACTAAGATAATACCTGGACTTTTAAAGAAAACTGTGACCTCCTAGTCTGTTTCGGTGTTTCTCCCTACCTACCTCATCTATTTTTAAAATATTATTATTTCTTTTGACATGTAAAAGTGACAGGACACGTTTCAGGCTAATAGAAAGCTGAATTAATTTAAGTTACCTATGTTCCTGAGTCGTGTGTGTTCCAACAGTGACACAGTGTCGGGTTTGCGGAAGCGCTTGCTGGGGAAGGAGGAGAGTGTGTCGGTGTCTGTGTCCAGCTGAGGGCACGCGCCACCGATGCGGAACTTCTCTTCGAACTCTGTGAAGTTTATCCTCCGTCGGGGTCGTTCTTCGTCCAGCTCGTTGAAGATTGTTCCTCGGACCTGAAAGATTATTTTCGATATTTGTCGTAGCGATGATCAAAGGTGGTTTGGAAAAGGAGGTAAACTTCGTGGTTTGATTTACAGTGTGTGACAGATTGTAGATATAATCGATCTCAAAACTTTTGACAAAAACTCCCAGTTAATTGAAAATGTGTTCTTTATTTAGGTTGAAACTATCTATATAACTGTCATATTGGTGTTGAAAGCAAAAATAAAACTTGGTTTTATGTCATGGAAGCGGCATTCAACATTGGGGTGGTAAAGCAATTACGAGGTCAAATATACACAACTTAGTTGATGTAAAACGTGGAACTGATGTGATATCATCGATTTCTTTTTTCATTACGTGTGTGACTAATATTTAGACGTTGTAATTATTATTAGCTATAATGTTTGCATTGCAAGGACACAGGCCTCCTCTCTGGGAGAGTCATGTCTTAGAACCAAAAATTCGAAGACATGTGACATCTGCCAACCTGCACTGGGCCCACGTGGTAGATTATAGCTCACTACCTTTCACCGAGAGGAGGCCTGTGTTCCAGCAGTGAGAACATTTTAGGCTGATTATGCTAATGGGCATTGTTCATATTTTTTTTAAATGTTGTAATTGAAAAACCATTTCGAGGAATAGCGTTACTAATCATTATGGACTAATTAATTTACGAAAAATATTAATATTTATTGATATTTTTGATAAAATACGATTGACATGATTGATTCTGTGCCCTTCAAATTACGTTACCTGCGACCGTACAGTTTAGTATCGTTACCTCAAAAATAAAATAAAAAGTAAGTGGCAAGTATTGTCTACAATCCGTCAGTGTCAAGTGTAAAATTATAATATATTATAATGTCAAAAATATATTAAATTTAAACATTTCGACTTTGCTCTTATTCATCTCGTTTATAAATCTACTTACATTGTTTCAACAATCGACAATATTTAATATATCGGAAGAGCTATAGAATACAAAAAATAAATGGAATGAAATGCTATGGAACGAAAAAAATTAATAGATTGATACTTTGACAGGTGAGGATGACGTTGTGTTGACAGATTTAATTTTTTTATTTCTGTATTAGTGAGGCAACAGCACTTAATCTTTAGTGCCACTGATGTGTGCGTTTTGTTTGTGCAGAATAAATAGTTTTTCTTTCTTTTCTTCTGATGACGTAACCTACCTTAAATTTTTTAAATATTTCAATATTTAAAAAAAAATACTATTGAGCCAATCATCAAAATATTCAAATTAGTTTCTCAAAATGCTCTAAATTTTCAAAAAATAAAATAAAATCTAATGGTTAGAAATTTTGGACAATACCCATTGACTTTAATCGGCTATTTAGTTGCCGAGACTCACCTGATTAGGCTTGAGCGCGATCCAATTGAGCGTTGGCAACTTATACTTAGTATCCACCTTCCTCTTTATGGTCATGGCATCTGTATGCATCGGCGGTGCCATGAGGCCTGGGGCGGGGGGCGCGGGCGGCGGGGGCGCGGGGGGCGCGGGGGCCGCGCTGGGGGGCGGCGGGGGGGGCGGCGGCAGGGGCGCGGGGGGCGCGGGCGGGGCCGGCGGGGGCGGCGGGGGCGGGCACTTCAGTGTGGGCGTGTCGCCGTTGGGTAGCGGAGGGGGAGGGAGGTGACCGTTTGCTGTGCCGTTGCACAGCGCGTGTGTTGATATAGCACCCACTGGAAAGTTACAAGAATCTTTTAATTAAATGTACAGAGTTAAAATTCTAGTCGTAGACATCCGTGAATCGCGCGTTTGTAGCGACACTGCTAATACAACTTACCTACACTGACATCTACCTTACACAACAGGCGTAGATGAGTATGCCATAGTCAAATTGATCATGGCGGCTAATTCAAACAATAATTTTAATTAGACTTGCAACAATTTCTAAATAACCGCTTACTGCACAATTGAACCTTGTGAATGACGCTTATTATAAGTCATCACTCACAAAGGTTCAATTTTCCAAACCAATCACATCACTAAACAATAAGATCATATTATATCTTATACTCTTCAATAATATTAAGACAGGAAAGAGGCAAGACCAAATACCAGTGATTATATTATGTGTGGCATATTAAATAATTCTGTCTACCCCTTGAAGAATACAGACGTGATGATATTACAGGCAAAGTACTCACTGGAGGCTCCTCGGGGCAGTGACTTGGTGAGAGACTCCAGTTCCTGCACCTTGGACTCCAACATCGACTGACGGTTGCGCGAGTCCTGCTGCGCGCGACGTAACGTAGAAACCTGGAAGATGTCGTTATTTTCATGATTTTAGGAGATTTAGATTACTATAATTTTATTATGATTACTAAAGAAATGAAACCAGTTTTCATTTTTATATATTTTGAGACAGCTAATCTCCACACGAGGCTGGTAATATTGTCTGGTACCGAGTGTAGTAAGTGCTTAAATAATGGTTTTTAAATCACCTTGTATCTTGACAATGTAAATCGGCAATCAAATATTATACTGATCTGTACTCGTTGCCATGAAGTGTGTTTATATTGTTATAGAAAAAACGCGTACCTCCTCAACAACTTGTCTTCTGGCCTCAGCTAACTGGTCTCGCTCGGCTCTAACCGCAGCCAATTCCGACTCCAGTGTTGCTAGTTTCGCTATTGCTTCTCTTTCCAATGCCGCCATTCGTTCGTGTGCCTATAAAGGTGAAAATAAAATAAATGACTTTAGTAAAAGAAATAATACTTCATACAGAATCGAAGCTTCCGAATACGAACGCGCTAAAAGAGCAAAAACAGGATAAGCGGTACCGTTTTCTTCTGGATTAAAAACTAAAAACCAGATCCTAAAATCCTAAGTTTAGCGCAGCAGTTTATTTAGGTGTATCTCCAGTGGAGTGGACGTTTATGGTATATATTTAGGCAAACTTACATGTCCTAACTCATCTTCGAGTTCATTGACCTTCTCCAGGGCGGCAGTCTTGGTCTCACTGTCCTCCATCAACGCGGCCACGTCGAACACGTTGTCCAAGTACGCTGAGATTTGAACCTGCAATCATTTAACAAAATTTTAGTAAAAGAAGGTTACGGAGATGGTAAGTGATCTGCATTTTCACCTTCTGACATTACTCAGCCTCTATTTTGTCAGAGACCAAATCTATCCGACTAAAGTCAGCCGTTGGCAAAAAATAGAATCATTCGACGTTGACGAAAAAATCGAGCGTTTTTCGTTTTTTCCTTTGGGGATACGGAGCTCTTAAAAGGAAAAAGAAGAATAAAATGTGTTTTAACTGATTCAGGACTTATCCTTATCTAAGATTTTTACCTTTAACAGATTCAGGGCTGACATATTCCTCTTCCTACGATGGAATGATGTAAGTACCAGATTTCGCTGCCCTCAAACCAGCAAAAAGGAATAAATGTCTCTAAAAAGATCATCTATCCAACGTACGAGGTGTTAGAAGTATATTTACCTGTAAATCATCACTCTCACACAACCGTAGCCTCTCGAGATAGTCGTCTAACTTGAGCGCAGTGAACTCGTACTGCAGGTGCACCCTGAAGTTCATGTCTTCCACCGAATGGACTATTATGTTCACGAACTGCATGCACGCCACCTGGTGGGAAAGAGAAACATTAATTTGATTAGTACTTCAATTCTTATAGGTACTGGTTATTCCCAACGTGAGATATATAAATAAAAATGTAGGGATCTCCACCTGGTGGAGGAAAAGTAAGGTTAATAAGGCTGTAGAAATTTTATTAAACTAGGGCGGGGAAGAAATAAGACTACACGATGTCTGCTCTATTTAGCTTTATATGTTTAACTTTTTGATCCCATAAACTAATTAATATATGTGGAAAACCGAACAGGAATTCTATTTCACACAATTTGTCTACCTGATGTTGTTTTTATTTTATTGTGTATGGACCAAAGGACCACTTCCAGGTTGAGGTAGACTTACTAATCCACAAACCGCATTTTGACTTACTAAGTAAACGCTACTTACGAATGTGAACCTTATTCATAAGCATTTAATATTCATAGAAGCGATTGTATGCAAGCTTGTCATGCATAATTATATGAACATTAATTAATTTATCAGTACAAAGCTCCTAATATTTTGAATGTTATGAGAACCTTACTTCGCAAAGTATAGTAAAAGTGCTTTTTGTGAATCTTGTCCCTATTCAAGAACTGTATCCTGATGATGATGACGATATAATAGTGTCGCTTTTGTACTCACCATAAACTCGATATGAAAATTATCATAATTCATGAAGTACTCCATGAGCGTGTGAAACCGCCTGGGTTCTCCCACCACCTCCTTGAAGTTGTCAAAGGCAGACAGGATGATCTGATGGCCGCCCTTCACCAGGCATATGGCCGCCAGGAGTTCAAGAACCAAAGCCTTGGTGCGGAGGGAGTGGTGGACTAGCGAGAGAGCTATGCTGTTGATCGCTTCACGATGCTGGATCACCATGTTGAAGCCATACTGAAAATTGAGAAACAAGATAAATATTAATTTGAATTAGTTACTATTATTTACACTTTATTTAACAACCAAACCTTCGTGTGAGCTTTGTGCTTCGTGTTTAGTTTAGTCTGTTCTAGTTTAGTTTAGTATATTAAATTTCAAGGCAGCAAGATATTATGATCAATGCTATTTACGCCGTAATTGTCACACATTAGTACTTTAGTTATTAAGATTATTTCTAGTATGTGACGTGGCTGTGTTTTTTTTTTATAAATAAATATGACCTTCAGACAGATACTGCCTTCAGAGCCAAAAAGGTCTTTTGCGCTATCTCAAACTCAAACTCAAAGCATTTATTTCAATTAAACCATTTACAGGCACTTTTGAATTGTCAAGAAGTCGGTCAGTCAGAAAATATGAAGCTAGTTACCCATTCCAAAGCGTAGGTACCTATGGAGAAGAACGGGCAAGAAACTCCATGGACACTCTTTTAAATTATATTTTTACAAAAATATTAGTTACTTACATCATTAATGTTGAATTTATAATTATATGTGAGAACGATGTAATAAAATAAAAAAGACGTACGTGTTAAGAGCGTCCAGAGTACAGCAAATAGTACTTAACAAAACAACAATCCAAAAAAAAAAATTAAATAAGCCGAGGCAGCCAATTGATGACCAGCCCCAACTGACGGCGCCCGTTCACGAACATGACGCATAGATCAGCACCATTCAGCTCAACCATTTTGAAGGGAGCTAAATGATCCAACACACACGCCACCGTCAGCGAGACATTTTAGTGAGCATGGCATACTATCAGCCGCCAGGGCACATTCAAGTCAATGAAAGACATATTATTACCCGGTAAATGGTAGCTCACATAGAACTCACATCTGTGCTATGAAATTATACAATACAAAGGAAATTGAGTTTATACAATGCAAATATAGTCCCACAATCTTCAGCAGCTCCAACAGTATGTTCAAGTGTTAATCAATTAGTTGTGGTTGTGGAGCAGGACCAGCATTGATCCAGGCATCTTTATCAACGATGTAATCCCCTAACTTATAATATGCCTGCCTGCATAGTGTGCGTTTTATACAAGACTTGAATTTTGTCTCATTCAGTTGAAGAATGTGGGGAGGTATTTTATTATAACATTTTAAACAGTACCCCATAAAAGATGAGTCTACTTTAGCCAATCTGAAACCTGGTTGAACTAATAGGTCCCTATTTCTAGTACTATAATTATGTCTGTCACCTCTTTTACTAAAAAGATGTAAATTTTTCCTTACGTACATGATGTTTTCGTAGATATATTGACAAGTAACTATTAATGTATTATAAGGGATTAAATTCCAAGATCAAGCTAATTGGCTTGGCTACTTTTTTCCTGTTTTGTTTAAGGTTATTTTTTCTAAAATTTTAAGGAAGAGTTATTTAATTAAATTCCAAATACAGTTGTAGAATTCCCCTTAATATTATAAGCCTGTGTTGTCCCACTGCAGGGCAAAGGCCTCCCTTCAGTCTTTCCAGTGTTCCCGGTCTTCTGTGACTGTGGGCCAGTCCTTTTATTTTTTATTTATTTATTTAATTCAGATACAGTGATCCATATTATTATGTTAGTATACTTTAAGAAGGAGTCCAGTTCATCCTGGCATTTCTTTCCGGGCTTGTCGCGATGTTTATATAATTTGATCCTTTTTCCAGATTCAAAAGACCAAACAAATCCCCGTTCTTACCCCCATAGAGCAAATCCTTACCTTGTTATTCATGATAGCCCGCATGCACATAATGCACACGTGTATATCATCGGTGGAAGCTCCCATATTCAGCCGGGCCGCATGCCTGGTCCTTCTCCTGGCCACTGCAGGACTTGCTGCACCTTCACATTCGGCTTCGGCACTGCGAGCTCGTCGCCTCCAAGATGCTGACATTGTGGACCCGGTTTCTGTTGGCCCGCTGCATTCTGATGTTGTGGTGTTTACTGGAGATAGGGAAGAAGGGAGTTAAAAAACTGGTTCGAGGTAGAATAAAATATAGAAGGAGGTAAAGGTGAATAATAATAATTTAAGGCGTTGCTCGTGTGCCTGGCATTGAACTAAAATATTCAATCGCCCATTGTCATAATTTGACATTTACCGCCTTAGTGCGCCTTATTTACACACGAGCGGCACGCATCAACGGCAGAGAGCCGTCGACGCGAGCCGCCGCTCGTGTGTATGCACATTTACTGCTACAAAAGAAGATCTTTATGTCGTAGCAGTAGGCCGGTTTTCGTCGTTAAGTGTAACTGATAAGCGGTTGATAACTTGTTGCCTCGGCCAAAGACGAAAAAGACAGTTGAAAAAGTTAAGTTGGTCTCTGTCGCTACCCTTGGCTAAAGCTAAACTAAATCATCTGCTAAAAGAATGTAACGAGATCACTGTGATGCACAATCAGAGGTAAATTGGAGGCAATATCAGCTTATCAGCCGGAAGGGTAAACAACCATGCGAATACCTGGCATAATAATATCTTGACATGTTTTATGTCAGTTTTGGGGTTCGTAAAATCGTGGTCCTACCTTGGTTGATCCCATCGCTGGACTGGCTCCTAGCGAGCGCGATCCTCTGCTCGTGGCGCATCATGCTGAGCCGGAAGCTGAGGTAGTCGATCAGCACGTCCAGCCCCTGATTTTGTTCGTTCAGGAACTCGCGGACCCATCTGTAACATTAATATATTTTTTTTTAAAGATTTTATTTATATCTGTACTAATGACCCGCCGTACTTTTGACCCTGCTTCGCACGGGTGCAAAACTGTACTGATATGGCATTATGTAAGAACATCAAGATTTCTGTGCGGTTTTTTTTTTCGGAAATATTAACTTTAATATGTAAATACTTAAAACAAATTTTCTTAATAATGGTGAAAACCGCATCAAAATGATGATGGATTTTGATGCGATTCTTTACATCATTTTAAGAATTTTATGAGGAAGACTTACATTTTTATTCAAAATCAAAAGTCATTTATTCAAATTAGGCTAAAAATCACAACTTTTCGAACATCAAAATCACATAAGACAGTCCCCCAAAACGCCCGCCCTTCACCATTACCTAGTGCTTTCGCTGGAAAGAGGTTGCGCAACAAATTCCCCAGATTATTCATTCATATATCAACCAGGGCGAGTACCTTCATGCTTGTTCAATACAATACGAATATATATGAACGAATTTATTCAGCCCCAGTTCTCCCTGTCAGGAAGATAAATGCGAGCCTATCCTTAAACGGTGCATAATTTCCTGGCTCCCGTCCAGACATATATGGGAATGCACTATATTCCGTGCCAGGAGTTGATGGGCGGTAAGTTACAAGTGTGCTTGTAGTGGTTAAAATAACATTTCTGTTTCAAGTTGTATATACATAGTAGGTAGTTTCCGCATCATAAAGGCATGCTGTGTTTACAAGTTTCTATCAATCACCATTCGTTTCATTCAGGTTAGTTGTCAATCAATTTCTTTCAATGTTTTTTTTTTCATGTCATATTATATACAGGGCAAAGGAAGTACTCACTCTATGTGATTAGTTCGTAAGGATATCTCCAAGTCCCTGAGGACTTGCGTCGAAGTTGAGTCGCCGACCATTTTCCGTTTCTGAAATAAAGATTTACATGTCGTTATTCAAATTGAACCACTCACAGGATTACATATTTTTGCTTATAAATGACGTAAAAACTTCGAAGGAGAAAGAAAAAAAAAAAATATTCTTCCCAAATAACGGGTTTGTATGAAAGTTCTGTCTTTGTCGCGTCGCTACATGCGCGCACTTTCATACAAATCCGTAGACTTGATGTGAAAGACAAATTAGTTGCAGAGACAAAAGTTGCTCGTGGGCGACCTCCCTTAGACGCACATTAAAACAGTTATTTTGCGGTACGGTATTTTGGCTCTACAGGCTGAAACGGCAAAGATACTGAACTGACAACAATCGACATATAATTGTTATCAACAAAGCCGAATCGAGTACCTATCTTCATAAATTAATTGTATTCTTTTTGAAGAAACATAATATGTCTTAAATCGTAATAATATCGAATCCTTGTTCCCTGATCTAGAATCATCGCAACTAATAGGTACCCACAAGTAGGAACATTTAAATAAACAAGCTCAAACAGACTGCACAGATAACAACGCCTTCAGCTAATCACGAAGTTTACAACGCTAAACAATCGGAGAAAGTCGCAGATCATGCTCCTCCCCGTGCACCCCGAGACCTGACTGGAGATATGTTTGTATGTGTAGATCACGACTGCACGAGCTGCGGGTAACATCATGTGGATCGAGAAAGGTCAGGTATGCACCATACGTTGGTAAGGCAAAGTAGATTTTTATTTGGGTTTAGCTGACTTCGTTCGTGTGCATATTGGATTTCATGGGTTTTATTTTTTTGAGCCGAACACAATTTTTTTTTTCTAATATAAAGGCAGCCTAAGTTATTCCTTATAACATCAGCTATGTGCCAGTGAAAATCCCGTCAAAATCGGTCTAGCTTTTTCGGAGATTAGCCGGGATAAACAGACATAAATTTAAAAAAATGCTTTATTTAGTACGATATGTATTTAGTAAAAAACTATTATTTTGACATTACAAACAGACACTTTAATTTTATACATTTTTAGTATGTAAGTAGTATAGACAGCCAAAGGTTCAAAACTATTGAGAATTATAGACACAATTTAAGTGTGTTAACGTCGATACTCTTATAAATTCCCTGCATAAAATTCTTAGGAGTGAATTAAATAATCTTCATACGTGTCAATACCTAAATGTAGGTACGTCTGATGCAGCCTGAGCAATCCGCCATGCTCTAACTAGTTAATATTTTTCCACGACATCTGCTATTCTTATAAGTTCATATTGGTAGTGTGATGTAACATTCCAAATTCAATTTCATAGTCAATCATCATAACTTAGATTGCCAATCTCCAGACAGATGTTATCCTAACTTGCTCCTATCCAAAAATTTTGTGCCCCTACGAACTGTAACACAAGTGTTCCATACCTGGCGAAAGTTCAGGTATATCACGAACAGATAGGACAATTTACGTCCATATATGTACGTTCCGCTAGCATTCATCTCGACTGTATCTGCATGCTGTACGCCCATTCACGTTGTGGCACAAACGAGGAGAAACAGCGAACTTTATTGATTTAAGCAAACGGTTTGGAAATTAAACCTTGCGTCGTTGCCTTTTGATACAGATGTAGTTATATTTTTGTTGGATTCGACTAACAGCATCGCAACCAGCTTTTGTATTGGCACCAACTATTATTTTAGGTCCCCTGACTACAATTACGTTTTGGAGGAGTTAATTATCATCATTATTAACAAATGTCAACCAAAGATCGTCCACTGCTAGAAACAGACCTTCTTCAAGAATTGCCACGAATCGACCGGTCATCTGATGGTGGAGGTGATACTCACATATCCAGCGTATTCCCACAACCTTCATTAGGTCGGTCTACCAATCCATGGAGAAAAGCCTTGGATACGGTAAGTAAAGCTACTGCCCATTGCATCAACCACACGCCATCAGAAGCACGACGCTACAATATGTGACTCAGAGTCTCAGACATGATTACAGTCTGAGACGCGACCTTTTCTGTAATGCGAGCCGATTGCCGTGCGACCTCAATAATTAAAATAAAGGCAGGTCAGAGTTTATCACCTCGCTCTAGTGATCCGAATGATAGATTACAGGAATATTTTTGAAAAAAAAAAATAACGACAAGGTTTTGTGTGGTCTTGGTGATTAAAGACTATTAGTTCTCAGGTATCGGATGATTTGAATACGTTGCATTTTCAAATGATGACAATATTTTTAAGTGCTATGCACAATGGTGGCCCAGCGGTAACAGCCGCGACTTACCGAATTGTAAGTCGTTTACTTTGTGTAAATTATTTCATCACCACTGCTCTCAAAACGGTGAAGGAAAACATCGTGAGAAAACCATGATATCCTAGAATCAAAAATTCGAAGACATGTGACATCTATCAACCCGCACTGGGCCTGCGTGGTGGATTAAGGTCCACTCCTTCTCACCGAGAGGAGGCCTGTGTCCCAGCAGTGGGAACATTATAGGCCGATCATGCCTATATGTGTTATTACATTCGTGTTACAATCTACGTCAAATTATTTAGTAGATGGTAGGTTTTACAGTGTGTTCTGTAGCAACTTGAAGAAGCCTGTCTCCATAACCAGACATAGTCTTCCTCAAACGATTGGATTATAAGAATTGCGAAATGGCACAAGAACATTGCTTTCTCCATAAAGCTCATTCAAAACATAACCTCCAACATCACAAGCTTCCGCATCCGTCTCCAAAGGAAAACCTCTTCGTGTCCACATAATAAGTTTACATGTGGCTCGTGATCTTGGAGCCCGAGGTCAAGTGGCGCGCCGGTCTGTGGAGCCTCGCTTATCTTTTGTAGTATCTCATCGGGATTTACTGTTAGGCACACGCTAGCTTAATTGCCAGTTGGGTTCTTGTTGAGATATAGATAGATGAAGATAGATAGAGTATTAGTGTTTCTGGGGGGAAATATGTCTCTATTGGGAGTGCCATAGAAAAGGCTTTCAAAATCATTTAGGTATATGTGAATGAGGTTTATTCCATAAACTTAATTTACAGAAAATACCACATACTTCTCTGTCACAGAAAAGTTGAAAATAAATCGTTTGGCTTGGTGTAGGCATGTGAGGAGGGGAGGAAAAGCATGTGACTAAAATACATAACATACATCAAGCCTTATTTCCATGAAGGAAGGACAGAGGTAAATGATAAATGATAAATGAATGATAAATGGTTTCAGACACCCTGTGATGTGATGTGTCTGACTAAGTCTGACACCGTCAGTGATATTAAGTTGGTAGTTACGAAATTTGTGGGGTTGTCATTGTCATCAGTTAGTTAATAGACTTCCTTTGATAATGGTTAATTAAACCAATCGATGGGATAGCACCTTTTTCGATTATATTTTTTTAAATCGGTTTTCTTCCAGGCTTCTCATGGGACAGATAACATATTCCGATAATCCGATACATCTGACGTCACACATCTTCAAGTTCGCTCTGGTTCACTTATTCCAAGTGTACCGAAGTACTTTACAATTGAACCTCTGATTCTCGGGAGTGTATTGAAACATCATACTGGGTATCTCGTTACAATACAGATATTTATGTACTAAAGCGATGTAGTTTCTCACGTACTCATCAATAACTTAACTGTTTGAGCCCAGTATTCAACGACAGTTTTATTTCACAATATTAGTAAGTTTCTTTATGTGAAACCCATTATTCTGATCCTTGGAATTATGAGTGGAAAATTAGGCCATTTTTTTAAAGTATTTTTACACCGGAGTGTTTCAAGGATAATCTGGATAATGCAGTAAAAGTTGACGCATTCAGAAAGTATTAGCTCGTAGTACTAAGGATCTACCTACTGAAGGACTAAAACTATTAAAACGGACCATAGGAACATAAAATGCTCAAAAATTACTTAAGTATAACAAATTAACATTACAAGTGATGCAGATTTATCTTAATTATATTTCATTCAAATACATGTCATAAGGTAGGTAAAACGGATCCGGTATCAGTAATATTTATAAAAATTCCATCTGATGTGTGCAGTGTGACCTACATTTAAATTATTATAAGCAAATAATGATTTCTATTTCTATAACATTTGCTCTTATTTACATAAAAATATAACACTAACTAATCAGTAGGTATATAATGTATAGCCATAGCATTTTTTTTTAAATATATTCTTATATTATCGCAAATTATAATAAGTTTTGTAATTTGAGTGAGCCAATAATGTTCCTAATGCTGGGACACAGGCCTCCTCTTTGTGAGGTGTGGACGGTAATCCACCACGCGGGCCCAGTGCGGGTTGGTAGATGTCACATGTCTTCGAATTTTTGGTTCCAGGACATGCCGGTTTTGTACGCCAAACAATATTGAATTATGTTATAGTTTTAAGATTCTTATGTAAATGACTTAAGTATTCTATTCTTATGAGCAGTGGCGGCCTTAAGGGGTGGCGAACAGGGCAATCGCCCGGGGCCTCGCTCTTGCAGGGGCCTCGCGCAACAGCCCACGTAAAAAAATATGGATTTTTAAACAATTTTTTTATTTCATTTAAAGCTTTTGATTTTGATCCTTAATTATTTATTAAGGTTATAACATAACGGTAAATTAAAATAAAGTTTGATAACTAATTCATTCATTAAAAAAACCGGCCACGTGCGTGTCACGTGTCCACGCATAGTGTAGGGTTCCGTAGTAGCCCGTTATCACAATATAGTACGATTCTGTTGTTCTTTATTCTGATTATAAGAAATGGTAAAGATATTAGGAGTTAATGTTTATAATAACAAAAATCGACTTTAAATTTGAATAACTAACAATAACCACCACTTTCTAAAGCTAAAAAATAAGGGTACGATTGCTGCCAACTTATTATTTCAATTCACAAAATTGTAATTCGAAAATTAAACAAAGTTCGTATGTGACTTTACTCGAATGAAAACGTAACCCGTTGGTACAGCACCATCTAGCGACAGTATTGTGAAACCTATGATAATTTATTATTGTATTATATTAAATAAATAAATAAATAAAACAAACTAATAAAGTTATCTTAACCGCTATAATTCCTGTAAAGTTCATGAAATGCACTATCATCGTGAATTTTTCTAGATTTTTAAAATCAGCAGATTAGCTTTTAGAGGGGGGGGAGGGACTACTGGAACAAAAATTTGCACTTTAAAGTTGTTTAATATTTCCTAAATAGAGCTAAAAATAATTTTAGCAACCCCCAAGTGATTTTAGAAGACCTATTCAACGATACCCCACACGATGGGGTAGACGACGAAAAAAATATTCATGACACACTTCACATGTAGAGGAGCTACCCTAAAAAAGATATTTTCCTAAATTTTATTTTACCACTTTGTCGGCGTAATTGATATACATACCCTTACAAAATTACAGCTTTCTAGCACTAACGGTCTCTTAGCAAAACCTCGGACAGACAGACAGACGGACATGACGAAACTATAAGGGTTCCTTGTCAGAACTACGGAACCCTAAAAATTAAATACATAATAGAAAAAAATTAACTGAAGTTTACCCCACTATCGAAATAGTCCTGAGAATTATTGCCACCACACCTGTTACAGTTGCGTCTGCTGAAAAGAGTTTTTCGAGGCTTAAAATTATTAAAACATATTTTAGGAATTCGATGACACAAGATCGGCTTTCAACCCTTGCTATTCTTTTAATCGAAAATGACGTAGCTCATTCCTTAGATTTGAGATTTTAGTCTTTGGAAAAGCCGCAAACATCAATTATAAAATTTATCATCTCTGTATTTGTTCATTTTGTAAATCTTGCAATGTAAAATATTTTAAAACTCAAATTTTATAAACCAAACAACCAGACCTACTTTCGCATCACATACTTTTCACGAAGGACAAAGGGCCTCGCAAAGACCTGCCGCCCGGAGCCTCGCAATGGGTAAGGCCGCCACTGCATGAGCATAGTACAGTTATCTCAAACTTCAAATATAATAATGACTAAAAATAGAATACGTTATGTGGTACTAACTTGGAAGTGTTCAAATCACTTACGAAGTGTGAGAACTGGTGGGTAAATAAAAAGCGCCACTTCGGCGCCCGTGTTTTTGTCGCCATTTGCAAAAGGAAAGATGGCAGCTAATTCACACAGATAGGACATTATCCTACCTTTACTACGACGGCGACGCCTGTTCTTACAGATATCTTTAGGCATCAGGCATCCTATCAAAAAAGAAGAAGAATCCTATCACTTTATTGGAAATAATGAATCTACATCCTCATTGAGTTGCATTTCCAGACCATCACCACAAACGAAACTAACTTCACTTACGTCTACACAAAGACCAAAGTAACACACATTTTTTTATAACTATTAATTTATGTACTTAATTCAAGTGCTTGTAATACACGGATCAATCAGGTCTATACGTTTGAAGCACCGTTGTAACGGTACCTCTATGAAAATACACTTGCTTTCATTATGAGAGGCAACGTTTTTTGTCAACCCTATGTTGAGTTGTGGTTTAATTGGAAAGCATTATAAAAGGTGTCTGGTTCACAAGTTTATGTATAACGAGCTTGAAAGAATAGCGTTTTATATTAACAAGCTGCTCGCTTTTTAATTAATTTGGTCCTAAGGTACAAAAATGGTCCTTACGGAGAGTTATTTTTTTGCATGCCTTTTTTGGCCTAGCTTTATTCCACATTTCTTTCTGGGGAAGGGTTATAATGATAGCGTACTCTCTTCACATAGTTCAATAGTTATTAACTTTACACTGTGGACCTGTAGTCGGACTTTTAATTAGCTGCTGTAAAATTGACAGCTTATGTGTTACTTAAATGACTGAAATTGGCGTCTTTTTGTTTTTTCGCGGCCATCAACCAAATCTTGTTTTTCTATTTCATAATAGTGTAACAAACGAAACTTATTTGACATGAATATCTCTAAACGCAGTCCGAAATGACTTATTAAGAAATGTCATTTTACTGCAGCTAATTAAAAGTCGGAGAATATACAATAGCGACCTCCCGTTGGATATGCAGTAGTCAAGCCGTCGGTCCCGGCTGCAAAAGTCTGACAACCAGTCTTACCATGGGTATCGTGCTACCCAGTAACTGGGTTGTGGAGGTCAGATAGGTAGTCGCCCTTTGTAAAATATAGCTATTCAGCTGCATCCGGTTAGACTTGAAGCTGGACCCCAACATAGTTGGGAAAAGGCTGATTGAGTTCACTATGACAAAAACTGATTAGTTTTGTGCATGTCATAGCCACAATTCAAATACTTTTTTACTTTTTACAATAACCATTCGTAGTTCGTAGCGAGCCTCAAAATTATCAGATGACGTATACACAGCCGCTGCAAGCACCTGCGTTTCCACATTTACGTAAAAGCCGCCAAACCACAGCACAGGTGTTTGCAGCCTTTATATACAAAAAAAAAAAAAATGCCTATGGCTTTAAGTCCGCCTCTGTACATTTTTGTGCTTGAATTGAAGTTAATAAATAATAAATATACTGCATGCGGATTTACTAAAAATATCGTTCTTCGTAACAATTTAATATCATTATAATTGGTGAGTTGAAATAAGGAGATTAAAACTGAGACTGGGATAACAAAGATTTTGAGGCAGATGCTTTCTATTTTCTAAGGCAAACACTGCATGAAATTAATCAGCTTATAATGTTCCCACTGCTGGGACGGGACGCAGAGGGGGCTGTATAATCCACCATTCCACCCACCAAGCGGAGTCAGTGCGAATCGCTGGTTGTTACATACATGTCTTCGAATTTTTGGTTCAATGACTGGCCGGTATATTCATGATGTTTTTCTTCATCGTTTAGGGAGCAGTGCTGATAAAATAGTTTACAAAAAGTAAAGTGCCTGTCTGCGGTTCGAACTTACTCGTACGTGTGAGATGTTTCTACTGGCAGACACTGCTTATCCGATAATCTGCAGAAGTCTCACATATACTTACGCCTTCTTCTGGTACAGAAGGTATCATGACGTTAGGGTGAATACCCTAACGTACTCGTATAATAACATGCCAGATGAATATCTGGCATGCTATTATACGAGTACCATTCAGATTTTGCAATTCGAATCTAGTATAAGTCTTTCAAAACTTCTTCCTCCCATACGGTCCAGGGGCTGCGGCAGTCAGTGCGGTGATTACGCGATTAGTGGTCAGTTGAGCATTTGATTTTTCCGCGAGATTGTGCGAAATGATGGTAGGAAAAGAGTATTTACCGTGTTCACACTAACTTATCATTATTTGCACTACTGCATTTACGAACCTTGAGCTAAACGTTTACACCATAATTTGCTCATTGCTTGGTAATTTAGATAAGTTTAGTGTACTTATAAATTATGACATAAAACTATCTTTACATAAACCTGATTTTTAAAAAGGTCAAAGCACAGCGAAGTTGGGTTTCACATTTAACAGCTTACGGAAAACAAAACCAAAAAGCAAGGTACGAAAGAAAGAGATATAAAATAGAGGAACAAAATAATAAGAAAGATGAGACGATGAAGAGAAGCACATCTTCAAAATCCAATCACTTACATCAGAACAAGACAAACAATATCTTCAGATATTTCTCCCATTCCTAAACAAACAAAATAATCTGCTATTCACAAACAAAACTCTGAACATGGTAATGAGACGTGTCCATAAAATCTACTACACCATTACGCTTAGCTATATATATGTACTATTAGCAGTACTAGCTGTGCCCGCGACTTCGTTCGCGGAGATGTCGAAAAATTCTACTAATTATTTTTCTAAAATAAAAGTAGCCAAAGTTACTCCTTATAACATCAGCTATAACCCAGTGAAAGTCCCGTCTAAATCGGTCCAGCCCTCTTAGGAGATTAGCCGGAACAAACAGACAGATTTTTTTTTGTCATAAGTACCTTTCATACTTGCATATGCATTTATTAAAAAGCTATTTATGTAGATAGAAGGGTCTACACTACAGCAAACGCGGGAGTCTGTTTATTTGTTTGTCCCGAATCTCGAGGTCATATCAATAACTGGTAATAGTTCAAGTTTACTCAGTTGAAAAGTAGGCCAAATATGACGTGGATCATTATTACTATTAAATATGTGAAGGTTTTCAATCCTCCATTTGAAGTCTCGCAGATTTATAACAGTGTGTATTGATGTTGAGAAGGATTTGTATTTGAAAAAATTGAGAAAGTTCAGCCAGCCACACACATCTTATCGGTCTCTTCTCGATGTCCTTTTGAATCAACTGCAATTAACAGCATGACAGGGATATCGAGGCGCAACTTGTTAACATGGATTAAATAGGTACATGATTCTACGTAAAAATTCTTCGTCAGTTTTTAAAGAAAAAAAAAAACTGTTCCATACATTTTGACCGAGTACGTATTGCATCATCTATGAAACAGTCGATTTCATTTTTTTTATAACAAACGAATAATTTCTAACCCCATGCTTAGAAGAAACAATGGGGGAACAAAGGGGGTCTTGAATCATGTGCTGAATTCATGATTACATACAGTCTGCGCACTAGTTAAAAAAATTACCCGTAAGCAAATGAACAGACTGAAATTGATAAAAACTGACCCAAAGTGTTTCTTCAAACACTACACAAGCATGACATAAGAAAAACATCATATCAAATCACCCCAACCATCTTTTCCAATTTCATTTTGAGATGCTCAGTGTAGAATTGTAGATAGAGCTCATAGAGTAGACACTGATAACTGAATCAAACGACTAAATGACGTCTGGGTTTCCCATCGATTGTCACTGACTAGTCTAAAGTTAAGGCGCTACCTCGAAAATCTAAAATCCTCGAAAACCTACCAAGCGAGCGAAAGTGATGCAATAACTTTTGAAACGCAAAAGTAGAGTGATTGATGGCTATAATGTGCGTGCGCTCCGAATAAAACGACGTACTATGTGCCAAAACTAATTTACTCCTTTTTAACAAAGAAAAATTCATTCAATCGTGTATTCCTTTTACATGATACTAGACCAAAGAGTCACAAAACATATACCAAAATGTTAAATCCCTAGTCCACATACTTAACAAGTTACACGAAATAGAAAAACCACATTTTTTTTCAAACTTCATCTTAAATCTTTTACTAGCGAATAGTTTTTTCCCGCGACTTCCTCCGGTTGAAATATCGGCCTACAACCCACCCCGTGGCATCGCATCGCCTGCCTGCTGTATTACTTCTTTTCTCGCTTAGCTTTCTTTCTGCTCGGTTCCTAAGAGTTCCTAAGAGAGCGTGATATTAAGTAGCCTATGGCCTTCCACGAGAATTGGGCTATGAAATGTAGAAATTAATGTAGTATTTGTAAATTTTTATTTGTTGAATATAAAGATTAGCGTGTTTAAACAAAAAAAACATACAAACTCTTCAGCTTTATTATTAGTAGTATAGATAGTTACACTATTATACTATCTATCTGGCAGACTAAAAAACAAACCCTAGCCGGCCCTAGGTATTATAGATATATGTAGTATAGACTATAGATATCAGTAACTCGCAATTGAAAAGCCAATAAAGATGTGAACAGAATTCCTAATACGAAGAACTTGAGTTTTTCTAAGATTCCCAGAGCATTCCATTAAACAAACCATAAAGGGTCTTAACCTATTAGTTGTTACGATCACTCGAACAGTAGCTCGGGAAGGGATTGCCCACAAATTGAAGCTGGCCAGCGATCCCTATCGATAAAACGTGATGTATTGCTCATTGTTCGCGACTTGTAACGGGACTGGGAACCTGAGGGCTTTTCTGTGTAGGAAACATGGTGTTTTGTCATTGAAAGTACCTACACGAACTCACTTAACTGTACAGATAGAACTACAGACTTACAATAACTTGGAATGAGAAAGTTGGATAAGAAAAATATTAAAACAAAAGAAGAACCAGCAGGGGATCGAGGAGGGGGGGATCAGACCGGAATGAATCATAAAAATAACCCTTCCTACTGGCTTTGCCGTAGTCGGGTAATTAAAGATGTGAGAGTGGTAGTCACTAGCCACTCAGGTTTGAATAGAAATGTCACAAAATACACTTGCTTACTTATAGGCTAACTTTGAAATCATTACCAAAAATAGCAGAATAGAAAAAAATGGTCTCAAAATCATACCTTAACTCACACGAGCGGGTTAATTCCGTAACAGATTAATAGCATCAATGGCTTTTTAACCGACTTCTAAAAAAGGAGGAGGTTCTCAATTCGGATGTTTGTATTTTTTTTTTTTTAATGTTTGTTCGCGAATAACTCCGTCGCTTGCCAACCGATTTGAAAAATTCTTTTTTTGTTGGAAAGGGTATACTTTCCAAATGGTCCCATGAATTTTTTTTCGAAATCTGACAAGCGGTTTTTGAAAAATCAACAAAAATCTAAAAATTCAAAAGCAATATTTTGTAAAAGGTGATCAGCAGTTGACATTAGGCTATTGTAACTTCGATAAATTACAAACTCTCCCACTAAAAAGTACAAAATAAAAACTTTTTTACAAAAAAAACAACCGACTTCCAAAAAAAAACACTACAAAGTGCTAAATAACTTTAATTTCGGAAGTCGGTGTCAATAAACGAAAATGCAGAACCAACGACACCGACTTCCGAAATTAAAGTTATTTAGCACTTTGTAGTGTTTTTTTTTGGAAGTCAGTTGTTTTTTTTTTGGAAAAAAGTTTTTATTTTGACAGTTCAACAACATTCATTGCGTGTTAACGTTGTTGAGCAGACAATTTCTTCGAATATATCCAGCAATGGATTTTTGATAATCCATTGCTGCATATGTCCTGCAAAATGATTCAGATATTGTGATCGATAGTGTATTACGCAATTAGGGTGCAAAATGTTCTCAAGCAAGGAGAAACGACAAAAAAAGTTGTTACTAGGAATAACATTTTAATTTAATATAGGTAGGCTGATGATGGTCATCATGATGAAAAATTAAACAAGACTCCTATGAACTCACTTTTCAGCAAATAAAGGAAGACTACAACATCTAACAATTTTTCAGGCAGTGCTATTCTAAGGGATTAACCACGGATTAACACTATCCTATTGACAGCTCACTTCAGCTAAGTTTTCACGGTGATATTTTTACATAATAGCATTCCAGGACCCAGTCCTTTCCAAAGACAGTTGCAGCGCACAATAGTGTCGTAGTCGTAGCCACAAATTGCCGGCGGCCAAAGATCTTTATCGCTCACTAACGCCGCCCATTGTTTACAATGTGTAACGGTATCGCCAAATACGGTGAGCTTCGCGACTCTGTTCCAACATTTCTATAGTATCCTTTGACGGTGAGGGGAACAATGTAGTGGACTTGTAGGCTGTGATGATATCATCTACACAGCGATATGAAAGTCTGAATGTGTCCAGTGTTCACATCGTAATGCGAAAATCATTATAGGGTTGACTTGTAAAAAGAAGTACTTGTAGTCACAAAGGGAAAAGTTGAACTCCAATTGAATGGATAAGGCGGTGGGTGGCCTTGTACCATATTTATGCAAAAAAAAAAGGCTTAAGAATGCATAACAATCAATTTAACTGTACACAGATAAAGCCCAATGAGCTCTGGGTTAAAATAACCACTACGTGGAGCCGTGACACAGCCAAAAGACATCGCGGTAGAAGATCGTGGGAGAAGAAACAAACGACCACTTTAGCCCTGGATCGAAAGAGCTGGAACTCATAGTAAGTGTTTCAAAAAGCCCTGGAGAGGGGCCTAGTTTGAAAAAGCCTATACGGAAATCGAAATGGAATCATTGATATGACATACCCTGTGACTCCTGGACGCCTTAGGATCGAGGTACGTTCTGAGCTTGTTGAGGTAGTGTGCTGGCGAGTCCTTAGCCTGCACCATGTCCTGGTCGCAGATGATCTCCCATTTCTTCTCCAGGTCGTAGTTCCGCAGCAGTTTCGCTTTGTCCGGTGGGAGGTCCATAGATGCCTGAAACAAAAGATACGATACGTTAAGGTTTTGTCATGCATAAGTAGCTTTGTAGGCACGATAAATGTAAGACATCTGAAAAATATATGATTGTTACGTAAAAAATTGAAGATATAGTAGAACTGGTACGGAGACATCAAGAATTAATCAATCAAGTCGTTTGGAGGATGTGCGTTCAACACTTTTGGTTATTTCAGTCATCATCACCAACATTCTCCTGCTCCTATCCCAACTTATTTGGGGTGAGCGCAACGTGTCTTTTTCTTCCATACTTCTCTATTAATCGTCATCTCGGTAGTCACTCCCTTTCTAACCATATCATCTTTCACACAGTCCATCCATCGTTTCTTTGGTCTTCTTTTGGTTATTTCAGTATGAGAACAAAATCGTCAACCCAGACTATACAAAGACTTCCACAATCTTTCCTCTAGATCTATTTCCAGGAACAAATTCCTATAAAAACCCCATCCACGTATAAATTACGTTACGCCTATGTTATAACAGCACATTGTATTCAATCGTGATGGATTTAGTATCCCAACAAGGATCGGTTAACATTGAACCAGTTTCCAAGATATTGGCTTATACGTCGGTAACGGTATACGCAGACTAACAGGGCTGGTAACAACTAGTTCATTATATTTTATGATAAAAAATTATAAGGCATGTAGTATGTGGTGCCTGGAAAAGAGAACTAAGGTCTCAGTTTGGCAGAATTCGTCGTTTGGGTTCATATTCAAACCCAGCTGAAATGGGCTTCCCGTCGATGCTGTCAATAGAAGGCAACGTAGGTGTTATACCCAGCTTTCTACGCTCATTTCACTAAAAACTTTGACCCTCAATTGGTAACAATCGTATTTTTATAACCATCTTTTTGTAAACCAATGCTCATCATGCGTT
This sequence comes from Gortyna flavago, assembly GCA_963669345.1. Taxonomy (NCBI): domain Eukaryota; kingdom Metazoa; phylum Arthropoda; class Insecta; order Lepidoptera; family Noctuidae; genus Gortyna; species Gortyna flavago. Next base: position 2,751,628 of record OY770139.1, read on the forward strand.
AACGAAATCACATGATAGTACAAGTACCATAAATAACAGTATTAGGACCTATACAGCGTGACATCGACGCGCACACTAAAACCATGAATTCTGCACACGATTCTAGACCCTCTAACGAATGAATGAATTGCACCGATCCCAGCGTGGTAAAACCAGAGTCGATTAATCGAATGAACCCCAAGATTCGCACTAGCTCCTGTAGCCTCATGTTCATGGTGCTACAGCGACCATTGCATATCAAGGAATAGACCGGGGGACGTGGTAATGGTAGGGAAGACGTGCCCGTAGGATAGGTAAGGATTTAAGAGCCTTCCGAATATAATATGCATCCTAGTCTCCACTAGTCCAATGCTTACTGCAGTGGACTGATGAGAGATGGACGATACTAGACCCTCTAAAGTAGAAACTTTAAGTCGGTTATAAAAAATCTGCTGTTTTATACAAAAGTGCAATACTTAAGTGGTCAAAATGTATGGAACGGCTATTCATTTTTCTAATAATCGACAAAAATTCAACCCCTGCTTTGAATCACGTACATTTGCGACTTGCGCGTCAATGTCCCTACCCCCTGCACACATATGTATATCAGAAGGAACAGCCTATCACTATTCATTGAGCACAAATTCCAGCGGATCAATGTACTGACAACTTACAGGTGAATGTTCTTGGCTAATGCCATACACCTGTGCTTCAATCGCTCAGTCGCATCTAATCTGATAAAGTCGTTCCGACGCTCTGAAGCCAGTTCAAGACGTGTCGAGAACTACAAGAGACACTTCACTTAAGAGTTTTAAGTATACTTAAGTAGCTAGAGGATCTGTTGGCTCCTCAAGGGGCTGCTAATTTCGGAATCCCAGAATGGCAGCGTACTAGCTATAGGAGAGTTTTAGCAAAAAATAAATCTACCTAAAATCAACATGTTTCTCCAAAAGATCGCTTTTAGCGACAAGACCGCCCATCGTGTCACCCCTTGTAAATTTTTATATTTATGGCGTAGATACATAATAAAGAGTATTCCTTTTATCTATCTATCTATGTCTAGACCTCTAATCCTTTTTTTCTTGAGAAGGGAATAAACAATTATCTTAAAAACGTAAAATAACAGGACACACCCTCAGACGTGATTGGTGTTGTTACAGAGAACACACCATAATTAGCTTGACCTCTGTCTAAGACCAAATGGTCAATCCCCCAGCCCTGGCCATACATATAAACAGTATAACCACGTTTGAATACTTGACATTTACTACGTTATTATTTATTGCCAATGTTTCCAACCGATCAGTTCGCGAACATACGATCGGCGCTGCGTAGACATAAATCGGTGGATATACTGCGCTATCGTAAATATAGCTTTTTACTACAGCACTGATAAAAAGGAGTATTTTATCTTTACGTAAGTCTTATGAATGCTGTTTTTTTGATGGAAACCTTGTATCACAGGGTTTATGCAATGACTTAGCTTAGAATTGACGGAAACGTAACTCAGCCAGCAGTTACAGAATCATTACAGGTTGACAATCCAATAACGAATAGATGAGGTGAAGACCCCGAAAGGGCCAGGGTTCGTAAGTCTCACAAGTCCTACTGTTTTTGCATTTGATAGCCTAATTGTTGAGGAAGGCTATAGGCTATAATTATTATAACATGACAAAAACAGAAAAAAAGTCAGAAAAAACGCTACGCGAAAATGAAGTACTAGCGCGGGCATGCGATGCGACGGGGTGGGTGGGGAAACAACAAATTTAACGCGGACGAAGTCGATAGCGAAGCTAGTGATGAGATAAAGTCGAGGTTAAAAACAAAGCTGATTCTAGTAATAGCCCGAGAAAAGTTCTTGTTGTAGTGGTTTGTAAAAGTCTGCACGAATTAGGTTTAAACATAAACACGGTTAGTTTACTGCAATAAACGACGGAATACTCGTATTGTTGTAGAGAACTCTTGGTAACCCTACCAGCCTCGGTCGCTACAGCAAAACTCGTCTACGCATTACATAGGCTAAGGACAAACTGTTTAAGTGCACTCTGTACACTAATTGGTAATGGTCAAACTAAACTGGACTAAATTGGACAGTTTGGATTTTGCGACATTCGGCCTACTCCACATGATATAGTGGCCAGATATTTAGAAAGTTAGCTCGTTTAGAAGTTGAGTACCTACTGCCAAAATTGTAAATTGTTTTGGGATCTTAATTAGTTTCCTTTGTTTTATGTTCGTTTTTAAAGCCAATGTCTGACTGCCTCGCTGGTCTGCTGCAAGCGCTACTGCTGACGATGAGGTCCTGGTCGGGCAAACCGTTATTGGATTTTTCTAAACTATCTGGAGTTTCTAATAGCAGCCAGGTCAGGATTTGTGCCCGGTTAATATCAATAGGCTCGCCTCCTATTACATGGGAATTAAATATAACTGGCGAAATGTGGGTGTACTATAGGTAGACCAACCCTGCCTGTCAACCCTTCTGGGAAACAGGGCATGACGTTATGTTAAGCAATTGTAAAGATTTTTCAATTATCATTTAAACTTTTCAATTGCAATTTAGGGGTCAGAAATCTCCGAAAAACGTGGTAACAAAACCTATGACTGTAATCAAATACTTCAGGTATAACAAAGTTGAAGCTTATCAATATGCCAATATCGAATCACTTTCGCAAGATCTGATCTGAGTCACTCAGTCAATTAATTCACAAAGCGTCCATCTCAATCGTAAGCCACGGCACGTGCCAAGTGGACTTGACCCAAACCTGTTCGGAAAGCTTAAGCATCGTCGTAATCTTAGTCAATATCTAACACTTGGAGGGTGCTCTGGAATGCAGAAGCATCTACGGTGTCTTACACGGAATACGTTGGGGTTTGTTGATTTGGTCCTAAGTGTGAGGTCCTTAGAACAGTGGTGGCCTAGAGGTATCGGCCTCGACTTACCGAGTTGCAGGTCGTGAGTTCGAACCCAGACTGGCACCCACTGCTCTCAAAACGGTGAAGGAAAACATCGAGAGGAAACCGGCATGTCTTAGAACTAAAATTCAAAGACATTTAACATCCACCAACCCGGACTGGGCCCGCGTGGTGTATTATTTCCCACTCCTGCTCACAGAGAGTGTTCTGTAATGTGTGTATCCGCCACCTTATTTTTTGATATTATCTGTGGTATTAAGAATAAAGGGAGAGCAAGTGCTACAAAAAGTCGGAAATGGCGGTCTTTCATTTCGTCCTCATATGATTGAGCTTAATTTTAGAGGTATCTTCGATCTGAGCAACAAATCATTATTAAATACGTGAGCAAGCCGTTCACAGAGAGAACACCTGTGTCCCAGCAGTGGGAACATTATAGGCTGATTATGCTATGTGTGGTCCTTCGGTCCGAATTGAGATTACTTTATGACGTGTGGTCCTGATTCTGAAACTGTTACCACCCATTTCCCGTGGGTGTGAAAAGACGTGAACACTGACCAGGGTAATGAACACAAATGAGCTTATAACAGCAGCAATTTGTGTCGTCTGAATCGCACAGATTGAGCCCATGTGTGGTCGTTCGGCAAATTCACTTCGTCTCTAAAGCCATATTTCGTTAAACCCCAATAATTATCGACGACTACATTAATTGGCTTGATAACATTTATGGAACTCGCTCACGCTCATGCATATCGCAAACAGCCTCTATTACCCGTTTCATTACTGCAACATTGCCTATCGCGGTGAATGAGACTCATCTCCCATGATTCACTACTTCAACTCCTGCAACTTTATCAACGCCTTCTATCTCACACTCTCGCACCTTACTGCGAAGACGTAAAGGTTAGTTTCAAGTGGCTGAAGTGATTAAACATGTTGGTGTTATGATGCTCGTATTGGCATAGACGGTGTGTTCTCAATTATGATGCTATGGGCGTGATCCCACGCATTGATGTCTTAGGTGTGGTCCTAAACTTAATTTTGTAGGTATCAAATACCGCTGTCGAAATTGCGCATTCATCAATTACGTTTTCATCTAGAATGCACTTGGCTATAATAGTTTGTTTGAAGAGTATTGCCGATGGTTTACCCCTCGTCTGTTAACTTTCGGCAGAATTTTTTATTTCGGTAACAATAGAAAAGGAATTGTCTCATTAGTGACAGTTGAGCTCTTATAAGAGAATTTGGATTCAAAATATTTAAATCAGGCCTTAAAATACTTGTCGAAGCACCCGAATATAAGATCCATATTAATAAGGTATGACGTTAGAAGAGTTTGGAACAGGAAAATTAGGCGTCAAAAAGAATGTAACAGAAGCTCAGGTACGGCGAGTAATTATACGGAAACAAGTTGATGACCTTTCCTTTATACAACTGCCACAAAATAAAGACACATAATTGCTATATTTCTCAATTTTCACCCACCTATAGTGGTATTTTCCTAGAAATCTGTTTCTATAATTATTGCCAGTCGTATATCAACTAGCTGTGCCCGCAAATAAAAATAAAAGTAGCCAAGGTTACTCCTTATGACATCAGTTGCCAAAATCGGCCCAGGCGCTTCGGAGATTAGGCGGAACAAACAGACAAAATTAAAAAAAAAAATGTTTTAGTGTTATAATTACCGCATAATTATATTTTATATTAATTTAGTAAAAAGCTGTTATTTTGATACCGAACAGAAACTTCAATTTTATTTACTTGTACCTATGTCATAATTGTATAGAAGACTGACAATGAGAGAGAAAATCACCAATACCTCATGATTTAGTTGGGAATACCTAATAAAAAATGAACTTCCGATAACAACAAGGCATCTAATTTCTCAATCAGCGACCACATTCACTTAACGTAATTACTATGCAACAAAAAAGTAGCTGATCATGCAGGTGAATGACCTACGTATGTGTTTGTGCTGTGTACTTATTGGACACATGACCAGTAAATGAGTAGCTATGTCATAGATGTTGAATAATTTAAAACGCTTGGTTCTATAATCTCCAGTGCTATGTTAGAAGTGAGTTTTGAATGTGGTAGGGAAAGACTGGACGAAGAAAGCAAAGATCTAAGTGTTGAAGGGCAACGTCAGTAGCTTTTACAACTAGCAACGACAATACAACTTGAAATAGAGAATATCCATTTGTGATTACCACCTGCTTGAAGATCAACATAATTCTTGGGAGTCAAAGAAGCTTGCTAACAATTTAAAAGCATCAAACATTAAAAAATACAAAACTAAACTCCCATATCTTCAAATCAGTGAAGCTTATTCTGATTACCATGAACTAACACAACAGCTATGCAAAGTCAAGCATACCATTGACGAGTCTCAAGATTTTTCCGGAACTTGAACTATTCAAGAACAAAGTCAACATTTGCCCTTGAGAAGTCACAACTAGTCTGCAGAACTGAAGTGTCATTAGTCACGGCAACTTTGGTAGCTATCGTGTTCGGAGAACAGGACTAGTGTACTATGAATTGATGTTCATCGTTTATTAGTAACCGATTGTGTCAGAGTTTGATAACATGAGAAAGTGGAACTGAAACCGGTGAAAGAAAACATAGCGAGGAAACCTGGAGTTATAGTTAACTAGCTTATGCCCGCGGCTTCTTCTGGGAACGTACTGGACAAAAAGTAACGTATGTCCTTCCTCAGGATGCCATCTATGTCCTTGCCAAATTTTATCGAAATCCGTTCAGTGGTTAAGGCGTGAAAAGGTAACATACAGACATAATTACTTTCGAATTTGTAATATGAGTAGGATATAAGTCTTGAACGAGCGTGGTGATTCTTCTCTGTATGAGAGGAGGCTTTTGCCCTGCAGTGAGACAATAAAAGGCTGGGTATTATTGAAATTAAAAAGAAGCTATAGACACCTTACAGCCATTCCAATAATGTATCGTCAAAAATTTGATGGTATAAGGGATGACAAAAACTGATACAAACCTGACACTTTAAATATATTTACGATAAGTTGATCTAATACTATGATTTAAGATTCCAAGTTATTGTTTTATTACCAACATTCATATTTATTTACCCGTTTCGTAATTCAGTAGGACTGCAACTACTAAGATAGATTATATGCCATCAGACCAAGAAAGTCCATTTCCGCGCCATCAAAATATTAAGACAGACAAATCATTAAATCCTGCATTCTAACTGCTTTCTAGTTATTAATGGTTCTCCTTACAAGCTGTACTCCTGGTACATTTGTCATTGTAACTGTCACTGGGGCTATTGTACCTGTTACAGCAAGTCCAGAAATAAAGCAGGATTTATTGTGTTTTATTAATAAAACAGTGATTTTTGACATAATTAATTTTCTGTTAATTTGTTAGTAGTTTCGGTCTCTTTTGGTGTTATGGTATTATAAAAGGTTGAAACCATTAGTTTTAGCCGTGATAAATGTGCTGTTAATGGCTTAGCTATTAATTTTAATATTGCTTTTAGAACAAAAACGTGCCACTGCTCTCTTTGGTTTGACCAAATTAATGTTTTTTTTTTTGTCAAGAAAATGGTTACGCCTCTATTTCTTGTACTTACCTATCATTCATTGTCTTGAACCTGTTTTTTACATTTCTATGTCTTGAACGATGAAGGAAAACATCGTGAGGAAATCGGTACGTCCTAAAAAAAATTGGGAGACTTGTGACATCTACCACAGATAATATAATACTCTAGCATCTCCCGCACTGGGCCCGCGTGGTAGATTATAGCCGAACGCCCTATCGAAGAGAGGAGGCCTATATCCCAGCAGTGGGAACAATAAAGACTGATTTTGTTTATGCTATCATTGTAATAAAGACAGTCTTCATCGTCAATGTTGCTACTAAAGAAATATGGTCTGATACGACGATGATGCCCAATGATAACACACGACAATACGCCGCGATATGCCGTCACGCGTGTGTTTTCGAATCGATTCAGTAGAGCGAATCGAATTCGATGCAAATGCGTGACGATCACGACCGGTGACGAGTGATGGATAGAGACTAGATCGTGAACGTATCGAGACTGTGCATATCGATAACATTGCAAGCATTTGCTAATGGCACCAAAAATCAAATAGGAAGATATTGACACTTTCATCACACACTAACAGTGGGAGCAATGATTTTAATTTTGACAGTTCAACAACATTCATTGCGTTACGTTGTTGAGCAGATATTTTTTTGAACATATATGAAGCAATGGATTAGCAATATCCTTCAAAATGATGCAGATTGTGATTGATAGTGTGTTAGGCAATTAGGGTACTTACTGATCTTAGCAGGATGGCTACTAGCAGCTGGATGAGAGTAGCCGAGGGTCGAGTTAAATAGTATACGGTTGGCCTATATCCAGCAGTGGACTACTAGACGGACTATGATGCATAATCAGCCTATAATGTTCCCACTGCTGGGACACAGGCCTCCTCTCTGTGAGAGAGAGTGGGAAATAATCTACCACGCGGGCTCAGTGCGGGTTGGCCGATGTCACATGTCCACGAATTCTTGGTCCTTAGGACATGCCGGTTTCCTCACGACGTTTTCCTTCACCGTTTTGAGAACAGTGGTGATGAAATAATTTACACAAGACTATGATGACACCATCATATTTGCAAACAGATTTGACAATGCTGAATTCACAAAAATTTCGTCGAGGTTCGAAATTGATAACTTGTTTTGTAATAATTATTTTCATTACTTTTAAGACAACTTAATTTTAAACAGTGTCTTTCGACAGTCTGAAATTCCTCACCGATTTCATCTGACCCAAGCCCTGCAAATAAACGCCACAGACGGGGTCTAGCGAAATAATTACATTTTCTACTTTCTAATTAGGCACTCGGCGTGGCGCCGGCGCTTCCCGCCTCATTAGACGCACATGCTTGTAATCAGACCATGAAAGTGCACGGACTTTACCCTCTTTATGGTTTGTTTTTCCATTTAAATCTTCGTTTATATTAGCTTCACCTACTACTACCTACTACCATGATTGTAGGTGCGCAGATTGGTAATTTTATTGTGGGAGTCGTAAAAGGTGAGTGAAGGGGATAGTGTTATGAGAAGATGGGCAGTGTTATCCTATTTGCTAACGACTAACTGCGATGCTGTGACTGCCTCGTTGGTCTAGTGGTCAGAAGGTCCTGCGTTCGATTCCCGGGTCGGGCAAAATTAAAAAGGTTTTTCCATCTTGAATTTCTCAGTAGCAGTTCTGAGTTCGGAGTCTGGATTTGTGCCCAGTTGATGGCAATAGAGTCGTCCCTATTACGTGGGACTTAAACATTACTGGCTAAATGTGGGTATACTATAGGTACAGCTCTGCCTAACCCTTCGGGGCAGCAAGGCGTGATGTTAATTTATATTGTGTTGCGATCTTTCCGCAATCCGCATCAAATACGGAAGCAATTTTACAAACACCTTAAGTTTATTTCTTCATAACAAAATTGACATAAAACTTCCCTTTATTGTTTTTCTCATTTTATATTCCCTCTTCTGTCTGCGTTCCAATCATCTGGAATGACTCGTAAAGTCTTGAGAGGATCGTAAAGGCAGTTGCGAGAAGTCTGTATTATGTGTTGTCTGTGGCCAGGTGTCAATGTACCAATTGTGCTTTTCTTGGCAGCCATAGACAAACAAACTAATATGTCTGACCCTTTAGAGGTTAGGTATAGAAATGTTATGTTTCAATTAACCTTTTAACTAGAAATCTTAAGATATGGATGACTCATTACAAACATCAGTGAAGATTTCTCTACAACATTTTTTTTTACGGCTGCGCTGTCGCTATCCTGGGCAAAGGCCTGTATCCTTATTACTTTTACATCTTTATCTTGATAGTTCACTGCCCTTACTTTGATGAGGTATTCTGTCCATTTTCAAACATCCTGTAATTAAATTTAAGTTACCGAAAAACATGTCTCGAATTAAAATTTGAGATAACGAACAACTCAGGAGGCCTAACATGATCTATTTAAAAACGGTTCAAAAGCAAGACATTTCAGTTTAGGTTCATAAACTGCATCGTCCACAGTCGTACCATGACGTCCAATACGCTCAGCGGCATTTGGATCGTTGAAAGTGAATGAGCGTTAAGAGCTCGTGGTAGGTATCCAGATGGCACGGCCTAAATTGAATCGTTAAACTGACGTTATGGTACGAATTAGAGGAACAGTTCAGTTTAGGTCGAGCTCGTGGTAGGTATGCAGGCCCCGTTCAAGTACCTACTCGTATGTCAAATATTATAGTTACCGTAAGCATACAATGTTATTATTTTTAAAATTTATTTTATAACAATGAACCAATATATTATTCTTATTCGTTTCGCGATATTTATAATTAACTAGCTGACTCGGCCACGCGTTGCTGTGGCTAACGTTTTTGTATTTTTTTTTTATCCTATCTTTCAAGTTGGATCAAACTGCACACGGTGTACAAATTTGATTAAAATCGGTTAAGTAGTTTAGGAGTCCATCGCGGACAAACATCGTGACACGTAATTTATATATATTAAGATGTTACAATATCAAAAAAGTGGTCCTTTTGTACGAATAATAATACAAACTCTCATATTATTTCATGATATGCGAAATCCATGCCCAAAACACCATAAGTGCACATTAACCAATCATTCAAATTGAGGTTAATAATGAGGTTAAGGCACGGGCGTACCAAAACGTACTGCGCAGTCTAAACAACGCAACAAACTACTAAATGGTAGAAAAATACAAATTTCAGCTAATGTTTCCTATTTCCACCCAGCCACGGCCAATTCTTTATTTTCGGCCAAATATTTAGTGAATGAAAAGATTGTTTATACTTAAAAATACTATATTTAGTAGACTAGTGACGTGAAAGAGGTAATACTATAATTTATCGATACTATGTTTAATATTTAGGTATCGATAAATTAATCGAGATTTATTGTCGTCGATAGAGCTTGTTACTGGAGAAATAAATCATCAATTTATTGTTATTATCAGATTGTAAAGCGATAATTCAATTTTACCCGAGCATGGTTTATGGAGATATTGAGATAGTATAAAATAGCATTATTGTTGAGATTCGTAATATAAATAACCAATGTAATTTTAATGAAACGGTTAGCTCAACAGTAGTTTCCGGTAGTAATAACTGCACAGTGAACATCAAAGGAAACATCTTCATTTACGAAATAATAGGAAACTATTGCCATTAAAACGCGTGTGTTCAGACTGCGCAAGCAGATTCATCGAAACTAGTGATTCAATATTCTATAAATACGTTGATAAACAGAGTATATTTATACATTTTTAAAGAGTGACATAGTAATGAATCATTGTATAAGACAATGAGGAAACTCGTGGTTTGAATTATAACCAGAGTCGACCACGACAAGTTGACGTAACTGTGTTAGAAATCAGATATAGATATGGCCATTTAAATATGTTTAAATAAGACCACCATGCTTCTGAAATGGTTGTCATAAAAGACGATTACGAGATAAGAATATCGAATTTTATAGCAATGAAATTCATCCTAAGGTATAGTAATTGCGACTTATTTGAAACTACGACGTTAATCTTCTTGTCATTCACGGTGATTGCAGCAATTTTCTTTTCAAACGTGGATGAACTTTGGACTTGTAGTTGACATAATGATGACCATTTATGTAAAGAGTCGAGTTATTTGGCAAGAAGTGTATTCACATTGTAGGACGAAATTGACGTAAAAAAGTAGGTACTTACTTAGTGTAGGTATATTAGCAATTGAATATCAAAACAGCTGTTCGTCAATTAAAGTCAAGCTCTGAGAAAAGTTCATAGGTCTTTGATTCATTCATTCCTCGTTATTTACACAAGGATGCGATAAAACATCCTACAAATGACCAGAGGCTATAACGACAAAAGGAAACAACATAATTACATTAGAAAGGAAGTAATTAAACGTTTCAAGGAATCGCGTCGATAAATTCGCGAGTTCCCGATAATTCATCGACAACGATGGTGCAGCACTGGCCGATGAATCAGACGGAGAAAAAATAAACTTGGTACGAATATAGTCCGCGACCTTCGAGTGAGTCAATCAGTAAATACTTGACGAAAGGGAGACTGAAATGACTCCAAATTATACCCCTGACATAAAAAGTTGGAACTTGTTTTTGATACAGTGAGCCAAAACTTGTGGTATGGAGCGGGCGGTACTCGACGTACCTGTATGCCAAGTTTTGGTGAAAATTAAGAAGTATTTTTGACTTGAAACAAGTTGAGAATCGGCAGTCTACGACTGATTTTTTCCTTTTATTTAATCATTGTATTAGTAAACAAAACATATCAACCAAAATAATCTCTTGTCTTCTTTTGGTTAAATTGATTATATTATAATCAATTTTAGGACAACAAATGCGTAATTAATCAACAAACGAACGACGCACACAAAAATAAATAACTAATTAACGTAATATGAGTAAGAACTAAAAATATCTATCTTTGTTTGAATAAATGAACACAATATTAAAATTATCATTTACAAAGCTTTCAATTTTAGTACAAAAGAAGAAACTCATGCAATGAAACAAACAGATACAAATCTGCCAAGTCGTTACGGAGATAATCGCACGACAAACTGACTTTCCAACAATATTGCACACAAATGGTCTATTTGGACGACATAATAATACACTAGAGTAAGCACTCGAGAATCGAGAGTTGCTTATTGACACTTCCTGATAATAATGACGCACTTCCGGTAAGCAGTAAAGAATGTTGTTATGCAAATGTTAAGAGGGTTAATTCCCGTAATTTTAAGAACGTTCACAGTCTGATCTCAATCTCAATCTGTCAAAAATAGTAAAAAGTTTTTGACATTGTCGCCGAGACTACTACTAACATGACTAGATTTTGAACGTTTTTATTTACAGGAATTGATCTCCTGTTTACTTGTCTATGGAGAAATTCGGGGTCATTGAAGAATGAATTTTGGTTCAAGATGAATATGACAACCATTTGGAAACCCAAGGTAGAAAGACGGGCTGGTGGCCGCAACTCCAGGTCCAAGCAAGTATTTTACGTATGAATCAAAACCCATGAGCCCATAACATACACAATCATAGATTAGTAAAAACGACTTGACGATCTGATGAGAAGTAATTTCCATTCGATCTCAGCAAGTATTCTGGAAAGCAATTCCGCAACCTATTCATCTGATGTCACTGACGTAAGCGTAATATATTGCCCAATAACAGTCGCATAAAATAAAGATAAATAACGTTCTCACATAATTCATCGAAAAAGTAATAATGACGCGGAACTAAACAATGAAGAAAAGTAGCGTCATTCAGATTTCTTGCACCACCACAGTTGCATTTTTTCGAGTATACAACAATAAAAACTGTTTCAGAACTTCTTCAACTCATTTTGGGCGACACAATACGTTCATCGGGCCCGTTCCAACGTAAGCCATCAAATCCAAATTGACAATTAATTAATCTTTCTCTTCCTTCCTCGATTATCAATTTTCAAACCATATTAAATGCATGTCGACAACTCCACAAATCGATAGTTCGCGTGCAACTATGCGAGTCATGTCGATCGCACAACGGTTGCGTGACGGCCGTACTACTGAGAGATCATCCGATTCTTGGTCGCTACCGTCTCGGGAGCTGTAATTTTGATCTATGAGCTAGATTTTCGCTTTCTATCATTTTATTACAACTAGTGTAGTGAAATTTGTTTGTTTTTGGAAGTGTAGTTGTTATTGCTTAGCGTGATTGTATTGGCATTACGACTAATAAATGTGAAAGAGGCATAATATCTAGCATATAAGTTATTATAACATAATAATCCTAGGCTTGGTTTTATTCAGCAGTATTTATGGATGATATAGATATGATTTGTTGCATTAACTTTTACCAGCTCATATCCTGTGAAATCCATCTGCGAACTGAATAATACGTAGCCTAAACAAGCCTCACGCTATAATGGAAACTCCTCTTTCACAACAGCGAAAAAGCATAATTTAAAGAGACAAATTATCCCAGACACAATAACATTTGCATAATGTTCATAAGCATTTTAATTCAAACTTTTAATTACGAAGAAAAGGTGGCTCCAACAGCAATTAGTAAAACTAGACAGTTTACAGCTCGAATTAAACAATAGCACTTTACTCCTTGTAGCGAAATAAAACGCGGTGACTTCACAATTTCACTACCATTACGTATAATTTTGTTGTAAAAATAAAAAATTCCAAATACAATAATTCAGTATAAAAAAATTAAGAAAAAAGATTACTTTAAGATACCTTGTGACGTTGGTTATAAATACGAATAAGAATGAAATAGAAATACTTAAGGTTTTGGGTTTTGTAAAGACAAAAATAAAGTGAGAATTTTGTTACATTGACGTGATTGCAATCAAGAAAATATTAGATAGATTTAAAATTTGTGCGGTCCAAGGGAAAAAAAGTTAAAATAGCACACCCGCCGTATTTGAATGATAAAAATTCACGCAATTTTGATAGGAAAATATATCTAGACAATCTACTATGAGAATAGACTAAAAAAGGTATCTGTTCCCAAAAAAGGGGTCTTCGTGTCCGTTCTCGGGATCCTCGTAGATTAATAGAGCAGAACAATAATCAGGTAGCAGATCCTCAACAGCAAGTAGATCTGCAACAGCTAGCTGCGGGCGCTCTTCTGGCGAACAGCTTATACTTCGTCTCGAGAGTCAGGGTAGAGTGAAAAATCGATCAAATCGGCTTGCCCATAATTCGGGCCTTATCCTGAAGTAAAATTTAGGAATAAGTACCGGTGGAGCAAGCAGAATCACTTGTAACCACCGGTACTTATTCCTAAATTTTACTTCAGGATAAGGCCCGAATTATGGGCAAGCCGATTTGATCGATTTTTCACTCTACCCTGACTCTCGAGACGAAGTATAAGCTGTTCGCCAGAAGAGCGCCCGCAGCTAGCTGTTGCAGATCTACTTGCTGTTGAGGATCTGCTACCTGATTATTGTTCTGCTCTATTAATCTACGAGGATCCCGAGAACGGACACGAAGACCCCTTTTTTGGGAACAGATACCTTTTTTAGTCTATTCTCATAGTAGATTGTCTAGATATATTTTCCTATCAAAATTGCGTGAATTTTTATCATTCAAATACGGCGGGTGTGCTATTTTAACTTTTTTTCCCTTGGACCGCACAAATTTTAAATCTATCTAATATTTTCTTGATTGCAATCACGTCAATGTAACAAAATTCTCACTTTATTTTTGTCTTTACAAAACCCAAAACCTTAAGTATTTCTATTTCATTCTTATTCGTATTTATAACCAACGTCACAAGGTATCTTAAAGTAATCTTTTTTCTTAATTTTTTTATACTGAATTATTGTATTTGGAATTTTTTATTTTTACAACAAAATTATACGTAATGGTAGTGAAATTGTGAAGTCACCGCGTTTTATTTCGCTACAAAAATCTTTTATCTTTATTTTTTTATACTAAATTATTGTATTTCGAATTTTTTATTTTTACAACAAAATTATACGTAATGGTAGTGAAATTGTGAAGTCACCGCGTTTTATTTCGCTACAAATGGCGCCCGAACAGGGACGCCATTTGTAGCGAAATAAAACGCGGTGACTTCACAATTTCACTACCATTACGTATAATTTTGTTGTAAAAATAAAAAATTCGAAATACAATAATTTAGTATAAAAAAATAAAGATAAAAGATTTTTGTAGCGAAATAAAACGCGGTGACTTCACAATTTCACTACCATTACGTATAATTTTGTTGTAAAAATAAAAAAATTCCAAATACAATAATTCAGTATAAAAAAATTAAGAAAAAAGATTACTTTAAGATACCTTGTGACGTTGGTTATAAATACGAATAAGAATGAAATAGAAATACTTAAGGTTTTGGGTTTTGTAAAGACAAAAATAAAGTGAGAATTTTGTTACATTGACGTGATTGCAATCAAGAAAATATTAGATAGATTTAAAATTTGTGCGGTCCAAGGGAAAAAAAGTTAAAATAGCACACCCGCCGTATTTGAATGATAAAAATTCACGCAATTTTGATAGGAAAATATATCTAGACAATCTACTATGAGAATAGACTAAAAAAGGTATCTGTTCCCAAAAAAGGGGTCTTCGTGTCCGTTCTCGGGATCCTCGTAGATTAATAGAGCAGAACAATAATCAGGTAGCAGATCCTCAACAGCAAGTAGATCTGCAACAGCTAGCTGCGGGCGCTCTTCTGGCGAACAGCTTATACTTCGTCTCGAGAGTCAGGGTAGAGTGAAAAATCGATCAAATCGGCTTGCCCATAATTCGGGCCTTATCCTGAAGTAAAATTTAGGAATAAGTACCGGTGGTTACAAGTGATTCTGCTTGCTCCACCGGTACTTATTCCTAAATTTTACTTCAGGATAAGGCCCGAATTATGGGCAAGCCGATTTGATCGATTTTTCACTCTACCCTGACTCTCGAGACGAAGTATAAGCTGTTCGCCAGAAGAGCGCCCGCAGCTAGCTGTTGCAGATCTACTTGCTGTTGAGGATCTGCTACCTGATTATTGTTCTGCTCTATTAATCTACGAGGATCCCGAGAACGGACACGAAGACCCCTTTTTTGGGAACAGATACCTTTTTTAGTCTATTCTCATAGTAGATTGTCTAGATATATTTTCCTATCAAAATTGCGTGAATTTTTATCATTCAAATACGGCGGGTGTGCTATTTTAACTTTTTTTCCCTTGGACCGCACAAATTTTAAATCTATCTAATATTTTCTTGATTGCAATCACGTCAATGTAACAAAATTCTCACTTTATTTTTGTCTTTACAAAACCCAAAACCTTAAGTATTTCTATTTCATTCTTATTCGTATTTATAACCAACGTCACAAGGTATCTTAAAGTAATCTTTTTTCTTAATTTTTTTATACTGAATTATTGTATTTGGAATTTTTTATTTTTACAACAAAATTATACGTAATGGTAGTGAAATTGTGAAGTCACCGCGTTTTATTTCGCTACAAAACATTTGTAGCGAAATAAAACGCGGTGACTTCACAATTTCACTACCATTACGTATAATTTTGTTGTAAAAATAAAAAATTCGAAATACAATAATTTAGTATAAAAAAATAAAGATAAAAGATTTTTGTAGCGAAATAAAACGCGGTGACTTCACAATTTCACTACCATTACGTATAATTTTGTTGTAAAAATAAAAAATTCCAAATACAATAATTCAGTATAAAAAAATTAAGAAAAAAGATTACTTTAAGATACCTTGTGACGTTGGTTATAAATACGAATAAGAATGAAATAGAAATACTTAAGGTTTTGGGTTTTGTAAAGACAAAAATAAAGTGAGAATTTTGTTACATTGACGTGATTGCAATCAAGAAAATATTAGATAGATTTAAAATTTGTGCGGTCCAAGGGAAAAAAAGTTAAAATAGCACACCCGCCGTATTTGAATGATAAAAATTCACGCAATTTTGATAGGAAAATATATCTAGACAATCTACTATGAGAATAGACTAAAAAAGGTATCTGTTCCCAAAAAAGGGGTCTTCGTGTCCGTTCTCGGGATCCTCGTAGATTAATAGAGCAGAACAATAATCAGGTAGCAGATCCTCAACAGCAAGTAGATCTGCAACAGCTAGCTGCGGGCGCTCTTCTGGCGAACAGCTTATACTTCGTCTCGAGAGTCAGGGTAGAGTGAAAAATCGATCAAATCGGCTTGCCCATAATTCGGGCCTTATCCTGAAGTAAAATTTAGGAATAAGTACCGGTGGTTACAAGTGATTCTGCTTGCTCCACCGGTACTTATTCCTAAATTTTACTTCAGGATAAGGCCCGAATTATGGGCAAGCCGATTTGATCGATTTTTCACTCTACCCTGACTCTCGAGACGAAGTATAAGCTGTTCGCCAGAAGAGCGCCCGCAGCTAGCTGTTGCAGATCTACTTGCTGTTGAGGATCTGCTACCTGATTATTGTTCTGCTCTATTAATCTACGAGGATCCCGAGAACGGACACGAAGACCCCTTTTTTGGGAACAGATACCTTTTTTAGTCTATTCTCATAGTAGATTGTCTAGATATATTTTCCTATCAAAATTGCGTGAATTTTTATCATTCAAATACGGCGGGTGTGCTATTTTAACTTTTTTTCCCTTGGACCGCACAAATTTTAAATCTATCTAATATTTTCTTGATTGCAATCACGTCAATGTAACAAAATTCTCACTTTATTTTTGTCTTTACAAAACCCAAAACCTTAAGTATTTCTATTTCATTCTTATTCGTATTTATAACCAACGTCACAAGGTATCTTAAAGTAATCTTTTTTCTTAATTTTTTTATACTGAATTATTGTATTTGGAATTTTTTATTTTTACAACAAAATTATACGTAATGGTAGTGAAATTGTGAAGTCACCGCGTTTTATTTCGCTACAAAAATTTTTTATTTTTACAACAAAATTATACGTAATGGTAGTGAAATTGTGAAGTCACCGCGTTTTATTTCGCTACAAATGGCGCCCGAACAGGGACGCCATTTGTAGCGAAATAAAACGCGGTGACTTCACAATTTCACTACCATTACGTATAATTTTGTTGTAAAAATAAAAAATTCGAAATACAATAATTTAGTATAAAAAAATAAAGATAAAAGATTTTTGTAGCGAAATAAAACGCGGTGACTTCACAATTTCACTACCATTACGTATAATTTTGTTGTAAAAATAAAAAAAATCCAAATACAATAATTCAGTATAAAAAAATTAAGAAAAAAGATTACTTTAAGATACCTTGTGACGTTGGTTATAAATACGAATAAGAATGAAATAGAAATACTTAAGGTTTTGGGTTTTGTAAAGACAAAAATAAAGTGAGAATTTTGTTACATTGACGTGATTGCAATCAAGAAAATATTAGATAGATTTAAAATTTGTGCGGTCCAAGGGAAAAAAAGTTAAAATAGCACACCCGCCGTATTTGAATGATAAAAATTCACGCAATTTTGATAGGAAAATATATCTAGACAATCTACTATGAGAATAGACTAAAAAAGGTATCTGTTCCCAAAAAAGGGGTCTTCGTGTCCGTTCTCGGGATCCTCGTAGATTAATAGAGCAGAACAATAATCAGGTAGCAGATCCTCAACAGCAAGTAGATCTGCAACAGCTAGCTGCGGGCGCTCTTCTGGCGAACAGCTTATACTTCGTCTCGAGAGTCAGGGTAGAGTGAAAAATCGATCAAATCGGCTTGCCCATAATTCGGGCCTTATCCTGAAGTAAAATTTAGGAATAAGTACCGGTGGAGCAAGCAGAATCACTTGTAACCACCGGTACTTATTCCTAAATTTTACTTCAGGATAAGGCCCGAATTATGGGCAAGCCGATTTGATCGATTTTTCACTCTACCCTGACTCTCGAGACGAAGTATAAGCTGTTCGCCAGAAGAGCGCCCGCAGCTAGCTGTTGCAGATCTACTTGCTGTTGAGGATCTGCTACCTGATTATTGTTCTGCTCTATTAATCTACGAGGATCCCGAGAACGGACACGAAGACCCCTTTTTTGGGAACAGATACCTTTTTTAGTCTATTCTCATAGTAGATTGTCTAGATATATTTTCCTATCAAAATTGCGTGAATTTTTATCATTCAAATACGGCGGGTGTGCTATTTTAACTTTTTTTCCCTTGGACCGCACAAATTTTAAATCTATCTAATATTTTCTTGATTGCAATCACGTCAATGTAACAAAATTCTCACTTTATTTTTGTCTTTACAAAACCCAAAACCTTAAGTATTTCTATTTCATTCTTATTCGTATTTATAACCAACGTCACAAGGTATCTTAAAGTAATCTTTTTTCTTAATTTTTTTATACTGAATTATTGTATTTGGAATTTTTTATTTTTACAACAAAATTATACGTAATGGTAGTGAAATTGTGAAGTCACCGCGTTTTATTTCGCTACAAAAATCTTTTATCTTTATTTTTTATACTAAATTATTGTATTTCGAATTTTTTATTTTTACAACAAAATTATACGTAATGGTAGTGAAATTGTGAAGTCACCGCGTTTTATTTCGCTACATCCTGTACTCTTCCAAAACGAAAATAAAATGTGGACAGTCCCTTCATTAACATCCAAAGAATGTAAGGAAAAGAAACGAGTAGAGTATCACACGACATTGGAACGAATGAGGAATACACGACTCACTGCTGATCCGAAAATAGCCACCAAAACGGTTTTAGCCCTAACCCTAATCTTTCAATTGTACGCTTCAATCGACAAATTTAGTTTTTAAGTAACTATAAATATATACTCGGGTTGTTGTTTGTTTCTTGGTACTTAGACGGAAGACGGATGTTAAAATAGCTCTTTGATTCACCCATGCATGATGGATGGGGAAAATGATTATGAAAACGGTTGTTATTTATTTATTTTGAAACTCACTAGTCACATACTATGAATGACTAAAGACTTGCTATCAATTCCACTGAGTATGCATTTACAGCTAAATAATTATGAACTTGAAAATAAGGAAAAGTAAACGGTTTTGTCAATAACAACCACAAGCGACATTATTACTACTATTAACAATATAACAGTCATAAAAATACATTAATTTAACCGCGAAAATGAAGCGAAAACGATTGTTTTAAACCTCAATGATTGATCCATACTTTAACAATTAAACCATATTTCTCAAAAAAAAAAAAAATATATTTGGTACAAATTAAGCCCTAAGCAATAGTAGGTATCGACATCGTGTATCGTGCGACTGAACAGACAGATCGACGTCCCAATCCTTTCTAATATATACGGGGCATTAGCGACAGGGTCAGAGCATGGTTTAGCATGCCTGCATACCATTTTCGCATGGCACTACGGGTGGGCATTGTGAAGCCCTAGGGAATAGTTCAAGCTGGAATCAATGAAATTCTGGCATATTTTGAAGGCGCAAGAATTGTTGCCATCGAAATTCTTTGGATAGAACAAGGTCGCAGTTGAAAAAGATATTCCTAGTTGAATTCTGAAACGTCAAATTGTTCTAAGGTTGTATTTGTATCTAAAAATTCCGAAGAATTTCCATATCTTGGTTTGCACCTAAATGGCATCCAAGCCACTAAATATTCGAGTATGATAATGTCTAATGGTAATGTCGAGTGTAAATGATTGTTAAGTTTCTTGTTTACAGACTATTGCTACTTTGCAGTAATGGGTATTTAGTTGTCAATAATCTGTATTCAGAAACAGCTTTAACCCTTATAAGGTGAAGACCACAAGCAGATACTTATCTGCGTCATGTAATATAAATGGAATTATGTTCCAGACAAGGATAGAAAGACCAAACTGACTTCGTAAGAACCGAAAAATTCAGTTTATTTGTACCAGGTTTTAATGATCTCCATCATAAACCAAACCTTACAATCTCGAAACATCGGTCAGTTCAGAGGACAATTTCTTTTTGCAAGGCCATCTTTAAACCTTGCACACAATGACTCGATGAGAATAAAAAAGGTTCCAAACCAAATAACTAAAGAATTGCAGCTACGTTTCCTATAGATAGACGAAAAGAGAGAAGAGAAGAGACATTTAACAACATGGAATGCTCCCGAATACAGCGAAATTTCCCATAGTGCTATGAGAAAGCATGCTTGTGCATTCAGTTCAGTAAACCCATGAACGTATTTTAGGTGTCTAGGCTAGTCCAAGTTTATGTGTGTCCAATTCTCAATACCTTAGTAAACGATACCTTACCGACCATTTCAGGTTCAGAAGTAACATTCTTGTTACTATACTTTCCTTAAATTTATTTGTGTATTTACTTAATAGTCTAGGAGTCAAGCGATGTCAATAGTACGACATCATTTTGGACAGAGCATTCGGAAAGAAATAAATAGCAGAGTGTTTATTTGTGTCCTTAGTATGCCCCTTACTGGTTTAAAGATCAACATTGTAAACTATACTTTGACATTCACAGATGACATTCTTGCCTGAAATATATGATCTAATTGATAATTTGAAGGCAGTATTGTCAACTGAAAAAAAAATCACAGACCAACTCTTATATCATTCATCACATCCTAAATCGGAGTAAAATAATTAGATTTCTCGGGAAATTGGGCTAACAGCTTGGTTTCCACCTACCAATAAACATATTTCAACAGACCGATCACACTTTATGAGTGTCCTCTCTATCGTACACCATACCTTAGTACCTCGTGTCTGCGGTCGGTTCAGAGGTGACATTCCTGTCCTTATTGTCTCTTGCCTTATTTGTGTACATGAACAATGGCAGAGGCATGAAATATGTGAGGGATACAGCGGGAGGAGTGATTGATTGATTGATGAACCAAGCAGCGGAATGATTCCAAAGATGTGGGTAGGTACTGATGTATATGGATTGACTTGCGGTTGTATATCATCAGCTGAGCTAATATTTCAACCACAAAATTATGCTTACAGCCTGCCAGATAGTATAATGTCATGACCTATCAGTTATAGTATCATAAGATATATCGTCCCCGTAGAGCAAAAAGTCATTGAAGTCGAAAAATCGTGTTTTAAGAAAATCTCATTGTCTCAAAACACGATTTTTCGACTAATGAATTTTCGCTCTACGGGGACGATATTAACTATTTATACTGACAAAAGCCTGTATTGTGATAGGAATGACAAGCAAGTCCTTTAATTGTCATAATATTTTTGATGACCAAAAACATATTGACATCAAAAAAAATCAACTCCAAATTAGAATGATTTCATTGAACCTACAAATAATCTAGTTCTATATGCTTTAAAAGGCAACAGTGATAAAGTCATAGTTCTCGATAAAACGTAAGCTTGGTACAGATACATTAGTCAAGTCAGACTCAGACATGAACCATGGCGCCCCGTGACTCTGAGCACTGATTGGCGACCCTTCACTTGCATTACTCACTATCGATTTGGTTTATTTCCTTAATTCAGGAACTGTGATTTTACTATTTGTGAGCACGAATGTAAGAAACTAGTCGGGCGAATCCGAAACGAACACGTGAGTATTTTGCGTGATTATTGAGCATTGAAATAATAATATGTGAGAACACGGGTAAATGATAATGATGCTGCGGCTCAAGAAGATCTTTCATGTTCGTGTCGCTGGCCGACAGTATTTCATATCTTGTTGGCTCCACCTCCTATCCTGCCAAAATATGCTCTGTGTCCCAAAATATGCAGTCAAACTGACCACTGCGCTGTCACCGTTGACGGCGTGGAAGTGGCAAAGAAGAAGACAAGTCAAGAAAAAAAACATAAAATATTTAATAATCCAAAATTAAGTAAGTAAAACGAATTTCAACCAACCTCAGAAACTAATTTATATCAATGAACTGTCCTTACTTGTTAAGGGCCTCCACCATTTTGGGTTAAACAAAATTATCCAACCGTTAAATGAGCCAGCCATATTTAGAACCATTCGATGGGACCCCAAGAATTTACATGAACATCAATCCATTGATTATCGAAGAGATTATCAGACTAATGAATATAAATAAGACTTTTTGTATTGGTTCACCACGTATTTAGTTTAAGCTGGCATCAAAAGCTTACGAAAGGCAAATTACTATTCCAAATTAGCAAGGGTCAGATTATCCTGCCGGGGCAGCGGGATTTTCCGAAAGGGTTACCGCTGCCCCGGAATATAAAGGGCTAAGGAAGGAACACGGATGGGTTTTAGTCAGTAAGAGTCTGACACTCCCTTCCGCTCCACCCAGAGCGGGAGGGGTCATTTGATGATTTCCAATCCTTAAAAAAAAAAAGGGGGTCAGATTATAATGGTGTTAACGTGAGCGGAAAACTGTATAGGATGATAATCGATCGATTGTTAACATTTTTGAGAGCTTGACAGATTACCGTCATGGTTTGTCATATATCCAACATCTGTAATTTCATTATAAAGAGTGAATTAAAAGCGTTCAAAATCTATTTAGTCGCAATCAATCAATGTCAAAAACTTGTCAAATATGTCCCTAAATTTTTGACAAGTATTTGACATTGATTGTCAATCTGTCACTACCTTTAATTTCCCTAAATTAAAGGTAGTGACAGACTGAGATCAGACTGTGAACTTTCTTAATATAATGAGAATTGCCCCTCAGTTCTTATGAATCTTATGAAATGTTGGGTCATTGCATTGTACACATAATCTTCGTCGAGAAAACTCATTATGTTCAAGATTCAAGAGCAAAACAAAGAAAAATAATATACTGTTTAAGTTGTTCACTCTCTCGTGAAACTCGTAACAACTCCGAGAAAAGTTTGTCAGGAGTTTTTATACTATGGCGTTTACAATTGTTATGTCAGATACAGTCGTTTCTTCTTTAACTAAATAAGTTTTGTATTTTCTTGTTGTAGATACATTTTCTTTAAATCTGTAATATTCTGACTACAGATATGTAATGTATAATTTCAAGTGTGCTGGCTATCTTCCGCAATCATCATACCATTCACAGTCAGTTAAATATTTTGCCCTTGGCAAATCTAAATTCTCGTCCATTCAAAAAAGCAAAAGCTTTTTTCCTGACAAGGAGCCACTGGAAGCAAACTGCAGCATATAAAACGCCATCAATCAATGGCAACAGACAACAATGGGCTTTTCTGATAGTTCTGACGTCACACTGCGGTATTTTGGTCACTGTGTTATGTTTTGCAAGTTACACTGACCAGGCACTTTTGGCAGTTCAGAATAGTCATCTTGATGGTAGCAGTAAATGTGTGTAAACCAAGTATCTTTACTACGTACCCATAAAACCAACCAAGGTTACTTACTTATAGTAACTATCGCAGGATTTGGATGGCTTTCCAATAATGGCGATAGAATTTTCGTCCATCATAATTTATAACTTAGTGGAAGAACCCTAAGGCAATACCAGAAGGAAGAAAAGGTAAGGAAACATAAAAAACAAATGTACCGTAAAACA
This sequence comes from Gortyna flavago, assembly GCA_963669345.1. Classification (NCBI taxonomy): domain Eukaryota; kingdom Metazoa; phylum Arthropoda; class Insecta; order Lepidoptera; family Noctuidae; genus Gortyna; species Gortyna flavago. The sequence goes on from OY770139.1 coordinate 2,775,544, forward strand.
TCTCTACACTGGCGAGTTTTTAAACATTGAAAGTGTGAACAAACGTGATGATAATGTCGTAGTTGTAGAAAAAAAAAAGTGACGCAAAAGCTGGAAGCCCGTTAGCACATATTTGCAGTTGTCTATTGACAGTGTCGAGGCCTAAAAATGCAAATAGGCACGATTCCGGTGCACAGCCAACGAACCGAGCTGTTAAACCATTCAATGGAGTTTCATATTACTACTGTCAACGACCATTGAAACCGGGCGAAAGGATTATAATAACTTCCTACTACGTATTTTTTAGGTCAGATTTCAAAGTGTTGGGTAGATATACTGAATGAACTGTATTTCAACGTGTTCCTTCCAGGACGTGGTAATGTAGCTAGCCCCTTTGCTACATTTAAGCACTACATAAATCCAAGATTTGTGTGTTTCTGAATAGTAGAATACGTTAAATTACAATTCGCTCTTTAGATCATCATCTGCTTAGCCTTTTCCCAACTATGTTGGGGTCGGCTTCCAGTCTAACCGGATGCAGCTGAATACCAGTATTTTACATGGAGCGACTGCCTATCTGACCTCCACAACCCAGTTACTGGGTAATACGATACCCCTTGGTAAGGCTGGTTGTCAGACTTTCGGGCTGCTGACTACCCGTAACGACTGTCAAAGATCCACGAATGACAGCCGGGACCAACGGTTTAACGTGCTTTTCGAGGCACGGAGGGGACATGGTATGTAAAGATGGTCACCCACCCACAGACCAACCGCGGCAAGCGTAGCTTAACCTGATCGATCGACCTGTGCGGCTGTTATTATTTAGCCACGGGCCCCTCTACAATTCGCTCTGTAGATATAGAACTGAAAAAAAGCGCCACAAGATGTTCGTATTTATCCTGTTACACACTGTTTGGCTTAGGTTCTCATGGGATTTCGCTATTGGCCAATCATCGTCTATGTTTATTTCCGGTTTTTGACTTACCTCAATGTTTTTGACCTATATTTTTGACCATCTCCCCAGCCGAAAATGATACTTGGAAGTGCCGATTGAGTTATCTCATCTATCCGGCTCGAAGGACCAAAAAGCAAAAGTCAGGACGGTGAAAGGCTGGCCCTTCAATGGGTATATAGTTAGTATAGTTAGTATAGTTTTGTGCCCCATTTGATTAGTAGTTTAGTAAACCTCCTTTAATTTCTTATACACAAATAAGACCAACGCCGGAAGCGGGGGAGACATGGGGGCACGGTCGGCAATTCGATGATCGCCTACAAAAACTAAATGCTTTGATTGTTCGCGTTTGATGCAGATGTGACTTATAATCTGATTGTCTCATAGGTGCGATTATGTGATGTTATGCGACTGTGGAGTGGATTGTCAAGTTTTTGCTGAGGAGGTGTTACAAAGGCATGCAAAATGTTTCCTGCGATGTCTTTATGGTCCGGCAGCAAAAACCGTTTGAACATTGGCATCGTACTCACAGATTACTGCGCTTGTCCGGAATAAAAAGTGTTATGTCAATTGTTACCACATTTTTTCTGTTCTTGTTTTATCTACCATGGACGTAAAACATTGAATAATATAAGAATTTTATCTCCTCTCTTCTACTTTGTTTCTTAAATAACTAGATAAAATAGAATGTTTCAATTACACAATACGATATAATTGTTTTGAGCTAATTTGGTAATTTAGGCCTTATTTTAGGAGTCATTTCATACTTAGTGATTGTAAGTCTACCTAAGTCCTAATCTTGTCCTGGTTTCCTATGATAAGCTTTACTAATATTATTTAAGCGAAAGTAACTCTGTCAGTCAGTCGTTATGGAATTTGACAGATAGGTAGCCTGGGACTTGGAGAAGGACCTATGAAATACAAAATACATGCAGACAAAGTCGCGGACATGCACATGCTAGTCTTTCAATAAATAATTTAGAATCTACTTAGATGAGATTTCGAAATATTACCACCATCATATCTGAGGAAGAACTTCATTCCTTGTACCAGTATCGAACATAGAAAGCTACTATTCCTGATCTCATTAGGGTGTGCAGTGTGGCCTACACCCGCAGCCGATATGCAGCAGTAATGACAAGCATGTGGGTGAGGGTTCGACGCCCGAGCACGGACATAATGGAGCGATTGTCGCCGCCCGTTAGACGCCCACTTCGGTGCCTCGGACGTCGTTAATATATTTATTAACTTAGTTCTAGGTAAGCGATTGATCTCACACTTTTGGAACAGGTTGTAAATAATGGTGTAAGGTATCCTGTTAACCTAAAAGAAAAGCCACATGGTTTAGGTTCTGACTTGAGATGATCGTCTTTATCCTGTTACCCACTGTTTGGCTTACCTACTCATGAGATTTCTCTATCGGATTTTATCTCTAACAGAACGTCCAATCATCGTCTCAATTTTTGTCTGGTTTTCGACCTACATCTCCCCTGCCGAAAATGATAATTTTATGTGTTATTGACCTATCAGGTGACCTATAAGGTGATCTTAAGGATTGACTTCCTCTCTTGCATCTGTATCGCAGGTTGTCAAGATTAGCAGCAGCATCCTCTGCCAATAAAAACATACTGCAATCAGCAATTTGTTTGCAAAAGCCAGTTATTTCAGCCATTATTTTCCCAACTGTTTACTGTATTGTAGCACTCTAGAAGAAGGGCAATTTGCTATTGTGGCGTTCAATCATGATTAGGTATGATGACCAGCTACTTTTAACTTTTTAAATTGATTCGTCCAAGAATGAAGTTACTAAAATAGAAGCCAGCCTAACGATTATTTCCACATTAGAATAACAGAGGCTACCCCCATAATCAGTTAGCTAAAGGTCGAAATATATCGACCGGCTTAAATCTGGGTTACCCAGTACATTCTTGGCCGATGCGGACAAAACCATGCTGCTGTTTTAAGCTTTTTTTTATCAACAGCTTTTGCCCGCGAAGTATGGTGTAGGGATCCTTATTAAACCTTTTACTGGGATGAAAAGTACCTTACGTATTATTTAATAATAAGCCCATAAACCCAATTTAAGATATGTAGAATATGCCGTAAGACTTTAAGCACAAGTACTCTAACTATGTATCCAAGTCAGTTAATGTTTTAAGAATTCTCAGGGATACGTATGTTAAGATGAAAAGTATCTCTAAGTTTGTTGTTCTGAAGTCAGAACATATTCTACCTGTTTTAACCGTTTTGGCGTTTTTGGACACCGACATTCAAACAGATATGATATAAGTTTCGATTCGATTCGTCGAAACTGTATAATTAACGCAAAAATCAAGATTCTTCGAAATGCCCAGACCGTTGTAGTTGATTTGATGCGGCCTTACCTGTAACAAACAAGAATTTGGAATTAATTTTATGGTTCAGCGTGACAATTCTCACGGTTTTATTTAGGGAAGAGTATTAAGAATATCATTGGAGAAGACACAAGTATGAATAAGGAACTACTTTGTTTAGTTTCAGATTAATTTAGAACTTTATACATCTTCCAAAGACCTTTTTGCGAAGGCAATGCTAACGCTGTCGACGCCGACGTGCCTGACTTCTGGGCCCTATATTACAAAACTATAACAGTGCAAGTTAGTGCCTGTACCACAAAACTCTAAGATACATAATTAAAAACCTTACAAGATAATTATATGTAAATTGTAGTGACAAGTCTACAATTAACATTTGTAATTTCTTTGTTACGCAATATCTTTTACAATTTGACAATTTTGTAGAATTGTGGACTTTTTAAAGTTTTGTGGTCCATGTAGTACATATAGGGTCCTGGTCAAGACTTCTATGTAAATGTGTGGAATCATCGAGGCGAAGAAGGTCTTCCATTGTGGTCTAAAATTTTTGGGACATCTATGTTTTTTCGGGAACGGAAAATTGTATCGTGTGATAGGATGCTCCCAAACTACTTGGTCTTTACCAATCTGGGAACCAAGTGAGTGTAAAACATTTGCTTACATCATTGTATTTTTTTCCATGTCTCATAGATGATCTAATTGCTGTCTATTATTACATCGCTGTTTCACAGCACAGTCGAGCAATAAAATCAAAATCAAAAGTCATTTATTCAAACTAGGCTGAGAATCAGCACTTTTCGAACATCAAAGTTACAAAAGACAGTCCCACAAAACGCCCGCCCTTCACCACTTCCTAGTGATTTCGCTACTTGATTGTATACAATACTAGGTATGCAGAGTAATTAACAAAACAGAACTTTAAATTAAATTATTTGCCATAATATATTAATTATGTCAGCTAGCCACAATAATTACAATAGTCACAATAGTTCAGTAAAATACTAGATTAAAAGGATGAATAGTATTCCAGTCTCCAGTTCGGTTGTCACATTAATTGTCTGCGTACGTCTCATTTGGGTCGCCAATTAGCAAAATAGGACGTAAAACAATTTAATCTAAGAGAAATTTTATATGAATGTGGTCTAAGTTTCGTCTAATCAAGCTCCTTTGTCATTACCGTCTTGGTTAGGAAAGTTTTGAATGTCTTGTGTCAGTCTTAATTATCTGCATGGTTTTCGTTTTAGTGATAACAATCTCCTTGGTTAAATGAAACTTGGAATGTTCTCTTGACGAAGCATACTTTATATGATTCGTTTTTCGATCGTCGAAATAATTAGGTTGTTCAATAATAAGCTAGGGGGGATTGTGTGAAGTTGAGCAGTGGTGTGTTGTCAATCCAGCATTCGTTTAATTGCAACGCAGGTTATACAGCTCTTCAGATTTTTACAGCTTAGAAATCAAATCTCACGGAGAAAAATCTTCATTACACAGGCATGACATAATGAACAGGGATATAACAACTAACTAGATCAAGATTACAAGAACTAATTCAATAACTCAGCCAATTCTTAGTAATTCAGACATTGGAAATTATGATGTCAGTCACAACGAGTACCTACAGTGCCTAGTTCAAAGTATTCATATGGACAACCCATATGATTGACATTACGTGACAAATCATTATTATGAATATCAAACTGTCAGTGTGTTACTAATGGCAAGTCCACGTGACTCATATTGTTTTAAAATTTGTGATAGAAATAATATGTTTTTCATTCCGGGAGCCATTGATGGTGTGGGAAGCTCATTGTGATTTACGGGTGACAGAATGTTTAGATGTGGTGTTCTGAGTAAGATGTACTATGGATGTTTCCTGTCGAATCCAAATTCCGATATAGGAATGTTCATGTAAAAAATAAAGAAGTTCTTGCCTTAGGACCAAAAATTTAAAATACAAATCTATCTATCCTAATAATAAAGCTGAAGAGTTTGTTTGTTTTAAAGTGCTAATCTCTGGAGCTACAGGTCGGATTTGAAAAATCTTTTTGCATTTGTTAGCCTAATTCTTGAGGAGGGCTATAGGCTAACATCACGCTAGGGCCTTTATGAGCCGAGCAAATACAAAAAAGTCAGAAAGAACGCTAAGCGAAAACGAAATTATAGCGCAGACAGGCGATGCGATGCGATGCGATGGGGTGGGTCTGGGGAATAGGAAATTTCATGCGGACAAAGTCGCGGGCAGAAGCTAATAAAATATATGCTCGTAGTGTGACATAAATATGAGAAGCTATATTTTTAAGGCAATTATACGAGTAAGCTGTAATTTTCTACAGAATTCAGTCAGACATCAAGGACACCTAAAATTTGGCTTAGTTTTTAACCACATTGAATGACTAACGAATAACTTGTTCAAAATGCAGCCAACGTACTTACGTTAAAATCCAATAAACCTGCGGAGTGCTAGTGTGTTATTTGAAAAAGAGCAAACAATGTCATTCTTCTCAATGAGAACATTTTACGTACAACAGTATTGTCTGTATGAAAGAATAATGTTCATAACAATGTAAGCTTCCGCATCTCAATTCTGATGTCTGATGGTAGACATCTCCTGACTTGTGTTTATAAATGTTTGAGTGAAACGCGAGTGAAGTGTTAAAAGATTGATTGATCAACTTAACTTCATCTCAAACTAGCCAGCAAGCCGTTTACAAATAGCTTCAACATTATTGATCATGTTGAGCTATCCAGAAAATATCTTCAAAACATAATAATAACAGTCTCCAGACCGAATTTCGACCATCAGATAGTCATCAACGCAGGGCATGTTTCAGTGCGCAAGTGTAGTCGCAGCCAGGTGCATTCTGACAAAATAAAAGCTAGGCACTTATCTGGTTCATATCGACAGGACAGAGCCCGCGAAATTCAAATTTTCCGTATACGAAATTTGTGTTTAATTTTACGTCTTCAATTTGCAGGTCAGTTTGTATGTTGAACAAAATATGTTTCGCAACCAAGAAGTATGTATTTACAGAATAATAATCATTAAAATCATTAATACAACCCTCTAAATTCATATAATAACTCAATCTCGCAATAAGATTCCTGACACGGAATGTCAGGTAGGTAGTGCCATACAATAAAATACAACAAAAAACTACACATAAACTAAAATGCCCATACAGAAACCGCTTTCCATTCGAACAACAATAAAATGAGTAGAACAGTGTGTTCACACAACACTGGTCGCACTTAGAGGGCGATTGAAAGGGCCACCCACTCCCTAAATACCCACACTATAGTGGGTACACTGGGTACTGCTGAAACAATTGATTCGTCAAGTTCGTCCGTCTGTGGCGCCTGGAGCGGGACGAGGGATAAGCTGAAAGCGGGGTAGAAACTTTTTGGTCCTTCTACTTTATTAACAATTTTACAGGGTTATTTTTAAAACACTAATAACCTCGCAGGACTATATTAGTAACATCATAAACAGCAACTTTTGCTCTGTGACTTCTTACAAAACCCTTGCTTGGCCACAGCTAAAACCTAAATCCTGCGTGACAAAAGTTGGCACGACTTTTTTTATTTCATAGCTTAGTCAACGGTTAAAAGAGCTCGCTTCCATCTTCAACATGCACCCTACAACGAAGTCAACCCTTCAGGTCGTCGCCCTATGTAGTGGGCACGGCTGAAACCTTCAGCGTGACACAGCAACGTTACTCAAACGTGTCTGTTTTGTGGCTTTCTATTACGAGACTTAGCTTCTGTACAAAGGGATACGGTATTCAGTTTATGAAAGATAATAAATACGTCAGAATTTGAAGGAATAAAAAGTTTCTTATGTCAATAAGATTGTTCATTCATCTGCATTAAGATTATGATCTAGTCTTAATGAAACTACAACTTCGTTTATTCATAGGTATTTTATACTAAATTGATTGTCTTGTTGGCCCAGTGTGTAGGTACTGGGTTCGATTCCCAGATCGGGCAGTGTTTTTTTTTTCATCAGGAATTTCTCGGTAGCAACCCAAAGTCTGTTTTTGTGCCCAGATGATGGTAATAGGTCGCTCCCCTATTACATAGGACTTAAACATAACTGGCAAAATGTGGGTGTACTTATAATAGGTACGCCTCTGCATAGCTCTGCGGGGTATACAGGCGTCTGGACTCTGGTTATGTTATGTGTTTATACCAAAATCAATAAGAGCGAAGATGGTCCTTCGAGGCTTACACATTTAATATTGCACGGAATCGTTAAATCAAAACAGAACAACATTTTCGTATCTCACAGTTCAACCTAGAAGGTCGTCTTAACCGGGCTTGTCTGTGGGTGCCTCAATAAATTAAAGCCTCAAGGCAGGGCTTAAAAACTTAAAAACTAAGCGACTACACGCTAATGCTTAACGCTAAACGGGCCTCGGCGTCTTGAGGCGTCGCTGGCTGGATCGGATAAACCAAAACAACAACATTTATCGCATAATTTACTGAAAGTAACAGCCTACTCAAATACGGATAAGCAATAAAGATTCACATACACACGAAACCGACGTTTCTATTAAGTATGCATGAAACAATTTCGGCCCTCTCAGTCCTCTACCGAATGGTATACGACATGATCCTATTTATAATGTCACTCGTAGCGAAGCTGGCTTAATGTTGGCACTCCGGCTTTGGAGGGCTGCTCTCAAGTGTGGAGAGGACGCTGAGGGGATTTGATTTATAAACTACAATGAGAAGTGATACTGGGGAAGTTATTGAAGAAAATATTTTTGTCCAATTAGATGAATCAGTTGGGGTGTCAGGAAAATGAAGGATTATGTGTACGTATCTGAGGGGATTTGAGAGGAAGATAAATCTGGGTGTTATTTAGGAAACCTTCTCAACTTCCTAAGGCGTTGTCGTTATCGGTAGTAAAACTAATGTTCGTTTCGGTGAAGTTGACTCCTGGAGAAATATAAAAATTTTAAGAATTTTTAAATCCGAGACAATTTTACAAATATTATCCAACACGATCCGGGAAACTCACGCCGAGGTGAGTCTTCCACCTAGTTTTCATTAATGACTCCCAAGGGAGACTATTTTAAATACAACCCTTAATGAAGCATATCCGTATCCAAGAATCACACATCCATCATATAAGTACGGAAGGTATAATTATACACATTTCTAACACATAAATAACCTGAGTTATCATCAGGGACAGTCGCATCCATGTAAGCAAAGCCTACAAGGGTGCGGCTAACAACCGCCCCTAAATATGCGCATAATATTAACGCAGACTCAAATTAATACCAGGAGGCCTAGGAGTAAGACAGTGTTGACTTGCTAAATGTAAATTTTGGAACATTTAAATCTTCAAAGAGCAGTGGTGACCCAGTACAAATGGCCGCGACTTACAATTTGTAAGTCGTAGGTCAGACCAACGCTTTACTTTCAAAACGATGAAGGAAAACATCGTCACGTCAGGAAACCAGCATATAGTAGAACCACAAATTCGAAGACATGTGACATCTACCAACACGCACTGGGCGCGGATGGTGGATTACGACCCACTCCTCACCGAGAGGATTTATTAGGATTATAGGCTGATTAAGCAAATCTTCACAGAAATGGCAACGTAAGCCTTTTTTTTTAAGGATGTTATTACATCAAATAACCCCTCCCGCTCTGGGCGGAGCGGAAGGGAGTGTCACACTCTTACTAACTAAAACCCATCCGTATTCCTTCCTTAGCCCTTTATGTACGGGGTAGCGGTAACCCTTTCGGACAATCCCGCTGCAAGGCAGGGTAAGCCTAAAGCAGTAGGTAATTAGATCAGGGCTGAGTATTTGTTATCAGGAAAACCCAGTCCAACACAAGTGTCGATTTGGTCTTCTCAACCTGCCAGAATTCGCAAAAGTGATTCGACGCAAAACATGATCAAAAAGGCTAGCCTAAATTGTTTAAACTCTGCATGCCATTCTAGTCTCCCCAGATGTGTCTAAAATCTGTGCTTTACACGAAACATCTGCTCCGACTTTTGCAAGTTCTGGGACCAAATGGTCCTATGTCTAGTTAAACATTTCTGAACGTAACTCCTTGAATAAAACTTGCAAAACAACTGGTTTGTCGTGACTTCGCAAGCATCGTAAACTTTACAACTTCATAGATACGGCTGGCGCGATGCTCTATGATAAATGCATCTACAGTGAACATTCATTCCCGGCTCCTCAAGGGTCATTAAGTAAATAGTACTTACCCCAATAGCGGAATACACTTTCTATCAGAATCCAAAGGATATATAAATTTTGTAGGATATTTTGTAATATCAGAATCTAAAGGATATTATAAATTTTGAAGGATATTTTGTAATCTCTTGTTTCATGTCTGAAAAAATCGTCTGCTCAACAATGTACTTAATTATCGCTAAAAATATCGTTGAATTGTCAAAATGAATATTTGATTTGTGAGTGTGTGGCAATGACCCCGCTGGAGCAGCAATGTATCAACAAAATTAATCTGTACACCAATTGCGTAACACACTATCAATCACAATCTGAATCATTTTGAAGGATATTGCTAATCCATTGCTTTACATAGTTTACATGTTCGAACAATTTGTCTGCTCATCAACGTAAATATTTAACGCAATTGATGTAGTTGAACTGTCTGAAAGCCATCCCTACTGATAGTGTGTTACGCAATTAGCCCGCTGATTTACCAATAAATTATTTGGGCCATCTAAATTTGACTGAAAACAGTACAAATGCTATATGACCTTAGCCTCCAAAGACCAGAATTACCGGTCACACAAAACAAATGGCCCCAAGTATGTTTCTCAACAGCGCGGCGTCGGCGCCTATCAACTTGGAAAGTAACTAGCTTGTGTGGCAACTACAGTATCAGGACTCGCAGGAAAGCCAAGATTGTCACGTCGTCGTAAAATATACGAATTCATAGACACGACCGGAGCGAGTGCGAAACTCTATGATACGGCACGTACTTGTTTCACAAGTTATCTCTAAGTTGCCACATTTTCCTGACCCATATCATTACGCATTTTGTTGTTGCCTTTGTAAATGTAAGGGTTCTTAAAATGTTTTTCCTAAGACCTTCGTTGACTTTGTGGAATGTATAAATAAACCTTTTAACAATACTCAATTCTTTATTGGTTTCCATATGTACTATATAGATGGTATTACAAAGTAAAATATCAATATGGACCCTGTCGGGCACAGCAAAAATTAAGAGAGAGGAAGAAGACTAAGTAGAAATTAAATATTATTATAAATTATTATATGTGCTTAGTTATTGGGTGTATAATTTATGTATATATATATTATTAGGTTTGTGTATTAGGTAAGCATAGTATTTTAGTTATTGTATGTAAGTATTGCATAAGAATAATGTAGGTAATTATTATGAAATTCATTATTATTAAATTATGTTATTTTTTATGTATACCTACTCATATTTTCATATAAGTCTTCACATGCCATTACATTCCAGACAGGAAAGGAACTTAGTCTGACTTTACGTCGACGTCTTTGACCAGCCCTTTGACCAGAACTGATCGTGTTCGTGACATTCTTAGACGACGAAATCAGCTCAGAGGCATGAAAGAAATTCTACGCACGGCTGAACACAGAGGTGTATGCATAAACATTACAATGACAAATAGCATCCAAAAAAAAGATCGGTTAATTCAGAGTATAATAACATTTTACGCTTCTTTATATTTCTCAAAAGACCCTTATACCTTATTAAGAAGGCCTTTAATTTTGCAACACGCCTGCACAAAACAGTATAAGTTTTACAACTCCCAATATGCATAGGTAATAAATCAACGCTGACCCAGAAAGCAGTAGGCTTTCAAGAGCTTCACGTATCAAAAATGCAGCTTATAAAGGCATAAAAGCTCTGTAATAAAGTTTAGGGGATTGTTTGTGTGGACGCCACGCGAATAGGTCGTTTTATTTTTTTTTCGTTCATGATTTGTTTGCTTTCGTGTTATGATAGTTAAAAGGGCTTAGGGTTATAGTTCCGGGTGTGACACGGGAGGTGGAACAGTAGTTTATTATGGCTCGTTAATATTGTGGGGTTATTATCATTAGTTGAATTTGTAGTTGATGACTTTTTACAGGAATGCTTTAGTTTGCTCTGAACACAGGAACATAGTAGAACATACAAGTCGTGATAAGAATTATTATTTTTATTTATTACTGACTCCTTCCTGCCCGCGATTATGTCCGCTTGAATTTTTTTTGTTGTTTTTACGTCTATAACCTTCGTGCAAATGCTAGCAATAACTTGACAGAGGTTTATCGCAAGGATTAACAGGCAGTCTGGCCAAGCACTTATAGCAGTGCATACAATACGAACAAACAAACATTGATTTTTATTTAAGTATTAGAAGATTAGCCTGAATTTTCCCTCTGCAGGAAAAATGCCTAAATTATTTAAGCTGGCGCTGGTTGGCAGGTGGAGCTCTGCAGTTTCATGGGAAGACGGCGCGAGTTTATGTGTTAAGGACGCGTTTACGAATTGACGCGCTTCAATTTTAGGTATTGAGTCTTACTACTACACGTGCACGGCTCACACACACAGCGACATGCGCGAAGCGGCGAAATTATGAGTAAACTGACACCACTTGATACTTGAACCTACTTTTATTTAATTTTTAGGCATGTATTTTTTTAAGCTTACTATGCGTTGTTGTCAAAAAGTTTGTACCGTGAAATGTTCATAAAAGTAGATACCATTTACTTACTTGATTGGTAAGCAAGTACATGCCAAAGTACCTATGTATTAACAATTTGCGCGACAAGCTTTTTGAAAACATATAATTTAAAAAAAGCTTATTTATATTCGTTTTATTTAGTATTTTTAACCGACTTCAAAAAAGGAGGAGGTTCTCAATTCGGATGCTTATACATATATTTTTTTTATGTAAGGGTGTTAGGTTAGATAACTCCGTCATAATAATATATAGACGGACTTGTAAAAATCTTTTTTTGTTCGAAAGAGGTTTAACTTTATTCCGAAATAGACCATTCCGGAATAAAGTGATGAAGAGTGATGAAGAGTTTCGGAGACAGACAACCGAAAGGCTTCAATAAATGCCAGCAAATCAACCGCGATTGCTGCTATCGCATATGTATGCATTGTTTACGCAATCACACAATATAACATCACGCCTGTACCCTCTAAAGGGGTACGCAGATGTGTTTAGTATACCACGGTACACCCTCATTTCTGTCAAAGTTGTTATTGGAGTACAGAGAGTTTTTGTTTATGAATTGATTTAATAATTAACCGACTTCAAATAAGGAGTATTTTTTTATGTATGTTCGGGCATAGCTCCGTCATATCTCTATAGACGGATTTGCAAATTCTCTCAAACAAAAGTTTATGAATTGATGTAATAATTAACAGACTTCAAAAAAGAATCAGTAATTATTTTTTATGTATGTTCGGGCATAGCTCCATCATATCTCTATAGACGGATTTGCAAATTCTCTCATTTTTTAATGGATAAGGTATTTATTTATTTATTTAATACTTCAAACACAAAAATGTACAGAGGCGGACTTAATGCCATAGGCATTTTCTACCAGTCAACCTTTGGGTGATGCAGAGACAAACAATGGTAGGTGCAATAATGAAAAATCAGGAATAAATATTAGGTATGCCTCAGGATAAGGTATACCTTTATAAGGTATAGCTTTATGAATTTTGCTTAAAGTAATTTAAATTTGTGTTGGGCAGGTACAAATAAAAAATGAAAAATAAAAATTGTTTTCCAAAAAAAAAATACATCGGACTTTCAAAAAAAAAAACACTACAAAGTAAAAAATAACTTTTTGGAAGGTGCACCTTCAGGTCACTCCATCAAATCCGGAGGTAAGGTCTCAACATAACTAACAAAACGAGCCCAAACTCAGAACACCTAGCTCTACTCGTCTATTAGTTCCAGTAGCAGTCTTCGAAGTACACCTTCAGGTCACTTCATTAAGTCCGGGTGTAAGGTCTCAACATAACTAACAAAACGAGCCCAAACTCGGCACATCTTCCTCTACTCGTCTATTAGTTCCAGTAGCAGTCTTCGAAGTGCACCTGCAGGTCACTCCATCACGTCCGGAGGTAAGGTCTCAACATAACTAACAAAACGAGCCCAAACTCGACACACCTAGCTCTTCTCGTCTATTAGTTCCAGTAGCAGTCTTCCAAGTACACCTGCAGGTCACTTCATCTAGTCCGGAGGTAAGGTCTCAACATAACTAACAAAACTAGCCCAAACTCGGCACACCTAGCTCAGCTCGTCTATTAGTTCCAGTAGCAGTCTTCGAAGTACACCTGCAGGTCACTTCATCTAGTCCGGAGGTAAGGTCTCAACATAACTAACAAAACGAGCCCAAACTCGGCACACCTAGCTCTTCTCGTCTATTAGTTCCAGTAGCAGTCTTCGAAGTGCACCTGCAGGTCACTCCATCACGTCCGGAGGTAAGGTCTCAACATAACTAACAAAACGAGCCCAAACTCGGCACACCTAGCTTAGCTCGTCTATTAGTTCCAGTAGCAGTCTTCGAAGTACACCTGCAGGTCACTCCATCTAGTCCGGAGGTAAGGTCTCAACATAACTAACAAAACGAGCCCAAACTCGGCACACCTAGCTCTTCTCGTATATTAGTTCCAGTAGCAGTCTTCCAAGTACACCTGCAGGTCACTCCATCTAATCCGGAGGTAAGGTCTCAACATAACTAACAAAACGAGCCCAAACTCGGCACACCTAGCTCAGCTCGTCTATTAGTTCCAGTAGCAGTCTTCGAAATACACCTGCAGGTCACTTCATCTAGTCCGGAGGTAAGGTCTCAACATAACTAACAAAACGAGCCCAAACTCGGCACACCTAGCTTAACTCGTCTATTAGTTCCAGTAGCAGTCTTCGAAGTACACCTGCAGGTCACTCCATCTAGTCCGGAGGTAAGGTCTCAACATAACTAACAAAACGAGCCCAAACTCGGCACACCTAGCTCAGCTCGTCTATTAGTTCCAGTAGCAGTCTTTGAAGTACACCTGCAGGTCACTCCATCTAGTCCGGAGGTAAGGTCTCAACATAACTAACAAAACGAGCCCAAACTCGGCACACCTAGCTCTTCTCGTCTATTAGTTCCAGTAGCAGTCTTCCAAGTACACCTGCAGGTCACTCCATCTAGTCCGGAGGTAAGGTCTCAATATAACTAACAAAACGAGCCCAAACTCGGCACACCTAGCTCAGCTCGTCTTTTAGTTCCAGTAGCAGTCTTCGAAGTACACCTTCAGGTGACTCCATCATGACCGAAACGAAATATGAATAATCCCTACTTACTTCTAAAAAAATAATATAAGACTGTGAATAAAATCTTTCATACGATAGTCATACAGAATGCGTGAAGTATCAAGTTTGGTATGTCAAATATTTTCTATCCGTACAGCGATCTTTTTCAGCACAAGCTGCTGCTTACAACCGACACAGAGTCCACTCACGACGGCGGCTGAGCGCAGACCATGCCTTACAATCTTACTCGTAGAAACCCTGCAACAGCATTGTGATAACCCAACTTATTACAGATGACATGTACAAAAGATATATTTCCAGCTGGTTATTAGCTTTACAATTTCGTAGTATAATAATCTGTTAGTTTAGTATTGTAAAATCAGAGGCGCTAGTGTGGCGTATAATATAGGAAAATAAAAAATATTCAAAATATAATACTACACTAAGGTTTACAATGTTCTCCCTAAATAAATGGTATAATATTAGTAGTACTGTTAAGAATGTGTTGCCATAATTAATTCATTATTTGCTACATAGAAGTTTGATTAGTTCTATTATTGGAGATAAGCAAAGAGTGTTTATTGTAAATATAGGGTTCGTTAGAATAAATTAAATATAAACATACGTGTCCATGATGTTAAGTCATTTTTGCTGAAAAAAATTTTGAAATAAAAAGATCTTACATACTTTGGTAAGAATTTAGAGATATTTAAATATATGCCCTGGCAGCACTGGCAAGTAATAAACAAAAATGGCTGTTGTTGTTTTGATGTCGTTCTGCTGTGAATGCTGTGATCGTTCGTTGTCTGCTGTGATCGTTCGTTGTACCTAAATCCCCCTTACTAATAAACATTGTGTATCGTCTGTATAGTTACACAACGCTTTGTCTTCTGTCGAAAATCAAATTACTGACGACTGAAAGAGAGAAATCGGTGTGTAACTATTCGTCTGATATAATACGTTTATTAGTAAGGGGGTGTGTAATTTAAATAATATCTAAATATGTTGTAGTAAACAGATTTTGAATACTTATATCGGTATAATTTTACTATCTCTGTTATAGTAAACAGTTGGACCATAAATGGATCTAGGTCGCGCGATTATAATACTGACACGGATGTAGTTTAGTATTTTAATCGCAGAGGGCGCTTTTTTAATGTTATCGTTCAAATCGCGCAAGATGGCTCTCTATTTCCGTATATACAAAGTACTCTTTGATACAAAGTACTCTTTGGCGCAGACTAATATTTCATTACAAATTTTTGTGTAATAAAGCAAGACAGTGACCAGTAAAATAACCCTTAATGCAGTGTATTAAGATTCACATGTTACAGCTAAATATGTGAAAAAATAGACTCGATTTTTATTTTTTTTCTGAGCCATTTGGTAACATTTTGATAGTTCTTTATACCATCATTTTGAGTTGAACATGTCTGCTTACATAAAATATTTTTAAATACATAAATTTATGTTAATAAATAGAAGAAAAATGTACCTAAAGTCATTACGATATCGTCAATTTTGTGTGAAGAGGCGACGGAAATAATTTTTTACAATATTATAAACCAAACTTTTCGAATAAAAATTTAGCCATATTTGAAGATGAAGGAGCAATCTATCTGTGGTAATTATTAGTTAGATTTGGTTTCGTATCATTTTCCCGCAAAATGTACCGAAAAACTGCTTATTTTTGTTAGATTCGTAAACGCCTCCTTAATGTGTATTAAAAACTTATTTTAGATTAAAAAGCTCTCGGGACAAGATGGCACTGATGGCAGTTAGGAAGATCATTCCAAATTCAAAGACAGTTTATTCGAATAATAACTGCTAACCGATTAAAAATCGATATCGCCCGAGACTAAGCCAGCATAAAAACCCACTAAGGACACGATTTCCCTCCTCATTACAACCATACTCTAAGAGACAAGGCGTGCTCAAGTAAGGCCTAGGAAATACAAAATGCGAACGAGTAAGAAACGGGTTGACATCGCTATAGATTTTCCTTTTAAGGATGGAAAAAGTATCTTAGACAGTCACAAATATAGGTGTAGAAATCTTACATAGAGTGACACACAATACGCGGTCATCATCATCTGCCTATCCTTTTCCAGTCTAACCGGATGCAGCTGAATACCAGTATTTTACATGGAGCGACTGCCTATCTGACCTCTGACCACAGACCAACCGCGGCAAGCGTAGCTTAACCTGATCGATCGACCTGTGCGGCTGCTATTATTTAGCCACGGGCCCCTTAGCCACGCGGTCTTATCGCTAAAAACGATCAAAGACAAGCAAAACACGAACAACGACGACGACGACGGGTAAAGACAACCTTTGGAAGGATTTAAGGCAGAAGGAGAGACAATACTGCAGGTAGTCTGTAGTGTACCATTTACGTACACGATAAACAACTAACAATGTAACTGGTTATGAAGCGACTGAAAAATCAATATTTGAAACGGGATTTCCAGAATAAAATCAGCCAAGGTTTAACTTCCCTAGATTTCTGCAGAATGAAACAATTAAGTTTTGTGTCCAGCGTCATAATGTTTTGTTAAATTATCTGACGGGCAAATGACTTTCAATATAGCGAGAGAATGTCCGGAAAGCCAGACATTTGCAATTTTCCGCAAGTAACACCAGCTGAGGAAACTGTTATAGCTTATAGCACATTATAAGTGGCCGCAAGTTGACATTATTTATGCACCCACTATCGATTTTCTTAGCAACACGTAAGGATATACTTCGAGCAAGTTATTGCAGAAATTAAGTGTACATTCTATTAGTCTTAAAGAAAATACGATAAGTCCCTACTTGTTACCAAGAAATAGTTTGGCAAATTATTTTGGCACCGCTCCGGGAGCCATAAAAATGTCCAGAATAAAATAACAAATTTAATTTAAAAATTCATAACAAAACATCACGCCTGTATCCTTTAAAGGGTTAAGTAGAGATGTACCTAAAGTACTCACCCACATTTCGCCAGTCCGCGTTGATGGCAATAGACTGGTCCCCTATGGATGAGCCTATTAGCATCAACCGATCATCACTGTACTGAGAAATTCCAGATGGAAAAATCCAATACCCCTTTGGACGACCCGGGAATCGAAACAAAGACCTCATGCTCAGCAGTAGCGCTTGCAAACACACCCACGAGGCCAACATCATGTAGGTAGTTGAAGACCAGACTCTGGTCTTCAAACACATGAGGAATTTTTAAATTTCTATATTATACTAGCTGCGCCCCGCGGTTTCACCCGCGTAAGTTTCGATTTAGGGGTATGAAAAATAGACGTTGGCCGATTCTCATAGATACCGGATAAGCACAAAAAATTTCATCAAAATCGGTCAAGCCGTTTCGGAGGAGTATGGCAACGAAAACTGTGACACGAGAATTTTATATATTAGATGTACATATTTTCAATAACGTTAAAGATAAAAACGAGTATCAATAACAAATATTGAACACCAAAGGAATCTTGTGCAAACAAAGGAGTTGCTAGACACATAAAATGTGTCATAAGTAGCAGTTGGCAGTAATGAATATATAATATAATATAGTAATGAATATATTATAATTTATATAATAAAACCGCTATCGTCTATACTCGTACATGGCATGTGTTGTAAAAATGGAGAAGTTCTCGAGTGGGAAAATGACTATGTCTTTACAAAAATGGAGCGAAAACCACTAAATCTAAAACTTTTTAATCAAAACAGGCTAGAATCAACACTTTTTGATCTTCAAAATTAAAAAATACAAAAAAAAAAACGGTTTTGATAGGGTTCCGTACCCAAAGGGTAAAACGAAACCCTATTACTAAGACTCCGCTGTCCGTCTGTACGTCTGTCACCAGGATCACCAGGCTGTATCTCGTGAACCGTGATAGTTAGACAGTTGGAATTTTCACAGATGATGTATTTCTGTTGCTGCTATAACAACACATAAGTACTAAAAAACAGAATAAAATAAATATTTAAGGGGGCTCCCATACAACAAACGTGATTTTTTTGCTCGTTTTTAGACGCTTGAAATATTCACAGAATATTTAAATATATTTATATTCACTCTAAAAAAATAAACAACTACATTAAAATAAAACAAATATTAAGGGAAGCTCCCATACAACAGACATGTTTTTTTTTGCCGTTTTATAGACAATGGTACGGAACTCTTCGTGCGCGAGTCCGACTCGCACTTGGCCCGTTTTTTAAGTACTGAAGTCAGTAGAATCATGGTCAATAGGCTACATTATAAGATAAGTAGGTACGCTAGCTAGTTGTGCAACCCTCGGGAACCACCTAATATAAAATTAAGTAGTTAGTACTTATCCTGTGAGAAAGACAATATTTATAAACATCATTGCCTAAGTACGCATCGAAATGTATTTACTTCGTTAATAATAGGCGCAAGCGCCGGTGGCGTCAATGCCCTATAATCAAGTGGTAAGCGGCAGCGGGCTAGAAAAATATCTATCTATCCATCCTGATCGTATTAATATTATAAAAATCGGTGAACATATAAAAAAAACACACATAAAGTCGAACATAAATAACCTCCTCCTTTATGGAAGTCGGTTAAAAATGGAAAGTAACTCTGTCTGTTACCGTTTCACTCCTTAACGGCTGAACGGAATTCGATGAAATTTGGCACACAGCAGGTAGACTGAGTTAGGACACAGGATACTTTTTTTTGTACGCTTCTGTGGGATAATTACCTACCCAAACGCGGGCGGAGCCGCGGGCACAAGCTAATTCTTCTATAGTTAGAAAATGTATCATATTCATAATGTAACGGATTTAATTTATTCTTGCTGCCTTAACAGTGAGCTCATATTTATAATAATAGAAACACGCAATTCATTTAGGAAGTTGGTCCAGCAAAATATTTATACATTATAGAGGACCAAAAATACAAGTCTATTTTATTGGTTATCGATCACTACCTAGTAAACTCATATCAGAATACTATATTTTTGAAATAAAATTATAAAACAGTAATATAATGCACATAATCAACAAAACAATCAACTCGATTATCAAGCAGCTGCCGCTTCCACAACGTGCTAGCGGTTGCATTCAAGTTGCATTGCGTACGCGCATCACGAGGCGCACTTCCTTCCCGTCTTCTGGGAACTGCGCTTTCGCAGGCCTGAAGTAGCGTGGAGAAACTTATTGGAAATTAATATTTGTCCAGTGGGAATTGGGGAAACTAGCTTGAGGAATATGTCTGCGGAAGGTAACTGTGGTGATGGATGTTGCAGGGAAAGTCGATGGGTATGGGCCCATAGGGGATAGACATAACTAATTGTTGTGTAATTACTATTCGGAACATTTATCGGATTGGCATTGTCATTTGGGAATTGGCAAAATATTTATCATAAGGTAATTCTTGGTAAGAAGCATATTTTTTTTATATTCTTCGTCAATTTAACTACTCTCCAACCAGGTTGGGTTGGAGTGGTTGAATTTACAGTCATTCACAGTCAAAGTAATCGCCGTTTGCGCCGTTTGGACATACTATCATAAGATCATAACATTGCTACAATTTACTATTAGTTCTTTTATCACGCTGATCTAAAACATTGTTAGAATAGCTTTGTTGAATAGCTTACGACGTACAATTTATTTATCGATCGACGAGAGCCTCCTCCTTCGGTTTCATTGATCATTAAAAACTTTTTAATGATCAATGAAACCGACCCCCTATCTCGGAGGAAAGTTTACGTTTACGACATCGCTGATCGTACGTTAACAACAAAGGACAACAGACATATCAATATTCAATATCAAGTAAAATACGATAAAAATGGCAAACATTGCAAGACAGAGGCAAGTCTTCAACACATAAAGGTATAAACGTTTCGCAACAGCTGAGTCACTCTTATTTGTGCCCGAGTGTTGCATAGCAGTGCAGACAAAAGGTGTTTCAACTCCGCGCCTATAATGCGAAGCTGATAACTTCAGATGTGAGATACTGTATTGTCATGCTGAGAACTGTTTGTTAGAGTCTCTTGTTGTAAAGGTTGGCAGTGTAATGGTAAGTCAAGGACGGCTGTATTGTCTGTTGTTGCAACTTGCACCATAATGCGGGCCCGATTGATGGCAATAGGCTCGCCCCCTATTACAAGGGACTGGCGAAATCTGGGTATAGTATAGGTCCACCTCTGCTGAACCCTTCGAGGATTACACGCGTGATGTTATGTTCTATGTGCATCATAGTAAAGCGTGCTGGATAAACGGGATGGTGATCAGTAATCACAGACATTCCAGGAGACTGATACGTTTAGTACAATGTAGTCTTTGACTAAATCAAAATTTGTCCTTGTTTATATACCGAAAGAAAGAAAAACATTTTTAGGGATAGTATTCCGGATGATTTTTTTTCGGTCTCGAAATTTTTACAGGCTGTTCTACCCATGAATATGAACAACTTTCATTATGGGACGAACTCTGAAATCACGAAAGAAAAAAATCTGCTGTTTCATACATTTTGGTCTAATAAGCATATTGAACTATGATTATTTTTTCGTGATTTCAAAGTTGGTCCCATAGTGAAAGTTGTTCATATTCATAGGTAGAACAACCTGTAAAATTTTGAGACGGTCAATATGTCGGTCGGAAAATCATCCAGTGTATTTTTCATTTACCGATGTCAGTATAATATCGACGGTAAATAGGGTATAAGCGACAAAAAATGAAATGTTCAGGAGAGCCGTTCAAAGTTTTAAATTTTAGAATAACTGAAGTATTTTTGTCATTTATGATTTTTTTTGCTAGGGTTTAAACGCCAAA
Organism: Gortyna flavago; assembly: GCA_963669345.1. Lineage (NCBI taxonomy): Eukaryota > Metazoa > Arthropoda > Insecta > Lepidoptera > Noctuidae > Gortyna > Gortyna flavago. The sequence goes on from OY770139.1 coordinate 2,796,917, forward strand.
AAAGTCATCTTAGAGCCATGAGAGTCAGCGCATTCGAAAGAGCGGAAAATCTTCCGTAGGATGGCATATATAACTCATTTTTGACCAAAATGTCGCTTATGCCCTACTTCCTTTTTACCGTCGATATTATGTCCAAGATAAACTCAGAAAGCAGGTGTGTGGCAATCGTCACTCAATACGGGACACAAGAAATCAGAAAGTATTATGTGGTTAGCGATCAGAACCTTAGTTCGAAATTGTTCACTGTATTGATACGAAGAACATCAAGAGTGACGTCAACATAATTATGACATCAATACGTTTTTGAATAAAATGGACATATACAGCTTGAATATAAAGTGATAAAAACTTATACATGCACTCAACGTTCAGTCAACACACACACCAAGAAGTAAAAAATATGAATACTGTCAACCTTTAGGCCATAACAGTCTTTTTATCGAGCGGTTGCAAAGTTAGACTGCTATTTGGAGAGTAGGTGACCGCATTATTTTCAGTGTAAATGGGTCTAGGAAATTAGCAGAGGACATCCGACAGACATATTTCAACTTTTACTATTATCATTAATGTGATCCACACCCGACATTTTGGAGTCCAGGATAACTCCCAGAAACCTGGCCTTCTCCTTAAAAGGGTCCGTCATGCTCAGCAGTAGCGCTTGCGACCACTAGACCAACGGGTACATCTGCCTCTTGCCCCGGGAATAACAGGCTTGATGTTAAACTAGCAGCGCCCCGCGGTTTCACCCGGAATATCGGGATAAAAAAGTATCCTAAGATGTCCTTTCCCGGGACTCAAACTATCTCTATACCAAATTTCATCTAAATCGGTTCAGCGGTTTAAGCGTGAAGAGGTAACAGTCAGACAGACAGACAGACAGACAGACACACTTTCGCATTTATAATATTAGTATGGAAATATATGTTAAACTATCAGCGCCCCGAGGTTTCACCCGCATAAGTCTCAATCCCGTGGGAATATCTGGATAAAAAAGTATCTTAAGTCCTTTCCCGGGACTCAAACTATCTCTATACCAAATTTCATCATGGATTTCCAAATGCTCAACAAAAACGACATCGATTCCTTTTCTTACACTACTTTTCACAACTACAAACTCTTTCTCGATTCATTCGATAATCCTGAACTATGACACTGGCAGCCTATAAAAAGGTTCGAGCATCAATGAGTTATTAATCAGCCGGCCATATGTTACTGACGTCATACACTAGCACTACTGACCGATTCCTATGAATCAATCGTAGGAATCGGAACTCTCATAAAACCCAATTCCCTTTATGAAGTCACGATATGATTGGATGGTCCTTCAGTCCATTTTCGTGTAATTGAGTTGAGTAAGAGTGCACTTAGAGTGTATTTTCGGATAGCTTTGTAATAATATAGGAAACGTATTTGGAATTAGCCGTGCCCGTGATTCGTTCGCGTGCCTGTCAGAAAACAAATTGGATTTCATGGAGTTGTCATTGGAGTTGAAATTTTTTAGCGCGGAACCCATATTTACTTCTTATTTATAACGACAAATTATACTAGAAGACCAAAAGTAATTTTAGCCTTTTGGTACTATTTGTAATTTTGTATGAATTAAGGTTTAGATATTCTTTTAAACTCCGCAACGGATTTTAATGCAGTTTTCAGCAATAGATAGAGTGATTCAAGAGGAAGGTTTATATGGTATAATATAGTAGAGAACAGCCTAGAAATTAAAAAAATTGTTATGTGATGTCGTAACAAACATATTTTTGTTGAGGTTTACATTGTAAACGCTGGCTAAACCGGACGAGGTAGATCAAATTAATGTACCTGCTACGGAATTGTATAGAGTAGACTTTGTTTTACTAATATATTATTATATAAATAAACCAAAGTCGGGTTAGTTACACCATTTATAACTCAAAAACGGCTGGACCGATTTTAATGATCTTTTATTTGTTGGATTTGTCTTCGCCCCGAAAAGCAGAATAATTATAAAAACATGGGAAAAAAATAACAAAAAAAGAATTTGAGGCTGTACGAAGTTCGCCGGGGTCAGCTAGTTTTTAACCGACTTCAAAAAAAGGAGGAGGTTCTCAATTCGGTTGTATGTTTTTTTTTTTTTATAAAATAGTCTTGATAAATGGTTGCATAGCAGTAGAGATAACTCTAGAAGGACCATTAAAAAATCCTCTAGGTACGCACAACGCACATAGCAAGTTTATTTGGGACGTCCATATTCCATAAGGCCATGATATAATTTCAATTGGCCAGCACAAATGGCCATATCAATTACGTTATTGTGTAACAATCATGTACTTACACAAAAACAACGCCTGAATAACTTCAAGGTAAGCGTTTGGCAATACAAGCTACATTGTAGATACGAGTACCTATGTACGTTTGTGATTCACATGTTCTGACCTTAGAAGGTAATATAAAAGTAGTTTCGTCATCAGTGGTAAGCACCGTTTATGCCCTTTATGGAGATTGGTGAACCAAGACTGTGACATGCAATTATTACACGATTGTAAAACATATCATCATCATCTGCCTAGCCTTTTCCCAACTATGTTGGGGTCGGCTTCCAGTCTAACCGGATGCAGCTGAATACCAATATTTTACATGGAGCGACTGCCTATCTGACCTCCACAACCCAGTTACTGGATAATACGATACCCCTTGGTAAGACTGGTTGTCAGGCTTTCGGGCTTCTGACTACCCGTAACGACTGTCAAAGATCCACAAATGACAGCCGGGACCAACGGCTTAACGTGCTTTCCGAGGCACGGAGGGGTCTCGATATGTAAAGATGGTCACCCATCCACAGACCAACCGCGGCAAGCGTAGCTTAACCTGATCGATCGACCTGTGCGGCTGTTATTATTTAGCCACGGGCCCCTCGATTGTAAAACATATATTAGCAAATAAATGATTTTGAGTTTGTTTTGGATTGGATTGGATAGGATATAAAGAAAGAAAGAAAGAAAAATAGGTTTATTTGTCACAGAAACACGTGCATACAAGAACTCGAATAATAAAGAAAAAAAAACAGTGGCACTCCGACAGTGCCGACAGAAGTGAAAACAAAACACAAACAGAATACATCAGTCACTGACATATCGGATATACATTAAAACCGAGTACATCTCGAGGACAGCCGAACACATCCGAAGCGGTGTCGGTTACGGTAACAGTGGCGAGGGTTCAATGGTTTTTTCCCATCTCAAAAAATGCCCAACGCGCCAAAAGAAGTTTTCACTTCAATAAAATAGATCTATAAGCACGAGCACAAAACAGAATTAGTTGACAGCTGCACGTCATGACTGTGACAAGGTTTCCACTCAGCATGATGCTGTGCTATGGGGGACCCACAGCACAGCATGATTTTCAGTGGTTACCCGAAAAGGACGTACGGAAACCAATGGTTGGTTGGTTGGTTGGTTGGATATGGGACCTGGGAGTATTCAAGTCTCTAGGTATATCTATGTATAATAGGTTACTTATTCTAGACAAGCGTCCACCATCGTGGTGTCGTGGACTACACCGTGACTTGTCATCAGGTGAGATACCTATATTTAACTATAATAACGGCGAGACTATTGATAACAAAACAAATCTACTTTTATCGACAATCAATGAGACGGGCACCAAAAATTTATAAGGCTGGTCCCGTAATTGATGTTTCATCAACCTTCTTCTTTAGCATTTTGTCTCCACTCTCCACACCAAAGAAAGCAAAATTAAAACATCTTATATTGGCATGACCGCAGCCCTGTAATATCCGAGAGCTATCAGAAGTATCAGAACAAGGAAGTTCACTGCAACCTATTTCTAACTCCTTACTACGACAGGGTTCTAACCCGCGATGTTGGCCGTACAAGTAGGAACCTTTATCTTAGTAAGTGTACAACGACATCCTGCTTAGACCAATCACTCGTTGAGACTGCAAACGTCCGCGTTTGTGATTTTGTAATGAAACTAGGCCGGTCCGTGTGGTTTTGTATGCTGATTTTGTTTGGAGAGTTTCATCTTCCTTGGGACTGATGGCGAGAGATAGAATAAACTTTTCACCGGTTGAATGCCGTAATTACGGAAAAAATTAAAAATCTATTTGTGTCTTGCATAGAAAACTAACAATATTTTACTCACTTCTAACTTCAAACATACCGTTCCGATACTCGTTCCAAGGAACTTTTATTTGTATGCAACCAGCGATTCTCATTCTACGAGAATACCTTTGTATTCTGTTTTTGAGAAATAAACGTCTTACTCCATAAACCATAGACGTTCCTGATTGGGTCTGTCTCTATGTTTTAGTCAATAATTTAATTTTAGACATTTTCAGATGTTAAGGTCTAGACTTCTCCAGATATCAAGTTCTAAACTTTTCCCGAAAAGAAGTTCTAGACTTCGGATCAGATCAGAGGGGCAATTCTCGTAATTTTAAGAACGTTCACAGTCTGATCTTAGTCTCAATCTGTCAAAAATACCTCTAATTTCCTTAGATTTTGACAAGTTTTTGACATTTGTTTGTCGCTGAGATGAGACTGCGAGTAGATTTTGAACGTTTTAAATTACGAGAATTGGCCTTCAGATGTCAAAGTTCTAGACTTCGGATCAGATCAGATGTAAAAGTTCTCATTTGAGAAAAAATATTGCGTGGATGTTGGTTGCATTTTCACCGCTGTAAATGTGGGAATTCCGAACAAAATTACATACTACAGTGCCGTGCATAGTAATCGTACCACCATCATCAGTAGCGTAACAAATAGATTACAGTCATACACATCGTTGCAAAATAATCCACCCATCCGATGTTCTATGTCATGATGAGCAGCATTCGTCACGCCAGGCTATTGTTTACAACAAAATTGCTATTTGGAAAGCGAAAACATTGCGCAAGTCAGACAGAGGAAACCGGGAAATAATTTATTATAACAGAAAAGGAAAATGGACGAATAAAATATGTAATATGTGCAATATATTATTGTGGTGACGGGTTTCTCTGCTCGAATAAATGAAACAGTATTGTACGCAAAAATAATATGAACGGTTTTGACATCAATAGTCATTTTGGTTACACGATATTAATAAATCTGTGTTATTCATGTACGCCAGCACATCAAGCTACCCGAAACTGTCAAATTTTCCCAATCAACGTTGAAGCTTATGCTTTAGCAATAAAGTTGAAAATCTATTAAAGACATTTGACAGATTCCAGTAGCTTGACCTACTGGCGTCTGTACTTTAAGCGACTTAATTGTCCGTTTATTTTCGATATTTATGTAACACTAGCTGTGCCCGCGACGTCGTACGCGTGCATGTCGGAAAACAAATTGGATTTCATGTGAACCCAATTCTTTTTCCTAAAATAAAGTAGGTAGCTTAAGTTACTCCTTTTAACATCCTTTTTTTATATAAGTACCGTAGACACTTTTATGTGAATATAGTAAAATGCTGTTAATTGAACCATTACAAACTGACACTTCAATTTTATTTATTAGATATTAAAGACAATGCAAAGAAATAACTCCCGATTATTTTGCACAATTTTACATAACATAACATCACGCTCGCTCTCCCCGAAGGGTTAGGCAGAGGTGCACCCTTAGCAACCCACATTTCGCCAGTTATGATTAAAGTCCTAAGTAATACTTGGCGAGCCGATTGTCATCAACCGGGTACAAATTCAGACTACTGAGAGTGCTGCTACTGAAAAATTCGTAATGGTAAAACTCATAAAGAAAAACTTTGCCCGACCTGGGAATCGAACCCACGACCTCAGGCTCAGCAGTAGCGCTTGCGACCACTAAACCAATGAGGCACAATTTTACTTTTCTAAACAACGAAGAAAAGCCGAAAAAAGTATTCAACAAGCACATTTTCAAGTCTAACAAACAATATATTAAAAGTGGTCCAAAAATAGCTTGATCAATGACGTCATTAGCTCCAGGATATTGCGCGGGAAGGACAATACAATAGCTTTTAGGAAGATTGCTCCTGTTAATACGACTTTTATTGTTGAGTCGTCGCTAATAATAGCAGGAAAATGGCGGCGGGTTCTTGGGTTGATGTGAATTTGAGGGACTTTGTGGATATTATGAAAGTATTTATGTTGAGGAGATTCCATTATTGAGGCATGATTAAGGCCCTTAGCTTTGCAGAAGAGCACAAGAAATGTTAAGTGTCAAAGACCACGAGAGAAGTAATCTACTAGTACCTATTCAAAAATCGTTGAATATAACCTATTTCATGGGTATTGAAGATGCTTTAGGCGAGATCTTCAGATAGCTCTCACAACTGTAAACCTACACTGTGATCAAGAGCCCAAACATTTTCTTTTCGCAGACATAAGTTCAAAATTCCAGACATTTTCCAATCAAAGCAAGCCCCTCCCGCGACCCGCTATTAAATCGGAAGACGGTACAGTTCCTTGACATTTTACCAAACGGAGTGAAGTATGACTCCAAATGGATGTTTTTCTATTAGACGGCAATCGTTACAAGTCCCTAAAACGAGTAAAAAGAAATACGGGTTCAACCGACCGACAGGACAATTTGTTAGGGCCCTTCTGCAACAGACTAAGTGCTTTCAATTTCGTAGAGTGTACTGCACGTCACTAATACATTATGTATGATATTATACATTTGGCTACATGCTTATTAAAAAGATCTTCATTTATTTATTTTTGACCTTTTCTGAAATAGAGTTCGATAAATGATTGAAGGTTGAAAGTACGTCGGACTATGGCAGATTCAAGAAGGCCAATTTTCGTAATTTAAAACGTTCAAAATCTAGTCGCAGTTTCATCTCGGCGACAAACAAATGTCAAAAACTTGTCAAAAATGTAGGGAAATTAGAGGTATTTTTGCTGCAATCAGACTGTGAAAGTTCTTAAAATTACGAGAATTGCCCCTGTGGTTTTGGTAAAGCAACTTTCAAACATATTTGGTTCCAAGTATCAATACGGTGCGGTTTTACAGATTTGTATTGCTGCTATGCAACCCTTGGACGTCATAAAGATCCTTTTGTTAACTTTTACAATCATCTCCGAAAAATAAAATCCACTGGCCAATATTTTTAAAACTTCACTGCATCTTACGCAATTTTTTTTTTAACTGTTGAGATTATTTCAAAAATACTTTACGGCCTGCAATTTAACATGCACCGGGCATAGGCCATAACGTACGGGTCATAAACGTCTTCTAACACTTAAAACCATTTTATTCAGCATCCTAATTGATGCTAATACCATATTTCCAATGTAAATTGTGTAGCAAACCGTTTTACGACTATCATTATTTGATGACGGTGATGTCAGAAAGATGTTAGTGAATCTAAATACTCGGGAATAGGTGAACGTGGGAACTACGAGTACATATCTAATTTAGACATTTTCATCGACAAAGGTATAGTAGGTAACTGCTTAAAATTATGGCTTAGGACCTGAAGAAACAAAACAGGCGCATTGTAAGGTACACAATGTCGAAGATGCGAAAAACAGCTAGGTAAATTTTTATGAAACTTCCTCGTGCCCCGACCCACTGCGTCGCCCGCCCTCGCTGTTACTTCATTTTCGTTTAGCGTTCTTTCAGACTTTTTATTATTTTTGCTCATCCTAAGGGTCATAGTGTGATGGTAATAAATAACCTAACCTTCCTCAAAAATTGGGGTATGAAATTAAAAAATATAATTATTTTCCCCCGACCGTATTTGATTTTTACCGACTAGGACTGGTAGTTTCAGAGATTTGCGCGTTCAAACAAAATGCAAACAAACTATTTAGCTGCATTATATTAAGTTTAGATAGATAGACCTATGGCTTTTAACTCTCCAATGGACTTAAATAAAAGGTCACAGCACAGACAAACAATACTATTTATTGAGCCTGCTATGCATATCAAAGACTAGCACGATGTGGGACGTCGGATGCCAAGCATTCGCCACAGCCACAGTGCAGTGCAATGACTGATGCTGCTATCTCAACTACCGATATATTCTCTCGATTTAATTGCTTTTAGTTATTTAGGGTCACCCAAAATTATAGTTTTGGAAGTTGCCGCAAGTACAGGACCAATGCTCTTCTCTCAAACTTTTAATCGCTTCTTTCAATCGCTAGGGGTTGGATAGAAAACTCTTTGTCCACACCCCTAGCGATTGAAAGCTTAATTATTTGATATTTGCGTTTGATATAATTATGCAAATATCTTCATTTAACTTTTATAGTTTTTTTGGCAGCGTATAGATGCGCAGGTTCAGATTTATGGGGTTGTGGAAAACTCAACGTTCTGAATTCTGATTCAACTTGAGAGGAGCCTTTGTCAGTGACTGAATCATCCTGGAATTTGAGGTATGGATAGTTTATTTCGTTAAGTCCGGCGACCTAAGCGATAAAATAACTCAATATTCCTTTGCACGGACTCCAAATAAAGGTCCACGAAAAAATAAAGCATCAAACGGCCAGCAACAAAGAGAGGCAGGAAACAAAACGAAAAGGTCGTGGACTGGGCTGGGTGGGTGCCACATGTGATGACGTCATGCAATGGCCGCCATGCCAGTCAGCTGGCGACTGCAGCGTTTGATGTTCCGATGCGCTAACTTCGAATTGAGCTCATCGTTTAGTGCAGAGCTATGCGGGTTTATACAAGATTGTAATCTCTTAAGATTTGTAGCGTCAGTTAGATTGTAGATAAAAGCAAGATTAGTTGTTAAGTAGGCGCTTTGTAGGCGGTTGTTTTTATTGGGTATAATTTATAATGTATATTACTTTTCATTGGGTTGAGAGGCAACAAAAAAATCAGGAATTTCCTAAGCAAATGCGGATTTTTTTATAACTGGTAAAGCTACTAGTCCATTACTTAAAGCTAAGTTAACTTAACCTTGAAGAAAAATACAGCGTACATAAGGACCAATTTTTTGTCAAACTTGTGAAGGAGAATAGTTTTACATCGAATGGCTTTTACCACAGCCCCATAACACATAACCCACGACATGTATAGGTACTGACATTTCCCTAACATATAAGAAATGTCGTTGGTCGCTACCAGATTTTTTTATGGGACTTTTTTCAATCTTTACGTCCCCGTTTGACATTTAGCGGTGCGCGAAAATGTTCATTTTCGCATAAAATATGCGATATAATGTTATGGCAATGAAAAAGGCTAATGGTGATCGCCCAAGATTATTATCCTTAATGGATGAGCAGGGATTTTATAATTCGATAAACTTTTATCACTAGTGTTTCGAAAATATTTGGCCAGGATTGTTTTAAAGGCTATGAAACTTTGTTATTAATGCAAATGTGTAAATAGACTTTGATGAGTGTAGTTAATCATTCTAGATCTTAAAGAAGAAGAAGAATGCAGAAAGAAGAAAGAATAAGAAGATGTAGAATGCTCCTATCCTGTCCTATCTGCCCCAAAAAGCAGCAATAGCGATCTCTGGCTACCACCGACGATGCCGTGGAAATTACGAAGTTTAAGGCGGAGTTTACTAGAAAACGGTCAAAAAGTTGGTTTTTTAAAGCAGTGTATCTCAAAACTGTAAATAATTTTGACCAAAAAAAATGATATTTTTAAGTCTTATTTTAATACAGTGATGGAACTCAAATCATAATACATACATTAATGCATCAAAAAAATCTTCAAAAACTCCTCACTTAAAAGCAGTTTATCAACAGTTTATTAACAGTTTTAATTATAATTAAAAATATAAATTTAAATTTCTAATGCTAAACTGCATTCAGTGATAGATTATTCATTATTAAGTAGTTTTAGTAAACAGATAATTGCTTCATATTTTGCAATCCCTAATTACCAGCGTTGTGTCATCGCGCTTCTCTTTCTTTTCTATGCAGTCCGACAGTGACCGCGCTTTATATCATGACCAAGAAGTAAGTTTTATCCTTGAAGAAGTAGCACACCACATCGCCTTGGAATCATGAAGGTCATGAGAACAACGATGCAGATAAGAGCCAGCGTACAATGTCCTAAGTACAATCTATCGTAAACAAATGTGGCTATTAGTCATCATACCCTTTTAAAAACAATGCTTCCGACTGCATCAGTCAATTTGGACGTGTCAGCCTTATCTCGGAAATTACTTACTGCAGTTACTGCACGGATTTGGACACAGTTTGCAACGTTTTCACTAACTTGCAACGAAAACTAGGTAATTCCGTGTATGTGTAAAACGTCTGGGGATCGCTAATTTCTTTTAATTAGAACTAGTCCCAGATTTCCATTTAAGTTGGCGAGCTCAAAGTTTTTCAATTAAACTTGAACGTATACGACGCCATATCGCCATCGGGATGTCACTCACTATCACACTGTCTGAGTCTAGATTGCTTGATGAAGGCCAGGCAGAATCAAGTAGAACAATTTCTATGAAAACTTGATACTGTCACTGCGCCTGGTTGTTTGAAGTTTCCATGGAAAATGCTCTATTGTCTACTGAGTCGCGTCGCGCCTGTCTGTGGGAGCCTAAGGGTGTGAGTATCGACTGCGTAGAATGCTTGATAAAAACTTTAATTGAATTAGCATATAATTAATTATGTCTCTACAGTCTATAGTATGGGCACAGATAATATAATACTCTAGTAGTATGGGTGCTAAGTTAATCTAATCCGAGGGATACTCGAGGATATTACTTTTTTAAATTGGTTCTTTTGTCCGGGAATCCATTTTGTGTTATGGGATTACAACGTTCAGGAACAGACCCTCGAACCATTGACGTTTATACCAGGGTCAAAATAAATTGGCTAGTGAAACTCCATAGACGTGATGGGATTGATAGGTATCGATCGATATCTAAACATGATAAACAAAATATTTTATTACCTATTATGTTTTTTTTTCAGCATGCTTTAATACCTATGCTGAACAAGCATTCACCAACAAATTCATATTTTGTAATGACGAGCATATTTACTTAACAATTTAACATTAAAATAAATCCATGTTACATAACACATTACATCCTAATACCACATGTAGTTCTTAATCAAAACATGCGTAAAGTATCGACTGCGTTTTTTTGTTAATGACCGCGTGAGGTCAGTGACCCGGCCACAGTTCACTTCAACCGTTATCTGAGAGTTATCTTAAGCGCGTGACGTCACCGATCCTAATGTCTAGGGTGATAGGGAATTACTGTTAGATGTAATTCATTATTGTCTGTTAATTGGGTATTTCTTGGCACTAATTAATGGTATGAGTGGGGCCCTGTGTTAACGTACGTTCTTTGTATTAATGATGTAGGATCTCCATCATTAATACAAAGAAGGTCATATTATAATGGAACACTTCATGACGACACAATATAATGTGTTGGTAATGAATCCATACCTACTAATATTATAAATGTTACTCTGTCTGTTCACGCCTAAATCTGTCAAATTTCATAACGATCTGTTCAGTGGGAACAGATCGTTATGAAATTTGACAGATTGGTAGCCTGGGGCCTGTTTTTCTTTTTTTTGTTATCCTATACTGTCTCAGTGCTGGGCAAAGGCCTCCTCCAAATCCTTTCAGGAACTCTTTTCCCACGCTAGGTCGAACCAGCCCTCGCGTCTATTTTATTTGTATTTAAAAATTATAAAATACACGCAGACGAAATCGCGGGCAACAGCTAGTTAATAACTAAACAAAGAGAATGAAATAAACTGAATTAAATTAGCTGGCGAAACTTCAGAAATGTAATGGGTTTAGATAATGTAAATACGGTAAAACAAAAGATTTTCTAAACTCAAACTTCGTGTACTACCTACGAGACTACAGCTGATTACGGGGTCAACGGCCCCAGGTAGTGTAGTTACTTACTAGAAATTATGAGTTTCGAAAATTATTTATTTATAGTGTTTAGATATTCACTCACCACGTCTTTGAAGTTTCGCCAGCAAATTTAATTTAACCTTGAAAAATTTCAACTGCTGCTTGTCGTAGCGTCTAGTCGCCGAGCTGTCGCAGTCGCAGTGTGCGAATGCGAAGTGGTATAGTCACGCGATATGTCGTGAGTTCGAGACAGGATTACGCCCTTCAATCTACTAAAAGACCGACGCGACGTTTACCACTTCGCAGCTCTTTTACAATACCGTAGCTTTGGAAATTAATTCTGAATGCTGTTGTCTTCCTTTGTGATCAATTTGTTGGGTTTAGTGTTTTATGATTACTGGTTATCACGAAATGCCTCATTAAGATTTAAGTCCGTCTCCGTACATTTATGTGCTTCAAGTATTAAATAAATAAATAATAAATCCTATTTCGCTTAGGTTCAAAATACTCCTATAATGACAATCTGCCTTTTCCCAACTATGTTGCGAGAAGCTTCCAGTCTTACCGGATGCAGACTGAATACCAGTATTTTACATGAAGTGACTGCTTATTTGACCTCTACAACCCCAGTTACTGGGGAACACGATACCCCTTGGTAAGACTGATTGTCAGACTTTTGTTGTTACGACTGTCCAAGATTTACGAATGACAGCCCGGACCAATGGCATAACGTTCAAAATACTCATAACCAATAGCTTTAAATATATTTGTCCCTTTTGTTTTATGCGGTGTCACAATAAATTGTAAAATAAATAATACCTATGTTCCCGTTCTTCGAATGAAGTTAAAAGATGAAGCAAAGACCAACATCGGTTTTGATTTGCATAATAAACCTGATCTTGGAAACCGCACCATTTTTCATAGCATTTTGTCTGTGTATTTGTGAAACATTTTTAGAGTCAAAAGCCACTGAAAGCAATAACTTTTATCTTTATTGCATTTCCTTGCAATACTTCGATGACATAACGAGAAGAATATTCCATTTGACATGAACGATTTCAAAGTTTATAAGAAATCGATGAATATTTAATGACATTTGGAGCTAGACATAAGTTTCATGACAATCATGACGAATCAGATGATACTCTATTAAGAAATTCATAAAAAAAACTAACGATGCAAAATTTTGTGCGTGTAGCTCTGACATCGAACTCGCAGTGCAGCCCAAAAATCAATCTGCCTAGCTTTTCCCCAACTAGGTTGGGATCGGCTTCCAGTATTTTACTTGGAGCGACTGCCTATGCGCTGGCAATGCAGCCCATGAGCCAATTATTGTGTAAGGCACGTGATAGTATATTAAGGAATAGTGAAGACATTGACACGGCAGTCTCTCAACTCATTTAAAAGAACGTGGATCATGAAATGAAGCACATAAGTACAAGCCCTTCGTCATCAGCTAAATAAAATGCATCCAGTTGGATGTCGAAATCAATCGGAATTTATCTTGACATCAGCAAAAACCACAAAGTAGGTTCCCTTTACCCACAACAAAACCGCGCCCATCGAAGGGCTTACATAACGCCAACCAAGGTTTCTTTCGTAATGTTTTTACTACGATACGTTTATACTAACTGGCCGTAGTATTTCGTGGACACTCGTAATTTCACGGTGGATGACCACAATGGCTTTAGACACGTAATATTTTTGTGCAGTACGTATAATTCTGTTTACTAGAGCGATCCATTGTTGTCGCCAGACAATGTAGGCGAAATGTGGGGTAGTCGATGGAGTAAGAGAGAGGAGAAGAGCAGTGGTAGCCCAGTGGTAACGGCTGCGGCTGCCGTGTTTTGTTCGTGGGTTCGAACCCAGGCAGGCACTCTATGTAAAAAAAAATTCATCACCACTGCTCTCAAAACGGTAAAGAAAAACATCAGGAGGAAACCGGCATGTCCTAGAACCAAAAGTTCGAATTGTGATATCTACCAACCCGCTGGTCCCGTTTGGTAGATTACAGCCCACTCCCTGTCACTGAGAGGAGACCTGTATCCCAGTAGTGGGAACATTATAGGCTGATTATACTACAATGAAGTAATGTGAGATCTCAGGCAGGATGTGTGTGTTGAGTTAAGGAAACTACGAATTCTGAGTATGTGTCCGGGTGCTGATGACTCGTCACTTTCTATTGGTGTTTGATCTTTGTCTCGAAGGACCAAACTTTTTTTTGGCTTGTGTTTTTATTTGCTGCGTCATATCCAATATCCGAATTTTTGTCAGTGATATTCTGTTAGTGGTTTCTGTGTGTGCCAGTCTTACTTAGGGGTATCGTGTTACCCAAAAGCTGGGTTGTGGAGGTCTGATAGGCAGTCGCTCCGTATAAAGTACCGGTATCCGATTGGACTCGATTGGACTGGAAGCCGACCCCTAACATAATTGGGAAAAGGCTAGGCAGATTGAGTCACTGTTATTATGAGTAACCCATGACGCGATTTAATTTATTTACTTTTTTTTTCAAGTTATAAGTAGTTGCCCTTGACAGCTGTCAGCTAAGAATGACTCTTACTTTTCTTTGAGCGTGAAACTTTACATAATTATCATCTTCATAATTACATTAATAATTAAAACGTAATTGTAATCATTACAACGGTGTGTGAGAAGACCTTCAGCGGGTCTAGGCCGTGACGGCGCTAGCGCACGTCAAGTATAACTGTCCACACTCGATGCACTGTGGGAATTTTATCTAAGACTAAGTAATTATACTTGATACAGTATAATATGCGGTATGCGAACATCTGTGATGCGCCTGCGACGCGCCCTGCATCCGTTGAAAGTTATTCATTTATATTAATTAGTCAAGCATTAGGTTGCTTAGCTTGGGACTTTATTGCGTTGTGTGAAATTTCCAAAGGATATTATTATTATTAATTGAAGGTGTTTTTTGATCCTGAGCTTTTAGCCACCATGTCTGTTTGTTTTAAACCATATTAAAGCAGTATTTCCTGTAGTATATTAGTGTAACCCTACCAAGGCTTACTACTATGTTGGCTACTGTGTTGGCCCATTTGCAATTTTTAGCCTCTGCAGATACACCTATTCCCGTCATATTTATTGGAAATAAGCAATGTTATATACAAGGTTAAATGTAATTCGACGTAAATCCGTCAGGGGCTGAGGGGGGCCAAAATGCCACAAATTGCACCTCCCATTATTGTATGGCTGAGTTTTCGAGATATTAGATTTTTTTGGGTTTTTCGATATAATTACAAATAGAAAAAAAATCTACATTATATTGAATTACAAAAATATAAATTGTAGCTGGCACTTCAATTAAGCTATGAACATAATTAAAAGTACTTAATTCAACAAAATAATTAAAATGAGTTTTGTCCGATCCCGTCGAAACAGGAATTTCATTATTATTAATACTTTTGAGTGGTGTTTCGGACGAATCGTTTTTAGAGGCAAAGTAATGTCAGAAACGTAATTAAATAATACCTATTTCGTTTTGTGGCCATGGATAAATTATAATTTTTAACTTTATTATAAGAAGAAGCTAATTATTTTGAAATCTTAACTATGCAAGTGCAAAGAGAGGGAGAGCATTTTCATTCACAAAAACTCGTGAAACAATTGAAATTGATGACCACATTTCTAGCACCACTTCGGATTTGGAAAATCACAAAATTTCGCCGAGAACTTTGTGTTGAACTTTTAGTATTTTGAGGGAACTTTTTCGCTAAGAACTAATTTCCAGGTCATAGAAAAACACATGAGACGTAAGATTTCTAGTTGGTATAGGGATATGATTGTTTTTTTTTTTTTTGTGAAAATAGTTGGATTATTGTTTCGATCCTATTGAACAGACTGTTTTAATATACTAAATAAAATAAAAAGTTTAGTATATTTTTTTTTGTTATTGGATCCTCCTTTTAGGCAGATAGTGATAGCCTGCGTTAGGAGAGTCCGCTCTTCCATATCTTCTATAATATAAAAATGAATCGCTAAATGTGTTGCTAAGCGCAAATCTCGAGAGCAGCTGAACCGATTTCGCTAATTCTTTTTTTGTTGTGTTCGGTATTGTCAGGACAAGGTTTTTAAGAAAGAAAAAAAAATTGCACCCAGCGAAGCTGGGGCGGGCCGCTAGTTATATATAAACATAAGAAGAGATTATTTTGATATCGTAATTAGTTAGTTATTGATTTTTGACGCTATTGTTAATTATTTTCGGTATTTTAGTAAAGTGATTGTTAATAGGTAATTGATATACAAAACGATTATAGTAATTGACATGTTCTACACGTTTCAATTGCTGATTATTGTTAACATATTATAACTCTTATTGTACGCTTTTTAATTGATTTATAATATGACTGATTATTGTGATTTATCATGTTTACTGTTGATTGTTGTAATTGTATATTCAACTATTTTTTTTTAAACAATTAATAAAATTCCTGTTTCGACCGGATCGGACGCCCTATGTTGGGATCGGCGTCCAGTCTAACCGGATACAGCTGAATACCAGTATTTTACATGGAGCGGCTGCCTATCTGACCTCCACAATTCAGTTACAGGGTTATACGATACTCGGATACTCCTTGGTAAGACTGGTTGTCAGATTTTCGGGCTTCTGACTGCCCGTAATAATTATAATACTAATCAACATCAACATCCAGTACTAAAATCGCAGGCCGCAAATTATTATTCGTATATTTTCCGTCCCGCTGACTCAGACAATTATATTCGACCTTGTTTGGACCTCGCAGTAATTAATAACCCATAGTTTTTGCCCTCAAAGTGGAACAGATTACATAAGTAAGCTGTCTGTGGACTGTGGCTTGTGCCGTGTTGATTTTTTTTTAGTCTAAATTCGGAATGTCGCATCTGGGCGTTATTTTAAAGTGGCCAGGTGGTTTGAAATTGTTAGAATGTTTTTCGAGTAAGTACTTAACTTCTGTTTGGGAGGGCAATATTATTGTATTCTTTGCTTTTATTTCCTTTCTAATTGCCGAATAAATGGTTTAGAAAGGGCCCGGTAAATGGTGGGCATGCTCTGTCGCGCTTTTTATTTTAACATTTTGCGCGAAAATCAAACTTTCTTAAGTTTTTTATATGATTCACGGCCGTAACAAACAATTATAATGATGAGGCCTATGTCCAGCAGTGGACTGCTATAGGCTGATGATGATGATGAATCATAAAAATCATCAACACATTTTACAACTCTCTAATCAAGACATTTGAGGCCAATTTTATGGAGTTGTATTGCTGATTCTAATATTTTTTTGTTACGCGAATCAGTTTTTCATCAACACTCAACCAGGCACTGACCTGCAAATTGTAAAAGAGGTAGGTAAGTAAATTTGAATTTCGTGGGGTACCCTGACGAGTGATGCTTTCGCCTTAACTTTTTATTTGCCGTTGCAAAGCATTCTAATCAAGGACAATTCAGCTGCGTCTAATGACAGCAAAGAGGTCAAAAGCAAAAACTTGTACCTTCCCTCAATTAACGAGGTGTTTAATTATAATCATCTCACAATTAGTCACGTCACGACACAGTTGGCCACACGCCATCATTGTTGGTGTTCACTTACCTTGCAACATGATACATGGTGTTGTGTTGACAGTTATCGGATCTAATGACGGACAGCCCTGTATATCCAGTATATCGTACAATGGGTGCCATCGTCATGTAACTGCGCAGTTTGAAGCTAACTGAATGTAGGCGCGGAGCAAATATGATTAGTAATTATGGAAAAATAAAACCTAATTAACATAACTTGTGTTATTGCAATGTAGGGCATAATGCACTTGATATCCTGTCCAACTTGATGTACTGAATACTGATGCAAAAATGAAATGAAATGAATGAAGAAGGGACTTTTCTTAGCGGTGGATCCATAATAGTGTTACGAGCTTGGGGTTAATTGTGGCCCGCAACAATAGTTTGAAATTAAAAAGGCACTGAAATAACAATATTTAGAATATTTGGGGCTTCTTTTTAACTTGTGTGTGTCGTTTTAACTCTTTTGAGGCTCCATAAAATGATTTAATATTCTGTTGTCAAATAAACTTGGGAGATTCTGCTGACATATTCGTTTTGAAATGACTTCTCTTAGCATCGAATGTACAAGAATCTCCCGGGCCCCCAACTCATGGTACTAGAAGGAATAGTGAGGTTTTAGTCGGTAGGAGTCCGGCATAACCCCCGTTCTTCCCAGACGGAGAGTATCCATGAGGATTTCCCATGTAAAAAAAATGTGGTGGGGGAGTAGTTTATTAATAGACACCCAGTGGAAGTATTATCACACTAATATTATAAAGGCGAAAGTTTGCGAGTGTGTGTGTGTGTGTGAGTGTGTGTTTATAATGTTTGTTACTTCTTCACGCACAAACGGCTTGAGCAATTTAAAAAAAAAATGTATGGAGGTAGCTGACACCCTGGATTAACATATAGGCTACTTTTTATTTCGATATTTCCACGGGATCGACACTTACGCGGGTGAAACCGCGAGACGCAGCTAGTCTTTTATGATATTACGCATTCTAGCCCTTTAAGGGTCAGTATTATTCAGTAAACGACCTCCAAATGATAGAACCATGATTTTAAAATGCTAATTATGCATAATTTCACCATTACACCTCCATATTGGCACCAACATGGAAGCATTGCTGTAATTACATTATGTGACCTCATTAGAACGTTAAATGGCTATCGTTAGTTCCGACCAGCGCAAGCGCATCCTTCCGATGTATTTAACGGACGTTTCGGAGCGGAAGCGACAAACATGGAGTTATTACAACATTATTTGAAGCATACACTATATGGTTATTAATTAGATTTTACAACGTACGTAACGTACTTAGTGGCTTTGGTTTTACGGAAAAAGGATGAAAAAGTTTATAACGTACAGTTAAGAAAACTACGGTTGGGTTTATTTAGCTGTTGCGCGTGATTTCAAACGCTTCTTAATAATTTTTCTACCTGGAAAATAAATCCATATATAATTCGGATAATTATAGTTACCACCCTAAAAAAAAAAAAAAATGTGTTTGCTTTTAATCATAAATAATTCAGGACCTTACAGCTAAAGTTTCATATTTATATTAGTATGACTAGCTTCCGCACGCGACTTCACGCGGGTGAAGGACACATTATTTCCTTCCCCAAGGCTCAGAGTATCCCCATACCAACTTTAAACAAAGTTGATCCAGCCGTTTCGCAGATTAGACGGAACCAACAAGACAAATATTTAAAAAAAAATAGTTTTTATTAAAGTACCGCATATACTTTCATATTATTATGCATTTACTAAAAAGCTGCTATTTTGACATTACAAACAGACACATAAATTTTATTTATTTCTATTTAAGGCCACTAAATGACTTAAAGCGCGGTCACTATCGGACTGCATAGAAAAGAAAGAGAAGCGCGATGACACAACGCTGGTAATTTATTGCAAAATATGAAACAATCACCTATTTACAAACTACTTAATAATAAATAATCCATCACTGAATGCAGTTTGGCATTAGCAACTTAATGGTATATTTTTAATTACTGCTTTTAGAGAAATTTCAGAGGTGTATTTGAAGATTTTATTGATGCATTAATGTACGTTTAATTGTGATTTGAGTTCCATCACTGTTTTAAAATAAGACTTGAAAATAATTGACTATTTTTTTTGGTCATAATGATTTACGGTTTAAGAGATACACTGCTTTAAAAACCAACTTTTTGACCATTTTCAAGGAACCTCCGCCTTAAGTATAGATATGAAGATTTAACATCGTGTTGTCACTAAGCAAACAAAAACCCTTTTAGAACGGAACCCCATAAAACGAGTTACTTTCTACTTCAAAAATGAAATAAGATTTCCTTTTCGTAATAATGTCTGGCAGGGCTTTTAGCATGGTAGCAGTCATCCTTCACGTTTTGCGATTTTGCAAACTCATTCACTCTGATGAGGTTGTCGGTTTTATTTTGCTTTATTTTACATTTTGCACTTTGGTGGTAGGTATGTACGATGAATTTTTCTTCCTCTTTCCCATTTGGTAAATCGTGTGGGATGAACGAAAATCACAGCGATCTGAATACCGATTCCCGTATTCAAAAACGTTCAAAATCTAGTCGCAACCTCATCTCAGCTCTTTTTGACAGATTGAGTTCCTAAAAATACGGGAATTGCTCCTAAAATTGCAGAAGATAACAGGCGGTGTAACTCCAGCTGCATAGATCAATGAGACAATCTTCAGAGTCTATTCTGTTAAGCAGTAACTATCACGAATTATGGATTTACTTATTTAGCTCAGTATCATTAGCTTTTTTAGGCTTTTCATCAGTTTTTTACTAGTCACAATGTTTAGGCAAACCTTGGTTTGGCAAATTGGCGCAATTTGGAAGACGTTAATTATAAGTTATATAGTTTTTGGGATGCATGAAGAAGCCTTCTCGTGTAGCGCAGTTTGTTCCGGTTACTCAACTGAACGCTCACGCTCGGTGGATCCTGGACAGTCACACCCAACACCTTATTTGACTGGCCAATTCTTCCCTTGCCTTGGTGGTAGGGACAACGCACGCCTGGTTTGCGACCACCCTCTTACTGGAGTCCGGCGTCAAGCAGCCTGCTGTGTTTCGTCGATGCGTGGGAGTTCCAGTGCCTTAGGCATCTTCTGGGCACGCTCGTTCCATCATAGACCTCATCCATCGCTTTCCATCAGGCGTGATCGAGGTCAAGAGCGGGGCCACCATTCAGCAATAAACAAAAATAACCAACAGCAGCGTCTAGCAATGGGGTTAATTTAGTTTTTTCTCCCTAGTAATTAGAAAGTACGTCTGTCTATGAGACTGCAATTTTCTTTTAAACTACACAACAGATTTTGATGCGGTTTTTAGTGCTCTATGGGCGATGAGCAACTTTTGTCTCAGCAACTAATTTGTCTCTCACATCAAGTCTATGGGTTTGTATGAAGTGCTGTCTTTGTCGCGTCGCTACATGCGCGCAGTTTCATACAACTTGATGTGAGAGACAAATTAGTTGCTGGTTGCTGAGACAAAAGTTGCTCGTGGGCGCCCCTCTCTTAGAGAATTTATTCAAGAAGGCTTATTTCTATAATACATTAATATTAAAGTAACATTTATTTAAGAAATCCCGACGTTTAGTCAATTCGTAAAAACTGTGCGAAGTAGGAGCGGGTCGCAGTTACCTTATAAAACGTAACACAAAAGTCCCCGAGCGAATACATCGGAAAATACGTAATGTTAGGGAAAAATCAACCCAGTCATTACTTCTGTGGTACCTATTTGAAACGATGACATAAATACTATGAATTAATAGTACCTATGTTAAATACGAATGTTACATACAAGGAGAACCAGACAGACACGTTTATTGCGGCACACCGAACATATTAACACTATAAATCTTCAAGTTATTACTTAACTCATAATATCTTGAAATTATACATAAGTAATTAAGTATGGAAACCAGATGTGAGTGGCCATTATAGTTTCATCTCAACGTTGCGCTGGCTCAACAGTTGGGACATCAAATGCGCCAATCTGCCTCAAGCCTTCAAACTTCTTAGTAATGGGGATTTTTCTTCGGCATTGGCCTGCAAAAAGCAGTTCCAATATTCCAAGGCATGCAATTACCAAGCAATTTGCCTGTCAATGTCTTGTAAAACAGTTAAAAAGCTATAACATCGAACAGGACGAGTGCTACTAAATCATAACAACTGCTTCAAAAGATTTATTGAAACATTAATCGGGGATAGCGACAGCTATAAACGAGCGATTATAAAAAGCAGTAAAAACATGTTCTCGATGTCTTGCCGGATCGATTTGTTGCAGCGAATCGAATGTACCTACCGATTGGTTCTGACAGGGATCGCTCGATGCGTGTCGCATTCGACTGTAGTGTATTTCATATCATTACGGCGCCCACATACCGTAGTTTGTCGCTGTTACTTTTATAGCGTCTGTGATTTGCATGTCTGAGTCAGCTGCGAGTACTTTGAGCTTGGACAGTCGTCAGTCAGGTGATTTTTTCGAAGTTTGACGACAGAAAAAAGGAAGGACTTGAATTGTTCACCGTCATAAAATTTTCCCTTCTACGTAGGTTGAAGCGTGTCATTATACATATTTCGTCTCACTACAGAGTAACCCAACATCATGACAATCCTTAGGTTGACCATTACAATTTTCCAGGTTTTTTTTATGATGTGGTTTATCGTGTCATTCAATACATGTTACTTCCTCCTAGTTTTTTAACCGACGAAAAAGGAGGAGGACTCAAGACGTATTTAATTATTATTTATTCGAATCAAAAATCTCATGACGATAATTTATTTGCCAGCATTCAACCACTAAAACTCGGATAAAAACGCGCATGCAATGAGGAAGTACAGCTTTCGTGATCGTTGTTAAAGGAAGTATAATTATGAAATCCTGAATTATTTACTGCATAACCTTGGCAATGCTTTATTTTTAGTTAATGTGTATACTTTAGCTCATTTAGTACCTATTTACGAGCAAGCGCAACACTGTATTTACACTGTATCAATGAAGTTCAAACATACAGTGCGAGAAACGATTTCAATGGGAGGCAGTTATTCTGTTTCGAATAGTTTTCATGGCTAAAATTTATGTAGTTACGAACTTATCCTGTTTTTCTGAGTTTATTACATTGGACGCTATCCCATTGTGGTTATGGGGTATGTTATGACGATTAATAAAGTAAATTCTTACTCAAAACCACAATTGTAAACAATCCCTCTTATCTTACACATTTTTGATGAAGCCCTTTACAATCATTCAGTTATTGTCTTTTAGGCATGACCTTAAACATTGCGATTTCAGTTAAACTGCTTGAGAAATACATTTAATATATTTTTCAGGATCAACACATGCATATTTGTAAAGAGTTTTGTGATTGAATGAATATGTAACAAAGAGGTGTTGCTTTCATTCAATAATCAACATTTACACAAGTGATGAGCAGTAGATAGCCTCTTCATTATTCCCTAAAACGACTGGAACTAAAAGATCTTCACTCACTTTCAATCTTACCAAAGGCACGTATTATCTAATCCCCATTCCACCTAATGTCTGTTATTTGTACCAAACCTGGTGAAGGCGCCGAGGCACCCCATAGTCGTAGGAATGCAGGCGACTCATGCGTCGCACGAGTGATTAATAGAAAACCTGTATGACAAGCCGCGAGACGGGATAGGCAACTTACCACGCTTTTAGAAATACGCCGCTTATCATACACCTGACGTAATTGCATTGGGTAGAGGAATCGACTTATAATCAGTAAGACAGCAGAAGACCAATTCCCGTAATTAAAAACGTTCAAAATCTAGTCGCAATCTCATCTCAGCGACAATCAATGTCAAAAAAATTTGACAGATTGGGACTGAGATCAGACTGTGAACGTTCGAATCTTAAAATTACGAGAATTGCCCCTCAGATAACTGGCTGATTTTCAGTATCAATAATATTATTATACTGCGAGATACCGAGATCACTGTTGGGGTTTATCGAGAAGCATGTGACAATAAAAGTGTTGAATATGAATGGTTATAACAGCCAGACCAAAGAAGGCTAAAAAATAAGTTAACACTGAGGTAATGGCTGATAGAGATGGTTTGGAAAAAATATATAAATGCGTACTTATATTAAATTTCGTGTCTGTACCGTTGACTGTTAAGGAACTCCTTAACAGTCAACGGTACAGACACGAAACAAGGAACTCCTTGTTCTGGCGCCAATCCTAGATGTAGATTCAATTCATGCATCATAAAAATGTATTGTCTTCGAAACATAACCAACATGTATAATTTCAACTTTGTAGGATAAGAGGAACTGGTTTTAATTCAGCTTGCAAGATTTGACTAATGCATACTAACTAACTATTACTAACCGGCATGCCCTATAACACGGATGGCGAACTTCTGTACATCTACGTGCCATTTTTTCCAAATAGGTATATATTTCCAACAATATATTATTGTGCCAACAAACAATCTTGGTTTAGGGATACTGGAAAAAACTATATATACTCTAGCATTATTATTATTAATCTCTCTGGATATTTTTCGGGCCCCCAGGGTCCCGACCTTTGGAAAGTTAAATAAAGGCTTGTAAAAAGACGAGCTACTCCGATTTGAAATGAGGAGCATTTTGAGATTTCTAAAAACTAATTAACTAACTATTTGAAATGATGCAAACAACAACCTCAGAACATTCAAACTGAGGATTTCATGCCATATTAAAGAGGGCAGTAGAGGTTAAATCGGAGAAAGCGTTTCATACAAATATCATCTTTCAATGCAACACTTCCGAAGTACATTTCAATACCGATATAGATTTCCTAGCCAGATAACGCAAAAACGCAGACTCTTCGGCCTCCTCAATGATCACCTTCGAGACAAATATGGCAACTTCCGTTTGCATCACATGATATGCCACTTAGCTAACGAGATGTGTATTTAATTAAGGATAATCGTCATACAATGCATGCATAATATAATCGTTTATAAACTAACCCAACGTCGCATGACTATACAAAGACTGGAGATATAATAAAAATGGCTAACAATGTTATGCAAAGAGATGCAGTAGCTTGTTTTGTTTATTAAATACTAGCTGAGCCACGCGGTTTCACCCGCATAAGTCTCGATCCCGTGGGAATATCGGGAAAAAAGTATGCTATTTAGTAATCCAGGTAATGTTCTACCCATGGGACAATTTTGATCCAAATCCGCAGCCGTTTCAGCGTGAAAGCGTTACAAACAAATATACAAAAATCTAATATTTTCTCTTCATAATATTAGTTTAGATAGTTTAGACAACACTGGGATTTAAAATGCAAACAGTTTCTGATACGGTGAGATAGTAACATTATCATATTTTTTCGGAGCTAGCAGGTAATGTCAAAGTGGTGAAGGACAAAACAAAAGCAACTTGGTGTTCTATTCTATTCTATTTTTCTTTATGGCAATGGTGCCGATGTGGATAACTGTGATGACAAATGTCTTTCATTTTGACAGTACAACCACGGTAATATTATCTATAGTCGGACTTTTAATTAGCTGCAGTAAAAATGACAGCTTATGTGTTACATAAATGACTGAAATTGGCGTCTTTTTGTTTCTTCGCGGCCTTCAACCAAATCTTGTTTTTCTAGTATGGAATAGTGTAACAAATGAAACTTATTTGACATGCATATCTCTGAACGCAGTCCGAAATGAGTTACTAAGAAGTGTTATTTTACTGCAGCCAATTAAAAGTCGGAATACAGTACAACATTTAATTATTTACGTTGTAGTGCAGACCAATTTTTCGAACATTATTGTGAGTGAAAGTGAGTATGCAATAAGGGTGCTGAATCATTTTGAAAGATATTGCTAATCCGTTGCTTCATATGTTCCAAAAATTTAGCAATTACCCCGCGCTGGTTTGGGTGGGTACAAATTAATTCATAGATATTGGATGACTTGGAGGACTCATCCCTTTATCTTGTAGGTTCCAAGGTAATTGAATATTTTTTTCGGGGATTCGCCAAGCTTCTTCATCACAACGCCTTTTTTAGGGAGAAAGTGTAGATTTTATCTTCAGGAGTTGTAGTAATTTCGTTTGGTGAGCATTTCCCAAAACGAGTACTCAACGTAGGTCTTAATATTTTTAGTAAAACGCCAATATTAAATAGTAGATCAGATTTGGCAGATTGACAGAGTGACGGGCTATTGAATGAAGTAAGTAAGTAGTTCTTTACTTTCTTATGTACTGTTATTTATTTGTAACTCGTTACCCAATCCAGTACGCCTATTTAATTAAACTTTTTAAGTGCTAATAAAAATCCGATTCAATCAACTCAGGCGCACAATTTACGATGTCGGTTGCTTGAAGAAAGTAAGTACCTACGTAAGTACGTACGTATTGGATAACATCTACAAAATCATGTGCGTGTTATGTTCTAAGTAATTTAATGTGTGTGGTTCGTGGTTCGGATACCATCAACAACATTTATTAGCATGTGTTGGTTCTCTCTCGACTTTAGATAAACTTAAATTGTTGTTGAGTTTTTCTACAGTGTTCTAATTGAAGTTTAGAATAATAATTTAATTTCTGATTGCCTGTGATGATTTTAAACACTTAGGACTGATTTATTAATTAGCCCTAAAACAAATAAAATTAAATACTTTTTACATGAACAACTATTTTTCTCTTGACTGTACTTACCTGTCAAAAAGAGTAAGGGGATCAGACCTAGTCATAAGTGGATAAGACAGAAATTAAAACATAAGAATAACTAGCAGGGGATCCGACCGGAATAAATCATACAGATTACGTCTGGCGCTAAGAGGCACAACCCAGAATAGAGCTATCTACATACACGACATCGTATTATCAATCCCTAAACTATTGAACCCCTAAAACC
The DNA here is from genome assembly GCA_963669345.1 of Gortyna flavago. NCBI lineage: Eukaryota > Metazoa > Arthropoda > Insecta > Lepidoptera > Noctuidae > Gortyna > Gortyna flavago. Next base: position 2,823,123 of record OY770139.1, read on the forward strand.
GCTGATAAATTCAGTCTGTAAAAACGGGAACACAGAACCATAGTACCTAGTAGTAGCAGCCCAGTGATAACGGCCCCGACTTACGAGTTGTAGGTCGTGGGCCAGGCAGGTACTTTACTTAGTGTACATAATTTCATCAGCACTGCTCTAAAACACGGCGAAGGAAAACATCGTGAGGAAACCGGCATGTCCTAGAACCAAAAATTCGAAGACATGTGGCATCTACCAACCTGCACTGGGCCCGCGTGGTAGATTACAGCTCACTTCCTCTTGAAGAGAACAGGCCTGTGTCCCAGCAGTGGAAACATTATACGGTGATTATGCTTATGCCTATAGACTTGAGTGATACCGGTTTCGTCTGGTGCTTAAAGCAAAAGAAATAGAGCTGCCGGTCTATTCCGTAAAAATCCCACCGTGAAAATTTAAGTGAAGTGAGCTGTCATTCCACCTGATACAAGGGGATTGACACTCTTGATATCTCACTTCACCTAGGTTTTCACGGTGAGACTTATACAGAATACCTCGGAAGGTCTACATTCTCTACATAGACGATTATCTCCTTTTATCAATTGCCAAACTATTGAACCCTCAAAATCGCTGACAAATTATTTAGCCTATCAAAACGGGAAAGGCCCATCTGAGTAAAATATTCTAAATATCAACTCCACGGTCTGCCACACATCACCCTGACGAGTTAATGACTCGTTGATTGCTGATTCCAAGGCCTCGCACTGACCCTATTTCAAAACGACCAGTCCGGATGATTCACGGACGTCATTTACTGGTTAAAAAGTCGACCGAATGACCTTGCCGTAATGAAGAGTTCCTGTTTTTGTAGCAGAAGGAATCGCCAACCTTTGTTTACTTTTGTTGATTTGACTTGAAAATGTTCAAAGTCGGATTGATAAATAAAATTCGGCTTGGGGTCACCGGGTTCAATTTCAGTTGGAATAATTTACGTATTTAAATAATGTGTACGCTTGGGATTGGGAAGTTTGGGTTGCGTGCTTGCGTGTTCCCAATGTTAAATGTTAAATCTTTAATCATAGGGATTGTTTATATTCTTAGCATTTTTACAGCACATAAATCTAGTCAGCACCCTAGTTGCGTATCACAATCTGAATCATTTTGAACGATAATGCTAATCCATTGCTTCATATGTTCGAAAAAAATTGTCAGCTCAACAACGTAAATAACGCAAAGAATGTTGTTGAACTTTCAAAATGAAAGCCATTGCTACTGTTAGTGAGTTACGCAATTACCCCGCAGGTCCTTTTGTTAAAAGAAATGCTACGCGAGAACTAATAACTGTGTAATATTGACTATTATGTGTCAACGTCTGGTGCTTTACTCAGATTCAGACAGATGATAAAATATGTTTTATGATTCAACAATTCCTCGTACCGAGAGGATCACTAATTTATTCATTATCAACCATTTAAAACAATTCGGATCCTAGAACAAGATCATGTATTATTCCCATGATTCATTGTCTGTTAGATAAAGTTGTTCACATTTGATAGAGGTTCTCGCAACTGTGGCAAGTATCACGTGTCTTCAATGAATTTAGCCTAATTTCGCTCTGTTTGGAACAGCCGCTTTTAAGCAGGGTTGAAAGTTTAGACCACGTATGGGACATCGAAATAGTCTCTCAAAACGATGAAGGAAAAACATCGTGATGAAAGCGAAATGTCCTAGAACAAAAAATACGAAGACGTGTGAAATCTACCAACCCGGTACTGGGCCGTACGTGGCACGAACGTGGGCTGATTATGATGGGATATCAAGCAAGATGGACCGACCATCTAGTGATCGAGATTGCGGGAATCCATTGGATGCGGACAACCCAGGACCATTCAGGTCATTGTGGCGATATTTAAATGAGTGTCTTTCCGCTGAGATAAATGGTATTATTTCAATAAATTGATTCCAAACACTTTTACACGTCAAAATTAAATCATGTTTTAAATCTAGATGTGTTCGGTGTTTCCTAACTGACTTCTCGAAAGGCCGAAACAATATCAGAGCTCAGTCTCTTTTAAAGTCCAGACATAATCTTGGTCAGGCGATATGAGGACCATGCAGAATAATGTCTGATATGGTCTTTTAAGGAAAGAAGCATACATACAGATTTGAGTTGACCTTTCTAGTCAGTGCACGCATTTGTCAGATATCGTGTAGACACTCGGTTCTCAACTCAGAGAGGGTTTGTGTAAGTGATGCCTAGAAAATCACCTAATACTGCTAACGGGCTCTTGCTACGTTCATGACGCTCACATGATATCGGAAGAAATGATGCGAGTGGCAACTATTTTTAGTTTTTTTCAGCCATGACAGTTAATTTTAGGGAGTCTAAAAATACCAACAACAATATCATGCACAAAGTAGCCATGAACAAATTACGCGCGGTGGCAGCAGGAGTGTGGGCACAATCGCCTCGTGTCGCTGATAGTACAGAAATAGCCAGCCATCAATGGGGGCTCTGTGCGCGATAACGACGCGGGCGCAGCCCCCGACCCGTCGCGTCGCCGCGACGTATACTCGCACGCACATTATGTGTGAGGAAGATGATTTGTTGTGAGATGAAATTACTTATGTAAGATTTGATTAAGCTTTTTGAATTTATAGGGAGATGGGGTTTCCGAATTCTACCCATACATTTAGCATGTTTGGCTCTCCTAAGCTTTTCAAATGATCGAAACAACTAAACAATAAATACCTGTCTCTTTTGGGAAACCACCATCATACATTAACAATAAGTTATCAAGTACGGACAGGAATGGGTAATACCTATTTTATTAAAATAGCTTTAACAAATGCTATCTGGAACATATTGTTTTATCTGCTTTGCAAAGGAAGTGGGGTTTTTTGTCCACGGGTTTGTCACACTCCTCGTAACATTGAACCAATTTAATAACCTATATTTTTATATAAGTACCTAGGTATTTATACATATACAATTTAAAATTTTGTGATAAGTAATCTTTTGTGTTAATTAAAAATAATTGCATTCAGCATAAATATTTTTTTTTAATAATTCCTTAAATAAAAAATGTACTTGTACATACTGTTAGTGTAAAAATTACTAAAGCCACGATCCATTCATTGGTTTTGAAGTTAGGTAACTGCTTTCAACAATTTGATTGACAGGTACACAAATAATTGGTTGATTGATGTCATGTTTAAAACTGAGGAAAATTGCGGAACTAGCATTGAACCAGTTTAATGAGATCTTAATCAAATTACTTAATAAGTTTACTACCAGTGAATTGGGTAATTATATTATATGATTTTTATAGCTGCTACCTACTACCTAACTAGCTCTGCTATCTAACTAACCTATTTTGTTATAAAAAAGTTCACAGCAATATACAAAAGCCCTATTTGATCATCATCAAATTATAGCTGATAATTTACTACCAAATGATAACAATACTTAGCTCATTGATCAAGTACCAGGAACTGTCTGACCAACAATAACAAACAGCACCTAGAAACATGACAAACACATAGATAAAACAGGAAATGAAACATTTCGTTAGTCTTATCACAAAGACACTTGTGCAAGGAACTTACTGCATGCAACAGATAGTGGCTGGATGATATGTTTTGAAATAGGAAAGCTGATAATGCAGCTGCATAGACAATGCAGTTGTATAGTTGTTACTCTTTTGAATGGAAATTTGTTATCATCTTTGTTTTCGGAACACAGTTACAGAATGATACTGTTATCATTAGGCACTCACTTGCTTGAAATTCATTAGTTATAGTTTAAATCACCTATATCACCATAATTGTATGGCTAGCTGGGTAGTTGCAAATATGTGAGGGTCCTTCATTCTGATTTTTTTTTGGTTTTTTATTTTTATGTTCCTATGAGTGTTTAGTTTAGTTTGTGATATTCCTGTGCTAGTCTGAATAAATACTTTTTCGCTCTTTCTTTCTTCTTCTACACTAAGTAATATTATATTTTACAAGGAAGCTAATTTACAGTTTACAATAGTCCAAATGTTTGTTGAACCCCTTCAAATGGCTTTCTAAAACACATCCATGTATGTTCGAGTATAATATAAAGTTTAGGAGCTAGATTTATTTAAATAGACTGTCAAAAACATGGTGATACTCCTTGCTCTCAGTCAGGTTGCATGGGGCATACATTAATATTTTATATTTATATTTTTTTTATTTCAACAGCTTATATTTAAATTACATGAGTTTTGAATGTTCACCACACTATCAACAAACAGTTCAGTGCAGTTGCGGCAAAGTAGCGAACTTACAATTATAGGGTGTTGAATAAAGAACCTCCTTTTTTTTAGAAGTATGTTAACAAAATCAAGTAAAATTTTGATTAAAGAAACGAAAATAAACAAAATTTTATGTTAGTCAATTTCGTTGACAAAAAGAGTCACACACTTTTTCCGAGCAAAAGTGAGTGATGAGGACATCTGAAGAATCGAATCAATCTTGTCAAGAATATTGCTTTTAATAAAATATAGTGTATGTTCAAATAAACTATAACTTACCACCATTCACACAATATGATATAATAAATTATATTCATTACGATTTTTGAGATATTGTCTCTCGAATGGGAGCATGGGGTGGGCCCATTTTTTGCACACAAGTGTAATTTATTTTTCATTGTTTGCCATCACTTTGTAAATGTCCAAGTTGTAATCTGTGGAAAATGTAGTGGGCAGTATATTTGTTAATTTTATTGTTAAGTTATTTCTGTTTATTTTCAACATGATACTGTTTGAAAAAGAAAATACTGCCATTCAGCTTTAACTGCTAACCTCCTGACCTGATTAATGTAATGTAAATAATGTACTTAAATTGTAAATTTATGTTAGAACTGCATTTAATTGTTAATTGTAAATTACTTTTGCATACCATTAAAAAGGTGAGACATGTAGCACTATGCAATGTTATGAACACCTTTGTAAACACCATGTTTCTGGCAAATCTATTCTATTCTGAATATCATGCTGCTGATGATGATGACTTTATGAAACATTTAAGAACTCTTACAAATAAGTAGTTCTGATGATGAGCTAAGACTAGACATTTTTATGTTATTGAAACTGAGTCCATAAATCCCATAACATTATGGCAGAATGTTATTGTGTGGTAATAATTCTCATGACATCTTTGGATGAATTGCATGTGGGTAGGAGTGTGTGACTATGTCATTCCAAAACAAAGGCACAGTCGGTTAGTCTCGTTGTTTACTTTTCTACATTATGTTTTTAATATTATGTACTTAGCAGTTGTTAACTTCTTATTTGTCACAACCTTAATTCATGTTTTTTTTTTTAATATAAAAGAGTATCCCGAGGCCTTTGCCCAGCAGTGGGAAATTAACGGCTAATTAAAAAAAAATATGGACACTGCACACTTATTCATTGAGTTTGTGATTATTTCAGTTTTGTTTTTTGAAACTTTAAAAAAATATAATTTACCTTACCTTATGACAATGGTATTATGGTACACTAGTTACCAAACTAGTGTACACCACACACACACCAGTATCCAATAGTGGATACACCAGTATTCAATAGCTAAATAAAGATACGATAGATAACTCCATTGGACAGTAATATTAATACTGCAGGAAAACAACAAAGACAGGAAACTGTACAAGCTACAGTTAACACTGTCAGTCTGTGTTTAGTTTTATGATAAATAACTTTAACAGCTACCAAGAATCACATGCAAATGCTCTCGACTGTTCCTCTCAGTCACGAAAACACATTTCGGAAACAAAAACAAATAAGAATCCCGTAAATTTACCGCAGTGTGGTTTAGGCCCACCCTTGCGACACATGGGCCAGTTATTAGCCTAGGATGCGCTTTTTTACCAAATTAGAAGTTCGTTAGATAATATTTCCACGAATATTTACTACCATCAGGCTGTTTACAACATATTGTTTAAATATTGACGCGAGCGCCGCAGTCGCGTTATAAAAGTAACGTCTGCCGTTCACACAGTAAACAATGTTATGTTTGTAAACATAATGCCGGCAAAATTCGGTGCCAACACTCACCAAAACTTTGACGAATCTGTTCTCCAACTCGTCCCGGTCCGGCATCGGGGGTTTCGTCCGGTTCCTCGTCGACGGCTGCCGTACATGGTGACTCTTGGCCGACGCCACCGGCCCGTCCAACATTGTCTGCTCCCTTGAAGTTATCAAACCCATTTTACACTGAACACACAATCACTCAACGCGCATCACTCATAACATTTTTAAACAGCATCATGTCATTTTTTTAATCACAGACAATAGCACAAAAACACGATGAGTAATAAATCAACAGGTCACATCACACGCTCGCGGCGAGGCTCAAAACTAGTTCGTCGGCAACTGCGGCGGGCAACAACAAAGCAAGCGAACGCGAAGGACGAAGGCCGAACCAAATGCAAACGTATGAATTGTCAATGACGTGAAGTTAGCAAGAAGCGACTGATAAGCACGCGTCCAATCAGAATCATAGCGTGTTCAAAAACTATAATTTTGTAAACAGCGTCTTGAACGGTGCTATTGTTATGAAAAACTATAACGTAAATTACATACTAAGTATGTACTTAAAAAATAGATGTAACATTACGGGTAATACAAATTAAAAAAAAATACCAATGCAATGCATGTATCCGTATCAATTACAATTTTAATATCAAATACCTGTTTTTATTGTTTGGATTTTCTATGGTTTCAATCGTACCTGTCAGAATTGACAGACTATTTTTAAGAAAAAGTTGGTTTGGAACCTGTTACTTTTGGCCGTACTTTGAAACAGTTAAAAAAATTATGCACATCAATACACACAAAATCAAATTATGTTAAATTAAAAGAGCTAGTAATTTTTATAACGCTGTGTCGCTCTGTCGCTATTAAATCCCGATTCACGAACAATCTCCTAAATGACCACTGACTAATAAACAACTTGTTTAAAGCGCGCCATCTATTGGTATAAACTTAGAGTTATCCACGTGATTTTTGTGTTGAGGAATCAGCAGAGTTCAAGTAATCAAGTTTACAAGCAATGAATTAGCATAAACAGATGACTCGTAATAATTGATGTATGCTTTCTAGGATATGATAGTGTGACCAAGGCGAGAATTCATAAGATTCGAGAAAATCCCATTTTTATGTAAAATTTCCCACAATTCGTCACTAAATATCGCTTTTCTCTAAACTCTCAAATTGAATAGCTTTTATAATGTATTCCCTTGGAAACTTTAATAAACCTTTCGATTTAAGTTAAAGGAAGAAATTTGTTAATCACTGGCTTCTGCCCGCGACTTCGTTCGCGTGGAAGTCGTAAGACACCACAATTTATTAAAATAACAGCCAAATTTTTATAAAACTCTCTTGTATACCTACTACGTTTATAGTTTTAGTCTCCGCAGCCAAAATATGAAGAGAGTCAGTAGTCCTGACTCTGGACAGGTGACAGAATCATAAAACAATTAATATCACGCAATTCATCTGTTTGACAGTTTCAGTTTTCCTATATATCCCTGAAGGGTTAGGCAGAGGTGTACCCTCCGTGGGTGTACCTATAGCATTTTACGAATCTGCATTCAAAACTGTCATACCTACAGATGAAAAGCGTGATATGAATGAATAATAATAATGTTTATTTAAAGAAAATTAGACATGGATTACAAAATATTTTAATATGCTAATTAAGGTGAGATTAAGTGGTGTAGTCATCTGTAGCCGAACTAGGCAGAACCTGTAACAGTCGGCACGAATTGTCACCCCCGGTGACAACTGGGACGACAATTCCCAGCTGTCACCCCGGAGGACAGGGCTAGAGGGGACTATTGGGAATAATTCTCTACTATTACGATTTACTAGAGACTCTTTGATGCGTCCAGTTGACGCACGAACTCCAGAGGGTTCAATTCCATGTTTTCTACTGACAATTGAAATTCGAACTCAAATGCTCGCGCGTTGGGACGCTCCTTCTGGACGCAACGGTCGCGCGTAATACGCACGAGAATCGCGGCGAATTCGCCCTTCCTGGACAAGCTCACGATGAGCTTGTCTAGGAAGGGCGAAGTTCGCGCGTCAACTGGACGCAACAAGGAGTCTCTAGTATCTCGACTCGCGCACATTACGCGCGAATCACGCGCGAATCGAGAGTCTGGCGTAGTGCACGCGATTTACGCGCGTATTTTGAATTCGCGCGATGTTGTGGGCGCGATGTATTGGTGCCTAGGTATCTCACTAACGCGCGAATGATTTCGCGCGGAACGTTTCGCGGCGAATTCGCCCTTTCTGGATTAGCTCTATGTCCATGTGCTCGCACAGAGTGCATGCTTGAGCGGTTCGTTTATGTGGTGAAGTGTTTCTTGTTTAAAGGAGTTGATTTAGAGACAGACTGCAGTAACATTATCAAGCTAGGGATGAAGTACACATACATAAACAAAAAACATAACATCACGTATGTGATTCCGAAGGGTTAGGCAGAAGTGCCCACAGCTCGTCAAAGTGATGAAGTAATAAATAAAAAACCACATTGTATTTATATAATTTATTGGTTATAATCATTTTTATTATGTTTTTATTCGTACAAAATTATAGCGGTAACGAGAACAATGTTATTGCCCGTGTTCTAATAAAATAATATACAATACACCAATATTTTTGTTAGCACCATTTTTTTATATTTTTTCAACTTTTCTACAAACATACCATTACCTTAAATTGCTACGAATGCATAGTAATAACGAAAAGTTTATGGTATTTTTTAACTTTTTCCATAAAATGTAATTAATTATATTTAAAAAAAAAACATTAGTTTGATAATGGTGATCAGACATAGTCTACAACTAAATGAACTTATAATAGTCACTGAAGTGATGCGTCGCCCGCGGCGGTTACAGAGCCAGCGGGTGACACACAAAGATAATTTGGTCCAGCTTCAACAACATTGAGTTTACACTTTTGTTAATTATCATAATGAATCTCCACATCATCAGTACAGTCTTTGGTTAGGACAGAAGAGAATATTATCAGAGATTACATAACTTAAATTTATAATATCACAAGCATAATAAATTGAAACACTTCATACTTAGGAAGTTCAGTCATACATTCATATGATCTTTGTGTAAGAAAGCTGATAAGATTCATCTATAATTTTAATAGAATGATAATTTGCATAATTGGGACGTCTATACTAATAGAAAATAAACTAACACCAGAGTGCATTACGTAGTGTGTATGTGCAGACTCGGGCCCGTGAAGCATTGCTAGGCAAACGATAACTACAAGCGGTAAGGTAAAGATGGCGACACTACAGTTAGACACGACCGACAAAGGGTACAATGCACCAAATACTATGCGAAGAACGTACAGTAATGTACATCGTCATTTTGTCCTACTACTTATGTTACACGTACTTTTTAATACTTTCAAGGCATATCTTGCGTTTACTAAATCCACCTTAAGCTAAAACTACACCTTACATTTTAATTGTTACGTTCTATCGCTCCCGAGGGCGTCTTATGTCTGATAAATATTACAAAATACTTTTTATTATGTCTCGAGAGCGAGGAGAACGTGTCTATAACTACTAAAATCTTTAAAGGCACAATAAACGAGCTTATGGCAGCATCATGCCTACGATACGTATAAGGGACAACAATTAGAGACCTCCTGTACAACTAACGCAACGCTATGAAGGTCAAACTGAAACAAATCAAACACTACAAGAAATGCTTGTAACCTTTGTATACTAATCTAACATAATTACTCCCTATAGAATAATAACGTACCCCTCCGAAATGGTCCTCGCAGTAGAACCGAAGGACCAAATTGGCTTAACTTATAGTCGGTATACAGAGGGCGACAACGCCAAAGCTTTAACAATTGAAAGGTTTGTTGTCGCCGTATAAAAACCAATATACCATGCAATTTACGGGGCGAAGAATTCGAAAGACCGAAGATATATAACCACCACCAACAGCAATCTCATGAAGCGGTACTTGCTAACTTAAGATACAATAACGGTATAATTCTATGGTACATCAGGGTACTTGACACCTTTGAAGATACATGTGGTAGTTCCCAAGGTACACTAAGATTAACCATGCACAAATCCTTCGTACTTAAGGACCAATTTTCCGCTAACCCTTTAACCAAACTAAGGCTTAAACGTAGCTGGTCCGCACGTCATGCTCCGTCGACCTTTGACTTGGCATCGCAACAAGAATCGCATCGCGTAAATAACTTATTCTTCGCAACACGATTGAGAAGCAACGCAATAATCACACGCAACGCGTGAGGCGTAAGGCTTCTATTCGGAACGCAACGCATTGATCAGCTGGGATACAAGGCTAACAAAAGTGTATAAAGCAGGTGTTGATTCCCAAAGTTCAAAAACACTGGGAATTTGGTTAAAGGTACAATAGTTCCATAAACTATTACAATACCGTAGTATCTTCGTACGTTATGACCAAATTATTCACCAATAATCCTCATCAGGTGACAGAGCGTGCTCCATGGCACCGCTATGACCAAGCACTGCCGAAAATAGCAGTCCATTTAAGTGATGATGCAATATCTTCTCCATCACTACAATACAACCGATCGAGCTATCGTAGCTTCGTCAACTAGCTAAGCAGCACATTCTGAGAGTCACTATTGGCTCAAACAAGGTGCTGATCGGCTAAGACAAGTACAGTCAAAACAGTAGGTAGTACACTAAGATTTGAGTGTTCCTTGTGGTGTGCGAGGAGGGCACTTGTTACTTGGAGGAGGGGTAGTAGTAGAGCACGGCGCAGCCCGGCAGCTGCCAGCGCGACGCGTGCAGCTCGATGAGCTGCAGCAGCGTGCGGCGCGTGGACGGCGCGGCTGCCGTGCTGAGGAAGGCGTCGCGCACGGCCGTCAGCAGCCGCTCCAGCTCGCCCGGCAGCTGCGACTCCAGGTCGCGCCCGATGTACGTTAGCACGAAGAACAGGTTCTCCGTCTGGAAGGACCAATTTAGTTTTTCATTTTATATTTCCGATTTTCTTTTGTTTCATAGGTTTGAGTACCGAAGATGAAAGGGCATGGTTTTCTTTGTCATGTTCTTGATTTTGGTGATGCTGATATCGAAAATAAGAATTATTGGAATCCTACATTTTTGCAGCAACGTTGAGCACTAGTACTATACTCACGTCGCTAGCCGAGGGCACAGGCTGCCGGATGCAGTCTTCGCAGCACTTGCAGATGAGCGTGAGCAGCACCTGGCCGGGCTGCGCGGAGGCCCCGCGGCGCTGGATGGCGCGACGCCGCAGCTGGCAGTACATCTCCAGCAGGAACGACAGGAACGCCATCAGGCGAGGCCTTCCGCCGCCCACATTGGAGCCCAACAACTGCAACAACACAGAATAATTAGGACCCTACGAATATTGATCCTTTATAAAGAAGAAAAAAGAAAGAAAATAATTATGTTTATTTGGGACATGTCATAAGTCAAAACAATATCCATGATAAAACCGAACAAAGAAAACCAGTAACGGATCGACGTGGTTTTTGATCGGTCAGAGGCTGCTTTTTATCCTGGCAAAATTCCCATGTGGGAATCTTTATTATGTGGATGAAACCGCAGGGCGCAGTTAATCACTCCTTGATTTGGCCAAGGCCTTCGACACGATGTCTGTTTCAGTTCTTCTAAGCAAATTAGAGACCATAGGAACAGCCGTTGAACTAAAAGGCTGACTATTTTAATGGCCGGTACCAATGTGTTAGAATAATGATTTTACGAGCGATGAGCAGAAAAAAATGGTTTTGGTGTTCCTCAGGGCCCCACGCTATTCCTGATTTCTGAAACGGGTTGCACCGCACCGATTTCAATGAAATTCAAGTTTTCGAGACGCAGTTTTCGAGGTGCAGTCTTCGTTTTGGTTTTTTAAGTACTTAACATAGTGACACGTGATTTTTATATATTAAGATAATCAGGTTATATAAAATGTGTCAGTATTGGATTACTAAAAGTCCACCAATTCATGTAACTTGTAAATGTAAATGTAACTTGTAATGTTTGGTAACAATGTTTTAATTTAAAAGTTGGTGTCCATGAAGTTTCTCATCCGTTCATCTCCATAGGAACCTATGGGAGCTTTTGAATGGGCAACTAGCTTCATCTTTCTGAAATTCTGACTGACCAACAGACTTCTTGAAAATTAAAAAGTGCCAGTTATTAGTTAAATTGAAATAAATGCTTTTTTGAGTTTCAAGTTTGAAGGTCTTATTATACATACCTTGTCTCTGTCGTGGTACCACTGCTGGCACGTGTTGAGCAGCGACTCGAGGAAGGTCTCTGTGTTCTCCCGCTCCACCACGGCGATGCAGCGCCGCGCGGCCGGCAGCGCGTACCGCGGGGACTCCACCGCGCGCGACACCAGGTGGCCCACCGCGTCCATCAGCGTGCGGGCGCACACTGCGTTCGGATCTGATGCACAAACAAACAGAAATACGTCAAGTCATTGCTGATGCTTTTTGGTAGAAGATTACTTGATTAAGAATTTCGTAACAGAAAAATCAAATACAGCTTGCGTCTCCAGTGACCAGAATATCAATCCACGTTATCAATTTATAATTTGGTGGTCTTTTGCGTATTCTTAATGCGTTTTTCTCACCTTCGAGAGCCTTGTCGATACACTCCTGTATCTCAGGCGGGAAGTTACCCAGATCGCCGGCATCAGCCGCGAGCCCCAGCGCCGCCATGCCGCTCGCTAAGGCATCAGCAGACGTAAGCGACTTGGAGCGCTTCAATCCCGGCGTGAACGACTGCGGCCGAATGCTCTTGCCATTGCCGTTCGTTAGAGAAGACGGGGGAGACTTCTTCTTTTCCGGAATGATCGCCTGCTGAGGCTGCAGCTTGAAGTGGACTCGAGGTCCCACCTGTAATGTTATTGGCTCTTTTATAGACTTTATAATTATTATGATAATTTAAATTGTTTTTTAATGGTTCCTTAATACCTAAGCCTCGTCTACATGATAACAGTTTATCGAGTGCCGAGGGGCGAGTATGTCCATACGAGTCTCGCGCGAGTGAATCGCTTGGTGATCCATCGCACGATTGTGCTTACACTGTCAAGGTGACGTTCTGAAAACCGCGACTTGACAACTCTAAATACTGTTTTCTATTTCTGTTTTTTTAATTTTTTGTTGTTGTTGTCATTTTGAATGGTGAGGTGATTCTCAACTTAACAAATAAATACTTTGAAAACTTTCATAACTCCAATCGTGTAAAAGTGTAAACGATACTTTATCTTCCGACACTGGTTGCACTAATTGAATTTAAATGGTTTATTGCGTTATTGTCAATAGTGGTTCGGTTCCCATAGTTAACGAGCGTTTAGTAATCCGCGAGTAACGTTGGGTAATCTTACACATGCATGAGGCAAAGTAGATGAGGCTGTCAACAATGAAAACTATGGGAACAAACTGTCACATATCAAGATAGTCTCCTTTCAATCTTTATGATTATATGGAGAACTCTGAAGCGTCTTGAGCAACCATCGCAGACCTCATCGTTAACCTGTTGGTTGTTGCTGAATAGGATAGCTGTATGTAGTGACGAAGGCGCTTTTGATTACCAATAGGTACTTAATACTGATATCATTATTTTTGTAGATCATTTTGCTAAGGCCGATGTCTCATAAAATCATTGGTAGCAGTATCTGAGCATTCTTGAAGCTGCAAAGAGGGCTTTTTTTAAAACAAACCACATCAGTATTCCAGTACGGCGTGAAGCTGTATGCAGCCGATGGCGATTACAGGAGACTTCGCCCTGATGGTATCGGTCGTTATGCATAAATTACATCACATGTGAAAGGAAACTGTGACATCGTGTATTAAGGGGTGGGGGTCCCTCCCGGGCACGAGTCACAATCTTCGGGAAAATGCTTCCCACTCGTGTTAGAATAGCGCGCCCAGTGCGCCCACTCTAGGGTTATAAGGTTTCATTTAAAATTGCAAAGTATGCGACATCACACCAGGGGGGGGTTGACACAAATATTTTGGAGCCCTCCCGCTCCAAATATAATGAAATTCGTGTGACGTAATTCTGGATGGCCCCCAAGAAACAATCCTGTATAATGTAGTGTACCTGTGCGTGCGGCACGTTCCCGCTAGAGGCGCTGTTAAGCAGCGCGTGCGGCGGCATGACGGGGCGGTAGTGCGGCGGCACCTGCGCGTGCAGCACCGCCGAGCGCGAGTGCTGCAGCCCCACGCTGGCGTAGCCGATGCCTGGCCTGCAACATAATATTGTACATCTTAGTAAAGGTGTGAGGTACAGGGAAGAAAGAGGTGTATTATCATGAAGGTGGGTTATTTGTCTTTCTTTTTTCGTCGTCGGCACTATTTGGGGATCCCTCAAGTTTTAAAATATCACTACTTTAATACTGAATTTGTTAGGACTATTCTCCGATTGCGGTTAATTTGTAATCAACAGTCGTCCGTTGTTGTAGTGGTCGCAAGCGCTACAGCTGACCATGACGTCCCGGCCTCGATTCCCAAAACGGGCAGTGTTATTGGGTTTTTAACAGACTTCAAAAAAGGAGGAGGTTCTCAATTCGGATGTTTATATTTTTTCCATTAGGAATTTCTCAGTTGCAGACCAAGTCTGGATTTGTGTACGGTTAATTAGTAGCAAGTAAAATTATCTCAACATTTGTGACATAATTAATTGTGCTGTTACAAATATTTACTTCGTTATTTTTAACCTATACTGTCCCACTCCCACTGCTGGGCAAAGTTCTCCCCATACTTTTCGATTTGCTGCCTTTTTCGGCCCAATTAGTAAAAAACCACATTACTTACTTATCACAAAAACTCTGCGAGGATCTATGCGGAATCTATACTGGGCGGGTCACACTTATAGGATGCATCAAAACAGATGCGTGGTTGGGATAGTCACACAGTGGGTGTCTGAAGACGGCCGTCGTCACCAAGGCAGGCCTCAGAAACCAGCGATTTGGACTCGTTTTTGACCGATTGGACGGAGAAGACAAAACACAAAGAAAATTGGAAAAGTATGGGGGATTTAATAAAAAAAAAACATCGTAATCCCTTTCGTAATAATCCCCATCGTAAGCCTTTTAATAATCCCCATCGTAAGCCTTTTCCCAACTATGTTGGGGTCGGCTTCCAGTCTAACCGGATGCAGCTGAATACCAGTATTTTACATGGAGCGACTGCCTATCTGACCTCCACAACCCAGTTACTGGGTAATAAGATACCCCTTGGTAAGACTGGTTGTCAGACTTTCGGACTTCTGACTTCCCGTAACGACTGTCAAAGATCCACGAACGACAGCCGGGACCACGTGCTTTCCGAGGCACGGAAGGGTCTCGGTAAGTATGTAAAGATGGTGACCCATCCACAGACCAACCGCGGCAAGCGTCGCTTAACCTGATCGATCGACCTGTGCGGCTGTTATTACTTAGCCACGGGCACCTCTAATAAAAAAAAACTGTTTTACCTAATTTAAGCATAGGTAAGTACCTTATGTTATTATCATCGCATCTGCGCCCTGACGTATGCGTTTTATGTAATGTATGTAAGAGGTATGCGCTTACATAAATATATGTCATGTACATAATGTGACAATACGACAAGATCGTTTATCAATCAATGTACAAATTACAATATGCCAGCTTCACCGCAGCCACGCTCATAAATGTTATCTAGGCATTTACAGATAACATTTATGAGCTTATGAGATTATCTAGGCATTAACAGCATCACGAAGAATCAACATTGTTATTGAAATATAATATATTACATAGATCTAGGACGACCACCGGCTACGAACTCTAGTGAAATCGCTGTTGTGTAAGTAAACACAGACAAGCGAATTAGTTACAATATTTTATTTGAAGCAAAATAGAATTAATTGTTAACTGAACGGAATTTGCTATTTAAAAGCACCAGATTTTTCTTCAAAACATTGTATCGGCAATTCTTACTAACAACCGACTCAGTACCTAATTTGTAGGGGTCGTTGAGTGCTGCCGTAGGCTTTTGTAGGTGTCGTGTTTTCAACGCTTTTGATAACGACTACAAACTGTAGAGTCGTTGTCTGGGGCAACCGTACCCATAACCAAATAACAAGACTATGAGAACATATAGATTAAATTAAACGTTTCCAGCTAAGCAGAGCATGTGTTATCTTGGTCATGTTTAGAAATGAAGAAGTTCATCTAATTACTTTTGTATTCGGCTCGGTTACCTGAATTGGATATTGAATTGATTGAACCGTATCAAAATCTTGAAACCAAATTGATGGTATCTTCTAAATCTATCTAATATGAAATTCTCGTGTCACAATGTTAGTCTCCTCCGAAACGGCTTGACCGATTTTTATGTCTAATATATAAAATTCTCGTGTCACAATGTTAGTTACCTCCTCCGAAACGGCTTGACCGATTTTTATGAAATTATATAATTATGCATATTCAGTAGGTCTGAGAATCGGCTACTGTCTATTTTTCATACCCCTAAGTGATAAGGAATCTCCCTCCAGAATTTCCCGTTCCAGTTATCCCTCTCCAGATTTTTTTTTGGAATCGAAACTTACGCAGTTGTAACCGCGGGGCGCAGCTAGTAATATACATAATAATATCTACTTAATATTTTTTTTTTTTTCAGAAAATCACAAAAAATACATATAAGTATATTATTATTATTAAAAAAATATAATTATTCTGTACGTGTGTTTGTCACCTAACTCCTCCTAAACGGCTGGGCCGATTTGGATGAAACTTTGTGTATATAATGGTATTCTGGATGGGTTGAAAACACAATTGGACACGGTAGGCCTAGGCGGTGGCGCTATTCGGGCAGGACAACGTCTGCCAGGTCCACTAGTTATTTTTAAATCCGCAACGGCAAACAATTTCGCCGAAACGCTCGGATTCGTCGCTAACTATTTCTACTTGTAATTTATGGGCAAAATTAAAACGTAGTAGGAAATAATCCCGTTAAAATAAATATAAGTATCTTTGGCACAAGTTCAAAGCGTCAGCGTGAGAGCTATGATTTCCGATTAATTCAGATTTCTCTGCTATCCTTGAATAGAATTGATGTTTTAATTAAACAGAGCATTCAATGTACCCCATGTATATATTTTTTTAGTTAACACTTTGCGGTACTAATAAGAGCTCAACTGTCATTAATGAGACACGATTACTTTTTCTATTGTTAAACTTAATAAGTCTGCCTAATAGACGAGGGGATAACAATAAAACTTCTATTGTGTCTCATTCAGTGTCCTTCAACCGATTAACCTATGTTGTCCCACTGCTGGGCAAAGTTCTCCACATATTTTTCCAATTTTCTTTATGTTGTACCTTCACCGGCCAAACGGCCAGGAACGACCAGACTTGCCTTGGTGACGACGCCCGTCTTCAGGTGCTTATGTATCACCAATGCATGTATGATTTTATTATGCAACCTTTTCCCTGCCAAATACATGATATTGTTATGTAACAAAAGTTGCAGCACTGCCTGCATAATTATGACACACCAGAGTTAGGTGATGTCAACCTGGGCGTATTGTGTTCTTTCATATTCAATTCAGTCAGCCATTACTTTTTCAATTATTGTTTTAAGAATTTTCCACACGACAGTACCAACATTGTCTAAAGTGCACGATGAGGAAAAATCAGCACTTCTAAAACGAGAGCTGAACTGATGAAACGCCCAGTTAATAAAAGTATTACCTCAGTCCAAACGCAGTTGTCATTACGATTGTTATTCATGGTGGACAATGGCGTCCAGTGGCGCGTGTCCCATAGCCATGAGCATAAACCTCATAAATAATAAGTGATCATTGTCGCGATGCCGCGCACAGCCAGCCCGTTATGGCGGTCCACTCCTGCGCAATGCCACGCAAATTGTTTCATTACGATAGGCAATGGCGAGGATTTATGATGAACTCATTCTTGATATAAATAAGCACGTATACGTATAGCTTGGATTGGACATATGACACCATGAATCGTTAAGTAGCTTAATTTTGGTTGCATCCGGAATTTGTTTAAGAGTCCCGTGGTGTGTTTAGGATCAAAGTTAAATAATGTTTAATACATATGTTTAATATTATAAACGGGAAAATATTGTAATACAGGAGTCTAAAAATGAAGAGCGATGACCTAAGTTGCATAACAAAACCCGAAAAACAGCATCAAAAACATTGTCTATTGTACCTAGGAATGCGAAATTCAAGACATTCCTGCAGTCCCGAGAGCTTCAATATTCAATACAGAGATAACCTCAATACCTACGGTAAATAAACGTAAATTGTGCATTTATTGTCATCCAACATCACAACGACCTCTCTCGTGCCAACCTGTTACCAAACACCCACCTGGAATGTCAATGAACTTGAAATTGTCAGTTTAAACTAGAAATATCCGACACCTATAATTTGGACTTTTGATACAGAATTCGGTCTGTAAGGGGCCGTCTCCACGAGCGAGAGAATCGCAGCGATAGTCTCGCCGTGCCATCAAATTTTTGCCGCGATGATATCGCTGTGTGGAAACACGTTCTAATGCCGGGGCCGCACCAACGGGAAATGGCAATGCCCATCATCGCCGTAAACACCGCAGAAATCGATAATTAACGCGATAAATTGAGTGGCCGCACTTGAACGGTCAACGTCAGTTGGCAATAAAATAATTCTCGCGGTAAATCTCTTTGAACTCCAAAAATACCGCACCCGAGTTATAGCCTAACGAAAATTGGCAATGAATGCCGGTGTAAAATTATCACGACAGGTTGTGGCTACACCTACGGTTAACGAGATAATCAACGGCGTTTCCCGTTGGTGTGGCCCGGGCTTAGAGTGTATAGAAATACGTGGCACGATGATAATATCGCCGCGATTCACTCGCTCGTGGAGACGGCCCCTTAGGTCTAAACAACAATAAGGTAGTCGGTAGATGCCCGATACATGAGCTAAGATACAGCTTTTGTACGACTGGAACTTGTACTGGAACTGTTTTGCTCTTATATTCTACGTTCATGAAAACTATTAAATAATCTGTATTGTATTATTTAACCTGTACTGTCCTATTGCTGGGTAAAGGTCTCCCCCTCAGCTTTCCAGACTTCCCCGTGTGTTGCCTTAAATATAAAAAAAAATGCTAAATTCAAAACAGGTCCGTGGCTCATCCTGCCGTGGCAGGATAACACAGAGGCTGACGGGGGTAATCTGTACAGCATATGGTATGTCTAATCGTAAGAAACTTAACTCATCCCCTTCCGCCTTCCACTAACAGTTAACCTATAATCCCTCGTACCTAACATCTCTTCCGCCGCCCTATTTCCCATCGCGAAACAGACCGCGGTGTGTCTCGAACCCTTGCATGTCATAATCGGTGCGCTGACAATGATGACGTGTCACGGAATGGGCACAAGTGGCGTGTCCTGTCTGTGCTGCACTCCATTGTCGGTTGACAACCAAGTGTTTATCTACTTTAGACCACAAACTCACGTGATGTATTTGAATATGAGTTGAATAGCCGATTTGTTCACAAGTTCAGAGGCTGATTTTCTAATTTACATGATAAAGGGTTGTTTTCAGCTGTAAGATATTTATTTGGCCTAAGGTTTCTGGAGGACAAGCTCACTACAGACTGGACTTGACGGACAGGTCTTGATGCCTACAGACAGGATTGGTCCCCACTAGCTCAAGACAGAAAGGAGTGGTAAGAAGAAAAGGAGACCTTTGCCCTGCAGTGGCATCTTATGTGGTTTTATTTTTAGTCTGTGGACAACAGGCTAAAAATAAAATAAATAAGGTTTCGTCCTCATAGGTGTTATTGAAAAGAATGAACTCAAGACAAGCTGTTGGAACTATTGTGTATAATATATCTAGAACTTGCACACAAGAACGTTGATAAAGTACTGGGCATGCCTATTGGATTCCAACTTTCTAATAATGCGCAGTGTTGGTAAACTAATTTTCCCCTATTAACTTTCACATCACGCACTATATTAGATTATAGTCCAGCTCTTGCATTTCTTCTGTTCGGAATTATTCTCATAAATCACTTGGCAAGCACTTGAACGATTCAGTGCTGTCTGCTGGTAAATGTCAAGACTGCAAGATTTATATGAACATGTTAAATTATTACTATGAATGAACAAGCTACGGTAAGTTGTTGTAAATACATTATTCTGAGACTGTTATAAAGCTTTAAACAACTTGTTGGTCACTGATAAATCTCTCTAAACCTAGACTGACATTTACTCAACCACAAAAAAATTATGAAATTGAAAATTACGCTGAAATTATTTTATTACACACGCCACTGGTACATTAAATATCTACTCAAATCTAGGAAAAGACCCCAGTTTACGTTTACTCTCCCAGCTGCCAAAGAAAATTCAAATCCTTTCAATTTTATAGCAATTTCGACGTAATTTAATTCACTCTATCTATCTGAAGCTAAAATTAAATACTCGAGTCCAGCTGCCAAAGAAAATTCAAATCCTTTCAATTTTATAGCAATTTCGACGTAATTTAATTCACTCTATCTATCTGAAGCTAAAATTAAATACTCGAGTCGTCGGATATGAAACTAAACGTTCATGAAAAATTATAAATAATGTCTGCAAGGCTGTTTGTTGAAGATTAGGCCGTTAGAACAAAAGACAATTCAGTAACTTTTAATTTGTCGACACACGACACCCGAATACGAAAAGGTCAAGGTAACCAATATCAAATTAGGTACCAGTTTAGGAATGATAGTCGAAAATAAATGAGAACAACTTTTTTACAATAAAAACAACCGACTTCCAAAAAAAACTACAAAGTGATAAATAACTTTAATTCGGAAGTCGGTGTCGTTGGTCCTTTTTTTTTTTTTTTTTTTAGGATGGGAAATCATCAAATGACCCCTGCCGCTCTGGGTGGAGCAGAAGGGAGTGTCAGACTCTTACTGACTAAAACCCATCCGTGTTCCTTCCTTAGCCCTTTATGTTCCGGGGCAGCGGTAACCCTTTCGGACAATCCCGCTGCACCGGCAGGCTTCGGCCCTAACGGGGGGCCCGTTAGGGCATGTCTGCTGACATCTCTTTGAGGCGCGCGCGGAACACATACGCGCCGTCCGGCACGGGCCTGGTCCTGATCGGACGGCGAGCTACCCATTACTCGCCGTCCGCAGGCCCGCGCCTACGGTGGCCGGGAGTCGTCACGCGGCTCCCGACGCCCGGAGCGTCTACCGCGGCGGCTGGGACGGGCGGCTCTCTCCGCTCTCTCCCTCGCCCATCCCGCCACCTCCTTCGCTAGCATGACTGATTCGCAGAAGGAGGTGACTGCCTCCCACTCCCTCTCGCCCCGGACCATGGCTTGGACCAGGGCCGGGCGCGAGAGGTCGCTGCCGCTGCCGATCGCCTCTACGAGGACACGGCGGTGCTCTGCCCAAGCGGGACAGACCTCCACCGTGTGCACCACCGTGTCCTCTGGGCGATCCTCGCAGTGGTGACACCCGGGCGTTTCCTCCCGCCTGATGATGTGCAGGAACCTCCCGAAACATCCGTGTCTGGTAAGGACCTGCGTCAGGCGGTAGGTTAGGGTGCCGTGACGCCTCTCTAGCCACTCCTCAAAGAGGGGCCTTACCGCCGCTATCGCGGCGTGCCCTGCGCTGGGTTGCGACAGTCGCGCTTTCCATGCCGCCATGAGATCGCGCCGGAGGTCCGTCCGCTCCGCAGCAATTTGCCGCGGAAGCGGGTTTTCCCCCCGGCGTAGTGCCTCCGCGCGCCACTCAAAGAGGCGCGCGAGGACTATCGCCTCCAGATCCCATGGCGGCAGTCCGGCAAGGAGGCTTGCCGCCTCGCGCGAGATCGTGCGGTACCCCCGTATTAGCCGTATGGCTACCACCTTTTGGGGCGCGTTCAAGTAGTGGGCGGCTCGAAGCCGCAGTGAACGCGCCCACACCGGGGCGCCATACACGGCCATGGACCGCACGACCCCCGCGTAAAGCCTCCGGCAGGAGGCGTTTGGCCCCCTCAGGTTGGGCAGGAGCCGCTTGAAAGCGGCCCCAGCCCGTTCCACTTTGGGGGCCAAACGTCGGAAATGCTCGACGAAGTTCCACCGGCTGTCGAGGACGAGACCCAGGTATTTCATCGTCGTCTCGACGCCGATGTGAACCCCTCCTACCTACCTCCTACCTCCTGTCGTTGGCCCTGCATTTTCGTTTATTGACACCGACTTC
This sequence comes from Gortyna flavago, assembly GCA_963669345.1. Classification (NCBI taxonomy): domain Eukaryota; kingdom Metazoa; phylum Arthropoda; class Insecta; order Lepidoptera; family Noctuidae; genus Gortyna; species Gortyna flavago. The sequence goes on from OY770139.1 coordinate 2,845,357, forward strand.
CGAAATTAAAGTTATTTATCACTTTGTAGTTTTTTTTGTAAAAAAAGTTTTTATTTTTCACTTTTTAGTGAGAGAGTTTGTGATTTATCTAAGTTACAATAGCCTAACGTCAACTGCTCATCACCTTTTACAAAATATTGCTTTTCCCAATGTTGGGACGTTAATTCACCATTCACCATAAGCATTGTGACGAGCATAAATTGCTTAGCAACCATATTAAAGTAATCGAATCGCAATCCGTAAAATATTTATCATTGAGTAGTTCCGATGGCCGTCTGTGGTCTTCATCATCAGCTCCACTTTACCAAATGATGAGAGCAAATGCTCAAGTTACTCTAAAAAATATCCAAATCGCTATAGGTTTGCTAATAAAATTTGAGGGTTTCCCTCGATTTATTTCCCTGGGATCCTATCATCAGATCCTGACCTTATGATCATGGGACCACTTGGGAAGTATACCCTTTCAAACAAAAGAAAAATTTTCCAAATCGGTCCAGGCGTCTTCGAGAAATCGGGGAACATACATAAAAAAAAAAGATTCCGACGAATTGAGAACCTCCTCCTTTTTTTGAAGTCGGTTAAAAAGTAGTAATGAATAGACAGTCTATCAGAGTAGAGCACTGAGCAACTAGAACGCAATAAAAACGTTTCGCTATTAATTTCATCAACGCATTATGAGATACCTACAAAAGAATTTACACAAACTAGGTTATAAACGTGACAAAATAGTAGACGAAACGAACACTACGCTACGTGCGAAAGTTTATTTCTATTGGAGGCATCGTCAAAGCAATCGATCAAACATTACATAAAGGGTCATAACAGGCAGTAGATACTGATACATGCGGTCGGTGTGGGACACAAACTAAGGCAATTACGTATAAACAAGACATCCAACACCAGCGCTCGAGTTGCATTCCGTGACTCACGCTCAATTGCGCGCCAGTGCAACTTTTCTACGTACATCACGTCGATGTCTTCACAAATTTTATCGTTATTAATGTTCCAATTTGTTTAGGAAAGTTTTACAATACAGTTGGAATTTACAAGAAAAGGATATTAAGACACAGTCTAAATGAGGGAGAGAATTGTCGACATGACAAGTAAACCACCTGTGTTGATAGAATTTGCATAACAGTCTGCGAATGCCAACTGTCATTTAGAACAGTTAAACAGACATGTGAGCAATTAGTGGAAATGGTAAAACTTAAGCGAATGAAGTCATATTTATAAACAGAGAATAAAACGATGTGGTAGGTACTTCGACCTTGAGATCGAATAATGACAAGTCGACAAAACATTGCAATGATCTCTAAAGTTAGATGAGAATGACGCACGGTCAGTTCTATTGAATGGATTCTGTTTAGTCTGAGAACTAAGTCGTAGTGTTTGAGAGAAACAGTTTTAAAGAGCTAATACGAGAACCAAATCAAAGAGCAATCACACAAATTACGGAAGATCTGAGTGTTGTGGTGAGTAATGTAATGAAAATCGTCGAAGTCACCGATGTGTTTGGGAAGTAGCCGGCACCTACCTACGTAATTTTATATTACACACTTCTGCGATGCCAAAAAATATTGTGCTTCCCCTATAAAAAACAAATAAAAAAAAATTGCTTTAAAAATATCCATTATTTGGGTTACATTACATACAATGTTTTGCTAATAAACGCGCTGTAAATATAGAACATATTGCTAGACAATTTTGGATGCTACAATTTTGGAGCAACTGACAAGGAAAAATATAGGGAACATCTATATTTGGGACAAATACTATTACCTATTATAATTATAACCATCGTACTAATTAATAAAGAACATATTGGTAATACGTAGCAGATCAACTGTGGCTAATGAGACACAATACTGAATTTCTATTAATATAAATCAAATTTTGATTTTTCAACAAATGCAAAAGAAAAATGGAGTAGCATGACAGAAAAAATATTCAACATACTGAAGAATCCTTTCATGAAGATTTAAAGTGTTCCAATTTATTCACCTCTGCAGAAACTAATACTTAGTAAAAAGAAGAAGGACATCAACCATTGAACAATAATTATGATAAAGACTGTGTGATACTTGATGATGATCGTGTCAAATCACACAAATATTATAAAGGCGAAAGTTTTTGTATGTTTGTTCTTCACGCAGAAACTACTGAACAGATTTAGTAGTTATATCCTGGATTAGTGTAGTTTATATCCTGGATTACCGCATAGGACACTTTTTATCCCAATATTTCCACGGGATCGCAAATTCTAAACTTATATATGCGGATGTGAAATCGCAGGGCGCTGCTAGTTAAAAATAAAGAGCCAAGAATCAATAAGGTATAAGGTACTAACTAATGACAGTGCACCAAAAAATTATAAACTAAATCCAGTTAACTAGTAACAGTTTATGAATTCGGATGTAAGTAAATTAAACGTAACGTATCCAACGTAGAATTGAATTATTATTACAATTAGAATTGCTGATAGTTTTGATAAGCACCCCACGCTTCACCATTATTTACTTACGGCTCAACAACCGACTCGAGTTTGTTTTCAACGTTCTAGTACCTACATTGTAATTGGAGCAAGTTATTTTATTTTTATATATGTATTTGTTCTGAACCAGATAACAGCAGTAAAGCCGTGTGACAACAGCTAAAAACAAACGTACCGCCATGGGTTACCATTTCAATTAAACTCAATGGCGCTCGCGCGTTACAAGGATCTACAAAGGACTATATAAAACAATGTAGCAAGACGAAAGTCCTCTTTACGCCAATCACTTCAATTACAGTCTTGGAGCTTAAGTGGCGAGAACAATTCAGGGTCTTAAACGACATGGTCTGATTATGAGTGCTATGTTTCAGAAAATGTGTATGTAGGTACTTACAAGTCCGATGTCGAGTATCTTCCGCGAACCATTTTCACAACAAATCTCCTTTCAATATAGACTAGAAATCACAAGACAATTCCACTACATCACGCTCCTCATCGCACTGTTTGTTTAAAATCTTGATGTTTACGCGAGCTACAATTAAATTTATCACTATCTTCAAATGCAAATCTCAATGCAAACTTGGCAATACTGCCGACAAATTACGTCTCATTTCTCTCTTAGCATCAGAACTTTATTAATAGAATCCAGTATCCGCGCACATCCTACCCCGAGCTTACACTTTCCAGCTCGCGGTGCATAAACTCCTCGTCAAGTGGGCGATTTGTCGGCGGATCACTCACACGGCACTGTTGAGATTTGTACTCAAAAATACGGAGTGTGCGAGTCAAGTTCGTTCGTCGGAGGCGTTCGCGTTATAATTTCGTGGTTGTTTGGTCGCGGTCGTGTCGGGAACTCCGCGCGACTCCCGGCGCGTGCGCGGACTGCGCGGGGCGGCACGCTGTTCGGCCCGTTTTGGCGCGCGCGGGCGTGTTCGCGTCACCGTAGCCAAGAACAAAGTGATAACAAAAACTCTACAATTGATACTACGAGTACGTACATACGTACTCGCGAACATCAGTTTCGCTGTTTCGCACATTGTTTCACAGATTTTTGTTTTGTCTCTCTTGGAGCTGTGCCAACAGCGCCCATCGCTTCCAGTCACGTTACTACAGTTGATGAGAAACAAACTATTCAACACCAACCAGAGCAAGGTCAAAAACCGTGTGGACGACGGAAAATTATCTAAAATCTTATTAAGGCAACCGAGGCGACTTGAGCTGGTAATTAATTCACGTAGCGAACCAAAAAAAAGTGTGGTATCTAAAAAGATAATGGTAAATCTTTCGCAAAGTCAAGGTATTACCTGAAGTCACTTCGCAATTTCGCATCATGTGCATGGCAATTAGAGGGCTTTGTATGACGGGCAAGAGGCTAAACTTGTCGACACGATTTTATCACACGAGAGGGTGCAAAATTACGTGTTTGGTAACCGACCGGCAGCAGTTGGTTGGAGAAATGAAAACTATAAATAGCGGCCAAGGAACTTAAGGATTTGGACATTGTTATAATATGGCAACGGAGAACACACAATGATAAACTATGCAATAAACTATTGAATATACACAACATATACAAATGTCACACTTTAGAGACGGAGGACTAGACATTACTAGAACAAGGATTTGATGGTGTATTTTGATATGTAGGTTAATTAAAAATGCGAATACAAAACAAAGTTTCGGAAAAACTAAGAGTCGAACAATTTCCAATTCGGGTCTAGTCTAGTTAATCTTTTAGTAAATCGAAAGATTTACAGATAATCGGGGTGCCCAAAGGTATCCTCTGAAAATGTCTTGATCATTAACTAAACATCTATGGATAATACTCACCTATTGTGAAGGTCGGCAGGCTTGGCCATGGTGAACTCCTTAGCGTGCACATTGAGCTTGTTGGTGGAGGCAGACGTGGAGCAGCCCGCCGCTGTGGTGGAAGTCGTCGCGCCCGAGCTGGCAGCCGTGGTCGCCACGCCGTCTGTGCGGACACCTGGTGGTCAACGGTGGTCGTCAAGAGAAGAGGGAGATAGGACAGATGTTGTGTACTAGGTTATTGATGGAAGACAGTCATAGATGTACAGAAGCACCTACATATTGTGTAGAAGCTGTGTAAAGTTGTGACGTGGCTGTGCCATCAGGACGTGATTGTGATAGGAAGGTGAAGTGACAGTGGAGTCTAATGATTTAAGAGTTCTCAATTATGAAGATGAAAGAAGAGCAATAAATACGATTGGCGCCTCATCCCTCCTATCCGGAAGGGACATGGCAAACAAGTACGTATGAATGAACAGATGGAACTTGGCCAAAACACCGTGACACATTGACAAAATATAGATCAACTGGAAGTCTAAGCGTAGACTCAGACCGGTTAGATATAATGTAAAGAAAAACTTAATGAAATAAGAGCGTTTACGCCGTACGACATTTCATACAAACTTTCAAGCCCTTGGTTTTCTAAATGAATGAAGCGATATTAATGAAACTTCATACGCTTAAATGTTCTTGAGTAACTTTTTACACCTTTGTATCTTCAAATCGGTTCATTCGTTTCGAAAAACAAGGGCTTGAAAGTTTGTATGAAATGCCGTACGGCGTAAAAGCTGATAAAATTTCCATGGTCGACATTATAAACAGTTCTCTCGCAGTAATTCCTGTTTATAACGCATACAAATCCTAGCATTCTTAAAATGCAGACCTAGTCTATAAAAAGTCGCCAAGTCTAAACAAAACATGTCATTGTTTGAATATATCATTCTCTTCCGCTATTTCTTTAATACAAAAACTTTTTTAACTTTACATTGAAGTTGAAGCTGGGTTTACCTAAACACAATGCAATGCCGAGCTGTGTTTCAGTGTCTTATCAATGAAAAAATCAGGAAAGCAACCTCCAAAAAATATGTGAATCATGACAGTAAAATGTTGGCAATACACTAGAGTATTATATTATCTGTGGCAATACATACAGAACAATACAATACGGACTAGAAGTAACATGGAGCCCAAAATACAATGGTGGATGAAGGAATCGATAGCTGATAAGGATCAGCAAAACAAAACCACGTGGAAAACATTAAAATAGATCATGAGTTTGGTAGAAGCGCTGATTTTACAGCAGACGTCATACTCATATCCTCATAAATTTTGATACTAATCGGTGCTGATTGTTGAAATTTTTTAATGTTCTTTTGACCTCATGACTCAGGACTTTGAATTCTTCAGTGTCTTCAGTCAATTTCAGTCATAAACCATTTTACAGACCAACTGCGTCACAATGTTTAGTCGAGTTATTATAACGTTTATTTTCGGATATCAACGCATGTATACAAAGAAAATACGTTCTAGGCAGAGTTATATCATCGCTATAGTTTCTATCGTTTGTAGCTACAAGTAGTCCATTAGTAAGTATATAAAAGCCTGTTACATTCATCTTTAAAACAAGATCATGCACTTAATGTACCAATAACATTGGTACACCACTGCATGAAGGTATAGACGAAGTACAGTTAGATTGATTGGTGTCCGGTGGGCCGTCCGGCTAGCTTGGACGGTAAGTGGGCCTTCCATTGGAAACATCAATTACTTTGCATAAGGTTAATTAGAGCAGATTTAAAGGCTTTAGAGAAACATTGTTTTGGAAAAAGCCAGATGATACGTTGTAAATATTGTTTTACAGCGGTGTTTGGCCCTTTGGGAAAACAACAAATACAAATTCGAGGTGTATTTTCAGAAAGAGAGAATAGAGAAGTAAAACAAACAAAAATTCAAGAGGGACAGACTGTATAGGATTGATTCCTTTTTTTTGTTTTTGGGTGAAACTTTTAAAAGGCACCTGGACTTTGGGGAAAAAGACCAGGTAGTGTGGGATACTTGCCTCACTTACAGCAGATGCGGAGGGGTCCCGTTACCTCTTAATAGAATAGGATTGATTCCTACTGTGAAACATATAACGAAAGACCATGTTCCAAGAAACATTTAATATCTAACAGAACAAGGTAGTTACCATCGAACAAAACGGCAATTAAATTGAAACCAAAATGAAAAATAATAGCAATATAGCAACAATATTTAAAATCATCACGAGTGTAGCAAGCGTGTGCGTTTTAATTGGGTAACCTAGATCATCGCGCGCCGCACGCGAGTCGTCCCGCTCAAATGCACAAAAGCGAAACTTTCATCCAAGATTTACAAGCAAATATGTAGTTTTGACTGAACAACTGAACATTGTATTACTGACAGGGGTAAGTGGATTTAAAATGATTTCATTTAGCGTTAGGAGCTTCTTTCTTTTTTCTTACGCTGGCTCTATTGCACAGACGTTTGTGAATCACAAGCCTCTCTTTCACAAATTGTGAAAGGTGTAAAGCCTTTTATTTCTTGGTGCTGGCAACATGCAAAATTGTTCAATATCCATTCGGAAACAAATTTGCGCAATACTTTGATGTTCCGGGGATCAACGTTGAGCAACTGTTGCTCAACTTTGATTCCAATGATAACGACACTTATGTCATGAAAGAGTAGAGTTCAGAGGGTTGTCCGAGGGGCGCGGCCAACTAGAAGACAATATTGAAGAAAAATCGGCCAAAAATTTTTAAAATACATACTTTGACATCTTAAATACAATACAAAACATTAAAAACGAGGTCACATAAATATGAACGAGAAGAACTGACGGTCAAAGACAAGAGTCGTAGAGTAGAACTGGAGCTGTCAGTTCCACAAATTTAATTTTCATGCTCAACTTAATTCTCAAGATTGAAGCAAACTGCCAAGAATAATTCAGACATTTTTTTTTATTTATAAAAAACAACATCAATTATTTCATTGTATATCGTCGCCAAAACACTCTGTTTTGTGACGGAAAAGACGTCTGAGATTCAATGTTGACATTACAGGCCACTTTTTCAACAATCTTCCAACGTACGGTACGGTACAATCAACATAGACGTCCTGAACAGCCCAATGCAAATAATTTGGCGATACCAGCAACCACAGCTATTATTACTGCTGAATGCATAAACAAACCTGAGGCATCAGAAACTGGTTGCGCAGCAGTCACGGTCACAGACACCGATACCGGAGTCACGGACACGGGAGAAACAGATACCGGCGACACCTGAGCCACGGGGGCGACTGGCACGACCGCCACTGGCTGAGATAACGACTGTTTTACGATACACCGAGACATAATATTATCTCACTTAGATCACAAGCACAACACATAAAACTACAAACAAACATTCGTCTGACAAACGCATCCCGTCGCAACAAACATTCGACTGTCGACCTGTTCCAAGTATGAAATTTGTTTATTTTTAATTTTGGCGCCAAATTTACGTAGAGACGCTTGCTAGCCAAGTATTTACATTCAGCCTGTGACTCGAAATCGAAAGTCGAATCCATATTAAATCGATTACGTATATGTATGCAATGGATACAATCAATAAATGAAATGAGTAATTACTAATTAGTATTTACCAGAAGAGAACGAGTGACGAGAAAACTGTTATAAATAAAATTGAACGATGTGGACAAATTATCATGATAGATAGTGCTGTGCCTGCAGGAATCAAGACAGTATAAGCTCAAGAAAAAAAAATGCTTTTAATTTCGTTGCCCAGATAATTTTACTACACGGTGAGCTTATGCATAAGATAAGTAGACTAGCAAGAAGTTGCAACCTCATAGCATTTGGAATTTATGCAATGTAATATTCAGTTCCCCAAACAAATTGTTCAACTAACTCTTTGTAATCCGACCACCATGCCGTACTCTGGCCTTGTGTCATGTTATTCACTTACCGGGAGGCCTGTAAATTTCCAGCGTAGGCTTCCCTTTAGCATTGGTCAGGATCATGCTCCGCCTTTTTGTATTGTTGAACTGAAATAATATAATAAAATTATCGCTTTCAGTAGTTTTCCATGTAGAACTAATGACAAAAAGAGAGCCACAGAACTACAAGTAGCGGAAAAATCTCTGCGTTAGAGATGATTCTCCCTTTTCGAAGTAGGAACTTAAGTTCCTCCACGTCCAAAAATTCAACATTCTGGCTGGAAATACTCAAATTACTTCGAGAATTACGTATACCATGTCTCAGTGTGATGAAACGATGTAATCATCGACTAATATAACATCTTTATATTCGTTTGTTTGTTTAGTAACATCATGCATTGCCTACTTGTGTCAGATAAATGTATAATCATACACAAATATAACCTTTTCCTTTGTCCTTGCAGTTAGAGAACTGTGAAAAAGCTGGGGATTTAATATATTATTATAGCAACACAGAGCATTCGATATTGTTTCAGTGGTGCTGGCGACCTATTCAAATGGTGGAAATATTACATTTAGTGGACATTACTAGGTCTCCAAGAGATACATCAACCAGATAGATAGATAGATAGAAAAAATTTCAATGTGATCTTGATCGAGACGTCTTAATATTTGTTTTCTTAAGAAACCTACTTCATACGATATATCGAGTTACGACAAATCGATTACAAAATAAAGGCAAAGGCTATCGAGTTATGCAGACAGGACGTAGGCGTCGGAATAGAGCGTATCGCGATCCTACCTACGCGTTAACTGCAATCGTACTAGAAATCCTTAGCACATACCAAGGTCTTGCTAACTTAATCAAACAATTCCACACTAGGTGACTAGCCTGTTGCAACTCTGTACAATATAACCGCCTTTTTTAGCTCTGGGTTATTTTTGTTCAATGATGGGGCCCTTTGGGACAAGGTCTTTCTCATTAGAGTACTGCGTACGAGCCAGTTTTTGCCTATAAACGACATGAGATCTCACGCTTAAAAATAGAAAGTTATAGAAAAATAGAAATAATATCTCAGAAATGAACATACCTGATTATGATGCATGTTGTGGTGCGATTGAGGGCGCATGAAGCTCCTCTCCCGCATGATGACACCAGGCGTTGCAAAGTCCTGCATCCTGTAGCTTCTCTGCAGCTCGTTACCAACACCGATTTGGGTCTGCATCTTGTCGATTGTGCTAATTGATTCAACGCAGTCAAGCACTATGTTTAGATTATCTGTGATACTGCCCACGGCTTCCCGCCTTTTTTGACAGAGCGCCTTTTACTTTTTTAAAAGTTCACTGCTTTTTTTCTTTGGTTATCGATGCACTCAGGCATTCAGTTTAGTATTTTTTTTTAAATATGTAGTCAGAAATCTCTAATAAAATTAGTTTATCCTCTATCGATTACAAAATTGAATATTATCAAAATAAATACACTAGATCAATGACTAGTATTATAGTTACATTACGCAATGTCACACATATGATTAAGTATATTTTTTGCTATTTACAATTTTAAAATAAACAACTAACAAAACAACGGGCAATACGCGTTAAAAATGCGATTTGAAAACAGCAAAGCAATTGAAATAATGTAATAATTAGTAAAATAATCACAATTTTGGTATTGTGACGTCACGTTAGAGATCACTATTTTTCTCTTTTTTTATATATGCATATATAAATGTACATAAATTTAAACCCTCTGTCGTGGCCACTGATAGAGGGCGTTCTGTCGAGATTTTTTTCGTTTTTTTAGTACGGCTTTATACAAGAAATAGTGCAGGTATATTGTAGTGCCTGACAGTCACCGAGCGATTTTTTTCAATTTTTCGAGGGGCCGAGAAGTTACTTCTTCAGCTCCAACTCGAATCGTTTCGTCGAAGGGGTTCGGTGAACCCTAATCTGAAACAAGGAAAAAAATAACTGTTTTAAATCTTCACACTTGCTTAAAAGTCAATTAAAATCGCAGACGACACTCGCAGGCTCTAGATCTCCTTGTACAGCATCTTAATCTCAGGTATTGTTAGCTAACTGAAATTTTATATACCTCAGGTGCCGTTGCAATAGTCTCTTCAATGTAAATTTTTGACAGATTTGCCATACAAAATCTGTCAAAAACTCACAATGGCAAGGTTTGTAAAAAAATAGTAGACTTAGGCCCCTGCTGAATTCTTTATCCTCTGTTTCACAGTAGGTATGAAAACGTAAGCTAATATTGTAAAGGACCGCAATAAACTTATTTTTAGTGAAATCGTTTTCAATTTCAAGTTCTCTGAACTTTTGTCTCTGTGAGATGATTCACAAGGCTAAGCTCAGTTTCCCAAAATGGCGGTAACCCAACGCAGGTATAAAGAAATATTAAAATGGATGGATTTATCATGAGTCAGCGGATTAGCTACATTGACACTCCTTTATTACGTAGGTACATTATTATGATTAGTTGAAAACTTCCTTTCAAGATGTAGCTACGAAATTAAATTGTACTCAACTAGAAATCTGTCGCCCAAAAAGAAAATTATTTGCTTTTAAACAGGCTGCTGCAAAAAAACCTTGACATACTTGACCTCGGCCGGATGTTTTCGAATTTTTGGTTTTAGGACATGCCCGTTTCCTCACGATGTTTTCCTGCACCGTTTTGAGAGCAATAGCAATGAAATAATTTACACAAAGTGCCCGCTTGGGTTCGAACCCACGACCATAAGTACACACACACACACACACTAAGTCACAAGTAAGTCGCGGCCGTTACCACTGAGCTGAGCCACCACTGCTCTTCACATAACACATAATCAGCCTATAATGTTCGCACTGCTGGGACACAGGCCTCCTCTCTGTGAGAGGGAGTGAGCCGTAATCCACCACGCGGGCCCAGTGCGGGTTGATAGATGTCACATGTCTTCGAATTTTTGGTTCTAGGACATGCCGGTTTCCTCACGATGTTTTCCTTCACCGTTTGGAGAGCAATGGTGATGAAATAATTTACACAAAGTAAAGCGCCTGTCTGGGTTCGAACCTACGACCTACAACTCGTAAGTCGCGGCCGTTACCACTGGGCCACCACTGCTCTTCATTGACCTTCTAATCTCTGAAGAACATCCTGTATTATTCCATCAGTAAGTTAGTATCAAAAAGGGAATCATTAAAATATGTACTTATTATGTGTGATGTGTATGTCACAGCCAACTAGTTAAATTAGCCGTTCAGTTAACCGCCTAGCCTTTAGAAGTAGTGCTCGCCTCGCTTCGCTCTCTCGGCTCGCACGCTATTGACCACAGTTCTAACCTAACCTAACCCATTTGGTCGGAGTGCCTTGGCTTAGCTACTGCGACCAATTCGGCTCGCGCGAGATTGGCTACAGACTTCCAACCTAAACTGTAATTGAATATCATTCAGGCCGTTAGTTGAATGGCCGCCGTTTAGTTAAACGGCTAGGCGGTTAACTGAACGGCTAATTTAACCAGTTGGCTGCGACATGTACATGATAATACAAATTAAAAAGAAAACCCTTGTTTTTCAGGCGTCTAACATTATTACACGTCCGCATTACATCATTTCCTTATAACAGCAGCTATTCAGTTGTTCACTTGAACACTATCTTTCAGTTCAGTAACCGGTTTACAAAACTACACAGTACAGGTATACAACATTGCAGCCAGTTGAAAATGAAGGAAACTACCAATTAAGTGGAACTAAATTACGTTAGCGTGTTTGTGTTCGCTTGGAGCTACATTGTAGGCGTAAATTGTATGATATTGTTTATCTATTTAGAGTATTTCGCCTGTAACCCCAAAAGGCGCCCAAGGACTGGAAAACGAAGTAGTCGTCCGACAGCGAGGTGGGCGCGCGACTTTTAGAACATGGATGAGACTGGCACAGGAGCGAGGGGTTGTCACAAGAGAGGCCTAAGTTCTGCAGTGGGTGTTAAGTCGGGCTGTAGATGATGATGCACCCCCAAAGCGGAGTATACTATGCCCCAAGCTATATTATGGGCCCCCCTAAATGAGATGATGGCATTGTATTTCTAATCTAAACCAAGGGGGTGATTGCATAACACACTGTCTGTAGCAATGGCTTTCAATTTTCATTCTGACAGTTCAAAAACATTCATTGTGTTATTTACGTTGTCGAGCAAACAACTTTTTTGAACATATAAAATCTCCACACAATGGGTGCCTGAAGAAGGACGGCGCTGCCGAGGCCGGCCCAGAAAGAGATGGCGAGATGACCTGGACGCGTACCACGAGGGCTGGTTCGAGATGGCGCGGGATAAGAGTTCCTGGCAGGATTTGGGGGAGGTCTTTGCTCAGCAGTAGGACAGTACAGCCTAAAAAAAAAATTAAGCAATGGATTATCAATAGCCCTCAAAATAATTCAGATTGTGATTTATAGTGTGTATCTACGCAATTACGGTGCGGGCTACTAAACTACTAAGAAAGTCCAATAATGGCTTGAACTAGGGATCATCAAACATCGGAGTCTACATTCGGCCTCAGGTCAGGCCTCTTTAGACACCATCATTTGCCCCACTTGGTTATAGAATAAAATAATAATAGTACAACCTGTAAAACTAACTTGATTTTAAAATTGTATGTTCCTGCTTTGTGTAAAAAAAAACATAAATGAAATGTACTGTTACTGTACCAAAGTATTAATATATCTATTGCACGTGGGTTTCTCTTATAAAATGCAGAGATTATCGCTCGCTCAACTCATTCAGCGTCTCCAGTGTGATGCAAAGCTAATAGAAATTTCGTAACGTCAACAGAGTAAAAATATAGTTCATCCCGTCTCCCAACCCATCGTTACCAGCTCAACGAGCGTTGCAAGAGTAAAAACAAACTTTTTTATGTGTTCGTACGATTTTATAATAAATGTTGCGTAAAACTAGAGAAGTACAATTTTAATGGCTACGCCTAAATTGCCGTGATTTTGGTAGAGACTGTTTTTTCAATCATCAAATCAGTCACGGTTTTTTTGTCTGCAAAGTCAAAGCATTTATTTCAAATAGACACTTAAAAGGCACTTTTGAACGTCAAAAGGCAAATAACTGCTTTTAAGCAGTCTTCTTGTGGAATTTGTCTCTTATCTTTGTCTTTTAGTCTTCCTAATTTGGCTCGATTGCACAACCTTTTTTAACCGACTTAAATAAAAGGAAGTTCTGTATTCGACCCGTATGTATGTATGTTTGTATGTCCGCGATTTTCTTATAAACTAATGAACCAATTTTAAGGTTTCCTTCATTAACGTGATCTATATAATTTCAGAAAGGTTTTAGTACATAATGCATTAGGTAATTATTCTTATGTACAAAGTTACATGCATAAATGTACTGCATCTCCGGCATTTCTATGTGAATTTAGATGATTCTTCTAGTCGGTGTCATCAATTCATCAATGCACCTTAGCATGCAATTGTATATCTATGTATTGTTTTTAATGGAGAAGGCAATGCCTCAGGGGCGGTCCCATATAAATTTGATTAACTTTGCTTGGGGTATTTTTGAGTTAGCTTCAATAATACGATTGTTCCACTTCGTTTTTAGTTTTTAGAAATAAAATTCAGGTTTTTCTCTCGGTTTTCTATATAGCTATCCTTTTTTTAGTGTTGTTATGACGTTAAAATGTGGAAAACAACGCTACTAGACAGTTTGATGCCTATCAATTATGTGATGTCAGGTGTGTGACAGAAATATCAATGGAAACGAGCTGAAACTGCAAAGTGCGTTGAACTATGCGTACGCGCAGCGCGGCGCGGCGGCACGACAAAGAAATAACTATGTTTTCACCTGAAATAGTTTCACGGATTAAAAATTTCAAGAGCTACGGATCCGAAGATGGAAGTGGATGGAAGAACTTATTGTATGTTTGATTGAATTGAATTCTTTAAGATACTAATTATAATAAAGCCTATATAACAAATTATGGATAGGCACTATAATCCAGCAAAATGAATCAAGGAACTGAATTATCTTAGATACTGAAACTTGTCTACGGGGTAATTGCAGGCTTTCATTTTGACAGTTTGCGTTATTTACGTTGTCGGCAGACAGATTATTCGAACATAATTATGAAGCAATGAATTAGCAGTATGCTTCAAATTGAGATTGATAGTGAGTTGCGCAATTAGCGTGCTGGGCTGAGGTGGAGAAATAAGTCATAACTTTATAGGTAGGTATATAACAATTTAAAAGAGGATAAATTACTCAATGAAATATCAACATACTTGTAGCGGTATCTACAACGCCACATGCGAACAACGCGTCATGAATACTGATGTCACGCAAAATCCTGCATCTCGCAAGCAGAGTTTACCGCGCAACTAGCATAGATACAACGGCCCGACATGAATCATCGGGCAGTTGCCCGCCAGACACAACACCCGTCTGGTCGAAGGATCCTCCCTTTTCTATGGAGTATGAGTGAATTTTACATCCTGTTCCTCATACCTCTATATTCTTATTAATTATTTAATAGAAATCTAATAAATGTTTACAAACGTAAATTATACAGTGCAGTTTAAAATGCGCTAAACAAGTTGTCGGTAAGATTTCTAATAAAAAATGTGAAACAAAAATGTTCTTGTTTAGTTTACAATAATTAAGTAGGTAAGTGATGCAATTGCAGTTTTTTTACGGTCATTAATAATTGAAGAAACAGCGTTATTATCAAAGAATTATTAATATGTAAAAGTCTCAAGTTTAAAATAATATAATTGACTACTGCATTATTTATGTGCTTGCTTCGATTTCAGAGCCAGTTGAATGTAAAGTTTTCTCGGCGAAAAATGACTCCTTACCCCGCCCCCCCCCCATTTTTTTTTCTAAATAATTACACAAGGTTTACCGACAACCAGGTAAAGCTCGCAGGAAATTTTTGCGATTCGGGCTGTGAATTTTGAAGACTATTGCTAATCCATTGCTTCATATGTTCGAAAAATTTGTCTGTTCGACAACGTACATAACGCTATGAATGTTGTTGAACTGTCGAAATGAAACCCATTCTACTGTTAGTGTGGTACCCTGCTGGTAAAGTTCGCGGGAATTTGGTCGATTCAGGCAGTGCAGAACCTGTCACTGTGGCGATTCCAGACATCCACTGCTGCACTGCTGAAGATCCATTTCTCTCCCCCATCACCAAACGGAGGAACTTTTGTGGAAGGTGCATTCCTTAAGCACATTTGGTCGTTAGGCCTACGACCGTAGACGATTGTGTATATTAAAATTATTTATTGCTAGCTTCTGCTCGCAGCTTTCCGCGTGGACTTCGGAAATTTTATGGGTTTTAATTTTTTTACGGAGAACCCTGTTTTGGAACGAAATTCTTTAACTTGAGGTACGATTATTGCGACTTTTTTATATGTAGGTAATAGAAAGAGAGAGAGATAGTTGTCGTGGTTTGCGAGGGTGCTGAAGCCGATAGTGAGATCAAAATGAAAATTCATGAAGGCGGCTGCTATTTTGAAGCTGTTATTTTGACATTACAAACAGACACTTTAATTAATTTTGTGTATGTATAGATTAGTAGGTAGTTGGGTAGGCAGACAATACAGTGACTCACCGCTCTCTCGTAGCAGTCTGTCGTTTCGTCCTCTGCACTAGAGACTCGTTCACGTACTCGTATTTAATTCACTGCAACAATGAGAAAGTTCTTAATTAATTATTGAATGTGTCTTTGATGCAATAGTTTCAGCTGTACCGTGTCGGTAACATGCTGGTTTGAAGAGAATTGTGCGGTATGAGATATTATTGGTCGAAATTTAATAATAATATCTTGACTATGAAGAACGCATGACAATAAAACTTAGAAATATTGTCGTAACAAAAAAAATCTTTAAAAGTAGTTTTATACATAAAATTTAAATTACGTGCCGGTTTTATGTATAAAACTAATTTTAAAGACTTTTTTATTGCGAAACTATTCCTGAGAAGCGACTTTAATTATATTAATGTTTATGAACCAATTTGCCTAACCTTTTTCAAACAATGTTGCTGTCGGTTTTCAGTTCAACCGTAACTGGATACCAGTATTTTACATGGAGAGACTGCCTATTTGAACTCCACAATCAAGTTACTGGGAAACACGATACCCGTTGGCAAAACTGGTGGTCAAACTTTCGGGCTTCTGACTACCCGTACCGACTGTCAAAGATCTACAAATGACAGCCGGGACCATCTCGATTTGATACGGATGAGGATGGTCATGGTTACCCATCTACGAACCGACCTCTGAAAGAGTTGTTTAATCTTGAAGATCGACCAGTGGGGCTGTCATTTATTTAGCTATGAGCTATTTAACTATCAATATATCATCCAAGCATATAAATGTGGCACAATAACGCATGTGCGTTACGTTATGGCTTCTTGAGCTGGAATAAAGGAAACCAGAGCAAGGTTAAGTGTAATCACTTTTGTGATTTCTGGTAACGGTTAACGATATTTGGGAGATCGATTCTTCTTTTCCACAGTTGGACACAAGCCTCCCCTGAGTAGGGTTACCAGATGGAAAAACCCTGAAAAGCCCTGTCTTAAAGCATGGTTTTGATATAAAAGTCCTGAAATTTTGTCGCAAACGTATTTCAGAACTCTGTGCAAAAAAATGTTATTGGTTTTGTGAACACAATTGTTTCTAAATCTAAAAATCAAAGAGAGTTAATTAGATTAAATGTTTTTAAATATGTTACGTTGATTTATGAATATATCCAAAGATATTATTACATATGCCTACCTACTATATAAGATTTTGTGTGTTGTAACCACGGAGTAAATACTCCGTGGTTGTAACTTTCAAATGAAAATAATCTGAAGAAATCTATTGTATTTTACCTATTGAAAAATCGAAAGATTCTGAATTTTATAAAATTCAGCCTCAATGCTGTTACGGCCTAAAGATCCTGAAATCTCAGGACAAATTCTGAGATACCTATGGTAAGCCTACCCCAGAGTCTAGCCTGACATCCGGTTCTAATATATGCTCGCATCTTTGGCCACAATACCAAAATTAAATTTATTAATGCACTTGTGGGTTTAATCTTCTTAAATAATTTATTTTTGAAAAACTTAAAAGAACTCTACGATTTCGATAATAGTAGCACGTAATTGGTTATTTATTGGTTCCATTCTAAAGAAATGTCGAAGCGATGTACAAAGAAACCTGAAATAATGCAAAAACTTGTTAACAAGTGCTATTGCCGAAGTCACGATTCTAGGACATTCTAAATGCACCATAAAGAGAGTTGAGACGAAGCTTGATGATAGCTCGCACAAAAAACTGAGAGATTTCAAGAAACAAAACTGTAACATGTATCTTGGCGTTAGTTTTCAGATATTTTCTGGTACGGTCTAAGTAATTTGAGACACATTCTTATTTGATTGATATAAAATTACACAATTAGGACTAGATTCGAAGAAAGGCAAAGCTTAGAGACAAATGAAGTTCAACTAAAGTACTTCATACCAAGGAAGCAATGGTACCATGAAACAATTTTTAAGATGCTGGCATGGACATACTCAAAAGGAAATAGAACCGCGCAATGCACGAAATTATCATCGTAAATGAAATGGGAATGGCGAAAAAATAAAAAAAATCAGAGTTTTTGCAGAAAATATCAATTTGCAGACAATTTGGCGGAATAGTGCTAGTTTCTAGATTTCGAATAACAGCCGCACAGGTCGATCGATCAGGTTAAGCTACGCTTGCCGCGGTTGGTCTGTGGATGGGTGACCATCTTTACATACCGTGTCCCCTCCGTGCCTCGGAAAGCACGTTAAGCCGTTGGTCCCGGCTGTCATTCGTGGATCTTTGACAGTCGTTACGGGTAGTCAGCAGCCCGAAAGTCTGACAACCAGTCTTACCAAGGGGTATCGTATTACCCAGTAACTGGGTTGTGGAGGTCAGATAGGCAGTCGCTCCATGTAAAATACTGGTATTCAGCTGCATCCGGTTAGACTGGAAGCCGACCCCAACATAGTTGGGAAAAGGCTAGGCAGATGATGAGTGCTAGTTTCTAGCCTGTTTTGCATATTCATAGTAAATAATAGAGATGACGCAGTTTACTCAGCTTGTCAAGGAATATTTAAGAAATGACACATACTGCTAATTGCATACTTGATAAGCTAGGTTATCGCACGCGTCTTTTATTTGGACGCTAAATTGCTTTTACATATTAGTGTATTGTATATCCAAATAATTATGCATGTTAATAAATACTTTAAAAGAAAAGACAGTAAGTATTTTTTAAAAAAAAGATGAGACCCAGGTAATGTCCCATCTTCTCCTTCCGGCGCAATTTTCAGGTTCGTCAAAATATATAGACCCTGTGTAAGTTTTGCCTGTAGGGCTTACAAAACTTACACTAGTACAGCTGCAGCGGGGGTATCCGCGTAACACATTCACAGTAGGAATGGCTTTCATTTTGACAGTTTGACGAAATTCATTGCGTTATTTACGTTGTTCACGAGAAAAAAAAATTTCAAACGGATTAGCAATATCCTTCTAAATTATTCAGATTTAACGATTTTTACGCAATTATTGTGCAGGTCGAATAATCCTATTTAATGTGTTATAAACTATCCTAAGCTGAAGTTAGTATTATACATCGCCATGGCCTTGCAGTAACTTAATACACAATTCAATAATTATGTAATAAGATTTTCCTCAGTCGAAGTTGAAGACTTAGTGGTGCAAATTCAAATTCAAATATTTTTATTTGTGGAACATAGGTAGGTTAGGTACAGATGTTGTAATAAACACTGCATGCACTTTGTGTCTCCTTTCAGCTGACATCATAGACTCACACGTACATTAACTAAATTGAACTGGTCTTTGACAAGGCCGTCGTCCATCTTTCAGACCTTCGAAAAATACTGATTAGCATAAAAGCTTTCTATTCTAAATAAATCCTTAATACTGTGGAGAACTGGAGATGGACCGATGACCTGGGTGCTTACTCTCGAATATAATTCCGATAGATCGACATTGGAATTGTCAGTCAAACGTCTGGGATTGTATTGGCTGGACTCACTGAGTCTAGCCAATCCCTGACGTTTAACTCGACCAACTGACGTTTCACCAATGTCGATCTATCGGAATTATATTCGAGAATAAGCACCCTGTTGAAGGCGGTAGGAATCCGCTGGACGCGAAAAACAGAACCGGTTGAAGTGGCGGTGCTTGGGAGAGGCCATGTCCAGCAGTGGACATCTTTCGGCTGAAATGTTGATGAGGAATGTGGAGATGACGACCCTTTGCAGAATGGTGCATAAAGTCCACATGACCTTCACTGCGCTCCGTTTGCATTCTTGTGTAACAAAGTTGCTTCTATAAGCGCGGATAATTATATTTCCAACTTAACAAAAATGCGAAAAATAAAGACCTTTATTTTAAAGACAGCGAATAAAATACCGCGTTTTAAAAAACTGTACAGAATCAATGTAGGCGGAGCATAATGACATCACCGTGTTTACTCATGTACAGACACACACATGCTTTAGAAACGACTACCAGCATTTGAATTCCAACTCTATTTTAAAGTCCTAAGGTTTGCATTACTTTGTGGTTGGCTCAGGAGTTACGCCAGGATGCACAAGACATCTGTGCAGACATTACGAAGTCTGCAAAGGTTCTGGGTCAGTGGGCACGAGCTGTTTTTGTTTTGTCGCGGTATCGATTCATTGATCGATGGAGTTAATCGAGTTTGAATACAATGACCATGTTTGTTCAGCGGCCTTGTATTCGGAGCTTGAAAAATGATCTTGATTCTACGAATGTTTGAATCACGTTTATAATAGGTATACAAATATATACCCTCTGTTACAGTCTTGGTTTTCTCGTTGGATTAAATTGTTAGCTCTCCTGTTTATTACAACCACATACATATTTGCATTGCTTGAAAAAGATAAAAAGAATATGCTTTAATATACATTCAAATACAAAAAAAAACATGAATATGCAGGGTACAACGCCAATAGCGATATCTACCAGAAAACCTTGGGATGGACAGGAGACAATAAGTCTGAAGAAATTGTGTGAATCCCTCTTTATTCTATTCCACGGACTGAATTGTTCATAGATTTTGGACTGTAGGTATTATAAATTGCACAGAGCTCTTGCTAAGAATGAAAATCGTTTCAAATAATACAAGTCTTCAAGTTGTGGTCAACTCGTGACCTATGACTATCGTGATTATATTTACTTATCAAGTAAAATTGCGAAAAATAAACAATTTGCTGACAGTTTAAAATGTGGGAGCGTCTAGTCTGTCTGAGCAAACAACGACTGTGTGCATAATACCAAAAATAATCGCTCCGCACTTAATGCAGTACTCGACAAACGAGATGGCTTCAATTTACTAGACATGAAAAGAATTACCAGCTTCCTTTTACGTCGATTTGTTTATGAACAGTCTGTAAAGATCCATTGAAAAGTCTAGGATGCTCTCACGCACAACTCTTCTAAAATAGAAAGGGATTTTTACCATAATTATGTAAGCATTGTCCCGCCTGGTATCCAAAAGATGTTTCACAATCCACTCATGTTGAATTGAATGTTTGAATAGTGAGATGGCGTCGATGGCGATAGAGCTTATGGAAGAACACACACCCCAAATAAAATGGGATGAAAGTAGGCAATGATGTTCGACGCGAACAAATCCCACATGCGCCATTTACAGCGTGCTGTAAAGAAACGCATAGGGGAGTGGCGCTCCGAGGGATGGGATAAGTTGATCGGCGAACTCGAGCCCACCCACCACGCCTTCTGGCAACTCCAGAGGAAGCTCCGCTCCTCTGAAGAGGCCACAGTTCCTCCCCTCACACGCCCCGACAAAACGGTCGCTTTCGAAAACCTCGAAAAGGCCGAATGCCTAGCCGACAGCCTAGAGGCTCAATGCACTCCCAGCTCTCAACCAGTAGACAGAGCGCACCTCGACGAGGTGAACGCTGAAGTCGAACGGAGAGCCTCCCTCCCGCCAGTCGAAGACCCTGATGATCCTCTGCCTCCCGTCACTCCCGACGAAGTGCAAGACATCATAAAAGGGCTCGCAACCCGCAAAGCCCCCGGTTCGGACGGTATCACCAATAGGGTGTACAAACTCCTCCCCGCCCCCCTCATACTGCTCATGACCGCCATCTTCAATGGCGCCCTGAGCAACAACATCTTCCCCCAAATGTGGAAAGAAGCCACAGTCATAGGCATCCCTAAGCCAGGCAAGCCCAAGTCTGAGCCCTCCAGCTACCGCCCCATCAGTCTGCTCAATGTTTTCGGCAAAGTCTACGAGAGGCTTATTTATAAGCGCCTCAAAGACTATGCCGAAGCAAAGAGCCTCATCCCCCCCGAACAGTTCGGTTTTCGCACGAAGCATTCGTGCATCCACCAGCTCCACCGCATAGTCGAGCACATTAGCGCTGCTTTTCAGCGAGGTGCTTCGACAGGCGTCCTGTTCTTCGATATAGCGAAGGCGTTCGACAAGGTCTGGCACAATGGCTTATTATATAAGCTGTACCTGCTAGGTGTGCCAGACCGTCTCGTGCTCATCTTACGAGATTTTCTGTCGGACCGCACATTCCGCTACCGTATCGAGGGCGCTCTCTCTCCCCCTCACCCCATCCGCGCCGGAGTCCCCCAGGGTTCCGTTCTGTCTCCCCTCATTTTCACCCTGTTCACTAGTGACATCCCGAACAGTAAAAAGGCACAGTTGGCGCTCTTCGCCGACGACACTGCCATATACTGTTCGGGAGTCAACCAGTCATCCATAGCTCGAAACCTCCAAACCTCCGCAAGCGCCTTGAGCGATTGGTTCCGGAAATGGAGAATCGAGGTCAACCCCGATAAGAGTCAGGCGGTCATCTTCTCGAAACCGCGTAAACTACCCCCCCCCCTCCCGCGCCCGATCTCTATGTATGGCAAGCCGATCCCCTGGGGAAAGCGAGCCAAATACTTAGGTGTCATCCTAGACCACAACCTCACCTTCAACGAGCACATAAAGACGGCGCGTTCACGCGCCTCTTTCGCTCTCGGTAGGCTCCACTCCATGATAACTGCCCGCAGCAAATTGTCACTCAAGTGCAAATTGCGCCTCTACACCGCGGTCATCCGTCCCATCATGACCTATGCTTGCGTAGTCTTCGCACACGCCAAGCCGCGATTTCTGCATAAAATGCAAACCCTTCAGAACCGTTTCCTCCGAAAGGTCACGGGAGCCCCCTTCTATGTCCGAAATGTGAATCTGCATCTAGATCTCAGACTCCCCACCATCCAGCAGTTCATGAAACGCCTCTCCAAGCGCTTCTTTGACTCTGCCATAAAGCACCCCAATCCCCTGATTGCGGCGGCCTCCCGATACACTCCCTCCCGCATAAGTAGGATTCGCCGACCAAGGCATACCCTCACTATCCCCGACGACGCCACTACCCTCCTCCAGGAGAGCAGTAAGGCCACTAGTACTCTCAGACGTCAATACAAACACAAGCTCAGACATCCGTCCTTCCGTCCTCGCCGCCGAGGCCCGTCGCGACGCCCCGCACCATCACCGTGCCCCCCCCGACCCTTGCTCGAGCCAGCCCGCGCAGCTGAGCCTGTAGTTTTAAATTCGCCCCTAAACACCAATAATAATACCGATCCAGCCTGTCCCTTGCTGTCCTCTTCCAGCGACGCCCTGAGCCGAGGTCCGAACCCCGCAGGGGGTTACCCTTAGCGCTGTCGCTTAGTTTTTAAGTTATTGTTTGCCCTGGCTGGAGGCCTTAATTCGAGGCATCCACAGGAAAGTCCGGTTAAGCAGTAGCCATCCTCATAAAGGATGAACTGCGAGATGCCATTTATTAAATAAAAAAAAAAAAAAAAAAGCAATGATGTTCAACATCTAAATTGCGTAACTCAGTTGTATCAACCACAATCTGAAGGTTTTAAAAAGGAAATGGAAAAAAACATCACAGGTTTGAAAAGATGTAATGAGCATGGCTGAACTGCCAAAATAAAGAGCATTATTGTCATTGATTGTGACTGTTTGTGTGATACGCAATTAATTACACCGCAGGTAAGTAAGTGTTCATAAAAAGAAAGACATAACTAGGACAGGACTCATGATGACATACATACATTATGACACAGCTTTAGCTACTAGTCTCATTTCGGCTCGAAGTTTACTCATCTTATTTACCCTGTCTCAGGTTTCAATACAGTTTAAAGTGCCCTAGGACACGCTAACTGCCATTGTCAGCAAAGGCAGAGTTGATAATTAGCCATGAATGTGTGAAACTACATAATAACAAGCGATCAACAAGATATAATCGGGCATTGTTTACCATCAGATCATGAGTCACACGTCTGTCGGAAACCGGTTCTACAAGTATTATGTATTATTTAATGTCCATTACTTAGGTATGTAAGCACATAATTATGTTATTTAATGGAGGAGAGAATATGATCGGTTTGGAGAAACGATGGATGGACTGTGTGAAAGATGATATGGCTGGAAAGGGGGTGACTACCGAGCTGACGACTGAGAAGACCGACTAGAGAAGTATGGAAGAAAAAGACATGTTGCGCCGGCCCCAAACAGATTGGGATGAGATCATGAGAATGATGATGGTGATGAGAGAATATGATTAGATCGTCTAGATTTCTTTTTGGAATGTGATGTGACTCCACACTAGGCATTGCCATACAGTGAACGATAATACTATACATGGCTGAGGGTTTTCTCCAGTGGAGGCCAAGTGTCGACCACCTCCCAATTAACCTTCTAACCGCTTACGCCGGATTAATCCGACAAATATTTTTGTATATTTACGAGTCGGGCGGTTATAAACTCCTTTTTTTTGAATACGCCGATTAATCCGACAAACATTGTCGTGTCCATTTCGCCAGTGTCGTATATTTATAGATCGTTTAATCTGCTTTTTTTATTTAATTACACTATATTCTAACAGGTTTTTTTTTTCGGGAGCTTGTTCACTACTACTGATATGAAAAGGCTAACTTAAACCCAAAGTACAGAAAGATTCCCGAGGAAAACTATAGCAGAATCCATACTAATATTATAAATTCGAAAGTAACTCTGTCTGTCCTTTACCTTTTTCACGCGTACACCATTGAACGGATTTCGATAAAATTTGGCTAGGAGATAGATGGCATCCTGTGGAAGAATATAGGGATATAGGTTTTTGTCCTCGTAGCACGTTCCTGTGGAATAATATCCGACATCCATGTGGGCGGAGCCGCGGGCAAAAGCTATCTATTATGAGTACTAGGTCTTAACAGTTCCAGAGGTTTAATCAAGTGCAGTGTAAGATCTCATCGTCATCTGCCTAGCGTTTTCCCGACTATGTTGGGGTCGGCTTCCAGTCTAACCGGATGCAGCTGAATATTTCAAGTGGAGCGACTGCCTATCTGACCTCCAACCGAGTTACTGGGTAATATGATACCCCTTGGTAAGACTGGTAGTCAGACTTTCGGGCTTCTGACTACCCGTAACGACTGTCAAAGATCCACGAGTGACAGCGGACCAACCGCTTAACATGCAGTGCAATGTCTCTACTGCATTAAAATATTCATGGACAATATGCCAAACTCAATACTTCTTCCGCGTGACCAGAACTGCGTACCTACCTAAGGTAATAGATCATATTACCGATTCTGTTAGTAACGTAGGTACTAGATATTTCACCGTGGGAGTTGGTCTGCAACCTAAACCACTTTAGATGCAATTTAAACATGATACTGTTATTAATTATTGCCTTCATATACCATAAACTGTATGTACGAAGATTGATAATGAGGCAGAATTAGCTATGGCTGCAAATGTAGTTAAACTGCTGCAGCTTTAAATGACTGGGCCGGCGTTGTGGATTACAGCTCACTTCCTCTCACAGAGAGGAAACCTGTGTCCCAGCAGTGGGAACGTTATAAGCTGATCATGCTGTGCTTATACATGCAATGACTTGGAAGGAAGAGAAATAATCTCGGTTCTCGGGTCCCGCAGTCTTTCTTCAACTTTCTCCCAGTCCGTATATTGCTTGTTACCTAAATCTGTATTTTCGAGACCACATTCAGTCTTTAATCTAATTTTGTCACGATTTGTATTTGCAAGGTTTGGGAATCCCAAAAACGTGGCAAATTGCACATTCTTAAAGTCACTGTAGTTACCTAATTTGCTAGAAATGGTTATTGAGGATGCTCCTCGACCATCGTATCTAAGGTTCGGGAACTCTACAGAAACGATAAGGTATTTGGGATACGGGAAGATTTGTGCATCTCTATCTGGCCAGAGCTAAGCCTTATGACGCCCTTCCGTTCTTTAAAACTAGGGCCTCTGTTAATCCTTGAGTCGTAGGAACAGCGTAAATATAACCCGAGAGGTACCTATCTATTTATAAGGTAATAAACTAATAAGTTTGCGTTGCGGCGATGTGTCAGAAGCCGTATGAGTCATCCGAGCCAACTACAGTACAAAAACCTCTTGCTCCGAGCCTTTGACTACTGGCGCAAAAACTCGCTCAGAGTTGTTTCTTACTTCTAATGGCGGCGACTTGTGGTTAAATGAGAGTTTTTACTGTCCGGTGAAGTACTTTCAGTAAGATTTTTAACGTTACTGTCATAACTTCGACGTTTTAAACGCCGAATGAAGTGACGGGAATGGCTGTGTGCCTGCTGTGTGCAATTGAAAAGATGAATAATGATGAATTGGGGATTTCTTTGTTATTTCGGGGTGCATCAAAATTGCTGAAAAAAAAACAGCGCCTGAAATGATTCGTTAATTTATCATTAAAATTTCCACCATGTATCGGTCTATGATGCAGTTATAATTGCCTAAGCACGTCAGTTTGAACAATGATAACAGTGATAAGAAAATATTTGCAGATGTGCGATGAGGACATTGCCTTTTTTTTGGCAAACTTATTTCTTTACTTAGGTAGGTACTTCGCTCAATTAACCGGATAATTGCATTTACACCATTCTGGTTTTTGACAAAATATTTTTTCAGATATGAGCCCATAATTCGTTTTACTCCAAAAAAAAAACTCAAAAAATGATCGCCAAATTCAGAGGCTTTTCTCAGATGATTAAAGAGTTTTCAGCTTTTTAAAATCTAGTTGAAGTGTTTCCGCGATGATAAAAGATGTTTTTAGGATCAATTTGAATATAACTCTAATTTTTTGTTCGAGCTTTTCACCATTTTGTTCACATAATTCGCCAACAATGTTCCCACTGCTGGGACACAGGCCTCCTCTCTTTTTGAAAGGGAGTGGGCCGCAATTCACCGTACGGACCAAGTGCGTGTTGGTAGATGTCACATGTCTCCGAATTTTTGGTTCTAGGACATGCCGGTTTCCTCACGATGTTTTCCTTCACCGTTTTGAGAGCAGTGGTGATGAAATGAATTACACACACACGCAACCACTGAGAGCCATCTCTATTTTGTTTACATGGTAACTTTTATTTAGATAATACCTCGTTCTGGGGGGGTATCATACCTTTGTGCGCACCTTTCGCTTTCTGAGTAGTGACGAGTACCTAATCATTATTCAAATCCACATCATTTCACTGCTTACCCCTGTATTCTATGTCCCACAGCACAAGGTCCTCAAACACGTATCGCATACATTCAAGTTTAATATTAACAGGTGCTGTCCAATGTCGCGTCGCCTACATAGCTTCCTACGCCTGCGCCAGCGCATACCAACTGTATGCAACTTTTACTGTGTGAGCCACTTGTATCTTGCGTCTGCTGTTGAATGAGAAGCAAGCCTGTGGTTTTTAATGATTGGTTGCCTTTGAATTCGCCATTTAATATCAGAAACCAGGGAATTAAAGTAACACCCTACGTCAATTTACCGTGTTATAGCCATTTCATGCTGTATACTCAACTGTTCATGGAGATGAGATCGGCAGTCACATTATCAGCCTATAATGTTCCCACTGCTGGGACACAGGTCACACAGGCCTCATCTCTTCGAGAGGGACTGGGCTGTAATCCACCACGCGGGCCCAGTGCGGGTTGGTAGATGTTACATGTCTTCGAATTTTTGGTTCTAGGACATGCCGGTTTCCTCACGATATTTCATATAAATAGGCAGTCGCTCCATGTAAAATACTGGTACTTAGCTGCATCCGGTTAGACTGGAAGCCGTCCACAACATAGTCGGGGAAAAAGCTAGGCAGATGATGATGGGCGTTTTTACAGCGAGTAATAGAACCTGTAGACCTACCACAAAGTGCAAAATCGATGGTCCGACCGACGCTGTGCAGTCGCCCACAGAGTACTTTTTGATTGCAGTCGTCTGTACGCGACACTGGCAGAATAGTCGATTGCCAAAAAAACTAAAAGTCTACAATAATCCTTCAGTTCGTTGATGAAGTTTGGAGGTCAGAGGTCTTGTAATTTGGGACACGAGAAATACAAAATATGTTGCGTTTGTCGTAGGTACAGGGGTTCTAGGTAATGATAATAGCTGACGTGACGCTGAGCCTGCTTCTACGTGGTGTCGAGATCGAGAGCGAGGTGGGTAGGTACCCCGCTTACGTAAAATATTACATAAAAAGGCCTTGAAATATTATTTGCTTCGGAACTTGAACTTAGTTCAATAAAATTACATATTTTTAACGCAGGACAATCTTCGTCCTTCCTGCCACAAAATAAATAAAGTTCTTTATTTCTCACACTAGGATTCCCTGTGTCGTGAGTACAGAGTATCTTTCATAACAGAAAACAGTTTATATGCAAAACAATGAAACAATAACATAAAATAAAATGAGAAAGAAAAAAAATCCGGCCACGTGAGAGTCGAACTCGCACACAAAGGGTTCCCGTATGGTATCCACTTTAATTTTGACCTTTATTTTATTTTTATTATAGCGACCGTAGTACCTAGTACACATTGAAAATTTCAATGTCTGTTGGTACCTATTACGGCTCAGAAATACAGCCCTGTGACAGACGGACGGGCACCCTTTGTGTACGGAATCCAAAAAACAACTTTACAATAAGTATCTTTTATTTTACCTATTGCAACTGGACTGTTCAACCTACTTTACATTGTTTCTCTTCTATTGTATGCGGTGCATGAAACATTCAACAAAGATGGATGGCGCGTAGTTAGCAGTTAACTTGCTAATTGAATGTCTGGGCAAACTGAAGCAAACGGATCATGGTTATGTTCACAATACCACGCATGCGTGTTCACACTCCATTTAAATAGACATGATGAGATTTAGTAAGTATTCCAAATTAGGTTTGAATTTCTTGGTTATGGCTGAAGATGCACAAGCTCACATTATTGCAGCACAATTATAGTGTATATTATTTTATTAAATACTAGCTGACCCGGCCACGCGTTGCTGTGGCTAACGTTTTTGTATTTTTTTTTTTCTATCCTATCTTTCAAGTTGGATCAAACTGCACCCGGTGTACAAATTTGATTAAAATCGGTTAAGTAGTTTAGGAGTCCATCGCGGACAAACATCGTGACACGTAATTTATATTTATATTAAGATTATACATTATATAGGGTTATTGGAAGAACACCAAAAACCTCTTAAGAGGTCATTGTACTCATCATTATGAACAACTTTTACTATGGGACCAAACCTGAAATCGGAAAAAAAAAAGCTGTTCCCTACATTTTGACGAGTTATACGAACATAAAATGTAGGGAACAGCTGATTTTTATTTTGCGATTTCATGTTTGGTTCCCATAGTAAAAGTTGTTCATAATGATGAGTACAATGACCTCTTAAGAGAAGAGGTTGTTGGTGTTTTTCCAATAACCCTGTATTTACGGCAGGCTGTGCTGGCGCCGCTGCTGCGGCTGCTGAGACCCTCAAGCGGCGCAAATACTGTAACCTTATAGGCAACTACAGCTTTCAGCCGTTTGGGGTCGAAACGCTCGGGTCATGGGGCCCGAGTGGAAATTTCTCGCCGGCTGGTCGACACTTCACGTGACCAAATGGCTGGGTAGTTCTTTAGCCAAAGAATTAGCATTGCCATTCAACGTGGCAATGCTGCCAGTCTTCTGGGCACGTTTCCGGATGACAGCGATGCGGACGAGTACTTCGACGCCTAAGTGTCCTTTGTTTTTGTATTTATTTATATAAGTTATGGTAAAATTTAATGTATTTTTTTTACTTTGCATAAATGATCAACAAAGTGTATAGTACCTATCCGTCCACGTAATAACTGTTCATTCCACAGTTCATTCCAACTATTCCAAGGTTGCCTGGAAGAGATCGCAGAAAACTGTAAGGCTGCCCTTTGTACGAGTATGTTTTGTTGTTGAATATATTTTGTTTGTTATGTATTTTCAAGTGTACATATAGATACCTATTAACTAGCTTTAGCCCGAGATTTCGCCCGCGTGGAGGTCCAAACGTATCTCACGGGAATGTGGAAACCTACCACCAGGATAAAAAGTGTCCTAGGCCAAAGCTCCCACGTTCCCCTCTAGTCTATTCGTGTGCAAAATTTCATCCAAATCCGTTCAAATGATAACAGACAGACGGATAGTTGCTTTGGCATTTTTTCTTTTATTAATATTAATATGGATGAAATAGTAGATTATTCGCTAAGGGGATAAAGCAGTGTCTTAATGTCGCGGGCGCTATTTTGAATCCCGAACGCAACCAAGGATGGGACCCCCGAGCGCAGCGCGAGAAGCAAGGGAGTTCAGACCAAAATCCTGAGTGCAGTGAGGGATTCAAGCTCGCCCAAGACGAAGACACCTTTATCCCCGATGACCAGCGGATCATAAATTCATAATGAAATACAGTATACAGTACAATATTAATGCCCGGCTAGAACCTATGACTTAGTTTGGTTGACATATAATTTGACGTTAGCGAGCAGATGGTGTGACAAATGATTTTGTTAGATACGTCTATGGTTAGTGTATTTCCCTGCAACATATCGATAATAACTGTAGATTCACCGCTGCTATGACTACTACACTCCTCAAGGCCGTTACTCATGGCGGCAGGATATCAGTATTTACGCAAACATCTCACGTTTTACCGTCTTATATCCTTGCATGGTCCGCTGTGCTTCATTAATCATTATTAAGAATATAGTAGCACTCAATTAAATTAATTTAAACTCATTTTATGCACTCTAAAATCATTACCTATACCTAGTCGGACTTTTAATTAGCTGCAGGCTGCAGTAAAATGACAGCTTATGTGTTACATAAATTACTGAAATTGGCGTATTTTTGTTTTTATGCGGCTAAAAACCAAACCTTGGTTTTCTAGACAGAATAGTGTAACAAACGAAACTTATTTGACATGCATATCTCTCTAAATGCAGTCCGGATGTGTCATTGCAGCTAATTAAAAGTCGGAGTATAATTATTATTAGGTACCTAAGTATTTTGTATTTGTGTTTCCGTTCCACCAGAGATGACATAGATAGCATAGAGAAAAAAGAAGAAAGATCTCCTTGTGGTCATCTTCAAATAATATCCAGATTATCTAGATACCTATCTACCTACGTTAGTTTTCATTTATGAGCGAATGGAACCATTAATTCTATTAGGAACTGCTCTAGTGTCCACCAGAGTGTTTACAGAGCTTCGATTCAAACTCCAAAATGTCGGAACTTCCGATAAATTTTGCACCTCCGACTTCGGCTTCGATCATTTTGAATCGGAGTTGTGACTTGTGACTGTGAGTGCCGAAAATCGAAACGCAGCAATACACGTGACTAAAACGCGTAGTAAACAAGTTGTAACTTGTCGCCCGCATAATAATTTTTTGAGTTTAATATCGATTATGATTTTGTTTTTACTCTTTGTTTCTAATTAATAGTTTTTCAATTCTCACTACGAGTAAAAAAGTAGGTACATTTAAAGGCCTCACAAAGGCCCACACCAAACCCGGCTTCGCCCGGCGGGTTTGGTGCGTAGACGGCTTTCATCAAAAGCTGATGAGATTTTGAAGAAAGCGTGGGGTTCTTTTGTTTCAAGTTGTGCGTATAACCATGGAAGGGAATGTTGGATGCATGGAGCAGATACTTCCTACTTAAAAAACATTAGAATGATACTACATACTTACAACAATTTTAGCTAACTTTCAAAAGCTGTGAGTCTCAAGAGCGTAGGATGTTAGGAACTTATAAACGCTACGAAGAGAAAGTACCAACTGAAACCCTAGATGGATGGTTGCTTGCATTTTCACTAAAGTCAACACGAATATTTTATAAGTACCTAAGTTGTTTCTCAAGTGGGTTTGTTCAATTGCAGATGTTTAGGGAGAGAGTAGGCACTAAGTACATTCTTCTTCTTTTCGTGTCGATGGTACTCTTACTCGTTGTTTTTAGGGTTCCGTACTTTGAAAGGAAAAAACGGAACCCTTATAGGATCACTTTGTTGTCCGTACGTCCGTCTGTCTGTCTGTCAAGACCCTTTTTCTCAGGAACGCGTGGAGGTATCAAGCTAGAATTTATATCAAATACTCAGGAAAAAATCAAACTTTTCGACACTCGCAAGGGAATCAAAACCTACAGGGTACCTACTTCCCGTGAACTCAGAATCTTGAAATTTGGTACGAAGCAACGTCTTATAGCACAGATAAAGGAAAAATTGCGAAAACCGTAAATTATTAGTTACATCATATTATAAAAATATTTTTAATAATTTTAAACTTACTACCCCTTTCCTCATGAACGCGTAGAGTTCATATCAAATACTCAGGTCTATAATACCTTGCTGTAACAAAATCAAACTTCTACAGGTTTGTATGGAACCTTCGATGCGCGAGTCCGACTCGCACTGGGCCGGTTTTTTTTATTTAATGAAGTTTGCGCCCAGTATGTGGCCACGTTGATTGCGGCATCAGTGGCATTATTTAGGTCGTCCGAGGTGCCGGCGAACGGGCACTTAGGACTCTACAGCAAGTGGGGCATGGTCTGGTCAGAAGCACTGCACACAACAACAAACACAACACAACACAATTAGGGTGCTGACTGCTCTCAACTACCTTCTCTCAATACAGAGTATTAACAAAATTACCATTTGGTATGATAATTATTATTATTGGTAGATATAAGTGTTATTGGCACTGATGAGCTTGTAATGATTAATACAAGTTTGTAGCCTTATTGAACCGACTAATCCTGTAGCCCTTAGGGCCTGTGCACACCACGTTTTTTATACACGCCGTTGACGCGCGTTTTAGAAACGTGCGTCGAACTGCGTCTGACTCGAGTGCGTATCGCGTCGCGTCTGTATTGCTACAAACGCGCGTCAACGGCGCGTTTAAAAAACTTTGTGTGCACAGGCCCTTTTCTCAATTTATTGGAGTCGCACGTACGTTTTTCCCAAAAATCTCTTTAGTCTATTAGCTGTCACCTCATAATGAACCCCACCTAGCCGTAGCCTTTCACACATTTACACAATCCATCCATCACCAATCGCCAGTTTGGACGACATTTTCTACGAACAGTTTGGTGAAAATAGTTTTCTTTTCAAGATAAACTGTAGATAATGTTCAGTCATTCATTAATTAGTTCTGGATGTGTTACACACGACGACATAACAAGCTATACATTTCCAGTTTTACAATTAGAAGGCACTATCAATCATAATCATATTGCTAATGCATTATGTTACAAAAAAAATTCTGCTCAACAACGTAGGTACAGAGGCCAGCACATCAAGTTACCCCAATCTGTCAAATTTCTTTGATAGATTTTCAACTTTATTAGAAAAGAATAAGGTTCTTATTCAATTGGGAAAATTTGACAGATTGGGGTAGCTTGATGTGCTGGCCTCTGTACCTATACAACGCAATGAATGTTGTTAAAATGTCAAAATGAAAGCCATTCCTACTATCAGGTCCGGACTCCACTGAAGCGGAGCGGAGCAGAGCGGAGACGTGCGGAGTCGTCCAATCACAGACGAGACGAGTGACGCGATGAGGTGTTCAACCATTGTGATTGGTCGATTCCTGCACATCTCCTCTCGTGTCCTCTCCTCTCCGCTTTGGTGGATATCGGGCCTTAGTCTGTTACGCAATTACCCCGCTGTAAATATAAAGGTTGATAACATGTCATCGTGCGTGCGTACACACGGCTACACATCAAGCTATACATTTCCAGTTTGAGTTGACGTCGCATTGTATAGGTTTTTCGTATAATCAGAAGTCAGCTTATACTGGTTATGTATAGCTTGATGTGTAGCCGTGTGTACCTGTGTGGGAGTAGAAAAACCGCGGGAAATGGCTTATTATGGTGCCTGTAGGCGATCGCCCATCCCGTAGTCTCAGTGTCATGCAGAACTATTATTGTGAGCCTTGGACAGAATACACCAGTGTCACTGATCTACATACCTACTAGATAAGTGGATAGTTCTGAGCACATAGATGCCACAGAATTACCATAAACATGCTAGGCAAGTCCATGCTTTATGCATTGAACAGTTGAACTACGCTACCGCTACCGCGCGCGCGCGTGCTGCGTGCGCTACTGCTATAGATTTAAGCAGTACCTAGTACCTCAGTGGCTAGGCATTATAGGTCGTAAAATAAAATAAGGACACAAAAAATGTTTGTAAAGTATTTTTGGCTAAATTGTACCTAAAAGCGATTACGGTAATGTTATTGAATTAGGGTCACGTGGTATCACACCTAATATTTAATTTATCAGTGCTATAAAATTATTTCAATCGCTACATTAGTATAGTGTAGGGCCATAAGAAATAGCTGAATTGTCCGGTCCCTGGCTGAAATAGTACGTACCTACCTACCTACCTAGTTAAGTACTTCGTAATTTCCGAGCTCTATGGATCAGTTCACACCGAGACGCGACGCGAGCGCGACTCAAAATATAACTTTATTTACTACAAAAAAAGATACACATTTCATTGTGAGAATTCAGAATACGTTGCACTACGCAGCGCTTCATGATGGCCTCTTCCAGTATCGTCGCGTCGCGTCGCGTCTCGGTGTGAATTGACCCTAACGTGGACGGAGAGCATTAGATTAGATCACAAGATTACAAAACAAACAATCTTCATCTGCGCAGTCTGCGCTGCGGCTTCCTAAAATTCTGTGCATAATAATTCTGTCTTGGCCAGAATCAATTACCTTTTTTTTCTACTTTATCCTTACTTTCATTGTGATCACTGCGGTTAAAAATGCGGCTAATATTTTTGTAAAAATATAATTTAAAAGAGTGTCCATGGAGTTCCTTGCCCGTTCTTCTCCATAGGTACCTACGCTTTGGAATGGGCAATTAGCTTCATATTTTCTGACTGACCGACTTCTTGACAATTCAAAAGTGCCTGTAAATGGTTTAATTGAAATAAATGCTTTGAGTTTGAGTTAGCTTTCCAAGCATTCACTAATTTTACTAGAAAATAGTGTG
Source organism: Gortyna flavago (assembly GCA_963669345.1). Lineage (NCBI taxonomy): Eukaryota > Metazoa > Arthropoda > Insecta > Lepidoptera > Noctuidae > Gortyna > Gortyna flavago. The sequence continues at coordinate 2,880,005 of OY770139.1, forward strand.
TCTGTGTTGCCTAGTTTGCTTACAGTGTCTGCGTCAAGGCATTGGCGTTGCATTTCTCTCTGTCAGCCTATTTCTTCGTTAAGAGCTGCATTAATTAGGCAGTCGTCTCACTTGATACATTTAGATAGTAATTACGCGATCTTTCTTTCATTCCAGATTAGCATTGCTAGAAACTTTCATCCGAATAGAGGCCGGTTTTATTTTTCACTTTAGTCTTCGTCTTATCATGTCTGACTATTGTTAAAATGCAATATAACTTCATAGAAGCGAAAACGGTTACTGTAACTCCGTCGGCCGGTGTCAGTTTCAGGGGTAAACGACCTGAATCAATCGTCTGAGTCCATTCGCTATATTTTTTGTTACCTAATGCCGGTGCTCAAGCGCTGGCGTACCACTAGTCGATTTTTAGCTATTAATTAACCGTAACTACGAAATTTGAAATATTACTTACATAATTATTATTGACTAGAAATAAATATTAAAGTTTATTGTGTTGCCGTTGTTTTGATCGCGTGACGATTGCGCGCTATGGGGAAGGTTTATGCGAAATACCTTTGCCTTCAGAGTTTCAGTTTTTATTCGATTCAATTAAGTACCGATTGCAAGAAAAAATCACATAAGTATCGCCGAGACATCGGATGACTGAATATTTTCGTAAACCAAACAGGTAGGTATTCGTTCAGTTAGATTCATAGGGTGTGATATGTAGTTAAGTAGGTAACTTAGGCAATGCCTATTTTTGCTTTCTGACAAACCTCAATGACGCCTAGGTACCTACGCTATTAGTCATGTATGAAGTATGAATGTGTATGCAGATTTATCTCGTCGAATTCAAGGAGGCTTATTGTCAATAATTCATCAATATCGTAATCGGTAAATATGAACATACATAAGTGCAATTTTGTAAAGTGATCCACTCATTGACGCCTCCAAGCTAAGAGACATTGATCTTTAGACTCTTTAGTAGGTGTGTGCCGGTATTTAGGCCAGAGCGCAGTCTGCGGCCTATTGAGAACACAAGCACAGACAAGAAAATCTATTTTTTATCATGCTTCAAACTAATTAGCCGACTGGAAACGATGTTTTCGCTTCAGCCGCTCCTGAAGCATGTGCAGCCGCCACTTTCATTTCACTTACTTATTCGATTAATTTTAGTCGAAGGATTTCACTAAGTATTCGTTTTTGGTACTGAGCACCACTCTAGACTGACGCACGGGTTAACGCGGGTCAATTTTATTGTTGTATACTATGTTCAGGTTAATTTTCACGCAGGAACCACACACAGACGGAGGAAACCGCGTTAAAGCGCAGCGCGAAACTCCTTCGTCAATGCAGCGTCGTCCGTCCCAAAATAAGGCGCAACTAATTATAGACGTAGGAAATGCCTTAGATTAGTTTCAGTTTGTCATTGTGTATTGTAGACGGGGTAAGATGTGGAAGTACTCACCAGAATCTTGCGCTCGCATGTTCAGCGTTTGGCGGATACGTGTTTATTTCACTGATATTATTTTGGTTCGCGTCGCCGCTCGTCGCTCGCGCAGATCCCGGTCGTGTGGCGCCCGCCCGGGCGGTGTGCCGACTGGCCGCGCCGCGCGCGCTCGCGTTTCCGCACTGTGTACGTGCGTGTCGCGACACAGAGCACACACTGTGTCGTGTTTGTCAGTCAGCGAATCGACGCACGCGCTACGTCACAGCCCTTCTTGACCATCTTAATAGTGTTCGTAAGGAAGCCACACTACTGCACCATCCAACATACTCTCGTACACTACATTGGTACAAGTTCTCATCTGTGAGCTGTGTTGTTATTTACAAAGCAAGAATGTGGCACGAAGTCGCGAGCGTGTGCTGTTGGAAAACGAGTTGCGCATGATTCACGGACTATTCAACCATTGAAATGTTGAATCGATGTTTGGCTGCTCTACATCGGCTCTTGCTTTGTATTGCCGGTAATATAAATATTATGTAAAGATTTATTCTGCTGCAACACTCTAACAACACAACCCTTATTTTACAGATTAAATCTGGATTTGTTTGAACTAGAGAAATAATTATGTACATACTTACCTACTATTTGCATTATTTAATCGGGTTTATGGTTACAGTCTTTTATAGAGGGGTACGCTAACATAACAACATAAATACACAAATCATAGAATCCTTAGATACTTACTAAGTTAAACTTAAAGCGGAAGATACTTACATTACTTGGATCTCTGCGTGTGTTCCTACTGAACCAAGTCAAATGGACACAGTTGCCCTGTCACACGAGGATGTCACCATCAACCAAATATGTATAATAAATATAGTGTAATAGTAGTTTTTAGGGTTCCGTACTTAAAGGGTAAAACGGGATCCCATTACTAAAACTCCATTGTCCGTCTGTCTGTCACCAGGCAGGATGTATCTCATGAACCGTGATAGCTAGACAGTTGAAATTTTCACAGAGTGTGTATTTCTGTTGCCGCTTTAACAACATATACTAAAAACAGAATAAGAGAAATATTAAGGGGGCTCTCATACAACAAACGTGATTTTTTTGCCGTTATTTTAAATGTAGTGTTTTGTAAGTACTAACTTTTTGTAACTACTAATACGCATCAAAAAGGCCTTCTTGTGTATTTAGTAAGTAAGTGTCTATCTTAAGATAAGATTGAATTCCTCATATATAACACACCTTGTAAAACAAAGGATCCCAGACATTTAATGCTAATGCCTGGGATCATTTACTTATTCAGACACGTCTAATTAGTTTAGGTTACTTTTCAAGAGTAATCAACATTTTCGACATCTCACCAACCAATTTTTTTTTTTTTCGATATGCACCTCTGCCCAGCTTGAAAAGAACAAAATAAAGAGATGCATAAGCTTACGTTGCAGTGTGTGATGTGAACAATCGTCAGATAACGTCGACCGTCAACACTGCCCACCATTTCACCGACAATGTCACGAAGTGAAAGGCTGCAGGCGCTGCAGCCAATTATCTGAACGCGCTGAAGATTCGCGACTCACGCGGGTTTATAAAAATGTATTGAAGTTGTTGTTGAAGATTAGGTTACATTAATTAATATTAGGTAAATTTGTCTGGTTTGAGGTGGCGCGGGAAAGGAGTTCCTGGAAGGACTTGGGGGAGGCCTATGCCCAGCAGTGGGACAGTATAGGCTAATAAAATAAAAAAAAAATTGTAACTTTCTTCAAAGATTTCAAGAAAGCTGTGAATTACTTATATTTTGTGCAGTTTTTTTCCTAGCAGACACGAGTTCTAACTACCTACATTAGGTTTTGAATACTGCTATAAAAACGGAAAGCTTTCAGTAAAGAACAGACTATTCATGCATATTTATATTAGAAAGATATGGTTTACCTAAATCTGTGTGCTGCAATCAGGGGGCCTAAAAAGGCCACTTTGGCAGAATCATAAAACAATTCATAACACGCAATTCATCTGTTTGACAGTTTCAACCTATATATCCCTGAAGGGTTAGGCAGAGGTGTACCTATATCATTTTACGAATCTCCATACAAAATTGTTTCACGATTTCACCCCTGTATCCTTAGGGCACCCCAAGTAAGGTATATACCTACCTAGGCGACTCGTAGGTACGAACAGAAACTCCAATACCTCATACCCACCCACGGGCACTTGATTATCAATCAGTGGCGTAGCGTGCCTTGGAGGGGCCCTGTATCAGAATTAGTTGGGGGCCCAAATGAAGGGTAAAGATTTCTCACAAAAAATGCTTGCATTAAATTAAAATAAATATTTATTGATTATAAGTTATCACTTCCTCCTAGAAGTTGAGCTAGCCAAACAATTCAAATGAAATATACACTTTTCCTGCCTTTTTTTCGGCAAATTGATTTGTTAAATCATCTAAGATGAACACGATTTCAGTTTTTCTAAAATTTTTGCCTCTATAGACAATAGTGACAAGTCTGATAGTCGTTCCTGCCCCATCGAAGTCCTTAGGTAATTTTTTATCAGTTTTAATTTAGAAAAACTTTTTTTCACGGGAAGCAAGAGATTTGGTGATTGTGGATAACATTTTACTAATTTTTGCTTACACACGTTAGGGGCCTCTGTAGCCTGGGGGCCCCGTATAATTGAAACGGCTGATACGGCGGTAGCTACGAACCTGTTATCAATACACTAGCTGCTTAGCGCCGAGAGTTGAAAATCCAACTGTGTTTTTTTGACGCGCTGGGCTGGGATGCTCTTCGTAGGATTGTTCAGGCGCAGATATACGACTTCTAATGATTTTAAATTCAACATCACGTCTAATCGACCGGACTGATTTCTTTGAAAAAAAATTAATGTTATACTAGACCATTTGCTTTGTAATTTGATATGTGAATATTTGCAATTATATTTTTTTAACATAGTGTAATTAATTTGTAAAGTAATGTCTACCGCGGACATAAAAACGATAATCACGCAAACACTATCGGGTGTATTTTCATAAAACTTTCACCATATAAAAGACAATTTAATTCCCCGAATTTTAGTATACGGTTTTTATTTGTTTGGTGTTTGATAAATCAACAATAGATGATTGATTCATATTTTGCAATAAATTACCAGCGTTGTGTCATCGCACATCTCTTTCTTTTCCATGCAGTCCGATAGTGACCGCGCTTTAGGTAGTCGCCTTAATGCTCTGCTCAATACCGAGAGTTGAAAATCCAGTGTGGGATAAAAAATCTTCGCGTTAAAAATCGCCCTTGCTAACAAAGGACTATCAGGGTGTAAAATAAAACGCTAGTTTCTCACTCAACATGTGTTATCTTATTTACAATAAGAAAATAAATATATGGGATACATCAGCATCCTTACGAGTTGCTCACCGTATTGAATTTCTGACAATTTACAGCTCTACATCTAATCTGAACCATTTACATTAATGTGTTTTTTATTGTAATAATATTATTTTCATCATTCTAATGCAGTTTTCAGAAAGAGTGAAAAATGAAGCTTCCTCCAATCTCATTGTGGAAAGGACGAAATGATGAACCAAATGAGAAGATTTACAAAAGGTACACTGACCGTACGAGAGCATGGTAAGTACTTCAAGGACAGATAAACAAACGAAGATGTTTAGTATTTAGAAGGTATTTAAGCAGATATCAGACGCATGACTTTTTAAATTAATTTATTTCATCACATCTGCTCTCAAAACGGTGAAGGAAAACCTCGTGAGGAAACCGGCATGTCCTAGAACCAAAACTTCGAAGACATGAGAGAAGGTCTGTGTTCCAGCAGTGGGAACATTAGAAGCTGATTATGCTCCACTGTTCGTACGTTTTGTCTTTCGGTATCGCTTTAGCGTGGCGTGAGGTCCCAATTATGGTTTTGGTTTAGGACTTAATAAACCGCTGGATGATTTTTTTTGTGAAAAAGGAACTGAGTTTTGCTTCATAAAATAATGCTTAAAAGTGCTAAGTAGATACCTACTATTATTAAGACAATGGGATGAGCAATTAATCATAAATATTACATTTACACATTTAAGGTAAGAAGTAAGACATGTACAACTTTTACAAACGTACCTTTAATAAATAGCTGAGTTTTTGGTGTACAATACTTGTTCAAAAAATTAAAGCTCAGTTGTAAAAGTATACATTTAAATAACCTAGAGTGCCTTTGCGTAAATAATTAAATATGGGACATCGAGCTTTAGACTTAAACAGTCATTCAGGTAGGTACAGTATTGTTATCTCACGAAGCGACGCGCGCTTTACTTGTGTTAACCTTTAAGTGTAGAAACACGCTGTGAATGTTTGCGTAAAGACGAGTACCTACCGTCAGCACATAACACACACACACACACACACAAACACTTTCGACTTCGCTATTGACTCGGATGGTACCGAGAGCTCCTGCGATTATACACCCATTCACGGCGTGTTTGTACACTTGGTAACCACAAGTAAAACGCGCGTCGCTTCGTGAGATAAAAATACTGTATGAGTGAAAGCGACGACGCTCTAAAAATCCAAACTTTTCCTAAAACTCGATGTGTTATATTTAGGGCCGATGTGGCAGTTCGGAACATGAGGCGAGTCGCTGCGCAGTAATAAATTCACGTGTCAGCGGGGGGGTACTGCGCAGCGAGTAGCGCACTTCAGAGCCGCCATAAAGTTTGAATCGAGCTGTACAGTAGTGAGTCTAACCGAACTGGAAAAGAAAGGATTCCTAATCTTTACTAAATTCTTAAAGGAGTACAGCATTTGCAAGTTTAGTATTCTGTAAAATTCTGACCGTGAAAACTTAGGTGAAGTGAGTTGTCCTTCCACTAGATGCTAGGGATTGGCACTTTTGACAGCTCATACGAAGCTAACTTCGCGTAAGTTTTCACAATGAGAGTTTTAGCGGTCTCTTCTGTAAAAGAAGAGATCAGCAGCATCAGGACTTCAGGAGCAATGACAGCTCACTTCACCTAAGATTTGTCGGTGAGATTTTACAGAATGGACCGTTTAGTTTATGTAATCTTACACTGCATAATTACAAGTAAAATTAAGGCTTAGATAAAGTGGACTTAAGTCCTAAAGAAGAAAATGAGATCTACAGCTTTTGCGTAAATAATGTTTGAAAACTATCAGCTAATTAAATAATATTTACAGTTTTTTTTAAAGGTGTTAAACTAGCAGCAAGTTCTACATAACAAAAAAGTTGTTCACCCACATTTTGCCAGTTATGTAAGAGGTGGTGAGCCTGTTGCCATTTATACCGACCACAAATTACAAACTTAAAAAAAAAACAGTGGCACTCCGATAGAAGTGAAAACAAAACACAAACAGAACTTTGCCATCACTCACTGACATATCGGAAATACATTAAAACCGAGTACATCCCGAGGACAGCCGAACACATCCGAAGCGGTGTCGGTTACGGTAACAGTGGCGCGAGTTCAATGGTTTTTTTTTCCAATCTCAAAAATTGCCCAACACGCCTAAAGAAATTTTCACTTCAAAAAAATTATACCATTTGCCTCGTACGCATACGAGGCAAATGGTATACATTTTTTTTAGTAGTCGCACGCGCTTCTACCAACTGACTATGAGGTCCTGGGTTCGATTCCCAGGTTGGGCAGTGTTACTGAGTTTTTCTATCTGGAATTTCTCAGTAGCAGCCCGGACGCTGTATGTGTGCCCGGTTGATGGCAATAGGCTCGCCTCCTATTACATGGGACTTGACATAACTGGCGAAATGTGGGTAATGTGGGTATACTATACGTAGGTACTCTGCCCAACCCATCACGGTAACAAGGCGTGATGTTACGTAATGAGTACCATTTCTATTGTAAAGAAGGATGCCAAGGGAATAGGAAGTAGTTCATAATACGAGCAAAACATGCAAGCAAACGATATAGAAATAAAAAAGAAAAATTAAATCAACTAATATATTTATTAAGGAATGTGCTACACTAAAATTAAACTAAAAACTTACTACTTAAACCGAAAAATTGATCTAAAAAGTGAATAAATAACTAGTTCATACAAAACTATTATTAAATACAGAATCAAAGATAATCACCATGTTTTGGGAATACAGTTCCAATGTCAGACATGACAAAGTTAAAATTCCATTGCAACCAAACGTTGTTAGGAACAAGTGGCAATACAAGTAAATTACCTATCCAAGATTGTTTATTCAAGTATAACTCATAAGATCGCAATGTTGAATATTTTTTTTTTTTTAATTCATGTTTAAGAAACTAGAAGACTTATCTTCATAGCAATAAGACTGAATTTCAAATGCCAAGTTTTTTAGTGCAGTCATCTGGTGACGAAAAAATTAAACATTACACAACTAATTGTTTTAAACCAAATGAGTACATTAGCATACTTTGGCCTTAGGAAACTCAAGTATTGGGTGTTTAGGTAAGTCAGACACTGAATATAGCTTAAGTATCAAAATTAATGCGAAAAGTATATTGTTACATTTTTTTTTAATATAGATTGCGCTCGATGTATATTTTGTATATTCGCGGGACCGACGAAAAGCCAGGTGCAGCTCAGCAGGATAAGCCAATCAACATAAAAAATACTGCAAAAATGCTACATTTTGAAAAACGGAAAATTTAAATTTTTTGGTGCGCTATTTAAAATGAAAACAACTAAAGCCACAGGCAAAAGCTACTCTAATATAACTATTGGTATAAGGTGTACAGTAGTCAGACTTAATTATAAGGCTAGATTCAGATGATAAGTGCTTGCTGCGAGATTCTTATTTTTTTTGTCGCAAATGCTCTTTAAGAGTGTTAGCAGCGAGTGATAAATAATCCGGAGTATTTTTATCTAACAAAGCGACGCGCGCAATACTTGTGGTTACAAAGTATACATACACACAGCGTGTTTGTATGTAACCACAGTGTGTGGAAGCGCAGGAAGTCCCGGTATACTTGTTTACCACAAGTAAAGCGCGTGTTCATTCGTGAGATAAAAATACTGTATCGACGTGCGGGGTCGTATCTAAAGCTAGTCACCTGAAAAAAACCTTACCTTATGCGCAATATCAGACAGCCTAAAGAATTATCATTCGATAAACTTAAATGAAGTACAAAAGTTGTCCCACTTTAAGTTCAATTTTAATATAAGTGCTAAGCTTACCAAATATAACGTATAATATTATCTTACAAAGTCCTTAATAATTACGAGATATAACACTAATCCATTTATTTATTTATCTAATAGGTACATTAATAATTCGCGTATACTTTTTTTTACAATTTTTTGTTTGGTTCCAATGTTTGTGTATCAGTCATGTTGGTGACAAAGCCGTAATACATACATAATATCGTAAAAAAAACAGTTAATAAAAAAAATATGAATAGCGAAAAAAAAAATTGACCATGCTTTTGAATTACATCAAAAAATACTTAAGTCAGATTTACATGTTGTTAACAATTCTCTAAAATAAAAATCTATGGGTTCTATTTAAAAACGATGATTAAAGTCACAAGTGACGTTTAAACGTCAAAAAATGTAAGTCGAAAAGTTAAAGTCAACTTTAAGCAACGAATAAATAAACCATTAAGTACCTACAAAAACCGCACTCAAAATACGCGCATTGACTTGGAGTTGCGGACAACAGCCCGTATTACCTACCTACAAAAATCGGGCACTTAAGATGGCCGCCTGTCATAGGGATGTTTTTGTTTTTCTCGCACCACATTGTTTTATACAACACGAGGGCATGATTTTCCTATTAATGGACAGCAAAATCAAAGTATTTTTCTAGACGTATTTCTCTCGAAAACAACAAAGATATTTTGACGCTTGACAGCACATCTAACAAAAACTCGGCACTCAACATGGTGACCGGTCACGCATAGACATGATTTTGACGTCACACAAAACTTTTGCCAAATTTTGTACTCGACAAACATTTAGATGTCTCTCTTTTCATATGCAGCTCTTGATTAGTTAAAAAGAAACAAACTTTATGGCATGTGTGTGTCGATATGATAGATATTTGTATAACTATTATTTCTATAGAAGAATATGCAGTCTCCGTACTCAACGCTAGCGTTTAGAGAGTGTTTAACCATTCATTTTTGACGTTTAAATATCACTTAATCATCGTGTAAAAATAAACCCCTTCGATTTTTGAGTCTATTACTATTTCAACTTTTATGCAATACAATGAAATTATTTTTAAAAAGATATTTCCAAGAATTCCCAAAAATAATGATACACAGACAATAAAAGCAGCTTTACAAGTTATATTTTAATTACGCTGTCTTATTTCTAGTGGTTACGTTAAATCTCCAGAATATCTCAGTAGTATGTACAAAGCAGTAAGTCACTTTGTATTCAGTAAATTATATTTATATGCTAGTCTGTGGGCACTTCGATATTATTCATAAGCGTTTATATTGTTATACTGACATCACATTTACCAGATGACTGAATATACATAATATACAGGGACTTAATATAAAGTAACAATACCACCATGATTTCAGTCCGAGAAAAGGATGGTGCTATCGTTCATATAAAGCTCGCATTTCACTCACGCACTGGAATAATGATGACATTAAAACGTGAATGGAGGGAGTTCCCCTTAAACGGTAATATATACTACAACCATACATACTAAAAAGTCAAAGGAGCCTTCGTTAACTAATATACTGTATACTATACCGTGCATTCGCGATTTATTTGCCAAAAATTTAAACAAATATGAATTAATGGAAAAATAACTTTAATTCCTACACAATAAAGTTCAGTTTATGGTACAAACATTTTTGTAATTTTGTCAATAGTGCTAGTCACTCTGAAATCAACTTAATTGTCATTGAAATAAAATTGATATTTGTTTAACTTGAAAAGGGGTAAGGGTGTGCAGCACTGCGCACTTTTACTGTAGAACTCGTAACTCAACTAACAACAAGACCCACTTGTTTCTGCCTACCTCTTGGAGAAAAATCATGATGTTCGTATATAAAAAATGCTAACTTGCTTTGTTATTTTCTAAGATGACTCCTTATAATCATAGAAGTCACTAAATGATGCAGGCAAGAATTCTTTATTTTTATTTAACACTCCCAATATCCTTGAAATAAAGTCGAAAATAATTAATATTAACTACCCCTGTCGGCTTGAGGCTTTCGCGGACGTGATCGAGTTTAATAATTTACGACTTTATTTCAATTTTGGTAAGGTTGATATTTGGCAGCTATGGGAGCATTCAAGTAGGTAATTACGTAACGCAATTTTGGGGGGAGGGGGGTCTCGTAAAACGTTACGATGCGTTACAGGGGCGGGAGGGGGTCTTCCTTACAAGACGTTACGTAACATTGTTTCTTTTTTTAAATAAAAGTTTAGGGAATTAAAACTCCCAAATTGGCAACCCTTTTCGTTTACGTTTTACGGGGAATCCCTCGATTGTATTATAGTCTGGTCGTCATTTTTCATTTATTCTCGCAAGTTGGCAAACCTTTTCGTTTACATTTCACCGGGAATCCCTAGATTGTATTGAACGTCATTTAATGTTGTTTACGTTGTCAGTATTCGTTTCAGTTTATGCAGAAACACATTGCTCTAGTCGGTATTATAATTAAAACTGTACCAAGGACAAAAACTATAACATAACTTTTAGCGCCTTTAGGGTAAAAATGGTCACTTGAGTGTTACGTAACGTTTAGAGAGGGGGAGGGCGGTTCAGAAACACGTTACGGTGCGTTACAAGGGGGGGAGGGGGAGTCTAAAATCTTCAAAAATTGCGTTACGTAATACTTGAATGCTCCCTATGCTGCGCTGTGCTTTCTTGTGACTACCTTCAGGTCCTGTACTTTATATATCTGCATACGAATCTTGCTTTACAGTTTCATACCCAATATGTGGATAGTCTATAAATTTGGCTGCTAATCACAAAATCGTTAAATCATTTGATGTTTCATTAACAAAAGAGTGATGTTGTAGCATTCATTTTGCGAAATAATAAAAGGTAAGGAGCCTTTAGTACGCGAGCATTACTCGCAAATAACAACAGGCATTCTGTCAGCATTCCAACATGAACGATTTGAGGCTTATGGTGCTCCCACACTGCTGTTATAAAATGTTTACTAACATTACCTAACATGAAAACCTTTTTGATTAAATGTAATGTAATGTGTTTGTTATGTATGTGTATATGTGTGTATATGTGTATTTTTGTAAATGTATGTGTTTGTTTGATTGAATGTGTAGATCACAATGTTAGAAAATGTTTACAAACATTTTATAACAGCAGTGTGGGAGCACCATTATGTTAAAAATACTGCAATATACACGGAACGCGACATCGTACAAATAAATAATACGTTAATCTTTCATGTCACACATACAGTTTATTTCACTCTTCACAAGTATACAAAGTGAACATCTAGTGCGTTTCGTTAATTTCCAAAATTTCCCCCACTCAAATATTTTTCAGTTTTCACAATGCAATCTAGAGTTTTTTTTTTTTGTAAATGGTACTTTCATATAATTACTACAACAAATAATTTTAAATATAAATATATATCTTGTTGTACAGACGCCAGCACATCAACCTACTACAATCTGTCAAATTTCTTTAATAGATTTTCAACTTTATCACTACATCATAAGGTTCAAGGTTGATTGGGAAAATTTGACAGTTTGGTGTACCTTGATGTGCTGGCGTCTGTACATACATAAATGATATTTTAAATATACTTACTAAAGTGTGCGCATCGAAAAAAAAGCTGGCAATATAAAAAAAAAAACTGTCAATAAATAAAATATTTCCCTTTGATGTGCACATTTTAGCTCTACAATGGTTGTTGCACAGACAAAAGAGAAAAAAATTGCCCGAATTAATTTCTGCTACAAGCCTTCGCAAAGTAAAAGCAGTATCTGAAGAATACCAGCTTTCGTAACGGAAGGCTGAAAAAAACTTACAAACCGATTATTATTGTCTATTCTTTTTTTACAAACCGATTGTTATAGTTTCATCGGTTTGTAAGCAATATTTGTTGCTGATGTGGGTACAAAAAATGGTCCGCTATTTGTACGAACTTTCGCTAGCCATGTCGGCAGCGAAAATAGGCTACATATGAACAGGCATATTATTATCATTTTTGTCTTCAAAAACCGCGAGCGTAGAGTCGTTGAGAGCTGAATCTAGAGCTAGCGTCTTTAATTACATTGTGTTAACATTAAATAGTACTTTATTGACATATTTATAAGGCAGTGGATGGCAATACAACGACAAAATCACACCAGTATATTAGTTTCCTTCGAATACTCAAAGCACGTTTTGTAGATCTCAAAGACGTTACTCAAGCTGAGTACAGTTAGCATTTCATAGGAATATAATCCATGTTTGTACGGCGTTAATGAGCCTTTTCCTATAAGCGACACATTCGCTCACATTAACTTTTTAAGATATTGGTTCATATTCATATGAAACACTTACTGTACTGAGTTTGAGTAAAGTCTAAGTCCGCTTTATAGATCTCACCTTAAAACGTTCTTAAAAGTATTTCCGTTGCTACAATACACCTTACAGTGACAGAGACAACATGAGCTTTAACGGCGGTTTAAAATTAACCGCCTGAATGCAGAAACAATTAAAAGCCATTGTGTCTCGCGTGGATCCACGTTCGAAAGATGAAATAGTTTTTGAGTATTCGATCGTTATTCAAATGAATAAGACAAGAAATGGAATTTATGTATCCAAATTATGTTTAAATCTAAGGAAGCTTGAATAAATTACTTATGAAATTCACCAACCACTTGTTATACAATCTACACTACAGGAAATATTCACAGCACGCACTTCCACATATTCCAGAAACATTGGCCGCCAATGTTTGCACAAATGTTGGGTCTATCACTATTGTTTGCCATGTTTGGTCGGTGATCATTTGCCCGGCGAGGTAAGCCCGAGGGCGGCTGATAATAACCGCACCACGTTCTTATTTTCTGTCTTGTCGTTCTCTGTAATATGAAACATTATTTTATGTTTATAATGCTACACAGTATGCAGCAAAAGTGCAAGTCTGTAAATAACGGTCAGCTACAATAATTGGAAAGTGTAAAAACCCAACAATATTCGTACTATTTCTGGCCCTTATAATCCAATCTGATAAGAATCAGCTCAACTTTACGACGGCTCTGAAGTCCGCTACTCACTGCGCAGTACCTCACCCCTCACCCTGCTGACAGGTGAAATTGTTATTGCGCAGCGACTCGCCTCATGGTCCGAGCCACCGTAAATTTTAAATCGGGCTGTACCAATTGCTCGCCATCGGCGATTTAGAATGTTACTCTTTAGCAAAATAAGATTAGATGTCTGGGCAAACAATGATTCAGCAGTAGCGGAGGCACCGCGGCAATAAAGATTTTCGTTTTTGTAGAAGAAACTTTTTGATAGCAATTTCCTATTAATTATGTGTACATACCATCAACTCCAGTGACATGTTTCTCTAAGTTGAGCTTCTCCTGGGCGACTTGATAGATTCCCTCCTCGATGGTACCACAGCTCAACAGCCGGTATATTGTGACAGGGCGTGTCTGACCCATTCTATGACATCTGTAATGAAGAATATATTTAGAAATTGTTGTTATGAACTTAATGACGGAACAGTAGCGATTTCTAACCGGGTGGCCTAAGTTGCTGTCCGAACAGAAACCGATCGTTGTGATAACTTCTTCGGCGCGCTGCCAGAGGGCGCCACGTTTGCTTTCTATTAGGACTTCCGGTTAGTCTTTATTAGGAGTCCTTTGATCGTAGTATCAACCTCATCTGGATGTAGCTTTTCTCGTGCAACTAATGCATGGTAAGATCCGTGGCTCGGGAAGTGTTACTGGATTTTCTGTTATGAAATTTTCAAATTGAAATAATTTATGGTCTCTTCACAAACAATGGCATCATATTAATTTACACGAGCTTAAAAACAATGTGACACTAGTTTGTGAGGGACTGGCGTCTGCACTAGGAATACCTGTTTATCAGATCACCAGCCAGGGTGTTTAGTAGCAACCCGCTGGCGACTTGTGAAGTGGCAATTAGCACACTCCCCTAAAACTGGCGGAACGTGTGTGTATCCTACTTGGGAGTAGGATACACCCACGTTCCGCCAGTTTAGCAAACATAATTAGTGAAATGTGGGCATTTCGCTAATTATGTTGTACACTTCTGCCTGTTGTACAGACGCCAGCACATCAAGCTACTACAATTTGTCAAATTTCTTTAATAGATTTTCAACTTTATCGCTAAAGCATCAGGTTCAAAGTTGATTGGGAAAGTTTGACAGTTTCGGGTAGCTTGATGTGCTGGCGTCTGTTCATAAAGCCGTAATGTCTCACCTGTCCTCGGCCTGCTTGTCGTTGTAGGGGTTGAAGTCGATGTCGTGTATGATGACGGTGTCGGCCGCTGTGAGGTTGATGCCGAGCCCGCCCGCCTTCGTGGACAACAGGAACACGAAGATGTCCGAGTTGTTGTACTGGTCTATTAGGTCTTGTCTGGAACATTATTATAGTCATTTAAGTGGGAGAAACAGAAATATAGTTAGAAAAAGATGTGTAGCTAATGACACAACGAAAATTCACCCACGGTTTCTTATTTTAATGGTAATTAAGTTGATTTCAGAGTAACACTATTGAAAAAGTTCAATTTTTTTTTTGAAGTGGTAACGTAAACTGAACTTTATTGTGTAGGAAGTAAAGTTATTTTTCCAGTAACTCTTGTTTACATTTTTGGCAAATACATTGTGACTGCAGATTAAAAGTAATGCCATTCATACCGGTCAGTAACATTAGTGCTGCCGTCGAGCCTGAGATACCGGTAGTTCCGGATGGTGAGGTAGGGCTCCAGGATGTCCAGCATCATGGTGAACTGGCTGAAGACCAGCACGCGGTGTCCACCGGCCTTCAGCCGCGGGAGCATCTCGTCTAGTTTTTGGAACTTGCCGGAATCTAGGATCAGGTGCTCTGGGAGGCCGAAGGAGCGAATACTCTAGAATGAAGAATTGAGAAGTTTCAATGACATTATCATTATTATAATAATTCAGCTGAACGAGGTCTAATGCTGGACATAGGCCTTTCTGAAGCATCGCTGAAACAACTCATTAGGCATCTGTAATTGCTGCATCCAGCTGTATAGACAAAAATTGCATACACAGCGCAAAATTAAAATAAGCAGTGTTGCAGAAAGATAAATATTTTCGCCTGTATACTAAAATCTTTGTTCAGCTGTACATGTGCCTGTAAGATATTTCAGCCCATTGCCTATTGCACTTTAACCCTTCATATGCCGGGAACGTGGATCCACGCGAGACACAATGGCTTTTTAATTGTTTCTGTAATTACGGCATTCACCGGTTAAGGGCGGATTCTTCGATTATATATCAAATTAATGTTACTTACATTATGCGTTAAGGTAAGCTGATGTATCTGGAAATCAGACATGCACATGAGGTCCTCCCAGGCGTACTGCTCGTTGTTCTCCTTGTACCCGGGGTCCCTCGCCAGCCGCGCGGCTATCGCCCGCACCTGCTGCTCCTGGTAGTGGTAGCGCAGCAGCAGCGGGTGGTTGGACAGCTTGCGCATGTCCATCATCATCGCCATGCCGCTCTGTTCGGTTGTGGCGTGGATCTGGAACGAGAATCATTACAGTTAAACTAGAGTTTTTGTACTAAATTACTCTTCTCCAATATTTCTACCATGTCGTGAGACATCAGTGAGTCCGCAAATCTATATGCACATCTACAAAAAATGTTCCTTGATCTTTGTGAAATTTATCCTGAATACCTGAAGTGAAAATTTCCATCCCTGAATATAAATTGACGTCTATACTAGTAATCAAACCCATAAAATCAGTATAAAAACGTAATATAAACCCATAAATCAATTTTTAATATTTTATAAAATCTTTGATCCTCGTTTCTGTAAAATGTGAAAAACGTAGATGTGCCAATATATTACTAGGTGAGCGATATGTAGACTAGGGACAATTATCTGTAGACCAAAAGAAGATCCATTCTGTGTGGGACTCAAACTATTTATAGAATATAAATTTCCTTGTCATTCAAACTCTGAATCTAAGCTTCATTATTTCTTCCAGCTTCCAGTACCCGGAGTTGACATATCGAATTAAATAGGGTGGCACGGATTCTAGATCTAGCGCAGACATTATTCGTCGGTTATAAAAAAAATCGGCTGTTTCATAAAAAAGTGCAATACCTACGTGGTCAAAATGTATGGAAAAAACCATTTCATAATTTTTTTAAATAACCGTACTGTATCCATGGTTACAGTTTGGCCTCGTGCGCACGTGTCGCCGTGTGCTGCCTGGCAGAGCGACAGCGGGCGCGGCCTGCCATCCGCCAGATTGTGTCGGCGAGAGAAGAGAGGGTACACGTGTGCGCACACGCCCGCACTATAGTATCTCCCGCGCCGACGGCTGGTCTCCGCTGAGATTGGTCGCCACGGCCGAAATTCGATCTGGAGGACTTTATGTTTGAGAGAAACGACATCCAACAAAGCCAAAGTCTTTCCAAAACTCGTTGTGTTAAGGCAACTCAATCTTACTTACCGAACCATCCTTAGCTGAGAAACTCGCAATAAGATTCTTATACAGCAGCCCCTGTCTCTCCGACATAGGGCACAGCTCTCTGTGGTTGGTCTTCTTAGGCAGGTCCTGTAATACGTCTCTCTTCAATCGACGTAGGACGAACGGCTTCATGATACGCTTAGCTTGCGTTATTTGACTCTGTTCAAACGGGAGCTCGTCGTCTTCCTTGCTACTTTCCGCTTTCCTTGTCGTTTTTGATTTCTGGAAGGTGGTAATTATTGGTGAGAGGTGAGCAGTTGGTTGTGATAAGAGACGGTAAGTTAGCAATGTAGTTTAATCCTACTTGTTTAAACCGTTCCTCTCAACATGTCGCGCCGGCAGCGCCACGCAGGCAGCAGCTGCAGGCCTGCACGCACGCACGCACGCACGCACGTACGCACGCACGCACGCACGTACGCACGCACGCACGCACGCACGTACGCACACACGCACGCACGCACGCGCGCCAGCCGCGATTCATTTATGTCCATATTTCTTGTATTCATTTTTAAACCGACCTTTACTGTTGTCATTTAATTTCTTTTCTTATTATACTTACATGTCTTATAGTCCACTCAACTATCTTTTTGCTCCACCACGACGTATCTTCGCGATCACTACTTAATTTTGGTTTTAAAAATGTGTATTTTTTGGTTTGTCTCTCTTTCATGCATCTACGGAGTTCAACAACATTTTTTGCATAATGATTTTTTGCACATAAGATAGATAGGCTACTTTTTCTTCCATATTATATTCTTTTATGACCACGGAAACAATGCCGCAAGTAAAAACTATTGAAAAATAAGTCTCAGAGCTTAGATTTGTGCCCACTTAAAAGTAATCTCGCCCCCTGCTACATGGCACTGATACAAATCTCAGTAGGTAGCAATAGGCTCTCCATTTCACATGGGACTTTTAACAAAAGTGGTAAAATGTACTTTTAACAAAAGTGGGAGTGTACTAGTACACCTGTATGCCCCAATCGGAGAATTCAAGCAGGATGTTAATTATATATCAACTTACAGAATTCTTTTGGAACAAGCTCTTCAGGTCATCCGTCTTGCCTGAGAACATATGCGGCATCACGAAGCATAGCAGTGACATCAGTTCCAATAGATTGTTTTGAAGAGGTGTGCCCGTTAGCAGGAGTCTGTGCTTAGACTGAAAGGGAAATACAACTTCGTCATTATCAGAATAGGGTTGATTTTCTAACGTGTAATGGTTTTTTTTTTACAAATTTCATAAGCTCCTTCGACAATTCAAGCAGCGAGTTCCTCTGATTCGTAGGTCGGGCGTCAGCACCACTTGTAATGATTGCTTTAGCGCAGTTTATCAACTAAAGATTAAGCGGCCATCTGTTGAAAACTATTCGTCCAGCGATTTGTATTGACAGCTGTCTGTGAGCGTTATTCAACAGTTAACTGCAGCTATAGAACCGCACGCGTAAGTGTTTGGTGCAAATGATAGGACCATATATCCAGCAGCAAAATAATTTTGTTAGATTTTTTTACCTTGATCTTGAGCAGGTTGTCGTATCTCTGCGTGGACATGTTCTTGAGCATGTGCGCCTCGTCGTAGATCACGTAGTGCATCGGCGTTATGCGGAACATCTTGCGTTCTTCTGGACAGCTGTTCACCATTGTGTAGCTAAAAGCATGATAAATAAAAGCTTTAGCTTTGTAGAAATTTTAGATATAGGGAACCTACCTTATTACAAGCATATTAATCAGTCTAGTTGGCCGGTTCTATGATTAGTTACGAACAAGTCACATTAATGTGGATCTGACCTAAGAAACGTTATAGCTCACAGTGTATCTCGAATCTTTTTGAACTGTTTTTCCTAGTACACTGGCGTTCATTTATCGCCATGAGCTTCTCTTTTTCAGCTAAGTTTGTTACGGCGGATCATAACAAAGGAGAGGCCTATTCCATCAGTGAACAACGCAACAATCATAAGCTAATGAGAATGCTGACTCACGTGGTAAGCACGACGTCAATATTGTCCAATCCTCTCGCGTATTGTATGCGTAATTGCCGACGTTCCTCCGGGTGTCCATAGTATTTGCTGACGTTCAGCGCGGGACACCAGCGGGCCAGCTCGCTGCTCCAGTTATCTGGAAAAATAAAACTGCGATTTGAAGAACCTTTCAACACACATAAATCATGGATACGCGTAAAAAACATAACCCTGTCTTTGCTGTCGCACAGTCGGTGAACATCAAACTTGTATTTAATGAAGAGTTAGGCGGAAGAAGTCCCTTTTCAATCGATTTTATATAATTGTTCCCAAACAGGGTGCTTGCTCTCGAATAAAATTCCGATAGATCGACATTGGTCAAACGTCAGGGATTGGCTAGACTGAGTCCAGCAAATCCCTGACGTTTGATTGACAATTCCAATGTCGATCTATCGGAATTATATTCGAGAGTAAGCACCCAGGCTCACTTTACGGGTAGGTTGCTGACGCGTTGCCACACGTAGGAACGAAGTTGAATATCTCATGCACAGCTTGTTATTTCATCAGCGTGCCAGCGGTTGCTTCTTATTTTGTTAGAGGCAAGCATCAGGTTATTATTTGCTTGCTAATTGTTACTGTGTGACAATAATTAAACAGACTTTTAGACAATAATTTGTAGATAATTTTTTCTTATAAATACACAAATATAAATCGAAACTCATTAACTCACCCAGCGTAGAAGCAGGTACTACCACCAGATGTGTTCCTCTCGCCTGTCCAGTTTCCTTCAGATGTGCCAGGAAAGCGATGACCTGCACCGTCTTACCGAGCCCCATCTCGTCAGCCAGGATACCGGAGACTCCTTGCTTGTGGAGTACTGCTAGCCAGTTCAGCCCTACTAGCTGGTATGGGGCGAGGGTTAGGCTGAAAGGATATTTTTTTATAAATTAGTTCGTGATTCCGAATTTTCTAAACAGTAATAGGTTTTCATTTTGCTTCAGGATGTGCTAAAATGTCCTGAGCAGATGAGCTTGAAGCCTACTCTCGCGGACTAGGAGTTTCATACAACTTGTGCCGAAACGAAAAAAAAAACTGTTATTACTACCATCAATCATCATAACCTCTCCATAACCCAAGTAGCGGGTGTTGGATAAAAACCAGACAGGTTGAAGTGGGAGTTGACCGGACACGTCACGCGAATGTACATGGAGAGATGAGCAAAGATCGTCACTCACTGGACGTCTGAAGTAATACATCACAGTCGATGTAGACCGCGGCGATGGTGGTGAGACGATCTGACAAGGTTTGTAGGAAGGAAAAAGGGGAGGCCTTTGCCGAGTAGTGGGACACAAAATAAGCAAACGAAAAAAAAAAGACTATCATAATCTTGCTTGACAAGTGGACTGCTTATTGTTTGATGTTTTTTTAACCGACTTCCAAAAAGGAGGAGGTTATATGTTCGACTTTATGTATGTTTTTTTTTAACTAAAACCTACTGCCTGAACAAATTCCCGTAGTTACCACACCCATGAGTAGAGATGAGATCTCAATGGTATAAGGACACTTCAGAAAGTACCAAAACAACCAAATGCTGCAAAAACAAAAAAAAAAATACAAAATCCAAATGCTAAAAATGATGCTAATGCTTATAATTACTGCTGCTAATTTTGCTGCTTATGATGATAATGCTTTGGATGCTTGGCATCCAAATGCTGTTATAAAAGGCTTTGAAGATCCGTGGCATACCTACCTGTCCGGCATTTAGTTTTTTTTTTCAAAATGGCGGCCGCCAGCCATACATGAAACCTATGTAAATCGCTAGCAGATATGATTGCAAACCGAAAACATAATAAGACCAAACCAAACGTAGTGTTACGTTTCCGATATTTTACCGCCATTTTGAAAAAAAAAAAACGGCGCGTGGCGCCATTTTGTTTTTTCTGTAGGTATGCTAGGTTCCATATAAAAATCTTCAGTCCCCTTTAATATAGGATGGTATTCCATTACCTTTCATGCAATATGGCGGGTTGTTTGAGCCTGCCAGCCCCAGCAGCCACAGCGGACTCCAACTGTGTCGCCAGACCGATGCACTTCTTCATCAGCCTCTGGATGTTGTTCCTGGTCGTCAGCAACTCTTGGGTCGAGTTCAGGAGCTCTGTGCTTAGCATCTTGTTGCTGTTGAACTTTTCTACCTATTGAGAGAAAACAAACAACATTTTTGCATATTGAGCTGGTCAAGATTCAATTTGGGTGTATGAGATAGTATAGTGATAAGATAATGTATTATTTCTAGTCAGTACATTGTAAATTAACTCTTGGTGGAGGGTTTAGAGTGCAGAAGTGGCTTCAGTGCCAATACCACGAAATACTGAAAAATTCAGGCTGGCAATTGGAATTATAATAATAATAACTTATAGAATCAGGCGGTGCTTTGCGGAAATCCATGAATATCTCTATCTCTCTCATGTAACGAAATGTACATAAAACGTGACGCGTCCTTGAAATTTTACTCTCAGTTCTCGTCCAATTATCGAATCGCCGCCTGAGAAGTTTCACTTCAAAAATATTTAGCGTTGATTCCGCAATAGCTAGATCCAGACTTAGATACCAGTATGCAGCACTGCTCTGGGGACGCTGTTATCTTGCAATAATAATGTTGTAATGATTTCATCGGATTCTTCCTACTGTTGGGTTGTCAGGAACACTTTTGGAAGTTTAGACCGGACTGTGAACAGATATTAGTTTACAGTAATTAATGTAAGATTTCCTACTTACCATATCTAACCAGCCCTTGAAAGGCCTCAGCGACATTATAGCGTCTGCCTTCTTCTGCGAGCACCCACTGAGCAACGACAGCTCGTTCATATTGCTGTTGTTGAGGAACTCGTACACTTTCTTCTTGTCGCCTATCAGGTCATCTGTTATCTCGTTGTCTGAATCCTCGCTGGTGAGTTAAGGTGACAAACATTTTATGTACAGCTCTTGAAGAGGGAGTTTGTATGTGCATGTATCTAGAATGGCTAACGCCCGGATAGCTAGGACAGACAGAATTGCGAATACGTGATCGCTACACTCCCTATTCGACTTAAAATTTAAGACAATTTTAAACAGAATGAGGCACCAACCTACGATTATCCCTGTATGCACTGTGCAAGTGCACCCAAGGACAACCTCTGGTTGGTGTAGGACTATTGCAGGATATGGAAACAAAAATAAATTATTGAACTTAAGGTTTGAGTGACTAAGATGGAAAGGTTACCAAGAACTATTGAAGCGCTTTGGGCCCTGCCTTAATACTGTTTATAGTTTACAGTTACACACTTGTACATTTGCACGAATGTTTTGACGAATGTCGAGACGAGCCACGATTGTGTGATTACACAATCGTGTCTCGTCTGGAAGTCGGCTCATTACTTTTTCATGGGGATTCCCATATCACAGTAATCAACCGACTTCAAGACAACCATACGCCGCATACGCGTACAACACGTGTGCATTAGGTAGTGATATAGGCTTAGAGAGGTGGCCATCTTAGTCTCGCGCACACCTTTAATATCGTTACGACACGCATGCCGTATGACACGTGCAATTACAATTGTATTGGAGTTCTGAGATATGCATTATTTTAATAAATTGTGTTATTACTGCAAGAGAATAACTAGTACATTTAAAAAAATGTTTCGTAAGCCTCATTGCTTCGTAAAGCGAGTCGATAAATTAATAATGAATAGAGGATGAAAGATCTCTTAGATTATTTTTTGAGTTTTTAATGTGAATCAGTATGGCTCTCAAATCTTCAGTATGCTTACAAAAATACTTGTAAAGAATAACATTAAATAAAGAAACTAGCTTCTGCCCGCGAGAAATTTCGCGCCCCGACCCACCGTGTCGCATCCCATCGCCCGCCCGCGCTATTACTCCGTTGTCGCTTAGTGTTCTTTCTGATTAGTTTTGTTTTTACTCGACTCTTAAGGGTCGCAGCGTGATGTTAAAACCAATAACCTTCCTCAAGAATAGGGCTAACAAAGGCAAAAATATTTTTTTTAAATCCGATTGGTAGTTCCAGGCGCGTTCAAACAAACTATCCAGCTTTATTATTAGTAATAGATTGATACATTTCTGGTATGGATTTTATGGATATATAAGAACACATACCTGTCATAAACCCTATCATCTTTCCCTTTCCGGACACCATAGTCGTCATCCTCACTGCCGCTGCTGCCTCTTCTCGCCCTCCCCCCCTTAGCCTCCAAGGGTTTCCGAACCACCACAGTCTTAGGCCCACTAGTCACCCTAACGATACCCATATTGGTGTACGGCCGCTGTATGCTCTGTGACCCAGAAGCCTTGGCTCCGAACAATGTGGATGAGGAGCCTTTGTCGTTGGTCTCAGGGTCATGCATCAGCAGCTCGTCCCGAGAACGTTCTTCATTCCAGCCGTGTTTTACCAGTGTGTTTTTTACGAACTGTGGAGAATAGAAAGCACTTGGAATGGACTGTCAAAATGCTGAAGCACATAAAGGGCTACGGAAGGAACATGGATGGGTTTTAGTCAGTAATAGTCTGACACTCCCTTCCGCTCCGCCTAGAGCGGGGGTCATTTGAGGATTTCCAATCCTTAAAAAAAAAAGGTGGGCTCCCACTTACGAATTCCGTAGTTACTGCCGAAATTACGGGCATTTCCTAAACCGTATTACCTACGGTCATAAGATTAGTTTGGGGCCCAACCTAAGAATTAATGACACCACGATTTGACAGGTGTCCCTAATCCCGATATGTATTTGCCCGTCCGAAAAATTCTGTTTGACACGTCTTGTTTTAAGGGATCTGCTACTTTCGGACGGGCTCAAATCGTCGTTGACAGGCTTAGAGAGTACACCCCTGAGGGGCAATTCTCGTAATTTTAAGAACGTTCACAGTCTGATCTTAGTCTCAATCTGTCAAAAATACCTCTAATTTCCCTACATTTTGACAAGTTTTTGACATTTGTTTGTCGCCGAGATGAGACTGCGACTAAATTTTGAACGTTTTAAATTACGAGAATTGGCCTTCTGATCTACATGATGATATATGCGTAACTGGCGGCCTACCGTAGATATAATTGATGGTTTGACTTGCAGCATGGGGGCAGAATCGATCTATTAAACGTCGGTTAGCAACGACAAAGGAATTTCATGATTGACGTGTAAAAGTGTTTGTGCAAACCTACTTACAAAATAAAATCATTTATCATTTATCATGTCGACCTGTTTTTTGACGAAAACCAGTAGGTGCTAAAATATTTAATTAACGACGTGGCAGAATCAAATATGCGTTGACCAAAAGATATTGTGAATTGTAAAGTGATATTCGTTATTGTTCATGCTTCAAACAATGTTCTATCACATTATTAAACCTTACCTGCATAGTTATTCACAACCACTCGATACGCTTCCGTATCGTATTGAACGTCAGTCAATGTTATCGTAGAATAGAAGTCCTCTAAACGCAGTTCACAAATCCAAAACCTGATTTTTTTTTCAGTTTAAATCAAGTAGACGACGGCTATTCTATCGAGAGCTGTCTGCTGTCGGGGGCAAGGCAAATCGGGTTATCGAAATGTGTAATTTTTGATACGATAGCCTGTCGGATGGTTGTGAATAGCTACGCTGAAATGAACATACCATTGGAGGTATCTCAGGGAACATTTCTAGCATATTTCTAAATCTTCTCTCTCTGATAGCGGTGGTAAGTTCAACAGTAACAGCTGGCTTCTTGGCGGCGGGAGTTGCTGCATCGTCGGAGTCTGAGCTCTGTACCCGTATCCGTTTGTAGACTACGGGTCCATTAGTCCTGTTCACTACTACTGTATTTGGTACCGCCATTCTGATTTTGTTGTTCTGAGTTTGATTAATATCTAGAAAAAGAATATAAAAATTTTGAAATATTGCAAGTATGAAAGAACTCTTTTCATAATGGTTAAGGTAATTTAATATGGACTGTATCAGTTTTATCTTATCTTGCACAAGCTGCAACGTCTTTTGGAAAAGCGATGAGTCGATCACATTACCCATTGCTTAAAACATGGCGAAGGGTGAATGGTCAAGGTAGATGGCTAAATTGTCTTCAGCATGGGCCACTGAATACAAAGCCTGGTTGCAACTTGTAACAGTCTTTACAAGAAAATATAAGTTTTGCATCTGTGTGAGTGGTAGCATGTATTATGAGGGCAACAAAATTATTGGTTTAGCAGAGAATACTTGAAAAGCCATGTGACTTGTCAGTTGCATGTTACAGGGCAGTCCCTGGAACATGCAGCTGTCAAGTCAACTCACTCAGTATTGATGCTAGTGATGGCGCCAAACACGTAGCCGAATAATTCTGGGCCGAGTCCATTTAGATTGCCATTGACAAGCCAAGAAGAAGCAGTGAATGCAAAACTCTCACAAGAATGTAAATCTCATGTTTAATTGCTATAACTGTTCTACACTTACGGCTAACTGGCTTTGGATGGTGGTAATGCAAATAGTTTTATTGTTATTATTGCTTCTATTCTGCTTAGCCTGTAATGAAAATTAGCGTGAAGATAAAGTTAGGTAGAAATGAGGCAACACCATTAGGATTTGTTATTTTGTTAGCTTTATATTTACAAAAATTAGTCAATTTTACAGTAGGTTTATAAATGGTTATATTACAAGATTGAGTTAGTAAGTCATCTGCTTTTCCCTAATGAAATGCAATGAATCTCTGTTAGTGCACTAATGAATAACTCAAGAGTCACAGCAGATATTTTATTTTATTCATAGACTAGCTGAGCCTCACGGTTTCAACCGCATAAGTCTTGATCCTGTGGGAATGTATGAATCCAGGTCATGGTCTACCCATGTGCCATAATAAAATGTAAAATTATAATATTATTATATTACCTAGGTTTTCCTATGTGTGTCTATGGAAACAAAGCTGTATTTATTTATTTATACACAATGTTATACACAGTTACCTTAACACATAGACTGCCAGACAACAGACACAATAGAAAATCTATTGTTCGCGGTCACCATTTGACCGCGTGGCAGCGAATGTGTTAAGTATACCATTGGCATAAAATAATCAGTGGCCGGTCAGAAGAAATAATAGGTACCTATGTACAAGGAAAACTTTGAACTCATTCTAAATCTTAGATTAACATAACTATTTGTAAGTTTATTGAACACAGAATACAGCATTATAATTATTATCAATGTTACCAATTTATCAATATAAGTAAGATAGCTTATTTCTCTGATTCATTGTTTTATGCATTGTTATTTTACTTTTAAAAATGTATTAGTGTAATCAATTGTTGGTGAACCTAAGAAAATTAATAAATAATCAAATCCAAAATACTTTTCATACTATGATCTGTTTTAACTGAGCCTAACCTAACTCAAACATGACAATCATAATTCTGTTTAACATAACATCACACATGTATTCTCCAGACCCCAAAGGTTCAGGCAGAGGTGCATCTGTAGTTCACCCATATTTTTCTAGTTATATTTAAGTCCCATTTAAGAGGGGGCGAGACCTTGCCCAGCTCGGGAATCGAAGGCAGGACCTCAAGCTCAGCACTAGCAATTGCAACCATTAGAAAAACGAGGCAATCAATCATAATTATTATTATGAAAACTGATAAAGATAATGCAATGAAATCTATGCTTCCTTTATTGCATAACAATAAAAAAGTTTTAGTTTTTACCTACACATAAAAATGCAAGAACGGCATGCAGATTTTGTTATAGAACCTCAACTTTAATAGTGAATAGTTCAATACTAGGCAAAGAGAAGTTGGTAACATATTTTCTACCATGACAAATTAATGTTCTTGCTGAAGGGTCAAACTTCAATCAATACATTCAAGGAGGTTATTACATCTTTTTAGCTTATATTCTTAAACAACTAATGAAACCTATTGAATTTCATTTTATAATGGACACAACTAAAACAACATATTGGGTAGAAACTACAAGATGGTTTACAAAAGAAAAAGTTCAGGGTTATAGATAAGGCTGGTTACAACAATGCTGGGCAGAAAGAATGTTTCTTGTGAGCTTCTTAGATAAGAAAAATATTGTACAATAATCAATAAATTGGGTTAATGTTACTTTTTGTCCACACCATAATTATCTACAGATAATTTAAAAAAAAATTGATTACAAGCTTTGCAGAGTGGCATGTACTATTCAGCCCAAATACTGATTGGACAGAGGTAGGTGCAAATCAATGTTGTGAAAAAGTTCAGTCATAGCCATGTTATCAGATTAAATAAAAGATGAAGGTCAGCCTTGTTCCCTTTTGAGATAGCGTGATGATATAAAAGCAACTAAACAAGCTTGTTATTAAATATAACAGTCCTGAAAAATTGTTAGAAGGTAAAGAAAAAAATTTTAGTGAATGTGCAATGAAGAGTTGCAGTTTAATACAGGATAATCTCGCAATTTCACGGTCAAGGCAGGATTATTTTTTTGACAAATAACCGGTAAGAAATTAAACTTCGGAAACACGGGTCACTGAACGTGGGAATAACTCCTCGTGGTGAAGTCACAAGCACGTGCTGCCTTCGCAATGACCTTGTCCTACGAAAAGAACCTTTTTACTCACGAGAACCCGAAGGAGCCGACGTGATTGTTACTGGACTGCTGGGTCCAGCAGGATCGTTCGGTTTCCTCTGGAACCTGTACTGTCTCAGAAAACTTATCACACTCGGACTTGTACCATTAGACATTGTCACACTTTATCGATCAGTTAGTCAATACTCTTGTGAAAAAAAATCTTATATGATCTTTGATAAAAAATGTAGTAAAGATTTACGAAAAAAGTATCACACCACAGAAGCACGACAAGACAACACTACGGCCATTTTTATCCGCGAGACTGCAAAATGCAAATGGTAAACGTCTCGGGCCAATCAGACTCAATGTCATCAACTGTCATTACATGTGTTAACCAATTACCGCCACGTAAAAGTAAATTTAACAAATGACATGATTTTTCAATTTTTTTTTAGATGATATCGAACAATAAAGTAAAAAGAAAAAAATGTGGCCACATCAAAAAAACTAATTTCTATTTTAATACAATTACGGTTTATCCGAGAAACTAAAAAACCTTTATAACTTTTGTCGATATGCTCAATACGCTCATATACAAGAAGGGCACAGTGCAGTTATGCTATTTTCTACATGTGGTCAATAATTACGATACATATCCGATACTAAACGGGTAACGAGGTAAATGGTCTCAGCAGTAATCATTCGGCTTCAAACTTCATAATAATATCATAACTACATAAATCTCATGGCAGACAGGTAGGCGGGCAAAGGTTATAAGGTATAAGAACCATATATTACTGTAGTCTAAGGCTATATCAGCATCATCATAAATATCTACGTTTTTCCGTATGTAAAAATAGATGGTGATTGCACATGGCATGGTAGGCAATTCGTAATTCCAAGGTCTACTGAGAAAAATCTTTACACTATGCAAGCATTCTCATCAGATGGTCAAGAGTGTAACTCCGTACCAAGTATGTATTCATGTTCTCTGACTTTATTAATTAAGCAGTGCCAAGTTAAGAGGGAGGGGGAGCGAAGGAGCAACTGCCCCGGGCGTTTTAGCCAGTGCCTAAGTCATCTTGACGATGTATACACACGGCTATACATCAAGCTATACATTTCCAGTTTTAACTGACCTCGCATTGCATAGGTTTTTCTTAAAATCAGAAGTCAGCTAACTGGTTATGTATAGCTTGATGTGTAGCCGTGTGTACAGACGCCAGCACATCAAGCTACCCGAAACTGTCAAATTTACCCAATCAAGTTTGAACATTACGCTATAGCGATAAAGTTGAAAATCTATTAAAGAAATTTGACAGATTGTAGTAGCTTGATGTGCTGGCGTCTGTATATTCTTTTTGAAAAGAAGCTTGTAATTAGTAAAAATCAAATGAAAATTAATAATAATTACGTTCAATCTACAGACGTGGTCAAATTCTCAAGCTCTTTTATTAATTTAGTAAAATCACACAGAACTGCTTTGCTTACTCTTGCATTCTCTTAGTAAAAAACACAATGACGGCTAAACCTAGTATCACCAGCCAAGATGCTTGAATTTTCAAGCTCACTTTTCGCTCTTGAAACCTTTGTGTAAAAAAAAACACAATTGGCAACTTTACTTAGTGTTCGAGTCAGGATGCTTCAATTTTTCAGCTCATTTCGCTCGCTCTTGCATTATCTTAGTAAAATTACAAGGAAAACTTACCAGATGGTCCAATTTTCGGGGTCACTTCGCTCGCTCTTTGATCAAATCGGATCCGAGTCAAAATGCCGCTTCGCTCGCTCTTGCATTCTCTTACTAAGATCTAAATGATAGCATTGACATCTTGACCTTCCAAGTCAATAAGCTAGTATATTTATTTTGTTAAAAAAACAAAACCCTATTTTGAAGCTACACTCCAGTCGAGTAAAAAGGGCCCCCAACTTTTGATACAGGCCCCAGCTATGCCACTGGTCAAGTGTCAAAAAAGAAAAATAATTAATATACATACAGGCAGGCGTGTTCTTTAAAATGTTACTAAATAAAATAAAACAATCAGTATCATAGAAAGGATCACAATCACGTGGTAATATTGGGTTATTATCAGTTTGCCTTGGTTTTAAGTACACAATCGCCTATTTACGTAAGTGTAGGTACAGCAAAGTTAGACTATATAACGACAGAGAACGCTAGAATGAGGTTTTGCCCGGGCCCCTGAATTCGCACGGCGCTGTCTTCGAGATAAGGTATCATACATACACCATTCCAACTCATTGGGACTCGGTGCTGGGCTGGGACTTCATAAAAAACATAACGAAGTGATGAATTCTTAAATAGTGAGTTATTGTTTAAAATCAAAAGTCTCTTTAGTTCCACTCACTAGCACTAGATTGACCTTTTTTATTTTTTCAAAACCGATATGATTAGTGAACTGAATTTTATTACCGGTTATTAATTGAATATTTAATAACATCCCTAAAATTCACTGTAGCCACACTGTTTCTGTCAGATTAATAGGTGCGGCCATGTTGATCTGTAGTGAATAAAACTGAGTTAATTTTCTTTTAGGGAAATAAAATTGACACAATATGCCCAAATGCGACCTCAAAACGAGATACATCCCTGCGACGTTCGCCTGGACTCTCTTGTTGGGCACAACATCCCTGTTTTTTTATTTCCCGTAAGTATACAATGTCGTCGGTCGTCTGTAAATTCTCATTTTCGGTTTGACAACTTTCACATGAGATTGTTGAATTGTTTCTATTAATATCTTGGGGATGTGAAGTTGCCCTGTGTGACTGTGTGTGAATTATACCCCTGATATGCCTGTGGCGGTAACGGTAACAGTATTTTTATCAGTTCCTTAGACGGTGTAAGAGCCATGTTCCAAGTAAGTAATTAATTATATATCTTATTTACATTAACATAATATCCATGTCGTAATTAGTGTTTCTTGAAGTGAGTATCCAGTGGTGTGTTGTCGTGTCAATGACCAGGTACTTCCTGTGTGGTTTCCAAATCTGTATAAACAAAAGATGTATCATGGTATGATAGCTATGAGTCAGTCAACCTTATGTTTCTATAAGCCTGTATCGTTTTCTTTCTGATTTTCGTGAATATTTCTCCTGTTGTTTACACAGATAAGTAAATTATAACAAACCATTACAAGAGACAAGTTGTTACAACAGGACTTATTCTGTTTCATTGATGTTATCTCTTTGTAAATATTACAACATAATAACATTTTATTTCTATTATTTATAATGCACTGTCTAGCATTAACACTATATTTATAGGTAGTTTTGATTAACACATACACATGTATTTTATCAATGAATTCAATCTGTGATGATAATAGCCATCTGTTTTTTTATAGAGCTCATGAGGTATGACCTCAAAAATAAATAGGTTAGTTTTATGACACATTAAGGTGTAGTATTAAGTTATTATACCTATATACATAAAGCTATTATGTCAGACCTAGCTACAGTTAACAAATTGCCTATAATTACGGTCTTGTCAGTTCTTATAAGAACATAAAAGAGTTTATGGATTGTTCAATCAATCAATATCTTTATTGTGGATCATAGGTAGGTACATAATACAGGTCTTAAATAATAAAATTGTCATCAGCTATGTCCCGCCCTTAGGGCATACAATAGTTAGGTACATATAAATTAAATTAAATTTACTTACATTATTTTTACAAATTGTTCCATAACTTTATTGTATAGCTTTGTTCTTGCATGCAGCTTTTTTATGATTTGTTTACCTTAAAGTTAATAAAAAGTGCACCTGTGAAGTTTGAGAGTAACTTTATGAAAGGGCTTTGATGTAATTTAGTGAATTTGAATTAGATTCTTAAAATATGTGTGATACAATACAATGTATTCAAAATTATACATAGTTGGTAGTATAAAATATAATTACTTTATTATTTTCCTTCAGGAGATAGTAGTCCTATACGTAAGTTTTGTTATAATTCTGAAGGGGTTTTCAAAAAATTATAAAAACATTTACAATCTAGTCGCAATCTCATCTCAGCGACAATCAATGTGAAAAATGTAGGGGAATTAGACGTATTTTTGACCACATTGAAACTGAGATCAGACTGCAAACTAAAATTATGGGAATTTCCCCTATGTTTTCGAGACTGTTAAATACTTGGTGTTGATATACATATACACTATTTTGTGTGTATTACCAACACAATTTGGAGCAATCAAATATCTAAACATATTTGTGGTATGTTGGAACGGTTTGGAACCAGATACCTAACTGTTTAGGCTAATTATAGCTATTACACTAATTAATATAGATTGTAAAAGAGTAGTAGTACTATTTTATATTTAAATTTGTATATATGAAACCAACAATGCTGTGGAAGTTTTGGGTCAACAAAATTTAACTAACAGTTGTGTCTGTGCCAGCCACATGAAGAAAAAGAAATATGAAATAAATAAACAGATTTATATATGAATACAATAGAGGGGCTCGTGGCTAAATAATGACAGCCGCATAGATCGATTGATGGATCCCTGTGGATGGGTGACCATCTTTACATACCGAGACCCCTCCATGCCTCGAAAAGCATGTTAAGCCATTAATCCCTGCTGTTATTCGTGGATCTTTCACAGTCGTTACGGGTAGTCAGAATCCCGAGTCTGACAACCAGTCTTACCAAGGGGTATCATATTACCATGCAACTGGATTGTGGAGGTCAGATAGGCAGTTGCTCCATGTAAAATACTGGTATTCAGCTGCGTCCGGTTAGACTGGAAGCTGACCTCAATATAGTTGGGAAAAGGCTAGGCAGATGATGATGATGTATGAATACAATCGAGGCAAAAGGAGTATGTAAGGATTGTAGCACGTGGCATTTTGAAGTTTCTGCCTACTCTGATAGGAAGAAAGTGTGACTGAAATAATATTTTACACTTGACATTTCAGATGATAGACTATAGTAAGTACGTAACAATTTCTTGATAACACATTATGCTGTAAGCCCTGACCTATGTTGAAAAACTTGAAAGACCTGTAAAATAACCAGTACTAACAACTGTCCATGACTTCATTTTTTGCCTCACAGCAGTGCAAAAAACTAGGTTAAGTTTACACAAAATAGTCTGTAACTCCAATACAGTTCAAGCTGATCAGAGTAATTACTTTAATTAAATATTTAGATAGCACTGAGTATAAATAAACCATCTGTATCTTTTTTCTCACTTATGTGATTTTGTTGTAGAATATCAAAATAATTTAGGTATTTAAAAATAAGCAGGAGATCTAAAAGATAAGGCAAATATGAATTAAGTTTATAATTTATTGTAATTATTCAAGAACTAGGCTCACATTAAAGTGGACATTTACAAGTTGATAATCATGATTGTAATATTGTACAGACGCCACCACATCAAGCTACTACAATCTCTCAAATTTCTTTAATAGATTTTCAACTTTATCGTTAAAACATTAGGTTCAAAGTTGATTGGGAAAATTTGACAGTTTCGAGTAGCTTGATGTGCTGGCGTCTGTACTTTAGTTTTAGCTCTACTCCAAAAGCAATATTTGAAATTGAACTAAAAATAGGTTTTTCTTTATACTTACCACCAAACGCCCTTTGGCCACAGATTACTGACCATTGGTATAATCCTACTACAAAAACTAACTTCTAAATCAAAGCATTTATTTTAATTATTATACCATTTATAGACACTTTTGAATTGTCAAGGAGTCAGTCACGTTGTCAGAAAGTTGAAGCTAGTTTAATAAGAAATAAAAATATTTTATTTCTTACACACACAGGAAATACAAATACCTAGTAAAAAAAAAAAACACCAGTGCCAAAAAGGATCCTATCTCAGCATAAAGCTGTGACATTAAAAAAAATTATAGAGCCCGAATAATGTAATTTTGTTCTTGAAACATTCTCTCATATCATTGTAGTCTGCATAAATGTGGCGGACATTTGAAATGTATGTTTAACTAGTTACCTAGTATGTGTGAAATCTGTTAACACAAACATATTGATTTATTCTCGTACTGTTTACCCTAGTTCTGTTTAAGTATTTCCGATAGGTAAACATAATGTTAGGTTGTTTGGTAAACTAATATATTAGCCTTAGTGTAGCTTCCTAATTATAGTGCAAGAAAAACATTTACAGATATTTAAATAAAAGTCTGGGTTCCCTCTTTCTATTTTTGAAGAGTTGCATACCAATTTTGTGTTATGTTAACAACCATGTCAATTCTTCTAATATGAAGTAGTATTAACTCATAAAACTGACCTTTTCAATCTTTCAGAAGTTTAATAAACTAAAACCTAGGTTCAAGACTTGAGTGTTCAAGCAATATTATGCTAATGTAAACAATTAAACACACCATCAAGATTAAGAGCCAAGTCAAGTTTAAATTATGAATGTTGTATGAAAAAAATATTATTTATTGATGTTACAAGTTTTAATCCTTCATAATTCAAAGTATACTTTACCTAATTACTATATGGCTATGGTTCTTATTCCATCAATAGGAAATGCAAACAATTACCACAGTTGTTTACTTGGAAATCTGTGTATATGTTTTGACAAATGTATGAATATTTATAACATTCATTGACAGCTCAGATTAACGTTATTATGGATTATTTCCATATGGGATTCTCGTTATTTAGATATTTGAAACTTTGAGAAAAATATTGGTCACCAAGACAACACAACATCCAAAATAATATTTAGGTATTTTGAGTGCATATACTTATATCTTGAAGGGCTCTTGGCTAAGTAATAACAGCCGAACGGATCGATCGATCAGGTTACGCTTTGCTTGCCACGATTGGTCCGTGGACCATCTTTACATACCGAGACCCGTCCGTGCCTCGGAAAGCACGTTAAGCCATTGGTCCCGGCTGTCATTCGTGGATCTTTGACAGTCGTTGCGGGTTGTCAGAAGCCCGAATATCTGACAACCAGTCTTATTGTATTACCCAATAACTGGGTTGAGGTCAGATTGGCAATCGATCCTTGTAAAATACTGGTATTCAGCTGCATCCGGTTGGATTGGAAGCCAACCCCAGCATTGTTGCAATGTTAGAAGATGATGAAGTGGATAAATCTTAAACAATTTTAATACCATTTAAGTAGAATAATCTTTTATCTCAACAACTTCTATGGTTTAACGGTTTGTTTTGAATTTCCATTATCACAAGTGTGTGAATTAGAAGATTATGTTCTGTTTATTATCATCTCAGTTATGTACAGACGCCAGCACATCAACCTACCCGAAACTGTCAAATTTTCCCAATCAACTTTGAACCTTACACTTTAGCGATAAAGTTGAAAATCTATCAAAGAAATTTGACAGATTGTAGTAGGTTGATGTGCTGGCGTCTGTACTCTTATAGAGTATCACTGGCAGCGCCCCGCGGTTTGCCCCGCATAAGTGTCGATCCCGTGGGATTATCGGGATCAAAAGTATCCTATGTGTTAGTCCTGGTTATAAACTATCTGTGTGCCAAATTTCATCCAAATCCGTTTGTAGTTTTTGCGTGAAGAAGTAACAAACATACAAACACACTCACAAACTTGCGCTTTTAAAATATTTGTGTGATATAATATTCGGTTTCAGTATTCCGTTCTGTTACGCGATATGATTTTGCGATATCTGCTACAAGTATTTTTTTTAGGATGGATTTCTGCGTAATCCTACACGCTTACCGCAGTGACAATCGCATCTGTAGGAGTAGGCTCGCTCGCAGTCAAACACAACAAAATACATATTCACCTATTGTTAATTTCTGACATTGATTCGCGAACCGCAATGAATCGTACTTTTTCCTCAATGAGCTACTATGAATAAGGATGTTTTTAACCAGTTAACATTTTATTATGTACTAGCTGTGCCCTCGACTTCGTTCGCGTGCATGACGAAAATCGTTTTAATTTTTTTGCGCAGAACCCTAATTCTTTTTCTCATATAAAAGTAGCCCAAGTTACTCTTTATTAAGTACATCGGCTGTCTGCCAGTGAAAGTCCCGTCAAAATCGGTCCAGCCGTTTCAGAGATCAGCCGGAACAAACAGGCAGACAAAAAAAATGTACCGTGTATACATCCATATGCATTTATCTAGGCGCCCCGGGCGAGTCATGCCTTTGGCGCCCTTTTAGGTATACTTAAATATTTCATTACAATTAAAAAACCTTAATTTGAATTTGTACATAAATAAATAATTCGTAGGTAAGTTAATGGATAACGTATAGGTTTTCTAAAAAGGTTTTTTGATTTGCTTGTGAACTTACGAGTATGTAAAAACAATGAAAGAAAAGTATGTCAATGCAGGGGGCCTACTACGAGTTGCAATTTCTCGCCTGTTGCCTCTATTTCGTTCTACATTATTTAGTGAGAGAAACTACGACACGCTAAAAAAAAAAATGACAGCTCGTGTTTGTTAGACAGAATACTCATACTCACTCCTACGAGATAAGTCTATAAAAGTCAATCGTGGATTTAAACCCAAGCAGGTGCTATAGTGGTGCTCTCAAAATGAGTTTGTATGTAGGGAGTAATCTTCAGAACTACTAATCCGATTTCGAAAATTCTTTCACTAATGGCAGGCTACATTATCCCTGAGTGTCATAGGTCATATCATAGACTTATAAAAAAAGATGGACTCCGCGCCACGCATATCGAAAGTGAGGCACCGTACCGATCTATGTGTGCGTGACTGACGATTGACGCTGTGGTGTCACGTAATGGCGGCTGGTCGGCATACTATAATGTAAATGTGAGCGTGAGGCGTGTTTGTGCAAACGGTCCGGCATACTTAGGTACTGTGCTTCACTTTCGATATGCGTGGCGCGGAGTCCATAAAGTCTATGGGTCATATTATTTTTTTTAATGAGAAAGTCTGCTTTACAAACGGGCAAAGCCGTGAGCGAAGCGCTAGTAATAACATAATGTTTGTCTATCTATTCAGAGTACAAATATGTATCAATAACATTCTTTATATTTTCTATTTCAGGTGTCAATACTACCTTCACAAGCACCCATGGGTTCCCGCGTACCAAGGCTTCATAACGTTTTTTGTTTTGGCCAATTTTACCCTGGCCACTTTCATGGACCCGGGAGTAATACCAAAAGGTCTGTATATCTTTTTCCAACTTACAATTCATAAACTGCCGCATGTCAAACGATTAACCCTTCGAACGTGGATTCACGCGATACACAATTGTCTTTTAAATTGTTTCTGTAATTACGGCATTTAACCGGTGAATGGGCCAAGCGCACGACCCAATTCGTCCCTTCACATGGCAGGCCCAGACGGAGATGGCGGGATAAGCTGGCTGAACCCCTTCGCTATAGACTGATCCCAAATATCCCTAGTTAGAGAGAAGTGGTAAAATCCAGGTTTATAATAAAACATAAACTTACGCTTTTTATTATGTAATAATTTGATTGATAACTAAAAACCTCTTATCATCTTCTCATTGTAATTCATCATTATGAAGACCAACCCTGAAATTGCGAAAAATAAATCTGCTTTTCCCTACATTTTGTCGAGTTATACAAACGTGATTGTGTGGCGCAGCCGATATTTTTTTACCCGATTTTAAGTTGGAGGTCCCGTAATAAAAGTTTTTCATAATGATGATTAAAATTTTATTACACTTTCAAAAATGCTACAATCCTACAATCTTGCTTACATACTACTTCTTCGTTTTACGTACTTCTCGTACTTAAATATAACAGTATCTGCTATCTTATTTTAGTAACACTATCTAAATTTTTGTAATTCATCAGTCAGCAGTTATTTTAGTTTATCTCTGATGATAATGGTTCGGTGCAATGAGTAATGTGATAACATTGGCAAGCCCTTATTTTTAATTACAATTTTATTTCATTATTTGTTTAAATCAAGTGCTGTTCTGATCCGTTTGTGGATGGAATTGATTTTGTCTCAGATTTACTTAGGTCTTTTGCTATTGAAAAAGAAATAATTAGATACATAAAGTATGCCAGCAAAATATACACAGCTTTATGGTGGGTATCTCACCAGGCGTCCAAACGGTTGCGCAACCAACCATAAATTTTTTGGCAGTGTGACCGTGGTGGCACCGCCACTAGTATCCTAGTGATATAGGGCCCTTATGAGAAGGTAAAGTATTGCCGAGTATCCTAAGATATATTTTATGTTGAAACAAGAAACAAAGTTGCGGCCAGAAGCTAGTAAACTAAATAAAGTCATAGACAAATATTACAAGCGAATCGAGGCTTGGTAGACCAAATGAGGTTGTTTATAGCCCACGTGTTTGTCTGTGCTGATTTGTTCATACCGTGAAACACTATCTTATCTTTGCCTGCCTACAATGTGAATGCCCTTGTGTGACGTGATTTCGTACCAATGCGGTTTGAGCCCCGTTGTACACACATGCTTTTTTGCCGTGAAAAACTACGGTTGATTCGTCGCACGGTCGTCTGTGTTGCATGCACAGATATAGATAGACCTAGATAACGCAAGTATCACGATCTGTATGAAAAGCAAGCGTGCCGTTTTTTGATGCACACAAGCACTATTTAGTGATGGGAAAATCAAATCGATTCAAAGACGCCGCCGCGTGCGGCAGCTGTCTCGCCCCACCCCGGGGTCTAGCGCCAGCGCACACGCTCACGATTATTTTGGTGTGCGGCTAGCTAGAACGCCATTTTGTAAAGAAACCATGCCGTGTACAACTGGCCTAAGGGAATTATTTAATGCATTCACAGAATGATGAAATCGCACAAAATAGATTCACAAAGTGGCAAGCAGTACATGCTATAAGGATGCTTATGCATTGACAACGCGCGCTTACCTAGTAATAAAGCTCAATAGTTTGATTGAACGCGCTAATCTTTTGATTCTTTTTGCATTTGATAGCCCAATTCTTGAGGAAGGCTATAGGCTATTTAACATAACGCTACGACTCTTAAGGGCTGAGCAAAAAGAAAAAAGTATGAAAGATCGCTAAACGAAAATGAAGTACCTAGTACCGCGCGCGGGCGGACGATGCGATGCGACGGGGTGGGTCAGGGGAACAAGAAATTTCACGCGGAAGAAGTCGCGGGCAGAATTTAGTAGAAGAATAAATACAGTATTAGATATGGCAGCCAGTTAGGTACGTACTGCTAATTATCCATAGGTATTATATGAAAAATATGTCCTGTTCAAAACGGGTCTTTGCAATAATGAACAAGATTTACCGCCGTGACTCACGACTCGGTAATGGTTTAATAATGACCCTTTAATATTCTTAGTCATTAATTATAACATAATATTCTCCTGATACTATCTATTAATACAAGAAAATATGACGTAATTCTTTAACATTTTCAAACTAAAATGTTTGTGGATTTCAGAC
This sequence comes from Gortyna flavago, assembly GCA_963669345.1. NCBI lineage: Eukaryota > Metazoa > Arthropoda > Insecta > Lepidoptera > Noctuidae > Gortyna > Gortyna flavago. The sequence goes on from OY770139.1 coordinate 2,918,966, forward strand.
CTTTTTTAATCAGAAGGTCAATTCCCGTAATTAAAAATCTTGGAGACAATCAAATCGACAAACAAATGTCAAAAATTTGTCAAATAAGTAGGGAAATTAGAGGTGTTTTTGACAGATTGAGACTGAGATCAGACTGAACGATCTTAAAATTACGAGAATTACCCCTCTGAATCAAAGCGAATGTGATTTGAATGAGACGTATCTATTTGATACTTACATAATCAGCCTTTAACTAATGTTCCCATTGCTGGGACACGGGCCTTCTTCGAGAGGCTATGGGCTGTAATCTACCACGGGGGTCTAGTGGGTTGTTAGATGTCACATTTCTTTGAAATTTTGGTTCTAGTACATGACAGTTTCATCTCGATGTTTTCCTTCACCGTTTTGAGAGCTGCGGTGATAAAAAAAAAAACAAAAAAAATACTTACCAAATTATTTATTTTTTTGTTAAGTATTTATTATTATTGTCAGGGCCGTTATTACTGGGCCACTACTGGTCTCTGATATTAAATGGATTAATTTGTGCTCATTTACCGATAATTCGCAGAAAAAAAAAATGTAACACGATAGAAACCTCTTTCTTAAAAATAGCCCTATAAAAACCAGTCGACTGCAAACTGTACCTTCGCCTACCGAAAATTATCTAATTAAGTACCCAATGATCCTTGTAAATTGAGAACATCGACGGAGTCCTTACTCTTCTATTTTAAGGCATTTTGTCTTCGCTCAACAATAGCACTATTATTCCAATGAGCGAATAAAAACGGCCGGAAAAATAAGACCACAAGTGTTGTAGTCTTATTTTACAACACAGTTTTTTTTCAACCTTATCGCTCAGAAATTATGTTTTATTTTTCCATAAATATTATTGTTCTTCTTTTAAAAATACGTTTACTTTAATATATTGCAAACGATAATAAACTTTAAGTTTGAAAGTTAAGGTTTATAATCCAGTTATATGCAATCGTGACCACTTGAGCGATGTGTTTTTGATCCTTAGGATTAGGAATGGTGTTATTGTTGATAGGTGTTATTGTTGATCGAAGCATTTTGTGGATCAATTGGGAAACTTCACAACAATCTCTTGCGAGGTCCTCCTAACATAACGCCTGTATGGGAAGGGTTAGGCTAGCCAGAAACCATCTTCTGCACAAAATTCTTCAAACTCCAATTTTATTTTTAAATCTTTTTTTTTCGCTTATAGTTATAAAATACGTATCTCAGCAGTGGTGGCCCAGTGGTATCGGCCACGACTTACGAGTTGTAGGTCAGGAGTTCTAACCTATTCAGGCACTTTGTGTAGGTACATCACCCATGCTCTCAAAACGGTGAAGGAAAACATCGTCAGGAAACCGGCCTTTCCTAGAACCAACAATTCGAAGAAATGTAACCATCTACCATCCCGCACTGGGCACGCGTGGTGGATTATGGCCCACTCCCTCTCACAGAAAGAGGCCTGTGTCCTATTAGTGGGAACATTATAGGCTGATTATACATTTCCTATTGCCATAAAAATATATTTAATTTGATCATATCTGCTGTCCCCAGCTCCACCTGACGAGGACCGGGAGGATGACTTTCGAGCACCTCTTTATCGCAGCGTGGAGATAAATGGTATCACGGTGCGAATGAAATGGTGCGTGACGTGCAAATTCTACCGGCCGCCGCGGTGTTCACACTGCTCGGTCTGCAATCATTGTATAGAAGTGAGTATTAGGTTTGGGACACTTTCGTAAACAGCATTTTTGCAATTTTAGGTCTGCATTCATTTTCTCGCGCTCCGTACTCTAGATTGGCTATCGTATCTTATAAACACCTCCATCAGAGCGATTTTCTTTTTAGTGGTCTACGTTGTGTGTGTTTACCTGACCTGCATAGCTATTCACAACCACTCAATACTCTTCCATTCAATGTTATCGTAGAAGTCCTCTAAACGCTGTACAGAAATCCAAAATCCGAAAATTTTGTCAGTTTAAATCAACTAGATGACGGCCGTATGCTGTCGGGGGCAAGGCAAAACTATACCTGTCGGATGGTTGTGAATAGCTACGCTGACCACATAAACTTTTAAATGAATGCAAGAATCATTTCCGAGTTTGCTCTAAGGTGCAGGTAAGGGCGGTGCTTTAAATCGCTTCAATGAAGTCATGAAGTAAATAAAATAGCCAGAATATTTTATCGCTTAATAAACGTTTCTCCCTCTCCGAGGGCAGGCCTGTGTCCCAACAGTGGGAACATTATAGGCTGATTATACTAAAGCGTTTGTAGGTGACCGTAGTGAGCAGAATGTTGTTATTAGCATAACAGAAAAATATCCTTTGTGTGGTTCAAATAAACAGTATTTTAAAGGATATTTTCCTTTAAAATACTTACTGTTTATTTGAAGTACCACAGATGAGCATCCAAAAATGTTCACTTCCCAGTAAAGAAACACCAAAAGCCTATTCAAACCTAAGCGGTATTCGTTGCGACTGTGGGTAGAGGTACATACCGCGCGGGTTTCACTCAGGTATTTAGTATCAAGTTCCGCGGTTAGAGCGGAGTAGTTGGTGCCATAGTACCGCATAGGTATTGTTTCGCTTGTTGGGTGAAACAATAACTAAACAAAACCTTCTTTACCTTCTTGAGCGAAACTCGAACTCGGTATTCTACCCACAGGGATCGAAAAAAAGATCGAAATCCGCTTTGGTGTGAGCAGTAATATTACCGCATACCCACTCGGTTTTCTCTAAGTACCGCAGACGGTAGCGAATACCGCTTAGGTTTGAATAGGCCAAAGAATAGGCGTGACGACAGTATCAAATAATCAAGGATTTAATGATTTTAGGGGAAAATACATGTTAAAAGGATTTAAAACACTGATTTAGTTTTATTAAAAATTTTGAGATTAATCGGATTTTCATTAAAATAAAAGATTAAAATACTGCAATCGGCCATTTTGACTGAAACAACAATCACAGCGCATGACGTCACGCCTATGTAATCATTGCAAACTTCAGTGTGTTCTTTCCTCTGACTGCGCGTAGACACATTTGACGTTTACCTAGGCGTGACGTCAAACCCGACGCCATGACACTGCGAGCTGTTTTCGCGCACTATTGAAAAAATATTTGAAAAATGGCTTTATACTTCGTTAAACTTTAGTTTATAACCGATACAGGTTTTTTCGTAAATAGTAAATGTGTACCTAAATTACGGAAGAGGATTTCAAAATCTTTCGTCATGCCTATTGTTAACTAAACTTATTTAATTTTGTTATTTCCAGACATTCGACCACCACTGTCCGTGGGTGAACAACTGCATCGGACGACGAAACTACAGATTCTTCTTTTTCTTCCTAATATCATTGTCCATACACATGCTGAGCATATTCGGCCTCAGTTTATATTATATCATGAACAATAACAAAACTCTGACGCAGGTCGAGCCCATTGTGTCGTATCCTTTACAAATAGTCTACTTATTACAATTTATAACCACTATTCGTTTCAGAATTTAAGGAGATTTTGAAGAAGTAGCTTTCGCCAGCGGCTTTGCTCGCGTGGGTTTTGGAAATTATCCCGCGGGGACGTACTACCGGGATTTATCTTATGGGTTAATCTGTACTATTAATAAAGCTTAGTTTGTTTGAACGCGCTCTACCAGTTGGATTTGAAAAATTCTTTTTTAATAGCTCAATTTTTGAGGAAGGCTAGGCTATTTGACATCATGCTAGGACTCATAAGAGCAAAACGTAAGAAATAACGCGAAAACGAACTAATAGCGCGGGCAGGCGATGCGATGCGACGCGGTGGGTCGGGGGAATGAGTATATGGAACGAGGGGTGAACGATTGGGAAAAAAATTTCGCGTTCTTCAACACTGTTAACGAGTGGAACAAAACATTCCCAGTCGTTAAGGGCCTATACTACCTCAAATTGCTTAGCATGACCCTCCGTTATGTCGAAAATACTGCAGCATTAATTTTGAAATAAATATATGGTAAAGTTGAGGATTAATGTAAGATACTATGTTTGACGAAAACACGATTCCATAAAATTTTCTCGATGGAAAAAAAATCCAAAGTTACCTCGAAACTGAACAATAAACCGCTGGTATTAAAAAAAATACTTCAAATTTGATCAGGAAACTTTGTATAATAACTAAAATAACTATAAAGCAGCGACTATGTTTTTTATTTTTTTTTAATTACAATTATTTTCGCCGTAAAAAGCAAAAACCTAAAGTATTGGCGCTGCCTGCCGCCCAGCACCGCACTCTGTCTCGCTCACACTTAGTCCGCGAGCAGTATCGTGCGAGCGAGACAAAGAGTTAATTTTAGCTGAGGTAGTATGGGCTCTTAATAGTGTTAACGACGGGGTATCAACGAGCGGGAACGACCCGATCGGTGCAGGTGAAATAGTCTCACATAAACTTATGCGCTCGCACTTAACAAACCGGTAAAACATGTATCCGTTTCCTTCCGAAGATCAACCTGCAGAGACCTGTACGGGGAGTCGAGACCGAAAACCCGCTTCTTTATGTAACCTTACACGAAACCATTACGAACTCATAAAAAAAATCATCCAATCCTTAACTGCACTCTCAGAATGGTCATAATGGGCGTGATCGCCTTACTAGCGATACCTATATTCGGGCTGACCGGGTTCCACATGGTGCTGGTGTCCCGAGGGCGCACGACCAACGAACAGGTGACGGGGAAGTTCACCGGCGGGTACAACCCCTTCTCGAAGGGATGCTGGTACAACTGCTGTTATACGCAGTTTGGGCCACAATATCCTAGGTAAGTGGCCTTTTGTATTAAGCTAGGGATATATCTGAGTGAAAAACCCTTCCATCAAGAATACACTAGATTCAGATTTGGTGGTGGCCTGAAAAATAAAAATAGAATAAACATAAATTACCAACATATTTTTTTTAATCCAATTGCATAGACTTTAAGTTTTTTTTTTTTACAAAATTAATTTATTTTCAAGTTGCAAGCGATTTTTTTTTTCATTTTATCCGATGACTGGCAGTCCTGCATATTGATATGTATATAGCAAACATAATTCAACTTTATTTTTGAGTATTAAGGTTGATAATAATCTGATATAAATTTATCAAATTTAAAATACCTTTTTTTTCACATTATGTATGTCATTCTCATCCCACGGGGGTACGCAGAAACGACTAAACGCCACCTGCTACAATTTCTTCATGGTCATTTTGCTTCGTCAAACCCCTATCTACATATGTTCTATGTTATGGGTTTGGTTTCCGCACTCAGTTCTTCAAGTGGACTATTGTGCGTGGGCCATGGCGGCCGTCGATGGTTATTCCAACCAGCCTACCCCTCCAGAAGCTGATTAGGTCTCCTGGCCTGTTGAGAACATCTGTGTTAGTTCTGGGTGTCGCGAGGGTTTCTGACCTAATCTGGGTGACGCCTGTGCACTCTAAAGAGCACTTGCGCAACGGTTTCATCAGCCTCCATGCAAGCCCTGCACAGGGGACTGTCCGTTATGCCTATTGTGTGGAAGTGTTTGTTTAGCGAACAGTGTCCCGTGATGGTCCCCGTCGTCACCAGGTGAAGGCTTTACCTGTCCAGGCGTAATAAACGTCTGGTTAGCTTGCCATCTAATGATGGCATGGCTTCCTTGTCACAGCCCCTTTTTAATGATAACTTAGAGGGACACTAAACGCCCATGGGAGTTATATATAACAATAAAACTTCTGGTGTGGTTCAGTTTTCGTCAACCGATTAAGTACTCATACACAAGAGCGACACGCTCCAATGGCAGAGGCAGCTGTAGCCGTCGACAACATATCGCTCCTGTATTTGAAGACTCCAGCCGTCGACACTCTTCGACGGCTGTTTACTAACACTAAGATTTAAAATGTTCAGTACTATCAATCGCGGCCAGTTGAGCATTGAGTGTTTTTTCCTGATACTGTATCTGGTGTATTCTTGATCTAAGGGATAAACGCTGCAGAAAGTCGCGGGCGAAATCCCGCCCAATATTAAAATGTTCCGAAAGTTGTGTTTAGCGAGTAGCTTTGTATAAACTTAGACTGCTGATATGTTGCTTTCGATGCTATCATATTGGTGTAACTGTTTAATACCCTTATATTTTCCCCTCCAAGAAAAACCACTTCGCCAATGAAACTGAAGGCGATCACTGCACATCTAAACCGCGTTCAAGAGCTGTCAGTGTCATCATTGTTGTGGAATATTGACACTGACAGTTTAGATGTACAGTCCGTTCACATTTATTTTACCTCTGACAGTAAAAATGTAACAGCAACCTTATTGTGATGGGAATAAAGATCACAAAGATTTTGACCGACTTGCCAATGGCAACGACCCGACAGAAACCTTATTAGAATGAGAATAAAGTTCACTGTGATTTGGACAGTAATGCAAAATTAGAGGTAAAATTACTGTGAAAGTATTATACTGATCTGACTGACTGCCATCAGTCAGTCAGATCAGTATAATCCTTTCCGTGTTCAGTTTCATTGGTGATATTTGCACTTATAACTAATAGAAAATTATTTCTGGCAATTATGTGAATCCCTCAAGGTTTAAGATGGTGCGCCAGTCAATGCACTATTCTGCCGTCATGCGGTGAAAAGCCGTAACTAACATTTTTATCAAAAATTACTTATTAAGTTCGGACTTTCCAATTAATTGTCTACCTTTCTATGTAGGTGATAAAGCTGTAGTTCGTTTGTAGCCAGAGTTACAAATACAGTTGATTTCGGACCACTCTAATTTCGTCGTTATATCCGGAATACGTTAGAAACTAGTTAAAAAGGCATAACTTAGCCCCGAAAACATTGCTTTCCAAAATGAAAAGCCATTTAAGCCATTATGGCATAACCAATTATGGCTATTTATCGTATGACGGCAGAATAAACGTGTTTTTTTTTTCAGTATTATCAGCTAGTCTAATGCAATAAAATTTAGAGCGATTAAAAGCATTTTCTTTCTCAGGGTCGAACTAGTACCTAGCACTTCCGAGAAAAAAGAAATAAAAGAACTACTCTATTGACTGTCGCGCCTTCTGAGGTTTGCTTTCTACATTTCAATTTGGATTGTCGATACGTATTTAAATGAATTTAAGTTCTGGTCGATTCTAGATAGTTTATTTAGAATATGTAGTCTCATTTAGTTCAATCAATTTTGTCAGATCATTTTGTAAGATATGTTAAGTCTTGTATATTATGCTTTTAACTCAACACTCTAATTGGGGTGTATGAGGTCTTGCGTTAATTGTGTTACATAATAATCGTAGGTTTGATTCAGCTCCACTGATACCTGTTTACAGATTCAAAATACCAAAAGATTCAAATAATGACGAACAAACAGAAACAAGGATTTGCACTAAACAAGAACCGAATACGTTGAAGATGCGTATCCTGCTTTGTTGCAACGTTTAGGTGGGGATCAAGTATATTGGTAGCTTAGGGAGAGTAAATAGTTATACATAAGGCCTTACATTGCAGCAGAAGAGAAGGTATTCGTTATTTAGCTACTTTTCTGCTTTAGCTAGGCAGTTGTCGCTAGAGTTCTTCGGAAGACACACTACTCATTTTTAAGAATCCCCACCACCCCAACCCATAGGATCGATGGAACCCTATTACTAAGGCTCAGCTGTCCGTCCGTCTATCAGTGGGCTGTATCTCATGAACCGTAATATGTAGTTGAAAATTTCAGAGCGTGTATTTCTTACCGCTACAACAACAAATACTTAAATTTTTAACTTTTTATTTTATAATACAAGAAACGTGTTTTTTCGGCGTTTTTTGCCTTGTGGTATAGAATCCTTCATGTGCGCGTCCGACTTGCACTTAACCGGTTTATAGTCTCATGTCTAATTTTTACTTTACACCAAGGAGTTAAAGAACTAAAAGCTAAAAATTAACAATTCCCCCATTCAAACCATAATATAAATAAAAATTGTAATTTACAGTCTAGTCCGACCGTCAAAATACATCTACAAAAGTGGTAAAAAGCGGCGGGAAGCGATGCCGGGAGGCACTCACTCGGCGTCGGCGATATCTACGATCGCCACCGACACGCAGCACCAGGTAAAGACGTACACGGCGGACAACGGCTCCGCGCACCGGCCCGCCGGCCCGCACGCACACTATAACAAGGTGAGAGCCAGACGCTTTGCTGTCATTGCTAAGCTAAGCTATGAACTGAACTGGTGGGGAGAACATGAGTTAAGGTGGGGGACACTTTTGTCACATTTCATCGCACCTTACAGCATGTGTGGACGTGTCAGTTACGCGTGGCAAAGGCATTAATATACAGGGTCAAATTAGATTACTTAGCGAAACTCCACAGACGAAATGGGTAGCAATAAATCAAAATAATATATTTCACATAAACCTACATACGTGCCTACTTATGAAACGCTAGAAGCTATGTGCGCGGTTCCAATTGGTCGTTTCTATGGAGAATAGCCGACAAGAAACTCCACGGTTACTCTGTTAAATGTTAAAATGATGTGTATTAAACATGATAAAACGAATGAAATATACTTTGATTATTGTTTTGGGGTCAACGATCGCAGGTATTGTAGTTATTTGAAGTATGAGCTTACAAAATCAGTGTAGTGTAGTGAAAAAAACAATGTTTAGATATCGATATCATTCACGTCTGCGGAGTTTCACTAGCTAATTAAATTGACCCTGTAGGCGTATATTACCAAACTATTTTTACCGCGCGTATCTGACACGGTCACCGTGTCGGGTGCGTTGAAATGGTATAAATGTGGACCCACGTGCGGAGAAGGAATGGGAACTTGTAAAAATGTTTTTGGGTTTAAAGATAGTGCATCAAGTGTTTCTAACTCTGTGGATATATAATATAACCCAGATGTCATAATTTTGAAGATCTTTTCACATATAATAGAGTCAGGGTTTTCTAAGTTCTGGGCTGTCCAATCCCCATGTCTTCCGAAGACAGCCGGGAGCCTAGAAGCCATGACCCAAAACTATATTGTTACTCAAGGGAGTCCATTAAAAATTCTGTACTCAGTCAGTTACTAAAAAAAAAAAAAAACTACGGTCTTCAGATTCGTAATAAGGTGAAACAATTTATATAAAAATGGGTGGTATCATTGGTTTTTTTTGTTCATTCTTTAATTAATGTATGTGTCATTTATTATATTGTATTGTCATATCATTTTAATCAAAAATGGGTAGGATAAAAACATCATTCTATTAACAAAATTTTTTGACTAAATAAAATTATAAATTTTCATAACATTTTTACTAACGCACTATCTAAATAACTTTCATTTCTCATTTTCAACCATTTTCTAACAACAGCGTCTAGCTTTATATCACCACACGCTTCACTAAACGACAATACAGCTTGTTTAACTCAAGTAAAGCAGTAGCATCATCTAGTTATCATGCTTGTAGAGCGAATTACATACCTTCAATTCACAGACATAAGGTCGAAATTAGCACTTGCACATTTTTGTTAAAATCCTATACACGTGAATTGAAGACATGATATGTCTGGCTCTCTACTAATGTTTCTGAAACTATTCAAAGGTAATGTCATGGTGATGGTACTGTACTGGAAATAGACGGTTTAACAACATACTTTTTGCCCGAAAACACGTAACACGACCACACCACATCGCAGCGACAAAAGTGTGGGCAAGCAGTGGTTACATGTGAATAGTGTCGCTGCAGCTTCTTGCATTTCGATGTGGTTGCTTTGTCGCTAGTAGTTGCGATATGGATACATTGTGGCCGGTGTTTGCAGACAGACAGATTGTTGTGTTTGCGATATGGCTGCGACGTGGCCTTGATGTGGTCGATATCACCCGCGCCGTCGATTTTGACGGCCAAAAATGTGGTCTGTGTGAATAAAATATTCATTTTCATACAACTTAGCACACGAGTTGTCGTTGTGGTGTAGTTGTGGTACTTGTGATCGGGGCCTTATACCGTTGATTTCTCTCATGTTATTTTGGTCTCACTTTTATAATGCACAATATCAATATTTTTGTTTTTTCTGCACTGTCATTTTACTGAAATTATTTTATGTTTACGTTATTATCTTTCTCAGATTGGTCTTTTTTTGAAGTGAAGCTTCTTTAGCGGCGAGTCGATAATTGAAAGTGACATTTCGGGAATGCGTCACTTTTCGGCACATTGCGTGCTCATACACATTTAATAAGCGACACGCGTTAACGGCAGCTTTCGACGAGTGGCGACGGCGGGCGCCGACGAGAGCGGACGGCCGCAGTTGCCTCCGCCGTTGACGCGTGTCGCACGTGTGTATACACACTAATTTACGTGAGAGAGAAGAAAGATGTTAATCTCTCTGTCTTTCAAACTAAATCCTTATGGAAGTTTCACTTCTATCACGTGTACGGTGCTGCACGCACGATTTATTTTATCAATTGCATTTTTAGGTCTTTAGAAACAATTACTTGTTTTTTGTGCATTGTGAAAGTAAACCACATTGGTTGAAGTCGGAATAAACTGTAGTTTAGAATTTAGAAATGCTAGATCTTAGGAACCCCGCTTGTACCGCAAATCACTAGCGTTAAAAATATTTAAAACATCAGTCTTTCTCTGTCGTCTTCAAACAATTGATTGAAACAGAACGATGTATTAAATTCGCTCAGTGATTTGTGGGGCAAGCGGGTGTTAGCCCTACTATGGATAAATAAACTTTAACCCCCTTACTAATAAACGTTGTATAGCATCTGTATAGTTACACAACACTTTGTCTTCTTCTTTCGAAAGTCAAATTACTGACGACTGAAAGAGAGAAATCGGTGTGTAACTATTCATCTGATATATATGTCGCAGCCAACTGGTTAAATTAGCCGTTCAGTTAACCGCCTAGCCTTTCAACTAAACGGCGGTCGTTCAACTAACGGCCTGAATGATATTGAATTACAGTTTAGGTTGGAAGTCTGTAACCAAGCACGCGCGAGCCGAATTGGTTGCAGTAATTAGACATTGCACCCCGACCAAGTGGGTTAGGTTAGGTTAGAACTGTGATCAACCGCGTGCGAGCTGAGGGAGGAAGCGAGGCGAGCACTACTTCTAAAGGCCAGGCAGTTAACTGAACGGCTAATTTAACCAGTTGGCTGCGACATATATAATACGTTTGTTAGTAAGGGGGCTAAAATAGTGCGGCTTTACAAAACAAGGTTTATCTTTAAACCAAGGTTTAAACCAGAGTCATTTTTAAATTTCGAACTATAATCCAACAGAGTTAGATTATAGTTCGAAATTCAAAACTGACGTCAAACCCGAGTCTTAAATTATCAATTTTGCATTAAGAACTTTAACGTTCGTCGGAATAAAGTTCCAAAAACAGTAACTGCCTCGAAGGTGTAGGTTAGTTCTAAAGTTAAAACTCGTTTTGTAATAAGATGGGTGATTTTTAGATCTTGTACACTTTTTATAGCCTAAAGAACACTATGTAAAATCAATTTTATAATCATTCCGACTTAGCCAACAATTCAAACACTAATTCTCATAGAATACTTATTTCTAAGGGCTGATTTTTGAATCATCTCATACAATTCGAGGAATAATTTTGAAATTTTGTCAGTGCTTCCATACAGAATCTGTCAGACGTCAATTTTATTCCTCGAATAAGAATAAAAAATTATTTGGAGTTGGAAAAATCAGCCCTAAGTTGAATGTAATTATGTATGTATTCTATTTTGTGACATATTTCTTATAGCTTTTTATACGAGTCTGACATCTCACTAATAAATCTTTTAAATCTTTTGCCATAAAGTCAATGTTTCACATTCACACGCTTGTCCAAACTAATGCATAATGCAATGGCGCTGTTTAACTAATCAAATATTAATTTTGTTTGTTGAATGGATGTTAAGTGTGGTGGTGCTGTCCTTGTTATATTTACTTATACCTTTTTAATATCAATATATTTCTAAATCTATCTGTACCTCCTTAATCTTAACTCTCTGGTTTGACTACTTTTGATTAAGGGCGGAGTTTACCAAAGTCTAGATGTCTTTTATCCGTGGAATAAAATTGATGTCTGACATTTCTAGTATGGAAAAACTGTCAAAAATTCAATTTACTCTCTAGATAAGATTTATTCTATACATAAAAATTCGCCCTTAAACTGCTTTTCGTGGATGAGAGGGAAATAGCCAAAATATTTTTTATTTTACCCCATTTTTTGTTCCCTGTCTACTATTAATTCATTCTGTAAGGCAAAAAAAAAATGTTTGAAGACAAACTGTCTCCTACCCTTTCTCAAACCGAGTGGTAGTACCCCCTATAAACCCTCTCACGGAGAGTGAGTAAGAGCTAGAGTGTAAAGTTGGTGTGGGCGGCGCCCTCGCAGCTGTCTCCGGGGCGAGAGGAGGCTGAGGGCGAGTTGGACGGGCCGGGGGCTTCGCAGTCGGCCGACTGTGAACCTACGCCGCCCTCTATGCAGCGACGGGGCTCCGCCGCGAACCTGTTCCCGCCTGAACAGCACCATCACCTGCCGCCAAGGCCGCACCATTATCCACGACTCAGTCCGCTCTCAAGAAATACCAGGTGAGCAAAAAATAGTTATGTGTTAATCTATGGCCTTTGTTCACAAGGAAGGTTAGTAGGAAGGAAATAGATGCGATATTTGTATCAACTGGACTTACATAACCCGACGACTCTTCTTTAACGGCCACTAAACCATAGAAGAGGTTCGTGGGTCGTTTACGACGTATCACACTTGTTAACGAAATGTTCCAGCCACGGCGGCACCACGACGTCAGGCTACCGGGTGGTAATGGAGCCGGTGAGATACGAGGCGGGCTCCAACGGCGGCGCTCGGCCTTCACCCACCATGCAGCAGAGGATCAAGGCGCTGGGAGTACCCACGCCGCTGGCAGTCAGCAGTCCGGTCAGAAGGTATGTACCAACAAGTATAGCTGGAGCGGCGGAGACTGAAGGATCAATGGTGATGTAGTGGCAACCCTACTGTCGCATTTTGAATATGGTTGCAGTTGCTACAGTAATAGTGTTTTTAGTGTTACGAGGAACTGCTCTCGTAAGCGGGATTGGCTCGCCGGCGTGATGACACGTGCGCCATGAACTAAAGTGTCCCGTGTAATATCACGCATAAGTACGCATCATAATAAGGTGCATTGAGCGTGCAACGTATGCGAGCAAATTCCGTGTGCAAGAGCAAATCTGCATGACATGAAAAACGCATAAAAAAGACGAAAAAGATGTTTTTCGAATTATGGAATTTCAAAAATATAAAGGTTCAGTTTTATGAATGTCCTTTCAGTTTCCGCAATTTAATTTCAAAGAATCTACAACTACCCTCGAATCCAAGGTCGACAAATTGAATTTTACACTGTAATACTTTACTTAAATGTTACTAGATCAAAATTTCGGTAAAGGATTACCTAATTGGCTGATTATTGAGAGGAGAACATGTTCCCATAATGATTAAATAGGTATTTATATTATTTCCCATTGTATCATGGCCTGTTCCCATCATTAACAGAAATGGTTTTGATCCCCTTCTACCTAAAACCGGGAATGCATCGCTTAAACCACGGTACGGCTCAAAACAAAAGTATAATTTTGAATTTGACATTTTTAGATTTCTAAATAAAATCGTTTAATGCCGAAAACCGGTAAACCGGTTTTCTAGTGTTGAAAATTGTTTCGATCAAAGTTATACTCCTGTAAGTAGTCGGTATTGTGCTTATACGTTTTTGATTTGATTCAGTGTTTATTTGCATGTATAAAATGTTTTGCATTCACGTATTAGAGGTTACTAAGTTTGGGAACACTATTAACTGTCGATATTTATTGTCATTGGTGTATATTTAGCTTTGTAAGATGTAAGGGTTGCTTACTAATATATTTAAAATGTGGACAAGTTGTGGGTAGTCTGAGATTGTTAAGTTCCTTTTGCACTTTGAAATAATTCAAAAGGTCCCAAACTGTTTTGACTATGTGTCTATTTCTACACATTCTAATAAACCTATTGACCGCTTGGTTTTATATCAATTGCAGTGCCCCCCAGCGCCCAGCTCATAAATCGGCAAATAAATATCTACGACGAAAAGGGTCGTGCAATGAAATAAAAAACAAAAATGAACCCTATGTCTCTATGTATTTTACTGTATGTACTGACGCAAGCACATCAAGCTACTACAATCTGTCAAATTTCTTTAATAGATTTTTATTAACTTTCTTGAAATAATTCATAGACAATACTGATTAAACATTAAGTGGGTGGGTGCAATCAGAAAGTTGGCATCGTCGCAAATAGCTGTCAAATATCTACCTGTTTTGATAAATTTGTCAATATTATTGAATGAAAATATGAAATGTCGCTCTAGTGCACTATAAAATATTAATTATGAATTGGAATAATAGTATTATCGTAACACTGACTATTGAACTTGACTTTAAAACAAGCATTTGGAAACTTCCCAAATTAATGTTTTACATCTTAACTAGATATTCAGTGACAATAATAGTTATTGTAATTTATAATCAATATTTTAGTACACTTATAAAACAGTCATTGAAAATCGACGAAAATACATCTCAGTCTACCCTCCTATTGTGCCACAAAAATATAATTTAATACTTATTTTTGTCCATAGTTGAATATGTATTACGTATTTAAACTGGGATTGTAAACAATGTATATAAACGAAAAAAAAAAAACTAAATGAAATGCAGTGAGACCACAAACAAGATAGAACAAAAAAACAATGCTTTTTTAGTGAATTTAATTTATTCATGTGTGCCCTTAATCACTGACTGTGTCCATCTTTAATTTTTCCGGTGTCCCTACATGGTTTTATTTCGACCACCTTTCGTCTTGTAAAGCATAGGGCACACTGTATTTTCTCTTAATCTAAACTGCCCCAATAATCGCCCGCCAATTCCATGATCTTCTACTTTTCATCCCCGTGTTTAGATGATTTTTGAGCTGCAATTATTTTTTTAATCTTTTTAACCGAAACTATTTTCGAAATAAAAAAAAGTGTTAAATTGATTGCGAAAACTAGGTTCTAGTTTCCCGACTTCGGAGGGTATGATTTTAACCGGTATGTATGCTCATCTGTTCTCTCATAACTTCAAAAGTACTTCTAATAATTTGACTAATGAGGTATCGTTAGAAGTGTCTTCACCGTCCGCTGGTTATAGGCTATGTGACGTCACACTTAATTCAATATGGCGCCCTCTAGAGGACATAAAGTAGTGAATTTAAAAATAAATATTTTGGGATGGTGCCTTGTTGGGTATTAAATAAAAGGGCTTAATTAGCACATTTTTACAATACAAATATTACTGAAATAAGCCCCAAAATAATTAAATAAAAAATAAGTTTAAACATTAAAACCCGACTACTGAAAAGGATGAAACAAGAAAGTACCTTCCCGTGGTCGCATGCTACCATAGCTTATAATATGTTAGTACAGCGGCATTCGACCATCAAGGGAAGGTAATTTCTTGTTTCATCCTTTTCAGTAGTCGGGTTTTACTTCTTTTACTTTTTTAGGGTTCCGTACCTCAAAAGGAAAAAAAGAACCCTTATAAGATCACTCGTGTGTCTGTCAGTCTGTCCGTCTGTCACAGCCAATTTGCTCCGAATCTTATGGATCGATTAAGTTGAAATTTGGTACACATAAGAATCTCTGTGACCCAAACACAGACGTGTAACGTAAATGAATGAGTTTTGAAAATGAGAGTCATTTTTGAGGGGTAAATAGACAATTAAAAAAAAAAATTCGCCGTCTGTACCGTGTGACATACGAAAGGGCTTACCGTGAGGATCTCAAATATTTTTTTTCATAATTTTAAAATAAATTGTATTAAAGTTATTTAAGACAATAGACGGAAATTTACCATCCCTCCCCCCTTATGTCCGAAACTACTGAGACTAAAATTTTGAAAAAAAAAAACAGAAAATAGTTCTATACCTATAGATTACAGGAAAATTAATAAGAAGTCTATGATCTTAAAACAATATGGGAAATCTCTCAATATTGTGCGTACGAACTTACATTTTCAGTTGGAATGTATGGGAGAACATGTTTTTCAACTACAATGTTAAGTTTGTTCTTTTGATAAATTCATTCCAACTACGGAACCCTTTATTGTGCGTGGTCCGACACATACTTGGCCGGTTTTTTTTTTATATTCATGATGACAGTTACGATATATTTATTTGCAATAACAATCACTTATTGTTGAGAATGCTGGTTAGACCTGTAATTGGCGGCTGTGTAATTCCAAGGGTATTGGTTTATACAAAAGATATATTGTATACAGAAGCTCTTTTTAACCCTTTACTAATAAATAAATACAAAAACAATATTTGTGGTCTCATAGCTTGTACGATACGAAATATAAACTTTGTGATTTACCGCTTACCGCGTCAGGTGGACCTAACGCATAGAGCCGACGTGTCAACGGTAATTCGTTAACTGTCGTTGTTTGCTCTTGTGTGTGTTTGTGTGTTTATGGCCATTGTTCTTTACTTACAAAGAATTTGTGGATATTTTTTAAAAGCTTTTCTCACTGTTAGCTGCATTTTTTTTGTCTTAGTTTTTACACTGTCAACCAATATATTTTTGATTTTATGTACAGACGCCAGCACATCAAGTTACTACAATCTGTCAAACTTCTTTGATAGATTTTCAACTTTATCGCTAAAGCGTAAGGTTCAAAGTTGATTGGGAAAATTTTACAGTTTCGGGTAGGTTGATGTGCTGGCGTCTGTACTTGGTTATCTTTTTACAATTCTTCATCATTTCATTACTTACGCCCGGTTTCTAGAACAAAAATCAACACAAAAATGTGCTGACAAGTTTTCAAACGCGCGTAACCTGCTGTTATTGGTTGAATGAATTATCAACAGACAATCGCTTGACTTGTGTTTAATTTTTACGCGTCGATAATTTTAGTTCCAGAAACCGGGCGTTAGACTCGATTTTCTTTTCTACATTCCCTAAAAAATACCCACGTAGAAACAAGCATTCTATTTCTTCTTCTAGATGCCAGATTACCAACAGTAAGTTTTGTAAAATCCTGGATCTAGAGCTACAATAAAAATATCCACTAATTCAGAAACTTAATTTTGTATATAATTTTTTGACATGGCTCTGCACTGTTCGATTTGATTTTGCTAAATAAGTATATTTAAGAATACCTAATCGATAGGTTTTTCTGGATTTTGACCCTAATTGGAGTTGTTTTTCCTTTTATTTTTTACTAATTTGTATTTTTAGTGGCGTACTTTTGGACAATATAATGCGACGCAATAAAATTGTAAATAATGCGCCCAAAAAATATCTGAAAGTACTGAAAACTTTGTTTTTGCTTTGTATAATATTGTATCTTTATGCATAAAGCAGTTTTTCTTTGGCATGATTTTCTGTATATTTAATAGTTTTTTTTATTCAATAATCAGTTACACCGTATTTTAAATAATTTGCATGCTTTACCTTTACACCTATCTTCTGTAATATATTTTATAGTATTTTGGCAACATGTGGAGTATGGTAAAATAACCTGCAGAATTTAACTATTTTCTATACTTTGAATGGGGAGGGGGACCAAAAGATCTTTATGGGTTTTTTTTTACTCTTCACATGTATGTAATTAGCATTTGTAATGAAACTTAAAAGATGGTGTAACTAGGTTATATTGGGAATTCTGTCTGGAATATCAATTTATATAGTTAAAATACTTTCCGCCTTTCTACATTTTCCTATCTTTGGCTGAAGCAGACCAAAACTATGAGCAATATTATAAATATGAGTATTATTATTAAATGTAGGCCACTTGAATAAAGTAGGACAGAATTCACCCAAAATATGTATACCACATAAAAATATACATTACTTTTTTATTTGCAAGCTGTTGTGACAAGGGGCGCAGCCGTAGCTCGACACACTATACAATGGCTGATAACGGCTACCAACGCCTGTCTATGGTCGACTTATGATCATAGACGCGTTATACTCTGATATGATCACGGTAAACGAACGATTGCTAGTCAAACTCACTGTAAATACATTTTTTTAAAATATTTTTACGCCGCTCTTACGTCATAAGCTAGCATTTTTCTTTATATTTCAGTAAAATTTTCGCTATTTATATTGATTTTTATTATCCCAATTCTTGGTATTTTTGAATTAAAATTATTATGAATTCTTCGTTTTGCAGAAAGTCTGTTACATAAGCACCAAAGCTTGAACGTTCAATCTCATTTTAAGATAAACATGATCTTCATATTGTACAAAGCCATTGTATATGTCGTCGTGTCGTTGCTTGCCGATGTTATTTGTTTTATCCTGACGAAATGAACACACTATTCACACAAAGTTTTTTTTAGCACATTGCACATTATTGTTATTATTTAAAAGGGCAATGAATCTGGATTTATTTGATTTTTTTTTTTATTATTAAAAAAAACTATGTCAAGACAAGCTATATTAGCTGTCTTGCTACATACATATCTATCTACTTTTCATAGGAGATATTAGCTTTGCGCTATAAATTCTTATTTCACCAGGATAAGCATGCAGTAGTTACCGTAGTAGTAGTGTGTATGATATGATAGTGTAACATAGTTGTGGCATGTGGCGTTGGCATGCTCCCCGCAAC
The DNA here is from genome assembly GCA_963669345.1 of Gortyna flavago. Classification (NCBI taxonomy): domain Eukaryota; kingdom Metazoa; phylum Arthropoda; class Insecta; order Lepidoptera; family Noctuidae; genus Gortyna; species Gortyna flavago. Next base: position 2,937,607 of record OY770139.1, read on the forward strand.
CGTAGCAGGCGGGGTCGCCGCCTCCGGACCCAAAGTTCTACGCGTTCAGAACCCGGTCATCTCCTCGCTCTAACGATGACTATACTCTGATCCCAAACACGTGTTATATGCTCATGGTTATACGTAGATTAGTTTTTATATATAATTGTGACATTTGGAACGTAGTCGGGATTGCGGTACGGTCTTGTGACGATTCATGTAAATAACCGACCGATACTTTGAAGCGCACGCCCGCGGTGAACCGTCCGTCTCTCGATCGTACCCGACGAGAGAGAGCGTGCCGACCAACGCGGGCGCAGCGTGTTCACGTTCTGAGCGTGCGCAGTCCGAGGGCGGCGGCGCCAGTCGCGCGATCGCACGTGCAAACGCTTCGCCCCGCAGCTCCCTTCTCCTTCTGTCCGTAGGCCGTACGATAACGATAGCGAGGGCTCGGACGAGCTCGCGCGATTAAACCCCTGACGTGAGCGCCGCGCCTGACAGGTCCAACCCGGGCACGCCGACGCAGCCGCGCCGCCCCGACTTCATCGGCGTCGGCGGCCGCGCCTCGCCGCAGCGCCGCTTCCTGTCCGAGGGCGAGCTGCTGCGGCCCGACCCGCCCGCGCCGCACCGGCCCACGGCCGACGACATCCGCGAGCTGGCCGCGTCGCCGCAGCGCGGCAACTACCTGTGGGCCGAGCGCCCGCCGCAGCCGGCGCTGCCGCCGCACGCGCACAACAACCACGCGCCGCACGCGCACCTGCCGCACGCGCACGCGCACCCGCTGGTGCCGCGCGGCGGCGTGGCCGTGTTCCCGCCGGGCGCGCTGGGCGCGGCGGGCGCGTCGCCCCTGGCGCGGCGGCGCGCGGGCGGGGCCCCGGCGCGGCCCCTGTCGTTCGTGCGCGCGCTGGAGGTGCAGGACCAGCTGGAGGCGCGGGCCCCGCCGCCGGACCCGCCCGACCGCGCCTCGGTGTACGACTGCAACTACGAGATCTCCGTGTGAGTCCCGACCGACCCTCGCGCGGGGCGGCTGACTGTGTCCGGAGCCCGACCCCGCTCGAGGGACGTCTCGTAACGAGTGACTAGAGTTTTATATGTATGTATATTTGTGAGTAATTTGTAACGTTGACCTATATTTAATTGTGAATTTGTTGAGAGAGTGTACATAGTCCCCCCAGTGTTGTGATTCCGAGATGACATAATAATTATATAGAAGTATATAAAAGAGTAAATGTATCAGCACCCGAGTGTCTCAATTATTGTGTAAAAAATATATTTATAAAAATTGTTTTTCAAGGAGCTGTTGTATGTTTTTCCTTTAGGTTTATAGTCGACGTGTCAGGTAGTCGGAGGGTACGGAATTGACTGATTCGTTAACCTGCCTCAATTTTTTTAGTTGAAACTTTCTGCGGGCGCGGCGAGGTTTAGAAAATGTCGCAGCGTGCGTTTTTTACTTGACGTTTTTTTTTTATAAAATTATAAGTGTAATATTGTGAACGCAGTACATTTGGACGTAGATGTTTATCTTATGAATTCATTCTTCCAGTAGTCTTCATACATCGTTTAGCTTGTTAAATCCCCTAATGTAACAAGCAAAGCGGTTTGACAGAAATAAACTATGACAATTTTTTCAAAGTAAAAAATGCACGACGCCTGAGATAATAATGTGCCAAATATTCTGTAGTCACAGGTAGCTTAGAGCACACGTCTCGTTCATTGATTTATTGATTTTCACCACGATGTGGGAATAATTATACTTCCTGAATTTACATTACTGGTAAACAATTTGCTATATCTTATTATCCCTTTTTGCGCTATTTTGACTTTATTGAAAACGTCAAGTCTATTAATTCTTGTAATCTAGTGATAATAATACTTTCCTATTTTATGATTAGTGACAAATTATTAGTGTATGATATGGAATGTTATAGCTAATGAGCACGAGGTGAAGCGGCTTCGTGCCGGCTTGCAAGGGTAGAAAGATGGTGATAAATTCTTATGTCTAAAATTACCGGCGTGTCTAAAATTACCGGCGTGTCTAAAATTACCGGCGTGTCTAAAATTACCGGCGTGTCTAAAATAAATGTTCACGTTAATATCATATCTGCGTGTTAGAAAATGTGGATTGATTGCAATGATATTATTATAAATAAAAAGAGGTAGATAGCTTTACACGTTCCGCAATTGGCACGTTAAAATTGGCTAATTAGCCTATTTACGTATAGTCTTGTCGCTTTTTCGCTCCCGATAATTGCAACTTACCGTCCTACTTCCACGTGTCATCTAAGTACCTTTTCACACGTACCCGGCGGCGAAGTGTATAACCATGTACAGACACCAGCGCATTAAGCCGAAACTGAAAAATTTTCCCAATCAACCTTGAACCTTAAACATTAGCGGTAAAGTTGAAAATCTATTAAAGAAATTTGACAGATTGTAGTAGCTTGATGTGCTGGCGTCTGTACGTTACCTTTCACACGTAGTTTGCCTGGCAAGTGTTACCGGATAGTCGGCACCGGCTACCCGGTTGCCGGGACGTGTGAAAAGGCATTAATTGTATGACGTTGTGCCGGTTTTGGGTTGCAGTTAGGTAGGGTACCTATCCACCTCTTTTCACTTATAATAGTTATAATCATCGATTGATTGTTGTGTAATTACACCGCACTAAAATGTAATTATAATTAAATATAAAATAACGTAAAACGTCGTAATCTCAAGCAACTGTCGAGGACAAAATGATAGTATTATCATGGCAGCTGTAAAAGTTTTAGGAACAATCCAATTGTCTGTATTATTTTACTAGTTGCTATTTCTAAATTAACTCACCAGGTGGCAGGACAGATGCTTGAGTTTGCGAATATTAATTTGATCGTATGGCCATCGTCGCAAATCCAATGTGAAGGATTGAAGCACATGACATCATTTTTTCGTCAGTTATGTTTCTTACAAGAGGTATTATATGCTTCAGACAAAGTCCATGTAGTATTTAAGTAAATCACCCTTATATTTATCTGGTTTATTGTTGCGTTTCAAGGTAGAGTAACTGCCTTTTTAATGAAAAACGAGACAATAATGTAAAATAGTTTGTTTACTTACGGCGAAAGCGCCAGGGCAGCCCGCGAAATTCTTTTTTTTTTTTAGTTTTTTGCAATTTGCTGGCCAGTACTAAGTTTTACGTTGATTAAAATATGATTCGCGGCCGTAACAAATATGTATTTACAAAATTATAATCATTAAAGTCATCAACACAACTCTCTAAGACCAAGTAATCCTACCGAATGACTATTTCATGAAATCTTGACATTTTAGGATTACACTAACATATCAAGTTGTATTACTAATTGTAATGATTATAATTCTGTAAATACATATTTGTTACGGCCGCGAATCATATTTTAATCAACGTACAACTTAATACTGACCAGCAAATTGCAAAAAAACGTACGAAAATTTGAATTTCGCGGGCTACCTTAGCGCTCCGTTTTACTACCTCCTGATAAGTACGGGTTAAGTCTTTTCGCTGGCAAAAGTCGGGCAAAAAAAATCGGTCGCAAACAAAGTATGGCCGATACTCCAGTCCGATTTCTGTCGCTGGTGTCAGGGTGACAAGGATAGAAAACGATTGAACGTGCGCTAACGCAGAACATTGACATTAGTCGGCCGCTTTTTATCGGTAACCGATTGTCACCGACTGAAGGCGGGTGTTAGATTAAAAGCGGCTGGCGTATCTAACAGATACAAATTCAAACGAATCAACATACAAATTCTCTTTTAGTTTTGAATTAATCTGCTAGATATTGCTTTTTGGGATGTAGTGAGACAGTGCCTCATTCTACATTGACTTTGTCTGTAGTATAGCTGAACTACACTAGTATTTACAACCAGCGAAAATAAATTATATTTCGCCATTTTGTTTTCATTGTAAAAACGGATCTCAACTTTCCGAATTCCTATTTTGCCCTGGATAAACTGTACTTATGCTATTTTTAATGTAAAAAAGAATATATTATTCTAAATTACACGAGATGTACTGAACACGTTAAAATAGAAGTGAGTCAGTTGAGATTACATTATGTACATAAATAAATAAATATAAATATCTATTATATTATATCAAAATATATAAAACGTATCACTAGTTTTTGATACACCAGTTTGTTTGCGAACGCTGTTTACCAAGACGTTTGAGAGTGATACGTTTGAACATGTATAGAAAAAAATACAATAACTGTCTTCTATTTATTAAGGGTTAAGTATGTAAATATTCATGATATGTAAAAGAAATATCTAAGGACAATTTTGTATAGAACTTGTGTAATAGTATTTGTTGTGAATGTTACAATTTCCGTATGTAATAACAAAACTGTTTAGTTTCGGTGCCAGTAAACACAATATTTTTTTAAACTACGAACATATCAGCAGCGTATTTTTTTTAATGCGCAGCATAGGTTTTGTTGAACGGCCTACTAGTGAACGTTTTAGTACTTTTCATTCATTCGTATGCCTCTCATCACTGCACATTCCGTCTCTCATATTTATTTTAATGTAGTTATCGTTGTCGCATTAGTTTGATTGTGCGTACTTAAATTCACAATTAGTGCTATATTAACACTTGAAATGACAATGCACATCATCGTAATGTTGATTGTAACCTGAGTTTACTATTGTCCAGATATTATGTCCAGAAATATCTTAGACACACTATGATAGTTAGACGTAATTTTTTTAAATTAAATTGTATGATATTTAGTTATAAAAGCAAGTTGTTTTGAAGTTATTTAGAGATGTACTCGTAGCACGAACACTTTAGACATTACTTATTACATTTTGATTTAATTTCAACATGCATACGTTACAAACGGTGATAATGAAACAAAGTACCTACCTATACAATTTTTTAAAATGTTTAATATGACATTAGTATTTCTGATTAAAAAAATCACATAAAATATGTAACGTCAAAAATGATTCGTGCTACAGTATTAGCGAAAGTTCTTTGTAATTATTATGTAGTTATTTTGGTAGAATTTATTTTGTGACAACTGAAAGTGCTTTTAAACCCAAATATCATACGATTTAAGTGTACAAAATGTACAAATGATGTTTTTTTTTGACATTTCTCTAAATCCGAAAATGTGTATTTTGAGGATATAATAGGTTTGAAATACAGCTGCGCTGCAACATACCTAAGACTAATGAGTAATTATAATAGTACCTCCTCAAACGTTATTACCTATATGTATGTGACAGTGTTTTATTTTTGTATTTTGATAAAATTTGTGTAAATAATTTTCTTATTTTATTGATATTAAACTCAATTAATCAACTTACTTGTTTGAATTTGTCCTCTCTCCTGTTTGCCTTCCTCCTTTTTGGCAGGGACCAACTGCTTTTTTAATAGCGAGTGGTACAACTTGTTGGCCCAATAACATAGCTGGTGAAATGTGGGTCTACTAACTATAGGTCACCTCTGCCTGTCCTTCAGGGAACGCAGCCGAGATATTAATATGTTCTAATGTAATATGAATTAGGTATAGCATATTATAATATGTAATATGAATTATACTATGCAACTATTGCATTTTCGGAGGTGGTCATACACAGCTCCTCTGTGTCGGCGGGCCATGTCCGATGCTCGGCCAAAACGTAACTAAAATTAATGCATTATTGGTACCGGGAATACTTATCTATATATTTAAAAAAACTAAAAGAAACCCGACTTCCAAAAAAGACGCTACAAAGCATTGATAAGTGTATAAATTATTTTTGTATCCGTATCCTCTTTTTATTATATCTATGCTACAAACTCAGACCAAATAAAAAAGTGAAAAACAACTTATTTCGGAAGACGGTGTCGTTGGGTTCGCATTTTCGTTGTTTGCTTTAAGGCACATAATTATAGCCACAATGCATCTCATGACAATTTATTCTACTAAACCACCACTGTAAAGTCAAGAAAAGCAAACAACGCAATTTCATTTACTTGAAATATTACTAGTAATTTTGATTTAAAAACCAAACTACTGAACCGATTTTTATGAAATTTCTATGGGACCAATCAAATCGCTTCCAGTTCCTAATCAAAAAAATATTATGCAAATCGACTTATAAATAACGAAGTACTGAGGTAACAACCATGAAAAAAAAAACTAATTGAGAACCTCCTTCTATTTTTGAGGTCGCCGCCGCCGCCCGGTAGGAAAAAAACCGGCCAAGTACGTGTCGGACCACGCACAATGAAGGGTTCCGCAGTTGGAATGAATTTATCCCAAGAACAAACTTAACATTGTAGTTGAAAAACATGTTCTCCCATACATTCCAACTGAAAATGTAAGTTTGTACGCACAATATTGAGAGATTTACCATGTTGTTTCAAGATCATAGACTTCTTATTAATTTTCCTGTAATCTATAGGTATAGAACTATTTTCTGTATTTTTTTCAAAATTTTAGGCTCAGTAGTTTCGGAGATAAGGGGGGGGGAATGGTAAATTTCCGTCTATTGTCTTAAATAACTTTAATCCAATTTATTTTAAAATTATGAAAAAAAATATGTTTGCGACCCTCACGATAAGCCCTTTCATTTGATATGTCACACGGTACAGATTGCGAAACTTTTTTTTAAAATTGTCTATTTACCCCTCAAAAATGACTCCCATTTTCAAAACTCAATTATTTACGTTACACGTCTGTGTTTGGGTCACAGAGATTCATATGTGTACCAAATTTCAACTTAATCGGTCCATAAGATTCGGAGCAAATTGGCTGTGGCAGACGGACAGACAGACAGACAGACACACGAGTGATCCTATAAGGGTTCCGTTTTTTCCTTTTGAGGTACGGAACCCTAAAAAATGGAAGAAATCATAAATACAAGCGGTGACTCGAGCCTAAAGTTTAAAATTAGCGCCATTATGCTAAACTAGAGATGTAAAAAACAGATACTAGCTAAATGGTTAAAACCGTTACTTTAATCGACTAATTATTAAGATCTTGGGTTTGTTCATTTCACTGGCGAAGACATCAAGTAATTCATCTTCGCTTTGTTCTTGAAATATTAGAATGAGTTTTCATTGGCCGACTCCAATTTTTCGGCAGGGGAATGGTGATTACATTTCTATTACAAGCTATAAAAATACCTGCATTTTACGGTGTCAGGTTTTAGTAAAAGGTTCGACAATAAAATGAACGCAACCTGAAAATACTCAAATGTCACTGTCAAATCTACATGCTTTTTTCCAATAGCAACACAGTTTCTTTTTCAGTCGACGGGTAAAGGGAATGTGAGTTTTAGAAACTTTTATAAAAATATCCGTAAAAATCTGTGAAATGAGGGAATAAATTGAAAGAAATACTTCACGTATATCAAAATAGTGATCCCCACAATATAATAGTGTCCTTATTTTTTGATATTACTGGTAATTTATCGTAAAAATAGAAAACTCAAGTTCGTGTTGTACACTGAGTTAGTGGTGGTTATCATGTTAATTGTGCATATTCTTTAGTGAATACTCACTCTTAACTGTTCGTGTTGAGTGATAACATCAATACACGTCATTGTTAATAGGAATTCTTGCTGTGAATAACAGAAAAATAGACAAAAACACAGGTTTTGAAGGTTAGTTTTGTTGTTTCCAGATCCACCCAAGATGGGTAAGATTATGAAACCAGGGAAAGTGGTGCTGGTCCTCAGTGGCCGGTACGCGGGCCGCAAGGCGATCGTGGTGAAGAACTACGACGAAGGCACCTCAGACAAGCCCTACGGACACGCTTTCGTCGCCGGCATCGACAGGTATCCCCGTAAAGTGCACAAGAGGATGGGCAAAAACAAAATCCACAAGCGCTCCAAAGTAAAGCCTTTCGTGAAGGTGAGTCGTACTTTTACTTTACCATTACCTCGATTTTGTTGATGTTTTAGTAATTTCTTCATCAACTGCATACTAACTATTGAAAGAGTCTGTGCATTCTCCTAACCCCAAAATTTTCAAGATTACTTCATTAAATGACTTGGTGATACCATGAAAGCTATACCTATTGTATTTGTGTGAATTGATAATCAATGAAAGCAACTGCCAGCTACACAGTCTCTATTACATGTGGTTATTTGTAATGTTTACATTTACTCCAGTGGCTTCAAATACTGAAATCTATGATAGTACTTACTGCATGTGTAGTCAAACAGCTGATAAACTTAGATTTAAAAAAACTGTTTGTATGGTTCAAGTTGGCTGGTTTAGATCTTGAAAAGCTACACTTAGTTGATTAGCATATTATCAGCTAATAAAATGATGTTCCAGACTAGGGTAGCCTATTATGCCAACAAGTAATGAGCATTTTCTCATTTCCAGTGGTTGGTTGGCATTTTAGAAATATCTACCCTCAATATATTGTAATGTTCCTCAAGATACCTATATTTTTCTCTCATAGTATCTGATATCAACCCATTGACGGGATACTGAATGAGACACATTAAAAGTTTTATTGTTGTTACGTCTTGGGGCATTTCATGTCCTGCAAAGTTTTAACTATTATTGGAATCTCCCTGATCCAGGCAATCAAGGCCATTAGAAAGTAGAACCACAACTCTACAAGCCACCATAAATTAATTATATGCTACTATCATTAGTGAATATGTGACAGTTCACTATCATTCCCCAACCCTTTAGCTGACCCAAGGAATCAGGGCTTCTCTTTGATTGTGTCATTATTCATACTCCTGATCAGGTATTATCTACGCCCATATTGAGCTTATATTGCATTTACATTTCTATAAAATTTCCATATTATGCCAAGTAAAAATGTTATCCTCCTATTTACAGGTTGTCAACTACAATCACTTGATGCCCACTCGCTACTCTGTAGACTTCAGCTTTGAGAAGTTCAGCGCAAAGGACCTAAAAGACCCCGCCAAGCGCAAGAAGCTCCGTTTCAACACCAGAGTGCGCTTTGAAGAGAGATACAAGAGCGGAAAGAACAAGTGGTTCTTCCAGAAACTTAGGTTCTAAGTAATTTTAAAAAATAAAACATTACGCCCGTAATGCAATTTGTTGTTTTATTTTGATACTTATTTAAGAAGTTTTCACCATCGTAATGTAGATTAACTGGGGCTTTGCATCCCCGTTGTGAACGGCAAGCTCTAAAAAAACTAGGGCTGCGTTCACTGCCGTGCGCAATCGACGAGGTGTAAGATAGTGAAGGTTTCGTCCTAGCTGGGCATTGTGTATTGTGCTGACAGTGAAACGCGTTTTACAGAATGTGTTGTGATCTCCGTGGTTGTGATGCAGCGACGTGTCCTCCCAGCTGCACTGCACAGCTCATTATTGTTGCAGCCACAGAGTACTTTTTGATAGAGTGAGAGTTGCAGCATCATGACTGCTCGAAATAGGCTAAACTGATACCTACAGTAATGCGACACACAGGGGGCCCTATCTCAGTATGACCACGATTCCTTTACTCGAAACTACATAATTACCTGAACTAATCCCGCGCCAATCTCGCGTTCATTTTGCGAGGTTTCGTTCATTGTGTCGTAGAGAATAAGGCCCCTGCTCACGCTATTCTAGAAGGGTTCCGAAGCCATTCACAAATCGCAATATAGGTACCCCCTGCAGGAAAAAAAAAACCCTAAAAAGTTTTTGAAGGATTTGCTTAGGTCCCTTGCTCACGTAGGTACTCTACACCCACTTTTGGGCTATTCGTTGACTGTTCTAATCTAAACAGCCAAAATGAAAATTTCACTTTTGTTGACCTAGGACGTTTTTGAGACAAACTAACACGACGCAACTTACGAAGTCGTACAAAGACTTGTACAGGACTACAGACGCCAGCACATCAAGCTACTACAATCTGTCTTTCTTTAATAGATTTTCAACTTTATTTGTAAAGGATAAGGTTCAAGATTGATTGGGAAAATTTTAGTTTCGCGTAGCTTGATGTACTGGCGTCGACAGACGACAAAGTTTAGCCAAATGAAATAGCCGCTGCTTTAGAGATTCTCCTGGAAATTTTAAAAATTCGGTTGCCACGTTAACTTACAACAGTAGTGGTAATAAGTAAACACAGCTTCATGCAATGTAAATCGAACAATAATTAGATAAAGGTCACTGTCAAGCTCAATTAATTTATAGGCCGTCCCATTAATCTGTAGACAACCCGTAAACTCTGCAGAACAAACGGAACGGGTAAGCACTTGTACGATCTAGTCTCTGTGCTAAGCAGTAGGTACCATCGCGGACCACTTTTCAACCTTATTACCAAGGGCATAAGGGTAAAAAGAGGTCGACCGCCGTTGTCCACGGCTGTACGTTGAAAATCCAGTGCGCGATAAAATATCGCCATTGCTTGCGAGAGGGCTAAATACAAAGAGATTATTTAATGTCTTTGGCAAAATATGATAATTTCACGAGGAAAAAATCTGGAATGAAACGACGAGTAGCTACATAAACGATTTATTTTAAATAAATTATATTCTCTTAAGCAGTCTATTCTTATAGATAACGTACGAATACGATACAAGAGTTATTTATTTATTAGTGAATGTTCAACATTGGAAATAATTGTGTATAAAATATGAAATGCCGAACGTTCCTGTTTTTATTATAATTGCAAAATAAAAATCACTGGTGAACAGATTTAATTGAAATTCTCTTCTCTGGTATAAATTGGACCATATTATTATACTTTACATTAAAAAACCTGTATGTTCCACGATGCACACATAACAACATGAATTGCAAGTGATCATTCTTTATTTATAACATCCAGTTCTGTTAGATTCATACATCGAGAATTTGGATCTTAGGCACAAAATATACACGAGTTCGTAATCAGCCTATTAAGTTCCCACTGTTGGGACACAGGCCTCTCTGTGAGAAAGTGGACCGCAATCTACTAAGCGAGCCCAGTGTAGGTTCGTAATGTCATGAAATTTCCCGCTAGTACCACCGGAAGAAACGGATTTTTTGGATCTAGAACATGGCGGTTTGCTCACGGTGTTTTCCTTCACTGTTATTCGGTGTCATTATATTTTCAAGTTTCGATCGTAATTGTTTATTTACTTGTTACATATAGGTAGGTATTACCAGAATGGATTTATTTATGTCCAGCTGTGGACTGCGATTATCAAAACGAAACATTGGTTGTGGTAAATCCGTTTAAAATCGCTTAATATATTAGTAATAGCGGTAACAGCTTTATAGCACATTTACCTAAATGGTTATGACTTGAATCTCAAATAATTGCATTAATACTAATGTTGAATGATTCGAGAGCATTGCTGTCCAAATAAGTAGTTTTTACTTCGAGTGTCGTTAGAAAATCGATTGCTTTGTCTAAGTTTTGGAATGATTCGATTAAATAATTATATAAATTATTAGTTTGATTTAATAAAATTATGCAAAATCAACTTTAAATATAGTTTGGCTATCTCGTTTCGGAATTGTTTCGTATAGCTTACAAACAGTAAGATAAAGACAACACAATCAATTTTGTTTTTTTTTTTAAACGAACAATTGCTAAAGATCTATTTAAAAGCAACAATCGATTCGCGAATAATACAAGCGAAAGAATCGATTGTACAAGCGATTTTAGTATCGATAGACCAACATAAACTTTATCGACAAGCCACACGATTTCCTAACAACCCTATCAAATCCCCTTATCACGCAGCAGCCAGCTTCCCAATCCTTTCGTCCAACTTCTTGATCTCCTTATGTACGCTCTCCACATTATGTGCGAACACTTCTTGAACACCCTGTAGTAACTCCTTGTTGTTTTGAACACCACTTGCTATTGTATTCTGAAGTGTTTCTAGTTCTGTCAGAGATTTGCCGAAGTTGCTCGCTGTGAGGAGAAAAATGAAAAACAAGTTAATGAAATACACTGCTGGTGGTACTGCTCTTTTGGCTCTCGAATGATGTTGACAGGATTTGTGCAATATTTTCGAAAAAGGTCTTGAAAAAATGCTATGCTCAAATGTTTAACAACAGCGGCTCTACTTCAAGGTACCGTTAGGAGCTAACTTAAGAGGAAATGCGGTCGGAGAGACTTTTGAAAAAGCCTAAGTTAAAAGTCGTAATTCGAGGTTTGGCTCTCGCCTACTTCCTCCTCCAATATTGGATCAATTTAAAAGATATTTCATAAACTGAATAAGAAGGATATACACTGTGTCCCTATGTTTTTCCTTTTTCATTAATAGTTGTCAAATTTGTACAATAGGCCTCTGTTGACAGCGGTTTAAATCGCCATTTTTTGGGGGTTCTAGTGCTTATAAAAATAATTTATCATCAAAAAGGTAAAAAAATCATTGCTTTATGGTCATTAACCAGAAAGAAAACAGGCGAGAGCGTTTCTATGGAAAAACGAGCACCCGCATTTCCTCATAACCTTGGAGTGCTATTGTATAGTACTGTCGGCACACTTGTGTGCTGCAGGCCAGAGGCCTCCACGTAAAGATTATAATTACTTGGAATAACAATTATGCACAATTATAAAGATAAGGATTACGACCGGAAAGTACCAACCAACCTGTTCGAGATACAAGTATATAATTTATAATGTACTGCCAGAAAACATGAAAATTCAATTAACCTTTTAACCGCCCGACTTCATATCAGAAGTCGTGCCCCCAGCGCCCGAAAAAAATACCTTAAGCGTAATTACCTAAATAAAAAAGCAGATTAAAAGGGCTGTGGTATTTTGTCGTAAATATGGGCGAAATGGACCCGAAAATATTTGTCGGATTAATCCGACGTAAGCGGTTAAAAGGTTAAAGTTCAACATTGCACACATTGAAATAAAGTTGAAAATTAATACATACATAATGATCTATTTTGTTTTGATGATTAACTATCATCATCATAATTTTCAACTGAAACATGTCCACTGGTGGACATGCTTCCTTTAAGCACCGGCACTTCGACCGGTTGTTGATGATGATTAACTATATTCGACTTTATTTCAATGAACACAAGATAGATATTCTTTTGGCAGACAGAATTTACCCTAAGCTACATCATATTGTACTCACCCTGATTATGTAAGGCCTCCAGAGCCTCCATGCGCTCTAGTATCTCGGAATGTGATATACCATCTATCTGCTTCAACAGTTTGTACAACTCATTAACCTGCAATAATACAAATTTAAATTAACGAGGAGTTGCAGTTGAGTCTTGAGTTAGGCAGGTGTTCACAGTAGCAAACAGGACAGGAGGACAGTCGGCTTCTCATTATCAAGTCATAATGGATTTTCTTCCTTTTATAATACACACAATACTACAAAAGTAGTACAAAATAGGTTAATACTTGAAGTACTTCCATGGTTGTATTAAATGTCATCATTGCGCGTTCGTATTTCCGAAGATAGACGGAAAACCTATACCATGTACAGTATTTTTATCTCACGAAGCGACACACGCTTTACTTGTGGTGTGTACAAACACGCTGTGAAGAATGTGTGCGTGACGCCCACGCACACACACACTTTTGGCATCGCCTTGTCTCGGACGGTACCGAGAGCTCCTGAGCTTACGTACCTTAGCATCCAGTTCAGGGTCTGCAGGTTTGACAGCAGCCTTCAGAGCCTCCACGTTGGTCAGCAGAGAGGTGACGCGAGCCTCGGCCGCGGCCAGCTCGCCGGGCCGCAGGAGGGACGTCTGGGCTGCTAGCGACGCCGCCGCGCCACATAATGTCGCCTGGGAAAGTGGGAACAGTATGAATTAGTTAGTTGAGTTAGGTCTGCATTTACAAAATAAAAACAACCGACTTCCAAAAACTTCTATTTTATGAAGTCGGTTAAAAATACGCGCTTAGACATGGCGTTGCGGACACAAGCCCATTATATCATACCACAGGCCTGTTATTTGACAGTTTCACCAGTAGCTCCTTTTAACATAATAATATTATGTACAGTCAATCAATCAGTGGCTTAACGGCCTTCATGTCGTACACGAAGGCATTAGGAATGTCAAATTGTTCTGCAGTTCCACTGTACAGACGCCAGCACATCAAGCTACCCGAAACTGTCAAATTTTCACAATCAACTTTGAACCTTAAGGTTTAGTAATAAAATTGAAAATCTATTAAAGAAATTTGACAGATTGTAGTAGCATGATGTGCTGGCGTCTGTACATACATACAGTCAGTCCTTAGTAGTATAATTGAAATCGAAATTTTTAGTACCCATATGTAACAATGAGCTTCTGTCACATCGTTTAAATTGTTTTAAGTAATTTATTTTCTAAATAATTGTATGAAAATTTTCACTTACCTGTCCTGTAGCTGCCTGCAATCTCCTGAATGCCTCCTCATCTCTTACACCTGCTGCCTGCTCCAGTTTGTGTAACCTAAAAGGTAATGAACAGATGCAGGGTGAGTAGCGATTAAATAATAATATCCCTAATTTTTCACATAACAAAATCACGGAAATAGCCATCCCACCAAAAATATTTTCATGTAAAATGTTGCCAAGACGAGACCATATGGCTCGCACTGTCAAAAAGTTATCTGAGGGGTAATTCTCGTAATTTTAAGAACGTTCACATTCTGATCTCAGTCTCAATCTGTCAAAAATGCCTCTAATTTCCCTACATTTTGACAAGTTTTTGACATTTGTTTATCGCCGAGATGAGACTGCGACTAGATTTTGAATGTTTTTTAAATTACGAGAATTGGCCTTCAGATCTCATGTAGAGCCAAGCTTCTAACTCTACACGCCCTAACATCACAAATTCTACACCTTAGTCAAAACATGAGGCCTGGCCGATTCGTTACTACAAGAACTACGAGATTTGTACAACAGAAAAGTAATGAACACTGAATACATTTTTCGAAATGGCTAAGCAGTTTTTTTTTAAGGATGGGATATCATCAAATGATCCGTCCCGCTTTGGGTGGAGCGGAAGGGAGTGTCAGACTCTTACTGACTAAAATCCATCCGTGTTCCTTCCTTAGCCCTTTATGTTCCTTACCTGTGTTCCAGCTGAGCTATCCTAGTGGTGTAAGCCAGGTTCACTTCAGGTTTCAGCTTCAGGTGAGCTGTCATTACCTCTCCCTGTTTCTTCTTGTTGGTACTTGATAAGTATTCCCTAAAAAAAAAAAAAATTTGGTTAGGTTCACTCTATTTCAAAGCTCTATGAATCTATCATTTTTAAGCAGTGCACAATCTGTGACCATGAATTCAGTATATGATTCTAGTCCCTAGCATATCACAACCTAACATGTTGTGAATGTTCAAACTAACATCAATGTTACTGTCACTGTTAGGCTGAATCATCCCACTGCTGGGCAAAGGCCTCTCCCCATGACTTCGAGCTCTTTCGATCCACAGCTAAGGGTCTAAATAGACGGACTGCTTTCCGGTGGCAACATCGCAGGTTAGATGCAGTTGACTTAACTGCTTCAAAAGCTGGCATGCAGTTCAAATGCAGTCCGTCTGTTTAGTTGAATATATCGACTGTGCGCAGTTGCTGCGATGCAGTCCGTCTGATGGTAGCCTTAAGAGAACCACTGGTTCTTTCCACTATCATCAATGAATTCATAAAAAGTTGTGTATCAATTTTCAGACTTTTTTACTTGGTCTTACTTTAATTTCTCAGCCTTGGGGTCAATTTGTTCCCCCTCCTCCAGTTTCAATTCCTCCAGTAATTTCTTAGTGGAGTTGATTTGAACTGCCAGTTTAGTGTATTCATCCTGAAAGTAAATGATTTACTTAATATAAAGTACCTGTTTCAATAATTTAAATATCTTTGTACTATTTACTGCCCGGGACTTTGTCCACGTGAAATTTAATTTCCCCTGACCCACCCCGTTGCATTGCATTGCCTGCCCGCGCTATTTCCTTGTTTTCGCCTAGCGTTCTTTCTTTGTTTATGCTCAGCTCCTAATGGTCTGATGAGGTAAGGGCCTGATGTTTAGTAGCCTATCTATAGCCTTTCTCAAAAATTGAGGTATCAAATGCAAAAAGAATCTTTAAATCTGACTGGTATGTCCAGAGATTAGCGCATTCAAACAAACAAAGAAACTTCAGCTTTATTATTAGTAAGGATAGATTGATGAGTCATATTCTCTAATGTCTCAGAATGATGAAATTATGACAGTCAATAACAAATACTCTACAAGAGCCACTGCACTAATTCACTTGCTTGATATACAAAATCATAATGAGAAAGTTATTACACTCCACAATCTATATTGATGCAATTGATCTTACAGTTAGTTTCAAAAATTGTAAAATGTCTAGTTGCCTTGTGGATTTAAGACCCCATAGAGACCTACCATGATTTGTAAATTAATTAAGTATAAATAATAAAATGCTGTTTTAATTAAGTTTATATATTGCATTTACCTTTTCACTCTCAGTGGCTTTGTTCTGCTGTTCTGCAACTTGTTCAAGTAACTCTGAGAACTCACAGCGGAGCCTGTTGTAACGTTCCAGGGGAGTCTCCGGTTCGCCTTCTGCTGCCAGTTCCCACTCACCAGCCCTAGTTTAAGTAAGATTAATAAAGGGGTTTGACTATTTACTTGACATCTAAGGCTGTATAAGTTTGCGTCATTGCATTTCTGTAACTCTGTTTGACAATAGGTAAATATTTTCCAGGGAACTGAACATAAAAATACGGGATTTACTAAATACCTGTACCCAATTCTAGATTTTCTGCTAAGTCTATCAGAAAAGTCTACTGCGCCAGTCAAAAATCTTCCCTTAAACTTGTTGAAAGAATCTTTCACTGATAAGTGTAATTGTTCAATGCATTCGTTTTCTTCCTCCTCGGAGGGATCGGGCTGATCGGCCTCTGGTAAATCACCGGTTTCATACACATCAGGTTGATCGTACGCCTGAGAAAAAAAAAATTGAGCACCTCTATGTCCACATAGCAAAATCAATAATTTTCCGAGGTTTGACATAATTTACTCACTATGCCCGGAAGATTTTCATATTTAGGATCAGCCATGGTTATAATGATTTATTGTATTATTTACTTTATTTTCAATAGAATAATTATTTAATTGAATAATGTATTTTTTACATAAAATGACGTCACTCGACAACGGGACGAGCAGTCATTTTTGACAGAAACGTTTCATCGTGCAGAATATTACCAATACAATATCCAATGTGCTCTATTGAGCAGAGCCAGAACACAAGCATATTTTTTATCATGTTTAGATATTTTATAAAATTAAATAATTATTTCCATAAAACAAAAAAATAACTGCTATGGCTTGCTACAAACAATTTGAGACATGAATGAATTTTTTTTTTAACATCAATGGTAAAAAAGATTGTGAAAGGAACGAATAACGGAGTATAGGAACGTTATTTACGTTCTGAAATTTTGACGTTATTTCGTTTCGTTTGAATTTACTAAGTAACACAAGGTTTGTTCAAAGATAAAACTGTATAAATAATTTTATTGCGTATTGCTAACTGTGTCTTCTATCAGTTTCATCAAATACTTGCCTATTCATTTGAAGTCCATCATCCAAAGTCACAAATCAAGACTATCGAATTTAAAATAGTTTATTGGTCAAATGGTGTTCGGCCGCTTAGGCCGTTTCGACTTATGACCTGTGCTAAAGACACGTCATTATTTTCTACATGTCTAAATACGTCATTTGTCATTTTCATTAGTCACCGATAATTTTTACTACAAAAACCACACTGAGCTTTGTTTTAACGGATTCTATATTGTGTTGTGCCGCTGCTAGTATTGCAGCTGTTAAATTCGTTGTAAGAGGAGAGTTTGGAAAGTGCCACAATGAGTTTACAGTGGACAATCATCGCGACATTCTTGTACGCCGAAATAGCCATCGTGCTTCTCTTGACATTGCCGATCGCAAGTCCATCAAAATGGCAGAGGTTTTTCAAGTCGAAATTCCTCGCTTACATAAGTGGTCAAGCTTCTATTTACTTCTTAATTCTGATCGGCGTGCTGGTACTATGCCTCCTCGATGCCATCCGCGAAATGCAGAAGTACTCAAACATGGAGTCAACGGACCACCAGCACTTGGATGCGGAGATGCAAGGTAACATGAGGCTGTTCCGGGCCCAGAGGAACTTCTACATCTCCGGTTTCGCGCTATTTTTGCTGGTCGTAATTCGCCGGTTGGTGCAGCTGATTTCCCAGTTGGCGACTTTGTTGGCGCAGTCTGAAGCGAACTTCCGTCAAGCGCAGAGCGCTACCGTCACCGCCAGGACGCTGCTCGACCAGGCAGGCGCCGGAGACGAGAAGTCCAAGAAGGAGCTTGAGGAGCTCAAGAATCAAATCAATGCACTTGAGAAAGATTTAACCAGAGAAAAGAAGGACAAGGAAGCTGTGAAATCCCAGGCCGAGAGCCTCACCAAGGAGTATGACAGGCTCGCTGAGGAGCACAGCAAACTGCAGAAGAAACTGACAGTGGCTAGCGGCGGTGACTCCAAGAAGGATGAATAGATTTGAGAAAGTTAAAACTCATGGTCTGAATATAAGTTAGTGATGTCTAATGTCTAATCTATTATTAAAACTTCACATCACTATTTATGGCTTATTGAACAACTTATAAACATCTTTGCTATCTTTCTATCAAATGTATGCAATGATGCAACTGTGATTCCATTCATTTCTAGAAGATATATTATCATCTGAGAATGTTATTTACTTCTAATATTTATCATAAAACTAATCAATTTGGAATTATAGTGTCCATATAATTATTGATAACTAATTAGATACTAATAAGGCATTAAGAGCAATGTTTTGCATTTATTTTTATGGTAGCTACATAATACCTAATTATATTACATTTGAAGCTACCTTCATTTTACTGTTATAAAATGAAGTTTGTTTTAATATTATCTGTTTCATAGAAGAAGTGATGTTTCTATTAGAACACTGTTGTCCAAATTTTTGATTCCATTAAAAAACAAATAAGGTTTGCAAAACAGATGATTGATAAATAATATTTATATAATTGTTGAGTGTGTTAGCAGGAATATATATTTTATACTGCTTTTCTAAAGCACTTTTTGTGCACACAGTACTTCTCCAAAGGTATTTTTGTATGAACATAAAATGATGTAAGTACTAAGTTGATTTGTGTAACAGAAAGTCTGAATTGTTAATTTATTTGTTTAAAAATACGAGCAATGCTTATTATAATATAATATAAACCAGTTTGCAGGTGATTGTCGGAAGAAATCATAAAATTCTCGTTTATTTTTATCAATTTACCCTCTTCCACACATATTTGAACTTTAGTTTTAATGTAAATATTGGTTTTGTTGGCCAGTAACAGGTTTGCTAAGAAAAAATATTTGTGATCAAAGTTCAAGGTACATGTAGGTATGTAATACCTGTCAATTTGACTAATAATAAATGATGAGTCATGTAACATTGTGCACATTATGTGAATAGCAACACATCTATGTTATGTTTCATCATTTAGCTGTTGGGAAAGTTGGCACAGTTCTTAAAAGAGACATAAATAAAAGTGAAGATCGGCTGCTGATGAAATATTATGATGAATTGATTAATATTTTGAGGCTTCTACTCATAGACAATAATTATTACACCGTATTATTTTTAAAATCATGTTGCCCCGACCCAAAATAAATTGGGATAAAGGCAGGAGAATGATGATGACAATGATTAAATTTTAATGTATTAACTTTCATAAAATACAAACAAAAATACTTTATGTCATTATCCATGTTGCATTTGGATTGTTTGTTTTGATGGTTTTTTTTTTGTGATTTACCACAAACATTGAGTAGGTAGAAGTTAAAATGCGCGGGAGAATCTTGTCGCGATAGCAAACCAAATAATATTGTAGGATACCTATACGTAATCCGTTGGCGATGGTTCAGTGAACTTTTGACAGTCCTGTCATTCTACCCACTTATGTGTGTAAGTTGGTAGGTTCCCTCCCTCCATTTTGTTTCCTACTCCATGTTTCTGGTAGGTAGGTAAGTGTGTTTTGCTTATTAAATGTATGGTTTTGATATTAAGGGTGGGTTGATATGGGTAGTTTTATAGTTTAGTATTCAAGTGGGTTTCATTTGTGATTTGTATGTACTCTATTTTCAGTGTTGCTTCGAAATAAATTTGTATTTTTACTTCTTAGTTTTATTGGAACCCAAATCCAATTAACACATTTCCTACATTAAGCTATTATTAATCAAGTTTAAAATTGCATGAAGCTGTATTGTAAATGTAAAATGTCATATTAGACTAACACTTGCACAACCGTAAGGTAAGGTTAAATTTTAGGCGAAAGTTTATTTTTTTCCTAAACATAACATCACGCCTGTATCTCCCGAACAGTTAGAAAAAAAAAAAACTTATTTCTTAAATTAAGTAAACGCCAGCACATCAAGCTACTACAATCTGTCAAATTTCTTTAATAGATTTTCAACTATATCGCTAATGTTTAAGGTTCAAGGTTGATTGGGAAAAATTGACAGTTCGCCACTTAGAAATGTAAAAATTATGTTGCCAGTTATGTTTTAAGTCCCATGTAATAGGGGGCGAGCCTATTGCCAACCAGGCACAAATCCAGACTCCAGGCTGCTACTGATAATATTTACTAGGTACCTACCATTTCTCGTCTGTTAGCCCAATCAAAATGCTTTATTGCTATCTCTTCATGGGAAGACTTAGGTGAGAAGCTGTTTGATTTAAAAGCTTCACCAATACCTATCTATGCCAATAATAAAGCTAAAGAGTTATTTTGTTTGTTTGTTTGAACACGCTAATCTCTGGCCGCCGCCGGCTCGCCGTCGTCGGATTAAATCTTTTTGTATTTGATAGACCAATTCTTGAGGAAGATTAAGGGTTAAAATTAACATCACGCTACGGCTCTTAGGAGACGAGAAAAAAGAAAAAGTCAGAAAGAGCGGTAAGCGAAAACGATGTAATAGCGCGGTCGGGCGATGCGATGCGACGGGCTGGGATGGGACTGGGGCACAAGTAATTTCTGAAGCTAGTTCCATTATATTTGGCTTCGATTCAAATACAGGCACTGATTTTCCTTCATGATAAAGTTGTTTATGTCAGACACCAAACATACCTACCTACTTACCAAATTAATTCGTCTGGTCTAAATGGCGTGTCTGCCAAAGCGTCAGTTACGAAACTATTTTTAGAAATAACTCCTCACTATGTGAATCATACGAGTAGGTATCATAATCGTTTTTAGATAACTGTGAGCGGGAAGCGGGATGACGAAATTCATTCGATGCAATGTGAAACCGCGTTAGTGCATACGTGGCAGAATATACGTGGTCATTTGCTTCTATATTCTTGTTATCTTTGGGGTTTATATGATGCGTTATAAACGTCAAAAATGTAGGTATGGTTAAACAGTCGCTAATCACTGCAACGTTTATAAACTTTGTATTTAGTTAGGTACAAAGGCACGCCTATACCTTAGTTTAAACCTAGAGGGTAGCTTTTAAAAACCCGGTCTAGAGTGGCTATACCTAGGTACATTATCCACACTAAGTGTGTGGATATAGCGAGCCCTATATAGCTCTAGAGATAAAGGGCACATCTGTATCTGCTCCAGTAAAACATTTTCACTGAGTGGCTCATATGAGCACTCGTGAATAATCACGAGCGCACGCGCAAACAGCAGAGGCAATTCTGCAACCGTCGTCGACACTCTCGGACGCCAGCCGCCGACGCGTCGATAGCAGGGTCAAACTGCAGCCGTAGACGCGTCGACCGCAAAGGCAATTGCAGGGTGCCGCTCGTGTGGATGAGCACTAATTTCGATGTAAGTTGGTAAGTTATCAACTCATGTCAATAAAAATGGGCCCAGTCTTTACTGATAGCTACACTTAAACGTCGAACATCGACCTTCCGATAAGCGGTCATAGTTCAAACTACAAAGGCAATTGTTTTGCCTAGCTGTAGGCATATCTCACGCGAACCTTAGTTGTGCGAGTTTGCGTATAGCATTAAACTTAATTATTAGATACATACGAGGTGCAATCAATAAGTACCTAGCCTCATCGCCAGAGGGCGCTGTAGTTTCAAAAGAGTTTTACCACAGTGTAGCACATTCTTTTTTAATTCTTTTTTCAAATTTTCATTCCAATCCCTTCATTTGTTTTAATTTGACAACTTATGGAAGCGAACGTGTCGATCGGTTTTACAAAAATGGAAAAAGAGCAATATCGTTCGGTGATTCGATTCCTATTTTTGGAAGGGAAAACGCGCATCGAAATAAAAGAGCGCTTGGATGCTGTACGGTGACTCTTCTCCATCGATGGCCACCGTCAAGAATTGGTTCAACGAGTTTGCACGTGGCCGTACGTCGGTTTTTGATGAACCACGCCCAGGTGCACCGAAAACAGCTGCTACGGAGGAAAACATAAAAAAAAATCCATGATCTCGTATTGGCAGATCGCCGATTTGAGGTTCGCGAGCTAGCTGAGACTGTAGGCATTTCAGAAGGAACAGTGCATCATATTCTTCACGAGGAACTCGGCATGAGAAAGCTGTCGGCGCGATGGGTGCCGCGTTTACTCACACCAGAAAACAAGCGCAACCGTGAGACCACATCGGAGACGTGTTTGGCGCTGTTTAAGCGGAATCCAGCGGAGTTTTTGCGTCGTTTTGTGACCGTCGATGAAACCTGGATCCACTGGTACACACCAGAGACCAAGGAGCAATCAAAACAATGGATCCAGACCGGGGAACGTGTTCCAAAGAAGGCGAAACTGTAAAATCGGCCGGAAAAGTTATGGCTACCGTTTTCTGGGATTCACAAGGTGTGATCTACATCGATTACCTCGAGAAGGGTAAAACAATTACAGGGCTTTACTATGCCGATTTATTGGGCCGATTCGACGCCGAATTAAAGAAAAAACGACCCCATCTGGCGAAGAAAAAAGTGCTGTTTCACCACGGCAACGCACCGGTTCACACGTCTGCCGTTGCCATGGCCAAATTGGTCGAATTACGCTACGAATTGCTGCCCCATCCACCGTATTCTCCAGATTTGGCCCCTTGTGACTTCTTTCTGTTTCCTAATCTGAAAAAATCACTCGCCGGGAATAGATATGGATCAAATGAGGAGGTCATCGCCGCCACGGAGGCCTATTTTGCAGAGTTTGACAAAAACTATTTTTCGGACGGGTTAAAAAAGTTGGAGCATCGCTGGGCTAAGTGTATCGAACTAAAAGGAGACTATGTTGAAAAATAAATTGCCACTTTTCCAAAATTTTCGTTTACGTTTTGTAGGCTAAGTATTTATTGAATGACCCTCGTACCTACAAATCATTTCCTAGTAACTCAAGGTACTTAACGCTTGGATAATTTGTTTAATAATGTAGACAGATTATGCAGGCTCAGAACAGTAGTAAGTCCGGACTCCGGAGGTCAGCCGTAAGTCTGTCCCGAGTTAATTATACAGTCTTACCTCAGCCAAAGACCAAAAATACGTCAGAATGAGCTAGAATAAAATTACGTAGTGTATCAGAAGTAAGTAGCTAAGTATGTACCTAGGTAGTAAAAATACATTTATATGAGAAATTTGGTTAGGTAATCAATTAATTGCTTATTCATGACGAGTTTGTGGGCTACTAAAATATTATTCAAGCTCTGATACGAGAACGACACAGATCATGAGTCGGCAACCTTTTTAGAGAGTTTCTTGCCCGTTCTTCTCCATAGGTACCTACTACGCTTTGGAATGGGCAACTAGCTTGACCGACCAACAGACAATTAAAAAGTGCCTGTAATTGGTTTATTTCAAATAAATACTAATAATAATACTTTGAGTTTGAGTTATTTCACCTCGAGACGAAAAGTTTCGAGGTGAAAAAGGTTGCCGACTGCACAATGGTTAGTTGCTCATGACTAGTTAGTCATCACTGTCCAAATCACAGTGTACTTTATTCTCATACTAATAAGATTGCTGTTGGGTTGCTGTCACTGAAAAGTCTGTCACAATCATTATATTGTGAGGTTTATTCTCGTTACAATAAGGTTGCTGTCTGAGGTAAAATAACTGTGAACGTACTGTACCACCTAATACTCTCTTATGCGTCGGAGAGAGTGGCATATTACCTAATTTGTAATACGAATAGAATAAATCAACCAATCAGATCAGTGTGATCAGTGTGTGTGTGTTCTTGTCTTTACGTCTTCGCCACGAACACAATCCGCGCAGTTGAGCTCAGTAAATCAACATGCCAAGCTTTGAGTTGTGTAATACTAGCGGTTGCTACCTACTAGCAAAGGTTACAGAAATTCCCTGAAAGCAGGCCTCAAAATTGTTAAGACAAGGCCATACCTACTGGTGATCTGTAGGGGTTTAGGGCTGACGGCGTCCGCTAGGGCCGATGCCTGCCAGGTCGCGGGTTGTTCGAAAGAGTTACCGTGGCCCTGGCACAGGCAACTGATGGAACACAGGTGGGTTTTAGTCAGTGAAAGTCTGACACTGGCCTCCCGCTCCGACCAGAGCGAGAGAAGTTCTTTGATAATTTCCCACCCAAAAAAAAGGCCATACTGGTGATGGATGACGTCAGAAACAATAAGCGGGGTACGTTGGTACATATACATACATTGAATAGGTTACACGTACCCATCTACCAAATTTTATTTAGGTATAGCAAGTAATATTAAGTACGTAGTAACTTTATTCATTTCGAACCTAATAACAACAAATTCCGGAAGCTTTTTAATTCCGATATTCCGTTGGATTGTTGCATACAGGTTCCATAATTACATGTTGCCTAAAATAAATTCGAACTTTTTTTTAACAAGGGTCCGTACACGGGGTACTTATATGGGGTGGGGCAGTGAATGAATGTTTATTTTCGTTCACTGGGGTGGAGTTAATAAACGGGAAATTATTTTTCTGATCCTCTAAAAACTTATTGACTTTCTAATGAAGAACACATTTTTAATTAACTAGGTAAGTAATGAATCTCTAAAAACTTTTTGCGCTTCTAATGCTGCACACTTTTTAATAATATTAAACCTCTTTTTATCATTCTTCCCTTTCCTCACACAGATGGTCGCAGTAACTAAGCTAGGTATGTACTTGGCTATTTAATATTTTTAGGACCCCAAAATAGGAATTATGTGTGGTTCGCAAAAAAAGGCGCAATCTTTTAGGTATGTAGGTTCAATAATATTTTTTTTTAGGAGCGCAAAATGTGAATTATTAGAGTATCAATTAAATAACATGCTTTATTAAACGATGCTAATTTAATACCTACAGACAGAAAGTCAGTTTGTAACGTATTTTCGGAACCAGCAGCGCCCTAATTGCATAACAAACTATCAATCATAATTTGAACCACTTTGAAGCATATTGCTAATCCATTGCATTATATGTTCGAAAATTGGTCTGCTCAACAACGTAAATAACGCAATTAATGTTGTTAAACTGTACAAATGAAAGCCATGTTAATATGTTACACAATTACCCCACAGGGGCCGCAGGTCACAGTTAGGTATACCTAGGTAAACGCCAATTCTTCCAAATGCATTAAACATAGCTCAGTTTCTGCCATAAAACATTGGCCAACGTCGATAGATCATATCAGACATTTCGGAATTCACGGTGGCTTTCCTGTCGCTATCCCAACGTGAAATTATATTTATTGTCAGCTGTGCTCGGGCAGAATCGATGTTTTCCTTGGCTCAATGTTACGCAAATAAAAAATATTGACCGACCGTCGCTTTGGCGTCGCCGTCGTCTCAATCAGCCATCTTGAATGATATATTATGCGGCTTCGATAGCAAGGTCGTTAGGTATTAATTAATGAAATAATATCGAAGTGAAAAAAGAACCTACCTAAGTGAAATTAAATACCTAAATAATAGAAATCTGAAGGTCAATGTCCGTAATCAAAAACGTTCAAAATCTAGTCGCAATCTCATCACAGCGACAATCAATGTCAAAAATGTAGGGAAATTAGAAGTAGGTATTTTTGACAGATTGAGAAGATTCATATTAGAACGTGTAACGTTCTTATAAATACGGGAATTGCTCCTCGGGCTATTTAACTACAAACAAAATAAAAATGCAATAGAATCTATGGCAAATTAAGTCTTTATTTTTTATTTTGTTCACAAACACAAAACGGACGTAATCCTAGGTAGGTACTTACCTATTTAATTATTAAAAAAAAACATTATTTTTTATAAAATGCTTGCTGACCTATCAAACTTCGTAACTACCACCTCAGAATCAATGAATTATCTTCATTATAAATTTATTCGTGGATTATTTCCATCTGCTATTCGGAGCGGAGACAAATCCAACAGATCAAAGATCCTATAAATCGGTCCTGCTGTTCTTTATTTATAAATGGTGTAACTAACCCGACTTTGTTTTATGTATATAGATATAGATAGAAATATAGAGTGAGATAAAAGTATTTTAAAGTTCGTCCCTAAGGTAGGCGCGGTAGTTTTCATTCTCGTTGAAACCCAGGCTGTCCCAAAAGGATTTCTGGCCAAAATCGGTCGAGGACTTCATCTCCATTTTAGTGGGTGACAGGATTTCCAAGTAGTTGAGTTCGGGAGCTCCTGGCTTCACTGGATCCCACACGGGTCCGTTGTTGGTCAGCTTTGGGATCCTGGAAACAAAATGGATGGAAAATCTCTAAAAAAATTCACTGACTGGTATATCAACGCACAGCTTAAACCGCTGGTCCTAGAGACATGAAATTAGGAGGGTGTGTTCTTTGTGCAGAGTAGGTATCCACTAAGAAAGGGTTTTTCGAAATTTCACCCCTAACAGGGTGAATGAGGGGAGGGTGAAATTTCACTCGGACAGAAGCTAGTTAAGTCATAAAATGTAACTTAACACTTAATTCCTCGGAGGGGTAGGCACAGGTGTAAGTAGGACTGTAGTGTCCCCAAACTCCCCACATTGGCTTGTTATGTTTAGGGTAAGTTCACCAATGTAACAGGGGATGAACCTATTACTCAGATCTAGCCTTCAGGTAGTTACCGAGATTTTCTAAAGGTAACACGCTTGTGCCTGGAATCGAACCCAGCTAGGTAGGTACAGTCGAACAAGCTATTTGGTATACAGACAAAAATATTCATCTTTCCACTACACTGCCAATATTTAGTTTTATTTTGTGCGTTATAACTTTTTCAGCTTATGGCATGGTGTAAAATAATTGACTACTCAGCACATTCACACCATTGTTTAAAAGTAGTTCCAAGTTAGCTGCCTGTATACCAAATAGCTTGTTCGACCGTACACTACACGCTCAACTAGCACTTGCGACGCCAACGATAAATGAGGGGAGGAAA
The DNA here is from genome assembly GCA_963669345.1 of Gortyna flavago. Lineage (NCBI taxonomy): Eukaryota > Metazoa > Arthropoda > Insecta > Lepidoptera > Noctuidae > Gortyna > Gortyna flavago. The sequence goes on from OY770139.1 coordinate 2,964,848, forward strand.
ATAAAGACAGAAACTGTCTGACTGTCATCTTGTTGTTCTTGGCATTTCTTTGTTTTCTATCTAAAAAATGCGCCCAAGTGCGAGTCGGATAGGAAGGGGTTCCGTGCCACCTATTTAAAACAGAATAAAAAAAAAAACTTAAAAAGTAGTAGGTTATTTAAAACATGTTTCTTGTATGGGGACCCTCTCGTATAGGCGAGACGTTGCCTGAGGTAGTAACGCGGTGCGGGAGGGGGGGTGTGGTGACGTGATGCGAGAGCTCACTGATTCGTCAACTTGTGACAACTATCACCCCTCCCGCACCGCGCAGCTACCTCAGGCAAAGTCTCTGTTAAGCGGTCGGCCTATAACTTTATTTTATTTTTATTACTTATTTGTTGTTATGGCTGCCTTTATATACGGTTCTATACATACAGCCGTGACAGCTGTGACAGACGGAAGAAGAGACGGACAGCGGAGCCTTAGTTAGGTATAGGCACCCTTGGGATACCTACGGATCCCTAAAAAATATATTCGGGTGACCTTTATTCCTTCATCGTTTATTAATATCCCGTTCACATAAATAGACAAACATAATTCTTGCTTGTGTTCAAAGAAAATTACGATATTAATATAATCTAAGTAATCGAAACATGTCCCGGACTTCTGATATAAATACAACATTATTTTTAGTATAATATGCGAAACCCGAAACACGTGTCTAGTATTTTTACGTAAATAATCTATGTACAAAATTTCAAAACTGTATCATGAGAAATCACAAAGTTATAAGCTTGTTATGTTACTTGGTTGTCCGTTCAAAAACATGCTCACCACGCGGTGCGGCGCGGAGTGACCATGTTTTATGCTTCTCCAGCATCGTACGCTCATTGATAATAGTTTGGCAGTAGGTACCTAACTGTGTGGCGATTTTATTGTAATTAACTATTGATTAAATATTTTTGGGACAAAATATAACATGGTGTAAAAATTATTGAAATCGATTCAGTTACCTATTCTGAACAAACTATATTCAGGTTTCGCATCTAAAAATAATTTTGTATAACTTGTCATAGAAATAAACACAATCTAATATGTAGGTACCTAAGTTCAATTATAGTCTAAGAAATAAGAATCGATGTTTAATTTGCTGGAGTATGTACTTACCTACCTACTTCTCTCAGCGGGGTAATTGCGTAACACTCTTTTAGTAGCAATCGCTTTCATTTTGACAGTTCAATAACATTACAACAATTACTTATTACTGTTCAAAAGATACAACTTTATGGCAGACGGAAGGACACCGGACTCCGGAGCCTTTGTAATAAGACTATAAGGGTCCCGTGCACATTGGGTAATTACATGATTATACCTAAACGTTGGGTAGGTACATAGGTACCTACACCCCGACACAACTTAGAAGTACCAGACGAGAAATTAACCACTCACGATAACTTTTAAGTGGTGCGACTTGAGTTTAACTGAAGTGAGGCAGGAGTTGAAAAAGCGGCCTCGCAAATTCAGCTGTTCTTTTCTTTTAGAGCAAAATAAATAATCGCTGTAACTTATTAAATTAAACTCATTGACCAACTTAGTTGTAGGTAATTGTGAAACTTCGGCTAAGCGGATTTTGATGGCATATAGGTAGGTAAAGGTACAAAATTAAACATACTTTATATCCGGGTAAGTACATGAAGTTCCTCTGGAACGCGGGTGAAACCGCGAGCTACAGCTAGTGCGAAATGTAAAGAACCAGCTTACCCAGTGGTAGAAAAGGTGTAGATCATGTTGATGAGTCCGTCAATCATGGCGACGTCCTGAGGGTTGCTGTTGGTCATGCCAGGGTAGTTAAAGATCCGCAGCACATCGTCGGCGTGACTTACACCTGGAAACAATATATATTTTGAAATCTATATAATATAAAGTCCTTCACACCGTTTTCGGTAATGCGGCTAATCTCAACGGAGACTAGCCTTCGACACGGGGGACATTACAGTGCACAACTGTGTGCGCAGACACAGGTGCACATGGCAAATTGGTGATGGTTCTAAGCGTATTCGTTTTGCCAAGAGTCTTGTCATGTATTTGAGTACGGTCCTCTCAAATACTCGAGCGGCATGTTGTCGATGACTGCTGTTGCCTCTCCCGTTGACGCGTGTCGCCCGTGTGAATGAGCACTTAGGTTTACCATGATTAAATGATACATAAAATATCTCAGAATTTAATTAGTTAACAGTTTACATTGACAAAAACACCTACGGTTTTCAAAGCCTGGTAAATACGGCTAATAATCGTACATACTACATCTTTGATAAGCTGCCATTTATATTAAAAAAGCGCTGCACCATTTGTGAATAATGAGTTAAATAAGCCTGATAATAAAATCAGAAATACTTAGTTGGATGCGTTAAAAACAGTTATTTTATATACCTATATTTTATTTTTTGAAAGGGGTTTGAAAAAAAAAGAACGATTTTCATGCTCAAGAAACGTACAAAAGATTTCAGCCCATAGTCCCGATAAACAGCTAATTATTTGTTGGACACTCACCGTAGTTGGCGTCGTTGTGGGCCATCAAGTTGGACAGGCTGGTGGCCCCGCGGTAGGCGTAGCGGTACACGTAGGTGGGCTGCCCAGATTTGGCGGCGTGGATCTGCGCCGTCTTACCCACGTCCACCACGAAGAGTCGGTCGCTCAGAGCCTGCGGGGTATAAGATCTTGTTAGAATAAAAATATACTTACTTATATTCATTCAGTGACAGACAAGGCTGAGCCTAAACTACTGGGTTTAGAAAGAGTACCTTATATCGCAAAAGTGAGCACTAAAGAAGGATTTTAGGAAATTCATCTCAGGGAACGAAAGTTTTTTTATTGACGGGACGGACGGAACTTAGTCACTCAGCTCGATAGGTTCGAACGTAATGCATGATATCGCCGTATTTATCTAATAATAGGCTAATGGAATAAAGACGAATATTTTTAAAGTTGAATATTGTTCCCGTTAAAATATTGATTGGTGCTTAAACGGGAATACTCCGGACAAACTGGCCAAGGCCTCCTTCTTCCTTTTCTCCCATACGTAACTTATTCTATCAATACAAATAAATATGAATGCAGGCACAGCTTCTTTACGGTAGAAAAAACGTGCCCGTCAACAATATTTTTTACTGTTCCATACAACTGATACAACACTGCCAACCGTGCCGAGATACGATACCGAGATATATAAACCGTAGTTTTGACGGCAAAAAAACCGTGGTGTTCAAAGGGGCTGACTCTTCATCCGATACCGGAATTAGTAACTTTCTTTGTGCATGCTCGCGAAGATTTCTGAACCAATAAAACCATCTGCCAAGTGAGGCAAAAGCTGTGCCGGGGTCGCGGGATTGTTCGAAAGAGTTACCGTGGCCCAGGAACGCAAAGAGCAAAGAAGGAACATGGATGGGTTTTAGTCAGTAAAAGTCTGAGTTTCAAGCATCCCTTTTTAGAGCCACCTCGATCAACCATGGCGGACGCGTCTAGGTCGTCTCCCCACCTCTTCCTGGGCCGGCCTCGGCGGCGGCGCCGGCGCACTGAATTATAAACCTTCTTACTTAGCAAAAACAAATTAAAAAAGTAAAAAGACGTCAGTTTCTGTTTTGATAATTAACAGCAGGGGATCGAGGAGGGGGGTGGGGGTGGAGGGGGGCTCAGGATATCAGACCAGAATAAATCATTTGTAGTAATTTTTGTAAAATAAATTGTCAAGACTTATTTCTGTGTTCCTGCTTACGGACATTTTGTAACCCCTCATAAATTGGCCAATTATCTTGGAGTTATTTTAGGAAATTAATGGGGCACGTCCCGGTTGTCATTCATCTTTGACAGTCGTTATGGGTTGTCAGAAGCCAAAAGTGTGACAGCCAGTCTTACTAAGGTTATCGTATTACCCAGTAACTGGGAAGTCGTGGAAGTCAGATAGACAATTGCTCTATATAAAATACTGGTATTCAGCTGCGAAGCCGACCCCAACATAGTTGGGAAAAGGTTAAGCAGATGATTGATAAAATGTTTTCTACAAGCCTAGATCCACCATAGACCCGAAGATCATAAATTATTACAGTGTCACAACGAATCAGTCACTACAAAATTCATCACAACGTTTTTGTTTGCCCATTGTTTGTCTTATGTTTTTAGTATATTCGTGTTGGTATTAATGTGTAGGTATTTTTGTGCTGTTTATTCAAGGTGGCAAGGACATCGATGCGCAAGCGCAACCTGTTACCATGAATTCAGTACATCCTGCATAATTAGGTAGGTAAGTATAATATAATTATTATGTTTATAGTTAGTAATAGGTATATGTGTATCTTTATCGAGATCCTCACAGACTCGTACTTAACTGTGCTCTCCCAGGCTTGCTAAGTACACTAAAAGGTGCATAACTATGTGTGTGCGAATTTATAACAAATTACCTAGTAATCTGAAAATGTTAAACTCGAGTTTTGCTTTTAAGAATAAATTGTATGAATGGTTAATTGATAAAAACTTCTATAGTATAAAACAATTCCTAGAACGAAAATAGCGTTGTTGTATTGTAATATAACAATAATTTTGTTAAGGAAATTGTTATTAGATACAAATATTTGCATGCTATGTTATACAGGATGAAATTGAAAACATGCGACAAATCGAAATGGGAGATTGTAGGTACTCATCATTATGAAGAACTTTTACTATGGGACCAAACATGAAATCGCGAAAAAAAAAACAGCTGTTTCCTACATTTATGTTCGTATAACTACAAAATGTAGGGAACAGCTGTTTTTTTTTTTCGCGATTTCAGGTTTGGTTCCATAGTAAAAGTTGTTCATAATGATGAGTATAATCTCGATATCCGTGATAATCTCCCATTTCGATTTGTCTCGTGTATTCAATTTCAACCTGTATAAATATTTGCATATAATGTTAATCTTGGCAAAACATGTCTGCTCTATTTTTGTACTCTAAGACCATTTTTTACCATGTTTTACGCAAATATATATATTATTACTAGCTGACCCGCCCACGCGTTGCTGTGGCTAACGTTTTTGTCATATGATAATGTGAGCTATCCTATCTTTCAAGTTGGATCAAACTGCACACGGTGTACAAATTTTATTAAAATCGGTTAAGTAGTTTAGGAGTCCATCGCGGACAAACATCGTGACACGTAATTTATTTATATTAAGATTACATTTAAAAAAATAAGTAAGTACCTATTCCTCAATTTTTTGTTGTTGCACCTTGTTTGTCTCAAAGGTCGACTGGTAGAAAATGCCTATGCCAAATAAGTCCGTCTCTCTACATTCTTTTTGTATTTCCACGGAACCCTAAAAAATAAAACCAATGGTGCTTTCGTGACCCTACTTAGATAGCTAGCTAGTTGATTACATGATGGGCAAAAGCCGTAGATCAATAGGTATTAATTAAATGGATTCAGGATTATCATTGAGCTTTTCATGTGAGTCATCTATTCGAAACGGTAATGGGTGTAGGTACTACCTACATATTAATCAGTCTTAGTGAGGAGATGTACCTGCTACCTTAAATTGTAGAGGTTCCTTTATGGTTGCGTCCTATGGCTACGTACAATCAGCTAAGGGTCCCCGAAACAATCATTTTGCAATCTACCAATACAGAGTGACCCTGGAAGTATGGATCAAATTCAAATCGAATAAGGACGTGGGCCGTCATTTCCAAACTTTTAAACCCTGAGAATGCCGGTAAATTCTTCTACGGTTCAAAATGTATAACCAATCATTGTGTTTTTTTTCAATCACTTTGATGTGCTCAAAGAAAAAAAAATTATAGCCCTGATAGTTTTTTTTAATGATTTTTTCTAGATTGTGTGTTAAGCAATTGTCTCTATCTATCTACCTGAACAAGCTGCGCGAAAGTCTCCTGGCTGACCGGCTTGCCTCCCAGGTAGTGTTGCTTGATCTTCATAGCGACGTCATTGCGGAGGTTCAGCGGAAGAGTATCATTGTACTCGAAGATGTTGGCGGCCAGCTGGTTCCAGCGGGCTTCCAGGTCTGGAAGGATGTCGGGGGTTTCCTGATAGGCTGGAACATAGGAGGATGTGGAATGTAGTTGTCTAATGATCTTAGAATGAGGGGCAATGGGTTTTGATGATGAATACTTTTGCTCAGGCAGGGTCATCGACGCGCAAGCTGAAAACAAGAAACGCATAATTTACCAGCAGCAGGATACAGTCCCTCTTCAGACGTGACCGACGTGATGAGGGGCAGGTTCATCATGCTGCCCGACCTGGTGGCGTGGTAGGGGTACTGCTGGAGGAACGGCTCCCGAACCCCGGGCGCCTCCACTACTGGCGTGAACGGCGTGAACATGTGCACCTTCCAGTCCTGAAGAAGGAGGATTCGTTTTTGAATTTTGGATATGTTCTAGTTTTGACCTTTTTTTGGAAAGGCCACGTCTAACAGTAAGTTTCGTCATGATGATGAAATGTACCTACACTCTCGAGCATAAATACCTGACACTTACTCGAGATTGACAAGCGATTTTCTCCTAAAGTATTGCTAGAAGGATGATCTCTCAAGCTAATGAGACACAATGATTTTCTATTGTATCGTGTTACATAGGGTACGCGCGGAGTAATGGTGTTACGAACATAGCGTTTTCGAAACCACATTATTATTAAATTGTTTTTGAAAGTTTTAATCATTATTTTGTCGTTTAATAAAATAATGATAACTTACTAGACATTCTTTCGGAAATACTCTATTTCACAGAAACAAAGAAAGTATTGGATTCCGAATTGTAATTTTAGGCCATATAAAAACTGATTGATGTTTTTGAATGAAATTTAATTTGATAAATATACTGTTTTCTATATTCGAAAACATCCATCGGTTTCTTATTATACTTCAACTAAATACGACGACCCTGGTTACTTATCTTCTTTGGTGACTGTACAAGGTAAAGAAAAAATTGGGTGTTCTGGCGTAAATTGGAGTCCCATGACTGACTCTTTTCTAACTGACAAATACGAGGCGTTTTCCAATTAAAATGTGTTGCGACTGTCTAGTTGATCTATAGGTCGCAATTGCTACTGCTGAGCAGAAGGACCTGGGTTCGATTCTCGAGTCAACAAAATATTATTAGGTTTTTTCATCAGGAATTTCTCTGGGTTTATGCCCAGACTCTTCCCCTACTACACGGGACTTAACCATAACTGGCTAAATGTGGGTGTACTATAGGTACACCTCTGCCTAACCCTTTGCGGAAATACAGGCGTGATGTTATGTAATGTGTTGCGATATAAAGTCTATTCAAACTTATGTTTCAAATTAACATTTTATTTTCAAGTTAAACAAATATTAACTTTATTTTTTTGAACGGTAATTAAGTTGATTTCAGAGTGACTAGCAGTATTGAAAAAGTTAAAACAAATGTTTGAAGTTGTAGCGTAAACGGAACTTTATGGTGTAGGATTTAAATTTATTTTTCCGTAAATTCATATTAGTTTAAATTTTTTGCAAATAAATGCGAATGCAGATTACGTACAAACATCTCAATCTGCGCGTTGACGATGACCTCAGCAGGCCTGTACTTGAGGCACTCCATCATTTCCTTGTTGGTGGTGGTGGGACATCCCACAATAGAAGCCAGGGTCTTTGCCTTCTCTGCTGGCTTGATGGAGTGGGTCCACTCGGCGAGCGCAGAGCCGCTGTAGGCTATGCCTCGGGAGAATGTGCCTGAAAAGACGTTTGGGGAGTTAGATTTATAGATCATCCATTCAGTGCAGTTATCCCAATTTATTTGGGGTCGGCGAAACCTTTATTTTTATCAATACATCTCGGGAGCACCCCTTTTCTAACCATATCATCTTCCACACAGTCCATCCATCGTTTCTTTGGTCTTCCCCTACTCTTATAGCCGTTCGTTCGTTCGTACGTTCATTTCTTAAAATTTTCCTCACTACATTTTTCTCATTTCTATCACATGCCCATATATATGGTAATTAGTGACCTATAGGTACTTAAACACATGATTGTGCTCATCATAAAAAAAAACAACTTTCCTAAAGAAAATTTTTTTTAATTTATGGAGCACAGTTGTTTTTATTTTTGTAAAAAAGTTTTTGTGATGACTATAATAATTTTGATTCTGATTTTACAGAATAACCCTGTAGGACAAAATAACACATGCTTGGGAAATGTCTAGACAATATGGGTATTTTCGTTGTTTATAGCGACATTATCTACTGCCCCGTCTGCCCCACATTGGTTGGGATAAACATGAATAATTCTCGAGTCTAGTCCAGTTAGACATTGGGCCTGAACGAACTTAGTTTAATTATTATAAATCCTCTCGTTTAGAAAACTCTCTTCATCCTTGAACAAAGGTATCATTAGTTATTTTACAGGGCTGTCCAAACCAGATAGGATCTCGGGCCAATATAAACTAAATAGATTGGGGGGCCGCAGAAACCTTGAACCTTAACATTTTTAATGAAGTCGCCGGCTTTTATTGAAAGTTCGAACTACTTTTTAAATTAAAAGTTTTGTTAATCAATGTTTTGGCTATTATGGTCGATCCACCATTACCATTTTAATGGAAGTGCATTGATACCTAGGCTGCTCTAAAGAAATCCTGGGGAAGGGAACAATGAACTCATAAAAGGTGTTTTTCACAGACTCATTGCCTAAGAATTTTGTTTTTATTAAATCTTCCATTTTTCAAAAAAATGGAAGTTAGTTGGAGCAAGGTTTGACGAGTATGGTGGGTAACGAAGAGCTTCCAGTGGTAACATCTGTGATTTTGACAAGGTCATTTGTGCGGTGTTTGATAAGGGACCTTATTGGTTTTCTCTGTCACCCATCGCATTCGCCAGACCTTACATCATTTTATTTTTTTTCGGAATTTAAATAACTTTTTACACTGGTAAATTTCAACTCCGTTGTGTCGATGAAAAACACCTTTCAAGAGTTAATCGATTCCCGTCCTCTGAATTTCTATAGAACTTCTAAATAAATGCACTTTCATTGGTAAATACCTATATAGATAAAGGTAATTCTAAAAATAGACTATGTAATGTAATGGCATGTTACTTTTAGAGTGTCGATATGGAAAACGCAACTTCACAGTCACTCAAATGAATGTTCATTTTTGTTTCATTCCACGTTCATATGACACCGAACAATAAAATAAAATAAAGGAATTAGGAATGAACGTTCATCTGCTCCTTTTATTTCATTTTTAGATCATTCGGTAGGCGTGAGAGAAATCCTGAGTGCCGAAATTCAACATCGTTGAATCTTTTGATTATTTTTGTGTTCGGATGTTTCACTTCGAGTTTCACTCGATGCCGAATGAAAAGCAAAAATGGACAAAAAGTGCTGGTATACGTCGCTTTGACATCTGAAGCTCTCATAAATCAGAATAGGTAATCTCTTTGTTTTCTATAATAAGAAACAACTTCTATTTATTTAATAATAATGAAATACAGCGTTGATGAATCGGAAGTATGAGTACTACAGGTATGTGCCCGACCCAGTTCTCGAAAATGGAAATATCACATTGTACTGGGATCGATCCATAATCACTGACAGGACTCATCATCATCATCTGCCTAGCCTTTTCTCAACTATGTTGAACCCAGTTACTTTGTAATGCGATACCCCTAGGTGAGACTGGTTGTCAGACTTTCGGGCTTCTGACTACCCGTAACGACTGCCAATGATCCACGAATGACAGCCGAGACCAACGGCTTAATCACTGACAGGACTATTTTTGCCAATAAGCCTGATATAGTGGTGGTGGATCGAGTGGAAGGATTGTTATAACGGTGCCGCATGACGGGAACCTCGCGGAAGCCGAGAAAGATAAACAAATCACATCATCAATCAATCAATAAACTTGACTTGGCTTGTGAGGTTGTCGACATGAGGGATGTGGACTCAGCGTATTATTATGCCAATAGTCTTGACAGCCAATGGCTTAATAGCCAAGAGCCTCGACTAATTAATACCTGAGGACCTGAGGAGGCTCTTGTAAGGCAGCTGGATCAAGGGCTTGATTCAGAGAGCGGTACTTTTTGTACGTTTTGATTGTTAGGAGGTTCCTGTCTCTGGAGACCTGACCGCCGGTAGCTTGGACCCTGTTCTCGATACCAGTGGGTATCTTTAAAAAAAAGTAAATGTTTTTATTATTAAATATTTTAAAGTTTGGGTATTGAATACCTAACCGAAATAATAACGCGAGCTAGTGATACGAATGATTGTTTAATCAAAAAGTCAAGGTGAAGTGGACTGTAAGACCCTGAATATAGGTAATGGCCTCAAAGTCTTTTAATAACCCATTTATCTCATTTTCACACTGTTAATAAATGGTGTACGACATTGCAATGCAAATACAGATAGTTAATATACTTTGTATCAATGAGGTTAATAATACCAATGTGTAGCAAAACTACATAGCAAAGGTTATCAATGAAGGTAAAATGTTATCTTCTTTATTAGATCATTCACCTACTAAAACTTTTCCAAATTAAATAGATACATGATGATTGATTTCTAGTCTTAATTGTACAGGTTCAAATTAAATTAGCTAGCGAAACTCTGCTAACGTAATGGGTTTCGATATCTAAATACGATTAAATAATAAGATCTAGAATAAGAAAATCCGTTTTCTTTTGTTTTATCTTTTTTGGATACCAAACGTATCAAAATATACCACGTTTGTGAAGTATACACAAAAAAAATAAATTAAAACTGACATATCAAGTAACTATAGGTTTTTTTTGTGGGGTCATCGCCCTCATTTAGTGGGCGATGACCCCACAAAAATAAAACGTCTACGGAGTTTGAAAGCCATTCCTACTGTCAATGTTTTATGCAATTACCCCGCTGAATATCTTTGTTTCATTGTAATTACGAGAAAAAACAAATATTAGAACGGTTCAGCTACATATGCGGGAGTTTTAATAAAACCGTATTGCAGTGGTCGCCCTGTGCTAAAATTAAAAAAAAACAAGAAATGTTTTTTTTTTCTGTAAGTACGCATTCAAATGGTGTTGTGCTCTGTAGCCACGCCACTGTATGTTCTTTTACTATGATATAACCCATTTTTGTGTACGGTTGACGGTCATGACGTACATGCATTGTTTGTGAATGTACGACTTTTAATTTAAAAGAAAAAAGTAAATTAATGTGGCGTTGCTGCGGAAAATTCTCTGCAGCCACGCCACCTGTAATCAACATTAGTAGATACAATTTCAGCTATTTCTCTGAAGTTATATAATGTACGAACGCTGTGTATTATGTACACGTGATAAATATGAAAAAATATGTTAATTCTAAAGTTAATTCTAAACTCACAAATTGGCCCTGATAGTGTATTAAACTAATGTATTTTTGCCGATTACTTCAGATTGACAGGAAAATGTAAACAAAACAGATTTTATAAAACAAACAGAAAAAAAAAAATAATAAACAGAAGTTATTTATTATAAATCCGTGTTATAACAATGGTTACAAAATATTTTACTTTTATAATAATATAAAAAAAAACCGTGGACCGGAGGGGACCGTGGCTAAATAATAACAGCCGCACAGGTCGATCGATCAGGTTAAGCTACGCTTGCCGCGGTTGGTCTGTGGATGGGTGACCATCTTTACATATCGAGACCCCTCCGTGCCTCGGAAAGCACGTTAAGCCGTTGGTCCCGGCTGTCATTCGTGGATCTTTGACAGTCGTTACGGGTAGTCAGAAGCCCGAAAGTCTGACAACCAGTCTTTCCAAGGGGTATCGTATTACCCAGTAACTGGGTTGTGGAGGTCAGATAGGCAGTCGCTTCATGTAAAATACTGGTATTCAGCTGCATCCGGTTAGACTGGAAGCCGACCCCAACATAGTTGGGAAAAGGCTAGGCAGATGATGAATAATATAAAAAAAAACAGGAAATTTCTCTCAAACAAAGAAAAATCTGTAAAAAATACAATACACCAGATTTAGAGTGTATTTATGTATCTAAGTACATGTTATTATATTATTGTAAATTTAAAAAAAGTCCGACTAGTGCTTGTTGTAACTACCCACAGTTGGCTTAAATGGGTAATGTACCAGTTTTGTGTTCAACATTCCAGCAAATTTTAGTTTGATTTGAGAGGGGGCCTAAACAGACCACTTTGGCAGAATCATAAAACAATTCATATCACGCAATTCAACTGTTTGACAGTTTCACACCTATACTACTACTTTTACTATGGGACTAAACCTGAAATCGCGAAAAAAAAAATCTGCTGTTCCCTACATTTTGATGAGTTATACGAACATAAATGTAGGGAACAGCAGATTTTTTTTCGCGATTTCAGGTTTGGTCCCATAGTAAAAGTTGTTCATAATGATGAGTACAATGACCTCTTAAGAGGTTGTTGGTGTTTTTCCAATAACCCTGTATATCCCTGAAGGGTTTGGCAGAGGTGTAGATGTGTAGAGGGCTAACTTTACTTCCCCTGATAAGTATTCTGTATGTTGCATTATAAAATCGTCTACTCTCATTGTGCCACTACGACTACGTAAAAGTAACTTTTTGTATTTTTATAATAGCTTTTTACATTACTACTACTTGGAGCATTATATATAGAGCACTCCAGTTGTTTGGATAATGTAAAAACTGACAATAATGTTAAAACTGATTCGGAAATCATTTCTGACAAGACTAATAACAAAGTTAATTTTACTAAAGAATCCGTTTTTACAAAAAATCCTAATCTTGAAGAAAACTGGCGGAATAAAACAGAGAATCAAAAACACATACCTTTGATTGACAAAGTAAAACCTAAAGTAAAAGCGAATAAAATAGAGACTTTGCCAAATGGAAAGATTTGTTCTTCTGGTATTGACAAAGTTGTGGTTAATAACACTTGTGCGTTCGATGCTGTACTCACTGCTTTGGTAGTAATTTGTACAGACTACGTTAATATTTCAGCATTTATTAGTTCATTGAATAAGCCTTTTTCTAATCTAGTTAGTACATTGTGACATAAGATGTTTCAGTTAATCCATTATAAATGAGAACCGAAATTCTTAAACATTATTACGAATTGTCAGTTCAAGGAAATCTTGAAGTGATTAATTGCGGTTGTAATGTAACTTTTGTGATAGAAAAAATTCTATATAATGTACTTTTCAGTGCAATTGTATCAAAAATTTGTTCAGTTTGCGAAAAAACTGAAACCAGAAAATTTTGTATTCTACTCGTACCATTAAATTAGCTTACATTATCTGACTACGGTGTAAGTTCATTGAGCAATTCAGCAATATCTATAATTGAAGATGTAACAATAACTGATTGTAAAGTAAGGGCTTGTAATTTCATATTTTTTTAATTGGATTTAAATATATCTCTTGACGATGTTCCTTTAGAAATGTTACTTGTTGTCAAAAATGTTTAACTTGGAGCAGAAATAGGATATTCTTCGAATGAAAATGGACCCAATCGTCATTATAAAACATATTGTTACCGTCGTAATTCAGAATGAGAGTGTTATGACCACATGATTACCAAAGTGATTCGAGTTAAACAAATACAAACATTAATTCTCATTTGTATATATATATTAATTTATTCCCATTAAATATATATTCAGGATCTATTTAACTCGGACTTTTTTTGAATTTACAATAATATAATAACACGTAGATACATAAATACACTGTAAATCTGGTGTAGGTAATGTATTTTTTACAGATTTTTCTTTGTTTGAGAGAGATTTACTGTTTTTTTTTATATTATTATAAAAGTAAAATATTTTGTAACCATTGTTATAACACGGATTTATAATAAATAACTTCTGTTTATAAAATCTGTTTTGTTTAAATTTTCCTGTCAATCTGAAGTAATCGCTAAAATACATTAGTTTAATACACTATCAGGGCCAATTTGTGAGTTTAGAATTAACATATTTTTTCATATTTATCACGTGTACATAATACACAGCGTTCGTACATTATATAACTTCAGAGAAATAGCTGAAATTGTATCTACTAATGTTGATTACAGGTGGCGTGGCTGCAGAGAATTTTCCGCAGCAACGCCACATTAATTTACTTTTTTCTTTTAAATTAAAAGTCGTACATTCACAAACAATGCATGTACGTCATGACCGTCAACCGTACACAAAAATGGGTTATATCATAGTAAAAGAACATACAGTGGCGTGGCTACAGAGCACAACACTTCAAATGCTGGCATCCGCCAGATGTAGCCAGCTCTACATGGGAACGAGAAACGAACAAAGTACTACGTTTCGTATTTTACGATACTCTGTCAGAAAAACATGTTTCCGTAACTTAAATAACAAATGAGTTAAATTGTTCTGTAAGCTGTGGCCATGTGGCTGTGAAAAATGTGCTTGAGATTCCTGCTGTTAACTTGCATTAATTCTTTTTGGAGCATTTTGAATAGTTAAGATCCGCCTGACTTGTTCACCGGCCTATCCCGTCGCATCGCATCGCCTGCCCGCGCTATTACTTCGTTCTAACTTTTTTCTTTTTTCTCGGCTTCTGAAGGTGCTAGCGTGATGTTAAATAGCCTATAGCCTTCCTCTAGAATTGGGCTATGAAATGCAAAAATAATTTTTGAAAAGCGGCTGGTAACTCTTCAGCTTTATTTTTAGTAAGAAAGATTAAAAAAAAATATATAGAAAAAATAAAGAATAATACGAAGAATAAATAGAATGGGTAGATAGATAAAAGGCATATCATCGCTTAATATTTTTTTTGTCTGAGCACTTTGATAAAAGGGAGTGGAACCTCAAGCCGGATGCCAGCAAATCGCCTGCGACATCTGTAATCGTTTTTGTCTGTGACCACTCAAAGTGGAAATATACATTTTAAGGGAAGCCACATTTTAAGAGTCTACATTTAAAAGTGGACAACTGACTCTTTTTATTTTTGTCTTTTGTCTCATATAACAGCCTTATCTGCTTGAAAGGAGGCTCCAGTCCTTAACTCCCTATAGTTATTTAGCTTTTGTTAAAATAAAAAACCATTTTTCATTTCTTTTCATCCAAAATCCAACGATGTGTGAACAGCAAAACATGTCATCCGACAATCCGAAAAACAATTGGCGTTTGATTAAAATAATCGATTCGTCTGACATATCGACTTTACCTGTCACATAAATACGAGATTCGAGTGACTGTTCGATCTCTTTCCGTGTCCCGGAAATCCTTGTAAAGCTGTTCTGTCGAAAATCGAACGCTTTGGTAATCGCCTTTTTGTCAGCCCATCTCCTGCCACAGCTTTTCATTTTAAGGAACTTTTGACATAGAAAGGTGCGCCCTAATTGGGGGCACCTTTCTTTCTAATTATAGACGTTGTTATTAGAGTTGGAGTTGTATTGATAAATATAATGTGTACTTTCGTAAAGGTGACTTTTATGCAAGATGGCGCAAAAGTCGTTACCCGATGTTCTTTGGCTGTATTTTTTCTATGAATGAAAATCTTTGGTTCTGCTTTTGGGTTATGTTTATTTGATGTCTTAATAATTTTCCATTAAGTCGAGAAAATTATATCGGTTAATAGCCGCCGCCAGAATTGGTGACCATTCGGGCTTGATACCTATGGCATTTTCCATCACTCTTGCCGGAACTTCCGGCGATAGGTGCTCGCATTCGAAGGTTATTGATCTCTTTGAGGGCTTCATTTGTGGCTGGAAAAGAAGTCTGGAACGGTTAAATCAGGTGATCTTGCCGGCCAGAGCAAATGGCCAAAACGAGAGATTAGGCGACCCGAAAAACGTGTTCTTTAGGAGCATAGCGATTCATGTCTTGTTGACGTGTATTTTGTATGTTTACTTCAAAAATGTCAAATAGAATTGTCATATGCTGCCATTTTCAAAAAATATAGCATCTACCGACTTTTGCCCCATTAATATTACAAAAAACTAACTTAGCGCTTTTATTTTTTGGAACAGGCAGATGCTCCGTATCAATCTGTAACACCTGCCAAGGATCATCCATCTTCATTTATTTCCTTTTTCTTTTCAGATTTTCCTCCGTAAGAAACCAACTAGGTATCTACAAATCTTTTGATAAAGGTATCAGTAACACGAAATACAATATCTATTTTTCTAAAGTAGGTATTAGTATTATTACTTAATAGATCATAGCAATTATTCATTTATTCTATCACAGATTTCCTTTGACACTTAATTTCTTTATCGTAGATAAGTAAATAATATCTTATTAGCTATTGGGTATCTCCTTTTTATTTATTCAGTACGCTTATGCCCGCGGCTTCGCTCCCGTGGAAATCTGAAATTATCCCATGGCTCTCATGGGATAATCCCTGGATTTTTGCCGGCAAAAATCCAGATTAAAAACTATATGTGAGCCAAATTTTATATAAATCCGTCCAGCCGTTTTCATGGATCGAAACTAAGTACCTACGACTTGAGTGAGTCGTACTTAATTTTCATCAAATTAAATAACATAATTTTAACTTATTCATCTCTTTGTAGGTACTCAGGAGAATAGATAGGGCTAACTAAACCTAATATTATAATGAGGTAAAATTGTTTGTTTGTTCGTAAGTATAGAGGTGTGGCAACTGCTCAACGATTGATGTCGGGACGTTGTTGTATTATTTTAGTTGCGGAGTTAGGTAGTTGTGTTAAATATGAACCAATCATATTTTTTGTAAATTTTGACGTTCAAAAGCACTTCAAAAGTTCCTTTTATGTGCCTACTTGAAATAAATGATTTGACTTATGATATTTATTAATGCTACGATATGTTTTATGGCATAGTTGACTCCAACGCGGATAGAAGTCGCGGACAGAAGTTAGTACTTAGATAATAATCTGACTGAATAGTTCTAAAGGTCAACCTTTCCGCTCAAATACGATACATTCAACCAGATTTGTTTAGTTACCCGACCCCATAACACTAGCATGATAGATGGGTTCATCTTGACGTTCATCCCACGTCATAATATCATATTACAATGAGCTCCGAGCCCCACAGTTGACTTCACAAACAAGGCTTGTTTGTCGCCCTGTAATTTAGAAATGATGCTTGAAAGTTTACATTACTTGCGTCTGATAATATTGTAGTTTCTGAGATTGTCTGTGTATTTTTGTTAATAGTGTGTGTAATGTTTGTTAAGATAACGACGTGGTCCAAGTGAATGAACTAAGTAAGAACAAAGCAGTCTCTTTGTTAAGGACATGAACTAAAGCGCGGTCACTGACGGACTGCATAGAAAAGAAAGAGAAGCGCGATAACACAACGCTGGTAATTTATTGCAAAATATGAAGCTTTTATCTATTTACAAATAATCTATTGTTTGGACAAAAAAATTAAAACACTAGTGCTTTAGTATGTTACTTGTAGAGTAATCTGACAAAAATCAGAATGTTTGTGTATTTTAAAAGTTTTTTAATCTTCATGATTTTTTCTATCTTATCAAATTAGTTATAATTATAATGTTTTCAACACTATCTACCTAGCATATATCTATACTTACTATACTTATAATAAATCTGTAGAAGTGAAATACAAAATGTCATACGTTTTTTGCAATAGGCAGCGGTGTAAATGCGTAATACACTAACAGTAAGTAGCATATAGCTTACATTTTGACAATTCAACAACATTAATTGCGTTATTTTAGACAAATTTTTCGAACATAATATGAAGCAATGTATTAGCAATATGCTTCGAAATTATTCAGATAGTGATGTAAAGTGTGTTACGTAAGTCATTGTTAGGTTATTAGAATCAGCAATACAACTCCTTAAGTTTGAATTGGCCTCGTCGTCGTCGTATGGTCGTTTAATCCGGTCCTTATTCTCAGTTACTCAGCAGGTACAAGCTCCTACCCTTTAGCTCTCGAAGAATATACCTTGAAGCCGTTATCTTATATAAAATTGTCAGGATTAAATTCAATTGTATACATTTAAATAACATGATTTGTTACGCTGTGCCTAGAACCTTTCACAGGCGACAGATACGCGCTGGTACTCTTTTTGCAGTGAACTCTTGCCGGACTAATTCTGGCGAGCGCTCACCAGTTCGCCGTATGGTTGACTCATTTAATAATACTTTTGTAAATATTGACATCTTTATTTGTCCTATGAGTATATTTAAAAGTCTCACCCGCTCCACTTTGTTAAATAAAACCCATCTGTAAACCTTCTCTGAAAATCTTCAAACTCACTAAGGTCTTATTTTTATAGATCATGTCGTCATTGTCTAAATTTTAACTTTATATTACCCATTATACAATTAATTAATGCACGTACTGCTACTAAAACTCTTAGCGATTACACTTTTTTTTTTCTTCTAAACTATTACGTCTACCTGTGGACAGCGTTGTGGGTTATGTTATCACAAAAATTGTTTTTGTTAAATTATTTGTAAGTTCTTATAATGTAACTGTTTGCTGTTCCTTTTAATAAAAAATTAAATAAAATAGGGTACCTAAGAGTAAGTAGGTTGTAGGTATTGATGATTTTTATGATTATAATTCTATACGTAATTTTATTGTTACGGCCGCGAATCTTTAGATCAACTTACAACCTGATACTGACGTAAGAAAACTTAAATTTTGGGCTACCCTAACGAAAAGCTCGCATTTTTTTGTCACACTATGTTTGGTCTCTCTGCAATTGTTTTCAGAGGAAGTTTTAACTGAAAATTCTACCGCATTTTAGTGCTGTATAAAACTGCGGTTTGGTACTATGTAAGTTGGTTTTCGTTATAAAATTACCATTTGGGAGTTAGTTTTAGGTTTTCTGCGGTTTTTAAGAATATTATACATAGCTGGTTGGGGCTTAGAATACTGAAAATACCTACTTATATAATGCATTTTCTTCTAACGTTACTTATTTTGATAAAAAAAAATCGTTATTTGTTTCAGAGCTGGGAGAGGAATAATTTTAACCTTTCTTATGTCACGAACTCATCCGAAAAATATTTAAGGTTAAATGGGAAAACGGCCTTATTAATATGAATAGAAACCCCGTCCCCTATAACGCACATTATAGGTACATAATAACGCACATATCCGCGTATGTGCTAATGAAATTTTATAGGGCCGCGAACGTGTCAAAATGCCTGTGTGGTTTAATTTTGGCTCCTGGTACCTACTATTTGGAAGGTGAATATTTTACCGGAAATATTTACATATGGAATGCTACTCCATATTTTTGGAAATTGTAGGTGTTTGGAGTTTTACCTTTTCTTGGTACAGGTTGACATTTTTCACGGAGCTCCTCAGCAAAAATGATTATGACTATTGATAAACAGTTTTTATAAACGTCTTAAATTTTCAAATCCATGACCTTGACAGATTGGTAGAATCATAAGAGGCGGGTCCATAAGTTATATGATCAAAGATTAGGTGCCATCTAAGCTTTTAGTCATAAGCAAAAACATCCTACAGCTATTACAATCAAGCTCGAGATAATAAAAAAAAGAACAAGAACATCAATATTTCACGTAAGAAATACAATGTTTTGTGAACAATAAAACGACCTACAACCTCGGGCAAGGGATATAAGTAATAAAAAATATATGACAAGAGGAATGGCGTACTGTGCTCTTTCCATTTTCAAGAGAATTTGGCAAAACTTTGACATAAAGAACGTCCATTTTGGACGCGTTCATTTTGAATAAAATATTTCTATTCTAATATTATACTTAATGCAGCAGCTTGCGTTTGAATTTCGAATTGTTTATTCAACGCGTTTTTTTATTGACCCGCAGCCCGCAGCCATTTTTGTGTACGCTTTTCACCACTGCACCAATCCTTCGTTGCCTGCGTGCTTTTAGAGCCATCAAACACAAACATGACACAGGGCAGATCGCTTTGAATATAAATAAATAATTTGACCTCATCTGCGTGGATAATTACGTAAGGGTATTTGCATAAAGAAGCGGGTTCCCGATAAGAAGAAATAGGTACAGATCGGTATGGGTGAAATAGTCCCGTGTTAACTTATGCTCACATTTAAAGAAACAGCTAAAACATGTAACAATTTCTTTCGAAAATCAGTCTGCAGCGATCTCAACGGGGGGAGTCGGGCCCAAAAACCCGCTTCTTTATGCAAGCACCCTAACACAAAAATAATTACAATGCCTTTCATTTTGGCAATTTAAGAACATTCGTTGCGTTGTTAACGTTGTCGAACAGATGATAATAGGTATCGCTCATTTGAAGAAACATCGACGTAAATGTATTTTTTCCCAAAGCACTTAGAAAGCGTATATTTACGTTAGGAAAGCAAAGACGTAAAAAAATAAATAAAGTAGCAGTTACGTCGATGTTTCTCCAAATAAGCGATATGTAGCAATGGATCAGGAATTTCCTTCAAAAACTTTCGGATTGTGAAAGAAAGTGTGTTTCGCAACTGGGGTGCCGGTCTGTCTTTTACATGAGGCTATGTTTATAGAAAACTTGCTTATACCTGCGACTGGGTCGTTGTGAAATTTCCTGTTCCCCCAACCCATCCCGTCGCATCGCATCGCCTGCAAGCGTTATTTTCGCTTGGCGTTCTTTCTGACTTTGTTTTCTTTTTGCTCGGCTCTTTAGAGTCCTAGCGTGATGTTTAATAGCCTATAGCCTTCCTCAAGAATTGGGCTATCAAATGCAAAAAGAATTTTTCAAATCCGACCGGCAGTCCCAGATGTTACCGCTTTCAAACAAATTAATGTACAAAAAAAAACAAACAAACTTCAGGTTTATAAGCTTTATTATTAATATAAATAGAGATACGACACAATACGCAGTTTACAGACGTCCCGCGTCGTGGGCCATAGACATTTATTTCCTAATGTTCTCTAATGTACGGTGGCTTCATTTACAATTCTACAGCAGTCTTCGATTTCTGTGATCATAACTATCTAGATATTTCTATAAAATTATATCAGATGGTATTGCTTTATCTATGTGAGTGAAATCTGGAAGCGATTGGTTTTGCTGCTGCTATATCTACAAATCAACAACCTGGAGATAGTAGTTAGTTCGTGATTTGTAAAACTATATTTATACCCAAATTGCTTTAGCGTGCCATTAACGGTCATTGCCCTTTCCATTATATCGCTCTGTAGGAACCCAAACAATAGTTTTAAAAGAGTAACCGTGGAGTTTCTTGTCGGCTCGTCTCCATAGGAAATGACCAATCGGAACCGTGCACCTAGCTTCTGACGTTTTATAAGTGCCCATATATTTTGATTTTGAATCTATTTATAAGGTATTTAGTTGTTGGAAGCAGGTTGAAGGTCAAGATAGATATTGACTCAGGATGGTAACGGACATTTATTTCAGTTTTTGAATGCTAGAAAATTTAGGATGCTCAATTAACACTACATTTATTGCCACGCTAAAGCGATTCGGGTATAGTTTCGAAGTTGTGGTGCGCTGGAGTTCCCTCAACTGTTTGGTTGACTGGGTCCCATTTTCTGCTTTATAATCTTCCTTTATTACTCGAAGACTTCGAAGTTGTGACTACTACATGCAATTTTAGTTCTTGTCGTTTTTGTACGAGTATCTTTAGTGAGCAGTTTTACTGGGATCCTTAGAGAGGATCTTACCAAAGTGTTTGCGCGTGGACGTGCCAGGTGCCAGTAATAGATTTACGTTGATTATGCCAGAGATAAACCTTTTAGACGACATTGTCAATCAGTTTGGAAAAAAATATTGTCCGTTTGGTCAATAGAACTCCAGCATAAATAACATTTGACAGCGTAAAGACTGACTTCATATTTAGAGAAGAATTTATGGCGTTACTCATGTGATTTTTATTAAAAGGTATCAATAGCCGGAGTCCTTTCATCATTCTCCTGCTCCTAGGGGGGCGCCGACCGCATAGTGGCGCCCTCATCGTTTTTTTGGTTATTTCTTTTATTTTGGAATGAATATGCAGAAAATAAGCACGTTAAGTTGTGCTCCACAAGATTATACGTTAATATTATTACAAACGGTAGTTTTAAATTGTTTAGTTTTGTTATAATCCTTAAAACGGATAATAGTGGCCACTATTTTGCGTTTGGTCATGGAGGTCAGCGCAATATGTATTTTTTATACTTCTCTACTAGTCGTCATCTCGGTATTCACCCCCTTTCTAGCCACACCATCTTTCACCCAGTCCATTCATCGCTTCTTTGGTCTTCCCCTTTTCTTCATTGTCCTCAATCCTCCGCATCACATTCCCATATCATGACAACCTATATCCATACAACGTTTTAGTCACCGGTGCTGCTTTCAGACTTCCTCGTACTCATTCACCACAACCCATTTACTGGGTAATACGATACCCCTTGGTAAGACTGCTTGTCAGACTTTCGGGCTTCTGACTACATACGTAAATTCGCGTAACAACTACACACGCGTTTCAGATATGAAAATACTACCGTCTTACCTCTAGACAACGGCGACAGGTAATGATAATGGACGCTTGCGCCTCCAGCAGAGCATCCCGTCAGTGTGATGCTGTCAGGGTTTCCGCCGAACATCAGGATGTTGTTGTTAATCCAGTGCAGGGCGAAGGCCTGGTCCTTGAGTCCGTTGTTACCGGGGGCGATCTCGTCACCGGTGCTAAGGAAACCTGGACAAGATAGCGAAAGAGGAATAATTATATACTAGGTATAAAGTGTTTGGGAAGAAAAAAATAAAATAACAGATAAAAAAGAAAAACACAGTCGCCTGGATAGAAAAAATAATATTATAAAAAAAAAACTATTTGACGGAGAAATCGGTGAACATACTTAAAAAAAATACATAGAGTCGAACATATAACCTCCTCCTCTTTAGAAGTCGGTTAAAAAGTGCCAATTCGTTCGTATCGGGCGAGTAAACTCTTGCGAATCGACTAATAAGCCGTATCGAGCAACAAGGTCACGACTGAATAACAGCCTCATATAATCTGCTACAGCAACTAAATCGAAGGGAAATACTGCCATCAATACGCTTGGCAAATGGATTATCTTTCTATCTAAATGAAAGAAACACCACAAAGATAAACAGTTTTAGTGGTCTATTTTTATTCAGGCCATTATGTAAAATTGTTGGGGCTGGTTCGTGAATTATTCTTCGCCCTTGGGCCAACGATATAAGTAAGGGACCGTTGCCTTCAATTAAATATAAATTGGTTTTGTGGAGTTTTTTTTCGGGCCGTATTCTCTTTACTTTATTTTACTTATTGTCTCTAAAACTAACGATAAACTGTTCGGTTTTACGTTTACGAACTTGCTTCGTTTGAAAGAAATTAAAGTTAATTTTGTTTATTTTCAGAGTAAGAATTTGTTTTGTCTTTATTTGTAAAGTTTATTTTATGTCCCCGAGATAGTTGGATTAAATGGTTCTGTATAGCACGAGCAAATGTCAGTAGGAACGAGATGGGACTGTAGTTAATGCATAGTACACACGACGACATATCAAGCTACTCGTTTATATTTCTACTTTTATTTAACATCGCAATGTATAGGCTTTTCGTACAATAAGCAGTCCGCTTGTACTGGAAATGTATAGCTTGATATGTCTTCGATGTATTACAAAATCCTCTTGAAAGTGCTATCTTTATAAAAACGTAATCAACAGCGAGTTTGTAAGTAGGTATTAAATAAGCACTATTCATGGACCATTTTCGACAATTTGATGTGCTTGTAAATATCCGACAATGTTTTCTTATGCCCATTTTCATTAACTCTAGATGACACTTAAATGAATGCTTATAAATAACACTGTAAATTCGAACTTTATTTATTTATTTATATATACTTTATTGTACACCAGAAAATAAATAACAAAAAATACGATTATTAATACAAAACATACAATGGGCGGCCTTATCGCTTTCTGCGATCTCTTCCAGGCAACCTTGGAATGGACAGTGATTCCGTGGATATAAAAAATGGGGTTGACAGTGGCGCAAAATAATATAGGCACAAAATAGATACATATAATGCTGTATAATAGATACATAAATGAATACATATTAAATATACATAAAAACAAAGAAAATAAATGATGACTACAGATTAACTTGGAACAACTTTGGAATATTTAGGCGTTAATTTAGGTGTATGATACACCTAAATTCTAAAGTCATACAGTAGGATACACCGTGTATCCTACTGTATGACTAGTTATGCGGCTTGCATTCTAATTGTGGGACCACTGGGCCTAAAAAGGCCACTTTGGCAGAATCATAAAAGAATTCATATCACGCAATTTCATCTGTATGACAGTTTTGTATGGAGATTTGTAAAATGCTATAGGTATCTACACCTCTGCCTAACCCTTCAGGGATATGTAGGTGTGAAACTGTTGAATTGCGTGAAATGAATTGTTTTATGATTATGCCAAAGTGGCCTTTTTAGGCCCCCAGCTCACGACTACAAACTGTAATGTCCACGTCTCCATGCAGTAAATTGATGCCAACATTAACATCACAATACCTACTCTTTATAGATTGTATCCTCTGGAATGGACACACCTTCATTGATATGCGGTATTGCGGATCAGATGGGATGGCTATTCAACCTGCTTGTTTTTTTTTTATTAGCTATTTATGTCCCACTGCTGGGCAAAATCCTCCCTACTCTCTTTCCACCTGGCTCTGTCCTGAGCTGCTAAGAACCAATCTTTATTAAAGGAGTCCAGCTCCAGCGACTTCTCTGTCTGGGCCTGAAATTGCATGGAATTGGGCTGGACACATCTGCCGCATGTCAGACGATCAGTGGGCCAAACTTACGACCCAGTGAGTTTCGCTTGCATAAATACTTCAGGCTGTTGATTGGTATGATCGGCATTTATAACATGACGCCCATAGTGGATAGAGGTTATTCCCATCCGTCGAAAACCACAAACTTCAATATATCCAAAATAACGATTTATTCTTCGTTCGTCCCAAAGTTTTATTTATTTATTTATTACTTTAAGAAGGCTTACAGACTAATTACAAGTAATAGGTAACAACAACACATTATCAAAAACACACACACACATTCCACATTCTAAAAAATCCTGGTTCGTCCCAAAATAAAATTTTATTATTTATTCCCGCTTCGTCCTATTTTATATTCCTTCTACGGCCCATATTTTTTAAAATTTAAGTTTGGCAACTTAAATTTTTGTACAATCGGCGCCAATTTAAGGGTTACGTATTACGCCCACGCTGTTTGTTTGTTTCATCAACTTTCGTGTGACATATTCATGTCTTTTTTTTCTACCTAATAAAACTTCGTAATACATTATCTATATTCTTTTTAAATTCAACTCACCTAGAGGTCCAAGTCTATAGTTCAAGGTAACCACGACCATGTCCCAATCCATGAGGTTGCTGGCGTCGAAGGCTGCTCCCTCTCCGTACATGAAGGCTCCTCCATGAATGAACACCATGACCGGCAGATTGGCACCAGGGTTCATCTTGGGAGTATACACGTTCACGTACAGGCAGTTCTCGCTACCTGATGAAGAAGAAGAATCAATTGTATTTTATTAGGTACCTCATTATTGCTTACTGCTTATCTTCATCATCTTTAGTGATGGTTAATGGAAGATCATAGCTTTGGCCAAACTGAAGCGAAGCCCGCTCGGAATGCGGCACGAAATTCGCTCGCACATGGAGATGTTCAAACTGATGACGCGAATAGTCTGACCCTAAAAACAATTGAACCGCGCTGGATTCGCCTCAGTGTGGTCTGAGCTTAACTTGTCAACGGGGACGGAATAGGGCTATAGGGCTACAAGGAATGTGATTCCTGTGATTCCCTGTTACTGGTTACTGGGTTGCAGGCTAACAGTATTAGCCTGCATGATCCCACTGTTGGGCAAAGGCCTCTCCCCAAGACTTTCAGCCCTTTCGATCCAAGGCTAAAGTAGACCACGATGCGATATATTTTATAACATATATATACATATATATTTTATTTTTATACATTCAATCTGACTTGATTTCCGTACGTCTTTTTCGGGTAACCACTGAAAATCAGCGCTGTGCTGTGGGTCCTCTATAGCACAGCATCATGCTGAGTGGAAGCCGTTCTGACACAGTCATGACGTGCAGTCTTCGACTATCATGTTTGTGCTTGTATTGTTAAATAGTATATATTTTGTTGTTATTTATTTATTAGAATTAATTTTATCTTTTTGTGTGCACTTGTTTCTGTGACAGATAAACCTATTTTTCTTCTTCTTTTCTTTATAAAAATGTTCTATAGACTTAGAGAAAGCGTTACATTTTCAATTGAAGCCCTGACTTCTAGCTAAGTGGTTCCTGTGTTGCAGGAGTCAGTGTCTTTACCCGTTTGTGGAATATTAACAATTTAAGCAATAAAAAAAAAAGAATAGAATTTAGTTTATGCATGCTCTTGTGTCGTTGTAAATGGTGTGTTTGCGTGCGTGCGTGTTTTGTTTTGTACCTATGTATGTGTGAGTGTGTTGTATTTTGTGTGTGTGACAGACTGTGTTTGGTTGCTGTACTTCGGGTTATATCTGAGACTTTGTTTTCCTTGTTTTCCTAAATTACTTTCAACAATTAAAGTTGTAGACCGTCTAAAATTCTTCTGTTGCTTGTTTTCATTTTATTGCATGAAGTAACTCGCATCGTGTAAGGGGGCTTTCAGAAACATTACCCTTCGTTGACTTCAAATACTCCGTTTTTCAATCGGATTGTCTAGACATGTTTTCCATAAAACTTTAGCTTCTGTGTAACAAAAGATGCCAATAAAGCCAGTCAGCTGCGTCTGCCAAATCGCCTGCGTTTCGCGATAATAAATCAAAGAAAATGACATTATTTGCCGACTCAGCTGACGTAACTTTGCTGCGAGCACGTTTTATAAATTTGTCAGTGATATTTCAGCTTAAAAGTGTGAAAGTTTTCGTCAATAACTGTAGCATAAAAGAGATTGGACACAAAACTTGGAGACTTCTTAAAGAGAACTTAAAGAATAATGATAAAATTTGATCATAATTGGAAATTAATCTAAACTAATAATAAAGCAAAGCTGAAGAGTTTGTTTCTTGAACGCGCTAATTTCTGAGTCTACCAGTCGGATTTCAAAAAATCTTCTTGCATTTGTTAGCCTAATTCTTGAGAAAGTCTATTTAACGTCATGCTAGAACTCTTTTACCCGAGCAAATAGATTAAACATTTTAAGCAAGAACGCGAAAACGAACTACAAGCGGGGGTAGGCGATGCGATGCGACGACGTGAGTCGGAGGAACAAAAAATTTTACACGGACGAAGTCACGGGCAGAACCTATAGTAAAATAAAGACGTTTACGATCTATCCGAAACAAAAGTTGTCTCAAAACCAATTGTGCACAGTGCAGAACCAGCGATGTCTCTTAATTTGGGGGCTACACTCCCTAATTACGACAAATGACCGGACCCGAGCCTCGTGAAATGTACTTGTGAAATTGTAAACGAAATGCAGCTACATCTAAAGTCTTCCAGATCAGTATTGTATTTCAGCCACGGCGGTCAATCTCAACGGAGACTAGCCTTCGGCGCGGGAGATATTAGAGTGCATAACTGTGTGCGCAGACACAGGTGCACTCTCTCTTCCCTCACTCTCATAGTCCGATGGGACGGCAATCCGACACGACCGGAGAGAGATCAGGCGCAGGACCAACGGCTTAACGTGCTTTCCGAGGCACGGGAGTCTCACACCGCCAACTACAAGTACCATAGCTACATCTAGAAAGTAGGTATATACATTTTTTAGATTTTCCTCATTTTGGTAAGAAACGGACATTAATGTGAGGTACTGGTGGCATTAATTTTGTAACGGGGAGACAGTGCAAGAAGTTTTCTTTATTTCTTTGGCTTGTAGAATACAGGGTGGTAGGGGACATCAACGCACAACCTGTTCCCATGGATTCAGAACATGATCCTTGGCCCTCCTTCGTTAAAATTTGTTCCATGGTTACAGATGTCACAGAAATTTCTGACGAATGTCTTATCAAGAATGGCTGTAGGTACTGGTTGAAGTAGTCGCTTCGTTTTCTGGTCCAAAGGCAAGCAATCTTTTTTGTTATTTTTAGCCTGCTATGTAAACTACAATGGAAACCGGCACGTCCAAGAACCAAGAATTCGAAGACATGTTACGTCCGCCAACCCGCACTGGGCCCGCCTCTCTCACGGAGAAGAGGCCGGTGTCCCAACAGTGGGAAAATTATAGGCAGATTGTGATGTAAACCACTGCCACTGTTGGGCAAAGGCCTAATCTTTTTCCTTCCAAACCTCTTTTGTTTGTGCGATGTCTGGCTATGTTGGCCGCAAACAATATCATCGATTTATTCAAGTTACGAGTAACATATCGTTTTTATACGCACGTGTTTTTGTGACAATAAACCAAGTTTTGTTTCTCTCTTTCAAGTATAAAATCTTAAAAAAATTCGTGAGAAAAACTATCCAAATTAAAGTGGTCAAGCGAAATGATTGATTGAAGCTCGATAGGAAGACTTGGGCCTCGCAGGGGAGATTGGTTATAGTATTAGCCGTTTAAATACCTTTAATGCTCTTGATAAATGGATCGTATTGGAGGCAGGCGGGGAGAGGCTTGGTGGCATCCCACACTCCAAGCCATGGTTTCAGCTGCTGTGGTTCCTGTAGACAAATAGAAAAGGTTATTTTTGTGGATTATTTTTTCACGCAGAGTAGTTGTGGGGAAACAGCAACAGCATTCTGTAGGTATTTCCTTAGGGTATGTGGGGTAGGGAGGTAGGTAGGTGTAGGCTCTGCCTAACCCGTGACAGGCGTGATGTAATGTTTTGTGATAGAATAAACTGGAGTTTTACTTTTGGTACACAATGGATTTGGTATCTAGCGAGGTCTTCTGGTAAACGGGCGTCATTTCTTTGAAAAGTCTCTTTGGTTGCTCTGACGAGCATAATACCTATTAGACATGCTACACACGTTAAGGCCATTAAAATAGCAAAATTGCCTCCACTCACGCGCCCTCTCCCTGCGCAAACCCTGCGTGAATTGTTCCAGATGTGTCCGGCAGAACATTTTTTACGACGCGTGGCGGGGTGCCGGGCCACTTAAAACTCTGCTTGTAAACAAAAAGTTTCTATGAACTGTTATTACACTAATGACTGTTTCCTCAAGTGGAAAGACTGACTACCTAACCTTAAATGACTTTGTTTTTTTAATATAATTATTTGTTTGTTTACGTTACGCCAATAAAATATTTACAAATAAAATATTATTTTAAAATCTTTTTAAATATAGGTACTATAGCCCCATTCAGTTTGCGTCAAATGACATCATAACATTTACCATTGAGTTTTGAAATACAAATTAATAATCATCCCACCAAAACATTTTCATGTAAAATGTTGCCAAGACGAGACCATAAATGGCTTACACTCAAAAAGTTATCAGATCTCTTAAAGAGCCAAGCTTCTTACTCTACACGCCTTAACTCAAGCCATAACTTCACAAACTCTTCCTTACCTTCCTACCTTAGTCGAAATATGTATGAGGGTTGGCCGTTTCGCTACCGTCCCATGGGCGAATAAACTCAATCTTTGGCAGTCGTTACGGGTAGTCAGAAGCCCGAAAATCTGACAACCAGTCTTACCAAGGGGTATTGTATTACCCAGTAACTGGGTCAAATAGGCAGTCTCTTCATGTAAAATACTGGTTAGACTGGAAGCTGACCCCAACACATGTAGTTGGAAAAGGCTAGGCAGATGATGACTCCTTGGCAAACAGTAACCAAATCAAGTAGTTTACTTGCTAGCTTAAAGTTACTGTATTCTGAACTGTTACTGTGGAGTTAAATTTAAAGAGTGTCCATGGAGTTTCTTGCCCGTTCTTATCCATAGGTCTACCTACCTACTATAGTTCTAACTAATGCGCTTTGTAATGGGCAACTAGCTTCATATTTCTGACTCTCTGACAATTCAACAGTGCCTGCAAATAGTTTGATTTTAGCTACACTAACATACAGCACTCTAATTGCGAAGTAATGATCACACGCATTTAAAGGATATTGCAAAAATCCAGTGCTTCATTTATTCGAAAAATTTGTCTGCTGAACAACGTGAATAACGACGTGGTACTCCTAAATAAGTTCCAGGAAAATAAACATATAACATGTGACGAAACATTCCAATTATTTCGGCACACCACTACAACAGTGCACGATTCACGGTTGACAGACCGACAAAGCAATTCATTATGGAGCTATGCACAAATTGGAGTATTGTCATGTGCTGCCCTCTTAGATGAAAACATGTAAGTTCAGTTTCTATTTTATAATTCTACCAGCGGCTTCTTCCCTCTGAAACTTTTTGTTCCCCTGACCCAACCGGTCGCATCGCATCGCCTGCCAGCACTACATCTTCGATTTTGCTTAACGTTCTTTCTGACTTTTTCCTTTTGCTTTGCGGCTTCTAAAAGGATCCTAGCGTGATTTTAAATAGTCTATAGACTTCCTCAAGAATTGGGTTTTCAAATGCAAAAAGTTTTTTTCAAATCTGACTGGTGGAACCAACAAACAAACTTCAGCTTTATTATTAGTACAGATCGCTGATCGTCTGCGCTGTCCCTCTCCTGGGCAAAGGGCTCCCTCCACTCCTTCCTTTCGCGAGCCCGCGCGTCATCCTTCCAGTTTTGACGGAACCTATCCAGCTCGTCCCGCCATCTCCTACGTGGTCTGCCGCGACCCCGCCTCACTGTCTCAGGGCACCAATTCTGCGCTATTTGGGCCCACAGTTTGTCCGGCATGCAGCAGACATGTCCTGCCCAGTCCCATTTAGGTTGAGCAGCCTTTTGAGCCACGTCAACTGTTTGTGTTTTGGACCGCAGTATTGTGTTTCGAACTTACTGCGCTCCATTGCTCGTTGGCAGACCTTGGGTTTGGAGTTTTGGATGTTAGTCAATAAAATATATAATAAATAACAATACAATATTAGTTAATTATTACACTAAATAAAGTTATAACTATTTTACAACATAAAAATGTCATTTTCAACCTAACTTTAAATATTTTGTTCATAACATAACGATTTACCTTACCATTTAACTTTAACCGCGTTTTTACAAAACGGCATATTCGAAGTTACCTACTGTGTTTTCATTTACGAGGGTAGTGTGGAAGTATGACGTTATTACCACGCTATATTTGCATAAGCAGAGCCTTTGATTAGTTGTCTGTGGAATTGTCGGCTCGATTCAGAGTTATATAAATGACGGAAGATTGAAACGCAAAGGGTGTGACGGAAACCTATCGCATAACCACGGTTATGAATATGTCTATTGAATAAATTGAAGATCCCTCTTGGCGTTCACCCCGCATAATAGGCTAGTTGACAGTAAGAAAAATACCTATTTTGTATTGTAGAATGGCTCTGAGCTAAAAATATCAAAAATCTACTATAATTGTTAAATGATTTTAGATTTATATTATTTTTGACAAATCATCATTTGCATCATCTGCCTAGCCTTTTCCCAACTATGTTGGGGTCGGCTTCCAGTCTAACCGGATGCAGCTGAATACCAGTATTTTACATGGGGCGACTGCCTATCTGACCCAGTTACTGGGTAATACGATACCCCTTGGTATGACTGGTTGTCAGAATTTCGGGCTTCTGACTGTAGTTCTGACTATCCGTAACGACTGTCAAAGATCATAAAGTTGTGTTTCGCCGATGCCTCCCACGCATCGATTCCAGTTCCTTCTTCTGGGCACACTCGTTCCATCATAGACCTCATCCATCGCATCAGGCGTGATCGAGGTCAAGAGCATTCAGCAATAAAAAAAAGAAGAAATCGGTACCCATTTCGTAAATTGTAAACAGAAGCAAACTTCGTCACGTCAGACATAAAGTTTCTTTTGCATTACCAAACAGACGTCTGAAAGAAATGATCTTGAAAGGAAAAATACAGTTTGATATTGTGTCCAGTCAGATAAAGTAATCAATTACAGAGCAATGTTCAATTGGGGTGTCCTCATGAAATGTGAGATATCTATAGGTATTAATAATAACGCTGAAGAGCTCGTTTGTTTGAACGCGCTAATCTGTGGAACTAACAGTCGGATTTAAAAAATGTGAGCGTAAGTAGGTAAGTCTATAAGCTATCTAACATCACGATAGGACCCTTAGGAGCAGAGCAGAAAGAAAGTAAGAAAGAATGCTAAGGGAAAAGTAATAGCAGAGCAGGCGATACGTTGCGACGGGGTGGGTTGGGTTAAACTGAACACAGAAGCTAGCATTTGCATATGCATAGTTTTTGATTATAGGCCGACAGCTTAACTGAGACGTTGCCTGAGGTAGCTGCGCGGTGCTTTGTTAGTTGTCATAAGTTGACAAATCACTGAGCTCTCGCATCACGTCACCACACCCCTCCCGCACCGCGCTGCTACCCCAGGAAATGTCTCAGTTAAGCGGTCGGCCCATAGTTGTCTATGGCTAGGTTCTATCCCGCTTTCTATGTAGCAAAAGAACATCACGCCTGTACTTAATCTCCGAAGGGTCAGGCAGATGTGTACCTATAGTACACCCACATATTGCCTGTAGGTAATTTTTTAATCCTCTTTGCCTGACCTGCACCCTGATTGCGTAACGCGCCGCTGTCAATCTCAATCAGAATCATTTCGAAGGCTATCGCTAATCCATTGCTTCTTACGTTCGAAAAATGTGTCTGCTCATCAACGTACATAACGCAATTAATGTTGTTGAAATGTCAAAGTGAAACCCATTGCTACTGATGGTGTGTTACGTAATTACCTGGCTGGGAATCGAACCCAGAACCACCACTAGACAAACCATGAGACCAACGAAGCACTCACTAGAACAGTACAACGAAGCACGCACAACGAAGCAGTCACTAGACCTAACGAGGCAGTCGTTTCGGAGTTACAAATGACGGAATTTCGAATCGCAAAAGGTCTGTCGGAAATCTATCGCGTAATCAAATTCAATAAACTTGAGATCCCTTTGTCATTTGTCACGCATAATTCGAAATCCAAGGATATATTAACCGATTCCAGGTTGGATTTGAGGCCTTCCTTGGCATTGCTTTGCTAAATTTCATAGGCTCAAGTAAAAAAGTTTGACAAATAAATCTAAGTTATGGAAAGTAGAATTTTACTTCAATGCGATAGACAGTCCGTTTTGTTTTGTGACATAATAGTTTTCTCACAGCCTGTATATAGGTAGGTCACTGACCTCTGTTATAAAAGTATGCTGGACTATACTATACAAAATGATAGTTGTTTTTTCCCCCGCTCGCACTAAAATTAACACATTGTTGCAAGTGGACTTTGTGTCGTTTTGGTAAGTACGTCTCTGATGATTTAGGTCTAAATCGTGGAATAAGACATGTTTGTGTATTTTGTGTTTAAGAAAGAAAGAAAGAAAATACGTTTATTCGCGGTAAAATAACGCAGAAAAAGAACACAAACACAAAAAAAATAACAAGTTGGGGGAAAACATGCGTCACATCTACGCAAAACGGCCATCGCTCAGCATAATGCTAAGACCCTATACGAGACAGAGCCCCAGTGCTGCTTTTCTGGTATTGGTGTTTACGACAGGGTACAAGAAACACGCAGACAAAGTCGCGGGAGCTAGTACCTAAATAAAATTTTACGCGTTCAAGAGCTGTCAGTGTCAATATCAGTACAATGATGGATGTGTTGTCAACGTTTAGTTTCATTGGTGAAATTCGCCCCATTAGTCGTCCTGATTTGAGCGGCACGTGCGTGTATCTCACACTCTAATTACTTAATGATCTGTCATCACACAGGAAATTATCTGTTGTGGGAAAGCCTGACCACGGTGAACCTAACCGGCGCATGATGTACTATGTAGTGTAATTCTAGTTTAGCGGGACATGTCACGACGCAATCAACTGTGTCTTGACTGGACATGCGTTTAGATATAACTAGCTGCGCCCCGCGGTTTCACCCGCATAAGTGTCGATCCCGTGGTAATGAAAATCTATTAAAGAAATTTGGCAGATTGTAGTAGCTTGATGTGCTGGCGTTTGTTCTAGGTACTCTGTCAAAAAAGTACCGGGAAAAGATCAATAGTACACAAAATGTTAGTTATTCATCCGAATTTATTTTATCGCCTTCAAAGTATGCTCCTTCAGAAAATGAATATCGGCAGTGTAGTGGAACGAGGAATATAATTTTGTCCGTATTCCAAATGGCCTCTTCTACTGAACTCCAGGGAAGCATGTAAGCTGAAATACTCAGGACAGTCATCACGACTAGCAAATTAGCAATAAACCCGAAATGCCACCCTAAAGTGGCCTATTCTTGTTAATTGGGTTGCAGAGGTCGATAGCTGTCCTCTTGTCCAGTTTTACGTAAAATACTACAACGGCATGTTTTTGAAAGCCGCCTGCAACACATTTGACAAAGGCTAGGATCCAACGCAGATACAGTTAGTGACAAAAGTAGGTTCATGCATCATACCTACTATCCTTTCAAATAATTTATTTATGGAATATATCATGTCGAGTATCATCTGGTAAAAAGGGATGTCATATAATCTAAGATGCCTAAGCCTAAGGCTCTTCCTCTTCTCTCCCTCTTCAAAGTGTAATTAAAATAACTGGAAACCTCTCATGGGTCATTGTACTCAACATGAACAACTTTTGGGACTTATAAGACCAACCCTGACATCGTCTACAATTTGTCGAGTTAGGCCCGTTGACCTCGGCACGGTTGCTTTACATCGTAGAATAATCGTGTGTTTGTGATACGATAAACCACCGGGCGACGTCTACAGCGATGGCATCGTGCCGCGCCGTGTTTGTCAGTCAAACAGCTTTCAAAGTAATCCATACAACACCGACAACCGTGCCTACACACGGCGAATCAAACGTAGTTTTTCACGGCAAAACTAATTACCACTACCAGAAAAGAAAGAATAAGCATTTGTGTACAACGGGCCTTATGCGGACATAAACCACGTTTAGCGAAAAGACCTCCCATTGAGTCACCCTTTGTAAAATATCTATGTTTTATCTGTAATTTTTATGGTGTACATAATAAAGAATATTCTATCTCTAGATGTGTGTGCTGATTCTTTTTAACGCGATTTCGGGGTTGGTCCCACAATAAAAGTTCCTCGATGACCCCTAAGAGGTTCAGTTATCATAAAATTTACACCTTATTAAAGTGAACTTCAACGAATGCAATAAAATAACGTCTGTACAAAAACTACCAAGAGAGTTAAACTATGCATGATGATTTTTTTCCCGGAGACATCTTGCAACCTCAATGCTCAGCACATCTACATGTTAGGCCAATCACACTGTTCGTTAGCATTCTTGATGTATTCAGTACTCATTGGACTGAAACAATAGCTATGAATGTGTATGACTGTCATCTGGATGTGATCACAGATGTATAGGGTCAATGAACGTTAGCGCAGATCAATAGAAACGAATAATAAAAGGTTTTATTGTAGCTGGGTTCGACCTACAACACGTACAAGTTGTAGGTTGGACCCAGATGCGCCTTACTTTGTGTAAACTATTTCTTCACCACTGCTCTCAAAACGGCGAAGGAAAACATCGTGAGGAAACCGGCATGTCCTAGAACCATAAATTCGAAGACATGCGACATTTACCAACCTGCACTGGGCCCGCGTGGTGAATTACGGCTCACTCCCTCTCAACGAGTGTAAGCCTGTGTCCCATCATGCATCAGATTAGACGCTGATTATGCTAGCTTTAGGATTTTTTTTTTTGCATTTGCGTGATAGCCCAATTCTTGAGGAAGACTATAGGCTACTTAACATCACGCTACGACCCTTAGGAACCGAGCAAACAGAAAACAATTTTAGAAAGAACGCCAACCGAAAACGAGGTACGGGTGGACGATGGGATGCGACGCGATGGGTCAGAGGCTGCACGCGGACGAAATCATGGGCAGAAGATAGTAGTTTATACGTAGACCTACCTCATCGCTTCGACAGCCTCTTGATCCTAATATAAGCCTGCATTCCGAATTGGGCTGTAATCGATTTGAGCGTGCTAACACTCGATCCGAATTAGCGTAAGCGAGATAACAATGTTCCGTGGATCGTCATAGACGTCATGACCCATGCCTTAAAATAATGTCACCGTGAGAGCTGTCAAAAATGACAGTTGCGCTGTTTTGTTTTGAATCGCATCATATCTATAAACTAACGTGGCAATTTAGAAATCGTGCTTCTGGGCTACAGTCTAGTCACCACCTAAAAAGATGAAGAAATTTCTGGTGTATACACAAAGACATATTGTAATCCAACCATGTGTAAACAAGTCACATTCAAGTGGATATAGTTTTGACGTTGAGCGAGCACTGTGAGCGCGTTCACGAGCGTTTCGAACTGTTAAAAGCTCTCAGCTATCATAAACGTGATATCTAAATATTAACGTGAATTTTTGATGTGAGCGCTGTGAGCGATTATAGCATAATTCGGAACCAAAGTTTAGATAACTACAAGTAGCCTAAGTTTAGATAAGTATAAGTAGCCTAAGTTTAGATAACTATAAATGGGTTTTGCGAGAACCGGGGCGTGACTGGGGAATTATGTACAAGTGATAACAGCATTTGAACATTCCACTAATGTAATCTGGATGTTCTTAGGAGTTGTAGCGATTTAGATTGAACTTGTTAAGAAACTGCGTAGTTCTAGAAATTTGTCTTTGATTGGATTTTAAGTTATATAGGTTGTTAAGGCACCTGCTCCACCGCCGGCGATGAACGAGAAGCGAGTAGAGTTAGCAACTAAAAACGAGTTGGCGAGCAACCAGCAGTGACAGCGACGGGCGGGTCGCCAATACGAATAACGAATAAAAAATAATATATAATAAAATATAATAAATACGAATAATACCTATGTACCAAGTGTGAGTCGCGCAGGGAGTGTGCCCGCCAAGCGAGTGTTGCTGACTCTGGCGCTCTCAGATAGCTCTTGTCGCTGCTGAGATTAAACGAGTATTCGGCAGCGCTCTGGGCAGAGCAACGATTATATATGTAGGTACTTACTAGCAGCGCCCCGCGGTTTCACCCACATAAGTTTCGATCCCGTAGGAATATAGGGATAAAAAGTATCATATGTGTTAATCCTGGTTATAAACTATCTGTGTGCCAAATTTCATCCAATTCCGTGCAGCAGTTTTTGCGTGAATGAGTAACAAACATCCATCCATCCTCACAATAGAATAGGAAGTAGGATAGGATTTATTTCCCTGATTTTACTCAAAAAAGCATTTTTACATACCATACTTGTATAACTACAACTTCATAAAGCTATTTTTTTTTCTAAAATCATAGGAATAATTTTCGGGTTGCACAATTGCGCATGAACTTCAATATAACTCAGCCTTTTTCCAACTATGTTGGTTGGGGTCGGCTTCAAGTCTAACCGGATGCAGCTGAATACTAGTGTTTTACATGGAGCGACTGCTTATCTGTCCTCCATAAAATAAATAAAGCCCTCCAGACCGTATCTCGGCCATGGTGGCCAATCTCAAGGGAGACGCCTTCGGCGCGGGAGATAATAATAATAATAATATCCTTGGACATTTCACACAACGCCACATAGTCCCAAGCTAAGCAACCTAATGCTTGTGTTATGGTAACGAGATGCCTGATAAACTACTTATATACATTTTTTTTTTTTTTGTAAATACATACATATTATAGATAAAACACCCAGACCCGGAACAAATACTTGTAGGTCGTACCGTGGTCGTACTAATATTTGTTCCGTGCGGGAATCGAACCCGTGACATGTTGCGCAGCAGTCAATCGCTCAACCACTGCGCCAACGTGTCGTCAAACTTTTATATTGATACTATAAGTGCACAAGTGTGCGCGCAGACACAGGTACACTCCTTCTTCCCTCACTCTCATAGTCCGATGGGACGGCAATCCCACACGACTGGAGAGAGATCAGGCCGCAGGACCAACGGCTTAACGTGCTTTCTGAGGCACGGGGGTTTCACACCGCCAACTTCCAAACTCCAGGCTGGTACTAAGAAATTCCTAGTGGAAAAGCTCAATAATACTTTGCCCGACGCTCAGCAGTCGCGCTTGCGACCTCGAGACCAACGGGGCAGTTAAACCTCTGCTGACCTCCATAACCCAGTTACTAGATAACACGACCCCCCTTAGCAAGACCTGGTCAGACTTTCGGGCTTCTGATGACTACTTACCCGTAAAGTCAAAGATCTACGAATGACAGCCGCGACCAACTGCGTAACGTGTTTTCCGAGGCACGGAAATGTCTCGGTACGTTATGGATGCTGGTCACTCATCCACGGACCGACCCCGGCTAGCGTTGCTTAACTTTGAAGATCGACCCGTGCGGCTGTTACCTTATATTTAGCCACGAACCCTTCCTTGCCCCCTCCAGGAGCTTGAATTTCAATATCTCAGTAAATTTTCCGTCTGACCGCATCGCCCAAGTTACTTATGTATACTTAACAATATTGAAGACTATAACTTCAACTTCCTAAACTGTTGTGTCATCAAACTTAATAGTCTTAACATAAGTTTGATAAGATAAGAGAACAAGTTGCCGTTAAAACTTAGAATAACTTAGCCAGGTAATGGAGATGAACCTCTTTGGATCCTTGTTGATATCAAATTTATATGTAAACTGATTGTGAGTTGGTTGGATATTGTTACGTGATTGTAACTGTGATAATATTGTTAATCAAATCAAATCAAAACTTTATTACGAGTGAAGACTTACTTAATTATGTACAGTGGCGGATCCAGGATTGTCGTTTCGGAGGGGATTGATTTCGCTGAGGGCAGGTTTTAGCAAAACAAACACAAAAAAGGGACCCAATACTATTTTCCTTAACGCTTATCAAGCCTCCTTGGATTTTTTTTCTAGGTGCATAAAAACGTTCGGCGACGCGGGCGCAGGCTGAGTGAGAATGAGTTGCGCGCGGATTCAAAATTCGTCACGTAAACAAAATATATTATGAAAAAAATTGAAAACATAATACTCATTAGTGTAATGGTTGCTAAAAAGTAATATCAAGTTAATTTTAAGATTTGTCACGGAAGAACTAAGATGCTTTTCGGGCTTGAGCCCCTTATAGCCCCACTCCTGGATCAGCTACTACTCATATAGGATAAGTAACATCGTCTTTAAAACTAAGTACATACGAAACGGTGACACATACCTATAACTGACAGCAGTGACGCATGGACCGTCCGTTCTGTCAGCAACCATTTAGCAAGCAAGACATGCTGGTGAGTGTTTTTAGAGGCATGAGGAACAAAACAAGGTGCCATCATTCTCCGTTGGAATGGGATCCTCCGTCCAGACGGGTCTTGCGTGTGGTGGGCTATTACCCAATGGTTGTTGTAGGGTTTCTTTACTTAAAACTAACTGACCTAAACTAACTGACTTCGTACCGCTTCAAAATCAATAAATGTTGTGTTTTAAGGAAGTCAAGCCGTTTGCCCTGCACCTGATCTCTCTCCGGTCGTGTCGGATTGCCGTCCCATTGGACTATGAATGAGAGTGAGGGAAGAGAGAGTGCACCTGTGTCTGCGCACACACTCGAGCACTATAAAATCTCCCGCGCCGAAGGTTGATCTCCGCTGAGATTGATCGCTATGGCCGAAATTAGATCTTTACTATCCTTCCTACTAATATTATAAATGTGAAATTTTGTGAAGATGTTTGGATGTTTGATACTCAATCACGCAAAAACTACTGAACGGATTTGGATGAAATTTGGTACACATATAGTTTATAACCAGGATTAACACAAGAAACCGCGAGGCGTTGCTAGTAATTTATATTTCTTTCTTTCTTCCCGCATTTTATGCAAATAAACGATTCTAATTGAGTTGAGCTGAGTTGTCAAAACCAGCCCTTTAATATTTGAATAAAGAAATGGTAGGTACATAGTTTTCTTTCTCAAAATTTCACTCCGTTACGGTCACTGATAATATATAGCTAGCGCAGTACTAAGTGGGGTTATCGATTATAGTTTACACATAAGTATGTTTATTCAGTTTTATCGCCGATAAACTCTGCAAACATTAGGTCCCGCTAACATACATAGCTTTTGAATAATACTTTTTAATGTTACACATAATCAGCCTATAATGTTCCCATGGCTGGGACACAGGCCTCCTCTCTGTGAGAAGAGCCACGCGGGCCCAATGCGGGTTGGAGGCTGTCACGTCTTCGGATTTTTGGTTCTAGGACATGCCAGTTTTTTCACGATGTTTTACTTTACCGTTTTGAGAGAAGTGGTGATGAAATTAAATACACAAAGTACGATTATAGTCCCTGTCACCGTTCGAACTCAAGCTCACGACCTACAGATTCAGATTTAGATTTAGCGATAAAAAAAAAACCGACAGGCAGTAGCTTATTTTAGTTGAGTCTCAAATTGGTGTTACCAACTGCATCAGACTGCTTGGAAAGTGAGCTTTTTTTGAATCTTAGTTGCAGTCGGGATTTATGACTTTGTAAATTTTTATTTTATTTTAATCGTTTACTGTGCTATACTTTTGGAATCGTCTCTTAAAGCCCTTTATTTTTATACCCAAGACAGGTAGTCATGGTAAAATTTTTTTAAAGACATTATTTAGGTACTTTTAGAACTGTATGAAAGGAGAAAAAACATGTCAGGCAGAGGTTCTAGACAAGTGGCATCAAAGCAATCGCCTTCAAAGCGTTTCGTATTCTCACAACGCCTTTCAACAGGATTGACATACTTAAGCTTTTCCGTAGCTTATATCCGTTTCATACATTTTTTACTTTTCCATCATCCCTATCGCTTGGCCAAGTAAATAAATCGGTTAGGTTAACAAAGGTAAAAAAATAAAACTTCAATTAAATACCTCGAAGCGAGTTGCTCTTTACGGTAACGAATGCAATCAAAATGTCTTGGCATATTTCATGAAGGGATGGGATTTGTAGATGAGATGGTAGACAAATTTATAAGACAACTTTCTCTGAAGACAATGAAATGAAGATACTAGAAACTGTCAACAAGTTTGTAGAATACAACACAAATTGGATCGCAGTCCCGAACGACAGGCAGTCCTAAGAATTTTTCCTTTTTAATTGAGTGTCTAACAACTTTAGCTTTCCAAAACAATAAACGGTTTGTCTTCAAAGAATTAAATTTTCTTAGAATAGTAAATAAGCTGCAAAAGGCGTAGGATTCGAAAGAATTTTGCTATTGAAGTGAACCCACTCCTATTGCAAACATTTTTTAAAGGTCAACATCTAGAAATACCGGTAATTACAACCCAGATTGCTAGCTACTAACATAGACAATATTTTTCCAGTCAAATCTGTTTTTTTGAATTCCATTGGCTAAAAAAGCGGTGAATAGAGTAGAAATTTATTTAGCAAATACGTTTAAATACACAATAGGTGTTATGATTCGTCCATTAAAGATCAGCTATATTTCACTATTCGGCCAGCAACATTTATGTTATTAACATTCATTTATGTCACAGATAATAAAATCCTCTAGTACTTATCACTGAACCGTCACACAATAGCAGCTGTCCAAATGCAGAGCGTTCTTTGATACCTTTTTTTTTTTTCCTTAGTCCTTTATGTTCCGGGGCAGCGGTAACCCTTTCGGACAATCCCGCTGCCCCTTTGATACCTTACTAGTGAAAATACTGGTGAAAATTACAGATTTTCAAGACGGCTGTTATACTTAGTATGACAAAACCGCTTCTAAAGTTTTAGCGTGACTCACGACTACGACGAATGAAAATATAGCATGACGATGAAACTTTAAAAAAACCAGCACGAGTGAAGATACATGCGCATGCTACACTTTGGAATGGGCAACTAGCTTCAACTTTCTGACTGACTGATCCCTTGACAATTTAATGGTTCCTGTAATTGGTTTATTTGAAATAAATGCTAGAGTTTTGATTTTTGCTCAGTACTTAGGTACTTCTTTGTATGAGCACTTTTGCCTTCTAATGGGAAATAATTTCATTTTTCGACGTATTCCACATTGGGCATCCGCTTAAATGGCACCTGAGTGAATGCACCTGACACACAGCGGCACATTCACTCAGGTGCCATTTACTCGTAAGCGGGTGCCCAATGTGGAATACTTCCATTTTTAATTTTTTTTTGCTGATTTGTGTTAGGACAACTATATTTTTTATTCGTGATACTTTTCATTTTTCAGCAACCGTCGTATCTCTATGTTATTTTGATCTCAAAATAATTATAACCATTTTGAATGGCAACAAAATCTATAGAATCACGAATAGAAAATATATATGTAGTTGTCCTAACTCAAATCAGCTGAAAAATTTGAAAAATTAGATAGGACTGTTAGTCATGCGAGCGACGATATACAGGTTGATATTTCCATAAGATAAAGACCATAGAAATGTAAAAAAATGATCTATGATAAAGACGGGACCCTGAACGATAGACTACACATTCACAATAGTTTCTCAAGCCTTTTTTCCGACATCGTATCTTTCCCAGGACTCCAATAAATTATGAAAACAACGTAATTCAATACCGAACACTTGAGTTTCAAGTTTTTATAACGTTTTATATAAGAACAATGCAATTAATTTGTATTCTGAGCTGATAACTGATATTGACATAAATTGTTAGCAGTAGTGGCAGCACAGCAGCCAACTCGCAATGAACTGCGTCTTTGTTTTAAAACTACTAAGTGTCTATTGTTACTTTTGGAGCTGGTGAACATTTGCAGTTTCATTTTAGTTTCAATCAATCAATCCCTATAGTATCAGATGGAATTACAGCTCACTTCATCTAACTTCTCACGGTGAGATTCTAACAGAATCGACCGGCTGGTTGAGAACCTATGATCGACGCCAATAATAAAATTATCTCCTATACCCCGACATCGTCTATTAATGGTCTGCAAATTAGGACCGGGATCTATCAATGGTGTCCAAAGAAACCAAGAACGATCAATAACGTGCTGGATCTCCAAGGGAACAATTTTACTGCCTATCTTTCCGATATGAAATCAGTTGATACGAGTTATAAAAGCTTTTGGCAGACAGACTGGCGATCTCAATATATGTATGTAAAAGTTATATGTATTCTTTATGTCTCCAATTGATGTTATTTCAAGTTACAAAAATATCAACTTTATTTTAATGGCGATTAAGTTGATTTCAGAGTGACTAGCACTATTGAAAAAGTTATAATTATAAAAATGTTTGAAGCTGTAGCGTAAACTTAATTTTATTGTGTAAGAATGAAAGTTATTTTTCCATAAACTCATATTTGTTTACATTTTTTGGCAATTAAATCGCGAATGCATTTGTATTTGTCAGGCCAAAATGTACAAAAAGATTTTATTTCTAAAATTAGCGAGGACATCATCGGTTGTTTCATATATAAATAATGTTTTTATTATCATTATGATGTTAAAGACCTTTGCTAAATTCTAACAACTATAATTAAATCAATATGGTTTAAAAATATTTTACAAATAAGTACAAATTAAAATTGTGTTTTAAATTGTTCAAGACTAGCGTCCGCCCCTGTTTCGCACGCTTTTTAGGACTTGACTACATCGAGTCTCTATCATTAAATACATGATTCTAAATTTGCCGAGCGATGGATTAGCAGTATACTTCAAAATGATTCAGATTGAAATTAATACTGTGCTTTGCAATAAGGGTGCAGAACTGACATCGTTAGTAGTCCAGTTCAGACACTTCCATGAATAGTTTATAATCGACCGTAATTAAAATGATAACTAGAACCATTTATTTTTTCTAACGAGAAGTAGGTACATTATTGTACTATTAACATTTGTAACATTCCGTAGAAGATGCGAGATTGAGACACGCATTTAATATTTACGAGTATTAAAGAGACGCGAGATTCTAAATATTTAACGTTAGGGGATGTTATGCAAATAGCTTTTGGTTGTATACTTACGTAATTTCTACGAGAGTAAGTAGGTAACACACATGAGTATGTAAATCCTATGGCGGATTTTAATAGAAGTTTCAAGGATTATAACCAAAACAATATTAATTAATTCCCCGACGATAACAATTTTGTTTTCATGGTCAACGGTGAACCATACAAATACAAAGTTTGTTATTGTTGTTAATTAACTGAACTGACAAAGTCGTAATATTGTTTTGTTTACATAGTTGGAAAACTGTAAGCAGTTCAACTATAAACCGTATTTATGTATTTTAGCCGCGGGTTAACTCTGAGGCGAACTTTAATGCCCATAAAATGGATGTTTTTTATTAGGAAAATATGTAAAGTTTTTTTAAGAGAGCGGGACATTTCCATCCCGTTTAACCTCTATAAATTATGGTAAACTCGATTACCATAGATGTTAATAAAAGTTAGGTAAAAGGGCAGAGTCTGAACTTAACGCTCTCTCATCTGAAGGTGACGGCAGAACTTAT
This sequence comes from Gortyna flavago, assembly GCA_963669345.1. Classification (NCBI taxonomy): domain Eukaryota; kingdom Metazoa; phylum Arthropoda; class Insecta; order Lepidoptera; family Noctuidae; genus Gortyna; species Gortyna flavago. Next base: position 3,009,238 of record OY770139.1, read on the forward strand.
GGGTTATTTTATTATCTGCTGCATTACGCTATCGGATTTAGTTTATGAACCCCAATTGCAATAGAATATAACAGGTCCAAATAATAATATCATTAAAAACCTGAACACAAAATCTCAACAACACAAGCTAAAAAAAGCAAACTAGAATTAATAACTTACCCTAAATCGATACTTTCCAATCGGCGGCCGCGCATATGGCACACCTTGGAAGCTGGCGAAGGACCGTCCCTTCGTGGACACCTTCCATGCACCCTGAAGAAGCCCATGAGCCACTCTTATGGTAGGGTTCGGGGCCTGAGCGGCTACCAAGCCGGCGATGGACAAAAACAAGAATAACCTCAACGACATTTTTAAAAATAGAACCAAGATGGCGCCGCTGTCATGCGTGCGTCGGCGCAGCTGGCTGGCGCGGGACTGGAGTGGAGACACGAGTCATTATACTGTTTATCTGTTTATGAAACAAATTCATACCTATGATCGGTCGCTTAATGTAAGTGCACAGATACTTAATGTATGTTTACATGTCATTAAAGGGCGTCCACAGCTATGATTGCATTTGACCTATTAGCGTTATGCTGATTGCTGTATTCAGTTCGACAGTACGTAACAAACTATATTGCTAGAATTCCAACGCATGTTGGCCTTTTGTTTGTCAAATTGAATGTTCTAAGTTTAAAATGAGATCAATCAATCTGACTATAACCTTTTCCCAACTATGTTGAGGTCGGTTTCCAGTCAACCGGATGCAGCTGAATACCAGTATTTTACATGGAGCGACTGCCTATCTGACCTCCATAACCCAGTTACTGGATATCACGATACCCCTTGGTAAGACTGGTTGTCAGACTTTCGGGCTTCTGACGACCCGTAACGAATGTCAAAGCTCCGATCGACCCGTGCGGCTGTTATAATTTAGCCACGAGCTCCTCCAAGTTTAAAATGAGAAAATGTTTCATCTCCTTTCATTTGCCGAAAATAAACATTATTCCTTTCTTCTTTCTCCTATCGGACTTTTAATTAGCTGCAGTAAAATGACAGCTTATGTGTTACTTAAATGACTGAAACTGGCGTCTTTTTGTTTTTTCGTGGCCATCAACCACATCTTGTTTTTCAAGTACATACCTACAGAATTAGTGTAACAAACGAAACATATTTGACATGCATATCTCTAAACGCAGTCCGAAATGAGTTATTAAGAAGTGTCATTTTACTGCAGATAATTAAAAGTCGGAGTATAGTACAATCGGTTTTTCAACATTATTTATGCAGTGTGACCCAACGGCTAAATTAGGGGTAAATTTAGATCTATCTTATTTTCTATCGAATCTTATTTATGTTGGGATAGCAAATTTTTATTTAGCCACGAGGTTTACCATGTTTAAAATGACAAAATGTTTCATCTCCTAGTGAAACCCCTTTTGCAACATTATTTATGCAGTGTGACAAAAGAAAGAAAGAAAGAAAAAGTATGTAGGAACTCGAATGTGTATGTGTGTGTTCTTGTTGACCGTTGGATAGTTTAGTTAGATTTTCTATTTTAATTTCTATCGAATCTTACCGTTACCTATTTTTGTTACAAACTTTATCAATTCAGATTGTAACGTTAATATTTTGAATACTTTTGTTAAAACCCTACCCTACTTATGTGAAACCTTGCTATTAGGATTTGGTAGGTTAATCCGTGAAAGTTATAAATAATATCCTCTATAATAGTTAGTTATATCTAATGTCCTCTAATGTAACATAAGTTATTTATACTTTTATATTCTACTAGCTTCTGCCCGCGGCTTCGCCCGCGTTGATATCGGAAATTATCCACGGGACAGTACCGGTGAAGTAGCCCATGTCCTTCCCTAGGATGCTATCTATCTCCTTGCCAAAGATACTAAGCATGCTGTTGACGCTGATCTTGGGACTATTCCGGTGACTCCGCTGCCCTTTGAGACACCACTACACTCAGCATGCTGTTGACGCCGATCTTGGAACTATTCCGGTGACTCCGCTGCCCTTTGAGACATCAGATACTCAGCATGCTATTGATGCCGATCTTGGGACTGTTCCGGTGTTTATGCAGCCTGTTGAGACACCAGATACTCAGCATGCCGTTGACGTCTAGGTTGACACTGTTCTGAAGTTTCAGCAGCTCGTTGAAATGCCAGATACTCAGCATGTTGTTGACGACGATCTTGGAACTGTTCTGTTGTCTGTCTCAGTAGCTCTGTGTGCGCCTGACGCACCGCCTGCTCAAACCTTCGCAGCTCAGTTTGTTGAGACGTCTCGTTAAGTCTAGCTTTTTTTATAGCTCGAGCTTTATGAAATATTAGACTTACGCTTTCGAGTCATTATTGTAAGTACTATTTAAAAAATCACAAAATCCGTAGTAATTTTTAAACTAACTAAAACAATTCCAATAGCTAATTATGAGGAAAACTAATCTATATTCTTCCTACTTACAATACAACCTAAACCTATACGTTAATCTTAAACTAACAAAAAAAAAAACAATTGTAATAATCTAAGTAATGAAATGTGATTTGATTTGATTTGATATTTCTTTTTAAAATATCATCTGCATAGCCTTTTCCCAATATGTTGGGGTCGGCTTACACTTAACGTGCTTTCCGAGGCACGGAGGGGTCTCGGTATGTAAAGATGGTCATCCATCCACAGACCAACCGCGGCAAGCGTAGCTTAACCTGACCGATCGACCTGTGCGGCTTTTATTATTTAGCTACGGGCCCCTCGGGCTCTTCTTAAAATATACTACCTAAAAATTATAATTAGGCCTACTCATTCATTTCATTTTGGCAGTTCAACAACATTCATTGCGTTATTTATTTACGTTGTTGAGCAGACAAATTTTTCGAACATTTACAGGTAAAGCGATGGATTAGCGATATCCTTCAAAATGATTCAGATTGAGCGTATTATATAAGTGCTCTGTGCCTCACGCGTCTGCCCGCCCGCGCCCGCGTTCGGTACTTCGGGTCCCCCCCCCCCCCCCCCCCTTCCACGCTCTGTGCGCCGCCGCGCCGCCTATTCCTATGGCGCTCTACCTCAGGTCAATCTTATCGTGATAACTTTTAAAGAATTTGTGCAAATTGTTTGGTGTAAAAGACAAAGTTTATCTACATTAAATACCGAAAGCGATAAATGTATTAATTTTCATAAGAATTAACTAAGTACTCTAAAACGTGCATTGTAAAAAAAGTATCCGATTTAAATGTATTTATGGATCACTATTTTGGATATAATGGCTTCCACATAAAAGGTAGATAGGTATATGCTGTCGCGGACTTTTATTTAGAACTATTTAAGACAAACAGTCCCACGATACATTATCTTCGTGTAGCTGTAACGGTTTAGGCAGCGCACGCCAAGATAGCTCTCAGAGGGCAGGAATTTTTCCGACTTACTTGATACTTATCGTATGGGCAAGAAAAAAAATACTCAAAATCTTTATAAATTGTAGCCTATGTGTTATTCTGATGTATAAGCTATATTACTGTGAAGTTTCATCGAAATCCGTTCAGCAGTTTTTGCGTGAAAGAGTAACAAACATCCATCCATTCTGCCTCACAAACTTTCGCATTTATAATATTAGTAGGAAGTAGGATAAGTAGGTAGATATTTCACTAGCCTTTTCCATAATTTCTTTAACTCTATAATATATATTTTTAATAAAAAAAAGGAGATACTTGAAGCATTGTTCGCTTCGCTGCAAACTGAAGACGTCGCTAGGGATGACCAACTGTCCGGTTTTTGAAGAGACTGTCCAAGAGTCGTTAGTGCCCACTTTAACAAAGAATAACAGTATCTATCCAGTGCCTTTTGATCCTTAACTTTAGTTGGCTGCTCGCGTCCAATTAAATTATGTGATTTATTTTCAGTGGGCTATTTTCATTCTAAGTCTTAATTGCTCTCGTGTTCGCACACACAAATATTTCAATCGAAGTAACTATGTATCTTAATTGTAGTTTATAGAATTTGTTTTTATTATTTTAAAATTACTTCTTTTTTTACAAGTTCACCATGTAGGTACCTACGGTCGCCAAAGGAGCTATGTAACCGGGTCGTCGGATATAGTTGAAGTTTAGTAAGAAATCGATTGATGTTTTCGAATGTTCAATGTGATAAATGAACTGTTTGTTTTCTATTAATTAAATGAAATTTTATACTTCAACTATATCCGATGACCCTGGTTACTTATCTCCTTTGGTGACTGTACTCGTAGCACGTTCGATAAGATTTGTACCATAAGAACAAATCTCTTATGGAAAAGTAGGTACTCATGGTACAAATCTAACTTAGAAAGATGTATTCATGATTCTAATGATTATTATTGTTCTGTAAATACGTACCTGTTATAATCGCGAATCAAATTTTGATCAAGATACAACCTGAAACTGACCTAAAAATTGCAAAAAATTAAAGAAAATTTTATTTCACGTTCTACCATTGCATCAGTCACCTAGTTTGGAAAGCGCAGCCGCGCTGGTGTTTGTGATAGAATGATTTTTTCATGAGTGGAGACACCAACGATAAGATACCTATTTCTAGAGTGTTAATTTTTACTTGAAAAATTGTTTTTGTGAATACGTGTTTTTTCTGAAATTTTATTATTATTTCAAGATTAAATTTTGTAACAAAAAAACTGCTGTCCAATCTTGTGTTCACTGTGGATTGGACAAATAGCTGACAAGCAACTGAGAATGTAACACGATTGTTGACAATAGGTTAAATTAAATTGACATCAATAACCGAAGGACAAAAATGTGATTTCCTCAAAATTATTCTTTAAGCTAGCCAGCTAGCTTTTGCTGAAATGAAAATGAAATGAAATTCCTTGCTCTCCCGACCTACCCCGTCGCATCGCATCGCCTGCCCACGCTATTACTTTGTTTTCGTTTAGCGTTCTTTCTGACTTTATTTCTTCTTGCTCGGATCCTTGAGTTCCTCCTTCAAATCTGACAGGTAGTTCCAAAGTAAGCACGTTCCAACAAACAAACTGTTCATGATTGATAACTGGGTACCTAGCAAGTGGAGAAAGATCGTAAAATTCTCAGCTTTCGTCACTATGCAAGTTATTATATCCCATATAGATATAATGTAGCACAGTAACCTAGGGTATTTGTAAAATGTATGCAAATTCTAATGGAAATCGGCTGAACGTCTAAACAGCAGAGCCGTGAAAGTGGAATAAGTACCTACGTAAGTATGTAAAGTACTTATGGGTGTCATTCTCAAGGTTACCTCACAAATGTCGGTCAACCATCAGAATTAATTTTGAAGGTTTGATGACAAACTGAGCGGGGTATTACATACTAGGATCTCTCATATCTCTTGTCCCTTATGAAATATAGTAGGTACACGTAATCATCGTACGTGAATGACCAGAATAAATACTGTAGCAGGTAGAGTTTGTCGTTCTGTAGATTCTACCTACCCCCATGGAAATAAGGCGTGAGAGTGTATGTACCAGACCACTCAGAAAGTATTCCGAAGAAAGTTTTTTATGTATGAGAGACTGGCCAGTTATAATCTATTTTGAAAATATTATTATTTGTAAGTAAAAATAGCTAGGTTCCAATTTCAAAACTTCTCTCCACATTGTTTGCGAGCTAATTTAATAAAAATATTTACGTAACATTTTTTTTCATTTTTGCAAAACTTTCTGAGTGTCCCCACGTACTTGTGGCAGAGACCTTGACACGTAACCTGTTACAATAAAAAATTGCTGTTCCATACATCTTGACCGCGTAGGTATTGCATTTTTCTATGAAACAGCTGTTTTTTTTTTGATAACCGTCAATTTCTACGCTAGGGGGTCTAGACTAGAATCATCTGCTGAATTCATGGTTACAGTTTTCGTACCGAAGTTCACAATGTCTTTAGTACATTGTTATATCATGTATCTTTGACTCTAGAATAGATCTATGTAGGAATCTATTTAATATTTTTTTTTTTTGGGATGCATGAGGAAGCCTCATCGTGTAGCGCAGTTTGTTCCGCCAGTTACTCAACTGAACCGAGCGCTCGGCGCATCCTAGACAGTCCCACCCAACACCTTATTTGACTGGTCAATTCTTCCTTTACGGTGGTAGGGCTAACGCCCGCCTGGTTTGCGACCACCCTCCCACCGGAGTCCTGCGTCAAGCAGCCTGCTGTGTTTCATCGATTCGTGGGAGTTCCAGTGCCTTAGGCATCATCTGGGCACGCTCGTTCCATCATAAACATCATCCATCGCTTTCCATCAGGCATGCTCGAGGTTAAGGGCCCATTCAGCAATAAAAAAAAAATAATGTTTAATATTATTGAAAACTGTAAAGGTGGTGACCCTACTCATTTATTTACGAGAAAAAAAAAAAAAACGGTGTCGTCTGTGTAATACTCGTACAATAGATATTATTCATTTTGTTTTACAAGTTAGATGGCTCCATTTTACAGTCGGTAGCTTGGTTACTAGGGTTGGACACTGTAATTCAGTTACGAGATGTAAATTAGGCAGTTTACATGTAGAACAGCGTTTTCAAAATAATACAAGATTACCATGACTTTGTATTGATATAACCCGTTCTTGATTACTTACTAGTTTATTTATTTATAAGTATAAAAAGTATGTATTAGGTAAGTTGAAACTGTGTGTAGGTAGGTACTCACTTGTCCCTAAAGGTTAATTAGAAAGACAGCGTCAGACAGCATCTGTCTGGCATTAATGCTGAAATGAGCCTTTTTGGCGCAGCCGTGAGACACACACTATTGTTGTTTGAAACATCCATACTTAATAATTATTATATTCGAAAGTAACTCTGTCTGTCTGTCTGTCTGTATGTTACCTTTTCACGCCTAAACCACTGAACGGATTTCGATAAAATTTGGCAGAGAGATAGATTGCATCCCGGGGAAGGACATAGGATAGTTTTTATCGACATACCTCGCGGGCGAAGCCGCGGGCGGAAGCTAGTTATCTATAATAATACCAGCTTAATATTGTCCCAATGAAAAATCTTTTTGTAATTAGTGTTTCAGGCTGTGCTTTTAATCTGTCCTGCCGGATAATCTGTCACTTTTCGACCTTTATACACACACCTACATATGTTTAGATGAAATAGTATATTAGCAGCTGGACGCGGCCCCTTTAGGGTAATCCTTGAGGCGCCCTTCACGAGGCTTTCTAATTAGAAAACGTAATGGCTGATCTTTTCCGAGAAATCAACATCAAACGCTGAAGTTTTGAGTAGGCACCTAATTAATGTTTGTTTTTATGTTACTTTTGGAAATAATTGAATTAACCTTATTATGTTTGGTCTGTGCCAAAAGTCATCATCATCTGCCTATTCTTTTCTTGGGGTCGGCTTCCAGTCAAACCGGATGTAGCTGAATTTACTAGGTAAGACTGGTTGTCAGACTTTCGGGCTTCTGACGACCCGTAACGACTGTCTATCAAAAGATAGCCCGGACGTGCTTTCCGAGGCACGGAGGAGTCTCGGTATGTTAAGATGGTCGGTGAGTGGTAGATGGTGGTGGTGATGGTGGTGGTGGTGATGGTGGATGGTGGATAGTGGTGGTGATGGTGGATGGTGGTGGTGGTCGCATTGGATGTTGTTGGTGGTGGTAGTGATGGTGGTGGATGGTGGATGGTGGTGCTGGTGGTGGTGCATGGTTGATGGGGGTAGTGGTGTTGGTGGATGGTGGCGGTGATGTTGATGGTAGTGGATGGTGGTGGTGGTGATGGTGGTAGATGGTCTGTTTCAAAAGTATCCGATGGAAATGTAAACAATCGGATTTAAAAAAAAACCTGTCGATGCCAATTTGTAGTGTCACTTACAAATTGAGAGATTTGATTTGATTATTTGAATACAAAAACCCGAAATTCTAATTTTAAACCAAAATGTCCATCGTCCTTTCACCCCGACGAAGTCCCGGGCTGAAAGCTAGCCATACACAATAAATAAGTTTGTTCTTGGGATTAGCAGCGCCTGCACTTGACCCCGATACTTCTAATGACATCTTGGCAGTCTACTGTAAAGAAAATTTAATTTTAAAGTGCCTTCAGTACCGACGTTCTTTGATGATGTCTTTGTACCACCAAGTCACGTGCAGAATGGCACAAGTTAAGGCCAACCCATTTAATCATGTCACAACCATGTTACATTATCGTAAGTTGCCTGTCCATTACCGTTAGGCAAGGGGACGTATGCTGATGAGGTTCATCTAAAACGTCAACGGATAAGTAACAGAGAGAAATTAGTTGTTGTATTTGAGTAAGTTTGTGGAGGGTCCTTCAAGAAATACAGAAACCGTTTGAATTCCTGGAATTAATTGCTGCGAATTGTTCCACGCCAGTAAATTCCAATTTAATAATAAAATGCTGACGAAATATTGTAAGTTTATCGAAGTCCCTAAAGGGTTTTCGTCAGAGATTAATAAGATTTAAATTTTCAGTGTAAGAATAACTGACAAGTAAGCGTTTAAATATGACTAGCTGGGCCCGCGACTTCGTTCGGAAAACAAATTGGATTTCATGTTTATGTTTGCGCGGAAGCCTAATTGTTTTTTCTAAAATAAAAGTAGGCTAATTTTATTTTAGTTATACCTTACAATGTCAAAATTTGTCCAGACGTTTCGGAGATTAGCCGGCACAAACAAACAGACAAAAATTTTAAAATGGTTTTTTTGTTATAAGTACCGTAAGTATATATATTCATATTATTATGCATTTAGTAAAAAGCTGTTATTTTGACATTACAAACAGGCACTTCAATTTTGTATAGATAACGCGGTAAGTCAACCCTGCTTGTGAGGTTGACTTCTCGCCAAGTTGTTGCGTTTTAGGTTAACACCAATTTTTTTTTAACAAATCACAGTTAGAATCCTGTTAATTTTTATTTTGGAACGCACAGACATCTTTGGTTTCATACAAGAGCGGGCGCCGTCACAAACAGTCTGCCGGAGAAAACCGGTGCAATGACAATGACACTGAAAACTTATTTATGAAAGTAGATTGGTGTGTTTTCCTAAAGAGCGTTTTTAGACACTGTAAAGTCAAACCCCGCTGCCAACATTTTCATGACAACCTCACTGCGGATGTTATGTGCCGGCCACCGCTTTTCTAGAAATCCGTAGCATAAGGCAAGCTAGATATCTAGTGTGTGTAATAAGTGATATCTATTAGTAACACAGGATATATTATTATGGCAGCGTTGCCGCGTTGCTCAATAGAATCTATAATAATTATTAAGAGATGAGAATGGATTCATGTTGAATCTATATAACGAGAAAAACTGAATTTTGCGTAAGTGTGAAGTATTTATGCTCGTATCGTCTGTATATTCTCGGAACACAGAACTTACCGCTATATCGTTCAACGAGTTATAACTTGTTAGACAGTTCAGAACAAAATCTTTTATTAGGTATGTTAGATCAGTAATTTATCAGAAGTTATTGAACCACTTTCTGCTAGTGAAGACGTTTAAGTAAGTATACCCTCTGCTAACGATGTCAACGCGACTTTATTTCTATAATACACGTCTGCGCAACGCGACGGCGCTAGCGCAGCGTCGCGCGTCGCCGCGGTGGCGACGCAACTTTATTTCGATACAGTCATGGCTCCGAGATGACGTTAGCATAAAGTCAACGCGGTGTCCACGCGATGGCAAAAAACACTAGAATAAGTCGCCCCTGCATGTGTCTTGTGGATAGTTAAATTACTTTTTTGTCAAATATTTCAGCTCATAAACGTCCACAATCATAGTTTCCCTATTGACTGAAATAAGATAAGTTTGCAACGTATGGATCCAAATTCATATGGATTTGTTATTGCAGTATAATTTTAAAAGGATAAGGAAGCTATGCTAATATTTTCTTCTGTTAATCATTTCAATCTGGTAATCATTTTTACGGCACACTGACCAAAGGGTTGAGTTATCAGTTAGGTACATACATCTAGAACCACTTTAAACTTCCGTATAATTAGTTTTTGTATATAAAATATTCATTGTCCAAGTAATCCATACTATTATTATAAATTCAAAAGTAACTCTGTCTGTCTGTCTGTATGTTACCTTTTCACGCCTAAACCACTGAACGGATTTCGATAAAAATTGGCAGAGAGACAGATTGCATCCCGGGGAAGGACATAGATTATTATTTTTTATCGACATACCTCGCGGGCAAATTTGCGGACGGAAGCTAGTACAGTATAAAGCAGGTTCACTGGTTAACAGGAAGTTAAGACGACATGAGTACCTAGCTCAAAATGTTACCTACAGCTAGGTTACATACAATATAGTATTAACTAGTAAGCCCCAAACTAGACAGTTACTCTGACGACCCCCAATTTACCTATCAAATTGCCCTTTCTGGTAAAATTAATATTGTTATTTCATTAGCAAACTAGATAGGTAGGTATTATGACTTACAACCGACTGTAAAATTAACATTAACTTAATTGCCTGGTCTAACGTTATGCATATCAAAACGCGAGCTCCAAATTGTTATATTAATTTATAGTTTCAATTTTAATTAGTTGGCTGTTTTGCTTCTAGTTTCATAGTAGTTAATAGTTTTAAAGAGGAATATGCAGGGTGGCAGGGATGTGAAAGCGCAAAAAAGGGGCCCATATACCCCTTTTTTGCGCTTTGAAATGACACTTTTCTATGAAACAATTTTTTTTAATCCACCATGTAGAGGTTTTTCAAAACATTCAGGTTCAGTAAGTCACTGTATCTGGATGTTTTGAAAAACATCTGCTCTCTCTGTTTTGAGATTACACAGAAATGTTGTTGAGATGTTAAAGCGCGACACAATTTTCGCTCGACAAACTAAAGCGCTAACATTGACAAACATTGCAGCGGAGGGCGCTGCTGGGTGTAGCGTGTTGTGTAGTAGCTTTACAAGCCTTTAAGAGCGTTTACGCCGTACGGCATTTCATACAAACTTTCAAGCCCTTGTTTTTCGAAATAAATGAAGGGATTTTAATGATACAAAGGTCTAAAAAGTTAGCAGAGAACATTTTCGAAAAATTGTGTTACAGCCAAATTAGACCGATTTTAAAGTTACCATAGAAACAGAGATTTCCAGTTATCTTTTTTTAAATAAGACATTTCGAAAATGTTCTCTGATAACTTTTTAGACCTTTGTATCCTGCTTATGCGAATGAAGTTTCATTAAAATCGGTTCATTCATTTCGTAAAACAACGGCTTGAAAGTTTGTATGAAAAGCTGTACGGCGTAAAAGCTCTTAACGACATCGGAGGATAGACTAGTTGAGTAAATCTTTATACTAATAATAAAGGTGAAAAGTTTGTTTGTTTGTTTGTTCGAACGCGCTAATCTCTAGAATTACCAGTTGGATTGGAATATAATACTTTTGCATTCGATAGCCCAATTCTCGGGAAGGCTTTAGACCCGTAGGAGCCTAGTAAAAATAAAGAAAGTCAGAAATAACGCTAAGCAAAAACGAAGTAATAACGATCCGGGAAACAAGAAATTTCACAAGTCGCGGGCAGAAGCTAGTCCTTCCATAAATAGGTATGGAAAGAAATATAATTATGTATCGTGTAGAAAAGTTTTTAATTAGGGAAAGTTTCACCCGTTAACAATGCCGGGAGAGTTTTGATTAGATGCCCTTGTTCCGCGAACAATATGGTAAGTAGGTAGGTATAGATGATTCATTCCGTTCTGATCCCCTGTAACACCCCCTTCCCCCCCTTCTCGATCCCCTGCTAGTTCTTCTTCTGTTTTAATCTCTTTGTTATCCAACTTTCTCATCAAGCTACTACAAATTGTCTAATTTCTTTGATAGATTTTCAACTATATCGCTAAAACATAAGGTTCAAAGTTGATTGGGAAAATTTTACAGTTTTGGGTAGCTTGATCTGCTGGCGTTTGTACTTAGCCACCCCCTATGGCCACCCTATTATGTAAACAGCCTCATTCATATTAGAAATAGTTTATTCAGAACCAGTTAACTTGTGCTAACATAACATAATATCATCCAGAATAACAGCGATTTTAGCAGCGGATTCAACATTATTGTAGACCGTTTAGTTAGATCTTTGTAATAATACTGGGGCTTTGTAATAATCTAGTCAAGCGTCACGAAACGCAGCTGTCCTGAAAGAGATCTAGCGAAGCGTAAGTTTGTTCAATCTTACAAAATAGGGAGTTACATTGATAAATTCAAAATGATTTTTACGACGTATTTGTGGAATTAATTCGTCGTGACAACGACGACCACGACGGTATGGAGACGGTATATGCGTTTGGGGTGAAAGGATGTGTGTTTGTGCAAATCAATGTTGCCATTTATCTCCATAACTACTGGTCCGATTTTGATGCGGTTTGGATTTGATTGGTGCATGTTCCTAGATAGGTGTTACGGTGATAACTCACCAGGGGGCGCTGCAGTAAACATTTGTTTGTGCAAAGCCAAAACTACTAGTCTGATTTAGATGCGGTTTTCATCATCAATAATGAGTTTGTGGTTGATTAGTGAGGATTCTTAATTATTATCTTCTCTTCTCTTTAACGACTATTCTAAAGTTGCGGCTCAATTTTTGCGGCTTAATGATTCTATCTAATATCCTGCCACAGTTAGAACCATGGTTGGAATTTAATTTTAAACCTAATCGCAACCTAGCTTTACATGCTGCAGGCCAATTTATTTTGGTCAGCCCACTACACTACACGTTGAACATACAGTATCTTTTTATATCACCTATAATTGTAAAATATGTAACAAAATTGAAGATGTGCAATATTTGTTGATGGAGTGTGACCTCTCGCACGTCTGGCCCCCGCCTGTCGAAACGCCCCGTGTCAGCGTATTTGAATGGACGCCGTCAAGTCATTTAAGACAAAGACAATAGAACAATGACACTGTTATGTACACTTGGTGTACCGTTGACGTATCGAGCACTTTCTCTTAAGTACACTTTGTGTACACTTGACGCTTGAGGGGTGACACTTGCGCTTTGAGCAAGAATGATAGACAATCATTGATTGGAGAATTTAAATTGAACATTTTTGACGTTGGGCCAATTCAAAACATTTTAGCTGATTACAAAGAGGTGGTGTAGCCTGGTGAAGATGCCTGGTCAATGAGTATATGTATTTCTGTTACATAGTATGTAGTTACCTCAAATAAAGTTAGGTTGTTAGTAAGGTACAATGGGGTTGGCATATCCGTACGGATAAAAACCCCTTTTTGTAAAAAAAAAAAGCCTTTTACTCTGACAATATTCGACTACGTGTGAGCACTATGTACCTAAACTATAAAGCTGCTATTTACTGGGTACGTCTATTGACGTGAATGTGGGCTGGCGGCTGAGAGTAGGTATGTCATGCTCACTCAAATGTCTCGCTGGTGGTGGCGTGTGGGTTGGATTATTAAGTTTCCTTAAAAATGTTTGAGCTGAATGGTGCTGATCCATAAGTCATGTTCGTGAACGGGCGCCGTCAGTAGGGACTGGTAATCTACTCCGCCACGGCTTATTTTAATTTATGAATTGTTTTTTATTTTTTTAGTACGGACGCTTTTAACGTGCACGTCTTTCTACATAGTTCTCACATGTATAATTTCAACATGATGTACCTAATCAATATTTTGTAACAATTTTATTTTTTATAAAATAAAATCCGTGGAGTTTCTTGCCCGTTGTTCTCCATAGGTACCTACTACGCTTAGGAATGGGCAACTAGCTTCATCTTTCTGACTGACCGACCCCTTGCCTGTAATTGGTTTATTTGAAATAAATGCTTTGAGTTTGAGTTTGATTGATACCAATATTGTAAATCAACAGCTGACCTCAAAACCAGAACTTTAACTTATCAATCGCCTAAGCTGTGCTATTATTTATTTATTTCAGGTGACGCAGGCCCATACATAAAAAACGGCAGATAGCAATTCGGCACGCGCACCACGAACATTGAAGTTGACGTTGCGGTGTGACTCCAGTAACTGCACCCTCTTCGTGGCTATACTAAGCCTTCCTATATATTACCTAACTTTGCTATGGAATTACACCTCTCCCAAATGCGTCACACATTCTTGCTTCTTGAGTCGTCATCGCGACATTGGTTTAGCTTTTTATCGGGAGCAAATATCTCCCAGATGTATATTCAACTAACAGTAAAAAGCCTCTGAAAAATTACACTTAACTCGACTCAGACGAAGAACAAGATTGTACCACCTCAGATTAGATTTGTATGTACAGCTAGGAACAGATTTATGACACGACACGCCACTCCACTCGCATGACGTGCGCTCATTGGACGAAATGTATTATACGTGGCCCGTGCTGCTGTTTATTCTCATCGAGAGACCTCGGAGCGAGCGGGGTGTAACAAATATGTTCCTGACTTACGTTTCCTAATGCCAATTTCGTACGGAGAAAACTTTCGTTTGTTTATAAATTCAGTTATAAATGACGCGAGTTTAAATGTAAGAACTGAACCTTTTAAAACGGCAGCCCGCATTGTCTACGAAATAAATGTTGCATTTCAAGTTCTGCAGTAGAATTTTACAACCTCCAATACGCTTTGAAACCTGATATTTATTATGTAATCTGAATAAAATATTTCAATTTCTCGTCTGTTACCATTGACTACAATATAATTAAGGCTAAGTTCAAACTGGACTGAATTGTATTAAATAAAACAATAACTTTTAATATCTTTTGACAAGAATTAATCGTTAACGAATATTTGAATCTGATCACGCATGCGCGTGACAATATTGTGATTTATGACCAATCAATGATTATTTAAATTTTGTATAATGTGCATCTCAAAATTTCGTGAAAATCCTTTTGATATGATTCCACGATTCCATGAATGACGCCATCAGACGGACGCTGTCTCTCCCGCATTTGTAACTATAATATGACAATGTTCTTAAGTAACTTTTTAGACCTTTGTATCCTGCTTATGCGTATTAAAATCGGTTCATTCATTTCGAAAAACAAGGGCTTGAAAGTTGTAGCGTGTTCGACGTTGCTCGTGCCCGAATTGCTTCTATTCCGCTTTCTATGTAGGAGAAGGCCCAATAATAATTATAGTTATAATTTATAAAGAGCTGTAATTGCCTCGTTGGTCTATTAGTCGCAAGCTACTTAACTGCTGACCAGGCCATGAGGTCTTGCGTTCGATTTCCAGGTCAGGCAAAATGTTCTTTGGTGTCTGTCTGGAATTTCTCTGTTGAGGCAGGATTATTCAATACTTACTGCATTCCACATGTAGGTATTCTTAGGTGGTAAACTTATAATTAGATGATAATGGACGGGTTGTCGGGCACAGCAGAATAAGTGATTTAGGAGAGAGGAAGCATTCATTACTTACCAAACTACTACATTATAATGATGATGTACTTAGGTATTTTCTGAGATGATGATGGTATTTTTAGAGGGATGT
Source organism: Gortyna flavago (assembly GCA_963669345.1). Lineage (NCBI taxonomy): Eukaryota > Metazoa > Arthropoda > Insecta > Lepidoptera > Noctuidae > Gortyna > Gortyna flavago. The sequence continues at coordinate 3,024,652 of OY770139.1, forward strand.
AATGCTGATGGCTGTAGGCTCGCCCCCTGTTACTTCGGACTTAAAATTATTTGGCGAATTGTGGGTTTACTATAGGTACAACTCGTCTGACCCATCGGGGAAATCAACAAACCCTTACCGGCTACTGAAAATCAAGCTAACTTTCTGGAAGCGTAAAATAAACATAAACACGGTTTATAATTTGTGGAGTAGTACAATAGTACTAATATTATTTTTATTTATAAATTCGGAAGTTTGCTTTTCATCTAGCTTCAACGGATGAGCGTGTCGCGTGAAATTGATTGTTTGTGTTTTAAGTAGAACTTTTCATATTTCGATGAATATTTCCGCAGTTATAAATTAAAATATTATTGGACATAACCTAATCATGATGTTTTTTTTTATTCCAACTATAAAAATACTTCTTGTATGTACTTACTATAAAAATAAAATAATTCTTGTACTCAGAACGCACAAAAACAAAATACAGAAATGAAGACTTTAAACTATGGTATACTGCTGGACATACCCAAGCACCTTCATTACGATTTCTGTCAGTGGGACAAACGCCCATGTTCCTTCCGTCTCTATTTTCGGCGGTTGACAGTTGAGTGGTTATCAAATATTTGAAATCACTTAAGTACATCTAATATATAAAATTCTCGTGTCACAGTTTTCGTTGTCATACTCCTCCGAAACGGCTTGACCGATTTTGATGAAATTTTTTGTGCTTATCCGGTATCTATGAGAATCGGCCAACATCTATTTTTCATACCCCTAAATCGAAACTTACGCGGGTGAAACCACGGGGCGCAGCTAGTACTTTTATAATAATTTGTAGGATAGTAAAAGGATGATTTGTCTAAAAGAGCAAGTCGTCGCATGTCGCTGCAATATTATAAAACAAAGTATATGACACTCTATAACAAATAACGTAGATACGTGTACAAATAGCGAACCACACATTTAATCGTGGGGGCATTAGATCGTTAAGAACTAGACACAGTTGTCCGGAATAACAGGGCCAGCTGTTAACTGGCAATATTGCCGGTTCAAAATTACCTACATGAAAACACGTAATGTCGCATACTATCGCACCGCAAAAACGCTGCGACAAATACAATTTTAAGTTCAAAGTCGCTGTGGGTAATTTGAATAGCAAATTGAAATTAATGTTGGCAGCTGGGTAAAAGAGAAGATAAGCTGGTGCCAACATAAACTCATTAGAGTTTTAACGTGCACCAAAAACATCGACTACATAATTTATAGAAATATAACCACTTCAGTAACGACACTAGATTTGTATTGCAGATAAAAAGGCTTCATGAAATACTAGGTAATATCTCAGTAATAGCCTCTCTCGGGGTCTGGATTTGTGTCCCGTTGACGGAAAAATGCTCGTTGAACCGTAACTTTTGAGATTGACTTTTACAAAATTAAAATTGCTATATTTTTTGCGGGCTCATCAGATAGGATCTTTTTTATAAAAATTTTTTTCGAGACTTGTCTGAAGGCCTATTCTCGTAATTTAAAACGTTCAAAATCTATTCGCAGTCTCATCTCGGCGACAAACAACTGAAATTAGAGGTATTTTTGACAGATTGAGACTGAGATCAGACTGTGAACGTTCTTAAAATTACGAGAATTGCCTCTGATCTAGTAATATATTAAAAAAATATAAGTACAAAATATTACTAGGTATGTACATCTCTGCCGAACCCTTCTATTCGTCACTAATCATCATCTACACCTGCGTAGCCTTTTCCCAACTATGTTGGGGTTGGCTTCCGGTCTAACCGGATACAGCTGAATACTAGTAATTTACACGGAGCGACTGCCTATCTGACCTCCACAACGCAGTTACTGGGTAATACGATACCCCTTGGTAAGACTGGTTGTCAGACTTTCGGGCTTCTATTCATCACTCGGTTCATTCATTTCGAAAAACAAGGGCTTGAAAGTTTGTATGAAACGCTCTCAAAGTCAGGTTAGTTACACCATTTATAACTCAAGAACGGCTGGACCGATTTTTATGATCTTTGCGTTGTTCGATTTATCTCCGCCCCAAATAGCAGAATATTAAAACATGGGAAAAATTCACGAAGAAAAAGAAATCATTTTCTCATACATTTTGTATGGAACGGCTTTTTTGATGATATTTTGAGAACGGATTGTCTGATTTCGATAGATGGCGGTACGAAGTTTGGCGGGTCAGCTAGTATTATTATAAAATTGATTAAAAACATGAAATAATATAATAGTAACGCACCCTGTACCGTCGTAAATGACTCCTACTTTACATGTGACGTCATCACGCTATCCCTTCTCACACAGCTTCATTACCCCGGGGAGGTAGGAAACAAGGCACAATCCGGAGCGAGTGAACGTTGGATGTTACCTCGTTTGCCCGGGTTCCCCGACGTGACCTGTTGCTACCCCAATCAATACCCGGACATAGTACGACACAACTTAAAAGCTCCATCGTGCCCATAGACTTGAAGCACAGTAAGTATGACCGTTTGTACAAACACGCCTCACGCTCACATTTACATCATAGTATGCCGACCGGCCGCCATTACGTAATACGACAGCGTCAATCACGCACACATAGATCGGTATGGTGCTTAACTTTCGATATGCGTGGCGCGGAGTCCATCTTTTTTTATGATCCTACCTATACTTGTTGCGTTTTAGCATGGCAATTGCGGTCAATGCACCTTCCCTAATATCTCTCCGGAGGAACCGAAACAATAAACTATGCACTTATGACTTTTCTTTATTTGAACATGTTGAAGAGGACTATAGATTTTAAATCAGGACTTTTATCAGTTTTGAAATTAATAAAAATGATAGAAAATGGAGGTAATTATTTTCACTCCAGTACCAAGTAATTAAACGTTCAGATTGGCTGACTGTAATGAATTGGATTTAAAAGGGTTTCTATCCAGATATTCTCCGTAGGAATCGACGCTTTGGCGCGTGCAACTTTTTTGTCTTTTCCTTTTTGGGAACTGAGCCGATGTCGACTATAAAACTGTTTCAACTTTCAAACGGACAATGACTCCTTGACAATTTGAAAGCGCATGATAAAGTGGTTTATGAAAATAAATATTTTGAGTTTGAGTTCTTGACTCTGATAATCCCTGCCTGAGTTTCTTCTTCGCTGTGTAAATTTTTTTATTATTTACTAGCTGCGCCCCACGGTTTTACCCGCGTAAGTGTCGATGCCGTGGGAATATCGGGATAAAAAATTGGGTGTCAACTACCTTCGTACAAAATTTATATCAAAATTGGTCCAGCCTTTTGAGTGTGAAGAAGTAACAAACATATAAACAAACACACACACTCACAAACTTTCCCCTTTACAATATTAGTGTGATTTTTAGCCTATGTTGTCCCACTGCAGGGCAAAGCCCTACCTTTCCTCCTTTCCACTCCTCTCTGTCTTGAGCTAGTGTGGACCAATCCTGTCTGTAGGCGTCAAGGTCGTCCCGCCGTCTTCTCCTGCCTGGGTCTCCCTCGATGTCGCCGGACGTTTTTTATAGATTTGGGCCATGATTTGTTTGAATAACTTTGTTAAAAGTTTATCCTCAACTTGCCTTAAATTGGAGGTGATAGTTTGCCGATGGAACCTTTATGTTGTGTCGTACTGTACAACGCACTGCCGAACAGTAAGCTCATTTAGCTACTATGACGTCACACATCTTAGTAGGTACATACTATTAATGGAGATATTTTCGGTTAGAGTTTGACTTTGGAGTTCTCATAACACAGGTCAGGCAAACACAATTAATAGCAAAAGAAACGTGTGCGATCCAGGTGCCCCGTCAGGACACACACACCGGTATATGACAGAAAGAGACAGAGAGAGAAAGTCACAATGAAGGCGGCATAACACTTTACCCTTAATTGACGATTTCAGCCAGTTAACTCCTGGAAGAAATCCTCTTCCAGTTTAAGAAATAAAAAGAAAAGAAAGAAAGAAAATACGTTTATTAAGGAACTTCGTTCCTAAAACAAAATGTTTTGGAGCCTCAGAACTTCGGTGTATTGACAAGCCAGAACATCCGTAATATTTTAATGCACGGCTTAGACCTATACATATGCTATGCGATGCTATGCATACCATGCATGCTATGCGATGCTATGCCTGTTATGCTATGAATGCGATGCTATGCATGCTATGAAGCAACCGGACGCACAGTTTACGCGAACAATTCAATTATCATACGTCCTTTTATAATTAGAACAGCCATACACCTCTATCTTTAGTTGAGTGGAGGCTGAAAGGCTTATCCGTTTTAGGTTTAACCCTAAATATACGAGCGACCCACCCCTGCCATCCACAGTATTCACAACTTGACAAAACATCCAGATTTCTGTACCTGTTACTTACATGTACATAAGTTTAATATAAATCTATACTAATAATAAAACTAAAGAATTTGTTTGTTTGAATTTTGAATTCTTTCTGCATTTGATAATGCTCGATTTTTGAGTATGGCTAATAAGAAAAAAGTCAGAATGCACGGTATGCGAAAAGGAAGTCATAGCGCGGGCAGGCGAAGCGATGCGACGAGTCGAGGAAACACAAAATTGACCCGAATGAAGTTGCGGACAGAGGCTATATATTGTACATATAAACCTTCCCGAATAAATTATCTAAATGATAGTAAAAACCGCATCAAAATCCGTTGCGTAGTTTGGAAGAAAAACGTGGTCACACAGATAGATACGAAAAGCGAGTTTCATTTATAACAGTATAGTATAGACCACGGAGATATAGACTCATTGCTATTCCATCCAATGAAAAAGGAACGCAGTTATGATATAAGAATTCACGCGATGTTTTCCCAATTCCTTTTATGTATGTATCTGTTTGTTATTTCAAGCAAGTTCAAACTGTTCAAAGGACTATATAAAAATATAGGTACTTACTCGTGTAAGACAGCTTTTGACTGTCGTGTTTTATTGGTTTGTTGGGTTTACGGGTTTGTGAGATTTATGTTCGAAAATGTAACTAGAAAAACATAGTAATACATCATTTGCCTAGCCTTTTCCCAACTATGTTGGGGTCGGCTTAGACTCTTACCCGATGCAGCTGAATACCAGTATTTTAGGTACATGGAGCGACTGCCTATCTGACCTCCACAACCCAATTACTGGGTAATGCGATACCCGTTGGTAAGACTGGTTGTTAAAATTTCTGGCTCTCGATCTGACGACCCGTATTAACGACTGTCAAAGATCCAAGAGTGACAGCCGGGACCAACGGCTTGTGTTTTACGAACGGCCAGAAGGACATATTGGTGATGTTCAAAGGTCAGGATTCATGAACGTAAGCGAAGCAAAAGGAGTATGCAAGGATCGCAACAGTTGGCATTTTGTAATTTCTGCCGACTCCCTTGGAAAGAAAGCGTGAGTTTATGTATGTATGTAAGTAGCTGGTAAATTGAAAATTCAATGCAAAGCAAGTGTCAAACCTGGCAACTGCCCGACTTGATGTAAGATTCCCTTGTTCACAAACTAAAAAGTTCAATGCATCTTTTTCTTTCTATTTCATTAAGAAAAGGACAGACGATAAAATTTAATTTAGTCCTGTAAATTAATTAGGGCCTGACACTACTCCATAAAAGTTTAGACGTGATTAAAAACTTGCCTACTAAAATTACCTACGTCAATTTACGTCAGGCGCTGATTAATTTGACAGGACTAAACTAAAATTTATCTTCTGTCCTAAAGAAAAAGATACACTGAACTTAAATTTAGTTTAGTTTGTGAACTACAGAATCGGCACCAATCTCTAACTTTGTCAATGAACTGCTGCAATATTGGTACTAACGATGAAATGAAACAAGTAACGGTCCAATTAAAACTGAACTTTATTAAGATAAAATATTTCCTTAGATACTAAAATACATGTTATCTTTTAAGTGGGAGGTCGTCACATAGTAGGTGTCGTATGACAATGTTTACATTTGTAACTAAATATAGATTGTTTATAGAAAAGTATATACTTTTCTTAATAATAGTTTATGAAATCCTCCCTATGACGCAGCTACCTACCACACTGCAATGAACTGCAGTGACTTAGGTACACTCTGGGAAATTAATTATTCATATCAAATTATGTAAATACAACAAAAAAAAAACATATCAAATTGATCATTAGTTTTTATTACCCGTATATTCAAATCACCCCTGGAATTCCTTGACAGTTTAATGAAATTGCTTTACGGTAAATTGTTGTAGTGTGTCTACTTGTTAAATAATTAATTACACTTGACACACGGAGATAATAATCCTTAGTGTCTTTGGATGACGGCTCGCTCCCTCTCACAGAGAGGAGCACTGTGTCCCAGCAGACAGCAGAGATGATAGCCCAAACAATTGTGCCCAAACTTAAGTGGCAGTGGGCAGGGTTCATTGCTCCCAAAACAGACGTTTGGTTGGGCAAGGTCCTGGAGTGGCGACCGCGTACCAGAAGACGTCGCGTTGGAAGGCCTTTCACAGGATGGACCGATGACCTTGTGAAAGCCGCAGGAATACGCTGGATGCAAGAAGCACATTACTGGTCGAAGTGGCGAAACTTGGGGGAGGCCTATGTCCAGCAGACGACGTCTTTCAATCTTGAAATGATGATGTTCCAAGTTGATATTCTTTTTCCCCGGACGAATTCTTACATAAGGAGCTAAAGAATCAGTTAAGAATCCAATTGTTTTCTTTATTTTATTTTCCAAACATGATTAGGGCAACCTTCAGAATTCTAAGACTATGTCGGCGACAACCCGACACGCGTTGAGGATAAACATGAAAATATAATATGCTAGAGTCTAGAGTAATTTAAACAAGTATGGGAAATCTGCAGTCCCATGCAATTTGACTGCGAAGGTATTGCACTTTTCAATGAAACAGCCGACTTTTTTTTGGTAACCGAAGAAAATTTTTTATGCAAGGGCAACATACAATAATTAATAACAATAATTAGTATAGATGTAGGTAACGCTGGAGTCTTTTCACCATGAAACTTAGCAAGTAAAGTGACGACGTTACAGTAATGGTTATGTCTTTGCGATCCAGTGGTGCTGGTTGCAAAGAACTTTTCACATTTGCATCTATGACTAAGCTAGAGTGAGTCGTACGTAGTGCACATTAAAGCTATTATTATTTACACGAAGTTTTCCAGAATCCCGTCGCACCTTTGCGTCGTGCCTGGCTGTGGGGAGCCTGTAAGATCGTCACTATAACTATTGCTTCAGTTTCCTTTGTTATCTTTGTAATTACAAAAGCGAAAAATAAGCCCAACTAAGCTCCTAAATGAAACAAAGTAACTAAATTTTTAGCGGCGCCAAACAAGCAATACACGTAGAGCAATCAAGCTGCAATCATTTTACGCTTTACGTAATTAATTTGCTTTTTTCCGCGCCCTCTGGGTACTAAGCTTAAGTTTGGAGCTTTGGAGGTCGTCTGTCTATCTAGCTGGGGGGCGTCCATCACTAAGCTTGCCGATACGCGGTGTCCACTCCAGGACTCGTCTGTTCCATCGGCCATCGGTTCTTCGGCAGCCATGACCAGCCACTAAATCTAAAAATTTAATTTCATCAACATCTAATTTAGACACTAAACCTTCTACGATTGTAATAACATGTCGTAAGTAGTTTACAAAAGTTATGGTTTCATTGAGTCCCTCTGTCGCCGCGTTCGACCTTCATTGTGTCATGTCTATCATGTCGCGGGATAATCAGGAACCTTAAATCTTCATAAAAATCCCGGGACTTTAAAAAAAAAATGGTTTATTGGAAACTTAATAAAGATTTGTAACAGGCTGGTTATTATTGTTTAATGTCTCCTTTTTCTTCATAAATACCTACACATATTGCAGTATTAACAAATCCTGCATGGTAATTTTGGTTTTAATCCTCCTTCTAAACTCATATTCAACCTTTTTTTGAACCATAGTCTGTCCAGAAATTTCCATCTGAAATCTTTCAAATTACGAATCGTATTTACGTCAGATGGCATTTTTCACGGTAGGCATGGTGACTTTGAAAATAACCTTGTGACGAGGAACATGTTTTTTGTGGAATATTAACGCCGAAATTTTATTGTGAATTTGAGTTGGTTGAATTAATTTAATTGCTGTCGCAATTGGTTTTACTCCTCCGTACCTCGTTATCTATAAATTTAAAAAAACTATTTGTGAACATATTTTTCTTCATTTTTGGATAAGGCCCGAATTATGGGCAAGCCGATTTGATCGATTTTTCACCCTACCCTGACTCTCGAGACGAAGTATAAGTTGTTCGCCAGAAGAGCGCCCGCAGCTAGCTGTTGCAGATCTACTTGCTGTTGCGGATCTGCTCTGCTCTATTAATCTACAAGGATCCCGAGAACGACACGAAGACCCCCTTTTTGGGAACAGATACCTTTTTACTCTATTCTCATAGTAGATTATCTAGATATATTTTCCTATAAAAATTGCGTGAATTTTTATCATTCAAATACGGCGGGTGTGCTATTGTAACTTTTTTTCCCTTGGACCGCGCAAACTTTAAATCTATCTAATATTTTCTTGATTGCAATCACGTCAATGTAACAAAATTCTCACTTTATTTTTGTCTTTACAAAACCCAAAACCTTAAGTATTTCTATTTCATTCATATTCGTATTTATAACCAACGTCACAAGGTATCTTAAAGTAATCTTTTATCTTTATTTTTTTTATACTAAATTATTGTATTTCGAATTTTTTATTTTTACAACAAAATTATACGTAATGTTAGTGAAATTGTGAAGTCACCGCGTTTTATTTCGCTACAATATGTAATTATAAATATGATTTTTAAATATGTATTAGAATATTTAAAAAAAATGTAGCCAACAGTTGGCCGCCGCAGTGGTCAGGGCTCCAGAGAGAGGAACCTCTTTTCAATACCAAAAGTAGGACCGCTTTCTGGATAAAACCGTAACAGCTTTTATTATTTAAGAAAGATTTTCATAGCGTTACGGGTTAATATCAGGATTTTTTGCAAAAAACCAAGTCTGTTTAGAACGATTAGAAACTTGAATATTGATTAGCTAATCTAACAGTCAATTCTTGGTCTGAACACGGCTCGAATCAAGCTGTTAACCGGTCAGTGCAAAACGTTCATACTTCTCAACTAATCAGCGTTCATAGACTCATCGTCGTTGTTCTTATTAGCTCGTATTGATACGAAAATCTTCTGTCAGTCTGCGTTTCAAATAATCCGGTCTTTTGTAAAAATCCTCAAATTTTCGCGGAGATTTTTCCAATTGTCCTGCGACATAATTTATGGTTTCAGTCGCACACAAGTACGTACTTAGAACATTCATGAAATTCGAATCTTAGGTTTTTATTAAACCACATGAATTCATAAAATGCTTGTTCGTGCCGCGTGCGACCAAATGTATGAACGTGTACGAAGTTAAATAATTATTTATACTATTATTATACTATGTAAGTGGTATATCGATTTGATATACGCTACTATAGGTTGTAATTAAAGCTATCAACGTTTTCAGTAACAAGTTTTGTAACAGCCTATGGCGTCCTTCGTATATCACAAATTATCTGTGAGCCCAATTTCACGAAGATCGATTGAGGTGTCGAGGCGCGAAAACGGGACAAACCACCGAAATAAACAAAATCTGCGTTTTTTATAATATCACGTGAAGGCTGAGTGCTCACTTAGACCTACTTATTTATATTGCCGCAGTGAACAGGTGCAAATATTCCCACGTGCAATTAGCTGATGTCACGCAAAATTGAATTCGACGTAATATCGATTAATATGCATTAAATAGGCTCTTAGAACCTTCGATTTCGTTTTTGTGCTTAATGTTTTCGTTATGATTAGTTTAAACGAAGTACCGGGTAAGGTTAAGTCAACTTAAGTTGTGACTTAAGTAATGCTTAAGTATTACCGCCTTTGCCTCTCAAAATTTAATGAAAAAATAAAACGAACTAATTGGAATTATTTTAATATTTTTATTACAGCTACGTTACCTCTTAGTGGATAACGATCATAAGCAGGGACCGAAACCGGTACGACCAATACCGGTATTTTTCGGTTACAACCTTTATTTTTTTTACAGGTATTTTTAAAGGTTACCTCAATTCTTAAATATTGAATACAACCGGTATTGTACCGGTTACCGAAATAAAAATTACCTCTATCTTACACGTGCCGTCGGTATTAGTCAAAAGGCGCGCATCGCCTGTGTGTGTCAAAGAGTCGAGTGTCTAAGCGCGCGCGCCGGCGAACGCCGACCAATCACGGCCCTGGCTGGCACGTGCCACGGTGACGTGTTTGTCAGAAACTCCGTTTGCTAGCGAGTGTTGGTCGTGTTGGATTGTATTGTTGGCTTGGCAATTATAGATAAACATATTATTATACTTAGAAATGGGACGAAAGCGAAAAAATCATGTTTATGCATATTTTACTTACCAAAGGGAAACAAATACCTCTAAATGTGATATAGAAGATTGCAATAAACTTATAAAGGTAAGTACTTAAACGTATGTTTTTTCGTTGGTATTTAGGTAGGTAAAATAAAATATCTGGGCGAAGATTTTCCTTAACAAATAATCTGCCTTAATGTGAAACCTATGTCTAAATCAGTTTATCACTACAATTATTGTCGTCATACCTGTGACTGTGCTGTGGCTATCATGTTTTTTTTTTGTTGTAATTTAATGCTTTCGGGCAAGTGAAGGTAGGCAAACAGGACACAGAGCGGTGCTTCTGTCGTGGCCAGATCACAGAATTGATCATTTCATGAAGGTGTTCGACCATTCCTTCAAATAGAACATCAAACGCTCATGATGTCGTTTTACATGACTACTTCATGATGTGGCTAAACATTCGTGATCATAATTATCGTAAAATAGTTAGATTATTCACCGGTAGAGGCGTTGATGTCGCTTTGTTGTTGTTGTGCATCATGGCGGCGGCATACAACAAATCGAACAAAGTAGGGTGACCACACAAAAAGTCGATGGACTTAATCCAGACAAACTTACGAATATTTTATTCAATTGAAACTTGAAGTAGATGGAAAAAATAATACTCTATTGGTAATGGAAGAAAAATTATTGAAACCAAAAACCCATATTACGACAAAAACGCCAACTAAAGGTTTAAGGGTACTACATGACCTAAAGCGCGGTCACTGTCGGACTGCATAGAAAAGAAAGAGAAGCGCAATGATACAACGCTGGTAATTTATTGCAAAATATGAAGCAGTTATCTATTTACAAAAAATCTATTGTTTGGACAAAAAAAATAAAACGCTAGTGCTGTAGTATGTATGATTGTAGAATAATCTGACAAAAATCAGAATGGTTTTTATTGTACAAATAAAGTTTTTAGAGGTATCTTCATGACTTTTTTCTATCGTATGATTGTATCAAATTGTTTGTACTTATTATGTTTTCAATACACTATCTTCCTAGCATATATCCTGAAGAATAACATATATTTGTCCGATTTTTTTTACTGTAGTCGATCATATACTTTTAGTGCCTCTAAAACTTGCGTTTTTTGCGTTTAGGTCCTGTAATCCCTTAAAAAAGTCATCGTGTATCGTAACAAAAAAAAACTAAGATTTTCGTATCACAGTGATCTGTACGATGTACGACGGGTGACTCTGGTTATACAAAACCGATTTTATTTTGTTAAGATGTCTTATTTATACTATTCAGTTGGCGTTTTTGTTGTATAGGTACCTAGTTGAGTTTTAGTTTTCAACTTTCTTTTTTAGTTACATTATTTAAGGGTAAAGAATCACTGAGATCGTTGAGATTTGATACCTATGATTTGTTAAGCAAAAGTCATGAGTAAAAAATATATTTCACAATTTTTTTACAGGGTAACCATGGAACAAATTTGCTCCATCATCTTTCTTCGAAACACGTAGCAGAATATAGTATGGTTATGAAATACAATAAGCTAGCCAGCGACGATGAAAACAAGGAAAACTGTGGTGAAGGAACATCAGGTATGAACTCTACAAAATTGTGCGCACTACAAGAGTGCGTTGACCTCGTAACAGTGCATGGTCGTCCATTCGAACTACTAGACGACACCGCCTTTCGAAATATAATAAAACTAATCCCTATGACTGGAAGGGAGCATCAATCTTTTAATTCACATAAAATAAAATCATTGGTGGAAGAAAAAGCCGACGCTGTTCGTTCCTCTATAAGTCAAGAGCTAAAAAACCGACTGATTTCTTTGAAAGTAGATTGTGCGACACGTCTTGACAGATCATTTTTTGGAATCAACATACAATTTATTAAACATGCCAAAATTATTATTAGGAACCTAGGAGTTGTAGAAATGCACACTCGCAGCACCGCTGAATTTTTGGAAGAAAAACTGTTATGGGTGCTTCGCAAATATCATATCGAAACAAAACAATTGTATAGTATCACAACTGACAATGGATCAAACATGATGAAGTTAATAAGGCTTATAAACGATCATTTATTACAACCAAATGCAAATTTGTCAGTACATGATGAAACTGACAGTGGTGATGAAGTCGATTGGACAGATTTGAGTCCAACAATTTCATCTTTATCTACCGAAGAGGGTCTACCATACTCAGTACTACCTGTTAGATGTGCCGCTCACACTTTACAATTAGCCATAAATGATGCTTTAAATAACGAAAGTACCTCTGTAAGTATCATCAGAGACGCACGTGCAGTTGTTCGAACTCTGAGAACTCCAACATTCCTTAACATTCTTCGTAAGGCACAAAAAAGAAAACCTGTTTTAGACTGCAACACCCGTTGGCACTCAACCGTTGATATGCTGGAAAGCCTTCTTAATTTAAAAGAGTGTTGTCCTACTGATCCTAACGACATTCTATACTTAAGTGAAGCAACTTGGGGATCAATCCAAGATATTGTAAAGTCTTTGTTCCCGGCTCGAATCCTCGCCAAGCGCTTACAGCAAGAACAAGTTACATTCACAGATTTTTACTGTGTATGGATGAAATGTACTATAGAAATCGAAAAAATTTCAACACCTTTGGCTGCCCATTTAACAATTACCATGAAGACAAGACAACAAAGTTTATTAAATGAAAAATCATTTCTCATGGCTATGTATTTGGATGGACGTGTAAATGTAGTGCTTTCTTCGGTCGAAATTGAAGCAGCTATTCAGCACCTAAAGGATTTGTGGACGCACATACAAAGCGTATGTGTAAGTGAAATTGATAACACCGGTAATGCATCTATAAATCAAATTCAAGAGGAGGAGGAGGTGGTGGAGAGAGGATGTGATGAATTTGAAGCTTTGTTGCTAAATACTAGCATTGTTAAACAAAGATTAATTCAACAGAATGAAAATGGAGATATTCAAAGTATTTTAAGAGCATTTATTACGGAACCTCGTATTCCATCTTCACAAAATATTTTGGAATATTGGGAGAGCCAACAATTAACTCGACCTAAATTATATGCTCTAGCTAAAGTAGCTCTAGCAGTTCCTGCTACACAAGTAAGTGTGGAAAGATTATTTTCCTCACTAAGATTTGTCATGGAACGACTTCGGTATAATCTTAATGATACCACTGTCGAAAATATTTTAGTTATACGAAATAACAATAAGAAATAATAGCCATTGTACATTTTATGTGTTTATTGGGTGAAGGCTCTTAAATTTGAAACAAAAATGTCGTCTACAAAAGGTAAAATACATTTTATAGCGAAACTTACAAAATAACTAAACAGCCGGTCTATTCTGTAAAATACCTGACCGCGAAAACATAGCAGAAGTGAGTTTCAAGTGAGCTGTCATTCCACTTGATGCTAGGGATGAAGTCTATTGACAGCTCACTTCAAGTTCATTCCACCTAAGTTTTCACGGTGAGATTTTGACAGAATAAATCAGCAGTTATTCAGTAAGTTTCGTTTCTTCTTAAGAAATTTATGACTAGTGACTCCTGATTTGTGATTCATTGTTATCCTAAATTAAAGAAAAGACGACAATTAATTAAACATTGATTCTATAACATTTCTAATTACAATACAACTTTCTTAAACTGTAACTGCTCTCGAGGCGTGGAAGGCAGAGAGTACAATGGTTCTTGAATTAATGTGAAACTTACAATAATTATAATTGTATAATGATTATGTTGTTGATCTCACTAGACAATAATTAATAAGTAAATTAGAATGTTACTGCAGTATTTATGCGTTCATTATTTAAATTTTGTTAAACGAAAGAAAATTAAACTTATCACAGAAATTAAATAGTACTTTTTTATTTAGTTTTGTCAAGCTTTGGCAAGTAATGTCCAAATATTAAAACGCTACTTAATTTTAAGTTAAGTCTCGTGCTGTCTTTATCATTTTAAGTCAAAGTGACTGTGACTTAAGCCCTATTTACAAGCCGCGTGACGACTCCCGGCCACCGTAGGCGCGGGCCTGCGGACGGCGAGTAATGGGTAGCTCGCCGTCCGATCAGGACCAGGCCCGTGCCGGACGGCGCGTATGTGTTCCACGCGCGCCTCAAAGAGATGTCAGCAGACATAGAGGGGCCCGTTAGGGCCGAAGCCTGCCGGGGCAGCGGGATTGTCCGAAAGGGTTACCGCTGCCCCGGAACATAAAGGGCTAAGGAAGGAACACGGATGGGTTTTAGTCAGTAAGAGTCTGACACTCCCTTCCGCTCCACCCAGAGCGGGAGGGGTCATTTGATGATTTCCCATCCTTAAAAAAAAAAAAAAAAAAAAAAAAAAAAAAAAAAAAAGCCCTATTTACACGATGCAAGTTTATTGCCGATAGCAATAAAGATCGTGTAAATAGGGCTTTAACAGCATCTTAAAAGCAAGTATCGTTTGAATATTTGGCCACAAGTCCTATAATAATAAACATATTATGATAACATTCAATGCGCCTTAAAATATGCACCCTGCATATTTTAAGAGGATTCATATGGGGTCATTTTACTCATCATTATGAAAAACTTTTACTAAGGAACCAACCCTGAAATCACAAAAACCAAATCAGCTGCTCCCTATATTTTTATGAACTATGAGAGCATATTTGTAGAGAACAGCTAAGTACAATGACCCCTTAAGAGGATGCCCATGAATTCAATTTCATCCTGTATAGTAAGTTATACATATATTTTAATGTACATTACGGCTGGTGGTATTGAGCTTGAGCTTGTTGTTCCTGAGTGCTATCCATGATAATGTGAACTATTTTATGCATACATTCATAGCGTCTTTTGTTGTCTAATTTGCACAAAGGTTTCGCCATTGACATTAAAAAAGAATAACATTCATGAATCTTGTCATCTTCCATACCTTGTACTAAGTTTGGGAGGTTTCCGTTGTCCTTCATTTCTTTTGATGGATTATCAAAAGATAAATCTGGGGCAGAGGCATTTGAATCTAATTCTGGAGTAGATGCATCTGGATCCAACGTAGTAGATACCTGTATCAGTGGTTTATTTGAAGTTTCCATATTCTTTACTTCAACAGCAGAATGGATTGACTCATTTTCCTCACTGCTTCCGTCACTCTCCGGTATGATTATACAATTTCCTAAAAAATATAGAAAAGAAAAAGTGCCGTAATATCTCTATTATAAGTAGTGCTAACAAACTATCCAGCAAACATTAATTTTAAGATAACGGCGGAATGAAAGTTAAAAAGTAAAACCAACTACGACAGAACGCTAGCTAAAAAGGTATAAACAAGACATCGTAACAAAATAACATCAGTTTTCGTATAACCGGAGTCACGTGTAATTTTATATTTATACCTTATTAGTTGTAGTTTTTTGACAACTGTCCTCTTAGTTCAGACAGGCCTGTTCAAACCTAAGCATCACTACCGTCTGCGATAAAGAAAACCGAGTGGTTATGCGGTAATATTACTGTTCACACCAAAGCCGATTTCGCTATCCTTGTGGTTAGAATACCGAGTTCGAGTTTCGCTCAGGAAGGTGCACTTCTACCCACAGCGGCAGCGAATACCGCTCAGATCGCTGTAGCCACAGAACTTGATACGAAATATCTTAGCGAAACCCGCGCGGTATGTACTTCTAACCACAGCGACAGCTAATACCGCTTAGGTTTGAATAGACCTTAACTTGTCCCTTGCCGTCATGTTGGTACCATAGCTTGCCAAGTTTAGGCAGAGTACAGCATTGTTTTTGCTGTCGACAGAGCCAACTACAGCTGTCGACAGAGGCGCGCTCATTCTGTAGCTGTCGCCATTGGTCGGCTTTGCTGTCCAGGTGTCGACGGCAAACGCCGACCAATGACGGCAGCTGCAAATGCCTCTGTCGCTGCAGCTGTAGTTCGTTCTTTTGACAGCAAAGTGCTGTTCGTCTGTTTGACGCCTTAATTTCAATATTGAAAGTCTAGTATTATTAATAGAGTTTAAAATGGCGACTGACAGAACAGTGCTACCAATCGCGTCACGGGACAAGTTATAATCCACGCTTCTATACGCAAGCGGTGTGCGACCCTGGTGCGCCGGGTGCGGGCCAGCCCCAATACCATCTTGGCAATGATCGCCCACAGGCTGGACTGCCCTTATCCGGCATGGCTGTTGCAGGCATGTTGTTGCTCAGAAAATTAAAACGATTCTGTCTTATTCATTTATGACCGAGCAATGTGATTTAATTAAATTTTTTGTTTATTTCATTTAGTTTTTGTTTGTATGTGTGATTATTGCTATTGATATTATAAGCCTAATAATTGTATGAGTCTATGTTCCTTGATTGATGAATAAATAATAATAATGGAGGCACTGTATCCATAAAAAACCGTAACCTAACCCATTTGGTTGGGGTGCCATAAGCGCCGTGAAATGCCACATAACACTTAAAATAAGTTATAAAAAAAATACACGCTGCTTATGGCACCCAGACCAAATGGGTTAGGTTAGAAGAGTGTGCTCGCGGGTGGCGAGCGAGCCGAGCGAGTACTACTTCCAAGTTGGTCGCTTTCTATAATAATTATCATAATATTTGGAAATCCAATAAAAGTCCATCGACTTTTTTGTGTGGTCACCCTACTATGTTTGATTTGTTTTATACCGCCGCCGCCGCGCCGCCATGATGCACAACAAAAACAAAGCGACATCAACGCCTCTACCGGTGGATAATCTTACTATTTTATTTTACGAAATGATCACTAGTGTTCGGCCACATTATGAATTAGTTCATATCGTCAAACGTTAAGTATTCAATAATCTGGCCAGCACCCTAATTGCTTATAGTCGGACTTTTAATTATATAATAATAATAATAATTTATGCCGCAATCAAGTACAACAAAAACTTAATCTATGTACAATACAAATCAACAATGTATTTGATGGTTGTACAGCAGCACGTAAATTGATGATCTACCAACTCTCAAACTAAGTCAAGCTTGTATTTTGGGAGTTAGCTGCAGTAAAATGACAGCTTATGTGTTACATAAATGACTGAAATTGGCGTCTTTTTGTTTTTTCGCGGCCATCAACCAAACCTTGTTTTTCTAGTACAGAATAGCGTAACAAACGAAACTTATTTGATATGCATATCTCTAAACGCAGTCCGAAATGAGTTATTAATAAGTATAATTTTACTGCAGCTAATTAAAAGTCGGAGTATAGGTACGCAATTAGGGTGCCTGTGCTGACTGTTGACCACATCATGAAACATGCATTTCATGAAATGATCGAACACTCTTCATATAAAAGTTTAGCGAGCTCAAACAAATTGCAAGCAAAAAAGTTAGGTTTGCGCTTTGTTTAAGAAGTAGTGCTGTCCTCTATTTTATGGGCGTCTACGTTTTTCCGCAAGTTTAATAAACAAACTACCGAGTTGATTTCTCTGATCAGAGAAAAAGAAAAAAAAAATAGTTTTGTACCAATTTACAATGTAATATTATCTTACTTACCTTTGTTCATTTCCTTTTTTTACTTTAACTCAAATACTCCGCAAAAAGGCGAACTAAATAAACGTAAACAATAGGTATCTACTGGTACAGCACGCACGACACGACGCTCCCTGGTAATGTATTTTCTAATGCCAACAAATTGTCGGCATTGCGATATTCTGTTTCTTTCTCGGAATCAAGGTCATTTTTCGGTAACCGGTATTAAAACGGTAACCTAAATAAAGGTAACCTGTTTCTTTTACTTGGGTTACCCAGATAGCGGTTACCTTAATCGTAGAGGTAACCAAAATTCTTCGATACCGGTACCGTAATTTATATAGGTTTTCGGTCCCTGATCATAAGTTAGCTCGTGAGAGCGCCTGTGTAGATTCTGCAATTCAATGCCTGCGTGTGTTCATTCAGTGGTGCTCGGGCATTTGCGCCAGGCGCTCGCGTCCAGAGCTCTGCCTTCCCTTTTATTTCTGTACGATGTAATGTTTTGAATGAACTTTAACATATTTATTGTTTTAATATGAAACGGCTTGTGTATTGTGGAAGACTTTGTGTATCGTGAGAATGTTAGTTATTTAAAGTACCAGTGGTTTCTTTATTTCAAAGTTGTCTGGGAGTGATTTGTTCCGCAGTTGCGTCTTTAAAATGAAAGTCAGTGTTAATAAAAAGTTATTAATGGGAAAACTTAGAACCGAACGAAGACTTATTTAGATGGATGAAGGTTTACATAGGTAAGTTTTATTGCTGTCTGTTCGTTTGTGAATGTTGTTTCAAACATGTAATTTATAGTAGCAGAGCATGTTACTAAAAGTATTTTGACAAATATTATGTCAAAATACTTTCTTTTGAAATAGGTACGTAAGTTTTAATGCCCGAATCCAGTTGTAACACTTTATTGTTACATCAACCTGTCTAATACATAAGCCTTAATTAAACAAGCACAAAAAAAAAACTTCATCCAGCGAATTTGCACCAAATTCTTAAAAATACGATCGTCCGTGAGGAAAATACAATAATAAAAGAAACACTTTCATTCCGGACTTTTCATGGGGGCCTATAGCGTCAATAAAGCACCGGCCGGTCTATTTTTGTGAGCTCCCAAAAGCTGACCGACGTAATTTAATTATTAAAAAAACAGACAAATAAGTACCTACTTGATCCTTCTTTAAATGTTACGTTTCGATTTTTCTGCTGGGTGAAGCCAAATCTCTTTGTACTTCAAAACGTCTTTATTTTGGGGCATCCTCTTTCACACTGATAATACACAGACACTGCGACAGTTTGCTTTCACCCCCCCCCCACTTCGAGTATCTACTGACGTCACTGCTTACTACTTTCGTCATATAGGACTGGCAACAAGTCGACAGTTTGGCTGTAAATAAACCCTAACCGTCTTATTACAAAACGAAATCTAATAATTTTAGTTTTAGTTTAAAACCTTGGAGCCAGTACTTATTTGTATTTCAAACTTTACATTTAGGAAATGACAACTTAGCGGTGAACTAAGATGTCATCCATATTAATATTATAAATTCGAAAGTAACTCTGTCTGTCTGTTACCTTTTCACGCCTAAACCACTGAACGGATTTCAATAAAATTTGGCAGAGAGATAGATTGCATCCCGGGGAAGGACATAAGATAGTTTTATCGACATACCTCGCGGGCGAAGCCGCGGGCGGAAGCTAGTTTTTGTACAAAAAACTGCATTTTTAAAACAGTTGAGTTCCTAATTCAATAATTGGCTCGGTGATCTAATGAAAACCTTTGTTTTGCAATAAGGGGCTAGTAGTTATATTAGGAACTAGCTGCGCCCCGCGGTTTCACCCGCGTTAGTGTCGATCCTGGTTATAAACTATCTGTGTACCAAATTTCATCCAAATTCGTTCAGTAGTTTTTGTTTGATTGAGTACCAAACATCCAAACATCTTCACAAACTTTCACATTTACAATATTAGTAGGAAGTAGGTTTAAAATCAACCTGTGAAAAATGTCCACTGAAAAAAACCTTTTTTACACAGGGTGGCAGGCATATAGACGCGCAACCATTTATTTCAAATAGGCACATACAAGGCACTTCTGAACGCCAAAATTTACAATAAAATAAAATAGATTCTAGTCGCCCATTCCAAAAGGTAGTTTTGTGTGGAGAAGAATGGGCAAGAAACTCCACCGTTACACTTTTAAAATGTTTTACAATATTTCGTGTACATTAATTATAATATGAAGACGCACCTGGAATAAAATTACTGTACCACAATATGTAAAATAATTATATACAGGATGAAATTGAATACATGCGACAAATCGGAATGGGAGATTGTACTCGTCATTATGAACAACTTTTACTATGAGACCAAACCTGAAATCGCGAAAAAAAAACAGCTGTTCTCTACATTTTGACGAGTTATGCGAACATAAATGTAGGAAACAGCAGATTTTTTTTTCGCGATTTCAGGTTTGGTCCCATAATAAAAGTTGTTCATAATGATGAGTAGAATCACCCATTTCGATTTGTCGCATGTTTTCAATTTCATCGTGTATATACAGATAAATCACCCCGTTACCATGAACTAATAATATGATTCTGAAACAAAAATTTGAAACGCGTGGGTCGTCGGTTATTTCACAGTTGTAAAAAATAAAAATGCTGTTCTATAGATTTTGACGGCGCGGCGGCGGCTTAGGGACCTATACCTATTGCACTTTTCTATGAAACAGCATTTTTTTAATAACCGATTAAATATTTCTACTCTAGCTCGCCGTCCGATCAGGACCAGGCTCATGAAAGAGATGTCAGAATCAATGGAGGGGCTCGTCAGGGCCGAAGCTTGCCGGGGCAGCGGGATTGTCGGAAAGGGTTACCGCTACCCCGGGAACATAAAGGGCTACGGAAGGAACACGGATGGGTTTTAGTCAGTAAGAGTCTGACACTCCCTTCCGCTCCACCCAGAGCGGGAGGGGTCATTTGATGATTTCCCATCCTTAAAAGAAAAAGGGTGTCTGGAATCGTGTGCTGAATTCGTGGAATCATAACAGTTTGGACGTCGATGTTGCTGCCAACCTGTATACAGAGTTGGTATGTTCACAGCGTGTGGAACGCCAGCTCCTAACTTGTTTTCCACTACATTTATTTAGTAGGTTACACGCACATGATTCATGCGAAAATAGTCATAAAATTATTCATATATTACAAAAGAAGGGACTCCTCAAGAGGTTTTCGAGAGCAGCGACATAAATCGTCACAATGATATACGAACACGTTAAGTAGAGCTGTACTAGAAGTAAGTGTGTACCCTCTAGGGATGTTCACAAACACACTTTGAATACAGTCCCCGAAATCCCGGGAACACTTCACTGCGGTGTCCCGGTAAAAGGCGCGTAGGTCCGGACTTACCTAGCACTTGAGGGTCTCATTAGCATGCGCGCACACGACCAGAGCATTGCGCCCTCATATCTCCAAAGTTCAGTTTTAGTTTTTATGCCACCGTTAACTTTAGGTCCGAGTTACAGTCAAGTTAGGTTTTGGAATATAAGTAGGTACTTACATGTCTAGAAATGGCTACAGAATCTTTTTTCTCCCTTCATCTCTTTCCCTCTTACTCTTATGGTTCTACTAACAACTTATTTTGGATTTCTGAGACTGATTCTCCAAATAATTATACAAAAAATTCTCATAGTTAAAAGCAAAGGCTGCAGTTGCCTCTGCCGGTGACGCGTGCCGCTCGTGTGTATAATTATTAATTATGTTTTTTATTAAAAAGAAAATTTAAATGCAATGAAATATTAATACTCAGCGCTTCTCCTCCACATTTAATATCATCATCATCATTTCAGCCGAAAGACGTTCACTGCTGGACGTAGGCCTCCCCCAAGCACCTCCACTTCGATCGGTTCACATTTAATATGCGCGCAGCCAAAGAGTGAAACTCTCTGCCAGCGTCTGTAGGGATTCCATATCAAACCCGTCTGCCGTCAAAGCAAGAGTGAACAGGCATCTTTTGGGCACGCTCATTCATCGCTTTACATCAGGCGTGATCGAGGTCTAGAGCAGGAATTCAACAAAAAAAAAAAAAAGATTAATTTAATGAGCATTGTTGTCACCAACACCGAACCTTGTTAAAGTTGTGATAACTACAGTATTCCTATACACTTTAATTACAGTGTTCTGTAACGAAACTGCAAACCAGATTGGGTTATTAATTAAATTTTAGTAAACCTGATATTCAGTGCCCTCGTCACCTTTCCGGCGCTCTCAAAAAAAGGGTCATCTATTTTTAGCTCACGGCTGCTAAACTTATTCCTATCTTAACTCCCGGGCTTTTGGAAGCCTCATCACGTGATGGGTTCATACTTATAAGAAAGAAAATACATTTCTTTGTGATGCAAACGCCAAATGAGCTGTGGGCGAAAATGACCACCACATGGAGCCCTGACAAAGCTAGAAGGTGTCGCGGCAGACCCCGTAGATGATGGCGGGACGAGCTGGACAAAACCAACGACCAGTGTTCCACTTTAGCCCTGGATCGAAAGAGCTGGAAATCATGGGGAGAGAGGCTTTTGTTCAGCAGTGGGACGATGCAGGCTAACAGTGACAGTAACGTGACGCGACTACGCATAAGAGATAGACCATCCATGATCTCTTACCAAAGGATACACGGTTACTTCGCACACATTGCCCGTCGGAAACCAGAGAATCTAAAAAAGGTGGTAATGATGGGCAAGGCTGATGATAAAAGACCTCGCTGCCGGTCACCTAACCGCTGGTCAGACCAGGTAACCGCCTGCACTGGACTCTCTGTTGAGCTGAGACGAAGTGGAAGAACATCGTGGACAAAGCAACGAAGGACTTTCAGGGTCACGACCTTCAGTAATGAAGTACGCGACCATGAAGAGAGACAGAACGTGATGGAAAAAAAAAACTGCCAATCAATTCACTTGACAAGATTTTACAGTGGATTAAAATGCCATGAATTAACTTTCTGAAGCCTTAGGTAAGGTTAGTAAAAAGGGTCTTGCAAAAACAAATATACCGAAATAACCCGAACAAACCCTTTGTTGGCGGAGGATATTAAAAATGTATCACTTTGGATGTTGGGTGCGTTTTGACGTGAATACGAATTACTTACGACGCTGTAGGCGCTGTGAAAAAGGTATAGCTAGTCTAGCTAGTCTAAAGAGAAAATAACCATTTTTGGGATTATAAACCTTAACTCCGTTGTACTAAGTCCGTATTCCGTAACTTTATTCCGTTTCGCGCTGTTAATTCCTGTGAAGTTACACGTAGTTTGTGTCCTGGGATGTTGAAAGAACGAAATATGACGAAAAATAAAATTAAAGACAGCTGTTTCAAATTAGGATTTGTCTAAATTACTGTATTCATTTACGACAACCTTTTGCCTGCGGTTTCGCCCGCGTGGAGGTCAGCAATTATCCCATGGCCGCATGGGTAGGTACGTATTACCAGGATAAAAAGTAATCTATGGCCTACCCTAACCCAGGTCATAATCTGTCTGTGTGCCAAATTTCATCGAAATCCATTTAGCGGTCAAGGGGTGAAAGGGTCTTTGTTGATGGACAGAGGTACCTACTTTCGCATATAAAATATAATATACAAATATATACTAGATTTTTCCCGCGGCTCCGCCCTGTTGGATGTTAGAATAATATCCCACGGGAACGTACTACCAATGTTTTCATAATAACACTATTGGTTTATGCTGCGCACGCCATTAAAACTCCCAGTCGGCATGATTTTTTCCGACATCTTCAACATTCATCGTCATATTTCAGCCAATTTACACAAAACTTTAATTAATTATACACCTAAACCGTCCTCATCAATCACTCCATCCATTGGTAAAAACCGTATGAAAATCCGTAAGGTAGTTGTTGAGGTTATCGCGTTCAGACAGACAGACAGACAGACGCGGCAGGGGGCCCTTTGTTTTTAACCGACTTCCAAAAAGGAGGAGGTTATATGTTCGACTTTATGTATGTTTTTTTTAATATGTTGTGATTAAAAAGGACGTTGTTTGTAATTTTGTTTTATCCTTACGATTTACGTAATGATTATCTTCTTTTTCATTTTTTGCTGTGTAATCTGGGGGTCTGAATACTTAGATTCGGTCCGGGCCTCGAAAGGGTCGACGAACCGTCGGCCCCGGTTGTGACAGTCCATACACGTAGACACTGCCCCGAATCCTGAGAACTGGGACTAATCTAAAGATATTGTATTGTCGAACTGAGAAGCAGAGGTTTGGCAAATTGCTCTTAGTATCGAACCTACTATTATAGCAGTTCAGTCGTGCCTCGTTAGGCCCTTGTTACAGAACCTCACTCGAGCCGTAGGTACTTAAAACGAGTGTAAAGCCATACGATTGGTTGGTTCTGTAATACGGGCTTTAGACTGGAAAGCAATACAAAACATATCTTAACAATGTGAGTTTCTAAGGGTTCCAAAAGCTTGAATAAATGAGTGGAATACTTTTCTTTATCATTTTATAAGTACACAACAAAGGTGCTATAGTACCTATTTGTATCGCACGAAGCGACACGCGCTTTACTTGTGGTTACCGAGTGTACAAATACGCTGTGAATGTGTGTAAGCTCTCGGTTCCGCCCGAGATAATGCCGAAGTAGGAAGTGTGTATTTGTACATTTGGTTACCACAAATAAAGCACGCGTCGCTTCGTGAAATAAAGATACTGTTAATCCCGTAAACGCTTCAAAACAGTTATCTTCCCGTTTACGCTTTCTTGTAAAAAACCTCGGGGAATTATTTCGTGAACCCGTCTAAGATATTCACCCTTAGAGGCGTAGACATACAAGGCCAAATAATACGGCTAGAGGGACGATTATGATAATCACATGGCCCATTTGATCTGCTATGATGTCTAAAAATGTCTATAATCAATCTCTCTAAATCACGTGGTTAAATAAACAGACGACAAAATGGACAAAATAGGAAGGCGTTTGTTGTATTATTTGTTGAGGAAAATGGACATAAGTACATAAGTAGCTACACTTGGTTGTTTAGGAGTCGTATTTTTGCACGATGTTGTAGATATTTACGGGATTAAAGCTATTGTACTTTTTTTGGGAACTACGAAATTGCGAACAGTGCCGATTTTGTTGTTCACAAACTAAACTAAAGTTCAGCGCATCTTTTTCATTCTATTTCATAAAGAAAAGGACAGAAGAAAAATTTTTGTTTATTCCTGTCAAATTAATCTGCGCCTGACACTACTCCATACAAGTTTAGACGTCGATCGTTGTCGTTCTAGTTCAGTAATTATGGAAAACCGCTAAACGTTATTTAATTGTTTTACATAACGGAGCTGTTTTGTAAAACCACTAGTGGTTTTGTAAGACAGCGGATTCTACAATCCATCTGCGAGGTATACATAACATGGATAAATTGCAATAATCTATAATTCTATACCTATCTTACTAATAATAAAGCTGAAGAGTTTATTTGTTTGTTCGTTTCAACGCGCTTATCTCTGAAATTAATGGTCGGACCAAAAAAAAAATATGTTTGTCTTTGATAGCTCAATTCTTGAGGTAGGCCATAGGATATTTAATACCACGCTAGGACCCTTTGGAGACGACCAAAAAGAAAAATAGAATGAACGCTAAGCGAAAATGGGGGAAAAAGAAACTTCACGCGGACGAAGTCGCGGGCTGAAGCTAGTAAATAATATATATGATAACGGTCGTGTTTTTGGGAGATAGAAAAATACTTGTAACAAATGTGCTAATACACGTTGTTTTTCTTCGTTTGTTTTTCGTGGATATTGTGAGAGTAAGATAGTGTGCGAATGAGCACGACAAGTATAGATCCCGGGGAGACGCTGGGTTACTGATTGATAGATATATGACGTGTTTACCGGGATAAAGAAAAACTAGCGTAGCAGAAGCTATAAGAAAAGAAAGAAAGAAAAAAAATAATACAAAGTGATAAATAAGTGCATACAAAATGATAATTATTAATTCTCTACGATGCCCATTTGTCGATTGCTTATCATTGGGTTTACTTCATCTATAGATCTTTGTAAGAGCAGGTTCCAAAATTAAGATTCTATCAAAGTCAAAGTAAAATCATTTATTTCAAATACACACATAAAAAGCACTTTTGAACGTCAGAAACAAGAATTATAGAATTTTAGTTGCCTGGGTGAAAAGATAAAATAAAGATAAAGGATTTTCAAACAGTCCTATTAAAAAATTCAAGTTATTTTCACAATATTGCTGAAGAATTCTATTAAAACTTTTAAGTATACTTAAATTATTTTTGTATTTAAGTACAGAAACAACATTTTGTTATCTGTAATAGGATTGGAAGAATAAACTTTGCAGAAATTTTCTTCAGCAGATGAAACTCGTAAAAACGGGAGTCGCTCGCGTAAAATCGAAACTCATCAGACATTCTATATCCGATTTCGGGATGGCGGGTATCTCTAATCATTTGTGCGGTGCCGCATGACTCGATTGCATTTCTGTTGTCCGGTCGTACCTACATATAGTTATATAGTACCAACCCCAGACCGCGTCCAAAACCGCTCCGGAATTCCTGGTCGCGATCCGAGAGCTAATTTCCTATGAATATGTATGGGAGAAAATTAATATCCAATTTATATATTTTTAAATGGGAATTTGGACAACAATATGTAGATATGTAGATTGATATGGGAATAAAAGTAGGTACTGATGGATTTCGACAATCTGGCCAATGGTTTAGCTATGCAGATAAAAGTCCAGGAGGCCTACCATGATCTATTTAAAAACGATTCAAAAGCAAAACATTTCAGTTTAGGTTCCTCACAGTCGTACCATGACAACCAATACGCTCAGCGGCATTTGGATCGTTGAAAGTGAATGAGCGTTAAGAGCTCGTGGTAGGTATCCAGATAGCATGGCCTAAATTGATTCGTTAAACTGACGTCATGGTACGAATAAGAAGAACAGTTCAGTTGAGGTCCTAAAGTGGATCGCGTTAAGAGCTCGTGGTAGGTATCCTGACGATTGAAAAATCGGCCTTAAAATAAAAATCCAACTGCAGCTACACTTTGTCACAATAATTGAGCCGCTACATAATTGGTTCAAATCCTATAGTCGGACTTTTATTTAGCTGCAGTAAAATGACAGCTTATGTGTTACCTAATTAAGAAATATTTAATGGCGTTAACATATGAGTTTTTTATCCAACTCTCTTAATTAACGCACATTCATAAGATTTGATGGGTAGCATAATAAATATTTACATAATCAATGTAGGGTGTCATATGTCGTAATTCTTGGGTCCAATGGGACCCAGTACCGAGCCGGCGGAGGTTCGTGTGTTCGGGTCCATTCGGGGGCACTTCCGAACTCTACGGTTAAATGACTGAAATTGGCGTCTTTTTGTGTTTTCGCGGCCATCAACCATATCTTGTTTTTCTAGTACAGAATAGTGTAACAAACGAAACTTATTTGACATGCATATCTCTAAACGCAGTTCGAAATGAGTTATTAAGAAGTGACCTTCGTCAAATCGTATGTAGGAAATGTGACAGACATGGATAGGTACCAAAATTATTTCAAACTTCAAAGTCGTTCGGGTTACTACCCGAACGAATTTGAAATGACTGACAAAGATCTACAAATGAGAGCCGGGACTAACGGTTTAACGTGCTTTCCAAGGTTTGCGGAGGGGTCTGGATATATGTGTAATGTAAGGTAAGGTAAGCTAAGGTAGACTGGTAGAAAATGCCCAAGGCATTAAGTCCGCCTTTGTACAGTTTTTTTACTTGCGCATAAAGTTTTAATAAATAAATAAATAAATAATGGATGGTCGCCCATCCACGGACCGACCTCAGCAAGAGTAGCTTAACCTTCGATCCACCCGTGCGGCTGTAATTATTTAGCCACGAGCCACTCATATGTATCTGACTTATCATGTAACATTTTAAAAGGTTTATAAATTAAAGTAATCCGTAGTTTGGACTTGCCTCAAATTAATTGAAAACGCTTAACAGCACTGAGGAGTGTGGTGAATATGGTCGCTCTTTCTCAATATGAGTAGAGGCTATTGTCTTGCTTTTAAACAGTTACAAACCAGTATATTTAGACATCGATTAATCCGAAACTGGCCTACGAATCGCAGACCACAATATGAATACGAGTATGATGGTTATAGACCAACCGCTCTGAGACGTTGCCTGAGGCAGCAGCAAAGTGCGGGAGGGGTGTGGTGACGTGATGCGAGAGCTCAGTGATTCGTCAACTTGTGACAACTATCACCCTCCCGCACCGCGCAGCTACCTCAGGCAACGGCTCAGTTAAGCGGTCGGCCTATAGTAACCTGAGCTTTCAAAGGCTGTCCATTATCCTATGATAATGGACCGCTTACACATGCCACATACACAACCTATACAGGGTGTAGCTATCTACATCCTGTATAGGTTGTCTTAGCACAGACATTTATTCATCGGATATGGTAGGTATAAAGTTGGTTACTATTATTAGAAAAGTGGAGGACACATCCGCCGCTAGTAGTGGCATTATACGAATATTTACAATATTAGGTACACGTGGGTGTTAAACTTAGCTTATATATACTACTTATACTATAATAAACAATACAAAACACGTAGACTATGGAAATAAAGATACATTTATTATCTACTAGCTTCCGCCCGCGGCTTCCCCGGGATGCAATCTATCTCTCTGCCAAATTTTATCGAAATCCGTTCAGTGGTTTAAGCGTGAAAAGGTAACATACAGACAGACAGACAGAGTTACTTTCGAATTTATAATATTAAAGTATTACGTTTACAATTTAAAATAACAATATTTGTACTATACAACTAAGTAAATAAATCTAATATGAAAATATCATCTGCCTAGCCTTTTCCCAACTATGTTGGGGTTGGCTTCCAGTCTAACCGGATGCAGCTGAATACCAGTATTTTACATGAAGCGACTGCCTCTCTGACCTCCACGATCCAGTTATTGTAATACGATACCCCTTGGTAAGACTGATTGTCAGATTTTCGGGCTTCCGACGACCCGTAACGGCTTAAAGTGGCTTCCAAGGCACGGAGGGAGGGAGGGGTTTGGTATGTAAAGATGGTCACTCATCCACGGACCAACCGCGGCAAGCGTAGCTTAACCAGATCGGTCGAACTGTGCGCCTGTTATTTCTTAGCCCCTCCCTCGTTCTAATATAATAATAATTATATATAATAATAATCTAATCTCTTATAATCTACCCTTATAATCAAAACATTCTTATAATGTGTAAAAATGATATAACTTATCAACCTTCTTGATTTTATTTATATAGAAACCAATTTAATATGTTATAACTGCACTTTAAATACTCCTACGATTTCCGTACTATTGCATGCACCCATAACCAATATGTCCTTTCTTTGGTAAGTATTGTTCGTCGAATCGTTGAGCTCCACTCGGACAGGTCCACTCAATCTGTGTGATTCTTTCCTCAAAAGACCATTTTAGACACCAATCTACATGGTCTTCATATGATCTGACCAAGAGTTTGTCTGGACTTTAAAAAAGACTGTGACATCTGAGTTTGTTTCGGCCTTTCTTCTCAGAATAGTCAGATAGGAAACGCCGACCTCATCAAGTTTAAAAAAAAATATGATTGACGTGTAAAAGTGTTTGTACAAACCTACTTACAGAAAATAAATCATTTATGATTTAATGTCTTGAAGTTGCGCACTACTGTAAACATCGAATTTTCACACCAAAAATAAAAGTCGTTTTCCAGCAAATATTTTTGCACAAAGTAACTTATTGTTTGATGTAGATACAGAATGCGTAGATGACGGTTTCGTGAAGGATCTTGTTACATCCTGTATATTATGATGGTGTTATCTGAGCTTTCAAAAGCAGTCCATTGTCATAGCTTCATCTGTATATCAACCCTCGCTGTGTATCTCCACATCGATATTAATTAAAGTAAACAAAGGTTCTTCAACATAATAGGAGGTAATCTTCGTTTTAATAATGCGTGGGTTTTATGACAAACTTTAGCAGAAATGAGATACCTACTCATAGACTTATAAAAAAACTTGGACTCCGCGCCACACATATCGAAAGTGAAGCACAAACACGCCTCACGCTCACATTTACATCATAGTATGCCGACCGGCCGCCATTACGTGACACGACAGCATCAATCGTCAATCACGCACACATAGATCGGTACGGTGCTTCATTTTCTTGCGTGGCGCGGAGTCCATCTTTTTTTATAAGTCTATGTACCTACTATAACTTTTTATTCACGAACCCTTATAAAATACTTCATAAGTGTGGTTTTTAGTGGCAAACATTAGCTTAACTGGTACTTTAGAGATCCTTGAATTTTGAGAAAGTGGAGTATAATATTGTGTTTAATGATCATATTATGATGGTACTAGGTTCTGCCTGCGATGAAATTTTTTGTTCCCCTGACTTATCGCATAGCCCGCCCGCGCTTTTACTTCGTTTTCGTTTGGAGTTCTTATTGACATTTTTACTTTTTTATTGACTTTTTTTTCTTATTGACTTCTTGCCCGACACCTGAACCGTAGCGTGATGTTAAGTAGCCTATAGCCTTCCTCAAGAATTCGGCTATCAAATGCAAAATATTGTTTGCAAATCCGACTGTTAGTTTCAGAGATTTGCGTGTTCAAACAAACAAACAAACAAACTCTTCAGCTTTGTTATATTAGTTTATAGATGTATTATCATCAACTGCCAAGTCTTTTACCAACTATGGACATACAGTTGGGTTGGCTACCAGTCTAACCGGATACAGCTGAATACCTACTAGTATTTCACATAAAGTGTCTGCCTATCTGACATTCGCAACCTAGTAGCCTTAGGAATAGATCGAAATGAAAAAGTCAGTAGGAACGGTAAGCAAAAACGAAGTAATAGCGCAGACGGGCGATGTGATGCGATGATGAAAAATTTGCAATATTATAAAGAGGAAACAAAACTGAATTTGTATGTAGGGGTTATCTTCGGAACTACTGATCGTATCGAATCCGATCACTAATATGATGCTAATTGCCGAGTGTCGTAAGTTATATTGTTTATTATTTATTTATTTATTTAATACTTCAAGCACAAAAATGTACAGAGGCAGACTTAATGCCATAGGCATTTTCTACCAGCCAACCTTTTATGTGAAAACAGAGGCTAGTAATTGTTAAAATTAGACAGTCAAACGGTACATACGGTATGGTAACGTAAAACTGTTTCGTATTTAAGGCAAGGCATAAAACACCCCCTCCCTACCTGCCGAGGTCGTAAAAGGGAATAATAACAGGAGGATAGAATGGTAGCGTCAGCCTGTCTGCTTATTATAATAAACTGTGAGCTCCAATCATGTGGAAATCGTGGCATATATATGGCAATTTGTATACCTAAGGCAATTTGTATAAATATGGCGATTTGTATAAATATGGCAATTTCCCGTAGCGGGCGATGGCAGGTCAATGTACGGTGGGCTACATCAATTGGGTACCCTACCCCAGTTGCTAGATGCTTTCAAGGGGGGTAACCAATTGATGCAGCCCACTGTACCTACAGGAGAAAAAGTAAATTCAGTGTGTGAAATTATTTCTTCTCCCGACATCTCGAATTGTATAAAAAATAGCGACCAACCCCTGCTTCGCACGCTCTTTACGACTTTACAAACATCGAGATTTCTTTATTTTAAAGTTAACACACTAGAAGGAGATACAACAGAAGTTTTATTGTTATTACGTCGAGGGGCGTTAAATGTCCCGCAATGTTATCACATAAACCTTCCAGAATAAATTATCTGAATGATGGTGAAAACTTAATCAAAATCCATATAAAAGAGTGCGGTCGCACTCACCGATGGCGATATGACATTTACGTTGACGTTATTATGCGCAGACATAAATATTGACAGTAGTCTTCGTGTCGCTGGCATGACAGTTATTCAAAGTTGGCCCCAAACTTCGCCACTTCCACGGCGTTATGGGTGTCGCTTTGGTTGCATGTTTTGGTGCACTGAGTTCAGGATTGGAAGTGGAGCGTAGCCGTTTGTATCAAAGCTACTACTACATTCACAACCTGCTGCCGTTTCGTCGAGATACTCCCAATATTGGCAGTATAGTAGAAAGATTGGCAAGGGTGCAGATTAACGGACATTTGGGACTCTCTAGCTGGGACATAGTCTGTTCAGGAGCACCGAACTAGTGGTTATCTACTGGGTAACTAGGTAACCAGTATATGCAACGCAGATGTACCATGGAAACGAAAAGAAAAAAAGTGGCAAGATAAATACGTTTTGCCAGTAAAGTCTGTGCGACTGCTAATTTTATTTAAGCATGCCTCGTGACTATTTGTAAGCTTCCCATTTAAGCTATCCCAGTTTCTGAAAGTAAATCCGCTTTCAAATCTCATTTCAGCCGTTTTAATTGATTGCCAAAATCAACATAATATCACATAAGATCTGACAGCTGTTATAATTGAACGGGCTTTCAACAAGACGGGGTAAGATAATCTGAATAATCTTGTGGGCTGAGCGACGAAGATCAGAAACAGTTTATTCTGTTGAAACAATCTTAAAAGCTGATTAGGACTGTTCGTAGTTACGTGATTAAACGTGATGGATGAAAACGCTTATGTACTTAATGATTATTTCTTTGTTTATTTACTATTTTCTGCCCGCGACTTCCGTCTGCGTGAAATTTCTTGTTCCCCGAACCGATCCTGTCGCATTGCATCGCCTGCCCGTGCTATTACTTCGTTTTAGTTCTTTCAGACCTTTTTATTTTTCTCGTCTCCTAATGGTTTTAGCGTGATGATATACAGCCTACAGCCTTCCTCGACAATTGGGCTATCCAATGCAAAAATATTTTTTCAAGTCCGACGGGCAGTTCCAGAGATTAGCGCGTTCAAACAAACAAACAAACTCTTCAGTTTTATTATTACTATATATAGATACCTTATTCTTGTAAGATTTTAATCCTACTAACATAGACTTATAAAAAAAAGATGGACTCCGCGCCACGCATAACGAAAGTGAAGCACCGTACCGATCTATGTGTGCGTGATTGACGATTGACGCTGTCGTGTCGTGAAACTTATGCGGGTATCACCGCGGGGCACTGCTAGTATGACATAAATACGAACAGAGATTGTACTTACTTTTCGCAAGAAATGGATTTGTTCATCAGAAAAACATTATTTCCTCCACACGGCCTTGGAAAATTTATTAAATCAGGCATAGCTCTCTTAACCCTTGTATTAATAACTATCTACTCCGGTGCTGAGTTGTCAACCGATTGCACCTAACACGACGCGGTCAGAAACACGACAATTAAAACAAACAGAACTATAAGAACTGCATGGCGACACGTGCTTACGTGCTTACTACTAGACTACAGTCGGCGGAATGTAGTAAACGACCAATAACCCCGATTTTATAGTGATTTTTGATGTCACCTACACAGGCCAAATATACCTATCGGAATTAATAGGTAATTTTTTATGACGTCAACGTGGGCTGACTGAACAAATAACATGCGGTAAATTGGAGAATTTACAACGACAAATAAGTAGGTCACCTACTCCCTAAATTGTCACTACTTGCCCGATATGTGAATAACAAGATTTAGTCAACGTAGGCGAAATGAATGAAATAACTAACTACCTTTTATTCCATTGCGTGCTTCATTAAACATTATTGAGGAAACTGCACCACTACGAAATCCCCACTTCAGGATCTTTGCTGTGCCTAAAGTGTGCATAAAGGGCTAAGAAAAGAACACGGATGGGTTTTAGTCAGTAAGAGTCTGACACTCCCTTCCGCTCCACCCAGAGCGGGAGGGGTCATTTGATGATTTCCCACCCTTATTAAAAAAAAAAGGATCCTTGCTGTGGCCTACTAGGGTAAAAGTATATTATTATTGATACGTTTTTTCCCTTTTCTTATAATCTGCCTAGCCTTTTCGGCCTTTTTCCAACTACCCGTCACATCATTGGCTACTCAAATAATGGATATTAAAGGACAAGTTGGCCTCGAAAGTGCCCAAGTGGGACGCTCATATGCTGGTCATCTGCTGAATTCATGAAAACAGTTTGCGCGTTGATGTCCCCTCCACCTTGTATTGTAAACGCAGGCTGCGGTTATAAATGTGTAATCTAGATTCTTTGTAAATAATTTAAGTAGTCTGTTATCAGAGCTTTTCAAGTGACACACATGGAAAGTTTATTTATTTACGATTACAATTGAATCTCAAGGCGTTGTACAGAGGAATTTATAAACTAAATAAAACACATATCTGTAGGTACATATTTAAGTAGGTTAGGTAAAATACAATTAAAAAGAAAATAAATGGAAACACAAGAAAACAAACAAATAACAATGTAAGTGGGACCTGGGTCCTTCCCCGACCAATTTTTGCTCAAGCGAAACATTCGTTTTGTTTTCAAAAGTAAAACTGCATTCAATTGCTGGTTTAATCTATAATATGAAAATGAATCGCTAAATGTGTTGCCAAGCGCAAATCTCGAGAGCAGCTGAACCGATTTCGCTAATTCTTTTCTTGTTGTGTTCGGTATTGTCAGGACAAGATTTGTATGAAAGAAAAAAAAATTGTTAGAAAAAAAAATTGCACCCGTGCGAAGCAGGGGCGGGCCGCTAGTTTCACAATAAAATAATGTGTAAGTAAATACCAACTAATACCTAATTAATAAATAAAAATAACAAAACTATATCCTAACTTAACTAAAACTATTCACAAACTAAAAAATATAGCTTCGAAAAATTTATCCGCATCGCTGTCGACTGGTAATGTACCCAATAATAATCGTTATTACAGTTTAAAGAAGCCATTTTACTTATTTTTGAAAGAAATCGAATTTTTTCTTTCAGTCGAACTTGGTGGTAACGATATTTAAGTTACTTCCGAAAGATACTTTCCCATCTGAGGCCCGCTTCAACTATTCCACAAAAACGAAGTCCATATAAAAAAAAAAATGTTATTATTAATAAAATAAGTGGCGGTGCTTGGGGGAGGCCTATATACAGCAGACGTCTTTCGTCTGAAATGATGATGATTAACCGGTTGAATGCCGTAATTACAGACACAATTAAAAAGCCATTGTGTTTCGCGTAGATCTACGTTCGCCACGAAGGGTTAATAAAATAGATATATTAATTTAAAAATTAAGTAACATTTATTTTCTTCACCAGTACTTGTTACCCTAGCATGCTGGACAGTTGTATGCTCCCGTTAGATCCATATACCTAAAATGTAAAAGATAACAATGTTGGAAAAGGTTCTGGTAATTGTACAGTATATTTATCTCACGAAGAACGCGCTCTTTACTAACTCTCCGTTCGACGCTCGCCGTGGACGGTCGTGCTGCCCGCTCTCGCTCGCTGCACGCCCCCACCGCCTCGCCGCCCCGCCACCGCCCGCTCTCGCTACGCTAGCCGTAACGAGCTCAGTAGTCTCCGGACTACGCCCGCACCCTGTCAATAGCCGCCTTTTTCAAGGCGTGGTTGATAGAAGTTGTTTCTTTAAGAGAGAATCGTCATCACACGTGTCGTCGAGGTTTTTGGCCCCTTCCGGGTAAAAACCACAGTTTCGTGGTCCTTGGTGGATACCTCACGGTGCCAACGAAGCCAAGGGGGTGGTGCCCCAATCTCACCCGCCGAGCCCCATCAGGGCGAGGCTGTCAATTGGAATCGGGAGCTAGAAGCTTGGCCTTGGGGGTGGCTCCTAGTCAGCTCTAGCTTCGTAACTAATCCCTTGTCCACAGCTCGCGTCTAGTACGGTTGGGTGTGTCAACCCCTTCGTACTAGAAGCCGGTCTAGGGTGTCTCTACACCCATCGCACAGACTGGTTAGGGCCCCGTTCGCACAATAAGATCGGCGACGGGTCACAAGCTTAGGGCTCACTTCAGGTACTCACCTCCCTGTCTCACACCCGACAGGGAGGGTAGGATCTCACACCCCCGGGCCCATCCACCCGGGGAGCTAGGTTGTTAGGGATTCACGCCCCCTATGGTTCTTCCCTCTCCCCGCCCCCATCCCGATCATGGCAGACGCGGTCATATTGGCGTTCGTTAAAGAGGTCCTCTTCAAGGACCCCTCTTTCGTTAACCAGTATGCCCAACGTCTTATAAATTTTAGACGCCCTCCCGGTTCGGTCATCGACATTGACTTTAGCGACGCGCTAGTCAGCCCCCTCTTTCCGCCAAACTCAGGCGAAATCCCCGAGGCCGCCGCCGCCTCCCCTCCCGCACCCTCCGTGCCAGCCCCCTCGCCTGCACCTTCTGTGCCAGCCGCCGCCCCCAAACCAGCACCCTCCGTGCCAGCCCCCAAACCCGCACCCTCCGTGCCAGCCCCCAAACCCGCACCCCCCGCGTCAGCCCCAAAACCCGCACCCTCCGTGCCAGCCCCAAAACCCGCACCATCCGTGCCAGCCCCTAAACCCGCACCCTCTGTGCCCGCCCCAAAACCCGCACCCTCTGTGCCAGCCCCATCACCCGCTCCCTCCGTGTCCGCCCCGAAACCCGCACCGTCCGTGCCAGTCCCCGATCCCGCACCTTCCGTGCCAGCCGCTACCGCAGCAGATACTCCAGAGAGTATGGACACGTCCGTACCCCAATCTCAATCCGACTCAGAGGAAGCCCTCTCTGACTCTTCGTCCTCCTCGGAAGACGACTATATAGTCGTCGGAAAGGGTGGCAAGAGAAAGAAGAACGCCTCCTCTCACGCCAACAAGGCCAAAAAGTCGGTCGCGGTAATCCCCTCTAACCCCCGCCCCCCCACCCCAACCCCCGCCGCACCGCAGGCCAATCCCGCGTCTAGCCTCTCGGCTACCCCTCCCGCTTCGAACGCAAAGAAGCCACGACCCCCGCCCCCCATCTATGTCCAGGATAAGTCCAAATGGACAGAAATCTCCAAAGCGTGTGTTGATCAAAAGATCAACTACACGAACGCCCGCTCAACCCAACAGGGTATTAAGGTAACGGTCGCCTCGTCCTCGGACTACAGGGACCTTACCCGTCTCCTCCAGACAAGGGCTTACCCCTTCCATACGTACTCCCTTCCGGAGGAAGTCCCCACCCGCGTAATCATCAGGCGCGTCCCCAAAGAAATCCCCACCGAGGAGATCAAAGAAGACCTTGCTTCACAAGGCATCCCCGTCTCAGCAGTCCATCGCTTGCACAAAGCATGGAAGGGCCTAGTCTACGACATGGTCCTGGTCATCTGCGACCCTACTGAAGGACATCACCCCATCTTCAAGGTGAAGTCAGTTTGCTCCCTCTCGGGTATCTCTATCGAGAAACCCAGGAAGTCCAACCTCATCGGACAATGCCACAGGTGTCAACTGTATGGCCATTCCCAATCCCACTGCTACGCGACACCTAGATGCGTCAAGTGTCTAGGTGCCCACGGCACGTCAGACTGTCCCCGCCCCAAAGACCGCTCTCAGTGCACAGAGCCACCGAGCTGCGTTCTTTGCGGCCAATCCGGGCACCCGGCTAACTACCGTGGCTGCCCCAAGGCTCCCAAGTCTTCTTCTCCCAAACTGACGAAGCGCGCGAGCGACCGTCAGCAAAGGGAAAGCCCCTCTGTGAGGATCCCGATCCCTTCCTCCCAGATGCCCGATAGGCTCAGTCCCCAAAGGCCCTCCCCATGGGCGAACCTCAACCACCTCAAAGCTCCCGCAGCTTCGGTGCCCCCCCCACCCCCGACTATCCCAGCGCTGATGGCAACTGTCATCCCCGCGCCATCAGTAGGCCCCTCGGTCCCAGTAGCCCCACCGGTAGCCCTTCCCGCCGCCGCGCCCAGGGCTCCCGCTGGTCCCAGTAGGTCCCCCCCGACCCCCGCCTCCCGCCCCCAGCCTAGCAGCATGGAGGTAATAATCGGTGCTTACGCAGCTTTTATTGCCCCCGCAAATGCCATGGCAGCGGAAATCCAAGCCTGTAACGGCAATCCTCGGCGCATCGCCGAGATTTTCAATGCGTATCCTCAGATTACGCAAGTCATGCAAACCCTCAACTTCTAAAAAGCTCCAATGGCTTTACAAAGAATGAGCGTTACCAAACCCCGATCTCTTAGACTAGGGTTTTTTAATGCAAACGGCATTAAAAATCAACGCGATGAGATCGCCGCGTTCCTCCGCGATCACCAGCTCGATGTCCTCTTAGTCCAGGAAACATTCCTGAAGCCCCATCTGCGGAACCCGAACATTGCCAACTACAAGATAGTTCGCAATGACAGGGCTCGCTGCCACAAGGGCGGTACCCTCATCTACTATAGGAAGTCCCTCCATTGCATCCCGATAGACCCGCCCGCCCTCATCTCTCAGCTAGAGATCTCTATCTGTCGGCTCGGCATGACCGGTCACCCCGCAATCACCATCATCTCCGCCTATATCCCGCCCACCAATGGTGCGGAGGATCCCATCTCTCTCACTACCGATTTCACTACCCTCTTCGGTATGAGTGACTCCGTCATCATGGCGGGGGATCTCAATGCCAAACATCCCGCTTGGAATAGCAGCACGACCTCTACCAGAGGTAGGATCGTGTTCAAACTAGGCGACTCCCTCAATTTCGATATCATCGCTCCGATGTATCCCACTCATTTCCCGGGCGACCCCGCCCAACTTCCTGACGTTCTCGATGTAGCGCTTCTCAAGAATGTAAACCTCCGTTTGCAGTCTATCGAGACGGTACAAGAGCTTAACTCTGACCACCGCCCGGTCATCTTGCACCTGGCCCCCTATTCGGGCCCCCCGCACGACCCCAACCAGCCCCCCCCGACCAAAACAGTCACCGACTGGAGGAAAGTAAGCGAAAGACTGAAATCCACCGCGTCTCCCCACCTAGACTCCATCCCCGAGCAAATTATCTCAGTCGCAGACACGACTGGGGCGATCGACTCGTTCACAGAGCACGTTCAATCCGTACTGACGGATTGCTCACGGGAAGTTCCAGTGATGGAAGACCATCGCTGGAAACTGCCCGATGACGTACGTGAACTGATGACCGAGAAGAACGCTGCCATTCGTGCCTACGACTCTTTTCCCTGCGACGCGAACAAATCCCACATGCGCCATTTACAGCGTGCTGTAAAGAAACGCATAGGGGAGTGGCGCTCCGAGGGATGGGATAAGTTGATCGGCGAACTCGAGCCCACCCACCACGCCTTCTGGCAACTCCAGAGGAAGCTCCGCTCCTCTGAAGAGGCCACAGTTCCTCCCCTCACACGCCCCGACAAAACGGTCGCTTTTGAAAACCTCGAAAAGGCCGAATGCCTAGCCGACAGCCTAGAAGCTCAATGCACTCCCAGCTCTCAACCAGTAGACAGAGCGCACCTCGACGAGGTGAACGCTGAAGTCGAACGGAGAGCCTCCCTCCCGCCAGTCGAAGACCCTGATGATCCTCTGCCTCCCGTCACTCCCGACGAAGTGCAAGACATCATAAAAGGACTCGCAACCCGCAAAGCCCCCGGTTCGGACGGTATCACCAACAGGGTGTACAAACTCCTCCCCGCCCCCCTCATACTGCTCATGACCGCCATCTTCAATGGCGCCCTGAGCAACAACATCTTCCCCCAAATGTGGAAAGAAGCCACAGTCATAGGCATCCCAAAGCCAGGCAAGCCCAAGTCTGAGCCCTCCAGCTACCGCCCCATCAGTCTGCTCAATGTTTTCGGTAAAGTCTACGAGAGGCTTATTTATAAGCGCCTCAAAGACTATGCCGAAGCAAAGAGCCTCATCCCCCCCGAACAGTTCGGTTTTCGCACGAAGCATTCGTGCATCCACCAGCTCCACCGCATAGTCGAGCACATTAGCGCTGCTTTTCAGCGAGGTGCTTCGACAGGCGTCCTGTTCTTCGATATAGCGAAGGCGTTCGACAAGGTCTGGCACAATGGCTTATTATATAAGCTGTACCTGCTAGGTGTGCCAGACCGTCTCGTGCTCATCTTACGAGATTTTCTGTCGGACCGCACTTTCCGCTACCGTATCGAGGGCGCTCTCTCTCCCCCTCACCCCATCCGCGCCGGAGTCCCCCAGGGTTCCGTTCTGTCTCCCCTCATTTTCACCCTGTTCACTAGTGACATCCCGAACAGTAAAAAGGCACAGTTGGCGCTCTTCGCCGACGACACTGCCATATACTGTTCGGGTGTCAACCAGTCATCCATAGCTCGAAACCTCCAAACCTCCGCAAGCGCCTTGAGCGATTGGTTCCGGAAATGGAGAATCGAGGTCAACCCCGATAAGAGTCAGGCGGTCATCTTCTCGAAACCGCGCAAACTACCCCCCCCCCTCCCGCGCCCGATCTCTATGTATGGCAAGCCGATCCCCTGGGGAAAGCGAGCCAAATACTTAGGTGTCATCCTAGACCACAACCTCACCTTCAACGAGCACATAAAGACGGCGCGTTCGCGCGCCTCTTTCGCTCTCGGTAGGCTCCACTCCATGATAACTGCCCGCAGCAAATTGTCACTCAAGTGCAAATTGCGCCTCTACACCGCGGTCATCCGTCCCATCATGACCTATGCTTGCGTAGTCTTCGCACACGCCAAGCCGCGATTTCTGCATAAAATGCAAACCCTCCAGAACCGTTTCCTCCGAAAGGTCACGGGAGCCCCCTTCTATGTCCGAAATGTGAATCTGCATCTAGATCTCAGACTCCCCACCATCCAGCAGTTCATGAAACGCCTCTCCAAGCGCTTCTTTGACTCTGCCATAAAGCACCCCAATCCCCTGATTGCGGCGGCCTCCCGATACACTCCCTCCCGCATAAGTAGGATTCGCCGACCAAGGCATACCCTCACTATCCCCGACGACGCCACTACCCTCCTCCAGGAGAGCAGTAAGGCCACGAGTACTCTCAGTCGACAACACAAACACAAGCTCAGACATCCGTCCTTCCGTCCTCGCCGCCGAGGCCCGTCGCGACGTCCCGCACCATCACCGTGCCCGCCCCGACCCTTGCTCGAGCCAGCCCGCGCAGCTGAGCCTGTAGTTTTAAATTCGCCCCTAAACACTAATAATAATACCGATCCAGCCTGTCCCTTGCTGTCCTCTTCCAGCGACGCCCTGAGCCGAGGTCCGAACCCCGCAGGGGGTTACCCTTAGCGCTGTCGCTTAGTTTTTAAGTTATTGTATGCCCTGGCTGGAGGCCTTAATTCGAGGCATCCACAGGAAAGTCCGGTTAAGCAGTAGCCATCCTCATAAAGGATGAACTGCGAGATGCCATTTATAAAAAATAAAAAAAAAAAAAAAAAAAAGCGCTCTTTACTGGTGGTAATCAAGTGTACAAGCGCGCTGGTGAGAACGAGTAGCGATATCACACACGCGTGTCGCTTCGTGAGATAAAAATATTATTGCAAGATTAGTCTTATATGAATTCATGTAATTTATGATATTTATTATCAGAAATTAAAGAGCTAGCCAGCTTTTAGATATTTTAATAGTTTTTAACACACATGTTCGAAAAGTGACATTATTGCATCTTAAATACTTTATAAAATAATGAGCTTTTTTAATGAAACAATGCTCTTACTTCATATCGTACTCAGCTCACATTACGCACACTACAAATCCATTAACCATTATTTTAAAAATTATTTCTCAAATAACGGTGCGATAACACGCTTGCTCAGTCTTGAAATTCGTTCGCAAACTCGGCCAATACGGTCGTGATCTCGAACGAGATTGTTTTGCCACGAGATTGACTCTCCAAAAATGGCGTTTGATCTCAAAAGGTCCGAGAACTCTCTAGATCAAGATTCCCAAATGGCGAGCGACATTAAAATATGAAGCGGTTTATGAAAGTTTTTTTGTACTTACTGGACGCAGGTAACGCAACGTACTCGTATATAAACTAAATCTCTTGGGCAAATGCAAGCATTTATAAAAAAGCCTCTCTTAACCCGTGTCGCTGACACTTCTAGTTGATCGGGTGCTGAGTTGTCAACCGGTTGCGCAGTACACAACGCGACAATCAAAACAAACAGAACTAAGAACTTCATGGCGACACGTGCTTCCTACCAGACTAATGTCAGCGAAATGTAATGAACGTCAACTAACGTGTAATTTATAGTGAGTATTTTATAGAGTGACACAAAACCACATTTACGAATTATTAGGTCCTATTCAGGAACTTACGCAGTAACTGCTTATGACGTCAACGAAAGCGACTGTATCCCCTTTGAGCTATAAGGTAAATTCAGAATTTATTACAATAAATATTTCGCCTATTCGCCTCTTTAATTATGTGAATATCACAACAATAAATCGTTAAAATTTACGAAGCAGGTGAAATTTGAATTTGAATTGAATCTGGTAAAATAATGAGTTAACTAATGTCAATAAAACTTACATTGGATCGTGCGGGCTTGCTCTATTTTATTTTTATTTTATTTTCTTTGGGATAACAAACAATCGTACATTGTACAGAGGCCAGCACATCAACCTACCCCAATCTGACAAATTTTCCCAATTGAACTAGAAATACCGTATGCTATAAGTATGTACAATCCACTACGTTTCCACGTGTAGGTAATTAGTTTATGATACAGTTTTGGTAAATTTATATAAACTCAATAACAACAATAAATTTTTCTTTTTTTATCTTAAAATCCAATAGTTAATACATACTTAATTAATACATAATAATTAACAATTAAGAATAATTTGTTTTTAAAATTTTTGTTTGGACGGCAAATACATCAATATCGTTAAAATTATTATTGTAAACTTGAACCAATCTCTACCAAAAGG
Source organism: Gortyna flavago (assembly GCA_963669345.1). Taxonomy (NCBI): domain Eukaryota; kingdom Metazoa; phylum Arthropoda; class Insecta; order Lepidoptera; family Noctuidae; genus Gortyna; species Gortyna flavago. The sequence goes on from OY770139.1 coordinate 3,067,355, forward strand.
AAAGAAAAAAAAAAAAAACAGTCACGTGAATCAGTCCAGTATTTAAAAACATAAAAACACCCTTTTCCTCTTTTAGTACTCTGTTAAAAAACACACAGCATTCAAAGTGTTCAAACTGATGCTTTTATGAAAACCAATATGGCACCGTGTCTCATAATTCCCGCAGGAGTAAAACCAAATGAGATAATCAACTTTTGACACGAACGAATTCCTGAGGCGTATTTAATAATTTATAAGAGAATGAATGTGGCCGATAATGTCACATATTCGCACAGATATTACATTGTAACGTGGAAAAGTTGGGATTTTTGTTCATGAGAGGCTGCAGGGCTGTGGATTTGGGTCTGTATGTTCTTTACTTTAGGAGGATATAAGACTGACCTTATTGGTGATGTTCTTCAGAAAGGTCAAGTGCGTAGTACTCGCACCCAACGTGCGTGTTATCTGAAGGCCAATTTTCGTAATTAAAAACGTTCAAAATCCAGTCAGTCATATCTCGGCGACAAGCAAATGTCAAAAACTTGTCAAAATGAAATTAAAGGAAATTAGAGGTATTTTTGATAGATTGAGACTGAGATCAGACTGTGAACATTCTTATAATTACGAGAATTGCCCCTCTGATGTATGAACGTAAAAGAGGCAAAAGGAGTATCTTAGGAATTAAGGATCATAGCAGGTGGCGTTCGGTAGTTTAGTTAGTGAATGATGTCTTGTTTTACAAGAAATCAAGGTTAATCGATAATTGACATAATTTCGAGGAGGTATAGGTATTAGGGTTCCGAACTGAAAAGGATAACGGAACCAACAAAACATCTCCTTCCTGTGTTATGAATCGGTTTTATTTAATGTTGCAAAACCTTTTTTTGTTGGAATACCTTTATTTAAAACATCGTGAATATTATCTATCGTATATATCGACGTAACGCAAACACAATTCTATTCTTTATGTAAACTAATTCCAAAATCACAAATATATGTACCTTTTTTTCGACGGACAGCATAAACACGCTAGGATGTCGTCCGATATCGTTCCGATTTTGTACCACAAAAAGCCGAATTCCTGCCCTGTTTTACAAAAACTCTCCGATGTGTGGGTGATATTCAGCAAATCGATATTGTGATTCTCGTATAAAAATGAAATAAATTTTTGACGACCAATTTATTGGATTTTGTATTTTTTCTGCGTTGCTTTTTCATGCGAAAAAAAGTAGGTATGTGGCCCACCTGATGATGGTAAGTTATTGCATTTCTTAAGTTGGTGAGTTGTTGTTGTTGACTAAGTTACTCGCTCAGACCAGGGAAGCATATCACAAAAGGGAAGAGGCATACTTAATCAACAGATGTTAAAACAAGGATGCCAACAATGATGATAATTTAGCCCTAAACCTAGACTTTTACCTACTGGTAAAAATAATTACCCGTTGCCGAAACCACATAGAGTTAAGTTACACGATTCATACTCATTAATGTGACATGTAATTAATTAGTTAATTAGTGGCACGTAACAAGATCATTACTTCCATTCTGTGAAGCTGATATCAGACGCTTCACTCGACTAAATCTTCATTTTTGGGTTCATTCCACGTGACACCGACAAAATTATTTAGAAGTGAACGTTCATCTGCTCGTTTCATTAAATTTTTCGACTGAATGGCCGAATGGAGTGCGAGTGAACGACACCGAGTGCTGAAATCCACCATCGTTGGATCGGTTCACAATTGAACTAATTTTTCTCTTTTCATTCATTTTGTGTGCAAAGGGTGTCAGATGCCAAATATACCTACCTACGATTAAAATGAAAACAGTTAAGCGTCTGATATCAGCCTTACGGCTGTAAACCGTTCTTTTGAATAGAAATTACATGTTGTGTCAGTTTGCAAAACATAGCGTCTCTATTGCGAGCTGCGTTCAAATCGAAGTAAATGACAGTTTTCTATGAATAAATTGAGGGTTCTCTTGTAGGTATGATTAGTATCTTAATCAGGATTTTGCACACGTGAAAGAAAGTAATCCCAAGTTGTAAATGTAGTCATCATCTGCCTAGCCTTTTCCCAACTATGTTGGGGTCGGCCAGTCTAACCGGATGCAGCTGAATATCAGTATTTTACAAGGAGCGACTGCCTATCTGACCTCCACAACCCAGTTACTGGGTAATACGATACTCTTGGTAAGACTGGTTGTCAGACTTTCGGGCTTTGGACTACCCGTAACGACCGTCAAAGATTCACGAATGACAGCGGTATGTCAAGATGGTCTCCATCCACAGACCAACATTGGCAAGCGTAGCTTAACCTGCATCCTTTTGTAAATGATGTGGTGCATAATATTAAAGAGTATTTATTATATTTTATCCATTTTAAAGACTTGAAATAAACTTATATCCCCTTACCCTGTTGCCACCAACCGGTCACGAAACAAAACTGGGCTGATTCTGAACAATAAAAAAAAAAAACACAATTACGTAGTCAAGTCCTAATAGCATTCTGATGTCAGTGGACAAGTTTAACTCGCCGATAATGAATTACTTCATGCAGGTGTGGGTTGGACAGGAGCATTTTCCCAAAAGGGCCCTCTAGAAGACTTTACTGCTGCTAAACACTCCAGAAACACCCAAGTCGCAAGCCTGCTAGTTCCAAAGCATTTTTAGCCAGCGAAATTACTTCTACGGCATCTTGTGCGTGTTTAAATTTAATTTCTTCATTAACTCGGAAGCGAGTTAATAACAGTTTCATAAGTATCCAGCTATCGCTTGCATAAGGAACGCGGCTAATCAAGTAGCTTTGTGGTTATGTATGGGCGTAATTAACCAACTTAATGTGTGTTGTGTAAGTATATTTATGTATAAACACATTTATAAATAGAGAATGATTATCATGAATATAACTAACTTACTTATATATTTAACTTTCACTGAGGGACCAATTCTGAATTCAAATTTTGACAGGTCAAAATTTCAATAATTCATACAAAAATGCCACAGAAAAAGGACATTTCGTTTTTCTTGAACTTGATAAATTAAAAAAGAATCCTCATCGGATCAACCATTAATTTTGATTCATATGTTTATGTGTATTTCACCATGTTTTCACTGTTTAACTACCGGCTGTATTTTTAATACAACATCCCAGAATATTAAAAAAAGAGACGGGCGGATATGGAGGTACCTAATTGTAGGTAATAATGTAACTTTGTAGTTTATACAAATGAATAATAGACTCTCATTAAGTTTGGGTTACTTCTTTGCTACGCCGACGCTACGCGATCTGATACGCCGACTGTTACGTCAACGCTACGCGGCTACGCGACGGAGCAAGATAATCAAACGATAAAAAGCGATAGTAATAGCTAAGAATCAGTACACTTTTCCAATCAATGCATGATGATTGGAAAAGTGCACTGATTCTTAGCTATTACCATCGTTTTTGGCTCATCGTTTCCAAAATATGTCGCATAGATAGCATAGCAATTTTTTTAGAGCGTTGATCTACTCGTATGTCAACGAAAACAAAAATCAAGCTTCTAAAAGCTTGATTTTTTCTTGAGAACAAGAGACCGTAGACCTACGTACCTATTTGATATTCATTTCAATTTGATACCTCCACGCGTTCCTGAGAAAAAGGGCCTTCACTGACTGACAGACGGACGACGAAGTGATCCTATAAGGGTTTCGTTTTTCCTATTGAGGCACGGAAAGCTAAAAAGTAGTAAAATGTCACGACACGTTTGTAATTTTTTTTTTATTTTACACTTTTTTCGGTCTTACTCTCATTCGTTAAGTAAGCAAAAATGAAAGGATTTTCTTCCCAAACGGGTATCCCACGACACCATTCTCGACTGTTTTTTTTATTCATAATTATATTATATGGGTACCTACTTATTGTTTTAAGCCAATAAGTATTTTTTATAAAAAAATCGATGTAAATACATTACATTCATTCGTGGTAAATGGTAGGCTCACAGAATCAAGATAAATATGTAACAACTTCTAAATATTCCGTTTTGAGTACTATCAAATTTGAAACGAATAGTAACACGAATAGTTTTAGTTAAGTTAGGATTTAATTTTTTGATTTTTATTAACTAATCAGTTATTATGAATGAATTTTCAAATAAATTGTCGGTAGTACTGCAGGGCAAAAAGAAAATAAATATTATATGAGGTATTGGGGTACATAAAAATAAATACTGATACTGATGAAAGAATGGACTCATGGACTATGTAAAAGTTGATATGGACAGAAAGAGTTGACTACCGAGGTCTACCAATAGAGAAGTATGGAAGAAAAAGACATGTTGCGCCACCTACAAATAAATTGTGATTAAATATGAAATTATGAACAAAGGAATTGTTTAATGAAGTGCTCAATATTTGTCCATTTTTTAAATTATGATAAAAAAGCACTTCCTATCTCCTTAAACTTCATCCTTATATTTTCTTTGCTACTGTTTCATGCTTATTATCTTAATATATATAAATTACGTGTCACGATGTTTGTCCGCGATGGACTCCTAAAGTACTTACGTAAGTAGTACCGATTTTAATCAAATTTGTACACCGTGTGCAGTTTGATCCAACTTGAAAGAGAGGATAGAAAAAAAAAATTACAAATACGTTAGCCACAGCAACTCAGCAACGCGTGGCCGGGTCAGCTAGTTATATGTATATATTTATTTAGATTAGTATAATATACTTTATGTATGTATTTATTTTATTATGTAAATGGTACACCACAGACTACCTACAGTATTTGTCTGTCCTTCCCCTTTTAAATCCATCCGAAGGTTGTCTTTCTAAAGTATTGAAACAAACCTTTTATTGTTTCTCGTATAATTTCTACAGCTCTATCATCACTTCGTAAAGATACTTCAGGCAATCGATATTAGGTCAAACAATATCGATCGCAGTATCTTTCAAGCTTACTGTTTAATAATTTATTGAAATACGACTTGTGGTCAACTTCAATCGCTCGGAGAAAGCGATCGTTACAATTAAATTGTTTAGTCGACAATAATGTTGAATGTTCATAAGCCATTTTCTCCATAGGGAACTTGATTTTTAAACATAATATTTAATGAGTCTTACAAACCGGTATAATTGAAATGAAAGGTAAATTGGAATGAGACAAGTATTTTTCTTAATTTTTTAAAGATTTATGAAGATTTTCTCTTTTTCAAGCAACCATAAATAATTATTGAGGATAACAGCCCCTATTACATGGGACTTCAAGCAAAATAAGGTTATACTATAGGCACACGTACTTCTCTGCTGAACCCTTCGGGATATACAGGCGTGGTGTTATGTAACAGGGCCAGTCCGACTGAAAAGCCCTATCTCTAAAATACAACTCAAATGAAACGAAAATGGTTTGAGAAGAAAAACATATTCATTACTTTACGTTGAATGCATGGAAGACAGGCTGACATCTCAAACTTAAGGAAAACGTCCTAAAAGCAAGATCTATCTACAGTCGTTGGGCAAGCGTCACATTTTCCCTTGTCTTGCCACATTATTGTCACGTCCGTAGTCCTTCAGGCCTTCAGGTGGCTACCGTGCCCTTATGGGAAATCGAATACGACGAACCTAATCTAATACAAAGTAGCGGATGTTGCAACTGACATAAGGTTATTTTCATGGTGAAATTCAACATATTATCGGTTATGGAGGTACCCTTCACGGTGTCTGAGTAGCTTCTACCAACTAGAAGTTACTTGGAGATGTTGAGACAAGCGCTTGGTATCTATGTAAACATAATATAATTTTTCGATGCACATCATGTATTTATTTATGTATGAATTTTGATTTACAATAAATGTAGGCATACACACACACAAACTCACCCTCACACATACACACACAACATCTATAACTCGCAATTGTGCCGCGTTGACAACATTTACTATGTGATGTGATGGGGGGCCTGGAGTTCTAAAATACAGGCGTTTAGACTCCAGAAGGCCAATCCCGCAGTTAAAAACGTTCAAAATCTAGTCGCAATCTCATCTCAGTGACAACCAATGTCAAAAACTTGTCAAAAATATAGGGTATTTTTGACAGATTGACACTGGTTCTTAAAATTACGAGAATTACCCACTTATCACAATTTTGAATTAAATTACCTGTCATCCTGATTATTTTATAACTAGTATGGATATAAGTGGGGATAAAATAAACAATGTTTATTTATTGCCTACTCATGTCTTTGTTGTTTGTGGCCAGTGGTGGCCCAGTGGTGGCCCAGTGGTAACCACCCTGACTTACAAGTTGTAGGTCGTGCATTCGAACCTATACAGGCACTTTACTTTGTGTAAATGTAATTAATCTCTTCATTGCTTTCAAAACGGTGAAGGAAAACATCGTTAGGAAGCATGTCTTAAAACCAAAAATTCAATGTGATATCTACCAACCCGCACTGGGGCCGCGTGGTGGATTAAAGCCCACTCCCTCTCGAAGAGAGGAGGCCTGTGTCCCAGCAGTGGGAACACTATAGGCTGATTATGTATGTCCATTTACCGTAAGTAGAGGTACCCGTTAATCCGACTTCGGACTGATTTTTGCAACACATTTTTCTGTTTCGGTGAAAAATATTTTATTGTAAGTAATTTTCTACGAAAAAGGCGAGATTTATACTACGACGGATCAATTCTAACATAGTTCGTATCGAGTAGTGTTTTTTTTCCAAATTAACTTAATTTCTTTGGTTTCGCACTTTAGTCCAAAACTCTCTATAATGGGTGTATTTATCTTCTATAAAAACTAGAATCCCTACGATTAGTAGAGTTGACATGTTTTGACATGACATGACACATTGAGCCATTTGGCCCAGAGATAGTGACGTCAGTACTTCGTACGCATAAGCAGGACGTACAGGTCTAAAAAGTTTGTAAAGAACGTTTTCAAAATGTGTTATTTAAAAATATAACTGGAAATTTCTGTTTCTATGGAAAATTTAAAATCGGTCTAATTTGGCTGTAGCACAATTTTTTTTAAATGTTCGTAACTACCTTTTTAGACCTTTATATCCTGCTAATGCCTATGAAGTTTCATTAAAATCGGTTCATTCATTTGGAAAAACAAGGGCTTGAAAGTTTGTATGAAATGCCGTACGTCGTAAACGCTCTAGCCAATGGTTGTCTTTAATAGAAAAAAAATGTAAAGTTGTTTATTTATTTACTTTTGTTTTTCTGTTTCTCCTAATGGTGTACAATGTAGAAACAGGTAGGTACTCTATTCATTTTGTTAATGATAGATATTACGTTGCTTTCGGTTACAAACGTTGCGGTTTACGTTAATCGGAACGTAAATGTTACTCTGTGGTAAAGGAATGACGAAATCGAGTCAAAAATAATGATTCAAATAACTTTGACTAAGCCCTCTTTTCTAGAACTAAATGTTCCTGAAATATTTCAACGTTTTCAACTCCTTTCTTGACGATATCATCGACAAAACGCGCATAGCAACAGCTTGACTTTATTGACCTTTCCTAAAATCCTACTCCCCTATGTCTGCACAGGTGGATGATGCTGTCAATTTTCCGGGCACAATCCCTTACTCACCACTTACCTCATCCCTCCCGGGAATTGAGGCCATTTAGTTAGAAGCAGTATAAGTGACCAGCGATTAATTTACGTACGAGTATGTTGCAAGGTATTATGTAGGTACCTACACCTCACAGTCATGAGTCAATTAGATCCTGATATTACGACGCTGAATCAAGCGTTATGAACTCATGACATAACGCAAGACGCTTGGAGCAAGGGTCATGGATTCATGACTCATGACGTTTGGTTCTGGTATATCGGGATCTAATACTAATAAAAAATCACGGAATACATTATTTAAACACCCCGTCAGTGACAAGGTAAGTTTAAAATAGCACCTTTGTGTTTTCAGAACCTACAGTGGCGACCGAGAAATTATTCAACTGTCATGGAACTGGCGCGTTAAAAAATTTATTCGAAGACAAAATTTAGAGGCGGAATATCTAGGTTAGGGCGCAAAGGCACGTTTCTCACGACCGGGATAAGCCAACTGGACTTAAACCAGGATTCCCTTTTGGTTAGCACCATCATCATCTGCCTAGCCTTTTCCCAACTAAATATGTATGTTGGGGTCGGCTTCTAGTCTAACCGGATGCAGCTGAATACCAGAATTGTACATGGAGCGACTGCTTATCTGACCTACACAAACCAGTTACTGGGTAATACGATATATCTCGGTAAGACTGGTTTTCAGATTAGGTTAGCACAACAGATTCAAGTTAAATTCTTCTTTAATGGGTTCCATTATGTTCGCTCTTTGATTCGATTCAACAATCTTGTCTATGACTTCGATCTCCCTTGAATACTTAAGTGCGAGTTAGAGCCGAAAGTTTAATATCATGAACATAACAACGTTATAAGCCTTCGCCTCGCCCCTTCCATTTCATCTCAATGAAGTGGGGGCTTATTACCGAGGCCATAGGCGCTCGACATCGGCAGACAATCGTTGCTGTAACACAGTTTTAGAACATGAGATGTTCATGAATAAGTAACTGCTTAGGTAGGTTTAGGATGTCGAATGCTCATTCACGTAGTTGAGAAAACCATTTTAGTGGGAATCTACAAACTCAAACTCAAAGCATTTATTTCTAACTAGCTGCGCTCTGCGGTTTCATCCGCATAAGTGTCGATCACGTAGGAGTATCGGGATAAAAAGTAGTCTATATGTTAATCCAGGGTGTCAGCTACCTCCATACAAAATTTTATCAAAATTGGTCTAGCCGTTTGAGTTTGAAGAAGTAACAAACATATAAACACACACACACACACTCTCAAATTTTCGCCTTTATAATACTAGTGTGATAAACCAATTACAGGCACTTTTGAATTGTCAAGGGGTCGGTCAGTCAGAATGATGAAGCTAGTTGCCCATTCCAAAACGCAGTAGGCACCTATGGGGAAGAACTGTCAAGAAATTACACGGATACTCTTTTATTTAAATCAAAATTTCTACGAAGACTGAATTTAATTTTTGATGACTGTTGATCGCAGAAAGAAATAAATGGTAGGTGTTAGTAATGATATTGTTGCGCGCCACAATTGATATTTGTTACCACTAGCGCCATCTAGTATCGAGTAGAAGAACTAGTGTCAAGAACCTTCTAGAAGTTTCGATGATAGAACTTTCTAGAACTATCGACATCTGGTCAGTTGGGGCCGGAATGTACTCGAACATTCTAGATGTTTCTACAATGGAAGGTTCTAGAACAATGTGAGGCGTATATAAGGCGGGAATGCTCCACGAGCGGACACAGTCTGGGAGAAGCGATACAAGCGAAAACATCGAAAGGAAAGCGATCTTCAAGTGCGACTTAGAAGTGATCAGTAGTGTAATTGTGTTTCATAATTAGTGTGAAGTTGTAATTGGTGTTTATAATTAAAGTGTCTATTTTTTGGTTATTTAATCGGCAGTTTTTAATTATTACGAACCCCAAGCTCGTAACAATTGGTGTCAGAAGTGGGATTAAAATCATGCCGATTTTACCCAAGGATGACACTGAGGGTATCCGTACCCGGAGTCAACGCCAACAGGAGACGGACCAGAGACGTTTCGGTGGAGCAACGCTACAAAGGTCGGAAGGCCAGCTACCGACCACGGAGGCCGGAACGTCCACAGCTGCTCCAGCGTCATCACCACCAGATTTTGCTGCTCTGATGATGATGCTGCAAGAGCAGGCTCGCCGACAGGAGGAACAGGCCCGCCGTCAGGAGGAACAGGCCCGGCGACAGGAGGAACAGGCTCTTCGGCTGGAAGAACAGCTCCAGCGTGATAAGGAGGAGCAGGCTCGCCGACAGGAGGAGCAGGCACGCCGCCAGGAAGAGCAGATGCTCCTTATGAAGGACCTTCACGCTACCTTCAGGAAAGACATGAAGGAGATGAAGGATAAGGTTGCTCAATATGACAACCGCCTGTCGGAGGCAGAAACCCGAATTGACCAAGTGAATAATCGGGTTGACAATGTGATGGCTGACGTGAAGAAAACCGTGATGGCTGACGTTAAGAAAACGCTGGATTACCTTAAAGTTGGGGATGGAATCGCAGCTCCCGTAGCTACAACACCTTCGCTACGTGGATTCAAAGTGCCACCGTTCGACGGAACCTCTTCCTGGTCGGCCTACAAAATCCAGTTCGAGGCTGTCATGAAGGCGAACGGGTGGGATAAAAATCAGGCCATGACTGCCCTCACCCTAGGCCTGCGCGACCAGGCCTTAACTGTTCTGGAAGCTATCGGTAAGGAAGTGACTTACGAGCAGCTCCTTGAGGCATTGGAGGCTCGGTATGGTGACGCTCACCTGGAACACGTGTTTCGTGCGCAGCTCAAGGATCGCGTGCAACGCAGCAGCGAAAACCTGCAGCAGTGGGCCCTTGAAGTGGAAAAGCTGGTTCGCAAAGCTTACCAGTCCGTACCTGCGCTTATTGATGGGAACCTGGTGCAGGCATTCATTGACGGCATCCGCGACCTTGAGGTTAGAGCTGCTGTGAGGCTCGGTCACCACGGAACGCTTAAGGACGCCTTGGCCCATGCGCTGGAGGTGGAAGCTGTGCGGCAGGATCATCGTTCCCACCGCATCAGGGAGGTTGCAGCGGAAACAGTTCGCGATCGTAATAAAGGATACAGCCCTAGGTGCTACGGCTGTGGGGAAAGGGGCCACCTTCGATCCAGTTGCCCAAAGCGAACTGCAGGAAGAGAAGAATGGCCTATCCGTAAGCAGCCAAGGAGATTGCCAGTAGCACGTGAAAATGAAGTGAAAACCATGATTGTGGGAAAGGTGAAGGATGGTGTTATTGAACCTTCATCTAGTCCATGGTGTTCACCTGTAGTGCTAGTAAGGAAGAAAGACTGCAAGCATTGTACTAGGCAAGAAAGTAAAGAAGTCGTACCTGTGAGGATGCTCAGGACCGACCTCAGCAACGAGTGGAAGGAAAGCCTACAACGTGCACAGCAGGAAGATTCGGACATTAAGCCGATTCTGGAGTGGATGAAAACCAGAGCTCCTAAGCCCAAGTGGAGTGACGTCTCAGCGATGAGTTCGATCACAAAAAGCTATTGGGCCCAATGGGACAGCTTGGTGATTCAGGATGAAGTCTTGTGCCGTAAATGGGAAAATGCTCGGGGAGACAGCTGTCATCTGCAAATGGTTGTCCCTAAAGCTCGAGTGCCGGATGTTCTACAGCTGTACCATAATGGTTGTTCAGGAGGTCATCTGGGAGTAAAACGGACTCTACTGAAGATACGAGAACGGTTCTACTGGGTCCACTGTCGGGACGATGTCGAGGACTGGTGTCGTAAATGTACAAGTTGTGCAGCTGTAAAGGGACCTCAGACACGTAGTAGAGGTGCATTGAAATTGTACAATGTTGGTGCACCATGGGAGAGAATAGCCCTAGATGTTGCTGGACCTTTTCCGGAAAGTGAAAGTGGTAACAAGTATTTCATGGTTGTGATGGATTACTTCACTAAGTGGCCGGAAGTCTTCGCCATTCCAAACCAAGAAGCTTCAACAGTTGCAGATAAACTGGTGCATGAAGTCTTCTGCCGTTTTGGAGTACCCTTGGAGATTCACAGTGATCAAGGAAGGAACTTTGAGTCCCAAATATTCCAGGAAACTTGTCGAGTTATGGGTACTCATAAAACTAGAACAACTTCTTACCACCCACAATCGGATGGAATGGTGGAAAGATTTAATCAGACATTGGAGAGATACCTGGCAAAAGTTGTGGAAAATCGGCAACGAGATTGGGACAAGCACATACAACCGTTTTTGTTGTCATATCGAAGCGCTGTTCACGAAAGTACATCGGTGACACCAGCTTTCGCAAACTTTGGAAGAGAATTACGGCTGCCTGCAGACCTGATCACCGGAATACCACCTGATGCCCCACGCAGTATAACCGATTATGCGAATGACTTGCGGAACAAAATGAATGACATTTATGAGCACGTCAGACAATCGGGCCAGCAAATGTCTGAAAAGATGAAAACCCGCTATGACCGAAAAATGAACAATACAGGGTTCGACGAAGGCTCACTAGTGTGGTTGCACAATCCAGTCCGCAGCAAAGGGAAATCTCCTAAGCTTCAAGCTAAATGGGACGGACCGTACCGGATTGTGACAAAAATCAATGACGTAACCTACCGGATACAGAAAGGTGCAAGAGGTACTCCTAAGATCGTCCATGTGGATCGACTGGCGCGTTATTATGGGGCCAATAATGCTCGGGACGAGCATGTCTTAGAAGGGGGCAGTGTTGCGCGCCACAATTGATATTTGTTACCACTAGCGCCATCTAGTATCGAGTAGAAGAACTAGTGTCAAGAACCTTCTAGAAGTTTCGATGATAGAACTTTCTAGAACTATCGACATCTGGTCAGTTGGGGCCGGAATGTACTCGAACATTCTAGATGTTTCTACAATGGAAGGTTCTAGAACAATGTGAGGCGTATATAAGGCGGGAATGCTCCACGAGCGGACACAGTCTGGGAGAAGCGATACAAGCGAAAACATCGAAAGGAAAGCGATCTTCAAGTGCGACTTAGAAGTGATCAGTAGTGTAATTGTGTTTCATAATTAGTGTGAAGTTGTAATTGGTGTTTATAATTAAAGTGTCTATTTTTTGGTTATTTAATCGGCAGTTTTTAATTATTACGAACCCCAAGCTCGTAACAATATAAAACAATAACATAACATAACATAATCAGCCTATAATGTTCCCACTGCTGGGACACAGGCCTCCTCTCAGTGAGAGGGAGGGATAAAACAATAGAATATATTAAATAAGAGAGAATAACATAAGCCGCCAAAGAAGAAGAAGAAGCCGATAAGAATATTGCCAAACTTAAGTGGCAGTGGGCAGGGCACATTGCTCACAGAACAGATGGCCGATGGGGCCGAAAGGTTCTGGAGTGGCGACCGCGTACAGGAAGACGTAGCGTTGGAAGGCCTCCCGCAAGGTGGACCGACGACCCTGTGAAGGCTGCAGGAACCACCGTAAAACCGGTCGAAGTTTAGATGCTTGGGGGAGGCCTATGTCCAGCAGTGGACGTCTTTCTTTCTTTTGCCCAATATGTTGAGCTAAATAAGGATAACAAATCTTGTGATTAATTATTTGTTTTGTCTTTCCACGTGTTGACGAAAACAACTTTAATGTAGAACATAAATTTACTCCTCTCTTACCATAAAATGAGTTCAGAATGAGTCGACGGCAAAAACAGGAAAATCTAGCCAGTAAATAAAACCGAAATGGATACTTAAAGTTATCTCAATAACAAAATTATAGGCATTTCTTTGTGAAATTCCCAGCATCAATTTATTAGCTCCCTTTGATAGAATATTAAATTTAAGTCTTTACAAATTGGTCTGTCTTTATTATTGGCGATTCAATTATGGAAAAACCTTCGTGGCAAACGAGATTTTCTCGTAATAGGTTTTACGCTGTTTTATATTACATTATTTATTTAATTAAATTATTAACCAAATTAAAAAAAGAGGTTGTCAATTCGACTGTATTTATATAACTTTTTTTTTTTTTTTTTTATTACGCGATATCTCCGGCAATTATAAACCGATTTCCAAAAAAATTTTTTTAATGGATAGGGTATGCCTCAGGGTTGGTCCCATATAAATTATTAACTTTGCTTCGGTAGTATTTGAGTTAGCTTCAATAATACGTATTTTTGCCCATTAAATATTTATTTTATTCTCTTTTTAGTATTTGTTGTTATCCACTCGGCATTAGAAATACAAATTCTGTGAACATTCCAACTGTCTGCAGCCTGGTGACAGACAGACGGACAGTGGAGTCTTACTAATAGGGTCCCATTTTTACCCTTTGGTTACGGAAGCCCAAAAAAGCCAGGAAGAATGCTGAGCGTAAACGAAGTAATAGCGCGGACAGGCGATGCGATGCCACCCCATGGCATCGCATCGCCTGCCTGCGCCCTGTCGGGTCCCAAAGTTGCGGGCAGAAGCTAGTACCTACTATAATATTATACAAGGTAAGGTTGTGCTTGTGGTACAGGCCAACGAACTGAACAACTTTCCTCAAGGGACCAACAACGAAATCGTGAAAAAATAATCAGTGGTCCCATACAAAACTTCAATACCTACTCGACCCAAATGTCTGGGACGACTGATTATATCTAGAGGTATTTGTGAGTTTGTATGTAGGGGAAAGTTCTTTCACTAATGGGAAGCTACCAGTATTACTGAGTGTCAAAGGATATATTTTATACTAGCAGCGCCCCAAGGTTTCACCCGCATAGGTTTAGATCCCTTAAGAATACAGGGATAAATAGTATTCTATGTGTTAATTCTGGTTATAAACCAAATCCGTGCAGCCGTTTGTGCGTGAGAAGTAACAAACATAGAAACACAGTCACAAACTTTCGCCTTTAGTATATTAGTGTGAAATGTGATGCTAGCAGATTTAAACGAGACGCTGTAGTAAAAAGAACTGTTGCCTTTCTAAATTATTAGGAGCTTCTTCGAACAAATATTAGTAAAATCTATATTTTTTTACCTAATGTATATACGAAGCTCAAACTAAAATTCGTGAAAGTAGCAACCGTAGCAGTAGTAGCTATCCTGACGTCAGAATGGCTGGTCAAAAAATATTCATATTTCTCTGAATGTATCATATGTAGCAATTATTGAAGAAATGTAGCAAATATAAGCAATTGGGTAGCAATTCTTGAATATACTTTCAGAGCCGCTTGCCATTGGCAACCAGCCATTCTGACGCTAACAGGAAGTAGGATTAAAACAATAAATACGCGCATGAAGTCACAGGCAGAAGTTATTTTAGTTCTTTTTTAACGACTAGCTATACCACTTGATAAAACAGAACTTATAATAACTAGTAATAACATGACATTACGAAACTATTTATTTAACCTTTAAAGTTGCGAACAACTTATGATTAAAACTGGCTCTCCAGCCAGTGATGTATTTAACTATGTAAACGAGCAACACTTCTTGTGGGTATTGCCCTAAGAAAGTTCTAGAGTAAACAGCTAGCAACTGACCGGAATTTATAATAAGTATCGTGTTGTTTTCTCAGCTCTGCAGAAAGACCGGGGCCACACAACTGGAGCGGTGAGGCCCGGCAGGGTTGTTGATAAATAATGTTATGTTATTGGGTCCAAAACCAAAAATTCGAAGACATGTGACATCTACCAACCCGCACTGGGCCCGCGTGGTGGATTACGGCCCACTCCCTCTCTCAGAGAGGAGGCCTGTGTCTCAGCAGTGGGAACATTATAGGCTGGTTATGTTATGTTAATGGGTCCAAATGGGCAGACGTTCTACCAAAAATGGCACAAGCTGTTAGTTTTTTAATGTTAATAGGTGACAAACAAGCTTGATGCCTAACTGTTACTGGTCATGGCCGGTCGGTTTGACGTCATCACGTCAACGCCGGTTAACCGGCGCTGGGACACTGTCTCGCATAGTAGGGCCGGCCGTTCGGCAGCGAAGGCCGTTTTGGCTGCGATGTGACGCATATTTTTCCTTGACTTGTTAACTTAACTTGTTATTTTATTTATTGTTCTCTGCGCCATGCTGACTGAACGTATATTTTTTCTTTATTTTATTGCTGAAGTGTCTCATGTGCCTATTTTGATCGAAACGTAAGTCTCATCTACGGTAGCAAAAAATTAAAATGCGGATACTGCACTGCGCTCAGAAAACAAAACAAAATGTTGGTTGCCAGTGTTGCCACGCTATAACTGTGTGCGTAGCTCTCGTAAGTTAGGTTCACGTAGGAGAGTGGCTCGTGGCTAATCGCCGATCAAAGACTTGACAGTTTTAAAACTATGTGGTAGGACAATGATTTTGTTAACAACCGTGACATTTTTTGGGAGCACGTTCAAAGAGCTTCATACACCATGCTAAGTTATAAACTCAGCGGACAAACATGTTCCTAAATTGTCTGAAACAATCAAAGAGTTAAAATGCGGAATGAATTGTTAACGCCTCGGGGGCTACGTGCGTGATGGTTTTCCTCAAAGGAATAAATCCTTTCAACGTTGAGGAAAACCATTTACCAATCATTATCTAATTAGGTGTATAAGTTTCTGAAACTGAATGCCTGTACAGTATACACAGCCACAAGATTGCAGTATTTGGTATCATATAATAAACATCTATATGAATCGGTATGAAGATGATGAAAACACGCGGTTCTATAACTGTAAGGTCAGCAGGTACACAAAAAAAAATGAAACAAGAGTGTCTTGTTTTTGAAGTCTTATAAAAAACTACATGTGATTGCGAAACCGCATAGATTGATATATGAGTCAATCTGCCCAGAGCAGTGGTGGCTCAATGGTAACAGCCGCGACTTACGAGTTGTGGGTTCGAAACCAGAGAGGCCAGATCCACCGCGGCGCATGCTGTGCACGGACACACGGCGCATTTTAGCTGCGTGGATTCGTTTGACAACGTGGGTCTACGTTTCCACTGCAGTACACACTACACACCCACAACTATGTACAACTGTAGCGTGGCCCAACGCGGCACACTGTGCTGCGATACAGTTGTACTACCGAGAGAAGGCCTGTATCCCAGCAGTGGGAAACTGATTATGCTAATCTGCGTCACCTTTTCCCAACTATGTTGGGGGTCTGCTTCCAGTCTAACCGTACCTATGCAGCTGAATACCAGTATTGTACATGGAGCGATTGCATATCGGACCTACTCAACCAAGTTATTGGGTAACACTTTCTTGTTACCCATAGTAACTTGGTTGGTGGGTCCCCATGCTATGACTTCTTATCAGCCTTTTGAGCGCCTGAGTACGTAACGGCTGACAAAGATTTACGAATGACAGCCGGGGCCAACGGCTTAACGTGCTTTCGGAGGCTAGGAGGGGTCTCGATTGTAATCGATGGTCACCCATCCACAAATCGAGCCGTGCGGCTAATATTATATAACCACGACCAACATGGATTAATAAGAAACACAAACACGAAACACTTGCCAAGAACACAAGTCGAATTTCTGTGTCAAGTAGGTAGACTGTCGGATGGACCCGACAACATTGTGAAGGGTTCATTGTTTATCCACGAAAACACTACAAGAGCTGGTAGTTTGGTGTGTACACTCCTTTACCAATACACGTGCCTTTGAATACACTTCTGCCAAACCCTTTCGGGTATATCGGGCTGATTTTACTTGAGTTTGCTTTGGAGAACATGTTGTGGCTACTGCCCCAGATAGCCAAATCCGGTAAGGGATGATGATTACCACAGATTATACTCATACACTGGGCCCCAAAGAAAGCGGGTCGATTATAAAAAATGTAATAACTTTTAAAATATATGAGCAATCCTTTTAAAATAAAAACTAAATTAAAGTTTATTTCATTACAAATACAGGAAGAACCAAAACCTTTTTATTTCTTCTTGGTGATTGTATTAAAAAACATAAATAAAAAATAAAGAGGATTTTTAAAATTTTAAAAACTTTGAAACTTGCTTTTATTCAAAATTAACTTCATAATCTTGAACTATAATGACATTGATTTAGGTACTATAAAATTGTCTATATTACAGTCTTTATTTCATAAGGCTAGCTCCAATATTTTGGAAGATATTTAGGGTTTTGTTACCGACCCGCTTTCTTTGCGGCCCAGTGTAGTTTGTTTAAGGGGCCACGTTTGAGATCCTTGAAGAGGCATAATTTATGTATAGACGCCAGCACATCAAGTTACTACAATCTGCCAAATTTAAATTTATCGCTAAAGCATTAAGTTCAAGGTCGATTGGGAAAATTTGTCAGTTTCGGGTAGCTTGAAGTGGTGGCGTCTGTACACGGATCAAAGTTGCGTCGATTGATAATACCATATTATACAGTTTAATTAATGTAAAGTCACGGAAAATTGTTTTCCAAATTGACAACCAACTTAATCATCTACCTACCGTTGTCCCATGTAACTTGGGGGACTAGGATAGGAAGCTGATTAAGTTAATTAACCAACTTCAATTGTCCTTATCTATATTCGAAACACAACTTACTTACTGTAATTCTTTCACAGTTGTAAGAAATGGCTTAAACACGGCCAATTGATGCAGTGTATCAATTTGATAAACAATTAGTTTCCCTGTATGTATTAAACTGCCTTGTTGGTTCCAAACGCGACTCCTTTTAAGAATAAGAAAAGCGGGGGTGTACTGGGTTTTTCCATCAGGAATTTTCCAGACATGGTAGACAGACTAGAGTCTAGAATTATGTCAATTTAAGGGCAATAAGGTCGCCCCTAGTTCCCCTTCGATACATATAGGTATATACATTTCCCCACCCCTCCACGTAATGCAGGCACGATATTACGTAATTAATTGAAAATATAGTTCCTGAGAAGTATAGGTATTGAATTAAAATGTTTAAGGTTTCTGATATATAAGCCAATAATTAAATTGTTACGCACGCCGTCGAGCAATGCCGACGTCACGAGAAGCCATATTCCGTAGTGCTGCAATCTTTTCTATTCGTGATATAAATGTGGTTTACCAATAACGATATTCATTTCATTTTCTTTCTAATCATACACGTCTCAAATATTTTAAAATGCACTCATTATCAACTCGAAGAGAAGTCATTTATCCTTGTTTCTTTTTAAGTTGCTTAGAAATAAAATTGACTGCCCGATCCTACTGAGTCTCCTAAAATTTCGTGCCCCGGCCCGATATCCGCGAAATCCTATTACACCATTATACCCACCGTTGCGCAGAACGGTCCTGGGTGCTAACTCACCGATTTCACGCATGTGTAAAAATGTAATGATGACAGCATCGGATTTTTTCATAAAATCGTTATAGTACCTAAAGGTCACACATGTATCAACTCGAGTAGTTCAGTATTCTTTGTATGAAACTCCTTACTGCAACGCATACTAATCGGAATCGTAACGTAATCGCCTCGCTTCGGGGCAAGCTCACGAACCGCGGTGCGGTGCGTTACGGCACGTCGTCCCCGCGCTTACGTCTCTCCGTACCCGAGCTTACGTCTCTTCGTCCACTCTTG
This sequence comes from Gortyna flavago, assembly GCA_963669345.1. Classification (NCBI taxonomy): domain Eukaryota; kingdom Metazoa; phylum Arthropoda; class Insecta; order Lepidoptera; family Noctuidae; genus Gortyna; species Gortyna flavago. The sequence goes on from OY770139.1 coordinate 3,086,417, forward strand.
CCCCTCTCACCCCTCCGGCCTGCCTGCTGCACCATCAAACAGCGGTCGGCGAGTCGTAAGCGCGGCGTCGCCTAGCCGTAGCCGAGTCGACTTATCGGAGCTGCTGATCCGACCGTTGACGCCTGTTTGACGGCGAGGCGAAAGGCGATACGGTGCTGATCCCTTTCCGATTTGATTCACATGAACATTTGAAGCAATGGGTTCGCAATATCCTTAAAAATAATTCAGATTGAAATTGTTAGTGCAACGCAACGCAATTTTCGTGGCTTGGCATGAGAAAGTAGGCCGGGGTCAAAAAGTTCCATCCATTCAAATTGAAGAGGGACAGAATAAATTAAGGAAAGAATTCTCAAATAAAAACTGACGACTTAGTAATGGAAGAGGGTAGGGGAGGTGATTATGAAACAGACAAGACATCGTACATACCTACATGCTTACTGCATTTTGTTGATTATGTATATGGACTAAAGATGTCACGGGAATAATTTCACCCCCGGGGCCACTCGAACGAAAAGTTGTCGATAATGACCCCAGTCGATTATATAAATACAACTATGATCGTAAAATATACATAACAACATGACCTTAGCAATGGTTTCTAATATATAATCGAAAAGCAGAAAATAACAATATTAAAAACGATACGACTATTAAAATGTATAATTATAACCTATATTGCTGTGCAAGCGGATTGAGAAAGAAAGAATGAAAGAATAAAGTTTATTTGGACACAGTTCATGAAACACAAAATACAAAATTACAAAAAAAAAAATGCTTCAAACAACAATAATGTGTGTCTCACGGCTGCGTCAAAAAGGTTCATTTCAGCATTAATGCCAGACAGATGCTGTCTGACGCTGGTTTTCTAATGAACCTTTAGGACAAATTATTGCACGATAATTATGTTAGTCACGTGAGTTTTATCATTCTGGGAAATATACTCGGACTTTTAATTAGCTGCAGCAAAATGACAGCTTATGTGTTACATAGATGACTGAGATAGGCGTCTTCTTGTTTTTTTCGCGACCATCAACCAAATCTTGTTTTCCTAGTATAGAATAGTGTTTAACAAACTTATTTGACATGCATTTATTATCTCTAAACGCAGTCCGAAATGAGTTCCTGCTCCGCAATTTTCTTCCATAGTACACATAGAATTCACCTCTTTTTACTAAGGAAGTAAACAGAGACTCAAGGCACGATTCACAGAATGCTCTTTTATTATAATTGCTGCTAAGTAAGCGTCTTATTGCGATTTATTATATATCACGACAGGTCTTTGACGTGAACATGCTGCATACTGCAGTCGCTTTTCGGCGAATATAAAAATATCGTGTTCTCAGAACCTATCGTGTGTTTCTGACCATTCAATTTGAAAAGGTTACACAGAAATAGACAATGGTTGTGTTAGCGGTACCAACGAAAACAAAATAAAACTTCATATTATGCCTTATATAAGGTAGATTGTACAAGGCTCACCCATCACATTGTAACATCTTATTTTACGTACCTGCAATCTTAGCAAATAAAATTGACTTTGACTTTGACTTTAACTATGAATCGGGTAGCCAATCTACCCAGTTGAAATTATGATACGCCGTAACTGCAGGGCAGTATACGCCACTTGAATGCGAATCGAACTGGGAGGTTTTGTCAATTTTATCCGCAATATACTTTGTTTTTATTTCATGACCCAGATAATCTTGGTGCCAAAACACGAACGAATGTGCCTTCATCGTCCATTGACGTGACCATGGACCTGACTACAGACGTGACCACGGATGTGACCATAGACGTGACCACGGATGTGACCCCGGACGTGACCTTGTTATCGTGCACTGAAAGGACACAGTACACAGTTATTTTTGTTACAACAAACGATGTTTTCGTTTGTAGGGGGGAGAGTACCTACTCGGGACTTGAGGCTAGCAATTCCATGAAACGCAAAATAGTCGCGCAAATACACTGTGATTTTCGTAAGACAATAATATTTATTTGGTAGAAGAAGCCGACTGACGACAGAGGTGGATTCTATAAGAGATCTTTTGTTTGCGATGCTTAGTTGTAAGTACCGTATACCTATATAGGCCATTCGACATTGAGTCGAGCGCTCTTGCCTTCGGCTCGAACAAAATCCCTAAAAGAGAATCTTAATCTTTGATGACATCTCGAAAACTACCAACATTAAGTTGATAGGGTAAACAACAAACTTGAGTGGGTTCTTAATTGGGAGGCCGTTCAGTATTAATTGATTTCAACTGCCAGGCGAAATATTTTCTTTCATGGTGATCGCAGAAATCTTTAATTATAAGTTTGGGCCTACGTCACTAGGCGTGACTTGGAGTGACTTCACAGAATGCTGTGAAGTTTTAACTCAAGTCTTAAGGTGAGTATACACTAGAGAATTTTCTCGACCACCATCATCTGCCTAGTCTTATCCCAACTATGTTGGGGTCGGCTATTAGTCTAACCGGATGCAGCTGAATACCAGTATTTTTCATGGGGCGACTGCCTCTCTGACCTCCACAGCCCAGTTACTGGGTAATACGATACCCCTGACTGGTTATCAGACTTTCGGGCTTTCGGGCAGCCGGGACCAACGGCTTAACGTTCTATCCGTTCCGAGACATTTAGGGGTCTCGGTATGTAAAGATGGTCACCCACATCTATAGACCAACCGCGGCAAGCGTAGCTTAACCTGATAGGTATACAATCATATATCATAATGATTGTATACAGCACTGTAAACAATAATTATGGTCTGAATCTTGGTCGGATCTAGGTCACGCTACATGCCCGCTTCTTTTGACTGCTGTTGGCGACTTCATTCAATCTCCGAGGCACCGACCTGCATACCTACCACGAGCTCTTAACGCGATCCACTTTAGGACCTAAACTGAACTGTTCTTCTAATTCGTACCAAGACGTCAGTTTAACGATTCAGTTTAGGCTGTGCCATCTGACAGCGATTATCCCAAACTGAGTCGCAAGTTTTGGTTTCATTCATTTCATTTTGTACTGTCATTGGTACCATGACGTCCTTATAGCAGCTCAGCTGAATCGCTAACTGTCAAAATAAGCGATTCAATAAAAGTTACTATTTCTCTAACAAAAACTGAAACGTTTGGTGAATTATTGACGAAAATAAAGTTTTTTAGTGGAATTTTACAAAAAACCAATGTAAGTGTACTTTAATCTTTCTTTTAAAGTGTAAAATACCTATTTTACATGCCTTAAACCGCATTTGTATTTCTTTAACAGATGTCCTTTTTCGACTAGAATGCAACAAAAAAGAAATTATTGTCATAATCTCGAGGCAAGTTGTACATTTATTCACTTTCTTAATAGATTTATCTATTGACTTCTCGAAAGAATTATTTAGTTTCAGTACATATACAAATTATACAATGTTTAATACTTTCGGCATTCCTTGAAATCAAAAGTTCAAAACTACACTCTGGTACGTTCAAAACAGAAACATTGTTTTATTAGGTCGAAATAAAAATATTGTTTTCGTATAATAAATAGCAAAAGGTAAATAAATATCTACTTTGACTAAGAATTATTTTAACAATAGTTACCGACTTACCGTATTAATCTTTGAGTGTCTGTTTTACTATAAAGTAATGATATTGAGTTATGAACAAATAAAATGTTACTTGCGTGTACGTGAACGTGTCTCTAACACTAAAATGTGCGCGAAAAAAACTTATTTGATAATAATAGTGTTGTCTCTTTTTACCAGAAACGTTTCAAACGCGGTTCAGCAACGAATTGCGATCTTTCATTCACTTTCAACGATCCAAATGCCGCTGAGCGTATTGGACGTTATGGTACGACTGTAAGCGATGCAGTTTAAGAACCTAAACTGAAATGTCTTGCTTTTGAATCGTTTTTAAATAGTTCATGGTAGGTCTCCAGCTCTTTTCAGTTTATTTTTGGAGTTCAAAGGCAATTTAATTGAGCGAAGTTAAAATAACCGAGTCATAAATAGCGTAGATATTTCAGTTGCAAATGAACGTGCTGGTTTGTGTGCTAGGTTTTATTCAGATGAGCATAAGCGAGGTTTAATGAAAAACCTCATCTACAGGGTCGGCTGTCGTCTGTTTTTGCAATACAATTACTGAGCGATACGCTACGAATATTGATTGGCCGTGCCACTGCATTATTGCCTTAGACCCGAGTTAGCTTTTCTTTTTTAACCGACTTAAAAAAAAGGAGGAGGTTCTCAATTCGTCGGAATCTTTATTTTTTTGATTTTTTTTATGTATAATCCCCGATTTCTCGAAGACGCTTGGACCGATTTGGAAAATTCTTCTTTTGTTTGAAAGGGTATACTTCCCAAGTGGTCCCATGATCATCAGGTCAGGATCTAATGATAGGATCGAGGGAAACCCTCAAATTTTATTGGCAAACCTTGGCGATTTGGATATTTTTTAGAGTAACTTGAGCATTTGCTCTCGGAAATCATCATTTGGTAAAGTGGAGCTGATGATGAAGACCACAGAGGGCCATCCGAACTACTCAATGATAAATATTTTACGGATTGCGATTCGATTACTTTAATATGGTTGCTAAGCAATTTATGCTCGTCACAATGCTTATGGTGAATGGTTGTTGAGTTCTCCTGGTTCTTACCAGGAGAACTCCTCAACAATTAACGTCCCAGCATTGGGAAAAGCAATATTTTGTAAAAGGTGATGAGCAGTTGACGTTAGGCTATGGTAACTTAGATAAATCACAAACTCTCTCACTAAAAAGTGAAAAAAAAAAAAAAATACAAAAAAAACAACCGACCAAAAAAAACTACAAAGTGATAAATAACTTTAATTTGGGAAGTCGGTGTCAATAAACGAAAATGCAGAACCAACGACATCGACTTCCGAAATTAAAGTTATTTATCACATTGTAGTTTTTTTTGGAAGTTGTTGTTTTTTTTGTAAAAAAGTTTTTATAGAGGGTATTTAAATGTGATCTCCGTCATATTGTGTGAGTCTTTTGTTTTAGCGATTGGTTGACACCGGTGTTTTCAAAATTTTTATGTTGGTGAGGTATTTTGCCCTTTACCACCTAAATAGCAAGGACATTATCCTATTATGAATGCGAAAGTAAGTTTGTTTGTTTGTTACGCTTTCACGCTAAAACGACTGAACGGATTTTGACGAAATTTGGCACACAGATAGACCATCACGTTTGAAAGGACATAGGATGCTTTTTTGGATCTCAGAAGAAGTCGCGGGCAACAACTAGTTTATTATAACTGGATTGCACAGTTGTGGAGTTCTAAATTACATTCACCAATTATGGTACAGACGCCAGCACATCAAGCTACTAAATACAATCTGTAAAATTTCTTTAATAGATTTTCAACTCGCTAAAGCATAAGGTTCAAAGTTGATTGGGAAAATTTGACAGTTTCGGATAGCTTGAAGTGCTGGCGTCTGTACATAGCATTATTTTAACTGGTTTTTAAAAGTGGTGTCATTTTTTTATTAACGCTTAGGTACAATATTTCTATCCGTAATTATGTCGATGGCGACGCATTAATTTGATTTTAACGATGTTGCTTGATTTATTCATGTTCTTGTTATGGGGGATGTCTCCTATTAAAATCATTGGTATCATCTGACGTCAGCAAAAAATGAAACCGACGAAAAAAGAAACTGAAAAACAATAACTAAATCTTCTAGTCTAACTAAGCTCCTGATGTAAATTAGGTACAAATTTTTAGTCTGCGCCATTTAGAATTGCAATATAATATAGGGGCTATCTATTCATACATTGTATTCATCATTGCGAACAACTTTTACTACGGGCAATAACCTGAAATCGCAAAAAAAAAATAACCAGCTGTTCCCTACATCTATGTTCGCATAACTCGTCAAAATGTATGGAACAGCTTATTTTTTTTTTCGATTTCTGATTTCAATAATGCTCGTCTGCTCACATCTCGATACTTGCGAGACAAAGAGAGAGAGGAAGTCGCATTGGCCCCCTCATTGCGACTTTCTCTCGCTCTGTATATAACGCTTTTTTCCTAACGTGACAATTTCTATCAGTCAACTTCTTCCGAAAGCCGTGTTATGGAATTTCTTTCTAAAAAGTATTGTTAAAATAGGAGGCTAAAATAGGTCGAACATAAAAAAAAAATTGACTAAAACTTTTTTGTCTGAAATAAATGATTTTTAAAAGAAACCTCCTCTTTTTATCATCGGTTAGTAAAAAACGAACCGAATTCACAATATTTTCTATCGGCGTCAATGAGCCGGCTAGAGTGGTCTCATCAGTACATTCTCAAAGCAAGTATTGATGGCGTATGGCGGCTGAGCTCGCTATGCCACCGGATGGCAATTACAGGAGACTTCATCCTATTTGCATCGAAAAGCCACAAAAGCGAAGCTCCTTTATACCCACCGCCTCATTTCCCCGTTTCATTGAATCAGTTTCCATTTACCTAATTAATAACATTAGCAAATTAGCCTTAGAACCTTACCTTTTCCAAGGTACATCTAAAATGGCAACGTAAAAAATTATGAACAAGGTTTTACGCTATCTCCTTCATTTAAAATTTTGTAAGTTTGGATGTTTGTTCCTCAAAAAGCGTCCTGTGATTAAGAGCGTTTACGCCGTACGGCATTTCATACAAACTTTCAAGCCCTTGTTTTTCGAAATGAATGAACCGATTTTAATGAAACTACTTCATACGCATAAGCAGGATACAAAGGTCTAAAACGTTACTTAAGAACATTTTCGAAAAATAGTGTTACAGATAATATTAGACCGATTTCAAAGTTTCTATAGATTTCCAGTCATATTTTTTAAACAAGACATTTCGAAAATGTGAAGTAACGTTATATAAGCAGTATAATTAGAGAATTGGAATATTCTGGGTTACAACAAAGCTTTTCATTCCTTCCAATTTGAACATGCTACAAAGCTTTAACTTTAAAGTATCAGAGGAGTGTAAAGGAATATCGAATTCACTATAAAAGCACTCTAAAGAAAAGCAGTAAAACATTTCAATAACCAGAGCTTTTTTGGTTATAATCTGTAATTGCGTCATTGCAGGGTTGAGCCAGAAAAATTTTTCGTACTCGCATGGGGTAAAAATTTTTCTGACTCCGTTAAAAGGTAGCTTAAAAGACCAACTCACAAATAAAATACTACGAAGTTTTACGTTCACGTAGAAGACGATTTACGAATGAATGTACAAAGCAAATGGCAGGGGATCGCGCGAATAGGGATGGCCTCGAAAGACATTCCATAAATCTCATTGGTATACAGCAAGGTGAGGTGCGTAGTACTCGCGACCGGCACGCGTGTAAGATAAGATTTAGTTATTTTATTTATTTATTTATTTATCACAAACACTGCTACCATTACCTACAGGAAATTCTAACTTAAATACACAGACTTAAAAAAAAAGATGGACTCCGCGCCACACATATCGAAAGTGAAATAAAGTAAGTATACCGTTTGTACGTACACGCCTCACGCTCACATTTACATCATAGTATGCCGACCGGCCGCCATTACATTAAAACCGCCGTGGCTTTACTTATGTGTATTACATACCTTCAGCTAGCCACCCTGTTCTGTTACCAATTTGCTAACTGACTAATATTTTTACCAGGAGTTCCTGTGTAAATCATGGTCCATTCCAAAGTTTCCTGGAAGAGATCGCAGAAAGCGATAAGGCCGCCCATTGTATATTTTTGTTTGATGTATTTTTTATGTTATGTATTTTTGTGGTGTACAACAAAGTATTTATACAGGGTTACTGGAAAAACACCAACAACCTCTTAAGAGGTTTTTTTCTCATCATTATGAACAACTTTCATTAGCGAAAAAAAAAAACACAACAGCTGATTTTTTTCGCGATTATAGGTTTGATCCCAAAGTAAAAGTTGTTCATAATGATGAGTACAACGACCTCTTAAGAGGTTGTTGGTGTTTTTCCAATAAACCTGTATATAAATAAATAAATAAATCTGTCGCAGCCTCTAGCTTAATTAGGCCTTTTAACTAACCGGCGGCGCCGCTCAACTAGCGGCCTGAATGATATTCAGCCAATGCGTCTAAATACAACATCTATTGAACTAGCTGGCTGATGCTTAGGCCATTTATAAAAAAGCGTGAAAAAGTGAGGAAATAAAAAATGGAACTAAATGGCTAATTAAGCTGATTCATTCCGGTCTGTAGTTGGCGGCGACATACTTATCTACGATATTGTATCTACGCTCCCTATACGCAGTACTTCACGTATGTTGTGACCATAATGGCAGTTGATATTGTTGCAGCGCGATGACACCACGAACCCTCAAGGTGGAGAACTGCTCGTCCCACTGCACCACCCCGTCCGAGAGGCAGGACAACGTGGTCTCCGTCAAGGTCGGCTTGATTCATATCAACCCAGCTTCCAAGTGAGTGCACTGTATTAATTTTAGCTTACTGTGGGTCTATCACGAACGTGCGGAGGGAATAATATCAGCCTATTATTATCCCATTACAGGGTAAAGGCCTCTTCTCATATAGAGAAGGCACGAGCATAAGTCTGAAATCGCCTTGGGCAAGCGTGGTGATCACACTGATCAAACCACGCTTGCTCAAGGCCATTTCAGACTTTTAGTAACTAGAAGTCCAAAGGGGCAATTCTTGTAATTTTAAGAACGTTCACAGTCTGATCTCAGTCTCAATCTGTCAAAAATACCTCTAATTTCCCTACATTTTGACAAGCTTTTTGACATTTGTTTGTCGCTGAGATGAGACTGCGACTAGATTTTGATCGTTTTAAATTACGAGAATTGGCCTTCTGGTTTCCTCACGGTGTTTTTCCACGTAATATTAATTAGTTTTAAAACTTTATTCTGTGATGGTAATACTGTCGCAATAATTGAAACAACAAATTTTACAGGCTAGTTGTTTTTATACCGGGTACGCACGGTTAGACTTTAGTTGATCAACTGCTAAGTCGAAAGCAGTTTGAACCGTCTGAACAGACCTTAATTTTTTGTAAAAGAACAAAAGTTGTCCAACTAAAATCAAACCGTGTGAACCCGGTATTAGATTACAAAATCGTTCGAATTTACGTAGCCTTTACTTTACTTTAGCACGCATTCGTGCTAAGGCCTCAGGTTACAAAGACCCAGAAAAGAGGCATGTAGGTTGTACTAGACTAGTCTTATTGTTTGTGATCCTCTCCGGGCCAGTAGGTTTCACATTCCAATATATGTATTCCACTCATAGAGAAATAATAAATGTGTATTTTGTATTATTTATTTTATTTCTTCTATAGATCTCATTGTATGTTGCACCGGTCCACTTCATTACGTCAACGCCGGCTGACGCTGAAAACCAGCGCTGGGCATCTGTCTGTATAGGATCGCCAGCATTAGGTACGCTGAGCGATGGCCGTTTTGCTTGTATTTGAGGCATATTTTCCCCTAACTTTTTATTTTTGTGTTTTTGTTCGTTCTTTGCGTCATGTTTACCGCAAATAATAATAATAAATATTTTATTCAGTATTAAAATTGATAAAATATTAGAATTATGGTGTTAGAAATAATTTACTAAGGTATTATAACGTTAGATGCCTGTACTAGGATAAACCTGTATCACAGGCGGCATGAGCTTGTACGTTTTGGTAATTGTAGGAAAATACAATACTAAACAATATTTAACAAAATTTATTGAATTTCGCTCATGGCGTTGGCCACCAATCTCAGAGGAGACTAAGCCTTCGGCGCGGGAGATACTATAGTGCACAAGTTTGTGCGCAGACACAGGTGCATTCTCTCTAAAAAAAAAGGGTGTTACGGTGTCTATTAAATCATAAACAGTTTTTGAATTGTTAGATTGAAATGCCATAGAAGAGCCGGCAACGATTTTTCATCAGTAAGTACGGCGACGTCGACTATAGAAGTATTTAATCCGTTGATCTGCGTCGTCCTCCGGTGGGTTTTCAGCAATAATATGGATATTTTTTAGTGTTTCGTTAGATACAGCTTGAAAAGATGACTTAAAAAAATAAAGGCCAATAATTAAGCACACTTTGCCGAGAGGTGAACACTATTTGGCAAGTGCTAATTAGAAAGACACCCTGTTAGTCAGAGGAGTCGTCAAACAGTTTGTACCTAAATAAAGTTCAGTACGTAAAAACATTATCTTTCTAAAGAACTGTTTCGGAATCTCTTTCTAAAGACGTGTGCGAAGCGAAACAGCAGAGTCTGACATAAACGTCGGCAAATAGCAGACTAATTTTGTAAAGGGGCATTGAGCATATATGGTCGCCATCTTGTGCAATATCTGACCTCTCCGGAGAGTCTAGCGATGGAGGCAGCTGTTTCAAATTAGTATATGACCTATAATATGTCACCTAGCTGGGCAATGGTTGCACACGACCGTTTATGGGTCGTTAGCAAGTCCATTTACAACACTGGATGCTTACCAGCTGATATATTGTGTCCGCATGTTCAGGAATGTATGTCGTTCGAATTTGGACGCCTCATATAAAGACAATGTTCAAATAAGCCGCTCTATTCTGTAAAATTTCACATTGAAAACTTAAATGAAGTGACCTTGAAGTGAGCTGCCATTCTACTATTGCTATGGATTGACATTACTGACAGCTCACTTCAAGCACACTTCACGTAAATTTTCACTGTGAAGTTTTATAGAACATCTTTACTAAGTTATTAGGTACATTCTACAAAGCTGTCTTCCCGATTGTAAGCGTATTTGCTAGCTTCTACACTACTTGATGAATTTTGATACAACTTTCATCATCAATAAGGGGATTTCTCGAACATTGATATTACTATATCACCCGACAATCTCAAGAAGGGAAGCTAGTCGTTAGTACCAGCCATTGTTGTAAAGCAATTTTGTAAGTAAAGTGTACTTATTATCTATTAGTCCCTTGCCTAAGGGTATCAGACAAAGCCGATTATAGGTTGAAATTGAAGACATGCGACAAATCGAAATGGGAGTTTGTCATCATCATTTTTTTTTCGCGATTTCAGGTTTGGTCCCATAGTAAAAGTTGTTCATAACTTTTACTATGGGACCAAACCTGAAATTGCAAAAAAAAAAGCTGTTCCCTACAGTTTTGACGAGCTATGCGAACATAAATGTAGGAAGCAGCTGATTTTTTATTCGCGATTTCGGGTTTGGTCCCAAAGTAAAAGTTGTTCATAATGATGAGTACAATCTCCCATTTCGATTTGTCGCATGTTTTCAATTTCACCCTGTATAAACAACTAACTTGTGCCCGTAGCTTCGTCCGCGTGGAATGTCTTGTTCCCGCGATCCAACCCATCGCATTGTATCGCCTGCCTGCGCTACTTCTTCGTTTTCGCTTAGCGTTTTTTCTGGCTTTTTCTTTTTGCTCGACTCATAAGGATCACGTTAAATAGCCTATAGCCTTCCTAAAAAATTGGGCTATCATATGCAAAAATAATTTTTCAAATGCGACTGGTGTTTCCAGAGATAAGCGCGTTCAAACAAACAAACTCTTCAGCTTTATTATTAGTATAGATATAGATTTAATACAGTTACTTTGGTAGGTATAACAAAATACCCGAGGCTGTGATCCTCAAATATTAGATTGCTCCAGAGCAATGTTCCGTAAAGAATTTTCTAATAAGATGTTTTCTTTGGTACATAATTGTTTTTATTAAATTCTTAGACGGTAAATATTAACTTAATTCATAATCTGCCTATAATGTTCCCACTGCTGCGACACAGCCCTCCTCTCTTCCAGAGGGAGTGGGTTGTAATCTACCACGCGGGCCCAGTGCAGGTTGGTAGACGTCACATGTCTTCGAATTTTTGGTTCTAGGACATGCCGGTTTCCTCACGATGTTTTCTTTTACCGTTTTGAGAGTAGTGGTGATGAAATAATTTACACAAAGTGCCTGTCTGTCTGGGAAAGGGCTCGTGGCTTAATAACAACAGCCGCACAGGTCGATCGATCAGGTTAAGCTACGCTTGCCGCGGTTGGTCCGTGGATGGGTAACCATCTTTACATACCAAGACCCCTCCGTGCCTCGGAAAGCACGTTAAGCAGTTTGTCCCGGCTGTCATTCGTGGATCTTTGACAGTCGTTACGGGTCGTCCGAAGCCCGAAAGACTGACAACCAGTCTTACCAAGGGTTATCGTATTACCCAGTAACTGGGTTGTGGAGAAAAAGCAGGCAGGAGAGGCAGTCGTTCCATGTAAAATACTGGTATTCAGCTGCATCCGGTTAGATTGGAAGCCGACAATAACATGTTGGGAAAAAGCTAGGCTGATGATGATGTACAATTTAGACTTCGCTACGATTTTATTGTATTTATAGAAAATAACAGTAAAATAGAGTAGGTGCAAAGTTGATTTTCTTTAAAGAAAGCTCTCACAGCAGACCATCAAAACAACAGTTGAAAATTAGCAAATCTAAACACGCTTAAATAAATTAAAGATACAAGTAGCTGGCGAACGTAGAATTTGTTCTCCTTTAAACTCTCGAAGAGTTTGCAGTTAGTAGAATTAACTCACCCCTTGAACTCATTATGGGAATGGCAGCAACATCTGCTCTTAATGCAATCACGTTTTTGTAGATGAGGTACTAGCATCGATAAGTTTTAGTACCTACTTACTTACTATGCTGTGTTCACTTTATGATGATTGGTGTGACATCTGCTTTAAGTTAATTTTACAGCTGTGGCATTAATATACCCACTATCAGCGTAGTTGGTAATTTGATTTTTGATGATTATAAAGAACTAGCTGCGCCCTGCGATTTTACCCGCATAAGTGTCGATCCCGTGGCAGTATCGGGATAAAAAGTTGCCTATATAAAAATATAAACACACACACACAAACTTTCGCTTTTATAATATTAGGGTGATTTTTAAAATGCATAAACTATTTTTACACTAGTACAGACGCCAGCATATCAACCTACCCGAAACTGTCAAATTTTCGCAATCAACTTTGAACCTTATTCTTAAGCGGTAAAGTTGAAAATCTATCAAAGAAAATTGACAGATTGTAGTAGCTTGATGTGCTGGCGTCTGTACATTAAATCACAACTTTTTCCCATGTGGGTAGGCAGAAACTACAGAACGCCACCTGCTTCTTTTGCTTCGTTTAGGTTCATAATCAGCAGAAGGCCAATTCTCGTAATTTAAAAGGTTGAAAATCTAGTCGCAGTCTCATCTCAAAAACAAATAAATGTCAAAAACTTGAGCTACTAAGATCAGACTGTGAACGTTCTGGTTCAAACTCAAACTATTGTTCGCCATGTTCATAGCGAAAAATATTGTTTGTGTACCTGTAAATTAACAGAGCAGCTATCTATTATGTTTCTGTAAGCCCCTTCCAAAATAGAGCTGTAAGCGAGAATGGATTTACGTCAAATTGTTACGGATGGGATTTAAATTCAACACTAGCTCAGCATAAGCTTTGCAGCTTTTGGCTAAAACCATCCCTGGTAACTTTTTTCTTTCATTTTGCTCTTTATGAGTATACTTAAGTAAGCTTAAGCACTTAAGCGGATTAGCTGGGTTAGGAAATGCTACGCCAAAACGCAGCGAAAGGTCGGCATGATTTGACAAGAAATAGCTAGGCTTTTAGGATTTATGTGGTTTTAAGTCGCCCGAAACATGGGCCGATTTCAAAATTAATTTACAATACACACAATATATATATATACAATAGAGTGAGATAGTTACAATAGCTTTTCGTAGCTTACGGCTGAACCCAATAACCTATTTTTAAAGAAAGTCCGCTACTGATTTTAGCCAGTATAATATTATAACTGCCATTAATATATAATAATACAAATCGCTACTGATATAGATTGTTGGGACGTTAAAACCAGATGGTTTTTCTACCTCCAGTATGCCAAAACGGTTAATAGATAGGTAATTAGGGTCGTCCATTAGTATATACCTTGGTATCTTAGTAAGAATTTATTAGCACATCAACAAAACTCTGAAGTACTGATTTCAATACAATTAAGCTTTTTATTTATCATATAAAAAAACTTATACACAAGCAAGCATGCAATTAGAAAAAGTTACAAAATTATTTAAAAAAAGTACAATTTGTCTACTTATGTAAGACTTTTTTTAAGTGAAAACTTTAGGCACGTTGGGCATTTTTTGAGATGGGAAATAACCATTGAACTCGCTCCACTGTTACCGTAAGCGACACCTCGCTACATTCGGATGTGTTCGGCTGTCCTCTGGATGTACTCGGTTTTAATGTATTTCCGATATGTCAGTGAGTGATGGCAAAGTATTCTGTTTGTGTTATGTTTTCACTTCAGTTGGCACTCCCGGAGTGCCACAATTTTTTTTTTGTTAATCTATTTTGTGTCCCACTGCTGGGCAAAGGCCTCCTCTTTTTCCTTCCAAACCTCCCTGTCTTGTGCGGTCTCTGGCCATGATGGCCCTGCAAATGATATTAGATCGTCACACCACCTTCGCCTTGGTCTACCTCGACGGCGATGTCCTGCCTCAGGCGTCCAGTGAGTGACGATCTTTGTTAAATTTATAAACAAAATAATCAGTTGAAGACGAAGCCGCTACAAAAAAAAAAGCAGTGGCATTCCGGGAGTGCCGACAGAAGTGAAAACAAAAGACAAACAGAATACTTTGCCATCACTCACTGACATAACGGAACCGAGTACATCCCGAGGACAGCCGAACCCATCCGAATATAGCGCGGTATCGGTAACAGTGTCGCTAGTTCAATGGTTTTTTCTTATCACAAAAAATGCTCAACGCGCCTACGAAGTTTTCACTTCAAAAATACTTTCTCTCTTTCTACAATGTACCTACTAAGACGACCACAGTATGGGTCCCTGAAAACGTCCAACAGCATCACGGAAGACCCCAGATGTAGATAGCGGGATGAACTTATATGAGGGTTTGGGGCATATTGGCCCAGGATTGAGTGGAGTGGAATAAGGAAAGGGAAGCCTTCGAGCTGCAGTGGCACTCGGCAAAAATGAGTTAAATATGCCAAAAGCATTTAGAAAGCGTATTTACGCTAGGAAAGAACAGACTTAAAAAAAATGCACTAACGTCGATGTTTACATATCGGATGATTTTTTTACCGTCTCGAAATTTTTACAGGTTCCATCCATGAATATGAACAACTTTCATTATTGGACCAACTCTAAAATCACGAAAAAAAAAACGGCTGTTTGATACATTTTAGTATAGTAGGTAGGTATTGAACTGTTGTATTAACCAACAGATTTTTTTTTCGTGATTTCAGAATTGGTCCCATGGTGAAAGTTGTTCATATTCATAGGTAGAACACCATGTATAAATTACGAGACGGTAAAAAAATAATCCGGTATGTACATATATTCTTTCTAGCTGGAAAACTGTTATGCTATTTTAAACGTAACATAGCAATGTCTAATAATTTGCAAGTAGTCAGTCAGTTGGCAGAGATTTTCGTGTGTTGTGATTATTATGTTGAGGTATCATTTTTTGGATGTGTTACTTCTTCCTCAAAAGTACATCGCGGACATTCGTCTTTACTTGTCAGCTTCTTATACCTTAAATATAAAAAAAGAAATATTAGAAATGGTTTCGGAGACCGTAACAAAATATACAATGATACACAAAGAGGTAAGTAATTAGTAAAATTATAATACTTAGTTTAGATATTGTTATACAGGAAAATAATATGAACCTCGCCTAAAGATAACGAACAACAACAACAACAACCTTATTGGGAGCTATATTATGTTTGAGCCGTTTGGGGTTGAAACACTAGGGCCTTGGAGTCCGAATGCTCATCGAATATTTCAGGACATTGCCAAGCGGTTGGGTTGACTCTACGCGTGACCAGAGGGCTGGCTTATTTATAAGCTATCCAACGTGGTAATGCTGCCAGTCTTTTGGGCACTTATCCCATTGACAGCGATGCGGACGAATTTTCCGATGCTCAATGAGCTCCTCCCTTTTTCTTTAATTTTTATTATTTATTTGTGTAAAAAAAAACAGCTGTGGAAGGTAGACATACGGCTGAAATTGCACCATAAGGATATCCTGTTTTATGATTTTGACACAGAACCCTAATTGTGATATTTAACACAATTTCACAATCTTAAAGATTTTTCCGCTCATTAAAAATGTTTAAGTTTCAGGTTTCCTAGACTACGATTAAAATATTATTTTTACATTTAAGATTTCACTTTCTTGTCACAGGCGAGTTAAACACTTAGTCCAGACTTGTATCATTTTAGTGAATCTGAAGGCTAATTCCTGTAATTGAAAACGTTCAAAATCTAGTCGCAATCTCATCTCAGCGACAATCAATGTCAAAAACTTGTCAAAAATGTTGGGAAATTAGAGGTATTTTTGACAGATTGAGACTAACGCTGTGAACATTCTTAAAATTACGAGAATTGTTCCTCTGATCTCCGTCACGTAGCATCGACGCGTACCATTGTCGCTAGTTTGGACGCAAAATGATACGCGATCATGCCACGCGCCGTAGCTGATACACCCCGATGGAGACGCACTTTGATACTGTGTCACGATACGACTATGTTATTTGAGACATGATACACCTCGTTTAATTTCTGGGCGGTCTTTGGCAGATCATCAACTATACGATCTACGAATATTTGTTTGCGTCCACGAAACACGACACGTGTCAGCACTCGCTGACAAGATACAGTATCGTCAAGTATGGTCGTGGTTTTTGGCCCAATCGGCGAGCTACGTATAAGATAGTGATACAATGGGGTCGAAATTGGCGTCTGTACTTAGAATACGAATTCTCGATACTACGCCTAATTTTGAACTTGAAGATGATAGAAGTGTGGACCCAGCTTTACATCCCTACATAGTATAAAACAAAGTCGCCAAAATGTCTGTAAGCACCAAATTGGGTCTTTTTTTTTTGTTGTGTTCGGTATTGCCAGGAAAAGGTGTGTATGAAAGTAAATTTCGAAAAAAAAATGCGCCCCTGCAAAGCTTTGGCGGGAAAATAGAAAATAAATTGCAGGTAGGACTCACTCTTTGCAGGAAACGCATTTGGTCTGCAGCCAAACTTCATCTTTCTCGCACCGGCATTCAGGTTCTGTTAAAAATTGTTTCTTGGCTCTTGTAATAAATGTAGTTTGTGGTTGATCGGGGCCTGGTTTGTCAGCAGGTTTTGCTGAGCACAACGCAGCGTATGACGCAACAGAAATAACAAACAAAATAGTAATAAATAACTTCATGTTGACACGTACTTTCTACCCGACTGCTGTGAGCGGTAATACATAACAATTCGACTCTGTGCCCACTTATATAGGAAATTGGTAGGATACAATATAATGACACTCTGACCTCCACATGCTCTTATGTGAATTTAGGTTTTATTTGGCAGTGAGCAGAGATGGGGGGCGGGAAGTGCTGTTTTGATTACATGATTGTCCCATGATTGGATCATCACGCAGCGTGTCGCGCAGACCCGCACTTTTGAAGATCAAACAATACAAAGTAAAGCGATTTGCTCGTTCCAAAATGTGTTTTTCCATCAAGAAACATAATCGGAAGAAACTCCCGTGTTTTTTTTTAAACGTACGTTATCGCACTAGGTGGGGCTTTCCAAGTTTATTTCTTTTGCCTTCTCCGGTCAGTTCAGTCTAAGGAACGAGGCCAAAACAAAACTACACGGCTACTCAACTCTATTGTTACTTTTGAAAATCTGTATTAATGAGATGTAATAAAGAAAATGGCCTTTTCCCCTCCCTATTTCGAGATAATAATTTGATCAAATAAATAATATTTTTACCGAAGTTGGAAACATCTAAAAAGACTTCGTTTTTCTCTCCAATTCCTAATCTGAAGGTTTTGTATACGGAACATTGGCGCGTGTCTAACTCGCACTTGTATGGATTTGTATGCATTTCAGGCATTTCAAATGACCTACCTCCTAAGGTATTGAAAGAGATTTCGTGTAATACAAAAATGTGATGAAGACTACAAATGGAAATTATGTCTAGCCAATGTATTCTCTCGTTTGACATATTTATTTAATAAATGGGGCTAAATATTTTATACAAAGGCACACCTGTGTATTAGCTTATGTTTTGCGTGGCACTCGTGCGTCGACCCGGCGCAGCGTATTGTACCCGTAGATGATACGCAGGCTACGTAGTACAGCCAACAAAAGAGATAGATATACAGGTAAAAATATTTTCTTTTCAGCACATTTCCATCATTATTGTTCTGTAACTACTTTTAAACTTAACGACAGACTTTATAAGAATGTTGTAAAAGTGTTGACTTCCCAGCTGCTCATGTGGTGGCCCAGTGGTAACGGCCCTGACTAACAAGTGGTAGTGGTAGACTAGGTCGTGGCTTCGAACCCAGGCAGGCGCTTTACTTTGTAAATAATTTCATCATCGCTGCTTTCAAAACGGTGAAGGACAACATCGTGAGGAAACCAGCATATCCTAGAACCACAAAATTCGAAGACATACGTGACATCTACCAACCCGCACTGGGCCCGCGTGGTGGATTACAGCCCACTCCCTCTAGAAGAGAGGTCTGTGTCCCAGCAGTGGGAACATAACATTATAGTCTGATTATGCTTTTGCTATGCTCAGCCACTCAAAACAATTATAACAAATAGTTAGATTCAAGTAGTGTCAGTGTACTTATAAACATCATTTTTGTTTGTCTGTACTAGGCATGTACTTTGTAAGGAGACAAAGCTAGAACTTAGTTTACTCAAGTTAGTCGTCATACGAGAAGATTATGGAGTTTCTCAGGACTTTGAGATCACGAAGTTTAGTAGTAAGTAGTCTTTGTGAAGGAGCTTGTCTGGAGAAGTATTGCCACCGCACCTATTTCTGCAACATCCGGTTTAAAGGGTATTGGTGCCAGTGTAATAACAGGCGCTTGAGACATTCCAGATTTGCCTCTGGGATGGCATTGAACCTTGGTACCTATTACATTAGGTCCTTATCTATGAAATTGGTTACCGGCAAGGTGGATGGTAAACGACCAAGAGGTCGCAGCCCTTTGCGATGGTCCGACCAGATAAGCTCTTCTCTTCACACGAAATTTCATGATGCGCTTCACTTGGCCAAGGATGGACAGAGATGGCGTAAAATAGACAGGGAAATTTTTCAAGGGAGGATCACGACCCTCAGTAATGAGGAGTACGACTTGAGGAGGACCTATGAAATTGTCGTTCTAAGAAATAAACATTTTTTTTTAAGTTAGCCGTTGATGAAGATGCACTTTTGCCATTTTAGTGGAAGTTCGTTGATGGCTCTGCTATAAAATCCTGGGAACGGGAATCGATGAACTCTTTAGAGGCATTTTTCACCGCCTCGTTGGATTTAAAACTTCTGTAAAAAGTTATCCAAATTCCGAATAAAAATGGAAATTAGTTGGAGCAAAGTCTGCAAAGCATATAATAGTCCCGAGAGAGTGAGAGTTTCGTACCTCCTATAGATTTGAGACGGTCCGGTGTGCGGTATTTCGACGCGATTTTGTTTCTTTTCAATGAGTTCATACGGTACCCACTTTTTGAGCTTTTTTATCTTTCCAATTTGAAGTAAATGAATCAGTGTCGATTTATCACTTACATTGAAGGCCGCTGCAAGTTCCAACATGGTTTGAGATGAATCTGTTCCACAAGAGCTTTCAATTTATCGTTATCAACTTTAGTCTCCGGTCGGCCACTGGGCTCATTGTTGAGATCAAAATATTTGCAGAACGAAAGCGATCAAACCAAAAACGGACCGTGCGTTCACATGCGGTACCACGGTACCATCACGACGGAACTCGTATTTGAAAAAAAAAGCACATTTTCGATTTTTCCGTGGTTACAGAAACAACGATATATCTACCTAAAAAAATATCGACGGGAAAACAAATGAACAACTGATTTTGAAAAACAAAATGTCATGCTATATTATAAAATTAATTTGAATCTGGAATTCTAAACAGAATGAACGATGTCGATCTTCACAACAGCCAGTATCAAAAATCGGCAATTTCATAGGTAAGGAGCTAAATAGATGTTCTATGTAGGCGGCGGAAAATAGCCCTGAATTATGATGGATTAAATAGGATCTATCAATCGAGGAACCGACTGTGAAATTACAGAAAATTCCTAGAAAAGTAAAGTAAATAATGGTTCACTAATCTATCGCTAGCTTTTGAAAGGTAAGTTTTAGTAGAATTATATACGGTTCACTGAGTTTTCTATCCGTTTAGGATTAAATATAGAAAGAGATTTCACTTTTCAGATAAAATTGAAATAAACCTAAAAGGATGGAATCGTATTTCAAAAGATCATTTTTTGGTTTGACTAACTTATTTATGTAGTTTTTATTGATTTCCCATTTCAACCCTTATTTTTATAGTGTCGAATGTAAACCAGTGGACCTTGCACAGGATTCATGAACGCGCGGAGTAAATGTAACGGAAATCAGAACGAAATTAAAATTACTAGTTTCACATGTAATAATATTTTCACTGAATTCTTAGGTATCTGTAGGTGATACTAATAATTGAATTTGTTGTAAAAAAAATAACCAAAATGCTATAGGATAGTACTCTGTATTGTCGATTCAAAAAGTGATCGAGCTTTGGTAATGTTTACGTCACGTAGGCGGCGTTAGGGCATCTGGGTGAAAATGGGATGTACCTAAGTGTGCATACACACAAACGCCATGCGTCGACAACAAAGGCAACTGCAACCGTCGACGCGTGTCGCTCGTGTGAATGCACACTTACTGTCACATACCTACGCACTCATTTTCCTTCATACTTTAATCAGTGTAGGAAATACATTATTTAATTAATTTGGAAAACTTTCATTTTAAAACAGTGAAGTTTCTATAGTGCTATCTGGGCCGCTTGCCAAAATGGCGGAGCTACAGCTGAGCTTTGGCCCAACTTTTGAAATATTGAAAAAAGTTCAGCAATTGACAAGTAAGGCGATATTGAATTCTGTTTGCTGAGTTATATAAGAGATTACAGTTGTAATTTTAATTATTTGTGCTTTTACTTTACGCTGTATTTTTGTGAGGGGGTCAACAAAAATTGTGATTGTTTGTAATTTTATGAGGTTTCTGTTCAGCAGGATATAGGATTAATTATGAATGATTATTAGGTAGAAATATGCACTTGCATTTTGAATACCTAAATACATTTGTAACCCACATGTTTCTCTCCTTCACATTTCAATTCGAACCTACGACCTACAACTCATAAGTCGCGGCCATTACCACTGGGCCACCACTGCTTTCTGAATGCTGCTGTATGAATAGATGGACCCTATAAAAAGTTGCAGCAATAATATACCCTCATTTTGTTATAAACAATTTTGTTGTTGGAAGTACCCGCATTCAGATTTTTTTAAGCATTTGGGATCCAACGGAAATACATAATAATGTTTTGTGGGATCCAACGACAAAAATATTAAACTGGGATTCAAAAGTGGGATCCAACGAAAACATATTATGGAAATGTATAGCTTGATATGTCGTCGTGTGTACGAAAAAATTAAGGTTACATAATTAAATTATTATGCTACCAATTGGACGGAGAAGCCACAGGACAAAGAAAAGTGGAAGGAAATGGGTGAGACCTTTGCCCAGCAGTGGGACAGTATAGATTAAGGGAACAAAAAGGTAAAATCTTGATATTTTACCAATGAGTGCTTTTTTGCCTTCAACACACATGAATAGGCTGCTAAGTATTCATGCAGGTATTTTTACCTTTGAAGCAACCTGAAACACAAATAATTACACATAGACTTATAAAAAAAGATGGACTCCGCGCCACGCATATCGAAAGTGAAGCACCGTACCGATCTATGTGTACGTGATTGACGATTGACGCTGTCGTGTCACGTGATGGCGGCCGGTTGGCATACTATGATGTAAATGTGAGCGTGAGGCGTGTTTGTATAAGCGGTCCCGGCATACTTACTGTGCTGCACTTTCGATATGCGTGGCGCGGAGTCCATCTTTTTTTATAAGTTTATGTAATTACATTAACTAAACTCATTAGAGACGACAAAAAAGTGAGCAAACTACGGAAAAATCTACAATAAAACCTAAACCTGCCCGTGACGCAAATATACACAATACTTATACGACTTTATGGTCACATACAGTTTCCACTTTACACAAACAACACCGGTGTTCCTCGTATAAAACGCTTTGACTCGATTTTCATGTAGGTATTGGGGACAAATATTTGATTTTAAGCTTTGAAATAGATACTAATAAGTATGTGCCTAATATACATATACCCCGCTAAACAAATATTTTCATAATCAGCCTATAGTGTTCCCACTGCTGGGACACAGGCCTCCTCTTTTCGAGAGGGAGTGGGCTATAATCTACCACGCGGGCCCAGTGCGGGTTGGTAGATGTCACATGTCTTCGAATTTTTGGTTCTAGGACATGCCGGTTTCGTCACGATGTTTTCCTTCACCGTTTTGAGAGCAGTGGTGATGAAATAATTTACACAAAGTAAAGCGCCTGTCCGGGTTCGAACCTACGACCTACAAGTCGTAAGTAGCGGCCATTACCACTGGGCCACCACTGCTCTCAACAAACAAATATTCTGCGGCGACAAAAAAAAAATTGAAATACAAGTAAATTGTTTTACTAAACAATTTACTTGTATTTCAATATTTATTTATTTTTTTGCGGGATCATTGCGTGACACACTATCAGCATTGGGTTTGATTTTGTCAGGTCAACAACGTTCATTGCCTTATTTGCGTTTTTGAGCAGACACATTTTTCGAACATATGGAGCAATGGATTAGAAATATGCTTCAAAATTATTCAAATTGAGAGTAATAATGTGTCATGCATTAGGGTGCTAGGTTGTGAAACTATCATATGCCTCACCGCACTGCCGCGTTGAGGAGTATGATGATTATCAGTTTACTGACGCTATATTGAGCATCGAAAGCCTAATACGTGTTAACACTAAAATGAGGACGAATTCGCGGGACAATTTTGCGTTTCATTATATCTACGATAACACCTCGTGTATTTACAGTAAGCAGTTAAAATATACCGAAAGCTATTTGTCTAGTGCAGCTGTCCTGTTAATCGGTAGTTAGGCCTCGTATAAATGGAAAATGAAGCTGTGAAGCATGGTTCCAGCAATACTAAATTTATGTTTCGACCTTGTGTTACAAATTCATATTTAATTAGTGATTTCGTAATTTTATTTGATAGTCCAGTATTCTAGGAGGGGCCCGTGGCTAAATAATAACAGTCGCACAGGTCGCTCTTGCCGCGGTTGGTCTGTGGATGGGTGACCATCTTTACGTACCGAAACCCCTCCGTGCCTCGGAAAGCACGTTAAGCCGTTGGTCCCAGCTGTCATTCGTGGATCTTTGACAGTCGTTACGGGTCGTCAGAAGCACGAAAGTCTGCAACAACCAGTAAGACTGGTTGTATCGTATTACCCAGTACTGGGTTGTGGAGGTCAGATAGGCAGTCACTCCATGTTAAATATTGGTATTCAGCTGCATCTGGTTAGACTGGAAGCCGACCCCAACGTAGTTCGGGAAACTTATGGGGTGGAACTAACTAACACAACTTGAGGGTTTGAGTTATTTTGAGCCCTTCATAACATAACTCTGCAAGTTCTCTTCAAAATAAAACATATTCAATAGCAATAACTTCATGATATACATACATTAGACGAAACTTGGAAAAGCCATCGATATTAATTCGTCTCGACCTCTCTCTATTGAGATTGATTTTTTGCAAAGAAGACATCTTTTACGGTTATGTGCGCCTGGAACATGAAGCTTTGAAACAGTTGGATTTAGGGAATATTTTAGTAGATACCGCGTTGTTTACTAAAGCACATAGACAGTTTAGACTTTAGAGTGCTAACAAACGAGAGACGCGGTTTTTGTCACTTTAACGGATTATTTACCTAGGTACATTTTGACATTTCTCGATGTGGATACAGGTATTTACTCCGTCACTAAGCAAATATCTCTTAAATTTTTGAATTGTAGGTATATGATCCCTCATTACATCTTTTCGATTTTTCGCCTCTTTATGACTCGATCTGTCCAGCTAAATTTTATATAACATAATAATAACAAGATAAATGATAAAAACTGGACACTTAAATACTAACCGAATTCCGAGAAAATCTAATACCATATTTAGACAAGCCTAGACTTGATTTGCAGACAAAACTAGACTTGTGAGATTTATGGAATGTTTGTTACGTTGTAGACCTAATAATTACAATTAGATAATATTGAAACCTTGTGTAACCATAATGCTAAGTACCTATACACGCAATGATAGACAAAATTGACAGAGCTATAGCGACTAGAATCTTCAAAAGACTAAAGCCGCTGCGTGTGTACGTAGCATAAAGTTTGAGTTATTATTAATTTATTTATTTTACCATTTATGTACACACATATATAAATAGACAAGAAAAAAACAGAACAGAAAAATAGGTACAAAGGTGATGCTTATTTCATAAGAAATCTCTTCCAGCATACCTGCGATAGGATAATAAATAGAGAGATGTGTAATAGAGTACCAATAGGAGACAAAAAAAAAAAATAACACATAAAATTTAAAAACAATTCACTTAATAAACTAGACAAATATTATGAGAATATACTTACATACATACAAATAAACATACGTACTTCTAAAATAAATATCACTAGAATATCGATATCTTTCATCGAACACTTACGCCCTGCACTACTAAAAGTTAAGTTTTTATCAAACCTTGAGTGATAGAGCATCACCAAACAATCTGTTACAGGAAAAGTTAATTTCCAACAATGTTATCCAAAAGTTCGGTGCGAAGTGCTTCAGAGCATTCTACTTAGCTAATTATTGTAACCCTACCAGGAAGACGGGTAAGTTCTCAGAGTGCATTAGGTACAATGGAATTATGAGGGAGAGAGGATATTGGTATCGTCCAGTAATTAGGCAGTGGTCACAGCAGTGGTTGCAGCACATAAGCAGGTCAATATGGAAGCCAAATGCAACTTATGCATTTGGAAAGAGGCTTGATGGTAATGAGCTTTACGTTTCCGGTTATTTGCAAAAAAAAAAAACCATAACTACAACAAACACCAACCACAAATGGCATTTATCTAAAATGTAATTTTTTTTTTTTGATAAACTTTCTCTTACATCTGTCATTACAATTTTGTTGTACCCTAATGTGACAGTGCGGTCTTATGTTTATAAATATAAACTTATTTACAGCTTAAAATTATTAGAAACTTTAACAGTTATCTAGCCACTCATGATTATTTAATTAAATCTGGGCTTTTCGATGCCGGTGGAGCTTTCTTTTGATTAGAAAATACAGCCCCTGCACGCGTAGCATGACCACCATAAAAACGGGGTTTGTCAACGGAAGAATAGACAAAATGACAGATTTCTAAAGACACCCCTGGTCCGACAAACCGTCCGTCCGTTTTTATGGTGGTATGTTGCGCGTTCTGAAAAACCTATATTTATTTTATAATACTTTGTGCATAGGGAGACAAATTACATTGAATAATTTGATAGGTGTTGTATTCTAAGGTTAATAAAACTAAAGAGAACATAACTATAAACAAAAAAAAAAGAGCAGAAAACAAATGACAAGTAAAAGTAAGCAAAAGAATCCATTGACAGCCTATCAAAAGAGTTTGTATATCTTCAACATTCTATAAGTTTACGTACCATTCAAAATCACAACGGCGGCATTTATGGCGTGCGTGAGTAATTAATAACTGATAGATGGCACTTCAGGACTGCTGTGATTGGTCGAGTTGATTGATGATGTTGTACACACGGCTACACATCAAGCTATACATAACCAGTAGCTGACTTCTGATTGTACGAAAAACCTATACAATGCGAGGTCAACTCAAACTGGAAATGCATAGCTTGATGTGTAGCCGTGTGTACCTACTGTCTAGTGATAGATCTATAAGTCTTCGCAATAGAGACTTCGATACCAATATTTCAGAATCCTAAAACAACTCACGGAAATGATAAAAAAAACGATACCTACTGGTATTAATTATACGCTTCTTTGTGTGACGCAAGCAACGTTTACACCCAGAAGTAGGTATCGGATAATTTATGGATAAGATTACTTACTCCGTATTTTTTTTCAAAGCTCAGCGGAGCTCAGTGGAGCAGCTCTTGATCTAAATACGTATTATTTTATATTATGCTATATGCTTTATAATATGTCCACTTCGTATAGTTTCGTAAATTGGAGCATTGCGGAGATAATAAATTATCTCTATAGATCACTGTTAGGGCGGATCTGGGGAGTTAACATTGACTATATAACTTGGGCCGGTCATGACTTAATAATCTGTAGTAATTCGTTTTAGTTAATGCCAATCGTTATCTATCAAGGTTTAGATTTGTATACTAGAATTTAATGTAGGTTTTGTGTCTCAATTTAAAAGTGAATCAAATGTCAACTTAAATCTAGTTTTAAAATGCAACTCATGACTGCGTATCTTTATAAAATCCAACCCAAATAGCTTGATAATATTATTTTAGCAGCAAACTGACCCGAAAATGCTTCAAAGAAAACTGCGTGTTTTTTAATCCGTTTGGGCATAAAATATTTATCGCGTAAAATGAACAGCATTTTTTATTTTATGGCCCAAAATTTAATTCTTCGTTTTAAAAATAATAAAAATATAACAATTTATTGGTGGTTATCGCTGAAAATAAATGTGTTAAGAGCGTTTACGCCGTACGGCATTTCATACAAACTTTCAAGCCGTTAATTTTCGAAATGAATGAACCGATTTTAATGAAACTTCATACGCATAAGCAGGATACAAAGGTCTAAAAAGTTAGCAGAGAACATTTTCGAAATGTCTTATTTAAAAAAAGATAACTGGGAATCTCTGTTTCTATGGAAACTTTAAAATCGGTCTAATTTGGCTGTAACACAATTTTTCGAAAATGTTCTCTGCTAACTTTTTAGACCTTTGTATCCTGCTTATGCGTATGAAGTTTCATTAAAATCGGTTCATTCATTTCGAAAAACAACGGCTTGAAAGTTTGTATGAAATGCCGTACGGCGTAAACGCTCTTAAGCCATTTTTTTTTTTTTATAATTTGCTCTTCGTGGATAATGGCCTCCAATACTTATTTTTCATCTGAACCGGCCAAAGTTCAGCAGTAAATAATATTTTATAATGATGTATTTGCAGGTTTTAAGTATGTCATAATTTCCCGCGAGACACATAACTATTAAAATGAAATACTTGTTGTTTGGCTGCAACCTTTTTACAGCAATAATAAAACATGGAATTAGTATGTACTACCTATACGAAATGAGTGCTGGCCCCTCTATTGCAAAATGTTGACAGACAGATAATAATGTTTTGTTTTTAGTCTCAGAACAATAACTAAAGATATTTTTATTTTTAATCAGCCTGTATTTTGTATTCAAATTTGGATCACACAAAAAAGTTTAAGTTTCAAAACCTGAAACTTTTGCCAACTTAACTACTTATATCGGGGTATAAAAATAGATTTGTAAGCGAGTCGGGGAGGGGGTGGGGGGTGTACCCAGGTACCGGTAAACCGGGGTTACTTTGAACAGCTGGGTGACTTTGATTGAAACTTTTATTTCATACTAGCTTCCGCCCGGAGCTTCGCCCGCGAGGTATGTCGATAAAAACTATCTTATGTCCTTCCCCGGGATGCAATCTATATCTCTCTGCCAAATTTTATCGAAATCCGTTCAGTGGTTTAGGCGTGAAAAGGTAACATACAGACAGACAGACAGACAGACAGAGTTACTTTCGAATTTATAATATTAGTATGGATAAAATCGCGAAGTACGTAAAACGAAATGCAATTTGTATTTTTTTTCTTGTCTAAGATCATTGATGAACTGTTGAATCCTTTCTAGAGGACACGCTGGGAATTCACCAACTATTTTAAGCACCGTAAGCTTAGGCATTCTTTTTAGGTTTCATTTGTCTTTTACTAGATCAAAGTTACCCCATACGCAACGTGCCCTATTTTCTTGCGTAATTCCAAAGCTATCAAAGTATATTCTCATTATAACTTTGATTAGACAGTTTTTTTTTCTCGGAAATCGCGAGTTTAAAAAGAATCGATTACTAGACCGATTATATATTTTTTTTACAACCAGAGATTCAAAAGATATGGACCTTGAAAGTTCAATATTGATCAAAGTAACCCCGGTTAACGGTACTTACGTTCGAAGATAAAGTTTATCGGCTGGCTGCAAATGCAGCACGTATCGCTTGAATGGATCATTATCTCCCTTGCTTATGGTTTCATCTAGCTGATTGCAGTTCCTGTAACTTTTGTAGGAAATGGTCAAGTGGGATAAATGTTGGTGATCAATAGTTTTGCTTTGCAAATCTATACAAATAAATAACATTGAAGTGTCCGTTTGTGAAGTTAAAAGCTTTTTACTAAATGAATATGAAAGCAGGTATATACGGTAGGTACTTATAACAAACAAACAATTTTTATGTGGAGCAAATTTTTGTATTACCTTTCCGCCATTTTTTTTTTTTTCAAAATAGCTGACACGCATGTAACCCATACAACATGTAACGTAATTAACGCACACCCTCAGACACGTCAATAAGTAGGTAAGTATATTAAGTTTTATCATAATACATACATTGAATTTTGTGCATACACTGAATTTTATAATCATAATAAATACCTACACGTATGGATTCGAACTTACGGTCTAGTTACAACTTGTGTGATGTCTATGGTCACTTTGCTACCTGAGCTCGGAGGGCCTAGACATAGTGACATCTGGCAGCGATAACGATAGGTAATGGAAAAGAAAAAAATATTTTGTACTGACATAAGCATAGATCAATCCTGTTAAATGTCGTTGTTGAAATACGAAACGCCTAGAAAGCGATAGAAGTTCAATAGCGTTAAAAAAATAGTGAAGAAATAATGGACTTCTAGTAGTTTGTACATACTATTTATTATCAATAAAATATATCATAATTAATCTCAAACGCCCATTGACGCCTGAAATATGTCAGAGGCAAACAATTGCTATGAAGTTTCACAAGGCGATTTCATTTTCACGAAATAGGAAGATAATGATAATTATGTAAAAGGCTCTTAATGTAACCACATTGTAAGACGACGAAACTTATCCTCTGTCGAACCAGGCACTATTAAAGGACAAAGGGACCGCTATCAATTATATTGTTCGTGTTCAACCCAAACGTAGTGTAATACTACCTACTTATGTTTAACTTATAACGAGCTCAATTTCAGGACTTTGTAGTGCGTAATTCAAACAAGTAGAAACTACGTACGTAAATGATATCTTGACATTTTCCTTTATTTATTTTCAAAGAAGATAATATTTTTTACGTAATAATTATAAGCAAGCAGTGTTAAAATCATTAGGTCTATTGTTTAAAATATTATTGATATTACCATCATTATGGTTAGCACCCTGATTCAGAGCAATCCGACTCGCTATCGTCTTTCGAACAAGCTTTAGTAACGTCTAAGAAAAAAAAAAGGCCTACATTCAGCCAGATATTGACAAATGCGGATCCTAACCAAAATTATTATGCCGAGATTAACTAACGTGATTTGGCACGTGCTTTGGCGGAAAAAAATGATTATTTTTAATAAAACTGCACAAGTACTAAAATACTATAAAAAGGCGGACTAAATTCCTGAGACATTTTTTAGCATGTTCTAGATGTCATCATATTATTACCATGTTTTGTCATGATCATGTCTCTTGTTAGGGTGATGCAGAGACAAGACATGGCAGGTGCAATATAAGGGATAGATAGCTTACAGTGAACGAAAATAAACACTGTGCTTATAATTATGTAAAGTAAATAATTATAGAAATATTAGGATCGCGTCTGATCTGTCACTCGTAGTTTGACAGTTGTGCAGTAGTGACAAACATAATCCAGCCAGCACTAACCAATGTTTATCTTTAGTTTTTGGGTTCAATAAAAAGTGTATCTTCTCCAGACGGGGCCGGAGGATGTTCTTACTTCAGATGCTGATCGTCTGCTTCGTGCCCCACGTCGCGCTGCTCATCCAGAACTGCTCCAACATGGCACAACTGTCGCAGACATTAGACTCCTCATTATATCTGGACACTGAGGTAAGCAGGCATAATTAAATAAAATAAATAAAACTTAAGTATTCAGTTCAGAAAAAAACACGTTACAATATAAAAAAAAAAAAACTAGTTGGTAGTACATTACAACAGTGAACGAAATTACAAGGAGCCTTAGGTGCTAGGTTTTTACAAATGCCCTGAACCCTACACTAGGATTCCTAGTGTCGTGGGGTCCAATTTTGCAATTTGACAAATCAATTTGACTTTTTGTCTCTGGGATGGCAACGCATCTGCGATGCTTATAATATTGCAAATGTCCAGGCTGCGGTGACCACTTATTTGTGTGTCGTTGTTTTATTTTCATTGACAACTAGCTGTCCCTCGCACTCGGAATCAATAAATGTTGTGTTTCTTCATTCTTTTTTTTTTCGTGAATTTTTCCCTTATTTCAATAATTTAGTTATTCTGCTATTCGGGGCGGTGAAAAATCCAACAAATCAAAGAACATAAAAATCGTTCCAGCCGTTTATGAGTTATAAATTGTGTAACTAAGCCGAATTTGTTTTATTTATAGATTTTAAAATCAAAACTGTGCACAAAGAATAATCTAAATTCAAAATAATGTAAATTAATAAAACTAAAAAGGCTGATTGTAAATGGCTAGTTCAAAATTAAGTAAAAAAAAACAGATTTGGGCCAGCCTGACGTTCCATTTGTGAAATTGAATAAAAAAAGGAAACAAACTACGCTTGATTTTTAAATTAGACTGGAAGGACGCGTGCCATGCAAAAACATTTTTGGGGATAAAAATTTGTGAAAAAAATCCAATGCAATAATAATGTGAAATAGGTACGTAAAACTCTCCTAATACTCATAATCATAACCTGTTGTTCAAAATATAAAGTTGTTACGCAATAAAATGTTTCTATTTCTGAAAAAATATGTTGGTCGATGAAACAAGTAACGTTAGGTTTATAAAACTTCCTTGTTGCTCAAAATATTTAATTCTGTACCATACAATTACTATATATAATTAATTACGATACTATTCTCTTAGTGCTGTAAGTATTTAAATCCGAAATTGTCTTTTCCTGTTATTCCTACATAAGTAGGTACCTAGTTACTAATTAATAACAATTTAATTTAGTTAACAAGAAAATTGCGTTCCCAATTTGTTGTAAATTTGTGATTGTAATACATAATAACTTTTTAGAATACTTTTTTATGATTTATATTTTTTATTAAATACAAACACGAATAAAAATTATCTGTCGATTGAAAAATCAGCTTTTAGTGTGTATTCCACCCAACTTATATATTTAACTCTATTTCTTTATACATTTAATCTTAATCGCTGAGGATAAATTCTGAATTTTTGACAGTTTTTCCATAATATACGACAATTTTATTCCACGGATAAATGATATCTGACTTAGGGCTGATTTTTCCATCACCAGATAACTTTTATTCGAGAAATAAAATTGATCTTCGAGAGTTTTTGTATGAAATAATGTCAACATTTCAAAATGATTCCTCGAAAAAGTTATCGGATGATTGAAAAATCAGCCCTTAGAACTGATTTTTTAATAGTCTTTTATCTGAACTTTTATCTAAGGAATAAATAACACGGTTTGACAGTTTTTTTATAGAAAATATGTCAAACTGTCATAATTATTCTTCAGATAAAAGTTGTCATAATTATTCTACAGATAAAAGTGTTGAAAAAACAGCCCTTAGTAGTAAAAGCTTTATTAACCTTTTATTGTTTTGGCAGGTTAACACAATATTGTCCATGGGAGATCTCGTCATCAGTCTTCAAGATGAAAGACATATCATCAGCGATTATCTGCTCAAATCATCACCAATCAACGTGTAAGTTAATTTTATATTTTTGTATTTTATCATTGTTATCACCACCTGCTCTAAAAACTGTGAAGGAACATCGTGAGGAAACCGGCATGTCCTAGAACCAAAAAATCGAAGACATGTGACATCTACCAACCCGCACTGGGCCCGCATGGTTGATTACGGCCCACTCCCTCTCACCGAGAGGCCTGTGTCCCAGCAGTGGGAACATTATGGGCTGACTATGTTTATGCTATGCTTATCATTATTAAAATGTCACATTGCTACTGCACTAATTTGAATTTTTCAATTGCTAAGTGTATCGCAATCTCATCTCGGCGACAAACAAATGTCAAAAACTTGTCAAAATGTAGAGAAGTTAGACGTATTTTTGACAGATTGAGCTTGAGATCAAACTTTGAATGTCCTAAAAGTTACGAGAATTGCCCCTCTGGACTTATAATTAAGAAGACTTACATTTCTGAAATCGCCAATCCGCCTTGAGCAGCCTGGTGATTAATACCTTCTCTGTATGTGAACAGAGGGGCAATTCTCGTAATTTTAAGAACGTTCACAGTCTGATCTCAGTGTCAATCTGTCAAAAATACCTCAAATTTTCCTACATTTTGACAAGTTTTTGACATTTGTTTGTCGCTGAGATGAGACTGCGACTGGATTTTGAACGTCTTAGATTACGAGAATTGGCCTTCAGGCCTTTGCCCTATGGAAGGAAAGTAACAGGCTTACAACGGACATAACTATTATTTTACTTAAGCAAATAAACTATTTTTGCTTAGTAGATATCCAGAACTATACAGGATGAAATTGAAAACTTCGACTAATCGAAATAGGAGGTGTAGTAACTGTTACAATATAATCATTATAAATTCTCAATTCCCAAATCAAAATTTGCGTTCGACGACGTTGCCTATTCACTCGCCCACGCGCATTTAAGTGCATCCATTTCCTTAATGACATCCTCTAAATTTACTTTGTAACACGTTTAATTGGATATTTTAATTTGTCGCATCTATTCAATTTCATCCTGTAAAACATTCAAGGCTGAAAGGTAGTTCGTTTCTCTTTTAAGTGCTAGGAAATAAGGTTTTCGAGTTTCCTAAGTAAAGGGTCGAAGGTCTAAGGTCCAACGGCCAACCTCTTACAGTTCGTATTTCTATTAATATTAATATTTATTTTAAAATTAAGATAATTTATTGTGAAATTAACAAATGCATGGAATGTGAATTTAAAAAGCATAATTACACTAAAACAAAGAGTTATATGTAAAACTAGTAGGCATTAAATTAGATTAAAAAAAGGAAGATTTTCCTGTGGGTTTACGTGTGGCTTAAAAACCCTTTGATCATTCAATGACAGGGAAATACACTTAATAATATAAATGTAAATATATACAAATACAAACGCCCGCAAAATACCTATTATATTAATGAGGCGCTGCAATAGTTTTCTTAAGTACCTACATTAATTGTTGCATCATTTCATGTATGAATGGCAGTAATACTGAATAAAATTTATACGTAGGTACATAACATAGTTGATAAGGTTAATTATGGTATACTTATTCGCATTTTCATGTGCCACAATGAAGCCGTGCGTCACGGGACCATGCTCTGATTTTCCACACTAAACGCCGGGTTTGAATAGGCCTTTATGATGTTTATCCCAACTTTTAACAAAATAATTGTAGGTTACTATGCCACATTTTAACAGCCGCATGGGTCGATCGAAAGTTAAGCTACGCTTGCCGTGGTGGGATTCGTGGATGGGTGGCCATGCATCCATTTCATCTAGACACCCTTCCGTGCCTCGGAAAGCACGTTAGGCCGTTGGTCATGGCTGCCATATGTAGGTAGATCTTTGACAGTCGTTACGGGTAGTCAGAAGCTCAAAAATCTGACAACCAGTCTTACCAGTGTGAAGGACTCCTTAGATTGAGCCGTATACCAACTTGTTACCACGTACCACGTTTAAAAGACGACGTTGAGACCACGACACGTCCACGTCCACGTTTGAGATAGACTCATGATAGCACAAGTCTAAACCTTAGTGGTTTTTGGTTGCTATTTAATATGCATATCCTGTATTCTTTTGTATAAGTGATAAATAAATAAAAAAAATAAAAAACGTTTAGACAACTTTAGCTGTAGGCATAGACATAAAAAAAGATGAACTCCGCGCCACGTATATCGAAAGTGAAGCACAGTAAGTATGCCGACCGGCCGCCATTACGTGACACGACAGCGTCAATTGTCAATCACGCACACATAGATCGGTACGGTGCTTCACTTTCGATATGCGTGGCGCGGAGTCCATCTTTTTTATAAGTCTGTGGCCGTAGGCTACTAGTTTTGACGAACTTCAACACATTGGCGCACCCCCAGACCATATACAGACGTGATAAAAGAATGTGTTGTCTTTCCCATTAACATTTATTCAGCTTGTATGAACAGCAGGTAATAACAATAAAATATTATGATGAATGAAACTATATAGCATGTTTTACTTTTAGCCTTTGTTGTACGTCATTTACTGTTGTTTTTAATTACAGTAAATAGTTAACTGTACATAATGAAATATACAATAAGGAAACATACCGTAGGATTTATCATTATATATTTCGAAGAAGGAAATCATACGTAGGTACGTTTTCCTTCTTCAAAATGAGGGTAGGTATCTATCTACTCCTGTTTTTATAAACAAAATATTGAAAGGTACTTCTATTCAGATGTCACCATAGCAATGTTATTATTGCCATATTTGCGTCAATTTCTGCGAACCTGTTATTCGACCTCAATAACGTATCATTAACGGATGTTCATGGAAATTTAGTAGACGTAATCTTAGGTAAACATTTTTATTCATGCTGCTTTTTTCATAAAAAGCAACAAGAATAAAATATCTCGTCGTATTATTATTTAGTCGTCGTTTTTCCAAAAATAGTTACACCCTTAACATGATTATTGGTATTTGTTTTTATGGTTTAGAACTTTCACAGACTTAAAGAGCCCATTTCCGCAGACTTGTGCCCGTTAACAAGCGTTCTTAGTCGTACTTATGTTTTTTTTTGTTAAATTTTGACCGCAATGGGTCCGGACCTTACCCTACGTAGACCCATGCCTGTACCTAAATAAAATAAAAAAGCCTCTTTGCATAGTCGACCTATAATGTTCCCACTGCTGGGACTCAGCGGGATAATCGCATAACACAATATCAGTAGCCATTGCTGCTGAAATTGTGCCGCCAATTACGCTCCCTATCATTTTGACAGTTCGGCAACATTCATTTGCGTTATTTACGTTGTGGAGTACACTTTCGAACATTTTGAAGCAATGAATTAGCAATATCCTTCAAAATAATTTAGATTATGATTATGTGTGTTGCGCAATTAGTTTGCTGGTCTTCACTGGTCACTTCTCTGTGGGAACTGAGAGTTAGTAGATCGTGATCCACCACGCCATGTGCAGGTTGGCTCAGAAAGTCGGGGTATTTCACTCAGAGCACTGATTTGAACCGCACTTGGTTTTGAGACATTTGTCTAATAAAGCACAGTAAGTCTATCGTCTGTTCTATTTTATTAATAGTGTCGTACCTATATAAATACCTAATATCTTCTGTTTACTGCATCACTTTGTAAGAAAAATATCGTCATGTATAATATACGATAGAATACACACACGTGCTTGTCTGATCTGATTAATATGATTGTCGCACGTTCCCCCTATACCTACTTAGCTGTTTTATGAAAAATCTATAACTAAGTATAACAAAACTGTGTAGTTATAAGATTTTTATGCGTGCAAAAAAAGAGGACGATGAAAAATAACCCTGTTTGGACAGTCAGATAAACAAAAATATTTGTGTCTCTAATATTATTCTTAGTAAGTACCGAACGAAGTTTGGATGTTGTTGACAGATGAATGTTTAGTACAAACTTGTAGAATAATAAGGAAATATTTAACTTATATACTTAGCATATTATTCATAGAGCTGTCATCTGGGTTATAACTACTTAAGTACTTGAAAAGTACCTAGGCAAGGGAAATTCGGGCAAAACGATAAAGAAAAGTGTAATTAAAACCACAACCTGACCACTAAAACTCTTTGTACTTGTAATTTGTACTATGGCGTGTAATCACTATTTAAAACAACATAAATAATTATTATTTCTATATTAATTATGATCATCATCTGCCTAGCCTTTTCCCAACTATGTTGGGGTCGGCTTCCAGTCTAACCGGATGCAGCTGAATACCAGTATTTTACACGGAGCGACTGCCTATCTGACCTCCACAACCCAGTTACTGGGTAATACGATACCTCTTGGTAAGACTGGTTGTCGGACTTTCGGGCTTCTGACTACACGTAACGACTGTCAAAGATCCAAGAATGACAGCTGGGACCAACGCAACGGCTTAACGTGCTTTCCGAGGCACGGAGGGGTTTCGGTATTTAAAGATGGTCACCCATCCACATACCAACCGCGGCAAGCGTAGCTTAACCTGACTGATCGACCTGTGCGGCTGTTAATATTAATAATTATGATCATTAACATGTATTAACTATCGTTTTGCACGAACCTTCCGGGCAAAACGGATACGCCCCAAGGGCCAAAAGTACCTATGTAGTACCTATGTCGTGTTAGTTTAGATCAGTTGAGGCATTCATTACAGAAATAACTCTAACTCCTAACTTTAACACAATAGAGCATCTATTGTGTTATAGTATTGTTTTGGTTGAACTGTCATCACTGTCGGCGTCGCCGGTCGAAAGTGTCAAGATTTGAGAAAGGGCTTAGTAGGCGTTTCGGCCGCTTAGTTTCGTCCGATCCGATCGAAACAGGAATTTCATTAGTATTCATATTTTTGTAATAACGTCATCTTTTAAGGATTTTTGGAAAAATCAGTTATTCTTCTTACACATACTACCTATAGTTCATGCCCTGGGTTTCCAATACCTTACAGACCCAGAGATATTCGTGCCTATTAGGTTTCGTGGTATTAGGTTTTTCCATGCGGTAAAACTCGTTAAAAAGGATACTTTGGTATCTAAACGAAATGCGTATGAACACACAGGAATGTGAAATTAGAACAATGTAAAACTTTGTATGCAACAAGGTGTAAGTTTCAGCGGCCATCGATGGAAATACTTTTATTTTATAAGTAGGTATACTAGCTGATCCGACAGACGATGTCCTGCCCAAGTTTCAATATGGTCTTGAGTTTATCTATTTACATACATACATACATAAACTCACGCCTTCTATTAAAGGTACCCATTGCGGTAGACAGAAACTGCAAAACGTAACCTGCTACGATCCTTTTTTTTTTTTTTTTTTTTTTTTAAGGATGGGAAATCATCAAATGACCCCTCCCGCTCTGGGTGGAGCGGAAGGGAGTGTCAGACTCTTACTGACTAAAACCCATCCGTGTTCCTTCCTTAGCCCTTTATATTCCGGGGCAGCGGTAACCCTTTCGGACAATCCCGCTGCCCCGGCAGGCTTCGGCCCTGACGGGCCCCTCCGTTCAATGCTGACATCTCTTTGAGGCGCGCGTGGAACACATACGCGCCGTCCGGCACGGGCCTGGTCCTGATCGGACGGCGAGCTACCCATTACTCGCCGTCCGCAGGCCCGCGCCTACGGTGGCCGGGAGTCGTCACGCGGCTCCCGACGCCCGGAGCGTCTACCGCGGCGGCTGGGACGGGCGGCCCTCTCGGCTCTCTCCCTCTCCCATCCCGCCACCTCCTTCGCTAGCATGACTGCTTCGCAGAAGGAGGTGACTGCCTCCCACTCCCTCTCGCCCCGGACCATGGCTTGGACCAGGGCCGGGCGCGAGAGGTCGCCGCCGCTGCCGATCGCCTCTACGAGGACACGGCGGTGCTCTGCCCAAGCGGGACAGACCTCCACCGTGTGCTCCACCGTGTCCTCTGGGCGATCCTCGCAGTGGTGACACCCGGGCGTTTCCTCCCGCCTGATGATGTGCAGGAACCTCCCGAAACATCCGTGTCCGGTGAGGACCTGCGTCAGGCGGTAGGTGAGGGCGCCGTGACGCCTCTCTAGCCACTCCTCAAAGAGGGGCCTTACCGCCGCTATCGCGGCGTGCCCTGCGCTGGGTTGCGACAGTCGCGCTTTCCATGCCGCCATGAGATCACGCCGGAGGTCTGTCCGCTCCGCAGCAATTTGCCGCGAAAGCGGGTTTCCCCCCCGGCGTAGTGCCTCCGCGCGCCACTCATACAGGCGCGCAAGGACTATCGCCTCCAGATCCCATGGCGGCAGTCCGGCCAGGAGGCTTGCCGCCTCGCGCGAGATCGTGCGGTACCCCCGTATCAGCCGTATGGCGACCACCTTTTGGGGCGCGTTCAGGTAGTGGGCGGCTCGAAGCCGCAGTGAACGCGCCCACACCGGGGCGCCATATACGGCCATGGACCGCACGACCCCCGCGTAAAGCCTCCGGCAGGAGGCGTTTGGCCCCCTCAGGTTGGGCAGGAGCCGCTTGAAAGCGGCCCCAGCCCGTTCCAGTTTGGGGGCCAAACGTCGGAAATGCTCGACGAAGTTCCACCGGCTGTCGAGGACGAGACCCAGGTATTTCATCGTCGTCTCGACGCCGATGCGAACCCCTCCTACCGTCAGTTGAGATCCCGATGGTGGCCCGTTCCGAAGCCCATGAAAAGACATGGCCTCGGATTTGTGCAGAGCCACCTCGAGACCCAACTGCCGGATCCTCTCCACGACTATCGCAACCCCGCGTGTCATTGTGTCGGCCGCCGCCTGATGCGACCTCCCCTGCGCCAGGACCAGCGTGTCGTCAGCGTAGCAAACTACGCTGACGCCATCAGGGAGGTCTGCCCGCAGCACCCAGTCGTAACCGATGTCCCACAGGAGCGGCCCCAAGACCGATCCCTGTGGGACACCGCACGACATCTCACCTGCTACGATCCTTACATACTCCTTTTGCCTTGTTTACATTCATAGGTACATCTGCCCCTGCAGTCTCAACATAGATAGCGAGGCTGTCGCAAACTACCGATCGCGTCGATCGCTAAATACGAGTAATACCGAAAATAATCGCTTGCCGTAAGGATGCTTACGACAAACGCAAGTCTCTACATCATCCGTACAGAGACACACCTTCGAGTACGCCCATTTCGCATTAATTTTGTTTAAACTCCCCCAAAATTATAAGTTTACGATGATAACGATTAACTTTGCGGGCTGTCAATATGCTCGCAAAATATAGGTATTCGTAAACATTAAGAAAATCGTAAAGTTTGCGACAAAGGTCGGTAAAATACCGATGACAATCGATGACTTTGAGAGTCGAGACTACCAAATATCGCTACATGATCGATAGGATTTTGCGACCAAATTCGGTCGTAAAGCGATCGCTATGAATGTCGAGACTGCTGACCCTGGTGATACACGAACGCCAGTTGCGAGTACCTACTACGCACATGACCTTTTTGAAGAACATCATCAATAAGGTCACTATTATTATATCCTAGTGCGTCCTCTTCCGGCGCTTCCACTCACATATGCCTTTTGTTTAGTCGCCTTTCATTCATCCTCTCAATATAATCTAAGCATACTCTTTTAAATCTTTTAACTTTTAATTTTTTTTTTTTAAAGCACAGCCACATCACATAATTATATTAATCTTATGCTAGAAACAATCTTCATAACTAAAGGACTAATATATGACAATTAAGGCGTACATAGATCATAATATTTTGCTGTCTTGAAAATTAAAATTAAAAACAACTTGGCAAGGATAATTTAGCGTGATTTTATTTGTAAATCCAGGGTATCGAATACCTTTTGTTTTTTTTGCCCTTGGGTAATTTTTTGATTTCTTGGAACTGCTAAGGAAACACCTTGCAAAAAGCAACTGCACTGTATTTTTTCATTAAGGCGACTACATGACCTAAAGCGAGATCTTTGTCGGACTGCATAGAAAAGAAAGAGAAGCGCGATAACACAACGCTGGTAATTTATTGCAAAATATGAAGCACATTGCTATTTACAAAAAATCTATTGTTTGAACTAAAAAATTAAAACAATAGTGTTTATTTGTTATATGTGTTACTTACAGAATAATCCGACAAAAAATCAGAATGATTGTACATGTATATTAGGATGGTTTTTATTGTAAAAAGAAAGTTTATAGAGGAATCTTCATGATTTTTTTCTATCGTATCATATTAAATAGTTGTAATTATGTTTTCAACACACTATCGACCTAGCATACCTATATCTTGAAGAATATCATATATTTTTCTGATTTTGTTTACTGTAGTCGATCATATACTTTTATTGTTTCTAAAACTTGCGTTTTTTGCGTTTAGGTCTTCTAAGTCCTTTATTTAGTTTATGGAGGGAGCATAAATCTAAAACACAAAATACAGAGAGTCTCTATTTTGTGTCTAAAAAAAAAAATACAACCGAATTGAGAACCTTCTCCTTTTTTGGAAGTCGGTTAAAAACGTCTTTGATCATTCAGTATAATATTTTTTTTGAAACGTTCGTTGTTCGGTATTCTTTGGGAAAAGACAAAGTAAGTGAGTTTATACAAATATCCCTTAGAAAAAAAGAAGAGGAGGAGGGTTTTTTTTTTCGTTCCAAAAAATAACCTAATTCGGACGGACTTTTACGAACATTTTAAATCAGAAAAATGAAGGCTTGTAAAATAGCTAATTTGGTCCAGCCATTCTCATGTGATGCACTTCCCAACAAATGAAATAGTATTTATCTTTATTTCTTTAAAAACTTTTTTTGCGACCGATTTTATTTTTAAATAATATTTAATTACATTTATGTATATAAACATAATTACACGCAGTGTAAGGAAGAATAAAAAAATTTATTATTTTGTCACTCACCTAGAAATAGTTCCGACATGCTCGATAGATGGCGTTGCCCTGTTTAAATGCGCGCTATGGTTTCGTTCACACGATTTAGTTAGGGTGCGGAGTTTACCATCGTAGCCACCAAACAAACAGACAAACAAACAGATTAGGAAACTAGCTGTTGCCCGCGGTCTTATCCGCGTTTTATTTTTGAGAAGTCGCTGTCTTAGGACTAGTGACTTTATATATTGTTGCAGATAGATTGTTGTCTTACAAAACAGCTCCGTTATGTAAAACAACGTTCAGCGGTTTTCCATCATTACTGAACTGAGCTTGAGCACGAAGAATTCGGTAAGTTAGTATGTAAAGATTTTTTCAGTTTTATTTTTATATTTTTAATTAACGGATTCCACAATCGATCTGCGACAAATATACCACTAGCTTTAGTCCGTGACTTCGCTCGCGTGAAATTATCTCACGAGGACATACTACCGGGATAAAAATTATCATACGTAGGACGTAAGCCCGTATGGACTCAGGTCATGGTCTGGTCCATCTCTCCCTTTCACCTAAATACGTTCAGCCGTTGAGTCGTGAAAAGATAACAGACTTTCGAATTTATAATGGAGTAGGGGAACACCCCACCAATAAACGATGAATGGACTGTGTGAACGATGAATGGTTAGAAAAGGGGTGACTACCCAGATGGCGACTAATAGAGAAGTATGGAAGAAAAAGACATGTTGCGCCGAACATAAATAAATAATAGAATAGAATAGTTCTTTATTTGCACAGAAAGTAGGTACACGTTTGGTTACAGATGTTAAGTTTAAAATGATCCTATACTAAGTACCTTAACTAAGGCATGCAAACAGTTTCAGCTACTTTTAATAATAATATTATATTAACACATTCAATCAAATCAATTTATGATTAGGTACCATGTCAAGATGAAATTCAGTACATTATTTGAAATAGGCAACACAATACAATAATGTCGAGTTTAATAAAATGGGATTATAAATTCGTCAAGTTCCAGGTCAATACAGTTAAATTAAAATATAAATGATTTAGTACAAGTCAGGAATAAAAGGACTTCATTTTATCAATTTAAATTCTTATCGGTCAGAAATTCGAAAATTGAGTAATAACATTTATTAATTAATAGATCTGTCAATTTGTTTTTGATAAGTGGAAATGTCTCATTTTTTATGAAATCGGGTATTTTGTTAAATATAATCGGACCCATACATAGGTATAATAAGGACAGGAGAATGATGATGATGTATGGATTGCGTTGAATTAGTTGTCGACCAATCTGATTTTTAGAACATTTGAAGCAATCGATTTGGCAACATTGACAAAGAGCATTTTTTTTATTAAATCTTATTACTGAATGGCCCTCTCTTGACCTTGATTACGCCTAGACGCCTTGGGGTGCTGTTGACCCGTCACTGGTCGTCTGTCTCAGTTTATATTAATTTAGTTAGGTACCTACCGCATCTATAGTATTCTTGAAGAAATGCTTTTACTTTTTACCTATAAATTTATTTCATTTGTTTTCAGAGACGTTCTACAAAGGGCTTTCGTGACGATTGATGATGAGTTCACCAGTGTTCCTGACATTCAGGATCATTTGATGACTTTATAGTAAGTTAATTAAATTGAGTTAGAGTAACTAAATGCTTGAATTATCAAGAAAATGTGAAACGTTGTCTCCCGGGCGTGATCTGCAGTAGCCTATAGTTCAATCGCTTGCGTACCCATGTAGGCCGCTGCAGACACAATTTGTCGAAGTGGGGGTAACCGACCCATCCAACGAGTACAGTACTTCTGATCAGACCATGCCGCACATACTGGAGTGTCTTAAGAGCCCGTTCACCTGTACCTCGGATGACCTAACGAATGCCACTGATCCCGCCATATCAACGTGGCCACCTACTGGGCTCAAATTATATTAAAAAAAACATCGAGGAAGTGTACCATCATCGACAAGAAAAGAAGAAGCTTGAAACTTTCCATTACGACAGATTTTAGGCTCCCGCAAAAAGGGTTCAGTTGCAACGCGACAGTGCGACGCAACTCTGGTAGACCAATATTTCTATATAAGCTACATTATAATTGCTTTTCCAGTCGCGTCACGTTTGTCTGATGCTTTTCTTTGGAAATTCTGTCATAAAACACATGTAGGGAGTCTAATGTTTTTCTTGCATAACGCTTACCTAAGTCGGTATGAATCTGAATCATATTTGTTTGAATGTGATGATTCGTCAATCATAGTCTATGTTACCTAACCCAACGTGTGAAAAATTAAACTGAAAAAATCGCATAGCCATCTGAGCATATAAGGGAAAAATAACGAACTAAGAATTTGAATGAATATGTTTTTCATGCGCAATTGTAAAATCTTTGGAAGCAGCGCCACAAAAGACAAAGGTATAATATAATCTAGGAACCGCTTGTGTGTTTTTGTAGTAGCGAGTCAAGGCTACTAAAGATGTGGCTATGTAAGAAAAATGTGAATGTGGGGGACAGTCGGCTTTTATTACAACGCCACTCAAGTGGTGCGGGGCGCGTGAGTGGGTAAAAAAATTTCCATGAAGTTTACATTGAAGTTGAGTAGTGTTGCGCTGTCACGTCGCACATGTCTGCGGGAGCCTATATAGCCTACATATTTATTAGTAAACCACAATATTAGTTTTTTTTTACCTGTAGTAGCTACCACATCTTTTACTCTAAGTTAAAGGACGTTTTGTGAAAATAATACTATTATAAATCGTAATGGTAGACCTACATTCAAAGCGTTCCACAGATATAATATGTATAAGCTGAATCATTGTTTTACAAGCTTGTCAAAACAAAATTATGTGTTTGTAAATAATAGTCAGAAACCTATGTGTACGGGGAAAACTACATTTAAATGATAAACGATTTGAGTTCAACTTGTCTATTGAAAGTTTGAAAGAAAACACAAACACCCAAAACTGATAAATGATCGGCCTGCGGCGAATGAGTACTTTTGCTGTTACCCAAACGACGCTATACAACTACTGATTGCTGATTCATATATTTGGTATTATATAATAAACCAAATAATCCTGTCCTTATCCCAATTTATTTACGGTCAGCGCAGTTTGTCTCTTATTCCACACATCTAATATACCACTAAACAAAGGGCAATTAAACTTAATATACAATAATAATGTCATAAACAATACAGGGTAAAAAGAACCCACCACGACGCCTTCTACGCATTCTGTACATCAAAGCAAGTCACTTTGTCCAAAAAGAGCTCTCTTTCACCCGACATCCCTTAAGAGCGTTTACGCCGTACGGCATTTCATACATACTTTCAAGCCCTTGTTTTTCGAAATGAACGAAACTTTATACGCATAAGCAGGATTTTCGAAATGTCTCATTTAGAAAAAGATAACTGGACATCTGTTTCTATGGAAACTTTAAAATCGGTCTAATTTGGCTGTAACACTATTTTTCGAAAATGTTCTTAACTAACTTTTTAGACCTTTGTATCCTGCTTATGCGTATGAAGTTTCATTAAAATCGGTTCATTAATTTAGAAAAAAAAAGGGCTAAATGCTCGTAATAGTTGCCTCGTATCTCTACTCAGGTAAATATCTACTCAAGTAAAGGACCTTCGAGTAAATAACTTAACTTCCTACCGTCAATTCCCAACCTAAGACACTGTTAAGAATATTGAAAAGTACCCTATAAGGACCTAAAATAAATAAAATAACAATATTTACGAACCTGCACCGAATTTTTTCACTCAGTGATTCGTTCAATACTGTAATGTGTGATCGTTTATTTTCATAACAATAATGATACAATTATTAATAACTAGCGGCCCGCCCCAGCTTCGCACGAGTGCAATTTTTTTTTTCAAACAATTTTTTTTCTCTCCGTAAGAACCATCCTCGTACTTCAAGGAATATTATAAAAAAAGAATTAGGGAAATCGGTCCAGCCGTTCTCGAGATTTGCGCTTAGCAACACATTTAGCGATT
Source organism: Gortyna flavago (assembly GCA_963669345.1). Lineage (NCBI taxonomy): Eukaryota > Metazoa > Arthropoda > Insecta > Lepidoptera > Noctuidae > Gortyna > Gortyna flavago. The sequence continues at coordinate 3,131,273 of OY770139.1, forward strand.
CATTTTTTTAATAAGATGTCCTAAGTAGAGGCTAAGCATTGCCATACGACGTGGTAATGCCGCCAGTTTCTTGGGTAGATTACCAGTCGATAGCGATGCGGATGAATTTTTCGACGCTATATTTTAGTTTGTTTATAGGTTTAGTTAAGTTAGGATTTATATTGTTATTTTTATTAATTAATTAGGGATTTGTTATTATTTGCTTAGTACTTATTATTTACATGTTTCAAGTTAGTCCCGCCATGTACGCCTGGTTTTTCCTAAATAAATAAAATAAGCGGATTGCTGTTTTCAGGAAAATATTTGAATGAAATTCAGAAAGAAAATACAATAAGTAACAATTCGGTACTTTTTTCGAGAATACAATTGAATGAGTTGGAAAAACCTTTCACCGTTTCACCATTTCCATTATGACCGTTTCCATCATTGATATCCGTTTCCATTAAGAAGAAAATTAAAAGTTGCCGGGTTTATTATCTGCAATAAACGGGTTCAGTAGACAATTATAACAGTATGTTCAGTAAAAACTTGAAGTTCAGTTAAAATTTGGTTGAATTCTAATTTTTAGCGATTAATTCATTCAAATTTGTTTTTTTTTTAAATATTTTGTACTATATTTTATGCTCCTCTCGACTCGATGGATTGGAGTCGTTAGATTCCTATTATTCACACAGCCTTATACAGTACGTGATGGCATGGTACATACAACAGCATACCTAATAAACTAACAGACATATCGTGGTAAAAAATGCAGAAAATGATATCATATTACATGGGAACACTGTTAAAATTCTATTGTTAAAATAATTTAATTTCTTTGATTATTAAAAATGTTTATAGCCACTCGTACATTCAATTACGCAGCACTTAAAGGGATAATGGCTAAATGATGAATCACACGCCAAATTGAGTATGAAAAGAGGTAGTTTATTTAGAAAATAATTTGATGAGAATGCGTAAAACATTCATTTATATTTAAATAGTTACGTACCTTCTTAGTCACTTATGGGAATTACGGAATTAATTTATTAATTAGATTAAGAAATTATTAATTTCATGGTGAATAACAAACTTGTAGGTATATTCTAAAAACAGTCGATCTCTTTATCCTTACTTTTAGATACTTAGTTATCTTTAGGTATTAAAACAACTTCCACGGGAAACTATCTGAAATATAGGTACCTACGTCAGGCGTATCTAGGGCAATCAGTTACTGATGAAACTGATCAACCAGAGGGGCAATTCTCGTAATTTTAAGAACGTTCACAGTCTGATCTCAGTCTCAAATTCTCAATATGTCAAAAATACCACTAATTTCCCAACATTTTTGACAAGTTTTTGACATTGATTGTAGCTGAATTGAGATTGCGACTAGATTTTAAACGTTTTTAAGTACCAGAATTGGCGTTCAGTTCTATTACGATGGAAAAATAGTATTAAAAAACCCAATAGGTAATCGTGAATTTCTATAGTTTATCTGGCAACTACTTTTTATACTTAATTAAGTTTTTTTGTATTCATTTGGGAATGTGAAGGCAGGGGCCACCCCCTGCCTTCACATTCCCAAATTTTATTTATATATGTTATTTATATATTATGATTGTTCGAGCCTCCATGAGTTTTAACAGCCGGGCGGCAAAACAGGGTAGCATGGATTCTATATTTTTTTTTGATAGAATTTGTACGCTAGGGCATCTAGAATCTCGTGCCGCCTTGCGCGTCGAAGTCCCTGCCACCCTGTATATTTTGCCGCCTTACTGACGAATTATGCCGAGCCAAACAAGTGTGCAACATGCCTTTCACTCTCATATGCAAGATAAACGGGAAAGACAACCGCTCCTATATAAATAAACGAAAGTGTTTCCTCTTTTACATGCAGCCATTTTAGAGAAGACCTTATGGATATCAAGTGAGTATAGTCCTACAATATTAAGCCGACTGACCTTGTATTATTATGTAAAGAACGTCTTTCTGGGTCTTGTAAATAGTTCTTGTTGGGCAAACACATTTTCAATTGCGTAAATAGAAATTACACTTCAGAATGTCCTTAGGCACGCGGAAAGGAAATGTATTTCACGAGAAAGGTTTTAAAGGACATAAAAACCTTTCCGTGCTCTAAAAGTAATTGAAAGCATTATAATTTAATAATTTGTTTTCATTACTCAATGTAGGTAAGTACTGCATGTGTAGTACAATTATTGACGTATTCCACATTGGGCACCCGCTTAAATGGCACCTGAGTGAATGCACCTGGACACACAGCGGCACATTCACCCAGGTGCCATTTAAGCGGGTGCCCAAAGTGGAATACGTCCAATTATTGCCAACGATTGATCATTCGAAACGGCACAGAATATGACGCAGTGTTTGTAGTGAGGTAGTGGTTTAAACTAGTACAAGTTGCTGGCACAGCTTACGTTACCACTTAGCATATTCATTATCGTCAGATAATGCTTTGTTTTTTGGGAGAACCAGAAAGGAGCTCCTTTTTTATAGGAGTGAGAATATTTCATAATTTTATGCCATATTCCACACATTAAGTTGTCAACACTTAAAGTTCAGCTGACTATAAATCTGTTATTCAACAACGTCATATTGTCAAGATACTTTTATCAGGAAATTTAATCAAACTCCTAAAGAATATATCAAGTTAAATAAGGCTGGAAGCGCACTGGATACGGACTGAAATCACTTATACGCAATGCGGACCAATGCGAACGGTGCGTATATTACGTGTACTTTGGGAATGCGTACGGAATCTACATTTTACTACCAACATTATTACTTTTTTTTAACTTTTGGTTTCAGCATTCTCTCGTTAGTAATTTTTTGATCGCAATGCCTTTATTGTTTGAAGTATTCCGTCTCGTTATAGAGCTAAAGATACTTAATAACATTTTATTTGAATGTCGGTGCGGTGGGCCGTATGTAAGTGGTAAAAAAAACAGTATAATCTCTTATTCCATTGAACCTCCGTAATACCCTAGGCCAGCTAAAGGTCAAAGTGTTACCATTGATGTGCGTCCTACTGTACTCAATAACAATGAGGAAGAAAAAAGTTTATTACGTTTGCATCGTAAGGATTCATTTATAGTAAAGTAACTACTTGTCTTGTAGATGGGCAAACTTTCCTTGTTATAGAGATTTTTCCGGGTTGAGGATAATCATAAGTTTGTATCCAGCTTGTTGTTTTCTCTGTGTTTTTATCACCCCCGGTGTTTACTGAATCAGAGGGGCAATTCTCGTTACTTTAAAAACTTTCACAGTCTGATATCAGTCTCAGTCTGTCAAAAATACCTCTAAATTCCATACATTTTTGACATGTTTTTGACTTTGATTGTCGCTGAGATGAGATTGCGATTAGATTTTGAACGTTTTTAGTTACTGGAATTGGCCTTCTGTTTAAGTGGATGTTTTATGAAATAGAGTAATCAAAAACCGTTTATAAAACGTAGGTAAATGAGACTTAGAATATTAATATTTATAATTAAGACAGACAATTTTTTTTTTAATTACTTTCTCGGTATTAGAATCGTTCCTGACCTCGAGACCTCGCAAAAATTACAAAAAAAAAAAAAACAATGTACAGATTGACTTTGCTACGATTTTTTTCTTGTATATTTCAGGAGTTTTAAGGCGGAAGCGTTTAAAAGAACGAGAGTATACGAAGAAATTAATACATTATTGTTGTTAAACGTCGCGCAGAACGTGAAAACTACCACGTCGTCACTATGGAGGTAAGAGTACGTACTTTTTTAAATAATTATTGAAGGCAATTGACACGCATGAGCTTACTTACATACGTACCTAAAGATATAGGGGTTCATTTATATGCGATGATTAAAGTAAACTTACGTTTAAACGTCAAACAAGTATTGCTAATCACTACTTAACTTTATGCAACGTTTATGAATAAAGGGGTAAAGCTATACCTCGTCTATTTAAAGAAGCAAAAACTCGTTTTGCACCGTAGATTGTCGATGATCTCCTGAACTTAAGTAACTTGTCAATCAATTATTGTAATACCTTGTGATTGTACAGAGGCCAGCACATCAAGCTACCAATCTGTCAAATTTTCCCAATTGAATATGAACCTTATTCCTTTGTGGTAAAGTTGAAAATCTATCAAAGAAATTTGACAGATTGGTAGCTTGATGTGCTGGCCTCTGTACCTACTTTTATTGTCGAAACAAAAATCTGGCGAAACGAAAATCCGACGAAATAAAAATCTGCCGAAACGAAAATTTGTCTAAACCGAAACAACCCATTATTTTGGTTTGACTTGCTTCTCTAAATAGTCAAAAACTTGGCTTTGCAAAAACTTTGGTGATTATTGGTGGAGATAGTAATGCTATGCTTGTTATCACATTTTCCAATCATCAAATGATGCTCAGTTACAAAATCATGATTATGATCCAATCACTCATTAACTTCAAAACAAAGAGGAGGTTATGAATTCGGTGAGTTTTTATTTTGTATTATGTACGTACTACACTGATTTCTCCCTGATTAATAGGCTGATTTACTTCCGTGATTCTTGATTCACTTAACACACTCACAAAATTACGCCTTTATTATATTAGTGTGATACCTTATGGGTTTTTCCTCACCACCAAGTTGTTATTGTTCTTACCAATAACAATTTCATTTTCCTCTATTAATTATTTTTAAATAATTAGAGTCGGAAGTTTTGGTGTAGGTATTCGATCATCAGGATGTGTATTGTAAAGGCATTAAGAGCGTTTATGACGTATGGCATTTCATACAAACTTTCAAGCCCTTGTTTTTCGAAATTAATAAATCGATTTTAATGAAGCTTCGTACCCATAAGCAGGATACAAAGGTCTAAAAAGTTAGTTAAGAACATTTCCGAAAACAAATTAGACTGATTTTAAATTTTCCATAGAAACAATGATTTCAGTAAACTTTTTTTATTAAGATTTTTCGAAAATGTTCTTTACTAGCTTTTTGGACCTTTGTATCCAGCTTATGCTTATGAAGTTTCATTAAAATCGGTTTATTCATTTCGGAAAACAAGGGCTTGAAATGTTGTATGAAGTGCCGTACGGCGTAAACGCTCTTAATTATTTTGGTTAAACTTGAACCTGAAATCCCAATGCGTAAAGGATTGTCATTTTATTTGGGTGTTATTTAAGGCAGCTTCTTTAAAATGTCATTCTCGTCTTCAAATATAATTTTAGTTGTCTAATGAATTAATAGGTCAGCGACAACTTTTAGCGTCTAAAAAATGCTTTTCAAGCGACCATATATTGTAAAACAGACTACTGTTAATAATATAACGCAGCATGGTGAAATTGTGATGTGTTTACGCTTTGTCAGCTTCTAATAAGTGTATCAACTGCATCTATAAAATAACTTCAACGTACTCTAATGTCATATACCTGCTTAGTCACCTATATTTTTATACGTTAGCATACTCGTAATTGATGTGTGAATCTACTCTAATTGAACATAAAATTACCTTATTATTCTCATGAGAATAATAATGGTCAATGAAAGCTCTAATTTCATGTAGTCACCTATCTATATATTGTAACCTAACCTCAAAACCCTACAGTTGTTTCTGCATCATCTCCGGCGCTGCGGGAAGTGCAACCCCTCCGCCCTTACGTAACAAAGGCTAGGCACCCATGCTCACCTCCGCAGCTTCGGCTTGCTGCAGCCTCAGCCGCTACGGCTCGCACGGGTGCCTATGCTATACAGCGGGCAGGGGTTGCTCCCCTTTCACGCCTCCGGTTTTTATATACACTCTAGGGGTAGCAGCCAAAATACTACGTGAAGTCGGGGGTGCCCCGATTCGGTTTTGGAACAGATTCGACCTATTCAAACCATAAAGTGTCCCTCCCCAGTGGTGGACAACGAGAATAATTTTTAAAAGTTGTTTCGCTGTCCCCCAGTGGTGGCCGAACAAGTGAACGAAGAACACTTGACTATTATAATAATAATCATTTTATTTCGGACAACTATAAGATCCATAAATTGTTAGTAACAGTTTTGCACTTAAAATATTATTGTTAGAAATTTAAAAAAAAACTATACCTGCTGCAAATTTTCATGAAAAAAGAAATCATATTCTTTATATTCTTATTCATTTAGTGGTTGAATAAAAAAGTTTTATGGGTAATTTTGACGCTTTAATTTGATTTTATTAGCAGACAGATGTTGAATCTCTAAACTACATAGATAAAGTATCCCACTTAAAACATTAGTCGCTGAGTTATCAATTCAGAAGTAAATGTATTTATCGGTAGCTCTGAGTCATATTAATCTACGTTCGTAAAGACGCTGGTTTTTTGATATTCTGCTGGAATAGTTAAGATGAATAATTAATACAGTAGAAGCTGTTCTATTTACTCGTTGCCTACATACAACAAAAGACGTTGGGTTTTGTTGCTGTACTTCTAATTTCCCATTTGATATTTAACTAGGTGGCAACACTCCCGAGAAAAAGTAATTGAAAACAACAAAAATGTTAAACTTATTTATTTGTTTATTTTACCATTTATTTACACATATACGTATAACAGACAAGAAAAAAAAACTGAACAGAAAAATAGGTACAAAGGTGATTCTTATTTCATAACAAATCTCTGATACTCTCTCTTCTAATATATAATTCCAGTGAAAATAATGTTTCTATGATTCTTATTTGTAACAATATTAGGTATTGGGTTTCGGTTTACGTGTCTTATGTCAGTATTTCGTAGAAGTAACGTGTTTATTGTGACTAATGTTGTAAGTTAAACAATAGTTTTACTTAATTACTAGTACCTACATTTGCGGTGTAAACCCTCACCTATTTTATCAACAAAGAACGTAAAACACGGTACTCGTACCTACCTAAACTTACAATAAGTTTATAATCAGTGAATACTATTGACGACGACTGGCTGATTATTTTGTTACTTTAGTAAAACAATAATAAAAAAAAAATAAAAAAAAAACAAAACAAATCTATAATCACGAGCTTTCACGAGCAAACAACAGAAAAAAAACAACACACAGAGGTTGTACATAATGAAGTATATTAATATTATGTAGGGTCCCTATTCATATTTTTCATTGACCTTTACTTTCGACATACCAGATTTTGAATGACCTTTGATTGTAACATAGGTATTATTATTTGAAAACTTTATTATTGAATAGTTTCAGGACCCGTGAAATCGTTATTGGGGGCCGGGTCACATTGTTAAGTTGCTTCGTGCGTGAAAACCACAACATGTTTTGACGAAGTTATATTGTTACTATAATATTACTTGAATGTGTAATTGAAATATGGATAACTGTGGCATTTTCGATGAATAGGTAATACTAAAGTCATGGATTTTTTTATGTATTTCATTATTATCAAAGTCGACCATTCATTGCTAGGATAGGATACGTAGAATATTATGTACGGAGAGGTTTGCCGACAGACACGCATCACAGCCACTGTTGTTCTGCCTTAATACTCGCTTTCTAGTATGTATACAGCGTGCCGCTTAAATGGCGAAATTAATTTAACACACGTATACAGTTTCGCGTTTCCGTTTTATGAACATACCTTAATTTCATTAAACGTTATAATATATTTTCAATTTTCTAAAGTAGCATCTTGAAGCAACCTGCCGGTCGATTCTGTTAGAATCTCACCGTGAGAAGTTAGGTGAAGTGAGCTGTCATTCCATCTGATGCCTAGGGATTCACAGCTCACTTTAAGCTCACTTCACCCAAGTTATCACGCTGAGATTTTTACAGTATAGCACTACTGTACTTAAATAACTGTAGCGCTAAAGGGCTAAGGAAGGAACACGTTTTAGTCAGTAAGAGTCTGACACTCCCTTCCGCTCCACTCAGAGCGGGAGGTGTCATTTGATGATTTCCCATCCTTAAACAAAAAAGGGGTTCATTTGCCGGCTCACGGAACATAACATCTTATCAATGAAATTAAAACGAATAACGTGCAAAGAGTAGGCGAATTGAAGGCAAGAGAGAGAGAGCCTATGTCAGAGAGCACCGTAGGCGGTAGTTTTCAAATTACGAATTATTTTATGTTGTGGTTGTTATAAAAAACTTTTTAACAAAAAAAACAACCGACTTCCAACAAAACACTACAAAGTGAAAAATAACTTTAATTTCGGAAGTCGGTGTCGTTGGTTCTGCATTTTCGTTTTTTGACACCGACTTCTGAAATTAAAGTTATTTTTCACTTTGTAGTGTTTTGTTGGAAGTCGGTTGTTTTTTTTGTTAAAAAGTTTTTATTTTTCACTTTTGAGTTGTGGTACCTACCCCACACCAATTCGTATACCACTACTTGCTAAATATATAACAGTGACAGGAAGTTGTACAGAATAATTACCATCAACATACCTACAACAAGTGGAAATAATACGTACCTATTAATAAAGATAACTCAAAAACCACTCATCAGAACTACTTGAACAAGTTTATATGGGATGGTCCCATCTTCACCCTCAAGAGTACCAGTTTCGTCAGAACTATTTATTTAAATTTGCTTCGTCATAGTCGCTTAACTATCTTAATCGAGATATCTTATCTCCACCCATGAAATACTTATAATCATTGAAGAGTTCCTGTGGCTATCTGTAGTCTCCTTCATCAGTTCCACTTCACCAAATTATACTTTCTGAATGCAAATGCTTGAGTTGTCGATGAAAATACCAGAATTGCTATATGTATGCCTATAATATTTGAGGAGTTCCCTTAATTCCTTATGGATCCCATCATCAGAACTGGATTTTGACAAAAATGGGACCTATCTGGAAGTATATCCTTTTAAATAAAAAAAAAAATCTAAATCGGTTTTGTAACATCATCTGAAATTGTCGTCTTGTTGTTTTTTCGCGGCCATCAACCAAACCTTGTTTTTCTAGTACAGAGTAGTGTAACAAATAAAACTTATTTGACATGCATATCTCTAAATGCAGTCCGAAATGAGTTATTAAGAAGTGTTATTTTACTGCAGCTAATTAAAAGTCGGAGTTATAGGTAAGTGATGACTCTCGGACTCAAACACTTGAATCATCAATAGGTTTCATTTGATTTGAGAGAGTTCAACTAACACACTGTACATGCCTACCAAAGAGGATTTTCCTCGACTTTCATGGGATCCCTTCATCAGACTCTGACTTGGTGACAATGGGACCACCTTAAGAGCATACCGTTTCAAACCCTAATGTCAACTGCTCATCACCTGTTACAAAATATTGCTTTTCCCGATGCTGGGACGTTAATTGTTGAGGAGTTCTCTTGGTAAGAACCAGGAGAACTTGAGCTGATGGTGAAGTCACCATCAGCTCCACTTTACTATACGCATTGTGACGATCATAAATTGCTTAGCAACCATATTAAAGCAATCGAATCGCTACCCGTGAAATATTTTTCATTGAGTAGTTTCGATGGCCATCTGTGGTCTTCATCATCCGTTCCACTTCCCCAAATTATACTTTCTGAATGCAAATGCTTGAGTTGTTAATGAAAATACCAAAATTGCTATATGTATGCCTATAATATTTGAGGAGTTCCCTCAATTCCTCATGGATCCCATCATCAGAACTGGAGTTTGACAAAAATGGGACCAATCTGGACGTATGTCCTTTCAAATAAAAAAATAATTTTTTAAATCGGTTCATAAATGACGGCGTACTGAGGTAACAAACATAAAAAATAAAAAAAAAAATAAAAAAAAAAAACATACAACCGAATTGAGAACCTCCTCCTTTTTTTGAAGTCGGTTAAAAATCTTGGGGACGGGAATCGATGAACTCTTTAGAGCGTTTTTCACCGCCTCGTTGGATTTGAAATTTTTCCCAGGTAAAAGTTATCCAAATTCCGAATAAAAGTAGAAATTAGTTAGCAAGGTATGGTGAGTATGGTGGGTGACGGAGAGTTTCCAGTCGTAAGTCCTATAGTTTTGAGACGGTCCGTTGTGCGGTGCTTCGACGCGATTTTGTTGTTGTTGTTCAGCGAGTTCATAGGGTTCCTAGTTTCCCATCTTTTTTATCTTTCCAATTTGAAGTAAATGGATCAGAATCGATTTATCACTTACGTTGAAGGCTGCTGCAAGTTCTAACGTGGTTTGAGATGAATTTGTTCCACTAGGGCTTTCAATTTATCGTTATCGACTTTCATCTCCGGTCGGCCACGGGGCTCATTGTTGAGATCGAAATTTCCAGAACGAAAACGATCGAACCAAAAACGGACCGTGCGTTCACATCACAGAACATAATACTCAGAGGAGGTTCACATGCGGTATCGTGTCATGAAAACAAATGAATAACTGATTTTGAGAAACAACATGTCATGCTTTACCTATTATAAAATTAATTTGAATTTGGATTATATGAAGAATGAAAGATATCGATCTTCACAATAGCCGGTATCAAATATCGGCAATTTGATAGTTAAAAAACCTAATAATTAAATTTGTTTTCACCAATACTTAATTCAATATCTAGGTTTTCCTGCGGACAGCGATGCGGACGAATTTGATGCCCTTTATTATTTGTCTTCTTTTTTTACATATCTTCATAATTTTATGTCAATTCGACTTATATTTTTTTAGCTTTACTTTACAATTATTCATCTCATTAAAAATATTTTTAGGACATCCTACCTACCCTCTATGCCTATGTGGGATAATTGCGTTACACACTAGCATTAGCAATGGCTTTAATTTTGACAGTTTAACAACATTCATTCCGTTATTTACACTGTTGAGCCGACAAATTTTTCGAACATATGAATCAGCAATATCTTTCAAAATGATTCAGGTATGTGTTTGAAAGTGTTTTACGCAATTAGGGTGTTAATCCAAAACCATCAGGTATTGATAATTCTACGCCCAATTTTTATCAAAGAACTCACCAAATTCCTGATACAAATTTATCTTACTTTTTGCTCAACGATTACCACGAATTTTAAAATTAATTATAAGTGCGCTCCACGGTACTTGTAAACCCTAAGTAGGTTTAGTATAGAAGTAAGTAATAGATTTCTAAATTTTTTTTTACATATTTAGTTATAAGTGAAGCTAATAAAAGCGTGTTCAGAGCGTTTACGACGTACGGTATTTCATAAAAATTTCAAGCCCTTGTTTTTTGAAATGAATGAACCGATTTTAATGAAACTGCATACGCATAAGCAGGATACAAAAGTCTAAAAAGTAAGTAATGAACATTTTCGAAATATCTTTAAAAAAAAAAAGATAACTGGAAATCTCTTTTTCTATGGACAATTTAAAATCGGTCTAATTTGGCTGGAACACTATTCTTCGAAAATGTTCTTAACTAACGTTTTTATACCTTTGTATCCTGCTTATGCGTACGAAGTTTCATAAAAGCAAGGGCTTCAAATTTTGTATGAAATGCCGTACGTCGTAAATGCCCGTGATAATAAGTCTATATAGTGGTCTGGTGGCCCAGTGGTAACGACCCCGATTTACTACTTGCAGGTCGAGGGTTCGAACCCAGCCAGGCGCTTTACTTTTTGTAAATAATTTCATCACCACTGCTCTCAAACCAGTGAAGGAAAACATCGTGAGGAAGCCGCCATGTCCGAGAACCAAAAATTCGAAGACATGTGGCATCTATCAATGTGGTAGATTACGGCCCACTCCCTCACACAAGAGAGGAGGCCTGTGTTCCAGTAGTGGGAACATTATAGGCTGATTGTGTAATATTAAGTCCGATCAATTGATGCCCGTAGGCTTTTATTTAGATATACTAAGTTCTGTTTACGTTTTTATTTCTGTTTGAGAATAGTCTAAAATATTTTTGTTGTTATATAAGCGTGTACTAGCTGACAATGCAGGCAAATGATTAAATTTAATGTTTTGTGTTTCTGTTTTGTAATGATAATTACTTTGCATACTATTTAAAAAAATCTAGTTTTTCTTTTGTCTTAACAGACAGCTGTGCTGCTGGGAGTTTGTTGCGCTACTTGTTTTTCCCAGCTAAATCACTTGGAAGTAATGAAGTAGGGCGTTAGTTAGAATAAATGACTTTTATTTTTGTGATTTTGAATGCCTACATTATCATTGTTTTCAGGCAGCTGTCCGCTTGCTCCGACCTCCTGAGATCGAGAGAAGAGCTGTCATTAGCTCTGACGTCACATTCATACTTCACAAAAGAAGAAAAAATGGACACACTAGTTATAAGCAGTATTCAAACACACATAGACTCAGGAAAGGATAGCCTGAAGTCAACAATACAATATTTGGAAACAGAAAAAATAGTAAAAGAAGTTAAAGAATTGAATGAAGTTTTGATTTTGTGAGTAATGTTTGATTTTAACACATTATTTAAACCAATTTGTGGGGTTTCTTAAGTCCTAGTCATTAATTAAATAAGCATAAGTAGGTTATTGTGAAATCATTGCCTACACCTCAATGTATATGGAAAATCCTTTGAGATAAACATATACAAGTTTAGGGAAAAACTTTAATTAATAGGTAATTGTATTAGGTATGGCATTGTACGGCACGGTATTAGTTATGTATAATATGAATGTACAGCCACCAAAAGAGGTAAGTAACCAGCATAAGGTGCTAGTTTGCGTATTGCGTAACATACTGTCAATCTCAATCTGAATAATTTTAAAAAATATTGCTAATCCATTGCTTCATATGTTCGAACATTTGTCTGCTCAACAACTTAAATAACGCAATGAATGTTGTTGAACTGTCAAGATGAAACCCATTGCTACTGATAATTTAATTTGAGAAAATAAATGTTTGTATTCTATGCGTTCAATTAAATTTTATTCGAAAACGTCCATCGATTTCTTACTAAACTTCAACTAAATCCGACGACTCTGGATATTTATTTCTTTTGGTGACCGTACAAACCTCAGGTCTAATATTCAATAACAAAAATCACGTATACAAACCGCAATATAGGTGAATCCCCGATACATTGAAATGGCTTGTTATAGTACGTTAAAAACTGTGGTTTAATAGTAGATTGTTGCATTAATTCCTCAATTGAGCAAGGTGCGTAATCTACTTTTCTTTCAACTACCAATCTACCTACCGTGATAAAATATACCTATTCAAAATAAAAAGCGACAAAACGTTATTAAAAATTTCATTTGCAGCTGTTTTTATACTTTCTGGAGTTGAATTCATATCGCTATCGCTGTCTATTTACATTTTTTTAAACTTTTCTTGCTAATATGAAATATCAAAGTTTTACAATGATACGAAACGCGCGCCATTTGTTTTTTTTTTTTACCAAGTCGGTTTTATTCAGCCGAGTTTTATTTTCAGCCAGTATCTTATTGATCTAATGCATACATTTTATAATAAACTTAATGGGAGACATTAAACCTCTGTTGTAAATTTATATCTAACTAGCTTCTGCCCGCGACTTCGTCCGCGTGAAATTTCACCCTCTTAGGAGTGGAATTTCAAAAAACCCTTTCTTAGTGGATACCTATATACACTTCACAAAGAACACACTCAACTCCAAATTTTATGTCTCTATGACCAGCGGTTTAGGCTGTGCATTGATATAATCAGTCAGACAGGATCACAGGACTTTGAATTTTATATTAGATTATAAAAGTAAACCTAAGTACCTACCTAATAAAAAAAAAACTCAATAACAGAAAATAAAATACCTACCTACCTACCTAAATAAACCTATTTCTGATGATACGTGGCTAAATAATAACAGCCGCACAGGTCGATCGATCAGGTTAAGCTACGCTTGCCGCGGTTGGTCTGTGGATGGGTGACCATCTTTACATATGGAGACCCCTCCGTGCCTCGGAAAGCACGTTAAGCCGTTGGTCCCGGCTGTCATTCGTGGATCTTTGACAGTCGTTACGGGTAGTCAGAAGCCCGAAAGTCTGACAACCAGTCTTACCAAGGGGTATCGTATTACCCAGTAACTGGGTTGTGGAGGTCAGATAGGCAGTCGCTCCATGTAAAATACTGGTATTCAGCTGCATCCGGTTAGACTGGAAGCCAACCCCAACATAGTTGGGAAAAGGCTAGGCAGATGAGGCAGATGATGAACTAATCTAAACTCAATAAATAAGCAAAATCCCTAAAAACTAATATCTATTCGAATGACTAATCCTACCTAACAGTTTTATAAAATAACCTACGGTCACTACGTACACTATCAAATATACTACCCATACTTTAAAATTAAAATCTATACTTACTTATAAAAACGACTTATAAAAATAAACCTAAATAAGTCTACCTTAAACTGTACTTAGTAAAAACTAAAAGGAATAAAAAGGTCGCACTGAAAAGCACGTTTTGGAATTGCAAGTAGCAGTTAAAACATACAATTTATAGAATGCTATTATGAACGAACGCTCGCCTATTATTATTATCTTCGTCGTGTACTACGACAAACTTATTATTTGCGGTTGGTACAGTAATCGGGTCTAGGGATCGAACCGCAAAATTAAGTTTGTTTTTTATTGTATATTTTTTTCCGGGATAAAAAGTACCCAGTGTGGTGCCCAGGATATTAAAGAATAATTATACCAAGTGTCATCGTAATCGAACCGGTAGTTTTTGCGTGATGCCTGAACAAACAGACAGACAGACAGAATTTTTTTTTAATCACATTTTTGGGTTCTGTGTCGGTCTAATAACACAACAACTAATACCTATTTTATAAAAAACAACAAAATAAATTCAAATAAACTATTTAAAGACTAAAAGTCGCGCTGATAAGCACGGTTTGTTAATATCAATTATCGTCTGTCAATAAGGTCGAACGCTCTGAACGCATCAACAGCCAAATATTGAATGAAGCTCGCGCTCGGACCTCCCTTACCCTACCGCCGCGATCCGCGTCGAGCGCGGCAACCGTTACACAAAAATAATCCTTATGGCATGGTTCAGTATTCACGCGCGACGGCGCGATGGCTTATTAGCGTATTTCATGTATAAGTTTGGTGTTTCTATACCGATTACTATGATTCTTTTTTTATTGAATAGGTAATAATATTAACTTCTTTTAATTAGGGATGAGTGAGAGTATTATAAACGTAAGAGTTAACAAATATAATCAGAAAGCTCCGAACTGCTAAGGTATCGGGAGTTACACGTGTTATTGTGAGTCAACCATAAAAGATAGACATATGCTGTAGTAGGATATTTTTTAGATAATTTTATGTAGAACATTTCCGTCATAAATGATTTCTATGTAGCTTTAACCATTAAGGCTGCACACGCGACGGAAGCTTAAAAAATGGAGCAACTTCTCCCGTTTTCCCAACATTTCCTTTCACTGCTCTGCTCCTATTCATTGTAGCGTGATGAAAAGTATACTATAACCTCCCCAGGAGTATGAAGAATAATTGTACCAAGTTTCGTTAAAATCCGTCAAGTAGTTTTTGTTTCTATAAGGAACATACAGACAGACAGACAGACAGACAAAAATTTTACTGATTGCATTTTTGGCATCAGTATCGATCACTTATTACCCCCTGATAGTTATTTTGAAAATATATATCATGTACAGAATTGACCTCTCTACAGATTTATTATAAGTATAGATAAAAAATAAAAACAGTGCATTAATGAAAAATAGTGCAACCATGAGATTTCATATAACATTTCTGCACTGTTTTGGTTCTAAGCAAAAATACGTCCTTTGTGATCGTAGTCGAAAGAAAAGTAGATTATTTTGACATCTCGAACTGCCGTATGACCACAACTACTAGTCACGTGTTATGTACTTACAGACATATTTCAGCCGGTCTATTCAGTAAAATCTTACAGTGAAAGCTAAGGTGAAGTGAGCTGTCTATCTAGCCGAATGCTAGGGGTTGACACAATTATTGACAGCTCACTTTACCTAAGTTTTCACGGTGAGAATCTTTACAGAATCGATCGGCGGATCATAATTATCTCAATAAATGTCATCGATCGATCGCAGTCTAGTCGGCCTTGGTTAAGCTCTAGACAGCAAAGATAGGCTTTTAAAGACCGTCCAGGTGCGAGTAGGTACTAAGAGTTTTGAATCACTAAAACTACTATAGTTCTCATTCTTTTTATTTATCCATATCTACGCAGGAGGCCAAGTTACACAAATTATGTAAAAGTTTCGTCTGTATACATACCTATTAAGATAATTAAAATGCCAACCACTGACCGGCAGACATTAATATGCCCGTTGGCACCCTACGGGTAGGCAACCCGAAGAATAATAGTCATTGATTTATTTTCAGTTTCGAAGAGCTGAAGCAGACAATAGTAAATCAACCTAGAATCGAACCAACGGCTGTGAATATCAGCCGATATTTATACACAGACGTAGATTGGTTCACCTATCTGGACAGGATGAGGGTAGTTCAAAAGGACCTTTGGGTCATAGTGGGGTGAGTAATATTTATATAATATCTCGAGTATTCGGGTCTCGAACCCACATTTGCTCTGCACACTGAGTTATCTACTGTGTAGTGTGTAACCACTTTAGTACGTTTTTATTTATTCTGACAAAAGAAAAATTACTCTATTGACCAAAATTGTAAAGAATTGCACGATTAATTGTCTGTCTGAGCATCTTTCACGTTGACTGCCAGGCAACAGACACAATAGAAAATCTATTGTTCGCGGTCACCAGGTGACCGCGTTGGCAGTCAATGCCTTAACATCATCCATACATGGTACAGATTTTGGTTGAGATGGAACGGTATATATGTCGCAGCCAACTGGTTAACTTAGCCGTTCAGTTAACTGCCTGGCCTTTAGAAGTAGTGCTCGCCTCGCTTCCTCCCTCGGCTCGAACGCGGTTGATCACAGTTCTATCCTAACCTAACCCACTTGGTCGGGGTGCAATGCCTTAATTACTGCAACCAATTCGGCTCGCGCGTGATTGGTTACAGACTTCCAACCTAAACTGTAATTGAATATCATTCAGGCCGTTAGTTGAACGGCCGCCGTTTAGTTGAAAGGCTAGGCAGTTAACTGAACGGCTAATTTAACCAGTTGGCTGCGACATATACATAGCGGTTGTTGCCCTTTATGCTAAACTGCAACAACCAATACAACTAACCATTTGTGGTAGACTCTCTCTCTCTCGAAAACTAAGTGCTAAGACTATTAAAAAGACCACATTTAGTTAGGTCAATTACGTTCGACGTGAAAACGTTAGTACGTCATTGCAATTTAACTCCTACATTAAAATGTAATAAAGTATAACTTAGAATGATTGCCGTGTGTTTGATAAAACTTTCGGCAATCATTCTAATTTAAAACTTTATGCTGTGAATGTGCGCGAAATGTTGGTGTACTACCTATAGGTACAGCTCTGCCTAACCCTTCAGGGGTTGCAGTCGTGATATAATGTTTGTCTTTAACGACATAAGACTTACTAATGGTTTTATGTCGATCGTGAATGTCTTTCCTACGACTTTTAAAAGGAGCACAGTAACTTTCAACATGATGTGTTGGGCGCAGGTCGTCAGGCCGCGCGGTGGTGTGGGTAGCGCGGCGCACGCTGGGCATCGGCGTCGCCATCTTGGCGCTGGTGCTGCTCGCCTCGCCCGTCATGCTGCTGCTGCTGCGACACATCGCCTACACCATACAGGTACGATACACATAAGCACGGGTTACGATAACTGCCCTTAGTGCGCAACTACATACAGCAGTGGAATAACATGGTCATGTCGTTCACAGAACATTCGTATTCTGCAGGCTATTTGAAAAACTTAGGATATTTTACCATGATAAATGATTAATGATTTATTTTCTGTAAGTAGGTTTGTACAAACACTTTTAACGTCAATCATATTTTTTTAAACTTGATGAGGTCGGCGTTTCCTTTCTGACTATTCTGAGAAGAAAGGCCGAAACAAACTCAGACGTCACAGTCTCTTTTAAAGTCTAGACAAAATCTTGGTCAGATCATGTGAAGACCATGTAGATTGGTGTCTGAAATGGCTTTTTGAGGAATGAACAACACAGATTGAGTGGACTTGTCCAGTCAGTGCACGCATTTGTCAAAAATCGTGCACCTCAACTCAGAACTTGATGAGATCAACGATTCGACGAACAATACCAAAGAAAGGACATTTGGGTATGACATGGGGTCATGAGCTTCAATGTATCCCAGTACAAGCCAACGCACACAGGCAACTGCTATTTGGTTGGGAAAATGGTGTTTAAGGTCGTGAGAATAGCATCGCTGGGCAGGTTTAGGGTCCAAACGCTCGACATTTCTCGCCAACTGGTCGATACTTCAAGTGACCCTCTAGAGGGCTGGTTCGTTGTTTATCCAAAGAATTAGCACTGGCAATAATGTCAGTCTTTTGGGCACGTTTCCGGATGACAGCGATGCGGTCGAGTATTTCAAAGCCTAAGTGTCCTTTAGTTTTAATTATTGTCAAAGAAATAAAAGCATCAAGTGTAAGTTTAAAAAAAAACATATTTCAACTGATAATTAACGCAACATCTACGATGGCTACGAACTGCTACGATTGCTACGAAACTTCGTAGCGCTTTGGTAATTTTTTTATAAACAGTAAATATTGTTATGGTATGGTAGCGAGCAAACATTATAAACGCTAGACAAGGAAGTCTTTATGAAAAGAGGCTATTGCCTTCTAAAAATGAGCCTCATTCAGTACCTTATCTTTCGAATTATACAGCATGTAACAAAAACCCTGTCCGATCCTTATGAGTATTATTCGCCATCGGCATTTAATGGATTTGAGATTATTATTATTCCCCAGTGAATATAATTAAATTAAAATAAAAAAATAATCAAAGGCAACACTGATCGCTCGACAAAGTTCACGTGTGTACTACCTACGGTTTTGTGTCAAAGAAGCCGCCTGAGCGAGAGGGTTGTATGATCCTTTGCCATGAACCTGCTTTCTCGGCGTGCCGCCAAACAAACTTTTAACGGTAGAAACCTACGCTACGTCAACGACCACACACATGGCATATGGTCGTTGGTATATATCAGCTGACATTATTTTGTAGGCATAGTGGATTTCAGACCTAATTATGTTTATCAATAAACAATTAATTGACTTAAATGCTGGCTGTTGGCTTTTTTTTAATGTGATTTATTTTGGCAATGTACTTACTGACTGCAGGTATCAGTTCATTAAAACATTCACTTGTTGTTGTTGCATACTTCGGCGATCATGCTCCACATGTCCATCTTCAACACATTTATACAATCGACACCTTTTCATAAAATTTGCACGTACTCTTTGCAGCGCACTTGTGTCCGATTTAAGTGAGTCGAAAGCTGCCACAATCCGAGCTGTTCCTCGATTTCCACGTTGTGTTCTCGTGGTCTTCCAGCATCAGCGGCCTGCGATTCGTGCCCATGAACACTGTCTGTGGTGTACACACGGTTATGCAGGCGTTGGAACGCACGCTCCGACGGTACTGTCACACCTGGCCTATTAGCGAAGCGCGCCTCATACGTTCTATGCGCAGCTGCATAATTCCTGATTGGAATACGATATTGTTCGCGAAACGATAGCGGCACGTGATACGTACGGACGTCCGATCGAAAGCTCCCTCCACGGAAGACTGGCAGCAAGTAGCGCACCGGTAGGCAACTAGTCGGCGACATCAAAGAGTCGGCGACTAGTTGAAACAGTACTTACAACGCGGTAGTGTAGGGCGGTGTTCTTTGAAATAAAAATAGGTAAAAATCACGGAGTAAAAACAAAGGTAAAAATAAAAAGATTTTGCCGGCGGTTGGAGTGTTGTCAACTTATGAAAATTTGCCATGTTCAGTGTTAAATTTCACATGGATTATGAAAATAAAAATCAATAACTTTTGGTTTTTATGAGTAACATTTTTATGAAATTTTTTTCTAGTACGTATGTTGAAAAAGAAATACGCCTCTGTTGGATCGGACAGGGTTTTTGTTACATACTGTATCTAAGAGTAAGTATACAAACACACAAACGTTAGTTTAAAGTTTTCTTTACTAAAACATTTTCCAACAAGCGCAGCTTTGCACCTTTAGGGTTACCTAAATGTTAATGCCATCTCGTTCGAGACGACATTAAGCTTAGAACATTTAAAGTGCATACATAATAAGACAGTATTAATATACAAAACGTGTGCATCTTGCCCATGACCGATAAAGCAAGGGCTTCCCTTCTCGCTGGTACGACACGATTTGCAATAGTAATGCAAAAAACATGCTTTTTTAAGCATAAGTATCAAAGTCCACCTACGAGATAACCTGTATCAATCCTATGGCCTAGCCGGAAGTTGAAGATCTAACGTAAAATAGCTGAAAATATTCACACTTTACCCTTTCTGTGAAAACGACAACCATCCGAGCTGTAAATGTTACGAATCTTCGTCTATTGTTTTCTATGTATTTTTTTTATACGGGGCCACATTGAATTAGCTAGCGAAACTCCGCAGGCGTGATGGGTATCGATGTCTGAACATAATCAAATAAAAATATATTAACGAAAAAATATGTTGACGAGTTTCTTTAGTCACAAAAAAAAACAGTATTGAAAGGCAGTTTTCTTTGTATAAACTACGCAGACGTGATGGTATCGATATGCATATAAAAACGATAAAGCAAAAAAAAGAAACAGATTTTCTCAACTCATACTTTTTTTTTTTTTTTTTAAGGATGGGAAATCATCCAATGACCCCTCCCGCTCTGGGTGGAGCGGAAGGGAGTGTCAGACTCTTACTGACTAAAACCCATCCGTGTTCCTTCCTTAGCCCTTTATGTTCCGGGGCAGCGGTAACCCTTTCGGACAATCCCGCTGCCCCGGCAGGCTTCGGCCCTAACGGGCCCCTCCGTGTCTGCTGACAGCTCTTTGAGGCGCGCGTGGAACACATACGCGCCGTCCGGCACGGGCCTGGTCCTGATCGGGCGGCGAGCTACCCATTACTCGCCGTCCGCAGGCCCGCGCCTACGGTGGCCGGGAGTCGTCACGCGGCTCCCGACGCCCGGGGCGTCTACCGCGGCGGCTGGGACGGGCGGCCCTCTCGGCTCTCTCCCTCGCCCATCCCGCCACCTCCTTCGCTAGCATGACTGCTTCGCAGAAGGAGGTGACTGCCTCCCACTCCCTCTCGCTCCGGACCATGGCTTGAACCAGGGCCGGGCGCGAGAGTGAACCAGGGCCGGGCGCGAGAGTGAACCAGGGCCGGGCGCGAGAGACCAGGGCCGGGCGCGAGAGACCAGGGCCGGGCGCGAGAGACCAGGGCCGGGCGCGAGAGATCAACTCATACTTCAAGTAAAAACTCAACCAACGATCGTTGACCCCAAAAAATATAATAATTTTTTAGTTTGTCGTTTTTAGATATCAATAGCCATCATGTCTGCGGAGTTTCGCTAGCTAATTTCATTTGACATTTCATTTGGCGATGTGTCTCAAATGTTGTATACTTACACAACACATTTGAGACACATCAAAGTATTTTCATTTCACCAACACGCGTCAATAATGGCAATCTCGATGTCAATGACATAATCATTCAAGTTGGATGACGATAAGTAAGTTCAATAGTGCCTTTTATTAGCAACGGCTAATACCTCAAATATATTTACATAAAGTCGTGTCTGTTTGTGTGACCGCGTCGTTCTTCTAAACTTCGCAATAGATTTTGATGCGGTTTTCAGCATTATTTAAAAAAAATATTCCGGAAGGTTTATGTGTTTATTACATTAATGTTAAACTTACATTTAATAAAGAAATCTAGATGTTTTGTCAAGTTGTAAAAACCGTTTAAAGCAGATAGATGTCATCATCTGCCTAGCCTTTTTCCAACTATGTTGGGGTCGGCTTCCAGTCTAACCGGATGCAGCTGAATACCAGTATTTTACATGGAGCGACTGCATATCTGACCTCCACAACCCAGTTACTGGGTAATACAATACCCCTTGGTAAGGCTGGTTATCAGACTTTCGGGCTTCAAAGATCCACGAATGACAGCCGCTAGCCGGGACCAACGGCTTAACGTGCTTTCAGTGTTAAAATAATTAAATAATACATCATTGCATCCTATTTAACCGTTTAATGCTGCTTAACTACGGTCCAAATTCCAATGACAGCATTTCCACCGATCACAATTTCTGGAAAAGAAAATGATATTGTGTTAGTTTTTTTTTTATAAGGATTGTGCTATGTAGGTTTACATTGTTCCAGTTGGTGTCATATGAAGGGAATGCTTAAATGTATATTATGATTCATGTATAGTATGTTTCCTTGTGAAGGCCGCAGGAACGTTGGATGCGAGAAGCACAGAACCGGTCGAAGTGGAGGTGCTTGGGGGAGGCCTATGTCCAGCAGTGGACGTCTTTCGGCTGAAATGATGATGTTTCATGCAACTAAACTGCTGTGATAATCACTTTTGTTTTGGCACAGACGCCAGCACATCAATCTACCCGAAACTGTCAAATTATCCCAATCAACTTTGAACCTTATGCTTTAGCGATAAAGTTGAAAATCTATTAAAGAAATTTGACAGACTGTAGTAGAAGTGCTGGCGTCTGCACTTATCGCTCCTCTTTTTCGAAATGTTAACATAACAACACGCTTGCAATCCCTGATGGGTTAAGCAGAGGTGTACCTGTGCACCCGCATATCGCCAGTTTTGTTTGAGTCCCATGTTATAGGAGCCCGATGTGATCTACCGGGCCCAAATCCATACTCCGGGTTACTACTGATAAATTCCTAATAGAAAAACCGAATAACACTTTGTCCGACCTCGGAATCGAACCTAGGACTCCATGCTCAGTATTATCGTTTGGGACTACTATACCAACAAGTCTGTCAGTCTTTAATTCTACAGCACGGTGGGGACGGTGAGTCAGAAATGCGATCACTACAACCTTTAGCCAAGTTAGTAAGCTAGTAAGCTTTGAATGTATGATGAGTAATGATGTATGAGCAAAGATTTGTCGAGGTCACACTGTGGCTTACGTTTCCAAATCACATACAGGCCACACATTTGGAAGTCACACCAGCATAGCTATTCACAACCAGTCGACGCTTCGCTTCCGTACTGTATCGAAAATCAATCAATCTTATCACAGGAGTCCTCTAAACTAAACCCTGTTTACAAGTATTATACAAAACCCGAAAATTTTGACAGTTTAAATCAAATAGATTACCGCTATTCTTACACCAGAGGGGCAATTCTCGTAACTTTAAGAACGTTCACAGTCTGATCTCAGTCTCAATCTGTCAAAAAATGCCTCTAATTTCCCTCCCTACATTTTGACAAGTTTTTGACATTTGTTTGTCGCTGAGATGAGACTGCGACTAGATTTTGAACGTTTTAAATTACGAGAATTGGCCTTCAGAAATAAGTCATTTTCGATACGATAGTCTGTCGGGTTATGGATAGCTATGCTGTTTAGCCACGCGCCAAAATATAAAATGATGTTCTGACACATTTGTATCTAATTTAATTCGGTTTACTTCACAACTTGAATCTAAGCACAAGGCTAACTTAACAAGGTTAAACTGTTCTGCGACATTTAAGTTTTTTAATAAATTATTGTTACGGTTTTTATAAACATTTTTATGGAATTAGGTATATGTTTGCGACATACTGGATACCCTGCAGCCAATGAAAAAGGTAAAAAAAGGAACAGGTTTATTTAGCACATGGACTAAAATGTCAGTATCATACAAGTTATTTATACTTATGTTTAGATCTTATTTGACATTTTTAGGTTTATTTATAAACGATTATTAATGTTAAGTGACGTTCAAATGTCACAATAGCAAAACAGTCGCTAATCACTATAAGTAGTACTTTAGGCAACGTTTATGAATAAAGGTGTTTGTGTTTTATTTGCATTGAAGTGAAAAAGAATATTAATACAAAAAATAAACTCACCCCTAGTGTGAAACACTTATTGTCAATGGAAATTTGTCCAACTGGGCATTTCTTGGGGGTATTAAACTTCCCAGGGTCGGCTAACCCTAACGTAACTAATGCAGAAAGCACAACAAATAACAATAGATACCACTTCATATTCACGTGTTCACATATACCACTCGAATGTTGAAAGACGCGCCACGATAAAGCTTTTATATGCATACATACTGTTTACATACATATTTATAAGTCTTCAAACGGGTTTCGGAAAGTATTATGTTGATTCAAGGACGATAACCTGTTAGTTTATGTATTTGAAGATAAGTTCTGACCACTAAAATAGCTTTAAACCTGTTTGGGTCGAGTGTTTGGTATGATTATTTGGTACTACGTAGCTATGCCCGCCCGCAGTTCTACTTTCATTTCAAACTGACTGACTGGAACTACTGTAACAGCTTCTCTTAAAGCCACATTTCGTAACATAATAAACTAAAATACTATAAAAAAAGGAACAGCTAAATCGGATAAGTAATTCACGTGTTATATAAGTGCACCAACAGATAGATAAACAGACTGCGTTTTAAAAGATATACCTAGGTTTGTGGCTAAGTAACAACAGCCGCATGGGTCGATCGATCACTTGCCGCGGTTGGTCCGTGGATTTTTTTTTTATAATTTTTTTGTATTGTATTTTGAATTGAATTAAAATTTTAACCATTTTTAATGACATTTAAATTTTGACGCTGTAATTTCAACTTTATTTTAATTTTGACATTGAAATTATTATTATTATTTACTTTTTGTGCCACTAATTTTGTATGTCATAAATGGCAAAACATGCAGACACCTCATATTAATTATAAGAGCTTCATACTGTTCTCATGTTTTACAAAATAAATATTATCTTATCTTATCTTATCTGTCTCAAGTAACTGGGTTGTGGAGGTCAGAAATACATGGTATTCGGTTGCATCAGGTTAGACTGGAAGTCGACCCTAACATAGTTGGGAAAAGGCTAGGCAGATGATATAGGGAGATTAAGAGATGGTGGGACAGACATACAGGATATAATAAATATTACAGGTTTCGTCATAACGTGACTCAAACCATGGTTGCCGTTATAATTATTAACCTGCCAAGTGGTTGTTGTCAACAGTTTGTCACACATGTTTATCGTGGCGGTCAAGTGGGCTCAGAAAGAACGGGAAAAAGATGGCCATTATGCATAATGTATTAAATACCTTAATTTAAGTTAATCGCTTGTTGAGTCACATCAGCGTTTACGATTGTCAATCGCATAGGTTTTTTATGTAGGTGTTCTATGACACAAGCAACTCATATACTTATAAGTAGGTACAGTCCGTTAACAGTTATTTAACCTCTGACAGCACCAACCTAAAAGCAACCTTATTGTGACGATATTGAAGATCACAATGATTTTGACAGACTTGTCAATGGCAGCAACTCAACAGCAATGTCATTATGAATGAGAACAAAAATCACTTTGATTTGGACAGAAACGACTAGATAACACATTATCTAGATGTCAACAACAATGTCAAGCAAGACACTATCGCAGTTCGCTGCTGAAAATAAGTTTCACTAAAGTCGCGCTGTATCCTTTCTATGAGTCTGCCAACATTTCGTCAGTTTTGTAAGAGAAAGCGAGCCTATTGGCGACTTTTCTCGGTTTCGGTTCGGATTTGGATACATTTCACAAAAGCTCTTTTTAATGATGGTTAGCTCGCAGGTCGATCAAAGAGCTTGTCGTACAGAGGTACATTGAAAAAGAAACCGGTACATATACTCCTAGAGGCGAGTACCTACATTCGATTGGTGCACACCTAAAACGCAAATTCTGTAGGGCCGTGTCAGGCAAACGTACGTCTTATATTGTGGTGTCTTAAGAAATTAAGGTCTCCAGTCACTGCATAAACGTTATAAACTAAGTGACTACAAGTTTTTTTTTTAAGGATGGGAATTCATCAAATGACCCCCCTCCCGCTCTGGGTGGAGCGGAAGGGAGTGTCAGACTCTTAATGACTAAAACCCATCCGTGTTCCTCCTTAGCCCTTTATGTTCCGGGGTAGCGGTAACCCTTTCGGTCAATCCCGCTGCCCCGGCAGGCTTCGGCCCTGACGGGCCCCTCCTTTGGTGCTGACATCTCTTTGAGGCGCGCGTGGAACACATACGCGCCGTCCAGCACGGACCTGGTCCTGATCCTGACGTGAGGCTCTTGAGGCTCTCTCCCTCGCCCATCCCGCCACCTCCTTCGCTAGCATGACTGCTTCGCAGAAGGAGGTAACTGCCTCCCAATCCCTCTCGCTCCGCACCATGGTTTGAACCAGGGCCGGACGCGAGAGGTCGCCGCCGCTGCCGATCGCCTCTACGAGGGTACGGCGGTTCTTCGCCCAAGCAAGGCAGACCTTCACCGTATGCTCCACCGTGTCCTCTGGGTGATCCTCGCAGTGGTGACAGCCGGGCGTTTCCTCCCGCCTGATGATGTGCAGAAGGGCTCCCCTTGTGGGGTACGTATCTCGGCTTTGAACGTCGCTGGGGAGAGAGCAGCAAGGGTCAGGAGGTAATAATATGTATATTTATTTTTATTTTTAGTTGAATAAAGATTTAATGTATATTGCATACACGTAGACGTCAACTCCTCCAAAAAAACCTAATTATTTACGTCGTTAAAAAGGCACAAACACAAACGAGATGGCTGAAAAAAAAAAGCTTTTTTTTATTAAAGAAAACTATACCTGCCCTTTGCTAGGAAAATAAATTTTTAATCTATTCTGTTTGCTTCGCCCTTGGGGAAACCATAGTTCATAATGTTATCCTAACCACGTCATACTTTTAATTCTGTTCATTAGGGTAGCTAGAATTGTTAGATTTACGTAAATCATAATTATTTTCCTTTTATTATTCCACACGATGTTACATAATCCAGTATAAGCTTACCTCATATTTTATAGTCCTTCCATGTAGTGAGAGGTCAGTTTATACTGAAAATTTGTTGCTTGACATCGCTGTGCGCACTTACGAGAATAAAGCACGTGCAATGTGCGTTAACTTACACTTATTTAAGGAAAATATGCCTCAAATTGTAACCAACAATGTTTTTTGACGATCTTGGTTTATACATCTGTATTTGTATAAATAGAAGTGGAGTTATCTTTAACCGCATTCCACTCACTAAAGTCTAGTAGTAAGCACATAATAACATTATTGTGATTGCTATTAATTTAATCAATCAACGTTACAATGAAGATGTTTTACATGTGTATGATTGTCACCTTACTCGTCGCAATATGTTTATCGCCAATTGCCGGCTCCACTGTCGAGCAAGCAGAAACTTCAGTGGTTACCAGATTCAAGAGACAATCGTTTATTGGAAAGCTCAAGTGCTTTTATTTTTTTTTATTTTTTAAATGGCATCTCGCAGTTCATCCTTTATGAGGATGGCTACTGCTTAACCGGACTTTCCTGTGGATGCCTCGAATTAAGGCCTCCAGCCAGGGCATACAATAACTTAAAAACTAAGCGACAGCGCTAAGGGTAACCCCCTGCGGGGTTCGGACCTCGGCTCAGGGCGTCGCTGGAAGAGGACAGCAAGGGACAGGCTGGATCGGTATTATTATTGGTGTTTAGGGGCGAATTTAAAACTACAGGCTCAGCTGCGCGGGCTGGCTCGAGCAAGGGTCGGGGGGGGCACGGTGATGGTGCGGGACGTCGCGACGGGCCTCGGCGGCGAGGACGGAAGGACGGATGTCTGAGCTTGTGTTTGTGTTGTCGACTGAGAGTACTCGTGGCCTTACTGCTCTCCTGGAGGAGGGTAGTGGCGTCGTCGGGGATAGTGAGGGTATGCCTTGGTCGGCGAATCCTACTTATGCGGGAGGGAGTGTATCGGGAGGCCGCCGCAATCAGGGGATTGGGGTGCTTTATGGCAGAGTCAAAGAAGCGCTTGGAGAGGCGTTTCATGAACTGCTGGATGGTGGGGAGTCTGAGATCTAGATGCAGATTCACATTTCGGACATAGAAGGGGGCTCCCGTGACCTTTCGGAGGAAACGGTTCTGGAGGGTTTGCATTTTATGCAGAAATCGCGGCTTGGCGTGTGCGAAGACTACGCAAGCATAGGTCATGATGGGACGGATGACCGCGGTGTAGAGGCGCAATTTGCACTTGAGTGACAATTTGCTGCGGGCAGTTATCATGGAGTGGAGCCTACCGAGAGCGAAAGAGGCGCGCGAACGCGCCGTCTTTATGTGCTCGTTGAAGGTGAGGTTGTGGTCTAGGATGACACCTAAGTATTTGGCTCGCTTTCCCCAGGGGATCGGCTTGCCATACATAGAGATCGGGCGCGGGAGGGGGGGGGGTAGTTTGCGCGGTTTCGAGAAGATGACCGCCTGACTCTTATCGGGGTTGACCTCGATTCTCCATTTCCGGAACCAATCGCTCAAGGCGCTTGCGGAGGTTTGGAGGTTTCGAGCTATGGATGACTGGTTGACACCCGAACAGTATATGGCAGTGTCGTCGGCGAAGAGCGCCAACTGTGCCTTTTTACTGTTCGGGATGTCACTAGTGAACAGGGTGAAAATGAGGGGAGACAGAACGGAACCCTGGGGGACTCCGGCGCGGATGGGGTGAGGGGGAGAGAGAGCGCCCTCGATACGGTAGCGGAAAGTGCGGTCCGACAGAAAATCTCGTAAGATGAGCACGAGACGGTCTGGCACACCTAGCAGGTACAGCTTATATAATAAGCCATTGTGCCAGACCTTGTCGAACGCCTTCGCTATATCGAAGAACAGGACGCCTGTCGAAGCACCTCGCTGAAAAGCAGCGCTAATGTGCTCGACTATGCGGTGGAGCTGGTGGATGCACGAATGCTTCGTGCGAAAACCGAACTGTTCGGGGGGGATGAGGCTCTTTGCTTCGGCATAGTCTTTGAGGCGCTTATAAATAAGCCTCTCGTAGACTTTGCCGAAAACATTGAGCAGACTGATGGGGCGGTAGCTGGAGGGCTCAGACTTGGGCTTGCCTGGCTTAGGGATGCCTATGACTGTGGCTTCTTTCCACATTTGGGGGAAGATGTTGTTGCTCAGGGCGCCATTGAAGATGGCGGTCATGAGCAGTATGAGGGGGGCGGGGAGGAGTTTGTACACCCTATTGGTGATACCGTCCGAACCGGGGGCTTTGCGGGTTGCGAGCCCTTTTATGATGTCTTGCACTTCGTCGGGAGTGACGGGAGGCAGAGGATCATCAGGGTCTTCGACTGGCGGGAGGGAGGCTCTCCGTTCGACTTCAGCGTTCACCTCGTCGAGGTGCGCTCTGTCTACTGGTTGAGAGCTGGGAGTGCATTGAGCCTCTAGGCTGTCGGCTAGGCATTCGGCCTTTTCGAGGTTTTCGAAAGCGACCGTTTTGTCGGGGCGTGTGAGGGGAGGAACTGTGGCCTCTTCAGAGGAGCGGAGCTTCCTCTGGAGTTGCCAGAAGGCGTGGTGGGTGGGCTCGAGTTCGCCGATCAACTTATCCCATCCCTCGGAGCGCCACTCCCCTATGCGTTTCTTTACAGCACGCTGTAAATGGCGCATGTGGGATTTGTTCGCGTCGCAGGGAAAGGAGTCGTAGGCACGAATGGCAGCGTTCTTCTCAGTCACCAGTTCACGTACGTCATCGGGCAGTTTCCAGCGATGGTCTTCCATCACTGGAACTTCCCGTGAGCAATCCGTCAGTACGGATTGAACGTGCTCTGTGAACGAGTCGATCGCCCCAGTCGTGTCTGCGACTGAGATAATTTGCTCGGGGATGGAGTCTAGGTGGGGAGACGTGGTGGATTTCAGTCTTTCGCTTACTTTCCTCCAGTCGGTGACTGTTTTGGTCGGGGGGGGCTGGTTGGGGTCGTGCGGGGGGCCCGAATAGGGGGCCAGGTGCAAGATGACCGGGCGGTGGTCAGAATTAAGCTCTTGTACCGTCTCGATAGACTGCAAACGGAGGTTTACATTCTTGAGAAGCGCTACGTCGAGAACGTCAGGAAGTTGGGCGGGGTCGCCCGGGAAATGAGTGGGATACATCGGAGCGATGATATCGAAATTGAGGGAGTCGCCTAGTTTGAACACGATCCTACCTCTGGTAGAGGTCGTGCTGCTATTCCAAGCGGGATGTTTGGCATTGAGATCCCCCGCCATGATGACGAAGTCACTCATACCGAAGAGGGTAGTGAAATCGGTAGTGAGAGAGATGGGATCCTCCGCACCATTGATGGGCGGGATATAGGCGGAGATGATGGTGATTGCGGGGTGACCGGTCATGCCGAGCCGACAGATTGAGATCTCTAGCTGAGAGATAAGGGCGGGCGGGTCTATCGGGATGCAATGGAGGGACTTCCTATAGTAGATGAGGGTACCGCCCTTGTGGCAGCGAGACCTGTCATTGCGAACTATCTTGTAGTTGGCAATGTTCGGGTTCCGCAGATGGGGCTTCAGGAAGGTTTCCTGGACTAAGAGGACATCGAGCTGGTGATCGCGGAGGAACGCGGCGATCTCATCGCGTTGATTTTTAATGCCGTTTGCATTAAAAAACCCTAGTCTAAGGGATCGGGGTTTGGTAACGCTCATTCTTTGTAAAGCCATTGGAGCTTTTTAGAAGTTGAGGGTTTGCATGACTTGCGTAATTTGAGGATACGCATTGAAAATCTCGGCGATGCGTCGAGGATTGCCGTTACAGGCTTGGATTTCCGCTGCCATGGCATTTGCGGGGGCAATAAAAGCTGCGTAAGCACCAATTATTACCTCCATGCTGCTAGGCTGGGGGCGGGAGGCGGGGGTCGGGGGGGACCTGCTGGGACCAGCGGGAGCCCTGGGCGCGGCGGCGGGAAGGGCTACCGGTGGGGCTACTGGGACCGAGGGGCCTACTGATGGCGCGGGGATGACAGTTGCCATCAGCGCTGGGATAGTCGGGGGTGGGGGGGCACCGAAGCTGCGGGAGCTTTGAGGTGGTTGAGGTTCGCCCATGGGGAGGGCCTTTGGGGACTGAGCCTATCGGGCATCTGGGAGGAAGGGATCGGGATCCTCACAGAGGGGCTTTCCCTTTGCTGGCGGTCGCTCGCGCGCTTCGTCAGTTTGGGAGAAGAAAAGCTCAAGTGCCCGTGTCCGGTGAATTATATTAGAGTGCATAGCAGATGCGTTACCTGTGAAAAGTGAGTATAATTTTTTTCTTAACAATATTTTTATTCCGATTACTTGAGACATAAAACATGAGATTTAAAGCGGGGTTGACGATACGAAATTAGCAACACTTCCATTCATTCAAAAAGGATAGAAAATGCGTCTCCTGCAGAATTTTTAATAATAGTGCGGAATAATTAATAATACTCTGAGTTCTCATGGTTACAGAACAAGTAATAAACATGCGCTGATGTTTCCAGTTATATTCAAACGAAAAAACTTGAAGACTTAGCTTCGTAACCCCGTTTCAAACCATTTTTGTCTAGAGGACTCTTTCTCGCTTCGATATCACAAGAAAAGGATTATCTCGTAAGACGCAGCGATGTAAATCGCCGCTGGTTAGATGGACTTGTTTACCACGAGAATTTCGATTAAAGTTTCTGGGGTTTCACACGATTTTTTACAAGTTTAGTCTTATATATATTATTATCGTTATGTTCATTGGTTGAAATCTATTTTCTTATATATTGTTTTTCATATTTCAGGTACGAGGATTCAACAGGAGAAGAATGTCTCGTTTGCTCTTAAAATGGAATTTTCCTTGTACAAAAGAAATTGCTGTGTAAAATTACTATCGTAGAAAGAACCATTGCCTACCGACTACTTTGATCGCAAGGTGAACCTAGCCTGCTTTGCATGTAATTCAAAACATGAAAAAATCAGACTATAATGTTCTTACTGCTAGGCCTCAGGTTTCCACTCTTTGGGAGGGAGCTGGCCGTATTCTATCACACGGATCTAGTGCTGGTTAGTGGATGCCCCATGTTTTGGAAACTTGGGTTCTACGACATGCCGGTGTTCTCACGGCGTTTTTAGAACAGTGGTTATAAAATAAATTGCCCAAAGTACACATGGTTATTGTGAACGTGTTTAAGCGCAGGGAAACATAAATTAACTATGCGTCCGAGCATAATGGTTATTTATTTATATTAAATTAAATGTATTAAGCATATACTCGTTTTTTTGTCTTCCAAACCCATCAACAGCAGGGCCTTTATATAATATAATCGACGAACTCTACCTGGGCCAGCTAGTTTCCTTCCACAACAGACAGGACAAAGAGATCGATCGTCGAGTCGAAAATGCCTGGAGGAGCTACTGGTCCATGAAGGCGCTAATGAAGGGCGACCTTCCTATTTCACTAAAGCGTAAGCTCGTCGACATTTGTAACCTGCCTATCGTAACCTATGGCGCCCAGACTTGGTCTTTGACAGAGGCTCAGAAGTCATTTGGACATCAGTATCGGCTTAAGCAGCCTTGAAAACCATAAAAACGACACCCATGATGAAAAATAAAAAAAACATACAGCCACCGTCTTGGATTTTCATTTTGACTTTATTATTGACTCCAGCACACTCGAAAACCATGAAAATGACACCCATGATGAAAAATATTAAAAAATGACAGCCGCCATCTTGGATTTTTATTTTGACCTCACTATCGGTGATCTCAATATCAATCCCTTTCTTTTTTCTCACGACCAAATTACGAACGAATTAAAGTTTTAACATTCATAGTTTCTTACTCGGTTGGTTATTTGAGTAGGCATGCCTACTTTAGGGTGATAAATTGCGAAGGTCGAACGTCATGGTATTACGCGTGAGACGTATGTATTTTTAATTTCGTCGTATTAGCTTGAACGAGTAAAGACAATGTGCGAATAGTACGGGAGCCGAGTAGGCCGTCTGGCTAATGCTACTGTGGGGAAAAAATACAATTATAGTTAATTAATTTAATAACACTAAAATGTAATTGACAGACTTATGGTGATTTATCGAGGTAGGCACTGCTTATATGCCTATATGCAATGCACGCCACTGAATGAGTATAGTTAAACGGCATTCCGCTCAACACAGTCGAGTCGAGAGCACGTGTCAACATGAAGCTCTTGTTCATTTTCCTGATTGTCGCAGTACTCGCCGCAGTGTGTTCGGCGCAACCCGT
The DNA here is from genome assembly GCA_963669345.1 of Gortyna flavago. Taxonomy (NCBI): domain Eukaryota; kingdom Metazoa; phylum Arthropoda; class Insecta; order Lepidoptera; family Noctuidae; genus Gortyna; species Gortyna flavago. Next base: position 3,164,266 of record OY770139.1, read on the forward strand.
TGACAGCTCAGCGACCGAGCAACCAGATGCTTCAGCTAAAATACGGGTAACGAGACAATCGTTTATCGGAGAAACAAAATGTGTTTGTCCGAATAATTGGGTGTTTTTAAAAACACAATGCGTTCCCTGTGAAAAGTGAGTACCGTACCGATTATTCTGCAACTTATATTATTATTAATATTAATATTTGTAATTCATAATTATGACGGTTTAAACTTTATGATATGCCCTAATTGTCTAAATTACGTTCAGTTTTAGGTGTCCTTTGTATCACCTCATATTAAATTTAAAAGTACCTTGTTAATGCGTGATTGATAAAATTCCTAAGTATATGTTAGAAGTAAAAAAAAAAAAACTTTAACACTTATTAGGCTGCCAATTTAAGATAATTTAATAAAGAATGGTCCTTGGCCGCTCTGGACAGAGAGCAGGACGGAGAGTAGAGAATCTAGGTAGGCCTTTGTCCAGCTGTGGAACATTATTGGCTAGTAAAATAAAAACCGGTCAAGTACGAGTTGAACTCGCGTGGAGAGAGTTCCGTACGCTGCGCACAATATTGAGAGATTTACCATGTTGTTTTAAGACCACAGACTTCTTATAGGTTTTTCTGTTTTCCTAAATTTTAGGTTCAGTAGTTTCGGAAATAAGAGGGGTGAGGGGGAATGGTCAATTTTTGTCTATATTCGTATATAACTTTAACATAATTTAATTTAAAATTATAAAAAAAATGTATTTGAGATCCTCACAGTAAGCCCTTTCATTTGATATGTCACACAGCACACAGTACAGATTGTAAACATTCTTTTTTTATTTTTGCCCTCCAAAAATCTGCCGCGCTAATTAGAAGTGCAGTAAGGAGATTATTCGTAGTTTCGAGTAAATGTCGCCAAAAAAATTTCATTACCTATACGAGGATTCAGGATCTGTATGTAACTCAATTACCAAAAATCCTTCCTTCCACGCAGTAAGGAAGGATTTTCTAATTAGCGCGGCAGAAATGACCCACATATTCAAAATTCGTTTCTTTACCTTACACGTCTATGTTTGGGTCACAGTAATTCATAATTATGTGTACCAAATTTCAACTTAATCGGTACATTAGATTCGGAGCAAATTGGCTGTGACAGACGGACGGACAGACAGACACACAGTGATCCTTTAATTAAGGGTTCCGTTTATTCCTTTTGAGGTACGGAACCATAAAAAACTATCCGTTGTACACAGCACAGTTTCTTTTCGGTACGGTGCGCTAGCGGCACCGCAGAAAAATCGTGTTAGCTTGTATACGTAACGGCGAACCATACCATCGGTTCTATGGTATACGACGACGGCGCCGTACCATATAACACTGATGACCGTACCTACACGTGTTTATAAAAAAAATCACTTGATTAAAAAAGGTGAAAGCATCTCTTTGGTGGTCGTTTTAATTGATCATTCGTATAATACTTACATTTTTTTAATTATTATTTTTATATTTCAGGTATAAGTTTATAACAGACGAGGAAACATGCCCAGTTTGTACATCAAAGTAGAAAAAATATAATTAGTACTATGAAAACTTATTGCCCCAAGAAGGCCGGCTAGTTGTCTGTGTACGGAGAGCGACGAACTTCCAGACCTTTACTTCTGCTTGCTTGACTCGTCAATTATTTTTGTGATCTTTATTATTTAATTAATTTGTTACTACTGTAATAAAGTATAATAAGTGTCAAGCTAGCAAGCAGAAGTAAAGGTCTGGAAGTTCGTCGCTTCGAAATATTGTGTAAATGATAGTTTTACAATATTCTACATACTCAAATGTTACATTGGGTGCAATTAAAATTAATACAATCAGTACTTGTGTAAATGTCGTTTTGTTTAATAACTACCTACTGTTTTATTGTGACTCGTCAGTTATTTGTGTGGTCATCAATATTTAATTAATTTGTTACTATTGTAATAAAGTATAATAAGTGTACTTCCTCTTTTTTTCTTAACTAGCTCTTACTCGCGGCTTTGCCCGCATGGAGGTCGGAAATATACCACTGGAACGTACTACCGGCTTAAAAAGTGTTCAATGTCTTGGTCTATCCGTGTGCTAAATTTCATCCTAATCCATTCAGCCGTTAAGGCGGAATAGGTAATAGACAGCAGATATAGTTAATTTTGCATTTGTAATAAGTAGTAATATGTATAATGAGGAAAATTATAATTGTTTTCAATAACAATTACTTATATATTACTACTTTTATCAAAAACACAGGGTTGTGTACCGTTACTGCGGCTGTCCAACTTGTATATGTATAGTTGACTGACAGATTTTTAAGAGGGTGAGTGCGGATTGAGGATACAAAAGTAGTCTGTCAAATGCCTTCGCTACGTAGATGATCAAGTTCTACTTGCATCGTCAGCAAAACAGTTGCAAGACATGGTGACTGTGATGGATGAAGTAAGACGAAAGGGCAAATAGGGGCGAATGTGGTACTATATGTACACCTCTGCCTAACCGTTCAGGGAAACAAGGCATGATAATGTGTTATGTAGATAAATGTGAATAAGACGAGTGTGTATGAAAGAGAAGACGCTCTGCGTAGTAATATAATATCAACATTTTGGTACTTATTATTATGCGCAAACATCCCAACCATTATTATTATAATTATGCGCAAACTTCCCTGATGCCACCGCAGCCGCAGCAGTACTGTCAGTGCATTATTAATAGGTCCTTTTTTATCTATGTAATTGCCGATTTACATAGAAAAAATCAAATACCTACCTATTTACTGTTCAGGAAAATTAAATATTTAATTAATCGAAGTATTGGCCAATAATGCAGATGTACTTTAGCCTTTTTATTGAAATTTCGCTGATGACTCTGCTATAAAAATCCTGGGGACGGGAATCGATGAACTCTTTAGTATCTAGCGTTTTGCACCGCCTCGTTGGACTTGAATTTTTCCATTGTAATACGTTATCCTAATTCTGAATAAAAATGGAAATTGGTTGCACCAAGGTCTGATGACTATGGTGGGTGACGGAGAGTTTCCAGTCGTAACTTATATAGTTTTGAGACGGTCCGATGTGCGGTGCTTCGACGCGATTTTTTCTGATTTTATTGTTGTTGTTCAGAGAGTTCATACGGTTCCCAGTTTTCGATTCTTTTTTATATTTCCAATTTAAAGTACCTACTTAAATGAATCAGTATCGATTTATCACTGACGTAGAAAGAAGGATGCTGCAAGTTCTGACGTGGTATGAGATCAATCTGCTTCTACTATGGTTTTCAATTCATCGTTATCGATATTCGTTTCCAGTCGGCCACGGGGCTCATTGTTGAGATCAAAGTAAAACGGACCGTGTGTTATATGTCCATCGTGCTATCTGTGCTGCGTTGAGTTGGTGCCACGATGGGATTCACATTCGAAAATAGCGCGCAATTTCGAGTTCTCCATGGCTAAAGAATAGGCGATATTAAAAAAAAATCGAACAGCGTGAAAACAAATGAAAAATTGATTATAAAAAACAAAATGTCATGCTATGCTATAACATAAAATTTATTTGAATTTGGAATTCTAAATAGAATGAAAGTTATCGATATTCACAGTAGCCAGTCAGCCAGTATCAAAAATCAACAATTCCATGTAAGGAGCTTATATTGAACGCGTAAGTCGCTGTAGGTATGAATGATTAATTTCGATGCAATTAATCACCTGGTTTTCCTCAACATGAAGTATTTAACCATTGTTATTATTTTCATTATTTACTCCGTTCACTTCAATCGAGCAGTAAACACATCAGCACCTGTGATTGACACCATGAAGTTCTTTGATGGTCTTCGTATATTTGTTGTGATGGTCGCGTTACTCGCCACGTTGTGTTCGGCGCAACCGGCTACCAGTTCAGAACCCGATCAACGAGATACTTCAGCCAATATTCGGGATAGGAGAGCATTAGCTATCACTTCCTTTCAGTGTCCGTGCTCAAAAAACCAAGTTATGCTGTTTTCGAAATGTGTTACCTGTGAAAGGTAAGCACAAGTTTATTTTCTATAATACCCAATGTGTATTTTTTGTATCGTGACTCACGATTCGTGAGTGTTAAGCGATTGAAGATTTTTATATGAAGCCTGGCGGCATACCTACTGTCGCACCATTTTGTTTTTTTTTTTTCAACAATCTGCCACTCATGTAATCTATATTAAATCGATAGTTGAAATCAATGCAAACGGAAAATATTATAATTATATATTTATTAAATATTATATTTATTAATTACCAGCTTCCGCCCGCGGCTTCGCCCGCGAATTATGTCGATAAAAACTATTCCATGTCCTTCCCCGGGATGCAATCTATCTCTCTACCAATTTTTATCGAAATCCGTTCAGTGGCTTAGGCGTGAAAAGGTAACATACAGACAGACAGACAGTTACTTTCGAATTTATAATATTAGTATGGATTATATATTTTGAAAATAAACAAAATGACGAACAGGTAACCACGGATTTTCAAAGCCCTTTAGATTGTATAAAATATAGCGTGTGAATGGTTCATGTTTCCACCTGTTTCGTTAAAATATCACTAGTTTTTCTCAAAACTCCCTTACCCCTTACTAATAAAAGTATTATATCAGATGAATAGTTACACACCGATTTCTCTCTTTCAGTCGTCAGTAATTTGACTTTCGAAAGAAGAAGACAAAGCGTTGTGTAACTATACAGACGCTGGAAGGGGGTATCAATATAGATCCCAGTCTACAGTAGTTTCACAGCCTGGGAAGTTATAAAAAACAAAACAAGCAATTTTTTAACCATAAATATAAAACAAAAAACAGAAACCCCAACTGCAATTTAACCCCCTTACTAATAAACGTATTATATCAGATGAATATTTACACACCGATTTCTCTGTTTCAGTCGTCAGTAATTTGACATTCAAAAGAAGAAGACAAACCGTTGTGTAACTATACAGAAGCTATACAACCTTTATTAGTAAGGGAGTAAAAGTTTAAAACAAGCTCACTTTTCAAGCAGTCTGATGCAGTTGCTGATTAGAAGTTCAATCTCAGATGTGAGATTTATTTTCTTTGGATCCCACTTTTGAATCCCAGTTTAATATTTTTGTCGTTGGATCCCACAAAACAATCTTATGTATTTCTGATGGATCCCAAATTTTAAAAATGCAAGAGAGCTACTAGTTGCAAAAAATTGAACTTGTTTTGAATTGTAAAAGTTTCAGTGTTTTTCATGTTTTTGTTGTGTTTGTCCCGTTATTCTGATACCCGTAGTTGTTTTCTAAATGACTTATTTGTCACAAAGATAGGTACAACAAAGATACGCATGGAAACATAACCCTGGCTGTGCCGTCGTGCAGTCAGGTAAAAATTCACCTATGTAATAAATATATTTTAAGATTTCTGTTATTTTTTAGGTATATGGATCTCAAGTCGGTAACTTCTTGTCCACGTTGTTAGCAGAAGGAGAATTTTAAGAAGCCAAAAACAGTTAAATTTAAGACGTACCTACTACTTCATCCACTGCTGGGCATAGAGTCCTCTTTTTTTGAGTCGATCTCCACGCTCCAGTGCCAGCCTTATAGCATCATCCAGGTTCTACCCGCGCTGGAAACAATGGCATCCGCCCATCTTCCGAAAAATGGTGTCTAAATATAATAACATCATCGCTCAAAGAAACTCCGGCAACTGACTACTTGTCTAACATGGATATCAAGATTAATTACAGATCTTACCTACTTTGGACACTTGTATTGAAGAAAGGAAATTATACGTCATGAGTATTTTTGAGTAGCGTCGTGGACGACGGATCTTACAGTTTCTGACGTCGATGCCATTCACTTGAGTATAATTTCCTTTACTAAACTCAGGTAACGACCATAAATAGGTACCATACAATAACAACATTCAAAAACGTTTTTCCTATTTCCTTATAGTATGGTTTCGAGAACACCACACGTTCGTATGTAACCCCATAAAATATCTGTCAATATTTTAGGAGAAAATCGCGTTTGAATCTTGCATAATTTACGGTATTTATTTATGCTCGTGACTGTACATACGATAGCACATCAAGCTACTACACTCTGTCAAATTTCTTTAATAGATTTTCAACTTTATCGCTTTTTGCATTAGCTTCAAAGTTGATTGGGAAAATTTGACAGTTTCGAGTAGCTTGATGTGCTGGCGTCTGTACCTAAGCCTGTCAGGAACATTTTGTCGTAGTGTACGGGTAATGTAACCGCAACGTTAATGTGAATGAGATTAGAATGGAATGGAAATACCCCTTCGAACTTTATGTTGAAGAAAAAGACTTCGTTCATCATCAACATCATCTGCATAGCCTTTTCCCAGCTACATTGGGGTCTGGTTGGTTTCCAGTCTAACAGAATGCAGCTGAATACCAGTACTTTACTTAGAGTGACTACCTATCTGTCCTCCTCTACCCAATTACTGGGTAACACGGTACCGATACGATTTAAAATTCAATAACATAAACGATACATTTACTGTGTTATGCCAAAATATTTTGTACTTTGTATTATTATATTTTGTAAATATTACTGCGGTATTCTTTGATGCGAGGAGTAGATTGTAAGTAGTAGGGAAAAAATATTTTTTATGTATTGTACGCACTTCATTTTTTAATTAATAACTTTTTTAAATAAGTACCTACCTTATTGCTTGTGTAGCAACGCGATTAAGGGGCTAACTCGAAAATCGAAGATCCTCGAAAACCTACTAAGCGAGTGAACTTTGATATGATAATTCTCTATTTTTTTAAACTAAATTCCATTGAATAACTCTTAAGCGTTGCGTCGCGATGTCGAAAAAAGTAAAAAAAAAAAAGATATAATTTTGCATTTTTTTTGTATCGAGATTAATTCATTGAACTTTTACACGATACTGTCTAGTATCGTGTAAAAGGAATATACAATATACAAAGAGTCAAAAAACATATACGGTACCAAAATGTTAAATCAATAAGTTACACGAAATAGAAAAAACATGTTTAATGTTTCAACAAAGATATTTAAATATACTTGCGATGTATCAATAACAAATGTATTAAATAGCGTATGCGTAAATAAAACAATATTATAATTGCGTTCCAAATAAGTATTTTTATTTGTTAATTAATTATTCCTACCTACGTATTGACTCACACTAGGCGACACTAAAATCACAGCCTAAATAAAAGCGGGCAGTTGGATTTTCAACTTTCGGTGTTCAGCCGAGTGTTGCAAATCCAACAGTGCTTATTTTTTGCACTCATTAACGTATTGCCTCCCGTAGTGTTAGTGAAAATGGGCACTGCTGTCCTTTTACAGTTATTCTACCTCTAATTTTGCGTCACAATGATTGTTATCCTTATTGTTATAAGGTTGCTGTCAGAGGATAGGTAACTGAATGGTCTAGAGATAACTTTAGGTTTGCTGATTAATAAATGCACACACAGAGATAGAAAAATAAAAAATATGAGTGAATAGATAAATTAAGAATTTTTCTTAATTATTACTAGCTGTGCGTGTGTGTGATTAATTAGTTCCGATGCCCGTCTGTGGTCTTCATCGTCAGATCCACTTTACCAAATGATGATTTCCGAGAGCAAATGCTCAAGTTACTCTAAAAATATCCAAATCGCTATAGGTTTGCCAATAAAATTTGAGGGTTTCCCTTGATTTCCATGGGGTCCTGTTATCAGATTCCAACTTGCTGACAATGGGACCACCATGGGAGTATTTTCAAACAAAAAAAATAATTTTCAAAATCGATCCACAACTGACGGAGAAATCGGTAACATAAAAAAAAAACATACGTAAAGTTGAACATATAACCTCCTCCTTTTTGGACGTCGGTTAAAAATAGCCTATATGGTAATCCAGGGTGTCAGCTACTTCCACACAAAATTTTATCAAAATTGGTCCAGCCGTTTGAGTGTGAAGAAGTAACAAACATATAAACACACACACACACACACTCACAAACTTTCGCCTTTATAATATTAGTGTGATATTCATACATAATCATTACTTCCAAGGTTTAAGTTGATGTCTAGAAAACCTGTAATAAAGAAAGGCAGTACCTAAAGCGTTTCTGGAGGACTTATGAAGCTGTCGATTTTATTTATATGGAAGTATTCATAATCCATAATATAAAAAAAAAAAAACAAAAAAAATGGAAGTATTCATAATCCAAAAAAAAAAAAACATTTATTTCTAGCAGCCCAATAACAACCTTAGGAACAAAGAATACAGATTAAAAAAAAAATAAGATCTCATGACGAACGTATGGTTGTTAGAGAGTAATTCACACTGACCTCCGTACTCTTAAAAACTGTATCAATTAATATATTATACAAGCTTCCCCCCGCGGCTTCGCCCGCGAGGTATGTTGAGAGATTTTATCGAAATCCATTCAGTGGTTTAGGCGTGAAAAGGTAACATACAGACAGACAGACAGAGTTACTTTCGAATTTATAATATTAAGTATGGATGAAATCAGACAGTACTATTGTTCAAATCAACACATTCCAGTTCAGCCACTTTTCATAGAGTTCATTAGTCATGCCGCCATACATATTGCTAGTGACTCTCCAAGAGGGTCACCGGCATTACGTTTGAGCTACAGTGAATCCTCCAAGAGGGCTCCCGGCACAACGCACAAAGATGCTTTTGCATTGGCTATTTGTCTACGACGGATCCTTTGGCATGTACCTTTTGGCATGTACCATTTTTTTTTTTCAAGCTGAGTGCTTGAAAAAAAAAAAATATTATTGTATAAATGTCGCAGCCAAATGGTTAAATTTGCCGTTTAGTTAACTATAATTGAATATTATTCGGGCCATTAGTTGAACGGCCTCCGTTTAGTTAAAAGGTTAGGCGGTTAACTAAACAGCTAATTAAACCAGTTGGCTGCGACATAAAGTTAAGATACTGGAAATTTAACATAGGTTATCTATAATTTTACTTTAAGAAAAATATTCGCATAAATAAGTATGTGTAAGAAATATTATGATAAATTAAAGAGTGTTTTTGTTCAAATCAGTACTTTAATTTTTTCTCTGATAAGATGTGTTCCTGCTACATAAACTAACAATTGAAGACAGTTATTTAACAGCTTCTCTCACATTCTTGAATGTATTGTTGCGTATCAATTAGGTAGTTTGTCTAATGGAGGTCAGGATATACCTCATTTAGTGCCCTTACGCAGTCAACGTGACTCAGGTTCTGTTTGACCCAAACACGACGATTCAGTACATTCAGATTATCATTATTTATTTATTTCAGAGAAACTCAATATTTAGGTTACATAATCAACATAATATCACAATAATTATCACAAAATCACAAATTGTTAGTAACAGATTGTACCTACCTACATAAATTATGTTAAGTACGTGTACCTAACTGATGCCTATGACTGTCTTTATCCACGGATTTTCGTCAGGACAGCCAAAACGGGCAGGAATAGCATTTAGGATGCTGTTAGAAAGAAAGAAAGAAAATACGTTTTTTGTGGTGAACATGACGCAAAAAATGAACATAAACACAAAAAATAAAACAAAAAAGGTAGGGGGAAACATGCATCGTAGACGATGCAGTAATCAGTTAGCTTTCTTGCGCATGATACTCGTAGCTTGAAAGCCACGCTGCAGCGCAATGGCAGGTTGTGAATCTTTTCGCCAGCCAGGTTTTTGACAATCAGCATTTTTCTAGAAACTGTGCACCTTATGCTAGGTACACACGCTCCGACTTTAGGCACTGGCGACTTGCGGGCCATTTCAAAATCTCACGTCCATACATATATTTTGACTTCGCTAGAGACAAATCCTAACTATCCTATCATTAATTAGGCTGCCCTTCTATCAGAGATGTGCAAAACCAGCGTAGCGATGGTGATAGTGTGATTTTGCTACGTTAAAAAAAGGGATTTAAGTTTTGTTTATGTGCTCAAAGCGCATCTTTCCAACTTCGCTACACTACTCAGCACTGGTGGAAATAGACTAGTTTTGTAGCTTAGCTACACTGCTTAGCTACCTCGCACATTTCTGGTGTAAAGGCAGCCTTAAGATTTTTCTGTCTCGCACGCAGTAAGTGACGCTAATTCACAAACAAATATTTAGGGACGACACTGCGACATTATACTCGTAGTTTTCCGATATAATATACATAATTGTTCAGTTCAGCTGCTACAAGATGGCCTGTGGCTTGCTAAGAGGACAATCTTCGTCTTTGATGCGTTCGTACCTGCAAAAAACAAAACTAATTTAAAACGTCAAATGTCAATGAGAGGCTTCATTATTACATCATTCTAATCACTGCGTAAGTACCATCGACGACTTGATTATTTTTATTTAGTATATAAGGTTTTCTGAGCATAAAAACTGAATCTATCTACATTTGTTCTTCCTAAATAACCTACATAATGGAAAAAGAGTCTGGCACGAGGTTCTAGTACTAAACTTTACGCAGAATAAACTAATCTACTACTCTATACTGAATAATACCTAATAAATGATTCTCGTCATACCTAGGCCACTATCAGTCCACTGCTGGACATCCAATTTAACTCGTTCGTAGCTGGCCACTCTTATCTAGCTGTCACCAGCCATCCTATAAGCAAAAGTCGTCGCTTCTATCGTTATACAACTAATTGTATTGCGCAGTCTTGGCGAAATTCCAGATTACCATGAAAGGAACTGAACAGCATAAATATTAGTACACTTTCAGTAGAAAACAACTATAATCTTCACTTTGAAATGTGCAAATAATTTTTATCTTTGAAAAGTTGGAACATATGAAAACATTTGTTAATAAACGCCTCTTTGTAAGCATATTTATAAATAAAGCGTAAATATTAAAACGTTATCTGCTGTCACTTTAGACCAGTATCTATAGAGTTTTAGAGAAAGAATATGCGCTATCATACTGCAACATGGGACGTTCTCGCACCACGTGGCCGTGAGCGGGGGCTCCAGCTATCTAATTTCGAAAATAGTTTTTATGTACAGACGCCAGCACATCAACCTATAACAATCTGTCAAATATCTTTGATAGATTTTCAACTTTATCGCTAAAGTATAAGGTTCAAAGTTGATTAGGAAATTTTGACAGTTTCGGGTAGGTTGATGTGCTGGCGTCTGTACATTTTTATTAGAGACTAACTGTGCCTGCGCCTTCGCTCACGTGACCGTGTATTCTTTTGGCGTTAAACGTTAGCCGAAACATGAAGTAGGTAATTTTTCTCTACAACTTCGGTTGATTTTGTTAATTTAAAGTAAAACTTGTTATTTTACGTTTAAGTATATGAATAAAGAAAATTGTTAAAATTAATTTTAATCTATTTTGCGATGTAGTATTATCATTATGCAAATTGGTAAGAAATTACTATTTCATGTTTTATGTCCTGGTAATTAATGATTGAGTATTGAATAGTGGTACGAGTAATCTATGGAAATGGCGGATGGTGCGAAATAGTAATCATACAAAAGTTTTTCATATCGTCAGAAACGCTGATTGTAGTCGATTTTTTATTTTTGACAATCCTGTTTTAGAAAGACCTTGTTGTATTTTTAATGGGTTTGTATTTTTTTTTAACACTAGCTTCCTACGCACACAATAATTTATGAACCTGTTTTTGTATTTTCTTTAATGTTTTTCTTAGTTTATTTTTTATTTTTTGAGTTTACCGATTTTAATATCTATAACATTTTTTTTATCTAGGTATTAGAAAGAAAAGAAAATATTTTTTTTATGTATGTAGGATGGCGAACGTGGAACCGTTAGTACCTTTTCACACGTCCCGGCAACCGGGTAGCCGGTGCCGGGCACCCGGCGGTGAAGTGTATAGCCATGTATACAGTACGTTAGCTTTCACATGTACCGGCGGCATATTTTTCTTGGCAAGTGTTACCGGATAGTCGGCACCGTCTACCCGGCAACCAGGACGTGTGAAAAGGCACATATGCTGTTTACTTCGTTATCAATTTATCGTCGTGTCTCATTAGTGACAGTTGAATTTTAAAACATTTCAAGATTTATTGCTTTTAGCTCCTTTTCACTACCTATAGCGTGATGATATTCTTTTCTATAATTTCTGAAGAATACGGACATAATGCAATATTACTAATGCACCATAGCAAATAGCGTGATAATTATTGCCCATTCGATGACTAGACCTTCAAGGAATATTTGTTCAAAATTTTAACAAAATCTATTGTGCAGTTTTTGCGTCAATATAGAGCACGTATCAAGATAAACTGACCAAAATTCTAAAAAACTTTATTTTCGGCAATCGTTTTCACTCTTCGTAGCAATTTCTTTTTTTCAAAAATATTCAATGTACCTACTACTGTTTTAACTTCGCTTCTTGTCTATGGTAAAAAATGTCCATTCTCAAAATGCAAGAAGCCGTTACATAATACAGCCGTTCTTGAGAGTGAATAATTGACAGCGTTAATTGACAAAAAAACAAGCAATTATTCTTGATTTGTTTTTTTTTTTTCCACGGATTTGAAGTGTATCGGTGTCAAGAAACTACGTTAATGGCACAGGTTTTCAAAATAATGGTTCGTTTAAAATAGTAAGCTCGTATAGGGTGGCTGGAGATCATTCAGATAGTAGACGAGCATAACTAACAAAATAATGATTATGACTAGATATTACCACAAGAGTTATCTTTCATTCGGTGTTTTGGAAAGACAAAATAGTAGAGAATGGGTCAACCACCCCACACATGGGCATAACCCATTGAAAGAGCTTCGATGCGGTACGTAGTTGACTGTGGCTGTGCGTATCATTCGTGAGACTTTTACGTTCGTTGTTATTTGTGTAGGCAATGAATCATCGTAAATGTAGGTACTCCGTGTTGTTGTGTGTATGGTCCACGTGCTTGCTCAAGTAGCGTTAAGAAGGAAAATATAAGCGTTTCAGGTAATACCAATCAGTTCCCACAGGGGAAATTAGTTCACAATTCAATCAACAAAAAGTAGCCTGCAAACGGTCGTAAAATAAACCCGCCCCTAAGACGACCCACTTACCTAAATTTAAAAGATTATGATACGATGTTGCTATTAGAGTTTAATAACTAGTCAACACTCGCAGAATGACCGACTTCTGCAAGTTTAAACTACAATATTTTTGGTATATCCTGTTTGTCAAGATACACTGGTGACAAAGTGTAAGAAATAATCGATTGTTTTTTTTTACCTTATTTATTAACCAATGTTATCGCCAATAACTAGAATTTATAACTTAAAACAGGTACTTTACATTATGTAGTACTTACTCTGCACATGTAACACACTTGCTTCCCAGTCTTAAATGATCTTGAGGACAGTTAGACGTGAAAATAAAACTTCTTCTGACCCTGCTTACACCCACAACACTACTTGAAATTATAGATGCAGTATGCTCAAAAATAACGTCCAATGAACCGATTTTAACTTCCGATCCTTCAATGGCACTGTGGGGCATTCCGCCGGAGGCTGTATCGACAAGGTCGTTAGTGGTATGAATCAACACGTGAGAAACGTTCACACCTGCGCACGCGCACAACACAACAAGATTTATCAAACGATGCATATTAACTTAACACGACTTTCTCACTGTACGACTCAACAGTGAATGGTCCGTGAATTCCGTGATCCGCAAAATAATGATAATTATCTTTGATTATCTGTGCTATTTTCCTTCTGGGAGTTACCTACCTATTAAAGATAAAGTTTTTTTTTTTAAACATGTTTGAACCATAGGTACAAAATTATTTAATGTTGCAAGATCCCCAAATCCTAAATCATAAGGAACAAGCCGTGCGCCATATGGGGTTTCCCATAAAAGACAAAAATTACGAACTTCCATACAAAGACTCGTTCCGCATTTAACCCCTTTTAGGGGACGAATTTTCAAATAAACTTCCTTTAATGTATGTTCACCTTGTGTCACAGAAGTAACGGTCCCGACTAACGAGTTGTGGATTCGAAACCAGGCAGGCATCAGCACTGAGAGAGAGAAATCGTGAGGTAACTGGCATGTCCAAGAACCAAAAATTCCAAGATATGCGACATCTACCAACCCGCACTGGGCCCGCGTGGTAGATTACAGCCCACTCCTACTCGAAGAGTGGAGGCCTGTATCCCAGCAGTAGGAACATTAACGTACATTAACGTACGAACAGTAACGTTGTGTATTCAACGACCATAGCTCTTTCTAGCCATGACGCTGATTATGCTATGCTTATGCTTCCTTAATGTTTACTTTCGTCGCAAAATTTCTTGCTTCTAGAACCGGCTGTTTGGCCTGTGCGTTGTCTTAGTAATACAAGGAACCCTTAGAATAGAATAATATTTATTTGCTTAAAAACATGATATAAAAAGATGCTAAAACAAAACAACAAGAGCATACATGTTTTTGCTTAACAATAGGTAAGCATACAAATTTTCACATGCATTTAACTTATAGTTTCGCCAAGTCTGTCTGTTTGCGGTTTATCTCGGAGACCCTTAATACGAGGAAGCTGTCATTTGGTGTGATTATACATACTAATCGACAACAAAGTTGTAGCATAAAATCTTGATTTTTTTTTGTTTTGTTACCTTCTGTTATGTACTACCTGTATGAGCTGCACTGTTCAGTCTGATAAGCCAAAGTCAACGTCTTTAGATTAACACTTCTTTCTCAGATAAATGTGCAAAGTTATCAATGCACGATAAATTATAAGAACGCGTTTATTTTGAAAGTAGGTTATAAATAGCACTTTAACGATATTTTAATAATATTAAATACGATTGTTTAAGCTAGGTGAGGTCGGCGTTTCTTTTCCGACTACTCCGAGAAGTAACACCGCAACAAACATAAAGGTCAAGGTGTCTTATTAAATTATTTATTACTTCAAGCCCTCAAAAGTACAGAGGCGAATGAATGCTCTGCACAAACAATGTGTGTACACCGACTATTTATTTATCATCATAAATAAATAGTCGGTGTACACACATTGTTCACGTAATTGTTCATGATGATGATGTTATTGTGTTTTTATGGAATTACGTGACTACAACGCTCCAAGGTTTCTATCGTGGCCAAAATCGGAACTACGAGTAACACCGCCATGTTGTTTTGTCAATACCATTTCTGTGAAAATTTCACACCCCTTTAGATATTCAACATTAACGTTGCTTAAAGTCAACTAGTAATTATCGACTGTTTAACCATACAGTTTTGACGTTTAACCGTCACATAACTTACATAATCGTTTATCATGTTTACCAACAACCAATGACGCCCCCCTTGAACATGAGGCGTCCTCACAGACAGTCAAGTGATTCATACTACCTACATGTATGTATGAAACGCATGTGTTATGCCGCGGTCCCACGGCCCGTGCCGAGCATTCCCATGGCGCGGCGCGCGGCGTGTGTCGGCTTGGTGCAGCCTGTTGGCCGCTATTACTAACATGTCTAGTGATACGGAGCGCGTGGCTGCGTTTGAAGCTGTTGTGGTTTTATTCAGTGGTCAACATTTGATAAACAAAGCAAAAAGAATCGCGCTCGTACAGGCCGTACAAGCCGCGACAGGCACTCCCGCGCCGCGCCACACGGCACCTTTTAACTTACCGACTCCCGTCGGATCGGACGGGTGACAACAGTCCACCGCAGGCCTCATCGGATGCGATGGTTCCCACAGTCTGTCAGCCTGGCCTAGCGCGATCTGGCCGGTGAGAAAGCGGGCCGTGGGACCGCAGCATCACATATATATCGTACATAATAGTGAATCATACTTAAGTTCTTGCGATTAATTAAGGAATCAGGTTTATAGCTAACGGAGTCGCCACTACACAAATGATTAGTAACATAAACCTATGGTTGGTTGCGGTCACCTTTCGGAAATTTGGCCATCTTTTCTCATAACGGCATTAACAATATTAGAATGGTTTATATCGTTCTAATGGTAGGACTTTCCAAGTTGCACCTGGGCATACATTTAATTAAATGTCACCGTATAAGAATGTGATTTTTATGTCATGTTTTTCTTTCGCGGTAAATGCACCACTTTGGACGAAACGTTCCATGCTCACAAGACTCGGGTTGTGAGCATGGAACGTTTCGTCCAAACTGGTTTTCACTGGAATAAAGTCCACTGTAAAATAATTTCAATGAAACCACCTGGGGCCTATTTTTATAAAACTCACAGGCAACCGGTGACAGGCGACCATTCGACAATTTAATTTATGTATTTTTTAATACTTTTACTTAGTGCTATACTAAGCAGCATGACAGGTATGAAAATGTGACAACCTTGTCTTTTTTTTTAACAAACATGTTGCATTGTCAACCTTTCTATGTTGGAAGTTGTAACATAATACAGTCCCTATTACCTTTTCGTCGGCTAAAAGGAAAAGCTGCCTATTTCATAAATCAAATAATTATGTTTTATTTAAATGCTTTAACATGAAATAGGTACCTAGATGCAGATTTGTAGACTTTGTAGTATGTAAAGTCAACAAAAGAGATAAGTATGCAGGATCGTCGGATATAGTTGAAGTTTAGTAAGAAACCGATGGATGTTTTCGAATAAAATTATATTTTATTCATAGAAAACAAACAGCTCATTTATTAAATTAAATTTCAGCAAACTTATCTCTTTTGTTGACTGTACCTATGGTTTCCTTTAGGTTATGATACACCTTTCCATAACAACAGAACTTATTTAATAAAATCCTCTATTTCATTTTTCACAGACGTTCACTCACTCAATAGAACAGAGTACACAGAAGTTGGTAGCAGAAAAACAGAAGAGCGATCTGCTCTTGTCCAGGATGCTGCCTCTACCTGTGTTGAGGAGGTTACGTGCACAAAGGGCGGTGCCGGCTGAAGCCTTCGACGCCGTCACCATATTCTTCAGCGATATCGTCGGGTTCACCAACATATCGGCCAGTAGTACTCCCATGGAGGTGATAAACATGCTCAATATGCTGTACAGGTCCGTTGGCTAAACCACGTTCCATCAATGTTGTTAATTGTTAAAGCAAAGGCGTCTCAAACCTAGTTGACTGCTTCTTTCCGGTCAATAGTACTTCTGTCTTCTATGTTTCTTGGGCCCAGTAGGAGGCCACTTTAATCGCTGCATCAGTAGCTTCTTTACATAGTCACTTAGATCACAACTGAACCATATTCTATAGTAGCTTTTTAATCGGATAAGAACTATAGGTACAAAGGTCGGCGTTTGATCCAATTTGGTTACAAATGTAATTGAAATTATGGATTGGGAGAAAGCGGACGTTACATGAGTTCGAAAGCCGTGAACAAAAATAAAGCATATCGTGGATCGCAAACTAGGTTTTGTTTTTAATGTTTGAAAGTCTGCACTCGTAAGCCCGAAATTAGCTTTTAAACTGTTAACCAGTAAACGCTGTGGTAGTTATCTATGTTCTTATTACGATAACACATGCATTCATGTTCGTTTTTTGCATGGCTTTTAGAAATCTATACTAATGTTATAAATGCGAAAGTGTGCCTGTCTGTTACCTCTTCACGCTTAAACCGCTGAACCGATTTAGATGAAATTTGTTATAGAGATAGTTTGAGTCCCGGAAAAGGACCGATATTCCGAAATTTCTGCGGGTGAAACCGCGGGGCGCTGCTAGTCACCTATAAATGCCAAAAACATTTCATGCAACACCAATGTCAAATCCTGTTCGCCTATTTTAACATTTCTTATGTAACGTCGTCTTGGCAAATATAAATTTCCAAGGACATTATAATGTACCAACAATATCGCTATCAACCGGTTTAATAATTTTGCAAAGTTTGGAAACTAGTCGAATTAGATAATGATATGATAATGGACACGAATGGTGCTATGATTTAAATATGTCGAAACTGATGTAAAAAAACGTCCTTACATAATGTAGCACCTATAAAAGATTCTTCATTATGTAATTAAAATCAAATGCTTTTGTTTTTTTTTTCATTGGGTAATAAATTATTTACCGTTAACCAATCTTGGACTTAAAGAATGGAGTTATTCACGTCGTCAAGATTTTGTTACCGTCGGTCTATTTTAAAGATCAATGATGTGTCATCTGCAAATAACACCATCTTCGGTTGATTTTGAAGTAATTGGGGTAAATCATTAATACAAACTATTAAAAAGAAGAATGGTCCCAATGTCGAACCTTGAGGAACGCCCATTTGCTATTTGAACGGCTGTTGCCCAGCCCAAGCTAAATGGATAAAAATGTACTACCTACCAGTAATTGGGTGCCCTATATTCAGAAGTGGTGTAGTTCTTTTTTGCTAATGGGGGAGGCTTATGTTCAGAAGATCGTTTTTAATGACCCGTTTTTCTTTTAGACTTCACGGCCATATTGCCTGTGGTCGGTGCAGCGAATATTATTTAGTATTATTTTCCCTTGGCCCTTCTCATGCGCCTACATGAGAAGGGCCAATGGATATACCAAAGAGAGATATATAGTACATCAAAGAGACCAGCGGATAACTATGTAAATAACATTTCAGTACTGAATACTACATCATCAATTTGCATTCCACAATGTCTGCTTAGGTGGTAACTTAAAATTCAAGATAACAAGATGCTCAAGCCAGGAAAATTATGCAAAATGTATGAGTACCTATAATCATGTTCCAGTCATTTCCAATGCCGTAACCATTGTTATTAATATTGATGTGTTTGTTTAGGTTGTTTGATGAGAAGATTACTCATTATGACGTCTACAAAGTGGAGACTATCGGCGACGCGTACATGGTCGTATCCGGCCTACCGCAGAGAAACGGTAAGTATTTTCTTTAGTGATTATTTTCCGTCTTTTCAGAATATTTCGTGATGTAGTAAAAATACAAGTTAGTCGGTGAGGTAGGGTGTTAGGTACATAAGCGGGACAGATGTAATGAAAAATGTACATTAAGACAATATAATATATCTTGTAATATTTTCTGTTTTTGTGTTAATTTTTTCGAAGTGATTTCGTTAGTGCCAACTGTCAATATTTACCGAGAAAAATGACCAGACCAAAATGACAGCTGCGATCATTACATGAATGTTATGTTCACAACAAAAGATCGATCGGAGCTGTTATTTTAATCCAGCAAATAAAAAATCAGTGTTTACGTTGTTGATGCTCATAGTCTGCTGTTTCCAGGCAACCGCCACGCCTCAGAGATAGCGGACATGTCGCTGTCCCTGCTGCGCAGCCTGGAGGGCGCGTGCGTGCCGCACCGGCCGGGCGCGCCGCTCATGGTCCGCGCGGGCGTCAACACGGGCCCGTGCGTGGCCGGCGTGGTCGGCACCACCATGCCGCGCTACTGTCTCTTCGGAGACACCATTAATACCGCCAGCCGCATGGAGAGTACTGGCGAAGGTAAAGTCAAAGTCAAATCATTTGTTTCAATTAGGCACTTTTGAAAGTCAAAATTTACAAGACAATGTAATTGATTCTAGTTGCTTCTTCCAAAAGGTAGTTTCATACAGGGAAGACTGAAAACGCATCCCCATCATCCGCATCATTAGTTCAGCTGAAAGAAATCCAATACATAGGATTCCACGTCGACTGTTCCTGCTGTGCTCCTCGCATTCCGCGGATTCTGCCTTGACGCATTGATATCCAGAAAAAAAAAAACATATTGTTTTCTCTAAAATTCCAAAAAAATAATCGCTGGAAGAAAACTAACGAGATACGTTTTTGTCCACAGCTATGAAAATCCACATTTCTTATACAACGAAACTAGCACTCGATGAGATCGGGGACTATGAGTTCGAGACGAGAGGTCCGGTCAATGTTGCGGTAAGAATACTGTTTCATCTTAATTCATGTTTTTCATCTCTACATTAAAGCATAGTTGATGTTGTTGTTGTCGATGACACGACAGTGTGTTATTTGTTTGCCAAAAACTTTGTCTAGAGGTATTAGCGACCCGCCACTGCTCACACGCGTGTCATAAACATTCCAGAATCAAATTTTACTACATAATAATATGTATGCCCAGTTATATTAATTTTCTTCATGTGTTCCTTTTGTCTGGTCTCCAGGGCAAGGGTTGCATGGAGACGTACTGGCTGGTGGGCAAGGTGGGTGACTTCCGGAGCGAGAGTCCCCGCGGCCCACAGCTGCAAGACTACCACAATAACCTTATGGAGTTGCTCATTCGGTCCTAACTATTACACTGGGAATCTTGAAATATAATTTATTTCATGTTCTGTTTTGTTTTATCTTCTTCATCGTTTCAACTACAACTTCCAAGGCTTGAAGCTTTATATTTTGTTTAATATACAACCTGACACTGACCTGCAAAAAATTTGAATTTTGCAGGCTCTACTGACGCTTTCCCCTTTAACACTTGACCGCAAATCCAACGCTAATTTAGCTCATCAGATTAAGAAGTAGGCTGTAATTAAGCATTAAGTAAAATAGTAGAGGAAATTTTCCCTAATTGGTGGAAAATGTCCTTGACTCATCATACAACTGTCATGAAGGAAAATCCGTCATTTTATTAGATAATTAGTGGATAATTAGAATTGCAAAAAGAACAGTTAGTAGACCACATGTTAATGTAATGGCTTTTAATTTAAATATACATTAATGAAGATTAAGGCGAAAATTTACTGAGATCTTTGAAGACTTTTCCTTATGACTATTTATGAGAACGACTTCCTTGGTCAGTAAACTACTACATCGACATGATTCTAGTAGATAAGGCTTCCGCGGATTTATTACAAAACACGGGTTTTCTTTAGATCCGTTTTAGAATTTTAAACTTTATTTTGACAAAAACAAAATTCTAATTACAACTACTGATTTTAATCCGAGTTTATGTTATCAATTATGAACTTTTGGAACTTTTGGAATAAAGTTTGAAAAAAAAAAAAAAGTACCATTAGAACTCGTTTAGTAAAGCAAATGTTTTACCGACAGTTTCAAATAAAGAAGGTGAAGAAAACTGTTTATTCTTGTGTTTAGTACTTACTTATTCCATGTTCTGTTGTTGTGTTAGAATTTCTTAGTACCAGCCTGGAATTTGGAAGTTGGCGGTGTGATACCCCCGTGCCTCGGAAAGCACGTTAAGCCGTTGGTCCTGCGCCTGATCTCTCTCCGGTCGTGCCGGATTGCCGTCCCATCGGACTATGACAGTGAGGGAAGAGGGAGTGTACCTGTGTCTGCGCGCACACTTGTGCACTAAGTATAATATTTCCCACGCCGAAGGCTATTCTGTGTTGGGATTGGCTGCCGTGGCCGAAATACGGTCTGGAAGACTATATTTATTTATTTTTATTCAATTGCTCTTGCTCTTGCGATTGCTCCAGAGAGGTCCCACTTTACATTCGCTTTTCCACACTAGGGTCGGCTTAATTATTTTACCTTGCAAGAGTGCCCTTCCTTAGCATCATGGTCGTTTATGAAACCGTTGCTTATCAGGGGTTATTAAAACAAGCGTGTGACTTTTTCGTGAAAAGTCTTGCCGTGTTTTGCCTATTTTCCTGGGCTATAACGGTAGCCCGGCCGAGACTGTATGTCTATGGTCTGTGAAGCTAATAAAACCTGCTGGACATATTTTATGTGGTTTTCGATATAATTCAGATAATTTCATGAGTAAGGTTTTGTACTTAACGATTATTAGAATTCATTTATTATTAGGTACTTATATAATTTATTAATATTCAGTGTCGCAAATCGTGGTTACAAGCTGAAATAATAATTACGAAGTAAAGTACGGGAATGAACCTCAAGTAAGTAATAATGTAAATTTCTTCGTGACCCTAATTACTCAGAAATCCATAATTTGTGATTTGAATCGTTATGGAGCTACTAACACGCTGCAAAGTAGAAGGAATTAGATTTTTAGGTAGGTACTGATATAGATTATGGTTATGGTCATATTTCTGTATCAAGTTTGAATTTTATTTTTTTAATCACAGAGTGCATGTAATTATACCCACGTATTATATTGCATATTAGTAAATCAATTTGCATGGTTTTAGACTGGAAGCCGATCCCAATATCGTTTGGGATTTTGGGGTCGACTTCCAGTCTAACCGGATGCAGCTGAATACCAGTATTTTAACGGAGATACTGCTTAACCGACCTCCACAATTCAGTGACTGGGTAACATAACTTTACACGACACGCCTTGGTAAGACTGGTTGTCTGACTTTTGGGTTTCAGACTACCCGTAACGACTTTCAAAAATCTGTTAATGACAACCGTTACCAACGGCTTAGCAGGCTTTCTAAGCCATGGAGGGGTCTCAATATGTTTTATTGTAATAGATGATCACCCATCCACGAACCGACCGCGGGAACCTTCGATTGACTCGTGCAGCTGTTACCATTTAGCCACGAGCCCCTCCTGAACATCCTCCTGAACATGCGAACTGCTCATCACACTGACGCAAAACACTGCATCGCGCAAGTTTATCGCGCGACATCAATCGTCATTCGTCTGGCAGTTGCCCACCAGACACCACTCGGAGGAGGATCCTACCTTTTCAATGGAGGATGACTAAACTTTACATCCTGTTCCTCATGCCTCTATAACTCTCGCCTTCTTCCCAGGGGGTCGGCTGAAACTATAGAGCACCACCTGCTACGATCTTGCATACTCCTTTATCATTTCTAAGTTATTTAATTACAGCAAAAATCGTATAGATAACAGCTTTACCCGCTTTACGAGAACCGAAAAAAAAAGAGATGATGTATGTGTTTTTGGTTGGCGTTTTTGCCGTAATTGGGTCAAGTTCTTAACTTTTATATTTCAACTATTTTGGGGTTCATGTTTATATAACTAACTACCTAATCATAACCAATATATTTTTAGAAAGTACTTAATCCTTAAGACCTTTCAGATGACATTAAGAAAAAAGAAAAATCAGTGACCCCACTTTTTTGGATGTGACTACTGTTGAAAGTACAGCTTTTATTCATGCTAAGATAATTTTCGAAATCTGAGGTAGCGGCGCGCTAACGTGTTTTACGAGCGGGACTCGCGGGCGGCGCCCCACGGATATCCCCGCACCTCACCCTCTCAATTCGGCTCGAGCGTCGGATCATACGAAAACACCAAGCGGCCGCGTACCTTATGTGAAACTTTATGAAAAACAAAGGACAGCGAGTCAGCGCGCGGCGGGTGAATTTGTTTTTTCATACATTTCGTACTGAGTGCCCAGACAAGTGGCAATCGTGAAATATGAAACCCGTTGAAGACAGAACCTACAGTGGCGACTATTCAGTAAAGGCAAAGGAAAATGGAATTAAACTTTTTTTTGATGAACAATCTGAGTTGAGGTCTTTATTTCTACTTCGATCTTCCTCTCGATTGTTTTGTCATGATAGACACACTATGAAGCTTAGACAAATGTATTACTACAGACTGAGCGCGAAAGTGGCGGCTTACGATTTTTGTACGTAAGCTGGGCACGCGAAGTTAGTTGTGTCTAAATCTACGTGTTGTAAAACTTAATATTATTTTGTTCACAGACATTCAATTCGGTTTAGTTTTTACATGTTTTGATAAAAAAAATACAAATAAGTAAACATAAAAAACAATAAAAAAAACATCGATATCTATATAAAAATATATTAACAAGTAGGCAATAGATTCATAGTTATAAGTTTGCTATAAAAGCTTCGTCCACTTCAATTACTGGTTCAGGTAGCTAGATGTTTAGGTCAACTTTTTAATGTGTCTTCACATTTTCTTAGCGCTTCAATCTCCCTGGGCAGTCCCGTTCAGTTATTTCCTCGTACCTGTAAAAAAGAAACGTTTCGATATTAAAAACAAGCAAGGGTAAGGTATTATTACACAATCTGATTGATTTACCACATCTTACTAATAACTAACTAAAATCAACACCAAAACAAATGAAACAAATCT
This sequence comes from Gortyna flavago, assembly GCA_963669345.1. NCBI lineage: Eukaryota > Metazoa > Arthropoda > Insecta > Lepidoptera > Noctuidae > Gortyna > Gortyna flavago. The sequence goes on from OY770139.1 coordinate 3,188,140, forward strand.
CTCACTAACATCCTACAGTTTTTGTAACAAGATTAAGTTATTATGCTGTACTATGGAAGAGCGGAGTCTCCTAATTCAGGCATTGTTTTCTTGAAAGGAGGCTCTAAACACCCCTTTCTGTAAACTGCTTTATTTATAGAAGATACATTTTAGTTTAGTCCTGTCAAATTATTCAGCGCCTGACGTAAATTTACTTAATTTTAGTAGGCAAGTTTTTAATCATGTCTAAATTTGTATGGAGTAAGTGTCAGGCGCTGATTAATTTGACAGGACTAAACTAAAATTTTTATATATTTGTCAGTTTCTTTGTTTTTCTTCTAAATCTATATTAAAGCCAGCCTACGAGTAGTGATTACTTGTTTGATTATGTGCAAATTAAACCTACCCCACGTTGGTACCATAGACCCGCTCAATTGTCGCAAGGGAAAATCGTAAATAAAAGTAGTAATATAAGTTTATCCACTTACAAATCACAGTGAATACAGTTCCCATAGAGTCTTGCATGATCTTTTGAACAAGATCCATTCACCAGAATCGCTTGTCTCTTGAACCGTAGAACTCTTGAAGTGGCTGTTAACTCGGCTGCTGAGCTGTCAACTGGTTGCGCTGAACACACCACGGCGAGTAACGCGACAATCAGGAACATGATGAAGAGTTTCATGTTGCACTTACTACTCGACTGTTGTGAGCAGAATGAGTTGCTACGATAGCTTTGGTCCATATTTTATAGTATTTCGTTAACAGGTAAACAATATTAATTTTGTAGGAATCCCTGCATAAGTATAATACTTAAGTAGGTACTTAGTTATCAAAATGTTTACACATTTTGTAGTTTCCCGTTTGTGCATGCGGTGTCATTTATTATTACATTAATCATGTCGGGGAATTTTCATACTTTATTTAGGTACCGCATAGTGTTAGTTAAAACGGGCATACTTTTTATACTTCTATGGGTTCCTGACGCAAAACCATCACGTTTCTATATCAAAATCCAAATCATTATCTTATTTCACATAAACCTACATGGGCACTTATGAAATGTCAGAAGCTAGGTGCACGGTTATAATTGGTCGTTTCCTATGGAGAAGAGCCGGCAAGAAACTTCACGGTTACTCTTTTAAAAATAATTGGCTTTTACAATGATCTTACTCGAGTCTCTTCTTCAGATTATTGTAAAATAGATATAAGTAAATTCTTCTTAATAATATTTAGAATAACTATACAAGGAATACAAGACGACAAATTACTTTAGATTGTTTATTTATAAAACGTTAAAAATGGTTAGGTAACTAAATTAATAAAAAAGGTAATGGAAAGGTCATGTTCTCGATAAGCTGGTGTTATTAATTTAACGTGTCACTAAAGCCTTGGCAACAAAAAAACTTTGATTTTAAACAATAATTAAATAATTGCAGTTTCGTTTAATTTTTTTCTATAATGGGAATCTCGATAGTTTAGAAGATAAACATAATTTTTATTTTATTATTTAAATAACAACTGAGCAGAGGTAATGACCGCAACTTACCGAGTTGTGGTTCAAACCCAAGCAGGCAGTTTGTGTAAATTATTGCATCACCACTGCTCTCAAAACGGCAAAGGAAAACATCAAGAGGAAACCGGCGTGCAGTAGAACCAAAAATTCGAAGGCATGTGACATCCGTCACACATGTCAAATCACAGTGATCTTTATCCTTGTTGCAATAAGGTTCCTGTCGGGTTGCCTCAGTCAGAGGTAAAATGACTGGGAAAGGTCTGTATGCACTTCAATAGCCCTTAACTGCTACGACCTCAGACCAAATAAAAAACCAAGACAGAGGGCTGTCAACAGTAAAGTGAAGCCGGTTTCGTAAACATGTGTGCAGTTAGTGAGGTGTAGTTTGATCGTAAATAAGTAAGTAAGCAAGTAATTATTTATTTTATTATAAGACTTAGCCTAGGTAACATCAGTGTTATTTCAATAAGGGTTGGGTATGGCTATTACATTTGAGAAGACCCCTGCCCTTCATACTAGGAAAATCCTGTATCTTGAAGGACAATGTACTTTAAGGGATTGACACGTTTTACAAAAATATTCATAACTGTGTAATAACTCTGATCCTAACATACATATTTATTGAAGGGGCTTAAAAACTAATTGTGGGGAGTGTTTGTGTGTTGCTGTTGAGTTAGACTGTCCGTTGTGGTGTGTGTGGGTGTGGTGAATATAGTAAATATCTGTCAAGGAAATGAAAAGTTAGGTATTTTAGTTGTAATTTGTAGAATAAATAAGTTCCTCTGTTTTCTTTTTTAGTTGTTAGAATATTTATTGTTAATTTGTTTTGAAGCTGGTTGTATAATCTAGAACTTAGGATGAAATATTGGTGGGCAGCAAATGTGGTCCTGTAACGCTCAGCCTGACATACTCGAGCAGACCTACGTCGAGTATGAAGTACTTTTCTTGATCTTGAAAACAAAGAGTTGTCTGACAGTGAGCAACTTGGAGTCCTGATATAGTTGTACAGTCGGGTATCTAAACGGTTTGCGTATCATCACCTTCAGAACAGCTCTTTGAGCCCTCTGAAGTGGTAGTAGGGATGTTTTTGTAGCTCCCCCCCCAGGCAGTCAAATGGTTGTAAATGTGTGCGTGTGAGCTTGTATGCACAGAGCGGAGGTGTAGGTTTGGCAAACTTCACTGTATCGTTTTCAGCGCTCTGTCTTGGTTTTTTATTTGGTCTGAGGTTAAGACATGCGCTGTCACTGTCAAATTGTTCCCACTGATGTGTTACCACTGTACCCAATTGAGAGATTTTTTGATCAAGAATAACTTTACAGCATAGTATAAGTAAAATTCTTTTACTTAATACAATTCTCATGATACTGATTACTTCTTGCAGACTGGACAATCGTCTCCTGTTATTTCAGTATATCTGTAAAAAAGGAAACCATGTTTAAGTTAAGTAGTAGTACCTAGTCTTCGTTGGTCTAGTTGTAGCAAGCGTTACTGCTGAGCAGGGTCCTGAGTTTGATTCCCAGGTCAGTCAGTGTGATAGGGTTTTTCTGTCAGGAATTTATCGGTAGTAGCCCGGATGATTAGGCTCGCCCCCTATTACATAACTGGTGAAATGTGGGTGAACTGGTACACCTCAGCCTAACCCTTCGGAATTACAGGTCCATAATGACATCTTTATATACTTACCACTTAGTTAAATTGCTAAATAGTTAGAAAATATAATTCTTATGTTATTTTGTAAATTTACTATTTACCCTTCCAGAATTACAGACGTGATGTTAAAGATGACATCGCGCCTGTAATCCATGAAGAATTTACAACATAACATTATTGTATTGTATTAGTAAATAGTGGTAATTAGTGTTTAACTAAGGGCTGATTTTTTTATCGGCAGATATTTTTTATTCGTGGAATAAAATTGACGTCTGACAGTTTTTGTATGGAAGAACTGTCAAAAATAAAAATAAAAATCTTCGGATAAAGTTATCTGGCGTTGGGAAAACCAGCCTTAAGTGGTATATAAAGTTGTCATTGTGTGTCTGTAAGTAAACAGGCTGCATACGACATTTTGACCTTGATAATAGGTGCCTATTACACTTGTGGCTTGAACTTGTTTTCTTTGTTAGGTATTGTTGAATAGAATGCGCTATCTTTCACAAAAAACAACCAAAACTGATCCCTATTAAACTTTTACGATTGTTTAATGAGTGTGACCTTTGTGACACACTATTAACCAACCAAAAATAAAAATAAACCGGACAACCAAAACCTCGGATTTGTCTCTTACTGCACTTTTATTTACTCCATTAGAAAAACAGATTGGTAAGATTTAAGAAGTTAAGTAACTGAAGCGGCAGTGGCCTGACCATGTTTGTCGAAGGACCGATGGCAGGTGAAGCATACGAGTCCTAGAATGGAGACCGCGTATCGGCAAGTGTAGTGTGGGACGCTCCCCAGCTAGATGGACCTTAAGAAGGTGACAGGGACCGACTGGATGCGGAAGTCCTCTAAATAATGGTGAAAACTGTATCAAATTCCGTTGCAAAATTTAGCAGAACAACGCATGCACACAGACAGACACGAAAAGCGACTTTAATCTAAACTATGTACAGATATACAATATAGATTTACTCCCTTCCAGCAAGTTCCTATGTCTTACTAGGGGCTAACTTCACGAACGCGCGATTGACAATTTTTCATAATTTAGTTAGTTTTCAGTTAGTTAGTGCCAATGAAATAACCGGCGCTTTTCATTCGTATGTTGATGGACATAGACCATTCGTCCATATATAGGAATGATGAGACAACTAGGTGAACGAGCCCTACAAGGCCGTGCACTTGTAAAGGGCACAGGTTACCAAACTGATGGTAAACTATACAAATAACCTAGAAATACGAAGAGATAGGTATCTACGTCTCAACCAAATTCATACATGGCAAATACATACATGTCTTTTGAAATCAGTGGCACGAGAATCGGAATATAATGCAAAAGGAGGTCAAAATGAAACGTGTTGCATTGATGAATTGCCATTTTATGTTTTACGCAATACTTTGCAGTATTATTTACAGGTGGCCCAACTAGTTCCATCATTTACTAAAATAAATATTTTGATCCACTTACTGAGCACAAGGAACGCACTTTACTTTCACAAGCGCCTGTCCTACAGGGCAAACGCATTTAACCCCTCCTATTATCGCCTGTCTCTTGAATCGTGTAATAATTCGGGATGATGCAAAACTGTCAGTCGGTTGCGTCGAACACAACGCGGCGAATAACGCGATTGTCACGAGTAAGTAAAAGAACTTCATATTGAAACGTGCTTAATATTCGACTGTTCAGAGACGAATGCGGTGTTTTGAACCTTCGAAACTTTATTTATAGCCTTTAATTATCATAATGAGAATTTGTTAACCAGATCAGACAATATTTCATGAAGATGTTTTTTTAGTTATTGTTAACTTTTTCCTTATTTCTATTTGCAATAGGTCAACAGACTAGACTAGCAACTTAGTTTTGATAAGATTTATTGTCAATGTTTCAAAGTACGTGTTGCGCAGATGATGATCTATTGAACCGTCCGCGTCGGCGTCGTTGCTCTGCTGAAGTTTCTGGTAGCTCGGGTGCTGAGCTGTCAACCGGCTGCGCCGAACACACGAACGACGACCATGATGAAGATCAGCTTCATGTTGCCACTAGCTAGGCTGTTAACTGAGGAATGTGAAAATATTATTCTTAGACCACTTTGACAAGTTTCAAAAACTCGAAAAATGCAAAAAGACTAGTTTTATTTTGTCACCGATATTAGATTCATATTTTCGAAAACTGGATTGTATGCAGAATTAATAATCATTGACACGTCTAGACGGGAGAAACTCATCTGACAAGATTAGTTGGAAAAACTAGTTTCAATATTATCCATTATGACCAAGTAATAACAGCCACACGGGTCGATCGATCAGGTTAAGCTACGCTTGCCGCGGTTGGTCCGTGGATGGGTGACCATCTTTACATAAGACCCCTCCGTGCCCGTATCATAAATCACGAAAAAATATCTGCTGTTTAATACAAAAGTTCAATAACTACTAGACCAAAATGTATAAAACAGCAGATTTTATTTTCGTGATTTCAGATTTGGTTCCTTACTGAAAGTTGTTCTTAATAATTGGTAGAACATCCTGTAAAAATTTCGAGATGGTAAAAAGAAACACTATATAAAATTCAAAGTCCTGACTGACTGATATAATACAATCAACGCACAGCCTAAACCGCTGGTCCTAGAGACATGACATTTGGAGGCTGTGTTCTTTGTGAAGAGTAGGTATGCACTAAGAAAGGGTTTTTCGAAATTCCACCTCTAAGAGGGTGAATGGGGGGAGGGTGAAATTTCACGCGGACGAAGCTGCAGAAAGCTCACTCAATCAACTCAGCCTATTGCAGTCCACTGCTAGACATAGGTCCCTTCCAGGCTATGCCACAACACCTTGTCGCCAGCCACCTTCTTTAGGTCGTCCGTCCATCTAGCTGGGGGGCGTCCCACACTACGCTTGCCGGTACGCTGTCTCCACTCCAGGACTCGTCTGCTCCACGGGCCATCGTATGTAAAAGGCTACCTACTGCTCATTTACTTTATCTGCGTTATTTTTATTCTACTGCCTGCGAAGTTAAACCTTAATGATCTCACGATTCATTCCTATGTTATTGATTGCTATCATTAAGTTATTTTGCTAGTAGTTACATAAGGGCTTAATGGTAGCAATCAGGACAGGAAAAAATCAATAACTTACCAAAGTTTAACAGTTTAGAGCGTCGACCGAACATTGGAAGTCCATGCACCGAACGCTTCATAAAATTTTAATATTTTTTTAAGAAGCTTCTTCACAACCTTTTTAGGTTAAAGTTTTATTGTACCTACTGTAGTAAAAATAAACGTCAATTTTCTCTACTATCAATACTTCTATAATTGTTATTATAGAATGCGCCAGCAGAAACTAGTAGGATATAAATTTTGGTTAAAATAAAAAATTTCACGCGAATCGAAGTCACGGACTGAAGTTAGTATATAAAGGTCGATTTAAACCAAACTAGCGAATGCACCTATCCCCATCTTACAAAATTTATTTTGTGTAAACAGAGACGGTACAGCCAGCACATCAAGCCTCTACATTCTGTCAAAGGATGTCACCAAAATCTGCCCAAACGAAGTACATTTAGTGGCATAAAATACACTTTAATACTCGTAGATGTTCAACTTTATCGCTAAAGAATAAGGTTCAAGGTTGATTGGGAAAATTTTACAGTTTCAGTGTGGTTTCGGGTAACTTGATGCTGCTGGTGTACCTTGTTTCGTTGGTCTTTCCTTAATAAAATGCCAATAATATTAACAAAAGAATGTTCTAGCTGTTGTTCCTATGTTCGTTTAATCTAAATCCACATTGTTTTAATGAACCTTGTCGAATCCCTGAACCGACATTGTCTAGCTAACCAGTCTAGTAGTAATAGCAAGATAGCGACCTCTAGGATTGGAGTGCGAAATAATCTAAAGACTGAAATGTTACAAACTTACTTTAGTAATTCGTAGTAATACTAGATGGCGCTACTTGTAGCAAAAACAGTTGAACTGTTCGAAGTTCCAAGTAATTACCAGCCGAACAGGTCACTTAGTCGTCAAATAGTTATCCAGTAATCCGCTAGATGGCAATACACTTTACAAACATGAAAATAAAAGTTATTATCATTACCCGCATTTTCCTGAAAAAATTGTCACGCGCGCGCACTTGGGATCCAGGTTTATGAAACATTATGTTATTTCATTATGTCCTACGTACAGGGCGGGAATTTCGGATAGGTACCTATGTCATGAAAGGAAATTTCCTTAAACATTGAAGTAGGTAAGCAAGTTAAACTTAAAGGACACATTCAATACTACTATTTATTTATGTAGGTACACTAGTAACTTCCTGCATACCTTCAAAAAATTCTGAGAAGTCACCTTGCCTGAACGAGGAATCGAACCAACTCGGTATTTTCATGACACATATCGATATTGGAGAATTATAATTTGGATAACCATTTCCCAACTTCATACATATTTCGGTACCTATGATAGCAGGACAACAATTGCGCGAGACATTCTTGTAGTACCGGTGTAACGTAATGTAATGTCCCGGGTAATCATCATAATCAAAATGCTAAAGCTGGGGCGAGACAGTGCTTCCCTACCCATTCTTTTTATCTGCTAAAAATCTTCCACCTGGACATGAGTTGCCTTGGCTTACCTGGGAGCCTAAAATGGCCACTTTGGTACTCGTAGAATCATAAAAGGATAACAATATGAATCATACTCGTAATAAAAGTCGTAAAATGGTCACAAATTGACAATTCATAATAATTATTTGCGTACAATTCATATAACGCAATTCATCTGTTTGACGGTTTCACACCTATATATACCTGAAGGTTTAGGCAGAGGTGTACCTATAGCATTTTACGAATCTCCATACAAAACCGTCATACAAGATGAATTGCGTGATATGAATTGTTTTAGGATTCTGCCAAAGTGGCCTTTTTAGGCCCCCAGGAGTGTAAATGTGGTGCTGTTCCACAAACAATGGGCACTTAATATCGTGTCCAGCATGTCCTGTTGTCTGCCAAACTCGTAGCCAAATTCTGGGCTTACTCTATTAAGATTACCATCGACGCGTTAAGAAGAAGACTATCATAATCAGTCCCATAGCTGACACAGACCTGTCTAAACTCTCGCGATTCAACTCGGTCTTCGGTATCTCATTTGCGGCATCTGCATCTCATGGATGTGACGTATTTTCCCCAACATGTTCTTTTTTGTGTTTGTGTTCTTTTCTGCGCCATGTATAAAGCTGATAACCGTATTTTTTCTTTCATCTAGCCGCTATTAGGCACCCTGCAAATATCTTTGCTCCATCATTGCTTGTGCAATTTTAACTGGCTTTCTGGCCTGGTACGTACCTATAGATTTTATGGTACCTATTTGTTGGTATATTGGCGTGGCTAGCTAACATATGGCAAATAATTTAATAGAATCTTCTGTGTCCTGTAATGTTAATTAGATACTTTGCAGATCTAGTTTTGTATACAGTCGAGTCTTTTATAACTGAACAGACAGCTGTGCTGCTGGGGAGTTTGTTGCGCCACTTCTTCTCCCCAGCGAAAGCACTAGGAAGTGGTGAAGGGTGGCATTTTGGGGGACTATCTTTTGTAATTTTGACGTTCGAAAAGTGCTGATTCTCAGCCTAGTTTGAATAAATGACTTTTTATTTTGGTAACGGCAACAATAACAAAAATCTCCATAGCTGGCGGGGACCACTTACTACTAGTTTAATAGCCAAAAACATACAGAAAAAATCGTTTTCGGGCTGTTTAGATTCGGAGAAGACATTTTAAGCTTGTAATAGGTACCAGCTGTCTTAATTCTCTCGTGGGAAGCAACGAAGGGCTCCTATCTCTTACAAATGCAGTGGGCATAGTTTATAAAAGTAAAATAATACAATCACAACGCACAAATTGATACTTGTGTGTGTGTGAATTATTTACAATATCGATAAGACAGTCGGACAGCGACGGCCGTGGAGACGTATTAAAGTATTAATAAACTTTTTTGTGTGAACTACTTACTTAGATTTATTTTACAGATTTCAGTGCTCTAGTTTTTTTTTTCTTATGATGTTGTAACGTTGTTTACCTACACTAATAAATTATTTTATTGCTAATTATTTATATTAGTGATTTTATTGTTTCTAACTTTTAATCATAATTAAATCTTAACGCACAGGATTTATCCACTTTAGGCCATAATAATAAAACACTAATCACTTATCCTTGGGCTTAACTATTTTTTATTGGCAAGAGATACGCAATTAATTTATACAGTACTTTATTTAAAATTATTTTTGATAATATATAGTGTAATTTAAGAGTTTATATTTTATTTCTGAGTTTATTTCATTGAGTTTATTATTAACGAATGAATATTACAAATACGTAAGAAAGAAAAAAAAAACTTTGCAGTAAACAGAAAAAAAACGAGTTAGGGGGCAATATAGTCATAGTCAATATAATCTAGTCATAGTTTTTATTTTTTAAGGATGGGAAATCATCATGAGATCGCGCCAGAGGTCCGTCCGCTCCGCAGCGATTTGCCGCGGAAGCGGCACACATTTAGGGTGCTGGACACAACACAAGATAAAATAAGTACATGAGCATGAGCACATCCTTTGTACACACGGCTACACATCAAGCCATACATAACTAATATAAGCTGACTTCTGATTGTACGAAAAACCTATACAATACGAGGTTAGCTAAAACTGGAAATGTTTAGCTTGATGTGTAGCCGTGTGTACAATACCTACGCATGCAGGTATACATCGGTATCTACTTATATTTTATATGTATTTCGTTTTCTAAAAGTCAAATCGTCGGTCTTAAGTACTTAGGTATACATTTTCATATTTTTTTAATGATTTCGCTGACAAAATTTCTTAATTTATTTAGTGTCACATTTTAAGAATGCTTTCGGAAATGCTAAAAGCTTTCATGCACAGAATCCAATAAAATAAGTAGGTATGTTACGAGATTCACATAAATTATTTGACATTTCCGTGGCTTCTAAGGCTCGATTATCGCTGGAAGGGACTTTAGATAAAGTCCCCCAGATGGGGGACTGTGAAAACACCTATATTTATGTCTTCTTGTTAAATATTACGATACAATTATTCGATCTCCACTCCACAAACACAAACTGGGTCAAATTAAATTAGCTAACGAAACTCCGCAAATATGATGGCTATCTATAGGTATCCAAATACGATATGGTAAAAAAAAATGGATTTTTTCAAGGGTCATCGACCGCAGTTAGTGTGGAAGGTCACTTGAGTTAGTGTAGGTAGTTCATTTTTGTGTAAACTTCACAGACAATTTTGGTAATTTTAACACGATAAAATAAAAGATAACAGATTTAATTATCAATTTATACTGCAAGTAACAACACTACACGCAGTGGTTGACCCTAAAAAATATCAAATCTTTTTTATTTTATCGTGTTAAGATGTCGATACCCATCACGTTAATTTGACCCTGTATATCTCATTGAAATACGATTAGTTGAAAACAGACATTTCAAATTCGTCGAAATTTTGGCAACTTAATGACTTTGCTATCACGGTCATATGTACAAACATACGTACAACAACTGCAGGTCAGTGGACAAAGGGACTTTACTGTTGCTCAACAGTCCTCGAATTTATATTGACCAAGATTCAATACCTACTAAATTGCTGACAAATTCTCGGTGTAGGTATGTCACCGGGCAATAAAGTGCTCTCAAAGCCTGTGTACATTTATGCTGCCATTACTTTAACGGGCAATAAAACATGTAAGTAACATCTTAATTTTATTGTGCCTAATTCTGATTAGGCGACGTTACACGAACCTTGAGATTCTGTGCTGAAAGGGTAAGGTAGGTGTGCTGGAGGTAATTATTGGGATCATTATAGAAAATAATGTTCTATGAAAATGACAGGTTGATCTTATTGTATTAAAAACTCATGTCACTCACTCTAATATTATATACCTAGGTACTATACTAAATAAAGCTGAAGAGTTTGGTTGTTTGTTTGTTTGAACGCGCTAATCTCTGGAACTTTGGATTTGAATAATTCCTTTTGCATTCGATAGCCTAATTCTTTATAAAGCCTATGGGCTATTTAACATCGCGCTAGGACCTTTAGGAACCGAGCACAAAAGATAAAAAGTTAGAAAGATCGCTAAGCGAAAAAGTCGACAAAGTCGCGGGCAGAAGCTAGTCATTTATAAATAAGCAGAATATTAAATAATAAATATGCGCAAATAATTAGTAGGAAATAGAATTCAATTACATAACCATTCTTCTAAAAGCCATCCACACATACCTAATGATTTAACTTTTTGTAAATATAGAATAAATTTACAAAAAGTTTAGTCATTATGTGTCGATCGTAAACAAACCGGCCAATTTGCCACAAAATAAAAACTAGAAACAGCAAAACGAACGCGTGATATCATTTACCATAATGCACCTCACCGGTTTTATAACTAAAGTACAAATTGCAAAATAATTTTATTGACACAAATTACTAACACGTTTTAAATTACCCGATATAATTTAAATCTATTGTCGTAAAGGGTCTAATATGAACAGGAATGCATTTTCTACACGCACTGTCAAGGTTCAGTTCAAGGCAGAAAAAAAATTAGCACAGTCCACTCCACGCCAGTCAATGTCTTGTCCGAATTGCACTTTTTAAATCATTACTAAAAGTAATTCATGAACAGTGTTGTAAAGACAGTTGCGCCGTGATCATTGCGTCTTGAAAAAAAGCAGTCTGTTTTTAAAATGTCAAATTCGAGTGTTTGAATATTTTGGTTGCCAGTGGCGTTCTATTTTTGAAGTGTTTTTTTTTTGTATTGAAGCAAAAATGGCGCGGTTTTTGACATTTTCATATCTGTTGTTGGTGACATTAATTTACGTTAGTACGAGAAGTATACACAAAAGTGAGTGGTTTTTCTGGATAAGTAAATATTTAGTAATTAAATTAGTATATAAACAATGGTCGGTCGTTGATTAAGGGTATGAATCAGTAATTTATTATTAGCTAATGTACCTACATACATATTTGTCAGTTAACCTCAAATTCAAATACCTATGCACCTAAAGCATTCTTGTGGTTACATGTCGTCAAACTAATTTGAGTTTATTAATTATATGAATGAAATCCGTTATTGTTCTAAACCCTCACATTAAAACCGACTTTCTTTTACAATTATAGAACTTATGGTACCTACTTGTAATACGAATAATATTCCGGTGTAACGTTGTAGCTTACTAATATTTAGGTATGATAGTTTGTGAAAACGTGTCTACAAATATATGATTCCTAATAAGTTGCTTTGATTGCCAAAAATTATTCTCATTAATTGACCGATGGTGGACCGATGACCTTGTGAAGGCCGCAGGAACCCGCTGGATGCAGGATGCACAGAACCGGTCGAAGTGGCGGTGCTTCATAATCAGCCTATTATGTTCCCATTGCTGAGACACTCCACTCTGTGTGAGTGGCGGTGCTTGGGGGAGGCCTATGTCCAGCAGTGGACGTCTTTCGGCTGAAATGATGGTGATTATGATACTCATTTGATAGTTAGATATTGTGGCAAACGAGGAAATGCGCCTATTTCTTCATCCAATATTGGACCAATTTAAAAGATATTTCAAAAAATGAATAAGAAGGATATAAGTATATATCCTTTAAAAACACAGCGACACAGCTGTAGTGTCCCTGTGTTTTTCTTTTTTCATAAATAGTTGTTAAATTTGTACACTAGGCTTTTTTGTTGACAGCGGTTTAAATCGGCATTTTTGAGAGTTTTAGTGATTATAAAAATAATGTATCATCAAAAAGGAAAATATAGGGACATACAAGTAGATAGTTACCTAATATTTATTATTCTTTAAAAATTCATTGGAGCGTTTCTATGGAGAAACGACCACCCGCATTTCCTCTTAACATACCTAAAATTATTCACTTTATTGTATTTTATACAAAAGTTTCATAATTAGTTCTTCAATAAACGCTAAAAAGGTTTATTAAATCCTGCCGCCATTATTCTCCGAGGGACAATGCCTGTATTTTTAACAATGTTCGCACTCAATTCTGTCTTAATCTGTAATAAAAAAACTCAAATTTACATATATTTTTGTCAAGTTGACATTGATTGTCGCTAAGATCAGATTGCGACTTGAATTTGAACGTACAAAAATATACCTTCTTTCAGTTATTTTAACGTAGGTACCGTAAAGAATTTGACTTATTTGTAAAATTAAAACAGTCCGTCTGTAGACGGATTTAGTGACGATTTATTTACGGAGCAATTAGTGTCTGTAGACACTAATTGCTTGATCCCCACTAATGAGACACAATTGATTTTCTATTGTAATAAGCCACCAGAGGCCCGAACTGCCATCATTTCCAAATTAGCAGGCGGTTTCTTTATAAGCCCTCTTGTCTAGAGGGTAAAGCTACTCGTTTAGTCTAGACATGCTAATAATATCTTACCTACCTATGCCATTATCGTCTCCAACGACATCCATGGGAGATAAAACAGCGATAAATTCTTTGCTGGAAGTAAAACTATCTATATAGAAAGAAAAAGAAAGAAAGAAAATACGTTTATTTGCGGCAAACATGACGCATCAAAAGAAAAACATATATATAAAAAAAAATATATATATATAGGTATATATAGGTGTATATATATAGGTATATATATATAGGTAGGTATGTCTTAAACTGAATCAGCAAAAAGTAAATTTAGAATTTTTTAAAGTACTTTTAAATAGTTAAAAATACTAGGTATATTGTCTTTTCAGCCGTTCCCATTTCTTAGCAAAACCTAAAGCATGTTTATTCACATCCGAATCAACAGAGTCACAGGTAGCATGCTCGATTAAACTAATAAATGCAGAATATGCTTGAAAATCATACAACTGTTGACTTTTGTGTATGTTTGAAATTATCATGCAAATTACTAGCTAGAATTTCACATGAGGTGTCTACAAACCAAAGGTTAGCCTGGCTTCAGAATGTTTCAAGTTGGACAACTTTTGTCTAAAATGAGCAGGCTAAAGGGTCCCCGAAACGATCAATTGCTATTGTATATGTTAACGTGATTATACACATTGTTGCTCAACTTGATCGTCTACCAAATGTAATTGAAGCGGTTGAGAATATTACTACAATATAGATCATCATCAATCACAATTGATCGTTTTTGGGACCCTTAAGGTACGCGTACACCTAAACCGTTATCGGCCGATCTTTACTCGGGCGTCTTCGGCCAAACTCGACCGATCAAATCAAACGTATATGTAAAAAAAAGGGAGCGCTTAGGGTTGGGCCGCCCGGCTGGTAGCTGGAGGCTTTGGTGTCTACACACCAAATGGCAATGAAAATGGGTGTCAGTAACTATTAAGCGAGTGTAGTTGTTCTTATATTCAGATTTTCCAAACAATGGAGCAAGGGATTGATAAGTTATTAAGATAATGAGTGTAATGCGATGGCAAAAGTTTTAAATATTTGAGCGACAAACTATAATAAATATTAACAATCACATAAGTTGTTATGGGAATGTGCTTATAATCTGATTGTAATTCGTGACACAATTAATTATATTCCCATCATTGAGTCGGAGAATTATCAGCATGCTATTGGAAGGTGGGTACTTGCAAATGACAGTAACTTTTTAAATTATTGTGTTTAATCAGATGTTGTAACGTAAAATTTTTACGTGAGCAAATATAGCATAATCAGCCTATAATGTTCCCACTGCTGGAATACTGGCCTTTTCAGTCGTATTCCACCACGCGGGCCCAGAGCGGGTTGGTAGATGTCGTCTTCGAATTTCTGGTTCTAGGATGAGCCGGTTTCCTCACGATGTTTTCCTCCACCGTTTTGAGAGCAGTGGTGATGAAATAATTTACACAAAGTGAAGCGCCTGTCTGGGTTTGAACCTACGACCTACAACTCGTAAATCGCTGCCGTTACCACTGGGCCAACATTGCTTTCGCTGACCAAATATAATTAAATTGAATTGTCTGGATATTTACTGGATATTTGGAGGCCAAGGTTATGTAGCATCTACATTTATACTAATAACTAGCTTCTGCCCGCGACTTCGTCCGCGTGAAATTTCACCCTCCCCCCATTCACCCTCTTTGGAGTGGAATTTCGAAAAACCCTTTCTTAGTGGATACCTATATACACTTCATAAAGAACACACTCTCCAAAAATGTCTTTACATGACCAGCGGTTTAGGCTGTGCATTGATATAATCAGTCAGATAATATAAAAGTAAACCTAAGTACCAACCTAATTAAAAAAAAACTCAATAACAGAAAATAAAATACCTACCTACCTAAATAAACCTATTTCTGATGATAACTCATCTAAACTCAATAAATAAGCAAAATCCCTAAAAACTAATATCTATACGAATGACTAATCCTACCTAACAGATTTATAAAATAACCTACGGTCACTACGTACACTATCAAATATACTACCCATACTTTAAAATTAAAATCTATACCTACTTATAAAAATGACTTATAAAAATAAACCTAAATAACTCTACCTTAAACTGTACTTAGTAAAAACTAAAAGGAATAAAAAGGTCGCACTGAAAAGCACGGTTTAGAATTGCAAGTAGCAGTTAAAACATACAATTTATAGAATGCTAATAAGAACGAACGCTCGCCACTCCATACGTCCGTTCAAATCAAAGTTCAAAAAGTGTAAGCCAAATTCAACCTTCAGCACTACATTTACAGTGCGGGTGACGTAACCTACGACAAACTTATTATTTGCGGTTGGTACAGTAATCGGGTCTAGTACTAATAATAAAGCTGAAGAGTTATTTTTTTTGTTTGAAAGCGCTAATCTCTGAAATTACCAGTCGATAGTTCAATTCTTGAGGAAGGTTATAGGCTATTTAACAGCACACTACAATCCTTAGGAGCTGAGAAAAAAGTACAGAAGTCAAAAAGAACATGTAATAGTAATAGCGCGGGAGGGCGATGCGATGCGACGTGAGTGTCAAAATGTGCTGATATCACATTCAATATCATGGCGTTTTGTTTTCCGTTTCCTAAGAATTTTTTAAACCTAATCATGTTGACGCATTTGAAGCCTTCTCAAAGCGACTAGCTTTCATAGTATTTCGATTTACCGTTCCGATTTTTTTGTATTTCAGGAACGAGAGAGGATATGCATATAAAATTTTCTGTAGTACAAAAAATTGCTATGCTTTCATGGTCCTAACCTAGCCTTGGTTCTCTTTCCGCTTTGTCATACTGATCATCATCATTATCAACTGAAAGTCTAAGTATTCGTTATCTGCAACTGCTGTACCTCCTTTTTTAACCGACGAAAAGACGGAAGAGGTTCTCAAGTCGACCCGATCACTAAATTACCTTAAATTAAAAATTAAACAAAAAAAAAACGGACTTCCAAAGTGAAAAATAACTTTAATTTCGGAAGTCGGTGTCGTTGGTTCCGCATTTTCCGCATGTCACAAAACGGAAATGCGGAACCAATCTTTGTTCATTGATTGTTTGGCGCCGACTCAAAATTACCTACTTAGGTATACTTACATTACTTTAAGAACGTACTTATAAAGGTTAAAAAATTATTATAATTTTTAATTTTTCAGTTTTTTCGGCGGTTTAACGTTTTTCAACCCACGCTTATGCTTGATGCTTGGCTCTCTCTTGTTATCTTTACGCGTGATGTCAGGCTCCTATTTTATTTCTCCTACGGTTTTCCCGTTTTCACACACACCTGGCCGCGTCACCCTTGCTTGTAAAATACCGAAATGCACCTTTGAACCGCAGAAAATACGTCATTTTCTGCTTAACAATTTAACAATATGTTGTCGGTGTCAAGGGGAAGCACATTGCATTGAGTACAGTTGGGTAAACGTCACCTTATGACGCTGTGGTGGGTGACACATGGTGGTATCACCACCCAATTTTTGAAAAAAGGGATTTTTTGGCTGGGTCCGTGGTCTACCAAAATAGTATAATCATAATTTAATCTTTGAAGAGTATTGAGTGAAGTGTTGCGGTTCTGTCTGGATATTGTTGTCCCGAATCAACACAAACTGTGAGTACTTATAGCTAATGCAGTAGTACAATATTATTCAGACAGTAAGATGATAAGTGGTGACTGACGGAGTGACTATCAAGGGTGTGCCAAAAGTACATACTTGATAAATAAGGATCATATTTGAATACACATAGCACGTGCCACACGCTTATTGCACAACGTAAATAAAAATTATATACGTTGTCTGACATAAATAATGTCATCATCATCTGTCTAGCCTTTTCCCAACTATGTTGGGGTAGGCTTCCAGTCTATCTGGATACAGTTGAGTACCAGTATTTTACATAAAGTTGCCTATCTGACCTCCATAACCCAGTTACTGGGTAATACGATACCCCTTGGTAAGACTGGTTGTCTGACGACTCGTAACGACTGCTAAAGATCTACGAAAGACAGATATATTATGTGTATAAATAATGTATCTACTCTAAAACTAAAAACCCTCTAAGGTCAGTCTGGAGAACCCCAAGGGCACCCACAAACAATCATCGCCGTCACAGTGTCGCAATCGCCAAATCTGATGTAAATGATAACATTCATGCAAAAAATCGTGACACACGCACGTCTCACCATTTGGAGAAAACGTAACTTTATTGTGTCGATGACATGTTAGGGGTTAGGGTCAATAACAGGCTGCAGAATCAATGCAACTGAGGCCCTAACACGAACGCGTGGACTAAACAAACGTAATTCGTAAGATTTTTGAATCGAAAATTCAACAACACCCCATTGCGTCACACACTTTCAATTATAATCAGCCAGATTTTAAAGGGAATTGCTAATCCATTGCTTCATATTATGTTTGAAAAATTTGTCTGCTCAACAACTTAAACGCAATGAATGTTGTTGAACTGATTGCAACCGTGAGTTACCCAATTACCCTGCAGAGCATATTAGTTTCGATTTTTACTCGAAAAGCACAATTAATACCTACCAATTACCGAAAGATATAATTAATAAAGTCTAAAAACTAAGTAAATACTATGTGCAAAACGGGTATTTTAACCGACGAAGAAAAGGCGGAGGAAAGTCGACAGTATATTTATATTTTTTTTATGCGACTCATTTTTTATTTTATTTTAACATTGTTGGTGACGTTTATTTCGCGCGTTCGTGCTAGCCCCACAGGGTGACGCAGCGGACATCGGCCCCTGATTCTTTCCTCATTTGTTTTCCAAACGAATTGAGGCATCTGTTCCACCGCCGGCGATTAACGCGAGTAGAACTAGCAACCAAAAACGAGTTGGCGAGTAACGAGCAGGGAATGCGCGACGGCGACAAGCGATTACTCGCTAGGCCGAGTACTCTCTTTGATAGCTCTTGTCGCTGCGACAAACGAGTACTCCCTAGCGGTGTAAACAGTCAGCGATCAAATATTAATATAATTATATATGCTTTTTACCCATACGGGACCTGCAATCTTTTGTACGTTACTTGAGCGAGAAAATCATTGATAGCTAGTCGCTTTTCAGCGGTGTGACAGGTGCTTTACTTTCTTAACTTATTCTTCTGGAGATACCTTTGTCCAAATATAGGAATTCGTATTTATCATTGAAGTCCATCCTCGTATTTACCCACTTGGCAGGAGGGCCCTAATAATTTAATTAACATATGGACATTGGTTAGCCGTTCACACACTCATCAGTGACTCGATCAGATTACATCGTTATATGCAATGGGGAATTTTACTTAAGGTGAGTGCAGACTAGTCACTAAAGCATTTACTTGTAGCAAAACATTGAGCCGCTCGCTCTAAACGCGTTCCCTCACCGGGAGCATTCGCCTGTAATGTAATCTTTACATTTGACTTAGCTGTGTTACTTGGACCTATTTTGCTGCTGGTTTCGATTGTCTTCTTACTCTAGCAGTCCACACCTAGCAGTTGGTGGCCTGCTACGTTACAGTAGAATATTGGATTTTTACATTACAGGCGAATGCTCGGGATGTAAGGCAGCGTTGTAATGTACCACTTTTGCACGAAGCGAATAGTGAGCATGACGGACGCAAATGAGCGAATTTTGCATAACATTTCATCGAGCAAAGACAGAACCTGTAGATCCGACATTTCAACGAAGAGTAAACGCAAATTAGAAAGGAATGCGCCGTGAGCATTTCTTCGAACACCGCGTCAAGTATTCGCAGGAACGTTACATTACATGGAAATGCATTTTTAAATTGGACTTTTGATTCTATTGTATCATTCGTAAGAACGTTACATTACATCGGAATGTTCGAGAAGATACTCTAGTAGTGTATACTTGACTTTAGGTGTTAAGTAGGTACGAGTACCTTTCTTGTAGGCCGTGCAGGTTTTCCCATATACCTATGGTCGGTAGGTACCTAGCTATAGGTAGGTCATTCATTTCTCAGTATTAAGGTGTAGATACTGTATTCGACCAGTTGACCGATATATAGGTAATGTAAAAGCCCAAGCATGTGTAATGTGTAGATTTTCCTCCTGTTACTATCGCTAAGGAGTTTTGTGTTGATTTTGTAAAAAGACGTGTTTGTTTTTTTTTGGTTAGCTAAGTATATAATAAATATTAAGGAGGGTTTTTCCTAGATAAAAAAATTACAACTAAATTAACTGTCATCATTGTGTAATAACTAATAACATTTAAACTATAAACCCAATATTCTGAAGAATAAAATTTGTTCAAAATCAAAATATTTTATTTCACACAAACCTGCACAGGCACTTACGAAACGTCATTCTGGTCGTTTCCTATTTAGAAGAGCCGGCAAGAAACTCCATGGTTACTTTATTCAAAAATATATTACTTTTACCTACAATATTTCCAAATTTAGGTTTGGGGGGGACACACCTTTGATTCTAGACAGCTGTGAACCTAGGCCTGTCAACAAGTACCAGAAGGCCAATTCTCGTAATTTAAAACTTTCAAAACGCAGTCGCAGTCTCATCTCAGCGACAAACAAATCGACCGTAGCAATTAACATAGTCGTATGTGAAAAATCGCTACTACCCTAAAGTAGCGATTTTTCACATAGGGCATTTCATAAACTTATTCTAAAATGCATTAGAATGAAAATCGCAAAAATGTAGATCCGACAATGTTAAATGCTACGGTCGAAATGTCAAAAACTTGTCAAAATGTAGGGAAATTAGAGGCATTTTTTGACAGATTGAGACTGAGATCAGACTGTGAACGTTCTTAAAATTACGAGAATTGCCCTTCAGGTCCTCAACGCCCTTGGGTTTTTCATTTTCACAAAATGTTTTTCAATACGGCTTACTTCTAAAGGCCTTTTGTAATCTAGATTTATTAAATAAACCTATTACCTAATACAACTTGTGTTACAATGCAATAATTACGTCACCATAAACTTACCAGGTTTATATCTATGTTTAGTGTAATACCCAAGATAATCAAACAGCGTTGAGCTTTGTAATCTCAGCTCACTACTGTTATAAGCTGGTCACAACACGGATCATAATCCCGTAATGCGTGTGTAGGTATAAGTAGGGTAGGGTAAGGTCTTGTACTAAATGGCGAGCGATCGTACCAAAAATGTGTTGCGATCTTAAAATAGTTCGAATAATTTTCGCAAAAAATGGGATAATTAGGGCCCAAAGACCGTTATTGACATTAATCGCAACGTGTCCTCCGTTGTGTTTAGCATCAATATTAAAAACAAACACACAACACAAAACACAACTGGCAAAATGTGGGTATACGTCCTAAGGTACACATCTGCCTTACCCTTAGGGAAATCACAGGCGTGATGTTATAAAAAAAAACAATGAAAGTAACCCTATGACTATATTTTATTTACAAAAAAGGGACCTAGTTGCCTAAAAAGGCCACTTTAGCAGAATCATAAAACAATTCATATCACGCAATTTCATCCGTGTGACAGTTTTGTATGGAGATTCGTAAAATGCTATAGGTACACCTCAGTTTAACCCTTCAGGGATATGTAGGTGTGAAACTGTCAAACAGATGAATTGCGTGATATGAATTGCTATATGATTCTGCCAAAGTGGCCTTTTTAGGCCCCCTAATCTGCATTCGCGATTTATTTGGCAAAAAAATAAACAAATACGAGTTTATGGAAAAATAACTTTGAATTTTAAAGTTGTTTCATGTTTGAATCCTACACAATAAAGTTCAACAACTTAATTACCATTACAATAAAGTTGATATTTGTCTAACTTGAAATAATATTAATTTGAAACAAGTTTGAATATACTTTAGGTAGGTGTCTGTTTTTTCATATAGTTCTGTCGTTTTAACTCGTTTTGAAGTTCAAATAGACCTCTATCCTGTAAAAATCTTACCGTGAAAACTTAGGCGAAGTGAGCTTGACGTGATCTGTCATCTCATTACACCTAGCTTGAAGTGGGCTGTCAATAGTGTCAATCCGTAGTTAACACTATTGACAGCTCACTTCTAGCTCAGTGTGGCAAGACGTGAGATTTTAACAAAATAGACCTTTAGATGTATGAACGTAAACTATAGAAGTACACGAAGCAAAAGGAGGATTTAAGGATCGTGGCTGGTGGCGTAGTTTCTACTTACACCCATAAAGAAAGAAAGAAAGAAAAACTATTTATTGCGAATAAAACGGGAAGATCACAAACAAAACTAATCACAGTAAAAAATAAAAACCAAATAAAAATAAAATTCCCGAGTTTATGCATGTGTATGTATGTGTCCAGACGTTAATTTTACTTTAGGCTGATAGAAAAGTAGTCCATGACGTCATGAGTTCGAGTTTTGAAAATAATAATTGAATTTCACTAATTTTAAAAAGCACCAAGAAGTTGAAGACTTGGGAAAATCTATTGATATTCAAAAAGCCATACCGAACAGAGTTTTGAATATCTAAAGTTAGTGTCGTCGTGTGTCCCAGTGTCAGTTAGTTCAAAGTCAGTTTTAACTTTAGGGTATTATCTACTAGATATTTTCCACATTGGGTTGTGGAACTCGGATGACAGCCTCGTGTTAGATACTAGTTCTAACTAGGTACTGATTATTGGGTTTTTCAATTGGGAACTTCTTAGTAGGTAACAGCCTGGAGTTTGGAAGTGGGTGGTGTGATACTCCCTTGCTTCTGAAGCCATTATTCTTGCGCCTGATCTCTCTCCGTCGTGTCGACTTGCCGTCCCATCGGACTATGAGAGTGAGGGAAGAGAGAGTGCACCTGTGTCTGCGCGCACACTTGTGCACTATAATGTCTCCCGCGCCGAAGGCTAGTCTCCGCTGAGACTGGTTGCCATGGCTGACAACCGATCTGGAGGACTTTTAAATTTCAGGCACAATAAAATAAATTCAAAATGTAAAAAAAAAACAAAAGTGTCTTGACGGTCAAACTGTCACTTTTTTCGGTATAGTTCTCATTTGCCAAGTGGGAGTAACTACGTTCCAATAACTTAGCCCATTTAACTTAGACTGTTCTTAAAAGATCTAAAAACACAGATCATTTCACTATTCACGAATCTAGATTACTTTTTGCATCAGCAAAACAAGCTTGATGTTTTCATAAACCAGTTTTTATACCCTGCAGCAAGGTCATCATTGATTCTTTATTCAAATCAGGTTGCGGTTGCTAAACGGTTATTGTGCGGTTACGTGATCTTATTGGACGAAAGTTGGTTGACTGGTTGCGCAACCTTGACCCTCTTGAGGTGTCATTGACTCCAAAACCTGTATGTGGAATGATGTAGGTATTCGTGTATACGGACGCCGGTTTTTTTAAATCTTCAATGTCAAGTATAGTCATCATCTGCCTAGCCTTTTCCCAACTCTGTTGGGGTCGGCTTCCAGTCTAACCGGATGGAGCTGAATACCAGTATTTAACATGGAGCTACTGCATATCTGACCTCCACAACCCAATTGGTAATGCGATACCCCTTGGTAAGACTGGTTGTCAGACTATCGGGTTTCTGATGAGTCGTAAGGACTGTTCAATATTCTCAAATGACAGCCGGGACCAACGGCTTAACGTGCTTTCTGAGGCACGTTGGGGTCTTTAAATGAAAAAATGATTGACTAACGATAGAAAAAAAAAAAAAACGAGAGGTGTCGTGGGATATGTTGGAACGATGTTCCTTTCACTGTATATAATGTTCTAAGTAAATAACAGGCTCCATAAAAAAAACAGCGTTTGAGAGTAACTAAATGAAAAATCAAAATCGTCCTGACGGTCAAAATATAACACTAAATTTGATCTGGCTCTCATTCGCGAAATGTTCTCCATATTTGACGAATGAGAGCTAGATCGAAAAAAGTGTACCTATAACGTTCGACGAGTAACTTCGTTTCAAAAACACAAATAAGAGGACATTCACAACGCTGTCATCCGGAAACGTGCCCAGAAGACTGGCATTGATTAAATATTAATTGGTTCCATAATTACTGTGTATTTTATTGCGTCTGGTCGACAAAGATTTAAAACAATGTAAATATTGTGTTCGAAAAGATTATTTTCTATCATAGACTTATAAAAAAGATGGACTCCGCGCCACGCATATAATCGAAAGTGAAGCACAGTAAGTATGCCGGGACCGCTTGTACAAACACGCCTCACGCTCACATTTACATCATAGTATGCCGACCGGCCGCCATTACGTGACACGACAGCGTCAATCGTCAATCACGCACACATAGATCGGTACGGTGCTTCACTTTCGATATGCGTGGCGTAGAGTTCATCTTTTTTTATAAGTATGTTTTCTATTTTAAAATCTGGTCCGGTGACTCGTGCTATGCATTGACTTCGTCAGGTAAGCTACACGGTATTTCATAAACCATTGGCAAAGAATGCACCCCAATACACTCCTAGTTTCCTTAAAAAATGCAGTCATAACGTTAGAAAAATGCCTGCAGCATCCACAAAATTTGGACATTCTTGAGCCGTTAGTCAAGCAGTATTATGGCATCAGGTGTCTTCTATGACTCAGTCGTAAAAATTTAGTTTTGTGGTGCGTATGAAGAAGGTCCGATAAAGGATGTTTAAATAATTTATTATTGAATAGAATTTATAAATTTTCAAATCCGACTGGTGGTTCCAGAGTTTAGCGCGTTCAAACAAACAAAAATAAAACTCATCTGCTTTTTATTATTAGTATAAAGTCTTATAGTCAAGCTGCTGCTGACGTCTTAAGACGTCATGGTTTGTAGCCACCTGCGCAGGAGTCGTCTTAAAAGGAAAAACGGATTAAAATTTACGACTTTTGCGTCAAGGAAATAACACGCTTTGAACGCTCTTAAAGATGCTTTCCCGTTTTCGCACAAAACTCGTCAATGACGTGTTAAAGTAGTTTTCTGCGCAAGAGATCACAATACGTGACGTATTAAATCGTCAACAGTTAACATTATGTAAATCAATGATAATTATTATAATCAACTTAACCGGACCTCCTACCTACATTTAAACGACGATTTTTTAGATTGAGTCACAGTTATTGATCATGCTTGGAAAGTCCTTAAGAATAGTCTAAAGTTGGAACAAATTGTACCTACTTATCTTCCTATAATCATCTCTTGAGTGAATTCTATGGTATCTGTGGTTAATCCTTTGACATAGATCTCGGCAGAAGTGTAATATAATTATGAGGAGTAACTAATCAAAAACCGTTAAATCCATTATGTATTTTTTTTCAGAAGTTAGTATTGGAATGTTTATTTCAACTATGGAAGCGAAAAAAATAGGGTGTCGGCACACTTGTAAACATATTGGGTGCGCCTGGCGTACTTAGTTTAGCTACACGTGGAGTTTTAGCTACTATTGACACTTGTTATGAACTTATTGCGTTTAGATATCCCGTAAGATAGACATGTCAAGATCATCCGGCAACTATTCGGCAGAAAATGACAACCTTTAGGATCCTAATTTATTCTAATCTTAGATTAAGATTGGAGTAAGTGTCATCATTATGTCAGCTAGCATTATATTATAATAGTGATGATCATAGATACTGTTTTTTACATTTCCATGGTGATGATGATAATGATTACAACTAATTATACGAAACAGTTCCGAGACTGACTACTAGTAAACGGTATACTCGTATTCCCGATGTCCACCACTTGTTTAGCTACCACTGGGGAACAGCGAAACAACTTTTAACAATTATTCTCGATGTCCACCACTGGGGTCACACTTAATGGTTTGAATAGGTCGAATCTGTTCCAAAACCGAATTCGGGCACCCCCGACTTCACGTAGTCTTTTGGCTGGCTATACACTCTAGGGGTAGCTAGAGTGTATATAAAAATCGGAGGCGCGAAGGGAGAGCGCGGCTGAGGCTGCAGCAAGCCGAAGCTGCGGAGGTGAGCATGGCTATTCTTTGTTACGTAAGGGCGGAGGGGTTGCACTTCCCGTAGCGCCGGAGATGATGCCGAAACAACTTTAAAGTGTTTTGAGGTTAGGTTACAATGTTTTGTCCCCAAGCGGTCGACAACGAGAATAATTTTAAAAAGTTGTTTCGCTGTCCCCCAGTGGTGGCCAAACAAGTGGTGGACATCGGGAGTAATTAACCTCTGAACACACAAAATAGATCTACAAAAATAATAATATGGTTTTTCAACTACTTATGGGTTACTCAATTTCTGATAGGGACCAACAAGGGGGTAAAGTTTATGCAAAACTTCAATTTCTACTCGACCCAAATGTACGGGACGTGTGAAAATTTTTTCGCGATTACGTTGTTGGTCCCATGGAGAAAGTTGTTCCGTTTGATAGTCTGGACCACAAATTTCCGATAAATGTGTAACTGTGTATTATGAGAACAAGAAGCGATCATACCTACGGGATACCTTCGTGCCGAGAGGATGTACCTAACGAGGTTATAACAATGTGGTTTTGTAATTAATTATGACCGTTATGAAAATATTTGACATATTTAATTCATCGTAAAACCACATTCATACAGGAACGTGGATTACCTACTAGGTCACCAACTTCCCTTTAATTGTAATTTTATAGTGACGTGTTTCGTAATAATATGTAAGCTACAATTTATTGTGATGCAAATTCTTATGAAAATAGGTAGTTTTGTATTGGTGTTGGATAATCCAGAAATAATTACGCTGCGTTTGTTTTGAAGTATAAAATAACATTAGGAGTTCAAGCATTTTATTCGATAATATTTAAGTTAGGCTTAGGAAAGGATAAATGTGAGCTCAGCAGCTTAATTGTGTAAAACCATCACAATCCCTTTCAATTTGACAATTTATTAAACAACTAGCTGTTGCCCGCGACTCTGTCTGCGATCAAGATAAAAGACACGTGGCGCCATCTATTATCATAATAACGTTATTGTTGAATTCCTCGGGAACAGATTTTTTTTTCGTGATGAAATGTACGTTATTTCCGTTTCTGTACACCTGACAACGTACGAGTATATGCAAAATTTCAGGATGGTCGGTTCAGTGCTTTAGGCGTGAAAAAGTAACAAACAAACTTACCTACTTTCGCATTTATAATAATAGTTAGGATATTAATTCCGTTACTTATTTTGTATAGCAGAGGATTTTTTTTAATATATATAATAAATTATACATATTTGAATAAATTTAAATTAATTCGTGTTGTTTTGTTGTGGTGGTTTTCGTTTTTTTTTTTTTTCATAATACGTAATGGAAGAAACCCCAAACGAAAACCCACTTGTAAATGGGTTATATTATAATAGGGAGCATACCTACTAATCTGCTAATGAAATTATTTACACAAAGTGTCTGCCTGGGTTCGAGCCCACGATACGACCTACAACTCTGTCAAAATCAGACACTCGGACTCTTGAATATGAATAATTCAGTCGCAGACGTATTTGATTACAAACTCTGGGTTTTCCCAAGTCATATTTATAAGGTTTTTGCATAAGTTATTTCTGTAAAACCTGTTTTCTCACCGTTAACGATTCACTTGATTATTATTATGGACGTATTATATTATAATTATGTGTGACGTCTATTGACGTCACAACATAACTGTCTGCTTTGCCTAAGGCACATCCCACCTCCGGCGATTAACGAGTTGGCGAGCAATGAGCAGCAAGTGCTCGACCGTGACGAGCGATTACTCGCTGGTATGCGTATGTGTATGTAGTTATGTACTAAGCGTGAGTCTCGCGTGTTTCAAGTTTCCTTCCGATTTCCTTCTAGGCCTCAAGCTTGCGTGCATTATCACCATAACTGGGGTCAC
The DNA here is from genome assembly GCA_963669345.1 of Gortyna flavago. Classification (NCBI taxonomy): domain Eukaryota; kingdom Metazoa; phylum Arthropoda; class Insecta; order Lepidoptera; family Noctuidae; genus Gortyna; species Gortyna flavago. The sequence goes on from OY770139.1 coordinate 3,215,536, forward strand.
TAGTATCATAAATATACTATTTTTTTTACTAAATCTATTAATTTTGCGTTGAAATCTATCGTGATAATATTGTTAAATAAAATTTTAGAAAGAAAATATAAAAAGTTGTTAGATGTCCACTATCGCTTACAGCGATTGTCGCTGAGCGAGTACTCTGTTTGATAGCATTGTAACGAGTACCGGTTACTTTGAACAGCCGGGTGACTTTGATTGAAACTTTTATTTCATATAAAATCGCGAAGTACGTAAAACGAAACGCAATTTATTTATTTTTTCTTGTCTAACATCATTGATGAACTGTTGAATCCTTTCTAGAGGACACGCTGGGAATTCACCAACTATTTTAAGCACCGTAAGCTTAAGCATTCTTTTTATATTTAATTTGTATTTTACTAGATCAAAGTTACCCCATACGCAACGTGCCCTATTTTCTTGCGTAATTCCAAAGCTATCAAAGTAACCCCATTCTCATTATAACTTTGATTAGACAGTTTTTAGATAGATTTTGTACTTTATCGCTACACCATAAGATTCAAGGTTGATTGGGAAAATTTTACAGTTTCGGTTAGCTTGATGTGCTGGCATTTGTACGTTTTTTGAGCGATAAAATCGTTGATAGCTTGTCGCTTTCTCGTCAGCAGTAGGACAGGTGCATAAGAAGCACCTTTGTTACGTCAAGATATTATGATGCTATAAGAGTAACTTGTTTATAACCAGTTCGTGTGAAGGTTAAGACTGCGTATTTATTTATAGTTTATCACAGTTTTAACATAATAATTATAACTTTTTACTGAGTTTTTCTCATGGACATTGACGCTTGAGTTAGCATTTGACCTGAGATGCCTTACTCAGATTATGATGAAGTTACTGGCCATTCATAAATATGGCCATGGAGCTAAATGGCCCGTTTGGCAATCGTTTGGTAATTTGCTGTATAATTAATATTTTTAATGAGCAAAAAAAAAAAACATAAATGCTAGGGCCCATTCTCTTTCTATAAACTTGGGAAATACACGTCTGTTGATTGCACAACGGCATGCAAAAAGGTTGCACGCCAGTGTGACTATGTGTACCTAATCCTCCGTAAACAAATGTAATAAAAAGGCATGCCTACGCGCCACAACTTCGTATTGTGTCCACGTTTTAATATCGGTCAACTTTTTTGCCGTAGCCACAAAATAAACAGTACTTGTCTTAAGATATTTATAGATATAATTTGATATTCAAAAGCCGTCTCTGAAGGCTGTATAATATAATTTTTTAGCTTCATATTCTCGTCACGACAGTTAACGGCAAGACACGAAACAAAAACGAAACTACATTTATAAAACGCAGATTTACACCAGTAAATAAACGTGCGATTAGTTTGTCTAGTGTGGTGTCTGACTGAGTAATATGTGATTCTTGTTGGGGTAGACACTGTGGCTCGACTTTATATTACTTTGATTTTAAATTCAGGGCGTGCCGAATTCCCTACGAATTTTTTTTTTGGAACATCTGTATTAAAACGTAGCCACGAGTATATTTTAAGAGGTACCCACACCTTTTTCGGGGCTGTTAAGTATATATTAGCTACCATTGCTCTTTAGAACAATAATTTTGGTGAAAGGGTAGTAACCCTTTTACCAAAACTCGGTTTATCCTCGTCAGACAACTAGTAAGTTGTTTGAGGAGGATAAATCGAATGTACCTACTTTAGTACATATAGATCTTCTATTCAGCTAGGGGCTTGTGGCTAAGGAATAATAATAAGTCGATCGATCAGGTTAAGCTACGCTTGCCGCGATTGCTCCGTGGATGGGTGACCATCTTCACATACCAAGACCCTCCGTGCCTCGGAAAGCAGGTTAAGCCGTTGGTCCCGGCTGTCATTCGTGGATCTTTGACAGTCGTTACCGTTCGTCAGTAGCCCGAAAGTCTGACAACCAGTCTTACCAAGGGGTATCGTATTACCCAGTAACAGGACTGTGTTCAGATAGGCAGTTGCTATATGTAAAATACGGGTATTCAGTTGCATTCGGTTAGACTGGAAGCTGATCCCAACATAGTTAGGACAAAGGCTAGGCAGATGATGAGGCTCCCCTTTCAGCACAAAATCATAATCAGCCTATGCATAACGTTCCCACTGCTGGAACACAGGCCTCCTATTTTTGGACCCTCTTTTAATCATCATCGCCATCATTAGCTAGTATAAGTGGGCGGGCTTTTTTGGTTTATTGCCGTCTCGGACAAGGAGCTTCGTATAATTAAGATAGAACTTCATTTAAGGTTCGTGGCATACTCTCCTGGTCTGTGTGAATCTCAGCCAGGTTTTCCCCGTGATCTTCTGTAGGTCGCCAACCCATCTGGCTATTAGTCTGTCACTCCTATAATGCGTCATGCTATAGTTTCTTAATGTATGTACCTATGTTAATTATTATGTCCGATAGAATCGTTTCTCCATATTATTACATTATGACGTATTTTATAAGCTCGAACAGGCGTCATTATAAAATGCCCATTTCCACTTTTTTGCGTCATTAAACTGACGCGTGAGTAAATATAGAATAGAAAAAAGTTATTATGTCAAAAAAATATAAAAATAGCAGTCAAAGGGGCAACTTTTAGATTAATACCAATTTATACAAAAGCGCTTGACGTATATCTAATGCAGATTCTCGTCATAAAAACTTAACACTGCGCACGAGTTTGTTTTTTACCTTACAAGGTGGTTTTATTACTAAGCGTTAATTAGAATAAAAATCGTAATAAAAGGTAAATAAATAGTGTTAATTACCTAAATGGAAAACATCATATTAAACTAAATATCGCCCTCTGTGGGGGGCTAATTAAGGGAAAAGTGACGCTTACGTGTGATGTGTTATGGCGTCATAAAACAAAATCTCGCTAGACAAATTAACTAGCTTAGTAACTAGCTTCTACATTACCTGTATGTGAAAAACTAGTAGCAAGTAAAGATTATTATCTCAATTAATACGTTGTCATTGCTCATTACATAATCAAGGCAATATCATTACACTTTGCAGTGGTTGGCTCACTAACGTTCACTTTCAACATAAGCCTCGCAAATCAGGGTTCAAAATGATCCCTTTACACTTTAAGCAAAGTAGGTACGATCTATGTAAGTAGGTGCATTATGCGGAATGCAATTAAGAGCGTTTACGACGTACGCCATTCCATACAAACTTTCAGCCCTTGTTTTTCGAAATGAATGAACCTAGTTTAATGAAACTTCGTACGCATGAGCAGGATACAAATGTCTAAAAAGTTACTTAAGAATATTTTCGAAATGTCTTAATTAAAAAAAGATAACTGGAAATCTCTGTTTCTATGGAAACTTGAAAATCTGTCTAATTTGGCTCTAACACTATTTTCCGCCAAATGGCTAAAGATACCAAAGCGTTATCACGCATACCAAACGAACTGGTGACATTCAAAGTCAAAGTCAAAGCATTTATTACAAATAGGCACATATATTTCATTCAACACTTTCGCAGACAAGTTCATATTCTGCTCATCTTCTGCCTTTGAATCTCTCGGCATCCACATTGTTAATAATTGCTATGGCAACAGCAACGTTGCTTTAACTCGCACGTGTATAACCGCAGAACGTGAGTAGACGTCACACAGCACTTACTTTATAGTTGTTAACCTACTGTGTAAGTACGTACCTATTACTCACACCACGTGCTTACCTACTGCAAGCGTGCATGGTGACCGAGGCTTGCTACATTCAGTGTTGAGGAAGTTGATGGTATTTGCATAACTGTATGACGTGTAAGTACGTCATGCAATGATGAAGAGAGTACTTGGCAAAGGAAAACATTGGGGTATTGCTGTGGCCTCAATCCCATCGAGCACAAATGGTACACGTACACAAAAAAAAAATCGTTTTTTAATTTTGAAAAACATGAAACGTTTATTTTCTCTTGACTGTACTTACCTGTCATAAAGAGTAACCTAACATAAAATTGGATAAGAAATATTTTAAAACAGAAGAAGAACTAGCAGGGGATCGAGGAGGGGGGGCTCAGGGGACCAGACCGGAATAAATCGATTTTAGACCTCATGCCCAAGTGAATCCATCTCGTCTTAAGCTGCTTCGCCGATGATTAATTTTATTGCTTAGCTGCGCGACACGGTTTCACCCGCATTAGTCTCAATCCTGTGGGGATCATCATTCTTCTGCCTTTATCGCAATTTATTTGGGGTCGGCGCAACATGATTGTCTTTTTCTCCCATACTACTTTCTTTATTAGTCGTCATCTCGGTAGTCTCGATCCCGTGGGAATATTGGGATAAAATCCTATATCTTAATCCAGATCATGGTCTACCCATGCGCCACATTTCATCTGATAGCGTACAACAAGTCAAAACTTTTGTGTCTTTATAATATTAGTTTTATAAATTGAGTTACGCGTATTGGAGATCTTGCTTAAATTTTAGTTAGGTAGGTAACATTCAAACGATCACTAAACGTCAATATATAGACTGAACCATTATATTCTTAAAAGTAAAATAAAGTAAATGATGTTTCCTATATGATTTGTTAAAGGATCATCTATTTATTATTCATTCCACCTGAAGACTTTCAAGAGAACTTTCCATATCAAAGAGCACTATCGTCCAGAGCGACAAAGGGCACTGATGGGTACTTAGTGTAACAAATAGGATCTGATATTTCACTGCATGTATTTAACAGTAGCAAGGGCATATTTTGACAGTTCAACAACATTCATTGCGTTATTTACGTCGCTGAGCAGACAAATTTTTCGAACATTATGAAGCAATGGATTAGCAAAATTATTCCGATTGTAATTGATAGTGTGTTATTTAATTAGGGTGCTGGAAATCTAGCATAATTTTATTAACTTGTATACTTATGGAATATTGGAATATGGGGGGCCCGTGGCTAAATAATAACAGCCGCACAGGTCGATCGATTTATAATATATGGAATAATAAACATGAAACAAGAGCTAGGACTAATTTATAATGGTGAGGACAGAGGTTTTTTTAGTACGAGTAGGTAATGATGTGTGTAACCAGAATGCTTCAAGCGTTTGTAATTGTCTCTGTCATCGGTTTTACGAAAAGGGTTGTTTCTCAGTGTTATTTGAATAATGACTTTTGATTTCATTGAGTTTCTTAAAGCATCATCATTGTTCTGAATAAACAATATTTGTAATAATAGTGATTTTTAATTTGATGATCTCCTCAACTATAAATTGTTAAAATTATAATAATTAGCATGTCATTTGTTTTTATCGTTTTTATTTGCTACACCTTTTATATATTCATCAATTTCCCTATGACGACTGTGTCACACCTCACACAGGTGGGGTTGACGCTTAGGGGATATCCCCCTACTTAGGTATTGTGCACTTCCCTTTACTTACTTCAGATTCAACGTAAAAATCTAAATAAGAGAGGAAAATGAGAAGCAAGTGAGACAGAGAAACAGTAAGTATATTATGAAATACATAAAAAATAAAATACATACCTTTACAAATAAAATTTATCTACCGAAAAACCAAACATTCAATAAACTGTAAGGTTACTGTAGGTACCTCTAGTGAACTGATAAACATAACACCATGCCTCTATTCCCCAAAGAGTAAGCAGATGTGCCCACATTTAAACTTAAAGCCTTACTAATAAACGTTGTATTATCTATGTTCTTATAAGTTATAAGACCCATAAAGTATAAGTTTAGATAAAACCTTTTTTTTTGTAAAAAACAGCGATCTACAAAAAAAAAAAAACTAGATTGTGGAAGGTGTTTTTTTGTTAAAAAGTTTATTTATTTTTTACTTTTTAGCTATGGAACCTAACCCACGCAAATTCGTATAGGTACCACTGCTTGCTATGTAAATAATAGTGAAAGGAACTTTAATAACATCGTCAATAGAACTTGCATACGTATTATTGAAGCTAACACAAAACCACTCACCAGAACTTGACAAAATTTTTATAAGTCTACCTCAGGAGTTTCAAACTATCCTTCCAAACAAAAAAATAATTTTCAAAATCGATCCACAATTGATGAAAATATCGAACATACTTAAAAAAATAAATCCTACAGGCGAATATAGAATCTCCACATTTTACAATAAAAACAGAAACAAAATTGTTGGAAAATAAATTATTCAAATGCGACGTTAAATTATATCATGATATAATTACGTCACAAATGCTTTGAATGCTTAAAAAGTACGTCATGAATATCTCAAAACATTTTTTACAAAAACCAAAAAGTTAATAACGTATTTTATTAAATGCGACACTGGAACGATTGACGTTGATTTCGTAGAGATTTTGACGTTAAATATCATGATACCCGTCATATCACTTTAGAAAATACGTCTAACTTTTTTTTAGGCCTACGCTATAAATAAATGCCATAAAAATCACGTTTCGGAACGACCGATTTTTTTTGTAACTAATAAATACGACGTCGTTAAGTTATGACCATAATGCCTCGGAAATTGGGTAGGCCTTTGGTGTGGGATGCAACCTGTGTCGACACCCTCGCGGCCTCGCGCCATCCCATCTTCCTAGCACGATGGGCTGTGCTGGGGCCGCTGCTGCAGGAATAGAAAACCTCAAACGGCGCAAATATAACATTCTTATTGAGAGCTATATATTATTTGAGCCGTTTGGGGTTGAAACACTAGGGCCTTGGGGTCCGGGTGCTCATCAAATAATGCGGGAAATTGCCAAGCGGTTGGTTGACTCTACGTGTGACCAGAGGGCTGGCCTATTTATAATTTAAGTATGACCACCAATGACATATGACCTACATGACCTATGACCTATGATCAATAATGTATCTTTACTATTGTAATCTATATACAGAATACTGTCGTGTCATTGCAGCCGTGGCAGATAGTTTTATAGCACCTTACATAATTTATTCTCTTTAGTCGATGACTGTCGTGTCGGATTGCCGTCCCACCGGACTATGAGAGTGAGGGAAGGGAGTGCACCAGCTGTGTCTGCGCACACACTTGTGTACTATAATATCTCCCGCGCCGAAAGCTAGTCCGTTGAGATTGGCTACCGTGGCCGATACACGGCTGGAGGACTTTATTTAAGAGGGGTACTGACCGTAGCAGCCTAAATTGTTACAAATATCAGCGTATTGGCGATTTCAGACTTGTATCATCTGTCAGTTAAAAAGTTGGACAAAAAAGGAAATTACCATATTTGGATGGTTTGCTGTAATTATAATAAAATAATAATAATAATAATAATAATCATAATAATCCATTTATTAATTATGCCATCCATCCATCCATTTTTTTTTTTTTTTTAATTATGCCCCTTTTTACCTTTTTTACTTTCCCTTACCAATCAAACGCGCACTTAAGTGTATTAGTTTACATAAAGGGTTTGCCATAATATGAGGTTAACCGCCTGTCACCGCAATATAAAACGTCATCTCATATTTCAATTGTTTGGAATTCCCGCGTAGATTTCATCGTCTGCCTAAACCAGTCCACTCCTGGACATAGGCTTTTCCAATCGCACGCCATTCACCTCTTTTTTCGGCAACTCTCCTATAGCTGCTAATATTTAATTTTAACTAATATTTTCCAGCAGTAAAAAAATCACAGGTTGAGCTTTCTGTAAGTTTTTTAATCAGTTGATGCGTTTATTTTAAGTTTTCTGTGATTAATTACTTTTGTTCTGTTGCTGTAGTTATTATCTCAAGTGATCAATCATCAATAGACCTGGCAATTATATTATTACAATTTATGTCTTGTGTTTAATAGGTTCATAAACAATATTTACTGTTTAGCATACCTACGTGTTTTTATAAGACAAAATGTGTGGTGAAATTACTGATGAAATACAAATATTGTAATAGAAGAAATTACCAACTGTAAAAACAAATGTACACAATTAGCCTATAATGTTCCCACTGCTGGGACACAGGCCTCCTCTCAGAGAGAGGGCGTGGGCTGTAATCGACCACGCGGACCCAGTACGGGTTGGTAGATGTCACATGTCTTCGAATTTTTTGGTTCTAGGACATGCCGATGTTTTCCTTCACCGTTTTGAGAGCAGTAGTGATGAAATAATTTACACAAAGTAAAGCACCAGTCTGACCTACAACTCGTAAGTCGCGGCCGTTACCACTGGACCACCACTGCTTTTCAAAACAAATGTACCTAATTGATAAAATTAAATAAACATACTTATGAATACCTATAAACAAAACAAAATGGTGGGGAATAGATTATTCGAATGCGACCGCGATGTTAAATATCACGATATGAAATGTATATCTTTATTTTTAAATAAAAATAAAATGTAGGCAATAGAAAGTTAATTAATTAAATGCGACATGGAAACGATTGACGTTAATATTAAAACGATTATGACGTAAAATATCATGCTATCACGCCATATCATGCTATAAAAAAGGTTTTAAAGTACGTCATGATAATCTTAAATATTTTTAACATAGGTACCTACTTAAACAGAGAACGTGGAATTGAATAATTTTATTCAGGTTATAGAGGTATAATTAACAGGGTGTTAAGTTCACTCATCAACAACAGGATCCGACCAGACGGGTGTTGTGTCTGGCGGGCAACTGCCCGATGATTCATGTCGGGCCGTTGTATCTATGCTAGTTGCACGGTAAAGTCTGCTTGCGAGATGCAGGATTTTGCGTGACGTCAGTATGACGCGTTGTTCGCATGTGGCGTTGCGTGTTGTAGATACCGCTACAAGGTAATGACGACATCGGAACGATTAACGTTGATTGTAATGATTATGACGTTAAGCATCATGATAACACGTCATAATATTTATAAAAGTACGTCATGTAGGTATAACATAAAACATAATAATCAGCCTCTAACATTCCCACTGCTGGGACTTCCTCTCTTTGAGACAATTTTATTTAACTATTCTAATGCTATATTTTATTTATTTACATGCACCATTTTATTTATATTATTTGACAGTGTAGGAATTATTTTTATTTTGTAAGGTTTATTGGAATCTGAAATAAATTAAATAATAATAACAGTTAAAACTAAAATATACAAAACTATAAACTTAATTTATAAAGTTTAGGTTTTTCCTAACATTACCTATAGGATTGGGATTTTCCATGCCGCTGTATTTCTTTTGATATGGCTCGTGGCCAACTACTTTACTAATTTGCCAGAAAATTATGTGTAATTTATTCTCTTTAGTCAATGACATTAACTGGACTTTATTTTTAGTCGCGCGTGCCGTTTATTTATTATGGATGCGTCAACATTTTAGCTTAAAACCAGCGTAGGCCTTGGAAAAACCGCTTTTCTGGTTGTCTTTGGTTCGTATAATAGAAGGAAACTCAACCATTGATATCTGTTTTAAACTAGTTTTGAGTCATGTTTTAATTTTAGAACCTTCCTCAAGCATACATTCATAGATCATATTCAGCTTAGTTTGGCTTTATTCTAGATCGTGACGCATTTCACCACTCATTTGGTGAATAAAACCCAAGCAGTGATTGGATCTGTAATCACCTAAGTGTGATACATTTTTCAAGTTTATCTGCGTTTTAGTTTGTTAATTTTGCGAAATAGAAGTATTACTATTAAAATGGATGTATTTGGAGAAGTAGATTGTAACGCTGTAAAAGTATGTTTCAGGCTTTTGTACAGTACACGGAACTGTACAGTCTAGATGTGAATTCTTCACTTGTTTGCCGGTACGTCTGAAAACTGCCGCGTCGTGCCGCTGTACTAAGTAAACTTACTGTAAGGGATTCCGTCGAGACGTTTTAGACCCTACAAACAAGACTGTCAAAGGCGCCTTGAAGTTTTTGAAGAAAATAAAATGTCTTTGATGATGCTGGGTGCTTACTCGCGAATATAATTCCGATAGATCGACATTGGTCAAACGTCAGTCGGTTGAGTTAAATGTCAGGGATTGGCTAGACTCAGTGAGTCCAACCAATCCCTGACGTTTGACTGACAATTCCAATGTCGATCTATCGGAATTATATTCGAGAGTAAGCACCTCATCAGAATACTCTATAAATACTTTTTTCGTGGACATAAAAGAGGAAAATAGTTAATTTAAATAACTATGCAACGTAAACCGGTCGCACGTTTAAATATAAGTAAGCATTGTCAATTAAAATGATCAATTCTAATGAATGCCATTTAATGGATAATTACTATGTAATTACACAAATGATATAGGTACTTACATAAAGGGATGTTTTGAACAAAGATTTACACCCGGTTTCTGATTTGAAGAAAGTAGCAAATCTCAACTAATTATTCTCAAATACAGTCATACTTCATACTTAAGTCATACTTAAGTACAGATTAAGATGTTCTCAACTTCAAATTCTCAATTCAGAAACTGGGTGATAGTTGTCGTTGTTTAATATTATTTATTTATTTCATTAAATGGAAGGGGTGGAAGGAATGGAAGGATAGAAAAATATTTTATTTGGGATAGACACAGGATATACAAAAACTAAAAAGGCTCACTCAGCATAATGCTGCGATATTTATATTTTTGAAAAAGACATGTATCGCTCAAAATGCTCTAAATGGTGTCAACTATCACTCCCTTAAAGCTTTGCACTCAGCTTCCAAACTGTATATCGATTGATAGGTTGGATATAGTTTTGTTGGGTATTCCATCTGGTATTTCTCAGCAGCAAACTAGATTCTAGATTTGTGCCCGGTTGATGGCATTAGGCTAATCCTGTATTACGAGTATATGGCCCTGTTAACATAACTGGTGAAATGTGGGTGTACCTACTATTATAGGTACAATTCTGCCTATCCTTTCGGAGTATAGAGGCGTGATGTTATGTTACGTGTTGATTATCAATGGAAGCAATTACAATAACTGTATTACATTAGTCATACGAATAATAAATTGTTACAGACATCATTGTTATCAAGAACAAACGAATACGTACTTATCGAAATTTTATTTATATATATATTATGATATCTAAACAAAGTGTACTTTCTCACTAATATAATATATTGTCTTAATTAAATATTATTTATTCAAATATTGTATGATTAGAAAGAAACGAGATGATATACATACCATACCAAAAGCTTTAATAATATCTAATAATAAAGCTGAGTTTGTTTGTTTGTTTGAACGCGCTAATCTCTGAAACAGTACCAGTCGGATTAGAAAAAATATTTTTGCATTTGATAGCCTAATTCTTGAGGAAGGCTATAGGCTATTATTGATTGAAAGCTATAGGCTACCATCACGTAAGGCGACGCCGACCGCGCAGTGGCACCCTCATCGTTTGGAAAATATAATAGAGGCCACTATTATCCGTTTTAAGGATTATAATAAAACTAAACAATGTTAAACTACCGTTTGTAATAATATTACCGTATAATCTTGTGGAGCACAACTTAACGTGCTTCTTTTCTGCATTTTCATTCTAAAATAAAAGAAATAACCAAACAAACGATGAGTCTGACTCCAGCAACAATATAAAAGCGCGGGCAGTTTTTTTTGTTAAAATGATCTGCATGTTTTACCAAGTGAATTTATGTTTTTTCTTTCATAACGTTAATTTATTTTATTGCATAGCAACACTGCTATAATCAGGACTGCTGGATTTATTTTCTCAATTCCTCAGCTGCATGAATACCGATAAATACTTATAGGTAAAAAACTTTTCACACGGTCACGCATTGGAATTTCCTATATTGTACATGAAGGGCGTTTGCTTACTAACCAAATTAGTAAGGAAAAGGTATGCAAAATCAGGTGACATGAAAAGCAGGTGTAAACAACCGCCCTCGTAATGACAAATTTTTACCACAAAGATGATTTTCTGTAGGTATGTTACACGCAAAAGACACTCAAGAACGATGTGCCTGTTACGTTAACGGGTAAATTCTACATATTGTTTAATTTGCTAGACTACAATGCCAGCTGCGATCGACGTTTCTTTGTCAACATGACAATAATTCGTATATTTTGCTATATTAAAGCTTCCATTTTGGTCTAGCAAATTAAAAATCAAAGTTTAGTCAACTACCGGTTTTTCGGGGAAATACCGCTCCGGACAAATGTCAAAAATTGCGACAAAAAAGAGATTTCTATCTTGAACTCTTTAAGACACACCTCAATTATGTCTGATGATAACATTACCGGTTTTACGTTTTGGAATTCCCAGGTATAATAACTGTAATAGAATTCCGTTAAGTAACGTGTCTGACCTTCTACCACCGTGTGAAGCGTAGTTACGGTAGACTGCAAAACGTCGGTAACGAGACCAGTATAAGCTGGCCTCGCATTCTATTGAAACTACTATGCTAGGCCAGCTCAACTTCAACATAACGTACGGTCTGACCTGCACGGCATGGATTGTAGACCCGTCTAGCGCTGCCGTCATTTCCTTTGAATCATCGTTGCTTCAGCTACGTTGTTCAACACGTGGCTAACACGTGATGAACAGGTAGCGAATAGAAAAGTTGGAGAACGAAGCCTCTTCATCTTCATCTTTTACTCTATAATGTGGTGAAGGGTATTGTCGCTGTTATTTATGACGCTTAGAAGGGACACTTACAACCGGGAGAGTTCTACCTAAAGTATTATAAATTCTCAAGCTAGGTAGCCCGCGAAATGGATAAACTTTTCAAATTACCCTTTTGAATGACTACTTTATGAAATCATAAAATTTTAGGTCACTTCTAAGTTAGCCAGTTGTATTGATGATTTTGTTGATTATATTACTGTAAATCTGTAAATACACATTAGTTACGTTCGCGAATCATATTTTGATCATCATACAATCTGACTCTGACCGGCAAATTGCAAAAAAACGGAACAAAATTTTTATTTTGCGGGCTACCTTATCGCTTTCCTTTAATCTTTACTTATGAATATCTAATAATAAATTTTAAATATTAAGACTTTACAATCCAAGCCACTTGGTCCACATCTCCCAAGATTAATTATAAGGAAGTACAGTACACACGGCTACACATCAAGCTATAAGCTGACTTCTGATTATAAGAAAAGCCTATACAATGCGAGGTCAGCTAAAACTGGAAATGTATAGCTTGATGTGTAGCCGTGTGTCCCTCTAAACGACTGAGTCGATAAGTTACCTTCTAGAGCAAAACCATTGATAAGATACCAAGTAATATCTGTATTAATCAGTCGTGCCGTTTTAAACGCATTAATTTGCATATTTATGAACTATCCCTTTGTCGGCACACTCGATATGTCTCAACCAATCTTTCTACCGTGCTTAGTTAACTAAAAAAGGGTCAATAATATGCAAGAAACCCGTTTAAATAAGTAACGATGACCCAAAATAGCCAAGTGACTGGTTTTTTAGCTCAGGGGCAGAGTTCGATTCTCACATACTAATATTTCTTTTGTTAGTTAACGATTAGCAATTGTTAGATTCGGGTGATTGTTTTGGTAAGTTATTCGATATATCTGTAGTAAGAAATTATCCTATTAACTTTTTTCGGTAAATTATCATTGACACCGATGTGCTTTAGTGCCAAGCGGGGTAATTGCGTACCTAAAACACTAACAGCAGCAATGGGTTTCATTTTGACAGTTCAAAAACATTCATTGCGTTATTTACTTTGTTAAGCAGACACATTTTTCAAACATATGAAGCAATGGATTAGCATCCTTTTTTTTTTTTAAGGATGAGAAATCATCTAATGACCCCTCCCGCTCTGGGTGGAGCGGAAGGGAGTGTCAGACTCTTACTGACTAAACCCATCCGTGTTCCTTCTTTAGCCCTTTATGTTCCGGGGTAGCGGTAGCCCTTTCGGACAATCCCGCTGCCCCGGCAGGATGGATTAGCATCCTTCAACATCCTTCAAAACATTCAGATTGTGATTAAAAATGCGTTACGCATTTATTGTATGCTGCTAACTTGGACTCAGAATTAATGTCTTTACACCTTCTTTTACTAAATCAGAAAATGTTCCCTTTATTAATACAAACGGGAAAGGTAAAACATTTGTGTTTACAACTGAAAGAAATGAAATACAATCTTCAGATTTTTTTTTCTGTTTCACAGCTAGTGACACACAGACCTTCGACGAAAGGAATAAGGATCACTGGAACTTGCAGGCGCAATGGATATTGAGAACAAAGGTATACCTTAAAAACTTCAAAATATATAATAACTAGCTTTTGCCCGAGCCTTTGTCCGCGTGGAGGTCGAAAATTATCACACGGAAACGTATTACTGGGATAAAATTTTCCTATTCAGGTTATAATGCTGTGTACCTTTCATCCGAATCCTGTTACAAGGATAATACAAATGATTGAAATACTATCGTGAATTCGTGCAAGCCTAGTAAGTAGCATAGACTTATAAAAAAGATGGACCCCGCGCCACGCATATCGAAAATAAAGCACAGTAAGTATTATTATTATAAGACCGTTTGTACAAACACGCCTCACGCTAACATTTAGGTACATCATAGTATGCCGACCGACCGCCATTAGGTATATAACACGACAGCGTCAATCGTCAATCACGCACACATAGATCGGTACGGTGCTTCACTTTCGATATGCGTGGCGCGGAGTCCATATTTTTTTATAAGTCTATGCCTAATAGATACTTTTTGTTATAATACTGCTCAGAAAGTCCGGACATATTTCCATCATGATTCGAAAGACACGTAGCGCCATCATCATTAATCCAACGAAAGCGGGATTAATCAATTCTTTCCGAGATAATGCAAAAACAAAATTAAAGTTTTCAAATTAAAGTCAGGGCCTTACCCCAGTTTTACCTTTTCTTTAATACTTTAAGAGTAAGGGACCCTTACTCCTGTTTTATAATTATGTTCTTAACCGTTTAACCGCCCGACTTCATAATCAGATGAAGTGCAAGCTGCGCCAAAAAAAAAAAAAACTAAAAAAATACCTGATAGAATACAGCGTAAATAACTAAATTAAAAAAAACCGACTTCCAAAAAAAAACAATATGCAGTGAAAAATAACTTTAATTTCGGAAGTCGGTATCTTTGGATCTGTATTTTAGTTTTTTTGCCCTCGACTTCCGAAATTAAAGTAATTTTTTACTTTAAAGTGTTTTTTTTTTGTTAAATAGTTTTTATTTCTCGCTTTTTAGAGGGTCTGTTTATAATTTATCTAAGTTAAAATAATAGCCTAATGTCAACTTGCTCATCGCCTTTTACAAAATATTGCTTTTACCCGATGCAGGGACGTTAATTTTTGAGGAGTTCTCCTGGTATTTCACCATCAGCTCCATTTCACCATTCGCATTGTGACGAGCATAAATTGCTTAGCAACCATATTAAAGTAATCGAATCGAAACCCGTGAAATACTTATTATTAAGTAGTTTCGGTTGCCATATTCTGTAGTCTTCATCATCAGTTCCGCTTCACCAAATGGTGGTTTCTGAGAGTAAATGCAAGAGTTACTATAAAAAAATACCCAAATCGCTATAGATTTGCCTATAAAATTTGAGGGTTTCCCTCGATTTCCATGGGATCCTCTCATCAGATTCCAACTTGATGACAATGGGACCACCTCGAGACCCTTTCAAACAAAAAAACAAAAATTAAAATAGGTCCACAATTGACGGAGAAATCGGTGAACATACTTACATAAAAAAAAACATACATAAAGTCGAACATTTAACCTCCTCCTTTTTGGAAGTCGGTTAAAAAAACAGATTAAACGAGCTGTGGTATTTGGTCGTAAATATAGGACCCTGTCGAAATGGACACAAAAATATTTTTCGGATTAATCCGGCGTAAGCGGTTAAAAGGCAAGGCGGTTAAGGTGGTAATATTATTACAAACTTTAGTTTTACATTGTTTAGTTTTATTATAATCCTTAAAATTGATAATAGTGGCCACTATTATCCATTTCCGTATAAAATAATAAATTAACGTATAATCTTGTGGATTACAACTTAACATGCTTATTTTCTGCATTTTCATTCTAAAATAAAAGAAATAATCAAACAAACGATGAGGGCGCCACTGCGCGGTCGG
Organism: Gortyna flavago; assembly: GCA_963669345.1. Classification (NCBI taxonomy): domain Eukaryota; kingdom Metazoa; phylum Arthropoda; class Insecta; order Lepidoptera; family Noctuidae; genus Gortyna; species Gortyna flavago. The sequence continues at coordinate 3,231,559 of OY770139.1, forward strand.
CGTTTGGTCGAAACCGCGCCGCGCCGCCGCCGTCTTATGAAAAAGGACGGCTAAGGTTTTGCATAATCGTCGACCTTCGTCCCACTGCGGGATTTCCATCAATTTCGAACGGTTTTAACTTACTTTAGCCGTAGGATTAGAACGAATCATATTGGACACGTGTACCTAGATACAGTAAAAAACGATATATCTGATGAAAGTAGAAGGCCACGAAAATTGTTTGCATTACCATGTGAGTTTTAGATAAAGTTAGATTTTGAGAGTATCTTCAGGGGTGTGGCTAAGAGGGGCCAGTGGCTAAATAATAACAGCCGCACAGGTGGATCGATCAGGTTAAGCTACGCTTGCCGTGGTTGGTTTGTGGAAGGGTGACCATCTTTACATACCGAGACCCCTCCATGCCTCGGAACACACGTTAAGCCGTTGGTCCCGGCTGTCATTCGTGGATCGTTGACAGTCGTTACGGGTAGTCAGAAGCCGAAAAGTCTGACAACCGGTCTTACGGTATCGTGTTACTCATTAACTGGGTTGTGGAGATCAAATAAGTCGCTCCATTTAAAATACTGGTATTCAGCTGCATCCGGTTAGACTGGAAGCCAACCCCAACATAGTTGGGAAAAGGCTAGGCAGATGATGATCTACTTGTGCCATTATTAACAATTTCTTGTTACTTTTGGGGCTAATGGGGCTTTATCTATTCCGTGATAAAATGATTCTTATCTACGTAATTTCCAGTTAGCCAGTCCTCTGAACACGAGGGTAGCAAAGAATGTGATCCTATTTGTTGGAGATGGAATGAGCATCACCACGCTAGCTGCCACCAGGGTGTACCTGGGACAGCAATATGGACACCTCGGTGAAGAACTGAAGCTGAGCTTCGAAGCCTTTCCTTACACGGGTCTGGCTAAGGTACGTAGATTGTTTTATATGTATTCATAATGGATACGTTATCATTGTTTTTGTCCACGTACGGACTAACACATTTGTATTATACCAGGGCCTCTAGACATAGATAGCGACGCTGTCGCAAACAACCGTTTGCTAAATAATACCGAAAATAATCGCTTGCCGTAACGATGCTTACGACAAACGCGTCTCTACATCATCGGTATTCGCATTATTTTTGTTTATAATTACTTGCAAACACCCCAAAATTATAAGCTTATGGTGACAACGATTCACTTTGCGGGCTGTCAAAAATGCTCGCAGAATTCGTAAACATTAAAAAAAAATTAAAAGGTCGGTAAAATACCGATGACAATCGATGACTTTGAGACTCGAGACTACCAAATATCGCTACGTCCAGATCGACAGGCCTAATGTCGAGACTGCAGCCCCTGCGCAGCGTTTAGCCTGCTAAAGGTAAGTACCTAGTTGTTCTTTCTCAAAGTTCCTATTGCCAGGACAGTTTTCTACTGAGAATTTCTTGGCAAAAAAACCAAAATAATCCAATCCCGAATCCAGTTATAGAAAAACATAATAAAATCCTTTAGAAAGACGATGATTTTTTAGCTGTTTTGAACATTAATATGTTAGTCTTAAACAACAATTAGATAATTACCAATTCGTGTAATTTTTTGACACGGTAGGGTGAATCCTAACGATTTTAATCTTGAATCAAATCAAACAATTTACTTATTTAACCACCAACCACTAACAAATATGAAGTAAATAAATGATTTGATTTGGTCTCCATTCGATTTGAGTCCACAAGACGTTTTAAAATAATGTTTTTTTTAGACATACTGCGTGGACCACAACGTCGCTGACTCCGCCTGCAGTGGCACAGCCTACCTGTCAGGTGTAAAGGCCAACAGTGGGACTGTGGGACTGAGCGCGGCTGTCAAACGAGGGGACTGCAAGGGACAGAGGGATGGCGTGCACTCCGTCTCTGGACTGATGGACTGGGCCCAGACGGCTGGGAAAGGGACTGGTGAGACTTAGAAGCTTTCGATTTTATTAGACGTACAACCACTTTCTGCTTGAGAATTTGAAGTTGAGAACTTGTGAAACTCATTCTTCAATGTGCCCCACGAAATTCAATTTTTTTTTCACGTTTTTTGCACAGTTATTATCTCAGTCTTGAAACGGGGTTTTATTGTGATTCTATAAAGTTTTTATAAACAGGTTAGTCAGGTTTTTCTTCTTTACGTTTCTTATCAGAGCAGTGGTGGCCGCGATTTACGAGTTTAAGGTCGTAGGTTCGAACATAGTCAGGCGCTTTACTTTGTGTAAATCGCAAAACTCTCAAAACGGTGAAGGAAAACATCGTGAGGAAACCGACATGTCCTAGAACCAAAAATTCGAAGACATGTGACATCTATCAACCCGCACTGGGCCGTGGTGGATTACTGCCCACTCCCACTCACAGAGAGGAGGCCTGTGTCTCAGCAGTGGGAACATTGAATGTTACTTAGCATCTACCCTCGCATGCACTTAGCATCTATCTGCGCAACTTTACTGAGTGATGGCTGCATTTTGCGTGGATGTGACGCATATTTTTCCCCCAAACTGTTCTTTTTGTGTTCTTTCATGTATGACAAACAAATTTTATCTCTATTATAATAATAATATTAAATAGATATAGATAAAAGAAAATCTTATTTACTAATAATACACTACTATTAAACACTATTTTACCATGCTATGTTTCGCTGGATTTTTTAATAAAAAAAGTCCTAGAAATTTATTATGTTTCGTTAAGTTACGGAACAACTACAAACTCAAGACTAAACTAATTCTTCCAGGTTTCGTCACCACTACGCGTGTGACCCACGCTACGCCGGCGGCATCGTACGCTAACTCCGCGGACAGGCGGTGGGAGGCCGATAGTGACATGCCGAAAAAGGGCCTCCGCTGCGAAGACATAGCCACGCAACTCATCAGGGGACGGGTTGGGAGGAAGATTGACGTGAGTCTATAATACTTGCAAAAAAATGAAGGCGTACAAAAACAAATAAAAAAGTGTAGTCATAAAATTAAACGACATGGCGAGATCAATTGATACAAACTGAATCATTTTGAAGGCTATTGATAATCCATTACTTCATATGTTCGAAAAATGTGTCTGCTCAACCTCGTAAATAACCCAAAGAATGCTGTTGTGCTGTCAATATGAAAACCATTGCTACTGACAGTGAGTTATTCAATGACCCCGCAGTTTATAAAGGCTGCTTGACTTACTATTATTAAGGGCGTATTCCACCAAAATTTCATACCTACAATAATTGTTAGACTGAGAATATATTTAGAATTTTTTTCCAAATTAGAACCTGTCAGTCGTCAATTTCATTTCACGGATAAAATATACTTATCTGACTTTGGTAAAATCAATCCCTTAATATTATGATTTTTCCCCACAGGTCATATTAGGCGGTGGACGGAAAAATTTCTATCCCATTAGTCAAAAAGATGCTGAAGGCTACCGGGGCCATAGGAGTGACGGAACAGACCTCATCAGGGAATGGAAGATAAAGAAAGAAGCACTTAAGAAGTCCTACAAATACGTGCATCATAAGCAGGATCTGATGAGTTTAGATGAGAACCACTATGATACCGTCTTAGGCCTGTTCTCACATGACCATATGCCCTATCATCTTGAAGCTGGAAATGATGACCCGACTCTCAGTGAAATGACCCAGAGCGCGATAAAAATTTTGAAAAAGAAGAAAAATGGCTTTTTCCTGTTCGTTGAAGGTGAAATTTATTTATATTTATTATTTAAAGACCTGTGAATCAAATTGTCGTTAAATGTTCAGCGGTTCCTTTCGAATATTTTAATTGTTTTGAATTTGACAAAAACTTTTTAAATGCTTTTACTTTTACTTTGATGTATCTAATTGTGAACGGGGAGTTTGGCAGAAAGGAAGAGGAAGAGGTGGTTTCGGGCTGAAATGGTGGTAATTGCGTAAATAAAATATTTTTCACTCCTCTTGCTCAAAAAGACCGTCATTGTAGCGTAAAGAAAAAAGTTTTTTTTTGTCCGTTACCAACGAGCCTTTTTTTTTTTTTTTTAACTATGGCATCTCGCAGTTCATCCTTTATGAGGATGGCTACTGCTTAACCGGACTTTCCTGTGGATGCCTCGAATTAAGGCCTCCAGCCAGGGCATACAATAACTTAAAAACTAAGCGACAGCGCTAAGGGTAACCCCCTGCGGGGTTCGGACCTCGGCTCAGGGCGTCGCTGGAAGAGGACAGCAAGGGACAGGCTGGATCGGTATTATTATTGGTGTTTAGGGGCGAATTTAAAACTACAGGCTCAGCTGCGCGGGCTGGCTCGAGCAAGGGTCGGGGGGGGCACGGTGATGGTGCGGGGCGTCGCGACGGGCCTCGGCGGCGAGGACGGAAGGACGGATGTCTGAGCTTGTTTTTGTGTTGTCGACTGAGAGTACTCGTGGCCTTTCTGCTCTCCTGGAGGAGGGTAGTAGCGTCGTCGGGGATGGTGAGGGTATGCCTTGGTCGGCGAATCCTACTTATGCGGGAGGGAGTGTATCGGGAGGCCGCCGCAATCAGGGGATTGGGGTGCTTTATGGCAGAGTCGAAGAAGCGCTTGGAAAGGCGTTTCATGAACTGCTGGATGGTGGGGAGTCTGAGATCTAGATGCAGATTCACATTTCGGATATAGAAGGGGGCTCCCGTGACCTTTCGGAGGAAACGGTTCTGGAGGGTTTGCATTTTATGCAGAAATCGCGGCTTGGCGTGTGCGAAGACTACGCAAGCATAGGTCATGATGGGACGGATGACCGCGGTGTAGAGGCGCAATTTGCACTTGAGTGACAATTTGCTGCGGGCAGTTATTATGGAGTGGAGCCTACCGAGAGCGAAAGAGGCGCGCGAACGCGCCGTCTTTATGTGCTCGTTGAAGGTGAGGTTGTGGTCTAGGATGACACCTAAGTATTTGGCTCGCTTTCCCCAGGGGATCGGCTTGCCATACATAGAGATCGGGCGTGGGAGAGGGGGGGGGGGTAGTTTGCGCGGTTTCGAGAAGATGACCGCCTGACTCTTATCGGGGTTGACCTCGATTCTCCATTTCCGGAACCAATCGCTCAAGGCGCTTGCGGAGGTTTGGAGGTTTCGAGCTATGGATGACTGGTTGACACCCGAACAGTATATGGCAGTGTCGTCGGCGAAGAGCGCCAACTGTGCCTTTTTACTGTTCGGGATGTCACTAGTGAAAAGGGTGAAAATGAGGGGAGACAGAACGGAACCCTGGGGGACTCCGGCGCGGATGGGGTGAGGGGGAGAGAGAGCGCCCTCGATACGGTAGCGGAAAGTGCGGTCCGACAGAAAATCTCGTAAGATGAGCACGAGACGGTCTGGCACACCTAGCAGGTACAGCTTATATAATAAGCCATTGTGCCAGACCTTGTCGAACGCCTTCGCTATATCGAAGAACAGGACGCCTGTCGAAGCACCTCGCTGAAAAGCAGCGCTAATGTGCTCGACTATGCGGTGGAGCTGGTGGATGCACGAATGCTTCGTGCGAAAACCGAACTGTTCGGGGGGGATGAGGCTCTTTGCTTCGGCATAGTCTTTGAGGCGCTTATAAATAAGCCTCTCGTAAACTTTGCCGAAAACATTGAGCAGACTGATGGGGTGGTAGCTGGAGGGCTCAGACTTGGGCTTGCCTGGCTTAGGGATGCCTATGACTGTGGCTTCTTTCCACATTTGGGGGAAGATGTTGTTGCTCAGGGCGCCATTGAAGATGGCGGTCATGAGCAGTAAGAGGGGGCGGGGAGGAGTTTGTACACCCTATTGGTGATACCGTCCGAACCGGGGGCTTTGCGGGTTGCGAGCCCTTTTATGATGTCTTGCACTTCGTCGGGAGTGACGGGAGGCAGAGGATCATCAGGGTCTTCGACTGGCGGGAGGGAGGCTCTCCGTTCGACTTCAGCGTTCACCTCGTCGAGGTGCGCTCTGTCTACTGGTTGAGAGCTGGGAGTGCATTGAGCCTCTAGGCTGTCGGCTAGGCATTCGGCCTTTTCGAGGTTTTCGAAAGCGACCGTTTTGTCGGGGCGTGTGAGGGGAGGAACTGTGGCCTCTTCAGAGGAGCGGAGCTTCCTCTGGAGTTGCCAGAAGGCGTGGTGGGTGGGCTCGAGTTCGCCGATCAACTTATCCCATCCCTCGGAGCGCCACTCCCCTATACGTTTCTTTACAGCACGCTGTAAATGGCGCATGTGGGATTTGTTCGCGTCGCAGGGAAAAGAGTCGTAGGCACGAATGGCAGCGTTCTTCTCGGTCACCAGTTCACGTACGTCATCGGGCAGTTTCCAGCGATGGTCTTCCATCACTGGAACTTCCCGTGAGCAATCCGTCAGTACGGATTGAACGTGCTCTGTGAACGAGTCGATCGCCCCAGTCGTGTCTGCGACTGAGATAATTTGCTCGGGGATGGAGTCTAGGTGGGGAGACGTGGTGGATTTCAGTCTTTCGCTTACTTTCCTCCAGTCGGTGACTATTTTGGTCGGGGGGGGCTGGTTGGGGTCGTGCGGGGGGCCCGAATAGGGGGCCAGGTGCAAGATGACCGGGCGGTGGTCAGAATTAAGCTCTTGTACCGTCTCGATAGACTGCAAACGGAGGTTTACATTCTTGAGAAGCGCTACATCGAGAACGTCAGGAAGTTGGGCGGGGTCGCCCGGGAAATGAGTGGGATACATCGGAGCGATGATATCGAAATTGAGGGAGTCGCCTAGTTTGAACACGATCCTACCTCTGGTAGAGGTCGTGCTGCTATTCCAAGCGGGATGTTTGGCATTGAGATCCCCCGCCATGATGACGGAGTCACTCATACCGAAGAGGGTAGTGAAATCGGTAGTGAGAGAGATGGGATCCTCCGCACCATTGATGGGCGGGATATAGGCGGAGATGATGGTGATTGCGGGGTGACCGGTCATGCCGAGCCGACAGATAGAGATCTCTAGCTGAGAGATAAGGGCGGGCGGGTCTATCGGGATGCAATGGAGGGACTTCCTATAGTAGATGAGGGTACCGCCCTTGTGGCAGCGAGACCTGTCATTGCGAACTATCTTGTAGTTGGCAATGTTCGGGTTCCGCAGATGGGGCTTCAGGAAGGTTTCCTGGACTAAGAGGACATCGAGCTGGTGATCGCGGAGGAACGCGGCGATCTCATCGCGTTGATTTTTAATGCCGTTTGCATTAAAAAACCCTAGTCTAAGGGATCGGGGTTTGGTAACGCTCATTCTTTGTAAAGCCATTGGAGCTTTTATAGAAGTTGAGGGTTTGCATGACTTGCGTAATCTGGGGATACGCATTGAAAATCTCGGCGATGCGCCGAGGATTGCCGTTACAGGCTTGGATTTCCGCTGCCATGGCATTTGCGGGGGCAATAAAGGCTGCGTAAGCACCGATTATTACCTCCATGCTGCTAGGCTGGGGGCGGGAGGCGGGGGTCGGGGGGGACCTACTGGGACCAGCGGGAGCCCTGGGCGCGGCGGCGGGAAGGGCTACCGGTGGGGCTACTGGGACCGAGGGGCCTACTGATGGCGCGGGGATGACAGTTGCCATCAGCGATGGGATAGTCGGGGGTGGGGGGGGCACCGAAGCTGCGGGAGCTTTGAGGTGGTTGAGGTTCGCCCATGGGGAGGGCCTTTGGGGACTGAGCCTATCGGGCATCTGGGAGGAAGGGATCGGGATCCTCACAGAGGGGCTTTCCCTTTGCTGGCGGTCGCTCGCGCGCTTCGTCAGTTTGGGAGAAGAAGACTTGGGGGCCTTGGGGCAGCGTCGGTAGTTAGCCGGGTGCCCGGATTGACCGCAAAGAACGCAGCTCGGTGGCTCTGTGCACTGAGAGCGGTCTTTGGGGCGGGGACAGTCTGACGTGCCGTGGGCACCTAGACACTTGACGCATCTAGGTGTCGCGTAGCAGTGGGATTGGGAGTGGCCATACAATTGGCACCTGTGGCATTGTCCGATGAGGTTGGACTTCCTGGGTTTCTCGATAGAGATACCCGAGAGGGAGCAGACTGACTTCACCTTGAAGATGGGGTGATGTCCTTCAGTAGGGTCGCAGATGACCAGGACCATGTCGTAGACTAGGCCCTTCCATGCTTTGTGCAAGCGATGGACTGCTGAGACGGGGATGCCTTGTGAAGCAAGGTCTTCTTTGATCTCCTCGGTGGGGATTTCTTTGGGGACGCGCCTGATGATTACGCGTGTGGGGACTTCCTCCGGAAGGGAGTACGTGTGGAAGGAGTAAGCCCTTGTCTGGAGGAGACGGGTAAGGTCCCTGTAGTCCGAGGACGAGGCGACCGTTACCTTTATACCCTGTTGGGTTGAGCGGGCGTTCGTTTAGTTGATCTTTTGATCAACACACGCTTTGGAAATTTCTGTCCATTTGGACTTATCCTGGACATAGATGGGGGGCGGGGGTCGTGGCTTCTTTGCGTTCGAAGCGGGAGGGGTAGCCGAGAGGCTAGACGCGGGATTGGCCTGCGGTGCGGCGGAGGGTGGGGTGGGGGGGCGGGGGTTAGAGGGGATTACCGCGACCGACTTTTTGGCCTTGCTGGCGTGAGAGGAGGCGTTCTTCTTCCTCTTGCCACCCTTTCCGACGACTATATAGTCGTCTTCCGAGGAGGACGAAGAGTCAGAGAGGGCTTCCTCTGAGTCGGATTGAGATTGGGGTACGGACGTGTCCATACTCTCTGGAGTATCAGCTGCGATAGCGGCTGGCACGGAAGGTGCGGGATCGGGGACTGGCACGGACGGTGCGGGTTTCGGGGCGGACACGGAGGGAGCGGGTGATGGGGCTGGCACAGAGGGTGCGGGATTTGGGGCGGGCACAGAGGGTGCGGGTTTAGGGGCTGGCACGGAGGGTGCGGGTTTTGGGGCTGGCACGGAGGGTGCGGGTTTTGGGGCTGACACGGGGGGTGCGGGTTTGGGGGCTGGCACGGAGGGTGCGGGTTTGGGGGCTGGCACGGAAGGTGTTGGTTTGGGGGCGGCGGCTGGCACAGAAGGTGCAGGCGAGGGGGCTGGCACGGAGGGTGCGGGAGGGGAGGCGGCGGCGGCCTCGGGGATTTCGCCAGAGTTTGGCGGAAAGAGGGGGCTGACTAGCGCGTCGCTAAAGTCAATGTCGATGACCGAACCGGGAGGGCGTCTAAAATTAATAAGACGGTGGGCATACTGGTTAACGAAAGAGGGGTCCTTGAAGAAGACCTCTTTTACGAACGCCAATATGACCGCGTCTGCCATGATCGGGAAGGGGGGCGGGGAGAGGGAAGAACCATAGGGGGCGTGAATCCCTAACAACCTAGCACCCCGGGTGGATGGGCCCGGGGGTGTGAGATCCTACCCTCCCTGTCGGGTGTGAGACAGGGAGGTGAGTACCTGAAGTGAGCCCTAAGCTTGTGACCCGTCGCCGATCTTATTGTGCGAACGGGGCCCTAACCAGTCTGTGCGATGGGTGTAGAGACACCCTAGACCGGCTTCTAGTACGAAGGGGTTGACACACCCAACCGTACTAGACGCGAGCTGTGGACAAGGGATTAGTTACGAAGCTAGAGCTGACTAGGAGCCACCCCCAAGGCCAAGCTTCTAGCTCCCGATTCCAATTGACTGCCTCGCCCTGATGGGGCTCGGCGGGTGAGATTGGGGCACCACCCCCTTGGCTTCGTTGGCACCGTGAGGTATCCACCAAGGACCACGAAACTGTGGTTTTTACCCGGAAGGGGCCAAAAAACCTCGACGACACGTGTGATGACGAATCTCTCTCAAAGAAACAACTTCTATCAACCACGCCTTGAAAAAGGCGGCTATTGACAGGGTGCGGGCGTAGTCCGGAGACTACTGAGCTCGTTACGGCTAGCGTAACGAGAGCGGGCGGCGGCGGGGCGGCGAGGCGGTGGGGGCGTGCAGCGAGCGAGAGCGGGCAGCACGACCGTCCACGGCGAGCGTCGAACGGCGAGTGACCAACGAGCCTACAAACACGAAAGTCTTTATTCATAAGCAGAATAATCATAAATCTCGACTTAATAGTGTTTTATAAAAAAAAACGATCATTTAAATTTTGAAAATGGAACTAAAAGCCGCGATCTCTTCGGTAGAATGCGTGCATTGCGTTGCGGCTCTGAAGAAATAAAAAAAAGACATTGGAGCGAAATCTTTTCTCTAATTGCAAATTGAATTGGTGACCGTAATGTATTTTACAACAGTGAAAATGTCATTATCTAGTGAGAATGGAGACCCTAATTTGCAAATGGAAGAGAAAAGAAAAGAAACAAAATTTGATATCACCCAGCGTATCATGGAACTCATCAATATTCTCCCAACTAGCCCACGACCATCGACATCAAGGGATGAGTCAACTCAGCTGATTCTCTATTCAGAACATTTGAATGAGGGACCCTCAGATCTGGAATTACGTGTATCTCCCACGTTTACCCCACAGACAACTCAACATTCATCTTCACAGAGGACTGAAATTAAGTTGCAAGGGAAAAACATCTCGTAAAATATTGAATTGTTCAAATTGTACATTTAATTTTTAATAAAATAAACTATTTAATCTTTTTTATCATTGTCTGAAAAATAAATGAATTATTATTATTATTATAATTTTTTATGCTTTAACATATCTCGGGACCATGGGGTCCCGGTCCTTTGAAAGGCGTACGAGGGGCCGAAGCCATCTCGCAGAGGCCCGTTGAAGGTTCTCAACGTTTTTTTTTTTTTTTTTTTTTTATTATTATTATTATAATGTATTGGATTATTTTATTATCTCGCAATCGTAGTGAAAAGTAGAGTGTAACACACGGCGCTAAAAACCCATTATAACTCTGTTTCTATTTACTCCGGGATCGATAAAGCTCGGGAGTAGAACTACTTCGTATAATGGGTCATTTTAGCCTCTTGTATAACAATCTACTATTATTCATCTCTACCCTATCCAATCTAAAATAGCCTAACAATATTATTTTTCTAACGCAAATGAATGATTTCAGGAGGAAGAATTGATACTGCTCACCACGAGACAAAAGCCCGTAAAGCGCTTGATGAGACGGCTGAATTTGCGAAAGCGGTGGAAGCGGCTTTAAGGATGGTGGACCTACAGGAAACTTTAGTGGTTGTGACGTCAGACCATAGCCATACTATGACGTACAGTGGGTACAGTAAACGAGGAACTGATATACTGGGACTCACTAACAAGGTACTTACATATATTAAAGGCCGCAAATATGCATAAAAAGTAGGTATGCAAGTACTTTAGTTTATTTTTCATAGTGCCGTGTCAGCTTCTGATGGAGGAATGTCACAATGACATGCAGGTTGCATAGTTTTGTGTAAGTTATAGGCATGCGTGTTACGTGCATAAAACCCAATTTTGCACGATGCAAGTTTCGTGCAAGTTCAACGCAGTAAAAATGAAGCAACAAATGCCTTTTATTGTCACTTCAAATTGAGGTATTGCAAATAAATTGCACCGTGATACGTTGCACACAGTTTATTTTTAAATTGTGTTCCTTTGATGACTGGTCAAACCGATTGATAATTTAATTTTGGGTTTGGCTGAGTCTTATAAACTTGCGGGTTTTCCTTGGTATTGAATTCCTCGTTGGCCTAGTTGTTGCAAGTGCTACTTGTGAGTATGAGGTCCTGGGTACAATTCCTAAGTCGGGCAAAGTATTATTGGGTTTTTCATCAGGTGTCTGGAGTTGTGATCAGTTGGTGGTTAACTTGCCCTCTACTGCATGGGACTTAAATGTAACTGGTGAAATGAAGCTGCGCTGTAGGTACAGCTTGCCTATAACCGTGCAGGAATACAGGCGTGATGTATACTATGTTATTTTAATGTATTTCTGTGTCTTCTAGATGAATGCTTCTGATCACATTCCTTACACTACTCTAAGCTACGCCAACGGGCCAGGGTACAAAGTTACGGACGAAAATAACAAGAGGTATAACGTGGCCATGGATGACAATTTCAGTAAGTATTTTCATCTACATTTTATAAGCCAACGACTGTGGTGGGAAATGCAATTTTATATTTACTACTTTTTCAAGAATTTTCAGACAGGTAAGTATGAAGTTGAAAACTAGTCTGTTCCCGGTTTCACCTCTAACAAGGTTGTGCAAAAGATTTTAAAAATAAATAGGGTTGGCAAAATAATTATCTTCTGTGTGCAAAAAAACAAAATACGTCCTGATTTTTAATCACTTGATCTGTTTGCATGGAACATTCAAAATCAAACTCAAAGCATTTTATTTCAATTAAATCACATACAGGCACTTTTGAATTGTTAAAGAGTGGGTCAGTTAGTCGGATAGTTAAAGTTAGTTGCCCATTTCAAAACGTAGATCTCTATGGAGAAGAACAAGCAAGAAACTCCAAAGACAGTCTTTAAAATCAAGACTGTATGAGGTTCTTAGTAGAATCGTGTATCGATTTATTCCGGTCTGATCCCCTGAGCCCCCCTCCACGATCCCCTGCTAGTTCTCAATTGTACAAAATTGTTCTCAACTTAAACACTGGAACACGGTAGGTACTTCACCTTGGGGGGATATTCTGTTATAAATGATCAAGGTACTATGAGCTGATTCTCTGCGTAATTACAAAAAATAAAATTTAATTATTAAATTTTTATTACAGCGCATCTAAACTTCACATACCCTGCCTTAGTGCCGATGACCCGAGAGACACATGGAGGTGAAGATGTGGCAGTGTTCGCCAAGGGTCCCTGGGCCCACCTTTTCACAGGAAACTATGAGCAGAACTTTTTGCCTCACGCCATTGCGTATGCCGCCTGCATGGGTCCTGGACTCACCAGTTGTAATGCATAACCAGTTTAGAATAAGAGAATTTAAAATTAGAAAGATTTGTCTGCAATCAGACCCGGGAATATTGTCTTGACCGTTTTTTCGAGTATGGGTCCTACAGTCTACACGCCTAAATTCGGAATGAATATTGTAGCTTGTTTGACGTGCACGAGTCCCAAAAGCTGCATTAGTTTGAGTGAGAAAAAATAGAATTGAGTGGTATTGTTTAAATAAGTGTTTAGGGATTTCATGAATATGAGATTGACTTGTTAAATAAATAAATGAGCCTGTGTTGTCCCACTGCAAGTTAAGTTTTAAGTATTTTTTTCGGAAAGTAATTCTACTATTATTGTTCAATTTAGGTATATTATGTCTCTTCCAAAATCTCCAAAATATAAATCCTTTATCTTTGACTTCCAATTACTTCTGTTTCAAGAAAACAAAGCTTTTTTTTCCGCGCACCTTTTGACGTTTGAATGATCTCTTTTGAACTAAATAATAATAGCTTTATTTTATACAACCACCTGAATACGTTCTTTTCCACCTTTGCCTGGAATTTTCATCCTCTTACATCCCCGCTATTAATCAGTTTTTAACATTCCATTTAAATAACACAATTTAAGAACGATTTGATTATGGTAATTTCATTTTCCGAGCCGCTTCAGCGGAGATCGATTTTAAACCATGCGATTATGAACTTTATGCTTTTACACTGAAGTCTTAAATGAAAATTTGTATTCTCCTAATTTTCCATTTACATACAAATTAGTGCTTAACGTAATTAAGAAAAGGTTTAAAATCGTAAGTGTACGTTTCGTTATTGTGGTACATTTTGTTTGAAGTTAAAACAATGATGTTAGTTTTTATTTTAATTAGTCTGTTTGCTTTGTTTGAAAGAACCGATTTTGTATGATGTAGAATTTAGATTAAAATAAAATGATTACATAGGTAAGACTCGAATCTCGATGTGCTACGTTATTAAATTATACTGCCTCTATGTTAGGATACAATTTTTAAGCTTTATTATTAATTTATTTTAATTTTCATGATGACATTTTTACTATTTTTGTTATAATAATTACTACAGTTACCATTGTGATTTGATAAGTTACTTTAAGTTAGATATAAATAGTATTATTTTTTACCTGAATTTTATAAAACATTCTACAGCCAAGGGTGTTAAAAATGTGTGTTTTTATTGCTTTTACCTCCTCCTCCAACCTCTGTACCATTAAAATCATTACTTTCGGACACCTTTAGGGGCCTATTTTATAAAGCCGACAGGTGACAGGTGACAATCCGACAATTAGAAAATGTCTACAAATTGTATTTATACAGGATACGTTTGTAACGAGTGCGCAAACTGTAACTGTACGGTGCGGTCAAAATGTATGGCATAGCAATTTTTTTCAGCATAGTTACAGTTTTCGATGTCCATGTCAACCTGTATATTGTACAATAAACTAGCTACCCTGGAACCTATAATAATAATACGATAAATGTTCTGCCTCATGAGAGAGTTCTATTTGCAGAGCTTAATTCCAAACTCCAGATTGTTACTTATCTACCTCGACTTTGTAATTGAGTCCTGCAGTGTGGGTTCGATCACGAAACAGTGACGAACTACACCTTGACTAAGTTCCTAGAAACTTGACTAGCACGTCACATTCTATTAGGGTTGAACCTGTTTTCCCTATATGGTATAGGGAAAACATATTTAACCGTGTATTTTAATCCAGGACGATGTGAACTCGGCAACTGGCGTGATAATTCCGAAAAAATATCTAGCATTATTAATTGCCTGCGTTTACTTGAATTATTGCCAAAATTAGTGACAGTATGACTTGAAATAGGAGGTAAACCCCACTTTATGGAGATACTGCGTATTGCCATGTCAAACCAAATCTAATCAAAGTAATAAATAAATAAATCCATTAATTTCCATCAAGTAATACCATAAAGGTTAACTGTACCTATCCAATCATTAACGCCTACAACGTCCTGCGCGTCCAATATAATAATGGATTCAGCATAGACTTATAAAAAAAGATGGACTCCGCGCCACACATATCGAAAGTGAAGCACCGTACCGATCTATGTGTGCGTGATTGACGATTGACGCTGTCGTGTTGGGTGTACTTCACGTAATGGCGGCCGGTCGGCATACTATGATGTAAATGTGTGCGTGAGGCGTGTTTGTACAAGCGGTCCCGGCATACTTACTATGCTTAGGTGGAATATTTTCGTTTAATTGTGTATAATGAGAACCCTACTTAATGATAGTTAAGGGGGACTTTCCGAGCTCTGTTCGATGGAATCGTTACAGATTTAGGTCAATGGGGTCATGTCATTTTCCCCTTTTGATCTAAATGTAACATGTTTAGTTGTGTCATATTATTTGAGTCTTAGTACGGTGTCGAGCTAATCTACGCTGTAAAAATCTAACGAGCTTGAAGTGAGCTGTCATTCCACCTGATGTTATGGATTGACACTATTGACAGCTCTCTCTCTCTCTCTCTCCCTCTCTCTCTCTCTCAAAAGTCTCTTTAAAGTGTAAACTTTATTAATTAGGATGATATGTGAGTTTAATAATATATGTCTTGACGGACTTTTTGAAGAAAGAGCCATTGCATTTTTAAGTAGACCTGTCCCAAAAGACAGCATGTATTACGCAGTGGTCCCACCGCCGGCGATGAACGAGTAGCGAGTAGAACTAGCAACTGAAAACGAGTTGGTGATCAGCGAGCAGCGAGTGTGTAGTTCCGATAGTTTTGTCGCTGGGCTATCAGCGAGTGTCCAAGAGCGACGGGCGATTACTCGCACCACTCGCTCGGGGCGGCTAGTCCAACAGGGGTTTGTCTTGTTGGTCTGTCGGCGTGAGCTCTGACCGCCAAGCGAGAATCGCTGAGCTAGTATTATTTTTGATAGCTCTTGTCGCTGAGCGACAAACCAGTGGAGCAAGTCCGCGCCGGCAGTGTGAACAGTCAGCGATCAACAATAAAATTTGCATCTCTTTTGTTTACACGGAATGTATATCTATTGTACGTTACTTGAGCGAGAAAATAGCCGATAGTTAGTCGCTTCCTCGCCGGCGGTGGGACAACTGCCTTAGAGACGAGCTCCCCAATAGAACATAAAAGAACTAAAAATCATTACACAAATTCTAGGTACCCTATCTAGACCAACTTTTCATTGGATAGACAGACAGGGATAAACTATTTGTTTATTGCACACAAAAGAAATAGCACAACACTGAAAAGCACAATACAAGGTACTTCAAGAGTAATAACTACTATCTTAATACCGCTACCTTTCTTTCGTCTAGCAACCGTTATTAGCCTGTAACCTACTTAATGATACAAACAATAGGTTTTGATACACCAAAATAAGTCTGGAAAAAACCAGACGACCCTTCTCGCATTATTTTTATTATGGTCACATTGTAGTTTATCGAGTATGAGCACTCATAAATATGAACTAGCTTTATTTCGAACAATGCAATAATTTATTATTATTTATTTATTTTTGAATAAATTTTATTATTATTGTATTAATTATATAAAATTTTATGGAAAACAAAATATGTCTTATCAAGGGGTATCGTCTTACCCAGTAACTGCGTTGTGTAGGTCAGATAGGCGGTCGCGTCATGTAAAATACTGTGAGCTGCATCCAGTTAGACTGGTAGCCGACCCCAACACAGTTGGGAAAATCCATTGAATTATAAAACAAAATCAGTTTTTTGCAAAAAGAACTGTATTATATGGATATCACAACTAGATTTGAGTAGAGATTAGTACGAATTTTGTAAGTTTTAGAGCTTTCTTGAAGAGCGCATAATTTGCAAAGATGCTTAATCTTTCCAAATTATGCGCTCTTCAAGAAAGTAACCGTTACAATTTCGAAATTAATCGGCAAGAAACAATCATATTATATCGGAATGTATCCGTCCCGCAAAAGTTAAAATATACAAATACGTGAAACGTAGTTCTGTCACTTTAATAAATACAGTAGTTAATATAATATCACAATGTTTATATTTATCCATACCGTTACGCTCATAGCACTCGCTGTAAAAGACATCAACGTTTTAAATTGCATACTTCACAATGCAACACATCCTTTTATTTTATTTTAAACAATGGCATCTCGCAGTTCATCCTTTATGAGGATGGCTACTGCTTAACCGGACTTTCCTGTGGATGCCTCGAATCAAGGCCTCCAGCCAGGGCAAACAATAACTTAAAAACTAAGCGACAGCGCTAAGGGTAACCCCCTGCGGGGTTCGGACCTCTGCTCAGGGCGTCGCTGGAAGAGGACAGCAAGGGACAGGCTGGATCGGTATTATTATTAGTGTTTAGGGGCGAATTTAAAACTACAGGCTCAGCTGCGCGGGCTGGCTCGAGCAAG
The DNA here is from genome assembly GCA_963669345.1 of Gortyna flavago. Lineage (NCBI taxonomy): Eukaryota > Metazoa > Arthropoda > Insecta > Lepidoptera > Noctuidae > Gortyna > Gortyna flavago. The sequence goes on from OY770139.1 coordinate 3,248,736, forward strand.
GGTCGGGGCGGGTGCAACACATCCTTGGCATAATCTATATTTATAGTGCAGCCATAGTGTTATTTTATTCTATATAAGAATTTCTTAAAGACACGTGCCAACGACGTGAGAAGGAACTTGCGTCTTTCAAAAGATTCAGTAGCCGTATGGAGAGTTATTCTAAATGTTATACATTTACCTCCTTACTAATAAACGTATTACCTAGCTTTCAGATAAATGGTTACACACCGATTTCTCTCTTTCAGTCGTCAATAATTTGACTTTCGAAAGAAGACAAAGCGTTGTGTAACTATACAGACGCTATACAATATTTATTAGTAAGGGGGTTAAAGTGTTTCAAAGTTTATGAAGATGAACAAGGCAAAAGACACTATGGTCTGTTCTAAAAATATTTGATGAAAGTGTAAACATTGGATCAGAAAACGTACCTTTGGGTGCCAAGTTGTAGCGCCACTCACAAATTGAGAGCTTCGATCAGATTATTTGTTTATTTGAAACCATACTTTAAATTTGAAAGACCTAGCCTTAAAGTTGTCGTTCATTCGACAATTAAAGTTATTTGTTTAAGCTCAATTTTCGCCGATGATTTTTCAATTACAATTTAATTATTGTTGGAAAAAGTGCTGAGATAGAAGCCTGTATTTTACTTATATATACTTTTGGAATAGTCGTTAAGCATTAAGCGTTCTTTAGACTCTATCTACCCCCTTTAGAGAAATGGCATGAGTATGTACCTATTTAGAAGTTCCTCTACAAATTATTGTAAGTACGTCTGGCTCATTCGAATCCAATCCCACTGAGGAATATCATAAGCTATTGTTGTCCGTCATAAAAGAAGATAATTAATATTATGATTTATTACCGCGAAACCATACCTATTCGCTATCTCAACACAGTTACCACTATGGTACATTTCGATAGCATAACAAGATGAGTTCGCGAAACAAATTATAACTGACCACTTCAATACATTCTACGACTACCTAAATTAAATTTTCAATTTAGGTACGTGATAGAACGTATTGAAATGGTTACCTATAATTTGTATTTGAACTCGGAAACGGAACTCTCAGGGCTGTTGAATAAATTTTCAGTTCCCATTATTGCAACAGTTCGAGCTTTCCCCGGTGTTTGGTTTTCAGTTGTTTTCCCACCCTCGCGGAGGGAGGATGTCGCGTCTGTAGAATCCTGCTCCCGTAAAATATCGTGTTTATATTAAACAGTTATCGTTACTGTGAAAATTAAAATACTTTGTGCGTCCTAAATAACAATGGGTATGTATCATTTTGATAGTAAAAAAAAAATTGCTAGCATTTTCAGTCTGCAAGTTTCATATTCTTGCTTGAAACCATCGGGAGAGTTATTGAAGCGATATTTTATAGCATAGTTTTTGAATTTTCTGTTAGTTTTGATAGGGAATGTAAGGTAGAGGGACATATTTTTGTATTGCAGATTGCTGCATACAAGACTTGGCTTATGTAAGCGAATGACTGCAGTATGCTCAGAGCTGCAGTTAATTGGAACAGTTAATGATGACAGTACGTTTATAATAACAGTACTATAAACGCGCATTATTTTATAGGTATTCTTTTATTTTTTTATCAAATGTGCTTAAAACCTTAAACTTTTTTATTCATTGTAGAAAAACAAATGTAAACTAAAGGCTGATTTTTAAAAAGCCAGATAATATTATCCGAGGAATAATTTTGAATTTTTGACAGTTCTATCATACAAAAAAAGCCATTCGGAAACTTGTAGGAGACAAGACGTAGGTAAGTAGTTCTCGAGTTTTAAGCGCACTAATAGTCAAACAGCCACTTGTACGTTATATTTTATAATCATTTATGTCAGGTTAAGGGTAAAGTCTGACTGAAAAGTACCCTAGAGAAATTACTTAAGAGTTTCTCATAAGTGTACTCAGAATCATTCTTGACAAAGAAATCGAATATCGGCAATCGAAAAAAATATTTCTACGACATAAGTTGATCAAATTAAGATGTCATACAAAAAATATGGGCCGCAGAAGGAATATAAAATAGGACGAAGCGGGAATAAATAACAAAAATTATATTTTGGGACGAAGGAAGTATATTGTTTGAGAAAAAACCAGGATATTTTGGAATGTGGGACAAAACTTCGGGACTAACGAAGAATAAATCGTCATCTTTCGTCCAGCGACTTGAGTTATACCTACATTCAAAAAGAAAAAGAGCAATGAAATAAAATACCTAAAGTGCCAATTTCAGAGAAATCAGGTAGGTACTTATAAAAACGCGACAGCTAGATAAATATTCAGAATTATATTTAAAAATGTCTCTCCATTGTGTCGGTAAGTTGAATGTCATTTGTGGATCTGTGACAGGTTAACGGTAGTCAGAAGCCCCGAAAGTCTGTCAACCAGTCTTGACAAGGGGTATAGTGTTGCCCAGTAACTGGGTTGTGGAGGTTTATGTCATATCTAATCATTGAACAACCTTAAGAGCGTTTACGCCGTCTGTACGGCATTTCATACAAACTTTCAAGCCCTTGTTTTTCGGAATGAATGAAAAAGTTACTTAAGAACATTTTCGAAATGTCTTATTTAAAAAAATATAACTAATTGGAAATCTTTCTATGGCAACTTTAAAATCGGTCTAGTTTGACTGTAATACTATTTTTCGAAAATGTTAAGTAAGTTTTTAGACCTTGTATCCTGCTTATGCGTATGAAGTTTCATTAAAATCGGTTCATTAATTTCGAAAAACAAGGGCTTGAAAGTTTGTATGAAATGCCGTACAGACGGCGTAAACGCTCTTTATCTATCTATCGTAATACGGGGTGCAGGCACACTGACACTCAAACTGTAACAATGAAATCAGCACATGATTTTATACCTTCTAGAAAATTTTCGTAGGTTTTGTTAAACAAAAAATCAGGCTTTCCTCACTTGGACGCCACTCCGTCATTGCCTTACTACACTTATCGTCACTGCGTCTTACCAACTCGTTTTCTGATAGGTATTGAAAACTTTCGTACGTCTGCTGATCTCGACGTTTGGGACTCGGTATGCCAAGCATGGAACGGTGCATGGTTCTTTGTCATCCTGTATACAGCCACCGTCTCAGCACCGTCAGTCATGATGGGCAGAACACACTGGTTACAGCGGCGGGACTTCTGGCTGATTTCAGAATGTTGTCCAATTTACTTAATGCGGCTCACTCAAGCTGTATTCTTCACGATATCTCTTTTTGTTGATGCTTTTTGCCAAATGAAAGAATGACCTCCCCCCCTTCCCAAACCCCACCACCAAACCAACCAACCCCACCTCCCCCCCTCCAATCAACTGAACCTCTTTTTTATGTTATTTATCTATAATATAATACTTTATTGTACACGACAAAAATACATAATAAAAATAAATCAAACAACAAAATATATCTACAAAGGGCGAGCTTTCTGCGATCTCTTCCAGGCAACCTTGGAATGGACAGTGATTTGCCTGGAGAGAAAATAGGGTAGTATCACAGTCGTTGATACTTTATTCACATTACAATATAGCCATTGGCATAAGTATCCTTACATAGTATAAAACAAAGTCGCCGAAGTGTCTGTACGCGCGTAACATACGAATGACTGCACCAAATTGGATAATTCTTTTTTTGTTGTGTTTGGTTTGGTAAAATTCGAAAAAAAAATGCACTTGTGCGTAGATGGGGCGTTTTAACTAAGTCATTATAAAATAAAAAATCACCCTATAACGCCTTTCTTGTTCACTTTAGGAAGACACTTCATTCACGTGTTCTTATCATATTTTAGGAATGTAAGACAAAATTTCAGTACGAACCAAGAATAAATCTTTAATCAACATACATACTGACACAGACCTACCAAAAGGAAAGTCAAGGACATTATTCAATTGGCGAACATTTTATAACCAAAAATTAAAGTACTATTTTCAGGGAAATGACATCTTGAGCATTTTTTTCTATTACAGCGAAAGCCTAAAATTAACCGCCCCGGCTGCTATTTGAGATTGAAAATGCCAAAATTCATATATTATTTTTTTATAAGAAGTGTTTTAAGCATAACATAAATAGACTTTCGTTGTAATAGTAAAAAATGTTCAAGAGGTAATTTCTCATGAAAGCAATACTTTTTTGGGTACAAAATTAATGATGTCCTTTGAATTTTGCAGGCTACCTTAGCGCATCCCCTTAAGTTCACTCACACTGCACTAAATTAACTCAAAATGTTTTAGCCTTTTGCCTCTGCAAATTTCTTTACCATACAGGCGTGATATATTGTGTTATATTTCCCAAGAATTCGTAGAAAGTGTGTCCTGAAGTCAACGTGGCAGAAAGAATAAATAAAATAAAATCTTTTGCTATTCTAATACCCCTTGTGAACAAAGCTTACCCACAATGAAGGAAAAAGAAAATAAGGTTAAGGAATCGTTGAGCTCCGTAAGTTTTGAGTTGAGCTGCACGATTTCTGACAAATGCGTGCACTGACTGGACAGGTCCGCTCAATCTGTGTGGTTCTATATCTATATCTGTGTGGATCGTAGATAATAGAACTTGCACTTAAAGAAAAATAACAGAGGGGCAATTCTCGTAATTTTAAGAACGTTCACAGTCTGATCTTAGTCTCAATCTGTCAACTTCTAAAATCCTTACAGTTTTGACAAGTTTTTGACATTGATTGTCGCTGAGATGAGATTGCGACTAGATTTTGAATGTTTTTAATTACGGGAATTGGCCTTCTGGAATCCTTACTTTGCTTTGTCGCAGAAAAAATAATTATTCTTCTCCTGCTGCTGCAGAAAAGTATCGTAAATGAAGACTTATAAAATTTAAAAATAGAACAGTTGTATAGGTACCTACATAAACATAACTTAACATGGCGCCTGTAATCCCCCAAGGGCTTAGGCAATGGCATACATAAGAACACCCACATTTCGTCAGTTATGTTTAAGTATTATGTAATAGGGTGCGAGCCTATTGCCATCATCATCTGCCTAGCCCTTTCCCAACTATATTGGGGCCGGCTTCCAGTCTAACCGAATGCAGCTGAATACCAGTATTTTACATGGAGAGACTGTCTATCTGACCTCCACAACCCAGTTACTGGGTAATATGATATACCTTGATAAGACTGGTTGTCAGACTGTCGGGCTTCTGACTACCCGTAATGACTGTCAAAGATCCACGAATGACAGCTGGGACCAACGGCTTAACGTGCTTTCCGAGGCACGGAAGAGTCTCGGTATGTAAAGATGGTCACCCATCCACAGACCAATCGCAGCAAGCGTAGCTTTAAATGATCGATCGACCTGTGCGGCTGGGAATATTTAGCCACGGGCCCCTCAGCCTATTGGCATCAACCGGACACAAATCCAGACTCCGGGCTGCAACTGAAATAATCCTAATGGAAAAACCCAATAACCGAGCTGGGAATCGAACCCAGGGCCTGATGCTCAGCAGTAGCGTTTTGCGACCCATAAACAAACGAGACAGTTTATTACGGTTTAAATTACATTTCAATGTAGCAGAGCATCTCAGCGATTTTCCGGGAAAAACAACGTATATATTTCTGAAGCCAAGCTGCGTATCCTTCCTTCTGTTTTGATTAAGAATGACGAACTCTCCATGGCTACGGCTGCAGACTTAAAGAGAAATATTTTTTTTACCGGTTCCAAATTTTTATATTGGCTTCTACCTATAAATATGTAAATATTAACAACTTTCACTATGGGTCCAACTCTGAAATTACGACAAAAAAAACCAGTTGTTTCATACATTTTGGTCAAGTAGGTATTGAACTTTTGTATTAAACAGAAGTATTTTTTCGTGATTTCAGAGTTGCTCCCATAATGATTTTTTTTCATATTCATGGGTAGAACACCCTCTAAAAATAAGGAACCGGTAAAAAAAATCATCCGGTAAAGGGTGTTTAAAAAGATTGATCGATCTTTAGAGTAATACAAATATGTACTTTGTATAATAGCGCGGTTTTCATAAAACTAGCCTTGGACCCTCTTAGAGTAATTACCCCTTAAGACATAGAAGGACGAAGATATACATATACATTTTGTACATACTTAACATTGTGAAGAATATTCAGATCGACAGCATATTTGTCACTTGACAAACCAGTATTGAATGGCCCATACTTTCAACCCTTCTTACATTAGTTAGGGGTCACAATAAGTTAAGTAATCACTTTTCATCCTTTGGAGTCAAGCCAAACAGTTGCTTTAATTTATTTTCTTGCTCCGTTCATATCCCATTTATTTATATTACTAGCTGCGCCCCGCTGTTTTACCTGCGTAAATATCGATCCCTTGGGAATATCGGAATAAAACGTAGCCTATATGTTAATCCAGGGTGTCAGCTACCTTCATACAAAATTTTACCATAATTGGTCGAGCCATTTGAGCGTGAAGTAACAAACATATAAACACACACACACACAAACTTTTGCCTTTTTAAAATTATTATTATTATGTGATTCCTTAGAAATCCGAATAAATGGACGAATTATTTTAAGGGACACTCGGTATCCTATTTCAAGTATCTCCTTGATAACATTGGAGGACCTGTAATCAGAAGGGTCTGACCTACCTTTCTAAAAGGACAGACTCGCAGCTGGAAAATGTCCTATTTTTTTTTCCTGAACAAGTCTAAGTTCGACGAAAAAAGTAACTACTTTTACGTGTCCACGAAATTTTAATAGCATTTTCTACGATACACTAAAATCTGAGACACAATAATTCTCTGGGATTTTATTGTGCCGTTTAATGACTACAATATATTTCGCGTGAATGGAGCTACATTAAATTTATCTTTGTTACTCCAGAGCTGATTTCGTCAAGAGAATAGGAAACGACGTCCCTTTGAAGCCCTGTCTGCCAATATGTAAGCCCCTTTTCACATATTCCGGTAATCGGATATCTAGCGCTAAAGTTCCGATAGTAAATGTATAGATAAATCCGGTACATAATCTGTGAAACTTGCGTTGGAATGTAACGATGTACATTTTTTTATGTTTTTTTATATGTCTGGGTAATAAGTTTTGAGAATGAATGTCGATAGCCATAAAAGTAGGGAAAGACCAAAGAAACGATGGATGGACTGTGTGAATAGAAAATGAAAGACTTCATCATCACACATCACCACACACACACCCTATCACACAACACACACACACAAACACACCCTCACACACATCATCACACACCACACGTACACACACACCCTATCACACATCACACACACATAAACACACCCTCACACATCACACACACAACACACACACACACACACACACAAACACACACACACACACATCATCACTCATCATCTGAAATGGTTAGAAAAAGGGAGTCAACCGAGATGACGACTAATAGAGAAATATGGAAGAAAAATAAATGTTGCGCTGAACCCAAATAAATTGGGATTGGCCTTGTACTGGACTATTCAACAGATAAAGCGTGTAAAAAGGGGGCTAAATTGTTAACCACATTTTTTATAATAAATGCTGCCAACGTTGATTATGATGATTCCTTACCCCATCTATGTTATGGGTTTGGTTTCCGCATTTAGTCCTTCAGTGGGCCATTGTTCCTTACCCCATATGAGTAGGTACTCTTAAATGCCGTAATGTTGTTTCTTACTTAAAGTACTTTACTACTAATAGTAACGAGATTAGGGTACTCACACAAGCACTAGACTTAGTGCTTGTGTGAGTAACTAACTTCATTACTATTCAATATTCTTTGGAGCCTAGATACCGTTTACTTACACGTTTAGTCTGAAGCTTATTAAATGACAGTACAGGTACGGTACGCTAAATTAGATGCACAGGTCAAACGGGGTAACGTTGACATGTTTACCCATACCAGACCAATTTAGAAGAGAGGAGTTTAAAAAAGCCAAAGCGTAAAGGATTTAGTAAAAATCTCCTGGTTCCTAAAAATGCTCTTGTTTGATATTTATCAGCGAAATATACATGTCTTCTTTCCGCTTACATTCTTAGTCAAGCCTATATTTATTTATTAAACACTAATCTTGAGTACCTATTTAAAACATGATCATGGGTATGGTATCCAAGCAAGCAGCTCCAACAGCATCCTAAAATCTATTAGACAAAGTGGACAGTCCGATTATAAGGTAGGTACTGGATACGGAGATACGTGCCAAAGTGTGTGGCGTACGTACTTTTTTGCTGTTGTAGTTAGTAAAAGTTTACTAACATACTCGTAGTTATTAATACTATAATTTCGATTGGGAGTAGGTACTTGTAGTCCGAAATAAAGAATTTACCTATTGTACTAGCTGCGCCCCACAGTTTCACCCGCATAAGTATCGATCCCGTGGGAATATCAGGATAAAAAGTAGCCTATATGTTAATCCAGGGTGTCAGCTACCTCCATACAAAATTATATCAAAATTGGTCCAGCCTTTTGAGCGTGAAGAAGTAACAAACATATAAAACACACATACTCACAAACTTTCGCCTTTTTATTATTTTATTATTGCAATATTTTGGGTACCTGATTTATAGTGGATCGAAACATACTGTTGACTGGTGGAAAATGCCTATGGCATTAAGTCCGCCTCTGTACATTTTTGTGCTTGAAGTATTAAATAATAATAATAAACATACTAATTGTTATTATCTAAAACAGTAAACTTTTCAGACTTTTACGACACACAGTGTCTAAGCGCTGGGATCAATATTCGTTGCTTCTCTATATGAGAAGAGGCGTGGGACAGTAACATAAAGGAAGACATTAATATAATAAAGACACAAACATCTACTACTCCAAAAAGAAGGCTGTTATGGCTCTGTTATAATATAAGTACATACATAGGTGTACAGCCAGCAACGGTATTCTTTTATCGAATTGACAGATCAGTGACTTATAATTATGGGTATTATAAGTAAATTTCTAAAACAAAAGTATTTATAAGACACAGATGAGTGGAATAGTCGGGAGGGGGGGATATTGACCTTAATGGTGATGTTTTTTAGAAAAGTCAGGTGCGTAGAACTCGAAACTGGCGTGCGTGTATGATCAGAAGGCCAATTCTTGTAGTTTAAAACGTTCGAAATCTAGTCGCAGTCTCATCTCGACGACAAACAAATGACGAAAATAAATGACGAAAACTTATAAAAAATGTAGGGAATATTTTAGATAGATTGAGACTGAGATCCCTGTTTTATAAAGCTGACAACATTCTTAAAATTACGAGAATTGCCCTCTCATAGAAGGTGGCATTCTGTAGTTTCGGCCTAACCCATGGGAATAAAGCGTGAGATTATGTATGTGTGCTAAGACTGAAAGAATGGTGTTTGAGATTATACTAGATAGTGTTGCGGAAAAATCTCTGAATAATTTTGTAAGTATGAAAATTTTGCCAAATTGCTATTCCGCGTAGTGCGTATTTATGTATACTTCAAAAAATGCTAAACTAAAGTAAAGGGTAGGTATACGTTATCAGCATTTTTGCCTATGCCTCGAATTGGCTTATTGTAGCAGTAGTTATACTCCTACACTTATTTGTAATCTACAAAACGTATGTCATGGTAACAATCATACTCGTATAACTTATGCCAAGTAATAGTGACTGGACAGGCCCACTCAAATCAGTGTGGTTCTTTAGTCAAAATACCATTTCATACCAATCTACATGGTCGATACACATGATCTGACCAAGATCATGTCTGGACTTTAAAAGAGACTGACCTCTGAGTTTGTTTCAGTCTTTCTTCTCAGAGTAGTCACTTCTAGTTTTAAAAACATTATATATTTTTAGCCTACTATGGATAACAAACGCGGAAAAATAAGTAACGTGTCTCGACAAGTTTTATATATAAATGTGAAATGTGAAGGAGGTAGACCAAAAATAAACATAGATGATTTAGTATTAAACACTGGGACAATGGCTAATAGATTTTATGGAAAAAAAAAACACAAAGTAAGGTAACGCCAGGAGGATGATGATGACATTTTTAGTAGACAGGTGCTCATCGATTACACCATCACTGACTGACGGTATAATTAAAAATCTACCGTTCTTGGTAATTCTCCTATAAACTGTTCATTAAAAATCTACCGCTCATATAGACTGTTCTGACTGGCGTTCGCTCTCACGGACGAGGTGGTACAAATTTTTACCGCTTGTGGTACACACAGCTCGTCCGAATAAAGAAAAAAGAAAGAAAGAAAGTGGGTATTTGTTGTGACTCGCACAGAAAGATCATAAACTTAACACTCACAAACTCACCAACACTAAGTTAATCATTAGTTTTGCCCTCACCGTACAAACTCGCCCGAAAAGGTGTCCAATATCCATACTGAGAAGAATGAGGTTATTCAATAATAATGTTTCTATTACAATCAAGTCATGTCTCTGCGACTAACGGCGCCTACGAGCAACTTTTGTCTCCGCAACTAATTTGTCTTAAGTCTACGAGTTTATATGAAAGTGCGTGCATGTGGCGATGCGACAGGTGGGAGAGTTTTTGTTCGCGGATTTGGAACAGGACGATGAAGCAACTGTCGCCCGTCTATTGGTTGCAATGCAAGTGCGCGCACGGCGACAATAAAGTTGCCAGCCAGCCTGTTGATGAATGCGGCAAAATTTTACGAAAAAGAAGCGTTGCTGCCGCTCCCGTAAGCTCATCGTCCAAATATCGGTGAGGAGACAGCGACAGAGACCAAAAAGTTGCTTGGCGACAAAGTTGCTCGTGGGCGCCCGCCTTCCCTAATTGTGTCGGACGTGTCAAAACGATACAGACGCGACAATTTTTTGACGCGTTCACTTGCAATTGATCAATTTCTATTGTACTAATATAATATGTCAATCGCTTCAATTGCAATTTATCAATTTGCGCAACAATGTGCATCAATCACGTAAATATTGACAAATAAATGATCGTTTCGGAGTCCATTAACGATTTCAATCTTCGGCCAGGCCACGTGCCAACCCTACAAAGAAGGCTAGGTAAACAAGCTATCGTATTATTTTATTTCCAAAGCGTGTCGCAGCTACTCCCCGTTATTAAAGTAATAACACAGCCTTATCTACGGAAACAAATAAACTTGCCGACAGTTATGAAGATTGAATATTTTCTCAAGTTTTAATCTTCCTGATGAGTTTCTTATTGCATGTGGGTGTTTACTTGATGGATCTAATGATCCATATTTTTCGCACTGCATCCGATCCGAATCCGAATTAAAGATCCGACTTCAATCCGAATTGGAAATGTTCTTAATTTGGACGGATAGAGTTCGGATCTAGTGCGCAACGGGTCATACAAATAGGACTATGGTCACTTCTCGGATTCGGATCGGACGTAGTGTAAAACCGCTCTAACTCGTATTGTGTAGGTGTGTCCTGTGCCTATTTTTGGATTTAGATTGGGAATAACAGACACTCAAGCTTCTTATTTTTACTTTTTGCAACGCACAACTCACACACATACACACACACACACACACACACGTCATACACATTGCATTTGCATTGCATACACATTTACCATGTTATTCAAAGCAATACATTTTCAAATCATTCAAACCAAAAGTTAAATTAGCCTATTAATAAATACCTACTATTACTATTTGAAGTAAACTTTTCATAATAAAGCAAAAAAAAATCTAAAAAACAAATAGATCGACAAAATAAATAATATAAACAATCAACTAAAAGGCAAGACTACGCGCGGAAATTAACCGAAAAGAAAAGAATATTTAGTGTAAAAAAAAATCTGTGCCTTAGGCTTCTTTCACATTGTTTACCATGTTTTTGTCCAAACGGTAAAAAAAGTCAGCTGGTATAAGGACCTTGCAACCTGCATTGTTTACCTGGAATTTTAAATTAGGTTATGGTTTTATTCACTTGTTCGTTTCAACTAGCTTTACGAATTCATTCCAATCACAACAAAGACACCACCCACAAACTCATATTCATGAACACACACCTGCAACATATTTACATTCATAAACATGAATTTATGGTTCAGATAAGTGAATAAAATATTGGTTATTCAAATCAATTGGGGTAGATCCTTTGCTATTAACAGAGTCCATAAATGTACGGTCTACCTAACCTGACTACATTGTCCAAAGTTACGATAAGTTGTTTATCAATAGTTTTCACCAACCGGTCTTAATGGAGCGGAAAACTCTTGAGAATAAGTAGTTCTACTTAGAAATACAATATTGAAAATTGTTAACGTACCATACCGTGTTGTTCTGTTGCTGTCTTGTTGTTTTTAATTTATTTTATGTAAATTCTGATACAAATTATTTAATGTATAAATTGATCGAACAGCTCGCTTCTGCTAAACAAAGATAGTCTGAATATCTGCGGCATTTCCCCACAACACTAAACTAACTATGGTTATTTTGATCTAATCATACGTACTTACACTAGGTACAGTCCGCTTCATAGAAAAGAAACCCCCTTTGGTAATGACATCAAACTGTTTAAGTTTTTTGAAACGAAACTTCGACGGCGCCTTGGTCTAGTGGTTAAGACTGCAGCTTAGCAATGCAATGGTCACGAGTTCAAATCAGCGAATGACAAGACTTTTTTGTTTTTTTTTTGTTTTCTTAATAGGCGCGTTCGGGCGATAATCTTCAAGTCTTGGGGGGGTTCCTTTTCTCTGAAGCAGACTGTACTTGGTGCAGCCTTAACCGAAACCTTTATTTTTGAACACAAATACATAATCAGTAAAACTTAAGGGTCATTTCATGGGACTTTTACGAATATGTCCGATTCCTCAATACGTCACTGCTTGTAAATCAGAGAAGATTTACTAGTAGATTTACAGACAAACCTTTTTTACAAGATTTACCGCTTTTTGATAGCTTGCTGAAGTCTCTTAAACTTTTCTTCTTTAAAATGACGTGACGTGGAAATCGAAAACAACTTTATTTTCAAACAGCTAATAATTATTTAAGTACAAGGACTTAAAATAATACGTATTTTTTTATTGCGAATGGGCCCGTTCTTAAGCTCGATAACGGAACACAGCAGGCTGCTTGACTATAGTGGGAGTGTGGTCGCAAACCAGGCGGGCGTTAGCCCTACCACCGCAAGGGAAGAATTGGCCAGTCAAATAAGGTGTTGGGTGTGATTGTTCAGGATGTGCCGAGCGTGAGCGTTCAGTTGAGTAACTGGCGGAACAAACTGCTCTACACGAGGAGGCTTCTTTGTGCATCCCAGAACCATCTATCTATATCTATCTTCTATATTTTCTATCTATTCTTCTTCTATATCTATTCTATTCTATCTATATCTATTCTTCTATATCTATTCTATTCTATCTATATCTATTCTATATCTATACATATCTATTCTTCTATATCTATATCTATCTATTCTATACATATAAGAAATCTGTAGACGAAGCGTTTCTGTACATTGAAAATATTTCAAAAAAAAATAGTTGGGGTGTTAAAGGATAACCAACAGATGCCATGGAATTTTTGTCTGTTTGTCGGTTTGTCTGTTTGGATGTGACAGATTATTGATTTGAACAGGGTCAACGTAAAAAGTACCAAACCAATACGGTTACTTTTTATACTCAAATATGGTGTAGAACTCGGAGCAGTGATTAGTTTTTGTTTCATCGCAATCGGTTCACTCTATCAAAAGATATAATCAATTTAAAGTATTCTAGAACAAATTTTTACGTTTTTTAGTAACACGTAACGACATCTATTGGCGCGATATAGTACCTACTAATGAAAACATATTGTTGTTGTAATGTGAATAATCACGTCCTATTAGTTCAAGCTTACTAACACAGATACTTATGTCTGTGTTATTTTAAAAAGTAATGATAATGATTATAATATTATAAAAATCGCTTTCCATTGATGGTTTATTTAGTGGCGCCTGTGGCGCTAAAAGAATTTTAAACAAAAAGTGAGGATAATTTAAGATTATAATAATTCATGTTGTGGTCTGAGCGATAAAGAAGTTAGATAATTATTGATAAAGAAACTTGAGTAACGCAGAGCGTTTTTTAACGAAGTTCTTATATGGAGCTTGCGGTAGGAGTTATAGGGGAGAAATCGTTACATAACGAAAAAGCGTTATGCCTCACATCTCATAGTAATAGATAGATAGAGACACACAGACAGAGAGAGAGAGCTATTTTTCATGGTTTCCGAGGATCCTGACCCCGGTAAGTGAGGTCAAAAAGAAAATCAAAGATGGCGGTTGCCTAAATTTTTAACTTTTTCGTCATGGGTGTCGTTTTCGTGGTTTTTGAGGGTGCTGAAGGCGATAGTCAGGTCAAAATGAAAATCCAAGATGGCGGCTGCAATTTTTTTTTGTCATGTGTGTCGTTTTCATGGTTTTTGATGGTGCTGAAGTCGATAGTAAGGTCAAAATGAAAATCCAAGATGGCGGCTCCATTTTTTTTTAATGTTTTGTCATGGGTGTCGTTTTGATAGTTTTCGAGGGTGCTGAAGCCGATAGGCAGGTCAAAATGCTAATCCAAGATGGCGGCTCCATTTTTTTTTAATGTTTTGTCATGGGTGTCGTTTTGATAGTTTTCGAGGGTGCTGAAGCCGATAGGCAGGTCAAAATGCTAATCCAAGATGGCGGTTGCAAAAATGTAAAAATATTTTCATTGGTTACGTTTTAATGGTTTTCGAGAGTGCTGAAGCCGACGGGCAGTTAATTTATTGAGTAGGTACGGCAGTTACACACAGCACTGCCATTTCATAAAAAGGTATTGTAGAATATGTCTTCGAGACAATTACTAAATTCTTGGCCATTGTCTTGGTTACAACTATATCGACCCTCAAGATATCTCAAGGCTATCCACCAAGGGAGAGTTAAGCAAACGTGGGCACAGGTTTACAGAATAAGTTATGAAAGACTTCAAACTACTTTTCAGATAAACTGCAGTAGGATTTAAGAGTAACACCATTGATGTATTCTTCCTTTTATCATCTAGATATCTCGACGCTTTATAAGGCATAATATTGGTAGGTATACAGGAAGATTTTTTTATCACCATCCAAATTTTAACAGGGTGTTCTTCATACAAATTTCACTATGGGACCAACACTGAAATCACGAAATAAAAATTAGCTGTTTAGTACAAATGTTCAAAACCTACTTGACTAAAATGTATGCAACAGCTGATTTTTTTTTCGTGATTTCAGAGTTGGTCCCATAGTGAAAGTTGTTCAAATTCATGGGTAGAACACCCTCTAAAAATTTGGATGGTAATATAAAAATCTTCCTGTATATGATATCTTCAATACCAAGTTAAGAAATTGTAAATTTACCGCAGAGAAGAAACCAAGACTTAGAAAAACTAACTTCAAACTTCACCTACTAATCTCAGATGTACTTTAGATAAAATGGTGATGTGATTTTACAAGTTGGTATTTTAAAACAGACGCAAAATAAAATGGACATAATTATGGCTGTTTGGTTAGATAATCAGCCTCGAGCAGGCGCTTTCATTTTAATTTATTCTCAAAAATCAAAGTGACACTTCGTCGCATTGTCATAATGAACCATGAAGACGCAGTGACTGCAGTCGAAAGTGCCGTGGTAGAGAACCCTAGGTAAGGGAAGCGTTACTAGGCAAGATCGGATGATTCTTCCTTTTCAATGAAGGAGTGGCAATTACACCTTTGCTAAGAGACACATTAACTATTGGTTTCCGACATCCACGCGAACGAAGTCGCGGGCACAGCAAGTCGTAAATAAATGTAAAAAAATCTACGCCTAGGGGTCTAGACTCATGTACTGTAACAGTTGGCGCGTCGTTGTCCCTGCTACCCTGTATAAAAAGGAGGGATAGGACATCAAAAAATCCGTCCGAATCACTGTCAACAGGAAAAGTGTCCAAAAGGCTGGCAGCATTGCCACGTTGTATGGCAATGCCGATTCTTTGGCCAAAAAAATGACCAACCACTTTTTTACCAAGAGTTGAACATGAGACAACAGGGATATTTGGCCAGAGATTATGTAAAAATTGCCTGAAACATGTCCTAACATTAAATTATATACCAAAAATAGCAACATCTAGTAAAAAAAATATAATAAATTCCACACTATAACCGAATAAAGTCTGGCACCAACTCATCTTAAAAAGTTAACAAAATACAGACACATAGAGCCTCCCAAGGGAGTGACTGAGCACACGAGCTTTAAAACAAAATGCCCACTTTTACAATATGAATCGAAGTATACGGATTCCCCTGAGCACTGCTTTTACGAGTTATCTCTTGTCAGATTTTGTTTTCTATTATCAGTTACATTAATTTTCGTAAATAAAATGCAACGTAGCATAAATTCGCCTGTAATGCTTCGGCTGCTGAAACACAGGCCTCCTCTTTTCGAGAGGGAGTGGGCTATAATCTACCACGCGGGCCCAGTGCGGGTTGGTAGATGTCACATGTCTTTGAATTTTTGGTTCTGAGACTTGCCGGTTTCCTCACGATGTTTTCCTTCACAGTTTTGAGAGCAGTGGTGATGAAATTATTTACACAAAGTAAAGCGCCGGCCTGGGTTTAAAATACAACTTACTGGCATAATAATCAGAAAATTTCGCTGATAATATTTGCAAGGGAGAATTTATAAAAAAGGAAGTACCTAAGTAAATATTAGTTCAGGAGTTTGGTCAACATTAAGATTTGATCGAGCCTTAAGTTTATTATAATAAGATTGAAAATATTACAGCCACACGTTGTCTACCTTCATCGGAGCAAAACTCAGCCATACCGTAGCCATATTTCACTGAAAACCAAAATTACTGTAAAGTTTAGCTATTCATTCTATCCATATCAAAATATTCTTTTATTTATTTTCTTTTTACTGTACTCCCAGGAGGAATGATGAAGATATTCTTTTAATTTTGACCAACTATGTTTGTTAACATATAAACTTTTGATGGACGATGGGGCCGAAAAGTTCTGGAGAGCCGACCGCGTCCCGGAAGACGTAGCGTTGGAAGGCCACAAGGTTGGCTGAAAGACCAGGTGAAGGCTGCAGGAATCCACTGGATGCGGGAAGCAAAAAACCGGTCGAAGTGGCGGTGCTTGGGGGAGGCCTATGCCCAGCAGTGGACGTCTTTCGGCTGAAATGATGATGATAATGATTTCATCAGCAACTATAAATAATATTCAATTCTCTTCTTTACAGTTCCCCCAAACATCAAGGTAGAAGACAAATCCAGTTGTGCTCCCAAACTGCAGAAGTGGTGTAGAAGCCGTCGCTGCCAGCTCTGGAGACTGTTGCTCCTCCCATTTATTCCCATTCTGGCTCTCATCGTGCAGACCACGCTGTCTTTGAAGAGCAGCATCACCAATGGGAGAGATGTAGCTGATGTTGAAGAACAGGTATCTTTAAATATTATTTTTTTATCTATCTATACATATTATTATAAATTAGGAGAAGACCAAAGAAATGATGGATGGACTGTGTGATTGATGCAATGGCAAGACAGGGAGTGACCACCGAGATGACGAGTAACAGAGAAGGATGAACAAAAGGTAAAAAAAAAAGAAAATTGTGCAATTATAGAGGTATGAGGAACAGGGTGTAAAAGCTCACTCACACTCTATAGAAAAGGGAAGATCCTTCGACCAGATAGGTGTCGTATCTGGTGGCCAACTGCCCTAAGATTGATGTCGGGACGTTGTATCCTAGTTACGCGGTAAACTCTATTTGCGAGATGTAGGATTTTGCGTGACGTCAGTATGACGCGTAGTTTGCATGTGGCGGTAGATACCGCTACATATTAGTAATAAATAAATAAAAGGACATTTTGTGCCAATCCCAAATAAAGTGGGTTAAGGCCAGGAGAATGCTGATGATGACATTTCATAAATTAAAGTCGCATTTCGTGTTTATCTGTTTGACCGCGTTGTTGTTCTAAACTTTGCTTTCGATATTGATACGGATCATTTAGAGAATTTGTTCCGGAAGGTTTATTTATGTATTAAATGTTAATATCCGCTCCGTGACAGAACTTTTTCGCTTAGTGCAGCGCCATGAATTTTATTCGTACTACCGTCTCTAAATTCCTTGATCTGAAGGCTTACGCACAAGCCGGCCGCACCGCAACACAATAATCTTCTACATCACTTCGTTCGTTTTGCGTTTTGGATTTGTTTTCTTTAGCTCCTTAAAATCCTCGCCAACATACGTTATCAAAATTAACAGCTGTCAATGTCAAACAATGACAAAATTAGTGACGTCACCAATGTTTTCCTCTTCGTTTAAACCTAATACATAGAATATCGACTAAAGGGTTGTTGAATCTCCAATCTCATACATTTTCATGAGCTAGCGACAGATACGTCAGTCGAAAGCTAGGATACCGGTTCTGACGCGAAATAAATTACTTTTAAAAACTCTCTCTATGGTTTGAATATGAATATTGGTAACTTGTTGCTAGTCCATGGAGTTTATTTATAAACGTTGCTTAAAATTAAGAGATGTTTAAACGTCAAAAATTTATGGTTAAACAGTCGCTAATCGTTACTAAACTTTAAGCAACGTTTATGAATAAACCCCTTTATGCCGTGGTTGTTGAAAGGGTCATTTAAAAAGATTGAAAAAAAAGCAGCCATTTTACACCCATTTCTCTGTGTGATTACTGGACTGATTTACGTGATTCTTTTTTCATTTGGTAAAGAAAGCTCACGGTATCCATACTAATATTATAAATTCGAAAGTAACTCTGTCTGTCTGTCTGTATGTCTGTATGTTACCTTTTCACGCCTAAACCACTGAACGGATTTCGATAAAATTTGGCAGAGATATAGATTGCATCCCGGGGAAGGACATAGGATAGTTTTTATCGACATACCTCGCGGGCGAAGCCGCGGGCGGAAGCTAGTGGTTTTATATAACTTAAATTATCTTTGCTAATAAAGTTTTTGAGTTAGCTTCAATATTAAGTATTATCTAATCCAGTTTTTGTATGGTGATGATGTTGCTATAAGTTCCTGTCACCGTTATTTACTCAACAAGTAGTGGTATGTATATAGTTTCGTTTCTTTACCACAACTAAAAAGTGAAAAATATAAAGCTTAAAAAGTCAACGGAATTTCTAACAAAACACTACAAAGTCAAAAAAGTGAATTTAATTTCAGAGGTAAGTGTCAAAAAACGAAGATTCAAAACGAAATAAGAATATTGCTTACTTGTTGCTTGTAGGTTTGCAGGCTTTCCATGTGGTCCAGGAAAAGCGCATTTTGTAGTTGTGAACTAGCGCCAGGCGACTGGCGCCTTTATCGTAGATATCTAGCACATCACACAGCTAACCTACCAAAAAGCAAAGGTACCTACGTAAGTTTCGCAACTGAGAGGCACACGGTTCTCGAAATTGAACTATATAGTTTGTCACTGTGACAATTTTTTTCAACTAATTATTGTTTACACCTAGTTATATTCCAATATTTCATTTAATGGGTGTATTAGGTAGGTACATCTCTGCCTTACAATTCGGTGAATACAAGCGTGATGTTATGTTATGATATCTCATTTTATTTCCTACAGTTTTATTTATTGAAGCATATCAAATATGGGATTGCCAATTTTGTAAGTAAAACGTCCGTCAAAAGCTAAGTTATCGGTTCTGACTTCTGACGCAAAATAAATTACTTTGAGTTCTCTCTTCGTAAAATGGAAGAAGAATATTGCTTAGTTGATGATAGTCCCAGTAGGCTGTCTGTGACGTGGTTAAGGAAAGGCAAATTTTGTCACCGTGAACAAGCGCCAGATTATAGGTCTCTAGCTGACGCAACTGTTAGGTATATGGATATTCACACAATTTATTAAGTCATGTGATATGTTTTAAATGACTTATTACACTGCAATGTCTCCTTTAGTTGCCAACTCTTTCACGTGTTGTTCCTATTGAAATTAATTAAATACTGGAATTAGGATTATTTTTATTACAGACAAAAGATACTGATCATTTTTCCATAATTATATTATTTAGGATAGAAAACGGCAGTCAAAAGCTAGGTTCTGTCGCGAAATAAATTACCAACTTTTTTTTAATTCTCGCTTCGTAATATGCAAGAGGAGTATTGCTGACTTGTTGTTTGTAAGCTTTCTATGTGGTTTTGGAAAGACCCATTTTGTTATTGTGACCAATCGCCTGGCTAGTATCTAGCACATGCCAACCTACCTAATCTGCATTCGCGAATTGGTTGCCAAAAATGTAAATAAAACATAAGTTTATGGAAACATAACTTTAAGTCCCACACAATAAAGTTCAGTTTACGCTACAACTTCAAACATTTTTATAAATTTTTTAATAGTGCTAGTCACTCTGAATTCAACATAATTCACCATAACAATAAAGTTTATATTTGTGTAAATTGATATAATATTAATTTGAAACACAAGTATGAAACGATAAGTAGGTACCTATAGGTCCCTAATTGGCACAACTGTGAGACACACATTTGTTGACGCAATTAAACAAGTCATTGTGACAATATTTTACACCTAATTATGTACATTCGAATGTCTCATTTTGTTACCCTTTCACACGTAACACGCTTTCCATCACAATGCAACGCCTCAACTGCAACACCGTAAATAACTTGATGGACGTGGGTGAACTGTCAAAATGAATAACATTACGATTAATTGTAATTTTATGTGTGTTAAGCCGAGTCTCCAGCGAGTGTTTTTTCGAAACATTACGCAATAAACCTTACCATAAACCTTTGTTTTTATACACAAGCTGCCTCCTGCGTATTAAAATATTTTTAGATTAGTGTCAAGTCAACTAGTCACAAGACAATATAATCTCAAAATATGTGTCAGTTGGAATTAAGCTTTCAAAATGCTAAATGCTAGTTGTGCGCGGTGCGCGTGGCGGTTGAAAATGAAACAAACTTTTCCCCTCTTCACTGTGGGGAATGTTTTCCATGCAGCTCGGAAAACAAAAACATCGTGTTTTCATACACAAATGTGTACAGCCACGCCTCTTTGTTTTGATGTTTTTGCGCAATGTTTCAGAAAAACACGCGCAGGAGACACGGCTCGCAATTACCCCACTGTTTGTTTATTTATTTAACCATTTATGTACACACATAAGAGACAAGAAAAAAAAAACGGAAATATAATTGCAAAGGTAATGCTTATTTCCACGGAGTGAAAACAAAGATTATTTCTAAAGAAATCTCTTCTAGCAAACTGCAGTTGGAAAACAGAATAAGAATAGAGCTGGGGGCCTAAAAAAGTAACTATATCCTATTACTTTATTTTTGGACGTATAATTTAAACATTTAATTTGTAAATATTTACATAATTTAAGCTAACATTTAAAATAATAATATGCACATTTATATGAAAAAATAAGCAAAAGAATCATATGGTATCAAAAAATTCGTCCGCAACGCTGTCAACAGGAACAGTGCCCAAAAGGCTTGCAGCATTGCCACGTTGGATGGCAATATATATAATCACCAAACTTTATTATTTAATTAGTTATTAAAGTAGAGCTAAGGTGGCCCAAAGTTAACGGCCGCGACTTACGAGATGTAGGTCGTGGGTTCGGACAAAGGCAGGCGCTTTATTTTGCGTAAGTTATTTCATTACCACTGCTCTCACAAAGGTTGAAGGAAAACATCGTGAGGAAACCGGCATGTTCTAGAACCAATTTGAAGACACATATGTGACATCATCGACCAACTTGCACTGGGCCCGCGTGGTGGATTACAGCCCACTCCTTCTCAATGAGAGGAGGCCTGTGTGACCTGTGTCCCAGCAGTGGGAACGTTTATAGGCTTATAATGCTATGGTTATATGAAAACTTAAAACTATAAATTAACAGTAAGTCACTCTTACAGCTACAAACGTTGGCAATAGCATGTCGGCGACGCGAACCCATAAGATTTTCCGCTACCAAAAAATCGCTCAACGCGCCTAAAGAAGTTTCCACTTCAAAAAGCTTTTGGCGATCAAAATGAAATAACTACATATTTTCAAACCGATAAAGTTGGTCACATATCATCCTAGCTCTTGAACCTTCAGCTCTACCGTATTAGATTAAATTATTGTATTACACTGTTGTTGATGTAAAGGCCAATTATTTACTCCACATCAATATCAATGTACAGCTTGCTGAATTTCCTCGAACATTTAATTGGCATTGCGGAATGTCCCGCCGCGGTAAAGTTAAGTTCACATCACGTTTAACAGTTTATAGGTACAAATTCTGTGTAATAACTACACAACATAGTCGGGTTTTCCTAACTATGTTGGGGTCAGCTTCCAGACTGTCTGTCTAGCCTATTGGCTAGACAAGTGATGATGTAACTAACAGAATTTTGTATTTTCGATGAATGAGAGGTTGCACCTCGGTGTTAGTCTACCACACCAGATTCCCTCTGAAACTATGACATGATTGTATTCAATGGACCACCTATTTTGATCTGCCGATATGTTCTGTAACAATCTGACCGTGAAAACGTAGGTGAAGTGAGCTTAAAGTGAGCTGTCATTCCACCTGATGATACTAATTGATACTAGTGACAGCTCATTTCACCTGTGGTGAGATTTTTAGGGTTCACTTCATTGTCCGTCTGTCTGTCCGTCTGTCAAGACCCTTTTTCTCAAGAACGCATGGAGTTATCAAGTTGAAATTAATATCAAATACTCAAGACTGCAATCCCTTGAAGCAGTGAAAAAATCAAACTTCTAAGTCAACGAAATCAAAAGATACGGGCGTTTATGTTCCGTTTATGGCGTATATTTTGACACTCGCAAGGGAATCAAAACCTATAGCTATAACTTCCAGTTGACCTAGAATCATGAAATTTGGCAAGAAGCAATGTCATGTAGCACAAGTAAAGGACACAATCTGACAACCATGGGCACTTTTGTATGAACACTGGGCCCACTTTTAAAAGTTGTGGAACAGTGATGAAATGTATATCATATAAAAGCTCTTGGTGTGTACATTATTTCATTCTATGGCAGTTAAGTTCAAATACAGCGATAAGTGTTTTTTTTTTGCGTTTTCTAAAAACGTTCAACATTGTTCAACAGTAATGAGTTATTTGAAAGCTCTTGGCGTGTACTTTATTTCATTCTATGGCAGTTACACGCCAAGAGCTTTCATATGACATATAACTCAAGTCATTACTGTTGAGCAATGTTGAACGTTTTTAGAAAACGCAAAATAAACCACTTTCGCGCTGGATTTGAACGCGTATACGCAGAGCCCTATCACAATAGTAGTTTTACGTGCTCTTCCATAACACAGAGGGGTCTCGAAGAGCAAATAACAGTCACCCAGCAAGTCTTGAACGATATCGATCTGTTTTCCTCATTAGAGTTTCAAACGTATGACATAACTATTATACGTTTTCGATCAGCTTATTGTTAAAACTTGGCATTTTGTAGACGCTCTAAATAAGCTGTTCCATTGATCAAGTTTTGAGTTACTTATGAATGATAAGCTCGTTAGTATCATAATGGTTCTTTGTTCTAGTAAGTTTGACAGTAGGTACACAATAAACCACAACCTTTGTCTTTGAAAATGGTTGTCACGAGTACAATCAATCAAGGGCTGCATCAGCTGATAATTCAACGCCCTGATAAAGTTGAAATGTGTCGTGTGCTTTTTGTTTTAGAGTCCTAATTTAAATAAAACAACAATACCCACTGAATATTTCCAAAACTATTGTATTGACTGTAACTTATAATGTAGGTATTCAGATACGATGTTTTTTTTATAAAAGTAAAAAAAAAACTCGTAAAAATAACAGAACTATTTATTATTATTACAAGACTGTTATGTCCAACTGCAGGGCAAAGGCCTTCCTACTCTCCTTCCACTTTTCTCAGTCTAGGGCTATTTAACTGAATAATTATTACAATCCATAGTCTATTAGTCAAGCGAGTTAATAAAGGCAGATAAAGTTAATGGAAGACACTTCGGAATTCGAACGGTATATATCTCTATTAGCTTCCGCCCGCGGCTTCACCCGCGAGGTATGTCGATAAAACATAACATAAAATGAAAAGCGTGAAAAGTTAACATACAGACAGACAGACAGACAGACAGACAGAGTTACTTTCGAATTTATAATATTAATATATAGTATGGATACCGTTTGAATTCCGAAGTTTTAAAAGGTTGATTTACTTTTAAAACAAATGCTAAACGCTTTTCAACGAGATTTAGGTTCGATAGTGAATGTTGATATTATAAAGAGGTCACTACATTTTTTTTTTATTTGGAACAGGTCAGCAGAGCAACCGAGCTGGGGAAACTGGTGACGAGGTTGCAGCAAGAGAGGTCGGAAGTGGCCTTTTTCATTTTCACCAATGGGAGCACATTGAGGTACGGTATGATCGGTACTCTAAAGTTTATTAAGTAGGCCATTGGTAAAAGCGAAAGAAGTCTTCTAGAGAATAAGCATTAGCGTCTTTAAGATTATGCTGATAAGAGCTAATCACTAGTCATTGTCAAATGTCGAAAGACCAGAGGGGCAATTCACAGTCTGGGTACTAACTCTCGAATATAATTCCGATAGATGGACATTGGTCAAACGTCAGTTGGTTGAGTTAAACGTCAGGGATTGGCTAGACTCAGTGTGTCCAGCCAATCAATGACGTTTGACTGACAATTCCAATGTCGATCTATCGGAATTTTATTCGAGAGTCAGTACCCTGATCTTAGTCTTAATCTGTCAAAAGTACCTCTAAATTCCCTACATTTTTCACTAGTTTTGACATTGATTGTCGCTGAGATGAGATTGCGACTAGATTTTGAACGTCTTTAATTTCGGGAATCTGTTGCTGCTGACGTTAAATGATGTCCCTCTGCCGAACAAAGGCCTCCCCTAAATCCTTCGAAGCATCCTTTTCAAGATCCACCTTAATCCAACCCTTGCTCTCTCTTCCTGGGCCGACCTCGGCAGCGGCATCCATCCTCAAAGGCCCAACGTGTGAAGACTGTTGCCCAATGGTCATTGCGCATGCGGCTGACGTGACCCGCACAATCGTATTTAAAAAATAATTCACAATATTTGAAATTCCACAACAGCGTTTTCGTTACTTATTATAACTTCGCAGGAAATATTTCAATTTAAAAGAAAAATCTTTTAAATTGAAATATTTCCTGCAAAGTTTGATTCAGGTATTCGGCGAGATAATAATTATGTTGCCAGTTTTGGTAATAAGATGATAATTCGGACATTATTTCACTAGTATTTTTATGAATATAAAGTATTAAAACTAATATTTTAAGCGTTTTGAATAATGAATACTCTGTAATGAACGCATGATCTAAAAAAATATAATATTAATGTTTCAAACCTCATTTTGAAAGTAACAGATTAGTCCAGTGTGTGTGCACGGGTCCAACGCTTGCCGATGTTGGTCCATGGATGGGTGACCATCTTTACATAGGTACCATTTTTTTTCTGTGCCTCGGAAAGTACGTTAAGCTTTTGGTCCCGGCTGTCATTCGTGGATTTTTGACAGTCGTTATGGGTCGTCAGAAGCCCGAAGTTTTGACAACCAGTCTTATCAAAGGCTATCGTGTTACCCAGTAACGGTTGTATAGGTCAGATAGGCAGTCGCACCATGTAAAATACTGGTACTCAGCTGTATCCGTTTAGACTGAAACCCGACCCCAACATACTTAGTTGGTAAAAAAGGCTAGGCAGATAATGAGTACATTATGTGTGTGTGTGTTAATAGTATCATTATTAATTATGTTAGTCGTGTTAAAAGTCGTTGTAGCTTAATGGATCCATTTTCACCCTATCATAATAAAAATAATAGCCTTCCAACCGATTTCAGTCTTAGTGGCCAATCTCAACGGAAATTAGTCAGGTAGGTACGCAGGAGATATTATAGTGCACAAGTGTGTGAGCAAACGCAGGTGCACTCTCTGTTCCTTTAATCTCATAGGTACTCGTATATCCGATGGGACGGCAATCCGATACGACCGGGGAAAGATCAGGCGTAGGACCAATGTGCCATAAATTGTCATCAAATATATATATATATTTGTTTTATCATGTTTAGATACCGATTCCCATCACGTCTGCTGAGTTTCGCTAGTTAATTTAATTTGACTCTGTAGAGACAAAAAATAATATTATAGTCACTATTACCTACAGCACAAACTTTAATATAAAATGTCTGCCTATAATGCTGGTTCTATAAATAGATTGAGACTCAGAGCGCACAGAATTTCACCGGTTTACATCATTTGCAAAACGACGCATAAAACCAAGGTATTCGTTCAACATATACTGTAATGTTATGAAATCATAACCAAAACGTTGCATGTATATTGCACAATGTTTAAAAACTTTTTTCTTGCAAAACTAGAAAAGAGTTGATTGCAAATACACCCCAATTAGAGTATTGAGTTAAAAAAGCATAATACAATGACCAACACAATTTTTTTTAAAGTTATCTATTAGTGTTGATCCTAGCATTACTTTATACATAAAAAATTGAGTGTTATTGCTTTAAAATAAGACTTAATTTTCTTTGGCTCAATCGGCGGTTAGTATAGCAAAACACATAATTAAAAAAAACCTATATTGTAAGTTACTGAAATCGATTCAGTAATCAATTATGAACAAACCACTTTCAGGGCTTGCGTTTATTCTGTTACACATTTTAAAGAAACATCGCTTTGTTACGCTTTCACGCTAACACAAATCTAACACTACTGTAAGGATTTGGTACCTGGGTAGACCATGACATGAATTAGGTTATAGGATATTTTATTAGAACTTTTTATCCCCATATTCCCACAGGATAGAGACTTATGCGGGTGAAACCAGCAGATTTAAAAGACCGAAAATATGGGCAGTAACTTTATCATAAAAAAACCGGTCAAGTACGTGTTGGACCACGCACAATGAAGGGTTCCGTAGTTGGAATGAATTTATCCCAAGAACAAACATTGTAGTTGAAAAACATGTTCTCCCATACATTCCAACTGAAAATGTAAGTTTGTACGCACAATATTGAGAGATTTACTATGTTGTTTCAAGATCATGGACTCTTATTAATTTTCCTGTAATCTATAGGTATAGAACTACTTTTTTGTATTTTTTTCAAAATTTTCGGCTCAGTAGTTTCGGAGATAAGGGGGGGGGGGAATAGTAAATTTCCGTCTATTGTCTTAAATAACTTTAATACAATTTACTTTAAAATTATGAAAAAAATATATTTAAGATCCTCACGGTAAGCCCTTTCATATAATATGTCACACGATACAGATTGCGAAACTTTATTTTAAATTGTCTATTTACTCCTCAAAAATGACTCCCATTTTCAAAATCCATTTATTTACGTTACACGTCTGTGTTTGGGTCACAGAGTTTCATATGTGTACCAAATTTCAACTTAGACAGACAGACAGATAGACACACGAGTGATCCTATAAGGGTTCCGTTTTTTCCTTTTGTGGTACGGAACCCTAAAAGTACCTGGCCATACTGCCTGCTCTATAAATAAAATCGGACTCAGAGGGTACTTTCAATAACTCATAAAACCCAGTGGTTCGTTCAACAATCATAACCACAAGTAATAAAGGATCCACCCTAACTCAAAGTTTGAAAACAATTGTTATGATTAAAATAATTGTTATAATTAAAATAATTGTTATAATTAAAATAATTGTTATAATTAAAATAATTGTTATAATTTAAATAATTTTCTTAATTCGGTGTCAGTGATTCATATTGTTTACAAAAAATAGGTTCTCACCTCCTAAATATAATGACCTAATCTTTAATTTAATGTGTAAAATGACCTAATCTTGTTTTTCGAAATGAATAAATCGATTTTATAAAGGTCTAAAAAGTTACTTAAGAACATCCTCCGATGCAAGCGTGATTTTAACTAAAGAAGACCTAAGTAGTTGTTATCTTGCAGGTCAAACCTTTCGCAGCGGTTTGCGGGCACCAACAGGGCTATAGACCAGATGGGCTTTCTTCCGATGCTGGTCTTCAAGAACCGGTCGAAGCCTGTGGATGGAGACGCTTTCAGGGCTGAACTTGAGGAATTGAGGTAGGTGCTTATAAACTTCCGAAACTAAAATTTTTATTAGCGTACGTGTCTGCTAGTAGTCGCAAGCGCAACTGCTGAGCATGAGGTCCTGGGTTAGATTACCGGGTGTAGCAAAATGTTATCGCGTTTTTCCATTTAAAATTTCTTGGCCTGTAGCCTGGAATTGTGCCCGATTGATGACAATAGACTCGTCCTATTACATGAAATTTAAGTAAAACGGGCGAAATGTGGGTGTAGGTACTAATAGGTGTATCTAGCTCTGCCTAACCCTTAGGCGAATATAACAGGCGTGATGTTATGTTTTATGTTAAGAGTCTATTCAAGTTTATGTTGGCATTTGATGTTCTTTCGAGTTGAACAATTTACAACTTTATTGCAATGGATATTAAGTGATTTCAGAGTGACTAGCACTATTGAAATGTCATGAAAATGTTTGAAGTTGTAGCGTAAACTGAAATTTATTGTGTAGGAATTAAAGTTATTTTTTCATTAATTCATATAAATTTGTTTAAATTTTTGGCAATTATTGCTAGTATTATACTATAAGTGATAATGTACTGTATCAACTGTGTAGTTTAATACTAAAGTCCTCTGCCACACATATGGTTGTCGGAAAAACCGTCTTTAAGACTGCAATTTCCTCCTATGAGTAATTACATGCCGAAGACGTCTTCCTGCGATACCTTGTGATCGCAGTTTAGCTCGCCTGTCCTACCTCTATATGTCAACTCCATGTAAAACAAATGCATGCTAATAGACACGCACATACAGTAAAAAAAAGAGATAAGTATACAGGATCGTCGGATATAGTTGAAGTTTAGTAAGAAACCGATGGATGTTCTCGAACAAATTTAATTTTATTAGTAGAAAAAGAACAGCTCTTTTATCAAATTAAATATCAGTTGACAACATCCATCGGTTTCTTACTAAACTTCAACTATGAGCTTGCACACAAAACTGCGATGCAACGCGATGCGAATTCGCAACGCAGAAAATTGCAATACGTATTGCTGCGAAAGCTCGCAGGTTTTTGCGATGCGGCGTCGCATCGCAGTTTTGTGTACAAGCCCTTAATCCGACGTTCCTGCATACTTATCTCTTTTGTTGACTGTACATGCCGAAGGATACACGTCACTGCGATACATCGCGGGCTGCTCGGTGGTTTAAATCGATGCCTACGTAAAAAAAAATATTTTGTTTTTACATCGCGGTCGACGGCAAGCATTTGGCTCTAAATTCCTCAAATCAGTTCAACTTGTTATTCTGAATTAGGTAGAGTACAGCACAACACACAGGACTGGGTAATTGAGCTTTCAAGTGCGACTGAACAGATGTTCGCACCGCCTTCCATGTAGAAATAGCGAGTATAGACGTCGAGCATGTAATTATCCTTTAGTCATCATCGTTTTGTTAGAATTAATTGATTTACCTTCACCTTCAAATATTTCAGCATGATGAAATTTTGGATTGTACTGCATGTACATATTATTAATATGTAAATGGAGTACCAAAGGCTGTGTTCACAGATTTTGGTACTCCATTTACATATTAATAATATGTACATGGAGTACCTACCAAAATCTGTGTTCGAAAATAGTAAGTTATTAAACACAACTTTTTATGCGCAGCTTCGCCCGCGTAGATGTCGGAGAGTATCCCACGGAAACATAGGTACTACCGGGATTAATGTACCCTATGTGTTCATCCAGGTTATAAACTATCTGTGTGCCCAATTTCATCCAAACCCGTTCAGCATCCAGATAAACAGAGAAACGGACAAAAATTCTAAAACTTCGATACTATTTTATTACATGTATAATTAAGGCCAAGGAACTACCAAGGTCAAGGTCACTTCGACAATCAAGTCTAAATGAAGCCGTATATCGTTCAGATTTTCATTAAGACGCTAATAAAATTCAAAGTAATAGAATCAATTGCTGTTCATCTCGATTAGTCTTTATAAAGAATCGAATGAGCTTGCTTCGTTCACCTGCAGGCGATTTATTGTCAATACGGGATCCAATTTTGTGTCTTTGCGACAAACAAATAACGTGGCTTGAGGAGGCGAACGCGCTCTTCGGGTTGTAATAATGTTTATGTAATGTAATGGAGATAAATCTCTGTGTGTAAACAATTCCATCGCCACTGCTCTCAAAACGGTGAAGGAAAACATCGTGAGGAAACCGACATGTCCTAAAATAAACAATTCGAAGACATGTGACCTACCAACCCGCTCTGGGCCCGCGTGGAGGATTATGACCCGTTCCCTCTCACAGAGAGGAGGCCTGTGTACCAGCAGTGAGAACATTACAGGTTGATTATGTAATGGAGGTGCCTTCTAACTTAATATACCTAAGCCCGTTGACTTACGATGAAGGAAAACGTCGACTGTAAATCTGTCAATCTATTCCGTATAAATCTCCCCGTCAAAACTTAGATGAAGTGAACTTGAAGTGTGTTGAAGGGTTGCAGCGTGATGTTAAGTAACCCATATCCTTCCTAAAGAATGTAAAAATATTTTTTCAAACTAGATTACTAGGTATCTCCAAAGATACCAATCAAGAGGCCTAAATAGGCCACTTTGGCAGAATCATAAACAATTTATATCACGAAATTTTGTATGGAGATTCGTAAAATGCCATAGGTACACCTCTGCCTAACCCTTCAGGGGTATATAGGTGTGAAACTGTCAAACAGATGAATTGCGTGATATGAATTGTTTTATGATTCTGCCAAAATGGCCTTTTTAGGCCCCCAGATCACAAACACGCAAACAAACAAACTCTTCAGCTTTATTAGTATAGACTAACAAAATTAATTATAATTATGACAACATCAATCAAGCTGTAAGTATAAGTATATAAAAGTAAAACATTATCTACTGGTATAAAAGTTTTCATATATCTAGGTAGGTAGTCATGCTGCCGGAACAGACTCGTCCTCTAGAGCAGAAGTTCTGTCGATCAATCAAATACAAGTCTTGCTTCAAAGTTTTTATTACCAACTAGCTGCGCCCCACGGTTTCACCTGCATAAGTGTTGATCCCGTTGAAATATCGAAATAAAAAATATTCAGGATAGAAAGTAGCCTATGTCCTTCTTCAGGTCTAAGGCTACATATCTGTCAAATTCTCTCGGTCCAGTGAATTAGGCGTGAAAAGGTATCAGACAGACCAACAGATAGAGTTAGTTTCGCATTTACACACCTAAGACTCGATCCTGTGGGAATATCGGGATAAAAATATAGCAAATAGCCTATGTGTTAATCCAGGGTGTCAGCTACCTCCATACAAAATTTTATCAAAATTGGTCCAGCCGTTTGAGCGTGAAGAAGTAACAAACATAATATATAAATACACACACTTTCTCACAAACTTTCGTCTTCATATTATTAGTGTGACTACCTATTCTTGGGTAGATAAAAATAACTACGTTATCTATCTGCCGCGCTGGTGGCAGATTTAATGTCGTTTTTAGGGTTCCGTAGTCAAACATGGTACCCAATTATACTTTTGCAACGTCCTGTCCATCAATTGATCTGTCTGTATGCCAGAGTCGTTTCACCAAGAGCTTAAATTAGCGTGGTTATACCACAAAGTTTTACAATAGTTCGTTTAAAAGAATAAGTAGTTATTTTGAATAAAAATATTAATACGTTTTGGTACTAGCCAAAACGTTTTCCTTAAAACGTAAACAACGCCAAAACTAAGGTGAATAGAGCTTGATGTGAGCTGTCAATACTGTCGATCATAAGGTGGAATGACAGCTCACTTCAAGCTTCACTTAAGTTTTTACAGTAAAGGGTTTTACAGAATAAACTGGCTGATTATATAGGGAAAGAAATAAAAAAGAAAATTATGAGTAGCCTCCTAATACAAGTTCATTGAAACATACAATATAAGCCCACGCTTTCTTCCCTGATAAACTACAGAACGCCACCTTCTACAATCCTTACATACTTACTTCTCCTTTTGCCTCGTTTACGTTCATCAGCTGGTCACATCGCACGCCGGTTGCAAGTACTATAATGTTGATTTAAACTCCGTTCAGTTCATAGGTTCATTTAAATTACTATACATTTAACCTACGGAACCCTGCGCTAGTTACGACACCTAGGTAATTGGCTGGGTTTTTTTATTAAACTCATGAAACTAGATCGATCAAACTATAAAGTTACGCGGCGTCTAGTTGAACTTGGAACGAGTGTTCGCTTTTAAAACAACTGACACTTTTCTTCTATTCGCGTCGCAGGAGCAAAGGGAATATTGATGAGCTAGACAGTAAGTTAGGTAGGTAATGTCTCTGGCAATTTAAAGTACGATGTACTTAATCAGTGCAGTATTTGAAGGTGAAGACCAACTGGATTCTGAGGGTCGAAAGGTTGGAATCGCGCCACAACATCAACTTTAAGTCATTCGTGGTACGAGTTCCAACCCAACATCTCTGTAGATGTTGGGTTGGAACTCGTAAGTCCAAAAGAAAGAAAGAAAAAGAAAAGAAAGAGAAAGAAGACTTTTGGTCGAAACGTGCCGTATGTCGACGTTTCCGAGGACGGTTACGCGACACCACGCAGCGAAACACGACGCCGACAACGTTACGTGTGTGGTCATAGTTTTAAAGTTTTTAATATGTATTAGTTTATTATTGTATAAGATTATTTCGTGTATTTTATCTATGGACTTTAGCTGCCTGATAATAAAATGATTATTATTATTAATCTTAAATGATTCCTATCAAAAGTTGTGAAAGTCTTTTTGTGCAACTTAAAAATGTAGATTAGTTCGTCATAGACGACACTGTTGGCGCAGTGGTTGAGCGATTGACTGCTGCGCAGCATGTCGCGGGATCGATTCCCGCACATTTTAAGTAACTTTTTAGACCTTTGTATCCTGCTCATGGGATGAAGTTTCATTAAAATTGGTTCATTCATTTAAAAAAACAAGGTCTTGAATGTTTGTATGAAATGCCGTAGGGCGTAAACGCTCATAACTTGCACTCCTACAGATCCCTAGAAATACTGTCATCAAAACACCACCTAGTAAACTTTACACAGTTCATAACAGCATTTTTTATAATTAATTTGTCGTACCACTAACTAACACCAGCTAATCGGATTAATTTATCGGAAAGCATGCTACATGCACCATAATATTCCATGGAGTTCTAATGGTGTTTCTAATACCCCATAATGGATATTATAATCGTTGGCACTCCTATAGTAATGTGTTTGTTGGCTCGTTAAAATCCCATGAGCAACCACTCTTTTAGATGGGCTAATCGTTAGCAAATATTGTTATTGTCAAACAATAGAGAAGGGGTGATTTTATGGTTGTTTGAGGGGGGTCGATTCTTTGTGGAAAGGCTCCTCTTAGACCCGAACCCATTTAAAAATATTGACTATGTAACACTAGGGCCGGTGGGTTCTAGTGCTCATCGAGTTTTTCGCGACATCGCCACGCGGCTCGACTCTTCACGTGACCAGGGGGCTTGTCTCTCTATCCCGTGGGAATTCCGAATCATCATCATTACCAACCAAGTGGATTATGACCCACTCCCTCTTACAGAGAGGAGACTCACGGCTGAGGGGCCTCTGCCATGCTTACGTGGTCTGTGCGAGTCTTATTTAAGTTATTTCGATTTATCTTTAGTCGTTACATCATAAAAGGAACCTCTGTGCAAGGCTTTAGCTTTCTAGGCCCAAGGGATTGGCTGGGCCTTGATGGGCAGTAATGGAGTGAATGAGTCAGAACTTTCGTTTTTATTTAATGTATCGATAACGTAACATCACACCTGTTCTGGAATGAAGATCGCGTATGGAGAAGCGTAGTGTGGGACGCCCCCCAGCTAGATGGACCGAGGACCTTGAAAAGGTGGTTGGGACAGACTGGAGGACAGGGTATTGTGGCGTAGCCTGGGAGAGGTCTATATCGAGCTGTAGATCGCGATAGGCTGAGTTGACTAATTGACATCTGTAATTCCATTAGACGTAAGCAGAGATGTAAAGAGGCTTTGAACGTAAGAGAGAAAAATATAAATGCACTTCGAATTTCTTTAAATACTAGACGCATTCGAACTTCATGGAAGACTTAATCATTCACAACATGAATGCAAATATCTTTTGTTGACTATACATATGGATATTCAGTTAAAACAACATCATAATGAATGACGTCACTATTGGAAAAGACGAAAACAATGTTCAACTATTAATTATAAGTCACAGGTGTTTTTGACACCTACACATTCCTTAATTGTAATAAGGTAGCCCATTATTTTACAAAAATAACTCCTATTAAATTGAAAACACGTCTAGCTGCATAAAGAACAATAACAAAAATATCTAGACTTTTATTCACCAATTCACCTATTAATGTACCTTCCCTCTCCATAAAATGGTCATAAAATTTTTATAGGCAATTCATTGAAGAAATCGTAAAAAAACTGTAAGGAAAGGTAGGTGGGAAACATTTTGTGTAGACAAAGTTTTGTCCTTGAACACTAATATTGGATGCGTGACCGGATTTTGTTTTGGTAACCAATCTACCTGGCAGGGGTTTACTCCTTAAGCACGAAATCCGTCATCCTGTACTACACTACTCGTGAAGTTGGACGAAGTCATTATCTGCCTAGCCTTAGATTGTCCCAACTATGTTGGGGTTGGCTTCCATTCTAATCGGATACAGATGAATACCAGTATTTTACATGGAGTGACTGTCTACGAGTATGTGACCTATACAACCCAGTTACTGGGTAACACCTTGGTAAGACGGTTTTCAGACTTTTGGGCTTCTGACGACCAGAAAGACTGGCAAAGATCCACGAATGACAGCCGCGGCCAAAGGCTTAACGTGTTTTCCGAGGCACGGAGGGGTCTTGGTATTTAAAGATGGTCACCAAACCGCGGCAAGCGTAGCTTAACCTGATCGATCGACCTGTGCTTATGACTTAGCCACTAGCACCTTCGACGATGTCTGTGACTTGTCGAAATTATCGGAAGTCCGAAGTACGTGAGTCTACCTGAGGCTTCAAGTCCTTTGACTCGGGCGCAAAAACCGACAACAATGGAAATTCGCCCGAGATGAGCCGAGTTGTAGTCGACGCGTGTCGCTCGTGTGTCTGAGCACCAAGCTAAGCCATGAACTAACTGTGTTATGCACGATGGATGTTGTTGCAACATTTTACTGGACTATGCTAATATTTTAGCATAGTCGTATATTTTTATGTCGCATATTTTTAACATGTCGGTAACACAGTTTTGCACTTACTTCGAACCGAAATTGAAAATACACGAGTGACTGTATACTTGATGTTATCTGTCGACTACTTATGAAAACCTATAGATAAGTAGGTAGCAAATAAAACGCGCCACGTACCAGTAACATAGGTACAGTATAAGTAGGTACCTACCCAAATACCCAGCCGGTTAAATGGCATGAAGTTTTAGTTTAGAAAGAGATTAGGACGAAAGCGTTATGGTATCCCGGTAAAATTTAAATTTACTTACGTTTTTTGGGAATTTTCAGGTCAATATCAGGTTTTATGTTGATCTACATATGATTCATGGTCATACCAAATATTTATTTATAGAATAATAATCATAAAACTTATCAATACAACTCTTTAAGTTCATATTAAACCCTATTGAATGACTATTTCATGAAATCATGACATTTGAAGTCAATTCTAAATCCACGAATGACAGCCGGGTCCAACGGCTCAGCGTGCTTTCCGAGGCACGGAGGGTCTTGAATAATGATATGTAGGTATCCCCTTTAATAATCCTTTTAAGGTTTTCAGTAGATATGAAATAATTTTGGTCATAATTATGAGATTTAAGTCAGTAAATTCACCGGTGGAAAACTTTCTAGTGCGAGGATTTTTTGTAAAAATATGAGAATGAAAATTATTGTTTCATTACAGTCATAATTATTTATAAACCTTAACACCCTTACTAATAAATGTTTAACAGCGTCTGCATAGTTACACAATGCTTTTTCTTCTTCTTTCGAAAGTCAAGTTACCGACGACTGAAAGAGAGAAATCGGTGTGTAACTATTAGTCTGATATAATACGTTTATTAGTAAGGGTTAAGTGTGTAATTGGAGAAAAAATAACATTTAACAAGATAAAATGATTCATAAAAATAATACTTAAAGCTGAGACATAAAACAGATAATTATAGTTCAGGAGGTCGACTTCACTCAACGACCGAAAACGCACGCACACATAGACACGCTTCACGTACAGCGAGTGCAAGCGCACTTGCGACCGGCATTCGTTTGAGATCGCCGCCCGCACCGACCGCCGCCGACTGAGAGTCGTACCTACATAAAGTATAATTCGGTGAAGTCCCGCACTGATATCGAACATTTCTTTGTTCTTGTCTCCTGGAATAAGTAACCATATAATTTCTTAATAATTGACTATGATGAGCATGAGCTAATCATGCTTTATTCATAAATTAGGCCACTACTTGGTACTTTCTATGAGGTCATGAGCCCTTATATAATATCTACCTACATTTCCGTGAAACGACAGAATAACTTATCTTTTCCACTTATATTTTAATAGAAACATAATGTCAAAAACTCTATAATGTATATATTATTGTGTAAATATCGTTAATTTCTTAATGACAATGGATTTCAACGCAACGTTTAATACAATAATTATAATATCGTAATTTTCTGATGTTATGTCCTCAGTAATATTGAATAAAATGAGAGGTAAACAGTGAGCATTTTCGTGGTTAACAAGTAATTAATAAGTAACTTATAACTGTGTAGTGAGTCATAACGTGTGAACCACAAATTCAATAGGAACTTATATATTTCAATTACTTAAGTTTTCCGTCCTGACGTGATGTGTGAAATTCAAAGACATGTGACATCCACGAATCCGCACTGGGCCCCCGTGGTGAATTAGGGCTCGATCTTTCTCACAGAGAGGAGGCCTGTGTCCCAGCAGTGGGCACAATATAGGCTGATTATGTATGTCCCTATGTGTAAATTTTCTGATGTTATTTCATGAGCAATATTAACTAAAATGAGAGGTGAAGTCAGTATTTTCGTGTTCAAAACCTATTAAATTAGTAACTCATATTTCTTTGTGACTCATGCCCTGGGAACCATAAATTAAATAGGTACTTACTATTTTGATTACACAGTTTTCCTTCCTGATATGATGTGTGAAATTCGAAGACATGTGACGTTCATGAATCCACACTGGGTCCGCGTGGTGAATTAGGGCTCGCTCTCTCTCACAGAGAGGAGGCTTGTGTCCCAGCAGTGGGAACATTATAGGCTGATTAAATATTGTAATTGTACCTATACGATTTACGTGTAATTGTGATATCGAAGCTACACATGTTTTTTAGTGTAGGTACGTAATTAAATTTGAGGAAATTTATAGTGTAATAAATGTCGGAATAAAACACATGAGTATTTGTAAAGGAATGTAAATAGTTTTGAATAATTGATTTAATTAAAAAATAAAGCTTCCGAAAAACAAATTATGTTCCAGCAATCTGTGGTTGAATGTAATACAAACTAAGTAAGCTGCGTTATTAACACAAAATTAACCGAAAATAAATGTCGTATTTAACAAACAAACATGAGTCCCCCTTAGATCAGTGAAAACATCAAACTTCTAAGTCAACGCAATCAAAAGATATGGGCGTTTATGTTCCGTTTAACGCATATTTTGACACTCGCAAGGGAACTTAAAAAAACTTATACCACTTCAAAAAACAAACAAAAAACTTATACCACTTCAAAAAACAAACAAAAAACTTATACCACTTCCCGTTGAACTAGAATCATGAAATTTGGCAAGAAACAACGTCATGTAGCACAAGTAAAGGAAAAAATCCGAACACAGTAAATTTGTAGTTTCATTACAAAAAAAAAAAACGGGAACAATATTCAAGACATGTTTCCCGTGATAAAAAATCCCGTGATAAACAATTTTACGCACTAGACCGGTTTTTTTTTCAGCGTTAATGAAAGGTAGAGGGATGAGCATGGATCTCGATTCATAATCTGACGGATTTTATATAAGCTAATCTTTTCTCTTAAATTGAGGCGGATACTGTATTGTTTTCATTAAAATATCACGATGAAGTTTGAAGTTATAATAAACTGGGATCTCCAACCCTCAGTTACCAAGCGTGGTTATTAATGCTTTTACCTTTGCTATTTGAGACAAGGGTTTTGAACTGCAGTTGCATGTTGTTCTATTATTGCGGTAAAATCAATTGCTTATAATTTCAAAATAAGTGAATCATATTGTGTAAAATCTCTTGTTAGATAATTTGACACGAGACCACAGTGTTTTTATTATTTATAATTGATGTGTCACGCACGACACCACAATATTATGATGTTGGAGACCATCTCGAAATGAATCATGATACTAAAGTCGTCTGCGGTTTCAAAAGAATGTTTATTGGCGTGTTCACCTTTATTTTCTTTTTTTTATTTCGCACCAGATGAATATTATGTTTCATGAGTGTATTTACAAACACACATCAAACATTTATCGTAATAGATAGACCCGGATCAACTATTTAGGACAACATTCAGTATTAATGGTTATTCCATGCGTGAATGGAATCCGCGTTCCACATCACTAAGGGCAATTGTTAAGTCACCGCGCCGATTGAGCCGTCATTTCTTTTTCGATCATGAGAGGAGGGATCTCGTCAGTTTGCGATCATGAAATCTGAGCTAACTGCAGAAGATGCGCTGGATGGGTTACAGTATCGTCAAATTGTAGGTACGGTCGGGGAAAATTTTAATGTTCATTAAATTGACACACTACTCTAATTTTCCGTGCTATACTGATGTCATACAACTGTCAAAGAATGACAGTTGCGATATTAATATACGGATAATTTAAGTTAGGAGCCAATTTGCTAATTAGTTAATTTTGTTAACTTTACATCCAAGTTCAACAAAAAGTTTGATTGTAGAGCTTCAGGAGTGCTTCGTGCCTGTCACCCATGATGGAAAAGGTTCTTTGTAAAAGTTAGAGTGCCATATAATATAACAGACAGCTGTTCTGCTGGGAAGTTAGTTGCGCCACTTTTTCTTCCCAGCTAAAGCATTAGAAAGTGTGGTGAAGGGCGGGCGTTTTGGGGGACTGTCTTGTGTAATTTTGACATTAATCCGATCCGGCCTGTCCCTTGCTGCCTCCCCGAGCAACGCCCTAAGGGTCCCGGTCCGGGGATCGGGGGTGCCTTTAGAAAAAAGAAAAAAAAAAAAATACAAAAAGATGATTAATTCTAATAATAAGGAAAAAAAAAAACAAATTATATATATCTAAAATTACGAGCACAAAGCAGGATAGTCGACGGCTGCACGTCATGACTGTGACAAGAAGACTTCCACTCAGCATGATGATGTGCTATAGCGGATCCACAGCACAGCGCTGATTTTCAGTGGTTACCCGAGAAGGACCTACGGAAACCAAGTCAGATTAAATGTTGTACTAAAGGTAACAAAGCTGGGCTGGGCTTTAGCTTGTAGTGACTTAGTTTATAAGTTTTGCCCTGGCTAGAGGCGTTCATTTATTGAAGTACCCACAGGAAAGACCGGTTAAGCAGCCGACAATCTCCTAGGTTGAACTGCGAGATGCCATTCATTTAAAAAAAGCTTTTTTCGATATTCAAAAAGTACTGATTCTAAGCCTAATTTGAATAAATAACTTTTGATTTTGTTTTTTTTTTTTTGCAATGAGTACTTTGTTTTACTGGGATGACTAGGCTGGTCCAGGGCCTCAAGTTTAGCCCATGATGACTCATAAGTCTAAATGTTCCCCGTCGTTCCCGTCAATTACTAAGTAATTCGTTCAAAAGAACAGAGGGGAATTTCTCGCAGTTTTCAGGGGAATATATTTTTCTGGCCTTGAGCATTTTTCTGGGCATCTTATTGATTCCGTACCAATATTCTTTTTTTTTGTTCTAAATTAGCAATGAGGTTAAATTAAACTACGCTTGCCGCAATTGGTTTCTGGATGGGTCTGGGATGCTCTACGTGCCGTCAGAAGACCAAAGTCTGACAACCACTCTTACCAAGGGGTATCGTGTTACCCAGTAACTGGGTTGTAGAGGTCAGATAGACAGTTGCTCCATATATTATATTGGTATTCAGCTGCATCTGATTAGACTGGAAGCTGACCCCAACATAGACTTCACACGTTCATATTGTTCTCTTCTTGTTCTCACACACTATTGTCTACATTTCTTTTCTCCTTTCGCAGGTGCTGGAAGAAATTTCTTAAGAAATAAGCAGTACCTTTGTACTCAAATTATAATTATGTCATATCCCTATGTATTTTACTGTGTGTACATAAATAATAAAATAAATAAATAAATATTTGGAGAAAGTCTAGGCAGATTGATTCCGAATTAATGTAGATAACTGTATAATTATTCTGCTTGTAGAGAGTCTTACGCATCGTTCAGCATCCTAGTTTGAATCAACAAATAAAATAAAATAGAGGTTTTTTTAAGGACATTCCGCGGGTTTAGACATTGACCCTTTTGCGAAACACTACTTTATTTTTCATTCCAGAGACAAAACTTAATACACTGGCTCTTGT
This sequence comes from Gortyna flavago, assembly GCA_963669345.1. Classification (NCBI taxonomy): domain Eukaryota; kingdom Metazoa; phylum Arthropoda; class Insecta; order Lepidoptera; family Noctuidae; genus Gortyna; species Gortyna flavago. Next base: position 3,289,387 of record OY770139.1, read on the forward strand.
GATACAGGACCTCCTTTTGTTTAAGGGAAATCATCAAATGATTCCTCCCGCTCTGGGTGGAGCGGAAGGGAGTGTCAGACTCTTACTGAGTAAAACCCATCCATATTCCTTCCTTAGCCCTGTATGTTCCGGGGCAGCGGTATTGCTTTCGGACAAACCCGCTGAAAGAGGCTACACAGTTGTGTCTTGAAGTGAATATAAATAAATTATTAAATAAAAAATTGTGTTGGGTCATTAACTATAATATGTGGTCTTTAATTTGTAAAATATTGATAGGAACCGGTATTTCATCTTTTTATTTTTTTATATTTTTGGTTTTGAGCCGGGATTTTATAATTTCTATGTGATATTGAATAAGGATAGTTGAGTAGGTATTGCTGTAGCAGATTCATAATATACAGATTTCGTTATAAATATATCTGAAATAAATAATATTAAATAATAATAATAGCCACCCACACAATCGAATTAGGTCTAAGGTGTCTAAAATCAGTTGTAAGAGGTAAAATAAATAAATAAAAACAAATAAGACAGCTGTGAAACTACATAATTATGTACGAGTATGTAACAAACACTCTCTGTGATCACAATTTTGAACAAAAAACAAATGAGTAAATCCGTGCACAGTTTATTAGCGTCAATGTTGGTTGTTGTAAGTTGGCCCAATTGTTTGTTAGGCAAATGTTTGCCATCACTTAACTTAGAGAGTAATCTACGCTCTCGTGGGTTGAATACTGATACAGGGTTCAGTGTACTAACTAATTCAGCGCTCTAATTAAAATTTTAGAGCAACATGTCCACATAATTGTTCAGTAATCTCTCTATTGTAAGAACAGGAGGCTTAGGCAGTTGTCCCACCGCCGGCGATGAACGAGTAGCGAGTAAAACTAACAACTGAAAACGAGTTGGCGATCAGCGAGCAGCGAGTGTGTAGTTCCGATAGTTTTGTCGCTGGGCTATCAGCGAGTGTCCAAGTGCGACGGGCGATTACTCGCACTACTCGCTCGGGGCGGTTAGTCCCACAGGGGTTTGTCTGGTTGGTCTGTCGGCGTGAGCTCTGACCGCCAAGCGCGCATCGCTGAGCGAGTATTATTTTTGATAGCTCTTGTCGCTCAGCGACAAACCAGTGGAGCGAGTCCTCGCCGGCAGTGTGAACAGTCAGCGATCAACTATTAATATTTGCATCTCTTTTGTTTACACGGAATGTATATCTATTGTACGCTTCTTGAGCGAGAAAAAAGCTGATAGTTAGTCGCTTCCTCGCCGACGCGACGGTGGGATCACTGCCTAATTCCCGTCATTATTCGCAATCTAATCTCAGCGATAAGCAATGTCACCTTGTCAAAAATGTAAAAAAATTAGAGGTATTTTTATCAGATTGAGACTGAGATCAGACGGTGAAAGTTTTTAAAACTACGAGAATTGCCCCTCTTGGGTGTTATTCCTAATCAACAATCTTCAATTATTTTAAGTAAACATTCTGTCTGTGAGACCATTTTGTCTGACTCCGAAACGGAGCACTGCTGGGACACAGACCTCCTCTTTTTGAGAGGGAGTGGGCTGTAATCTACCACGCGGACCCAGTACGGGTTGGTAAATGCCATGTCTTCGAATTTTTCGTTCTAGCACATTCCGGTTTCGTAACGATGTTTTCCTTCACCGTTTTGAGAGCAGTGGTGATGAAATTATTATATATATACACAAAGTAAAGCGCCGGCCTGGGTCCGAACCCACGACCTACAACACGTAATTTAGGGTCATTACCTTTTTTTTTGGTGTAACTACAATAATTTTATTATGATAATAGATGGCGCCACGTGTCTTTTGTCTTGATCGCAGACGAAGTCGCGGGCAACAGCTAGTTTGAAATAAATCATTAGATTGAATTTATTAAAAGTGCAACAACTAATAATGAGTCATATGATGAATCATTGTAGGTATTGCACGCGCCATAGGAGGCACACTGGCAAATTCCTTAGAAATCACTTTTTTACTGTTAGCTGCGGTTTCAGAACTTTATGAGATAAGTTATACACCACAAAATTTCCTAGAAATCGATGCTATAATATTAGTTTTTTACTTTCATATAGGTACGAATAGCGAGGCACAGTCATTGCAAAAATAAACTTTGGATGCGGTGACCAATCCGACAGCTACCGTTACCTAACCGGTTTTTAAGACAAAGTTATTAATATGACCTCGAAACATGGTTTAATAAAAATTTACACTTGACGGAGAGTGTTAATTAACTACCAGAATTACTGTTACTGTTAACCTGCATTATCCCACTGGTGGGCAAAGGCCTCTACCAGATATGAGGTAACTAACACAGTACTTAATTCTTATAAAAAAAAACATTAATTTCGACTTAAGTTTGTCACGATCGGCAAACAAAGTAAGCATGATAAATAGTTTTTTGATTTGGAATAGATTTTTTGTTTAACCTCTTTCCATTTTATTACTTTAAAGGTTTAACATAACATAACATTACGCCTATTGACCTCGAACGGTTGAGCAGAGGTTTGTAGTAGACCGACATTTGGTCAGTTATGTTTAAAATTTCATGAACTCCCAATTGTGCCTCGGAAAGCACGTTAAGCCGTTGGTCCCGGCTGTCATTCGTGGATCTTTGACAGTCGCTACGGGTCGTCAGAAGCCCGAAAGTCTGACAACCAGTATTACCAGGGGTACCAGTATTACCAGTCCAGGCTATTATAATCAACCGGGCTTCGTAATCCAGAAGTCCTGATCTCTAATTCCGTCAACGAAGATACGGGCCCCTCCCATAGTATGTTCGATATATCGGAATGAACCCTACTCCCGATTAATTAACTTTGTCGGACGGGCAAAAACACATTGGGGGTAAGGATTACTGTCAAATTGTGTTGTCATTCATTATTAGTTCGAGCCTCGAAGTAATGTTAAGTTCATAGGTGATACGAAGGAACAAGCGCCTGTAACTACGGCTGAAACTACGAAAGACCCCTAGACTAAAAAAAATTTGATGGGAAAACTCAATAACACTTTATCCGACCTTGTCATCGACCCCAGGACCTTACGCTCAATAGTCGCGCTTGCAACCACTAAACCAACGAGGCAGATACTATTTCAGAGGTTAACAAAGTTCAAAAAAATCTGTATTTGTCCACAGAGCTAGTATAAACGCCGGTACATCAATGACTGAAGCCGTGGAGTGGTACACCAACGCCAATGCTGCTCTGCTGAGCCACTTGACAAAGGAGATTAAGGACACGGATAGCAGTACTATATGGAGGTAAGTAGGTTAATAAGTAGCAGTGGTTACCCAATGGTAACAGCTGCGACTTACGATGTGTATGGTCATAGGTTCGCATCCAGACAGGTGCTTTACTTTGTGTAAATTAATTTATCACCACGGCTCTCAAAATGGTGAAGGAAAACATCGTGAGGAAACCGGCATATTCTAGAGCCAAAAAATTGAAGACATATACATCTACCTATGACATCTAACTTTTTCCGATGATGTAAGCATATTAAAACCGTGAAAAAAAAAACACATTAGTTCTGATTGTTTCGTGCAATAGTCATAGGGACTCATAGGAACATTAGACTTATTATTGTTATCTATCTTTTCATAACAGGCAAAATAAAAGATGAAAAACAATTTATCCCAGGTTAGGGCTCACAAAATTCATTTTATAAAAAAGAGAATTCAGGACAAATTATCTCTCAACTATCTTATGCATCTAGAGCTGCTAACACCAGTCATTCTTAAAGAAGTCCAGCAAAGTTTTACTAACTTGTAAGTGACAACATTGTCAACCCTACAAGTGTCGAGGTATTTCCCGCAATATGCTGACTCACACGGACTTAAGACAAGGCCAATCCGTCAGGCACACTTTTGATAAAACCACACAAATAAATAAATTGATTATCGTATGGACGGATCACGCGTGCCGCTCATTTGCATACACATATTTCTGTGAGAACTGTGGTCTCAAGATGACTAAGGAATGACAAGCTAATTGCCAGAACCACAAACGGAAAATAGCATGTTACTTACATATGACCGGATGTTATCCCCAAGATGTCATCGGAATCCGTCCTTTGAAAGTTGAGATCTTAACAGGACTTCAAACGGACCCGCCTGAAAGTAAGTAGTTGATTCGACAAGACAAATGTCAACTTACATTTTTCGGTCGGGCAAAATCACGTCAGGATTAGGGACAACTATCAAATCGTGTTGCCATTCATTTTTAGGTCGGGTCCCGCACTAATCTCATGGGCCGTATGTGATATGGAGTAGGAAGGGCCTGCAACTTCGGCCAGAATTAAGAATTTCGTGCTTAGAGAGACCCCCAGGTGTGATCAGTGTGTCAGATGTACGATAAGGCTTTGAACAGTCGTAGGTTCGAACCCAGTCATGCGCTTTACTTACGGAAACCGGCATATCCTAAAACCAAAAAAAATCGAAGACATGTATGATCTACCGACCCGCCCTGGGCCCGCGTGGTGGATTATGACCCGCTCACTCTCACTGAGAGGAGGCCTGTGTCCCAGCAGTGGGAACGTTATAGGCTGATTATGTTATGTTAAAGGCTTTAACAATAGCTGTATTATGTTTTAATATTAAAAAAAGGGACTCGGACTTCTCACATCTTAACGGTATGCGCGTGTACGACGTGTGATTCATCGATTATGATCTCTTATGTGGCAATGTCTCTTAACAGCGTTGTCTAAATCACATTAGTATGGGTTAATTTTTTCTATCTGTCGTTTTGGCAAAAGGATGTGCAAGGTCGAAAGAGAAATTCCGAAACATATTGAATAATTCGTCCTCAAGGTCGCCACTGAGAGTTCTGATACCGTTAACTTCTGGGAAATTATTCGAAACATTCCGATCGCATTACTTTGTGTGTACTCTGATGTCATTGCTTCGGTAATAACAACAAAACAATTAAATAATGTAGAAAACTAAAAGTAAGTGGAAGAATTAGGAAAATCTTTTATAAATGTCATTTTTTGCGCGACTACAAAGACAGGGATATGTTTTTGACGCGTAACTATGTATCTTTGTTTGTGGAGTTACTTATACGTAGGTATAAATAACCCCACAAAAACTTCAAGCTTCAGGCTTCAAGGGTATCCTTGAAGCATTCTAATAACATTACGATATTGTGTTCGATAAATGATTTATTTTCTGTAAGTAGGTTTTGTACAAACACTTTTACACGTCAGTCATATATTTTAAACTAGATGAGGTCGGCGTTTCCTACCTGACTACTCTGAGAAGAAAGGCCGAAACAAACTCAGAGGTCACAGTCTCTTTTAAAGTCCAGACACAATCTTGGTCAGGTTATATGAAGACCATGTAGATCGATGTCTGAGATGGTCTTTTGAGGAAAGAACCACACAGATTGAGAGGACCTGTCCAGTCAGTGCACGCATTTGTCAAAAGTCGTGCAGCTCAACTCAGAACTTGAGGAGCCCAACGATTCGACGAACAATTCCAAAAACAGGACATTTGGGTAGGTAATGACCCACATAGTTCTCACATTCACAATAATTAAAATGTACATGTCCTTGTTAAAGTAAATAGATATTTAGAAAAAATAAAGCGTAAAATATCAAAATGAAAAAATAAAAACAACATTCACTGTCTAAACCTATTGGAGCAGCTCAATCCCAAGCCATTTTGTCCTCAATATAGTCTTTTACAGTGTAATAGGCTTTCTGGCATAGTTTTCGCTTTATAAAAGATTTCTATTTGTTATGCCTTAGTTCTTGAATGCGTTTTTTTTTTTTTTGCTTAATGAGGCCGCTCTTGACCTCGATCACGCGGCACGCCTGATGGAAAGCGATGGATGAGGTCTATGATGGAACGAGCATGCCCAGAAGATGCTTATGGCACTGGAACTCCCAGACGAAACACAGCAGGCTGCTGACGCCGGTTCCGGTGGGAAGGTGGTCGCAAATCAGGCGGGCGTTAGCCCTACCACCGCAAGAGAAGAATTGGCCAGTCAAATAAGATGTTGGGTGTGACTATCCAGGATGCGCCGAGCGCTCGGTTCAGTTGAGTAACTGGCGGAACAAACTACGCTACACGAGGAGGCTTCTTCGTGCATCCCATGAACCCATCCCATCACATACAGAAGTATTTACATTCTTGCATGACAGTATGCAGAAACATCTACGCGGCGTATAAGGAATAATTATCACACTTCCAGGCATTTCTTATATTACTAGTTTGTACCAAATCCTACCAAAATACCATAAATTAATATGTATTGGAGTCACTTTATAAAAAAATATGTAAAACTAAAGTGCCGTTAGACCCTCAGTGAATCATGACTGATTCATCAGATTCAATATTTGGCTTAGCAGTCTTTTTATTAAATGATTTTTTTCTGAGTCAACGTGTCCTTCCAGTTTTTACCAGTTGTCCAGTCTTTACATAAATAATGATGTCAACAAGGTTCCGAACCTGGGGCACTTAGCTCTGGTGGAATTAGACAAATACTTTCGTAGCTTAGCTTAGCCGACCCTAACATAGTTGGGAAAAGGATAGGCAGATGATGAGGATGAGTTTCGTAGCTTAGCTCACAGTTTAAGCTTTGATTTAGTAAGAAAGCGGTGAACGGTAACACAATAAAGGCTGTCCAAATACAGAGCGTTTTAGACACCTTAATCTTAATACTAATTCAGAAAAAGTTACAGATTTTCAGGAAGACCATTAAGTACGTGGATCCGTGACACGGCTAGAATGCGTCACAGTGGAACCCGTAGAAAATAGCCGGACGAGCTGGACAAAACAAACGACCAGCGGTCCACTTTAGCCTTGGATCGAATGAGCTGGACGTTATAGGGATTGGCCTTTGCCCAGCAGTGGGATTATGCAGGCTGACAGTGACAGTAACGGTATAATATTGACGCTAAAGGCCATTGTATATACGACCCTTACATAAATTGTTCAATAGTTTGATTTGAAGTACTAAAGTATTACTAAAGTAAATTAACTATACGAATACTTGAGTATTCTCGGAGAAATCCAGAATAGTTATTATTTAATGTAATACAATGTTGTGAATAATCTTGGTTATGTAAATTGGTCACAATTCAGCTTAATAGTCGATTCGCATTACTCGCCCAAAACGTGCGAATCGTCACTTTTAAAAAAGTAACCTTCAGTTTTTGGTGTCCTTCTTGTCGGTTCACCTTATAGTGCGCTTACATGGGCAATACAATCATGATCAACATCATCTGCCTAGCCTTTATCCCTACTACATATGTTAGAGTCCGCTTCCAGTCTAACCGGATGCAGCTGAATAGGTACCATTATTTTATATGGAGCGACTACTTATCTGGCATCCGTAACCCAGTTACTGGGTAATATGATACCCTTTGCTAAGACTGGTTGTCAGACTTTCACGCTTCTGACGTCCCGTAACGACTGTCAAAGATGTATGAATGACGCCAGGACTAACGAATTAACGTGCTGTTCGCGGCACGGATCTCGGTATGTAAAGATGTTCACCCATCCACGGACCGACTGCGGCAAGCGTACGTGCGGCCCCTTAGTAAGATTGGTTGTCTGACTTTCGGGCTTCTGACTACCCGGAACAACTGTCAGAGATATACACATAACAGCCGGGATCAACGGTTTAAACGCTTTCCGAGGTACGAAGGGGTCTCGATAGATGTTACCCATCCACAGACCCACCTCGGCAGATGCAGCTTAACCTTTGATCGGCCTGTGCGGCTGTTATTATTTAGCCACGAGCCCCTCTTCTGCCAGGTGTTTCCAAGACGTCACAGTTACCAAGAATTGCGCAATTGTTTTGTCCGTGTAAGCACATGTATTGTGGTTGTTGATACTACCTGTGAGGAATATTAATACGGCCCCGACTATACTCCATGCCATAAGCTATCTTCTGGTCACAAGAAAATTGCTATAACGTCCTATGAATCAACACGTATGAATTCTTAATTCATTTTATGTTTCAGACATCAATTATAATAATAGCACGGTGCTGGTGATTCTTGATCTCATTTTAATCGCTTAATCCCCGCTAAAGAGACACAACAGAAGGCCCAAGTCTCGTAATTTAAAACGTTCAAAATCTAGTCGCAGTCTCATCAAAAAATGTCAAAATCTTGTCAAAATGTAGAGAAATTAGAGGTATTTTTCACAGATTGAAACTGAGATCAGGTTGTGAAAATTACGAGAATTGATGAACTTATTTTCTATTGTAATGTGCCGCTAGAAGCTCGCGCCGGGACAGATTGAATAAGGCGGCAATAACGAATAATATCAACAAAGAAAATACAAACTGAAATTCAGCCGTTTGAAATCTATACGAAAAAGTCATATCAATTTTAAGAATAGTGGTTATTCTAGCTAAAAAAAAACTTTCCTAAAATAGACCACAACTACAAACTACAGATAGATTGACCCCAACCCGTCATGATTGCTCACGACAAACATTCTAAAACAAAGATGAACCCTTTGGCTGCCATCGTATATTGCTATACAGTGACACACCTAATTAACTCTGTTGTATTTACGTCATCTATTAGAGACTTGAAGAGCAGTGGCCCAGTGGTAACGAACGCGACTGACGAGTTGTAAGTCGTATGGTTCAAAACCGTTTAGTGACTAAATAATTATCAGCTGGTAGCATGGAACCTAATTGAAACACGAAAATGCGAATTCCCATTGCCCAATCCTTCATTCTTAAAATAAATTAAGAAATAAGGATTCCTCGAAATCACACTGAGTTATAAAATAAATAAATAAAATTATTAACTATTAAAAAAAAGTGAGCAATGGTGGCGGCCTCGACTTACGACTTGTAGGTCGTAGGTTCTAACCCAGACAGTCGCTTTACTTTGTGTACCTAAATAATTTCTTCACCACTGCTCTCAAAATGGTGAAGGAAAAAAAACATCGTGAGGAAACCGGCATGTTCTAGAACCAAAAATTCGTAGACATGTGACATCTACCAACCCACACAGGGCCCGCGTGGTAGATTACGGTAAACTCCCTCTCACAGAGAGGAGGTCTGTGTCCCAGCAGTGGGTGGATTATGCTTTATTTCAAAATGACGAAAATACGTACTCGTAATTCTAGCAACTACACACCTACGACGATAAAACTACCCCTAGTGTATTAGTGTTTGATAATAGAACTTTTAGAGTTCACCTTCATCACCATTTCAGCCAAAACACGTCCACTGCTCGACATAAGCCTCCCCCAAGACCTCCATTTTGACCGGTTCTGTGCTTCTTGTATCCAGCGGACATCTGCTGCCTTCACAAGGACATCGATCCACTTTTGTTAGAGTTATTTATCAAATCGAAGTGCATGGAGTGTGCTGTTTTTTTTTAACGTAAATATACAACGTGTCCCAAAATTCAACGATAAGCAGGCATCAGAGGGTAGACCTGATCATGACTACTCGAGAAAAAATAATGAAAATCTACATTTTTTTGGTAATAAGTATTACAAAGTGGACTGGAAGTAAAAAACTTTGAAAATTTTAATAAAAAATGTAATTTTGGTTGATTTTTGCGTAAAAACGACAGGTATTCTGGAATTTTTAAAGGTTGTGGTGGATAGCAGCGCTACATATGTTGCCGATACAAAAAAAAAAAAAAAAATTTGAAAATTGTGGTTTCATAATTTTTTTTTTTTTGTTTTGTCATAAGCAGGTCCATCCTTTGGTGCCCGCTTATCGTTAAATTTTGGGACACGTTGTATATGTAGTAAGAATTCTTGAATTATTTAGAACAAACTACCTACTGGTCCGCATAATTATCGCAAGTATGAACGAAGTAAAACGAATATGTAACGAACGTGGCACGTTGCAATCTGTTGATTCAAGAATAATTCATGGGAAAAAGGCGTCAGTCTATGTAATAATGTGTCATCATCTTACGTACGCCTTCTTACATCCTCACACGTAAGCACGGGATTGTCATCAATTTTGTCACATTATCCTTTGACACTATGTGCCTTGCCATAAGGTACAAAGTGACTAAGCGCCAATTACCAATGATTCAGTCGCAGACAAGCATAATTGTTACAGATTTCAAGATGACAGACTCGCTGAAATTCAAAGACTATTAATTATTTTACTCTAACGTCTTGTGACTCACAATAATTATTATTCTAATCTTTTTTCTTAAGATGTCATTTGTTTTACTGGACGTGATTGACTCATACATAATCAGCCTACAATGTTCCCACTGCTGGGACACAGGCCTCCTCTCAGTGAGAGGGAGTGGGCCGTAATCCACCACGCGGGCCCAGTGCGGGTTGGTAGATGTCACATGTCTTCGAATTTTTGGTTCTAGGATATGCCATGGTTTTCGCACGATGTTTTCCTTCACCGTTTTGAGAGCAGCGGTGATAGAACAATTTACACAAAGTAAAGCGCATGTCTGGGTTCGAACCTACGACCTACAACTCGTACGTCGCGGCTGTTATCACTGGGCTACCACTGAAGGTGAAGGAAAACATTGTGAGGAAACCAGCATGTCCTGGAACCAAAAAAATTATGACTTGTGACATCTACCAACCCGCTTACGGCCCACTCCCTCTCACAGAGAGGAGGCCTGTGTCCCAGCAGTGGAAACGAATGAATTAAATTAATTTAAGAACGTTCAGTCTGATCTCAGTCTCAATCTTTCAAAAATACCTTCAACTTCCCTTTTGACATTGATTGTCACTGTTATGAGATTGCGAAAAGATTTTGATCGTTTTTAATTACGAGAATTGCCCCTATAATGTTTTCGTATTATCTCTAACTTTTTTTGTTTCATGTACCTACGGTCGTTACGGGTAGTCAGAACAACCAGTCTTACCAAGGGGTACACAACGCCTAGAAATTGGTCTGTGGAGGTCAGATAGGCAGTCGCTCCATGATACTGATATTCATCTGCTTCCGGTTAGACTAGAAACCAACCCCAGCGTAGTTTGGAAAAGGCTAGACAGATGATGTGTATCAAGTGCATGGCTGCAAACAAAATGTGATCAACAAACTCCTTGTTCACAGATACCTGGTTGGATTCAAGAACCTGCTGCGAAGCATCGAGTGTAAGGGCATCGGCTCCGTATTAGGTATCAACTACTTCGCCAGAGGGTATCTACAACCCAGAGCTTATGAAAGGTAATGAAATACACGACGAAAACTTTGGAGTGGTTTAATTATGATAGACAAATTTAAAATTTTTGTCAATCTATCCTTACTAGAACTGTCAGACGTCAATTTTATTCCACGGATGAAAAATATCTGACTTTGGTAAAATCAGCCATAAGACATAAAAATTGTTTTAAATCACTTACAAATTAATCTTTTCACAGGTATATAGCCCATATGATACTGGGTCGGGACCTGTTAGACAATACTTTGAATCTAGTGCCATCTCTGATACCACTTCATAAGGACATTAAGGAGGACAGCTCCGAGTACCGCGACTTGGAGAAGAAGTAAGTACACTGATTACGCAATTATTTGTTGAAACAGGGAGCCAAACGACGGGAAATATATGCGCCAAAATAGATTTAGCCACTATTGATGGCTGCTTTGAGAAGCCATCAAAGGAGAGCAATGAACTATGGGTATCTGCACTGAAACCCAATAGCGTTAAGATGGAAAGATTTTATCAAGGAGAATATTTTTTCTTATTAATTCTGTTAGTTCGTAAGGAGCTACAGAGCTATAAATGCGAGTAATTTTGTATTATTAAAATTCTGTTTATTTTTTTTCGGGATTTTGACAATCGCTTAGTCGACTCTTCACGTGACCAGAGGGCTTGCCTATTTCTTGGCCAAGAATTAGCATCGCCATACAACGTGGCAATGCTGCCAGCCTTTTGGGCACTTCTGGGCTTTCGATGCCCTATGATTCTTTTGCTTATTTTTTCATGTACATGTAGGTCCATTTATTATTTTAAATGTTAACTTATGTAAATATTATCTTGATTAAGTAAATAAATATTCAAAGTATTTCGTCCGTTAATTAAATTTAATTAATTTTGTGCCTTACAAACATCATATTTTACAAGCTTTTATCTAACTTGCAAAGTTTGTATGTATGTTTGGATCAAATCTTGCAAGATGAATTAAAACCATTTTCTCTTGTTCTACGAAGTTGAAATACGTTGATTTTAAGCCTTTAAACAGACATTTTAAAACATTGTCCTCTTAGTTCCTAGATGTCGTTTTAGGAACAATGTTCTATGTATCTCCTTCATCAATAGGTAGGAAATGGCTCTGCCAAAGTCACGTCTTTATTAATTTAGTCATTGTAGGGTTTGGCCCAACTGATTTGAACCAAACTCCAAACATAGGGCCAACTTTTGTGTTATTATTGCTTCAATTTGTTGGGGGCCATACAAAAACAGGCCACGTCAGTCAACCCGTTGGACCTTTGATTTGTTTATTTTTTCATCGAGTAAGTTTGTCTTTGTTTTGTCTTGCAGGAACCAGCAGATTGTGGACAATAAGCATCAAGATGGCAGCGTCACTGATGCCATTGAGTATTTCGACCAGACTGCAACGTTCCTTGATAAACTAAGAGCGGTACAGAAGCAACTTCGGGAGTACATCAGGTTTGTAGTCAAATGTCAATGTCAAAGCATTTATTTAAATTAAATGAAGATATTTACAGGCACTTTGAACTGTAATGGAGTCGTTTAGTTAGTGAGTTCATACATGCTGACAGACCGACTCGAGAAAAGAAATATGTCTATTCCAACACGTAAACCGAGAAAAACTGTTATATCGATCGATCTGTTGTTTCGATCGCTCGTAGGTTTGCTCGTTGTTCTAGAATAGTTAAAAAACCTTATTTCGTGCATATTGTACCTCGTTTTACACGTGCAGCATGTGGGTAGATTTTACTCAAAAATCGTACAGCGCCCTTCGCATTCAATATAATAATGCGTTCCGGGTGTTGATGGGGCTGTTCCGCTTCTGTAGCGCGTCAGGGATGTTTGCTGAAGCTCGTGTCGATTGCTTCTACGCAACGATGCAAAAAAGATGCGCCTCCCTGGTGCGCCGGGTGCGGGCCAGCCCCAACATTATACTGCGGTGTATCGCGAGCAGACTGGACTGCTTGTATGTGAATCGCTGCTGCAAACTTCCCACATCGGTGTTGAGCTTGTAGCAGGGATTCGCATGAACTAAGTATATTGTAGTGTTAGGTTAAGTTTACTAACGTAGTTGTTAAGAAATATTGTTGCTAACATGTTTGAGTCCTTTGTTACTTGTGATTAAATTTAAATAAATAAATATTTAATATCAAAATTCTGGTTACATTATTCGTATTGATTCTAATAATGTGAATGAAGACGTGACCAAAATTCATCCATTTCGTAATTTTGTCAAGAAAATAAGCTTTAAAAAAAAGGTGACATAGGACAAAATTCCAGTGTTATCGCAACCGAGATTGCCGCCAATTGAATTATTTGCACATGAGTGCACAGTTCCGCAACCTTATTGCAAATACATTTGATTGCCGCAAGCCAATCACACCCGATTTAATTTGAAACGTGACTTGAATCAGTCCTTTTAATATACCCATTCTAGATTCAATTACTAAACACATAAAGTTCACTTTTATTTGTCGTGGCTTTTTCAATACATTCTCAAAGGACTGCTCCTTTTTCTGCTCCACAGATTTGTAAAAGATTTTTCGGTTTTATTTTCTTGTGGTTAAAGTTGGTTTTTATTTAATCGAAGGTGTGCTCTTCGACCTGTGCGGCTCTTATTATTTAACCACGAGCCTCTCCTAACGTGCCTTACTCCACCAATAACATAATTTAAGTAAAATAATAACAAAATAAACTGCTTAGGGACAGACGCCAGCACATCAAGCTACCCTAATCTGTCAAATCTTCCCAATTGAATATGAACCTTATTCCTTTGTAGTAAAGTTGAAATTCTATCGAAGAAATTTGACAGATTGGGGTAAGTTGATGTGCTGGCCTCTGTACTTTAATTACAAAATAAATGTTCTGATTTTTATTTTGTGTAGTATTTGTAAAATTATTTTATGCATAAAACGACCTAATTAGTCAATTGACAAATGCAGAAAAAAATTGACAGAATCTGGTCCACCGATCTTGTTGATTCATTCCGTTCTGATCCCCTGAACCCAAATCCCCCCCCCCCCTCCTCGGTCCCCTGCTAGTTCTTCTTCTGTTTTAATCTGTCTCTTATCCAACTTTCTCATTCCGAGTTTTCTAGGTGACACATTGTGCGCCAACGCGAGTAGTGAGCAATCTGCGCATACGGTGCTCAATTGATTAATTGATAAATCAGTTTGAGGGTCCGCACTAACATGTTCAACATGATCTTACTGCTGATTAATTTATAACAATAAAATACAAAGCAAGATTTATATATTTTATTTTTAGTAGGTAGTAGTCTAGAATATGCTTTATGCATTATTGTATGTGTGTGTGGTACACCACAGACTACCCAGTACAGTATTGTCTGTCCTTCCCCTTTTTTAATCCATCCAAAGGTTGTCTTTATAAGATCGCTCTTATCGATAAGACCAGCCATTGTGTCACCCCTTGTAAAATTTCTACATTTATATCTGTAATTTATATTATGGTATAATAATAGAGAGTACACCTATTCTATTCAATTCAACAGTAGGTTAAATATAATAGACGGTTTCACTGGGTTATAAAAAATAAAATTAAGTTATAAAAAAAACAGTAAAACCTTACAATTCAAACTTAATTCAGAACGCGGTGCTTTTGATAGCCTTTTAAATGTTGGAAGTGATTTCGATTTCTTAATTACTTTGGGTATAGAGTTTCAGGTTAGAGGTTTAGGTATTTCCTTTCACGAATCGGGTATCGAGTGAAAGTTGTTCTGTTTTACCTCATCATCATTCTTTTTTTCTTTCAGCCCTTATCCTCATTTATTTGTCATCGGCGCAACATGTTTTTTTCTTCCATACTTCTCTATCAGTCGTCATCTCAGCAGTCAACCCCTTTCTAACTATATCATCATTCGCACAGTCCATCCATCCTTTCATTGGTCTATCTCTACTCTTACAGCTATCGACATCCATACTCAAAACTTTCCTCACGACATTTTCCTCATTCCTCTGTATCACATGTCCATACAACCGATTTCATCGTAAATTTTCAGTTACCGGTGCCACTTTTTAACCGACTTCAAAAAAAGGAGGAGGTTCTCAATTCGTCGGAATCTTTTTTTTTTTATGTATGTTCCCCGATTTCTCGAAGACGCCTGGACCGACTTGTAAAATTTTTATTTTGTTTGAAAGGGTCCCAAGTGGTCCCATGATCATCAGGTCAGGATCTGATGACAGGATCCCAGGGAAATCGAGGAAAACCCTAAAATTTTATTGGCAAACCTATAGCGATTTGGATATTTTTTAGAGTAACTTGAGCATTTGCTCTCGGAAATCATCATTTGGTAAAGTGGAGCTGATGATGAAGACCACAGACGGCCATCGGAACTAATCAGTGATAAATATTTCACGGGTTGCGATTCGATTACTTTAATATGGGTACTAAGCAATTTATGCTCGTCACAATGCGTGTGGTGGTGAAGTGGAGTTCTCCAGGTTCTTACCAGGAGAACTCCTCAACAATTAACGTCCCAGCAAGCAATATTTGTAAAAGGTGATGAGCAGTTGACGTTAGGCTATTGTAACTTAGATAAATTACAAACTCTATCACTAAAAATTGAAAAATAAAAAGTTTTTATAGACTTCCTCTTATGTACTCATTTGTTATTCTATCCATTGGTACCTATGACAAGAACAATTATCAATTTTAAAGGATGCAACTGACTAAATCGCCATTCTATATATCAGTTCGCGTTCATTCACGCGTATGGTACGTGCACGATATTAAAGAAAACTATAAAATACTTGGCTAGCTTCCTTATTCCTTATCTTCACACTTCTATGCCTTCACCGGGTGAGCACGTCTGCAGGTTTTATTGCAAAGCCAACACTAGTGAACGAGTGGGTTGTGATTGAGAAAATAACTTTTTTCTTGACGACGAAACTCGATGAGCTATTCATGGTGGCGCCCCTCTGCGTTGAAAGGGGTTTGAAGAACCATGGCATAGCAAAGATGTACATATAAACCACCTTTCATTTCAAAGTATGATAATGTTTTATTAGTCATGGGTACTCTCGACCAATGAACGGTGACTCATCTGTTTTGTTTTTAATAAGACACAGACAAAAACCAAATTATGTGTGTGAACAAATGACAATACAACAAATTAGTAATTTAATTAAAAAGTTTTAATTATTCTATGATGTGATCTTGATCTGCCGACGAAACCGACATCGAAACACACACATCGAATATTCTTTCAATTTTTATAGTTTCGAGGTGTTTTTGTTTTAATGCTAATAAACGCATCTTTATTATTTTTATTTTCTTTATATATAATCCTTGCTTGCCTCAGTGAGGTAAAGTAAACTCAATTTCCACTTTTTCCTAACTGACGATCTGATAAGGTTTACAGGGCCAACATGGCCAATGATCGCACAAGACAGGGAGGCTTTTAAGGAAAAAGAGGCTTTTGCCCAGCAGTGGGAGACAAAAAAAAATTGAACTAGCTTTATGCTATCAGTTACACAGCTACAAGGATCTTTTGAAAGTCAAAGCATTCATTTCAAATAAGCACATTCTCATAAAAGGCACTTTTGAATGTCAAAACTTACAATTAAATAGAATTGATTCGGTAGTTTTCGTATGGATAAAAATGGGCAATAAATTCCACCGTTATAATTGGACGGGTCAGTTTTTCAGGAAATGTTTTATTCAAAATATTGTAATGCCTCAGGTAATACTTAGTCCTGTAGGTTTATCTGTGACGAAATAAGTAATTAAACCGCAGACACGTGACACACTCATTGTTTCGTTGAATGAACTTGCTAACCGCAATAATGTGATGTCAACTGGGAGGTAACAGTCGTAACTGCGCCATTATTAATAACAAATTTTATTGTATTATTAATTATTAATAATAATGCAATTTGATTCAAACTGTTGGTTTATTTATAGCTAATGGATGTCCTCTTCTTTTGCATTGGCACGAAGTTTATGATACCTTCTAACATTTCGGTATAATTTCTCTTGACCTGTCATATGACGAAGCAGAAAAGGTTATTACAGTGGTTAAATAGTTTTTTCACACATACAATTCCTTCGTTCGTCTCACACATACACATACTCTTACTCACGCTTAAACACTCTCAAACTCATCATCACACACCCACACTCACTCACAACACATGATCCCCACACACTCACAATTTACAACACACACACATTCATTAACATAATAATAGCATTTTTCTTTTTGTAGTTTTATTATTATTTTCTTTCAATTCTCGATTTCATGTTATGTTTTCTTTAATTTGAATTATGATTCTCTGATTTTACTAAGTTTTTTTGTAATTTGAAGCAAACATTATTTTACTTTTATTACCGAACATGTTTTTAAAATAAATGTTTAAATGGTAAACCCTCCATATTGGTGCCCAAGATACAGGCTTGCCTAGTTTGGGGCCAATGTAAAATCTCTGTAATGTTTTGAGCAATAAAGTTTTTTATATTTATATTTATATATTATATTATATTATATTTGATAGGTAAGATGGTCTGCTGAATGCTAATTAATGAAAATAATGTGTTTATTTGGCATATTATTATGGTCCGTGTAATTCATTGTCTTTACTTTGTGTAAATTATTTCATCACCACTGCTCTCAAAACGGTGAAGGAAAACATCGTGAGGAAACCGGCATATCCAAGAACCAAAAATTCGAAGACATGTGACATCAACCAACTACGATTACGGCCCATTCCCTCTCACAGACAGGAGGCCTGTGCCCCAGAAGTGGGAAATATTTCATTGTATTTTATTTAATACAGTTCGGGAAACATATAGCTAAATCTAACGACTAGGTGTATTTTTTTAAAAACACAAACGCAACACGCAACACAACACGCAACACGCGACAACACAACAACACGCGCAACACGTGTGTTCTTCAAAAATATGAAATTGTAGGACAGTAACAAGTTTCCGCTGATAAACACTGAAATAAAAACGGAAAAGGTCGATATTACCAATAACCTCCATAAGTAAATGTCATACAAATATTATTTTATTTTCGTAGGAAAAACACATACCTACGAGCGAAACTAGTAACTAAATAGCTTGTAAGAAAGACGTGTTTTCCTTTGATATCATTAATATAAATATCCCTGACTCGTCATAATATGATTCATGTCCAAGCGTTTGTTTCGAGGACATTGAACCACTAAAGGTACTTTCCCTTAGGCCACGAACGATCTGGCTGGTGGCTTGCATTCAACGTGAGAGAAGCCACCTACCTACTTCTAATTATTATTATAAAATGGCTTCTTTTTCAGGGATGGAGTGACCGTAAGCTTGACGGAGGCAAGAAGGTCGGAGGTTGTATGCGCAGGGATATTAATACTCGTCTGCGTGGTATCGCCGATCATCATAGCGTTGGTCAGGAACGCAGTCAATACTATACAGGTAGCTAAAATGATAACTATCTAACTACTACCATAAAAAAAATAGGTGCTCAAACCTAGAAATCATCTTAAAATCTTCTCAAGTAGTAAGTAGGGTTCTTTGTGAAGAAACGAGTCCGAAGAAGCAGTACCACCATGCCTATTTCTGCCGCCTGCGCAGCGTTGGTATATTAAGAAACATTATTAGACACAGTGGACTTGTATACGGCACTGGGTACTGTGGCACGTGCAAACCTGTGTTGATCCACGTCATTTGTAGTTTGTAAAAGTTTACCAACATAGTTTTTGATAAATGTTACGAATACTCTAAGGATTGTGAGTAGGTACTTGTAGTCCTAAATAATACTTGAACCCTTCGGATGACACATGGGTATGTGTGCGGCTTGTTCGACATGCAACGGTCTACACAATCCCAAAATAAACATTAACAAGTGTGCACTGACTGAGAATACCTAATGCCGCGCCTCCATATCTGCGATGTAACGCCCGCCCGGGCATTGCACTACAAGGCCAATGGCGGCTAAAATTAGCACAATGTACTGTAGTATTACGTGTCCATTCATTCATTACGGAGTGCACGTTACGTTGGACTTGATACTCGTATGTAGTATTTCCCTCAAAGTTAAACGTGACTGCTTTGTGGGTTTAGTACTTACAAATGCAACTGCTGAGTCAAAAATCACAGCCATTTGACGTACGAGTACCTACATTTATTATTTATTTATTTATATATACTTTATTATACAACACAAAAATACATAACAAAAAAAAAATCGATCACACATACACACAATCCTAATAACTGAACGACAGATGCCCATGACAATTATGGCGTCCATAGCGTTCACCACAATTAATATTAAAAAACTAAAAACCAATGTCTTGGGTTCGATCTCCGAGTTTAGTACCTAAAGCTTTTTTTAAGCAGCCTGAACTCTGGGGTTGTGCCCGGTCGATGAAAGAAGTCTCCATTATCACTTGAAAATAACGGGCGAAGTATATGGGTGCACCCCTGTCCCTTTGTAGAATATCTGTGAAACATGACTATGTTATTTAGAAGTATATGCAGCAAAATCAAAAACGTTTTACTCTTTATTGACTGGTTAGTCAATAAAGATCAGGGCTAGTCTACTGGTTCAGGGCTAGTTTCATTATCTGAGTATATAATTATGAAATTTTCAAAGTGCATTTTTGTAAGTATTTATTGTTTTTAATTGCAAAGGAACAATGCGTTAAAGTCTCCTTGTTGTCCTAATTCGACCCTGCAACTTCATGCTCGTAATACCCCCTAACCTCTGTGGACGTGGCAGGAATTTTATCTAAACACGATAAAAAAAAAGATGTTTTTTTGAGGGGTACACGACCTCTGGCAGTGTTCTTACTTAAAGTATGAGTTGAAATATCTTTTTTGTTTTGTTTTATCGTGTTTAGAAATGAATACCTACCAATCACTTCTGTAAAGTTTAAATGAAAAAAAAACTAAAAACCTTTTTTTTTTACTTATATTTCAAGTGACTGCACTAATCAAATTAATTTCCTTTTTGTTTTATAATCATGTTTAGATATCGACCATAGAGCCATTACATCTGCGGAGTTTCGCTAACTAATTTAATTTGACCCTGTATAATATTTATTTTATCTACATTTTCCAGGTGTACGCCAGTAATTTAGCGGAAAAGGCAAGAGAACTTGAATATGAGAAAGAGTTAAGTGACTCTTTACTGTATCAGATGCTGCCTCCTAGCATTGCCAAGCAGCTGAAACAAACCCAACAGGTAATGTCTGCTAGTCCGTATTCATTGTAAACAAAGTCGAAAACAGTTGCAAAACATTGTTTCGCATATTGCAGAGTTGATCACGGCATATATGTAGTTCTCGCTCGACGACATCTATTTGTCAACAATTGTTGATGTATGTTGACATTATGCGGAGTTTCTCTAGGTAATTTAATTTAACCCTGTACATAAATGATGACAAATAATATTTATTTTTGTAAAAAAATACTTAAACACGTAACAAAAAAAAAAATGTTTAAGTGTAGATGAGCAACGATATAGTTCCACGTAAACTCGTTGCCAATGACCCTGCATGTATTGCACAATGTTTTGTTACTATATCAGTGGTGTTTTCTAATGTCATTACCCTCACACCATGTGGCAAATTGCTAAGCGTTGTAGGATCACCTACTCGTATATTCAATATCAGTACCTATTTGAAGTGGGCAGGCAATTGTAAACAACTTCGCGCCACTCAAATGAAATTTGCGTCGGAGAAGATTCTAGCTATTTGAAATGTGGGTAACACCTGACACATTATATCTAATACTGTAATAAATAATTCTAGATCTGTTTCCAAGTAAGTAAATGTTGCTAGTCAAATTGGAATTATACTAATAATAAAACGGCAGCCTTGTCCTGTTAGATTTATTCAGAAATGCATTAATAATTATGAACTACTAGCTGTGCCCGCGACTTCGTTCGCGTGGATGTCGGAAAACAATAGGTAATATGTCGCTTAGGAAAGGTGTAATTGCCACTCCTTCATTGAAAAGGAAGAATCATCAGATCTTGCCTGGTAACGCTTTCCTTACCTAGGGTTCGCTACCACGGCCCTTTCGACTGCAATCACTGCGTCTTCATGGTTCATAATGACAATGCGACGAAGTGTCACTTTCATTTTTGAGAATAAATTAAAATAAAAGCGCCTGCTCGAGGCTGATTATCTAACCAAACAGCCATAATTATGTCCATTTTATTTTGCGTCTGTCTTAGAATACCAACTTGTAACATCATATCACCATTTTATCTAAAGTATATCTGAGATTAGTAGGTGAAGTTTGAAGTTAGTTTTTCTAAGTCTTGTGTTCTTCTCTGTGGTAAATTTAGAATTTCTTAACTTGGTATTGAAGATATCATATATACCTACCAATATTATGCCTTATAAAGCATCGAGATATCGATATATGATAAAAGGAAGAATACATTAATGGAAAGAGCTTCTACATAAAGTTGCCCGTGTAAAAAGAAACCCATTAAACTTTGGTTATATTTGACACCGGCCACCATTTAAACTACGAAGATGAAACCCATGAAAACTTTAGACATGATTTTGATTTAGACCTTATACTGCCGAAAACCAGAAAAAGAATTGTAAAGCTAATTACAAAAAAATATAACCGACTTCCATAAAAAACCCTACAAAGTGCAAAATAACCTTAGTTTGGGAAGACGTTGCGCGTTGGCAAGAAATTACAGACTTCTGAAACCAAAGGTCTATTGCACTTTGAAGTGTGTTTTTAAGTCAGTTGTATTTTATTTTATTTCACACAAAGTCGTGTAAGTTTATATTGAAAACCATGAAAACGACACACATGATAAAAAAAGAAAAAGAAAATTGCAGCCGCCATCTTCGATTTTCATTTTGACGTCACAATCGGCTTCAGCACTCTCGAAAACCATGAAAACGACACACACTACGAATTTTTCGATTTGCAGCCGCCATCTTGGATTTCATTTTAACCAGTACTGAAACGGTTTACCAACAGTCGATTGGTCCATGAACCGTTGGTCAACACCATTAACTTTTCATCCAAGGGACTTGTGACCCACGAACGTTTCCCCAACAGAACTCTACGTCAGTGAATGCTTAACCAACAGAATGTTTTGACCAATAACTTTTCACCCAAAGAACATTTGACCCATGTCAAATAGAAGTAAGGATGCAAGGGCGAGCGAAGCGAGCTCGGGACTTGGGGCACCCCGACTCGGACAGGTAGGGTTCGAGGGGATGATGGCGGCTCAAGTGAGCGAGCAAAGCGAGCGAAGGGCACCCCGAGGTTAGGCTTGGTTAGGTTAATTTATACCCTTTTCACAGAAATAAAGTACTACGTCTTATTATTATTTTACTTTCACCTTTCCCGGCGTCTGTTGGCCTTGTTCTTTGGGTGAAAAGTTATTGGTCAAAACATTCTGTTGGTAAAGCATTCACTGACCTAGAGTTATGTTGGCAAAACGATCGTGGGTGAAAAGTCTTTTGGAAAAAAGTTAATGGTTTAAAGATAATGTTCACCAACGGTTCATGGGCCAATCGACGGTGGGGAAGCCGTTACAGTTTCATTTTAACCTCACTATTGGCTTCAGCACTCTCAAAAACCAATAAAACGAAACCCATAAAAAAAAATGCAACCTCCATCTTGGATTTTCGTTTTGACCTGCCTATCGGCTTCAGCACCTTTGAAATCTATGAAAACGACATCCATGACAAAAAATCAAAACAAAATTGCAGCCGCCATCTTGGATTTTCATTTTGACCTGACTATCGGCTTCAGCACCCTCGAAAACTATCAAAACGACACCTATGTCAAAACATTTTAAAAAAATGGAGCCGCCATCTTGGGTTTTCATTTTGACCTGACTATCGACTTCAGCACCCTCAAAAATCATGAAAACGACAAACATGACAAAAAAAAAATTGCAGCCACCATCTTGGATTTTCATTTTGACCTGACTATCGACTTCAGCACCCTCGAAAACCATGAAAACGACACCCATGACGAAAAAGTTAAAAATTTAGGCAACCGCCATCTTTGATTTTCTTTTTGACCTCACTTACCGGGGTCAGGATCCATGAAAAATAGCTCTCTTTCTCTGTGTGTGTGTGTGTGTCTATCTATCTATTACTATGAAAAATGAGGAATAACGCTTTTTCGTAATTTGACGATTTCTCCCTTAGAACTCCTACCGCAAGCTCCATATAAGAACTTCGTTAAAAAACGAAACAAAGCGATTTTTTTAATATCATTAATATCATTATCATTACTTTTTAAAATAACGTAGACATAAGTAGGTATCTGTGTTATTTCGTCATTTAAGTAAGCATAAACTAATAGGACGTGATTACTCACATCACAACAACAATATGTTTTCGTTAGTAGGTACTATATCGCGCCAATAGATGTCGTTACGTGTTACTAAAAAACGTAAAAAGTTGTTCCTAGAATACTTTAAATTGATTATATCTTTTGATAGAGTGAACCGATTGCGATGAAACAAAAACTAATCACTGCTCCGAGTTCTACACCATATTTGAGTATAAAAAGTAACCGTATTGGTTTGGTACTTTTTACGTTTACCCTGTTCAAATCAATAATCTGTCACATCCAAACAGACAAACAGACAAACCGACAAACAGACAAAAATTCCAAAAATTGATGAAATGGCATCTGTTGGTTATCCTTTAACACCCCAACTATTTTTTTTGGAAATATTTTCAATGTACAGAAACGTCTCGTCTACAGATTTATTATATGTATAGAAGAAGATTATTAAAAGAACCTGAAACTCTATAGAAATACATATAATTAAACAGTGTGTCATCTGGGCAATGTTTATGAACTACGTAACCTAACCACTCAATGGTGTCAATGCTACAGCCACAAACTAAATGCATTTCTGAACTCGTGAGTTACCTAAGTACTTAGATCATGGACCACTGGTCCACTCAAATCTGAGATACTTTTTTCAAAAGACTAAATTTCAGACATCAGTATATATGACTATGACATGATCTGACCAGGATTATGTCTGGACTTTAAAAATAATGTGACCACTGAGTTTGTTTCGGCCTTTCTTCTCAGAGTACTCAGATTGAAATCGCCGACTTCATCTAGCTTATTTTTTTTAAATGTATATGCCTCTGAAAGCACTTTAAGCCGTTGGTCCCAGCTGTCATTCGTGGATCTCTGACAGTCGTTACGGGTGATCCGAAGCCCGAAAGTCTGACAACCAGTCTTACAAGTCAAGGGGTATCGTATTGCCCAGTAACTGGGTTGAGGAGGTCAGATAGGCACTTTGCTCCATGTAAAAAAACTGGTATTCAGCTGCATCCGGTTAGACTGGAAGCCGACCCCAACATAGTTGGGAAAAAGGCTAGGCAGATGATGATGTGTAAAAGTGATTCCAATATCCTATTTATAGAATAAACCATTTTTTTTCATTTCGTGGCCTGCTGAGCATGTTTATCATGTAAGTGCGACAATTCAAGGGTTTATTCGTACATGTTCTACTGTTTATTTTATTGTAGTGCGCCTGTATGATCCATGTGGGATTGTGAATCAGTCGTTTGTGGATACTTCTGAATATTTTATTTAGTCACCTCCGATCGGTTACCTCATTTTTCGTGTTGGCCTGGTAGTCCTTTGCTCATGAGCAATCTAGGAAAACCCATGGGTTTTTCTGAAATTTCTTAATTCCGTTTCAGACAAAATTGACAAAATCTATAAATCATTTTGTTGAGTCATGGTGTGACTTTTTAATGGGGTCAAACCGAATTAGAAGAAATCTGACCTAATGTAGGGACCTTATCGACACTCGTTCATTATGTATCATCCACTTGTCCTGATGCTTATTCATTTGTGTTCGGGCATAATATATGTCTTTCTATTCATGCATCCTTATCGGCCGACGGCCATATTCGAGTAATTATGGTTTACATAATAAATAGTATTCTAGTCTATTCTATCATCTTTCATGCAATCCATGTGTCGTTTCTATTATTTCTTGCAAATCTTTTCTTTCTTCATGCCCTTCATTCTTCCGCGTCACATGTCCGGATTTCTACACGCTCAAATCAAATATTACTTTTTGAAACTCAACTCAAACTCAAAGCTTTTATTTCAATTAAATCAATTACTCGAAATAATAGGAAATACCTACTTAATACCTATTGCATAACTCTAAACGGTTAGCATTTTTGTAAGTACATAGCAATGAATTCACTTAAGTTATCCACTCAGAAAAAATAAAAATCTTTAAAATTGTCAAACGTTATGTGGAAAAAATAATATATCCCTACTGGACTAACAGACACTTTTGAATTGTCAAAGGAGTCGGTCATAGATTGTATTGCATGTCGTCCCTTTTTATAGGTTGCTTTCACGCATATCAGTTGCATCAGTCTTACATCCATGCATCAGAGCTACAGGTTGGCAGCTCTTCGTTTATTTCATTCGCATCACGTTTCTCCACAGTTTAACCGGTTTGTTTGAAACCGCGGTTACAAGGCCCGTTACGAATCGCAGTTGCCTGTTCAAAACCGCAGTGCGCCTCATCCTGCGCATGAGCGAGACAGATATTTAGCAATCGCTATAGGTTGGAATAAGACAGTTAGATTACATTGATGTAGGTGCGCACTTTATGGTCATGGAACTCATGGAAGACTCCTTTTATGGTATGTCGACACATTCAAATAAGTTACATGTAGTACTTACTTGACATACTTAAGGGTTTTTCCGTCAGAAAACCACAAAGCTGTTCCACATTAAAACCGACTAAAATGAGCCATAGGTAGATGGAATTAAGCCCCGTATTCATGCACAAAGGTTGAGAAACAGTTGCTGATAATTGTTTTCCACAATATGAAATATTGGTAAAAACAATGTTGTCTGCAACACCGCAACATTCTATGTTTCCACAGCACAAAAACATGAGCGCAATATTGCACAAATGTTAAGCAATATTGCACAAAAAAATGGGCAAACTTGCACTTATCAGTTTGAAAAAATATATAATATGATTGGAATATTTATTTTTGTAAGGGAATCATGCCTGAGTCAATTTGCAGTGAAATAAAAAAAAAACGAATTTTACAAGTTTTTCTTTCATCAATCTTCAAACTTTTAATGAGTTTATGAGGTTTCTGAAACTACCATAAAACTTTGGGCGAAATAATTTTGTTTTGCTATGGGTTCATTGTTTGACGAAATAAAAGAAAAAAGGAATGCTAATCAGGCTTATTTATTTATTTATTTTTATTTATATATACTTTATTGTACACCAGAAAATACATAACAAAAAATACGATTATTAATACAAAACATACAATGGGCTTAATTACTTCCTAAATGCTTGTAAAAAAATTTAATCCTTATTTTATTCAAATGATGTATTTATCTCGTTCATTATTTCCTAACTTTCTTTTCACGATCTTTAAGTAAGTATTTAATGATTTATACCTAGTGTTAAAGATTAAGATTTTTTTTAAATTTTAGTTAAAGCCAGTTTTTTAAAGAATACATTCGTTACTTTGAAAAGATGCAGTAACACAAAAATTACAACAACAAGCAAACCAACAAATTAGTATTATCATTTATTCATTTAAAACAAAAATCGTACATATTACAGAGTCTCAACAAAAAAAGGATGTGTAAAAATCGATAACTAAATCACAAACATATCATTAACATATCGATAAAACAGTGATTAAACACCAAAACAAACATTTATTCACTTCACTTTAATTTATTGATAAGAGCTGTCAGTGTGCCAGTCTACCCGCTGTCTAGTATCATCATTAACATACAATGAATAACGTTATCGTCATTATGACATTAAAGTGTTATCGCATTGAACTTGTCCCTGTATCACGAGACCGCAAAACGTGTGTGCAAGGCCTTATAGATTACAGCACGCGTTTATGAGCTCGTTTGTGACGCGCTCTTCGTTAGTATGTAGTTGAACTTTGCCCTGTGATATGGAAATGGGAACAACGTTACGCATGTTAGGTACGCTAGGGTTTATTTATTTGTGACGTTTTATGAGCTGTCAAACTTAAACTAAACTGTAGGTTTATTTATTTGTGACGTTTTATGAGCTGAAACTGTAATAGCTCAGCGGTTATGGCTCGGATTATAGAGCGAGAGGTTTTTAGTTCGAGTCTTGGGTGTAAATTAGGCGTAAACCCACTCTTGTTAATTATGCTTTTCCTACTTCCTACTAATATTGTATGGATGGATGGATGTATGTTTGTTACTCTTTCACGAAAAAACTACTAAACGGATTTGGATTAAATTTGGCTCACAAATAGTTCCGTTTATAACCAGGATTAACACATAGAATACTTTTAATCCCGATATTCTCGCGGAATCGAGACATATGCTGGTAAACTCGCGGGGCGCAGCTCGTTTCATTTCTAATAATATTTTGATCTATCAATTTATTTCGTAAACTCCTAAATACAATACAAGCTAACACCAATAA
The DNA here is from genome assembly GCA_963669345.1 of Gortyna flavago. Taxonomy (NCBI): domain Eukaryota; kingdom Metazoa; phylum Arthropoda; class Insecta; order Lepidoptera; family Noctuidae; genus Gortyna; species Gortyna flavago. Next base: position 3,316,985 of record OY770139.1, read on the forward strand.
TTATATGTTATGTACCTATATAAGTATCTAGTAAAAGGCATTGGAGAAGAGAATTGTAATGTATGTGTCGCAGCCAACTGGTTAAATTAGCCGTTCAGTTAACTGCCTAGCCTTTCAACTAAACGGCGGCCGTTCAACTAACGGCCTGAATGATATTCAATTACAGTTTAGGTTGGAAGTCTGTAACCAATCACGCGCGAGCCAAATTGGTCGCAGTAATTAAGGCATTGCACCCCGACTAAGTGGGTTAGGTTAGGTTAGAACTGTGATCAACTGCGTTCGAGGCGAGGGAGGAAGCGAGGCGAGCACTACTTCTAAAGGCCAGGCAGTTAACTGAACGGCTAATTTAACCAGTTGGCTGCGACATATGCACGGCGACAAATGAAACAAAACCTTTTAAAATGAGATGTCAGCTAAAACTGAAAATGTATAGCTTATTGTGACCTCTTGTTAATAGTCCGTAAATAAATATATAGTGATTCAGTAATGAAACTATTAAAATAATTATCGATTCACAATTCACATAACATACATTGTATAATTTAATCGGCTGTTGAGTACGTCTTCATTATATTAATAGCATGCAGTTCATAAAGTCTTATCGCTGAGCAGTATATTCAACTTAACGTAACTGATTGTTACACGTTCGTGAATCGGTTAAGGCCAGTCAATGTGTATAAAGATAACTGGGTGTAATGTTAGCGTTGTGCAAAGGTAATTATGATAACTAGTTTCTGCTGGCGGGTTGGTCCGCATGGCCTGTTACTTCTTTTTTGCTTAGTTTTATTTTGATTTGTTTTCCTTTTTTCTGCTTTAGCTCTTAAGGACCGTAGCGTGATGTTAAATAGCTTATAACCTTTCTCAAGAATTAAGCTTCTTTTTTAATCCGACGGGTAGTTTCAGAGGTATCGCGTTAAAAAACAAACAAACTCTTCAGCTTTATTATTAGCATAGATAGATAAGTACGGAATTATACTTATGGGCTCCAGACACGAGACCAGAGGGGCAATTCTCGTAATTCTAAGGACGTTCACAGTCTGATCTCAGTCCTGCCAGGGTCGCGGGTTGTTCGAAAGAGTTACCGTGGCCCCTGACACAGGAAACTGAAGGAACACGGGTGGGATTTAAAAGTCTGACATGCCCTCTCGCTCCGCCCAAAGCGGGAGAAGAAATTTGATGACCTCCCAACCAAAAAAAAAGGAGTCAGAACTCATCAATCTGTCAATAATACATCAAACTTCCCAAAAATTTTAACAGGTTTTTGACATTGATTGTCGCTAAGGTGAGGTTGCGACTAGCTTTTAAACGTTTTTAATTACGGGAATTGGCCTTGTGCCGATGACTGATGTGTACATAAAGCCAGTCAATAATGAAGTATCTTCAAATGTATCATTACTAGTCGTTACGGGGAGTCAGAAGTCGGAAAAGTCTGACAACCAGTCTTACCAAGAGGGGGGTCTTACCAGGAACTCGGTTCAGTTCAAGCGCATCATGTAAAATACTGGCACATAATGCTTGTAGTTAAACCCGGTCAGACTGGAAGCCAACCCAAACATGGTTGGGAAAAGGCAGATGATTTTCCATGGTAAATACTACCGTTGAAAATAACCAAATGTAAAATTAAATATGTAACTTTTGTGATAAAACTTATAGTCGTGTTGAACTAAATTCTATGATATTTTTAGGTCCCAGCTGAGTTCTTTGCTTCGGTGACAGTATATTTTAGCGATATTGTTGGGTTCACTGCAATTGCCGCCGTGTCTACGCCGTACCAGGTAATTTAACAGCTTTTCTACACGTATCTAAATAACAGTAGAATTTTGTGATTGATTGATTGATTCTCCAACCATTTTACGAAATCCATCTGTGAAGTTCTGATGATATTACATTTGTCATCTTTCTACTATCTGTGAATTTCTGCTGATATTACATTATGCCATCTAAAGGTTTATTAGAAAACCAGTGTCAGACAGCAACTATCTGGCATTCATGCTGAAATGAACTATTTTGGCGCAGCCGTGAGGCACACACTATTGTTGTTTGAAACATTATTTTTATTTTGTTAATTTTATATTTCACGAACTGTGTCCAAATAAAGTTTATTCTGTCTTTCATTTATCTTTCTATCCTTCATCAGACATCTACTGCTGGACATAAGCCTCACCCAAGCGTCGGCACATCGCCCCCTGTTTTTGACAATTTTAATTGTGGACTTTTTGTTCGGTATCTACTTTTTTTTTATAAGCCATCTTAGCGTTCCCTACAGTTCTAGCCATATAACTGTTCACATAGTCAATCCAGTTTCCCTTGTCTACCTATTTTCTTGATGGAATATCAATTCTAGTATCATATCATAATAATATAAATAGCTGATCACAATGGTCAAGAAAAGTGCTAAGAATCATTTACTCTTATTTTTAAAGATATTTGATATTGGCCATGGTCATCAGACGTCATAAATATAATATTATTATATGCTACATATTATTACCATGAAACAAAATTATTTCTTAAAATTACAAAACATTATGAAATTGTGATAGAAATATTGTGCAACTGTCGTTAGGAATATTTTGCAGAAAGTGTTATGATGTCATTGTGATGGAAATGTAAATGTTTTAATTTACCATAACATATGACTGTCTAATGAAAATAATTAAGATGACGATGATTCCTTTTCTTTTAATTCTATAGGCATTTAAATCTACATGGCAGGATGACAGCTCCTTTTTTCAAACTTCATAGGTTAGGGTGTATTCATGTAGAACGCTGGTAACTTGCGCTGATATACCAGCGCTTGTCGGTCAATAAGCGCTGATTGTCAAAGCTGGTCGGCGCAGGCACTTTTCATACTTTGACCCTGGTTACCAGCGTTATACAGGAATACACCCTTAGATTCCCGGCTTCAATATCGGTCCCAAGACCACTTTGAGGAGTATTTTTCGCTATATCTTTAGGATAGTTTTAGATTTGGCTATTCAAGCAGCAATTTTCTTTTTTCAGGTCATTAGTTTCCTGAACTCAGTGTACAAGTTATTTGACGAGAAAATTGAATGCTACGACGTGTACAAAATTGAGACCATTGGAGATTCTTACATGGTTGCTTCAGGATTACCAGTTAGAAACGGTAAAGTTATTAATATTATGTTATTAATTAATTAATTAAATGTCTGGTAAGTATGGCTAGAACATTCAGCCAAAAATTTACATTCATAAACAGTTGTTTTTTAATTTTTTAAAGGCAACAAGCATGCGACAGAAATAGCAAGTATGGCTCTAGAGCTACTGGAAGCGACATCCATGTGCAGACTACCACATCGACCTGATCAGGTACTATTCTAGGTAATAATATCTGTGTCTTCGCTTTTAATACTTATTTCCATTTTCGTCTTTTGTTTTACACAAGCTTACACAGCCTATAATAACGTAATTTTTCATGATTTTTGAGCCACATTTTGTACAAATGTGGTGGTCCAGTAGTAACGGCCCCGACATTACTCGTCGTAGGTCGTTGGTTTGATCCCAGGTACTGCTCTCAAAACGGTGAAGGAAAACATCTTGAGGAAACCGGCATGTCCTAGAACCAAAAATACAAAAAAGACATTTGTGACATCTACTAACCCGCACCGGGCCTGCGTGGTAGATTACAGCACACTCCCTCTCGAAAAGAGGAGGCCTGTCTCCCAGCAGTGGGAACATTATATGCAGATTGTGCATGATTTAACAATAACTGAAGTTATTATCTGAATGATTGATTTTGTAATTACCTACTCTTGCACCATTAATTATTTTATTGCTAAGCACCTTACACTTAAGTATCGAATATTTTCAATTGCTCTTGTCATTTCGTTTCTTTTGCTTTTCTTCTACTTCTTTTAGCGTGTCGATAGCAATCTAAATGAACTCTGCCCAGAATTCGGCTACTTACTCGTATTTGGCGAAGAGAGCGTATATCATTTATATAGAGCATACTATCCACCAAGTGCTCTTTTGCTCTTCATTGCTGACCTTACTTTTGAAAAACCTATACCTACAGCAGTTAAATCGTTCATAATCTCAGATAATTTAAATTCCATCGCCACTTTAGTTAAATGTATGTTTGGAATTCCCTCAAACAAATTTAGGAGAATTCCAAAACTTAGGCCATGTGCCGTCAGCCGCCATGTCACCGATTTGCTGGGATATAATTTTCAATAATTGTAGTTATATATAATTGTAGTGGCCCAGTGGTAACGGCTGCAACTTACGAGTTGTTGTCCATAGGTTCGAATCCAGACAGGCACTATAATTTGTGTATTTAATTTCATCACCACTGCTCTCAAAACGGTAAAGGAAAACATCGTGAGGAAACCGGCATGTTCTAGAATCAAAAATTCGAAGACATGTGACATCTACCAACCCGTACTGGGCCCGCGTGGTAGATTACAGCCCACTCCCTCTGGAAGAGAGGCTTGTGTTCCAGCAGTAGGAACATTATAGACTGATTATGCATCTAGATAGAAAGTGCACATGCTTAATCTGCCATTTGTCCAGTAATAATACCCTTTTTCCTACAGAAATGTTCAAAGAGAACCAATTCCCATTAAAATAGTGTATATTTTGTTTTCAGACACTTTGTATGAGAAGCGGTATCCACATGGGGCCATGTGTTGCCGGCATTGTGGGGAGCAAAATGCCAAGATACTGTTTATTTGGTGATACGATCAACACAGCAAGCAGAATGGAAAGCACTGGAGAGCGTTAGTCCAGCTTTTTTTTTGCTCACAATTTTTTTGCCATATTCTGTTTTACATAATACAATGACATGAATATTTACTTTGTATATTGTAAATATACAAAGTAAATGTATCCCTGTGTCAGGGGTCCACGTGGAGCCCTGACACAGCTAGAAGGCGTCGCGGCAGACCCCGTAAAAGATGGCGGGACGAGCTGGACAAAACAAACGACCAGTGGCCCACTTTAGCCCTGGATCGAAAGAACTGGAAGTCATGGGGAGAGGCCTTTGCCCAGCAGTGGGATGATGCAGGCTAACAGTATCAGTATCAGTATTGTAAATATTATTTTAATTATTGTGAATGTGAAGACAATGTGGTTTTAAAAAAATCATTTCATTTCATTTCTTTGGGATAGTTGTTTAGTGTAATGAGTACAATCATGTGTTTTAAGTATCGGTCAATATTCCCGTTTGAGCACCACGGTAAAATATTGATTGGTGCTCAAATAGGAATACCTGTGGTCCTCCATGCATAGGTGCTCTAAAAATAGGTGCTCAAACGGGAATACTGCATATTATAATTACCAGTCACCTTATAGATGTCAACTCATCGTTGCTGCACCGAATAAAAATTAAACATGATGGTTGAATCAGACTTACACAGAAAGCTGCTATAACTTTCGATTCAAGAAGTTGTTCTTTTTACAGCAATGAAGATCCAAATATCAGACGACGTAAAGAGGGCTCTCGACAAGACTGGCCTTTTTCTGACGGCTCCTCGCGGCGTCGTTGATGTCAAGGTAAACATTTTAAGTATTTTGCTGACGCAGCAGCGCATCATATGTTCAATGTCTGAGTAAAATAATGTTCTATTCACAGCTGGACATTGAACAATTCAAACGCCATTTAACACTAATTACTATTGCCTGCATAATCTTACCACGTGCACACCACGTACGATTGTCAAGAGTTCAAACCACAATTTGAACAGTTCAAACCACGCCAACTTCGCTTTAATTGTGTCATATAGAATAAGTACGTTATTAGCAGATGTCGTGGAATCATTCATCATAAGGAATCATTAAGTGGTCATAGTGAATTAGGGCCCTGAAGTAAACTGAACAAATTCTGGCCGTTTTATTCAATCAACTAGCTTCACCCTCTCCCCATTCACCCTCGTAGGGGTGTAATTTCGAAAAACCCTTTCTTAGTGGATGCCTACTCTTCACAAAGAAAACACCCTTTTCATGTCTCTAGGACCAGGTTTAGGCCAAAAAAGACTCTTGCGGATGTCTTCATTACTGATTCAATCACGTAGGGAAACTCCAAGCATAGCCCTCTCCATTGCTCTTTGGCCTTACTAATGCGTTATTAACTCATTTATGATTGGTTGCATCCTGAAGGGATTGCCCTTGTAATACCAGTGCTGTGACATTTTGGCTACTCATTGGTGACAATAGTTTGTAACACGTTACTTTTGAGTAGCATCGTGGACCATGGGCTCATCTAAATTGAACGTCTTGTTTTTTCAGGGGAAAGGTGAAATGTCAACCCATTGGCTGGAAGGAAGGATTGGACCCTCACCGGAACGACTTCCAGCTTCATCCCTCGACTGCACTCCAAGTTTCTTAGCCAGGATCCATTCCCAGAGATCACCGAGATACCATACGGATAAGCAACGGAAACACTGAACTTGAAATTTTTCGTCGTTGGATTTGTAACTAGAAAACGAAATTGTGTTGAAATTGTCAAATGTGCTTTTTGTATTTAGATCATTAAGATATTTAGACTCCGAAAAATAACAGAAAAGTCATTAAACAAATCTAGTCGCAATCTCATCTCCGTGATTATCAATGTCAGAAATGTAGGAAAATTAGATTCATATTTGACGGATTTCGAGCACCAGCTGTCCGTTATAATGCTTTTACCTCACTGGAAATCAGACAGAGGAGACATCTTTGAATTTTGTAATCTTGTACAGCTACTAGCTGTATTACGGGAGACAATACGTTATTCTATTCCGTATTATCTTATAACATGTCAAAACCACTTTTAAGTTTTAGTATTTGAAAATTGTTTAACATTTTCGTTCGAGTCTGTTCGAATATGTATTTTTTTGTTGTGTTTTTGCCCGAAACGTCGTCGGCGTCACTTGACTTTGACATATTGTTTTTCTGATACACGTTAATTATAGTTATAATTTTTGCGCATTCAGCAAGTTTTGTGAGAACGGCACTGTTTTACGAGTTGTAGATCGTGGGTTCGAACCCAGACAGACGCTAAACTTTATGTAAATAATACAATCACCACTGCTCTCAAAACGGTGTAGGAAAACATCGTGAGGAAACTGGCATATCCTGGAACCAAATATCGGAGACATGTGGCAGCTATCAACCTGCACTGGGCCCTCGTGGTGAATTACGGCCCAATCCCTCTCACAGAGAGAGAACATTATAAGCTGCTTATGCAGCAAGCTTAAAAAACGCAATTAATTAATTGTTTCAATATGAAAATTAAAGGCATTGTAATTGCATGTTACGCAATTACCGCCGGAACTTAAACGAATTAAATTGCCAATATAATTTGGAACTGGAGGCCTACTCCCTAAGCACGGAATTCGTAGTTTCGACCAAAGACCGAAAAGAAGAGATTGACCGAATGAATGACACCACGATTTGACAGTTGTACCTACTCCCGATGTGTTTTTGCCTGACCAAAAATGTTCGAAAAAAATCACACTAAATAAATCGGGGATGGCAGGATGAGCTGGAGTCCTTCAACAAGAACTAGTCTTAAGCAGCTTTGAACAGAGAGAAGTGGAAAGAGAGTAGGAAGGCCTTTGCCCTGCAGTGGGACAGGCTAATAATAAAGAAAAAATCAGGGCCTGTATCTTCGATGACGGACTTAGGGAGTAGGCCCCCAGAATCGAATCAAATTGCCAATATAATTTTGAAACTCAATCCAATATTTCGATATTTCTTCTACCAAGACTTTATTTCATATTATTTCATTTGTAATTACGTACTTATAAAGGTAGGGTGCATAGGTTAGATTGTTGTTATTAAGTAAGTCATATGCATATTTTGTACGTGAGTTTCAATAAATGTCAAATGATAAACAATCATAAGTTGTTTTATTGATTTTCGAAAGATCATTATCACAGTCTTTTTCCAAAAAGTTAGGTCGACTTTCAGTCTAACCGAATGCAGCTGAATACTTCTTGGTAAGACTAGCAGTCAGAGTTTCGGCTTTTCTTCTGGTTTTTTCGATTTTAAAAAGATCTCGGTTCTTATTAAGATACTGTTGTCTATGATCAGCACCTTAATTTCGTAACACACTATCAATTACAATCTGAATCATTTTGAAGGATATTGCTAATCTATTGCTTCATGTATTACGCAATTACCCCAGTGCACTGTACGATTCGAGGCAGTCGGAAGTGGTTCGTCTGGCGTCTGAAGGCAAGTTATACTTAAATTTATACACGTATTATTTAATTTACTGTATATTGTGTCATTGTTTGGTAACAGGCGAAATGTGGGTGTAGTATACATAGATATAGGTGTAGTAGACTGTATAAAGGAGGGGAGATGTGGTTCTGTGGTGTGGTGTGGTATGTACATTTGTAAGTACATTTTCTTTAAACGGTCTAAACAAATAACTTTTTTTTAATTACTTAATTGTCACAACCTGTAAGTAGTCAATCAAATAATTCAAATTAATAAATACAACCTGTTTTAGATTTAGGAATACACGGACAGTCGCAGGCGCTTGGCGTTCGACGCAGCGATTGGCTCCGTGTTGTGTAGAATAAGCTGTAGCCCTGCACTCTATAAAGGAAAGGATTAAATTTGATAAATGGGCTGTTTGTTTTCTATTTATTTTATTTTATTCGAGAACATTCTATATATTCAAACTTCAACTATATCCGACGATCCTGCATACTTATCTCTTTTGTTGACTGTACTTACATAATTGGTGAGGGTAAGGCGATTATAAAAAAAAAATACTTTATGGCATAATTATAAAGAAAAACATTCATCAGAACTTACGTTATAAATAGACATTACTTCATTATTTTACGTAAGCTAAAACCCATTGAACAACAATTAAAATAAACAACAATTCGTGTTAATTGTTTATATAATAAATATAAATAGATACCTATCCAATTGTTGGCGAATTGAAACTTTCAGTTTACCTTCTACTATTAACTTACAATTTTACGTCATAAAGTTATATCATTTCAGCCGAAATATATAATGCTTTACATAGGCCTCCCCCAAGCACCTCCACTTCGACCGGTTCTGTGCTTCTCGCATCCAACAGGTTCTTACGGATTTCACAAGGACTTCGTCCACCTTGTGGGGGGAGGCCTTCCAACGCTACATCTTCTGGCACGCGTTCGCCACTCCAGAACCTTTCGGCCCCATCGGCCATCTGTTCTGCGAGCAATATGCCCTGCCCACTGCCACTTAAGTTTGGCAATTTTTCGGGTTATGTCGGCTACCTTGGTTCTTCTGCGGATCTCTTAATTTCTGTTAAAGAAAAAAAAAGTCATATAATTTCTGAAAAGGTAAATTAATTTTATTAAAAATTACAATTAATTCAATTATGTTATAGACAACATCATTTATTTTATTAGTGTTAATTGGAACATAGACTGACTCATTTAAATACCTAACGGGTTTTAATTGAAACGTAATGAACGGAATGAATGTGTTAGAAGGATATTGCACACTTCTCGCTCGTGCCGAAGTGGTCGCATGAAATTATAATATCCTAACTGTTTACGTCTTCAAATGAATCATACATGATAATAACGTACCTGAGTGTGTAGATAAAACCAGTTTCTGCATTCTTTAATACAGGATGAAATTGAATATCTATCTACTTATGTGCGCCAAATTAAAATATCTCATTTAACATGTTATAAAGTAGATTTTGAGAATGTCGTTTAGGAAAGGGATGTACGGTGGGCTGCATCAATTGGGTACAATACCCCAGTTGCTAGATGCTTTCAAGGGGATACCCAATTGCTGCAGCCCACTGTACATACGTGCGCGTAGGCAATCGATTTGGCAACGTCAAAATTTCAAATTTCAGTCAAAATTTGGTAAATACTGCGTTCAACGCCTTGCTAACTTGCTCATTCCGATCCAGCCTGTCCCTTGCTGTCCTCTCCCAGCGACGCCCTAAGCCGAGGTCCGAACCCCGCAGGGGGTGCCCTTAGCGTAGTCGCTTAGTTTTAAGTTTTTTAGCCCTGGCTGGCAGCCTTAAAGGCATCCACATGCAAGTCCAGTCCGATTAAGCAGTAGACATCCTCATAGGATAAACTGAGAGAACAAAAAAAAAAGTTTCTAATTTGCTTCATGTTGTGAACTCTATGATGAATGGTTTACTTAACGGGCGCGCGCTAAAATTTATACTTAATTTTTTTTTATAATTAAGAACAACTATTCATATATAGTTCTTAGTAGCAGAACGAAGTCTGGATTTGTGCCTGCTTGACGGCCCTATAACAAGGGACTTCATCATAACTGACGAAATGTGGGTGTACCAATAGGTGCACCTCTGAATGATCCTTCGGTGTATATAGGCGTGAAGTTTATGTTAGGAGCTAATTGAGAACTCGTCAGTTAATCGTTGATCAATCAAGGTTATGCTACGCTTGCCGAGATCGCCCCGTGGATGTTTGACCATCCATGCTAGGTACATCCAGTTAGACTGGAAGCCGACCCCAACATTCGCGGTTACGAAAAGGTTAAGCATCTGATGATGAACAACCGCATTATATTAACAACTAGTGACCGCGTTTTTGCTTCACACGGGTGCTATCTAGGTATCAATGTGGCTACATCTCAATGAGATTTTCGGAGATAATCTTCAAGGAGAATTCTCTAAATGAGGGCGAAAACCGCTTCAAATCCATTGAGGAGTTTAGAAGGTTTCTAAGCGGTCACACACGACACGCGACTTTATTTTATACTACGTAAAGCTTATTATTGTACATGTAATACGTACTATGATTGTACCAACATACGTCCGGGAAAATGGCAGAGTTAAACATGGTCATTTATTTATAGACACCATCATTTTCCCCAACTTGATGATCAGATTTGTTAAGTATACGTGTCGTGTATGACCCATCTTGAATCATTGTATTAATTACCCACGTCAGTGTGACGTGTCACTGGACTAAAAGTTAAAAGGAAAAATGCGTGAGATATATTTTTTTGTGGTCTTACCTCATACTACTTTCCGATCGTTATATCGGCTACTATGCTAACTAGATGAGTTCTCAATCAATCTGCCTAGTCCTTTCCCAACTAGGTATGTTGGGGTCGGCTTCCAGTCTAACCGGATGCAGCTGATACCATAATTTTACATGGAGCGACTGCCTATCTGACCTCCACATACCAGTTACTGGGTAATACGTTATCTCAGTAATATGGGTGTGGTGCCTTACATGATGAAATTACGAACACAAAAAAAGATTATGTATTATGTTAAAACTTTAATAATGTACCGTTTATAACATCTAGGTGTCGGCTGCGGTCTGAGAAATAATGAGTCAGTCCTTAGCATAATTATAATAAATAAGTAATTATTTGCATACATATATTTATCATTGTTTTGTCTCGTCTATCATTTGTCTAATCATTACAGATCGCATTATATGCAATTTTAAATGAATGAAGTCTGCATGCAAATATGCTTTGTAAATGCTCGAATTATGCAATTAAATTGCCAAAAAGTGCCAAAATAAGCAACATGAAATAAAAAAAAAATACAACAATATCTAATTTTTTTTTGTGTTTATTATGAGTAAGAAATACTAGCAACAAGGGCTCAAAAAATGACTACAAAAACATTACACATTACTTAGATTGCTACATTTTAACTAGATAATGTTATAATTTTAGATCTTGAAAACGTAGGTAGTGTTTTAATATAAAGAAAACATACATAATTAGCAGATTTTAGCCCCGACCCTTGCTCGAGCCAGCCCGCGCAGCTGAGCCTGTAGTTTTAAATTCGCCCCTAAACACTAATAATAATACCGATCCAGCCTGTCCCTTGCTGTCCTCTTCCAGCGACGCCCTGAGCCGAGGTCCGAACCCCGCAGGGGGTTACCCTTAGCGTTGTCGCTTAGTTTTTAAGTTATTGTTTGCCCTGGCTGGAGGCCTTAATTCGAGGCATCCACAGGAAAGTCCGGTTAAGCAGTAGCCATCCTCATAAAGGATGAACTGCGAGATGCCATTGTTAAAAAAAAAAAAAATAGCAGATTTTAGAAGAAACAAGCAATAACCTAAAAAAAAAAAGCAAGTAAATGCAAATGCAATCGTGCGTTTGCATAAAATCCAGTCTCTATTGGTAATAATCATCGGATTTTAATAGAAAAGGAAGAAAAAATAAACTAAATTACGAACTTATCAAGTTCGCTATCCACGTCTTCGACTTGGTCCTTGTTATAATTATGATCATTTTAGAACTTTTGCTAATAAAGATACATACTGGGCGAAATTATAATTGGGCACATTGCTCGCAGAACTGATGGCCGATGGGGCTGAAATGTTCTGGAGTGGCGACCGCGTACGGGAAGACGTAGCGTTGGAAGGCCACAAGGCGGACCGACGACCTTGTGAAGGCCGCAGGAACCCGTTGGATTCGAGAAGCACAGAGCCGGTCGAAGTGGATGTGCTTGGGGGAGGCCTATGTCCAGCAGTGGACGTCTTTCGGCTGAAATGATGATGATGAAATTATAATAATTATAAACAATAAGCAACTAAAAAAATAAGAATGAAGAAGGAAAAAGCAATCATCGAAGATATGAATCATAGGGTAGCTTCAATCATTAGGCCACAGGGCCACAAGCACTCTTTAATGGCCCAGTTCCACGCATAAGCGATCTACGCATGAGTCAGCGTACTCAACATCACTTACAATCAACCAAATAGTAACCTAAACGACTCATACGAGCAGGACACACTATGACAGGAAGTTTGATTGAGCACCGCCATGATATCTCAGACTATAACGCTATCAGAATAATGAGTTGATGACGACTGCGATATACTTGTGACGTCTATATCCTCTTCCTCAGTAGACCGACAAACTGATTTAAGATCGGGACTCATAAAATTATGCCAGTAATTCCCGAACGTTAAGGCAGAGTCATACCTATAGTAGCCTACTAAATTTGGCCAGTTATGAATGGGGGCGACCCTATTGCTAATAATAGGCTCGCCCACTATTCCGGACTGCAAGCTGATACTGAGAATATCAAAATCAAAATGAAATGAATGATTCATTCTGAATAGTGGATTACAATGTGCTGCCAGCTAAAAAGTTTTTGTAATGTCAATAAAGCCCTTTATTGCATGTTAAAAAAAGAGACACTACGTTTTTACTGCAAAATGCTTTTGTATTGCTCAAACTCAAACTCAAAGCATTTATTTCAATTAAACCATTTACACACACTTTTGAATTGTCAAGAAGTCGGTCAGTCAGAAAATATGAAGCTAGTTGCCCATTCCAAAGCGTAGGTACCTATGGAGAAGAACGGGCAAGAAACTCCATGGACTTTTAAATTATATTTTTACAAAAATATTAGTTACATCATTAATGTTGAATTTATAATAATATGTGAGAACGATGTAATAAAATACAAAAAAGGCGTACGTGTTAAAAGCGTCTGTTAAACGTCAGCAAATAGTACTTAACAAATAACAACCCAAAAATAAAATAATGAAAAAAGCCGAGGCAGCTAAGTGATTACCAGCCCCATCATTGTAAACAAATCAAACAACAATAAAAAAAACAAAACATCATTGGAAACAGTTGCGCCACATCGAAACGTTGCTGGCAACACTACCATGAAGCTTTTCTTAACCCTGAATAAAAAACTACAGGATTTAGCGTCTGCGAAAAGCTGTCCCTTTCCGGGATTTGTGATGTGGAGTTCCGTGCCGGGTGCTTGCAGTTCATGTCACCGGCAAGGACCGTCGGGTGCGGCCACCGGCGCAGGAGTTAATATGAACATGTTGGCAGGAACACTGCAACTATCCATGTCGCTAGCAACATGTTTCCCGCAACACGAATACATACAAATATTGCCAAAGCAATATTATTATTATATATCAAAGGCAAATGTTCTATACATTAAATGTTAGTTGCCTTTATGTCTGCAATTGCGCAATGTAAATTACTAAAGGATTTTATATAGTGATGTAATATAATAATAGAGTATAAAATAATTGCATCAGGACTTGCATTGAGATTATGAGAACTGTTTAGGTAGGTAACAATTTCAACGTAATTATATAGATATTATGTTCATTTCAGAAGTATTTATATTAATCAAATTATAATTACTATATTTACAAATAAAAAATTAAGTTCAATAACGAGAACCCGACTTCAGAAAATTTTTTTTTTTTTCATATATATTTTTTTTTTTTATGAAACAAGAAAATATTCTCTTCTGAAATTATTATGTACAAACTAATCAATATTTATCGTGTAGATTAACAACTAAGTAGGTAGTTTAGAAGTAGTGATGAATATACATTCATACATAGACATACCAATATAATACATACGTACCGGTCAAAACTATAAACCCTCCTTTTTGCTTCGCGATAGACGGTTAAAAATGAACGCCTTTATCCCACGGGGATTGTATTAATGAAACAATGTTGAGTCAGAACCGAATCGGGCGTAGAATGAGATAAGGAGACGTTCTGAACGTGTTTAATGTCTCCACTGCTGGTACACAGACCTAAGCTCCTCTCTGTGAGAGGGAGTGGGCCGTAATCCACCATTCGGGCCCAGTGCGGGTTGGTAGATGTCACATGTCTTCGATTTTTTGATTCTAGGACATGCCGGTTTCTTTACGATGTTTTCCTTCACCATTTTGATGAAATAAATTACACAAAGTAAAGCGCCTGTCGCCTGTGGCCGTTACAACTGGGACACCACAGCTCCTCACAAAATGCATCAATTGTCCAATTTCCATGAGGGCCGTGACCGACTAGCACGCTATCAGTAAGGAAACCACATAGTCTCTTAAACACAAGTTATAAATAGCTCTGAATTCAGGGGCGTCCCATGAAGAATGAACCGAGGGGATTATATACGTTGACACACCCGCAATTGGCCGACCATACGCTGCTAATTATTTTGCATCACAATCAACTAATGTTTAATCATGACTCTGACACATCGGGTACATGAACTTTATGTAAAATCGTTATGAAAGTGTAAGTAATGGAAACAGATACAAATAAGAATTTAAATGATTTAATAATGTACATGATGATGTAAAATATCGTGACTGATACTGCGCACAAACATTTATTCAGTAAACCCGACCATACAACGCCATGGAAGTGAGGAATGCTAATCATATTTATTATGTATTAAGATTGACAACTAAGAGGTAAAGTGAGAATTAAAGATATTGTAGGTACGCGTAGAAGCGCGTTTTTATTGAATTTGTATGTAAAAAATCACGCGCGGGGGCAAGTTATCTGCGTCCCGCTGCGTGATGCGGTGCAGTGTGCTAATCGCCTTAGTAACATGGAACAAGAAATGGCAGGAAAAAAAAAACAAAATTATTTAAAAAAAAAACTGCTAAAGATAACTTTCACTTTCTTAAGGAAACAGTTTTAGCAGGCATTATTCGATCACACTATTTTTTTAACTTTTTTTCCTTATAGAAACCACATGGCTGGTAGAATCCTAAGCTATCTAAAGCTATCTATGTTAAAATGCCATATTGAGAAATGATGATCCAATAGAATTGTAAATACAACGTTGTGACATCATGATCTCTCTGACTCTCTGATTACGACTGTATCCACGTATACCTAACCCTTCAAAGCAAGAGGGAACAGGCTTTTGTGCACACTCGTTGCATCGTAGACTTACTAGACTTCGTCATCGTAGACTTCGTCGTTAGTCTTTCGCCATCCACAAGGCAAGATCGATTTCAAGAACTGGGGGCCTAAAAAGGCCACTTTGGCAGAATCATAATACAATTCTTAACACGCAATTTCATCTGTATGACAGTTTTGTGTGGAGATTCATAAAATGCTATAGATACACCTCTGCCTAACTCTTCGGAGATATATAGGTAGGTGTAAAACTGTCAAACAGATGAATTGCGTGATTCAATATGAATTGTTTTATGATTCTGCCAAAGTGGCCTTTTTAGGCCCCAAGGCCGAATTCGCATTAAATTAAAAAAAAAAATCAAGTGATTAGATTTGTAACTACATAATAAACAGACAACCTTACAACGTTTGCATAATATTTTAATCAAAATTTCATAATATTTTATTCGTTTCTTTTGCGTTGAATGATCGTAGTATTTTTAGCGGGGATTTACCCAAGAATCGGCTGACACGGTTACATTACAAAAAAATATAGGTACCTACTTATTAAAAATATTATTAGGTATCATATCAAAACATTTTTATATGGGGTGTGGCGAGAGAGGGGCTTGTGGCCAAGTAATAACAGCCACACGGATTGATCGATCAGGTTAAGCTAGGCTTGCCGTGATTAATCCGTGGATTGGTGACCATCTTTACATACCAAGACCCCTCCGTGCCACAGAAAGCAAGTTAAACCGTTAGTTCCGGATGTCATTCAATGGATCTTTGACAGTCGCTACGAGTCGTCAGAAGCCCGAAAGTCTGATAACCAGTCTTACCAAGGGGTATCGTACCAGCAACTTGGTTGTTGAGGCCAGATAGGTAGTCGCTCTATACTTATAAAACCCTGATATTCAGCTGCATCCGGTTAGACTGGAAGCCGACCAAAACATAGTTGGGAAAAGGCTAGGCAGATGATGATGGTGTGGCGAGTACGCCTTCTTCTTCATAATCGCTCATTCACTACTACGAATCGTGACTCCATTTCAATTATTCAATCGTTTTTCTCCATGTGTTACGACCAGTGGCAAAAGCTGTTCTATTTTGATTGTAGCGAACACGTACCAAAAAGGAAAACATATTAGGTAGTTTCCACAATGTTGACTGAAGATCAGGAATCCACTGACATGGATAGCGTAGACCCGGTCGTTGTGAAGATGCTTAGGAGAGGCCTATGTCCAACAGTGTCCATAATTATTATGATGACGAAATTCGTTCATGAGTCTTACTTTTATGGACTGGCTGTACCACTGTTTCTATCACCAGATTAGTTCTACGTTATCATTATACAGGGTGAAATTTAAAACATGACACAACACAAATCGAAATGGGAGATTGTACTCATCATTATGAACAACTTTTACTACGGGACCAAACCTGAAATCGCGAAAAAAAAATCAACTGTTTCCTACATTTATGTTCGCATAACTTGTCAAAATGTAGGGAACAGCTGTTTTTTTTTTCGCGATTTCTGGTTTGGTCACATAGTAAAAGTTGTTCATAATAATGAGTTCAATCTCCCATTTCGATTTGTCGCATGTATTCAATTTCAACCTGTATAGTATGATAGCTGTTGCTCGCGACTTCGTCTGCGATCAAGACAAAAGACACGAGGCGCCATCTATTATCATAATAACGTTATTGTTGTTTTCCTCCGGAACAGCACTTTTTTCCGGATGAAAGGTACCCTATGACCGTTTCTGTATACCTGATAACGTATATATGCAAAATTTCAGGATGATCGGTTTAGTGGTTTGGACGTGAAAAGGTAACAAACAAACAAACTTATATAATGTTATTTTGAATTAGGATAGTTAAGATAACGAAATATAATGGCCCCAAATAAATTGGGATAAGGACCAGAGAATGATTAAGACAACAAAAAAAAGTAGGTACTTAAATGAAAATTTATTCCAAGTTTGCTCTGCTTACCTTAAGTAAAAAGGTGTGAAACAGGATAATTATTTTAGTTTATTTTTTATTTTTTGTAACTAACTGCTTTTCTTGTGTGAAGTTTATGACGTCAACAATTGACCGGATAATGACACGACAGGCAGATCTGTCATCTGCGCGCGCACACGCCAGTGCCTATAAAAACCCAACTTGAACTATAAACATACATTTAATCACAAGCAGTGAACGCGAGCAGACCTCTAACAATATGGCAACTCCAACTAAAGTTTTATTCACGTTTTCCCTGTGCGTCCTTCTATGCGCACTCGCAGTTTCTTCAAAGCCCCTTGCGCATGATTCGGGATCAATGCAATCTTCAGACAGTGCTGACCGTGTATTAAAAAGGACCCTCAAACTTGATGCAGTTTTAAGCCCTAAAGTTGAAAGTGCGCATGATTCGGAACAAGTGCAGAGCCTCGACAGTTTACCGGTGCCAAGTTTGACAAACTCCAAAGAAGGCTTGAGAAGGGCCAAAAGAGAAGTAGTTACCGGGAATGGGTGTCCCGGTGGAATGATTTGGTTTATGAAGAAATGCAGAACATTTGAAGCGTAAGTACTTACTTGTTTACACATTCCATTAAAACAAAACGCCCATTGAATATTTTATAGTGTTCGATCTATTTTTATTAACATGACTAAATAACTGAATAAACGAGAACAATGTTTTTATAATAACGTAATTAAATTTTTTCAATATGATAGTTATTACAAACATTGCACTTAAACATAACAATTTAATTAATGTGTGCTCAGTAAGGAAAATAATTATAATCAAGTCAAACCCGGTTTAGTTAATAACACTTATAGGCGCCACAAGAACACAAACATAGAAAAAAAAAAAACAAGTTTCGTTGATTACAAAACTGTATTAATACACGATAATTAACCTATTTTTGTTTTGTTTCTCAGATATGAACGATTAGTAAAATTGGAAGATGAATAGAAGGATTCATTCTGGTCTGATACCCGGAGCGTCCCCCCCCTCCTCGATCCCCTGCTAGTTCTTCTTTTGTTTTAATATTTTTCTTATCCAACTTTCTCATTCCAAGTTATTCCGGTCTAAGTAATTTAAAAAAATAGGTTTATTTGTGTTCTGTACACCTATCCTCAAGATAGTTCCTTATGGAATGGACAGGCAAACCTAAAAATGACGCCATCAGCCAGTCATTTCCACGAGAAGAAACCAAAAGTCATCATTACCAGCCTTGCCATAACCATAACCTATTGGGGTCAGCTTCCAGTCTTACCGAATGCAGCAGAATACCAGTATTTTACATAGAGCGACTGTCTATCTGACCTCTACAACCCCGTTACTGGGTAAGACGGTAAGAAGGTAGGCAGACGTTTGGGCTTCTGAAATGACAGTACTTAGTCCTTAATGTATGTAGCTAAAACCTGATTTTATTAGAAAATAATACCTAAGTCATTTCTAGTTTAAGATAAGTTGTATTATAGCACATCTCTAGTCTGTATAAACCAGTGTCAGTATACATAGAGAAGTAGTGTTGTGACAAAATATAAAAAAAAAACATAATTATCGTTTTGCTCTTTTCATTTTCTGATGGTTATTTTAGAGCATATGAAACGAAATTAATTGATTATTATCGAAACCGCTCTCTAAAGAAGCGTGGAACTTGTATTGAGTATATGTCATTATATTTATCGTCAAGTCTTGTATCTAATTTATTACATATGTTAATGTTAGCAGTTTTCGTTGATGTTAATATACATTTTCTGTTATAATCCAATAGTTACTCGTTTTAATTAACGTAGCGTTAGTATTTATTGAAACTATCGTTTATTGAACTGTATCTAGTCATTTATGATAAGTAGATTGTTAAGTTAGTAATTCATTAGTTTTATAGAAAATCTCATTTCGTAAATTTTTCATTACCGTGTAGTCACTATTATTTATTATATATATTATTATTTATTAAGTAGATTTCCTGTGATAAACTATTTAAATACATTTATTTATTTATAGTTAATTAAAACGGTACAATAAAGATGACATTAATTAACATAGAGACAATTATTACGTTGACAATAATATAATTTAATTTAAAACTAACATGGAACAGTGGACTCTCTTATATTCTCATTACATAGATGTTAGCATATTTCAAATTATGTATCTTAAATTTAAACCTTTTTGTGTTATTATAGATATTATGTAATACAGTCAGTACAGGTAATTAGTTAATTGCAATTAATAATTTTCATTTTTCATTGTTTTAGTTTGTCAATTTCATATATTTTTTACGTTAAACATAACTTGTACAATACCAATATCAAAGAATAATTTATTTAAAAATAAATAAAAATGTTAATATATATAAATTTTTTTTTATCACCACACCTGTATCTCCCGAAATGGGAGTTGAATTTTCCAAAAAATGGCGGGTCATTGCCGTGTGGCAATAACCAGCCATTTTTTGGAAAATAACGAATTAATTATTAAATTATTAAGTGTGTACTAGATGCAAATCTATACCCCGGGGCTGCTATAAAAAAAGAAAATAAACCTTTTTTTCAGAACAGACTACTAAAAAAAATCTTGATTAAAATCCCAATATGCATCTAACATTTTGCCTGATAACCTGAGCTTAACCCAGCAGACTAAGGCCCCCTTGGTCCACAACACTACACTTTATAAACTCAAATCACCAATGAGTAGCCATAATGTCACAGCATTAATATTTCAATGGCGTTCCTCACACGACACTTTAATCTGCATAGCCTTTAACCAACTATGTTGGGGTCGGCTTCCAGTATAACCGGATGCAGCTGAATACTAGTATTTTGCTTGAAGCTACTGCCTATTTGACCTCCTTAACCCAGTTACTAGTTGTCGGACTTTCGGGCTCCTGACGATCCGTAAAGACTGTCAAACATCCACGAATGACAGCCGGGACCAACGGCATAACGTGCTTTCCGAGGCACGGAGGGGTCTTGGCATGTAAAGATGGTCACCCATCCACGGACCAGCCGTTAACCTAGTCGATCGACACATGCTGCTGTTATTATTCAGCCCCCCACGCGGCCCGTATACGACACTTCCTAATGCTTTATTATCTAGATCAGACCGGAATGACTCGGAATGAAAAAGTTGGATAAGAAAGAGATTAAAACAGAAGAAGAAATAGCAGGGGATCGAGGAGGGGGGGGGGGATCAGAACGGAATGAACCTAGTAATGGGCTCTATATCTAGCGATGGGTTCTACACTCACTCAGTAGCCACGCTTGCGTCGTTTTAAGTGACCGGCATGGATCAAGGAATGTTTTAATAATATTATCACCATGTTCTTCTAATCTGCAACAGGGACAGTCAGCCCCTCTAGGTACCACCTTGCTGACTAGCCAAGATATTTTCATAACGACATGACCTTTATACCCATTTAGTTATACCTAAATGTTTAGTGATTCTCATTACATTGTTTTTTTGAAGAACTAACCTACAAGGTCACAGCATTTCAGTAAAACACGGGCAAACGAATAAACTCTTGTTCGGTAAGACCCGTCAAAAAGAGTAACCTAGCATAAAGTTGGATAAGAAAGATATTAAAACAGAAGAAGAACTAGCAGGGGATCGAGGAGGGGTTGAAGGGGGGCTCAGGGAATTAGACCGGAATAAATCTATTTATTGCACGTCAGAAAAGAAACTACATAAAAATGTTGGCAAGTGGCGTTCTGAAGTTTCTGGCTATCTTCATATCAAAGAGGCGTGAGTGTATTATGTCATGTACAATCATGTGCATGACAGAAATACACAATGTACTTGAAACAGAGGAACGCAATTGATGAGTAGCATGATATCGCAATTTCATAATACTTTTCCAGTTTAATACGATTACAAGAAATACATTATGATGCAAATAAAGAAAAAAAAAATTACAACATTAAATTAGTTCAATCTGTGTTTTCTCCACAATGACAGGTTTTGTTCACGACACATTACACAAAAATATATAACTGCAAATTATTTCATTTCTTTTAAGCACACTAAGTTAGAATACAAAGATTACCGATCCACATGAATTGATATCAAACCATATAAATACACTTACTGAATCTACAGCTCAAGTTTCAGTAATAATCGTAAGTACTTGTATAGAAGTGTACAGAGGCCAGCACATCAACCTACCCCAATCTGTCAAATTTCTTTGATAGAATTTCAACTTTACTACATAGGAATAAGGTTCATATTCGATTGGGAAAATTTGACAGATTGGGGTAGCTTGATGTGCTATCTGTACTTGAAATGAACCGTGCTTTCTGTAGACAATTATATCATTCAAGGTTAATTCTATATACCGTACGAGACTCGACAGAGAAATGTAATAGTTGAGCAATGTGGCAACGCAATTTCATAATAATTTTCCAGTTTTATACGATTCCAAGAAATATGATGCAAATTAACAAAACATTTATGTTGCTGTCTTATATGAACAATACTATACAATTTGGCAAGAATCACCATACTTACTAATACCAATCCATACTTATAACTACACTACTACTATATACTTAATACTATATTATAAATTCGAAAGTAACTCTGTCTGTCTGTCTGTATGTTTCCTTTTCACGCCTAAATCACTGAAAAGATTTCGATAAAATTTGGCAGAGACCTAAATTGCATCCCGGGGAAGGACATAGGATTATAGTTTTTATCGACATACCTCGCGGGCGGAAGCTGGTAGGTACTGTATAACAGGAAACAGTGTGCAGTAAAGCAGTGGTAGCTCATTGTTACCGGCCCTGACTTACGAGTTGTAAGGTCGGGAGTTTAAACCCAGCCAGGCCTTTTATTTGGTATATTTAATATCATCAAAACTTGCACTACTCTTAAAACGGTGAAGGAAAACATCGTGAGGAAACTTATGATGTCTTAGAGCCAAAAATCCGAGGACATGTGACATCCACCAGTCATTGGGCCCGCGTGGTGGTTTATGGCCCATTCCCTCTCATAGTAAGGAGGCCTGTGACCCAGTAGTGGGAACAGTATAGGCTCGTTATGCTAGCTTAGCTAATAGCCATTTTAAAGAAATAAGCTATCAAATGCATAAATATTTTTTCAAATCCGACTGGCGGTTTCAGAGGTTTAGCGCGTTCAAACAAATAAACTATTCAGCTTTATTCATCTGCCTAGAATTTTCCTAACTATGTTGGGGTCGAATTCCAGTCAACGGGATGCAGCTGAATACCAATATTTTACATGGAGCGACTGCCTATCTGACCTCCACAACCCAGTTACTGGTAATACGATACCCCTTGGTAAGACTGGTAGACTTTTCGGGCTTCTAACTATCCGTAACGACTGTCAAAGATCCATGAATGACAGCCGGGACCAACGGCTTAACGTGATTACGGAGGCACGGAGGGGTCACGGTGTGTAAAGATGGTCACCCATCCACAGACCAACCGCGGCAAGCGTAGCTTAATCTGATCGATCGACCTGTGCTGCTGTTATTACTTAGCCTGAATATTATATTATTAATTATTTTTTTTATTATTATCTATTTTATTTTTACAATTTTTTCATTATTATTATTCAGCTTTATTATAAGATGAAATATAGATTTAGTGAATAAAACATGTATAATGCATTACATAAGACGTAGTAAGTATATGTCCTTTATTTTGTTCGCCTTTTTGGCGAGTTTTTTACAAGTTTTGTGTACAACAGCTGGTCTTTATATCTTGTTTTAGGTGAAAACGATAAACTCAAACAGTAGACACAATAGGTAGAAAACATGTTTTATACCTTGGAGTACAGCGTGGTTAGCACCGCGACTATGACTAATTTGACAGATTCCTGGTGTGTCATCGTGTTCCTTTATGGATAAAAAGCAACGCAAAGGGGATAAACAATTAAGTGAACGACTATAAAAATTTACTGTAATCCCGTTTCTGAATTTAAAATTTGAAGGAGAGAAATTGTTGTACTTATTGTATTTTATATACTGTATTTTAGCATTACTTAAGGTGATTTCTTCAATTTAGCCTGTGAAATTTAAATTTCTTACGTTTTTGCAAATCAATTTTTAATCCCGCGGGTTTTCACCTTAAGTACATAATGTTAAAGTAGAATTTGAGAAGTTCTCCTATCGTTCTTCAATAACCTACTCTTTATTTCTTAGCTGCTTGTAATATTAAACTAGTTGAATCCGGGTTTTCCCCACAATTACGGGTTTTGTTCACGATACACCACACAAAAATATATCTAATTGCAAATTATTTAATTTTTTCTAAGCACACTAATTTTGAATACAAAGATTACCGATCCACATGAATTGATAATATAAATAATATTAGATTTTAAAATATTATAATATTATATTATAATATTTTAAAATCTAATCGATTATAATCGATTATAAAATAAATTAAATAATTCAATGGGGGTATAACTTGAGTGACGTATAACTCTGCGGTGCTCTGACGCATAGTGAGTTTGCCTGCAGAAATCCCCTATATAATAATCGCAGGCGCACGTTAGTTGCATTGGTAGCTAGACAGCAGTCCGGAGCTCACGTCCTCTCAAAATGGCGGCCAAAATTGTGTTCGTTTTTATCCTATCTCTGCTTATTCGAGTATCACTTTCGTTGCCCGTTTCGCTAGACGTGAAAACAGTTCAATCAACAGACAGTGTGCCTGAAACTAGGCTAACTGAAAGGACAACAGTGATTGATTCAGAAACACTTATCAGACTTGATGAAGATAATAAACTTGTGCAAAGCTTAAGTACGGAAACGTTATTGAAAGGTTTCGAAAGTTTCGAAGCTGATCATGGCAAAAGGATTCGGAGATATATTACCAAAACTCAGGTGTTATGTCCTGCAGACATGATTGAATATGGTGGCCAGTGCTTGTCAAAAGAAGAGTAAGTACCTTTTATTTTTTGAAGAAAATATGAAATTAAGTATACACCAAATTGTTTCTTACCTCATTGCTAAACTTGGTTGACTAGTAAAGTGTAATAAATAAACAATATCATGTTTAAACGTTGACTGTATTCCAAATATTATATTAAAATTTAATTATTATTTTAATATTTTACGTTTAAAAAAAAAGTAGATTGTTTTAATATTTTCTGGTAAAGAAATTGTAAGAATATGTTTTAAATTACCCACACCCCAAGTATATTGGCAATACTTGCTACACCCCAAGCACTTTCGTTTTGAATTTTATTCTCACACATAAAATAGAGCTGACGTCATGGTATTTTTTACCAGAATCTTTTTTCATGACAATTCAAATAATATTATTTGAGTATTTATATTAATATGACTTTTTGTTATTTCTAGGTATGAAGAATATAACGACGTTCCGGAGGATTCTGATGACTACAAAGCCGAAAGATAAATTAACTATTTTTTTTTCTAGTACCTATGCTACAATTAATTTAACCTCTGACTTTATTAATAGATTATTAAGAAATTAAGCAACTATTATTTAAATTGTTTCTAGTCATTTTAAATCATGAAAAATGTAGCATTTAAAACAATTTTTTTTTAATTAATTTTAGCACACAATGATGTTAATATTTTATAAATATTTCTTATGTAGCTGTAGTAATTTATTTAAACAAGCATTTTTAAATGTATCTCTAGTCATCGTAATATCTTGTTAAGTACCTAGGTACTTAATAATTCCTAGTTGTTATGATAATGAGTACCTATTATATTATATCGTCTTTATAATTGAATTTATTCAAGATAAGTTTTCTGTGATATAATGTGAATTAATAGGTAATATTTAATTTTAATGATTATTTATTACTATCTTTAAGTGTCATTGTTAAAACAGCTTTAATTATGTTAGTATCATAACTTATTTATTATAGAAACTTATTTAAATAACTAACATCTTATATTATTTTGCCTGTATGTTTTTGTGAAACTTAGGTAACAAATAATCATTTTCAAAATAAATTATTTCGGACTTACTTCTTTGTAAGACATTTAATTGTTTCATTAAAACCGAACACGTAGGTAACAAAATTTATTTTATAGAGAACTAGCAGCGCCTCACGGTTTTACCCGCTTTCCCGGGACTCAAACTATCTCTATACCAAACTTCATCTAAATCGGTTCAGCGGTTTAAGTGTGAAGAGGTTTTTATGGAGCTTGGCCATAGAAAATCCATGTCAGGCTCCATATACATCCCCTTTTATTATCATTATAACATATAAGGGCACATGAAACTAGAATTAGTGCTATAATAATTGTGCAATTCGGTTGAGTAATTTCACTTTTTTCAGTTTAATTACGGTTGGTGACAAATAATTCAAATAAAATAAGTTTTTTTTTAGTGATTATTTTATTACAATTACTCATTCCAGTTTGACGGTCCTATAATATCTGTACTTACTATATACTAATATTATAGCTGAAGTGTTTGTTTGTTTGAACGCGCTAATCTCTGGAACTCCCTGTCAAATTTGAAAAATCTTTTCGCATTTGATAGCCCAATCCTTGAGGAAGGCTATAGGCTACTTAGCATCACGCTACGACCCATAAGAGCCGATTAGAGAAAAAAACTGAAAGAACACTAAGCAAAAACTTAGTAATAAATAACTCGGGCAAAACATGACAATCCTCCAATGTTAAAATGTAACATCGCCCATGTTACATTTTAACATTGGAGGATTGTCATGTTTTTTTTTTGCTGAATGGACTCTTGACTTGGGTCTCGCCTGATGGAAAACGATGGACGAGGTCTAAGTCTGAGTCATGTAGGTACCGTTACTTACTGATGACGGCATAGCTAGGAAGAGAAGAGCTTGTCATCATCATCTACCTAGCCTTTTCCCATCTATTTTGGGGTCGGTTTCCAGTCTAACCTGATGCAGCTGAATACCAGTATTTTCCATGTAGCACCAGCCTATTTGACCTCTAGGTACTACCCTGTTACTGTTAGTCAGAAGTCAGAGTTCTGACTGCATAACTTAACTTTGATCGACGCGTGCGGCAAATTCGGAAGGTGCTCCGACAAAGAACTACACTACAGAATAAGCAAGCTGAAGCTGCAGTAGCAATTATTAGGTCAGTAAGCATAGCATTGGCACTGGCCGTATTACCATCTCAGACCAAATAAAAAACCAAGACAGAGGGCTGTCAACAGTAAAGTGAAGCCAGTTTCGTAAACATGTGTTTACTTAGTGAGGTGAGGTGTAGGTTGATTGCAAATGGTTGTAAATGCGTGCGTGTGAGCGTGTATGCATAG
Source organism: Gortyna flavago (assembly GCA_963669345.1). Lineage (NCBI taxonomy): Eukaryota > Metazoa > Arthropoda > Insecta > Lepidoptera > Noctuidae > Gortyna > Gortyna flavago. The sequence continues at coordinate 3,343,826 of OY770139.1, forward strand.
AGCGGAGGGGTAGTTTTGGCATGCTTCACTTTATTTATTTATAACTAGTTTCTGCCCGCGAATTCGTCCGCGTGAAATTTCACCCTCCCCCCATTCACCCTCTTAGGAGTGGAATTTCGAAAAACCCTTTCTAATAAGAAGATAATAATTATATCGACGGTAAACAATTGTTAGCAATAAATCATCTTGTCATTGTATCATTAATCTGATTTGGCGTGCTTTTACGATACTATTTTAATTGACATAATACAATTTGTACATAAAAACCAGTCTGATGTTTGGGGAGAATTTCACCTGGCTATGACACGTACCCAATCGGCGCGGGCAGCTGTTGGATACTTGTTAAAATTTTAAAATTAGCTATTTTTAACGAAATTAGGGTAATTTTGGACATTTTAAATAACATTTTTTTTTTCACTTTAGTAAGTTGTTTTATTACTTTTTGGTAATACGAGGACCTATTATTGCAGTAGGTACCGACCTATTTCCCATTTCGGATCGGTCAGTTTTTTTTTATACGGATTCTACTTGTGTCTAGTATACATACTTTTTTGGTACTTATACAAGTTTGGGCGAATAAAATCCATTTTTATTTTTATAATTTTGTAGACTCTAGGGAGTCTACAGTAAAAAGAGATTTTACTCGCAGGAAAAAACTAAGAGTCTTTTCCTGCGAATAGTCCTTATGACATTCGTGGATCTTTGACAGTCGTTGCGGGTGTCAGAAGCCCGAAAGTCTGACAACCCGTTTTGCTAAAGGGTATCGTGTTACCCAAGGAGTGGGTTGTGGGAGGTCAGATAGGCATGCAACTGCCTGACATGGAGTGATTGCTCCATGTAAAATACTGGTATCCAGCTGCATCCGATTTGACTAGAAGTCGGCCCCAAAAATAGTTGGAAAAGGCTAGGCAGATGACTGATTCTAATGATTATAATTCTGTAAATACATATTTGTTACGAGCACAAATCATATTTTGTTGAACATACAACTCTACGGCTACTTTAGCAAAGCAACAATTGTATTAATGTTACTTTGTATTATTTGCAGGTACGGTCAAATAATTAAAGATTACGAAGAGAAATAAATACAGTAATTCGTTATTTACTGTCATATAAAAATGGACAGGAAATAAAATGACCAAATAAATAATGTATGTTAGCAACAGAGTCATTACAAAATTAAAAATATTTTGTAAAACGTGTCAATTCCTTAAAAGTACACTGTCCTTCAAGATACAGGATTTTCCTAGTTTGAAGGTCTTCTCAAATGTAATAGCCATACCCAACCCTTATTGAAATAACACTGATGTTACCTAGGCTAAGTATTTTAGTAAAATAAATAAGTAATTATAATTACTTGTTGTACAATTAAGACTAATTATTTATGTAATTTATTATGAAAACTTACTTGATTTGGTTGTAATTTTTTTTTTTATATTTCTGGTCGTGTAAATCTTCTTTAAATGTATACCGGGTGATTTTATTGACCGTCTCGAAAATATTACAGGGTGTTCTACCCATGAATATGAACAACATTCACTGAGGGACCAACTATGAAAACACGAAACAATAATCAGCTGTTTAATAGAAAAGTTTACCTAATAGGTATTACTAGACCAAAATGTATGAAACAGGTGATATTTTTTCGTGATTTCAGAGTTAGTGCCATAATGAAAGTTGTTCATATTCATGGGTAGAATATACTGTAAAAAATTTCGAGACATTATGAGTACATTTATTACAATTAAAATCGCTTGTGAAATAAGCAACGTATTTGTAGATATACGTTATGCCATCATTCAGAGAATTTAATCTGGAATATTTATGTGAGATAATAATTACAAGAAAAAAAAAACACAGTGCGCAAACCGTAACCATGAATAGGTACGTACAGCATATGAATCTATATTAGGGTAGAAATAGTTTGTCGGTTATCAAAAAAAAAAAATAGCTGTTTCCTATAAAAGTGCAATGCCTAATTGGCCTAAATAACACAAAAACAACTTAAAATTTTTACGCTAAATTATATTATCTAGTCATGTCTAGTCTAAAATCATAATTATGCTGAAATCATGGTTACAGTTTGCGCACCGGTAATTTTTTTTTCCTGTAGAGTGTGTGAGGTTAAGCGAAGGACATACTTTAAGGGAGTGTAGTTCCGATGCCGACCTCATCTAGTTTAAAAAAATAAATATTATGATTGACGTGTAAAAGTGTTTGAACGAACCTACTAAATAAAATCATCTTCTACATATAATATAAAAATGAATCGCTAAATGTGTTGCTAAGCGCAAATCTCGAGAGCAGCTGAACCGATTTCGCTAATTCGTTTTTTGTTGTTCAAGGTTTGTACGAAAAAAAAAAAAAACGAAAAAAAAAAAAAACAGTCGTGCAAAGCTGGGCCGCTAGTTTATGGACTCAAAAATATGAAAAAAAAAAATAGCTGTTCCCTACTTTTTGTCTCGTTACGCGAACATAAATGTATAGAGTCTCTTAGTAAAAGTTGTTTATTTTCGTGAGTACTACACTCCCTTATAGTATGTCCCTCGTTTAACCTGACACACTGTTTAATAGTATTTAGTAATATTTGAAATGCAATGAATCATTAAAAACAGTTGTTAAAAATTTATAAAACATTAAGTAGCTAAGAAATTATATAGTATTTATTGACACAAGCGTTTATTAATTGTATATAGTCATTTAAAGTAATATGTATTTATTTATTTAATGAAACTTTATGCACAAGTAAAAATACCTGAGGCATTTTCTACCAGTCAAATCCATATTGTCAGGTTCAACTCATAAAGATACAAATAATTTCCTTACCCTGTACTGTTTAATAGAACATGAACCGAACTTACAATTATTATAATTAGATACCATCTAAATCATAATAATTATTAAGTATTATTTATTTTAGGCTTTCTGTGATATTATTATGTATTTACTATTTTAATGCGAAAGAAAGCTGTCTTGAACGGTTTTAAGACATTGTCTTTTTTTCAACTGTGTATTTTATGTCGAATGCCATTTTCATTTATACTAAGCATATTATCACTATGTAAGTCTAACTTCTTGTCCTAGTAGAAAGCGATTTTCACCAGAATAAGCGATCATTGCGATCATACTGTCACTCATTTGTTCGGAAAACCCAAACGCGTCCTCCGTCGGCGAATCGACGTGGTCGTTTCGTAGAATCACTTAATGAGGACACAGCTTTAGTAAATTATTAATAAAAAGTATAAGATAAGTTGCAAAAAGTATATATATATGTTCCGATTTTATTAAACACGAGTAAGTGTCGCTCATTAATTTATCTATTAATTCGTTTATTTTTACAAAAAGCATGAATGTTTTTAGACTTAAAATTTAAATAAACATCTTAAAACTTACTTACTTGTTCTAATATTAATAATAATAATATCCTTGGACATTTCACACAACGCCATTTAGTCCCAAGCTAAGCAACCTAATGCTTGTGTTATGGTAACGAGATGGCTGATAAACTACTTATATACATTTTTTTTTTGTAAATACATACATATTATAGATAAAACACCCAGACCCGGAACAAATACTTATAGGTCGTACAAATATTTGTTCCGTGCGGGAATCGAACCCGCGACATGCTGCGCAGCAGTCAATCGCTCAACCACTGCGCCAACCGTGTCGTAATTAAGTACCTTCTTTTGTATGAACGTATTTATTTTGTATTAATAAAGTGTTTTGTGTATCAATAGAGTTTTTTCCTTATTTCTCCAGAAACAGTATATGCCCTATGTGTTTAACATTGAATTTTTCTAAGCGTATCGATGGTTCAAACATCTTTGGCCCATACTTCAGCTGCGCGAACTCCGCTCACTGACGCATTGACTACGAGGGGGACACAACGTATGTACCTACCTATTTTCTTCTGATTATACAGCATGTATCAGAAAGATGTGGGCAAATTTAAATGTGTAGTACAGTACAGATGCCAGCACATCAAGCTACTATAATCTGTCAAATTTATTTAATAGATTTTCAATTTTATCGCTAAAGTATAAGGTTCAAAGTGGATTGGGCAAATTGGACGGTTTCGGGTAGCTTGATGTGCTGGCGTCTGTACAAATCATAAGACAGAACAGCTTTCTGCATGGGACCAACAACGATATCGCAAAAAAAAAAACTGTCTCATACAAAACTTCAATACCGGTGCATTTGTAGGAAAAATTAAACTTGTCACTTTGCTCCAACTCGATCAAACAATGCTATAATGCAGTCTGAAATAGAGGTACTTGAAGAGTCACTACATTTACGAGTACATGATATGAAGTATGTGAGCTCTCAACAACAGATAAAGAAACACATCTTTGCTGCAAACGAGTTGGTGGAAATGTGTAATGTTAAGGCAGATAGAGTGGACCCGATGACTCTGAGCACACATCAATGTTCTTGTCAAAGGGAATCCAGTCTTGAGGCTATCCAACCTGAAGCAACGGAGGACACGCCCCAGTCTGGAGGAGCTCGGGACTGTATCCCCAATCAAGATACATCATCATTCATCATATGGTTCATCTCAAGTAGGACAGACAGAGACTTGTGCTGTCACTTCTTCTAGTAAAGTTTGTTAGACAGTTTGTTAACCACAAGTATAATAACAACACGATAGCAGCCAAATCTTGGTATAACATGCTCACGGAACACTAGGCAAGTCTTGCTCACGTGAAAACATTACGCTTATAAGCCGTCAATGCTATGACGTCAACATAAATGATCATTTGAGGGCAAGGGATGATTCAATATGATTGCACAATAAAAGTATTGCACAATGTTATAGTTGGTGTAACCAAATCAAAGTTTCGAACAAACTCAACTATTTCATCAGCGAGCGAGTGAACACTGCCACGATGTTTCGCAGCCTAAACTATCTCATTCGTTGCTAAAACCAGACGTGCGCAGACGTGTTTGCCTCTTACAATGGCGAGTACAAATCTGTTCGTGTTATTTCTGCTTCTTCGTTCAGCATTACCGTTGCCTGCTTCGCAATACATAAAATTAGTGCAATCAACAGACAATGTGGCGGTTGAGCTAACTGATAGAACTGTTGCGTTTCTTCCTGATACAATTTTAAGACGTGCCAAATATATCAAACAAGTGAAAACTTTAGACAGTGTAACTGTTGATGCAGGTGCAAAAAAAACCAAGAGAGAAACAATTAAAGGAAATCACAGCTGTGCTCAAGGGATGAAATGGGTTTTGAATAAATGCGTGACGCTTGAGAAGTAAGTTTTATTTTTACTTATATTTTCTCCATCCACTCTACATAACAGTATTTAGGCGGTCTATTTGACGAAATATAATATTACCTGATTTATTTACTTACCTATGTCTTGAAATAAAGAGTAAAGAATGACAGTTAACTAGTGTGGCAGTGTTGGAGCCAATATATGTCAATGGTTGGAGCTGTTTACCTACTGACCTCTATTAAACACTTGTATAATACAGGTCAGTGTGTTTACCTGAAGTCTTTAGACTACATCAAGTAACACCTCCAGTGAAAATAGACCCAAGCTGTTAGTTTTTTACTCGAGTGACAAATGAAATAAAATCGAGCCGCATCACTATCTGACAATGTCAGAAAGACAAGTGTCAAGTATACTTTCTCAGTTTCTTAATTGAAAAAAAAAAAAAAAAAAACTTATATGAAGTTGTTATAGTACCTATATTGTTGGTTCTTTCCAGGTATAATGCCTCAAAGGATGACGATTACGAGATTACGGCCATGCCAGAAGACGAAGGTGCGACACTGAGATCTCGAACGGAGACGCATCCTGGACCGACGACGTCGCAGCCGGGAACGACACCGCACTCACTAACCATGACGCATCCTAAACCGACGCCGCTCCCTCAAACGACGTCGCGTGCGGAACTGACCCCGCAGACCTTATCGACGACGCCTCATCCGGAACCTACGCCGCACTCTCTAACGAATAAAAGTTCAAAACAAGATCACATTTCAAGCAACCTGATGTACTTGATGATGGCAATAATTTTAGTTCAATGTCAGATCTGGTGCCACCATCACACGACCTTCTAAAATCCATTTAGCCGTTAGAGGATGCTTCCCACAAAAAGTAAGCATGCTTTCTTAGAGAAATCCACTGAAACTTTGTATGCAGGTGTAAACAGAACCAAGAGAGAATTGATAGTAAGAAATAACAGCTGTGCTCAAGGAATGGTGCGGATTTGGAATATATGCGTGACGTATGAGAAGTAAGTTTTATTTTTATGTATCTTTTCTCCATCCATTGCTATCTTAGTGCTGGAAAATGATTGTTCCCAATAATCCTCAGCTCATACCTACTCAATTATTTCTAAACCAAAGGGGTAATTCGTAATATACGAAATAAAATCAGCTGTTCCCTACATTTATGTTCGCATAACACATCAAAATTTAGGGAACTCAAAATTTAGCTGTTTCTTTATCGAGACCGATTTCGTAATTTTTTTTTATATCGTCAGAAATGGCGATCACAAGTAGTAGGAAATAGGTGATACGGGGTGTTGTCCGCAACTCCACGCCAATGCGCGTATTTTGCGTGCGGGTATTTTTATTAGGTATGTGGTATAATTTATTGCGTATATGTGGTTTCCATACTGTATCGTGTATAAAAAATTACTCAATTTTCTTTCAGTAAGTGGTTAATTACGTGTTTGGTTAATAATAATCAGTTTACTAAAACAAACACTTACCATAAAATCGCAAATTATTAACTCTAATTAAAACTCTATACATTATATTATAGCAACCTACAATAAACTCTATGCTATGGATATAAGGTTTAAATTTCAATAAAAAAATAACCATAGTTGCTCGTTATTTGGTGAATCCCCGAAACTTTTGATAAGATTGCCACTTTGGGAAAGATAAACCAAATTCTAGTTTTTTGTTAAGTGTTGTTAGGGTAAACTTTGAATCGTAGCCGATTCAAACTTCTAGTTTAAGCAATAAATATCAATTAATATATTTCCACGTAAATATCGATTGATAGTATTGATATCGTATCTAATAGCATATGTGTTATTGGTGCTAGGACCAGCTTCCATACATTTTTGCCGATTCTCCTTTGTTTAATACATTTTGTTTTATCCAGGTATATTGAAATAAAAGAAGATAACAACGACGAAATCATGGCCCAGCCAGAAGACAAAGGCGCGACGCCGCGTTCTGGAACCACGCCGCGCCATCGAAAGTCGCCGCGCCATTGAAAGACACCGCGCAATTGAAAGTCGCCGCGCCATCGAAGGACACCGCGCAATCGAAAGTCGCCGCGCCATCGAAAGACGTCGCGCCTTCTAACGACGCCGCGACTAGGCTCGACGCCGCGTCCTCGAGCGACGCCGCGCAATCGAAAGTCGCCGCGTCATCGAAAGACACCGCGCCATCGAAAGACGCCACGCCATCGAAAGAAGCCGCGTCCTCAAAAGACACTTTCACTGTGCCGTTTTCGCCGACCGACGCAGCGTCGAGAAAATAAACGGTGCCGCCAACGTCGCCCGGTGCACCCTGATGACGTTAAACAGTGCTGTCGTCACCAACAACGTCGACGCCGTCACCGACGTAACCGTAAAAACCGGTGCACCGCCTCTCAGTTCATAGATGTATTAGCAAGCTTTAACCAAAAACTCATGAGGTTCTCGTCAGGCAGTTGGATCTAGGCCTTGATTGAGAAGGCAGGTCACTGGTGTCTGTCTCTTGAGCCTTGCATTCGGGTAGCTTCAATCCCTATATCTTCTTTTATAATATAACTATTATAAATTTTATCCTTTTATAGTCAGAATAGAGGATATATAATTTTAGTGTTACGTAGAGTAGCGTATTATCATGACGCACCGCCGCGGAGGCGGGGCACGGAGCGCCGGCCGCCGTTGCGATTTTCCCTTTATAAGTCGCGATCGCACACGTGCTATCGCACCCCGACGACGCCACTACCCTCCTCCAGGAGAGCAGTAAGGCCACGAGTACTCTCAGTCGACAACACAAAAACAAGCTCAGACATCCGTCCTTCCGTCCTCGCCGCCGAGGCCCGTCGCGACGCCCCGCACCATCACCGTGCCCCCCCCGACCCTTGCTCGAGCCAGCCCGCGCAGCTGAGCCTGTAGTTTTAAATTCGCCCCTAAACACCAATAATAATACCGATCCAGCCTGTCCCTTGCTGTCCTCTTCCAGCGACGCCCTGAGCCGAGGTCCGAACCCCGCAGGGGGTTACCCTTAGCGCTGTCGCTTAGTTTTTAAGTTATTGTATGCCCTGGCTGGAGGCCTTAATTCGAGGCATCCACAGGAAAGTCCGGTTAAGCAGTAGCCATCCTCATAAAGGATGAACTGCGAGATGCCATTTTAAAAAAAAAAAAAAAAAAAAAAACGTGCTATCGCACTCTCCGTTCGACGCTCGCCGTGGACGGTCGTGCTGCCCGCTCTCGCTCGCTGCACGCCCCCACCGCCTCGCCGCCCCGCCACCGCCCGCTCTCGCTACGCTAGCCGTAACGAGCTCAGTAGTCTCCGGACTACGCCCGCACCCTGTCAATAGCCGCCTTTTTCAAGGCGTGGTTGATAGAAGTTGTTTCTTTAAGAGAGAATCGTCATCACACGTGTCGTCGAGGTTTTTGGCCCCTTCCGGGTAAAAACCACAGTTTCGTGGTCCTTGGTGGATACCTCACGGTGCCAACGAAGCCAAGGGGGTGGTGCCCCAATCTCACCCGCCGAGCCCCATCAGGGCGAGGCTGTCAATTGGAATCGGGAGCTAGAAGCTTGGCCTTGGGGGTGGCTCCTAGTCAGCTCTAGCTTCGTAACTAATCCCTTGTCCACAGCTCGCGTCTAGTACGGTTGGGTGTGTCAACCCCTTCGTACTAGAAGCCGGTCTAGGGTGTCTCTACACCCATCGCACAGACTGGTTAGGGCCCCGTTCGCACAATAAGATCGGCGACGGGTCACAAGCTTAGGGCTCACTTCAGGTACTCACCTCCCTGTCTCACACCCGACAGGGAGGGTAGGATCTCACACCCCCGGGCCCATCCACCCGGGGTGCTAGGTTGTTAGGGATTCACGCCCCCTATGGTTCTTCCCTCTCCCCGCCCCCATCCCGATCATGGCAGACGCGGTCATATTGGCGTTCGTTAAAGAGGTCCTCTTCAAGGACCCCTCTTTCGTTAACCAGTATGCCCAACGTCTTATAAATTTTAGACGCCCTCCCGGTTCGGTCATCGACATTGACTTTAGCGACGCGCTAGTCAGCCCCCTCTTTCCGCCAAACTCAGGCGAAATCCCCGAGGCCGCCGCCGCCTCCCCTCCCGCACCCTCCGTGCCAGCCCCCTCGCCTGCACCTTCTGTGCCAGCCGCCGCCCCCAAACCAGCACCTTCCGTGCCAGCCCCCAAACCCGCACCCTCCGTGCCAGCCCCCAAACCCGCACCCCCCGCGTCAGCCCCAAAACCCGCACCCTCCGTGCCAACCCCAAAACCCGCACCATCCGTGCCAGCCCCTAAACCCGCACCCTCTGTGCCCGCCCCAAAACCCGCACCCTCTGTGCCAGCCCCATCACCCGCTCCCTCCGTGTCCGCCCCGAAACCCGCACCGTCCGTGCCAGTCCCCGATCCCGCACCTTCCGTGCCAGCCGCTACCGCAGCAGATACTCCAGAGAGTATGGACACGTCCGTACCCCAATCTCAATCCGACTCAGAGGAAGCCCTCTCTGACTCTTCGTCCTCCTCGGAAGACGACTATATAGTCGTCGGAAAGGGTGGCAAGAGAAAGAAGAACGCCTCCTCTCACGCCAACAAGGCCAAAAAGTCGGTCGCGGTAATCCCCTCTAACCCCCGCCCCCCCACCCCAACCCCCGCCGCACCGCAGGCCAATCCCGCGTCTAGCCTCTCGGCTACCCCTCCCGCTTCGAACGCAAAGAAGCCACGACCCCCGCCCCCCATCTATGTCCAGGATAAGTCCAAATGGACAGAAATCTCCAAAGCGTGTGTTGATCAAAAGATCAACTACACGAACGCCCGCTCAACCCAACAGGGTATTAAGGTAACGGTCGCCTCGTCCTCGGACTACAGGGACCTTACCCGTCTCCTCCAGACAAGGGCTTACCCCTTCCATACGTACTCCCTTCCGGAGGAAGTCCCCACCCGCGTAATCATCAGGCGCGTCCCCAAAGAAATCCCCACCGAGGAGATCAAAGAAGACCTTGCTTCACAAGGCATCCCCGTCTCAGCAGTCCATCGCTTGCACAAAGCATGGAAGGGCCTAGTCTACGACATGGTCCTGGTCATCTGCGACCCTACTGAAGGACATCACCCCATCTTCAAGGTGAAGTCAGTTTGCTCCCTCTCGGGTATCTCTATCGAGAAACCCAGGAAGTCCAACCTCATCGGACAATGCCACAGGTGTCAACTGTATGGCCATTCCCAATCCCACTGCTACGCGACACCTAGATGCGTCAAGTGTCTAGGTGCCCACGGCACGTCAGACTGTCCCCGCCCCAAAGACCGCTCTCAGTGCACAGAGCCACCGAGCTGCGTTCTTTGCGGCCAATCCGGGCACCCGGCTAACTACCGTGGCTGCCCCAAGGCTCCCAAGTCTTCTTCTCCCAAACTGACGAAGCGCGCGAGCGACCGTCAGCAAAGGGAAAGCCCCTCTGTGAGGATCCCGATCCCTTCCTCCCAGATGCCCGATAGGCTCAGTCCCCAAAGGCCCTCCCCATGGGCGAACCTCAACCACCTCAAAGCTCCCGCAGCTTCGGTGCCCCCCCCACCCCCGACTATCCCAGCGCTGATGGCAACTGTCATCCCCGCGCCATCAGTAGGCCCCTCGGTCCCAGTAGCCCCACCGGTAGCCCTTCCCGCCGCCGCGCCCAGGGCTCCCGCTGGTCCCAGTAGGTCCCCCCCGACCCCCGCCTCCCGCCCCCAGCCTAGCAGCATGGAGGTAATAATCGGTGCTTACGCAGCTTTTATTGCCCCCGCAAATGCCATGGCAGCGGAAATCCAAGCCTGTAACGGCAATCCTCGGCGCATCGCCGAGATTTTCAATGCGTATCCTCAGATTACGCAAGTCATGCAAACCCTCAACTTCTAAAAAGCTCCAATGGCTTTACAAAGAATGAGCGTTACCAAACCCCGATCCCTTAGACTAGGGTTTTTTAATGCAAACGGCATTAAAAATCAACGCGATGAGATCGCCGCGTTCCTCCGCGATCACCAGCTCGATGTCCTCTTAGTCCAGGAAACCTTCCTGAAGCCCCATCTGCGGAACCCGAACATTGCCAACTACAAGATAGTTCGCAATGACAGGGCTCGCTGCCACAAGGGCGGTACCCTCATCTACTATAGGAAGTCCCTCCATTGCATCCCGATAGACCCGCCCGCCCTTATCTCTCAGCTAGAGATCTCTATCTGTCGGCTCGGCATGACCGGTCACCCCGCAATCACCATCATCTCCGCCTATATCCCGCCCACCAATGGTGCGGAGGATCCCATCTCTCTCACTACCGATTTCACTACCCTCTTCGGTACGAGTGACTCCGTCATCATGGCGGGGGATCTCAATGCCAAACATCCCGCTTGGAATAGCAGCACGACCTCTACCAGAGGTAGGATCGTGTTCAAACTAGGCGACTCCCTCAATTTCGATATCATCGCTCCGATGTATCCCACTCATTTCCCGGGCGACCCCGCCCAACTTCCTGACGTTCTCGATGTAGCGCTTCTCAAGAATGTAAACCTCCGTTTGCAGTCTATCGAGACGGTACAAGAGCTTAACTCTGACCACCGCCCGGTCATCTTGCACCTGGCCCCCTATTCGGGCCCCCCGCACGACCCCAACCAGCCCCCCCCGACCAAAACAGTCACCGACTGGAGGAAAGTAAGCGAAAGACTGAAATCCACCACGTCTCCCCACCTAGACTCCATCCCCGAGCAAATTATCTCAGTCGCAGACACGACTGGGGCGATCGACTCGTTCACAGAGCACGTTCAATCCGTACTGACGGATTGCTCACGGGAAGTTCCAGTGATGGAAGACCATCGCTGGAAACTGCCCGATGACGTACGTGAACTGATGACCGAGAAGAACGCTGCCATTCGTGCCTACGACTCTTTTCCCTGCGACGCGAACAAATCCCACATGCGCCATTTACAGCGTGCTGTAAAGAAACGCATAGGGGAGTGGCGCTCCGAGGGATGGGATAAGTTGATCGGCGAACTCGAGCCCACCCACCACGCCTTCTGGCAACTCCAGAGGAAGCTCCGCTCCTCTGAAGAGGCCACAGTTCCTCCCCTCACACGCCCCGACAAAACGGTCGCTTTCGAAAACCTCGAAAAGGCCGAATGCCTAGCCGACAGCCTAGAGGCTCAATGCACTCCCAGCTCTCAACCAGTAGACAGAGCGCACCTCGACGAGGTGAACGCTGAAGTCGAACGGAGAGCCTCCCTCCCGCCAGTCGAAGACCCTGATGATCCTCTGCCTCCCGTCACTCCCGACGAAGTGCAAGACATCATAAAAGGACTCGCAACCCGCAAAGCCCCCGGTTCGGACGGTATCACCAACAGGGTGTACAAACTCCTCCCCGCCCCCCTCATACTGCTCATGACCGCCATCTTCAATGGCGCCCTGAGCAACAACATCTTCCCCCAAATGTGGAAAGAAGCCACAGTCATAGGCATCCCAAAGCCAGGCAAGCCCAAGTCTGAGCCCTCCAGCTACCGCCCCATCAGTCTGCTCAATGTTTTCGGTAAAGTCTACGAGAGGCTTATTTATAAGCGCCTCAAAGACTATGCCGAAGCAAAGAGCCTCATCCCCCCCGAACAGTTCGGTTTTCGCACGAAGCATTCATGCATCCACCAGCTCCACCGCATAGTCGAGCACATTAGCGCTGCTTTTCAGCGAGGTGCTTCGACAGGCGTCCTGTTCTTCGATATAGCGAAGGCGTTCGACAAGGTCTGGCACAATGGCTTATTATATAAGCTGTACCTGCTAGGTGTGCCAGACCGTCTCGTGCTCATCTTACGAGATTTTCTGTCGGACCGCACTTTCCGCTACCGTATCGAGGGCGCTCTCTCTCCCCCTCACCCCATCCGCGCCGGAGTCCCCCAGGGTTCCGTTCTGTCTCCCCTCATTTTCACCCTGTTCACTAGTGACATCCCGAACAGTAAAAAGGCACAGTTGGCGCTCTTCGCCGACGACACTGCCATATACTGTTCGGGTGTCAACCAGTCATCCATAGCTCGAAACCTCCAAACCTCCGCAAGCGCCTTGAGCGATTGGTTCCGGAAATGGAGAATCGAGGTCAACCCCGATAAGAGTCAGGCGGTCATCTTCTCGAAACCGCGCAAACTACCCCCCCCCCTCCCGCGCCCGATCTCTATGTATGGCAAGCCGATCCCCTGGGGAAAGCGAGCCAAATACTTAGGAGTCATCCTAGACCATAACCTCACCTTCAACGAGCACATAAAGACGGCGCGTTCGCGCGCCTCTTTCGCTCTCGGTAGGCTCCACTCCATGATAACTGCCCGCAGCAAATTGTCACTCAAGTGCAAATTGCGCCTCTACACCGCGGTCATCCGTCCCATCATGACCTATGCTTGCGTAGTCTTCGCACACGCCAAGCCGCGATTTCTGCATAAAATGCAAACCCTCCAGAACCGTTTCCTCCGAAAGGTCACGGGAGCCCCCTTCTATGTCCGAAATGTGAATCTGCATCTAGATCTCAGACTCCCCACCATCCAGCAGTTCATGAAACGCCTCTCCAAGCGCTTCTTTGACTCTGCCATAAAGCACCCCAATCCCCTGATTGCGGCGGCCTCCCGATACACTCCCTCCCGCATAAGTAGGATTCGCCGACCAAGGCATACCCTCACCATCCCCGACGACGCCACTACCCTCCTCCAGGAGAGCAGTAAGGCCACGAGTACTCTCAGTCGACAACACAAAAACAAGCTCAGACATCCGTCCTTCCGTCCTCGCCGCCGAGGCCCGTCGCGACGCCCCGCACCATCACCGTGCCCCCCCCGACCCTTGCTCGAGCCAGCCCGCGCAGCTGAGCCTGTAGTTTTAAATTCGCCCCTAAACACCAATAATAATACCGATCCAGCCTGTCCCTTGCTGTCCTCTTCCAGCGACGCCCTGAGCCGAGGTCCGAACCCCGCAGGGGGTTACCCTTAGCGCTGTCGCTTAGTTTTTAAGTTATTGTATGCCCTGGCTGGAGGCCTTAATTCGAGGCATCCACAGGAAAGTCCGGTTAAGCAGTAGCCATCCTCATAAAGGACGAACTGCGAGATGCCATTTAAAAAAAAAAAAAAAAAACGTGCTATCGCATTCGTTCAAATTCGTTCCTAGTCAACAGACCTGCGCAGACGACCTACCTTGTACAATCAGATGGCGACTACAATTTTGTTCGTGTTGTTCGCAACTTTGCTTCTTCGTACAACACTATCGTTTCCTCTCTCGCAACATGTAAAATCAGTGCAAGTATCAGACAATGTGGGCGATGTTGACCGAACTAAAAATACTGTTGTGTTTAATCCTGATACAATTTTAAGTGTAGATACTGATCAAGTGAAAAGTTTTGAAATTGTAACTTTCGATCGTGCTTTCGATGCAAACAGTGTGAAAAGAACCAAGAGGGAAGTTATTGATGGACATCACAGCTGCCCTCAAGGGATGATGTGGTATTGGAATAGGTGTATTACACGTGAGAAGTAAGATTTCTTTTTGAACCATTTTTTTTTTCATGTTTGCTAGGCTACTGCTGGTTAAAGACCTTCGACAATACCAATGATAATCCCTACTCAAATATTTCTAAACCCAACCCGAAATAAACCATAGAGACACTATATATTTTTAACAAATTCAAAACAACGTTTTTTTGAAAATCTAATAGACCAAATTCTAAATAAGTATCCAACAGATTTTATAAATTATATTATATTTTGTTCTTTCCAGGTACGAACAATTAAAAGAAGGCGTTGATTATGAGGATGAGAGTTAAATTCGTAATCTTATTAATTTTGTTTTCCGACTAAATTTCAAAGATAGACTGAAAACTGAAACGATGAACACTTGTTTACCTGTAACATGAATGTTGTGACCTCATACGTAATTATTTAGATTTTGTATTATTTATTGAAACTCGTGTTTATTCAAATGTTTCTAGTCATTTAAAATTATCGATTGATACTGTAGACTTTCCTTATTCTTAATTTATGACTCACATGCCTAATACATAACGGGTTTTTTAGTATAAAAATTTTTATATATTTTAAGACATGCTATTATTAAAGCTCGCTTTAATACCCGAATCAGAATTCATTGACCCTTTAAACATTATAAGTAATGTTTTTCCTTGTATTTTCTTGTTTTAAAACAGTGCTGGGTATATACAAATTTATAATTGATTGTTTGTTACACTCCTTGGCTACGTCGTTCTTTATATTTTCATAATCTGTAATTGCAGTTTCATGTTGTGCATTATACCTAAGAATTATGTATTTAGATAAGTAGATATAACGTATTATTTATCTATAAGATATTAACTCTGTGATAAAACTTCGAAAATAAATGTAATGAAGGTGATATTTTTATAGCAATTGCTATTGTGATAAAGAAAAATACCTGATAATTAAGTTATTTATCTTTATTTATTTAAAATTAGAAATATTAATTACAAACATATTTAGTATCTAAGCTTTAATTTTACTTTCAAATCGAATGTCTCGCTCACACATTGAATTTATTTTATCAATAATTTATTGTAGGTCTTTCTGGGCTTTGGGCCTGGGGCCTTAAATGGACTTTATTATACCAATATTATCCGTGTTGTTAAAATAAACATAAAACATAATCGCTTTTTCCTACACAAGTTATGCATTTAAGCATAACTTGTGTAGAAAAAAGAGATTATGTTTTTCATAGAAACTTAATTAGGGCTGTTACAAATATTTATAAACAAAAACTTCCTGAGTGATGCGCTTACCAACCAACAGCATTTTTATTTATAGAGATCAAATTTTGATCTGTTTATGTTTAAAATATCTTGTATTGTAAAAATGCTTAATGTTAGGAGACTTTTCCATTTTTTTAAAAGAATAAAAATGTTTTTGCAATACCTAAATTACAATAACTTTGCAGCAGGTTTATTTGTATAATAAAACAAACACAAGCGGACATACCACATTTGTACAAACATATCATAAGTATAGGTTTCTTTTTTAATAAATATTTGTTATGATGAATGAGTTGTTTTTCTAGTTTGAACCTGAAATAGAAATCGGGGGCATTGATATATTATATTAATTATATTTGTAAATTGTTAAAAAAAAAAAAACATTTACTCGTCAAGACTTTTCCCAACTATGTTGGGGTCGGCTTCCAGTCTAACTGGATGCAGCTGAATACCAGTATTTTACATGAAGCGACTGCCTATCTGACCACTGGGTAAGACTGGTTGTCAGATTTTCTGGCTTCTGACTACCCGTAATGACTGTCAAAGAACCACGAATGACAGCCGGGACCAACGGCTTAACGTGCTTTCCGAGGCACATCACGACACGTCAGAATTAAATGATGTTTTAAACTAGATGAGGTCGGTGTTTCCTTACTTACTACTAAGAGAATTAAGACCGAAAAAAACTCTGAGGTCATAGTGATAGTTGTACGACTTTACCTACGTGTGTCTCTGGACCAAAATCTTTGCTAAGAGCTCAACTGCTAGTCTAGTGACAATACCTACAATGGCGGTACATTATAAAGATTACTTCCCAGATAAAAAACCTACATCCTTACTCACGTCATGTTCATCCGTGTGCCAAATTTCATCCAAATCCGTTTAGCCGTTAAAGCGTAAAAGGTAACAAACAGACGGAAGTTACTTTTCGCATTTTTATAATAGATACTAGTAAGTATGAAGTATAGATTTCGTATGGATATGGTTCAGCCGGAAAAGAGAAAAGAAAAAAAAGAGAGAGAGAAAAGTCGTTAATTGTCTAAGTATAAGATGCACATAACAAAAGGAACGCTAACCTCACGAAAAGCCACTTAAAATTCATGAAATAGTGAAAAGGAGAAAATGGAGAGGCATTTGCCCAGCAGTGGGACAGTGCGCTAATATACAAGGTGGACATGACAACACAACAATAAATTAAACTGGGTATATATGTGTGTCAGGTTAAACGAGGGACATACTTTAAGGGAGTGCAGTACTCATGAAAATTAACAACTTTTAATATGAGGCGGACTCAAAAAAAATAAGAAATAAAACAGCTGTTCCCTACATTTTGTACAGTAATGCGAACATAAATGTATAGAGCGGCTGGTTTTATTTTCTCAATTTCAGTGTTGGTATCTTAGTAAAAGTTGTTAATTTTCATGCTACACTGCCTTAAAGTATGTCCCTCGTGTACGGGGGCGCCGACCTACTAGTGGCGCCCTCATCGTTTGTTTGGTTATTTCTTTTATTTTAAAATTAAAATGCAGAAAATAAGCACGTTAAGTTGTTCTCCTCAAGATTATACGTTAATATTATTATAAACGGTAGTTTTTCATTGTTTAGTTTTATTATAATCCTTAAAACGGATAATAGTGGCCACTATTTTCCGTTTTTATGATTATAATTTATTTAACGTATAATCTTGAGGAGCACAACTTAACGTGCTTATTTTCTGCATTTTCATTCTAAAATAAAAGAAATAACCAAACAAAGGATGAGGGCGCCACTGCGCGGTCGGCGTTTGGTCGACGCCGTCTTAACCTGACACACTGTTTAATGCCCTTTCCAGTCTTTACACGAAAATGTAATCAAATAAATATCCAATAGTTTCATCACTTTGGTAAAACCCAAAGTCGGCCCATGATACACTATTTAGTTTATTTGAATCAAACTTTTTTATTTTTTTATTTCGATGCTATGATTTATTTGATTATTCCAAAATACTCTTATGAATTTTGCCAGTGTTTTTATTTATTGTTGTTTTGTAGTCTCCACATCGCTTCAGGTCGATCGATCAGGTTAAGCTACGCTTGCCGGAGTTGTTCTGTGGATGGGTGACCATCTTTACATACCGTGATCCCTCCGTGCCTCGGAAAGCACGTTAAGCCGTTGGTCCCGGCTGTCATTCGTGGATCTTTAACAGTCGTTACGTGTAGTCTTCTGACTACCCGTAACGACTGTTACGACCGGGCTTCTGCCCGAAAGTCTGGTAACCAGTCTTACCAAGGGGTATCGTATTACCTAGAACCAGTAACTGGGTTGTGGAGGTCAGATAGGCAGTCGCTCTATGTAAAATACTGGTATTCAGCTGCATCCGGTTAGACTGGAAGCCGACCCCAACATAGTTAGGAAAAAGCTAGGCTGATGACATCGCATCTTGTGAAAAAATAATCAGATTAAGTTCAAATTAAGTCACCTGTCTTATATTAGAAGGCACTGAATGAGATATTTAAAGCCGAAATCTTATTTAATACTTTAAGCACAAAAATGTACAGAGGTGGACTTAATGCCATAGGCATTTTCTACCAGTCAACCTTTGGGTGGTGTCAAACAGTGGTAGGTGCAATCATAAAAATGTATGAAAAAATATTTTTAAGTTTAAGATATGCATAAACCTATTAAAACTATAAATATAATATAGTCCTACTTCCTAAATACAGTCTTCTTGTGGCTTCAACGTGTTTTTTTTTTAATTGTTTACTAATCAAAAAACAGTTTACAAATATTTGTTGAATTTATTACACATTATTATTTTAATTTTTATTATTATTATTATTATTTATTATCATTATTCTCGTAGTGCAGTGCTTCACTCACTCAGGCACTCGCAACTAGTGTGCAATTAAAAATAGTATTCTCTGATGTGATGCAATTATTTTCTTTTACTTGGACTTTAACAGACCGATATTTGTCACCTTTTGGAATTTCCGCCTGTCTGCCCAACGCAACGGAGATCTTAAGGTAGGTCCTACGCGCATCATGCAAACCACAAAACGGATTATATGGAAAAGTAAGTAAGTTAGTAATATTAGTTTAGTCTTGTGCAATATTTTCACCCGCATATTTAATATTCGACGGATTATGCCTATTGTCTTTACATGTGACGTCACAATACAATATTTAAATCAAATAAAAATATTTTATTTTACATAAACCTTCACGGGCACCTAGTATGTAACGTCAGAAGCTAGGTGCACGATTCTTATTATATATACGATTTAACAAAATAGAAAATCCATACTTCCATACTATCCATACTTAATATTATAAATTCGAAAGTAACTCTGTCTGTCTGTCTGTATGTTACCTTTCACGCCTAAACTACAGAACGGATTTCGATAAAATTTGGCAGAGACATAGATTGCATCCCGGAGAAGGACAGGATAGTTTTTATCGACATACCTCGCGGGCGAAGCCGCGGGCGAAGCCGCGGGCGGAAGCTAGAGGTTTAAAAATCTACAACCTACAAGGCCTAAAACGGTTTCACATTAACAAAATATAAAATATTCTTTTTAAAAGATAAATAAAATAACAAAAATAACACCTTATTTAAACTAAAGTGCATAATTGCCATTACAACAATAACAAATCTGAATTTAATATCCTGTCCACAAAATCCACTAACAGAGTTGAAAAAAAATAGTAGTAGAAATGTGGGTGTAACTAACAACTCTGCCCAACCCTTTGGAGAATATAGGCGTGATATTATGATAAAAATGTTGACCCTTATAGGGTGGTAGTAAATGAGGGGCTTGTGGCTAAGTAATAACAGCCGCATGGGTATATCAATCAGGTTAAGGTACTCTTGTCGCGATTCGTCTGTGGATGGGTGACCAGCTTTACATACTAAGACTCCTCCGTGCCTCAGAAAGCACGTTAAGCCGCTGGTCCCGGTTTTCATCTTTGACAGTCGTTACGGGTCGTAAGAAGCCCGAAAATCAGACCACCAGTCTTACCAAGGGGTTTCGTATTACCCAGTAACAGGGTTGTGGAGGTCAGATAGGCAGTCGCTCCATGTGAAATACTAGTATTCAGCTGCATCCGGTTAGACTGGAAGCCGACCCCAACATAGTTCGGAAAAGACAGATGATGATGGGATGGTAGTAGACCCCAGGTACTAAAGCCCTCTGGTTTCAGAATTATCAGTTCACCCATACTGGTAGGGGCGTTCCGTCTCACTGGTCAGGCGCTTGATGCGTGGGATGGTCACTACGTCATCGAGATTTTCCGTTTTAAAGACTGTGTGACGTCTACAAGTCGTTTAGGTAAGTAATACCCTGCTCAGCAACAGGAAAATATGGAAATAATGGAATGTAGGAACATAAGTAGGAGCGGTTTTTGTTGAATACATGTTCACAAAGTCTATAGAAGCTTCTACTAAAATGTTCTTAAAGGAAAAACCTAATAACACTGTCCGACCCGGGAATCAAACCGGGGACTACACTCTTGCCTTCTGCAGGACAGAGGCACATTGTGCGAAGTTAGCAGCTATTTTAGGTTGCTTAGAGTGATTGACGTAAGGGGCTCGTGGCTAAGTATTAACAGCCGCACGGGTCGATTGAAGGTTAAGGCACGCCTGCCGAGGTCAGTCCGTGGATGGGTGACCATTATATATTATTTTTCCTCGCAAAAAGGTCCGGTCCAGGATGTCATTTGAAGACTTGACAGTCGTTACGGGTAGTCGGAAGCCCTACATCCTGTCAATCAAGGGGTATCGTATGTCCCAGTAACTGGATTGCGGAGGTCAGGCAGGCAGTTGCTCCATGTTTAATATTGGTATGCAACTGTTTGCGGTTAGACTGGAAGCCGACCCAAACATAGTTGGGATAAGGCTTGGCAGATTGATTGAGAGAGAGAAATAAAGTCAATAATTGCATTTTCCTGTTAAACACTCCAACTTAATTTTGTATACTCAAGCACGCTTATTTCAACAGTCGAGAATCGAACTCAGGGCTTCGCCAGACCGCGCCTCCAATGAGCTAAATTACTGTTAGCGCTGTCTAATTTTGTAGCTTAGGTTCTATTATATTCATTAAATCAGGTTCCCGTACTGCAATTTTTGAAATGGAGATCGTAAAAAACCCAAGGTTTGTGGGTTATTCCATTTTGAAGTTTGATAATTGCACAAGTTTGATGGTAAAACAATTATATTGCACTGTTACATCACTTTCTAAGAAGAATTTATGCATAAATTGTGCAATATAGACCTCCCAAATTCTTAATTATTATTTACTTATCAAAGTAAGGATACGTTCACCGTTAAATCTTATTTTAAAGTACTAATTTCAGAACTCAACGTCATGGGTTATCAACAAAACGGGTTATGTCTGAATATGACGTGTTTACAGATCTACATAACTGTTAATGTTACGACAGTCTCGTCTCATCACCACGTGTGTCGGTGCACATGCTCGTATATAAGCAGACTGTGGAGGCAAGTCGACCACTCTTACTCTCAAGCAGTGGACGCGATCAGACCTCTAAAAATGACAACTCAAGTTTTAATCGTGTTTTCCCTATGTCTGCTACTGTGCGGAGTTTTTTCAAAACCAGTTGCGTATGATTCGGAATCAGTGCAATCTAAAGACAGTGCTGATACTGTAGCAATTAAAAAAAACAGTGCTCAAGTTGATAGTGAAGTAATGCGAGGTTTAGACAGTGATGCCGTAGTGGCGCCAAGTTTGACTGACGGCGTCAAACGTGACAGAAGAGTCAAACGAGAATCGATTCGTGGAAGTGGGTGTCCCTCAGAGTACATTTTTTACATGCAAAGATGCGTGCCATTTGAAGTGTAAGTTTTTTTTAATTATATTAGTAATTATCATAGTACAGATCGTTAGTTAATAAAAGAAGTCGAAAGCCGAAAGTCTGACAACCAGTCTTACCAAATGGTATTGTATTACCCAGTAACTGGGTTGTGGAGTTCAGATAGGCAGTCGCGCCATGTAAAATACTGGTATTCAGCTGCATCCGGTTAGACTGGAAGCCGACCCCAACATAGTTGGGAAAAGGCTAGGCAGATGATGATGAGATCGTTAGTTAATAATACTGGTACTCAGCTGCAACCGGTTAGACTGGAAGCCGACCCCAACATAGTTGGGAAAAGGTTAGAGAGATGATGAGTTCAGATCGTTAGTTATAGTAACTCGTTACCCAGTAACTCTTATTATGGTGTTACTATTTTGTAAAATTAAATAAAACAATCAATATTTTCACTTTTATTGATAAAATATGTCCAGATTTTTATCTCAGACATTCCAGATACACTTTAAACGCGTGCAATTACACATCGTAAGGAAAACCCAAACGAGGAAAACCGGCTTAAGTCAATTACGACAAGAATATTGTAAATGATTGTATTTAAGTCTATAAGTATATCGTTTTTCTTTATTTCCAATTAAAAAAATAGATTTAACGATATAAAACTGGCAATATAGTCGCCCCTTATGAAACTCGACATAGAAGTCGAAATATACTGAACACTAGTTCTGCTTATCCACTTTGGGCAGTACAGGCTGCTGTTGTAGTTCTATAGATTATCAAATCAAATCAAATCATTTATTTCGGAAATTATCCATTTGTATTAGTTAGTATTTTAGAACTTACAAACAATGCTAACATAGTAGTATAGTTTCATTTTTGATTCTAACACTAATGTTAGAATCAAAAATTAAACTTAAACTCAAAGTTAAAATAAATATTAAAATCAAAATCAAAACTAAAATCAAAATCTGAATTAAAATAAACTAAAACATGACCATACCTTATCCTCTACATTAAATATTAATTTAAATAAAATTACATTAAATATTATGTTAACTAATTTTGCTTTTCTTGTCTTTTCAGATATGAAGAAATGTTGGAAGAATAGTAGATCAATAACGCGGAAGAGAGAGATAAGTATGTTATTTGTCTCTCGTCTTAAATGATTATCAAGACTCTTCTAGTATTAAAAAAAAAAAAAACGACAGAGTGACACTTCTAGTGTTCTTACTCCGAGACTACAGAAGGCCAATTCTCGTAATTTAAAACGTTCATAATCTAGTCGCAGTCTCATCTCAGCGACAAACAAATGTCAAAAACTTGTCAAAATGTAGGGAAATTAGAGGCATTTTTTGACAGATTGAGACTGAGATCAGACTGTGAACGTTCTTAAAATTACGAGAATTGCCTCTCTGAACATTTTTGTTCATTCTTTAATGAACTATGATTATCTGGAAGTGGCATCAAGAAGGCATTTACATAAATTAAGTAGATAGTTATTGTAAAAACACTGGATTCAACAGAATGTAGAAAAACAGTTTTGAATTAAATTGTAAACGAGTAATTACGTTCCTATTAAGTATTATTATTTTTATATCAAGTACATTCCGTGATTGCAATAAATTGGATAAATAATTATTTATATTTCACTAGCTGACCCGGCCACGCGTTGCTGTGGCTAACGTTTTTGTCATATTATTATTATAAATTTTTTTTCTATCCTATCTTTCAAGTTGGATCAAACTGCACACGGTGTACAAATTTGATTAAAATCGGTTAAGTAGTTTAGGAGTCCATCGCGGACAAACATCGTGACACGTAATTTATAAGATTATGCGAGCCGAGAATGTGAGAGCAAGTTTATCAATAAAATTGTAATGTAAATACTCAATAGGTATTGTTTTAGCTCTCATTAAATGTATAATTATAACTGTATAATTTGTATTTAAAGAACTTCTTCTAAGAAAGTATGTATCTAGTCACGCATTTTTTTTTTTTTTAATGTATTGTGTGTGATTGACTCGTTGGAGTCGTTGGTTTAATGGTCGTGGTGCGACTGTTGAGAGTGTGGTACTGGGTTCGATCCCCAGGTTGAGCAGTGTCAATGGGTTAGGAATTTCATTGTTTTGAATTTATGCCCGGTTAATGGCAATGTTCTCACCTTGTATACTTAAACATAATTTGTGAACAGTGTTACTTGTACAATGCACTTCTGCCTAACCTTTTATGGAATACAGGCTAAAGTCATGTTTGCACCGTGTTAAATTGTAAAGTGCCTTGGGCATATTCCAGCCCTTTTTTAACTTATCATAAAATAATTTATTTAAGGATTTCTTCTGTGATAACCCGTAGTATGTGTAATTTAATGAATAAGTATTTATTATCAACTTAGTCACTTAATTGAAAATACTGTAAAACAAAGCAATTTGTTTGGAAAACAAAACAAATATTAAAAACGTGTAAAACAAATCTGTTTTTATAATTTCACCCATCATCTGCCTAGCCTTTTCCCAACTATGTTGGGGATCGGCTTCCAGTCTAACCGGATGCAGCTGAATACCAGTATTTTACATGGAGCGACTGCCTATCTGACCTCCACAACCCAGTAACTGGGTAATACGATACCCCTTGGTAAGACTGGTTGTCAGACTTTCGCGTTTCTGACTACCCCTAACGACTGTCAAAGATCTGCGAATAACAGCCGGGACCAACGGCTTAACGTACTTTCCGAGGCACGGAGGGGTCTGGTTATGTAAAGATGGTCACCCATCCACAGACCAACCGCGGCAAGCGTAGCTTAACCTGATCGATCGACCTGTGCGGCTGTTATTATTTAGCCACAGGCCCCTACGCCACGCATCCGACGCAGTAGTTTATTATTGTTATTAAGAGTCTGACATTATCTCGGGATCTTGGGTCCCGGACCTTTGAAAGGCGAACGAAGGGTTAAAGTCAACTCGCAGAAGCTTTTAATGTTTTAAAGCACCAACAAATTTTTTATTGATTATCCCTGTACGCACTATGCAAGTGCACCCCTGCAATGGACAACCTCCGGTTGGTGTAGGAATTGAAAAAATTATAATAATTGGGCTATGGGTTTTGGTGGCTAAAGTGGACTGGTTACCAAGAACTATGGAAAGACTATGGACCCTGCCTGACCAATGTTGCATATACAAGGTTAGTTTTCAAAGACCAGCCAAATTTAAGCAACTTATTTATTTAAACAACTTTCTCCATGAGACCAATATCGTAATCGCCACTGTCCCATAGAAAACTTCAATACCTACTCGAGCTAAACGTATGGGACGGCTGAATTTTTATTCGCGATTACTTCAGTTTGATGGTCTGTAACCACCCCCTTAAATTTGGCTGGTCTTTGAAAACTAACCTGTATAAACGGATGTAAGGGTAAGGTTGTCCGAAAGGGTTACCGCTACCCCGGAACATAAAGGGCTAAGGAAGGAACACGGATGGGTTTTAGTCAGTAAGAGTCTGACACTCCCTTCCGCTCCACCCAGAGCGGGAGGGGTCATTTGATGATTTCCCATCCTAAAAAAAAAAAAAAAAAAAAAAAAAAAAAAAAAAAAAAAAAAAAAAAAAAAAAAAAAAAAAAGGGTAAGGTGTAACTTTCACACTCAATATAAAAACAGGCAATTAGTTAAATTAAATTAGATAGGCAAAACTTTGTCAAACGATCTAGGTATTCCACTCAGAGCACTGCTTTTCTCAACCACATTGAGGTCGGCTTCCAGTCTAACCGGATGCAGATGAATGCCAGTATTTTACATGAAGCAGCAGCCTATCTGATCACCAATTCTTGGGTAACACTGTACCCCTTGGTAAGAGTGGCTGCCGAGCTTTAGGGCTCCTGACGGAAACCAGTTAGATAGGCAAAAATAAGACGTTATGAACATTTCTTTTCAATTACTAGCGACATCTATGCAACAGACTGGAAACTAAAGTTTACTGTTTCAACATGACATGTTTTAACACTGTAGTTTTACAATGTTGTTAAGGAAGATGGTTCAAATAAAACCTGACTAATTTGTGGACGTAGATTCCTTAGTACAACATAGATGGCGTTTTGAAATTTAAAATAAAATACAGAGCACTCTCAGGATTAAAACTGATCAAAAAACTCCTAGGTGAAGATCATAATTATTAGGTAAAGAAATATAAAGAAAAAGTTCATTTATATAGTTAATTATATAATTTAATAATCATAATCAGTACGGTTTAAAATAATACACAAATTACGCAACATAGGCAAACTTTACTACAATAAATAAATGCATATAATTATATTATAGTACATTGTAAAAAATGCCTTTAGTGTTACTTAAGTCAATTGCATATTCAAATGTTACATCAAAATAATAATCTTATGCATAACAGAAATTGGATTATTACACCACACCACAATTTTATAATAAGTACACATTATAAACCACAATTAAATAACGGCAATGACAAATCCGTCATGTTACGAGTGTAACCGCGAGAATTGCCTTCCAGATATTGGATTTATAACAGATACAGTTAATCACAATTATAATACAGAGCAGTGGTGACCCAGTGGTAACGGCCGCGACTTACGAGTTGTAGGTCGCAGGTTCGAACCCAGACAGGCGCTTTACTTTGTGTAAATTATTTCATCACCATTGCTCTCCAAACGGTGAAGGAAAACATCGTGAGGAAACCGGCATGTCCTAGAACCAAAAATTCGAAGACATGTGACATCCACCAACCCGCACTGGGCCCGCGTGGGCCCGCGTGGTGAATTACGGCCCACTCCCTCTCACAGAGAGGAAGCCTGTGTCCCAGCAGTGGGAATATTATAGGCTGATTATGTACAGTTAATTATTACCTATTACTAATAAATAAAATGACATAAATTTCAAATGAATAAAAACTACTTGACTTACTACGTATTTAATTTTTTTTTTAATGAGAATATGATAAAAAATACATAGGTAAAACAATGAATATACAACGGCTTTGAAGAAAAAAAAGTGTAAGTATAAAACAAAGTTACTAAACAGCTTTATTCAGCTAATAAATAAACTTAACAATAAATTATCAGTCTCAAATTTTTATTTATTACAAATTATCTAAAAATAAAAATAAGAAATTACTAAAGAACTTTCCTCAAAAGAATCCTCCGCACACAGAGGAGGTCTGTATTAATTTCGCATATATTCGCAGAACTTTGGCAATGGAATGTTTCACAAATTTATATTATATACTAGTAATACAACTAATTGGACTAATCTAAATTATGTTATTCACACATCATTTATCGAAATATTCAGTTCGTGTGTTCTTATCTCATCGTAGTGTAAATAAGGACGGCTTTGTAAACAACTTTCAGGATTTATTTCGTACTGTTTTATACAAAATGCACAAATAAAAAATTAATTATTTCTGACCTTGGCTTGTAAGACCTCAAAACACAACACTATCTAGCAGGCCGTTTGTTTAGGTCAGTGCATTATTTGATTGTAATAATTATGACACTTTAAAACAAAAATGATTAAAACTTTTTATAAATCCATTGCTACTATCATTTTGAATGCAGGATATAAAAGCTTGTTTCCAAATACGAGCCTCCATCCCGTTGAATAATATGAGTGATCAGGTTGAACCATCGATGTTGCAAAGAGTAGGGAGCAAGCGCGAAATAAACACGAAAAATTGGCCCAATGTCTTCAATACTTACGAATAGGACGAGCTAGGAACACCCTAGTGAGAACCAAGAAATGATATGCCAATGTACAGTAAGGAGTTTGTGTAAGCAATCGAAACTTCTAGGAAGTTATATTATTTAATTTGTAGAAAATAAAGTAATGACTTAGAGTCATAGTGAGACATCATAATAACAATTTCAGGCTGTCGTTACGATGTCTCAAGTCATGGTAAACTAGATTTCGTGTTGTTAGCAATATGTTACTGACAGCATTGCAAGCAGTGTTTATGTGTTGTTACACATGCACACTAACTTCCAGCAACATAGAAACATGTTGCGCAATGTTTGTTGACTATGAATACGACGCCGTCGACCTCCTCAAGCAATTGACTGACTAGATAGATTATGTGTAAAAAATTAAATTAAGTAGGAAGAATCGATTGTTTACAGCAACACCACTGGCAATCCATTTATGTAGATGAATATTAATTACTATACAGACGCTTATAATTCAATTATGACTGAACTAACTAGTAAATTCTATAAAGAAATAACAAGATTACTCTGAAAGATTAGAGATTCGTTATGTCAATGTTCTGTAAATTCACTAAACATACTTGTAGTCTAATATTAAATAAATTGGTTTTAGTATTATAGTAGGTAGCTAATTTTTTTATTTTTTTAATAGTTAGATTTCCGTATGAAAAACATAAATTCGTTGATAGATATAGACCAATTTATTTTTGTTACACTTAAATCTTGAGTATGGCCTTACTTGGCTTCTGAATTATATATATTACTAGCTGCGCCCCGCGGTTTCATCCGCGTAAGTTTCGATTTAGGGAAATGAAAAATAGATGTTGGCCGATTCTCATAGATACCGGATAAGCACAAAAAATTTCATCAAAATCGGTCACGCCGTTTCGGAGGAGTATGGCAACGAAAACTGTGACACGAGAATTTTATATATTAGATTATGCAAGTACCGAGATTCCAAGTATTGCCAACGTGGTTATTGCAGGGTCAGGGTCGCATGCCATTTACTTGTCTTCTTCATTCTCTCGTAATTTCTTGTACCTGTGAAGACGAAATAAATGAATATGTGAAACAACAAGAATATTTCTGAACAATGATTATTGTCCAGGGTATTTTAAACGTATACTTTATATTTAAGTTATACCTAAGCCAAACCGTTAGATTGAGACCAAAAAAAAAAAGAGTAGACATTTTTCAGTAAAGGTTTATGCAAAATGAAAAAGTATGCAGACGTTTTAATTATTAATTGTATACGTTATGATCAAAATTACACTAACATTCAGCATACTTAGCTATGTACTGACAGTTCCAATAAGGACACAATTAAAAATAAAAATTTGGTAATAAACAAAAAAAATAAAAAACTTACTTGTGCAACGTCACAGATTGATTTGCAATCCACCGCATTCCTCTGGAGCATCCATTTCCAGTAATTGCTGCTCTTCTGTTTCTTTGCACGCTTTTGACACCGCCAGTTAATCCTGACGCCACTACAGCATCACTGTCTAAACTTTGCACTAGTACTTTATCCCGCATACTATTATCTTCAGGATTTAAAACTGTTACAGCATCAAGCTGAATGGTTCTTTTAATTACTACAGTCACCACTGTATCAGTGTTCGGAGATCGCTTTGAATTTAAATCACGAGCAACTGGCAACGCAACTCCAACACATAAAATCAGGCTGAAGCCAAATAAAATAATGGTAGTCGCCATTTTCAGGAGATGTTCCCACTTTGACTGCTTACATAAGACTGTAAACTGTTTGGATAATGCAGTGTCTTTATAGAAGGTGGGAATTTCATTAAGCCGCCTATGAAGTATTGACGTTATGTCATCATTATTATATTGCGTCACTTTGAAATCCTACACATGGACTATTTCAATACAATTTACATCCTTATCAACATTAAATAGTATTTCCTCCAAAAAATGTTAGATACTGTCGCTCCCTACCTAACTTCCTACCTACTTACCTAGCCATAGATCGTGTTTGAATGAATAAGTCAGTTGGATTGAGTGGGAGATGTTCGTTGTATTATGATGTCACATTTCATTCATTATTGCGAAATTGTTGCGCATTCATTTCATGTAAGCTAACCGACGAAGATGCAACTTTAAGCTTTTCTACCATTTTTGTAATTTGCCAATTCAATTTCAGTAAGATTTAAATTTCAACTAGTCCAATTAAGCACCTATATCAGGAAAGAAAAAAAATAAAATTTTCCGAAAAAAAATTAAATTCGGGAAACACTGTAAATAATTCTTTTCCATGGAATTTTTGTATGGATTATTTAAATTTGGACAGGACAACGTCTGTTGGGTCAGCTAGTAATAATATTGATATGTGTTAAAAATCCTTAAAAAACATCATCACAACCAGCCTTTCCAATCGCCTGTCATTCAATGCAATCCTCGGTGGCGACCGAAGTTCCTTGTCTATGTAGTTCATCACTCCGCTTAGCACAGGAGGACCTTGACCTTTTCTGATCACTTGCATCTGGATTTGATTCCTCTGAGATAGGTAACACTACCGGAAGACGTAGCGTTGGAAGGCCTTTCACAAGGTGGACCGACGACCTTGTGAAGGCCTCAGGAGCCCGTTGGATGCGAGAATCACACCAGTCGAAGTGGAGGTCAGGCCAATGTCCAGTGGTGGACGTCTTTCGGGTGAAATGGCGATGATTGATGATGAGGTAACGCTATAAAAAGTCAAGTCATTAGGAAGGTTAGTGAAATTTCCGTTTCATTAGCCTACAAGGTACGTCACCGAAATCATAATTATTTCCTATGATTATCAGGATATTTTTTTTAACAGTTCCAAATTTTTACAGAATGTTCTAAACATGAATATGAACAACTTTCACTATGGGAACAACTCTGATATCACGAAAAAAAAACCGCTGTTTTATACATTTTGGTCAAGTAGATTGATCTTTTGTATTAATAAAAATCAGATTTTTTTGTTGTTAGATGATACTTATGTTACTTATATAGTTTACCGTATGGATTGTAAGTATCTTTCAATCATTTTGAAACATTGACACGGAATAGCTGATGGCAACACTACCTACTAAACGTACCTACCGAGATTAAAACAGAGGAAGAACTAGCAGTTGATCGGGGGCGGGGATGGGGGGTTCATGGGATCAGACCGGAATAAATCCATGTCACTTGTATCCCCCAAAATCGTGGGCGAGTTTTAGACGGTGGGTCTTTTGCAGACTCATGACTGTGCACCAGATACACTTCTGCTCACCCTTCGGTGAATTCAAGCAATATGTTTATCATCATAAATTGGCAAGTTGCGTGATTCACATCACATTGCACAACTTTTCAAACAAATGTTTAGATGCAACAATATTTCATCATCTTTGTTTATTTTCTATGGTTTTACAACCCGACCACAGAGAAATGTTATGAAATAATATACTATTCCGTTTATTTCCACCAATTGTATAATTTTATTGTACTTTTGTGGCTTTTAGTACGACATTCTCGGGATTAAGCGGGCGGGCGATGCGTGATTCGTTCTCAATAATCTTTTATGCTAGACGATTGAAAGGTTATATGCTCAAGAGAAAGCCTTATCCATAGACAGTTAATTAATTGGTAAAAAAATATGAAGTCATGGCTTGTTCCCATTGGGGTAGGTAGGTAGAAACTATAGAACGATCCTATCATTCTATAGTTTCTACCAAAATGCAAAATAAAAGCCTCGATCGCATATTCGCGCGACAAACACTGCCTAAAACGATCAGTCTTGATTTCAAACAGATTTAAAACCGATCGATTCTTTAAAAATACCACTGTTAACTTAGACGAAGAGAGCTGTCAATAGTGTCAATTTCTAACATCAGGTGGTATGAGTTCTTACTTCAAGGTCACTTTATATATGTATATATGTTTATGTGTGTATATGTTTTCACGCTGAGATCTTTGCAGAATAGACTAATTTAAACTTGAAAATATGGTTTTTACAGTTATGATTTTCTGGAGTATCTGACTTGAGGCTGGTTTCTTGCAAGCGTCTTTCAAAAATCTGCCAACATACGAGGACTCCATTTTGTTTGACCTGGTATCGTTTTGCAAAATCGACATGACTATTATTTCAATTGGTCCATGGAGCACCGACATATATTAATTTATGAACTTAATTACTATAAAAGAATGAAAGGGTAGCTATCCTCTAGATGTGTGAAGTGAGAGGGTGCGTAGAGAATTAAATAGACTTAGCTTGTAGATTTTTATATGGTATCCTAGGTTTACAAAGCCGAAAAAAAGTAACTACAACTACTCGATACATATTTATGCTGTCTTAACTTCTTTTTCTAACTACTGGCGTCACAAAAAGTGAGTTGAACACGCCAGCCACGTGGCAGTTTTCATAGATCTAGCCAAGGCAATTGACACAATATTAATAAATCCCCTGTTTAAATCTGGAGTAAATATGAACACGAAAAAACGCGTTTAGTTAATTTAAAAGCTACCTATTTTATCGCAAGCAGCAAGTTAAAACTAGGTGATTAATCAAATGAATAGATAGCTACAATCAACTTAGGACTTCCCCAGGGCAGTGCTCTCAGCCCGACTCTCTTTGCCTTTTTTTTGTAAATGGCATTAAATGAACCACTACACAACGTTAAGAATAATCTTATCATTGTGTAGTGTAGCTAATGCATAGGCATTCGTTCCCGTATGTATGCAGGTATTTCAATAGATAAAAAGGTAAATATTTAAACTTCACATAAACCTGCTTGCGCGTCACGTCACACATCTGCGACATCTTCGGGTACGTTATGACAAAAACATCTCTTTCAATCTGTGCTTCAATATGGAATCTCTCTATGGCGGAGAGAAAAACATATTAATATAGACGGGATGCATGCACCAGTCATTGTATGGTTCAACTGTATTTCAGATTATCAAAAAATACTTATTAGATACTTTTGCTTGCCTCATTGTATGGTAGTAAGCGAGACTGCTAAACGTAAAGTCAGGTTTTTTCAGTAATAACCCTGAAACTGTTTTAAACCCCAATGGATTGCAATATTGTTCACCAAAATAACAAATATTCATAGCAAAATGCAGATAGCAACACCTCTGCACAACCTTTCAGGAAATACAGGCGTGGTGTTATTTAAAAAATAAAATTAACAGTCACATATTGGCAAGTTGCATAATTCAAATCACATTGCACAACTTTCTATCAAACAAATGTTTCAACAATAATTTCATCATCCTTGCTCGTTTTCTTTGGTTTATTATGATGAACCGGATTACTGAGAATGGTTATCATCAACCATATTTGTATTCTCGGATCATTATTATAATACAGAGCACTCTCAAGATTAAAAGTGATCAAAAAACCCCTGGTCAAGATCATAATTATTATTAGGTAAAGAAATATAAAGAAAAAGTTCATTTAGATGGTTATTAAGTACTTTATTAATCATAATCAGTTCGGTATAAAATAATACACAAATAACGCAACATAGGCAAACTTTACTACAATAAATAAATGGATATAATTATATTATAGTACATTGTAAAAATGCCTTTAGTGTTACTTAAGTCAATTGCATATCCAAATGTTACATCAAAATAGTTATCATAATGATTATACAATAGGGACCCACATAACAGAAATTGGATTTTTACACCACACCACAATTTTATAATACACATAATATACCACAATTAAATAACGACAATGACAAATCCGTCATGTTACGAGTGTAAACTCGAGAATTGCCTTCCAGATATTGGATTTATAACAGATACAGTTAATTATTACCTATTATACTGATAAATAAAATTACATAAATTTCAAATCAATGAAAACTACTTAACTTACTTTAATTTTTTTTTTAAATGAGAATATAATAATAAATACATAGGTAAAACAATGAATATACAACGGTTTTGAAAAAAAAAAAGTGTAAGTATAAAACAAAGTTACTAAACAGATTTATTCAGCTAATAAATAAACTTAACAATAAATTATCAGTCTCAAATTTTTAAATATTACAAATTATCTAAAAATAAAAATAAGACTTTACTAAAGAACTTTCCACAAAAGAATCCTGCAGACAGGATACTCCGCACACAGAGGAGGTCTGTATTAATTTCGCATATATTCGCAGAACTTTGGCAATGGAATGTTTCACAAATTTATATTATATACGTATTACTAGTTATACAACTAATTGGACTAATCTAAATTATGTCATTCACACATCATTTATCGAAATATTCAGTTCGTGTGTTCTTATCTCATCGTAGTGTAAATAAGGACGGCTTTGTTAACAACTTTCAGGATTTATTTCGTACTGTTTTATACAGCATGCACAAATAAAAATTAATTATTTCTGACCTTGGCTTGTAACACCTCATAACACGACACTATGAATCGGGCCGTTTGTTCTGGTCAATGCATTATTTGATTGTAATAATTATGACACTTTGTAACAACAATGTTTCAAAATTATCTCACACATTTCTCAATGAAAAGGACGCACGCATTTGAACTCACTCATTTATCTCGTGAAGACAACATTATAGTTCCATTAGATCTATGTGTTTTAAGAACAAAAAAAAAACTTCTTATTTTTATACAAAAATATTAAGGGTATGATCCCGATAGCGGGCGGTTGCGTCTCCGTCGGAATTATACCCTAAAACAGAAATGATTAAAACTTTTTATAAATCCATTGCTACTATCATTTTGAATGCAGGATATAAAAGCTTGTTTCCAAATACGAGCCTCCATCCCGTTGAATAATATGAGTGATCAGGTTGAACCATCGATGTTGCAAAGAGTAGGGAGCAAGCGCGAAATAAACACGAAAAATTGGCCCAATGTCTTCAATACTTACGAATAGGACGAGCTAGGAACACCCTAGTGAGAACCAAGAAATGATATGCCAATGTACAGTAAGGAGTTTATGTAAGCAATCGAAACTTCTAGGAAGTTATATTATTTAATTTATAGAAAATAAAGTAATGACTTAGAGTCATAGTGAGACATCATAATAACAATTTCAGGCTGTCATTACGATGTCTCAAGTCATGGTAAACTAGATTTCGTGTTGTTAGCAATATGTTACTGACAGCACTGCAAGCAGTGTTTATGTATTGTTACACATGCACACTAACTTCCAGCAACATAGAAACATGTTGCGCAACGTTTGTTGACTATGAATACGACGCCGTCGACCTCCTCAAGCAATTGACTGACTAGATAGATTATGTGTAAAAAATTAAATTAAGTAGGAAGAATCGATTGTTTACAGCAACCCCACTGGTAATCCATTTATATAGATGAATATTAATTATTATACAGATGCTTATTATTCAATTATAACTGAAGTAACTAGTAAATTATGAAAAGAAATAACAAGATTAGATACTCAGAGAGATTAGAGATTAATTACGTCAATGTTCTGTAAATTAACTAAAAATATTTGTAGTCGAATATACAATAATTTAGTTTCAGTATAGTAGGTAGCCAATTTTTTAATTTTTTTATTAGTTAGATTTCCGTATGACAAACATAAATTCGTTCATAGATATAGACCAATTTATTTTTGTCATACTTAAATCTTGAGTATGGCCTTACTTGGCTTCTGAATTATATATATGCAGGTAATGAGATTCCAAGTATTGCCATCGTGGTTATTGCAGGGTCAGGGTCGCATGCCATTTACTTGTCTTCTTCATTCTCTCGTAATTTCTTGTACCTGTGAAGATGAAATAAATGAATATGTGAAACAACAAGAATATTTCTGAACAATGATTATTGTGGGGTATTTTAAACGTATATTTTGTATTTAAGTACCTACGCCAAACCGTTAGATTGAGACCAAAAAAAAAAAAAAAGAGTAGACATTTTTCAGTAAAGGTTTATGCAAAATGAAAAAGTATGCAGACGTTTTAATTATTAATTGTATGACGTTATGATCAAAATTACACTAACATTCAGCATACTTAGCTATGTACTGACAGTTCCAATAAGGACACACTTAAAAATAAAAATTTGGTAATAAACAAAAAAAAAAAAATTTACTTGTGCAACGTCACACATTGATTTGCAATCCACCGCATTCCTCTGGAGCATCCATTTCCAGTAATTGCTGCTCTTCTGTATCTTTGCACGCTTTTGACACCGCCAGTTAAGCCTGACGCCACTACAGCATCACTGTCTAAACTTTGCACTAGTACTTTATCCCGCATACTATTATCTTCAGGACTTAAAACTGTTACAGCATCAAGCTGAATGGTTCTTTTAATTACTACAGTCACCACTGTATCACTGTTCGGAGATCGCTTTGAATTTAAATCACGCGCAACTCCAGCACATAAAATCAGGCTCAAGCCAAATAAAATAACGGTAGTCGCCATTTTCAGGAGATGTTCCCACTTTGACTGCTTACATAAGACTGTAAACTGTTTGGATAATGTAACGTCTTTATAGAAGGTGGGAATTTCATTAAGCCGTCTATTGAAGTATTGACGTTATGTCATCATTATTATATTGCGTCACTTTAAAATCCTACACATGAACTATTTAAATATAATTTACAGCCTTATCAACATTAAATAGTATTTCCTCCAAAAAATGTTAGATACTGTCGCTCCCTACCTAACTTCCTACCTACTTAGCTAGCCATAGATCGTGTTTGAATGAATAAGTCAGTTGGATTGAGTGGGAGATGTTCGTTGTATTATAATGTCACATTTCATTCATTATTGCGAAATTGTTGCGCATTCATTTCATGTAAGCTAACTGACGAAGATACAACTTTAAGCTTTTCTACCATTTCTATTATTTGCCAATTCAATTTCAGTTAATTTTTTAATTTTAACTAAGTAGTCCAATTTAGGCACCTAAATCAGGAATGAAAAAAAAAAATCCGAAAAAAAAAATCGGGAAACACTGTAAATAATTCTTTTCCATGGAATTTTTGTATGGATTATTTAAATTTGGACAGGACAACGTCTGTTGGGTCAGCTAGTAATTAAATTGATATATGTTAAAAATCCTTAAAACATATCATAACATAATGCCTTTCCAATCGCCTGTCATTCAATGCAATCCTCGGTGGCGACCGAAGTTCCTTGTCTATGTAGTTCATCACTCCGCTTAGCACAGGAGGACCTTGACCTTTTCTGATCACTTGCATCTGGATTTGATTCCTCTGAGATAGGTAACACTACCGGAAGACGTAGCGTTGGAAGGCCTTTCACAAGGTGGACCGACGACCTTGTGAAGGCCTCAGGAGCCCGTTGGATGCGAGAATCACACCAGTCGAAGTGGAGGTCAGGCCAATGTCCAGTGGTGGACGTCTTTCGGTGAAATGGCGATGATTGATGATGAGGTAACGCTATAAAAAGTCAAGTCATTAGGAAGGTTAGTGAAATTTCCGTTTCATTAGCCTACAAGGTACGTCACCGAAATCATAATTATTTCCTATGATTATCAGGATATTTTTTTTAACAGTTCCAAATTTTTACAGAATGTTCTAAACATGAATATGAACAACTTTCACTATGGGAACAACTCTGATATCACGAAAAAAAAACCGCTGTTTTATACATTTTGGTCAAGTAGATTGATCTTTTGTATTAATAAAAATCAGATTTTTTTGTTGTTAGATGATACTTATGTTACTTATATAGTTTACCGTATGGATTGTAAGTATCTTTCAATCATTTTGAAACATTGACACGGAATAGCTGATGGCAACACTACCTACTAAACGTACCTACCGAGATTAAAACAGAGGAAGAACTAGCAGTTGATCGGGGGCGGGGATGGGGGGTTCATGGGATCAGACCGGAATAAATCCATGTCACTTGTATCCCCCAAAATCGTGGGCGAGTTTTAGACGGTGGGTCTTTTGCAGACTCATGACTGTGCACCAGATACACTTCTGCTCACCCTTCGGTGAATTCAAGCAATATGTTTATCATCATAAATTGGCAAGTTGCGTGATTCACATCAAATTGCACAACTTTTCAAACAAATGTTTAGATGCAACAATATTTCATCATCTTTGTTTATTTTCTATGGTTTTACAACCCGACCACAGAGAAATGTTATGAAATAATATACTATTCCGTTTATTTCCACCAATTGTATAATTTTATTGTACTTTTGTGGCTTTTAGTACGACATTCTCGGGATTAAGCAGGCGGGCGATGCGTGATTCGTTCTCAATAATCTTTTATGCTAGACGATTGAAAGGTTATATGCTCAAGAGAAAGCCTTATCCATAGACAGTTAATTAATTGGTAAAAAAATATGAAGTCATGGCTTGTTCCCATTGGGGTAGGTAGGTAGAAACTATAGAACGATCCTATCATTCTATAGTTTCTACCAAAATGCAAAATAAAAGCCTCGATCGCATATTCGCGCGACAAACACTGCCTAAAACGATCAGTCTTGATTTCAAACAGATTTAAAACCGATCGATTCTTTAAAAATACCACTGTTAACTTAGACGAAGAGAGCTGTCAATAGTGTCAATTTCTAACATCAGGTGGTATGAGTTCTTACTTCAAGGTCACTTTATATATGTATATATGTTTATGTGTGTATATGTTTTCACGCTGAGATCTTTGCAGAATAGACTAATTTAAACTTGAAAATATGGTTTTTACAGTTATGATTTTCTGGAGTATCTGACTTGAGGCTGGTTTCTTGCAAGCGTCTTTCAAAAATCTGCCAACATACGAGGACTCCATTTTGTTTGACCTGGTATCGTTTTGCAAAATCGACATGACTATTATTTCAATTGGTCCATGGAGCACCGACATATATTAATTTATGAACTTAATTACTATAAAAGAATGAAAGGGTAGCTATCCTCTAGATGTGTGAAGTGAGAGGGTGCGTAGAGAATTAAATAGACTTAGCTTGTAGATTTTTATATGGTATCCTAGGTTTACAAAGCCGAAAAAAAGTAACTACAACTACTCGATACATATTTATGCTGTCTTAACTTCTTTTTCTAACTACTGGCGTCACAAAAAGTGAGTTGAACACGCCAGCCACGTGGCAGTTTTCATAGATCTAGCCAAGGCAATTGACACAATATTAATAAATCCCCTGTTTAAATCTGGAGTAAATATGAACACGAAAAAACGCGTTTAGTTAATTTAAAAGCTACCTATTTTATCGCAAGCAGCAAGTTAAAACTAGGTGATTAATCAAATGAATAGATAGCTACAATCAACTTAGGACTTCCCCAGGGCAGTGCTCTCAGCCCGACTCTCTTTGCCTTTTTTTTGTAAATGGCATTAAATGAACCACTACACAACGTTAAGAATAATCTTATCATTGTGTAGTGTAGCTAATGCATAGGCATTCGTTCCCGTATGTATGCAGGTATTTCAATAGATAAAAAGGTAAATATTTAAACTTCACATAAACCTGCTTGCGCGTCACGTCACACATCTGCGACATCTTCGGGTACGTTATGACAAAAACATCTCTTTCAATCTGTGCTTCAATATGGAATCTCTCTATGGCGGAGAGAAAAACATATTAATATAGACGGGATGCATGCACCAGTCATTGTATGGTTCAACTGTATTTCAGATTATCAAAAAATACTTATTAGATACTTTTGCTTGCCTCATTGTATGGTAGTAAGCGAGACTGCTAAACGTAAAGTCAGGTTTTTTCAGTAATAACCCTGAAACTGTTTTAAACCCCAATGGATTGCAATATTGTTCACCAAAATAACAAATATTCATAGCAAAATGCAGATAGCAACACCTCTGCACAACCTTTCAGGAAATACAGGCGTGGTGTTATTTAAAAAATAAAATTAACAGTCACATATTGGCAAGTTGCATAATTCAAATCACATTGCACAACTTTCTATCAAACAAATGTTTCAACAATAATTTCATCATCCTTGCTCGTTTTCTTTGGTTTATTATGATGAACCGGATTACTGAGAATGGTTATCATCAACCATATTTGTATTCTCGGATCATTATTATAATACAGAGCACTCTCAAGATTAAAAGTGATCAAAAAACCCCTGGTCAAGATCATAATTATTATTAGGTAAAGAAATATAAAGAAAAAGTTCATTTAGATGGTTATTAAGTACTTTATTAATCATAATCAGTTCGGTATAAAATAATACACAAATAACGCAACATAGGCAAACTTTACTACAATAAATAAATGGATATAATTATATTATAGTACATTGTAAAAATGCCTTTAGTGTTACTTAAGTCAATTGCATATCCAAATGTTACATCAAAATAGTTATCATAATGATTATACAATAGGG
The DNA here is from genome assembly GCA_963669345.1 of Gortyna flavago. Classification (NCBI taxonomy): domain Eukaryota; kingdom Metazoa; phylum Arthropoda; class Insecta; order Lepidoptera; family Noctuidae; genus Gortyna; species Gortyna flavago. The sequence continues at coordinate 3,383,642 of OY770139.1, forward strand.
ACCCACATAACAGAAATTGGATTTTTACACCACACCACAATTTTATAATACACATAATATACCACAATTAAATAACGACAATGACAAATCCGTCATGTTACGAGTGTAAACTCGAGAATTGCCTTCCAGATATTGGATTTATAACAGATACAGTTAATTATTACCTATTATACTGATAAATAAAATTACATAAATTTCAAATCAATGAAAACTACTTAACTTACTTTAATTTTTTTTTTAAATGAGAATATAATAATAAATACATAGGTAAAACAATGAATATACAACGGTTTTGAAAAAAAAAAAGTGTAAGTATAAAACAAAGTTACTAAACAGATTTATTCAGCTAATAAATAAACTTAACAATAAATTATCAGTCTCAAATTTTTAAATATTACAAATTATCTAAAAATAAAAATAAGACTTTACTAAAGAACTTTCCACAAAAGAATCCTGCAGACAGGATACTCCGCACACAGAGGAGGTCTGTATTAATTTCGCATATATTCGCAGAACTTTGGCAATGGAATGTTTCACAAATTTATATTATATACGTATTACTAGTTATACAACTAATTGGACTAATCTAAATTATGTCATTCACACATCATTTATCGAAATATTCAGTTCGTGTGTTCTTATCTCATCGTAGTGTAAATAAGGACGGCTTTGTTAACAACTTTCAGGATTTATTTCGTACTGTTTTATACAGCATGCACAAATAAAAATTAATTATTTCTGACCTTGGCTTGTAACACCTCATAACACGACACTATGAATCGGGCCGTTTGTTCTGGTCAATGCATTATTTGATTGTAATAATTATGACACTTTGTAACAACAATGTTTCAAAATTATCTCACACATTTCTCAATGAAAAGGACGCACGCATTTGAACTCACTCATTTATCTCGTGAAGACAACATTATAGTTCCATTAGATCTATGTGTTTTAAGAACAAAAAAAAAACTTCTTATTTTTATACAAAAATATTAAGGGTATGATCCCGATAGCGGGCGGTTGCGTCTCCGTCGGAATTATACCCTAAAACAGAAATGATTAAAACTTTTTATAAATCCATTGCTACTATCATTTTGAATGCAGGATATAAAAGCTTGTTTCCAAATACGAGCCTCCATCCCGTTGAATAATATGAGTGATCAGGTTGAACCATCGATGTTGCAAAGAGTAGGGAGCAAGCGCGAAATAAACACGAAAAATTGGCCCAATGTCTTCAATACTTACGAATAGGACGAGCTAGGAACACCCTAGTGAGAACCAAGAAATGATATGCCAATGTACAGTAAGGAGTTTATGTAAGCAATCGAAACTTCTAGGAAGTTATATTATTTAATTTATAGAAAATAAAGTAATGACTTAGAGTCATAGTGAGACATCATAATAACAATTTCAGGCTGTCATTACGATGTCTCAAGTCATGGTAAACTAGATTTCGTGTTGTTAGCAATATGTTACTGACAGCACTGCAAGCAGTGTTTATGTATTGTTACACATGCACACTAACTTCCAGCAACATAGAAACATGTTGCGCAACGTTTGTTGACTATGAATACGACGCCGTCGACCTCCTCAAGCAATTGACTGACTAGATAGATTATGTGTAAAAAATTAAATTAAGTAGGAAGAATCGATTGTTTACAGCAACCCCACTGGTAATCCATTTATATAGATGAATATTAATTATTATACAGATGCTTATTATTCAATTATAACTGAAGTAACTAGTAAATTATGAAAAGAAATAACAAGATTAGATACTCAGAGAGATTAGAGATTAATTACGTCAATGTTCTGTAAATTAACTAAAAATATTTGTAGTCGAATATACAATAATTTAGTTTCAGTATAGTAGGTAGCCAATTTTTTAATTTTTTTATTAGTTAGATTTCCGTATGACAAACATAAATTCGTTCATAGATATAGACCAATTTATTTTTGTCATACTTAAATCTTGAGTATGGCCTTACTTGGCTTCTGAATTATATATATGCAGGTAATGAGATTCCAAGTATTGCCATCGTGGTTATTGCAGGGTCAGGGTCGCATGCCATTTACTTGTCTTCTTCATTCTCTCGTAATTTCTTGTACCTGTGAAGATGAAATAAATGAATATGTGAAACAACAAGAATATTTCTGAACAATGATTATTGTGGGGTATTTTAAACGTATATTTTGTATTTAAGTACCTACGCCAAACCGTTAGATTGAGACCAAAAAAAAAAAAAAAGAGTAGACATTTTTCAGTAAAGGTTTATGCAAAATGAAAAAGTATGCAGACGTTTTAATTATTAATTGTATGACGTTATGATCAAAATTACACTAACATTCAGCATACTTAGCTATGTACTGACAGTTCCAATAAGGACACACTTAAAAATAAAAATTTGGTAATAAACAAAAAAAAAAAAATTTACTTGTGCAACGTCACACATTGATTTGCAATCCACCGCATTCCTCTGGAGCATCCATTTCCAGTAATTGCTGCTCTTCTGTATCTTTGCACGCTTTTGACACCGCCAGTTAAGCCTGACGCCACTACAGCATCACTGTCTAAACTTTGCACTAGTACTTTATCCCGCATACTATTATCTTCAGGACTTAAAACTGTTACAGCATCAAGCTGAATGGTTCTTTTAATTACTACAGTCACCACTGTATCACTGTTCGGAGATCGCTTTGAATTTAAATCACGCGCAACTCCAGCACATAAAATCAGGCTCAAGCCAAATAAAATAACGGTAGTCGCCATTTTCAGGAGATGTTCCCACTTTGACTGCTTACATAAGACTGTAAACTGTTTGGATAATGTAACGTCTTTATAGAAGGTGGGAATTTCATTAAGCCGTCTATTGAAGTATTGACGTTATGTCATCATTATTATATTGCGTCACTTTAAAATCCTACACATGAACTATTTAAATATAATTTACAGCCTTATCAACATTAAATAGTATTTCCTCCAAAAAATGTTAGATACTGTCGCTCCCTACCTAACTTCCTACCTACTTAGCTAGCCATAGATCGTGTTTGAATGAATAAGTCAGTTGGATTGAGTGGGAGATGTTCGTTGTATTATAATGTCACATTTCATTCATTATTGCGAAATTGTTGCGCATTCATTTCATGTAAGCTAACTGACGAAGATACAACTTTAAGCTTTTCTACCATTTCTATTATTTGCCAATTCAATTTCAGTTAATTTTTTAATTTTAACTAAGTAGTCCAATTTAGGCACCTAAATCAGGAATGAAAAAAAAAAATCCGAAAAAAAAAATCGGGAAACACTGTAAATAATTCTTTTCCATGGAATTTTTGTATGGATTATTTAAATTTGGACAGGACAACGTCTGTTGGGTCAGCTAGTAATTAAATTGATATATGTTAAAAATCCTTAAAACATATCATAACATAATGCCTTTCCAATCGCCTGTCATTCAATGCAATCCTCGGTGGCGACCGAAGTTCCTTGTCTATGTAGTTCATCACTCCGCTTAGCACAGGAGGACCTTGACCTTTTCTGATCACTTGCATCTGGATTTGATTCCTCTGAGATAGGTAACACTACCGGAAGACGTAGCGTTGGAAGGCCTTTCACAAGGTGGACCGACGACCTTGTGAAGGCCTCAGGAGCCCGTTGGATGCGAGAATCACACCAGTCGAAGTGGAGGTCAGGCCAATGTCCAGTGGTGGACGTCTTTCGGGTGAAATGGCGATGATTGATGATGAGGTAACGCTATAAAAAGTCAAGTCATTAGGAAGGTTAGTGAAATTTCCGTTTCATTAGCCTACAAGGTACGTCACCGAAATCATAATTATTTCCTATGATTATCAGGATATTTTTTTTAACAGTTCCAAATTTTTACAGAATGTTCTAAACATGAATATGAACAACTTTCACTATGGGAACAACTCTGATATCACGAAAAAAAAAACCGCTGTTTTATACATTTTGGTCAAGTAGATTGATCTTTTGTATTAATAAAAATCAGATTTTTTTGTTGTTAGATGATACTTATGTTACTTATATAGTTTACCGTATGGATTGTAAGTATCTTTCAATCATTTTGAAACATTGACACGGAATAGCTGATGGCAACACTACCTACTAAACGTACCTACCGAGATTAAAACAGAGGAAGAACTAGCAGTTGATCGGGGGCGGGGATGGGGGGTTCATGGGATCAGACCGGAATAAATCCATGTCACTTGTATCCCCCAAAATCGTGGGCGAGTTTTAGACGGTGGGTCTTTTGCAGACTCATGACTGTGCACCAGATACATTTCTGCTCACCCTTCGGTGAATTCAAGCAATATGTTTATCATCATAAATTGGCAAGTTGCGTGATTCACATCACATTGCACAACTTTTCAAACAAATGTTTAGATGCAACAATATTTCATCATCTTTGTTTATTTTCTATGGTTTTACAACCCGACCACAGAGAAATGTTATGAAATAATATACTATTCCGTTTATTTCCACCAATTGTATAATTTTATTGTACTTTTGTGGCTTTTAGTACGACATTCTCGGGATTAAGCGGGCGGGCGATGCGTGATTCGTTCTCAATAATCTTTTATGCTAGACGATTGAAAGGTTATATGCTCAAGAGAAAGCCTTATCCATAGACAGTTAATTAATTGGTAAAAAAATATGAAGTCATGGCTTGTTCCCATTGGGGTAGGTAGGTAGAAACTATAGAACGATCCTATCATTCTATAGTTTCTACCAAAATGCAAAATAAAAGCCTCGATCGCATATTCGCGCGACAAACACTGCCTAAAACGATCAGTCTTGATTTCAAACAGATTTAAAACCGATCGATTCTTTAAAAATACCACTGTTAACTTAGACGAAGAGAGCTGTCAATAGTGTCAATTTCTAACATCAGGTGGTATGAGTTCTTACTTCAAGGTCACTTTATATATGTATATATGTTTATGTGTGTATATGTTTTCACGCTGAGATCTTTGCAGAATAGACTAATTTAAACTTGAAAATATGGTTTTTACAGTTATGATTTTCTGGAGTATCTGACTTGAGGCTGGTTTCTTGCAAGCGTCTTTCAAAAATCTGCCAACATACGAGGACTCCATTTTGTTTGACCTGGTATCGTTTTGCAAAATCGACATGACTATTATTTCAATTGGTCCATGGAGCACCGACATATATTAATTTATGAACTTAATTACTATAAAAGAATGAAAGGGTAGCTATCCTCTAGATGTGTGAAGTGAGAGGGTGCGTAGAGAATTAAATAGACTTAGCTTGTAGATTTTTATATGGTATCCTAGGTTTACAAAGCCGAAAAAAAGTAACTACAACTACTCGATACATATTTATGCTGTCTTAACTTCTTTTTCTAACTACTGGCGTCACAAAAAGTGAGTTGAATACGCCAGCCACGTGGCAGTTTTCATAGATCTAGCCAAGGCAATTGACACAATATTAATAAATCCCCTGTTTAAATCTGGAGTAAATATGAACACGAAAAAACGCGTTTAGTTAATTTAAAAGCTACCTATTTTATCGCAAGCAGCAAGTTAAAACTAGGTGATTAATCAAATGAATAGATAGCTACAATCAACTTAGGACTTCCCCAGGGCAGTGCTCTCAGCCCGACTCTCTTTGCCTTTTTTTTGTAAATGGCATTAAATGAACCACTACACAACGTTAAGAATAATCTTATCATTGTGTAGTGTAGCTAATGCATAGGCATTCGTTCCCGTATGTATGCAGGTATTTCAATAGATAAAAAGGTAAATATTTAAACTTCACATAAACCTGCTTGCGCGTCACGTCACACATCTGCGACATCTTCGGGTACGTTATGACAAAAACATCTCTTTCAATCTGTGCTTCAATATGGAATCTCTCTATGGCGGAGAGAAAAACATATTAATATAGACGGGATGCATGCACCAGTCATTGTATGGTTCAACTGTATTTCAGATTATCAAAAAATACTTATTAGATACTTTTGCTTGCCTCATTGTATGGTAGTAAGCGAGACTGCTAAACGTAAAGTCAGGTTTTTTCAGTAATAACCCTGAAACTGTTTTAAACCCCAATGGATTGCAATATTGTTCACCAAAATAACAAATATTCATAGCAAAATGCAGATAGCAACACCTCTGCACAACCTTTCAGGAAATACAGGCGTGGTGTTATTTAAAAAATAAAATTAACAGTCACATATTGGCAAGTTGCATAATTCAAATCACATTGCACAACTTTCTATCAAACAAATGTTTCAACAATAATTTCATCATCCTTGCTCGTTTTCTTTGGTTTATTATGATGAACCGGATTACTGAGAATGGTTATCATCAACCATATTTGTATTCTCGGATCATTATTATAATACAGAGCACTCTCAAGATTAAAAGTGATCAAAAAACCCCTGGTCAAGATCATAATTATTATTAGGTAAAGAAATATAAAGAAAAAGTTCATTTAGATGGTTATTAAGTACTTTATTAATCATAATCAGTTCGGTATAAAATAATACACAAATAACGCAACATAGGCAAACTTTACTACAATAAATAAATGGATATAATTATATTATAGTACATTGTAAAAATGCCTTTAGTGTTACTTAAGTCAATTGCATATCCAAATGTTACATCAAAATAGTTATCATAATGATTATACAATAGGGACCCACATAACAGAAATTGGATTTTTACACCACACCACAATTTTATAATACACATAATAAACCACAATTAAATAACGACAATGACAAATCCGTCATGTTACGAGTGTAAACTCGAGAATTGCCTTCCAGATATTGGATTTATAACAGATACAGTTAATTATTACCTATTACTGATAAATAAAATGACATAAATTTCAAATCAATGAAAACTACTTAAATTACTTTAATTTTTTTTTAAATGAGAATATAATAATAAATACATAGGTAAAACAATGAATATGTCACGGCTTCGAAGAAAAAAAAGTGTAAGTATAAAACAAAGTTACTAAACAGCTTTATTCAGCTAATAAATAAACTTTAACAATAAATAAACTTAACAATAAATTATCAGTCTCATATATTACAAATTATCTATAAATAAAAATAAGAAATTACTAAAGAACTTTCCACAAAAGAATCCTGCAGACAGGATACTCCGCACACAGAGGAGGTCTGTATTAATTTCGCATATATTCGCAGAACTTTGGCAATGGAATGTTTCACATATTTATATTATATACGTATTACTAGTTATACAACTAATTGGACTAATCTAAATTATGTCATTCACACATCATTTATCGAAATATTCAGTTCGTGTGTTCTTATCTCATCGTAGTGTAAATAAGGACGGCTTTGTTAACAACTTTCAGGATTTATTTCGTACTGTTTTATACAGCATGCACAAATAAAAATTAATTATTTCTGACCTTGGCTTGTAACACCTCATAACACGACACTATGAATCGGGCCGTTTGTTCTGGTCAGTGCATTATTTGATTGTAATAATTATGACAATGTTTCAAAATTATCTCACACATTTCTCAATGAAAAGGACGCACGCATTTGAACTCACTCATTTATCTCGTGAAGACAACATTACAGTTCCATTAGATCTATGTGTTTTAAGAACAAAAAAAAACTTCTTATTTTTAGACAAAAATATTAAGGGTATGATCCCGAGGGCGGGCGGTTGCGTCTCCGTCGGAATTATACCCTAAAACAAAAATGATTAAAACTTTTTATAAATCCATTGCTACTATCATTTTGAATGCAGGATATAAAAGCTTGTTTCCAAATACGAGCCTCCATCCCGTTGAATAATATGAGTGATCAGGTTGAACCATCGATGTTGCAAAGAGTGGGGAGCAAGCGCGAAATAAACACGAAAAATTGGCCCAATGTCTTCAATACTTGCGAATAGGACGAGCTAGGAACACCCTAGTGAGAACCAAGAAATGATATGCCAATGTACAGTAAGGAGTTTGTGTAAGCAATCGAAACTTCTAGGAAGTTATATTATTTAATTTATAGAAAATAAAGTAATGACTTAGAGTCATAGTGAGACATAATAACAATTTCACGCTGTCGTTACGATGTCTCAAGTCATGGTAAACTAGATTTCGTGTTGCTAGCAATATGTTACTGACAGCACTGCAAGCAGTGTTTATGTGTTGTTACACATGCACACTAACTTCCAGCAACATAGAAACATGTTGCGCAACATTTTTTGACTATGAATACGACGCCGTCGACATCCCCAAGCATTTGACTGACTAGATAGATTGTGTGTAAAAATTTAAATTAAGTAGGAAGCATCGATTGTTTACAGCAACCCCACTGGTAATCCATTTATATAGATGAATATTAATTATTATACAGATGCTTATTATTCAATTATAACTGAAGTAATTAGTAAATTATGAAAAGAAATAACAAGATTAGATACTCAGAGAGATTAGAGATTAATTACGTCAATGTTGTGTAAATTCACTAAACATACTTGTAGTCTAATATTCAATAAATTGGTTTTAGTATTATAGTAGGTAGCCAATTTTTTTTATTTTTTTATTAGTTAGATTTCCGTATGACAAACATAAATTCGTTCATAGATATAGACCAATTTATTTTTGTCATACTTAAATCTTGAGTATGGCCTTACTTGGCTTCTGAATTATATATATTATTATGAAAGTACAGAGATTCCAAGTATTGCCAACGTGGTTATTGCAGGGTCCGGGTCGCATGCCATTTACTTGTCCTCTTCATCCTCTCGTAATTCCTTGTACCTGTGAAGATGAAATAAATAAATATGTGAAACAACAAGAACATTTCTGAACAATGATTATTGTGGGGTCTTTTAAACTAATACTTTATATTAAAATTATACCAACGCCAAACCGTTAGATTGTAATCAAAGAAAAAAAAAAATTAAAGAGAAAAGAGTAGACATTTTTCAGTATAGGTTTATGCTAAATGAAAGAGTATGCAAACGTTTTATTTATTAATTGTATGACGTTATGATCAAAATTACAATAGCATTCAGCATACTTAGTTATGTACTGACAGTTCCAATAAGGACACAATTAAAAAAAAAAATTTGGTAAGAAACAAAACTAAAAAAAAAAACGTCTTACTTATTCAATGTCACACAATGATTTGCAATCCACCGCATTCCTCTGGAGCATCCATTTCCAGTAATTGCTGCTCTTCTGTTTCTTTGCACGCTTTTGACACCGCCAGTTAAACCTGACGCCACTACAGCATCACTGTCTAAACTTTGCAAGCTTTTGACACCGCCAGTTAAACCTGACGCCACTACAGCATCACTGTCTAAACTTTGCACTAGTACTTTATCCCGCATACTATTATCTTCAGGACTTAAAACTGTTACAGCATCAAGCTGAATGGTTCTTTTAATTACTACAGTCACCACTGTATCACTGTTCGTAGATCGCTTTGAATTTAAATCACGCGCAACTGGCAACGCAACTCCAGCACATAAAATCAGGCTGAAGCCAAATAAAATAATGGTAGTCGCCATTTTCAGGAGATGTTCCCACTTTGACTGCTTACATAAGATTGTAAACTGTTTGGAATAATGCAACGTCTTTATAGAAGGTGGGAATTTCATTAAGCCACCTATTGAAGTATTGACGTTATGTCATCATTATTATATTGCGTCACTTTAAAATCATCAATCAACATGAACTATTTAAATATAATTTCCATCCATAACAACATTAAATAATATTTCCTCAAAAAAAATTAGATACTGTTGCTCCCTACCTAGCTCCCTACCTACTTACCTAGTCATAGATCGTGTTTGAATGAATAAGTCAGTTGGATTGAGTGGGAGATGTTCGTTGTATTATGATGTCACATTTCATTCATTATTGCGAAATTGTTGCGCATTCATTTCATGTAAGCTAACTGACGAAGATGCAACTTTAAGCTTTTCTACCATTTTTGTAATTTGCCAATTCAATTTCAGTATATTTTTAATTTTAACTAGTCCAATTTAGGCACCTAAATCCGGAAAGAAAAAAAAAAATTTTCCACAAAAAAAAAATCGGGAAACACTGTAAATAATTCTTTTCCATGGAATTTTTGTATGAATTATTTAAATTTGGACAGGACAACGTCTGTTGGGTCAGCTAGTAATAATATTGATATGTGTTAAAAATCCTTAAAAAACATCATCACATAATGCCTTTCCAATCGCCTGTCATTCAATGCAATCCTCGGTGGCGACCGACGTTTATTGTCTATGTAGTTCATCACTCCGCTTAGCATAGGAGGACCCTGACCTTTGTGTATCACTTGCATCTGGATTAGATTCCACAGAGATAGGTAACGCTAACGGAAGACTAAGCGTTTGAAGGCCGTCCACAAGGTGGACGGACGACCTTGTGAAGGCCGCAGGAGCCCGTTGGATGCGAGAAGCACAAAGCCAGTCGAAGTGGAGGTGAGGAACATGTCCAGCAGAGGACGTCTTTCTGGATTGTAAGTATCATTCAATACTTTTGAAACACTGACACGAAATAGCTAATGGCAACACTACCTACTAAACATACCTACCGAGATTAAAACAGAAGAAGAACTAGCAGTTGATCTGGGGGGGGGGGATGGGGGGTTCATAGGATCAGACCGGAATAAATCCATGTCACTTGTATCCCCAAAAATCGTGGGCGAGTTTTAGACGGTGGGTCTTTTGCAGACTCATGACTGTGCACCAGATACACTTCTGCTCACCCTTCGGTGAATTCAAGCAATATGTTTATCATCATAAATTGGCAAGTTGCGTGATTCGCATCACATTGCACAATTTTTCAAACAAATGTTTAGATGCAACAATATTTCATCATCTTTACTTATTTTCTATGGTTTTACAACCCGACCACAGAGAAATGTTATGAAATAATATACCATTCAGTTTATCATCCACCAATTGTATAATTGTATTGTATTCTTGTGGCGTTGTTTAGTCTTAGGTACAACACTCTCGGGATTAACCTGGCGGGCGATGTGTGATTCGTTCCCGGTAATCTTTTATGCTTGACGATTGAAAGGTCAAATGTCTGAATGTCCTACTTAACAAAGTTCAAAGTCCATTGCAACCAAAAACTTATTAGGAGTTTTTGTTACGAATGGTCACTCAAAAATGAACTTAGAAATAATACATTTCACTAAAGTTGATTACTGATCAGGTGGCGATGGAACGTAAATTATCTGAAATTATAAACACTGCTTAAGTCACAAAATAATTTCGTTTTCTAATCTCGTATCTAGTAAACGATCGTCGCGAAAAGTCGCGATCTTCGCGTTTATTTGTCTCTTCTTGGTTCGCAAAACCCGGACGAGCCAGTTCGCCGAGCTAAATGAAAGCCACGATCGCATATTCGCGCGTCAAATACCGCCTAAAACGATCAGTCTTTATTTCAAACAGATTTAAAACCTATTATATAGATTCTTCTTATAACCTATATATTATATAGATTCTTTAGAAATATCACTGAAAACTTAGATGAAGTGAGCTGTCAATAGTGTCAAATCCTAACATCAGGTAATATGACAACTCACTTCAAGGTCACTTATATGTTTTCACGCTGAGATCTTTGCAGAATAGACAGGCTATTAAATTCTCAAGAAATTCTAATAATCTAAAATTGAGACCAATTTCAGCAACTATACTTGACCAAACAATAAGTGCACATTATATAAAAAGAAAGGAATTTCCCTATAGGTACTGCTTGCCTAATATTGATGATAATAGCCTCTCGACCGATTTCGGCCACAGTGGTAAATCTCAACAGAGATTAGCCAGGTACGCAGAAGATATTACAGTGCACTACAAGTGTGTACGCGAACCTAGGTGCACTCTCTATTCCTTGACACTCATAATCCGATTGTAAGAAAATCCTACACGACCGGGGCGACTCGAGATCAGGCGCAGGACCAACGGCTTTAAGTGCTTTCCTAGACACGAGGACACTAAACATTAAACCGCCAACTTCCCAACTCCGGGCTGTTACTAAAAAATTCTTAATTGAAAACTCAATAACAGTTTGTTCGACCTGAGAATCGAACCCAGGACGAGACCGACGGGGCAATCGGTGGGATGTTAGATATATCATCGTCACAATAAAGCAATAGTTTGACGACGTACTATAATAACAATTATCCTACAAGAAAACCTCGGGTAAAACGTAACAAAATAATAAACAAACATTACAATTAGTGCGAATGGAGGAAGGTACTAAACGTTGGTAAATAATAACAACAATTATTACGTACATTATAGTTATTAATAACAGACTGTTGTTTAGTTAGAGGTAAATTGTTATTTCATGAATTATTAAGGCGACGCCGACCACCTAGTGGCGTCTTCATCGTTTGTTTGGGTATTGAAAATGTAGTAAATAAGCACGTTAAGTTGTACTCCACATGGTTATACGTTAATATTATTATAAACGGTAGTTTTACATTGTTTTATTATACTCATTAAAACGGAAATAGTGGCCACTATTATCCGTTTTAATGATTATAATAAAACTAAACAACTATTAGCTGTTAGGGTCACGTTTGAACTCTGGGTACCTCACCTGATGATAACAGATGATGTCGACGATGGTTCATGCTTTCCTAGAAGTAAACTATTCACTCTCGACTTGAAGACTCAATCGAACAACTCGGCCCAGCGCAGTCAGTGGACTGCGCTGGGCCAGTCCAGCAGTGGCTGGACATAGGCTTGTCCGAGGATCCATCTGTCGCCTTCCGCATCCAGTCTATCCCAGCCACTTTTTTAATGTCGTCGGTCACTTTTGTAACCCGGGAAGTGTCCCACACACTACGCTTGCCGATACGCGGTCTCTACTTCAGAACTCGACTTCTCCACCGGCCTTCGGACCTTCGACAAACATGCCCAGCCCACTGCCACTTCAGAATGCTATGCATGAAGACTGCCTGGTTATAACTAGGTATCCGGAAGTACAGACTCCGCGGGGAAATTCCACAGTATAGCTATTTCATAGGTAACTTACTGTATTGCAAAATTGTTGCGCAGTAATTTCAAGAGAGCACAACTGACAATGATGCAATTTTGACATTTCTGTTACGTTTCAATTGGTCATTATGATTGTTTAATCTACATGTACATAATTATCTATTTTCTACTACTTTCGACTATTATAAGCGCGAAGCTTTGTGAGGATGGATGGATGTTTGTTACTCTTTTACGCAAAAACTACTGAACGGATTTTTATCTTCTATATCAGAATGACACATAGGATAATTTTTATCCCAATATTCTCACGGGATCGACACTTATGCGGGTGAAACCGCGGGGCGCAGCTAGTATAAAATAAAAATGCAATGCTATCCGTTCAGGATGTTCTTCGATATAGCGAAGGCGTTCGACAAGGTCTGGCACAATGGCTTATTATATAAGCTGTACCTGCTAGGTGTGCCAGACCGTCTCGTGCTCATCTTACGAGATTTTCTGTCGGACCGCACTTTCCGCTACCGTATCGAGGGCGCTCTCTCTCCCCCTCACCCCATCCGCGCCGGATTTCCCCAGGGTTCCGTTCTGTCTCCCCTCATTTTCACCCTGTTCACTAGTGACATCCCGAACAGTAAAAAGGCACAGTTGGCGCTCTTCGCCGACGACACTGCCATATACTGTTCGGGTGTCAACCAGTCATCCATAGCTCGAAACCTCCAAACCTCCGCAAGCGCCTTGAGCGATTGGTTCCGGAAATGGAGAATCGAGGTCAACCCCGATAAGAGTCAGGCGGTCATCTTCTCGAAACCGCGCAAACTACCCCCCCCCCCTCCCGCGCCCGATCTCTATGTATGGCAAGCCGATCCCCTGGGGAAAGCGAGCCAAATACTTAGGTGTCATCCTAGACCACAACCTCACCTTCAACGAGCACATAAAGACGGCGCGTTCGCGCGCCTCTTTCGCTCTCGGTAGGCTCCACTCCATGATAACTGCCCGCAGCAAATTGTCACTCAAGTGCAAATTGCGCCTCTACACAGCGGTCATCCGTCCCATCATGACCTATGCTTGCGTAGTCTTCGCACACGCCAAGCCGCGATTTCTGCATAAAATGCAAACCCTCCAGAACCGTTTCCTCCGAAAGGTCACGGGAGCCCCCTTCTATGTCCGAAATGTGAATCTGCATCTAGATCTCAGACTCCCCACCATCCAGCAGTTCATGAAACGCCTCTCCAAGCGCTTCTTTGACTCTGCCATAAAGCACCCCAATCCCCTGATTGCGGCGGCCTCCCGATACACTCCCTCCCGCATAAGGAGGATTCGCCGACCAAGGTATACCCTCACTATCCCCGACGACGCCACTACCCTCCTCCAGGAGAGCAGTAAGGCCACGAGTACTCTCAGTCGACAACACAAACACAAGCTCAGACATCCGTCCTTCCGTCCTCGCCGCCGAGGCCCGTCGCGACGTCCCGCACCATCACCGTGCCCGCCCCGACCCTTGCTCGAGCCAGCCCGCGCAGCTGAGCCTGTAGTTTTAAATTCGCCCCTAAACACCAATAATAATACCGATCCAGCCTGTCCCTTGCTGTCCTCTTCCAGCGACGCCCTGAGCCGAGGTCCGAACCCCGCAGGGGGTTACCCTTAGCGCTGTCGCTTAGTTTTTAAGTTATTGTATGCCCTGGCTGGAGGCCTTAATTCGAGGCATCCACAGGAAAGTCCGGTTAAGCAGTAGCCATCCTCATAAAGGATGAACTGCGAGATGCCATAGTTAAAAAAAAAAAAAAAATATCCGTTTAGGACTCGCCGTTCGACGCTCGCCGTGGACGGTCGTGCTGCCCGCTCTCGCTCGCTGCACGCCCCCACCGCCTCGCCGCCCCGCCGCCGCCCGCTCTCGTTACGCTAGCCGTAACGAGCTCAGTAGTCTCCGGACTACGCCCGCACCCTGTCAATAGCCGCCTTTTTCAAGGCGTGGTTGATAGAAGTTGTTTCTTTAAGAGAGATTCGTCATCACACGTGTCGTCGAGGTTTTTTGGCCCTTTCCGGGTAAAAACCACAGTTTCGTGGTCCTTGGTGGATACCTCACGGTGCCAACGAAGCCAAGGGGGTGGTGCCCCAATCTCACCCGCCGAGCCCCATCAGGGCGAGGCAGTCAATTGGAATCGGGAGCTAGAAGCTTGGCCTTGGGGGTGGCTCCTAGTCAGCTCTAGCTTCGTAACTAATCCCTTGTCCACAGCTCGCGTCTAGTACGGTTGGGTGTGTCAACCCCTTCGTACTAGAAGCCGGTCTAGGGTGTCTCTACACCCATCGCACAGACTGGTTAGGGCCCCGTTCGCACAATAAGATCGGCGACGGGTCACAAGCTTAGGGCTCACTTCAGGTACTCACCTCCCTGTCTCACACCCGACAGGGAGGGTAGGATCTCACACCCCCGGGCCCATCCACCCGGGGTGCTAGGTTGTTAGGGATTCACGCCCCCTATGGTTCTTCCCTCTCCCCGCCCCCCTTCCCGATCATGGCAGACGCGGTCATATTGGCGTTCGTAAAAGAGGTCCTCTTCAAGGACCCCTCTTTTGTTAACCAGTATGCCCACCGTCTTATTAATTTTAGACGCCCTCCCGGTTCGGTCATCGACATTGACTTTAGTGACGCGCTAGTCAGCCCCCTCTTTCCGCCTAACTCTGGCGAAATCCCCGAGGCCGCCGCCGCCTCCCCTCCCGCACCCTCCGTGCCAGCCCCCTCGCCTGCACCTTCTGTGCCAGCCGCCGCCCCCAAACCAGCACCTTCCGTGCCAGCCCCCAAACCCGCACCCTCCGTGCCAGCCCCCAAACCCGCACCCCCCGTGTCAGCCCCAAAACCCGCACCCTTCGTGCCAGCCCCAAAACCCGCACCCTCCGTGCCAGCCCCTAAACCCGCACCCTCTGTGCCCGCCCCAAAACCCGCACCCTCTGTGCCAGCCCCATCACCCGCTCCCTCCGTGTCCGCCCCGAAACCCGCACCGTCCGTGCCAGTCCCCGATCCCGCACCTTCCGTGCCAGCCGCTATCGCAGCTGATACTCCAGAGAGTATGGACACGTCCGTACCCCAATCTCAATCCGACTCAGAGGAAGCCCTCTCTGACTCTTCGTCCTCCTCGGAAGACGACTATATAGTCGTCGGAAAGGGAGGCAAGAGGAAGAAGAACGCCTCCTCTCACGCCAGCAAGGCCAAAAAGTCGGTCGCGGTAATCCCTTCTAACCCCCGCCCCCCCACCCCATCCTCCGCCGCACCGCAGGCCAATCCCGCGTCTAGCCTCTCGGCTAACCCTCCCGCTTCGAACGCAAAGAAGCCACGACCCCCGCCCCCCATCTATGTCCAGGATAAGTCCAAATGGACAGAAATTTCCAAAGCGTGTGTTGATCAAAAGATCAACTACACGAACGCCCGCTCAACCCAACAGGGTATAAAGGTAACGGTCGCCTCGTCCTCGGACTACAGGGACCTTACCCGTCTCCTCCAGACAAGGGCTTACTCCTTCCACACATACTCCCTTCCGGAGGAAGTCCCCACCCGCGTAATCATCAGGCGCGTCCCCAAAGAAATCCCCACCGAGGAGATCAAAGAAGACCTTGCTTCACAAGGCATCCCCGTCTCAGCAGTCCATCGCTTGCACAAAGCATGGAAGGGCCTAGTCTACGACATGGTCCTGGTCATCTGCGACCCTACTGAAGGACATCACCCCATCTTCAAGGTGAAGTCAGTCTGCTCCCTCTCGGGTATCTCTATCGAGAAACCCAGGAAGTCCAACCTCATCGGACAATGCCACAGGTGCCAATTGTATGGCCACTCCCAATCCCACTGCTACGCGACACCTAGATGCGTCAAGTGTCTAGGTGCCCACGGCACGTCAGACTGTCCCCGCCCCAAAGACCGCTCTCAGTGCACAGAGCCACCGAGCTGCGTTCTTTGCGGCCAATCCGGGCACCCGGCTAACTACCGAGGCTGCCCCAAGGCTCCCAAGTCTACTTCTCCCAAACTGACGAAGCGCGCGAGCGACCGCCAGCAAAGGGAAAGCCCCTCTGTGAGGATCCCGATCCCTTCCTCCCAGATGCCCGATAGGCTCAGTCCCCAAAGGCCCTCCCCATGGGCGAACCTCAACCACCTCAAAGCTCCCGCAGCTTCGGTGCCCCCCCCACCCCCGACTATCCCAGCGCTGATGGCAACTGTCATCCCCGCGCCATCAGTAGGCCCCTCGGTCCCAGTAGCCCCACCGGTAACCCTTCCCGCCGCCGCGCCCAGGGCTCCCGCTGGTCCCAGTAGGTCCCCCCCGACCTCCGCCTCCCGCCCCCAGCCTAGCAGCATGGAGGTAATAATCGGTGCTTACGCAGCTTTTATTGCCCCCGCAAATGCCATGGCAGCGGAAATCCAAGCCTGTAACGGCAATCCTCGGCGCATCGCCGAGATTTTCAATGCGTATCCTCAGATTACGCAAGTCATGCAAACCCTCAACTTCTAAAAAGCTCCAATGGCTTTACAAAGAATGAGCGTTACCAAACCCCGATCCCTTAGACTAGGGTTTTTTAATGCAAACGGCATTATAAATCAACGCGATGAGATCGCCGCGTTCCTCCGCGATCACCAGCTCGATGTCCTCTTAGTCCAGGAAACCTTCCTGAAGCCCCATCTGCGGAACCCGAACATTGCCAACTACAAGATAGTTCGCAATGACAGGTCTCGCTGCCACAAGGGCGGTACCCTCATCTACTATAGGAAGTCCCTCCATTGCATCCCGATAGACCCGCCCGCCCTTATCTCTCAGCTAGAGATCTCAATCTGTCGGCTCGGCATGACCGGTCATCCCGCAATCACCATCATCTCCGCCTATATCCCGCCCATCAATGGTGCGGAGGATCCCATCTCTATCACTACCGATTTCACTACCCTCTTCGGTATGAGTGACTCCGTCATCATGGCGGGGGATCTCAATGCCAAACATCCCGCTTGGAATAGCAGCACGACCTCTACCAGAGGTAGGATCGTGTTCAAACTAGGCGACTCCCTCAATTTCGATATCATCGCTCCGATGTATCCCACTCATTTCCCGGGCGACCCCGCCCAACTTCCTGACGTTCTCGATGTAGCGCTTCTCAAGAATGTAAACCTCCGTTTGCAGTCTATCGAGACGGTACAAGAGCTTAATTCTGACCACCGCCCGGTCATCTTGCACCTGGCCCCCTATTCGGGCCCCCCGCACGACCCCAACCAGCCCCCCCCGACCAAAATAGTCACCGACTGGAGGAAAGTAAGCGAAAGACTGAAATCCACCACGTCTCCCCACCTAGACTCCATCCCCGAGCAAATTATCTCAGTCGCAGACACGACTGGGGCGATCGACTCGTTCACAGAGCACGTTCAATCCGTACTGACGGATTGCTCACGGGAAGTTCCAGTGATGGAAGACCATCGCTGGAAACTGCCCGATGACGTACGTGAACTGGTGACCGAGAAGAACGCTGCCATTCGTGCCTACGACTCTTTTCCCTGCGACGCGAACAAATCCCACATGCGCCATTTACAGCGTGCTGTAAAGAAACGCATAGGGGAGTGGCGCTCCGAGGGTTGGGATAAGTTGATCGGCGAACTCGAGCCCACCCACCACGCCTTCTGGCAACTCCAGAGGAAGCTCCGCTCCTCTGAAGAGGCCACAGTTCCTCCCCTCACACGCCCCGACAAAACGGTCGCTTTCGAAAACCTCGAAAAGGCCGAATGCCTAGCCGACAGCCTAGAGGCTCAATGCACTCCCAGCTCTCAACCAGTAGACAGAGCGCACCTCGACGAGGTGAACGCTGAAGTCGAACGGAGAGCCTCCCTCCCGCCAGTCGAAGACCCTGATGATCCTCTGCCTCCCGTCACTCCCGACGAAGTGCAAGACATCATAAAAGGGCTCGCAACCCGCAAAGCCCCCGGTTCGGACGGTATCACCAATAGGGTGTACAAACTCCTCCCCGCCCCCCTCATACTGCTCATGACCGCCATCTTTAATGGCGCCCTGAGCAACAACATCTTCCCCCAAATGTGGAAAGAAGCCACAGTCATAGGCATCCCTAAGCCAGGCAAGCCCAAGTCTGAGCCCTCCAGCTACCGCCCCATCAGTCTGCTCAATGTTTTCGGCAAAGTCTACGAGAGGCTTATTTATAAGCGCCTCAAAGACTATGCCGAAGCAAAGAGCCTCATCCCCCCCGAACAGTTCGGTTTTCGCACGAAGCATTCGTGCATCCACCAGCTCCACCGCATAGTCGAGCACATTAGCGCTGCTTTTCAGCGAGGTGCTTCGACAGGCGTCCTGTTCTTCGATATAGCGAAGGCGTTCGACAAGGTCTGGCACAATGGCTTATTATATAAGCTGTACCTGCTAGGTGTGCCAGACCGTCTCGTGCTCATCTTACGAGATTTTCTGTCGGACCGCACTTTCCGCTACCGTATCGAGGGCGCTCTCTCTCCCCCTCACCCCATCCGCGCCGGAGTCCCCCAGGGTTCCGTTCTGTCTCCCCTCATTTTCACCCTGTTCACTAGTGACATCCCGAACAGTAAAAAGGCACAGTTGGCGCTCTTCGCCGACGACACTGCCATATACTGTTCGGGTGTCAACCAGTCATCCATAGCTCGAAACCTCCAAACCTCCGCAAGCGCCTTGAGCGATTGGTTCCGGAAATGGAGAATCGAGGTCAACCCCGATAAGAGTCAGGCGGTCATCTTCTCGAAACCGCGCAAACTACCCCCCCCCCTCCCGCGCCCGATCTCTATGTATGGCAAGCCGATCCCCTGGGGAAAGCGAGCCAAATACTTAGGTGTCATCCTAGACCACAACCTCACCTCCAACGAGCACATAAAGACGGCGCGTTCGCGCGCCTCTTTCGCTCTCGGTAGGCTCCACTCCATGATAACTGCCCGCAGCAAATTGTCACTCAAGTGCAAATTGCGCCTCTACATCGCGGTCATCCGTCCCATCATGACCTATGCTTGCGTAGTCTTCGCACACGCCAAGCCGCGATTTCTGCATAAAATGCAAACCCTCCAGAACCGTTTCCTCCGAAAGGTCACGGGAGCCCCCTTCTATGTCCGAAATGTGAATCTGCATCTAGATCTCAGACTCCCCACATACACTCCCTCCCGCATAAGTAGGATTCGCCGACCAAGGCATACCCTCACTATCCCCGACGACGCCACTACCCTCCTCCAGGAGAGCAGTAAGGCCACGAGTACTCTCAGTCGACAACACAAACACAAGCTCAGACATCCGTCCTTCCGTCCTCGCCGCCGAGGCCCGTCGCGACGTCCCGCACCATCACCGTGCCCGCCCCGACCCTTGCTCGAGCCAGCCCGCGCAGCTGAGCCTGTAGTTTTAAATTCGCCCCTAAACACTAATAATAATACCGATCCAGCCTGTCCCTTGCTGTCCTCTTCCAGCGACGCCCTGAGCCGAGGTCCGAACCCCGCAGGGGGTTACCCTTAGCGCTGTCGCTTAGTTTTTAAGTTATTGTATGCCCTGGCTGGAGGCCTTAATTCGAGGCATCCACAGGAAAGTCCGGTTAAGCAGTAGCCATCCTCATAAAGGATGAACTGCGAGATGCCATAGTTAAAAAAAAAAAAAAAAATATCCGTTCAGGTTAGCGCATCACTTGAGAACGGTTGGACTGATTTGACAATTGTTTTGTTTTAAATATTACAATTAGGCCGGATAAGGTTTATAGGCTAAGAAAAATTGGAAAAATTACCCGGAAAATTTTACAATCAGGAAATACTGAAAGTCCCTTTTGTCTATGGGATTTTTGTATGAATTATTGTTTGGACAGGACAACGTCTGTCGGGTCTTCTAGTTTCATATAAAATGAAATAAGATAGCCATTTGATGGGATCTCCCATCGGGAAAATGGCTATCAAATTATTTCTCATCGGCAAAAATTAAGAATCCATACAAACTTTCATTCAAACCCTTTAGGGGATGAATTTTTAAATAATCGTCAAAAAGTGTTATATTTCGTTTTCTATGGAACGTTTGTGTTATTTGCTTCTTAGACCCAGTAGTTTCGGCTGCGTGTTGTCTGTCAGTGAAGGAAGTAATCTATATTAAGTAGATCATGTATGAGTGAATTTGAGCCCAAAAGTCTGACAACCAGTATTACCAAGGCGTATCTTATTACCGAGTAACTGGGTTGTGGAGGTCAGATACGCAGTCGCTCCATATAAAATACTACTATCCAACTGAAACTGGAAGCAGACCCTGACATGGATGGGAAAAGGCTAGGAAGATGATGAAGAGGATGGTTTTATTTTGGCTGTAGTTTGTGTTTTTTTGTTAGATAGGACATATTTTTGAAGATAATAACACATTTTACTCGGTAGTACTAGCCATTCCGTGAAGATCAGTCGCTCTACCTAGCTTGTTGGCATCCTGCCCTGCATTTTCCAATCCGTAATTACCCGACGACGTTTACCCTTACCAAGTGTCTTTCATTATCATCATTTCAGCCGAAAGACGTCCACTGCTGGACATAGGCCTCCCCCAAGCACCTCCACTTCGGCCGGTTCTGTGCTTCTCGCATCCAACGGGTTTCTGCGGCCTTCACAAGGTCGTTCACAGTGTCCTTAATGTGAATTAACTAAAGATGTGTGCACACCCCTTTATTAAATACAGGCGTGACGTTATATTCTGTAATACCTATACTTTTGATAACTCATAAATTGACGTCTTGTATAATTCGCATTGCACAACTTATTATTTTATAAAAGTAATGTTTCAATGCAACAATATTTCATCATCCTTGTTATTTTCTAGGGTTTTAATAACCCGATTACTAACAGGTGTTATGAAATAAATAACAAACATCATGTTTATTGGACATTTTTTTTTTTTTTTAAGTATGGGAAATCATCCAATGACTCCTCCCGCTCTGTGTGGAGCGGAAGGGAGTGTCAGACTCTTACTGACTAAAACCCATCCGTGTTCCTTCCTTAGCCCTTTATGTTCCGGGGTAGCGGTAACCCTTTCGGACAATCCCGCTGCATGTTTATTGGACATTATGTCTTATTAGCTTCTGTCCGCAACTTGTCCGCGTCAAATTATTTTTTTGCAATGCGAAGCATGAGAGAGTGCTTTAAGATCGAATCCTCCTTTCTGCAACTGCTTCTATAGTTATAATCCTGCTAGCACATAGAACCTACTTAATGTATATGTCGCAGCCAACTGGTTAAATTAGCCGTTCAGTTAACCGCCTAGCCTTTTAACTAAACGGCGGCCGTTCAACTAACGGCCTGAATAATATTCAATTACAGTTTAGGTTGGAAGTCTGTAACCAATAACGCGCGAGCCGAATTGGTCGCAGTAACTAAGCCAGGGCACCCCGACCAAATGGGTTAGGTTAGGTTAGAACTGTGATCAACCGCGTGCGAGCCGAGAGAGCGAAGCGTGGCGAGCACTACTTCTAGAGGCCAGGCAGTTAACTGAACGGCTAATTTAACCAGTTGGCTGCGACATATATACCATTGTATAGAGAATTTAATGGAGATTAATTCTGTATTCATGATTTTCAAAAATTGATTTGCAGTCGAAATCCCGTAAGTAAAAAAAATCCCGTCAATCAAGTGTGAAACCTAAAAATCAATTAATTGAGTAATTTTTTTTAAATAGATTCGTTTCACCCATAGGAGGAACCCTATTAAAAATGGCTCTTTTATTCAAAGTAGTTTAACTATAGTGAATAAAATAAAAAAAAAAACTATCTAATAAAATAATAATGTGTACATAATAATATCTAAATATATCTATGTTTTTTTGTAATAATAATAATAATAAACCATTTATTTTCAGGTAACAAAGACCCATAGATACATGCCTTTTTTTTTTTTTTTTTTTAAGGATGGGAAATCATCCAATGCCCTCCCACCCGCTCTGGGTGGAGCGGAAGGGAGTGTCAGACTCTTACTGACTAAAACCCATCCGTGTTCCTTCCTTAGCCCTTTATGTTCCGGGGCAGCGGTAACCCTTTCGGACAATCCCGCTGCCCCGGCAATAGATACATACCTTAACCTAAGTATACATAATAATATAAGATCAAATGTACATTAGGAGTCGTGCACTTTTGGATTACTTTTATTTTGTTTTCGCTCGGCTCATGAGGGTCCTAGCTTGATGTTGTGTAGCCAATAAAAGCCTTGGGCTATCAAGACTTGGGCTATCAAATTTAAAAAGGTGTTTCCTAAACTGACAGTGGTTATCTCGTGAACATTTCTCGTATCGCGTTTCACGATAACAGTAATTTCACTACTATCGCCATAACAGTAATCGCAATGGCGATAGTAATGGCCTTCACATAAGGTAAAGAAACTTGAACCATTAACTGAAGTTGATAAGTAATCTGTTGATATTTACTTACAATCTTTATCAATAATGTTTCGTAATACAACTTCATGTCTTGTTATCGTCACGAGTGATTCATCTTCTTGTTTAATAAAACAGACGTAATAATTCCTTATCTATTACTCTTTATTAAATAATACTCACATACAAGTCAAATTAAATTAGCTAGCGAAACTCTGCTGACGTAATGGGTATCGTATATGTAAACACTAGCTTCTTCTCGTGACCTTGTCCGCGTGAAATTTCTCCCACTCCCCATTCACCCTCTTTGGGGTGGAATTTTGAAAAACCCCCCCTAGCTCTTCACAAAGAACACACCCTCCAAATTTCTTGCCTTTAGGATCAGCGGTTTAGTGTGTGGTGTTTGAATAAAGAGGTCTTTGGCCTTACTCGGACTGATAAAAGCTAATTATAAAATAACCTAGAATAGGTACCAGTTCAAGTTCAATACCCACATACATATTTCCTGGTTGTAAGCACGTTCACTTTTAATATGTTTATTTCTAGTAAATAGAGTATATGCGTGACTACACAATCACATGTCATAATTATTTACTTCGCTTTAAAACATTGTTTTTGTTTGTTTATTTCATTGTTTTGTTTTAGTTTTTTGTCTATTGGTGATACTCAAGAGGAAATGCGAGTGGTCGTTTCTTCATAGAAACGCTCTCGCTTGTTTCCTTTCTAAGCAATTATATTTTACAGAATAATAAATATTAACTACTTGTATGTCCCTATGTTTTCCTTTTTGATGATACATTATTTTTATAAGCACTAGAACCCTCAAGAAATGCCGATTCAAACCAACAACAACAGAGGCCTAGTGTACAAATTTGACAACTATTAATGAAAAAAGAATAACATAGGAACACAGTTATCCTTCTTATTCAGATATTTACAGATAATAAACGAAAAAAATTAAGATAATAAATATAGATAGAACATACTCAAAGATAATGTCTATCTTTTTACAGTAAATTGGCATCGGAAGGGAGGTGTCATAATATTGTCTCAGATCTTTTAGGCTTGCATATTTGAAGCGGCCATTTTCCCTCTTGGTTCTGTGTCTCGGTATCATTAGCGTTTCATTCGATTTTGATCTGGAATACAAGCTGTGTGCTTTCAAATGCAGATTGCGTCATGATTCCATGTTAAGTTGTTCTCAGTTATAATAAGGGAGATGTGCCATACTCACTGACCTCTATTATAATATAGGTCAGTGGCCATACTAAACACGAGCTGCATTTATTGGAAGAATGATGAACTATCAAAATAAAACTGCCAGTTACAATTTATGAAATTTTAGTTAAAAACTCCTTTCTATAAATATTACAATACTGACTGTGAATACTGTTATTTTTATTATGATACTTATTGGAAATTAATTGTTAAGTAAACAAAACTTATATAAAAAAAAAATTACATCATAATATAAGCTAACAGACTTAAAATAATAATATGTATATACATAAAACAAAACAAGGGTAAAGAATCATATGGCATCAAAAAATTCGTCCGCATCGCTGTTAGCGGGAAAAGTGCCCAAAACGCTGGCAGCATTGCCACGTTGTATGGCGATAGTGATTCTTTGGCCATAAATAGAACAGCCCTCTGTTCACGAGAAGATTCGATCAACCGCTTGGCAGTGCCTCGAAAAACCAAGTGGGCACTCGGACCCCATTTTTTTTTTTTTTTTTTTAAGGATGGGAAATCATCCAATGACCCCTCCCGCTCTGGGTGGAGCGGAAGGGAGTGTCAGACTCTTACTGACTAAAACCCATCCGTGTTCCTTCCTTAGCCCTTTATGTTCCGGGGCAGCGGTAACCCTTTCGGACAATCCCGCTGCCCCGGCAGGCTTCGGCCCTAACGGGCCCCTCCATGTCTGCTGACATCTCTTTGAGGCGCGCGTGGAACACATACGCGCCGTCCGGCACGGGCCTGGTCCTGATCGGACGGCGAGCTACTCGGACCCCATGACCCTAGTGTTTAAACCCTAAACGGCTCGAATATGTCACTCCCAATAAGGCTGGAATATTTTTGCCGTTTGAGGTTTTCCGCACCTGCAGCAGCCCGCCCTGCTAGGAAGATGGGATGTTACAAGAATAGAATAGAATATATTTTATTGTAAAACATGAGTATACATCAAATAATTTTGAAAGGTTTTAAAATAACAGGTAGATATTTATGGCGTACAAAAACAACATATTTTTGGCTTAGAATAAAAAAAATTAAAACATATGAGTCTACACAGCAAACTATGAAATTTTAAATAACTTAATCCGAATGCGAATTAAAAAATAAAGTATTGTTTTTCCAGATTTGGGGGTCAAATTATGAAAATATCGTAATTATAGAAATCTATTTAATTAATTGCGGTCCTTTAAAAAAAATACAAATTCAAGAAATCTCATAGAAGCAGAACAAAATCAAGAGTATTATTTTCTGAATATTCTTGACATTTTAATAAACAAAATAATGCTCTATTTACCCCAGTTTATAACAAAGCAATTAACGTAAGTAACTACATGATGTAAGATTTTAAATTGTGTTCACTGGGTGACAAGTGTCCTGTGACACGCGTCTCCGCTGACATAAAAAACTGCGATGTCGATGCCTCTAGAGTTCCAGAGAGCACGTACACAGGAAGTTTATCATATAAGGAATACATGGCTTAACTGTAAAGGTTTAAATTACCTAATACTTACATGTTTTTAAGTGCAAAAATAAATATGGGATCGCTCTGTCGGCTGCCAGCAACTGTCGATTTATTCTGAAACATTTCACTTTGATACATTTTAGTAGAAATTAGTACACTGATGGTATTGGAGAATGGTGGTATTTGAGTGTTCCTTAAAAAAGTATAATTTTAAGTGTAAAGGTTCCCTGATATTGTGAAGAAAACTCATTGACTTCAATTGTTGAAAAATCAAAATTTGATTTATAACAATAGAATTTCAATTGTATTTCATTAGCCACATTTGAGCTAGTAGACCAGGGGGGCTAAAAAGACCACTATGGCAGAATCATAAAACAATTCACCTATATGACAGTTTTGTATGGAGATTCGTAAAATGCTATATGTAAACCTCTGCCTAACCCTTCAGGGATATATAGATGTGAAACTGTCAAACAGATGAATTTCATGATATGAATTGTTTTATGATTCTGCCAAAGTGGCCTTTTTAGGCCCCTAGATGTTGATACTTCTAAAGAGAAGATTCTCAAGAAGCAAGTCAATACCGTGAATCAACAAACGAAACTTAAGAGGCCTTCAGGCCATCTAGAGCAACGTTTTCCGCAGGGTGCCTAGTTGGAAGCACGTGGAAGAGAGTAGCTGAAATCTGTTTCAGACATTAACGTAATGCCACCTACACCATCGTTCAGTAAAATCAAGCTATTTTCATTACTTAGCGATACTTACCGTGGTCAATAGATGGCGTATTATTATACAATAATGAGGATGAGATAATTGCGCAGCAAATGGTGTGCGTCTGATTATCTAAATTACAATTTTATCAAACTACAACCGCGCATTTTGTGATAAAAGAAGGGATGGAAATTTGCTAACATTAAAATTGCTCTCTGAGCTCTTTCAAGAGGAAGCAAATTAGTGAAATATAGATTGACACAGGACCAAATAACTTTTTTTTTAGGATGGGAAATCATCAAATGACCCCTCCTGCTCTAAGTGGAGCGGAAGGGAGTGTCAGACTCTTACTGACTAAAACCCATCCATGTTCCTTCCTTAGCCCTTTATGTTCCGGGGTAGCAGTAACCCTTTCGGACAATCCCTATGACCTGGCAGGAGGGCCAAATAAACTTGTGTGATTAATTTTGAATCTGTTCGTATTTTTTTTAAACATATATTAGTTTGCGCACTTAACTAGGCTTTCAATAATATGTTTTTTAAAAGTGATTGTGTCGTCCATTATTACCTCGTGGTATTTCATGTTGCTCGTTTTGTGGATAAAAGGACAATTACTCATGGTGAGAGCTGTTCTGCACTACATCCGATCCGAATCCGAGAAATGACGGTCTGATTATTTTTTTGGGAATGGCATCTCGCAGTTCATCCTCTGAGGTTGTGTACTGCTTAACCGGACTTGCCTGTGGATGCCTCAATAAGTCAAGGCCTCCATCTAGGGATTAAAAAACTTAAAAACTAAGCGACTACACGCTACGAGCACCCCCTGTGGGGTACCAACGGACCATGCCGCTCCGAAGTGACCATAGTTCTATTTGTATGGTTGC
Organism: Gortyna flavago; assembly: GCA_963669345.1. Taxonomy (NCBI): domain Eukaryota; kingdom Metazoa; phylum Arthropoda; class Insecta; order Lepidoptera; family Noctuidae; genus Gortyna; species Gortyna flavago. The sequence goes on from OY770139.1 coordinate 3,411,294, forward strand.
GTTCTAGATCCGAACTCTATCCGTCCGAACTTAGAACATTCTCAATTATTCGGATCTTTAATCCGGATTCGGATCGAAAGTAGTACAGAACCGCTCTGATTGGGTACGGTTTCCACATCAGGTACGATCGTACAGCAATAAAACACAAATTGCCCATAACAGCGATAATTATATTTAAATGAGAACACACGTCAGATTAGGGAAATAGTTTCTTATTAATTCTTCGCATGTCGAGCGTACAACATGTGTACTGATAACAATAAAATTTCTATTGTGTCTGCTAATTAGACACGCGACGGGTTAAAATCACTTTACTTAGATTTAGTAACTCACAGGATCAAGTACCTAATACTTGATTCTGTGAGATTAAAAAAATTAACTCCCTAAAACTTTTCTCGGCAAAAACTCAACACCTCGTTATTCTTTCTTCACAATCAATTCTTCAGCCTGATTGGTTCGTGGTGGTGGCGCGATGATGTCATCTCCCTATTAGTACCGCAAACATCATCAACAGATGGCAGCACCTTTACGTTGACGACGTCAGCTTCTTGTTCGTGTACCCTTAGAGCGCCTAAAGTGATAAATATTCACAAAATAACTGGTAAATATATATAATAACTGGTAAATAAGTGGTAAATATTCACAACATAAACTTTCCGGAATACATAATATACCTAATCTGCATTTGTGATTTATTTGCCAAAAATTTAAACATGATATGAGTTTATGGAAGAATAACTTTAAACCCTACACAATAAAGTTCAGTTTACGCTACAACTTCAAACAATTTTACAAATTTTTCACTAGTGCTTTGAGTGCTAGTCACTCTGAAATCAACTTAATAATCATTATAATAAAGTTGATATATTAATTTGAAACATAACTATAAATAGACTATCACTCAACTCACGAAACTCACGTCTTTTCCAACGTGGAACTACAGAACTAATAATAATTACTACTAGTAATTTATCTCCGATCCCTATATATACCATACTCCTTTTGCTCCGTTTACCGTTCGGAATAAATTCTCAGAATGATTGGAAAACCCCAATCGACATTCACAATGGACTTTTCATACGGTTTTCCTATTGAAAGAGGTTTTAGAACCGATTATTAAAATTTTTAAACGTACAGACAAGAAAAGCGAAATAAAATTTCATAAAAATCGGTCAAGCCGTTTCGGAGGAGTATGGTAACTAACATTGTGACACGAGAATTTTATAAATTAAAAGATTAGAAGACGATAACAATAATATTCTTTATTCATCGAGTAATATGACTCAGTTATGTTAGTAACAATAGTCCTTACCCCTATGTTAGTATTTCTATTTTAATCACTTAGCCTAAAACCATGAATGCATATGAATCACTGCCACCCGCCTAATACCGAGGTGGACAGCTGGCAGCAGCGACTCACGTTATCAACAACCGAGTCTGCTCGCCACACAGCGCAGAATAAAGTTGGGGTTTTCTCATCGTTGTATAACATAAATGAGTCTGCGTACGTAAATATTTCTTTTATGCGCGTAGCAGCGTAGCCTCGTAGCTGACTACGCCGCTACGAGCGTAGCTTGATGGATAGTGATGACGAAAGCGGGGACGAGGCGGTTCCTAGCCGACGCGTCAACGGTTTGCGTTACCTAAAACCATTATTAAGTCATTTCAATGTAACTCTTATGCTATTGTTACAAAGTATACATTATAATGATTGCCGAGTATAAAACTCATGGTATCATTCTAATTTATACTTTAAAGTTGTCGTGAATCATCGGTTACAATTTTATTACTGTAGCCTTAACCATGTCGCCATGAATACATCCACATTATTTAATACGGTCTCATGTAGCTTGCATCTTCTATCTTTGGGCGTATTATAATATATTATCTGTGCTTAGGGTTATGTTGGCAGACAAGCTCAATGCTGTGGAATTCCCGCTAGTAATGCGGCTAAAGGAATGAAACAACTTTTTTTTTTTAAAGTAAGTGTACGAGCTACTTTGTCATTGTAAGTCACACTCATTTATGTACAGTCAAAAAAAAAGAGATAAGTATGCAGGATCGTCGGATATAGTTGATGTTTGGTAAGAAACCGATGGATTTTCTCGAATAAAATTTAAAATTATTAATAGAAAACAAACAGCTCATTTATAAAATTAAATTTTAGTCGATAAAATCCTTCGGTTTCGGTTTCGGGTCCTTATTAATATGTACATTTCGGATCAATGACCCCAATTCAATCTACCTACCGGAGTACGTACACAATTATTACCAGTGATCGGAATCACTGGTAATAATTGTGTCATTATATTTAGCAGCAATACATCAGTCAAGGGAATCGCTCGTCTACTCATTTACACAACATAAAATATAATACCTTACCAGTTTACAAAACAAATACATAACATTTTCACAGTTGGGTATAATTACACTCAAACAGTAAGGTCATTAATAAATTGTTTGTGTCGTTAGTTTAGTTTTAATAAAAGCGTTTACGCCGTACGGCATTTCATACAAACTTTCTAGCCCTTGTTTTTCGAAATGAATGAACCGATTTTAATGAAACTTCATTCACATAAGCGTATACAAAGGTCTAAAAAGTAAGTAAAGAACATTTTAAAAATGTCTTATTTAAAAAAAGATAACTGGAAATCTCTGTTTCTATGGAGAACTTAAAATCGGTCTAATTTGGCTGTAGCACTATTTTTCAAAAATGTTCTTATATCAGTGAACATCTAACAGGTACCAAAGTTAAGTAGCAACAAAAGAGGTAGCAAGGCTAAGGCCTCGCGTCCAGTTACAGTAGAGTTAAAGTGACGAATATGGATGCTCTTATAAATATGAGAGCAGAGGAAAACGTTGGATTCATTGTTTGATAGATGATATCGCTACAAAACAGGTGACTATCGAGATGACGGCTAATACAGTATGTTAGAAGAAGACCAACGTGCCAACCACAAATAATTAAAGATAGGTACTATACCGTCTATGTGTGACAATGTCCATAGTGATAATGCTTTCGTAAGGTGACTGTACCTACAGACTCGTTACAGCTACAGTTAAAATATATTAATTAATAAAACTTACGTAGGTACATATAATAATAATAATATGTAATTGCCCATTGATTGTTGTAGTATTTTCCTCGTTATGAATTATTATATGAAATGTCTTTTATTCAGAACTTTACCGATGTTTGTTATAAATATGTATTTAAGAATATAAAATATACAGCGGCACTTAAGTAATTTCTAGATTAATTATTGTCTATACTAAAACAAGTGTATGAAATCTTATAAAAGCAGTTTTTGTCAAAATCTCTCAAACTCGCGGACACAGTTACATACATAGGTACTCATTACAACGTTTCTGAGTAATAATCGACGTCATTGCTTTTACTTAAGGCGACTACATGACCTAAGACGCGGTCACTATCGGACTGCATAGAAAAGAAAGAGAAGCGCGATGACACAACGCTGGTAATTTATTGCAAAATATGAAACAATCATCTATTGTTGATTTATCAAACACCAAACAAATAAAAACCGTATACTAAAATTCGGGGAATTAAATTGTCTTTTATATGGTGAAAGTTTTATGAAAATACACCCGATAGTGTTTGCGTGATTATCGTTTTTATGTCCGCGGTAGATATTACTTTACAAATTAATTACACTATGTTAAAAAAATATAATTGCAAATATTCACATATCAAATTACGAAGCATATGGTCTAGTATAACATTTATTTTTTTTCAAAGAAATCAGTCCGGTTGATTAGACGTGATGTTGAATTTAAAATCATTAGAAGTCGTATATCTGCGCCTTAAGTGGGCTTAATTTTCCATGCTTAAGCACAGACAATAAATTGTTCTAAAAATAAAAACTAGAGTCTGGTTGTCAGGTACTTTGAACTTGTCATATTTTTGTGTTTGTGCAGCCACCATTATGTTGATAACCTCATCATCAATTCAGGTAAAAGACGTGCACTGTGGAACACAGGCCGAATAGCCCGTGACCGGTCCCTGAGGTGCCTGTTTCCATCAGAACTCTGAGACCTTCGTCGATTTTTTTGACAACCGACTACTGTATGATAAACGCTCCAATTATATTTATAACTTGGTTGTTGCCCATTATAATCATAACTTAGATATGCATTTAAAATAATAATCTAATTATGAAACACATACTAAAGCTCTTGTAATAATTGTCGTCACAAAAACGACGTCATAATAACCTTGAAATCCGCAAACAGGAACATTCATACGTTATCCTGAAATAACAGCTGTTGACGGTCATTCACCGATAGATTATCAATTGTAATAATACTCAACTTGATGTACTTATATGAATAACTCCGTTGATAACGTGTTATAACATTGCGTCCGAGTTTCCTTATAACTTTGTGTCGGTCAGGTCAGGGTGAGCTATTATTTACACTGTGATACAAGATCAAAATTGACTATCTTTTCATCGTGATCTGTTCATTGATACTGCTGTTGTTTAAACTGATTAAGTTATTCATTTATTGACGCGTCTTGTTATACAAAACTGTCATGAACCTACTTATTACACACACATCAAGACATCATTTCCAATAGGCTTTCCGTACAATGAGAAGTCAGCTTATACAGGATTTGTATAGCTTCATAATTATGTCATCTTGCATACCGATAGCAATCTAATTAATAAAGTAGATAGTTCGCTACAACAGCTCTAGATTTTTATGTTTCCAAGATCTAAAATACCTTCATACATACTTACTAAATAAAGGTCAGCCTAAAAGTTAAGTCTTTGACCAGTGTGTGTAAGTAATGATCGTGGCTTAGTGTACGACGGGGGGATAGCATGACGTCATCATTAAATAGATTTTATTTGTCTTTATTTCACCCGTGCGACACGCGGTCTGCAGTTATTTATAACTTTGAATGCTTGGTGAGGCAGGCGGGGCTTGTAATATGGGGCGATCGCGTGTTGCTTGTCATATTTACTCGTACATAGCACGACAGAGCCATGAAGGGATTTATGAATCTGACAGACTATGTACAGTAGGTAGGTGAGATAGTTCTTATCTCTCGTTTAATTTGAACTACTGAACTGGTGATAATGTTATTAACAAATGAGGTGCCGATGCCGCTGACATAGACTTAACTTAAAGACATGACCTAAAACGCGGTCACTATCGGACTGCATAGAAAACTTATAACATTTTTTTTTTTTTAAGGAATCAGTCCGGTTGATTAGACGTGATGTTGAATTTAAAATCATTAGAAGTCTGCGCCTTAATAAGTTCTTATTAGTAGGTAAGTCGTTTTAATCGAATGGATGGGTTTCAGTTAGTTTTCGTAGAGTAATGATTCTCTCTTCACAACTATAACATAGTTTTCAGTGTGTCTTCATTGTTGCTGCATATAGACTTGTCATATTGAACACGACTCATAAGCTGTATTAATTGTGAAAAGGATGAACTAACAAAATAAAACTGCCAGTTACAACTTATCAAATTTTATTTCAAAAACTCCTTTCTATAAATAGTACAATACTGAATGTGAATACTATAATAAGTCTAGTATATAATACTAGCTGACCTTGCAAATGTTGTCTTGCAAAAAAAATTGTTTATGACCTATTCTCAGACCTACTGAATGTACACACAAAATTTCATAAAAATCGGTCAAGCTCGGTGGAGTTTTGTTACAAACACTGTGACATGAGAATTTTATTAATTAGAAAGCATATAAAATCATAATAATTAATAGTAGTAATTATTATAATCTTCAAAAATGAATTGTAATGTACAGAAAACAGATTATTATAGAATAAGAACATTTTGGTACTTTTATCGAAATAAATACAGAATGGTTTTAAGAAAATTTATTACAGACTACACTTAGGTACAATACAATTCCTATAGGATATAAAAATACGGGAATAAATTACTTAAATCTCTTGTAATAATCTCCGAAATGTATGCGGCCGACAAGCCGCAATATAGATTAAAAATGATTACAAAACATGCAATTACAGCTATCACTTATTTTAGGAATATGAGTAGATAGGGCAAGACAAGGACAATGCAAGTTCATAAGAACGGAGATCCAAACAAGTCCATAATGTAGGAAATTGAATACAATATTTACCAAACACAGCCACATACAACTTATATACAGCTTACAAAAAAAAAAAAAATTGCGACTAAAGTAGTAACTATTTGAAATTGAAGATGGTTCAGATACAGATTTTGTGTCTGAATCATCAAAATATATACTCTAACATTAGTTAGAGTATATATTTTTAATACGGAACAATGATAATAATTTAATTGTAGAATTAATCTTAGTAGTGCTTTATTGTTTTTTTTTTTGCTTTTTTAAGGAATGCTATTACGAACTCACAATATAGTTTGATTCCCAGCGTGCGTTAACTGTCAGTCTTGAGCAACTAAGTTTTTACTAATTAAGACAAAGATCACATCAGTTTTTTAAGAATAGCAGAAGCTATGCTTGAAAAACTGGCACTTTATTAAGACTGACAGTTGCCTGGTGTTATGGGTGAAGAGTACTTTAGGATTAGTACATTTTACATTGTGGTGTACCTCACATGCACAAATACTCGGCTCGGTACAACAGTTAGCAAGTCAAACAAGTATTTGTACATAATTATACATATGATAATTAAATTAAATTATACTATAAATACTTATAAAGGCACATTACATCTCCGCATCGGACCGCAGTGCAGCGCAATACAATCCAACACGCATGGCACAGCTCGCTTGTAGTACCTATAGGCCGGGACTCCACCGAAGCGGAGCGGAGACGTGCAGGAGTCCTCCAATCAGTGGAGTCCGGGCCATATAATGGTTCATAAAGTGATGTAAGAGGATTTCTGCGTTGTGGTGCAGCCCGTCCAAATGTGCGTCAGCCTTTACGGTTCACAGTCGATTTTGTTACGTTGAAATTGGTATTTGATCGGTACCCTGTAATGACATTGTCGAGATTCTTTCATCGTCTTACTGTGTTAATGCTGTGTAAGTTCATTGTCATATTCCAACAGGATATCCTAATCGCAAGCAGGTTTGAAGGCCACGTGAGGTGCTGTCAGAGCTCTTGGTGAGCTCCTCTATGGTGGTGGCGTGCGTTTGTGATCCTACACGGGATCCACGCCAGACTCACGCCAGATCTGACAGGTCTTCATCATCTATACTGCTTACGTTTGCAATAGCCCCTGGTTCAGTAACAAGGCACTGTTTAATGAAGTAGGTATGCAGTGTAGCGCCTTCTTTAGCGAAATTTGCGTCTTCTAAATGTTCAAGTTTATGCATTTCAGGTTTAGCAGAGTGGAATCTGTTATTATTGGCAGCAGGGTTTCCTTGTACACTAACGATGATCTGTTACTCAGGTTAAAGGTGCTTCATATTTAGAAGTTGTCCTGTAGGTAGACTAGAGATGTCGCAATCTTGATGTAGCGTTGCCGATCAAATACCGCCGTCATCACTTCTTGTTGTTAGCATTCATTACCAGTCAGTTCAGCGTACCTGGAGAAGACGAAAATCATATTAATAAATTATAAAAATACTTGATAAAGTACTACTAAGTGACTTTTGTGGACAAGATATTAATTTAGATTTGTTACTGTTGTTTTTACAATTATTATTTTATTTCTCTTCTCAAAATGTATGGTACAGCACAACCGCCGTCTTGGATTTTTATTTTGACCTCAATATCGGCTTAGGCACTCTTGAAAACCATGAAAACGACACCCATGATTAAAAATTTGAAAATTTTCTCTACCACCATCTTGGATTGTAATTTTGACCTCACTATCGGTTTTGGCTCTCTCGAAAACCATAAAAACGACACCCATGACAAAAAATTTGAAAATGTTCGCAGCCGCCATCTTAGATTTCCATTTTGATCTCACTATCAGCTTCCTCACCCTCGAAAACCATGAAAATGGCACCCATCTCGAAAAAAATTAAAAGAAACTGAAAAGAAAATATAACTATATACTGGCGACTACACAACCGATAATTATAATCAACGGTATGCCTTAGTACAGCTTATCACTATAATAAAGAACTATGACAACCAAGCAAATGATCGCAATCAGCCAAACGTTGTTTCGCAAACAGCACCTTCCTCAGTTTTCAAATTCATTCCTTATCAAGTCAGAACACAATACCATTTGGAGCTACGGCACTGAATATTGCTTATAAAACTATCTATAAGCCAAAATATCATAAACCTTTGATCAATGTCTAGTTAACATCAACCTAATTACCTTTTTATAACAAGACTGACTGAGATGAACGTATTTTAACTGTGACTGTTACTCATACTATTGAATAGAGATCAAGTAAGAGTCCGGTTGTTTGAAAGTTAAAGGCCAATTCTCGTAATTTAAAACGTTCAAAATCTAGTCGCAGTCTCATCTCGGCGACAAACAAATGTCAAACACTTGTCAAAATGAAGGGACTGAATTGAGACTGAGATCAGACTGTGAACGATCTTAAAATTAAGAGAATTACCCCTCTGATCACTTGTAAGCTAGCTACAATTTCAGTGTCTGCGCACTAAAACGAACAAAATCCACACACTTGTTGCTATGAAAACAATTTTTCAACTTTCTATGATGTGATTTTTATTTTGTGAAAACTATTGATTGTACAGATCCAATGGTCTAGTTTCAAATCGAAAATGGATTTATTTTATGCACAACGAGGTCGATCGCCCGACGACAGCCCGATTGAACAAACTAACAATGCAGTCGCGAAGAACTTTGTGGGTACTGCAAACATAACTAGCGTCCAATGCCCTCCATTGCTAATGTTGTTGCCATGTTGTGCCATGAAAACGCGCCCTTGTTTCCATGCGCACACCGGCACACATTTCTTTACCGAGTACGGACGAGCATTTATTTAATGGCTCCCTGAGTTTTGATAATTTCAGTACATAAATCCTGGGGCTTCAGGATCATTCATGCACAAAAGTAAGTTATGGCTTTGTAATTGTAAAAGCAAACACATCAATACTTGCTAGGTTTTAGACATGCAAATAAGTTCTTTAAGTTTTAAGCCCATCACGATATAATATAATTTAATGAACAATGAAAAGAAGACCTTATGGCGATGAGATAAATGATGCAACAGCAAAGCCGATTGCATCATTATCTACATCCTGTCACTCTATTACCTTTTGAATTTTACATTCACCAAGTGTGTCCCCGGACGGCTAAAAACCACTCAGTTATCACGATTGGATGAGTTAAATAAAATTATTAAGTATGCTTTTCTACGATCATTTAGACGTAGTTTTGTTTTGTAAAAATGATGATTGTAACATATCCATACTTTAACAGAATTACTGTAATCAGTTAACGCTAAGTTATTAATAATATTGTAGTCAATTTCAAACGTTTAACGCTTGAAACGTACGTTTGTACGGCCAATCGTGTGAGGCGAATTACGTCACTGAAAATGGCGCGCGAAACAATTGCGCGGGCGCGCGGCGCAGCAACCAGTACCTTTTGAAAATATATTGTGCAACTTTTCCATTACTTTGGGGTCGTTGGGGATTTTAGCTTTGTAATAATTGTAATCATATCAGAATGTTATAGTGCACATTCAACAGTAGAATATTTAATATTTGGACAAGATCCTCATTTTCAACGTAATTTTGCTCTAATTGATATGCATGATGCTTCGGCACACACGCATTTGTTAAAGAAACTGTATAGATTTTCATTGCAAATTAAAGACGCAGTCGGACGATCCAAATATAATAAATTCCCGCCCTACGATTTGTAGTGTTTGAAAATTCCCGCTATATAGATGTTTAAAAAAACCACTACAGACGTAAATCATAATTTCCGGCATGGGATTCGTGAAGTCAAAGACAAGAAATATTTTATCTTTAGACTTCATTTCAATTCAAAAGCAAATTTCATTGAACGTAAAATCACGAACTTTCCAATTTTCGGAAAACACTCAAACAACAGAATTATTACAGCTTTTTGCATCTTATTGTTTTGATTTTATAAATCACGATAAAACTAAAACGTGAAAACACCTGATTTCATCATGAATTCAGAAATTTCTCAAACTTCTCAATGTTCTTTTGAATATTGTGGCACTTATGAAATTATGGTACAAAATCAACACTGTGTAAAAAGAAAACATTTTAAAAATTACTTACAAGTCACAATTAATGCATCGGAACAAAAACTTAATAAAACCTTCAGCGCACTCTCCCAACTTCATAACGTCCCTCTTAATTCTTTTATGAAGTTCACCATTTCTGATAGGATTCTCACTCAGTACTAAGGCGACAACGCAGGCCACCATCGCGAGCAGAAACGACACAAACTGTAATTTATTCATTTTCAGTGATTTAATTTCTTTGCAGAATTATGCTAGCGTCTGATAGTGTCAGAGAAAAGGCGGCGACTGTACATGTGCACCAGGCCAGGCTGACAATTCAAGATATCGGAATTCTCCACCAATCACAAGCAAGTCGGTGTGGTCAATATAGAATAATAATTACTAGTATCGATGCGTTCCATTTATTACGATTGTCCCTGTTATTACTTAGATTTATTTAATTTTATTGTTTTCAGTGTAGCGAAATTGTTAGCACCATTACGAGTAGTTAATTATAATTAAGGTTGTTTCGAGTGATGACAGATAAACTATTTGAATATTATTTTTGTTATCGATAAAAAAATCGATCGTTTGTAAAAATTGCAATACCTAAGCAATATAATATCGACGGTTAAGAGGAAGTAGGGTATAAGCGACAAAAAATGAAAGGTTCAGGAGAGCCGTTCAAAGTTTTAAATTTTAGAAAAACTGACGTATTTTTGTCATTTATGAATTTTTTTGCTAGGGTTTAAACGCCAAAAAGTCATCTTAGAGCCATGAGAGTAAGCGCATTCGAAAGAGCGGAAAATCTTCCGTAGGATGGCATATATAACTCATTTTTGACCAAAATGTCGCTTATGCCCTACTTCCTTTTTACCGTCGATATATAATAGCTGCAATTTGAAATAAATGTGATATTTTTTTTTGGATTTATAGGTACGATTGTAGAGAACTCTGAAGGACCACGACTCAATGATTTCATAATATAGTGAATGCAATGTAAATGTTTTTTTGCTAGCAACACTTTCTTAGGAAGAAACTATATAAGTACCTAAATCTTGATAGATCTTTACAGTGATTTTTTAGTATTATTATTTATAAAGTATAATTTAGGTACTTAACTTAACCTAAATCTGTGATTACAGGAATATCTACCTATCAGTGTCATTTCAAATCGTGACTTGAATATAACCGATGGATTCACACCAGACGAGATAAACGCAGAAAACTATAATTTGCTTGGAATGCAATTAGTGAAATATGTGAAAAACAACATAAATTAAATACATGTGCAAGAATCTCAAAATACACGGCTGCAGCTGATTTAAAATACGATGCGATCTAGTTATCTCATTCGCTTCATTAGCGTGAAGAGGATTTTCCCCAATATAATAATAATAAAAACGCCATCTATCGACTATGCTAGGTATCACGTTGTTACAAGTATTAATTGATTTTCTGAACCATGTTATAGGTGGCATTATGTACATATCTGACATTATATAACTATAACTAATTTTCAGCTACTGTCTTCCAGCCGCTTGCAACTATACTCCTACTTTTAATTAGCTGCAGTAAAATGACACTTCTTAATAACTCATTTCGGACTGCGTTTAGAGATAGGTATGCATGTCAAATAAGTTTCGTTTGTTATACTATTCAGTACTAGAAAAACAAGATTTGGTTAATGGCCGAAAAAACGGTAACACATAAGCTGTCATTTTATTGTAGCTAATTAAAAGTCCGACTATAGGCACCATGCCGATTGTCGCTCAAGCTAGCCTGAAGACCCGTTTGTTGATCTATGATCTCGGCTTGCTTACGATGACCTTCTTCTTTTAGATAATCAACATCTGTTATGTAACGAGTTCGTACCTCTAAAATCAAAATGACATTGGTTATTATTTACATACTTGAATTCAATTCAATTCCATTCTCTTGTGCGAATCACATAACTGCCTACTAATCTGTGATTATACATATTATGTCAAACGTTTCAGAGGAAATTGTACATATTTTGACAGTTGCAGACAGAGGGAGTGATCCTGTTGTAAGCAAGCATAACAATTACACCGTGTATTCACTATGAGACAATCGTCCCGCGACCTGTTTCTTTAGAGACATCAAGTAAGATCTCAAATTTCAAATTCTGAACACAAATTATGACATTTGGAAGGTCGCAGGAATCTGCTAGATGCGGGATGCGCAGAACTGGTCGAAGTGGTGGTGCTGGACCCTCAAGCACCGCCCCTTTAACACACCCGGCCTATATCTCTATTTCTTCGTCGCAGTGGACGTTCGGCTGAAATGAATGAGCGAGACATATTCTCTTAGTGAAAGTGATTTTGTAACATAATTTAGTGATTTAATGACATTCTTAACTAATTATTCGTATCTATGCTATTTCAGATGTCTCTCCTGATGTGACCGTGTATGTCACGTCCACTCTGATGTGTCTTTGCACTGCACATGTGCTGGTCGTATACAGACGTTGTTAAGACTCAGGTGAACGCCATTTACCTGTACTGTTCAAACTATAAGACGAGATGATGCTGCTTCATGATAGAAATCAGTGCCTCCTTCTCAGTAGAAACCACCAAAGATAACGTACTTTAACTTCTCATTACCTTCTACGGCATAATATGAAGACATGTTTGCATTTTTGTTTGTGGTGTGTTTGTTGCAATTTCAGCCATTTTTACTTGAACATTGATAGAGTCAGTCACTGAGTCAGCGATCGATTTTTTTATTTATTTAGAGATCATTTATACCGGTTTGATAATCTGGTTGAATCTTAAATGAATCACTGACTACACAACCTGAGCAGATACGAAATTCTTAGTAAAATATTTGTAACTAGCTGCGCCCCGCAGTTTCACCCGCATAAGTGTCGATCCCGTGGGGATATCGGGATAAAAACTATTCTATGTCCTTTCCCGGGACTCAAACTATCTTTTTATCAAATTTCATCTAAATCGGTTCAGCGGTTTAAGCGTGAAGAGGTAACAGACAGGCAGACATACTTTCGCATTTATAATATTATTATAGATTAGTATGGATGTACGAGTATTGTAGCTAAATAATAAAAATGGTAAAGCTAGGTGGAGTTTCTTACTGAGTGCTAAGTATAACAACTTTCAGTTACTTTCGTAAAATAATATTAGTAGGGATGTGTGCTAACTCATAGAAAATAGTAATAATTATTTTATCATTTACCATCGACTCAAAAAAAAAAGAAGAACTCAGAGTATAATAGTGACGCACTCACAGCGCATGCGATACTCTTTCACGGTTTGTCCACCGCAGAACGTCAACGGGATGTCAACGAAAAACGAGATTATTCGAACCAAGCGGGACGTCCTAGTGACGGGTGCGGTGGACACGGCACGGAGAGCGAGCGAGGAACCCAGAAACATAGACAAGGGGCAAACGCTCTTATCGACATTTTTACGTCATCCTTCGCCTCGGACGTAAAAATCGACAGGGCACGGACAGCGAGCGATGGGGAACACATTCATACCTACTCATATAAACTCGATGCACTCCGCCTGTCTGTTTGAGTGTGTGTTTAGTCGGCCATGAGAACATCCTTTAATAATACAAACTATAATCCTTTTCAAAAACATACGATTCTGGGGCAAAATGGATTCTTTATTTATACTTCATTCAAATCAAATCAAAGTCATTTATTCAAACTAGGCTGAGAATCAGCACTTTTCGAACGTCAAAATTACAAAAGACAGTCCCCCAAAACGCCCGCCCTTCACCACTTCCTAGTGCTTTCGCTGGGGAGAAGATGTAGCGCAACAAACTCCCCAGCAGCACAGCTGTCTGTTCAGATATAAAATACTTGATTGTATGTAATACTAGGTTTGCAAAGTATCTAATTAACATTACAGGACACAGAAAATTCATTTAAATTATTTGCCATAAATGTTAGCTAGCCACGCCAATATACCAAAAAATACAATAAAATCTATACGTACTCAAGCTAAAAAAAAAACTACATCAAAATTAAAAATTAAAAAAAAAACTTACTACCTAAATAAAAGCCTCCAGGTATAAAGGGAGTGCCAAGTTACATATTTATGCAATGCTGGGTTCTGGTCACATAGCTGTCACTTGGAAGTCACTAATGATAAACTAGGACCATCAAAGTAAAATAAATAAACAAGTTATTACTAAGTACAACAATAAAACCATGGTCAGCAAGACGACCAGTCACGAGCATAACGCAAAGATCAGCCATTCTTCAACCTCAAACTAACTAAATAAGAAGAACAGGTCCATAATAATGTTACGACCAACTCGCAAAGATAATCAGTTAGGTAGCAAGAATATAATCAAGAACACGTCAAATATGAATGTGTGACAAATCATCCGGTAGTGTGATAGAAAGGTTGCCCCGTGCTTGCTCGATGTATTTTATATCGAATTTAATTACACAGACGACGGTTCGCCGACATATTTACATAATGCCCGCCGAAGCAACGACAAACCTTATCTTTTTTCACCGGGTGGTCATTAGCCAAAATAATTCATTCGTCAAAAAAATAATTGGCAAATGTTTTAGTAGAGTACTACTTGTTTAGCCATTTGTTTCATTTGGTCGCATAACAATTGTGCGAGTTTTAGTTTCTTCGATATACCGTTTTTATTTTTTATTTTATTACTCATTCGGTCTTTGTATTAGTAAGCAATACTACAATTAATTGTACGGAACGATAACCTTCCCTATTCACCTTAGATTATGTTCAAGAGCGAGCAAAGCAAGCTCGGAAGCGCACAGGGTGCACTTAGACCACCCCGCCATGGCCAGGTTAGGTTCGAGGAATTACGTTGTCTTAACGTTTTTTCGTATCTGCTCTTTCCTGAAAACGGTTACTAATGAACGACAGAGTTGTCCGGATTGTAGTGTTTATAAAAATAATGTGTGTTGTTAAATTCGATTGGTATACTTACAGAAAAAGTAGAAAAGTGCCTAAAAATGTCACAGTATTAATTTCATACATAATACTGATACGGAAATTCCCAATAACAAACATGTAACAAACAAATGCCTTGCCTTTGCATAAGTAGCTATTTATAGATAAGTATGGAAATATTTGTCATTGACATGTCAAACTAGAGGTATCACTAATGAAATTGCTCAATAAAAATAACCACGTAGTTTTAATCACACCATTGTACTAAAGTCCAAAAAAAAACTCCGCAATCTCCTAGATCTATCTCCTGAGATTCTAACATAAGGTTTAGCTGAGATTTTGACAATGTAATAAATAAGAAAATAAGATACTTACTCTTTACAATCGAAGCACTTGTACAGATACCAAATTTGCCCCTGCGCACATTTGCCACTGCTCATAAAACTTCTCTTAACTCGATTCAACTGCATTACTACGTTCGATTTTTCAGAAAATTTCAGCAAACATTTTCCGAACAATTCAGCACATTTAACATGGGAAAAATATTTAGTTTCGTCCGTTTTATCGCTAGAGGCATTGATAAATGCCAGCAAAAATGCTGCGCAAAACAAGAGTTGTAGTGATTTCATTTTTAATTCACGTTTGAAAAGGCCACACGACACGAGACAACCGTTCACGTTGAGAGCTAAAAATCGACTGTGATGTTGGTCACTTGGTCGATCGGTGAATGTGTAGACTGGTTATCCGTTATACCGTACAACAAGGCTGCGCTGGCGCTACCGGCTCGATCATTGATTTGTAATGTTTGCGGTGTGACGCATACGCTGATTTCGATGTGTTTAGCTAAGAGGCGACTCATACTAATCAAACATCGTTGATAATAATAGGTATGTTAAAGTTAGATAATCTTTATTTTTCTTGCCTTTAATGCAATCAGTCCAATTACTATGAGTTGAAGTGTTGCCAAATTGACGGTCATGCAGAGTCAGTTCACATTGGCGTATCTAGGGCATTTTTACAGGGGGAGCCTGGCCCCTAACCCTTTTTTTTTGGGAATTCCTCGTGGTCTGTCCGTCTGGGAAGAATGGAGGGTTATATCGGACTCCTACCGACTTAAACCCCACTGTTCCTTCTATTACCTTAAGTCGGCCCCGGGTGATACTTGTACATGCCGCACCAACGACTGGTATCAGCCCGCCATGCCTAGCGGACAGTTCAACATGAATACTTACAATAGAGTCCGCATTACATTAATTTGCAAAACGTGATAATTACGACGATACCTATTAACTGAAGATTTTCATTTTAATATAGGAAGGCAAACGATGAGAGTAACTTAAGCTGAGGCTCTGGCACGACAGCGTGATGTAAACGTATCGCAAAATTGAAATACAAAATTCTTTAAAATGTTAGTCTACAGACGCCAGCACATCAAGCTACCCCAAACTGTCAAATTTTCCCAATCAACTTTGGACCTTATTCTTTATTGATAAAGTTAAAAATCTAAAGAAATTTGACAGATTATAGTAGCCTGATGTGCTGGCAGTCTGTACATTTTTGCGATAAACACACTAAAAACCACCCATAGTTAAAAACAAAGTCTTAAAGCAAAGTAAATATTATGTGTGAAACGAGTATTTTCAATGTTAAAATCGTTCGAATGTACGTTATGTTTATTCCACGCGTTCTTGCTCGACCCACTGAATGCAGTTATGTTGACATGTAGATAAGTCACGCATTTACTCTATATGCTACAAATAAACATATTGAAAGTAAACGTGTTTACAATCAGGAATTATGATGTGGTATTGCACTTGAACTGATATTCTAGGTTATTTTATAATCAGCTTTTACCAGTCCAAGTCAGGGCAAGACCTCTTTAATCAATCACCATGCTAGCTCACTACTGGCGATTTCAGAACGTTCCAGATTTTCTTACGATAAGTTCGTGGTCGTTTGTGCTTTGGACACTAGGCCAGTTTGTGAGACAGTCAAATAGACAGTTCAGTGGATAATATCCTCGCGAATAATTGAATTGACTCGTAAACTATACAGAACTCATTAGTTTATGTACCCATCAAAGTGTGTACTATTGACATTAAGTAATAGAAATGTTGAGTGCTAAAACGTAATAAACAAAGATTAATAGAAATAAATAGGTATTAATAGATTTTGTCACTCGTAATAACATGAAGTTGTATTAATAAGGGAGCTGCATTGATAAGGATTGTAAATAAATAGCAACAGATTCCTTATCAACTTCAAATGAATGGTTCAAGGTCCTTCACCTTATAAATGTAAAGGCCACTACTATCGCTTTTGCGATTACTACATGTATTACCGCGATTAGTGACACGAGAAATGTTCACAAGAAATAGTAGGTTTTTTGCCGAGGGAGCAAACAACTACTTTGAATTCTCGCCTTCAAAATAGTTGTTTGCTCCCTCGGCAAAAAACCTGCTGTGTTTCTTTGAATCCAAAGCGCAGCGAGGGATTCAAAGTACGTCACTCGAGCTTAAAATAGTGTTGCTCCGAGGTGGACACTCTACTTTTTTATCACCCTCTATGAAAAACTAAGTAAGTGCAACTTATGAATTACAATAAAGTTACGTACGTTTATTTAATTGAAGGCAGAATGCTTTCCGCGAGGTTTTTAATTTATTTTCACAAACTTATTTTTTTTAATTTGGCTCGCGCGCCTTTTACTTTATCATACAGCCTGTTTCTTGTTCACGCGATGTTCGTTATTAATCTCTTTGGTGATTGGAACTTTTACTAACAATATCCAGATTCCAAATTCAAATCACTTTTAGTCCTTAGGGATTAAAGAGCTATTTTAGTCCCTGTTTACGATGAATACACTAGCTTTATATGAATAGTCGTGATAAAACCTTAATTAGCACACTTACAATAAACAGTAATCTGCTATTCTTTTGCCAACTATGTTAGGGTTGGCTTCCAGTGTAACTGGATGCAGCTGAATACCAGTATATTATATGGACCTACTGCCTATCTGACCTCTAAAGTCCAGTTACTGAGTAAGACGGTACCCCCGGTACGGTACGGTACGGTACCCCTTGGTAAGACTGGTTGGCACACTTTCGGGCTCCCGTGACTACCCGGGACTACCCGTAACGACTGCCAAAGACGTAGTAATGGCAGTCGAGACCAACGGCTTGGCGTGATTTCAGAGGCAGGGAGGGATCCCGGTATGTGACTCGGTAGTCGTTGCGCATCCTTGAAGATCGACCCGTGCGACTTATTACTAAGCGACAAAAACTAATCAATACTCAATAACATTATTGCTTTACCAAAGGTAATCTATACTTGGGTGGTAACTATATAATTTTGATCATTATGGACCCTGTAGTGCACAACAAAAGGGTAGGAGAGAGGAAGCCCTGTTTTAGGAGATATTTAATTATTATTTTTGTTATATTATTTATTGTTATTATACACAACATACGTAATCAGCCCCTAATGTTCCCACTGCTGGGACACAGGCCTCCTCTCTGTGAGGGAGTGGGCCGTAATCCACCACGCGGGCCCAGTGCGGGTTGGTAGATGTCACATGTTTTCGAAGTTTTGGTTCTAGGACATACCGGTTTTCTCACGATGTTTTCTTTCACCGTTTGGAGAGCAATGGTAATGAAATAATTTATATAAAGTAAAGCGCCTGTCTGGGTTCGAACCCACGACCTACAACTCGTAAGCCGCGGCCATTACCACTGGGCCACCACTGCTCTATATTTTATTTATTAATAATAATTGGTTGAGTATCGCGTATAGCCAAGGACGCTTTTGAAGTTTCCTACTCAGAAACAGGCTAAAGGATGGAAATTGAGAAAGGTCAGGTACTCACGAGATGCTGGGAGCCAGGAGATCACCACACTGTATCACTAGCAGTCGTATTTCACGATATTTTGGTGTTTACCACCGCGCGAGCGGTTTTGTTGCCGGCCGGTCTTCGCGTTGAGTTCGAACTAATTTGTTTTACTTCACGCCGTCAGATGGCGGGAGCGATGCGTTGTCCTTGTCGCACTCACAGCGATGGGCGAGTGCAAGTGGCGGTGAATTTAAAGCAGGGAGGAAAAGGATGGACTAGGGAAAGCATCCCGAAGCCTGTTCAATAATAATTAAAGAATCATTAATAAGTTTTAAAACATACCAATACAACAACTACATCTCGTACTCTCATTTGCGACACTTACAGGAAGTGATGACCTAATTTTGTTGCCAGGTAGGTACACTCAGTACAGCTAGATACATGACACATGATAACGTATGTGTAATTAAAAGGTCCAAGTAAAAGTGTTCGCGATATGAGGTCATCGTACAATGTGTCGTCGATACTCGATAGCGACTCTGGTTTCGAAGTCTCCGACGATGAGTCAACACCTTGCCGCGCAGGTGTTAACTGTATTTGAGATGTTAATTCATCTTATTTATGGCAAATTATTTATTAACATTGAATGAATGATTTTTGATATTGTTAAACTGCTTTCAAAACGATGAAGGAAAACAATAATTAAATTAAATGAACTATACTATTACTAGCTATTGTATACTGATAAGATTTACCAATCATCGGCCCATTGTTGTTAAAACAATCAGGACTCTATTATTATTACAATTTGAATTAAGTAACAATGTTCAATACATTCATAATGTTATGGACTAAGTTAGTGTCAGGTTTAATTGACCTACCTGATATGAAGTTTATGAATAAACAAGCTGCGCCCCGCGGTTTCACCCGCATACGTGTCGATCCCAAGGGAATATCGGGGTAAAAAGAAGCCTATATGTCAGCTACCTCCGTATAAAATTTTATGAATATTGGTCCAGTCGTTTGAGCGTGAAGAAGTAACAAACATAATAATATAAACACACACACACTCACAAACTTTCGCCTTTATAATATTATTAGTGTGATGCACCTAAGTATGTGCATAACTTTTATATGTCTGCACACAACCCACGCCCATGAGGTTAAGACTGACTGAGCTAGTAAACCCTGGGAAGTATGTATGTGTGGTTAAAAAGCACTTCCTCTCTCCTTAAACTTCATCATTATATTTTCTTTGCTACTGTTTTATGTTTATTTTATTGTATGTATTTAGATTAGTATGATATACTTTATGTATGTATTTGTTGTATTATGTAAATGGTACACCACAGACTACCTACAGTATTTGTCTCTCCTTCCCCTTTTAAATCTTTGAGCTCCTTAAGTTTTGAGTTGAGCTGCGCGATTTCTGACAAATGCGTGCACTGACTGGACAGGTCCTCTCAATCTGTGTTGTTCTTTCCTCAAAAGACCATCTCAGTCATCGATCTAAATGGTCTTCATATAACCTGACCAAGATTATGTCTGGACTTTTAAAAGAGACTGTGACCTCTGAGTTTGTTTCGGCCTTTCTTCTCAGAGTAGTCAGATTGGAAACGCCGACCTCATCTAGTTTAAAAAAAATATGATGACGAGTAAAAGTGTTTGTGCAAATCTACTTACAAAAATAAAATCATTTATCATAAAATAGAGATATCGCCACAACGACCGCTCCTTTGCCTCTCGCATCCGGCAGATTGACGCGACCTTCAGAGGTCGTCGGTTCAGCAGGTTGTAGATACACATAACATAAACTGTCGTGTGTCATTCTGTCCGAAGAATGCGGTCTCAAAATAAAGGCACAGAAGGTTAGCTTTACACGCCTGGGGACTGTTTCAAAAGTATCTGATGAAAACGTAAACTAATTCCTGTGTAAGCCAATAGTGGAAATCGAGAAATTCTAATTTTAAGTCAGCGTCAAATGTTTTTTATTTGACAATTGAGGCTAATTTAATAAGCTCGATTTTCGTCGTTGATGTTTCAATTTCAATTTAATAACGTGCATTTTCGCTCGTTGTATGTATGGAGCCGACGAGCCGACGTTCTGTACCTACATATCTATTTAGTAGCACGACGCGCGACGATGAGTCAGCTGACTGACTCGCCGAACACTCTCGTGAGGTAGTTATAATGCTTCTCGTGTAAATGTTAAGTGTAATATAATTTAAGTTACATTTGTTACTATTAATTTATAACTTTAAATGTAAAATTTAAGTAAAAATGTTACACCAACACTTTCTAAAGAATGCCAGAAAATACAAAAAAAAAAACAATACGTTGATGATGGTTGGAAGGTGCATGGGAGCCAAAGAAAAGATGGCTCACAGGGGAGGATATAAGGAAACTCATATTGTACATACCCCGAGTAAAATGGTAGGCAGAAGAACAAGATAAATCAAGATAAATCATAATATACCTATTAGTCCTACTCTTAAATAACTTTACAATCTGTTGTGGGTACCTACCGATAAAAAAAAAACTCTTTAAATGTATTTTTGACGTAATTTTATTAAAGTAAACAACAAAAAAAACCATGAACTGATAAAATGGACACAACGTACAGCCGCTTGAGTTATCATAATCGTGTCTTTTTGTTATCAAAATGGTTTTTTACTGAAAGGTCTCTGAAAAAAAAAACAGTTTTCACGGAGACGGCTAGGCTGCCCCTCCTAGAGGTGGCATTCTAAGTATGACATAAATGACGTAGGTATTTAAGTGGTGGTCCGTGACAGAAGTTGCGCGCACAACTTCGGCGCCACGAATTTTATTACTGGTTTTAAAAAGAAATGCCATCAGCAAGACTAGTCAAAATAAAATCAAAAATTACTCAATAAACACCAGTAGGTATTAAAGACGAAAAACGACAATCAATCAATCGTCTATTTATAAAATCAAATGAAGACTGTTTTATATTTTGTTGCCGTGTTCAGATTTTTTATCCGCGTGGCATTTGTGTTGAAAACGTTATCTCTACGGTGACGCGGTTGCGCAAGCGTGTCGACTCCCGTATTGCAAACCGAACACACCCACTAGCATCACGGTAACATACATATAGATGGACTGACGCTCTTCGCTTACTCATTTGTATATATGTGGAGTAATTAATGCATGTGTGTGTATCACCAGTGATCGGACTGGGTTGTGCAAATTAGGGTCAACAACAAAAGGCCAATTCTCGTAATTTATAACGTGCAAAATCTAGTCGCAATGTCATCTCAGCGACAAACAAATGTCAAAAACTTGTTAAAAATGTAGGGAAATTAGAGGTATTTTTGACAGATTGAGACTGAGATCAGACTGTGAACGTTCTTAAAATTACGAGAATTGCCCCTCAGGTCATAACTTGACACTGGCTGTTTTATTTTTTTCATCTTTCTAACTTATACAGCTCGTGTTAAGTATGACAAGTACGTGTGCAGATATGCAGCAGGATCACTACAATAATGCTTCAGATATGAAGAGGATATTGTCAGTAGTCATTTAAATAAGCGGTTACGTGAGAAAATTACCCACCATCACCCACAGCAATATACAACAGAGTGAAAAAAAAAACCGAATTAAGTCAACATAACGTTGCAACAAGGAATATTTTTTTTACTAAGTGACTCAGAACTGATTGCGGAACCCTTAAAGATAAATTGAACTCGTGTAGATGCATATAATGATAATAATAAATTCTATAATTACTGACAATGACAACGACATCGCAATAGATTATATAGCACACTAATTTTATTTTATCTTACTTGGGAATATATACGGTTACACATTACAATGTTTATAATATAGAACTTACCTGAAACTAAAATGGGAGTATAAATTAGAAATGTTACGGAAGTTTTACCGGAACCGGAATTGGAGGTTTTAAATTTGATTGATCGGAATCGGAACCGGATTCGAAACAGGAAATCGTTGCGGAAGTAAAAGAAAGATATGGTAAGGGATCTTCCCTTCACACATCTTTCTTCTACTTTTTTCTAACATTCACAAACGTTCGGAATCGAAGCTCCGTAACATCCCTGGTATAAATGTCTATCCAACAACATATTTTTCTATGTTTTAATCCCGTGTCTTGATGATTCCTTGTTATCCCCGGCCCTGACCTATACGAAGATATGAGGAAACGCGGACAAAACGTTTACGATAACATGTTATAAACTGGAGCTATTAATAAACACCAAGTTTGTTTGCAATATTACGTCATTACAATGTATTGATAGCGAAGCGACGACGCGCCGCCGCGTGACGAATATTCAACTATTCTAGTAAAAATGTTTAGCTGTTTTTAAGTGTATGTAATTTCTTGTCATCTTAACATAATTTTCTATTCAAACATTTTAAATCAAATTGAAAACTTTCAATGTTTTCCATTGTCCGTATATATCTACCTACAAATATGTAGGTATACCCTGAAGGTATTATTATACTGCACACGTAAGGCGTTGTTAGTCCGCTGCGTATATTTCACCAACAGGCTGCAAGTGTACCTAAAACGTAATAATGATAACGAAAGCTTACGAAACGTGTACTAACTATAGTCGGTCTTTTAATTAGCTGCAGTAAAATGACAGCTTATGTGTTACTCAAATCACTGAAATTGGCGTCTTTTTGTTTTTTCGCGGCCATTAACGAAATCTTGTTTTTCTAATACAGAATAGTGTAACAAACGAAACTTATTTGACATGCATATCTCTAAACGCAGTCTGAAATGAGTTATTAAGAAGTGTCACTTTACTGTAGCTAATTAAAAGTCAGAGTATAGTTTGTTGCCCCCGTGGCCGGAACATTCGGTCGTGACCATTTCTACTGCTTCATACACTCGCGTAGCAGCGTAGCCTCGTAGCTAGCTACGCCGCTACGAGCGTAGCTTGATAGTGTTGACGAAAGCAGCGCACGGGTCACGTGACGCGTCGTCTACGCAGCCTCGAGTCTCCTAAACGCACACACTAACACAATCAACGTTTTAATAGGCGTGCTGGTGTGTGTACGAACAGTATTGTTACACAATCTATTATAGTCACCCTCAACATCTCGCCAGACACACTTGGGTTTATTTTAGGTATTGCTATGCGTTAAGTTATACAGAAGCAGCAGCAGCACAGCGGTGCAGTTGTACAGTGGCGGCCCAGTGGAAAAGACGCCGACTTTGAACTCAGTCAGGCGCTTTACTTTGTGTAAACAATTTTCTCACCACTGCTTTTAAATCGGTCAAGAAAAACATCGTGAGGAAATCGGTATGTCCTAGAACCAAAAATTCGAAGACATGTGACATCTACCATCCCGCACTGGGCCCGCGTGGTGGATTACGGCCCAACTGACTTTCGAAGAGAGGAGACTTGTTGCCCAGCAGTGGGAACTTTATGTTTATTATGTTGTAAATTAAGTTGTGATTATCGTCCCCTTCACCATACATTATTTTATGTTCAAACGTCTTGTAACTAAGTAGGTATAAACAACGTTTCTAAAAAAAAAGCAGGCAACAAAGGTTACAAAAGGTCTAAAAATTTAGACAGATTTTAAATTTTCCATAGAAACAGATTTCCAGTTATTTTTTTTTTAAATAAGACTTTTCGAAAATGATCTTTATTAACTTTTTAGACCTTTGTATCTTGCTTATGAGTATGAAGTTTCATTAAAATTGGTTCATTCTTTTCGAAAAACAAGGGCTTTCAAGTTCTCTTAAATTAAAATGATAACCTAATTATGAAACAAACTAAAGCTCTTGTAATAATTGTCGTCACAAAAACGACGTCATAATAACCTTGAAATCCGCAAACAGGAACATTCATACATTATCCTGAAAAAACAGCTGTTGACGGTCATTCACCGATACATTATCAATTGCAATAATACTCAACTTGATGTAGGTACTTAAATGAATAACTCCGTTGATAAAGTGTTTATTTATTTAAAACTTCAAGCACATAAATGTACAGAGGTGGACTTAATGCCATAGGCATTTTCTACCAGTCAACGTTTGGGTAATGCAGATACAAACAAAGGTAGGTGCAATCATGAGGAATCATTGAGGAATAAATATTTGAAATATAAAGATACGTATAAACCTATTAAAACTATTAATATAATATGTACCTAATTACAAATAAATTTACATAAATACACGAATATACTTACTAAAAATAAATAAGAGAAACAATGAGAAAATATTACCGTTGTGATGATACTGCCAGCTTCTTGCGAATGTAACCTTAAAGAATAATCGGATGGTTGCCATCCAGGGTGCCTAAAAAGGCCACTTTGGCAGAATCATATAACAATTCATATCACGCAATTCATCTGTTTGACAGTTTCACATCTATATAACCCTGGAGGGTTAGGCAGAGGTGTACCTATAGCATTTTACGAATCTCCATACAAAACTGTCATACAGAAAAATCAACACTAAAATTAAAATCAATGTTTTGATATTGATTTTAATTTTTTTATTTATATTTTACTTAAATTTAAAATAAAAAAAATACACTAAAATTTTTTTAAAGTTTTTGTACATAATACACTACTTCAGAACCCACCAAGTGAGTCAGTGTACATCAAACAAGATCACTGCAGCTTACATAGGCGGGGTATTGGAGAATTAGCACCAAGGACAGTTCTGCGAAAAGAGGAGGGCCTAAGGGGATTTTATTTTATTTTAATTTTTTTATGTTTTTTATTTTAAGACAGGCAGGAATTGTATAGATTCATAATTATGTCGTCGTATGTACCGACAGCAAATTAATTAACAAAGTACATAATTCGCTGTAGCAACTCTAGATTTTTATTTTTCCAAGATCTCAAACATCTTCAAACATTCTGTAAAAAGTAAAGTATTTGACCAGTGTGTGTTGCCAGTAATGATCGTGGCTTAGTGAACGTATCAGAAACAGAGGGATAGCATGACGTCATCATTCAATACATTTTATTTGTCTTTATTTCACCCGCGCGACACGCAGTCTGTAGTTATTTATAACTTTGAATGCTTGGTGAGGCAGGCGGGGCTTGTGATATGGGGCGACCGCGTGTTGCTTGTCATATTTACTCGTACATAGCACGACAGAGCCATGAAGGGATTTATGAATCTGACAGACTATGTACGGTATGTGAGGTACTTAGTTCTTACATCTGATAGTCTGAACTACTGAAATGGTGATAAAATTATTAACAAATGAGGTGCCGATAACGCTGACATGGACTTGACTTAGTAAGTTCTTATTAGTAGGTAAGTCGTTTTAATTGCGTTGTTGGGTTTCAATTAGTTTCTGTTATTTTAATTCGTCTCTCTTTAGTTTGTCTCCATTATTGCTGCACACCTGTCATACTGAACACGAGCTGCATTTACTGTAAGAAGGATGAACTAACAAAATAAAACTGCCAGTTACAAATTATGACATTTTATTTCAAAAACTCCTTTCTATAAATATTACAATAATGAATGTGAATTCTATGATTATTATGATATTGAAAAGTAATTGGATGTACACAAAACACTTGAACTTTTCAAAAATTTTGTTACGAAATTAGAAATTATATTTTACAGAATTAAAAGATTTTGGTACTTTTGTAAACCAGAATACAGAATGGGCTTAACAAAAATTATAACAGGCTCTTAGTTACAATGCAAATATCAAAGAGGATAATAAAATACAAGGCAAATCAAATGTCAAAAGTTATTTATTTTATGTCAAAAAGAATAAAAAATTAAAGATTTTCCAATTTAATTTGATTTGTTCTAAATACGGACAATAGGTAATTAATTACATTTACCTAATTTACTGCTAAGTTTTATCATTTCAATTAGCTAAATTAAATAAATAAATAAATAAATTATTTAATACTCTTGCAATAATCTCCGGAATTAAGGTGGCCAATCGGCCACAATATGGATAAGAAACAATTAAAAAAAAGAACATCTTTAAAAAAAAATCAATTAATTTTGACAATTACAGCTAACACTTATTTTTGAAATAAATAGGGCAAGACAGCCGGGAGAAAAAAAAAATTGAATGGTTAATTTTATTTAAATGCATGTTCGGAGATCCAGACAAATCCGGGAATTTACTACAAGTTATACCAAATACACCCACATACAACATAAGTAAAGCATTTGAAATTGATGATGATTCAAATACGAAATCTAAACGATTCGTCTAAAGTTTGCAGCAGCTGTTTTTTAACAATCATTTTCGGTCAGTTCAGTGTACCTGGAAAAAGAAATTTGTTGTTAATGAAGGCAGTATGTTATGACACTTTCAGACCGGTTGGGATTGGCTAACCTGATTGAGACATCATCATCATCTGCCCAGCCCTTTCCTATGTTGGGGTCGGCTCCAGTCTAACCGGATGCAAGTGAAAATTTTGACTGTCTACCTATTAGTACGGTTCATGAGATACAGCCCGCTGACAGACATACGAACAGCGTAGGCTTAGTGATAGGGTTCTATTAGCACCCTTTGGATGGCGTTAGTTTAGATTTTTGCCAAAGATCCCTACACAGCTAGTGTTGGTCAATGAAATACACAGATTGCAAATCGCTGCCTGAATTGCATGTAAGAGCCTCCGTCAAACGACAAAATATTACAGTGGCGGCGGGAATTGAACTGTAAAAAAGACGATCGGGAAAAAAAGAATTTGAAGTGCAGTCCGGTGTGTGGTAGTAAAAAAAATGTACTAGAAAGTGAATAATAAATTCATTTATTTCTGGTACCTAAATAACACCCATTGCCACACATAAATGAATAGGAAACATATTAAATAAACCAGAAGGCCAATTCTCGTAATTTAAAATGTTCACAATCTGGTCGCAGTCTCATCATCATCAAACTTTCTCAGTCTTATTACAAAACAAGTTTATTCTCTAGACATGTTTTATACTATCGAGCTGGTTTTTTTTTTAATAAGAACCTGACAGTAATCGAAATAGTTATTCCTAAACAGATATACCTACTATAAGTATTAATTGTCAGTTTTGTTCAAAAGCTGGCTCGGGCTAAAGTTATATCTTAAACCTTTTGATTACAAAAAACAAGATCTAACTTTAGTTTTGTTTAATAAATTCGTGTTGACAATACCTACTATAACTAAAACAAAAACAGTTGCTCATAAAGAAGGAACGAGTACATGCTAACTGCATGCTGCTACCTAATTCCACACGATAAGGTCAGATAGCTAGGATGCAGGCGTAAAGCCGATTGCATCACTAAATTCTTGTTATCATCGATCACTTTATATCATAAAAAATGCACATGTAACAATCGTTTTAAAAATAAGGTACATTACTAAAAAATAAACCGGAATTGGAAAGCACCAAAATACTTCAAAACAAGTAAATAATAATTAAATATAAACCGGAAAGAATAATAAAATAATCTGTAGGTTTTTATTTCTGGTTTTAATTGAATAAATCAAGATTTCACGATAAAACAGCAAAGGGAAAAGTCATTCACGACTCCATTTTGAAATCAGAAAATTCTCGAAATGCTTAAAAAAAATTCTTTGAATGAAAATATTAGAGGTGGTACCTACGGACGATTCAAAATCACGGTGAAAGAAGAAAAAAAAATTTTAAACTACTTACAAGTCACAAGGAATGCACCGATGAGAAAGTTTGATGAAACCTTCTGCGCACTCTCCATAATTCAGGATGCTTCTCTTCCTTCTTTTATGAAGTTCCCCATTTCTGATAGGAATCTCACTCGGTACTTGATAGGCGACGACGCACGTCACAATCGCGAGCAGAAACAACATAAACTGTAACTTTTTCATTTTCAGTGATTTTGTAACTGAGCGGTTGGTACAGTAATAGCGTCCGACAGCCAATAAAGCGAGTACAGTAATAATGACAGACCATTCAAGATGCACCAATCACAAGCATACGTCAGTGTTGTCAATATAGATAAACAATATTCGTTCTTTTTGATGCATGCAATTTTATTAATTTAATTGATGGTTTTCCTTGCTTTGATAACTAAATTATTAGAACTGTTTAGAGTAATTAACACTTTTTCGAGTGATGGCAAATTAAATAAAATATATATAAAATGTGTGTTTAAAAGCTTAGTTCCCTTTTTGAAATCGATACAAAATAACCTTAACATAAACCATAATCACTTTGTACATACAATTATACCTGAAATATGTCAGTACCTATTGTATTTATTATGATAATGAATAAACCTTGGATACCTTCAAAAAGAGAATTTGATTTTCCATTCCTCCATGATTTAATTTTATCATAAATTGAACGCATTCATTTTATTTTATTCGTTAGCAACACTTACAGAAAAAAGCTGAGTAAGTACGAACTTGAAATATACATAGATTTAGTGTAGTTCTTCGTAGTGATTTGCGAAAATAGTGGAATTATGAAACCTAACCTAAATGTACTTAACCCAAAGTTCATCACAAGAATATTATCGTCGTTTCTGAAGTTGACATATGTGAAACAACCGACTGATAACCTAAAGCTGAGTTGAACACCGAAAGATTCAAAATTCAAAGGAGTTTCCTTAAAATGTAAGGATATACGTAGTTAGTCAAATATAAGTGTTTAACAATATACACTGTTCGTAAAATAGCCCCAAAATGAGCACGGGTGCAACTTAATCATTATTCATATATTTGTTTCCTTAAAAAAAGATACCTAATTGGACGGACACCATTTGTTGAGCAATTATCTCATCCGCTTTAGGGTCAGTTCACACCCCGACGCGACGCGACGCGGCGCGGCGTGCAGTTTACAAGATAGCAATTATAGACCTTATCTACTACTCAAAAAAGTACACAATTCAGTGAAGTGGTGTCTACTACGTCGATGTTCCGCGCGGCCCACCTCACTGAATTGTGTGCCTTTTTGTGTAATAGATAAGGTCTATAAATGTATTGCTATCTGGAAAACTGCGCGCCGCGTCGCGTCGCGGTGTGCACTGACCCTTACTATGAAGTAGATTTTCCTCATTATTGTAAATTAAAACGCCATCTATGGACTACGCTTAGTAATGAAAATACTTTGGTTTAACTGAATGATGGTGTAGATGGCTAGATGGCATTACTTGCACGTCTGTAACTAATTTTTTGTGACTCTCTTCCAGCTGCCTGCAACTAGGCACCTT
Organism: Gortyna flavago; assembly: GCA_963669345.1. Classification (NCBI taxonomy): domain Eukaryota; kingdom Metazoa; phylum Arthropoda; class Insecta; order Lepidoptera; family Noctuidae; genus Gortyna; species Gortyna flavago. Next base: position 3,441,353 of record OY770139.1, read on the forward strand.
GCGGAGATCGTCGCTCTAGATAGCCTGAGGACCTCTGAAGTTTCGTTTGTTGATTCTCGGTCTCAAGTTCTTAACTTGCTGTCGGAAGACCTTTTTATATATGATCAAACGAACTTCCAAGTGAAGTTCGATCATTATTATGATGAGTTGCTTCATTTGAAGATATGATTATAACAATGTAGTTTCCCTACTTACTTGGTAACTTCGCACGTATTTTAAAGATTTTTAAAACTAATTGACGTAATTCCGGTCTGACTGTACCTCGGTTGACACTGTGACGGTTAGCTCATTTTTTAGAGTCCTGTAACTTTATGAGTATGATATAAAACTTTCTCTATATCTGGGAATCTTCAAGCGTCGGGGAGGGAGGGTGATCATATCTTCAAATGAAGCAACTCATCATAATAATGATCGAACTTCACTTCGAAGTTCGTTTGATCATATATTATAACTCGTTGCTTCATTTTTCAGATATGATTATAACAATGTAGATGTTAAGAGTCAGAAAGTTTTGAAATGGAAAATAAACAATAAGGTTTTAAACATTATGGTTTTATTTAAAGACAAATCAGCTTTATAGTAATACTTATGTTTCCGTAACGGTACGTTACATTTACTTATTTCGAATTAACTTCAACGAATTAAACGTAAAGATCTTATCGATAACATGAACACATAAATATACATTTCTGTAGTGTAATTGTATAATCTTATAATTAATTAATAGGAATTAATAATCAGTCTGGATGTCTGAGCGTAGGTAGGCAAACAGATCTGGCAAATTCGCCTTAAAACGAGCAAATGAGTTAGATGAACTAGTCCACCCTACGGTTTTGCGAATGGTTTCTATATTAACTCCTGCTAAGTTTGCGGCCGAGGTTGACGCGTGCCGTGTACTGTGTGCGGCGAATACACTGGTGTCAATGCCGCTTTCTGAAAAGACTTGTTTGATCCATCTACTGATGGTTTGCGTGGTGGCAGGTTTGTGTGGCCGTTTATACGTCAACAACAGATTATTTGTATTCTCAGGTCTTATGTTTTTAGTTATAGAAATATAATCTGAGAGCACCGTAGCTGGACATATACGCGTATTTTCCCTGAAGTATGGCAGGAACAATATTGGCTGGTCTCTGCCAGGTGCGGATGTCTTTATGATGTCTGTTATGACGATTTTGATGCCACTATCAGAGAAAAGTATGTTCTCGAGTTTAATTAAAGACAGCGTCTGTACCCTGTGAGCTGTGCAAATTGCAAGTAGGATCACCAATTTTTTTTTTTTTTGTAATTTTTTCGAATGATAGTTCGCTATTAGGGAACCATGTTGAAACATGGTTTAAAACCAATTGGGGATTCCAAGTGGTGGAATACTTGGGTTTTATGGGTCTCAATTTATACGCCCCTTTAAGGAGCCGTTATATAGATTCATTTGAACCAATATTATTGCCTACAAAGGTTGACAGGGCAGAACGATGAGAATTTAGACTGCCATATGCACACCCGTTATTAAATTGTGACGCTAAGAATGACATTAAAGCAGATTTCGAAGGGTCAAATACATTCATGCTGTTGATTGTACAATATTGCCACCACAGCTTAAGTGAGGTATTGTGCAAAGGGTGGTACTCCCTGAAATGAGATTGCAAGAGGTTTTTATTGGGGTTTAAGTAAACGACGTCGGAAACTATAAGATCTTGCAATAGTGGAAACCATGGCTGTGATGGCCAGTTGGGATAAACTAATATGCCGTGTGCATTGTCATCGACAATTTTTCTAAGACATTTTAATACCAAAGAAAATGGAGGAAAAGCGTAGAAGAAATATCTTTGCCAGTCTACCGTAAATGCGTCTACGGATACTGCGTCAGGGTCTTGTTTCCATGAGATGAATGTGGCTTACTTCGCATTATCGCGAGACGCGAATAAGTCTACTTCAGGTTGACCAAAATATTTTATAATGTCTTGGAATGCTTCATCGGAAAGTGACCATTCAGTATCCGGATTGACTACTCTAGACGCGGCGTCTGCTCGGTTTTCTTTGGTATTTACGTATGATGCATAAACCCAAAGGTTGCGCTGTTCACACCATTTCCAAAGGGACCTAGCCAAGTCGTTTAAGTGGGGGTATTGAATACTCCCCATACGATTTACATAACTGATCGCAGTGGTGTTGTCCATGCGCAGTAATATTGTGCAGTTGGTTGCATTACTGGCGAAGGACTTCAAACCAAGAAAGCTGCCATCAGCTCTAAGTAATTGATATGACGATCATTTTCTGAAGACTTCCATTTGCCATGTACTTGAGCGTTGTTGCAAACAGAACCCCAGCCTGACCTCGACGCATCGGTTTAGATTTCAATATCAAAATTTGGCTGCCGCATAAAGTTGCGAGCTGTATTAACGGTTGCTAGCCACCAGTTTAGATCCTCTAATATAATATTAGGTAGTTTAATTTTAGCTTCGTAATTATTGTTATGCTTTGTTGGTCTAAAATCTTAGTGTATACCCAAGCGTACTTAACGGCTGGGCTAGCGGCGACTAGAATACCGATAAAGCGAGCTAATTCACGGATGGAACATGACTGTAGTTTAGTAAATTTTATAACTGATTCGATAATGCTACGTCGCTTATCGGCTGGCAATTCTATACTGAGACTCCTGGTATCGTAACAAAATCCTAAATACTTGCAGAATAGTCACGGTTTTAACATACTTTTATCGTAATTGACAACAAACCCTAGAAACTCGAGTAGTTTCAAAGTTTCATTTACATTATTAAGACAATTTTCGTAAGTATTTCCAATACATAAAATATCATCTAAATAACAAACTGACTGATAACCGCGATGTCTGAGGTAAGCTATGACTTCCTTCATAACCTTAGTGAATACCCGTGGGGCAACGCATAATCCAAACGGCATGCAATTAAAGCCATATGTGTGAGTCTTTGCGTGCTGTTCGGTAGTCCTCTATTTTAAAATGTTCGCTCTTGATTAGCTTGTTTAAGGTTTTAGGTTTAATATAAAGCGGCTTTCGCCATTAGGTTTTAGTGTGAGGAATATTTTAGAAATAAATTGATCTTTAGTCACATTGCACTCTGAGATAGCCCCTAAAGATTTGAGTTTCATAATGGTTTTCATCATATCTGATTTCTCAGTATATGATAGGTTGTTTTTAGGTATTATTGATTGTTTTACATGTGTATGAAAAGGTATTGGATAACCATTTTTTAACCAATCAAGAACAACATTGTTATTTGTTATTTTTAGCCATCGGTCATAAAAGTGGGTAAGTCTACCCGCATGTACCTGCGTTAACGGTGACTGAGCGGGAGCCCGAGGTTTGTCCTGCGAGGCCGGGCGTTGTGACGGCTGTGCTGACGTCGTGTATGGACGGCGATTCCCCGTCGTCGTTGGCCTTCTGTATGCACCCCCCCCCCCCCCCCCCCTGTTCGCCGGGTATCGAGGAGGCGGGTTCCAGTTTCCCTGGTAGGACTGACGGGTACTAGGGAGTTGAGGCGGTTTCGAAACCTTTGCCGTCTTTTTTATGGAAAGACCTTGCTTTTCAATGGCCTTGGCGGCTTTAATTTTTTCTGATAAGGACGAGCCAAACGGTGATTCATCCCGTTCCGACTCGTTGATGATGTTTATGAATGCCTTGTCCAAACTAGGAGTGATTAATTTCACTCGAGCCTGCGTTGCCAAGTAGTGCGAGTCGCAAAGTAAACGGCAACCATTGCTCAAGTGTTTCATAGCTTGAACCTTGTTTTCACTTTTTAGCACACATGCCTCTGTTGATGGCAGTGATTCCCGTACCTAACTGTTGTTGATACGCTGTAAGTGTCATGTCGCGGTTGCGAACCATGTCCGGTACTGCTGCCGAGATTTCAGCATTCAACTTGGGCGCTTGAAGGAGCCTACAATTGTCTGGTACAAGGTACTCTTTCAGTACCTTGTCCTTGTTTTCTTTAGGCATTCCTTTTCTTAGCAAAGGAAGCCACAATTGCGATAGATTATCGTGAATGTTATCGCCGTAGTCAGGCGAGTCTGACGAGGATTCACCGAGTGCCGACAGTAGATCAGGGTCTAACTCAGGTTCCGTGCTGATAGTGGTTTCCTCGAGGGGGCGGGGTTCCGCCTGGCCATAGTGTTGGTCAGCATTGTAGCCAGATTCCGGTACCGCGTCTTGTGGTGTATCGGTTGGCACGGGTACTGGCTCCATAATGGCTTCATTATCATTGCCTGGGACCACCTCAGGATCTTCGCTACCTAAAATTACAATTTGTAATCAAGGTTGTGAAGATAACAATTTTGAGGGTAGTGTAAAAATATAATTAATTGATTTTGCACGTTAACGTTACATCTGTTTTAGATTGTACGTATTTTGTGCTTGTTTGTCATCGTTAAAGACTCGCAGTCAATCCCGATGCAATATTGAAGTTTAAGTTTTATAATTTAGTTTTGAACAATGTCAAAGTTATTGACTCGCAGTCAATCCCAGAGCATTAACAAAACTGATATTTTCACTATTCACTTCTAGATCACCAACGAATTAAATATACCTTTGCTTACCTTCATCATCCGATGACGATTGTAACGGTCTTATTATTCGTCTTCGTCTTTCTTTCTCTTCAATTTTTCTAATTTTCTTGGCGTAGTGATCAATTTTTGATTGCGCGCTTCTTTTTGGCATGTTTGCTGAAAGGGCGCGTGCGATAGCTACCGCGCACGAAAAAGGAATGAGCTAACCGTCACAGTGTCAACCGAGGTACAGTCAGACCGGAATTACGTCAATTAGTTTTAAAAATCTTTAAAATACGTGCGAAGTTACCAAGTAAGTAGGGAAACTACATTGTTATAATCATATCTTCAAATGAAGCAACGAGTTATAATTTAGGATACACATCAACATACAAGTTCATATCATTAACATCAAAGTTACACTGTTTATTATATAAATACTTCAATACTGCTATGCTCTTGTGCGAATTACACATTTACTTCCTTATCTCTATCACGACTCTGCTTGCTTATTGACATAGACTTATAATTGATGATTAAACGAACTTACCTGTAAGTGAAGTTCTATCATAATTATACGAAACGCCTCGTCCGAAGAGATTAGTAGTTACATGTAGTATCGCATAGGTGTCGCCACTTCAGCACTAGTTGAGAATATTCCTTTGCTCAGTTTTTTTTTTTTTTTTTTTTTTGGTGTGGGTAGGTACTCATATTACTCGGTGACCGCTATTACGCTGGTTCCTCATTTAGTTTAGAGTGAGATCCATAAATCATTGATGTATTTCCTAAGAGATTAGTAACGGGATGGATAGGGCGGGCGGGCGCTTACTAATCTCTTCGGACGAGGCGTTTCGTATAATTATGATAGAACTTCACTTACAGGTAAGTTCGTTTAATCATCAATTATACTTCACGCCTCGTCCTCAAGATTAGTAGTTACATGTAGAATTTGAGAGTATGTAAGGGAAATATCTTCAATGATACAACCTTTTTGATGAAAAAAGTAAACGGATGTTTATTTTCCAAAAAAGTGAGTATGTTTATAAACCTCATTCTTTTAATTTTACAAAGTAAAAATTTTAATAATCACCAACTTAAAAATGAAAAATTTCTTCTGCCTTAGGTACATAACATGAGTACAAATTATTCTTATAATAATCGTAACAGTTACGAAATAGTAATAAGTATGTAAATAATTTCCTACAAATAAAGAAATGTGTTTTTAGTTATTGATAATCGAATGAGCCAAGGATGTACAATCATTGTTCAAAATCGTTCTATTGTAGAACCTCGCAAACACAGTTGAGTTGCCACTCCAGCCGGCTGTGTTGCGGATAGCATCGATGCTTACACCGAGTGAGTGCGCGCGCGACGTGCTGGCGTGCCTTGTGCTGTGCGCAGAGAACACGGACGTGTCGATCCCGCACTCACTTAGTGTTGTTTTTACCCAGCGGCTGAGGGTTTGGGTGCCGACTGCTTTGTGCGGCTTTTTTATACCTACGAACAACAGGTCAGATTTTCTTAAGGGCGTCGATTTATTTGTATAGCAGAGCAATGTGGAAGCGGGACAAATTGCAGGTTTTTGATTAAAGAATGGAATGTAAAGCATTGGTTGTTTGGAACCTGCTTTAGAAGTTTTGATGATATCTGGGATTCTAATAGTGATGTGATTTGGTGCAACAGTAATGTTCTTGGTATTTATTTTTGATAACGTTTGTAATCTATGGGCGGTTGTAAGTGCTAGTAATGTGATTGTTTTCCTAGTTAATTTATCAAATGACAGCTCTTCATTTGGGTACCATTGACTAAGGTGTTCAAGTACGCAATTCGTGTCCCATGTGTAGCTATACTTTGGTAAAGATGGTCGAAGACGAAACACACCTTTGAACAATCTCTGTATTCTGTCATCTTTTGATATGGTTGATCCTAATAAAATTGCGAGAGCCGACCTACAAGAATTAAGGGTACCATATTGCGCACCCTGATGATATTGTTGGGTCAAAAAATGAATGACAGTAGGAATAGACGCAATAAACATATTGGAGTGAGTATTTCTACAATAGTTCCACCATTTCCTCAGGCAAGTGTCGTATTGCTTGAGGGAGTTGGTCGATAACGACGCCATCATAATTTCCAGTGAAGATGGTGGTATGCTTCTTCTTGATAGTGCATCCCGGATAAGACAGCAGCCTCCAGGGTAATCGTCTGGTGTATCCGACTGGAGCTGGAATGCGAGATTAAAGCTCGTTTGTGAGGTGGAAATGATAACACTTTAGAGACTGTAAGGGCTTGAAAGACTGGATACCACGGCTGAGTAGGCCATGACGGAACAACTACAATTTCTTTAGATTTTTCGGCGATTATTTTCCTGAGAACTTTCAAAATTATTGAGAAAGGGGGAAAAGCATAGAAATGCGTTTTCGCCCAGGATACTGTGAAGGCGTCGATTGCTACTGCATCAGGGTCCCTATGCCATGAGATATAGGCTTCACATTTTTTGTTGATGCGGCTTGCGAATAGGTCAATCTCGGGTGAGCCAAAACTATGACTTATGTGGTCGAAGGCCCGATCGTTTAACTCCCACTCAATGTCTGGGTGGTTTCTCCGTGACTCTGCATCTGCCACGACATTATTACTAGATTTTATATAAGATGCATAAATGTATAATCCTCGATCCTCGCACCATTCCCAAATTTCTCTTGTTATTTGTGTAAGGTGTGGGTACTGAACACCACCCATCCGGTTGATATAAGCAACTGCAGTCTTTTGCAAAGATTTTTAGAGCTATAAAAGCAGCCAACAATTCAAGATAGTTGATGTGCTTTTTGCGCTCGGTGTTTGACCAACTACCACTAGCTGTATTGCCCCTACAGGCTGCGCCCCACCCCGTCGTTGAGGCGTCAGAGAATATTTCAATGTGATAGTCGTCACTTCTTATGTGACGTACTGAATTCAAAATGTGATTAAGCCACCATTGAATATCTATCTGCAATGAGTCGGGGATGTTTATGACTTTTTCATAATCATCATCGTTTTTCAGATTAAGAAATTTGCAGCGCTCCAGCTCCTTGGTGTGGAGCAGCCCGTATTCTATTCCAGGGCAAGCTGACACAAGTAAACCCGTTAATTGAGCTAATTTCCTGACTGAACAGCGACGCAACTGCTGAAAGTTTTGTAATTCTGAACTGATGCGTGCCCTTTTTTCTTGGGGCAAGCTTAGGGTAAGTTTGTGGGAGTTTATGATCATGCCTAAAAATTTACATTTCATTGAGGGTACGAAAATACTCTTTTCTTCATTGATAATGAAGCCAAGTGAAACCAGTAATTTTTTGGTAACGTCAAGGTTTAGTACACAATCTGAAGAGGTACGTCCCAATAGAAGCCAATCATCTAAATAAAGAGTCGAGAGCAAACCAGCGGTTCGGAGTAATTTAACTATTGGTTTGGTTATTTTCGTGAATACGAACGGAGCTGTATTAAGCCCGAATGGTAACACGTTGAACTGGTATAGTTTTTGGTCATAAATAAATCGAAGGTATTTTTTGGAGTCGTCATGAATTTTCACCAAGAGGTATGCATCCTTTAGGTCGAGGGTAGTCATCCAACAATCTTGTGTTACAAGTTTAATAGCTGTACGGAGGTCCTCCAGCTTAAAATGGTTAGTCTTTATGAAGCGGTTAAGATTTTTGAGATTTAAAATAAATCTATATTTTCCACTAGGCTTGGGGGTAAGAAAAATGCTTGATATGAACTGGCCCTCGCACGGTTCACACAGGGATACCGCACCGATACGTAATAAATCACCTATTGCCTCATTGAACTGTCTTTTTTCTTCATTGGACTGTGTTGGGGAAGACGGAATATAGTTTTGAGTTGGTTGACTTGAGAAGGGGATTTTATAACCGTCAATCCAAGAGAGGACTGTGTGGTCCTCTGTTATAAGTGACCATTGAGTTTTAAAAAGATGTAAGCGACCGGCATACTCAACTGTATTTACAGGCGGCGTCGTGTTTGAACAGGGGGCGGCGGCGGCGGCTGCTGACGTGGCCACGGCCTCGATGAGTGCGCGGGCGGCGGCGGGGCTGCGCGTGCTCTCGGTGCAGGCTCGCGGCTCCTCTGTGGAGGGCCCGACTGCCTGTAAGCCGGACCGGGAGCCTTCCTGTTTAAATTCCTCTGGTTAGGGAATTTTGATCGCTTCGATGAGTTAGGTTGGTCAGCTTTAAGCTCGAACCCAGATTTATTTATTGACTTAGCTGCCTTTAATGTGTCAGCTAAAGTTTCCCCAAATAGGAAAGCGTCAATCTTTGTACTTGAAAGATGTTCCGACATGTCCTTTTTCAGTGAAAACAATATAAAGTTTCTTCTTGTCACTGAGTCAGCGTGCTGAACGTCGCAAATTAATCTGCCAAGATCCATTAATTTTAAAAGTAACTCCTTGTCTTTATTTTCAGAGTTTAATTGTGTTGTGATTATATCACCCAGGCATGATATTGCGCTTGCCATCTGCTTTTGTTTGGCTTCAATGCCTTTATCGCGTTTTATGAAGCTTTCATGCATAGCGACTTTGACTTCCGGATTTATTTTAGGTGATTCAATACGAAGACAATTTCCAGGAAGCGGGTATTTTAACATTAGCTCTTTTCTGGTGTCTTTGTTTAACCCCTCTGAGGCTATATGTCCAAATCGAGAAGCTATTTCTTCATGGATATCCTTTCCACGTTTTTCCGATATTGAAGGGTCTTCACCGAGGATTTCCAGAACTTCAGTGTCTAAACATGTGTTAGACTGCGCTGTGACTGTGACCTCCTCTTGTATGGGTGGCGCGACGTGCCAGGTTGTTCTGGAGGAGCCAGTATGTCGTTTTGGATATCATTAGCTGGTAATGATTGCTCAATGACATTGGTGTCCATGATTTCGAACGTTTCCGGTTCGTGTTCATCGCTCAGCCAATCAGATGGCTCTAGCGCATCAGGTGGGTCTAGAAAAAAAACACGAATATCAGTTATGATAATCGGTTTATTATTACTAAGCGTGTGGTGAAATAGCCCCAATGGCTATTCAGGTTACACACTTATCATCGCAACGTATATACGTCGAATTTTGGTACTCAGTTAGGTTACAATCCCCAATGAATTGAACGCCAACTGTCACATTTAAATTGCAACGAAAAAGCCCCAATGGCTGATTCTGGTTTGCATTATGTAGGTACCCATAACAACACGCTAAAACGTTATCACTTTCACTTTTACAAATATTAGTACATACCTGTTTCAACGCCATAGGCGGTTCCCGGTAATTCCTCGGTTGTTTCCACGACATTGTTGGTGTGAATTTTCTTTTCTAGTTTACGCAATTTGCGCATTAAATGTTCAAGCTCTTCTTCACACGTCCTAGATACTTTACGTTTCGGCATAATGGGCACGAAATAATGGTACTTGAATTAGGGTTTTTAATTTAGGGCGATAGTGTCTTGAGTGGCCGAGCACTAAATTGCGAAATGAGGAACCAGCGTAATAGCGGTCACCGAGTAATATGAGTACCTACCCACACCAAAAAAAAAAAAAAAAAAAAAACTGAGCAAAGGAATATTCTCAACTAGTGCTGAAGTGGCGACACCTATGCGATACTACATGTAACTACTAATCTTGAGGACGAGGCGTGAAGTATAATAAAAGATGGACTCCGCGCCACGCACATCGAAAGTGAAGCACAGTAAGTATCCGGACCGTTTGTATAAACACGCCTCACGCTCATATTTACATCATAGTATGCTGACCGGCCGCCATTACGTGACACGACAGCGTCATTCGTCAATCACGCACACATAGATCGGTACGGTGCTTCACTTTCGATATGCGTGGCGCGGAGTACATTTTTTTTATACGTCTTTGCTTATTGCGAAGAATCAAGTCAAAACTATGTTTTAATAAAACACTCAAATGCCACCATTGTCTATCATTGTACTAATTTCAAATCTGTACTCATCTGTATCTGCGTGAAATGTTTCAGAGTAAATCGACCGTTGTAGACAGCTAACGGAGCGACCATCTATTTGTTATTGCACGAAACACAAACATGTAAGTACTATGCCATTTAAACCATTCACTAACCCTCTTACTAATATACGTTGTATAGCGTCTGTATAGTTACACAACGCTTTGTCTTCTTCTTTCAAAAATCAAATTTGTAACCACTGAAAGAGAGAAATCGGTGTGTAACTATTCATCCATACTATTAATATTATAAATTCGAAAGTAACTCTGTGTCTGTCTGTGTGTCTGTCTGTATGTTACCTTTTCACGCCTAAACCACTGAACGGATTTCAATAAAATTTGGCAGAGAGATAGATTGCATCCCGGGGAAGGACTTAAGATAGTTTTTATCGACATAACTTGCGGGCGAAGCCACGGGCGGAAGCTAGTCTGATATACTTAATACGTTTATGGGGGTTAATAATTAACTTCCCGCGACACGTGTCCTTAAAGTCATCGTGAGATGTCGCCCAACTTCGCACATAAGTCTGGAGTCTGGAGACGTTAAAACAATGACCAAAACGATGAAAGAAACGAACGAACGAACGATGAATGATTTTTGAAAGCTGATGATTTATTTTTATAGTCTTTCAGATGTACACCTGATGTGACCATGAATGTCACGTCCACTCTGCTGCGTGACTTTGCACTGCACATGTGCTGGTCGTCCAGAGACGTTGTCAAGTCTCTGCGGGACGACATTTACCTGACACCCATACTGTTCAAATGATATGACGTGACGATGCTGAATCGTGATTGAAATAGAATGGAGTTGCTTCTTTTCTGTTCAAGCTATCAAAGATAATGAAGTTATTTTTACACTTTTTACGTTTGAATAAAGATATAATAATGATTCTTTTAACCTTTCGCGCTGATTAACTTTATTAGCCAATGAATCAGCCACCGAATTTTTATTTACATGGATATAAATACCTACATTCATTTATCTTTCTTGCAAATTTGATTACACGGTTAACACTGAATCGCTGTATCCTGAGTAGATATGGAATTAATGGACAAGAAATAGGCATTTGTGTTGTCATATCGTGACTAAAATTTAAAAAAAACTGGCCAAGTACGTGTCGGAACACGGACAATGAAGGGTTCCGTAGTTGGGAAGAATTTATCCTAAACACAAACATTAATTATTGTATAATTCATTATCCGCCTACCCTTTTCCCAACTATGTTTAAGTCGGCTTCCAGTCTAACCAGATGCAGCTGAATACCAGTATTTTACATGGAGCGACTGCCTGTCTGACCTCCACAACCCCGTTACTGAGTAATACGATACCCCTTGGTAAGACTGGTTGTCAGATTTTTGGGCTACCAATACGTAAATTCCAAATAACAAAACGCGAAAAAAAATGCCTTGGCATTTTCCATTGGAAGCCAAACTGATTACTGTTTACAATAAAATGACCACGCAGTTCGCACGATGTTCTTCCATAAAAAGCACTAGTTCCATTTAATTTTATTTATTTATTTAATTTAAGTAAAACTTACAGCTAAACAGGTACAGTAAAAAAATAGAATATATAAAATAAGGCCAACTACAAGTTTCCACGTGTAGTAATATGATTTAGTATAGGTACTTATACTATATATTATCTATATCACATAATGCTGTTAGCATTTACCAAAAACTACTCCGAATTCTCCTAAGACTTTCACTGATATGTTGTTTATTTGTATAGGTACGTACCTAGTATTAACTAAATCTATATCTACAGTTCTACTGTAATCCAACCATGAGTATTAAAAGTGAATATAGTTTGGACGTTGAGAAAGCACTGTGAGCGCGTTGACGAGCATTCCGAATTGCTGACATCTCTCAGCTGTCATAATCGTGATATCTAAATCGGAACGCAAATTATTATTGATGTAAGTGCTGTGGTGAGCGATTATGAAATAATTCGGAATGTACCTACCATTGGTTGATTCCAACCAACCAAACCAACCCAATCAACCTCCACAAAACCTGACTCTGGCGCTACACACTCAATCATATTTTTATGTGTGATACATCCAATATGACACATACTGTTCGATTTCGATGTATTTATTTAGCTGAGTAGCGACTCACGCTAATCAAACATCGTTGATAATAACGTTCTATAGTTAGCTAACTTTTTTGTGGACGTTATCAAAACAACAAGAATTGACAGTAGCCTCCGCTTCTTTTTATCACCTTCCTATAAATTATAATCTTAGTAACTAGCTGTCCTGACAAACAGAGTGCTGAGAACGATACAGTGCAGTATGCCAAAACTACACCTCCGCTCTGTGCATAGGTACAACCATTCACAATCAAACTATCACCTTCCTATAAATTATAATCTTAGTAACTAGCTGTCCTGACAAACAGAGTGCTGAGAACGTTACAGTGCAGTATGCCAAAACTACACCTCCGCTCTGTGCATAGGTACATCCATTTACAATCAAACTACACCTCACTAAGTGCACACATGTTTACGAAATCGGCTTCGCTTTACAGTTGACAGCCCTCTGTCTTGGTTTTTTATTTGATCTGAGGACCCAATATTCGACTCTACTATCTACATACTCACCCATCATATTGTAACGTCTTATTTTATGTACCTGCAATCTAAGCAAGTAAAATTGACTTTGACTTTGACCTACCTAGTCCCCATTTTACACCTAACTATCCGCAAATAATTATCATTTAATATTTTTTGTTCTCTTTTTGATATGTGGTGTTGCTCGATATGGATATACACCTAGTTAAGCCCTTTGCAGCAGTTTCTGAGCAAATGAGTTTGCACTTGACTTTACCCAGTTACACTTTCATATAGCCTAGCATTTCGGATACTAGCATAAGTGCTTGAATCACCATCTCCTACATACTGATTATAAACGAGTCCATTACTTTCTATAGACTTTTTGAAAACTTCTGCTATGTGCTCAGACCAAATAAAAAACCAAGACAGAGCGCTGAGAACGATACAGTGAAGCATGTCAAAAAAACTACACCTCCGCTCTGTGAATACACGCTCACACGCACACATTTACAACCATTAACAATCAAACTGCACCTTACTAAGTGCACACATATTTTCGAAATCGGCTTCACTTTACTATTGACAGCCCTCTGTCTTGGTTTTTATTAGGTCTGTGGTTATGTGTAACCCTTTGTTATGTGGCGCACGCGCACGGACCTCGGCTTAGGGCGTCGCTGGGGGACGGCAGCAAGAGACATGCTGGATCGGATTACTACAACGGTTGGGTGGCGCTTGCGTTTATAACGGAGCGAGTCGGAGCTCACAACCGCGTATCCGTCTCGTTCTCTCTCAGGCAGCGGAATCGACTATTTTTACAAGCATTTAACTTGCAATGTAGGTATATAATTATGTAACTATGTTTGTTCGGGTGGAATCAAGCAACTCAATTTTGAAGCAGATATCTTGAACTGATTGAGGTGAAATTGTGTATAAACGTTTTTAACCTTATTCTTAAGGACATAGGTACGGGTGAAAATGGTGACGGCAATAGTTTGGCAAGTTTTGTTCGGTCTCATTCGATGCACGAATCTGCTAATGAAGTGGAATTGACTCATACTGAAAGTAGCCCTGGATTTGAAATGGGAGGGAACTATTATGCTTTGAAAGAAAGAAAAATATTTGGTTTGAAACACACACAGTGAATAAAAATAGTAAAATAGGAGTAGGTATTTAAAACTATCAAAGTAACATTAAAAATAACCAAAAAAATAAAAAAACTTAACCAAAAGAAGACACACAGTACCTACCAGGCCAAAAAGGCTTAGCATATTGTTGCAATATCTAAAAAAAAATTAGTCTCAGCATAATGCTGCAATATCTAAAAATTCAAAAAATAAACAAAAAAGGCTAGGCAGATGATGACAAAATTGCCATACCTGTTGTGTCATATATTGGGAAAATATCTGCTCATTTTAGTACCCAACATCCATTTTAAATGGGGCAATGGAGACCACGCGTGGCTGCAAACTACACTACCCATTCGTTTTGGTGGGCTCGGTGTCCTCATAATTTCTAGTGTAAGTCTACCGGCGTTCCTGTCCTCGGTCCACAGCACCGAAAAGTTAACCACGAGAATCTTAGTTCCATCTCAGGTTTACTCTGGAGTGCTGTGTTTGACCGATGCGTTGAACGCCTGCCACGGTGGACTGTGCTGGGGCGGCTGCCGGAGAAACAGACAACTTCAAACAGCGCAAATATAACAACCTTATTGGGAGCTAGATGTTTGAGCCGTTTGGGGTTGAAACACTAGGGCCTTGGGGGAAGTGCTCATCGAGTATTTCGGACATCGCCAAGCGGTTGGTCAACTGTTCACCAGAGGGCTGGCCTATTTATAACCCAAAGAATCAGTATTATCATCCAACGTAGTAGTGCGACCAGCCTTTTGGGCACTTATCCCATTGACAGCGATGCGGACTAATTTTTTGATGCCCAATGAGCTCCTCCCTTTTTCTTTTATTTTTTATTATTTACTTGTACATAATAGGTATATGTAATACATTTATATTTTAGTGGTAATAGTTTGTATATTGTATTAAGGCTTTTTGTTTGTATTTAAATAAATAACACTCTGTCTATTTAATGGACTAATATCTAAATGGAAAATTAGGGACAGATGTGGTGTTACTCTAAAATAATACCACAAGAATAGTATTGTACTTTTTTAATATTTACTCATAAAAATACTGAAATGTCATCTTATTCTATTTAACAACTTCTTAGAAATCTAATTTATGTACAAGTACAACATTGTTAATCTTTAATAAACACGGTTCACAGCTCATAAGACACTTCATGAATTTCATTCATAAGCAGCCATTAATTTATTTAACATTACGTATATTTATTGCATTTCATAGATATTTTAAGGTGAATATAATTTTCTCGAGCATTTCTATGTAATGTAACGTTCTCACGAATGGTACAATACAGGCAAAAGCTCAGTTTCCAAACGCATTTCCATCTAATGAAACGTTCCTGCGAATGCTCGACGCTGCGTTCGACGTAATGCTCACTGCGAGTGAGCATTTACCTGTAACATTTCTTTCTATCTTACGTTCATTGTTGAAATCTCATACCTACAGGTACCGCTCGTGCCTTTGCTCGAGAAAATATTACACCAATACGCTTGTTTGTTTTTAAAATCAGGTTGTAACAAAACATCGAGCGTCGTGTTCGAAGTGCGGTTCGAGAAAATTTAAAAACGGCGAATGCTCGATGTTCTGTTATAAATAAATGCTCTAGTCTCTATCAGTTCATCTTTAGAAGAATGAAAATTAAGGCCGCGTCCTAACCAACACAATCGTCACACGTACGCAACGATCGCATACGATGGTTGCGCTCGTTCCACTTTTCTTCGCCGAACATGAACGCGTGGTTGTGGTCCTAACAAATGAGATCCGAACGCGATGATCACATATTCCCGTGATCGATCTTTTTGGTTAGGCACGGGGTAAGACTTTTCATTCTTCTAGTCTACCACTGCACTCATATATTTTATCATTCTGAGAAATTCGTAATTTTGTTACTATTTTCATCCCTAGTTACAAAATGACAGGGTTCTGAGAACCAATAAATGTAATTAAATTTATTGTGTGTGTGTTGTAAGGAAATGTTAATTACTTTGCATACTATTGTATCAATCAAGTTCTTCTAACCTGTGCTTCTGGGGAGTTTGTTGCGTCACTTCATCCCAGTGAAAAGAAGTGGTGAAGGGCGGGACGTTTTGGGGGACTGTCTTATGTTATTTTGGCTCACAAAAAGTTTTGATTCTCAGCCTAATTTTAATAAATTTCTTTTGATTTTGTTACAGAGTAGGCACTTTTTATTATAAATTATGAAATAACTTCTCTTGCTCTGAGCGATGCAGGAGAGCGTGTCAGACTTTGACTGACTAAGGGTCTAAACAGACGGACTGCATTTGAACTGCATGCCGAGTTTGGATGCAGTTGACTTAACTAGGTTTCGAAGCAGTTAAGTCAACTGCATCCAAACTGCAATGTTGCAACTGAAATGTAGTCCGTCTGTTTAGACCCTTAAACCCACCCGTGTTCCTCAAGTTGCCTGTGCCAGGGCCACGGTAACTTTCGAACAACTTGTGACCCTGCCAGCTTACATAGTATAATCTGTATAAATAATGCAGGTGTAGTGTACTTATGCTTGTAAGTAGCTTTCACCACCAACCAGCACTCAAATTGTGTAACATACTTTCAAACAAAATTTAAATAATTTTCAAGAAGATTACTACTCCATTGCTTTTTACGTTCAAAAACTGTGTTTGCGCGACAACCTAAATATCGCTATGGATGTTGTTGAACTCTCAGAATGAAAGCCATTCTACTGTTAGTGTGTTACAAAACTACTCTGTAGATTTTGCACAAACAGCATGGTTCAGTGACGTCTATCAGTGCAAGGGCCCTACATGAGGATTGTAATGCTTTTGACTGTCTTCGACAATGGCCAACATTAGCGCTTCCTACGGTTTCTCCAAGCCGCCTCACAAACGGAGCGGTGTCAATAATTAAAAAAATCGCACTACTTATATTAACAATTAAAAATATAAGTATTTGTACCTAAAAACGTAATCTTAAGCTTATTATCACAGATATGATTGCTAGTACAGCGATGCTGGGTTGTATGCTGAAACCACGGGATGTCTGTCTTTGCTTTCCTGGAGCGCAGTTCTCGTGCTGGTCATCCGCAATGCACATGGCGTATGCCATAAGGTGCGGCACTGCGTTTTGCTCATAGCTGGCAGTGAACAGATGCTGCCAGGGTCCTGTCGCGAAGACTGCAACGTCCTCTCCCCCATGAGTCTCTGAATCCAAAGGCACCAGACTCGGGTACGAGTAGCTCAGGTCACCTGCGAAAAAAATGGTGCCTAAACTTGTACCATGTTGAGTATTTCTAAACAAGCACGATTTAGAAGAAATTTGAGCATTTCCTTGTGTTCTAACCGAGAGCAACAGTCGCGCAAATACGCGATCGTTTACATGAATCATGACGTACTCATACGTTTGGATTATTTGCACGAGTACCTTATATTTCGGTTAAGACGCGACCTGTGGCGGTATAAATTAAATAAAATTAATATTATTTTAGGCCCACCTATCAACCACCAACAACTTAACAGCAAATAATAATCCACCTCTTTGAGTAACTATAATAGTATTGTCATCATCTGCCTAGCCGTTTCCCAACTATGTTGGGGTCGGCTTCCAGTCTAACCGGATGCAACTGAATACCAGTATTTTACATGGAGCGACTGCCTACCTGACCTCCACAGCCCAGTTACTGGGTAATACGATGCACCTTGGTAAGACTGGTTGTCAGACTTTCCGGCTTCACACGTAACGACTGTCAAAGATCCACGAATGACAGCCGGGACCAACGGCTTAACGTGCTCTCCGAGCCACGGAGGGGTCACGGTATGTAGAGATGGTTACCCATCCACAGACAAAAATCGGCAAGCGTAGCTTAACCTAATCGATCGACCTATGCGGCTGTTATTATTTAGCCATGGGCTCCTCGATAATAGTATCTGCATAATATCAATAAATTACAATATAACTTACGCGTTGTGAATTCATTTTGTTGAGTTACGTCAACCCTCGTGCCATCTTCTCCAATTGAATGGGCTTTTCCATTGGCGTAGCTTATTGTAGTGTAAGGTTTCCCGTCCATTCCTTTAGCGGTGTCCACAGTTCCCAGAATGTCGTTGCCTCTCGATGGGTACCCGGCAACGGTCATTGTATGGGCATGGTCGGCGCTGACGACTATCAAGGTATCTTCCTCGTTTGTAAGGGCTTTGGCTTTCTTCACCGCCTTAGAATACTCCACGGTCTCGTCCAGGGCCAAATGGGCGAGGCTGTCGTGGTGAGCATGGTCTATTCTACCACCTGTAATGGAAAAGGAACGTTAATGTCTGCTTAGGCATACCTAACCTAACCTATCGAAACTTAGCTTATACAAACTTCCCCGTATTTCGAAAAGGTTTGGTTTTGTGTTTCCAATTTTATGTTATTTTATTCATTTTTTTCCACTAAAATCCTTATATCACACTGAGGTTTAGTTTTATTTAATTGCACCAACCACTAAGTAATACATCATAATTAGCCTATAATGTTCCCACTGCTGGGACACAGGCCTCCTCTCGGTGAGAGGGAGTGGGCCGTAATCCACCACGCGGGCCCGGTGCGGGTTGGTAGATGTCACATGTCTTCGAATTTTAGGTTCTAGGACATGCCGGTTTTCTCACGACGTTTTCCTTCACCGTTTCGAGAGTAGTGGTGATGAAAAAAATTACACAAAGTAAAGCGCCTGTCTGGGTTCGAACCTACGACCTAGAACTCGTAAGTCGCGGCAGATAACACTGGGCCACCACTGCTCCTACTAATACATATACAGTCCATTTCTATCGCCTTTATTTTTGATGTCTTGTGACTACTCGACATACGGGAAAGTGTGTCTCCAGCTGAGTATGGAGGTTTCAATTCCAAAGTTGCGCAATGTGGTAAAATAGTTGGTTCTTTCCACAAGGAATACCTCAAAGAAGCAGGACTTGCGTATACTACTTGGGGCTAAAACATAACCTGCAAAATATGAGTGCTGGTAAATATGGTGGGTTCTACACCTCCTGTATTCCCGTTGTCCCCGTAATCTTGACCCCATCACGGGACAGGACAACGGGACGCTATGCTTTCCCGTTGAGGGAACAGGCGTACTGTTTAAATTTTCTTTGGATATATTCTTTGGGATATATACTGATACATCCCAAAGAATATATCCAAAAAAAAATTATCCCCGGTCTGACCCGCAACCAAAACCGACACTTCAACCCACACAGGGGGCTGTGATTACTAAGCCACGAGTCCCTTATTTTCCAAGCTTACATAAGTTAACATTACCTTCGACAAACAAGAAATATCCTTTAGGGCTCCTGCTGAGCATCTTGATGGCGACTTCCACCATTTCTTCGAGAGTTGGTTGGTTCTGGGCCTTTAAATGATATTCCATATGGTCGTCCCCGAAGAGACCCAGTAGGTACTCAGGAAGGTCGTCGGAATTAAATACCTAGAAACATTAAAGAACATGTTAACACTAAAATATGTATGTATTATATTATAATCGAATTAGCTGTGCCCGCGACTTCGCGTGCATATCGGAATTCATGGGTTTTATTTTTTTAGCCCGGTCCTTAACCTAAGTCTTTTCCTAAAATAAAACCGTCAAAATCGTTCCAGCCGTTTCGGAGATTAAACGGAACAAACAGACAGACACAACAAAGTTTTTTTGGTTATAAATAGGTACAGTATTACTTTCATAATTAAGAAAAAAGCTGTTATTTTGACATTACAAATAGACACTTCAATTTTATTTATTTGTATAGACAAGTTTAAAGAAGGAGAAGAGCTCATTAGGCATAACTCGCACACCACTTACGAGTTGTATATGTATGTCGTAGGTTCGAACCCACACAGAAGCATTTCTTTGTGTCAATTATTTCATCATCACTAGTTCACTACTCTCAAAAACGGTGTCAGTGAATGCCTGAATTAATTCAAGAATTTTATTAAGTAGATTATGAGATTTGAAACTGAATGTGCTAACCTTCATGAGTTCCAATCTGTCGGTAACATACTGGTGAGTAGCGTTCATCTGCAGTTTGTCGACGTGCCATAGTTCTGTGAGGTCCACGCCATCCAGCCTCTTGCCCTTATTTCCCACGACACTCGTCACGTTTGGAAGAAACTCACTGCGTCCACCACCCATGATGACCTGCAAAATAAAATAAAATGTGTGACGGGGGCTACTCGCATGTTCGATTCGGCAATATTCGTTGAACGACAAAGCCGTCCCGAAGCAATTGCTACAAATATTCGGTTTGCCTTCGGCTCGTACCGACTGGTAAAGTTCGGCTTCTACTTTATCATGTTTCCCTAAACATGATAAAGCGCTCGGCACAATCCAATCGAACATTTATAATATATTCGATTTTGGCGCCCGGTTTTTCCGAATCACACATAACCGATTTTGAAAATGATATGTACAGTTTATTTGGGTATACACACGAGAAATACCGCAAAGCAACCAGCTCGTAGTTGACAGCTCGCTTCAAGCTCATTTTACCTAAGTTTTCAAGGTGATACCTATATTTACAGAATGGACCAGCAGTTTACTTTATTCTAAACTAAGTAGTGATTCCTTGCACGGGTGCATCTACTGATGTAGCGACATATCAAATTCTCGAGATTTTTGTGCCTTCGTTGTCCCACTCCTGGGCAATGTCCTCCCTCTACTCCTTCGATCATACGCGATCCCGGGCGTTCAGTTATATAATAATATTATCTAAGGGCTAATTTTTCCATGGCTAGATAACTTTTATTCGAGGACGTTTGACAGTTTTTTTACGAAATAACTCTCAACATTTCAAAATTATTCCTCGAACAGTGTTATCAGATGATTGAAAAATCAGCCCTTAGACTGACAAAATTTTCGGGTTTTGGACTTGTGAACAGCGTTTAGAGGACTCTATTAAAATTACACTGATTGATGTTCGACACGGTAAGGAAGTCGTGTGGTTGTGAATAGCTGTGTTAGTCAGATAGGCATGGAAAATACTGACATTCAGCTGCATCCTGTTATATACTACAATATACTTGGGAAATAGATAAGCAGAAGATTTACCTTAAAATGTCTGCCAGGGCTGTTAGTGACGAGTTGGTACGCGATGTCTCTGCAGCCAGCTGCAAGGCATTCTGTGGGCACATCTGCATCCGACTCCCAATTCCGTTCCGAAGAATGTGCGTACATGCCTGCAGGTGACGCATGTGTGACCCGCGTTGTTGTCACCACACCTGGAATGATAAGAAGTAACAGATGTTTAGTTACAGGTTCTGAAATCTGTATGGTGGACTTCCGAACGGGTGTGTTCAACCCCAGGTAGCAAAATGACGTCATCCCAAGGTCTTTTATACGTCGCTGGGACGTCTTTTACGTCGAAAATGACCGTGAATGGACGTCATCATGACGTATAGGTAATAATTGCTACCTGGGACCTAACTTTACAACCGCAAGCAGCAACGTCATCTAATACCGTACTGCAATCAGACTGACCCCGGTCGACTTATTTTCTCCTATGAGTCTTTACGGTACTCAATGCAAAGGAAAATATAATTTAGGGCTGATTTTTCCATCCCCAAATAACTTTTATTCGAGAAATAAAATTGACGTTTGACCGTTTTTTTATAAAATAACTGTCAAAATTTCAAAATGATTCCTTGAATAAAGTTATCAGATGATAGAAAAAACTAATATTGTAAAGCTGAAGAGTTTGTTTCTTTGTTTGGTTTAACGCGCTAATCTCAGGAACTACTGGTTCGAATTGAAAAAATAATTTTGTGTAGGATAGTCCATTTATCGAGGAAGGCTTAGATAATGGTTAGATAACATCACGCTGCGACTAATAGGAGCGGAGCATCAATGAAAAATGTTGCAAAAACGGGAACATTATTGATCTTGAGAGCTTCGGTTGCATACTGATAAAGTTACGAAAAAATCATATATGATGGAATTGTTTCCCTTTAAAAGTTCAAAAGAGCTAAAACGACCAGTGCTTACCTTAATACTGGGTTTTTCTTCTTCAAACCTACTAATATTAAGGCCGCATCTAGAGTTTTAGAGACCATAGTAGCTCTCTAACAATCTGAATGCCAGATGACCTTTAAAAATGATCTGACGCATGTAAGATTTAATATGAAATAATTATGCAGCAATACTTATTCTATATTGACGTAGTAATTTGGTTACTATTAGTGTCGACTTGGTTAGAATAAATTAATCAGCGCCTGACGTAAATTGATGTAATTTTAGTAGGCAAGTTTTTAATCACATCTAAACTTGTATGGAGTACTGTCAGGCGCTGTATAATTTGACTGGACTAAACTAAAATTATAAAATAATTAACATGATTATTATAGGATAAATTTTATACATAAAAGGGTGAAATCTTTTTTTTGTATAGAAACACTACCCTATTCATGATGTTTTCGGGTTGATAGGTAAGTTGGCTTTAGTTTGTGATTGTGAAACCAGTTCTATTTTTGTGATAGATACTTCAATAAGTTTTACAGGCCCTGCTATAATACTTTCGTGGAACCTAGAGCACAGAAGTTAAAATAAAAATCATTAAAATTATAATAAAAGAAGTGTTGACAGTGACATCTAAGCGATAACAAAACTAAACGTCCGCATTGAGTTCTGCTTAGATTAAATAGATGGCGCTGCCTGTACGTTCCACATAATAATATTGGTTTTTCTTTGCGTTTGTTTTTTTTTTGTGTTTAAATGTCACGACCTGGAAATTTTAAGCTCTAGGTTGGAATTAGGCCTAGTAATATTTATTTGAAAATTTCAATATTATATATTTATGAATACTAACATGTGAGGATATCACTCACCGCCGTCACGTTTCGAACAAAACGCGATAATACAACTAATGGCAATGACAGCTATTGTCTTCGCTAATCACCGATTGTGCTCAGTGCCATTTTTGTATATCATATTATGATTTGACGTAAGACTAATAGTCATCATCATCAGCCAAAAAAACATCCATTAAAAAAACAATAAAATTCTTTCGAGAAATCGCGAAGCGAGAAGTCGACTCTTCACGTGATCAGAGGGCTGGCCTATTTCTTGGCCAAAGGATTAGCATCGCCATACAACGTGGCAATGCTGACAGCCTTTTAGGCACTGTTCCTGTTGACAGCGATGCGGACGAATTTTTTGATGCCCTATGATTATTTTGCTTCTTTTTGTTTAATTTATTTATTTTAAATTTTTATATTTAATTTATTATATTTAATTTATTAAGTTTATATTTAATTTATTATTTAAAGTGTTACTTTATATTATCTTAATATTATCTTGAGTAAAATGATATCTATCTACCTTTTCTATCTGTGATTTGAACCTTTCGACAGTTAATTCTCAATTTAGCATTTAGGGTCTGAGCATACACTGTTAGGTTTTACACGACGACGTCAAAGCACATACCTATACATGCTGCAAAGAAAAACCAGTGCTGGTTTTTCGTCTGTCGACGTGAAGTCGACACACGAGGATATATCAGGACCCATATGATTTATCCTCGGTGACAATCGATCTGAATGAATGGCAATAATATTTCTGAGGTACCGTTTTGATTGAAAACACACACATTCCATAGGTAACCCTACAGTTTAGTGCTTATCTTTACTACAATCTACCTCTGTATCGTGAGACCGACGATTGGTCCTTTCAATTACTAGGTACATAATAGACTTGCTTAAAGAGTATGCCCCTACCTACTGCAGATCTCAATTTGTGCACATCACCTGCCTGATCTTTTCCCAACTATATTGAGGTCGGCTTCTAGTCTAACCAGTATTTTACATGAAGCAACTGCCTGTCTGACTTCCATAACGAAGTTAGGTAGGTACTAGGTATTACGATACCCCTTGGTAAGACTGGTTGTCAAACTTTCGGCCTTCTGGCGATCCGCTATTACGACTGTCAAAGATCCACGAATGACATCTGAGACCTAACGTGTTTTTCGAGGCAAGACCCAAGGGGTCTCTTGGTATGTAAAAATGGTCAACCGTGGCAAGCGTAGCTTAACCTGATCTATCAACCATTGCGGCTTTTATTACTTAGCCACATGCCCACATATGGCCTGCTGGCGTATGTGCACATATAGCTATAAATAAAAGCGCTTAAACACTTAAAACAAAATATTTGATGTTATGGTAATTATTATTGCAATTGAATAGAAACTTACTGCACTACAGAGCGATATTTCATTCAGTAATTTTGAAAAATTTATTAAAACAGCGAACTATTTGACAGCTATTTGCAACGTTTGCCAACTTTCAGAATTTTAGGTTCTTTATCTTTTTCGGCTTTCATAACTGCCTAGCCTTTTGATGGCTATGCTCGAATGCCTATCTGATCTCCACAACCCAGTTACTGGGTAACACGACCCTTTGGCGGCCTTGGAAAGACTTTCGAGCGTCGACTATCCGTAACGATTGTCACACATTTCTGAATGACACCCGGGACGTGTTTTCCGAGGCACGGCGGGGTGGCGATATGTAAAGATAGAAGTTCTGCGTTATAATAAAAGAAGAATAAACTAACCAACATCAAGTCCTTGATCCAAAGCCCACTGTCCAATAGAAGGATTCCAGTTTGGTTCGTGAAGCTGCGAAAAACAGGATCCTCGGGTGACGTTGCCATTAAGACCGATGACGCCATATTTTGTCTTCACACCAGTCAGGTATGCTGTGGCAGTGCACGCAGAATCCGGTACTTGTGCGTCTAAGCAGTACGTCTGAAAATTTGTATAATATTTTGTTAGAAGGGTAGTACAATAAATACAGGGTAAACACACAGATATAGATAGACCTAGATAACGCAAGTATCACGATCTGTATGAAAACCAAGCGTCCTATTTTTTTACTACCTACTATGACGTTGCAAGCACTATTGAGTGATGGAAAAAAATTTTATACCTTGAAGTGGTATATTGCTAATCGATTGCTTCATATGTTAGAAAAATTTGTCTGCCCAGCAACTTATATAACGCAATGAATGTTGTTGAACTGTCAACATTAAAGCCATTGTTACTGATAGTGTGTTACACAATTACGCTGCAGGTATTATTACTGAAAAGATTTGTAAGAAGGCGGAAATTGTTTATTTTCACCTCAGAGTCTTCGCTTTCCTGTAACCTTGTGGGTAGGTTACACTGTGGGCCTAACAATGAATTAATTGCCGTGAAAATAATACCGTAGGTACGCTTCCTTCCTCACATTGTTCAAAATAATGCATGTCACTTGACTTGACAATACTGTAGACGCGATCTTATGAGACGGAGATTAGGCATCACGAAAGAGATATAAAGTGGCCTCCAAAAGTTAGTTGACATTTGTCCACTTTAACTGTGATGCCATATTATAATAATAATAAAAAAAAAACAGATACTCCTAAGGGATAACTTGGTTATTTTTTATAAATCAGAGGTGCTGTGATGTCACGGGCAGTGACACAGCGGGCCCTATCAGAATGCCAGCGCTGCGACATTAATTTTTAATATGTCGCAGCATCATGCTGAGATAGGACCTAGCCTTTTGGCCTCGTATAGGACTTTCTATTTAATTTTTCTTCTTAACCGACTTCCAAAAAGGAGGAGGTTACAATATGTTCGTCTATACCTGTTTTTTTTTTTTGTTACTTATTTGTATATAACTTTTTTTTTTTTTACTGTCTTTCTTTCTTCAGAGGTGGTTGCATTAGTCAATAAAAAACATTTGGAACATTAGTTTAAATCATAATGTGGTGCGTCATAGCTTAAGTGGAAAAATGTCGAGTAACTCCTGAAGACCGCGGTACCTACATTTACAAGTAATATTATATCCTACATTGTCTATATCGTTTATGCACACTTTATAAAACTATCCCTGTCTTTCTTTCATCAAAATCGGTACGGTACGGAATCGGAAGAGAGTGTGACGTCAGACGTGGTACGCGCGGCCTCGAAGCGTACGCAGCTCTCCTTGAACGTGACACAGTGCGCATGCGCGGTCAAGCGCGTTACTATCACACTGTACACGTAAATATTGTATTGTTGATTTGTTTTAATTTGAACATGCTATGTGTTCTAGTATTCGCTTGTGTGCATTGGGGTCTAGGTTTGATATTAATGTGAAATAATATATACTCATTTTTCATTTTAAAAAAGAAAATGCACAGTGCAGCTACTAGTATTCTTGTTAAACCATACTACTAAGTTTTTCGTGTCGACAACAAGTCTTTTGTGAAGCATTTGTTTACCGTACAGTATTCGATAAATAGTTTTTTTTTATTTAATTTTTTTACCATTTAAGTACACACATATAAACAGACAAGAAAAAAAGGTACAAAGGTGATGCTTATTTCATAAGAAATCTCTTCCAGCATACCTGCGATAGGATAATAAATAGGGAGATGTAGACAGCGTGTGAAAGAGAGGAGACAAAAAATATACATAAAATTTAAAAACAATACTTAATAAAACTAAACAAATATTATGAGAATATACTTACACACATCATACAAATAAACATACATTACTTCTAAAATAAATATCACTAGAATGTTTATAAATTATTTTTTTTTCAACAAAAAAAAACATGAAGGTACATTTTGGTCTTCTAAAATGTCGTCAGGAAAGTTTTGAAAGATAAAAAAAAAAATTACGATGGATGGACTGTGTGAAAAGATATGGCTAGAAAGGGAAGTGACACATGTCTTTGAATTTTTGGTTCTAGGATATGCCGAAATGTCTTATTTAAAAAAAGCTAACTGGAAATCTGTTTCTATGGAAACTTTAAAATCGGTCTAATTTGGCTGTAACACAATTTTTCGAAAATGTTCTCTGCTAACTTTTTAGACCTTTGTATCCTGCTTATGCGTATGAAGTTTCATTAAAATCGGTTCATTCATTTCGAAAAACAACGGCTTGAAAGTTTGTACAAACCACCAAACTGAACAACTTTCTCGATGGGATACTGGTCTTGTAGTCGCAAGTGCTTCTACTGAGCATGAGTCCCTGGGTTTAATTACCAGGTCGAACAGTGTTATTGTTTTTTTTTGCTAGATGTACGCTGTTGGATTCTCAATGCTCAATGGATTCTCAATATCAAGAGCTGAAAATCCATTACGCCATAAAAAATCACCTGTGCAAACTAAACGGAATAAGTTTCATCTAACGAATAAGTTTCTACAATATTCTGTCCTCACTTATTGAATACTAGCACTTTGCCCGCGACTTCGTCCGCCTGGGTTTCGTACTTTCCTCAAAAAATATTAACAACCCCTCCACCTCCCCTTGAAAGGTAGTTTTCGAAAATTAATGTTTAGGATTTTTATAATTTATAGTATTGAATATAGGCGGAATCTAGAAGTGAAATAATTTATTGTCATTACATTACAGTCACGTACTAAAGCGGTTTGTTAGAAGTACTTCTTCGTGTTGTCTGTCACGCTTTATTGAACAAATTGATCTTTTTTTTTTGTAGGTTCCACAATTTTGGACAATACTTTATCTAAGTGACTGTACAGACGCGAGCACATCAATCTACTACAATCTGTCAAATTTCTTTAATAGATTTTCAACTTTATTGCTCAAGTAAAAGGTTCAAAGTTGATTGGGAAAATTTGACAGTTTCGAGTAGCTTGACGTGCTGGCGTCTGTACTTTGGTTTGCTTCCTTCCTTATTTTGTGATTCAAAAACTCGCTTTACAAAGAGGGCCATTTTTTTGTTAGCATTATTATAATATTATAGGTTCTGCCCGCGACTTCGTCCGCGAGGTATGTCGATAAAAACTATCCTATGTACTTTCCCGGGATGCAATATATCTCTCTACCAAATTTTATAGAAATCCGTTTAGTGGTTTAGGCGTGAAAAGGTAACATACAGAGAGACAGACAAACACAGACAGACAGAGTAACTTTCGAATTTATAATATTAGTATGGATAATTATATAATTATATAAGTAACAACCCGCACCCACCATCCACCAATCCGCACTGGGCCTGCGTGGTGGATCATGGCCCACTTCCTCTTACAGAGAGGGGGCCTCTGTGCACGTGAGTGCAGTGGGAACATTATAGGCTGATAATGCTTCATACATAAGTCGTCTTATATGTAGTTAATTAACAAATAATTAATGCTTACCCTGGCTAATCCACTGACAGGAAACTTTTCAAAATCCAACACTGATTCCTCACCAAGGCTCTGCTCAAGTTGACCAGAAAATGTTCTGGCGGCCATGACAGTAGCCAACGACATCCCGTCACCGATGAACAAGATTCCATTTTTCGCTTTGTTCATGTTTGGTTTCTCAGCAAGCTTGGCTTTCAAGGTCTGGGCTGCCGACTTCTTCCAGAACGACTGATGCTTTTCTTCTACTGGCACGTACGCTGGATTCATGAAAGTATCCAAGACTTTTTTCGGCTTTGGCACCGATGCCGTCACATCTCCTGTAAAAATGGTAATTTGATCTCATTATTTGACACTTTAATAAAACTGCCCGCTCTTGTTTTGCAGTATTTTAGTTAAACTGATGTTAGCTGGGTGATGCGTGGTGCATGTAGCTTGGGGAACTGATAACTGACGGGAATAAGTTATAAATGATTTATATGGACCGGAAAACAAGCGACAAATGAACGAAAATAATCTGAGGTCGTGGGTTTGTGGTTCGGAACGATGTTTTAATTGATAAAGCGTGTTATAATATTTGTATTGTTACATTAACATAACACCCGTGTCTCCCCAAACGGTTGGGCAGATGAGTACCTAATAGTACACCCACATTTCACTAGATGTTTTTAAATCACATCTAAAAGAAGAAGAAAGAACATAACACCTCTCACCGAGGGGAATGCCTGTGTTCCAGCAACACGAACATTATAAGCTGATTATGTGATAAAGAATATCAAATTAGGTTTCTGGCAATTCATTAGAACAAAACATTGACAGCTTTTGAATTCATTCCTTGACGCAAGCGCATTTTTGATGCTTGTACGGGTAGGTACACTGAAATTACTTGCATGGTGCGCGTGTAAAAGAAATCTCTTCCACGCAGAAATTACTTTAGAACTAAACATCACCTTTGCATGTATTTTTCCGTTGCTTTCTTTTTGTTTATATGTGAGTACTTATATGGTTAAATAAATTAATTAAAGTGCATGCAGTTATGGATGTAGTTAGGTAAGACGCTCATGTATCCCGCCTATTTGGCGCATGTGGCCCGTGCATTTGGAGCATGTGGCTCGTGCATTTGGCACTTTTAGCTTGAACCAACACTGGCCTCCAGAAGTTAGTTGAAAATTTTCATTTCAGCTGTTATGCAACCGTCCAATTAACTCGAAACTCAGTATGTAAGACCAAAATAAATAATAAAGTGTATCAGGGCTTTTCCAAAATGTACTCCTAACGATGAAGAGGGGTAGTAAATTTCACAGTAGATAGGTATTTTATTACGTGGCTTGGCTTGATTAACTGGAAAATTGGTATAAATAATCTTTAAGCCAAGATATAGAAACATCCTAATCGATTTTTCAAAATTCCACCCCTGTGGGAGTGAAAAGCGGGGGATAAAGTTTATTTGAAAAAACTGATTCCTTTGATCTATAAACTGTAAAATTGGCTTGAATACTTATTTCAGTATCTAAATAAATGATAAAGATCATATACATACATTACCGAAATATTTAGAGGAAACTACAAACACACGCGGACGAAAACGCGGGCAAAGTGCTAGCTAGTATCATTATAAGCAAGCAAATGCAACATATTACAGCATACCATATGCCGACATCGAAAGGTTATTTTTAATCTTTGACTAGGGGTACCTAATCAATCTTGTTTTATAGTGGTTAATTATGTAATAACACAGTTTCTATATAATCAGACCAAGTTAATCCGACTGCAAAAAAAATATAATCACCAAATGACAGTATTTTTCTTTTGACAGTGTTAATGGGACATATAAAAAAAATAAATGATAAACATGTTTATTTACACAAAACCCTTCATCAATGCTTAAAAACTAGTTCAGTGAATAAAGTTCATACAGATAGAGTAACCCTTGTTTTGACGGTCATACAAGACCACTACGCATCGACCTACGCGTCAACTATGCATTCTGTACATCAAACTAAGTAATATTGACACGCGAAACATTGTGTTTATGGGTGCATGCAACGGAGCAGGGGGCGTGGGGGTATTTAAACTGTGTTACAACATTAAAAACTTGATTTCGTAAAAAAAAACGTCATTAAACGTTGGAATTTCAACCTTCAGTTCAGGAGTCAGAGGCTCAAACAAGTTTGTGTAACCTATTATGTAGATTAAATAAATTAATAATAAAGAATTTTGTCCTTCATTAGCTCCGTAACCAGAAGATATGGTTCCGTATAAAAAAATACAATGACAGGAATACAAGACTTGTATTCCCGTAGACAGGTCTCTATAATTCTAAAGGCGCGAAGTAACTCTCGGCGTTTACACTCGTTATAATGGAACCTATCATCTTTAGAGCGATAATGATGAAAGATGATAACAATGATAAGAAACCAATAATTATTATCTATTTTAACTATCAAATACGTGTCTCTCCACTAAAATCTACTAAACGTGACTTTTTGTTAAAAACGCTTATCGTTCTGCAGCTATTATCAATTGTGAATACATTGTTACGAAAATAAATGGTGTCATCACACCCGACCAACGTGGTGATTAGTTATGGCATTTTTTTTCCCCTCGAAACCATTGGTTCTCAACGTGAGCGATAACGCCCCCTCGTGCCGTTTGAGACTTTCATGTGGGCAGTGGAAGACCCAGAGAAAATTATATATCCTAGCTTACAACTATATACTAATACACGTTAAAATATAAGTGTGGCAATAGTTGACTCAGATTCGCGAAAGATTCAAAAAAAAAAAATTGGGGCTCTAGAAAAAAAAATCGCAAAGTTGGCGGTGGGCAAAATAAGGTTGAGAAACTATGCTCTAAACTCTTCGTAATACCCGTCTAATGTGCTTGTTGTCGGTTGTAGTTATTGAAGGCTTGATAATGACAGATAACTACCAGCCTATTATTGTTTCACTGCAAAACAAAAGGCCTCTTCTTGTACAGAGAAGGCACGAGCATTGATCACCACGCTTGCTCAGGACGGGTTAGCGTATATTAACTTTAAATCCAGATTTTCAAACGATGTTTTCCTTCACCGATGTCAGTTATGTCCAAGATAAACTCACAAAAGTACAATTCATATTATAGAGGCATGAGGAATAGGGTGTAAAGTTCACTCACTGTAAAAAAGGTAGGATTCTCCGACCAGGGGGCCTAAGAAGGCCACTTTGGCAGAATCATAAAACAATTCATATCACGCAATTTCATCTGTATGACAGTTTTGTATGGAGATTCGTAAAATGCTTTAGGTACACCTCTGCCTAACCCTTCAGGGATATATAGGTGTGAAACTGTCAAACAAATGAATTTCGTTCGTTAAGTAGGTAATGTTAAATCCCCATTGAAATAAATTTGGAAATGAAAACTTTATTAGAGAAAAAAAAATGCATTTGATAGTAAATCATTTACAGTATGAATATGGGATGAATAGTTTAGACTTCACGAATGTATTTTTGATCGTGGGACTCACGGAAAACGTTTTCTGTGACAGTCTGAAATCCACGCGAGTTTCTTTCAATCGGGCTTCATTTGCATGGAAAAAGAGAGATACTCACCTACTAAGTACCTGTCAAGGACGTTATGCTCGCTACGCCTCAATAAGTATAGAAATACCTACATAATAACATAAATAAATAAATACTAAGACTGCCGACGGAGATGATAATTAAAAAATTATATTTCTGGTTTCGATATTGATGAATGCAAATACACATACATACACACACACACACACACACACACACACACACACACACACACATACACACACACACACACACACACATACATACACATACATACATACATTATATGGATTTATATCTGAAATAAATATTTGAATTTGAATTTGAAATATCCATACACTGAACGATATAGTCGATAACATCGTGGCATATTTTACGTAAATAATTTGCGGGAGCGTCTCGCACTGTCCGCGTTTTACGTAACTGCGGCGCACGCGCGACTAGGACTGTTGAATACCCGAGGGGCAATTCTCGTAATTAGAACGTTCACAGTCTGATATATGTCTCAATCTGTCAAAAATACGTCTAAAATCCCTACATTTTAAAAGTTATTGACTTGATTGTCACTGAGATGAGATCGCGACAAGATTTTGAACGTTTTTAATTACGAAAATTGGCCTTCTGGTGTCCACCGGTATTTTGAAACGCGTCGCTTCGGCCGATTTGTATGAAGACGTAATACTGCTTATTTTATTATACTGTAACAATAGTATATAGTTTTGTATAATTCATTTTACAAGTTCTAGGTATTCTAGGTCGTTAGCGCTATCCATTGATTGAATAATTTTTGTGAAAAGTACCTAACGATGGTCAGCAATTTCTGAGCATGAGGTCATGCTCTTGCAACTACTATATAACAACGCAGACGCCATCGTCATCTACTTATTAAATTCCTATACACCTAAGCAGCAAGCCAGTCACGCGTAAAAGTAGGTAGGTACCTAAAATGTTATTTACAAAAAAACATTGCCAAACTTTTCCTTGTTTTTCGGAGTGATTGAAATCATTCACAATTTTAATATTACAATTATAATTTCTTAATAGTTTCATTGCCGACGACTTCTATACTTATAATAAAATAAACTTATACAAAAATAAAAAACGTATCGCGTAAACTGGCCCAGAAATCGCGGAGAAATCGGTGTCGTCAACAAAAAAACCTGAACTCTTTTATCTAAGTTACAAGAGATTAACACCTTTGCAAAACGAAGGCAAAGAATTGAATTTTTTTACGTTTTATTCAAAAGAACCAGGTACATCATCTGCCGAGCCTTTTACCAACTATGTTGGGGGTCGGCTTCCAGTCTAACCGGATGCAGCTGAATACTACTATATTACACGAAGCGACTGCCTATCTGACCTCCACAACCCAGTTACTGGGTAACTCGGTGCCCGTTGGCAAGACTGGTTGTCAGACGTTCGGGCTTCTGATGACCCGTAACGACTGCCAAAGATCCAAGGATTACAGCCGGAACCAATGGCTTAACGTGCTTTCTGAGGCACGTAAAAATACCAGGTTCTTAACAATTAATTACAACTTAGCCTTTAAACAATTTTAATCTTACTTAATAAAAATTATTACGCGGTAATTATTTTAAAACTTAGAAAAATCCGTTTTACATACTTTCTTAGTAATCAGCCTATAATGTTTCCACTGCTGGGACACAGGCCTCCTCACTTCGAGAGTGAGTGGGCTGTAATCTACCACGCGGGCCCAGTGCAGGTTGGTAGATGTCACATGTCTTCGTATTTTTTCTTCTTCTAGGATATGCTGGTTTCCCTCATGATGTTTTCCTTCACCGTTTTGAGAGCAATGGTGATGAAGTTATTTTTACAAAGAAAAGTTTCGACCTGGTTTCGAACCACAATTATTACTGTCGCTGTGTTCATGTGATATAATGTGTGTCATTATACACTTTTTACACTACACTACTCTTAGTGTAGTGTATAAATATAATGTTCTGTTCGTTTTAGTCTTCGTACTTTTTTGACAACTGAACACAAAATTCCAGATGTTTGATTACTTATTGGATGACCCCTGTAACACAAGTTCCATCTAACATGGGGGTCATTGATCAAATCTCTGTGTAATGTAACTCCTTGGTACGCTCTAAATGCTGCACAATAAATTAAATAAATAAATTATTTATTATTTACTTTTGACTCCATCCCAACTCCCAACTCCAGCTTAAAAAACCATACAATACAGAATTACCTTTTCCAATAGTCGAAAATAGGCTTTATTACTGAATTCATAAAAATAATTATTTCTTAACAGCCTATAGGTATATTATATTCCTGTTGAAACTTAAGCCCACCAGGATCTTACCAAAGACCCAGTGCACGTTTCAGGCGTACGGCGGATATACGAGTATCTTCCGGCCCCCGACTCTTGAAAGTGTATGTAACCGTTGGGTTTTTGTCCAACCCCCTACAGCCCTGGTGCCTGACCGTAATGGTGGTGTTTTCAGAAAGGTCAAGTGCGTACTCGCAACCGGAGCGCGGAGTGCATGTACGTCCTGATGCATGAACGCAAACAAAGCAAAACGAGTACGTTAGGATCGTAGCAGGTGGCGTTCTGCCCAGCCCCATGGGAAGAAGGCGTGAGTTTATGTAAGTATGTATGAGTCCGACATAACCCTCTGTTCACACCAGACGGAAAGGATAAGGAAACACAAAGGAAAAAAAAATGGCCCAATGCAGGTTGGTCTTTGAATTTTTCAACTTATTATTTGAAGTAAGAAAGTGAGCTCGGCTGTCATTGTGCCGATTGTCGTATCGGCCAATGGCCTGATGGTCATAAATTGAACTAAGAGAGTGAGCTCAGCTGTCACTGGGCCGTTTGTCATATCGGCCAATGGCCTGATGGTCATAAATTGAACTAAGAGAGTGAGCTCGGCTGTCATTGTGCCGATTGTCGTATCGGCCAATGGCCTGATGGTTAAAAGCCTCGATCAACTTCTCTAGAGGCTCTCGTTAGGCAGTCGGATCAAGGGCCAGATTCAGAAGGCGGCTCATATGGTGAGGATGTTCCTGTCTTTATATTGTTTGTATATTGAAGCCCTAACCACCGGTAGCTTGGACCCTGCTTGCGATATTGGCGGACTGCTACTTTCCATTTTTTTATAGAAAATAAATAAACGAACACGTGCATGGCATTTTCTTCCTTTTGGTGTTTTACCTTTTTATATCTTTTGTCTATGCTTTTTCTACCTTTTGGTTTTTACTTTGAGTGACATATTATTTACTTTGTTTTACTACTAGTACCAGCGCCTTTTAATTCGGTAGTTAATAGAACTAATAAAAAATAAAAAATGCAAAAATAAAATATGCAAATGCAATAATTTGAAACATCGTTAACAAAAATAACTCTTATCATTGTTCTTTGAAACAGCTATTAACAAAGTATATCATTGACGTAAAGTCATCTATTGTCGGTAACTTGTTATTTTTCTTTGTCATTGCTATAATTTTCACGGACGATTCGACGTGGTAACTGACGCTGTCTTTAACAAAAGTGCTGTACCTACTACGTAGAATAAATTTTGTCATTGATAATAATAATATAAAGTCTGAACAATTATATCATGCCTATAATGTCAGAAGGTGTAGACAGAGGAGAGTAGCCAATTATAAGTAAAAGTAAAGTAAAGGTAAAAGGCACCTTTATTAAAAAGAACAATAAGGCTGTTATTGGTGTACACACGGCTACACATTAAGCTATACATAACCAGCATAAACTGACTTCTGATTGTATGAAAAACCTATACAATGCGAGGTCAGCTAAAACTGGAAATGTATAGCTTGATGTGTAGCCGTGTGTACCTACGTTAATATTATTACAAACGGTAGTTTTACATTGTTTATGTTCTATGAATTTTTTTTAAGAATAAGGTTCTTATTAGCATGAGACTCTTATTCAGATTTGCTCATAGGAATATGAACATTTCGGGTATACAAATTAGGTCTATATAGGTTTGAAACGCTAACTTTGCTTGAACAAAATAAAGTCAAAGTAGTTACGATCTGCGATCTATGTTCCATGTGATATAGAGCGAGCATTTTGGCATTAATCGGTCACAAATTCAGACACCAGCGGGATTATTGAGTAACACTTAGGCCAATGGCAATCGATCGCAATGCCATTCATTTTGACAATTCTGTCACGTTATTTACATTGTTGAGCAGACGAATTTTCAAACCTATGAAGCCATTGATTACGAACTTCCTTCACGTCTGTCTTTAGCTGGTAAATAGAATAAAATACAATAAATAAAATAGTAAATAATATAGAATGTAATAAAATTATTAGAAGTAAATAAAATAAATAGAAAATAAAATAGTAAACAATATAAAATAATAAATAAAATAGAAGTGACATCATTACAAAGTCTGTAAATCTATGTTGTATTCTGTGGAAAATGTAGTGGGTGGTACCTACATTTGTTATGTTTATTCTTAAGTTATTTCCATTTATTT
The DNA here is from genome assembly GCA_963669345.1 of Gortyna flavago. Classification (NCBI taxonomy): domain Eukaryota; kingdom Metazoa; phylum Arthropoda; class Insecta; order Lepidoptera; family Noctuidae; genus Gortyna; species Gortyna flavago. Next base: position 3,477,703 of record OY770139.1, read on the forward strand.
TTAACTAGCTTCCGCCCGCGGCTTCGCCCGCGAGGTATGTCGATAAAAACCTTCCTATGTCCTTCCCCGGGATGCAATCTATCTCTCTGCTAAATTTTATCGAAATCCGTTCAGTGATTTAGGCGTGAAAAGGTAACATACAGACAGACAGACAGAGTTACTTTCGAATTTATAATATTAGTAAGTATGGATATACCTACTACTGTTTGTATAAAAATAAAAAATGAAACAATCCACCTCGGATTATGTAATTTATTGAAAGTGTGTGATGCATTTAGGATGGAGGCTATTAAGAATTTCCTAATTACAATGATAATTAATCAATAGCAGTTGAGTTCATTGCGAAAGTCATTCATTCGGGGAAGTACCTACTACCAGTCTGCCACAATATCTATTTTTCTGCGTACCTACAGATAGCTTATAATTTTATCATTGAAACACCAAACAAACAATAGCTAATTATTCATAACTTACAGCAAAATAAACCAAACTGTTGAAAAAAGTGCCGAAAAAGGCAAAAAAAAACCCCGGAAAATTCGTCTGATTTCGTTTCTTTTTTAATTAATAGAGATAATTACAGTCTATGTCATGGTTGGATTTAGAAAACCATGATTGATTACTGATTGGTTTTTCAATTAATCAGTTTTCACGGCTATCTTCTGCATCATACGACAAGATAGATATCTACATAACTTGAACTAAAAAAATACGAGTAGATATGCCATTGTTATTGAATATAAAAATTAAGACATTCGCGATACCGATTAACTCAAATAGGCAGTATAAAAAAAAAACCAAATTCAATCACGAAAAAATAAAAATAAATCAGAAAAAGTTACTTTCTCAACCACAAACACACCATCACCAAAGTTTTAAAAAAGGAACCGGTTTCCTTTTTTGCCGCCAAATAAAAACACAGACATCACATCACATTTTTTTTTCACATTTACGCACCTGTAACGAGTTTTGCGGCCAGAACTGTGGCTGAGACGACCAGTAACGTTATCGGGACCCGCGCCATTATCGTCATACTGAGGCGTCTGCACAGAAGTCGCGCGTTTTATCAACTGCACTTCACTTCATTTTCGAGGGCTTAAGACTAGAGACACCACGCGGTAAATGAATGTTAGGACCGATTTGACAACCCGATATTGAGGAACTCGCATTATCTTTGAGGCGCTAGTTTGATTCGATTTGAGGCCTATCATTATGCATTTTTTTACGTTTTAGCAATGGGCAACTTAACCCCGATTTTATACTGTTTTTTTTTTGTTGCTGTCATGAAGACCTTCATTACAGCTATAATAATGATATTCACGGTAAAAAATTTAAAGCAAAAGTTTGTGGCGTATGTTTTTTTCGTTTCGGTAATTTGTAATAATTTTATCCGGCTTCTTGCAAGCGTCAATTCGTCTGTTGTCAAATAATACGAGCATTTCTTTTCTCATTTTATTTTTGTTTAACATCAATGCATTGTATTGCTTAGGTATTGCAGGTATAATATGAAACTGTGAATGTACAAGTAACGATTTCTTAAAGATATTATATTAATCTAAAACCCAAATTACTTACCTCATTCTCCAACGAATGCCAGATATTTTATGGTTTAGGTACCTACACAGTTTAAAAATTATAAGTTCCATAAAACGTAAGCCAAGAACTAAGATTGAAAATCAGTATCAAAATGAAGGAAAAATGTACGACTGCATTTATTAATATAATATTTTATCGAGGATAATCTACAATGCCAAATGTCAGGTAAATAATGATAAATCTTTTTGTATTAAAATGACATATAATTTAATTAATTAAGTAGGTATAGGAAGCAAAGAAGAAAGAAATAAAAATTATTTATTATGACTCGCACAGAAAGATCACAAACTAAACTAAACACAATTATAAAATTAAAAATTAAAAAAAAAATAAAAACAGAAAGTCCTTCTATAAACACAATGATAAAAGTATTGAAAACGAAATTATATAAAATAAAAAACAAAGTCCTGTACGAAAAGGAAGGATAATTATGATCAACAATCCATTGTGATTTTGTGATCGACATTGATGGACCATATCATTATTTTCTATTGTTCTAGCTTTTCTCTCAGTTTACCGCACGCATACTACAGGGTCAGATTAAATTACCTAGCGAAACTCTTAAAGAGTGTCTATTGTCGATATCTAATCATGATAAAACAAAAGGAAATCGGAAAATCGATTTCATATTTTTTTGGTTGCGTCAACGACTGCTGCTGTTGTACTTCGAAAATATCAGTTTAAAAATAATTTTTGATCTAATATTTTTATAGACGAGATAGGTTTAAAAACCAATAAACAAAAACAGATTTTCTCAACTCATACTTGAAAGAAAGAAAGAAAAAACGTTTATTTGCGGTGAACATGACGCAAAAAATAAAGAACATAAACACAAAAAATAAAAAAGTATACTTCAAGTAAACGTTGACCAAGAACAGTGATTTTTTTTAAATTGTTTTTTCATGTTTATATATCGATAACCATCACGTCTGCATAGTTACCCTAGCTAATTTAATTTGACCCAGTATATTAAATCATTATCGTCTTATCATACTCATAATAAAATATCCACATAACAATGTCTCTCTGCAGAACAAGAGCCTCTTCTTATACAAAAAAGCAACGAGCATTGACCATCACTCAACAATCTCACTATCTATTGGTGATTTTAGACATTTTAATCTATCTGTTCTCTCGATAATTTTCTTCACCGTAATTAAATTTGAAAAAGTAAGAAAAGTTAGAAAAGTTTCAGCTCGTAAAGTGTAACTCCAGAAAAATTTAAATCACCGTTGTTTATTTACCCAAGGGCTCCAGAATGAACGTAATGTTTTTTCTACCATAAAAGTCTTTACACTATTGCAATTGTATCCACTAATAATAGTCTGGCTAAGGCAGCCCCGCAATATTATTTTTTCAACAACATAAAAACTCTGGCTCCAAAACAAAAATACAAAAACGTATTAAAATACAAATCATGTATCTCTCCGTCACGTAACCATGGAAAAAAAACATTTCCAGACTAATTAGAATTATTTCTTTTTAAAACACAGCGATCGTTGGAACTAATTGTTGCTAAACAGTGGCGATACGCAAATTACGTTTCATAAAATATTTTTTCATGAACATTCTTTACACGACATAACAGAATTAGATTAGTTACGTATGTTCAAATGAGTAACATAACTCCAATTACATTTTCACTAAAGAGGAAACGTGAGCACGTGGTCGTTGGCGTTTATTCCATACTGTTTATTTATGATTTTTTTTATTGCTGAATGGCCCTGCTCTTGACCTCAATCACGCCTGATGGAAAACGATAGATGAGGTCTATAATGGAACGAGCGTGCCCAGAAGATGTCTGTTCACTCTTGCTTTTAAGGCAGACGGGTTAATACTAGCGTATTCCTCTGTTTTCTTCCTGGATAATGATAGCCAGTCCAATTTTTTTTTATCACGTATTTTCAAAAGAGCTAGTGTATTTTTCGTAAACAGGGACTATAATAGCTCTTTAATCCCTAGGGACTAAAAGTGATTTCAATTTGGAATGTGGATATTGTCAGTAAATGTTCCAATCATCAAAGAGATCAATCACGAACATTGTATGAACAAGTAACAGGCTGCATGATAAAGTAGAACGCGCAAGCCAAATAAAAAAAAATAGTTTGTGAAAAAATAAAAAACGCGCGAAAAGCATTCTGCCTTCGTTCATAATTGTTTACTTAAATTAGGATTTTACTTAGTTTTATAAAAAATGAGTATGTCTTCCTCAATTAATTGTATGTAATATTCTTATTCATAACTTGGACTTACTTATTTTTTAATAGAGGATGATTAAAAGTAGTGTCCACCTCGAGAGCAACATTATTTTAAGCTCGAGTGTCATACCTTGAATCACTCGCTGCGCTCTGGATTCAAAGAAACACTCTCGCCTTCAAAATTGTTGTTTGCTCCCTTGGCAAACAATCTACTATTTACGATGTAGTGTATATCTATACGAAAATACAAAACAGGGACATGGCAGTGATATACTCGATTACTATTTGTACTAGTATTATTAACCAAAGAAAACAGAGGAATACGCTAGTACGTAATGAATGCCAACTACCACGTGAGCCACGTTTCCTCTTAATAAAATACTTATCTCCTAAATCATCATCTTCATGGTCACCCTACACAGCAACTCTTTCAGAATATATAATTCAAAAATGACTCATGCGCAGGCATTGCATTTTGTTTTAAATTTATTTTGACAGGTGATGTCCCTTAAATTTTATATTATCTTGTTATCCTTAACAAAACGTTATTGTTACCTACTTACATGTTTGTTTGTTTCACCGGTCTGTAGAAAGCGGGTAATGTCAGACATAATAATCTGCTTGCCATTTCCAAACTATGTTGGATGCAGTTATATACCAGTATTTTACATGGAGCGACTATTGATCTTCACAACTCAGTTACTGAGTAATAAATACCCCTTGGTAAGACTGGTTGTTAGACTTTCGGCTTTCTGACGATCGACTGTAAAAGATCCACGAATCCTGGGACCAACGGCTTAACATGCTTTCCGAGGCACGGAGGGGTCTTGGTACACGAAGATGTTCACCTATCCACGGACAAACCGCGGCAAGCATAGCTTAATCTGATCGATGGACCCATGCGGCTGTTACTACTTAGCCACAAACCCCTCCGGGTTAAGAGCGTTTACGCCGTACGGCATTTCATACAAACTTTCAAGCCGTTGTTTTTCGAAATGAATGAACCGATTTCAATGAAACTTCATACGCATAAGCAGGATACAAAGGTCTAAAAAGTTAGCAGAGAACATTTTCGAAATATTATTTAAAAAAAGATAACTGGAAATCTCTGTTTCTATGGAAACTTTAAAATCGGTCTAATTTGGCTGTAACACAATTTTTCGAAAATGTTCTCCGCTAACTTTTTAGACCTTTGTATCCTGCTTATGCGTATGAAGTTTCAATAAAATCGATTTATTCATTTCGAAAAAAAAACGGCTTGAAAGTTTGTATGAAATGCGTAAACGCTCTTAAGTCAGACTCTAGCTAGCTAAATCCACATGGCGGCAAACCTTAGCAGATTCACAAGATGTTCATTGACAAAACTCGTATTAATGCATTTGGCCATGACTGCCTCTTTGGTATAGTAGTATGAGGCCGTGGGTTCAATTCCCAGGTCGGGCAAAGTGTTATCGGGTATTTCGATTAGGAACTTCTCAGTAGCAACCCGGAGTCTGGATTTGTGCCCGGTTGATAGTAATAGGTCGCCCACCACACCACTTGGGACTTAAACATAACTGGCAAAATTTGGGTGTACTACAGGTGCACCCGTGCAACCCTTCATAGATTACAGGCGTGGTGTTTTGTTTATAATACACAGATTAAAGCTTTATTGTTTTACTAGCTGCGCCCCGCGGTTTCACCCGCATAAGTCTCGATCCCGTGGGAATATTGGGATAAAAACTAACAATGTGTTATTTTTATGTATAAGCTATATTATTGTAAAGTTTCATCATAATCAGTTCAGTAGTTTTTGCGTGAAAGAATAACAAATATCCATCCATCCATCCTCAAAAAGTAGGATTATATTATATAGTACTAGCTGCGCCCCAAGGTCTTACCGCATTTCGATCCCGGAATATCTTGATAAAAAGTATTCTATGTGTTAATCCTGGTTATAAATCTGTATGCCAAACATCCAAATCCGTTCAGTAATTTTTGCGTGAAAGAGTAACAAACATCCATCTATCCATCCATCCTCACAAACTTTCGCGTTTATATTATAAGTAGGATTATATTATATAGTATATTATATAAGCAAGTAGTAGGATGTACCTAGATCCAAATAAATACAGCCAAAAAATGTTATGGACTCAGAAACTAAATCCTTTGATTCTGCGCACAGGCAGTTAAACAGTAAAATCTCAACCATGAAGAAATTTTAAAGGTATCAACACATTTCCTTGTTATTAAAATTAACACCTTAAAGTGTTGTCTTAAAAAATTCTAATAAGGATAAATTTGCAAATGTTTTAATCAGAATGTAATATCTCAAAACTTTGTTGACAAATAATAAATGATTATCGCAATATCTTGACATTTCACTTTCGACCAGTGACATAATCAAGCCCCGATTACGCGAAACTCTTTGACTTATAAAAAAAAGAACTTGTTTCTGATTACCGTGAGGTCGATAGTTGCTTTTTTTTGCAGTCGTAACCGAAACAAGGCTATTGACCTCGTGCGGAGACTGCATATAATTTCCAGTCAATGCCGAACCAGTTTTGGCCTGCAAGGCCCTTTTTTGAATGATTACGTCATGCCGGCGAAGTTTTTGGCAAAACTTGATGTTTCGGCGCATTGTATGTTTCTTAAAGCATTAACTGTTGTTCAAATACGAATAATAACATTAGTGGTTTATATACTTTCTTTATATTGGTAAAATAAAAATATAGTATCCTAACCTAACTAAAACTATTAACAAACTAAAATATGCCGTCGAAATAAAATAAAATTTAAATGCAGTATTAAATATTGCGTAATAACGCCAAAACGATAACTGGATAAGTGTTAGGTCTCAGCATCCTTCAAGATCATTGTTACCCTACTTATTCAATTCATCATCAAATGTTTTGTTATGTTTTTTTTTTATGTTCAGAGAATGGAGCACATCACTGATACGGGAGAAATCAAAATGAGGGGGGGGGGTTTAAAAAAAAATCACATGCTTTTGAGTAGGTATGTAAAACGCAATGACGTCAAGGAAACAAAATGTTTTAATTTTTTCCTTAACTCTTCGAGGCCGACTCCAATTTTTCCGTCTGGTTAAAATACTTGTAAGTAGGTACGCACGACGCTATAACAAGCTTTACATTTCCAGTATAAGCTGACTTTTAATTGTACGAAAAGCCTTTACAATGTGAGGTGAGCTTGATATGTCGTCGTTTATTTATTAAAATCATCGTTCTATTATATGCACAGATGTTTTGTGGTAGGTAACTCAATAATGAAATATCACAATGTAATTTTTAAATGAAATAAGTATTAATCTATTGTATAATTATAAGTTAAATATACAAAGTATGACGTTTTATACATTTTACAGAGAAATGAATAACACGTGTTTTAAAAATATTACGCCATAAAAATTATTGTACTTGTTGTTTACATTGTGTAGGCACCTAAATAATTTCATTACAACTGCTTTCAAAATGGTGAAGGAAAACTTCGTGAAGCGTAAAAGGACCGTTGAAAATTTGGAACGGAGTCGAGTTACAGCAGTGAGAGAGCGATTGAGCACCACACCACGTATCTATCAGATAATTAATTTATATGTCATGGTTTAATTTTAAATTCTTTTACCTATTGTAATTTTATTTTAGGTGCATCGTCTTCACATATTCTTTATTATATAATTAATGTATGCAAATATCTATTGTAAAACATTTTATAATAGTAACGGTGGAGTTTCTTGCCCATTCTTCTCCATACGAAAACTACCTTTTGGAAGGGGCGACTAGAATCAGTTCTGTTTCATTGTAATTTTTGATGTTCAAAAGTGCCTTTTATGTGCCTATTTGAAATAAATGCTTTGACTTTGACTTTGTCTCCTATTCTGCACACAGGCAGTTTATCCCGTAAAAATCTCAACCGTAACAAAGTCTTAATTAAGGTATGTATGTGTCGCAGCCAACTGGTTAAATTAGCCGTTCAGTTAACTGCCTAGCCTTTCAACTAAACGGCGGCCGTTCAACTAACGGCCTGAATGATATTCAATTACAGTTTAGGTTGGAAGTCTGTAACCAATCACGCGCGAGCCGAATTGGTTGCAGTAATTAAGGCATTGCACCCCGACAAAGTGGGTTAGGTTAGGTTAGAACTGTGATCAACCGCGTTCGAGCCGAGGGAGGGAGCGAGGCGAACACTACTTCTAAAGGCCAGGCAGTTACCTGAACGGCTAATTTAACCAGTTGGCTGCGACATATGCATTCCTTTGTCGGAAAAATTAACATCTAAAAGAGCTGTCTTATAAGTTCAAATAAGGATAATTTCGAACAAAAACATTGTGACCTCTTTAAGTCAGAGTGTTTTTAAAGGTTTTCCGCTTATGTTCTTGTTATCCTTTATAATGCAAGTAGGATAATTATTTTATTATCTTAGGTATAAACTGGTGCACTTATATTGTAACAAGAGGAAATGTCTTTCGATGGTGTGCATTTCCAAGGCTGAAGTGTGGTTTTTGAATAACTTTAAGTAAAATACGAAAATCACGTGTTATGAATTATTTTAACACCATGGACATTGAAGTCTTTTAAAAAAACAGATGCGAATCCACGAAACGGAGATATTGAAAAAAATAAGTTAACGCGTTAGGGCTGATTCGGCCAAAGCCAGATTTATCTTTGATCCGTGAAACAAAATTGACGTCTGACAATTCTAGTATGGAAAATCTGTCAAAAGTTCAAAATTTATTCTCATGAGGACTTTTTCTAAGTATGATAGTTTGGTAAAATACGCCCTTAGAGTACTTACACACGAGCTGCACGCGTCAACGACAGGGCAACTGCAGCCGTCAACACGTCTACGGCAGCCGTCAACACGTCTACGGCAGCCGTCGACAACGTGTCGCTCATGTATGAGAGTATGGTGGATATACACGAGCAGCACGTCGTTGACGGCTGCAGTTGGCACAGCCATTGACGCTTGCTGCTCGTGTCTCTCAACGATTTACGGCGACAATCTCAATAGCCGGAATATTTTTACCTACTGGTTTTACTCAGAAAAGTGATAATTTCTGAGTCTGAATAACTTCGTAATTTAGTCATTGGTCTAAAGCGCGACTACTGAGCATGAGGCCCTGGGTTCGATCCGCAGGTGTGGCAAAGTGAATTTTTTTTTTATTTGAGTGTCCCGGTCTGGTTTTGTGCCCTGGCAAGCAGCCAGAAGTCTGGATTCGTGCCCGTTTATTACATGGGACTTAAACATAACTGACGAAATGTGGGTGGATTTCTGCCTATCCCTTCGAGGAATACAGACGTGAAGTTAACTCCTACAAAGCCTTTAATAATTACCTAATGTATTATTTAAGTACTAAAACCTTCCTGAAAGTATGTAAATCACGTTAATGTAAAAAACACCAAAATTAGTTCATGAATTTTTGAGAAAATCGCGGACATCAAACATACATACATACGGGTCGAATACAGAACTTATTTCTTTTTAAGTCGGTTAAAAAAAGGTGTGACAGTTATGTAAATAGAGGTTTCTACAAAGTACTATGTTTCATTCAAATATTTTGTTCTATCTGTCATGCTTACAACATGCTGACAATGCCATGGTAAGATTAAATTGTTTTTTTACATTCATTTGTACAGATACTTATATTTGTTCAACTGATGATAAAAGTTACAGCAAATATTTTTTGTTGAAATATGTGTTAAAATATGTCAGTTTAAGGATTGGTTGTGACTGGCATTGAATAAATAGGGCAATGCTAAAGAAATATTACTCATGATAATACATTTTGTGGAATAAATTGCACTAGGTACCTACTTGAGGCTTAAGAGCAGTGCAGGGTGCTTATTCTCGAATTTAATTCCGATAGATCGACATTGGAATTGTCAGTAAAACGTCAGGGATTGGCTGGACTCACTGAGTCTAGCCAATCACTGACGTTTAACTCGACCAACTGACGTTTGACCAATGTCTATCTATCGGAATTATATTCGAGAGTAAGCACCCTGGTCCGGCCCCGACTTACGAATCGTGAGTTTACTTTGTGTAGGTATTTAATTTTATGACCACTGTTCTCAAAATCGTGATGTTCACCACCAGTGGGGCAGCCGGTGGGGCAAAGTGAAATAATTCGAAGAAACGAATCGGCATGTCCTAGAACCAAAAAATTCGAAGACTCATGTTTCATCTACTAACCCGCACTGGGCCCGTCGTGGATTATGGCCCACTCTTTCTCACAGTGGGTAGGCCTCTGTGTAGCAGTGGGAACATTATAGGTTGAATTTGCTTATGCTTGGGGTTTTCGTACCCTTGTAACCGTACATAATGTCAATCAACCTAAACCTATTTTCGTTCAAAAAGAAATTCAAAATGAACCATGAAACCGTTTTTTTTTTAAAGAGATTTTTTTTTAATTTGGAACACATGCGGGATATACAAAAGAGTAATAAAAGAGCATTTAAACCTAACAAAGTACGCATACAACGTCAACGAGACCTTATTGCTAATCCTCCGCTGTCTCTCCGTCCGTTTCTCTGTCAGTCAGCGGGCGGTATCTCATAAACCGTAATAGGATGTATGACAGTTGAAATTTTCACAGTGTATATTTCCATTGCCGCTATAACAACAAAAATATTAAATTTAATTAAAACAATATAAAAAGAAAAACAATTAAAGGGGTCTCCATAATTATAAATAATGTGTTTTTTTCGTCGTTTTTTGCGGTAATTTCGAAATACACTATCAGTAGCAATGGGTTTCATTTTGACAGTTCAACAACATTCATTGCGTTATTTACGTTATTGAGCCGACACATTTTTCGAACATATAAAGTAATGGATTAGCAGTATCGTTCAAAATGATTCATATTGAGATTGATAGTGCGTTATGCAATTAGGGTACGGTTTTACGATCCTCAATCGCTCAGGCGCGATTTTACAATCCTTTTCGTGTGTGCGATAAAAGAGCTATAGATTGTAAATAAATCCTTTCGTTTGTTAGTATCTAAAACTAGTTTTGAAGATTAACAAGTTATTTAAATTGTGCAAGATCTAAACATTCTCAAACACGCCGATAGATGTTGCGTCAAATTTTATTCATATGCCAATAAAGTTTTTGATTGATAAAACTTGATTGATAGGAATATAAACTGTGTAGTATTGCAAAACGTTTAGTTTAGTTATCTATTTTTTACGATAATTTCGAGTTGATTGAAGGCTAGACTATCTAATGTCTGCATATACAAAAGGATTTCAATCGAATAATATTAACGGTTATTTTCTTACATCGGCATTTAGAAACACAAATAGACATGTGTCAAATTATGATTATGATTAATTTATAAATTCCCTCTATGTTCAATATCTGAACAATATTTTCTTATACAAGTAACAAAATAGTCTCCACAAAGGTATTGCAATGATAACCGTATTTATACATAATAGAAAAATATCAAGTTGACCTTCGTCTCATTCTTGTATTGTAGCCCACTTAAGAGCTACACACTGCCGTACAAATCAAATCCGATGCAAAATGTGTGAATACATTTATTTTATTTATGTATTTTTCCCATTTTTTCCCAACTACAAGAGCAAAGACGAAAGAGGAAATGAACCTGTCGAAGAGATATATGTGCACAATCGTAGCTCAAAAGTCATCTTAAAATAGTTGTTAGTTTTTTTTTTTGCATAATAGTCACCCACTCGATTCGGTACACACGAGCCACACGCGTCAACGGCAAGAGTCAACTGCAGCCTATAGCGTAGGCGGCTGCCGTTGACAATGTAACACCGGACTCAAATACACGAGCGGCACGTTGTCGACTGCAGCCCCTTACGCGTCGACGTCAAAAAAGTAATTTGCTTCTTACTGGTGTCGACAGCTGCCGCTGCTACAGTTTTTTCTACCGTTGATACGTGTCGCTCGTGTGTATAAACCCTTAGTGGCATAAGCTGACACAAGGTGTCACTAGGACTATATACTTCTTTTTTTTAGTTTCTTTTTGTTTCTGGATTCTGGAGGGATGTTACCTCCAGAATCCAGTTACTAGGTAACACTATTCCGTGGTAAGACTGGTTGGCAGAATTTCGGGCTTCTGACGACCCATAACGACTGTCAAAGATCCAAGAATGACAGCCGGGACCAACGACTATATACTACATTAATAGGTATTAAACTTTTATATCATAAAAAACTCGATATTTTGTCAAGTCCATCATCATCAATAAGTAAATAAATGAATAGTCCAAATCTTCGAGCCGTCACAACAATACCTAAGGATATCCATTTCCGTGAGACTCACGAAGGTGACGCAAGTTTTACATCAAAGTCATTAACGGCAGTGACCTCTAATTTGCCAGTAACTATAAACCTTGATCACCAATCCGTCCAATAGGATATCTGCTAACTTAAGCAGCTTATAATGTTCCCACTGCTGGGACAGAGGCCTCCTCTCTTCGAGGGCTGTAATCTACCACCTGGGCCCAGTTCGGGTTGGTAAATGTCAAATATGTTCGAACTTTTGGTTCGATATGCCGGTTTCCTCACGATGTTTGCCTGTTCACCGTTTTGAGAGCAGTGAAATTATTTCATCACAATAATTTACACAAACTAAAGCGCCTGCCTGGGTCTGACAAATGCGTGCACTGACTGGACAGGTCCTCTCAATCTGTGTGGTTCTTTCCTCAAAAGACCATCTCAGACGTCGATCTACATGGTCTTCATATAACCTGACCAAGATTATGTCTGGACTTTAAAAGAGACTGTGACCTCTGAGTTTGTTTCGGCCTTTCTTCTCAGAGTAGTCAGATAGGAAACGCCAACCTCATCTAGTTTTATAAAAAATATGATTGACGTGTAAAAGTGTTTGTGCAAACCTACTTACAAAATAAAAATCATTTATCATTTATCATCATTTATCATTTATGAACCAACAACCTATAACTCGTAAGTTGGGACCGTTACCACTGGGTCACCACTGCTCCATAGCTGCTCGATATCTGCTAGGCTAGGCTGCTATTTTTTTTTAAACCATTGTATAAGCTCATCTATTTATTAAAAATCTTAAATTTATTCTCTGACAGACAACGCACAGCCTTACCGCTGGGTCAAGAAGAATGAAATTTTGGACAAGACTTCCTTGTACACAAAGTCAAATTAAATTAGATATCGATATTTTTTTGTTGGAGTCAACGACCGCTTGTGGTGTTATTACTTGTGTATGAGTTGAGAAAATCTGTTTTCTTTTTGATTTATCAATAGGGTCAGGTATGTGTACATTTAAACAAAGAAAACTGATTTCATGTGACAATACGTGAGTATCATGACCTCAAAAAAAAAACATCTACGTAACTAATTAATTTATTTTTTGTTTGATCATGTTTAGATATCGATAACCATCACGTCTGTGGAGTTTCGCTAGCTAATTCAATTTGACACTGTATATAACGAAAGTGAGCACTATAAGGACGGATTTTTTAAAATTTTCATACTAAACTGTCATTTTTGCCAATGGGAAATCCCATTACGGTTTGTAATATAAATAAAACATTATGTGACAAACGGATAAAAAAGTTTCGGGAACTTTTATAAGGTTTGAACACAAAATTTGGAAACTAATACTCCGGCTGCTCATTACTGGTATACTCAAAATAAAGATGTTTAAAATCTGGTTACGTGAGAAAGAAAAAACATGAAGATGGACCAAGCAAAAGCCAAATCATTTATTTTAAATGCGCCATAAAAAGGCACTATCGAACGTCAATGTTCATAAGAAATTAAAATTCATATTTAATAATATTTTCTTTACATTTATTATAACTACACAATGTATAAAAAATTAAGCAATGCTAGAATTAATAACGCCAAGGCGTCGGTTACTTCAAAGCAAACAATATACATTCGCAACGTGTCATCGTATCGAACCTATAAAATACAAATAATAACTCAGATTCGTCATGTATCTGGCATGAAAATCATGACTGGACTGGATGACGAAATCATCTAATTCAAATAAGATAGACTCTATCACAATGAATTAAATCTTAAAATTGAGTGCCATTTAAATATTATTTATGTCGATTCAGCGACAGATCTAACTACCCATTACTTAATGTCACAGAAACAAATAATATCATCCCCTACAGAATGAACTTTAATCCGTTAGATAAAATAAAACTGTTATTTTTCGCTCGAAAATCAAAGCGATAAGTGTTAGATAAAGTTATTGTTTATAATTAAAGTCACGACGTTTCGCCGTGAGGTTTCCGGAGTTTTGAGGCCACACCCCCTTGAGACGTAAGTGATACAGAGATTATCTTGCTTTTATGTGCTTATATTAATTAAGGCCCTGCCCAAAGGTAGACACGATAAAACGCTCAAAAGGCCAATTCCCTGTAACGTAATTAAAAACGTTCATAATCTAGTCGGAATCTCATCTCAGCGCCAATCAATGTCAAAATTTGTCAAAAATTTAGGCTAATTAGAAGTATTTTTGACAGATTGAGACAGATCAGAGGGGCAATTCTCGTAATTTTAAGAACGTTCACAGTCTCAGATCTCAGTCTCAATCTGTCAAAAATACCTCTAATTTCCATACATTTTGACAAGTGTTTGACATTTGTTTGTCGCTGAGATGAGACTACGACTAGATTTTGAACGTTTTAAATTACGGGAATTGGCCTTCAGACTGTGAACATTCTTTTAATTACGAGAATAGCCTCTTAGTTTGGTGTAGTACAGTTAGGCGTATTGATACATATCATAAGCCAGAAAAAAAAATCTGTGACAAATGTTCAATTAAAAGACTTATTCTAATATATGTATTTTATAAAAATAAAATAATAATATTATGTAAATAATATTATGATAAAACAATCGTAAAACAGAGCTCAAAAAATATTTTTCGTCGCGTAATTATCAAAATGTTGAGTATAAACTATCATATTTTATGTAATGATATTAAAGGAAATTCAATCAACTAAAGAAATACCTAAAAAGTATTCCAATGGGCCGTGCATTTATTTTTTTATTTAATTAAAACTGCATATTACTCGTATTCGTTTTTGTTTAAAAAATTGCTTGTTACCGCTTAGTTACTTACTTACCTACTTAGTTTTTCTTGGAAGAACATTTTTTTTTAAGCAAGACTCTGATGTCGGAGCTGCTATACGCAAAAGTCACCACTCAGTGGATCCCAAATGGCAGGAAACGACCGCGCGGCAGGCCCAGAAAGAGATGGTGGGATGATCTGGTCTCCTCTATAAAGGATTGGCCCACAATCATAGTAGATTGGGAAAGAGGGAAGAGGGGAATTTGCTCTGCAGTGGGACAACACAGGCTCATAATAAATAATAATAAGTTTATCGTTGAATCTCGAGATTGCTCAGTGGGGAGAACCATTAAAATCCTCGGTAGAATAAATAAACTCTAAAATTAAATCTGTAAACTGGTCCAACAGATTTGGATAAACCATTTGAGTAAGTGTCGTATATAAATACTGAATGAATAATAATAATTATTATGTGCTAGATAAATGAAAAAAGTCATCATCTGCCTAGCCTTTTCCCAACTATGTTGGGGTCGGCATCCAGTCTAACCAGATCCAGCTGAATACCAGTATTTTACATGGAGCGACTGCCTATCTGACCTACACAACCTTGTTACTGGGTAAGTAATACGATACCCCTTGGTAAGACTGGTTGTCAGACTTTCGGGCTTCTGACTACCCGTATCGACTACGCTGTCCTCCCATACTTATTGTAACTTGAAAACATTGTAAAAACCAACTATTTTTAAAAGAGTAACCGTGGAGTTTCTTGCCGGTTCTTCTCAATAGGAAACGACCAATTGGAACCGTGCACCTAGCTTCTGACGTTTCATAAGTGCCCATGTAGGTTTATGTGAAATAAAATATTTTGATTTTGATTTTGACTGTCAAAGATATACGAATGACAGCCGGGACTAACAACAGTTTAACGTGCTTTCCGAGACACGGAGGGTCTCGGTTCGTAAAGATGGTCACCCATCCACAGGTCAACCGCGACAAGCGTAGCTTAACCTGACCGATCGACCTGTGCGGCTGTTATCATTTAGCCACAGGCCCATTTTATTAAATGAAAAAAGTGTATTGTGCGTTTTGTGTGTTTTTAAGTGCTACGGAATAGTGTAAAAAAGCAAATTGTATTCTTAGTTGTAAGTTATTATTATAACACATAATTTATTATATGTTATTATATATAATTATTATGAAATTTTCGTTTTTATTAAATACAGGAAAAAAACACAGATTTTGATTTTGTAGACGGGGTTTACCTTACCTACTCGTAATCTATCTCAATCTCAATCCGGCTCATGGCCCAAACATAATATGCTGTTTAAGCAGGTATACTTGTAGGTAAAGTAAATTCTGCATCTAAACAATAGTAAAAAAAAAACTTACGTAAACAGTCAACACCGACGAGGAAGACCGCCAGTACAGTCGGAAACATGATGTGGCCAAGCGGGTGGAGACCCGGGACAGATCGCACGCGACTGTCACGGTAATCTGTCTCGTGACACTTTATAGTTAAATGGTACTACATACAGCCTGTTATGTTTGTCTGTTTGATTGTAACATCGGCCTTATGGACGGTGATACGATTTGTAGATATAACCGTAATTGTAGCTATGAGGTGTAAATGACAATATGCATCTTGTGCATATGGATTAATTGATATATAATCTAGCTAAATTGTAGAGTTGAATTCGAGTGTTTAGATGCATTCTATTCTCATTGCATACTCTGTTATGCGTCTTGAGTCTTTCAGACTCTCTTATCATTATATCTGGCCTTCATTCTAAGGGCTATGTTTCCACTTGTTCATCGTCACATATCGTTGACCAGGTTACCAGCAGCACTCTGCTGTTGCGACTGCCATTTCAGCAAATCGTACATTATGTTTACTTTCATCCCCATTATTGCCATCTTCATCTCCATTATTATCATATTCATGTACATTATTGTCATCTTCATCTCCATTATTGTCGTCTTCATTTCCATTATTGTCATCTTCATTTCCATTATTGTCATCTTCACCTGCATTATCGTCATCTTCATCTCCATTATTGTCATCTACATATCCATTATTGTCATCTTCATCACAAAATTGTCAACATTTTTTTAAATTGATTTATAGGCTTTTGTCTACGCTGTATATTTCTATTTTATGTCTCTTTGCTATTTCAATTTTACTTTTTTTGTTATTTGTAGTGTGCGTTTTGTTTGTGCAGAATAAATAGTTTTTCTTTCTTTCTTTTTCTTTTCATCTCCATTTTTGTCATCTTCATCTCCATTATTGGCATCTCCATCATTCTCATCTTAATTTCCTAGACCTATTCTTGACGAGTAGTTGGTTGTTGTGGTTTGAAAATCCAAATGCATGTAAATAGATTGGTACTCACAGTGGCTTTCTTACGTCTGCCACTCGATCACCGTAGGCCTGCTGATGGGTGATCGTGTAGTTCTTCTAAAGCATCACGTTGTTGTTTTGAAGCCGTTGGCCCCGTTTGTTTTCTTGCATCTTTGATAGTCGTTGCGGGTCATCAGAAGCCCGAAAGTCTGACAACCAGTCTTACCAAGGGGTGTCGTATTACCCATGTTATGGAGGTCAGATAGGCAGTCACTCCATGTAAAATACTTTTGTTCAGCTGCATCCAGTTTGACTGGAAGCCGACCCCAACACAATTGGGAAAAGGCTAGGCAAATGATGAGCTAGTAATAAGTATATGTGTAATTTTATATTATAATAAATATTTAGAAAGAAAGAAAAGGGACTCGTACAGGAAGATCATTTTACTTTAGTCTCTGCATAACCCAAAGGTTGAATGATAAGACTCTATATATGTTTGTGATAAATAATATTTGTTTCTTTTACGTTTCAGTGGAGCAATTACAGGCTGTTGATGATATTTATTTTATGCGCACTGATTATTGCGATTTGTATGATTTACACTTTTTTCTGAAGCAAAGCGCATGATTAACTTCCTCAGTGCTGTCGATATTATATGTAATGAAACATCCCGTATAACGGCACCACGCTTGAATCCCGTGGGTCTACACTTTGAATTCTGACGCATTTGTTATCGCGCGTATTTTTTCAGTTTATCTCGTTGATAGAGCCAATTTGTTTGTTGGTTCTGGTCTTCATAAACACATATTTATAATTTTATATCTTATTGTGCGATTGTTCCTGGTTGTTGTTTAGTGGTATTGGCCTTAGATTAAGTTCCTGTGTAAGAAAAATAATAATATGCCTATGGCATTAAGTCCGCCTCTGTACATTTTTGTGCTTGAAGTATTAAATAAATAAATAAATAAATAATACTTTTGATAGCATATGTGTTATTAATGACTGTTTATATGAAAAGGCAGAAGCAAATCGAAAGGCTGGGAGTGGAAGCCATTTAAGGCCATACAATAACCTTATTGGTGATGTTCTAAAAAAAGGTCAGGTGCGTAGTTCTCGCAACCGGCGTTCGTGTATGACTAGATGATGAACGTAAATGAAGCAAAAGGAGTACCTAACCTAGTAGGTAACAGGTAGGGGGAGGGGGGGGGTGGAGTCCTAGTGTGTTCTGTAGTTTCTGCCTACCTCCATGGGAGGAAGTTTTGAGTTTCTGTCAGTATATTTGTTCGTATTTACTGTATTGTTTTATGATACGAGTACTTATTTACTTAGCGTACTTAATCGCAAGTTAAAACATTATTTTGTAATCAACTCAGCATATCGCAGTCCACTGCTGGACATAGGCCTCTCCCAGACTGCGCCACAACACCCTGTCCTCCGCCTTTCGCATCCAGTCTACTCCAGCCACCTTCTTTAGGTCGTCCGTTCATCTAGCGGGGCAACGTCCCACACTACGCTTGCCGATACGCGGTCTCCACTCTAGGACTCGTATGCTCCACCGGCCATCAGTCCTTCGACATTTCAGTTTGCTTACTCTGCAAGCTATGTAACTCCGGTTATTTTCCGGATAATTTCATTCCTGATTGTATCCTTAAAAGAGACTCCGAGCATAGCTCGCTCCATAGCGCGCAGAGCAACCTTGAATTTGTGACCCGTTTTTTTTTTGTAAGTTGTCTTAATACCTATTTGCTAACAGTGTTCTAAGAACAAGTTTAATTAAAATTAATTTAAAAGTTTTAGAGATTTTTCCGACTTCAATAGGCGATGCTACTTTAATCATTGAAAAGCTTAGAAGCATACGACGACAGTCTAGGCGGAATCAATTTATATTGCCATTGACACGCTAAGAAAAATACAATTGTAATGATGAAATGAGACAGTTTTGCACAGAAAACTATCACGAAGAGACGATCCTAATTAAGTATATAATTATTGATAAATTACGTGAGTAGAATAGGGAAAAACCTTAGAACAGTAGAAACTCTAGTACTTAGGACACCCGGTACTAACCGTTTACTGTGTCCTCTCGAAAAGGTCTCGATGTCTCTTTGATCATCGGAACCGTGCGGAAGTTTATTGCAAATCGATTAATCAGAGTGGCAATTCTCGTAATTTTAAGAACGTTCACAGCCTGATCTCAGTTCAATCTGTCTAAATTACCTCTAATTTCCCTACATTTTTTACAAGTTTCTGAAATTGATTATCGCTGAGATGAGATTGCGGCTAGATTTTGAATGTTTTTAATTACGGGACTTGGCCTTCTAATTTACTCAGCTCACATCGGATCATATTGAGGTGACCGCACAGTCCAACCGCGGATTCTTACCCAATTTCAAAGTGATGTTGAGAGAATACATGCTCTCTTAGTGGATTAGTGCTCTCCTTCTTATCTTGAGGCCTGAATTCAAACCATTCAAGGTCATTTTACACGTCATTTTGATCAACTTCTATTATGAGATCAATATAAAAATCACGAGAAACGAACTTTTCTATACATTAATGTTCACATAACTGGCCAAAACATAGGGAACAACTGTTTTTTTTTTGCTGTTTCAGGACCAATCCTGAAACAGCAAAAAAACTTTTATTATGGGACCAATCCCATAATAAAAGTTGTTCACAAAGTTATTTCAATTATACCATATAATAATAATAATATCCTCCCGACCCATTTCGGTAACGGTGGCAATCTCAACGGAGATTAGCACAAGTGTGTGCGCAAACACAGGTGCACTCCCTGTTCCTTTACTCTCATAGTCCGATGGGACATCAATCCGACACGACCGGGGAGAGATCAGGCGCAGGACCAACGGCTTTACGTGCTTTCCGAGGCACGGGGGTATTAAATCGCCAACTTCCAAAATCTGGGCTGTTACTAAGAAATTCCTAATGGAAAAAACACTTACACACAATAAAACCCACGACCCCACGCTCAGCAGTCGCGCTTGCAACCACGAGACCAACGGGGCAAGGAATCATGTGCACGAATTCAGAGGTCCATAACCATCCTATACATGATGGCAAGGATATCGACGCGCAACTTGTTTCCATGGAATTCATGTATAGGCTGGTGTCGGGTAAAATCATGTTCCTGGCTGATGGCAATAGACTGACCGCCTGTTACCTACATGGGACTTAAACATGACTGGCCAAATGTGGATGTATACGGATGCGGATGTGTGTGTGTGTGTGGTGTGTGTGTGCGCTGGGCCTGACCCATCGGGGAATTACAGGCTGGATGTTGTTCGATGTTATTGTTTTTCGATGTTATGTGCCACGATTTCGTCCTATCACATCGTCTCACGGTGGAAAATAAACAAGGTAACTGTACCAACTCTTGAGGTCACAGGCTAAAGGGTCAGGTACCCTATTCAATACTCAAATGCATTACAATATGAGCAGCTATTATAGTTAATACACGTATCCTCTTTAGAGTTGAATGGCGCCTACGCAATGTGCAAAGACCGCAAATAAGACGTGTTGATAACGGGCGCAAAACGTAGGTAGGTCAACCACCTTAGCCATATTTATAATAGAATTCTTAATTTTTAACCAACTTCAAAAAGGAGGAGGTTCTCAATTGGACTGTATTATGTTTTTCATTTTTTTTTTTAATGATTTAAGAAATATTTTTTAATGGATAGGGTATGCCTCAGGGCTGGTACCATATGAATTTTATTAACTTTGCTTGGGTAGTTTTTGAGTTAGCTTCAATAATACGTATTAATTGCCACTTTGTTTATATTGATGATGTTATAATGACTTCCTGTCACTGCGATTTACATAGCGAGTAGTGTTATAGTTACGAATTTGTATGGGGTAAGTACAACTTAAAAGTGAAAAATAAAAACTATTTTACCAAAAAAAAAAAACTGCCGACTTCCAAAAAAGACACTACACAGTGAAAAATAATTTTAATTTCGGAAGTCGGTGGTAAACAACGAAAATGCGAACCCAACGACGCCGCCTTCCGAAATTAAAGTTATTTTTCACTTTGTAGTGTCTTTTTTGGAAGTCGGTTGTTTTTTTGTAAAAAAGTTTTGTATTGACTAAATTGAATAATTACGATGAAGCAGTTTGTCAACACTTTTTTTTATTGTTAAATGGGCTCTTGACCTCGATGTCATCTGGTGGAAAGCGATGGATAAGGTCTATGATGGAATAAGCAAGCCCTAAAGATACTAATTTACTCTTGCTTTGAAGGCTGATGGGTTACACTTTCGGTAGAGCAACGCACGTGTCGCTGTATCCTATTGTATATCATCAATTCATCATTCTCCTGCACTTATCCCATTTATTTTGTGGTCAGCGCAACATGTATTTTTCTTCCATACTTCTCTATTAGTGACGACTAATAGAGAAGTATGGAAGAAAAATACATGTTAGAAAACGGGTGACTACCGAGATGACGATCTCGGTAGTCACCCGTTTTCTAACCATAATTATCATCATTCACACAGTCCATCCAGCGTTTTTTTGGACTTCCCAGCCATACTGCTATATCAATGAACATTCATACAAAAAACATTCCTCTACTAACATCTAAAGATAGCAGTATCTTTAGATAATGCTCTGTAATTAACTTTCCAAGAAGATTCAAGAAATTAAGAGTTTCATTTGAAAAAAAAAGGTCAATCTGATCGTCAATCTTCTCTTTCTAAATCGATCCCTCACAATTATTGATGATCGTAACACCTACCTATTATTTTGTGGACAGTGGATTTCTTTTGCTGCGGTTTGTGACTTGATGGAGTGCCACGTTCACTGGTATATCAATCAGTGAATGAGCAAATAACTAAACGTTTGCACTACTTGAGTTAGACTGACATTGAATCTCAAATACATTCATTATAATGCTTATTATACTTCAACACATCATACGGCCTTTACCTATTACGTTTCATATACTCTATTCATTAAAAAAAAAGCATGACTTTGACCTAGCGAACGTGAAAAGATGTGAAATCATTGTTTGTGATATCAGAGTACCTTGTACCAAAAAGGGCTCGTTTCAATTTCTGCCTCTGATTTGACATTTGACCTTGACGGGGGTAATGACCGCCATCTGCACTCAAGGTTTGCTGTCGAATTGGAGCAAATATTTCAATATAAAACTATTGAGCATGTTTTAAAGAAAACAATGGTTCTACATACAGCCTCCTCGTTTATTGTAGTCGGTTAAAAAATCGTGATGACATTGGTGTTCTAAAATGTTGTTTATGTCAGACTTAATGGTTTTGTTTTTGATGTTGTTGTATTTTGTTGTCGTAGTATTTTATCGTTTGCTTGCAGAGTAAGAAAGCTGAAGTGGCAGTGGGCTGGCCGTGTTTGTCGAAGGACCGCCGCCGCGCCGGGTGGAGCAGGCGAGTCCTGGAGTGGAGACCGCGTACCGGCAAGCGTAGTGTGGGACGCCTCTCAGCTAGATGGAGCGACGACCTCAATAGCGTGGCTGGCAGAGACTGGATCCAGTAGACGGAGTACAGGCTGTTGTGGTGCAGCATACCAAAGCCCCATTTCCAGCAGCGGACTGCAATAGGCTAAGTTGATTGATAGATTTTTTGAGTATTTTGTATACCAATTCGTGTTGAATACTCTTTTAAATCATAATTTTTACGTATTCTTCATTGGGCACCGCTTAAATGGCACCTGAGTGAATGCACCTGACACACAGCGGCACATTCACTCAGGTGGCATTTAAGCGGGTGCCTAATGTGGAATACGTCAATATGTTTACCCACAACACCTAGAAAATTAAATCTTGTAAATACCTAAATGTCTTCAACTATCGATGTATTGGGTTTTCCAAGTAAATTAAAACATTTAATGCAAACCCATAAGCCGCAGAAAATGTTCATTGAAAATTATTTAACTCAATTACATCAGCACAATGATCCTTTTCTGTGGTTTATGATTAGTGTAGACAACGTATTGTATTCTTTTATTGTGTTTGTCTGTTTTTATTGTCTGTGGTAAATATGGCAGCATTACGGTATGGAGGGAAATTAACATGAAACTTAGTGTTTTTTTTTTGTAATTATAAAGGAGAATTTGCTTTGTTTTGTTTCTTATTTTTCTTTACAATTCACAGATATGTGTAATACAGTATCATCATAATCAGCCTATAATATTCCCACTGCTGGGGCACAGGTCACCTCTCTGTGAGAGGGAGTGGGCCGTAAACCGCCACGCAGGCCCAATGCGGATTGATAGATACCACATTTCTACGAATTTTTGGTTCTAGGACATGTCGGTTTCCTCACGATGTTTTCCTTTACCGTTTTGAGAGCAGTGGCACAGGTGACACAAAGTAAAGTGCCTGTCTGGGTTCGAACCTACGACCTACAACTCGAAAGTCGCGGCCGATACCACTGTGCCACTATTATATTTTGACTGTTACTAGTGGCATTACCTATAATTGTAATTTTAACAGTATGCTGAAGCCAATAAATAAATAAATATTACCTATGTGTATTTTTAATTTGATTTACGCCTAGTTTCTGGTTCCAAATTCTGCTCATCTAACAAATGGACAGAGATTTAGGTATCAGATAGTTATAAGCACTTGTGTAAACATTACCAATTATTGAATTGACAAAGCGATCGGTCGCGCGAATACGCAACCAACGCTCTGAGGGGCAATTTTCGTAACTTTAAAAACGTTTACAGTCTGATCTGTCTCAATCTGTCAAGAATATCTCTAATTTCCCTACATTTTTGACATTGATTGTCGCTGAGATGAGATTGTGACTAGATTTTGAACGTTTTTAATTAGGTATGGGAATTGGTCTTCTGGCGAGACAATTCGAGTTCGCCGAACAAAATGGTCGCAACGGTCACGTGTTCGCGCGATGATCGCTTTGGTGAGTACACGACCATTGCATTGGCGTGTAGTTTGATCATAATTCAAATTCAAAGCATTTATTTCAATTAAACCATTTACAGGCACTTTTGAATTGTCAAGAAGTCGGTCAGTCAGAAAATATGAAGCTAGTTGCCCATTCCAAAGCGTAGGTACCTATGGAGAAGAACGGACAAGAAACTTTTAAATTATATTTTGACAAAAATATTAGTTACATCATTAATGTTGAATTTATAATTATATGTGATGAGTATTAAAATGAATATTCTTATCTTTATCCGTAGTATACTTCTGTTTACATTAACAATAATTATTCGAAATAGTTATCTGTCAGAAAGATAACAGTATTGCTGTATAGATAACACAGTAATCGTTTTAAAATTGTAATAATTAGTATCTACATTGTTAATCCAGTAGTTATTTTAGTGGGTTGTGTAAGAAAGCCAGTACTAAGTAGGTACATAATACCACAGTGCCTTAATACCGTAATGCCTTTTTTTATGACTACCACTTCAGGTGTAATTAATTAGTTTGTATATTTTACCATGTGGCTGTTGTGAATTTCAGTTCAGCCAGTTTGGTTTTCATAATGATATTTGACAGTCGTTCGGAGAGTCAGAAGCCCGAAACAAAATCTGAAAACCAGTCTTACTAAGGGGTATCGTGTTATCCAGGAACTGGGTTATGTGGGCCTCTTCTCAATTGTGTCACAGCCCATCTCTTTTTACCCGACTGCCCCTGAAGGGGGGTAATGTTTTTACGTTATTAGTAAAATTAGTAAACAACAAGCAGTCCCCTTTTTATCGTCCAAATTTACAGTAATTGCCATCTGCACTCCCAGAAGCATCGCTGATGTGTTGCCATCCGAGAAAGAAAAATAAAAAGCTGATAACTAATGGCGACTTACGAGTTGTAGGTCGTTCTCGTAGACTCTTACCTAGATAGGCCACTGCTCTCAAAACGAGAAAGGAAAACATCGTGAGGAAACCGGCATGTCCTAGAACCAAAAGTTCGAAGACATGTGACATCTACCAACCCGCACTGGGCTTGCGTGGTGGATTTACGGCCTCTTTCCTCTCACAGAGAGGAGACCTGTGTCCCAGCAGTAAGAACAGTATAGGCTGATTAGGGTTAGGTAACTAAAAGTTAATGTGTCTGTAATTATAATGGTAATTATAACCTTTTACCCAAAACCCCGTGGCAAATTTATGGAATGGGGCCCTCCCTCAATGTAAAGAAGCTCAAACACCGTTATATTTGTTTTACTGGCTCTTCGCCCGTGATTACGTCAGGGTATATTTCGTAATATCCCCTACAAAAATGAAAATAACTAACTGATTCGATGGTCTTTATGTGGTCCTGTGCTCATGGCCCTCTTGGGCCTGGCTTCTAGCTGGGGGCCATCCTATTGTTACGCTTATGACAGCAATGCTGACAGCAATTGATGGCAGAAATAGCTAAGGTCGTCGTACGCACGGCTCATAATTAAGCTAGTTAGAGGAAAGCACAGAACTGCACTTGAATAATTTTGAAGGAGGCTAATCTATTGCTTCATATGTTCGAAAAATTTGTCTGCTCAACAATCTTCATAACACAATGAATGTTGCTGAACTGTCAAAAAAAAAGCCATTGCTACTGTTAGTGTGAGGCCGATGTCCAGCAGTGATCTGCGATTGGCTGATTGTTGATTAGCTTCCCTGGACGAGCTCACAATTAAAGAGCTCCAACACATTTTAGGGGTTTAGCCTACTTAGGGGTCCAGGTACTTGGGACTTTAGCCGTTCTACGTTTTCTTTTCAAAGTCAAAGTCAAATCATTTATTTCAAATAGGCACATTCGAACGTCAAAAATTACAATAAAAATAGAATTGATTCTACTCGTCCTTTCGAAACAGGCAGTGTTCTTAAGGAGAAGAATGGGCCAGAAACTCCACCGTTACTCTTTTAAAATGTTTTACAAGGTTTCCTGTCCTTCAAACTGGGAAATTCCTGTATCTTGAAGAACATACGTTTTACAAAATATTCATATTTGCGTAATAACTCTGATGATTGGTCTTAAAAGTTAATTCTGAAGAGTGCTGGTGAGTGTGTTGATGTGGAGTTAAACTTGTCCATTTAGTTATGAAATGGAACTTGCATAATAACTATTTAATTAATTTAATCTGTGGTTTGTTTGCTACTCTAACTGAGCGGTGACAGTCTACAAACTACAGTCGTTCTTATCTTTTTGGGGCGTAAACGTGTTACGGAGATTGCAACAGTTCGGTTAGTATGGAGTAGGTTTCAATTTATTATTATTTAAGTTTTCATAACACACATACCTAACACAACGCCTGTTTTCTCGTTTTTCTGAATTCCCAAAGGGTTGGGTAGAGGTGTACAGACCAGCCAGCCAGCACATCAAGCTACTACAATCTGTCAAATTTCTTTAATGGATTTTAAACTTTATCTTAAGAGCATAAGGTTCAAAGTTGATTGGGAAAATTTGACAGTTTCGGGTAGCTTGATGTGCTAGCGTCTGTACCTATAGAACACTAACACTGTTAAACACAAACTGTTGTTGTTGTTGTAGCTGGCCTATTATTGCTATCAACCGGGCACAAAACCAGACTCCAGCAACCTAATTGCGTAACACACTATCAATCACAATCTGAATCATTTCGAAGGCTATTACTAATCCATTGCTTCATATTTGCAAAAAAAAAAACTGCTCGACAATTTAGATAACGCAATGAATGTTGTTAAACTGTCAAAATGAAAACCATTCCTACTATTTGTGCATTATGCAATTACCCCACGGTTGTACTGGGTTGTGTTGTGTTAACTAGCACATTTATTTTTCTTGGATTTCGATAAAAAGCTATCTAGTAAGAAAATAGCTCTTTGCTATTTTGACTGACGTGAGAATATTAACTAGGACGTTCAGTCGAATATCACTCGACAAAACAATATCAGACACATTTGTACTAAAAATAGTCAAGGTCGAGTGTTTCAATTGTAGGCGTAAGTTAATAAGAGACACACTTAAGGTATAATCTAGTTGTCGAGAATTCTACCTGATGCAGGAAGATAACAATCAGTAGGTATTATAATCTGGTATTATAATCTGGTATCAAACTAGTAGAAACCAAGTCTGGAAGACTAGGAAAGATATACTTGTGAAGAGTTCTCTCTTGTTCTCTTTGTGGTTATTATACCTTTTTTATCAAAAATCTAAATCTAAATATTTGATTGCACATAAACCTACATGGATACCGTTGAAACGTCAGAAGCTAGGTGTACGGTTCCAATTAGTCGTTTTCTTATGGAGAAGAGCCGACAAGAAACTCCACGGTTACTATTACAGAAATAATTGGCTTTTACAATGTTTTCAAATTAAAGTGTTAATGTGGGAAAACAAATTTAAGATCCATCTTATAAATCGTAAACGCCTTAAGTACTAAATATTTTTTGGTGGTTCTGAATGTGGTTATGAAAATAAAAGGAAGCTAGTACATCAGTCTGTATCATTTGATGAAAACGTGTCACAATTATAATTTGTTCAGTTACTTATAAGAAGTAACAAAAATATCTACATTCAGATTGAAAGTAGATATTTTAGTTCCATCATTACGTACCATACCAAACCATTTGGTTTATAAGTTTACTTTAAATATCTAATTGAGTACGTCCTCGACAAGTACCTAGCTATCACGTTAGCTTTCTAGTCTACTACTCGTGGACACCATTCAAAACTAACCACTTTAGATTACCTTATGGGAGAATCATAAAATTATTAAAATAACAGAAGCCACTTCCTCTTATGAGAGCCTCAGTAAGACACTCGAGCGCACGCGTATGACGCGTGTCTACATAGACGAGCGCGCAGCACGTGCGTGAACGCGCAGAGCCGCATTCGACTCTTTATTCAACAATTTATGAAGTAAGTAGCTTCTACCCGCGAAGTGACTTCGTCGGCGTGAATTTTCACCCTCTACCCATTCACCCTCTTAGGGGTGGAATTTCGAAAAACTCTAAACAAAGAACACACCTTTTAAATTTCATGTCTCTAGGACCAGCAGTTTAGGCTGTGCGTTGATATAGGTGTCAGTTAGTCAGGACTTTGTTTTTTATATAGATGGATTAACAATGTCCTTTAATGATTCAGATTGAGAGTGATAGTGTGCGGTAACCCTTTCGGACAATTCCGCTGCCCCAGCAGGCTTCGGCCCTATGGGCCCCTTCTTTGATGCAGACATCCCTTTGAGGTGCGCGTGGAACACATACGCGCCGTCCGGCACGGGTCTGGTCCTGATCGGATGGTAAGCTACCCATTACTCTTCGCCCGCAGGCCCGCGCCTACGGTGGCTGGGAGTGGTCATGCGGCTCCTGACGTCTCCCTCAGCCATCCCGCCACCTCCTTCCATCTTGGTTGCTGCTGTACACTTTTGCAAGTGAAACTCATATTCATGCTACTGTCGCAGAGAAATTAGATACCCATTTGAGTAACGGTTGGTACTTTTATTCAAGTGATAACCCTTAACAACAAAGCGAGTGAACTGCATCATCATCATCATTTCAGCCGAAAGACTCCTACCGCTAGAAATAAAACTTAGGGTATCAAATGAAAAAACAAACGAACGAACTATTCAGCTTTATTATTAGAATATATATTTAAATAGATAACTGTGTCGATAGCGTTCAAATTAAGGCAAAAAATTCTTCAAAAATACGTTTCCTAATTCGTCTCTGTGCATTATCTTAGTAGCTGATAATGCTGATTTGATTTGACAGATTATTATTTTTGTAACATTTATTACTTATACTATCGGTTTGTCAAAGTGATTACATAAAGAAAAACCTAATTATAATTTGTTCATTGGTGATGAAACATTGGTAGGCACACTTGTCATATTGAATTAACTTTCATGTGAGATTGTGTGCAGCCGTGTCTACAGGTTGACTTTAACATAACATAACATCACACCCTGTAGCCCCGAACGGTTAGGCAGAGGTGTCTATAGTACACCAGTTATTTTTAAGTCCCTTATGAGCTCAACTGTCTCTAAGACAATAACTTTTTCCATTGTCCATCAACCGTGCACAAATCCAGACTACGTGCTGCTACTGAGAAATTCCTGATGGAAATACCCAATAACACTTTACGAGAATCGAATCCAGGATGTTCAGCTGCAGCGCTTGCTACAGTGGTAGTGAAAGTTAGATGCCCCGTAACCTCGTTGGTCTCACTAGACCAACGAGGTTACGAGGCATCTAACTTTAAATGAATTGGTAACCATTCAGGAGCTAACCTCTCAGCCCTGAAAGATTGCAAACTAAAGTTCAGAGTTAGTCCTGTACTTTGCAGTTGTTAAATTCATAGACATAAGCAGCTGGATGCGAGAATTATAGCCTCAGAAATTATGAGATCCTCAAGAGAATCAAGGTAACCGACATAGCCCGAAGAATTGCCAAACTAAAGTGACAGTGCCCACATTGACAACAGATGGCCAATGGGGCCGAAAAAAAAAAAAAAATTTTCATAGATATTGTTTTTGAAACTGTACTCACGAGAATTACCTATAGGCCCAACTGTTTCCCTCTATTAACATAGCTGAATAGTTTTCGTCTAACTAAAGGTAAAATAAAATAATTAATTCACATATCAATTTTATTAAAATCCTTCTTGTTTCATACGAAGCTTGTATATTGATCTAATTACATCAAATATCTAACTTGCATATACATAACTTTTATACATTCAATAATGATTTTTACATAATTATATTTGTGTATTGAACTGGTTTTTGATCCAGTTATATGGATCAACGTGTCTATTGTGATAGTATATTTAATATTAGGCTCTAAACGCAATACAAAGTAACTCAAACCATCGTTATGAGTACCAAGGTATGAATAACAATCATGTTTTTAATTATCGCAGATAGATCGTTGAATCCGCTGTTTTAAATAACCGCTAGCAGTTTTGCAAAACAGCTCCGTTCCGTAAAACAACTGGACTATGTTTAACGATTTTCAATGAGTTACTGAACTTTAAAAAACAGAATTGCTTATAACTTTTGCATTTATCAATGCAGCATGTCAACGATTAGAAGAAGAAGTTGGCAAGCGCTAGGGTGGCCCGATAAATAATTTTTTTTACGTGTTTTCGGCAATTTGCAGGTCAGTGTCATGTTGATACTTGTTACGCTCGCAAATCATAATTTAATCAACATACAACGTGATACTGACTTGGAAATTGTAAAAAACGTAAGGAAATTTGAATTTCGCGAACTACCAAGCGCATCTTCCTATCCCTATCCTTCCTTCCTTCTTCATTTAACATTTTGTTGCTTGTGGCTCTGTGTGTCACAACAACAATAATGGAGTACGAAACAGAAATAAATAAAATGAGTTAAAATGACCCAATATCAAGCGAAAACAATGATTTTAAGGACAATTTTAACAAAAAGTTATCAGAGCCTTGATGAAATTCAGTCCTAAAAATACTAAATGGCTCATCATAGTAACTGCGACCAGCTTGGTAGTGGCGCTTGCCGCCCGCTGCCGCTGGCACACTGCGCTGGTCACAGTTCTAACCTACCCTGAACCAATAGGTCAGGGTGCCCTAGAATAGTTACTGTGACCGATTTACAGATAAGCCATTCTGCATTACGTGTAAACGTAAGTAGGTGCCAGTTTTGTTAAACGTAACGCAATGGCAATCCAGTTAAATGTTGTTCAGCTGTTTTACATAACAGAGCTGTTTTTTAAAACAGCTAGCGGTTTTTTTATACAGTGGATTTGCAATCCATCTGTGACATATTATAGATTTTAAAATCAATTATAAAATAGGGCGATTCATACAATTTAAAATAAAATTTTAATAAAGATTATTTATTCTGTACATTTCTAGCATGTTATTTTTTAAGCATTTGTTTATTTTTTTTAAATCTTCTAATATGTGATTGTGTAAGTAATAATATGTAAAAAATAAGAGTTAAAATAATATCCGATAATATGTATAATTAAGTATAACATCTATTTATATATTCAGCCCAATTAGTTTTGTTTTATTTAATTAATTTACATTATTTTGGAACATTCTAATATTATTTTATTTATACTATTGATTTCTACGCTGGCTTACAATATATCATGATTATAAAACAAAAAATGCGATACCAAATCTACCCATTTATTTAGACATAATATGGCATTAATATTTTATTATTTTTGATAGATCTCGTATAACATGACGTAAAATATTAAGTAAATAATTATCTTTTGACATAAAACTTTGTTGAATTTAATTCAATAATTACTGTATAATATAATTGTTAAATAATTTTGTACTA
Source organism: Gortyna flavago (assembly GCA_963669345.1). Classification (NCBI taxonomy): domain Eukaryota; kingdom Metazoa; phylum Arthropoda; class Insecta; order Lepidoptera; family Noctuidae; genus Gortyna; species Gortyna flavago. The sequence continues at coordinate 3,509,125 of OY770139.1, forward strand.
TTATTACAATTTCAAAATATGTAATAAATAAAATTTTGTTTTCCTCTTTTAAATATACTTTGATTTTAAAATATTATTTCTCAATAAGTTAAAATTGACCTATTTTAAAATTAAGTATTTTTATTGTCATAAAATGGTTTTCAAATCAAATAAATACTTAAAATTATTTCTAAGGTATTTTTGGTAACTGTTAGAAGCGAAAATAATAAAAAACTGCAACGATTCGATCAACGATCTGCAATTTTCTTCTTCGATTTTAAGAACAGTAGTGTTTTCAATCAAAGCAATTTTTTTATAAACATGAAATAAGAATTATAAACCAAAAAACTATGTATTTCAGTTTAAAATATAGTCAAGTATTTTTGTAAGTAGGTATAAGATAGGTGGTAAGTATGTCTTTTTTACTAATTAAATGAAATAATTGTATGCCTACTTATCCATCACGAAACAGATAACATTTACTTATCAAGAATTAGGTTTTTATATTTAAATCTTTCGCTTTTCTCTATTCTCATTATTATACTAAATAAAACATTGGGTGGTACGATGATCTTAAAATCCTAAACGTTTTCCATTTAAATTTTATTATAGTCTTTAAGAGCTTAGCAAAATGTAGAAATTTTTACTATTTCGTTATTATATAAGTACCCTTTTCGCTTGATTTTGGTAAAATTCCTCCATTATTTTATTTTTTATTAATTTTACGTTTAAATAAAATCACCTTAGCATTACTTCGCTAGTACTATAAATATTTTTTTTCGATTCCTCGTAACATTAATGAACTCTGTTAACATTTGGCTCATCATTTTTTGTTCAGTCAACCTCCACATTTTGGAAGACTAACGGAAATCTTTCATTAGACATCATTATACATACATTTTTTTTCTCTAAGTCTACATACACAAATCCATACAATGTGTATACGTACGACACTAGAAATTTCGATTATTTTTAACTGTTTTCACAAAAAGTGTTGACACAACCGAACATTTTGTTAAAAACTATATTTTTTTCTTTACTGTTTATGGTTACTTAGTCAATCTATTTCATCTATTTGGTTCTAGAATTTAAGTTTATGGGTTATAAACACATTTAGGTAAAGACTCATTACACTATCTTTAATCACAAAAGCATAACACTGACGATTAATATTTTTAAAACGTGTAATGAATCCTTAAAATTTTAATTTAATTCTATTGTAACAGTAAGTTTAGGTATATATTTTAGCATTATTAAAAGCAATTTATAATTTGCAAAATATAAACAAAACTTGAGAAAAAAATATTGCAGTCAACCCTGCTTTCCGTAAGTCACAAAATTTTTTTTTTTTTTTCAATTAAAGAAACTCGTTATAAAAATGTTAATGCACATCGACGCAGTTTTATTAAGCATATTATTATTATTTAATATTATTTTTATTTCTTCTCTAAGTAAAATATTACTTACACATAGTTAACATGTTTGAACGGAACTCGTGAAGTCTTTATTCGACAAAATAATCGACACTGACTTTGTTTCTCAGACCTTAGGTATATGACTGAAAACGGCGTAGTGACACTACAATTTTTTTTTTGTTGTGGCAGGCTTTATATTGTTCTGTTTCGGAGAAAATTTTCAAAAGTTAATTTTTTCCAGGGTGCTTATTTGAGACCATTCTCAAGTATTTGGGGTGGCTCACCCCAAATATTTGAGAATGGCAAAGGATACTCCCTTTCTAGGGCGATATAATTTTTTTGGCTATACTGCTAAAAGGTACATCTCTATAATATTTTTGGAAGCTGCTACGCAGTGTTATTAAAAAGTGTTCTGAGAATCTTCTGTTAAAGGGCTACCAAATATCTTCGAGAAAAACTAGATCAAAGCGACACTTTTATTGCCAACACATTTTGCTAGACTGTAAGTAGATAATCATTTTTATTAGGTAGGTAATTACCAATCATTAATGTGATTCGAAAACATGTGACATTGACCAACCCGCACCGGGCCCATATGGTGAATTACGGCCCACTCCCACTCACAGAGAGGAGGCCTGTGTCCCAGCAGTGAGAACGGTATAGACTGATTATGTATGCATTATGCTTATACTAATGTCATTGTACTCTGTCAAGTCAGGTTGCCAATCTGACTTGTGTTCGTACAAAAAATCTGTATCATTTTAAATTGTTCAATGATGTATACATATTTATATTGTTTTGACTTGCCTTCTGAATCAAAAACCATTAGTATAATAAAATTATGATAAACTTAATAACTTCTTATAACATCTGTTTTATTTTATAGTACAACATGACATGTAATTTTAAGGCCTTAAAGTACACTTGAAGCATATAAAAAACAAAAAACTATCACACACACCGAATTTACTAACCAGTACAGACTACACTTCAAAATGTCGCAACTGTTTTTACCTGCGACTTTTAAATCGCAAATGGGACAGAATAATTGCAAATGCGTCAGAATATTCGCAAATGCGACAAAATAATCGCACCTGTTTTAAAATGTGCGCGGAAACTGAAATAAGGGTACGTATACACTGCCACCAAGCGCGTTCTATAAAATGCTCCACTTTAGCAACACGTCTATGCTGTAGGTCTAGATTAAAGTTTCTTTCCCCCCGAACCGTTGGAGGTACGAGTATGGGCACTGGCTTCCGGGAGGTTCTCTCTTCGGCCGGTGGTCTGCATACTAGTTTTTCGACGTCAATATTGTCACGAACTCTGGAACATGAGAATTATAATATCAGAATTGTGTTCCGCAATTTTTATAAACACAAATACACTCGATTTCTAGTGCCTATGCTTAAAAAATGAAGAAAATATGTTCTCTATTTTTTCCCCTGTCACTAGACCCTTGTTGCGACTACAAGTGAAACAGTAAATATGGTCTATTACTATAGAAGATACATTTTTCCGGGATGAACTTCGATCAACAAGGGGTGAAAGATATTTTTTCGTGGATGTGACGCATATTTTCCCCAACTTGTTTTTTTTTTTATGTTTGAGTTCTTTCCGGCGTCATGTTTACCAAATAAACGTATTTTCATTATATATACCTTTGTTGGAGATGGAGTCACCAGAGGTACGTTCTCAAGACGTACCTCTGTTGACTTACACAACTTACAGCAAAATCAGGAATGATGGTGAAAACACACCCATGATTGAATTGAATTATTTATGGTTTTAACCTACGTACTTGTTTCGGTATTGCCTGGATAACTCTGGAATCGGAGCTCAAGTCTTTCGAGCATTCCTTGCTAGATTGTTCCAGTAAAATGATAATTATCTTACCATCGTAATTGACCATGCCGTCTCCATCGAGGTCGGCCTCGCGGATCATGTCGTCGACCTCTTCCTCGCTGAGCCGCTCCCCCAGGTTGGTCATCACGTGACGGAGCTCCACCGATGATATCAGACCGTCGTTGTTCTTGTCGAATACCCTGGAATTTGTTATGGTGACATTTAATATATGAACAACATGAGAAACAGTGCCCAACCCATCAAGATCATCAAGGTCAAGATTGGTAATAAACTTCTAAATTTCAAGACTCCTTCAAGCACCTGACATTTTGCCTATTCGTGGGTAAAATGTCTGCTCGTAACTCATTTCTAGACAATACAACTCCACCAGTTTTCATCTCCAATGCCGAGTTGGGCATTGGTGATCATATTGAAAGACTGGAACATTATGTACTTACCTAGTTATATAAAAAACTGATGTGACATTTGATCAGACGATTGACCACTTGAGTTAGGATGGACTATTCCAGGTTAGGCCCATGTTTTTAATAGACGCTACATATAAGATTCTGTAAGTACGTAAACTTTCTATAAGTCGTCAGTGGCAGGAATATAAGTAAAGGAACCAAGGTTTACCTGAAAGCCTCTCTAAGTTCGTCCTCTCCATCAGCCCCGCGCATCTTCTTGGACATCATTTGGAGGAACTCGTTGAACTCGATGGTGCCATTGCCGTCCTGGTCTACTTCCTTCACCATGTCTCGAAGCTCCGTTTCTGAAATACACAGTTTTTGAAATGAATGAAATGGCAAGTGATAAGTAGAAGTATTATAAATAGTAGTAAACTGAGTGGTATGGTCAGTTCAGAAAAGCATTCATTTCAGTAATCATTGTCGATCTTCGGAAATCTTCGGACGAATGCACGATGATGAGATGTAATATAGAGTTGTTAAAACCATGGCAGTAAAAAACAAACAGTGGCTTAACTTAACTTAACTTAACTTAACTTTAAATATCAGAACGATTCACTCAGCAAATCAGGGCCAAGTGATGTACCAAAAAGCCAATTGTATAACTCCTTTGAGCACGAGGACGGTCGCCAACGCGATGGTATGACCAAAGAAAAGAAGCTGCGTCCTCAAACAAATTTCATCAGGTGGTGATGGCAACTTTGGACCAGAGTCTTAGAGGCAGATTGTCTGTTTAAAAGGATCCAGGGACCACGATCCTCAGTAATGAGGGACTGATTGAAAAAGAAGATACTTAAATCATCATCTGCCCAGCCTTTTCCCAACTATCTTGGGGTCCGCTTCCTGTCTAACCGGATACCTACAGCTGAATCCCAGTATTGTACATGGAGCGACTGCCTATCTAACCACAACCCAGTGACTGGGTGATACTGGTTTTCAGACTTTCGAGCCTCTGACCACCCTTAACGGCGGAGGGGTCTTGTTATGTAAATATAGTCACCCATCCACCGACCAAGCGCAATAAGCGTAGCTTTACCTGATCGATCGAACCTTGCGGCTGTAATTTCTTAGCCACAAGTCCCTCAAAAAGAAGTTAACTCTATTGACCAAAATAAAATAATCATAAAATCTAAAAAGAGATATTAACACGTTTATAATAAAGTACGTAAAATACGCCCGTATTGTCCTAAACTCGTTATTATCTCAGAAACAGAAAGTAATGACATCGTAAATTATAACAAGTCGCCTACGTGAGCATTTTCGTTGAGATAAAGTTAAATATAACATGGGTTCGCTCAGAAAAGAGAGTGTTTTTATTGTGTCCTGCTGTCTTTGCACACGACATCATTAAATGGTTGATAAGATTAGGGAATGAAGATAATATTATACTAACATTTCTCTCATATACTATTTGATTAACGGGTAGGTGCATAAAATTTATCATTATTATAGGCATTACTTTTTTATTTACAGACTAAAATATATGATAATTATTTTTTATCTTGCAACACAGTGAAAGAAAGAAAATACGTTTATTTGCGGCAAACATGATGCATCAAAAGAAGAAACACAAAAAAAAAAAAAAAACAAAACATAACAATTTTGGAGAAAACATGCTATACATCTCGGCTTAGCATTGTGCTGAGGGATGGCCGTTTTGCGTAGGCAAAACGGCCATCCCTCAGCATAATGCTAAGACCCTATACGAGACAGAGTCCCAGTGCTGGTTTTCAGCGAAAGCCGGCGTTGACGTGATGACGTCAGCCAGTGCAGCATAAAATGAAATAATATAAATAAAAAAAAACAATTTGTGAACATTTAAGTTGATACCATTTCATAATTTCGCTCGAGGCACTCGTGGCGCCGTGGCTTAGTTGGTTAAAGCGCCTGTCTAGTAAACAGGAGATCGTGAGTTCGAATCTCGCCGGGGCCTACGTTGTTCTTTTTGTATTCGTGTTGATTATGAATTTCTTAAAACACTCTTTAGAGTTATCTTGGCTAATTTAATTATAATTATTATTAATTTGTAGGTAATGTTTGATTATAAGAACCCGACTTTAATTAGGCACGCCTCTGACACCGTTTAAAATATAATTACAATGTCGCACGTTTCGCGGAATTTCAGAGATAACAATATGTACATTATGTAAACATGAGGATTTTCAACAAAACATTGCATTATAACGAAAATATCCTGGAATTTTGAACAGAATATTAAGATAGTACTTAAGTACCTTCTACTTTTTATATTTTTTTTGTTTTCGGGAGGGAAACCTTCAAAAGGCGCATGGTCTTTGGGGATAAAACCAGCCTAGGGAGTGTGGGATTTTTACCTCACTAAAACCACCCCGGTGGGCACCACCTACACAAGGAAGGGGCATCGGTGCTTTTCAAAAGACCATTCCGGAGCCCCTCTGTGCAAGGTCTGTTAGGGCACATCTCCGGAGAAGGTAGTAGGTACTTACTACTGTCTAGATTTTTTCCATGGCTGACTAAGGCCTAATATACACTATGCGATTTAATTGCCTGTGTAAGCCCCTAATTTGAAGCAACAATAAAAGTTGCACCAACATAACACTGTTTAGACGGTGCAAGTCATTTGTTCATTTTCAAGAAACTTACATAACATCCATCCAAAAATCAGCCTATAATGTTCCCACGGCTGGAATACAGGCCTGTAATCCAGCACGCGGGCCCAGTGCGGGTTGGTAGATGACGTAGATGTCACATGTCTTTGAATTTTTTATTCTAGGACATGCCGGTTTCCTCACGATCTTTTGCTTCACCGTTTTGAGAGCAGTGTTGATGAAATAATGTTCACAAAGGAAAGCGCCAGTCTAGGTTCGAACCTGCAATCTACAACTCGTAAGTCGCGGCCGTTAGCACTGGGTCACCACTCTGTAATACGAGTATATGCTCTCTACGGATTTAAACTTGCAACGGTTTTAGTATATTAGATCGAAAATGTAGGACCAGCTCCAGCGGCATAATTTTATTATCGAACTTAGGTAAGTACCTAGCACGAAGTCTATTTGTAATGCAGATGACATTACTCAATGGCTAGATATTAAAAAAAAACCTTTTTCAATCAGTCATAATATTAATATTATTTTCAAAAGAATCCTCATAAATTTTAAATCCAGAAATCCCAAAATATACAATAAGCGGCCTCCTGACCAGATTCACCCGGATTTGACATAATTCCTAACTCCGGGACACAGTCCGGTCAAGTAATCCGCTTTTTAAAACTTCGCCGGTCCATATTCAATAAAATTTTACGTGAACCTATTTAGGAATATAATGGCAGTAAATTGAAGTATGAACCCGATGTTTACGATTGTAATAATTTTCTTGATGATCCTCTTTGGATTATTTCGGGTTTTTCAATTATATATTCGAGGTTCGTGGCTAAATAATAACAGTGGCACGGGTCGATCTTCAGAGTTAAGCAATGCTTGCCGAGGTCATTCCGTGGATGGCCGGCCATCTATTACATATCAAGACCCCTCCGTGCTTTGCAAAGCCAGGCTGTCATTCGTAGATCTTTGACAGTCCGTACATATAGTAAAAAGCTTGAAAGTATGACTAGCCAGTCTTGCCAAGGTATTGACTAAGTATATGGGTGATGGAGGCCTGTTGGGCTTTCTCTCCACATAAAATACTGGTATTTAGCAGCATCCGGTTAGACTGGAAGCCGACCCCAACATAGTTAAGAAAAGGCTAGGCAGATGATGATCACTCAGGCCTGAGATAAGCAATAGAATACGTCCATCGGAGCTAAGTTACTATTCTCTTATAGGTACTTAAGTTGAGGAAATACGAGACAAGAACACGTCAAGATCGTTTGCTTTATCAATAAGAACATTTAATTAACAATTGCTAATTGGTTCTTTGCAATTTAATTTATAAATAACTAGTTTCTGCCCGCGACTTCGTCCGCGTGAAGCGACCCACCAATCTAAAGGAAGAAAGGTTGCTAGGACAATCGGTATTAGGAAGGAAGTACTTAGTTTAAAACAATGGCCGATAACAATAACTGAGAAACTTATTTGTTACGACACGAATCAGGAAAAATTACTAACTGTTTGTTATCAAATCGTCACGTAGTTTGTCCATCAATGTCATAAAGATTAACCGCAATGCAATTTGTTTTACTTGACTGAATTTTTTTTTTGATGAATTATTTCAAGCACTGTTAGGGTCTATAATTACCTCCATACAACATACAAGGGCATTGTCATCTACACTGTTATCGTAAACTTGATATTCGTCATCGTAACTGGCATACAACAGTCCATTGCTGGTCATTGGCATCTCCAATCTAACTGGACACATGAACTATTCGATGAATCAAGCCTATATGTAAAGCTTGTTAAAATTACGTTAATATGTTTGGTAATTAATTCCTGTGCCCTGTTTATCAAAACTTACAAGCATTTTTCTTTTAAAAAAATTCAGTATTACAAATATATGTGTTTATCAAAATTACACGTGTAAATTACGGGTTACAAGTGTCGTTATTTATTTAACAAGTACTCGTATATGTTTACACTTGTATTTGTGATTTTGTTCATCGAAAAATCTTTTGCATGTTACAACTTGTAGAAAATCAAGGCAAATCCTGAGAGTGTCTGGCGATACTCCATTCCATCTTACAAGTTTACGAATGTCGTGCTTAGTACCGCAATCAATTTGTAAATTAGATTTTCTTTTATATTAATGTGGTCAAGTGATGTAAGCCATGAAGAAAATATTAGAATTACGGAGCCGAGAATATATTAAAAAGAATTTACTGCGGTGATAATTATACAGATTACCTATGAATTTAACTTTTTTCTTTCTTTTCTTTACTACTCCTATTCTCCTACTTGCTATTGAATAATCTTCAAATTGTCAATTTTAAAATACTTAGTTTGTTGCTACTTCTTTTTTTATCGTCCCGTCCAATATAGGTACCATCTAGCCATGCGTTTAAGTAGAGCATGACTGCCCCGTTGGTCTCGTGGTTGCAAGCGCATCTGCTGAGGGTGGGGTCCTGGGTTCGATTCCCGGGTCGGACAAAGTTTTATTTGGTTTTCTAGTAAGAATTTCTTAGTAACAGGCTGGAGTTTGGAAGTTGATAGGTGCCTCGGAAAGCAGGTAAGTAAAGCCGTTGATCTTGTGACTGATCTCTCTTCGGTTGTGTTGGATTGCCGTCCCATCGGACTATGAGAGTAAAAGAACAGAAAGTGCACACAGAGTCGCTGACACACTTGTACACTGGCTGGAACTGGCGACTGGAAATCAGTCGGGAGACTATTGTACAAGTAGAGAATATTCAAACATACAAAAAACCGCGGGAAGAGAATATGGCGGCATAACTTTTTGATTTTATAACTTACAAGTAGAATCTACAAGCGCTTAATTTTACAATCCCTGTAAATTGTTTTTGATAAAAGTAATTTACAAGAACTTGTAACAACTTCCCTGTAAAGTGTAACTTATAAACTTGTAGACTTGTAAATTTTGATAAACAGGGCACTGGACTTTAAGGCGACTACATGACCTAAAGCGCGGTCACTATCGGACTGCATAGAAAAGAAAGAGATGCGCGATGACACAACGCTGGTAATTTATTGCAAAATATGAAACAATCATCTATTGTTGATTTATCAAACACCAAACAAATAAAAACCGTATACTAAAATTCGGGGAATTAAATTGTCTTTTATATGGTGAAAGTTTTATGAAAATACACCCCATAGTATTTTCGTGATTATCGTTTTTATGTCCGCGGTAGACATTACTTTACAAATTAATTACACTATGTTAAAAAAATATAATTGCAAATATTCACATATCAAATTACGAAGCAAATGGTCTAGTATAACATTTATTTTTTTCAAAGAAATCAGTCCGGTCGATTAGACGTGATGTTGAATTTAAAATCATTAGAAGTCGTATATCTGCGCCTTAAAAGAAACTTTTGAATTAGAGGCCGACCGCTTAACTGAGGCGTTGCCTGAGGTAGCTGCGCGGTGCGGGAGGGGTGATAGTTGTCACAAGTTGATGAATCACTGAGCTCTCGCATGAACTCGCATCACGTCACCACACCCGTCCGGCACCACGCTGCTACCTCAGGCAACGTCTCAGTGAAGCGGTCGACATATAGACCTGAGTATGTTTCACCATTTCTTTTCAGTTCAGGGGTAGTCAGATAGGAAATGTCGACTCAATCTAGCTTATTTTTTTATACAACGTGTAAATCTGATTGCGATATCCTATTTACAAAATAAACAATTTAATTTGACTAGTCTTTAAGTACTTTTAATTAGGCTTTTGACTACGTTGCATATGTGATATATCATGTCTTTTTTTTTATTTGTAATGTGAGTTTTGTTTGTGCAGAATAAACAATATTTCTTTCTTTCTTAATTTAATTTCACTACTGGTTATAGGCCATTCCCAAACTGCACCATAACATCCTGTCCCCTACCTTACACATCCAGTCTGCCCCAGTCACTTTTTTAAGGTCGGCGGTCCCTCTAGGTGGTCCCCCACACTCGCTTGCATGCGCGTTTAGTACTGTTCTTTAAATGACATAAATCTTAACTTCTTGATGCACGTTCCTGGGGGTCGCGCAACATTTACCTAACAATTTAAATGGTGTCTCATCATTATTCAAGGGTGAAAGGTTTAAATTAACTTCATCAGTTGGTATACCTGAAGGCCTCTGTCCAAGCGACCGCATGACGACTCCAAGCTCTGCCATCGTGATCGTGCCATCCTCATCCTTGTCGAACAGCATAAATGCTTCTTTGAACTCTGTTGGACAAATTGTAAAATTACCATATTTATAAAATCTTGAAAAAATTGGATTTTGTTCCACTGACTTTGCGAGATATGTCGTCAAGAAAAGCGTACTCGTAACAAAACATCGTTTACTATCTGCGTTTACGCCGTACGGCATTTCATACAAACTTTCAAGCCCTTGTTTTTCGAAATGAATGAACTGATTTTAATGAAACTTCGTATTTAGTATGAAATACGTATTTAGCAGAATACAAAGGTCTAAAAAGTTAGTAAAGAACATTTTCGAAATGTTTTTTTTTTTAAAAGATAACTGAAAATCTCTGTTTTATGGAAAATTTTAAATAGGTCTAATTTGGCTGTAACACAATTTTTCGAAAATGTTCTTAACTAACTTTTTAGACCTTTGTATCCTGCTAAATACGTATGAAGTTTCATTAAAATCAGTTCATTCATTTCGAAAAACAAAGGCTTGAAAGTTTGAATGAAATGCCGTTAGGTCGTAAATGCTCTTAAAGTAGGCTCCCCGTCAGTGGTAACACTTTGAACCTTAGGCTGACCGGCGTAGTACGGATTTTCATTAGAATGCGAGGCCAGCTTATACTGGTTTTGTTACCACTGACTTGGAGCCTACTGTACTAACCTACCTACCAATACGGTAAGTTTAGAAAGTATGAAATAACCTTTGTAAGAAAGAAGATTGTAAAAGGACTAGTTTTGATTCATACCTGCGACTTGTTCTTCCGTGAGGCCATATTCGGACTGAAATTAAAATAAAATCAAATTAGTTTTGCATCATCAGTACAACAAAACATCACAGAGAAGGCAGAGGTGCATGTAAAGTACCTGCAAACCGCCATTAATTTTTAAGGTCTATTTAGACGGTACTAGAAAGGGAACCTTTTGTCGACAACCGATCTCAAATCCAGAATTCGATCTGATATATTTCTGAAGAAAACCCCCAATTGATTGGGAGTTTCCTCCAAAAAACTATACCACGAGGTAGTCAAGCTTTTAAAAAGGATTAATCATTTTTGTATGTTTTATAATATTGTGACAAACTATAGCTTGTTATTACGTACAGACACTTGTCGTATCGCCAGATCACTTGTAAGCCTCCTCAGTCTTCTATATTCTTTGTTATAATTATCTTCAGGGGGCTTAGCAGCCGCCATTTTTAATTTCTTTCTAAAGTGTTGGAAGTGCGATAAAAATATTTTATATACAGTATGTATCAAAACGGTATATGGTCTTATTTAGGGGTGAATTGGTACAGACCATCAAAACTTCAAAACCTACACGGCTCAAATGTTTAAGACGGCTGATTATTTATTCGCGATTACGATGTTGGTTCAATAGAGAAAGTTGTTCATTTTGATGGTCTGAACCACACCCCTAAATATGATCACACCTTTTTAATCCTTAAAAGGGGTCATTGTACTTATCAAATGATTCAGAACTACTTTTACTTTGGGACCAACTCAGAAATTGTGAAAATAAAATCAGCTGATCCATACATTTCTGTTCGCATAACTGGACATAATGTATGGATCAACTGATTTTTTTTGTCCCATTGTAAAACTTGTTCATAATGATGAGTACAATGACCCCTTTTAAGGATTAAAATGATCAAAATGTAACGGTGTAAAGAACTAATTGCTGACTGTCATACGTGTTCAGCAAATAGTTCTTTTTATGAAACACGTTATGGTTAGCAAAAAGTTAGTGTTCTACGGACTATGGCCGATTTATGACCTCGTAACTTTTTCTGATAAGTATATTTTACCGATGTTTCAAAAGTTTAGCGCGGTAGTTTTTTGTTGTATGTTTTGACAGAAGATTAGTATTTCTTTTGTTTTTACTTGCAATGAGCATTATTTTGTGAAATTACAGTCAATAATTTAAAGAATTAATTAACGTTTTGGTGTTCTTGATGTTTAATTAATATTTTTTGTTTTATTTTATTAGATAGGTAGACTGGGTTGTAACAGGGTACGGTTGTAACAACACTAATACTTCAAAAACTGTACTCAGTAGATGAGGAGGTACAAGGGGCGAAACACGTTATTGTACCTAGGTCAAATGAACTTATTTTTCTTTCTTTCAATTGTAATGCTTATTTATAAGTAAGCTCCTGCAACAGCGTACGAAGAGACCATGTTTCCATTAGGTTACCGATAGATAATGTTAAAAAAAGTATTCGACAAACGTTACAACAGAATAACCCTGAACTGAAATCAGTGATGAGAATTTTCGAAACAAGGTGACATCAATTTTTTTTTTAATAATCCAAAATACGAGTAGGTACTCTCCTACATCGTAAAACCATAATTATCATCTGCTTCTCTATCGCACGGATGAAAAGTCGCAATTATACTTCCTACATAAAAATTTATTTTCAAACAGCATTGACGTTCATCAAACCGAATTATTTTTATCCAAGGTTTTGTCGCATGTACTACATAGTTAATTTTATTTATTTATTTTACTGATAAATGTGTTTTGGAACATTCGAGAAAATAATTCTGAATATTCTAGTCTACTTTCATAGAGATTGAAATAACTGGCGCCGTGTTACGAAGTATTAATGTCATCATGATTCCAGTCTGAAAAAGGGATGGAGCTATCGATAGCTTCGTCTCTTTCTTACATTGATGATTAGGCATTGAACCGTCATGATACCTGAACAGACATCTGGGGGCATAAAAAGGCCACTTTGGCAGAATCATAAAACACTTCATATCACGCAATTAATCTATTTGACAGTTTCACACCTATATATCCCTCAGGGGTTAGGCAGAGGTGTACCTATAGCATTTTACGAATCTCCATACAAAACTGCCATACAGATGAAATTGCGTGATATGAACTGTTTTATGATTCTGAGAAAGTCACCTCTTTAGGCCCCCTGTGCTGCTGGGGAGTTTGTTGCGCCCCTTCTTCTCAGCTAAAGCACTAGGAAGTGGTGAAAGGAGGGCGTTTTGGGGGACTGTCTTAAGTCATTTTGACGTTAAATAAGTGTAGTAGTTTCAGCCTAAGTTTGAAAAAATAAACTTTTGATTTCGAAAAGATTGTAAAAAAATCTGAATTGTAGTAAGTAAATTAAAAAGGAATTAATGTTTCGTGAAATTATCGAATTATGTTGATAGGTACCTTCTTCGCCACCTGTACCTTTATGGTAAAGAATATCATCAAGAAGATAGGCAGTAGGAACAACACTAACTATCCTCACACTCAAAATGATAAAAACAATCTACCTAATAGACTTAGCAGACAGATTTTGTTTAATTTTTTAGCAATGTTTTGTAAAATCACAGTCAATAATTTAAAGAATTTACGAGTAGGTACGTCTCCCTTGTTATACAATACTTATTTTAATGTATATTTTTTTCTATTTAGGTAGACAGGGTACGGTTGTTACACGGTACGATTGTAACAACTCAAATATTTCAAAAACTGTAAGATTGTTCTAGTTGAATGGCTTCATAATTTAGATTATGTTTACATACCGTGTGGTGGGACCCGTGATCTACTATACAGGTATACATAGTGAGACAAAATTGTTAAAATTTATATGATACCATTGTTTGTGAAGAGAAAATAAATTATTTGAATTTGTGTACGCCTTAGGTTAGGGGGACAGCTAACCTTACGACTTAAACTGAGAAAAAGAATCTGCATGTTAAGTATAGGGCATTTCGTATTCTTTAGTTCGTCTCAACACACGCTTATAATCATTGTGGACCTAGCAGCAGACTAGAATGTTGGCTACTGATTTTAAATTAACAAAAAAAAAAAAACTTAAATAAAAAATATAACAAGTACCTATGTACCCTACTTAGCTCTAATATCTTTGCAGCTGATCGGCTTCATTCAAATCTTTCTAAGATTAGTCTGCCTAGCCTTTTCCCAACTATCGTTGGGTCAGCTTCCAGTCTTACCGGATATACCTAGCTGAATACCAGTATTTTACATGGAGTGACTGCCTATCTAACCTTCTCAACCCAGTTACTGGATAACACGAAACCCATTGGTAAGACTGGTTGTCAGACTTTCGGGCTTCTGACTACCCGTAACGAATGTCAATGATCTACGAATGACAGCTGGGACCAAACGCTTGAAGCTCCGTGCCATAATTTGATGGTCACCCATCTACATATCGACCGCGGAAAGCGTAGTTGAACCTTTTATCGACCCGTACGGCTGTTATCATTCATCAATCCTTATGAGTAATATAATAATAAACTGCTGATAACAGAAATTCTTATCGACATTAATTGAAAAAGTAGAAGAGAAATAGAAGGATACGTAGGTATTACAAATCACGTAAACCACGGAATTTTATTGACCATAAATTATTAGTCACATCATACAACACTTAACAATTAATAATCTAAGTAATTACGAAATAAATAAACTTTTATTCGCACTTCACATTTAACTAAGTAACACAAACGAAAATATTTTGCACACAAACACGACTGCCTTTATAAAAACCCCACGTAAACAAAGCAATATGGCGCGAAAGTTTTTAATTTTGTTTTTTTTTTATCGCGTAGCACGACAGGGTCTTTTTTTAGTTTCACTTCAAAATAACTTTCTGCACACACGGGTTTATTTTTACTTTAAATATTTGGCTATTTGATGACTTTTTTATTTATCAATTAGGGGTTATTTATTTTAAAAAACGTTTAATTTTATCGTACTGGCGATAATACGCGCGACGCGACATTGTCAGCTCGGATATTAGTAGAATTCTATATTTAAATTATTTTCGCTTATTGCTCTAGTTGTGTTCTATAATGGTGCCAAAAAAGTACGTCTTTATTGTATTGAAGCACTTTTGTCTCTCAGTATTGAACTAATTCAATGTTGGAGTTATCCAATAAAGTGGCCATGAGCTATTTCAAACTCTGTAAACAGTGAAACCGGTGAAAAGCATCCGATCGTATCTCCCCTGTGATAATGAATCATGTTTACTGTTTTAAGTTCCTTTAGTAACAATTAATATTAATTAAAAAAAAAAAAATTACGTGTTGGACTATGAGTTTTAGGTTGAAATTTAAATTGTATTTTTAGTTTAAAAGAACTTCGTTACTTAATTTTAGCGGTCAATGTAGAACAAATAAATATTATTCCGTCATCTTGGCACGACGCGATTTCATTTGGAACGCGAAACACTTTTGGCGGGAAAATTATAGACACATCAACATGTGACGTTGTACCTAAAGACCAAGTTTTGTTCTGCTAAAATGAACTTTATTGCTGCCACAATAAGCATACATTTAATTACACTCTTGTTTAGCCCACGTGCAAAACTATTGACATGACTTTCCCTGTCGAGTCATTAACTGGGATAGTAGCGACATCTGCTGTGAACAATTTAAACTGTTCAAGATTCATTATTTTTTCATCACTAAGAAGAAAGGCTTTGTGTAGAAATAAATCATTTGAATTAAATTAGTTTTAAAATAATTAAACAATAATTTATTTCTATCTAACTAAATAATTACTTAAAATGGTAGCCATTGCAAAACAGCACTTAGTAGTACCTACCCAGTTCCTATCAATAAAATGGAGGTCATTGTGAAATTTTCAGCTTAATGGTGGGATCTTGATTTAATGAGCTATTTGAGCCAATCAGTATCTGGTAAAAGCATACAAATACAGCCATTAGAACATTTAGTAACCTAACGCCTGCACAATATCGTTGAGCAAAAATATATATTCAAACACGAAAACTAAAACGTTGGGTAGGCGCTTCGAAAAACCGATCAATTTTTTTTAGAATAAAATCAGTCTTATCTAACTTGTTAACTAATAAAAGACATTTTAAATATAAATGTACGTTCTATAATGATGACCGTCATATGTTATTTTTTGATCATTATGACGTCTGTCACACCGAAAGTGGTCACAAATTCGCCCATCGACCGGCCATGGCAAGAGTGATTATCTTTAAGACGCAGATTAATCAATATATTCCTAAATAACTAGGATAATTGTGTAATCATTCGTCATCCACAATGACAAATAGACAAATAAATCTATTTTTTGAAGTGAAAACTTCTTTAGGCGCGTTGAGCATTTTTTGAGATGGCAAAAAACCATTGAACTCGCACCACTGTTACCGTAACCGACACCGCTTCGGATTTGTTCGGCTGTCCTCGGGATGTACTCGGTTTTAATGTATATCCGATATAACAGTAAGTGATAGCAAAATATTCTGTTGTTTTGTTTTCACTTCTGTCGGCACTCCCGGAGTGCCGCTGTTTTTTTTTACATTTGTAACATAACTTCACGCCTGTTTGTCCCCAAAGGGTCGGGCACATTTCGCCAGTTATGTTTAAGTCCCATGTGATAGGGGGCGAGCCAATATACAACGTATTTTTTTTATATCCCATAACTTTAATATTTAATTAAAAATAACACAAAAAATCCTAAAATATGTGGTCCAAAAATGCATAGTTTCGAAGATAACATGTATCTTAAGTTAATTGAATAATAAAATTAAACTAAAGAAATTCATTTTCATTCAAACCAATCCTTCATATTTAAAGCTAAAACAAAATGCGACGTTGTCATATTTGTCTCATTCATAACCTAGAGTTAATTATCATCCGCCTAGCTTTTTCCTAATCAGCCAGCCAGCCAGCCTTTCCAGCCTTTTCATAATCTAGAGTTATGGGATATAAAAAAAAAACACCTGGTATAATTGCTATCATGCTTATCATGCTTGTCATGATTATCTAATCTTATCGTCTTTCGTTTTCTTCATTATTTTTTGGATTAATTTTCAATTTATTTCTATAAGTGATAAATAGCACAAATATGCGATATTGGCCCCACTTTGTTATAATAAAATACGAAATAAAAGAGCACGATGACATTTTTGACAATAAATTTGCGTTAGCAAGAATGACACATTTTTATTATTTGTGTCGTAAAACCTAAGAGACTGTCGCGGATTACATATTGTTTTTCTGATACACTTTTAATGAGATATGCAAATAATTTTTTCATGATTTAACATAACCAAGGTAAACCCACCCACTTCGCTGACCAATAATATATTATTTTGTTTATGCTTTTTCTTTTGATGCGTCATGTTTGCCGCAAATAAACGTATTTTCTTTCTTTCTTTCCTTCTTTCTTTCTTTCTTTCTAGTACTAGCTTCTGTCTGCGACCTCGTCTGCGTAAGCTTTATTGTTCCTTGACTCACCCCGTCGCATCGCATCGCCTGCCCTCACTATTAATTCGTTTTCGCTTAATGTTCTGTCTGACTTTTTTCTTTTTTGCTCGTCTCCTAAGAGTCCTAGCGTGACCATCATGTACGTATAAGATTCAAGCAAAATAAGCCCCAGTCTCAACCGATGGCGCCCGTTCACGAACATCGTGTCAGGCCTGTAATAACCTGGATGCTATATTATATAGTACGGTTAGCAACCCTAAGCTCCATTGATTCAAAAGTGTGGGCGAACGTAGCTCATGAAGAACGCCCTCAATGTATAGTGTTGAGGTAAATACGACCACAAGTGTAATTCTAACGGGCCCAATTTCATAAACGTTGCGGAAAAACAAAATATTTTCTCAGCAAAGTGCTTTTGGTTGAGACGCCTGGCTCTGCACCAACGAGGCAGTCAGAAGTACTTATAATATTTTTATTAAGGGGAATACATGACCCAAAACGCGGTCACTGTACAAAAGAAAGAGAAGCGCGATTGCACAACGCTGGTATTATAATTTATTGCAAAATATGAAACAATTATCTATTTACAAAAAATCTATGGTTTAGACTAAAAAAATAAAACACTAGGGCTTTATTATGTTGGTTGTAGAATAATCTGACAACAAATCAGAACGATTGTATGTAAATAAGTATGGTTTTTATTGTGAAAAGAAAGTTTTTAGAGGTATCTTCATGATTTTTTTCAACACACTGTATAACTGGCTTAAATCCTGAAGAATATTATATGTTTTTCTGATTTTTTTTACTGTAGTCGATCATAATATTATACTTTTAGGCATTATAAAACTTTCGTTTTTTGCGTTTAGGTCATGTAGTCCCCTTAACCTTCAACGGCAATCTATATGAGCATACTGCACATACCTAAATATAAAGCAATGTTGTTGTTCTTGTACGATATACGAGTACTAACCTAGGTTTGCACTTTGCACTTTCAAGTTTCAGCTTTTCAAAGAACTTAATCACGATTCCAATTTTGTCTCATAGAATGGCCACTAAAATATCAATTTCGAGAATTTATTAATAAATTCATACAATTTTATTTTAACCTTTCCTTTTACTTAAAAAATGACACCAATCTGACATTTACGATGTCCACCAAAACTATGGCAGTGAGTCATAAAATACTTGTCAATTTATTTATGAAAATAATATTTAGAATTTAAATTAAAATTGCATCCATAAACTACATGTTTAATGGAATTAATGACGTCACATGAACATTTTAAAACGCTTGGACAAACTGGCATGATACAAGTAAATACAGAAAGTTTAGCGGACACAATATTATCAGTAAGATTATGCTTACTGCTCAATAAAACCCAAACAGATATTCAAAGATACTGACATTAACCCTATTTAAGAAATAAAGAACACCTCAACGGGGTTCAGGATCTCTAAGGCAGAAAGTCGAAGTCAAAGCATTTATTTCAAATAGGCACATAAAAGGCACTTGTGAACGTCAACAATTAAAATTACGTTCACGATCAATTTTTTTTATATTTTGAACATCGATAAACCAGAAGTAACTCATTGCAATATACCATTTATCTCATTGTATTATAGTTTATATTAAAATGATTGCTGTGACTTGGATAAAGCTATTTAGAAGCCTGTGTTTAGAAGTGACTGTTCAGTGTTCAAGGGTAAATAATAAAATAAGTCCTCAAATTCTTGCAAGTTTTTTAATTCCGATCCAGCCTGTCCCTTGTGCACAGGAGGTGCCCTAAGCATGTAGTCGCTTAGTTTTTAAGTTTTTTAAGCCCTGGTTGGAGGCCTTAATTTATTGAGGCATCCACAGGCAAGTCCGGTTAAGCAATCTCCTAGGTTGAACTGCTAAATAACATTTAAAAAACAAAAAACCTTCTGTATTTTGTTGTATTATGACATTAGAGAAATATTATAGCGCCAGCACATAATGAAAGACAAATGTTCTAATAACACTTATTGGCACGTTTTTATTCTAGTTTATTTGTGAAAATATCTAGTTTATTTGTGAGAGGAATTAAGAGTTTAAAGTATTGAATTAGAAAATGTGTGATATTCCTTTACACAATCATCATCTGCCTAACCTTTTGCCAACATGTTGGGGTCGGCTTCCAGTCTAACCGGATGCAGCTGAATACCAATATTTTACATGGAGCGACTGCCTATCTGACCTCCACAACCCAGTTAGCGGGTAATATGATACAAATAAATTGGTAAGACTGGTTGTCAGACTTCCGGGCTTCTGACGACCCGTAACGACTGCCAAAGATCCACGAATGATAGCCGGGACCAACGGCTTAACGTGCTTTCCGAGGCACGGAGGAGTCTTGATATGTAAAGATGGTCACCCATACACGGACCAACCGCAGCAAGCGTAGCTTAACCTGAGCTGCTGTTATTACTTAGCCACAAGCCCCTCATACATACGTGAATACACACGTGATATTCCTTTACGTGTTTAGGATTATAGATTTAGATTTATGAATAACCTCGAAAGAGCTCGTGACTAAATAAAATACGGGTGTGCAGTTGCATCTGGTTAGACTAGAAGCCGACCCCAACATGGATGGAACTTGATTCATGCCGTGTGTGCCATGTTTGTCGAAGGACTGACGGCCGATGTAGCAGACGAGTCTTAGAGTGGAGAACGCGTATCGGCAAGCATGGTGTCGGACGCCCCCCAGTTAGATACACCGACGACCTTAAGAAGGTGTCTTGGACAGACTGGATGCGGAAGGCGGATGACACGGTGTTGTGGCGCAGACTGGGAGAGGCCTACGTCCAGCTGTGGACAGCGATAGGTTGAGTTGATTGATTTAAACGTGTCGATCGTGAAAAAGCGAGCAAAGTAGGCACCTTCAGAGCCAAAACTACTTCGATGACGATTGTCCGAGGTTATCTACAACGAAATCAGGAAATCCTCGTAATTTAAGAACGTTCCCAGTCTCAATCTGTTAAAATTACCTCTGATTTCGCTTACATTTACTCTAAAAGTTTTTGACATTCATTGTCGCTGAGATGAGATTGCGACTAGATTTTGAACGTTTTTAATTACGGGAATTGGCCTTTAGGCTATTTACTTTTAATTTATTATGGAATAGAGCCCAGCGAAACGTGACTCAATACCGACAACAACCTAATAACTCTTCGACAATTCAAAAGACAAAAAAAATCTTCAACGCCGTGTAAATTATGGTTGTTTAAACTATTATCATGTTAATATGGCCGATTTATAGACATAACATAGATAAACATAGGAAACAAATATCACAACACGATGAAAGCTAAATAAAATAGCCTGCCGGATGTTTTCTGTCAGCCACGGTGCGGGGTTAACCGACAACATTAAAACAAAATAAAATTGTCGATCAAATAAGCTATAAACACACATGTGAAATTAATTTTCAAATAATATCAGAACGGTTTTCGGCGTAGACACGACTACTCTATCTCTTCCTGAACTTTGCAAGACCGTGCATAAAATTTTGAAGTTTTTTATGTAAGAACCCTAGACGGAAGAGTGGTTAATATAACATACTTAGGGCGAATTTCACCTATGAAATTGCTCACGTTCAGCACATCTAAACCGCGTTCAAGAGCTGTCAGTGTCAAAATTGTTGTGGACTATTGACACTGACAGCTCTTGAACGTAGTTTAGTTGTGATTACCTATCGTGTTCAGTTTCATATGTGAAATCGGCACATAATTATATTTTTAAACGAAACTAATTTTGGCCAGTGGTTACTTGTCAGAAAATCTGCTATACAATTCTTATCACAATCTGTGCTCTACAATAGACTAAATTAGTTGATATTTAATGATTTAGGACCAAGAAATGATATTATGTAAGTATTGTAATTTATTTCTACTTCGCGTCACCTTTCTGAATAAAGCTACTTTTAAAATAATACAGAGTTTTAAGTAATGAGGCCGGCCAAGTATTCAAATATTAATGTGGAAGTCAAAACTTTCGCTTCGAATGCCACTAAAAGAGAGTCTAATCGAGAGAAAACCGCTTTTCATTCAAATCAGTGAAGAAAACTCAACGAAACTTAAAATACATACCTTTTCTTATTTTCCTAATGGACCCGTCAAATGCCAAATTAAGAATATGTTTTTGCACAGTCAACGAACGCAAACGTAATACAAAAGTGTTTACAAAAATCAAAATTCAATGCTAATAACAAAAACAAAAAAGAAACGAAAAAAATACAGTTCTCACAAACAACATTCGATAATCCAATCACAGGCGATTACGCGTGCCTTATCGCGGAAACGCGGGTTAGAGGGAGACAACCATTACGAAATATTCTGAAGTTAGACACAGACAGATGTAAAACTTTCCCGCGATAAGACTTACTTTTATTTTAAGAGGCAGTATGTTACTTTGGATAACTTTGTTTTCGTTGTTCGTAAAAATACGGTAGTGAATGATCTTCAGACAAACATAATCAGCCTATAAAGTTCCCACTGCTGGGACAGAGGCCTCCTCTCTGTGAGAGGGTCGTAATCCACCACGCGGGCCCAGTGCGGGTTGGTAGATGTCACAAGTCTTCGAATTTTTGGTTCTAGGACATGCAGGTTTTTAGTTCAGTGGTGATGAAGTAATTTACACAAAGTAAATCGCCTATCTGGGTTCGAATCTACGACCTACAACTCGTAAGTCGCGGCCGTTACCACTGGGCTACCTCTGCTCCTTCTTTCCGCTCTTCTGCTATGATGCCATGCTTCTGTTTTTGCTGAACTGGGCCTTTTTGGCGCAGCCGTGAGGCACACTTTCCTGCTAATTTCTTACATCGGACTTTACACTTTTTATTTGTTCTTTTATACCGGTTGATTTTTTTTACCGTCTCGAAATTTTTACAAATTAAATTTTTCAGGGTGTTTCCTGTAAAAATTTTGAGACGGTAAAAAAAATCAATCAATGAAAGTTGTTCATATTCATGGGTAGAACACTACCCATGAATATGAACAACTTTCACTTTGGGACCATCTCTGACATCACAAAAAGAAATCTACTGTTTAATACAAAAATTCGATACTTACTAGACCAAAATGTATGATCGATCTAGACCAAAATGTATCTGTTCAAGACGTCAACTGGCAGGTAACAGTATCACCAAGTTACTTTACCATTGTTAGCAAAAACGTCATCGAAATAAAAATTTGAAAGAGGTAACCGATCCTCTAAAAACGTATAGATTTTCTAATTAAGGGTACCTTTTTAAATGAATGAACCTCTAAAAACATTTTGGAACATCCATCCAAGTTTGTCGCAGTTACTTGGGGCTTTTTAGTATGTTTAGGACTCCAAAATGGGAATTATTAGAGTTTCACAATAAGAGGCGCATTGATTATTATTATTATTTTTATTACTAACAAAATGGATCATGTTGTCTGAAATATAAATAAATAATAATAATTATTATTATAATATTAGAGGGTTCAATAATATTTTTAGGAAACCGGAATGGGAATTATTTGAGGTTCGATTAAGTGCATGCCTTATTTTTATACATTTTGAATTGAATTTTTTTTTTTTTTAAGGATGGGAAATCATCAAATGACCCCTAACGCTCTGGGTGGAGCGGAAGGGAGTGTCAGACTCTTACTGACTAAAACCCATCCGTGTTCCTTCCTTAGCCCTTTATATTCCGGGGCAGCGGTAACCCTTTCGGACAATCCCGCTGCCCGCTTATCAACCCCTTGGTTACGGATCTGTAAAATCTTCAACAATTAAGTAGCTACTGTACTAATACTCTACGACTGCCCCTTCGGTCTCGTGGTCGCAAACGCGACTGCTGAACGTGGGGTACTAGGTTCGATTCCCGGGTCCGGCAAAGTGGGTTTTTCCATTGGGAATTTCTTAGTAACAGCCCCGAGTTTGGAAGATGGCGGTGTGATACCACTGTGCCTTGGAAAGCTCATTAAAATACGTCGCCAGGGCCGAAATTTGGTCTAGAAGACTTTTACTAATACTAATAGCACTTCACATCACTTACCAGATTGATGGTGACAATCAGCTCGTACTGTTGGTGCTTGTGTCCTTTCTTCTTTTTTCCCTGAGGAGTTTTGACTGCTGCTGCTGCCGCCGCTTGCTTCGGAGGTGCGGTCTTCGCTGCTCCTTTCTGCGCTGACGGCTTTACCGGGGTTTTTGGTCCACCTTTTACAAGGAAATAAATTATAAACATATTAATATTATGGCATCATAGTGAATTATAACAGAATTTTAATAACAAATTGATACTTGATGTTCGAAGATTACAACAGTATTGTGTTAGGGGATCGATTACACGTACTAAAACCACAACAATAACACGTGGACGGGCGTTAACTTGTATGAAAATATGTAGTTTATTCACACGAACCACATTCGGCCGTCAAAATCACCGGTGCGGGCGATACCGACCACATCAAGGTCACGTCGCTGCCACAACGCAACTAGAAATGGGACCGCGCACTTGCAGCCGGCTACAGCGCAAACATAACGTTGCGTCGACTATTATATTTTTGATTTTGTAGTTACCACAACGCAACTGCAAGAAGCTGCAGCGACACTGTTGACACGTTACCACTGCTTGCCCACATTCTGTCGCTGCGATGTCGTGTGGTTGTGGGACGTGTGAAAGGTCTTGTTGGACCATTCTCGTGTTTATACAAGTACATACAAATTATTATTATTATTATAAAGGCTACGGCACACTAGCGATAGCGACCAGGAAGTGCATCAGCTGGCATCAATAATCTTCTTCTACAAGGGCCTAGAAACTAACGGTTGGCCCTCGTACCACGTGCGATTTTTTAACGCGGCATTTTTTTAGCGCTTTGGATTTCTAGAGCACTTCTTAGCACCGAGAGTTGAAAATCAAACAGTTTGTTGTTTTGATGCGCTGGGACGCGCTCTGTTGGATTTTCAATGCTTGGCTCGATACCGAGAGTTGAAAATTTTGAGCGCCATAAAAAGTCGCCTATGCGTACCTGGGCTTATTCAGAAATCTCAGATCAACCTTCAGGATTAACTAAACAAATTATTTGGATAGTTGTAACATATATACCTTTCTGACACGGCTGTGTCGATTTCTGCCCTGCTGCGTTCTTCTGGTTGACGTGGCCACTTCCATCGGCTGGCTTGTTCCGTGCCTGCAAACAAAAGATAACAACCAATATTAAATACTGTAAGATAATCAATGTGGACTGTGTGGAAACTGACTCTTCACCATACATTGTCGTAGACCTTAGAACATACCCTTTTTTACTACTAAAATGTTGACTAACTGAGGGGCAATTCTTGTAATTTTAAGAACGTTCACAGTCTGATCTCATTCTCAATCTGTCAAAAATACCTCTTTTTGATTGTCGCTGAGATGGGATCGCAACTAGATTTTGAACGTTTTTAATAACGGGAATTGGCCTTCTGGTTTGTACGTAATAATGAATGAATTTTCACTCAACTTTAAAATGGATTCGATGTCAATTTCGGTGCTTGGAAAAGGCCTGAAAATGGCGAAATAAAGTTTATTCATAAATTGAGTTCGTAATGGTAATGGCTTCTAGCGTTTTAGAGAAAGTTCGGGTTTCAGCTTAACTGGAAATAAAATAATTATTAAAGCATTAGTAATGAATGTTTGTATTGTATAAGGTAGTATTAAAAACATGTAACTTGATTGTTTAAAATATGTAGTTGGAAACTATGATGAAATCATGTCATTTATTAATGAATAATTAATACTTCTTAATACGGGTATCCATACAGCATAGCTATATAATGCCCATAGACAATGGTTAAGAACGAATATAAAACATTACTTCAGAAAATATAGTTACCTAAACATACAAATTTCGTTATCTTTGTGTACCAAGAATGTAGCCCTTGTCAACCCAGTGTTGCCACGCTTGGTGACAGATGAGCTTCCTGCCACAGCTGTCCGGAAGCGGCCGACAAGTGTATCTTTTTGGGCTGGCAACACTGACGGCTAACGATGTTTTCATGAATTTCTGCAGTATGTAACAGGTTTTATGTTGGTTAACGCGTCTGGTCATAAGATAGAGATAGTGTATCCTGTACCTTACTAACTTAAGTACTTGTGGCGACATCTACACCGCCACATATGAACTACCCATCATCATGACGTCACGCCAAATCCTGCATCGCGCAAACAGAGTTTGCCGCACAACTTGCATATAAGTAGGTATACAACGTCCTGACATCGAGGGTCGGGCGGTAGCCCACCAGACACCAGACACAACACCCGTCAGGTTGGAGGATTCTCCCTTTTCTGTGGAGGATGAGTGAACTATACACCCCGTTCCTCAAACCTAAGTAACTGAATTATCTTTGAACTTTTCAGAGGCACAAAACTATCTCAATATAATGGTAGGTTTTAGGTTTTACAAAGATAATTATGATCATTGTGAACCATGTCGAGCACAGCAAAGTACATACATAGGAGAGAGACTTTAATTTGTTGAATTTGTTGGTAGGTACACGTACAATTTATTTTTATTTTTTTTGGCATTAGTGTGTAATCCTCTTGGACGCCCAGACAGACGAGCCAGTCTGGGCTGTGCCGGACGCTTACCAGCTGAAACCACACTTCAGCCTTACAATTAATCCACAGACTTGACGTCCGTGGCTTTTTTTGCTGTCATACATTTTTTGTGTTTGCCTCATATGCTGCTCGTACAAGTGGTGACTCCAGAGCTCTATTTATTATTTAAGTAATATTTACTTTAGACTAGCCTAAAAAGAAAGGCAAATAACATTATTATATAACATAATTATGTACAAATTCTTCATTGAAAAATATTTACATAATATAAGCTAACATTTAAAATAATAATATGTACATTTATACAAAAAAAAATCGTGTATTGCCCGTGGCCCACCCGGCTATCCGCATCGCTATTAACAGGAACTGTGGCCAAAAGGCTGGCCGCATTGCCACGTTGTATGGCGATGCTAATTCTTTAGCCAAAAAATAGGCCAGCCCTCTTGTCACGTGAAAAGTCGACTAACTTATTTACATAAAATAGCTCTGACTTTGGCTCTAAATTAAATTAGCTAGCGAAACTCTGCAGACGTGATGGGTATCGATGTCTAAACATGATAAACCAACAATAAATTAAATTGATGTTTTTATCAAATTGATGTTTTTTTATATCAAATAAATTATAGGGTCATCGACGGCAAGTTATGTAGTCACTACAAATATAGTTTTTTTTATAAAATCTTGTATAAACTCCACAGACGGGATGGGTATCGTTAACTAAACAGTATAAAACAAAATAATACAGATTTTCTCAGCACGTTATGCTCATGGTCCTGTTGTCATTCGTAGATTTTTGACAGTCGGGACGGGTAGTCAGAATCCCAAAAGTCTGACATCCAGTCAGTGACAAAAACTGGGTTGTGGAGGTCAGATTGGCAGTTGCACTATGTAAAATATTAGTGTTCGGCTGCATCCGGTTAGACTGGAAGCGGACCCCAACATACTTGAAAAAGGCTAGGCGGATTGAAGATATATGGAGACGTTGCATTGTAATTCATAGGCGCAAGTTTCAAAAGATTCACGAAGGTTAAAAGAAATAAAATTCACCACAAAAATCTTTTCACTTCCAATTAAAATGAAGCAAAGAATTTTTAGAAAGGCGTCAAAGTTTCTGAGAGTTTACTAAGAGAGGTCTAATTAAAAATAATTCTCTTCGTTTAAAGTCGTGAAGAATTCAAACAAATGAATGTCATTAGGGGTAAGCTTAAAACCGGATGGCTCATAGTTAAAGTTTTTACTGGAAAAATATAATGGGAAGAAGAAATTGCGGTTTTTACTAACTACATTTTACGTTTCGATCAAGGTTCAGCCGGGTAATTGCATAACAAACTTTTTTTTTTTAGGGTGGGAAATCATCAAATGACCCCTCCCGTTCTGGGTGGAGCGGAAGGGAGTGTCAGACTCTTACCGACTAAAACCCATCCTTGTTCCTTCCGGAGCCCTTTATGTTTCGGGGCAGCGGTAACCCTTTCGGACAATCCCGCTGCCCCGGCAGGCTTCGGCCCTGACGGGCCCCTCCTTAGATGCTGACATCTCTCTGAGGCGCGCGTGGAATACATACGCGCCGTCCTGATCGGACGGCGAGCTACCCATTACTCGCCGTCCGCAGGCCCGCGCCTACGGTGGCCGGAAGTCGTCACGCGGCTCCCGAGGCCCGGGGCGTCTCGCGCGGCGGCTGGTATAGGCGAGGGAGAGAGCCGAGAGAGTCGCCCTCTCTCGGCTCTCTCCCTCCGCCATCCCGTACATAACACACTAACAGTAGGAATGGCTTTTGTTTTGACACTCATTGCGTTATTTACGTTGTTGAACAGACAATTTTTTCGAACATATGAAGCAATGGAATATCCTTAAAAATGATTCAGATTGTGCTTGATAGTGTGGTAGGCTTGTAGGGCCGTAGGTAATTCTACTTAATTGTCGGCCCATATTGGTTGTACAAGTTGAATCAGTACCTACCTAATCTATATCAGAAAGATTTTTTGTTGCTTTGATTTATAATTAGATTTTGTAAAGGCGTTTCAATTAATCTCGTGTAGAAAAAAAACACTATGAAAGTGCCACAAGCATGGACAGAACAATTTAATAGAATATAATTGGGTCAGTGGGTCGTCTTAGGGGCGGTTAAGCAAACATTAATTATAAAGGTAAAATTTTTAACCAACCGAAATTCAAATCATATTGAAAATTTATGAAACTGAAGACTTATTTTAACCACAATAAGTGTATTTAGAACACAGTGCAAACAAACAAACTGCTTTATTTATTACAGATTTTTTAGAGAGTAACCTTCGCAAAAAGCCAAAAAATCGAAAACACACGTGTAACTTAGTTACAGACTTCCATCATCAGCTCATAAAATAATAAATGTCAGAAACATATTTCCCGTACCCAAAGAATCTGCTTTTATATAATTATTTATTTTATGAAAAAGTCGTATAACTTTTAATTTGTGGTATTGTATATATTCAACGACAATTGTTTGTAGGCGAGACAAGCGTACTCGAAACTGACTATAAAACTACAGCAAAAAGTATAAATCTGAACGCAGTGACTTTGTCCCAACGCTGGCGTTGTACCATTCTTTATTCAAGGTGCTCTGGAACAATATTTTACAGATAGTCATAAAATTATAAATTTTATTTTTGTTTTAGAGCAGATTATAAAAATAGTGAGTTCGGATGGGAATCTGGAATATTTACTGTGATGATTTTTTCTTAATTTTAGGATAAAAGTGGAAAATGTATAGTTTCTTTAAGTAACATCGGCATTGTTTGGTTTTCTCTGTATAACAATAAAATGTTGAAAATACCTTGCTCTTTAGTGTAATCTTTTAAAATTTTCAGAAACAAATTTTAAAATCATTGTTAATTTTAAGGATCATTACATCCCAAGGGATAAAAATTTCGGATATGCCAATGAGCGTTACATAGCCAAGTCAAACGATTCCGAACTGCAGAGCATCGAGGGATCAGGGGTACGGCAGTCAAGTCTATGCATAAATTAACCAGCTTACATGAAGCCTGTCACCCTTATCATTATAGGAATGATTTAAACCGCTTAATATTATGAGTTGAATAAGAAAGTTTTGGGATTATGTTGAATACAATTTTACTTTGTCATAAACATAACCAAAGGTTGAATTATTGCCGTTGTTTTAATCTATTGATAAAAGCTCGTCCTTTAATATGATATCGAAATTTAGCTCATGATACACCATTATGTATAATTAAATACATTTTATTACAAATATTCAGACGATTAAGTCGAAATGATTACTCTGATAATCAAATTATTTACATAGGTACTAGCTTCTGCCACTGTAACATTTGTTCCCCCGTCCCACCCCGTCGTCTCGTAAGGGTCGTAACGCGATGTAAAGTAACTTATAACCTTCCTCAATGATTGGGCTATCGAAAGCAAAAATATATTTTTAAATCGGACGGATGGTTCCAGAGATTAGCACGTTCAAACAAAAGCATTAATATTAGTATAAAAGATAGATAGATTAAATATAATACTATTTTAATATTCATATTATGACACCTAAATAATTTATTATTTATATTAACTGAACTTACTGCCTACCGAAAAGACCGCCTGGCTCCTAATTTTTTTTCAGTTTTGTATCCTATTTTTCTCTTTGTACTTACAACAAAGTAAAACTCTGATCCGCTCAGTTGTTGTTTTCAAGTGTTACTTTCAGGGAATCGCGTAATTCCCAAGGGATATCGGCTTATTGAGCATTGTAAAAGCGATGATTGGCTCGCTTGCCTTTTATTCTCGCGAAGATTCTTCCTAAATCCCTGTTGTGATAACGGGCGTTCATCTTCCTTCAAAAGGTATTTATTCCTTGGATTTTTTCCGTCAAGAGGGTTAAACTTAACATTGCGGTTTTAATGTTTCTTTGTCATTTTTGTTACGGCGCTAAGGACAGTATTATTTTCTTTTCTTAGATACACATACATTATATGAATGATACACGTATAATAGAAACGACAAGCTTGTAGGAAAATTGCTGAAATGTTTTGACGATGGGAGCATAAAGCACTACAGCACATCTGGCTACTACAATCTGTGAAATTTCTTTAATATATTTTCAACTTTATCGCTACAGCATAAATTTCAAGTATGATTGGGAAAATTTGACAGTTTTGGGTAGCTTGATGTTGTACAGACGCCAGCACATCAACCTACCCCAATCTGTCAAACTTTCCCAATTGAATATGAACCTTATTCCTTTGTAGTAAAGTTGAAATTCTATCAAAGAAATTTGACAGATTGGGGTAGGTTGATGTGCTGGCCTCTGTACATTGTAAATTGACTGGACTGTGACAGATCTTTTTATGAGCTCAGAAAGTATAGTTATTCATGTCATACACTCATGCATAAACTCACGCCCTTCCCATGGGGGTAGGCAAAAACTACGGAACGCCCTAAATGTCCTCATAGGGCGGCGTTACCACTCATCTGCGTTGTTAGTACCATTTTTTTACCAAACCAGCGTCAGGCACTAGTTGTCTGGCATTTTTGCTGAACTGGGGCCCCTTTTTGGCGCAGCCGTGAGACACGCTTTCCTGATAATCTCTTACATCGGACCTTACACTTTTTATTTCATCTTTATTTTTTGTTTTTACTGATTTAATATGTATCTGGTGTATTGTGTCTTTTATTTTGTGCTAAATAAATGTATTTTCTTTCTTTATTTCATTCTTTTCACTACTGAATTGCACTACTGAAACTATCACACTAAAATTATAAAGGCGAAAGTTTGTGAGTGTTTGTGTGTTTTATGTTTGTTACTTATTCACGCTTAAACGGCTGGACCAATTTTGATAAAACTTTGTATGGAGTAGCTGACACCCTGGATTAACATATAGGCTACTTTGTAACCCGATATTCCCACGGAATCGATATTTACGCGGACGAAGTCGCGGGCAGAAGCTATCACACTAATATTATGTAGGTGAAAGTTTGTGATTGTGTTTGTATGTTTGTTACTTCTTCACGCACAAACAGCTAGACCAATTTTGATGAAATTGGGTACATATAGAGGTAGGTGACACCCTGGATTAACACCTTTTTATCCCGATATTCCTACGGGATCGACACTTATGCGGGTGAAACCTCAGGACACAGCTAGTAAGAAATACAGTGGAAAAAAAGTTAATTTTGTTCTAATTAAGAGTCCCTACTAATCGTGGGAGTTAAACGTCGACGGGGCTTTATTAAAAGCATATTTTTTCCGAGCCTGTCAGTGTATTTTCTTACTTAAAATAACAGTTACCTCGTAAACATTTTGTTAGCAAAATGTAATTTTTGCTTGATGAAATTTTTATTAATATTCAAACGCTACTACGCATAAATGACAACTTTGCAAGTCATGAATGCGTTATTTAATGTTTTTTTTTAAATACTTATACGAAACGTTCCAGTGATGCACGTCAGGACCTTATTGGTGATGTTCTACAGAAAGGTCAGATGCGTGTATGACCACCACCCTACTTGCTTAACACACTATCAATCATAATCTGAATCATTTTGAAGGATCCTTATTGCTAATCCATTGCCTCATATGTTCGAAAAATGTGTCTGCTCAACAACGTAAATAGCGCAATGAATGTTGTTCAACTGTCAAAATGAAACCCATTGCTGCTGATAGTACCCCTCAGATGTATGAATGTAACAAAACGAAGCAAAAGGAGTATGTAAGGATCATAGCAGGTGGCATTCATTCAGTTTCTGCCTACCCCATGGGAATTAGGCGTGAGTTTATGTATGAAGGTGTAGTGTACCAGTCCTTCAGAAGCCTGGTTAAAGCATGCTACATTAATTAGTAGGCCTATTAATTTAATGTAACAAACAGGCTTCGTACACAGCTAAAAGATACAAGTTCGCCTAGATTTTGACATTTATACTAAATACTATAGGTACCTACTTCGCAAATGTCATAATGTAGGAGTACGTAGGTAGTATCACTTTAAATGTCGACCAACAATTTTTGAAGGGAAAACTTCTATAAGCGCGTTGGGTATTTTTTGAGAAAACCATTAAACTCGCGCCACTGTTAGCGTAACCGACACCGCTTCGGCATGTGTTCGGCTGTACTCGGGATATATCCGATATGTCAGTGAGTGATGGCAAAGTATTCTGTTTGTGACACTTTTTTTTTGTATTCTTTCAATAGTGCAAAAATACTTGACAATTCATTGTCAAAGTTAAAATCTTCACACGTTATTAATAAATCACAAACAAGAACCTAATTTAAATAAAAGTCGCAAATAGGCTCCAAGATAAAACGAAACGATAAATAACAGAAAATAAAATTCTAGATTTATTCAATAATTATGTGAGAACATAAATATTTAGGTAAATGGTGGCTAGTTTTTTTGTTAGCACAATTATGCTTCCGTCAGTGTGTCTCTGCTATAAAGATATTTATGTCAGGAATTCGGACAATTCTTGTAGTTATTATTTATAATATTATACAAGTCATACATTTAATTCTATTTTAAAACCAATTTTTTTTCATTACCTCAGGTATAATAAAAACTTTGTGAAGAGGCGCGACGACGTGGCGACGACAATACAAGTGATTTTTATTCGCTATTATTTATTATTAGTTATTATTCGCTTGCAATTGAATGGGAAGTGACTAATGTCACTTCCCATTCAATTGCAAGCGAATAACCTACTTTTTATTATAACGATGATTATCACTTTTGATACTTTGTTTCGACCTACTTACCTATCATTATTATTATTTATTGTTTGTAGTAGCAGTAAGGACATAATATGATCAAGAATTATTAGTTGGTAACGTTGTAACTGTAGTTTGTAAGTTGTCTACATTATCACATTAGGTGACAAACCTCTAAAGATAATTGTATGGTGGGAAATAAATAAAGTATTTTCATTCGGAATTTCCTTAACTACCACTATAGTCTTTTTGAAATGCACCCACAATATGCACTAAAACACATCCGTATTATATTCACAAAAAGGTAGTCATAATTATTGTTCTTTAATACCCTTCCCCACCACCTCACTCCCTCCCACAGTCCCACTCCCCACCTGTACTTAATAGAGATTGGAAAATGTTAAAAAGACACAATGACAGATGTGTAACACTCGCGAAAAATGTTATAATTGATGATTCCATAGAATAGCATTGGACCGCGAATACTAAACGTGAAATTATCTCTTAGTAGGTATAATCATAACTTCACAATCTAACTGTTACAAATATATTTAGGGTTTCGTACCTCAAAAGGAAAAACGGAACCCTCTTATAAGATCACTTCCTTCTCTGTCTGTCTATCCGTCTGTCAAGACCATTTTCCTCAGAAACGCGCGGAGTTATCGAGTTGAAATTAATATCAAATACTCAGGGCTGCAAACCATCCCTTGAAGCAGTGAAAAAATCAAACTTCATTTCAACGCAATCAAAAGATTCGGGCGTTTATGTTCAGTGGCGGCATATTTTGACACTCGCTATAGGGAATCAAAAACTATAGGGTACTTCCCATTGACCTACTTGACCGGTTTTTTTTTAATAGACAGCAGACTTTATTTTCTGTCTGGATGAAGTACAGACAAAATGTCAAACTTCCTCAATCAACTTCGAACCTTATGCTATGGCGATAAAGTTGAAAATCTATTAAACAAATTTGACAGATTGTAGTAGCGTGATGTGCTGGCGTCTGTACAAACACCGATTTTTTAAAAGTGGAACGTAGTTCCTTTCGATTTTGCATACATGGCGAATGAAAGCTAGATCGAGAAAAGTATAACATTTCGACCACCACGACACTTTTGTTACCTACGTAAAAAAGTGTGCAGAGATTATTTACGTGCGACAAGGAACTTAGCTCTAAAGGGAGAAAGGTTGACTTTTACTTTACGATCGACAAGCAACAAACTCCATTTCGTCATCCCAAAACAAAATAACAAGCAAACCGTATTAAAACCCTCTCGGATTTTCGATTTACCAGGCTTGAAAACTGGAGAAGGTATACCTTGGTATACCTATAACTGTAGATTTTAAACATCTAGGGAAATTCTGTATAAGAGGAGATGTTCACAGTCTGTTTGCAATTGTGAAATGAGACTGGCAAATTGCCTTAAATTCGAGTAAGTAAACCTATTTTGCTCTTATGGTCGTCATCTGCCTAGCCTTTTCAAAACTATGTTGGGGTCGGTCCAGTCGTAACCGGATGCAGCTGAATACCAGTATTTTACATGGAGCGACTGCCTATCTGACCTCCACAACCCAGTTACTGGGCAATACGATAACCCTTGGTAAGACTGGTTGTCAGACTTTCGGGCTTCTGACTAGCCGTAACGACTGTCAAAGATCCATGAATGATAGCCGGGACCAATGGCTTAATGTGCTTTCCGTGTCTCGGTATGTAAAGATGGTCACCCATCCACAGACCAACCGCGGCAAGCGTAGCTTAACCTGATCGATCGACCTGTGCGGCTGTTATTATTTAGCCACGGGCCCCTCTCTATTTTGCTCTTTTGGTATTAAGTGCAAATTATATTTTAAGTTAGGTATTTTGTTGTAAAGTTTTATGGGGGATGTTTAGGTATTAAGAAATCAGTCTTCAATCAGTCTTTTAAAAAAAAAAAGTAAATTTTACATTTATCACTCCTTTCTAATTTTGTCAGTACTTGCCTTTGATAGCAAAACCTATATAAGAACAGGGGAAAATAAACTATTATCATTATGTTTCTATAAAAAATATTGTGCCTAAAATAAATTCTAGGCCGCCGTTACAAGACCACGTCAACCAAGTAAAATTGTCAGAAACAAGCATTGTGCCCGTAACACCTCGTTTAAATTTCGAACGTGTTTCTAAACGGCCAGTTTAGTTTACACGCCGCGCGCGCCTAGGCCAGAGCCCGCTTATTTTTGAATTTTTGAAAGTTCTAATTGACGTTTATTAATTCCAAAATGGTTTGTTTTTTTATTTGAAAACAAACTTTTCCTTTGTCATTTCTAAAATAATAGTGTGGTTTTTTTTTGTTGATTTTTAAGTTATTGGTAATATTGAAGTTAATGTTATGCATTACAGAGCCGAAGAAAGGATCAAAGAGATGATGGACAGATCATTAGTAAGTATTTTTACCAATTTTGTCTTAATTTATTATTAGACGCAAATTACCAAAATAAAATTAGCTGATACGAGTAGATCAAACCGATACACAACCAGACCCTTCAAGAATCTAGATGGTTTGTAAATTATTTCTCTGATCACCAAGCATCAATTTCTCTAAAGACAATAATGTATTTTTTTTCATAAATAAGTATACCGACCACAGAAATAATTCGACTAAGTAAGAAAGATAGACAATAACAAAAATATATGTTAACGAACAACATACAAAGATACTGTCATAAAATATTCGATGGAAATTGAAATTTCATTTCTCAGACCGCATAAAATGCAAAGCTACGAGGTAACCCGTGTTCTCTCCGCCATTTTGTGCATCATTATATAGACTACAGAAACCATGCATACAGCCTGGTGATGGAGAGGTTAACGTAATAAAATAGAACACTCTTTTTTATGTACACCATATTAATTACATTTAAGGGCTCGATCAAAGATTCGCTTCGCTAGCTACGGGCGGTTCGTAGACCATCTTTTAAATATTGAGGCCCCTCTATGCCTCAGAAAGCACGTTAAGCCGTTGGTACCGGCTGTCATTCGTGGATCTTTGACGATCGTAACAGTAATCAGAAGACTTGGGTAGTCTGACAACCAGTCTTACCAAGTGATATCGTATTACCCAGTAACTGGGTTGTGGAAGTGAGATTGGGAGTCTGTTGCCGGATCCGGTTAGACTGGAAGCCCACAGCAATATAGTGAGGAAAATGCTAGGGAGATTGATTAATGATTTTTACATCACACAAATATTATAAAGGCGAAAGTTTGTGAGTGTGTGTGTGTTTATATGTTTGTTACTTCTTCACGCTCAAACGGCTGGACCAATTTCGATAAAATTTTGTGGAGGTAGCTGGATTAACATATAGGCTACTATTTTTATTCTACTATTATCTACTACTATTTTTATCCCGATATTCTTACGGGATCGACACTTATGCTTGTGAAAACGCGGGGCGCAGCTAGTTACAGACATGTAGAAGTTTTAAATAGGGTGGCACAATGCGCGGTCTTATCGCTAAAGCGATCTTTTAATCACAACCTTGATTATGATGATGTATAATAATCAATACATAGATTAGGAAGATTTATTTCGTAATTAAAAATGGACTATTTCATGGGATAATGAAGTTTTTCCTTTCTCTATGTAAGCGACTGCTGAGAGTACCTTGGTAGGCACCCTTTTTATTTTATTAAGAGGCTATTTTCGAAGCTAGACTTTATCTAAAAGATACATTCGCTCACATCACTTAAATTGTGGCTGTAAAAATATTAAAATAAGATGTTCTTTTATTTCATAAAATAAAAATAACAAAAAGTTCAGCACGTATTTAAATGGTTGTTATGGCACGTACTAGCCTACAATCCACTAGCGGCTTCGCCCGCGTGCTAAGTCGATAAAATGCAGCCTATGTGTATTTGTTATGCAGATGTATCTTGGGAAAGGCCTCTGGGGTTCAAAGTATCCTTATACCAAATGTCATCAAAATCGGTCCAGCTGTTTCGGAGATTAGCCGGAATAGACCGACAACCAGACATACAAGAAAAAAAAATTGCTATAGTAAGTACCTACCGTAATACTTTCATATGCATTTAGTAAAAAGCTATTATTTTATTCGTATAGAAATATGTTGGGAGCATCTTCAACCCTTATCTCTATACAAAAGTTCAGAAAACTCTTAAAGAAGTTCCAAGATAGTAAAAACTTTTGCAATTTTTGTATTATCTTTTCGGGAAAAAGTTTTACTCTCTCTTCTATTTGTAACGCGCAAGCTGTCGACGAAACACGTCTCAATTAAATACAAGTGTTCGAAGTAAAATATGTAGTATATAGAAATACTAGCAGCTTTATTATCTTTGCATACGTAGAAATAATTAGAAAACTTGGTTTGAATAATGTTCTTCGGTGGTAGATAAAATTATTCTGCAGAATATGTAAAAAATAATCTGTTCAGATGACTCATCATCTGCCTAGCCTTTTCCCAACTATGTTGGGGTCGGCTTCCAGTCTAACCGGATGCAGCTGAATACCAGTATTTTACATGAAGCGACTGCCTATCTGACCTCCACAACCTAGTTACTGGGTAATACGATACCCCTTGGTAAGACTGGTTGTCAGACTTTCGGGCTTCTGACTACCCGTAACGACTGTCAAAGATCCACGAATGACAGCCGGGACCAACGGCTTAACGTGCTTTCCGAGGCACGGAGGGGTCTCGATATGTAAAGATGGTCACCCATCCACAGACCAACCGCGGCAAGCGTAGCTTAACCTGATCGATCGACCTGTGCGGTTGTTATTATTTAGCCACGGTCTTTATTTTATCTTTTTTATCAGATGTATGTACTACCTATCTGGTGTATAGTGTGTCTTTTAGTCTGTGCTAAATAAATGTATTTTCTTTCTTTCTAACCTCGTAACCAAATTCTCTGGGGTCATTGAGTAACAAACTAACAGTAGCAATGGCTTAAAATTTGACAGTTCAACAACATTCATTGCGTTATTTACGTTGCTGAGCAGACACATTTTCCAAACATATAAACCAATGTATTAGCAACATCCTTCAATATGATTAAAATTAAGATTGATAGTAAGTATGTTACGCAATACTTGCTGAGTCGACTCTATTTAGATTGCTATTGAAACACCAAGAAGGCCTTATAGGTTACACACATAATTAGAATATAATGTTCCCACTGCTGGGACACAGGCCTCCTCCCAGTGAGAGGGAGTGGGCCGTAATATACCACGCGGGCCCAGTGCGGGTTGGTAGATGTCACATGTCGTCGAATTTTTGGTTCTAGGACATTTTTTGTCTCACATAGTTTCCTCACGATGTTTTCCTTCACCGTTTTGAGAGCAGTGGTGATGAAATAATTTACACAAAGTAAAGCGCCTGTCTGGGTTCGAACTGGTTCGAACCTACGACCTACAACTCGTAAGTCGCGGCCAATACCACTGGGCCACCACTCCTAATAGGCTGCCTTATAGGTTGCTTCCATACAAAGAAATGAAACCCATTTTCCCCACGACGAAAGGCAAACACAACAACTTTAGGTAGTTAGAGTCGACCGCACATCAACAGTGGTAACATTTAGACCTTGAGCTATCCTAGCATAGTTCGGAGTTTCAATATAATGAGGCCAGCAACACCATCCAGCCTACAGTCTACGATATTTGTTACTATCTTTGCGTAGGCACTCCTGTTACTTCGTCCACAATCATAAATCAGAAGGCCAATTTCCGTAATTAAAAACGCACAATATCTATACTCCGAATTTTAATTAGCTGCAGTAAAATGACACGACGAAACTTATATGCATCTCAAATTAGTTTCATTTGTTACACTATTCTGTACTAGAAAATCAAGATTTGGTTGATGGCCGCGAAAAACTAAAAGGCGGCAATTTCAGTCATTTAGGTAACACATAAGCTGTCATTTTACTGCAGCTAATTAAAAGTCCGGCTATAGTCAAAATCTCATCTCAGCGACAATCAATGTCAAAACCTTGTCAAAAATGTAGGGCAATTAGAGTTATTTTTGATAGAGTGAGACTGAGACCAGCATGTCGATTCTGTAAAAATCTCACCGTGAAAACTTGCGTGGAGTGAGCTGTCATTCCATATGTTGCTATAGGTATTGACACTAATAACAGCTCACTCCACGCTCACTTCACCTAAGTTTTCACGGTGAGATGGTTACAGAATCGCACTGCAGACTGAGGACGTTCTTAAAATTACGAGAATGGCCCCTCAGGTCATATCATTCACTAGAACCACCTCTAGTAAAGTTATAATTAATAAGTTCCAGTAATCTAGTAATTAATTTCATACAAATTAATAAAGACTCCCGGCCATCTGTCGCTGACTGACCTTGGAATAAGGTCTTCCTAATTATTCTTCTCCAGAATAAATTCTTAAACTAATAATAAACCTGAAGAGTTAAAAGTCGGAAGTCTGATTTGAAAAATATTTTTGCATTTGATAGCCTAATTCTAAAGAAAGGCTATAGGTAGGTTATTTAACATCACACCA
Organism: Gortyna flavago; assembly: GCA_963669345.1. Lineage (NCBI taxonomy): Eukaryota > Metazoa > Arthropoda > Insecta > Lepidoptera > Noctuidae > Gortyna > Gortyna flavago. Next base: position 3,548,607 of record OY770139.1, read on the forward strand.
GGACCCACATGAGCCAAGCAATAAGAAAAAAATATCAGAAAGAACTCTAAACGAAAACGAAGTAATAGCGAGGGCAGGCAATGTGATGCGGCGGAGTGGGTTGAGAAAAAAAAATGTCAACAAATTTCATGAGGACGAAGTCGCGGGCAGAATCTAGTGTAGTTAGTTATAAAGCCTTGGTTAGCCACCTGTCGCCGACTGACCTTGGAATAAGGCTTCCAAATTATCCTTCTGCAGACTAAATATTTAAATATAACCTCAAACAAGATATAAAAAACCGGCCAAGTGCGAGTTGGACTCGCACACGAAGGGTTCCGTACCATCATACAATATTTAACACTACATATAAAATAATGGCAAAAAAATCACGTTTGTTGTATGGGAGCCCCCCTTAAATATTTATTTTATTCTGTTTTTAGTATTTGTTGTTATAGCGGCAACAGTACACATTCTGTGAAAATTTCAACTGTCTAGCTACCACGGTTCGTGAGATACAGCCTGGTGACAGATTTTTTTTCTTTTTTTTTTGTTTATGTTATTTTTTTGCGTCATTTTTTCTTCGTCGTTTTTTCTTTCTTTATTTTTTCTTTCTATATAGACAGACCGGAGAATCTTAGTAATAGGGTCCCGTTTTTACCCTTTGGGTACGGAACCCTAAAAGGAAAACACGCCTTCGTAAAACAGACTTTAATAACCTCTAAGATGATGGAAAAAGCGCGTAATAAATAAAGAGGTCCCATTCATTCATTGAAAAACAAAAGATGCCACTTTCTTGGTTATCTTTTATAACGTGAGAACAATGATGCGCCGTTGAATGAGACAATATCTTTGCTACCCTTTTCAATGTGGCAGCTGTGTTCAACAATGTTGGATTAAAATCCACATCTTTAGAATATTAAATTGAAATACGTCTTTGTCCATTGTGAAAGGCGATCTGTGGGGATTGGTGTAGTTAATTTAAACGTTATGTACTTCTTGAGCAGCGATGAGAGAGGAGAGCTGTAGTGATAGACAGTTGTAGGTCGTAGGTTCGAACCCAGATAAGCACTTTACTTTGTGTAAATTATTTCATCACCACTGCTCTCAAAACGGTGAAGAAAAACATCGTAAGGAAACCGGCATGTCCTAGAACCATAAAATTCAAAGACATGTGACATCTACCAACCTGCACTAGGACCGATTGGTGGATTATGGCCCACTCCCTCTTACAGAGAGGCCTGTGTCCCAGCAGTGGGAAAATTATAGATAAATGATTGAAAAAAAAAAACAAAATGGCGGCGTTAGTTCCGATTTCGGACACGCGTCCACAGATCATTCGTGATTACAGCTATAGCACCTTACAGCTATCTCTATTCTGACGTTTACATGCCAAGGGCGGGTTGTTTCGCGTCCACTTCACGCACACTTATACGACAAAAATTGCGCTAACTATCGTCGAACCAAAAAAAGCGTTTTTTCAATTTACAATTACAAAATTATGGCCTTGCGTACGTCAAATAATAACGAGTACGTATTTTATTTGACGTATACGTACGTTAACGAACCTTTTTGAAACAATCGGCCCTAATACGTAAGTTTGAAGTTGTTTCTGAAGTCTCTGAACATAATAAGTTTTCTAGCAACACAGCACCATTAAACAGGCATAAATTGCCAACATTTATCGTCGAGTAGTGAATAGACGGCTGTCAGTGCTGTTTTGTTCTTGATATGCAGCGTACAGCGTACAGATACTAATTTTGCTGCAGCGCTTAATTGCTTCATGATTATGTTGGAACAGCGACATTGTTAATGCAAGACATGCACTTGTGTTGTTAGCATTAATTGTAGAGGTTTTTGCTGTAAAAGTAATCGTGGAAGAAAAATAGGGTATTTCGGAGGAGATAATGGTTTTGGAAGGACAGCTTTTGGATCAGCAATCAAAATCAATCTGCCTTGCCCTTACTCAATTATATTGGGATCAGTTGCCAGTCTAACCGGATGCAGCTGATTACCAGCATTTTACATGAAGCGACTGCTTATCTGACCTCCACAATCCAGTTACTAGGTAATAAGATACCCCCTTAAACGACTGGTTGTCAGACTTTTGGGCTTCTGACGACCCGTAACGACTCCTAAAGATCGACGAAAGACAGCCGGGATAAATAGTTTAACGTGCTTTCCGAAGCACGGATGGGTCCCGATATGTAAAGATAGTCACCCATCCGCGGACCAAACGCGGCAAGCGAAGTTTAACCTGATCAATCGACCCGTGCTGCTGTTATTACTTAGCCACAAACCCCTCCTCATTACCCATGTCTATTTTAACTTAAAGACTTGTTTGTATCATAAACCAAGTTCACGAGTCGCTTCGCTTCAGTTTGCGACCCTTGATCGAGTCTTGATTGCTAAAGGTTTGATAATGGGCCAGGGGTGCCGCATTAGAGGTTGTAGACTCGTTAATGATGATAACTTTAGGGGTGTCGTTGATGAACTTGTTGTAAGTTAACGTGTACCTTTTGAGGAGTTTTTTGAGATTGTTTTTAACGATGATGTTATTGAGTTGTACATGATAGTTTTTTTACCTATTCTATAAAGAATAGGATAATATAATATATTATAATTTGGATACTGATCAAAGTATGTAGATAGATAGATATTTATAATATCTCACAACACAGGGAATCCTAGTGTGAGGTATAGGAATTCAATCCACTGGAATGTAATCTTTAGCAAAATAAATTTATTATTTATTTATTTATTTTTTAATATACTTTAACTAGCTTCTGCCCGTGACTTCGTCCGCGTGATGTGTCTTTTTACCATTGCCCCTTTTTGGTGGTGCGATTCGAAGGGGTCACTTCTATCACTTTTTTTTTTTTCATTTCTGAGTAGGTAAGTTCTTTCTTTTAGTTTCTCCTAGAGGTCATAGCGTGTTGCCTATAACAGGCAGCTCTGGACAGAGAAAGGTGCATAGAGAGTCGGGAGGTCTTTGTCTAACTGTGGGACACATAATCAGCCTATAATGTTCCCACTGGGACACAGGCCTCCTCTCTGTGAGAGGGAGGGGGCCGTAATCCACCACGCGGGCCCAGTGTGGGTTGGTAGATGTCACATGTCTTCGAATTTTTGGTTCTAGGACATGCCGGTTTCCTCACGATGTTTTCCTACACCGTTTGGAGAGCAATGGTGATGAAATAATTTACACAAAGTAAAGTGCCTGTCTAGGTACGAACCTACGACCTACACAACTTATAAGTCGCGGCTGTTACCACTGGACCACCAATGCTCTCCTGTGGGACATTTACGGCTAATTGCGATTTATTGCGGCTATAGAAATATCTAAAATTAAATCGATATTTACAGGGCTTTTTGTTTGATCCAGAAATCTGCCTAAAAACCCCTCAATAACGATTAAGTCGACAGGTAAACCCGACAGGTTTTTGTCAGTATTTTCTAAAAATACAGTTCACTTTTGTCAACACAAACTAGATTTTTGGGACCGCAAGCAATCAATTTTAATCTGCCGCTTGACATTACTCATTCACTGTACACTGGCGGACGGTCATTATAACATAAAAACCACTAGCAACCGACTTAACAAAATATCGAGATTTCTTTATTATATGTACGTTTACTATGTATATATTATACACATAAACATTGCGGAGAAAATTCTCAAAATGATAGCGAAAACCGCATCAAATCCGTTGCGTAGTTTAGAAGAACAGACACACGAAAAGCCACTTTAATGTATAATACTCGTATGTATGCGAATAACCACAATTCATCTCACGCTAAACCAATTTCTTTTTCAATTATATTTATTCACACTTAATCATAAATCGTATTTGAACAAAATTAAGTGAAATGCTAATATTTTTGGTAAATAAAATTATTTAAAATCGTCGGAGCAATATTTGTGTCACATTAGCAGTGATAAATCGAGTTAGTTGGTGTTAAAAAAATGATAGTTTAATGTCTACATTATTAAACTTATGCATAATCAAAAACGTCAAAGGGGTGGACGGTTTTTATTTGTAGGTACTTAACTATAGTAGCGGTAAAACTTTCCAGATGGGGCGTTTATTTAAGTACTAGCTTCTACCCGCGACTTTGTCCGCGTGCAATTTCTTGATCCCCCGACCCAACCCGTTACATCGCATCGCCTGCACGTGCTATTACTTAATTTTCGCTTAGCGTTTTTTCTGAGTTTTTTTGTTTTGGACCTAGCCTGATTTTGTAGCCTTCCTCAAGAATTTAAGAGATAATTTTTCAAATCCATCTGGTAATTCCAGAGATTAGCGCAACAAACAAACAAACTCTTCAGTTTTATTGTACAGATTAGTGGTTTTACAAATGTGTAACAATAAAAAATATATTTCTTATAGAAATTAATGTGTAACTAAAATTAGTTACACATTAATTTCTATAAGAAATATATTTTTAAAAATATATTTGTTAGAGAAATCTCTAACAAATATATTTTTATCCACGTTTACATTAGAGCTTGAAGACATTTTAATACTTAAATTTTAATGATAGTTTATAGTTTTTTACGGCCACCAGTGTAAACCAAAAATATTTTGTTCCCAAATTGTTTCGGCTTTACAATGCCAAAGTCGGCCCCCGGAGTTATGTTCGTAAAACGTTTTAAGCCACTACACTGGCGAAATACTTACTTTGACTTTTCATCTTTGACGTTTTTCAATTTAATTAAAACAGCACTGTAAAAAATTACCCACTTTGTTCAAAAATTAGGATTTTATTACGTTTAGGATTTCATTTCTTTAAATTAGGTACTATAAAATGTCAAATTTCAAAAATTAGATTTTATGACTATTACTTTGCTTTGTTTATATTTTGATTACATTCCATTGTAGCATGAATTTTATATATTTTTCAATTTAATGAATTTTATGACTGTATCTGAAAAATAAATGAATTTTTATTATTATTAAGTTCAGATTAATTAAAAGTATAGCGGCATCTACAACGCCACGCCACGAACCACGCAATACATTGAAGTCAGGCAAAATCCTGCATCGCGCAAGCAGAGTTTACCGCGCAACTAGCATACAACTTCCCGACACCAATCGTCGGGCAGTTGCCCACCAAACACAACACCCATCTGGTCGGAGGATCTTCCTTGTTCTATGATTGATGGGTGAACAGCCTGTTCCTTATATCTCTTTATAAGTAACATTCTGCCACAAACTTGTAGCTAACAAAGAAAAGCTATCATCGCTTTCCTATCGAAATATGAACCAGAAACAGGGTTCGCAAAATAAGTTTCTTACTTAGTTTTGACGCTTAGTACCTATCATTTCTCTACCACTAACACCAACGTTCCCTTTGACGCAAAGGGACGATCCCTTTGTGATTTCCAAAGAGCGATTCGAAATTTTGATACTTTCAATACTGAAAGTTTTGTCGTTTAACTTTTAAGGGGTGAAATCAATAACTAATTTGCGGTTGTTTTGAGTGTCCTCTTTGGAAAAGGACTGTTTCAAAGTCTCCTTTGTTTGCGAGGGTTTCCATTCTCTGTTGTTAGGAAGAGGAAGCTAGGAAAATTTAAATGACATTCAGGATTATTAATAAACAAATTCTAAAAATTCACGGTGGCATGACATTGATGCGCCTGCATGGATTCAATACATATTATGATTCTGAACCCTCCTAAGTTAATATTAATAGTCGGATATAAAAAAAATATTGATGATATTTTTGACCGCGTAGGAATTGTAGTTTTCTATGAAACAGCAGATTTTTTTTTTGATAACCGACGAAAAGTTTCTGGTCTAGGAGGACAATCGTGTGTTAATTTTAATGTAATTAACAGTTTGCGCGAAAACACACTGTTTGCGTGAAATTCGCTCGCTTTTACAATGATAAGCATAACATTACACATTACACAGTACGCACCTACATACTTTCAAGACTACACTACTGTCTCCCTTTCTAATTGCTCTCTCACTACTGAAAATCATGACCGCGTTTTAAATTGTCCAGAGAGTAACGACAACGCTTCTCAAAATAAAAGATACCGTTATTTTGACGATTTTTATCTAAATTTATCTAGTATGAATAATTATATTTATTTATTCATCCTTCTACTGATATGCCATACAGAAATTACACCAATGAAGCAAAAAAAAACTTCGTGTGCTGCTTTCCAACCGTCGTGTGCGCTGTGGACGTCGAACGGGGCGGCGATGGAACACGCACGCTCACACAGCGTCAACTCCATAACTCCATTACTCTGTTTTTTTTTTGTTTTTAATGTCTTCTCGCAGTTCAACTAAGGAGGTTGTCGTCTACTCCATCCATATTGGCGCACATTCTTTTTATATGATTCTAATAATCTCTTACTTTTGCTCGACAGTGCTCAGGCGCGCGTTCAGCATGTTCGACTCAGAGAAGCAAGGCCGCATCGCCAAGGAAACAGTCAAGACGATACTGAACACGATGGTACACAGCTATGATGACCTTGAACTTGACCAAATGCTTGACAGCGAAGATGCTGAAGGTCAGTCGAAACCCTTTCCTTTTTTAAGAGAGTTAGTCTTTCTACATCGTTCTCCAGGGGTTCTCCAGGGGCCAGTGCGGGGTGATAGATGTCACAATGTCTTCAAATTATTGGTTCTATGGGACATGCCGGTTTCCTCACGATGTTTTCCTTTACCGTTTTGAGAGCAGTGGCGATGAAATTATTTACACAAAGTGAAGTGCCTGTCTGCTACTGCTGGGGCCGTTGCTACTGGGCCACCAATTATTCAACATCAATGATGCACCAATATTAGTGAATATACACTTTTAAATGGGCAAGTAGCCACTTCTTTCTGACCGACTCGTTGAAAATCCAAAAGTGCCTGTAGTTGGTTAACCATACTATCCAACTCCATAGTTTTACTTAATATTAATATATTATAAATTCGAAAGTAACTCTGTCTATCTGTCTGTCTGTTACCTTTCACGCCTAAACGACTAAACGGATTTCGATAAAATTTGGAAGAGAGATAGATTGCATCCCAGGGAAGGACACAGTTTTTATCGACATACCTCGCGGGGAAGCCGCGGGCGGAAGCTAGTAATAAATAAATTCTTTGAGTTTGAGACGTACAGGAGCCCGTGAGGTCCTTATTTTATGGGGAGGGTTGTTGTCAAGCAGAGGTCGACCAACGGTTGCTGGTTTGCTAAAACCTTTGCAGCATTTGGACCCTAAGCAACATGAGGCAGTGGCAGAAATAATAGGGAGAAGAAGGCTGTAGTTTTAACCTTTTTGGCTGGCAGCATAAACTTGATACTAACTAGTCTAACAATGGTCTGTGATTTTTTTAATTATTATTATTAGCTTGTGTTGTCCCACTGCAGGGCAAAGGCCTGCCTTCCCTCCTTCCACTTTTCTCGGTCTATTGCGATTGTGGGCCAATCCTTTAAGAAGGAGTCCAGCTCATCCCGCCATGGTCTGTGATAGAACAGTAATACTCAAAACCACATAAAACGACGATCTGAACATAATATCAAAGATCGGTTTATTTTAACAAAACTAACATAAAACAGCGTCGACAATGACTTTAACAGAAATAACCCCAATTAATCTCGCGTTAAGAGCGAAGTTTATGTGTTCGCGACGATAAGTCCAGAAAATTGTTCTGTTTTCCTTCAAAGCCAGCGCACAGATTATCCAGCACGCTGACATTTTTATTTCCTGCTGACAATCGTCAGTATTTCTGCACTACACTGTACGACATAAAGCACACTTTAATACTGAAGAATGAACGCAAGTTCATAACATTTAATCACTCCAAAATATGTGTTGATTTTCATACATTTTTTTTTTTTTTGTATATTTTAGATTTTTGATGACATTATTTTATCAAATTTACATTCTATCGGATAGCGAAAGTGAGCAGTTTTTCATTTTTATATTATTTATTGATTGTTGCTGATATTTTTATTTCGCCTCCAGTGTAATTGTAAAATAGGTTGGTATGCTGGAAAATATTTAAATGTGATATAGAAATAGAACATAGCACTTTACGTGGATGCGATTATTGTAGACCAGTTTATTAGACCACAATAATAAAAAATAGTTTTATGTTTATTTCATTCAAAGTATGAAACTGTCTCATTGTCTCATAAGGTTTTGGGTTCGATGCCCGGGTCGAGTAAAGTGTTATTGTGTTTTAGCATCAGAAATTCCTCAGTACAGTTCCTCAGCCCGGAGTCTAGATTTGTGCACGGTTAATAGCAATAGGCTCTTCGCCTATTACATGGGATCTAAACATAATTCGGTCGCTCACAATGGGCCTTACTATAAGGTTGAAAGTCACCCAAAGGGCAATGGAGAGGGCTATGCTTGGACTTTCCCAACGTGATCGAAATTATCGAATCAGAAATGAAGAGATCCGCAGGAGAACCAAGGTAACCGACATAGCCCGAAGAATTGTCAAACTTAAGTGGCAGTGGGAAGGGCACATTGCTCGTGGAACAGATGACCGATGGGGCCGAAAGGTTCTGGAGTGGCGACCGCGTACCGGAAAATGTAGCGTTGGAAAGCCTCAAGGTGGACCGACGACCTTGTGAAGGCCGCAGGAACCCTTTCGATGCGAGAAGCACAGAACCGGTCGAAGTGGAGGTGTTTGGGGGAGGCCTATGTCCAGCAGTGGACGTCTTTCGGCTGAAATGATGATGATGACGAACATAATTAAATGGCGAAATATGTACTATAGGTACTTCTCTGTCTAATCCTATGGGGAATGCAGGCGTGATGCTATGTGTAATTATTTATTTATTTCTTAACATTGTAACGAGGTTACTATTTCGCCTTTACAGTCGTTTCACAGTTATTTACCTCTGATTTTGCATCACTGCACTGTCCAAATCACAATGATCTTTATTCTCATTTCAATAACGTTGCTGTTAGGTTGCTGCCACTGACAAGTCTGTCAAAATCATTGTGATTTTTATTCTCGTTACAATAAGGTTGCTGTTAGGTTGTTGTTGTCAGAGGAAAAGTATCTGTGAACGGACTCCTCATAGCCCGTCAACTGTTATTGGCGTAAACTACAAAGTCACGGCAATTTGCTTCGAGACAAGATCGGGACTTCAATTGGTAGACGCCATGTGATTGACGAAAATAGAAGTCAGGTGCTGCGCATGCGATTGAGTTTAGGTGTGGGACGTATGCGCGTAAAAATGTATAAAGAAAATAAAAATAACACACCTAAAAACCGGCCAAGTGCGAGTTGGACTCGCACACGAAGGGTTCCGTACCACCATACAATATTTAACACTACTTAAAAAATAACGGCAAAAAAAAACACATTTGTGGTATGGGAGCCCCCCTTTAATATTTATTTTATTTTGTTTTTAGTATTTTGTATTATAGCGGTTACAGAAATAAACATTCTGTGAAAATTTCAACTGATATACAGCCTGGTGACAGACAGACGGAAAGTGGAATCTTAGTAATAGGGTCCCGTTTTTACCCTTTGGGTACGGAAACCTAAAAATCAAATCACACAAATTTTATAAAGGCGAAAGTTTGTGAGTGTGTTTGTTACTTCTTCAGGCACAAACGACTGTACCAATTTTGATAAAATTTGGAATAGAGGTAGCTGACACAACTGAGACTAACTTTGAGCTGGCTAGCTGGATTAACACATATTTATCCCGATATTCCGGGATCGAAACGTATGCGGGTGAAACCGCAGGTAATTCCATATCCATAGCTTGTTTGCTCCAAACCGGTCAGGTTTGGGCATTGACGTTCGAAAAGAGCTGATTCTCAACCTAATTTGGATACATGACTTCTGATTTTGGTGAGACAGAGGTGTGTACAGCCACAAGCACTAATAATAATTATGTAGGTACCTATACGCTTATTAACTATAATTCAAAGCGATTTTCTCGTGGAATAGCGATTGCAACTTTACGATTAGACCTTTTGTCCAAAATACTATGTTCATAACAAACATAAAGGGTTACTTATATTTATAAACGATGATAAAAGTAAAATGACGTTCAAACGTCAAAAATGTATGATAATCAAGTAATCACTACATAACATTAAGCAATGTTTATGAATAAAGGGGAAAATAAAAATCAATACAGTGTAATAAAATAACTTTTCAAAATTGCTAAGTGTAGCTAACTCAGATTTTTTATTTGCTAGACCAAAAACGTGTCTAGCGAATTAAAAATCAGAGTTTAATTACGCCCCGGGTAATATGAGGTTAGCCTATTGAGAAATTGCTATTGGACAAACTTAATAACAGGGGTTTACGATCATAGGTCAGCAAGCACACGAAAGTCCATAAACTTAGTCCCTTTGCAACAGAACCCTTAAAATTCGGATCATCCTCTCGACAAGGTCAAACGACGGTTTTCGTCAACAAAAACCTACTTAAAAAAAGATTACAAAAGATCTCGACTACTCTTGGCTGGGTAAAAGATATTGTGTTTGTTAAGATACCTTGTTGTAGGTATGGCCCTTAAATTTATCCTGTTTTATTCTCGTTAAATCATCAGGTTTACTAAACTTTATATAATAAAAAAGGTGTAGTTTTGTAGATATTTTGTTCATATTACTGTTTACGGGAAATATAACTTAACTAACTAATATCGCCAAGCGGTTAGTCTACTCTTCACGTGACCAGAGGGCTGGTTTCTTGGCCAAAGAATTAGCATTGCCATTACATTGGCAATGCTGCCAGCCTTTTGGGCACAGGGTGCTTACTCTCGAATATAATTCCGATAGATCGACATTGGAATTGTCAGTCAAACGTCAGGGATTGGCTGGACCCACTGAGTCTAGCCAATCCCTGACGTTTAACTCAACCAACTGACGTTTATCAATGTCGATCTATAGGAATTATATTCGAGAGTTAGCACCCTGTTCCTATTGACAGCAATGCGGACGAATTTTTTGATGCCCTATGATTCTTTTGCTTATTTTTTAACCCGCGTATTGGATTACGGGCCACTCCCTCTCACCGAGAGGAGGCCTGTGTCCCAGCAGTGGGAACATTATAGGCTGATTATGCAATGGCGAATCTGACCAAACTTTTATATCTAGTTAATCTCAATACTACTGCGAATAAATTTTGATTTATTGCCTGTTTTTTGCATTCAACAACTATCAGGCGTAAATTTTTCAACGAACGAAAATCTGACTATAGTCAAATCTACCCTAAGTAGAAGTAACTTCAGTAATTACTTGTGACCACTTAAACCCCTTGATACCTACCGATGCAGAAACAGCTGTTTTATGACGTCATTAAATCCTTAATAGCTCGGATCAACTGTGACGTAGGGATTATCGCAGGATCCTCGTCTGTCTTGTTTGTCGCTCGTTAAACGGAATGCTAGATATAATGAATGGTTTATTGGATAGATTAGGTAATATTGCGTTAATCAGGGGATTAGTTGTAAGAAATTATTGGTTAGTTATGTAGCTTCATCCTCCTTACTAAATGACTTAAAATTACCGACTCCAAAAAGGTTTTCTTTTTCTAACTGAAAGAAATTCTTTGTTTTGGTGTTTGGGCTATCGTTGTTGGTTCTTCTCAAAGTTTTTTTTTTAACATAAATACTTGGGTATGTTAAAAAAACTTTGAGAACAGCAAATTAGGAAACTCCTAGATTTGAAAGGTCAAGTAAGATACCTAAGGCTTGTTTTGTGAAAACGGACATATCTACCTATAAGAAAACCTGGATTTTTTAAAGTACTACCACTCCATAGGAAACTAAAACCTGACCCCATACATGTTTCTATTTTTTTTTTCTTAACCCTGCGTCCTAACCAAAAGCGATAGTCGCGTGAATACGCAATCAACGAGGAAGGAAGAGATACAAGAGAATTTAGACAATTCAATTTTTTTTTGATCCAAAATAATTTGTCAAAGACAGTACTAAAGTTTAAGGCAGTTCATAAGTTTATTTATATATTTCCAGCATGTGGGAAGCTGAACTTCGACTCATTCGTGCGCGTCGCCGTTTATTTCCTTCAAGAAGATGACGAGAAGCTACAGAAAGAACTCAAAGAAGCCTTCAGACTGTACGATAAAGAGGGTAAGTTGTAATGAACGTTATTCTTTCTTTCTTGATGCAGTAAGTCCCACTTGACCATTATAAAGTGACCATGTTACATAGATTAATTAATTTATTTTATCTACACCCATGCTTTAAATCCTCTATAAAATTTTGGGAAACAGTTAGCTTATTGCCAACATTAAAACAACCAGTGTCATAGTAACCATAATATCATCCAAACAAGTGTTATAATGTTATACTAAATATCATTATGCAACTCCAATTTAAAAAAAAGAACATTGCTATGCACGCGCGTTTCACTACCACAGCGCCGTAATTTAAAAAAAGAAATTATAGGTTATTCGAATTCACGTCGTATACTGCCGGCCGCCATTTTTGTTCGTTATTAGTATTGCAAAAATCTAGTAGTAGACAAGACATTAGACCCTAAAGTTCTCCAGACCGAACTTTGGCCATGGCGACCAATCTCAGCGGAGACCAGCCTTCGGCGCGGGAGATATTATAGTGTACAGACGCCAGCACATCAAGCTACTACAATCTGTCAAATTTATTTTATAGATTTTCAACTTTATCGCTAAAGCATAAGGTTCAAAGTTGAATGGGAAAATTTTACAGTTTCGGGTAGGTTGATGTGCTGGCGTCTGTACATTAAGTGTGTGCGCAGATACAGGTGCACTCTCTCTTCCCTCACTCTCATTGTCCGATGAGACGGCAATCCGACACGACCGGAGAGAGATCAGGCTACTTGGCACTTGGTAATTTGACAAGACGTAGGTACCATATATACTTCTCAGTTGGTATTTTTTTCATTACGAATCGTTTTTTGTGTGTAGGTACGTGTATCAAACTCACTTATCGTGTCTGTCTGTATGACCGCATTGTTCTTCTCAACTGTGCTACGGATTTTGATGCGATTTTCATTATTATTTTGGGAATTTATTCCGGAAGGTTTATAATTATGTACGTAAATATACAATTTACATGTAATAATGAAAACTCGATGTCTTATCAACTCTTAAAAACCGTGGGAAGCAGTAGCGGGTCGGTAGTAAATAAATACATACAAAGGGACAAGTCAGATTGCATGTATACATTATTATAGCTTTATGTAAACTTAGCTAAAGGTCCAAAGACGCTTTCAGTTAAGCCAAGACCAAACTAACAATCTTTCAAGTAAAGTACTTACAGCTTAAGGTCCTATGACCCTCTAAAATGATAATAGCGTGAGGGTTTATACTAATTTATCGTGGCAAATTCCTCGCCAAGACTGAACTCCTCCATTAAAATTTAATTGAAATTTCTTCGCGTTGACTTTCTAATTTATATCTGGTTTATGTGTTTTAGTTTGTAATTACTTTAAGGCTTTTTCGCGCTGAATATTTAGTTAGAGCTCAATAGGTGGGAATAGAGCAGTGGTGGCCCAGTGTTGCCGTGACTTACGAGTTGTAGGTCGTAGGTTCGAACCCAGACAACTGCTGTTTCACCCGCATAAGTTTCGATACCGTGGGAATATCTGGATAAAAACTATCCTATATCCTTTCCCGGGACTCAAACTATCTCTACACTTTTCATCTAAATTGGTTTAAGCGTGAAGAGGTAACAGACAGACAGGCAGACAGACACACTTTCGCATAATAATATTAGTATGGATTTCTAAATAAAGAAAGAAAATTCGTTTCTATGGAAAATGATCTATAATTGTTATACCTACACCGAAAATAGTAAATAAAGAAGAAAAGAAAGAAAGAAAAATTGTTTATTCTGCACAAACCAAACGCACATAAAAAAACAATATCTATGATACGTATATAGGTATAATAGATATTGTTTTTTTTATGTGCGTTTGGTTCAATTTGCGTTTGGAACAATTTTTCTTTATAAATAGTCTTGATCCTTCAAACATAAGCTTTATTTCCTCTTTTGACATCAAACCTACCAAAAATCATCCAGAAACTGTAACACAAAACAAGAAAAGGCAGAAAAACTAATTTAAAAAAAGCCAACTGCCGATGCCGTTTAGAGGTCTCCTTTGAAAAAACCAGACCTAACTGGATTAAACTAGTTAAAACTTAAAACGTTGCTTGAAACGAGTACTTGTTTCATATGGAAATTGTATTGAAAAGTTCTCGACTTCGTAACTAGAGCTGAAAAGTATACGAATTTTATTGTACGTAAACGTATGTGACCCGATTTCCGGCTGTAATACTTTGGCTTTTAGGACTATTTTAGGATACATACTCGTACTTAAAATTATTCAATGGATTTTGCGAGATGCTTTGTACTTCAAGATGGATACCGATTTATGTCAAACTAGCTTCCACCCGCGGCTTCGCCTGCGAGGAATGTCGATAAAAACTATCCTATGTCCTTCCCCGGGATGCAATTTAACTCTCTGCCAAATTTTATTGAAATCCGTTCAGCGGTTTAGGCGTGAAAAGGTAACACACAGACAGACAGACAGTGTTACTTTCGAATTTATAAATTAAGTACGGATAAAAGTTTCTTGTTTTGTTTTTCGTATTTGCATCTTTATAACTTCAATTTGGACATCGCTTTGTTTTACAGTCATTGATTTCTTTTGAACAAACAGAAAAATATTGAAACAGCAGGAAAGACAAGCTTGTAGGAAATTTTTTTACATGTGTTGACGACGGGAGCATGGAGCACTGTTACTCAATTTTTTAGTACATCGTAAATTCACTGGATTGTGACAGATCTTTTTATGAGCTCAGAAAGTAATGTTATGTATATGTCGCAGCCAACTGGTTAAATTAGCCGTTTTGTTAACCGCCTATATAACCTTTTAACTAAACGGCGGCCGTTCAACTAACGGCCTGAACGATATTCAATTATAGTTTAGGTTGTGGAACTGTAACCAATCACGCGCGAGCCAAATTGGTCACAGTAACTAAGCCAGGGCACCCCGACCAAATGGGTTAGGTTAGGTTAGAACTGTGATGGGGGACCACCCCACAGTGCTTGCGTCCACGTCGCGTCCCCTGGAAACGGCCCAGTTCTGACCACCGTAACGGAGTGGCAGACTGGGTACGGCCAAAGTGCACTGTGCCTTCGCAGCGAATTTTATTGCCTTGTTGTCTGCGAAACTGCGGGAAATACTTTAATTTTTATCATGTCGTCAAAACCCACGCGGGACGCCTACGGGCGGTTTTTAAAACAAAAAGGCCCTTCTCAGGGCCAACCAAAAGGCCCTTCTCAGGGCCACTCCGAAGCTGACCGCGCACCATCCGCGGCCAGCTTGTCCAGTCTGCGGGCGGAGTCTTCGGACTCCGACGAGTCCGTCATGGACACATCAGCGGCCGAAAATGACCGCCTCCAGCGGAAGCGGGCCTACCTGAGGCACGGGTCCGAGGGCTCCTCTTTGCAACAAAGTTGCAAGAGGTCATCGCGGATGTGGCGACGGTCGCCAGACCCGTCAGGACCGCATCTTTGGAGGTGATCGACATGGACGATTCGGTCACCAAAGAGGATGTGGTGGCGGCCGTTGCCGCTGCCGGAGGCTGCAGCGCCAGCGCAGTGAGAGGGGGAGCCATCAGGCCCGGCCGCCGCGGCATGGGCGCCATCCGCGTCGAGTGCCCAGTCGCCGCGGCGGTGGCCGCCCTTAAGGCGACCAAGGGACGGCTGCTCGTGGGCTTCGGCTCGGCTGTGGTCCGGGCGCTTGAGGACAAGCCTGCGCGTTGTTTCAAGTGCTTCGCGCCGGGCCACACCCGATCCACGTGTCCCTCCAAGTCCGACTGGGGAGAGTCTTGCTTCCGGTGCGGACAGGAGGGACACAGGAGTGCCACGTGCAGCGCCGCCACGCCACACTGCCCGGCGTGTGCTGCCAGCGGCCGCCCCGCGGGGCACAGGATGGGGGGCAGGAGTTGCCAGCCCCCCGCGAGGAAGGGCATAGTGCCGGCGCAGGTTCGCCCTGTCGCCGCCACCGCCGCTGTCGCCGCTGCTGTAACTACAGCTCAAGCGGCGGCAGCTGAGGAGGGGGGTGCGATGTCGGAATAATTTCCAATCACCGCATCCTCCAGGCGAACATCAACCACTGCAGGGCGGCCCAGGACCTACTGGTGCAGGCCATGGCTGAGTGGTTGGTGAACGTAGCGGTGGTCGCCGAGCCCTACTCGATCCCCGGCAGCTGGCTGGGTGACGAGGACGGCTTGGTGGCACTAGCGGCGCGGTCTTCCACAGACTCCCCTCCCCTCTCGCTATTAGAGAGGGGACCGGGATACGTGGCCGCCGCGTGGGGAGAGGTAGCCCTCGTGGGCGTCTACTTCTCCCCAAACCGCCCTCTCCAGGACTTCGAGAACTATCTCGGAGTCCTGGCCGCCTTGGTCGGCAGGGTGGCGCCGCGTCAGGTCTCCGTATTGGGAGACCTGAATGCCAAGTCGGTGACCTGGGTAACCCGGCCACCGACCATCGCGGGCGGGCAGTGGAGCTGTGGGCAGCCTCCTCTGGGCTCTCCCTCCTCAACAGAGGGAACGTCCAGACATGCGTGCGGCGGCAGGGTGGCTCGATAGTGGACGTCACTTTTGCCACCCCTGCGTTGGCCGCGCGCGTGCTGAACTGGCGGGTGGATCTGGTGGAGACCATGTCGGACCACCGCTACGTGCGGTTCGACATCTCCACCGGTGTCCCCGGAGGGACGCGGCCCCCCTCGGGGCGGCCAGCGTTCCCACGGTGGGCTGTCACCCGCCTGGACAGGGAGGCGGCGGCGGAGGCGGCGTTTGTCCAGGACTGGCTTTCGCCGCCTTCCGCTGACTCGGACGTAGACACGGTGGCGGGACACCTGAGGGAGTCTCTGACCGAGGTGTGCAATTCTAGCATGCCTCGGTCTGGCCGACCACTGCCCAATCGGGCGGTGTACTGGTGGTCGGTGGAGCTGGAGGGGCTTCGAGCGGCGTGCGTGGGGGCCAGGAGGGCCTACGCGCGCAGCCGGCGGCGGCGTCATCGAGACCACGCCCACGAGGACCACCTCTATGCGGTGTACATGGAGGCTAAACTGGTCCTCGGGCGGGCTATCGCCGACGCCAGGGACTCGGCGAGAGCGGAGATGCTGGAGGGTCTCGACAGGGATCCCTACGGGAGGCCATACAAGGCGGCGCGCAACAAGCTGCGCCCCTTTGGCCCCCCGGTGGTCAGACCCTGGAGCCCTCATTTCTGGATGGGGTGGTTCAGTCCCTGTTTCCGTGCAGGGACAACTTCACCCCACCAGTGATGGACCCTCCAGGGGGGACAGCTCCGCCAGCCGAGGAGGACGAGGAAGCCCCTCCGGTCACGGAGTCGGAACTCAGCGCGGCGATTGTGCATATCCGCGCCAAGAAGACGGCTCCGGGCCCGGACGGTGTCCCGGCAAGGGTGGTGGCAATTACCGCCACCCAGATGGAGGAGCGGTTTCGGGACCTCTTTAGCGCATGTCTTGCGTCTGGGAGGTTCCCGAAACCGTGGAAGGAGGGGCAGTTGTGCCTCCTTCGCAAGGAGGGCCGTCTGGCAGACTCCCCCTCGGCATACCGACCCATCGTCCTGCTCGATGAGGTCGGCAAGATGTTCGAGGGGATAATCGCTGCCCGCCTAAAGAGCCACCTGCGGAATGTGGGGCCGGACTTGTCGGACGCTCAGTTCGGTTTTCGGGCTGAGCGTTCGACGGTAGACGCGCTGGCCCGCCTTAAGGGCCAGGTCAAGGAGGCGATGGAGGTGGGGGACGGATTGTTGGCGGCGTCATTCGACATTGCCAACGCCTTCAATTCTGTTCCCCACAGCACCATCCTGGAGGCGCTCCGTTTCCACGGGGTGCCTCTATACTTGCGGCGTCTACTGGCCAGCTACCTGGAGGATCGTTCGATCGTCCTCGTAAACAGGGCTGGCCAAGTCCGGCGGTACGCAGTCGGGGCCGGCGTTCCACAGGGGTCAGTCTTAGGACCTCCCCTCTGGAACGTCGGCTACGACTGGCTCTTGCGGGGAACTCTCCTCCGGGGCACGAGGGTCGTCTGCTACGCGGACGACACTCTCCTCACCGCCAGGGGGGAGAGTTTCAGGGAGGCGGCCAACTTGGCATCGGCGGGCAGATCCTTGGTCGCAGGGAGGATCCGCCGACTGGGATTGACGGTGGCGCTGCACAAGACCGAGGCCGTGTTCTTCCACGGGCCTCGGCAGCGCCAGCCACAGGATGCCCACATCTTTGTGGAGGGCGTCCGCATTGAGGTAAAGGCCCAGATGAAATATCTGGGCCTGGTACTCGACAGCAGGTGGCGTTTCGGCCCGCATTTTAGCGGGCTGTCGACGCGCCTGCTGAAGACTGCGGGCGCCCTCTCGTGGCTGCTCCCCAACTTGGGGGGGACCAGTGCGAGATGCCGGCAACTCTATGCCGGCATCTTGAGGAGTATGGCCCTTTACGGGGCCCCTATTTGGGAGGACTCCCTCCGCAGGAGGGAGAACGCCGCCGCATTGCGGGCCCCCCAAAGGGCCATAGCCCAGCGGGTGGCGAGGTCCTACCGCACGGTCGGCTTCTCCGCGGCGTGTACTCTGGCCGGCACCCCGCCTTGGGAACTCGAGGCGTGGGTGCTCGCCAGAGTGCACGAATGGACGGCGGGGCGGAGGGCGAGAGGAGAACGCCCCGCCCCGGAAGAGCGGGAGGCCGTCCGGCGGGAGGCGAAGGACGCCATAGTCGTCCACTGGACGCGGGACCTCGCCGCCGCAGCCTTCGGCCGCCGAACCCTCGACGCGATTGGGCCGGTCCTGCGAGACTGGCTCGAGCGGTCGCACGGGTTCCTCTCCTTCCGTCTGGTGCAGGTGCTGTCCGGGCACGGTTGCTTCGGATCGTACCTGCACCGTATCGGGCGGGAGGAGATGCCGTCGTGCCACGACTGTGGTGCGGCGGAGGACACGGCGCAGCACACTCTCGCGGTGTGCCCGTCGTGGTCCGGGCCGCGCCGCAGTCTCACGGCGGCGATCGGAACGGACCTCTCGCTCCCCGGCGTGGTCAACGCCATGCTGAGGGACGAGGGGTCCTGGGCGGCAGTCGCCTCCTTCTGCGAACATGTCATGTCCCAGAAGGAGGCGGCGGAGCGCGCGCGGGAGGAAGACCCTCTCGCGGCGCCGCTCCGAAGGCGGAGGAGGGGTCGGAGAAGACGTCAGTATGACGGTCATCTCCGACTCCTCCCAGGTGGAGGCCAGCAGGCGACGGGTGCGGGGGCACCCTCGCCTGTATTGCACAGGCTTCCACCAGTGCAGGACGGGAATGGCCAGGTGTTCCCGGCCATTCCCGTAGCCCCCCAGACGGGGGGACATGCGGGGCCCGCCAGCTAGGCGGGCATGCGCCGGGGGGGTTGTGGACGCAAAGGCTGAGCCAGATTCCCATGACCCCCTCACCAAGGCGATGAGGGAACACCGCTGAGTTTTAGTGGGTATACTGCCACCCTGGCAGGGAGTCCCACATACTCCGTCTCGTCCCCCGACGAGCGGAGATGCGTAATGTCATTTCTCAGCGACAAAAAAAAAAAAAAAAAAAAAGGTTAGAACTGTGATCAACCGCGTGCGAGCCGAGAGAGCGAAGCGAGGCGAGCACTACTTCCAAAGGCCAGGCGGTTAACTAAACGGCTAATTTAACCAGTTGGCTGCGACATATACATAAACTAAAGCCTTCTTGCACATGGGGGTAGGCAGGCAGGAGACCCTTACATACTACCATTACTCATGTTTAATGAAATGATAGTTTAATCCATACTACATAGTGAAAACACTGTATTTTTAACCTAAACTCTCATACTAGGCAATGTCAATGAACGGTCCACATTTTACTGAGCAATCGTTTAGTTAAATTACAATTTATCAAAGTAGTAAATTCCTATAAAGCCACCAAAATATATTTACTACAATCCATATGAAACTCAAAACTATCTAGAGACAGACTTATCACATCTTAATAGTGAGAAAAATATCATTTCAATAAATCAGTTCCAATCTCAATGACAAATGAAAACTTTAAATATTAAATAACCCTGTTTATCACCTCGAAAATCACCAGGTTCAGCCGTAAATCGCGTTATATGCAATTTATAGTGATCACCGCGTGTTTTTACCGATAATTGTTTGCAATAACCGTAGTCGATCGAATCCTGGATCGACGCCAGAACCCCTACGATTTGTTGACGATAGAAATACGATGTAGAAACGATAAAAAACCGAGATTTCGGGATAAGTGTGTGAGTAATAAAAACGTATATTTATTTAGGTACCTACTAGTTGCGTTTGATAGTAATTTACGTTGACTTTTATATACCTAATTGTTGTGGGTATGTAAGTATATAAAATTGGTTATGTATGGTTTCGATTTTGGAAGTGTCGTGGTGTGACTGTGAATTCATAGTTTGTAGGACATAATAATTGCTACATTGTTTTAAAATAATCTTCTGGGCACGACGTGTCCGATGACAGCGATGCAGACGAGTATAGTAAAAAGGCGCAGTGCTGCACACTCCTTATTTGAAGTTAAAAAATATCAACTTTATTCCAATGAAAATTAAGTTGATTTCAGAGTGACTAGCACTATTGAAAAAGTTATAAAAATGTTGAAATTGTAGCGTAAACTGAACTTTATTGAGTAGGATTTAAAGTTATTCGTCCTTAAACTCATATTTGTTTACATTTTTGGCAAATAAATCGCGATTGCAGATTATGTACTTCAACGTCTAACGACGATTAAGTGTCATTTTGTTTTTATTTGTATAGTAAGTTAGTGAGAGCAGTGGTGGCCCAGTGGTATCGGCCGCGACTTACGAGTAGTAGGTCGTTGAGTGCGGTTAGTGGAAGTGCTCAGGTGCCGTTCGTCCAAGTGCTGTTGAAATCAGTGCTCTGTGTGGAATATCTCGTAGGTTCGAACCCAGATAGGCGCTTTACTTTGTTTAAATTATTCCATCACCACTGCTCTCAAAACGGTGAAGGAAAACATCGTGAAGAAACCGGCATGTCCTAAAACCAAAAATTCGAAGACATGTGACATCTACCAACCCGCACTGGGCCCGCGTGGTGGATAACGTCCCAGTCCTCTCACAGAGAGGAGGCCTGTGTCCCAGCAGTGGGAACATTATATGCTGATTATGAAGTTAGTTATTGCGTATACACACGAGTACACACGTTTTACACAACGAACTTTACAGTTAATTGTGTTAAATAAAAGTAAAATATACAATTAGAAAGTTGAAAAAAATAAATAAATACAAGATTGAAATTGCCACCAATTCATACCGTACCGTAGCGCGCATAGGTAAATGGAATTAATAGGTACCCATAGAATATTTTTATAAAACATGTACATTTATTTGTACACATAACACTTAGTATAAGCATGCATAATCAGCATATAATGTTCCCACTGCTGGGACACAGGCCTCCTCTCTGTGAATTACACTTATAGCACTTTTATTTCATTATTTTACATCGACACAATTTATATTAAGAAAACCGTCATTTCCAGCCATGTAGGTATAATTCTGAGAACAATTTATCTTTTAATTTTAACAAGGCATTCAATTTGTCATAATTTTAGGCTTGTCCTTATTTCAAAAGGTATAAAACTCATTTAAGGTACCTATTAAAAATATATTTATAACCAAAATATGAAGGAAAAGGAGCTTTTTCAGTCTTACATGAAATTATATGTATAAGGCGTAGTAAATTATTAATATGCGTGAATAAATGTCAGGCTCGGTCGGTAAATCTTTTGATGGATAGAAGTGTATGTATGTTATATAATGTTCTTATATTAATTAGTATAATAAGCTGACTTGAGACGGAAATAAATGTAGTTATAAATAATAAGAGTTTGCTTGTTTTTCGAAATGAATGAACTGATTTTAATGAAACTTCACACGCATAAGCAGGATACAAAGGTCTAAAAAGTTACTTAAAATTGTGTTACAGCCAAATTAGACCGATTTTAAAGTTTCCATATAAACAGAGATTTCCAGTTACCTTTTTTTAAATAAGACATTTCGAAAATGTTCTTAAGTTACTTTTTAGACCTTTGTATCCTGCTTATGTGTACGAAGTTTTATTAAAATTGGTTCATTAATTTCGAAAAACAAGGGCTTGAAAGTTTGTATGAAATGTACCTACGTCGTAAACGCTCTTAAGACATCACCTTTTTTTTGCGTTGTGCAAATATTATGGAATGAATGAACTCGCGAAAAACGGTTTCCTAGAAGGTTTTGTGGCGGTCACCCCTCTTCTGGTAAACCGTATTTTTTGTACATACGGCAGTACATCCAGGTACTACAATCTGTCAAATTTCTTTAATAGATTTTCAAATTAATCTCTAAAGCATAAGGTTCAAAGTTGATCGGGAAAATTTGTCAGTTTCGGGTAGCTTGATGTGCTGGCGTCTCTACGGTTTTATTCTTATGTCCTGTATAATTATAGAATTTTCAATTTGATCTGCAATCAAATCTCGTGCCAACGAACTGCTTGTTTGTTTTTTATTAGTTATCTATCATAACAGCAACAACGACAGTATACAAGATTTTCTGAACACAGACTTTATTGGCTTTTAATTTACTTGAGCTATTAATTTCATTAACTCCACACATCGTCAGTTTTGATCGAAAACTCGTGTCAAAATTTTGTAGGTACTAATTTTATATCCACTTTTCATTACAACTTGTAACAGAATAAACGGAAGACTTCAGACGGCCCAATTAGAATTTATTTATTATTTATATATTTTTTTTTTTTTTTATTTTTTTTTTTTTTTTATCATTTATTATTTTTATATTTATTTATTTATTTATATAATATATTTACTAATAAGACTAAAATAGCATCTGTAACAAAAAAAAACTTGTCATGACGCGGTGAGTTTTCGGGAAAAATTAACATATGTACAGACGCCAGCACATCAACCTACTACAATCTGCTAAATTTCTAGATTTTCAACTTTATCGCTAAAGCATAAGGTTCAAAGTTGATTGGGAAATTTTTACAGTTTCAGGTAGGTTGATGTGCTGGCGTCTGAACCTGTAGGAAAAAAATATGGAAATCGATTCAGAAGTCGATTCTGAAGAAACCCCTCTTGTAACATGCATTTATTATGGTACATCTTGAATAGCCAACCAATAGTAATTTCCCTGCCACACCTGATCGAATGCAGGCCGAATATATTCGCCACTGTGATCAGATTAGCGGCTTTTCATCAAGATCACTCTCGATTTATTGGAAACCATCTGATCTGCTACAACTTGAAACACCCATATTTTTATCAAGAATACAAATATATCAAACAATTTATGTGGATAGAAAAGCTGTTTGGCGTTGGCAAAATATTTTCAGAGCAATTTCGCTAGGGTTAATTGCTATATTAGTGAAATAATGAGTAATTTTAATAAGTTTGTGTTGCGGTAAGCTCAGCTTTCGTAGTAAATTAAGATTGTAGTCGTTTTCTGGCTAGGCAGGATAGATATTCTGCCTAGCATTATTATTCTGTGTGTTTGAAAACACAGTAACGCGCTTAGCAACGAACAGCATTTCATTTTTATTTATATATCTATTTATATAAATCGGACCGAATTGGCTATTTTTTTGTTTTAAAATGTTCGTAATAATTAGGTTTTTATGGAAATAAAAATTAGAAAATATTCCCCGAAAAACGAACGAACGTCAATTTTTCAGCTTTAATTTAGGTCAAATCCGTGCCTACCGTTTATAAAATTAACTTCAGATAAACAATAAACGAACTAAATTAAAAAATCCAAAATGACCTACGTCCAACAAAATAAAAGCCGACATTTTTATAAAAATTCATGACAAAAATCATCCGCGATCACACTTAAACACGAATGTCAAAACAATCGTCCATTGTGGGTAGTAGTACAATATTTACGTCGTCGCCTCACGCAAATGTCACCAGACAGACATACAAGGAGATACAAGGTTCCTTATGTATCATAAATAATATCAATTTGATGGTTTTATAAGAGAGCGTCGCAATAGGTTTTATTCAGACAAATGTTTATGAACTCTAGTGTATGCAATCGTGAGATTATGGCTAAACG
This sequence comes from Gortyna flavago, assembly GCA_963669345.1. Classification (NCBI taxonomy): domain Eukaryota; kingdom Metazoa; phylum Arthropoda; class Insecta; order Lepidoptera; family Noctuidae; genus Gortyna; species Gortyna flavago. The sequence continues at coordinate 3,572,693 of OY770139.1, forward strand.
CGCACTGCGGTGCGATATTTTAATCGCATGTTCTTCGAAAATAAAATCAGTGCAGTGCGCGGACTAACGAATATTGGTTTTGTTCACAGATTGGCGAATGTTTTTCATAACGATTATATTATTTCGTGGTTAGGTTAGGCTAAGCGCACATAGCAAAAAACGTGAGAAAATCGAAACTTTTAAACCAAATGAAATGCCCACTGCCCACTGCCATTTTTATTAAGTTTAACAATTCTTCGGGCTATGTCGGTTACCTTGGATCTCTTCATTTCTGATTCCATCTCTGAAACTCCAAGCATAGCTATTTCATTGCTAAAATGTTGTTAATTCCAGGCAATGGTTACATCCCCACCTCAAGTCTACGTGAGATCCTGGCCGCGCTAGATGAACAACTGACCCCTGACCAGCTGAATGAGATGATCGCTGAAATTGACACTGACGCATCAGGCACCGTGGACTTTGATGGTAATTTCTTGGACTTTTAGGGTTTTAGTTTTTTTTTTTTAGGAAAGAAAGTATGTTAAGTTCTTGTTCATGTGTAAAATGGATTCGGAACTCGTTGACAACAGAGGGGCAATTCTGGTAATTTTAAGAACGTTCACAGTCTGATCTCAGTCTCAATCTGTCAAAAATACCTTAAATTTCAGTACATTTTGACAAGTTTTTGACATTTGTTTGTCGCTGAGATGAGATTGCGACTAGATTTTGAACGTTTTAAATTACGAGAATTGGCCTTCAGATTTCCGATGTCACACGGTAAACTTTGACAAAGTCAAATCACGGTGATTTCCGTATCGAATAGCGTAACTCATTTGACGTTATTATTTGCAATTAAAATTTCATCTTCTAATCTAGTTAGAAGAAGCAATTAACACTCAAATAAAAAGAAGAAAAAATATGAAAAATATCTTAAATTTTTTCTTTCAATTTCAGTCATTAAGCTTGGAAATTCCTGTTCAGGTGTCAGGATCCTTTAAGCAGTCACTATTACTTGATTATTTTTAACCGGAATCGAATGATTTGTACAATGACATTTCTATAATGACTGTTTCAGAATTCATGGCGATGATGACTGGTGATTAGTGGAGGCGGCTTTGCTGCTGAGTTATAATTATGTTAATAAAATAATATTTTAGTTTTTAGTTCCTGTTTTATTTGACCAATTTATTCATCCAGCTGAAAGTCGTGCAATGCTAATCATAGGGCTCTCTAATAATGTCAATTCCTCCGAGTAAGTTTCAATGCATCTTTCCATATTCAAAGGAAAAAAATGCGCCTTATTACAATCAAAAAATTTACTCTTGACGAGGGCTGCTAGCCCAGAAATTATAAGCAATTTAAAGCTATAACAATCACAAAGCGCGCCCTTCAGAACGACATACTAATTCATTTCCTTCCAAATCGGACAAAAGCCCTTTCACAAACCAGAGGGAAAGAGGGTCTTAATTAACACATGAAACGGGCCGCCTAAACTTACCGTCACAAAGAAAGTATACTGCTTTGTGGCATCTCCAAGGAATTTAGGACTGTTGACGTAGATAGACTTGGAAAAATGTAAGAACAAATTTATGAGAGTAAATACCGTAATTCATAAAATGTCAAATGAAATGGAGTTACAAGTTTTTATGTCACTTCATTCGAATGAAAATTACAGAAAATATTGTATTTATTATGAAAAAGACTGCATGCTTACACCAATAATAATAACGAGATTTATTTTTTCGGTTGAAAATTTTATGTGTTTATAATATTACTTTACCAACCTGACGTTGTAAACCAGAAACAATATAAAATAATCCACGGCGGCTTGATAACGGACGTTTTGAAAACGGTAAATGATACCCCAATGAGAACTTGATTAAACGTCTTGAGCAGTGATAGTCCAGCGGTAACGGCCACGATTTACGAGTTTTAGGTTCGAACCCAGACAGGCGCTTTACTTTGTGTAAATTATTCCATCACTACTGCTCTCAAAACGGTGAAGGAAAACATCGTGAGGAAACCGGCATGTCCTAGAACCAAAAATTCGAAGACATGTGACATCTACCAACCCGCACTGGGGCCGCGTGGTGGATTACAGCGCACTTTCTCTCACATGACAGAGAGGAGGCCTGTATCCTAGCAGTAGGAACATTTATAGGCTGACGACTTTATATAAGTTATCAGCGTATTACTTAGGAGATAGCGATAGTCTTTGACAATCATTTGTAAACTGGTACTATCGAAAGTGTTCCCTTCCTGTTTTTTATTTATTGCAGAATAGACCCGCTCTTGACATCGATCACGCCTGATGGAAAGCGATGGATGAGGTCTATGATGGAATGAGCGTGTCCAGAAGATGCCTAAGGCAAGTTATAGCCGGTCAGCCTTCAAAGCAAGAGTGAACATGCATCTTCTGGGCACGCTTGTTCCATCGTAGACCTCATCAGTCGCTCCCCATCAGGCGTGATCGAGGTGAAGAGCATTTGGCAATAAAAAAATGTAGTTGGTAATACTTTTACAAGAAATCGTGCCATGACAGTCGTTTTGTAGGGCTTCAGTTGTAGGCTCACAACTGGGGTCAGACAAAAAGCTTGAGGTGATAGAGGAAATATATTTCTTTCTCGTTTACTCTTCTAGATGGAATAAATGTGTCCTTGTCTCATGATTATTATTGACTCGTCTACCTGTCTTACTTTGAGAATAATCAATAGGTACCGTAAGTCATCACGTCGTAAAGTGTTGTTATTTAGTCCACTTATTACTTATTCGTAGGTCCACCTGGGTCCAGGTAATTTATACAAAAAATATATATTATATTATAAAACTTTGTCCAGCGTTAAACATTCACAGTAAAATACAGAAATAAACACACAATTTTTCCCTTTTTCAAGTTCAAGCTTGTTTCAGTAAAATTGTACGCTTTGTATATTCCACAACCTTCAGCTTTTTATGATCTATAACATATTTTATGTGGCAATATTTTAGCTACGCCCAGGTGGGACATGTATTGTATAGAGAAATATCCGAGCGGTAACAAATAGTTTGCACCTGGGAGAATCGTCGCTTATATAGGTACTGTCATGTACGCAGCGATTAAGGTATGATCCACCAGCATATATCAAAAAGGTGTGGTCACATTTATAGGTGTGGTCCATCAGACCATTGAACAGAATAACTTTCTTAGTTGTAGTCGAAAAATTCAAGTTTCCCATCAACATCTCAGCCTATCGTAGTCCACTGCTCGCCTCTCCCTTGCTGCGCCACAAGTCCTCCGCCTTTCGCATCCAGTTTGTTCCAGCCCCCCTCTTAGGCTGATTATCCACCAGAGATGAGCGAGGATGCGTAGCGAGGGATGTTTGTGAAACCAACCAATAACATCGCTTCATTTTTATAGCCTGAACTAAGTTAGCGTTGGTATTGGTTAGTTTTACACACATCCCTCGCTACGCATCCTCGCCCATCTCTGGTGGAAAGGCAGCCTTAAGGTCGTCGATCCATCTAGCTGGGGGGGCGTCCCACACTACGCTTCAAAGTCGCCTATTGTGCTATGGAGCGGGCTATGCTCGGAGTTTCTTTGATGAATTAAATCAGGAATAAGTTATTCGGAAAAGAACCGGAGTAACCAAGATATCTTACAGAGTCAGCAAACTGAAGTGGCAGTGGGCTAGCTATGTTTGTCGAAGGACCGATGGTCGGTTGAGCAGACAAGTCTGGAGTGGAGATAGCGTATCGGTAAGTGTTCTATACTAACTACAATACCTACTCGTCTTAAATGTAGTTACGGTTTAGAGTAAAAATTACATATTTTTCATGAGAATTGTAGTTATTGTACTGTTCAGAGCCTTATATGTGCATAATTATTATTCTGTCTATCTACCCATGTATCTTCTCATAATTAAGGTTTCGAATTGTTTTGACAATAAACTAGCTCTGGTTGTTCTCTTTTGTTAGTTTATCACCATTTAAGTGGATTAAAAAAATACCTACGTAAGTTTTTTTGTGTGAAATAAACATCAACTCTTTTTTTTTTTTCTAGATGCTGTTTTAAATATTGTTTTGGTTGAATAAAATCACGCTGTTAATGCTGTAATATTTCATTAAAACGCAGTGAAACTTGAAGTACCTAACACAGGGTGGCAACAGTCCGGAAAATAAAGAAAAGTACTCCAAAGAGTACATTTACTTGATTAGGTAAAAAGAGGGGCGTAAGAAATACGCCTATGGCGCCGACATGACACTCGCAAGAAATCTTTTCTTTTGACAACCCTACACCGAAGGTCACTAATGGTAAGCCATACACGTCACGATAAACTTGCGCAAGTTTAGACTTGCACAAGTCTACGTGACACCGAATGATTCGAATACTTGTGCTAATTCATCCCATATACTTGTGCAAGTCCAATTTTGCGTAAGAATATCGTAACGTGTGTGGCCTGCATAAGGTAAAGTTGGTATTAAGCCGTTGGTCCCGGCTGTCATTCGTAGATCTTTGACGGACGTGACGGGTAGTCAGAAGCCAGAGAGTCTGACTACCAGTTTTATCAAGGGGGAATCGTTGAAACCAGTAAGTACACAGAGTACGTTTTGTCTACTGGTTACCACGATATCCGGAGGTTAGATAGGCAGTCGTTCCATAAAATAGTTGTATTCAGTTGCATAAGGTTAGACAGAAAGCCGACCCCGGAGATGGTGATTTATTTTCGTTGGATCCCACTTTTGAATCCCAGTTTAATATTTTTTGTGTTGGATCCCACAAAACATTATAATGTATTTCCTCTGGATCCCAAATTTGATATTTAGTAGAATTAACGCCTATTCAAAATTGTTTTTGATTATAGTAACGAAAAAACGTCATAAACGGTATTTTCGTGGCCCAATCATTTGGTTACCGGGCCCTACACGAAGCGTTAGCTCTTAGTTGTGTGCATATAGGAACATAGCCTTAGGCTTACTGTAAGCACCTCGCATAAAAGGTCTGAAATGTCCCATTTTGCCTGAAAAAACATTACTGTTTAAGAATTATTTGCACAATGAGACTCACCTACATTTTTTTATCCTTCAAGTACACAGTATAGTCAACCTCGTAATTAGGTTATCACCTTTGGGTTGAAAGACGCACACATGAATCGCGTCTACTGTTTGCGACAGCTGTCCCTAGAGTGAGGCTTCGGCCGCCATCGGCAATTATCGGTTGTCGCCGGCAATCATCGTCAGTTATCATCGGGCAGCGGCAGAAGTAACATGACATTAATAGAATATCTCGTTTTATTACTAAAAGCTAAGGATAACCCGAGAAATATAAACCATTCTACGTACTCGTATATACGTGCATGTATCTATTTATATTATGTGCCCATTTATCTCCGAGACACTAACAATCTTGTCGAAACAGTCCCATTTAATGTGTTAGAAGACCTTCATAAATATCGTAGGGTAAGTCTTATTCAAACTAGTTCTAAGTACACGCGTTGTAAAATATCTATTACGTGTTACTGCAGTGCCTAAAGACCAAAAATCGAGACGTTTTGCATAGATAATTTATAAATGAGTATTTAATCTTGTTTTGTTAATAAATGGCCAAACTTACGACACAATGGGTTCCTCGTAATCGCAAGCGACATCAACGGCATGAGCTTCAACAAGAACTGGTCCTTCAGAGAAGTGGAAAGAGAGTAGACAATCCCTTTGCCCTGCAATTTCATATTGTCACCGTCATTTATTAATAATCATTTTTTGAACAGCTTTTAACAGATCAGGCTTGCTTAAGTGACGTGCATGGAGTGACGTTTTCCACATTTTTTTTTTAATTATTATTACACTATTTTACGTTTAAATGACAGTCCAAGAGAGTTGCTACCAATGACTAGTCTTGGTCTTACAGAAAATATCAATACGTACCAGGTAGGTACGTGAGCAAGCGAATGGTGAAACCCGTTTTATTAAACCGACTGCGCCACAAGGAGGGTTATGTTTTTGTCACAAAAATAAGAGACCTTTACTCAGAAGTGGGACACATAGGTATTTCTTTCTTTCTTTCTTCTTTCTTCCTATCTTTCTTTCTTTCTTTCTTTAATTATAACGGTTGTAGGTACGGGTGTTGGTAATGGGTACGGTTAGGTATATCCCAATATGACTATCCTATCACACAATCTCTGAACGCCACAATTTCCCAACCACAAATTCTTCATTAAATATGCACCTCTTGACAACATCAGTTGATTTTAAATAAGAGTTGAGTCGAAACTAATTCTAGATAATTATCATAGTTTCTGACGCTCCGCAGCTGGGATTTTCACACTTGGAGAGAGTGGAAATAGGTTTGTAGGTCACAGGACTCTGTAAAATCGTTTGGCAGGCGCCATTTGTAACTCGGGTATGATTGGATAGTTTCCCGGGCCAGCTCGTGTCGCAAATGGAACCGCGATTTTGGTAGCTCATTAAAATATTTTGATGGACTAATGTGGGTTTAATTTTGGAGTTGTCGGAAAAAAAGATGTACCTATTATTTTTTGACATGATAACGTCTTTTAAATTGATGAACGCCGGCTGCACGCACGAAAAAGCATGACTCATTGTCACGTTCCGCCTGAGCCGAGCGTGCAAGCGAGAACGCGAAACAAACGATAGAGAGGCACGATCGGCCTAAGCGTTCAGCTTGTAAATCATCTATTTCTTATGACGTTATCACGTAAAATTATCGTCCGTAAACCGACTTTACAGAAAACCAATTTTTTTTTTTCTTAAATGTTGTTGTTATTATGGGCCCAATAATAGAACCCAGCCATATTAATAGAACGAATACTTTAATGAAATCAAATTTTATTTGTTTCGAAAAAAGAACAGAGCTGTTCGTATTTTTACTATCAATTCCTTTTCTTTAATTGGCATGTAAAATTCCATGGTATCAGTTTTATTCGTGAATTTTCAAGTTTTAATAATTACCTAAGAACTAAAATTTTTATTGTATTTCTTATCGTCTCAAGACTTTCTTTCACATCTCAAAGAGTCTGTATCCGTTTCAAAGAATTTATCCAAACCAGCAAAAAAACTTAAAGATATACCCGTTATGTGCCTCATATTGGTACCTCGTTCCCACCTACTTGTATTATTAACAATACCCTGTTTAATACGACAATACTGTCGGGAGCCCAGCAACCGAAATTTGATACCAGACCCATAATGTAATAGCGGCGGGTAAGTAAAAAATCGACATAATAACGTTAGCGCTCTTCTTTACCTGAAGTAAGATTACTACAGCAAAATAAAATATAATATTTGTGAACATAAATTTACCACTTTCTACATTAAGGTCAGGGGTTTGGAAATTCCTTATTTCAGTGACATATTTTATCCGTCGCCTGACCACAAAATACCCCGCGGTTGACCCAAAAGACTTTGAAAACGGTATCTCCTAAAATACCTTTTTAATCGTTCACCAACCAAGCCTGAATTCTTCGGGTCTGGTCCAAAGAATGCTCTCAACTGGCTTACTTTTCGCAGAAGAATTCACTATTCTTTCTGATTATCATCACTGGAACGATGGTTTGGTGAAAGCAGAATGAAAATATCATGAAGACTAGATTCACTAGGAGTCAATAAACATAATAACTATGACACTCGGAAATACATAATGTAGCTTTCTATCAGTAAAATATTTTTTTATAAACAGAAATTTTAAACCTCAAGCGGCGAAACTATAATAACCTTATCGGAAATTATATTTTCGAGCCGTTGGGGTTTGAAACCCTCGGGCCGTGGGGTCCTAGTGCTCATGGTCTTTTTAAGGAAACGGCTGGTTGACACTTCCCGTGACCCAAGGGCTGGCTTTTACCTTGGCCAAAGGGTAAGCATTGCCAAACAACGTGGTAATGCTGCCAGTCTCTTGGGTACATTACCAGCCGACAGCGTTGCGGATGAATTTTTCCACGCTATATTTTAGTTTCTGTATAGTTTTAGTTAAGTTAGTATTTCAATTTGTTATTTTTAATAATCTGATCAGTATTCGCAGATATTACCTCCTACAAACATGCAAGCAATTTTAACTCTTTTTAATATTAGTTTAGATTTAGATAGCGACCATAATCTATGTTTTGCTATTGCCAGGCTGGATGCAAACCTGAAGAACCAGAAATTTTATTTGTGGTCTTTGTACCCGAGGACCCTCGAAGAGACACCGAGCTACAAAACTCTTCAATTAAGGCAAACTACTAACTATTTAAAAGGTATTTGTTCTACCTTACATAAAGGTTTTAGATTATTCGCGAACCTTTTGCCTCGAAAACATTGTCGTAACTTTTTGGATTAGAAAGCGTTTATAGGATTGTTTTGTAGTATTAAAACTAAATAGTCATTTGTGGAATAAAGGCTGGGCACATAAATGATGCCCTTTTTTGTTTTCCTGAGCTTGATTTATATGTTTATTGCCACAGATTCTTAAAGGAGTCACTTGTGACTCCTTTAAGAATCTGTTTCTTTAGCAGGAAGGAGCTTAGTACAATTTCTACTTACTAAATATAGAGGTATCTCCAACAAGAACATATTTGGCAGGAATTATGCCATAATATTCAGGTTTATGATATTATCAGCAAGCATATGTGGTAACACGTATTTTCGTCGCCTCTTACCACAAATATGGCGGGTCTTACGGCTTGGCATTATATATGTGTCGGATGAAACGACCATGTATTACCTGGCCACTAAATAACAACATAATATTTAGAGTTAGGTGACAAAATAGTTTTGGTCCTTAAAGTTATGTGACAAAATAGTTTTGGTCCTTAGAGTTATGTGACAAAATAGTTTTGATCCTTATTGTTTACTTCTGAATGATCTTGTCAAATAATTACAATATTATTTCATAATCACGATTAAGTTCTTGGAAAAGTGGTTGTAGAAGTGCGTATTATTTCATATGTGAAAATCACCCTTTATAATATATCCTATTATCTCACACTATGAGTTACATTGTATATGCTTGAATAACAGATAAATATAGTTGTTTATCATATTCTTTTCTTAAAAATACCAGAATTATGAGAAACACCGAAAAGTAGAAACCTATATTTTCTTACAAATCTAGAGGAATTAAGATTGATGAGATCTTATTACAAGGATGAAATTTATTTGTAATTTGTGGATTTCGGCTAATCTTTCGATCACTGAGTGACCTAAATTGTTTTTGATTGGTTTATTAAGGAGCTTAATCGAAACTGATTTGTGATTGATTTTGCCTCTAATCTGTTTATGACATCTGAGTTTAATCGAAAAAAAAGCAATTATGATCAGTCTTTGCATTTGAAATTATGTAGGTACCCTGCTTTTTAAAGTATCATTTTCATTAGTTTTTTCATGATAATAAAAACGAGTATCATCGAATGTTTGTAGAACACAATTGATATACAATGCTGTCTTATAATCTTTTAACTGACATGCTCTGTCCATCCTAATGCAGAAATCGCCCTAAGCACATTGTACCTTTTTGTTTGTATAATTCAGTAAATATTAATTATTTTGTCTTCAACTCCGCCTCGATACTGTTCTTCAACAAAATCTTCAGGTGACACCTCGTAGATTATAATATTATTAGTTTGATATGTAATAAAAAATCTACAATGATGTGTGTGTCGTGATGTGTCGCCACTTACCGTTCGCAGTTCTGAATCTACGCAGATGAAGATGGGCTACTGCTAAAACAAACTACAATTTATTACGCGTATGACTCATGACAGAATTTTGGCAACGATTTTTATTATGTACTTAAATGTGATCAAATTTTTAACAGAAGACTAGACATTGGTAAAAAAATTTACATTGAAAAGGAACAACTTATCCAGGAGGAAACACACTTCCAATTAGATGATGCTTAAGTACTCTGACCCAAAGCATTAGGAGGAACAAAATTTGAGACCAGACATTATTGACGAAACTAATAAAATTACCGAAAGTATCCTTATAGATAAAGTCATATTGCTAGAGATTATCTATAAAAAGGGAAGGAATTTATTTCGATTCATAAGGTTCTACAGAAATAGCGTGAGGGCTATGAATGTGAACTGTTTAGTATACTCTTGAAGTTTAAAGTTATTAAAGTTATTAAAACTTAAAATAAAACAAAGGTGAACTAAGAAAGTCGTAACATCAAAGGTAATAAAAGAGGTAAAATTAAAATTTTAGTAGCCGCCGCTTAGTAAAACTTTGATCACAAAAGACATAAACCTTATCAAAGGCCATAAAAATCATCGCCGACCAACCGAACAAAATCAAATGCTCAATATTGAAAATGGACAGGCGTGATCAAGCGTTTACGTTTCATTACCTGACTTACACTCCTAAAGCTACTGGTGCTAGCGCTCCGAGCCTGCAAGAAGAAACATTCGTTCCTATACACTAGCACACACAGCTTTTGTCACAACGACCAAGAAGATTGACATGCTGAATGAACAAGCTATTTGCGAGGTTGTAAAACGTTCACCATTCACAACTTGGTCGCTTTCAATAACATTGTCAAAGTTGTGTTTGATAAATTGCTGTTCATATTTTCTTTTATTGTCAATAAAAGTTTTGTGCCAACTAAATGTATTTCTGCATCAATCATTTCTGTTATTGGTAATGATGTTTTAGAGTTTGCGTCTAGCTGCAAATGACTGATGATTTATATTATTTCTAAAGAAATCTTATCATCCATATGGGTACAAAATTAATTTAAATTATAGAATTATCCGAATTAGTCACAATTGCCTGCTGTAAATTGTTGCTTCATTATTAGTATTTTTATCTTTTTATTTTACATTAATTGTATGTTAGATAATCTCAGCGCTCCCTACATCGATTATATTTCTGGGAGAAACTAATATCATATAATTTATAATCATCAGTATGTTTTTTTTTTTACTTTTTGCGCATATTATTTTGTTCTCCTGAAATCTTATTTCAAAATGTTCTTTGTTGTATGGTTTTATTACCTTATACTAAGGCATTAATGTGTCCATGAGTTGCATAATTGTCACACTGGGATGATTTAATGTATAAAGCGAAAAAAATTTGTTTAAATTACCTTTTTTTATTTTTCCCTAAAGGACCGATAGTAACAATTTTTATTACTGAACATTAATTAAATCCCTCTGTAATTTAGCGATCGTTTATAATTTATATTTTTACTACTTTCTTGAAAGTTTTCAGTTTTCCTTTCATCTTTCAAGGGACCAATAACAAATACCTTATTTTTATTGATTGCAAAACTTTGCTTCCTTATTACCATTCTACATTGCTAACACTTCTTAAGTATATTTATTCTGTCTGAACAGCAATCCATCATCAACACCAAAATTATGAACAAAAAAATCCTTTCACCACCTAAACAGCTTTTTTGTGCATTTATGTGCAGAGCGTTAAAAGAAGGAGACAGATAGTGCAGCATTTCTAATCTTGTTGGTCGAGCACAATGGAAATAGTTAGTCAAATGTTTTATGCACAGATATAGAAGCTTAACTTGGTATTTTGAAGGCACTTCAAGAAATAGTAATGTTTAGAAGCGCGAATAATAGGACCACCAAATTTAATACAGAAAATTATGAAAATATTATGATGCAGAATTCTTGGACTAAAAGACCGCAATTATGATCTTAAAAGCTTATGAGGAAGATTATTATTCATGTTCACTTCCTCATTAGTTATTTATCTCATTATCTTTGCAATTTTTATCTTAAGTTGCGTTTCATAACACCAAATTATGCTCCAAAACACATAACATTAAAATGCAAGCAATTTGTTCATTTGTGGAAATAGAAAATTCAGAAAAACAGTGAGTTTTAGTTGTCATACCGCCAAAGGGAAGCAAGATAGATAGTTCACAATCAACACTTAAGTGACTCTTTACAATTTAATTGTGAGAAAAATCAAGAAAAATTTCGATAAAATACCGTGCGCTTTGTTTGACAAAAATTGTAATTATTGTGCTGAAGAAGTGTTTTAGTTCCAAAAAAAAATTAAAACAAAAGTAAGTTCTATTTCAGAATTTTACTTGCAGACTAAGTTTTGGCTCCAAACGACGAATTGCTAAAAGTTTCCAATTTTATGAAGATTTTGTCAAAAATAACGCACTTAGAAAAAAAACTTCCAATTGACACATTATTGAATTAAAAACAATCATAAGTATCGTTTGTCCCGTTGATACTTATAACTGTAAAGAATATATAAAGAGCACTATTAATAACATTTAAAGCGTTTGCCAAGACGATCAGCAACATTTATACACAACAGAGACATATTTCTGCGTCGAACGGTAATGGCTGATGTCAGTGTGCAAGTTAGCGTTATAAGTCTTTAACTGTGGTTTAGTTATAACACTGGAACACCTGAAACAGAAATCTTAAATACCAACAAAGATATATTTGTTGTAGTCTTCACATCCAATTTAGAAAATAATTAATTAGCTGATAAATATTCAAAATTATTTATTTGAAAAAATACATGAAAATACACACAAATTTATAATCGAGAGATTTATAGACGAGAGTCCCTCTTTCTTGATCTTTTTACACCCTGCATATTAAGTTATAAAATATTTTAAATAAAACACATAAAATTCTCTGGAGTAACGCTTTAATACAATAGCTTTTCATATTATACTGTTAAATGTTATAAACCTGTACTACTAAAATATTCTCTTTTTCCATGAAATCTCAAAGTAACTTAGACACATCCCATAAAATATGCATTACGTAGGTAGGCACTATATCATTTTCCAATATCAAAGTCTACCTAAAGTTAGCACAGTAAATCCACTATGATCCAACAAAATCGGTTCAAATCTTCAATTTTCCAAGTTTCCTTGCAAAGAGTTTTCATTGCCCACACAATTTTCTTTCGCTAGAATATTATTATTTATTCATATTTTGTCCTTTCTCATAAACTTTATATGAGGAAATGAATTTTTCCTCCTCCTAATTTGTTTGAAAGCGTTTTGGGAAAATATTCTTCACCCTGTTCGCGCAATGTGTCTTATCAAAATTTAGTTATTTTTCGTTTATGTTTTTTTTTCATACCGTTTTTAATTATACCTATCTGCACTTACACACCTTCCTTAGACATTTTCTCCTCACGTTGAAACCCTCCCTAAATATTTTGACAGACTAGATAACTTGACATTTGGTATATCAAAAAAACATTTTTTTTTTATTATTAATTTCATAAAAATTTTAAAAGGACTCTATGAATTAGAACAGCAACATTTGATGTTCTTCAGGGAGAACATACCAACCTACTCATTTATTAAAAGTGAGTCTCTAAAATTAGTTTGAAAAACAAAAAAGTTATTTGTTCCTAGTTTAATATGTATTACTTATGTTAGATTGGCACAACATTTTGCAAGTCTAACGTAAGTAATAAACGGCCACAATAACAAAAACATAGGAAACTGAAGTCAATTAGACACTGTCCAAGTTGATGTACATATAGATTTCAGGTATAAATTAGAGGCCTGAAGCTTACTGCGGCCTTAAATATGATGTTGTGTTTCATTTTGTTGGATAAACACACTGAAATATAAACAATGGCTCCAAATTCATTCGTTTTTAAACGGAATAACTAGAAAACGGTAGAAACCAAGTACTAGCAACTCGGAGAGTGGATTTGTGCCCGCTTGACGGCAATAGGCTCGCCCTCTATAAAAAAATGTGGATGTACTACAGGCACACCTCTGCCTAACCTCTTGGTAATTATAGGCGTTATGTTATGTTATGTGAACAAGAAAAAAGAATCTGAGCCGTCGAACTAGTTCATCTGCACCATATCTTTGAAAGAGCATTTCAAAGTGTCGCTTAGCAACTTTAACGCTTTGAAGCAGACAAAAAGTGAATCATAGAGAGCGCTCAGTCTATGCTCGGAGTTTTGAAGAATAAAATCAGAAATTAATTTATCCGGAAAAGACTTAGCGTGCAGAGTAAGCAAGTGCTGGCCATGTTTGTCGAATGACCGATGGCCGGTGGAGCAACCGTGTCCTAAAAAGGCCACTTTGGCAGAATCATAAAACAATTCATATCACGCAATTTCATCTGTATGACAGTTTTGTATAGAGATTCGTAAAATGCTATAGGTACACCTCTGCATAACCCTTCAGGGATATATAGGTGTCAAACTGTCAAACAGATGAATTACGTGAAATGAATTGTTTTATGATTCTGCCAAAGTGGCCTTTTTAGGCCCCCTGGAGTGTCGTATCGCAAGAGTAGTGTGGGATGCCTCCAAACTAGATGAACGAATGACCTTAGAAAGGTGACTGGGGCAGACTGGATGCGGAAAACGGAGTACAGAGTGTTATGGCGCATGTCCAGCAGTGGACTGCGAAAGACTGAGTTGATTCATTGGTAAGAGTAATGTTTTCACTTCACTGGACTCATAAAGAGTTAAACAATATTAGAAAAGGTACACTTCATCATCTATTTTTTGGTCGGCTTCCAGTCTAACCGAATGCAGCCAAATACCAAACGTTTACATGGGTCGACTGCTGACCTCCAGATAAAAATTGTTACAAAAGGACACTTTTGTTTAACAAAATACCTTTTGTAATTTGTTACAGTTGCGAATCGGGAAATTGGCAGTTCAGGAAGCAGTGTTATATTCATAAAATATTTTTCCTATATTCAAAGTGTTAAAAAATAACATCTGAGTCATAAAATAACCATATTCGCCATTAGAGATGAACTACGATAACATGTCGCGCCCGTCCAAAATTCAAAACGTTTGAAAGTATTTACAATGCACCACCAAGATTCACAACGCATGTGTGCGTAATGAGACGGCCGTCAAACAAAAACTTACAACTACATACAAACTCCTTCGTAAGGATGTCACTACACACATTAAAACAGTAATTTGGAGGGGCGCGCCATGTTATCGTAGTTTATCTCTACACGGAAGGATTGATAAAAAATGCAAGAGCGAGATAACGAAAAAAGGATATGACCCTCAAATGTGAAAATCGTTTTCCAAATGTTAATAAAAATGCTAATGTTGTTCCCTTGGGGTTAGCTTCCAGTTTTCCTTATGCAGGCTTAGTAGACAGATAGTATAGTAAGTGTTATTTGAGATGATTATTGATTATTAACTTGTCGTATGTGTGTATCGATGAGTTCATATATGACAAACGACAGCCATAATTAAGAGGGAACAGGGCATGCAATTCTCCATACAAATGTATTCCCCTTTTTTCTTCCTGAATAATGACTCTATAGCATTTTTTTTTTTATAAAATCAAGGTCTGCTGTAATCACGTACCTGTCATTTTTTTCAGCAACTTATTATTAAAGTAAATATGACTTGGAAGTTCTCAAGGGCTTGAAAGTTCGTATGAAATGCCGTACGTCGTTAACGCTCTTAAACAGAAAAATTCCAACCATATGAACATCATCAAAATCTCATTCGTTTTTATGTAACACTCAAACATAACTTTTTATTACATTTCAAAGTCGGTAACTCGTATAATTTCCAATTCTATACCGAGTGATTCCCACAGGCATTCCCGCCATCATCCCTCATTTTCCCTACGGATGGTAGGTGTCAGAAAATGTCATGACACTGACAAAGTTATATTGTATTGTTGTTCATTTATTATCGTTTGTTTGGGAGTTAACTTTTTTGATAAGTATTTCAGCGTGTGCAATTTGGGGCGTTTTTCTGGCTCAAAGATGCGGTTACATTGCAGTGCCTGATCAAATAGTTGCTGGCTATCGTTGCCTTTAGACCACACACAGCAAAACTTTTATTAGAAGACTGTGCATGATTTCTACATAAAGAAAGCCTCAGCCCAAATTAAAAACCAAGACAGAGCGCTGATAGAACGATACAGTGAAGCATGCCAAAACTACCCCTCCGCTCTGTCATATACGCACACATTAACAACCATTTACAATCAAACTACACCTCACTAATGTTCGTTTTTTAATCCTAGATACTAATCTGACATTTAAGTGGTTTGTGTTTGCGTTTTTTTGGTAAAGAAGTTTGACTTTACTGCTGTCAAATTAGTATCTGGGTTTAAAAAATTAACTTTATGTGCACTGTTTACGAAACCGGCTTCACTTTACTGTTGACAGCCCTCTGTCTTGGTTTTTCATTTGCTCTGAGTGGAAAACATTGAGACATGTATCAAAAGTAGGTTATAATTGCCCTATGTCGTAATTATAAAATGATCCATAACTTCAAGAATAATCTTCTAACATAACAGGAGTAGAAATATCTGGTTTCCCCTCGTGAAACACAAACTTAATAATACAGTAATTAGATTTAAACAGAGTAGCTGTTGAAACCAACGCTCTATCGAAGCAGTCTCCTGACGTCAGATGTCAAGGAGTGTCAACTGCGAGTGTCACTTGAAACTTGTTGTTATGTATCGTGAAATCCCAAGGGACATTTACAGGACACTCAAAAGGTTACTCTTCAAAATAGTCACAACGGGTTTTGTTTCATTGTTCTCAGAGCCTAATAAATGAATAAAACCGAGAACCTGGAGAACAGTTTACTGTTACTGTTAGCCTGCATCATCCCACTGCTGGGCAAAGGCCTCTCCCCATGACTTCCAGTTCTTTCGATCCAGGGCTAAAGTGGGCCACTGGTCGTTTGTTTTGTCCAGCTCGTCCCGCCATCTTTTACGGGGTCTGCCGCGACGCCTTCTAGCTGTGTCAGGGCTCCACGTGGTGGTTAGTTTGGCCCACAGCTTATTGAGTATACGGCAGACGTGGCCAGCCCAGTCCCACTTCTGCTTAGCGGCTTTTTCAGCAACGTCAGTAATCTGTGTTTTGGAACGCAGTGTGGTGTTGCGAATATGGTCTGTCAATTTGAGAAGAGTTTATTGATTTTTAAACCACACACACACACATAACATTACGCCTATTTATCGTGACGGGTTAGGCAGAGGTGTATCTATAAGTAGTTTGACCCACGTTTCGCGAGTTATGAATGAGTCCCATGTAACAAGGGGAGTCTATAGCCTCCAACCGGGCACAAATCTAGCCTCTAGGCGGCTACTAAGAAATTCCTGATGAAAAAACCCAATAACACTTTGTGTTCTGGGAATGAAACACAGGACCTCGAGTTCAGCAATGAGCGAACATTATTTGCCTTCCAGTTCCTATTATATTATACAAAGTTCAGTTATCAATCAAATGGATTTCCTTCCAAACCCTTCAAAGTGCTGTCTGATACTGTTTACTTGCCGCAAGAAACTCACAAATCCTTACTAATTACTGTTATATATCATTCAATCTCTTGATCTTCGAATTGGGTCACGATCGGGGAACATCTTTGACAATAAATAAATCTTCCAAGTTGCTTAATTTTAGGGGGATAGATGCGATAGCGGGAAGCGATGTAGAAGACACGTGTAGTGTGGATATGTAGGGTGGATTTTTCAGATGACGTAGTAAGGGGTTTTTGAGAAACGTTCTGCTGTCTTTTTTATTGTTGGAATGAAGTTCTTTAACGAGGCTTGTGCGGGCTTTACGTAGGTGACTAAAATCGCAAGTTCTAAAGTAGAGTAGATAGGTTTCGACAATTGTCGTGCGGCGAAAGACTAAAATCGACCGTGAAAATGTTCAGTCGCCGGCGATCACTCACCGCATGTAGGTCGTCATTTTGATGCAAACTGAACAAGTCACCTGCGATTTTTATCGAACTGACTAAATGGGGTGACAAGCCGAATCTTGTGAGGCGATTTGGTAAGCGACCAACAGCACGGCTAAAATCGACCTAGTGTTAATCCCCACTTCGTTCCTGATGAGGGTCTCCCGACCGAACACATTTTTATACCTACTTTACCCAAGAATCTTCGTAATATATATGACGGAGAAGGCTTGTGTGTCTCGTTATTATTGTCAGCCATATTTTAATTACTGTGGGCGTACAATGGGTAGTGTTGGCTATTGCACAATAGAAAAACCGTTTACCTACAGTTCGAATTAGATTATAATTTCACGAAATAATTAATCACACCAGCAAATCGCACACTGCAGGTACAGGACACAACCAGATACGGAACGCGGGACAGTTTTTGAGGACATGTTGTTCGTACGATGTCCAATGTCCAAGAGAGTTCCACATTCGTTCTGTCGCGCTGTCGTCGACCCCCCACGAACTCAGGCTAGACTCTGTCAGCGCCACCAGATTTCGCTCGCGTTCCGAAAAGTCAAACGAATGACCGAATATGACATAGATATATTATATATCTACTTATTAAACTGGCATATTTTCCAAGTAGCAAAAGCATAAGCTACGTTTCCCATCCCTATACAACATGGTGGGCCGACCGTCAGTACGGAAGTGCGGCCTCCACTTCCGGATATTACCCGGATGCGGCACGGAACTGCTAATAACTGAACGTGTAATAAACGTAACAGTTTTCTGCTTACACACCGTGACTTGTTAGTTTAGGTCCGTAGTGGGAGCTAGAAGTGGTTCTTTATACGCTATCCAAGATTACCTCATGTAGGTACTTATAATTGGAAATATCAGCCAGTCTGTAAGACTGGTATGTGAGCTGACGGCTTTAAAAATTTTCTCATAGGCCACATTACCATGGCACCTCTATGTGAAACACGTGTGGCCGTGACTAGAGGGGCAATTCCCGTATTTTCAAGATTTTTTTTAATTGATGAATGGGCCCTCTCTTGACCTCAATCACGCCTGATGGAAAGCGATGGATGAGGTCTATGATGGAACGAGTGTGACCAGAAGATTCCTAAGGCACTGGAACTAACGCATCGACGAAACACAGCAGGCTGCTTGACGCCGGACTCCGGTGGAAGGGGAGATCGGTTTCATTATAATCTCAGTCTTGATCTGTCCAAAATACTTCTAATTTACCTATTTTTTTACAACTCTGTAACATTGATTGTCGATGAGATTAGATTGCAACTTGAATTTAAAGGTTTTTTATGTACGAGAATTGACCTGCTGGGTTTTGTCATTAAAATGTACGGATTTTCTGGAGGACAACAACGAGAAAGAGCAACATAAATAAGATTCTAATTACCATCCCTTGCGAATATATTTTATAGACCCAATTGCCGTCGACTAAGGCTATGCGCGGATCTGAATTAAAATTGTTTGTAGACAGTCATGGGTATGAAAATAAAGTTAGCGCGCACAGCTGCAAAAATAAAAGTCATTTACATAATTCAAGTAGGCCAAAAAAGCCTATGGCTAAATAATAACAGCCGCACATGTCGATCGGTCAGGTTAAGCTACGCTTGCCGCTGTTGGTCTGTAGATGGGTGACCATTGTGACCCCTCCGTGGCTCGGAAAACACGTTAAGCCGTTGGTCCCGGCTGTCATTCGTGGATCTTTGACAGTCGTTACGGGTCAGAAGCCCGAAAAACTGACAACCAGTCTTACCAAGGGGTATCGTATTACTCAGTAACTGGGTTGTAGAGGTCAAATAGGCAGTCGCTCCATGTAAAATACTGGTATTCAGCTGCATCCGGTTAGATTGGAAGCCGACCCCAACATAGTTGGGAAAAGGCTAGGCAGATGATGATGAAGTAGGCCAATAAAAGGCACTTTTTACAAGAAAATAGGATTGATTCCAAATGTAGTTTCGTATGGTGAAGAAACTCCATGGTAAAACAAAACTGAACTACAACAAACAAAACCGTTTTGACTGCTTGATTCTAACCTCTACTTATAAGTACTAAAGAATATGACCACAATAATGAATGCCCGTATTTACTAAAGGAAGATTTTGTACCATACCAACAACATAGGAATGGTAGTAAAGGAAACAATAGAAAAACTGCCAAGGTCGGCTTATCTCAAGGTTACATTTTTGTCCCTGAAGAGATGTGATAGTTGTTTGTGTTATAGGCAAGGGGTGGCGCCCCTTGCCTATAAGGAAAATGACTGGCACTTAACATAGGATTTGTAGGAACTGAGGGATTTTTGGGCATTAACATTTATTATAATAACATTCACAATGTTTCCTTTTTGTATTACCCTTAGTCACACTATGTCACCAATAATAATAAAATTGTAGTAGAAAATGTAATTATAAAACCCAATGAAGTTTATTCCCGATGTCCAGCACTTGTTTGTCCACCACTGGGGGACAGCGAAACAACTTTTATAAATTATTCTCGTTGTCACCCACATTTCATCAGTTATGTTTAAGTCGAATGTAACAGGGGGCGAGCCTATTGCCATCAACTAAACAAATTCCTGACTCCAAGCTGGTAAAGAGGAATTCCAGACGGAAAAACCCATAAAACTTTACTGGACTCGGGAATCGGGTGGTATAATTATCAGTAATTTATTTTTGTGTAAGTCTATTACGTATCTCTATCTGTCGGTCCATGTAAAATACAGGGTATGCAGCTGCATCCGGTAAGACTGGGAACCGACCCAACATGGGAAAAGGCTAGGCAGATGCTGTTCCTCTGTCTGGACACGTAACCACCGGAAGCTTTGACTCTGTTCTACTATTACTATGTGATCTTGAAGGAACTACTTGAAGGAACAGCATTGAAATGTTCTTTTTCGACCACTTCGCAACCGGGGGTCCAAGGAAAGAAAACGCGTCGTAAACGAAAACATAATCTTGCGTTGTATCTGCATAACACACTTAAAGTGCGCCTTACATTTTGACAGTTCAATAAACGAGTAACTCATTGTGTCATTTACGGTGTTGAGCAGATGCGTTTTTCAAACACATGAAGCAATGGATTATGAATTTATTTCAAAATCCTTCGGATCAGGATTAAAAATATTTTACGCACTTAGGGTCCAGTATTCAAGAGAGCTTGAAATTAATATTCATAATCAAATCTCTATCATTACAATGTGTTTCCTAAAAAAGTTCCCATTTTCATTGAATTACAACAATCTTTGAAAATATAAATGTAATTTAATAGATAAATAAAACGTAGTCTATTGTTACACAATATAATCGTGTATTGCCATTGGTCCACCCGGCTAGTCCACTTACGTAGACTATGGACTATCCAGAATGTTCATATTATGTTTTCTAGGTGGACTATGGGAAAATATAACTTATGAACAACAATAAATACTAGACGTGCAATTGTCAATATTGCCAACATGTTTGCAAGTAGGTCGCATCCGTGATCGGAACAAATAAAATACTATCTCAGCATATCAATGCATGTGAGGAAATAGCTACAAGAATAGAAAGCAGTAAGTTGGCAATGACTTAGACTGCGCGCTAACTTTGTATAGTTAAGCAGTTTTATCAAATGTCAAAACAAGCTTTTTTGGGACATTATCGCCAGACTTGTAGGAAAACGGTTCTGTCATAATATAATTATGTCATAATGGCCGTCGTGAAAATTTTTCGTTTGCAACAGCATTGACATTTGACATTTTAAGGTGTCATAACATAAAACGCTCATTTGGACAGCCGGTATTGTGTAACCGTTCATCGCTTTCTTAGGAAACCAAAGTTTTAGTCAAAATCTACATCCAGGAAAAGGCCGCCACAATGAAACTTGGCGATTCCTGGAGAAATTGAAAACTTATGATTTAAAAATGTCACATTGGTACTCCCCGGATTCGAACCCACAACCTCGTGAACCTTACTCTCAGGGCCATCATGACAAATCAAATCAAAAATTTCACCTCTCCCATGCTGCACCACAACACCCTGTCCTCCGCCTTCCGCATCCAGTCTGTCCCAACCACCGACAAACAGTTTTTTTTTTTTTTTATTTAATATCATAAAACCGAGACTAAATAAGCACCAGTCATGACAGACCAAGAGTCCGCAGAAAACACACAAAGCAATGCAGATAGCACAAAAACTGATAGGTGAAAACATAAAA
The DNA here is from genome assembly GCA_963669345.1 of Gortyna flavago. Classification (NCBI taxonomy): domain Eukaryota; kingdom Metazoa; phylum Arthropoda; class Insecta; order Lepidoptera; family Noctuidae; genus Gortyna; species Gortyna flavago. Next base: position 3,594,500 of record OY770139.1, read on the forward strand.
GCAAAACTTCCATAAAGTTTTAAAGTACTCAAACTCCAGCTTCCAATCTTTTCCCTCTGGCCGCAATCGATACGGCTGGTCCGAAGCGCCAGTCCGGCAATTCAGCCGTTTATCCGGTTCAGTTGCTATCCATCCGGTCGACTTTTTGATTCCCCGGAGGCTCAGAGTTGGGTAAAATGTATTCATTCTTGTTGGAAGTCTGATTTTAATGGGACTAGAGATGGCGTAGGTTTTGGTCAAGGTCAGTTTAGATTTGAGTTGTTTTTAATTATGGGATAAATAAAGATGTTGAATGTTCTTTGATTGTTGTCTGGCAGTTCAAGTTTAGATACAAATGCCAACACTGAAATTCAGACTTGATGTACCTATGTAATTCTTGGTGGAGTATTAACTTTATCATGAAGGGTTATGTTAATTCCTTTCAAAGTAAGTCTCTGAAAATTACTGATATTCAGCCCCACCTGCTTTAACTTTAAACTATTTTTAATTGAAAGCCCGTTATTTTTTAAATACATATAACTTATTTATTCAACCTTTCCAATTACAAATCAATAAATCTATAATTATACTAATCATAAAGCTAATAAGTTTGTTTGTTTGAACGCGCTAATATTTATAAGTACCAGTCGGATTTGAAAAATTGTTTTTGTATTTGATCGCCTACTTTTTGAGGAAGGTTATAGGCTATTTAACATCACGCTACTAACCTTAGGCGCCGAGCGAAACAAGGTCAAAAGGAAAGCTAAACGAAAACGAAGTAATGGCGCGGGCGGGCGATGCAATGCGACGTGGTAGGTCAGGGGCCGAAATTTCACGCGGGCGAAGTCACCGGCAGAAGTTAGTGTTATATAATTATAATCCTATCAGTTCTTACCAATTTGATGACATCTAGAATACTATTCCTAAGAGTAGGTACCTACTCCTAAAGATGTTTAGTCTCGATTTTATTCACAGTCTGTAATATTTATAAATATAGTTAGTTATTATTTATATGTATAAGTATATATAGGCTGTAACATTTACATATATATATATATGTATATATATAGTATAAGGGGGCTGATTTTTCAATCATCTAAAAACTTTTTCGAGGAAATAAGAAAAAACGTCAATTTTATTCCTCGAATAAAAATTATCTGGCCATGGAAAAATCAGCCCTTAGGGATAATTTTTCAATCGACAGGTAATATTTATTCGTAGAATTAAATTGTCGTCTGACAGTTTTTGTATGGAACAACTGTCAAAATTTCAAAATTATTCGTCCGTTGAAATTATCTGGCGTTGGAAAAATTAGGCACATAAATCAAAGTATATACATATAATAAGTACCAACATAAAACATAAACTAATAACAACAATTAACTACTATTATTCTCACAAAAATGTATAGATCGCAGTCCGGGTTGGCCCTCCACGAGCTTATTTAGTGCGGTCAATACGCGCGGTACGTTAGACGCAGCGCGGGCCGCAGTCCGACACGAAGTCGATGTTTTCTGCTACGGAGATTCGGTGTGTGGAGTCGTATCAGCTCATTATGGATGTCAAGAGCATCCGTCATACCCTTCCATACGTTGACAACGGGTGTACAACATATAACCTGCCTAAAGACGAACGCCATTTAAAGACTATCCAATAACTCAGTTTTCGTAGCAAGGAAAAACCATTAAGGCCTGAGTTCACCAACATTCTAACCATCGGTTAGGTATTTAAACAGTTGATTTATGTCAAATTTCCTAAGGAAATCAACTGTTTAAATACCTAACCGATGGTTAGAATGTTGGTGAACTCAGGCCTAAAGGCAAAAATTCATTAAAGTTTATAATGATTTCCTATTCCGTGCAGAGATTGGGAACAAATGAGTTAGCGGTACTTAGCCGTGTGTCAGACCGAAATGTAACTTACCGATTTTTCCAGAAAAAAATAAATATAATATAATTATGTAATCAGCTTAAGCCATACCTAATCTTCTACTGCCATCTCAAAGTCCTGTTAAAGTGAATGAGAACGATTGTACTGCAATAACGTTTGACAGACACATTAGTAACTACAGAGAAAATTATAACATTGTTCTGAAGACTTCACAAAATACAAAAACAAATTCATAATGCAATCATCATGTGCATTTTCTCAATTATGTTGCTGTCGAATTCCAGTCTAACTGGATGCAGCTGATACCAGTATTTTACACGAAACGACTGCCAATTTCACCTCTACAAAGTCTACAACCCAACTACTGGGTAATACTGGTTGAAAATGTTCGGGCTTCTGATTACCAAAGATCATCAAATGACAGCCGGAACCAACGGCTTGGCGGACTTTCCCATCCATGGACCTCGGCAAACTTAGCTTTATCTTCGATGGACCGATGCGGCAGTTATTATTTAGCATGAATATATACAAACATAGAAAAAAAGTCATTAATCAAACTTTTTTCTTTTAAAACTCAGTACTATACGGTGTGACAGCTGCCCTATTTATCCATGAAGTTCGACGTGGCTTAATGAGCAATTTCCGAACGAACCGTACTAATGAACCTATCTGAAATTATACACTTTAAGCCTCCATTACTTTTTTTACGTTTATATTTCATTCAAACGCCCTCTGAATAGTAAAAAAAACCGTTTCTATGTAAATAATATAAAGGTGAAATCTAAAAAAAAAACAATTTGATGAAGCTATTGGTATAAAACAATGGAAAGAGATTAACTTTGCTATATTTAAGTGTATGTAGAAATGATTTAAAAATAAAAATTATTACGAGTTGGTGAATCCGGTCGAGATCCTGATGAATGGGTAATGAGTTTTTGAATAAGTCACGTAAATATTATAGCTTAAAATTATTCAGTTCATTATATTTATTTAATTTTTTAGTATAATGTATAAATAAATAAATAAACCTATGTACCATCGCGGCCATTTCCGCCTGATCACTTACAAAAAATTTTCGCCTAAATCCTGCGGCGGCGGTGCCAAGCCCTGCCCCCTTATAGTATTTGCCTATTAGGAAAGCGCATCAGGTGTACTCCTTTTGTTAATTTTACGGACGAACTATTTTATCTTGGCGCGCTTACTAGGAGCGCTTATATTTTTTGAGTCCAAGCAAAAATGAACTTAGTGATGGTCAGGCGGGAGTGTCCGCGATAGTAAGTCGTTTCTTAAGGGGAAGCCCCACGTTTACTTCTTTAAAAATAATTGGCTTTTATACAAACCTTGGTGGTTTTGTAAGCAAATAGCAATAGCATTATGTCTCAAACTCTTAATTGATGTACCTTACATTTTTCTAGCAACGATTTTCTTAAATATAAACACAAAAAATGTCAAGTTATAACATCTGTCAAAATATCTTGAACGAACCCCGTTCATAGAATTCAAAATCAAAATCTGAAATACATAACATTTACCTAAGTTTGAGTCTATAATTTCAACACTCAACTCATTTAAACTAATTTGTACCGCAAATCTCATAAATCTCAAATGCATACTAATCGTAGCTTCAAGTTCTCCCTGTACTCGTATGTACTCCAGGCAATTAATTATTTACCTGCCACCTGATTGGATAAACCGCTGGCAAACGCACCTGCTGCCTACTAATTAGGTTATAAATCTACTGACGTTAGCGCACCAGCAAAATAATGTTACTTTAGGAATTGTGTTTTGACACTTTGTGCTAACTTTGGTGTTGTAAAAGTAACTTTAGGAATTATTATTTCTAGATTTCGTGAGACTTTACTATTAGGAAAAATTACTGAAACACTTTTCAGTAAAAAATGTAATTCCTGTAGGTTTCGTAATAATTACAATTCCTTAAAAAAATCACATCCTAATTTTGAATATTATTTTGGTAAAAATAAGCTATACCTTGCTTCTGTTTCTTGGGTCCCTGAAGTCTTCCTTTGATGCCTTCCGCCGCTTGTCCTTCAGAATCATACGAGCTGCTGCAAACGCCATCTTGATGCCTCGCCTTAGCCTTTTTTCGAATGCCACTCTTCACTTTAGTAAGAACCACTTTAGGTGTCACCAAAACTTTCGTGAGTCCCCAACACTTTACTGTGTCCCCACCACTTTAGCGAGACCCCAACACTTCGAGAGCCCAACACTTTAGGAGTCCCCCAATAGTTTAGGAGCCTCCAACACTTTAGGTATTATCACTTTACTTTAGGGGTTAATAGAACAGAATCACAGATTTACAATTTTAAATTGACGAATTTAATTGCTTTTGTTTTTTTTTTTTTTACTACTAAGTTTACTATTCTAATTTTGTCGATACTTTACTTTCATATCGATACTTTTCAACGTAATTTTTTAAAACTTAACAGTTATTGCCTTTTTCGTTGTTGTTTTTAACGACAACAATTATTTTACACTATAATTGAACTTATTTAATTGAAGATCACTGAGATAACCTGGAATTGAAATATTGTGGTTCCTAAGAATATTGTTGTTGTAGAGAATATTTAAATTACATGAGAATGTAAATCATTTTTCTAATGTTTACACCTGAAATGCATAATTATGAGCTTATAGTTTTTAATATTTTCGTACATTAGGTAATAATTATTTTTCAAATAATCTCTGGGTACGCTTACAGCGAAGGAAAACATCGTGAGGAAACCGCCATATCCTAGAACCGAAAATTCGAAGACATTTGACATATACCAACCCGCACTCAGCCCGAATGGTGGATTACGGCCCACTCTTTCTGATTGAGAGGAGGCTTGTATTCCAGCTGCAATATTATAGGCTGATTAAACTTTTAACAAAGGCCCTCGAGGCATTGTCTGATAAAAAGGGAAGAATTATATTTTATCAAAGTATCCGTTTGATCTCTCTATTGTTTAAAGACGATCTTAGAAGGAGTTTCTAAAGAAATAAGATTTTGGTACTTTCCTCTTTTAGAACAATCTTTATCATCGTGATCAATGCAAAATGGGTCTGCAGTAGGTATCTACTCGTATATTATTCGTACGGCTGACGCTTACCCCACGTTAAAAATAACTTGAAAAAATTCCCTTGATAACAGAAAATAATAGAATAATAACGTAAACATATGCTTGAAAAATTCAAAACTTTAAATCAATCTGCCTAATCTCTTCGAAAATATGTTGGGGTGGGCTTCCAGTTAAACCGGGTGTACTCCACAGTTATTGGGTAACTATATATTCATATAATTATATTTTATGGTACACCACAAAAATACAATAAAAAAAGATCGATCACTAAAAATATACAATGGGCGGCCTTATCGCTTTCTACAATCTCTTCCAGGCAACCTTGGAATGGACAGTGATTTGCCTGGACATAAAATGGGGTTGTCGTTGACTATACACTTACTAAGACTGGTTGCCAGACTTTTGGGCTTCTGAATAACATTCTTCATTCAATATTCCTAGTCCATCTAAATACAGTATTTTCCAGCTGCACATTTCATTTAAAAGCACGCTTTGAATTGAAGTGCCCTCTAAAACGACATAAAACAAACAAAAACAACATATTTCGAGTTGAACATCAATATTGTGTTGAAAGCACCCTCACAAAATGAGATATAACTCCATGTAACCCCACATTCTCTGATGTAACAACGTCACTGAGACTCTTCGCGACAAGTGCCCTCTGTCGCATCAAACTACCCACATGAATTATCTCGTCATTCAACAAAGGAAATTAAACCTTATGTTTTCGGGTTAGAGTTGGAATTTCTGTGTTTTTGGATGATAAAGTTACGCAGTATAAAGGGCTGTTAAGTTTAAATTATGGAGTTTATTCCCAGTTTGGGCTGTCGCTTTGACTTAAGTGTGGCTTTGAGGATAATGTTAGTATTTTTTTTGTGTTTAATGTGGTTTGTTATGCCATTTGATCATTGTTGGGGCAGGTACCTATTAGAATTCACTGAATTAATATAGCTTCTTTGGTTACGGATTTTTAAGCGTTTTGAGGGAGTCATGTCTGTTGGAATTTGCAACATTTTAGTTAATATTTACACATTGCAACATTGTACTACTGTCATCTTGACAGATCATCTGTCACTTGTATTGTGACACTACTTTGACAAGTGCGAATAAAGATGTCTTCGGTCACAGAGTACTTTTTGATAGAGTGAGATCTTCGGTTTAGCATTCAACGTAACAAGTGCGTGTTATTTATTGTTCTTCCGATACCTCATCTCCTGGAAATCAAACCAACTTACAGTCCACTATAACAAAAAGGGAGTCCACCAGCACTTAACACTGCCGACCACCCGAAAAATGTCTATAATATTTCAGCCTAATAGCAGATTTGCCCAGCAGTGGGACAGTATAGGCTAACAAAAAAAATCAGATTTGATGATGACACTACCTTAAGAAACGTTACAGATTTTTTTTTAAAGCTTGATATTTCCCTCTGATGGGCCAGGGCCTCCCTATTCTCTGTCCACCTTTCTATTTCAAGCTGCTAAGGATCAGTTCAGTTTAAATAAATAACATCAAAATCCTGCAGCTTTTGCTTACCCTCTTAAAGGAAAGCGTGAAGATACAACTGATAAAACTAAAACAAATAACCTGAGCTGGTAGAGCTACGGCAATTACCGTCGCTCACAAGAAAATCGATGGAATACACTAATTGTATGCAACTTACAATCGATAAGGACAGGTGCATGCTAGAGGCACGAAGTAAATAATACAGGGTGGCATTGCTCGGCGAGCCACACAGCCTACTTTTTATCTCGGAAAAAATACCTTGCACGGCAGCAAAGCGGCTGACTAAAGTTAATTATTAGTATTTTAAATTTTCGGCTAAGAAGGTATACAGAGTGGCTGCATCGACGCGCAATATGAAACCATGAATTCAGCACATGATTCTAGACACCCTAGCATTAAAAATTTTCGTGGGTTATCAGAAAAAAAAATCTGTTGTTTCATAGAAAAGTACAATACCTACCTACGCGGTCAAAATATATGGAACAGCAATTTTTTTTATAATAACATTCGCAAAATTTCGACGACATGTTCAGAATCAAGTATTGACAAATTGTAACCATGATGAAAACACATAGACACCCCCGCGTAGAAAATTTTTGTTGGTAATTAAAAAAAATCGTTCTTCCATATATTTTGACCGCGTAGATATTGTTCTTTTGTAGAAACAGCAGATTTTAATTTTGATAACCGCCAACATATTCTGACTGGTGACTTTGCTGTGTGTGTACGCTTTGGCAGAATTTAGACCAATGGAATGTAACAAACTGATAATTATCCTCTTTCAATCACACATACTTCACCATAACCTATGCTTCCACATAGCATAACACCATCCCCTACATCAAATTGCATTTAATGATACCTAGTGCTTTGTAAGCTCCCCTAATGACCGGTTTGATTGATATTGATTTTGATTCCTTCATGCATTGGCCTTGATTATAGTTAATTACAAGGTAGTAGGGATATCGACGCTCAGCCTGTTACTATGAATTCAGTACATAGGAAAGAAAGAAAGAAAATACATTTGTTTAGCACAGACTAAAAGACACACTAAATACCAGCATGTCGATTCTGTAAAAATCTCACCGTGAAAACTTGCGTGGAGTGAGCTGTCATTCCATCTAATGCTATAGGGATTGACACTAATGACAGCTCACTCCACGCTCACTTCATCTAAGTTTCACGGTGAGATGGTTACAGAATCGCACTGCAGATACATACATCAGATAAAAATAAAAAAATAACAAATACAAAGTGTAAAGTCCGATGTAAGAAATCACACATGATCTTCGAACACCCCTGCGTTGAAATTTTCAGCCGTTATTAATAAAAAACATTGCTGTTCCATACATTTTGACCGCGTAGGTATCGCACTGTTCTATGAAACAGCTGACTTTTATTCTTTTTTGATAACCGACGAAAAATTGCTACTCTAGTATAACCTGATGTGCGGAATGTATGGTTACAGTTTGCGCTTGGAAGTCCAGCCACCCTGTATTTTATGTATGTGTTGGAAACTTCACTGATTTAAGGTATTTTTATTACCTTTCTTCACATTTTAGGAAGGAATGGGCATTCATCCAGTGTGATCCAGTCAATCAAGTTCTTTTAATTTAACAGACAGCTGTGCTGCTGAGGAGTTTGTTGCGCCACTTCTTCTCAGCTAAAGCACTAGGAAGTGGTGAAGGGCAGGCGTTTTTGGGGGCTGTCTCACGTACTTTTGACGTTAAAAAAGTGCTGATTAACAGCCTAGTTTGAAAAAATTACTTTTGATTTTGATATTGTGCGATTAGGTGGGTCCAGATTTTTCTACTTAGTTCAACGATGTCTTACCCCAATTTTAAAGGAAGAATGCTATATAATACAATATGGATGATTTCCGAATTAAATTATGGAATTGAATTGAATTACTGCCAGACTCTTCCTCTCACAGAGAGGAGACCTGTGTCCCAGCAGTGGGAACATTATAGGCTGATTATGTACTGCCAGACTTTAAAATAGACTTTCCTAAAGCCACAATGACATGAAAGTATGTAAAAGAAGAACCCCTGAATGTTCTACTAGTATTTCAATTCATTCCACAATCTAATCGCACGCACACAAAATGTTTTACAAAGCGCTGCAGCGCTGCATCGCCGCCCGGCAAGGCGTGTCGACATTTTCAATTAGCGCTTCACGCAAGCGAATAAAAACTAAAAACCTTTATCCACAGAATATCTATTCGACATAGAACATGAATGGATGAAAAACTAAAAATGAGAGAGATTACTTGCTTTGTTAAAAAAAAGACATATTTTTTTTGCATATTTCTCTACTCGGTATAAAAAAATCGTTATACCTTTTATTTTAAGAGATTTCGAAAATGTACAATGTATGTAGTTGTTTTTTGGAGGTATGGCGAACAGGGTGTAAAGTTCACTCATCCTCCATAGAAAAGGGAGGCTCGTCCGACCAGACGGGTGTTGTGTCTGGTGGGCAACCACTCGACGATTATTTTTTTTTTTTTTTTTGTAATGGGATCTCGCAGTTCAACACAAGAGGTTGTCGTCTGCTTAACCGGACTTGCCTGTGGTTGCTTCAATAAATTAAGATCTCCAACTAAGGCTTATAAAACTTAAAAACTTAACAACTACACGCTAACGGCCCCCCCTGTGGGGTTCGGACCTCGGCTTAGGGCGTCGCTGGGAGAGGACAGCAAGCGACAGGATGGGTCGGAATTATGCCCGACGATTGATGTGGGGACGTTGTATATGTATATGCTAGTAGCGCGGTAAACTCAGCTTGTGCGATGCAGGATTTTGCGTGACGTCAGTATGATGCGTAGTTCGCATGTGGCGTTGTAGATGCCGTACTACAGTTTCATGTGTTCGGGTACCTACCACAAGAATATGGTATCGTATTACCCAGTAACAGGGTGGTGGAGGTCAGATAGACAGTCGCTCCATGTAAAATACTGGTATTCAGCTGCATCCGGTTAGACTGGAAGCCGACCCCAACATAGTTGGGAAAACACTAGGCAGATGATAATGTACTTCTTTGAGATAATCATTTTATTATTTGACCTTCATTCATTGTCAAAGAAGTACTTAAGTACAAAATAAATAAAAAATAAACAACGTTATTTGAGAGCAGTTTATAGACATTTACGTAGTTATGCCGTTAATGAGGTGCCAGGGAAGCCACATGTGCAGAAGGAATTATTGCCAAACTACCTTGTCTTTAATCTTATAATATGCAACGCGAATGTACTCCATATTAAACTGTTTGCATCTGCCGCACCTCGAACTTATCCAATTAGCGACATGCGGCCAGCGACCTTCACCGCGAGGTTTGAAAGACATGTAAACATGCTCATTATGTAATATTATTGTGATCACGCCCCGTTTTAGGTTAAAATATTTTTAAGGATCTCACAGTTTAGGTAGGTAATCCAAGTGAAAAATGATTATTAACATTTTAACAATACAGCTTTTTGTGGAGAAGTTTTTCCTCGGTAAGCATCTAAGGCCTTTTGTACACGGCACGGCTTCTTTATGGTACGGTGTATATTTATATTAACCGCGCCGTAGAAAAATGTATCCGTCAACAAGTTTCCATAGTGATCCATTCAACACTGATGACCGTGCCACACACGTCAAATAAACCGTAGTTTTTCACGGCAAGAAATCGTGTGTGAAGGACCTTACATCATACCTTTTTTGTCGCCAAGCAACGGTGCTGTGTTACAGTTTAAGGTTGTATAGCTGCCGGTGTAATTAATAGCCCATAATTACCAGCCCAGGTATCGCATACTATTCTACGATGGCAACTCATCTGCGATGCCTCTGTTATTGCAAATGTTCATAGACGGCGGTTCATAAGCGACTTACGAGTTGTTAGGTCGTAAGTTCGAACCCAAACAGGCGTTTTACTTTGCGTAAATTATTTCATCACCACTGCTCTCAAAACGATGAAGGAAAACATCGTGAGTCTAGAACCAAAATTTCGAAGACATGTGACATCTACTAACCCGCACTGGGCCCGCGTGGTGGCTTACGGTGCACTCCCTCTCACTGAGAGGAAGCCTAGGTGTCCTAGCAATTATAACATTATAGGCTGATTATGATAGGCGGTGGTGATCACATGCCTGTTATGCCATCCATGCCATAAATGCTGAAACAAGGAACATATTTCGGTCTTTATGGCAACGGAGAGGACATAAAAAAGCTTGCATCGTTATGATTTTGTTTACATTGTCCAAGGAACATAAATCTTTTACTTAACGCATAAGGAAAATAATCAGAATAATGCACGCACTTATACCAACATAGATTTCACCCCCCACCCCCCCAGTTAGTGCAATAAAAGGGCGCCAGGCTGTCTCGTGTATTGTCCCATGATGCTGTGGTTCCGCCTCCACGAAGAACTATTAACTTTCCACAAAACTTAAAGTAACTTGTCAAGTGCGGTATTCTCAGTTCGATGTCATCGTATAGTCAACCTCGTAGTTCCTTTACTCTTTTGACAACAATTTCCAGAAAACTGAAACTTCACTACAGTCTGTTCAAAACTATTTTACCTCTGATAGCAGTGACATCACCAACCTAAAGCAATTTAATTGTGGCGAGAATAAAGATCATAATGATTTTGACAGACCTGTCAGTGGCAGCACCCTAACAAAGCAATAGAGCAAAGCAATCTTATTAGAATGAGAATAAAGATCTGATCTGTTCTTTTTATTATATGTATATATTTATTTAGGTTAGTTTAATATACTTTATGTATGTATTTATTGTATTATGTAAATGGTACACCACAGACTACCTACAGTATTTGTCTGTCGTTCCCCTTTTAAATCCATCCAAAGGTTGTCTTTAAAAGATCGCTCTTAGCGATACGACCGCCCATTGTGTCACCCTTTGTGCAGTTTCTATATTTAGGTCTGTAATTTATATGGTGTGCATAATAAAGAATATTCTATCTATCTTATATCTATCTAAAGATCACTGTGATTCGGACAGTGATGCAACTCCTACTCATCTGCATCTGCCTAGCCTTTTTCCAACTATGTTGGGGTCGGCTTCCAGTCTAACCAGATGCAGCTTAATACCAGTATTTTACATGGAGCGACTGCCTATCTGACCTCCACAACCCAGTTACTGGGTAATACGATACCCCTTGGTAAGACTGGTTGTCAGACTTTCGGGCTTCTGACTACCCGTAACGACTGTCAAAGATCCACGAATGACAGCCGGGACCAACGGCTTAACGTGCTTTCCGAGGCACGGAGGGGTCTCGATATGTAAAGATGGTCACCCATCCACAGACCAACCGCGGCAAGCGTAGCTTAACCTGATCGATCGACCTGTGCGGCTGTTATTATTTAGCCACGGGCCCCTCCTGATGCAAATCCTACTATCCTACTAATATCCTACTTCCTACTAATATTATAAACGCGAAAGTTTGTGAGGATGGATGGATATTTATTACTCTTTCACGCAAAAACTACTGAACGGATTTGGATGAAATTTGGCACACAGATAGTTTATAACCAGGATTAACATAGGCTACTTTTTATCCCGATATTCCCACGGGACCGAAACGTGTATGCGGGTGAAACCGCGGGCGCTGCTAGTCAGAGATAAAATAACTGTGAATAAAAGACTATTCATAAGGTTGAAACGATCTAACTGACTAATAGCTCTTGTCGTTTTCAGACATGCAACTGACATGACATGTGCTGTGTTTATTATTTTCTATTATAACTTTTACAATTAGAATTCACGGTATGACCCTTTTTAGGGTTCCGTACACGAAAGGGTGTCAACGGGACCCTATTACTAAACCTCCGTTATCCGTTTGTCCGTCCATTTTCCGTCCGTCCATCCGTCTGTCTGTCAGCGGACTGTACTTCATGAACCGTCATAGGTAGTACAGTTGAAATTTTCACAGAGTGTGTGGAGTGTGAGTATGTGTGTGTGTGTGTGCTGCTAGAAAAAAACAATAATAAAAATAAAATTAAGCAAATTTTTTTTTCACGAAACGTGTTTTTTCGGTGTGTTTTGCCTTATGTTACGGAACCCTTCGTGTGCGAGTACACAAATGTTCAGCTATATTACAGGACATTTTACAGGGAAACATTGAACTTTCAGCCAATGTTACCCTAATCAAATAACTTTCTAATACCGCAAAGAATCAAACAAACATCATAACATATCTATCTATACTAATAATAAAGCTGAAGAGTTTGTTTGTTTGAACGCACTAATCTCTGGACCTACCTGTCGGATTAAAAAAAAAAAAACTGTTGATAACCCAATTCTCGAGGAAAGCTATAGGATTTTTAACATCACTCTAGGACCCTTAGGAGATCACTAAGCGAAAACGAAGTAACAGCGCGGGCAAGCGATACGATGCGACGTGGTGGGTCGGGGGAACAAGAAAAGAACACGCGGTCAAAGTCGCGGGCAGAAGCCAGTGTATAATATAACTGTCATTTCAGGCGATGGAAAGAGGAGCGTCCTTCATTACGTCAGTGCAATAAAATGGCGCCAGGCTGTCGTGTTGCTATTACTTGATTACAATAAAAGCGTTGGTTCATTAGAAACGTATACAGGTTTAGTTTCATGCATTGCTTGAATATTTAAGGGGCAATCAAACTCAAACAATTTAGTTCAAACTAGCTGCACCACGCGGTTGCACCCCCATAAGTTTCGATCCCGTGGGAATATAGGCTACTTTTGGCAAAACGGCTTAAAACGGCTAAACGGTTAAACGGCTGGACCGATTTTGATATAATTTTGTGTGGAGGTCCACACAAAATTTTATCAAAATCGGTCCAGCCGTTTGAGCGTGAAGAAGTAACAAACATATAAACACACACACACTCACAAAATTTCGCCTTTATAATATTAGTGTGATAAACCAATTACAGGCACTTTTGAATTGTCAAAGGGTCGGTCAGTCAGAAAGATGAAGCTAGTTGCCTATTCCAAGCGTAGTGGGTACCTATGGAGAACAACGGACAAGAAAATGTTTTTAAAATAAAAAATAATATTGTTAAAAAGTATTGGTTGAGGTCATTCACGTTAAAAATTATGCACGTGAGAACGATGCAAAACGTCAAAGCGCCCGTAATGAAAAGATTAAACAAAAACAATTCAAATATTAAATTAAATTAAAATAAGTCATGGCAGTAAAGAGATGACCAGTCCCTACTGACGGCGCCCGTTCACGAAGATGACGCATGGATTAGCACCATTAACCATTTTGAAGGGAGCTAAATGATCCAAGACATGCGCCACCATCAGCGAGACATTTGAGTGAATATGACATACTCTCAGCAGCCAGGGCACATTCAAGTCAATAGAAGACCCAGTAAATGGTAATCGACAGGGTAGCCCGCGAAATTCAAATTTTCTTACGATTATCCTTGAAGGGTAACACAGCTAGCAGCTAGGGTAACAACGACACTACTGTCATCAAACATAAATCCAGACTCCGTGCTGCTACTCAGAAATTCCTGTTGGGAAAACTTTATAAATAACACTTTACCCGACTTGGGAATCGAAGTCCGAACCTCATGCTCCGCAGTAGTGCTTGCGACCACTGGACCAACGAGGTGGCCACTCACTCAAGGCTGTGACAAATTTTTTGTTCATAAGTATTATCATTGTTATTGTGTAACGAAGCACAATGGGAACAAACATACATACATGCACACACATGTCACACACACGCCTCACACAAACGCCATACCTGAAATCACCTCTCTAGTCTCCACACTGGAATTCGTACCCCTAGCCCCAAGATATAACTGTCCTGTAACTGCGATATAACAACCGACTATAACTGTCTAGTTTGGCACTCACTGACAAATAATATACCTATATTGTAACCTAGCTGTAGGTAATTTTTAAACTACTCATGTCGTCTCCACTTGCTGTTAAACTATGAACCTGCTTACTGTATTATCTGGCCCATAAATATTTTCTATTACTACTTACTTCTGCTTGTAAGTTCAGACAAAGCCGCCACAATTACGTTAGTAAAAGAGATATTATTTCACGTTCCTTCAACTCGCATAATATCTTATGTTTCCCAACTAACGCAAAATTGCAATTAGGTATGCAAAATAATTCAAATTCAAATTCAAATTTATTTATTTGTACACATAGGTGTAATGTAGTACATGATGGATAATATAAAAATATATTTTGTGTCACTATGTGCTGCCTTGCAAGGCGTACAAATATTGCTTATACAGTAGATAATGAATGTATAGGTAATTACCTTACTGCTAAGTAACAAGTCAGTCTTATAAAATTATAGATTACTGCTAAGTAACAGTATTAAATCTCTGGTAATAACATAAACATAGAAAACAGTACAAATTATGGTAACTAAGTAATATTAACTAAACTTATTAACTAAAGTAAGAAGGTAGGTAATTAATAAATATGAGAAAATGGTATTACAGATTTTATATTTCTTCTAAATATTCATTTATAGTGTAATATGCTTTCTGTATCAGGAACCTATGGAGTGTTTTTTTGAAAGTATCTAAGTCTTTTGAAGCCTTTATTGATTTAGGTAGTTTGTTGAATATTTTTGGAGCCATTCCTAGGAAACTTTTTGAGAATAGGGCGGTTTGATGGGTTTTGGACTTAAGAGCACCTGGATGGCGTTTAGTGGGAGTAATTCTGAGATCTCTCGGCTTTAGTCATCTAAATACGCTCGGATTTTACAGCAGTTTTTGTCCATGTTAAAATGTTTTTTATTACGTCTATTTGCTTCGTTAGATATACGTTTAAAATAGAACAAAAAAAAAACATTCTTTCTCATAGCTCTGCGACTTTTTAAGTCAGATTGGACCTGTAAAAATTCGGCTCACAAACAGTGTCCGAGGCCACAGGACTTATCAACGTGGTGTTGGCCGGTCGCCAAGTCAGGCCCATTTGTTACTTGCATAATAAGAGATAAGACGGACAGACCTTGCCAGGTTTTTTTCAAGTTTGTAAACAAAACGAAGATACAGTGACATACTGCACGCTTGGTTCCCTGATCGCGTCAGGTTTTGATAGTTTCAGTTGACAAATGTAACAAAGTAAAATATTTTTTTTGAACGTGTTCACAGAACCTAATAACAGACTTCTTATACATATAGTAGCATTTTCATCGATGCTTGCATGGCGTGCAGAACACTCGCTAAAAGACTCACGCTAACTACATACGCACACCAGCGAGTCGCTCCTCGCCATCGCGCAATCGCTTCTCGTTGCTCGCCAACTCGTTTTTAGTTACTAGCTCTACTCGCTTCTTATTAACTGCCGGCAGTGGGACAGGCGCCTAAGTACAGCCAATATTGTAACTGCTTGACCTAATGCTTCCATTTGCGAAACCATCAGCTCCCATTACATTAACTTACTCGTACACTACAAAAAAATTTCACGATCAATTTAATAGTGAGCCATTTCTCGTGTCCGCCATTGTATTACGTCATAATGGCGGTCATTGGAGTGCGTTCCATTGCTAGCTCGTATCTTATAATGGGTCTAGGTATGTTCCTGACATCTCGATTGGATGAACTACACGTATTGGACTTACGTAGATGTATAATTGGACTTAGTACATGGATGTGGACTTCAATAGAATGTTTTGATCCACTCATCATCTGCCTAGCCTTGAGGTCGGTTTTCAGTCTAACCGGATACAGCTGAATACCAGTATTTTACATAAAGCGACTGCCTATCTGACCTCCACAACCGATTTACTGGGTAATACGTTACCCCTTGGTAAGACTGGTTGTCAGACTTTCAGGCTTCTGACTACCCGTAACGACTGTCAAAAATCCGCGAATGACAGCTGGGACCAACGGCCTAACGTGCTTTCCGAGGCACGGAGGAAAATTATGTGACTGACCGACCTTGTTTATTTGCAGTGTTTCTGGAACGATGTTCTTTTATCAACGGGGCTTGCAGTAGCGACAAACAAATGTGAAAAACTTGTCAAAATGTACTGCAATTTGAGGTATTTTTGACAGATTGAGACTGAGATCAGACTGTGAACGTTCTTAAAATTACCAGAATTGCCCCTCTGGTAGCTATCGTCACGTAACGAAAAAGCGTGTCGTTTTCATGGTTTTCAAGCGGCGCTGAAGCCAAAAAGTGAAAATAAAAATCCAAGATGATTTATGACAACTTCTAAAAACGCACACTTTCTCTATCTCTCTTCCTATTATATACCTACGAAAGTGTGTTAATTAATGCAAGAATCGCGTAAGGAATTTCGGGAGTCCAACGACCGCACATAAAAAAAAAAAACAATTTTTCGGATTAATGAAAAAGTTATACGTCATCATGTCAGTGCAGACTTTATTTTTCAATCTCATAACTCAAAAAGGATCTCAAGAGTGAAGATGTGGCTGACATTTTGCAGATTGCGTGAAAAACTTCCGATTGGTACCGGGTGAAACTTTGAACGCGTAAATTTCAATGAAAACATGTTTTGACACCCCAAATGTTATGATTCGTTTTCAATAAATCTGTTGATATCAAGAAATATTTATGGCGTATAGAATACGATAATGAACCGCAATGTTTGAGCAGATTACGTAGGTATTATAAGTAGGTAAATACCTAATAAATGAAATTGGGAAATTCCAGAGTTTTATTCTAGGAGTGTGTGAAAACTATTTTTACATTTGATAACCCAATTCTTGTGGAAGGTTATCAAATGCAAAACAATGCTTTATCATCACGCTATGATCCTTAGGACCCGAGCAAAAATAAAAAAAGTCTGAACGAACTCTAAGCGGAAACGAGCGATGCGAGCGGGCGATGGGATGCGACGCGGTGGGTCGTGGGCAATTTCACGCGGGCAGAAGCTTCTATGATACAAGAGTGAAACGTAATTGTTTAAACGATGGCCATCGTTGTTAGAGAGCAAGAGTGGCTGATTACAGTTGATGACGACTGGAGCCGAGTAAATGCGATTCAGCACGAGTAGGTATATTCAGTGTCACCGACCGACCGGAGCTGAGAATGTTCAGTTTCGTTTCAAAAAGAACGTACAGTGCGCCTAAAAGAGTTTCTACTTCAAAAAGACAACCACAGCAAGCTACCGGCAAAAATGTTTTCACAGCATTATTCATTTAATTAATCCTTTAGTTCAAATAAAAGCTAACATACAACCACAACTCCTCTTTCAAACGACTCTGCATTTCAAGCCGTGTCCGGCCTGTTCCCGTATCAGATATAAACCGTATTGAATGGGACACGCGGACGGCTGGCAATTACGTAAAAGGGGCCGAGCCCTGAATGGTTTTAGAACGCACGCAAAGCGACAAATGCATGAGTACGGATCGAGGATTTTATGTTTTTTTCTGGTTTTTGCTTTTCTAGCTTGCAAAGTCAGCCGCATTCGCAATTTCGCTCACGAGTTGCTCGCAAAAAAGTCAAATAGCGTAACGTGCGTTTTTGAATGTTTGTTTCAAAGACCTTTTATTTCATACGACACACCATGTCATTTATTTTGTATTCAGTACCTATTCAATCAACTACGTTGTAGGTCGTTGGTTCAAACCCAGACAGGAACTTTACTTTGTATAGATTATTAATTTCATCACTATTGCTCTCAAAACGGTGAAGGAAAACATCGTGAGGAAACCGGCATCTCCTAGAACTAAAAAATCGAAAACATTCAACAGACCCGCACTGAGCCCGCATGGTGGATTACGTCCCTCTCACAGAGAGCAGGCCCTGTCTCCCAGCAGTGGGAACAATAAATGTGTAATTGAAGGAGACCCCCCTTCGCCCTCTGTTACATGGGTCTTAAACATAACTGGCGAACAACTAAAAAAAATTAATGCAATGAATTACAGATTTGTTTGTTGTTTTGTGTGCACACTAAATAAATGGTTTATCTATCTATCGATCTAAATGTTGGTGTATTGTAGATAAACCACTTCTGCGCAGGGACTGCATACCGGTAAAATTTTGGTATCGATATCAAAATATCGATATAAATACTGATATTTGGATATTTCTATATCGATATTGATACCGATATTTTTATTCAGTACACTTATATCTTTACTTTAATATGCCTTTATCAGTATCGATACTGATACCAAAATACCGATATTTTACCAATAAATTACCAACAAAATACTACGCACGCACGGGCCACGACAGCGGCACGCGCTACGTTTGATCAAATACTCGCTGCTTACTGCACGGTTGCCGTTCCGTTTCGCGTCAAGACCGCGCGCCGCCGCCGGCGCCGCGGCCGCCCGCTACCGCGCCGTTGCACGGTGGCGTGAGGTGACGTGCGATCTCGCAACGTCGCATTGGAGCCTGATATCAGTACTGAGTATCGATAATTTTATACCGATACTTAAGTAACTGATAAAAAATTCGATATTTATTCCAGTTATCGATTCTGATATTGGTATTTTCTTTAAAATATCGATATATTTCGAGTATCGATATCAGTCCCTGCTTCTGCGTTACCTATGGGAAATACAGGCGCGATATCATGCTATGTGTAATTGAAGGAGCTCGTCATTCAAAACTCACTCATCATAAATAACCAAGTCTAGCTCACTAGTTCAGTCTTTAAGGGTTAATTTTATTCAACTCGTTTCGGACTGCAAGCAGAGCAAGTTTGTGGCAAGAATTTAGTGTTTGGCAAACTTGGCGATTAGAAACTTGGCTTAACTTGCGATCCCACACAACTCTGAGATTCATAGTTGCAAGATTGCTCCAAGTTGCATCGTGGAGCTCGGTTTCTTGATAAATATTTGATAAGTTAAACTATGTTGACGTATGAAAATATGAAGTAGAGGAGATTCTTTATTTTTCTTATTTAATACCTACTTAGTTGTTGCCCGGCACTTTGTCTGCTTATACTTTGTATTTTATATTTTTCTATTTAAAAACCCGAAAGAAAAGTTAGCCTATGTCCGTCTTCAGGTCCCAAGCTACCTATCTGTCAAATTTCATAACGATCGGTGCGGTGTTTTTGCATTTATACCTATTATGCGTTCCTGACACGATTCATTCCGGTCTGATCCCCTGAGCCCCCCTCCACTCACCCCTCCTCGATCCCCTGCTAGTTCTTCTTCTGTTTTAATACCTGTCAGTTTCATAAAACGAATATGTGTTTTGGGAATTTGATCTTCATTAGAATAATATTTGAGAATAAGAATTTGAGCTACTAGTTTTCGCACTGACTGGGTGTCAGGAACGTATTCTGTAAACGGCCGGACTGTAGTGATTTGAGGAGCAAGTGGGCCTAAGTATGTTATCAATAAAATAAAATAAATGGATAAATAAATAAATAACTTTGAGTGGAATGTTCTAAAAATCGTATTTGCTTTATTATTTAAGTTCTTTCTACATTAACTCTTCAAGTTACTTTAGGTAGAAGAATGGGAAGTACCTTATAGGTTTTGATTCCCTTGCAAGTGTCAAAATATGCGGCGTTAACGGAACATAAACGCCTTTCATTGCTTCAAGGGATTGCAGCCCTGAGTATTTGATATTCATTACAACTTGATAAATCCTCGCGTTCCTGAGTCGAAAATCTGTCACAATACAACGCAATTTACATAGTGACATGCCGCCCGTACATTTTTTTATTACGTCAAAGTGTGGCCTGAAATAATAAAAAGATGTCTATGGTGTTTTGGTAGAATTTATGTAAATTCAAATATTACAATTAATTAATACCAAATAACCCCGAATTGCCCCGTTCTGCGGTAGTCTAAGAAATAAATATAGCTCATAAAACCTTTTAAATATTACGAAACTCTTTTATTTTTTTTAGTTTTGCTTCTCCCTGTCTTGGCGAAAATAAAAAAAGGTTTAAGCCTAGCAAAAAATAAATCAAGATAAATAACTTGGCCCAGTTTGCGTGGCAGCCCTGACGAGGTTACGTCACTTAAGTCAAGTTGATAGGGCTGACAGCTCGAGTCTTTGTTTACTACCCACTGCGAAATAATTATGCTGTAGTAAAAAAACTGTTGAAATACTCACTGCAATATCAAGCAGTACTGATATTGCAGTATTTCAACTGTTTTTTTTTTTATGGAGTAAAGTTTGTGTGGTTTAGAGTAAGTCTTTTTCATCAGTATGTTTGGTAAGTTTTTTTAATGTGTCCGTTTGTGCCGCCTAGAGTTTGCTGTTGTTGCATAAAATTGCGAGAGCAAAGCTCGAAAATTACCTTTTTTATTTAATATTATTAATTTATTAAATGACTTTTTATTTATTTAATTTACGGCAAATAAATATTGAATTGAAAATGACAGAACAGATTTGACATTGACAGCTGTCAGTTTGGATACTAAAGTGAATTTTAACAGAACAGTGTAGCTGGGAGTCTAACTATTTACATGTTCTCACTTCGCGTTGAATTAATGCCCATTGTACGTGACAACCTTGATGGGATTACGTCACGCGAGTTAAACGAATATGTGACAGTAAAGTAGTTTGTTTACAAGCCTCTATACTAGGTAAATCGGTAGTACTGGTGAAATGGACAACTATTTTCTGCACTATTGTAACTTCTGGGAAACTGAAGAATCAATCAATGAAGAGGACTGTACATACTTAGGCACATATTTATGGTACACCCACATTTCGCCACGCAATAGGAAGCGAGCCTATTACCGTCAACCATTCACAAATACAAACTCCCATTTGCTGCTAAGATATAACAAAAAATCATCATCATCATCATGTCAGCCGAAATACGTCCACTGCTGGACATAGGCCTCCCCCAAGCGCCTCCACTTCTGCCGGTTCTGTGCTTCCCGCATCCAGCGGGTTCCTGCGGCCTTCACAATGTTGTCGGACCACCTTGTAGAAAGCCTGGCATCACTACGTCTTCCGGTACGCGGTCGCCACTCCAGGACCTTTCGGCCCCATCGGCCGTCTGTTCTGCGGGCAATGTGCTGCCCACTGCCACTTAAGTTTGGCAATTCTTCGAACTATGTCGGTTATCTTGGTTCTCCTGCGGATCTCTTCATTTCTAATTCGATCACGTAAGGAAACTCCAAGCATAGAACTCTTCCTTGCCCTTTGGGTGAGTTTTAGCCTTTCAATAAGGCCCATTGTGAGCGACCACATCTTAGTGCCTTAATTCATCACTGGTCAAAGACTTTCGTCTTGGGATATTGCAGTATGTGGGACGAGAAGATATTGCGTAGCTTCCCGAACGCTGCCCAGCCGAGTCGGATTCGACGATTGAGCTCTTTCTCGAAGTTGACCTACGTAACCGGACAGTTTGTCTTTTGTGTTTGTGTTAATCCGAAAGAGCGGGACTTAAAATGAACATGAACAAAACGAAGGTCATTTCAAATTCCCACCTAACACCCACTCTCATCAAGATCGGAGACGCTACACTCGAAGTCGTGGACAAGTATGTTTAAAAAATTACATACTAGAAATAAATCAGCAAAAGTGACTTATCAAAGATATAGATCCACCAAATCAGTTATTTTACAATTTAATAACTAAAAATTCTTGTAAAATATTGAATAACCAACACATTTGAAATAATTTCACACATCTGCAGTAGCAGTTAACCCTTGCAATCTACTGCGAGTAAAACTGAAACAATCTTGAAATAAAATAACTTAACCCCGCATTACCGAAGTCGAAACCAACCTTCAAATAATCAGAAGCATGACCCGCAGATCGTACCCACAATTTCCTTCATAACCACCGAATGGCCGACCCCAATTGGAGATTCATTCATCAATGCAAAATTGGACTTTTGTAGGTACTGTCGGCAAAAGAGTGCGTACGTAATAAGCGTACCTAGTGTAATTAGACAGTTTTCATTATTGTATTGTGAATGTTTAACAAAACCAAGTCTCTGTTTTCCAAAATATTATGCCAGAAACTAAATTTTCACAAATATTTTTTTTTTGCGATTAAGAGTATTAAAAATCATGCCAATGTTTTGGGCTCGTAATTGACTAGTACATATAAGAGCTTCCAAACTGATATATCCAGACTATCGTTGTAAGTATATGACTACACTAATAACTGACTACACTAATAATGACTAGACTAATATGCAACACGGGTTAAAAATAATGTAGTTGTTGTAGCCTGCGCACTTATCTATTCCGTTGACTGTACCTAACCCGTCGCGTGGCGTTTGAATAGCGAATATTAGAGAAGGGTCCGAAGTCCGGTCCAACCCTTTCAGATCCAGGCGTTACTTTAATATTATATTTATTGATTCCGGAGTTCCGGACGAAACACTTATGATTCTTGGTCGACTTTCTTTGGCTATGATTTCTTACGCTCAATCTTATTGTTTGCGCAGCAGAATCGGAGAAATATTTCTTTATTGATTTCAGTGTGTGAGATAAATGACCTTTCCTTTTTTTTTTTTTTTTTTTTTTTTTTTTTTTTTAAGGATGGGAAATCATCCAATGACCCCTCCCGCTCTGGGTGGAGCGGAAGGGAGTGCCGGGGCAGCGGTAACCCTTTCGGACAATCCCGCTGCCCAAATGACCTTTCCTTAGTTTAGCTTTTTCTAGCTTCTTTTCGGAGTCTGAATTCTGGAATTAGTGATTTAGCGTTTCATTGTTTTTTTTTCTGTCACTCTATCGAAGAATATTCTCTGCCTAGCCTTTTCGCAACTATGTTGGGATCGGCTTCCAGGTTGGTCCAGGAATATAATTCCGATAGATCGACATAGGTCAAACGTCAGTTGGTTGAGTTAAACGTCAGGGATTGGCTAGACTCAGTGACTCCAGCCAATCCCTGAAGTTTGACTGACAATTCCAATATCGATCTATCGGAATTATATTCGAGAGTAAGCACCCTGCGCCTGATCTCTCTCCGTGTGGGATTGCCGTCCCATTGGACAATGAGAGAGAGGGAAGAGAGAGTGCACTATAATATCTCCCACACCAAAGGCTGGTCTCCGGGATGATTGTTCGCCATGGCCAAAACTCGGTCTGGAGGAATTTATATATCTATTATTACTTATTACAGGAAATACGTAATCATGTAAACAAACCACTTAATAATTAGCTCTATTTCCTTATCGTTATGAAAACATAACAAACAAAACGTAGCCTTGCACGACAAAACCTCAACCACATAGACACAGTTCATAATTCACCCCCATTACCACGTCTATATGAATAAACATTTCAACAATGTTAACACAAGACAAACACAACACGAGTAAGTTTTTGCGCAGACCAGAAGGCCAATTCTCGTAATTTAAAACGTTCAAAATCTAGTCGCAGTCTCTTCTCGGCGACAAATAAATGTCAAAAAGATGTCAAAAATGTAAGGAAATTACAAGTTTGTTTGACAGATTGAGACTGAGATCAGACTGTGAACGTTTTTAAAATTACGAGAATTGCCCTTCTGGTCTGCACAAAAACGCAGACCTTTTAAGTATCAAACTCAAAGCATTTATTTCAAATAAACCAATTACAGGCACTTTTGAATTGTCAAGGGTTCGGTCAGTCAGAAAAATGAAGCTAGTTGCCCATTCCAAAGCGTAGTAGGTACCTATGGCCCGTTGCGGCTGTGCTGTGCACTATGGGTCAAATGATCTATGACACACTGGGGCTCCAATTCTGTATTATTCCCCGCGAAATCTTACCACGTGCAAACCACGTCAATATCGTGTCTTGTTAATGGCAAGGAATCGAAACAATGTCGCGTAATTTTCGTCGAAAATATAAGCACGCGGAATTTCCGTCGCGTAATTATCGGCAGGCTGGTATGCTTCGCTTCGCTAAGACAGTCTATTTCTCTTAGAAAACAATATTAGATCGCAATAGAGTGAGCAAGAGAGAGAGTGGGCCGACCCTCCACTACAGCGGGCAACTGCACTTTGTGAATTTGACTTTTTTGTTTTTTTTTTTTTTTGTGACGTTTTCTATTACAGGACATGCCAGTTTCCTCACGACGTTTTTTTCGTCGCTGTTAAAATACAAATGATTAAATAAATTCCACTCGAATAAAACTGCACGCCTGTTTGCGTTTAATCCCAATCCCACAGGTCCGTTACCACCACTGAGCCACAACTGAGAAAAATCTACAAAAATAACTATTTTATTAAAAGACGAAACTGTCAATTGACAAAACAGCCTTGTCTCTGGTGTGCGCACCGTCTAACACAAGACAAACGTGGGACATGCGTAACATTATAAAGGCTGATAATCTCAGCGCTATGACAACTCCCGTGGTGGTGACTTCTCATGCAAACGATGCTGTATTCCCCACGGAAGGGACGGAAACATTAACTTGAGCTGGTTGAAGTTTTAATGGTACCTAAACTGTTTGTTGTGTAATCAATTTAATAATCTGTATGATGTAGGTCGAGAGGTAAGTTGAAGAATTCGTATTTTTTTATGTGTTTAACATTTATGTGTCATGGGTTCTTAAAAGGAACAGAGGTTTGAGGCAGATGAGTGTTTTTATAGTATAGCATAATCAGCCTGTAATGTTCGTACAGCTAGGATACAAGCCTCCTCTCCGTGAGTTTTATATACATTTTTTTTTATACATATCGTTTACTTTCGCCATGTTTATAAATATGTGAGCACCATGTATCTATCAGCTAATTAATTTATTTGTCATGGTTTTATTTTTAATTCTTTTACCTAATTTTATTTTAGGTGCATCGTCTTCACATTTTATTTATGAAATAATTAATGTATGAAAAATATTGTAAAATATTTTAAAAGAGAAACGGTGGAGAGTCTTGCCCATTCTTCTCCATACGAAAACTACACTTTTGAAGGGGCGACTAGAATCAATTCTATTTTATTATTATTTTGACGTTCAAAAGTGCCTTTTATGTGCCTATTTGAAATAAATTCTTTGACTGGACTTGACTTAAGAGAGAGTGGGCTGTAAGCAACGCGGGCCCACTGTGGGTGCTTATTTCACGATGTTTTCCTTCACCTTTTTGAGAGCAGTGGTGATCATAGGTGGTGATAGAATAATTTATACAAATTAAAGCACCTGCTTGGTTTAGAACCGGTTAGAAGTCAGGGCCAATGGGCCTGCTCTTGTTTCAATATTATTATCTTCTAAAGCAGCGGTTGTCAAAATGTATATGTTATTGGCAAATTAATGACGATAGACAGAACTATGTCACTTGCATACGATAAATGAAAGAATAGTGAGGACTCAAAATACCTAACTAGAAATTGGTGACTCGTGAGCAATGTTCATTTTTTTGCTGTAGGTATGAGAAGAAGCTTCACTGTATGCGTCTCTATAAACAAACTTCGATTTTGCAATCAAACTAGCAACACCAATGCAACGAATCCAATCGGTCTACCACGATCCACAACCCCAGTCCCTGTCACTCCCATTCTATTGTCCCAACAATTGATTCACTGCGCGTGACAGAAGTGACCCGAGCGTCATTACCGCCTGTCGGACCATGCTGTCACGCTCCGTGTCGCGCTGTGCAGTTCCGATGGGTCATGTTAACGCTTTTGAATAGCTGCGTGTTTAGAATTAATAACAATATTGTATGTCGATGTTGGATGAAGTATAAAGACATGCATTTATACTGAACACGCGGTGCAGTTCCGATGCGGTTTTGAATGATGAATTAATAACAATATTTTATGTTGCTGGTGGATCTAGTATAATTGAAAAGTTAGCCGGTATAAGTACCACATTTCAGCAGTTATGTTTAAGTCCCATGTAATATGAGGCGAGCCTAATGCCATGACCCGGGCACAAATCCAGACTCCAGGCTGCTACAGTGAAGTCCCTGATGAAAAAATACAAGAAGACTTTGCCCGACTCGATTCGTACTCAAGACCTTATGGTCAGCAGTAACGCTTGAGAACACGTTACTACACTAACAAATCAAAAACTATCTATTAAATAAAATACTCTAGTGATGGAAAATAAACACTTTATGGAATTAATATAATAATTTCAATAACTGTCAAGAGTCGTTTCATCGACTTAACATGTTATAACTCTACATAAACGCTAATTATTACCGTATCGTTAACTTTGTACAAACGTTTAATTAGGTTGTTATTGTATTTAACGTTATGGTATATGAGGCTTGCGGTTAAGTAATAACAGCCGCACGGGTCGATCGATCAGGTTAAGCTACGCTTGCCGCGGTTGGTCCGTGGATGGGTGATCATCTTCACATACCAGGACCCCTCCGTGTTTCGGAAAGCACGTTAAACAGTTGATCCCGGCTGTCATTCGTGGATCTTTGACAGTCGTTACGGTTCGTCAGACTCGTCAGAAGCCCGAAAGTCTGACAACCAGTCTTACCAAGAGTATCGTAAGCCCAGTAACACACACCCTTCGATTGCTTTTGTTGTCGTTATTTTAATTATTTTTTTCGTTTCTTTTATTTATTTTTATTATTTAATTTTATTTTGTTTAATTGTTGCTTGGCTGTGTAATTTATGATGGCACTATATGGGGCCTGGTCACCTGTAATACAGGTTTTTCTAAAACCTACTTCAGGCACCAACTCTCACAATGTGAATTTATATACTTAGTCGAAACTGTAAACTGTGCTACTATAACATTGTGCGAGAAAATAAAATAAACTTATTATTATTAGTAACTGGGTTGTGGAGTTCAGATACGCAGTCGCTCCAGTGGTATTCAGTTGCATCCGGTTAGACTGGAAGCCGACCCCAAAAATAGTTGGGAAAGGCTAGGCAGATGATTATGATGATCTCCTTTCAATTTAAAACAAAGCTGCTGCAGAGGACCAACAGCCATTACACAAAGTGCGGAACCCAAATGAGTTTACAGAATGCTTTTAAAAGCACCAGCTGCTCGTTAAGTCCGAGCCGCTCCCAAGTACGTTGAGCGTGACGTCACTCGGCTAAGGATATTGAGTTTTTGTGGGTAATTTCCGTCGTTAAGCAAGGAGCTACCAAGAAGGGTTATGAAAAAAGTGTATACTTAGAGACGTAATTGTAAAGTTAATGGAAGTATTTTTAGTAGTAGTTATTTTTTTTTTTATTGTTGATGTTGCTGACACGTAACTGCCAGTTGTCACTGCCAGTTGTAAGGATAATATAGGTACCCAATATACAGACATGTCTGTCGAAGAAGGACGAGGTGAGCCGACCTCAAATAATGAGAAAAGCAGAGAGAGAGAATGAAGTCCGAATTAAGACTGCTTACACGGTAATCGTGATTTAAACTTTTTGGTGTCAAAAAGTGTTACATTCAACTCTACTCCTTTACTAAAGGAAAAGGTCCTTAAAAAACTTCCTGACTTTCAAAAGGAGTATGCATACATTTCAAACTAGGACAGTACCACTCAAATTACAACGTGGTCGTGCAACCACTCTACTTTCCAACGTAAAGCTGCTTTTCCCGCGAAAAAGGTTAAAAATGAGAGATTGCGCGAACAAATCACATTTAGTTGGATATAAAACACTGCCAGGGCCTGCCACTTGCTGATAACAGTATTCTATGCATTTTTCACGCCAAAAATAACAGTGATTTTTCACGTGTGAAAATAACTGTTATTTTTATTCATGTAAAGTATCTGTTATTTTTTGTTTGTCAAAAGTAACTGTTATTTTTACGTAGGAAATATCTCTGTTATTTTGTATGAATATCACTGTTACTAAATGTCGAGTACAGTTGTTCGTTTCCATAAATAACCTTTTTAACGCTTTTCGTGTTGAGTTGTGTGGTAGACAAATGTTTTCAAGCTGATTTGTTTGTTAAACAAAAATATAGAGAATCAACGGTTTTTCGTTGAAATTGTTTGTTTTTATTGTGTACACGTTTATGTATGTTTGGTAACGCCATACATGCCATGTTCCGGCATGAATCACCCTTTATAGCAAACGTTACATACGCGATATACAGAGTGTGGCAAAGTGTGACTTTTGGGAATGTGAGCACCCAAAAATATGTACGACCGTTTAAACTCAAAATGCAAATACTGTTGATTTATTTTTAACATAATATTATAGAAGGTGCCCGTGACTAAATAATAACAGCCGCACAAGTCGATTGATCAGGCTAAGCTACGCTTGCCGCGGTTGGTCTGTGGATGGGTGATCATCCTTACATACCGAGACAACTCCGTACCTAGTAAACCACGTTAAACCGTTGGTCCCGGCTGTCATTCGTGGATCTTTGAAAGTTGTTACGGGTAATCAGAAGCCCGAAAGTCTGACAACCAGTCTTACCAAGGTGCACCGTATTACCCAGTAACTGGGTTGTGGAGGTCAGGCAGGCAGTCGCTCTATGTAAAATACTGGTATTGAGTTGCATCCAGTTAGACTGGAAGCTGACACCAAAAATTGTCGGGAAAAGGCTAAGCAGTTGATGATAATAGAAATGGTTCCTAAATTATTTGGTTCATATTAATTTGGTTACCTCCGCAACCGAAGAAACTGGACTTCTAGAGTACTCTAGGCAGTCCACTACATCTGCAACCAGGTTAAAATTCTCACGGCATGATTTATTCCAATACAGGGAGGCATTTTACTTGTGTAATTTATGTAGGAAAACATCGTTGGGATGTTTTAGAACCAAAAATTCGATGACATGTAAGACCTACCAACCCGTACTGGACCCGCGAGGTGGATAACGGCCCACTCACGGAGAGGAGGCCTGTATGCAGTGGGAACGTTGTAGGCCAATTATGCTTATGACCTATTCTCTTATAACTCTAACTAACAGATCCTCTAAAAGCTTATTAAGTTTCTAATGCACCTTTTTAAAAATAATTGAGCCTCTTTTAACCGTCCTGGTTTATTAAATGAGTTAGGTTAGGTTGGAATTGTGATCGCAGTAACTAGCTAGGGGACCCCGACCAAATATGGTAGATTGTGTTAGAACTGAATCATTTCCTTGAATTTGTATATATATATGTATTAAACCTAAGTCATAGACTTATAAAAAAAATTGACTCCGCGCCACGAATATCGACAGTGAAGCACCGTACCGATCTATGTGTGCGTGATTGACGATTGACGCTGTCGTGTCACGTAATGGCGGCCGGTCGGCATACTGTGATGTAAATGTGAGCGTGAGGCGTGTTTGTACAAACGATCCAGCATACTTACTGTGCTTCACTTTCGATATGCGTGGCGCGGAGTCCATCTTTTATTATAAGTCTATGACCTAAGTATATATTATAGTAAACAGTATGTGTGTGTATATAATCTATTGATGTATTTGTGTCAGTACCTAATATTAATAGTTTTTTTGATCATTGTTCTTCTCAACCAAAGCACCTGCCATCTAATCTCTACGTGGTGTAGAGTTTTTTTTTTTTTTCTTTGGTTGATTGGTAAAAAATGCCCAAGGCATTAAGTCCGTCTTTGTACAGACGCCAGCACATCAACCTACCCAAAACTGTCACATTTTCCCAATCAACTTTGAGCCTTATACTTTAGCGATAAAGTTGAAAATCTATCAAAGAAACTTGACAGATTGTAGTAGGTTGATGTGCTGGCGTCTGTACCTTTTTGTTCGCGAAATTTTAAATAGGTAAATAAACTGCGACCAACCGCTGCATCCAAATAGGTCGCAAAATAGTAATAATTTGAGGTTCATAAAAAGCACGCAATGATTAATAAAAAAATAATTGTATTATTACATGACCTTTTATTACGTCCACTTCCACAGCCCGTAAACGTCCACTAAGCATGTTGCGAAACATTTACGCAATCACGCGTGTGTTGTTCTGCATGCGCTGTGGTTTCCATTTTAATTGGCTATTAAACTGCTTGTGCCCGCGCCAACTAACATATTACCTATAATATTGAAGCATGTTTTGCAAATTGAAACCGTGTAAACTGCGCTGAAAACTGGTTTTGCTTGAATATTAGGTACATGAAAATGGAAAAGTTAAAAAAAACGGTGAATCGACGCCGACGCTTTCATTAATTGGGTCCTCCTTTCAAACTGTTTTTTTTAATTTGTGAGGGGTAGAAAATTAATGCAGGTATCTGTCTGTTAACAGATTTTAATGAGTCTTAACAGATTTTTGGTTCTAGGGAAGGATTTTATTGTACATTTGTTCTGCCGATGTTTGCTCAAAACAGAAAACATTCTAAGTTCACTAAAACGGGAAAACGCAAACTAAACAAAAGCTCTTAAAAAAAGATCGGACACCAACCGAGCACGTCCAACGTCGTTCAAATGCACAGAGCAACTGCTCGCTCGGAGAAGCATGGAGATGCCCTATTCTACTATAGAAATAATAGTTATACAAATACGTATCTATCATATCGACACACACATGTCAAAAAGGGTTCTGTTTCTTTTTAAATAATCAAGAGCTGCATATGAAAAGAGAGACATCTAAATGTTTGTCAAGTACTAAATTTGGCAATACTTTTGTGTGACGTCAATATCATGTCTATGCGTGACGGGCCGCCATGTTGAGTGCCGAGTTTTATGAATGGTTTTGTGGTAGATATCCTATCAAACGGTTGATAGCTCAAAATATTTTTGTTGTTTTCGAGAGAAATACATCTAGAAACTAGGTGTTTTGGTGTCCATTAATAGGAAAATCATGCCCTCGTGTTGTATAAAACAGTGTGGTGAGAGAAAAAACAAAAAGAACACTACCAAAGGCGGCCATCTTTAGTGCCCAATTTGTGTAGGTATACACGCTAATTTTGTAGGTATGCTCAGTCCATAGGTTTATGGTTATAGTCATTGGTTTTCACTGTATGAATGAGCGAAGGAGCAATCGTTCGCAGAGTCCAACCGATCATCACTGAACAAACATGTTCGCTCGCTCAAGTGTTTTCATTAGCCGCGTAAACAAACGGTTGCTCGCTCAGAACTGTTCAAAACAGTAAATGAAACACAACTTTATACACACAAACCTTACGGAACAAATTATCTAAACGATGCAGCGATGGTGAAAGAAACATCAAAATCCTTTACGCAGTTTAGAAGAACAACGCTGTCTGACAGACAGACACGAGCAAGAAGCGACTTTAATGTATGTAGCTTTTTCGCGGCTACGCCTGCGTGGATAATTATATCCTAAAATATCCCATGGGAACGTACTACCGAGATTAAAAGTAGTACTCAATCCAGGTTATAAACTATCTGTGTGTTAAATTTCATCCAAATCTGTTTAGCCGTTTTTGCGCCAATCCAGAACATACAAATATATAACGGACAAAAATTCTTCTATATATAGTTATAATTTTGTTAAATGTATTTAAATAAATATAATTTCAACCGAAAGACGTCCACCGCTGGACATAGGCCTCCCCCAAGCACCTCCACTAGAACCGTTTCTGTGATTCCCGCATTTAGCGAATTCGTGAAGCTTTTTCAAGTCCATCGGTCCACCTTGTGGAAGGCCTTCCAATGTCACCACTCCTGAACCTTTCGGCTCCATCGGCCATCTGTTCTGCAAGTTTAGCAATTCTTCGGGCTATGTCAGTTACCTTGCTTCTCCTGCGGATCTCTTGATTTCTGATTCAATAACGTAGCAAAACTCCTCTCATAGCCCTCTCCATTGCCCTTTGGTTGACTTTTAGCCTTCTAGTAAGGCTCACTGAAAAGATACCTATAGATAAAGCCAGCTGTAACTTCCCAGGGAAAAGCCGCGAAGCCGATAGTGGAAGAATAGCACTTATGTAATTTTTCACCCTTCTAAACGAATATGCTGACGCAGCAACCCAAAAACTAATATTCTATGAAATTAGTGTAACATGTCGTAAAACAATATTATGTTATTAAATAAGGGTCGGAGCCATAAAACTATTTCATGGCTAATGGCTCATCGATCATTATTAACATAATGCTGAATCATACACTAGGTATTTAATAATGATAAATGATTTATTTTCTGTAAGTAGGTTTGTACAAACAAACACTTTTACACGTCAATCATATTTTTTTAAACTAGATGAGGTCGGCGATAGTGTTATATATCTAGTGTTGAGGATATTGCTGTAGAATGTTAGACTTGCGCCTTTAAACATGAACGTATTTTTAAATATACTTATAATAAATCTTATTACTTGTTAAAATTGTGTTTTATATTTTTTTTATGAAAATCGTTTACTTTTTCCATTTTTGTAAATATGTGAGCACCGTGTATCTATCAGATTATTAATTTACATGTCATGGTTTCATTTTTAATTCTTTTACCTATTGTGGTATAGTAATTTTATTTTAGGTGCATCGTCTTCTCACTGCATCGACGTTATTATATAATTAATGTATGCAAAATATTGTAAAACATTTTAAAAGAGTAACGGTGGAGTTTCTTGCCCATTCTTCTCCATACGAAAACTACCTTTTGGAAGGGGCGACTAGAATCTATTCTATTTCATTGTAATTTTTGACGTTCAAAAGTGCCTTTTATGTGCCTATTTGAAATAAATGCTTTGACTTTGACTTTGAAGAGTTTAGTTTTTGAGTTGAGTTTGTTAGATTTTACAAATGTGAAGACAACATACCTAAAATAAAAATACTATACCATAATAGGCATCACAATGTGCAACCTACCTAACGTTATCCATTATCAAACAAAAAACAGACAGCTCAACGCACATACACATAAATACCCAAAACCCTTTACATTAATTTAACATTTAACAATAAAATACCTGCAAAAAGCCTTATCGTTAACAGAGGCGAGCCAACTTACCCCTAAATAAAGGGTTTCTTTACCCGTTTCTAATCTACAGCCTTGCTTTACAAGCAGCCATTCTGAATGACTTTTTATTTGCTAGAAGATAAAGTGTAGTTTTAAATGTAGTTTAATTTCTATTGTTTAAAGTTTCACATACAGTTGACATTTGCCAAAAGTTATCTTAACTAGTCTGCACTATTTTACCTGAAAAATCTGTTATATGATATTAATGGTTCACTTACAGCACATTCTTATTAAGTTGAGGATTTATATAAGACTAGCTTCCGCCCGCGGCTTTGCCCGCGAAGTATGTCGATAAAAACTATCCTATGTCCTTCCCCGGGATGCAATATAGCTCTCTGCCATATTTTAATTAAATTATAAAATTTTATCGAAATCCGTTCAGTGGTTTAGGTGTGAAAAGGTAACATACAGACAGACAGACAGCGAGTTACTTACGAATTTATAATATTATTATGGATACCTAACCTACATACTTACTAAGCACGATATAACTATATAGGGTGTTTGGAAGCTGGATGCAAAGCCTTAAGGGGTGATAGTTGACACCATTTAGAGCATTTTGAGCCATACATGTCTTAGACGAAGTATGTTTATTTTTATTTTTTTTCCAGTTAAAGTTAGTTTGTTATTATTGACTAAAAGTTTGTAGTTAAAAATAAAACAAAACATACTTCGTCTAAGACATATATGGCTCAAAATGCAGTAAATGGTGTCAACTATCACTCCCTTAAAGCTTTGCACTCAGGTTCTAAACATCCTGTATATACCGATATATAGCCTTTTTAAATTCCGAAGCACGGGAGTATCACACTTCAGCGCTCCGGGAAAGAAATAAAAACTGAATAAACTCAATAACACATTGCCCGACCCTGGAAACCCAGGACACGTTAAACCGTTGGTCATGCACCTGTGTCTGCGCACACAATTGTACACTTTAATATCACCCGCGCCGTAGTAGGTTAGTCTTTGTTGACATAATATTGGCACCCATGGCCGAGATATGGTCTATACTAAACCTACTTGCATTTTGGAACTTGAATAAAATATATAATTTTTTCTTCACTTTGAGCAGAAATTAAGCCACAAAAAGCTTTGACAATAAAACAAGTGATCAATACATAGGTAGTCTTTTAAATAATAATAATAAAGAATGTCACTAATCCACAAAGAAAAACTTATTACTTTTTCCACAAGGGCCTAATCAAAAATTGTATGGTACCTTCTTCAGGAAATTCAAATCGTTTACAGAAAAATACGAAGTAAGTATGTATACTCGCGTAATAGGAATGTCGTTTACACAAAGAAATGAACACAGAATAATATCTGCAAAAAAATAACAGGATTATTTGAAATAATTACATTGGACATAAACTGAGGGGCTCGTGGCTAAATAATAACAGCCACACGGGTCGATCGATGGTTAAGCTACGCTTCCCGCGGTCGGTTCGTGGATGGGTGACCAACTTTACATACCAAGACTCCTCCGTGCCTCGTAAAACACGTTAAACCGTTGGTCCCGGCTGTCATGCGTGGATCTTTGACAGTCGTTACGGGTCGTCAGAACCCCGAAAGTCAGACAACCAGTCTTACCACGTATTACCTAGTAATAGAGGTTGTAGAGGTCAGATAGGCAGTCGCTAAGTTTAAAATATTAGTATTCAGCTGCATCCGGTTAGACTGGAAGCTGACCTCGACACAGTTGGGAAAAGGCTCGGCAGATGATGACAAAGGTCATAAACACAACTGGCAAAAATGAGTGTATTATGTAGGTACCTACACCTTTGCGTATCCTACGTTATGTGTGTTGCTCGGATTTGTAACCCCAACCTCGCGCACACTGCTTGTTAACAAATATTTTAGAACGCTGTATTTTCAACCCCATAAAAGATTGGATGGGATGCATTAACCGGTACCTAATCACCTCAAGTGGAACAACGTCCCAAGCTATACGTGAACCGAGTATGAACGCCAAGTAAATCCATCTCATCGATATTATGACGTCATGGATTGATGAAATATGATGACGTGGCACTCCGCAGCTCGAGATGTCTGCCAAGTCACGAACATCTGAGAGCGTAGAATGTTCCACATTTTATTTAAAATTAAAATAATTTTGGAGTAGGTAAAATTTTTAATATCCATGTCGGTTTTCTTTATTGAGTTTTCTCTTTTACCGTAGTTGGAAGGGCAATACGAGGCAAACAAACATTATTGATATGTTTGTTTTCCGTCATTTGGGAGTAGTGGTGGCTGTGGAAACCGCCGCGACTTACGAGCTATAGATCGTGAGTTCGAATCACTTACAAAAGCACTTTACTTTGTGTAAATTATTTCATCACCACTGGTCTCAAAACGGTAAAGAAAACATCGTGAGGAAACCGGCATATCCTAGAACAAAAACTACGAAGACATGTAACATCTAACAACCCGCACTGTACCCGCGTGGTGGATTACGACTCACTCCCTCTCACTGAGAGGAGGCCTGTGTCCCAGTGGGAACATTATAGGCTGATTATGTGTCCCACAGTTAGACAAAGACCTCCCGACTCTCTATGCACCTTTCTCTGTCCAGAGCTGCCTGTTATAGGCAACACGCTATGACCTCTAGGAGAAACTAAAAGAAAGAACTTACCTACTCAGAAGGCCTGTGTCCCAGCAGTGGGAACTTTATAGGCTGATTATGCTTATTTTCCAATCAAATGAAAATAATTAACCATCATCTTTTCTTAGGAAATAAACCTATTTCTTATACCGATGACCTTAAAAAGGTTGCTGGGATTGACTGCGAAATGTCCAGCAGTGGATTGCGATAGACTGAGTTGATTGATACCTATTTCCCACAGCTGGGCACCGTTAATCAAATAGTTAACTTCGTCAGTCGTTAAAAAAGTTAACTTCAGCATTACATTTCGGAAGATTTAACGGAGGTTACCGTTACTCGTGATAGGAATTGCATTTTATGTGTCATTGCGTTAGTGTTTTACTTATAAAAAAAAATTGGTATGGCTATGGAAGTTCAGGCAGGACATGAAAAATTTATAAAATGAGGGGTGTATCATTAGAGTTTGTAATAATAATGATTTAGAGAGTGATCGTGGGTCCGCGCGGTTTCCTTTTGGCAAATATTCGCTTCATTTAAAATACTGGTATTCAGCTGCATCTGCGGTTACTGGAAGCCGACCCCAAAATAGTTGGAAAAAGGCAGATGATGACTAGAAAAAAAAATCTGTGGGTTATTTGAATACAAAAGAATAGTCTGCAACAAAAGTAGACGAATAAACCTACCTATTATTATAGTCGTCATACTTCCCTGACGAACACTTTCAATAGATACATATAAATCATCTCATCATCTGTTCCCACGAACCTGAAAGACCAACACTAATCGGCATTGTACTAATAACTCAAAAAAAGCTACATCTCTCACGGCGATTCCGTAAAGATATTAGCAAAAGATACGTCTAATCACGATGACTACGCTAATCTTTTAGAAAGATAGATTCATTGGTCTCGATGATATTTCTTTTTCTTAACTATTCATCTTTATTTTTCCGAGATTAAGATAGTTATAAAGAAACTAGTATACCTGAATAGAGTGATGTGGTTGTGAACTGCAAGAACACACACACTCATTTTGTTTTTTTCTTCTAAATACATAATATAAATTTCTGTCTGTGTGACCGCGGATTTCGCGACGAATTTTGATGCGATGTTCGTAATTATTCAGAATTTAGATAATTCCGGAAGGTTTATTTATTTAACCATTCATTTTTTACACATATTACAAACAGTCTGAGAACAGAAAAATACGTTCAAAGGTGATGCTTATTTCTAAAGAAATCTCTAATAGCATACCTGCGAAAGGAGATAAAAAGAGATGAAGACAGCGTGTGAGGGAGAATGGTCGAAGTCTAAATTGTTTGTGAACAATACATCTTTATGTATACTAATAATAAAGCTGAAGAGTTTGTTTGTTTGTTTGAACGCGCTAATCTCTGGAACTATAAGTCGGATTGAAAAAATATTTTTGCATATAATAGTCCAATTTATGAAGAAGGCTATAGGCTATTTATTTAACATCACGATTTGACACTTAGGAGCCGAGAAAAAAATCGCCAAGCAAAAATGAAGTGATTGCGCGGATATGTGATGCGATGCAACGGAGTGGGTCGGCAGAACAAGAAACGGATGAAGTCGCGCGCAGAAGCTAGTTATAAAGAAATCACGGTGTTTTGTCAAGTAGTAAAAACCGTACGAAGCAGGGATATTTCGCTACTATACAATTTACAATTTTCGTTCAATGGAATGTGGACCGACTACTTTAATTAATAATCGCAATTTGTTCTCGGAATGACATTCCATTATGTGTTTTCTTTTGAAATTAAATTGTCACTGTAATGAATGATTATATGGTATGGATTATATGGAATGGTATCAGAGTCCGGTGAACCTTTAGATACTTCAATAACAACTTTCATTTTATATTCTACACAGTATCTACTTATGTATGATGAACACAATACTACATTCCAAAACAAAGATAGCTGACGTGGCTCAATAGGCTGCTCAACTTAAATGGGACTGGGCAGGACATGTCTGCTGCATGCCGGACAAACTGTGGGCCCAAATAGCACAGAACTGGTGCCCTGAGACAGTGAGGTCGCGGCAGACCACGCAGGAGATGGCGGGACGAGCTGGATAGGTTCCGTCAAAACTGGAAGAAGGACGCGAGGGCTTGCGGAAGATGAAAGAAGTAGAGGAAGGCTTTTTCTCGGGAGTGGAACAGCGTAAGATAGTAAATAAAAAGTCAGATGACTTTTGTTAGAGAGACTTATTTTGCCTAATTTATTAACAGACAAGAACTGCGGCTATTTATCTTCTGTAGAAAACTCTTCAGTTGTCTTTTGTGACGCACTGGGATAGAATCTTTGAAAATCAGGGCCATCTTGCATTTACAGACGCAAATCTCACATGCGTAAACACTGAGGCACCAGGCACCACAGATTGTAGGCCTCGTGTTGTGCTGCCGCACCACTGATGGTCGACATATCGTACTGTCGCCCTAGCATTTGTCGACATATTGTAGGTACTGTCGCCCTAGCATTTGTCGCGTGTTTGTCTGTCGCAACTTTGATGCGCAGTCGTATAAGGGAAAGGTAGTTGATTGCTGACTGTTCTCACCTACGGCGAGTACTAGTTTGTTGCAACGACAAGAGCTATCAAAGAGAGTTCTCGCTCAGCGACCCTCGTTTGGCGGCAGGTCACTCGCTGAGAAACTCACGAATGGTACGAGTAATCACTCGTTACCGTCGCGCTTCGCTTGTTTTTACTTGTTAGCTGTCATCGCTTTTCGTCAATCGATATGGGACTGGTGCCCAAAACTGGTGCGACCCGTAACAAATTTCTTCAGATCTATCCAAAGAGTAAGTATTGCCTGTAGGTATGCAAATCTCATTGTATACCCACGCAGAAAGCTTATCGGTACCTATACGAGTAGGTGTTTCTACAATCAGTTCTTTATCATCAAAAAAATCGAAACGGTACTGCAAGTACTATTTAGGCGCCTTTTAAATAAAAAAGAGGACTGATATGATTCAAAAAAATACATAAAACTCATACAAAACCAAATTTCAAAGGTGTTTCGATTTTTTTGATGAGAAGTGTATATGTATGTCGAGATAAGAGAAGCAGTTTATAAGCCAAGTAAGCCGGAGATTTGCTTTGCCTAGTGCCAGCTAGACAATATCTCAGCATTATCAGCTAGTTGCAGGAATTGTCCGGTATTTGGAACATATCCAGGTTCTATTTGTTGTAGTTATATAGTTACGTATGTATGTGGATTCTACCTGAATGTATTGGAAATAAAAATACAATATAAATTGCATAACCCAGCAATTTAGCTGGGTTATGCAAGCCAATTTTGCCTTTCGGAGAAATCAATAGGTAATGTTGTTAAGAACATGTTGAAAATAACTATGCAATAAAATAGACTAGATTGACCTTATTGTTCTGAGACGAACGATTCTTAAAGCGAAAAAGCCTTTATCGCGACAGCAAATGCAATGGCATTCTCTATATATTTTACCACGCGATTGTACAGAGCGTTGTTACAGCTTCTTTAAGTGACGACACAGGGAAATTGGCTTGAGTTTTACCGTTCTCTCATCTCAATGACATAAACATACCTGAGTACACTTTAGGCGAATGACCAATAAAACTACAAGCGATCAACACGTCTAAACCACGTTTAACAGCTGTCAGTGTCATCATTGTTTTGTAATGTTAGCACTGACAGCTCCTGAACACAGTTTACACGTGCTATCGCGTTCAGTTTAATTCGCCTTATTGGTTAGCGCTACTAAAAGTCTTAATACAGGTTCATGTTTGTTTT
Organism: Gortyna flavago; assembly: GCA_963669345.1. Classification (NCBI taxonomy): domain Eukaryota; kingdom Metazoa; phylum Arthropoda; class Insecta; order Lepidoptera; family Noctuidae; genus Gortyna; species Gortyna flavago. The sequence goes on from OY770139.1 coordinate 3,633,983, forward strand.
CCCCCATTAAACTAGAAATGGTTCGTATTGGTACTTACATTAGCTATAACAACACTAAGTAAAAAAAAGTGTGCGTATGCGAAATATTTCAAACATTTCGCCATTTGAAATGTTCGCAGCGGCCATCTTCAAAAAAAAAATTTACTATCGGCTTTAACACCCTCGAAAACCAGAAAAACGACATTGCACCATGATGAAAAATTTTTACATTTTCGCAGCCGCCACCTTGGATTTTCATTTTGCCCTTACTATTGGCTTCAGCACCCTCGAAAACCATGAAAACTATCTTTGTCTCTCTCTCTGTCTTTCTATTATTTATTAAAAAAAAGTCGCATGGAGGAGGCTTAACCAGTTTACCCCTACCGCAAGCTCCGTTAAAGAACTTCATTCCAATAATAATGTAGGTACTTGAAACAAGTTATTTTCGTGAATCTTCAGCCAACACAAGCGAAAAAATAATACAATAACTTTCTCACCGCACAATCCCTCTTCTAATAATTTGATCAAGCCCGATTTCTTCCAAACAAAGTCCATCACAATATCAAAGAAACATGATTAAAGACAAAGAATTAACGAGATTAAAGTACCTAACTCGGCTGACGTACCGCGAACCTCAGAGTTTGCAAACTCGCTGACAACTATATAGGATTACGTACCCTTTCGGATGGCGAAGTCCATTGGATCTCAAGCAGTGCAGTGGTTTGAAAGGTTTATAGGTTTACTAGCATCCCGCCGATCTTTGGCTTGCTTCTGCGACTTGACAAAACATCCAGATTTCTGTATTAAATCTTCGTTTAATATTAATGTTTAAAACACAGAAACCTTCCTTAATAAAACAATTGTGTAAATAATAGTGAAATCAGTATCAAAGTCCGTTACGTAGTTTAGAAAAACAGCGCGCGGTCATACTTTAATATAAAATATATATTATATAAAGACATAATTAAAATGTTTTAAAATACGAGTACTTTAATTTAAAATATATATTATATAAAGATATGTTATATTTTAAAATGTTTTAAATATTCGTATGAATTACCGAACTTGTACAGAGATCAAAAATCACATTGTTGCAAACCGAATCAAATTTTCTACAAAAAATATTTTGTTTTCTATTGCAATTACCTAATTATTTACAATAAATTCTAAAAGTACAATTTTTCTACCTACTGTTAATGCATTTCACTTCTGAGTTTAACGTAGTTTTGATTAAAGTTAAATTTCTAAATTTACACAGTTTATTTTTCTTTAACCTTATGGTCTGCTAACAACAATGAAATAGAAATCAAAGTGGACCCTGGTAAAAAAAAGTTTGGGAACCATTGGCATAGACTCTGAACCGAATTTGGGAGACGGTATTGCTTTCCCTAACGTTTTTGGTAATCGAATCATGGGGATTTGTGATCGTAACTTTATTAATTCCTTGCTGTATTACGAGGTTTTGGATTGATTTCGCTGCGGGTTTCAAGACAGTTGAATAATTTCCCTGAGATTTGCTGAACCGGTCGGTAGTAAATTGCTTTGTCGCTACGGTAGATTTTGGCTTACAAACGTTGCAATGGTTGGATTATTGTGCAGCTGTTTACCAGTATTTTACAGGGAGCGACTGCCTGACCCTACACTTTAGATTTAATATTTGACATTGTTGACAAAAATCATAAGGTTACCTTATTGTTATGATGCTTGGTTTGAATTCTATGTTTTTTTTTTTTTGACATTTTAATCAAATCCCTTTATTTGCCAGAATGTGGGTTTACAATGTATGATCTTAAAACTATAGTGGCCCCTTTACATTCTACCATTACACATGGTGTGCAAATATTTAATTTTAACCTGCGCTATGTTGTTATTTTAATTAAGTACCTACTTACATTTAAAAAAGAAAAAAAATAGACAGTACCTAACAACAAATAACATCTCATGCATAAGGATTTGTAGGAACAAATTAATTAATTGATGTCAAACAAAGTTCAGTTAATTGACTGAAAAAAAAAAACATGTCTGTCAAATTTGACTGACATGTTTTTTTTTCTATGTTAGCATGCCTTATTTAAGGTAGATTGTATAGAGATCACAGTTTTGTAAACACTTTTATTTTATGTAGGTGCAGACGCCAGCACATCAAGCTACTACAATCTGTCAAATTTCTTTGATAGATTTTCAACTTTATCGCTAGAGCATAAGGTTCAAAGTTTATTGGCAAAATTTGACAGTTTCGGGTAGGTTGATGTGCTGGCGTCTGTACCTACTTTCTTAACAATTACGATTATGATCTGACCTCCACAACCCTGTAACTGGGTAACACGATAACCCTTGGTAAGACTTTTTAGGCTCTTGGTAGGACTTTAGGGATTACTCGTAACGACTGTCAAAGATCCACGAATGATAGTCGGAATCAACGGCTTAACGTGGTTTCCGAGATACGGAGGGGTCTGATACGTAATGGATGATCACCCATCCACGAACTAAACCATGGCAAGCGTGGCAAAAACCTTGTATAGACCCGTGCGGCTGTTATTATTTAGCCACGAGCCCCTCCCCTCCCCATCGTGTGTGATATTTATTGAGGCATTAAAAAAAAATCTTTTAAACTTGGCTTTATAAACTTGCCTGAAATAAATGTTTTTTTTTTAAGCCTCTTCCAGTGATGGTATCTATCGTGACTTGAGCAGTAATTTCCGCCGCCAACCTAGCTGACTGGCTTGTCGTTTCAACACGGAATGCAATCCTCGTGTTCTATTGTCATCGCGACACGAGAGACAATGCTTACCTATGTATATTTTGCTGAAACATAAAGACAGTAATTTTGGTCGTCTGTTTTTTAAAACACCGGTAACCAATATAAGTGGCTACGTTTGTTGTTTATGCGAGGGATGGGGCTCAAACTCATAAGCTTTCGCTCACCAGTCTGAAGGCTTTTTACCTATTTATTAATTTACTCATAAGCCACTTCTACGACAATATATTCACTAAGACTTACAAAAACTAAAATCACATACAGTTTTTGGACATATTGTGGTACCTATAGTAATTTTATTCTGGCTGTCATCATTATACAGGGTGAAATTGAAAACATGCGACAAATCGAAATGGGAGATTGTAGTCATCATTATAAACAACTTTTACTATGGGACCAAAACTAAAAAAGCGAAAAAAAAATCAGCCTGTTTCCTACATTTATGTTCGCATAACTCGTCAAAATGTAGGGAACAGCTGTTTTTTTTTTCGAGATTTCAGGTTTGGTCCCATAATAAAAGTTGTTCATAATGATGAGTACAATCTCCCATCTCGATTTGTCGCATGTGTTCAATTTCAACCTGTATATTTAAATTATGCAAAATATTTTAAAACCTTTTAAGAAGTAACTGAGAAGTTTCTTGCCTATTCTTCTCCATACGAAACTACCCGTTGGAAGGGGCGACTAGAATTAATTACATTTTCTTGTAAAATTTGACGTTCAGAAGTGCCTTTTATGTGCCTATATGACATAAATAATTTGACTTTAAAGTAATAGTTGTTGAGCAATTGCTAGCTATCATGTAAGTCTTTCATTATTAATAAAAATCGAGTTTACCTCCAAAATTATAATACAGCACAATAACATCATAATCGGCCTAAAAAGTTCGCATTGCTGAGACGCAGGCCTCCTTTCAGTAACCGCACTAAAATTATAATGAATTCAACAAACTAAGGAGGTGTCCCAAAAAATATAATTAAACCACAAAACTCAGGAACAAGACATAACAACAAAACTGAAAAAGTCTGAAAGCTAAATAAAAAGAAGATTCAGTAGTAAAGCATTAAAATGAGAGCTCAAGCCACAAGGGGCTTATCTACTGCGGAACTGAGATACAAAGCGCCGGAATACGAACTTTTGTGGGAGGAATAAAAATACTTAGGACAAAAGCCTGCCATGACTTAATGTTAAGGTATGTACAGACACCAGCACATCAAGCTACCCGAAACTGTCAAATTATCCCAATCAACTTTGAACCTTATGCTCTAGCAATAAAGTTGAAAATCTATTAAAGAAATTTGACAGATTGTAGTAGCTTGATATGCTGGCGTCTGTACACGTAAAAATTTGGGAAGAATAATTACTTGACATAGTTCTCTCGGCCTCGACTTACAAGGTTTAAACCGAGACAGACGCTTCACTTTGTGTAAATTATTTCATCAACACTGCTCTCAAAACGGTGAAGGAAAACTTCTTGAGGAAACCGGCATGTCCTAGAACCAAAAATTCATCAACTAACCCGCACTGGTCCCACGTAGGTGATTACGGCCCACTCCCTCGCATAGAGAGTAGCCCTGTGTCCACCAGTGATTATGCATAGTGATTTGAATCGACACAAAGTAAATGAAAATAGCGCATGCCGTAGCGAAACCATAAGCAAGTCAGCAAAGTGATACCGTGGCTGACGGGTCAGGGTGTATCGGATGTATACATGTATATCTTGCATCCTACTATACTGGTTTTGAAAGTAACAAGGCGCACGTCCGTGTACATGACTTTCTTGTGTTACAAGCAGACATTATGCTGAGCTAACACCCTTTTGGAATTATAAGCAATGTTTTCTGTGTTTTATACTTGTAAGGTGTTTTTTGTTTTGTTGTAATGCCAAATAAACGGGTTTATCTTTATTTTTTCTTTCTTAACTTTATTTAAAAATATAATTAAGAATTTTTAAAAATATAAATAAAAAGGAGGGGCGCGTGGCTAAATAATAACAGCCGCACAGTTCGATCTCTCAGGTTAAGCTACGCTTGCCGCGGTTGGTCTGTGGATGGGTGACCACTTTACATACCGTGTCCCCTCCGTGCCTCGGAAAGCACGTTAAGCCGTTGGTCCGGGCTGTCATTCGTGGATCTTTGACAGTCGTTACGGGTAGTCAGCAGCCCGAAAGTCTGACAACCAGTCTTACCAAGGGGTATCGTATTACCCAGTAACTGGGTTGTGGAGGTCAGATAGGCAGTCGCTCCATGTAAAATACTGGTATTCAGCTGCATCCGGTTAGACTGGAAGCCGACCCCAACATAGTTGGGAAAAGGCTAGGCAGATGATGATGAATTAAGAATTTCTACTCTATTTGTAAATCAAAAAGTATTATTTCTTTGTTAGAGAACAGGTTAAGAAGCTGTACTTAACGTACAGAATTTACGTTGATATTTTCCCAAGGTACCTATACTATACATGCATATACCTGTTATAACAAGATACACATTGCAACAATCCCTCTTTATGAGAGTGATCATACGGGGCTTATCTCCAAGCTTACAATGCAATATTGCTTCATACCCCATCAACAAAGGCTGGATGTGGGATACAGCCGTTCCGGGTAGTCTGTAGTCCGGATCTCTGACATGCTTATAGATAAGAGTAGTTCCGGATAATATTCTTGTATCTTTGTATCATAGACAAGATGAAAGGTAAATAGAAACTTTCAATATGGCTAAAAATCCAGCTTTTATGTAAAAATTATTTGAAGAAAAGGCGACAATTTCTTTTACCAAATAATTCTTGTTTTAAAACTTTTAAGGTTTCGACTAAACTCGTTATACTACTCGTTTCATTAGAAAATGTTAGGTACAATGTATTTTTAAGAGCTTGTTTTATGATCAGATAGGTAGGTTAACATGTCATAAAAGACTACTTGACTTTTTAAATTTTTTGTTAAACATACAACTCGGTGTTATCAGTCCTTGAACTTTAAAATTTTTGCACCTAGCAGAACCAATTCGTGAGATTTAATCGTAAACATAGACAAGCATACAAGAAAAGCTTGATGTAGGAAAACATCAATAAATTTGAAGTCGTTGTTTGTACGAAACAGCTTGAAATGCTGCCAAAGCATTGATAGAAAATTTCAGTTTCGACTCGCTTCGCTTGTATTGTAAGACCAGCTTTTGACCCAACAATGGTCTGGTGACGGGCGGGAATACCGCCTCAAATTGCTGCGAAATTGTTCAGACGCCTGAAATAATGGCTTCCTACGATTAAGTTTAGACAGGCCGGTGACACGGAAAGTATTCTGTTTATTTATATTTTGTGATGGCGGAGAAAATTATGGAAGAAAATTGCTTTATTGTTTTAGTGAAGGCCAACCATCTGGTAGAGGTATTATTTATATCTGCTGGTTAGATACAGTCTGGAAAATTTATTATTAAGCAACGTAATCTTAAATTTTCCGTGTGATAATTGATTATATGGAAAATTTGACTTGGTGGTCAATTTGCTAAATCCTACTAATATTATAAATGCGAAAGTTTGTGAGGATGGATGGATGGATGTTTGTTACTCTTTCACGCAAAAACTACTGAACGGATTTGGATGAAATTTGGCACACAGATAGTTTATAACCCGGATTGACACATAGGATTATACTTTTTATCCCGATATTCCCACGGAATCGAAACTTATACGGGTGAAACCGCGGGGCGCAGCTAGTAATTAATATCCCTGACTACATGAAGTTGTTATAACCTTCCTAAACTGTAATTTTTATTACAAGGGTCATGAAGAATTCACGACTTCAGTATCTACATAGGTACATACAGTCATTCATCTCGCTTAGCAGGCACCTAATAATTTATTTGTTGTTAATTTAATATTTGTTTTGCAGATAGGATCAGCCGGGTAAATGAGAAACACGTTATTAGAAGCAATCACTTACATTTTCATAGTTCAACAATATTCATTGCGTTATTTACGGTATTTGCGCAGATTTCTTTTTACATACATACATACATAATCAGCCTATAATGTTCCCACTGCTGGGACACAGGCCTCCTCTCAGTGAGAGGGAGTGGACCGTAATATACAGTGCGGGTTGGTAGATGTCACATGTCGTCTAATTTTTGGTTCTAGGACATGCCGGTTTCCTCACGATGTTTTCCTTCACCGTTTTGAGAGCAGTGGTGATGAAATAATTTACACAAAGTAAAGCGCCTGTCTTTGTTCGAACCTACGACCTACAACTCGTAAGTCGCGGCCGATACCACTGGGCCACCACTGCTCATTTTTTTTTCACTGCTGATTTTTTTTTAAACATTATGAATAGCTATAATGGTATCGCAATTAGGGTGCTTTTTTAGACAGTGACGTTTGGAGAGCGTGTATTTTCTGGAGACATGAGTAACGCATTATGTAAAGAGACACAACCAACACGTGTATTCTACCAGATTTATTATCATGGACGCTGAAGGCATTCGCAAGAGGAATGTGTTAGGATTGTTGAACGTGTGTCTTTTAACAAAAGGGGTGAATTTATATTATGTGTATAGAAAAATTCCCATCAAGTAGGTACACATAATTCAAAAACCATGACCTAAAAAATCATCCATTAAAACTGGTGAAACGCCAAGAGAAAAACAGCACTGACACAAAAAAAAAACTTTTGTCTTCCCCCGTTTTTCGATTTATACCCCTCCGTGGGGTTTTCAAGCGAATTTATGTGCAGGCGATTAGTTGAATGCTTTATAAATAGCCGTTATCGGGTAAGTAATGGGTGTAGACGGTATCTGTTCTTTGCGATGTATTGTCACTGTATATTTTAAGAGATGTGTTGTGAATTTGAGATTATAGAGGTAATCTTTCTTTTTTTGCTTTTTTTTTTTTGAAAACTTCTTTAAAAGCGCGTTTTCTGAACGGTGAACGAAACTGAACCGGCACGCTCGGGCCGGTATCGCTGAATCGGTTATACTTTGCTCCAGTCGGTCTGTAACGCTTAATCGCGCACATTCGGAGCTGAATCGCGAATACGCGTATAAGTACCTCTAATAAGTACTCAAAACCATGAAGGAAAACATCGTGAGGAAACTGGCATGTGCTAGAACCTAAAAATGCGAAGACATGTGTCATCTACCAACCCACACTGGGCCTGCGTAATATCTTCAGTCATCAAAAAACTTCTTATTTCATTCAGTATTTATTATTCAAGTTATAAAAGAACTTTTCATTTCAATAAGTAAAAGCGCCAAGAAATCTAATTATAATTTGATTAAAACAAAACAATAACGTAAGTCTCTTTTCTAAAATGGGGTCAATAGATCGCCTTAATCTTGGTGAAGTAAAAAATGATGGCGGGGCCCGTCAATGGGGGCCGTCAGCGGGTTGCGACGTGGACTGAATTGGACGCGACACTTTAATGAAAACCGCTTACGAAATACTGTCACTAATCAAAAATTAAAACAGAAGTTAAACTGACTTATTCTGATAAGGCAGTTTAACTCTTAAAATACCAAATGGAGTAAATAAAATACTCCATTGTAGTTTGTTTTAATTGTGCGTTTATTATTTATTAGATGGTTACATACCTTCGCCTACCTTTCCTTCTCAAATAGAAGTGGCCTGTGTCCCAGCAGTGGGAACATTATAGGAGGATTATGTTGTTGTTGATTCCTTTGCCTTATCACACCAGTTTTATTCTTCTTTTAATTTAACTTCTGTTTTAATTTTTGAAATACTAATCCCTGTCGTCTGCGATGGGGATTATTATTTTCATCAATAACTTATAGGCACTACTCGTACTTTTTCTATTTTCGACACAGATCCGAGCGTTGAAAATCCAACAGCGCGTTTTATTTAAGCATTCATTTATGTGTAGCCTAGAAATCTATAAAATTATTTTCATCCTATTGTGTGGTGATTAGCATTAAGACCGTAATGTTTTGTCTCATTTGTGGCAAGAAATATGTTCAAAGTTAACGATCTCAGTGTATCCTATTTGGGTTTAGTCCAAATGGGACAATAACCTAGAGAACTGAAACTGAGAGGAAGATTCAAATTACATTAAAGAGGCAATCATTATATTTTCAGGGTTCCGTAGAATAAGGAAGTACTTTAAAAAAAAACGGTTTTTCAAATACGGTCTTCAGGGCTGCTTAAGTTTACTTACAATTTCAAAATCCTAAATATGCATAATTATGTCCATGATAGAGTTAGAGGTAATGCTAATAAAGCATTTACTTTCTGAGCACAGCATTTTTTATGAAATACTTAATTGAATTGTGAAGAAATTGCGTGGAATTTTTGGTTCCCCCGACCCGACTTGTCGCATCGCATCGCCTGCCCGTGCTATTACTTCGTTTTAACTTATACCTAGTTCTTTCTGAACTTTTTTTCATTTTGCTCGGGTCTTAATAGTCCTAGCGTCATATTAAAGCCTTTATACACACAGTCTTCCTCAAGAATTGGGCTATCAAATGCAATAATATTTTTTCAAATCCGCCCGGTAGTTCCAGAGATAATCACGTTCAAACAAACAAAAACCAAACTCTTTAGCTTTATTTATACTAAATAAGTAACGAAATCAAAACTCGAATATCTTTGAAAAAGTGCATTGAATATTTTTGAAAAAAGGAATTGTTGCGAGGTGTGGGAGTTCGATGCCGTGGAAATTTGGCACACAGATACTGTATTTACCTGTATTAACTCTTAGGATATTTTTAATCCCGATAGTGCGTTCGCGTGTGCTACTTTTCGACTACCACGCGGGCGGAGCCGCGGGCAAAAGCTAATCGGACATCAACAGTAAGTAGACAGCAGGTGGTCCAGTGCTAACGGTCGCAACTTACGAGTTGATGGTCGCGGGTTCAACACAAGCAAGCACTTTACTTTGTGTAACTTATTTCATCACCACTGCTCTCGAAACGGTTGTAAACATCGTGAGGAAACCGGCATGTCCTAAAACCAAAAACCTGAAAACTTGTGACTTACACTAACCGTGGCATTGGGCCCGCGTATTTACCTAGTGGATTACGGCCCACAGATATCTCAGAGAGGACGCCTGTGTACCAGCAGTGGGAACATTGTAGACTGATTAAATTATGCTATACATTCAATAATAGCCATCATTATAAACTTTTGATGAGTTTCTTACAACCTAGATCGATACAGAATGGTATCCATATTTAGACAACCAAGATAGTTAGGGTGGAATAGCTACTTTTCTTACAAAACTTAAGTTTTTTAAAGAAAATTGATAATTGAAGTGTTGGATATCCACGTGTCTTTAATATAACTTTGGGTTTGTATTAACATATGACAAATGTGTGTGTAATGTGTGTTTGTATTTAAACAATTTTCTCCTTGGGACCAATATTGTCGAAACAATAATTAGCCGTCCCATAGAAAACTTCAATACCTACTTGACCTAAATGTATACTGAAAGATTCTAGCAATCCCTGCTACTGCGTTTTCGAATATTTACTGGTACTTACTTACAGACTATACTAAATAAATCACCCTGTATAACTGCAAACTAATCCTTAATTTCACATACCCAACGTTCGCAGTCCAGATCCCCAAAAGATTACTCGGCGAGAAAAACTTATTCAAGTTACTTTTGTAAACTACACGAATTCAAACCTTCTCTCTTCATACATAAGGAACTTTATCGCGCGACACTGATAAGTTATTTAACCGCCATTACACAAGGTCTGAAAACGTGTTTCAGTATAAGTTTTCAGGAAATGCACGTCAAGGGACATGTTTTGTAACATTTATACTGAATGTAGAATGAGAATGTTGTATGTAACTGCCTCATTCCAGCAGTTTTATGAAGAAGAAGTTTACCAATACTAGGGAACCGCCCCTGCTTCTCACGGATTTTACGACTTGACAATACATGTAGATTTCTATATCTATACTAATAATAAAGCTAAAGAGTTTGTTTGTTTGAACGCGGTAATCTCTGTTTGGTAATTGCAGACTGCGCGTTCGGATGTGAAAAAATATTTTTGCATTCGATAGCACAATTCTTGAGAAAGGCTATTAATAGGCTAAAAAAAACCCGAAAGAACGCTGAGCAAAAACGAAGTAATAGCGCGAGCAGGCGATCCGATGCGGCGGGGTGGGTCGGGGAACAAGACATATCACGAGGACGAAGTCGCGGGCAGAAGTTAGTTATCTTCTATATCTATACTTATAATAAATCTGTAGAGAGGTCAATTCTGTACATGATATATATTTTTAAAATAACTATCAGGGGGTAATAAGTGATCGATACTGATGCCAAAAATGCAATCAGTAAAATTTTTGTCTGTCTGTCTGTCTGTCTGTCTGTCTCTATGTTCCTTATAGAAACAAAAACTACTCGACGGATTTTAACGAAACTTGGTACAATTATTCTTCATACTCCTGGGGAGGTTATAGTATACTTTTCATCACGCTACAATGAATAGGAGCAGAGCAGTGAAAGGAAATGTTGGGAAAACGGGAGAAGGAGAAGTTGCTCCATTTTTTAAGCTTTCGTCGCGTGTGCAGCGTTAATGGTTAAAGCTACATAGAAATCATTTATGACGGAAATGTTCTACATAAAATTATCAAAAAAATATCCCACAACAGCATATGTCTATCTTTTATGGTTGACTCACAATAACACGTGTAACTCCCGATAGCTCAGCAGTTCGGAGCTTTCTGATTATATTTGTTTACTCTTACGTTTATAATACTCTCACTCATCCCTAATTAAAGGAAGTTATAGTAATATTATTACCTATTCAATAAAAAAAGAATCATAGTAATCGGTATAGAAACACCAAACTTATACATGAAATACGCTAATAAGCCATCGCGCCGTCGCGCGTGAATACTTGATCATGCCATAAGGAATATTTTTGTGTAACGGTTGCCGCGCTCGACGCGGGTCGTGGCGGTAGGGTATAAAAAGGCGGGAGGTCCGAAAGCGCGAGCTTCATTCATTATTTGGCTGTTGATGCGTTCAGAGCGTTCGACCTTATTGACAGACAATAATTGCTTATCAGCGCGACTTTTAGTCTTTAAATAGTTTATTTGAATTTCTTTTGTTGTCTAAACTTATAATAAATCTGTAGAAGTGAAAATTCTGTACATTGAAAATATCAAAAAAATAAATGGCAGGGGGTGTTACTAGACCGACACCAAACCCAAAAATGTGATTAAAATTTTTTTTGTCTGTCTGTCTATTTGTTCAGGCATCACGCAAAAAGTACCGGTCCGATTACGATGAAACTTGGTATAATTATTCTTTAATATCCTGGGCACCACACTGTGTACTTTTTATCCCGGAAAAGTATATACAATAAAAAACAAACTTAATTTTGCGGTTCGATCCCTAGACCCGATTACTGAACCAACCGATAATAAGTTTGTCGTAGGTTACGTCACCCGCACTGTAAATGTAGTGCTGAAGGTTGAATTTGGCTTGCACCAGAGTCTGAACGCGCGCATCATACATTTTTTGAACTTTGATTTGAACGGACGTGTCGAGTGGCGAGCGTTCGTTCTTATTAGCATTCTATAAATTGTATGTTTTAACTGCTACTTGCAATTCTAAGCCGTGCTTTTCTATGCGACCTTTTTAATCCTTTTAGTTTGTACTAAGTACACTTTAAGGTAGAGTTATTTAGGTTTATTTTTATAAGTCGTAGGTATAGATTTTAATTGTAAAGTATGGGTAGTATATTTGATAGTGTACGTAGTGACCGTAGGTTATTTTAAAAAACTGTTAGGTAGGATTAGTCATTCGTATAGATATTAGTTTTTAGGGATTTCGCTTATTTATTGAGTTTAGATTAGTTTTCATCAGAAATAGGATTATTTAGGTAGGTAGGTATTTTATTTATTATTAGGTAGGTACTTAGGTTTACTTTTATAATCTAATATAAAATTCAAAGTCCTGTGATCCTGTCTGACTGATTATATCAATGCACAGCCTAAACCGCTGGTCACAGAGACATTAATTTGGAGAGTGTGTTCTTTGTGAAGTGTATATAGATATCCACTAAGAAAGGGTTTTTCGAAATTCCACTCCTAAGAGGGTTAATGGGGGAGGGTGAAATTTCTCGCGGACGAAGTCGCGGGCAGAAGCTAGTATAATAATATAAGTAAATGTGCAATACTTAAAAATTCTGGAATAAATGTACGATTTATGAAGGTGAAAACCGCATCCGAATTCGTTGCGTAGTTTAGGAGAACGACGCGGTCACACAGACAGACACGCAAAGCGAATTTAATTAAATAATAAATAAATAAATAATATCCTTGGACTTTTCACACAACGCCATTTAGTCCCAAGCTAAGCAACCTAATGCTTGTGTTATGGTAACGAGATGGCTGATAAACTACTTATAAACTTTTTTTTTTTTGTAAATACATACATATTATAGATAAAACACCCACAATTATTTATATGATGATTAGATATGGATATTTAGTTGTGAATACGTAAAAACGTATTCGTGTATGTATTTTATATTACAACTTTAAAATTGACTCACTGAAGTAAATATTTTTTGACTCGTTAGGGATATGTATACGGGGTGCTTGGGCAGAGAACCTCCACGTGTGCCCGGGGACTGGAGTTCCCTTATGGATACGTCCGGGGGGAAGACCAGTGTTTGGGCCGGTGCATCCTGGGATGCGGACAGCGATCTCCCATTGGGATTATTACCCAGTGGGATCCCGCTGTCCGTATGCTAATACTCTGCCAGGAGGATCACTCCACACTCGTCGCTTTGCGTAGCATTGCGGCAGTGGTGGTGGGGTCAGAGCGGGCCCGGTGTGCACTTACCCTGCCGCCGGGCAGGCAGGAGGGATAACACCCCCCCCCTGCCCCCGCGAATCTCGTAGCCCTGGAGACAGTTAAGGTCATGTCTCTGGTTGTTGAAGGGGGTCGAGGGTCTTGGCTTAACCGCCCGGACCGCGAGGAAGATTAACCTCTATAAAAAATTCCCCAAACCTCCAAGCGGCGGCGCACCGTGAGGGAGGTAGTAAGCTTGGCTAATGGGTAGCTTGATTTAGTCGCTAGTGCGAACCACTTTTAATTTGAGTCAATACAACAATATATATACTCGTGGGAACAACTATGGAAATAAATATTAATAAAAAACAAAACCAAACAGAGGAGATGAGGAGTGATGTGGAGTCGGAGTCCGATTCCACATCTGGAGACGCGAGCACGGGAGGCTCAAGGAGCACTAGCCGTGCCAAGGAGGTGGCCGCTGCGAAGAAGTTCTTCAGCAAGCGGCCAAGGTTAGAAGACGGCCAAAGGTCGTCCTCCGACTGGGAGATGGCCCGGAAGATCCCCACCAGTAGGCGGGGAGGAGCCCGACAGCGAGGCAAGGGGAGGGGGATCACTGCCCGCGAAGCGGCAGAAAAAGCGGAGGAGCCTGCAAAGGAGGGGCGGACCGGTCGCGCGGTTGCTTCGGAGCCCTCAAGCGACGAGGTCGATGTGGTTGATGGCGGCCCCGATGCGAACCGCAAACTTCAGTTTGCGGCGGTCGTGGAGGCCGCATTCCGAGGCGTGTCCCTGAAGAAGCTATATTCTTCGAAGAACAGGGCCATAGTCTCGGCAACGGCCTCCATCATGGCGGCAGCGGAGGCCGCAAACTATGTTGGTCCTGCGGCCAGCGAAGTGGCGGAAATGCGGGCAGAGGTTGCCCGCCTGACGGCCGCCATGGAGCTTCTTCAAGAGGAGAACAAGAGGCTCCGAGCAGACCTGGCCGGGCTGAAGGTCACCGGCAACGTGCAGGCAAAAGAGCCAAGTCAGCCCGCACCGGTGGAGAACCAGGTTCTGACCCTGGTTCGTCAGGAGTTAGCGTCCTTCCAGGCGCGGTTTTCCGCCCTGGAGGGTATAGTCTTGCGCCCCCCCCTGGCGGGCAGGACGGCCCCGGGACCAAAGACGGCCTCGTACGCGGCCGCTGCGGCAGCTGCCGCCCCTAAACCCGGGCCGTCTGGCCGGGCTCAGGCGCCGGCCAAAACGACGACAAAACCGGCGTCGGCTAGCGTACCCCCGGCGAAGACGGCAAAACCGGCTCCGGCTGGTGGAGCCCCAGCGGAGACAAAACCGGCGCCTGCCGGCAAAAAGAAGGGCCGAAAGGCAAGGGAGGTGGAGGCCCCAGATCTTACGCCTCGCCCCCAAAAATCTTCCACTTCCCCCACGACCGACGCCGAATGGCAGGTGGTCGGGGAAAAGAAGAGGGCGGCCAAGGCGGCCAGGAAAAAGGCGCAAAGGCGGCGCCGCAAGGAGCGAGCCGTCGCAGCACGACTTCGTGCTCCAAAGACCGCGGCTGTAGTTTTTACACTGCAGCCAGATGCGGCCAATTGGGGTATGACGTATTGCGACGTGCTCACCAAGGCAAGAGCGACGGTGGACCTAAAGGAGTTGGGGATTACCGGGGGCCTCCGGCACAGGGTGACCGCTACTGGCGCCCGCATGCTGGAGATCCCCGGGTCGACGAGTGGCCCCACCGCAGACGCTCTAGCGGAGAAGCTGAGAGCGTCCCTGAGTGCGGAGGAGGTCCGAGTCTCCAGGCCCGTCAAGTGCGCAGACATGCGCATCATGGGCCTGGATGACTCCGTATCGGAGGGAGAGGTGGTGGCCGCCGTCGTCAGGACGGGCGGGTGTCTGGCCGACCAGGTGAAGGCAGGCACCATACGGGGTATGCGGCCAGAACAATTGTGGAGGGCCGAAGGCTTCTGGTGGGATGGGTGTCAGCGCAGGTCAAACTGCTGGAGCCCAGACCCCTGAGGTGCTTCCGATGTCATGTGGGGCACCACGTTGGCGTCCGGTGCACATCGGAGGACCGCAGCACTCTGTGCTTCCGCTGCGGTCAGCCCGGACACACGGCCGGTTCGTGCAGCGCCGCGCCGCACTGCGTCGCATGTGCGGCTGCTGGCAAGCCGGCCGATCACCGGGCGGGGAGCAAGTCCTGCGCTCCACCCGCCGGAACCAGGAGAAAAGGCAGGCCCTCCGCCACCGCCACCGCCACCGTCGCCACACCCGTTGTCGCCGCCGCGGCTGCCGCCGCCACAGTTGAGGGGCCCTCACAAGAGGCCCGGGAGGAGACTGCAATGGAGGAGTAACGGCTCCATTACGTCTCCTCCAGGCGAACATCAACCACTGCGCCTGCGCTCAGGACCTGTTGCTCCAGAGCATAGCGCAGTGGTCGATTAACATCGCCGTGGTCGCTGAGCCGTACTTTGTCCCGCCCAGGGATGACTGGGTGGAGGACCTGAGCGGCTCAGTGGCCATAATTTCGTCGGCTGCCGCCGGTACCCCGTCCCTCGAAGGTGTCACGAAGGGACAGGGGTGCGTAGCAGCACGGTTCGGAGAGATCGTAGTAGTGGGAGTGTACTTCTCTCCGAGCCGAACTCTCGCCGAGTTCCAGAACTCTCTAACGGAGTTGAGTGTCGTCGTCGCCGGAAACCATCCCTTCCCCGTGCTAGTGCTCGGGGACTTCAACGCCAAGAATCTGGCCTGGGGTTCCCGTTACACGGATGTGCGGGGCAGAATGGTGGAGGACTGGGCACTGGAAAAAGGCCTGGTCGTCCTAAATCGGGGTTCTGTTCCCACGTGTGTGCGGATGCGGGGGGAGTCCGTGGTGGACATCTCGTTCGCCAGCCCCGCTCTGTCACAACGTGTCATTGACTGGCGCGTCTTGGAGGAGGTGGAGACATACTCGGACCATCGGTACATTCGGTTCGGAGCTGTACGAGGGGTACAGAGCGGCGAAGACCGCCCTCCAAGAAGCTGTACACCGGGCCAAAGATATGGCCCGCGAGGAGATGCTGGAGACTCTGAACAGAGATCCATGGGGGCGCCCTTACAAAATGGTGCGGAATAAACTCCGCACCTGGGCCCCCCCGCTGACGCAGAGTCTCCGGCCACAGCTGGTGGAGGAGGTGGTGAGCGCTCTGTTCCCTTCACGGGGGGAGCATACTCCCCCTCCCATGGCTCCGCCAATTGCGGTGCCCGAAGCGGACCACGCGGACGACGACGACAATCCCGAAGTGACCGGGGTAGATCTGAGAGTGGCGGTAGGTAGGCTAAAGGCCAAAAATACCGCCCCAGGTAAAGCCTGGGTCCTGGCCTCAAGGGCTCTCGGGCCTCGACTGGAGGCGCTCTTAAGCGCATGTATGGAGAGGGGCCAGTTCCCACTCCGTTGGAAGACGGGGAAGCTGGTCCTCATCCAGAAACCAGGGCGCCCTGCGGACTCTCCGTCCGCATACCGGCCCATCGTGCTGCTCGACGAGGTCGGCAAGCTCTTTGAGAGAGTGATTGCAGGCCGCCTCGTCGGGCACTTGGCAAGGACGGGGCCGGATCTTGCGGATAGTCAGTTTGGCTTTCGCAAGGGGCGCTCGACGGTTGACGCCATCATGCGCGTAAGAGCCCTCACGACGGGGGACGCGGTGTCCCGGGGTGGGGTCGTCGCGGCGGTGTCACTCGACATCGCTAATGCGTTTAACACCCTGCCCTGGAGCTGCATTGGGGAGGCACTCCGGTATCACCGAGTGCCGACCTACCTCCGTCGAGTAGTCGGGGCGTATCTGACGGACAGAGCCGTCATCTACCCCGGTCGCGACGGGGAATGGAACCGGCGAGAGATGTCGTGTGGTGTCCCACAGGGATCGGTTCTGGGGCCGCTCCTGTGGGACATCGGGTACGACTGGATGCTGCGGGCCGACCTCCCTGATGGCGTCAGCGTGGTTTGCTACGCTGACGACACGCTGGTCCTGGCGCAGGGGAGGTCGCATCAGGCGGCGGCCGACGCGATGACACGCGGGGTTGCGACAGTCGTGGAGAGGATCCGGCAACTGGGTCTCGAGGTGGCATTGCACAAGTCCGAGGCCATGTCCTTTCATGGGCTTCGGAACGGGCCACCACCGGGATCATAATTAACGGTAGGAGGGGTTCACATCGGCGTCGAGACGACGATGAAATACCTGGGTCTCGTCCTCGACAGCCGGTGGAACTTCGTCGAGCACTTCCGACGTTTGGCCCCCAAACTGGAACGGGCCGGGGCCGCCTTCAAGCGGCTCTTGCCCAACCTGAGGGGGCCAAACGCCTCCTGCCGGAGGCTTTACGCGGGGGTCGTGCGGTCCATGGCCCTATATGGGGCCCCGGTATGGGCGCGTTCACTGCGGCGACGAGCCGCACACTTTCTGAACGCGCCCCAAAAGGTGGTAGCCGTAAGGCTTATCCGGGGATACCGCACGATCTCAGGCGAGGCAGCAAGCCTCCTTGCCGGACTGCCGCCATGGGATCTGGAGGCGATAGTCCTCGCGCGCCTGTATGAGTGGCGCGCGGAGGCACTACGCCGGGGGGAAAACCCGCTTCCGCGGCAAATCGCTGCGGAGCGGACGGACCTCCGGCGCGATTTCATGGCGACATGGAAAGAGCGACTGTCGCAACCCAGCGCAGGGCACGCCACGATAGCGGCGGTAAGGCCCCTCTTTGAGGAGTGGCTAGAGAGGCGTCACGGCGTCCTCACCTACCGCCTGACGCAGGTCCTCACCGGACACGGATGTTTCGGGAGGTTCCTGCACATTATCAGGCGGGAGGAAACGCCCGGGTGTCACCGCTGCGAGGATCGCCCAGAGGACACGGTGGAGCATACGGTGGAGGCCTGCCCCGCTTGGGCGGAGCACCGCCGTGTCCTCGTAGAGGCGATCGGCAGCAGCGGCGACCTCTCGCGCCCGGCCCTGGTTCAAACCATGGTCCGGAGCGAGAGGGAGTGGGAGGCAGTCACCTCCTTCTGCGAAGCAGTCATGCTAGCGAAGGAGGTGGCGGGATGGGCGAGGGAGAGAGCCGAGAGGGCCGCCCGTCCCAGCCGCCGCGGTAGACGCCCCGGGCGTCGGGGGCCACCGTAGGCGCGGGCCTGC
The DNA here is from genome assembly GCA_963669345.1 of Gortyna flavago. Classification (NCBI taxonomy): domain Eukaryota; kingdom Metazoa; phylum Arthropoda; class Insecta; order Lepidoptera; family Noctuidae; genus Gortyna; species Gortyna flavago. Next base: position 3,652,629 of record OY770139.1, read on the forward strand.
GGACGGCGAGTAATGGGTAGCTCGCCGCCCGATCAGGACCAGGCCCGTGCCGGACGGCGCGTATGTGTTCCACGCGCGCCTCAAAGAGCTGTCAGCAGACACGGAGGGGCCCGTTAGGGCCGAAGCCTGCCGGGGCAGCGGGATTGTCCGAAAGGGTTACCGCTGCCCCGGAACATAAAGGGCTAAGGAAGGAACACGGATGGGTTTTAGTCAGTAAGAGTCTGACACTCCCTTCCGCTCCACCCAGAGCGGGAGGGGTCATTGGATGATTTCCCATCCTTAAAAAAAAAAAAAAAAAAAAAGGGATATGTATACCTATGCCTAACGAGTCACAAGAATATTTTACGAATAATAAAAGGGTACAGCTAAAACAAAACCACCTAATTTAATCTTTTATTTTTATTTTAGAAAAGTAATGCAATATTTTTTACAAAAACCGGCCAAGTACGTGTCGGACCACGCACAATGAAGGGTTTCGTAGTTGGAATGAATTTATCCCAAGAACAAACTTAACATTGTAGTTGAAAAACAAGTTCTCCCATACATTCCAACTGAAAATGTAAGTTTGTACGCACAATATTGAGAGATTTACCATGTTGTTTCGACATCATAGACTTCTTATTAATTTTCCTGTAATCTATAGGTATAGAACTATTTTCTGTTTTTTTTTTTTTTCAAAATTTTAGGCTCAGTAGTTTCGGAGATAAGGGGGTAAATTTCCGTCTATTGTCTTAAATAACTTTAATACAATTTACTTTAAAATTATGAAAAAAAAAATATTAGAGATCCTCATGGATACTACTCCCTTTCATTTGATATGTCATACGGTACAGACTGAGAAACTTTTTTTTTATATTGTCTATTTACCCCTCAAAAATGACTCCCATTTTCAAAACTCATTTATTTACGTTACACGTCTGTGTTTGGGTCACAGAGATTCATATGTGTACCAAATTTCAACTTAATCGGTTCATAAGATTCGGAGCAAATTGGCTGTGACAGACGGACAGACAGACAGACAGACACACGAGTGATCCTATAAGGGTTCCGTTTTTTTCTTTTGAGGTACGGAACCCTAAAAAGCAACAAAATAAATTCAGCCATATGCTTTTATGAGGCAGAATCGTTCTATCGACTAGTAAAAATAATTTGCATCTGACAACGTTGCAACTTAGACTAGACCTAGAATTATGACAGTGAATTTAAAAATGTAACGTTTACGTACTTTTTCTGTTACCAGATTATTTTTACTTTTTATTTTATTTTCTTTATTTAGGCATTCAACAGCGTTACATTATAGTAATTTACAGAGTATGTGTATTATAGTATAGTACCTATTGTATGGATAATAATAAGTTTCCCTGTATAACTCGGATAAGTATAAAACTAAGAAGTATTTAAATTGAAAAGTACAATTTTATGTAGGTATATTATTCACAGTTAAGCGTAAATTTAAGTGGGCGCCGAATGCACAGTGGCGCCCTCATCATTTGTTTGGTTATTTCTTTTATTTTAGAACGAAAATGCAGAAAATAAGCGCGTTAAGTTGTGCTTGCTCCACAAGATTATACGTTAATATCATTACAAACGGTAGTTTCACATTGTTTAGTTTTATTATAATCATTAAAACGGATAATAGTGGCCACCATTTTCAAAACTAAAAGAAAAAAAAACAAACAAACGATGAGGGCGCTAATTTGCGGTCGGCGCCCCCTTAACAAAAGTTTGAATAATTAGAGATTAGTGGATTATCATTTGCCGTCGTTTATGTTTCTTTTTATTTGTTAGCAGTTAAATATGTTATATCTACTTCAGAGAAAAAAACAAATCTGTGTTATACATTCGAGCAACACGGGTCAATACACATTTTTTGTCGTAATTAGTCGAGTGCCGAGGCACGTGTAGCGTCGTCGTGTGACGAGTGCTCCATAGGGGAGTGTTAAAAGTTACCTGTGCGACCAACTCCGGGAAATCGAGGCGTCCATTGAGTATGTCATGCTGTAAACATATATCCACATCTTTGCGCCTGTCATCGACTTACGAAGCACGTTAAGCATTAACGCTGTCGTGTTTCATTTAAGTTAAAATAGAAATTCCATTAACCCTAAATCCTTCATTTCTTACAATAACCTACTTCCATACTAAAACCCAAGTTCCTTGTCCTAACGAAATAACTTTTATAACAATACTTATTTAGAAGGTGATTGTAGTAAAAACGAATAGTTTTGCCGCACTGCACAAAACGCTAATTGTTTGTTTGCACGCAAATTATAAGTACCGTTGTTATTAATAAAATATTGTTATTTGAGTGGCTAATGGCTAGGCATCATCGGTCTGATAAGTTTGGAGGTCATAATCTGCCTAGCCTTTTCCAAACTATGTCAGGGTCGACTTCCAGTCTAGCCAGATGAAGCTGAATACCAGTATTTTACATGGAATGCCTGCCTATCTGACCTCAACAACCCAGTTACTGGGTAACACAATTCCCTCGGTGAGACTGGTTGTCATACTTTCCAGCTTTTGACTGCTCGTAACAACTATCAAAGATCTACGAGTGACAGCCGCTAGCCGTTACCAACGGCTTAACGTACTTTCTGAGGCACGGAAGGGTCTCGATTTGAAAAGATAGAAAGAGACGACCCACTGACTGAAAGAAACCCATCCAGGGGCCAACCTCGGTGAGAGTTGTTTAACCTTGATTGATCGACCCATACGTCTTTTAATTAGTCACGAGTCCCTCCTGTAAATTTCTGAAGTAATACCGCGATATTATCTCGGACAACCTTGATCCCTGGCAAAGATTAGGACACATTTTCCTTACGCGGGCGTGTCATAAAAGGAATTTTATTTTTCTTTCGTTCCATCGTTCAATGCAAATAAGGCTTTGCATTGAACGATGTGCTACTCATAATGTTGATAGTGGGTATGACTTGAGTATGAATTTGGATGACTCTTAGAGTAGGGAAAGACGTAAAAACGATGGATCAATTGTGTGAAAGTGGGTAAGGTCAGAAGAAGAACTAGCAGGAGATCGAGGAGGGGGGGGGGGGGCAGGGGGGACTCAGGGGATCAGACCGGAATAAATCAGAAAAGGGGTGACTACGGAGATGATGACCAGGGGCCTGTTGCAAATTTTACCTAGGACAAAACAAGGTAGAACTTAGTTTGTTTAAGATTCTATAGTTTACAAGATAAAACAGAACTTATTCGTAATAGTTTTAGTTGTGAAGTGATTTTTCACTAGTCAAATCAATGTTTCTTAACAAATACGTTCTTTTCCGTTTCATGTCAGTTGAACTGCTTGAACAATGCTCATTAAAGTAGGTACTTTTGTAAAAACCTACGTACTTGCAAGTTCTGAGAGAACCTTGTATCTATGCAAGAGCGAGCGAAGTTAATTCGAAATTTTTTAGCATCCCATCTCGGAGAGCTTATGTTTCTTTTGACCATTCTTCCCTAATATTTTAATAAACCTAATGGTACGTATAGGGTACCATGACTTCTTTTTTGTACGTCCAAGCGCGGGGCCCCATAGCGCGGGCCCCCACAGCGCGGGCCCCCACAGCGCGGGGCCCGTAGCATTTGCTACACCTGCCACGTGGCTAATCCGGCACTGATTGATGACCAACGCTTTTAGTCACCTTTATGTATTGAAGGAAAGATGCTGCGCTGACCTCTCATCCATCTTAATAAATCGGGTGAGTACCAATGTGACTCTTCCAATTTATATGGACTTTCTGAGTTTATCTTGGACATTACTGACATCAGTGAAGGAAAATATAGTGAGAAAACCTGGACTCATAGTTAATATACAGGGAGATTTTTTAATCACCATCCAAATTTTTACAGTGTGTTCTACCCATGATTATAAAAAACTTTCACTGTGGGACCAACACTGAAATAAAAAGAATTAAAAGAACTGCTGTTTAGTGCCTCTAACCTCTTGAGCAAGCGTGGTGTATCTCTCTGTCTGAGAAGTCTCTGTTCTCAGTATGAGAAGAGGGCTTTGCATTGCAATGAGACAATAATATACTTTTTTTATTATTTATAAGGATTGGATAATGATGGTTGATAGAGGGTCCAACTTCATCACTCGGACGCACTTGGTCTCACTCTTAAACAAATGTTTCACATTCGATTATTTTCATTAAGAGCCAAAGCACTCACCTCTCATCTTTCTGTGACAAAACCTCACTATTTTACTTATCAAAATTGACCCACAATAGACAGAGACAAACGAACTACCAACGCAAATGAATGACAGAGACAGACATAGCAATCAGTAGCGGTTTCTGTGATAAACAGTGCGTGTTAGTCGCTATTCTGATTAGCCACTGCGACAGACAGTTAGGATGACTGATTTGTTAGGAAATAACGGTAATGAAGTAGTGAGTCCTAGAGGTTTATTCACAGGTTTAATTTACTAACACAATTTCGAGTGGCAGGAATGACTGATGTTTGTGTGCTTCTGGGTTCGATGCCCGGGACGGGAAAAATGTTATTGGATGTTTCTATTAAAGAAACAGATATTATTTTTGTGTCCGTTTACTGGCAAAATTGTCTCTTTTTATTAGGTGGGACTTTTACTTCTGAAGGGACGGTGTAATACTTAAAAACTTCTATTTACACATTCGGGGAATAAATAAAATAACATAACACCATGTCTATAGTTCGCGACCAGTTGAGCAGAGGTGTACCTATAGTACACCATATTTCACCAGTTATGTTTATGTCCCATTTACCAGAGAGCAAGCCATCAACTGGGCACAAATCCAGACAGTAATTCCAGATGGAAAACCCAATAATACTTTGCCCGGCCTGAAAATCGAACCCAAGATCTTATGCTTAGCAGTAGGTACTGCTTGCTACCACTAGATCAACGAGGCAATCAATAGGAGAATTTAGAGTCGTGGTGATATGTCATGTATCACCTTCACTCCAATAAGAAACAGTCTACCAAGTAAAGTCCAATCAAACTTGTTTTAAATTAATATTATTCCAAGTTAAACAAATAACAACTTTATTTTAATGGTAATTAAGTTGATTTCAGAGTGACTAGCACTATTGAAAAGTTATAAACACGTTTGAAGTTGTAGCGTAAACTGAAATTTATTGTGTTGGATTTAAAGTTATTTTTCCATAAACTTATATTTGTTTACATTTTTGCCAAATAAATCGCGATGCAGATTAGACATAATAGTGTCTCGACACGGTGTATGTGTGTCTAAAATTCCAAACCCATTGACTCAAAATGCTAATAGCTTCCGGTATAATAATAATAAACACTAGCGAGAATTCCAACCGTGTTTTGATCATGAACAGTGCCAAATTCCTTGCGGAATTGACACTGGGTGCCGGCAGTTTAAAACTATTCAAATCTACGAGTATTCAGTAAAGTTATGCTGTGGTTCAATTTTGATTTTCAAAATTATTGCTGCTTTACTTACTGTATGTTTTTTTTTTTCAAAATGATGGATTTTTAATATATATATTTATTCATTATGTTTCAAAATATTTCATTTTACATACACGTATGAAACGTCTGAAGCATATACTTAGCTTTATCTAAATATTCCTTTATATAAAGAGTCCTTTGATTGAAACCATGGACGGGCTTCAATCACAGGATTGAATGTAAAAAAAGAGTATTTTCATTTTATTTTTTGTGAAAAAATAGAAATCTCTGTGCCTTCAGGCTTCTACTCCACTCGCCCAAAAAAAAAGTCAACCGGTACAATTAAAATGAAATGCTCTTCGTTGGTAAGCGCATCACTTGAGACCAGCTAGACTGATTCGTCCTTTTATTTGTATGGGATTTTTCTAAAAACTGTTGAAATTTGGACAAGATAACTGTCAGGAGAGCGCTAGTTAGTACTAAAAATAGTATAAGTACCTAAATTACCTTCGTTTTCACTTTCAAAGACCTTAACCGCCATCAATTATGTTTCTCGCTCCCGAACTTCCTTTTTCCTTTGACGTATTTTTCATAAATCTACAGTTTCGGGAGCAGTGAGGGGCGCGGTTTGGTGCCAACATGGCCGTATATGACGTCATCACCATTTTTCATTCCCGCCACCGCCCAAGCCGCTATCGAAGTTTTGTTATTACCACTCGATCCTAGAGATTTGGCTGGTGAGCCGATTGGGAAACGATTTCTTAAAAAAATATTAAACGTTATCGCTCTTCACGAGGACGCTCCGATGTTGTTTTGTAATCTTTTAGTGTTTACTTTCTTGTTGCAACATTTATGTAAGCCATGTTGACATCTTAAAGAAAATAATATGTAAGTAATTATCATGATTCAATAAAATTACTAATAATTTTTAGTTTAATTAAAAGCATAACTTTTTGGCTCCGAGAAGAGTGTCCGTGGAGTTTCTTGCCCGTTCTTCTCCATAGGTACCTACTACGCTTAGAAATGGGTAAACGAGCATCATCTTTCTGACTGACCGACCCCTTGACAATTCAAAAGTGCCTGTCTGATTTGTTTATTTGAAATAAAAAACCTCCACGTTTTCTCATATCACATCTGACATTGGCAGAATTGTCGACATCGGCACCATTGCCTTAAAAAAAATAGAACAGAATAAATGCTTTGAGTTTAGTTTTCTCCTGAAATACAGGTTCTCTAACCTAGCTCTGGAGCCAGGATCCCAAATTTTTCAATACAGAAGTAATATAATTGGCAATAAAGACGAAACAGAAGAAATACATTTATTATATTCTACTTTCAACCTATTTCTAAAGTTAAAATACAAAATTCTTAATAACCCAACCATAAAGATTTTAATCAAAAGAATTTATTGCCGAGAGTTAAAATTGCATGCTAACGCTCTTTGAAATCAAAACATAAAAATAAACGTTTCTCAGAAATACTAAATACCAATTTATTTACAAATGGCGCTAATATAAAATTCGTAACAATTTAATCGCGTGGTAAACAAAAACCAACAAAATCACGCATTCTGCTAACACGACAAAATACAATAAAATATTTTATTAATTATTTTTTTTCAATAATTAAAAATTCCTATGGCCTAGTTCGCTCCGATGGTTTGGCCTGATATGGTCGGGTTCAATTTAGTAAAATAATAATAAGTAAAATAGTAATACAAAATAGTTTTTAATTGTAATCATACACGCGATTGTACTAAAATGTTGTATTTCAACGCCTACTCGTATTGTTCAACTAAATACAGCTAAGTTATGAGATGTTAATTGTTTTGCTTTAAAGGTCAGAAAACTTGTGTTTGAAGCAACAAAATTGTAATTCATGCAACATTTATGCCGTCAGTTTTAGAAGGCGGTCTGCAGTTTCTGCCTATCCCCATGGGAAGAAGGTGTTAATTAATGTAAAGTCTATTCAAACTTATGATTCATACAAACTTTATTTCAAGTTAAAACAAATATCAACTTTATTTTAATAGTAATTAAGTTGATTTCAGAGTGACTAGCACTATTGAAAAAGTTATAAAATTTTTTGAAGTTGTAGCGTAATCTGAACTTTATTTTGTAGGATTTAAAGTAATTTTTCATTAACTCATATTTGTTTACATTTTTGTCAAAGAAATCACGAATGCTGATAATGTAGTTTATGGTAATTTTCCGGTCTGTTAGTTTTTCACAGGATTTATGTTGTGTAGCTGATCTTTAAACCTAAATATGTATGCAAGTAAACTGTTTCCGAAAGAGTCTAAGTAATTTACTTTTTATCACAATGTGAAGATCCCGTTAAAAATCACACCAGAAACATAAAATATAAAGTCACTATGCTCAATGAGATCTGTGGTGGTCCAATTGTAGTTGTAGGTCGTAGGTTCAAACCCAGACAGGCAGTTTACTTTGTGTAAATTATTTCATCACCAGTGGTCTCAAAACGGAGAAGGAAAACATCATGAGGAAACTGACATGTCCTAGAATGAAAAATTAAAAGACATGTGACATTCGCCAACCCGCAATGGGCCTGATTTGTGGATTATGGCCCACTCCCTCTTACAAAGAGGAGGCCTGTGTTCCAGTAGTGCTTGGAAACATTATAGGCTGGTTATGATGAACTCTCCATTAAAAAAAGCACATTATATACTCTACTGCGTTCGCTAGTATCTAAAATTTTACCTCAAGATACTCGTAACTATGTAGACCTCCAAAGTATATAAACTACCTGACCCCAACTCATGATGATGCCTGCCTTTTCCCAACCATGTTGGGGTTAGCTTTCAGTCTAACCGGACGCAGTTGCATCCTATATTTGACATGGAGCGACTGCCTATCTGACCTCCATAACCCAGTTACTGGGTATCACGATACCCCTGGTACTTTCAGGCTTCTGAATACACGTAACGACTGTCAAAGATCTAGAAATGACAGCCCAGGTCAACGGCTTTTTTTTTTTTTTTTTTGAGGATGGGAAATCATCAAATGACCCCTCCCGCTCTGGGTGGAGCGGAAGGGAGTGTCAGACTCTTACTGACTAAAACCAATCCGTGTTCCTTTCTTAGCCCTTTATATTCCGGGGCAGCGGTAACCCTTTCGGACAAACCCGCTGCAGGTCAACGGCTTAACGTGCTTTTCGAGGAACGGAGGGGCATCGATATGTAATGGATGATCACCCATCTACGAACCGAGCACGGCAAGCGAAGCTTAATTTTCGCCTATTGTGGCTGCTCTCATTTGGGCAAAACAAAACAATAATATCCGATTTATCAGATGCGACACAATAAGAAATAAAAGAACTCATCTCAGTTTCTTAATTACGTTTTGGGATAAAAAGGCAGATGAAAGTTTCTCCAGAAATCACCGAGTTTCATTGTGTCGGCCTTTTTCTCGATATGTCATTACTCATTACATATATAAGTAGATGTCTGTAGATGGACATCTACGGACTGAAATCGGCGAGCGTTGCTTAACTTTAAAGGTCGACCCGTGCGGCTGTTATTATTTAGCCACGAGCCCCTTGAAACAATATGACCTCCACAGCGAAAACAATATGTCTACAAAAATTCCGTCATGTGTGCGTTGTCCCCTTGCCAATGGTTCCGCACACAGTAGTCGACCTTTGGCACCACATGTGCGATAACTTTCCCGTAAAATTACCATACGAGATGTTTTTACAGAACTTTTTTGTGAGTAAGATGTTTTGTTCTAGTGTTTTGTGTTTTGAGGGAGTCGAGATTAGATAGTTTGATTGGCTGTTTGGTAGACGTTTCGTATAGAATGAAAATGGACGCCAAAGGTGCGAATTATTTGCAATCAAAATTATTAGGCTTATTGGCAAGATTTTTCCATGTATATAAATTATGAGATTGATAGAAAAATTATCATTTAAAAGCTTTGGCATTTACCTACGACTAATGTTATCCCATTCAAGAGAAACTGACCTAGTTCTTAGTGATCAATATTTGCTACAGTTTACGATGTTTAAACTCAAAGTTACGAGTATGCGTGCGTCAGGGCATTCCGTGTCTACAGCGACACACCTAGGTGACATCATTCGGTGTGAAAAAATACATGGAAATACAATTACTTATTTCTACGTTTATATTATTTCCAACATCGTACATAAAGCCACGAAGGCCTTTCAGGGACTCTATCTTTAGAAAAATAATGAGAGATTATTTATAACAACGCCGTCAAAAACCACGGTTTATGGATATTAAAAATGTCGATATGGATTGCCAATTGAAATCACCAACGTATTTGTGTAAAAATATCAATTGTGTATTTCCAAAAAAAAAACGATATTTTCGAAGTCACGTTGAAACATAAAAAATAAAACCACTACCACGTTATTCGCCTTTTGACAACGGTTTCACAATTACGGTACCCTAAATTTTATATCAACATGATTTGTGATTACTTATACTAAAAGTTTTTCTCGGAAATATAAGGAAAATATTTAATAGAAGGACGCCGCAGTAGCTTGAATTCCGCTGCAGTTGGCGCCCTTCCAAACTTTTGAGACCACTGACTAAGAGCCCTGCTTCTTCTTAAATCGTAACTTAAACGTGTAAGTTACTGAGACTTGGTGAGGTCTTCACTAACTGGTTGATGTAACTTTATAGTCGTTTGAAACAAAATACTCAGTATTGTCGCTGTGGCTTGCTTTGACAAGAAGGGAGGTTCAGATTACTTGAATTTTAGTACAAAGACGTTGGTCGCGAGTGGTGCAGCGAAAGAGCATCTTAATGCCAACCATGCCTAGACCACAGTTTGAATTACTGCATAATCAGCCTACAAGTAAGAGGGAACGGGCCGTAATCACAATGTCACATTTCTTCGAATTTTTGGTTATAAAACATGCCAGTTTCCTCACGATGTTTTCCTTTGCTGCCCATCACCACTGCTCTCAAAAGAGGTTTAACTTGAGGTCCTGAGTTTTATTCCCGGGTCGGACAAAGTTTTATTGAATTTTTCCATCTGGAATTTTTGTATCTGAAATTTTTCCATCTGGAATTTTTCCATCTGGAATTTCTCAGTAGCAGCTGAGAATCTGGATTTGTTTGGCAATAGCCTCGCCCCCTTTTACATGAGTCTTAAGGTGACTACATGACCTAAAACGCGGTCAGTATCGGACTGCATAGAAAAGAAAGAGAAGCGCGATGACACAACGCTGGTAATTTATTGCAAAATATGAAACAATCATCTATTGTTGATTTATCAAACACCAAACAAATAAAAACCGTATACTAAAATTCGGGGAATTAAATTTTCTTTTATATGGTGAAAGTTTTATGAAAATACACCCGATAGTGTTTGCGTGATTATCGTTTTTATGTCCACGGTAGACATTACCTTACAAATTAATTACACTATGTTAAAAAATAGAATTGCAAATATTCACATATCAAATTACAAAGCAAATGGTCTAGTATAACATTTATTTTTTTCAAAGAAATCAGTCCGGTCGATTAGACGTGATGTTGAATTTAAAATCATAAGTCGTATATCTGCGCCTTAAATATAACTGGTGAAATGTAGGTTTATACGTAAAAAGTCGTGCAGTGAGCAATAATCCGATCAGAAGTTACTTCCCGACTTCTTACCCTCGCGTGGGTCACTGTAACACCATAAGCGTTGTTTGGAAACGCCATTAAAGAACTACGACCTTCCCGCCTTCGATTATAATCACAATAAATCAAAATAAAGTTGGTATTCGCACGCAATCGTCATGATCGTTTAGAAGCAGCTACTCATGCGCTACATTTAATACGCATTTCTGGGTATATTTTGTTTTTTTTTTACTTGCTTTTATAAGTAACCTACCCACACACGTTTTAGGAAAAATAGATTCCTGGACCGATTTGAATTATGTTTATGCCATGCAATAACTTAATAACTTATTTATATTGAATCTTTTAAGCAGTCAGTATTCAAGAGTTCCTATATTTTTTGGTAGAACCGATTACTAAATTAATTTAAACTTTAATGTGAATCTTATCATCAAAATATTTATTCCGCATTCGCCCCAAGAAGTTTCACCCCATACATAAACTTCCGTATTCAATGGAAATTAACCCATTTTACAGGCTATTTTGTGAAGGAGTTGGTCAGTCAGAAAGTTGGGTCAACAGCGTGGGTTCATATGGAGAAGAACATGAAAACAACGGATAAGAAACTGCACAGTGTTAGTGCAAAACACGACAGCGGAAGCCCCTTAAAAATAATAGCTCGTCGATGTCCGTGACATCCTGTATAAAAGTCAATTTTGGAAATATAAAAGTGTTTGATGACGTCAATAAAATTCTGAGAGCCATGTTTATAGTTGCAGGATATAATATAATAATATTTTGAGGTCGGAAATCTGAACATTTTAAGTTTTAGAGCTGGATGATAAAAATTATTATAGATCATAATGCGAGTGGTATATTAAAATATCTGGCTTTTTATTTTATTTTACTTTTATTTGAGTATGAGACGGAAATAGCAGCTGTGTGCTGTGTGTGTGTGTGTGTGTGTGTGTGCTGGCAGTAGCATGATATTAAGACCACGCTATCGTATTAGGTATACACCTGCAATAATAGTTGTAAGGGAGATTTTAAGGATCTTCTGAGAACAATTGCAATACCGTATTAATTATTATGGAACAAGAGGTATGGTGATACTCGTCTGAGCGACGAGGACTATCGTAGGCATCACTTTTAGAAAAAATATACACTATGGAAACCACATATATGCAATAAATTATACCACATACTTTTTATCGCCTTTTCTGACGATATACAAAAAGGAACGAAATCGGTCGCGAATAAAAATCAGCTGTTCCCTACATTTTGACGTGTTATGCGAACGTAAATGTAGGGAACAGCGGTTTTTTTAAAGCGATAACAAGCATGTGGTATAATTTATTGCATATGTGTGGTTTCCATACTGTTTAACGATTTAGCATTTATTTAATAGTGCGTAGTGTGAGAGTCCCCGGATAGGTGGGTCGATGACCTTGAAAATGTAGCTGCAACAGACTGAATGCAGACGGAGGAGGGCAGGATGCCAGCCTGTGTGTGAGAGGCTTATGTGTCTGTTATGATTTGTTTAATAGAAACTTACTTTTGATTAATTTACTTCTACCGAAATACGCGTCGAATCAAAAGCTAAGACGATTGGGATTGTTTTAAATCGTTTAGTTTCTTTTTAGTTTTTTTTTTTTGTTTACATTTTAAAACAATCAAGTGTTTTTTTTAATCATTGTTTTTTTTATAAATCTTTGTCACAATATGAACTCGCGACCCTTCTCGTAACATAATATCAATCACACCAATCAACGTATTGATTGATATCAACACAGTTTGACACGGTTTGAAAATAGATGTTGACACGTTTCAGTGTTAAAAACATGTGGTTATAAAAGTTACTTTTTTTTCTATTTGGCGATGGGTTAGTTTACTAATTTTTTGTGAGTTACGAATTTTATCTAATATTATTACTACGATACAAAGTTTATAAACGGAAAGACAAAAAATACATTTTTGTTTAAAAAAATAATCACTAAAAAAAGAGAAACATAATAATCAAAATATTTTATTTCACATAAACCTACATGGGCACTTATGAAACGTCAGAAGCTAGGTGCACGGTTCCAATTGATCGTTTCATATGGAGAAGAACCGGCAAGCAACTCCACGGATAATGGAGTAAAGCGGTTTGAAAAACATTTGAATAATTAAAATTTTTCTATTTTTAATGATGTAGGTATTCTGAAATTACTTGAGGCTTTATTAACATTAATTTATCTCCTACATTTATGGTAGTAATTAGTGCAAACTTAATTATGCGAACATAAATCTACTCGTACTACTAGACCCTTAAAAGTAATTAAAATAATAGTCCCAAAAACAAAAGACAAAACTTAATTAGTTTCATCAAAAAAATTACTTCACTAAAATTATAAGGCCCCCTAAAACAAAACCGGTTTTTAAATTGAAGGGCACTAAATAAAACATTAATACTAAATTCATTTTAATTGCATCTTTAACTTGCTACGGCGTAGCGGCGTAGCGCTACGAGATAGCTACGAAGTTTGTAGCCAGTGCGTCGCAGTGAATGAAGTAGATTTAGAGTTAAGATTTGTAATTATTTTGGACGTTATGTAAGACGATATGTAACATGTTATAAAAGGTATTTAGAATTTAATGTAGTTGAACTTGAGAATATGAAGAATATCTACAAAAAATTATAGAAGTTAACCAATTTAGAACTTATTTTAAAATAAAAGATCTAAATTATAATTCTAAATAAAACATTTAATTTACCATCGAATCGTACATTCATCACACTTGCACGCGTAGCATGACTACCATATAAACGAGTTTTGTCAACGGAAGATTAGACAAAATGACAGATCCCTAAAGATATCTATCTACAATCTGTCAAAAAGAAATCTGTCATTAAGTCTTTTTTATCAATCATTTTATCTATTATTCCATCAACAAACCCGTCTCTATGGCGGTCATGCTACGCGTGTTGAAGATTATTCTCAATTCCCTGAAAAAATACATCTACATGTCAAATACAACCATTTCAATTAACCAAATTCAAAGTAAATTATATAGCTGTACTTAAGCACAGTCGTCACAGTCCCGAATTTATAGGAACTCGTAAATAATAAAAAAGTCGTTAGGAAGTTGTCGCATGAAGTGTTTCCTGGTCACTCGCTGCCAATCACAGTAATTGGCCAATAGGATGAGAGTAAATTAGCTCAATTATTTCGGTACTAAAACTTTTTCAATTACGACAAGTGACAGGCTGTAAAGAGACATTTACTCGAGTAAAACGACACTTAACGAAGCCGAGAGTCCCTAATTGTTCTCCATGAGGTGAAGAAAAAATTATTAGGTATAATACAGGGTGAAATTGAAAACATGCGACAAATCGAAATGGGAGATTGTACTCATCATTATGAACAACTTTAACTATGGGACCAAACTTGAAATCGCGGAAAAAAAAACAGCTGTTCCCTACATTTTGACGAGTTGTGCGAACATAAATGTAGGAACCAGCAGATGTTTTTTTCGCGATTTCAGGTTTGGTCCCATAGTAAAAGTTGTTCATAATGATGAGTACAATCTCCCATTTCGATTTGTCGCATGTTTTCAATTTCACCCTGTTTACGATTTTTAATATTTTTATTCTATGGGACCATAACTGGAAACCTTCTGGTTACGGAGATATTGAAGGACAAAATTCCAAATTTGACTGACGTTTTTTTTTTTGTGCGAAAACAACTTTTTAATATTGTAGCACTTGACTTTTAATTCCCCCACGACCCCTGTATCGTTGCATGCTCCCATAAGCACGATGTTTTGCGTGCGTTACATTACGCACTACTGCAAATAGCTAATTATCACACCAAAAATAAAAGTCGATTCCCGGAAATTATTTTTGTGCAATGTTACTTAGTTTGATGTACAGAATGCGTCTTTTTACACCCTGTATGTAGACACATATCAGCACGGGATAAAGCAACGACAAAATTTTATCATGATTTACATGTTAGCTACACGGAAGATATCTTGACTCAGCTCGAGATAATGACGCGACATAATTTTGTCGCGCTGCGCATTTTTACCCATGATTTAATAGTAGCTACATAAGACTCGGTTATAGCGTGCACTGGTGAGTGAAAAGTCGTGAATTCAAACTAGTGCCGTAGGTTTTAAAGTGTTAACTATTTATCATCTAAGTTTCATATTATTTTTCCAAATGAACATATGGATAAAAATGGATATTTCATTTGTTTTTGTTAATTACGAGTAATTACATCGAAAATGTTTGAAAAGAAAGAATTTTCAAAGTCAAACAAAACCAAGGCCAATGGCCCTACAGCTTTGGTGCTCCAATAAAAAATGCTCCGTCGGACATGGCCAATTAAAGCAAAATTTTTTTTGGACATTTGGCCCCAAAAGGATTATAATAATATCCTTACCAGAAATATTATAAGCATAAAAATATAAGCAGTCAATTGATTGTTTCTATGCGGCATCAATACACGAGTGCCAACGCGTGTCAATGAACTTAGCCTAATATAATCACTGACCCGTGTAAGCGGACATTAGCAAGTTAAATTGACTGGAGGCCGTGGTCCTACTAGTAGCACAATCACAAGCACAAATATGAATACACTTAGCAAAATACACAAACGATTTTCAACATTCAAACCCAAAGCATTTATTTCAATTAAACCATTTACAGACACTTTTGAATTGTAACAAGCTCCAACTTTCTGACTGTTGAAGGTTGTTGAACATTTCAAACGATACGATACGATACGATATTGGCCCCATGGAGAAATTTGTTCAGTTTGATGGTCTGTTACACACCCTTAAATTTGACTAGTCTTTGAAAATAAACCCTGTATAGTCCTCTTTATCGATTTCGATAACGACGGTGCCTTTGAAAATTAAATTAAGGACTAGCGTGTGCCCTAACATGACTATCTAGACCGCATTTAGTTCTAAATGCTCACTCACAACTAGAGCAGTAGTTGGCCAGCAGAGTTAAATGTATAGGTAATAAGTAGGTTATTTGGTGTTTTACTTGAATTATTTTGTGTCGAAACGACCCGAGGCATTTAACCCGTCAAACGATCGCCTCCTAGAAGCCGTTTGGATGTAAGTGCTCAACGATTTTCACGATTATATTTATTTTGAATATATTTTTCTTGTGAACAATTCAAACTCAAAGCATTTATTTCAATTAAACCATTTACAGGCACTTTTGAATAGTCAAGAAGTCGGTCAGTCAGAAAATATGAAGCTAGTTGCCCATTCCAAAGCGTAGTAGGTACCTACGGAGAAGAACAGGCAAGAAACTCCATGGACACTCTTTCAATAAATTATATTTTTACAAAAATATTTGTTACGTCATAAATATTGAATTTATGATTATATGTGAGAACAATGTAAAAAAAGACGTACACGTTAAAAGCGTCCAGAGTACAGCAAATAGTAACAAAACAGACAATACAAAAATAAAACAATTTTAAATAAGCCGAGACAGCTAAGTGATGACCACAAATAATCGCTGGTTCATAACACATTGAACGAGTTAATAAACTAACATCAGAGGGGCAATTCTCGTAATTTTAAGAACGTTCACAGTCTGATCTCAGTCTCAATCTGTCAAAAATACCTCTAATTTCCCTACATTTTGACAAGTTTTTGACATTTGTTTAACTGCGACTAGATTTTGAACGTTTTAAATTACGAGAATTGGCCTTCTGGTGTATGCGGGTAACTTCTATGTCAATGGGGTAATAGGCGTGACGTCAGTATCAAATAATCAAGGATTTAATGATTTTAGGGGAAAATACATGTTAAAAGGATTTAAAACACTGATTTAGTTTTATTTAAAAATTTGAGATTAATCGGATTTTCATTAAAATAAAAGATTTAAATACTGCAATCGGCCATTTTGACTGAAACAACAATCACAGCGCATGACGCCTATGTAACTATGCAAACTTCAGTGTGTTCTTTCCTCTGACTGCGCGTAGACACATTTGACGTTTACCTAGGCGTGACGTCAAACCCGACGCCATGACACTGCGAGCTGTTTTCGCGCACTATTGAAACAATATTTGAAAAAAGGCTTTGTACTTCGTTAAACTTTAGTTTATAACCGAAATAAAGGTTTTTTCGTAAATAGTAAATGTGTACTTAAATTACGTCAGAGGATTTCAAAATCTTTCGTTATGCCTATTGCGTAACACACTAACAGTAACCATGGCTTTCATTTTGACAGTTCAACAACATTCATTGCGTTATTTACGTTGTTGAGCAGACACAGCAATGGATTAGCAATATCCTTCAAAATGATTCAGATTGAGATTGATAATGTGTTGCGCAAATAGGGCGCAGGTTATCGTTTCGAAGTTAGCTGGATCAACACAGTATTCAGTTGTAACACAAATTTGAAAAAAAAGTTTCGAACATAATTGTATTCTCATTTTCAAAAGCCTGTCAGCTTATGTCCAAGGTAACAAACAGAAATAATAACTTACACAAAAATAATATCATGAAAACACAAAAAACCTTTGTAGTGATGACACAAAACATTTGAGAATTAATTTGTCAGAACACAGCTTAATATGGCTATTTGGAGCGCTGCCAAGCGCTGCCGAGGCTTTTTAGACCATTGTTTTTTTTTTTTTTATTTGAGAAAAAGTGAAATTGTAACGATAAGTGAAATTACTAGCGGATTTGAGTTGGAAATGTATTGTTTTTACCGTACAATATGGGTGTTTATATTTTTTTTTTGTCTTAGTAAATTGGCGCTTCAATTTTCTGGCGTGGCAATGTGGACTCGTTTCTTACCGATTGGCCGGAGAAGGCACAGCATAAAGGCACATTAAAAAAGCATTGGGAAGACCTTTGCCCAGCAGTGGGACAATATAGGTTTACTTTTTTTAATAATTTTAAACTAAAAAAGTAGAAAATTGCGTGATGCTGTTATATTTTTAGGCGGCCTCTGCACTTACTATAAGTTTGCGCAACATGATTACGCAAACTGATGACTGATGACTGGGCAATATAATTAAATCAGCCCTTATGATCCATTACACGCAATAACATGGACGGCGCTTAGAGTTAAATGTTTTCGCGTGAGCAAGACCTGCGCAATACTCATCCTGCACCGTGCAATTAAAATATCGTGCAATAAAAATTAAACTCACCCTTACTTTTGTTCAATCATCACGAAATCTTCAATATGAACCATCAACGGTCAAAAACATTGGGCAATTCGTGATGTTGTGCCCTCCTTATGCAGAGTGATTTCATTACAAAATTAAATAATTATATACATCTATAAAAATAAATAAACTTTAAGTGTCTGTTTGTATTGTCAAAATAACAGCTTTTTACTAAATGCATATGAAAGTATATACGAAAAAAACACCTTCTTTTTGTCTGACTGTTTGTTTGTTATGGCTAATCTCCGAAATGGCTGAACCGATTTTGACGAGACTTTCACTGGCAGATAGCATTTTTTTTTTTAATAATATGTTTTTGACATTTACAAGACCGAAGTTGCGGGCACGGCCAGTGTAAAATAATTATATTTAAGAAGAGTATCAAAACTAGAAAATATGTAATAGAAATAGTAAGTATGACCGACAAGTACTTTGCAATAGTGTCATTATGACTTGTAACAGTAAAGTAAAAAAAAGTACCTACTATGTAGATGAATATTAGCAACAGTATCTAACAACACAATAAAGACTTAAAAGGACAGAGAGGCACATCATTTTACTCTGTGAAGGAGTATTTAGACTTTAAAGATTCACTTCACTGACATGTTACTATTATAATTTGACAAATACTTGAATTTTTTTTAATAACTATGATTTATGTACTAATTTTATTAGCTTCATTTATTTCATTCATGTAATCAATAATTTTGCAAGCTCGTTTTAAAAAAAATCCGACCATCTGAAATGTAAATTTTTATTTCATATATACTAACACAGAGTTTAGAGCAATTTCCTCTCAAAAAACCAGAACAAAAATAACTCAACAAAAAAAAATACTAACAGTAAGAAACTACACCTTACCTAAGATAAAACTTAAATGTTTAAACTCAGTCGCTGAAAGTCTGAGAGCTATACTAAATTTGACCTCTACATATATATATTTATGTAAAATCTTTCAGGGAATTCAGTGCATCAGCAGAAAAGTACGAGTGGGCGGCTGCAGTAGCGTCGGCAAATAAATGCATTATTAATGAGAATTGTTAAGTCGATTGGTGGACCGAAGGCCAGAGGCTGTTTTATATTTTTAGTCTATTTAAAATTAAATTTAGTAATAGATTTTCAATGTGAACGTTTAAATATTGAGAAATGACGTATTTCATGCATTACCAGCTGTGCCCGGGAAATTATCTCATGGGTTTTAATTTACTCTTTATAACATCAGCTTTCAAGCCCTTATTTTTCGAAATGAATGAACCGATTTGAATGAAACTTCATACGCCTAAGCAAATACAAAATACAAAGGTTGGTTGTTTTAATTTTGTCGATACACAGTAATTACTTATTAGTGGGTATTAGTGTGTATCAAAAAACTAAAACATTAGCGGAATTAACTAGCGATAACCACTAGCGATTAGTATTAAGTGAGGCGCGTCTTCGTGGATGGCACTATCTATAAAGACATTTGCACAAGCATAATCGAAAAATATTTGACGATTAAACGTCTTTACGTGTCCTCAAATTGTACATATATAGAAGAATATTACTGTTATAAATCAAAGTTTCATTATTTAAATAAATCGTCATCTTCCGCCTAACCTTCTCCTAACTATAGTTGGGATTGGCTTCCTGTCCAACTGGATGCAGCCGAATCCCAGTATTTTTTTATGAAGTGACTGCCTATCTGACCTCCACAATCCAGTCAATGGGAAATACGATACCCCTTGGTAAGACTGGTTGTCAGACTTTCAGGCTCAGACCAAATAAAAAACCAAGGCAGAGCGCTGAGAACGATACAGTGAAGCATGGAAAAACTACACCTCCGCTCTGTGCATACACGCTCACACGCACACATTTACAACTATTTACAATCAAACTAGGTACACCTCACTAAGTGCACAGATGTTTACGAAACCGGCTTCACTTTACTGTTGACAGCCCTCTGTCTTGGTTTTTTATTTGGTCTGAGCTTTCGGGCCTTTAAACAAATAGTAAGAATGTAAAATGTTTTTGCTACCCCTAGGAACGGTCGCATCCGACGTCTTTCAGCGAGAACAGCCGGTCGATTCTGTTAGAATCTCACCGTGAGAAGTTAGGTGAAGTGAGCTGTCATTCTATCTGATGCTATAGGGATTTACACTAATGACAGCTCACTCCACGCTCACTTCACCTAAGTTTTCACGGTGAGATGGTTACAGAATCGCACTGCTGGACAAATTCATTGCTTTTCGGCAAACAAGTTCCAACTGTACTCGTTATGTCGAGCGACCAGAATAGAACACACCCACGCGCTTCTTATATAGAACCTTCAAGGTTACTGTTCGGGGGTCAGTAGAGATCGAGGTTAGGCTATTTGTGAAGATACTTAAGATAAATTAAGTTAAGCTTATCTGTTGTATTTTTTTAATACAAAGAAAATTACTTATCCACACTAATATTATAAACTAGCAGTGCAACGCGGTTTCACCCACATAAGTGTCGATTCCGTGAGAATATCGGGACGAAAAGTATCCTATGTATTATTCTAATATTTTAGCTATATTACAGTAAAGTTTCATCAAAATCCATTCAGTAGTTTTTGTGTGAAAGAGTAACAAACATCCATCCATCCTTACAAACTTTCGCGTTTTCACACGCATAAGTTTCGATCCCGTGGGATAAAAAGTAGCCTTTATGTTAATCCAGGGTATCGGCTACCTCCATATCAAAATTGGTCCAGCTGTTTGTGCGTGAAGAAGTAACAAACATACAAACACACTCAAAAACTTTAAACTTTCGCCTTTATAATATTAGTGTGATCAGTGGGAAGAGTAAGAAGTAGGACTCGAAAGTAACTCTATCTGTTTGTTACCTTCTCATGCCTAAACCACTGAATAGATTTCGATATGGCAAAGAGATAGATGGCATTCTGGGGAAGGACATAGACTATTTGTAGCACGTTTTAGTGGGATAATTTCCGACGTCCACTCGTGCGAAACCGCGGGTAGAACCTAGTAGTCAATATACCTAAGTCTGGGTGCTTACTCTTGAATATAATTCCGATAGATCGACATTGGAATTGTCAGTCAAACGTCAGAGATTGGCTGGACTGACTGAGTCTAGCCAATCCCTGACGTTTAACTCAACCAACTGACGTTTGACCAATGTCGGTCTATCGGAATTATATTCGAGAGTAAGGACCCTGAAATTGCCAACCCGTCTTGACTAAGCGTGGGGATCAATGCTCGTGCCTTCTCTGTATGAGAAGAGGCTTTTGCTCTACAGTAGGCAATAGGCTGTAGGTAATAGGATAGATAGATAGAATACTCTTTATTGTGCACACCACATTAATAAAATAATAGACTGGTATTATACTCGTACCGAATGATCTTTTTTGCCGATTCCAAATTTTTACAGGCTGTTCTACACATGAATATGTACAACTTTCACTATGGGACCAACTTTGAAATCACGAAAAAAATCAGCTGTTTAATACAAACGTTCAATACCTACTTGATCAAAATGTATGAAACGGCAGTTTTTTTTTTCGTGATTTCAGAGTTGGTACCATAGTGAAAGTTGTTCATATATTCAGGGGTAGAACATCTTGTAAAAATTTGACACCTGTATAAAGGAAAGAAAAATTCTAGTAATACGTAAGTAAGTACATAGGTAAGTTTTTAATACTTGTATTGTGTCTTGTTGCACTGAATAAACGTTGTATCTATCTATCTAGTAGGAGTGTGAGTAACAAAAAGCTACCTACTGTAGCAGTGAATTCAAGTGTCTGCACTAAACATTTTCGAGTTTTATTTCCGCTATCACAAATGTTTATTAACGTTAATGAACCATCTTCAAGATTACTTTTTTGTGGCTAGTTTGTTTTAGAAAAGAGACACCACTCAAATATGTAGTAACTATATAATTCCATAATTATTCACAAATTCAATTCCATTTTAAAAGGAAACAAATAAAATGTATACCTCTGATACAGGTAACATAAAAATCTAACAACCTCAATCCGACGTTTGGCTCTATTTTAAGCCAGCACTTAAAAGTATCATGACCCTTTAAAATTATACCTATATCCTCATATCTCAAGCCTCCTTTCACGAAAATTTCAAGAAGATGCCGCCAAAATTCGTCGAATTTAAAAATAGAAGTCTATCGCAGCCTGAAATTCGGCGAAGCAACGTGGTCTGACAAACGAGGCCCGGTGTTACTCTATGTTAGAGTAGGTATATAATAACAGAACGGACATATGATCAGTCAAGATGTTACACGAACTTCTACTGTTACAAAATGATATTATTTTTTTGTATTATTCCTTATTTGAATTTTTATTCGGCTAATGTGACTTGGTGACTTTTGAGAGAGGTACGAATGTTCTTATTTTTACCCAGACTGCTAGTAACAATTAAGTTTTTATTTTACCATATTAAAAACTGCGCCTCGGGGTTTCATCCGCATAAGTCTCGATCCCGTACTAACATCGGATTAAAAAGTATTCTATGTCTTAATTCAGGTCATGGTCTATCCATGTGCCAAATTTCATCTAAATCCGTTAAGCCGTTTTAGTGTGAAAGCGTAACAAACAAACATATATAGGAAAAATCTTTTTTTTTTTCTTTATAGTTATTAATTTAGACCAAAAAAAAGTTATTTCAAATAATTATATAGGAATAGTTTTCATCACGATATTGCACGTATCTACTGGAAGAGTTTAGTACAAACAATTTATGAAATTCATTTGAATTTCGTTAATTTCCTTGCCCTGTAACAATTTTCATTAAGTATTTAAATACCTTTTAATTTTTTCAAATGCTAAACTATACTGAACAACAACAACTACCTAAAAATAGTCAATATCACCTTGCCAGTGTTGCCATGAAAACGTTAACCAGCTGACAGATAGAGAGATACTGATTTATTATTTAAGTGTGAATTCAAATGGAGCTCCTATGTCCGGGCTTAATAGTTTGAGGTAACTTTTATTTTTGGAACGAAGTTCCTTATCGAACGTTATAACTCTGCACATTTGGTAAATGAGAGCTTGGCCGAAAAAGTGACACCACTTGAGGACACTTTTGTTGCGTAACAAAAGTGTCGAATACGAGTATTTTACATGGAGCGACTGCCTATCTGATCCGATCTGACCTCTACAACCCACTGGGTAATACGGTACCCCTTGTAAGACTGGTTGTCAGACTTTCGGGCTTCGGAGTACCTGTAACGACTGTCAAAGATCCACGAATGACAGCAGAGACCAACGGCTTAACGTGCTTTCCGAGGCATGGATTGGTAAAGATGGTCACCCATCCACAGACCAACATCGGCAAGCGTAGCTTAACCTGATCGATCGACCTGTGCGGCTGTTATTATTTCACATGGTAAATATGTTTTGACTTCATTATCCCAATGTTTGCGTTGACCCTACTAACAAAATATCCGATAATATATATACGTTTGACGAATGGTACTTACAAAGCTAGGAAGAAAGGAAAAGTCCAGTTTTTCGACCTCTCTCAACCCTTCATGTCTTGTCAAGTTATGGGTCATGGGTAGAAATGAATTATCCTGTGTGAGAAATGAGTTTTCCGCAAATATAATAATAATTGTCCTAGGCAGATTCTGGAAACTTATAGAGCACTATTTGTAGGTACTCTTGGCAATAACATTTCTTAAAAGAGAGGGGTATTATTAAAATGGATTTATTAATTTATTAGTAGACCACTAAGACGATTGTGGAAACGAATTTTGTTCAAATAAAATTAAAGCTAGCACACAATCTTTACAAATGGAAAATTGTGAAAGAATGCCTTTGCAGCTAATTTTGGTGGGAACTTTTTTAAAAAGCTAACATAACATAAAATTAACATAACATTAATAATTAATTAACATAACATAACTCAAAAGACCATTTCAGACACCAATCTACATGGTCTTCACATGATCTGACCAAGATTATGTCTGGACTTTAAAAGAGACTGTGACCTCTGAGTTTGTTTCGGCCTTTCTTCTCAGAATAGTCAGATAGGAAACGCCGACCTCATCTAGTTTTAAAAAATATGATTGACGTGTAAAAGTGTTTGTACAAACCTACTTACAGAAAATAAATCATTTATCATTTATCATTCATTTATCATTACGCCAATTTTCCCGTTGGTATAGGCAGTTGTGTACCTTCCGAACACCCGCATTTCGCCAGTTGTGAAGTCCCATGTAATAGAAGGCGAGCTTATTGAAATCAATCGGGTATAAATCCAGATTCCGGGCTGAGAAAAACTTGATGGAAAAGCCAATAACACTTTCTGAAACGTAATTTATTTTATGCATATTGGTGTAAAACTCGAAAAATCATTATCTCGGCATCTAAGAACGATATGGTGGGATAAGTTGTTACAATTAGGTATAGTAACTGCCAAATTGTTATATTACTATATCAAAACTATCTAATGTATTGCAAAACTTTTTTTTTTTTGTTGGGATCCTTCTGGCGCGCACACAACAACTTATCAAACTTTCATCAAAATCGGTCGAGTCATTTTCGAGTTTTTGTGAGACCATCACACGGCAATAATTGACTTTTATTATGAGAAAAAAGAAAGAACACAGATGTTGATGAACAAAAAGTAAGAACATAATAGGTAGCTAGTTAATGGTTTGGCGTGCACTCATTAGGTAGTACAATGAATCGATATCATCGGCCAGCTGTTAAATAAAACATAACTTATGGGATATTTTATGAGCAAACTTATAAAAAATTACCACATGCAATGTGAACATGCAATTTGTTAATTAATACGGCCAGACGGGTGTTGTGTTTGGTGGGTAACTGCCCGACAATTGTTGTGCGGTAAACTTTGCTTGCGCGATGCAGGATTTTGCATGACGTCAATATGATGCGTAGTTCGCAGGTAGATGCCGAACAAAAACAACTGATGTATAGTGTGACAGATTCTTTTAAGTTTTATTCTTTTTTCCTAATTGATATTGTTTCTGGTCTTGACATCAGTGTGGCCGATGATGCCAATCAATCAATCAATAAAGTGACAATGATTTTTATAAGTAGGTACCTATTCAGAAAACGAACGAATTCTGGAAGTTAAAAGACCCATCACAAAGCCATGCTCTCAGTATTCTGTACATCAAACTAAGTAACTTGGGACGATAATATCTGCTGAGAAACTACTTTTATTTTTGGTGCAAAAAACTACTGTTTACAGTAGTGCGCAGTACCTCGCTCGTAAAACATTGTTCATTCGGGAATATGTTACTATAGGTACTGGAGTCGTGGGGGTATTTAAAGTTTAATTATACCACTAACGAAATACCTACTACCATTTGAAACTTGTTTTCGTAAGGAAGTTGAAACTAACCTACAATATCTCCGTTGCTAGAAGGTTCCCAGGTATGGTCCAGTACAAAAAATGATCGCAATGACGGGAAAAACATGTGACCTTCGGCTGATAAGTGTCCCTTTACACCAGCTATTACCTTCAACCTCCCTTTTTTACGGAGGATGAGTGAAAGGGCCTAAAGTTCCCCATACCTCTATACAACGATGCAAAAACCTGCTAATTTCTTTCTTGTGATACAGCATTAGAAACAGACTTTCTTGTATTTCTGGAGGCCATTTAACCTATCAACGGCAGCGGTTGAAAAAAGGATTATCTGCTTTATAAAAATGTCAGACCCTGTACCTTTTTCTACCGATTTTTATGACCGTATGTCATGACATGATTTCGTGTGATAAGCCCCTGATAGGTATCGTTAGTAAT
The DNA here is from genome assembly GCA_963669345.1 of Gortyna flavago. NCBI lineage: Eukaryota > Metazoa > Arthropoda > Insecta > Lepidoptera > Noctuidae > Gortyna > Gortyna flavago. The sequence goes on from OY770139.1 coordinate 3,678,570, forward strand.
TGATTATTAATTTGTTGAATGATTAGTATTAACGTACTAGACAAAAGGCGTTAAATAATAAATAATAAAAAATATTAATAAATAATAAATATAAATAATATTAAATAATAAATTGATGTCTAGTCTATGAAAAAATAATGTACTTTTGTTACGTGCATAGGTATTTAAGGTGACAAAACATTGAATAGATTGATTTGTTGGTCAAGTGGTCGCAAGCACTACCACTAAGCATTTGTTCCTGGGTTTGATTCCCAGTTTGGGCCAAGTGTTATTGGGTGGTTGGGATTTCTCAGTACGAGCCCGGAGTCTGGATTTGTGTCCGGTTGATGGCAATAGGCTCGCCCCCTTTTACATGGGACTTAAATATATTTGGCGAAATTGTGGGTGTGGTATGGGCACACTTCTGCTTGACCCTGCGGGGATTACAGGCGTTATGTTATGTTATTTTCACCCAAGCGATACTATTATGAAAGAAATAAGCCACTACGACAAAAGGATCTACATCATAGAACCTTATCGTTATTTATTTATTTACTAACTTTTGCCCGCGACTTCGTCCGCGTGAAATTTCACCCCCCCCCCCCCATTTACCATCTTAGAGGTGGAATTTCAAAAAAGCATTTCTTAGCGGAAACCTACTCTTCACAAAGAACACAAGCTCCAAATTTCTTGTCTCTAGGACCAGCCGTTTAGGCTGTGTTTTGATATATCAGTCAGTCAGGAATTTTAAATATATAGATAGATAACTGAAGGCCAATTCTCGTAATTTAAAACGTTTAAAATCAAGTCGCAGTCTCATCTCGGTGACCAACAAATGTCAAAACCTGTCAAAAATGTAGGGAAATTAGAGGTATTTTTGACAGATTGAGACAGATCACACTGTGAACGTTCTTAAAATTACGAAAATTGCCCTTCAGATATGATAGCTGACCCGGCTTAGAACTTCATACCGCCTCATAAAAAAAAAGCCGTTGCATACAAAATGTATGAGAAAATGAATTATCTTCATTATTATTGTTTCGTGAACTTTTCCCATGTTTTTAATAGTTATTCTGCTATTCGGGATGGAGACAAACCCAGCAAATCAAAAGATCACAAAAATCGGTCCAGCCGTTCTTGAGTTATATGTATTATAGATGAGCACACCGACAGCACAGTCACAATTCTAATTAAATATCATCTGAAATTGGAATTTCAGTAACAAGGCAAATAACAGGTATGCATGACATTTAACTTGAAAATATTATAGACAAAGGAGAACAATTAAAAGTGTGTCTAGCAGATCTTAATCTAGAACACTTCAAAAAAAAAAACAATTTGAGCTGCGGCTCAAATTGGTTTTTGTATTGAATGTGTTCACGTGCAATCTTCACGCTGTCTAAGTAGGGAACGTCTGTATGAAGAAAAACTTTTGGAGAAAATATCAATAGGATTTTTTTTTAAAATAAACCTTTCATAATAGTGCCTTGCCATGTGTTAGTGGGCTGTTAAATGTGGTATTTAAGGTGAATTCAAAAATACGATGACGCTTACTACGTTATCAATCGTTTGTGGGTGTAGTATGCGTGTGGGATACAAATACACCCCAGCTACCGAACGGGGTGTACAAATGTAACCCACCTAACCCTTCGGGACTCGCAAGCGTGACTTTTATTGTGTTCGGTATTTTTTCCCAATCGTGGGTTTTTTTCAGGCATTCATTCTCTTGGCTACGTGAGGTGAATAGAAAATTTCAGCATATTTTTGGCTTTTCTTGGGTTTATTTCTATTTTTACTATTTTCGTGGTGTACTTTGTAGCTAATATGTATTATTTTCAGGAACCATCAAAGGTATAGAGACACGAATTGACTGATACATGACATACAATAAATTAACTCTTTTCTTGTCGAATTTAGATTTTCTGCGTCTTATTTCTATATAAAAATCCTAATCTGGAATGTGGACGCAACGTTTATTAAAGAATCTTCTGACGATGTTGACCCAAGCACGGAGCGCTTACATTTTCCATATTACAACCAGGACAAAAAAACAATTTCTATCGCAACATTCCTTTCCTCATACAAAAATACTTCGTTAATTCAGGCAAAAGAATTTATCATGGAATTCTTTTGCGTCCATAATTTTATCATTCGCTTTCCAGCATCGTAAAAAATAAACACAAAATAATAATATGGCTGGTACTGTTTCAATATCCCGCGTTCCGACGACTCAAAGGAATCTTTAAGGCATGTTCACATTTTAACGGATGGATGCTGGTGTATAATGAATAGCGTGAACGGATGTGAAGTGGGTTTAGGGTCTCGTGTGACGGATTTTTTTATATAAATCTGTTGATTGATTACAGAAATAGTTGCGGGTACACTACAGACGTATCAGAGCCGTGAAAAATGAGAAAAAATGCGTCTCCGCACGGAAGTTGTAAAATGGGTAAAAATGTTCTTAGGTAATTACCAAAGTCGCTTTGCTTTTTTCCAGCAACTATGCGAATTTCCCCGCGTAACAGTAAAAATAGTGACAACATTAAACATTTTGCAGAAAATGATTATTAATCAAAATTTTATAAGACAACAATTATTAACTATTTACCTACTATTTGTTTTAGAAATTTTAGTTATGTGTTATTATGAATAAACACTTGAATGAGATACCTTTTTTTTTTTTTTTTTTTTTAAGGATGGGAAATCATCCAATGACCCCTCCCGCTCTGGGTGGAGCGGAAGGGAGTGTCAGACTCTTACTGACTAAAACCCATCCGTGTTCCTTCTTTAGCCCTTTATGTTCCGGGGCAGCGGTAACCCTTTCGGACAATCCCGCTGCCCCGGCAGGCTTCGGCCCTAACGGGCCCCTCCATGTCTGCTGACATCTCTTTGAGGCGCGCGTGGAACACATACGCGCCGTCCGGCACGGGCCTGGTCCTGATCGGACGGCGAGCTACCCATTACTCGCCGTCCGCAGGCCCGCGCCTACGGTGGCCGGGAGTCGTCACGCGGCTCCCGACGCCCGGAGCGTCTACCGCGGCGGCTGGGACGGGCGGCCCTCTCGGCTCTCTCCCTCTCCCATCCCGCCACCTCCTTCGCTAGCATGACTGCTTCGCAGAAGGAGGTGACTGCCTCCCACTCCCTCTCGCCCCGGACCATGGCTTGGACCAGGGCCGGGCGCGAGAGGTCGCCGCCGCTGCCGATCGCCTCTACGAGGACACGGCGGTGCTCTGCCCAAGCGGGACAGACCTCCACCGTGTGCATCACCGTGTCCTCTGGGCGATCCTCGCAGTGGTGACACCCGGGCGTTTCCTCCCGCCTGATTATGTGCAGGAACCTCCCGAAACATCCGTGTCCGGTGAGGACCTGCGTCAGGCGGTAGGTGAGGGCGCCGTGACGCCTCTCTAGCCACTCCTCAAAGAGGGGCCTTACCGCCGCTATCGCGGCGTGCCCTTGAATGAGATACCTGAGATACAGATTTATTCCTAGTTGAGGTAGAATCCAATTATTTTTTACCTACCTACATTTAGTTTAAGACCCAATTTTGTACATATTTATGTAAATCAATTATTTCACTAAGGCAAAACAATGTGTAACACATTTATGTAGACATGTTATTACATTATTTTTACACGGGCCTAAACAATTACCAAAGAGCCCTCGCACTGTCTTCCCCAAGTGACGCAAATTCCTTTCAAAATACTTGGCAGCCAATAAACAGGCGTTCAACACACAAAACACTTAATATTAACATCTACCCTCATATCCGTTACGTACCAAAAATTTTCGCTCTGATATATTGCGAACGGACGCGTTGAAGTGTAAGTCGACCTTAAAGCCCTATTTCCACGGGGATACAGAGTTGTGCAAAATTGTTTCAGCAACATAACAACAAATGAAAACAAAAAAATATATAAAATTATGTGAATTAACATGACGACCAGAAGGCCAATTTTCGTAATTTAAAACGTTCAAAATCTAATCGCAGTCCATCTCGGCGACAAACAAATGTCAAAAACTTGTCAAAATGTTGGGTAATTAGAGGTATTTTTGACAGATTGAGACTGAGATCAGACTGTGAACGTTCTTAAAATGACGAGAATTGCCCCTCTGAAGACTCAACATAATCTCAGGTGGCAACATTTGGTATAACCACCAAATGCTGTAATTTTCAGCTACAACCCACGGGAGCCATACGCTTAATCGTACGAGACAAGATTTAGGATATACATAGGTACTTATCTATAATATCCATACTAAGATTATAATCCCGCACCATCACCGTGCCCCCCCCGACCCTTGCTCGAGCCAGCCCGCGCAGCTGAGCCTGTAGTTTTAAATTCGCCCCTAAACACTAATAATAATACCGATCCAGCCTGTCCCTTGCTGTCCTCTTCCAGCGACGCCCTGAGCCGAGGTCCGAACCCCGCAGGGGGTTACCCTTAGCGCTGTCGCTTAGTTTTTAAGTTATTGTATGCCCTGGCTGGAGGCCTTAATTCAAGGCATCCACAGGAAAGTCCGGTTAAGCAGTAGCCATCCTCATAAAGGATGAACTGCGAGATGCCATAGTTAAAAAAAAAAAAAAACTAAGATTATAAACGCGAAAGTAACCCTGCCTGTCTGTACCTTTTCAGTTCTGAACAGCTGATTTGCTGATGTTTCGCACACAGGTAGAGAATGATCTGGGATAGGAGACAATAATTATACTTTTTATACCGGTAGTACGTTCCCGTCGGATAATTTCCGACCTTCACGTGGGTCAAGACGCGGGACATAGCTAGCAGACATATAAACAAATAAGTTTGAAACTTAATATTATAGTGTAGTGTTTACAAGTTAGAAAGTTAAGTAGTGGGTACAATTTAACGTGAACAGATTTAAAACAAGTAATAAAATAATACACACTTGTACATAGAATGTTGCAGTATTGGTGGCAGGGCAACAAACAATGTTGCGCAACCGTTTCTAAACAAGTTTAGAAATAACGTAAAGGCAACCTTAGTAGCTAAAATTCGTCTCATATTCAAAGTAGTTTTTATGTTGAATCGTTTCATTTTCACAAGAATTGAATCTAATGAATGTCTAATCTAATGTATCTAGTTGTGATAAATTACACATAAGTAACTCATGTATTATTATGATAATTTAAACATGAGTGTATGTATGTTCATTTCGAATCTACTTAGTTTAAACGGTTAGATCATTATAGATGAGACTTCACTTTATTTAGATGACAGATTTTGAATTAGTCAAGAATGGGAGTGTGAATGTTATTAATACACTATTATCTGCACGCGACTTCGTCCCCGTGGAATTCCTTGTCCTCCTAACCCACCCCGTCGCTGAGCACCAAGGTAAAATATTGATTGGTGCTCAAATAGGAATACTTTTGGTGCTCTAAAAATAGGTGCCTAAACGGGAATATTCCGTCGCATCGCATCGCCTGCCTATTACTTCGTTTTCGCTTTCATTCTGACGTTTCTAATTCTTGCTGGGCTCATAAAGGTCTTTGCTTGATGTTTAATAGCTTTTCTCAAGAATTGGACTATTAAATGCAAAAATATTTCTTCAAATAAAACTGGTAGTTCCGGAGATTACACAATCAGTATCAAACAAACTAACTCTTCAGCATTATTATTAGTATAGTATAAATAATAGTTTTACCTTGTAAATGTACAGAGGCCAGCACATCAACCTACCCCAATCTGTCAAAATTTCCCAATTGAATATGAACCTTATACCTTTGTGGTAAAGTTGAAAATCTATCAAAGAAATTTTACAGATTGGGATAGCTTGATGTGCTGGCGTCTGTACTTAGGGATATAGGTAATAATTAAAGGTAATATTTAATGGGGATAACGTTTATTCAGTGATTATAGTTTACCTGCTGACCAAGTCAAGAGTACCCGTTTCAAAAACAAGTACCAGTTTCACAGGTTTACATGGTTATCAGACTTTTGAAAATACAACCACCCGATGTGTTTTCAATAACCTGATATGTAACGAAAATCCGTCAATAAATTAAGCAAGATCAGTGAGCAACAAATAACAGTGAAAGATAAAAATATTTAATTTTCTTTTGCTCAATACACCTAATTGTAATAAAATTTTAATTGTTCTCAATTTCACGCCAGTCGCCTCTATAATTACGTAGCTATTACAGACGTATTAATTACTTAAATTTCGATTATCGACAATTACGTGTTTGTCACTTAATTAGTGTAAAATAACCATGTTAGATTATTACCTTACATAATGAGTTATTTGAACACAAGAGTTCATTTGTTTCGTGTTTAAATAAACATGGATAGTGCATAAATCCCAAGTAAGTATTAAAATTATTTTATTCATTTTATCAAATAATTATATTAGACTAGCTGCACCCCGCGGATTCACCCTTAAGTGTCGATCCCGTGGAAATATCGGGATAAACAGTAGCCTATATGTTAATCCAGGGTATCAGCTACTTCCATACAAAATTTGATCAAAATTGGTCTAGCCGTTTGAGCGTGAAGAAGTAACAAACATATAAACACACACACACTCACAAACTTTCGCCTTTTTAATATTAGTTTGATTTATTTATAAATCAGTGGTGGCCCAGTGGTATCAGGGCTTAACTTACGAGCGTAGGCCGTGAGTTGAAACCTTTACTCTTCTGCACGATGTTTTCCTTCACCGTTTTGAGAGCAGTGGTGTTAAAATTAAACACATCAACACGCTGTTTAAAAATTAAATGAACTTCAGAGAAACGCGTTGAGTTCGTTATGAATGTAAGATACCTACTCACACCTTTTAAAATATCATTCAAGACGTGAATATTCTCATATCAATGATATCGTTACGATTCTCACACAGTTAAAATATCAACTAAATGTAATTTTGAAGAAAACGTCTTAAAAAATCAAAATTAATGACTACCTCTTTTTCTCATGTTCGCAGGCGCGACAGATGACCGTTTGGTTCTAGATTCAATCCCCAAGTCGGGTAATGTTATTAGTTTTCCATTAGGAGATTCTCAATAAAAGCCCGGAGTCCGGATTTTTGGACCTCACTTAGAAATAACTGTTGACAGGTGGGTATTTACCTTCGTCTACCCCTTTATGCCGACCCCCTCATAGTACAGGCATGGTAAAATCACTCTGCCTACCCTTTTTTCCAACTATTTTAGCGCCAGCTTCTAGCCTAACAGGATGCAGCTGAATACCAGTATTTTACATGGGGTGACCGCCTATCCGACCCCCACCAGCCAGATATCTACTGGGTAACACGATATATACCTTGGTTAGACTGGCTGGGCCCTTTCAAGCCCTTGTTTTTCCAAATAAATGAACCGATTTTATTGAAACTTCATACGCATAAGCAGAATACAAAGGTCTAAAAAGTCACAAGAACATTTTCGAAAAATAGTGTTACAGCCAAATTAGACCGATTTTAAAGTTCCATGGAAACAGGGATTGCCAGTTATCTTTTTTTAAATAAGACATTTCGAAAATGTTCTTGAGTAACTTTTTTGACCTTTGTATCCTGCTTATGCGTATGAAGTTTGATTAAAATCGGTTCATTCATTTTTAAAAATAAGGGTTTGTAAGTTTGTATGAAATGCAGTATGGCGTAAACGCTCTTAATCGGATTTGATACGGGATTAATTTACGACTTGCCACCGCGTGTCTCCAAATCTCATATGTTTGAATTGTTGTCTTTTTAATAGTTGTCAAATGTTGTCGTCGTTTTTAGTATGAGAGCTTCTTAAGAAAGAGCCAATAGACATTGAAATAAGACCCATAATATTGAAGCAGTTAGACTGACTGGAAGAATTGGAAGATCAATAGTTCATTCATCACCATAAAAATAATTATGAGCTCGTAAACAGTGCTGTTGAACCTGCAATAAATAATTTTGGTGATAACAAGAATAATGAAGAGAGATTACATCACGAACATTCTCCTGCCTTTATCCCAATTTATTTGGGGTCGGGGCAACATATCTTTCTCTTCAATACATCTGTTTTAGTCGTCATCTCAGTAGCCACCTCCTTTCTAGCCATACCATCTTTCACAAACTCCATCCATCGATTCTTTGGTCTTCCCGTAATCTTATAGCCATCAATAGTAATACACAAAACTTTCCTCACGATATTTTCCTCAAGAGATTACACTGAGAAAGATTACTTCTTTAAGAGATAGGAAGGAAGCTGCTGACCCATAGCTGCGTCGTAATCTCTTGCCTTTTACGACACCCAAATTAAACCGAAATAAAAAACCAAACGGTTCTTCTTTGCCTCAAAAAGAGTAAACTAATTTAATTTTTAATGGGTTTAGTTTTTAATTCTGCGATATACTACTTTTAATATCTCAGCTGTTTTCCTTTGGATACGACTCTAGAAACAGCTGACGCAGCGAAAAGTTTATTATAGGTAAGGTATTTTTTGAGATCAGTAAATATTTTTTTTATATTATTGTATCCGAAAACAATTGTCATTACTTTTAAAATTGTATTATTATCGATTATACGTAAAGCTTATGCTTCTTATCACGTAATATAATAAAAATGTGTTGATAATACAATAAAGTTGTAACATATTTTGTTGATTGTAATTATCCGATAATTTAAACGATGTTACCTGAAATATTACATCAAAAATAATGGACCATAAAATCATTGGTGTCTGAAATAGAGCAATCAGTATAAAGTAGCTATTTTTTTACAAAAAACGGTCGTTAAGTAGTCGCTTATCCCGAAGGACTCGACTACAGACTTTTAACATCTCGCTTTCCTTACGTAAGCTGTACTTATCTAAACTGCTTTTTAACATACTCACATAACTTCAAACCGACAACAATACTCGGAACCACAGTTAAAAACGAGCTGTTTATTAATTTAACACTCGTTATTTTAAATAACTAATAACACGATATTATTGCTTCGTATTCTTTCAATTCCTTTTGAATGCACTTGAGTGACAGATCGAAATAGCGCGAAAGCGTAGGGATGTGCTGCTGTTTTTTATTCGATTTTGGGTAAGGTTTTATTTATACCGGGGTGTATACAGCCAGGGCTTTCGTATTTTGTTTATTTTGTGGTCTGTTTACTTGCGAAGTGGGAGCGCGCGGCCCGGCTGGCGACTGCCGGCGAAGTAACCGCTCATTCTTAGGGTTGCGCGCGCATTCTGTAGTGAAATGCGTCGATTTTATACCGTAGGTGTAATTTTAAGCGTTTGGTACGGTTTAATTAATAGTCCATAGGGATTGAGCGGTGAAATAAGTTGATGTTGTGGTCACTACGGGAATCGATTTGGTTTAATTATGATGTCCCCGGACTGGAGTTATTAATTCTGGTTTGGGTTTGACACTTTATAATTTCGTGCGGATCATAAACAAATATGTGCCGTACCCTTAGTCAATATCTAAACTATGTTTTTAAATGAACACATTAAAGTTAAAATTTGATTAAACTCACTATATCACCGAAAAGAAAGATAGATTGTATCAACTTTCATTTTGGCTTAAGTTATACGAAGTTAGTTTCTATGAGCCGATTGAGAAAATACGTCAACATGATATTTGGAAAATAACTAATATACATATTGTATTTTTGGATATTGTTAAATTTTAATTTTACTTTCTTTTATTATTTTCTTTATAAATAATTTTTTTTTTTTTTTTTTTTATTTAAGATTGTTTTTAGTTCCTGTATGAGTCACTATAAATACCTCCTTTTCCTTTCTTTTATCTCACGGCACACATATAAATATATTTATATAAAACCTGTTCAAATATGAAATAAAAACTTTTAAATGGTTTGACAACCCTACCCGTCAATCAAGTGAAGTAAGGGGAAGCTTTATTAATGAGCCACGGTTATTAAGAGAAGGTAACTAAAAACTTCGTAGTTAATATTATTTTGCTTTATGACATTATTTAAGTAGATTAATTATCCTAAGTTAGTGTTATATTTTTATCACTGAATCAATCTTGTGTGGGGCTCGTGGCTAAATGTCAAACACGCGGTATCACTCATTTTCTGTAGTCTAAACTAACCAGTCATGACCTGTACTCAATAGAAAACATGTTTTGCAACATTGCGCAACATTGTGGCCAGGAACATTTGATGTGGCAGGATGTTTTTTTTACCGTGAATTACGACATTAGCATATTGCAGCAACACCGCAACATTCCATTTATCAAGCAACATGTTTCCCGCAACACAAATACAGGTAAACCGAAAAAGGTGTGAACCTTCGGTATCGCGTCATTAAGTTTCCTAATAATACCTAAATATCTAATAATATCGGACGAAAGTCGCGCCATAGGGTAACCCCCGGGATAGAGGCAAAGCTTCTAAGTTTTGTACTGCCGTGCTTTGTTTTAGTGCACCTATCATTGTGCGTTTGCATTAATTCGGTTGACCTTCTCCGGTCACAGATCGTCATCTGTCACTCAATAGTTGTCAAAAATTTTTGAAACTGCATAGAGTATTTAATTATATATATCGTTGTAACAGCACTATATTAGATGTCATCATGGCGCGTTCGTATTTCCGAAGATAGACGGTGATTCCCGAAGCGCAAACTTTTCTTGGGGAATTTGTAGATGTTTCTGAAACAATGTTGTTCAACTTTGTGTCCCCCTAAATACACGGTTTTACGAATGATTGCTTTGACAGAAGGTATAACAGGTGTAAAAAGACACATAACGAAGCCGAGAGTTGTTTGTAGTGGACCATACCTGGGAACCTTCTGGTTACGGAGAAATTGAAGGTCAAAATTCCAACTGATGTTTTTTTACGAAAACAAGTTTTTAATGTTATATCACAACTTTAAATATCCCCACGACCCCTGTAGCATTGCATGCACCCCATAAGCAATTTATTTTTGCGTGTGTTGTGTACATTGCGCACTTCTATAAACGGTAAATTTTCACATCAAAAATAAAAATCGTTTCCCAGCAATTATTTTTATGCAACGTTACTTAGTTTGATGTACAGATTGCGCAGTTGACAGATATGTAATGGGTCTTTAAACAAATTGTATGTAAACAATGCATAATCTTTGTTATTTCTAAAGAAATACAATAATGTATGTTTTACAATACTGAGCATAGGATTTATTGCATTCCACGATGTGAATTTAAGTGGTAGGTTAATTTTGTGATCATTGTAGACCCTGTCGGCACACACAGAAGCAGAGAGAAAGAGGGCAGTAATTTGATTAATTCTTGGTTTACTATATTTCATTTGCAACTAATTATTTTATAAACCATTTAATTTGAAATTTGTCATTTCGATATTCATTGTTTTTAGTTTTCAAATAAAGTTTACTAAGAAAAAACTTATCCCTAAAAATAATAAATAAGTAACCTGACACCTTAATAATTTTCTTTATTCTCTATGACATTGTGTACCACCTAGGGGCCATATGTTGCTATTACAGGAGACATTACATGGTTACGTACCTACGGAAAATAATGTGTATTTATTGTTCACAAGATTATATAAATTACCGAAGTATTTCGTTTATCACGCAGGACGCGCCTTCACGCGTGTTCATATGAAGCAACATGTCAATTTATCACGAAAATATATTAGGCTCCGTTCACGGTTTCGGGCGATGCGGCTTGCGACGCGACTTCCGTCCAGCGACACGCACGCGCGTCACCTATTCCCGCCCGTCGCTCCGCTCCGCGGTGACTCGTGGCATGCTCTAAGGCTGGATTTAATGGCCTACTAACGGTCACCATGGTTTTTTACTGGTCGTGACTCACAAGAATGGTCACAAGACATATGGCGTACCTATACGCGTACCGTCGAACTAAATGCCCGCATATGCCGACATAGCGCGTCAATCGACCGACGAGCTCGACTGATGGTCCTCATCAGCACGACGTAGATGTACACGCATAGCGGTTCATCAGCGCTGCAATGTAGTTGTTCAGAAGTTTTCATTGAAATAGTCCAGCACTAATTCCAACCTAAACAACTTATTTCATTTGTTTTCTCCGTAGTCGCTGTCGCAAGACGTGTGTCACTTGAGCGTGTATCTCGTGGCCACGAGGTTACATGCTGGCCACACTAGGACACAAGTTGCTAAACATGTTGCGCAACATGTGCGAGTTAGTACACAATTGTTTTTATAATAACTTTTGTTTCGGTAAAACGTATCGCGGTCTTGCCAGCAAATATCGGCGCTCACTGTTAAAGTTCGAAGCTTCTTATGAGTGCAATGAGAACTCAAAGGCTTTCATTTTAGGGCTCGCTCACACATTTAGCCCTGAGATACTTAAATGAAAGAAGAGGCGATTTTTTTTATAGTAGTAAAAACTCGTTTGTCTAGACTATTAAAATCTTACCAGAGACTTGCGAGAATTACACCATTTCCATCAACCCAGAAATATATTATAAATATTTGCTCTTGACTGAATTTTACTTTAGGTAGACCGCGTTTTTTTTAATTTGCAGGTCAGTGTCAGATTGTATCTTGATCAAAATTTGATTCGCGGACTATAACAGAGGTACGTATTTACTGAATTATATTCATTACAATCATTAATACAACTTTTTAAAATTTTTAATAAGTTACCAAATGACATAAAACATTTAAACTTGACTCAATTTAAACGCAGCCTTAATATTTTTTAATAGACAAATATATACAATTAATTAATATAATACCATTGACGAATTTCTTGCTGACAAAATTTATTGTGACTGATCCAGTAGGTACTTATGATTTTTTTCCTATCAGACTTTTAATTTATTAAAATTGTATCGTACTTAATGTTTTATTTAATTTCTAATATTGTTAAAGTAATAGTGTAGCCCTAAAGGGTAGATTTTTGAATATCTATAAAATATCTGTAAGACCTGTTATATCACCAAAAATCGCACTACCAAATACATTGACTTTTGACTTTGACTTTGAAGCACTTTTCCTTATGAGATTTGTTCTTATAATACAAATCTAACTTAGAAATATGTTGAATGGCGTGCAATAGGAGAGGCTTATGTCCAGCAGTGGACTGTTGTAGGCTGAAAATGATCATGCTGAAAATTACACATATAAATATATGTAAAAATTTTACATGAGGTGACACAATGGACGGTCTTATCGCTAAAAGTGAGAAACATGCCTCTAGAACTCGATAGCATAGGCAATAAATAAATTAAATTAATCTCGTACAATGTACTCTTTCGTTACAAACGACAGCAAAATATTTCGACCCTCATTTATAATTTCTTTAATAAATGAATGGAAATTTTAACAACGAACCCTGTTGACCTCAGAAATTAATGATACCTATTCGCTTCGTTAGAATTAATTTATATCCAACCTAAAATGACAAGTTAAGACCCGCTGTTAAGACCGGCTTTTTAAATGTAATTAAAAGAGGTCGACATCTATTGTAACTATTAGAGTTAAGAATTTATTATAACTCATTTACAAATAGTGTAAAGCTAGCTGCGCCCCGCGGTTCGGTTTCACCCGCATAAGTTTCGATCCCGTGGGATGAAAAGTAGCCTATATGTTAATCCAGAGTGTCAGCTACCTCAATACAAAATTTTATCAAAATTGGTCCAGCCGTTTTAGCGTGAAGAAGTAACAAACATATAAACACACACAAACTTTCGCCTTTATATTATTAGTGTAATAAAGTTTAACAAACTGTAATGAGTTTAGGAGGGAAACAAAGAAATATAGGTTAATTTTGACATTTCATTCACAACAAAAAAAATCATTTCTTATAAAACTTGACATTGCATTAAAAAAACCATTTTCATTTCAAACTAATTTATAATCGTATTTATGAATATACATGTGTGCCCGTGGAAATATCGGGATAAAAAGTAGCCTATATGTTAATCCATTGTGTCAGCTACCTCCATACAAAATTTTATCATAATTGTTCCTGCCGTTTGAGCGTGAAGAAGTAACAAACATATAAACGCACACACACACATACTCACAAACTTTCGCCTTTATAATATTAGTGTGATAAAGTTTAACAAACTGTAATGGTTTTAATAGGAGACATTTCATTCATAAATAACGTTTTCTTTTTAATTTACTTATAAATTTGACATTGTATTAAAGAAAACATTTTGAATTCAAACTAATTTATAATTATATTTATGGATATATTCATTTTAATATTACGGCAACGGTAGCATAATATTATGTGAAACTGTTTATTAATATGATCATAAAGTACCATATACTCGGAAATTGATTATAATTATTATTCTTATTTTTACGTCTTTTGACATTTCTCGGGACCCTGGAGTACCAGACCTTTTGAAGGCGTACGAGGTGCCGAAGCCAAATCACAGAATTATAACACGTATAAACGTGTAGTAATACAGGGTGAAATTGAAAACATGCGACAAATCGAAATGGGAGATTGTACTCATCATTATGAACAACTTTTACTATGGGACCAAACCAGAAATCGCGAAAAAAAAATTTTTTATAGGTTTTAAAAAAATTTAAAATATTAATAATTACATTTATGTAATCAATATGGGTCAATATTGTAACTTATGATAAATAAAAAATGATTTTATTTTTGTAGGTACGTTTGCACAAACACTTTTACACGTCAATCATATTTTAGTTAGCTTACTTTCCGTGTAGGTTTAATTTCATTTACGTAAAAAGAATTTAAAAAATAAGGAAAGTTACTGAAGTGACAATATGTTTATGATTTAAAAGATCTAAAAAAACAATTTAGTACTACGATATATTTTAAACGTTTCACAAAAGAAATGCAGTTCTATAACGAGTAATCAGTATCATTAAGTTACTATTTTCAATGTGTGTTGATAAAATAAAATTATAATTTGACTAAAACAAAATAATAATTATTATAATTAAAAGTTTCTGTCACTTACCTATGTATTATTACTTATAATAATAATGGTTGGATGATGTCTCGGATGACAACTATTGACTGTTCACTCGGTAATACATACCTGTAATAAAAAAAAACATTATTTAATCATTTATTAAAAGAAATAATGTAGCTACGAATAAGGGCTACGCGCTTGCTACGGCGTAGCTGCCGTCACCGCTACGCAAGCTACGGGCTACGATGCGTAGCAGATATTCAAATCTTTCATCTTATTCAGGCATAATCATCATCTGCCTTGCCTTTTCCCAACTATGTTGGGGTCGGCTTCCAGTCTAACTGGATGCAGCTGAATACCAGTATTTTACATGGAGCGACTGCCTGTCTGACCTCCACAACCCAGTTACTGAGTAATACGATACCCCGTGGTAAGACTGGTTGTCAGACTTTCGGGGTTCTGACGACCCGTAACGACTGTCAAAGATCCAAAAATGACAGCCGGGACCAACGGCTTAACGTGCTTTCCGAGGGTCTTGGTATGCAAAGATGGTCACCCTTCCACGGACCAACCGCAGCAAGCGTGGCTTAACCTGATCGATCGACCCGTGCAGCTGTTAGCCGCAAGCCCCTCATACTACATTAATTATCAAAATATGCTACGTTATTAATTACAAGTGCAATAGATTTTTGTTATCATTGAATTTAGTATAGCGTGTATTTCATAATTTTTTTTACAAATATCTAGGATGAAAAGTAGTCTTTTTCCAAGTCAAAGGCTACCAGATACCAGGCTAATAGGTAGCCTGGACTTAGGCATGAAACGGTAACAGACAGACAGAGTTCCTTTCTCATTGATTATATTGTTATAACGGGTGTAAAAAGACACTCAACGAAGCCAAGACTCACTTGTACACACGGCTACACATCAAGCTATACATAACCAGTATAAGCTGACTTCTGATGGTACGAAAAACCTATACAATGCGAGGTCAGCTAAAACTGGAAATGTATAGCTTGATGTGTAGCCGTGTGTACCCCCCTCATTGAAATATTTTTTGTAGTGGACCATACCTTCTGGTTACGGAGATATTGAAGGACAAAGTTCCTACTTTTACTGGCGTTTTTTTACGAAAACAAGTTTCTAATACCATCGCGACTTCTTTACCCTTGTATGTACCTACTGTTAGGCACGCTGTTTTGCGTGTGTTACATTGCGCACTACCGCAAACAAACTTCTAAGTCAACGCAATCAAAAGATACGGGCGTTAATGTTCCGGAATAAAACCTATATGGTACTTTCCGTTGACCTAGAATCATGAAATTTGGCAAGAATCAAGGTCATGTACTCGTAGCACAAGTAAAGGAAACAATCCGAAAACCGTACATTTTAGTCACATACCTACAAATTTGTACGGAACCTTCGATGCGCGAGTCCGACTCGCACTTGACAGGTTTTTTTCATTGTAAAATCGTGATAAATTCATGTAATAGTAGTATCGCTAAACCGTATCAGCGCCCTCTTTTGATGCAAGTCAAAACCAGATTCAATTCCTCATGCAAAACAAAAACGACTGCAAAAACTGTGTGTGTTTTGGTTTCAAGACAAGTCTGGCTTTCCATGAATGAGAGAGCTAAGCTAACGCCATCTATCGGTATAGAAAACGTATAGCGCTTCCTTTTCAGTGAGCTTGTAAGAGTTTCAGTTCGTTGTTCTCACTGTAGGTGGCGCTGTTTTAAGCTTTGGATAAATGATTTATGACTGTTTTAAAAAAATAAAAGCACGTGATTATATTATTAAAATAACACATAGCTTTTAGCTTTTCACTTAAAAAACTAAAACAAAATAGCACATTTTTTTTAAGTGATCTTAGATTTCGTTGTTTCCATAAATAATTTAAAACCTACACGGCTTAGCTAATTACTTTAACCCTATTTCCTTAATTAGGCGGCGGCGGTTCCTTTTCAAAGTCAATTGCACGCGAACTTAATTGCCCAAAGAACGTTTTTGCCCCTATTTGTATAAATTATCTCAATAGAAAACTTTAAGCTTGGATTGAATTTTGTTTGTTCAAGTGTGCCCCCATTTTGTTTTCAAATGTCTCAAAGACCTTTTCAGTCCTAATTTGGGGGTTTATTTTGTAATACAACTTTGAAAAATTTGACCATCATTTTACACATTTTTAGAATATAAAAATGTGTAAAATGATGGTCAAATTGAGTAAAGTAAAAAATTGTTTTGTCTTGCTGGAAAAATAATACCTATAGCAAAAGTAGATTTCCATAGAAGGGTTTCTAAACACTTGTTTAGTTCGACATGTTTAAAAAAAATCTTATTCACAAACCTTTTTTTTTTTAATTTTACTCAAGTAATTCCAGCCGCACGGGTCTATCGATCTAGTTAAGCTACGCTTGCCGAGTTTAGTCCGTGGATGGGTGACCATTTTTACCAACCAAGAGATCCGGTCTCTCCTTAAAAAAAATCTGCTGTTTCATACATTTTGGTCAAGTAGGTATTGAACTTTTGTATTAAACAGCTCATTTTGTTTTCGTGATTTCAAAGTTGGCCAAAAAGTGAAATTTATTCAGTTCGATGTTCTAAAGCACGTCTTAAAGTTTGTTGGCTTAACTTTAAAACACCATATATATTTTGGCGAGCGGCTGTGCCGAATTTTGACGATGAATTTTTGACGTTCAAAAGTGCCTTTTAAGTGCATATTTGAAATAAATGCTTTGACTTTGACTATGAATAATACCGACCCGAAAAATACATAAGTAGCACGTCTTACGAATAAAACATAGTTCAAATAATGTATAAGTAGGAGAATTAACAAGAAAATGTAAAAGAAACGAACAGATACAATAGGTACAGACACCAGCACATCACGCTGTGAAAACACGAAAAAAAACACGAAACTGTGAAATTTTCCAAATCAATTTTGAACCTTATGCCTTAGCGATAAAGTTGAAAATCTATTGAAGAATTTTGACAGATTGTAGTAGCTTGATGTGCTGGTCGGTCGAAACACTTTAGATTACCATTCCATAATCAGCCTATAATTATTGTTTCCACTGGTGGGATACAGGCCTCCTTTCTGTGAGAGGAAGTAGGCCGTGATCTACCACGCGGGCCCTGTGTGCTAGTAGATGTCACATGTCTTCCAATTTTTGATTCTAGGACATGCTGATCTCCTCACGATGTTTTCCTTCACCGTTTTGAGAGCAGTGGTGATGCAATTATTTACACAAAGTAAAGCGCCTGCCTGCGTTCGAACCCACGACCTTCAAACTCGTAAGTTGGGACCGACCACTGTTCTAAAATTACAGTTACTGACCTGAAACTTTACGGCTGAAAAAGGTGTTTTACCCATCAAAATTGTTTTTAAAAGCCCTCTTATTTTCCCAACGAGGGTGGGCCGTATTTAAGCCCTAAATTCTTTCCAGGAAAACCTTTTCTATATCCCAAAATGGCTGGGTTTTAAAGCCTCAAGGTCGGAATGTCGCAAATAAACTCGACCCTCAAACACTCCCGACTCGATTCCCTAGGCTCGCATACATTACGAACTTTCGTTCTTGTAGATTAATTTCGTTTTCATCGAAACGCTAGCTAAGCTAAATATTGATTAAATGCATTTTGGAAAGTACGGTCAGTTATGACTATCGGTGGATTTAATATCCACACTTATTACACATACCATCGTTATTAACATGACATTACATCATAGCCTTTTCTATACTTACCCCTTTTATTCATAAACGGTGCTTAAAATTAAGTAGTGTTTTGCGAATGTTTAACCTTACATTTTGACGTTTAAACGTCTCTTAACTTTAAGCAACATTTATAAATAAATACCCTATAGGTACCTTATGTTCAGTATAACAAGTTGCATGAATATTTTATGTGAAAATTCTTGTAATGGTACAAACCATTACAAGAATTTTTACATCCTGCTTATTAAAATCGGTTCATTCATTTCGAAAAACAAGGGCTTGAAAGTTTATACGAAATACCGTACGTCGTAAAATATACAATGATAGTTAAAAGAGTGCATAATTAGAATTAGCCGTGGGCCCCAAACTAGGCACAGCCTGTATCTTGGTAGCCAAATTGTTTTGTGATATTCCTATGCGAGTCCCAATAAATACATTTTCTTTAATAATTTTCTGTTTTACTGTATTCTCGGTAATCGAAACCGATAAAAGAGCGGGTTATTGGAAGGAAAATAAGAACATGTTATAAGATGAGAACCGATTTTATTATCTCAGAGGAGACACAGGCAAACATGAGTTTACAAGGAATGACAAGGCTAGTATGAAAATAATTTTGTTCGATGAACATTGATGTTTAGTTTACAACCTTCAACACTTGCATTTTATAATAATAAACTTTATTTCAGAAATAAATATCTATACGAGTATTTGTATTAGTACTTAAAAACTAAGATAGTAAACCACAAAAAGACAAAACAAACGAAACCAAATAGACACGTGGAGTGCGATCCAGTGTCTAAAAAAAGGACCGAAGGTTGCAAAAATAATTAAATGTTAAAATTTTATTGCTGTCCGTCTCATATGGTCCAAGGCTGATAACGTGAAGGACATGATTGTAATATCAGTCGTAAAACGCACTACATGATAATTTTGGAATATTTTGTGATTTATGGGACGTCGTGACGTCATTCATACCGTTAAAAGCGAAGTTTTTATGTATAATTATGTATTTACTAGCTTCTGCATGCGACTTCGTCAGCGTGCTATTAAATATATCATATGTCATTCGAAAATAAGCTAAGCTCTAGTTAATTTAATTTCAACTGTCTAGCTATCACGGTTCATGAGATACAGCCTGGTGACAGACGGACAGTGGAGTCTTAGTAATGGGTTGCTTTTACCCTTTGGGTACGGAACCCTAATAAAAATGATTTGGTGTAGCATGGCATTAAAATAAGAATATACAGGGTGAATTTGAAAGAGAAACTCAGAACTTTGGGAAAAGGGAAAAATGGTCAAATGAATCATAAGCTCGATTTTTTTATTAAATACTTACTTTTTTTTTGTATTCAACCATTCATTTTCGATCGGTTTTTTAAGAAAATGCAATCCTCACCGTGTATTATTTTATTTACCCTTTGAGTACGGATCCCTAAAAATGTGTGTTTGTAGGGACAGGTTCACTTATTGGCTACTGATCAATATATAGCATAGACTTTCACCCGAATGGTTTAACACACTTTCAATTACAATCCGAGGGTTTTGAAGGAAATTCCTAGTCTATTACTTTATAGGTTTGTTCGCTCGCGAGGTATGTCAATAAAAACTATCCTATGTCCTTCCCCGGGATGCAATCTATCTCTCTGCCTAATTTTATCGAAATCCGTTCAGTGGTTTAGGCGTGAAAAGGTAACATACAGACAGACAGGCACAGAGTTACTTTCGAATTTATAATATTAGTATGGAAGTATGGATAGTTTATTCGTCCGAACGTGGCCGAACTGTCAAAATTATAGGAATTGTATATATATTGTTGTTATATAGTGTTGATAAATTGTAATGTTGTTGCCCTGTCAAAATGCAAGGCATTGCAAAGCACTGCAGGTTTCAAAGCCTTATGACAGTATAAGGACACTTTAAGAGGGAATATCGCGACTCGGTCAAGCAGCATTAATAAGACCAGCTCTCAAGTAAGCTAACTGTAGCTGCACAAGAGTGAGGGCTCGCTCGTCCATTCGATTATTATTAAATCAGGTTGCTCATAATTGTCAAAAAATAAACCGACCAGCCGCATGTACGCGACCGACGTCAGCGTAACAGGAATTCAGGCCTTAGACATGCAAAACAAAACAATGTTCTCAAACTATTCGACTACGTAGGTTAGACTATGTGTATGTAGAAGGAATCTACGATGGTCGGTCTGTCTAATCCGATCATGCAAATGGGCCCTGATCTCTGACCCGCTCGACGCCTCTTCAACACAACATTGAATAAAAATATGTAGAAGTTCAAACACAAAACATTAAGTTGTAAAACACTCGCGCGTTTACAAAGGGGATTGAAGATTTTTATATAGTACCTGGCATACCTACTGTCCGCCATTTTGTTTATTTTTCAAAATGGCGGCCACATCATACATCAACATGAACTACTACAGTAATTAATTTCTAACTTAATATCATTATTAAAATATGAACCATTAAGACATGAAACATTTTGGTGAATAGATAGATATCACATAGATATTCTAAACCATAATAAATCTATCTATCTAACAGGTATGGCAGCATCTTACGATAATATTTACACACCCAATAACACTTTGCCCCGGAACGGGGAATTGAACCAGGACCTCATGCTCTGTAGTAGCGTTTGTGGTCACTAAAAAAGGAGGTTCAGTAGTAGAACTTCTGTCATGATTCTTCTGTGTTCCTATAAATACACACAACCCACATACTACAGCTGCCTGCTCGCTATATGCACATGTAATAACTAGACTGTTGTATTGGTGTTTGTTCAGTGCAATGTTTGTTTGTTTTCTTTGTAAAGACTTCTAAGAAATCATTATAGTACACCTTTGAGTAATGTCAAGTTGACATTAACCTATAGAAAATATAAAAAAAATATTGACAGCTTCTGTCAGTGCCACATTTCAAATTAGGACTGACATGTTAAGCAGAAGGCCAATTCTCGTAATTTAAAACGTTATAAATCTAGTCGCAATCTCATCTCGGCGCCAACAAATATCATAAACTTGAAAAAAATGTAGGGAATTCAGAGGTAGTTTTGACAGATGACAAACGGAGATCAGCAGGCCAATTCTCGTAATTTAAAACGTTCAAAATTTTGTCGCAGTCTCATCTCGGCGACAAACAAATGTCAAATACTTGTCAAAATGTAGGGAAATTAGAGGTATTTTTCACAAATTGAGACTGAGATCAGACTGTGAACATTCTTAAAATTACGAGACAGATGTCTGAATGTCACTCTGTGGTATTGACATAACTACGAAGTATAATTTTGTAATGCTGAGTTGTTAAAGCAGATTTTATCGTGCATTACCTTCTGTGGTCCACTTGGAAGTCTTTGAACCGTCTCCGGACACAAGTAGGACGATGTAAGTCCAACCTGGTAAAGCGTATCTTGACGGAACGGCAGAAGTGTGATTGAGGAGCTATGTTGTAAACCATGCTCCACCTCCTATCCTGCTATCTGTGCCCCAAAACATGCAGTCAAAGTGACCTCTGATTTGCCACCGACGACGCTGTGGAAATGGCAAAGTTTTGCGAAATGAAGATTTAAAATAAAGTCGTGCCAGCGTCATGAAGAAGAAGAAGAATCGTGCATTAAGCAGACAAAAATAGTCCTTCAGATGACGAACATATTTTGGCTATGACTGCACTATTACTTGCTTCATTTTCTCATTACCAGCTTTTCCGTAAGCGACCATTAAATCTTTAATTAACCGCTTAATTCCAAGGCTGTCCCTTTAATAAAGTCGGCCATTAATATTTTTATGACGTATAATAAAGACACCATATAATAAAATCGTCGACGTAACGTCTGATCTCAGTCTCAATCTGTCAAAAATAAATCAATTTTCCCGACATTTTAGACATGTTTATCGCCGCGATGAGATTGCGACTAGATTTTGAACGTTTTTAATTACGGGAATTGGCCTTCTATTATAATATGTCTACAGATGAAATTGGCTTTATGTGAAAATGAAAATGAACATGATGTAATCATAAGTCGAGGACAACAATGTTTGGGACTGGGGTTCGGTTTTCGTTTCAGTTTGAACAAATAATTTTATTATTTATTTATTGACTATAGAAATATTAACACGACAAAATTATCTGTATGAGAAGAGGTCTTTGCTCTGATAAATAGACTGTTTTTTTTTGCCAACATTTACAATTCCTCAAGGCGGATGGGCGATTTCAGACATAATTCTATAGATGACATGGCATGTTGGTTTATTACAAAGCCTTATTACATTTGTTTCCTACGTTTTCAATATAATAATAATAAAAAATAATTTCACAAGGGAATTACCTTGTAAAACAAGTAAACGTAATCGCCCGGCAAATAAGAACGGTTTCAAATGATACGGACGGGGCGGTTGGTATATAAACCTCATTTATTACGTGAGTTATTTGGGAAGATTTTTGGGTATATACCGAAGTGAAAACGATATTCGCAAGATATATCGCGCGTATATACAGGATATGAGTCGCTTATGGACGTGATGGAGGCTTGAGAAAGTATTAGGTCAAGGCTGCTGTAAGGTTCTATGTAAATGTGGTGAAGGATAACGAGAAGCTAGGCACGTAGGTTTTCTAGAACAAAGTTCCAAGTACGAATCTCGATTAATTTAAAATACATGATGATGATGGTTGTTGTGTGTGTTGATGATGATGGTTATTATTGTGTGTTGTTGTTGAGTTCTATAGTAATCTACAGTCAAATATACAGCACGTATCAGTCATATATTTAAGGGTGTGGTGCAGACCAGCAAACTAAAACTTGCTCCATGGAACCAACATCGCCGTGCGTAAGTCTCGCAGTCTCTTTTTTTTTGTGTTGTTTACTTTAATGGTTTAGGAAAAACCAAAACCAAAAGGAACAGCCCTATCGATCTCCCGGAATACTATGTTTACGTCCGTGTGGTCATTTTAAGGCTGTACAGCCCAACAAACTGAACAATTTTCTCCGTTAGACCAACATCGATAAAATTATCAACTGTTCCATATAAAACTTCAATACCTACTCGACCCAAATGTATGGAATGGCTGATATGTTGTTCCCATGGAAAAAGTTATTCAGTATGATGGTCTGTACCACACCCTTAAATATGACGACATCTTTCTGATACATGCTGTATACAGATTCCGAGTCAAAAGTATGTACTTAATGCTTTTTCCCCCATAAATTAAAACTTGGTTGATACTTTTATAACCTTAATAAACCAGTACCGTAATTATGTAACACACTCTAAATCAGAATCTGAATCATTTTGAAAGATACTGCCAATCCATTGCTTCATTATGTTCGAAAAATTTGTCTGCTCAACAACGTAATAACGCAATGAATGATGTTGAATTGTCAAAATTAAAACCATTCCTACTGTTAGTGTTAATTATCTCACTGAAAAAAGCCTAATCTACGAGTATGTCAAAAAACACACGAAAAATATCTACAATACTATACGATAATACACTTTTAATGACCGATCGTTAAAAAGACATATTTTGTCTTATATTTATGTCTTAGCTCCCCGTTAATAACTTCACTTTGAAACCGTCGTAAACTTTACTTACAAAACGCAATGAAATCAACGTGGCTTTACGGCTCCATTTTGCAATATTATTAAGTCGACCGCCCATGTTCACTGCTTGTAAGATATGCACGGAGATGTTTACCACGTTAGAAGCGCTGTTCATTTGTTTTTACCTGACTACGGCAAAGTTAAAGGAGGGTTATGATTTTAACAGGCTATGTATGTTCATTTGTTCTCTCATACCTCCTAAATTACTTGTCGTATTTCGATAGACGTATCGTTGGAAGTGTCATGTTGTTCCGCTGGTTAGAGGCTATATGACGTCACATAATATCAAACATGGTGGATGTAAAGTGTTTCTAATTTTTTTAACGGCCGCGACTTTCGAGTTGTAGGTCGTAGGTTCGAACCCAGACAGGTGCTTTACTTTGTGTAAATTATTTCACCACTGCTATCAAAATGGTGAAGGAAACCGTCCTAGAACCAAAAACCCGCACTGGGCCCGCGTTGTGGACAACAAGGGCCCACTCCCTCTCACAGAGAGGAGACAGCAGTGCACACGTGTTACAGCCACGATCTGGATTATGACATTCCCGAATACGTGTAGCGTAGCCGTGGGTCGCAGAGTCGACGATCGCAAGTAAATTTTCAGAGAAAGTGAATCTAAGGACTTACAAGTGCGTAGCTTAGCAGTTGTTCGCTATGGAGCGGCACCTTTAGAGGCGGTTTCATTACTATTTTAGTCTCCGTAACTTAGATAAAAGGCCTAGAGTGGGGCTGAGAACGATTAAACTCTGGTCCAATATTATTTTAGGCTGATTCTTGTAAAATTGGCTGACTGAGTTTGACATCTTGATTAGATTAATATTCAGTTCTGCGCAAACGAGACTAGAGAGAATATAAGGCAATTATGATAAGCACCATGGTTGGCCAAATTGTTCAAGCCCAAAATAGCTCTTGAATTATAATATTATATTTTTTGCTTTCAATTTTGTGAGGGTTATTTTTTTAACCTTTTTTACCTGATTGATGACTTTGACTTATAGTTCAAACCATAGAGTTTGTTGCCGGCTCTTCTCCATAGGAACCGTGTGCCTATCTTCTGACGCTTCATAAGTGTCCATGTTAGTTTATGTGAAAAAAGAACATTTTTATTACTTAGTCTGCAACGTAATTGGTAGCGAAACTGACAACCTGGATGCGTCTGACGTAACAACCTACATTTATGTAAGTATCACCAATGTAGGTTGTTATAAATGTAGCCTATCGCAGCCTGAACTAGGCCTCTCTCAGGCTGCGCCACAACACCAGTCTATCCAGTCTATCCCAGCCACCTTTTCAAGGTCCTACCGACGCTTAGTGAGAAGCAAGTAGAGTTAGCAACTAAATACGAGTTGGCGAGCAACGAACAACGAGCAGCGAGTGCGCGACAGCGATAAGCAATTACTCGCTGTTATGTGTAGGTGTGTATGCCAAGCGTACAGTATACGTCTCTCAGCGAGTTTTATGCGCGCCAAGCGAGCGTCACTGAGCGAGTCCTCTCTTTAATAAGCTCTTGTCGCTGCGACAAACGAGTGCTCGCCGGTAGTGTGAACAGTCGGCTATCAACTATCAATATATCTTTTACTTACAGTATCTCTTTTACTTACACGGGAGCGACAATATTTTATACATAGGGGAAGGGAGCCCAAAGCGGGTAAGCTAAGGTTCTAAATAAAAAATAAAAACAAACAACAACAAAATGAACATTAATTTGTACTCTTATAATTCGTTGTCTATTAGACTATAAAATCAACGATAAACTTGAATATTTTCTTCGAAAACTAATTAATAAAAAAATAAAAAACTGAGTTCTTCAAATTACCCGTCTTGCCCGTAAGGAGGGCCTAAAACAGGTAAAGCATTTGGGCAAAGCGGGTTAAAGACTAAATTAATGAGATTGGTTGACTCTATATTACCATACATCTAACAAATTAATTTATGGGACTCATGGACTCCATTACCAGCAGAATCTTTTTATTTTGTATTGGCCTCGTCATTTCCACAAAGTGCCGCAACCACTCCAAAATTGTTGGCCCGTTAATCCAACCATTATCCGTGTAAGTAAATGCCGTTCCAGGTGGAGCCCCGTCTTGTAATCTGCTCACCATTCTTTTTCTCCCAAATATTATAAATGGGGGACAAATGAGCCTGTCGCACTACAGCAGCATACTACTGTCGTCAGTTACCTACCCGCTTTACCCCAACCCGTTTTGCCCAAGAGCACGTTTTTAACTCAAAGTATCATAACCTTAAAATCAAAACATGTAACAATAAAAGTTTTCGTCAACTAAAGCAGCACTTCTATTGTACTATCATATTATAAAACAATTAAGGACATATTGCGTACCATTTTCGAGTATTCTGACCTGATCTAAAGCCATTTTTTTTCTAAAATTTAGCAAAAAACTTTAATTTCGTCTTGCCTTGAACGTAGGTGCGCTGCGGAATCGAGCCGACTGCCGTTGATTGGTCGCCTATCAGCGATTTGTGCTACACTCACACATTCACACTAACGCTTGATACGAACATACACAGGGACTTACCCGCTTTAGACGGGGTACCCGATTTGTTCTCCCTTCCCCTACATTCCTTGAGCGAGAAAATGGTTGACAGCTAGTAGCGTCCTCGTCGCGGCCTCAAGGTACCTGTCCCACAAACTGCTCCCTTCTCCCCTAACCTTGTGTGTATAACGACCCCCAAAGGACTACATCGTGTATCCTAAAAATATTCAACCCTATCCGTTGTCAATACATTTTTAAAGCATAATGTATCCATCGGCTCTGTCAAAGGGAAATGAATTTGAATACATTAATTTGTGATAGACTTAGAGTGCCCGATTGTGAAATCAAGATGGGTGATTTAAAATAGATGGGTCTTTCGGAATTTTAGGAAGTGTTCTAACAAGAACTTTATAAGGTAACATGATAAGATCAAAAATTACAAACATAAAAATGTACGCTGTATTCTGTTTTTAAAGTCGTCATTTCAAATTAATTTCACAAAAGAAAGTTATTTCAGAAAAAAGTAACGGAATCCTACTCGAACCTAGTTATTTTACTTTAACATAATTATTATAACGGCTGTCCACCAATTAGGTACATTAGTTTAAGAGAATTAGACAAAACCTATACCTACATTAAGCCGATAATTTTTTAATCAACACTATAATAATAATCTATTTAGGTACAGACGCCAGCACATCAACCTACCCGAAACTGTCACATTTTCCCAATCAACTTTGAACCTTATGCTTTAGCGATAAAGTTGAAAATCTATCAAAGAAATTTGACAGATTGTAGTAGGTTGATGTGCTGGCGTCTGTACATAAAAGAAAGTCGGGTTAGTTCATAGATGGTTAGTTACACCATATACAACTCAAAAGCCACGGGACCGCTTTTTGTGATCTTTGGTTTGTTGGATTTGTCTCCGCCCCGAATAGCAGAATAACTATTAAAACATGGGGAAAATTCACAAAGAAAAAAAAAGATTTTCTCATACATTTTGTATGGATGGGCTTTTTTTATTCTGGGGCGGTACGAAGTTCGCCGGGTCAGCTAGTAAGATAATAAATCTAAGTTTGATTATACTTTGTTGGTTTTATTGCGCTAATCTCTGGAACCAGATCGGATCGGGATCGGATTTGAAAAATTCTTGACAGCCCAATTCTCGTGAATGATTATAGGCCAAGTACAGACGCCAGCACATCAACTTACTACAATCTGTCAAATTTTCCCAATCAACTTTGAACCTTATGCTCTAGCGATAAAGTTGAAAATCTATTAAAGAAATTTGACAGATTGTAGTAGGTTGATGTGCTGGCGTCTGTACATAACATTATCGCAACGACTCTTAGAGGACAAGCAACGCGAAAAAAGTATAAAGAACGCTAAACGGGAAGTCGCAAGCAGAAGCTAGAAGATCAATATAAAAATATCAACAAAAAAAAAGTCGATAATATTTCTAATACTCATTAGCTTTTATTAATTTCAAGAAATAATTAACCATTTTGTTCGTATCAACTTTAAACTGTTATTTACTCAATAAACACATCGTCCAACCATCTTATCATACACAAAAACAATGTTCCAGAACTATCCATACTTCCATATCTACTAATAACATAAATGTATAAGTAATCTATATGTCTGTCTGTTACCTTTTCACTCCTTAATGGCTAAACAGATTAGGTCCAGACCATGACCTGGGTTAGCATAGAATACTTTTATCCCGGTAGTACGTTCCTGTGGTATAATTTCCGACCTACATGCGGGCCAAACCGCGGGGAAAAGTTAGTTAAAAATAAACCCTGACCATAAAAATATTAATCTCAACTTTCACAAGATAAAATAATAGTCAATAGCCTCTACAGTTAGTTCAGACTTTTGTCTGAACCTTCAAGGGGATGATGATAGGGGATCAACAGGAACACACATTAAACGCCTAAGTTTTATTAGGAACAATTGTGATCGCGAAGCTTGGCAGCGAGCCAGACTACAACTGAAGGTCAATGGACATACTGCTGAGTAGGATGACATATTAAAGCGACTACTTGACCTAAAGCGCGGTCTTTGTCGGACTGCAAAGAAAAGAAAGAGAAACGCGATGACACAACTCTGGTAATTTATTGCAAAATATGAAGCAATTATCTATTTACAAAAAATCTATTGTTTGGACAAAAAAATTAAAACACTAGTGCTTTAGTATGTTGATTGCAGAACAATCTGACATAAATCATAATGATTGTAAGTATGTATTTTAGTATGGTTTTTATTGTAAAAAGAAAGTTTTTAGAGGTATCTTCATG
The DNA here is from genome assembly GCA_963669345.1 of Gortyna flavago. Taxonomy (NCBI): domain Eukaryota; kingdom Metazoa; phylum Arthropoda; class Insecta; order Lepidoptera; family Noctuidae; genus Gortyna; species Gortyna flavago. The sequence goes on from OY770139.1 coordinate 3,707,509, forward strand.
TTTTTTTTTCTATCGTATCAAATTAGTTGTGTTATGTTTTCAACACACTATCTACCTAGCATATATCCCGAAGAATGTCATATATTTTTCTGATTTTGTTTATTGTAGTTGATCATATACTTTTATTGTTTCTAAAACTTGTGTTTTTTGCATTTAGGTCCTGTAAGACATTTACCTACCGTACATTGGTTTGTTTGTTGTATGCTGATTTTTATTATCAGCTTATTGCTAACACACAACACAGACTCCATGATGAATAATCTGTGGAAAATTCGCATTTTACTGTCGTACACTACGTCTCAAACGCGCGCAAAACATTGTGCGTGCGATTGATGAGTGCATGCAACAGTACTAGGATCGTGGTTTAAACTTGTTTTCGTAAAAAAAACATCAACAAAAAGTTGGAATTTTAACCGTCAATATCTCCGTATTTACACACAAATTATTATTACACCTGTTAGGTACTCGTATGTGGACGGTTAAACGGAATTGAATCTTACTCTGTAACTTTACGAGACTTGAAGGGGATGATTGAATAAACGTCTGGTGTTCTAAAGCCGTGATGAAAAATATGGCTAGTCAGTAAGGTTGGCAGAACTACTTTTGCGCAAAACAGAACCAGAAACCAGGGACTCCTATCTATGTCTCAACCGTACCCTATGGAGACAGTCTACGTCTAGCGTCTGAATAATTATGAGGATATATAGCTAAGCATAAAAATACAGACATTTGATTATCCTGTCCTTTGATTATCCTGTCCAAATTGCTGATATCAAATCAAAAGTCATTTATTCAACTTAGGCTGAGAATTAACACTTTTCGAACGTCAAAATTACATAAGGCAGTCACCCATAACGCCCGCCCTTCGCCACTTCTTTGTGCCTCAGGAAGAAGAAGTGGCACAACAAACTGATCCCCAGCAGCACAGCCATCTGTTCAGTTAGAAAAACTCTATTTCCGTAGTACCAACCACTTTCAGTTTTCCCGAATTTTCCAATTTCGATGATGACAATGACAAAGAGAACGATGACGGTGGTGATCTCAAAATGATGCGCTTACCAACGAAAAACATTTTTATTTGATTTGTATAGATTGCAAATCTCAACCGTCCATCATATCCGTAAGTCAGTCAAATCCGTCCGTCCTCAGTAGAAGTCGCTCATAAAGACAGATGTCACGACGTCTGCAGTACTTGGGCGGATATAACGAATTATCCGACTGAAGCCCGTATATCCAGTTCAATTTGGAATATTTTTAGACGTCCGGAGGCTTTTATGCAGATTTTATGTAAAAAAAATTACCATTTTTTTTAGCTTTATCAATGAAGGATGCGGAAAATATCCGTACCTATAACATCGTTTAGCAATTCTGGAGAATGAATCAATATGGATAATTCAAAGTGCCTATTTTCACTAAATCGACCTGCCACCATTAAGGCAAATACATATCGTTCTCGTGTGCCAAACAAACACAAGAACGAAGTGTGTGCCATAAGAAAAGTGCAATTGGACACATTCTTACTAAAGACAATTTAATAGTTTAGGTTATAATTAAAGTACATAGTAATCTATTTAAAAGGCTAGATTGTAATAAGATTAGGGTCCATTCTATTGTTGAACTCTAGGACAAGGGGGAAAAAAAATCGACCTGTCCTATGAATAAATACTACAAGTTAAATGGAGGTAGCTACATTGCACGGAAAACTTACCCTTGCGATTCAATGGAAGGTCAATACCATTATTTTCAGCTAGACAATTCTAAAACCTATACCTGTCTGCGAGATGCTTTTCTATATTAGTACTACAGACCGCAGTCTGTTCATCCATCTATGTATATAACAGACGTCATCATCATCTGCCAAGCCTTTTCCCAACTATTTTAGAGTCAGTCTCCAGTCTAACCAGATGCAGCGGAATACCAGTATTTTACATGGAGCGACTGCCTATCTGACCGCAACGACCCAGTTACGGAATAATACGATACCCCTTGGTAAGAATGGTTGTCAGACTTTAAGTCTTCTGACTACCCATAAAGTCTGTCAAAGTTTCACGAATGACAGCCGGGACCAACGGTTTAACATACTGTCCGAGGCACGGAGTGTCTCGGTATGTAAAGATGGTCACCCATCCACAGACCAACCGCGGCAAGCGTAGCGTACAAATGACAGCCGGGACCACCCATCCACGGACCGGCCGCTGCAAGCGTAGCTTAACCTTCGATGGACCCGTTGTTATTATTTAGCCACGAGCCCCCATCCAATTTATAACCGCGACTTTTTAAACATAAGACCTCCTCTAAAATTTATGTCTCGCGTGCCTTAACATGTAGATCTACTTACAAACGACCTCACATACATACATGTTTACTATAATGTAGAATATTTACAGAATATTACTCGTAACAAGATAAATCATAATCCAATAGAAAGTAGCAGCTGTTCCTGCTTTCGACGGAGATTTCATGAATTATTTAAGCGAATGTGCGTAAGACAGACATATAAGCATGCTTATAGACAATGACTGGTAAGCATGATGGTTCTTGCTTCATAATTGTACTTTTGTGTGTTGTGCTGTATTTTGTGTGCGCCAAATATATCGTTTATCTATCTATCTATGTAAGCGTATTCTGGGGATGTTACTCGTAGCAATCTTTTGTAGCAACTTTCGACTTGTTTTTTTGAATTTATTAAGGGACATCGATGAACAACCTGTTCCCACGAATTCAGTACATGATTTTGAATCCCCCTGGGTTGACATTTTTGGTTGGTTATAAAAAAACAATCTGTAAGTTGACATTTTGACCGCGTAAGTGTTGCACGTTTCTATGAAACACCAGATTTTTTATTGAGAACTCGTCAGTTATCAATAAAAAATGTGGTGTTTCGAAAGATTTCTACGGTAGCTTATCTCTTTTTAACCGACTTCCAAAAAGGACGAGCTCACCGATTTTTCCGTCAATTGTGGACCGATTTTTTTTTTTTGTTTGAAAGTGTATCCTCTCGAGGTGGTCCCATCGTCATCAAGTTGGAATCTGATGAGAGGATCCCATGGAAATCGAAACCCTCAAATTTTGTAGGCAAACCTATAGCGCTTTTTGTTTTGTTAAAAATGTTTTTGATATCATTATATGTCTGTAAATACCTATACTTATGAACGCAGATTACATGGCATCGTCTAGAACATTTTTTATGCTTTGTTTTATTTTACATGCAAAACGTCTAACGTCTGACTTCCATACTCCATAACTCCTCAGGGATGTCAAAATCTTCGACAAAACAATATTTCCTCCAAATCTCATTACCCTTTAGAGGCACAATCTCATTCATATCTCTTTGGGAAGCAACGTTCCATGAACACTGACGTCCCTACACGTGACTTGGAAGATTTGAGCCGGGATTTTTATTACCTCACATAAATGTCATACTTGTCAGATTTGCAATTTGAGGGGAGTTAAGCACTTCGCTGTTTTTATAAAAGTATTGGTGGTTATAACACTTTATTAATTGTATACAATGTTATAACCAGAGAAGAAGTCAGTATTTTTTATAACAACATACTTTGGTCTGGATACCATCATAACTTCCTAACTCATCATCTGCCTAGCCCTTTTCCAACTATGTTGAGGTCGGCTTCCAGTCTAACCGGATGCAGCTGAATACCAGTATTTTACATTGAGCATGCCTATCTGACCTCCACAACCCAGTTACTGGGTACTTAATACGATACCCCTTGGTAAGACTGGTTGTCAGACTTTCGGGCTTCTGACTACCGGTAACGACTGCCAAAGATCCGCGAATGACAGCCGGGACCAACGGCTTAACGCACTTTCCGAAGCAAGGAGGGGTCTCGGTTTATAATGATGTTCGCCCATCCACAGACCAACCGCGGCAAGCGTAGATTAACCAGATCGATCGACCTGTGCGGCTGTTATTATTTAACCATGGGCCCCTCCAAACTAACTTCCTAACTGTAATATAAAAATTTAATAATGTAGACTACCTGTCGGATTTGATTCTTTTTGCATTTAATAGCCCAATGTTTGAGAAAGGTTGTAGGTTATTTAACATCACGCCAAAACCCTTAGGAGCTGACCAAAGGGAAGGCATAACGAACGGTAAGCGAAAACGAAGCAGATAACAGCGCGGGCGGGCGACGCGATGCGATGCGAATTGTGGGTCCGGCGAACACGAAATTCCACGCGGACGAAGTCGCGAGCAAAAGCTAGTCTTACATAAATGTAATCAAAGTCTTAGCAAGTTATTTTAATAACCTTTGGGATCCAAGTTTCGGGTTGTTTCCTTGAAATGATGACACAAATATCTGCTTGAATGCGGTGAGGGAGTTCATAAGAACTAACTAGTTTAGGAATGTAGTTATGAGTTTAATAAGTTATCATAACTTAACCTAACATCATACCTGTAATCCCTGAAGCAGCAGCAGCAACTGGTTAGGCCGCCGCAGAAGTGTACCAGTCGCCAGGTATTTTTTGGGGCTTTTTTTTTTTAAAGATGGGAAATCATCCAATGACCCCACCCGCTCTGGGTGGAGCGGGTGTCAGACTCTTACTGACTAAAACCCATCCGTGTTCCTCACTTAGCCCTTTATGTTCCGGGGTAGCGGTAACCCTTTCGGACGATCCCGCTGCCCCGGCAGGCTTCGGCCCTAACGGGCCCCTCCTTTGATGCTGACATCTCTTTGAGGCGCGCGTGGAACACATACGGGCCGTCCGGCACGGGCCTGGTCCTGATCGGACGGCGAGCTACCCATTACTCGCCGTCCGGAGGCCCGCGCCTACGGTGGCCGGGAGTCGTCACGCGGCTCCCGACGCCCAGGGCGTCTCCCGCGGCGGCTGGGACGGGCGGCCCTCTCGGCTCTCTCCCGCCACCTACTTCGCTAGCATGACTGCTTCGCAGAAGGAGGTGACTGCCTCCCACTCCCTCTCGCTCCGCCCAAGCAGGGCAGACCTCCACCGTATGCTCCACCGTGTCCTCTGGGCGATCCTCGCAGTGGTGACAACCGGGCGTTTCCTCCCGCCTGATGATGTGCAGGAACCTCCCGAAACATCCGTGTCCGGTGAGGACCTGCGTCAGGCGGTAGGTGAGGACGCCGTGACGCCTCTCTAGCCACTCCTCAAAGAGGGGCCTTACCGCCGCTATCGTGGCGTGCCCTGCGCTGGGTTGCGACAGTCGCTCAAACACGAGCGACACGCGTCAACAACAAAGGCATCTCAGCTGCATCTGCAACCGTCGACGGCCGCAGCCTACTCGTCGATGGCGGGCGTCGACTGGTGTCGACGCTTGCAGTGGCCTCTGTCGTTGACCCATGTAATAGGCGGCAAGGCAATTGCCATCAACCTGTAAAAAAATCAAATCTAGACTTCAGGCCGCTACTGAGAAATTGATGATGGAAACAACCAGACCTGGGAATCGACCCCAGGACCTCATGCTCAACAGTAGCGCTTGTGAACTCTAGACTAACGAGGCGGTCTAAACTAAATTATTCTCGTAATTAAATTTTAAGAGCCTTTACGACGTGCGGCATTTCATACAAACTTTCAAGCCCTTGTTTTTAAAACTATTAAGTAGTTCCTTCAAAGGAACTGCTAAAGGAACTAGTGAGCACAAAGGGTTTTTCGAAATGAATGAACCGATTTTAATGAAACTTCATACGTATAAGATATATAATACATTTTCGAAATGCCTTATTTAAAAAAAGATAAATACTAAATAGCCAAGTGATGTAGCGATCGTATCACAGTTCTAACCTAACCCATTCGGTCGGGCAGCCCTAGCTTAATTACTGATACCCGCGTGTTCATCACATTTCCAACCTATCCTGACCCGTTTAGTTGTGGTACCCTATCTTGCATAGTTCAACTGCGACTAACTGTGAGGAAAGGCCAAGCAGTGAAAAAGAAGCTAGAAGCACAATTAATTTTAAAAACGTTCATTATTAGGTCAAAAAGTTTTTAGAGTTTCATTCATTTAAAAAAGCGTTCACCATTAGATCAGTAAGTTTTTAGAGGATCACTTAAATATTCCCCTTTCGTCCCTTTAGGTTTCGGTAATACTAAACTATGTTCCAAAAAATATTTACCCATACTTTAGGATAAAATCGCTTTTAAATCTTGTATAATTTTAAGGTGTTTTTTCTCGTGACTGTACCAATGTAGGAATGAGACATCTACAGTGGTCATCAAATGTTAGTTGACATTTTTCCACTGCAGCTGTCATGGCTAATTAAGATTTAAAATAAAAAAAAATATCAGTTTGGTATCTACTCCTAAGGGATTAGTTGATTATTTTTTATGATAAGTCAAAGGTAGTTGAATAAAATGAAGCCGAAACATGAGAAATACCAGGCGTCAGACTATAACGAGAAGAAAAGCAAACAATGCAGTGTGTTTTCAACGTAATCTTTATAAAGATGGAGAGGGCAAAATACAAGAGAATTTTTGATTAACTTTCAACTGGGACATGCCTGATTGGCATAATGCGGTGTTGCTGAATAATATTGTTACAGCTTATGGTAGTAAAATGAGAAACAGGTGGTATCTATCTACCACGTTACCGTTGACTGTGGCTTTGGCCGTGTGTTTGTTTTTTAAGTGTAAACTCCTTTGAGCGCGTTGAGAGATGTTTTTTAGAGGAAAATCTGATGGATTCGCGTCACCAACGTCATGGAAATGTTAGCATCTGTGCATAGCTATGATTACGATGTGTTGCGCTTGACCAGCAATGAAAGCCTATACACATTAACACATAGGTACAATACATTACAATTAATAATAAATAATTTTAATTTACAGCGTAGACTCATAAAATAAAAAAAGACAAATCATGAAATTTTAATTGTTGATAGCTTACATACATAACGATCAGCCTATAATGTTCCCACTGCTGGGCCACAGGCATCGTCTCTGTGAGAGGGAGTGGGCCGTAATCCATCACGCGCGGCCCCAGCGCGGGTTTTTAGATGTCACGGATGGTGATGAAATAATTGATACCGACTACAGTTGATTTGAAAATAATAAAAAAAACACTGTTGTTTCATATTTAAGTTTTCGCTTCTGTAGTAGTAATAGGTACCCATGATTGCCTGTTTTTTTTTAATAATTTATCCTCGTCTTTTTTTAGCAGTTACCCAATTTATCAAAATAAACTATCTTGACAGAAAAACACAGGCCACTGCTCAATTTTGTTATTATTAAGGCACCTACGCAAGCCTCATCCGCTGAAATTAAATATCTGACTTTTGCTTTAGGACCTAAGTATAAACTATCATCAGTCTGGTGAATTAATCATTTTGTGAGAGCTTATTCCAGTTAATATCAGTATTTTTATGGAGCGACTGCCTATTTGACCTCAACAACCCAGTTACTGTGTAATACGATACCCCGTGGTAAACTGGTTGACAGACTTTCGGGTTTCTGATGACCCATAACGACTGTTAAAGATCCAAGAATGACAGCCGTGAACAACGGCTTGACGTGCTTTCGAGCGGTCTCAGTATTTAAAGATGATCACCCATACACGGACCTACCGCGGCAAGCGTAGCTTAACCTGATTGATCGACGCGTCCAGCTGTTATTACTTCATCATCAAAACAGAAGAAGAACTAGCAGGGGCTCGAGGAGGGGGGTGGAGGGGGGGACTCAGGGGATCAGACCGGAATAAATCGTTACAAAACCTTCAAAAAACAAAACAAATCCTCTTCGATCAAACTCGGTAGTCCTCTGATTGTCCCTCCCTACTTTGAACATAAGTATTCTTCTTTGTCCCTCAATTACGTCACTATTCCTCTTACAGACCGTAGAACAACCAATTTGTGTGGAAAAGTGGCATATTGTACGATGGATATTGAACCTTGTTCTCGGAAAGATAGGTTTGGTTTTCGTAAAGCATCGAGCGGAAGGAAAATAGAAATGAAAGCATTGTAACGTTTGAATGCAACGTCTGTTTTGTTATAAATCAGCGTTTGTAAACGTTTTGAGACTTTTTTTAATTTGTGTAACAGTGTTTATTATCTTGGCGTTAAAAAAAATAAATACATATGAAGGTAAGCACTGCTTTATTTAAAAACTACGTTGGCTTTAGTGCTCGCACACGCTGTTACTGAAAATGAGGTCCTGAGTTTGATTCCCGGGTCGGGAAAATTGTTATTGGATATTTCTCAGTTGCAGCCTCTCAGTCTGGATTTGCGCCTGGTTGATGGCAATAGACTCGCCTCCTATTACACGGGACTTAAACATAACTAGCAAAAATCTTGGTGTACTAGATACACCTCTACCTAACGAAAGAAAGATTTTTTTTTTTGTAATTTTTTTTTTGTTTTTGTTTTACATTAAATTAGGCAAGTACAAAAGTTCATCGTGCTGAGGTAGGCCTCGTAGACCTTTTGGCCTCGTACAGGACATTCTTTTTTTTTTGGAAAACAAATTTTACGCAGACATATTGCTGGCAGAAGCTGGGTACTACCTATAAATTTACACCTATTATATTTTAAAGGAAACATCGAACTGAAAAGTCCGTAATTCATTCAGAATTTTCTATATTAATTACGTCTGAAACAATCAGTGTTGATTAAATTAAATTAACAATACATATAACGCACACATTTTACTGAAAATGCATTAAAAGTAATTGGCACTGTATGCTAGTGTTGTGTCAACACATTAATCAATTAATGTCAACGATAAATGAAATATTGCCGTGGACCGACAACCTTGTGAAGGCCGCAGGAACCGTTGGATGCGAGAAGCACAGAATCGGTCGTAGTAGAGGTGCCTGGGGGAGGCCTATGTCCAGCAGTGGACATCTTTCGGCTGACATGATCTCAGATCTCTCCGTTACCCAAGACCCAATACGATAACCCTTGGTAAGACTAGTTGTTAGACTTTTAGGCTTCTGACGACTCGTAACGACTGTCAAAGATCTACGAATGACAGCTGGGACCAAAGGCTTGACGTTCTTTCCGAGGCGCGTCTTGATAATTGAGTCCAGTTTAATATATTTCTAAACGAAATATGTATTTATTATATATTTATTTAATTTTAAGACAATACAGAACAGTTTTAAATAAGCAAATAATAACTAATAAATAAATAATTAATAAAAATAAAAATGTTAAATCCTAACTTAACTAAAACTATACAGAAACTATAAAAAAAAAGTTAATAAAAAAAAAAAAGAAATATTTATTCCTCAATTTTCATTATTGCACCTACCATTGTTTGTCTCTGCATCATCTAAAGGTTGACTGGTAGAAAATGCCTATGGCATTAAGTCCGCCTCTGTACATTTTTGTGCTTGAAGTATTAAATAAATAATAAACGAATTTAAAGCGTCAACGTCTACACAAAACAATGTTCTACAGGTGGTTGTCGTAACGTTTGTTTTTTTGTAGGGAATGGGGTTATATTTTTCACTTTTTCGTTATTATTATGCCTATTATTGTGATCACAAGCCACACAGAACACCTTAATTATACCGTTCTTTGTGTTCGGTAACCGGGCATCCGGTGTGTTCACACAATAGCGAATTATTATTCATGTTTTGACCCTTGTGGTAACCTTTACATTTGGCTACCTGTTGTTGTTAAAACAACACAAAGGAGAATAGGTGGAAAGTCAAAATCAAAGCATTTATTTCAAATAGGCTCATATAAGGCACTTTTGAATGTCAAAATCCTAAGTAATATTATAAATGCGAAACATTGTTTTTTATGCTTTCACGCTAAAACGGCTGAACGGATTTTGATAAAATTTGGCACATGGGTAGACCATGACCTGGATAAAATATAGGCTCCTTTTGTCCATATGTCATCATCTGCTTAGCCTTTTTCCAACAATTTTTATGGTCGGCTTCCAGTCTAACCGGATGCAGATGAATACCAGTATTTTACATGAAGCGATTGCCTATCTAACCCAGTTACTGGGTAACACCATACCCCTTGGTAGTCAGAATTTCGGGCTTCTGACGAGTTATTCCGGTCTGATCCCCTGTCTTGCAACGACTGTCAAAGATTCTCCTGGATCTTCGACGATTGATGAAAATCGGGACCAACAGCTTAACGTACTTTTCGAGGCACGGAGGGGTGTTGGTAGTAGTCTAAGACCTCTTCCTTTTATTCATCGGTAGGATTCATTCCGTCCGTCCCCCCTCGATCCCCTAAACTTGAAGACCGCTTGCTAATTAGACGATTTTTGCTTTATACAAGTTTGTAGTTAGACCAGCTGCTTTTTAGACTGGTTGCTAATTAGACCATTTGTGCTTTAGACCAGAGGGGCAATTCTTGTAATTTTAAGAACGTTCACAGTCTGATCTCAGTCTCAATCTGTCAAAAATACCTCTAATTTCCATACGTTTTGACAAGTGTTTGACATTTGTTTGTCGCTGAGATGAGACTGCGACTAGATTTTGAACATTTTAAATTACGAGAATTGGCCTTCAGTTTGTACTTAAACCAGCTGCTTTTTAGACCGCTTGCTAATTAGACGATTTTTGCTTTATACAAGTTTGTAGTTGGACCAGCTGCTTTTTAGACTGGTTGCTAATTAGACCATTTGTGCTTTAGACCAGAGGGGCAATTCTTGTAATTTTAAGAACGTTCACAGTCTGATCTCAGTCTCAATCTGTCAAAAATACCTCTAATTTCCATACGTTTTGACAAGTGTTTGTCGCTGAGATGAGACTGCGACTAGATTTTGAACGTTTTAAATTACGAGAATTGGCCTTCAGTTTGTACTTAAACCAGCTGCTTTTTAGACCGCTTGCTAATTAGACGATTTTTGCCATATTCTCTTTCTTATCCAACTTTCTCATTCCGAGTTATTCCGGTCTGATGTGGTTTTTCTTTTGTTTTTTTCCTGAAGGATTGTCAGCAACAAAATATACATACAAGGCTTACAGTTTTTATTCCTGCCCCTTCCTGGAAATGGTCACGTTATGTCGTGCCATAAAAGTGTAATATAAACTTTAATAAGTATAATTTTAACTTTTTAAACTTCATTTCGCTGGCATGTCGTAGAACAAAAAATTCGAAGACATGTGACATCTACCAACCCGCACTGGGCCCGCGTGGTGGATTACGGCCCACTCCCTCTCACAAAGAGGAGGCCTGTGTCCCAGCAGTAGGAACATTATAGGCTGATTATGTTATGTAAACTTCATTTGCATTTTATTGCCTACAGATTTATACAGAGGGTGTCCGTTTCCTTGATTTATAACACCCCTATGCACTTACTAGCTATTCGGAACCCGTGATTATGTGAAAATCCATAGAAGCCACAGAGTGAAGGTTTATTATCCTACATACACGGAGGAATATCCTGTGAAATGTGCAAAGTCATTTGAAACTATAACGAAAATTATACGAAACAGTTTTTGGTGTTGGTATTTCTAACAGTCGTACCAATTAGAAATGAAAAATAGGACATCAGAATCACTATTAATAGTAAAATGAAAAAAAAAAAAAACAAAACCGCACGACTCATAATGCTCATTTGATCTTATAAAAAAACATAGATATCTATAGATATAGTTTTTTATTAATTATAATTAAACTACTTTGAATAAAAGAGTCATTTTCATTAGGATTCCTCCTATGGGTGAAACGAATCTATTAAAAAAAATTACTCTATTAATTGATTTTTGAATGATTTTACAATGTTTTCAGGTTTCACACTTGATTGACGTGATTTTTTTTTTTTGAAATATTGTAATTTTTTCGTTTCTACTGCATTAATTTTTTTTATTGTAAAGTACAGAATTATTCTCCTTTAAATTATCTATTACAATAGTAAATAAATTAATTAGGTTCTAGCAAGAGTATACCAATAGAAAAAACAGTTGCAGAAAGGAGGCAAAAAAAAAGTTCGTACATAAAAGCAGTCTAATGCTTCGCATTATGAGTCATGCAAAAATGTGTGCGGTCGGGGGACCCCCGTCAGGAATGAAGTTCCTTACGCACGTACACATACTCGTACATAATAAAAAGGGACATAGAGAGAGAGAACGTGTTAATTTAATACGTGTTTAACTTTTTAGAAGCTTTCATAAAGTTGTTGCCATCTTAGATTTTCATTTTGCTTGCTTTAGCACCGCGAGGGCTGGTTCGAGGTAACGCCGGAATAGAGTTCCTGGAAGCACTTGGAGCCTTTGCTCACCAGTGGGACAGTATAGGCTAAACAAAAAGAACTGGAGTTGTTAAGAGTTAAGTGTTTTGAAATACATTTTGTAGCAAATTCAAAAAATAAGAAAGTTCTCAAACTAGTTCGAGCTTTTTTCTAGTAAAAATAAGTCTTCTTCATTAATATTATATTTTGACAAACACTGGACACGACAACACTCAGAACGAAGCCGCGCTCGATTGCGGACAAGCAGTTACCGCACCCGGCGCCACTCCCCGCCCCGCGCTGCCAGTCTGGCCAAGCACTGACAGTATTTAAACTGTGACTGCACTCTAAAATTTTAAACTTTTTGAAACACGTTCGGCGCACGTGACGCCGGTTCACAGAATAGTACCTATATCAGTACAGAGCTCGGTAACTGCGAGGAAACACGCGCAGAAGTCGAAGTTAGATAAAAAATTATAAAAGGCTGTAGGTACGAGTACATGTGTAAATCTCTCAGAACACTCACTTTGATTTGTTTTTTTTTTTTATTATTATTATTTACTAAGACACCAAGTCCCAATATACAAGTCACAAATACATTCAAATTCATTAAAAGAAAATCAAAAAGAATCATTAATAGTCATTAGATTAGATTAATTAGAGTTTGATTTATTTCTTATTTTATTTATTCTGATTTCATTTGAATAGGTACGTAATTGAAAAGCAAAGGGTTCCTTCTAGTGATTGGATAGGCAAAACCTGAGCTTTGCCTCTAGAATGAATTAAGTTACTAACTCTTTGGTAAATGTTATGTTTTTTTTTATAATGTGCGTTTTGTTTGTGCAGAATAAACATTTTTTCTTTCTTTTCTTTTTTTCTTTTTTATATAGTGAACCTTCTGCCCCTAAATTTTTTATTAACATAAGGTAACTTTTACGTGATGTAAATGGTAACCTAGGTAACCTAGTGTGGGAAGTTATGGTCGTTAGTAAGTTTAACGATTAATGACGGTTTAATCTCTTTTCTAACTGGCAAATTGTTTGCGTTTAATGTAGGCTATTATAGCCGCAGAAAAAAAATTAGCTTCTGTTTGGAAGTTGCTTTATTATAATGCCTTTGATATGTTAATAAACTCTGCTTAGCGTGCGCCGGTTACGTAGGTATATTACCTTCTTTGGAAGTTTCTTTGACTTGTCTTTAAGTTTTTATCATTACAATTACTCCTACCGGTCGGTAGTCGGTTCTATGTTATTATAAAAAAACGTTTTGGTATTTTCTTAAGACAGGTCAGATCCGTCTTACCTGCAATCATGCGTGTATGATCAGGAATATAAACATAAACGAAGCCAAAAGGGTAATATGTTGATTTTACAAGCTTACCATCAGCGTGTTTTTTTTTTAATATGAAGGTCGTAGCAGTTTGTATTCTGTAGTTTCTGTCTACCCCATGGAAAGAAAGCGTGAATTTTATGTATTTAAATAGTTTAGCTAGCCAATCAAAACAAGCAAAACTATAATTAATATTTTTGCTGAGCCGATCAAGTGATTCCAAAACTACTTAATAATTTTTTTTTTTTGTCAATCATGTTTTGTTGAAGTTCATAAATAGTGAAAACTCAATTACGATTCTAAGCTCAAGTAATTAATTTCATCTCTAACTAAGTATTTTTATTTCGATTTAATTTACAAATAAATCAATTTGTTTTAGGCGCACTTTAGAATATCAGATTTTAATTTTGTGATAGACATTAGTTTTTAGTAACTTTTGAGACCATTCACACTTACACTGAGAAAATGAATTATAATTTTACAGAATGAACTAGATTCTATAAACGACCATTATATTTTTTTACAATGCAAACTGCATACAAAAACACAAAAATAAAATTTTAACAATTACTATCTCATGGGAATAAAGCGTGAGTTTATGACATAAACACATAAACTCAGGCCTTCTTCCCACGGGGATAGGCAGAAATTACAAAACACCACCTGCAACGATACATAGGTATTAATACTCCTTATGCTTCGTTTACGTTCATAGATACATCAGAAAGCCAATACCCGTAATTAAAGACGTTTAAAATCTCGTCGCAATCTGATCTTGATAAAACACCTCAATTTATCTCACGAATTACAAAAAACACGAATGAAAATTAAAAACAACACCCACTGGCTTTTTTGTTTATTAAAATAAAGAGGCTCAAGGTTTACAGCCAGCAATGAAGACGAAAATAGAAGTTTTGTCATTAAGTAGAGAATTTTTAAACAAGACAGTATAATTAAGGTCCAAGGAAGAATTCGATTAGCGCATCGTAGGGGGGAAGGGGGAGAGTGAAATGTCAGTGGGTCAAGGGTCATACCTTCAGTTTTATTGTACGTAATGTACATAGCGGGGTTATTCCCGGTGCAGCGAGTATTTAAAAAAGTTTGTCGTAACGAGACTGGGTTCTATTCACTTACGAATTCTTGTAGAAATTGGACTTCCAAAACAGTTTGGTCATGTTTGTGTAAGTAGTAAGTTGAAGTCATCTCAATAACAACAAGCTACCCAGCTAACTCAGTATTGCCCGTACATACACACATTTAGGCGGGTATCACATCTCCGCTCCGCCGCGAAACCGCAACAATTCCGCCATGACTTGTCCGTTGTACGACATTCGAAACTGCCTATTGTAGCGCACACGCTCTGTCATATATATTTTTCAGATTTTTTTTTCTAATAATAATGGTATACTTACTGTCAGCTGTTCAGATACCTTATTATTTTATATAAATTAATAAAATACCTACCTACCCGACATCAGCAGGCCAATTCCCGTAATTTAAAACATTCAAACTCTAGACGCAGTCTCATTTGGGCGACAAAAAATGTCAAAAATGTAGTTAAATTAGAAGTATTTTTGACAGATTGAGACTGAGATCAGACTGTGAACGTTCTTAAAATTACGAGAATTGCCCCTCTGTTAGGGCGACAATTGTAAAAGTTAATAAGGTTCAAATCCGCAAAACTCGTATTCGTTTGTATGAAACTGACAGGGTGTGTCAAGAATGCATTTTCTTGTCGGGCGCACAGTGAGTTTGAATTTATCAATCTGCCAGTTACATTAGTAACTAAAATTACAAACATACCAACCAATGAAATGAACCTCTTTAAATGTGAATACACATAATTTCCCTGTCAATTTCCTAATAAGTAGTAGGGTTCTTTCTTTCTTTTTCTTAAAAATCTTGTAACACAATCACGCCTCCAAGGGTTGCCCATATTTATTTGTTAACACAAATTGCCTAAAATTAACAATCATTAAATATAGCTTGCGGGCAACAATGAACAACAATTTGCTTCTAATTAACGTTTATTGGTTAATTGTGATGCTAAAGGCAGAATGAAAAGGTCGCGCTCAATTTCTAAGTTGATTTATGGTTGTACAGAACTTGCTCGCGATCATAAACAGTTTGGTTGAAGTAACAAGCTAGAAGTTAATAATAATATTATTACAATAATTTATCATTTATTCTCTCTTCACAAAGCTGACTTAAAGTTAACGTTACACGTTAAACGTTACAAAAAAGGTCTCAGCTGTATTCCACCTTTGTGAGAGACTGGTGCCTGATATAGATTTTTGGGAAAAAACCTGTGTTTCAGTCACCCGTCAGTCAGGCCCCTTCCACAGCTATAGAATTAGCTTTTACAGAGATACCGTACAAGAGTCGGAGTTAAACAATATGCATAACAAAAATAAAAAAAACGATTTGACGAGCAATGAGCAGCAATTGCGCGACGGCGACGAGCGATTATACGCTGGTATGCGAATGTACCAAGCGTGAGTCTCTCGCGAATACTCCCTTTGATAGCTCTAACGCCAAGTTGGCGTGGTTTGAACTGTCAAAATACCACTATTGAAAACCATACGTGGTTTGCACGTGGTAAAATTGAGCGGGGAACAATAATTACCTTACAGAATTGAGGCCCAGTGCAGTCGTAGGTTTTAACTTAGACAGGAAGTTTACTTTGTCTCAACTAGACCATAGCATCACCACTGTTCTCAAAACGGTGAAGGAAAATATTGAGTGGAAACCGGCATGTCCAAGAGTCAAAAAAAATTAAGAAGTGGGACATCCATCCACCCGCACTGGGCATGCGTGGTAGATTACGGAACTCTTATAAAAAAAATTATAGTATGCAAAGAAAAAAATTGAAAAGTGGACAGAAGACCTACCTACCAGTCTTGATCGGTGGCCATAAAAAGGACCAGACCGCAGTTAATGCAATTTGAGACAGTTCATCATTATTATCATCAGCCTATAGCAGTCCACTGCTGGACATAGGCCTCTATTGCACGCCATTCAATTCGATTTTCATAAACTCTCATCCAGCTGCTACCAGCCATCCTGCGAATATCGTCGCTCCACCGAGCCTGAGGGCGTCCTACCTTACGTTTACCGATTCGCGGTCTCCACTCAAGAACACGTCTACCCCAACGGTCATCGGTTCAATGACTAATATGGCTGGCTAATTGCCACTTTAACTTGCTTTTTCTGTGAGCTATATCGACAACTTTATCATCCACTAAAAGGTAGATAATTAAAAAAAAATCTTTTCAACACAGACAACTTTAAAGTAGAAAAAAAAGTAAAAAGGTCAATTTATTTTTCTAAAATTTGAATAATTTTCTAAATGTTTTCTCAACATTATTTAATCCAATTTTCGGATAAGAACCCCATAAAAAACAGTTTAACCTTAATAGCATTTTGAGAACCCAAGCCGATCGAAAGGGTGCTTACTTATCTAGATCAACTAAGTACAAAATCTAGGCGATTGATGTCAAGTTGGCGATAAGTGCTTATCGATAGCCAAGTGTCAGACTGAGCCAACATCGTTATCTTGTAAATGTAAATGCATTAATTTTCTATTTATTTTTGAAGTGAAAACTTGTTTAGGCGCGTTGGGCATTTTTTGAGATGGGAAAAAGCCATTGAACTCGCACCACTGTCACCATAACCGACACCGCTTCGGATGTGTTCGGCTGTCCTCGGGATGTACTCAGTTTTAATGTTTATCCGATATGTCAGTGAGTAATGGAGGTATTGTGTTTTGTTTTCACTTCTGTCGGCACTCCCGGAGTGCCACTGTTTTTAAGACCTCCTCTGTTGGAATATTTTGAATAATGTTGTGTTTTAGGGAGGTCTATGTCCAGCAGTGGACGTTTTTCGGCTGAAGTGATGAATATTTTGAAAGTAATTTGTGTTTTTTTAATACAAGGTACCAATAGAGACAGAGAGATAGGTAGGTCGAAACTATCAAAAAAAGCTACGCTGAAAACGCCAAATATCGTCAATTTATTTGTAACTTTATTTTGGCAAAATATCCCAATAAATGTCCATTTAGTCTGAGGCTCTCTACACAAAAGAAAATCAACAACACTACACACTGCATATTAACCCCCTTACTAAAAAACGTATTAAATCGTTAAATCAGATGAATATGTACACACCGATTTCTCCCTTTCAGCCGTCAGTTATTTGACTTTCGAAAAAAGAAGACAAACTATACAACGATTATTAGTAAGGGGGTATATTATAAGCTCATCAATCTATGCGATATAAAACTGTCACATGATGTCAAAATGTTACACGGTGTAAATGACAGACTATAAACGCAACTGTAATCGTCTAAAAGCGATAACAAAAAATAAAATTAAAAATAAATAATGATTGTAAAAATGTGTTCATTCAATCGATCCTACTGGCCAGTAATTTGTTCAGGATAATTGTCACGTTGACATGTGCACGGATGTCGTTACCGTGACGAATGGCACCTAGTGGTACAAACCAATAAGCTCGAATGATACCTAATAGTGCAAATAAGATCGTAACAGAGCAATGTACACACTTCTACTACACCATCCGACCACTGACCCATGTTTGTGCAGAAGAAGCCATTTTTCTTTCTTTGCTACCAAGTTTTTCACCGATTTCTAAAAAGGAGGAGGTTCTCAATTCCGATGTTTATGTAATTATATTTTTTATTGTATGTTCGCGCATAATTTAATATTACATTCGTCTTGATTGGTAAGTTTACGAATACATACATACAGACATTACACACATACATTATGATACGTGTGATTTAAATAGTCCATTATTGCACGGCGTGACTTAAAAGAAACTGCGTGACTTAATTAAGTCACACGTATCGTATATTATTTTAGGTATAGCTCGTATGACTTAAACCCGAACTTAAATCACGCTTTTTGTCTGTGTAAAAATGGACTACTTAAGTCACAGAAAAGCGAGACTTAAGTGCGGGTTTAGGTCACACAGTGCAATAAAGTACTTTTCTGCATAAAAATCGCACATTTTGTTACCAACAAACACGTTTGTACAGGTTGTACATATAGATAGATAGATAGATAAAACGTTTATTCAGTGCAACAAAAGACACAATACAGGTATTAAAAAAACATCACAAAAGGTGAAAACAAAAAGAAAACATGTACAAACATGTTTGTTGAGAAAAGTAAATAGTTAAAAAAAATGTATGAAAAAAAACATATCTACATTTTAATTAAAAGCTATGTTTGTAATTAGTTAATTAATGAATATGCTACGGGTCTCGATACATCTATGATATCGTGACTAATTAATTACAGTGCTCCTAATAAATTGTCTATCAAGGTACAGACTAATTACGGTAAAATGCGCAAGTCATAAGCTGAAGCGTTGAGAGGGTCATGATCAGCATTGCATAGGTCGGCGAATCACATAAATGTGCGTGATTGACAAAAGAGAGTGTCACACACCACTCAGCTCACAGATGCACTACACTACGGCCTTTTCATCTACCCTTTATACGTTGATATTATGGTATTACACCTATTTTAACACAGTCCACTACTTCTTTTATTACAAAGTCCGATTGAGTCCATTCATATAAATACAATCGTCATTAAGTGGTACATATATCAACGACATCAGCGGGCCTAATCTGTAATCGTCTCACCGTCAAACCTTAGGTGAAGTGAGCTGTCATTCCACCTGATGCTAGTGATTGACAGTTCATTTCACCTAAGTTTTCACGGTATGATTTTTACAGAATAGGTCAGCAGGGAAGGCATAACGTAAGTGCTTATTTAAATAATTTCAATTTGTTATAACCAAGATTTTTCCTTCACTAAAGATTTTTTCCGGTAAAAAAAAATACTTAGAAAAAAAAATGAAAAAAATAGACACGTAAAAATATTTGACAACAATAGTTCCTTTGCAGACGAACACGACCACCGCTTATTAGACCGAAAGTCAAAACTTTTCTTATTTATAACAAGACACATAATGTTATTAATCAAATAATTTATCATTAATAATCAGGCACAAATTAATTATAGTTTATCTCGCTCGCACTTACATCTTACGCCAATCTTCCTTGTCTATCACAGCAGAGGCCCTTTCAATTCATTAGTCTCACACGAGACGCCGTTAATGAATCTCACCAGTTTTTATCACACCTCACCACCTGCCACCTGCCCACCTCATACCTCACCACCTGACAGGGAACGGATACTGATCCCTTTGGATTATAATAGGATGTCGGAGCTTAAACGTTATTTTGTTTGAAGAACAGCAGGTATATAATATAAACAGAATATTTATATTCGCATTACATTGCACGCTACCGTGAACAGCAATTTTTCACCGCAAAAATAAAAGTTAACCACCCACCACAAGTTACTTGAGCAAAACATAATTATTTTGCTCAAGTAACATTATATAGTTTGAAATACAGAATGCTTAGATAACGGCTATATTATTATGATCGGTATTTTTACAGCCTGTATAGTACAAACTGATGAACCATAGTAATGATTGAACATCTAGCCCTCGTCTTAGGACTGCTCTCAGTCACCAGAAGGGCAATTCTCGTAATTTTAAAAACGTTCACAGGCTGATCTCAGTCGTAATCTGTCAAAAATACATGTAATTTCCCTACATTTTTGACAAGTTTTCGCCATTTGTGAGATGAGACCGAGTCAAAAATTTTAATATTTTAAATTACGAAAATTGGCTATCAGTATATAATATTAGTTACAAAAGTGAAGTTATCCTAAGCTGAGTTGAGGAGACAATTCCCTCTGCACAGTCTCCTTACGAAAATTTTATAGTAACAATACTACCAAGGTAGTTAAAACATATAAACGGCTATATATTAGATGAACAAAGCGGTAAATATGGCTACATATTCCCGCAGGCATCGTGGCTGTTAAGATTGTTAAATGTATCGGATTTCCTGTTCAGGGCTTCTTAGAGTATTCGGATTTAAGACGGTAATTTCTAAGGTATCAGACAATAACCTAATACTTATAACGTGACGATATTATCTTAGACGTCTATGTCCATCAAGTATATGGTTACACGTGTACAGCATGAAACAAGTTAAGGCGGAGGTTTCTTGAAAATGGTCAAAAAGTTGGTTTTTAAAGCAGTGTATCTCTTAAACCGTATATAATTTTGACCAAAAAAAAAATAGTCATATTTTCAAGTCTTATTTTAAAACAGTGATGGAACTCAAATCACAATTAAACGTACATCAATGCATCAAAAAAATCTTCAAATACACCTCCGACATTTGTTTAAAAGCAGTTTATCGCTTCATTAACAATTTTAATTATAATTAAAAATATACCATTAAATTGCTAATGCCAAACTGCATTCAGTGATGGATTATTTATTACTAAGTAGTTTGTAAATAGATAATTGTTTCAAATTTTGCAGTAAGCGTTGTGTCATCGCGCTTCTCTTTCTTTTCTATGCAGTCCGATAGTGACCGCGCTTTAGGTCATGTAGTCGCCTTAAGAAAACTGACCAGATGCACAAGGTGACGTATTAGTGAATGTGACCTATTAGGGATAGTGACGAAATAGCTAATGTGACGAATGATCATCAGATCCATTTATAAGCGTCTGATTTATATTTCCAAAAATTTTACTTCCCTGTGTTATCGTTGTGCCGTGGAAGTACACGATAATATCGTCAAGCTAGAAATTATAAAAGCGCTAAATAGGTTTTCACGAGTCAAAAAGTCGACATCAGAAGGCCAATTCTCGTAATATAAAACGTTCAAAATCTAGTCGCAGTCTCATCTCAGCGACAAACAAATGTCAAAAACTTGTCAAAATGTAGGAAAATTTGAGGTATTTTTGACAGATTGACACTGAGATCAGACTGTGAACGTTCTTAAAATTACGAGAATTGCCCCTCAGATGCTTCACTTTTTGTTCATTTTTGGCTTTCATTCGGCAAACACTCGAATTGAAATATCTGAACACAAAATGAATCAAAAGTGAAAAATAAAATCTTTTTTGCTATAATACATAATATATTTTATTCTATTATAGAAATAATGTGAAAACAGGTACTGCCATGTGACATACAAACAACAAACCATGGAAGGACATGTGTTAGGCTACAATCAACTGTCGTTGGCATTTAAATAGCTCAAGTATTAATTTTATAAACGACTACGAATCGACACATCGATCAGCAACGATTGAATAAGATACGATTGCCGATAAGACCTTTCAGAATGTCAGTATAGCGTTCGATAAAACAGCTACGTAAATTATTCGCGTATCGCTACGGAGCTACGAAGCTACGGCGTAGCGCTCGTAGCACTTAGAGGGTCTACGAGTTTGAGAAATAATTTTTCTAAGTATTTTGCAAACAAGCTCAGGGGACGAATAATTAAGTGTCAAGGAAGTTTTATAGTAGGTATAGTGTGTGTTTTTTCTAAATTGTAGATCCTAGTAGGATCTACAATATTATAAATGTGAAAGTTTGTGAAGATGTTTGGATGTTTGCTACTCAATCACGCAAAAACTACTGAACGGGTTTCGATGAAATGATTTAGGTACACACATAGTTTATAACCAGGATTAACCCATATGACTTTTTGTCCCGATAATCGCACGGGATCGGAACTAACGTGGGAGAAACCGCAGGGCGCTGCTAGTATTTCATAAAAAGCAATCAATCAATCTGCCCAGCCTTTTCCTAACTACGTTAAGATTGGCTTCCAGTTTAAGTATTTTACATGGAGCGACTGCCTATCTGAGCTACATAATCCAGTTACCGGTTAACTTGGTAAGTTGTCAGACTTTTGGGCTTCTGACTACCCGTAACAACTGTCAAAGATTGAATGAATGATAGCTGAGACAATCCGAGGCACGGAGTGGTCTCGATATGTACTGAATGGTCGCCCATCCACGACAGCAGCAAATGTAGTATAGAGGTATGAGGAACAAGGTGTAAAGAACACTCATACTCTATAGAAAAGGGAGGATCCTCCGACCAGACGGGTGTTGTGTCTGGCGGGCAACTGCCCGATGATTCAAGTCGGGTCGTTGTACCTATGCTAGTTGCGCGGTAAACTCCGCTTGCGAGATGCAGGATTTTGCGTGATGGCAGTATTGTTCGCATGTGGCGTTTTAGATTAAGTTGCTGCCACACTGAAAGAAATAAGCAGTAAATAAAAATGAAAAAACATTGATCTGAAGTGCTTTAAACAGTTCCATATGAGCATAACGTTCAAAACAGTATTTTTTACTGATCTGAAAACAGTTAAAGCTTGAGACAAAATGTTACCGTCATGACAGTAAACTTTAACGTTTTTAGTAGCTAAAAGGTCACAAAATTAACTGTTTTATTAATTTGGTGATATTGTTGAAACTATTGAAATTTACTAACATTACAGTAGTGGTGGTTTTCCTTATTTTGTTCTTTTTAACGTGATAACGTCTTGTAAAAAGCATGACTCATTGTCACGTTACGCCTGAGCCGAGCGTGCAAGCGAGAGCGTAGAACAAGCGATAGAGAGGTACGATCGGCCTATCGGCCACGTAAAATTATCGTCCATAATCCGACTTTACAGACAACCAATTTTTTCAGTAATTAGTATATTCAATCATTAAAAGTTACTGTTTTGTCTTTTATTGTTTTACAAACATTATAAAGTCAAATTAAATTTGAACTAAAGCCCACGCCTAAAGAAAAAAAAAATGTGCTGTTGCGGAGCCCGTAAGGAAGGAAGTTCCTTCGCAATACTCGCACGCACTCACGCTCGTATATCTAGAGAAACTGTGAATTGAATACGCGGTTTTAATAACGAGCCATCTAGTATGAGTTTTTCATAAAGCTATGACCATCTTGCATTTTCATTTTGACCTCGTTGTCGGCCTTAACAGTACCCATGAAAACGACACCCATGACGAAAAATTTTAAAGTTTTCGCAGCCGCCATCTTGGATTTTCATTTTACGTCACTGTCGAATTTAGCACACTCGAATACCATGAGAACCATCTCCCTAAAGGTTCATATAACTATTTTTTGTTACGTGACGATTTCTACCAGTCACCTCCTACAGCAAGTCGCGTTAAAGAACTTCGTTCCAAAAAAGATAAAAGCTTGGATGGAAGGCTTGGTTTGAACTATAATCGTTGACGTCAAACCACAATAAATAATTAAAACGGGAAGGTCATATATCTCAATTCCAATGAATATATGAAGACAATTATAATCCTTTGCCAACGGATTCGATTTAACATTTCATCTCATCGAGATAACTGGCGAAATTTGTTTAGTTGAAAGTTCCACGCGATTCCTTTTAAATAAACGCTCCGACACCTTCCAATGTGAACTTTAATACTCACGAATAGAGTGCATATTCTCTATTCGTGATATAGCTAATATAACATAACCCAAAAATATTGTAAGTCAAACTTTATGACTAAGGGGTTATGATACCTAATTGATTGCACCCATTTGGACAAATTCCAATAGCTGAGAGCATTCATTAGGATTTTAAACCAAATGGCTTTAAAGCAATTTGTTTTTGAGCTCTTAAAATTACGGTTTAACGAGCATTCGATGTAGTTAAGAGGATAGGTAGGTCTAGATTTTAAGAAATAGAAGAGAAAAGCTAGATTTTATATAATTACGTCACTCAAACGTAATCCCTAATTGAATTTTAAATTGTATTTTAACCTAAAACTTAAACTAGATAGATTATTATGTGGAAAAACCAACTCAATGACATACACAGCAGGATTCAAGATATATTTAAAAAAAAAACTGCTTTTCGCGGTATCGTTCATAAGTCCGGGATGAAATGTAAATTATGTGAGATTAAGAATTCAACTTACCTAAAATAATTAAATATAAATTTTCTAGTTTTCTTATTGTAATTTTTTGTTACTTGTAATGTGCGTTTTGTTTGTGCAGAATAAACAATTTTTGTTTCTTTCTTTCTTTCTTAAAAAGAGGTCAATGATAGATTGACAGCTGACAGGGGAGAAGAAAAAACGTGTTGCGCCGACCCTAAGTCTTGTATTTTATCATTATACATTTTGATCATTTTAATCCTTAAAAGGGGTCATTGTACTCATCATTATTAACAACTTTTACTAAGGGCCCAACACCGAAATCATGAAAAAAAAAATCTGGTGTTGCCTACATTTATTTTCACATAACTCGTCAAAATGTAGGGAACAGCTGATTTTTTTTAAATAGATATTTCATGGGACAAACAGTAAGATGGTGATAATAAAAACCAAGACAAAAAATACTTTCTCAGTGTTGCATAGGGAAAAGACAGACGCCGTCAAATCGCGTTAACTCCCATCCCAACTCTTGGCGGAAAATGGAAATATAATTTGATTGAAGACTTTCCAATTTCCTGCTTTATTAGTTATAGGCTCGTTCCATTTTTCCAATTTTCTCATTTACCATTTGAATTGTCTCGGTTTATGGGCTGTACTCGATTTCGTTTATTTGAATATTGGAAATGATTTTTCTTTTATTTAATTTAGCTTGTATTTACTTTGATGCGACTTGTTGAATGGGAAGTTACTCATGACTGGATTATTTTTGATGTGAAAACTTCTTTAGCCGTGTTGGGCATTTTTTGAGATGGGACAAAACCATTGAGCTCGCGAGGCTGTTACCGTAACCGACACCGCGCTACATTCGTATGTGTTCAGCTGTCCTCGGGATGTACTCGGTTATCGTGAGTTCGAACCCAAGCAGTAACTTTACTTTGTATAAATTATTTCATCACCACTGCTCTCAAAACGGCAAAGGAAAACATCTTGAGGAAACCGGCATGTCCTAGAACCAAAAAAGTCAAAGACTGTGACATCTGCTAATCTGCACTGGGCCCGCGTGGTGGATTACGGCCCATTCCCTCTCACCGAGAGGAGGCCTGTGTCCCAGCAATGGAACGTGGTGGATTACGGCCCATTCCCTCTCACCGAGAGGAGGCCTGTGTCCCAGCAATGGAACAATGGCTGATTATGATGCTAATGGTCCGGTCATGTCTGGATGAGACTCGTACAAACAGGAGACGCAAGGCACGTTAGGTAGGGATACTCATCCCTACCTAATGTGCTTTGGCTTGCATCAGCAGTTATTTTTTATTTTTGGCAAAAAGCTGCTGATGATGATGCTCATGGTAACAAAAATAAATAAAAGTCCTCCAGACTGTATTCCGGCCACGGCGGTCAATCTCAGCGGAGATTAGCCATCGGCGCGAGAGATATTAGGCGCAGGACTTTCCGAGGCACGGGGATATAACACCACCAGCTTCCAAACTCCGGGCTTACTATGAAAATCTTAATTGAAAAACTCAATATCACTTTGCTCGACCCGGGAATCGAATACAGGACAACACCAGGAGACCAAAGGGCTTTTTTTTTTTTTTACATTTTACATTTCACACAACGGTCTCACTCATATACAGTAAAATACTCCCAAAGAATGACATCAGCTCCCACGATGACGATGCAGGCTGCCTCGGGAACGACTTCTTTGTTCTCTTCTTCGTGGTCGTACCGCGTGGTGCTCGCGAGCGGTCAAACTCCGCAAAAGTGAACACGACGACCGACGATGTTGACGGCGTTAATTACGGCAATTCCGGTAAATATTTCTTCGATCGAAGGACCACTGAATGGGCTCAATCGGGACTTTATAATAAAAGAAGCAGTGGACTGTATTTTAGATAGGTTTTAATACCATAAGTTACTTAATCAACTTATAAGATATAACAATGAAATGCCCGTGGTCGAGCGCGTCTGTGAGGCGAGTGGAGTGAAGGGCACGCAGCGGCCGTCGCGTACCGGGTTCGGTACCCCGACGCCCCGTCCCCTCGGTCAATCACGCGCATATGTGATGCGCCAACAACGCCATTTAGTCCCAAGCTAAGCAACCTAATGCTTGTGTTATGGTAACGAGATGGCTGATAAACTACTTATATACAATTTTTTTGTAAATACATACATATTATAGATAAACCACCCAGACCCGGAACAAATACTTGTAGGTCGTACAAATATTTGTTCCGTGCGGGAATCGAACCCGCGACATGCTGCGCAGCAGTCAATCGCTCAACCACTGCGCCAACTGTGTCGTCTTTGTAACATGATACACTCAATAAATGCAAAAGTAACACGTTTCTTATATGCCCTTCAATTTGGATGAAGCAACCAAACCAAACTACTTCAGCCATTCATTTTTAAACATTTCAATCAAGATTTTAAGTAAATTATTTACAATTTTTTTTTTCATTGTTAACAACATTTTCCGATACTCCCGGACTTTTGGAAGGCGTACGAGGGGCCAAAGCAAACTTGCTGAAGCCCATTAGATGTTTTTAATTAAATATAATTACGAAGTCTTCTTAAATGGTGTTTAATAAAGATAATAGGTAAGTTATTCTACACGTAAACGAATGTAACACACAACATATAGAATATATTTATAATCAAAATTAACGACCAATAGAACCATGCAATGTCGCCACAACTTTTTAATTCAATCATCAAATCACAGACGCTCACAAAACTGTAAATAAAATTTCGTCTAAGTCATAAATATCATTGATCGTTACATCTGTCGAGTCTGATCGCTTCGACAGCAATCAGACTGTCTGGCCGTCCCGTCATGATCAAAGAAGCTCTTATCTTGAACGAGCAGTAACTCGCAAACAAACTAATGAGTTAGTCTGTGAGTAACAGAACATCTTTACAGTTGTGTAGTTAAAGTACTCTTAGTCTCCAACTGTTTGTGAAAGTTTGTTGAACTTTAACACTTAAATTCGTATGTGGATCCACGCGAGACGCAATGGTCTTTTCTTTAAATATTCGACAATTCATATTTTTCTGGCTTATAATATGTACCAATATGCCTAACTGTGCGACAAAGTCCTACGTTTGGGCAGTGCCTTAAGGTTAAAAATTAAAGTAAGCTATCAAACGGGCTACCCTTAAAATCTCTTTGAAAGAATCCGGGACGAGGTGATCCTAAAGAGAACCAAAGTCAACATACCTCACAATACGCAAACTGAAGTGGCAATCGGCCGGCCATATTAGCCGTAGAACCGATGCCCTTTGGGGTAGACGTGTTTTTGAGCGGAGACCGCGAATGGGCAAACGTTATGAAGGACACAGGCTAGATGGAGCACGCCGCGATAGCGGCGGTAAGGCCCCTCTTTGAGGAGTGGCTAGAGAGGCGTCACGGCGCCCTCACCTACCGCCTGACGCAGGTCCTCACCGGACACGGATGTTTCGGGAGGTTCCTGCACATAATCAGGCGGAAGGAAACGCCCGGGTGTCGCCACTGCGAGGATCGCCCCGAGGACACGGTGGAGCACACGGTGGAGGTCTGTCCCGCTTGGGCAGAGCACCGCCGTGTCCTCATAGAGGCGATCGGCAACGGCGGCGACCTCTCGCGCCCGGCCCTGGTCCAAGCCATGGTCCGGGGCGAGAGGGAGTGGGAGGCAGTCACCTCCTTCTGCGAAGCAGTCATGCTAGAAGGAGGTGGCGAGGGAGAGAGCGGAGAGAGCTGCCCGTCCCAGCCGCCGCGGTAGACGCCCCGGGCGTCGGGAGCCGCGTGACGACTCCCGGCCACCGTAGGCGCGGGCCTGCGGACGGCAAGTAATGGGTAGCTCGCCGTCCGATCAGGACCAGGCCCGTGCCGGACGGCGCGTATGTGTTCCACGCGCGCCTCAAAGACATGTCAGCAGACAAGGAGGGGCCCGTCAGGGCCGAAGCCTGCCGGGGCAGCGGGATTGTCCGAAAGGGTTACCGCTGCCCCGGAATATAAAGGGCTAAGGAAGGAACACGGATGGGTTTTAGTCAGTAAGAGTCTGACACTCCCTTCCGCTCCACTCAGAGCGGGAGGGGTCATGATTTCCTATCCTTAAAAAAAAAAAAAGGCTAGATGGAGGATCTTCGCAAGGTGGCTGGTAGCAGTTAGATGAGAGTTACTGAGAATCGAGCTGAAGGGCGTGCAATTGGAGAGGCCTTGTCCAGCAGTGGTCTGGTGTAGGCTGATAATGATGATGGTGATGATGGTGGTGGTGACCTTTTGATGTTTGAGTTTTTTATATATGGTCTACGCAAATGTCGTGCAGATCTTGTATCATCGTGTGACGGGTCGTTGAGCTCCTTAAAATAGCGTTGAGCTACACGATGTCTGATGCACGCATGCCGACTGTTAAGACAGGTCAACTCAAAGCTGCAATGGCTCTTTCTTCAAAAGGCCCTTCCAGACATGGCCCTGCATTGACAGACTCACATAAAATCCTAATAATATAATTTTTGGACTTATAAAGAGTCTAAGACTTCTGTGTTTGTTTCGCCTTTTTTTCTCAGGGATCTGGGAAATGCCGGCGCCATCTAGTTTCATTTTAAAACATTGATTAACAAAATATTGTCCTGTAAAAGTGTCGTTTTCGACGCTGTATTTTAGTTTGTGAATAGTTTTAGTTAAGTTAGGATATTTTTTGTTATTTTTATTAAAGTTTACTTACAGAAATAAACATTTCATTTAATTTCATTCCAAAATAGTTATCGAATCAAATATATCAGTAGGTATTATTATATTTTTCGATATTTCATTTCACAACTTTGTTGAGTCACAAATATTTCGATGTTTTTCTCCACATCACGCACTCGGAAAAACATAACAAATAACAACATCCTTCGAACAACACTCACAGTGCTCTCTGAACTGGAAATACACCTTTCAAATGGTACGCTCAACATATTTGTTCGTTGTTCAGAACTCGAATAACAGTTCAGAAACAATAACAAAAATAAAACGGACACAGTAAATGGTAGAATAAATATTAAGGTGTATCAATGTAATTTGAAAATAAATACAATTTGTGAACGATTCGATTGGAATGTTGGGTACACAGATACCTACATTCATTATAAGGGGCTCGTGGATAAATAACAGTAGTCGCAAGGATCGATTGAAGGTTAAGCTACGCTTGCCGCTGTTGGTTTATGGATGGGTGACCATCCATTACATATCGAGACCCAATCCTTAATGAATAACCTAAAATGTATCCTTAAAGATAATGAGACTATCCACAGACACCCTTCAAAACTTACTAAAAACTTCTTTTTTTTCTGATCTGTCCGCACTATACCTTTATGTAAATGTGACGACACCGTTGATATAACTTCATTATTATTAGAATACAACCCTCCCAAGTTAAAATATGTGCGCAAAAATAACTTTTTCTCTTTCATATCGAATCAACTCTCTTCAAATTTT
Source organism: Gortyna flavago (assembly GCA_963669345.1). Classification (NCBI taxonomy): domain Eukaryota; kingdom Metazoa; phylum Arthropoda; class Insecta; order Lepidoptera; family Noctuidae; genus Gortyna; species Gortyna flavago. Next base: position 3,737,236 of record OY770139.1, read on the forward strand.
CTACGGTCTCGTCCACGGGTCCCGTCCAAATGGTACACAACATAACACCACGCCTGTAGTTTCCAAAGAGTTAAGCAGTGCTTTACCAATAGAGCACCCACACATCGCCAATTAAGTTTACGACCCATGCAATAAAGGCGAGCCTATTGCCATCAACCAGCCACAAACCCATACTCCTGGCTACTGAGAAATTCCTGATGGAAAGACTTAATAAAACTTTGCCCGACATGGGAATCGAAGTCAGGACCTCATGTTCAGTAGTAGCGCTTGCGATCACGAGGCAGAATGATTCATTGGTACTATTTTAGCATAGTAGAGCCTTCGATCTGTGGATATGTTATGGGCCAAGTGATTAATGCGGGCAGTATGAATAATGCCCAGCCATATCGGACCAAGTGATTAATTACAATCTAAACTCACCTATTTATCACATTGCCCGGGCATTATGAATATGGCTACATGATGATCGGGCAATGTGATTAATAGGTAAATTTTTACGTGGTGCGCTGCGGTGCGGGGCCGGAAACAAACATGTGACGCGCGCTAACCAATCAGAGACCGAAACGGGGCAGCGCGGGGCTGTTAGACGTAGTCGAAGGAGCCCCGCTTCGTGGGGTAACCTAACCTAACCTAACCTCGGGGTGCCCTTCGCTCGCTTTGCTCGCTCACTTGAGCCGCCATCATCCCCTTCGAACCTAACCTGTCCGAGTCGGGGTGCCCCAAGAACATGCTTTACATCACTCTGCCCAATAGGCACTGGGCATTATTCATAATGCCCGGGCAATGTGATAAATTGATTGGTTATAATCACATTGCCCGCTCTTATTGGGCATTATTTATATTGCCCGGGCATTATGAATAATGCCCGATTAATCACTTAGCCCATGACAGATACACCGCATTCGGAAGCGGTAATAATTCCACTTTGAATTCAGTGCGCTCGACACGCCATGATTGCAGCGCTGTCATTTGCGTGCCGCTTCAATTCATTGAGTTTCAATGAAGATGCTTATACCACAGATAAAAAAAATCTGATGTCAGATAAAGATGGGAAGAAAACTATTTTATAAAAATATTTGGAAAAATAGAAACAACTATTTGTGAAGTTCGTAAATTCAAACAAAAAAATAAGTTTGAATGATAGTGTGTAGGTAGAGAGAACAAATGCGTAACTGATAAGAGTATGTGTTGGTACTATATTTAAAACATGATCAAAGGAGAGGCCCCACGCTGGGATCCCATTGATATTTATATTCATTGAAACAAACCGCACCACCTCAGCTGGAGAAGTAAAAACGACTTGTTCGATTTTTTAACCGACTTCTAATTGGGTTTATTTTTTTCATTTACAAAAACAAAAGGTTCAGCAAAAATCTGATGCTGTGATGCTATTGGTTGATGAGCGTAGGTAAGCACTACTATATGCGAGCAGTAGTGGCCCACAAGTAACGGCCCACAGTGGAACGAATGTATGGGAGCGGTTGGACGTAGACATGTCCGAAAAAAAAGAGTAAAATTATGCCAAACTAATGATGCCATCTTATTCGATTACTTAATGCCTTCATAACTTGTGGTGATGAATTTCTTCATAACTCCCATATTTCGGGAGTAATTTGAGAAAATGTGAAATTTTACTATGAAAATGAGTGTATCGAGCTCTCTCCCTCCTGATTCCGGGCTTGTTTCAAGTAGCGGTCTCTAATATCGTAATGCTATTACTAAGAGCTATATTTAATACTAAGACACATAGTGCGCCAAATGTGCACTTTCTGGGATAAAGAGTGATGTTTATTTTATAACACAATTTTTTTATTTTTTGTTTATTTTGTTGATTAAAACCGTTTTTCTAAAGGTTTACCTTATTACAATAACATTTCTGAGCAGCCAATTAGAGAAGATATAAGCTAATTAGGATATATAATTAGGGACTTAAGGTTTACATATAAAACTGATGCACTAATGATTACTGATAAGAACATTGCTATTATTTAATTACTAAATGGCTCTTAATACACTAATTTAGCATGCATCATTTACTAATTATCACAATAACTAATTACCTTGCAATATTTAACAAAGGATACCTGGGATACCTGGATTTTATATAAATAGGTCACTATTAGTAACTTTAAAATCAGTGTTGATTTACACCTCGTTGTATCCAAGCTAATCTCGCAATGTATTTTCCAAATTTTAATACAAATCTTGATATTCACGTTGCTTTATGCGCACGCGCACATAAAGATTTACGCGACTTTAACTATTTGTTCAGTGTTTTAAAAGATAACAGTTGTGTTCAGTTATGTGAAAGTGCTGAAACAAGTTTAAAAGACTGGTGTCGTCGATTTTGCTACCGCATTTATGCAAAATGGACACAGTCTGGAAGAAGCACAGATAAGTTTCGGAAGAAACATGAGATTTGGCTACAGGCTGCAATTCAATGGCCGGAATTACAGAATGAAAATATGGAACCTTCTACAGAAAATATAAGTGACGTCATCGAGCCCATAATTTCTCCTGCTAAATCTGATGCTTCAACTTGTACACATCCTAGTCCTCGTAAATCTTTTGAGGACCTTAGTAACCGGCAAAAAAGAAGACGCACTGAAGATAGTCTTTCATGCAGCAGTAGCAGCGCTGAAATTATGTTTTCGGCCGAAAGGGCGCTTCAAAAGGCAGGACAAAGCGATACAGCTTATGTTATGAAATACTTGACGGAGAATCCAGAAGAGGCCTCAAAAATCAAAGCCTTCATTGAAGGTAAATCAATTCAGGTACGGGAAATATCCCCTTTGAAGGCATTGGCTCTTTATGTATCGATGAACTTATCGAAATGGCGCTATAACACTCTTCGGGATTTCAACACTCAAGAAGGAGCTCTTCAATACCCGAGTTACTACATGTTGGTTAAAGAAAAAATTAAGTGCTATCCGGCCAAAGAAGATCTCACAGTTACAGAGAGCTCTGCAAAAATCAAACTACAAGCCTTGATGGATTTAACCTCAAGAAGACTTATTAGGTCGTTAGAAACCCCTGTTGATCCCAATCAACAGCTCGTATTGACCAGCAAATGGGGTTTTGACGGATCATCTAGCCAAAGCATTTATCATCAAAGGACGAGTGAAGATGAGCAAATCGATCTTGCTAGTAATTTTATGATTAGTCTTGTACCACTGCGGCTCGTCTCAAAAGGTGTAACAATTTGGGAAAACGAGCGACCATCTTCCACTTCATTTTGCCGGCCAATATTGTTTAAGTTTATAAAGGAAACCAAAGAAAATGTGCAGAGAGAGATGGCTGAAATCGAAGCAGAGATTGAAGCCTTAACTCCATCCACCATCACTGATGGAATTAGTGTCAAACACCAACTGCTGTTGACAATGATTGATGGTAAAATTCATTCCATTATATCCAATACAGCAGCTTCAGTGTGTGACATATGCAAGGCTTGTCCTAAAGAAATGAATAATTTAGAGTTAATCAAAGATAAACACGCAAACGAGGACATGTATAAATATAGCTTAAGCACCCTTCACGCTTGGATTCGCTCAATGGAATGCTTATTACACATTTCCTACAAATTAGACATAAAATCATGGCAAGTAAGGGGTGATATAGCAAAAAGGCAAGTTGATGACAGGAAGAAAAGAGTTCAAGAGGCTGTAAGAAGAGAAACGGGCTTACTTCTCGATGTTGTGAAACAAGGCAGTGGATCCACCAACAATGGCAACTCGGCAAGGAGATTTTTTGAAAACTACACTAAATCTGCTGAACTGACCGGAATAGATGCTATGCTTTTAAGAAAAATCTGTGTGATCTTGCAGTGTATTTCATCAGGAGAGAAGATCAACGTAACTAAATTCCGAGAGTTCTGCTTTGATACTGCTAAGCTTTACGTGGAGTTATACCCATGGTATTATATGCCTTCTTCACTTCATAAAATTTTAATGCATGGGCCAGACATAGTTCAGAACATGTCAATTGTGCCCATTGGTTTTCTATCCGAAGAGGCATCTGAGGCTAGAAATAAAGATTTTAGAAAATATAGAGAGGGGCATTCTCGAAAGCATAGCAGTATCTCATGCAATGAAGATATTATGCACAATCTTTTACTGTCTTCTGATCCACTTGTTACAAGTATCCGTCCAAAAGGAAATAAGTTTGTAAAAAAATCTTCTTTTAAGGAATTTTATGAGCTTACGGATTCTGAGAAAAGTGATATCGAATTTGTTAACATAAATGATTTAGCGGACATCGATTCTGAATTTGAATTAATTGATGATGATGATGATGACGAAGATAATTAAATGATGTTATTGTTTTAAAATGTGTAACTTAGTAAATTAGAGCTTACATCTTAATTATTTATTGTACTTTTAATGAAACTAGGTAATTTATTATCAACTTACTTAAAAGTCATACTCTCATCAGTTCTTGTGAATATTTTTGTTAATATATATTTCTGTATATATATAATATATTTATAGACCTCTTAATAAGTCTGTCTGCGGTTTAAAGTAAATACAAATGGGGAAAAAACGTTTTTTTTTTTAAATTTTCATTTCCTTTTATCCCAGAAAGTGCACATTTGGCGCACTATGTGTCTTAGTATTAAATATAGCTCTTAGTAATAGCATTACGATATTAGAGACCGCTACTTGAAACAAGCCCGGAATCAGGAGGGAGAGAGCTCGATACACTCATTTTCATAGTAAAATTTCACATTTTCTCAAATTACTCCCGAAATATGGGAGTTATGAAGAAATTCATCACCACAAGTTATGAAGGCATTAAGTAATCGAATAAGATGGCATCATTAGTTTGGCATAATTTTACTCTTTTTTTTCGGACATGTCTACGTCCAACCGCTCCCATACATTCGTTCCACTGTGCGGCCCCGACTTACGAGTTGTAGGTTATAGGTTCGAACCCAGGCACCTAAGAACCAGGGTTCCTAAGAACGAATTTATGTGAAAATTAATTAACTTCATTATTTCTTTTTCGTGAATTTTCCTATGTTTTAATAGTTATTCTGCTATTCGGGGCGGAGACAAATCTAACTAATCAAATATCAAGCCGTTCTTGAGTTATAAATGGTGTAACTAACCCGACTTTGTTATATTTGTACAGATTCATCACCACTGCTCACAAAACGGAAAAACAAAAACAACATTTTAGGAAGCCGGTACGTTCTGGAACCAAAAACTAAATTCAAGGACATGTGACTAGATTATAGCCCACTCTCTCTCGAAAAGAGGAGACCTGTCGGGAAGCCGTGGGAACATTCTAGACTAAGTAGGTACGCACGTTATAGCAGAAAAATCACTGGCTTTTCTGACATTTCCACAACATAAACAAAGTGAGATAACGAAATATAAACCCGACACAGTACAGTGCACACATAAAATAACTCTAAAACATTTAAACAAATTACATTGTAAATTAAACAAGCAAAACGCTCTACTTAAGGCAGTCTACATAATTAATTCCTACCGTTTTGTAGAGGCACTGGGATTTTGGGCAAACAACTCCCCTTATCTCTAAGTACGATCAACCACATACTTGTAACCCCTGCACTAGGAAAATCACCCTTATAGCTACGACATAAAGGCGCTGACGATGTCAAATTGTAACAGTAATGGGCGACTCACTGTACTTATGAGTAGACTTGAGTTGCCACCAATTATTCTAAAGGCTTTGTCACATTCAATTAATGTTATTTGGTACGAGTATATGAGGGTGGTGTTCTGGTGTAAGACAGTTTCATTCTATTGGATTTGATAAGATGAGATTTCTTTTATTTATTTATTTATCTACACCCAAGCTATAAATCCTCTATAAAAGTTTCTGAAACAGCTTATTGCCAACATTAAAACAACCAGTGTCATAGTAACCATATCATCCAAACGAGTGTTATAATGTTGTACTAAATTTCATTATGCAACTCCTTTTCAAAAAAAGAACATTCCTCATGCACGCGCGTGTCACAGCGCCGTAATTTAAAAAAAAGAACTTATAGGTTTTTCGAATTCACGTCGTATACCGCCAGCCGCCATTTTTGTTCGGTATAACTTTTAGAACCTTTTATATAGGATTCCTATTCATATATTCATGGGTGTAGATAAAGTCTTGTATGCAACTGTACATAATTAAGTATTAAACAACAGTTGCATAAATAACTATTATTACATACATACGCTACCATTACAGTTTCCCAATTCGGTAGATGAGGAGATGTTTACAAAACATTTTGCAGTATTAACAAATCCTGCATGGTATTTTTGGCTTTAATCCTCCTTCCAAATTCATATCCAACCTTTTTTTTTGAGCCATGGTCTGACCAGAAATTTCCATCTGATATCTTTCAAATTACGAATCGTATTTACGTCAGATGGCTTTTTTGACGGTAACCATGGTCACTTTGAAAATAACCTTGTGACGAGGAAGATGTTTTTTGTTGAAAATTAACGCTGAAATTCCATTGTGAAGAGTTGTTTGAATCTATTTTATTACTGCCGCAATTGGTTTTACTCCTTAACAGTACCTCGCTACCAACTATATATTTGTAAACCTATATGTGAACCTATTTTCTTCATATTTGGTATGTATCATTCTATTCTATTTCTTGGTTACAAGTGATTCTGCTTGCTCCATGGGTACTTATTCTTAAATTTTACCTCAGGATAAGGCCCGAACTAAGGGCAAGCCGATTTGATCGGTTTTACCCTACCCTGACTCTCGTGACGAAGTTAAAGCTGTTCGCCTGATGAGCCCCCGCAGCTAGCTGTTGTGGATCTACTAGCTATTTATTGATCTGCCGTACTAGTCTACAAGGATCCCGAGAGCGGACACGAAGACCCCTTTTTGGAAACAGATACCTTTTTTACTATACTCTCATAGTAGATTGTTTAGATTTATTTTCCTATAAAAATCGCGTGCACTTTATCCTTCAAATACGGCGGGTGTGCTATTTTAACTTTTTTTCCCGTGGACCGCGCTAACCTTTAAATTTATCTAGTATTGTCTTGATTGCAATCACGTCAACGTGACGAAATTCTCTCTTTATTTTTTATTTCATACTAAACCCAAAACCTTAAGTATTTCCAATTCGTATACGTAACTAACGTCACAAGGTTTCGTAATATAATCTTATATTTTGTATTTTTTTATTTTTTATACTGAATTCTTATATTTCGGAATTTTTTATTTACAAACAAATTATACGTGATTATTAGCGAAGTTTTCGTCTTCTTGTTTTATTTCGCTACAATTTGTAATCGACCTCAAAAAAACAGGAGGTTCTATGTTCGTCTGCATGTATTTTATTTATATGTATGTATTTTCATCAATATTGTGGACTAATTTTGAAATATTTTATTTCATTCGAAAGGAAGCTTGCGCGTTGGTTAGCCCATATGAATTTTATTATGTTTGTTTTGGTAGTTTTTGAGTTAGGTCTTAATGTTAGTAGCCTAGAAAACTTTCTGTTACTGTTGTTTACATAGCGTAGTGGTATACAAATTTATATTGGGTAGATACTACACCTAAAAATTAAGTTTTTTTAAGAGTATCTATGGAGTTTGTTGCCCATTCTTCTCCATACGAAACTAACTTTTGGAAAGGGCAACTAGAATCAATTCTATTTTCTTGAGACTTAAAAAAATACATTTGGCCTCCTAGAAATTCAATATTTGACTTCGACTTAGACTTTTTATCTTTCAATTTTTGTTTTAAAGTTCTGTTTTTGTTAAGGTTATTTATTGAATTAAATGTAGTTTAGACGTTTAATTCTGTTATCGGTGATTAATTTATTTTGACTACCAACACACATTATCCTTAGACGTGACACTAAAGCATACAAAGTTATAATTATCTATTAATATTTTCGATCTCAAAAATGTTAGTTTATTAAGCTTTTCAAGAAAATAGTCGCAGTTCAAAAAATGTATTACCGCTTCTGCAGCCAGGATTTAATAACTATACGTATTTTCTTTTAAATCTTCACTAATTCATAAACTACGATATTATTTTATAAACTTAAACTCCAAACTACCTTAGAAATTCTAAGAATTTCCACCCAAAACTATACGAAAATTGGTATAGCCATTTCAAAGTTCTCCAGTGTGTCAACAATATTTTTGTCTGCCATTTAGCCCCGACAAAGAGGCGATATCTTTTAAGAACAGACTCCATATAAAATTTTATTTGAAACCCGAGGTCGTTGGGTACACGCGTCATTCTCTAGTCTATGGACCAGACGGCAGTTCACTGCTTTTAAAAATAGAATAAGAATGGGAGAATGAAAAAAAGGTACCTACTTGGTAAGGAACTATAACAGTTTTCATAATCTCAGATAATTTACATTCCATCGCCACTTAATCAGTTATCCACTTTAGAGAAAAAATGTACATTGAGTCTATTTTTGAGTGGCCATATCTAACAAAAAGGTTCTAATATGTTTTTGGTTGCAATGGAATTTGAACTTTGTTATGAATGACAGTTTGTTGTTCCATAACTTGAACATGATCTCAAATTCTTAATTCAAATATTGGTTGTTTTTGTGAAACAAATTAGATTTCGTTTTCATAAATATTATTGGCTATTGTATTGTATTAATAACTTCTTTCTATACTCCGTGATTAATAAGTTAAATGACGGTTTTTCAAGGTTGTTTATGAATTTAACATAACACAATTTTTTTCTTATAAAATAACTACATCAATATTTTCTTTATTTTAATGTACAATGCTGTGGTTTGACCAGTAGAAAATGATTTTAATCAAAACTCAAAAAATATCCCTCATGCCTCTCATACCGGATAGGTACAATGAACGGTAGGTAATTTTTATATCTTGAATATAATTTTTCTCTAAACTCTGAAATTAAATGGCAACCAATGCTATTTTATTTGGTAGTGAATGCGTTAGCTAAGCTTTCGACGTAACCACACGAAAATATTAAACTGTTAAAAGATTCAACAAGAAGCGAATTAACAATTTTCAAAATCATCTACATACATGAACTTGGACACCATTTACCTATCTCAAAATTTACTAAGACATTAAGCGTACAAATTACAGAGAAAACATCTCGCGGTAAACATAACTTTTCCCTCGGTAAATATGAACTTACTAACTAGTGGCCCTCTGACTAAAACCGCGAGCCTCCCAACTTAATGCGCACCTAACGAGATCTAGGTAACCTATATGTATATAATTCCCTGTTAGTATTTGTGATGTGGTCGCGCTAGCATTGTGGTCAAGTTGAATAATATCGCGCTGTAGCCTTCTGCATGTCAAACGTTGGGATTATGGCTGGCTAATACTGTGCTGGGTCTGACATTTCATTTCATTGTGGCATATGAAATTGAAATTAGCGTTTTGTCGTACTGACCACTTTGATCTGAAATATCTCTATATAAAGAATTAAAGGCTATTGTAGAAGCGGATCCATTACAAAGCACTTCAGAGATACCTTCAGGTTTCGGGGTAAGTGATAAAACTGTATTAATCCACTTGAAGCAAATCGGGAAAGTAAAAAAACTTGAACGATGGGTACCTCATGAATTGAGTGAATCGAACTTGCAAACACGCGTCAACTGCTGTGTTACTTTGCTCAACCGACACAATAATGAAGGGATTTTAAATCTAATCATTACTTGTGATGAAAAGTGTACGATAATCGGAAGCACACGTCGCAATGGCTGAACCCTGGAGAACCAGCCAAATCCTGCCCTAAACGAAAATTGACTCAGAAAAAGTTACTTGTGAGTGTTTGGTGGACGAGCGCCGGTGTCGTTCACTACAGCTTTCTAAAATCTGGCCAAACGATTACGGCAGATATCTATTGTCAGCAACTGCAAACCATGAAGGAAGAACTAGCTGCTAAACAACCGAGATTGGTCAATCGCTCTAGGCCACTGCTGCTTCACGACAACGCAAGACCACACACTGCACAACAAACAACCACTAAGTTAGATGAGCTACAATTGGAATGTCTGCGACATCCACCGTACTCCCCGGACCTTGCTCCAGCAGATTACCATTTTTTTCGGAATTTGGACAACATCTTACAAGGAAAAAAATTCAACTCCGATGCGGCTGTCCAAACCGCCTTCAAAGAGTTCATTGATTCTCGCCTTCATGGTTTTTTTAGTAAAGAGATCAATGAACTACCTATGAGATGGCAAAAGTGCATACTTTGATTAATTAAATATATTTTCCAAAAAAAAAATTGATTTTGTATTCTCCCGTACAAAACGCCAATTTCATATGTAAGGACCTAATATTTATAGAGATCTGGGGTAGGTATTTCTAAAGTAAAGGACAGCACCCACAGGCATATTAATAATAATAATATAATAATAATACCTAATAAAAACATTGATCAGGCAGGGGTCATAGTTCTTCCATAGTTCTTGGCAACCAGTCCACTTTAGCCACCCAAACCCATAGTCCAACTTTTTATTTTTCCATGTGCTGCAATAGTCCTACACCAACCGGGGGTTGTCCTTGGGTGCACTTGCATAGTGCATACAGGGATAATCGTCGGTTGGTGTCACATTTCATTAAAATTTCCTAAGGGGCCTCTACGAGTTGGCTTCGGCCCCTCGTACGCCTTCCAAAGGACCGGGACTCAATGGTCCCGAGACATGAAAAAGAAAATACCTAATAATAATAATCTTTATTAATCTATCTTCTTCTATCTATTCTATATCTATCTATATCTTCTATTCTATATCTTCTTCTATATCTATATCTATTCTTCTATTCTATATATATATATATATATATATTTATATACATATAATAAATCTGTAGACGAGACGTTTCTGTACATTGAAAATATTTCCAAAAAAAATAGTTGGGGTGTTAAAGGATAACCAACAGATGCCATTTCATAAATTTTTGGAATTTTTGTCTGTTTGTCGGTTTGTCTGTTTGTCTGTTTGGATGTGACAGATTATTGATTTGAACACGGTCAACGTAAAAAGTACCAAACCAATACGGTTACTTTTTATACTCAAATATGGTGTAGAACTCTGAGCAGTGATTAGTTTTTATTTCATCGCAATCGGTTCACTCTATCAAAAGATATAATCAATTTAAAGTATTCTAGAACAACTTTTTACGTTTTTTAGTAACACGTAACGACATCTATTGGCGCGATGTAGTACCTACTAACGAAAACATATTGTTTATGTGATGTGATTTGTGAATAATCACGTCCTATTAGTTTATGCTTACTTAAATGACGAAATAACACAGATACCTACTTATTTCTATGTTATTTTAAAAAGTAATGATAATGATTATAATATTAAACAAAATCGCATTCCATTGATGGTTTATTTAGTGGCGCCTGTGGCGCTAAAATAATTTTAAACAAAAAGTGAGGATAATGTAAAATAATAATAATGAATGTGGTGTTCTGAGCGATAAAGAAGTTAGATAATTATTGATATAGAAAGTTGAGTAACGCAGAGCGTTTTTTAAAGAAGTTCTTATATGGAGCTTGCGGTAGGAGTTCTAAGGGAGAAATCGTCAAATAACGAAAGAGCGTTATGCCTCATTTTTCAAAGTAATAGGTACATAGAGACACACACACACAGAGAGAGAGAGAGAGCTATTTTTCATGGTTTCCGAGGATCCTGACCCCGGTAAGTGAGGTCAAAAAGAAAATCAAAGATGGCGGTTGCCTAAATTTTTAACTTTTTCGTCATGGGTGTCGTTTTCATGGTTTTCGAGGGTGCTGAAGTCGAGAGTCAGGTGAAAATGAAAATCCAAGATGGTGGCTGCAATTTTTTTTTATCATGTTTGTCGTTTTCATGGTTTTTGAGGGTGCTGAAGTCGATAGTCAGGTCAAAATGAAAACCCACGATGGCGGCTCCATTTTTTTTAAATGTTTTGTCATGGGTGTCGTTTTGATAGTTTTCGAGGGTGCTGAAGCCGATAAACAGGTCAAAATGAAAATCCAAGATGGCGGCTGCAATTTTGTTTTGATTTTTTGTCATGGATGTCGTTTTCATAGATTTCAAAGGTGCTGAAGCCGATAGGCAGGTCAAAACGAAAATCCAAGACGGAGGTTGCATTTTTTTTTATGGGTTTCGTTTTATTGGTTTTTGAGAGTGCTGAAACCAATAGTGAGGTTAAAATGAAACTGTAACGGCTTACCCACCGTCGATTGGCCCATGAACCGTTGGTGAACATTATCTTTAAACCATTAACTTTTTTCCAAAGGACTTTTCACCCACGAACGTTTTGCCAACATAACTCTACGTCAGTGAATGCTTTACCCACAGAATGTTTTGACCAATAACTTTTCACCCAAAGAACAAGGCCAACAGACGCCGGGAAAGATGAAAGTAAAATAATAATAAGACGTAGTCCTTTATTTCTGTGAAAAGGGTATAAAGTAACCTAACCAAGCCTAACCTCGGGGTGCCCTTCGCTCGCTTTGCTCGCTCACTTGAGCCGCCATAATCCCTTCGAACCCTACCTGTCCGAGTCGGGGTGCCCCAAGTCCCGAGCTCGCTTCGCTCGCCCTTGCATCCTTAGTTCTATTTGACATGGGTCAAATGTTCTTTGGGTAAAAAGTTATTGGTCAAAACATTCTGTTGGTTAAGCATTCACTGACGTAGAGTTCTGTTGGGGAAACGTTCGTGGGTCACAAGTCCTTTGGATGAAAAGTTAATGGTGTTGACCAACGGTTCATGGACCAATCGACTGTTGGTAAACCGTTTCAGTACTGTGGCCTTAGTGCGAGTTTTTTCACTCACGTTCGATTGCGAGCGCGTTAGAATTTTATAGGGGAAAAAGTTATAGCGCCACCTGGTGGTCAACAGGAGAAACCTAATTTCCCATACAAAACTCTTAACGCGCTCGCAATCGAACGTGAGTCGAAAAACTTACACTAAGGCCTCTGGTTAAAATGAAAGTCCAAGATGGCGGCTGCAAATCGAAAAATTCGTAGTGTGTGTCGTTTTCATGGTTTTCGAGAGTGCTGAAGCCGATTGTGACGTCAAAATGAAAATCGAAGATGGCGGCTGCAATTTTCTTTTTCTTTTTTTATCATGTGTGTCGTTTTCATGGTTTTCAATATAAACTTACAAGACTTTGTGTGAAATAAAATAAAATACAACCGACTTAAAAACACACTTCAAAGTGCAATAGACCTTTGGTTTCAGAAGTCTGTAATTTCTTGCCAACGCGCAACGTCTTCCCAAACTAAGGTTATTTTGCACTTTGTAGGGTTTTTTATGGAAGTCGTTTATATTTTTTTGTAATTATCTTTACAATTTTTTTTCTGGTTTTCGGCAGGACAAGGTCTAAATCAAAATCATGTCTAAAGTTTTCATGGGTTTCATCTTCGTAGTTTAAATGGCGGCCGGTGTCAAATATAACCAAAGTTTAATGGGTTGCTTTTTACACGGGCAACTGTATGTAGAAGCTCTTACCATTAATGTATTCTTCCTTTTATCATCTAGATATCTCGATGCTTTATAAGGCATAATATTGGTAGATATATATGATATCTTCAATACCAAGTTAAGAAATTCTAAATTTACCACAGAGAAGAAACCAAGACTTAGAAAAACTAACTTCAAACTTCACCTACTAATCTCAGATATACTTTAGATAAAATGGTGATATGATTTTACAAGTTGGTATTCTAAGACAGACGCAAAATAAAATGGACATAATTATGGCTGTTTGGTTAGATAATCAGCCTCGAGCAGGCGCTTTTATTTTAATTTATTCTCAAAAATCAAAGTGAGACTTCGTCGCATTGTCATTATGAACCATGAAGACGCAGTGATTGCAGTCGAAAGGGCCGTGGTACCGAACCCTAGGTAAAGAAAGCGTTACCAGGCAAGATCTGATGATTCTTCCTTTTCAATGAAGGAGTGGCAATTACACCTTTCCTAAGCGACACATTACCTATTGTTTTCCGACATCCACGCGAACGAAGTCGCGGGCACAGCTAGTGATGAATATGAGACAACCATACAGAGCAACTTATTAATGAACCCAGTATATAAAAACATGGTTTAAAGTTATGTTGAAAATAAAGGCAGGTCAACAGTTGAGAATGTGAAATGGTAGACCGTTTATCGGTTTGGTTGTCTTTGGACTGATTCGCCCTATCCCCTCGTACTAGTATAAAACTGTATTACGAGCGGATAGTCTTCCTCGACCATATATATATATATATTATACCATATATATATAATAATCAAAAAGTAAAAATACAATGTGATGGATTCTGTGAGCCACAAACTGAGCATCGCTTGTATCTTGTGGCTCTGGAGTGCAATTTTACAATGTTAATGATTACATTACAGTTAGAGGACGTTGGATAATTACAAAAGATAAGAGTTAAAATAAATAAAATAATAGGTATCACAGCGATTTTAATAACCGCCTTCACTAAAATGTTTTAAACTTCGGTAAAGGTTAAAATATCGTGCTCCTGGTACACTTCAGTACCATTAGAGATAAGAGTGAAGTGTATGATAGCCTTTTGATGGCTCAAGGCATAAAACATAACGTTTTTAGATTCTACGTGTACTTATCGTAAAAAAAGTTATGATATGTTTGTATGTCATACTTATCTTATGGTAATTTAACGTGAAGGGGAAAATATTAGGTAGATACCTATGTAAAATGAAACTTGAGCAGGAATTTTCTGGGTTTTTCATTACGTCTTGGTGCCTTCATTTGTTTTATGACGGAATACGTCCTGCACTAAAAATATCCGTAAAGTTCTTTATATTTTCTACATTTTATGCAAATGAAGATAGTACTTTTTTTTTTATTTCAACCTATTTTACTTCAGGTAGGTAATTGGCAATAAGTCAGAGCATAAAACCATAAATTCTTTTTTTAGGCAATACTACCAACTCAAACGAAAATTCCACGAGATCTGTTTTCAGATCTATAATTTAAAGCATTATCCCATTTTTTTCCTCACGCCTTCCACTTTTTGCTCTAATACTATTTCAGCACAAGGGCGTAGAATAACAAAAATATCCTTCGACGATAATACAGCTACTACTCGTATATCAAATAATATCTGTCCTTAACGCGAGACTCAAAAGCACCGACTATTTGTCTCGCCAAGCCTGAAGAATGACATTGTGATATTAGTAAAGACAAATTACATTCACTTGATGACGAACGATGTGTAATATTAGGTAACGTGTTGTCTTGAAATTATAAATTCTGTTACGGCGGCAGACCCTGTAAAAGATGGCGGGACTAGCTGGAGAAAACAAACGACTATAATATTATAACAGTGAACAAATATAATAATAAAACAATGGCCACTGTTATATTATTATATTTGTTCCCTCTAGCGGCAAACTAACACAAGCCCAGAGGCCAGGTGGTTTGGTATTGAAATATAAAGAAACAACAAACTATGTCAAACACCGTATATTTATAAAAATAAATTTGCACAATATAACAACACACGGTAGCCGATACGATACGGGTCTGCAGTCTTATAAATTAGGTAGGTTAGGGACTATAGTTAAAAACACGGATCCCTCTTTTTAATCGTTTATATATTTATGGTCAGCCCAAGGATATTGAGGTCAGCCATATCTCCGCCAATTGTTAACTGATTCCGATGATTCTTTATTCGTAACCTGTGTGCGTGTATGAACTATGACGTATGTAAGGTTCGTAGCAGGTTCTATAGTTTCTGCCTACCCCATTAGTAAAAGGCGCGAGTTATTAAACAACCTTTACATTAAGTAAACTAGACAAGCAGCTAACGCACTTAAAATCAAATTCCTTCAAATTCATAATTCGGTTTTCTTCGTAAAATTAATTTCCATACTTAAGCTCCTAGTGACATCCTCTGTCTCTTTCACACTCGTACATCATACCTAACGAGTGACAAAGATGTAACGATGTGTAGTGACTAGACAGTATAAAGTTGTCAAGTCATAGGGATAATTAGTTTGTTTGATAACGTAATACGAAGCGTTGATGTTAGGGCACGTACACATAAGTAAAGTAGGCTTTTCGGCTTGAATATTTTACAAGGAAGATGATAACAACGAAGCGCTACTCGTGAGCATAAGGTCCTGGGTTCGATTCCCGGGTCGGATAAAATGTTTTTGGGTGTTTCCCAGGAATTATAGCTAGTTTATGTTTTTTTTTTTTAAAGTAAAGCTTTTGTTTTTATTAAACAACAGTTATGTGATAGGTGCGTGAATGTGAGCACGAAAATTCAGTATTGCTTCTTACCTAAAGGCGCCTCCACCAGAGGAGTAATTTCCGTAATTTTAAGAACGTTCACAGTCTGATCTCAGTCATATCTAAAATAAATTACATTTGAATTTCATCATCAATTTAAAAATAATAAAATTACATTTCTTCGATAGTACTTTGACATGTAAATTAAACAATATGGCCAAAACCTTACAAATAAAAATAATAAAAATAAAATAATTAAATAAAGATAAATTGAAATCAGTCTTAATCTGTCAAAAATACCTGTAATATCCATACATTTTTGACTAGTTTTTGAAATTTTTTTGTCACCAAGATGAGATTGCGACTAGAGTTTGAACTTTTTTAATTACGAGAATTGGCCTTCCGCCTTCCTTACCGGAATCTATAAAGGCTCCATAAGAAAATAAAAAGCAATACTACCTACCCTTCAAAGCTTAAACAGCCTATTTGTAAGATAAAACTCTGTAGAATATAGCTAAATTCATAATTATATAAGTAATTAACACGCTTTTCGTTAACAAACTTTTTCATGTTTCAAGTTTTTTTCCTGTTAAAGAGTCATTGAGACGCTTAATTATCAACTGGAGTTTATTAAAGTTGTTCCAAAATCTCAACAATACTTTCCAACGACTTAGGGCCCATTCACACGTACCACAACCACACCACATCGCAGCGACAAAATGTGGTCAAGCTGTGGTTACGTGTGAATAGTGTCGCTGCGGCTTCTTGCGGTTGCGTTGTGGTCCCTACAAAATGTTGTGGTTGCGACGTGGCTGCGATGTGGTCAGTATCACACACGCCGTCGATAATGACGGCAAAATGTGGTCCGTGTGAATTTAACTATTAGTTTTCATACAAATTAGCGCCCGCCCACGTTTTTGGTTGCGGTGTAGTGGTGATACGTGTGAAAGAATTAGTCTGTCCTCGTAATTCAATAAAGTCATTTCTACATTTACCAAATAATAAAAGCAAAACGTACCAGCTGGTTTTTCTATAACGATAACGATTCGGTTTCCATGGCAACCAATATAATGTACTTATTTTATCTCAAGATATTTTTACCGAAGAAATATCGTGAGTAGATGTGAAAGGTTGAACGGATTACTGTGCTAGTGTGATAGACTGCCAAATATGTCACATTTGTATCGGCAAGATGAAAATAATATTCAGGCAGAATATTACTAAGATGAATACAAATAATCTACTTTTCCTTTTTGTAATATTTTGGAGTAGGCGAAGAAAACAATTTTAACATAATATCTCTTTTGTATTCTCTAGGGTTAATCTGAGGTGTACCTTTAGTACACCTACATATGGCCAGTTATGTTTTCCGGACTGCTACTGAGCTATTCCAGATGGAAAAACCCAATAACATGCCTGACCTGGGAATCGAACCCAGGCCAGGCATGGAACCTCAGGCTCTGCAGTAGCTTTTGCGACCACTAGACCAATGAAGCAGAGTATTTGTTATTAATTTCAACTTGATAACTCCACGCGCTTTTGAGAAAAAGGGTTCCGTTTTTCCTTATGAGATACGGAACCCTAAAAATAGGATAGGTTCCTGCAACTATCCTAACTTTTTATACCTTACACCTATTAACTGGACTGCCCTGTCGGTCTCGAGGTCGCAAGCACGACTTCTGAGCGTAGGGTCCTGGGCCCAAGTCCCGGGTCGGGCAAAGTGTTATTGGATATTTATTTATTTATTTAAAAAGTTAGTAAGAACATTTTCGAAATGTCTTATTTAAAAAGAAGATAACTGAAAATATCTGTTTCTATGGAAACTTTAAAAACGGTATAATTTGGCTGTAACACTATGTTTCGAAAATTTTCTTAAGTAACTTTTTAGACCTTTGTATCCTGCTTATGTATATGAAGTTTCATTAAAATCGGTTCATTCATTTCGAAAAACAAGGGCTTGAAAGTTTGAAATAAGTATGAAATGACGTAGGGCGTAAACGCTCTAAGCCACAATATATCTGACACAGTAAGATAAATAAATTCACTCTATTTTTTTACAATAAAGTCTTATAAACACTATGTAAACCTCATGAAAGTGAAGGCACGCGATCCGAAGGTCACCCAACTCATTCCTTACTTGACTTACTGCCGAGAATGGTAAGTAGCTGTCACGTACAATTTTTTTTTCTTTTTTCTACCTCTTACATAAGTCAGCAAATGGATTATGCAAACTGAATTCAAATGACGATAATGTTAGAGGGTCATGTTTGTCTCCTTTAACGGCTTAGCTGAGTGTAAATTTATTTTAATAGTCGTTATGGAGGAGACTTCATTTTCGCGTGGGTGTCAAAGGCGACTTGGAATGAGAAAGTTGGATAAGAAATATTTCAAAACAAAAGAAGAACTAGCAGGGGATCGAGGAGGGGAGGGCTCAGGGGTCAGACCGGAATGAATCGAATAATGCTCGGTTCCTATAAAAACAAAAACGAATCGTTAAAAAATAAAAATAAACCTGTAATCATAGACTTATAAAAAAAGATGGACTCCGCGCCACACATATCGAAAGTGAAGCACCGTACCGATCTATGTGTGCGTGATTGACGATTGACGCTGTCGAGTCAAATGTAAATGAATGTAAATGTGAGCGTGAGGCGTGTTTGTACAAACGGTCCGGCTACTTACTGTGCTTCACTTTCGATATGCGTGGCGCGGAGTCCTATTTTTTTTATAAGTCTAAGTGTGGTACATTGCTATTTGGACGGCTCATTTGTGTTACATATCATGTTACATTTCACCAATCTGTACTGTAATAATAATTATGTCAAAATCCGTAACGGCATTTCCAACTGCTTTGACAGTTATTTTAAATAAGTAATACCATTCAGACTTCCCGTCTGAATTACTCTGACTGCGAAAGCTATTTTAAATATTCCCAACTTTGCCAACGAATTGAAACACCTGAACCGGTAAAGTTGTCGAATGTAAAGTACTTATTGAGCTCACGGAACTGTAACCGGCACGTATGAATTAGTAGGTCATTATTGACTCGTGTGAGTTCGTGTCTGTTCGTGTGAGTTCGTTACGTCATAATGACATGTTAGGAATTAACTTGGAACTTGGGCAACACTTGAATTGTAAGCATGTATCAGGAGGCCAATTCTCGTAATTTAAAACGTTCAAAATCTGGTCACAATCTCTTCTCAGCGACAAACAAATGTCAAAAACTTGTCAAAATATAGAGAAATTAGAGGTATTTTTGACAGATTGAGACAGAGATCTGAGGGGCAATTCTCGTAAATGTATTCTCGTAAATGTATTCTCGTAAATCGTCGCCGACATGAGACTGCGACTAGATTTTGAACGTTTTAAATTACGAGAATTGGCCTTCAGACTGTGAACGGTTTTAAAATTACGAGAATTGTCCCTCAGAAAGGTGTAGCCATATAAAAGGGTGTGGTACAGACAATTCAACTGAACCAATTCTGTAAAAGTCTCACCGTGAAAACTTAGACAAAGTAAGCTTGAAGTGAGCTGTAAATAACGTCAATCCCTACCAGCAAAGAACTGTAAAATGTCAAAAATTTGAGAATTATATTTAAGTCTGTTTTTTAAAGCTTTAATTGTCTTGTGGCATATTTGACGGTTTGTTACTCGAGCTTATAACGTTTTAGCGTTAGTTCAATAATACACTTATCGTTTGATGTCTGTACATATTGTGATTAACAACTTTCATTAATAAAAAGTTCTGAATTGCGTAGCTTATTGAAATTGGGACTGGTCAGCCAGTCTAATAAAAGACGATTTCTGATGGAATAAAATTAATATAAATTTGACCAAGAACCAAGTATTTACAAACGCAACTACCATGCAACTAATATTACAGAAATTCGCCTAAATTAATGCTCGCCTTTGTATACAAAGGACTGTCAAAGCTAACACTGGAGCGATGAACGTGAATAGTCAATCACAGCACGGAAACCATCCAGAGGACAGAGTATACAGTAGGTCGACCCCATACAATGGACGAAAACGCACACACATAAACGCGTAGGTACGGCGATCTAAAACAAATGCCAGTCGTGAGTGCGCTTTCACTCGTAATACGTGAAGCGTGTCTATGTCAAATCAATCTGCCTAACCTTTTCGCAACTATGTTCAGGTCGGCTTCCCATCTAACCAACTGAAGCAGAATACAAGTATTTTACATGGAGCGACTGCCTATCTGACCTCCACAACCCAGTTACTGGGTAAGACTGGGTGTCCGACTTTTGAGCTTCTGCCTACCCGTAACGACTGTCAAAGTTCTAAGACCAATGGCTTAACGTGATTTCCGAGGCTCGGGAGAGTTAAACACAGGACCCCACGCTCAGCACTCGCGCTTGCGACCATGAATACAACGGGGCAGTCAAAAGTCAGTCCTTCTGAAGTATTCTGTTTCTGTAGGTACGTTGACAGTAGACACTTATTGTACCAGTGACGGACTGCGATTTAGCTTGACAAACAATGTGCAAATGTTGGTATAGGAAGTAGGTTGAGGTAAAGCTAGTACATTGCATGCAATTACATTAAGTACCTTCTCTAATCTTACTGTAAAGTTTTTTGAGGTTTCCACTCAGAAGAACTAAGCGGAAAAATCATCAAACTACAAAGTAAATTGTAATAAGGAGTTATGTGAGGTGGGGAAAATTATTATAATTTTTTTAACTGTTGAAAAAATATTACACATTGACACGAATAACATAAATTAATGATAGTTTAATCGGTACTTTTTCAGGAATTAGCAAAAAGAAAAAGATGATCCTAGTTTTCCGATAACTTTTAAAAGAAAACCCATTACACGTCCTATCGCAATTTAGCCAACTAGAAAGATGTAACCTCCTAGCATAGATGCATAGATACCGTCCCATCTTACACAGCCCCAGGGAACAAAACTCGGTGACTGGTCTCAAAATAAGATCCCACTTTTACGAACTTGTATCCCTGTAAGCCCCTTTTACGGAAACCCGTAACCCTCTAACCGCAGGAGTGATGTTAAAACTGAGAATAAATGTTTTATTTAAAACTGGCAGTCGTTTTAAAGGCTGAGAACATAAAACGTGGGTTATCATAGCGGCGCGGCGGTCAAATCAGAACAAACACTGACGAGCGGGCTCATGTCCGTCGCCTCGTGGTCATCATCTGCCTAGCCTTTTCCCAACTAAGGTGGGGTCGGCTTCCACACTAACTGGATGCAGCTGAGTACCAGTATTATAAATGGAGCGACTGCCCTGGTCCTTAACCTGATCGATCAACCCGTGCGTCTGTTACTACTTAGCCACAAGCCCCTCTTCACCGCCTCGTGGAAAGACCCGACTGCCGTCCGCCGGTACCGGCTGCCAAAGATCCACGAATGACAGTCGGGACCAACGGCTTAACGTGCTTTCCGTGGCACGGAGGGGTCTTGATATGTAAAGATTGACCCATCCACGGACCAACAGCGGCAAGTGTAACTTAACCTGATCGATCAACGCGTGCGGCTGTTATTACTTAGCCACAAGCCCCATTGCAACAAGCATTTTAACATCTTACATGATATTGGTATTCTATAGAAAAGGGAGGATCCTCCAACCAGACGGGTGTTGTGTCTGGCGAGTAATGTCGGGCCGTTGTATATGTATAAGCTAGTTGTGCGGTAAACTTTGCTTGCGAGATGCAGGATTTCGTGTAACGTCAAAATGACGCATAGTTCGCATGTGGCGTTTGTAGATACCGCTACAGTATAAAACCGCCTCGCTTCCGACTCTCATTCGGTGTGCCGTAGGTATAACTGGGTGTTGAGTAAACTAATTTTATTTAAAATAGGTACGGATTATTTAAATTATAGATTACACAATGAGTCCGGTTTGGACGGGTTATGCATTCAATTAATTTAATTTCAATTTTAGTGGTTTCTGTGGTATGCCGCAGAAATTGTTTGGGCAAACGATATTTTGAAAGCAGCGAGTTTTCTCTAACGAGATCGTCATTTTTAACACACGCACTTAAAACATTTTTACTTACTTATTTATTTTTATAATAATCTCTTTAATATTCCAGAGGTTTTCTTAGGGTTCACTTTATCAAATCACAGTATAATATTATTAAGGCGAAAGTTTATGAGTGTGTGTGTGTGTGTGTGTGTTTATATGTTTGTTACTTCTTCACGCTCAAACGGCTGGATCAATTTTGATAAAATTTTGTATGGTGGTACGACACCCTGGATTAACATATAGGCTACTTTTTATCCCGATTTTCCCACGGGATCGACACCTATGTGGGTGAAACCGCGGGGCGCAGCTATATTGTTATATAAAAAGGTCCCTTAATCCTCAGGTGTTTCTAGGTCAACTAGAACACCTAGGTTCTTCGGAATTAGGTAACCTTCTTGTCGGGTCACGTCACTGACTTGTCCGCTTATTATATTTATGTAACAACTTCTTAATTGACTTTTTCTATTCAAATGTTTGGGCCTCAGATAAAGGTTTTTTACATCTATACTAATACTAACATAAAAGGTAAAAGGGGATTGAAGATTTTAAGAGCGTTTACGACGTACGGCATTTCATACAAACTTTCAAGCCCTTGTTTTTCGAAATGAATTAACCGATTTTAATGATACTTCATACGCATAAGTAGGATACAAAAGTCTAGAAAGTTACTTTTTCGAAATGTCTTATTTAAAAAAAGATAACTGGAAATCTCTGTTTCTATGCAAACTTTAAAATCGGTCTAATTTGGTTGTAACACTATTTTTCGAAAATGTTCTTGACTAACTTTGTATCCTGCTTATGCCTATGGAATTTCATTAAAATCGGTTCATTAATTTCGAAAAACAGGGCTTGAAAGTTTGCATGAAATGCCGTACGGCGTAAACGCTCTTATAACCCAATGCAGTTTTCCTCTGAAAACTCTCAGTTCGTTTAATTAATCTACAATGAACAATCTGTCTTTAAACTAACATTTAAACTACTGTACAAAGGATTAAAATATATACAAGTTCAGTTAAGTCTTGTGTAGCCTTTTGTCTTGTGTGTTTTTTTTTTTCTTTTGTAGATTCGCACTGTCTACCGCTCTACATTAACATTGCCACAGATATCTTTGTAAGACAATCTACATAATTCTGCATATTTCTGGCACATTTTATAACAGTTTTAAGAGCTCTCCTCCATTTTGGGCCACGGATAAATATTGTAGAGGTGCCCTTTATAGAGGTTAAATAATTTATGTTTTAAAAGTATTTGGGTACTTTTTCAGGTAAAGGAAAGTAGAAAGAAAGAAAAATTATTTATTCTGCACAAACAAAACGCACATTACAAATAAAAAAAAACATAAAGTATACACATACAACATAGTCAAAAGCCTCGTACACAAGCTTAAAAAATGATGACAATTTTGTCCATTGCTTGATATCAGGGCCAGGGACCAAGGACAACACACATTAATTTGACTTTGACAATTTGAGGTTATTTGACTTTGACAATACAAATCAATCCGTGATGCGCCCGCGACACTGGCATAATAATATGACAAAAAAACAACATGAAAACAACAACAATCAAAACAAAATGCCAATTACACAGTGGAAAAGTAACTAAGGTAGGTTTAAGAAGAGTACAGTAATAGCATGTCTGGTCAAGTTTGTCTCTAATGGTGAATTCACGCAAAGCATGTGCAGTTTGACCTTTGGATATAGCAAAACTTTTTGGTAAAAAGTTTAGTTTTTTTTTTATTACTGGGTTGTCACACACATAAACATAACACCACACCTTTATTCCCCAATGGGTTAGACAGAGATGTACCTACACAGTATCTACACCTAACTATCCCAACTAACTGCCCCGTTGGTCCGTTGGTCTTGCGTGATGTTCCGTCTGTACTATTATCTAATGGAGTTTCATGAAAACGTGCAAACATCAAGCATCATACAGTTTCACTAGTTTAGTACCCTGCTTCTCATATATCTTAAGATACAATGTTTTATGGTAACACGTATAAATTAGTGTAACACGTGTCAAAACATTGCAAAATCAATAACTTATTACAGTGTTTTGTCGAAACACAACTTATGCTTTACTCGCCCGCTTTTTATGAATACAGGGTTTTGTCATAAAAATCCTCAAATTAGACGATAAAGT
This sequence comes from Gortyna flavago, assembly GCA_963669345.1. Classification (NCBI taxonomy): domain Eukaryota; kingdom Metazoa; phylum Arthropoda; class Insecta; order Lepidoptera; family Noctuidae; genus Gortyna; species Gortyna flavago. Next base: position 3,761,597 of record OY770139.1, read on the forward strand.
CCGTGTTTTGGCAATTCTTAAAACATTTATTCTCTAGATATCAAAAATGTTATGAAAATTGCCAAAACATACTTTATTTTACGTTAAAAATTGTCAATGTTATACAGTACCAGCTTCTGCAAGCGATTTCGTCTGCTTAAAAAATTCCACCCTCCCACCATTCACCCTCTTAGGGGTGTAATTTGGGCACGGCGCGATAGCGGCGGTAAGGCCCCTCTTTGAGGAGTGGCTAGAGAGGCGTCACGGCGCCCTCACCTACCGCCTGACGCAGGTCCTCACCGGACACGGATGTTTCGGGAGGTTCCTGCACATAATCAGGCGGGAGGAAACGCCCGGGTGTCACCACTGCGAGGATCGCCCAGAGGACACGGTGGTGCACACGGTGGAGGTCTGTCCCGCTTGGGCAGAGCACCGCCGTGTCCTCGTAGAGGCGATCGGCAGCGGCGGCGACCTCTCGCGCCCGGCCCTGGTCCAAGCCATGGTCCGGGGCGAGAGGGAGTGGGAGGCAGTCACCTCCTTCTGCGAAGCAGTCATGCTAGCGAAGGAGGTGGCGGGATGGGCGAGGGAGAGAGCCGAGAGGGCCGCCCGTCCCAGCCGCCGCGGTAGACGCTCCGGGCGTCGGGAGCCGCGTGACGACTCCCGGCCACCGTAGGCGCGGGCCTGCGGACGGCGAGTAATAGGTAGCTCGCCGTCCGATCAGGACCAGGCCCGTGCCGGACGGCGCGTATGTATTCCACGCGCGCCTCAAAGAGATGTCAGCAGACATGGAGGGGCCCGTTAGGGCCGAAGCCTGCCGGGGCAGCGGGATTGTCCGAAAGGGTTACCGCTGCCCCGGAACATAAAGGGCTAAGGAAGGAACACGGATGGGTTTTAGTCAGTAAGAGTCTGACACTCCCTTCCGCTCCACCCAGAGCGGGAGGGGTCATTGGATGATTTCCCATCCTTAAAAAAAAAAAAAAAAAGGGGTGTAATTACGTTCATATCTCTAGTACCAGCGGTTTAGGCTATGCGTTGATAAGTCAGTCAGGACTTTGAATTTTATGTATATTCTTCAAAGTAATGTAATTATCTTTACATACATATGCCCGCAGCATCTTGAAAAACAAGATATACCTACCGCCTATCCCTGAACATGAATACGTAATCTGACTGATATACAGCCTCTTTTCAGACAGTGTACCTGTAGTAGGTAGGTACATTCATAGATACATTTTGGAGTAGCGGTGAACCACAGAGCAGCGTCTTAAAACGGCAGTACTAGTAAAATGCATAACATAACATAACATCATGCTTGTATTCACCGAGCGTTTACGCCGTACGGCATTTCATACAAACTTTCAAGAACATAACACAACGTAACTGGAGAAACATGGATGTACTAGGTATAGGTTCACCGCTGACGAACGACGAATATGTGTGTTTATTAGCTGCGCCCCGCGATTTTACCCACATAAGTTTAAATCAAACTCAAACTCAACTCAAAGCATTTATTTCAATTAAACTATTTAATTTCAAGAATCAATCCCGTGGGTATATCTGTGTGCCAAATTTCATCCAAATCCGTTTTGTAGTTTTTGCGTGAAAGATTAACAAACACCCATCCATCCATTCTCACAAACTTTCGCGTTTATAATATTAGTAGGATATAGGTACCATTTTCTTACTGTTTCTCAAAAATTCCTTACGTTTCCTACGAAATATTGTAGGCTAAAAATATAAGCCTAGCTTTATGTTCATCGAACATATTACAGCCAACCAAAGCCAAGTTAATGGACTGGCCGATAACTTGGGAAGCCAGCGCCCCTTATACCTAAACTAGATTCTGCCCGCGACTTCATCCGCGTTAAATTTCTTGTTCCCATCCCGTCGCATCGCATCGCCTACCCGCGCTTTTACTTAAATTTTCAGTTAGCGTTATTGCTGCCTTTTTTCTAGGCTCCTAAGGGTCCTAGCGTGATGTTAAATAGCCTATAGCCTTCCTCAAGAATTGGGCTATCAAATGCAAAAAGATTTTTTCAAATCTGACTGGAAGTTCCAGAACAATCAAACTCTTTAGCTTTATTATTAGTATTAGTATGTAGGTATCCCACTACTATAGGCGAAACTTTGTGAGTGTGTGTGTGTGTGTGTGTTTATATGTTTCTTACTTCTTCACGCTCAAACGCTTGAACCAATTTTGATAAAATTTTGTATGCAGGTAGCCGACATCCTGGATTAACATTTAGGCTGCTTTATCCCGATATTCCCACGCGATCGACACTTATGCGGGTGAAACCGTGGGGCGCAGCTAGTAAATAAATAAAGTACGGGTGGTTTTTCATACTAAACCCCGATACCAGATGTTCTACCGAATTATATATTTTCTCCCAGTTTTCTGCAAAAGAATTTGGCGGTTTTCGTAAAGGATTCGTATATTTTTTGTTGATTTCGGGAATCCGTGACAAAGGTCAGCCTTAATAAGTGTTGCTCAAGTATTGGATTTCCTGTTTCTTCGTTATGGTTGGCCAAGTTTGTAAGAAAATCACAATATTACATGCCGAGTATTTTACTTGCTGTTGAATTTGGTAGGTTTTCAAGGATGACGCATGACTGCCTTGTTGTTAAATGATAAATGATTTATTTTCTGTAAGTAGGTTTGTACAAACACTTTTACACATCAATCATATTTTGTTGTTGTTGCAAACGCGTAGTGTGGGACGCCCCCCGGCTAGGACGGACGACCTAAAGAAGGTGGCTGGGGTAGACTGGATGCGGAAGGCGGAGGACAGTGTGTTGAGGCGCAGTTTGGGGGAGGCCTATGTCCAGCAGTGGACTGCGATAGGCTGAGTTGATTGATTGATTGAAACGCTATTGCTGGAGATCATGAGTTCGATTCCCAGGTCGCTCAAAGTGCTTTTGCTTCAGAAATTTCTCAGTATCAGCCCGGAGTCTAGATTTGTGGCCGGTTAATAGCAATAGGCTCGCCCCCTATTACATGGGACTTAAATATAGCTGGTAAAATGTGTGGGTACTATACAGGGTGAAAACATGCGACAAATCGAAATGCGAGATTGTACTCATCATTGCGAACAACTTTTACTATGGGACCAAACCTAAAATCGCGAAAAAATATCAGCTGTTCCCTACATTTATGTGCGCATAACTCGTCAAAATGTATGGAACAGCTGATTTTATTTCGCGATTTAGTACCCTGTAGCACTCTTTAGCACAAATACTAGCCGCCATGAAAAGGCTCTAAGATTACACGGAGAGACTGTTTACCTCGGAGTATAAAGAGAGTATACCGTGAGTGTAACATGTCTGCAACTTTAATGACGTTCTCTCGGGAACTTTCTAAAGAACTGAAGAATATAGGGAACGACATAGACTTATAAAAAAAGATGGACTCCGCGCCACGCATATCGAAAGTGAAGCACCTTACCGATCTATGTGTGCGTGATTGACGATTGACGCTGTCGTGTCTCGTAATGGTGGCCGGTCGGCATACTATGATATAAATGTGAACGTGAGGCGTGTTTATACAAGCGGTCCCGGCATACTTACTGTGCTTCACTTTCGATATGCGTGGCGCGGAGTCCATCTTTTTTTATAAGTCTATGGGGAGAGACATATTCAAGCCTAGCTTCTGCCTGCGACTTCGTCCGCGTGAAATTTCTTGGTCCCCCACCCCGTCGCATCGCATCGGCGGCACTAAAGTTATTTCTGTCTTTTCTTGAGGATAATAGCGTCATGTTAAATATATCTTATAGCCTTAATCAAGAAATAGGCGATCAACAGCAAAAATGTATTTTCAATTCTGACTTTATAGTTTCAGAGAATAGTGGGTTCAAAAAACAAACACTTCAGCTTTATTATTACTATTAAATAGATTATATGACTTTTTTCTGAGAGGTAACAATATACGTATGTTGTCCTAAGTCATAAGAATGACATTTGAATATTTGTACACACTATGTTGTGGTAAACTGTATAGAAATTAAAAAATATTAACACCATGCTATGTAAAACTACATTCTTACCAATAAATAAATTCTAATTCTAAAACAAAATCTAAATAGTTAAAAATAAAGAAAACCTTCTTACAAAATGGTAAAACAACATACATAATTTAATAAACACATTCACTAAAGTAAAGGACATACACACTTATAACACCCGACACAAACATAACTTATACCAACCACCATCACGACTTCAAATATTACATCAAAGCCCACAAAACATGGCAATAAGAATATACAACAAGCTGCCTCAGAAGATAAAAAATGAAACTAGATTCACCAATAAATTGAAAACATTTATTTTGAATAACTCAACTGAGGAATTTTTGAATCAGAAATAATTAAACAAAAATAATAATAATTAAATAATTGTATTATGAAATAATTGAATAGCTAAATAATTTAATAATTACATAATTAAATAATACAGTCATACGTAAATAATTTAATAATTAACTCGTACCTCATACAGACTTAAGTACTTGAATGAATAACTAAATAATACAGACACTCTCATAGCCTCGCTCACAGACATTATACACAATCACACAATTCGAGTTAATTAATTATAAGAATGTGCATGCGTTAAAATGTCAAGACTTAAATTATTAGATTGATTAATCCTTCATATACAGGGTGGAAACTTTCAGCGGGGCAGTAAGGGGAAGTTCCTTATCCGTTGCAGCTACGCGAAAATGGTCTTAGGAGACTATCCATAACTTTTTATGGAATTTTGATCCCCATTCACAGATAAAAAAAAAACAGTTAGCAAGAAAATAGCCATTTTGCACAAAAACATTTTTTGATGCCAATCGATCCTGTTTCTAATACAGATCAAAAACTTCAACGGGACCAACCATCGTTGGAGTACTCAAAAAGTCACAAATTGCAAAAAACTTTTCCCTTACATTTTGTAAAGAATTTGTGTAACTGAAATACAAAAAATAAAGTAAAAGACAAATGATCACGTAGAATTTTACACATATCAAAAATGGGGATCAAAATTCCATAAAAAGTTATGGATAGTCTCCTAAGACCATTTTCGCGCAGCTGCAACGGATAAGGTACTTCCCCTTACTGCCCCGCTGAAAGTTTCCACCCTGTATATGATAGAAGGTATGAATTTCATTGTGTCATTATAGTTTCAATGTTTCCTAGTTAGCCCTCAAGTTTGCGATGCCTGGAAAGGCCGCTAAGTTGAAAGTACCTACATTTGTAAACAACAAAAAAATTTACACTTAGTACTTATGCAAATAAATCTTTGACTATGACTAATATATTATTTACACTTCTAACTCTTGAAAGAACTTAGCGATTTTACATAACTTCATAGCATTACTTCGGCAATTTCCGCCAGCCTTCGGATCCCATCGCGTTTGTTCGCATTTACATTTCACGACTGATTTACATCGGAACTCATTCCTATTCCATCGGAAGCCATTTACAGTACGTATGTTGACAATTTCCATCTTTATTATGGGATCCATTGCTATGTATCATATTATGTTGCTGTTTATGTATTTGAGACATGTTTCTAGGATCGTTGTTTCTGTATTTCATGCGTGATTGCGTGATACAAGATTGTTAGACATAATTCGATTGGATTTGAACATCGTTTGATTGAATAATAATATAGTATTATCAACCATGGAGTCCACGAGACAGGCGCGAACTATACACATCAAAAGTGTCTAGGGATCAGACACGTTTGTGCTAATGCATAGAAAATTTCGTTATTTGAAAAGGCTATTGTTTTTGAATTTCGGTCGAAAGATGAAAGTCTTATTTCTATACGACGGGTTTGAGGCCAAATCAGTAAAATTTCTGCCATACTTGTGAGACCGTTATTATGAAGAGAAGACGTCATTTGAGCCTAGAAGAAATGATCAGAGTCGTGCGAATGTTAGGAAAGCTGGTTCGCGGCAGTTCGTTTGGAGTTTATGAGCAAAAGCTTCCTTCGCGTCTTATTTTAAAATTGTAAACCTAGCTATTAATGTAGCTTTATACATCACCATTATACCTATTGGGCAAAAAAACTATACAACATTCAATTGTGCGTGCGTGTCCCAAATAAAATATTTCTCTTTCTTTGACTTGATCTTATTAAGACATTTTAGCAATGCAATTTAAAAAAAAAAAAAATTAATAGGAAACAAATCTAGCTCAAGAAGTTTCGTGGGTAAATAAAACAAGTAAACTCTAAATAAAATGAAAAAAAATAAAATGTTGTTGCAACATAAAAAAAACATAAAACGATACAAAATAATCTAGTTTATGACTTAAAAACTGACTTGACTAAAACTGTCTTCAGTTCATTATTGATCGCAGCACTAACTTTTCTTTTATTCAGCCTCAAAATAATAGTAAGTGCTATGATGTATGTCTACCAAACCGGGACATCGCGTACTGTAATCCCTAAAAAATATATCTCCCGTTCACTCAATTCAAAGGGAAGTGGCTTTGAATTCCTGAGGGCATCGGTCGGATACACTGAAATTTCCCGGAAGTGACGTGACCAATCCGTATTGTCAGGTAGGCTAGAATTTCAGCCTAAAATGCTCTATTAATTCTAACAGGCTGTGGAGGTGTTAAAAGCCTTTGACTGCGTCTGACCCATTTAGTTTGTCATGTGCTTCTGACCGTAAATGTTATTATCGGCTCTGAGGTGTCTATTTGTGAGCCCAGGAGGAACGCGTGGAGTAGGTAAACATTACATAATTTTTTACGATTTTAACATTGAACATAATTTTATACTCGTTTGTCACTCAATAATTACTTACTTTTATGACAACAGACAGTGTACCAAAAAGGTGTGATCAATTTGAAGGGTGTGATACAGACCATCAAACTGAAGAACTTACTCCATGAGACCAATATTGTAATGCGAAATACCGCGTGCGAGCCGAGAGAGCGAAGCGAGGGAGCACTACTTCCAAAAGTCAGGCGGTTAACTAAACGGCTAATTAAACCAGTTGGCTGCGACATATCCATTCTCTTAGGCAAAAGTGGATCATCTTTTATATTTAAAATAGGCAGTACTCACAAAGCCATCTATCTATCCTTTCACCTAAAACTAGCATAAAAGTAAGCTCCATGGGAGCACAATACAGTGCAATTTGTAACATTTGCCTAACCTAACCCCTCATGTTTACTCAGGCAGCCACAAACACGACTCGATTCAATTCACTCTCACGTGTAGGTATCGATAAAAATCGAACACAACTCGGTTATGGTTGCACAATTTAAAAGCTATTTGCATAGTTAGATGATGATAAGTTTTTCTGTGTGTGAACAAAATATGTTTCTGTTGGGTTTTTTTTTGGATTAGGTTGCAAATAAGCAAGCGAGACACGTTATGGTAATGTAATTGATCAACACCGCCGTTGGAAATCTATAAGTAAGAGAAAAGTCGATTGCATCGTGTTGCCATCTAAGAGTATTATACAGCACACGTATCAGAAAGTTCATGTTTTTCTTAGCGTGATCTTTATGTAAATAAATGTTATTTCTTTCTTTGTTTTTCTTTTTTCTTTTCATTAATGTTAATTGTCTAAAAAAAAACATCAGAAGGCCAATTCTCGTAATTTAAAACGTTCAAAATCTAGTCGCAGTCGCATCTCAGCGACAATCAAAAGTTAAAACTTGTCAAAATGTAGGGAAATTAGAGGTATTTTTGACAGATTGAGACTGAGATCAGACTGAACGTTCTTAAAATTATGAGAATTGCCCCTCTTATTACTTTGCAGATCAACGGTACTACTTACACCTGTGAAAATTAGTTTTATTTTATTTATAAACCAAAATAAAAAAATCAACCAATAAATCTAAGACATGTGACATCTACCAATCCGCACTGAACCCGCGTGGTAGATTACGGCCCACTCCCTCTCACTGAGAAGAGGCCTGTGTCCCAGCAGTGGGAACGTTATAAATAGAACGAATTTAGAAGAAGATTTTACATTGCCCGGTTTTTTAGGAATCCTTATGAAACCGGGCAATTTAATATTTTGCTCGTAACGCAAAGAAAAGAAGTACATTAACCTCCATACTAATAAAAAATAAACGTATTACATCAGATGAATAGTTACACACCAATTTCTCTCATTCAGTCGTCAGTTTGACTTTCGAAAGAAAAAGACAAAGCGTTGTGTAACTATACAGACGCTACAACGTTTATTAGTAAGGGGTAATTCTTGTAAACCCTGCTAAACATACACACGACGCTATAAATCTCCACAAAAACAAACGACAACCTCTGAAAATACTTTTCAATTCAATTATCTATATGAAGGTCATGGAACGTTGCATAACAAAATTCATGTTTGCGCAAATGCAACGTATGCGTTACTCATACTAATAAAAAGTTAAAGTTGGTAGTGCTTTCTGGATAAATATTAATTTTATGTTTTCTACTCAATTGTACTTACATAAGACATTTTACCAAGAGTTTTTTTAAACTTTGTAATAAAATTTTGGTTGATGTATACGGTGTGAGCCGTTTGGTGGAAATCATCAGCTTGAAAAAAAATCAAAATGGCGAGATGTGCCACGGATCTCCAAAGCCCTTTTATTTCTTTGTAGTATTAAAATACGCATATAAATAGATAGTGTATATGTCGCAGCTAACTGGTTAAATTAGCCGTTTAGTTAACCGCCTGGCCTTTGGAAGTAGTGCTCGCCTCGCTTCGCTCTCTCGGCTCGCACGCGGTTGATCACAGTTCTAACCTAGCCTAACCCATTTGGTCGGGGTGCCCTGGCTTAGTTACTGCTACCAACTTCGGCTCGCGTGTGATTGGTTATAGGTCCAAGCTAAACTATAATTGAATTTCATTCAGGCCGTTAGTTGAACGGCCGCCGTTTAGTTGAAAGGCTAGGCAGTTAACTGAACGGCTAATTTAATCAGTTGGCTGCGACATATACATACATTGCTTTCCTACACATACTTTCCTTATTAGAAGTGAAATACTTTGGTACAACACCATTCAGCCTGAGCCTCTAATCATTCCCTGGATAGATAACTGTTCACTCAATAGAAAAGATACTGTTACTGCCATGAGACTTCGATCCGGTCACATCCCATCGAGGAAGTTTACGTTCCTTATGGTTATCACACGTTCACCTAATTGCGAAAAATGTGGAATAATCGAGGACGTACATCATATCTTGATCGAGTGTGAGCGGGGCGAACGCCTCAGGAGAAAGGTTTTTAATACTCAAAATATGTTTGGAATGGGTACTTTAAATAGTGTTTTAGCTAAGCCTATGTCGGATGAGGCTAAAACTCTGTACAAAATATATTACAATCATATAAATTAATTTTAAATTCAAAATTTGGCTATGATGGAGCGACATAGTCAGTATTGTGACAAAGCTCCTTAATAAAGAGAGAAAAAAAAAGTGAAATACGACCCAGAAAGTCTCAGAGCCCGAACTAGTCCAACAGAATTAGTCATGAGATTACTTCGGTGAGCTCCCCTCCAATACTTTTTACGCAATTATAGCGAAGCTACGTAAAAGTACGGTACCTACCTACTTGTATTAGTAAATTAATAGAAGAATGGTTTTATATTGAAGAAAGTAGCCTTTTTTTTTTGTTGTTGGTCTCGACACTAGGGTTGTGTGTTAAAAAACTACTAATGCTGGAAACCGCAAATCCATATTCTCTTGACAGACTGATTTCTGGTCTATCGAATGTTTGTCTCGTCTTTATTAAGTGTTCTAATATTTGTTTATTTATTTAATACTCGTATGTTAAGCAAACAAATGCCATAGGCATTTTCTACCGGCCAAACTTTGGCTGATGCAGAGACAAAAAGTGAAAGAAAATTGAGAAATAAGATATTGTTTCTAAAAAAGAAAAGAAAATAAAAGATATAATTTACGTTTATTGCGTCATCACGCAAAGAAAAATACAAAAAAGAAGACGTGACCAGAGCGCTGGGTCGTTCTTTGACCAAAGAATTCCAGCCAGCCATTGTAAGTCTTCTGGGCACGTTTCGGGATGACACCGATGCGGACGAGTACTTTGACGTCTAAGCTTTGTTTTTGTATCGTAAGTTAGGTAGCCATTTAATTTATCTAGTGTAAATAGTAAGTTACAAATAAAGGAGAACTTATTTTAATGTTAATAATAAAATAAAAATGAAGTAACAACAATTTCTTCTTTACGAATGTAAATTCAAAGTAGGTTGTAAGCAAAAGTGACTACCAACTTCAATTAGCCGTACCTACATTGAATATTCAAATCACAACTGTCATTCTTTCAAAATATGGAAATGGCTATGCGAGTAACACCGCAATTCGGTACTTAAAATAATTAAAACTCCTTTCATTTGCTTCCTTTGGAATCTAGAAGCTTACTGAGAAGTTCAGATTATCGGAGCCGGCAAGTAGGGAGCCGTCGTCGGCACTATTTTTGGAGCCAAGCAAGGGATGAAATAACAATATGTCCATCAGAGGTCATTGAGGTCAACCCATTTCCATTTCATCTCGCTCATTCTAAAAGCAGAGTCATTTGTTTTAGCTCTTCTTATAATAATACCTGTACCTGTCCCAATGCAGGGCAAAGGCCTCTTCTCATACAGAGAAGGCACGAGAATTAATCACCACGCTGGCTCAGTGGATTGGCGTATCCAGAAGTATATTTATTATAACTCCAGGTTTCCCTTCACCAATGTCAGTGATGTCTAAAATAAACTTAGAAAGTACAGAATTGACAAAGTCACAGATTTAAGTACAGTTTATGTTTCAAATTAATATTATTTCAAGTTAAACAAATATAAAACTTTATTTCAACGGTGATTAAGTTGATTTCAGAGTGACTAGCACTATTGAAAAAGTTATAAAAATATTTGAAGTTATAGCGTAAACTGAACTTTATTGTATAGGATTTAAAGTTATTTTTCCATAAACTCATATTTGTTTAAATTTTTTGCAGATTAGGTACACAACCACGAGGTTGTGGGTCCAAATCCGGGCAAGCAAAAGCAAGTTAATGAAGGAGACGCAAGATCATCACGACATTCGACATTTCAGATATCTTTCACAAAAATATATAATCACAAAAACCTTGATAAAATCTAGTTTCGTAAAACCAGCTGACCGTAGAATCTCTTCAATATGTACTTACACCAACAATGGATTCAGAAATGTAAATATGACTAAGATAGTTGAAGCGCATCGTGGAATTGGCCACAGTTTTCTTCTACGATTCCAATGAAAGTTGATTAAATTTCCTGGAAAATTCATAGCCTTTTCTTCGTAAAAGTATCTTGGAAAATATAAAAATGCTATGTTAGTAGCTAGTCACAGACCTAGCACATTTCATCATGTTTCATATCAAATGTATGAATATTACTAGTGATATTCTGTAAAGCCGCAAGGGCAGATATTCAAGGTTAAGCGATGCTTGCTGAGGTCGGTCGGAGGTGACCACCCATTACATACAGAGACCCCTTTGAAAAAAGGGGAAAAGGTTATGCAAATTAATTTAATTATTTCTGTAAAGTTCAAATATTCGAACCTCACCCAAATGACCGCAGAATTCGACAGCGAATTCAAATTTCTTTAACAAAAAGGTTTGGTTTCACCCATTGACTTGTTTTCCATTATCTTGAACGTAAAATAAACTTTTATCGAATTAGTTAAAATGCCATTTACCAACACGATGCTACTGCAATTTGGAAACATTGTATTATTAACCATTAGCAGAAGCTCGCGTGCCGCTGCCCCGAACAAAATGTCCGTATCGGAACACTTCCTTACTACAATTACACTTTGTACGATCTATGCTGTAGAATATACAGCACTCATTTAAGTACATCAATTGTTTAGCTGTGCATTTCTGTAATACAGCATTTATGTGTGATAATTGTGTAGAGGCTTGAAGAACAGAGTGTAAAGTTCACTCAACCTCCATAGAAAAGGGAGGATCCTCCGGCCAGGCGGTTGTCGTGTCTGGAGGGCAACTGCCCGACAATTGATGTCGGGACGTTGTTTAGATGCTAGTCGAGCGGTAAACTCTGCTTGCGCGATGCAGGATTTTGTGTAAAGTCAGTATGATGCGTAGTTCGTCTACTACTCATTTACATAACATAACATATCTTACAAGTTTACATAACAAGTACATTTGATTGTCAGACATTACATCCCAACACACATAAACCACAAAATAAGTGAGTACAAGAGAGGAATGAGCGAAAAGACACGCACACATAGACAAGTGTCGACATACATCGAGTGCAAGTGCACTCGCTACTGGCACTGAGCGCTTTTATAATTTCTAACGTGACGAAATTATCGTGGACGTCCATGTCCATAAAATATAAGGAAATATGTGCACGTTATAACCCTATCGTGGAAGGAAAGGGGATTGAAGATTTTTATACGGAGTCTGGCATACCTACCTGTCCACCATTAAATGCGTGGCCTCCATTTAAAAAATATACAAAATGGCGGACAGGTATGTATGCAATGGACCAAAGCCCTGTAAAAGCGTCTTCAAATATTTCCATACATTTTACTTCGTGTTATCGTGATGCCGTGGACGTCTACGATAATATCGTCACGTTAGAAGTGATACATTGAATTGGTTTGACATCGCCCACCGTTCAAGTGCTTCTCTGTGTGCGTGTGGTTACACAACTTTCGAGATTTTTATCAGTAGGAATGGCGGAAAATGAACGCGTGTTTACCTTTTTTTAATGGTCCGTGACCGCTTGTTATTTACACATGCTATAATTATGACTTTACGACCCATAAAATTTTAATTTATCGAGGTGTCAACATGGGAAGAACACTTTTTTTTACATATAGTATAGGGATTAATCACCCCACTAGGAAAAAACGAACTGAAAAGCATGAAACATGAAAAAAAAACCTGATTCCTCATTGAAATCGTAGCTATGTTCGAATACTGTGGTGTTATGATAACCACCCTTGTAGCGGATTTTTAATCAATCACATAGCTATGAGCAGACGAGTCCTGGGGTCTACTCCTGCATGAAGTCCATAGTTTCGGTCGAAATATTGACGGATATCGACTACTTTGGGATAGGCTCGTATCTTCGATGTTGGACTTAGAGAATTGACTCTCAGAAGTGGAGACTGAGTATAGGCAAGCGTAGTGTGGGGCGCCCCCCAGCTAGGTGGACCAACGCTGTTAAGAAGGTGGCTGGGACAGACTGGATGCCGAAGGCGGAAGCCTTCTGCCTGCTGTCTTCCGCCTGGGAGAGGCCTATGTCCAGCAGTGGACTGCGACAGACTGAGTTTATTAATCGGCATTTAGCTATATCAGCTGCAAGCCAAACTCAACTCAAAATTCGCTAAAGTAAGCACATGTGTGTAAGTTTAACTACAAAATATCGATTTTGTAGTATTCTCCCAAACTTTTCGAACCACCATTTTGTTCCTCGTCTTCAAACGATAGTTTTGTTTGTCATGTCTGCTCTACTCCTTCCTGTAGTCATAATTTGAGTTTAAAGTACACTTTCAACTGAAAATATTATCAGGTTATGTTCGTTATATGACTTCGACATCGTCTACATTTTTATTGAGATAGAGATAAGTAATTTTAGGGTGAATAAATACAAATATTTGCATGTTACCATTACATGACGGAATGTGTCTTTGCACTGAATTTAATCGCTTGAAACAGGCGAATAGTCGTTCGCGAAGTTAATTAATTTGTGGGCGAGTCGACAACTCTAGAAATATGTAATAAGCAATTGGCACATTTTGAATGTTTAATCGTGGGGCGCAGCTAGTTTTATATAAAATGGAAAGTTAGAATGAATTATAAAACTGCTCCTACAATCTGTAGTGGAAAATAAATGGGATTTTAAGCGATAAGTTTGGGTCTGCAATTCTGCATCCATCTAGATCAGTAGACTGTTCTGTTCCACAGAGTATAATTATCGTGATGCCATCCCCCCCCCCGTCCCGCCTCCCCCATAAGCTTTAACCAAGGACAAAACGTGACCGACTGTGGTAAGACTGGATTAAACACAGCACTGTCGTGTACTTGCGTCCTTCCATTGTGTGCACGATTGTGTGCCACTGCTTCCACTTTTATACGAATTAGACAGAAATAGAATGGATGAGCAGTGTCTTGGAAAAAGTGGTGTTTGTCTTGAAAACGCAGTGTGTGTGACCTTCGCGAGATAAATTTTATGCCTGTGCAAGCTAAAGAAATAAAAAAAAATACTTGACACAGTAAATTCAAGAAACACATTTGAACAAAATTAAAAACTAACACACAGTCTTATTTAAATATAACGGGAAAAGGCGAAGAAATAATAAATACGGCTAAGGACATTTTTATAGATTTACCAACAATGTTTTGTGCAACATTTACTCACCATGACCGTACCACCTAATATTGCTTTCATTTTATCCTGGATCAAGGAAGTATAGAAATTCCATATTCTCCAATGCTTCCATACTAATATTATAAATACGATAGGAACTTTGTCCGTCTGCTACCTTTTTATGGCGGCACACGGCTAAACTTATTTGACCATGAGCTGTTTTAGGACATATGATACTTTTTATCCCCGTAGTAGTCTCTTGAGATAATTTCCGACCTTCACGCGGACAAAGCCATGGTCAAAAGTAAAACCATAACAATAAACAGTACTACGCACCTGAATCAAGTACTTAGTCTCGTTCTCACTGAACACAGCACGGAGCAGCCTCGGCGGCTGTTGCTAAAGACGGAATTGTCCACGCTGTTCAAGCGTGTCAGTAGATGTCACCGTTCATCAATATCAAATGGAATTCCGTCAACGTCAACGGGGAACATCCAGGTACACAGGTGATGTTATAATGCACAAGTGTCCACAGGTGCCCTCTCTGTTCTTTTACTCTACTCCTACGAAGGGACGGCAATATTATACGACACGAGCTGGGGAGGTCAGGCGCAGGACCAACGGCTTCCGTGCTCTAGTAATAACTGTTCCATGGTACGAACTTAATATCGCGGGCACAGCTGTTGTACAACTAGTATGCATAAACACCTGGCTATGTTACGATGAATTGAATTAATGGTCAGGTGTACTTAATTCAAGAGTATGGAATATTTTAAAAGCTAGAAGGATGCTTATATTTACAATTAGTATTTACATATCTCGGGACCAAATTGTCCGAGGGGCCGAAGCCAACTCGTACAGGCGACAATTTTAAATGGAACGAAACACCAACCGACTATTATCCCTATGTGCATTACAAAAGTGCACCCAAGGATATCCGTAAGGTTCGTGATATATTATTCAAGAACCATAATTCAATCATAATCCTAAAATCTGTCACTGACCTTCCCTTTATAGAAAGATAATGAGACTGAAGAAACCATATTTGAGTTATTTTGAGCTTCGAAGCCTCAAAAGCAAATTTAGTTTCAGGACTTTCAGGCGTCGTCGTTAAAGCCGATATCAAACGCTTCTCTTTTTGTTAATTTTTACCTTTCATTTGCCATCTTTCACTCGAGTGAAACATCTGAACACAAAATTAGTCGGGAGTGAAAAATTTATTCATTAGTGAATCGATCCAACGATGTTGGAGTCGGGATCTTTCACTCGCCTACCGACTATCGATATTCCTAGAAGAAGATGAACGTTCATTCGTATATACTCGTCATTTTGATGGTGTCGTGTGTCGTGGTTATTTAACTGTTGGAAGAAAGTCGAAAGACTTACCGATATCAGACGTTTCGTTAAGTCAGTCTCCTGCTGAGTATGAAAGTAATCAAGATCCCTTAATATTAACATAAGTTAAGTAAACACGGCAGAGCAGTGGTGGCCCAGCGGTAACGGCCGCGACTTACGAGTTGTAGGTCGTAGGTTCGAACCCAGACAGGCGCTTCACTTTGTGTAAATTATTTCATCACCATTGCTCTCCAAACGGTGAAGGAAAACATCGTGAGGAAACCGGCATGTCCTAGAACCAAATATTCGAAGACATGTGACATCTACCAACCCGCACTAGGCCCGCGTGGTGGATTACTGCCCACTCCCTCTCACAGAGAGGAGGCCTGTGTCCCAGTAGTGGGAACATTATAGGCTGATTATGTTATGTTATGTAAGTAAACACGCATAAACCCAAATAGGTACACTATAAAAACTATAATATATCGCAAGCTCATGTACGAAGCCCCTTATTTACATACACATATTAATGACTGCCTTTCACGAGTTCCCCTACTTAATAAACCCCACAAAAGCTGTCATTTACCCCCCAGGTATGCGGTAAATACCTGTCCAGTACCTCAATACCGCTTGAATACCGCACATCTGTTTACTTGACACACAAACTTCGCATGATATGGAGTAATGATGTCGATTAATGGCAACTTAAATATTTTTGTGATGGCTTCCTTTGTAGGTCGTAATTCTATGTGCGGAAGTACACAAGGATTTTAAAGTGTCCTTGACATAAATTGATAGTGCTTTTTGTACTTAGAACCGTTTAAGTAAAAAAAAGAACCATAATCAGCCTATAACGTTCCCACTGCTGGGACACAGGCCTCCTCTCTGTGAGAGGGAGTGGGCTGTAATCCACCACGCGGGCCCAGTGCGGGTTAGTAGATGTCACATGCCTTCGAATTGTTGGTTCTAGGACATGCCAGTTTCCTCACGATGTTTTCCTTCACCGTTTTGAGAGCAGTGATGATGTAATAATTTACACAAAGTAAAGCGCCTGTCTGGGTTCGAACCTACGACCTACAACTCGTAATTCGCGGCCGTTAAAAAAAACCACAATAAAAAAAAAACACTCACTTTGTAAATGAATAGTTTCTGCCCGCGTGAAATAAATATAAATAACCAATGACACTCGGCAATACTGTAGCTTTCCAATTAGGGAAATTATCTTCGTAATCGGATCTGTAGTTCCGAATATTACCCCCTACATACAAACTCACAAAACCTCTTTATCTATATATCGTTCATTTGGAGAAACATCGACGTAAATGCATTTTTTCCCTATTTTTTTAACCTATGTTTTCCTAACGTAATACGCTTTCTAAATGCTTTGGCATATTTAACAAATTTTTGGGAAAAAATGCATTTACGTCGATGTTTCTCCAAATGAGCTATATATAAAATTCAAAGTCCTGACTGACTCATATATCAACGCACAGCCTAAACCGCTGGTCCTAGAGACATGAAATTTGGAGGGTGTGTTCTTTGTGAAGAGTAGGTATTCACTAAGAAAGGATTTTTCGAAATTACACCCCAAAAGGGTGAATGGGGGAGGGTGAAATATCACCCAGATGAAGTCGCGGGCAGAAGCTCGTTCTATATAAATCGATAGGTATGCCAGGCTCCATAACTGCCCGATGACGTACGTGAACTGGTGACCGAGAAGAACGCTGCCATTCGTGCCTACGACTCTTTTCCCTGCGACGCGAACAAAACCCACATGCGCCATTTACAGCGTGCTGTAAAGAAACGCATAGGGGAGTGGCGCTCCAAGGGATGGGATAAGTTGATCGGCGAACTCGAGCCCACCCACCACGCCTTCTGGCAACTCCAGAGGAAGGTCCGCTCCTCTGAAGAGGCCACAGTTCCTCCCCTCACACGCCCCGACAAAACGGTCGCTTTCGAAAACCTCGAAAAGGCCGAATGCCTAGCCGACAGTCTAGAGGCTCAATGCACTCCCAGCTCTCAACCAGTAGACAGAGCGCACCTCGACGAGGTGAACGCTGAAGTCGAACGGAGAGCCTCCCTCCCGCCAGTCGAAGACCCTGATGATCCT
Source organism: Gortyna flavago (assembly GCA_963669345.1). NCBI lineage: Eukaryota > Metazoa > Arthropoda > Insecta > Lepidoptera > Noctuidae > Gortyna > Gortyna flavago. The sequence goes on from OY770139.1 coordinate 3,779,350, forward strand.
CTGCCTCCCGTCACTCCCGACGAAGTGCAAGACATCATAAAAGGGCTCGCAACCCGCAAAGCCCCCGGTTCGGACGGTATCACCAATAGGGTGTACAAACTCCTCCCCGCCCCCCTCATACTGCTCATGACCGCCATCTTCAATGGCGCTCTGAGCAACAACATCTTCCCCCAAGTGTGGAAAGAAGCCACCGTCATAGGCATCCCGAAGCCAGGCAAGCCCAAGTCTGAGCCTTCCAGCTACCGCCCCATCAGTCTGCTCAATGTTTTCGCTAAAGTCTACGAGAGGCTTATTTATAAGCGCCTCAAAGACTATGCCGAAGCAAAGAGCCTCATCCCCCCCGAACAGTTCAGTTTTCGCACGAAACATTCGTGCATCCACCAGCTCCACCGCATAGTCGAGCACATTAGCGCTGCTTTTCAGCGAGGTGCTTCGACAGGCGTCCTGTTCTTCGATATAGCGAAGGCGTTCGACAAGGTCTGGCACAATGGCTTATTATATAAGCTGTACCTGCTAGGTGTGCCAGACCGTCTCGTGCTCATCTTACGAGATTTTCTGTCGGACCGCACTTTCCGCTACCGTATCGAGGGCGCTCTCTCTCCCCCTCACCCCATCCGCGCCGGAGTCCCCCAGGGTTCCGTTCTATCTCCCCTCATTTTCACCCTGTTCACTAGTGACATCCCGAACAGTAAAAAGGCACAGTTGGCGCTCTTCGCCGACGACACTGCCATTTACTGTTCGGGTGCCAACCAGTCATCCATAGCTCGAAACCTCCAAACCTCTGCAAGCGCCTTGAGCGATTGGTTCCGGAAATGGAGAATCGAGGTCAACCCCGATAAGAGTCAGGCGGTCATCTTCTCGAGACCGCGCAAACGACCCCCCCCCCCCCCCCCTCCCGCGCCCGATCTCTATGTATGGCAAGCCGATCCCCTGGGGAAAGCGAGCCAAATACTTAGGTGTCATCCTAGACCACAACCTCACCTTCAACGAGCACATAAAGACGGCGCGTTCGCGCGCCTCTTTCGCTCTCGGTAGGCTCCACTCTATGATAACTGCCCGCAGCAAATTGTCACTCAAGTGCAAATTGCGCCTCTACACCGCGGTCATCCGTCCCATCATGACCTATGCTTGCGTAGTCTTCGCACACGCCAAGCCGCGATTTCTGCATAAAATGCAAACCCTCCAGAACCGTTTCCTCCGAAAAGTCACGGGAGCCCCCTTCTATGTCCGAAATGTGAATCTGCATCTAGATCTCAGAATCCCCACCATCCAGCAGTTCATGAAACGCCTCTCCAAGCGCTTCTTTGACTCTGCCATAAATCACCCCAATCCCCTGATTGCGGCGGCCTCCCGATACACTCCCTCCCGCATAAGTAGGATTCGCCGACCAAGGCATACCCTCACTATCCCCGACGACGCCACTACCCTCCTCCAGGAGAGCAGTAAGGCCACTAGTACTCTCAGACGACATCACAAACACAAGCTCAGACATCCGTCCTTCCGTCCTCGCCGCCGAGGCCCGTCGCGACATCCCGCACCATCACCGTGCCCGCCCCGACCCTTGCTCGAGCCAGCCCGCGCAGCTGAGCCTGTAGTTTTAAATTCGCCCCTAAACACTAATAATAATACCGATCCAGCCTGTCCCTTGCTGTCCTCTTCCAGCGACGCCCTGAGCCGAGGTCCGAACCCCGCAGGGGGTTACCCTTAGCGCTGTCGCTTAGTTTTTAAGTTATTGTCTGCCCTGGCTGGAGGCCTTAATTCGAGGCATCCACAGGAAAGTCCGGTTAAGCAGTAGCCATCCTCATAAAGGATGAACTGCGAGATGCCATTGTTAAAAAAAAAAAAAAAAACAGGCTCCATAAAAAAAATTTCAATCCCCTTGTACGGTTCGCACACTTGCAGAGTTGTTGTTGTTGAGGTTGGAGCGCGTAGAGAAAAGATCGCTTAGTTCCCGTTAAGTTTATTACGTATAAATAGTGTTTACAAGTAAAACTGTTGACGATTCCTTTCTCTAATGTTAGTCACCGCGTAGCAGTAATCGCACTCGTTGATTTATTGTAAGGTATCTATATTTATAGTAATTAATTGACGCACGTCTGGTGCAAGCCACCGCGTCAGCAAAACATGTACAGTGTTAGACTGTACACCCCTTTAAAGTTATAATTAATTTTAACCCCAGAATTCTTCCAAAGGAAAGTGGCTAATATATCGCAAGCTTTCCGTTTCCTTGAAACACACTTTTCTTGGCCAAGGTTATTGGATTTTTTTCCAGTTTCTTTTATGCAAGAAAATGAGCTCATTTAATTTAATCAGTTGTGACTGCATCCATGCGTCCAATAATTTTCTCTTTTATTTTTTTTGTGCAATATAATGATGATGATGAGATCCAAGTTTTACCTCGCAACTCACCCTGCATCGTGTTTCGTTGAATGATTCCTATGATAGAATCAAGTACTAAGGTCACAGGCGATTATGCTGTAGCAGTAATTTCTGAATAACAGACAGACTAAAGACAAAATTGATTTTCCTGGAAAGTTTGATGTTTGGAAAGTCTGAACTTCGACTGCTTATTACCAAGAAAATGATGGTATATAATTAAAACGATGTTGCATAAATACTTTGTTAAGTCATAAAAGAGCTACACCAAAGCTACAGTGCTACAAATCCTTGGCCGCTTGAATGATATTGTCAGATTGGTTGATTGGTAAACATTATTTGGTGATGAGTTTGTAATGAAGAAAAACCGGCCAAGTGCGAGTCGGACTCGCGCACGAAGGGTTCCGTACCATTGTCTATAAAAACGGCAAAATCATGTCTGTTATATGGGGAGCCCCCCTTAAATATTTATTTTATTCTGTTTTTTAGTATTTGTTGTTATAGCGGCAACAGAAATAGATCAACTGTGAAAATTTCAACTGACCAACGATCACGGTTCATGAGATACAGCCTAGTGACAGACGGACAGACGGATAGCGGAGTCTTAGTAATAGTGTCCCGTTTTACCCTTTGGGTACGAAACCCTAAAAACAAGATGGCGGAACTAGATCCGATGTTTCCTTGAAAGAAAATCCTTGGAAGTACAGTCCATTTACAGTTATTTTACATCAAATTTTGCATCACTGTCAAAAGCACAGTGATCTTTATTCTCGTTGCAATAAGGTTGCTTCTGGGTTGCTGCTGTCAGAGCTTAAATAACTTTGAAAGGTCTGTCTACAGTAATTGTATTCGTTAATCCGTCAACCAACAAGTGTGGCCAACGTTCGCCATTGTGTATCCGCTTTACAAATTGTAGGATAGGCTCTCGATCACAATGGTCCATTGTTGGTATCGACAGGTTGCATCACTGTTACTGGCATCTTTAAGTACCTTCAGTTTTTCGCTCAATTTGCCCACAACAGTATCTCATCCTTTTCGGGGAACTACTGATAATCAGGCCTGTCCCGTGTGCCCCTATAGCACAGCATCATGCTGAGTGGAAGCCTTCTTGTCACTGTCATGACGTGCAGCTGTCGACTATTTTTGTTTTGTACTCGTGATTCTTCTAACTAGCAGGGGATCGAGGAGGGGGGACTCAGGGGATCAGACCGGAATAAATCTTATAGATCCATTTTGTTTTTGTTTTTCTTTATTATTACAGTTAATTATCTTTTTGTAAGCACGTTTTTCTGTGACAAATAAACCCATTTTACTTTCTTTATACAAGCTGAGTTCTTGAGATGAAACTTAAAAGGAACTATGGGAAATAAAGAAAATAAAAGAAAAAAGGAATTATTAATTTCATTTTTTTTTTGTGGCAGGTATGAACCCGTAAATTTTAAGGAAAATATACGACTCTGTTTTATTGCGTTTAGCAACAGTTGCTTATAAGGCTGAAAAGTTACAACGTAATAACAAAAAAAATAACAAAATAAACGGTTAAAAATAAATTGTTTTTTTTTTTACTAACCTCATTTCACAAATAATGTATTTATTATTTCTTGTACCTGTAAGACGTACGAATGTATTATTTGTACACACAATACGCTTATAGATGTTCCTCAGAAAGTATTTACGTAAACGAAGTATATGTCTACCCCATGCCATGGGAATAAATCATGAGTTTATTTATATCGTATGTGTTCAATAGGCATATTATTCTAATCCTAGATTCATCACAGCATTTGAGTATCGACTCTTAATACCTACCAATAGGGGTCGTATTATGACGTATTAATGCCACCATTTTTCCAGTGTGAGAGAGAGATGGAGCTATAGAAGTCATCTCTTTTTTCCCTGTTCGCAAAAGGACCGAGTTTCAAATAATTCACACACTTGTTATTTTCCTAAATGACAAACTTTGAGGACTGATTTATTGCTAGTTTTGTAGGTACCTAAGTTCTGCGATCTATCATGTAGGAAATGGCATCAATGTTATTCCCGTATATATCTTAACAACTTGACATACCATCGGGATTTCTGCATTACATCTAAGTTTAAAATAAATGTATTATACATATCACACTTAAATTGTCGAGTCCGCTGTTTTACATAACCGCTATCCGTTTTACAATTGCCTTACGTTTTACAAAACTGCTAAACGGTTATGTAAAACAGCGGATTCGACAATCTATCTGCGACATACATATTTAAAACCATTCTGATTAAATTATTTAATTGATGGTGAGAAACCGCATCAAATCGGTAGCGTAGATAAGAAGAACAATACGGTTATTTAATTTATAATATGTTTACATTTTACACGCTAATGGTGAAAAAAGAATGGACTATCCTACAAAAATGTTACTATTAATAATTCCATCTTTTCTTTGTTCTAATGACTTTAATTTTATTGTATACCACAGGCAAGAATTGCATCGTGTAAATGGGGCTTAACTAAGTTCAGTTCTGGCAGAATAGAATCCGCACAATTAGATCACATGAGCAAGGCTGAAGATATATAAAGCCACGAAAACATTTCAGGGGCACGACCGAATCAAGTTCTGAATGTGACAAATGCTTGCACTGACTCACTGGACTAGTCCACAAAATATGTGTGGTACTTTCCTCAAAATACCATTTCAGACATCAATAGTAGATTATCACGTGAATACCATGGGCATGTGGCCTTCACATGATCTGACCAAGATTATGTCTGGACTTTAAAAGAGACTGTGACCTCTGAGTTCATTTCGGCGTTTCTTCTCAGAGTAGTCATATAGGAAACGCTGACCTTATCTAGCTTATTTGTTTTTGATATTCTATTTACAAAATAAGCAATTTTATTTAACTTCATTTCTTCTCAAGAAGAGAAGCAAGGCAAGGCTGTGGGCGCAGTCGTTACATAAGCGTGAACATATCAACTCCCTCCTAATAACTATTTACATAAATACTCCACGCAATTTTTTGCCATTCGCCAAACTAAAGACTAACAAAATATTTTTAAATGAGCCGAGCCTCGCATTTGTCAGTCTACAGACGCCATCGCACGAAATAATAAAGGCACGCCATGGCAGTAATTGCTGTGACAAATTTGTATTGACATAAACGTACTAAACACGCCTGGAAAGGTATTTTGGTATTTTGACGAAGGAAAACTGTGGAGGAGTGTATCATGAAACAGAATAACAAGAATGTTCGGATCATTTTATGTGTTTAAAATGATGTAAGTACACGATAAAATGATTTATTTTCGTTGGATCTCGCTTAATGGCAAAACCTATCATAACATCATCAAAGTTTCCACATAGTTTTGTCATGATTTATTAAAACTAAACGTTCCTATTAAAATCTAGGTTGTGTATTTACCAAGAATCTGAGGTATTTGAGGAATGTTATGAACCTGTATCAACTTAGTTTAGATGGAAAAGTAGCATAATCAGATACTTTAAATTTTCACTGAGAAGGACAAGATATAAATTAAGACAAGGGATTTATCTCAATTTATCTAGAGTAGGCGCAGCATGTCTTCTTCACATACTTAATATATCTGCAGGCCAATTCTCGTAATTTAAAACGTTCAAAATCTAGTCAATAGTCTAGTAATGTAGGGAAATTATAGAGGTATTTTTGACAGATTGAGACTGAGATCAGACTGTGAATGTTCTTAAAATTACTAGAATTGCCTCTCTGATGTAAGATATTTTCTTTTTCTGTGTTTTGATAAATTATAACAAAACTATGTAAAGACATGTTATTAGTTATAAACGAGTGCAAAACATAATTCTGTTTTTTTTTTTTTACTTTATTTTGTCTTTGACAAATATTTCCTTAACACTAGCAATTAAGTGAAAAAAGAGTAAATACACTTCAGGGACTAATAGGCACGCCAATATTTTTCGATAATGTTATAAATGTATGTATTATTTTATTGACATTGCAGATAAATTTGTTCGAAATGACCCTACTTTTATTTACCATAATCAGCCTATCTTCTTCATAGCGTGCCGATAGCAACCTAAATGAACTCGGTCCAGAATTCGGCTACCTGTTTGGCGCCGTCACCAGCGTCCATCAGTTCCTGTAACGTGCAGTCTATAATGTTCCCACTGGACACAGGGCTCTCTGTGAGAGGGAGTGGGCCGTAATCCACCACGCGGCCCAGTGCGGGTTGGTAGATGTCATATGACTTCGATTTTTTGGTTCTAGGACATGCCGGTTTGCTCACGATGTTTTCTTCGCCGTTTTGAGAGCAGTGGTGACGAAATAATATACGCAAAGAAAAACGCCTGTCAGGGTTTGAACTTACGACCTTATAACTCGTAACTCGCGGCCGTTTCCACTGGGCCACTACTGCTCTTTATTTACGTACACAATATTCTCTTGAAGGGCCCTTCAGAATTTCATCAGAAACAAAGCTTAGTGAATCTAAACCCCGCAATTTCGTAGTTAAGATTGACAAAACGGATAGACGGGCAAATGAACACGCGGCCTTCTTCATTAAGCCGGCGTGAAGGACTGTTTCCTTCACGAACGTCTTAAGGAAACTCGGAACGCTCTCAGTTAATGAAGATTTGTTACGTGAAATGGAACGTAAAAATATACGCGCGGAATTTTCCTGAGAACGCTTATTGGTGGCAGATTGCTGTGGACATTCTTTCGGTAAATTCTACCGTCGATCATTTATATCGTGCCAGGGAACCGCCCCTATGTTTTTATAACTTGGCAAAACATCGAGAATTATTTTTTTTATTCTAAATTTCAGATAGTAAAAGGAAAGAGAGTATGGCCTTGCCCAGCAGTGGGACATTAAAGCCAATTAAAAAATAAAAACATACTTTTCCCGACCCATGACCTCAAGCTCAGCAGTAGAACTTGCGACCAATACTGCAACGGGTTGTGATCAGTACTATTTATTTGGCTGGTAATCTTATATCAGTTTGGACACAGGTTTGGATTAAGAGAATTGATGACGTACATGAATAGTTTTTTCTTTACCAGCGCTGGAGCTCTGTCTTGCATAGGGTCTTAGCATTATGCTGAGCGATGGCCGTTTTGCGTGGATGTGACGTATGTTTTCACCGAACTTGTTTTATTTTTGTGGTTGTTTCTTTTCCTACGTCATGTTTACCGCAAATAAATAATTTTTCTTTATTAAAACTAGCAACCCGCTTCTGCTTCGCACGGGTGGAATGGCGACATGGCATCAAGTTTTTTGTTTGTATTATACACATAAACCTTCCGAAATAATTTTACTATAATTTTTGTAGTGAAACCGTATCAAAATCCGTTGCGCAACGCGGTCACAGAGAGACACGAAAATCAACTTTGTTTTATACTACGATTAGCTGCGCCCTAAGTTTCACCCTCATTACTTTCGATCCCGTGGGAATATCGGGATAAAAAGTAGCCTATATGTTAATCCAGGGTGTCAGCTACCTCCATACTAAATTTTATCAAAATTGGTCCAGCCGTTTGAGCGTGAAGAAGTAACACACATATTAACACACACACACAAACTCACAAACTGTCGCCTTTATAATATTAGTATGGTTATACTACTCGTATATGTATATAGCTATACCGATCAACTTTTTTACCGTTTCGACAAAAACAGGGTATAAAAGGTGAACGGAGTAGAAGTTTATTACAATTTTCAAAATAAATACATTTTCAAAATATGACTTTAACAACTTAGACTTATAAAAAAAGATTGACTTCGCGCCACGCATATCGAAAGTGAAGCACAGTAAGTATGCCGCCGGACCGTTTGTACAAACACGCCTCACGCTCACATTTACATTCATTTTTGTCATAATAATAATCAATAACTAAATTTCTTCCAAATCACCGGTGTAATGATATTTCATTCTCTTGTTTCAAAATTGAAAGCGAACCGATATTGCCAATTTAACTTAACTTGTGCGAATTGACAGTTATTGTAACAAATAATGCTATTTATCAAACATACAATATTATGGTAAATAACGATGTAGGTAGGTTAAAGAGGGGCCCGTGGCTAAATAATAACAGTCACACAGGTCGATCGATCTGGTTAAGATAGCCTAATTCTTGAGGAAGGCTATAGGATATTTAACATTACGAGAGGAACCAAAAATTTCACACGGTACGAAGTCGCGGGCTGAAACTAGTGTTTAGATTAAGGCAGAAAAGTTCTTTAATGAAATAAATGTGAAGTGAAAAATATTCCTTAAAATACAATTTTCTTTCGTGCTAAATTAGCTCCGTTTCCAAATAGGTACTGCGAACTAATTAGAAATCCAAAGCTTAATTTGTTCTCATGTTTAGTGAACATGAGAACAAATTAAACTTTGGACTTCTAATTCTTAATTCTAACCGAAATCGACACTACTGGTGGTTAAAAGGTCTTACGAAACACCTACATTTTGCTTAAACTGGGAATCAAACTTATAACTTCAAGCCTACTTCAATATCAGACGCTTCACTCGAGTGAATGTTCATTTTTATTTGTTCACTGAATGAACGTTCAACTTCTCATTTCATTTTTCAATCATTCGGTAAGCGAGTGAATGCCAAGTGCCGCAATCCAACATCGATGGATCGGTTGACTAATGAACTAACTTTTACTCTCGTTTCACTTCGAGTGAAAGATGCCGAATGAAAGACAAAAATGAACAAAAAGTGAAGTGTATGGAATCGACTTTGGCAGCATCAATGCGACTTGTGCGAATAATAAAAAAGGTTATTTAGATATTCATTTGTTTCATGAAACAAGATTTGAGCAGATAGATACAAAATAATGTTTTGTGGGATCCAACGCCAAAAATATTAAACTGGGATTCAAAAGTGGGATCCAACGAAAATAAATCGATAGATTGAGTTATTCCGGTCTGCCGGTCGATTCTGTTAGAATCTCAGCGTGAGAAGTTAGGGGAAGTGAGCTGTCATTCCATCTAATGCTAAGGATTGACACTGATGATAGGCACACTTCACCCTAATTATCACGGTGAGATTTTTACAGAATAGCACCTGAACCCCCTTCACCCCCCCTGCCTCGGTCCCCTGATAGTTCTTCTTCTGTTTTAATCTCTGTCTTATAAACTTTCTCATTCCGGTTAGATCCGCTTTTTCTTTTGTGACAAAATAAACAGAACTTTTAAAATCTAGACGCAACGCAATCTAATCTGAGCGACAATCAATTTAAAATATAAACAGAACTTTCAAAATCTAGACGCAACCTCTCTCATCTGTCAACACTATTGATAAATGAACGTTCTCTGAAATACTTACGGACAATAACGATCAGTCCAGCTTGTGTAGTTAAACATATGATTTTTATCTGGTGACCTATATACACCTTCATCAGGTAAAGAGAATATTGTTACACAATCACAATGTTCATGAATAAAACATACTATTAAAAACATGCCTTTATCACAGTCCCCGGTAACATCAATACGCGGTACTTTTAATTCTTCGCAGAAATTATATTATTTATTATATTATTACACATTTTCGCCATAAAATTGCCTTTGGTCAAATTCATCATTGCATCATCATCAGCCGAGCATTTTCCCAACCATTTTGGGGTAAGCTTCCAATCTAACCAGGTACAGCTGAATACCAGTATTTTACACGAAGCGACGGCTTGTCTGACCTCCATAACCCAGTTACTGGATAATACGATATCCCTTGGTAAAACTACTGTTGCAAAATTTTTAATCGCAGTCCAGTCGCTACAACATTGATGAATGAAATATTGCGAACATTAATTTTCCTGACAGTGAACTACTTGCCGCTAAATGAATGTTGCGGGTGCCTGGGCAATTATAGCACGCTCGATTTCCCCCAGAGCGAGGTAGCACTTGAGGCAATGTTAACACCTTGTTTGGCATAATTTCTATGTTACATTAATTTGACAGCGAGTGTTGGATGAGAAGGTGGGTTCCACCATCTATTTTATAACACCGTTTTGAAGATATAGGTGCATTGGACAGAAGAGTTTACAAACACGTTTGTATTGATAAATCCTCCATATCCATGCTAATGTAATAATAACCAGCTTCTGTCCGCGACTTCGTCCGCGTGAATTTTCACCTTCCCCCCCGTTCACCCTCTTAGGGGTGGAATTTAGAAAAACCCGTTCTTAGTGGATACCTACCTCCTCTTCACAAAGAAGACACCCTCCGAATATCATGTATGTGCGTTGATATCTCAGTCAGGACTTTGAATTTTATACATATACACATAATTTTAAAAAAAGACCGGTTGTCAGACTTTCGGGCTTCTGACGACCCGTAACAACTATCAAAGATCCACGAATGACAACCGGGACCAACGTCGGCTCGTGCTTTCTGAAGCACAGACATTTTATACGATGTAGGTACAGGTAGTTTATTTATACAACAGCCTTATTTGACAGATCCATAAAATGTCTCGTAAAGGTTAGAAGTTAGAACAGAGCAAATAAGGTCAGAGCAGAATATACGCGACATATTATTTAAGGACCCTAGGACCACGAAGTTATTATTAAGAATTTGAATAATGTCAGACGTAGGTTACTGCGTATTTTCACACATGTCGCCAACATACAATGTTCATCATAAATCGAGCATCGAACTTTCAAAGAGCATAGATCGAATTAGAGATAGAAATAAACAAAAGAACGAGCTTTATTTTTTCAAAACAAAAATTAGTACATTATGATACGATTGATACGTGTGACTAAAGTAGTCCATTATTGCACGGCGTAAAATACATAAGTCACACTTATCGTATACTATTTTATAACTCTTGTGACCTAAGCCCGTATTTAAGTCACGCTTTTTCTGTGTAAAAATGGACTACATAACGTCACAGAAAAGCGTGACATAAGTGCGAGTTTAGGTCACGCAGTGCTATAAACGTCCTTAAAAACACTGCTAGCGTCATATTTTTACACGTATATCTGAAACTCACTAAAATAATACTAGAATATTACTGACACGTTGTAAAATTCGGATAGGCAGTTGTTCCATATAAAATACTGGTACTACCCACCCCAACTTAGTTGTGAAAAGGCTAGGCAGATGATGATTACCGACTTTTATCAGCAAAAACATGAAATAATGGCCTCAATGGTATAGTATAATAGTGGTGCTACTGAGCATGAGGTCCTGGTTTCGATTCTCACATTATATCGGGCAAAGTGTCATTGGATTTTTTCATCTGGAATTTATCAGTAGCAGCCATTAGTCTGGATTTATGTCCGGTTGATGGCAATAGGCTCGCCCCCTATTACATGGTCCTTAAACATAGCTTCTGAAATGTAGGTGTACGACAGATACACTTCTGTCTAACCCTTCGGCAATTACAAGCGTGATGTAATATAAAAATAGAATAACAGTATGTACAATAGACTGTGCGTCTAGTGCGTCGCTAATTTTCCGTCCAGTCGCGGTCGCCCCTTTGGCGCTATAACGTCATTTTATCGATAACTCTTATTTTTCGAAATGAATGAACTGATTTGACGCATAAGCAGGATACAAAGGTCTAGAAAGTTAGTAAAGAACATTTTCGAAATGTCCTATTTAAGATAACTGGAAATCTCTGTTTCTATGGAAAATTTAAAATCGGTCTAATTTGGCTGTAACACTATTTTTAGAAAATGTTTTTAACTAACTTTTTAAACCTTTGTTTCCTTCTTATGCGTATGAAGTTTTCTTTCATTTCGAAAAACAAGAGCTTGAAAGTTTGTATGATTTTAGTAGATACTTCATCCCGAGATCGCTCACTTTCACACAAGGTGAAAAATAATACCCTCATGTTCGAAATGCCAAAAAGAACATAATTTTTTGAATTCCATAACGTCACTGGATACGCTTCTCATATAAATTCAATACATCGCTAAGGTCAGCAGTATAGGAGGGTACGTCCTCGACTCAATGCCAATAGAAGAATATAATCAAGCAAATATCGACCGATACCCTAATTGGATATATGCGGCCTCACAAATACTAACGCTTTTTCGCGAAATGCTTTTCAAAATCGACGAAACTTTGTCTATATCATAGGTTCTTTCTTATAACAGTTTCGACGAAAATATGTTGTCTATAGGAAATCTCGTCGATATAAGACCTCCCATTATAAACGTCTGTTTCTTTTTTTTTCATTTCTGAAAAAATAATGTGTTGGTTTTGAATTGTATTTTAGGCAAATTCTTAATTGAAACTCTTTTTGTTATCTACAAATATATTAATGGGCATATAATATATGGTTACATAAAGATTTTGTTTTTATTTGAAGAGCTGTTAAAAATTACTCAGAAAAGCTTTCAGTTTCCAGGCTCTATTTATTTAAGCGCATGGTTCCCGTATCAAAGCAGAGTTATACGAAAATATTGACGGTATTACTCAAGTCTGTTAGCTTTCTCCGAGGAGCGTAATGTGTAAAACCGCTTTAATGCAACGATCTTGTTTATTCTACCCTTTTCGATAAACTAAGAGCGAATTTCATCTTATGCATTCGTAATTTTCGAAGCCTTGACTCTCTTGCTTCGGAAAAAAGTTTCCAATACCAATAAATCTTGTGAGACTTGGAGAAATCCGCTGTCGTTTTCAGAATAAAATATATAACAAAAAGTAAATATTTTTATGGCTTCTAGATTAACACAGCTGTTAAATCATGTAATAGTAGTGAACAGAATATTTTTGTCTGGTATCCCTGTTTCAGAATGCAATAAAACTTCCCAAATCTTAATACTAAACAACAGGAAAATAAAAAAAAACACAGGGTGTGGCCGGAAAATGGCACTTATACGTCAAGACATCACAACCTGTAGAGCCTCCCTGACACAACCTGTTACACTCCGACAACCAGCACCTTTTATATAAACAGATATACAGTTATATTATACAGCTATATTGTACTTACCCTTCGCATCACCCGCAGGGAGAACGATGAAGTTTTCATGTTTATTTTTTTGGGAACACTAAACAAATTGAAATAGAAAAAGTGTTTTGACTAATGCAAGTCACTACACTGCCTTTAAACACTCGCGATTTTCAAGGATAATGCAAAAATAATTATATTTTATATCTATAAATATATCTGCGATTACAGATCGATTTTTTCTGTATATATTATATTAAAAAATATTCGAATATAGCTAGTACTTATGAATGTGTGTATATTTTTCTTGGCGTCCCGAGCGGTTTCGGAGCGGGCGACGCGGCGGACGGTATATTCGCGACTGATTACATGCCCCGTGGTAGAAACAGGGTGAGAAGGACACACTGATAACCTGAAAGCTTAGTGACGTAAACGTGAAAATCGCTGTGGCAAAACCTACTTTGTAAATGGATCATAAGGTTGAAATTCTATTGCAAATAAAGTTAAACTTTTGAAGGATCCATATTTCCATCTTGCTCCCACATTCGTCTGGTTGGACGGAACACAAATACAGGATGAATTAAATTTATACCTCTACCACGTACTTCTACACTTCGATTTATTAAACGCATTTTGCTATACAGTTTGATACAATGCTGCATTGTGAACTACATCTTTAGTCAACGTGGAACAAAACTGGCGATGGATTAAAAGATATTGGAATAGATTTTCTGTTATAACGTGTAGATGGGTACCGAAATTATTTCGTCTCATCTTACATGATTGTTCTTTCGGAATCCTAGATTATTTGTAACGGAAGACGTTGAAGATACTATTAAAGTAATCGCAATTTTGTTTGCCCTTCACATTGCTTTAGATTCACTGCGGGTGTTGAAAACTTATTCTCGGTAACCAGAAGTGGAGTAGAAAGAGGGTGCTAGAATTGTGGAAATCTAATAAAGACTGACGTGATCGCCCTTGAGATTTGTCTATATCTATTTAAGTAAAAGGTGTTTGGGTGTTTTCTCTCGAAAAATGTTTCTTTATTTATTTTCCAGCTTTTACGCTTTTTTTGCTTTTTTATTTTACGTATTTTTTATCAAATTCTAAATAATTTAAAATACAATATTTCTCCACTGTTAAATCGTTTTTCATTTGTTACAAAACGTGTATGTTTTCTAAAGTCCCCGTCACAAGAAGCTATAAATTTTATAAACACACCTTTGATTCAAATAAAAAGAAAACAGTTTTGTAATGATGTTTATTTTTATATAGCGTTATCATTATGTTAACATAGATACACATCTAATTACTGTTGTCAGACGATTCCGAGTATATTGCATCTGCAATGACAGCATCCTGCATACTATCTCTTTTGTTGACCGACATATGTACATAATCAATGTATGTACATTTATTATCTGTACACAACTTCGTTTCCTCGCAACACAAAAACCTATTCGGATATCCAGGTAATAAAGTTTAGCAAGAAGTAATTACATGTAATGATATAACAAAGTTCTAGAAACTCAATCCTACTGTATTAGTAGGAATGTTCTGGGCATCTCACGTTTTTAGCATTCTGAATGGTCTGTTTCATTTTATGTCTTTTCTACTTGTCGGCAGGTAATCTTTCCTTTGGGTCGTCGTCAGCAGCCTACAGGAGTCCACTGCTGGACATAGGTCTCTCCTATTACACGCCATTCAACTCGATTTTCAGCAACTCTCCGCTACCAGCTATCCCACGAAGATCGCTCCACCTACCCTGAGGGCGTCTTAGCTTAGGGCGATCGCTACGTTAAGCGTGCGCGGCGAGTGCACGAAGCGGGCGCCAGTGCGTGTAGAAAAAATCTACAAACCCGTCGCACGCGTCCGCGCCAGAGAGCGCTGCTCATATTATCTTTCAATACAAACACGGGAGGCGGGCACCCGACGCGTGCGCACGCTTAACGTAGTGAACGCCCTTACGTTTACCGATTCGCGGTCTCCACTCAAGAACACGTTTACCCCAACTAAAGGTCCATCGAATTAATATCCGGCCCATTGCCACTTCAACTTGCTCTTTTGGGTAATTCGACATTACTAAGTTATTGTATTAGATTCTCTCAAAATACCGGCTTAATTTTAAAATCATTATCTGTTTGCCCTTGTAGCATATGTTAGTTGGTGTCGGCGGAACACGTTTCCTTCTTGGATTATCTCTTGGTAGCCGTCACGTTATCATTCACTCCCTTTTAACGGCTACCCCCGACGGAAAAAGAGGTGGTGTCATAAGTTTTTTTTTTTCATTCGTCACACAATCCATCCATCTTTTCTTTAGCCTTATTCTCCCTCTCCATCCATCAACATTTATATTCATCACACTTTAAAAATGGAGGAGGAAAAATATTTACGACCCTAAAACTATAATTTTATAATGGCAAAAGGGCCTCAGCTCAGTATAATGTCATATGACAACACAAGGTGTACCCACTTGACGTAGATTTTCAGCTGCAATCCACAATTGCCCGAATAGGGCTGATGATGAGGGTTTCGTGACAGTGCGAAGGAGGAAGCGCCGATCGCGAGCGATCGAGAACCTCCTACGAAGCCCGAAGTCAGCTTGCGTGCCGCAAAGCCTCCCGGCCACTAAGGCGGAGGACATCGTGGAGTACGTGCGCAAGAAGACGAGGTACACGCCGAGGGTGCAGTTACTGGAGTCGCACCGCAACATCAACGTCAAGGCGTTCGTGGTGCGCGTACCGAATTGTTATCTGCCCGTCGCGACGGGCTCGTCATGGAAGAAGTATTCTGGCCGCAGGACGTGGTGTTCCATCGCTTCCGCGAACAAGTACCACAGAACAGCAAAAGAACAAGGTAGTGAAGTATTATCTTATAATAAAAATATATTTTTAAGGTTATGGTATTTATATTTGGGCCTGCGCCACCTGAAATAAAAAATAAAATAAATAAATTGTAGAGCTCATAATTTTCCTAGCCTTTTTCCGAATTTGGTTGTTGTCGGTTCAAGTCTAACTGGCTGCAGGTGAATACCAGTATTTTACATGGAGAAACTGCTTATCGGACTTTCACATCCCAGTTACTGGGTAACACGATATCTTTTGGCAAGACTGGACAAAAATTCTAAGTTTAATGCAGAGTGCCGCTTTAACCCTTCGTATTGAACGTAGATCTACGCAAGACACAATGGCTTTTTAATTGTGTCTATAATTACGACATTCAACCGGTTAATGGCGACATTAATTTAACGGTATCGCGTTTTCGTTATGACAATATTTTAATTTCATTAAACTTTATTATTTATTTACAGGTTTCTAAAATAGGATCTTGAAGTAACCTGTACTTAAAGAATTGTAGCGCAGGAGCCATTTGTCGGGGTTATGATGGATCACAACATCGCGTCAATGAAATTAAAACGAATATCGTCATCAGACCGGAATAAATGTAGGCGAACTACAGGAAAGTGAGAGAGCCCTATGAGGGCGAGCGACGCAGACGATAGTTTTCAAATTATGAATTATATTTTTTATGATTACCCTACCCGTGCGTTTGATTAATCTCGCCATTGTAGCGACATGTAGTACAGATGAATCTTACCGTCTCGCCATTGATACTTCCTTACAATTGTAATTCGGGGCGATGGATTGAAAATCTTCAGGTAGATATTATAGCTAGCTTACAACAAAGAGTTTCCTACCTGTCTATCATTTATATCATTCATTATGTGGAGTCTATGCAGTTCACAAACATAGGAGCTAAAAGTGAAAGTACATGAGTTTAGAATAACACAGTAAATATTAATCTCACTTTAGTAAAATGTAAATTAAGCTGGTATTTAATAAGCAAAACAGTTATACTACGGCTATATTGTCGCGAAAACGCGAACTACACTTCGCACGCCTCAGTTGTACAGCGAGACGTCGAGCGGTTTGCAAGAGAGAGCGCGCGTGAAGTAATGAGAGTGTGAATGAGTCGAGCAGTGTTACCAGTGCCCTTTTGTCAAAAGTAACATAACATGAGTCAAAAAATAACATTTTGATGACAAAAGTGACATTTTATTTTTAGAGAATCTATAATTTTGTTTAAACAGCTATATTCTTTGTAAGTACCAAAATTTTGAAATCTGAAAAAAATACAATTTAAAATAAAATATCTACATAATTCTTGGTCTGTAATATACAGTCATAATTAAACATACCTACCAGTTAAATAATCGCCACATAGAACTTAGAACCTAGAATATACTTTTTAATAGATATACTAGTTCTGCAAGTGCGCGAAAGAGATAAAATCATCGGCACGCATGGCTACAAATCAAGCTATACATAACCAGTAAAAGCGTTTGCCAACATTAAGTCTGTAATGGTCGTTCATAAAATTTGAAATATTTTTCAAGCACGAAATGTAACGTAAAAAGTAACCTCTTGCGTCGCCGCGTCGTCTAGCTTGGAAGTAACATAACAGGGTCAAAAGTAACGTAAAATGTTACAAAAGTAACATTCTGGCAACGCTGGAGTCGAGAGAAATGTAGTATTATTCTCTATTTGGCGCCAATAATTTATAATAAAGTTCACAAACATATTTAGCAATTACCTATTACAACATGTGCTACAACATATACTTGTTCATAGGCGACAACGTAAAAACATCGCGTATAAACAAATAACTATTTCGGTGCGCCCAAGTTGTTTTAAACAAAGTTTAATTAAAAAAGGTCGTGAACTGGGCTGGTCAAACTTTACTTATAATAACATTATTATCCTTAGTTGGCACAACTGTTTTTCGGTTTTCAGTTAAAAGTTTTTTGCTTCCACTTTTAAACATTGCTCATTGTCGAAAATTAAATGAGATATTTCATGA
This sequence comes from Gortyna flavago, assembly GCA_963669345.1. Classification (NCBI taxonomy): domain Eukaryota; kingdom Metazoa; phylum Arthropoda; class Insecta; order Lepidoptera; family Noctuidae; genus Gortyna; species Gortyna flavago. The sequence continues at coordinate 3,797,476 of OY770139.1, forward strand.
TTATTTATGACATAACGTCGTGATGACCCAGTGGTTCGCCTCTTATCTTGTGGGCTCAAATCCGGCCAAGTACCAAAGTGATTTGGCAATTCAAGTGTTCTTTCTTAGTCTTTGACAGCGGTTTAAATCGGCAATTTTGAGCATTTTTTGAGGGTTCAAGTGCTTATAAAAATAATGTATCATCAAAAAGGAAAACATAGGGACACATTGTTTTGTGGTCATTAACCAGAAAGAAAACGGGCGAGAGCGTTTCTATGGAGAAACGACCACCCGCATTTCCTCGTAAGCATAATCTTTCTATTAAAAATGTTCAATTCTTCTATGAATTTTAACAACCTTTGGTATTAGGAACATCGATTTCATACTAGTTACATACAATTCAGTTTCTATTAAAATGGTCGTGATCTCGCTAAAAGCAATTAACGCTAAACTTGAACCGAGCAAAAAAAAAGCCTGAATGAGCGTTAAGCGAGGATGAAGTAATAGCAGGCGATGCGATGCGACGGGATGGGTCTGGGGAACAAGAAATTTTATGCGGACGAAGTCGCGAGCAGAAGCTAGTCATTTATATTTCATGTATTTCGTAGCTTGCGTAACACACTTGCTACGCTCGTAGCTGTGTGCTACGAAAAATCGTAGAGCGTATATTGCGGAACTATTTTTTTAAATGAAAGCAATTTGCAGTTGTTTTGCTGCAATATAAACCTTAATTATAGCGACAACCAAGAGAAGACGTAAAGTAGCCGAAATGTCCCACTTTACAGAATTGAATATTGTTTTTTATAGCATTGGCAAGGTTCCAAGCAGATCCTACGTGCTTTGTGTACTTGGTTTTAAAATTGTATCACACAACAGGTTGCGAACCCAATTTCTTCACTTTATAGTTTTGTGTACTCGCAACTCACCTTTTAGTATGAATAAATAATAATGAACCACGTAAAACATTGTCAATATAAAGTAAATTTTTTTTTTGTTTAATGTTTTCTTTGAAAGATGTCGTGAAAAGCGGATATCTATAATACATAAATCAACAAAATCTAGCGATATTTTAGAAGCAGGATACAAAGGTCAAAAAAGTTAGGTACTTGAAAACATTTTCGAAAAATAGTGTTACAGCCAAATTAGACTGATTTTAGTTTCCATAGAAACAGAGATTTCCAGTTGTCTTTTTTTAAATAAGACATTTCGAAAATATTCGACCTTTGTATCCTGCTTAAGCGTATTAAGTTTCATTAAATCGAATCATTCATTTCGAAGAACATGTCCGGCTTTGACTAGCTCATCATCATATGCCTAGCCTTTTCCCAAATATGTTGCGATCGGCTTCCAGTCTAAACGGTTACAGCTGAATACCAGTATTTTACATGGAGCGACTGCCTATCTGACCTCCATAACCCAGTTACTGGATATCACGATACCCCTTGGTACTCGTAAGACTGGTTGTCAGAGTTTCGGGCTTCTGACTACCCTTAACGACTGTCAAAGATCCACAAATGACAGCCGGGACCGACCACGTAACATGCTTTCCGAGGCACGGAGGGTCTCGGTATGTAAATACGGTCACCCATCCACAGACCAACCGCGGCAAGCGGAGCTTAACCTGATCGATCTCCTGTACGGCTGTTATTATTTAGCTACGGGCCACGGGCACAGGCGGGTAAACTTTGACTTGCTATAGTGACTAAACTGTTAGATATATTTGGCTAAATTTTCGTATGCACACAGGGAACATCGATATACGTAGTTTTAATTTGTATTGTCGTCTCCACCTTCTAAGAATAAATACCTCCCTCTAATTTGCTTTTTATTCGCAATTTTCCATTTAAATGCTATTTATTGCACATCGCTGCTCCATTAACTTAATCCGAGTCCTATACACGCCATTTCACAATTATTTAGTTTACAGATTGATGATAGACGGAAAACGTTGTAAAACGATGACTATTATGATTGATGAGTTAAGTACTTGTTTCTTTTGGGATTATCAACTTCATTCAAATCAAAATATTAAACATTTGTATTGAAATTACACTAAGTATCTAGTTGTTCGTCCCCTTTTTAGGGATCCGTACCCAAAGGTTGCCAACGGAATTTGTGGATAAACCCAACTGTCAGTGTCTACGTTTCGGTACCGTATGTCAGGATTTGACGCAGGATAGGTGACTAGAAGACTAGACGAAGTTTTCTAGACGCTGCCAAATCCAACTGGATCCTTCTGCCGGCTTCTTTCTCAAAGTTGTGTCTACCGTGTGTACCGTGTCAGTCCACACGTTAAATGCAGTAGATAATCGAATACCGTGTTGGATATTAAGCGAGATGAATGTAGTTTACCTATGTTCCGTCGCAAAGGTTCAGCAACCACTCATCCGCGCAATGTGTAATGACCTTCATCATTTAATAACATTACCGCTGTATAGCGGAAAGGACCGCACCATACAGCCATTAAATAAGCCATAGTGAGTATGAGTCATCTGTGGGTGGGACCCATTACGTTTATTAACTTCGTTTTAATTTAAACGGCCATCTCCCGGGGGTCACTTGTGCATTCGGTCAAGGACGAAAGAACTATTTATTAAATTATTAAAAAGCCTGTGATGTCCCACTGCAGGGTCTTGGCCTCCATGCTCTCTTTCCACTTCACTCTGTTTAAAGCTGCTAAGGACCAGTTCTTGTCGAAGAAGTCCAGCTCATCCCATCATTTCCATCTGGGCCTGCCGCAATAAAGAATGAAGAACTATTTGCTGCGCCACAACTAGAAGGTTTCATCGGCAAAATTCCAAAGACACGTTCACTATTGCGACCTATAATCCTACAACGTGGACGGATGACCAGAGAGGTATCATAACACAATAAAAATTGCAATGCCTCTCATTTTGACAACTGGAAAACATTCATTGCGTTATTTATGTTGGCGAGTAGACGAAATTTTCAAACATATAATGCACTGGATTACCAATTTCTTTAAACATCCTTTGGATTGTGGAAGAAAGTATGTTTCGCAATTGGGGTGCTGGTGTGGGTCGCGAGAATCCACTGGATGCGAGAAGCACAGGCCTGGTCGATGTGGCGACGCTTAAGGGAGGCCTATGTCCAGCAGTGGACGCCTTTCGGCTTATGATGATCGTACGATTTTAAATATAATGACGGTATTGTACTTGTATATTCATATTTGTATATTCATTATGATCCATGTTGTAAGTATAAATGAACTCATGCAGGAAATGACTGAGTCAAGAATTACGTACGTACGTTACGACGTGGCACCCAAGCATATTCTCTCCGTGAAAGGGAGTGGGCCGTAATCCACCACGTGAGTCCAGTACGGGTTTGTAGATGCCACATGTCTTCGAATTTTTGGTTCAAGGACATGCCGGTTTCCTCACGATGTTTCCCTTCACCGTTTCGAGATGTGATGTAATGAACCCAATACCTACAACCCGTAAGTCGGGGCTGCTACCACCGGGTCACCACTGCTCTCGCACTTAAGGAACGGCAAAAATATCGTCGATGATGACGTTAAGCACGTCCCGCCACACACGCGGCACGTCCCGTCCGTGGTCCCGCTGCGTACTCGTATACAACGTTGCTTAAGTCGCTCTCCAGTCCATATTTTTTAATACTCCACACTACCACGTCAATTTCGCGTCGCTGTCACGGTACGTATGCATTAAGGCTCCCGCAGACAGGCGCGACAAGACAGTGCGAAGCGACTCTAATAGAACAATTTATATGAAAACTTCGTAGAATTTGCATTGATAGTTCATTTTGTTTATATGTATGTATTTGTTAGTATTTATTCTTGTATTTTATAGTCATTTCCGAGATATTTATCCCGTATGTTGCACCTGCCATGTTTTGTCTCTGCATCACCCTAAGGTTGACTGGTAGAAAATGCCTCAGGCATTAAGTCCGTCTTTGTACAGTATTTTGCAAATTCGTCACATGTCCACGTCCCAACGTGTCCAGTCTGCAGCCTATGTGTATCTTTAGTCCAACGAATGGAACTATTAAGTTGTCCCATACTGTATGTACTGAACGTGAAGCCTTGTTAGTGAATAGTTAATAGAATTACCATAATTATGTGACAAGGGCTTACAGTAAGTACGTAATAAAGATATCATGTGTTTGTTCCGGATTACCAGTTAGGTAATTAAGTTATGTAATCCTATCCTAACAAATATTATAAATGCGAAAGTAAGTTTGTTACCTTTTCACGCCTAAACCACTGAACCGACCATCCTGAAATTTTGCACATACGTTGTCAGGTGTACAGAAACGGACATAGGGTACCTTTCATCCCGAAAAAAGTGCTGTTCCCGAGGAAAACAAGAATAACGTTATTATGATAATAGATGGCGACCGAAGTCCTATCGATCCAGATGTATTGATATTTGGTAGTCTCTACTCTCAAAGTCATCGATTTTCATCGGTATTTTATAGACCTTTATCGCAAACTTTACAAATATATTTTGTGAGCATTTTTGACAGCCCGCAAAGTGAATCGTTATCATCGTAAACTTTTAATTTTGGGAGTTTTTGCAAGTAATTATAAACAAAAATAATGCGAAATGGGCGTACTCGAAAGTGTGCCTCTCCGATGATGTAGAGACTTGCGTTTGTCGTAAGCATCGTTACGGCAAGGGATTACTTTCGGTATTATTTAGCGATCGGTAGTTTGCGACACCGTCGCTATTTATGTCGAGTCTATATAAATCGATAGATGGTATGCCAGGCTCCATATAAAAATTTTCTAAGTTATAATTATTTTTAGCCCTAGAGTTCTTCCAAAAGAAAATGGCTAAAATATCGCAAGCTTTCCGTTTCCTTGAAACACGCTTTTCTTGGCCAAGGTTATTGGATTTTTTTCCAGTTTCTTTTATGCAAGAAAATGAGCTCATATAATGTAATCAGTTTATGTGAATGCATCCAATATTTTTTTTCTTCTTTTATTTCATTTTTGTGCAATGTAAATAACATTGTATAGAGGTACAATAAATTCATGGCACACGCTGTTTTTTAGTTAAAACCAGAATCATTTTACTGTGTGTACATAAACAATCAAGTAAATAATAAAGTATGTTTTTCTCAAAATGTAAATTCTATTCTAGTCAGGAAAAGTAATACTAATACATAAATAATAAAATTGGTAAAGACGCCAGCACATCAAGCTACCCGAAACTGTCAAATTTTCCCAATCAACTTCAAACCTTACGCTTTAGCGATAAAGTTGAAAATCCATTAAAGAAATTTGACAGATTGTAGTAGCTTAATGTGCTGGCGTCTGTACATAGTTCATAGTTATTTTTAAATGTCAAGTATTTGTCAAATTATAATAGTAACATGTCGTATGTATCTTTTAAAGTCTAAATACTAAAAATAATTATAATTCAGTCAAAGCACTCATGAATCACAAGGCGTTACAAATAGCTAGAACAGTTAAGATACTTTTTGTCGCTATACAGTGTGTAGATATGAAAAACAAACTGACACCGTCGCGACACGATATCGCAAGTCACGAAGAGTGATTTTCGGAAATCCTGTTCCGTCAGTGTTCAGTATTCGACTATCTTATCCCAGCCATACTAAAAATGACATCATTCACTCGTCCTTCTTTCTCGATTCTTTGCAGAAAGAAAATAATAAAACAATAACAAGAGGAGTCGTGGAGCGACCGGTTAGAACGAACTTTCTTTTGCATCTGTAACGTAACAAAAGTGTCGTGTCGGTCAAAATGTTACACTTTTTTCTAATAAACTCTTATTCACTTAGGGTGCAGAGTATAACATGCGATATGGAACTTCGGTTAGGTACAGACGCGAGCACATCAAGCTACTACAATTTGTCAAACTTCTATAATAGATTTTCAACTTTATCGCTACAATATAAGGTTCAAGGCAGATTGGGAAAATTTGACAGTTTCGGGTAGCTTGATGTGCTGGCGTCTGTACATAGTTTTGACAGACAAATACACAGAGACATTGTCCACATTGGCCTGGTAATCTCTGTGACAGGTTTTCCTGCTGTAGATATCAGTCTCCCATAACGGATTAATCTTTATATTTTGAAGGTGCAAGAGAAATACAATGTTCATTAATATTATACCACTGTCAGGAAACTCACCGAAGCTTCACAGAACAGATCACATCAATAACTATCTAAACTAGCTCAAACTATCTACAATTTAATATCTCACATAGTTCCCCACTAAAACACTTAATTACTGCACTAATTAATATACCTATTTCGTAACGATATATCGGTGAAATATGGCCAGAGTTCACAGCCCTATAACTAGGGTTGTCTCCGCTATACTGAAGATTTATGCCTTCTTCCCTGCTGTTGTAAAAGCATGTACTTCGGAAATTGTGCAGTTAACACTCCTAGTATGGCCATCGGGAAAAATTGGAAGTAGTTTCTTGTAAGTAGGGTAGCGTATGTAGGCACGGAAGTATGCCTAAATAAAAATTAATCGCCGAAATATATGTACGCGCATAACTTCCGAACGACTGCACATTCTGTTTTGTTATGTTCGTTATTAGAAAAATAGAATAGAATTTTCTTTATTAGAGTAACCTAGACAGATAAGAAAAAAGAAATTTTTGGAAATTCGAAAAAATTTTAGTGATTCCCCTAAAAAGCACGGAATTATAACAGTTGGAAACATAATCTACCAAGAATACCATCCAGTAGTTTGACTGATTTGACTGAAGATAAATTTAAATTTTTCTCTTATTATAACACTCCATGTATAAGTTCTTAGGAAAACTTCAGAGTGAGTTTTACATTTCCCCCTCAATTTATTAAGTTTCTTTAGAACAAGGATTCTTGTAAAACCACAGCACGGCTCACTTTATTAAAACTAAGTTATCCAATTATATAATAAGTAATTATAGGCCGACCGCTTAACTGATACGTTGCCTGAGGCAGCAGCGCGGTGCGGGGGGAGTGTGGTGACGTGATGCGAGAGCTCGGTGATTCGACAACTTGTGACAACTATCACCCTTCCCGCACCGCGCAGCTACCTCAAGCAACGTCTTAGTTATGCCGTAGGCCTATAGCTAATTAAATGTGCTATCTTACTAAAGAAAAAACAAGAATTATTTTCATTATTTTCTTTTACAATCTTCCAGGACCCTAGTTCACCTAGTTCGTCTCGTAGATCTGCTAATAACGTATTCTCTTTGACACATAGAACGAAACCACACGAAAAAACGCGAAGTTGACGGTAACTTCGCGTTTTTTCGTATGATTTCGTTCAAACAGTTCAAACCACGGGGTTTGAACTGTCAAAATACCACGCTTGACAAACGTACATGGTTTGCACGTGGTAAAATTACCCGAGGAATAATAATAACCATACAAATTTGGGGCCCAGTAAAAGTTGTACACGTGTGTGTGCAGTATCAGGACGAATATCTCTATTTTCGAGAAACAGCCAGAGGGCTTAAAAAGGCCACTTTGGCAGAATCATAAAACAACTCACGCAATTCATCTGTTTGTCAGTTTCACACCTACATATCCCTGAATGGTTAGGCAGAGGTGTACTTAAAGACCTCATACACCCCAATTATAGTATTGACTTAAAAGTATAATAAAATGAAAAACATAAAATCTTTCAAGCTAACTATTGTTATTAAGAAAATCGTGTATAGCCTTGCATTACTATGCACAAACATTGGTGATTAACTCAGCGGGTGACGAACAAACTACAACATCTAGCGAACAAACTAAACAATAAGAAGTTGCAAAGGAAAAACGACATCTATCTCCGCTTACGGGAACTACTTCCAAAGCATAATAAACAAGAGGTGCACCAATGCACACCCTACCCACAGACAGCATTACGACCTTTAGTATACAGTACGGCTTTAAGTTAACAGAGGGCACCACCATGTTGGAAATAGAAAATGACAAGAAATAAGAATAAGGGCCCTATCTCACTAGGACATAAATGGCGGCGCAACCATGGTCGCACTGCCAAAAAATGTGCTAAAGGCCCCAATGAGCTAAAGGCCTAAATATCAAACGAGACACTGAATTTAGAGACAAGTCGGTATCACAATCAAAATAAATGATAAGATGTTACCGAAACTTTAACTATTCAAGAGGAACTCCACCAAATAAAGGAAACTAACTCCACACATAACAAAAAGAAGTAGCGCCATAACACATTAGGCAAAGAAATGTCATAAAATAATAATAATATTTATTTATTTTCTCACCGCACACCAAAGAAAAAAAAGACAAACTACACACCCTTACACACACACATATATTTTCTCATATTCTTCGAGGTAGAAGAAATTGAAAAATGACATCAGGAGCTGAGAGGAACCGTGTTACAAATTATTAAAGACGAGCTAAAGCTGGAATGCGTTATGCTGATATCGCTAATTTGTAGCATTTTTGTGATAATAACAAGTGAACTAAAGTAGTGATTTACAGTTAAAAAATTTACATATTTTCATTGTCACTCGCACAGTTTAAAAATAATATTTATAAAAAATCCTTTCAAAAATCCACATAGTTATTGTTATATGCATACATCTAGTTTGTCTCATGTCATGTTATTTCACCAAACCTAGTTAATCTATGTTAGACAATAATTGTTTGCTAAGTTTGCTTGGGATCTTGCTCAAACTATATTTACAGTCGGATTAATTTGTGGATAACGATGCTGGTTGCGTGATTACTTTTTCGATTCGAGTTTCGCTCAGGAACAAGCGAAATACCTATGCGGTACCATGGCACCAGCTATTCCGCTCTAGCCGCTTAACTTGATACTAAATAAATACCGGAGCGAAACCACACAGCGGCTGCGAATACCGCTTAGGTTTGAATAGGCCTTTAGGCTGCTATTCCACAAGAGATGTGCTATGCAGCTATGCTGCGAGTATGTGAAAGCTAAGCTACGAAACTATGTGACCGTTTCCACTAATGCTAAGCGTTATAGCAGAGCGAGTAAGATGTGCTATGAAAATGCGCCGCCCGCCGTGGGGTAGCTGTGCGTGGAAGTTGCGCAGCTTGAGCTATGTGATGCATCGATAGTAGGGAAGGCACGGGGAGTACCTACTCTGCTCTGCACACAACTACACCACTCGCACATCCATAATTCCCATCCATGGCACGCATCCTTCCGTATGAAAAACATAGCTTAGTTGAACCAGTTTCCACCAGTGCTATGCTATGTGGACCAATGAATATGATGATTTATTTTCGTTGGATCCCGCTTTTGAATCATTTTTTAGGTATTAACGATGGGTCCCATTTGCTATTTCCATTGAATCCCATGTTATAACAACACGTGTTCTTTTCAGAATAAAAGTGATTTACCTTTATCAAATATTTAGTAAAAAGGAGGAGGCTTTTTTTGAAGTCGGTTAAAAAGCAGCGTTTGTTGGGCCCACCTACTATTAAATGATTGAATGAATGAGAGACAGAAGAAACATTTTATTTATCAATCTCATCCATAGCAACGTAGTATAGCACATCTCTGATGGAAAAGCAGCCTTACACGTTGCATCGCAGATGTAACGTCGTAGTGTTACGAGCTTGGGGTTCGTAATAATTAAAAACTGCCGATTAAATAACCAAAAAAATAGACACTTTAATTATAAACACCAATTACAACTTCACACTAATTATGAAACACAATTGCACTACTGATCACTTCTAAGTCGCACTTGAAGATCGCTTTCCTTTCGATGTTTTCGCTTGTATCGCTTATCCAAGACTGTGTCGGCTCGTGGAGCATTCCCGCCTTATATAGGCCTCACATTGTTCTAGAACCTTCTATTGTAGAAACATCTAGAATGTTCGAGTACATTCCGGCCCCAACTGACCAGATGTCGATAGTTCTAGAAAGTTCTATCATCGAAACTTCTAGAAGGTTCTTGACACTAGTTCTTCTACTCGATACTAGATGGCGCTAGTGGTAACAAATATTAATTGTGGCGCGCAACACTGCCCCGTCCTAAGACATGCTCGTCCCGAGCATTATTGGTCCCATAATAACGCGCCAGTCGATCCACATGGACGATCTTAGGAGTACCTCTTGCACCTTTCTGTATCCGGTAGGTTACGTCATTGATTTTTGTCACAATCCGGTACGGTCCGTCCCATTTAGCTTGAAGCTTAGGAGATTTCCCTTTGCTGCGGACTGGATTGTGCAACCACACTAGTGAGCCTTCGTCGAACCCTTTATTGTTCATTTTTCGGTCATAACGGGTTTTCATCTTTTCAGACATTTGCTGGCCCGATTGCCTGACATGCTCATAAATGTCATTCATTTTGTTCCGCAAGTCATTCGCATAATCGGTTATACTGCGTGGGGCATCAGGTGGTATTCCGGTGATCAGGTCTGCAGGCAGCCGTAATTCTCTTCCAAAGTTTGCGAAAGCTGGTGTCACCGATGTACTTTCGTGAACAGCACTTCGATATGACAACAAAAACGGTTGTATGTGCTTGTCCCAATCTCGTTGCCGATTTTCCACAACTTTTGCCAGGTATCTCTCCAATGTCTGATTAAATCTTTCCACCATTCCATCCGATTGTGGGTGGTAAGAAGTTGTTCTAGTTTTATGAGTACCCATAACTCGACAAGTTTCCTGGAATATTTGGGACTCAAAATTCCTTCCTTGATCACTGTGAATCTCCAAGGGTACTCCAAAACGGCAGAAGACTTCATGCACCAGTTTATCTGCAACTGTTGAAGCTTCTTGGTTTGGAATGGCGAAGACTTCCGGCCACTTAGTGAAGTAATCCATCACAACCATGAAATACTTGTTACCACTTTCACTTTCCGGGAAAGGTCCAGCAACATCTAGGGCTATCCTCTCCCATGGTGCACCAACATTGTACAATTTCAATGCACCTCTACTACGTGTTTGAGGTCCCTTTACAGCTGCACAACTTGTACATTTGCGACACCAGTCCTCGACATCGTCCCGACAGTGGACCCAGTAAAACCGTTCTCGTATCTTCAGTAGAGTTCGTTTTACTCCCAGATGACCTCCTGAACAACCATTATGGTACAGCTGTAGAACATCCGGCACTCGAACTTTAGGGACAACCATTTGCAGATGACAGCTGTCTCCCCGAGCATTTTCCCATTTACGGCACAGGACTTCATCCTGAATCACCAAGCTGTCCCATTGGGCCCAATAGCTTTTTGTGACCGAACTCATCGCTGAGACGTCACTCCACTTGGGCTTAGGAGCTCTGGTTTTCATCCACTCCAGAATCGGCTTAATGTCCGAATCTTCCTGCTGTGCACGTTGTAGTTTTTCCTTCCACTCGTTGCTGAGGTCTGTCCTGAGCATCCTCACAGGTACGACTTCTTTACTTTCTTGCCTAGTACAATGCTTGCAGTCTTCCTTCCTTACCAGCACTACAGGTGAACACCATGGACTAGATGAAGGTTCAATAACACCATCCTTCACCTTTCCCACAATCATGGTTTCCACTTCCTTTTCACGTGCTACCGGCAATATCCTTGGCCGCTGACGGATAGGCCATTCTTCTCTTCCTGCAGTTCGCTTAGGGCAACTGGATCGAAGGTGGCCCTTTTCCCCACATTCGTAGCACCTAGGGCTGTATCCTCTATTACGATCGCGAACTGTAGCCACTGCAACCTCCCTGACGCGATGGGAACGATGATCCTGCCGCACAGCTTCCACCTCCAGGGCATGGGCCAAGGCGTCTTTAAGCGTCCCGTGGTGACCGAGCCTCACAGCAGCTCTAACTTCAAGGTCGCGGATGCCGTCGATGAAGGCCTGCACCAGGTTCCCATCAATAAGCGCAGGTACGGACTGGTAAGCTTTGCGAACCAGCTTCTCCACTTCAAGGGCCCACTGCTGCAGGTTTTCGCTACTGCGTTGCACGCGATCCTTGAGCTGCGCACGAAACACGTGTTCCAGGTGAGCGTCACCATACCGAGCCTCCAATGCCTCAATAAGCTGCTCGTAAGTCACTTCCTTACCGATAGCTTCCAGAACAGTTAAGGCCTGGTCGCGCAGGCCTAGGGTGAGGGCAGTCATGGCCTGGCTTTTATTCCACCCGTTCGCCTTCATGACAGCCTCGAACTGGATTTTGTAGGCCGACCAGGAAGAAGTTCCGTCGAATGGTGGCACTTTGAATCCACGTAGCGAAGGTGTTGTAGCTACGGCAGCTGCGATTCCATCCCCAAGTTTAAGGTTACCCAACTCCTGCTTTACATCAGCAATAACGTTATTAAACTTGCTGATCTGAGTTTCAGCTTCTGACAGGCGGTTGTCATGCTGGGAAACCTTCTCCTTCACCTCCTTTAAGTCTTTCCCGAAGTTTGCGTGAAGGTCCTTTATGAGGAACATCTGCTCTTCCTGGCGGTCTTCCAATCGACGGGCCTGTTCCTCCTGTCGGCGGGACTGTTCCTCCTTATCGCGCTGGAGCTGTTCTTCCAGCCGACGAGCCTGTTCCTCCTGTCGGCGAGCCTGTTCCTCCTGTCGGCGAGCCTGCTCCTGCAGCATCATCATCAGAGCAGCAAAATCTGGTACTGATGATGCTGGAGCAGCTGTAGATGGGCCGGCCTCCGTGGTCCGTAGCTGGCCCTCCGACCTCTGTGGTGGTGTTCCACCGAATCGCCTCTGATCCGTCTCCTGCTGGCGTTGACTCCGAGTACGGATACCCTCAGTGTCGTCCTTGGGTAAAATCGGCATGATTTTAATCCCACTTCTGACACCAATTGTTACGAGCTTGGGGTTCGTAATAATTAAAAACTGCCGATTAAATAACCAAAAAAATAGACACTTTAATTATAAACACCAATTACAACTTCACACTAATTATGAAACACAATTGCACTACTGATCACTTCTAAGTCGCACTTGAAGATCGCTTTCCTTTCGATGTTTTCGCTTGTATCGCTTATCCAAGACTGTGTCGGCTCGCGGAGCATTCCCGCCTTATATAGGCCTCACATTGTTCTAGAACCTTCTATTGTAGAAACATCTAGAATGTTCGAGTACATTCCGGCCCCAACTGACCAGATGTCGATAGTTCTAGAAAGTTCTATCATCGAAACTTCTAGAAGGTTCTTGACACTAGTTCTTCTACTCGATACTAGATGGCGCTAGTGGTAACAAATATTAATTGTGGCGCGCAACAGTAGCATCGGCTACGTCGTAGATACAGCTACGTCGTAGACATCATCAGTGATGGCGATGCATGGTTCGAATGCTTGTAGCAGGGTTTCTCATAACAAAATGGCTTTGTAAGATTAAGTTTACTAACATAGTTGTTAAGAAATATTGCTGCTAACATATTGAGTCCATTGTTACTTGTATATTAAATATTAATACTATATTATTTATTATAGTTATATTAATATTATTATAGTTACAAATCTGCCGATCGATTCTGTTAGAATGTCACCGTGAGAAGTTAGGTGAAGTGAGCTGTCATTCCATCTGATGCTAGGGATTGACACTAATGACGGCTTACTTTAAGCTCACTTCACCTGAGTTATCATGGTGAGGTTTTTAAAGAATACCACTACAGTAATATATGATCTGCAGTGTGATTCTGTAACCATCTCGCCGTGAAAACTTAGGTGAATTGAGCGTGGAGTGAGCTGTCATTCGTGTCAATCCCTATAGCATCAAATGGAATGACAGCTCACTCCAACGAAAGCACTAGAAAGTGGTGAAGGGCGGGCGTTTTGGGGAACTGTCTAACGCCTAATTTGAATAAATTACTTTCTATTTTGATTATTGACGCGTAAATGTGTTTGTAAAAAACTATAAAAGCGACTAAAAGCTATGGTTCGCAAGAAGAGCGGTGGACGCCACAAAACGGCCGCCATAAAACGGACTCCGCGCCACAATGACGGCTGTCATGTAAATAATGGCAGCGGGCGAAGAAAAAAAAAATAATAAAAACTTTTTGTTTCCGTGATTTCAGAGTTGCATAGTTGGTCCTATAGTGAAAGTTATATCATATTAATAAGTTAAGTCATATTCATGGGTAGAACACCCTGAAAAAATTTGGAACCGATAAAAAAAACATCCGGTATATACGGTTGAATTTACGGTGTCAAAAAATCGCTCTCAAGGATAACACACCGACTTAGGCTCAATTTACACCGCCACGGAAAGGAGTGGAATCGAGTTTTCGTAAAAGCAAAATTTACTTTTTCAATTGTCTAATAATAACTGTCATAACTTACAAACTAGATACGAACTTGTTACTGCAGGAATTCCCATTCTCCATCATTCTCCAAGATGAAGATGCGCGACCTGGGGGCCTAAAAAGGCCACTTTAGCAGAATCATAAAACAATTCATATCACGCAATTTCATCTGTATGACAGTTTTGTATGGAGATTCGTTTATTAAATGCTATAGGTACACCTCTGCCTAACCCTTCAGGGATATAAAGGTGTGAAACTGTGAAACAGATGAATTGCGTGATATGAATTGTTCTATGATGCCAAAGTGGCCTTTTCAGGCCTCCTGTGCTTATAGGCGTATCTAATTTATGCTTTACACTATTGACATAAACTTCATAATGCTTCAAAAAAAATCGCTTCCTATCCGTTCCGCGACGGTGTAAATTGAGCCTTACTTTCGTGAATAACGTTTCAGTGACGACATACGTGAAAAAAACGTACCTACTAGGAAACCGTAGATTAATAGAAACAACATCATCATCAATAATAACACAACGGTACCTACTGATTACTCACATACTACCACCCGTTATTCATGTGTCGGCAGCGCACAAGTGAATACGTTCTTAACATAATGAAGCTCTTACTTAAATTGTTTGTTGTGTTGACTGTACTCAGTACTTTAAGTACTGGTGAAACAAAACGTGTCAGTGTACGTGGTAAAACATCTACCCCTTCATCTATCAATAATCGGTTTTTTGGTACATTAATTTGTCCCGGTGGTGGCTTCAAAACAAAGTCAGGAATATGTCTGTGAGTAGATTGTGTGTTCATTTAATTTGATCTTTGTTCTTTCAATATCATTTACACCATGCGAATTACAGATCAGAAATTATACATATTGACGATTCGACGCAAAGGGCGGTCTTATCGCTAAAAGCGATATTTTAAAGACAATCTTTGGATGCAGTTAATATAAACATTACGACCGTTTAGAATAAAAGGGTTCCAACTAACATTTTATGTTTATTTATGCTTTAACGTAAAAGGGTTTCATGTGACCATGAAACCCTGATGAACCCTGATGTGTGTGTGTGTGAAGTTTTAACGTAGAAAGGTGTCTACCTTTCTTTTTTTTATACAAATTTTAGTTGGAACCCTTTTGTTCCAAACGGTCGATTAATAGCTAAAATTTTATTGTTTTCGTTAATTGTTAGATAATGAATTGTGTTAACGCTTGATAGGTTATAGTATTTTTATCTCACGGAGCGAACAAAACAGACTGTGAATGTGTGTGCAACCGCAAGAGCTCTCGGTACCGTCCGAGACAATGGCGGAGTTGGAGGGTGGGTGTGCGTTATCTGCTGACGCTACTCGTCTTCACGCACACATTCAGAGTACGTTTGTGCACTTGGTTAACACAAGTAAAGCGCGCGTTGGTTCGTGAGATAAAAACGTAATTAATACCTAATAATGATCGGTGAAGAAGGAGGGGTCCGTGGCTAAATAATAACAGCCGCACAGGTCGATCGATCAGGTTAAGCTACGCTTGCCGCGGTTGGTCTGTGGATGTGTGACCATCTTTACATACCGTGTGCCCTCCGTGCCTCGGAAAGCACGTTAAGCCGTTGGTCCCGGCTCCCGGCAGTCATTCGGCTGTCATTCGTAGATCTTTGATAGTCGTTACGGGTAGTCAGAAGCCTGAAAGTCTGACAACCAGTCTCAACAAGGGGCATCGTATTACCCAGTAACTGGATTGTGGAGGTCAGATAGGCAGTCGCTCCATGTAAAATACTGGTATTCAGCTGCATTCGGTTAGACTGGAAGCCGACTCCAACATAGTTGGGAAAAGGCTAGGCAGATGATGATGATTGGTGAAGTATGGTCGTGTTATTTGCATCGCGACATTCATACAGACGGAGTCACGTGCACAGGTGAGTCAGCTGATTAGACATTTGTGTGATGCGTCATTAGACCAGGAGGAACTTTTCCTTATTTAAAATAACTAATTAAAGCGGTCCTAATTATAGAAATAAAACAGAGACCCACCTATTTTTAAACTTAAAATAAACTAAGTATGCTTAATTATTGATGTGCCAATAACAACAGTAAATCAATGTCTTTTCTTTTTTTCAGGACTCCAATAACAACAGAGGAGCCATGGATTTGGGAATAACCTTAAAACGGTTTAAACATATTTTTCTGAACGCAGTACCCAGAATCATTTTAACTGCCGGTCAGCTAATACTGGAAAAATTATGGCTTGGTACCTACAATATGTTGTCGCGTGCACTAACTCGGACGCACGAAGATTGCCGGGGCGCACTACTTTAATCGTTTTATCAGAGTTCGCTGAGATCAGTCAATTGATATTTATTTACTGTCAAAACTAGAAACTTAGCAGATTCAAAGTTTACCCTAGCAGCACTTGACAAAAATCAACAATTTGGATTACCTTTCCCGAACTGGCAATCTAAAAATAAGGGGAGGTGCAAACTGCACCGCATTACGCAGCGGGGTGCGTGAAACGGAGCCAAATTGCATGCGCGTGAGTGCGTTTTTATTGAATTTGTATGTAAAAGATCACGCGCGTGGGTGCGCTATCTACGCCCAGGCCGCTGCGTGATGCGGTGCATTGTGCGAATCGCCTAAGTTTTGGGGATCGCCTAAGTTTTTTCGCCAAATACGGTTAGCTTTTTATTGAAATCCATAACATAGGATTTATAGTAGGTTACGTGAATGAATAGTTAATATTTTT
This sequence comes from Gortyna flavago, assembly GCA_963669345.1. NCBI lineage: Eukaryota > Metazoa > Arthropoda > Insecta > Lepidoptera > Noctuidae > Gortyna > Gortyna flavago. Next base: position 3,814,379 of record OY770139.1, read on the forward strand.
ATGGGAATCCCCTCACGCCTACCGTTCAATTTCTTTTACAACTGTTCATTCATTTTCGTTTTTGTCTTCATTAGAAAAACACATTACCTACTGTAGCCTTTTTTTGTAGCCTGTTCATATTGTACTACCCAAACTAGTACCGCTGTGAGCTTCATAGAGTTTAGAGCGAACTACTCTAGCATGGAAACACAAATAAACCACTAACAGAATGAAAATCGCGTCTTTTATTTATATACAACTAGCTTCCGCCGGCGGCTTCGCCCGCGAGGTATGTCGATAAAAACTATCCTATGTCCTTCCCTGGGATGCCATCTACCTCTCTGCCAAATATTTTCGAAATCCGTTCAGTGGTTTAGGCGTGAAAAGGTAACATACAGACAGACAGACAGACAGAGTTACTTTCGAATTTATAATAATAGATAAATTGTCAAAAAAGCTTAGCTCTGCAGCATACGCCGCAGTTAGGAAAATTCGTGATTTAACTGATTTAGAGACAGCCCGTTTAGTTTACTTTAGTTATTTTCATAGTGTAATGTCGTACGGTATTCTGTTGTGAGTCCGCACTATAGGTACAGGGTGAAATTTTTATCACTGTTTTTCTCATAAGGGGTCACTGTACTCATCATTATGAATAGCTTTTACTATGGAACCAAACGAGAAATCGTGAAAAAAAATCAGCTGTTCCCTACATTTATGTTTGCATAACTCGTCAAAATGTAGGGAACAGCTGTTTTTTTTTTGTTATAAGTAATAAGTTGTTTATTAATTTTTACTTTGATGCTCCTAGTTTATCATTTGTGACTTCAAATGACAGCTATGTGAACAGAACCCGGCATTGCATAAATATGTAATTTATCACGCCCTTTATACCTGGAGGCTTTTATTTAGGTAGTAAGTTTTTTTAAATTACATTTTTAATTTTGATTTAGTATTTTTTTTAGCTTGAGTACGTATAGATTTTATGGTATTTGTTGGTGCAATGGTGTGGCTAGCTAACATATGGCAAATAATTTAATTGAATGTTCTGTGTCCTGTAATGTTAATTAGATACTTTGCAGATCTAGTTTTGTAAACAGTCGAGTATTTTATAACTGAACAGACAGCTGTGCTGCTGGGGAGTTTGTTGCGCCAATTCTTCTCCCCAACGAAAGCACTAGGAAGTGGTGAAGGGCGGGCGTTTTGAGGGACTGTCTTTTGTAATTTTGAGGTTCGAAAAATGCTCATTCTCAGCCTAGTTTGAATAAATGACTTGTGATTTTTGATTTTGATTTATTGATATTGATAAAAATCACTATATCTTCTGTCAAGTAGTAAAAACAGTGCGAAGTAGGGGCGAGTCCCTAGTAGGTAATAAGTAGGTACCTACATTAATATTTAACTCAATATTTATTTATTGTATTATTTATGTACTCCAGTAATATCTAATTAATTAATAAAAATATGAATAAATAAATATTAAATATGGCCAGAGTCTAAGTAAGCATTGCAACGTGGTAATGCCGCCTGTCTCTTGCGTACAGACACCAGCACATCAAGCTACCCGAAACTGTAAAATTTTCCCAATCAACTGTGAACCTTATGCTTTAGAGATAAAGTTGAAAATCTATTAAATAAATTGACAGATTTTAAAAGTTTGATGTGCTCAATCTGTATTCCGTAGGTACACACAACATGACAGCGATGCGGATGAATTTTTCGACGCCAATACACAAACTAAAATAAGTTTGTGTATTGTTTTAGTTAAGTTAGGATATAACTTAGTTATATTTTTTATTAGTTACCTATATATTTAACTTAGATAGATATAGCACATAATAATAAATAATAATAATAATAATAAATTTATTTTAGACACATTTAAATGACATGTTAAGCACACAAACAAAACATAGTAAAACAAAAAAAAAAAAAAAAAAAATAATCACAAAAAAAATAAAAATAAAGAAATAGTGCAATAAAGTAGCGCTAGACCCCACACTAGGATACCCTGTGTCGTGAGATCTAGTTGTTTCGGCGTTATTGACACGTTATCAGTGCACTAGTGGGTAGTTCAGTGACTGTTTGGTTACTTACTCTAAATAATATTTAAACCTACTTAACTAAAGGAAACATGCAGAATTACAATTAAAAGGTTTGTGTAGAGTGTAGTGAAGTGTAGTTTGTATGTACGTGTGTTTGTGTTAAAGGTATGTGTTAGGGGGATGTGTTGCGCCTGAGTGAGTGTTTGCGAGAGACTTAAAGTATGGGAGTCAGGAGAGCTTCAGTCCGTGCATAGTCCTGAGCTGATAGCCACTTAATAACTTTTATTTTACAAGTATGCCTGGTGCAACCCACTATGTCCAGGATTTTGTTAATCTGTTGATAAATGAATGGACCCGTGAATCTTGGAGCTCTTTGGGCGAATTTAGTGCGAGTAGTGGGTGTTTTCCATTTTTTCTCTCTGCATGACCTAGTAGATATGGATTGGGTTTGGGGTGCTTGTCGGTGGAAGCGTAATAAGGCAGACAAAATGAAGAGCTGTCTTATCCTAAGAACGTCACATTCTTGGTACAGCCTATCAGTGGAATACCGATAGGGCCTTCCATAAGCAACCTTTAAGATGCCCCTTTGTGCTCGTTCTAGTTTTATCAAATGAGTCTTTGCTGCTGCACCCCATGCCACTATACAATAGTTCAGAATAGATTGGCATAAAGCGAAGTACACACATCTGAGGGTATTGAGGTCGGCAATGTTCCTAAGTTTTTTAAATATGAACATAAGTTTACGGGCCCTAGCAGTGACAGCATCTATTTGTTTGATCCAGGATAACCGGTTGTCGATCAATACGCCAAGGTATTTAATGTGGTCAACTTGTTCAATCTCGACACATTGACAAGAATCACCACTAAGGTGTTTGCAGGAGTGAAGCCTGATTCGGAGTGGGGTTTCGGGCTCGAGGCGCTTCGATATTTTAAATGCCATGTATTTTGTCTTACTTGCATTCAACGTAAGAAGGTTTTGCTGAAGCCATTTTATTACCACAGCTAGGCCTCTCTGAGTAGCTTCAACGACCTCAGCCCAGTCATTGCCACGGAATACTATAGCCGTGTCATCAGCGAAAGTGAGAATCTTTGCATTCTCTAATCGAAGATTGCAGAGATCATTGATGTAGGCCAAGAATAGAGTTGGCCCGAGCACGCTTCCTTGGGGAACGCCAAAGTGGATATCAGAATACTCGCTTGTTGCTTCACCTTTACTTTTTATTCGTTGCTGTCGGTTTGATAGGTAGGAGTGAAACCAATCCTGTGCTAGACCCCGTATTCCCATTAACGATAGCTTCCGCAAAAGTATCGGCCGAGACACAGTGTCGAATGCCTTAGCCATATCTACGAATACACCAATGCATTTGTTGCCAGAATCTACCCTTTCAGTGACGTGGTCAACAAGTGTTACTACTGCGTCCTCTGTGGACTTTTTTTGACGAAAACCATATTGGTTATCAGATAGTAATTTTTCTTTCTCAAGGAATTTCTGTAACCGATTATTGGCAAGTTTCTCTAGTATTTTGGACACTGAAGATAATAGGGAAATAGGTCTATAGTTTGTAACTTGGAGCGGGTCCCCAGATTTGAAGATCGGGCAGACATTAACCACCTTGAGACAGTCCGGAAAGACTAAATCTCGATGTTTTCACATGTCAAGGGTGCGGGCGGGTCGCTCTCTATAATCAATCCTATATATCAGTGCATTTAAGTGCGACGTTACTCACGCACACGTAATTCATCTGTCAGTAGCGCACAAGTGAACGCGTAACATGAAGCTCTTACTTATATTATTTGTTTTGTTGACTGTACTCAGCTCACTGTGTACTGGTAGAACTATATCTAAAGCGCTATGTGAAAAAATTAAAACATGAAAACAGGGTAACCTCCCCACACCTGTGCCTACTCCAGAAGTGGCCTACAATTCTATTATCGTAAACCTCCTTTGTCCGGATGGTGCACACAAATTGGCGTCAGGAAGATGTTCGTGAGTAGTTTTTTTAACAATCAATGTAACTTTGATCTAAGTATTAATTATATTGTACTAGCTTCTTTCTGCCCGCGTGAAATTTCACCCTCCCCCCATTCATCCTCTTATTCGAAAAACCTTCTCTTAGTGGATACCTACTCTTCACAAAGGAACACACCCTCCAATTTCATGTCTCTAGGACCAGCGGTTTATGCTGTGCGTTGATATATCAGTCAGTCAGGACTTTGAATTGAATTGAATTTTATATATATAGAAGATGGACAAGCTGATACCCGCGACTTCGTCTGCGGTCCAGGATGAAAAGTAGCCTATATCCTCCTCCAGGTCATGGTCTACCCATTTGCTAAATTTCATCCAAATCCGTTCAGCCTTTTTAGCCTGAAAGCGTAACAAACAAACAGACTTACTTTCGCATTTATAATATTACTAGCTGTTACCCGCGACTTCGTCTGCGAACCAGACAAAAGACACGTGGCGCCATCTATTATCATAATAACACTTTTTTTCGGTATGAAAGGTACACCCTATGTCCGTTTCTGTACCTACACCTGACAACGTATATGCAAAATTTCAGGATGATCGGTTCAGTGGTTTAGGCGTGAAAAAGTAACAAACTAACTTCCTTTCGCATTTATAATACGGATATATATAAGCGACTGATATGTGCTGATCATGGATCCCGGGGTCAGGATAATCTCAGTAGCAGCCAGGAGTCTGGATTTGTGCCCGATTGATGGCAATAGGCTGCCAGGCTACACGGGCCTAGTGCGTAGGTTAAAGATAACGAAACAATTTGAGTTAGTGTAGTGTATCATTCTTCTCAAAACTTTTGCATGCCTCAGACTTCCTACAAACAAATAATGTCTTCAATAACTAGTAAAGAATATGATCCTAATGCCATTATTACTGTACTAGTTTAAATGGGTAATAGTTTCAATGTTAAAAAAGATGATATCACTGATAGTGTCACCAACTTATTAAAGTTAAATTGTAAGAAAATAATTTTGTGTGCTTTTCCATATTTTGAGCACTTGTCAAACAGACAAAACAACTACATTCACATGTTAAATAATTACATGTATTTCATAGTTAGTCACTGCAGTGACAAGTTTATATTTTTTGATACCAACATTTTTGTTGATAAGCTAAGGTCGACTAGGGATACTGTATATCTGCCCATTAGTTTTAGACGTCAAATAGCTAAGCTATTAGCATTTAATATTAACCCAGACATAATTAGTATGTCGAAGTCATCCATAATTAGCACCACAATTATTAATAGTACTAATGTTAAGGTGGTTAGCTCTGATAGTTTAAACTAGTTTGTAAGACAACAGAAGGCACTACTAACTGTAAAGTTACACTTAATAACAAAAAGGTGTTTTTAGCACTAAAACTGTGAACTGTAGAAAAGGGGCTAAGCAGAAATCCTTGAAATTATTTCATTAAAATATTCAAGGTTTTTCTTCCAAACAATTGGAAATTGAGTTGTTTTAGAAAAAACAATGTTTGACATTATTTCATTGCGTTGACAATGAGCCAACACACAATGAGCTTGCGTTGACAATGAGCCAACACACAGTGAGCTTGCGTTGACAATGAGCCAACACACATTGAGCTTGCGTTGACAATGAGCCAACACACAGTGAGCTTGCGTTGACAATGAGCTAACACACAGTGAGCTTGCGTTGACATTAAGCCAACACAGTGAGCTTTCGTTGACAATGATCGTCCAATCTCTGTGACTAGATAGACTTTTTAATTTTATTGTTTTTCTGGCACCTAACAAATGTTACATTTATTCGAACACTAAAACAATACTTTTTGTCCTGTCAAAACAACAACAACAATATCAAAACAACAATCAACAATAACAACAATGTCAATATCAAATCAGCCTATTGCAGTCTACTGCTAGACATAGGCCTCTCCCACTTCTCCCAGGCTGCGCCACAACACCCTGTCCTCCGCTTTCCGCATTCAATGTGTCCCAGCCATCTACTTTAAGTCGTTTTCTTTCTGATTAATGACCATAATGATTTTTACAGAAAAATAAATTTTAAGTACTTCTATGTCCCTGTTTTCCTTTTTGATGATACATTATTTTTATTAGTACTAGAACCCTCAAAAAACCCCATTTAAACCGCATTCAAAAGAGGCCTTATACAATGTGTTAATGAAATAACCCAAAACCTCGGACACCTCAACCGATTTTTATATTAATAAATTGATATGACATATAATCATATAATTTCATAAATTATTGTAAAAGATATTTGTAAATGTTGTTGTGGCGCTACTTCTTACAGATTCGTAGCGCTATTGCCGCGCCGCGCTGTCAAACGTTCGTTGACACGGGAGTGACGGGAGCACTATCGTTTGAGGTTAATCCCCTCCTTCTGTTATTATTAAATAATGCGTATGTTTTGCTTTGGAATAGAAAAGTGACTCAAATTTTTCCATCACACTTTTTCCAGGCTTTGGACTGGCTGCATGTAAACCTAACACGCTTAAAAATAAGCGAAGGCTAGTTGAAAGAAAAATCAAAAAGCCGGTGGTGGTAAACAAAACTTGGCGTGTTTAAAACATTTGAATCACCATATTTACAATAATTATTTCAAATAAATCAACCTACCTATTTACAATCGTTCATTGTTTGTCACAGCAATGCCTCGAAATGTCTACCACCTTGTTGAATACACGTTAAAGCACGTTTTCGTAAATTACTTTTCAAAGAACTTATCACTGTAGTGTCACTAGTAATTATCGTCGTAATTTACGTTTTCGTAAATTAAAACTCAACACGAGCGCGGCGCACGGCCGCACGCGCCGCCGGTTCGCTAGGGAGACTACGGAGGGTAGCCGGGGTGGAGCCAGATCTAGCACCCCCTCTCCCTCCCCCCCGACCCCCCTCCCCCCCCCTCCCCCTCGCCTGCACTTTTTGTTTACATCGCGTTGGACAGTAGTGTCACAGTCGTATTGTACAGCGTCGTTAAAAAGTATTAGATATGGCATGACAAATAAGTATTAAAAAAAAAAAAACTATTTTAAAGATTATTGTAATCGATTTTGCTGCCGATTCTAAACAAACTAGTTTCAGGTTTTGGGTTATTTCATTAACACCTTTTATAGTTTACAAATTTGACAACTATTAATGAAAAAAGAAAAACATAGGGACTCCATAAAAGAAAAATATATATATAATTATAACCTTCTTATTCAGTTTAAGAAATTTCTTATAAATTGGAAAAATATTGGAGGAGAAAATAGACGAGAGTCAAACCTCGAATTAGGACTTTTTACTTAGGCTTTTTCTAAAGTCTCTTCGACCGCATTCTAGCCAATCAAAAACAGCCGTCTATTCTGTTAAAATCCCAACGTGCAAACATGTGAAGTTAATGATTCTTTATAGGTACATATTTTACGAAATAGGTCGGCAGGTCAGTGTTTGGTCACAGCGGACGTTACCTTATTCACGAGCGCCATATTCATCTATCGGCAGCGCACAAGTGAACACGTAACATGAAGCTCCATTGTTTGTTATGTTGGCTGTACTCAGTACTCTATGTACTGGCCAAGCCTCTAATTTTTCTCAAACATTTATTTGTTCGGATACAGGCGTCAAAACAAAGTCAGGAAAGTGTATGTAAGTAGTCTCTAAATCTGATTTTGATCGATGTGAAGTAGTTTCACTGCGTTGAAACAAAGTAATACTCTCTTTTTTTAACTGACTTCGAAGTGAAACCGCGGGGCACTGCTAGTTAGTTATATATTTAACTTAGATAGATATAGCACATACATCTCGATGTTTTCACATGTCAAGGGCGCGGGCGGGTCGCTCTCTATAATCAATCCTATATATCAGTGCATTTAAGTGCGACGTTACTCACGCACACGTAATTCATCTGTCAGTAGCGCACAAGTGAACACGTAACATGAAGCTTTTACTTATATTATTTGTTTTTTTGACTGTACTCAGCTCACTGTGTTTTGGTAGAACTATATATGGAACGCTATGTGTAAAATTTCAAACATATAAACAGGGTAACCTCTTCACACCTGTGCGTGATCCACTAATGCAACAGGATTTTGTTTCTAAAAACTACCGTTGTCCGAATGGTGCACCCAGATTTGCGTCAGGAAGATGTTCGTGAGTACTTTTTTTAACAATCAATTTAACTTTGATTTAAGTATTAATTATATTGTACTAGCTTCTGCCCGCGACCTCGTCCGCGTGAAATTCACCCTCCCCCATTCATCTTCTTAAGGGTGGAATATCGTGGTTTAAGGTAACATACAGACAGACAGACAGAGTTACTTTCGAATTTATAATAATTATTAGCACTGTATTACAATATAGGAAAAATTGTAATACTGTGATTATTAGTATGGATAGTAAGTATAGTACAGTATAATAGTATATAGTATGGATATAGTTAGGAAGTAAGGATTAAAGTTAGGATTTGAGACTGTCACATCGGTCTATTGGTCGCAAGAGCGACTGATGTGCTGAACATGGGTCCCTGAGTCAGGATAATCTCAGTAGCAGCCAGGAGTCTGGATTGGTGCCCGATTGATGGCAATAGGCTGCCAGGCTACACGGGCCTAGTGCGTAGGTTAAAGAGAACGAAACAATTTGAGATAGTGTAGTGTATAATAGTGAATGAATAATTGCAACAATGCTGTGCTATACATATAACACCTGAAGAAAGCGCTGCGTAATTAAGTATGAGTCGTATCGGCCCCGATTTATGTATGAGTTATAGGTCGTGGGTTCAACCTCCGCCATGCGCTGTAGGTACTTTGTTTAAATAATTTCATCACCATGTGACCTCAGACCAAATAAAAAACCAAGACAGAGGGCTGTCAACAGTAAAGTGAAGCCGGTTTCGTAAACATGTGTGCACTTAGTAAGGTGTAGTTTAATTGTAAATGGTTGTAAATGTGTGCGTGTGAGCGTGTATGCACAGAGCGGAGGTGTAGTTTTGGCATGCTTCACTGTATCGTTCTCAGCGCTCTGTCTTGGTTTTTTATTTGGTCTGAGCATGTGACGTACCAACCCACACTGGGCCCGCGTGGTAGATTAGGGGAGACTAGTGGGGATACCACGCGAGCCAGTGGCACCGACGCTATTGTGAGAGGAGCCCGAGCATGCTGCCGTCAAAACCGCATGTGCGGTAGTAACATTTTCATTTTTTCGTAATATTGGTTTACAACCTCTTTTCCATAAAAGCAGATATTATACATGTGTGTTGTGATACCTACTCGTATTAGTGCGCTTATAATTTCTTTTTGCAATGAATCAAACTTTGTAAAGTTACGGTTGTACAATTATACTTTGTAAAGTTTTTTTTTTTTATTATTTTCGAATGTGAGGACTAAGTGGGTGATTTCTTTTATTCAATTTTCGTTTTTTTTTTCCTTAGTTAGTTTTAATCATGATCTGGCAGTTTGAGTAATTTAAGCGGCCTACTCAAATGTCGTTTCTTTGGTATTGTTCGTCGAATCGTTGAACTAATCAAGTTCTGAGTTGACCTGCACGATTTTTGACAAGTGCGTGCTGGACAGGTCCGCTCAATCTGTGTGGTACTTTCATCAAAAGAAAATTTCAGACTGGTCTCTGAAATTGTCTTTTGAGGAAAGTCAGATCAGATCATGTGAAGACCATATAGATTGGTATCTACATGGTCTTCCCATGATCGCTGACCAAGATATAATGTCTGGATTTTAAAAGAGACTGTGACCTCTGAGTTTGTTTCGGCCTTTCTTCTCAGAGTAGTCAGATAGAAAACGCCGAACTCATCTACTTAATAAAAAATATGATTGACGTGTAAAAGTACTTTTTTTATGTACCTATAACCACCTTTTGAAGCCGAATAAACTGAATACCCAGATTAAGTTTATAACAATTAACATGGACTCGTATGTTATTGCTCGACATCGTTGCAAGCGTTATGATTAGGTTTAGCTTTTTTCTCTGTCGGTGGTAAATCTGCGCAGAGAAAGACCTCAGCGCAGTTTCATAAATATAACATACATAACACCACGCCACCATTCCCAGAAGGGTTATGCAACAGTACACCCACATTTCACCAGTTATGTTTAACTCCAATCAACAGGGTAATTGCATAAGACACTATCAGCAGCAATGGGTTTCATTTTAACAGTTAAACAACATTCATTGCGTTGTTTACTTTGTTGAGAAAACACATTAATGTACATAAGAAGTAATGGATTAGCAATATCTTTCAAAATGATTCAGACTCCGGGCTGCTACTGATAAATTCCCGATGGAAAAACCCAATTAACACTTTGCTCGACGCGGGTTTCGAACCCGCAGGACCTCATAATCAACAGTAGCGCTTGTAACCACTAGACCAAGAAGGCAGGTTCTTCAAATCATAATTTATTAATTAAATAATTTTATTTTTTCAGGATTCCAATACAATCGAATTGGAACGAAAATAAAGATGTATTTTATGACTATTATTACTAATAAACATTCATTGGGACGTGGTATGTATCTACTTAGTACATAAAAAAAACAATTGGATTTAAAAAAATGTGCCAAACAACTAAAAATAAATGTTTCGTTGATGCCTATTTCTTAGTTAAAGAAATAATTATGTAATGAGAATATTTATGTATAGTTATTGTGTCGAATCATCAATATAAAGTGCCATTGTTTTCTTCTGTAATCAGCAGTAGGTACACTTTCACTAATTACCGGATTAACGCAGTTTTTTTTTTCAGGGGCTTCATACTATTTTCTACAGGAAGAATTTAGGACTACGAGTACTTATAACAAAAACAATAGTATAATATTATCAAATCATCAAAATGATGCCTCCGACAACTATTAAAATTATTGTTTATTTTACAATAAAATTTTAAAATATATTTGCTTGGTCTTCTAAATTACTAAAACTGCTACCTGTTTATAGAAGAATTAAAATTTTGAGAAGAGGGCTTTGCCTAGCAGTGGGACAATAATAGGCTAGTATTATTATTATGATCAAATACTGGAAACAAAAAACTCAAAGTCAAACATGGCTAAGTTAGAAACTATTTTTTCAAGACTTTTTTCATTATAAAATTGGCCATTCAAAATATGTCAAACTAAACTACATACTTAACTCCTAAATAGATACACACATCAAAAGTGTCTAGGGATCAACATATATTTTTGCAATAACTTTTCTCCTGATTGATATTAATTAAAATTTTCTTTAAGGATTCATCAAATAAAGTGTTTTCGTTTGTCACAGTAACGATAAACCAAGTCACCTTTGCATTAATAAAGAAATTTGCCATTTTCCTAATAAAGGGATTTTTGACATTTGAACCACTAACACAAAAGTTCGAAAAAAAGACTGAAATAACAGTTTTCTTTAAAATTTTATTGGGTAACTTAAACAATTAATAATCCGTGTTTCTACCGCGAACACTAACAACACAAGAACATCGGTTTGGCATACTCAAAATGAGTTCATCCAAATCACGCTGTGGAATGGCCGCCCATGTTCGTTGCAACAACAAAAAAAGGTCTTCTTGCGACTGGATACCCTCCATATTCGGCAGAGCTCTTCTCTGTAGCATATCCCATGCATGCTCAATCGGGTTCAAGTCTGGCGACTGAGCAGGCCAGGGCAGGACATTGATGTTAGCTGCGGCGAGAGTCTGTCTTACAACTCTTGCGGTGTGCGGTCGTGCATTATCATGCATTAACTGAAATAAGGGACCGATTTGCACTTGTAGAGGAACGATGACGTCTGATACAATCGTCTCAGCATAAATTTGAGCGTTGAGGTTGCCTCTGATCCAAATCAACTCAGTTCTTCCGCCGATCCAAATACCCGCCCATACCATGATGGTTCCACCACTATAAGGATGAACTTCCTGGCAGGATTTTAATCGCTGTTGGCGTCCAGGGGTTCTCCAGTGTCGTATACGTCTTGTATCCGGTCTCATACCAAAACGAGACTCATCAGAAAAGCACACGAAACGCCATTGTTCTTCTGCCCAATTTCTGTGTTCAAGAGCCCATTGATATCGAATCCTACGATTGTGCATTGCTATAGGTGGTACCCGTAACGGTCTTCGGGAATGAAGGTTCACTTCATGCAAGCGGTTTCTGACTGTTTGGTCGCTAATTAAGTTCCCTGAAGAGTGATGAAGCCTCACGGCTAACATCATGGCGGTTATTGTTGGAGCTCTTCGAGTTAAGATTTGAATGTATCGGTCTTGTCTCCGTGTGGTGCAGCGATACCGTCCTCCATGGCGCTCAGCCACGGTACCAGTGCTTCGGTAACGTGTCCAAAGTCGACTGATAACACTCTGACTTGTATTCAGAGCTAAAGCCACAGTACGTTGCCGGGAACCAGCTTCTATCATTCCCACGGCTCTGAGCATTTCTTCCCTGCTTAAATGACGTCGCCGCTCCATAATAACGTTGGTTTTAATCAGTAGTAGGGAAACAGTAGCACTAATAATGTCTTCAATGCGTTGTATGTTTTTATAGGGAAAATATTGACAGCTGATTTTCATCTTTTACTCGAATTTGATTCACAGTTCCTGATTCAAATTATGAAATGCACCAAAAAGGATCCATATAAATTTATAAATTCATAAATTTATTACAAAGCCACATCTCAATCTCAAGAAATCCGCATAAAAATGCTTGATCCCTAGACACTTTTAATGTGTGTACTTGAATAAGCGGCTTTGAATGGAAACGAGCTAATATTGTAAATTGAAGTGGCTCGTGGCTTATTAATAATAATAACATTATCACAGTCGATCGACCGGGTTAAGCTACGCTTGCTTAGGCCGGTCCGTGGATGGGTGGGTGACTATCTTTACCTAGCCGAGATCAGGGGAAAGGAACGTTAGTCGTTGGTCCCAGCTGTCATTCGTGGATCCTTGACAGTCATTACGGTTCGTGAGAAGCCGGGAAATTAAACCTGAAAGTGAACTTTAAGTAAACACAACAGCGATAAGATAAGAGTAATATGTGAACTATAATTATGTCAACTCGTTATCTAACTTTAATTATGTGAACTATATGTCAACTCGTTAACAACGAACGAACCACGACGACGGCGACGTCTGAATTACGGAAACTGTGAAATAAATTATAGGTAACACTAATTACTACTATTACTAAGGTGGACCAACGACCTTGTGAAGGCCGCGGGAACCCGCTGGATCCGAGAAGCACAGAACCGGTCGAAGTGGCGGTGCTCGGGAGAGGCCTAAGTCCAGCAGTGGACGTCTTACGGCTGAAATGATGATGATGACTAATTACAACAATAGATTTATAATGAGGAACGTCCATGATTAATCGAAAAAAGAACTAAAATCGCCAACACACAGTGAACTTGCGTTGACAATGAGATAACACACAGTGAGCTTGCGTTGACAATGAGCCAACACACAATGAGCTTGCGTTGACAATGAGCCAACACACAATGAGCTTGCGTTGACAATGAGCTAACACACACTGAGCTTGCGTTGACAATGAGCCAACACACAGTGAGCTTGCGTTAACAATGATTGTCATTGGACGATCATTGTTAACGCAAGCTCACTGTGAGAACAAAACAATAAAATTAAAAAGTCTATCCAGTCACAGAGATTGCCGGTACTTAACAGTGTACTTAACATTTATTCAAACACTAAAACCAGACTAAAACAATACTTTTTGTCCTGTCAAAACAACAACAACAATATCAAAACAACAATCAACAATAACAACAATGTCAATATCAACTCAGCCTATTGCAGTCCACTGCTGGACATAGGCCTCTCCCACTTCTCCCAGGCTGCGCCACAACACCCTGTCCTCCGCTTTCCGCATTCAATCTGCCCCAGCCATCTTCTTTAGGTCGTTTTCTTTCTGGTTAATGACCATAATGATTCTTACAGAATAATAAATTTTAAGTACTTCTATGTCCCTGTTTTTCTTTTTGATGATACATTATTTTTATTAGCACTTGAACCCTCAAAAATGCCGATTTAAACCGCAGTCAAGAGCAGTGGCGTGCATTGCATATCGGCATAAAAGCAGTGCCTACCTCGATAAATCACCATAAGCCCTGTCAATTACATTTTAGTGTAATCATAAATTAAGTAATTAAGTATAATTGTATTTTTTCCCCACAGTAAATTATCATAGGTACTTAAGAAAAAACAAAATGTTCCTATAAACACTCGCGGCAGTAGGCATTCGCCAGACGGCCTACTCCAGCCTACTCGGCTCCCGTATACTATTCGCGCGTTGTCATCGGTCTTTACTCGTTCAAGTTAATACGACGAAATTAAAAATACATACGTCTCATGCGTAATACCATGACGTTCGACCTTCGCAATTTATCACCTACTTTAACCAACCGAGTATGAAACTATGAATGTTAAAATCGTAAATCCACTGTCGTAATCGCTGAAGCCAATAGTGAGGTCAAAATTAAAATTCAAGATTGCGGCTGCAAAAATTTTCAAATTTTTCATCATGAGTGTCGTTTTCGTGGTTTTTAAGGGTGCTGACGCGAATAGTGAGGTCAAAATAAAAATCCAAGATGGCGGCTGTAATTTTTTTAAAGTTTTTATCATGGGTGTCGTTTTTATGGTTTTCAAAGGCGCCAAGGCCGATAGTGAGGTCAAAATGAAAATCCAAGATGGCGGCTGTGATTTTTTTTTTACTTTTCACCATGGGTGTCGTTTTTAGGTTTTCCACAGGGTTCAATTCTTGGCCCTTTCTTGTTTCTTATTTATATTAATGACTTGCCGTACCTTATAAAGGATAATCATGATGTAGTGTTGTTTGCAGATGACACTTCACTTTTGTTTAAACTTACTTACTGACGATGTAAATAGCGCGATTTCGAAAGTAGTCCATTGGTTCAATGTCAATAATTTGCTTCTAAACGAGAAAAAAACCAAATGCATTAAGTTTACGCTACCTCACGTTAGGCAGGTGAAAACTAATGTGTTGATAAAGGGCGAGGAATTGAATCCTGTAGACAGCACAGTATTCTTGGGCATAACTTTGGATGCTAAGCTTCAGTGGGGACCACATGTAGATAAATTGTCAAAAAAGCTAAGTTCCGCAGCATACGCGGTTAGAAAAATTCGTAATTTAACTGATATAGAGACTGCCCGTTTAGTGTACTTTAGCTATTTTCATAGTGTAATGTCGTACGGTATTTTATTGTGGGGAAATGCCGCCGATATTCAGACCGTCTTTGTTTTGCAGAAGCGAGCTGTTCGATCAATTTATAAATTAAGTCCGAGACACTCTCTCAGAGACAAATTTAAAAAGATTAATGTAATGACTGTGCCTTCTCAGTATATTTATGAAAATCTTTTATATGCCCATAAAAATATAAAATTGTTTAAAAAATACAGTGATGTCCATAATATAAATACTAGGAACAAACACAAATTTGTTATCCCTACAACAAGGCTCAAGAAAATAGGTAGCTCGTTCAGATGCCAATGTATACGCTTTTATAATAAACTACCAAGCCACGTTCAAGATCTAAGCGATCTAAGCCTTAATAAATTCAAATCATTCATTAAACGTAAGTTGTGCCAGAAAGCTTTTTATACCGTTAAAGATTATATTGAGGACAAAAAGGCTTGGGATTGAGCTGCTTCCAATTTTTTTTTTTTTTACATTTTGGATGTTTTAATTTTTTTTTTTTGTTTCTATGTTGACATTAATGAATTTTATTTAAACAATGACATTTGCTTACTTTGTAAAGTATTATATTATTTTAATTATTGTGCATGTGAAGACAATGTGGGTCACTTTTTTTAATTTTTATTATTCTCTCTGTTGTGTTAGTTTTTGTCTAGGTCTGGCAGTTTGAGTAATTTATGTGGCCTACCCAAATGTCCTTTCTTTGGTATTGTTCGTCGAATCGTTGAGCTCCTTAAGTTTTGAGTTGAGCTACACGATTTCTGACAAATGCGTGCACTGACTGGACAGGTCCTCTCAATCTGTGTGGTTCTTTCCTCAAAAGACCATCTCAGACATCGATCTACATGGTCTTCATATAACCTGACCAAGATTATGATGTCTGGACTTTAAAAGAGACTGTGACCTCTGAGTTTGTTTCGGCCTTTCTTCTCAGAGTAGTCAGATAGGAAACGCCGACCTCATCTAGTTTTTTTATAAAAAATATGATTGACGTGTAAAAGTGTTTGTACAAACCTACTTACAAAATAAAATCATTTATCATTTATCATTTATCAAGGGCGCTAAAGCCGATAGTGAGGTCAAAATGAAAATCTAAGATGGGGGCTGTAATTTTTTTTATAGTTTTCATCATGGGTGTCGTTTTCATGGTTTTCGAGGTTGTTGGAGCTGTAAATAAAGTCTAAATGAAAATCCAAGATGGCGGCTGTAAAACTTTTTTTTTGTTAGGTAATAGATACTTTTGTTTTGTTTCTGATTAGTGACCGCGTCTGCCTAGACTAGATCCGGCGGAGTGCCTGCCTAGTGCCTACCTGTCCTGAAAACCAATGCACGCCACTGGTCATAAGAGGCCTTATATAGTTTACAAATTTGACAACTATTAATGAAAAAAGAAAAACATAGGGACTCAGTACATACATCCTTCTTATTCAGTTTAAGAAATTTCTTATAAATTGGACCAGTATTGAAGGAGGAAGTAGACGAGAGCCAAACCTCGAATTACGACTTTATACTTAGGCTTTTTCGTTACCTTACGCACGAGCGCCATATTCATCTATCGGCAGCGCACAAGTGAACACGTAACATGAAGCTCTTACTTACATTGTTTGTTGTGTTGGCTGTACTCAGTACTCTATGTACTGGCCAAGCCCCAAATTTGTTTTAATACACTTGTTTGTTCGGGTAAAGGCATCAAAACAAACTCAGGAAAGTGTATGTAAGTAATCTGTGTTAATCTAATTTTTATCGATGTGAAGTAGTTTCACTGCGTTGAAACAAAGTAATACCGTAAACCGGGGTTACTTTGATCAATATTGAACTTTCAAGGTCCATATCTTTTGAATCTCTGGTTGTAAAAAAAATATATAATCGGTCTAGTAATCGATTCTTTTTAAACTCGCGATTTCTGTAATAATATGTGAAAAAATATGGCTTGATTCTGAGAAAATTTAATAAAAACTGTCTAATCCAAGTTATAATGAGAATGGGGCTAATAGTTTGATAGCTTTGGAATTACGCAAGAAAATAGGGCACGTTGCGTAGAAGCTTAAGCTTAAGCTTACGGTGCTTAAAATAGTTGGTGAATTCCCAGCGTGTCCTCTAGAAAGGATTCAACATATTACTTTACTCTTTGGATTCAACAGTTCATCAATGATGTTAGACAAGAAAAAAAAAACCAATTGCGTTTCGTTTTACGTAGGTACTTCGCGATTTTATATGAAACTAGCTGCGCCCCGCGGTTTCACCCGCGTAAGTTTCGATTTAGGGGTATGAAAAATAGATGTTGGCCGATTCTCATAGATACCGGATAAGCACAAAAAATTTCATCAAAATCGGTCAAGCCGTTTCGGAGGAGTATGGCAACGAAAACTGTGACACGAGAATTTTATATATTAGACTAGCTGCGTCCCGCGGTTTCACCCGCGTAAGTTTCGATTTAGGGGGATGAAAAATAGATGTTGGCCGATTCTCATAGATACCGGATAAGCACAAAAAATTTCACCAAAATCGGTCAAGCTGTTTCGGAGGAGCATACTCCTCCGAAACAGCTTGACCAGCAGCAGCAGCAGCAGCAGCAGCAGCCACTGTGACACGAGAATTTTATATATTAGATAAAAGTTTCAATCAAAGTCACCCGGCTGTTCAAAGTAACCCCGGTTTACCGGTAACTCTCTTTTTTTAACCGACTTCAAAAAAGGAGCAAGTTCTCAATTCGGTTGTTTTTTTTTAAATGTTTCATAACTCTGTTTTAGAGAAGACGATTTCCAAAATTATTTTTTAATTAACCTATGTTGTTCCACTACTGGGCAAAGGTTTACCCCATACTTTTCCAGTTTTAATGTTCTTAGTGTCGTGTAATCATTTAATATTATTATTAAAAGTGTGGTGTTGTTTACTAAAACTGTGTTTGAGACTCCGTCTGCGTGAAAGTCCGTCCAGACACTACGTCTAGTACTGTTATACAGGGTCCCATAAAATTGATGGACAAATTTTAACACAGCGCTCAGTAGGTACGTCTACCCAAAGATATCCAAACAAAAAAAAAAAAAATCACATTTTCGTTAACTGATTATTTTTCTTGAAGTATCTAAGTATTTTTTTACCATCGTCCTTATTTTGGTGGTCTGAATTATTTCTAAAATTTTGTAATACTTTGGCAGTAGGTACCTAACTGTACGGCGATTTTATTGTAATTAATTATTGATTAAATATTTTTGGGACAAAATATAACATGGTGCAAAAATTATTGAAATCGATTCAGTTACTTATTCTGAACAAATTATATTCAGGTTTCGCATATATACTAAAAATAATGTTGTATATTACATATTCTGTGGCTTCTGTGCTTTCACGCAGACGAAGTCGCAATAAGTTGATTGTTCGTAAAGTTGAAATTGATTGTTAGTAATAACGGGTGTGAAAAGACGTTTAGCGAAGCCAAGAGTAACTTACAGGTACCTACTTGCCGGATTTTGTATATTTTTTGTACTAGATCATACCTGGGAACTTTCTGGGTACGGAGATATTAAAAGTAAAAATTCCAAGTGTTTTGCACGAAAACAACTTTTAATGTTATAACGTGACATTAAATATACGTAAATAGTTGTATTATGTTAGTTGCCTACCTCTGCTGTAGATAACAAAAATACTTCATTTTATTTTCAGAACTCCTCCAACGGCTCCGCCCAGCTATAATAGGTATCTATTTTCCGGATTATAATTGACTTCTCTCCAGAACTAGGTAGGTGCATTAAATAAAAATAAAAGAAATAAATATGTATCTAAACTAATATTGTATAGAGAAAAGATTTGATTGTTTGTTAAATGATAAACTCAAAAAATACTAAACCGATTTTCAATATTCTTTCACCTATAGAAAACTACATTATTAGCTAATTATGTGGGCTGTATTTTATTTTCCAAAAAAAAATTAAGATTCGGTTGTTTTTTTTGTACAAAAGATTTTATTTTTCACTTTGTAGTTGTACCTACCCTACAAAAATTATTTTTTTATAAGTCTATGATTAACACTAGTGCATTGAAGAATTGAAGACGCCGACTAGAGGAATCATCAAAATTCGCATAGAAATGCCGGAGATGCAGTACCTATATCGGTAACTTCGTACATAAGAATAATTACCTAATGTATTATACGGATACCTACACCAAAACATTCCTTGAAAATATGTAGAACACATTAATGAAAAAATTATCAAAATTGCTTCATTACTTTTTGAGAAAATCGGCTATAAGGGTCGAATACTGAACCTCCTTTTTTGAAGTCGGTCATAAAACATCAAATTCATAAATTTTTTGTTTTATCGTGTTTAGGTATCGATAAATTATGGGTTATCGTAATCGTCTAATCCCGTTCTTTTACACCGTGCTAGGCTCATTATGACCCACGGCTCTGGGAGTCTAAAGTTACGGAGGTTTCCTACTTCGAATCACCTTCGGACAACACGATTTGACAGTTGTTCTTACTCCCGATGTGTTTTTGCCCGTCCGACAGAGTTCATTCCGAAGTATCGAATAATCGAACTACTTTCAGACCGGACCGTATCTTCGTTGCTGGACTTAGAGAGAAGTTCCCTGACCCGCTTATACAGGGTTATCTTAGCCCCTAATATAATCCTGTATTATAGGGTCAGAGTGATAGATCATAGAGTAGGGTTAGGGCGCTTACAGACCAACGACACTCGATCGACGACGAGCGCTGCGGCGTAGTCGCCTTGCTGACGCCTGTGGACGACGACGTCGCCTAGCGGCAGCGACGTCGCCCAGTTGTGTCGTTGCAGTAAGTCCGTGCAGTCGGCAACAAATAGTCTAGAATACGCACGTAAATTACGAGTAAAATGAGTGACGACGAAATTGAAAAAGAAAAAGCAACAATTGTTCTTCTTCAAAAAACATATTAATACCTACGCAGTAAAGTTTAACAAGAGCTACAATACGTCTGGTCTCCGAGACTATTTGACAACTACTACACACGCCACAACTAGGCGACTACGTCGCCGCCGCTGTGCGACTGCGACGTCGACGTCCACGGCGTCAGCAAGGCGACTACGCCGCAGCGCTCGTCGTCGATCGAGTGTCGTTGGTCTGTAAGCGCCCTAAGCGCCCTTAGAATGATAGAGTTTAGATATCGATATCCATCAAGTATGCGGAGTTTCGCTATCTAATTTAATTTGACCCTATATAGCACATTGAATACTTTTATTTTTCAGTGTCTGCATCTATGGCGGCTCGAGGTTAAATAAGACGACTGAATTAAGCACCTACATAGCGAGCACCTCTTGAAACCGAAATCGAAGAAAAGAATTCGTCTTTAACTATAAAGGTTTTCAACTTTATTGCTAAAGCATAAAGTTCAAGTTGATAGGGTTTTTTTTACAGTTTCTGGTAGCTTGATGTGTGCTGGCGTCTGTACCTATTTCTGCAAACTAGCAGCATTGTTCTGTTTCGATTTTCAAGAAGGCATCGGTGCTGGTCCCAGTACATTTCCTTGAAACATTCCAACGTTGTCTTTGGGTTAACTAAGCACCCGCAATCCATTAGCGGTGCAGGGTTTCAGACAGCGTAAACGGGTTCCATAGGACGTAGGACTGTTTGCCAATCCATTATACCTACATATAAAAACGTTTTTTATCTGTAAAAAATCCCAAGGTTGAGTTCAACAATAACAATGTAAGCGATAAACGCCACAATATGTAATTGGGTTTCTTTAATCATTTTTTGTAAACACAATTATTCCTTATCGACTAAAGCTGCACTATGGATAACCTACGTAAGTATACAAATGTGGTACGAGATGCGGTCAGTAAACTAATAGGAGCGAGATACCTACAGCGCTTACTGAGTTCATCAGCTTCTGTCGGCTAGTTGGTAATTCAAGTGATTCATCTACCCACTACTGCCTTATCACCATGCAAGCAACCACTGCGCTGTGCCTGATACTCGTCACGACTGTGGGAGCCATAGACACCACAAGAATCGGGACTGATATTAACAAAACCGGGAACATTTACATTTCCGATTGTTATCCAAGTGCTATAAAACCCGGGGAAGTGAAAACTAAGACAATTGGTAGACGAAATACCGATCCTGAAGCTACAACTGTACCAGTGAACGAGAACTTCTACGTGTGGGATAGTGTCAGTGCTGCGGGACGACCAGAACTATATGGTAATAAAGATATATGGTTTAATAATATTAATCGTTATAGTATTACGATTAGAAATGTCTTTGACTATGACAGTTGTATAGGAGATGGTGAATGTTTGCCGAAAAAAAAAAAGAATCATTGAAAGAAAAGCAAGCGAAGTATTTAGGAACGTACCTCAGGGACGTATTCCTGCTTATACAATTATGGGTGAAAACTGGGACATTTTCCTTATGGATTGTTATTTAGATAGTAATAATTCCGTTCTTGGAACTACGAATACAGAAAACATCTACATCACAGACAGTGACAGTGCTACGGAGCGGCTACCGAAACGAATGAGTACAATTAGTACTAAAAGTTACAATGTAATGGTTCAAAATGCGAATGACTATGACCATTGTGTTATAGCTGATGCTCCATGCTGGCCGTATGAAAAAACAACGATTAAAATAACAGCAACTGAATGAACTGTTCCTCTAATATGAGACCATGTTATATTCGAGTGATATTAAATCACTGTTGTAACGAATACCTATTATATCTTCAGCTTTATTATTAATATTATTATACACAATCTATCATGTTCGCAGTGGTGGGACACAGGCCTCCTCTCTGTGAGAGGAAGTGGGCCATAATCCACCACGCGGGCAGAGTGCGGGTTGATGGATGTCACATGCCTTGGAATTTTTGGTTCTAGGACATGCCGGTTTCCTCACGATGTTTATTATTAGTGTAAATGTCGCAGCCAACTGGTTAAATTAGCCGTTCAGTTAACCGCCTAGCCTTTTAACTAAACGGCGGCCGTTCAACTAACGGCCTGAATGATATTCAATTTCAGTTTTGGTTGGAAGTCTGTAACCAACCACGCGCGAGCCAAATTGGTCGCAGTAACTAAGCCAGGGCACTCCAACCAAATGGGTTAGGTTAGGTTAGAACTGTGATCAAGAACGTGCGAGACGAGAGAGACTACTTCTAAAGGCCAGGCGGTTAACTAAACGGCTAATTTAACCAGTTGGCTGCGACATAAATATAAGTTAAATATCAATAGTTAGTCAACAGATAGTCAAAACCAAACTTTATTTACAGCAAAAATACAATGATTCCTTTGAACAACAACAAATATATTATTTGTAACATTTTTTTTATTTTAATAGCTATACAGTTCTTATACATAGTTTTATACAAATTGGTCTAATACTTACAAGATATCGCTCACCTAGTAATATATTGGCACATCTACGTTTTTCACATTTTACAGAAGCGAGGATCAAAGATTTTATATAAAATGTTAAAAATTGATTTATGGGTTTATATTACGTTTTTTTACTATTTTATGGGTTTGATTACTAGTATAGCGTTGTGCCGTTTTACCACTTTTTTAAATTATGCACTTTTGAACACTTATACGGTAAAAACTCAATTTCACATTTTTTGTAGATGTGCCGATATATTACTAGGTGAGCGATATATCTATTGCACATAGTACGTTGAAACAAAAGGAATGTACTCTAATACAATATACAAACGAATATTACTTTTACATGTATCATAGTTTATAACTGTAACCCAGTAACTGGGTTGTGAAGCTCAGATAGCTGCATCCGGTTAGACTGGAAGCCGACCCCAAAAATAGCTGAGAAAACTCTCACTCACTTCACCTAAGTTTATCACGGTAAGATTTTTATAGAATACACCAGCTGTATATAAATAATAATAAGTATTACTTTTGACGTGCGCAAACCGAACTTTGATATTAACTTACAGGTAATTGGCTATTTTAATTATATTCGAGGAGGCGGTAAGACTAATGAAATCATTGTACCGTGCATTCGCGATTTGTTTGCCAAAAATGTAAACAAATATGAATTAATAGAAAAATAACTTTAATTCCTACAGTCTACACAATAAAGTTCAGTTTACGCTACAACTTCAAAAAATTTTATAACTTTGTCAATAGTGCTAGTCACTCTGAAATCAACTTAATCTTCATTGAAATAAAGTTGATATTTGTTTAACTTGAAATAATATCAATTTGAAACATAAGTTTGAATAGACTTTAGATATCATTGATTGATGTTCGATTCGACACGGTAGTGAATCGAATGTTTGTGATAGCTATGCAGTAATATAGAATCTAAATGGCTAATAATCTTAAAAAAACAACCTTTTTTTATTCTTTGTATTTTCTAATGTACTTAATTCAAAAATATAACATAAAAGGTTATAAAGCAAAATATGCCACAAATATTTCAATACCCAATATTGTAAACATTACCCCTTTATTAAATTTGACACCTAAAATAAGATAATGAATCAATACCAATACGGCGCATGAAAGAGGAATAATAAAAACATTTATCTGAATGAATTTCATACATTTTGTAGCGAAATTGTTCTTTTCCGAGATATTTCGAGTTTAAGACTTCTTATTTACACTATTGAGCACAAAAGGTAAAAAAAAATAGTACTGATTTCAAAATAATAAAAAATCTAAATACAGGGTGAAATTTTAATCACTGTTTTCCTCTTAAAGGGTCATTGTACTCATCATTATGAATAACTTTTACTATGAGACCAAACCAGAAATCGTGAAAAAAAATCAGCTGTTCCCTACATTATGTTCGCATAACTCGTCAAAATGTAGGGAACAGCTGCTTTTTTTTCGCGATTTCATGTTTGGTTCAATAACTCCTTAAGAGGAAAACAGTGATTAAAATTTCACCCTGTATTTTATTTCGCGTAAACCTACATGACTTATGAAAAGTCAGAAGCTAGGTGCACGGTTCCAATTAGTCGTTTCCTATGGAGAAGAGCCGGCAAGAAACTCCACGGTTACTCTTTTACAAATAATTGGCTTTTACAATATTTCCAAATTACAGTGATAATAGGTATGAGATGACAGTGTAGGCCTTTCAACAAATATCAGGTACTTAACCAAGTCTTCATAAAACGAACCCAATTTTATACTGTAAACGGTATAAAAATCATATAAAATGTTGTAAAAAAATTGCTTTGTGCCTTTTTAAAAAAATGCTCAGCTTATTATTACAGGCTAGAATTAGCTAGTTATTGTATAACAATCATGATGACTGTATTAGGGAAGAGGCGAATATCTGCTGCATGATCTGAGGGAGCGACGCGACCTCCATACACACGTGCGCGTGGCCCGCTGGCAGGCGGCGCAGGAGTCTGCAAGAAACGTGCAAGTTATAGAAAGATGGATAGTTAAAACATAACCCTTTTTTTTGTAGCCAGGTAAAGAGGTACGTCATAGAGGTGTTTCGGGTCATATTTTCATTATGCCCTTTTCCCAATTTATTTGGGGTCGGCGCAATACGTCTTTTTTTTTTCGTTCTCCTCTATTAATCGTCCTCTTGATAGTCACCCCCCTTCCACCACATCTTCACACAGTCCATCCATCGTTCCTTTGATCATCCACAACTCATAACAGCCATCTACATTCTGAATACTCACACCATTCCTCACGAATGCCATTAATATAATTACTGTGTATTAATAGGTTTAAAGAATACGACACAAATGTTTCAATAACTACACCCGTTTTTTGGAACGAAAATCAAGGACGTGTCAGAATGAAACTAATGTCAAGTGATCAGAAGGCCAATTTCCGTAATTAAAAACGTTAAAAATCTATTCGCAATCTCATCTCAGCGACAATCAATGTCCCTACATTTTTGACAAGTTCTTGATATGGTACTTACGAGTTAGCTTCGTCACCCAAACTGCCTATGAAGATCACGTGCGCCTGCACTCGGTGATCCGATGTCAATATCGCGCCTAGTTCTTCCGGCTGGATGCCATATCTGTAGATAAACTTATATACATAAGTTATACATAATATTGGTATTTTCTTAACAGTTTTAAAACCCATTTCTTGTCCCATGAACCACATGGTTCAGGTTGATTATTTAAATATTTCCATTTATTCATAAACGATGCTTAAGTTCATCAGTAATGATTAGCGACTGTTTAACCATACATTTTTGACGGTTAAACGTCACCTTACTTTAAATCATCGTATAAAAACGGTTGGTTAACGTTATATACGCACGTCAAATAATAACGGTTACATAATCATTATTATTTGACGTAAGTCAAGGCCATAATTTTGATAAACAACCCTTTTTTTGGTTTGACGATAGTTAGCGCAATTTTTGACGTATACACGTTCGTCAAGTGGACGTGAAACAACCCGCCCTGAGTGTCTACGATGTGTAAAGTGAGAATATTAAAGACATACTCCAATAAATCAGCAGTATTTCTTGTAGGTTCTTTGTCTTCAATTTAAAAATAGTATTAAAATAAGCTTTTCGTGTCTGCTTAGTTCTTCTACACGATACAATGGATTTGCGATGTCACCATCATTTAGAGAATCTATTCCAAAAGTTTTCAGCGATTTAGATATAGCACAGAAACCTCTATGTTTTGACATGATTTACTAATGTTGACCAGTAGATCACACCCGTGCGCCGCCCGCGCACTAGTTTACAAATAAATGTGTTTCTATATAGATACTGACCTTCTAAGGTTAGCGTCAGACAGTATGAGCACAATAGCCTCGTCGGCGTCTTCGGTGGCGATGGTGGAGATGGCGTGCTCGGCTGCAGGGAGCGTGTTGTCGCCCGACCAGCAGAATTGAGAGTGCGCGTGCATCGTGCGGATAATCTGTACACACGAAATCAGGGAACTCAAGTCTTTGCTGGAAAACGACTCTTTTTTTTGGTGTGAAATTCGCTGTTTACGGTAGCGCGCAATGTAACGTACACAAAATATTGTGCATGCAACGGTACAGGAGTTGTAAAAGTATTTAAAGTTACGAACATTTAAATTTTGTTTTATGAGTAAAAAATTTATAAAACCTACAATATGTTCGTAATATAAAGCAGATTCTTTTAAAATGGAACTAGTGATAAAAAAAAACAGCCAGTAGTTCCACCATGGAACTGTTAATGGTACTAGTGACAACGAACCAAGAATCCCAGATATATTCCGGTACAGAAGACGCTTAACGAAGCCGAGAATCACTTATACTACTATACCACACCTGTGAGAACCTTCTGGTTACGGAGATATTGAAGTCAAAGTTCCAACTTATTTTTACTTTTTTGTCAGGAAAACAAGTTTTAAATGTTATAATTGACTTTTTTCAAAAAGGTTAGGTTACACGTCTTTGTTTTAGGCTCAAATGTAGCTGATTAAATTGTCCAGAGGAGTTTTTCTCAAATTTGTGATATCATTCTTCGTTTCCAAAATATCGAGCGCCAAAATCAAAAATGACTAACTTTTTTCGTTTTTGATTTTTTCGAATATTTTTTTTTGCATCTTACAGCTTTCGTGAATACGAGTCTTTTGAGATTTTTTGAATATCATATCTTCACAACTCTCCGAGATATTAGGGTATCGCACTTTTTCGTGAAATCGGAGCCTACACTGGAGCGAACGAAAAGACATTTCCAATGTCAAAAAGGCAATGTTACCTTTAGCCGCTCCTTCTCGTTCTCCGGCGGCCTGTCGAGCGCGACCAGCTGCAGCGCGCGCTCCTCGCCCGAGTGCGCGAGCATGTCGTACCGGATGCGCGCCTCGTAGCCCGCCAGCGCCTCCGTCAGCAGCACCACGGCCTCCATGGAGCGCTCCAGGCGCCCGTCGTATGAGTTGAACCTGGCCAGTGATGATATATTTTGTTTTTATTAATACTTTTTAGTATTTTTTTTTTTTGCTTAGGAGCGTTTATCCACGTACGGCATTTCAAACAAACTTTCAAGCGCTGTTTTTCGAAATGAATGAACCGATTTTAATGAAACTTCGTACGCATAAGCAGGATACAAAGGTCTAAAAACTTAGTTAAGAACATTTTTCAAAAATAGTGTTACAGCCAAATTAGACTGATTTTAAATTTTCCATAGATACAGATTTCCACCAAAGATTTTCCAGATATCTAAAATGTTCTTTACAACTTTTTAGACCTTTCTATTCTGCTTATTCGTATGAATTTTAATTAAAATCGGTTCATTAATTTCGAAAAACAAGGGCTTGAACGTCGTAAACGATCTTAAGTATAGTTTACATTCTATTTATTGGTATATTGACGTGGCTAGCTGACATATGGCAAATAGTTTAATTTAATGTTCTGTGTCTCGTAATATTAACTACTTTGCATACCTACTATTGTATAGAAGCAAGTTTTTTTACCTGAACAGACAGCTGTGCTGTTGGGAGTTTGTTGCGCCACTTCTTCTTCCCAACGAAAGCACTAGGAAGTGGTGAAGGGCGAGCGTTTTGGGGAACTGTCTTATGTAATTTTGACGTTCGAAAAGTGCTGATTCTCAGTCTAATTTGAATGAATGACTTTTGATTTTGATTTTACTGCCGAACATGAGATCCTGAGTTCGATTCCCGGGTCAGACAAAGTGTTATTGGTTTTTTCCATCTGGAATTTCTCAGTAGCAAGTCGGATTCTGTATTTGTGTCCGATTTAATGGGCATAGCCCTCTACTATATAGGATTAAGACATAACTGGCAAAATATTAGTGTATCAAAGGTACACATCTGCCAAACACTTCAGGAAATACAGGCTTGATGTTAGGTTATCATACATCCGATCATACCTGTACATACTGCCGGACACGTCCACTACCAGCCGCAGCCGCTTGGGCTTGTCCGGAGGAGCGCCCGGCGGCGGCTCCTGCTCCGTGCGACGCCGGTATATGGAGCGCTCGCCTGCCAGCCCTGCGGCGACGGGACTTTGTTACAGCTATAGACAAGCTATACACACATTCCTCCTGACTAATAAACGTTGTATAGCGTCTGTATAGTTACACAACGCTTTGTCATCTTCTTTCGAAAGTCAAATTACTGACGACTGAAAGGGAGAAATCGGTGTGTAACTATTCATCTGATATAATACGTTTATTAGTTTATTAGGGGGATTATGAATAAACGACGCTTTTCGTGTCTGTCTGTGTGACCGCGTTATCCTTCTAAACAATACATAGGCATTATGCCATTTTTTTAATGGAATCGAAGGCGCATTTGGAACATAAAATTTTTTAGACCAAAAATTATAATATCTCGTTGAAAATGTAAGCTAAGAGTTAGCTGTAATTTGTTTTAGGGCAGATTTTTCCAACACCAGATAATTTTATCCGAGAAATTATTTTGAATTTTTTACAGTTCTCCCATACAAAACCTGTCAGATCGAAAATTCAGCCCTTAGTTTAATGTAAGCGAATTCGTTAATTTATTTTTAGACCGTATTGTCCATCTGCCGGGCAATTATGTTGGTATTGTCGATTGAGAGTAGAGAGGGCCCCACTGCCATTCAACACAAAACAATATATCGAACCATTACCGCCTATTTATCGTAAGCGACATTTTCACGAAAATGCGATTTTTGTAGTAAACAACATAGTTTTAAATATCGTTACGATAAAAATCGTATTTTCGTAAAAATGTCGCTTACGATAAATCGGTAGTAATTGTTCGATATATTTTGTAGTATTTTGACATATTACGAGCATTTATGATGCATATTTGCATGCATATTACGACAATTCCATGTAGCATTTTATCCGGTATCTATTTATAACATCTATCTATATATACATAAAAGTCACAGCCTAAACCGCTGGTCCTATAGACATGAATTTTTGGAGGGTGTGTTCTTTGTGAAGAGTAGGTATCCACTAAGAAAGGGTTTTTCAAAATTCCACCCCTAAGAAGGTGAATGGGGGAGGGTGAAATTTCACGCGGACGAAGTCACGGGCAGAAGCTAGTACCTTCTATAATCTTGCCGTCATCCAGTTCACCGCTGGTCTGGTGCCTGCTCCAGTGCCGCTCTTTCTTCTTCGCTTGAAGTTCAGCTAGCACTCCACGTAAGGCACCTATCTGTAACATCAAGAATATACTAAAATCAAGAGTTAAGGAATACGTTCTGTATGTAATTCACAAAACTGATGTACGCACGGCTACACATCAAGCTATACACTTCC
Organism: Gortyna flavago; assembly: GCA_963669345.1. NCBI lineage: Eukaryota > Metazoa > Arthropoda > Insecta > Lepidoptera > Noctuidae > Gortyna > Gortyna flavago. The sequence continues at coordinate 3,843,765 of OY770139.1, forward strand.
AGTTTTAGCTGACCTTGCATTGTATATGTTTTTCGTACAATCAAAAGTCAGCTTATACTGGTTATCTTCTAGATTTGAATGTATGTCCTAGACTCTAAGACACCCCAGACCTATAAGGCAGGCCAGATAACGATTCCTTTATGCTTCAGATTTAATACATGAAAGATCTAACTAATAAATAAAACACCAGCGAAGTGCGAGTCGGACACTGAGAGTTCCGTAAGAAAAGATAAAACAAAAAATCTTTTACATATTTTTCATTTCGCAGTTTTTAATTAAGTCCCATAATATAGGGGGCGCCTACAGTCAACCGAGTAGGAATCCAGTTTGTTACGGAACCCTACACCCTAATATCGTCACCTGTTGTTGTACGGCTCTATGGAACTGACCATAGAGCTTGGCATCGAACTCGCTCATATTAATCTCCTTGAGGCGCTCCTCGAAGGCTTTCCTGTTCATCTCCCGCGCAGCCTTTTTCACGTGTTCCGGGACGTCGTCCTTTTCAGCTTCTGAAAGCTGAAAGATAAAGTTTTACATTAAGTTTACTACTTGAGTACTTAGACTTTTACTCAAGCTAAGCAGGCGTTTCATACGAATCTGAACATTAATTTTATACAAATAAGCTTCATATTCGAATGTAACGCTTAGTGTACTTAGCTTGAGAAAGTCTATGTATGTTGTACAGACCTACTGCGTTAATGCAGTGGTTCTTTTATTCGCGGTTTTCAAAAACCTTTAAAAAATAATGGTGGATTCTGTGATCAGTAAATCTGATGTGAAATCTATCAAAAATTTACTGTTGTTGTGATTGATTGGTCAGGCTGTCGTAATACTCAACTCAGCCTATCGCGGTTACTGTTGGACATAGTCCTCTCCCATGCCGCGTCACAACACCGTGTCCTCCTTTCTTTTTCCTGTCACCTTTTTGGCGCAGCCGTGAGGCACACACACTTATTGTTCGAAACATTATTTTTATTTTGTATTTTGTGTTTCACGAACTGTGTCCAAATAAACTTTATTCTTTCTTTCTTTCTTTCCTCCGCCTTCCGCATCCAGTCTGTCCCAGCCACTTTCATTAGGTCTTCGGTCTAGCTAGCTGAGGGGTCCCACACTACGCTTGCCGATACACAGTCTCTACTCCAGGACTCGTCTGCTTCACCATCGTTACATAATTCGGGTCCAACTTCGGTCGCCAGTCCCAGGAAAATAGTAGAAGAGGAAACTTTTAAACTTACGAGTAACATATCTAATCTCATCCATATCTAATGTGTTTTTGTTTTTTTTTTATCAAAAGATTTTATATTTATATATATAAATACGAGTATAATTTTTGTACTAATAATATTAATAAGGTAGCATAGCATTTCAATATTCGGCCCTACCTGATGAACATCATGTCCCTTATCCAATCTATAAGGCCCGCCCTTCCCGCCCAGACCGGCGGTATCTCGGCCGCCGGTTCCGCCCGCCCAGGTGTTGCCGCCCACGTGAGGCTCATTCTTCGGATCCTCCTTGCCATGCTTAGGAGAGGATGTGTCTTTACTGGAAATTATTTTATAAATTATATTATTTTCTAGGAGAAGTATGGAAGAAAAAACACGTTGCGTAGACCCCAAATAAATTGGGATAAGGGCAGAAAAATTATGATGATTTTATTATTTATGTACAGACGCCAGCACATTAAGCTACTACAATCTGTCAAATTTCTTTAATACATTTTCAACTTTATCGCTAAAGCATAAGGTTTTCCAAATTTTCCCAATCAACTTTGGATTGGGAAAATTTGACAGTTTCGGGTAGCTTGATGTGCTGGCGTGTGTACACACAGTAAAATTGATACAGATACGAAATATTAGTATTGAGTACAAAGGTACTGCTTACGGACTACATAACAAAACCAGCTGATGTAGGAACAATTCATAGATAATTGTAAAAAATACGCTACTTTTTTAATGAAGCCACTGCCACCATCACAACCCAGTAACTGGGTAAAACGACACCCCTTGGTAAGACTGGTTGTTAGACTTTCGAGCTACTGACTACCCGTATCGACAGTCGGAAGATTATATTATTAGACTGGTAAGGTTCACTCACCCACTATGCCTGTCTATGGTCATCTGTATCTTCTTGAGCGCCTCCTTGGACCGGCCGTCGAGCACGCCCTCTACCGGCAGTCCGCTAGCGTGGAGCACCTCTAGCAACGTGTCGGCCAAGTCTTTACTGTAGCGGTCGAAATCGAAGACGTTGCCGATAGCAGTCGCTAAATCTTCGTTAGGATATTTCTGCAAATACAAATCTTGGTAGGTTTCAGATAACTCAAAAGTCGGCAATGTTTGTAAAACTAAAAACACACCCTTTTATTTGTCACTAGCTGCGCCCCGCGATTTCACCCGCGTAAATGTCGATCCCGTGGGAATATCGGGACAAAAAGTAGCCTATAATATGTTAATCCAGGGTGTCAGCTACTTCCATACAAAGTTTTATTAAAAATGGTCCCGCCGTTTGAACATGAAGAACAAACATATAACACACACACACAAACTTTCGCCAAAAATATTACGAGTAGTGTGACAACAAAAGTATATTTTTAGAGAAAATGGCGTTTTAACATAACATTGGTTCACGAATCCAGAAATCATCTCAGCATCTCTCAAAGATATTGCAAGGTCCATCAGTTAAACGTATCCCGATTTACGTTCCCCTAATCAGTTTACAGTACCCTTACAGTTCTTCCACTCAATTTAAACACTGGAAGGTTGTTCTTTATAGACGTCAAAAGTTAAACGGTTAAAAACGGCGCGTCTTTTGTAACTTTGACGTTATAAATTAATAAATGATTAAATATCGAAATGTGAAAAAATTAATCGAAATGTGAAAAATTTAATATCGCCGGGGAATACAGGCGTGACGTCATGATCTAACAAATATTAATACAAAAACTAACCTGCAAATGTTTAACAATATTCACCAGCTCCCTGGTAGAGTACGGATACGTCAGCTGTCCCTGGTCAGCCTTGTCTCGTAGTATCGCGAACGCTTGGACCAGCTTCTTCATGACGTCCTGCGGTACATCTGGCCCGTAAGAACGGAGCAGTTCCATCTCAGACTCTACGGATGGGTTGTCGACGGCGTGGCAGGAGAATAGGTCACCTGGGTAAGGAAGAATATAAATGATACTAGCCTTTTACCGTGGCTTCGCATTCGTGGAGTTCGGACATTATCCCACGGGGACGTACTACCGGGATAAAACTATCATAAAATATGTCCAGACAAATAAACGTTTACAAAAATATTCTCTATCCATACCGATTCTGTGTAGTGAGCTGAGAGGTCAATACTCGCAAAATCTAGATGGCCACACTTCAAGCTCACTTCACCTAAGTTTTCACAGTTGGATTAACAAGTTTCGCTTTTTTTTTTTTTTTTGTTTTTTCTTTACTTATTTTTGTTCAGTGTCTCATTAGTTACGAGGAAATTATTATAGGTAAATGTATTGTCACCAAAATCAAATCAGTGTGCAAAATAGCCTGTTAGGGGTGGATAATACTGGTTCAAAAATGGACTTGTTACATAAAATAAAGACAAAGAAGAAAGTGAACTAAATAAAAGCCTTTAATAGGAGGCATGGTTCAACGGTTAACATGAAGGAATAGAGAGTGAGAATTCATGAGTTGCACCTGTTGCACTATTGACGCTAACTTAAGAATACTATTAAAAGGGGATTAACAAGAATACTAGAAAAGGTAAAAGTTTAAAAAAAAACATGAAAATAATATCTTACCCAAAGACGCAAAGAAATCATTTCCCAAGAACGGGAAACCAGGCCGATTTGCTAGTACAATCATTCTAAAATCATCATGCACTGGTATGAAAGTGGATACATCGCCTCCTGAACTTTCCAACATATGCTTAGGCACTATTCTTCGACCATCACTGAGAATCATTTCACCATTTTCTACTAAAGTTTTTAGTATACAGGTCACGTGTGTCGGGGCCTTATCAGCCTCGTCAACTACTAAAACGTGGCCGTATTTTACTGCTTTCACTAAAGGAGAATCTTCGTAAATTACTACACCATCTTTGACTGTCGGTTGGACAGTCAAAGACTGCACAGTGGTATCTCTATGCAGTTGTATGTACTCCCTAGGTCGGTTCAGCAACTGCAGCAGTCTGTCAGCAATCTTATTCTTTCCCACGCCTTGGTTTCCGACGAGAAGCAAGTGGTTGCCAAGCAAAAAGTCCTGCAGCAACCATTCTAGCAACCGCATATGTTGAGGTACGTCGTAGAACAAAATATCCGGGACTTTGGTTAAAGCATCAGTTTTGAAGATTTCTGTGCTTGTGTTACCAATAGTTAGAATGTTGTTATTTACAGAGCATTTGACTTTGGTTTCTGAAGGATTGTTACCAAAGATACCGAAGCGTTTTGGCGGGTCAACGCCTAACTTTTGAGAAGCGCCATCTAGCGCTCGTCTGGCTAAGTTCGGCAGAAATTTTGCCAAAAACGTTTGTTGGATGGTATCATAGGCTGAGTCGGTGGGGTACTTGGACATTCTGCTGGCGATCCTGAGGAGTTGACGGGTGGATAGAGAGGATGACAGGTTCTTTAGAGTACTGTCTTCTGACTTTCGAAGTTCGTCTGCAAGATTTATGATGGAGTGGAGTGGTTGAGATATTTTGCCGTACTGGAAACAAAAAAATAATGTTTATTATTTGATGTTATTCTCTTTGGGTGAAGCGAAGTCAGAAAAGTTTTAATACCAGATTACTATAAGCCATAATATTATAAGGTGTTCCAGTGCAAGAGAGAGATGGATGTACAAGACGAATAGCAGCATCTCTTTTTTCCCAAGGGAACAGTGACTGATTTATCACCTAGTATCGTAACATACAATAACGGTAATTTTTTTACCGACTTCAAATAAAGGAGGAGTTTATGCATTCGGCGAGTGCTATTTCTTATCTCATGTAGTGCCATTTCTCCGGGTTTACGGGCCGATTTCCGTGATTTTTTTCTTCGTTTTGTAGAGAAAACTCGCGCGTTATTCCCATGTAAATTTTATTATGTATGTTGATGATGTTATAAAAAATCCTGTTAGTGACTGCACTAACACCGCAAGTAGTGGTATACGAAATTGTGTGAGGTAAGTACTAAGTGGGGAGGCCTTTGCCCAGCAGTGGGACAGTACAGGCTACCGGAAAAAAAAAGTACTACAACTAAAAAAATTTTTTTATAGCAATATCAATATACCTCTGTACAACGTACACTACCTCTGTCTCAAGTGTCACTCACCAAACTGTTAATAATGAATATTTCCTCAGATTTGCTCAAGTTCCTCATCTCATGGAAGATGAAGAGGCTCAATATCTCAGGGGATAGCCACTGTTGTCCGCGACCGAGGACTGGTGGCTCTGCTAACGCTACGATCCTGAAAGGAACGTCAATCATTGTAATTAAAACCTTATATCAACGGGCATAAAAGTCACATAATGTTTGCTCGTGAAGTGCAACAGTTTTAATAAAGAATAATCATCTCTACCGACATTGATACAGGAGTGTGATTTGTTTGCCGCGAGATCAATAGACGTCTGTCGTGCATGTATGAGATTTTGTATGAGATTTTTTTGTACCATAGTTTATTATGCTTGTATTTAAGCTTCACTTGTTTTGTTTGTTAAAATTTTTGTATTCTTGCTTATTGTAAATATATCTGGTTTTTATTTTAATTTAACTGTGCAATAACTTGGATTTGTCTGTAATGTTGCGCATTTTTTCCTAAAAAAAATAAAAATTATGTTATTCTACTACCTGAACGCCGGGTGTATCTTCTTGACCCCATTTTTCTGGAGCTGTTCCTCAGTGATTCCTGACTTCAGCAGATCGTCGTAACGGTCGTGTCGTAAGAGTCGCGTGCCGTCGTGTAGCTGCAACTCTCTGTCGTGGACTAACCTAATATCAGAGAAGAAGAATCAAGAATGACTTTGTGTTTTTCAAGAATTTTATCAACGGGAATATACAGAGTTATTGGAAAAACACCAACAACATCTTAAGAGGTCATTGTACTCATCATTATGAACAACTTTTACTATGAGAGCAAACCTAAAATCGCGTAAAAAAAAACAGCTGTTCCCTACATTTATGTTCGTATACCTAACTCGTCAAAATGTAGGGAACAGCTGATTTTTTATTCGCGAATTCAGGTTTGGTCCCATAATAAAAGTCGACGAAGACGAATATTTTGAGTACTCCATAACAGATTCTGCATTTGCGACATATTCCAACTCACCTATGTAAAACAGCCAGCGTACTAGCATGTATTCTATGAAGTCCATCTAGAACAGCCATATGCCCCTTCAATGCTGCTTCGACTAGAGCCGAGTTCCTCCACACAGTGTCTCCATTATCCAGGGTAGTTCGCTGCTGCACCAGGTCTCTGGCGGTCATGTCCTGGTACAGGACTATAGGCTCTATTGTATAGCCTAGTAAGGATGATAATTGCGAGACGAGGAGGCTTTTGCCACAACCTTTTGGACCTGTGAGCAGAATTTGAGAATGATTAAAGACATACATTTGACGGAGCATGGCTTATCATTTTTTATTTTGCATAATCGAAAGTTATGAGCGACAGAATATTTCAGTAATTACATGAAAATTACCGGAGTGTGGGTGCGAAGTTAGACCCAAATGCCTGTATGAAATAAAGGAAAAAAATTCGATTGATCGACTAAAAATCTACTAACCAATGACACAAAAGTCTCCAACACTATGACTCAGCAACAATTCGTTCAACAGCTCTCTCTGGTAGTCCGTCTTGACCACACGCCTATCCTCAACCCCCTGCTTCCTACCACCATAAGGCACGCTAAATTGAGACTTAGCGCCATCGATTTCCATAGTCACTAAGGCCTGATTTCCTTGTATCACGACGTCTTGTTGAGATATATTCCAGTTTTTTCCAGTATTTATGTTCAGGTTATGGAGAACTGCTTCTACGTTCTTCACGTGTTCTCTGGTGAGGAAGGAATGGTAAGGATAAAGGAGGTAGATTAGTTTATGTACTGGGATGTTTGGGTTCCGTTCCTGAATAAAGAGAAAAGCATATTATCAATATTTTTAGCACTCTATTGTTATTTTGTTCAGAATACCTACCACGAGCTCTTAACGCGATCCACTTTAGGACCTAAACTGAACTGTTCTTCTAATTTGTACCATGACGTCAGTTTAACGATTCAATTTAGGCCGTGCCATTTGGATACCTACCACGAGCTCTTAACGGTCATTCACTTTCAACGATCCAAATGCCGGTGAGCGTATTGGACGTCATGGTACTACTGTGAGCGATGCAGTGTAAGAACCTAAACTGAAATGTCTTGCTTTTGAATCGTTTTTAAATAGATCATGGTAGGCCTCATGGTCTGTTTCCATCGGCTCCCATACATAAGAATTTCACTGAAATTCAGAGTAGGTATACATCTTTTAAATAAAAATACGAAATATGTATCAACGACAATGAAGTTTCACATTTCACACACACACAAACTCACACTTTTTCCTCATGATGGTAGGCAGAAAGTACAGAACGCTAACTGCTACACACGTCACACACTCCCTTTGCTTCGTTCCCGTTCATATAGTTCAGGACATACACGTACGGTTCACATTTCATTTATCAATTAATATTTACAAGATTACGTCGAACACAGATATCAGAAGCAAGATAACCATACACTATAGAAAGAATACCCCCCCCCCCTCTTTTTATGTGACAAGGGAAATATATTTGACCTTGAGCGACCCCGTGATATGCACGCGATTCCATCATCAGAGTAACTTGCCGCCAAGGTCAAGATGGGGAGTAAATGTTTATAGTTTGTAGGTTTTCCGCGTCACTTTGTTCGTTCCAAATGTATTGCCTTTTTTGTGGGGTGAAAAATGGGCTATTGGGAATTGAATTTGTGAATGGCATTGGGTGAAGTGTATTTGTCGAGAGGGTAGAAGGGCCTTTAAGAGGGTTTACGCCGTACGGCATTTCATACAAACTTTCAAGCCCTTGTTTTTCGAAATGAATGAACGGATTTTAATGAAACTTTATACGCATAAGCAGGATACAAAGTTCTAAAAAGTTATCAGAAAACATTTTCGAAAAATTGTGTTACAGCCAAATTAGACCGATTTTAAAGTCTCCATAGAAACAGAGATTTCCAGTTATCTTTTTTTAAATAAGACATTTCGAAAATGTTCTCTGATAACTTTTTAGACCTTTGTATCCTGCTTATGCGTATGAAGTTTCATTAAAATCGGTTCATTCATTTCGAAAAACAACGGCTTGTAAGTTTGTATGAAAAGCCGTACGGCGTAAACGCTCTTAACGGTATATAAAGTTTATCAAACTACATATCAGACATTGTACTAGATATATCAAGTCCCATTTCTGACATGTAGCTTGATCCTGTAATTGTGATGATATAGTTTTTGTAGTGTCTTTTATTTTACCAAGACGACATAAAAAGCTATACAATTCCAGTTTTAGCTGACCTCGCATTATATAGGCATTTCGTACAATGCGAATTCAGCTTATACTGGAAATATATAGCTTGATATGTGTGCGTACGTGTGCTAATAATATAGTTTTTAAGTTATTTGTAACTTCACTTCTTCGAAAATAAAAGCTATTTTGCCAGATCCTGATATTTGTTCGATACTGTGTCTTCTAAGGTCTTAAAATATCTTTTGAACATAATAAACAAATAAATCCAGTAAAGTTTCGAAATCCACAATAGCAGTAGTCAGCAGTTTGCATTTCTAATTTGTCTTGAATACAAACTTTCTTCATTAACGTATCAGATTAGTGAATATCGTGTCCTGTGGCGATTAATAATAGCTCCGCCAAGGTCGTACGTTTGTATTTTAAATAGAAAAACTTTTCAAACCTTTCCTACAGTTAACAATAGTACGATGACATTACTTAATTAACAAACTTTTCAAGTTATATTATTACTGTCAGTGGATTTCAAAAATGGTAACACGCGATAATTTTTTTGTCATTCCCTTGAATGGTTTGAACTTTTGAAGAAGGTAGTTAGAGGGCTTTTGTTGAATTTAAAACTTTAGAAGCCTACTTTTAAATATTTCGTTTTCCTTTTATCAGCTCATAGACATGTATCCTTATAACTGCATGATTTAATTAAAGAAAGAGAAAGTTTTTTTTTTGTTCCTTCAAAAACAAAACGCACTTTACAATAAAAGGACATAAAATAGACACATACAAAGTAGCCAAAAGCCTCGTCAAGTACTCCAGCATTAATTAGTTGGTTGGTAAAGGTTGTATAATTATCTCATATGTTAAGTGTGTTTTTAATGACCATTAAAAAAAAAACTTTAAACAGAAGTTTAGAACTAAAACAAATAATCTCTTTGACCAGTTGGCATTTCGAATGTCGGTTTATTATTGTTCCGATTGCTGAGGGGCACGTAATGCACTCCACATGCATTAAAGTGCTTTAGAAATGGGGTAGGTACCTATCTATTCAATACAGCCGATCTTATTTCTTACATAATTCAAACTCAAACCATTTATTTCAATCAAACCAAATTACAGGCACTTTTTAACTGCCGATGGAGTAAGTCAGAAAGTTGAAGCTAGTTGCCTAAAAGACCCTTACCAGTATAAGTGCAGCCGCCTGCAGGCTGTCGACAGGAAAGTCAGGCAAGTTGACCTGCTGCAGCTCGGGACTAATCAGCGCGTACGCAGCCGACAGGAGCTGTTCCAACTTGACACCGTCCACCCGGGGAGCCTCCTCTCTTAACACGTTCAAGTGTTCCTGGGGACAAAATAAATTATTATGATATTCACGATTATTTTAACCACGAAGTAACATTTATTATGTACGGCCAACCGCACGATAATGTAGGTTATAACTTATAACAGTTGAATTACGAAAACTGAACTGCTACAAAATAAAAGCGCTATCGAAGTCAATTTTTTACCTTGGACGTGCACCAACTGACAAAATCAATCAAAATCAGGAAAAGAAGGGAAAGTAAAATAAAAAATTGTGCACGGTAAAGGACCTCCTCCTGTCGATGGCTATAAGAGTAGGGGAAGACCACAGAAACGATGCATGGACTGTGTAAATGATAAAGGTGATGACTACCGAGATGACGACTAATAGAGAAGTATGGGAGAAAAAACCATGTTGCGCTGACCAGAAATAAATTGAGATAAGTGCAGGAGAAGGATGAGTGTAAAGGACCTCCAAGTTCTTATTCAAAAAAACACAACATATTATTCTTTTAAATCACTTTATTTCCGTACCTAACACACACGTATCGCCAGCCAGTGCAGCGTACGTATCGTATGCTGCACTGGCTGACGTCATCACGTCAACGGCGACTGTCTCTAAAATTCAGCGATCTGGCTGTCTCGTATAGGGTCTTAGCATTATGCTGAGCGATGGCCGTTTTGCGTAAATGTGACGCATGTTTTCTCCCAAATTGATATTTTGTTTCTTTTTTATTTGTGTTTTTTTTTTGATGCTTCATGTTTGCCGCAAATAAACGTAGATATTATTTTCTTTCTTTCTTTTCTTAAACAAAAGAACATTCCACCTTCTACAATATTTTGCACCAAACTTGCCATTTTTTATCGAACTGTAAAACCTTTCGACTACGCTAAAAGTAAACAAAGACATAAAAATACCTTATCGTCGACAAAAAGCAACAAAATTAAGCAAACGTAAATCATGGGAATTTACTTTAGCAAAACGTTAAACGATTCGGTTAGGGCTGAACGTCGAAATTAATTTCTGTCTAGCAATTTATTATGATAATGAACCACGCCACGAAGTATGCGATGTTTTGATTATGCTAGACTTTTGATGTATCGCTTTAACTTTGTAATTTGGTAGGCTTTAGTGAAAATTGTTTTGTTTTCGCTTGAAGTTAATTATTTGTAGATCTTAATGTTGTTTTAATGTTCGTTTCTGAAACTATAAAGTAATTGGTAAACGCATTTTATAACGCAAACACCAACCTGCTAAGCGTGATAATTACGGCAGCGTTCAAATCACCATTTATTGTGGTTATTCAGTCACATTCATTTTGAGGCAGGTAAAAATTCAATCAGAGATCTCAATTGATATCTTTTATAATTTATTCTACGCATGAATGTTGTCTTGTACAGACAGTATTAAGAAAACTATGCTCCAAAACATAGTAATTTTTCCACGAGATAGTCTACACTCCACCGACATTTTATAGACGACACGAACTTTTACGTACCAAAACTAGCGTTCTGTGGGTGTAAAAATAAACAACATTTGCTACCAGGGAACTAGACATGGAAAATATTCAAACACGCACCGAATCTATATAATAAAAATGAAATGGTGTTCGTTGGTAAGCGCATCACTTGAGAACGGCTGGCCTGTTTTGGCTATTTGTTGTTTTAAATTTTTTTTGATAGTGTGAACGGAAACAAAAATTGGAAAAGTTGCCCGGAAAATTGGAAAATTCGGGAATTTTTTTTTTTTTTTTCTATAGTATTTTTGTATGAACTCAAGACAAAATTTTGACTGGAGGTATGTTACGTCAGCTAGTATAATATACAATTGATAAACCGATGCAGTGCTCATTAAAATTTGTAAAAACTAACCAAGTCCATTAATGCTTTATAGTCTTCTATCTAAGCTCTCAACTACCTTGACAAGACATCCCATCGCTAGAAGGCATCATCATCATCAATCTTATAAAAAAAAATATATATATATATCCTGAATATCTTCACATCATTAACCATGCTGCCTGTAAACTACCACCACTATTTTTTATAGTTCAAAATTCAGCGATACACCACATTTACATATAATCAGCCTATAATGTTCCCACTGCTGGGACACAGGCGTCCCCTCTTTGAGAGGGAGTGGGCTGTAATCCACCACGCGAGCCCAGTGCGGGTTGGTTGATATTACAATCATGTCTTTGAATTTTTAGTTCTAGGACATGCCGGTTTCCTCACGATGTTTCCCTTTACCGTTTTGAGACAGTGGTGATGGAATAATTTACACAAAGTAAAGCGCCTGTCTAGGTTCGAACCTACGACCTACAACTTCAAGCCACGTTTGGGCCACCTATCACTTTATTTTAGTTGTTCCAGAGATTACAGCGTTCAAACAAACAAACTCTTCAGTTTTATTATTTGAACATAGATTAAAACCATCAAATCAATTCCTATCAAAATCCTATTAGCCAAACAACCATGTTAGCCATTCATTATTTCCGTGAAACGTGCAAGCAAACTGTTCAGCCCATGATTACCACATGGAGCATGGCATGGTGGCATGTTACCACGTCATTACCGCAGCCGGCACGGAAACAATTCGACCACAATTCATACACACTGAGCTTAACGCTCTGACGGCTCATTAGTAAGTTAAATGTTAGTTGGTATTAATTATGGAGGCATTTCAACCCCTTTGTATGTGTGTAGAGGGGTAGCCATGACAGTTCTAAACACGCATGATTATTTATGAGGTATGAACTTATGATATCTATAACACCGACTTCATCTAGTCTTTAAAATACTACTACTAAACTTATAAAATAAAATATATAATTCATCATTTGTTTTATAGATAAAAATCGATCTTTCTAAGTTTTGCCTTGTAGCTGAATGGCAAGTTAATCACATTTTATACACTACTAGCGGCCCGCGCCCCAAATCCGCGCGGGTGCAATATTTTTTTACCTTTTTTTAACCTTGTCCTGACAATACCGAACACAACAAAAAAAGAATTAGCGAAATCGGTTCAGCTGCTCTCGAGATTTGCGCATACACATTTAGCGATTCATTTTTATATTATAGATACTATAGGATTTCAAAGACAAGAGTCATATTTATGGCCTTATTAACATACTAGCTTCTGCCCGCGACTTCGTCCGCGTGAAATTTCTTGTTTTGACGTAAAATATATCCTATGAGGAGTATCTACTTACCCCCATGGGAGGATGGCATGAGACTGCACACACGGCAATACTGTATATAGCTTCCCATACAGTAGTAGAATTTTCAGAATCAGATCAGTAGTTCCGAAAATTACCCCCTACATACAAACTCTGTTACTACCTACTAGGAAATTGTGGAAATAAAATGGAAATACCATTTCTATCGCCCATTAGGACATATTAATTTACACAGACAAGATTCGACAACCGATTTTTTTTTTAATAATTATTCTTGGAATGTTTCAGGCCACCAAGAAATAGTAACTGACTCTGGAGCAAGTTTCATCACATATTGTAACAATCTTAAACCATGTCACTAGAGTGTGACTCTGTGAACCATAAAACGAAAGGAAAGTGAAGAAACAAGTGTAGCTCGATTGCCATCGTAAACCCAACGAATTTCTATATGTGGCTCTTCGTGCCTACCAAATGTTGGTACCGGCTCCAGCGGTACTTGCAAGCACTAACCTAAATAAATTTGACAGGCTGAAGTGCCTTCGTAATAAATTATGTCAGTAGATAAGTGATCGCAGGAACACAAGGCACACATAAACTTACGTCTGTGCTAGATATCTGATGGTTATTTGCATAGCACCGAGTTAAGAAAGCATTCGAGAGTCGAGTGCCTGGGTATAAAGGGTATTGCTTCGTCGAAGTGCAAGATTTTGATCAAAAGGAAAGACGATTTAGCTCTATTTTTCGAAGTTGTAAAAACATCAGCCTTACGGCGATGAAAACCTGGGCAAACGGACTGATATCAGCAACACGAAATGAAGCAAGGCTTTTTTTATATTAATAATTTTATTTTAAACATTTTTCATTTAAATGCGTGTGCAACAGTTCAATGTTTGAAAATAACGCCAAAAAGTATTAGCATTAACACAATATATTACGCCAGACCGACGACCTGCCCGTTGGGCTATGGCCGCGTCAAATTAAAGAACACGAAAGAGTTTGACTGGTACAACCAGCCAAAAGTTAATCAAATATTTCTTATTAAAAACTTCAAACCGCCTATCCACACAAAACTAATGTACAACAGCATTTCACAGCACATTAAAACCTTTTATAGCTCTGTAGAATCCCCTCAGAAGATGGTATCAGCACCCTGCTATTAGCGCAAACTTTACCTATCGCTATGTTCACCAAACTACTTATTTACTTCCATAAAACTTAATGTTTCGTGCTCCGAACAGTTCGGATCGTGTCTCCCCAAAATTATGCAAGCCTTATGCAAAATTTACAATTCTACAATATTTCCGAATAAATTACTAACTGTCGCACGATACGATGAATAATTACTGAGGTTTCCGTGGCTCGGCCTGACGTACCTACGCTAAATATAGAATTATATAGGTACAACCTCTTGGACTGAAAACTATAAAACTTCAAAAACAAGGTTTGATAATGAAGTTCATGAAAGAAATTATAAAGCCTCGTGCAGAAGTTGTTATTTTAACTTTAGGTGGTAACATTGTAACAATTTTTTTTTTAGTTTATTCAACATTGTTCGTCATTAATTAATTGTCCAAGGAGTTTCTTGCAATATAAACCTACTACGTTTTGGATTGGGCAACGAGCTTCATCTTTCTGAGTGACTGATTCCTTGTCAATTCAAAAGTGCCTGTAATTGATATAATTTAAATTAAAGCTTTGAGTTTGAGTTGAGATGTTGCGGGCTCAGTGGGTTTTTATGCTGAAAGATTAAAACTGTGATGTGTTAATCTTAAACTAAGCACACACATTTTACTAAAAAAAAACGAAGATACCAGTCGGCTTCTAAAAATAAATATTAAAAACAAATCTTGTGAAATACAACATTCGGCAACTTGTTTGAAAAAAAACCACAGATAGTTTAACAACGGAAAAAAAATCTTCTAATTCGAAAGAATATATCCTGACAAGTTGGTTTTTGTAACTTTGTTAAGTTTACAACAAAATATAGTGCAATTAAATGGAATAACGTCCAACCAAGCATTCGCGCAAATGATTCATGGGTTCAACTTGACAGATGTACCTAATATATTCAACCTTAAACCCGAATCGTGTCATCGCGTGTGTAACCGGCTTTAGTTGACGACAAAACCGATCGCGAGCGGGGAGCGACGACCAGTCACTGCTTACAGGGAAATAAGTAACGACGCTTGCGATTGCAACAATACTTAGGAAATAACAAAATATTTTGTTAAATAAGAAATAAATTAACAGTGCAGCCGAACTTGGCTTAATTTTTAATCAAGTGATCATGTGAATGCTACGCTCGTAGATCAACGCTACGCCTCGTAGCTATATGCTACGAAAATGCTACGGCTTCTTAGCCGATGCACTGACTTGATAAGGATTATTGATTGTAAGTAAAAATAATAATTTATACGTATTTAGATTCGGATTTTATACAGTTAAGTATACGAATATAGCATCTTCCAGCAAGACTTCTAATATTTTCTTTTTTCACATGTTTATTTTGACGGTGATATTTTGACGGTATTATTTTGACGGTATTATTTTTAAGAATAAATCTGGAGTAAAAACAAAGAGTAAGACACATTTCGTTCATTAATTTTCGTTTATTTAATTAGAGGCTTCTGGGTTTATTTGGCAGACCTAGTATTGTATACAGTCAAGTATTTTCTAACTGAACAGACTGCTGTGCTGCTGGGAGTTTATTGCGCCACTTCTTCTCCCCAGCGAAAGCACTAGGTAGTGGTGAAGGGCGGGCGTTTTGGGGGACTGTCTTTTGTAATTTTGACGTTCGAAAAGTGCTGATTCTCAGCCTACTTTGAATAAATGACTTTTGATTTTGATTTAAACTGAAGCTTGATTGCAACTCGTCAACCTCGCGCAGTGACAACATACACATAAGTTCAAGTCATGCGCGCGATGCTGTGGAGATACCAGTACTCCGATATCTTCTCCTGATTCTCTTCTTTAAATAAAGTCAAAGTACGAGATTGAATAGCCCAAGAGGTACCTACAGTACGTTGACAGTTATTTTTTCTCTAATTTTTCATCACCGTCCAAATTACAGTGATCTTTATTCTCATTCTAATAAGGTTGCTGTTAGATTGCTGCTACTGACAAGTCTGCTAAAATCATTGTGACCTTTATTCTCGTTACAATAAGGTTGCTGTTAGGTTGCTGTTGCCAGAGGTTAAATAACTGTGAACGAACTGTAGGTCTGGGTTAAAATTTTTTTCGTCTTTGAGCCGATTAATTAATGGCGGTTTGACATATTATCTGTACGAAAGCTTACCAATCGTAATATGTATTCCTCACAAAAATAACATTAAAAGTTACCGGACTTTTGAAATACCCTTAAATAAATAAATTGTACTTTTAATTTTCATTCAAACTTTACTCCTAAACATGTCGGGGTTTAATCATAAACGTTGCTTAACCTTAAGAGACGTTTAAACGTAAAAACTGCATGGTTAAACAGTCGCCTTTATAAATAAAGGGGATCATCTGCACTGCCTCGCCTTTTCGCAACTATGTTGAAATCGGCTTCCATTCTAACCCGATGTAAGTCTTTTTGTCAGTCAACAAATTAATTGGTTGATAAGCAAAGTGAATTTATAAACTAGCCAAAAGTACCTAGTAATTAATTAGTTCTGAGTAGATTCCGACAACGGCGTCCGCGCATTACGTAGCATTTAGCTTACAATTAATCATTGCTGTAACGGTGGGGTGGCTAGTAGAGAAGCCACCAAATAATGTTAGTTTTGGGACATTCTCTATGTGCGTCTTTATAATAACCTAGCTTCTGCCCGTGACTTCGACCGCGTGAAATTTCTTGTTCAATCCCTCGAAGCAGTATAGATATTTTAGCACCTTAAGAGCTCAACTAATGAGACACAATTACTTCTTCTATTGTTACCGTACTCATGAAGCCTCCTCGTGTAGCACAGTTTGTTCCGCCAGTTACTCAACTGAACCGAGCGCTCAGCGCATCCTGGACATTCACACCCAACACCTTATTTGCCTGGCCAATTCTTCCCTTGCGGTAGGGCTAACGCCCGCCTGATTTTCGACCACCCTCCCACCAGTCTGGCGTCAAGCAGCCTGGTATGTGTCGTCCATGCGTGGGAGTTCCAGTGTCTTAGACATCTTCTGTGCACGCTCGTTCCATCATAGACCTTGCTTAATAGACGAGAGATATGACATAAAGCTTTGTGTTTAACACTATTTAGGTTTCTCGAGTCTCAAATAATACTTTTATGCAATATCTAAATAATGTGTCCATCGCAAAAAAACATGAATATTATTTCTGAATTAAATGATATTATAGTTGTTACAATTATCTATTTTACACGTAATCACGATCAATCACAATCTGCACTATTTCGAAGGATATTGCAAATCTGCTCAAAAATGCAAATAACTCAATGAATGTTGTAGAACTGTCAAAATGAATACCATTCCTACTTTTAGTGTGTTACGCAATTAGCCCACAGGTACGCCTCTGCCTGGCCCTCAGGGGAGAACAGGCGTAATTTTGTTGTGTAATTCTCTATTTCCACCCCCTCAATGGTGATTTTCGCCAAATCCCTTCTCAGTCGACACCTCAAATATAAAATGACCACCCTGTTCGATCAATGTAAGCTTTATTATGTCTCGCTTTTCTAACAAATACTGCGCACCCTAGCCGTAATGCCTGGTAACAACGAAAACAATTTTCAAGCAACAGGCAGAGTGCATAATGAACTTCTACAAACTATTTCAAAGTTAAAGGATTCATTTATTATTTTCTTTTTTCTAGTCGTCGTTTTGATTTCTCATTTTCATTCATTCATACTGATAGTATTTTTCTTAGAAAATCAATTCAGTTATCAGGAGCAATTTTTTATAAAAACAAATATTCTCCTAAAAGATAATATTACGTTAAGTTTTCTCACAAAAACACCTAACCAAATAAAAACTTTTCATTGAATTTTCTATTAGACTCTAAACTTCCATTCATAAAAAATATCAAATAAAACTCCACCATTTGTTTGCAGAGCCGTCGAAAGCCTCACGATAGATGATACGAATCAATTATGAGGCCTCAGCCGACTCGCGCACGTACTAATAGAATAGCTCGCGTGACTCCATGCGGTAGGGCGTAGCGTGGAGTAGAATATGGTCCTGTGGCAGTCTTCGCAGCGGCCTATGTACGTCAGGACTGTGTGGGTGGGCGGCTTCCGACACGCCATCCTCACACACGACGACCCTTACCTGCTAAGGCTACACTCCAAGCGCCGCAGACCCAACTCGTCCGCCAGCTGCTCCACCAACAACAACAAGAGCTCCCGGCTCAGCCAGCACTCCGACGACCTGCAGGATTACGTGAGAAAGCTGAACCAAGTGCTCAAAAGCGACAAGTCGCGCATCAACCAGCGGCCGGCTACCTCCGGCGATATCGAGCACCTTAACCTGCGTGACGTGGATAGAGATTTTGACGACGAACTGATTGTAAAAGCAACTCCCCAACCCTTGAACGAGACTAACCGAAGCAATTACGATAGCCTCAACATCAACATGAGGAACTTGAGAGCTAATAAAACGTCCAGAACCGATACTAAGGAGAACACCGAACTTTCTGAACGTGTCCTACAATGGCTGGACCTTGCGGGAAAAATTGATTTATTAGCACCAGAAAACGTTGAAAGAATGTCGCAGCCGCGGCACAGCTGGCCAGAGCTGCAACGTCGAAGCCAAAATTTGTCGAAATCGAAAACAGCAATCGACATTCATAAGGAGGCAGGGCGAACATCGCCGAAAGGGGGGGAAAGTCCAAAAGCGCAACAAAATGGGACTATCGATCGGCACGATTTTTATGTGCCGACGTCTGCGAACACGATTGAGAACTACGCGCGACAGTCACGGAACGCCAAGAGCACGACACGGCACGAGACGAGCGCCAAAATAAAAGACAACCACAACAAAACAAAGTCCAGAGACATTAGAACGAACGTCTCGGAGACGCGGCTCAAAGTGATCCATGAGAAGAACGCCGTTGAGAAACAATATGCGGAAATGCTGAATAAAAAGCTGATACCGGATGTCAGTAAGAATCCTAAGCGACAAGTACATATATTCATGCCTGAGCTGCCTAAGAAAGTAGAGTCGACTCCGACTAGTAGAACTGAAAGTTTATTATCACAGAACTCGCATAAAAGCTTGAAGTTTGACGCAACAATAAAAAAGTAAAACTCTATTCGTCAATTGTTTCTATTACTATTTTAAAATACCAAATAAACATAGTACCTACAAGATTATCATTATTTTACTAAACAAAAACTTTTGTCTATCACTTTTATGTAGCAAAAGTGCTGTCTAAACGATTCCTATGACTTAATGGCTGCTTCACTGCGCGGCTTTAAAACGAATGTCTGCAGCTGCAAATAACAAACAAATGAAACTTTATAGTAGGTACTACTGGTATAGTAGGTACGTTTATTACGGCATTCTTATTGCTTCATCGTGAAATATAACTATTCGTTTATTTAATTTCATTGTGATCTATTTACTGCTTTAACAACAAATGCGTCCTTTCAACTTTGTTCGAGTAATACTTTGTAATAACCAAACTGCCCCGTTGCTCTCGTAGTCGCAAGCGCGACTGGGTCCTGGGCTCGATTCCCGGGTCGGGCAAAGTGTTATTGAGTTTTTTTTTTTCATTAGGAATTTCTTAGTAACAGCCCGGAGTTTGCAAGTTGGCGGTGTGATACTCCCGTGCCTCAGAAAACACGTTAAGCAGGTGGTCCTGCGCCTGATCTCTCTCTCCGGTCGTGCCGGATTGCCGTCCCATCGGACTATGAGAGTGAGGGATGATGGAGTGCACCAGCTGTGTCTGCGCGCACACTTGTGTACTATAATACCTCCTGCGCCGAAGGCTGGTCATATATAGAAATACGGTCTGGACGACTTTATTTATTTACTACCAAACAAATTCAACAAACGTATTTGTAGATAAAGTCCATATTTTCATTTTTCACAGCAATATTGTAGGTGCCTATGGCCTGATGATACTTTGCATTACTCAGCAATATTTGTAATGTATGTCTTTCTTAGCCACCTTATACCTAATACCTGGATACTGGCAGACTTAGAGCTATTCACCATAAATATGCGTAGACTAAACGAGTAGCCGACGGTGGCGACATCTCTGGCTTGTAACCGGGACCGCAGCGGCGGGTCGAAAGGTTGCCCGCTGTACCTGGGTACTAGCAAACCTAGTACTATTCACCACAAACACAGACTTCAATTTGACTTTGCTTTTTTAGGTAAGTGTTTCATACGAATATGCACATTATTATCATAAAATTAATATTCATATTCGAATGAAACGTTCGTTTACATTCGCTTATACGAATATGAACATTACGACCATATGAATAAGGTTAGACTTACCGAGTAGCCGACTGTGGCGACATCTCTGGCTTGGAACCGCGACCGCAGCGGCGGGTCGAGGGGTTGCCCGCTGTACCTGGGCACAGGCAAGCCTAGTGCTATCACACGGAAGTTTTCGTCGACGCGCACAAGACGCCATCTTGATACTTCTTCGGCACCGTGTTCCTGAGAAGATGGGGAATATAAACCCTTTCCATGTTTATAAATTCTTGGAGGTCAATTTTAACCTAATTTACTCATTGTCGTATCGAAATGAAACTTTGTATTATACAGGAAGACTTTTTTTCACGTTCCTAATTTTTACTACCCATGAATATGAACAACTTTCACTATAGGACCAACTCTGAAATCACGAAAAAAAATCTGCCTTTTTTGAAAGTTGTTCATATTCATGGGTAGAACACCCTGTAAAAAATCGGAACGTGATAAAAGGATCTTCCTGTATAATGATGTGGTTCGGATGACAAAACTATAATTTGGTATCTTGGAGCTGATCTAGTGATGAAACCAGGAGGTGGATAGTGAAACTCTTCAGTAACTACTAGTTAACCCCCCCAGTTTGGGCTCATATGATTTGTTTCGACCAGTCCAATAGACTGGATAAGCGTGTTTTTTGAACTACATATATAATATTATTCTAATACTCGATGTGCCATATTAACGCCCGTGTTCTGTATGTAAGCATGAATTCATTATTAATTGAATAAAATAAAATCAATATTACCTCCAACAATTTATCATATCTAGCTGCAGGTACCAAAAACCGTCCATCTTCTAAGTGCATCTCCCTGTTTTCCAGTAAGTTATTTAGCACTGGCAACACATTACGCTCCGCCTTCTCTATTCCTTCTAGCACGAGCACTCGACCTTCTACGGCTGCGCGGACTGCACTCTGTGGGAGAAACGTTTTTATTAATGGCATTTCCCCAATTTACTAAGGGTAACATTTACACAGACCTCACTTTGACTTTATTAGGTGTTTCAAACGAATATGAACATTATTTACATTTAATTAATGTTCATATTCGTAAGAAACGCTCGTTCACATTCGCGTAAACAAATATGAACATTACGACGATATGAATAAGGTTAATATTCGTATGAATCGCGTAATTTACTAAGAAACACAAAAGGGTCTGTGAAAAATAAGTTCACCAATGGGCTGTGACCAAGAGGCGACCAAGAAATGTAAATACGAATATCAGTCAACTGGTATGGCGGCTAGACAGGACAGTCAACATCGTTGCCATTACGGGTAGAACCTGGATGAGACTGTCAAACTTAACATTTCTACCCATAATGTTCATCACACAAGGCCTCACTGTATCATTCTCCTTGGATGCTAATGGAGCGTGGACATTGTCATCAACAAAGAGAAGGATGTCGATGATGTTGAAAGTAAAGGTTATAAAGCTTCCTGTCTCCTATTATTTTTCTGCGACTAACAGGATCCTCCATAATGATCTCATTAATAATTTAGTAACTTTTCCAAATGTTACCTAATAGTAATATTTTAATTTTGTTAGGTTAGTTGTTAATTTTATTGTGCATGCTGTGGTATCTCGTAAGTGAAGAAGTGCACCTACTTAATACCTGATATTGCCCTTTATTTTATATGTCATGTATTGTGTACAGACGCCAGCACATCAAGCTACCCGAAACTGTCAAATTTTCCCAATCAACTGTGAACCTAAAGCTTTAGGGATAAAGTTGAAAATCTATTAAAGAAATTTGACAGATTGTAGTAGCTTGATGTGCTGGCGTGTGGGTGTGTACATCTTTTGTTGGAGAAGCTAAATAAATTAATCAATTAAATTTTAAGTTACCACCTAAGTACTCATTGTGGAATGCAATAAATTATTGAGTATTGATGTGATGATGCCCAGCTTCACGAAAAACAGCACAATGAAAAGTTCCCACTTTCAAGTTTGAGAGTCTTATAGCATGATAATAAGGAGGTTACCTGGTCGAAATACGTGGCAGTGGAGCTCTGGATCTCTCTCCTCTGTTTGAGATCAGCTTCTGTGGTGTCTCGTGAAAGAGCTACGTACTCCAACTCCCTCTGTGTCAGCTCTAGGTACTGAAGAGCCACTTTCCTCCTATAAGAGAGTTAGATAGCAGATTATAATTGAAATTAGCAGTACATGGTTAGTTACTGCGATTATTAAAATAAATGTACAGAGGCCAGCACATCAACCTACCCCAATCTGTCAAATTTTCCCAATTGAATATGAACCTTATTTGTTTGTGGTAAAGTTGAAAATCTATCAAAGAAATTTGACAGATTGGGGTAACTTGATGTGCTGGCCTCTGTACCTAAAACAACCTGTGGGGCAATACTCGTAATATCAGTCTCAATCTGTCAAACATATCTCACTAGTAGATTCCCTACATTTTTGACAAGTTTTTGACATCAATTGTCGCTGACATTAAAAGGTTACATGCTCTGCGGCTGAGATGAGATTGCGATTTGCGCCTACATTTTGAACGTTTTTAATTTATTAATACATACACTGGACAGTTCGGTAGAATACCTTAGCAAAAGGCCGGCAGTACATTTAAGGTCAAATTACTAGATCTATGTAAGGATCATAGCAGGTGGCGTTCTGCCTACCCCTATGGGAAGAAGGCGTGAGTTTTAGTTTTTGTAGGTACTTGCTTCTGCCCGCGACTTCGTTCACATGGAAGTCGTAAGACACCACAATAAGCTAAAATTTCCCACCCGCGCTATTACTCCTTTCTTTCTTTTTAGGGTTCCGTACCTCAAAAAGAAAAACGGAACCCTTATAAGATCATTTCGTTCTCCGTCTATCTGTCCGCCGGTTTAAGACCCTTTTTCTCAGAAACGCGTGGAGTTATCAAGTTGAAATTAATATCAAATACCGTACTCAAGGCTGCAATCCCTTGAAGCAGTAAAAAAATCAAACTTCTCACAATCAAAAGAGACGGGCGTTTATGTTCCGGAATTAAGTTACCTATAGGGTACTTCCCATTGACCTAGAATCATGAAATTTGGCAAGAAGCAATGTCATGAAGCACAAATAAAGGAAAAAAATCCGAAAACCGTAAATTTGTAGTTACTTACATTACAAAAAAAATTATTATCCCGTAATAAACTATTTACATACCTACAAATTTGTACGGAACCCACCGAGGGTTCCGTACAAATTTGTAGGTATGAGTCCGACTCGCACTTGACCGATTTTTTTTTTTTGCTGGGCTCTCAATTGTCTTAGCGTAATGTTAAATAGCCTATAACATTCCTAAAGAACTGGAATACCAAAAAAAAAAACAAATGCTACTGGTAATTACAGTAATCAAATACTCATAGGGAAGATTTCTATTTAGATTATGTTCTTCCTCATTGCTAAAACATGCCACATAGCAGTATTAAATGTTTTGGCAAACATTGCATTACACTTTCATCAATGCAAAGTCCAAGTCGTTACTATGCTATCACATTCCAAAGGTTGAAAATCATTATCAAAACATTTGTGAATGAGATTGTGTAACTTAATCTATAGGTATTCTAGTTTAGGTATGTTGAGTTAATTTTCTTCTCTTACATTGGCACAAATTAGACAATATCAATCTGCCTAGCCATTTCCCAACTATGTTTGGGTCAGCTTCTAGTCTAACCAGATTCAGCTGAATACCAGTATTTTACATGGAGTGACTGCCTATCTGATCTACACTACCCAGTTACTGGTTAACACAATACCCCTTGGTTAGAACTGAACTGAATGCCGGAACCAACAGCTTAATGTGCTTTCCGAGGCACAGAGGGGTATCGATTTGTAATAGATGGTTACCCATCCACGAACGGGCCGCGGCAAGCGTAGCTTAACCTTCGGTCAACCTGTGCGGCTATACAATACAAACTGTAGTAAAGCTCATTTCTTGGTACAACAATATCATGTGTTAATTAATACAATAATACTAAACTCAAATTTTGGCTAACTAATAGTACCTATATAAGACCTGGACCTCCTGGAACCATGGTTTTAAGTAAGGGGATTTTTTTTTTTAATACTTAGCTTATTGAATTATTTTAATTGTGATCAATACTTTTAAGTCTTTATGTTTGTGTATGATGATTGGAATTCTGATATTTTTTATAAATAAACTAAATATGTAAAAACAGACCTGCTTGGCCCAGGTCTGCCAAGTAAGAACATGTCCTGGCCCAGTAAATCCTTCTGCATCATCCATCTTAGGTTCCGGAGTGTACTCTGTGATAAGGCCTTAATTTCTGCATCTTCTATTGTCACTGTAAACATACATTATATTAAGTGATTGTTAAGAACCACAACCAACAAACCAACCATTGGTCTTTGTATTAAAACATTGAGAGGTTTGTCACCCTACCAAAGTATTGTTTTCTAGACCAAACTTTTCAAGACCAACTTTTTAAAAGTTTTCACATTTTATTGTACTTTAGCTTTAAAATAATACTGCTGGAAATCCAAGATAAACTGAATACGAAGAAGCGTTGATACTTTATCAATTGCTTTCCAAATTTTATAAGACAAAACTTATACCATTCCTGTTGGAATTATTGCCTCTATGATAAAACTACGGAAAATAAATAACGTTTTTATTTTAAAGTTTTTATTCACCAAATAACTGCAGAAAGATGGTTTAGACTAGTCTTTTGAGGTTATAAACTAAAGATTCAAGGTAAACACTTACGGTACTTCCGAGGCACATATTCAACCTTTTTAGGGCTCCTGATCTCCTTGCTAACATCTCCTATAGTCACTTTATCTTTACTAGAATAACTTCTCACTGGATTAGCCGCTAATATTGCTTTACGATGGCCTATAATACGAATCAAAACATCGATCCTTCTAACTGTCACCGCTGGGTTATACATGGTTTTATTTACAAGGAATCCACACTGGGGAGTGGAATTAAGTATATATATTAATATTTAAGCCATACGTATTTTTTTACAGCGTATTTAATAGAAAAATTGCAATAATCTACAGGTCAAAGTCTAAAACATAGTTATGTCAAACTGACGTTTCTGTGTTTCCTGTTAACAGCTGATTTAGTGCGTTCCAGTGATGTTTGTTGATATTCGAATAATGTTTGGCACTTATTTTTAGAAGTATTCACGTAATCACGCTTGTAAACCCCGAAGGGTTAGGCAGAGGTGTACCTGCAGTACACCCACATTTCACAATTTTTTTAGAAGATAATTCATATTTATTCATTTACAGACGCCAGCACATTAAGCTACTACAATCTGTCAATTATCTCTAATAGATTTTCAACTTTATCGCTAAAACGTTAGGTTCAAAGTTGATTGGAAATTTTTTACAGTTTCGGGTAGCTTGATGTGCTGGCGTCTGTACTTATTTCATTTTAATTCTACATGAAATGTAAACATAAATAACAAGCATTGCTATACATACGTGGCAATGCCGCCAGTCTCTGGGTACATTACCAGTCAACAACGATGTGGAGGAACTTTTCGACGCCATATTTATTGTTAGTTTTATCAATATTAATCTTTTGCTTATGTGTTGTCAACTTGTCATGCTTGCTCTTAGTGTCAAACTTGCTTTTTGCCTCTCTCTGCTCACCTGAGAACACCTGAGAGCAGCATCTATCATCATCCTGCACTGTCAATTCAAGGCATTCAAGGCACAAACGGGAACATTTTCTCTTGCATGGCTCTGTGATGGATGGTATGTCAAAATAGTTTTGTAATTCATGCAAACATCATCAGATTTCAATGGGTTCGCAATGAGTTTTAGCCACTGTTAAAACTTATGTGAACATAAAATATTTCAAATAAAATGCATTCTTAACGAGAGAAATTACTTTATTAAAGACCGACAACATTAAACTATTCGTAACCATTATCTTTAATTCTAAAGTAGTGATTAAAGCATTTATTATTCAAAAAATTACTTAAGAAAACTGGTAGGCAGAAGAACATTTACTATTTTATTTATTTATTAAGGTACACCTACAGCTTCTATGTATCCTAAGTACTATAAATATCCTAAGTAATATAATTATTTACAAGCTATAGTATCACCAGTAAGTATTTACAAGTTATAGAATTAACAGTATTTGTGCAGGCGCCGGAATAGTGGCCCCAGCACGGCGCGGCGCGCGGCGACGTCGAAGCCTACGAGTCTTGAATTGCAAAAATATACCGGGCACACTGTAATCTGATTTAACATTTTTTATCGAACTATCATTGCCTTTATTCTTCTATATAGTGGCAAGTTAGTATTCGAAGACTTGCAAAACAAAAACTTGCATCTACAGTCGAGTCCTTGTTTCCAATTGATGTTCTACCACTTATACTAATATCAACTTTATGCTTATAGAAAATTAAGTTGATTTCAGAATTACTAGTACTACGGCAAAAGTTGACGTTTAAACGCAAACTGAACTTTATTTGTGGGCATTAAAGCTATTTTTCCAAAAACACATATTTGTATGCATGATTGGAATGCAGTGTAGATTCATTTTATGGAGGTTTCATATCAAAGAATTCGCAATGGCATGGTGGCTCACAATTTGGAGCTGTGCCATGTAATCCGGTCTAGTCGTCCTCATCATGCTCATCCATTGGTTCAATTTTTACGCTAACAAAGTCAGTGGGTTCCAACTCCGCAGCAGTGTCTGCACCGGGTTCTTGAGCTTCAATCTTTATAACTATTTTCCTTCCTTCTGTTACATGACTATCGGTGTCCTCGTCACCCTCTCTCGACTGTTCATCGTCCGACTGAGACTTCTCATGTTGTGTATCTGTGCTCGGACTCTCTCCTTTTTCTTCTTCTATTGGTTTTGGTGGTTCTATGTTAGTAAGTGTGACGTAATCTGCTACTAGGAGTTCATCCATCGGTTTCTTTGGAGGAGGTCCGAATATATTGGTCATGGTCGGTTCGTCGAGACCTAGGTTACACTCTCT
Organism: Gortyna flavago; assembly: GCA_963669345.1. Classification (NCBI taxonomy): domain Eukaryota; kingdom Metazoa; phylum Arthropoda; class Insecta; order Lepidoptera; family Noctuidae; genus Gortyna; species Gortyna flavago. The sequence continues at coordinate 3,871,097 of OY770139.1, forward strand.
GGGGTCCAATCGAGTGTAGAACTCTTTGATATTCGGTTCGGTACCTTTGAAGCCATGCCGGCGTCGGAAATGTTTGATCATTGTTCTTTTCACTGAGTAAGCTTTTGGACACATTTTGCACTGTAACAAGAAAAGATGATAATATTAATAACAATATTACGCCATTTTAGTGCGTTCTACCACCTAGCTACAGTTAAAATAAATTAACTTCCTTTAGACCGAGAGAGCATCAACGTGGACAGAGAGGTACACGGTTATTTATTAAGAGACGCAATGTTGGAATTAGAAAAAAACAGAAACACTGTCTCCCTCCTTGAACGTCTTTATTTATATAGATATGTATGTGGTTTGTGTATATATGTATTTATTATATATGTAAATGGTACACCACGACTACCTGCAGTATTAAAGTATTTATTTGTTGTCTCTTTCTCTCTAAATCCATCCAAAGTTTGTCTTTAAAAGATCGCTTTTATCGATAAGACCGCCCATTGTGTCACGCCTTGTAAAATGTCTACAATTATATTCTGTAATATTTATGGTGTACACAATAAAGAATCTTCTATTCTATATTTGTTTGGCAGGGAAAGTACGCTCTACTGGGCTTCGCCAGGTCTGCGCAAGGATCTTTGGTTAAGTGCCCAAAATCAGAGGTAACGCCGCCATCTCGTTTTTCAATACAATTTCACAAAAGTCTACCACCATCGCCTCCCTATCAATGTCAATCAAAAGATCCTTGCAGCACTTTAACACAGTTTACACCTCCAGCTGTCAACTTACCCTGATAGTCTTCAAAGTACTGTGAGTGATGACGTGGTGTCGGAGCCCTGCGGCGCTGGTCAGCGTCTTATTACAGATAGGACACGGGTGACTCGCGTGCGTGTGCGAGGTACGTAGGTGACGTAACATGTACCGCTCGTCTTGATACTTGCGGTCTGGAAGAAATTGAGCAGTATGTGGAGTTTAGCATAATCAGCCTAAAGGTGCCCACCGCTGGGACACAGGCTTCCTCTTAGTGAGAGAGAGTGGGCCGTAACCCACCAAATGGGCCCAGTCCGGGTTGGTAGATGTCACATGTCTTTGAATTTTTGGTCCTAGGAGATGCCGGTTTCCTCACGATGTTTTCCTTCGCCGTTTTGAGAGCAGTGGTGATGAAATAATTTACACAAAGTAAAGCGCCTGTCTGGGTTCGAACCTACGAGCCACCACTGCTCTCTGTGGTGGCTATGTGGGGTTTGAATAATAGGAATAGTGATACTAAGGGAATCTCGGACGTGCGGTGTATTTTTTTACAAAAAAACTTTGAAGCAGTCATCTATTCTTCAAGCTTTTGATAAGATACCTATGTTACCTGTGATTTAGTGGTGGGTACACATTTGAAACGTAACATGCGTTGAATCGAACATGCCGTCCAAATATGCAATGCAACATGAAATGTAACACACGTTGAAACAATTGGCCTTATTATTGTGCAACTTCAAAAGTTATAAAACGGAATCATTTTATATTTAAAAAAAGTCTGTAGAAATTCTTTACATATATTTTGGTTTATATATTAACAAGAGTGTCCAAACTCACCACACAGCGGGCACTTAATTTGCTCCTTCTTAGGTCCGTGTATCTTCATGTGTTCGCGCAGCGAGCACGCACTTGTGAACAACTTTGAACACACCGTACACGTTTCCAGATCTGAAAGTATGAAAGGAGTCAGTATTTACCGTCAAAATCGCCTGGAACCACGCTACCCATGAAGTACAGTTTTGTTTTTTGAACATGTCTTATTCGATAAGTAAACACGGAACGAAGTTATTGCATCAGCCACACACTCATGAAACCAATTTGATATAAATTACGTCAAAAACTGCTTCGAATACCACCACCCCTTGGACACAGAATCGAAATCTCAGCACTTACATCATATTCGTTTATATAATAAGACAAGTAAATAAAAACAGACTTTACCTAATCCGCGTAACATTTTAAATAAGGATTAAATCATTTACCATTATAGTCAAATCAAAATCAAAATATTTTATTTCACATAAACCTACATGGGCACTTATGAAACGTCAGAAGCTAGGTGCATAATTCTAATTGGTCGTTTCCTATGGAGAAGAACTGGCAAGAAACTCCACGGTTACTCTTTTAAAAATAGTTGGTTTTTACAATGTTTTCAAGTTACAATAGGTATGGGAGGACAGCGTAGGCCTGTCAACAAGTACCAGGTACTTGATAATGTAAAAAATCATCTACAGATCTAAAGTCTTAAGGGCCTACAAAGTCCTCACATTTACAAAATTAGAATCCATCAAAAGGATAAAGTAAATAATAAAATGTATAAAAACCTACCTAGTGGATGCACGTAATTATGTGAAACGTAAAATTAAATGTAACATGCGTTCCGCATAAATGTGTACCCACAATAAGAAGGCAACTCTATCAAATTCTATATCAAAGCTATGAAATCTTGTATTATATTCTTCACAGTAGCAAATATTGAGTACTCACTCTCCCCAGTATGTTTTCTGATGTGATACGTGAGCTTGGATTTCTGCACAAACGTCTTGCCGCAGTACATACAGGCGTACGATGTGTCCTTCAAATGGGTCCTTCAAAACAATTCGTCATGAAAAAAAGTGACATAAGCTAACTTACAATTCATATTTCAATAAAAAGGAAAATAGCCGTAAAAATTAAGAAAATTTACTGGCACCAACTTTGAAATGGCGACAAAGTTGGTTATCAGGAATTAATTTAATATGAATAATCCTCTATTATTTTGTATAAATGATAAATAAATAAAATAAAAATGAAAATTTTGTATGGAACAGCAGATTTTGTTTCAATATTTCAGAGTTATTTCTCGTTACTATTAACTATGCATGTTTACAGAGTCGATACAAAGCCAATATTACCTGGTGTGTGAGTTACAAGCTCCTTTATCAGCGAAGCTCCTGGGGCAGTGCGGGCAGGCGTACGGCCGCTCGCCGGTGTGACGTCGCTCGTGACGTAACATGTTGGATCGCTGCACGAAGCGCATTGGGCAGTAAGAGCACGCGTGACGTGGGCCCTCGTGGATTTGGACGTGTTCGCGGAAGGAATCGCGTTTCTGTGCAAGGGAAGCGTGTTAGTAAAGTTGTTGATTGAACGGTTTTAATTTGAACCTTATGATTATAGAGGTATGAGGAACAAGGTGTAAAGATCCTCCGACCAGACGGATGTCGCGTCTGGTGGGCAATTGCCCGATGAAAACACATCCTATCACAAATCTTACTTACTTACCAGAAAAGTCTTCCCACAGTAAGTACAAGTATAATTCTGTTTGTTAGGCAGGTGATCCTGTTTGTGCATGTACAGCGAGGATTTGTACTGAAACGATTTGCCGCACTCCGAACACTCGAACGGATGCTGGCCAGGATGACTTATGAGGTAGTGGAGTTTTCTGTAAACAGACACTACTGCTTTAGCAGAAATTGGATAATAGACTTTATTGTCAGTAACTTAAAGTACAAACTAGGGTAAAGCAGTCGAGGACGCGCGGATTTCCGTACAATTTTGCACTTAATAATACTTATTATAAGGTTGACAAAAAAAAAGGTTAAATGACTTCTTCTTTCAAGCTTTTTTTTTTGTCGTCTTTTTGTGTGTTTGTTAAAATTGAAAGGGACAAGCTTGACTCCTGCTGAAAGGACAGTCCAGCACTCGCAAAAGACAGAATTGTGTGGAAAAGGGAGAGGGAGGCCTTTGTCCTGCAGTGGGACAATACAGGCTAATTTAAATGTAAAATACGAAAATCCATATGGATTCAAATTAGAAAACAGTTCGTTTTACCATCGAAAAATTGGTAATTGGGCCTTAAGTCTAAAGCTACGGTTTCCTAGACGATCGTTTCCGTCATATTTCATCACGAAAATCACGTCTTATTAATGTTTTTTTATTTTATTTTTTTATTGCTAAATAAAGAATAAAGATGCCTGAAGTACTGGAACTCCCACGCATCGACGAAACACAGCTGGCTGCTTGACGCCGGACTCCGGTGGGAGGGTGGTCGCAAACCAGCCGGGCGTCAGCCCTGCCACCGAAAGGGAAGACTTGGCCAGACAAATAAGGTGTTGGGTGTGACTGTCTAGGATGCGCCGAGCGCTTGGTTCAGTTGAGTACCTGGCGAAACAAACTGCGCTACACGAGGAGGCTTCTACATGAATCCCTAAGACCAGACGAATTCCTAAGAGTAGAATATGTAATTTTCACCAGTATTTTACATTAAGGTGTCAAAAAACACTCTGTATTTGGACATTACGGCTGCATGTGGCGGTCACTGCTCTTCTAGGAAACCGTAGCTTTACTAAAGACCCACCTCTCATCCATAGTGTGCAGTATCTCCCTGCAGAGCTTGCACTTGAACTTGCCAGGACCGTGCGCCTGCGCCATGTGCGCGCCGCATGCCCGCGAGCTACCGAACTCGCGACCGCACACTTGGCAGTCCATTGCGCGCTCCGGACGTGATGTACGACCGGTGTGCATCGTCTGTAATATGGAAAATGTTGAAAACGCGTTTACTTTTGGCTGTCGCAGATTCGCATAAATCGACCAATCTTCACAACACAAAGAAGCGTATTGGATTTGTAGAGAGGACAATAAAAAAATATTGCAGAGCAGTTGAAGGAAAAGTCCATGTTAGAGTTGATTGGACCAAACAGTTACTGACTAAACTAAATTGTTAAAAAGCCAGCTAGAATGCAGGAAACTAATTAAAACAAAATGTGACTAGTTATATTTAAAAGCTATTTTATAGGACCCAAAAATCCGGCAGAAAATAAAATGCCACCTCATAAAACAAAAAAAAAACATACATCTTACCCGCACATGTAGTTTAAAAGACTTCCTATGGCTCAAAGGCTTGTACTGACAAGAGTCGAGTGAACAGAACACCTTCCTAGCTTCAGCGTGTTCACAGTTGAAGTGTGCTCTCATCTCCTCGATACTTGGCATCACCACACAGCAGAGGGTACATTTCAGGAGGTATAGAGGTGTCTTATCCGGAGTGCTGTGCTTCTCCAAATAGTGGTGGACGTACCAGACCTGGGGGTATCAATACTGAGGTTGAGTCGATTACTGGGTTTTTCTGTTGTTTGTGAACTTAATGACTTAGTGGCCTTTCTTTTATTCTGTACTAATCTCTGCTCTATCAGTTTGCTAAAAAAAAACTGACTTATAATAATAATTTGAGTTATAATTAATTATGCGATAATTACCTTATCACTGAACATTTCATTGCAACTTTCACACTTGTAATATGCGTCCTTATGATTGAAGAAATGTGCTCGTACTTGATGCGTCTCTCTGTCCGTTTCATGCCAAAACAGTGTTGGACAATACCTGCATTTGAAACCTAAGTGTGGACTGAAACAGTTGTCATATTCTACTAGTTCCCAATGTTCTGTCAGGTGACGCCGCGTTACCTCCCTGTCATCAAACTCCTTATCACAAAACTGACATATCCACAGATCCTCAAACTCTCCCAACTCATGCGAAGTATGAGACTCAAGTTCATGGTGAGTCTCAAAAGTAGTAGCACACACTCTACATGAAAATATTGGCAAGGATTTTATACAATGCATTTTGAACATATGAGTGGTAAAATTTGACAAAGTGTTGTACCGGACACTACACAGTGTGCAAACTATGTCCATTGTGATTTCAGTTGTAAGCTTCTCATAATCAACATCCGAATATTCAAAAACTGAATTAGCATTAATATCTGACAATATGTCATTTATGTAATCTTGGTAACATTTCTGTACAACTATCAGTTCTGTTAAAGTAACATCAAAATCATCAATACCGTTGTAGTTTTTGTAAATATCATCATTCTCCTTTGTCTTAGCAGATCCGTCGTCATTCTTGGCTTCATCAGTGGTCAGTACTTCTTGTTTAATTTCTGGTATGAGGACTTTGAGTAAGTCTCTAGTTTCATTTGAGTCAGCTTCTATTACACAGGCAGCAGGCTTGAGCTCAGAATCAACATACCCATATCTTTCATGGTGTTTTAGTTGTTCTTCAACAAATTCAGCTCTTAGATCAGCACCGTACACTGAGAATTGTACGTCCCTTCCTGACATCAGAGCAGTGAAACATTTTAAGGTAAAATGATGATACCCCATATAATGGTTGAAGAATGTTCTAGTTGAGTTGTTAGATTTATTACATAGCAAACAGAGAAAGTTTGAGGTGCCATCATATTCTAACTCCCAAAGGTTTTCTTCATCTTTATTTGAAACATTGGAAACATTGTGTTTTTGGAACAAGTGCGAGTGGTACAGATCACCGTCAAGTACACGGAAGTGACAGAGTCTACAATGTACTAGATTGTGAAGAGACTTGAGATGGTGCCGGAGCTCTGTTTCAGTTTCAAAGTTCTCAACACATTGTGAGCACGGCCAGGGAGTATGAAACTTCACATGTTTCCACCAAGCCTCTCTATCAGGTACAAAGTATCTAAAAAATACTAATATTGTAAGCGATTTAACTTTAAATAAATTAAACATTTAATTACAGCCTGATTCAAACTTTATGACGGCTCGGAACAACAGGCGAGTCGCTGCGCAGTAACAAATTCATGTGTCAGCGGGGGTAAGGGGCGAGGTACTGCGCAGCGAGTAGCGCACTTCAGAGTCGCCATAAAGTTTGAATCTGGCTGTACTCACAACTTCACAAGATTATAACCTACCTACAAATGCCACAGAAATCTTTCTTATGATTTAGTACGTAATGAACAATGATTTTCGATCTGTTTATGAACCAGTCTGGGCAAAGTAAGCAGCTGTAAGGTCCCGAAGGATTAAGATCTTTTAGGTAGAGCCACACGTCTGCCGGCCGCTCAATCACCGGTGTTTGCTGAATAGCCTTGTTACGTTGAAGCTTTATCGTGACCGACAACCGTTTAGGTGGTGGTAACTTCTTTTTCTTCTTATTTGGAGACTCCGAAGAATCTGATGTTATTTCTGCATATTGTTCTGGGTCTAATTTCTTATTTGCCGCTATTACGGATAGTGGTTCATCATCAGACTCATCCGAAGACATCTTCTTGTGTTTATTGCTACTTCAAAAAAAGTGAATTTTATGCCAGATATTCCTAGAAATCAGTAAAATACACAAAAAATATACATTTATTACAGCAGCTTTTTACTAAACGACTTGACAATTTGACATTTGTTTTGTTGACACTTTGAGTCTTTGACAGCGTTGATCATTGAGATAGGAGAAGCATGGAGACGGCATATTCTACTATAGAAATAATAGTTATACAATATATATATATCTATCACATCGACACACACATGTCAAAATGCGTTCTGTTTCTTTTTAACTAATCAAGAGCTGCATATGAAAAGAGAGACATCTAACTGTTTGTCAAGTGCTAAAGGCAACACTTTTGTATGACGTCAAAATCATGTCTACTCGTGACCGCCGCCATGTTGAGTGACGAGTTTTATGAATGGTTTTGTGGTAGATTTGCTGTCAAACGGTTAATTGCTCAAAATATGTTTGTTGTTTTCGAGAGAAATACGTCTATAAAAGTATTTTGGTGTCCATTAATAGGAAAATCATGCCCTCGTGTTGTATAAAACAGTGTGGTGCGAGAAAAAACAAAAACAACCCTACGAAAGGCGGCCATCTTAAGTGCCCGATTTTTGTAGGTATACACGCAAATTTTGTAGGTATGCCCAGTCCATAGGTTGATTTAGTCATTGGCGTTGATAGACGTCAGACAGTTATCGACAGCGTTTTTTCACGGAATATCTGTGGTATTTTAACTATGATCGATAGAGCTCAAAGAGCGTAGACCTTAAACAAAAGTTAGTTATTTTCAGATTACATTTTTTATTTATTCATAAGATTATTTTGTTTAGCAACGTGAATGTCGTATTGTGTTGGCACTAGATTTTCATACCATGTATTCATGTTTTTTTTTAAACACACATTTTACATCACATAGACAATGAAGATTTGAAGATTTATTAGTTAACATGTTCCATTTCCCATAACATTACAAAATAACTTAATTAGATCTCTCAATCAGATGAGTTTTATTCTAGCTAATAATTTATGATAGTTAGATCCATGAGGAAATATTAAGATTTAATTTAATGATGGCCCAGTGGTTTAGGCCTCTCACGGGATTGTAGGTTTATACCCTAAACTGTGTATGGATGTACCAATATGATTTTTGTGAGTTAATCTTGGATATTACTGAAATCGGTGAAGGAAAACAACGTCAGGAAACCTGGAGTTATATTTAAAATAAGTCAGAAATCGTCAACCCGTCTTGAGCAAACGTGGTGATCAGTGCTTACGCCTTCTCTGTATGTGAAGAGGCATATGCCCTGGGACAGGGCAGTTGTTTAGGCTGGTATTATTTTATTATAAAAAATGCTTCTGTTTACATAAAACGGCCAACGCCAATTATATACATTAGTTGAGACAAAAAACTTTTTTTGAAAAAAGCGATAGTATGTATAAAGCTACACGAGTCATACGCTCATCTTACAATACTCCAGACAAACAGATAAAATCTTCCATTCTAGTTTGTCGTTCGTCCACGAGCTCATCACAGAGCTGAGCTCAGTGTGTGCAAGGGACAGGATACTGGGCTCAAGCGACGGTTAGACTTCCAGGCACGGCGAACAATCTGTGCCTCTTCTATATTATGCATTTCAAAATTCGCATTTTTTGTAAAGAGGGTTTTTGAAAAATGTTGTAGCCCACTTCTACTGCTTGAATTGAAATGCACCGCAAAATATCCTTTCGTGGCAGCCATTTTATAGAACTCAAGTTTGTCTATGGTCAGCCAAAGAAAGGCGAAGCTAAACAAAAGGCTAGCATGTAGATAGCATTTACTAAAATAACAGTAAAATTTGCGTAAATACTGACCCAAAAGACTTATTTTTATGATATACTAAAGTGAACCAACAACCTTTATTACGTGTGTATCGTATAAGTTCATAAAATGAAGCACAATGCATCGTGTAATGGTGGCCATTAGAAGTAATAATTATGTATATTGGCATACTTACTGCTTTACGGACCAGCAAATAAACATTTAAAGGATTACACTGACTGGTTTATCTTAAAATATAACTGAACAACATGTAAACCCAAGTGATATTTGTGATATGTGAGCAAGGAAAAGTGTCCAGTGTAAATAGACCATTTGGCACGAACCATGGCCCAGAATCAGGGGGAGGTTCAAGTGGGGACACCGAACCAACCCGTGAAGGATAAAGATATTTACGCCTGTTTGCCTGATATGCGTACAAACGGGCCGCTTGGAACCGACGAACCGTGTTCCGGAGGTGAAGAGCTCCGCTGGCTGCCCGCGCAGGCCACGGACCGAGATCTGGTGATGTACTTGCGAGCTGCACGCTCTATGGCAGCATTCGCTGGTATGTGTGACGGGGGTTCCCCGGACGACGGCTGTGTCGCTGCCAGCCGCGACGACACCACTATCAATGCTCTGGATGTGCTTCATGACTCGGGCTACGACCCTGGTCGTGCTCTACAAGCTCTTGTCAAATGTCCAGTCCCCAAAGGAATTGAGAAAAAGTGGACGGAGGAAGAAACTAAAAGATTTGTCAAAGGAATTCGGCAATTTGGTAAGAATTTCTTTAAAATTAGAAAGGACCTATTGCCTCACAAAGACACTGCCGAGTTAGTTGAGTTCTATTATCTATGGAAAAAGACTCCTGGTGCTAGTAGCAATAGGCCACACAGGAGACGACGTCAGGCATCTCTAAGACGTGTGCGTAATACACGAAATTCCCGTGCTGGAACTCCCAAAGAACAGACCCCAGAGGCTACACCTACAGTACCAGAAACCAATGGATCAAGACCCTCACCTAATCCTAAGGAAGCAGGGGAGATGAGTTCAGTTACAGAAGATGAAAATTCTGAAGAAGATAGTGATTCTAGAGATGCTGGAGATTTAGCTAAAGTTGACAATGTAAGACCAGATAACCCTGATGACTCACCAAGCAGAATGAGAACAAGAAATAAATCTAAAGAACAAAATACACCCACAACACCTAATGGAAAGAAGGGTCAAGATGAAAGTGATAATGATTCAAAGCCTAAACCGAAACCTAGTAAACCAATTGTACAAAGTACTGTCACCTCTACCAACACCAACAATAATATACCTGAAAAAGTGCTTTCATCCCCGGTTAGTAAAGATATTAAGAAAAAGGTGCCGCCCGTGGTTAATGGTGTAAAAGTTGATGTATCAAAAGTTAAGAAACGTCTTCCAGATGAAACAAAGCCAGAGAGTATTTTGGATGGTGACGTGCAGATGAAGAAGAAAAAGCCAGTTACACCTCCTGATAGTCCTGCTGAAAGTCTTACCAATGACAGTTTTCCTGCAATGGATGAAACAGAAACTCCGGAGCCTGAGCCAGAAGCTTGTGACTTTAGTTTTAATAAGACTGACAAAGAGAACACTGAACAAAATAAAGAACCGGACCCTGAACAGCTTGCTAAATCTGCTGATCCTCCAGTTAAAATTGAGAACAACTCTGAACCTGTTATTAAAACTGAGAAAGATCCATTACCTCCAACTTTCCAATTGGCAAATGAGAAAGATGATAGAAGTGCTCTTGATCTGAAAACAGATCCTAATATGACCACAAATAAATTATCTGAAAACATGGAACCAAGACCTCTTGTGCTGCAAAATCCAATGTTTCCTAAAACTGAACTCATTATACCTAAAGTTACACCAATGTGTACAGATCCTATTGAGAAAATTAAAATCAAAGAGGAAATAGATACAGATGAGACAATGAATCTGCAAAAAGATGATTATCCAAAAGATCCTTTATCACACAACTTCCCTGGACATCCTGTGAGCCAGTCCAACAAACCACTTAATTTGGAGAACACAAACTTCTTTGTGAAAGACAGTCATATATACAATCCAAAATTAGGTCACAGTATTAAAATTGAAAATGTGCCTAATAATATTTTCAATCCTTTAAATATAACAAAAGACTGTTCAATTATAAGAAGTGCAAAAGACTTTTCTTCTGGTATGCCACCATTTTATCCACCTAACATGAATTTTGCCAATGATCCTTCAAAACATAATCCACATATGAATCCTCTTAAGACAGTAATAAAATTAGAACCTAGGGATGAAACCAGTGAAATGAAAAATCAAAATACACCTGAAATCTTTACTGCTACTATATCTTCAGCCAACAAAGTTGATTCTCCGAATGCCCCTCGGTTAGACTCATTACAGAGAATGAGTCCAACACCTACTAACCCACGTGGATCATCACCTCCTCCAATGGAACATCCTACAACTTTGAATACAGAACCAATTTCACCAGCAAACTCGCAAGAGAACAAAGAATCTGATGTTGACGATAAACAACCAACAGATCTAAAGACTCAGCCAATGCCTAAATTAGATACCCAGAATAGCAACTTGAGGCCACCCTCATTTTCACATCCAGTGAGACCAGAAAATCTTGGAATTAGGTCAACAGAAGCTTCCATTACACCAGTTTCTGTCCAAAACATGCCTCCACCACTCAGTCAGCCTTCTATGGCTGGCTTGCTGCCTCCAGGACCAATAATATCTGTTGGAAGTGGTGCAAACATTGGACCTTATGGGTTTATGCCTACAGCATTATATGGTCATACAAACCATCCTGGGCATCCTGGGCATCCAGGACATCCAGGACATCCAGGACTCGATAAGCCTGGGTCAATGCCACCTCTAATGCAACAGCATCCACCAACCCACAGTTTGCAGGGAAGTAATCTTATACAAAGCTCTAACAATCAAAGTGATCCTTCAATGCCACAAGATCTGAAAATTAAGCAGGAGGTACCTGATAATGTTCCAGCTAATTTGTCTACCCAGCAAGTTGATCCACTTCAATCACTTAAAGAAGTGAAAGTGCCAGGATATCCTATTGGAAGTGCCATAGCCCAACATTTGAATACTGAGAGGGACAGAGAATCGATATCTAGTGTTGAAAATAACAGTAGGCCCCCGAGTCAACCTACTAATGAGAACACCAATATGGGCTCCAGTGCTTTCCTTGGTCCAAGGATTGAAAGTATAAAGAAAGAGCCTGACTTCTTACACCAACCTCACCTACCACCTACTTCTACAAGTCAGAGCAGCAGTTCAGAGTCTTCCAATCACGTTCCTCCGGTGAAGAGCCCGCACACGCCGACACCCATTAAGAGTCAACCAGGTCACAATGGAACCCCAATGCATATTTCTCACTCATCTTCTACAACATCGCCTTTCTCTAGGCATATGACAAGCCCGTCGCAACCGAGGCAAATCTCAGCGTCGCCCGTTCAACCAAACACTCCTGTGTCGCATTCGGCACTCAACTTGATGAATCCTACGCCATTATCAATACCAGCTACAATACCTGGCCCTGTCATGCACTCTGGACAGCAACACCCGTTTGCGTCGCCGCTGCACCACCCACATTTGCTGCATCCGTCTATCTTTCAATTATCTGCAGCGGCGGCTCACGCTATGCACCCATATTACCCACATCCACATCCTGGATATTCAATGCCTTATCCATATCCTTATGGACCACTTCCCCAACCTCACCCAATACCGCCTATGCATCCTGCGGTAAGCCAGGCAGGACGCCATGAGCCAGTGAAACCGTCGACGATAGAATCCACGACGATGCTGAGCTCCCATCACAGTCACAGCACCAGTTCTTCAGTCACAACAAGATCACTTAGAGAAATTTCTGAAAGTTCTGAGGATCCACGACATGCTGCGACAACTGACAGACATCAATTGCACGAGACAACGATGACACACCATCATTCGACTAGTCATCATAGCGCGGTGCATACCAGTACCGAAAAGCAGCCAAGTCATGTAGGAGGTGGCACCAACCACACGCTATCTATATCTCATTCGACTTCGAGTAGCTCATCGCAATCGATCCAGCACAAAATTAATACGCAGCAGAAGAGTAGTTCTCATTCAAACTCTCCGCATCACTTGTCTGCGAGCTTATCTCAGACCACGAGCTCGTCGTCCAGCGTCAACCTCAACAACCACAACCACACGCATCACCACACGCACCACCTGGCGCACCACCCCGAGAGGCTCTCGCCAGCCGACTCTATGCTTATGCGTCATCATCCGAAAATGCTTCCTGGCAACCCAAATCATCTGATGATACAGCCGCCATCGATGGGGCATCCCATGGGGCTTGGTCTGCCACCAGGACCTGGGCCAAGTTCTATTGAAAGCCTTCGTTTACACGCGCAGGCTGCAGCTGGACTTCAGGGATCACATCCTAGACCCGGCTCGCCTCACCAGCTTCCTCATGGTCATCCACACTTGCGAGGTCCTCCGCGTCCGATGCCAGAAGAGAATCCCGAGCTGAAACTCGAAACCCAATCACAGCCCGAGGAGGAAGAAATCCCAAGCCCAGCGAACATACCACATGGGCCGAGTCCAGAACCGAAGATTGAGGATACGGAATGTCACAGATCTCAATCGGCCATTTTCCTCAGACATTGGAATCGTGGTGATTATAACTCGTGCACAAGGACAGATCTCATCTTTAAACCAGTGCCAGAGTCCAAACTTGCTCGAAAACGGGAGGAACGTCTTAGAAAGCAAGCTGAAAGAGACAGAGAAGAAAGGGAAAAAATTGCCCAACAAGCACACAGAAAGATAGCAACACCAGAGAAGCCAGAGACAAAGCCACCATCAAGAGGTGCTATCGAAACAATATCATCTCCATACGATCGATTCCCGCGGCCGCCTGGATACCCGGACACGCCTGCACTCCGTCAGTTATCTGAGTATGCTCGACCGCACGCTGGCTTCAGTCCGGGCAATTTGCCGCGCCATTGCATGGACCCGATGCTGCAGTACCAGCTTAGCTCTATGTACGGCGCCGCCGGCGCACGAGAACGGCTCGAACTAGAACACCTCGAGCGTGAAAAACGTGACAGAGAAATTCGAGAGCTACGTGAACGAGAGCTTAACGACAGATTGAAGGAGGAGCTACTGAAAAATAACGTCGGGCCGCGAGCACTCGACCCGCACTGGTTAGAGATGCACCGGCGGTACGGCATGCCGCCGCCGCCGCCGCAGGGCGCCATCCCCGTACAATTCGGCCTGTACCCGCCCGGGCATGGACCGGCTGCGCTCTCGCAATTGGAGCGCGAGCGGCTCGAGCGTCTCGGCATTCCGCCGGCAGGGGGCCAGCAACAGTCCGTGCCCACAACCATGTCGCAGCAGCACCACCCACACCACCCGCACCCCGGCGTGGCGGCGGCGCAGCTGGAGGCGGCCGAGCGCCTAGCGCTGGCGGCCGACCCCATGGTGCGGCTGCAGATGGCCGGCATCAACCCGGAGTATCACGCGCACACGCACGCTCACACGCACGCGCACTCGCACACGCACCTGCACCTGCACCCGGGGCAGCAGGCGGCGGCGCAGGCGCAGCAGGAGGCGGCGATGGCGCTGGGCCAGTACCGGCCGCTGCCGCACCCGGACCTACTGGGTCGGCCTTACGCCGAGCAGCTGGCGCAGCAGGCGGCGGCACACGAGCAGCTACAGCGCCAGCTCCTGCTGGAGCGCGAGCGCGGCTTCCTGCACCCAGCGCACCACGAAGACTTCCTGCGCCAGCAGCGTGAGCGTGAACTCAAGGTGCGCGCGCTGGAGGAGGCGGCGCGCGCTTCGCGGCCCTAGTGCCTGCGACGCGCGCCCTAGGCGCAACTAACTCTCCAAGTGTTCACGCACCGCCCTCCGGAACGGGCGAGCGATATTTTCGAGTGTGACGATACCTGTAATTTATATTTATGATGATAGGGCCGTACCTTAAGTATTTAAGTTTTTATAATATTTTTTATAGTTGCATGGTCGTGTAGTACGCTTATTTTCCATGCTCAAATTTATTTCTTACCTACTAGTCATAATTAAAATTTTATTTGTGAATGAGATAAAGAGTCACACGTTTTTACGTAGGCTACTTAGATTAAATTATTGTTTATTTTGAATAACATAAAGGCTTCGATCGCTACTGGTGTGGCCCGATTGCTTACCCAACGACGTAAAGGAACTGTGTCACGTTACGTTACTGAACGGAAGGCGCAGTCGTGCTACGTCAGTAGCTTTCGAATGAAATCATAATGCAAATAAATAAGGGTGCTGGTTAGCATTCATGTGAATGGACCACATGATTACAGTAATTATGTTCAATGCTGTATTATGTTCTACATTGCTTTTTATGTTCATGACATAATAATATATATAACTATAAATAAGTGTTTATTTAAGTACGAGACAGAGTAGGGACTGTGTGGACTTGCCTTTTTAATCAACTTGCCTTTACGTATTGTCCCGTAGTGACTTTCTCGCTCTGTATAATCCTAAGGAACTCCTATTTCACTTAAATTATTTACATTTTAAATAGAAATATATATTTTCAAATAGTACCTATCTAGCTCTCCATGAGATGAAATGAGTATCGAGTGATAAATGTAGAACATACAGAGTGGCATGAGAGGCAATCGTTTGTGGAACTAATTACACTCACATATCAATTATAAGATTGAGGGATCGCCGTGAGAAGATTATTACTAATTGATGTTGCCTTCAAATGTTGATATTGACCGAATGCAATAATTCTATATTAACTATGAAAGGTGATTATGGCCTTGATGTTGTAAAATATCGTTTTGTACAGATTGTGATGGAATATTTTATTGAATGCAATTTCGTTCTTTTATGTTCGCTGTTGTATGGGATTCGTTCTCGGTTATGACTGCTAATAATACGGTACGCGCATAACGCGCGCGTTTTGTGTAATGAGCGAAAATAACCAATGTCGGTCCGCACCATTATTACGGATAACGCTACGTTTATTGCATTTATTTATCCCAGTTACTTCACTGATATCCAATTTAACTTAATGTCTATTTCAACCAACTCTTACATGATAAATTATGTTTATTTCGGTTTCAGACACATTAAAAGAATCGATACTTCAATCGAAAACGATACATAAACGGGTTTGCGTGTAGCGGGAAATATGTTTCTGTCATCTCATCCAGTGGTTTTTTTGTCTATTACCTGTTACAGCCCTTAACAAATAGGCGCATAATATTGTCGTTCTAGATTTAAAAACTTGTACTGAATTAGCAGTCAGTAATTAAGAACTGAATGCCACATGCATACTGCAAATTCAATGAATTAAACTCGCAGTTGGGTAATAAATCATTATTTAATTTATCAGCATAACTAGGCAACACTATCGAACTCTGTCTTTCGTCCTGATTTGTAATTTTCTTTCTCTCTCACATGTGTTAAGAGAAAGTAGGGTGACAGTTCAGCCCCATTGCCTGGGACAAGTCGGAGAACCGACAACTTCAAATTCTTGACTGAAACTCGCCAAAATCCCTTTATTTCGCAGACTAAACACTATAGGAAGCTAACAGTAAAATGTACTTTATGTCTACGAAATATAGGCCATTTTGTGCCCTAACAAAGTGTTTATATTGTTTTAAAGATATATCGATAATAGATTAACACTAACACAAAATTAAGTACTTATACAATTGAAATTATTTTGATCTTGACTCTATTCTTTGTAATAATAATACTAATGAGTGGTTAAAATATTGTTGTAAATTATAAGAGATGATGTAATTAACGCCCGTTGTACACATTCAGTAACTCTGCACTATATGTAATATAAATTCCCTTTGTAAGAAATAGATGCTGTTAGAAACAATTCTAAAGTTATATTGATTATCTAGAGTTAACTTTCACAATGTCGCTTCGTAGGTGTTATGTTGGTTAATGCCATAGTTACTTTCTGATATCTAAAAAGAGAAAATGAGTATTATTTTTAGAGACAAATTATATCTTAATTAATTAAGAGGTTGCGTGTCGGTTTAAAAACTTCATTTATTTAGACAATAAGGTTAAATGGATGTCTTAGTGCTTTTGTGTAAATTTTTTTGAATAATATATGTGAAAAAATTCAATTTTGTTTTTTTTTTTTTTCATTTCTCGATTTCGATCCATTTTTCTATTATGTAGGTACTACTGTTTTCGTTAGGTAGTCATTAGGTAGGTACTTGCTCTAAGTTTAAAACAATATTTATTTTGAGCTGTATTTTCGTGAAGTCTCCAGAAATTTTTTGAAGTTCCATCCGATTTTACCACTTACAATGAAAAATAAATTATTGATAAACTATTTATTACAAACCAAAACATCAAAATCAAGTCTCTAATTGGCGGAAAAGTCGTTCATAAGGGGGGAGGGTAATCCCTCCCTCCCTTATCGTAACTTGAACAACTCTTATTACTTATTCGTAGGGATTAAGTAACAATGAATATTATGAAATGCTTCTGGTTACCTACGTGTGATGTCGTTTGTTGGTCACCTAACTGACCAACTGCAGGACCGTATTAAATGACGAATCGGTTATTTCGATACCTAGGCACATTCGATGTGTTGTCTCCTTTGGAAAAATGGAATTGCTCTGAAATCAATCAAACTTCTTTCTTGCGTGAAGGCCAAGAAAAGAAAAAGGCATTCTTGTCAGTTTTCGTTCCATTCATAGAGGAAAATATTTTTTCCACTTCTGGCAGATTTTCTGTCAAAACAATTTTTCTTAGTATAAAACAAGAATTTTAATCATATTTTAATAGGAACTTTTTAGTCGAGATTTGTAAAATACCTACGGTTTTCCTGTCTAGGTAACTAGGCGATAGTTGGATCAATAGCTTAAAACTGCTTACACGCTACAGGAAATAAACAAAAACATTATGAATAATGGCTCATGTGAGCAATACTGGTTTACTGGCAGTTATTTCGAAACCTACGTTCATAAGGCAAAAGGTTAGTAGAGCAAGCAGCCTTTTAAGCTTTATTCAACTTATGTACCAAACGAAACAGCACCCCTTTGTTGACAGTAAACAAAACCAAACTTCTTTTTTTTGCGTAAGTAAGTAATTTAATTTGTTCCAAGGAAAAGCTGAACAAAGCTTTAACGTTGCCTTTTTACGAAATTAATGTTTACCTCCCTGAAGTTCATATTTATTTTCTAAACAGTTTATACAGCTTCATCAACTTGAGCGTAGTTAAATAAAAGATGTGGTTTTGTTGGAGAATTTCCTAAGAAATATAAAGCAAACAAGCATGTTTTGATATTTTATTAAAATTTTCATTTGCTTTTCTGTCTTATACAACATTATTTTTAGTATATGCGAAACCTGAATATAGTTTGTTCAGAATAAGTAACTGAATCGATTTCAATAATTTTTACACCATGTTTTAGCAGTTAGGTACCTACTGCCAAACTATTATCAAAGAGCGTACGATGCTGGAGGAGCATAAAACATGGTCACCCTGCGCCGCGCCGCGTGGTGAGCATGTTTTTGAACGGACAATCAGGTAACATAACAAGCTTATAACTTTGTGATTTCTCATGATACCTACAGTTTTGAAATTTTGTACATAGATTCTTTAGGTACCTACATAAAAATACTAGACACGTGTTTCGGGTTTCGCATTTACTAAAAATAATGTTGTATATGCTGTGACATGAATTGAAATATGTTGCGCCACCGATCCCAAAATGATTGGAATAAGGGCAAAAGAATACCTAATGATGATGTCTTATAAATCTCCTATAAATGATATCCTAATACATTTCAACCCTTTCAGAGCACGATAGAACTGCGATGTGACGTGTCTCCAGCCCCGTTCATGCTGCGGCCGTACGCTGGCCTCTACAACCCGTTTTCTCAAGCGTGCTCCGTTCTCTGCAACCATCCTGCTGACACCGAAGCTAGGGATGTCGTCAAACGGGCTAAGGACAACTGGGTATGTTGATTAACGGCTGAACCCAATTATCTATCTATCACTAGTTTTGGCATACTGGAGGTAGAAAAACCTGTCTGATCTCCATCTCACCACATCATCTGCCTAGCCTTTTCCCAGCTATGTTGGGATCGGCTTCCAGTCTAACCGGATGCAGCTGAATACCAGTATTTTACATAGAGCGACTGACCTCCACAACCCACTTGGTAAGACTAAAAAAAAACCTGTCTGATCTATGTCTAGTTTTAATGTCCCGATAGCGATCTGTATAGGTTAATTATATTATACTGGCAAAAAAACTGGCAGTTAGCCAGTTTTTTTAACTAAGATGCTTATAAAATGTACACTAACTAAAAAAACAAAAGAGTTTTCTTTCTATCAGAGTTATATTATTGTAAAATAATATGTCGGCTAAATAATATCCGGATAGCTCTCAATAAAATTTGGTAATTTGTCGGTAAAGGTAGGTACTTAGGTACTACGCCAATCACTTTTCTCAGCTCTTATGTGTTAGGTTCACTTTTCATTAAAGCCTGAGCCTAGACGAAGCTTCAATGGATCATCAGGAATTTTAATGTGTTCCGTAAGGGATTAGCTTCGTTTGCTATTGGCATGTCTGCCATTAGCACCGGTGTAGGATAGATGTGTCTGTATAGGTACCTGCCCCGTTGGTCTCGTGGTCGCAAGCGCAACTGGGGAGCGTGGGGCCCACGGTTTGATTCCCAGGTCGGACAAACTGTTATTGGGTGTCGCCATTACAAATTTCTTAGTAACAGCCCGGAGTTTGGAAGTTGGCGGTGTGATTCCCACGTGGCTCGGAAAGCACGATAAGCCGTTGGTTCTGCGCCTCATCTCTCTTCGGTCGTGGCGGATTGCGTGTCGTCCCATCAAAGTATGAGAGTGAAGGAAGAGAGTTCATCTGTGTCTGCGCACACACACTTGTGCACTATAATATCTCCCGCGCCGAAGGCTAGTCTCCTTTGAGATAGGCTGCCCTGGCCGAGATACTTTCTGGAGGACTATATAGGTAGGTACCTACTTCACGAAAGCATCACAACTGTATCCAACCATCAATTATACCTACATGAACACTGCAGTCAATACATCATCATTTCAGGCGAAAGACGTCCACTGCTGGACATAGGCCTCCCCCAAGCACCTCCAATTCCACCGGTTTTTTGCTTCTCGCATCCAACGAGTTCCTGCGGCCTTCACAAGGTCGTCGGGAAATACCCACAAATAACTCTACCGTTTATCTGTTTTTCTTCACAGATCGAAGGCAAAGGACACTATTTTCAAGAAGATTTAATCAAATTCCATGATGGCGGCGACAAAGATAAGAACAGAACACCACATGATATTTTTACAGAAGACATGTTTAGGAGGTACATTTATTTTCTTACATAAGTAACTTTAGCTTACACCTGTATTCCGAGGCACAAGTGGAGTAAGTACAGCCACATTTTGCCAAATATGTTTAAGTCCCATAAAATAGAGGGCGCCTGTGGTCAACCGGGTACAAATTCAGACTCCGGGCTGCTACTGAGAACCCTTCTGTACCTATTTTCTTATTTTTATCTGTAGGGGTCGGTGCAGACCTGGTAAAGCGTGGTTTTAATAGCAGATTGTTTGCCAAGGGAGCAAATAACTATTTTGAAGGCAAGAGTGTTTCTTTGAATCCAGAGCGGGGCAAAAGATTCTAGATTAGAATCCCGAGCGCAGCGTGAGGTTCTAAAGTAAAATCCTGAGCGCAGCGAGGAATTCAAAGTACGTCACTCGAGCTTAAAATAGTACGTGTTGCTCCCGAGGTGGACGCTCTACTTTTATATTTTACTTATTTTATCACCCTGAAAAAATAAGTAAATGCAACTTATGCAATAAGATTATTACATTTATTTATATACATAGTGTAGCGAAATAAAACAAGAAGAAGAAACACTTCGCTAATAAATACGTTTAATTTTGGTGTTAAAATAAAAAAAAAACGAATAAATACAGGAATCAAATATAAAAAATAAAAATAGCAAGAAAAGACTACTTTCTGTAGGTACCCTTGTGACGACAGTAATACCAATTTATTAAAATACTTTAGGTTTTGTAAAGGAAAAAAGAGGTGGATTTTGTCACGCGCGAATTCAGACGTGATTGCAATCAAGACACATATAAAGACTAAATAGGTTGAAAGGTTAGCGCGGTCCAAAGAAAAAGAAAAAGCTCACCCGCCGTATTTGATGGATAAAATAAACGCGATTTCAATTGGGAAAATAAATCTAGACAATCTACTATGAGAATAGTGTGAAAAAAAGGTATCTGTTCCAAAAAAAGGGGTCCTCGTCTTCGTTCACGGAATCCTTGTAGAATAATAGGGCAGCACAATAAACAGCTACTAGATCCGAAACAGCTACTAGATCCGCAACAGCTACTAGATCCGCAACAGCTACTAGATCCGCAACAGCTACTAGATCCGCAACAGCTAGCTGCGAGCGCTCCTCAGGTGAACAGCATTAATTTCTTCACGGGAGTCGGGTAGGGGAAAGCCGAATGAATCGGCTTGCCGTTAGTTCGGGCCTTATCCGAAAATGAAAGAGATAAGTCCTCACTCCGACATTTGAAATTTAAAAAATATATTTAGAACTCTTGGTAGCGAGGTACCATATAGAGTAAAAACGTTATAACACAATCAATCAGATTCAATATTATAATTTACATGAAAATTTTGGCGTAAATTCCAGATAGAGAAGTAGCTCGTCACAAGGTTATTTTAAAAGTCCTCATGGTTACCATCAAAAATGCCATCTGACGTAAATCAATTCGTAATTTGAAAAAATATCAGATGGAAATTTCTGGATAGACCATTATAAAAAATAAGGTTGAATATGTATTTAAAAAGAGGATTAAAGTAAAAAAAATATGCAGGATTTGTAAATACTGCAATAGGTACAATTACGTGAGAGACAAAGACATACTCATTTTTTATAAAACTAAGTTAAATCCTAATTTGGGTAAACAATTACGAACGAAGGCAGAATGTTTTTCGCGCGTTTTTTTTTTTTATTTGGCTCGCGCTCTTTTTTCTTTATCATACAGCCTGTTACTTGTTCATACAATGTTCGTGATTGATCTCTTTGCTGATTGGAACTTTTACTAACAATATCCACATTCCATATTCAAATCACTTTTTGTCTCTGGGGATTAAAGAGCAATTTTAGTCCCTGTTTACGAAGAATACACTAGCTCTTTTTGAATAGATGTGATAAAAATAAAATTAAATCCGCAGATACGCCGAGACAGACTCAAGACCGCTCACTCCAGCTCCAACGCTTGCTAGCGGCAAGTCCAGGGGTTCCCGGCGATGTCTCACACCGGACCAGCCTCATCAGAGAACTACGATTGTGCTGGACCTGAGAAGAAGTCACAGCCAGGTGGGCACCAATTTAAATGATTTGACGTTATCGCGATTCCATAAAATTTTCAACTGGGTCTGTCAACGGTCATGCTATAATGCCATACAAGAGATTTGTCGATTTTGTGGATCAATCTTAAAACCCAAGCGTTAATTAAGTCTCACATATCCCATACCATATCATACCTAATTACACTAATATTATAAAGGCGAAAGTTTGTGAGTGTGTGTGTGTGTGTTTATATGTTTGTTACTTCTTCACGGTCAAACGGCTGGACCAATTTTGATTGTGTATGGAGTTAGCTGACACCCTGGATTAACATGTAGGCTACTTTTTATCCCTATTTTCCCACGGGATCGACACTTATGCGGGTGAAACCGCGGGGCGCAGCTAGTATCAAATAAAATGGTTTGGTGGATGGTTGGTAAATGCTTAGATCTATGTCAAATTGCAAGATCATCATCATCAACTCCATATTGTTTGATATTACGTAACATTCGCAATAGCGCTGTTTTTTAAAAGCCAAATATACTGCTATATTCGTATGGTTAAAAAAGGAAGCGACATTTTTTCTTTCATCAGGAAACAATCTACTACCATGGCTATGCGACCTCCGACGTCACTGCCGGCCAGAACACTAGCCCGACTAACGACAGGTCCACCTTACCTTCACTGAACCTATCAGACGGGGCCCACAATCGACTCCTCAAGGGTCAGAGTGAGCAGCTTCCCCCCCTCGCATCACCCCTCGTGTTATCCAAGAGATCGATACCCGTAAAGGAGCCGCAAAGCGTCAGGAATGCGAAAAAGGTATGTCATTTTCATATACTAAGAATTTTAGACTTTATATCAACGTTCGCAACGTTGATAATTCTTTGGCATTGAAAGGCGGCTAGATTTGCGTTGGCGTCACGAGCACTAATATGTTCCCATACTTAAACTTAGCAAAAGCGATTTTCTCGTGGAATGACGATTGCAACTTGAAATAATACCTATTGCATAATAATATGGGTTCCATTTTCCAAAATACTAGGTTCGTAACAACATGAAATTACAATCAACACAGTAGGAGAAAATCGCTTTTAACCTTTTACCGCCCGACTTGATATCAGAAGTCGTGCCCCGAGCGCCCGAAAAAAAAAACTAGAATAATACCGGATAGAATACAGCGTAATTATCTAAATAAAAAAGCAGATTAAATGAGCCGTGGTATTTGGTCGTAACGACCCTGGCGAAATGGACACGAAAATATTTGTCGGATTAATCCGGCGTAAGCGGTTAAAAGGTTAAAAGTTGGTACGTGCATGGCAGTGCGATGGTGTGGCCCAGTGGTAACAGCCGCGACTTACAAGTTGTAAGTAGTAGATTCGAACCTAGACAGGCGCTTTACTTTGTGTAGGTAAATTATTTCATCACCACTGCTCTCTAAACGGTGGAGGAAAATTTCATGAGGAAACCGGTATATACTAGAACCAAAAAATTCGAAGACATGTCATCTACCAACCCGCACTGGGCCCGCGTGGTGGATTACGGCTTACTCCCTATCACTGAGAGGAGGCCTGTGTCCCAGCAGTGGGAACATTAGGTATAGGCTGATTATGATCAGTGGCGTGCACAGAGATTTCAGACAGGGTATGCACAAAAAAATCGCGGCCGATTTTAATTTACTATTTAAACACACTTTGCCGCCAGCACAGGTCTCACATGTATAATTTTCCATTTTTTACAATAGACTTACTAAATAATTACTCTTCAATCATTAGCGTATAGCGCCAAGAAAAACAATATGGCGAAAAAAACTTTGCAATTTATTACGTTACGAACTAATACGAACTAATTAGTCGGTCATTTTGTCAATCCGACTAAAAAAAGTCGACCCTCTGCAATCAACAATTAAGCAGTGTTTTTACGGGTTCTCAATTTGAACGGTTTGCAATGTAAGCTATGCTTCTAAAACTCCAACACGCGCACACATTTTGACGCACACAGTCACATTTTTGCTGTGTACTACACGAGATGCGTTGTATGAAGAATAAGCAAGGCGTAGTATCGCTTTTGCTCACGGGAGCGCTGCCTGCGCGGGTGGCGGGTGTTCGCAGCTCCAACGAGTTAGTTCCAAAAAAAGTAATAGATGGCGCGAAAACTAATTTACAATATTTTTTAAAATTATAGTTTTAGATCATTCAGATGGGTATGTATTTAGGGGACTACAGGGTATGCAGAGCTTATTTGCATGTATGGAGTGCACGCCACTGATTATGATGATGTGCGCGTGACTATCCCTACAATTTATCTTAAAGTTTTATTGGGGTCACATAGTAACGCCGTATGTGATACTACTAGAAAGTAGTATTGAACAATTCTAATTATCTACACTAATTTACTATAGTAATAGACGTTGACTGATGTTTAAGAATCCATAGAAAAGCGTATAGTACCTAATAAGTTTTACATAGAGTTAATATACGAAACTTGCTATCGTGAATACGATCCCATAAACCGTGATGTAACGCATTATTGCAAAACGGAGCAAAGTTATGCCAAATTTCAAGATCGAAACAGGGAATTAAAGATTTTTATATAGAGCCTGGTATCCCTACCAGGCTCTATATAAAAGCCTGGCATATCTACCTGTCCGCCAATTCGTTTTTTTTTTTTTACTTACAACAGAAAACATAATAGGACCAATGCGTTCATGCGTGGCCCCCTTTGGCATGTCACGGACCTTCAAGCCCTTTAGCGATTAAACAGAAGACACAATGTAACTTTACTCATCGTTTATTAATAAGGGGATACAGTATGCAGAAAAGTGGCTCTTACCTTCAGGAATCAATAATACATAATCAATAATCATACACAATCCTCTAAAATATAAACTTTTATACGTATGCTCTCTGACCTTATGGAAGTTCATAATATTATAGAGTAACGCTCTGTACGCGACCTGACATCATCTAATTATACCTACTATTTACAATTAGGGATTCCGGATTGAGCCAGAACACGATTTACTATAAAAATCTATGCACATCTTGATAATATAAAACGAGTTAATCACTGTTCCCAGGATTCATTTTCTGGGGCATGATGGAGTCATGGTTCATTATTTTAAAAAGTCCTCCATCCTATGGACTATCGTAATGGCTTTTGCGTCATCAAGGGGCACACGTGATAAAAAGATAATCGTAGTTTATCGTAGGTAAATAATATTTTGAGTATCCTTTAGACGGGTCCTTCACCACATTTGAATCCCGCATACTCAACGATACCAAGTTATGAATTAAAACGCCACTTAGTTTTAAATTGCGTCATACCGCTGCCATCAGCGTAAGTGTTTTAGCGCCAGTCATGAGCTCTTATCAATGATATGGAAACTTTCCCCCCCAAGCCTGTCCAAGAGTTACTAGAGCGTTACTCCAAATATCATTCCACTGTTGATAAACATAGATCGATACATTCGCTGACGTTAGTCCGATACGCCGATTTCCACGGATTAGTCGTCCTAGGCCGCGATATACAAAACGAAATTTTCCGTTTGAAAAATGCTGCCGTTTTTAATATCTAAGACAAAACTTCTGCCCTTAAGGAGTAAACATAAAGATAGGAAGATGAAAGAAAAGAGTTTTGTCGTGACGGGTGATAACCTGACTACTTTGAAAAATATTGCGACTTTGAAGAGCCGACGTGTGAAACGAATCGCACCGAAGCTTCCTCCTCTAGTGAAACCGGGGTCGTGCGACTGCAATCTGATGCACCTCACTAAAATAGTGGTTAGCTACGCACCAAAGAGCAGGAAAAGAGGCGCTTCCAACATTGTGTTATCTATGACCGCGTGGGGCACGACCGGCCAGAGGAAGCGCATGAAACTGCCAAGTGTTAAATTGACCAGAAAATTGGTTAAAGGCGAGAAATCGTTGACACACAGCACTGATGAGTTCTTTAAGAAACTTGAGGTATTGTTATCGTTATATGGATTTGTTTGTTTTAGTCTGTAAGAGGCTCTTAATTTGTTAATTAAGTACCTCCCTCTGACTGCTTTTATGTAATGCTTTATTTTTACGTTTATACATAAGAATGATCAGTAGGTACCTACCTTAAATTAGACTGGAACAATGTAACGAATGTCGTGGAGGACAATTTATTTTTTATAGGAAAGTTTATGCACGATGAACGAATGCTTTCTCAGCTGGATTAATATTATTATTTGTTCCAGAATCAATTAAAGGCTTTGAATCTGGGTAAACCTGCGAAGAGTAAGAACAATAATGGTAAAGAACCGCCTGCGTCGCAGCGATCTAAGCCAGAGAAAGAAGCAGCCAATCAGGCGAACGATGCTGCGTCCAATGGGGAAGAAGGAGGTACGAACCATAGTCCCAAAAATATTTTCATCCAAGACCTACAACACACTTCTTAGACTCAATTTTATCAGGTTTAACTAAATTAATACAGCTGGTCCATAAAGAAAGAAAGAAAGAAAGAAAATACATTTAGTTAGCACAGACTAAAAGACACACAATATACCAAATACATACATGAGGTAAAAAATAAAATCAATAAAAGAAATTTGCAGGAGTGTGTGTGTGTGTATATAGGTAATACAGTTCTTGGATCAAGAGTTTTATTGTTGAACCAA
Source organism: Gortyna flavago (assembly GCA_963669345.1). Taxonomy (NCBI): domain Eukaryota; kingdom Metazoa; phylum Arthropoda; class Insecta; order Lepidoptera; family Noctuidae; genus Gortyna; species Gortyna flavago. Next base: position 3,898,042 of record OY770139.1, read on the forward strand.
ACGTTCTAGTAGTATTTTTTACAGCATAGTAATATGTTCCACTGCTGGCCATAAACCTCTCTAATTCTCTTTCAAACCGTCTCGTGCAAGTTTTGACTAAGGAGCCCTACAAACACGGCCAAATATAGCTCTTGAAGGTTCTTTTGGCGCGTGGTCAAAATCGGAACTAACGCCGCCATCTTGTTTTTCAATACATTTCACAAAACATTAATTGCACAAATGTTTACCAACGGAATTCGAGCGGTAAAAGATCCTCGCAGAAGTGTAGAAATTTCTTCACGTTTTGACTTTTGCGTAATCTTATAACATAAGTTTTTTCTTTCTGTGTCTCCAGGTAGTGGTGAAGGTCGAAGGCGTGGTAAGAGAAGAAAAAAGGGAGGTCGGGGTGGCAGTGACCGGCTGACATCTGCGGGACTTGCGGCGCAAGCTCAACAGGATCCCGAAACTCAGGTATGTCTTAGTGTTTCTTTGTTGTAAGATGGGTGTAACAAAAAAAAAAGCAAGCAACAACAGGAAAAAGAACAAACGCACACACACACACACACACACACACACACACACACACACACACACAGAAGCAAGTACAGAAAAGCCAGCGGGGTAATTGCGAAACACACTATCAGAAGCAATGGATTTTGACAGTTCAACAACATTTATTGCGTTATTTACGTTGTTGAGCAGACAGATTTTTCGTATATATGAAGTAATGGATTATCAGTATCCTTCAAAATGATTCAGTTTGAGATTGATAGTGTTTTACGCAACTAGGATGCTAGTGCAGCCCGGCTAGTGTGCGACGGTCAATACAAAATGTACAGACGCCAGCACATCAAGCTACCCGAAACTGTAAAATTTTCCCAATCAACTTTGAACCTAACGTTTTAGCGATAAAGTTGAAAATCTATTAAAGAAATTTGACAGATTGTAGTAGCTTGATGTGCTGGCGTCTGTACAAAAATTATGTAGGAGGATTTTTGCAATGCGGCGCGATAAGACATTGTCTTGGGTCAAATAAAAATTTTGCTATCGAAACTCCGCAGACGTGGTGGGTATCAATATTATATACTTGGTTTTGTTAGGTATCTACTTGGTTATTTTTTAATTTTTACTGTGTTTAGTTTGGTTTGTGATCTTCCTGTACAAGTCGCAATAAATACTTTTTCTTTCTTTCAATACCTAAGCATGATAAAACAAAAAAATAAATGAATTTTTGATTTTTTGTCTGTTCATAGACCTCAGTTTGATTACTTGAAATGTCAGTTTTAAAAATCTGTTACGTTTAAATTGGTAAACTTCACAGACGTGATGTTCGATATCTAATCACGATAAAACAATAGAGAACAGATTTTATCGTGCTTTTTTGCCTTCTTTACCCATCAAGTCTGCAGAGCTTCGCTAGCTAATTTAATATGAGCCTGCAGATTTGAGATTTGTATAGTGAATTGCATTGTTAAAGTCATTAATGATCCAATGCGAGAAAGAGACAGAGCTATCATACCATGCCCTTTTCGCAACCCTTCCCTATACGGAAAACCCTAGCTGTTTTACCGTGCATTATTAGCATCTTTATTCTGTTTAAAATCTTCTGTAGGTATATCTATTTTCATAGATCGCCGGCATCGGTACGGACTCGCAAAACCCGAGCTCCCGCGGTTCAATAGCACCGGCGCTGGAAGATGACGACATTGTACTGCCGGTCATCAGACCGCTAGTGGTCCCTAAGAAGACCGACTCCTTCCTCGATGATGACATGCTCAAGTACTTACATAGAGAGGTGGATGAAGACGCTATTGAGACTGAGTTTGATACTAAGGTGAGTTGAAATTGAGGCAAAGGTTGAAATTGCTTTCTTTCAGGATTTAATTGGATCCTTCTGTCGGCTTCTTCATGAAGGATCCAATTCGGGTTGGGCAGCGTTTGGAAAACTTCGTCAAGTCTTTTCGTCGCCAATCCCGCAATGTTTGAAGACTAAGGTCTTCAACCGGTGCGGACACTAACAGTCGGCCCGGTCCACAAATTTAAGGCCGCTCAGCGCGCTACGAAGTTATGCGGAAAATAACCGGAGTTACCGACATAGCTTGCAGAGTAAGCAAGTGGGCTGGTTATGTTTGTCGAAGGACCGATGGTTGGTATGGCAGACGAGTCCTGGAGTGGAGACCGCGTATCGACTCAGCTGGCTGGACAGATGACCTCAAAAAAGTGGCGGGGACAGACTGGATGCGGAAGGCGGAGGACGGGTGTTATGGCGCGGCATGGGAGAGGCCTATGTGCAGCAGTGGACTGCGATACGCTTGATTGTCGTATAGAACGTGTTGGAAAGATGATGATAAAGGAGAAGACCTTTTTAAGGTCACTGTTACGGGAAGCATTGTTATGTACACTCAAAAACACGTGGAAATTATGCAAATTAAGATTTTAACGATTTTTTTGTTCAGCGTTACGAAGCCATTTATTTACCTTAACCCGGCCTGCTGTTGTTGTGCCTGGTGAGACAAGACAACCGTGTGTATCGCGTCATACAATGTACCTATTTCTAAATTAGCTCTAATTAAGTTTGGGTGAAGAATTAAGTACTTTCCACATTCCACGGTTTAATACAAGTCCAGCACGTATAACGTATACTACGCAAATTGCCTTCGTTTATAAAAAATACCCTTTTTCAGCGTCGCTATGTGTTGGAAGAGGCAATGCGAACTCGTCCCGAGCGAGTGTACGGACAAGAAATGCAGAAATTACTGCGGGAGCTAAAAGTACCCGCAGTCAGCCTCGGTGACTGGCTGCACATACCGAGAATCTTCTCTCGACAGAACGCACAGTTTGCCCTGCCCATAGACACGTATGCGTTGGAGAGTAAGTACAGTCAAGTACCTATTTTATATATTCTTTTTTTTTTCTACTAGCCTTCGCTGTCTCATTCCGGGGCAAAGGCCTCCCTCCACTCCTTCCATCTTTCGCGAGCCCGCACATCCTCTTTCGAGTTTTGACGGAACCTATCCAGCTCGTCCCGCCTACACGGTCTGCCGCGACTTCGCCTTACTGTCTCAGGACATTAGTTTTATTTAGGCCCACAGACTAAAGTTCTGCATAATGCAGGCTATAGCCGCACGATTTTTAACGCACGGCGAAAATGGTCTGAATGGCGACTAGGCCGCAGGTGACTAAAATCGCAAGTTCGAAAGTAGAGTAGATTTCGACTTTTGTCGTGTGGCGATAGGTCGCATGCTGCGGATAACTTAAATCTTCCTTGAAAATGCTCAGTCGCAGTCGATCATCTGCCGCATGAAGGTCGACACTTTGATGTAAAACGAACTAGTCACCTGCGATTTATCGACCTGTGTAAATGGGGTGGTGATTCAGCTTGTGAGGCGACCAGCGGCACGGTAAAAATCGACCTAGTGTAAAACTGTAAATCCCCCATTATTCTTTCTACGTTTCGGCTTCTAATTCAGTTAAATTTTTTACAGACCTTACGCCAATGGACTACGCAGCCAGGTTTGTGACTGTGAAGAAGTCGAAGCAACTGCTGTACCTCACTGTGCTCAGAAAGTTCAGGCAGCATGGTTATAGAATGCCGATTAAGGTTAATGAAAAATTCATAAGTACATACATAAAGCTTACTCTTGCCATTATTTTTACAGAGTGGACTCTTTATGAAACTAATACACACTATGCTATCCCAATTAAGTACCACCGGATATTGTCAAATCACCAGTTTTTGAGTATCTTCCCCTTCAAACTAAGCTCATCATGCTATCATGATGGACGATAAAATACGGATCGTAAAATACGAAGAAGATAGAGTAAATAAGATACTATAGAGGTATGAGGAACAGGGATTAAAGTTCTCTAAATCCTTTATAGAAAAGGAAGTATCTTCTGACCAAACAGGTGTTGTGTCTGGGGGGGTCGGGACGTTGTAAATATGCTAGCCGCGCGTTAAACTCTGCTTGCGCGATGCAGGATTTTTTCGTGACGTCAGTGTGATGCGTAGTTCGCAAGTAGCGATGTAGATGCCGCCACTGTACCTATATGAACTTCACTTAAATTCCTCATTTTCCATATTTTACTATTCGTATTTTACTTATAGAAGGGAAACAAAGAAAAAAATAATGTAGTAACTCATAATATATGTTTTTTTTTTAATCTTTAAAAGAACTTAGAAGAAGGCCTAACAATGATGATGGGCGGCGGCTTATCTACGACGCAAGCGCAGAGCTTCAAGAGTGTCATGGACTGGCTCAACTATGAGGAGCAAGAGAACATCCCTGATGAGATCAAGGTCACCCTTATTGATAATGGGTACAAGAGACCCCCTATTAGCACTGAGGGGAACGGCAACAATGAAGAGGTGAAGTACAGTTTCATGTTGGTATTTTACTGTTAGAAATGGACTGATGCCTTGAAACCAAATATTTAAATAGTTAGAGGTGCCCTCATCGTACTCAGATCATGCGAAAAATCTGAACACTGAGAAGAGTGACCTCAAACATCCCGCATGGAACGATAGATAATAATATGATCTTCAGTATGAGTGAGCGAAACAATACTATTCAAATGTCATTGTGAAACAACAGAAACGTGATCACCTTTTGACGTGGGAAGGCGAATCTAACGATTTAAACCTTTGCTTGAAACTTGATGGTTAAAGCTGTATCCACACAGTACCAGGTCAGGGTCTTCCGGACTCGCCCCTCACTATTACTCAGTAGTAGCTACGCTACGTTCTACGAAAACCGGCCTTTACTGCTACGAAATAAAGGCGCTGTCTATGTCAAATTGTTACCATGAACGTGGTTCAGTGGGAAGTACGTCAGAGTAGAGCATTCTCTTGACGAGACACAGTTTGAAACGACCTGTGACCGTACCATCAGTACACCATATCTGATAACAGTATTATTTTAATATTACTTCACTTCACAGTGGAAGAGATAGAGCACACGTCCTGTATAGCTCCATCTCTTTCGCACATTGGAGTGTAGTTGGTGGTGTGGTTGGCCCCCGGCCCTAGTGTGTCGATAGACCCTTGACAATTTTAAAACCAGAATACAATAAATTCTTTTCGTTTCAGTCTGACGCAAATACTTTAAAATTTCGCACTTGGTGTGGTCTATGCGCCATCTGCGAACGAATGTATGGACGATTTCCGCCCAGAGCCAAGGATCCACCTGATGGGGTGCGTGTTTTCTTTATAAAAACGACTACAAGTAGTTATATCCTTATTCTAGTACAAAAGAGCTGGAGCTGTACGGGACGTATAGTCAGAGTCGAAGATAGTCAGTGCGAAAAGTGATGGCGCCATCACTTTTCGCACTGACTATCTTTGTCACTACCATAAATAACCTGAGTTTCAAATTTTATTTCACAAAAACCTACATAGCATGGCCACTTATGAATCCTCAGAAACGGGGTGCATGAAGGTACAGTGCTACAAGGATCTTTTGACGCCTCAGTGACATTGAAAAGGGGGCGGTGTTGGTAAACATTTCTGAAATTTTCTCAGAAATTGTAAACAAAAAATCAAGATGGCTGCCTTTTTTTTTTTTTTTTTTAAGGATGGGAAATCATCCAATGACCCCTCCCGCTCTGGGTGGAGCGGAAGGGAGTGTCAGACTCTTACTGACTAAAACCCATCCGTGTTCCTTCCTTAGCCCTTTATGTTCCGGGGCAGCGGTAACCCTTTCGGACAATCCCGCTGCCCCGGCAGGCTTCGGCCCTGACGGGCCCCTCCGTGTCTGCTGACAGCTCTTTGAGGCGCGCGTGGAACACATACGCGCCGTCCGGCACGGGCCTGGTCCTGATCGGACGGCGAGCAAGATGGCTGCCTTAGTTCTGATTTTAGCCACGCACCAAGAGATCCCAGTACCGTTGTAGATAGCTAGACCTTTCGATTTTGTTGTGAGCTTTATTATATTTTAATGAAAATCTCTGTTACAGATTGAGTTGAGTGACTTCTCAATGGTGGAATCAAAAATAGTTACACTCAAGGTACACAGTGGGCTCAGAGAAATTTTGAATATTATAAGAGAGCGATGATTTTTGTAGGGTCCTTTCTCTTTAGCTATGTTAATTCAAGAGTTTAATATATTTTATAATAATGCTTGGTCTAGAAATTTTAAAACCTTTTTAACGAAATAAAGAGCATGTTGTTTTGAAATGGTTTGTTTTATTATAAGTTTTGAATCTATGTGTTGAATCCAGCGCACAGGGTCAACCTCATTAACTTGCAACCTAAAGGTGCAGGCGCAGTAACCGCCCGTCGCCACCTCGGAAAAATTCCACCGGCTTGTCGCCAACGCACCGTCATTAGCAATACGACGTTTTTCTGTGCGTGAGAACTAGACTTGTGCATGTAGACTAGCCTCTAACTGCTCATCACTGATACTATGCGACAGCGTGCTTTTTAGCAATGACCACCAGTGAGTCCGAGCTCGCGACTAGTTCCACCTTACGATCATTATTTGCATAGATTGGGATCACTTTTATGGCAGTATAATAGGTAGTATAACTCCGAAAGTACTGACTTTTAACCTTAGTCGTAATACTAAGTTTTATTCTGCATAGAAATAGTTATTAATTCATGAGTATCTTATTTCGATTGAGAGGTGGGCCCACCATTACTCATAGTCCTTTTGATCAACTTCGAAAATAGATTTGGTGCATGTATCCGAACATAATTTCATTGACATTTATTTGACAGTAGTGTAGTGAGAGTCTCTTAATTTCTCTTACTTAAAACTATATCGAAAATGTAATCAGAAAAATATTTTACATCAAACAAAAAATGGACTTCTCATAGTGTTGGGGTAGTGAAAGAATAATATAAAAGAATCAATGGTGAAAATAATTGAATTTGTTAGATCTCAAAAAATATGTCTGTTCTATTGGAATATTGCAAATAATTATTTTGCCAGTCTTTGACAACCTTACAAAATGACCAAAAAAAACCTTAAATAAAGTCAAAGTAAAATCCATCTCACGAACTTTCAACTGCAGTTACTTGTAACATGAGAATAAAGTATCGATATCGATAAAATTTGAATTAAGGTTAAGCGCACAGCACGTCAAATGTTAAACGGTTTTACTGGAAACTATTTTTGTACTGCGCTCTAGCGTAACGAATTATTTAGCTAATGAAAAACAAACAATCCTGACCGATATCGCACCCGCGTGGTGTAATTCATGTGAAACTAATAATTATCGTTATATTTTTTGTGTAAAATCGTTTATATCTTGACCAACGACACAATGGATTTGGATAGATCGGGACTGAGTGCGGACGGTAAATCAGTTTATTTATAATTAAAACACCGCGTTGGTGCGAGTGTACAGGAATATTTACTAATTATAGTCCTTTTCCAGAGTATTACGTGACGGCGTTGCAAATATTTGATTATTGTGGTGCTGAGAGAACGGGCACGCTGCGTGTTGACGCTTTGATGGACAAATTCGCTCCTTTCGTGAAAACTAACAAGTGAGTATTATTGTTACCGTTCGATGTGTGTACTGATTTTATTTATGAGATGAAAGGTCATCTGTTTATGTTTGAAAATAGCCCAGTTCTGGATTTAGAACTTCCTGTAATACCTAATAATGTTCTGTGGTAATACCCCACATGTTCTTTGATCATAAAGGTTGTAATCTGACTAACGCAACGAAACATTAACGTACTGTTTCGATTCCTTGAAGCCTGTTGAAGTAATTGATAAAACAAGTTTTTGTATTTTGTAATAATTTGTATGCTCTCATAGTCCCTAGTTTAACAACAAATTTTATTGTCCTTTTATAGTACATTGGTAGTCATAATATTAAACAATGAAGCATTTGTTATGGTTTGTCAACTGTCTTGCAAAGAGAATGTACTGTCTTGCTTGAAGTTGATCCATTAAAATGTATTTATCACAAAGAGGGTAATTAAATAAATAATAAAAAAAGAGTCAACTTGATTTCAGGATCTCTTTTATTTTTTCTGTTTTACTTTACAGGGCTGAATACAGCTTCTTGAAGTGTCTATTGGATCCAGAAGAAGATAATCCAGAAATTAATGTGTCAATGTTAGCTAAAACCCTGCACAAGTACAGTGAAAGCCAGAAGTCAAAATTTGACCTGGATGAGAGGTAAGCACTGTTGAAATATCTCTCCCTTTTACTTATAATTCCAATACTATTTAAAAAATAATCAGTCTAAATAATATAAAGCGATAAAGGTGTCCATTATATGTTTTGTAGTGATTAATAGACCGTTTTTGTGATATTTTTTTGCTAGTGTACAATAAAGTATAACCCCCTTACTAATAAACATATTATATCAGATGAATAGTTACCAATTTCTCTCGTTCAGTCGTCAGTAATTTGATTTTCGAAAGAAGAAGACAAAGCATTGTGTAACTATACAGACACTATACAATGTTTATTAGTAAGGGGGTTACTATATAAATAAATATGTCCCTTGCCGTAAATGATGCAAAGGCTTTTTTCAACAGACCCAATATTTTTCAATACAAATTTAATGAAAAAAAAAATGGTTTTGTTGAAAAAAGCCTTTCATCAATCAGTATTTATGTCTCTGTGACTGTAAAGATTTTATGTTTAATTTGATTTCATATTTTGTAAGGGAATAAAAACACTTGTGTATTAAAAATAAATGGAAATAACAAATATGCTACTATTAAAGTGCAATTTTCTTATGCACAATTCCCGGTCTGTTGGGTAAATACTTAAATATAACATTGAATCATGCACTTGTAGTGCAAGGTAGAAATACCATAACATTGTTTATGTGCATAAACTACTGATAATTGTGACTATTATGAAACTAGCAGACTATATAATAAATTGTAATTAAAATAGATTATATAACAATATCCTTAAAAGTGTTTGATAACACTGCATGACAGCATGTGCAAAGTCTGTGTTTTGTTTGTTCAACACAACTAGGTTAAACCACTGACATAGTTTAGCTTTTTGCAATTTGGACTAGGCAAACATTCTTTAGATGTTTTTAACCAACTTTAAAAAAGGAGGATGCTCTAAATTTTTTTATTCTTCTTGCAACTTTGTTTTCATACAAAATGAAACAGAATCTTGTAAGTAAATACTGCGCTACCTTCATCATTTTTAACATGATGCTATTATTAGCATGGACTTTCACATCCATAAAATGCATGGAAATAAGTGCATGTAATAATGTTATCATGGATAGAAATTTAAATGCATCTTCATTACAGGGTGGCAATTCATAGTTCTTTGTTCTATGTTATGGGTTTGGTTTCCGCACTTAGTCCTTAGCAATTCATAGTTACGAATGAACTCATTAATTCAGCACTACCAAGCGTAACAATTATAAAAAAAAAAACTTTCGTACAAAAGTACAATACCTACACGGTCAAAATGTAAATGTATTATGGTCAACAGTTTTTTTTTTAATAACCAATGAAAAATCTTAACTCTGAAACATACTGAATCCATCACGGGCGTCAATATCCTTGCCACTCTTTATAGTTCCATACATTTTACTACCCTGTGTTATTTTTGATATTATGATGCATAATATCATCACTTTGGAAATTATAAAAGCGCACAATTTTTACTTCAACAGACTATAATATTTAATTTTTATTACAGTTTTAATCTGAAGAGTGGAGCGCCACAAGACTCAGACTCTGGCATCTCTACTGATGGTAAGATAACAAATTAATAATAAATTTCTCTTAATTTTTCCGTAATATACAAACACAAAAATCATGAGTTTTTGCATCAATCACAAACTTTATGTTTGTTGGAAATACATAAATGGTATGAACTGCATCGGAGATTGCTTAAAAATTTAAAATCTTTGAATATTTGTTTACTAAACAAAATAAAAAAAACCGGCCAAGTGCGAGTCGGGCTCGCGCACCGAGGGTTCCGTACAAATTTGTAGGTATATAAATAGTTCATCACGGGATTTTTTTTTTGTAATGAAAGTACTTACAAATTTATGGTTTTCGGATTTTTTCCTTTACTTGTGCTAAAGTCATGACTTTGCTTCTTGCCAAATTTCATGATTCTAGGTCAACGGGAAGTACCCTATAAGTTTTGAATCCCTTGCGAGTATCAAAATATGCCGCATAAACGGAACATAAACGCCCTTATCTTTTGATTGCGTTGACTTAGAAATTTGAATTTTTCACTGCTTTAAGAGGAAATCCCTGAATATTTGATATTCATTTCTACTTGATAATTCCACGCGTCCCTGAGAAAAAGGGTTGATAGACGGACAACGAAGTGATCTTATAAGGGTTCCGTTTTCCTTTTAAGTTTCGGAACCCTAAAAAACACAAAAAATTAACAACATTGTCACAATAGCCAAATAAATATTTTAAAGAGGCTTGTGTTATCCAATAGACATAAGTAAGCTGACTGGAATACATAACCAATACCTGCTTGGAATATCAAGTAACAAATTTGCTTACAAACTCGTAAGTAAAAAAAAACTGCCTAATTTAATATTCCTGTCATTATCCGTTGAATATGTTCATGAACAGAAACTGTGGACTTTGTCAGTGTTTCAAGTACATGCACACACACACACACACACACACACACACTCACATTCAAATGCAAACAATCACGTTTGCTTGCGCAGTATCAGCTCTGTTTCTATTACACTAAATCAGTGGAATGTAAATGCAAAGGCCCATATTGCAGAAGACATTGCTGCTGTCATTACGTTTATTAAGTTTGTCGTCGAAACAAACGCGAATCGGGAGTAGAGTAGTATATCCATATGATGCGACGTCGACCATCATCAAATAGTAATTAATATCTCTTTAGCACACTTCACAAATTCGGTGAGTAGGTTTGATTTGACAATATCTGTTCTAAAGTAGGTAAAGTTTTTTTTTTGAGATTTTGTCGTGCCAGCGGCTAGGACTAACCTACTCAAGTTTTCCCCTATGTCACGAGCTGCACATATTGTTAACATTATTACAGTATCGGAGGATATAATTGCTCAAAACTTGTCGAGATTCATTCAAAAGCCACAATTTTATTAATAATTGAAAAAGGTCTGATATTAAAACGTTGTTGGCAGGTATTTTAATTTTTGTAAAGCGATAGACAATAGATGATTCTGTAAGGTGTTATAATTGTGGTTTAAATAAATAAATATTTCTAACTCTTGTTGTTGCTTTTCATTAAGTGGTACTTGTGGTACTTGGGTTGTTACGTCACTAGCTCACTGTCAGTGAATCTTACTGAGGAAACGTCAGGAACCCTCAGACTCAATGATAATTACGAAACTGGAGTTATAGTAAGCAAGCATGTTGATTGATCGTTTTTTAGGCTTCCGTACCCAAAGGGTAAAAACGGGACCCTATTACTAAGACTCCACTGTCAGTTTGTCTGTCACTCACCAGGCTGTGCTCTGCTCATGAACCGTGATAGCAAGACAGTTGAAATTTTCACAGAATGTGTATTTCTGTTGCCTGTAACAACAAATACTAAAAACAGAATAAAATCAATATTTAAGGGGGGCTCCCATACAACAAACGTGATTTTTTGCTGTTGTTATATACAACAAACGTGATTTTTTGCTGTTGTTATATGTAGTTTTAAATATTTTATTGTGGTACGGAACCCTTCATGTGCAAGTCCAACTTGCACTTGGCCGGTTTTGACATTGGAAATGTCTTTTCATTCGTTCCATTGTAGGTTCACTAGGCTCCGATTTCACGAAAAAGTGCGATCCCCTTATATCTCAAACATTTTTTTATTCGGATTTTTTATCTCGGGATCATAGGGTCCCGGACTCTTGGAAAGCGTACGAGGGGCCGAAGCCAACTCGCAGAGGCCCTTTAGGCGCTTTTATTGAATTATATAGATAGCAGAAATAGGAGGAATAAAAATTTGCCAGTAATATTTCAGATAACTTTTAGTTAGTCTACCTTATAGAACTATCTTAGCATTGAAAGAGTCTTTACGACTGAAAATACCAACAATTATACACAATTGTCTGTAGCTCTATGAGAACATAATACTGAATGGGTAATCTTTATAGATAGTGACACAATACACTATTTATTTTATTTTTATTTTGCGGAATATAATTATTGTGTCCCATGTAGTCAAATAAATGTAATTTCTTTTTTTTAAACCTGATGGTTGAAATCGTTTCTTGACACTTTTTATTTTATTTTGGGAAAAAAAAACGATATTACATTAAATATGACACTTATCACTGACTTTTTATTAAATAACCTAATTTTTTATGACCAGGGTCCCATCTTGTAGAAGACTTGCAGTGCGAGCTCCGTGAGAAGGTGCACCTGGCGCACCAGCTTCGCTCGCAGCTCGACTTCACCGACCGACAGCACGAGGAAGCACTCGCAGCACTCACTGCTGAGCGGGACACGCTTAGAGCTCATCTTAACATGTAAGTATCTTAATTACAAGCCCAATGGAATTTCCCATTGGCAGAAATGACGAACTTCCATACAAGCTTTTCATTTTCTTTTAAATTTTTCAACATCACCATTCCTACCCTGGAAGTCTTCATTGTAGGAATGGTGATTTCTCTCTCTCTTTCTATTATAATCGCATCTTCTCAGGTTACGCGAAGAAAACATGACTTTGACGCACGTACGTCGCGACTACGAGGAGGCGTGCGAGCGACTATGTGGCAGCGATCGAGCGCTGGACGACACGCGACGCGAGCTCGACGCTCTCAAGCGACGCTCCAAGGTCACCGTGGAACAGGTCTCCACACTAGAGAACGAGGTGAGAAAATAGAGTACTGCCGGTCGATTCTGTTTGAATATCACCGTGAGAAGTTAGGTAAAGTGAGCTGTCATTCCATCTGATGCTATAGGGATTGATACTAATGACAGCTCACTTTAAGCTCACTTCACCTGAGTTCTCACGGTGAGATTTTTACGGAATCGCTCAGCACACTCGTAGGTGTCGGAGGTGTTACCCCAACAGGCTGGAAGGAACAACCAGAAGATGATTCAAAGAAAAGTCACTAGTCTACATAATTATACAAATAAATTATAATGAAGAGTTTATTTATCTGAACGCGCTAATCTCTCCTCGCAACTACAATTCGGATTTGAACAATTCATTTTGCATTTGATAGCCCAATTCTTGAGGAAGGTTATAAGCCGTTTACCATCACGTTACGAACCTTAGAACAAAAAGGACGCTAAGTCAAAGACAAAAAGTATGATGACACCTCGTTGTTCAAAATACGACGGTTAGTTTAGGAGTTATGTGGGAACAGATGAACATACCTACATACATAGCCTGTTAAATCACAACCCTCCTTTGGCTTAGCCGTAGTCGGGTAAAAAGAGAAGATAATGAAGATTTGTTGTAATGCAACGTCGTATCTTTTCAGAAACTAACCCTCCAAGAGCTGCTAACGAAATCGAAGGCGGAATGCCATCGCATCAACGAGATGTATGCAGCAAGACAATCAGCGTTACTTGAACAGAACGAAACTCTGCGAGCTGAACACGCCGACTTGTCCTCGCGGTTACAGGACCAGGAAGAGTTTGTGCAGCAGATGATTAAGGAGAAGGTAATATTAGATAGATATTATTTTGAGTGAGTTCTTGAATGTTCCAAAAACAGCAAACTGGAATTACCAATCTTTTTGTAACATGGGTATGATGAAAATTGTCGAAATATAGAATGAAACCTAAGTTTATCACCCAGACACACGTGATTCTCATTATTACATTTTTGTTGTGCAGGTTCTCATAGAAATGGAACTGAAAGACGTGCTGAACAAGTCAAACCAAACACAGCTACGTATGGATCGTAGTATCGACGTCAGCTACACGGAGGAACAGATGCTCACAGCTCTCGACGGCCTCAACGCAGACACTAGGTTCTCGTCGGGTTAGTAGAACATTGAATTTTGGTGACTTTCTTTTTTTTTTTTTTGTTTATATCAATCCTCGAAAACATACTCGAACTTTGTGCACAATGCGGACAAAAAAAGTAATAATGGTTTTTTATTTTATGCTAATCTCATCGGCTTTTTCACACTATTATCCGCGCCATTAAAGAAACAAATTCAAATTTCGACGGTAATCATGCGGTCTCACTTGCACATTCAAGACACAAATATTTGCAAGTGAAAGGGCATGATAAGCTCCGTTGTTTGGTCGCCATTTTCAATTTATTTATTTAATGACGTTCAGTCTGACATGGATCTAACTATGAACGTACTTATGAAGGATGATTTGTAAAAAATCCTTTCAAATTCAGTAAATTTCATGTATAGTCGGAGTTTTAATTAGCTGCAGTAAAATGACAGCTTGTGGTTACTTAAACGACTGAAATTGTCGTCTTTTTGTTTTTTCGCGACCATCAACCAAATATTGTTTTTCTAGTACAGAATAGTGTAACAAACGAAACTTATCTGACATGCATATCTCTAAACGCAGTCCGAAATGAGTTAAGAACTGTCATTTTACTGCAGCTAATTAAAAGTCGGAGTATAGTTATATATTTCGCCACGTTCATTTAGAAACATGTGGCTCTCTACGTCAAAGATACTCATTCTACCTTTATTCCCGCATTTTCCTAGAAAACCGTATCCTAGACGAAGAGTCATTCATAAACGCTTTAAAAGAAGACCAGGGGAGGGGAACGAACATGTCGTTGTTTGACGAAATACGTTATAGTTTCTGTAACCTATCCCGACATAACAATACAGGCAACAGTATCACTTATGATTATGACAAAAACTTTGATTACTCCTACACTACTGTAGGAACGCAAACAGACGAATCTAAACCTTGCGATCATGTCGACAAAGCTGAATTTAAAACAACAAGTACCTCACAAACCCAGACGGAAGAATTAGAACCCATAAACAATAACAACATCGATTCTAAATGTCTGGAATGTGAGAAAATAAACAGATATACGGAACAGTTAGAAAGAGACGTCAATATTTCTCACCATAAACTGACAGAGATGCAAGTAGAAATAGAGAGTTACGAAGGTAATTTGAATTTGCTTGAGAAGTTTGTGGCTGATGGGAATGAGAGGAACGGAGTATTACAAGCTGTTATCAAGAGTTTGGAAGCAAAGATCTGCATTCTGGAAGTGGCTTATGCTAAGCAAGGGGACAGACTTAACAGTTTGTCGCCAGACTGTTGCGCTTGCACACAGACCCAGTGGGGTATGCTTTTATGAACTTGGTCCGGTATTTTATCACAGATTACGTACTATACTGAGCTTGAGATCCTCATTATAATATTCTTTGCCCGCATCATATAGTACATATTTATAAGGCTTGCTTATATTTTACTAGCTTCTAGCCAGGGACCTCGTCCGCATGAAATTTCTTGTTTTAACATAAAATATGTCCCGTTACATCGTTCTCGCTCAGCGTTATTTCTGACATTTGTTTTTCTTTGCTTTTCTCCAAAGGGTCGTAGCATGATATTAACTAGTCTATATTATAACCTTCCTCAAGAATAGGACTATCAAATGCAAAAATAGTGTTTTAAACGCCTTGGGTAGTTTCAGAGATTATCGCGTTCAAACGAACACACATTATTATTATCTAGATAAATATTATTAGTATAAAAAAGTATAGATATACATTCTAACTTAACGTCACGGGTTTGGCAGTTAGGTCGGCTATCTGTGTTTACAGTCAAACAAATAATCTCCGTGAAAAAGGGGTTTCCTATTCCGGTTCCCAATTCCCAATTCTGTACAAAAAAATATTCTATGTCTTTGCAAAAAGACGCGCGAACAAGACTTTCGAATTTTATATCTTTGACATATAAAGTGATAGACACGCGCTCTTGAAATGTAGCAATTCAGTGTTAACTGTCTTCAAAAAAGCATGAGATGGATAAGCATTCCACAAGTTCTTTTTAAAAGCTTCATGAATCTGTGCATACGCTGGGCAAAGTTCTTTGGAAGTCGAGTACCTCTGTATAGTATGTAATCTGTGGTAATAGCGTGTGTTGTTATCTTGTGGCGTCATCTGGTTGCGGTTTGTGTTTAGTTTACGTTTTTCATCATTATCATTGTAATTTGGAATCATTTATATGTTTGTGTTGTCTTTTGGTAAGGATTTGTTAAGAATATAATAAGTATTTTGATTACAGTTGAAAGTATAATTTAATTAGACGAAAATGTAGTTCCGAATGATGTTTTACCCGGAGCCATAGTATTAAAAGTAGAATTTATTATGTAATCTAGGTATACCACTCATTTAGTTGTTCCAGTTAATTTAGGTATCATAAACTTAGATGTAGTAGTTAATTAGTTAGTAGTAGACTTGTTCATAAGTACTGTTTAAAGTAGCATAAGTATAACAATGTATGATTTATTGCAGACACGGCGAATGTGTCGACGCAAGCGGACGTTCCATGCGTCGATTGTGAGAAAAGAAATGCTGTCGTGCCACACCGTAGCATTAGGAAATTCTTCTGGTAAGTACAAACATTTATATTCTTTACTAGCTTTTGGAGGTTGAAAACGTACTACCGGGATGAAAGTATCCTATGTCGTAATCCAACTCATGGTCTGCCCGTGTGCCAAATTATATACAAATCCGTTCGGCCGTTGTATCGTGAAAGCGCCACAAACAAACATACAAAAAATCAAATATTTTCTCTCTAAAATATTAGTTTATATGATAAAACATTAGAATTATAATAGCATTTAGATGATACAATCCATTTTAATGTATTATTTTACTGCGGCTTACGTCTCAATGTTGCGACTTGCGCAGTCATTGTCTTAAATGAACTTCCACACTTACAATATGCCTCTTAAATAAATCACTGTTTTGTATCCATCACTTCCAATTCATCATCCTCCATATCCTACCTTCTTCCCTGTCCTCAATCTGAAAGTATCTTCCAATTTGCAATACCATTTATCCTTCATCTCCTACGTCTTCGCTCCAAACCTGACAGTATCGTATAATTCCACAGTGTATAATTGCAGGGAGCCACTCAAATGCCTGTTCCAAGTGTTCGCGGTGGTTTGCTTCATCTGCGCGGTGTCCGTGTTGTACGGCGTGTCCGGGAGGGCGCGTCGCCAGCCAGCCTGTCGGGAGCCTCTGCCCTGGAGGTGGATGGATGCACAGGATATCATGGACCTGCTGCTCAGGATTGACTATGTTGCTGATGTGCCCATGTGAGAAGTTTGTGAGGTCTTGTGGTAGCTACGTCGAAAGTTGTCAGCAATTTTAGTTGGTAGACACAAATGCAATATAAAATAAGTACTTTAAGCGGGCGTCTATACACGCCGGTGTAAGGGGAAATCAGCTGTTCTATACCGGATGTTTTTTTTTTATCATCTCGAAATTTTTACAGGCTGTTCTAACAATGATGAACTTGCACTATGGAACCAACACTGAAATCATGAAAAAAAAATTGTGCTGTTTAATATAAATTTTCAATACCTACTAGATCAAAATGTATGAAACAGCTGATTTTATTTTCGTGATGTCAGAGTTGGTCCTATAATGAAAGCTGTTCATGTTCGTGGGTGTTCGTCAGTGAAAAATTAGAGACGGTGTTTTGATTGGACTTTTGTATGAAACAGCAAATTTTAAAAACATACACGGCAAAAAAATTCTTCTCTGGAGTCTAAAATCATAGTATGCTGAATTCTCAGTAACATTTGACGCGTCGATGTCCCTTTATTTAGCACATCGAATTTCCGAAAGAGTTTGTATATGTTTGATTGTGTCATTCTCCTTCTAAAACTCGGATGTGGCCATATTACGCCCGGAGTACAGTACTTTCACAATTCTTTTCCCTTGATAGTTGCATCAACCCAACAGCAACCTTATTACAACAACAATGAAGATTACTGTGATTCTAACAGACTTGACAGCTGCAGCAACCCAATAGCAACCTTATTGTCACGAGATTAAAGATTACTGTGATATTGACAGTGATGCAAAATCAGAGGTAAAATAAATTTGAATGTACTGTAGCTAGTTGTTGCGTCCAATCGCGATTGTCATTGTAATTTAAACCTTGTGTCAATGCTCATAAAACTCACACGCCGCGCGATCGTGATTTGCAACGACTAATCAATTTCACAAAATCTAATAGTATAACTTACGTATGGAAGCTACTGTGTGATTTGTTTACAAACTTCTGTTGCCGGCTATTATAGTCTGTGGAAATATCTGTAGATTTTTTTCAATGTACTCAGCAAGCGAAAGAATCGGAGGCCCGTGTTGTAAAACGATGCATCTTGATGCGGAGCTGACAGATTATACATACTAATCTATTCTCAAATCTAGTTAGAAATGAGATTCGGGATTGACACGGGCCTACGGCACCTGCCCTACTGCCGATGAGAAAGCGAGTAGCTATCGACTATTTTCTCGCCCAAGAAACGTACAACAGACGTAAATCGCGAATCAGTAAGAAAGAGATACATACAACGTGTCCCAATTTTTATCGGCAATAGAAGTAGCACTGCTACCCACCACAACCCTTAAAAATCCCAGAATGCCTGTCGTTTTTACACAAAAATCAATCTAAATATTTTTTTTCCTTATTCAAAGTTGTTTACTTTCAGTCCACTTTGTAATTACCAAAATAATTGAGATATTTTCTTTTTCATAATTTTTTCTCGAGTAGTCATGGTCAGGTCCACCCTCTGGTGCCCGCTTATCGTTGAATTTTGGGACACGTTGTATATTAATAGTTGATGTCTGACTCTTCACACCGTTGACCGTCGATAACTCTGTCTATTGTACGTTTCTTGAGCGATAGAATTGCTTCCTCCTCGCTTCCCCGGCGGTGGTAGAAGAGCCTAAAACAAAAAAAAAGAATTGGGGTTGCAAGCTGTAGTCTACAGATATTTGCCATTTTTTTAAACGTGTATTGCTGGTTAAAAGCGTTTTAGTTTGTCTGTTATGTATCTTAATTGGATCGGGTCTATTGAGGCAAATTGTTGTGCCTAAAAAGACTTAATTTCAAACTTTTGTACCTTTATGGTCTGTTTCACGACAGCGGGACAAGTTCCGGTTATCTATCTGATAGATAATGTTATACAAATTGGTGATTTTTATAAATTATTTATCAGATAGTGCTTATCTGGACGCCGAAACAGGCCTTAAACATTTTTGATTTTTGAATGGTTTTATAACTGTTTAATGTATCGAATTAGATGTCCATTATCATTATTAATGTTTTTTTTTAAATAATCGACTTAACTCGATATAAGGCTGATACGAAGTTTCATAAAATTGTAATTATAATGCTGTAGATATTCAGCTCAAAAGGTTAATCAATTTCAAGTTAATTGTATAAAAAATACACTTATTTAATTTTCACAAATATTATTAATTATTTATCTTCTGTTTTATTTTTACTTACTTTCTTACTGACAGAAACTCGTTTGGATTAAACTGTTATCTGCATTTATTTAGATATACAAACGTTAATTAATTTACTTAGTTTTCGTAACTTGCATGATAGTTTTATGAAACTAACTCATTTATTATTCAATTGAAACTTGTATCTGTAATTTGTACCTTATTTCATGACTGTTAAGGAGCATGTTTAATTGACTCTCCTTAACCATGCAAATATCGAGTGATAATTATTATTCAGAACAGTATTTTGTAAAAAATACGAGTTTTCTACGATTTATTAAATAATAATTTAATTGTATATGATCATTATATTTGGGTATTATGTTTTATCTCATAAAACATAGATGATCAGGTAAATAAATTAGAGGTTTTATCATTCAAGTATGTGAAGTATGGTATAAAGAAATAATATAAACGTGCTCGGCGGAGGCCTAGCCAAGTTCTCATCTACTTATCACTTCTAGTTTTAATTATTATTTCTAAACAGATTCCTATTCAAATTAGAATTTGTAAAACTAAGCATGAAACAAACCAATTCTGTGATAGAGCAGTGCCAGTGAATTAGATATTAGAACTTTAGCATTTATACAACCTAAGATTATTTGGTATTCGTCTAAGTTTTAAGTAATTTGACATTTTGAAAGCAACAAAAATATTTACCAAAAATTATATTTTATTTTGTATTTGCATTGTTTTTGTAATGCATAGTGTAATATTAATATTAGATCTTAATTTTGTGGGCCTTTTATTAATAAATAAATCATTCATCATTACAATGAGGGTTTTTGAAAAATGACGTTTACTAGATGGCAGCACTGAGACGTCAGGTCCGGCCACCTGTCACAAGTGTCAAAGCGCCTATAATTTCTTTAGTCGTGACTGAATGATGAACGAACGAATGAAACGAATGGTGATTGACATCATATATTTTATATTGGAAGACCTCTTGTCAAAGTGGCGCCAACTGGACTGGTGTCGTGAATTTTCATGAAAACCCATCTCTCCATCCAGATATTGCAACTGATTTCATGTAAGGATATTATCCCAACTCAAAATAACATACCTACATACTAATAATTATACTTAAAGCCTTCTTGAATACAATAATTTATCGTATGATTCATTCGTTGTCCTATTTCAACTCCATTCAGATTTAAAAAAAATTAGACTCATGCTGAACGATTTTATTATTAAAAGCTCGAATTAAAAAAAAAATACCTATTATAGTATTGTGAGAATATTAAAATGTTCTCATTATCTTGAATTAATTTAACTAACTTCGCATTTACGATGCATTTATTTTTAGTAGATAGATCTGTATTTACTGATACGTATTCCGACTTTTCAGAGTCGTGTTTCAAAGTTGCGACTTTACAGCTTTGTCGGACGTCAGTGCATTTATTTTTAGTTAAGTTTGTGGAAAGTGCGTTCATCGTACACAAAGTGTTTAGAATGTATGGTTTTATTAATTTTATTCATGGAGAATCATTAGTTGTGATCTAGTAAATGGTACTTATGATGCCTTAGGGAGCCCACGAGCAACTTTTGTATCTCATATCAATTCTACGGGTTCATATGCGCGCATGTAGCGACGCGACAAATACAGCAGTTCTATACAAACCCGTAGACTTGATGTGAGAGAAATAAGTTGCTGAGACAAATGTTGCTCGTGGGCGCCCTTGTTTATTAGTTCTAATTTCTACTGTTGCCAGTTTTCTTGCTATCGCGCGAACTTGCGATATTGTCTGTGGTTGTGAATAATTAATACCTTTTTGTTGTCTCCTAATTATTTTACAAACCACGTGACATAAGTTTTCTTTAATGTGACCACAACTTTTGATTTAGGCATATTATTATTTTTGTTTAATTTTATAAATTTTAGTCACTTATCGTTCTGTATAGCAATAAACAAGATCTTCCAATTTAATTTTTTATTTCTTATAGCCTTTTTCATTCTGGAATAAAGAGCATTCGCAGATCTCAGTGGTCAGAAGGAATTTAGCATGATATTAAAAAATAAGACAAAGTCGGGTTAGTTACACCATTTATAACTCAAGAACGGCTGGACCGATTTTTATATGAGCTTTGATTTGTTGGATTTGTCTCCGCCCCGAATAGCAGAATAACTATTAAAACATGGAGAAAATTAACTTTCTCGTTCCTTCATTTTCTCGTTTTCTATGATTATGAGGGGTGCTTACATAAAGCAGCGGGTTCTCCGCTACAGATCGCTGCAGGTTGATCTACGAAAAGAAACGGTCACAAAGTTTTATCAGTTTCTTCAAGAGCGCATAAATTAAATATTTTATCCGCACTGATCGGTACCGCCTTCTTCCTTACTAAAAGACTAGAAATCCGGTATCATAACAATGTCCACAACAGACACTGATAAAACCATAAGAGTGGTCGCACATTTGACGGAAGATGCGTCGGGCAAAACCAACATCGGTTGAGTGTAAGATTGAATTTTTCTATTATGTACTTGTTCGTTCTGGCATTACGCGACCGACGGTACGCGACGCATCTTCCGTCAGATGTCGACCACCCTAACTCTATAAGTACAAAAAACCGGCCAAGTGCGAGTCCAAGGGTTCCGTACCACCATACAATATTTAACACTACCACACACTACATAAGTTTGTTGTATGGAAGCTCCCTTTAAATATTTATTTTATTCTGTTTTTAGTATTTGTAGCGGCAACAGAAATACACATTCTGTGAAAATTTCGACTGTCTAGCTATCACGGTTCATGAGATACAGCCTGGTGACAGACAGACAGACGGACAGTGGAGTCTTAGTAATAGGATCCCGTTTTTACCCTTTGGGTAAGGAACCCTAAAAAACGAAGTGAGTTTGTACGTAGGGGGTAATCTTCGGAACTACTGACCCGATTACGAAAACTCTTTCACTAATGGGATAACCCAGTAGGTATTGCCGTGTGTCATAAGATACCTAGAATTGTTTTATATTAAAACAAGAAATTTCACGCGGACAAGTTTTTGTTACTTACTCCCGTTATGTTTAGTGAATCAAGGATACGGATACGTCAAGTTGTGGATAAACTCTGTACAGTCGCCATGTAGCAAACGTGGTGCTGGGTTCACAGCTGGACATAAACTTCTTGACATTTGTTTTTTTTTTTCAACCACATCACATCACGCCTGTTCCCCGAAGGGACAGGCAGAGGTGTACCTATATTACACCCACTGTCACATTCGCTAGTTATGATTATGTAATAGGTGGCAACCCTATTGCCATGAACCGGGCACAAATCCAATACTTAGCACCAATTTTCAACCAATGATATTAAATTATAAGTAAAAAGATAATTTCACCTTAGATACTAAAACATCAACGGGACAACCGCATATTTCGTTTTGAAGCTGCACCGGGACGACAGATGCAATTCTTAAACCTATGCTAACCCCGCTATTAAACCCCAATATAGGTACTGTGAGAACGAAAATCTTTCCGATTACGCTTAGACTTCAGTACCTATACCCTACAGAATAAAAGCAAAACAACAACTAAATACTCACATAAAAAAATGACTCCCACAATCAATCGGAGCAGTATCCGCTTACAAAGGAACCGGTAATCTTACTTTTGTGGTGTTAACAAAAGACTGGCTGTCAAGGTGCGACATCACAAAAGATGTATTGGTCCTCAACTGAGAAATGCGTTCGCGAAAACTTCCCACAAGAACGATTTTTTGCATTAGGGTCAGTGATGGCGAGAAATAATTCTGTCTACGCGTTTTTGTGGTGCTGGCCGAGATGTATATCTTGATAATTAATTTTGAAATATCAGTGTTGACGATACTTGAGATTTTGAACGATTTATATGTTTTTGTTTGGATTTGGACACACGCTGTTTTAGAAGTGGGATTAGAAGTGCAGCAGAAGAATCGTGAAAGAGTTTTTCGAACTGAAGATAACGCAACGTTGTGTTAACCAAACTCTAATCGAAAGTCGCGTGATCTTTCTTCTGCGTAAATCGTAAAGATATGACTGAAACATCGCTTAGTTAGCTTGCTGAACGAATACCTAACAGTTACGTTTCAACAATCCCTATTCTCACTGATATACCTACCTATAATAAGCACCTTTATTTAACTCATAACACGTAATAGTTAACACATTATCACACATTTAACTAGCTAGGGGCTAGCAAAGATAGTGGTCACTGCCACTCAGAGCGAAACCAACTATATTCACTTGTGGTAAAGTCCATTTTATTTCGGCAAGTTGGAATAGGAGCCCCGGTGCACACCTGTCACCATTCGTGGGAATATATTTTTAAGGAAGGACATTGTGTGATGGAATTGAAACTGCAATTTATGTATCGGTATTGTATGTATAAAATATAGGGAGATTGACCATAAAAAAAAAACTATGCAAAAATGTCTTGCAGGCTGCCAATTGTTCTCAAACAGGGTACTTACTTACCATGTAAATCTGTAGTTTATTGCAAATTGCATACACAGTAGGTAGCTATGGTGATAAAATCGTAATACCTATTCTCCCGGGCCTATTTAGATTTTTTTCTTGTGACCTAAACCATCGTCTTATTGCCTGCTAGCACTTAAACCGTTCAGACTTCATATTAGTAGGTAGGTAGGTTTTGCAGTTTCTGGTCCTTAAAATTAGTTAGTTTTTCTCATTATGACATCATAAATAGTTAAATAATAGTGGCCTAGTTGGAGAGGTAGGTAAGTACACCAAAAAGAACTAGCCGGCCACTCAAATAACTATCAGAGTTGGTCCAACAATTCTCACGCAGAGTAAGGTGAACTCCAAACATTGACCCATCAATCTCGTTCATAATAAACTTTTTGTGATCCATCTCCTGTGACCCGGAAACAGCCCCGGATACGCAGGTTTTTTCTTCATCTCACTCAATAAAAACGAGTTGATAGTCAAAAGGAGAAGTTTTTGTAAACACCTGTTTCCATGGGAACCTTTGGGACACAAAAACATATACAGATTTTGGGCGGAAGCATTGTGGCAACTTTAATGAGAATGCATCCACGTTTTTTTTTGTTTGAATAAGGAAAGTAAGTTTGGTTTTTGGACAGTTTTAGAGTTTTTTTTTATTAGGTAGGTATGCTAATATCACTTTTAGCAGCAGCTTTTTTGCATTGAGCAGTGGTGACGGTAACAGCCGCGACGATTATAGGCTAATTATGATCTCATTTTTTGTATTTTAACACATACCTAGATAGGTAGACTAGTAACCACCAACAAACAAACAGCTCTCACCGCTCCTTATCCGCATTAGCCGTTAGCCATTTCGTTTTTCTCCCTAAGTGGATTCTTATCGAGTCTGAATATTTGCTTATATAGGTAGTGGTCCAAAGTTTGCTCACAAATCACCGAACACTCACAACATTATTTACCTACGTCTCCTTATTAGTTTGTTTTTGTCCCTTTTACACATAAAAAATTGTTGCTTCAGGCGAAAATCATCCCCTCATTTATCTCGCAAACAAATAAATTATCGATTAAGAAGACAAGCTGACCGGCCGTGAGAAAGCGAGATTCCTTTGGTAAAAAATCGAGGGTCCTGAAGATTTGTGTATAATACAGTACGCCCCTTGTTTGCGCCTATGTCCGGCCGCCGCGCCGGGCGGAAGGAAGCGAGCCTGTTGTTGTATTTTTGTTTGTAAGTAAGTAGTGTATCAAACAACTGTGAAGAGGAGAGATTCATGGATTGTTTAGTCAAAACTTAGTGTATATGTTTGTTTAATTCCTTCTGGCTGGCTTCTGGCTGTAGATGACAACTGAAACATTGACCTCGAAAAAACCCAGTGGTGAAATGCTTACCTAAAATCTTAAAAGCCGATACCTATTTCAGAATTTACTTATATATTCGCCTAAAAAAACTTGTGTGTTTGTTTGTAACAAAATAACAGCTTTTTACTAAATACAAATGAAAGTATTACCACAGGTATTACGGTACGGTACTATAATTTTTTTTTTTTTTTATGTCTGTCTGTTTGTTTCCGGCTAATCTCCTTGACGGGACTTTCACTGGCAGAGAAGCTGATGTTATAAAGAGTAAGTTAGGCTACTTTTATTTCACAAAAATAATTAGTATCTAAAGACACACATTATTGTTTTCCGACATCCACGCGAACGAAGTCGCGGGCACAGCTAGTTGTAACTACCTAAAACCGAAATATGAATTTAATCTTCATGTATGCCTATATTGTATAGTCACCATTACATGTCTTCATCGCAGACCGAATCGTGAGAAAACGCAACCTTGTGAGGTAAAAAATGAAGGGTGCTTGATCCCACATAATAAAAGATTAATCTTTACAATACGTAAGAGGGGCGAACCCTCTTCAGAGGAGATTGTCGGAAGGAAGGAAACGGGTCCGTTATAATTTGTGTTAATACTTGTGTGTATTTAAGTTAATCTTTTGGAGACTGATGGTCAAACTTGGGCGTTAGGTGCGAATGCGAATAAAACAACACAACTTTCTGCAACTACTTTTCGTGGTATTTGTGTGATGGTTGATGCACAAAATTTCGAATCCAATGGCTGTTCCTGCACCTGAAAACCAATATTGATGTGGAAAATTAGTTGTCGGTAGTCGCCTCTCGCGCTCGTAAAACAACGCATCAGCAAAAGTTTGCACTATCCACATACGAGTTAATTTCACCATCCAGCACCCTAATAATTGTGTAACACATTATCAATCACAATCAGAATGATTTTGAAGGATATTCCTAATCCATTGCTTCATATGTTTGAAAAATTTGTCTGCTTAACAACGTAATAAACGCAATGAATGTTTTTGAACTGTCAAAATTAAAGCTATTGCTACCGATAATGTTACACAATATCCCCGCAGCCTTTCTTCAAAAATATTTTCTTTCGGGACACTTGTCAAGTTTGCATTTTGCGAATTCTCTAGATACTTACTGACGAAAAGAACAGTGTTCATGAGTTCATATTTTCGACGTCACAAAATTTAATTTTATATCTCTCATGCACATCTTTCAATCAGATTGACCGAATCGTGAGAAAACCTGCAACATCCTGAAGCAAAAAACGCAGGGTTGTAATAAAGATGTTATTTGTACAATACAAAGTGAACGAGCCCCTCTTCAGAAGCCGGAGGAAGGAAGCGGCCCGTTACGATTTATGATAAACTCCTAATTTATAGGAACAGTTCACACGCACTGTTAGCGATAGTAATACGGGAAGGATATGACAGTTTTTGTTTAATACGACTTTTATGTGGTAGGTAGTCGAAATTGGGGGATATAGAGATGCAATTTTAGTAAGTTTAGTAAACGTTGCAGTTTTGTTGACTTCTTTTGGTACTTTTAGACAGGTAGGTAGGTATGTCAACTAGTTGTATATTAGGGACTGGGACTTATTTGTTAAATTGCCTGCGATCGAGAGTTTGTCGAACGTTTCTGAATTGTTGTAGACCGGTCAAAATTTTACCACAGGGTTTAATGGCTACTTTTGCGAAGTAAAAGTCGCCTATCTCATTTTTTCACAAAAGACACTAAGAGATCTATTCATGGAGATGCTGGTGTTCCGTCTGGCAAGCTCGAAGCTATGTCAGGCTGTAGAATGCTCACAGCAAGTAACGTTAGCGAAAGAGTTTTTTTTTTTGACGCGTATCGCAAACTTATCTATGTTGGACGCCCTCAGGCTAGGTGGAGCGACGATCTTCACAGGGTGGCTGGTCGCAGCTGGATGAGAGTCGCCGTGAATCGAGCTTAATGGCGTGCAATTGGAGAGGCCTATGTCCAGCTGTGGACTGCGGTAGGCTGATGATGATGATGATGATAATTGGAGGCTTTTTATGTAGCTATAGACGTTGATGCATGAGATAAAGAAGAATTCAAGAATATGATGAGTTTCCCAGATAGAAATTCACCTAAACACTTGCACCATCTGGTCCATCCGTTCCCTGTTCCCAGATCATCATGTTAATAAATTAATTATAATACGGACAAACTGTAAGTTCTCACCGCCACCCCCGAGGCTCCGGGACGTCAGCGACATGTGACATTCTAATTATTCACCATTCATTAGGCTCATCACGCGATTGCGTGGAATATCGTCACACTTGGCCAGTCCCATTACCAGCCGCAGTACATTTGCCGTTTATGACTGGCAGGGCTATTTAAATTTTATCTTTAACTATATGACTATAAGGTCGGGGTTTACATTTTCTGAACCGCACGTATAATTTTGTTTTCAAGTCCTGGCAAAGTCACTGATGCGTTTTAAAAAACACTATCATGATGCAATAGGGTTTCTTTTTAAACAGTTTCTTCTAAATAGTATCTGTTTAAATAAGTTTGTAAATATGAAAGGCTACCGTGGGAGAAATGGTTGGCAGTCTAATTAAATATTTATCACATACGTTTGGAGAGTAAAGGTCGCTGGAACACCTGGATGACGCGACTTGTTGTTTACGGAAACAACCGTTTGAGTATTTTAGAACTAGGTACCTTAAATAATATTTGTATAAGCTAAAAGGATGTTATTTTATCTATCTCTATGGATAAGGCTGGTATTGTGGTTTGTACTTAGCCGTTTGTCGAAGCCGCGTGGGGGATCCATCCATAGGTAGGTATTTGGGTCAAGGATTTCCCCCAGTAGTTTCCTACTACTAGTGAAGAAATAGGGTTTCTTACAATTCAAAGGGGCACCCATATACACCAGTATACTTAATTGTTACGCAAGAAGTTCCTTACAAAAAGTAAGGCTGGAGTCGCTGCAGATGTCATGAGTTGATTTGACCTCGTTTTTGAAAAGTAGGTACTGGGAAAGTTACTTTTTTTTTTTTTATCTGTGTAAAGAAAACACCCTGTCGCACTGAAAATACTGAAACGCGAGAGAAAAAAGAAGAAGACCACCAAAAAAGTGTTAAAACTTATACCGCTGAAAACATCTAAAACGAAAAAAAAAAAACTAAAAAAAATTACCACCAAAATTGAAGTAAGTAGGTAAGTTGCAAAAATTTAAGTGCATAGTAAACAAACGAATGGAAAATAGCGTCACAACGAACCCTTTGCACCTATCACACATTCCCACACTCCGTGGGAAAAAGCACTCACCCCCTACCATAAAGTACTACAATTACCTGCGAACACACGACGATAAAAAAACTTGAAACTTCATACTCTACCTTCCCTTTACGCTACGTTACACCCATGAAGTTTCGAATAAAATGAACAGTTTATAGTGAAAATAATTATGGGACTTTATGGAAAGGTGTGAGTTCATTAAGTACGGGGTTTTTTTGTGAAGGTCTGGGACAAAATGATTGCGGTTCTTGATGTGCGTGCGTACGGTCGCATTCCCATAGTATACAGGATAAGGGAGCGCAGGTGTAGCTTCACTCAATAAGTTATTGTTTATATTACAGTCTAATGTGTGTAATTTGCGATAGTCATTTGAGGATTTAATGTCGCTATGCCTGTATATTATATTTATTGTTTTAATTAATATGGCATATAGTTAGTATTAGCAAGTCCTAGCACTTTAATTTGCACATCTTCTCAAATTCAAAAAATCAAATTCTTGAAATAGATTTTTTTTTCAAATAATTTCTTCATTTGCATTTAAGAATGTTTACTTTCACAACACTCTTCCTCATCAACAAACAAACACTTCAAAAATTATCAACAAAAGTACAAAACACAACCACTGCAAAACAATAACCACTCGGAATCGAACACAAAACATCTGACACACTAACCACTGCACCCAAACTCTCCATTCACAACGTTCCCCATTAGAGCGAGAGAACACGAAAACAAAACATTCCGACACAGTTCCCAGCGCTCCAACCGCTGAGAGGGAAAGAGACAGGCATATTTTCGGCTTTCAATTCCTAAACGGGATAGCAGGATACAGGGCAATTGAAAAATTTTGCTTGTACAGTTGCGTGCGAGTATCCTCATAAGGTGATCGGCCACCGTCCTGTAAATACGTGTTTTGTAGTGAAGTAATATTTATGTGAAGTGTTAAAATGCCGTGCAGTGAGGATGATGACTCTCAGACCGGGTTCTCAGAGTCCAACCAGGGGATGTCCAAAGCGGAATTGCGAAAGGTGAATACAATATTACGTTATGATGATTTTTTGGTGAAAATTCGGTTTGAATTTGCAAGAAAATCATTGAGCAAGAATAATTTGTGAAATTCCTTTGGTGAAATTGTGTTTGCTGGTCCTGATAGAATTTTTCTTTTATTTCTTCGAGTTTCCGTAACACAGTAGGTAATTAAATTCGGACAGTGAAAAAAAGTTTAGATCATATTTATTTAATTAATTAAAATCTTTTTCTCGTAAACTAGATGTATCTTACTAAAATCTAGTCTATATAAATAGAGATGAATGTGTTGTTTATTAAGAACGTAATCATTTCCAGACGAACAAACCGATTATGGAGAAAAAACGGCGCGCGCGCATCAACAACTGCCTCAATGAGCTGAAGGATCTGCTCGTCGATGGAACTGATAAAGACGTAAGTTACAATTATTATATAAAAATGCTAAGTGAGCTACAGTTGTACGAATACACAACTTTCTGTCTATATATTGTAACTTCTAAAACAAAACATAAGGTTTTAATAAACAAATTGATTTACATCAATTGAATTATATTTCCAAATATGGAAAGCTTAGAAACCATTCGACGCCGGTGTCCTTTGTTTTTGTATTTATAGTCATTTCATTTAGTATCTAGTGTAAATAGTTAGTTACTTACATTTTCTCAATTAGAAACCAATAATTTGGATGTTAAACAATTCCCATATCATTAAATCACCGACCCAGGTTCTAATAAGAATCCAGTTAGCCATAAAATAAAAAAATAAAAATCTTACTTACAGCCAGCGCGCCACTCCAAGCTAGAGAAGGCAGATATTCTGGAGCTGACCGTGAAGCACCTTCAGAAGCTGCAGCGCCAGCAGCTGGCTGCCGCCATCGCCGCCGATCCCGCAGTGCTGCACCGGTTCAAGGCTGGCTTCAGCGACTGCGCCGTAGAAGTCAGACGGTACCTCTCGCGACTTGCCAGCGTGCCTACGGGGTTAAGACATCGGCTTGGAAACCATCTGACGTCCTGCGTCGGGGGAATGGAAACCCTCCAGCCAAGGGACTACGCACCTCTCGTCCCAGACCCCCTAAGGCTAGATGATGAGAGACCCAGCGCGTTCCATTTCGTCAGGTCCACCAGACCCACAAGTCCACCTCTCAGCCCTCTATCCTGTGACTCTGCCTGCGACTCCTCAACTGAACTCGAAACGCCACCACGACCAGTACAGACATTCCCCTTCCCCACGCCACCGAGCAGATCAGCTTCAGACCAGGACTCCAGCCCAGAAACACAGAAACCAACAGTTTCCTCAACAACGATATCCCCAGAAAATAGACAAGAATCGTTGAGGAACAAGAAATACATGGAGCCGTTGTCAATAGTGATAGATGTGGAAAACTATAAAATTGGGATCGACGCATCGCCTAAAAGAGCGGTAGACTACTCCGTCAGACATAAGTTAAAAAGGCCAGTAATGGACCTGACAGGACCTGCCCCGAAGATCATTAGGACAGAAGAGAAAATCGTTCCCGAAATCTACAGAACACCAGAGAAATCAGCATTTACGAGGGTATCGGACAGGATACCAACGCTTCCTCTTAAGAAGCTGACGATCCCTCAAAGTATACCGTGTGTGGCTGAAAGGCCTTTAGAAATTCCCCCCTTCCGGCCGTTAGCGCCTAGGACTGTGATAAGCCACACTGCGGCGTCGCTCGCGCAGTCCTCTCAAAGAGACACTCCTAAAGATGTCAAGGTGGAAGCTGATACGAGTTCTAAATCACCAAAGCAGGGTTCTTCGACTAGTTCAGAAATGTGGAGACCTTGGTGATAACAGATTATGGAAGGAGAAGATAATATAATGGATTTTATGTTGTGATATATTAAGAAAATCTCTGAACCTAGTGTTGAAAAGTTTAGGCTGGTTTGCCGTCCTTGACTAACAACATGAATCAGCTGATTGTTTTTTTTTTTTGTTTATGTTCCCCAAACGATGGGTCACTTATTATCATGTGCTGCGTGTCCTGTCAGCTGCACGTTACAGGAACTGATGGACGCTAGTGATGACGCCAAACACGTTGCCAAATTCTGGGCCGAGTCCATTCAGAAGTCCATAGAGGAAAATTTTTAATAGGGAATTCCATCGACACGCTGAAAAGAAGAAGCTGATTGCAAGTGGCCAGCACCTATTCTTTACATTGCTTTAAAGAAGATATTAGCTTTAATACTCCTTAGATGGAAAACTGCTTTCAAAAATTGATCTGACATGTTTGAAGGTTTTAGAATTTAGAGAAAGAGAGTTATTTGGATGTTTGTTTTTACGATTAGAGAGGAACCTAGGGGGACCTATAACCTCGCATAAGTGCCTACATAGCTTTAAGAATGTACCTGTTGGTATCCTTTTTTACGTGATATTAAATATTTAAATATTTGTTTGCAATTTTAAAGTTTGCAATTAATTGTTTAATTTTGAACCTGGTACCTTTAAGCCTTCATTTCAACCATGAATATTGACTTATTAAAATTGAGTTAAAATTTATATTTTGCTACTACTATAATCATATCAGTCAACAATTTTCACACGGTCGAAGTCGCGGGCAAAAGCTAGTCTTTTAATAAAGGAACTCTGGTAAAAACAGGACAAATAACGTAATTCAAAAATATGATACTTTATTGGCAAGCGCATCACATAGCGTAGTCACTACAATAAATTAATTAAGTACCCAAAAACGAGACAAAACCTTTAAAAACTTACAAAAACTAATTTCATGCAACATACAATTGATTTTTCTTTCGTTTAAATTGACCTCAATATTGAATCAAACTTCATTGTTTTAATTATAACAAGTTAACAACATAATTGTTAAACATCGTAAAGTCAGGGTGCAACCAGGCCGCGGTCGATGCACAACATTTGTCATATTTTGAGTTTCAGGGTATAGGTTGCCAACTCTACTATATAATCTCAGACCAAATAAAAAACCAAGACAGAGGGCTGTCAACAGTAAAGTGAAGCCGGTTTCGTAAACATATGTGCACTTAGTGAGGTGTAGTTTGATTGTAAATGGTTGTAAATGTGTGCGTGTGAGCGTGTAAGCACAGAGGGTGAAGTTTTGGCATGCTTCACTGTATCGTTCTCAGCGCTCTGTCTTGGTTTTTTATTTGGTCTGAGTATATAATATACTATCCTGATATATTAAAGAACTAGATACATTTCTGAAAAACAAATGTTGGCGATATTATTGTATTTTCATTTCAATACAAAATACCGAAATAAGCGCAATAGGAGCAGTATTAATCTCATAAAAGCTGAATTAATGGTATTTTGTAATCATAATTTAGAGCGTAAAATAGTTATGTCACATAAAAAAACCGGTAATAAGGGCTCAAAGAAGCAAAAGACATACCTACTAATTGTTTTTATTTTTCTACCAACTACTCTATTTTTACAGGCAATCGCTTAGAAAATACTATATTGGATATAATGATTTATCAAAAGTTGGCAACCGTAGGTATAGCGTACAGTGCTACAAAGATCTTTTGGCGCTCAACTGACGTTGACGGGAGGGCGCTGTTGGTAAACATTTGTGCAATTGTTTTCTGAAATGTATTGAAAATCAAGATGGCGGCGTTAGAACCTTGTAGCGCTATATGACGCGACAGCGACACACTTCGAGTCGACGAGGTCGTCGGTCCACCGCAGTCTGGTTGCACCCTTAGGCGTTTGGGAGAAGTACTATTCTTCTTCAGTAAAAAGAAAACAGAATTATTATTATTATAAAAATATCACATCACTGTGTTGTGTACACGGCTACACATCAAGCTATACATAACCAGTATGAGCTGACTTCTGATTATACGAAAAACCTATACAATGCGAGGTCAGATAAAACTGGAAATATATAGCTTGATGTGTAGCCGTGTGTACAACTAATCATAACCTAAGCAATTGTAAAAGTTTGAGTAGAGATCACATAATTTGGACGGATTCATAGATAAATAAAGAGGAGGATTTTAACCAGTAAAGCTCAAACCCACAACAATTTAAAAATATAAATTACTCGACATCATTATATTATTATTCGCATTAGTACGGACGTTGTAATAGTCATTAAGGTAGAAAATCATAATAAATTATTATATCTGCATAAAACCTACATTTAATAAACCTAGATGCAGAAGGTTGGCCAGTCAAGAATTCAGCATAATTTATCATTTTAAAACGATAATTGTCAGTTGTAGTAACTGGCTGTTATTTTTTTACATAAGTGTTCATTAAGAATGTGCCCTAGGTATGGGCTTAAATAAAAGTTAAAATCTTTTAATAATCCCTAATAAGCAATTTTTTATATAAATAAGCATACTAACATACCTAAGAATATGAAAGGGAAAAAAATAATTTAACACGAATACTCTTTGGTCATAGTACTGAGTGTTGCCAACAATTCAACGATACTCTTTGGTATTAATGTTGCCAACAAAAAGGGATAAGTACATTTTTCTTCTTGGTATTTAAATCTAAAAAAAAACATACATAAAGTCGAACATATAACCTCCTCCTTTTTGGAAGTCGGTTAATATAAAGATACTTTCATATTTACTGTAATATTAAATAAAAAGGTAGTTTTTTTAGAATATAAATCTAGCCTGACATTAAAACAAGTTTTCAAAACCTATTAAGTTTTTGTACTATGCCTGTGACTGAGGCCCGATTTCTACCAAAACGGAGAGTACTGGTGATGTCTGGAACAAACAATAAGTTTGCATTATTTTGGCATGTTTCGCTTAGAGTCAACGCATTAACAATCGATACGTTGTATCGATTGTTTGCTCACAAACGAAATATAAATCTGTGGTGGACTGGGCATAAGTCATAAACATTGTACAAAAACTAACATAACTTTTTCTACGATGAATGTCCGATTAAGGTAAAGTTCATTACAGCGCGAAGCATTCATGAAAAATACAAATGCTAATTATTATGGTCTGTTAGCGGGATTGTCCGAAAGGGTTACCGCTACCCCGGAACATAAAGGGCTAAGGAAGGAACACGGATGGGTTTTAGTCAGTAAGAGTCTGACACTCCCTTCCGCTCCACCCAGAGCGGGAGGGGTCATTGGATGATTTCCCATCCTTAAAAAAAAAATATTATGGTCTGTTCCAAAAGTATCTGTGGAATGTTAAGCCGGATTCATATTACTGTGTTGTGTCATGTCGTGCGTGACGCCTTCTGACGCAGTGTTAGCCAATCAAATCGTTGTTATTTGACGTAGTACAGATTCGTTTGATTGGTGTATCAACGACACAACACGACACAGTAATGTGTATGTAGCTTTATTCAAACAATTATTTTTGGCTAAAGTATTGAAGTATAAAGTTGAAACCTAAATACAGATGTATGTGCTACTAATTCCCTTTAATTTAACCTGAATAGGGTGTTATTTACATTTTCATCAGTTATTTTTGAAACTGACTATATAATACACTGTATAGTATCTTTACGCTTTCCGTGTATATTTACTTTTTATTGAGGAAGTCCTTTCTCTGCTGCTGTAGTTTCTGCTCCAATAGCGTGATCTTCTCCTGGTACTTGCCGGCTTCACGTGTCAAAGCTTGGATGGCTGAATCCTTGCGAGCAACCGCTACTTTTACCCTAGATATAAAATAAATTAAATAACTTTAAATTATGAATATTTTGTCGAATATTACAATTAAATGACCCATAGACCTAAAATGTACGCCACATTTCCAAACTAAACAGTTGTAATGTTTTGGGAGGCACAGACGTAAGGCGCCGCCTATAGACTGCTACATCACCAAGAAAAAACAGTGGCACTCCGAGAGTGCCAACAGAAGTGAAAATAAAACACAAACAGAAACTTTGCCATCACTCACTGACATATCGGATATACGTTAAAACCGAGTACATTCCGAGGACAGCAGAACACATCCGAATGTAGCACGGTGTCGGTAACAGTTTCGCGAGTTCTATGGTTTTTTCCCATATCAAAAAATTCAAAACGCGCCTAAAGAAATTTTCACTTAAAAAAATCGATAGCTGTAATTTGATCGGCGCCAGCACTCAGCAGGATAATAGCGTAACACACTATCAGTAGCATTCCCTTTAATTTTAACAGTTCAATAACATTATTGCGTTATTGACGTTAATGAGCACACAAACCAAACTTATGGTAGTCAAAGTCAAAGCATTACTATTTGAAAATAGTCACATAAAAGGCACTTTTGAACGTCAAAAATGATTATGAAATATAATTGATTCTAGTTGCCCCTTCCAAAAAGTAGTTTTCGTCTGGAGAAGAATGGGCAAGAAACTCCACCGTTACTCTTTTAAAATGTTTTACAATATTTTGCATAAGTGCATTAATATAATAAATAATATGTGAAGACGACCTAAAATAAAATTACTATACCACAATAGGTAAAAGAATTAAAAATGAGACCATGACATATAAATTAATTATCTGATAGATACATGGTGCTCACAAATATGGTAAAATTAAACTATTTTCATTTACAAAAAGTGTAAAAAAAATTAACAAGTAATAAATAAATCAGGGTGTGAATCAGAGCAACTACAGAATGTAAAACAATCTCTCAAAAAAAAAAAAAAAAAATTTACAATTTAATTAGCAACCAGTTTGATCTTGTGTATGAAGGGATTAGCAATATATTTCACCGCTTTTTCTCTGCTGGGGAGTTTGTTGCGCCACTTCTTCCCATCGAAAGCACTACGAAGTGCAGAAGGGCGGACGTTTTAGGGAACTGTCTTATGTAATTTTGACGTTCGAAAAGTGCAGTCTCTCAGCCTAATATGACAAAATGACTTTTGATTTTCTCAAAATTATTCAGATTGTGATTGATTGTGTGTTACGCAATTAGGATGTATATTTAAACTGAACAATTTAGCTAGGTTGTAGATATGATTAGGTCTACGGTGACAGGACTTTCTTGGTCGAGCACTTTCATAGAGGTATCTGCTACCATGAATACAAAAATACGAAAGGTATAAACTCGTCATAAAGTTCTAATGCCACACTAACTTGGCGTAAAGCTGGTGCATCTGTTCCTCGTGGGTCTTCTTCATATCTTCTATCTCTTTCTTAAGCGCGTCCACCTTGCCCTTCCAAGTCTCTTCGCAGCTCGCTCGCACTTCTTCTGCGCGAGACTCCAGTTGGGTGTTCTTCTACAAAAGCCATAAATAATGTTGAAATAAATTTTTTTATCTACTGTCGCGCCTTTTTGTTTTTTTTTTTTCAAAATGGCGACGACACAAATGTTTTCAGTTTTTTTAACTAGCTTTCATCTTGTTGCATAGATGTTTGAAATAATCTCTCTGAATGTTTAAAGTAATCAAATATCTATGCACCAAAATCTAAAACAGAGAAAAACACACAATTTAGTATAAGATGCACTTACTTCAGTCAAAACCCTGTTACGTGTCTCCAACTGAGAAATCATCATTTCTAGTTCTCCGCCTAAAATAAATTTTAAATACATAAGTTAAACTGAAAAACATGTTTAAAAAATTCGAGCTCGAATTTTTAAACTGTATGGCGACCCGACAGTTTCTTGCATCTACCTGTATAATACAAGCCATCATAATTTCTTGGATCAGCCTGTATAAAACGGTACAAAAGGGTTTTGGGCCAACCTGTACAATACGGTCTCACCCTATTTCTTGAAAAATCTATGTCATTCGATCCTACACAGTTTTTTAATGAACCTGTGTAATAAACTGAACCGAACTGAACTGTGTGATCCTAAACTTTCTCGGATCAGCCTGTGTAATGCAGTAATATCCGACACTGTTTCTTGTATCGACCTTTATAATACTACAATACTACACTGTTTCTGGGATCAAACGGCACAATGTGGTCATTCACAATTTTTTGATCAACCGGTTCAATACGGTCCTACACAATTTTTTTATGAAACTATAAGTAAAGCGTTAAAATATTATACATTTATCTTCAGTCTGCCGTATCCTAGCCTGCGAGTCCTGGTATCTCTTTAGCGTGGCTTGCTCGGTCTCTGCGAGCTCCTTTAATTCAGCCTCGTATTGCTCCTTGTTCCTCCTGCAAATAAAATCAAGTTTAGAACGGATGATGATATTTGTTTTATCTTCTTTGGCTCGAAGAAGGCATCTATTTATCGGGATGAGTAGTTCGATGGTGTTGTTAGGGTAGTCTGAATTTCAAAAAGGCCGCATTGCGAGTTAATTTTTTTTTATTTGTAGGCCTGTAGAAGTAACCCTTTGTGCCCTTGTCGTGAACGGGCGCCGTCAGTTGGGACTGGTCATCACTTGGCTGCCTCGGCTTATTTTTAATTATTTTACTTTTGGATTATTGTTTTGTTAAGTACTATTTGCTGTACTCTGGACACTTGAACGCGTACGTATATTTTTTTTTTTACATCGTTCTCACATATAATTATAAATTCAACATTAATGATGTAACTAATATTTTTGTAAAATATAATTTAAAAGAGTGTCCATGGAGTTTCTTGCCCGTTCTTCTCCATAGGTACCTACGCTTTGGAATGGGCAACTAGCTTCATATTTTCTGACTGACCTATTGACAATTCAAAAGTGCCTGTAAATGGTTTAATTGAAATAAATGCTTTGAGTTTGAGTTTGAGTTTGTGCAATTGCCTATATCTAGTACAAAAAAAAACTAAAGGAAGGCTAAAACAATGAAATCTAGGTAAAAGTTCGAGGTCATCATACAACGTACCTCAGTGCGTCTTGTAGCTCCCTCCTCCCCAGCTGGGCCTCCGCCTCCATGCACTCGATAGCCCTCTCGATCTCTTTGTCCCTCTCCTGTTTATGTTGCGCGGATATTTCAGCAGTTTTCCGCTTTATTGCTAGTTGCTGTTCTGCCTCCAGCTTCTTCTTATATTCTTCCAGTTGCTGCGCCATTTCGACCTCTTTTTGTTTTATTTCTTCCTGTAAAACAAATGATTTAATTAAAAGAGTTCAGTAAAATAAAGGTACTTAGATAAATGCGTGGAAGTTTTTTTTTGTGAAAGTAGACAGACATGATAAAGGGGCTTATTTGTGGCTAAGTAATAACAGCCGCACGGGTCGATCGAACAGGTTAAGCTATGCTTGCCGCGGTTGTTCCGTGGATGGGTGACCACCTTTACATATCAAGACCCTTCCGTGTCTCAGAAAGCACGTTAAGCCGTTGATCCCGGCTGCAATTCGTGGATTTTTAACAGTCGCTACGGGTAGTCAGAAGCCCGATAGTCTGACAACCAGTTTTACCAAGAAGGGGTTTCGAATTATCCGGTAACTGGGTTGTGGAGGTTAGATAGACCGTCGCTTCAAGTCAAATACTAGTATTCAGCTGCATCCGGTTAGACTGTAAGCCGACTTCAACATAGTTGGGAAAAGGCTAGGCAGATTGATAGAGACGTGATAAAGTTAGCTTACCTCCATTTTTTCCCTTTCCTTGACTATCTCTTGTTCCATTTGCATGCGTTTCTCTTTCATCTCTTTCTCCAGTTCTTCTCTCCATTTTTCTGAATTAAAACAATGCATAATTACACCGTTACTGTTAGCTTGCATCATCCCACTGCTGGGCAAAGGCCTCTCCACATGACTTCCAGTTCTTTCGATCCAGGTTTAAAGTGGGCTACAGGTCGTTTGTTATTTATATTACACTGTAGAATAGATACATAATTCATCTCGAGGAGGACTTAGTTCTAATAATGAGCTTTAAATTGAAGCTTTTATTGGGAAAGCCAGCTTTCTGCGAATGAGTAACATATTCAGTTAAACTTGATTCATTGGAAAGGACAGGTTACTTAATCAGACCCCTCTTATTGTTAAGCTCCACTCAACGTATCTCAATAGAACCAGAAGGCCAATTCCCGTAATTAAAAACATTAAAAATCTAATCGCAATCTCATCTCGGCGACAATCAATGTCAAAAATGTAGGTAAATTAGAGGTATTTTTGACAGATTGTGACTGAGATCAGAATGTGAACGTTCTTAAAATTACGAGAACAGCTGCCCCTCTGTTCTCATTCTAAAGGATCCCGATAACAAACGTCACACAGTCGCACTCACCCATCTCTTCCCTCTGCGCTCTCTCCTTGGCGGCGAGTTCAGACGCGACCCTCTCGTTCTCAGCTCTCATCTCTGACACCAAGCGTGTGCGCTGTTCTTGGTACGTCAGCTCAATCTCA
The DNA here is from genome assembly GCA_963669345.1 of Gortyna flavago. Lineage (NCBI taxonomy): Eukaryota > Metazoa > Arthropoda > Insecta > Lepidoptera > Noctuidae > Gortyna > Gortyna flavago. Next base: position 3,937,690 of record OY770139.1, read on the forward strand.
AGGATTTGTTTCTCTAGCCTTAAACAATAAAAAATTTTGCCACGATTTTTGTCGCCCTAGCCATATTAAGGCACTCTGCACTGACTGGCATTTTGATAACAGGCATTTGTAGCTGTAAAAGGACTGATAAGAAATATTCTAAGAAGTCAAAAACCAATTTTCTACGTCGCAGAAATAGTAAACCAAGCGCCAGGTTACATGGGCACAACCCCATGTAACCTGGCGCTTGGTCAGTATGCAAGAAGAATTTAGAAATAGTATTCAGATTTTTTCTTGCATACTGTATATCGACGGTAAAAAGGAAGTATAATAAGCAACATTTTGGTCAAAAAACCGGCCAAGTACGTGTCGGACCACGCACAATGAAGGGTTCCGTAGTTGGAATGAATTTATCCCAAGAACAAACTTAACATTGTAGTTGAAAAACATGTTCTCCCATACATTCCAACTGAAAATGTAAGTTTGTACGCACAATATTGAGAAATTTACCATGTTGTTTCAAGATCATAGACTTCTTATTAATTTTCCTGTAATCTATAGGTATAGAACTATTTTTTGTATTTTTTTCAAAATTTTAGGCTCAGTAGTTTCGAAGATAAGGGGGGGGGGGGGAATGGTAAATTTCCGTCTATTGTCTTAAATAACTTTAAAACAATTCACTTTAAAATTATGAAAAAAAAAATATTTGTGATCCTCACAGTAAGCCCTTTCATTTGATATGTCACACGGTACAGATTGTGAAACTTTTTTTAATTGTCTATTTACCCCTCAAAAATGACTCCCATTTTCAAAACTCATTTATTTACGTTACACGTCTGTGTTTGGGTCACAGAGATTCATATGTGTACCAAATTTCAACTTAATCGGTCCATAAGATTCGGAGCAAATTGGCTGTGACAGACGGACAGACAGACAGACAGACGGACACACGAGTGATCCTATAAGGGTTCCGTTTTTTCCTTTTGAGGTACGGAACCCTAAAAATGAGTTCTATATGCCATCCTACGTAAAATTTTCCGCTCTTTCGATTGCGCTACTCCCATGGCTCTACGATGACTTTTTTGGCGTTTAAACCCTAGCAAAAAAATTCATAAATGACAAAAATACGTCAGTCTTTCTAAAATTTAAAACTTTGAACGGCTCTCCTGAACATTTCATTTTTTGTCACTTATACCCTATTTCCTCTTAACCGTCGATATATAATAATCTATATCTATACTAATAATAAAGCTGAAGAGTTTGTTTGTTTAAGCGCACTCATCTCTGGAACTACCGGCTGGTTTAAAAAAATCTTTTTGTAATTGATAGCCTAATTCTTGAGGAAGGCTATAAGCTACAGTAATTACGCTAGGAGTTCTAGGAGCCGAGCAAAAACACGCTAAGCGAAAACAAAGTAGGTAATAGCGCGGGCAGGCGATGCGATGCGACGGAATGGGTCGGGGTAACAAGAAATTTCACGCGGACGAAGTCGCGGGCAGAAGCTAGTAATAGATAATAGTTACAACACCTCCGCTAGTTCATCATTTCTAATCATCTCTACAGAATGTTTGAATGTGTCTTTTTAAATAAATGAGCCCTTCTTAGATTATACAGGCCTATGTCATGTCATGTGCCTCAGGCTAGGTGGAGCGTCGATCTTCGCAGCGTGACCACCAGCATTCACCACCCTGTGAAGATCATCGCTGCTACCTGAAGGCCAATTCTCGTAATTTAAAACGTTCAAAATCTACTCTCATCTCGACGACAAACAAATGTCAAAAACTTGTCAAAATGTTAGAGGTATTTTTGATAGATTGAGACTGAGATCAGACTGTGAACGTTCTTAAAATTACGAGAATTACCCTTCAGTAGCTGTTACCAGTAACAGTTGGATGAAAGTTGCCGATAATCAAGATGAATTGCGAGCGATTGGAGAAGCCTTGTGCAGCAGTGGACTAGACTGATGATGATGTAATGTAAAACATTAATTAAAATAGCTTACCTAGAACTGGCTATATGCCTCTCCTTAACCAGCGCAGCCTCCTTCTCCTCCTCAAGCATTCTCCTCAACTCCTCAAGTTCCTGCGCGTGCTTCGCTTGTATTCGTCCGCTCTGTTCTGCGTGGGACATCTTTAAGTCTGATACCTCTTTCTGTTGTCGTTCCGCCATCTCCCGGAGCTCACCTTCCAAGCCTTTTACTGTTAACTCCTGGATTATTGGAAAGTATAAATAAATCATATTAAAGTTTTATTTCTTAGGCAGCTTATTTCTATGATAAGCAATATTTTTACCGGACCGTATTATACAGCTTAACCCAAATTACTGAGGCAGACTGTACAGTACAGTTTGGCCCTATTTACTTGGGCAAACTGTTTAGTACAGTTTGGCCCTATTTACTGGGATAAACTTTATAGTACAGTTTGGCCCTATTTACTTAGGCAGACTGTATAGTACAGTTTGTCCCTATTTACTTGGGCAAACTTTATAGTACAGTTTGGCCCTATTAATTGGGTCAGACTGTATAGTACAGCTTGGCCCTATTAATTGGGCCTGACTGTATAGTACAGTTTGGCCCTATTTACTGGGGCACGTTGTATAGTACAGTTTGGCCCTATTTACTTGGGCACACTGTATAGTAAAGTTTGACCCTATTTACTGAGACATACTTTATAGTACAGTTTGGCCCTATTTACTGGGGCACACTGTATAGTACAGTTTGGCCCTATTTACTTTAAAACGATAACCTTGTTAATTGTAATGTTTAGCACAGCATACCTTGATTTTTTCAGCTTTCTGCCTAACCCAGCGTTGTCTTGCTACCTGTGTATACAAAATGCGATGAATAAGTAAACAAATAATGAATGAGTGCAATATTTATGCAAAAAAAGAACAGAACGGTAGCCTGACGTATCAAGATTATCAAAAACTTTATTTACAGTACATTAAGAAAAAATATTTAAGCATGGCTCTGACTACAAAAGCCATATCAATAAAAAAATTGTTTTGTAAGGGCGATAATATTGTTATTAAATAAAGGCATTTTTAATCAAAAGCACCTCCAATCTCAGCAGCCACAGTCACATACATTTACAACCCAAATTAATTGCCTTGAAGTCAGAAAGAAAGATCTAGTGAATTTGCTTTCAAGCTAAGTACTTGCAAAATTGGGCAAACTACAAGTAGGTGGCTTGACCTAAATCGCTAGATTACATAAAAGATATTCGCGCTTACCTGTTGCGCAGCTTGCATCTTGTCATGCTGATTGCGCAATTCCAGCTTGTACCGCTCTTCCAGCGCTTGCGCAGACCGCTTCCATCGCTCCTCGAGCGCTCTTCGCTCGTCAACTAGTTGCTCGATGCGATGGTTCAGAGTTTTCTTGTCGTTTATCAACTACAAAGAGGACAGAAATTAATTTGCTCACTCTATTGTGAAATCCGAAGTAGAGTTTGTTTGGTTACTTAATTGCAGTTGCCTATTCCCTGAGAGTCAGAGAGAGCAGTGGTAACTGTATACCGTGTTGTTGGTCGTAGTTTCGAACTCGAGACAGGTGCTTTACTTAGTGAAAATTATTTCATCACCTATATTCTCAAATTGGTGAAGGAAAACATCGTGAGGAAACCGGCATGTCCTAGAACCAAAAAAAGACATGTGACATCTACCAGCCGGCGCTGGGCTCGCGTGCTGGATTACGACCCGTCAACATTACTAGAATTTTTTGAATAGATTACTCTATATTATTGTATTCTATTCTGGGGGCCTAAAAAGGCCACTTTGGCAGAATCATAAAACAATTCATATCACGCAATTTCATCTGTATGACACTTTTGTATGGAGATTCGTAAAATGCTATAGGTACACCTCTGCCTAACCCTCCAGGGATATATAGGTGTGAAACTGTCAAACAGATGAATTGCGTGATATGAATTGTTTTATGATTCTGCCAAAGTGGCATTTTAGGCCCCCTGGACATTTATGCATATTCAGTGTTGCAGTGCCTACCTATAGTCTCGCATTGTGAATCATCACTAGGCCACGTTTCGTGTCGTGTAAACCCATCAGATAAGCAAAAGAGAGCCTCAACTTGACTTATTCTACTTTTGCGACGTACTATATCATAAAAGACGTACGAGTATTTATATTTTTTTTTTTTTTCTACGCATTTATACCTGGTCAATGAAGTTCTGGTGTCTCTTGATGGTCTCCTCACATTCCTGCTTCACTTTGTTTATGTTCCGAATTGACTGCTTCTCCAAGTTGCTCACTTTGTTGATCATCTGAAAACATAGCACAATGCATTGGCAGATGTTAATAAATAATGGCTCTTTCTAGATCAAAGTTTCACCTTCCATGATAACAAATAAACAGTGCCTTCCAAAAGTCAGTTGTTATTTTTCCAGATAATCATAAGGGATTAAGTACTCGATTATTTTTTATGATAAGAAATGGCTAGATGAATTAATCAATAAAAACGCAATAGTGTGCAGTTCAAACATTTGAATCTAGTTTTTTTTTTTTTGGAAGGCTCTGTCTCCCTATACCAACTTATAAAAGCACGAACCATAGAAATAATAATTTGAATAGAAACTGGACTGAGCGTATTGTACGCCTCATACTGTAAGCAAAACGCGTGATTTGGGACGCGATCGGAGCGTTAGTTTATTTTTTTCTTTTTATATTTATGCAAACGCCATAAAGTTCAGTAACCTGCTCCTTATGGTTGGAAAGACTCTCTTGCAACAACGCGATGCAGCAGGATCGTTCCTCCAGCTGTAGGGAAGCAGTCACCAGCCTCTGTGCTAACTCCGTCTGGGGCAGCTTGAGTAGCATCTCTAGTCTGTCGAAAACAAGGATATAAGGGCGGTTACCAAATACTTTTATATCAAGTCATTATTACACGAAAAGGAAAGTCAAACGAATTTGAACCTTATGCGGCGCAACTATACGACCCAGGTTTCCAATTGCGAAAGGCATCTGGGATCTCAATAGCTAATCAAAAAATGTTGATCTTTAACAGTGTTATATTAATTACTAGCTTCTGCCCGCGACTTCGCCCGCGAGAAATTTCACCCTTCCCCCATTCACCCTCTTTCATTCTATGATCATACTTACTTAGGCATAGTTTGCGGGGTAGTGTTCGTAACAACGGAGAGAGCATCGTTCGCGCTTTGTTCAACTTTTTCTAGGAACTCAAATATTTCCCTGAAAGTTTAAATTGGGGGATTAAAATGATGCAATGAACTATGTAGTTCAGTTCAGGGTGGCAGGAACACCGACGCGCAAACTGTAACACGGTTTCATGGTTACAGTTTGCGCATCGACATCCTTGCCACCCTGTATTGGCTGTATTATACTTTAAAACTACTAGTTATTTATTTATTTATTTATACTTTATTGTACATCAGAAAATACATAACAAAAAAATACGATTATTAATACAAAACATGTACAAGGGGCGGCCTTATCGCTTTCTGCGATCTCTTCCAGGCAACTTTGGAATGACCAGTGATTGCGTGGACATAAAAAAAGAATATATAATTTTCAAATCAAATTGATGATGATCATATTTTATTTCAGTTAGGGAAATGGTACGAAACTCAAACTAAGATCCTTTACCAAATGTTCAACTCACATAAAATTATCTTTGGGCGAGAAACTTTCTTCCTCTTTTTTACTTTCAGGTTCCGATAGAATTCTATTAGCAACTTCTGTCACGGGATTATCTCCGTAACTCTCAATTTCTTTCAGCATCGAGTAAATATCTAACACTGTAGACTGAGAAGTTAGGTCCTTGGACGGTTCTTTTTTCGGCTCTTTGTCTTCAGTACGGACAGGCGCCGTAGCCGGTTCGACCTTTTCTTCAGGCCTCGAAGGTTCAGATTTCCGTGGCTCCTCTTCTGTTAGTTCAATTTCGAGAACCCTAGGAGAAGGTGCTGATAGAGACATCCACGAATCGATATCTTTGTCATTCTGAACGCTGTCGATCCTAGCGCTCATAGGAGTTTTAATCGTATACATATTCTTCTGAGTTTGATTCCTTATGTTTACTGGAATCGGACTTTTGCCACCGCTTTTTGAGCTTTTATTGTTCCATTCCTGCTTAAACCCTAGAGAATTTTCTCCTGAACCGCCATTGCTTACTTTCTTATCAGTTTTCTTTGTGGTTTTAGATGCATTACTGTAATCCCCCTCTTTGACTTTTAAATAATTTTGAATCAGCTCTTTCGTCGATATCTTCGATATGTCTCGTTTGGTATCTAAAGAATTTTTGTTATTCACTGGCGATTGGTCTGTAATGTTGCTCTCCTGGGAGCTTTCGCTTGCGTCCTTCTTGTCCTCAAAATTAGAAGCATCTTCGAACATTTTGTCTATGTTTAGGGGAGTGGGAGATACTGCGTCAGTCTGTATATCTTTGATGGTAAGTTCATGCAGATTGTTTATAGCTTCTAATTCTTTTTTGTAATCTTCAATAACTTTAGACGTATATGCTTTAGTCGTACTATTAATAAGATAGGGTGGGTAATCTAAATTAGTATCTGTATTGTCAGATTTGATTTCATCTGTCCCTTCACTACTTCCAGGTATGGGTATGTCACTCTTGCTAGGCGAGTTCTGAGGAGGTAGTGCAATGTGTCCCTCTTTCTTTAGGAAGAAATCTTTGTAGAGCAAGCGGCTGTGGTTCAAGGGTTCAGCCCATTGACCCTTCTTATCTGATGGAAACGATTTGTACCCTTTATCGTTGCTGTCCGTAGAGACACTATCCAAACTCTTGGGCTGCCCTTCAACTGTATCGTGTGAGCTAGATTGCTTTACTATCGACGTATTTGGCAGTGAATAGTTCTGTGCGTAAAATCTATCATCATTTGCTCCACTGTCAGGATAACCAGAGTCTTTTGACGACGAATCTGTATGCACGATGGTACTAGATAATTTAGTCTTGTATAAATCAATAGGGTTCTTGCGGAAATCATCGTAAAAGCTCTTGTAAGTCCGTGGATCACACATGTAGCTCTGAGTAATTTTATTATACTCATCGTGTTTGAAGTCAACTACATAACTATTACTTCCAGCCATAGTATCATCACGATCACCTTTCTTGATTTTGTCTTCTAGGGATATTTCTGGAGATAAGCTTGACATGTGCTGTGAAGGGCCACTCTCACAGTCCTGTGTAGATTCCTCTTCTACTAAGGACAGCTGTTGTTTAGATACAGTTAGTCGGCGAGAGTAGGTATCTATAGCCTTTTCCACCTCTGACTGTATGCTAGTATCACTGTATGACCGATGTACGAACTCTGTCTCTTTCTTCTCAGAGTCAAGAGGTATGAAATATGATTCATATGCTCGCGTTTTGAATGAAGGCGATAAACATCTCCCATGAAATATATTTTTGTTTCTGTTTGGAGACTGGCCCCTCTCAATAATTTTTACTTCTAATCCATATTCTTGACCAGTTAAAGTATCTTCGTTTATTGAGTTCTCCATAGGCTTTCGTGTTTTTTTAGCTATGTTCCTGTACTTAGCAAAGTTCTTTGAATTGTTGTTTTTCTTCATGCCCAGTTGAGCTTTAGCCTTGATTTTAGTTCCTAAACTAATGTATGTGTCCTCAGAACCATAGTCGGAAGCATTGCTGCATATTTCTTTGTTTCTATGAGAATGGGCTGCAATTGCTTTTGAATCTCCGAGTAGATTAGTTGTTGGTGCAACTATTTTTAGAGCAGTTGGGGAATCTGTAAATAAAATTGATGGGGAATTAAATAAACACTTGTGAGATGGCAAAAAAAAAATCTGTTTCAGGGAAATAAAAACATTTTTACTATTATAAGATTGCAGTAATTCAGCACTGAATGCTTTAAAAAAACTTCTGGTTGAAGGCACTCGGTCTTTTGTATCAGCTGAAAATGGCCTCTTGTATCTCTCTGGATGGTCCTGAAATGAAACATTTAACAAAAAATACATTTTACACTACAAAACATACAGGGGCCCGTGGCTAAATAATAACAGCCGCACAGGTCGATCGGTCAGGTTAAGCTACGCTTGCCGCGGTTGGTCTGTGGATGGGTGACCATCTCTACATACCGAGACCGCTCCGTGCCTCGGAAAACACGTTAAGCCGTTGGTCCCGGCTGTCATTTTGACAGTCGTTACGGGTAGTCAGAAGCCCGAAAGTCTGACAACCAGTCTTAAAAAGGGGTATTGTATTACCCAGTAACTGGGTTGTGGAGGTCAGATAGGCAGTCGCTCCATGTAAAATACTGGTATTCAGCTGCATCCGGTTAGACTTGAAGCCGACCCCAACATAGTTGGAAAAGGCTAGGCAGATGATGACAATACAAAACATACAATGGGCAGCCTTATTAGTTGGACTAACAAGTTAATTCTTGTTGTCAAAAACCACAAAATTTTCACACTTGGTGTTAAAATAAGTATTTGCAGGATATTCTCAGGGTAGAGAAAAAGGTGTCATGCATGACAACAAAATACATTTGCCATGCTTACTGATTACAGCACAAAGTAGCATAAAATAGCTTTGTTATCTACAGGTATGAGATGAGGCCTTGGCCTTAATAACAATGATACAAGACCTATTATTGTGAACATTGAGGTTATTAAATGCTCCAATTTTACCCGCACTCTCCCTACGTAATAAAGTGTGTTTAACACAGCAAAAATATTATACTTACTAAACAGTTAATTTAAAACGTTTGAATTTTAATTCCTACTATAAACAATGTTCATAACATTATTCTTTTCGAATTTATTGGTAATTTGTTATGCGTGACAATAGGGTGCACGCAAGAATTTGAAAGGGGAGAGAAAAAGGTCACCATGGCCATAGAACTATTATTACTAGCGTAACCATGGCTACAATGTTTCTTTAATCATAAAGATGAATAATTATGCAAAAGTAATTGGCACCCATTCTAATAATATTTCAGGGATTTGCTATGGAATATAGCATGATAAAGAAAAGACCATAAGTATGATGTACAATTTAAGTGAGTTATTTAAAAAGTACAGCCTGATAAAGTTTATATGTACCGGTGCAATGCAAACAGTGCTTTGTAGTGCAGATCGCGGACGATTCCGAATGTTCCTTTTTTCGTCCTTCTTCTTGCCTCTATACGATAAGTTTACAGGCGAGCCCAGCAGCCGCAAATTATTATTTTCTTTCGACATTGCACACACATAACAACGTAAAATTAACTAATTTATCGCTCCACGAACGAATAAGTCACAGTCTGTTGTTTATTTATTAGTTGTCAAGGCGTTTGTTGCTAGGCAACCGTTCCGTTCCAGTTCCACTTCTCGTTTTAGTTGTTGAGTTGAGCATAAACCAGTTGATTAACTTTTTTTTATATAATTTGTCTTGTTAAGAAATATTTTTTTCTCAGTAGATGTTGTTAAATTCTTGTTTCGTCGTTCTTAAAACGCCTCAACGTCTATAGATCACATCACATTAGTAGACTCAACCGGAAGTTGTTTTTCTCTGAAGACAGTGAAGACAGAGTTACAAGTTAAATCATGTTTACTACCATGTGGTAGTAACTGGTAGCAAAACAAATGGGATTTAGATTTTTATTTTAAAGATTTTCTTTTTACAATTTATTAATAATCAAGGGTAGTTCCAATTTTGATCAGTCTTACGCAACGGGATTATAACTGAAAAACAATTTATGATAATTTAGTTTAATGAAGTATTGGGATAAACTAAACGCGTATTGCATTGACGTCATCGATAAAAATACAGTCGGTTCATGTATCATCCGCGTGGAAAATGTATCTTTGAGTTCGGGCGGTCAAGTCGATTTTTGTTGAGTAGTTCCTTGAAAGGCATTGCAATCGCACCGCAGTCCGCACTTCGTAAACGCGTTCCGTGACAACTATATGGTGCAAATTGTTCAAAAATATTGATCGTGATTACGCATTGAAGATTCAGTGTTTATAAATTGTGATAAAAATATAAAAGATCAAACAAAATGTTCAGCGGAATAGCAGGTTTGTACAAGATTAATATTTTTTAAGTTACGATAAAAAATATTCTAATATAAAAATGTACCATATAGGACCTTAAAAACTTTTTGCATCTGTCCGTCCTAATATTTTTTTTTTTGTTATTTTGTATTTAGAATAATTTAGAATAAAATTAATGGTCACTGATTTTAATTCCAAATTAGCACCTTTGTAACTAGTCTAGAATTATTTTTAACACTGCATGTTGTAAAAAATATTCAATATTTTTAAAAGTATTAATAGAATAGCTAATTGGCTATACCTACCTAGTGTAAAATTATTTCATATAGACAATTGTAATTAGCAATAGCAACCAACTGCGAAAATGACTTTTTACGGTCGATATGTCATAGAGCATACTTATGTACTTACCTATACATTTCCATTGTTATTCCCTACCACCATACCATCGTAATTCATACTTATTCATGGGACATTTTTTATGTATTATTCGTGTACTTACCTAGTACACACATGAGTTTCTATCTAGTACTTACATGCCTGCTAACTAAAAAATAGGCTTAGTACCTAGTTAAGTACCCACGTACCTCGCGTAGTTATCTAAATCATTGTTCTTTCTCCATTATTCATAGTTTATAATCTAAGCTATTATTACAAACATTAGTCATTCGTCTTCAAAGTCATTTTAGCTGGTTGTACACACGGCTACACATCAAGTTATATATAACCAGTAGGGGTAAGCTGACTTCTGATTGTATGAAAAACCTATACAATGCGAGGTCAGCTAAAACTGGAAATATATACCTTAATATGTAGCCGTGTGTACATAAGTAATTATTAAAATAATATTACCTACGTACGGTTGATCTACGTTTTGTTAAAAAAAAACGGCCAAGAGCGAGTCGGACTCGCGTACCGAGGGTTCCGTACCATCATGTTTTTAAATTTTCATAGTTTTGTAGACCTTTTTGTTAGAGAATTTTAACACTGCACGCTGCGGTGTAGAATATTGCAGTTTTAGGTCAGCGCCATCTCTTGACCGACAGTGAAACTAATGTTACTATTGTTGATTATTTCTCAAAAGTGTGCTATTTAGAGACGTCTTTTTATTTTTACTGCAATCATTACATAAACTTCTATCACATATTCATATTCTATTCAGATTTTTCTCTATTCAAACTTCGGCGATAAGGGGGAAACGGTTTTTTTTTGAATTTTTCATCAAAAGTCGAATACGAAGCGGCCAAAAAATAAAATAAAAAATGCTTGAGAAAGTACAAACTGCGCTCTTTCTTTAAAAAAAAATTTCATAAATGAGAATATAAGAATTTTTCAGAACCCCTTTCAGTCGCTGTTGCAAAAAAATATAAATATTTTTATTTCTTTCTTATTTGCAAAATAGTTAGGCAAACGTCATCTAACACTATTCCAAATTTCAAGTTGATAGCATTAGTACTTCAAGAACTAGTAATGCAGTAAGAAAGACAGACTGAGTCACACCATAAGGGTTCCTTTTTAACATTTTGGTACGGAACCCTAAAAACACCTAACTACGCAAAATCTTAGGTGCAAAACAACGTCTTAGAGGCTTACGGGAGTTCACGTCCCAGTCCCACACATGGTTTGGTAAACTCACGGAGAAAATTTAAAGGACAACCAACTCCTTTTGTCTAGCACGAAGCTGCATAGTATAGGCACTTTTATAATAAATAGGGTCACAAAATATAGTTTGGACGTGAGGTCTACATGATGCCAGTTTGTTACCTTTCACTTTGTCTACGAAAAAACAGCCGGCTTGAGCTCCTGGACTGGAGCTATACCCCCTGGTATGAGAAAAGTCCGCATTAGCTCGCAATCCTCAATAAGGTTCACATTATTTTACGCTGCGTTCAGGAAAAACTGCGACATAGACATGCGTCAATCTGTAAACTCCTATTAGATTAGAATTGCTGGAGAACGCTGGAAATAATCAAAACCGGTTAAAAAAAGTTTTAAATAATTTTACCATAACCGTACATACCGTAATTGCGTATTGACAGTTCAACAACATTCATTGCATTATGTTGAGCAGACAAATTTTTGAAACATCTGAAGCAATGGATTCGCACATTCAGATTGTGAATTTGTGATTGAACGTGTATTACGCAATTAGGGTGGTGACAATCGCGAAAATACGCCTATTAAATCAGTGCGCATTTTGAAAGAAGACAACTGCATTGCAGTGCTATTAATAAAATAACGTCGTCCGTTTTGGCTCTTCGCGGTCGAAGAAAACTCGAAAGCACACGACTGGAGTGTCTAATAAAATAGTTTTGAATAGTCTGCCCTTAGGAACCTGAAGAATCTATTTCAACCTTGTACGCTGAATCCACAGGACGAGGAAGCCTACATTACTTGATGCTGCACTTTCAAACTGCCTGTTGATTCTCAGCTGAGGGAACGATAAGGCCGAATAACCAAATGCGACTCTCGCAAACACATAACGTGAATCATGCACCTAAACAAGAAGAATGAGGATTAATACTTCCTTAATGACTTCTGATTGAGTCATTGTAGCAATCGTAACCGATCGACTGATGTCATTGTCGATCATTTAAGCATATTTAGCTGCCTTTCTAATTCGAATGCAGTGATTGAACCAATGATGAGGAAACGAAGCTCATCAGAGGGGCCTAAGTAATTGTAATATACACATTTAGGTACCTATAATGGCAATATATTTTGACAGTTCTACAACATTCATTCAAGTATAAGTAGTAGATAGTAGTTTCATTTAAGTTGTTGAATCGAGGCGAAGTTTACAAACATAATGAAGCAATGGATTAGGAATCCTTTAACATTCGTCGGACTGTGATTGAACTGTGTGTTACGCAATTGTGGTGAAAATGGTAGAAAAAATGCAGTAACTATTTGACTACAATACGGACGGCAACGAACGCCACTGTGCCTTTACGCGACTGCTAGACTTGTCTTGTCTTTAAGATTTCCATAGACAAAGTTTTTGGGTAAATATAAGTCCCCCCGCGTCGCAAGGTTGTTGCACCTAAAATAAGTCACGTACGCGGTACGCCGTAGACTTTGACCACAAGTCATATTAATTTTCCTTACTAGTTCAACTACTTATAGGTAGGTAACCATCATTTGAAGAGCCTTATTTAACTATGTAAGAGTAAGATTTAGAAACAATAATATTTTATTGTGAACGAATATTTATTAACAAAAAACTATCGACGAGCCATCTGAAAATACTGTGGAACCGGTTTGCTCAGATAATGTGCAGTGACAAGACACGCTAGCAAGCCGTAACACTTAAAATTGTTACGTACCATATTGTTATTTACCCGATATATTACTTTACTCTATGTTACCTACCTAATTATCGGCGATAACGATAACGAAACAAAAAATAAACAATTTTTTTTTTAATAAATAGTTCTGACATCGCACAGATAATAAAAGTAATGAAAGAAAAGTCAACAGTTAGAAAAAAAAAATAGAAAAATGTTTATTGTCCAGGTAATACAATAAGCAGGTTCACTGGTTAACAGCAAGTTAAGACGACATGAGTAACTTAAAATATTACCTACAGCTAGGTTACAATATATATAGTATTAACTAGTGAGCCCCAAACTAGACAGTTAGTCTGTATCTTGGGATTAGATAAGGTAAGTTGGTTGAATGTCTCATAATTCCGGTATGTGTACGTGACACGACCGTGTTCATGATATCACGTTATTACGAGTATTATGGAGCGTGACTGCTTGACCCGCAGACCCTCGACTGTCACGCTCGGGCGGCACGGGTGACGGGATGAATCAGTCGTCAATCTCGCTTGAATCACTGCGTTATGGGACGATCATCTGTTTATTTATAAATGTGTTGTTTTGTCTCCTCATTATCATCGTCTTTGGTAAGGTCCATGAGGATCTGTACAAAGTTTTATTTTGGATTTTCTGTGGAAGTCTGACTGACGTGAGGCCTCCATCAATGAGAAAATCGACACCTACGATGCGATTGTTAGGTCAGATTGTAAAGTAACTATTTAATCTACTTGTGAATGGATCGTGATTCGTGCATCTCCAATGATCTTTTGAAAAGGCTCCCATATTGTCTGGTTATAGCTAAAATAAGAAAACAAAAAAAAAACACAAGTACATACCAAGTATTTCAGGAAACCATACGCGTAGTAGTGCTCGGTGCGTAGCGTAGTATCTAAAAGCCTTATATGCATGGGCATACACATAAGGCTTTTAGATACCACGCTAAACATCTCCATTGACGTAATTAGCCAAACTAGGCAGTTTGGCTAATTACGTCAATGAAGATGTTTTATGAAATTAATAAATTGCGAACTTTGTACTTATTAATAATAGTTTAGGTACTTAATTTAAATAATAAAATAATAAATATATTCAAACAGTAGTACATTAAGAACCAGTTTTGTGACGCAGAATCAAACAAAATCTCTGTAAGACGCAAAATTTACCTAAAGTACCCAATGAAGCAATATGGCAACTACGCAGCAAGCATACATCGTTCATTACTTGCACATAGTTGTTAATGGCGTTCTATAGCGTTTTAAATAATTTAACGCCCCAAGTCACGTTCTCATTCGGCATTCGCGCCAAAACTATAAAATAATAATAGATGGATTGCAGCAGTGCTAAGCTAGTGCTGTGCACTCATAAAATCGACTTCGGTATGAAAAATATTAGTTCAAATACGTGACCCGTCTCTATCTCATTCACCAATCATCATTCGTTCCGCATGCAATTTAAAAAGGGGAATTTTTTCATATTACGTTCGTGTCCTTGCTAATTTATATTGTATTTTAAAGCAATAGTGTTATACATGCTTGCCAAAATGATGATACATCAATGTGAACATCAAAAAATGTAAATAATTTGATCGATGAGCCAACAGTGTGCAAAATGTGACCAGATTTTATTGAAACTTCTGCATTACGCCATTTCACCCAGTTGCGAAATCTTATAAAGTACTTAATTGAATCAAAAGACTTGCTTTTGTTTCAATTGCGTAATCATCCTTTAGTTGGAGATTTTAAAATCTGAAAAAGGAACGAATAAACAAAGTATTCTTTACGGATTCATACGAAGCAAGCCTGTTAAAATAAGACTGGAAGTGGAACGCAGAACAATGTCTAGTCAACAAGGAACGGATTGACCGAGGGCATGTGCGCGGAACAAACTACGTGATACTGATTAAGTATCGGCTGACGTTAATTAAATTAAATTGCTGCGGAATAAGAGAACTTATGTACTCGCGCTTTATAGCAGTGTTAAGAGCGTTTACGAACATTTTCGAAAAATAGTGTTACAGTTACAGCCAAATTAGACCGATTTTAAAGTTTCCATAGAAACAGATCTCCAGTTTTTTTTTTTTTATAAGCGATTAATTCCAAAATGTTCTTAAGTAACTTTTTAGAACTTTGTATCCTGCTAATGGGTACGAAGTTTCATTAAAATTGCTTCATTCATTTCGAAAAACAAGGGCTTGAAATTTTGTATGAAATGCCGTACGGCGTAAACGTGAAATACAGAAAAAAAATCCGTGTTTGAAAATCCTGGTTTTCTTCAGGTTTCATTCAATGCAAGGAAAACAAAGCCACATTTTAGAAATGTCTTAACCTGGCATATTAGTTGTATGCACCATAATCTCTTTGAAAAAGAGCACGCTTTGAAATTCGATTTCAGGGTCAGTAAGACGAATCGAAGCAGTTATTAAATAAATTATGATTCATTCGCGCAAACTGCGGAATGGTTTGCAGTTTGCACGGAATGTGCTTTGTTTACGTGCCAGATATTACGATACTTGGTATCGGAGTATATTTAGCATATACAACTGCAAGTACGTTTGGTGCTATGTGTTGGTTCGACAAGACAAGCAGACTACGGATTGGCAACTAGCAAGCGATTACCAGCAATCGGGCAATCGAATAGAACACAGGGTGAAGTTAACTCGTCGGTTCCAATGAAAATATTGAGCAAAGAGTGAACGGCAGTCAAAAAAAGGAGATTGCAAAAACTTCAGGAACACACCGGTTCTGAAGAAGTTGATGAAAGGTAAATAACCAGATGCAAATTATTAGTAGACAGAGGCCAAGCCAAGTGCCGGACATAATTTTAATCCAAGGCTAACCGTTATACTAAGGAATTTCTTACAATTGCACCGTGTTCAATCTGACCCAAGATCTCATCTTATGCCCGAGAGTCGCGCTAGCAACCAGTCTATACTAACGAGGGGCTAGTTAAGGCAAAGATCAGTATTTACTCGCATAACAGTGTCCTATAGTTATCTAGAAACCTCGTTATTCGCTTTGTTCAGATTTAAAATCTTTCGGAAAACAATTTTAAAATGAAAATGCGTCGGAGTGGATGCGTCAGACTTTTCTAAAGTGATGATGGCATTGGTGCTTAAATAAAACGTAGAACTGTAATGTTTCATAGAAATATGAATAGCGAAGAGACATACGCAGTTTAATTAATGACTACCTATATTTTCTTATCTGGTGCTAAAGTCCAGACTGAGAAACAATAATGGATCATAAGTTTATTGAACTCCAAAAGAGATACGGTGGATTTTGAAACTGTTAATACCGCCAGCTATATACTGGCATCCCTAACAGACGGACAATGAGTGCATACAGCAGTCAAAGTTCATAGAATGCAGACGTAGGTAGCAACATAAATTATGTTGATTCGAGGAATGAATTATTCTCTACGAGTAGGTGTCGCACAATATGCTGCTACTCTGTCGTGCTCCTCAATTGTATTAATCAGTTGGTTTTGGCTCCTCCCGAGCTATCCGGGACGCTATTGGTCGATTTATGAGAGCACAATCTGAATCAGAACGGATAAAATTACACGCGCACCCAGTGTGCGAGTAATATACCCAATTTAGTGCGGATGGAATAAAAATAACGTAACGTGTTAAGTGTGATAAACAACGTTTCTTTTGGTCAATATTTGTTGGAATTCAAGTCTTAATATCGTCATGGTTTGGCCTCCTCTTCCTCTGTTCAAAAATCTAGCATATGAGATGAAAATTCACTTCAAAATTATTAGAAACCTAACCAATTTTGCGAACCTGGTGGCTCTACAAGGGCCATCCGAATATTTTCGTTCCGAAACTAAATACTTAAGTATTTAAATTCAGACATGGACACTCGTTTTTTTTAAGTCTTTTCATTACGGACGCTTTTAAAGTTTTACATCGTTCTCACATGCATAATTTTTTACATGAATGATGTAACCAAGTCTTTGTAACCATATTATTTGATTTAAAAGAGTGTCCATGGAGTTTCTTGCCCGTTCTTCTCCATAGGTACCTACGCTTTGGAATGGGCAACTAGCTTCATCTTTCAGACTGACCGACCCCTTGACAATTCAAAAGTGCCTGTAATTGGTTTAATTGAAATAAATGCTTTGAGTTTGAGTTTTGACAAATTATTCCCTCGGAAGCACAAACGCCACTGATATAAAATATACAAAACTTATCTTTTAAACTCGTATTAGGTAATCGATCCGGTTGGAAATGATCACGATTAGTGTATGATGATCGCTTATTCCGTGGCGTGGTCATTGTTGACATACCACGCTGAATTATTTCCTCAATTTCATGTTGACCTCGCTATTGCTCTATGCTATTTTTGGCATATTAAAGATAAAATATCCTCATAATTTGTGTGCGAGCTCCATGCACATAAAAACAATACAAATCTCGTCGAAACTTCGAAACCATTGTCAGATGTATTAAAAACAAAAAAAAATCCACAAAGACCCTTACTTTTGGAAACTACCACAAACAGTACAGATGTATTAGAATTTAGCTGCTGTTTAATAAACTTATTCGTAATGCCCTAAATCCAACAATGTTTATTTTCTCCAAGACGCATGTACGCAATTTAGCTTCCCTGTAAATTCAAATTGCCTTTACTCCCTGTGGTGCAACATTTCCATGTTCTTCGTGACTCCGCATTTACTTAGCCAAAGCGCGCTCCTTTATCTTACTCGCTCCTCCTTGCTTGAATAAAAATTTTGTCTGTGGGCAGTCGTGGGGTTAAATGATATAACATAAAACATACACATACCATGTCATGTGAGTAGGTATCAAATTCTGAAGCTGTGTAGAGTAACATTAAGCAATTCTCAATGGTGTGTTTATTGATCTAACTGGAAGAAACAACTAGGAAGCAGATTTAAACAAAAACATAATATTGCTTTAATTGTTTGCTGATTTTCAGAATAGGTAACCACTTTATTCGTGTTTTTGTTCATTCATGTTTCAAATTACATTTTGAAACAAATATTAAGTACTTACAATACGAATGATAGAGCCCAGTTTTCCTTGATAATTTTCCACTTACGATAGTAAAGATCAAAGTAGTAAGTATCAGTACCGGGGTTGTTCAAGACCGTTCAAAGTCACGTAACTAGTCATATTTAGTTGTGGTAATAGGTCCCGTTTATAAATCACATTCCTGCATAATATCGACAACCTGTCGTACCTAGTTCCGTCGAGCTCATCGCGTCCGAACAAGATAACACATTCCCCTTCGTCAAAACATTATCAATAGGTCACATTGTCACATAGTTCAAATAGCGTTGAATATGCATCGGCTCTTTCAGTAAAAAATATCAACAAATAAAATATAATATCGTAATTCGTAACAGAGCAACGAAAACAAATCCGCCGGTTGCACGATGACATCATCAAGGTCAACGAGTGCCGGGGTCCTCCACTATATTAATATCCGAAGCTCCTCGTGCCTCTCCTCCTAACACACCGTAATATAAACAAGTGTGAAGAGGACAGACATATTAACGAGATGGTTCTTACGCAAGCTGCGCAGGAATTCTTTCTTAGCGTTTGCTGTAATTAAGCCTTTGGGCATCAACACGAATGTCGGTAGGTCGGTACGAAGTTACGAACGATATGTACAGACGCCAGCACATCAACCTACTACAATCTGTCAAATTTCTTTGATAGATTTTCAACTTTATCGCTAAAGTATAAGGTTCAAAGTTGATTGGGAAAATGTGACAGTTTCGGGTAGGTTGATGTGCTGGCGTCTGTACCTATGACTTAGTCTGAGCTGAGTACCTAAGCTTAAGAAAAACTAAATTAAGTATAAAGGGTAAGTACATAAAAACGAAGAATACGAAGTGAAGTACACGTCCATCCAAATTAGTTCAGCTTGGCAAAATTTGATTTTTTGCCTCTTATTTTCATCTCTTCTCAGATAATAATCCAATTTTGTATTCAACAGGCTTGAATAAAAATATCTTGATTATCCTAAAAAGGACAAGCAAACTGGTTGAAAAAAAAATAAAGAAGTCATAATTTTATGTTATACATAGGTACTGCTACTAGCAATGTGAGTAAAACGTTTTGTGCTTTTTCCCCACAATAGAACTAAATGACGAAAGTACTTGACAAGCTAATGCATTGCCTAGGAACTTTAAATGTCAATAGGGACACGATAACAGTGTCCATTTAGAAGTGTCTATACTAAACATAGACAATGGGCACTAATCGTCATGACTTTTAAATAGACATTGATACTAAAATAGAAACAAGACTTTCATTTTATTTCTATCCAGTCACGTACCTAGTAAAGATAAAATTCTAAATATGTTACATAGTGATGAGACACGTTGAACGAATGATAAAAAATTATCATTCGTTCTTTCATATTGCTTGATCGTTATAATAATATGACACTATTAATCGCGTATTTCTCAGGTGTAAAGTAATCCTTTGTTTCAAGTGACCTTGCGGTCGGTCTGTGGCCGACTGTATTATACAATAAATTCATATGAGTATAACAGAAAGAACGAATCATTATTTTAGTACAATGACCGTAAATTTAAATTTTTACCGACCGTTAATTAATTAAAATATATATGTACTGCGTGTTTCTAATACATTTCAAGCTAATTTCGAGTTTGATCTATTAAATAAGTGATAATCTAGTTTAAAAAAGAGAAATTTTTAGGGTTCCGTAACGTACCCAAAGGGTAAAAACGGGACCCTATTGCTAAGACTCCACTGTTTGTCTAGCTAGACAGTTGAAATTTTCACAGAATGTGTATTTCTGTTGCCACTATAACAACAAATACTAAAAACAGAATAAAATAAATATTTAAGGGGGGCGCCCATACAACAAATGTGATTTTTTTGCTGTTATTTTATATGTAGGTGGTAAATATTATATGGTGGTACGGAACCCTTCGTGTGCGAGTCCAATTCGCATTTGGCCGGTTTTTTGTTTTAATTTATTGTTTAATTCGTAGGTTTTAAACCATATTTTCCAAAAAAGGAAGTATTTATAGTCTCATCAGACTAATTTATATAACGTATGTTTTCTGAGAGTTCTAAATCTTGTAATGACATCACAGGCAGTAGATGGATGTGAATGTGATGTCACGTCGTTGCTTCAGACCGGATATTTATCTCAATTGGTTTACAAGCTTGTATCGGCGAAGGAATCTGTAATTTATACCTACAGAGTTCTGCGATAATGACATCTAAGTTAGATAGGACGGGCTCCAGAGATTACGTTTAATACATTTAGATGTAATGATGGTGCATACAGTGATAAAAATGTTATTTGTTATAGAGTGCTGCATTTCATTTCATTTTCTAGTGTGTCATTCTATGATATTTATAAACCGCGTTAGGAGTATTCGTTTCGACTGATAACATCTGGTTCTGGTCATAAAATTCTAAAATATGTGAGAGCAAGAATTTTAAACGAACGTGAACGCGTCACGTGGACGGGCCGTGACTTGTGTCAGTCGTGTCCTAGGTCACAAATGCTGCCGCAGTGCTCATAAAACGAGTCTCATGGCGCAGAACGATCGATACCTGGATCTAGACTTTCAGGGCTTGCGAGGCCGAGACCTAGACTACCGGGCGACTAATAACATTTATTGATTTATGCTTTGAAATTGATTCAGTCTGCGCGTGGGGGGGATTTTTATATGCGAACTAACACGTGCTCTAATTTTTTATTCAGTCCATGTGGTATGTTTCAGACTGACTGTAGCATCAATTACGATGGCAATTCAAGGCAATATGATGTTGATTGCAGCGTCATCCTCGTAATTGTAATCTGTTGCACGTATAATTGCTCCAAGATCTAATACAACTTTATAGCAACTTCCAGACCTACATAACTTCCAGCTTTAATTTTATTACGTAACTGTAGGCACCTAAAATATTATACCTACTTGCTTGAAATGGGATGTATCAATAAAAATACACCTTGTTGTTTCGGAATGTGTTATTCCGAAAATAAGCTAAACATTTGGATCAAGTGCACTATGAGTGTATTCGTACTAGATACTTATTTCAGTGTGTCTGTGTGTTAAGAATTTCGCGCGGCCTGTTATCTCATAGGATATTTTTAATCTCGGTAAATATAGGTAACATCCGCGGTCGACCGGTACGCGTTATGGTAAGTATCGTAAATTTGATCTCTTCGGCTTTTTCTATGATGTAAAAACCATATAGAAACGGGTTTTATAAAGATAGTCCAATTGAAAATAAAAAATGCTCTTAAGAGTAAGTATTAAAAATAATAAGTATCGCCTATTTTGTCTGACACATTGCCTTTATTACCATTTGAAAGCTATTTGGCCCATCAATCAGCGGGAGTTACGAAACGGCCGGGAAGACGAACGAGCGATGATCCCGAGTTGACCGACTCGCCACGTACTACTCTATTTTCGTTCGGTCAATCGGTCGAGGCATCGGCCGACAGTATCGATTGACTGCGATTTATCAGTCTGTCGAGAGACAAGATAGTGACTGAAATATTATAGCTTGACCGGAATTAAGAACAAAAATTAAATGATAAAAAAGATGTAAAGCTAAGTCTGGTCTAGTCAACATTATTTTTCTCATTTAATATTATCTTAATTTCATCTCAGTTATTAATGCAAAAGTCCCGATGGTTGATTTGATAACAGCAAAGCTAATTGATTTTTGTGTACAGTCGCCAGCACATCAAGCGCTAGGTAACCGAAACTATCAAATTTTCCCAATCAACTTTTGTTGAAAAGTCATAATTTAATTTATAACAATAGACATTCAATTGTGGAGGGTCCCGTGGCTAATTATTAACAGCCGCACAGGTCGATCGGTCAGGTTAAGCTACGCTTGCCGCGGTTGTTCTGTGGATGGGTGACCATCTTTACATAACGAGACCCCTCCGTGCCTCGGAAAGCACGTTAAGCCGTTGGTCCCGGCTGTCATTCGTGGATCTTTGACAGTCGTTACGTGTAGTCAGAAGCCCGAAAGCCTGACAACCAGTCTTACCAAGGGGTATCGTATTACCCAGTAACTGGGTTGTGGAGGTCAGATAGGCAGTCGCTCCGTGTAAAATACTGGTATTCAGCTGCATCCGGTTAGACTGGAAGCCGACCCCAACATAGTTGGGAAAAGGCTAGGCAGATGATGAGACATTCAATTGTGTCTCATTAGCCACAGTTGAGCTACTACGCTTTAGCGATAAAGTTGAAAATCTATTAAAGACATTTGACAGTGTAGTAGCTTGATGACTTGATGTGCTGGCATCTGTACAGTTTATAAATGTCTGTATATACTTAACTTAATCTTTATTCTAAACTACAAAAGAAAGCGTAGTTCATATAAACGTAATACCAAAATAATTAGTAAATCAAACATATTCTTAATGTAGTGTGTATTTATTCCGATTGGATTACAGAATATCTGTCAAAATATATATTTGGGAACCTAAATATTCTGTAATCCGATCGGAATAAATACACACTATCTTAAGAATATGTTTGATTTACAGATTATTTTGGTATTACGTTTGTATGAACTAAAGCCACATTCAATAAAAAAAAAAAACATAATACCATGTCAAAAAGTTCGAAAGAACTTAAAACAAATTCGTTATCCACATTAGTTTTATCTTAGGAATTAGAAGTCGTAAACATAATCAATCTTGTACTTATTCACCGATAATTTTGTATCATATCGTATTCATGCCTTAGAAATCATGAGAAATCGTCATGAAACAACATGTTATTTATACCTATTAATTTTTGAAAAACTAGTATTGTTAGATGCACGTAATCAAGTAATGTCTTGTCACCCGTGTCACACTATCACCATGTTCGTCCTATTTGTAATGTAACAGGTATTTAGTGACAAAATCACAGTTCACGTCACCATCTTAGCTAGAGGTAGAACCAAAAAGTAAAGCATGGATTTAGTTAATTTTAATAATGAATGAATGAATTTAAATTTGTTTAAATATGAATAATTTTTAAATGTATTTCCACGCTTTCCGATAGACAAGAACCTTGGTGAGTTCTTTTAATGTATTTTATGGACATTTTATATTTTTCTCTCGTTTACTAAATTGTAAAAATGTTATTTTTGTATCTATGTAGGTACTAAGTATGTTCTTGTTTGTAACAATGTAAAAAGTTGTTACGTTGTAATCTAAACACGATTAATATGATGACATTTGTTATTTATCATGAAATATGTTGATACTAAACCCACGTACCCCATGAGTATGTCGGGTGCCGTGGGTGTGCCGCAGCTAACTTGTGTCTCTACCCACTGTAGAGTTACTGTCAGATTGTCAGGTCAACTCTGGCCTCCTGCGAACTGCGAAGTATTCCTGATTAAACTGGTTATAGAAACCACTTTAGTTGATAAAACATGCTTTGTGATATAGTCTTATACTGTCTACATAAAGGCTGACTCAGCCACCTTGACCGGGGTAGTTCTGCTATGAAAATCAATAAAGAGGCGGAGCTCCGTCGCGCGAGCAATATGGAACATGCCTAATGGTTTTAAAACTAAATCGATTAGTGAGCTTTCATTTGTGTGACACGTGAAGTTTAGCTGACTTATTGTGTACTTATTAGATTATTTAATATTTTAGCAAAGCAAAATATCAGGAGCAAAGCAAAATCATCATAGATTGTATTTAACATGGCAGTTCTTCCTTCTGAACTAAAATAACAGTTCTTTAGCAGTAAAATACTTGTTATTTTTAGACGATTAATTGGTAGTAACAATATTATTATTCTTTAGAACAACAATATTTTTACATATTATACAGACACTATGGTAACCCAATTTGTAAAGTGTCTTCATTCGATAGACATACTTAATCAATCTCAATGTCATTCTTAGAACAGCGTTTGTTTACGTGTAAGGTCCCTTTCTATCGTTAAAGTTTATCTTATGGCCCATTCAAATCCCATTAGAATATATTATCAAAGCGTTACTGGAAGTTGATAAACAAATAGGTATTTTACGACGAAGCAGTTATTCTATTTTCTCAAAACCACTGTGAACTTAAACTCGAAAGGATTGAAGATCGGTATTTGAGAGTGAATGAATGAATGAATTATTGAAAAACTAGGTAATAAAGCTGACAATTAGGAAATGACGTAAGAAATCGTAATTGGTAGAATTAAGAAAACAATACAGACGAGCCATTTATAGTAAAATGATTAGTATAAGTTTATGGACATGTAAACATCGATAATACTTAATTAAATTATTTTTATTAGAACTATCGAATGAAACACTAGTGCTGTGCCATTACTAATCGACTAAAATTCCAGGGGCGTTCCGAAGCATCGGCGAGAAGACTGCTTCCCTCTTCGACCGCAAGAAGAAGGATGCCGAGCAAGTCGCCTCAGAGAAGGTGCAAGAAGCGGCGCATGTGGTAGAAGATCAGGTCAAGAAGGCTGGTGAAATCATCGGCGGGGCTCAGAAGACCGCCACTGATACTGCTGGCACAGGTTTTTAATGTTCCTCATTTTCTTTGCCATAGATGTGATTTAAGTTTTTCAGTTCATTACATAGGAAGGTAGTAGGAAATGCAATTGTAATCGCATTGGCTTTAAGAAAGTAGTTTAATATATAAGTGAATTTGAATACCTGTTCTTTGGTACTCTGTGATACAGCGTGGTGTAGGTTAGGTTTAAAACCATAGTTTCTATAAATAAATCCAACAGGCTAGCCTACTTGCATTATAACATTTCCGTCCGTTGACCCTTATATCTTGTTCGTACTAATGGGTCCTTTCCGTACTCTATGTTGGTATAGGTACCTTCTTGATATCCTGCTATCAGTCCTACTGGAAGCAAATTACAGTGTTATTTTCAATGGTGTGGTTATAAGTTTATAACATGGTTCTATGCTACTTAAAATATAAAAGAAAACAATAGAATGAGTCACGGTTTATCGTATTCAACTACGTTGTAACACAGGTTACGATGATTGAAGGCAAATTGTGTCAGAAATCATAATACGGCTTCATTGGGCACATACTCACATTGGTACACCACATGGATTCAAGAAGCTCTTTAAATATTTTATAACTTAACGGGAAACAGATAAGCGAGTTAATTACAACGATATGTAATTGTACTTTGATTAATTACGACCTACATAAAAAATATGAAAAAAAAAAAAATATGAAGCGCAGTTAAAAAGTGGAAAATTAGACCGATTGATGAAATAAAACAAATGGTTTCATAATGCTCTAGATATAATTAACCTCTTTTGAGTAATGCCACTGTTGCATCAGTCGTTCTAATCAGGCAGATAGAAATAAAGTCCTAACTACTATGTTTGAATTGATAAGAACGCACTTTAATTAGTTAAACTGGACAAAACAATACAATTAATACACTTGTGTTAACTGGCAACATAAGAAATTATAAAGTTAAAATATCATAGATAATCTATGGTCCCTTCGCCTCCATCTTTCACAGAGTAAGGATCTCAACATTTTTCCTTGTGCATTTAAATTATAAAATCTGTTTAACAATAATAGTTTGGTAATAAATAAACACATTAAAACCATCTCCACGTCTCCTTATTTTAAAAACAATAGGTTATGGGCCCAGACTCGCCTATTATTGGAGATTAACGTGGATACAGATGGGTCTAGATTTTCTAGAATAAAACTCGGAACGACTAGAAACCAAAATGGATTCTTCTTCTGGGGTAAACGCCGCCGCTACTGGATTCACTGTAGTGAAACTTACGGGCAGCGAGAATTGGTCTTTGTGGAAATTCCAAACGAAGATTTTACTAAACGGGCAAGGACTGTTCGGTGTCGTCGATGGTACGATAAAGGAAAATGAGGCAAGTTTAAAACCAAACGAATGGGAGATTTCAGATGCCAAAGCCCAAACACACATCGTGTCGAGAGTTACAGAAAATGTCATGCAACACCTGCTGACTTGTAGTACTTCGGCAGAAATGTGGAGTAAATTGACAAGTATTTACGAACTTAGAAGCTCAACGAGCGTTCATCTACTGCATGAAAGATTCATGAAATATAAATATGAAGAAAAAGGTATGGCAAACTTATTTAGTAAAATAGAACACATGGCAAATCAATTGAAGCAGTTAGGCGAAACAGTTTCTGACAAAATGATCATCACCAAGGTGCTCATGACATTACCACATCAATATAGACACTTCGTGTCAGCGTGGGAAAGTGTTCCTCAAACAGCACAAACATTAAATGACTTGCAGGCAAGGTTGCTTATAGAAGAAGAGCGCATGCAAGGAAGTGAGGAGCCCGTTGCTTTAACCGTGCAAAACATTAAATGTTTCACATGTGGGAAGATTGGCCATAAGAAAAATGTTTGCAGATCAAACAAGACTTGTTCATATTGTAAGAAGAAGGGACATACAGTAGAGCAGTGCTATTTTAAGAAAAATAAAGAAAAAGGTATCAGTTCGAAGGAAAATAAAAGACAAAGTTCAAAAGAAAATAAAGGACAGTTTTCAAAGGATAATAAAGGGGACAGCTCAAAAGCGAATGCTTTCGTTTCAAGTGCATTTATTAGCAGTAACAAGGACACAGAAGAATGGATAGTGGACAGTGGTGCAAGTGACCACATGACCCCTAATAAAAATTATTTTTTCAGCTTTTCAGGGATTTCAGGTGACAGATATGTTATAGTTGGAGATGGAAGAAAACTAAAAGTACAAGGAATAGGACAAATAACTCTCAAGGCCTACAACGGCAATGAGTATGTGGAAACGTCACTAAGTGACGTGTTATATGTTCCTGAACTGAAGGTAAATTTATTCTCTGTTACAAAAGCTGTAAATAATGGTTATATGTTGCAAATTAAAGGTAAAAAATGTGAGCTCATTAAAAACAACATAGTATGTTCTGTTGGTAAAAGTATGGATAAGTTCTACGTAATGCAGTTTATTTATGGTCCTTCACATAAGGTAAATTTAACTACTCAGGTTAATAATAATACTCTTAAGGATTGGCATGAAAAATTGGCACACCAGAACTTTGATTATTGTCGATCAGTGTTAAAACATAATAACATTAAATTCATTGATTCTGATGATTTGTGTATATCATGTATCAAAGGAAAATGTCATCGCTTACCTTTTCCTCAGAGTTTAAACCAAGCAAGTATGTGTTGTGAAATATTACATGCGGATGTTTGCGGACCGATGGAAGTTCTGTCTGTTGGTGGTTCAAGGTACATTTTAGTAATCAAAGATGATTTTTCAAAATATAGAAAAGTTTACTTTTTAGCACATAAGTCTGAAGTGCCAAGTAAAATAAAACAGTTTGTTAATTATGCTGAAGTTGAAACAAATAATAAAGTAAAGATATTAAGAACAGATAATGGAACAGAATTTTTAAATAAAACTTTAGAGTCCTTTTTAAATAACAAAGGAATACAGCATCAAACTACGGTTGTCTATACACCGGAACAAAATGGTAAAATAGAAAGGGAAATGAGAACGATTATAGAAGCTGCTAGGACTATGTTAATTCAATCTAATTTAGATAAAACGCTGTGGGCTGAAGCGGTTAATACGGCTGTGTATACATTAAACAGAACTTATATTAAAAATAAGAATACTGATAAAACACCCAATGAATGTTGGTCAGGTAGGAATTTTGATATACATACTTTACATAAATTTGGAAATCCAGTTTTTAGTCATGTACCTAAAGAAAAAAGAAGTAAATTAGATTCAAAAGGAAAGAAAGGATATTTTGTTGGTTATGGGGAATTGACTAAGGGATATAGAATCTATTATAAAGAAGAAAATATAGTAGAGATTAAAAGGGATGTAGTTTTTATAAAAGATAGTGATTTTGAAGATAAAAATAAAACACCTAATAGGGAAATTACAGAAAATTCTGAAATTAGACTCGAAGAAAATAATGTAAATATTGAAAACTCATTGGTGGAAAATGACGTTGTTGACAAAATTATACAGGATCAAGATAGCAGGGATAGTACAATAAGTAGTCAGATAGAAGGTAATAACGAAACATCAGGTCATCATTTTAATGATAGTTCAAGTATTGATGAGTCGAGTAATGAATCTGAAGGAGAGTTCTATGATACAAATATTGAAGTTCAAAGTCAGGTAGAAGAAACAGGAAGCTTGAGACCAAGAAACCAGATTAGGAAGCCAGTTTGGCATAAGGATTATAGTACAGATTATACATGTCTGTTAAGTTTTATAGAAGATAATCCTAAAACATATGAAGAAGCCATGAAAAGTACTGAAAAGGCAAATTGGCAAAAGGCGATGGAAGAAGAAATAAATAGCTTAAATGAAAATAATACATGGGAATTAGTACCAAAACCAGTAAATAGTAAAGTTATCGAAAGCAAATGGGTATATAAAAGGAAACTTGATGATCAAGGTAATATTACTAGTTACAAGGCTAGGCTCGTAGCTAGAGGCTTTCAACAAACAGATTTTATTGACGATGATTTATTTGCACCAGTTGCTAAGCTTCCAACAGTTCGCACTCTATTGGCAATTTGTAATCAAAAGGGTATGTCAGTACATCAAATGGATGTTAAAAGTGCATTTCTTCATGGTGAAATTAAAGACGAGATATATTTGTCATTACCAGAGGGTTATTCTGATAACAATATGATATGTAAACTTAAAAAGTCACTATATGGTCTAAAAAGCTCACCCAAAAACTGGAATGATAAATTTAACTTGGTTATGTTGTCTGAAGGTTTCAAACAATGTAAAACTGATTATGGTCTCTATGTAAAACAGTATAATGGACAGATTGTTTATTTATTATTGTATGTTGATGATTTATTACTTGCAGGGACGGATATTGAATGTGTAAACAAAACTAAAGATTTGTTAAAGAGAAATTTTTGTATGAAAGACTTGGGTTTAGCAAAATATTTTTTGGGTATATCTATTGAACAGGATGTTATTAACGGTATTTTAAAAATTAATCAAAAAGGATTTCTTAAACAGATTTTGCAAAAACATAACATGTCAGATTGTAAAAGCGTTGCTACACCCATGGATTCAAAATTCAAAACCGATAGCCTTAGAAGGGAAAATTCTGAATCTCAAGAGCTAGAGGCAAGATGTAGACAACTAATTGGTTGTTTGTTGTATGCAGTATTAGGCAGTAGACCTGATTTGTGTGCAAGTGTTTCAATATTAAGTCGCTTTCAAAAATGTGCTAGTGAAGAGTTGTGGAATATGTTAAAAAGGGTTCTTAGATATATTAAAGGCACAATTGACTTAAGTTTAGTATTTGAAAGAAACAAGAATGATACTATTATTGTTGGTTATGTTGATTCTGACTGGGGAGGTGATTTGGTTGACCGAAGGTCAACAGCTGGGTTTGTTTTTAAAATATTTGGTTCTCCTGTTTCGTGGTGTACTAGAAAGCAACCATCTGTAGCTTTGTCCTCGACAGAAGCCGAGTACATGGCACTTAGTATGGCTACAGCAGAAGCCTGTTGGCTTAAACAATTAATAAGTGATTTTTCTATTAATGTTGAATATGTATTAATGTATGAGGATAACCAAAGTTCAATCAAAGTTGCTAAAAATCCAGTTTTGCATAAAAGAATGAAACACATTGATATTAAGCACCATTTTATTCGTGAGAAAATTGTAGAAGGTTTAATAAAGTTAAGTTATATTGAAACATCAGAACAAGTAGCTGATTTGCTAACCAAACCTTTGTCAGGCCCTACATTTGTTAAATTAAGGGGATATCTAAAGTTGATATAAATTTAAAGTTTTTGATTAAATAAGATAGAATGATATAAAATTTCAAGAACAGTAATATAAATAGAGTAAATTTGAAGAAGTTTAAAGTATAATTTCATTGTTTTGTACAAGTGAAATGTAAAACTGTATAACTCAAAATTTCATAAGTTTGTAAATGCAGGATGTAAAAAGGTATAAGTTAAAATTAAAACTTTGTATGTAAAGGCATAGTGTAAAAAAAAGGTGTAAACTATGTTTTTGAGTATTTTAAAATAATTTCTTATTTTGAGGGACGGTGTTAACTGGCAACATAAGAAATTATAAAGTTAAAATATCATAGATAATCTATGGTCCCTTCGCCTCCATCTTTCACAGAGTAAGGATCTCAACATTTTTCCTTGTGCATTTAAATTATAAAATCTGTTTAACAATAATAGTTTGGTAATAAATAAACACATTAAAACCATCTCCACGTCTCCTTATTTTAAAAACAATAACTTGGCATCGCTATCTGTCTATTATCAGCTGGTCGCAAGTTTTCTCCAACATGAGCTACAAATCTGAGGTCATTTAAATCTATTTGCAGCTGTTATTTATTTACGGAATTAGGTATTTACTATTTATGATAAGAAGAGGAAAGAGGAAATATTAGATAAGGCGACCCAAACAACATAGTGGCAAAGCTTCGAAGTATTGCCGTGACTAAAATCACGTATAGTTTGAATGTACTGAAAATAGGAACGATGTCACTGTTTGGCATTCGATTACTTTCCATCAAGCTCTTTATGCATTTATGAGAGTTACAGTTTAGAAGGTCGCGGAAATCCGCTGGATACGGGAAGCGCAGTACCGTTTGTTGTGGCGATGCCCAACTGAATTCGCCTGAATGATGATGAGACTTACTGTGTTACAATCAGATTTCCCAGCTTAGTTATCGTGTGACGTTTTCTACCACCACCTTTTATGCATCATACCCTCTGAACCGCTAATCAATCCTGATATATCTTTACTAGCCAATGACGCGAAGCATTCAGCTATCGATGCCCTGGACAAGGAGCTGTCGAAGGTGTCCCTGGCTGCCGGAGAGGCGCAGGACGCCGCCAGCAGGGCTCTCGCCGATGGCAAGAAAGTAGTTGACGTCACTAAAGGTAGGGGTTAATTTCGTCGATTTATTTGTGATAATTGTGAAAAGCGTAGTCGATTTATTAAATAAATTATGTTTTGAGCTTACTTTTTTTTTTAAGTTTTGTTTTAGGGTAAATTGATTTTTGTAGACAGTAGTTAATTTTATGAAGTAGTTTTAGTTGCCTGTAATTGTATATTTTTTATTTTGAGATTAGAAAGAATACCGTAATAGTAGTATTTTTGTCTTTGTAAGTAAACTCAGTAAGTCGTACCGTTGTTGTCTTTTCTACCATTTTAGTAGTTTGCTAACCCCTTTTTTTTTGCAACCCTCTATCCATAGACACATTGGCAACAACAGCTGACAACACGAAAAAGGCGGCAGAATCTGCATACAACACAACAAAAGGTAAGTTCTTCTCATAAATTACTTTTCAAGCCTTCTTCTTCTCTTCCTCTTGCATGAACTAACTTTGCACTATTATAGATACTGTGAACAACACTTATGAGAGTACAAAGAATGCGGCCAGTTTAGCCGTTGACACCGGCAAAGCGTATGCGGACTCAGCGAAAGGTAAACAAACCTTCTTGTCATCTTGCCTTTCTTGAAAATGGTGGGCGGAACGGTATTAGGTTTTGGCAAATGTTGCCGAAATCTGTAACAGTTTTATTTTGAGATCTTTGTTCTTTGCTTTGTTTTACTAAAGATAATTAGGAGTTGAACGAAAACAAATGAATTTAGGAAACAAAAGATTTCTTTTGTTTCTGTATTATTTAGAAGGATTAAAAAAAACAGTTTTTAAAAATTATTTTAGTTATATTTTTTTTTAGCTTTTTAGTTTGTTAGTTTTTTGTTGCTATTTTATTTCTACTTTATTTAGGTATTTTATCATTTCACAATTATTTTTTTGTAGATACAGTATCAAGCACTATTCAAAGTACTGTAGATATCTCACAGAGAGTTGCCCAATCGGCTATCGATACCGGCAAAACGTATGCCACAACCGCTAGAGGTAGGTTACCCACACATGCGATCATATATTTACTTAAGTACTGCTTTTATTTTGTTTTTCGATTCAGTTTTTTTTTTGTGTATTTTTAGATTCAGTCGCTAATACAGTGAATAGTACCGTAGAAAATACAAAACACGCCGCTCAATCTGCTGTAGACACGACAAAAACTTATGTAGATAGTGCTAAAGGTATTCATTTTTTTTTTTGTTTTTTGTCGTTTTGTTGTGACCTGTGATTAAAAACCGTGTGTTTTTGCAAATAATGCTTTAGATACAGCCCAAAGTTCGTTCCAAATGGCCTATGATGCATCTATGGGTGTCGCAAGCTCTGCTTATGGCATGGGCTTGTCCTATTTAGAGAGCGCTAAAGGTATTTATTTGTAAGCAGTTTATTTTTATTATTTTTATTTGTTTTGCAATTTTCATTTTTATTTAAGTAAGTATGTTTGTATTTTAACTTTTATGTTGTTTTATTTTAATTTTTCGATATTCAGAAATAATATTTAACGTTATTTTTGCGCCGTAGATACAGTATCAAGCACTGTAGATAGCACAAAGAAAACTGCACAGAGTACATTAGAGACTGGGAAAACCTACGTCGATTCAGCCAAAGGTAAATACAACATTATGCTCAAAGTAATTTAGATACGGTTCAGAGCACAATTCAAAGCACAGTAAATACGACGAAAAATGTTGCTCTGTCCGCATTGACACAGGAAAAATCAAAACTAAACCATATATTAATATCATTATATTTCACTAGGTACCTATAGGAAAAAAAAAACGATAACATGATTGAAAAAGAACTAGGTCGGTATACTTACTGCGTATGCCTGAGCAACACAATATACTTTATATGACAATATTACTTTATTAACTCAAGAGCTATCGTAAAAGGCGATGAAAGTCAAACTAATAATAACATTGTTCTAACAAGTTTAGAAAATACCGCAGTCCGCAAGTATAAACCGGGACAGAGAAAACTCGATGATATTGCGTTTCATACAAGCGTAGTTAACATTTACGAGAGTATCCATTACTTAAAGAATTTAGCACAAATTTTGTCATCTAAGTATTATATTTTAATTCATTTTCCTTACAGGCCTCCAGTAATTCAATATTTTTTAATACCGCCATATTTTATTTTTTTCTTGCTATACGCTAAAAAGCACCGTATATTTGTAGATACGACATTTGAACCGCTGAAGGTATTACTTAGAACAGTATTTTATTTTTATTTCTCATTTTTATCGTTCCATAAAAGCTCAACTACTAGCGCAATATTTATTCCACGCTATATGAACACTGTCCACGTGTACATTTTGCTTTTAGAGTTCCATTAAACGTCATCGTAAATGCATTTTTTATAGATTCTGTAGCGAACACAGTTCATACCACTGTAGATACGACGAAAAATGTAGCAGCAGCTGCTGTGGAAAAAGGCACTACAATGATTGGCACTGCAAAAGGTATAGCACTTTAGAAATCTGAATGATATTTGTAGTACATTTTCTATCAAATGCTTAGTGGTCATATTTTTCTTATCTTTATTTTAGAAACCGTAGCAAACACTATCAATACCACAGTAGATACAACTAAGCATGTAGCAGCCGCTGCAGTTGACAAAGGCACTACAATTATCGGCACTGCTAAAGGTAGTTTGATTTGATTATTTTACATTACATAATTATTTGAATCCATAACTACATCGATAAATATATCCCCATAAATTGTCGATTTATTATCGCCATATTTGGTCAATGTTTTCCTTAATTAATCCTCATATTGTCAAATTCAGCTATTTATATACGGTTAAAGATATTTATTTCTCAAAAGAATTACAAATTCACTTACAGAGAAAACATAAATAGGTTTAGAACAATGTTATCTGCTAGTAAGCGTAGATAAAAACAAAAACAAACATGTTTCTTAAAACTAACACTATTTAACGTTTAACAAATATAAATGTTTTGGTTAAATTCCTTGTTTTCATTAGATACGGTAGCAAGTACAGTAGACACTACTAAAAGTGTTGCGGCTGCCGCAGTCGATAAGGGCACTACATTCATTGGCACAGCTAAAGGTAGTTCACACATCATTTTTAGAAGTCCTTGATTTTTATCCACGTTTGCCCATTTTGATTATGTTTATTTTTCATAATTAGATACAGTAGCAAGCACTGCACAGACTACAGTAGACTCGACTAAGAATGCTGCAGCATCCGCTGTAGATCAGGGAACCACATTTATTGGCACGGCCAAAGGTAGTTGAAAAAAATATTACGCATATACTTTTGTAAATAACTCACG
The DNA here is from genome assembly GCA_963669345.1 of Gortyna flavago. Taxonomy (NCBI): domain Eukaryota; kingdom Metazoa; phylum Arthropoda; class Insecta; order Lepidoptera; family Noctuidae; genus Gortyna; species Gortyna flavago. Next base: position 3,972,163 of record OY770139.1, read on the forward strand.
CTTCCATACTGTTATTATTTTTAATACGTAATGTATCGAGCACAATGCAATCAACAGTATACTCTACAAAAAATGCGGCGTCTGCTGCAGTTGACAAAGGCACATCACTTATTGGTTCAGCCCAGGGCTTGTTAACGTTACCAAATAACAAAATAATAACCGTTAAGTAACGTTAATTTCAATTTGATACCTTAATAACGTTCACAAAAATGTAACGTTACTTGGTCACATTACCAGTAAAGTAACGTTAGCGTAACGTTACCGCAAATACATCAGTAACGTTATATTTACCGTTAATTTAGCTACGTTGCCGTTCCGTCTGTTTACATTTTTGTGCGCTCGCGCGGGCGCCTCGCTTAGCATTGGATTAGATGCACTGTTGCCGCTCCGCCACGCGCTAACCGTGCCGCCTACGCCGTCGCCACGTAATACGTAATACGTGTCGCGGCGTAATACCATGACGTTCGACCTTCGCAATTTATCACCCTAAAGTAGGCATGCCTACTCAAATCCAAACGAGTATGAATGTTAAAATCGTAATTTGTAATTCGTTCGTAATTTGGCCGTACGAAGAAAGAAAGGGATGGATATTGAGATTGGCGATAGTGAGATAAAAATGAAAATCCAAGATGGCGGCTGCACAATTTTTTTTTATCATGGGTTTCGTTTTCATGGTTTTTAAGGGTGCTGAAGCCAATAGTGAGGTCAAAATGAAAATCCAAGATGGCGGTTGTAATTTTTTTATAATTATTCATCATGGGTATCGTTTTTATGGTTTTCAAGGGCGCTAAAGTCGATAGTGAGGTCAAAATGAAAATTCAAGATGGCGGTTGTAATATTTTTTTAATTTTTCATCATGGGTGTCGTTTTTATGGTTTTCAAGGGCGCTAAAGCCGAAGTGAGGTCAAAATGAAAATCCAAGATGGCGGCTGTAATTTATTTTTATTTTTTCATCATGTGTGTCGTTTTTATGGTTTTCAAGGGCGCTAAAGCCGCAAATTCCGTGGTAGTTAGACGTTGGACGTTGGCGTTAGACTATTAATTCCTGCATTTCTAAACAACAATTGTAATAACCATAAATAAGAACAATTAATTACCTTGATTATTGTCTTCTGCATGAAGTACGCCACATCATAAATGTAAAACATAAAAACACAAAACAGCCGCTTCCTTTATTCTATGTAGATCTTGAGCACAAACACAACAACAAAGAAATCTTTAAAATCAACAATGAATTACGTAAAAGTTTCATTTGAAGCACCATACAAAAAGCTGGACATTTTACAGTGTAAAAGATGTCAAAGATTCGGACACGCAAAAAACCAATGCAACAGACCATTTAGATGTGTAAAATGCGGGGAAGAACACTCAACAACAAGCTGTTTAAAAAGACCGGACACCGAGGCAACTTGTGCCAACTGCCAAGAAAAACATCCAGCAAGTTACAAAGGCTACACAAAATACAAACAGTACAAAGACCTACTTACGAAAAACAAGACAGGAAAGGGCAAAGAAACTAATGAAAACACAAACAACATAACACAAAATCAATACCGCAAAACCCCAACACAAACTGTACAAGAAAAACATCAAACTAAGAACCTCTTCAATCACTCGAAACCAAATATCACATACGCACAAGCGACAAAACAAGAAAACTCAGCAGGATCATTAACCGACATCAAGGACCCAAATAATTTTGGGGAAGTACTGGACGCCATGTTCAACAAATTTCAAAACATAATAAATATTATGATAAACAACATGATGGATCGTATGATCCAATTAATCACAAGCCTTATAAAACACCCCTAAACCTTAGAATAATCACCTGGAATGCCAACGGGCTGACAGAACGTCGACAGGAACTTGAACTGTTCTTGAAACTTTAAAGAGTTGACGTGGCTTTAATCTCGGAAACAAGGTTCACGCAAAAAACCCATTTCAGACTTAAAAATTACATGGTGTACGCTACAAACCATCCTTCTGGTAATTCACATGGAGGAACTGCAATCATAATTAAAGAGAACATCAAACATTATTTTTTTGGGGAAAACAGAACTGAAAAAATACCAGGATCCAGGATAACAATATAGAAACAACAGTGTCTGCTATCTACTGCCCACCTAGGCATGTTATTACAAGAGATGAGTTCAAGAATTACTTCAACACTCTAGGAAACAGATTTATTTGCGGTGGTGATTGGAACGCAAAACACGCCTCCTGGGGCTCCAGACTAACCTTGCCACGGGGTCGACAACTCTATATAGCCACGAACAAACTTAACCTATATTGCGCTTCACATGGTATTCCTACATACTGGCCTGCGGGCCCACAAAAGGTACCAGACCTATTGGATTTTTTCATCACCAAAAATATCCCGCTTGGACAAATAAATGTAGAGGAATGTACTGACCTGTCGTCAGACCATACACTAGTAATTATCAATGTTCACTCTAAGGCCATTCTAACTGAGTACCCACAAAGACTGTATAACCACACAACAGACTGGGGCAGATACAGAACCAAAATATCAGAATCCATTAACATGAACTTGCCATTAAATAAAGTAGATAGCGTTGAAACAGCTATCGAAACGCTCAATAAGCTTATTCACATAGCGGCCAAAGAATTTACGCCTTTTTCAAGACCAAAAACAACACAAATTGCCCACTATTCTAAAGTAATAAAGGATAAAGTAAATGAAAGAAGACTGCTGCGGAAAAAATGGCATTCTACGAAATATCCCCGTGACAAAAAGTTTTCAACATGGCCTCTGAGGAACTTCAACAAATGATCTGCCAAGCAGAAAACGAGCGTCTACAAAAACAATTAGCAGAACTTACTCCTAATAAAGACACCAACTACTCTCTATGGAAGATAACAAAAAGGCTGAAATGACCGAAAGAACATATACCACCCATAAAAGCTCCTGATGGCAAGTGGGCAAAAACAGATCTTGAAAAGGCCCAAGTATACGCGCAACACTTAAAAACTTTCAGCCCCTTACCAAGCAAAAATCCTGAACACGACAAGGAAGCCTCCGAATATATGGACGCACCACTGCAAATGAACCTACCACTAAAAAGTGCAAGCCCCAACGAACTATGGAGAGAAATCCTAAAACTAGAAAAGGGTAAAACACCAGGCTATGACTTAATCGACGCACAACTTCTCAAGCAGCTGCCTAGAAAAAGCATAATTCACATCGCGGCCATCTACAACGCCTGCCTAAGACTAGCAATTTACCCCACACAGTGGAAAATTGCGCAGGTTATAATGATACCCAAAGCAGGCAAACCGCTCCACGATGCAAGCTCCTACAGACCAATAAGCCTACTCCCCGTGTTGGGTAAACTCTTCGAAAAAATATTGCTGAACAGGATGCGCCCCTATCTACCGGAAGTTATTCCTCTTCACCAGTTTGGCTTACGAGAGAAACATGGAACTATTGAACAGATACACCGTATTACGGATACTATAAGTCGTGCACTAGAATGCAAACAGTTCTGCTCTGCTGTCTTTCTTGACATTAGCCAGGCGTTCGACAGAGTGTGGCACGAAGGACTTCTCTTCAAACTTAAAAAGTTACTGCCTCACTCTTTCTTTCCGATTCTACGATCGTACATACACAGTAGATGCTTTGAGGTGAAGTTTAACAATAAAGTTTCTTCTTTAAATGAAATTTGCTCAGGAGTACCACAAGGAAGCATATTGGGACCCATCCTATACTTGCTTTTTACCGCAGACCTTCCAATGCACGCTGATACTATAACTGCCACCTATGCAGATGATACAGCCCTTTTGTCGGTACATGTGGATCCGGCTATAGCATCAGCCAACATACAAACCCACATCCATGAAGTGGAAAAGTGGCTAGATAAATGGCGTATTAGGGTTAATCAAGGAAAATCTGCTCACGTGACCTTCACCCTGAGAAGGCAGACTTGTCCCCCAATAAGACTTCATAATGAAGAGGTTCCTCAAGCTGAAGGTGCCAGATATTTGGGTATGCATCTGGATAGAAGACTCACCTGGAGAAAGCATATCTGGACCAAGCGTAAACAGCTGGATACGAAAGTCAGATCAATGAACTGGCTGATAGGTCGCAAATCAAGCCTGTCACATGAAAGCAAGATAGCTATCTATAAGACCATTCTCAAACCAATCTGGACTTGCGGAATCCAGCTATGGGGTACTGCTAGCAATAGCAACATAGAGATTCTTGAAAGATTTCAAAGCAAGACACTGAGAACCATGCTAGATATACCCTACTATGTAAGCAACAAATATATACACGAGGACCTAAGTATCACTACCGTCAAACAAGAGATCGCTAGATATAGTGAAAGCTATCAGACGAGAATATCAACTCATGTCAATGAACTGGCATCCAAACTAGAAGGCATAGGAAGTATTAGACATTCCCGATTGAAACGGCATAGTGTCTCCACACTTACCGTGAGATTTGGTGACATATGATAAAAGGGATTCATAGGAATTCCTTACGCTATTAAGACATAGATCGAGATACCTCATCTGAATGGCTTATTGTGTTAACACAGATTGCCAAGTTACTGTATTCATAATAAAAAAAAAAAAAAAATATTGTCTTCACTCATCTTGATGTTGGATAAATTATCTTATCAGTTAGGTATCTCACTTATTACTTCTCACGCGTAAGAATCGGCAATGTTTTGATCGGCACGGCATCACAGAGCGGGGCGACGGCGGGTGGCCTGCCCCCGCGCGTCTCGTCCCCCTCTACTTCAAACTCACTAGATTAACCGTTCTAAAAGTATCGATAAAATTAACGTTAATAAACAACTAACGTTAATAATGATTACCGATAAAAAGGAGCTAAAATAACGTTAAATTCATTAACGTTATTTTAATATTAACGGTAACGCCGTCAAATCAAGGAAACGTTATGAAAATTTTACCGGTATTTAAAGCCCTGGTTCAGCCAAAGGTAGTACACCACAATGACGTTAGATAATACATGTACAAATGTTGTAACTTTATTGCTCACGTTATGGCTAAGCAATAGCAAGCACAATTCATTCCACAGTAGACACATCTAAAAACGTAGCTGCTGCTGCTGTTGAGAAAGGCACTACCGCGTTTGGCACAGCTAAAGGTAGTTCAAGCACATTTTCGAGTAAAAACATATTTGTTTTATCTTTGTGTTGTCGCTAATGTTCATTGTTCGTCCTCCATGTAGATACGGTAGCAAGCACAGTTCATACTGCAGTAGATACAACCAAAAACGTAACTGCCGCCGCTGTTGAGAGAGGCACTACCGCGATTGGCACAGCTAAAGGTAGTTACACTCTGCATTAAACACTTATTTGTTTGCTTTGTGTTGTCGCTAATAGTTGTCATTCGTCTGTAGATACGGTAGCAAGCACAGTTCATACTGCAGTAGATACAACCAAAAACGTAGCTGCCGCCGCTGTTGAGAGAGGCACTACCGCGATTGGCACAGCTAAAGGTACTTTCACTATTTGCATAACATCTTATTTGTTCGCTTTGTGTGGTCGCTAATATTTGTCATTCGTTCATGTAGATACGGTAGCAAGCACAATTCACACAACAGTAGATACAACAAAAAATGTCGCTGCCGCCGCAGTAGACAGGGGCACTACATTGATTGGCTCAGCTAAAGGTAGGTAGTTCTAATTTTTTTTGCGTAAATCATTCGTTGTACGCTTTGTGTTGTCGCTAATAGTTGGCATTCGTTCATTTAGATACGGTAGCAAGCACAGTCCATACTGCAGTAGATACAACGAAAAATGTGGCGGCTGCCTCTGTTGAGAAAGGCACTACCGCGATTGGCACAGCTAAAGGTAGTCTTGCATTCGTTTGTATTAAGTTATTTTTTCATAAAAACAGCTTTTGACTTTCCACTCGTGCTAACCTTCGCTATTCATACGTAGATACCGTAGCAAATACTGTCAATACAACAGTCCAGACTACGAAGCATGTTGCCTCCGCTGCAGTTGAGAGGAGCTCCGCAATGATCGGCACAGCTACAGGTACACATGCTGCTGGCTGACATTTCAGTTGCTTGCTTTAATTATCATTTTTCTGCCATTGTTGTGCTAGTTTTTAAAGTTTTTTTTTTTAATTTGTTTGTTTAGAAACTGTAGCAAATACTGTACACTCGACTGTAGATACGACAAAAAATGTAGCCGCTGCTGCTGTTGAAAAGGGTTCTTCAATAATTGGAAGTGCGAAAGGTAGTTCATTGGTTTCATCCGTTTTTTAAGTACATCTTTTTTTGTATTTTGTTTTATCATTTTCATCTTTGTTTTTATTTTAATTATTTGTAGATACAGTAGCAAACACAGTTCACAGCACAGTAGATACGACAAAAAGTGTGGCTGGTTCAGCTGTTGACCTCGGCTCGTCATTAATAGGAAGTGCCAAAGGTATCTTATGAAAAATATCGCATAATTGCAGTACCTATTTGTATATTTTCATCAAGATTATAATTTGAAAATATATTTTTGTAGATACCGTAGCCCATACTTTTGATGCAACGAAAAACGCAGCAGCTTCAGCTGTAGGTACTGGTGTATCTTATGCTACTAGTGCCAAAGGTAGTTTGCTATGATATTTTTTTTCTGTTTTTTTTTTTTACATGTATTTAGTTGTTATATGTTTTTTATTTTCTTTCGTAGACACGCTTGCGAATACTGTTCATAGCACTGTAGACGCCACTAAGAATGTAGCATCGTCAGCAGTAGACAAAGGCGTATCTTTTGTAGGAAGTGCTAAAGGTAGATATTTTTGGGTATTTTATGTCTCATTCGCACATTTAGATTATTATTTTGATTTCTTATTTATTTTATTGCATTTTTTTTGTAGATACCGTAGCCCATACATTTGATACAACGAAAAACGTAACAGCTTCAGCTGTTGGTACTGGTGTATCTTATGCTGCTAGTGCCAAAGGTAGTTTGCCACAATATATATACTTTTTTATATTCACGGTACATATTTAGTTTTTATACCTATTTTTTTCTCTTTTATTTCGTAGACACGCTTGCGAATACTGTTCATAGCACTGTAGATGCAACCAAGAATGTAGCATCGTCAGCAGTAGACAAAGGAGTATCTTTCGTAGGTAGCGCTAAAGGTAGATATCTTGGTTATTTCATGTCTCATACGTCACTTTAGTTTATTTACTTATTTCTATCTAATATATAAAATTCTCGTGTCACAGTTTTCGTTGCCATACTCCTCCGAAACGGCTTGACCGATTTTGATGAAATTTTTTGTGCTTATCCGGTATCTATGAGAATCGGCCAACATCTATTTTTCATCCCCCTAAACCGAAACTTACGCGGGTGAAACCGCGGGGCGCAGCTAGTTTACACTTATTATTTCACTTCCGTTTTGTAGATACCGTAGCCCATACTTTTGATTCAACGAAAAACGCAGCGGCTTCTGCTGTGGACACTGGTGTATCATACGCTACTAGTGCCAAAGGTAGTTTGTCACGCTATTTGATTTCTTTATATATTTTTTTTGTTTTTTGTTATTAAATTATAATTTTGATTTTCCTTCGTAGACACCCTGTCCAATACTGTTCATAGCTCTGTAGACGCAACAAAAAATGTAGCCTCATCAGCTGTAGACAAAGGCGTATCTTTCGTAGGAAGCGCTAAAGGTATATATATATTTTTGGGTATTTTCAATCATATACTTCTTACCTTGTAGATTTTTATTTATGTTGTATTATTTCATATCGTAGATACATTGTCAAGCACAGTAGATACAGCAAAGAATGCAGCAGCCGGAGCCGTAGACACAAGCGTATCATTTTTAGGAACTGCCAAAGGTATTATTTTGAGCTTGTTGCGAGTGCGTTTTATTTTTACTCATGATTCATCATTTTACATTGCATATTTTGCCTGTATTGTAGATACGGTAGCAAGCACTGTTCACAGCACTGTAGATACTACAAAGAGTGCCGCAGCGTCAGTTGTTGACAAAGGAGTATCTATTGTTGGAGGTGCTAAAGGTATAAACGATGTTATAATTATAATAAATAAAGATGATTTTCTTGCCTCATTGTGTATAAACTCATTTCAATATCCTATAATTACTCCATACATTTGTTACAGTTTCTTAATTGCATTGTTTGGGCTGCATGTTGCATTGCGCTTTTAGTATTTACTTAATTTGTTTATTTCTTTTTCTGTTTTAACCTTCTGTTGCTAACTTTCTGTAGATACATTATCACATACACTGTATAACGTAGTGGATGCTGAAGCGAAAGAGACAGACGGTGCTGTAAAATCTGCTGAAGGTAACAAAACATTATTAACTTTCCTTTATCTTTTGCTTTTATTACCCACTTATCTTTTACTAATGGTGATTTGGTAGGAACCGAACTTTGTGTAAGCTAGTTAAAACTAATACAACTGTTTTCAGGGCTTTTTTTCTTTCAGATTTTCTTATACTCTACTTACTATTTATTAATACTGTAATACTCATGTAGAATTGAACCTTTAAATTACGCATAAAAATGCTGTGTGAAGTGTGTGCAAAATTATGCCTGTAATACTTATGACAAGAAAATTTGCTTCACCTAAATAAAATCAATTTTTATAGGATTAATTCAAACCAACTTGCAAGGGCCCAAAGATTCCTCAGAAAAGGCATTCGGCGTGTATGAAAGGACAGTTGAAGATACGACCGGTACTTAGCGTGTCGCTTATGTTACTCTACGGCTTTTTGACACATATAACTTATAATAAAAGCTATTTTGTACGAGTGTTTAGAGTGAATATTAACGTTTATTAATCTGAAAGCCGTCCACATCGATAGAAATTTTAGCCTCATGTCGTATACGAGGCTCCTCAGGTGATAACTCACTTATTACTTCAAACAGGCTTCTCCTAAAGAATATATTTACCTTTTACATTTAATAAAAAAAAAACCTTTGCAGCGTGCCTACATTCCTTTTTTATTGGATGTATCCATCCATGGTTGGGTGTAGTGGCATTGGCAACCATCAAACGCCTCCTAGCATCTGCTAATGCTGTAGCTGCGTGACCATAAAATGTTATGGCCACTTTTTCTTCGTCTTATTGTGATTAATCAATAAAATACCACTTCTCTTTATGTTACTTGCGCTACATAAAAGGCAATAGCTCACCTATCCCTTCTATTGATGGAATACCCCACTTACTGATACAACACTCGAGATCTATTAATAAAAATAAGTATTTTTATCGATGTGAACTAAGAATAAGAATGTGTTTCTCGCTGTAATACCTACAAAAACCATTTGTTTGAGGAAAATTGATTGAGAATCTAATTAAAACAGTACAAATCACCGGTGACGACAGTAAATGGAAGTCCATCATTAGGTACCTACATCATTTGTTTATAAAATGATATCATATTCTCCTTGGAACTGGAAGGACTATGAACATGATCAATGTTCAGACTTCAGAACATTTTTCTGATTCAGGAGGATAGCAGGGCTAAATATTAATTCAGGATGAAATTGAATACATGCGACAAATCGAAATGGGAGATTGTACTCATCATTATGAACAACTTTTACTATGGGACCAAACCCGAAATCGCGAAAAAAAAAACAGCTGTTCCCTACATTTTGACGAGTTATGCGAACATAAATGTAGGAAACAGCAGATTTTTTTTCGCGATTTCAGGTTTGGTCCCATAGTAAAAGTTGTTCATAATGATGAGTAGAATCACCCATTTCGATTTGTCGCATGTTTTCAATTTCATCCTATAAATTATTTTAAAATAGGTTTTCCAAGCTACATTTTAAAACTACATGTGTTATTTTACTCAACAAAAGGTTCTTTCCAAACTTAGGCGTGAAGTGAAACATCACGTGATATTGTATTCTTCACTGAACAAGGGTCTTTGTTCGACAGACACGGTCAACGCAACGGTAGATGCGACCAAGAAGGCCGCGGAAGATGCCAAGGCACAGGCTGCTAAGGCCGCCGAGGATGCCAAGGAAAAGGCCAGGCTCGCTGCCAAGGCTGCTGAAGACGAGGCCAAGAGAGTTGCTAGTAAGTGGGAATACACAAAATCAGTTCTAACAGTGTTATTTTTCGTTACGTCTGTCTGTCTACGACAGTGTCCTAAAAGGTTTAAAAAAAAATTGATTTTTTGTCAGTCTGAGGTTATTACAAAATGTTCAAATTATATTAGTGTTCTTTAACCGACTGTGCTCACGGCAGTGTATTAGCCAAGTTCGTATTCAAAACCCAATTTCCGCAGACGCAGCCGTAGAAGAGTCAAAGAAAGCTGCGGAGAAAGCGGCGTCAGACGCTAGCAACGCCATCAACAGCACTGTGGACAACACGCTGAAGAGGGTGGAGACTGCCGCTGATGAGGGCATCAAGAACGCTAGCACCGTCGTCGACTCCAAGATCAAGGATGCCGACAAATACCTCAATGAGAAGAGGGATCATGTAAGACCTTTTTAAAGCGACCTGCCCATGCTTCCCACGAGATTTCTGCGCTTAGATTTTAATGTAGGTACACCATAATATAAACTTTTCCGAAGAAATTCTTTAAATGATGGTGAAAATTGCACTAAAATCCTTTGTATAGTTTAGACTTTAGAAGAACTAGAGGTCAAACAGACAGAAAAGCGACTTTGTTTTATTCTATGTTTAGAATACTTAGGTGAATCGTGATTGGCAAAATGAAACAATTCAATTGTGGAAGGTGTTCTCAAGGTGATTGCTACTGACGCAAATGGATAAAATAAATATGACAATACATTGATTTTTCTCAAAATTTTAAACGAAATAAATACTTATTTACCTACCTTTATTTATCATTGTCATGCAAAAAAACAATCTTCACGGTTAGACACGTACTCGTTACGACCGACCTACTGAAACATCTTCGAACTTGCCATGTGTGAAATACTTACATAAATATTATGTTTTCAACGTTTTAGCTGCTGACAGGCCTATCGTCAGCCGTGAACGACGCTTCAACAGGCGCCACCGGTCTGCTCAGCAAGGGTCTGAGTGCCTTCCCCAAGTAAACGTCCAGCACAAGCCTCTCATCATCGCTACCTTCACGTGTTGAGCGGAAATATAACAGGCTTCAACAGAGGGTTCATTAGTAAAATGTTGAGTGTTAGGCCTAAATTTTGAGCGTTCTATGTAGTTACAAGTTCTGAATTATTTCAAAAAATATAATATTTTTTTATAGTTTTGTATTGACAATGCTATACAAGGTATGTACGATATAAAACGGTATAGTTTTCGAAAACTAAGCTGAGAACTTGGCTAATTTTTAATTACTGTAGGTACATTGAATGCCTGTTTGCCTTTATTACTAAATGATATTCCATGTCTATGAAACCTGTTATTTTTCCTTGCCACTTATTTTGAATAGTCCATCACATTTTGTTTATAAACATGCACATTGTTCGTAAGTTTTGTTTTAATTAATAGTACAATATTGTATAGTTTCTAGTTAATAAGTTTTACTAACATAAATGTTATACTGATAAATTGACATTGTGAAGAACAAATTCGAATATTGTATTACTTAACGATACCTAGGCTGTACTCGATTGACGATTATGCATTTTATGCTTCGCAAATTTTATTAATATATTTGCATTAAATATTTTATATTTAAGTCACAAAATTGCAATCTCATGTGTCTACATTATCATAAGTTAAGTTTAAGTTATTTTAAGTTCATTTTATATTTTGCATTTGAAATGCATTTCGCAAACACATGTCTCGGATTTCTATGCTTGGCTTATACCGTCCATGATTAGCCTTTTACAAATAAAAATAAGAAACTGTTTCACCTTGTTCCTACAATAGTACCTAACACAGCGTTACAGGATACGAAGTCTCGCATATTATGTAATAATGTGATGCTCACGAACCCTAAATATGATAGAATATTTGTTACATTACTGCTTAGCAGTCTATTTTATGATACTTACTAAATGTAAGGATGTTAAAAAATATAGTACCTAGGTATATATTACAGAATCAGTCATATTTTTGAAACGGCACTTGATATTATTGTTGCTTAGTGAAAATATGTTTTATCCGTTATAATTACATGTTTTAATCAAATTATTATTCAAAAATTATTTTCTATACCTGTTAAATTTATCATATTATGTAAGTACTATGTGTTGTTCAATAAATACATGCGACCCATACATTCCCGTTTATCATTTAGATACTTAGGTACCCAAATCATCATATTAATTTATTTTGTAATTACTTACATAATTATAGTAATTGAAAATAAATACGCCCATAATATCTTGTCTTATAGATCTTTGTAGGTCGGACTCTGAACCAAATATTAGAACCAACTGATTCGAATCGAAACAAAAGTGCGAGATTTTTCAAATTACGCGCTCATTTAACCGGAAGTGAACTCTTGGTGTGGCCAGACTTCCCATATTAAAATTATTATTTCTACCATCCATCCAGCAGAAACAAAACGTTTTTTGACATTCGATCACACAGTCACACTTCACATTTATCACTGACAGTTTAAAAAATAAATAAACATGGCGGGGCTGGTTCGAGCTGGGTTTTCTTTTACAAAAAGTGCAATTTTCTCTACATCCGTACGCTCAATAGCGACAACAAAACCATTGCATTTAAAAGAGAGTAAGTACTTAAAAATGTCTGTTCATAATTTTAAATTTTTGTTACTTAACCTCAAAACACTTGTCTCTCGACCTCTCGTCTTTTCTCCACAATCATAATTAAAAGCATTAGTCGAAATTAATAATTCCTACTATTTTTAGTACGCGAACGCACCGAGGGCTCAACAGTGGTCATAGAAGCCGTTACTGTGCCCTCGCCCCGCACCGAACTCTTGATTCGGCCAGAAAACCTTCCTTCCCAAGACCCTGCTATCAGCACATCAGAAAATCCTCCTTGCTACATGTGTGCTATTGGGCTCGACGTCAAACATACTGATGTATTGATCCTGAGCCAGTTTGTGAGGTCAGATGGCTGTATGTTACCCCGAAGAATAACTGGGTTATGCCGACGACAACAAAAGAAAATGGGCAAGTTGGTGACTATGGCGCAGAAAGCGGGTTTGTATACAATTAGTACAATTAGCTCATACTATGAGATAAAACACAACCTGTTGAAATCACAAGGGTATAACATTCTCCATTCAAACCATCAACATTTTATAGCAGTCAGCAGAACATACATAATCAGCTTTAAATGATCCTACTGCTGGCACACAAGCTTCCTCTCGGTGAGAGGGGGGCCATAATCTACCATGCATGCCCAGTGCAGGTTGGTCACATGTATTCGAATTATTGGCAGCAAAACATATAGGCCAATATATTCAATTATCATATTTTATCAATGTTGCACAAAAACTTTGCTAGGTTCTTGATTCTGATTACAATTTTCCATGCTACACAATCAGCTGTGCATCACCTTTATTGATCTGTCAAACAATCACCTACTAGAAGTGTTTGCATGTAAATGCTCAAAGGTTTTCATGATTATATTAAAATTGTTGTTTCAAGTTTATTTTACATGAACAATTGCTGCTTCATACTACATTTGTCAAGTTAAATTAAAATGTCTGTTCTCCAATTTATTTTGGTCTTCAATGTTCCAGGTCTTATGATCAACTTGACTCCAGATAATTGCAAAAAGGATCCCAAGAAAAGGAGAGACTATAAGAAGTTCAATACATATTATGATGAGCGCACTATATTCATGAAGAAGATACCCAAGCCAGTAGACAGATTCAAGCGATAATTATTTGAATGATGTACATTTAACTGTTAAATATAAAATATGTAATTAGTTGTATGGAGAATTGTTTTTTTTTCACTTGTAGTATCCAGTAGTAGCTCCATTCATGTGGACTTAAAATGGGTGTAAATCAGTCACATCCTGTCCATTACTATGAAAATATTTTTTGCTCTTCCTGGGAATTTCACAGTATGGAGAAGTAGTTCATTTCTATAATATTGAGGAAACTAGAAGATATGTTATCTATTGGTAAAAAATAGCAGTAGTATTTACTGTTTATTAACTTATTTCATCATCATAATTTCTGCCTGGAATGGAATCACCCGCTGCTGGGTGTACAACTATACATCCCACCCAGCTGTAGGATTAATTTATTTATTTTAACATAAAACGGCTAAGGCCAATTACATTAGTTGTAGAACTTATAGACACAAACACAAGTACAATAACGAAAGTTATAGGTAAAACTACTCGACAGACATACGCTCTTCTCACAGTACTCCAGACATACTGACAAGATCTTCCATTCATCAGCGAACACATCACAGTCTGGCTTTTCGTGCTCCAGTAAAGTCATAACGAAGCATTTGGAAGAATTAAATTCAACTTTGTTCATAACACTCTAATATCGCCTCAATATCACGCTGCAGCGCCAGAATCGGGTTCAGAGTGAACTTCGGAAAAGAGTTTAATCATCTGCACATAATAGACGTGATGAATAACTGAAGAAAGGTCGTTGATCATTATCAAGAAAAGAAGCGGGCCCAGGATTGATCCTTGACTGACTTCAGAACGCGTATGATAGGACTGGGATTCATAAAGGCCCAGTCTGACGAACTGCTGATGATTGCGGATGAAGTCATCGAAGAGCCGTAAGAGACCTGACGGAAATCCGATGGCACAGTTTTGCCAGCAGAATATCATTACCCTATCAAACGCTTTCCGGAAGTCAAAGTACAAGACTTCAACGCCTCCACGGTCTAAACGTAAGGTGATTCCTACTTTCTGCTTATTTACTGAGACAATCACTTTCGAATTAAATATGTGTTCAATCGTAGACTCCATCTTCGCTCGCAAACTTTTCCGTCCAGTATTTGTAGACCTCTACGCAGTATCTATTGGCATTTTGTTTTCACATTAGTAACGGGTGTGTGCGTGCAAAACGGACAGCTGTTTCGTCTTTCGTCTCACCCAGTCTTGAGGATGTACTCCTCACTCCAGCGAACTGTGGTTTACTCCTCATACTTTAGATTTTTATCTTGCGAGGGACTTGCCTTGCGAGCTAGTTGCAGATCATCTAGTGAATTTCTCATGACTTCCAAAGTAATCACAATATTTTTTTGGCGGTTTATAGGGTAAAAGAAACAAATAAATAAGAGAGCATTTTCAGTAATAATTTACTTTCAGTTTTCGTTGTTTTAGTGATGTTCAATGATATTATACAATAAAATTATCCAACACTAAGCTGTTTACCCAATAAATGCATTTGTTATATGGTACGGCAATTATTTAATGAAAAAATTGTACTTCTAGTACAGAGTTATAAAATAGTAATCGGTATATTAGGAAAATAATATACAGCTTAGTTAACATTTACAAAAGTAAAGTGTTATATGAACATGAGACTCCTGTGCAATAATCACACGCAAACGCTGTCATGTCTTGCCCTAAGCGGTTACAAGGATTATTTCTAATTCAATAACTACACATCATAACTGTCCAACTACAAAACAGATAAGTCTTACGTAAAAATTGCAACACAAAAGCATTTTCTATGCAAAATAATTAGATAATATAATAAATTTTATTAACCTAATTTAATTTCTTAACAATTTGTTTCTTTCTATAAAATAAATATCGCCTAAAAGTTGTTTTTTATTAAAATCTCTTATTGTTTAGATAATACAAACGCAGTCTAACACAGAGGTTCGTATCCCATACAACCGTGCCAGCGATTTTTGGTACAAACATGTCATATTTAACATGATCATCACAGCCTTTCGTATAGGTATAAGTAGCCGAGATCTTTGGGCGGGTTTTCTGATAGGGCCACCTGTATGGAAAGGAAACAAAGCGTTAATTATAATATTATTTGGTTACTTAAATAACAAGTTACTTGGGCAAGTAAATATACTAGTGAATCGGTCAAAATCAAACTAGTTAGTCAGTAGCATCTACAGTTAGCGACAAAGGTCGGTCATCTACAGTTAGCGACAAAGGTGATCACTTTTGAATTTCGAGTTTGTAATCTTATAAAATTATATTATTATTATAAATAGATCAAAAAAAAAAACTGCATCTGTTATCTTAGTGATATATACGCACCTTGTTATCGTTGAATATAACCCACCGGCCCTCGTGCAGTATGTGGCACACGTAGTGGCCCACCATGGACGACGTTCCCATGTGCGATATGAACGCACACAGCCGGTATTCTGTAAACAGAACGTTACGACGTTATGAACAATGTTTTTAGCTTTTTACCAGTAGAAGAATGGAGATTAACCTATCTACAGTTATGCACAAGACTTTGACCCTACAACCCAGTCTGGAAATTGAAGATCAGATAGATCAAAAATAAATCATCTCCTCTTTAAGAGATTTGTGTGAAAATGAAGATAATCAAAAGATGCATAGATGTATCGTGTGAAAGATAATATGGCTAGAAAGGAGGATGACTACTGAGATGACGGCTAATAGATATGTATGAAAGGAGTTATGCAGCACATTATTTAAGGGTAAGGGCAGGAGGTTGATGAAGGAATTTCGTTCACCATATCAATTACGACAACCATTTTGCCAAAACTGAATACAGGAATCCTTCACACTCATTAACTGGCATTCGACGTTCGTGTATGGCCCGGTATAAACAAAAGCCCATGACTCACTCTCAGGTCCGTCCCTGCAGCCGAGCGTGCGGTCGGCGTCGGGCGGCGCGGGCCCGTCGGCTGCGTCCAGCTCGTCCGCGCGGCTGAAGATCCAGTCCAGCGCGCGCGCCACGTCGCCGGCCGTGGCACCGAGCGCGCGCGCAGCTTGCGCCCGCGTGAAGCCCATGCCCATTATCTGTTCCACGCTCGCTTCGTCTACGCCGGCTGCGCCGCTGTCTGCGCCTAGGAGTAATAATAATAAATATTTTAGAAAAATTTAGTTTGTATTCTTTTTATGCGTCATGTTTACCGCAAACAAACGTATTTTCTAGCTTCTTTTCGGTAAAAAAAGACAGTTACGGTTAAAAATCAAAAACTGCTCATTTTATATAAATTTTAAATGGAGAGTGCAAGACAACTACTGCATGCATGTAAGAACAATTACAGTTCTGCATATGCAGAACCGTGACAGAAAGTTTCAATCTTCAGATAATTTTTATCTGAGGAATAATATAAGTATGTGTTTGATAGCTTTTGTGTAGAAAATTTATGACAAACCGCCAGTTATTTTTCAGTTAGAAGTTAATTAATAATAATAATCTTTATTTATTTTCTCTCCTCACAAAGGTTCACATAGTTATAAACAGAGACAAGAATTATAGCGTTATGACAAAAATGCATAAAATATGATCCTTTGTGAGAGACGCGTCCATACTAGGATACCCTGTGTGACGATTGAAAAATTCCGGACCTTAGTGATTGATTCCCTTTAGATAAACAATTAAGTAAAATAATAAATGTCGTGTACCTGTGCTACCAGGCGGTGTGAATTTATTGGCAAAGTCCCAGTCCGTCATGTGCTCCATCAGCCAGTTGGAGGCCGCCTCCATGCCGCAGTTGTTCGTGTAATAAAGCGCCCTTTTGCATGCCTCCAGCGGAAAACCCATGTCTAACTGTTAAAATACAATAGATCATTGTTAGTTCTACTGACCCTATAACCAGGCTAGAGCAGAATAGTGGTATTAAAATACTATCTCATCTTTTTTTTTTTTATCTCTTGTATCGTCACCAGGACATTTACTTATAGCCTAATTGCAGAATCCTGCTTATAGAAAGGCTAATTGCAGATACATTAAAAAAAGGTAATATTAAAAGTTTAGTCGTTTGGAAAGGGTACCGGTAAAAAGGAAGAGGTTCCATGGATTTTTATTTTATTTTTTTGCTCATGCAATTTCCAGTAAATTCGACAGCCTGTAGTTTAGTGTCAGCGTAACTTACAAGTTGTGAGAGCAGCGCCTCGTCGTAGACGGGCGCGGGAGTCTCAGGCGCCGCCTCGGGCAGCGGCGTCTCGTCGGGCTGCAGACCGCGCCCGCGCAGGCAGCTCAGATCCATCTGTAAGACAGAATATAACATGTAACATACAACTATATTCTACTGGGTACAAGGTGATTTTGACTTATTTTTTACAGCAATAACTAAACAAATATAATTATGTTTATAAGTAAGGGTCAGTTCACACCGCGACACGACGCGGCGCGCAGTTTTCAAGATAGCAATACATTTATAGACCTTATCTACTACACAAAAAGGCACACAATTCAGTGAGGTGGGCCGCGCGGCGTAGCTCGACGTAGTAGACACCACCTCACTGAATTGTGTACTTTTTTGAGTAGTAGATAAGGTCTATAATTGCTATGAACTGACCCTAATAGGTAACCGGTAAAAACCCAAACAAGTTGGGTGGTATTTTATACGCCATTAAGGTATCAAATAACTAAGGCAGACGTTGCATTCGGTTGTGCAGCTAATGCCCAAGCGAGTCAAGTGATAAAAGCCAATGTAAAGCCAGACTAAGTGTGAGTGTGTACGTACCTCCCAGGGCATATCGACGGCGACGTCTAGTTTTGCGGGCGTCCAGTCCTCCTTGATGGTGAACTTCTTCAGCTGAATCAGGAGAAAGTCGGGGAACGTCGCAAGACGGGTAATTCTGAAATGTTGAGGATAAAAGTTATGGCTACATAATTTTTACATTTGAAATATGTGTTTTCTTGTTTCATATACCATCAACCAGTTTAAGGGAAATACACGACGGAAGGTGGTTAAGGCTTGTAATGCTTTTTAAGTTGCTTGCAATATACCAGGCTAGGCAGGTCCGGTTGTGGCGAAAACCGCAGCCAAGACCAAAAACAAAAAGTCCCAAAACAAACAAAGGACGTCGGCGCTGACTGGGACCAGTACCGACCCTTCTAAAACTGAGGCGAAGACCAAGGCGACGATTAATACCACTGCCGGTCCGACCCTCACTACACAGATCCCAGGGTCGGGTAACACCGGCGCCGGGCTCCCTGATAAACACCCTCCTTCTCCCTTAACTCATCAACCCATCTCCCATCAGGCGGCCGTCACCGGTCAAACGGAGACGGCCGAATGCACAGAGGACACTTTTTCACGTTCCTGGCAAGTGCAGAAACGCAAGGGCAAGGGTAAAGGCACTCAACAAGCCCGTTGCCCCCGCACAGACCCTTCAGGTCCACCAGCTTCCCCATTACAGGGCAAGCAGAGGGAAAGAGTGACGAGGAAGGAGCGACGTCAAAAACGCAGGCTGCTAGGTAAAGGCAGCCCTCATAAACAGGCCACCGCCGCCAGGTCGGCCAAACTGACTAGCGGCCAGCTGAACTTCGCCGCCGGTAAGCGATCGCAGTTGGGGGCTGGCACTAGCCGACCTCCGCCCAGCGAACCGCCAACCGGCGTTCCGGAGAAAGAGGCTGGTAACTCTGACACACAGCGACCCGATTGGAAGGATCAGGCCGCGGCCAAGCGAGTTCTCAACGAGACTTCAACACCTCGGGGAGAGCATAAGCGGCCGCGTCTTGAGCAATCCAAACGGGTCCCTCATAGAAGCTACGCCCAAGCTGCCAGTGCAACCCTGGACGTCGCGATCACTTGCGACCGAACGGGAATCCTCAGCAAGGAAGTATCGGACCAGGTACTCGCTGCCATCCAGAGGCAGATCATCCTCGAGGCCTGCTCCCCCAAACAAGACACTCCGGGGCCGACATTCAACGCCAAGCCGCTGGTCGCCGGGGGCGTCGTGAAACTGTGGTGCGGTAACGACCACACCTTAGCCTGGCTAAGGAAGACAGTCTCCGACCTATCTCTCCCTACTAACATTTCGTTGGTAGTCAAGAGTCAGTCGGAAATTAAAAAACTCACACGATGTGGCATCGTGGTCCCAGACGAACAGGGGGTATATGGAGAGTCGACCAACATCGGGCGTGCTCTCAGCTACCAGAACCCCTGGGTCGACATTAAGAGGTGGGTGCTTCTTTTTGCCGACAAACAGGCCACACAATGGTTTGTGGTGGTGGGCGTCCCTGAGGACCAGATTCCGATCCTGATGAGGGCCGAACGCCGTCTCTCAATTGGATTGGGAGCGGTGTACGTGAAGTTCCAGGGTCGGAACGGCAGGTTCACCGACGCCCCTCAGGGATGGGACCCCGCCACGGGAACCATCGGCGAGGTGCCAAACCAGCCGCAGACACCAGTGGGGGAGTCATCTCCCATTATAGACAACCCGGAGGCATCTGCGACTGAACCTGCTCTGGCAGGGACGGCCGCCCCTGCTGCCGCCACCGTGGGTGCCGCCCCATCATCTGACGCGGAGCTGGACGACATGATCCTGTCTCCGGCTTCGGGCCAGGGAGGGGACGGTTTCGACGAGGGCGACCTATTTGCCGGGCTCAAACTGGGGGGGGACGAGGAGGGGTTGGCCAGCGATGGCGTACCCTTCGTCGGATTGTAAAATCCTCCAGGCAAACCTCCATCACAGTCAGACCGCAACGGCTCAGCTTCGAAAGTGGCTGGAGGTTCAACACACGGCCATCGCCTTGATCCAGGAGCCGTGGATAAGGACAGGCCGCATACAAGGACTCTCCAATCTTGGTGGTAAGCTCCTGGTCACCACAGAGCACGATCATCCCAGAGCGTGCATCTATATCACAGGCAACCTCAAAACACAGCTATTAACGGATTTCTGTTGCAGAGATGTCTCTGCAGCTAAGCTGCTAATACAGCGTGAAGACGCCATGGAGATGGTGATCGTCCTCGCCTCGGTTTACATGCCCGAGGCAGAGGCGCCGCCTCCGCACGACCTCACCCGCCTTGTGCGCCATTGCGAGAGGAGCGGGTTTGACGTTGTCGTCGGGGCCGATGCCAATGCCCACCATCAACTGTGGGGTATGGACACGCAAAACGAGAGGGGTAAGGCCTTGGTTGACTACTTATTCTCGACTAACCTAACCCTACTAAACACCGGTTCCGAACCAACGTTCGTAACCAGGCGCAGCCGCACAATCATAGACCTCACTCTGGCTACGGAGGGAGTGGCGGAAGCAATCACTGGGTGGCATGTCTCCAAGGAGGCCTCCTGCTCTGATCACAGGTGGATCCGCTTCGACATCCAGGTTTGTGTTCCAGCAACACAACCAAGGCGTAATCCGCGCAACACGGATCGGGCCACCTATACACGCAGTCTTTTAACACAGCTGACGGTATCAAACGATCCGACAACTTTTGCGGATACGACACAGATTGAAGTACAAGTAAGTCATCTTACTAAGTCAATGATAGACAGCTACCAAACTGCCTGCCCAGAGACCACCTCGCGTAGCACACCGGGCAAACAACCCTGGTGGGGCGCTGAGCTGGAGCGGAAGCGCGGTAAGGTAAGGAAAGCTCTGAATAGAGCCATGAATACTTGTGCGGATGAGGACTGGGATAACTATTACGCAGCCAAATCCAGCTACAAAAAATGCATCAGGTTCAGGAGTACCACAGGATGGCGCAAATTCTGTGGTAGTGTTGAATCTTGCCAGCAAGCCAACAGGGTAAGGAAAGTACTAGCGCAACGACATATACCTGGACCAGCTACCCTCCGGAAACCTGACAACACACTTACATCCTCGCCAGAAGAAACGAGACACGTCCTTATTGAAACTCACTTCCCGGGATGCATTTTCGCACAGGCAATTGACTGGCAGGATGCAATTCAGACTCCATCTGAGAACGATTGGCACTACGCTAGCAGGGTGATCACGCTGGACAAACTCCAATGGTCCATCCACAGCTTCCACCCTTTTAAGGCAGCCGGCCCTGATGGAGTGTTCCCCGCCCTACTGCAGTGGGGTGGCACCTCTGTCGCCATAAAACTGGTGCCGTTATTGAGAGCGTGCCTGGCCTTCAGATACGTTCCTAAAGGATGGAGGGAAGTGAAAGTAATATTCATCCCCAAGCCAGGTAAGGGAGACTATACAAACGCCAGATCCCATCGACCAATCAGCCTGACCTCTTTTCTTTTAAAAACTCTGGAAAGGCTGTGCGACAGGGAACTGAGGGATGGCGCTCTAAAGACTTTACCGCTACATTGTAACCAACACGCATACAGCTCAGGTAAGTCGACTGAATCTGCCCTTCATCTGGTAGTCAGCCAGATAGAGGGAGCGATTCAACAGAAAGGCACCTGTCTGGGCACTTTTATAGACATCGAAGGAGCTTTCGACAAAACCAACTTTTCCAGTATCAGCAGTGCCCTCTCTAGACATGGAGTAGAACAAGTACTAACGGACTGGATCACAAACATGCTAAGTAAACGAGTGGTTCGCCTTGAAGGTGAGCAGCAGCTGGCCATGATAGCCAGAGGCTGCCCTCAGGGGGGGGTCCTGTCTCCCCTTCTATGGAATCTGGTAATCAATGACCTCATCACCAAACTCAACGCCAACCGCTTTTACACAGTAGGTTATGCAGACGACCTCGCAATCCTGGTCTCGGGGAAGGTAACGGGTACAGTATGCAACCTTACTCAACAAGCGCTACGTATCGTAGAGAGATGGTGCAGGGATTTTGACCTTTCAGTGAACCCCACTAAAACTGAACTAGTCATGTTTACCCATAAACGAGTTTTAGGGCCTTTTCGCCTACCTAAACTGTTCGATACTGAACTCCAGTTGGCCAACGAAGTCAAGTACCTCGGGGTCACACTAGACAGTAAGTTAAACTGGAGGAGTCATCTGGACAACATACTGAACAGGGCCTGCATAACCTTTTGGCAGTGCAGGAGAATGATAGGTAAGAAGTGGGGCCTATCCCCTAAAATTATACTCTGGCTGTACACTGCAGTGATCCGCCCCATGATCACCTACGGGGCTGTGGTCTGGTGGCCCCGTACCAAGCTAGTTACAGCCATCAACAAACTACAACACATGCAAAGACTAGCCTGCATGGCGACTACGGGCTGCATGAGGACTACTCCGACTGCAGCAGTTGAAGCCATCCTGGGAATCCCACCACTTCACCTGTTCATACAGCAGGAGGCGACGATGGCGGCAGTACGTCTTAACACACTAAATCTCTGGGGTAAGAGTGACACACCACACACTACGGTGCTTGAGGGACTCCACAAGGAATATCCCATTACGAAAGCCATAAACGACCGGGTACCCAAACAATTTATCTTTGATAAAAAATACAAGATCCAGCTTCACGAGGACAGCCGTTGTGAAGGGCTGAGCCCTGCAGAACTGCGCATCTTCACGGATGGATCTAAAACAGGTAGTGGCACAGGTGCTGGAATCTTCTCGGAGGACCTCAACATACATATTGCCACACCTTTGGGGGCCCATAACACAGTGTTCCAGGCCGAATGCATGGGCATTTCACTAGCCGCTGCAGCTATTATGGCCAGGAAAGTAATGGACCACTCGATCCGCATACTCTCAGACAGCATGGCGGTTCTGCAAGCGCTGAACAGTTATACAGTTGACTCTGGGCTAATACACGAGTGTCACCAGCGCCTCAACCAGGTCGGTAACCTCAATAAAATAACCATTCAATGGATCAAAGGACACAGCGGTTCGCTGGGTAACGACGCAGCCGACGAGCTTGCTAGAAGGGGGGCTAGCATGACACCAGTGGGACCTGAGCCCATCGCCCCACTCCCGTTCGGGTATATACGCACTCTGGTAAGGAAACGCACCAGAGACCAACATTGTAAACTTTGGACGGACCAAAGCGAGTGTAGGCAGGCTAGGGAAGCACTTCCCACATTGGACGGCCGCCTCACTAAACAGGTTCTCCGTCTAACTAAACAAAAGCTGCGTATAGTTACTGCAGCTTTAACCGGCCATGGGTCATTTAATAAACACCTCTTTGTCATAGGAGTAACAGACAGTCCGCTGTGCAGAGCCTGCATGGAGGACGACGAGACAGCGGCACACGTGCTTCTAAACTGCCCGGTGGTCGCCACGTACAGGGCAAAGTACTTCGGTAACCCAGGTACCCTACGTGAGGCGGTCAGTAACATCAAGGCGTTGCTGGCCTTCCTTGAGGAGCTGGGGTGGATCAAATAATCAAAATTCCCACCCGCACGCAAAATACGCGCATTGACGTGGAGTTGCGGACAACAGCCCGTATTACCTATTACCTATTACCTATACCAGGCTAAAATTTAGTCGTGTAAATTCGCCGAAATTCTGACGCGTATGTATTACATGACTGTGTTTCTCTGTGTACATTTAAATAAATATTGGTTGTAATAAGTTTCCAAGAATATCTGATTATAGAATAAGTGTTATGAGTAA
Source organism: Gortyna flavago (assembly GCA_963669345.1). NCBI lineage: Eukaryota > Metazoa > Arthropoda > Insecta > Lepidoptera > Noctuidae > Gortyna > Gortyna flavago. The sequence goes on from OY770139.1 coordinate 3,996,457, forward strand.
TACAATAGCTGCAGGTTTACTGACTTGTGAGCGGTGACCTTCTTGTTGACGGCGCTGCTGAAGAACTGCTCGACCGTCTCTTCTTTCATAAAGCTGTCCAGACACGCTTGGAACGGGATGTGAGGCCGCACCACCTGCGACGGGTCCCTGGAAATATATGCGATAAGTTGGGTTTAAGGTTTTGGTGTTTCTAAGAAGAACAGTTTGATTTAAGTCAGAAATCGCCATGCCTTTTCTCTATTTATGTTTTTTGTCTTTCTTTTTGTTGTATTTGAAGCCTTACAGTCTCTGGCCGGCGGCCTCGGCCTGCGCGCGGCGCAGCTCCCACTCCGCCAGCTGCTGCGCGTTGCAGGCGGCCCGCAGCGCCACGGGCAGCGGCAGGTGCTGCTCGGCGCGGCGCGTGTAGCGCACGCCGCCCGACGCGCCGCAGCGCACGCGCTCCTCCACGCAGTAGCGCAGGCACTCCGCCGGGTTGCGCGCGTGCCGGCTGTGGCGCTGCCAGACGGACATGTACATGGTTTACCTCCTCGAAAATGCTCACTGGAGAATGGCCAGGATGGTATTTTTATGATCTTGGTACTATCTCAAATACAAGATGGTAATCATAAAAATGTAACAATGTAAGTAGTATAGATTCATTCCAAGTCTCATTTAATTTAACCAGCACAGTCACAAATAGATGACAAGCTTAATATGCCACACTAGGGAAATCATTTATGACTTAAAGATAAACACTGTGTCATGCTGTTTACAATTTGGCTTGTGAAGTTTTGTGACACAGTCACAAAAGGGTTAAGAATTACTTGAGATAAATCTTTTGCAGAGGATAAGGTTGGCAAGCGACAACATATATCAAGAGTCCTCGAATGAAATCTTCAAAGCAATAAAATCTTCATATTACCAGCTTGGATCTGCTTTCAGCCTTACAAAATTTATACTAATATTACAAAGCAGAAGAGCTTGTTTGTTTGAACACACTTATCTATTAACGTTTAAACTTCACGTACCTGCAACAGAGACAGTAGATGCAGGTAGAACTCGTGCGCGTCCTGCTGCCGCTTGCTCATGAACTCAGGATGGTCCTTGCCGACTAGATTGCGGTACATGTGCGGGGACACGCCCGCTTGGAAGCCACCTTCTGCGCTCGGGAATGAGTAGCGACCTGATAATAGACCCACTCCTAATTTGGCACTGTAGGAAGGAATGTTTTTGCTATAATTTCAATATAAGTTTCATGAATAAGATTATGAGGCATGGAATTCATATAGCTTTAACTGAATACTTCCTTCCATTATTTTAATTTATTTAAGACTGACAGCATGCGTAGCATGACCACCATAGAAACGGATTTTTATAACTTTTTTTTTTTTGTCACTCTGAAATCAACATAATAACCATTAAAATAATTTGATAATTGTTTAACTTGAAATAATATTAATTAGAAACATAAGTTTGAATAGACTTATGATTTTGAAAGATATTCCTAATCCATTGCTTCATATGTTCGAAAAATTCGTATAAGACTTGCATGGACCAGGGAAGCAAGGCACAAATAGGGGGAGGCCTATACTCAGCAGAGAGTGGAACAAGACTGCCAATGATGATCATGATAACTGTATAAGGCTAATAAATAAATGTTAATATTTACCCATCTCTCGCAGATAAATGGTACCATTTACTGGTATCGTAGGTACCATTTGCAGGTGGTACCTATACCAGTCAGATAAAACAACAACCGATTTCGGAAACTATCTAGTGATAGACGCGAGCGCTTCAGCAAACATTACTTTCCAATTTCCTTTTCATCTTTTTTTTGAGCATTTTTTTCTCCCACACAAATAATGATCATGAAACATCTGAGTCAAGTATAGTACTCACGTTTGCACATTGAAGTCATTGACGGGATCCTCTGGGAAGGTGGAGAATATCTCGGGCGCTCCGTCTACGAACCGACGCACGAAGTCAGGCATGCGGAACATTACCTACAAAAATAAAACTCGTAAAGTGGGAATCAGGTCAACATGGAAGCCATAAAAACCAAGCTTAGTGCTTGTGCATTTGGTTTATAGCAGGTAGTAATAGAACCAACCCACACTGGGCCCGCAATGGTGGATTGCGGCCCACTCCCTCTCATAGAGAAGAGGCCTGTGTCCCAGCAGTGGGAACATTATAGGCTGATTATGTTTATGCTCAACAGACATTCAGACATCAATCAGTTGGTAGTCAAGACTCTTCAAGAACACATTCAGTTTGAATGGGTTGGTAAAATAATGTGTCTATTTGGTCAGCAATGTGATTGCAAACTCTTTGGTGTCGTAGATAAGCAGCCGTAGCTCCGTTTTTTATTAGAGAAAAGTACATAGAGATAGAAAAGCACATAGGTAGTGCTTATTTCATAAGAAGTTTCTCTCAGCAGACCTGCGGCAGTAGATTTATATGAGGGACATAGAAACAGTGTGTAAAGCAGTATACAGAAAACCTTTTTTTTCCAATTTGACCTCAAAAGTCGGTTTCCCAAACTAAAACCCCAAGCATTTATTTCAAATAAATAATTTATAGGCAATTTTGTATTTTCAAGGGGTTGGTCATTAAGAAAGATGAAGCTCGTTAATTGCCCATACGAAAGCGTAGTAGGTAACGGGCAAGAAACTCCCGTTTTTGTACCAATCTGTGCTAATAACTGAGTACAAACCTGCACAACGCTGTTGATGTAACAGGTGTTGCCAAGGTTGTTGAGTCCAGTGAGTGCAGGGCCGCATAAGGGTCGCAATTCAGTGCCTGACTCCTGCAGAGTGTTCCATTCCCCGCTGCGTTGGTTCAGTTCCAACTCCAATTCTATCATCGATTTGTCCGTCTGAAATTTAAAAACAAATAATTTCATTAGTTTATGTTAATTCAACCACCAAAAGCAAAAGATTATTCAGAAGTAATCTCAATGGTAAGCTATTCTTCTTCGCTTATTCATACATACTTTCCCGCCTTCTCAAGGGGTAGGCAAAGACTTCAGAACGACACCTGGCTATGATCCCTACATACTTGTTACATACTAGGTTTGCTTTGTTTGCGTTCATACAACTGGTCATACTTGCACAATGAGCTGACAACAAATTTTACCGAGGGGTCAAATTAGAGGAGGTCAGATATAATCCGGTTAGACTGGAAGCCAACCCCAACATAGTTGGGTAAAGGCTAGGCAGATGATGAAGTATTCCAATAGTTTGGAAAACAAAATGTGCAAGTAAAAGGTAAAGTGACCAGTACCTTCTGCAACTGCTGCACATTGATGCCGAAGTGCTTGAGATGGTCAGCGAGGAAGGGGTCTTCCACCATGTCGTCTTCAGCGTAGGAGAAGACATCTCCCTTGCCGTCTGCGGTGATGGTGCCCAGCTTCACAGCTAGTGGGAAACCTGTCTGACGGTAATGCTCCACCTGTGGGCAACGAATATTATGTCATTGTTACAAATCAAAATCAAAATCAAAATATTTTATTTCACATAAACCTACATGGGCACTTATGAAACGTCAGAAGCTAGGTGCACGGTTCCAATTGGTCGTTTCCTATGGAGAAGAACCGGCAAGAAACTCCACGGTTACTCTTTTAAAAATATTTGCGTTTTTACAATGTTTTCAAGTTACAATAGCTATGGGAGGACTGCATAGGCCTGTCAACAAGTACCAGGTACTTGATAATATAAAAAACCATATACAGATCTAAAGTCTAAAAGGCCTACAAAGTCCTCACATTTACAAAATTAGAATCCATGAAAAGGATAAAGTAAATTATAAAATTTATAAAAACCTACTAAAACCAAGTGATATGATTGACATTACAACCACTAATAAAGTGGTGAAAAAATGATTGGCTTAATATCATCAATTGATCATTGGCTAAGAATTTAAAAAACATTGATATTGTTTTTATGGCCAGTAGTGGCCAAGTGGTAATGGCCGCGACTTACGAGTTGTAGGTCGTAGGTTCGAACACAGACAGGCGCTTTACTTTGTGTAAATAAAAACAAAACAAATTTGCGCATGTGCTCTTTGAGTGCACATGCGTTACCCAGATTAGGTCAGAAACCCTCGGGCCGAAGGTTTCTGACCTAATCTGGGTGCCCCGAGGGCCTTGAAACACCCAGATCTTACACAGATATTCTTAACAGGCTAGGAGATGTTATCAACTTCTGGAGGGAGGTGAGCTGGTTGGATTGAAATACACAACGGTCCACTTGAAGAACTAAGTGCGGAAACCAAACCTCAATCAACAATCAATCAACTCAGCCTATTGCAGTCCACTGCTGGACATATGCCTCTCCCTGCCCCGGAAGACGGGTGTTGTGACTGAGCTTTCTGCATCCAGTCTGCTCCAGCCACCTTCTTCTCCAAACCTTCTAACATAGAACAATACAGATCTTTAAAAGCTCGCAATAATACTAACAGCATGATCATTTCCGCCGGATCCGTCGAAGAACCGACGTCCACACAGCACGGAGCCGTCGGTCAAGTTGAGCCACAAGTTGTTGGTAAGCTCACACTTGTCACATTTCCACCCCGACGGCGGGATCTTCACGCCGTTGTCCAGCTGCTTCAGGTCTACCGCGTGGCTGCAATAGAGCTGGATTAAGGAAACTGTGCAGGAAACAGATGGACGGACAACGAAGATGATAAGATGATCCTAAAAGGGTTCCGTTTTTTCCTATTGAAGTACGGAACCCTAATAACGGGTAATATTACAAGGGTTAGGCAGCCGAGTAATATACACGCACATTTCGTTATGTTTAAGCCTTAGTACGCACGGGCGATTTTTTATAGTGCACTAGATTTTCTACTTTCGTTATTGAGCCCAGCATTGAGTATACAACAACACGCATCCCAGCCAATCTACTTGGTCTTCACATGATGTGACCAAGATTATGTGTGGACTTTAAAAGAGCCCATGATCTTAGAGTTTGTTTCGGTCTTTGTTGGCAGAGTAGTCGGATAATCAACACCAAACTCATCTAGTTTAAAAAAACAATTTGATGGACATGTAAAAGTGATTTTTTTAAACCAACACATTGAAATAAATATCATCATCATGATTTAACAGACTGTGCCAAGAATTTATTTTACATAAAGTGAACAATGGGTGGTCTGCTCGCTAAAAGCGATCTGTTAAAGACAACTATTGGATTACCTTTAATCCAAAGAGGAAGGATTACCACAGTAGGTAAAGAATGGCGACTCACACAGAGACTTCGCGTTTCTCGCCATCCCAGGTGCCTTGCAGGGCTGCTAGCTCAGCGATCTTGAACGGGGACTCAGCGTCGATCACTCCTTGGACGGCATTGTTCACCTGCATACGAGACATCACAAGTTGTTTGCATAAAATAACGGGCTGGTGTCCGCAACTCCACATCCAAGAGCGGATTTTGCGTTCAGGTGGGAAAATCGATCATTAGATCCACCCCAGCTCCTCAAGGAAGGCTAGCAACGGGCCCCGTTGCTGGATCAGAATACCAGCGCAGCGGTATTTATTTTTTAAATATCGCATCATTATGCTGAGATAGGAGCCTTTTTGGTCACGCACAAGTCTTTTTTTTTTTTTATGAAACTTTGTTAAAACTAACAAAGTATGCTCCTCCTTTTACTATTTGTATTTCCTGTGTGTGTGTGTGTGTCCCAAATGAAATATTTTTCTTTCTTTCTTTCAACGCCTTGTTGTTACTACAATCTCATTGAGGGTACTTGAGTTTCCAAAGTCTGTATAGTATAAGATTCTAAAATAAAGATGAGGGATTTTCTGAAAATGATCTAGATCAAAATATAGAGAATGTTTTTACAAGCCAAATATTAGGAACCATTTGAAATTAGATCTGATCTACTTGGACTTAATTGCTTGAAAATGTTCTTTTTGCAAACTGTTTTTATTGAGATTCTGATGAGCTCTAGGGAATCTCGATGTGGGTACTAATGTCAATGTAGGTATAAACGGTAACATAATAAAAAAAAAAAAAACTTACAACTTCGGGCAGGGCAGGGTTAGGCCATGGGTAGGTATGGAAGCCAGGCAGCACCACAATACTATAGTTGTCTGTGAACGTGAACTTGGCCTTGCCACAAGCGGGATCGAACCCTCCCTCCACGCCGATCGCTAACCGCGTGATCTTCTTTTCTGGACCATCGCCGGTTTGCTCGGGCTCTGGGATCTGGATAACAATAATGAGGTGAATTTGTAAACGTTTATTGAAGTTAAGAGACTTTTAAACGTCAAAAATGAATCGTTAAACATTTGCTAATGATTACATAACTTTAAGCAATGTTTATAAATGTCGTGAGGGTATTTTTGAGTATGAATGTCGAGGCTATAAGAGTAGGGGAAGACCTAAGAAACGATGAATGGACTGTGTGAATGATGATATGGTTAAAAAGGGAGTGACTACCGAGAGGACGACTTATAGAAAAGTATGGAAGAAAAAGACATGTTAATTTATACTAATATTATAAATGCGAAAGTGTGTTTGTCTGTCTGTTACCTCTTCACGCTTAAACCGCTGAACCGATTTAGATGAAATTTGGTATAGAGATAGTTTGAGTCCCGGGAAAGGACATACGATTTATCCCGATATTCCCACGGGATCGAGACTTATGCTGGTGAAACCGCGGGGGCTGCTAGTAGACAAATAAATTGGGATAAGGGCAGAAGAATGATGATGAAGCAATGTTTATAAATAAAGGGAATATGACATAAAACACTAATATTTTTAATTGTTTACTGTTAATTTTCGAACACGATTCTCGAAACGGACACGTTGTGTGTTTGTCGGTTTCGAAATCAAACAAAACCTTGGTCGAGCTTCCAACATGTAGATGGAAATTATTTCTTTAACATTCTTTCAAACTCAAAGCCTTTAAACCATTGGTTTATTTTTCAAATAAACCAATTAGGGGTACTTTTAAATTGTCAAGGGGTCGGTCAGTCAGAAAGATGAAGCTAGTTGCCCATTCCAAAGCGTAGTAGGTACCTATGGAGAAGAAAGGGCAAGATACTCCACCGACACTCTTTACAGGGTTGTTAAACAAATGAAATCTCTCTCTATATTAGTCTACATTCACCCACAAACGGGGTGAATAGGGATGCAGGGATGAATTGGGACGAAACTTTAAAATGGATTTTAATACTGAAATAATATACTTTATTGCCAAAAAGGGCACTTGATTGTCCACATATAGACATCCTGGTAACGAGATTGCGCAAACTCATTTACATATTTAAGAGTCTAAAACATGTAGCCGACCTCCGCACCATCAAGATGGTCTACTATGCCTTGTGTCAGTCGCTTATTGACTACTGCATCATCTCCTGGGGAGGTGCTGCTAAAACGCACTTGATAGAGGCGGAGAGAGCTCAACGTGCCATACTCAAGGTTGCTGCGGGTCTCCCCTTCCGATTTCCTACAGCCCACTTATACAAAAAGTGGGATGTACTGTCTATAAGACAAACTTTCGTTCTGCATACAGTCCTCAAAAAGCACTCGCAGCTAATTTATGATCCGGATCTAATCAAAGATAAACGAAGAAAGTATGCTGTATGCAGTACAGCATTCTTCCGTTTACATCAGTCCCACAAGTTTTACTGTTACCTAGGGGATTATCTATATAATGTTATTAACAAGGGTCTAAATATTTATTCACTACACAAACCCAGTTGTAAGCAAAAAGTAACAGACTTCTTGAAAACTCTCTCCTATGAGGACACAGAGAAATTGCTCCACTCGATTGAATAATACTTGTATTCAAATAATTACTTTCAAATTCACCACCATTCACATAAACCCGACACCACTCACCTTTACATTAACCACCATTCACCTACACATTCACCATCCTTCACCTACACATTCACTACACCCTTTGACTGCTTTTGTTTTTTGGTTTTTTATATTGTTTTTATATTGTTTTTTATATTTTTTCTCTTTTGTTTTTTCCTTTGTTGTTCTTATTGTTTAGTGGAATTACAACTTATGCCTGCTTAATTGTATGATGCCACTATGTGGGGCCTGGTGACCTGTAATACAGGTTTTTCCAAAAAAACCTACTTCAGGCACCAGCTCTCACAATGTGAATTTATATAGTTAAAAAAAAACTGTAAAGTGCCACAAAAACATTGTGAGAGAAATAAATAAAAAATAAATAAATAAACTTATTATAATTATCATACAGTAAACACAACTATATTATTTCAAATTCAATCTTAATTATCTGTATCAAAGTTTAGTCTTGATTCACCCTTGTATAGGGATGCATCAAACCATCAAATGGGGTGAATAGGGATTCACCCCGTTTGATGGTACCAAGTGGTATTGATTTTATTAACCTAGATATGTTTTGTTTGCCAGCTTAATCATCTTTGTTTTACTGTAACTTACAGGTTTCTTGTCCCTCTTGATGTGGAGGAATACATTGTTGCCCGTCTTCTGAAAGTACTGCTCGACGTAGTTGCGCCCGAAGCCCAGGAAGCTCACCAGGGATATGTAGAGGCCTGTGTCCGACTCCTGAAACAAAACAAAAGGATTCTCATACGAGCTGTTATAGTAGAGAAGGAAATAATTATGTTTAAGAATAGATTGTCAGTTCGAAATTATGCATTTCCTTTCAGAAAACTTCTCTAGAATAGAAGCAAAAAAAGTAATCTTCAAAAACTTATAAGTACATTTTACTTTATTCCAATTATATTGTCTATCCATGCGCGAAATTTCATCCAAATCCGTTCAGCCGATTTAGCGTAAAAGTGTAACAAACATATAGTAAAAATCAAATCTTTTATTTATCTATATATACTTTATTGTACACCAGAAAATACATAACAAAAGAAATACGATTATTACTACAAAACATACAATGGGCAGCCTTATCGCTTTTCTCTTTTTATTTATTAGTTTAAACATATGAATCACTATTGATCAAGACAAATGGAATGGCACATGAATGCAGGTACCTTAGTAGTAAAAATATTTTATAAAAGTTTTCTTTTATGCTAACAACACGACATTTAAAAAGCGCCTCCATAATTTACATACCTGATAACAGTTATCACTTTCCTGCAAAAAAACATGGGGGCAGGCAATGTCCCATTCTGCTCACAACACTGGCTAAATTAGTACAGTATTCAGTTGCCATTACATGTTCAAAAAAATGTTCAACTCTGTAGATTTGTACCTGGGAACCTTCCTAATATTGTGTGGTTTTACATTAAGTCTGCTCAATCTAAGGAGAATTGTGAAAGAAATCAATGCATCATTTCCCTCTGTGCTCCTATCAGAGAACATACTCCTTACATGCATTGGAATCGCCTTTATAAGTCGAGCTGTCTTCAAACTAAGTCCAATTAATGTGGAAATGGGTGATATGGAGCAGAGATCAACAGTTACGATGAAAAATGAAGACATCAGCTGCAACTTTACATCAATTCTTATGAGCTATGGTCCCCTTATTGTGTCCCTGGTGAACAGCTTCCTAAGCTTGATCATTGACAACTACATGCATTACAAAATGATAGCAGATGTGAAGAAAAATGAAGATCAAAGTGCAGTGCGAGAGCTGGGGGACAGTGTGAGAGCAGAAGCCAGAAGCACAATACAAAACCTGTTCTCATTCTGGAAAAAGCATTTTAGTTTTATAACTGTGGCTATACAGTGGATTTTACCAGTTCTTATAACACTTTCCATGTACTCAATGGATGTAAAGGAAATAATTATACCTATGAGTAATGTTCGAAGTTTAAGTGATTCCTGTATGGCTCTCCTGGATGTTAGTAAGAACTGTTCCACAAAAGTTAATATTAACAACACACTGCAGTTACATACACATATGCCAAATTATTTTGAAGTGTATGAGAACTATCCAAACAATACAGGGGAAAAGTTTGACTCTATAGTAAGTAATGTTTACAAGATCATTGCCGATATACAAAATGAAACTCGTTACGCTGATGTTAATGTGCCAACTGCTCCATTGTTTAGAACACCAAAATCAGAGAATGATAATTGCATGAAAATATGTTTTTTAGATAACAAGGATTTACTATTGTTCATGTTTGTTATAACTGTTGTGAGTTATTTTTTGCCAATCACTATTTCAACTGTAATATTGACAAAGATACATGTCATGGAACTAAAAAAGCAGAATGTAAAGACTTATGTGAGTAGAGAGCTGTTTTACAATATTTTGTTTTGGAGCCCGGTAATGCTTGATACATTCCTGTCTCTCACATTGTGTTCATACACTATGAACGGGATGAGGACTTCTATTTTTAACATTATAGCCAATGTGTATCAAGCAGTGAAAAACTTTATGAATACTAAATATTTTAAGGATAATACTGTCAGTCCTATTTGATTAGATTGGTACTATTTATAACATGACCATAAAAGGAGTGTGCTGTAATGTGTGTTATTTTAGTAATGTGGATTAACATTTTTCTGAATAAATACTACTAAATTGAGACTAGTTTCGCTTTTTTTGTAGATAGGTAGGGCCTCTGTTCTTTCTCAAAACACAGGCAACATGATTCTTTGTCTAAATCTCAGAAAGATTGGATAAAAATACAGATTCAGAGGCTAGCAAAGTAGCAGTACATACTTAATTTTTAAATAGTTTCATCAATAACAGTAAATAATACCTACATATTCTCAAGACGCGACCCGCCCCAATAGGGCTTGAGGTTTTCGTAAACATGATGAGTATTTAGGAAAAGCTACATGTCATATAATAAAAGTTTGGGTTTCTTGTAGTGTAGTTTTTCCTATATCAGTTTTTATCTAGGTGTCTATCACTACAAACAGAAAAACGAATTCTCACTACGAGCAGACCAGATAATATTTATCAACGGAGAAAACCCTAAGAATGGCACGAAATGGTTGAAAATGCCGATTTTTACCTTTCAAAGCAAAATCGAGTGGACTTCATTCCAATTATCATGCGAATATAATTAGAAAAATAATTTAAAGGTTATAAAATTGAAAAGTGCAACTCACCGGATTGTCAAAAGAATACACACACTCATCCTTGTAGATCAGTTGCTGAGAGTTGGGTATTTTTATTTTAGCTAAATGAGGTGTTAAAAGATCTAACGACGCCATGTCGTAGTTATTATCTGGTAAAATAATTTTATAAAACGTATTTTCTCCCCGTACAAGATCAGCGTCACACCAAAAAATATACTCGATCCATAGAGGAAAAACCACAGAACATATATACTCCTAACGGGAAAAACTCGATCTATAGCACCCACAGAGTACTTTTTGATAGAGTGATAGCACCTGTGCACCTGTGTTATAGCACAGAATCACAGATTACTAAATAGTGATGTAGTGGGTGGTGGTCATGGACGTAAGACTATTACGTATGTACACACGGCTACACATCAAGCTATACATTTCCAGTTTTAGCTGACCTCGCATTGTATAGGTTTTTCTTAAAATCAGAAGTCAGCTTATACTGGTTAAGTATAGCTTGATGTGTAGCCGTGTGTACATGGTGGTGGTGCAATGCAGATGCAAAATCATAGATTATACACTGAAGCAATCACGATTCATAATTGAGTATCAATCATCGACTAAATACAAAAGTGGGCGAATATTAGACATTGTCTTCGAAAACTCCAAACTCAAAACTAAATTAATTTATTTAGGTTCTTCTAGCATTGAATTTAGTTTTGATCTTCTAAGATAAGTACACACAGGTGACACAGATCAATAACGGCTTTCAAAAACAGGATGTGGTGTGAACTGGTGTGCCGGGTGCACAGAACACTATACTCCTAAGCAGAGGCCGGGTGTGCGGCATGTGTGCAGTGACTCCATAGATATATGAAAGAAGTTGTTGCAAGCCCGTTTTGCTCATAGCGCGTGGACACAGACATGCCCCTTTGCCACTTCTCCTATTCTATTTTTAATAAATGGCAAGCAAAGCCGATGTCGACTATTCTGCGAATGTCTAATGTGAGCTGGAAAAACAAGTGTGCGTGTTTTTTTACATTTCTATGGGTGACTCGCTGGCACTTTCAAATCTAAATTTCTTTGATAGATTTTCAACTTTACTCAAACGAATAAGGTTCATATTCAATTGGGAAAATTTGACAGATTGGGGTAAGTTGATGTGCTGGCCTCTGTACATACTCTGTGATTGTATTTCGCAGAAGCAGAACCGCGGAACAGTCACAGATAACCTTATTCCTTTGTGGTAAAGTTGAAAATCTATCAAAGAAATGTGAGAGATTGGGGTAACTTGATGTGCTGGCCTCTGTATGTACAGAGGCCAGCACATCAACCTACCCCAATCTGTCAAATTTTCCCAATTGAATCTGAACTTTCTACCTTTGTGGTAAAGTTGAAAATCTATCAAAGAAATTTGACAGATTGGGGTAGCTTGATATGCTGGCCTCTGTACATTATAATATTGATTACAATTGACCGCTATCGCCAATTTGGTCTAAATGCAGTGAACGAAAATTTTTGTTCACTGTTTATATGATCACAGAGTACTTTTTGATAGAGTATATATGATGTTTTATACGTAGGATCTTTATTTGTAGCCTGTGCTTTGACACACACAGCAATGACACATACATATGGTAGAAAACAATAAAGTTTTAAGCAATGACTAAATAAACCTATGGACTGGGCATACCTACAAAATTAGCGTGTATCCCTACAAAAATCGGCTACTTATGATGGCATGGCCGCCTTATGTAGGGTTGTTTTTGTTTTTTCTCGCACCACTGTTTTATACAACACGAGTTTATAATTTTCCTATTAATGGACAACAAAATACCTAGTTTCTGAACGTATTTCTCTCGGAAACAACAAAAATATTTTGAGCAATCAACCGTTTGACAGCACATCTACCACAAACCCATTCATAAAACTCGGCACTCAACATGGCGACCGGTCACATACATGATTTAGAGGTCACACAAAAGTAAACATTTAGATGTCTCTCTTTTCTTATGCAGCTCTTGATTACTTAAATTTAAATAAACAGATCGCTTTTTGACATGTGTGTGTCGATATGACAGATATTTGTATAACTATTATTTCTATAGTTGAATATGCCGTCTCTATGCCTCTCCTATCTCATTGGAGTCAACTGTCATCAAAGTTTTGTTTGTATGACATTGACATCAAAGACGAGTCGTAAACGTAAACTCGTCGATGATAATAACGACAAGAAATCCGAATTTCCGAATACATGCTCTGTGTTTCCGAATTTCTGTTAATCTCACAAACAGTAATTTTCAACTTTTTAGGTAAAGTTCCTAAAGGTCAAGTTGCTGTGCGTGCGTCATTTATATTTGTCTTATCAAATTGAAAACATTGAAAGCTAATAAGTAACTAATTCCATGTAAAAAACAGAGTGAGTAGGTACAAAGTTCACTCCTAAAATCCAATTAGATATTTCAATTTTGAAACAAAATGTCTCTAAAACTGTATTGCGATCTTATGTCACAGCCTTCAAGGGCTCTTTACATATTATTGAAGTCAATAAAATGTGATTTTGAAATAAAACCCGTCAATTTACGTGCAGGTAAGCATGGTTAGATGTCTTATCATCATTATTATAATGCCATACTTCTTGCTATACACTGTTATATTTAGCTTCTGCCCGCGACTTCGTCCGCGTGAAATTTCTTGTTCCCACGACTCACGTCGTCGCATCGCGTTTACTTGCTTTTACTTCGTTTTCACTTAGTTCTTTCAGACTTTTATTCTTATTGATCTGCTCGTAAGGGTCCCAGCGTGATGTTATATAGCCTATTGCCTTCCTCAAGAATTGGGCTATCAAATGCAAAAATATTTTTTCAAATCTGACCAGTAGTTCCAGAGTTTAGCGCATTCAACCATACTAACAACCTTCAGCATAGATAATTAAAAAATCTGTGTCTACGACTGTAGGCCTATTCTATTAAAAATGTTCATCTCACATTCACCACGACAGAGTACATCACAAAATGATCTACGTTCCCGTTTAAGCGATGAACATTTAAACAGTTTAGCTATTCTGAGTATAGAAGCCGACTTGACAAACTCCATTAATTATGACAGTGTCATTGACGAATTTGCTAAGCAATCTGTTCATCGGAAAAAAAAAAGATCTAAATGGTGTTTAGTTTTTTCATTTATTATAATCATTCTCAGCCCTCATCGAAACACTGGTGGATTTTATTTTATATCTCATTAATGGTTTTTTCTTTTTTTTGTTAATTTATGGGGCGGCAAACCTTTCAGGCCCAGGGCGCTGAATCTTAAAATACGCCACTGGCTGTTGCGTGCAACTTCATCTGCGGTCCAGGATAAAAAGTGGCCTATGTCCTTACCCAGATCATGGTCTATCTGTGTGCAAAATTTCATCTAAATCCGTAAAGCCGTTTTAGCGTGAAAGTGTAACAAACAAACTTACTTTTGCATTTATAATATTAGATAGGATTTAATACTTTAAGCACACAAATGTACAGAGGCGGACTTAATGCCATAAGCATTTTCTACCAGTCAACCTTTGGGTGATGCAGAGACAAACAGTGGTACCTACCTAGACGCAATCATGGAAATTGAGGAATAAATATTTTACAAGCTTTTATTTAACATGCAATGTATGTATGTAACTACCTTTGTTTGGGTACTCTTTTTTTTTTTGTAAGGGTAATCATCAAATGACCCCTCCCGCTCTGGGTGGAGCGGGAGTGTCAAGACTCTTACTGACTATAACCCATCAATGTTCCTTCCTTAGCCCTTTATGTTCCGGGGTAGCGGTAACCCTTTCGGACAATCCCGCTGCCCCGGCAGGCTTCGGCCCTAATGGGCCCCTTCTTTGATGCTGACATCTCTTTGAGGCGCGCGTGGAACACATACGCGCCGTCGGGCACGGGCCTGGGCCTGATCGGACGGTGAGCTACCCATTACTCTCCCTCCGCAGGCCCGCGCTTACGGTGGTCGGGAGTCGTCACGCTGCTCCCGACGCCCGGAGCGTCTACCGCGGCGGCGCTAAAAAGAATAAAATAAACTTTTCCTTTAAAACTTTTACACAACTTATTACGCGACAACCTTTTATCCATACTATCCATACTAATATTATAAATTCGAAAGTAACTCTGTCTGTCTGTCTGTCTGTCTGTATGTATGTTACCTTTTCACGCCTAAACCACTGAACGGATTTCGATAAAATTTGGCAGAGAGATAGATTGCATCCTGGGGAAGGACATAGGATAGTTTTTATCGACATACCTCGCGGGCGAAGCCGCGGGCGGAAGCTAGTATCATATAAATTGTGTAATGACGTTATAAGTTGATGTAAAAGTTTTAAAGGAACAGTTTATTTTATTCTTTTTAGCGCATTTAATAAAAGCTTGTTTTTAAAAAAGGTTTTTATTTTATTTTTATTTATTAAATATAAATCTACGCATAAACCTAATAAAAGTGTAATATCCATACTAATATTATAAATTCGAAAGTAACTGTCTGTCCGTCTGTGTTACCTTTTCACGCCTAAACCACTGAACGGATTTCGATAAAATTTGGCAGAGAGATAGATCGCATCCCGGGGAAGGACATAGGATAGTTTTTATCGACGTACCTCGCAGGCGAAGCCGCGGGAGGAAGCTAGTATAATATATGTAAATCCATTGACTCAGTGATATTATGGGTGATCTCAGACCATAGATAAAAATCATCATCATTATCATCATCGGCAACCTTGTTCCACCTGCTACTGAGCACTGGGTTCGACCATTAAAAAAAAAATATTCCCCCTGCTAAGTTTTATTTATATTTTTCAGCTGAACATTTTTCTGAGGAGTTTACTGCAATAAATAGATTGCAGAAGGTTCCTGTGATAGACCATAATGGATTCATTTTAACTGAAAGGTATGTTAAAATCCGTGAGATATACAATTTTTGTTTTATGTAAATGAGCATGAATAGATTTTGTCATTTAATTTTAATGAAAGTTAATTCTGTTAAATGAGTATCATTTTATTGATATTTGGAGGCCATCAATGGTAAAACATAATCTACCTTTACATCCTATTTACAAGTTTACAACACGTATGTTTAAAAAAAAAAGTTGACTTTGACTTTTTAAGTTAATTACAAAGCACAGTCAGTACATTGATCAGGACAAAGTGTCTTTAACAGCAACTTTCTTAGCAGCAGTAAGGACAGTTTTCACAGTGTAAGTGACATAATTACTTGTGACATGCAGTTGTCTGTACGTAAAAATCATAAGATTGTCAGGAGTAAGAGCCTGATATATATAAACACTAGCTTTTGCCCGCGGTTTCGCTCGCGTGTAGATCGGAATTAATCCCACCGGAGTTAAATGTCTGTGCTGTCTGCCTGTGTGCCAAATATCATTGAAATCGGTTCAGTCGTTATGGCGTGAAACGGTAGCAGACAGACAGAATTATTTCCGCATTTATAATTTTATCATCAATGTACAGAGGTAATATCTATAAACATAAAATCATGTTGTTTTCCAGTGTAGCCATTCTCAAGTATCTATCCAGAGAGAATATAATTCCGGAGAGTTTGTACCCCAAAGAGTCAAAAGCACAAGCTCGAGTTGAAGAGTTTCTAGAATGGCAGCACGCTGGACTGAGGTTGCACTGTGCTATGTACTTCAGGGTGAAAGTAAGTAAATATACAGGGTCGAATAAAATTAACTAGCGAAACTCCGCAGACGTGATGGGTATGTCTAAACACGAACAAAAAAAAAAAAATCGTAGCCGCCATCTTCGTCACGTCACTACCGGCTTTAGCACCCTCCAAAACCATGAAAACGACACCCATGATGAATGATTAGAAAATTTTTGCAACCGCCATCTTGGATTTTCATTTTGACCTCACTATTGGCGTTAGCACCCTCAAAAACTATGAATACAACAAACGATGGTGTTTTTTTTTAATTTTCGCATCCGCCATCTTGGATTTTCATTTTGAGTCCAATTTTGTTATCAGCGACTACAAAAGCAATGAAAATTACGCCCATGTCGATAAATTTGAAAGAAACTAAAAAGAAAAATATTACAAGAAAGATAATTACTGGCGATTTGTGGGTGTACTGTACACCCCTGCCCAACCTTTTGAATGAATACAGGCGTAATGCACAACTTTTTCGCACAACTGTCCTTTCGCGCAAGTGTCCTTAGCTTAAGTGTCTTTAGCGCAAATGTCCATTCGCGCAAAACTCCATTCTCGCAAGTGTTCGTTCGCGCAAAAATCCATTCGCGGTAATGTCTTTTCGCGCAAGTGTCCCAGATCCCCATTATGTTTATTGCAATCAAGGTTTTCACTGCACGGCGACGACATTGGCTTGAGCTATACAGGGTGGCATCGACGCACGACCTGTTACCACGGGTTCCATACATTATTTTGTACCTAGCTGTTCCATACATTCTGACCGCGTAGGTGTTGCACTTTTGTAGGAAACAGCTGTTTTTTTTTAAGTAGCCAACCTAAAACTTCAACACAGGTGTTTCCAGAATCATGTACTGAATTCATGGTAATAGGTTGTTCGTCGAAGTACCTATCTGCCAGCCTGTATGAGAATTAGGTAATGCACATGAAGCAGTTAAAAAAATATGGCACTCCGGGTTTGCCGACAGAAGTGAAAACTTGAACAATTACGTGTGTATTTTTTCAATGTCATATACTTAAACAAAACACAAAAATACTTTGCACTGACATATCGGAAATACATTAAAACCGAGTACATCCCGAGGACAGCCGAACACATCCGAATGTAGCGCGGTGTCGGTAACAGCGTCGCGAGTTCAATGGTTTTTTCCATTTCAAAAATAGCCCAACGCGCCTAAAGAAGTTTTCACTCCAAAAATGTCTTGAGTGTGCCTTGTAATTTCCTGTAACATGTCTCACTGTGTTCCAGTATTTAAATCCCATGATTTTTGGCAAGCCAACGGATGCAGATACTCTGGCAGGATATGAGAGTCGCATGGAGTCTGCACTCACTGACTTTAACACCAAATGGCTGGGCAGAGGGACAGACTTTATTATTGGCAACACTCCTACAGTTGCTGACTTGTTGGCGGCCTGCGAATTGGAACAGCCTCGTAAGTCATTTGTTTTTTATAGTACGACCCCGGCAAAAGGTTCGTTCGGTTATCTTCAGAAAATCCGAAACTTTACTAATAAAATGGATAAAATGTGACCAATAAGTCCAAGTGAAGATGGCGTGACGAACTTGACGCTTACAGTCAGGATTGGTCTACACTAGCTCAAGGCAGAGAGGAGTGGAAAGGAGAAAGGGAGGCTTTCGCTCCGCAGTGGGACAACGTAGGCTTTATAAATAAACAAATAACAATAAGCGAGTGTCAGAAGCTGGGCGTCCCAGCATCTAAATCTTAATAATATAATCTTTGGACTTTGAGACCAACCTCTTATGTTTGTTTCGGAATTTCTTCTCAACAAAATGCCGGCGCCATCTAGTTCTAAAAAAGTGTCAAGATCTACTAGCAGAAATAAACATAATTTCATTTAATTTAAACCAATAATATAATTTAGGTGGGAATATAAATCGATTTCCATTTGATAACGGTCCTAAACTATATCAGTGTCATATTTGTTACGGTCGCGATGGTACACCCTGCCTAACCCTTCGGGGATTGCAGGCGTGATAATATGTTATGTAAGTTATTTTTTTTTCCTTCCAGGAATGAGTGGTTATGATCCAAGCGAGAATTTCAAAAACATTGCGGTATGGCTGAAGAAAGTTCGGCAACATTTCAACCCGTACTATGACGAGGGGCACGTCATAGTAAATAAAATACTTAAGAAAAACTTGAATGTAGATTCTAAGATGTAAGGCGGTGTAAGATGGGACAAAATGATTGATTGTGTTGTCACGTTTTCAATAGTTATACAATATACCTAGCATTTATATTATAATAATTATGTATAAAACTGTTTTTACAGAATATTTTTTTATTGTAGATACCTAAAGTAAAGCTGGGTCTTTTTTATACGCATTTTGATACTGTGTCACGACACGTCACGGTACGTCACGTGCACGGCGTTTACCATCCTCGCAGCGCTCGGGCGCTAATTTATTATATAATGTTATATAATTTAGTAAATATAATTTATTTATATAATGGACTACATACATAATTCTCACACGTATCATAATGTACTATAATATTAATAATGGTAGAGCACAAAGTGTATTTCCAATAATTAAAGGTGACAGTAAAGTTGCTATTACTTACAGTGTTTTTTATAATGGCGTGAAGGTATTTTGAGATTATTATTGTGCAATAAAATTACATCACTGTACAAAATACCTATTGTTTTTTTTTTTTCATTTCCTTCAAACTGTAGTAGGTAGGTATGACAGTTTCGAGTTTAGTGATCGCATGCGCGGCACTTGAGGTTGAGGTTCTGGGTTCGATCCACGGGTTGGGCAGCGTTGATGGGTTTTGTTTTTATATGAGAAGACTTCCGAAGGTTTAGAAATGTGAACCGATCTCGGCGGGTGGAACGACCCCGCAATTTTTTTTACCGTTATGATTGATTTAAGGAGATATAGTTAATAAATATAATGATTATTAGAAATATTTTGCCGCGCGCCGTCGGCACGCGATTGTCTCTGGCCGTTCAGTGGTGGCGTCCGTCGCATCGCGTTCGGCAAGGTTTCCAAAATGAACCGAATGAACGCAGGTAAAACTAATGTCTACGCGTAAGTAGGTATTCAATGACATTTTCATTTTACAGACAACAAAGTCACTACCACCCTTATTTAAAAAATGTAGGTATTGCAAAAGTACCAAAATCTTGCAAAAGTAAGGAATTTGTACCGAGATGTTGACAAAACACGAAAAAAACAGAAAAAATGGGGATACGTTGGACCAAGATTTGGTGATTACGGTGGGTGACGGAGAGTTTCCAGTCGTAACTCCTGTAGGTTTGAGACGGCCGGTTGTGCGGTGCTTCGACGCGATTTTGTTGTTTTTGTTCAGCGAGATCATACGGTACCCACTTTCCGAGCTTTTTTATCTTTCCAATTTGAAGGAAATGAATCAGTGTCGATTTATCATGAACGTTGAAGGCTGCTGCAAGTTCCAACATGATTTGAGATGAATCTGCGTCCACTATGACTTTTAATTCATCGTTGTTCCGGTCGGCCACAGGGCTCATTGTTGAGATCAAAATTTCCAGAACGGAGGCGATCAAACCAAAAACGGATCATGCGTTCACATGCTGTACCATGTTCATTCACGTCGTTAATATTGCGCCGTGCTGTCTGTGCTGCGTGCGTTGGTGCCCCGACCCGACGGAACTCGCATTCGAAAATATCGCGCAATTTCGTTTTTTCCATGGTTACAGAAACAGCGATAACTAATTTAAAAAAATCGAACGGCGGGAAAACAAATGAACAACTGATTTTGGAAAACATATAAAATTAATTTGAATTTGTACTAATTCTAAATAGAATGAAAGACATCGATCTTCACAATAGCCAGTATCAAAATAATCCCAATTTGAATTGGAGAGCAGTGGTGTCCCAGTGGTAACGTCCGCGACTTACGAGTTGTAGGTCGTAGGTTCGAACACAGACAGGCGCTTTACTTTGTGTAAATTATTTCATCACCATTGCTCTCCAAACGGCGAAGGAAAACATCGTGAGGAAACCGGCATGTCCTAGAACCAAACATTCGAAGACATGTGATATCAACCAACCCGCACTGGGCCCGCGTGGTGGATTACGGCCTATTCCCTCTCACAGAGAGGAGGCCTGTGTCCCAGCAGTGGGAACATTATAGGCTGATTATTTCTCCTGCCCTAATCCCAATTTATTTGGTGTCGACGCACCATCTCTGTTTTGTCCATAGTTCTCTAGTAGTCCTCATCTCGGTAGGTTTCTAGCCCTATCATCTTTCACACAGTCCATCCATTGTTTCTTTGGTCTTAAAAACTTTCCCCATTCCTTCGCATTACATAAGTATATGCCCATACCATGACAACCATGACAACCGATTTCCGGGAAACGCCGTTGATTATCGCGATGTTGGGCGTTAACCGTAGGTGCCACAACTTATCGTGATAATTTCGGCATTCGCATTGGCGATTGAGGTTAGGCGATAACTAGGCTGCGGTATTTTTTGAGATCAAAGAGATTTACCGCGAGAATTATTTTATTGTCAATTGACGTTGACCGTTCAAGTGTTGCCACTCAATTTATCCCGTTAATTATGGGATTACCGCGGCGTTTACGGCGATGATGGGCATTGCCGTTTCCCGTTGGTGTGGCTCCGGCATTACAACTTTTCAGTCGCCGGTGCCAATTTCAGACTTACAAACTTCCTCCTATATCTACAGAATAGTAGGGACATCGACGCACAACCTGTTAGCATGGGTTCAGTAGGTACAATGACCTTAAACCTCCTTGCGTTTAAATTTTTCGTCGGTTATTAAAAACGTTAGGGGGTCTAGAATCATGATCAAGGTACCTAGGTACCGACAGTTTGCGCATCGATGTCCCTATAGCAACTCTGTGAACTCATTTCTTTTTTCTATCTATTTGAAGGAATATAGGTAGGTACATCTTAAAACCACTGACAGGCATCGCACAGCCTAAACCGCTGGGTCCAGGAGCTTGAAATGTTGCACAAGAGTATCATATTTAGCGAGGGTAAGTAAAGAGAAAAGATTTTTGAAAATGCATGTCCTAATAGTGTTTAATAGCGGAAGAAAGTTTGTATACTTAGAAGTTCATGATTTATGCGCTCGGTGCTCGGCTTGTATACCTAAAGATAAATTCGAATTGCTTGGATATGTTAGGTACCTACCACTTAATCAAATAATGATTATGTAAAAAACCAATTACATTATGCATCCATCTCCTTGTCCACATACGTATATTATCTACATAAGTTATATACTGAGAAAGGGGCGCAACACTGCAGTAAAAACACAACTACATTAAATTAACAAGCGTTGTTGGCAGTATTCAAAACCTTATATGCATCACCTTTAGGTATATAATGTATAGTGGAGTTTTTTTTTTATCGTAGATAAAGGGTTGGATGCAGCGCGCGCAGGGCTCGCTTATTGGTCGAGAAAATTAGGGGGCAGTGGCTATCATCCCCTGTCGTAGTCCTCTGGCTGTATAAAAGGCTCCCAGGTCTGCAGCTCCATCAGTGGCCACGAGTACTCTCAGTCGACAACACAAAAACAAGCTCAGACATCCGTCCTTCCGTCCTCGCCGCCGAGGCCCGTCGCGACGCCCCGCACCATCACCGTGCCCCCCCCGACCCTTGCTCGAGCCAGCCCGCGCAGCTGAGCCTGTAGTTTTAAATTCGCCCCTAAACACCAATAATAATACCGATCCAGCCTGTCCCTTGCTGTCCTCTTCCAGCGACGCCCTGAGCCGAGGTCCGAACCCCGCAGGGGGTTACCCTTAGCGCTGTCGCTTAGTTTTTAAGTTATTGTATGCCCTGGCTGGAGGCCTTAATTCGAGGCATCCACAGGAAAGTCCGGTTAAGCAGTAGCCATCCTCATAAAGGATGAACTGCGAGATGCCATTGTTAAAAAAAAAAAAAAAAAAAAAAAAAACAGCTCCATCAGTCTTCGATGAGCCGCGACTCCGAATACTTTGACAAATCGTGACTCTGAATTGCTCCGGAAGTCCGGAATCGCGAAGCATAATTCCATCTGTACCATACATAATTCTATCTTTATCGTAAATTGCCTAGTACGTACTTCGCGTTATTTTATTTAGTAAGTTTAAAAGTGTGTATTTGTCTTGTATTTTATTTAAGTTAGTGGTCACTGATTGATTGTGAATTATGAAAACAAAATATCTCCTTTTTTTGTACCAAAAACACGTCACAGAAAAACATTTTAATCGTAGAATCGAACGAGATTTTGAGGGACACAATTGGCTAATTACAAAGTACGAAAATCTCAAAAAAATCGAGAAAAATCCGCAGTCTGAATATGGTCTTGCTTTGTATGAAAAAGACAACGAAAAAAAATTTAATCGTAGAATTAGACGACATTTAAAGGATAATACTAATTGGCAAACTCAAAGTTACAAAAAGCGTGATAAGTTGGAGATAAAGCCGCAGAACAGCAAGGAAATCGCAAAAGAAAAGTAAGTTAGACTTGTAAAACATTTTTGGTCGACATTGATAGAATAGCTGGAGCTAGCGCAGTGGCTTAGCGAACGAGTCCTGCGCTACGGGTTCGATTCCCGCACGAAACTGATATTGAAACATTGCAAGAATTAAACATATTTCTGTATTGTTTCAGGCAAAAAGCAATTATAAACAAAAATTCTAATAAAAATAACGAAGTATCTGTCGGCTTATCCATGCCAATTTTAAATTAGATAGGTACTTAGGCGAGCTCGTTAATAAAACCTCGTCCGGAGAAATAGGTAGGTACCACCATAACTGCCAGCTGCTATGACAGCCGGGACCAACGGTTCATGCTTTCCGAGGCACGGAGGGGTCTCGGTGTGTACGAGCCTCTCAACTCATCATTCATCATCAACATAATTATTTAGTGCACAACTGTACCTAAAAGTGTACCTAAGAAGAATAACTGTTCAGGATTTTAAAAAGTGTATCTATCTGACAGGTACACAAGTGAATGATTTCCAAAAGTGTCTATATCAGGAAAGTGTATCTATGAAGAATAGTTCCTACTTTCGTCGTCTCAAGCAGCCTTGCTTGAGACATCATAATCAGCCTATAATGTTCCCACTGCTGGGACATAGGCCTACTCTCTGTGAGAAGGAGCGTGCCATAATGCACCACCCAGTGCCTGTTGGTGGATGTCACATGTCTTCGAATCTTGGATCTAGGACATGCCGGTTTCCTCACAATGAGAGCAGTGGTGATGATACTAAATATGCAATGTGAAGTATCTGCCTGGGTTCTATACCACTGGGCCACCACTGCCTCCTTGAGATATCACATTGAGGGAAACTAAACGAGACACAAAATAAGGGTCAGTTCACACCGAGACGCGACGCGACGCTGCGCGCACATTTTAATAGAGCGACTCAAAATATAACTTTATTTACTGCACGAAAAGAAACACATTTCATTGTCAGAAATCAGAATACGTTGCACCACGCAGCGCTGATCACTGGCCTCTTCCAGTATCGTCGCGTCGCGTCGCGTCTCGGTGTGAACTGACCCTAAGTGTTACTGTTCTGTTATCACTTATCACATCTAGTGTTAACCTTTGTGTCTGGGATGGCGACGCACCAAGGGGAGAATTCCTGTATTTTTAAGACAGTTCGCATTCTAATTTCAGTCTCAATTTGTCAAAAGCGGAATGTGCGTAATGTCAATAATTTAGAACCTTTAGACTTGCCTGATTTTTTTTTCGAGATTTCTGATAAATGATAAATGATTTATTTTCTGTAAGTAGGTTTGTACAAACACTTTTACACGTCAATCACATTTTTTTAAACTAGATGAGGTCGGCGTTTCCTATCTGACTATTCTGAGAAGAAAGGCCGAAACAAACTCAGAGGTCACAGTCTCTTTTAAAGTCCAGACATAATCTTGGTCAGATCATGTGAAGACCATGTAGATTGGTGTCTGAAATGGTCTTTTGAGGAAAGAACCACACAGATTGACTGACTCTTGTAACGGTTAAAAATTGCATTTTTTTTAAATCAGTTTATTCAGACCATGGAGCAGTGGTGGCCCAGTGGTATCGGCCGCGACATACGATTTGTAGGTCGTATGTTCGAACCCAGACAGGACTTGACTTTGTGTAAAATAACTGTACAAGTACCTATATTTACGAACAACAAAGGGTGGATATTTTTCGTTGAACTAATTAGTTTGACTATCCGGAACAGAATTCCTCGTGGTCAAATCAGTTTGACCATTAAGTTTGACCACGAGGAAGGAACGAATTATTTCATCACCATTGCTCTCAAAATCGTGAGGAAACCGGCATATCCTAGAACCAAAAATTCGACGACATGTGACATCTACCAACCCGCACTGGGCCCGCGTGGTAGATTACGGCCCACTCCCTCTCACTGAGAGGAGGCCTGTGTCCCAGCAGTGGGAACATTATATGCTGATTATATTATTCAGACCAAATGTCTCAAAAAGTAAAGGACAGTCTCTTAGTCTCTATGTAAATATAACTGTTTCCATTACTGGCGGTGTACCTCTAGAACCTTTCGTTTACATCGTGAGGAAACGCCGCATGTTCTAGAACCAAAACTTCGAACACATCTGACATTCCTACCAACTCCCACTGGGCCGTACTGTATTACAGGCCCGCTAGTCTTCTGGGTTGATTCCACTAATTTACAAACGATTCACGTCTATCAATTGTGTGTTTTTGGAACAAATTGGAACGTACGAAAATGAATGGAATCAGGGTCCTGGACCCTGGTCCATAAGCGGTGACAACCTCCAACCAACACGAGTTTGCCACCAAATAATATCAAAGTTTTACTACTATCTGCTAAAGAAATCAAATTTATGCAGTGTTGCAATTCTAAATAATAATTAAAAAAAAGTTGACTCCAAAAAGTGACCTCCATATTCATTTGGAGCAAAATGACTGTGACAGACGTACCTACAGACAGACACACAAGTGATCCTCTAAGAGTTTTCGTTTTTCATTCGGACATATAATACGACTAAAAATAAAATTATAGTAAAAAACGTGCTCATTAAATATGGGGGCTGACTTTTTACCGTTCTGGACAAAAGCAGGGTTTATAAGGCGAACGGAACGTGGCTGTGGCTCCAAACCTTTTTTTTTCAAAACCTAATATGTAGGTAACCTATCAATAAATACCTAGATACTATCACTTATTTGAAGTAAACTACTCACACAACAAAAAAAACAAATAAATTGACAAATAATATAAAAATTAAATTTATAGGCACCCCCCTCTCTACGCGCGGAAATTAACAAAGATTTGTAGCGATATTCAAATAGGCTTTGACTCTGTTCATCTTTTATACCCTGCTTACGTCAAGACGGTAAAATGAAGTCACTCGGTATAGCAGTTAAAGTAGAAAAAAAAATCGGTTTTAAATAAGTAGTAGCATAAATAAAACAAAAGTCCTCCAGACCGTATTTTGGCCTCGGCGGAGAATCTCAACGGAGACTTGCTTTCGGCGCGGGAGATATTATTATAGTGCACAAGTGTGCGCGCAGACACAGGTCTACTCCCTCTTCCCTCACTCTTATAGTCCGATGGGACGGCAATCCGCCACGACTGGAGAGAGATCAGGCGCAGGACCAACGGCTTAACATGCGCACCGAGGCACGGGGGTATCACACCGCCAACTTCCAAACTCCGGGCTGTTATTAAGAAATTCCTAATTGAAAAACTCAATAACAGTTTTCCCGACCCGGGAATCGAACTTAGGACCCCAGGCTCAGCGGTCGCGCATGCGACCACGATAGCATCCCATCAGTTGACTGACCTCAAGAATTAATTAAATGCCAAGCACTATTTCTTTGCTATACCTTAGACGGAGAAGTACCTATCCTGGACAAGTGTCTATAGCACCAACACACCCCGTAACAAGTCTTTGAAACATCGCCAGCGCCAGAATGAGCCGCCAGACCGACATAGCCGAGGGAAAGAAAATGCTGAATTTTTTAAGTGCCAACGGCGTTAAAACACTGGAGCAGTTAAAAGATATCTTTAGGCATTGTCAAAATAAAACAGTTGACGAAGAGGTGGTATTTGTCAAGGAAATTAAACTAGACGCTGCATCATCTATAAGCCAGGAGAAGTTAAACATGCTTATAGAGGCGAGCACTAGAAATAAAGAAATGCTGTTGAAAGATTTATCAAAAAAAAGTACAGGAACCTCTAATCCTCGGTCAGTTGCTCAACAAAGTGGCATTATTGGTGTTCCTGGCCGCAATGTCGTGAATGCAGGCTGCACGAAAAAAAAACTTAATTCGATGCCGATGAGGTACGTATTACGTTATTACCCTTTTTACACAGTTGTAATATAATTTTTAGTATATTTAGGAATGCCATATGAAGTGGCGTAAACTATGCTGCCATCATAGACTTATAACAAAAGATGGACTGCGCGTCACGCATACCGAAAGTGCAGCACCGTACCGATCTGTGTGATTGACGATTGTCGCTGTCGTGTCACGTAATGGCGGCCGGTCGGCATACTATGATGTAAATGTGAGCGTGAGGCGTGTTTGTACAAGCGGTCCCGGCATACTTACTGTGCTTCACTTTCGATATGCGTGGCGCGGACTCCATCTTTTTTTATAAGTCTATGGCTGCCATATAATGATCTGAATTTAAATATATAAAAAAAAAAAACGATGTGGCAGAAAGTGAACAAAATAATACCCCAATTTATACTTTCTGAAAGTTGAGAAATTGAACTCGTGATACCGGCGCGCGATACAGATTGTACTTTGTTTTAAAGATGGATATTATCAGTTCCTCGCAGAACCTATGGGTTGACCATGATTCCAAGTATATGCAAGCATGATGCAACCTTAAACTTCCGGCATAAAAACTCGTAGTTTGATGTTGGATAACACAAAATCTAATATGTTTTCAGATACCGACACAAACACACTTATCAAAACCCTTTTCTACAAGAAATACGGTGCCAACAGCAACGGGAAAGGCACCGTCAAGCTTGCAAAGGCAACGCTCACCAAGAAAACAACCAATACCACCACCAACAACATAATTACCACGTCCATATTCAAAACAGATACGAAGGAGTCGGACAGAATATCACTGACTACAATAATGGAAGTGGCTACAATAATGAAAGTGGTCACACGATGGCCACGTGGCCATGTGGTGGTGGTGGTGGTGGTGGTAGTATCAATTCAATTGGCCAAACGATTCCGGTCACGCAGCCTTTGGTATCGACGACTGTTTATAACGTTGTACCGCAACAACAGTGGCCATCAGCTACATCGATGGCCCACACAGAACACAGCGGCTATAACAATTATGCTCAGTTTCACTTGGCTCCTCAAACATCCCAACAACCAGGCACTCAGTATATGGTGGGAAGCAGGCCAATATATAACCCGAACTGAACTGTCTTGAGATTGTCAAAGAATTTTGAACTATGCGCGATCTAGCTATTAGAGTCAATTTTACCTGACCTGAATACAAGGTAGGTACAAAACACCGCGGAATTGAGATAGATCAACATAATGAAAAAGTAGTCAACGAAAAGGTTGTTCCAGCAGATGTTGAAAAAAAAGTAAACAGTGAATCATGTAGAGATGAAGACTAAACACGATGAGAAAAAAGCTCCAAAAAAAAAACATGTTTTTGAACACAATGGTGCCACCAAAGACGTTGCCACCCTCTGGTGAAAGCGGCCGGCTGGTTGGCTGGTTGCCCAAATGCAGAACTTAATAACAGCTCCCTACTGATGATGTACATATACAACGGAATTAAACATGGAATTAGCGTCAGTCGTTTTGAAGAAAATCACGGAGATCAAAACCTTCTTACTTGATGTTGGATACAAAATAAAATTTAATTATGTGTTCAGGTCCTCACAATATACCCATGATTTCGATTACGCAACCTCTAACTTCCAAAGCACAGTTTCCTGAACAGGTTACAGAAGCTATAAATTAGCTATAAAAGTTTTCGTTAGAAATCATCAAGAAATTGTTGTAATACAACTTTCACCAGAAAAATACAGAACATAATATCAGCTCCTTACCAATGAGGTATGTATACAACGGTACCGTTCTGCCCATACCATCGGACATATAGACTTGTGATAAGTATAAAAAAGTAAAAACAAAACAGAAAACCTATTTATTTTTAGATTAAACAAAAAATAATTTAAAAAAGTTTTCAGATCCACAATCAACTCATGAATCCGACGACGCAACATCTACCTTCCACAACACTCTTTCCTGAAATGATCACAGCGGTTATATAGAGGTATGAGGAACGGGGAGTAAAGTTCACACATCCTCCATAGAAAAGGGAGGATCCTCCGACCAGACGGGTGTTGTGTCTGGCAGGCCACCCGATGATTTATGTCGGGCCGTTGTATATATGTAAATGCTAGTTGCGCGGCAAACTCTGCTTGCGAGATGCAGTTTTTTGCGTGACGACAGTATGACGCGTTGTTCGCATGTGGCGTTGTAGATACCGCTACAGTTATAATATAACATAGCCAAAAACAGCTCAAGGCACGGTGAATGCTGTCTGCCAGGATACAGAACATAACAGCTCCCTACCAATGAGCCATGAGGTACGTATACATCTTATCATAGTGGCTATGTTGTTGTAGTTGTGATATAATATCGCTCCATGTAAAATACTGGTATTCAGCTGCATCCGGTTAGACTGTAAGTCGAGCCCAACATAGTTGGGAAAAGGCTAGGCAGATGATGATTGTGAAAAAACAATCATAAATAATAGTTTCAATTTTTTTTTTGAAAATTACAAACCATACATATATACACAAAATATACGTATGCGTCGAATTCGGGACCTTATTTTTTTGAAGTTGGACACAAATTTGACATGTTTTTAGGTACCCACAGAACTGCAATCGCCACACATCAACCTGCTCAATTTCCTATTCAAGCCCCTCAAGAATGAAGAAGAATCTTCACGTTGGCCTTGGAGGTATCATAAAGGCGAATGTTGTGAGTGTGTGTGTAATTATAAGTTTATTACTTCTTCACGCTCAAACGGCTGGACCAATTTTGATAATATTTGGTATGGAGGTAGCTGACACCCTGGATTCGGCTCGGATTATGGGGATGAAACCGCGGGGCGCAGCTAGTTTATACTAAAGACAAGACATGTGCTTGATAGGATTTTCCATTGGCAAAAATAACGAACTAAACAATAAAATTCTGATTCTTCTAGACCTAGCGGTTTAGGCTGTGCATTGTCGGTGAGTGAATGAATGTATTCAAGATTTGCTTGTATTACATTTTAGAGCCTCGTTTAACACAAGGAGTTCGACTTTTTGTTCACGCGGACACTGACAACTCTGAAAGGCAAGGCGATTTTCGCTTTTCGACATCTCCTTTCGTTAATCGTGTAAACTAAGATTTATATATGTACTCGTATATAATTAGATTTTAATTATTATATTAAGAATAGATCGTATAGAAAAAGATAATTGTAGAATAAGACAGTAAAAGGTGAGCGCTAATCATAAAATATTGCTGGCTTTCTTTAAATTGCTAACAAATGAACGTATGGTTCCGTGTGGTGCCGGACATAAAGAATAGCACCACCCCGTTTCTTCCCGCGGGTGTCGTAAAAGGCGACTAAGGGCTTCAAAGGAGGATGGGCAGCAGCGTCCCCTGAGTAAAATGATTAATCACAAAGCTGAGAACCACATAGTACGTAATACTAATATTATTTTTATAGTGCAGCACCTTTATAACCAATATAAAGATATCGAAGGTCAACAATTCATTTAATATTCGTTAACGTCATTGCGCCTTTGTATTTCCGAAGATAGTTGACGAGCGCCGAGGCGCATGATAGTCTTTTACGTAGGGTTTTTCATACCAAAAGTAAAAGAAGTAGAGCAGTGGTGGCCCAGTAGTGGCCCAGTGGTTACAGTTTGTGGGTCGTATGTTCAAACCCAGACTGTACTTTGTGTAAATTATTTCATCATCACTGCTCTCAAAATGGTGAAGGAAAACATCGTAAGGAAACCGGCATGTCCTAGAACCAAAAATTCGAAGACATGTGATATCCATTATATACCATTCCGCACTAGTCCCGAGTGGTGGATTACGGCCCACTCCCTCTCACCGAGAGGAGGCCTGTGTCCCAGCAGTAGGAACATTATAGGTATGCTCAATTCGGTTCCTCACGATGTTTTCCTTCACCGTTTTGAGAGAAGTAGTGATAAAATAATTTACACAAAGTAAAGCGCTTGTCTGCGTTCAAACCTATAACGACCTATACAACTCATGTGTTACGGCCTTACAGTCGCGCTTGCTAATTTGTTAGTCAAGTCTGTTGATTCTCGTAAGTAAGTTTCTTAGCAATTAGTTTCTGCATAATACATCTCAACTTTGTGATTAATTTTTTCTCCGTTTACAACTGCGATCCCCTGCGTACTGCGATCTCCTAACAGTAAGTGACATCTGCCTACACTCTCGTATCTTTCTCTCCTGCTTGTCTTTCAAAGAAATATCGGTACCCTTTTTGCTCTAAACTTGACTCTATGCCCAACTGAATTCTTTTATCAGTAAATGAATGTGTAAAACGAAATTTCTTTTCGAGTTTAGCCTAAAAATTGAATATTTTTTTTTAATTGAAAGGTACAGAGCTTTAAAGTTTAGATAGTATTTAGATTCATGATTAAATCTTTAAGTTTTTAAAAAAAATTATGATATAATCAGCTTTGCCCAGGGCCCATTCATGTATATTCATTCATGTAGGTATATTTCATTATTTAGGTAAATATAACCTTAATTCAACTTTGCCCAGTGCGTCAATTAATGAATAGTCTGTTTCAAAAGCATCGGATGAAAGTGGAAACAAACCTTGTCCAAGTTAAATTCTAACGCATTCACTCACTAAAACGAATTAGCAAGACATTCATCTATATTTAAAAGGGTTCATCTTTATATCTCACCATCTTTTTCCAATAATATTGGTTGAATAACATTATTAAATTTTAATGAGGATATAAATATATGGGTGCACTGGATAAACTTTTTATACTAAATTAACTAACATACTATTAAAATAAAAATGTAATATTATAAACTAACAACAAATGAATAATAGGTATCGTAATGAAAAAATCATCAACGAAAATTCTGGTTATGAAATTATAACCTCAATTGTCAAACTGTCATTCAAAATCAGAATTTCGGGTAAAGTATTCAAATGATCAAATTAAAGCACTCCAGGACGTTTCGGACCCAAAAATTTAAGACAAGCTACAAAAAAAAGGTGTTTTCTTATGGGAAATAACATTTTGAGCATTTTTACTATTACAGCGAAAGTCTCAAACTCAAACTCAAACTCAAAGCATTTATTTCAATTAAACCATTTACAGGCACTTTTGAATTGTCAATCGGTCAGTCAGCAAATATGAAGCTAGTTGCCCATTCCAAAGCGTAGTCTACAATTAAACCCCTGGCTTCTATTCGAGAAGCCAGGGGTTTAATTTTAGATCTATGTTGTAATAGTTGAAACATGTTTTGGATGTGATATTCAATTAAAAGTTAGTGTTTTTTAAATGTTACCTATGCTTAAAATACTTGTTACTAAAATATGAATTTTTGCATTTGCAATCTTAAATTAAATAGCAGCCGGGGGGTTAATTGTAGACTTTCATTGTAATAGAAAAATAATGCTCAAGATTTTATTTCCCATAAGAAAAAAAAGTATTTTTTTCTGGTCGGCTCTGTATTTTTTTCGAATAAAATGTTCGACACCTGAATAATGTCCAAAATAAGTAGCACTACACATTGGCATCCACAGGCCCGTTTTCTAGTCCATTTCTTTACATTTCATCAGACCCTTTTAGAACAGACTATATTTGTAGGTATAATTTGAAAATGTAATCCTAAGTTGTAAATAAGTAAAAACAAAATATGGATTAATACAGGAATTACAAGCTGAAATGTGATGCTGTAAGTAGGCACTCAAGGAATACCAACTTCGAACATCACAATGGTGTGCCTTTATGTGCAGTAGTGTACTTAACTTAGCTTATATTAAACTTAATGCTAGCTTCAGTAAATAAGTCGTTCATTTCAACTGTACAGGTGATCCGTTGATATGGGTCGGTATGGACAAATCTGAAACTATTAGAAGTAGATTTTGTTTTAGGAACCGCGTCGACAATTAAAAAAAAAAAATACATTTAAAAAAAAATAAGCTAGTGCAACTGCGGACAATGGCAGTCGACCACTTTTCACCCTCAACGGATTACAGGTTATAGTAGTTTTACTATAAATAGAGTACTTAATACTAATAATAAACAAAAAAAAAAACAGTGAAAAAAAAATATTAATAAAATAAATCAGTTGACTCGTCCAAATCTTATTCTTCTAGGCTAGGTGTACAAATAGGAGCTTATCTCAACCCTAAAATAATGGATTCTACGCGAGAAAAAACATTTTTGAGATCGCAATGAAAGTAGTAGGGAGCTCATGGTGAACGAGCTGGCCTGGGGAAGTACGACCACCACACACCTAATTCAACCGCCAAACAGCTTTGCTGCGTTCCGGTTTGAAGGGTATGGGTACCGGTGTCATTACAGGCATTTCAGCTTGGTCTCTGGGATGGCATTGCGACCGTGATGTCTCCCGTACTAGCCGTAGGCTGCGTGGTAAAGGTGGGCTACGTGGGTGATGAATGATCTTCATCAAACTATTGAATGGACTATCTTTTGTACAACGTAATAGAATATGTCGTGTATAAAACTTATTTAGATTTTTTGATATTTTGGCTTTGTTCTTGGGCCGCGCGCTCACTTCCGTATACAAAATTCAATCGTGCGAACGCGTACGAAAAAACACAAGGATAATGGGAGTGCTCACACTGGAGGTTCGACTAATTCGCTTCCAGTGTGAGCACCCCATGGTACTTGAAGGATCGGGATTTTTCGTATGCGTTCGCACCAAAACGCATGCAAAGCGAGTGCGGTTTTATGCCGCGCGTAGCCCATAGGGACCTAGGACATACTACTTATTAAGGGTTTGACAATATCAGAATACTAGACTAGACAACATTAAAAATGTTGTAGGTTTATAATAAAAATTTCTTATCCTTCGATGTGTGTTAAACTCATAGCAAGATAGGTATAATAATAATGTATGGGAAGTATGGCTGTGTTTGTGTGTGTGTATATGTGGATACGTCGTAGTAAGGAATAGTGAAGGTTAGCTTTAACAATGTACCTATTTATAAAACTCATTTTCAACAAAATCTACAAAATTTGCCCATCGTACTTGTGGAGTTAGTGCTGCGTATCGTACTTACATAGTTGTACTGGTTGGTTGTATAGTTTGTACCAAATTATTATGATTTAATTTTTTAAATATTATTGATTCTATATTCGGAACTTCCACTAATCCCCATTGACAATCCCTATCAATGGGCATCTATTTGTGAACTTTTCTTCCACAAATCCCCATTGAAGTTTACGAATGTATTTAAATATGATTGTGTATGATGCCTCGATTTTTGATGGTTAGGCTAATTATTGATTTTGCCTGAGAAGGCGTAAAAAAATTTTTGCGCCTTATTAAGGATGCATTATTAAAAAGAATTTTGTTCATTTATTTAATGTTTTATATATTATTCAATAAACTCACTATCGTTTTGCTCAACTTATTACGTAAATTATTTATGAGAACATCGCGTGTGACAGGCGGACGGATACCGGCGGGAGTGATTCCATAAGTTTTTTTGTTTTGCCTGTCTATATATGGCACATGAAAAGGTACATTATTGGAGGTCAACCTACCTTATATCATACCTACCTTATAAGATATACGGTTTACAAGTAAGTGGCTCACGTGAGACGATTTGTACATAATTCATCAATTTCAAATAGTTGTAAAATAATAAAAGTATAAAAACTTGTTGTTTCGTTTTGTAGATAATTCTGCTTAAAGTTTTATTAAAAATTCACTGAAAAAATCTGACAGAATTTTGGTGTCACTTTGTAAAATAAATAATAATATTTATTGTAACTATTTGGACTTTACACTTATTAATTATAATATGTGCACTCAGAACTGATTTTTCGTAAGCCAGATATCTTTATTTGATGAATAATTTTGATTTTCTGTCAGATTTTCCATTCAAAAACTGTCGGACGTCAATTTTATTCCACGAGTTAAAGAAGATAAACTTTATTCGTGGAATAAAATGTTGGACAAATCAGCCCGTAATTTACCGACTTTTTCAATTCATTACATGGTGAATTACTGACATCTGTGAAGGTAAAACTTCTTGAGGAAACCTGGACTAATTTTAGAACTGACAGCTAGAAACTGTAAATTTTTTCCTGTGAATTAGTAATACAACTTAAATTCTTATGCCGCCCGTAGATTCGTTTTTAAGTATCAGAATATTTTAGAAAACATAAAAAAAAAATATAATTAAATTAAATATTATAAAACATATACACATAACAACATATAACACACACACATAACTTATTATTGATTAAATTGCTACTAGTGTCAAAGACCTGGGACATTGTACGGATTATACTTAAAATATCCTTAGGCGTGAGTTAGACTCACGGTTAGTTTACATAGGACAGTAAGTCCATACTTAGGACAGTATACACTATAAGGTTATTAATAAAAAAACTGTATCAAATTTATTCAGGACATCAATTAGAGTTGTATAATATGAATTGTAGGTATAAAGTCAAAGTCAAAAACGAAAAGTTATGGCCAAAATAGAGAAAAAAAAAAAAACAATTTTTGATTTTGGCGCTCGATATTTTGGAACCGAAGAATGATATAAAAAATTTGAGTCAGAACGACATTTTAACGTTTTTATTTTGTAAACTTTTGTTTTCTCGTCGCTCAGCGACAATATTTTTTCGAATTCCGTAGATTCATTTTCAATATGCTCGATAGTCGTGTGAGGCACGAAATCTGTGAAACTTTTGTTTTCCATGTTTATTTCGGTACCTATTTTGTTTATTTTAGGTCCTAGTATGTACTAATTACAGAATTTAGGGAACCATAACTAAACTAATGAAATACATAATTTTCTTATATTGCTAATGATTGACAGCAGTGATTTCGACGCAGTAAGTGCCGCACGAGAGCTGCGATGACCGCCGACGCGACGCTACGCATTGGCAACGCCCGTGTGTCATCGCCCTAAGCCAACATACTATTCGTTTTTTACCGAATATCTGACGCCAGACTAACCAATCTTAAATTCTCACCGAATCCCAATTTATAGTAGTTTTTCTATAAACAGGTACAATAATAACAATAATAAACAAAAAAACAACAGTAAAAAAATTCCAATAAGTAATGAAAGTTCAGTTTGTATCAGAATATTAAATATGTTTTGGTGCACGCCACGGCTTCCGCACCATCAATAGGTACACATTGGCATCCACAGGTCTATTTTGTGATCCATTTATTTACATTTTCATCAGATACAGACTAAACAGAACCACACCATACACAACAACACACCACACCACAGACCACACAGAACACAACCAACAGACCACACAAATACACTACACCTAACAAACACACACACGTGTGGAGAATAGACCATTTTTGTATATTCATGTATTTATCATTTAGGAAAATGTAGTCCTAAGTTGTAAATAAGTAGAAGCGAAGTCTGGATGAATGCAGGAATAACAAGCTGAAATGTGATGCTGTAATAAAAGTAGGCACTCAAGGAATACCAACTTCGAACATCACAATGGTATTCTTTTATGTAGTGTACCTACTTAGCTTATTTTTAACTTAGATATTAACTTGATTAGTCGTTTATTTCAAATATACAAAATGATCCGCTAGGACGAGTCGGTATGGGCAAATCTGAAACTATTAGAGGTATATTTTATTCTTAGGAACCGCGTTGACATTTTAAAGTAAAAAAAAAAAAAACTTAAAAGATACTTTTCGTGTATTGTGTTTAATTTAGGTAGTACGAGTATGTACCTACCTACTAACTACAGAATTTATGGAACTATAATGAAAGTAATGAAATACATTATTTTCTTATTTTGGTGACACGGAGTTTAGTAAAATTTAGTCATTACCATCAACACTAACAAAATCCCGATTAAATAAAAAAAAAAACATTTATTTTTTTCCGGAAAATCTGACTCCAGAATAACCCATCTTAAACGCTTAAGACTGCGTTTTCACCAGAGATGAGCGAGGATGCGTAGTGAGGAATGTGTGTAAAACTAACCAATAACAACGCTAACTTAGTTCAAGCTATGAAAATGAAGCGATTTTTGAACAAATTGAACAAAATCGGCATAGTTACGATATAGCCGAAGAGTTAGGGGTTGACCACAAAACAGTTTTGACCCATTTGAAAAGGTCTGGGTAAAAACAACAAAAAAAAACCGACCTCAAAAAAAAAAAACTAAACTACGTTGGTTTCCTCCGCATTTTCGTATTATGACACCGACTTCGGAAATTAAAGTTATTTTTCACTTAACAGAGTTTTTTTTTCAAGTCGGTTTTTTGTGTTTAGACAGTCTAATATAATGATCACTAAAGTATGACAATGACTTTGATCTCCAAAAGCCAATGATATTACAGCTAATAATTATGAATCAACTGCTAACAGTTGAAAGAAAGAAAGAAAGAAAATACGTTTATTTAGCACAGACTAAAAGACACACAATACACCAAATACATACATCAGATAAAAAATAAAATCAATAAAAGAAATTAGCAGGAGAGTGTGCCTCTCGGCTGCGCCAAATAGGCCCAGTTCAGCAAAAATGCCAGACAACTAGTGCCTGACGCTGGTTTTCAACTGGACCTGATGTGTGTGTGAGGTGACGAAAGTAAATCAGTTTTAGCTGCAACGCGTCGAGTGTATGCATACTTAAATAGAATAAATAATATGTGTCAGACAAAAAAAACATAAATAGTGTGAATTGTAAAACATTCCAAGAATAACAAAAAAAAATAAAACTAGAAATAAAATACTGATAAATTAATGAACAAATGAGACGGCCGCATGATAGACCAAAACCTGTTTAGTCGATGCCAGACTTCCACGTTCCAACACATCGTCATAATTAATTAATCCGCGCATTTCATCGCACAATACGCTGCAAGCAGCCGAGCGTGGCGGACTGTTTACGGACAGTTTGCAACTTGTGTATTTTAAACTTGTCTTATTAGCTATGGTTTGCAATGGGATTAATCAATACGATGGATATATGAATAAGTCAGCTAAACATTATTGGCGGAAGTGGTAATGGGAGTAAAAACATGCACAAATAAACGAAAAACATTTAAGGACGAAAGGTAAGCGCTGGTCGATTATAATATTATTTGCTGAAAAATTGGTAATGTGAAATGTGAAAGCAACTACCCACTTTTAATTTACCGCCTTCTTTCTAGTCTTATGGATGTCAAATCAAAACATGGCCCAGAGGTTCGTCCACTGCCGGGGCTAGGTGAAGGATGGGTGAAAAGTGGTGTCATCCCGACATCATCAGTTGAGTAAGATGTACCTAAGTACATCTTTTTGACTGCCTCATTGCTCTAGTGGGCGCATATTCTCTGAAACACATCTGCAGTGCATACTGCAGATGTGTTTCAGAGAATAGGTAATTGCACATCTTAGATCAGCAAAAGCCAGTGATGTTACAGCTTTTAATTATGAAAAAACATTTTTACAAAAAAAAAAAACAACCGACTTCCAAAAAAAAACTACAAACTGATAAATAACTTTTATTTCGGAAGTCGGTGTCGTTGGTTCTGCGTTTTCGTTTATCGACACCGACTTCCGAAATAAAAGTTATTTATCAGTTTGTAGTTTTTTTTGGAAGTCGGTTGTTTTTTTTTTGTGAAAAAGTTTTTATTTTTCACTTTTTAGTGAGAGAGTTTATAATTTATCTAAGTTACAATAGCCTAACGTCAACTGCTCATCACCTTTTACAAAATATTGCTTTTCCCGATGCTGGGACGTTAATTTTTGAGGAGTTCTCCTGGTAAGAACCTGAAGAACTCCACTCCACCACCACACGCATTGTGACGAGCATAAATTGCTTAGCAACCATATTAAAGTAATCGAATCGCAACCCGTGAAATATTTATCATTGATTAGTTCCGATGGCCGTCTGTAGTCTTCATCATCAGTTCCACTTTACCAAATGATGATTTCCGAGAGCAAATGCTCAAGTTACTCTAAAAAATATCCAAATCGCTATAGGTTTGCCAATAAAATTTGAGGGTTTCCCTCGATTTCCATGGGATCCTCTCATCAGATTCCAACTTGCTGACAATGGGACCACCTTGGGAGTATACCCTTCAAGTTACTCTAAAAAATATCCAAATCGCTATAGGTTTGCCAAAAAAAGTTGAGGGTTCCCCTCGATTTCCATGGAATCCTCTCATCAGATTCCAACTTGCTGACAATGGGACCACCTTGGGAGTATACCCTTCAAGTTACTCTAAAAAATATCCAAATGATAGCGATTTGGATATTTTTTAGAGTACCCTCAACTTTTTTTGGCAAACCTATAGAGGTTTGCCAAAAAAAGTAGAGGGTTCCCCTCGATTTCCATGGGATCCTCTCATCAGATTCCAACTTGCTGACAATGGGACCACCTTGGGAGTATACCCTTTCAAACAAAAGTTATCGAACAAAATGGCACATATAGGTATGTATATTACAATAAAATGTAAAAAATACTTAAATTATAAAAAAAAAGGTTTGTATTTGTAAAAAAAATACGAAAAAACTGTTTCCCCGACCTAAAATATTATTATAGATGCGAAAATTGCATCCACCATATAGTCCTGACCTGGCAACTTCAGATTTCCACCTGTTTCGGTCTCTTCAGAATTCTTTAGGTAGTGTTAGGTTAACATCAAGACTTTCAAAACTACTTGTCGCAGTTTTTTGATCAGAAATCACAAAATTTCTACAGCAACGGGGTTTTCTCACTACCTACAAAATTAAATAAAAAAGTTTTTTAGCCTAAAAGTTATCGAACAAAATGGCACATATACGAGTATTAATGTAAAACACCCTTACGTGAATTATGACAAGGTGGCATTTTTAAATATGAATGTATGTATTTATGTCGATAAAAACTATCCCATGTCCTTTCCCGAGATGCAATCTATCTCTCTGCCAAATTTTATCGAAATCCGTTTAGTGGTTTAGGCCTGAAAAGGTAACATACAGACAGACGGAATTACTTTCCTATTTATAATATTAGTATGGAGTTTGGATTGTTTTGAATGAAAATGAATTACTCGTATTTATCAATGGAACATAGATACATGATATCTTCGAAACTGTGCATTTTTGGACTTTTCGTATTATTTTTACTTATAGAATATAACCCTAGAGTTATCGGATATCATTTAAAAAAAACACGTTGTATATTATTAGTTAGGATAAATAAGTATTTTTTACCATTGTACAACCAGACTCAAATTATTTAGTGTGACCAATGGGACTTAAAAATAATAAAATGACTATAATATTATTTCAATATTATTTATTAAAGTCCCGTTTGTCCCACCAGTTAGACGACGGCAGTGGGAATATACGATCTTAAGTTCTCAACAGATCACATGTTTTCCCATAAATAAAGTAACAATAAACAAAAAAAAAAAAAATAAAAAAAAACAGCAAATGTAATAATAATAGTGTACATACATACCTACTTAATAATTAAAAAAAAAATTACTCCTCCAAATCCATATAATCTTCTAGCCTCTAGGCTAGGCGTCGGAGTAGAAAGGAGCTTATCTCAACATTTGAATGGGCTTTTTGTTGTAGAACGTATTAGAATAATTATGACGCATTACACATGCGTGTGCGCCACTAAGTACCTTAATGACTAAAACTTATTTAGATTTATGTAGATATTTTTGCTTAGTTCTTGAAATCTTGAGCCGCACTCACTTTGCGTGAAATTCGAGGCCAACGCGTGCAAAAAGGCACGAACAATCCCGCACCACGGAATTTTGTACCAAAACGCATGCAAAGTGAGTGCGGTCTTATTCCGCGCGTAGTTTGGACCTAACTACTACTAAAGCTTTGACAATATTAGATTATTAGACTAGACGCAACATATAAAATGTTGTAGGTTTATGTTAGACATTTTTATCATTAGATGTGAGTTAAACTCACGGTAAGATAGGTATAATATAATGTATTGGGTGTGTGGATGTGTGTGTGTGTAGAACTGTAGATACGTCGTAGTGAAGAATAGTGAAGGTTAGCTCTAATAATGTACCTATTTACAAAACGATGATGATTTTCAACAAAAAATACAGAAGACTAGGTGATTTCACCAAAAGACTAGATGTTTTTGTTTTGCCTATCTATTTCGGGACGTGACAGAAAAAATGGTACATTATTGGAGGTCACCCATACCTACCTTATAAGATAAGGTTTAAAGGTAGGCTAACGTGAGACGATTTTGTCATAATTCATCACTTTCAAGTAGTTGTAAAATAAAAAAGTATAAAAACTTATTAATAAATAACTATACTTATTTATAAATATTTTATAGATATTTCTGCTAGTTGTATTAAAAATTCACTGTAAAAATCTGATAGAATTTAGGTGTCACTTTGTTAAATAAAATGGTAATATTTTTTGTACATAGGCCAGCACATCAAGCTAACCCAATCTGTCACATTTTCCCAATTGAATATGAACCTTATTCCTTTGAAGTAAAGTTGAAAATCTATCAAAGAAATTTGACAGATTAGGGTAGCTTGATGTGCTGGTCTCTGTGCTTGGACTTTACACTTATCAAAATATTATGTGCATTCAGAACTGATTTCTCTTAGGCCTGATATATTTTTATTTGATATAGAATAGTTTAGATTTTTTTTCTTTGTTTTTTTTTTTTCATAACCTGTCTGTGACTGTATTTTTTTCCAGTGACATAATACAACTTAAATTCTTATGCCGCGCGAAGATTAGTTTTTATGTATCAGAATATTTTAGAAAAACATTGTGAATGTTGTTTCTAATTAAATTGCTACCAGTGTCAAAGAGCTGGGACATTGTACGGATAATATTCTTAGACGTGAGTTAAACTCATGGTTAGTTTAGTTAGGACATTTTACAGTAAGTTTTGTAGGATAGTATAGATACATTATAGGTTACCTAATTAATAAAAAAACTGTATCAAATTTAATTCAGGACATCAATTAGAATTGTACATTATTAATAAAAAAAAAACTAACTAAATTGGTAGGAGATTTGGGCCATTGTATTGATTATAACTTAGGCGTGAGTTAAACTCACGGTTAGTTTACTTAGGATAGTATGCAGTAAATCATTTAGGACAGTATAAGCTAAGCTAATTAAAAAATGTGTATCAATTTTAATTCAGGACTTCAATTAGAATTGTATTATATTAATTAAAAATGTTATTTCTAACCATATTGGTACCAGTGTCAAAGATTTGGGTTATTGTACCGATTATATTTAAAATATCCTTAGGCGTCAGTAAAACTCACGGTTAGTTTACTTGTAAGTCAATACTACACTATATGATAATTAATTAAAAAAACTGTATCAAATTTAATTCAGGATATCAATTAGAGTTGTATAGTATTAATAAAAGTATGTCTATAAGTGTAACGTAATACATAAAAAAAAAATGGTAAGGTCAATATTAAAAATGCTATACTCTAGGTAGTCTATTGTGTGAGTTAAACTCGTTATAATAATATGATCGGAATGAGAGGTCTGTATTTTACTTATATTTTGCTCAACGATCTAGTTTTCTATATTATATTTATTCTATACTAGCCTCTGCCCGCGACTTCGTTCGCGTGAAATTTCACCCTCCCCCCATTCACCCTCTTAGGAGTGGAATTTCGAAAAACCCTTTCTTAGTGGATAATTGGATACCCACTCTTCTCAAAGAACACACCCTCCAAATTTCATGTCTCTAGGACCAGCAGTTTAGGCTTAATTAATAAATTTTATAAAAGTATTTTAATTTTTATGCAATATAAAATATATGATTCGTTTGGTTTCGTAAAAGTGAAATTAAAAACATGATTACTATAGTTTAAACTAATAATAAAACTGAAGAGTTTGTTTGTTTGAACGCGCTAATCTCTGAAACAAATTTTTTTCAGGTATTACCCATTCAATCTTAGTACTTAATGGTAGGATATAAGAACTTCTAATCGGATAAAACACAGGGTTAACGTCTACCTACGTTACCTACGTTAACCGTACAAAGTAATAATTTAGGTATACGAGTACATAATAATATGTAAGAGTAGTAAAGCTTTTTGTGTACGAGTTCGTCCGGGGAACATGAGACATTTCAGCTCTGTCTCCAGCATAAGACATGCTGGAGACAGAAATCATAATATCTATGAAAAAAATGTTTTAGACATTTGCCCAGATGCCGCCGTATCATTCACATCAATACCCTGACGGCGTGTAT
Organism: Gortyna flavago; assembly: GCA_963669345.1. Lineage (NCBI taxonomy): Eukaryota > Metazoa > Arthropoda > Insecta > Lepidoptera > Noctuidae > Gortyna > Gortyna flavago. Next base: position 4,039,610 of record OY770139.1, read on the forward strand.
AAGCAAAAATTCGTAAAATATAATCCAAATCCAATTTTTTTTTTTATAGGGACCCGCTGTGATTATATACCTATTGAAAATTAACGCATTTTATTTATGTCTTTTAAGGGCTTACATTCATGTAGCAAAATTACACAGAAAATCTAAAATACAAGTCAGGGTGCTCCAATTTTCGGGCTCACTTCGCTCGCTCTTTTATTCTTTTAGTAAAATCACAATGATAGCTTATTCTAGAATCCCAAGTCAGGATGCTCTAACTTTCTAGCTCGCTTCGCTTGCTCTTAATAGAATCACATCGCCAGCTTAACCTAATATTCGAGTCAGAGTGCTAAAATCAGTACATCTACCGTCCCTTTTTTGGAACTTTACCGGAGTTAGGTAAAAAGGGCTCCCAATAAATGTTGATACAAAACCCCTTTATGAATAGCTACCGTACATAAGCCACTGCATTTACTACTGACGAATAATAATATTCCTTTTTAATTTTGTGGCGTTAACATGAAGAATATTGTGGATCCTAATAGGATGATATTTTTTATGGCAGAATATTCAACATGAAAACTAGATACCCTTAAGCCGCAGTTCATAATATTTTTTATTTTCACTTGGAATACCAACAAGACGTCTCTTGAAATAAAGATGTATAGTTGGTTTAGTATTTACAGACTCGTGTTGATAGCTACTCTTTCAGTACTATCGAACTACTGTATTTTATTAGAGATTCAAATATTTACATAATTTAAAAGCTAAAAGTCATAAAATAATAATATGTAGGTACAAGTATATAAAAAGGGGAGGGGAAATAATCAAAGGGCATCAAAAAATTCGTCTGCATCGCTCTCAACAGGAAACGTGCACAAATGGCTGCTAATTAAAAAAAAAAAAAATCTAACTACTTTATAGTAATTGTATAGTAAACAATGGCGTGCTTTATTTGTTTGCATATTTGTTTTAGTTTAGTTTGAATATTATTGAAGCCCCATACTTATACACGTCGCTAGTTTCTTGCCTGTGATATTCAATAAAAGTCGCGTTATCTTACGGAATGCCACAGGGAATTTAATCGTAGCGTGCTAATCAGGCTTTATTCGTTAAAACGTCACAACAGAGTTCAGCATGGTACATCAATCATTACATGTATGTCATATTGTCATCGACCTAAGTTTTCCTTGAATTACCCATTTAATTTATACATATAGTTATATTTACTTATGCTTATCTAATGCTAGACTAAGTATAAGAACTTTGTTAAACAATGGGCGGATAAGCACAGGGTTAAGTACAAAGATACTCAAATAATATGAAAGAGTAGTAGAGCTCCTTGTGAACGAGCTCGCCCGGGGAAGTAGGTACTACCACCGCACCTATATCTGCCGCAAAGCAGCTTTGCTGCGTTCCGGTTTGAAGGGTGTGGTTGCCGGTGTGATTACAGGCACATGAGACATGTCAGCTCCGTCTCCAAGATGGTATACAAGTCGATGGCCCGATGGTCGATGGTCGATGGTCGATGGCTGATGCTAAGTTGCTCCGCCACCAATTGACATCTGCGATGCCACTGACATTGCATATGTAGATAGGCGACGGAATCACTTCCGATACCAGTGGCATCGCAGATGTCGATATGTGGCGGAACTACTTGCGATATCACTGACATCGCAGATGTAGATAGGCGGCGGTATCTGCACTTGCGATATCAGTGGCATCGCAGATGTAGACAGACGGCGGGACCACTTGCGATTTCACTGGTATTGCAGATGTTGATAGACGGCGGAATCACTTGCGATACCAGTGGCATCACAGATGTAGACAGGCGGCAGGATCACTTGCGATGCCACTTGTATTGCAGATGTCGATAGGCGGCGGAATAACTTGCGATACCAGTGGCATCGCAGATGTAGACAGGCGGCGGAATCACTTGCGATGCCACTGACATCGCAGATGTAGATAGGCGGCGGAACTACTTAGCATCGGGTGGGCCGTCGTCGGCTTGTATGGCATTAAATATGTATATACATATGTAACATAACATTAATAGGATAAAAATATAACTTTAAGCTTTTTTCTTCTGCTTATTGAGGAATAATCTTTTCCTTTTCCTGGAGTGGTCATAAAGGATATTGTGGGTGATATTTTGTATAGCAGAATATGAATATTCTTATATTTCTGAAACTCACTGATACGATTTCATCCTATGTAAATCATTTTATGTAAATGTCTCTATGTAATTTCTCACTATGTATAATAGCAGCCCGCTGTTGGATTTTTAACGCTCGGCTCAGCGCCGAGAGTTGAAAGTCCAGCGGTGCAATAATTTTTAGGCATTACATTTAGGTGACTTCTAGTGTTAGTGTAGAACCTTCATTTGTATCAGATTAGTGTTCAATATAGTCGTAATCTTTGTAAAAAGTAGGCACTTAGGTGCAGAATGCAAGACAACTAAACCTTCAATTAATAATTTTAAGATAATAATATGTAGCCCATGTATAAGTTGTGTATATATTGTAAATGGGTTACGTTTTTAAGGACAGTGTAGGCCGCCGTGCGCATGGCAGGTGTCTAGCTTAGTTTGTCAAACCACATCCAGCTGCTGGGTTCGGGCCATCCATAAATAACATCACACAAGTTTCATGATTTGTGTGATCCCCCCGCTTAGTACGCAGTGCGGCCGGCCCCTTCTTTGCCTAGATGTCTCGCTAGCTGAACACAAGGCGCTCAGCGTGGCACCGGCCAATGTGTATGCGGCCTAACAATATCTACTAAGTGTTAATAAATACGAATTAAGTTAGGTATATATAAACATTTGTGTACGTAGTAGTGGTAACGATGTATTCGTAATTTTAAGGACAAAAAAAACAAAAAAAAAACTGCAAAAACATAAAATAAACAAAAAAATTTGGTCATGTTTTTTTTTGGATACCTATATGATAACAAGTGATACAAATGCTTTGCGCGAGCTGAGCAAGCAAAGCGACTGCGTTGAAGCAGCGCCCGGCGAATTTTGCTAAAGAGAATAAGTACAAATTTTATTGCGAAATAGTCATAACATACTGCATTTTGTATACACAATAATTTCTATGGTTAAGATTAGGTACTCTCACAAAAAAAAAACAACAATCAAAAGTATTCAAACTAGGCTGAGAATCAGCACTTTTCAAAAGACAGTCCCCTAAAACGCCCGCCCTTCACCACTTCCTCGTGCTTTCGCTATCCGGACAAGACAAGAGACAAAGACACACAAGTAAACTAACATCTGACGTTGAACGCGCAACGTCGCACTCAACCAACCATGCACTCAACAAACTATGCACTTTACTAACCATGCACTCAACCAACCATGCACTTAATATTTGACTGAAAGCACGCTAATGGGTATTTGGCATAGTAATTATGTAAAGGGTGTGTTATGGGATGTCGAAAAGTGTAACCTCGTCTTCAGCGATTTTGAAACATGAGTGTTGCGGTTATGCTGTCAACTTGCCCTGCGATTAAACTGCCCTGCAAGTGATTATGATACGGCCCTGTTCGAGAGCAGTGCTGGCCCATTGGTAACGGCCGCGACTTACGAGTTGCAGGTCGTAGGTTCGAATCCAGACAGGCGCTTTACTTGTGTAAATTATTTCATCACCGCTGCTCGGTAAAGAAAAACATCATGAGGAAACCAGCATGTCCTAGAATCAAAAATTCGAAGACATGTGACATCTACCAACCCGCACTGGGCCCGCGTGGTGGATAACGAGCCTCTCACAGAGAGGAGGCCTTTGTCCCAGCAGTGGGAACTTTATAGGTTGCTTATGCCGATGACAGCACAGCACTGATTAAATGTACAAATATCAATAATTATGAACAGGATATCAACAATAGCCTTAGAAATATTGTCGAGTGGCTTGATAAAAATAACTTGGTAATAAATTTACCAAAGACTAACGTGATGCATTTTCACCAACGAACAATTCCACCGAACGTTAATGTACAGTAGGTACAATGGCCAAGTGATTAATCAAACGAAGGTCGCGAAATTTCTAGGAATTTATATAGACAACCAATTAACTTGGAAACCGCAAGCAGAAGAGGTGTGTAGAAAGTTGAGCACTGCAGCCTATTTTCTTTTTAACCTGGCAAAAAAAGTTGACTTAAAAACTGCCTTGGCATGGTTTAGTCGCATCGGTTCTGAGGTTTGGTATCATTTTTTGGGGTAACTGCAGCCTAAGAGATAACATATTTAAGGCACAAAAACGTTGTGTTAGATCTATGTGTAATCTTAAAACTATAGATAGTTGTAAATCTCTGTTCAAGTCTTTGAAAATTCTTACCTATCCGTCGTTATATATTTTGGAAATGGCAATTTTTGTAAAAAGAAATAAAAAATTGTTTGCTAAGGTCTCGGATTCCAAGAAAGGTCCCGTGAGAAGTCAATACAAAAACCTTTTAATTACCGGTGGCTATAAAACAGCACTACTTAGTAAAAGTGTTTTCTGCATGGGCCCAATAATATTTAACAAACTACCGGACAGCATAAAAAGTGACACCCTTCAACAATTTAAAAATAAACTTAAGGCTTTTTTGATACAGAAATGTTATTATTCGATAAGTGATTTTTTTAATGACCCCCCATGTTTGACATCTCAACAGTTTAATATTACTTATAGACATTATTAATTTGATACAAAAATATTATTATTTCATTATTATTATTCTGGACTTGTTAAAATAATTTATTTGTATCTTAATCATCACTATTTAATTTTCACAATTTTACTAATATGCTACTTAATATTAATATTGCTGTTGACATTATTTATTAATTTTTGCATGCCAAAACTCAGGCAGAATGTACCCGGCTCACTATATTTTTAAAACAACTTTATTGTACAATACCTACATTCTATGCAAATAAATGATTTGATTTGATTATGTCCTGTTCGACTCATTGCAACATTCACCAAATTATCATCATCACCGACAAAAACGATGAGGTTGGCTTCCGGGCCTAAAGACATGCGACTGTCTATTATTTTTAAGCGACTTTTACCCTTATTTAAAATCCGCTCCCTTTAGGAAACCTAAGGCAATTGACACAAGTAAGTAGATATACAAATTCTAAGAGGTTGCTCGAATTGATCATCAATTACATCGGGATTTCAGCGCCGGGAGAGGAGACAGGAGCTGGCGGCGGTAGCGGCGAGATGTTGCTGTGTCTGCCAACAATTTACTAAGTACAATAGTTTAAGGGCGACTGCACATACACTCAATTGAAACTTCGTCAAACTCAATCACTCAACTGAAACTCGAACAAGCAATTTCAACTAGGTACCTACTTACATAATTAACTCGACGAGCGAACGCATACAATCAATACAGTTGTCGTCAATTTCAGCTGAGGCCTTAGTTTTCTGTCGTCAATCGTCTTGCAGGCTTCCATTTTAAGGGGGGGCATAAAGCCAGAAAAAAATCAAATTTCACCCGCGCTTCCTTGCCTACCCCTCTCATCAAACACGACAAAAACAAAACACAATCCCTTCCCGCCAGCAGAAACTTTTCGCCCGGCCAAGTAAGCCAGAGATTAAAACAGAAGAATAACTAGCAGGGGATCGAGGGGGGAGGGGGGGGGGTTCTCATGGGAACAGATCGGTATAAATCATATATATTTGTGTTTGAATTTCCATCTTCTGTAATAAGTATATGCAAAATAATCAGATGAAACGGCTCTATTCAATGAACCTAAGTATTATAGCAGGCTGTGCAAGTAGATATCTTGATAGGGCAATATTATTGTATGTCCCTGAATCTGTTCCGATGCTGGTAACAGATTCACGGACATACATGTAATACAGCCTATCTATGAATTTCCAATTCTGGATTGAAGGACTAACTTTACTATACAGTAAAAAAAAAAACTTATATTAGAGAGCAAACCGAGTTGAATGCCTATACATTTTCGATTCCGAATGAAATTACAAATGAACGATTTTTGGATATTTTCCTGTACCTATTTATGCTGTGAGACCTTGCTTCTTGCCAATTTTCATTATTCTACGTCAACGGGAATAATTAAAACGTATAAGGTACACCCAAGGATTTAAATTTCAAAACACGCGACATGAATGGCAATTTATGCTAGCTTCTAAGTCAGCGTCTTTGAGGCTTGATATTTCTACAGCTCCAAGAAACCGTAGATCTAAGTATTTGATATCAATTTCAACTTGATACGTATTCCTGAGAAAAAGGGACAGACGGATGGACAACGAAGTTATCCTGTATCTAAGGTTTTCGATTTTTCCTTTTGAGGTACGGAACCCTAAAAAGCAAAAGCACTTCCATCAAAGTATTATATTACATACTCCTAATCATAAATCATGATGAAAACAAACTCAACTAATTTGTTTTTTTAACAATATAAAGGCCAATGTAATCACATCGCTTATCTTATGATTTTTTATTTTGAGTTATATAATCAAGCCTTTTTAGAATGACGACGTTGTAATGGTCATATTAAGGACAAAGATGATTGAAAATATCTATCAAAAATCTTAGAAAACTTGTCGCACCGCAGTGATGAGCAACCCTATTTAATTTTCTCGTATTGGTTTCTCAAATTACAATATCGAAATATGATCATTGTTCATTCCCTTTATTTTCAATGCAATTCTTTAGTAAGTAAAAACATCCGTTTATTTTGCATATACTTACTATACGCTAAGTTTGAATTCAGAATCTAAGAATCATGTCTTAGTATTTTTTTGGAACTAGAAACTCAATGTTGATGTGACATAGTTCAAATTCCAATGTAACCAAATTTTGTTTAGGACCTACAAGTTGGACGTCACCACATCTTGATGAAAAACAGTGTTGACCAAGAAAAAAATTATATTTGTATATCGTGGATTTTTCTTTGCAGGATCGTGCAAACTCAATAAATTAGCAACAGTGATACCCAAATAAAAAATGATATTCGTATGGTGGATTTTGCACTGTATTATGCAACGTCAAACGGCATGTGTCATAAAAGCCTTTCCTGCGCGAAGTGCGAGTAGGAAAAAATCCCCACCGAAAACATTTTTGGAAAACGAGGCTAAGTTCGGAACAAAAGAAGTACATGTTTGTCGGATTTACCAATATGGCATCTATGTAAATGGGTTCCAAAGTCTAAAGTTCATTAGGTTCCTCTTTTGTAACTGTTGAAACTTTCCAAGTTTCCAACTTGCCAAGTTATAATATGAACTGTAGACTTTCTCTCAACTCTATAGAACTTAGCACCCATTCAGAGCTTAACTCTTTTATCGGCGAAGCCGACAATCCCAAACATGTTGATCCGTCACAACCTTTACTCATCCTCACCATAAAAAGAAGGCTAGTCATGAGAACACTATCTGTATGAAATATTTCATGTGCCGTTTCGTACTTTTGTCCACAATAAACTCATTACGTATTTAATTTCCGATATTTCTTTTGTATGCTCCAATAATAATATACCCTTTACGCTGAATTTCGAGTTTCAACTTGATTTAGGGAATAGTACTTACTAAAACCTTATACGGAGTTTGTCAAGAAAAGTGGAAGAAAACGAATTTGGATTTTGGGTTAATCACCGTAAGGTCTAAAATCTCCAGCACGAACTTTCAAATGAACGCTAGTTGGCTATGTTGCAAATTTTCTCCGCAAGAAAATGAACCGAAATGCAGAACAATGGCGCTAGTGGTACTATACCAGTCAAAAATCTGTCAAATAAAATGTATGTCATCTTGACTTTTCAAATATCAACATTGAATTATTTCAATATTTTTATTTTATAGTTTTGCCTCGGTATTTGTTTAGTTTATCTAGTCTTATTGTTTGTAATAATCATTTCGGGAGTGGTTTTAGTTATTTTTCCATGTTTTCTGTTTCACAGTGTCTTTCCTACAAAGTGATAAATTACGAAAATATTGTTTACGTAAATTAAATAATAGCAGCGCAGCCGAAAATTTGAGCGCAGTCCTCTCGTCTCAACAGAGCGGGGGCGACTGATTTGTGAAACATATATATGTTTGAAGTTCCCGCAACATGCGACGGAAGATGATTTCTTCCACGAACTAAGAACGTCGTAAGTGCTATAAGGTTTTTTTTTTTTTTTTTTTTTTTTTTTTTTTTTTTTTTTTTTTTTTTTTTTTTTTTTAAGGATGGGAAATCATCCAATGACCCCTCCCGCTCTGGGTGGAGCGGAAGGGAGTGTCAGACTCTTACTGACTAAAACCCATCCGTGTTCCTTCCTTAGCCCTTTATGTTCCGGGGCAGCGGTAACCCTTTCGGACAATCCCGCTGCCCCGGCAGGCTTCGGCCCTAACGGGCCCCTCCATGTCTGCTGACATCTCTTTGAGGCGCGCGTGGAACACATACGCGCCGTCCGGCACGGGCCTGGTCCTGATCGGACGGCGAGCTACCCATTACTCGCCGTCCGCAGGCCCGCGCCTACGGTGGCCGGGAGTCGTCACGCGGCTCCCGACGCCCGGAGCGTCTACCGCGGCGGCTGGGACGGGCGGCCCTCTCGGCTCTCTCCCTCTCCCATCCCGCCACCTCCTTCGCTAGCATGACTGCTTCGCAGAAGGAGGTGACTGCCTCCCACTCCCTCTCGCCCCGGACCATGGCTTGGACCAGGGCCGGGCGCGAGAGGTCGCCGCCGCTGCCGATCGCCTCTACGAGGACACGGCGGTGCTCTGCCCAAGCGGGACAGACCTCCACCGTGTGCACCACCGTGTCCTCTGGGCGATCCTCGCAGTGGTGACACCCGGGCGTTTCCTCCCGCCTGATTATGTGCAGGAACCTCCCGAAACATCCGTGTCCGGTGAGGACCTGCGTCAGGCGGTAGGTGAGGGCGCCGTGACGCCTCTCTAGCCACTCCTCAAAGAGGGGCCTTACCGCCGCTATCGCGGCGTGCCCAGTGCTATAAGCTTATCGTCGTAATAAAACCACAAATAAAAGTAATAAAATAAAATCCTTCCACAATCTAAGTCGCTTTATATTAATAAATTAATCATCAAATTTTCATTCTAGTAGTCATTAGCATATTAAGTACAAATCGAAAAGTCGTGAAAATTGGAGGTAACTTCGTGATGTTTTTTATAACAGAAAATTTTACTATTTTGTGATTTGTTGCCACAATAAGTTTGGAAATATCATGTAGTTATTCGTGTTATTTTTATTTTATACCTAAGTCTCATCAATTTCATGAAAAATCATATTGAAGTTAGGCTATTTTGGTTGATACCTGCTCTTAAGGCAACTCTTGGGTTGCGACTCATACGGGATGTGGAGAGAATTCATTATTGTTAGACAGAACAACTATTCCTTATTAAAATCCTATGTTACTTACAAAACTTTACAATAAACAATTTTTGAACTTTGTAACTGATATTATAGTCATTCGCTGGCGCATGGCGTGGTGTTATCTGCTTAGGTACACACGGCTCCTCATCAAGCTATAGTTTTAGCTGACCTCGTATTGTATAGGTTTTTCATACAATCAGAAGTCAGCTTATACTGGTTATGTATAGCTTGATGTGTAGCCGTGTGTACCTATCAGCTGTCCGCTAACGTAGGTAGGCGAATGAACTAGACACCTGCACTGAACAGTACTGTACGAGTGACGTCACAAAGTCAGCTTCTTGTTGACTCGCACGGATTTTACGCGGGTAATAAAAAAATTGCGCTCAATAGAGCGCAATTTTTTTTCAGGTTTGAGTTAGGTCAGAGTTTGAGTTTAGGCCGTGATCCGACGTTATTTGTAAAGTAATTGCAATTTTTAGGGTTTCGTACCTCAAAAGGAAAAAACGGAACCCTTATAGGATCACTCGTGTGTCTGTCCGTTCGTCTGTCACAGCCAATTAGCTCCGAATCTAATGGACCGATTAAGTTGAAATTGGGTACACATATGAATCTCTGTGACCCAAATACAGACGTATAACGTAAATAAATGAATTTTGAATATGGGCGTCATTTTTAGGGGCAAATAGAAAATAAAATAAAAAGTTTCGTAATCTGTACCGTGTGACAAATTAAATGAATGGGCTCACTGTGAGGATCTCAATTTTTTTTTTTTTTTATAATTTAAAGTAAATTGTTTTAAAGTTATTTAAAAAAATAGACGAAATTTACCATTGCCCCCCGTTATCTTCGAAACTATGGAGCCAAAATTTTGAAAAAAATTCAGAATATAGTTATATACCTACCTATAGATTACAGGGAACCTATAGATTACAGGGAACCTATAAGAAGCCTGTGGTCTTAAAACAACATGGTAAATCTCTCAATATTGTGCGTACAAACTTACATTTTCAATTGGAATGTACCTATGTGAGAATGTTTTTCAACTACAAAGTTTGTTCTTGGGATAAATTAATTCCAACTACGGAACCCTTCATTGTGCGTGGTCCGACACGCACTTAACCTGTTTTTTCCTTCTTAATTGCCTTTGACTGGCTGCTAAAAGGCACCTTTCATTAGGGGCTGTAGGGTTACGGATCCCATTGGCTCGCAAACGAATGCTCTCTCTCGCACATATTGTATGAGCTGTAGTGCGATTCTGTAACCATCTCACAGGTGGGGCTGTCATTAGTGTCAATCCCTATAGCATCAAATGGAATGACAGCTCACTCCACGCAAGTTTTCACGGTGAGATTTTTACAGAATCGACATGCTGGTCGTAAAATTTTACCACTTGAGAAAGAAAAGAAAATTTGAATTTCACGGGCTACCTAATGCATCCCGCGTTAGCTAGCCCGTGAAATTAAAATTTTCCTGCGTTTTTTGCTATTTGCAGGTCAGTATCATGTTCAATGTTGATCTAAATGTGATTCGTGAGCGTAACAAATATGACTTTACAGAAGTATAATAATTAAAATCACCAATACAACCCTCTTAGTTAAGGTTGTATAGGTGATTTAAAGATAATTTTGTTATAAGTACAATATCCCGAAACAATGGAGAATGACCATCCCTCGTTGACGACCGAAATGAAGGAGGATGGGCCGTATCTTTGACACCAGTAGCTCTACCATGAGTTTGCATAGCCAAAACTCGCTAGTGAAAAAAGATAACCAGAAACACAGCCAATAATATTTTTGAACAAATCAAAAGAAATCACTTAATTGTCTGAAATTATTGAAGATGTCGGAAAAATTCATGCCGACCGCGAACTTTACGCATGCGCCGCGTAAACATTGGATAAAATTTGGCACACAGATAATTTAAAACCTGGATTAACAGATAGGGTATTTTAAGTCCCGTGAGTACGTTCCCGTGGGATAATTTCCGACATCCACGCGGGCCTACTCGCGGGAAAAAGCAAATAATGATTAAAAAAAAGTCACTTTTCGTGAGTGTGTGTGTACGCTAAGTACTTCTACACTATACAAAGGATTTTAAAGAGATTTTCGCTATCATTTAGGGAATTTATTACGGAATGCTAATGTGTTTAAGAGCGTTTACTCCGTACGGCATTTCATACAAACTTTCAAGCCGTTGTTTTTCGAAATGAATAAACCGATTTTAATGAAACTTCGTACGCATAAGCAGGATACAAAGGTCAGAAAAGTTACTTAAGAACATTTTTGAAAAATAGTGTTACAGCCAAATTAGACCGATTTTAAAGTTTACACAGAAATAGAGATTTCCAGTTATCTTTTTTAAATAAAACATTTCGAAAATGTTCTTAAGTAACTTTTTAGATCTTTGTATCCTGCTTATGCGTAGGTACTTATGAAGTTTCATTAAAATCGGTTCATTTATTTAGAAAAACAAGGGCTTGAAAGTTTGTGTGAAATGCCGTACGGCGTAAATGCTCTTAAGACATTAATGTTATATAGATAATATATATTATATTATATATGTATATAAGAAATTAATATGAGATAGATATAGCAAAGAAATCTCGTTGTTTTCACATTTCAAAGGCGCGGGCGGGTCGCTCTCTACAATCAATCTATCAGTGCATTTAAGTGTGACGTTACTCACGCACAAATCATTCATCTGTCAGTAGCGCACAAGTGAACGCGTAACATGAAGCTCTTACTTATATTATTTGTTTTGTTGACTGTACTCAGTTCACTGTGTACTGGTGGAAGTATATCTAGAGCGCTATGTGTAAAAAATAAAACATGTAAACAGGGTAACGTCCCCACAACTGTGCCTACTCCAGAAAATGTTTCGCTTCCTCAAAATGATGAAAACATACACACTTCGCTGAACAATTACGTTCATGGAGATCCAGATAAGTTAATGAGAACAGTAGTCTGTCCGGGTGGTGCATACAAATTGGCGTCAGGGAGATGTTCGTGAGTACTTTTTTTAACAATTTAAGATCATTGGGCATCATTGTATGGAAACTATACCCACTCTGTGCAGAAATAAAATAGGGTGGAATAGACAAATTAATGTCTCTAGTTTACGATAGTATGGGTTGCATAAGTGTGGTACTGTCTGTTAGGCCAAAAATGAATGGTAGGTAGGTATATAAAACTGCGCAGAGACGGAACAGTAGTGCTATTCTGTAAAAATCATCATCTGCCTAGCCTTTTCCCAACTATGTTGGGGTCGGCTTCCAGTCTAACCGGATGCAGCTGAATACCAGTATTTTACACGGAGCGACTGCCTATCTGACCTCCACAACCCAGTTACTGGGTAATACGATACCCCTTGGTAAGACTTTTTGTCAGACTTTCGAGCTTCTGACTACCCGTAACGACTGTCAAAGATCCACGAATGACAGCCGGGACCAACGGTTTAACGTGCTTTCAGAGGCATGGAGGGGTCTCGATATGTAAAGATGGACACCCATCCACAGACCAACCGCGGCAAGCATAGCTTAACCTGATCGATCGACCTGTGCGGCTGTTATTATTTAGCCACGGGCCCCTCTGTAGAAATCTCACCGTGATAACTCAGGTGAAGTGAGCTTAAAGTGAGCTGTCATTAGTGTCAATCCCTATAGCATCATTCAGATGGAATGACAGCACACTTCACCTAACTTCTTACGGTGAGCTTCTAACAGAATCGACCGGCTGAGGGCAATTCTTTAAGCTCACTTCACCTAAGTTATCACGGTGATCTTTTTACAGAATGGCACCTCTGAGTGCAGTTTCTTCAACATAACATACATAACATCACGCTGGTCGTCCACGAAGGGTCAGGCAGAGCTATAACAGTACACCCACATTTCCCCAGTTATGTTTAAGTCCCATGTAGGTAGGTAGGTGGCGAGAATATTGCCATCAACCGGGCATAAATCCAAACTCCAGGCTGCTACTGAGAAATTCCCGATGGAAAAACCCAGTGACACTTTGCCCGATCCGGGATTCGAACCCGCAGGACCTCATGATCAACAGTAGCGCGTGTAACCACTAGACCATGGAGGCAGTTTCTTCAAATCATAATATTAATTAAATATTTCGATTTTTCAGGTCTCCAACATCATCAAACTTCGATTATTTTACGTTTTATGATTAACATAACATTTATTGGGACGTGGTAGGTATCTACTTATTACATAGATAAAAACATCTGGATTAAAAAAAATATCTACAAGTGCAGATTTCAATCGCCAGATAACTTTTATTCGAGGAATAATATTGACGTTTGACAGTTTTTGTATGAAATAAATTTCAAAATTATTCCCAGAGTAAAGTAAAAAAAAATTGGAAAATCAGCCCTAAAACAACTAAAGTTAAATGTTTCGTTGATGATCCCTATTTCTTAATTAAAGAATTAATTAGTTAATCTATGGTTAATGAGTATCGATGTATAGTTATTGTGTCGTAGCATCAATATAAAGTGCCAGTGTTTTCTTCAGTAATCAGCAGTAGGTACACTTTCACTAATTACCGAATTAACGCTGGAATGATTTTATTTTCAGGGAATTAATACACATTATTCGACACAGGAGGAATTTACGACTAGATTATTTATAACAAAAACAATACTTGGTTTCCAAATCATCAAAATGATGCCTTTGTAGGAGGTAAAATTATTTTTTATTTAACATTAAAGTTTTAAAATGTATTTGTTTGGTTTTCTAAATTACTAAAACTACCTCTCCTTGTTGAATTCAGAATCTTAGATAATTAATAAATATTGTCAAGTTTGCCTAGCAGTGGGACAATATTAAGCTGGTACTATTATTAAGTATGATCAAATATTGGGAACAAAACACTCAATGTCAAACAATTGCTCTTGACTCTAGTCTAGGTCAGAGGTGACAGAGACAGAGTCGACGATGGAGTGAGGTTACCCAGAAGAACCCTATTCACTTTCAATTTGAAGAGATTCGGGTTGTATGCGCTCGGAAACACATACGCACAGGTAGAGAGTTCCACTCTTTTGCTGTGCACATTAAAAAAGACATTTGAAAACGCTTAGTGCGAATTGGTGGAATAGCAACTAGGCAGGGATGGTAACTTGCAGTGCTTCTGGATGTTCGAAGGTAGAAGGGGGCCGGTGGAATGAGGTCGTGGATTTAAGAGGGCACACTTACCGAAGTACAATCTGTAGAAGACCGATAAGCAGGCAACCTTGCGGCGATGAGCCAAGCTGTGAAGCTTGGCATCCACCAGTTTTACGTCGCCAATGAGCCTCTTAGTTCTGCATTCCACCGAGTCAAGCGCGGCAAGTTGGTATTTCGCTGAGCCATCCGAAAGGTGGCTGCAATACTCCATGCAGGATCGGACTTGCGCAAACATTTTTTTTTTAACTTTTCCATTTACAATGACCATTCAAATGTCAAACTAAACTACACAACACTTTTAGGTAGATACTCGTAGTTGAGTAAGCGGTATTGAATTAAAATAATCTAGTATTCTAAATTGAAGCTGCTCATGGCTTAATAAATAATAATAACATTCGCATAGTCGATCGATCGGGTTAAGCTACGCTTACCAAGAGCGGTCCATGGATGGGTGGGTGACCATTTACCTACTGAGACCTCAGAAAGCACGTTAAGACGTTGGTCCCAGCTGTCATTCGTGGATCTTTGACAGTCATTACAGTTCGTCAGAAGCCCGAAAGTCCTACAAGCAAGCCTACCAAAGGGTATCGTGTCACCCAATAACTGGGTTGTGGACATCTCTCCATTTAAATTACTGATATTGAGCTGCACCCGTTTAGCCTGAAAGCAGATTGCATCATCTGCCTAGCCTTTCCCGAATATTTTGGCGTCGTTTGTCAGAAAAAGTTGTTTGTCAGTAAGATAATATCCGATAGGTAATGACCTCCGAAATTTAACTAACATGAGTGATGTGATAAGAATAATATTTACTTGTTTGAACCCATTGACGTATATTTTGAACCACAGATACACCTAGATAACGCAAGAGCAACTACTTCGCGTGCAACCACCAAAACCACACCAGCGCACCAGCACCAGCACCAGCTTACGTAAAAAACTCGTAAGCCGCGACTTTCGCGCTCAGCCCTGTGTACTGCTGGCTGGGTGAGCGGCCGCATTGTTAGGGTGAGCGTGAGCGCTGCCGCCCCGGGGGTGGGGCGAGACGAGTGCCGCTCGCGGCGGCGTCTTTGAATCGATTTGATTTTCTCATCACTAAATAGTGCTTGTGACGTCATAGTAGGTAGTTAAAAAATGGCACGCTTGGTTTTCATACAGATCGTGATTACTTACTGCGAAAGAGTCTTAACTTGTTCACGTCTCACAAAAAATCCTACTGTGAGTTATTTCTGAATGACGGAAACTGTTAAATAAATTATAGGTAACTACACGTATTACTATAAAGGAACATTAAGTGGTTTATTTGTAAACGATGATTAAAGTTAAGTGAAGTCTAGACGTTAAAAATTGGGACCGCGAACAATAGATTTTCTGTTGTGTCTGTTTTCTGGCAGTCAACGTGCACAGTCGCTAATCACTATTTTAAGCAACGTTTATGAATAAAGAGGTAAAACATAAACAATACTTTTTGTCCTGTACTTGTTACTATAGATCACGTTTTCGACATTTCTCGAGACTCTGGGGTCCCGGACAGTACGAGTAGTCTAGTTACAAAGTATTATTAATTGGTTAAAAATAAATAAATAAAAAAATTACTTTAAAAAAACAAAAATAATGTCATTTTATCAATGGAAGAATCAGTCACAATTCACAATTCAATATATTTTATGAAAATGTAGGAATAGCTGACACCGATAATGCTAGGTTCTTAGGACTGCATTTAGATAGTTATTTATCTTGGAAATCTTATATAGAAATTATCTGCATCCAAAATTAAACCAATTCTTATCTGCTCTACATAAATATAAAGCTTTAGAAAAAATTTAATAGTAATAATAAATAAATAATAATATAGAAGTTTTTTGACTTGGCTCGCGAGGTTGTCGACATGTGGGATGTGGACTTAGCGATCATTGTGCCGATAGTCGTGACAGCCAATGGGTTAATAGCCAAGAGCCTCGACCATATCTGTTCTGTGGCTTCGACCAACACCTAAGGAGCCTCTCGTTGGGCAGCTGGATCAGGGAGCGGTACTTCTAGACACGGCCGGCATTGTTAGGAGGTCCCTCTCTCTGGAGCCCTGACCGCCGGTAACTTGGAACCTTGTTCCCGACACTGGTGGGCTACTATTTTTATATTTTAAATGTTTTTGTATCATAATATTTAAAAATATAATTTAAATATGTATTATGAAATAAAGGAGATTAATAATAATAAATAGCTAGGTATCATCTACATTACGCTTGGGAATTACGAGTATTACAAGGTTTAACAGATTAAACGTAAGTCTTAAGAAATTAAATCTTATTTCAAGGCAATAAGACTCAATTTTAAATGCATATAGTAATGCAAGGGTCAACACGATTTTCTTAATAATAGTTAGCTTTAAATTGTATTATACTTTTAAGTCATTACTCTAATTGGGGAGTATGAGGTCTTGCGTTATTTATGTTATACATTGTATACTGGGGAAATTCTACAGATAAACTTATACATGAGGTCAAACTTACATCTATTTAAAACACTGAAGTCATAATACTGAGATTTGCACCAATAAGCACAACACAGCATTCTACAGGGTGACTTGTAACTTGAGTAGATATTCTTTCCAGGACGTGATGGTGTGACCCATTTGCAACAATTAATTGATTCGAGAAAACTGCATTTTAATGTACTTTTGAAAATTTCCCAGAATTCGTCTTAAATATCACTTTTCTCTAAACTCTCGGATTTAACGGTCTCTATTGCTATATCGATTTAATACCAGATACTTTAACAAATCTATCGATGTAACCAAATGCTCTAAAACATGAAACAGTTAAAAGTTAAAGGAAGAAGTTTGTTAACCATTTCCAAAAATCATCTACGTACAGAGGCCAGCACATTAAGCTACCCCAATCTGTCAAATTTCTTTGATAGATTTTCAACTTTACCACAAAGGAATAAGGTTCATATTCAATTGGGAAAATTTGACAGATTGGGGTAGGTTGATGTGCTGGCCTCTGTACATAAATTTTGACACTGGCCAGTTATCTCAAAATTTTACTATGGCCTAGAGCGTACACATTACAGAGAAGACATCTATAATTAATTAGCTGTGTAACGAGGTACAAACATTTTCAAAATATTTAGAGCTGCCCAAGAAGCAGTCGATCATGCTGGCAAACGTAGAATTTGCAAATTCTTGAAATATAAAAAAAAAACTTAACAAGTGTTTATTTATAGATAAGTTCTAACTATTTACACTAGATACTAAATTAAATGACTAACTAAATTACTATACAAATTGAGTGATAATCGAATTAATTAACTGGTTTATGTTATCTGTTTACCTTTCCACCACCCAGAAACTCTTCCAACGTTAGGTATTTAGCCAGATCGTCGCGACCAGCTTATGCAAGCTGGTTGAGACGCCATTTTTTTTATATCTGTACCTATTCGATTTATAACGCCTATGTTTAACAAATAAAAAACTTTGACCTTGACAAAATAAGACGAACCGCATTGAAGGCATCACAAAACACGAAACATAACTCACATTCCTTCTACAATCGATACGGTCAGCGTCCGTCAGGTAGAATGAAGTTGATTGAGTTTAATAAGAGCGCAGTGAAAATCCCGGGATGCGCTGCTCAGCTGTTGCCATGGATACGAGCGGGTGGTGGGTGCATCGCGACACAGAATATATTGGTACAGAAGGTTGAAGGCCGTTCAAAATCTATCTTCATCATCAATCTATCTTCAATCATCTCAGCGACAATCAAGTCAAAAATTTGAAAACCATTTATGACAATTAGAGGCACTTTTGACAGATGTGACTAAGATTAGAATGCAAGGGGATTGACCTTCTGCAAGTAAGTTTAGTGATCTCAAACCATGACTTGTTGCGCTTACATGGGCAACTAAAAGAGCGTAATTTTTGGCAAAGGCATACTATTCCATGAACGAAAGTAATCGTTGATGGAATAGTATGCCTTTGAACAAAGGTAGAAACGATAAGAATAGTTGGTCGCCCTGATTAATTCAAGACAATGTTTATGTTCTTTCTCCAGAATAAGCTTACATACTGACAGGTTATATTGAATGTATATGTCAATTCAGATTAATTTAATTTTCATTTATTATTGACATAATCTACTCATTTCAATGATTTTTTTAATGAGTTGTATTGCAGTATGTGGCTAGCTAGCGACCTCGACTATTGATCATTATTATTCTTGCCTGAGCAACCGGCAGCAAGTTCGACATACTCCCTTAGATGTCACTGCTTGCGGTAGCGTGGGATTCTGGTTGCCTCCTTCCCTCAAATATGGTGAGGGGGGGTAATGGCTGATCTTTGCGTTGTGCTCATGAACGGATGCTGTTTGTGGTGACTGGTCGGGTTGCTGACTATGGTTTTGTTCTTAGTAATTAAATGTTTATGTATTTTACTTCAATGGTCTTAATTTATTATTTGTGACTTCGAGTGATAGCTATTTGAAAATAACCCGCATTGCATAAATATGTAAGCTGTCACGCTGTTTACATTATTATTATTTTTTTTGCTTTAGTATAGTTTTCATTGTATTTATTGGAATATTGGCGTGGCTAGCTGACATTATGGCAAATAATTTAATTTAATGTTCTGTGTCTCGTAATGTCAATTATTTTGCATACTAACTATTGAATAAAAGCAAGTTTTTTTAACCTGAACAGACAGCTGTGCTGCTGGGAGTTTGTTGCGCCACTTCTTCTTCACAGCGAAGGCACTAGGAAGTGGTGAAGGGCGGGCGTTTGAAAGTGCTGATTCTCCGCCTAATTTCAATAAATGACTTTTGATTTTGTTTGTCCGATACCCCATCCACGTAGATGTTAAATAGTGCCGGGGACACGCTTCCATCCCGTCTTCCTCCGCACTTAAAGGTGGTCGGTTAGAACGTCGATAGCTCGTCGTTTCATCAGACATGATATTGTAACTGAAAAATTTAATTGCACAAATATGTTTTGCCAACAGCGCCCCGGCGTCAACTTCATTCGAACGCCATTACATCCTTGTTCCAGTGTATTAGGGCCCGATCACACGTACCGAATGCGTTTTCCCTTGTTGTATGGGGTTGACCTTCTGTATGTCTATCTATTTTGTGGCCTAGGTCCCGGATAGGCTGGAAGCCTTGAGCTCGTTGCCATAGTTACGGGCGGGGTGAGTGCATCGCGGCCCGGCCATATTTGAGAGATGTGTTTTCCTACTGTATGCACAGTGCACACAGCGTCAAGCTGGTGCCTGGCAGTGTTTTATTATTTCATGAGATATTTGCGATACGGTTAGCAAATTCATTTTGATACTTGATTTGACTTTGACTTTACATACCTAGATTTATTAAAATAACTTTAAGATGCGGGTAGTTAATTAATTATTAATTATAATTATTATTAAAGTATGAAAGTCACGTCATATAGAGTGTCTTATAAAATGTTCTACAGTAGATTTAATTGTCTTCTAGAGCATGGATTAGAATAAGATAGATCTAAGTTAACCTAAGCTAAGACAGACTAGCAGATAAATATAAGAATCCAGTAGTTTCTTACATGTTTTGCTAGTAAACTTCGATAGAACAACTTTTACATTTTCACTCACCAAAAATGCAAATACACCATTTCTACCTGAGCACTTAATCAAAATTACAAAATGATTACCAAAAACTGATCCAGTTGGTCGGATTGATTTGCGGCGCTTTGTGGTTAGAGGCACGAGTGTGTGAGGTATGGGTAAGCGCAAACGAGCCACCGGCCACAGCTACCGGTAGCCCAGCGACAAGCAGTTCACATGCGTTTTGGTTTTCACTAAGAAGACGTGCCTTTTACGTCTATTGTTCAGAATATTATTTACGACCCAAATATGTATATGAACGCGTTTTTTAAAACCTGGCATGCATAAAATTATAAAATATAAATGATAATTGATAACAGTGTAATAATAAATGCCAATGCCATTTTTTATCTCTATTTTGCATCACTATCCAAATCAGAGTGATCTTTATTGTCATTCAAATAAGGTTGTTGTTGGTTTGCTGCCACTGACAAGTCTGTCAAAATCATTTTGATCTTTATTCTCGTTACAATTAGGTTGCTGTTAGGTTGCTGCTGTCAAAGGTTACATAACTGTGAACCGTAGATAAAGTAATTCTCTGTTTACGCTGTGAACGGACTGTTTTATTTTATATAAATGTTCTGATTTATTCATTAAACTACCTAGGCCATTGTTAGAAAGTATGATGAAAGAACTAAATCAATGATTGACTTTTTTAAGACCCAAATATAAAAAAATACGTAGATCTGCCCATTATTAAAAAAAAATCTGTGCAATGCCAAAAATAATATTTATTTTTTATTTTACACGTAGGTTTAAGGCTTTATTTTTTTTTTCGAATAAATAGACCAGTATCCGTCAGCAAATGAGGCAACAATATTCTTGAAAAACCTATTTTAAATAAATTATTATGGTAGGTAAGGTAAATTGCTGTGAACAATAAAGAGTTCTTCGTAAGACTAAGCGCGCACTATGAATTTTAATCGTTGCGAAGAAAATTCGTGAACAATAGAAATATACTAGAGTCCGCGCACTGGGGAAAAAAATCGCTTGAGAATTCGCTTGAAATTTTTTTGTGTTTGCTATTTTATAACTAAATCGCAACGATTAAAATCGCAGTGTGCCCATAGCCTAAGTCTGTCACCGCCGAGGTCTCCACAATACGTTTCCATTTGGTCCAGATCACTTTTCAATGTAGTGTCTAATTAATCTAGTGGGAATTACCTAGCTGTATTAATAATAACGATCTACTATTTCCACAAAACACGTCATTATTCAACACTCATAGAAACATAAAGAATGTAGGTACCTACCTCCACCTATAATAATAATAATAACATAATTTCAGACAGACGGAACATCCATATTTGTGTAAGAAAGTACTTAAGAACTAAGTTAGTATACCACAAAAAGACAAAACAAACAAAATTAAATAGACATAATGAACATCTGCAAAACCAGAAACATCGCAGGTGCGTTGAGAAGTTGCAATGCTTACCCTGTTAAATGCAAACTGTGCCATAAACTCACTTAACCAAGCTATAAAATCAAGTTAAAACTTAGTCTGTCTGTACACCTCTGCCCGGGATGCGATGCAACAGGCAGGCTAACACTCGTGTCGCTATGATCCTGGTTCCAGTCGACGAGAGGGTTTCAACACCCCCTGATCTCCCTCGAAAGCACACCTATTGTAAACTTTTTGTACTATAAGCTCAAATATTACGAATATTTCCCTTTGAAGGGCTTTCCGTCAGGGGTTTTTTTGTTAATGGAAGTTGATGTGAAAATAAGTGATTGGAGGGATTTTATTTTGATTGTTATAAATACAGTAAAAGTACGTTAAATTTTACACCTAAAGAAGCTAACTTTATTATGTCAGCTAAAGAGTAGGTACCCGTTTTTGTACAGTTTTTCATTTATTTATTTATTACCTTAAATAATAAGCCTTAATTTTGTAAGATGAAGTTAAGTGTACAATTTAATAAAAAAAATAATAGTTGTATAATATTTATACAAATATTTATTAAAATAACTCTTGTTGTGTTGTGGTAGGCAGAAAAATTATATTCGTTGATTTTATGAATATTATTTTTCGCTCACAACAACACAACTGATAAAGCTCGTATGAAATAAAGGAAAAGTACCTATATTAACAAATCCTGCATGGTAATTTTGGCTTTAATCCTCCTTCTAAACTCATATTCAACCTTTTTTTGAACCATAGTCTGTCCAGAAATTTCCATCTGAAATCTTTCAAATTACGAATCGTATTTACGTCAGATGGCATTTTTCACGGTAGGCATGGTGACTTTGAAAATAGCCTTGTGACGAGGAACATGTTTTTTTGTGGAAAATTAACGCCGAAATTTTATTGTGAATTTGAGTTGGTTGAATTAATTTAATTGCTGTCGCAATTGGTTTTACTCCTCCGTACCTCGTTATCTATAAATTTAAAAAATATTTGTGAACATATTTTTCTTCATTTTTGGTATGTATCACTCTATTCTATTTCTTGGTTACAAGTGATTCTGCTTGCTCCACCGGTACTTATTCCTAAATTTTACTTCAGGATAAGGCCCGAATTATGGGCAAGCCCATTTGATCGATTTTTCACTCTACCCTGACTCTCGAGACGAAGTATAAGCTGTTCGCCAGAAGAGCGCCCGCAGCTAGCTGTTGCAGATCTACTTGCTGTTGAGGATCTGCTACCTGATTATTGTTCTGCTCTATTAATCTACGAGGATCCCGAGAACGGACACGAAGACCCCTTTTTTGGGAACAGATACCTTTTTTAGTCTATTCTCATAGTAGATTGTCTAGATATATTTTCCTATCAAAATTGCGTGAATTTTTATCATTCAAATACGGCGGGTGTGCTATTTTAACTTTTTTTCCCTTGGACCGCGCAAACTTTAAATCTATCTAATATTTTCTTGATTGCAATCACGTCAATGTAACAAAATTCTCACTTTATTTTTGTCTTTACAAAACCCAAAACCTTAAGTATTTCTATTTCATTCATATTCGTATTTATAACCAACGTCACAAGGTATCTTAAAGTAATCTTTATTCTTAATTTTTTATACTAAATTATTGTATTTGGAATTTTTTATTTTTACAACAAAATTATACGTAATGGTAGTGAAATTGTGAAGTCACCGCGTTTTATTTCGCTACACTATGTAAAACAAAGACATTCTACGAGTATTAGCATTGTTCAAACAAAATGAAAAATATGCTGTTATATCCCATAGTCGGGTTGTCAAAGAAAGGACGACACGAACTAAACGCGAACTTTGTTTTAATCCATACTCCCATACTATCCATACTAATATTATAAATTCGAAAGTAATTCTGTCTGTGTCTGTCTGTCTGTCTGTATGTTACCTTTTCACGCCTAAACCACTGAACGCATTTCGATAAAATTTGGCAGAGAGATAGATTGCATCCTGGGGAAGGACATAGGATAGTTTTTATCGACATACCTAGCGGGCGAAGCCGCAAGGAAGCTAGTAGAAAATAAATTAATCAAATAAACATGCACTTTACATGAAAAGCTGGAGAGAGTATTAAATTTTGATTGTCCTTAACGGTCGTTGTTTCCAATTCCGGATTATTTGCCGGTCGTACGGCTCGTATCGCCCGGCACGGTTTTTGTTTCATATTTCAATAGTGTCGTTTATGGGGTGTCCGACCGTTCGCCTATTTTTAACAAGAAAAGAGGGTTACCGCCGGACGCGGTGCAACCGTGTGTAATACGTCATGGGGTTTCAAACTGCAATAGTGTGGGTAGTTTATTAAAAGCATCGGTGTTTGTACAGCGGACGTCATCGACAGGTTTCATCAAAGGCTGGGGGTTATTAAAATGTTCCCTCTTTGATGCTACAGTTCATTAAGGCAGGTTGGGGAACGATTTTTGTTAGTATGCATATGTAAGATTTAACATTGTAAAAAAAAGGGTACTATACAGTTTCTGATTATTTAGAAGACAAAAAAGCTTGGGAATGAGCTGCTCGCTCTGCTAAGCCTTGTGATAATTGCCTTGTGAGCACTTTAATTATTGTGAATGTGAGGACTGTGTGCGTCCTTATTTTTCTGGCAGTTTTGAGAACTTTTTGCGGCCTACCCAAATGTCCTTTCTTTGGTATTGTTCGTCGTTTCGTTGAGCTCCTCATGTTTTGAGTTGAGCTACACGGTTACTGACAAATGCTTGCACTGACTGGACTGATCCACTCAAATCTGTGTAGTACTTTCCTCATAAGACCATTTCAGACATCAATCTACATGGTCTTCACATGATCTGACCAATATTATGTCTGGACTTTAAAAGAGGCTATGAACTCTGAATTTGTTTCGGCCTTTCTTCTCAGAGTAGTCAGATAGGAAACGCCGACCTCATTTTTTTTTTATTATATGACGTGTAAAAGTGATTCCGATATCCTATTTACATAATAAACGACGATTTACGATTAACGATTTCAGTAGGGGCTTATCGGTCGATCGATCAGGTTTAGCTATGCTTTCCGCGGTTAAAGTTAAAAAAATTTGTTTGTATGTAAAGTCGGTTTACGGACGATAATTTTACGTGATAACGTCATAAGAGATAGATGCGTCACAAGCCGAACGCTTAGGTCGATCGTGCCTCTCTATCGCTTGTACCGCGCTCTCGTTTGCACGCTCGGCTCAGGCGGAACGTGACAATGAGTCATGCTTTTTCGTGCGTGCAGCCGGCGTCATCGATTTATAAGAAGATATTACGTCAAAAAAAAATCCTATCACCCTGTATAGTATTATTGACAATGTTATTTGGCACGTTTTAAAACGCTTTAAATTACCTCAAAGTACTGACCTACGTCAGATATAATACATAGTATATTTTGAGTGTGCAAGTGTGTGTATTTGTCATTGCACTCGAGGAGGGATTGCAGCCCGAGCCGAAACGAAATTCAAGTTAATCATATTTACACAGCTATATCAGCGGTCTACGCTACGCGCTACGGCGTAGCGAAGTAAGTTAATTACAAAATTAGGGTTTATAACAGCATTTTTTGTATGCATTTTGTGGTAACTTGATTAGGGCTTTCGTGAACGATGATGGTTTCGGATGAAAATGTTGCGTTGCAATTTCGAAGCGTGGAATATTAAAGGATCGGGAATGAAAATAATATCATCTCTATTTCAGCAACTTAAAATGACTTACTTCAATGATAATTTAAGTCATCAGAAAAGGAGATCGTCAAGAAGAACGATTTTTGTCAACTAACGATCAACATTTATTCACTATAACTTTAGACCGGCAATTATTAAATAATAATTTCTTGTTCCCCCAAACCATCCCATCGCGTCGCCTCGCATCGCCTGCCCTACATAATTTTCGCTTAGCGTTCTTTCTGACTATTTGTCTTCTTGCTCGGCTCCTTAGGGTCTTAGCGTGATGTTAAATAGCCTGTAACCTTTCTCAAGAACTGGGGTAACAGAGATTAACGCGTTCAAACAAAAAAAAAAAACTAACTCTTCAGTTCTATTATTAGTAATAATAATAATAGATTAAAGGAGGCAATATCTTTTTTATTTTAATCAAAGTGGTTTTTAATTTTTTTTTTTTTTTATTTGAAATATAATTATAATTTTAGTTTAACACTATGAAACCATTTAGTTTTCCTTCCCCGGTTGCCTCACGAAATCAGAGGGGCTGTTCTAGTAATTTTACAGTCTGATCTGTCTCAATTTGTAAAAAATACCTCTAATTTCGCTGAGATGAGAATGCGACTAGATTTTGAACGTTTTTAAGTAAGTACATACTTTTTTTAGTTACCACAAACGGGTCAGATTAAAAAAAAAACGTGGTAGATAAAATATTCATCGTACGGAACCCTCTCCACGGGAGGTCAATTCGCACTTGACCGGTTTTTAATTACGGGAATTGGCCTTCCGATACTCGATCGAGTGCAGACGCGGGTACGCTAACGAATTTAGAATATGTACGGAATCCAGTACAGGACGCGCCACAGGCATGGAGGCACTTTCCCTGTGGCATCCTGTACATAAATTGCGCGTCAGGAATGGTGCCTAACGAAGTTATAGTCAACGAACGTAGCCATCTACCGCGTCTGTTTTTGAAAGCGAATGAATTGTCGAACAAAATACAGACCGTCCTCTATACAGGGTCAAATTAATTAATTAGCAGGCGAAACTCCGCGGACGTGTTCGGTATCGTTATCTTAACATATGACATAAACAGTCTACACCACATTTACAAATAATCAGCCTATGATGTTCCCACTGCTGGGACACAGGCCTCCTCTCGGTGAGATGGAGTGGGCTCTAATCAACCACGCGGGTCCATGACGGTTTGGTTGTTATCACATGTTTTAAATGTTTTGATAAAGAGGATTAACTTATAATTGATAGTTTTAAATTAAAATAGATGCGCCCCCGGTTTCACCCGCATAAGTCTCGATTCCGTGGGAATATCCGGATAAAAAGTATTATATGTCAATTTCAGTTTTTTGCTAAATTTCATCCAAATCCGTTTAAACGTGAAAGCGTAAGAAACAAATGTACAAAATATCAGATTTTTTCTCTTTATAATGTTAGTTAAGAAAAACAACTGCGAATTTAACTGTAACAGAAATGCTATTATTTAATTAATGAATATTTTAAACAACCTCGCTAGTATATTCTAGGGAAATTTCCTGAGGTGCTTATGAGAAGTGGAGAGGTATTCCACGGCTATCAGGACAATCCCGGAAGTACGGTCAAGATCCCTACCAGCATCTTACTCGAATACTTTCTTCCTTCGAGCACGTTTACTCTTGCGAATCTCCACTCAAGCTAGCCAATAAAGGCAAGAATGAGGTGGGAGCTCTGTTCCTCGTCATTGTTCACTCCAGCCGGCCAATAAAGGCCAGCAAGAGGTGAGGTACAAGACTTCTCCCGGGAGATAGGGTCCGTGGGGTCGCTACTGCCCAACAGTTCGCCATATGCTGCCCTGGAAGCTTCTGTATCTCTCTTGGCCTGGCTCCTCACCTCAGACCTGTTCCGGCAAAGTAAACTCTTCCGGCACAGGCCTAGAGATCGGAGCGCGCAAGCCCCACCGATACGTCAATGTGGAGTTACGGCGATCTGGTTATTATTATTATTATTTCGTTTATTTATTTACATATCTCATTTTTTTACATTTTTAAATATTTCCTAGAATATAAAAATAAGTATAAAAAAACATTTAAAAATATAAAAAATATATAAAAAAAAATATTATCCTTTATTTTATCGATATATACATATAGATTATATTTTTAAATATTTGAATATAAGAAACATAACAACATTTAAAAATATAAAAAATAGTAGCCCACCGGTATCGGGAACAGGGTCCAAACTACCGGTGGTCAGGGTTCCAGAGAGAGGAACCTCCTAACAATGCGGGCCGTGTCCAGAAGTACTGCTTTCTGAATCAAGCCCTTTATCCAGCTGCCTAACGCGAGCCTCTTCAGGTGTTGGTCGAGGCTCTTGGCAATCAGCCCATTGGCTGTCACGACTATCGGCACAATGATTGCGGAGTCAACATCCCACATGTCGACAACCTCGCGAGCCAAGTCAAGATACTTGATTTGTTTATCTTTCTCGGCTTTCACGAGGTTCTCATCATGCGGAACGGTTATGTCAACAATCATTGCGCGCCGCTCTAATCGATCCATCACCACTACATCAGGCTTATTGGCAACAATAGTCCTGTCAGTGATGATGGATCGATCCCAGTACAACGTGATATTTCCATTTTCGAGAACTGGGTCGGGCACATATCTGTAGTACGGACCTCCGATTCCACAAGGCTGTATTTCAGAACAAGTTGCTGATGGATTATCCTGGCTACAAGGTTGTGTCTATGCAAGTACTCTCCGTTAGCTAGACGAGAACACCCGGAGAAATTATTATTATTACTTACTAGATGACCCGGTGAACTTCGTACCACTTTTCTTGTATCAAATTTCGATTTTTGGCTGTTCCTAAACCATCCCAGTACTGAGGCGAATAATACAGGTTGAAATTGAAAACATATATCAGGTTTGGTCCCATAGTAAAAGTTGTTCATAATGATGAGTACAATCTCCCACTTCGATTTGTCGCATGTTTTCAATTTCACCCTGTATAATATTTATTTTATTGAAATCAGTCGGGCCATTGTCCAGTTTTTACGAGAACACACGGCAATTGATATTTTTATATTTTATAGACTACTAGAGGGTCTAGAGGTAAACATACCTGTAATATTATAGTAGTCTATAATATTTAAAAATCTATTAAAAATAAAGCTTTATTTATTAACCACCTGCAGCATCTACAAATAATATTCTATCCTAAATTTTAGCTAAATATTTCAAGTCGCAGAATAGAAATAGTGAAGAAGCAGTAAACTCTTGCAAAGATACAGTTGCTACGCCGTAGCTTCGTAGCTCATGCTCGTAGCGGATTCGTAGCACACTCTTGAACTTTATGGCTTAGGAGCCGAAAACAGAGTTTTCCTTGACGCCATAGTAATTTATTCGACCTTACTTTAATGGAAATGTGGATGTACTAAAGGTAGGCTCATTGTTTTGTCACAATATTTAGACATTTGTCGCAGTGTTTGTCGATATTTGGACGACAGACGAAACTTTTACAAACACGTAACATGACACCTGAGGGGCAATTCTGGTAATTGAAAGAACATTCACATTCTAATCTCAAACACAAACTTTCAAAAGTTGTATAGCGTTTATCTGCATTTTTGACATTTGATTGTAGCCGAGATGGGATTGCACATGCGACTAGATTATGAATGTTTTTAATTACGGAATTGGCCTTTTGTAATCCCTGATAAAATTAAGGGTTAGGCAGAGGTGTGAGATTACCTAAAGAATACGCACATTTTGCACCTTATGTTTAAATCACATGTAATAGAGGGCGAGCATATTGCCATCAACCGGACACAAATCTAGACTATAACTTTTTACAAATTTCGTGATATATCGCGTCACAGTACCTATTAGATTTAGACCCTAGAATTACATACATTGGTTCAACGAAGCTTTCGTATGACGGGCGGAGAACTGCAAGGAGTTTTTTTTTTAAGGATGGGAAATCATCGAACTCACATCTGTGTTATGAAATTATACAATACAAAGGAAATTGAGTTTATACAATGCATAATGTTCAGTTTGATGATTATTTGCGAAAACAGACTATAAGTAGCCAGGCGGAGCTATGTCGACCGTGGGGTATGGCTAAAAAGGGGCCCGTGGCTAAATAATAACAGTCGCACAGGACGATAGATCAGCTTAAGCTACGCTTGCCGCGGTTGGTCTGTGGATGGGTGACCGTCTTTACATAACGAGAACCCTCCGTGCTTCAGAAAGCACGTTAAGCTTTTGGTCCCGGCTGTCATTCGCGGATCTTTGACAGTCGTTACGGGTAGTCAGAAGCCCGAAAGTCTGACAACCAGTCTTACCAAGGGGTATCTTATTGCCCAGTGACTGGGTTGTGGAGGTCAGATAGGCAGTCGCTCCATGTAAATTACTGGACATCTGGTTAGACTGGAAGCCACCCCAACATAGTTGGGAAAAGGTTAGGCAAATGATGGGTATTTCTAACTAATGAAAATAACTATTATTCTATTGTGTTTAATTTTGTAGCCTCTGGGCCACCAGCGCACTCTTCCATTCCACTGTTTAAATTACTTCAGTCACATTTTTATTGAATCTTTCATTACGCAATGATAATCAAAAACTATTTTAACTAGGTATTCATACAGATATCTACATTATGGCTAGGTACAGTCGTATCTTTTTCAACATCCATGTTTTAAATTGATGACTGTATTTTACACACAATTCGCTGTGTTCAATCAAGCGCGGCGTAGCAGACAGCGCGTGCTAAAAATATGTAATTAAAACATGCAATATTTTCCACGAATGAAGAACGGAAAACGTGACTTACTCAAACATAGACAACATTTATATGCAGAGCATACATGTATGGGTGTTGCAGGCAAAATTCCTTTGAGCGTGAAAATAAAGTTTATTTCGTATTTATTAATAAAGCTGGTTACACAGCATGTTTGCTATTTCCAACATGCATCTGATATTTGAACAGTGCTGGACTGGACTTTATGAAAACCGGCTCCTGTTAGTTTTCCTTTGAAGTGAATGTCAATACATAACTGTTATTATTTACATAATCTACACTAATATTATAAAGAGGAAAACTTTGTTTGTTTGTAACGAATAGGCTCAAAAACTACAGGACCGATTTTAAAAATTCTTTCACCATTCGAAAGCTACATTATCCACGAGTAACATCGGCTATATTTTATTTTGGAAAAATATAGGATTCCGTAAGATATTTGGGTTTTTCGGACACAAGGTGTAAAAAATCAACCGTGCGTACGCTGCCTAAACTATAAAAGATAGAACCATAAAATGTTCTAATTAATTGTAAATCTTATAAATATCTACAAAAAAGTCCGCGACACACTATACCTATCTATGTCGAGTGAGGCACAACAACCATTTTTTTATTTAAAAATCGTGAATATTTTTTAAACTACATTTTTAAACGCGTTTATTTTACTTATGCTATTAATCCTTATCAAAATAAATTATTTCATCACTAAGTACAGTTTATGTAGATAAATTTGGTCTTTGAATGATTAAAATTGGACGTTTAGTTTTGAAGTTATTGCGAAATTAAAATATTACGATCAAATTAGTAGGAATTGATTTACGAAAAGAATGTTTTACGCATGGGCAACTTTACGTTGCCCTATCACGGGTCGGGGCTCCCGACCATCAGTATATTTTGTTACCTGAAAATAATTTAACGTCAAATGTTGTTTAAAGAGAAGCTCTACAATAATCGCTTTAGTTATCTATCCTAAAACAACGGGTTGCGCTCCGGGACTGCCGGCAGAAGTGAAAACTTAGTATTAATTACATTTAAATATTCTCATCATTAAGAACTTTAACATACACAGAAAGATAATCTGTGCAGCCTGCGGATAATGACTGCGTCGTCGATGTTACTGTCGGTGTCTGTGAATTGACCTGGGAATCATTTTGCTGACCGTGTCTTTCCTGGGTAGGGTTTTTGCAGCGGTAACCGACATCCACGCGGGCGGAGCCGCGGGCGACCGGTAGTATAGTATATACTCTCTCGGTCAGTAACGTTTTAGTTAGCTTTAGCGAGGCTTCGCCCGCGTGGGTGTCGGAAAATATCACACGGTATTCTATATGTTAATCCTGGTTATAAACTATCCGTGTACCAAATTCGTTCAGCCGTTTTTGCGCCAATCCGGAACACACATCCAGACAAACAGATAGAGAGATTCTAAAAACTATATTTTCTGCATCAGATTCGTTCCCCACACCTCGTAGTAATTACTTTTTTCACAAATATTCAGTGTACAGCTTTGACTTCGGGACTTCGTTACTATTTTATTAAATGTTGGTACCTAAATCAAAGTCCTTGAGAAAAGGAATGACATTGGTATTATTATTTTCACATTTCCAATGATAATTTTCCAACAAAATGAAGTGATAAACCCATATAATTGGCAACCACTCGATGATAAACTGACCCTCGACAAAATATGCTCGCACCGTGCAACTTAGGGTGAGGGCTGAGCATCCCTCGCTAGGGGCTATATTTGCATAATATACTCAAGTGTATTCAACAACTCTTCATTTTGTAAAATGAATTTTTGACCTTGGAAGGGTATTTTTGGAAATGCGAAGTGGGTTGCATCTGCGTTTTGTTATTGTCTTTGCCTTTGTCTCGTCCATTGGTTTTGCCACCTACAGTGTGTATACCATAAATGCAGTACATTCTCGTAGTCGCAAGCGCGACTGCTGAGCGTGGGGTCTTGAGTTCGATTCACGGGACGGGCAAAGTGTAATTGAGTTTTTCCATTAGGAATTTATTAGTAACAGCCCGGAGTTTGGAAGTTGGCGGTGTGATACCCCGATACCCCCATGCCTTGGAATGCACGTTAAGCCGTTGGTCCTGCGCCTGATCTCTCTCTAGTCATGTCGGGTTGCCGTCCCATCGAACTATGAGAGTCAGGGAAGGGAGAGTGCACCTGTGTCTGTGCGCACACTTGTGCACTATAGTATCTCCCTCGCCGAAGGCTAGTCTCTGTTGAGATTGGCCACCGTGGCCGAAATACGGTCTGGAGCACTTTTTTTTTACTTACCTTGAGCCTTTCAATAACTTTTATTTCTTTCACAGTGTGTATTCCGTAGTTGGAATTCATATTTCCGCAAAAATAAGTTTATATTTCATAGTATATTTCGCAAACTATGAAAAACAAAGTAATTTCTGGGGTTGTAACCGAAAATTCTTATGATATCTCAAAAACTATATGAAAGTCACTAATAAACATACCCAACATGCTTATGAGCATTGATTTTTTTTTCATCCCACTATTGCATGTAGGATATGGAAAGAGGCACACCTTTTCAGTACACCGTTGTTTAGCGGTGCACAGAATACACCTTTCTATCAAATTTTCCAATGTTAGAAAGAAGTCTCCATAAAATGTTTGTATGATATCCGGACGGACGGACAGACGAAGAAAAGAAAGAAAATAGTATGTATATTTGAGGTAAATAATGACGCAAGGAAAGAACACAAACACAAAAAAAGAACAAGTTTGCGGAAAATATCCGTCAAATCCACGCAAAACGGCCAGCGCTGAGTATAATGTTAAGACCCCGTTGTGAGACAGAGCCCCAGTGCTGGTTTTCAGCAACAGCTGGCATTGACGTGATGACATCAACCTGTGCACCATACGACGGAAATAACAGAGCCCTAAGATAAGTTTAACGAAATAAATTTCTATAAAGACGAATCATTTGCAAGGCTTCCATCAAATTACCAAGTGATCGCTCAAAGAAGGGATTGGCAACCTACGCTTTTAATATATAACAGGTCAAGAGCGAGTCGGACTCGCGCACCGAGGGTTCCGTACAAATTTGTAGGTATGTAAAGTTTTATCATGGGTTTTTTTAAATGTAACTACAAATTTACAGTTTTCGGATTTTTCCCTTCACTTGTGCTACATGAACTTGCTTCTTGCCAAATTTCATGATTCTATGTGAACGTACCCTATACATTTTGATTCCCTTGAGAGTGTCGAAATATACGTTTTTTGCATAAACGGCCGTATCTTTTTTTAACACTTTGCTGGACACTTAACGCCCCTCGACGTAATAACAATAAAACTTCTTTTGTGTCACGTTCAGTGTCCTTCAATGTGTTAACGTTAGCTTAGAAGTTTGATTTTTTCACAGCTTCAAGAGACCGCATACTTAAGTATATGGTTTTAATTTCATCTCGATACCTGTACGCGTTCCCGAGATAAAGGGTCTTTATTTAAGGGTCTTTACGGACAGACAGACGGACAACAAAGTGATCGTTAAGGGTTCCGTTTTTTCCTTTTGAGGTACGGAATCCTAAAAAGGTACCTACCGATATAAAATGTTGGTTTCCTAATTGGCCAGGCAATTATCTGTCTGCTGGTATCAGATTATACCAATTAGAGTTCCCACATAAATATCGGGCCACCAAGGACTACAGGCGTGTGTTCACCTACGGAAAATCATTTGATACCTGGCAAATAATGTACGTCTGTGGAAGCCCTTTGATTGAGATACTTTCATTTGAATTTAAGCTCTAATCCAAAATTATAAGGTTTGGTGTCTTTTGACAGCGGGGGGTTAGTTAGGACTGTTCGTGCGTAGTGAAAACAATTAGGGGCTTGTTTAAAAATCAGTCGGATGGGGTTGCACTGGTTTGCAACTGATATCTTTCCTAATTAACCATCGATATTATTCGGTTTCATTCGCCGTCCGTCAGTTAAAACATGCAATATCCATTACTACTGCTGGCTGCTGGTATGATTGATGTTTTTATTTTTTATTTCATTGTTTTGCTGTTTTGTTTTGTCAAGTTCGTTCGTGTGCAGCGATGTAGTCGCCTGTTGAAATATTTTAAGTTGGCGGGGATTTAGGTACATCATAAGAGACAAATGGCGTTCCATCATGAGCTAAAAAAAACAATAACATTTTGCCAGAGCAGGGTATCGAATTTATGACCACAATTAAAAATCGTCAGCGCAGAAATCAAACTCTACACGTTGAATTAGCCCGTTCCTTCCTCGTGGTCAAACTTAATGGTCAAACTGATTTGACCACGAGGAATTCTGTTCCGGATAGTCAAATTACTTAATTTAACGAAAAATATCCACCCTTTGTTATAGTTCGTAAATAAACTACTTAAAACCCATTCATTATAACATTAGAAAAGTAACGGTTATCACCCTTTCCTTATTTTTATCTAAACGTATAATAAACCCCGACATTTCACGATAAATACAAAACAATGTAATATATTTACCATTTATATTTCAAAATAACCCTAAAATGCTGTGCATTTCACCAATTTTACAAAATAACTGTCGTTATTTCATATATTTTTCTAATATAATAAATGATCTTAAAATCCGACAACATCAAACAACCCCTGTTTGTAATTAAAATGTGTTTCGCAATCAATACTATTAAAGCTCATCACACCGTGACTATAGCTCTCTATGTAATCAAATCCATCGGGTAGCTTAGTGAAAATAGCATCAGAAAGCCAATATGTCTGGTCTGTCAACCATTCGGGACATCAAAGAGCCGGACGGCTCGTCTGAACTGCTATCTGCACGCACACTAGTACAATATTCACAGAATTCCCGGGCCGACTATCCTGAACATATATCGACATAGCAATTAGTGCTGCGTTTCAATATGCAAATCCGGCTTGCATGTGTGAGTTCAGAACAGGTTGTATACGTTGTCATTTAATTATTGCGTGTTCAGGCTTTTAGGTGGAATGATGGAATCTGATAGTAAATGCTTTGTTTATGTTATTGTGATTTTTTTATGGCTTTATGAAGTTTGCTTGGCAAGTCAAGTAAGATTACTCACTTTGTTATTTAGTTAATTTTGATATTCACAGTTACAAAGTCTCAAATTAAATTAGCTAGCGAAACTGTGCAGACGTGATGGGTATCAATCATTAAACACGATACATTAAAAACAAAAGAAGTATCGATACGCATCACAACTGTGAAATTTACACAAGTTTTTTTTTTTATTGATATTTCAATTGACTACACTAAATGCGGTCGATGACCAAAAGAAATCATCAAATTATTTATTTTATTGTGTTGAGACATCGATATCTATCACGCCTGCGGAGTTTCGCTAGCTCATTTAATTTTAGCCCGTAGTGTAAGATGAAATTTACGGCAGGTACCTGCTGGACATAGGTCACCCACTAAAACATGTTGCCCGGATTCGCGCGTCTGTCAGAAATGATCTTTACTCTTCTGCTCAAACGGCAAATTATAGTCCTTCGATTTGCCAGCTTACTTCCTCTACAGCTTATTAAAATATTATTTTCAAACAATGTATATAGTGCAAAGTGCTATGTTTTTTGTGAAATAAATATTATATAAATATTTATAATAAGTTTACAGTTTACTCAACGTCTTGCCGAGCAAGTTGGATATCATTACCAACCCGACAGGCAAGTCACACATAAGTGACTCTAGTTGAAGATATTCCGAATACCACTGCGAGGATCGCCCAGAGGACACGGTGGAGCACACGGTGGAGGTCTGTCCCGCTTGGGCAGAGCACCGCCGTGTCCTCGTAGAGGCGATCGGCAGCGGCGGCGACCTCTCGCGCCCGGCCCTGGTCCAAGCCATGGTCCGGGGCGAGAGGGAGTGGGGGGCAGTCACCTCCTTCTGCGAAGCAGTCATGCTAGCGAAGGAGAGAGCCGCCCGTCCCAGCCGCCGCGGTAGACGCCCCGGGCGTCGGGAGCCGCGTGACGACTCCCGGCCACCGTAGGCGCGGGCCTGCGGACGGCGAGTAATGGGTAGCTCGCCGTCCGATCAGGACCAGGCCCGTGCCGGACGGCGCGTATGTGTTCCACGCGCGCCTCAAAGAGATGTCAGCAGACAAGGAGGGGCCCGTCAGGGCCGAAGCCTGCCGGGGCAGCGGGATTGTCCGAAAGGGTTACCGCTGCCCCGGAACATAAGGAAGGAACACGGATGGGTTTTAGTCAGTAAGAGTCGACACTCCCTTCCGCTCCACCCAGAGCGGGAGGGGTCATTTGATGATTTCCCATCCTTAAAAAAAAAAAAAAAAAAGATATTCCGAATGCTACCCATTCCATTGAATACACTATACACAACGCTTTACGTTGCAAAATAATTGCAATGATTAATTCTCGGAAACGAAATTTAATTTACAGAGTGGTAACATTTAATAAATTCGAAATACGCAGAAGCTCTCCAATATAGATGTAACATTCGAATAACACAAACCTGTAGTTCCGGGAAATTTGAGCGGCGCAACAACCAATGAGAGCTGTGCTGCTCAGTTAATGAACCTCCCATTTCCCGGTACTCGCCCGGGCGAGCTCTGGACCTCGGTTCTCGGTACTGAAGTAGAGTCAACAGAACAGTTAGGTTACCTAAAAAATAAATAAAAATCCACCAGCCATCCGTCCATCAGACCAGCGATGTCAACGGCTTTATATCCGGCGAAATGCTACTACGACCGCCTAAGGATTGTTATGACTTGGTTGGGGTAACATCAGGTTAGGTTACGTGTAGCGCCACCACGCCTCACTGCAAGGCGTGCGCCGCAAGCGGCCGCCCTGCGGACCATAGGATGGCGGGCAGGGGCTGCAAGCCCCCCGTCAAAAAGGGCATAGTGCCGGCGCAGGTTCGCCCTGTCGCCACCACCGCTGCCGTCGTCGCCGCCGCTGCAGCTCCAGCGGCGGCAGCCGAGGAGGATCGTGCGATGTCGGAGTAATGGGCTCCGAATACCACATCCTCCAGGCGAACACCAACCACTGCAGAGCGGCCCAGGACCTGGCAGTGCAGGTCATGGCCGAGTGGTTGGTGAACGTAGCGGTGGTCGCCGAGCCGTACTCGATCCCCAGCACCTGGCTGGGTGACGAGGACGGCTCGGTGGCACTAGCGGCGCGGTCTTCCACGGACTCCCCTCCCCTCTCGCTATTAGAGAGGGGACCGGGATACGTGGCCGCCGCGTGGGGAGAGGTGGCGCTCGTGGGCGTCTACTTCTCCCCAAACCGTCCTCTCCAGGACTTTGAGAATTTTCTCGGAGTCCTGGCCGCAGTGGTCGGCAGGGCGGTTCCGCGTCAGGTCTCCGTGCTGGGAGACCTGAATGCCAAGTCGGTGACCTGGGGCAACCCGGCCACCGACGCCCGCGGGCGGGCGGTCGAGATGTGGGCAGCCTCCTCTGGACTCTCCCTCTTGAACAGGGGGAGCGTCCAGACATGCGTGCGGCGGCAGGGTGGCTCGATAGTGGACGTCACTTTCGCCACCCCTGCGTTGGCCGCGCGCGTGCTGAACTGGCGGGTGGACCCGGTGGAGACCATGTCGGACCACCGCTACGTGCGGTTCGACATCTCCGCCGGTGGCCCCGGCGGGAGGCGGCCCCTCTCGGGGCGATCGCCGTTTCCGCGGTGGGCCCTGACCCGCCTGGACAGGGAGGCAGCGGGGGAGGCGGCGTTCATCCAGGACTGGCTGTCGCCGCCTACAGCCGGCCTGGATGTGGACGCCGCAGCGGGGCAGCTGCGCCAGTCTCTGACCGAGGTATGCAACTCCAGCATGCCTCGGTCTGGCCGGCCGCCAGACGGACGCGCCGTGTACTGGTGGTCGGCGGAGCTGGCGGGGCTCCGAGCAGCTTGCGTGGAGGCAAGGAGGGCCTACACGCGGAGTCGACGGCGGCGTCGACGGGACCTGGCCGACGAGGACCACCTCTACGAGGTGTACTCGGAGGCGAGGCTGGTCCTCGATCGGGCCATCGCCGCCGCCAGAGACTCGGCGAGAGCCGAGCTGCTGGAGGGTCTCGACAACGACCCCTACGGGAGGCCATATAAGGCGGCGCGCAACAAGCTGCGCCCCTTTGGCCCCCCGGTTGCCGAGACCCTGGAGCCCTCGTTTCTGGACGGGGTGGTTCGGTCCCTGTTCCCGCGCAGGGACAGCTTCACCCCGCCAGAGATGCGCGGAGCCCCGCTGGAGGACGAGGAGGCAGAGGAGGCCCCTCCGGTCACGGAGTCGGAACTTGGCGCGGCGGTTTTCCACGTCCGCGCCAAGAAGACGGCTCCGGGACCCGACGGCGTCCCCGCCAGGGTGGTGGCGATCGCCGCCACTCTGATGGAGGAGCGGTTTCGGGACCTCTTCAGCGCATGCCTTGCGTCTGGGAGGTTCCCGAAACCGTGGAAGGAGGGGCAGCTGTGCCTCCTCCGTAAGGAGGGCCGCCCAGCAGACTCCCCCTCGGCATACCGGCCCATCGTTCTCCTCGATGAGGTCGGAAAGATGTTCGAGGGGATAATAGCTGCTCGCGTGAAGAGCCATCTGCGGGATGTCGGGCCGGACTTGTCGGACGCTCAGTTCGGCTTTCGGGCTGAGCGTTCGACGGTGGACGCGCTGGCCTGCCTCAAGGGGCAGGTGCAGGGGGCGATGGAGGCGGGGGACGGAGTGTTGGCGGTGTCGTTCGACATCGCCAACGCCTTCAACTCTGTTCCTCACTCCACCATCCTAGAGGCGCTCCGGTTCCACGGAGTGCCTCGATACCTGCGCAGTCTGCTGGCCAGCTACCTGGAGGACCGGGCGATCCTCCTGGTGGACAGAACTGGCCAGGTCCGGCGATATCCCGCCGAGGCCGGCGTTCCACAGGGGTCAGTCTTAGGACCTCTCCTCTGGAACGTCGGCTTCGATTGGCTCTTGCGGGGAACTCTCCTCCGAGGCACGAGTGTCGTCTGCTACGCGGACGACACTCTCCTCACCGCCCGGGGGGAGAGTTTCAGGGAGGCGGCCAACCTGGCCTCGGCGGGCGGATCCTTGGTCGCAGCGAGGATCCGCCGCCTAGGTCTGAAGGTGGCGCTGCACAAGACCGAGGCCGTGTGGTTCCACGGGCCTCGGCAGCGCCCCCCGCCTGACGCCCACATCTTCGTGGAGGGCGTCAGGATCGAGATCAAGGCCCAGATGAAATATCTGGGCCTCGTGATCGACAGCAGGTGGCGCTTCGGCCCGCATTTTAGCGGGCTGTCGGCGCGCCTGCTGAAGACAGCGGGGGCGCTGTCGTGGCTTCTCCCCAATTTGGGGGGGCCCAGCGCACGATGCCGGCAACTCTACGCCGGCATCCTGAAGAGCATGGCCCTGTACGGGGCCCCCATCTGGGAGGACTCCCTCCGACGGAGGGAGAACGCCGCCGCGTTGCGGGCGCCCCAGAGGGCCATTGCTCAGCGGGTTGCGCGGGCCTACCGCACGGTCGGCTGTGCAGCGGCGTGCGCTCTGGCCGGCACCCCGCCTTGGGAGCTCGAGGCGTGGGTGCTCGCCAGAGTGCACGAATGGACGGCGGGGCGGAGGGCGAGAGGAGAACGCCCCGCCCCGGAAGAGCGGGAGGCCGTCCGGCGGGAGGCGAGGGACGCCATCGTCGTCCATTGGACGGCGGACCTCGCCACCGCAGCCTTCGGCCGCCGAACCCTCGACGCGCTCGGGCCGGTCCTGCGGGACTGGCTCGAGCGGCGGCACGGGTTCCTCTCGTTCCGTCTGGTGCAGGTGCTGTCCGGGCACGGCTGTTTCGGATCGTACCTGCACCGGATCGGACGGGAGGAGACGCCGTCGTGTCACGACTGTGGCGCGGCGGAGGACACGGCGCAGCACACTCTCGCGGTGTGCCCGTCGTGGTCCGAGCCGCGCCGCAGTCTCACGGCGGCGATCGGAACGGACCTCTCGCTCCCCGGCGTGGTCAACGCCATGCTGAGGGACGAGGGGTCCTGGGCGGCAGTCGCCTCCTTCTGCGAACACGTCATGTCCCAGAAGGAGGCGGCGGAGCGCGCGCGGGAGGAAGACCCTCTCGCGGCGCCGCTCCGAAGGCGGAGGAGGGGTCGGAGAAGACGTCAGTATGACGGTCATCTCCGACTCCTCCCAGGTGGAGGCCAGCAGGCGACGGGTGCGGGGGCACCCTCGCTTGCATCGCACGCGCCTCCACCAGTGTCGGACGGGAATGGCCAGGTGTTCTCGGCCATTCCCGTCGCCCCCCAGCTCCCGCTCGGGGGGCACGCGGGGCCCGCCAGCTAGGCGGGCATGCGCCGGGAGGGTCGTGGAAGTAAAGGCTGAGCCGGTTTCCCATGACCCTCCCATCACGGCGCCGAGGGAACACCGCTGAGTTTTAGTGGGTATACTGCCACTCTGGCAGGGAGTCCCACATACTCCGTCTCGTCCCCCGACGAGCGGAGATGCGTAATGTCATTTCTCAGCGACAAAAAAAAAAAAAAAAAAAAAAGGTTAGGTTACGTGTGGGGGACCACCCCACAGTGCTTGCGTCCACGTCGCGTCCCCTGGAAACGGCCCAGTTCTGACCACCGTAACGGAGTGGCAGACTGGGTACGGCCAAAGTGCACTGTGACTCGCAGACATCGATGCGCTCTGCGATTAAGATGCCGAAACAACCAAAGCGTGACGCCTCCGGGCGTTTTATTGTAAATACAGATTTTAACCCAGTTTTTAACCAGAATCGCTCTACCCAGGGCGATTCCAACGGCCCTTCTCAGGGCCACGCCGGTGACGCCTCGGCGTCGGAGGCTGACCGCGCACCGTCTGCGGCCAGCCTGTTCGGCGCGCCGGAGTTGGTGTCGGACTCCGACAGCTCAGTCGTCGACACGTCGGCGGCTGAGACGGACCGACTCAACAGGAAGCGGGCCTACCTGAGGCTCGGGTCCGGGGGCTCCTCGGAGTCAAACAAGGCGAAGAAGAAGTCGAAGCCTAAGAAGGCTTCGACTTCTGCTTCGGCTTCCACCCACGATGTGGGCCTGGTGGACGCCGAGCGTCAGTTGGGCCTGGCGAGGAGGGAGCAGCTGCAGCAGGACCTGGAGGAGCGGGTCGCTGCGAAGGAGCAGCAGGCGCGGGCCGCCAGGTCGAGGGCTGGCTACGGCACGTCCACCGTGCTGTACGCCGACCACTCCCTGGCGGAGCTGGAGCGCATGGCGCTCCAGGACAAGGAGGAGGTTTTGGAGGTCGCCTCAAAGTCCTCCAATTTGAAGGGGACCTTCCAGAAGGCCCTCAAATGCCGTGCAGCCAGCATGCACGGCATTGTCCTGGAGCTGGTGCGGCGGACGGCCAGCGACGAGACGCGGCAGCTGCAGGCGAGGGTGGATCGCCTGCAGGCGGAGGTCAGCCAGCTTCACCAGAAACTGGCTGAGGCCACGGCTCGGCCTGCCCAGTCCGCTCAGCCTGCCCAGCCTGTCCAGCCTGCCCCGGTGCCGGTGGTAGGAGGCCCCTCCCCTACTAACCTTGAGGAATTATTCCGAAAGGTTATATTGGAGGAGAGGGCCTTCACCAGAGCCTGTTTCGCAGGCATTGAGGACCGGCTCTTGCCGGAAAGGCGGCTTCGCCCGCCGCTAGCGGCGGACAAGCCGCCACCGCGGGAGCCGGAACCTGCGCCTGCAGCAGGCCCGGCATCGGGAGCGCAGCCCCAGGCCCAGAAGCCCTCCACGGGCAAGGGCAAGGGCAAGGGGAAGGGCAAGGGGAGCAAGGCGCCTCCTCAAACCCCCCCCACCACGGGCACGGAGGGTGCGTCTGGGGCGGCTGCGTCGGCTGCTCCTCCAGCAGCAGCCCCCCAGACATCGCAGGCGGAGGACGTCCTCCTTCCCTCCACCACCCCGGCCAACATGTCGTGGTCGGAAGTGGTCAGGAGGGGAAGGAAGAAGGCTGGGGGAAAGGCGGCCCCCAAGCCCGCTGCGACTGCGCCTGTAGCGCCAGCGAAAGCGGCTCCAGCCAAAGCCGGCGGGAGGAAGTTAATTCCTCCCAAAACCGCGGCCGTCGTGGTGACCATCACCCCGGAGGCCGCGGAGCGCGGCGAGACGTACGAGTCCGTCCTTAGACGGGCTCGTACGAATGCTGATCCCTCCCGGCTGGGGATCGGCGGCATTACGTGCCGCCGAACCCAGGCCGGAGCTCGAATCTTCGAGTTTGCGGGGGAGAAGCGCTGCGCTAACGCGGACCTCTTCGCAACAAAGTTGCAAGAGGTCATCGCGGATGTGGCGACGGTCGTCAAGCCCGTCAAGACCGCATCCCTGGAGGTGACCGAGCTGGACGACTCGGTCACCAAGGAGGATGTGGTGGCGGCTGTCGCCACGGCTGGAGGCTGCGTCGCTGGCGCAGTGAGGGCCGGAGCCATCGGGGTCGGTCGCCGCGGCATGGGCATCGTCCGTGTCGAGTGCCCTGTTGCCGCGGCTGCGGCCGTCCTTGCTGCGACCAAGGGACGGCTGCTCGTGGGGCTCAGCTCGGCTGTGGTCCGAGCGCTTGAAGACCAGCCTATGCGCTGCTTCAAGTGCTGCGCCTTCGGCCACACCCGAGCCACGTGTCCCTCCAAGTCCGATTGGGGAGCCTCGTGCTACCGATGCGGACAGGAGGGACACAAGAGTGCCGCTTGCAGCGCCACCACGCCTCACTGCAAGGCGTGCGCTGCAAGTGGCCGCCCCGCGGACCACAGGATGGCGGGCCGGGGCTGCAAGCCCCCCGTCAAGAAGGGCATAGTGCCGGCGCAGGTTCGCCCTGTCGCCACCACCGCTGCCGTCGTCGCCGCCGCTGCAGCTCCAGCGGCGGCAGCCGAGGAGGATCGTGCGATGTCGGAGTAATGTGCTCCGACTACCACATCCTCCAGGCGAACGCCAACCACTGCAGAGCGGCCCAGGACCTGGTAGTGCAGGTCATGGCCGAGTGGTTGGTGAACGTAGCGGTGGTCGCCGAGCCGTACTCGATCCCCAGCAGCTGGCTGGGTGACGAGGACGGCCTGGTGGCACTAGCGGCGCGGTCTTCCACGGACTCCCCTCCCCTCTCGCTATTAGAGAGGGGACCGGGATACGTGGCCGCCGCGTGGGGAGAGGTGGCGCTCGTGGGCGTCTACTTCTCCCCAAACCGTCCTCTCCAGGACTTTGAGAATTTTCTCGGAGTCCTGGCCGCAGTGGTCGGCAGGGCGGTTCCGCGTCAGGTCTCCGTGCTGGGAGACCTGAATGCCAAGTCTTTGACCTGGGGCAACCCGGCCAC
Organism: Gortyna flavago; assembly: GCA_963669345.1. NCBI lineage: Eukaryota > Metazoa > Arthropoda > Insecta > Lepidoptera > Noctuidae > Gortyna > Gortyna flavago. The sequence continues at coordinate 4,082,822 of OY770139.1, forward strand.
CGACGCCCGCGGGCGGGCGGTCGAGATGTGGGCAGCCTCCTCTGGACTCTCCCTCCTGAACAGGGGGAGCGTCCAGACATGCGTGCGGCGGCAGGGTGGCTCGATAGTGGACGTCACTTTTGCCACCCCTGCGTTGGCCGCGCGCGTGCTGAACTGGCGGGTGGACCCGGTGGAGACCATGTCGGACCACCGCTACGTGCGGTTCGACATCTCCGCCGGTGGCCCTGGCGGGAGGCGGCCCCTCTCGGGGCGATCGCCGTTTCCGCGGTGGTCCCTGACCCGCCTGGACAGGGAGGCAGCGGGGGAGGCGGCGTTCATCCAGGACTGGCTGTCGCCGCCTACAGCCGGTCTGGATGTGGACGCCGCAGCGGGGCAGCTGCGCCAGTCTCTGACCGAGGTATGCAACTCCAGCATGCCTCGGTCTGGCCGTCCGCCAGACGGACGCGCCGTGTACTGGTGGTCGGCGGAGCTGGCGGGGCTCCGAGCAGCTTGCGTGGAGGCAAGGAGGGCCTACACGCGGAGTCGACGGCGGCGTCGACGGGACCCGGCCAACGAGGACCACCTCTACGAGGTGTACTCGGAGGCGAGACTGGTCCTCGATCGGGCCATCGCCGCCGCCAGAGACTCGGCGAGAGCCGAGCTGCTGGAGGGTCTCGACAACGACCCCTACGGGAGGCCATATAAGGCGGCGCGCAACAAGCTGCGCCCCTTTGGCCCCCCGGTTGCCGAGACCCTGGAGCCCTCGTTTCTGGACGGGGTGGTTCGGTCCCTGTTCCCGCGCAGGGACAGCTTCACCCCGCCAGAGATGCGCGGAGCCCCGCTGGAGGACGAGGAGGCAGAGGAGGCCCCTCCGGTCACGGAGTCGGAACTTGGCGCGGCGGTTTTCCACGTCCGCGCCAAGAAGACGGCTCCGGGACCCGACGGCGTCCCCGCCAGGGTGGTGGCGATCGCCGCCACTCTGATGGAGGAGCGGTTTCGGGACCTCTTCAGCGCATGCCTTGCGTCTGGGAGGTTCCCGAAACCGTGGAAGGAGGGGCAGCTGTGCCTCCTTCGCAAGGAGGGCCGCCCAGCAGACTCCCCCTCGGCATACAGGCCCATCGTTCTCCTCGATGAGGTCGGTAAAATGTTCGAGGGGATAATAGCTGCTCGAGTCAAGAGCCATCTGCGGGATGTCGGGCCGGACTTGTCGGACGCTCAGTTCGGCTTTCGGGCTGAGCGTTCGACGGTGGACGCGCTGGCCTGCCTCAAGGGTCAGGTGCAGGGGGCGATGGAGGCGGGGGACGGAGTGTTGGCGGTGTCGTTCGACATTGCCAACGCCTTCAACTCTGTTCCCCACTCCACCATCCTAGAGGCGCTCCGGTTCCACGGAGTGCCTCGATACCTGCGCAGTCTGCTGGCCAGCTACCTGGAGGACCGGGCGATCCTCCTGGTGGACAGAACTGGCCAGGTCCGGCGATATCCCGCCGAGGCCGGCGTTCCGCAGGGGTCAGTCTTAGGACCTCTCCTCTGGAACGTCGGCTTCGATTGGCTCTTGCGGGGAACTCTCCTCCGAGGCACGAGTGTCATCTGCTACGCGGACGACACTCTCCTCACCGCCCGGGGGGAGAGTTTCAGGGAGGCGGCCAACCTGGCCTCGGCGGGCGGATCCTTGGTCGCAGCGAGGATCCGCCGCCTAGGTCTGAAGGTGGCGCTGCACAAGACCGAGGCCGTGTGGTTCCACGGGCCTCGGCAGCGCCCCCCGCCTGACGCCCACATCTTCGTGGAGGGCGTCAGGATCGAGATCAAGGCCCAGATGAAATATCTGGGCCTTGTGATCGACAGCAGGTGGCGCTTCGGCCCGCATTTTAGCGGGCTGTCGGCGCGCCTGCTGAAGACAGCGGGGGCGCTGTCGTGGCTTCTCCCCAATTTGGGGGGGCCCAGCGCACGATGCCGGCAACTCTACGCCGGCATCCTGAAGAGCATGGCCCTGTACGGGGCCCCCATCTGGGAGGACTCCCTCCGAAGGAGGGAGAACGCCGCCGCGTTGCGGGCGCCCCAGAGGGCCATTGCTCAGCGGGTTGCGCGGGCCTACCGCACGGTCGGCTGTGCAGCGGCGTGCGCTCTGGCCGGCACCCCGCCTTGGGAGCTCGAGGCGTGGGTGCTCGCCAGAGTGCACGAATGGACGGCGGGGCGGAGGGCGAGAGGAGAACGCCCCGCCCCGGAAGAGCGGGAGGCCGTCCGGCGGGAGGCGAGGGATGCCATCGTCGTCCATTGGACGGCGGACCTCGCCACCGCAGCCTTCGGCCGCCGAACCCTCGACGCGCTCGGGCCGGTCCTGCGGGACTGGCTCGAGCGCCGGCACGGGTTCCTCTCGTTCCGTCTGGTGCAGGTGCTGTCCGGGCACGGCTGTTTCGGATCGTACCTGCACCGGATCGGACGGGAGGAGACGCCGTCGTGTCACAGCTGTGGCGCGGCGGAGGACACGGCGCAGCACACTCTCGCAGTGTGCTCGTCGTGGTCCGAGCCGCGCCGCAGTCTCACGGCGGCGATCGGAACGGACCTCTCGCTCCCCGGCGTGGTCAACGCCATGCTGAGGGACGAGGGGTCCTGGGCGGCAGTCGCCTCCTTCTGCGAACATGTCATGTCCCAGAAGGAGGCGGCGGAGCGCGCGCGGGAGGAAGACCCTCTCGCGGCGCCGCTCCGAAGGCGGAGGAGGGGTCGGAGAAGACGTCAGTATGAAGGTCATCTCCGACTCCTCCCAGGTGGAGGCCAGCAGGCGACGGGTGCGGGGGCACCCTCGCTTGCATCGCACGCGCCTCCACCAGTGTCGGACGGGAATGGCCAGGTGTTCCCGGCCATTCCCGTCGCCCCCCAGCTCCCGCTCGGGGGGCACGCGGGGCCCGCCAGGTAGGCGGGCATGCGCCGGGAGGGTCGTGGAAGTAAAGGCTGAGCCGGTTTCCCATGACCCTCCCATCACGGCGACGAGGGAACACCGCTGAGTTTTAGTGGGTATACTGCCACTCTGGCAGGGAGTCCCACATACTCCGCCTCGTCCCCCGACGAGCGGAGATGCGTAATGTCATTTCTCAGCGACAAAAAAAAAAAAAAAAAAAGGTTAGGTTACGTGTCGTTTTAGCTGTTAGAAGTCCGAAATAACCCTTCACCTTTGTAGACAGAAAATATCCATGAGGATTTCCACAGAAGGAAAAGTTACGGGAAAATAATGGTTACTTTATAACAAATTTGGAGACCGTACAGAAACACGTTTCATACAAACATTGATCAGTAAATTGGGTATTTCAATTTTGTAATATTAGTGATGGGACAAAGGATTCGTTGCAGCGCCATATTGGTCGGTTTCCCTTTGACAAGCTCCGAGTGACGCGGTGTTGAAATCTGTTGTTAATTAAATATTGCGAATGAGACCGTCCTTTGATGTGTTATTGGACAAATGTTATGTTCGTTTTGTGTGTGCAGGACGCATTATTGAGTCTGCTTTTTGCGAAATTGTAAAAAGGAAGGGTGTTTCTTTTTACAGACGACTGAATAACTTTTTTTATCATGTTGTATATCGTGATAACGCGAGGTTTACGAACAAAGTCCACGCATTTCGAGTCCATGTACCTACAGGCAGAATTCATTTCTAATCCGTGCAAGCAAAAGTTTTAATAAACTGTCTACATTCAGCCGTCGAGAGAATGCATTCTTGACACTTTTCAGATTTATACAAACGAATACTTGTTTTGCGAATTTGATCTTTATTACCTATTTGAAGTGTTGAATTATCTCACTGACAGGAGCCAGGAATTCAATACCAGTGTGCATTTTTTGTTGGTGAAAATTATCCTCACGGAAAAGTCATTGTTTGCGTATAAACGAGGTTTAGTTTATAATAATCGATCGTGTACTATTTTAATGTTTATCAGCGAAAACTTGTAAATGGCCTTCAATGTCATATTTTTAAGAATACTGTTATAAGTTAGCTGTACAGTGCTGTGAAGTTTACCGAACAGAATAAAATAAATAAAATAACAGAATACTCGGAATTTAACATAGTTATACCTACAAATACTTATTTCTATTACACAACATTAACACTTATTTAAAAGATATCTGTTACATTTAGAAGTATTTTTCTTTTAAAAAAGTTTAAAAACAGTGCAGTGTTATATACACTTATTAAGGTAACAGTTTGAGTCCTGCTTTAGAGCATGCCATTGAACATAAATATACCCTAGCATTAAATACATTGTAAACTCAGACCAAATAAAAAACAAAGTCAGAGGTCTGTCAACAGCAAAATTAAGCCGGTTTCGTAAACATGTGTGCACTTAGTGAGGTGTAGGTACTTTGATTGTAAATGGTGGTAAATGTGTGCGTGTGAGCCTGTATGCACAGAGCGGAGGCGTAGTTTTGGCATGCTTCATCTGTATCGTTCTCAGCGTTCTGTCTTGGTTTTTATTTGGTCTGAGATTGTAAAGTTTTGCATGTCAAATGTCTGACTATTTATTAGGAAACTTAATTACTGACTTTAAAACCAACACTGACCCTGATTGCATAACAAAGTATCAATCTCAATTTGAATCATTTTGAAGGATATTGCTAATCCATTGCTTCATAAGTTCGAAAAATGTGTCTGCTCAACAATGTAAAGAACGCAATGAATGTTGTTGAACTGTCAAAATAAAAGCAATTGCTACTGATAGTGCTTTACGCAATTACCCCGCTGTATCTATTGCAAATATAAAATGATTATGCTTACGTGCTGTTTTTTGTTGGCTGTACTTAGGTATCTACAACAACTCATTCGTTGGTATGATCTGTCTTTATCCTCGCAAAATCAAACGTTTAAAATCAAAGTAAGCACATAATAAGTTGCGCCGTTTGACGATTCGAGCTTATCTTCGTTGGTTGCGACATTTCCATAAAATATTGAAGCGGAGGCAGTTAGTTTCCGTTTCATATTTCCAGAGGCCGGGTTGAACGAAAATTGTATGAACGGCTGGCATGTTGTGGGAAATACTTATTTATATTTGAGAAACGACATTGCGGGGTTATCAGAAGGCCAATTCTCGTAATTTAAAACATTCAAAATCTAGTCGCAGTCTCATCTCAGCGACAAACAAATGTCAAAAACTTGTCAAAATGGAGGGATATTAGAGGTATTTTTGACAGATTGAGACTGAGATCAGAATGTGAACGTTCTTAAAATTACGAGAATTGATACACTAAGCCATTGGTACACTAAAGAAATATATAAGAATCATTTATTTGCAGCAAATATAGGTATTACCAGTTGTAAAAGTTGGTGGTTTAATGTAATCCATATTTTGCCTGTATATATATGGCATGCAAATTAATTTTACATAAATACCTAACTGTTTTTATTTTAATAAGATATAGATAGATGTATAGAAGCAGTGGCTCCATCATGAAGTTGAATATATAATTAAATTAATTCAATTTAATTTCTTAATAATTTGTGGCGTTGAATATAATAATTATATCCTTGTGCGATAAAAAATTATCAGCAAAATGTCAGTCCTTGTGGCCAGTGTTACATTGTAAATAGGTTTCATTCATAGGTTCTCAAACAATTAGGGGATTCAAAAGGAAATTGGAGTTTTATATGATCCCCTAGGGCATCGTAGTGGAACATTTAGTGCTGTTTGGTTGACTGGGGACTGGTCTAGGGGATTTTAGTGGAATGAGCGTACATAGCGGTTCGGTACGCGAAGACTCAAGCGCTGCAGCACTCCTGGATTATGCTCGATACCAGAAAGTAATTTAACCAGATACGCGGCAAGTGTAAAGCAATGAACTCCCGTCGCATCCTCAATTCATTGTACTCGACCATACCCAGTACAAATGGGTGGGATACATCATCGGGTAAAACGGGTAAAACGGCTATACTCCCTAAAGATTTCTGTACAAGTGGCGTGTAAGCTTGTTCTGAACGCTCTCCAACATCACCGAGTATTTGGCCTCATGTGGAGCCCATATAAGGACATGGACAACATTTAATATGTTGTGCATTTGACATGTTATTTGCCTTTGCTAGTATCGCAATAACCTATCAAGATTTAAGAGGGTTCAATAAGTTGTTTGACATGTCTGAAGTAAAAGTCTAAATAGATTGGCAAGTCATAGAGGGTTGCATCTGCAGCGGATATCAAAGGGAAACTGTTTCAGAGATAAGATTAAAACGGAGACTAAACTTACCTATATTTAGATTCGTTCTCGGCCTTTTTACAAAACAAGGTTTCTTTTGAGATGGTTTAAAGTGTTTTATATGGGGGTGGTGGTTTCTCCATAGACATGCTCTCGCATGTTTTCTTTCTGGTTAATGACCATAAAGCAATGATCTTTTACAGAATAATTTATAGTAACTACTTGCTATGTTTTTCTTTTTGATGATACATTATATTTGTAAGAACATGGAGAACCCTCAGCAACCACTCACCAAACGCATTGTGACGAACATAAATTGCTTAGCAACCATATTAAAGTAATCGAATCGCAACCCGTGAAATATTTATCATTGATTAGTTCCGATGGCCGTCTGTGGTCTTCATCATCAGCTCCACTTTTCCAAATGATGATTTTCAAGAGCAAATGCTCAAGTTACTTTAAAAATATCTAAATCGCTATAGGTTTGCATATAAAATTTGATGGTTTCCCTCGATTTTCATGAGATCCTCTGATCAGATGCCAACTTGATGACAATGGGACCACCTCGAGATTACAAAAATTAAAAAAAAATGGTCCACAATTGACGGAGAAATCGGTGAACATACAAAAAAGAAAGTTGAACATATACCCTCCTCCTTTTTGGAAGTCGGTTACAAAAGAAAAAACATAGGGACACAGTATGTCTATCCTTCTCATTCAGTTTATAAAATATCTTTTAAATTGGTTCAATATTGGATTAGGAAATTGGCGAGAGCCAAACCTCGAATTATGACTTTTACTTAAGCTTTTTCAAAAGTCTTGTTACAAAACGAGTTCTAACTTTAGACCTATCTTAAACTTGCGAGACAGTAGCTGTCTTTTAAACTTAATTTCGACGAACGTAAAGTTCCTAATGCAAAATTGATAACAGAATAGGATTTAACGTCAGTTTTTGTAATAAGAACTTTAACTTTGTCGGCTTAGTCCGAAATTTAAAAATCGCTCGATGATTTAAACCTGGGACTAAAGATAAACCTTGTTTTGTATAAAGGCGTCGTTACTTAACACGTTCAGTGCCGGGAGCCCTCCTGGAGGGTTCACTCAAATCGCATATGGGATGCCGGGAGCCCTCGCGGAGGGCTCATTTTAAATGTACGTTTTTCTTAGCGAATATAGCATTATAAACTATGAAAATAAAATTAGTCGTATATTTTAACAAGATTTATTAGTATAATCGTTGGTTTTCAAATACCAGCATTTTTATTTTCAAAAATAATTGGGCGCTGGGATGCCCATATTTCAGGGATGGTAAACCGTTTTACGTTTAGGTACAAATATTCACTAAAAATAAACATTATTTATTTTGAGATTATAAATTAAGAGGATGAGTTTATAAATAGAAGCTTTTCAGGGTTCCGTATCAAAACGGTAAAAACGAACACCCATGGTGAAACTTCGTTTGACTGTCAGTCCGTTCGTTTGTACAGCTGCTCATTTCAGGAGCATACTTCGCTACTTACAAGTCGTTTGGTTTTGTCATTAGAGTATTATATTATCTGTGGTCATACAATGTGTAACATAATTAACGCAAGACCTCATACACCCCAATTAGAGTAGGTATTGAGTTGAAAGCATAATACAATGACCAAAAAAAATTTTTTTAAAGCTAACTTCTATTATTATTAAGAAAATCGTGTTGACCGTAACACTATTTTATGCATTTAAAATATAGTCTTATTGTTTCGAAATAACATTTAATTTTATTTAGCTCAATCACCGGTCAGTATGGCAAAATCACTGACCTTTAATAAACAAGCTTGTATAATACCTGGTAAGTGGGCAAATTACATAATTTAAAAAAAATGTCTTTTCTCAAAAGTGCTTGGAAATTTGAGCATTATTTTGACAACCTTTTTTGAGATAAATCGAAATTGCTGTACAGGGGGCCTAAAAGGCTACTTTGGCAGAATCATGAAATAGTTCATATCACGCAATTTCATCTGTATGACAGTTTTGTATGGAGATTCGTAAAATGCTATAGGTACACCTCTGCCTAACCCTTCAGGGATATATAGGTGTGAAACTGTCAAACAGATGAAGTGCGTGATAAGAATTGTTGTATGATTCTGCCAAAGTGGCCGTTTTAGGCCCCCTGGCCATACTGGCATACATGCGAGCAGCGGCCGGCAAAAGTTGTATGAAAATCCATATCTGTCCTGGTTTAGCGGCCAAATAATATAGGTAAACTCATATATGTCGTGTTATTTAAAAATGGAACGATCTTTTACTCCAAAACATGGCAACCAAGGAAGTAAAAAAAAAAAACTAATTATCACTTTAACGCGGGAAAAATTATTGTTGTGCGTTGTTCGTCATCGATTTTGAAAGTAATTGTATTTTAATTTCCGCGCATTATTTGAGAAAAGTATCTATACAAGCCTTGGCCACAACTAGGCATTGATGGACGAACGTGTAAATGTGGGCCGAGGCGAAGCCGAGGCACACATACGTAAGTCGTAAGTTAATAAGCTGTTACAAAATAATAACGTTTTATTACTTAAAAAAATATTAATATTGCATAATGTTACTGTTTAAAAAAATATTACATTGCATGAAAATTTCAGAAGAGGTTGGACACCCCTGTCACGGGATCAAAGCGAGCGATTATACTTTTTCTTTATTTTTTTATTTTTTATATTTGACGCCTTCACGCCACTAGCACATGTAAATACCCCCAGAGATACTAATTAAAGCAACAAGACGTTCTGAAAACACTAATTTACTTCTTTTTATAGTGTTTTATAATACGGTTTCAAACCTAATGCCGACGACCCTCCTCGAGGGTTCACTTTAGCGCAAACGTAATGCCGGTGACCCTCCTGGAGGGTCCATTTGCAAAATGTATGGCGGCATGGCGTATGAGCTCTATGAAAAGTGGGCGGAGTCGAAAGTGTTAAAATTAATCAATAATTAACTTTAAATGACAAGTATAAACTAGAATGCTGTCAGTCGAAAATATGACAGTCAGTCTTGATGACTTTTGTGCCAAGATATGGTGGTTAATCAAAGTTAATGATTGATTAATTTTAAGTGACGTCTCTGAATGCGGCAGTAAGTCAGAATTGTCCTCAAAAAGTCATTCAATAGGGCAATTTGAACATAGAGAGTTATCTTAATGATTATAATGCTTTCGCCTTAAGAGCTAGCGTTAATTTGATTACCTGACTAATTCGTTTGGTGTGCATTTCACGGGTTACATGAGAGGCTTGTCCGAATGACATGGAATTTTCATTCCATCTGCACGAGTGTCGGACGCACCCGATAATTCAGTTACGTCACTGGAGCCCCCAACACTCACGGCAAAATTGGCGACGGCATGTGACGAAATGCATTTACTAGGATTTTTAACCAAGTCAATTTTATTCCCGGATTTTAAGGGTCATTTTTCCTGCCGCTAATGGACGTTGCTAATATAGTTTCGATGTTTTTAATTATCGCCGGAGGCCGCCGGTGGAACGTAAATTTAGTTAGAAATCGGCAAGAAACAGGATACCGATTCATTACCTATTAAACTTCCGCTGGGTGAGCAGACAGGACTCAGGTAAGAAAAACGAAAGCTTTTCCGCTGTTACATCACACGAAGCACAGATGAGCAGGTCCCCTCGTTTGTTAGGCAAGCTTATCAAGTTCAGTAACAATAGAAAAGTAAATGTGTCTTATTAGTGACAGCTGAGCCCATACATACCTACAACTACTTCTTTGAACAACGTAATCCATACTAATATTATAAATGCGAAAGTAACTCTGTCTATCTGTATGTTACCTTTTCACGCCTAAACCACTGAATTCAATCTCTGATTTCAATCGGCAGAGAGATTGATTGCTTCCCGGGGAAGGACATAGGATAGTTTTTATCGACGTACCTCGCAGCTACTCGACGTACCTAGAAGCTAGTCAGCCTATAATGTTCCCACTGCTGGAACACAGGCCTCCTCTCGGTGAGAGGGAGTGGGCCGTAATCCACTACGCGGGCCCAGTGCGGGTTGGCAGATGTCACATGTCTTCGAATTGTTGGTTCTAGGACATGCCGGTTTCCTCACGATGTTTTCCTTTACCGTTTACTTCTTTGTGGTTTGCCATTTTTAAATATCCAAATATATACGTAGGTAGATAAATTCAAAATTAGATGATTACATTTTGACACCTGCACAGCTGCACTGCATTCAAAATGAAAGTACAAGTCAATGAAAGTCGAATACATTTTATTCACTTTAAATCTGAGCTGAGTTGAGTTTTCCTTCTTTGCATTTAAACCAACAGACACTATTGTAGTTTCAACTTTTTCTACATTTATTTTATTCTCTTCGGGAAACTCACCTAACATAAACAGTGTTCTTAAACAATATGCAATTGAAGGTCATTTACAAGTTTCCACTGATAAACACTTAAAATGAAAAAGACAACAAGAAAGGTCGCTACAAAATACCTATAACATAAATTAAGAAGGAAAATTACGTGATCGACTAACACTAACTAAAAATCATTTGGACGCAAACTTCTCCGTAAACAAGCTTTTCACCAACAAATGCTTAATACATCGCACCTTCATTTCGAAACCGTTACTAAACAAAAAAACTAAGTTTTACAGGAGAGCTAATTTACGATTTTTGCATGACTATTTACCTCTTAATAAAAAAGTAATGAACACATAAGAGATATTTCTGGCTTTATTTGTTAAATTATAGGTTTCTTTTTAAGACACACCTTAAAAAGAAACATTAATAACTCAATTTCGCGAAAATTTTTAGTAACGGTTTCGAAATGAAGGTGCGACATGTTTAATGCTTAAGAATGCTTAGGTACATGTTATACTGTCCATTTCAGTTTTCGTGTAGATAACTCCACCACAACCAGCAGGGGATCAGATCAGAGAATTCGACCGGATTAAATGTAATTAATATCGTCGCGATCACTGGCCGTGTTTGGTTTTTCAAAAAGAAGAGTGCACGGAGCTAAATAAGCACTAAACATTTTCTCCTATCGAAGCTATATGATAAAAACAGTGTTCAAACCCCTTAAAAGCTTTTCCCTTGTAACTTCGTCTTATTTCAATCGTGTTTTATAATTACATTTCCTGTAAACTCGCTAGTATGGCGAGGACTGACGGCAAACACACTTTAGTAACTTCCGTTTTCAAAATTCAATAGCATTGCAGCTTCCTATCAATAGAAATAAGGTGCACTATAAGGAGGATAGTCTGCTTAACATAATTTCCTATATCATTCACTATTACGGTTATATATCTATTATAAAACTTTGAAGTAGACTGTTTTAGCTGTAAAGGCTACTGTTTAACCCTCCTTTAATAATACCTACCTATTTGAAGTTATTTTGTTAAAATAAGTAATATGTGTTAGTATTTATACTTTAAAAAGATTTATTTGGCATTTTTAGGGTTCCGTACTTCAAAAGGAAAAAACGGAACCCTTATAGGATCACTTTGTTGTCCGTCTGTCTGTCTGTCTATCAAGACCCTTTATCTCACTTCGCCTTCTCCTCTCCCTTTATCTCTTTAAGCGTGGAGTTATCGAGTAAAATTAAAATCATATACTCAGGTCTACAGTCTTTTAAAGCTGTGAAAAAATAAAACATTTAAGTTAACGTAAACAAAAGATACGGCCGTTTAAAAACGAATATTTCGACACTCTTAAGAGCATCAAAATTTATAGGGTACTTCCCGTTGACCTATAATCATGAAATTTGGCAAGAAGCAATGTCATGTGGCACAAGTAAAGGGAAAAATCCGAAAACCGTAAATTTATATTTATATACCTACAAATTTGTACGGAACCTTCGGTGCGCGAGTTAGACTCGCGCTTGACCGGTTTTTTTTTTAACTTTTACAAAAATCAATATGAAATTCGTAATGTTTCCGACGCATAGGACTGCATAGATCTAAGTGACACAATATTATGTAAGTTGTGTGCCCATTAAAAACTAATCGGGACATCTATTTACACATTTGTACAAAGTCTAGGCATCAACATCAAGTCCGGATTTACAATGTATGTACGTCGTTGAATAAATGCATTTTGGGAAAATCTGAAATAAATAAATCGATAGCAGACGGGCGGTTCACAGAGCGATTTCATAAAATGCACTGATCCGTAAATACTCTACAGAGTGTAGCAAGACTCATCACATAGCCGTCAAATTTTTTGTGACAAATGTTTGGTTGTGGCTCCCTGTTACGGTAAGGTGCACACAACGGTACAGGGAAGTTACAGTCGCGCCGTCGCGCGTCGCCGCGTCGGTTCATGCAAACGAATACGTGTTTTGCAAATTTGATCTTTATTAGGTACTAAAATTCTCGCACTTACAAACTTACCTATTTCAAGAGTACTTCTTGAAATCGGTAAGTTCCCTTCGATTTGAAGTTCTGCCCCTTACATATGTTTATTACCTGTCGGCTGTAGAACTAGACATGCAACATCGATTTCCTGTCATGTGTGACATCGTGTATAACAAGGATATCGAATTTAACAAGAATATGAATTTAACAACCACGTAAGTACTGTAGACAAAAAAGATACAGAAGATACAGCCAGAATTCTAGCTGTGTTGAGAGGAGAGGCTAAGGAGTTTCTTGGGGTTTCTTTCTTTACTATTTTTGAAAGGGGCTAGAATAAATACTATTTTCTTGTAAATTTTGACGTTCAGAAGTACCTATTTCAAACCCTTGCGCCCTTTGTTTTATTTTGTAAATATTTCTGTGAGTGTGTTTTCAGTTTCGTTTGTATAATCCTGTGCGACTTACAATAAATATTTTTTCTTTATGTCTTTAAATAAATAATTTGCATTTGACAGGTAAAAAAAAAATATAAACGTTAATTTATCGCTTGCATATTAAACTTTTATACTATTTGTACACTAACAGATGAGGCAGTCTAATCAGTGGTCGGCATTGGGTTACATGCAGAACCTGCACCCTAATCATTTCCGAGCCGGGAGTGTACTCGGATGTGTTCATCAACTAAGCCAACGTAAATTATGTTTCCAGAATTACTACTGAACATTGTGCGTTAAGCCTTTGTGTATGTCTTTGACGTATCGACGATCGTATTGAATAGCAAAGCGATTGTTGTGGCTTGTAGCAGCAGTGGTCAGTATGCCTTTATGGTCACTGACATTACATAGATTAAGATGATGTCCTGATGAAAGATAGATAGATAGAATACTCTGTATTATGCACACCATATAAATTACAGACATAAATATAGAAACTGTACAAAGGGTGACACAATGGGCGGTCTTATCGCTAAGAGCTCCATAGCCCGTTGGCAGACTCCAAGTGCGGATTTTTGACGCTTTGTAAGAGTCCATTTTTCCGCTCCATAGGTGAGGGTGGGAAGAATACATATTACACATGTCCATGAGCTTTCGTTTTAGTGAAAGCGGGAGAGGTCCTTTCATGAGATGTTTCATTGACCAGTAGTTCTTCCAGGCATTTTCTCTGCAATAAAATCGCAAACGTCAATAATTTTTCAAGCTAATTTTTAAGGGTTTTTTTTTTACCGCAGTGCCTGGATTCTAGACTATTGGTATTGTTCACAGATTGGCGATTATTATCCGCAACGATTATGTAGTAGTGCGCGCTTAGTCTAAAGAAAAATAATCTTTAGTAACTAAAGTTTTTCTAGAATATTACCTACTAACTACCGCCCGCGGCTTCGCTCGCCTGGATGTCGGAAATTATCCCACGGGAACGTGTTGCCGGGACGAAAAGCTTATTTCCTTCCCCAGGATCTATCTCCTTGCCAAATGTTATCGAAATCCGTTTAGTGGTGTAGACGTGAAAATTTTACATACCTACAGACAGTTACTTTCTAATTTTATTAATATTCGTTTTAAAAAATTTGGTGTGAATGAGTTAGTAAGGTCATTTCTTTGTTCGCATTTTCCCAGGTTTCAGCATGGACACCAGCGAAGCGGCTAGAGAGTTGAGATAACCATAAATACTTAATTTGTGAGTTTTGAATACGGAGTAATTTACTCCGTGGTTTTGAAGAACGAAACATCATAGCACACTCTTCGTAATAAAAAAAAACTCAAATTGTTTGTTTCTATGTATGATAAACAAATAAATGACTTAATAACTTAGCTCAACTGTGGCTAATGAGGCACAATTGAATTTCTATTATTATAAATCAAATTTCGATTTTTCAACAGTTGAGCAGTGAGGCAGGCAGGTAGACACTGAGAATGGCGAGTGTTTGATTGCGATAAAAGATGTAAACAGAGAGCGGTCGGTTGAAGGCATTGTGACATTATTTTGTGATATAGGTAAGGATCTTACATAATGAAATTGGCGTTTTGTCGAACTGGCCACTTTGATCTCAAATGTTTGGTTGTCATGTCATTTGGTTTGGAATTCCAAATTCAAAGATGTCCGCTTTTTTATGGACGTTGGTTTTTTATTCCGAGGAAAATCTAACCAGAATCAAAGTACTGCTCAAAACTGATTTTCCCACTTTCTATAAGATTTTCATCCATTGTCTTCACTGCGTCGGTCACGTACGCACTGGTCGGACTACGGCGACCTCCCGTATTATTAATATACTCATTGACGGAGACACACTGCGGCCGCAACCCGCGCCCGCGCTCGCACTAGTTTCTCCTCTCCGGTTCCCCGCTCCGCTTCCCCTCTCTGTTTCCCCGCTCCGTTTCCCCGCTCCGCTTCCGTTTTCTATGAATTTTAAACTAGTTCGGCATTTAAGAACATGTCGGACCAGGACTTTTTATATAATCTCATCCTTTGTCCAGTTTCCTTGCTCTTATATATCACATCTCTTTCCTACGGCTTACAACTTACACTGGTAGGTAAGTTGACTTCCCTGTCCACTGAAAAGGAGCGGAGATTTTGTGCAATCCTATTGGATAGTACTTCTCCGTTTCTTCGCTCCGCGGCCTCGCTCCACTCCGGTGGACAGGCAACCTTACTTCTGCTAAGCGACTCCTGTGGCCTCCAACCATAAATGTTTGATGTAAGTTTGCACCAATTGACGAGTTGATTTGTAAACTATTTAATACTGATGTAGTAAGATAATATTTTGTTTGAATCTCAGTTTCATTCTATCTAGCATTTTTCTATCAATTCAATTTTTTTTTTAAACAAAAAATAAAACAATAAAAAGAAACAGTTATTTTACTATCCCATAATCTTAGGTTCTCTTCCGAGCAGGTTATTGAAGAACCTCATGTTTCTCATCTTGTACCTATAGTGGCCCCTATTCTTCAATCTGCCCATGTGCTGCAGGGTCCTGATGAGTGGCAGGAACCGGTACAGGCCGTTCAGTTCATCTCCCAGGCAGAACAGGAACGAAGACTCGATGTAGGCTGGAAATATTGCAACAATATAAATTGATCAGAGGGGCAATTCTCCTAGTTTTAAGATAGTTCACAGTGTAATCACAGACTCAATCAGTCAGAAATACCTTTAAAATCCCAAATTTTTTTACAAGTTTTTGAGGAGTTGATTGTCGCTGAGATGAGATTGCGACTATTGCGACTAGATTCTGAACGTTTTTAATTACGGGAATTGGCCTTAAGAATGTGTATATTCACGGACCTGTGCTTCTTACGAATAACACCCATCATGAATATTATATCCTCCTCTGTATTCCGAGTAGTGATAAGAAGAGTTGTATTTATAGTAGGTACCCAACCCGCACTTTTATTTAAATGTCAAACGTATTAGACGGCGAGGTTTTTGCCTGATTCCTGATGGAAAAACTCGTAACACTTTTCCCGTGCCTGTACTCAAATTGGGTTTCGGCCCCACTTCACCTAACTATTTACTTATTAAAGTTAAAAGTTATTTTACAGGCCTTCCTTTTAATAAGGTCGCCCTCAGACCGGAATATGTCCTTAATTTATATATACCATGAATACAATTCGAGGAATAAATATGTGCATTCGATGTTTTAATTAGTAATGTTGGTTTATTCAGTGTGCTGAAATCGGACGCGTCTGGGCGAAAGACATTAAAGGAACGGCGATTGTATCTAATATTTTTCCGATTTTCTTTTTTTTTGTTCGATTGCCTATAATTTGGTATTCTTTTTTCCCATAATCTATACAGGAAGATTTTTTTATCACCATCCAAATTTTTACAGGGTGCTCTACCCATGAATATGAACAACTTACAGTATGAGACCAACTCTGAAATCACGAAAAAAAATCTGCTGTTCCATACATTTTGGTCAAGTAGATAATTATTGAACTTTTGTATTAGACAGCAGATTTTTTTTCGTGATTTCAGAGTTGGTTCCATAGTGAAAGTTGTGCATATTCATAGGTGGAACATCCTGTAAAATTTTGGATGGTGAAAAAAAAAATCTTCCTATACGAGTATATTCCTATAAAATTCAAAGTCCTGACTGACTGATATATCAACGTGGCGGGCAATAGCCAGTTTGTTTAATAAAAATACAGGTAGCGTGCCGTGGCAGCTTTCAAAACATCTAGCATACTTTAAAGGGCGTAATTGAATGTTATTATAAAGCAAATGCAAAGTTAATGCAATTAAATCTCCCTTTGGACAAACATTCTTTGTTCAAGTAGAGTGCACCCTGTCTGTAAATTACTTGGTACCTGGTATTTTATTAAGTTATATTTAAACGAAGTTTTTTTACTTTATTAAATGGATTCTTAGGGCAACGATGCATATCTTATGCAGTACTTAAGTAAAGTAAGAAATTTTTTGTTGAGAAAAAAATAGTTCTTAAATAGTACACAATGATATTATATTTTCAAGAAAATCACTCGAGTGCAAAGTTAATCTTTTTTTATATCTCTTAAACTAACCAATAACAACGCTAACAAATTCAAGCTATGAAAATTAAGCGACGTTATTGGTTTGTTTCACACACATGCCTCGCTATGCATCCTCGCACATCTCTGGTGGAAACGCAGCTTTACACGGATTAATAGGGGTGAGTTTTCCTTGCTGTACCTATACACTACATACACACAATATCCATTAAAGTGCACTCTTCCATTTGGTCAGTCAGTCACGCTAATCGGATGCTAAAAGCCACCCTTTGGCTAGCGTTAATCCGTTCCACGCCTGGTTGATGATGGGACCAGCGAAAATTGATTTTAGTAAGCCATTTTCGGTTTGATCTTTTTATTTTGATGCACACACTGTTGCTTTAAACCCGGCAGTGAAAGTGGCCGGAGTTTATTTTGAAATAGTAGTTTTTTTTTGCCCTTCTGTGCTACAATACAGGCTAGTTAGATATTAGTTTAATTTTGTAAATAGATTGACCCGTGGTAAAAACAGAAGCCTTCAGTAGCTTTTTGAACATTGCTGAAACAACGCATTGGTTGCTGCAAAACAAGATTTATTACCTACAGTAAACTTTTCCCCGTAGAAATCTCAGGGTTTTGATAAATATTTTCTTTGTGTACACCTTAAAAGGATCAATTTTCTTCGTGTCATGTTTTAAGTTTTTTCTTCTCCATAGGTACCTACAACGCTTTGGAATGGGCAACTATCATCATATTTCTGACTGACCGACTCCTTGACAATTCAAAATGCCTGTAAATGATAATTTTATTTCTGTAAGTAGGTTTGTACAAACACTTTTACACGTCAATCATATTTTGAATGATAACCTCCTTTTTTTTGAAGTCGGTAAAAACCAGATGAGGTCGGGGTTGTAAATGGTTTAATTGAAAGAAATGCGAGGTTGAGTTTATTTTTATTAGCATTATTAGCAATCTAAAGAAACTAAATTTTATAAAGCGATCTACGAAAAGAGAAAAAAAAAAAACAATATTGCATGCCTACTTGTTTATACAGAAAATATTAAAACTATAAAAGGCACTATACACTATAGAGCTTTCGAGAAATATCTTTATTGTCTGAACAATAACAGTAACAAGGCCATCTCAGGAATTTAATTTTTTATCAGCTTATGGAAGGTTTCCTGGAAAATTATTTCTTGGAAAAATTTCTGCTCTTGCATCCTACGCAGCTTAGGTAAAACATGAATTATGAAGGAATGGAGCGCTAATGTATAGATTTTCTTTTCTATGGGTCTTTGTTACCTGATAATAAATAGTTTTTTATTATTATTTTATTAATAAATATTTTAAAATCATTAATTCACTCACTTACAGACAACTCAGCACGCTCACAGCCTAATTCAGAATCATGAATTTTTGCACAAGATGTCCTTAACCCAGTCACAGATAATATAATAATAATAATAATATTCTTGGACATTTCACACAACGCCATATAGTCCCAAGCTAAGCAACCTAATGCTTGTGTTATGGTAACGAGATGGCTGATAAACTACTTATATACATTTTCTTTTGTAAATACATACATATTATAGATAAAACACCCAGACCCGAAACAAATACTTGTAGGTCGTACAAATATTTGTTCCGTGCGGGAATCGAACCCGCGACATGCTGCGCAGCAGTCATTCGCTCAGCCACTGCGCCAACCGTGTCGTCAAATATATACTCAGTGAATGAACATAAACATTTCGTTCACTGCCTCAACCATAATTATGATGAAAGTAAGTACTAAGAAATGTTTTTTTTTATTAATTTCCTAAACCCGAGCAATTCTTTCGCCAGTTCACACATCGCCAAAGGCTCCATCCAATTTTATGTTTTTTTTTTTTTTTTGTGTATGTACTGGTGACCAGCTCTCAGTAACAACACTATGCCACCATTTCTATTTATAAATGTTAATTTATCAATTTCAGCGGATGTCGGCGGCTGTCTACCATCTTCAGACATTCTGGAACGGACAGAAATAGAATTATCACAATTACTTCGAGAAAAAATTTTAATGGCTACTTTATACCTTCTGGTGGCGACGGAACTGTTGGGATCAACCGCTATTTTCCATCGGAGGGGTCACCAATATTTCGCGTAGTGCTAAATGGAATGTTGTAAATCAATATGATGCGGTACGAAGTTCGCGGTCAGCTAGTTATTCAATAAAAAGGCGAGAAATGTATGTGAATATAAGTCAATCACTGAGATAAAGTACTACAAAGTCAATGGACAGTACAACTCAACTGCAGGACAAACCATACAGGTTTTTTTTTATAGGAGAAATATTTATTGTCTTGACATGAAAACATTTATTCTTATTCATGACATATTTATGGCCTACCTGCCGGTCGATTCTGTTAGAATCTCACCGTGAGAAGTTAGGTGAAGTGAGCTGTCATTCCATCTGATACTATAGGGATTGACACTAATAACAGCTCACTCCACGCTCACTTCACCTAAGTTTTCACGGTGAGATGGTTACAGAATCGCACTGCTGAAAGAGTATTTACAAAGATTATTTACAAAGAGTATTTAGGTGGTTCGCCACATCACGACCTTAGAGGCTTACAGAATTCTTATCAGAAGACAAGATAAGATCTCTGAGGTCCTGGTTTAAACTTCGTGATATTATATACTCACATTCAGTCCGATTTCATAAGATATTTGTGTCAATATTAAGTCCACTTTTACGCAGCACAATAATATTCGCTTTCATTTCAATATTCAAATTTGCTTGTATTTTATAAGGAACTACAACACGGCTAATAGATAGAACACACGTCGCTAACACACAATAACAATCAACCAAGAACCAACAACGTTCTATTTAGTCGCGGTGAATGATTTACCTTTTAATTAATTCATTTAGATTTCTGTGAATAACTCGTAATTTTTGCCTACGGGAAATGCTATTGGGCACACGACTTTTTATTATCTTAAAATATTTACATAATTTAAAAGCTAAGTCTTAAAAAAATAAAATATGTGTAAGTATAATTTACTAAAAGACAACCATATGGCACAGTTCGTTGTTACTACCGGTACCAATCTTTGAATCGTTATTATGTTGCGATGAATAACTTACAAGAGAACGTATGAAAAAATATTTTCGACAGGAACCTTATGTCTTTTTTTTTTATTATGCTTAACAGTTTTTTTTTCTTTTTGCTCAACTCCTAAGGGTCCTAGCTTGGTTTTTAATAGCCTTTCTCAAAAATGGGGCTATCAAATGCAAAAATATTTTTTTTTTTATCCGACCGATACTTCCAGATATTAGAGCTTTCAAACATACAAACTCTTCAGCTTTATTATTAGTATTATTTTAAAACTATGATATCTCCTAAAATATTCATTGAAATCAAATGATGTCAAGGGCAATTTTGTTCACAATTAAATAATTGTGATGGATAACGTATTTATTTGGATAAGGATTAATATCATGTTTATAAAAACATCTTCGCAAATAAAACATAATTTAAGAACAAATTTGATTACCATAAAAAGGTTATAGCGAGTCAACCTTAAAATAAAGACATGCTGTCGCAGATTTTTTTTATAACTTTTAAAGGGGAACAATACCGTCAACATACATGGATTTTGCGTAACTTTAACCGTTTACGCAGCGTACGCAACGGAAGCTCTCATAGGGAATATTTTTTCCCGTTTTTGTAACATTTTTCATTGATGCTCCGCTCCTATTGATTGTAGCGTGATGTTGTGTTTGTTCCTCGATTAATGGACTGTACACACAAAAATATTTTTTCAATTTGAACCAGTAGTTCCTTAGATGAGCGCGTACAACTAAACAAACAAACTCTTTTAGTTTAAAGATAAAATTGCTCTTTGTGTCTGTCTGTGTGACCGCTTAAAACCACCTAAACTAAACTCTGTTCTTTTATAAACTACACAATAGATTTAGATGCAGATACGCATAATTTCATTCCGGATAATAATAACCGGAATGCAATTAATTCAAAAATTTTATGGTGCCAGCCTTTTGGGCACTGTTCCTGTTGACAGCGATGCGGACGAATTTTTTGATGCCCTGTGATTCTTTTTTCATACAATGTTACATATTATTATTTTAAATGTTAGCTTGTATTACAGAAAATAAAGTTTCATCAAAATTTAAAACACAAACACTGTTTTGTGAAGTTGTAAAAACCATTCAAAGCAGAGGCGGATCGCTAGTATACTCGTACTTAAATTCTTCTAAGGTAAAACGCATTCTTCTGAATATTTGATTGTAAAAATTAGGTAAATGAATGAGTACTCCATTCTTACTCTATATTTGTCTGAAAATAATAAAATACTTGAACCTATTATACGTCAGGTACGTAGGTTTGCAGACACGATAGTCTGTGTAGAAGTAACAAATCTCTTTCAAGGGTCTTATTTGAAGCTGTTCACGGAATTTGTAACAGGGATCATCATTATTAGTACTCGGAATCAGTGTTGCAATTATAAAGGAATTATTGCCCCTTGCCCAAGAGGCTTTAATGCCCCTTGCTTGTATTTTGATGCAAAAATACTTCAATTTGTAAGTGGTCTGGTACTTTTTTAAATATGATGGGGTGTTAGCATAAAGCAGAGGGTAAATTGAATGATGTTATTGCACAGATTTTTTTATAAATCGTCTCTGATTATAACTGAACCATACTTATGAGTGAACCTTAACTTTCCAGAATGAAAACCGTGCTGTGAACAACGTCTATAATCAGCCTGTAATGTTCCCACTGCTGGGACACAGGCCTCCTGTCTGTGCCTAGTGTGGGTTGGTAGACATCACATGTGTTAGAGTTTTTGTTTCTAAGACATGCCAGTTTCCTCACGATGTTTTCCTTCATCGTTTTGAGAGCAGTGGTGATGAAATAACTAAACTTCGTCTTAAAATTCAAATATTAACACACTGGAACTTAAAATATTGCAAACGAACCTAAGTAAAAAACTTTTCAACAGGTGCGCTGGTTCCCATGTAAAACATGGGGCTACGGCGTAGGCGGCGGCTACGAGTTGCTATGATATTAGTACTCGTAGCAATGAGATTTCATACAATATTTATTCCACTTTACATACGACGCAGTGATTATCTATAAAAAAATACAACTAGAATACCTACCGTCATTTAGCCAGTTATGTTAAAGTCCCATGTACATTCATACATCTCATATTGAAAACTGTGGTGAGGTGAGCTTAAAGTGGGCTGTCAATAGTGTAAATTCCTTATCAGCGGCGTAATTGCGGAACACACTAAAAGTAGGAATGGCTTTCATTTTGACAGTTCATCAATATTCATTGCGTTATTTACGTTGTTGAGCAGACAAACTTTTGGAACTAATGAAGTAATGGATTAGGAATATCTTTCAAAATGATTCAGATTCAGCTTGATAATGTGTTACGCGGAGTACAGATGGCTTACTTCAAAGTCGATCGGCTGTTTATACAAGCACACAAGCACGCCGGTTGCGAGCACTACGAACCTGACATTTCTAAAAAAACATTATCAATAATAAGAATACTATATCTCCTTCTAGCGACTTACGAGTTGTAGGTAGTAGGTTCGAACCCAGACAGGCGATTTACTTTGTGTAAATTATTTCATCACCACTGCTTTCAAAACGGCGAAGGAAAACATCGTGAGGAAACCGGAATGTCCTAGAACCAGACATTCGAAGACATGACACATCTACCAACCCGCACTTACGGATTACGGCCCACTCCCTCTCACAGAGAGGAGGCCTGTGTCTCAGCAGTGAGAACATTATAGGCTTATTATGATCTCTAGAGAGTCCCTTACCGGCAGCGTCCTTTTGTTAATCACCTTTCACTCATCCTCTCAACTTAACCATATCATCTTTTATTTTTTTGTCACTACTTACATTTTATTTTAAACCTCACTATTTTTACTTTGGCAGTAATAACATTAAATTATTTAAGTTTATATTCAAAAATAATAAAATGAAAATACATAACTATTTTGATTTAATTTCACTAGGTTCTAACTTAATTGGTGCTGAAGCTCGTACTGTGAATTTCATCCATTTCGTCTAACCTCTATTTCAATTTCAAAACTTGCTAACTTCGTAAGTTCTTAAGGATTCAGGTAAACTCAGTTGTTACACAATCGAAAGTTTTAGACATTTTTTAAGCTTCTTTGTAAACTTCGCAGACGTTGGAACAATGGTTTTATTTTCATCTGAGTTGTTTAGAAGGAGCGTCGTTTAAAGGTTTCACAGTACAGAAGGCAACGTCAAGAAGACTTTCTTTAAATATCAAATCAAAATTCTGTAAACTTAAAATTCCATTAACATCGCCTTGCATAAGTCTGAGAAGGTGTTATAATTGTAATTTAAATAAATAAATACATTTTATAATATATTACTGGTATAAGTATTTCAAAAGAATGTTAAATGATTGAATTAAAACTACTGCTGCGTAACTAAACAAACTGTACATGTCTAAACTTCAAGTTCTTGTCATCAAGTTGATGTTTGGACACCTCAAACAATACCATAACCTCTTGAGTTTGTTTCGGCATTTTTGTGAAGATTGGTAATCTAGGCAATGCCGGCGCCATCTTGGTTTATAATATTTCCCCAGTTTTATGGGTATCAAAAACAATTTGTATTTTTCTCTTAATTTTGTAGGTTCTTCAATTTTAATAATTTATTATGCAGTGTATCAGGTTAAAAGAGGGACATACTTTAAAGGAGTGTAGTACTCGTGAAAATGAACAACTTTTAATATGAGGCGGACTCAAAAAAAAATAAGAAATAAAACAGCTGTTCCCTACATTTTGTCCAGCTATGCGAACATAAATGTATAGAGGGGCTGGTTTTATTTTCTCAATTTTAGTGTATGGTCTCTTAGTAAAAGTTGTGAATTTTCATGGGTACTATACTCCCTTAAGTATGTCCTGAGACGTAATCCACCACGCAGGCCCGGTGCGGGTTGGTAGATGTCACATGTCTTAAAATTTTTGGTTCTAGGACATGTCGCTTTCCTCACGATGTTTTCCTTCACCGTTTTGAGAGCAGTGGTGATGAAATAATTTATACAAAGTAAACAACCTGTCCGGCTTCGAACCTACGACCTAAAAGCGTAAGTCGCGGCCATTACCACTGGGCCACCACTGCTCTCTTCAATGCTATGTTAGAGAAATGCACAGCTAAACGATATGGATTTCATAAATGAGTACAGTACAAACTACCACAAAAGTTAAATTTACAGCGTAGCTCGTACTATGATTATGATTATTGACCAAAAACTTGACTCGTAAAAGTGTCTTAGAAGATCTACTAACAGAAATAAAAATCGTTTGTCAAAAAATGTACAAAATTATTAAATATCACGACAACAATAACATCTAACGGAAGATTGCTCGAGTATGTACACTACAATAATTACTAATTAAAACCATTGCTCATAACAACAGCAATAATAACACATATTTCGGTATTTATTCTTTTATATATTTATTTTTTCGAAGGAAAATATCAGTTTCTACGCTAAGACTACGGTAATATTATCTATTAATATTACCGTGCTAAGACGCTTGGAAGGAATGAGAAAAATATCGCTAATTGGCCATCGATTCGATTAAAAATACTCATACCCGTCTCGTGGAATCGATCGTATTCCGTAGTCTAGCAGCCCCTCCTTATGGGCTTACTCGTAAAATGTATTGAGAAATGATACTTGCTATTTTGTACATTGGGACTTTAATACAGTGTGGCGATTAGACTATCATATTTTAAATAACGTATTTTAAATGATAAATTATTTAATTTCTGTAAGTAGGTTTGTACAAACACTTTTACACGTCAATCATATTTTCAATAAAACGTACACAATTAAAATAATTAATATTGTGTGAACATACACCATTAAAATAATTAATATTGTGTAAAAGTACACAATTAAAATAATTAAGAACAATTAACATTCTAGCCGTAGTATAACAACATTTATTTCAATTTGTGATTAATTTGGTAACAATACCATAAAGTTTGTGTTTAGTTGTTGATACCATCGCATCGCCCCGTGCGGATCTAGTGCTATATTATCAGGGGTTTATTTCGTGTCAATTTTTACGGTATTTATTTTAATAAAAAATCAGTTTTTCTTTTTTTAGTAAAATTGTTTATTTTATTATTTTAACAGACTGGTAACAACTTTTAATAACCGCTGTATTTAATGTAATATTCTAATCGTCACTCTTTATAGAAAATAACGTGGGGTTTATTTTTTGGGAGTCTGTCGAAAAGCCTGTATCAAATTACGAAATGATGCTACTCGTATTTATTGCCGGTCTCGCCGAAATCACCCCTTTTCGACGGAATTTAACCCGCCAAAAAGTTTTGTAACCGAGAGGAATATTCAACAGAGTTTTCCCAAAGTTGTGAACACTTTTGAGGATACTTATTCTTTGTTTTACTTTTAAATGCTTTACAGTCAGCACCCATGACTTGTTCGGTTTTTTAAATTATATAAAACAAAGTCAGGTTAGTTACACTATTTAGGTATACTCAAGAACGGCTGGGTCGATTTTTAATTTGTTGGCTTTGTCTCCGCAAAAAAATATTAATTTTCTCATACATTCGTTCTTATAGATTCTGAGGCGGTACCGAGTTTGCCAGGGTCAGCTAGTTTAAAATAAAATTAACATTGGATGTGTGTCTCTGTTTGAAATTAAAAATGTAAAGCGGTGCCGAGCCGTCTAGCCGATGCGAGTCGGTACTCGTAGGCCAATTTTATTGGAGAGCGTCCGACGGACTGGAAAATAATTTTCATTAACCCTCTTTTATAAATGTTGCTTTAAGCTCAACATGCTATGGTTAAATAGACGCTAATCATTACTAACTTTAAGCAAAGTTTATAAATATGGGGGTAAATTAATGGAATGTAGGATTTGTCTCACTTGTATTAAAAGTTCTGTTTAAAGATTAGAAAGAAAAGAAAGTTGGTATTATTCGGGTTCGTGTTAATTTTTTTATGAAATTCGCCTTGAAAAGATTCGCCTTGAAAAGATTCGTCTATCAGGGACAAAAATCTGAACTATTGATCTACTTACAGAATTAGGACGACTTAGGACTATTTGTACAATCTTCAATTAACCCTTATCTGAGGAATAAAAATTGCGGTCTGATAGCTTTTGTATAGAAAACACGTCAAACCGCCATATTTGTTCTTCATAAAAGTTGTTTGGGGATGGAAAAATCGGCCCTAAATCTAGTACCTACATTCGACTCAAATTCCGTTTGATACCACAGAACCACCATTAATCAAAGTTCAAACTTTAAGATTGATAAATACTTGGCTTAGCAAGCCATCCAGTATGCCGAAAATATCGGTCAGAGTCATGTATGCCATCAGTTAGCAGTATGAGCTGTATAGGTTGCTGTTACTTGCCATGTAGCCTATTGTTCAATAGGCTGCATTGCATCAACTGGCATTCATATTTGTGGCAGAGCTGTTGCTGCATGTCTTTGTAACTGGATATTAAAATTTGAATTGAAAATCTATACATATTATAAATTAAATTAGCTTTTCGTGGCTGTCAGTGTGACCGCATTGTTCTTTTAAACTACGCAACGGATTTATGTGCCTCTCGACCGATTTCGGTCACGGTGGCCAATCTCAACGCAGATTAGCCAGGCACGCAGGAGATATTTTAGTGCACAAGTGTGTGCGCAAACACAGGTGCACTCTCTGTGCCTTTACTCTCATAGTCCGAAGGGAAGGCAATCCGACACGACCGGGGAGAGACCAACGGCTTAACCGCCACCTTCCAAACTCCGGACTGTTATCTACTAGGGAAATCCTAACAACACTTTGTCCGACCCGGGAATCGAACCCAGGACCCCACGCTCAGCAGTCGCTTTTGCAACCAAGCGATCAACGGGGCAGTCTTTGAAATTAATATTATTAAACTTACTTGCATGCATAAATCTCGATGTTTTATCAAATGCTTTCACGAGTGGTGACGTTATAATTTAATTCATGTTATGTTTGTCCCAGTGCAACCTGGGCTAGCTAATCCTACCTCTATCTTGACTCTTGGGAGTTTGGGATTCGGTGGCGTCAGAGATGTTAGTAGGTGAGTACCTGAACTCTCCGACGTAAAACTCTTGCCTTCCCAACTCATCTTGCACTGCGCCACGTCCATGAAACAGTGGTTCTGGAACATGAGTGACGGCTCTCTGGCCACTATGCCGGGCACGCCACACACAGGCGCGTAAGTGTCTGGACATTTCTGAAAAAACAAAAGATTTCTATATTCATCTTGTTCATAATGATGAGTACAATGACCCCTTAAGAGGAAAACAGTGATTAAAATTTCACCCTGTATAAATTACAAAACCTCCCACTAAAAAGTGAAAAATAAAAAAACAACAGACTTCAAAAAGAAAACGCTACAAAGTGAAAAATAACTTTAATTTCGGAACCAACGACACTTTTTTTTTGTAAAAATGTTATCTTTCTTACGGTAATCCGATGTAATAAGATCGGATTACCGTAAGTTCCTAGCAGGTAGGTACCTATTGTGGATTTTTCTGTGAACTTTCGTCATTTTATTTAGAATTATGTTTTTTTTAAGAGTTCTGGGTGCTACGGTAACTGTTTTACTGACATAAACAATACTTAAATAACATGATTATTAAATGAAACCTGTATTTTAACGAAGTTATGTAAGTAGGAAATGACATGCTATCTAAGATCTATGATTTTATAAACATGGTTGCCAGGATGTCCGCCCTGGTGCTAATAGGGAAGCGGAGATGCTGTTAGCTATCGATTTATGATGAACAGAAATTGTCGTGTCTCTGTTTCATAGAATTCATAGACAGGGTTATTTATCGTGTTTTAGATATCTAAACTCATTACGTCTGTGGAGTTTAGCTAATCAATTTTAAATAACCCTGTATTTACTACTTAATCTGTCTTACTTACAGAAGGACATTTATGATAGCAGGATGACAACGTCGGCCTGTGATAATAATCATCACTGATATTCTTCGGTATCTTAATCCAAGGTTTGAATACTTTGACGGGCCCGAAGATCTGAATCATCCTCTTTCGTGTAGACTCGTTAAACATCGGCTGTATGTCCCTCATCGGTAGATCGAGAATGTGGGTTGCGGCGAAGAAATGTCTGATACTTTCATTAATATTTCGAGGGTCTAACATAGATCCATCGACTATGACAAGGTTCTTTGTTTTGATAGGACTATTTGGTCCATTCACTTCGGTTATCACAGGAGATTCTTCTTCATGAAACAATTCGCTGTCACTCTCGTCGTCTTCTGCCTCTATGCTTGGGTCATTCGAACAGATAAAGAAGTCAGTGACGGCGAATTGTAGTTCATCATGTTCCTCCTCACAGTTATGTCTGTTGAGCCGACATTCATTCGCGAACATTCTGATCTTGAATCCTTCGCCATCTGGTCTGATGCCGCACACTGGGTCACCGTCCTCTGTACAGTCGGCACAGGTATTGATGAACTGAACATGTTCAATTTTTTCTGACCCTGCCGTTGATTTTGCGGTACAATGTCTCATATTTATTATGCCGTAAGCTGCAACAATATTAAAGAGGTAATTACTTCTGTAGTAAAGTCATAAAATATTCTTAGTGAGGCATTAGGCGAGATCTGAGGCGCCAGAACTTTGAATATTTGAAGCGATGCACACGTATCAATCGATACATAGAGTTGATAATGGTAGCACAGTTTTGTAAGCTCTACAGCGCTTACAATACGTACTCTGAATCATATTTGTGAAAACATCGCAGCAGGCTCAGACGGAGACGACGGGATGTGCTGGACTCCTTCAATAAAGATTGGTCCTTGCAGCTCTGAACAAAACGGGGTGGAAAGAGAGTAGGGAGGCTTAGCAGTGGGACCTATTATTAAATATTAGATTTCAAGACGTTGTTAGAGCCTGAGTACAGCCATAGAAAATTCTTGAATTTCGACAGCTGCTGCAACCCGGAATAACATTTTATTCATTTTGTGTTGTTACCTGTACTATAAAACTCTGTGTTGTATACTTGAGGCAGCAGCATACAATCTATCAGAACCAGTACCTATATCAGAAAAACACTTTTGCTGACATAGGCATAAACTTTTAACCTTACTATGAATACATTCAAGTATGTTTCATCAAACAATAAAAGCCACACAAAAGGCAATAGAAACCAAAACCATCAAAATCAGTTCAGTAGATTGGGCGTGAGGAGGGTGCATACATAAACAGACCAACTGTTTGAATCGTCCCGGCCTTGAGACGCGCTGTAATCCGGCCATAAACGGCGGAGACCCTCGTTTATCACATCAACAAAGTTACCCTCGGCTCTCTTACCAAGTTGCTCGACTTTGGTATATAGCAACAGGTTGTGACCCGATTGTCTACCGTTGCTATGGTAACTGATAAACACTTTTGTTGTCAAGCTAAGTTTGTTTGTGTTGCGCGGCTGAAAGTTATCAGGGGGCCTAAAAAGACACTTTGGCAGAATCATAAAACAATTCATATCACGCAATTTCATCTGTATGACAGTTTTGTATGGAGATTCGTAAAATGCTACAGGTACACCTCTGCCTTCAGGGACATATGGGTGTGAAACTGTCAAACAGATGAATTGCGTGATATGAATTGGTTTATGATTCTGCCTAAGTGGCCTTTTTAGGCCCCCCAGGTACTATGTTTAGTTTTAGATGTTATTTTTACCGACTCAATCATGTATAAACTCGTTTTGAATTCGGTAAAAACATTTACAGGTATGATACAAACAGACATTGATTTGATTTGACTTTCACCCTTTATGTGGAAAATTACAAAAACTACCCTTATTCAACGAGGATATAACTTTCAATGTTCCTAAATTAAGTAGCAGTTCTGAATCTAAGCAAAATGGATGAATAAATTTACAAAGCATACATAAAACTTGTTCAGATAAAGTTTCATCCGATAAGAGTAGCCAGGTCCTAAAATCGGCAAACCGGACAGACCAGCCAGTTAGAGAGACTGACCAGGCTTTTGGGTAAAAAAGTCAGACACCTGAACTTGTTAAGGATTTTGTCTTAGTATTAAAATAATAATGTTTAGCGTATGTAAATCCAGACTTTTTTGAACCTTCATCATAAAACTTCTATTGAAATATAATAAAAAAATCATTGTGTATTTTGGCCGGACTCACATCCAAAAAGCCTAACTCATCATCATCATCACTCTCTTGACCATAACCCATTGGAGTCAGCGCAATATGTCATTTTCTTCCATACTTTTCTATTAGTCGTCATCTCAGTAGTCCCCTTCATCTTTCTCACAGCCCATCGTTTCTTTGGTCCTCATCTACTCTTAAAGCCACATTCATACTCAAAACTGTCCTCATGACATTCAAAAAGCATCCAAATAGCCCATGTCCAGCTTTATCCGGACGCTTGGCAACCTGACATTCGATAGTCGTAGACTAAACAAGTACCATAAATAAGTCTACAGACTTCAACTCTTAGAGAGACTTGAACTACTCGTGAACAAACATTAAACTAACATCAGGGGTGCTTGAAGCTTCATTTTCTAATAACGTAATGGATATCAAGATGTGTAAATAATACCATAGTCTTTCTACGTCTCTGTGAAGAGTTTACTCTCTGGGCTTCTTATGACTTTAGGAATAAGTAATTTAGCTTTTTAGGTAATTACTTAATTTGTTTTACAAGTCGCAAAAAGGACGCGGATAAGCAAACGATTAAATAAATTAGAACATTAATTACCTTGCACGAATTCATCTCATGTTTCCCTAAATAGACACTTGTATTTTCAACCCTCCGACATATTTCCGACAAATATTTTTGGCGAGATGGGATGTGTAATACTGGCTCGATGAGGGTTAATTATATCAAAGCGGATTACAAACAAGTCAAAGGGTCGACATACCAGACACCGTCTACGTTCTAATCTCAATAAAATTGGAGCACCCGTTAGGTTAAATGAAGAGAAAGCAAAAACAAACTGCCCGAAAAGTCGAAAAGCCGAAAAGTTTGATTATAATTATATTAAAATGAAATGCTGTTCTTAATTTCAAAATCTGTCAAAGATTGTGTCTATGGTTAAAGGCAATTCTTTATACTACACTAGCTTCTGCCCGCGACTTCGTCCGCCTGAAATTTCACCCTCCCCCCAATCACCCTAGGATGGAATTTCGAAAAACCCTTTCTTAGTGGAGACCACACATTCCAAATCTCATGTCTCTAGGACCAACGGTTTAGGCTGTGCGTTGATATATCAATCAGTCAGGACTTTGAATTTATATAACTATAAGATACTTATTCCATGACCAAAGCATAACATAAATTTAAAAAAAATATTCCATCAGACACCCCTTTGAATAAAAAAATTCGAAACCAACAAAAAACATTTTGCCGGTGTTATTTCGTATTGCATTGTGATCAGCCCAATTCGTCAATACTACACCTCGCAGCATTAATTTTGCATGGGGCTTCAGGGGGAAATTGGGGTGATATGGAATATTGTAGGTACCTGTCTGGTGCCTGGGCAACGGGGAGATGGGTGGGCTTACATCTCCCCTTGCCGTCTGGCTGCAGTTCCATTAGAGGGTGTCCTGTAAAACAAAGTTGGTTATACAACAATTTTAATTGATTGGTACGGACTGCTTCGGGCGTTAACAATTACTTACGGATGAAAGTTACTGGCACTGGATTATTAACTGTGTGTATTAAATGGGCAGTTGTTAATCTTTTAGCTTGAAGACTTTCTGTTGAATGTTTAAATTCATTTCCCTACTTAGGTAGAAAATGCCTACATTCAAAGAATAAAATTAAATTAAGAAAA
The DNA here is from genome assembly GCA_963669345.1 of Gortyna flavago. Taxonomy (NCBI): domain Eukaryota; kingdom Metazoa; phylum Arthropoda; class Insecta; order Lepidoptera; family Noctuidae; genus Gortyna; species Gortyna flavago. Next base: position 4,114,688 of record OY770139.1, read on the forward strand.
TTATCGACAATGAAAAAAAAGCAGGTTTGCCGATTATTCCTTACAAACTCTATATAGATTGGGAGTTTGTCAAGTTAAAAAAACCACTATGATAGGTACGAACCTAACTCTGTGCCTACAATTCGATGGTTTCTGTCACATCGCTAATAGAATTGGGTCTTTGTTCCGTTGCATCATCCTTGCAAGGGTGGTCTCTGCGACGGCATTGTGAAAATATAAGCCCTATTGTGTTGGGCTTATATTGAGACTTGATCGAGGCACGAATAGTTGCGTGAGCCTATCGGCGGTAACTTGCTATCAGCGAGAATTTAAGCACCATATGCGATAGTTTCTTTTTTTAAAGTGTATTTTACATTATAAAGTTCGTAGCGTTATTTTGACACGTGACCAACATCGGAATTAACGCAGCCATCTTGTTTTTCTAATCCGTAATTTTAAAAAACAATATTTGTACGCGTAAGATAGGACGCCCTCAGGCTAGGTGGAGCGAGCGACAATATTCGCAGGGTGGCTGGTAGCAGCTCGATGAGAGTTGTCGAAAATCGAGTTGAATGGCGTGCAATAGGTGAGGCCTATGTCCAGCAGTGGACTGCTGTAGGGTGATGATCGATCAATGATGAAACTCGTTTGGTTACAGAGAGCTAAGGATTTGTTACTGTGGCTACAATCAATCTACACATACTTGATTTCTTCACGATACTAGTAACAATATGTGTGGTGATGGTATTGTTTAGTGCATAGCGCCCCTGTCAATGTCACAAGATCCTTGTAGCAGTATATAAGGGTTTTTTTAGGCTGCATCACAAATCACTACAAACGTTTAGCGCTAAACGCATTTAAAACATCTATCATCATAATATCATCGAGTTTCTGTCAATAGTTTGAACCAAAAGCCTTTTAACACTATACGCGATATTCAGGGACTGTTTCCCTAAATCTGGATGCTGTACTATGAAAAAGAGAGGAAGGTCCAAAATTCAAAAACACATTACCTAAATCATCATCATCATCAGCCTATAGTCTACTGCTGGACATAGGTCTCTCCTATTGCACGTCACTAACCTCGATTTTCGGAAACTCTCATCCAGCTGCTACCAGCCATCCTGCTAAGATCGTCGCTCCACCTAGCCTGAGGGCGTCCCACCTTACGTTTAGCGATTCGCGGTCTCCACTCAAGAACACGTCTACCCCAACGGTCATCGGTTCTACGGCTAATATGGCCCGCCCATTGCCACTTCAGCTTGCTTATTCTGTGAGTTATGTCGACAACTTTGGTTCTCTGCCGGATCATCTCGTTGCGGATGCGATCCCTCAGAGAGACTCCGTCCCATAGCTCGCTGAACGACCTTAAATTTATGGTCGAGCCGTACCGTGAGTGTCCATTATCTAAATATCGGACCCTAAATTTTGTGTAGTGTAAGATTTGATTAAGATTATAAATATAGAGTCATGCGAGCAATGTGCCCTGCCCATTGCCACTTAAGTTTGGCAATTCTTCGGGCTATGTCGGTTACCTTGGTTCTCCTGCGAATCTCCTCATTTCTGATTCCATCACGCAGGGAAACTCCAAGCATAGCCCTCTCTATTGCCCTTTGCTGGTTGACTTTTAGCCTTCTAATAAGCTAATAAGGCCAACACGCACTGGTCAAAGACTTTCGTCTTGAGACACTATGTTTTAATAAAACCATAATTTATATATTAGATTTAGTTCAGAAGACTGATAAGCTAAGTTTTTAAAACTTTCCTCTCTCCTACTACTTTTCCGTGCCCGACAGCGTCCCTACCACCTAAGTACATACACATTGTGGAATGCAAATAAACTATTGAGTATCTAACTCATAAGTTCTTAACCTTATTTTGCCCACTTTGAGAATATTTTTAGAGCCCCCCCCCCCCTAATTTATTTTACTTACTATCAGTCGCCGATTTGAAACGGTTATTGCCAAGATTATTTTTAAACGTGTAATATTAAATAGCCGTAAGATGGGATATATAGATTTTTTCTGGGTTTTCTACTGCCCTTCTGAAGGTCTACAACGTTCACGTGGGAGCGTTATCGCCAAGGTTGAGAACTTATTATCTAACTAAACGACATTCGACAACAATAACGATATTTCAAGTTCTTTTTACATGGCTGTTTAAATATTCGCTTAATTGGTTAATCGAGTTATTCGAAGCTTATTATATGTATGGAAAAGGTTAAAGGCTAACTTAGTTTTCATACCGGAAGCGTAGGGCAGAGGGCTATAATTATGTAGCGATGCAGGCGGCAAAACGCAACGCCGCGCCACCGGTAATCAACTTTGAGGGTTCTTATTTTTATTTGATACTAGCATTGCCCCGCGGTTTCACCCGCATAAGTTTCCCGTGGGAATATCAAGATAAAAACTATCCTAGACCTTTCCCGGGACTCAAACGATCTCTATACCAAATTTCATCTAAATCAGTTCAGCGGTTTGAGCGTGAAGAGGTAACAGACAGACACACTTTCGCATTTATTATATTAGTTTAAATAGTATGGATTTTCCTAATAATATTTTTAAATAACGTACCTAATTATGATATGTTTTTACAGACATTGAAGGAGGGAGAGCTATGTCTTAAAGCTCAAGCAACTGTCTTCAGTGCTAATAGAAATAATATTAGAAGGGCAATTCTCGCATTTTTAAGAACGCTCGCAGTCTAATCTCAGTCTCAATCTGTCAAAAATAACACATTTTTAAAAATTTTTGAAATTGTTTATCGCTGAGACGAGATTGAGACTAGATTTTGAACGTTTTTAATTACGAGAATATTGGCCTACTGGTTTGATTCTATGTATTATTTTTTATCATTTTCCTCAGTTGATTAGAAGTGTTTGCAACTGGAATCTTAACTTTTTAGTCAGAAACTTTTTACAGGATTTTTGAGACGGGGCAGTAAGGGCTGGTACCTTAATTGATGAAGCTACAGGAAAACGGTCTGTCCTTAATTTCTTGAGACATTTTGATCTGCATTCACAGATTTTTTTTAAATACGACACTCTGACCAAACGGGCAGTTTTAATCAAATCTTTTTTGGTGCTAATCTTTCCTGTTTCTTATTTACCAAAAAAGTCAAAAGGACCAAACGTAACTGAGGTTTGAGTAACTACTACAAAATTCAGTACAAATCGCAAAAATCCGCCCATTATGACGGCCCACTGACTAAAAATCTCTTTCCATATATGATAGAAAAAACACTCCAACTTACTTTTTTATGATGAACAGGCGAAAATAAACAAAAAAAATAATGTCAAAAATCAATTCTGTAAGTATATCACTTTGGGTTCAATTTTAAAAACAATCGAGAAACGGAGCCAAATTCCACGCGTGTGAGTTCGTTTTTAACCGACGAAAAAACGGAGGAGGTTCTCAATTCGACGCGTATATATTTACATTTTTTTTATGTATAACCACGCATATTTTTTTACAGAGTAGTCCGATTTTGATAATTCTTTAATTACTTGGAGGAGGCTTTTGTCCAGCTGTACGACAGTAACGGCAATAACAACGGCTAGTTTAAAAAAAAAACGTTGTTTTGAAAAGCGAAGGTTGGCTTAATAAAATAAACACCGGTACCTACTTTCACTATCATCAACTTGACACCCATACTTCAACAATTTACACTCGTTATCAAACTGCTTGAATATAATATCTTCTTCTTCATACTTAACACCACAAACTTTTTCATCGACACTTTCATCACATTCCAGGGTTTCACAAAAGTCCACCTTTTCATGATTCGGTAACTTTCCATGAATTGGCAAGAAAATAAAAACGAGACGAAATAATTTCATCTCTCTAAGCCTGTTGTGGGCTTAGAAACCATAATAAAGGAAAGTCAGGTAAATAATTAATTAATGTCCAATTGAAATGACTGATCGCTGCAGATTTATTACCAATTTCAATCGTCATTCAGTTAGCAATTAAGTAAGTAGGTACTCTAGTACGTGTAGGAAGATAAGTACTTCATTGGTAGGAGCTCCTTGTGTTATGAGAAATTGATTCATTTGATTTTTTGCAATTAAGATATCTTTATCTTCTTCTATTCTAATATTTAAAATTGTCGTGTCACAATGTTAGCTACCATACTCCTCCGAAACGGCTTGACCGATTTTTATGTATATGCATATTCAGTAGGTCTGAGAATCGGTTACTATCTATTTTACGTACCCCGAATCGAAACTTGCGCGAATGAAACTGCGGGGCGCAGCTAGTGATATATAAATAAAGGGTAGCATGGGACATCGAGGTGCAAACTGTAACCATGAATTAAGCATGTGATTCTAGATCTCCTAGCGTAGAAATTTTTTGTCGGTTAACAAAAAAAAAAAAACAGCTGGTCATAGCTGGCTGGCTGGTTTTTTTTAATTTTTTTATAGCAAAATGCAATGCCTACGCGGTCAAAATGTATGGAGCAGCAAATTCTTTTACCACAAAATGGTGGCTCCTCAACTAAAACTGAATCGAGGCGACATCTTAGAACTCGAAAACTGACCGATCGATATTAAATTTAATCTATACTTTTTTTATCCACCCTGCAAATAAAAAATCAGCCTTTATTCATGAAGGCGACGCCGACCAGAGTGGCGCCCTCATCGTTTGTTGGGTTGTTTCTTATAATTTAGAATGAAAATGCAGAAAATAAGCACTTTATGTTGTGCTCCACAAGATAAAACGTTAGGTAATATTATTACGAACGGTAGTTTTACATTGTTTAGTTTTATTATAATCATTAAAACGGATAATAGTGGCACATTATTATAATATTTCCTATGTAAATACTGTGATAGTGGCCACTATTTTCCAATTTTATTTATTTGAAATGGGTTTGCTCTTGACTCTAGTCTATTTCAGAGGTGACAGAGACAGAGTCGACGATGGAGTGAGCTTACCCAGAAGAAGCCTATTCACTCTAACTTTGAAGAGATTCGGGTTGTATGCGCTCGGAAACACAGACGCAGGTAGAGAGTTCCACTCTTGTGCTGTGCGCATTAAAAAAGACATTTGAAAACGCTTAGTTCGAATTTGTGGAATAGCAACTTGGCAGGGATGGTAATTTGCAGTGCGTCTGGATGTCCGAAGGTAGAAGGGGGCCGGTGGAATGAGGTCGTGCAGTTCTTGGGCACACTCACCGAAGTACAGAGGCCAGCACATCAAGCTACCCCAATCTGTCAAATTTCTTTGATAGATTTTCAACTTTACTGCAAAGGAATAAGGTTCATATTCAATTGGGAAAATTTGACAGATTGGGGTAGGTTGATGTGCTGGCCTCTGTACAATCTGTAGAAGACTGATAAGCAGGCAACCTTGCGGCGATGAGCCAAGCTGTGAAGCTTGGCATCCACCAGTTTTACGTCGCCAATGAGCCTCTTAGCTCTGCGTTCCACCGAGTCAAGCGCGGCAAGTTGGTTTTTCGCTGAGCCATCCCAAAGGTGGCTGCAATACTCCATGCAGGATCGGACTTGCGCTTTGTAAAGGGTTAAAAGCTGTCCAGGTGTAAAGTATCGCTTCACCCTATTTAGGACGCCCAGCTTCTTGGCCGCAGTTTGGGCTTTGTAGTCGATGGTGGCGCCAAAGTTGAGACTAGAAGTCAACTCCATGCCTAGGAGCTCGAGCCGATCAGTTACAGGAACAGATGTACCCCGAAAAGTAGGACTCTGGTCGAAACGACTCCTTTTGGCGGTAAAAAGACACGCCTGTGTTTTGGTAGCGTTAAAAGACACCAGATTGTCATCACCCCACTGGGAGACAAAGTTTAAGGTCAAATCTGTCCGCTCTACCATGGCCTCTCTCAAGGAACGAACTTCGGCCCCGCTGGCTTTTGCGCTGGACAAGTATCTCTCTGAAACAGTACTGTCATCTGCGTACCCAACAATACCAGGCTGAAGTAGGTCATTGATGTGCAGCAGGAAAAGAGTTGCAGAGAGAACAGACCCCTGTGGAACTCCGGCATCAATAGCCATAAGGTCAGAGGAGCAGCCATCAACGACCACTCTGATCGACCGCTCACTAAGGAAGTCTGAAATCCAGCTACAAAAATCAGCTGGGATGCCATAAGCAGGAAGCTTGCTGAGTAGACCGGCGTGCCAGACCCTGTCGAAGGCATTCGAGATGTCAAGCGATACAGCAAGTGCATCACCGTATTTCTCGATGGCTTCGCCCCAACAGTGCGTGACATACACAAGAAGATCGCCAGTTGACCGTCCCCGGCGAAAGCCATTTTGACGGTCACTGAGGAGATCATTGTCTTCAAGGTAGGTCAGCAGCTTACTGTTCAGTACCCTTTCCATAACCTTGCACAGAATGGAGGTAATGGCGATCGGACGGTAATGGGCAGGGTCTGCACGGTCGCCCTTTTTGGGCACTGGTTGTACATTTGCAAGCTTCCAGGATTTTGGCACCGTTCTTTTTACAAGAGAGAGGCGGAACAAGCGTGTCAGCACAGGAGACAGTTCAGGCGCACACTGCCTCAACACTCTCACTGGAATACCGTCAGGCCTACCTTCGCCCAGGCGTCTTTAGCAGTGATAGGGTGCAGTTTAACACAGGTCAGTGATGCATATTTAATGATCACTTTATGTTTAAATTATATTACAGACTAAGAAATAATTAGACATTTTATTTTAAAATGTATTTTTTTCAGCCTATCCAAAATTTTGGTAGAAAGAAGAAAAAACAGGTTTTTGAGTTAAATAAATAAAGTTAAAATTCGCTAAAAAATACATAAAATGTTACTTTTGTTTTGACATCAAAATGTAACTTTTTGACTCATGTTATGCTACTTTTCACAACAGGACACTGGCAACACTGGTTTGTATGTCAAATTTCAATTTCATCTAAAAAGTCAAAGTCAAAACTCAAAACTGTCAAGTGTCAAAATATGTAATAATTAAATAACAGCACTACGATTTTTACAAGCAGTCCCAATTTATTGCACAATATTACTTATTAATATTACTCATTCTTGGTTGTAGCCACGTTGAGGGCCGACATGTAAACAAGGAGCTCTGTTTGTCTTGTAAAGTAAAATATAAAAATAACCTCAATGGCGTCTAAACCCGATTACATTCGCAGTAGGATTGTAAAAACTTACGATTTAAATGAAATCGAGAAGTTGATCAAAGATGCTAAAGTTGCACATTGCATGCTTACGGACCCACCAGCAGTTGGTAAGTCAATGAATTACTTAAATCCTCTTGATTGTGTACAAAAGACCGCGGAACCTAATACAATGTGTAAAATAATATTCATGCCAAGGTAAGTATGATATGATTATGTACTAACCCTTAGCTTCTATTTCATAACTTATCTTTTAAAGTTTATATCATACAATTCTATGTAATGTTGTAATTTCTAAATAACATCTCTATTATTTGAGTTCAGTAATCATAATATACCATTTTTAATGATTGTAACTATCTTCTCAGCTTTAGATTTATGGGTTTAGATTTAAAATGTTGCACTTATTTAATTTTGTTGAGAAATACAGTAGCAATGTATTAAATGTAAAATACATTTATAAAACTATTAAAATAAACATTGTTAATTTTGCCGCTGCAGTCCCTTTTTAACCAACTTCAAAAAAGGTAGAGTTTCTCAGTTTGTCGTTTTTTTTTTTTTAATTTAAGTATGTTTTCTTATTTGCATATTCAGTATACAAAGTTATGCTCACATTCTTGTGTAAATAATTAAACTAAATGATGTATGAATTGTGTTAATGTTAATATGGTTAAAAAGGGGGTATCTACTGAGATGACGACTAGTAGAGAAGTATGGAAGAAAAAGACATACGCCAACCCTAAATGAATTGGGATAAGGGCAGGAGAATTATGATGATACTTGTGTAAATAATAATATTTATGTTATTGTAAATAATCAATTTCTACTAACGCATGCTAATAATATTACACTCACATAACAAACTTTTAATTGATAAAAATGATATAATAGGCTCACCAGTTATATTTACATGGGATGTGACCTCTCAAGCTCCGCTAATGAGACAATTGATTTTCTATTCTAGTATCATGCTACATAGGGTATGCGCAGACCTTGACCGGTTAAACATAACTGACAAAAGTGGGTGTAATATAGGCACACCTTCACACCAGCTCTGCCCAACACTTCTTGGAAACGAGGCATCATGTTATGTAATACTTTTCAGTGGATGAGGAGAGTGTAATGACACGTCTCAGTGCGCTCACGTTACGTAGTTCTGATGGCATCAGTTGTTCGTGCTGCGGTGTGGGTCCGTTTACCACCAGAGCTCAGCAGACTGCTCACTACAAACACCACTGGCATACGCACAATCTGAAGAGGAAACTATTTGGCAGAAAACCTATTTCTCTGGGAGAATATAATTCTCGGCAAGGTTAGTAAAATATAACACTTTTTATCTTTTTACAATCCACAGAAGCCCACATTGTTCATAGCTTTTTTTTTTACAATTGTGTGAGCTTCGCAGTCTGTTAAAGTAGTACATCTGTAGGTATATATTTTTTTTAATAATGCCGCCTTTCTCATTTTTTCTTCTAATGTGCTCTCGTATTCCAGATGAAAGTTCTAATGTGTCAGCCAGTGATTCGGAAGGTGATGACAACCCTAACACCCCTGCCACAGAGTTATTTGCAGCGGCCACTCGGCACTGCAAAGCTTTCTACACTAACCCCAAGGGACAGGTGTTCTGTATCTACCGCTGCTTGCTGCATCATCGGAAGGTAATATGATCAAAACCATTAATCTTGTCAAACTAACATTAAACATGGTTCTAGATTAAAAAACTATCTTGTGAAATTAATTAAACATGGGTTCTAGATTTTCAGTTTTTTAAAGTTTAAATTCATGTATACTCCATTACTTGGTTCCAAATCAATTGAATAAATCTGCAAACAGATGTGTGAGAAAACATACATCGCAAAAATAATACTTTGTGACAGTGATCGCTTTAGTTATGCTTTGAATTGGTTGAAACCACGTCTTGGAACAGTTACAGTAACTAAATACAAGAACCCAATTTGAAATGACAACAACTCCAATTTTCTTTAAGAATACTTTTCTGTTGAAAATTACAGAACCTCCAAGGTTCTTGCAATTTTCATACCAATTTTTAATTTGACCCAACTTTTTCATAGGAAGAAATGTCACTGGACGGCGAAGGCCACGTATGGTCCCGCCGGGTCAAAGAACTCTTGAGCCCTGGCTTTGGCCGTTGGGCCGTTGTCATGGTCTCCGGTGGTCACTTCGCTGGCTGCATCTTCACCGGCGGCAGCGATGCCATCCACAAAACTCTACACTCTTATACCACGCGGCGGGGCCAAGGAATGTCGCAAGCAACAAGGGACCAGACGGGCAATGCCCCAAAGTCAGCAGGTGCTAGCTTGAGGAGATATAACCAAGACCAGTTCCTAGCGGTAAGTACTACTGACCAATCTGTTTGCTGACTTTTTATTATAATAGTATTAATGACGGTTACATTTGTGGGGAATATCAAGTTCGTGAATGCAGAATCGCCTTTTACACCATTCGGCTGACGCAAATACGAGGTAAACCGCGAACGTGTCAAGTTAGGATCTTCTACAACTAACAGTTGTTAAAGGGTTCCAGCAGGCTTCTATCCTAGGTCCAATTTTGTTTGTGATTGAAATTTGACTAAAATAAACTATTAAGGATAGATAGTATTGGATGTATTTCTGCAGATTGTTGGTTTATTTTTTTGGTAAACTTTGGATTTCAAGTTTTATGGAAAAGAGTTTTCCAATAATATTTTGAGGATGGACCGTGTTTATTACCCATTTCTATATGGTAAGCAGATTCCCATTATAAGCTAATTGTATACTGGTCAAATTATTACAAGTGCGAGAGCAAGCACATGCTTATCGCTCTATGTTATATAGTGGCTAGTTCAATAAACCATATTTCATGGCATGGATAAAAAATATGTTAACTATTTAATTTGGGTTGCTCTAACAAAGTTAACAGGTACACTTGCTTGTGAGTATAAATCTTATCTAACCCCTAATTTATTATGGTAAATGAGTACACCATTTATAGGATGTCTCAACACCGAAAGGTGTTCCAACCAATGTTACCATCTTTTACCTATATGATTGCGGCGCGAATCTTATATGCAAATCGACTAGAAGCAAGTTAGAACAAAAGATAACGTGTAAAGGTTCATGATGATTACTGAATAATGTCATCATTCATATTTCATTTACTCATACATTCACTGGAGCAGACTACCAAAGCGCCTCGGACGGCTGGTCAAATCTTGAGGCGCTTTAAGTACAACAAAGAGGATTTCTTGATGGTAAGTGTGACGATGCTTCCTTCGAACGTGCCGGTGGCATGAGCAAGTGTTAGTGAGAAGTGAGCAGGCAGCGAGCGTAAACGAATGTCTTCATCTACAAGATTGGCCGAATGCGTTACTTTATGCTCGGTGATTGCTGTATCGTCAGTTACGTCTCTATTGTCGATGTAACATTGCTGTTGATTACGCTAAGTACAATGATATGCACCATGTATATTTTGTATGTGAAGAATCCTTTGAGTATTGGCTGATCGAAAATTTCAACTGAAAGGGGGAGAATTTTGTTCCTGCATAGCTATTCACAACCATCCGACAGGTTATTGTATCGAAAATGACACATTTCAATAACGTGATTTGCCCCTGACAGCTGTCGGAAGAATAGCGGTCGTCTATTTGATTTAAACTGTCAAAATTTTCGGGTTTTTGACTTGTCGTCAGCGCTTAGAGGACTGCTACGCTAACATTGATTTATGTTCGATACGCTACGGAAGCGTATTGATTGGTTGTGGATAACTATGCTGATCTTTAAATTCGTTTTCAAAATTTAGCTGTAAGGAGTATTTACTCAGGAGTTTTCTTACAGGTACAATGCACGGTGCATATAGTGTTACCACAATGAAATTATCAACTGTATACAGCTATCGATGTTTCTACTTTGCGTATCATGATGATGGAGCTGGTTTGGAGCTGCTTATTGTTGTCTGTATCTACATAAACTAGCTGCGACTTTCTCAGCCTATTTACTTCTCATTGTTTTTTTTTTAGATTGGATGCCTCGAGATTTATCAGGAACATTCATTTGGGGTGGCTCTCAATCGTTTTCGAGAAAACTGTTATCATCTTCAACTCATTTGTAACTTCGTTGACTTATTTACAGATCGATATTATTTACGTTGGGAAGATTCGTCGTCGCCGGCTACCAATCCAAAAATAACTACTTAATTTTTCTAACTCATCCAGTTTTAATACCTACAGGGTCAAATTAAATTTAGGGTGAAATTAAATTAGCTAGCGAAACTGCAGACGTGATGGGTATCGATATCTAAAAAAAAAATTTGATGTACTTATTTTTCTTATGGGTCAACGACCGCTGGTAATGTTGTAACTTATAAGTATGAGTTGAGAAAATGTGTTTTATCGTTTTTAGATATCTATCTATACCTCTATATATGACTCTCTATATGACGTCTGTGAAGTTTACACAACCAAAAACGGTTTTTTTTAAAACTGATATTTCAATTAAAGCCCTAACAGAGGTCGATGACCCCACAAAAAAATCATCAAATTAATTTCTTTTTTATTTTATCATTTGTTTAGATATCGATACACATCACATCTGCAAAGTTTCGCTAGCTAATTTAATTTGACCCTGTATGTATACTGTTTGTCCATGTTGCATGAGTGTTAAAATATGTTCACGTTTGCACGTATATGTGTGATGCACGTGTACGTTGCACGCAAAATATGTACTTATGTAAGTAAGGTAAAATAAAAGAACAAAAAAAAACAAATCTTTTGTTGTTTCATTTCAGAAGATTTTGTGTAGTAGTTAGTAGTATCGCCAATTGTTTTCCGAAGTGTCTTATGGTACAACACTACGCTACGTCAATGTTCTTACAACTCTTATTTCGTATTCTAGCATGTCCAAAACATCCTAGTGGGATGGAATGATGACCTGAAAGGCTGTTCCCTGATCTTCTATCGTGCTGTTGGGGCTACCAACCAGGCAGCGATCTTCGGCAAGCCCTCGCCTCTAAGGAAGGAGGACCCGAGGGTCAGGCAGCTGCCCTTCCCTACCAGGAAGCCTACCTTTAAAGAGGTGAAGAGAGTGTTTCAGACACTGGCCGGTATTGAAGTTTATGGTGAGTTGATGAAAAGTTTAAAGTTCACGAGAGATCGAAGTCTAAAAAAAAAGTATTAATTTTTTGAAGTGTAAACTTCTTTAGTCGCGGTGGGCATTTTTTGAGATGGGAAAAAACCATTGAACTCGCGCCACTGTTACCGTAACCGACACCGCTTCGGATGTGTTCGGCTGTCCTCGGGATGTACTCGGTTTTAATGTATATCCGATATGTCAGTGAGTGTTGGCATTGATGACATTTCGAAAATTCTCTACTAACTTTTGAGACCTTTGATCTTGCGTATGCGTATGTATGCGTAAGAAGTTTAATTATGAGCGTTTACGACGACGTACGGCATTTCATACAAACTTTCAAGCCCTTGTTTTTCGAATTGAATGAACCGATTTTAATGAAATTTCGTACGCATAAGCAGGATACAAAGGTCTAAAATGTTAGGCAAGAACATTTTCATTTAAAAAAAATATAACTGGAAATCTCTGTTTCTATGGAAAATTTAAAATCGGTCTAATTTGGCTGTAACACTATTTTTTGAAAATGTTCTTAACTGACCTTTGTATCCTGCTTATGCGTACGAAGTTTCACTAAAATCGGTTCATTCATTTCGAAGAACAAGGGCTTGGAATTTTGTATGAAATGCCGTACGTCGTAAACGCTCTTAATCCTACAACCCTCTTTTATCATACATAACGTTTCAAGTTCCTTCATGACACACCTAAAAGATATCGAAGGTGATCAGAAAACTTGGGACTAGAGCATGAGACGCATTTAATCTGTAATATTTATTGTGTACATAATATTACAGATAAATACTGTTTGTATTCTATATATTTTCATACCGAGACAAGAGAGTCGAGTCTATTTCCGTGACAAGAAAGTGGCGCAAAAATTATGTAAATAATAATTAATCCCCCAGATACATTGCAAGACTTCCAAAAGGCGTTGCTTATGGTGACGGGTGGCAAAGCCCCGTTGAAAACCAACTCTGACATCAGTATTGCAGAGCGTGCTAAAAAGGCGCAAAAACCACCACCAAAGGTCCAACATGACAGGGCGAAATCAAGGTAGAAATTAAATTGTTTTGTTTTTTTTTTTATCAGCTGGATAAGATGTGTAAATAGGGTTCCATCAGACCATGCCACTGCGGTACTTTCATGATTTCGTATCTTATAATGTAACCGTCGATTGGACTTCATTAAATTTACGTGTTGACAAGTTATACCTTATAACACTATTATAATTTATAATGAATAGAAACGTTCTACTGCTTTGTACAGAGGCCAGCACATCAACTTACCCCAATCTGTCAAAATTTCCCAATTGAATAAGAACCTTATGCCTTTGTGGTAAAGTTGAAAATCTATCAAAGAAATTTTACAGATTGGGGTAGCTTGATGTGCTGGCGTCTTAATCTGCTCAAATGCCAAAACGCTCAAGTCAGCTTAAAAAAAAAGTACGTTCATAATCTAGCCATTTTTTCTGAAACATAAAATCGGTGAAAATAGATTCCCTACCACTGTCAGTAAACAAACGATCAATGTTTTTTATTGTTGACTTCAGCATTTCACTTAACGTATTTCAGAGAGCGTGCCCCCCGCGAGTTACCAACCCAGGTGACCTCAAGCGAGGACGAAGGGCCCTGCTACATCGACTCCGAAACACCACCGGACTGGATCAAGACCTTATCAGAACAGAGTAGCAATGGCGTCATCACCAACTCAAGGAAAGACCTCCTTAACGACTGCGCACTGTCCAGTTGTGTGGAGTCGGACAGTGAGACGGAAATCGTGGGGAAGAGAGAAGTTAGGAAAAAAAAGAAACCTAGTAAAAAGGTTGAAGAGAAGACACCAGTGATCACGACGACGGTAAAGAAGGGGCCAGTGAAAATTCCTGCCAGTGTTAAAAAGGTTAGTTATTTGTTGCAATCATATCATTTGGTTTTAATAGGTTTTATATTTTTCTAGCGGCCCGCCCTAACTTTGCACGAGTGCAATTTTTTTTTTCGAATTTCCGAAATTTTCTTTCCTAAAAACCTTGTCCTGGCAATACCGAACACAGTAAAAAATAATTATCCAATTTGGTGCAGCCATTCGGAAGTTATGCGCGTACAGACATTTCGGTGACTTTGTTTTATACTATGTAAGATTATTTATCTCGTTGATACATTCTTTTATATTTTGTGAATGTCAGAATATTGTAGGCCTTGTAGACTGTCGATTTGTTGACCCTTTTCTATTTTATTAAGTACCTGGTACTTGTTTACAGGCGTACATTGTCCTCCCATACCTATAAACACTGTAATTTAAAAACATTGTAAAAGCCAATTATTTTTAAAAGAGTAATCATGGAGTTTCTTTCCGGCTCTTCTCCATAGGAAACAACCAATAGGAACCGTGCACCTAGCTTCTGATATTTCATAAACGCCCATGTAGGTTTACGTGAATTAAAAAAAAAAAAAAAAAAAATTGTTGCAAGGTTTTACTTTATTGCTTTTAGCATGTGGATGTTGAAAAGTATTAAAAGTTAATTACATAGAATTTTCTGTTGTGTATAAAAATATTTTTATTTGATAGATTTAGTTTTATGTCATAATCATTACTGTTGTATTTTTCATGTTCTAGTAACGAATTATGGTAGCAAAATGTTGCCAAATATTAAGAACTAGCTGCGCCCCGCGGTTTCACCCGCATAAGTTTCGATCCCGTGGGAATATCGGGATACAAAGTATCCTATGTGTCAATCCGGGTTATAAACTATCTGTGTGCCAAATTTTATCCAAATCCGTTCAGTAGTTTTTGCGTGAAAGAGTAACAAACACCCATTCATCCATCCATCCTCATAAACTTTCGCATTTATAATATTAGTTAAGAATAATCTAGGTAAATGGTTGATTTAATTGTGATTACTCATGAGCCTAAAATTTGTAAACGTCCCACTACTTTTAAAATCTAAATTCTAACTTTATCCAGAAAGTATTACATACAAAAATCTAAGAAGTTAATCGCAGTATTTTTTTCGTACTTTTTCACAATAGTTCACGAGCTTACACTTACATTAATTATGATGTGTCACTACACTCACAACTATAACTTCTCATCTCAATCTTTCATCATATCTTCGCCAGATGTGGAGAAGCATCTCAGACAAGGACAACATCACTCTGGAGCCGATCCTGGAAGGCTGGGAGGGCGACATTCAAGCGGCTTGCAACACTCAAGACCCTATTGACGGCAACACTGCCTTGCACAAAGCTGCCATCGCTGCTAAGCCCGATATGGTGACGTAAGTGGAGCATTGCAATGTTTGCGTTTGAGGAGCTAAGATGAGAATTCCGATGGCATTAAATAATACACTTTAGACTCAGCATCATAAAGTGCAAAGTTGTACAGTAATTGCACAATAATATGAACTTTTATAATATTAGAATATCCAGTAATATTTTTAGGCCATCAAAATAGTAATTATTTGTTTCTAAAAGTTCTCTAAAAATATCTTCAAAATGAAAGCTCGAAGCTAAGTTTAACACGTTGACTGCCAGGCAACAGACACAATAGAAAATCTATTGTTCGCGGTCACCGGTGACCGCGTTGGCAGTCAATGCCTTAAAGAAATCATTACCATCATTTCAACCGAAAGACGTCCACTGCTCGACACAGTCCTCCCCCAAGCACCGCCACGTTCGACCGGTTCTGTGCTTCCAGAGGAAATAAAGAAATCGCAGTCTAATGAAAAAAATCTAGCAAAACCGCGCGTTAAAAAGCTAGACCTCTTGCAATTGCAGCACATCTATTAACCACCTTATGAATTTTACAGTCAGATCCTATCAGCGGGCGGGGACCCGTGCATCAAGAACCATGAACTTCAGACTCCTTACGCAGCCACACCACACGCTGATACCAGGATCGCCTTCAGAATGTTCCAGGCGCAACATCCTGACAAATATAATTATAATAAGGTAAGATTAGCATTAAAAAAAAAAATTATATTGAATAGTCTGTGTACTCTTAAAAACAGACAAGAAAAAAAGGAACGAAAAAATACGTACAAAGGTGATTTTTGTTGCTACAGAAATCTCTTCCAGCATACATGCGATAGGAAAGTAGATAAAGAGATGGTGTGCAAGAGTTAAACAGAAAATAAAATTGTATAAGTCGCTCATTTAGAGAAACATCGACGTAACTGCTACTTTTCCTAACGTAAATACGCTTTCTATACTCCGACTTTTAATTAGCTGCAGTAAAATGACACTTCTTAATAACTCAATTCGGACTGCGTTTAGAGATATGCATGTCAAATAAGTTTCGTTTGTTATACTATTCTGTACTAGAAAAACAAGATTTGGTTGATGGCCGCGAAAAAACAAAAAGACGCCAATTTCAGTCATTTATGTACTTAACACATAAGCTGTCATTTTACTGCAGCTAATTAAAATTCTGACTATAGTGCTTTGGCATAATAATTTTTGGGAAAAATACATTTACGTCGATGTTTCTCCAAATGAGCGATGTGTGTACATAAATGGTTAAATAAATAAATAACTGTCAAAATGTGAGTGTATTAAAGGTACACTTCTGCCTCACTTCTGGGGAAATACAGGTGTGACTATGTTTATGTATAGTAATATTATGTTCTTCAAAGATTTACGGCAACCTCAGAAAATTTTGACGATTGAGGACTTTTTATAACACATTTCTGTTGCCTTTATTGCTATCACATGACCAATTTATTTTCCACTAGCTGCGTCCCGCGGTTTCACCTAAAAAGTAAATTAGATAAAAAGTAGCCTATATGTTATTCCAGGGTGTCGGCAACCTCCATAATTTTAGTGCGATATATCAGTAATTTAACCTTCAAATAATATTACCTTTTCTAGTCCCAAATCCCTGGGCCGGTGACACCCGAACAACTAGAACAACAGAAAGAGAAGAAAGCTCAGCAGAAGAAGGCGAAACGACAACGTGAGAAAGAGAAACAGGCAGACAAGCTCAAGGCGAACGCGTTCTTACAACTTACAGACGAGAAAAAGGTATAATGACAATAAGATTCGTTTTTCATTAGCCCATTCGTTCCTTTTTGTGTATTTGCCTCAAACAAATGCACAGCGCTTACAACGCTACAAGTGACAAGCTTCTTCTGGCGCGTGGCCAAAATCTGAAGTAACGCTGTCATCTTGTTTTGTCAAAATATTTTTTGTGAAAATTTAACAACGCCCCCTGTTCATGTCATTCAGGCGACGAAAGAACCTTGTGGCACTCGAATGCTAGTCGTGCTGTGCAGTGACGATTTATGGCCCGTACATCGACCTTACCTGCGTTGAAATAAAGTCTAGAAAATATTTTTTTTCTTTTTGGACTAAGTAGAGTTTACGCACTACTTTATTTTATTAACCGCAAGGTTAATATTATCTTGATATTAAAACCGCTCTGCGCCGTCCTTAGGTGTTTTTCATATTACTTGCCTAGTGACATTCTCGATAACCCGTTTCAAAGTCAAATGTCTATTAATTTATTTGTTAGAAACACGGTACACAGCATGTTCAAATAATTTTGTAATTGTCGTTGTTTGTTTGAATAATTGTATTTTGTTCTTTCACAGAAAAAACTACCACAGCACGAACAGCGTTGCTTCTCATGCGGTGCTCAGCTACCTAAAGTACCCTTTGAGTATGACGGCAACAAGTTCTGCCAAATGCCCTGTTTGCACGACCATAGAAAGATTAGGCCTTTAAACATGAGTGTCTAAATTACTTAGGTGTTTTACATACAAGCTACTTACTAACCCCTTACAAATAAACGTTGTATAGCGTCTGTATAGTTACACAACTCTCTGTCTTCTTTCGAATGTCAAATTACTGACGACTGAAAGAGAGAAATCGGTGTGTAACTATTCATCTGATATAATACGTTTATTAGTAAGGGGGTTAGAAGATAATTATGGAATTTTTATGCGTTCTCATTAGGTGACCAAAGGTGCGTTGCGGCAACCTTATGGGTTACGACAATACATGGTGTAATTGAAAAACTCTAAAACCGACACCCAGTGCACCGAAGTCGAGTTTTTTTTTTTTTTTTTTTTTTTTTTTCTGTAAAATGTATTGAACAGCTGACTTTTTTCGTGATTTATTTCTGCTCATGGTGTTGCCAGTGAAAGCATGCCATCCGCAAACTAAGTAATATCATCAGACGAAAATAAAATTATACGCGATAATATAATTATTGTCTATACTTTATAGGCCGTCCACATTAGCAGTGTATATTTAGTAAGTAGACACATTTTCTCTGCAGTATTCATATTACATCGCAGCGGTGCTACAGTCCATTCAAATTTTACCTCTGATTTTGAATTAAGTACCGGCAAAATAACAGTGATCTTTATATCTCGTTATAATAAGGTTGCTGTTGTTTTGCAGCCACTGACAAGTCTGTCTCAATCATAGTGATCTTTATGTTCGTTAAAATAAGGTTGATATTGGCTTGCTGCTGTCAGAGGTAAAATTGTCCTTATCTAAACATGGTGTAGCAAGCTACATAACAAGATAGATTAAAGGGTACTAAAATTTTATGTCGTCACCTAGTGACCCGCAAATTAGTTCTCATTCATCAAATCTTGTTTTCGGGATTTATTTATTGTACATTGTTTATTTTAAGTTGACAAAATATAATTTTGTTTTTCTTTATACTTTTAGTTTCTGTTTACGTTTTATTACTAACTTTTTTAGTTGTTGCGGTGCGGTGTATTTTTCCTTACTGCAATTGGATTTTACCCGTCATCTTATTGGATCACGTGATTTTCTTTACATAGCTGTACAGACGCCAGCACATCAAGCTACCCGAAACTGTCAATTTTCCCAATCAACCCTGAACCTTATGCTGTAGCAATAAAGTTAAAAATCTATAAAAGAAATTTGACACATTTTAGTAGCTTGATGGGCTGGCGTCTGTACAATTCGTTGGCTTCTTTTTGGGAAAACCACTGCAGTAGGTAAATACCGTAGATTTTTCTTTAATTATCGATAATTTGGAATATTTTATGAATCATTTAAAGTATAGAAAGTGCTCACTCATAATATGAGCTACAGTTGTGGACATGTGTTCTTAATTATTTGTCCAGCGGCCAGTACTTTTGAAATACCTACAGTCAATTTATTTTTATAGGGAAATTCAATTATTTCGATTATTGAGTATGAATCATTAAACCCTACTAATACAGCTATCTTATGTGGTTCAAAGTTGTTATCTGGAAGTTGATACAAAAGTAAAAACCCATGTTTATCCAAAAGTGACTTTGTTGTCAGTCGTTCCTAATTATATGTCCACAACTGTCTATGCACTATTGTGTTTAAGAGCCCATACTACCTCAGCTAAAATTCACTCTTTGTCTCGCTCGCACGATACTGCTCGCGGACTAAGTGTGAGCGAGACAGAGTGCGGTGCTGGGCGGCAGGCTGCGCCAATAGTTTAGGTTTTTGCGTTTTACGGCGAAAATAATTGTAATAAAAAAAAAAAACATATAGTCGCTGCTTTATAGTTAGTTTAGTTATTACACAAAGTTTCTTGATCAAATTTGAAGTATTTTATTAATACCAGCGGTTTATTGTTCAGTTTCGAGGTAACTTTGGTTTTTTTTTTCTATCGAGAAAATTTTATGGAATCGTGTTTTCATCACACATAGTACCTTAAGTACATTAATCCTCAACTTTACCATATATTTATTTCAAAATTAATGCTGCAGTATTTTCGACATAACGGAGGATCATGCTAAGCAATTTGAGGTAGTATAGAATTAAGAATTGCATTCACGTTGAACGCATGCGCGTTAGTCATTGTTCTAAAGTACCGGCGCCTGCGTGTTTGACGCCGTCTGTCTACAGCTTTATGTCCAAGGGTTAATCCATTGAGTAGTTTTTAAAGATAGGTAGGTAGGTAAAGCTAGGTACATACCATTGAAAATATTTAGCACTGGTAGTTCTAGAGCTATTAACAAAGATAATAACAAAAAAAAAATTTTGAAATGTTTTATAAAATGTGAAAGAGGTGTAGAAGTACATACCTACATAACATAACATAATCAGCCTAGCCTATAATGTTCCCACTGCTGGAACACAGGCCTCTGTGAGATCGGGTGGGCTGTAATCTATCACGTGGGCTCAGTGAGGGTTGGAGAAGTATGTAAATAACTAATTTATTATTAATAAGTGTTCATCAAAGATGCACGCACAATTAATGAAGTTTACCCGCGACAGAATCGTTGGGGGTTGATGTTAAAGGATTAGTCGGCGGCCATTTTAGTATTATGAGAACACTGCTATACAAGGATCTTTTTTGCGCTAGAATAACGTTAACAGGAGGGCGCTGTTTACAAATATTTGTAAGTAAGTACAGAGGCTAGCACATCAACCTACCCCAATCTGTCAAATTTTCCCAATTGAATATGAACCTTTAATCCTTTGTGGTAAAGTTGAAAATCTATCAAAGAAATTTGACAGATTGGGGTAGGTTGATGTGCTGGCCTCTGTACATTTGTTTTGTGAAATGTCACTTGAAATCTAAAAAAAAAGGATGGCTGCGATAGTTCCGATTTTGGCCACCTTGTAGCGCTATAGGTATACAGCTGACTGCAGTATGGAGGCTGTGTTAATATTTAATTTTAAAGGAATTAAATTCGCTAACTTGTAAGCCTATTAAAATATGTAGGGATCTGCCTAATTCTACTGGTGTTTGCGTTGTTCGACCATTCAATAATGGAGCTTAAAATTGGTAGCTAAGTAATAACAGCCGCACGGGTCCATCGATTAGGTTAAGCTACCCTTGCCGCGGTTGGTGTGTGGATGGGTGACAATCTTTACAGGGAATCCCCCCTCTTGGCATAAAAATTGAAGGCATAATATTGTTTGGTATAACTTTTATTAGCATAATAATACTTTGGCAATATGCAAAGGTTAGCATAACTATCATATTTTGGTCTAATTTGTTTTGGCATAATTTGGAGTAGCATACATTTTTAAGGCATAATATTTATTCGTCTAATCATGAGCCATAAATATAAAATGGGTGTCCTGTCATTTGACAAAAAACGAATCACAAATTTTCATTTTAAAAGTAACATTACCTAAAATACTTGATAAAGTTATCACTTTACAAACTATTCTTTCAGGATTCGGTCGTGGTCCACCTGCTTAGTTCACTTTTGTAAATAACTCATTTGACAATTAATTGAAAGACAATAATTAATTACATCAAAACATCATTTGACAAACTAATCTTTTTATAATCATGTTAAAGTGTCGGTCCTACTTGCGGCACCCCGACTCGGTCAGGTAAGGTTCGAAGGGGAAGACGGGGGCTCAAGAGAGCGAGCAAAGCGAGCGAACGATCCCTGTCATACCTCAATATATTTTATGCTTATCATTAGTAAACCATCTTTACATACCAAGACGCCGTAGTGTCTCGGAATGTACGTTAACCCGTTGGTCCCGGCTGTCATTCGTGGATCTTTGACAGTCGTTACGGGTCGCACAAAAGTCCAAGGGGTATCGTATTACCCAGTAACTGGGTTGTGGAGGTCAAATATGCAGTCGCTCCATGTAAAATAGTGGTATTCAGCTGTATCAGGTTAGACTGGATCGGTCGGCACCCCAACATAGTTTTGGAAAAACTAGGCAGGTGAAAAGCTCCTTTTTATTATTATTATTACGTTTATTTCAGCAGGTATTAACCCATAGCAATTAACGCTACATACGAACAATAATAATTTATTACGATCCTTCAGTTTTCTACCCTTAGCTAATAATAACTATTAATAGCTTAGCTTATAAGCGTAGCATTATTGGCGCCCTCTAGATTCATAACACATCTAATCAAAGAGAAATGACTGAAATGCCATTTATAATGGCGGCTTAGTGATATAATATAGGATATATTTACATTATACTAGTACACAATAAATTATTTTCTTAACTTGAAGCGTTTTAAGGAATATTCGAATACGCCACCTTAGAGTCCTCACACAGCTATCTTACGTCTGATTTTGCATTACTGTCAAAATCACAGTGAACTTAATAATCAGTGCAATAAGGTTGCTGTTGGTCGAGCACTGACAAGTCTGTCGATTGATGTTCTATTGTAAGGGTCGATATCGTACCACGCCAAGCTCAAGATTAAACATTATTTTTTATTATTAAACATTTTAGTACAGCGATTAATATTTTAATGTTTACATTTTAATGTCTATAATATTTCAGGTTATAAATTATTATTGCGTGTGCTGAACTGGTGATTTGTGCGTTTATTTGGGTTAAGGATTGTTCATTGTTCTGTTGGTTAGCAAAGAAAAGCAAAAAGTACATTTATGTGTTTAATTGAATTCTTTAATGTCAGTCGCGAAAACAGTGATAAAAGTGGGTATTTCGTAAAAATCTTACAGTGAAAACTTATACCCCGACTTTTAATAAGCTGGAGTAAAATGACTCATCTTAATAACTCATTTCGGACTGCGTTTATAGATATGCATGTCAGATTAGTTTCGTTTGTTACACTATTCTGTATTAGAAAAACAAACAGACGCCAATTTAAGCTGTCATTTTACTGCAGCTATTAAAAGTCCGACTAGTGAAGTCTCTAGGATCAGACGGAATGACAGCTCACTTCACCTAAGTTTTCACAGAGACGTTTTAACAGAATAGTCCAACTGTTTTTACTTTTTTGACTTAGATGTAATTTATATTTGTGATTTACTATGCGTTTACATGAAATAAACAATTTCTTTGTAACTTATGGTTTAATATTATGATGCAAATCTGAACTGCCATACCTACCTACCTATAATAATCTGACGAGCTAATCCGGTGCTTCAATGGAAATGGATTTTCGTTATGCCTGTCGATGGACTGACAGACTGCGTACATAGTGCCTTTTACTTCCACATTAGTGGTTCGATTAGGAAAGTAAAAATAACTAAACCCAAAAGCGAACAAGCACCTAAAAGATAAGTCACTTCTAAGTAATAAAAAAAAGAAAATTTTTATGCATTTGGCACGAGGAGTTCCGGAATCTTCAGTGAAAAGCTCCGGTGTACGCAGCCCATGACCTTGACCCTGGGGAAACTAAACTAACTACTTACGTCATCTGAGCGAAGTCTCAAGTTAACTCTTGCGGGTTGTAATGTGCGGAGTGCATCTTTTTTTATAAGTCTATGCTGGCTAAATGTGTTCTATAGGAACACATCTACGTAATCCTCCGTGGATAACAAGCGTAATGTTATGTTGCCTGGTTGAAGAGCAACAAGCAAGACGTCTGCGAAGTGCGATGGCCAACGATAGGCTAACATAATATTTATTTTATCAGTGCATAGGTACTCAAGTTTTAGCACAGTTTTATTAGCGTGCATTTCCGTCGAGATGATTGGTTGGCAAATTACACTGAAAAGTTTTATGCGTGGCATGCTGACGTGTTGCCTGCCAGCTGCCAAAGCACGAGGCTTGTTTATTAAAAAATTAACGGGTAGTTTGACACTATAATGCTACGGCTACATTGTCGCGTTAACGCGAACTACACTTTGCGCACTCTCTCGCACGTTGCTCGATACGACGCGACGACGTCTCGCTGTACAACAGCAAACGCGCAAAGTGTAGTTCGCCGTATCGCGACAATGTAGTTGTAGCATTAAAGTTTCTGCTTGTGTCTTCATGAGTAAGTATATTAAATTAATGATAATAGAAAGGTATTTTTTTCGTTAAATAGATTGGTAGGTACTTGTGACTATATTTTGATCCACTGCCAATGAAAGTTAATCCCAAAAATACATCGTAAATACCGGTGAGTTCTGTCAATTTAGCGCCACTTTAGACTGACCAACGAAAGTTGTCCAAGAAAAAAGGCGGCAATTTAAAAAAAAATCAAGAGCTGTTATCCTGGCTATACACTGCATAAACGCAGTTGATACTATTTATTATTCATTGCGAATTTATTGACATTGAAAATTAGGATTGACAGTCCTAAAACGTCTCCATGCTAAAAGTTTAGAAAATAATTCTTGGTCAGCTTTTGTTGGCCAAACTAAAAAGACTGCCCAAAAGTAGTTCGTAGTTATGGAAGCTTTCTTCCTCTTCGTTTATTTGTTACTGCCCTACTAACCCCTTGGCGAGCAGCCTCCTACCTTCCTTCCTAACGTTTCATGAAAAAGTTTGTTGCTGTCCAACTTTTAAGTGTAAGTTTCTTGTTGACTGACTTGACTGATGGGTAGGTAAGTACTCCAACCCTTTGTCTCAGGAGGGATTTTTGGAAGAGGTATATATTAATGTCTCTTAAAAAAAAACTTTTATACAAATAAAAAAAAAAAAACAACAGACTTCCAAAAACTTACACTACAAAGTGAAAAAAAAATTCGAATGTCGCTGTCGTAGGTTCCGTATAGACTTAGTTTTTTCACACCAACTGTCTCGTATAGGGTCTTAGCATTATGCTGAGCGATGGCCGTTTTGCGTAGATGTGACGCATGTTAATCTCAAATTGTTATTTTGTTTATGTTTTTTCTTTTGATGCGTCTTGGCTTGTTTGCCGCAAATAAACGTATTTTCTTTTTTTCTTTCAACCTCTGAAATTGAAAAAAGAAAAGTATCCTCACTATGCTAGATACCTACCTACTTTTTTTTACTGCAAATAACCACAATTATCGCCCTCGTTTCATCCACAATTTTTTTACCCACCCTGTTTACTGAATATCACAGTATAGAGGAGAGGCAATGCTCGCTCTGTTATGACCATGCTCTGTGGTCGCAAACGCGGCCACTGAGCATGTCCTTAGGTCCTGCCTAGTTACGATTTCCATGTCGGGTTGAGAGCTATTAGTTTTCTCCATAGACTTATAAAAAAGATGGACTCCGCGCCACGCATATCGATAGTGAAGCACAGTAAAGTGAAGTACAAACACGCCTCACGCTCACATTTACATCATAGTATGCCGACCGGCCGCCATTACCTACGTGACACGACATCGACAGCGTCAATCGTCAATCACGCACACATAGATCGGTACGGTGCTTCACTTTAGATATGCGTGGCGCGGAGTCCATCTTTTTTTATAAGTCTATGGTTTTCTCATTAGAAGTTTCTCAATAGCAGCCCTGAGTCAGGATAAGTTTCTATACAGTTAATGGCACTAGACCGTCTCCTATACACAACTGACGAAAAGTGGGTGTAAATATACCTAGGTACACCCAGCACCCTATATTGCGATACCATCAATCTCAATCTGAATCATTTTGATGGATATTGCTAATCCATTGCTTCATAATACCTATTATGTTCGAAAAATGTGTCTGCTCAACAATATGAACAACGGAATGAATGTTGTTGAACTGTCAAAATGAAACCCCCCTCCCCCTTTATTCATAAACATTGCTTAAAGTTAACTAGTGATTAGTGACTGTTTAACCATAAATTTTTGATGTTTGAACGTCACTCAACTTTAATCATCGTTTATAAATAAACCCCATGTAGTATGTTAAGCAATTACCCCACCCGACTACGCACTCGGATAGAATGGCGTGACGATATTTAAAATTTAAATAAAAAGCCCGACAAGCCGAGTCCACGGCGGCGTGGGTACTTTTTGGCTACTAAGGGCTGTATACTAAGCATATTTTTTTTATTTCTTCCGGCCCGCTTCCGTTTTTTCTAAAGACAGATGCTGCTGTGGTCCTGCCATGTGCGAAACCATAATACTTAGCATGTGTTTTTACTAAAACTTACGCCTGACTTCCTCAAAAGTTTGCGCATCTGACCGAAAAAGGTTTCATTATGCCCTATTGTTTTATTTATTTATTGTTTTATTTTTAGCTTATGTTGTCCCACTGCAGGGCGAAGGCCTCCATTTCTCCTTTCCACTTGTCTTTGTCTCGAGGTAGTGTGGACCCCTGTCTGTAGGCGTCTTCTTGTTCTAAAATGACTTATATTTATTTACTAGCTTCTGCTCGCGACTTCGTCTGGGTGTAATTTATTGTTCCCCGACACACACTGTCGCATCGCATCGTCCGCGGCGCTATCACTTCCGTTTTCGCTAAGCGTTCTTTCTGACTTTTATTCTTTTGCTCAGATCCTAAGAAGTTCTAGCCTGATGTTAAGTAGGTTATAGCCGTTCTCAAGAACAGGGTGCTTACTTTCGAACATAATTCCGATAGATCGACATTGTCAGTGAAACGTCTGGGATTATCTGGACTCAAGTCTAGCCAATCCCTGTCGTTTAACTCGACCAACTGACGTTTGACCAATGTCGATCTATCGGAATTATATTCGAGAGTTAGCACCCTGGCCTATCAAATGCAAAAATAATTTTTCAAATCCGACTGGATAAAATATTGCAATAACACCAAACTCAGGCCGTAGGGTACCTACTAGCTATGAGCACGCTATCTTATCTATACAAATAACTTTCACCGATCATCCCCATTTTATAAGAGACTACATCGTTCGCTAATAATCTAGGTAGATAGAATAAGTTTCACAAGTACCTACAAATTAATTCAAATAAATCGAAATACAATAAGTACACGAAAATAATACGAAAGACAACAAAATAAATTTTAAGAACGGAATAGCGGATCGGAATACTTAGCGGATAAAGATTGGCCCTTGGCAGCAATGGCAGCTCTCGACAGAGAGAGTGGAACGAGAGTAGGGGCTTATGATAAGCAGTGGGACGTTAATGACTAGTAAAAAAATAGCGGCTTATTAGTCGATTCGCACGAATTTAGTCGCCCCATCGGATCGATCGTTGATTTAAATAATATATTTTTTTCTACAGGCTACTACTTTCTATAGGCGATTTTCGAAGTTACGAAAACAGTAAGTACCTACACGTTTTATATTTTAAATTTAACTCCTTACACTACTGTGCGCTAATGTTCTTTTTCAATATAGTTTACTTTATGGCATAACATTCAAAATGTAAATACCTAGTTCCGGAGTTGTCGATTCGCCGACAAATAAATCAACTTCGTGCGAGTCGCCAATAGAAAAAATAATATTATTTAAAAAAGACGAGTAAAATCGTGCCTATCGACTGCTATGGTGAATAGCGCGCTATGCGGTTTTTGACTAGTGTAGATGTGAAGCCAGACGAGCGTATTTTTTTGAGAGTCTCGTAATTTCAACAACACACACAGCAACAACTCATTTTGCGTCGCCGTGTGAACGAAACAGGATTTTTGTATGAAACCGAATGTAGCAAAAATTACGCGACATAACTCAAAAAATTACGCTCGTCTGGCTTCACCCTTAGAGGAATGAGGAAGGATGTTTCTGCTCTATCCTCGTTACGACTTTAATTTCTTAATTAATTAAAAGTTTTAAGTACAGTATAGCTTGTACCTACTTCTTATCTACCTAGGTACATCTGCTTTAAGTAGATATGAAGAAAAGACATCCTAACTAGCAGAATTCTCAACTTTTTTATTCATTATGTATTTATTTACTAAAATCTCCCTTACAACTATCATTACAGGTGTTTACTTATTGCGATAGCGTGGTCTTAAAATTAACTTACAATTTAAAACTAAAAAAGTATTAGTAGATAAGTACAAAAAAATTGATTTATAACAGTAGAAATTCAATTGTGTCTCATTAGCCACAGTTAAGCTACTAGGTACACACGGCTACACATCAAGCTATAAATTTCCAGTTTTAGCTGATCTCGCATTGTATAGGCTTTTGATACAATCAGAAGTAAGCTTATACTGGTTCTGTATAGCTTGATGTGTTATGTAGCCGTGTGTACAATAACTTCTAAAATAATAATTACTCCGTAAGTAGATAGGTATATACCTAAAATGTACTACCGGACCTGGCAGACGTGGACCTGTTCGAACAACGCCACTTAGGTACCGGGTCCAATTGTGAATCTAAACCATCCATGGACTCACTAAAACACACACAAAAATGTCGTCAAAATTGGTCCAGCCGTTAAGTAGGAGTTCAGTGACATACCTACACATGTACAGAAGAATTATATAAATAAAGTTAATACCTATTCGTACCTACGTATTTAAGACTAATTGAGACAAATGATACCTGTACTGCACACCTGAACCAAATAGTTACTCAAACTACCGATATTTGAGCTGTGAACTCTATGCACGTAAGTATGATTATGTCCGAATGCCGTCCGATATAACACGCTCGCTGCAGGTGTCAACGTGTATAAAAAGTGATTGCATTTATTATGTTATTGCCATCAAAAACAACCTCACGTTAGATGCGCAATCACAAGCTTCAGTTAAAATGTAAACAATGACTCATAAAAACTGCATTTATAGTATTTCATTCATTCGTAATGCGCGCTCAACGCATTCTATTTTACTGCGTAATTCTCGTCTTTATCTGCCCATTTTTTTTCAACGAGTCTTTGTTTCTATCGCCTTCCGTAACAATACCTTCAATAGGGTGACAGCATTTCTATGCGCGTACGCTCTACAAAACTACGACATTATCATTAACAGTAGGTTCTATTAAAAGTAGATTTAGAAAATTAACTTTATTGCTCCTAAAATAAGAGCTACGTAGCGGCAAATGTTAAGTTTGCTTTTAGTCAGGTTTCGGTCGGTGCACATGGAGTCGGCAGTCGCGCGCCCACCGACTGTGAATCCGGTGGGGTCGATCACCACCGCGTAGTGTATGCGTGCCTTTACACACTACATTCCGAACTTTACTCGCGAGCACAGTGTACGCTTCGCGCCAAATTTGTTGTACGAAATTTGAAATTTGACGATTGTGTTTTTGGCAGCATAGACAATTTTTTATTACTTTTTGTTTACCTACTTAATTAATTAGGGGACTGACAAAAAAGTTTCGTGATTGTGAAGTGACTTATTATTATGAAAGACGAAATATTTATGTGCGGACTTGGCAATAAATAAATAATAAAGTACGTTAAGTGTTGTTATTACTTGTGCAATGGTTTGTGAACTATAAAAATATCAAGATGAAGATGCGATGGAACTTTGAAGTACATTTATTTGTTTTATTTGTATTAGCGACGTATGTCGGTGAGTTATCTTTATTTACTATAGCAAATGATTTTGTTTTATCTATTAAGTAAACGTAATTTTCTTTAGAATAAAATAATAAAAGTTTTGCTTGAGATTTATACGGATTGGTTTTCAAAATACTCTAGTATTTATTATAGCACTGACACAATAGTAAGTATACTCAGTAGGTACCTACCTACTTAGTTTCTGTACCGTACCGTGACATTTTCGCTCGGAAAATTATCTATTCATTGATGTGCGTAGATACCTACTTAGTTATATTTTTATTGCCATATCCGACGGCTCGGAAAACTTATTCGATGTAAGATTGATAATAAACACGCTGCAAACTTAAAGTAAACCGGTTATAAATAAAACAAAGAGAACATACTTATGTACAATTCTTTTTATAATTTTATGTAATTTAATTACAGAAAATGGAACGATTTAAAGAAATTCCAGGACTTTAATTTACTTAAAACAATCATAGCTCACGGTGCCTGACCATGCAGGTCGAATATTTAAACATTCATTGTCTCTGGTTAATTTAAAACGATAAAAATCTCCCGTACACACGGCATGAAAGGGAAACATGATAGAATTATGTGATGTACGGTATGAATAATGGCTGCAATTTCGTGCATTGTGCAACACGTGAAGATGCTTGTCTTATTTTGTAATGTTTGATTTAGATTGTATTTTAATTTGGTGAACGTTACTGGCGAGTAGGTAGTTTGTTGAGTATTGCGCTGACGTTTTTGTGTCAATCATCAATCGTAATTTACTGTTGGCATTATTTTATAGTAACGTTAGATAACTTAAGTTACTTTTAAACTGTTGCTTTACTTTTCAGCAGGTACAATTAGTTGACTTCAGAATTACACCTTGTTTTCTCAATACGAAATACACACATCAAAAGTGTCTAGGGATCAAGCATTTTTATGCGGATTTCTTGAGATTGAGATGTGGCTTTGTAATAAATTTATGATTTTATAAATTTATATGGATCCTTTTTGGTGCATTTCATAATTTGAATCAGGAACTGTGAATCAAATTCGAGTAAAAGATGAAAATCAGCTGTCAATATTTTCCCTATAAAAACATACAACGCATTGAAGACATTATTAGTGCTACTGTTTCCCTACTACTGATTAAAACCAACGTTATTATGGAGCGGCGACGTCATTTAAGCAGGGAAGAAATGCTCAGAGCCGTGGGAATGATAGAAGCTGGTTCCCGGCAACGTACTGTGGCTTTAGCTCTGAATACAAGTCAGAGTGTTATCAGTCGACTTTGGACACGTTACCGAAGCACTGGTACCGTGGCTGAGCGCCATGGAGGACGGTATCGCTGCACCACACGGAGACAAGACCGATACATTCAAATCTTAACTCGAAGAGCTCCAACAATAACCGCCATGATGTTAGCCGTGAGGCTTCATCACTCTTCAGGGAACTTAATTAGCGACCAAACAGTCAGAAACCGCTTGCATGAAGTGAACCTTCATTCCCGAAGACCGCTACGGGTACCACCTATAGCAATGCACAATCGTAGGATTCGATATCAATGGGCTCTTGAACACAGAAATTGGGCAGAAGAACAATGGCGTTTCGTGTGCTTTTCTGATGAGTCTCGTTTTGGTATGAGACCGGATACAAGACGTATACGACACTGGAGAACCCCTGGACGCCAACAGCGATTAAAATCCTGCCAGGAAGTCCATCCTTATAGTGGTGGAACCATCATGGTATGGGCGGGTATTTGGATCGGCGGAAGAACTGAGTTGATTTGGATCAGAGGCAACCTCAACGCTCAAATTTATGCTGAGACGATTGTATCAGACGTCATCGTTCCTCTACAAGTGCAAATCGGTCCCTTATTTCAGTTAATGCATGATAATGCACGACCGCACACCGCAAGAGTTGTAAGACAGACTCTCGCCGCAGCTAACATCAATGTCCTGCCCTGGCCTGCTCAGTCGCCAGACTTGAACCCGATTGAGCATGCATGGGATATGCTACAGAGAAGAGCTCTGCCGAATATGGAGGGTATCCAGTCGCAAGAAGACCTTTTTTTGTTGTTGCAACGAACATGGGCGGCCATTCCACAGCATGATTTGGATGAACTCATTTTGAGTATGCCAAACCGATGTTCTTGTGTTGTTAGTGTTCGCGGTAGAAACACGGATTATTAATTGTTTAAGTTACCCAATAAAATTTTAAAGAAAACTGTTATTTCAGTCTTTTTTTCGAACTTTTGTGTTAGTGGTTCAAATGTCAAAAATCCCTTTATTAGGAAAATGGCAAATTTCTTTATTAATGCAAAGGTGACTTGGTTTATCGTTACTGTGACAAACGAAAACACTTTATTTGATGAATCCTTAAAGAAAATTTTAATTAATATCAATCAGGAGAAAAGTTATTGCAAAAATATATGTTGATCCCTAGACACTTTTGATGTGTGTAGATCAGGTAGGTAGGTATGCAACTAATGGCCGATTCATATAATTTAAGGACCGTTATTGGTTAAAAGTAAGACTCTTGTATCTTTACCAATTATAATGAAGCAAAGACTTCATAGCTTTGCATAGTAAAATCAAATTTTACCTGTGATAGCTACTTTCCTAAGGGAGTCACAGGTAAAATTAGCTTATGAATCTATTTATATGCCCAGTTTGGCAATAAAAAATGCTACCATTGGTAAGCAAAATGATTCGTTTTTGTATAGGTATAGTAACCGACCTTAAGATACTATCCTTTTCAATTAGCTCATTATTTTTATCAGCTGCACCAAAACCATTTTGATATTTTACTTAATCATAACTTTAACGAATCTATCACCAAATTACCTAACTTCATCCCAAAGTCACTGAATAAGTAAACACCAAAATTCCCACGCTCCTACACCCTCTAAAAAAAGGTGATAGAATAGCATTAGGAAAGGCTATAAGTTTCTATCAAGCAAAGGCATTAAACCTCTACTTAGTCTATGAACTTTCAATAAATTGGCAGGGATCCCTGCCCACATATATTTGGGATATCCCCTCGTTATTCTTGGGGGTAAGGCTGGGTCGGGTATGATCATTTTATCGAATGCCCGCAGATATTTAATGCAACTCGCTATGGAAATGAATGAAGGATAATATTGGGTAGGTTTTGTAAAAGAATTACCCTTCTAAGACGGTATATTCAATGTTTTGGTTGTGATAGGTACTCTTTCCAATTTTGGGTCGTCAGAAGCCCGAAAGTCTGGCAACCAGTGTTACCAAGGGGTTTTGTGTTACCCAGTAACATCATCAAGTTAGTCATCTGTTTGACAGTTTCACACCTATATATCCCTGAAGGGTTAGGCAGAGAGTGTACCTATAGCATTTTACGAATCTTCTTGTAAAACTGCCATACAGATGAAATTGCGTGATATGAATTGTTTTATGATTCTGCCAAAGTGGCCTTTTTAGGCCCCCTGGTATAAATAATAACTGGTACTCAGCTGCATCCGGTTAGACTGGAGGCTGACCCCAACGAAGTTGGGAAAAGGCTAGACAGAAGATGATGATGATGACTCTTTCCATATTTCAAATCCAAAAGTCTGACAGCCAGTCTTATCAAGAGCACAGATAATATATATACTCTAGCCAAGGGGTATCAAATTAGTCATATTATTCAGTAACTGGGTTTTAAAGGTCAGATAGACAGTCGCTGCACGTAAAGTAATTTAACTGCATTCGGTGAGACTGGAAGCTGACCATAACATATTTGGGAAAGGCTAGGTTTATACAATGTTTTGATTGTGACTTGTGACTCTGCCGCGAGAGAATCATCACGTCACGAGTGTACCTATCTATCTAAAGTTCCTAGCTTCTGCCCGTCGTATGATACACAATATACTAAAAGAACAGCTACATTTTTATATAGGTATAATTATAAAACTCCCTCGGCCTCCTACCTTTTACTTCGTTTGCGCTTAGCTTTGTTTTTATTTCTTTTTGCTCCGCCTTAGGGTCGTAGCGTGATGTTAAATCGCCATATAATCTTCCTCAGGAATTGGGCTATCAAAATATGCAAAAACAATTTTTCAAGTCAGTCTGATTCCAGAGATTAGCGCGTTCAAACAAACAAACTCTTCAGCTATATTAGTATATATTTACCTATTGCATTGTTGAATCAATAATGAATCGATCAATAACTTCTTTAGGAATAAAAATTGCTCAAAGATTAACATTTCATTCAATTCTTAGGCTGGTTGGCCTATCATAGGTTCTCGAATCTTATTTCGCTCACCGCTCCCATTTTGAGATTTTTTTCTCGATCCCCCAATTTTTTTTACTTACCTACCATGTGTCGCGAATCTGAAATAGCCATTGCCACGATTATTGTATTTAAACGTGTAATATTATACAACATTATTTTTAGTATACGCGAAACCCGAAACACGTTATTTTTATGTACAGAATCTATGTACAAAATTTAAAAACTGTATCATGAGAAATCACAAAGTTACAAGCTTGTTATGTTACCTAGTTGTCCGTTCAAAAACATGCTCACCACGCGGCACGGCGCGGGGTGACCATGTTTTATGCTCCTCAGCTCCAGCATCGTACACTCATTGATAATAGTTTGGCAGTAGGTACCTAACTGTACGGCGATTTTATTGTAATTAACTAGTGATTAAATATTTTTGGGACAAAATAAAACATGGTGTAAAAAATTTTGAAATCGATTCAGTTACTTATTCTGAACAAACTATATTCAGGTTTCGCATATACTAAAAATAATGTTGTATAGTCGTAAGATAGGATATTGTATAATT
Source organism: Gortyna flavago (assembly GCA_963669345.1). Taxonomy (NCBI): domain Eukaryota; kingdom Metazoa; phylum Arthropoda; class Insecta; order Lepidoptera; family Noctuidae; genus Gortyna; species Gortyna flavago. The sequence continues at coordinate 4,148,708 of OY770139.1, forward strand.
TTCTCTGAGTCTTCTACTGCCCCACTGATACTCACAAACGCCCACGTTGAGAACCTATGGCCTAGGTATATTAAAATTAAGGAGAACCCACTAGGATGGTCTGCTGTAAACTCTAGAAGAGAAACAAAGCTGCATTACTGGCAGAATTTCGCATTCCTATCTACGTAAACTTAGCTGATAAAAATCCCCTAACGGAAAGACTCATTGTACTAACAGATAGAGCTAGAACATTAATGGGCTGTCTGACACGACATTGTGTAATTAACGTATCAACGTCCGACCTGCCTCCTTAACATTCCCTAAGCTGCTATATTTCTAAACGTAACCACGTTAAGAAGTTGTATAGCAGCCAGCAGGCAAACATTTAGCTTAGTCACTTCATGACTATGCAAGTTACCTGAAGGCCAATTATTATTCTCGTTATTTAAAACTTTCAAAGTTTAGTCGTAGTCTCATCTCGGCGACAAACAAATGTCAAAAAGTTGTCAAAATTTAGGGAATTTAGAGGTATTTTTGACAGATTCGGACTGAGATACTTTGAACGTTCTTAAAATTACGAGAATTGCCCCTCCCCGAAAACGCTAGGTGAATATTTAATATTTTTACAACGACGATAAAATTAAGCATAGTATCCCTCATTTCTATATATGTGCACATGATGACGAATCAGCCTGTATATGTATACTTTCGTTCGATGTCGCAATATTCGTGATACTTCTTGGCAAATTGTTCCCCTAAATTCGTCGAGCCACGTTAAACCAGCCCTAATGGTACGCATCCAGGTCGTCTCGCCACTTCTTCCCGGCCTCGACGTCGTCGCCGTCTATTCTCAGGCATCCACCGTCTGGAGACTGTTGACCAGCCAGTGGTCATTATGCATGCAGCTAAGTTTAAAAAGAAAGAAAAGTATTTTATATGGGACACAAACAGGAAATACAAAAAGTATCTAATATAGAAGCATTTAAACTTAACAAAGTTACTTTACAAACAACCAAAAAAAAAAAGTAAATAAATGAAAAAAAAGACCTGTGCGAGGCCAAAAAGGCTCACTCAGCATAATGCTGCGATATTTAAAAAAACCGACTTCCAACAAAACACTACAAAGTGAAAAATAACTTTAATTTCAGAAGTCGGAGTCGCATTTTGTGACGAACATACGCATTGTGACGAACATAAATTGCTTAGCAACCATATTAAAGCAACCGAATCGCTACCCGTGAAATATTTGTAATTGAGTAGTTCCGATGGCCATCTGTGGTCTTCATCATTAGTTCCACTTCACCAAATTATACTTTCTGAATGCAAATGCTTGAGTTGTTAATGAAAATACCAAAATTGCTATATGAATGCCTATAATATTTGAGGAGTTTCCTCAATTCCTCATGGACCCCATCATCAGAACTGGATTTTGACGAAAATGGGACCAATCTGGAAGTATGTCCTTTCAAATAAAAAAAAAAATCCAAATCGGTTCATAAATGACGGCGTACTGAGGTAACAAACATAAAAAAATACAACCGAATTGAGAACCTCCTCCTTTTTTTGAAGTCGGTTAAAAAAATAATACCGCAGCGCAAAAACACAAAAACAATCTACTACTACTTACTACTTTTATACAAAAATACTTTACTAATAATAACGCTGAAGAGTTTGTTTAAACGCGCTGATCTCTGGAGTCGGATTTGAATTTTTTACTTTAATTCTTCAGGATGGTTTTAGGCTATTTAAAATCACGCTACGACCATTAGGAGCTGAGTAACAAGAAAAAAAGTCTGCAAGAAAGCAAAGCGAAAACGAGGTAATGGCGCAGGCGTTCGATGGGATGCGTCGCCAGGGGCCGCAATTTCACGCGGACAAAGTCACGGGTGCTAGTTGTTTATAATTGAAAATAACATTCTTTTACGAAGGTTCGTTGTCGAGATCTCCCTTGACAAATGGACTGCTGGATGCAGCGCCTACGTTGCTAAGTTAAACTTTAGCTATCGCTAAAACTCTTGGGGCAGAGATGGTGGCCGTTTCTTTAACAAGCTCTTTTAATTGCCTGCATAAGATAAAGGTAGCAATTAAAAGTATCTTTTAAAATTTAAAACTTTCCTTACATTTTCAGCTAACTTTTCAGGAATATAATCGGGAAGAAGACATAGATCGTATCCAGTAGAAAGTTCTAAGGCGATAATTTAGCAGGGAATGGAGTCCGTAGATCGTATAACTTACAAAATAATATATCCCCAGCCATTTTGGAGTAAACTAAGAAGTTTTACAAACATTTCAAATAAGTTTTCTAACGGCGCTTTCCTCACCTCTAGTAGTAATCTTTTCAGCTGCTCCGTTAGTCTTGTAGTCGAAAGCACGACTGCTAGTGCTGAGCGTGGCGGCCTGGGTTCGATTCCCGGGTCGGGAAAAGTGTTATTGCAGGGTTTTCCCATTGGGAATTTATTAGTAACAGCATGGTGTTTGGAAGTTGGCGGTGTGAAGTTGTTTGTTGTTACCGTCTTGCCTCGGAAAACACGTTAGGCCGTTGGTCCTGCGCCTGATCTCTCTCCGGTCGTGTCGGATTGCTGTCCCATCGGACCATGAGAGTGAGGGAAGAGAGAGTGCACCTGTGTCTGGGCACACACATGTGCACTATAAAATCTTCAGCGCCGAAGGCTGGTCTCCGCTGAGATTGGTAGCCGTGGCCGAAATTCGTTCTGGAGAACTTTTAGTAACCTTTTCTAACAGTTAATTCACCTCTGTTCCATTTTTTTATTTATCTGGTAGATGCTGCCTATCAAGATACTCTGAAACAGGCGCAAAGTAAAATAAATGGTTCTCAATAAACGAAAAGGATCCTGCCCTGCTAACCCTATTTAGATGGCATGTTTAGATTGAAATCCTAGTTCTTAAAAATCCGCTGTACCTAGCGTTGACAGTAAAAAAAGTTTCGAGCACAAATGACATATTTCGCCAAGCTCCAATGTCCCCGTGTCAAATAGAAGTTCTTGCTTCTAATAAAACTTTTTATTCGACTTTAGCTGCCTGACTTCCCTATTGCTGAAAGCTGAAATACTTTGCATTTACATTGGTAATAGGTATGGCTATTTCAATTATGAAATTCAAATCAAACAGGGTTGTTCTTTTGTTGAATAATGTCAGTGGTTCTGCGGGTAATTGCGTCACACTAAGTATCAGTAGCAATGGTTTTTATTTTGACAGTTTAACAACATAACATTCAAAATGATTCAGATTGAGATTGATAGTGAGTTACACAATTAGGGTACTGGTTCTACCATCATCATTTGCAGAACAGTAGATGTGCAGAGTAAGTCAAGCTGATAGTTAATGTTGCTCCGAACTTGGTACAAAAACTCGCTTTACAATTCCGTTTTTGAATAATATTGAACTGCTGATAAAAGTCTATGGGAACCCCCAGAAGGCCTAATTCAAGTTCCACCCTTTGTCGATGGTATAAACGTCAGTTGGACTTGTCTGTCTGATTCGAGTACCATTTGCGTTCCTAAGTAGACGAGTCGATTACAGTGTTACGGAATGATTGCTTGTAAACAATGAAGATAGCCAGCAAAACAATCCGATGTTAATTACAATCTCCGAATACGTGTGAGCAGATTGTAGATAGTACTAGATAGTTTCCTTATCCGGAAAATCGGATCAATATAGTCTGAAGCGATGCAGTATAAAAAGAGAAAGTTTATTAGTTTGTTTGCTCGCCTCTCGGGCACCCATACGATGGTTTTAAATCGATTTCAAAGCTTATTACCCGAAGAGATCGCTTGGATAGCTTGCATGGCTTGTCGTGGCTGTAATATACTAGGGTTTTCATGTGTGACGTTTAATGACCGTCTTCTTTTATTCGAATATTTTAAAATCGACTAAATGGCTACGGTAATTTTCACGACAATTAGATCTAAGTATCGGCTATCGGATGTCTTTTTAATATAGCCCAACTTAATTATAAGTAGTAGGTAGGTAAACGTATTGATTCCCCCTAATGGCACTTCGGTACGTTACTATTAAAGTGCTGTTGATCTGACCCAATTCTTTAATGTTATTTTTTAAACCAACAATTATACCATTTAGTTTAAAATGGGCCCATATAATATAATTATTCTATACTACGATTGGATTATGTCCCGCACTCTCAAACATAGAGGCCTGTGTCACAGTCCTGGGGACATTAAAGGCTGATTAGTTATTCTTAAAATAATATTTCCATAATTTTTTGTCCGTCTTCTGCATTAACTAAGCAAAATCATAAAAAAATAGTTCCTTTAATATAATAATAATGTAGATTTGGATCTAGAAAGTTATCATGAAAACGCAATCTTCTATGATACAGATTCAGACTCCAGACGCTTGCCAAGTCAGAACTCGCAATAATTAGACAAGGGATTTGAGTTAACTGCACTGAAACTAATATCTCTTGACATGCCCTAGATTACCGATACTAAATTCTATACATTTTTAATATATCTACTGAAAGTTATACTTAAATGTAGATTAGTTTCTAGTTTTCGCTAACTTAGATTTGAATACCTGTGTACAGATTTTAGTTTCGTTACACACCTTTAAAATATACTTATAAGCACAGAACGGGGAGCGATAGGAGATCGTGATCAAAACTAATCGGGCAAACTGTTAAAAATTTAAAAAAATGTAAAAAAAATGATTTTTTCTTTTAAAGGACATTGTAAAAAAAAGGCATATGAATGAACACTTATGAAACCTTTAAAATAATTACTAGTTTTTATTATAATTTACATTACAATTATTAGAAAAGAACGGACACTTCATAATTTCGAAGACATTTTAAAAAGTAATTCAGTTGGGTCTTATTCCCCGGCGTTATTATTTTTTGTTTTACATAAAATTTCCTATGATGCGTGAAAAAGTGGAAGAAATCACCACAAAAAGTGCAAATGAAAATAATACAAAACCATTGAGGAATCTGAATCCGTAATCGTATTTGAAATGTATATTTTTTGCCGTTTTCCAATATTTCCAATGGTTTTACAGCGGCCAGTTTTTTCTGCGTTAAATAATTACGATTGCCTCTTGTGGCAAGAGTTACTTGTTTTTGGATATTTTTAAATAAATTTACGTTTATTGACTTTTTTCTGTAAAGGTTTTTGTACATCTGTATAATTTGAATAAGTTTAAAATAATATGAAAACAAAAGTAACATGCGATTCTCAACGTAAAACTTATTTTCTTCTAACGAAATATAAATGGGTTTTCAGAACCAACCCTACATTCATTTTAATACTAATTACTTATAATTCTAAATCTCACCAACTGAGATGTGCGAAGGTAGGTTCCTATCATGTAAGTAGAAAGAATAATATTTTATTTGGGGCAAACACAGGAAACACAAATAGTATAAAAATTGCTTTTAAAACTAACGAACTTTGATCAATAATAGTAGGTACCTAACTAACGAAGTTACATTAAAAATAACAAAAAAAAAATAACTTGCGTGAGGCCAAAATGGCTCCTATCTCAGCATAATGCTGCGATATTACCCACAGGGGCAGCGAATACCGCTTAGGTTTGTGGTTTAAATAGGCCTTAATGCAAGATATTGATTAGTAAGTTTATTAAAACTTTGAGCGCAAGCTTATGTTGATCCATTAGAACGCGGCCTATTACTTAAAACCATTAAAAAGACGACCAATCGGTTTATTTGACTATAAAAAAGCTTTTAAATACAAATTAATCATGGCGGCCCACTCGCAGGGATTTATAAGGCTATTAATATCATTAGCGATGGAAAGGAAGATGAGCATTCTTCACACCTAAGTTTAACCGCTTCATTAGTAGGCGGATGAGAAATGATTAGTGATCATTATCAAGATAAATAAATAATAAGATGAATCGCATTAGTTTAAGTGGAAGTTTGAATAGAGATTTTTATCGAAGTTTTTTTTAGGAAGAAGCGCGCTGGTTGTTTTATGCTTCTAATTTCAAATCCAGGACTGTCTTTGGATAAGTTCGTGTTTTAAAATCAATACCCCATTTTTTATTTGTTATTTTTTTTTAATTCTGTATCTGTTTGTGAATGTCTATTTACACTAGGTAGGTACTAAATTAAATGACTAACTTTACAAATAAAAACATTAACAAAAGGTCACTTAGGCGTCGAAGTACTAGTCCGCATATTTGTCTTCCGGAAACGTGCCCAGAAGACTGGCAGCATTGCCACGTTGAATGGCAATGCTAATTCTTTGTTTGTACAAACCTACTTACAGAAAAAATAAATCATTTATCAATATACCCCTAATTGGTTAAATTTCCTCTTATTTACCTATTTCGTTTGTATCTATGAAATAAACTTGTAAACTGGATTAAGTTCTAAATACTAAAATGTTTGTCAAACGAATAAATTGATCATAGATCGATCATTACATGAGCGGTTGGTGTTCGAATATCATAAGCCTTTTGTGTTTATTAAAGCAAATGACTAATATTTCAAACTATAGACAAGTACAGGGTGCTTGGATGAAGGTCCGACACAATTTTTTAAAGGATTGGGGTGTCATTTGTTAGCAAAAAATATTCATATTTACGGTTTTTAAATTAATTAAGAATATGATTTTTTTTCTTTCCTCAACACAACAAGACCTTGGAAGCACATAAGTCATTTTCCAACCGCAGATAACACCAAATGTTATTGCGTTATTTTATAACCATAAACAAAAAAAAGTTGCGACGACATTTCGGGTACTTACCTAATTAAAACATATACAGGGTGAAATTGAAAACATGCGACAAATCGAAATGGGAGATTGTACTCATCATTATGAACAACTTTTACTATGGGACCAAACCTAAAATCGCGAAAAAAAACCGCATATGTTCGCATAACTCGTCAAAATGTAGGGAACAGCTGTTTTTTTTTCGCGATTTTAGGTTTGGTCCCATAGTAAAAGTTGTTCATAATGATGAGTACAATCTCCCATTTCGATTTGTCGCATGTTTTCAATTTCACCCTGTATATGTTATTTCAATTACCTACCGAGACATCATAGTGGTCCGGTATTGAGAGGGAGATAAAAGCTCAGAACCTAACTCCTATGACAACTAAACACATCGTCCTGACGCCGCTGTACAAGAAGACCCGATCCGAGATAGAACTAGGATTAAGGGATGGAAGAATAAAAATAATTACCTACCGTGATTTTAAGTCACAGGTTACGCTGACGTCGGTCGCGTACGGTCAGTACCGACGTACGCGATCGACGCGCGACGTCAGCGTAACAGTATGGTGCTATGTATATTCACACGCGCGACCGACGTACGCGATCGACGCGCGACGTCAGCGTAACAGGAATTGAGGCCTAAGGGAGAAAACTAGGATATGACGCTCCCTATTCCTAAGAAAATTTTGTCGGTCCTTCTACCAAACACCCTATAAAGTCATTAATTATTCCATATAACAAATGTTCTACTAAAATGAGTTAATATTCATAATGATTTATAGTATTGTCCGAATTCTGTGCCCGTTGAAATGGATCCAAAAATTAAAGCTTCCGTTCCAATGGCACAAAACAATAAATGTCAAAAGCATATCGTATGATTATTGCAACGCGCTGTAATTAATTATAATTAATCGATGTATGGTAGAAATGAATTATACATTTCATTCACTGAAAAAATAAATTGCGATTACGAAAATGTTACTTGATTATAATTAAGTATTTTGGCTGTATTAATTACTGGGTATAATTATATCATTTTAATTAAAAATAAGTAGGTGACAGCTGCAATTTTATTTTTAAATTGAAATTAATTTTGAGAGACTGCCGAAAGAGCTTTCGATGGCAGTAATTGCATTTGCATGAGCAGGATTATCTCGGAAACGTCTGAACCGTATTGAGTAAATGTTTTTGCGTAGACTCAGTGATATTTTGAAGCTATTTATATATGATTTGATATTAACAAGTTTTTTTTTTCTTTATGACAAAAACTGCTGGCGAAGTATTAGGTACACATGTCTACAATTAAACGAAAATTCGTTGGTGTTTTAATAGTTTTACAATTTTGATCGACATCATAAATTTGCATGCATCGTTCCTGAAAACTCAGTATTCCTAATTAATCTTCTTCATCGTTTTCTGTGTTTTTTGGAGTTTATAAGAGTGTCCGTGGAGTTTTTTGTCCGTTCGTCTCCATAAATACTTTAGAATGGTCAACTAGTTTCATCTTTCTGACTGATCGACCTCTTAACAATTCAAAATGTTGTCCCCGACCCACCCCGTCGCATCGCATCGCCCGCCCGTGCTATTATTTGGCCCCGACCCACCCCGTCGCATCGCATCGCCCGCCCGTGCTATTATTTGGCCCCGACCCACCCCGTCGCATCGCATCGCTCGCCCTTGCTATTATTTCGCTTTCGCTTAGCGTTCTTTCTGACTTTTTTCGTTTTGCTCGGCTCCTAAGTGTCGTAGCGTGATGACCTTTCTCGAGAATTGGGCTAACAAATGCAGATTTTAACAGATTTTATTAAAATCTTGCTGGCAGTTCCCTACATTAGCGCGTTCAAACAAACTTCTCTCTCTTCAGCTTTTATAACTTTTTAGGGTTCGGTACCTCAAAAGGAAAAAACGGATCCCGTATAGGATCACACGTGTGTCTGTCAGTCCGTCCGTCTGTCACAGCCAATTTGCTACGAATCTAATGGATCGATTAAGTTGAAATTTGGTATAGGTAGGTACATATATGAATATCTGTGGTCAAAACACAGACGTGTAACGTAAATAAATGAATTTTTAATACGGGGGTAATTTTTTGTGACTTAACCGGTGTTTTTTCAGTTGCGCATTTATTTATTGAATTATATTTACATGATTTAAAAAGCTAATAGTCTTAAAATACAGCAATCTTGGCTTTACTATATTAATATTACCTATACCTATACTTTATTACCTACTTATATAAATATTCAAATAAGTATTAATATTTATTTTGCTTTATAATTTAAATTAATTGATCTCATGAATGCACTAATTAGACTATACCTAATAAAATAATAATTAATCTTAACTAGTTTAGTCTCGATTTAAAAAGATTTTGGAGTTCTATGGATACGTTTATCGTAAATAAATATTATTATTATTATTTTAATAAAAGTAATTCCATATTACGCAGTGGATTGAGCAGAGCACCTCACGAGCAGAGCGCCAACTCAAATCTTCTGCTCACTCAATGTAGCGCATGTCATTTGGCAGCAAGTCGTCGCGTGATACATGACTCGGATTGATCCCCCGCCAGGTGAATTTGGCAGTCTGACGAGAAGCGATATAGGTCCCTACGGTGGTAGTAATCAGCCTTTTAATATTGAGTTTTTTGAAATATGGTCACTTTGGTAATTGAATATCATGAAAGAGTCTGTTTATCCATTAACCAGATAAAAAATAACGTCAATGAAACTATTGTGGGTTAGTGAATGGTGGTCAGTGAGATAATATCCAATAAGTATAGCCAGCAACAAGAGTACCTAAGTGACCTTGATCACTAAACAATTTACGGTTATTTTAAAATACACAAGAAAACCTACACTTTTTAGAATTCCGTATCGAACTAAGCCTTCGCTGTCCGTCTGTCTGTCAGCGGGCTGTATCATGAACAGTAACAGGTAGACAGTTGAAATTTTCACAGAGTGTATTTAACAACAATTACTTTAATAATTATTATTTTTTTTTTTCTTTATTAATTATTAATTTACACACGAAAGGTGTTGTTTTTGGTTTTTGGTGCTACGGAACCCTCCCGATTTCTATAATCGTCGAAATTATGACGATTTTAAAACAGTTGCTTTCATATAATAAGGTACCAATGGGTACCAAAAAGGTACCATACAATAAGGTACAAATGAAATTTAATAAAAAAAATGGTGTTCATATTTTTTATAACCTTGTTATTTACTTTCTAGTTACCAACTATATAAACAACAGCTTCTACTGACGATAAAATGTTCAACATCGAAGTGTGTTTTCGCTGTCTTGTATACTTACCGTACTTGTTATTCTCGACTTAATTAGTTAGCACAGGTGCACCTGTTGGTATAAACAATAAACACCTTTCTTATTAAAAAAACATAAAGTAACTTACACATAAAATCTAAAGTCTATTCAAAGTTTCAAATTGATCTTATTTCAAGTTAAACAAATATCAACTTTATTTTAATGGTGATTAAGTTAGCTAGCACTATTGAAAAGTTACAAAAATGTTTGAAGTTGTAGCCTAAACTGAACTTTATTGTGTAGGATTTAAAGTTATTTTTCCATAAACTTATATTTGTTTACATTTTTGGCTAATAAGTCGCGAATGCAGATTACATAAATTCACGCTTTTTTCCCATGGGTGGTGGGCAGAACCTACAGAACGCCACCGGCAGCAGTCCTTACATACTCCTTTTGCTTCGTTATACACGCACGCCGGTTGCCAGTACTTAGGATAATAACATGCCGAAGATGCCTCAGTGCGATACCTCGCGATCGCAGTTTAGCTCGCTGCGTCAATGTCACCTCCATATAACCCAAATGCAGGCTAATAAACACGCACGCACATGCCGAAAGATAGCTCACTGCGATACTTCGCGGGCTGTTTGGGGGTGTACCTCGTCTGGCATGTGCGTGCGTATCTGTATGCATGCATTTGTTTTACATGGAGGTGATATCGAGGTAGCGAGCTAACTGCCATCGCGAGGTATCGCAATGAGGCGTCTTCTGCATGTACCTAATTACCCAAAGTACACATCTGACGTTTCTGAAAAACATCATCAATAAGGTCACTAAGGACTTGTGGCTAGGTAATAACAGCCGCACGGGTCGATCGATCAGGTTAAGCTACGCTTGCCGCGGTTGGTCCGTGGATGGGACCATCTTTACATATCAAGACCCTCCGTGTCTCGGAAAGCACGTTAAGCCATTGGTCCCGGCTGTCATTCGTAGAACTTTGACAGCCCTGGCCGTTATGGGCAGTCAGAAGCCCGAAAGTCTGACAACCAGTATTACCTAGGGGTCTTATCGTATTACCCAGTAACTTGGTTGTGGAGGTCAGATAGGCAGTTGCATCGTAAAATTCTGGTATTCAGCTGCATCCGGTGAGAATAGAAGCCGACCCCAACTTAGTTGGTAAAAAGGCAAATGAAAAATTAATAATATGTCCTTCGAAGGCGTCTCCTCTCGGCGTTTCCACTCACATAACAAATAAAGTACCTACTTAGTTCCTTTCTCAGCAGTAAAACAAAGCCTTTTAATAGCCCGTTCCTGAGAGGTTAAATTACAAATGTTCGCAATCGCAGCTATTCAAATCGATCCTGAACGTGATTGATGACGCCTGAAAAAAAGGTGTAACTGTTTGCCGATCTTTGTCGAGTCCTTGACTCAGTTTTTTTACATTTATCACTGTAAAGGTTTGACCTTTTCATGATTTCTCTATTTTATTTTGCGTTTACGGGTTAGAAAACGTGTTTTATTGCCGTCCTACAGGGTTAAATTAAACTAGGTAGCTGAATTCGCAGATGTGATGGGTATCGATTAAACTAAATACGATAAAATAAAATGATTTGATGTTTTTTTTGGGGGTCAACGGCCGCTAGTAATTTTGTTCCTTGAAGTTGAGAATCTGTTTTCTTTTGTTTTATCGTGTTTAGATGGTTTGGATATCGAAACCCGTCACGTTTGTAAAGTTTACACAGAAAAAAACTGATATTTCAAGTAGTCACTTGAAATATCAGTTTTTTTCTGTGTAAACTTTTATTAGTGTAGTCACACTACACTAATTACGGTCAATGACCCCACTAAAAAACCATCAATTAATTATTTCTGTTTTGTTTTATCATGTTTAGATATCGATACCTATCAAATCTGCGGAGTTTCGATAGCAAATTTAATTTGACCCTGTATAAACATTACATTTATTTATTTATTTATTTGTAGTTAAATAAAACGGTAGGTACAACACCAATTACATTAATTAACATAGAAACCATTATTACTTGACAATTTATTATATTGTGTGTATAATGTTGTATGTACATTAACCTTTTTGACGCTCAGACCAATAACTAAGTTATTGTTCTGAGAATCGACGAAAGTCAAATGTCACTTTCACATAAATAAATAACAAGGTCTAAAGCGCTGTAAGGTTATTTTGGTGCGCGGCCAAAATCGGAACTGAGGTCGCCATCTTGTTTTTTTAATATATTTCAAGTGACATTTCACAAAACAATTGCACAAATATTTACCGACAGCGCCCCCCTGGCAACGTCATTGGAGTCGAGCGCCCATGGACTTATAAATAAAAGTCCATGCGAGCGCCAAGCCAACAGATAGACCTATCTGTTGGCTTGGCGCTCGCATGTACTTGTAGCAGTGTATTTTGTCTATGGCGGCACTTGGCAGTAAGATAGTTTCAATCTTAGAAAAGACATATTTTTAACCCAAAGAATCAGCATTGCCATCCAACGTGGTAATGTTGCTAGCCTTTTGGCCACTTATCCCATTGACAGCGATGCGACGAATTTTTTGATGCCCAATGACCTTATATTTTTTTAAATATCCTTGTACATAATATACCGATATAATTTTAGTGTTAGCTTGTGTATTGTAATTAAGGCTTTTTGTTTGTCTTTAAATAAGCGTAGCGGTACATTTACTTTGCTCAGAAAAATACGAAGACATTGTTATCAAAAGTTTACTTCGGTCTATTTTGGGGGTGAACTGAAGAATCTATGAAAAAATCGATGAATTAATTAATAAATTCCCTTCGCGTTTTGAAATATCCGAGAAAAGGGGAAGCAAAATTATGACAGCCGTCAGTACAATCACCGTCAAAATTAAGTGAGCTTTGAACAATTCCAAAAGTGTTCCAAGAATTTAAAACTTACTTTGGATTTCCATTTTCCACTTCCTACTTCTTTTAATGAAAATTGCCCGTATGTTTTCAGTAGTGAAAACCATTTTTTTATTCCCAAAAGAATCGATTCTCTTGGGGTAAGTACCGTTATGATATTTATACGGGAAAAAAAAATCTGCTGTTTCATACATTTTGGTCAAGCAGGTAATGAACTTTTGTATTAAACAGCAGATTATTTTTTCGTGATTTCAGAGTTGTTCCCATAGTGAAAGTTGTTTATATTGATGGGTAGAACACACCCTGTGAAATTTGGAACCAATAAAAAAATCATTCTGTAAAAATTTAATTTTTCTGCCCCTTTTATCATTCACAATAGATTAATTCCTGTTCATAATATTAATTATTCCATGCCAGTGAGAGTAAACGTAAACATTATTTGGTCTTAAACCACTGGGTTTGTCCTTGTTAATAAAATATGTTTATGGGGAGAGTGGGGTTAGATGTGTCCAGAGTCACCCTGTCATGTACAGGGCTTAAATCAGAAAATATTGTGGACCGGGACGAAGTTTGGGGTTTAACGTTATTGGATGATGAAGCTTAATAATCCGTTGTCATGTTTTTAGTTGAATTACAATGATATATAACTTTTTCAATCGATCAAATATAATAAATGCTACTAAAGGTACTCAAAAATCGAGCTGATATCTACTCCCTTAACAGACGATGTTTTCTAAAAGTTTTTTTATAAAGGATAATGTAATATAAAACTCAGTGTATTTTAAACGACACATTTCTGTCCTATTTTTCTTGACTTTATATTTTTTCTTAATTTCAAACATTTTTTATTTATCCATTCAATAAATCAATCCACTTCCAAAAGCATTGACTGAGCATATTATTAGTAGCCCGGGCACAAGGAGTCCCACGGTCACAATTAGCGCATTCCTTGCGCTGCGGTGCGCGCGCGCAAGCAAATCGCGCCACAATGATATTTGTACTCCTTTGTTATTGATAACCCGATACTCATGTGATAATGACGTGCTACTGTTTTGTAATGTAAGCGGATTTGACTGACGCTGTAGAAAGTACGAATTAACAAAGCAATCCTTTACATCTGGCATTGTAGTTGCAATTTGCAGATCAGTTTCATGTTGATAAAATATGAACAAATATGACTTTACAGAATTATAATCATTAAAATCATCAATACAACCCTTTAAGTTCATTAATCCTATTGAATCACTATTTAATGAAATATCAACCAATACGATTACATATACGAATTTCGCGGGCTACCTAGCGAATTCCCCTTTTACCTACCTACAAACCGTGCTTAACTAACTTTTTAGAACTTTGTATCCTGCTTATACGTACCTACGAAGTTTCATTAAAATCGGTTCATTCATTTCGAAAAACAAGGGCTTGAAAGTTTGTATGAAATGGCGATACGTCGTAAACGCTCTTAAACATAAATGAGGAAATGTAGGTGTAGTAAACATCTCTGCCTAAATCGTCAAAAAATACAGTCGTGATGTTATGTTACGTAGCAGGCTCATTATTTGTTCAGGGTATAGCTGTTTGTGCATTGTGATTTGTGTTTGTTGTAACAGCAACTAAAAAAGTGTGAAGCTGCAAGTGTGAACGGTTTATTTATTATTTACTTAACTACGTAAGCGCTGACCGCGTTAAGTAGAATGCACTCAGAGGTGCCATTAGCCGGCAGATACTGAACTTTTAACTCACTTTTAAATATTTTGATCGTAAATTGCCAAACTCGTTGCGGTTTCAACTGAATATTAAGCGCGAAGAGTTTCTGTTACAGATAACATAACTTTATCTGTAGCAGAAACTCTTCGCGCTAAACTAATGATTGTTCAGTAAAAGCGAATGCTCTTCTTTTTGATCAATCCTAGAATAAACTAATATGAGCTGTACCTAAGTATTTAGTGCTATTTTTTAAGATCGACTTCGAACCTCATTGAAGAGATCAGGATCACACAATTTGAAAGTGATGTCTCTTGAAGTGTTCGAAGTTCGAAGTAATTTTTGGACAATAACAGTACCTACCTACATACCTACTGATTGATTTAATGAATGATATAGTTTACAATGTAACCTCTGTACCTAATCGCGAAAATGTGTCTGCTCATCAACGTAAATAAGGCAATAAATGTTGTTGAACTGTCAAAATTAAACCCATTGCTACTCTAGGTAAATCTTAGATATAATATTATAGGTATTATAAAGTATGATGCCTGTACTAGGTCAAACCCTTGCTTATTAGAATTCCGTAAGTATTTCGACCCTACAACGTGCTATCTGAAATTCTCAATCTTCCTTTAGTAAAGAGATTCTATATTTATGGTGTAATAGCGGACGATCGGTTTGTATCCGTGCGTAAAGATAGTCCGAAGGAACAGAGTATAAACTACTATTCGTGAATAACTTACCTAGATATTATAATAGAGGGGGCAGAATTCGGAAAATAAGTTCGGTAAATGTTAGGGACTAGATTTGCCAGCGACTACGTGTCGTCGGTCCGGAGAGTTATAATTTTTCTGATGAAAAAGTTCTTAATGTACTTTTCAGGTATCTAGTTCTTTTCATGCTGAAAATCATCTAAATCACATTCGTAAATATACGGATAAAATAGTTATGGATCACCGTCGTAGTTATAATCTGTGTTGTGGTGAAAAGTGGAACTAATCTGTGCTAAAACTTTATTATGAGAAAAAGAGAAAAGTGTCTTTCATCCTGAAGGTTTGAAGGTTTTCTAAGAAAGCGGCGAACATTTTTAACACGTTTATGTCAAATACCTGTAACAACAGCCGCACGAGCCGATCGATCAGGTTAAGCTAGGCTTGCCGCGGTCGGTCCTTGGATGGGTGATCATCGCTACAAATACCGACCCCTCCGTGCCTCGGAAAGCACGATAAGCTGTCGATTCCGTGACTGGGAAAAGGCTAGGCAGATGATGACCTACTTGTAAAAATGACATGTTCATGATGGCCGTTAAAATATGACGGAACCACATTCTTAGGAAACCAAAGCTTTAAAATCCTGTCGTACGGTATATTGTCCCATGAAAAATATTTTATCAAAGCCGGTATTCCCTGTGTACTGCATACATAACTGTTCCCGAAATTACATAAAGCTAGTAGAATAGATATTTCACCTGGAACGAAACAGCGATCACTGAATATCATAAAACAAAGTTCCGGAGCCCATCCATTTCTGATGTTTGGCCTAATCTCAAAATCCATCGGTCGGATTCACTACAGTTTTCAACTAGAGGAAAAAGCACTTTTGAAATTGTTTCGGTTGAAATTTGTTGCCGTATTTAGTAGCAAATGTTTTTATGCTTTATTTTTAATTATTTTTACATATTGTGGTATAGTAATTTTATCCTAGGTGTACCGTCTTCACATACATATAATTAATGTATACAACATAATTTGTAAAACAGTAACGGTGGAGTTTCTTGCCCTTTCTTCTCCATACTAAACTACCTTTTGGAAGGGGCGACTAGAATCAATTTATTTTTGCCTTTTATGTGCCTATCTATAAATGTATTTGTAAATAAAACAAAGCTGGGTTAGTAATACCATCTTTGATTTGTTGGATTTGTCTCCGTCCCGAATAGTAGAATAACTATTAAAACACGGGAAAGTAGGTACACGAAAAAAAAGGAAACAATAAAATTAATTATTTCAATATTTATATATTCTGAGGTGGTACGAACTTCGCTAGGTCAGCTAGTTTGAAATAAATGATTTGACTTTGACCTAACTATTTCGCTGTCTGATGATCAAAATGAAAACAAATTTAGGCAGATTGTCTAAAGGTATTCAAATAATAAGCGAGTAGTTTTCGAAAGCTATTTTAAAGCTGGAGATATTATTTTTAAACACACAAAATTATCTTCTAATTTTTTTACTTTATCGCTGAAAAAGGAAGTCAATCAAACTTGTGTTTTGTTAATTTTATACATATTTTACATGTGACACACGGCGACCCATCAACCTATAATAACCAGTATAAGCTGACTTCTGATTGTACAAAAAACCTATACAATGCGTGGTCAGCTAAAGCTGGAAATATATAGCTTGATGTGTTGTCGTGTGTACCTACCTACCAGTTTCAATTCTCAAGTGGCTTGAGAAAGTTTCATAAAGAAAGTAATATGTAGCATATTTCACTCTCTACGTTCCTCCCTGAGGACGTGGCTTCAATAAGTTCAATACGAGCCCGTCGAGACTCAGGTAACCCGTATCAATAGTCAGTCAACATGCATATTGCATATCTAACTGTCAGGAACTGCATTATTAAAACCAAATATTGATATTTGTGTATGTTTATCTATTATTTGTTTAACAGCCTGTATTGACAATTGATGAAATTGGTAATTATAGTTGTTGAGTTATTTAATGTGTGTGCGAATGTGCTAGATAATTATTCATTAGGTAACATTAGGTATGTATCAGTGATGTTGATATGGTAATTAAACAATTTTTTTGTTCATCACCATCATCATTTCAGCCGAAAGACGTCCAGTTCTGGACATATGCTTTTCCAAGTGCGGCCACTTCGACCGGTTCTATGCTTACCACATATATTTTTTATATATTATTACATAATAATATGACCTTTAGGACCAGACGATCTGTTCTGCAAAATACTCACCGTAAAAACTTAGGAGAAGTGAGCTAGCTGTCAATAGTGTCAATTCCTCGCATCAGCAGTGCTATTCTGCAACCATCTCATCGTGACAAGTTAGGTGAAGTGAGTTGTCAATAGTGTCAATCTCTGGCATCACGAGGAACGACAGCTCACTTCACCTAAGTTTTCACGGTGCGATTCTCACAGAATACCACTGCAGGTGGAATAGAAACTCTTTCCAAACTCACTTTACTTTTCACGGAGAGATTTTTACAGAATAGGCCCACTGATAGACTATAATTGAAGACTGGAGCCAAACGGTCAGCAAAAAGGTCCGCTAATTATAACGCCATGCTCGATAAACTGGCTGATATCGTGAAACCATCTTTAGTGGGCTCCGGAATTAGACTTGCAAATCCTCTCAATAAAATTATCTAAGTACGATTATTGCATTAAAAAGTTAACCACGTCTTTGACAATCAACAAATTACGTACAAGAAAACTGAATTAATAATTCAAAGCCCGAGTTTGGCTAACTATGGTTGGAGAATTAAACGGCGGTTTAGCTATTTATGTTAGTTTAGACGTCCCTTCATTGTTTTCCCGTTGTTAAACTGAGTTTAATACTTGTATTGTTTTCGAAGAAAGTGTAAAAGATTTCGATACAGTGAGTGACTGAGAAAGGCACTGCCGAGGTGGACCGAGGGAGAACTGGCAAGACGATTGAATTTCCTGAGATTGGCCACGAAGGCAATGGACAGATAAATATGGATGAAGACTGAGAGCTTTTCTCAGTTGTGAAACTAACGCAGAAAAAGATCCCGGGAACAAACTTTACCTATTGCTACCCCATTCTGTACCTACGTCAAAGGTCCCAAAGCAAAAAGAACCTATTTTTATCAATACTGACTTCATCTAGCTACCTTTGCACGGTCTATTTTATGCCGAATTTTCGTACATTTTGCCGGAGCTGTGACCGAAAAAATTCTGAGCAGGACAGATATGGCACCCCTTTCAGTTCTATTTCAAATTTTGATTATAAATTGACTTGTATTTTCGTTTCTGCGTTTTCTGCCGCTCTGGCGGAGTGAATCGCTTTCGTATGAGCCCCCTGAAGCATGACACGGGTGTATGCAAGTATCGATTAGCTTGTACCCCATGAAATTGGCTCAAGCAGCCACCTACGGAAATAATTGATAGGTTTCTTCTTGTATGGTACTTTCGAAGTTGCCGCATTTTACTATTAGTTGACTCTGTCTGACTAAAAATACCTTTGCCGTTTCAATTTACTTAAATAGCCATTATATTACAGATATGAAATTCATAAACGCGAAGTGAACTTACAACAACTACACAAAACTCAAAGTAAATATCTATTGTAGACATTTAATCCTGCAAATGATTACCTAGTTTGTGTACTATTTAACGAGATCTGAATGTTGGTCCGAATATGTTGATGAAGGCGTAAGTTTAGTGTTAGAGTTAGTAGTTAATAATAACCAACTGTATTATTGTGAGCTATCACAATCAGCAGGGTGTGTATCACTCACGATCTTATGACCTCTCGATTACCAGCGGTGGTTCAGTCATTAGGCAACTGGTTACTCTAGAACCTCTAGACTTAGCGTGACCAATGCCTATACCATCCAAGACGGAGTCTTTCGGTATATCCACCGTATTATTTAACTTATAGAAAGCCGCTGGGAATTTACGATTTCCTTTCATCGAGATTAGTCCAGTAGTCTTTATTTTTTTAGACTTTGATGGCTTAATGAGTGCGGTGGCGCGGTTTGGCCGTTTTAAGGGTTAATTTATGGGGAACCCGCTTTTTTGGCAGCTTATTTTGGATTCTTGCAAATGAATAACAAAGTAGGTTTTTGTTTTTTCTGTGCGAAAGGGTTTTCAGAATCCGTTTTCCCAGACATCACATGAAGTACTTACCCAGTACCCAATTCATGTCACATTCTAATGAACACGCCAAATTGAAACACATATATAGTTTTAGCTCTGTGTCAGTTTGCTAAATGATGTGATTTATGGTACAACGTTGAACAGTAATTATGAAGCGAATTTTCATGTCATTCACAATTTTGTGATTGTCCCTAAACTAGTCATGTTTGTGAGTTATCAAGGCGCCTGCTACCCTCACCCTAACATCGTAAGGAGGTTTAACAGGCCGGTACCAATCCGTACCGGTACCATTCCCCGATTTGTTTGTTTTCATTTTTCAATTTGTTAAACATGTCTGTGTCTTTATGTACTCCAACGACAATCGTGATTCGATCATTAATAAGTGTATGATTATCAAGTCGTATGGATTACTTAATTGACATGGATTTCAATTTAACACAAATAAATAACAGACATTACTGTTTCTTTTCTTGGTTTTGCAAAGAAATAACGTCAGGCGTAACGCTAGTGCTGTGGTTATCCACAACAAAGTGTATTTCTATACCGCAAAAAAGAAAAGCAAGTTCCACTCACCGTTTGCTGGGTTATTATATAGAAAACACCTTATACCTTCGAAGAAAATTTTGAAGTATCATGCGGAAACCCCAGGAGTAATACAACAAAATATAACTTGGGTGCTTATTTTTGTACGTTGGTAAGTAAGTCTGTTGTACATTCGGTTTCGTATTTTGGCGTACAGCCAAGGTGTAACGGTTGGTTTTAACCAAAAGCCGAACGCTTAGGCATTTAGCTAAAAACAATTTGTTGTGAACACCTGTGACACAGGGCGAGAGTTGAGCTTAGCGATGTTTGTGTGTGTGCGTTACCGATCTAATATTTCGGGAGCGAACCTATTCAATATATTGTTTGCATACATAAGTATAAGATGTTTAGCGATATCAATTTCCTCCTTAAATACATTTCATCTTATTTACGTAAGCATCGAGAATACAAAATGAAGTGTTTTAGTCGCTTGACTCGCTTGCCGTTCGCACAAAGTTATAAGTGGCAACTTAAAGACATGGCTACTTAATGGCACTGGTTGGCAGCTGGCCAGCGATCTGTCATCATTTGGTGTTGGTGGTAACAGTCATAACCTTACGTAATACGCTATAAATGCTGCCTCGATACGTCTTGTGAGAGGTGCTGAAAGGACCTCTCACAAGGAAGAAAGCTGATAACATAAGTTTTTATTACGGATTGATGATAGGTACTGGCTGCGAAGATAAATTGAGTTGCGATGATAGACGTAGAATTCCGATAAAAAAAATGGCGGTATTGACGACATTTAATGACCATAAGAAGCGGAATTTTCTCTAGTAGAAGATCTTTGTTGTGTACTAGGTACGCCTCGCGGTTTCACCAGCATAAGTCTCGATACCATGGGAATATCGGGATAAAATGTATCTTATGTCCTAATCTAGATCATGGTCTACCCATGTACCAAATTTCATTCAAATCCGTCCAGCCCTTTTAGCGTGAAAGCGTAATAAACAAACATACAAAAAAACAATTTTGTCTTTATATTAAAAACTAGCAGCGCCCTGTGGTTTCACCAGCATAACTCTCGATCCCGTCGGAATACTAAGACATAACGTATTCTCACTGTAAATCCTGGTTACAAACTATTCGTGTGCCAAATATCATTTAAATGCGTTCAGTAGTTTTTGCGTGAAAGAGTAACAAACATCCATCCATCCTCACGAACTATCGCGTTTATAATATTATTATTGGTAGGATAGTCTCTATGAAGTAGGATATTAGTTTAGGATTCTGTTAGGTACCTAGAAACGTCGTCGCAGCCGCCTATTGAATAAGAGGCAATAAAGAACTTGTACACTATATTTACTAGAGATATTGGAAATATTCGAAGAAAAAATAATCATCCCTTATCCCTCATATCTGGGGCGTATACACGAACTTAAATACCATGTAAAAAAACCTTAATAGCATATTGATATTAAAAACTAATATTGACTCAGATATCAATAGGACCTTTCCCTTTTTCGTCCAATACACTATTTTAAATAGAAAATACGATAAAGACCTTTATCGTAAACTTTGATGGATTGGAAGGCAAATAGGTTTGCTGTTCATAGAACTTGAAAGCAGTTTTGATAAGGAGGGTGCTTCGCCCTTTCCATTGAACCTTTGCGTCCGGTCGCTCGTCCGTCTCACGGCTTATGATTTCAATAGGGGCCTCACTTCGCTGGCTTTGAACAAACACCAGATATAGATGGGACGAATTAAATGTTTGAAACTCGGTGATTTGACTAGTTCCTGCTGTTATTAATGTTTGTTTCCTTTGATCCGTTGGCAGCGCATTTGGGACTTCGGAGATGAAATAGATATCATTCGAACAGGAAGGGTTTTATTTAACAAAAAAAGGCACTTAGTGCCTTCAATTTAGATCAAGACACTGATAACAATTGCTGTCTGAAATTCGGAATTTATCTCCAAATTGCAAATGATCTCCCAAAATCTTTGTAAAGAATTCAGTTGCTTGAACTTTACGATCGCTTTCTAGAGTCTATATTCAACAACTCTTTGTTCTAGATCTCGAATGTTTAGTCGACTTGTTTATACAGCGTTAATAGAATCTAAAGATCCATTGTCATTTTTTGTGAATTCTTCAACATCGACCTTAGGTTGACAAAAAATGAATGTACCAACTTTAAAAAGTCATTGCCATGAAAATAAATGTAAAAAGAATTAAGATAGAAGTAAAAAGTGGTATCCCACAGGCGTCACGGGGCCGGGGTTATAAAGCAAATATTTGTTTACAACGAGATTGAGTGTACGTGGGGCTGTCACGCCTGGCTGCGCAAGCAACGACACAGGGAGCGCGCGCGCAGGATGCCGAGCCAATTTTATATCGACTTAGCACTCATTTTTATTGCCGTGTTCCGGATTCATTTCCTTCGGAGACTTATAATTAACTTATCATTAGTATATTATTATATAAATAATGTCTTCATAACAGGCTATATTTAACCATACTTCATTCACTAGAACAATCCCCATTACCTATATTGTGCTGATCCACTTGGCGTCAATACCAAAAAAAATATTTCTGCCTCCGTAAGTGCAAAATTTCAGTTGCATATGACTGGAATTTGGCGAGCATCAGTTAATTTGATTGTTCTCCACCAAATTGGAGTAGTGTATTGTGAGCTGACCTGAAAAACTGGGCAACTTGGCACTTCTATGTTTTACAATATAAACGAGAGTCAATTAGCACTTCGTTTTCTAATTCATTGATGAGTTCCGTCGTTTTTTTTTTATGATATGTAAATAAAATTCTTCACTTTAATATTTCTTATCTTTTATCTCTGTTACGAAATGCTAATCACGCTCTGTAAAAATTCTTGGAATGAAAAACATCAAATGATTCTAAAACATTGCTAAAAACTTATTCAATGTTGAATCCATCAAAGTATTTATCAACGCTAAACATTCATAATTCATTTCGTCGCGCTAAACAGCCTTAACTTATAAATCATCATAAATTCCAATTTCCAAGTTTGGGAGAGATGTATCATTAAGTTGGTCCGACACAAATCCATTTCAATAATTCATATCAATCCCTATAATTCGTCCCCATCCCTATATTTTCTCTTGGGTCCCTATAATTACCTGTTTATATTCGCTTTACTTGGTCCGGGGTTTGTTCATTGCTTTGGGCGAACTGAGCAATTATCACATCGCCGCCGGTCAGTTCCCACGGGATGGTAAAATTTGTAACTCACATACAAACGTGTCGAACCTCGCGGCTCACGCTTTTTGTAACATTAGGCTCGCAGTAGGATATTGTACTGCGGTCACTCTTGTTACGAAGCCTTATAACGCATCCTTGCCGGTCGTATCTTCGCTCTCCTTTTACATTGCTGCCTTCCTTCCACTTTAAGTAATGTTGTTTCTCGAGTAACGAGAGATGGGTAGAGTGCTCAAGAAAGTGGGCGTTTGGGTTTCGGGTTGCAATGACGCAGTACTGGTTTTGTTTGCTCGAGACGCGCGCGATCGCGTGAGAACCTTCGGAACTGCATGGGCGTGACATCGGACTCTTTTTGTCGTACGTTTTTTTTTATTTCTTTTGTAAGGCTAATGCTGAGTTGTGAGTATCGGTAATAGCTATACAGTCAACTTTCCGACGTGACTGTGACAATGCAATTCGTAAGATTGTACAGATGATTTTTATATTCCGAGAGTTAGACATAACGTCCGTCATACGCATTGTTTTCCATGAATAATTTTGTAGTATGGACGGAATTTCTTAAGAATTCGTGTACAAGTGAATGGTTGTGCACGCTTGTGTTTGTATTTCGTCACACGCTGATTTCGCGCCTATTAGTTGCGCTTTTTCAATTCCTTTTTCATGCCTGCCTATCGACATTTATACGAAAAAGTTGCCAAGTGAGCCTGTTCGGGACAGGATTCTATAATTGATTGCCGGCGTGGCTATTAAAAAGACATTAGACATGACCGTCCTGTTTGCTTTGGTCGTGTATACTGCAACAATACAATGTGGATGGTCTGTTTTCAATTTCCGATGTTATCGGCCGTTATAGTTAGGTGGGCACTTTCCCCGGTGTTTGCGGCGAGCTACTGAATATGTATCGATTGTTTATTTGGAAATATGACCTGGCTGTATAAACTTTGAGGCGCGATATAGCATTAGTCAACAACGTGGACTTTGTAAACTTACAGATAATCTGCACAAGTTGGGTAATTCAGTGCATGCATGCATGCTTACGTCATTATGACGTGTAAGAGCAGCTGCGATGAATGTTTTGTGTGCCAGAATGTAGTTTTAATAAGGCTTCGATCGTGAAGGAGAAATGTAATTTACGTTGAAGTTATTATGCTAACAGAAGGAACTTGCTTTACTAGAATGCTTTGGAGTATGTGAGCATTTGATCCAGTTAATAATAAGTATTTTCGAACAAAACAGTAACTTTATAGATCTTTTATCTCGTGATGAAGGTAACTGGTAGACCCGAGACAACAAGTTAAATTCTATGCGGATCGCTTTACAAAGGATATTGCCTAAAATCGTACCGGGCCGAACAAATAATTCTATCTGCGTTTTTCTTCGTAATGAAATTTACATATTTCATTTTATATAACTATCCAATAAACTCTCCGGTCTGGTATATTGTTTCCGAGCGTGCTCTGTTGAATAAAACATAATATTTTTATTGCATGTTTGCGTCCAACGGTGCATATATTTTACATAGATCTCGATCTGGCACAGCCGAATTGGCTGCATCTACATTTTTATTACTTTTTCTAAACGTATTTTTGTATAAAAACAAAAAAAGAATACAATAATAAAACGATAAATATTGACGGCAATCGCATCACTGAAAGTTATTAGACATTGCGGTGCAGAGCTTTCGTTATTTGAACGGTTCCTCGTTTTTACGATAGTTCTATCAAAGATAGCTACTACCTACCTGTACTATCTAGTATATGTTTATGTTTCAGTAGGTAGCTAATTGAATTTAGTCACAGGCCTGTGATTAAACATAATTTACATATTCAAATACAAACTATAAATATTAATAATACCAGTTTTAACGCTTCGGTTAGACTGGAAGCCGACCCCAACATAGTTGGGAAAAGGCTAGGCAGATGATGACCAGTTTTAACGCTTCATTAAAACTTACGAACTAAAATAGTCCGGGCGGCGGCATTAAAGTAAGTAAGTAGGATAATTAGCTTCTTTAAAGTTCGCACGAATGCAGTCGCGAACAGCATAGCAAAACAACACTAGTATTCAAAACGTAATTATGTAACCAAAACCAACGAAAAACTATTAACAGCTCCAAAAAATAATCATTCAATACACTCGGTACACTTCCCACGGGGGCTATTATCAAGAAACTCGATCACAAAGCTGGCATTGCGTGCGTTAGAATGTGGAACTACGGTATTTGTTCGGAGAAACGGTCCATTGTGTGCCCACTAGCGCCATTAATGACCGCAGACTTAACTTTGTAAGTAGTATAAAGCGATATAATAGAATAAGCACTCAGCCTCTGGGCAGTTGTCTATGGTTCGCCTTTTGTTGAGACAGGTGATTGATGGACCCCTCATTGTTTATGTCGCGTTTAGTTTGAAAAATGGCAAATGTTAGCGTACCTATACTTATTTGACTGCTTGTTCGAATTTCGGTTAATTTTTTCCGGCGTTCATAATGGACGGTTTTATGATATTGAACGGAATTTTGATGTTGATGTAATTAGTTCAATTTCGTTCAGAGGCTGAGTAAATAAATATGACAATAGATTAACATTTTTTATGGTTGTAACACACGGCTAGGTAAACATCAAGCTTTACATTTCCAGTTTTAGCTGACCTCACATTGTATAGGTTTTTCGTACAAATCAGAAGTCAGCTTATACTGGTAATGTATAAGTATCACGTGTAGTCGTGCGTAGGTACCTGCTGATATTTGAATTAAATCAGATTTTTCGTTTATGTTTTCATAACGAAACTGTTTTTCGTAAAAGGTGAGTTCCTAAGAGCTAGGCATATGTATATCAGCCTGGCCTAAGATACCAAATCGGGTAAGAGAAAATATTCTGTCAACAAAAAACAAAAAAGTCAAACACAACATCATAACATCACGCGTCCACCCACAGTTATGTTTAAGTCCCATGTAAAAGGGGGCGAATCTATTGCCATCAACATCATCGGGCAAAAAAATCAAAATAAAATAACAAAGATGCTGGCACAATATAAAATTAGATATACCTAAGTAAATATTAACCTCATTAAACGTCCCTTTTCCCCTCTCTAGCATCCCCTTGTCCCTGTTTACAATACGAGCGCAGCGTTCGATTCAATAACGAATCGAGTAAGTAACGAATCGAGTATAAAAGCCTCGCACTATTGTGAGTACGTAAACAGACGGACTGGGCCATTAAGTAATCGCTTTTCGCTCAATTGACCGTAACTGGCGCAAAACGACACGCTCTCACTGTATTTGCGTTTCGTTTACGGATCAAACAGTAAATATGAGGTAATCTGTAACATCAATTACCTAGGTAGTGAAAGATGGAACTACATGTATCTTTTACTCTCTCTCTGCAGGGTCAGAAAGGTGTGGTACAACTGGCGTCATCTTTTTGACTGACTTACAATCCAAAAGTGTCTGTAATTTTTTTATTTTAAATAAATGCTATAATAATCAGCCTCAACGGCAACAGCCACTGCTGGGACGCAGGCCTCCTCTCTGTGAGAGGGAGTGGGTTTGTGGATTACAACCCACTCCCGGGTCCACGACGCGGGCCCAGTGCGGGTTGGTAGATGTTACATGTTTTCAAAGTTTTGGTTGGACATACCGGTTTCCTCACGATGTTTTCCTTCAACATTTTTCTCCGTTTTTCTGTTTGTCTGGATGGACTTTCCGTATTGGCGCCAAAACGATTTAACGTATTCGGATGAAACTTGGCACAAAGGTTGCTTAAAAACTGGACTACCACATACTATTTAATCCCGGTAGTCCGTTCCCGTGGGATATTATCCGACATCCACGCGGGCGAAGCCGCGGGCTTTAGTAAGTACATAATAGCTTCAAATCTACCGCGGTTTGTCTGTTGTGGGTTACTTACCGAGAGCCCTCCGTGCCTCAGAAAGCACGTTAAGCCGTTGGTCCCGGCTGTCATTCGTGGATCTTTGACAGTCGTTTCGGGTAAGTAGTCAGAAGCCCGAAAATCTGACAACCAGTCTTACCAAGGGGTATCTTATTATCCAATAACAGGGTTGTGGAGGTCAGATAGACAGTCGCTCCATGTAAAATACTGGTATTTAGCTGCATCCGGTTAGACTGGAAGCCGACCCCAACATAGTTGGGAAAAGGCTAGGCAGATGATGAGATATTTGAATTGATGAAGATGACTTCAGTAGCTAAAGCTCCTCATACAGTGAAATAAAACTAACTTGCTTGTTTCCGTACTTCGGGGCTAATCTAGAAAATAACAGACTGGATTCTGGCACGGTTTCCGCCACTTAGACCGTTTTCCAGGGAAGGTTTTGTTAAATAAATTCATCTCTTGTAAGCTCCCTAAAGCTAGCTAAATGTAAAACTAAAGCTTATAACGACGTATCTGCGATGTTTTATGTGCTTTTCGTTGTGCCCGCTAACGACTATATTATTGAGTTCAAAGAATCGGTGCCTATAGATGAAAAAAGAAGGACAAGTTGTAAATACATGGTCGAATCTTATATCAGAATTCAAAGCATTATGAAATTTATATATTAGTTTAAAGGCCCTCCCCAAATACATCAAAATGTATTTTTCAGTATTTTATACATTTCGCGGTTCAACCATGGCTCAACGTACATCCAGGAAAAACAAAAGAATACGCCAAAGGATAAAAAAGGTTTTTTCATTTTCCGAACAACCTTTCTTGTGGACCCCATGAATATGTTTGTTCTTTTTACATTATCAGTAAAGTTAAATGATGAGTTAGACGAGTATGAAAAATATCGCTTGTTTTTTATCTTAATAAGTCGGTAATGTCTTGAGTCTAAAAATTTTACAAAAAATTATCTATCCTCCAAAGGAGCTGTTCATTTTCATCTCAATATTTTATAGTGTTCCAAAGATATCGGCCGAAGAAATTCTTGCCATATTTCTAGAAGAAGCGACCGAAAACCAGCCATGTGAGTGGAAAGAAGTGTTCTTTCCACTCACATGGCTGGTTGGAAAGAACACTTATCTTTTTTTACATGAATATTTGAATAGTTTATCAAAGTAAGCTAGAAAAATATCCCTTGTACACACGGCTACACATCAAGCTATACATAACCAGTATAAGCTGACTTCTGATTGCACGAGAAACCTATACAATGCGAGATCAACTCAAACTGGAAATGCATAGCTTTATGTGTAGCCGTGTGTACCTGCTAATGTTAGCTTGTTTGCGTGCCATTCTGTTCACGTAACTTCTAGGAAAACGAACCCTACACGTCAGATAATCTATAAGACACGGCTTTATGTACCAATAATTGAAAGTTTTTTTCTGCGCTGCCCATTACGGAACGTAGACTGGCATAAGCATAATCTCTTAACCCTTCATATCGAACGTAGATCTACGCGAGACACAATGACTTTTTAATTGTGTTTGTAATTACGACATTCAACCGGTTAATCATCCTATAATTTTCCCACTGCTGGGACACACCTCCCCTCTTCGAGAGGGAGTGGGCTGTAATCTACCACGCGGGCCCAATGCGGGTTGGTAGATGTCACATGTCTTCGAATTTTTGTTTCTAGGACATGCCTGTTTCCTTACGATGTTTTCCTTCACGGTTTTGAGAACAGCGGTGATATAAAAAATTACACAAAGTAAAGCGCCTGTCTGGGTTCGAACTTACGACCTACAACTGGTAAGTCGGGGCTGTTACCACTGGGCACCACTGCACTGCGTAGACTAGGCTAATTTTTAAAATTTTTTTTTTAAATTTTTTTTTAAGGATGGGAAATCATCAAATGACCCCTCCCGCTCTGGGTGGAGCGGAAGGGAGTGTCAGACTCTTACTGACTAAAACCCATCCGTGTTCCTTCCTTAGCCCTTTATATTCCGGGGCAGCGGTAACCCTTTCGGACAATCCCGCTGCCCCGGCAGTCCCTAGTTAAGAAAATGGCAGTATCAAACCAAGACTTTATTGAAATGTCATTAATATTTCTTACCAAATCAATTTTGTTCCAAACTTTCTATACAAAATGCTAGAGCCAGTCGAAATGAATTGTTTCAGAGCATCATGATTGTGTGATTTACGTTTTACTTACCAAACGTATGTAAATTCCCTCGAACTCGCTCAGTAAGTAAGTAAGGCGCGTCGAACATGTAGGTTGAGATGTCGGTACTTAGTGGCTCCGTTAACCGATGCGGAGTAAATATGCCTTCATTTTGAGACGGAAGACTCGTAAGTTTGTTTTGGAGTTCATTATAACACTCACTTCAAGTGGCATCCTGATTGTGGAAGGAAAACAGAACATGGGAGTGTGGGAATGGCCCAGAAGTAGTCTACAGATTTTTTTTGTCGAATTTTGTAGCATGGATGAATTAGATTCTGATGATTCTCATTCAAGACTTCATGTTAAAGAACTAGCTTGTACCTGCGACTTCGTCCGCGTATTTCTTGTTCCCCCGACCTCCGCATCGCATCGTCTGCCTCCGACGCTCCGTCGCATCGCATCGTCTGCCCGCGCCATTGCGTCGTATATTCGCTTAGCGTGCTTTCTGACTCTTTTTCTTTTTGATCGGCTCCTAAGAGTCCTAGCGTGATGTTAAATAGCCTACTGAAGAAGAATTAAGCTATCAAATGGAAAAATAATTTTTCATATGCGTACTTGCAGTTTCAGAGATTAGCGCGTTTAAACAAACAAACTCTTCAGCTTTATTATTAGTATAGATAGATTGTAATATTTTTCGGAAACCATCGCAGAATTTAAATTATATACCTATCGATCAGAGTGAAACCAGTAGGTACTGACGGTATTGGTTTACAATTAGGATTGATTTATTTCACAAAAAGCAATTTCACAAAGGACACAAGTAGGTATTTGTTGACAAAAACATAAAACCAGATCCCAAATGTAATCGGAATTTTTGATATAGTTACCTACTTATCAAATTATTTTATGTAGACAAAAATAAGCATGCCTACATTGTGAATCTGATTATGCAGAAGGCTGGAATTAGGTCATGGTATCCTACAAATGGCTGGACACAATATAACTGTCGCAGCCAACTGGTTAAATTAGCCGTTCAGTTAACTGCCTAGCCTTTCAACTAAACGGCGGCCGTTCAACTAACGGCCTGAATGATATTCAATTACAGTTTAGGTTGGAAGTCTGTAACCAACCACGCGCGAGCCGAATTGGTTGCAGTAATTAAGGCATTGCACCCCGACCAAGTGGGTTAGGTTAGGTTAGAACTGTGATCAACCGCGTTCGAGCCGAGGGAGGAAGCGAGGCGAACACTACTTCTAAAGGCCAGGCAGTTAACTGAACGGCTAATTTAACCAGTTGGCTGCGACATAACCACCACAAAATGGGTCATTGTTTCAGTTTAAATCATGGTCTGGCAGTTTGAGTAGTTTATGTGGCCTACCCAAATGTCCTGTTTTTGGTATTGTTCGTCGAATCGTTGAGCTCCTTAAGTTCTAAGTTGAGTTGCACGGTTACTGACAAATGCGTGCACTGACTGGACAGGTCTGCTCAATCTGTGTGGTTCTTTCCTCAAAAGACCATTTCAGACACCAATCTACATGGTCTTCACATGATCTGACCAAGATTTTGTCTGGACTTTAAAAGAGACTGTGACCTCTGAGTTTGTTTCGGCCTTTCTTCTCAGAATAGTCAGATAGGAAACGCCGACCTCATCTACTTTAAAAAAATATGATTGACGTGTAAAAGTGTTTGTACAAACCTACTTACAGAAAATAAATCATTTATCATTTAACCATGTTGTGAGTAGTGATATTGTCCTCCCAAGATCGTAAACTTAGCGGTCTATGGAGAAAGCTCTCAGAGAGGACAGCGATGGGCTATTATCAACTAACTAACCGCATAAATGTCCAGTAGCGAATTAACAAACTAACGTATAGGCATAATATGAAACAGTAAACATGTGCTTTGTTCGTTTAACACACAAGCGACACACAGAGGCAACTGCAGCTGTCAACGAGTGTCGACGGCTGCCGTCGATAACATGCCGCCCGTGTTGTTGAGCACCGTACTCAAATACCTACACGAGCGGCACGTTGTGGACGGCTGCAGTTGACTCTAACATTGACGCGAGTCGCTTGTGTGTATTCACAATAAGATGTTCAATCTCTAGAAATAATAATAATATTGAGTCGTTATCATTTCGGTCTTGCCTGAGTGTCAAGTTAACTCTTGTTCCTCGTCTTAGCATATTGTACCTAAGTATGTGAAATCACTGAAGAAGTTCGTTACATACCACCTTCTTTATTTGATTGAAAACTGTATGATCGCACACGAATCGATCTTATAATGCTCCAGGGATTCCAATAATTTGAATCCTAATAAGCACATTACTGATTCTATATATTTCAGGCGTTACACAGTGTACGTGTGAGGGGCTTTTGGCTAAGTAATAATAGCTACATGAGTCGATCAATCAGGTTAAGCTATGCTTGCCGCGGTTGGTCCGTGGATGGATGACCATCTGACTCAAAATATTCCGTGCATGAAAGCATGTAAAGCCGTTGGTTCCATCTGTCATTCGTGGATCTCTGACAGTCGTTACGGGTCGTCAGAAGCCTGAAAGTCTGACAACCAGTCTTACCAAGGAGTATTGTATTATCCAGTAACTGGGTTGTCGAGGTCAGATAGGAAGTCGCTCTATGTAAAATACTGGTATTAAGCTGCATCCGGTTAGACTGGAAGCCGACCCCAACATAGTTGGGAAAAGGCTAGGCAGATGATGAGATATTTGAATTGATGAAGATGACTTCAGTAGCTAAAGCTCCTCATACAGTGAAATAAAACTAACTTGCTTGTTTCCGTACTTCGGGGCTAATCTAGAAAATAACAGACTGGATTCTGGCACGGTTTCCGCCACTTAGACCGTTTTCCAGGGAAGGTTTTGTTAAATAAATTCATCTCTTGTAAGCTCCCTAAAGCTAGCTAAATGTAAAACTAAAGCTTATAACGACGTATCTGCGATGTTTTATGTGCTTTTCGTTGTGCCCGCTAACGACTATATTATTGAGTTCAAAGAATCGGTGCCTATAGATGAAAAAAGAAGGACAAGTTGTAAATACATGGTCGAATCTTATATCAGAATTCAAAGCATTATGAAATTTATATATTAGTTTAAAGGCCCTCCCCAAATACATCAAAATGTATTTTTCAGTATTTTATACATTTCGCGGTTCAACCATGGCTCAACGTACATCCAGGAAAAACAAAAGAATACGCCAAAGGATAAAAAAGGTTTTTTCATTTTCCGAACAACCTTTCTTGTGGACCCCATGAATATGTTTGTTCTTTTTACATTATCAGTAAAGTTAAATAATGAGTTAGACGAGTATGAAAAATATCGCTTGTTTTTTATCTTAATAAGTCGGTAATGTCTTGAGTCTAAAAATTTTACAAAAAATTATCTAGCCTCCAAAGGAGCTGTTCATTTTCATCTCAATATTTTATAGTGTTCCAAAGATATCGGCCGAAGAAATTCTTGCCATATTTCTAGAAGAAGCGACCGAAAACCAGCCATGTGAGTGGAAAGAAGTGTTCTTTCCACTCACATGGCTGGTTGGAAAGAACACTTATCTTTTTTTACATGAATATTTGAATAGTTTATCAAAGTAAGCTAGAAAAATATCCCTTGTACACACGGCTACACATCAAGCTATACATAACCAGTATAAGCTGACTTCTGATTGCACGAGAAACCTATACAATGCGAGATCAACTCAAACTGGAAATGCATAGCTTTATGTGTAGCCGTGTGTACCTGCTAATGTTAGCTTGTTTGCGTGCCATTCTGTTCACGTAACTTCTAGGAAAACGAACCCTACACGTCAGATAATCTATAAGACACGGCTTTATGTACCAATAATTGAAAGTAACTATATATCTACTTAGAATACCTGTTTTTTTCTGCGCTGCCCATTACGGAACGTAGACTGGCATAAGCATAATCTCTTAACCCTTCATATCGAACGTAGATCTACGCGAGACACAATGGCTTTTTAATTGTGTTTGTAATTACGACATTCAACCGGTTAATCATCCTATAATTTTCCCACTGCTGGGACACAGGCCTCCCCTCTTCGAGAGGGAGTGGGCTGTAATCTACCACGCGGGCCCAATGCGGGTTGGTAGATGTCACATGTCTTCAAATTTTTGTTTCTAGGACATGCCTGTTTCCTTACAATGTTTTCCTTCACGGTTTTGAGAACAGCGGTGATATAAAAAATTACACAAAGTAAAGCGCCTGTCTGGGTTCGAACTTACGACCTACAACTGGTAAGTCGGGGCCGTTACCACTGGGCACCACTGCACTGCGTAGACTAGGCTTAGTTAAAAAAATGGCAGTATCAAACCAAGACTTTATATTGAAATGTCATTAATATTTCTTATCAAATCAATTTTCTTCCAAACTTTCTATACAAAATGCTAGAGCCAGTCGAAATGAATTGTTTCAGAGCATCATGATTGTGTGATTTACGTTTTACTTACCAAACGTATGTAAATTCCCTCGAACTCGCTCAGTAAGTAAGTAAGGCGCGTCAAACATGTAGGTTGAGATGTCGGTACTTAGTGGCTCCGTTAACCGATGCGGAGTAAATATGCCTTCATTTTGAGACAGAAGACTCGTAAGTTTGTTTTGGAGTTCATTATAACACTCACTTCAAGTGGCATCCTGATTGTGGAAGGAAAACAGAACATGGGAGTGTGGGAATGGCCCAGAAGTAGTCTACAGATTTTTTTTTGTCGAATTTTGTAGCATGGATGAATTAGATTCTGATGATTCTCATTCAAGACTTCATGTTAAAGAACTAGCTTGTGCCTGCGACTTCGTCCGCGTATTTCTTGTTCCCCCGACCTCCGCATCGCATCGTCTGCCTCCGACGCTCCGTCGCATCGCATCGTCTGCCCGCGCCATTGCGTCGTATATTCGCTTAGCGTGCTTTCTGACTCTTTTTCTTTTTGATCGGCTCCTAAGAGTCCTAGCGTGATGTTAAATAGCCTACTGAAGAAGAATTAAGCTATCAAATGGAAAAATAATTTTTCATATGCGTACTTGCAGTTTCAGAGATTAGCGCGTTTAAACAAACAAACTCTTCAGCTTTATTATTAGTATAGATAGATTGTAATATTTTTCGGAAACCATCGAAGAATTTAAATTATATACCTATCGGTCAGAGTGAAACCAGTAGGTACTGACGGTATTGGTTTACAATTAGGATTGATTTATTTCACAAAAAGCAATTTTACAAAGGTACACGTAGGTATTTGTTGACAAAAACATAAAACCAGATCCCAAATGTAATCGGAATTTTTGATATACCTACTTATCAAATTATTTTATGTAGACAAAAATAAGCATGCCTACATTGTGAATCTGATTATGTAGAAGGCTGGAATTAGGTCATGGTATCCTACAAATGGCTGGACACAATATAACCACCACAAAATGGGTCATTGTTTCAGTTTAAATCATGGTCTGGCAGTTTGAGTAGTTTATGTGGCCTACCCAAATGTCCTGTTTTTGGTATTGTTCGTCGAATCGTTGAGCTCCTTAAGTTCTAAGTTGAGCTGCACGGTTACTGACAAATGCGTGCACTGACTGGACAGGTCCACTCAATCTGTGTGGTTCTTTCCTCAAAATACCATTTCAGACACCAATCTACATGGTCCTCAAAGATTATATCCGGATTTTTATATACACATTGACATTGATGAATTTTATATATACCTACAATGACATGAATATTTACTTTGTAAAGTATTTTTTATTTTTTTTTATTTAATTTTTGTGAATGTGAGGACTATGTGGGTCATTTCTTTTTTCTGTTTTCCTTCTTAGTTAGTTTTAATCATGATCTGGCAGTTTGAGTAATTTACGCGGCCTACCCAAATGTCCTTTCTTTGGTATTGTTCGTCGAATCGTTGAGCTCCTCAACTTCTGAGTTGAGCTGCACGATTTTTGACAAATGCGTGCACTGACTGGACACGTCCGCTCAATCTGTGTGGTTCTTTCCTCAAAAGACCATTTCAGACACCAATCTACATGGTCTTCACATGATCTGACCAAGATTTTGTCTGGACTTTAAAAGAGACTGTGACCTCTGAGTTTGTTTCGGCCTTTCTTCTCAGAATAGTCAGATAGGAAACGCCGAATCATCTAGTTTAAAAAAATATGATTGACGTGTAAAAGTGTTTGTACAAACCTACTTAAAGAAAATAAATCATTTATCATTTAACCATGTTGTGAGTAGTGATATTGTCCTCCCAAGATCGTAAACTTAGCGGTCTATGGAGAAAGCTCTCAGAGAGG
Source organism: Gortyna flavago (assembly GCA_963669345.1). Classification (NCBI taxonomy): domain Eukaryota; kingdom Metazoa; phylum Arthropoda; class Insecta; order Lepidoptera; family Noctuidae; genus Gortyna; species Gortyna flavago. Next base: position 4,184,227 of record OY770139.1, read on the forward strand.
ACAGCGATGGGCTATTATCAACTAACTAACCGCATAAATGTCCAGTAGCGAATTAACAAACTAACGTATAGGCATAATATGAAACAGTAAACATGTGCTTTGGTCGTTTAACACACAAGCGACACACAGAGGCAACTGCAGCTGTCAACGAGTGTCGACGGCTGCCGTCGATAACATGCCGCCCGTGTTGTTGAGCACCGTACTCAAATACCTACACGAGCGGCACGTTGTGGACGGCTGCAGTTGACTCTAACATTGACGCGAGTCGCTTGTGTGTATTCACAATAAGATGTTCAATCTCTAGAAATCATAATAATATTGAGTCGTTATCATTTCGGTCTTGCCTGAGTGTCAAGTTAACTCTTGTTCCTCGTCTTAGCATATTGTACCTAAGTATGTGAAATCACTGAAGAAGTTCGTTACATACCACCTTCGGTATTTGATTGAAAATGTATGATCGCACACGAATCGATCTTATATGCGCTCCAGGGATTCCAATAATTTGAATCTTAATAAGCACACGCGATATTTCTGATTCTAAATATTTCAGGCGTTACACAGTGTACGTGTGAGGGGCTTTTGGCTAAGTAATAATAGCTACATGAGTCGATCAATCAGGTTAAGCTATGCTTGCCGCTGTTGGTCCGTGGATGGATGACCATCTGACTCAAAATATTCCGTGCCTCGGAAAGCACGTAAAGCCGTTGGTTCCATCTGTCATTCGTGGATCTCTGACAGTCGTTACGGGTCGTCAGAAGCCTGAAAGTCTGACAACCAGTCTTACCAAGGAGTATTGTATTATCCAGTAACTGGGTTGTCGAGGTCGAGATAGGAAGTCGCTCTATGTAAAATATTGGTATTAAGCTGCATCCGGTTAGAATGGAAGCCGACTCCAACATAGTTGGGAAAAGGCAGGCAGACGATGATAGGTATCTACAACATTATTGCACTTCTGCTGTGGGTCCCTAAACACTCATGATGCTGAGTGGAAGTCTTCTTGTCACAGTCAAGTCGTGCAGCTGCCTAGTATTTCTGTTACGTGCCTGTAGTTATTAGCTTTCGAGTTACATTACCTTTGTGAGAGCTGAAGTCTATACTGTATTCAGTACCTATGACATCTCTCATATGGATGGACTGTGTGAATCACAGAACTGAGGGGCAATTCTCGTAATTTTAAGAACGTTCACAGTCTGATCTCAGTCTCAATCTGTCAAAAATGCCTCTAAATTCCCTACATTTTAACAAGTTTTTGACATTTGTTTGTCGCTGAGATGAGACTGCGACTAGATTTTGAACGTTTTAAATTACGAGAATTGGCCTTCAGATATCTGTTCTGTGGTGTGAATGATAATATGGTTAAAAAGGGGGTGACGACTAATAGAGAAGAATGGAAGAAAAAGACCTGTTGCGCTGACCCTAAATAAATAAATTAGGATAAGGAGAACTAATGAATGACAGCTCCCAGAGAGAGTCACAGATTGTCACAGAAAAATGCACGTTACGTCACGTCACGTTATGCACGTGCTTCTGTGACAATCAAACAATTTATTCTTTCTCTTTTTATTGTAATTTACGAGGGTGAAAATCTTGGAGTTGTCATATAGGCACCTAATGCAGTATAGACTTCGTAATTCTATTTCAAAATTTTAAAAACTTTCACAATCTGAGACCAGTCTTAATCTGTCAAAATAAACAAATTTCCCTACATTTTTGACAAATTTTTGATATTATTTGTCGCTGAGATGAGATTGATCGGCTAGATTTTGAACGTCTTTAATTACGGGAATAATTGGCCTACAGCTCTCACAAAAACTAGAATCTTGCTGTAACTTATGTCACGAACAAAACATAACTTATTGAGCGAAATAAGAAAAAAAATGCCGTTTTACAAGTTTATGCTTACTTTTTCTGTTGTGTCCTCAAGTTTTTAGGTACCAAAATACACACTCGGTGTATTTTAACTTCATATATGGATATCAGCTCGGTATCCTATCTAATCAGTCGAGACCCATCCGTGGACCTCCACATCTGCGATACCAACGTTCTAACTCTCGAAACGTCGCCCGATAACGTTTTATTTGCAAAATGTTTGGTTTTATTCCTTTTATATCAGTTCTATTTAGTTTCCTGTTCCCCAGTCAGACAACTCTGATAACTGACAAATCTGATAAGTTTAACGTAACGGAAAGGTTAATGGAAAATGGAAATTATGTTCACGACTTTTCCGTGAGGTAAGTACCTTTGTTATCAACAACAATAAAACAATTATACGTACTGATATGAATCACAAAAGCGATGAATGGGAATTCGTAATGTTTTGGAGAATATTATTATTCATAAAACGTTTGACTTACGATTGATATTGAAAATGACTGGGTCGAAAATTGATGAGTAATGAGGACTGTTTGTGATTAAATCTGGTTTTAAATAATACTGATTGGAAAGCGGACTGCATTTTTTGGTTAATGCCTTTTGTTAATTCGAAAACGTTGATTTTCAGCTTAATTTGAGTAAAATAGTATCGGGTCTAGACAGGCCCTTATCTTTTAACCTATAAAAAAAATTGGTCGTCTGTAAAGTCGGTTTAAGGACGATAATTTTACGTGATAACGTCATAAGAGATAGATGCGTCACAAGCCGAACGCTTAGGCCGATCGTGTCTCTCTATCGCTTGTTCCGCGCTCTCGCTTGCACACTCGGCTCAGGCGTAACGTGACAATGAGTCATACTTTTTCGTGCGTGCAGCCGGCGTTCATCGATTTATAAGACGTTATCACGTCAAAAAATGAGAAATATATACTTGCATGTAGGTTATACCCGCGGCTTCACCCGCGTGAATTTAGGAAAATACTGGGTGTGTACCGTGTGTAACGTTTGAAATAATAACAAAAGTTTTAATGATCATGTGACCTAATTTCATTTAATGTACTTTTGTTTAATATATAAAAATGAAATGATTTAATGAATTATTGATATTACTTAATTTCATTTTACCTAATTTTATATGGTATAATGGACATTTTCTATAATGCACATTTTAATTAATATTCATTTAGTATATATTCAAAATCTTTTACGTTTACTTTGTTTTGTATATTGTTGCAAAACAGATTACATTTTAAAAGCCTGGCATTTTCATTAGGTTAGGTTATACTAGTGACCAATTTTAAACGCCTGCCATGAAGGCGAGCGAGTGAAGCGACAGCGGCAGCGGCCGCCGAGCGATTGATCCCCTCTATTGTTGGTGAATCATTTGGGTTAGATGAGGTTATATTATAACAGTAAGTATGATGTTTCCTGATATTTACTTACTTATGCATTACAGAATTTTGGCTGAAAATTAGTAAATATGAAAATTAGGTCAACTGTGTGCGAGTTGGACTCACACACGAAGGGTTCCGTACCACCATACAATATTTAACACTACATATAAAATAACGGCAAAAATCACGTTTGTTGTATGGGGGGGCTCCTTAAATATTAATTTTATGCTGTTTTTAGTATTTTTTTGTTATATCGGCATCAGAAACACACACACACACACATTTTCACATTCTGTGAAAATTTCAACTGTCTAGCTATCACGGTTCATGAAATGCCTGGTGACAGATGGACGGACAGACGGACAGTGGGGGTCTTAGTAATAGGGTCCCGTTTTTACCCTTTGGGTACGGAACCCTAAAAAAGAGCATTATACAAATTGAATATCCTATCATGTAATGAACGTTATACTAAGTAATGTTACTATAGCAAAAGAAGGTTATAAGAAATATAAAATTCGATCACATGAAATTACGTTTTATAGCAAATTATATCATGTGAACGTTATTCAAGTGATATTGTACTAGGTATCTGTTATTATGCCATACATTACACACTCGAAAATACTACCGGGAATTAAAGTACATCTAAGTTTTACCCAGTAACTGGGTTGTGGTGGTCAGATAGGCAGGCGCTCCATGTAAAATACTGGTACTCAGCTGCATCCGGTTAGACTGGAAGCCGACCCCAACATAGTTGGAAAAAAGGCTAGGCAGATGATGGTACCTTTAGCTATGATTATGATCTTGGTTCAAAGCACTAGTTCCATCTGTCCTAAGCTTTTTACCACTCATAGAAGACGATTAGCATTTCTTAACTATGACATCACCAAAAAAAAAGTGGCTATGCAATTAAGTTTGATTGTGACTATACACTTTAACTAAGAATACTTAAAAATTAAGATAATCCTGGCTTAGCGGTCACCAACCCCTGTCGCCCCCTCCCGCGTTCTCTACGGCTAATAGATATCGGTTATTAGGATCAGCCAGCCTTTGTTCTGCAGTAGAGAAATGTAGGACCTAAAGTGGAGGCTATTTTTATTGTTGGCCAGTTTTCACCCTTCAGGTATCACAGGTCAACTCTCTTTCAGACAATTACATACTTTCTCACTCACGGTATTTTCCATCACCGTCATTCGTGTCTATTCAAATATTTTAAAGAGGTAACAGTTTGTATGTCCCCAGGTGTCGTTGGAAGTTCGGAACTAATGATCTGCCGGTCGATTCTGTTAGAATCTCACCGTGAGAAGTTAGGTGAAGTGAGCGGTCATTCCATCTGATGCTAGAGATTGACATTAATGACAGCTCACTTTAAGCTCACTTCACCCAAATTATCACATTGAGATTTTTACAGAACACTACTGATTCCGAAATCTCTTTCATTAAATGGAAAGCTACAGTATTGCGGAGTGTTTTTGGATTTATTTTATGTTAAAACAAGACGAGTCTCGGGCAGAAGCTTGTCTATGATAAAAAATTGTCTCTGATTAATGGCGAATAACCACAGATCAATCAATCTGCCTAGCCTTTTTCGAACTATGTTGGAGTCAGCTTCCAGTCTAATCGAATGCAGCTGAATACCTGTATTTTACCTAAAACTACTGCCTGTCTGATCTCCACAACCCAGTCATTGGTTAACACGAAACCATACCTTTGTAAGACTGATTTAATAACCACAGACTAATGTGACTTTAAACCATTAATCATTACTAGTGCTTAGCTCCCCCTACAACGATAGCAAGCGTGACGGTTTTATGTACAAATCTATTTATCATCAGTATCACGTTCAACACAGCGTTTCGGTGAAACAATGGCGTAATTACCATACTTGGCAGCGGCATGGCACTACGCTAGCGGTATGATTCTGTAAGTATTGCTGGTGAAAGCTGACTATCCTTATATTCCTTATGTCAGAAACTAGTGTCTATTGTGCGCTTAATTTACTACTACTTAATTTACTACAAATATACAGGGTGTTTGGGGACCGACACAACTTTCTTATTGACAGGAAGTGTCATATTATCCTATTTTTCACCCATAACACCTGTCTTAAGTGTCATGGCAGGTAATTGAGATATTCTTTTTAATCACCCTTACAACATTTTTGTTTGTGGTTGTAATAGAGCGTAATAATTTGGTGTTATCTGCAATGTACAATTGTAAATTTATGTAAAAATGGTTCTAGGAAATGACTTGGGAGCTTCCAAAGTCGTAAAATTGTGTTAAGGAACGAAAAATTTCAATTTAAATTTCATAATAAAAATAAAACAATTTTGTGCTAGCAAATAACATTCCCAATCCCTCAAAACATTCTGTCGCTGTCGGTCCTTCTACCCTGTATTTCCACACATTTTACTTCCCTGTGCTATCGTGATGCCGTAACGTGGACGTCCACGATAATATCGTATAGTTCGAAATTATTAAAGTGCACATTTTATCGCTTTTAATTTTTAATAATTTACTGAGAAGCATGTAAGTCTCCATTAAAGTAATCACCGCGTTGTAATACGCTGTTATAATCGGTCGCCTTGCTTGCCTTGCCTTGGTCGATTGCCTTTTCACTGAAGTAAAGGTAGCCTATTTCTTTGAGAGAACTATAGGTACGGGAATTTCAGAAGTTCTGAAGTTAATAGGGAATAACCCTTGTTCAAAAGAGAAAAAAAAAAAGTTGAGTCCATACTAAATTACGGAGCAGATTGTCAAGTTCACAGGTACTTAGGAAATGCAAAGTTTTTCTTATAGCTTGAAATTGGAAAACTTTTCATTCTTGTAGGTAACACGTTACCTGCGACTTTGAAATTCTCCTAAGAATGCTACGTCTAGTAAAATAAATGTCTTTTTTTCTACAAATTAGTATGATTGTCTATATATATTTTTGTTGATACGATTTCCCCAATGTTTGCAGACTAATACAACTTTTTGGGCCAATCATCGAGAAAGTTGAATTTGATTGGTTCCATTGAGGGTTCTTATTGCGAAAATTCCCTCTACGATGTGTGAAAAGCTTATGGGAAAACAAAGTTTATTAGAACAGTTATTCTTTCACTTTACCAAATTCTTTTTGATTTAGAATTGTTTTGGTAATTCTAAAAATAGACTACAAAAAAAAAACAACCGTTGAACCAAATCATGTCGAATCATCAAGTCGTTAATCAAAATCTATTTTAATATTGTATCGATTAGCTTCTAACCACACCTTAATTGGCGGCATGATAGATGAGTAGACATTGGATCAATACATGGAAATATTCCGTCCACTTGATACCCGAAAACCCGTCAGATTTCTCGCTTTTTCCCGAAAAAAGCGCTTAATCCAGCCTGCTGACACAGCTGACACAGCTACACAATCAATGTGCGCAGTCAATCCAGGCTACCCTTTTTCCAACTACGTTTGATTCAGCCCCCATTCTATCTAGATACAGTTGAATATTAGTATTTTAGTAGCTACACAAACACTATCTCGACTAATATTTAATTCAACGCAGGTAGAACTGTGGAGATTCCGAACACCAACTATCTACACAGCTTTGCTTTTGCAACTTTCATAGTTTTCTATTCAAGTAATACTTTTAAGACTTTTCAAGTTGAATGGCTTTGAAAGTAGGTGCAATAAGCAGAGTATTTACTTCGGTATGCAATTAACAGAAGCCTTTGCCAAATATGTTGGGGTCGCCCTTCAGTTGAGCCAGATGCGACTTAATAAAAATAATTTACTGGGTATGATGGCCATCTGACGTCCGAAAACATATTTGTGCGGCAATACCGATTTCCCATAGTTTTGTTATTACCTGCGGGGGCTTTCCTTTTGACATTCATTGCGTTATTTAAGTTGTTGAGCAGACAAATTTTTCGAACAAATGAAGCAATATCCTTTAAAATCATTCAGATTGTAATTGATAATGCGTTACGTTATTAGGGTGCAGTTTACTGTGAAAAACAAGTCTTCTACTTATTGATTGATTATGTAAGTACGTTAGATATACGTTATCTTTTGGGTTATCTCCATTAGATAACCTCTTCAGGTCTGTCTTTACAGACAGGAAATATCGAGGCTAAATAACATCTGCAAGAAATACTTGAGCACTGAAAATGCTCAGAACTGCTCGAATCTGCTCTAGAGTCACGTGTGTGTGACTGCGCTCGTTATCAGGCCATCTTCACGCCTTTCGATTCACCCGTAATGAGCAACCGTTAAACTCGTGCAATACTCGATTTGAAAGGAAAATTTCTAGATTATTCTTATGGATTACGATATCGACGCTATGAATAACAATGTAGCTATTCGGCTGAGGCATAAAATTCTTTATTTTTATTAAATAGGGGTCGAATGCTTTTGTAGTTTCATGTCAGGTGAAGGTTTCTTTGATATTCTTTTCGTGTTCATTTCTAAGACCCGTTTTATTAATACCACTCTCGTTTTAGAGCTCCTCGTCTTTTTCCATTTGATGTAGGTAGGTACTTAAAGGTGCTCAACTGCTGACACTTTTATAAAGTGAAAAGTTAAGAAGTTAGCTGACGTTTTATGATAATGAGATTGGTTTATTTATTCATAATTTTGGACAATTTTTTTTTTTATGTATCAGGAAAATTTGTACATCTTAAATTCTTCGTCTTCTTCGTATCGCTGGCATGACAGTACTTTAGATCTTGTTGGCCCAAAACTTTGCAACTTCCACGGGCGACGTCGGTGGCAGCGTCTGGTCACTTTGACTGCATGTTTTGGGACACAGAGGGCAGGACAGGGGGTGGAGCATGGTTTGCGACATAGCTCCCCAATCACACCCTACTGCCGTTCTGTCAAGGTATCCCCACTTTACCAGGTTGGACTTTCATTATCCCACATCTCAAATTGGGCTGAAGTAAATAGGCTTTAGAGGAAAAACGAAATGTTGAAATTTGCACCATAATCGTACCTATAGCTACGGAAGTCGCTTCCTCTTATCTTCCTGACGCCTCCAAACGGTTTAAACGACGTCGTTTTAAACCATTTCCAAACACGTAACAACTTCTATAATCCCACTACCTCTCTCACAATTCCGCTAAACCTTTTACAACAAAATAACTGTTCAGTACTAAAAATGAACAACAAAAAGTACTTGGTGAACTCCATTCAAGACAGAATAAGGTTTGATACGCCAGTCGCCGCGGTTGGCGCTTTGTGTGAAATATTTTGTAATCTTCATAAACTGCTGTAATGGCGCCGTGGGGTCCTGACGATTCAGGCCTACCCTTTTATGCTGCGAATAAGCTTTCAACTTATGATATGGGACGTTCATTAGCCACTTCGAAATTAAGGGCGGTTGAATTGAATCAGTAGGTGATTTGAGGGTTGTTTTTTTAGTGTGTTTAGTGTGGCTGTTTTTTTAGTGTGTGTTAGTATTGTGGCGCAGTCTGGGAGAGGCCTATGTCCAGCAGTGGACTGCAATAGGCTGAGTTGATTGATTTCGTGTTAGTGGTCAGGCACACGAGCGACACGTCAACGGCAGAGTTGCAGCGACAATATGCCGCTCGTGTATTTGAGACAACATGCTGCTCGTGTAGTTTTTTTAATACACGAGCGGCACTTTGTCGACGCCAGCCGCTAACGGGTGACGACGGCGGGCGTCGACACTCGTCGACGGCTGCTGTTGCCTCTGCCGTTGACGCGAGTAAAGGTACAAGTTCGTTGCCGATTGTAGACGACAGCAGCAGGCGACATGTCGCCGCGACACTACTGGTGTCTATGTATTACTGCTGCTGTCGTCTGCAGTCGGCTGCAAACTTGTACCTTAAAAGAAAGAAAGAAGAAAGAAAGAAAAAACGTTTATTCGCGGTGAGCATGACGCAAAAAAAAAAAGAACAAATACAAAAAATAATAAAAGGTAGGGGCGAAACATGCGTCACATTCACGCAAAACGGCCATCGCTCAGCATTATGCTGCGACCCTATGCTAAACAGAGCCCCAGCGCTGGTTTTCAGCGACAGCCGGCGCCGACGTAATGACGTCACCCGGTGCAGTAAACAATTAATAAGATACTATACCGGTACAGCGTACTTAAAGAAACATAATATAAACTAATATACAAGACGTGATAGAATAATAAAGTTAAACAGGAAACTTAACTAACTTAACTCGTATGTATGCACATTCAATTCAATTCAATTCAAAGCTTTATTGCATTCACATGTGTATTATAAAAGATCTTAATAAATGTTAAATGTTTCACATGGACCCTGTCGGGCACAACAATTTAGTGTAATGAGAAGAGTAGCATGCTTTAATTAATAAGTTGAATAAAATACATAATACACCATCTAAGGTCATTTAAAATTCAATTCATAAACTAAAATAATAATAATATTGTTACAGATTAAAATGATACAAGAAATTCAATAAAAAACAATAAAAGTCAAACAAAACAAAAGTCATAATATAAAAGATATAAAAATAAATTTCTCAAAAATTCATAAATTCATCCCATTTGTCACCCCATTTGGTCATCATTAAAAAAATCATTTAGTGTGTAATAACATTTATCAACAAGTAGTTTTCTGAGACGTGTAATAAATATTTTATCATTTTTTTCCATTTTTATGTTAACGACATATTTTATTATATATTTTAATTGATGTTACATGAGGATTTGTACTATGTAATTTTAGCCTAGATTGTGGTATTACTAGCGTGTTTTCAAAACGTGAACGCGGTGCATATCTGCGAGGTTGGTCTGTAATTTTAATGTAGAAGTTTGGATATTGTCTAACGAATTTACAGGTTTCTAGAATATAAATTGATGTCAAAGTTAGAATATCTAGTTTCCTAAAATACAGTCTGCAACTTACGTCACTGTCAATATAAACCATTATCCTAATACATTTTTTCTGGAGGATAAATAGTTCATTGCTATCTACACTATTTCCCCAAAGAATTATACCATACTTAAGCCACGAGTATGCGTATGCATAGTAAGTGGATAGGGCAGTTTTCAAATCTGTGGTTTTTTTGAGCTCACGTAATGCATATATAAAACTAGCTAGTTTTGATTTAATTTTTTGAATGTGCGCTTTCCAGGTCATATGGATATCTAAGTCCAGACCTAACAAAGTGAAAGTATCTACGCATTCCAATTTCATACCGTCAAATGTAAAATCTATAGTCAGGGGATTTTTTTGGTAAGGCCTGAATTGCATTATTTTGGTTTTCGAGAAATTAATTTCTAAATTATGGTCTTTCATCCAATTTTGTACGTTTAACATTATATTATATAAATTTTCATGCAGATTTTGAGAGTCATTACAGGAAGTTATTAAAGAAATATCATCAGCAAACAGTACGCAGGACTCCGTAATAATTTTAGGGAGTCGTTGATATAAATTAAAAATAGCAAACACCCGATAACACTACCTTGTGGAATTGAATTTTGAATGCAAAGCCTATTTGAGCGTATTAGGCTGAATTTCCCAGTGTTATGATCCCAATGTTCAATTTCTACAAATTGTTCTCGGTTTTGTAGGTAGGATGCAAACCACTCATGAGTTATTCCTCTAACGCCGATACCGTTCAGTTTGTCTAGCAATATATTATATAGCACCCTATCATATGCCTTGGTCATGTCAAGTAAGATTCCGATAGCGTATTTTTTATTATTTAGAACATTAAGTATTTTTTGAGTAAACTTATACGTTGCTAAAACCGTGGATCTATTTTTCCGAAAACCATTTTGACTTTCATCAAAAACGTTAAACTTTTCACAAAAATTATAAACGCGGTTGCACATTGCTTTTTCGAAGATTTTAGAGGATGTCGGTAATAGTGCAATTGGACGGTAATTATTTGGATCTGACTTTGAGTTTTTCTTGTGTATAGGTTTTATTATAGTTTTTTTAAGCGCGTCTGGGAATATCCCTTCAGAAAATTATTGATGAACTAATAGATAGAATGGTAATGTCAGTTCCATTTAGTGTCATCAGCATCTTTTTTAATGCCGATGACTGCCAATTTTGATCGCACATAACTATAAGTATTTCAGTTACGCTCTCCAAACTAAGCTAATTATGCTCGTGCCAGGATTGGATTCATGTCAATAGTGCAAAAAGAGAGGCTCAAATGTTGCGTCTGTATCGCCAGTCCGATGTAGCCTGTTTGCCCTTATTTCTCGCATATTTTTACTACAGAAGTGTTTGTCAAAGGACCAAGGAAAGTGGAAAGCAAAGAGCGGCGTGCACTCTACCTTTATTTATCATCAGATTCAGCCTTTGGATATCAGATAGTACCTACTATAATTATGACTAGCTTCTGCCTTTAAGTATCCTTAGTTACATCAGCTATCTGCCAGTGCTGTCAACATCGGTCCAGCCGTTTCGGAGATTACCCAGAACAAATAGACAGACAAAAATTTAAAAAAGTAGTTTTTTTATAAGTATTTACTTATTACAGCATTTATTAAAAAGTTGTTTTTTTGACATTACAAATAGACACCTTTTTTTTTTTTTTTAAGGATGGAAATCATCAAATGACCCCTCCCGCTCTGGGTGGAGCGGAAGGGAGTGTCAGACTCTTACTGACTAAAACCCATCCGTGTTCCTTCCTTAGCCCTTTATATTCCGGGGCAGCGGTAACCCTTTCGGACAATCCCGCTGCCCCGGCAGGCTTCGGCCCTGACGGGCCCCTCCTTTCAATGCTGACATCTCTTTGAGGCGCGCGTGGAACATATACGCGCCGTCCGGCACGGGCCTGGTCCTGATCGGACGGTGAGCTACCCATTACTCGCCGTCCGCAGGCCCGCGCCTACGGTGGCCGGGAGTCGTCACGCGGCTCCCGACGCCCGGAGCGTCTACCGCGGCGGCTGGGACGGGCGGCTCTCTCAGCTCTCTCCCTCGCCCATCCCGCCACCTCCTTCGCTAGCATGACTGCTTCGCAGAAGTAGGTGACTGCCTCCCACAAATAGACACCTCAATTTTATTTATTTGTATATTATAGATGTATCTACATCTATACAAATAAATAAAAAAAAAAACCACCACATAGCAATGTATTTTAAAAGATAAGAGTGTATATTTTTTTTCCTTTATCTTGGGTGATACCAGGAACACGTGGAGTTATCAAATTGAAATTAGTATTGCAATGCTGCAATCTCTTGAAGAAGTGAAAAAATTAAACTTCTAAATCAACGCAATCAAAAGATACGCGCGTTTATGTTCCGTTTATGCCGCATATTTTGACACTTGCAAGGGAATCATAACCTATAGGACACTTCCCGTTGACTTAGAATCATGAAATTTGGCAAGAGAAGACACAATCAAAAGAAAAAATCCGAAAACCGTAAATTTGTAGTTACATACCTACGGAAGAACCTGTCATTTTGTACGGAACCCTCGGTGCGCAATTCCGACTCGCACTTGACCGGATTTTCATACTAGAACTGTCAATTTTATTCCACGGATAAAGGAAATCTCACTTTGGTAAATTCAGTCCTTAGGGCTGATTTTTCAATGGTAGATAATTTTTATTCGTGGAATAAAATTGACATCTGACAGTTTTTGTATGGAAGAACTGTCAAAAATACTTAAGTATTCCTCCGATAAAATTATCTGGCGTTGGAAAAACTAACTTTGTCTGGCCGTAGTGTTATTGCAGTAGGTACCTAGAAAATAAAGTAGGTATTGCAAGCTCAGTGCAAATCAGTGTTATCGATTATGTTTGTGTGGCACCTACAGATCCGCCCTACTCAGCAGAATCGTGTAGGCTTTAGATCACAATATGTGCATAATTAGTGACAGGTTGACATCATTAGTGCTGGCTTATCTACGAGGACGTCGGGACACCGCAAATGCTGACTTACGAATGAGCACTTGGACGTTATTATCATGATTAGCTTTCCAAGTTCAAAAATTAGGCCTTAAATGCGTTTGAATTTAAAATGAGAAGGCTTAGCTAAAAAACATGTTCTAAAATTCAAATTCAATATTCGAAAAAGCCAAAAAGTATGATTTAAAATTGGAATTCATTTCTAGGGTTTCGAAATCTTTGAAAAATGGGCCTTGAAGTTCGTTCCAAATCCAGTATTGGCCTCAAAAACATTCCATTTTATGTGTTTGGCTTCATTGACCTGTATGACTTCCGTGCCATACAAAAATACAAACCCTCTTCCAATCGTAAAGGAAGCTTTTTATTTTTTATTCTTGCTTACGTACATATTGACGTTGGTGTAATAACCCATATTGAAGGACCAATTTCAGAGGGGCAATTCTCGTAATTTTAAGAACGTTCACAGTCTGATCTCAGTCGCAATCTGTCAAAAATACCTCTAATTTCTCTGCATTTTTGACAAGCTTTTGACATTGATTGTCGCTGAGATGAGATTGCGACTAGATTTTGAACGTTTTTAATTATAAGAATTGGCCTTCTGGTCACTACGAGTCTACGACAAAATTATGAAATGAAAGCATGAGTGACATACGCAACTCCTGAAACATTTACGATTTAGTTCGAATTTACCCAAAGTTTTATAATTCTTACCTAGAATAAGTCTTATCCTAAAGGAGTGTCCTTACTTATACGAACATGTTATACATAAAACATAGTTATATCACATACTTCTGTAAAGAAGCAAATTTAAATAATGTGGACGTGTTATATAACATAATCTAGACGCACCCTTAGAATTAAGAGGATTGAAGATTTTTATATGAAGCCTGGCAGACCTACCTGTCCGCCATTTTGTTCTTTTTTAAATAAATATAGTCAACATTTAACAGTTTTACCAAACAAACACTGTTAGCCGTCAATTATATTCCACGAATAAAAGATATGAAATCAGCACTTAGTAATACAAGACGTAGGTATATTTTGGTTCTAAGTAATCTAAACCTACGTTGAATACATTAACATAATTATTTAATTCTGCGTCTTAAATCCAACTTAGGGACTTTCATCTTACGTCCAATTCTCAATCTTATTCAAAGCAGAAAACGATGGCGCATTTAATTCATTAGGTACTTCACTTACGCGAGTACCTTTTGTAGCATTCAATACATTACTTGAATAACTTTTGCAACCGAAAAAATATTAAGGAACCTAATTAATTAAAGAAATGACACAAACATTGAAGAAGCTTTACGTCAAAACATTTCTTTTGTACAGACCTTTTTTAATTTATATTAATTAAAATGTCTAAGGAAAACATGGAGAGGAAAACCATACATTTTAAATAATATCTTAAAATGCCGAGAGATGATGTGCGGCCTTTTCGCAGATGTGTAACGATCACCTTAAGAAAACGATGATGTGCGGCCTTTTCGCAGATGTGTAACGATCACCTTAAAAAATATTAAGGAACCTAATTAATTAAAGAAATGACACAAACATTGAAGAAGCTTTACGTCAAAACATTTCTTTTGTACAGACCTTTTTTAATTTATATTAATTAAAATGTCTAAGGAAAACATGGAGAGGAAAACCATACATTTTAAATAATATCTTAAAATGCCGAGAGATGATGTGCGGCCTTTTCGCAGATGTGTAACGATCACCTTAAGAAAACGCTGATCACTTTTGGATGTTTTTCATCAAACCCGTAATGCCGCCATAAACTAGGTGCAGACTGGTGAAAAGTAATATTAATTCATGTAAGACACGTTGAAATAGATCTGCAGAAGAACCAAGGTAACCGACATAGCTCGAAGAATTGTCTAACATAAGTTGGCAGGGCACATTGCTCGCAGAACAGATTGCGGATGGGGCCGAAAGCTTTTGGAGTAGCGACCGCGTACCGGAAGACGTAGCGTTGGAGGGCCTCCCACAAGGTGGACCGTTGTCCTTGTGAAGGCCGCAGGAATCCGCTGAATGCGCGAAGCACAGAACCTGTCAAAGTAGAGGTGCTTGGCGGAGGCCTATGTCCAGCAATGGACGTCTTTCGGCTGAAATTATGAATGGTGATGATGATGATGACGTTGAAACAAATCGGCCTAGTTGTTGTGTTACATTTCATGTTGCATTGCATTAATTCGGACGGCTCAATTGTGTTTATCATGTTACGTTTCACCAATCTGTACACAGCATAATGGCGGATCACACACCACAACGCGCCTCCGTGCGTTATTTTTTACATACAAATCCATAAAAGACGCATTTCCGCGCGGGCTCCGTTTCCCGCGCCCCGTCGCGTGGCGCGTTGTAGTGTAGTGTGTGATCTGTCTAACTTTCTAATTGATCTCATACGTCACATTTTTGACGTCGCCATTTGCATCGTATAATATGGCAGTAGGCCGTACCACGACCTCGTGATGTATTGAATCGCAAATAGATACAACTATCCTATTGCATTGTTTTTTTTTTCGACAAGTACCATAATGATATAACGGTTATAACCCATAGAGGCCATAGATAAACTTGTGTGCGAAACAAGTATTTTGGCAATAAATTCCTTATTGAACTTGGAGAATGAGAGCTAGGCCAAAATAAGTAGAACATTTTGACCGTCACGACACTTCTTTGTTTCATTTAGTTACTTTAAAACATTATTAATTTAGTTAATTGGGACATTAATACAATATATAACAAAAATACAACAAAGTAAATACGCAATGAATATTGTTGAACTGTCGAAATGAAAGCCAATTGCTACTGTTGTCTGATTTTTTCAACGCCAGATAATTTCATCCGAGGAATAATTTTGAATTTTTGACAGATCTTCCATACAAAATCTGTCAGAAGTCAAATAAGAATAAAAATTACCTGTCGATTGAAAAATCAGCCCTTAGTCTAGTATTACCTGGCGGATGTCCTACAACACATTTTGTTAACTAGCTGCGCCCCGCGGTTTCACACGCATAAGTTTCGATCCTATGGGAATATCGGGATAAAAAGTACCCAATATGTTAATCCTGGTTAAAAACTATCTGTGTATTAAATTTCATCCAAATCCGTTCGCATTCATAATTAGTAGGAAGTAGGATTATAGAATCGTTCGAATTTACATTATTTATAGGTACGTTCGTGCTAGGCACAAAGTTGTAGCGGTAATGATTTCGTAACGTCGACCGTACCGGACCTAACACTACCTTATTATTGTGTTTATGTGTACGTTGCCTTCTCTGTCATCCGTTCAGTGAGTTGGCTTGGCTATCCCAATGATCCCACCGCATCGTTACACTGACTGTTGCTCCGAAATGCCCGAATATAGGCAGACTATCACAAACTGCTACTATGTAAGCTCCTGATTTCATTGTTGCTTTATCTTGAAATTTTGATCGATAATTAATAATACTCCAATGATTTTTTTTTTGTTCTAATTATATTTTGAGGTTATCTACCAATCATGTGTGTACCAAGAGCAGTGGTGAGAGTTTTAGATCATGGTTCGAACGCAGACAGGCGCTTTACTTTGTGTGTAAATTATTTCATCATCAATGCTCTCAAAACAGTGAAGGAAAACATCGTGAGGAAACCGACATGTCTTAGAACCAAAAATTCGAAGACATGTGACATCTACCAACCCGCATTGGGCCTCTGTGGTGGATTAGGGCCCACTTCCTATCACAGAGAGGAGGCCTGTGTCCCAGCACTGAAAAAATATTAGGCTGATTATGCTACCAATCATGAAATTTTGATGTTGAAGAAAATAACCTCCAAGCAACGAAATCCAAAAAAACTTGAGGGATCCGCAGTTCTTGGAAGCCTAGTAAACTTTCTGATCAGTAACTTTGCTCTCATATCGCATGTTAGCTTGATCAAAATACCAATAACCAATAATCAGTTAGCTTAAGTTTTGGCATGTGCCCCAATCACAAGTTATCCTTCAGAATTAATGAAAAAATATTGTTTTTACCTATTCTGAGGTACCTATTTTATAGTCAAACTTTATGGCGGCTCTGAAGTGCGCTATTTGCTGCGCAGCACCCTGCCCCTCACCACCGCTGACATATGAATTTGGTACTGCGCAGCGTCTCGTCTCATGTTCTGAGCCCAAAGACTACAATAGTGTATTGGCTATCTGAGCCGCTGGCTGGGCCTAACTCACCTGCTCATGTGAGCAGGTGAGTTAGGCCCAGCCAGCGGCTAGTATCTACATAGATACTGGCCTTTTTCTTATAATCACCTGACTCCATTTTCTGAAACCCATGTAAAGGGACTTTATCGCTTTACATTCAATCAAAACCCCGGATTATATTTATGTGATGGAATATGATCACGAAATACGCACTTAAAGTTCACCCAAACGGATGACGTAGCCTAGAGAGACTGCAATGCGAAAACGAACCAGCTAAAAAAAGGGTTAAAAAAAAGTTTGCATGTTGACGTAGGTACCTATAGTATTGAGTTGAGCCGTTTGTGCGCAACATAGTCTTCTGTCAATCAATCAATCAACCTCTGTGGTTCTCTGCACAACTACCTTTTATAAAGGCCAATATATTCATAACATCACGCCTTTTTGTCCTAAGGGGATAGGTAGAAGATTAAAAGTACGCAGACCTACAGTTTACTTGTAATGTTTGAGTTCGATGTACGAGGGCGAGCCTAACCTTGCCTTATGTTGTTATCTGAAATTATGCCGAGCAGAGGCACTTTTAGCATTCATATAGGTAAGCATTGTTTATAGTTTTAACGTGTTTTTTTTCTGTTGTAATGCCAAAACAAACTTTTTTCTTTTCTTTCTATACCTGGGCACGAATCTAGACTCCGAATTTCTAATGGAAAACCGTAATATAATTTTGCTTGACCTGGGAATTGAACCCATGACTCCGTGTATAACAGTTTTTACCCTTGCGATCACAAGACCAACGAAGCAGAAAGACCAATAATATTGACCAAATTGTTTCTATTTCAGATGCTGTGCAAAGGTTTATAGAGATGCCAACGTATACTGAAGTGAATCCTGGTGAAGATGCTCTGCTCAAGTGTAGGATATCTGACAAGAAAGGCGTTTGCTCATGGCAGAAAGATAACAAGGTAAGTGCCTGGTAGAAATAAGCATGAGGCATAACTAACAATGCGATATATTTGTCAAAAAAGGACAAAATAGACACATTTTCACGACAGGTGCTCTTTAATACAGCTGAAAATGGCCCAGTTGCAACGATCGCGACTTACTAGTCGTAAGTTCGAACCCCGGCAGGCCTTTTCTTTCTTGTAAATAGTAAGGTGAAGGAAAAAACAATTAAGAAATCGGCATGTACTATATACAACCTAAAATTCGAAGACATCTACCAACCCGCACTAGGACCGCTTGGTGAATTACGACCCACTCCCTCTCTAGGAGAGGAGGCCTGTGTCCCAGCAGTGGAAACATTATAGGTTGATTAGTTGGAGTCAGACCATGAATAAAGACACCTTTTTTTCTAGGCCAATTGCAGTGAAAAGATATAAAATTATTAAAGAACTACCAATTGAAACTTGTGTATTTTATCATGCAGGCTCGTTTATATGACGCCTAGTGGTACTCGTATTCGTATTGGCAAGTGTCCATGAAAATACATAAGGCACTACCTACTGTATTCAAGTAATGACATTGGCACACATTGCTGATCAAGTTCATACATAAATCAGCCTATAATGTTCCCACTACTGGGACAAGTCCCCTCGCTGTGAGAGGGAGTGGGCCGTAATCCACCACGCGAGCCTAATGCGGTTTGGTAGATGTCACGTCTTCAAAAGTTTGGTCCTAGGACATGCCGGTTCCGGTTCGGTGCCGGTGAGAATCGTCTATCATTTTGATGAAAGACAATCCTTACATAAGTACCTAGGTACTTTGATGTTTTATGTGTTTATTACACAGCTTCTGCTTGCCTATAACCTAGTTGTAGTACATCTACAAGTATATAACAACAAGCTCCGCACAGTATAAAATGCCACAGGCTACAACATTCACCCAGCAATGCTCTCAATAACTATTTCCCGAGTCGTTCATAAAACCTCTTCACTTTTTAAAATATTTTGCCATGTGAATTAAAATTATTTGAAGAATTTAAAATGGCGTAAACTAGTGCAGGTTGGTTTGCAACGTCAATGTACGAATAATTACCGCTTACTATAACAAAAAATACACTTGAATTAATTACGTACAAACTAATGTTTTAAGAGTTAATAATACTGCAGTAAATATTATTTTATAAGGTTCAATGTAATATTTTACATAAAAGAGAGTGTAGCGAAAATATTTTAGCATTTACTTTCCTTAATAAACAAAACATTCTCCATAATGTTTGCAACACCTGCTAAATTAGGGGATATTGAAATGGATGGATCCCTGTTGGATACAACCACAGATTATACAACTACAGACTTAATGAATGCTTTATACCTTCACTCCTTCACTTCGTTGGTTTAACATATTACTTACCTACATGAAATCCATCAAGTAATCCTTCATCAAATACTGGCCTGAAAGGTTTGCCCGAAATGAATCTGTCTGAAGTCGTAACAAGTTTAGCTACAAACTATGGAATTAGTACCTATGTACAGTCAACAAAAGAGATAAGTAACCAGGATCGTCGGATATACCTAGTTGAAAGAGTTTAGTAAGAAAGTGATGGATTTTTTCGAATAAAATTTAATTTAGTTAATAGAAAACAAACAGTTCATTTATCAAATTAAACATTCGGAAACATCCATCGGTTTCTTGCTAAACTTCTACTATACCCAACAAACCTGGTTACTTATCACCTTTGGTGACCGTACTATAAAGGGTCATATTAAATTAGCTAGGGAAACTCCGTAGACGTAATGGGTATCAATATCTAATCATGATAAAATAAATTAATCTGATGGTTTTTTTTGTGGGGCTCTTTTTATGGGACCGCATGCATTGTGATCGAAGTATGAGTTGAGAAAACTGTTTCTTTTTCGTCTAAATTTCAGAGACGTGAAGGACGTCGATATCTTAAAACGGTAAAACATAAGAAAACCGTTTTATCAACTCATACTTCGACTAAAAATACTAAAACCGGTCGTTGACTTCCCAAAAAAACATTCATCGCGTCTGCGGAGTTTAGCTAGCCAATTTAAAATAACCCTGTATGTACCTACATGGAATCCATCTTTGGTAATCCCGCACCAAATACTAGCCTGAAAGATTGATCAAGATAAATCAGTCAGCAGTCGTAACAATTTTAGCAACACTTATTTCCATACCATAACATCTAAAGAAAAAATAATAAAACACAGAGTGTATCGGCTCTTTGTAAATTTGTAACTCCAAGAAAGTTGTAAAGAGTCAACCATGATAGATGCGTCTGAAACTGCCATTATTTATGTACCATCATGTTTTTAGGCTGGTGGCACGCCTGGCCATTTCGGCTGCGGTTATGTTTCGATTCGTTGTTCAAAAGCAACTTTACGAAAGGCCGAGAATGTAGACAAAAAGTATTGTAACTGTAGACAGGTTAATTTATGAAAGACCCATTTTTTTTAAAGCCTGAAGGAACTTCTGATTTGGATATCTAGCAATAGATAGTAGACGAATCAAATCACTTGATTTGAGATTTGAAAACCAGATTAAAATAAATTGGCTTTCAGAAACCGGAGATAGTTAATCTCAAGACGACCCGACTTTCATTGTCACGGGATCCTAAATCTTGGTCAGCAAAGGTTAACCAGTGACACCGACCCAGCAGGGTAATTGCGCATGCGCAACACACTAACAGTAGCCATGGCTTTAATTTTGACAGTTCAACAACATTCATTGCGTTATTTACGTTGTTGACCAGAAAAATTTTTCGAACACATGGAGCAATGGATTAGCAATATCTTCAAAATTAAGTATTCAAATTGTGATTGTAAGTGTGTTACGTAACTAGGCTGCAGATTAATTTTCTTTCCTTTCGTGAGCTCTCTGTTGAATAGCGAAGACTTGAAAAAAGTCACGAATTGCAGCATTCGCCCCTCGTTCAACAGACGAACCGATGATCTCAGTAGGTATTTCAGTATTCCATGAACTAGTTTACAAGCCATCTATCACATACCTTATCACTAGTTCAAGTTTTACTTCTCTCAATCTAAACTAACGTCTATACATCGAACCAGGTCAGTAGCTGCGACTTAAATTGCCAAGTTTGCCACTTGCCTAAGCTTGGCACGTTGCTTCCCGAATCTACAGCGTTCAAGTGTGAAACGTCTCGAATAAAATCTGGTTAGAGCTGCTCTACTATCAGCCAGGAATATCATGAATTTCTTATGTTATGACGAATGGGTTGTATTGGTTAGGTTCGGGATACCTCCTTCCCCACATTCATGTACAAGACATGTTTACGGTTATACATTATATTAGGGAAGCTCATTTTTTATGCGGTAGGTTGTGAGTGTGACAGCCCTGATGAAATGATATTACTTCTACCTGTGGACATGCACAACAAGGGTTTTATTATGTTTTTTTTTGTACATTTTTTAAAACATTAATGTCTCTCTTGGGATGTCATGGGCCTTTAAAACCGGAACACGGCAGCTCCGGTTAAAAAAGGGCGTTTTTTTTTTGGCTAAAAAGATGATTCTGGTTAAATTGGATTTGTAATATATACCTACGTCGAATAAGTTCTTTATCTCTTTTCACAACCTATAATAGTATGTCAAACAGCTGAGTTCTCAGTAGATAGAAAATCGTTTTGTTAATGACTTTGTCGCTTTTTTCCGAGAACTCTTATTCATTGTGTTAAAAATTTTAAGCCATGCAGTGACCTCATTAGTGTTGTGCTATGAAAAGGCCTTTATTCGTTGCCATTGCGGTTTATTCCGTATTACCTGATTGACTCATCACTAGATGTTTATGTAAGCCCTTCGACACTGGAATGTCTGATACGTGCAGGCAAGTACAGTGCGCTTAGTGTTGTAGTACTGACGACGAAATAGGGAAGTTGATTTATAGAAGAGTCGTAGGAATCTTAGGGTAAAGGATAGAGGATAATACACACATCAAAAGTGTCTAGGGATCAACATATATTTTTGCAATAACTTTTCTCCTGATTGATATTAATTAAAATTTTCTTTAAGGATTCATCAAATAAAGTGTTTTCGTTTGTCACAGTAACGATAAACCAAGTCACCTTTGCATTAATAAAGAAATTTGCCATTTTCCTAATAAAGGGATTTTTGACATTTGAACCACTAACACAAAAGTTCGAAAAAAAGACTGAAATAACAGTTTTCTTTAAAATTTTATTGGGTAACTTAAACAATTAATAATCCGTGTTTCTACCGCGAACACTAACAACACAAGAACATCGGTTTGGCATACTCAAAATGAGTTCATCCAAATCACGCTGTGGAATGGCCGCCCGGCCGCCCATGTTCGTTGCAACAACAAAAAAAGGTCTTCTTGCGACTGGATACCCTCCATATTCGGCAGAGCTCTTCTCTGTAGCATATCCCATGCATGCTCAATCGGGTTCAAGTCTGGCGACTGAGCAGGCCAGGGCAGGACATTGATGTTAGCTGCGGCGAGAGTCTGTCTTACAACTCTTGCGGTGTGCGGTCGTGCATTATCATGCATTAACTGAAATAAGGGACCGATTTGCACTTGTAGAGGAACGATGACGTCTGATACAATCGTCTCAGCATAAATTTGAGCGTTGAGGTTGCCTCTGATCCAAATCAACTCAGTTCTTCCGCCGATCCGAATACCCGCCCATACCATGATGGTTCCACCACTATAAGGATGGACTTCCTGGCAGGATTTTAATCGCTGTTGGCGTCCAGGGGTTCTCCAGTGTCGTATACGTCTTGTATCCGGTCTCATACCAAAACGAGACTCATCAGAAAAGCACACGAAACGCCATTGTTCTTCTGCCCAATTTCTGTGTTCAAGAGCCCATTGATATCGAATCCTACGATTGTGCATTGCTATAGGTGGTACCCGTAGCGGTCTTCGGGAATGAAGGTTCACTTCATGCAAGCGGTTTCTGACTGTTTGGTCGCTAATTAAGTTCCCTGAAGAGTGATGAAGCCTCACGGCTAACATCATGGCGGTTATTGTTGGAGCTCTTCGAGTTAAGATTTGAATGTATCGGTCTTGTCTCCGTGTGGTGCAGCGATACCGTCCTCCATGGCGCTCAGCCACGGTACCAGTGCTTCGGTAACGTGTCCAAAGTCGACTGATAACACTCTGACTTGTATTCAGAGCTAAAGCCACAGTACGTTGCCGGGAACCAGCTTCTATCATTCCCACGGCTCTGAGCATTTCTTCCCTGCTTAAATGACGTCGCCGCTCCATAATAACGTTGGTTTTAATCAGTAGTAGGGAAACAGTAGCACTAATAATGTCTTCAATGCGTTGTATGTTTTTATAGGGAAAATATTGACAGCTGATTTTCATCTTTTACTCGAATTTGATTCACAGTTCCTGATTCAAATTATGAAATGCACCAAAAAGGATCCATATAAATTTATAAAATCATAAATTTATTACAAAGCCACATCTCAATCTCAAGAAATCCGCATAAAAATGCTTGATCCCTAGACACTTTTGATGTGTGTAGTTTATAATATAGGAGATAATAACGCAAAGCATTAACCTTTAGAGATAAACGTATCAGTTGGAAGTTGTTACTGATAGAATTACCCATAAGTAGACTATACAAGATTTTTTGGAAATTGTGTCCATGAGTGGGTCCAAGAGGCGTTGTACGCAAACAAAGTCGCGAACTACTTCTAGTATATTCAATGTTGTTGTTATTTCCCTCTACAAGCAGCGTGCCTATAAACTGAAAAATGTAAGCACTACTACAGAAACGCTAAAAGCGTCGAGAGTTGTAAAAACTACACGTAAAAACGCAATTTTATTCGCTAGATTTTATACGTTTTTTACGGCAGATATACAGACTTCGCCTTAAACGGAAGCTGGCTTATTCCTACTTGCACGTAAACAAAAGTCGTTTACCAACCTGTACTTCTTGTACTTGTTCCTTGATGTGTTTGCCTAACAATAGGAGTAAGTCACTTAATATTGTAGAGGTACTTACGAGGTAAAGGTATCTCTGTCATTCATAATTGCTGATATGTGAATCAGGGCGGATCGGGTACCATTTTTACTGTGTAATGTGTGTGTGTGCATGTGTCTACAGGTCATTCTTACTTACATTTAAGAAATAATTGTAAAACATTAAGGTGTATATTATTTGAGAGTTTTGGCGCTGATAGCCGAAATAGGTGAAACCCTGTTTAATTCATTTGTTACAAGAAATTATGGCATAGTCATCCATACAACACTAACAACCGTGCCTACTCACGGCAAAAAAAACGCTTGAGGTTGAAGACTCCATCTACACTATAGGCTACAGCGTACCAGTGAACGAACAGTGAACACTCTACAGTCTAATGTTATTTATTTTTTGAGACGGTATTGTAATAACATAAACAAAACATAACATCACGCCTCGATTCTCCAGATACGTATTTTACTGGCGAAATGTGGGTGGTTATTATGTTCCATGTGACAGGGGGCGAGACTATTGCCACCAACCGGGCACTAATCCAGACTCCGGGCTGCTACTGAGAAATCCCTGACGGAAAACCCAATGCCACTTTGCCCGACCTGGAAATTGAACCCAGGACCATGTCATCACGTCGTTTTTTTTGACGGCGCGGTTTATTCGCCGTGTGTAGCTACAGTCGTCAGTATTGTATGGATCACTATGGAAGCTAGTTGACAGATACGTTTTTTTACGTCGTTTATACGCCGTACCGTAAAGAAATTGTGCCGTGTACAAAGGGCCTTAGTCTTCATTCTCAAAATAACTCATAAATAAAGGTTTGGCACACTGAGCGGTTTTTTACTCGTCCCTGATAAGCACTCGTCGTTCCAATATACGACTACAGACTAAAAGCACCACAATAAACCACTGCGGCAAATGAAGTTCTAGAGATCGCAACTTTCCTTAAAATGCCAGCAATCCTTGCACAGCGATAAACAAAACTCGCCAGGAATACAGATAAAACTAAACGTTAACATTAACCAGTGTTTATCAGGCGGGTTAACGTAAACCGCGCTGTTTGGTATGAGCAATCGTTGCCGCGCGAGATCAGAATCTTAACGAACCCTAGTCACGATTGTTTTTAAAGTTTAAGTATAGTTAAACAGATTATGAGGCCGCATCCTGCCTGCTTGCTTGCTTGCTTGCTCGTATGGTTTCAGGCTAATTTATTTATGGACTATTATTAGTCATTCATGATGTGCGATAATTATGTAAATATTGGGCGGCAGTCATGCGTGTCACATTGGACGGCCGGGTTTAAAGTTTGCTTTTTGTATTGTGTGCTGTAGTGGAACTAAATTGTATTTAATTAATGTTTATAGAAATAGTAGTTTACTCTGATGTTCAACAGTTAATTATGGGCATACCTAATAGTCATCACATTATGTAAGTATATCAAATGGTGTCATGATAAAACAACAGTAAAACAGAGTTAATATTTTTTTTTTCATTACTGTAATTTTCAAAATTGTTAGCGTAAACTAATGTTAGAATTATACCATCGAATACGTCTTGTACAAATCACTTTATTAGTACTTAAACAGTAAAATAGTAATCGTAACTCGAGACCACGTTCATCATTTCTAGCTCAGAGAGAAGCAGTATTTTACTTTTCCCGCCGTTTTCATCAAAAAGTCATCTATGGGTTGCCACAACTCAAAAGCATAAATTATCTAAAAATTACAATGTTGCAAACCCACAAATGATATTAGATAGTTAAATAGTTGATTATTGTGTATGCTAACACTAAGTATATTATTTTTTGTAATGATATTTAATGGAATTCAATCAACTAAAGAAATACCAAAAAATTATGCAACTGAGCCGTGCATTTCTTTTTTAATTTAATTAAAACTTTCAAGTTACTTTTAGTTTGGTGATCATTCAATTCAAGTAACATCAAAAGGTATTGTCAATTACCTAAGTTTCTTACCGCTTCTTAACTATAGTCCACTCAGTATTATTCTCATTTACATTTTTTAACCTATTCTAATCATACCGCTATTTTCATAAACAAGAAACAAAATCTCTTGGGCATTGTGTCCCAAACTTTTTTAGGCAATGATCGTTGCATCAGTAATTATGGTAACGATCTCCTTGTTTGGTACTCGTTTGTTAAAACTCTTGTCTATGCCCAGGTTTTTAAAAAGCGGCTGTTCCATGAATATCATTACCATTTAGATTTAAAATGGAGTTTATCTTAATTGTTTGATGTTTATCCTGTAGACACTATTAGTATTAAGATTTTATGAATACCTTTTGTATGAAATAGTATTTCGAATTTGTAGTTGACTGGAAAAATATTCATGATACTTTAATCGGCACTTGGAAAGTGGGAAATAATATAGTACACAGCAGTTTTAAGTATGTAATGGCTATAAAAGAAAACGATACGATATGAGAGCAGTGGTGGTACAAGTTTTAGGTTGTGAGTTCAAACCTAGGCAGGCACTTTACTTTCGTGTATTTAGTTGCATCACCACTGCTCTCAAAACGGTGAAGGAATATATCGTGAGGAAACCGGCATGTCCTAGAACCAAAAATTCGAAAACATGTGACATCTAGCAACCCGAAATGGGCCCGCGTGGTGGACTATGGCCCTCGCAGAGTGGAGGCCTGTGTCCCAGCAGTAGGAACAATATAACGAGAAAAGCTTAGATAGTAGGTAAGTATATTAATATGAGAGTCTTCTTCATTCACTGTTACATACACGACTTGCTCAATTACCTACATTCCCTGTTTTAAATAGGCTCTACACAAACATTAGCTAATTTATCATTTCCGACCACTAAAATAATATTACTATATTCTATATCAAAGAGGCAAAACCGCGTTTGTCCGTCTATCTGCGCATATTTTCAGCTAATCTCAGAGCCACGGTACTTCGCTACAGTTTTCATTTCTGTGCAACTGTTTCGAGAAAATGCTTTGCCATATTTATTAATTCGACACGTGCCGATCCAACAGCAGACCACGCTTCAGTATTTTTATATCGGAATTTTGGAATCCGGATAAATATTGAAAAAAAAAAAAACTTATAGCGTTATATTAAAACTATGACAAATAGTATTTTGGTCGAAATTGTGAAGTTCGGTTTCGTGTTCCACATATTTGTTCGAGTATGGCTTTTGTGCAGTACAATGGGAGTTGAGTGTGGGATGTATGAGATGTATTGTACAATGTGGGCGATTTTCTTTGAGGTTTGCTTGCTCTGCAGCACCTACATTCCAACAAAATTTAGTCTTTATTTCCCGACAATCCGCTGTGGATTTGGAAAATCAAATCTAGCGCTACTGTATTTTTACCCGTTTGCGTGACACTAAAGACAGGATTATATTTTTCATGCGTACCTCTTTAAGTATTTGGTGGGATCTTTATTGACTTTATCAGTTAAATGCAGTTGGTGGCATCTTATCTGATATTGAACTTAAATAACTGCCATTAACAAAGTTAAATCATTTATTTCAAATCGGCACATATAAGGCAGTTAAGCTCGTCAAAATTTACAAAAAAATAAAATTGATTCTTGTCGCCCATTCCAAAAATTTTACTTGCCGTTGGATTTTCGGTTTTTTAAATTTTCATCTCACAAAATTTTCCGACACGACAAAGTGTTCTCATCTCTATACCGCTGGCATTTGACACGTATTCTCAGTCATAGACTGGTTATTTCTATCGGTACAATACGGAGGAGACAAAGGCTCGATGTATAGTCATTAGCAGGCCCCTCACGAGTCGACACTCGTGATTCATGCTCCCTGGGAACGTTGGCAGAGAGCCTGCTGGCCCCCGGGCAACGCAACCCCACTGGAGTATGAAGGAAATTAGAGCGCTGTTGGAGTTGTTGGTAGTTCTAGAAAACTACGCACTAATATAACGCAATACGAGATTAATTCCTAGTTCCTGAAACAAAAATTGTCGATACGACAAAATCAATCGCAAGTCAAGTGATGCGGTTGGCTGTTGGTAAATTATTCCACCAATCACAGCAGTTTACACGAGCTTGACAATTTGTCAGCGAAACTTTCTGTTGATTTTCGTTTCAGAAACCGGACGTTAATTATCATAAAAGTAACAATTAAGAGAACGAATGTGTCTCTTTCATAATTACCATTGATATTATCAGCATCATTCTTGTGTTAATATTACGTAGGAATACAAATAAACATAATTATATCGAAGCTAATGTAAAAAGTTTAATACGAAAGTCAGAATTTTAATAACATCAACGCAAGTTCTTGCCGTAACTTCTCATGAAAAATAAAACCTCGGAAAATGCTTGGAAAAATCTAGAGTTGATGGTATTATTTATTTAGAAAAGAGGATTTATGGTATTTACCGTACGTTTGCTTCTATACCTTGTCATATTAATACCCCCCTAGCAGGAATATAGTACTGTGAAAATTATAGATACATGTCGCACTGTAATACCGATTGAATAGTAAATTACAAAGATAAACGGGCTTCGGACGTATCAATCGAGTTTTCAAAGAAATCGTTTGATGGATTTTTAATCAGGTCCCATTTGAGGGGCCTGTTGAACCGTTTTGCTTTAAATTAAAGGGTACTTGAAGGGGTTTAATTCTGTTTGTCGAGGTATACTCAGGATTACTAGCTATAGAATTTAATATGAGTTGAATGGACTTTAGAATAGGGATGTTTTTATTGCATGCAAGTGATGTGTGTTGTTTTAACTGTTAGGCGATTATAGTTTTTATGGCCGCGAAATTCAAAGCTTACGTCTTTTGTTATTTGCAGGTCAGTGTCAGGTTGTATGTCATGTTCATTAAAATACGCAAGAACTATGGCTTAACAGAATTAGGATCAGCTATAGATCAGATCAGTATAACTCCTTAAGTTAGAATTGGCCCCAAATGTCATGATTTCATGAAAAAAATATCATTTAATAGGGTAATATGAACTTAGAGAGTTGTATTGATGATTTTTATTATTATAATTCTATAAATAAATATTTGTTACGGCCGCAAATCATATTTAGATCAACATACAACCTGAAAGTGACTTGCAAATTGCAAAAAACGTATAATATTTATATTTTGTAGGTAAAAAATACCAATATTTTATAGCGAATAGTGAGTATTTCTGAGGTAAGAAATATAGGATATTATTGCCAAAATATATAGCAATTACATTCCCGGGACGGAAACGTGTTTAACATTAATAGATCACGCACTTTTTCCTACATTTGCGACCCGCCCGCCTCAAATTTGCTCATAATATTATGTATTATGTGAAACTTATAAAATTATAGGTCCGGCGAGCCTATTTAATGCTTTACCTTAATGTAGCAACCATGTCGTGACTTTCTTTTGTCATAAGCCCCACGAATTTATACAAATTATGGCAGATTATAGCTTTCGCTTGTAGCTTTTTAGGTAAGCCTAAAATGCAGCATAACGCATAATCTCTGAAATGGAGTGGGCCTTATTACACCATGCGGGCCCAGTACGGGTTGGCGGATGACACATGTCTTCAAATTCTAGAGCATGCCGGTTTCCTCACGATGTTTTCCTTCACCGTTTTGAGAGCAGTGGTGATGAAATTAAATACAGTGACGGCCTGGGTTCGAACTGACGAACTACAACTCGTAAGTCGGGTGCGATACCACGGGCCACCACTGCTCTTCTAAAATGCAGCTTTAAAGTTAATTTTACATTTGCTCGGGATTTTGCACCTGCATACGGGTTATTGGCTTGGCGGAATGTTTGTCGCCGGTCCAAAAATAGCGGGATTGGTTATGTGACGTCATTATGGCATATAGCACGGCAAACACGGCGTGAGTGTAGGTACGTGTACGTAGAGTCACGCCTCGCGGTCACGCCGCACACAGCATTGTTCCAAGCCTATGTGGGCTGGTACAAGTAGGAGAAGATAGCGGTTTTAATCGTTAATAAAATATCTACATTTATATGTTCAGTGACTGACAGACGACGCATAGGCTGAACCAATGTGTTGGCAATTTTGTTTCCAGAAGTATACCTAACCAAATATGTGTTTTTGGGAAAAATAACTGTAATGCCCACACATAAAGTTCACTTCATGAAAACATTTTTAATATTTTTCCAATAGCTTTAGTCATTCTGAAATCAACTTAATTTACACTGCTATAAAGTTGATATTATTTGTATAAATGGAAAATAGTGGAAATAAAATCAATGGGTAACAAGATTTTAAATGTGGAAATAGAAGTCTACATTGTGATGTGTGTCAATGTATGTCGGGAAGAATGTAGCGGTGCAATAAGTACTAGAATACCGTTTAAAATAGGTAAGTACATCATTAACTCAAAATACAGGTAAATATAGTCAGTTCGTAACTACCTATAACAAAAATTAAGATTATTTAAACCTTTTTTATGTACTCAAAAGTTGTTCGTCGTTTCGCAATGCGATCGACCTTTTTGTGTCAACATGACAATTTTGATCTAGCTAATTAAAAATCTGAGGATTATAAATGTTCAGGAAATAACGCACACCACCAAACACCCCAATAAAAATATTATCTTAAGATCATAATACATACACTGAATTTTTACTATTACTGTAAAACATAGTTTATTTATTAAATTAGTTATACTGATTGTGAGAGAAAATTGTGGTCACATTTACAAATCTACACAAGCACACAGGTGCACACGTATAAGGGTCTAGCGTAGTAGGTATTATGGTTCATTTTGGTTTGTTTTCTCTGTACAGCGGGAGAGTGACTGTAATTTCCGTACTTTTAATTATTTCGGGAAAAAAAATTACCTACATA
Source organism: Gortyna flavago (assembly GCA_963669345.1). Classification (NCBI taxonomy): domain Eukaryota; kingdom Metazoa; phylum Arthropoda; class Insecta; order Lepidoptera; family Noctuidae; genus Gortyna; species Gortyna flavago. The sequence continues at coordinate 4,215,264 of OY770139.1, forward strand.
AAAAATGGCAGAAATTGTTTCAGTGTTCGATTCTAAACAAACTACTTTCATAGTGTGCATTAAATTCAGTAAATTCAGTTACACATGGAAAAGTAAAAAAAAAAAACTTATGTGTCCAAGTGTGTCTAAAACACTGAACAGTAAAAAAACCCGCAACAGTACTTAATTTATTCATCTGGTTATTTTAATTAAACCATGAGGTAGCTAGCGTATCTTGAGCAATAGATTCAGTCAGTGACTAAATATTAACATGTAATAATTAAGATTTTCATATTTCTCAACATTTCTGGTGCTCTCAGTTTCTACGACGAAAACGGAGTATGATGTTAAATTATGTGCTTCGTTAGACTTCGTCTGAATTTGAAGTATGGAGTTATTATACCACTCGTATCTTTTTCTTTTTTAACAGACTTCCAAAAAGGAGGAGGTTATATGTTCGACTTTATGTATGTATTTTTTTTTTTTTTTGTATGTTCACCGATTTCTCCGTCATTTGTGGATCGATTTCGAAAATAATTTTTTTGTTTGAAAGGGTATACTCCCAAGGTGGTCCCATTGTCAGCAAGTTGGAATCTGATGAGAGGATCCCATGGAAATCGAGGGAAACCCTCAACTTTTTTTTGCAAACCTATAGCGATTTGGATATTTTTTAGAGTAACTTGAAGGGTATACTCCCAAGGTGGTCCCATTGTCAGCAAGTTGGAATCTGATGAGAGGATCCCATGGAAATCGAGGGAAACCCTCAAATTTTATTGGCAAACCTATAGTGATTTCGATATTTTTTAGAGTAACTTGAGCATTTGCTCTCGGAAATCATCATTTGGTAAAGTGGAGCTGATGATGAAGACTACAGACGGCCATCGGAACTAACCAATGATAAATATTTCACGGGTTGCGATTCGATTACTTTAATATGGTTGCTAAGCAATTTATGCTCGTCACAATGCATGTGGTGGTGGAGTGGAGTTCTTCAGGTTCTTACCAGGAGAACTCCTCAAAAATTAACGTCCCAGCATCGGGAAAGCAATATTTTGTAAAAGGTGATGAGCAGTTGACGTTATGCTATTGTAACTTAGATAAATTACAAACTCTTTCACTAAAAAGTGAAAAATAAAAACTTTTTTACATTAAAAAAACAACCGACTTCCAAAAAAAACTACAAAGTGATAAATAACTTTTATTTCGGAAGTCGGTGTCAATAAACGAAAATGCAGAACCAACGACACCGACTTCCGAAATAAAAGTTATTTATCACTTTGTAGTTTTTTTTGGAAGTCGGTTGTTTTTTTTTGTTTACTTTTTTTCATGATAGCACATACACAGACAGAGACATAGTCAGACATAGTTGGGAAAAGGCTAGGCAGATGATGATGACTTCTTTTCATGATATCAAGCCACCTTCTCCTGCTTCTGGTATCCTTCGAATAGTAAATAGTCCACAACAATGCTCTGCAATAAAAACTTTTTGCCATCAATAGCACCAGTAGCGTTTAAAAACTTTTTAGGATGCCATAAAATCAAAAAAGAAAACGGCGTGACGGTCAGTTCATGTTTCGGGGGGAAAATTTTAAGTAATTATATTTGAATCTTTTTCAAATGAATGATTCTTAGCTCATTGGAAGCAATAATGGAATTATTTTTTATAGTCGAGAGAGATGTAATGAAATACTTCTGAGTGTTCGTAAATGCAGTGTTAAAACTTAATGCCAAATTCAGACTAGTGATGATTATAGCCGTTATAATAACTTACTCAAAAGTACTTAGGCATCTACCTACCACGCTAATAATAAATAATTTATTGACGATTACCGCATAACCATGAAATGTTTTGTCGATAGTTTTTATGATCTTCACGAGCAAAAACATTGACCTCAGGTTATTACTGCCGCTGTGGTTTACGTTTATACAATATGTTATAACATTTATTTTGTTTTACTTTTTGTTTTCGTAAGTGCAGAATCACGAGTAGGTACACCTATTTATGCTACTTTGCTAAATTAGGTAGGCGAGCATTCATTTTGTGTACCCTTTTGTAGACAGGGTCAAATTAAAATAGCGAAGGAAACTCCGCAGAGATGATGAAAATGAAAAAATTAATTTCGACGACTGAAGATAAAAATACTGTTTTTGTTTTGTCGACCTAAAAAATCATCAAATTATATATTTTTTGTATTGTTATGTTTATGTTTAGACTCATCACGTCTGTGGAGTTTTGCTAGCTAATATAATTTGACCCTGAATTTTTGGATTGCTGAAATTTTAACATTCTGTTGCAGTCCGCTGCAGTGGCTATATATTTTTTCCTATATTATTATGTCCGCAACCGTTTATGTCTCACGTCATACCAGAAAGCGTTTTCACCAGCATGCGGCTGACTTTTCGGGCCCCACGGCCCACACGTCCGCATCCGCCACTGACGCTGCTAAAAACACCACTTTTTAGTTTTTACCACTTTTTACCTTTTGACACGGCTCGCATTTTTATAGTGATTACATTTTTGTTTGACACTGTATTTTTGTCACTTTATTACGCTTCATATATCGGCGTATGGTTAAAACACAAGTTTTGTATGTGTTTTGTTTGTTCTGTTTAACTTTTGTTTTCGGACGTATTAGGCCGTATTTCGGCTGTAGTTATGACTTTATTAGTTTTCCGTGGAAAGGGATGCTGGTAGCGGATTATGGAAGCCGTTATGAGTTTTGGGGTCGTTTGTATTAAATTGGTTCGGGATTTCGGGAAAGAGTTTATAAACGTAAATCTAATGCTTTTAGGTTGGATCTTTTTTATTCTAAGAAGAGTTTAAAACTACGATACTATGTGGCTGGTAGCAGATGGATGAAAGCTGTCGAAAATCGGGTTCAATGGCATGAAATAGGAGAGGCCTATTTCCACCAGTGGACTACCTATTGTAAGTTGATGATGATGATGATATATTTTACGATATTAGCTCAACTGTGGCTAATGAGACACAATTAAATGTTGATTTTTTAACAGTTGAAGGGGATTATTATTATTTACAACATAGGTTGGATAAACATTTTAGAATCACTTATAGTCGTTTAACTGTGTTCTTATGGTAACAAATCACTATACCCACGATATATGCAGCCAAACTCAATAATTTTAGTAAATTTTATGTTGCTATTTTATGTTGTCGCTCACAAAATACCGGAGCCAATATCACAGCTTCGCAAAGAATTTGTATTGTCCAAAACTCAACAAAAGACTCCATAATATGCATAAAAGACTTTTATGTACAAACACATGGCGGACAGGCCAGACATATTTTGTCATGTCTAGTTTTGCCAATAAGCTGTGATAAAGCCCTTTCGTTTATCTTGATCTTTTAGGGACGGCATCCGTCACGCCAATTAGTGGGACAATGGCCCATTATTGCGCAGTCACCACGATGCCATATATTACAGGGCCATTAGTCATCTATATCTGATAAGAACTCATCCATTGGTGAGCTGACTCATCCATCTTTTTGCATAATCCTGAGAAACAGGCAGTGTATCTACAGGATCAAATGAAATTAGCTAGCCCAACTCTGAGTTGTGACGATCGATATCTAATTATGTAGTACGATAAAATAAAAATATTTCATGTTTTTTTTGGGGTCAACGACCGCTGGAAGAGTTGTTACTTGAAGTATGAGTTGAGAAAATATATTTTCTTGTTTTGGAAATAGATAAGAATTTATTGAAAATAACAATAAGTGTAATTTTAAACTGTACTATGTTTTGAAAATATATTAAGTATTTTGTTTTATCATGTTAGGATATCGATACCCATCTCGTCTGCGGAGTCCGCTAGCTAATTTAATTTAACCTTTCATACGTACAAAGAAATATCGATAGTAGAGATGGATCGATAAGGGAACGTAAGTCACAGATATAGATCAATTTGCTTGATTGGAGTTGAGATGGGTCTGCGTTTGTCAATGCTAATTTGGAAAAAAGTCTGAATGTGTCGCGGGGTCTCCTTGGTAGAGGTTTTTGAGCATGACTTTCTAATTTTATGTAAGGTTCCTAAAGCCGAACTGGTTGACTAATGGTGGGACCCTGGAATGTACCGAGAATTATTGGTGGATATTAGGAGCAGTGTTTTTTTTTATCAATAGGTACTTTAGAACGGTGGTGGCCCAGTGGTAAGGGCACTTGCAAGCCCTGGGTTCAAATCAAGCCAGGCGCTTTGTAAAAATAATTTTATCACCACTGCTCTCAAAATGGTGAAGGAAAATATCATGAGGAAACACACACTAGAACCAAAACTTCGAGGACATGTGACGTCTACCAACGTCTGTCAAATGGGCCCGTTAGTAGATTACAGCCCACTTCTTCTCGAAGATCCTCTCTTCTGGCCTGAGTCCCAGCAGTGGGAACATTACAGGTTGATTATTCTAGCAAAGGTCATATATTTTCGCATAGTAGAGCCACCCTGAAATACATGTAGTAGGTAACTACAGCAAGATTTAAATAACACCACTGCAGCCAGTGCGCATTGGCAATAAATCCCGATTCATTTCGGACATAGAAACGCGGATTATTTTGTTCTGTCATTTGTGGACCAAATAACAATTCGTTCAATCCTAAATGTACGTTTTTTACGCACACGCTGTGCAGATTCAGGCGTTTGTGACATTATGTGACAATTTTTGCCGAAAATTTGGCAACATTTTACGCGAATCGGTTCAAATATTTAACCATTACGCAGACTCAGGTGTGTAGGATACATCCACATCATTACTTGAACGCACACGAAGGGAATATCCTGTATTTATACGTGGCATATCTTTTAAGTTTATCGCTTATTTTCCGCATTTTATGCTGCTATACTTCATACTTATTTTGTAGTACTCCTTCGCTCAAGAAAGAACACACAGACTTTAGAATCTGTCTTCCGGGATGTTTGTGAGAGACAGCAAAAGGAACTGGGTCACTGTACAATGTACATACAGCTACCTCCATACTTAGCATGTGTTTACTATTTAAAATTAAAACTTGAAATTGCATGTCGTTATTTCAGGCGACATTACAAAGCTTGCGGCGTGGTAGGTAGGTACTCGGTTATTCGCTTAAGTGCAACGCGTTGAAATACAGGACATGCTATGGATATAGCTTTACCCACGGGCACGCGGGCGACAATATGTTTTACAATAAATATAATAATCTTGATTAAAAAGCCGTTGTTATAAATAACATTCGCGTGTATGTGGAGACGTAAATTATTATCCGTTGACATAAAGTTAAATTAAAACTTGAAAAGGTTAATAGAAACACAGGACTGCATCAAAAGCAGCTTAAGCATTGCAGTGGAAATATTTTAAGGGGTTATTTCAATATAAAACTCAAAGAGAAAACCTCTATTGTGTTTACGGATGGGAAAGATTAAAGAAGACTGTTCAATGTCTACTAATACCCATGATATTATCATGCAGCGATCATATTAATATTAACGGAGGGTCAGAAAGTACTGCCTCATCAAATAAAAAAAATCTTGCGTATGAATGTAAACTCTTCATATCATGAGGGCTATAAATACCTTTCACACAAAGAGCACCCTTGTCATACAAAAAGGTAGGCCTACGCACTCATTTGTTTAAACTTATGAACCCCTCATCTTTTGTATTCACAACGTGATCCATAAATTCATTAGCTGTATCAAAGGGAGCAACTGATTTCATATATTTTACTTTCATAGTTCCACTTGTCACGTACTGCTAACGGCGGAGCGGTTAGTTCCCAAGTTTTCCCATTAAACTTGTTGTCGCAACTTATTGATATATTTACCAAGTTTCGAATTAGTTTAGCACTTTTAACACTGTGCCCGAATACGCCTAAGTGTTGAGCTTCTCAGGATTATAGGCGATAAATTTTATATGATTTGTGGGCGATATGGATACATCGCTATAGATTCTTCTCTTTCCTCTGGGAATACAGCTGTTGATCAGTTCGGAAAGTTGTAAACGTCAAATGCAAAAGGAAAACTATGACCAAGATGCCTGGACTTTAAAAGAGACTGTGACCCCTGAGTTTGTTTTTTTATTTTCTTCTCCGTGTAGTCAGATAGGACACCAAACTCCAGAATAACTATTTTCCTAGTTTTTAATGCTGGATGGATTGGAATCGGCCCTGTAACCCTAACTTATAATATTATAAATGCGTTACCTTTTCAAGCGTAAACCACTGAACCGATCATCCTGAAATTTTATATATACGTTGTCAAGTGAACAGAAACAGACATAGGGTACCTTTCATCCCGAAAAAAAGTGCTGTTCCCGGGGAAAACAACAATAACGTTTTTATAATAATAAAGGCGCCACGTATCTTTCGAATCATGATTGAATTATTTGGGTAGACCATGACCTGGAAAAGGACATAGGCTCGGTATTTTTCATCCTGGATCGCAGACGAAGTCGCGGGCAACGGCTAGTATGATATTAATTTTAAACTCGCTTCTATTCCAAGCGAGTTTTCAACATTTGAGGTAGTTTTGGTATTAAAACTTCAGCTAGGTTAGGTACAAATTATTAGCATAGTTTATGGTAGCTAAGTGAGAAGAGATTTGTAGGAGTTTAGGTTTTATGTAGGTAAGTACAGAGGCCAGCACATCAAGCTACCCCAATCTGTCAAATTTCTTTGATAGATTTTCAACTTTACCACAAAGGTATAAGGTTCATATTCAATTGGGAAAATTTGACAGATTGGAGTAGGTTGATGTGCTGGCCTCTGTACATAAATGTAACGTAGGCTCACCCCGTTTTGTATAGGACTTAAACATAACTGGCAAAATGTGGGTGAACTATAGGTACACCTCTGCCTAAACCGTCAGGGTATACAGGCGTGATGTTATGTTATAAATGTAGCATAAGCAGTAGCTTCCTAAGTTATTACAACCACGAGATCGTTCTCTTGCCTTTCTCCTGTAAAATCCATAATACTATATCCATAGTAATATTATAAATTTGAAAGTAACTCTGTATGTCTGTCTGTCTAACTGTATGTTACCTTTTCACGCCTAAATCACTGAACGGATTTCGATAAAATTTGGCAGAGAGATAGATTGCATCCCGGGGAAGGACATAGGATAGTTTTTATCGACATATCTCGCGGGCGAAGCCGCGGGCGGAAGCTAGTAATATTATAAATTTGAAAGTAACTCTGTCTGTCTGTTTGTATGTAACCTTTTCACGCCTAAATCACTGAACGGATTTCGATAAAATTTGGCAGAGATAGTTTGCATCCCGGGGAAGGACATAGGATAGTTTTTATCGACATACGTCGCAGGCGAAGCCGCGGGCGGAAGCTAGTTTTCTAAATAGGTCGAAAAATGTGGTCTGTCCCTAATTTCACTTTAGCGAAACCGCTTAAACCTCTGTCCACACCACATACTGACGGACTAGCGCAAAGATAAACAGAGTTCTATACGTTCCCGGGGAGTTTTAACTCCAAACGGTATTAAACTAGTCGACTGTAGAAAAGGAAAGGCTTCTGGATCGATTGCATAGCTAAAAGTTTGGAATTTCACTACAGTAATGTTTTATTTAGAACTAGCTGCGCCCCGCGGTTTTACCCTCATAAATGGCGGTGGATAAACGGCCTAATGATTTGTTTTCATAAGAAAGCGATGGCAACACAATAACGGCTGCCCAAGGGGCAAATAACAGATTTTCATGACGGTCGATAAAAAATGACGGAACCGGTTTCCTACGAACGAAACCAAAGCTTTAGTGTTGCATCACGTGACATTCTGTCTGAAGGTGTAGTTTCTGCCAACCCCCCTGGTGTAATGGCGTGTGTACCAACATTACATGTTATAGCCCGAATTAGTGATGGGGAAAAAACTTCCCCTATTCGATTAGCAATTCAAACCATCATTAACATTATGTTGATTGTAATATGAAACAAATGAAAGCTGAACCATCAGCTATAAATTATGGCGATTTATTCCGGTCTGATCCCCTGAGCCCCCCCTCCCTCCTTGATCCCCTGCTAGTTCTTCTTGTGTTTTAATCTCTTTCATAACCAGAGGGACAATTCTCGTAATTTTAAGAACGTTCACAGTCTGATCTCAGTCTCAATCTGTGAAAAATACCTCTAATTTCCCTATATTTTGACAAGTTTTTGACATTTGTTTGTCGCTGAGATGAGACTGCGACTAGATTTTGAACGTTTTAAATTACGAGAATTGGCCTTCTGGTAAAAGTGAATGACATAAAAACAGGTTAAGAGCGTTTACGCCGTACGGCATTTCATACAAACTTTCAAGCCCTTGTTTTTCGAAATGAATGAACGGATTTTAATGAAACTTTATACGCATAAGCAGGATACAAAGGTCTAAAAAGTTAGCCAAGAACACTTTTCGAAAAATTGTGTAACAGCCAAATTAGACCGATTTTAAAGTTTCCATAGAAACAGAGATTTCCAGTTATCTTTTTTAAATAAGACATTTCGAAAATGTTCTTAACTAACTTTTTAGACCTTTGTATCCTGCTTATGCGTATAAAGTTTCATTAAAATCCGTTCATTCATTTCGAAAAACAAGGGCTTGAAAGTTTGTATGAAATGCCGTGCGGCGTAAACGCTCTTAAGTACAGAAAAATGTGAGACCCTTTTTTTTTTTTTTTAAGTATGGGAAATCATCCAATTACCCCTCCCGCTCTGGGTGGAGCGGAAGGGAGTGTCAGACTCTTACTGACTAAAACCCATCCGTGTTCCTTCCTTAGCCCTTTATATTCCGGGGCAGCGGTAACCCTTTCGGACAATCCCGCTGCAAATGTGAGACCCTGGCTCCAGACCTAGGTTCTCCAGTGAACTTTACTTTTGTAGGCTACTGATTTACAGTGGCCTACAACCGTTAGTTGACAGTTTTCCGCTTCAGCCTGAGGGATTTCTTGATTATTTTTATGATAAGTTACAGGGAGTTGAATTAGTCAATATTAACGTTATAGTGGTTCAAACATGTGGATCACTAGAATTTTAAATCATAATGTGGTGTGCCAAAAGATGAAGTTGAAAAATCTCAACTAACCTCTTGAATGCCACTATAAGTTTTAATTATGCAAGTTTTATCCAGCAAAAAGTGATAAAATTTATATTATTTAAAATTAAATTTCAATCAATCAACAATCAAGTCAGCCTATCGCAGTCCACTGTTGGACATAGGCCTCCCCCAGACTGCGCCACAACACCCTGTCCTCCGCCTTCCGCATCTACCAGTCTACCCCAGCCACCTTCTTTCGGTCGTCCGTCTATCTAGCCGGGTGGCGTCCCACACTACGCTTGCCGATCCGCGGTCTCCATTCCAGGACTCGTCTGCTCCATCGGCCATGGGTCCTTCGACAGACATGGCCAGCCCACTGCCACATCAGTTTGCTTACTCTGCAAGCTATGTCGGTAACACCGGTTCTTTTCCGAAAAATTAAAATTGAATTAATAGTAAACATTTAATTTAGGGACTAAAAATAGAATATGAAAATTAAATTAGAATAAAAGCAAGTTAAATAATATCTAGCTCTATATTGTATAGTTAGTAATTAATTATGTACTAATTAAATGCGTGGTCCGCAGTAAGAGGTCCGCGTCGTAGTCAAATAAGAGAACAGCATCAAAGCACTCAACTAATTAATTGTTATGTAGTCAATCAAACAGAGCTGTCGTCGCTGTAATTTAAATCGTCTATAGTCCATTGGCTTAGGTAAGTAACTAAAGGTAAACAAATCGTAAAAATGATTTTTTTTTATAAATTACACAACTGGTACATGATGCATGAGCACATTTTTTTTGTTAGATTCATAATAAAAATATAATATAATATTTTGTAATTATATTATTGTATTGTTAGGAATCAGAAGTGAAATAAATTAAAAAAAATAAACAATCTTTAATTCCTTAATGTTAACACGTTACAAAATTATGAAAATATCAAAAGTAATGCAGGTACACTATAACGGTCAGGTAGCACGTCCGTTCCGAGCGCCGTCCAGGTAAAAAAAGGGCGTTGTCACACAACGTGCCTCCTTTTATAGTCTCCCATCGGTTGACAGCTGATCGCCTGACATCTGCTTGACGTCTTTATGATGTCATCTCGCCTTCCGTTTCCAACACGGCCTCTCCTGATGCTCTGGCGTCCTCGTCAGGTTCAGAAGATGGTTCCGCCTGATGTGTAGCAGTGCCTTCTAATAAGACGTTCGAGTCTTCGCTATCTCCTGTAATCAGACAATCGTATTACGTAACGAGACAACAGATGTAGAAGCAAAAACATTTTGGATACATAAAAGATGATGCGCATTACACGCAAAATATCATGACATATCAAAATCTTAGCTAAGATTACCAAACCAAATAAGTAATTTGATCACACTGCAGACAGAGGCACCTAGTTAGCGTATCTCACAGCGGCTGTCGGCATAGGCACCTAGTTAGCATACCGCCCAGACTTCTACAAACACTGTTGGCATAGGCTCTCAGTTTGCATAACACGTTTTAACTCATTTAAATCCTGTGTACTAATAGGATTTAATAAACAATATTTCGTAAAAGAATCCACAACAACTAAAATGTGTTTATTACCATTAGATACCATCAATGGACCTAGAGCATCTACGTGTAGAGTGTCAAAAGGGGCATTTGGTTTTGTCCAAGAGTTAATTGGTTGTAGTGGAGCTCTTGGAACTCTCTTATGAGCTATACATATGAGGCAGTGTAATATGTACTTAGAAATAAAAGCTCTAAGTCCAGGAAACCAAAAGTGTTTTAAGATAAGATCAGCAGTTTTGTCAGCATTAATATGGCTATGTTCATCATGAAATATTCGGAGGAGGCTCAAACGATGTCCTTTTGGTATGTAACAAAGTAACCTAGACTCTTCACCTACTGGTGTGAAACGATAATACAAAAGATTATTGCGTTTAACATAGCGTGAAGAGTCCAAGCTTCCCTCCTCTAAAGACCTGATTAAAGTTTGGGTCTCCTCGTCTCCAGCTTGTGCGATTTGAGCCCAATTACGCGGTTTCTCAATATTATTTACCGTAGGTACAGGGTTACGGCTAAGATAGTCTGCGTGAGGTATCATTACCCCTTTCCTGTATTGAATGATAAAGTCAAAATCCTGTAAGTATATCCACCACCTCGCTACTCTCGGGAGTAGATCTTTCTTATTTTGAGTGGCTTTTAAGGCATTGCAGTCTGTCACTACAGTAAATGGCATTCCTATGAGGTAATGCCTAAAATGCTTAAGTGATTTCACAACAGCGAGTGTTTCCAGTTCATAAGAATGGTAACGTTGTTCACTGCCTTTTGTAACCTGACTATAGTAGGCAACCACACGCTTGTTACCATCCTTATGAACCTGTAGGAGAACCGCGCCATAACCTGCACTACTCGCATCCGTGTGAACTTCAGCAGGAAGCTCTGGGTCAAAAATGGATAATATTGGCTCACTAGTAAGAGACTTAATAAGTTCTTGGCGAACGCTTTCCTGCTGTGGTCCCCAGACGAATACAACATCCTTACGCGTCAAACGAGCAATACAAGCTGTTTTCAGCGAATAATTAGCTATGTACTTTCTAAAATAACCAGCTAAGCCTAAAAATTGTCTTGCTTGTTTGACGTTTTGGGGACCGGGTGCATTCACGAGCGCCTGAACCTTACTTGTTGACGGCCGGACTCCACCATTTGATATAATTCTGCCTAAATATTCAATTTCTTGGCATAGAAATGAACACTTGCGCAAATTCACTGAAAAACCGGCCTTAGTTAAAACTGTTAAAACTTCATCTAGTAGTTGTAAACCCTGATCAATCGAACATGACAGCAGCATACAGTCATCGACGTACACCAATACTTTGCCTGCCTCAATGAATTCGCGCAATGTATTTGCAATAATACGTTGAAATATTATAGGTGCGTTGGCTAACCCGTACGGCATCTTCAAGTATTCATAATGCCCTTCAGGCGTCACGAAGCCGGTTAAGGGTATTGATTGCTCATCTAATTTAATTTGGTGAAATCCGGTAGCCATATCGAGAAGGGTGAAGAATTTTGACTTCCCTAATCGATCAATGTGGTCATCTATTAAAGGTAAAGGATATCTATCCTTAATTGTGATTTTATTAAGCGCCCGGAAATCCACACACATGCGATCCGATCCGTCCTTCTTTTTTACTAAAAGAATCGGACTCGAATATGGGGACTCCGAATCACGTATTATGCCTTTACTAAGAAGGTCCTGAATAATCTCTCTAACTTTAAGCTTTTCATTGTAGGACATTTTGTAAGGACGATAATTAATAGGTACCTCACTGTTTAATCGAATGTGCATACAACCGGTGGTAACTGTAGACGTGGCCGTACCAGAAATCATAAATTCCGAATATTTATCGAGTATTCTTGCAAGTTTCTCCAGATTTTCCCCGATTAATGCGGTTTTAAAACCATTGGATTGCACATCAGATTTAACAGTGGATACCCCCGATACGGCTGTATTATGAGTTAAACGTTGAGATTCCCTGGTCCTTATATAGGTTACCCCTTCTCTATTTAACACATCAGTACCAATAATAATTGGTGCGTTCATACATACACTAGGCACAACAAGCAAATCTACCTCAAGAGTTATTTCCTCGAGCTCTATTATAAGTGTTACGTAGCAATCGACACAAATAATGGAATCACTTATTCCTTTCAATTGTTTGTTAATTGGCTTCCTCGAACAAGAAAAATAATTGACCACAGTTGACGAAATCAACGAAACTTCTAACGCCCCACTATCAATCAGGATGTCAATAGGTATTCCCTGAACCATTCCAACTACAATGTCACTGGACTTATTTTTTGCAGGAACAGAACAGAAATTTACGTTATTTTTATTAGGCTTATTATTTGCACGCTGCTTCGCAAAACAAACACTGATATCGTGACCCGACTTTTTACAATATGCGCATACCGCCTTATTTGAGGTAGAATTTGATTCAGATTTATTTAGTTCGTTCTCATTGTTTGATTTCAACTTTTTAGGACAACCCGCTTGTTTATGCCCCATCTGACCACAAGTGAAACATTTGGGACCCTGGCCTTTAAATGAGCGCTTAGAGTTATTCACAAGTGAGCTCTTGCTATCTTTCGAACGCGAACTGTCACTATTCTGCTTAGAAATGGGCTTTACGAAGGTAGATAGGTAACTAACGAGGTTGTCCGGCGTCAGATTCGCATTAGTAGCAGTTGCTTTAATTTGAGGGTCTTTTATCCCTCTAATAACAATCGCCGCTATCAACTCATCTGATAAACCTTTTACAATCCGTAAACGTAACAAACATCTACGTGCATATTCAGCGTAGGTTAGGTAACTGTCTGAATCGGAGTTCATTACTTCATATAAAATTCCCGCCACATCAATTTTCTTGACGCAAAGTGACCGAAAATCCTTTTTAAAATTGCTCCATGAACGGTCGTTTGTAACCCATTCACTAAGCCAAACACTAGCATCTCCTTTCAGACAGTTCCCAACGCGGGAAAGGCACTCACTTTCTGACCAGTTATTCAAAAGCTGAGCCCTGTCGACCTCATCAAACCACTGATCAACATCATGCACATTTGGGTCGAAATTAGACACATAAAAATGATGGGTGCTACTGCTTACTGACTTTAACGACTGTATCGCTTCGACTATTTTCTCCGTGGTTGCGGCCGAAACATCAGTACCTGTAGTTTCCGGCGTAGTTATTACCCGTGAACGATCTTCTAAGGCTTTCAACCGCGAGACAATTGTCTCAAGCGATCGTTGATGAAGCGGTGACGCAGGGCTTCGCGTCCTCAGGCGGCTCCCACGACGATCTCGTTCGCGCCTGGAACGGCGATCGCAATCCCGAGACTTGCTACGTGACGTTCTGCTCCGCTTATGGCGGCTACGAGGTCGTTTAGGACGCGGGGTACTATTTTTTGAACGTGAACGACTCGATCTATCCATAGCTACTAGTACCTGCTTTAAGTAAAATTTATAAGCCTGAAAACTAGTTTTAACTTGTGGGCGAATGAATCTTTATCCCACTTCTGATGTTAGGAATCAGAAGTGAAATAAATTAAAAAAAATAAACAATCTTTAATTCCTTAATGTTAACACGTTACAAAATTATGAAAATATCAAAAGTAATGCAGGTACACTATAACGGTCAGGTAGCACGTCCGTTCCGAGCGCCGTCCAGGTAAAAAAAGGGCGTTGTCACACAACGTGCCTCCTTTTATAGTCTCCCATCGGTTGACAGCTGATCGCCTGACATCTGCTTGACGTCTTTATGATGTCATCTCGCCTTCCGTTTCCAACAGTATTATATTGTAAAGAGCCCAAAAAGACAGGTTCTCTAAACCTTTAAAAAAAATTCAACGAATTAGATAACGTTGCTAAATTATAGAGTACAACTGTGACGTAGTATGACAAGTGAAATGATAGGTGTTACGTTTAGTCTGTTTCTTTTGTTTAGGTATGCTCAAAACATAGCCGGTTATCATGTGAAACTTTTGACGTTTTCATTTAAAATGCTTAATTATAATTATTATAAAATAACTTCGTTAAAAGTGCGTGGGAATAAGCTTTGGTAAAATTTTGGTATGTATGCTTCTTGTAGCCCTTCTTATAGCCCTGTTCAATAAATAAAATGATTTTAAAAGCACCCACATGACTCACTTGTTTTTTTTTGTTTACCTTTAGTTAACTACCTAAACAAACGGAGTATAGATGTCACTGTCAAATCTTTTAAGTAGGTTACACGACTATAATCTAAAGCAGTTACTTCACACCACCAATTTCACCTTCAGGGATCACCTGCGGCACACATTTTTTATTTATTTCAAACGTGGTAAGCCGAATTCCCAAGGGCACGATACACTTATTTGGTTCACAGCCCTGGTATTTTGGAAATGACAACAAAATTAACCTTTCTGAGTAATTAGATGCATGCAACTGCCTGCCCCCAGTTAAAATAGCGTGACGTATGCGCACGTAACAAACGAAGTGTGATAATAAAATGTTAATAGAGTTTCTTAGAAAATGGGCATTACTGTATACCAAGAACCGCGCTGCGAACGTTAGCAATTTTTAATTACATACATAGTGGTATTACCTTCAAAATTCGTTTCGGTTCCGCGACATATTTTTATGAAACGTAATTCCAAGTTAGTGCTACCGACAAATTACAAAGTTGCTGTATTTTAAAACTTCCTGTATTTTAAAGGAGTCGCATTGAAATTGAATTCTAGCGAAACTTTAATTAGCTCGCTAGTTTTTGATGGTTTTCTGAGGGTTAAAATCTAAAGTCGGTACTGCTGTCTCTAGAACTTGCAAATACACGGAGCAAATTAGAAGTGTGAAATAGACTCGAGTCTTCATTATAAAAGTGTCAATAAAATTGAGAAAACTTTTTTGCAATACCGCTCACTTTTATAAGTAGGTATTGCAGGCACGTTTTCGGTACCGCAATCAGAGCCGAATAACTCATTAGGAATATCGTAGATGCGATTACATATTTTATCGAATAACTTCATACAAATAACTCTGTTATCATCTGTACATCACACTGTTGAATAACGAATTAATTAGTATACAGGTTTAAATGAAATTAGCTAGTGAAACTCCGCAGAAGTGATGGGTATCGATATCTAAAGAGGATAAAACAAAAAAAAAACAGATTTTGTCAACTACCACTTCAAGTAACAACAATACCAGAGGTCATTTGTCCTCCAAAAAAAATCAATTGTTTTTTGTTTTATTTAGTCGATTTTAGATATCGATCGATACTCATATCATTTGCAGAGTTTCGCTAGCTAATTTATTCGGAGCGAACAACAAAAGCATTCTCGATCAACACAAAGGCATAGAAATTGAAACCAACCAATCCTTCGTAGATATAGCTATCTATGCAGTAGAGGTGTAAGCTCACTGATTACCTTTCTGCCCTGGATTGCTCGATGCACGCCGAAACAGACTAACAACATAATTCATATTGCCCGTTCGTAGTGCATCCAGCTTTGCGCGCTCCTGTGCGGTGTACTACCGCATTGCCGCCGGGAATTGATACCTCTCTCTCTAAGCAACTGCTTATTTCACACGTACATTGAATATCTGTGTATGTATCAAAGGTACAAAGATCAACAAGGCAATTCTCGTAATTTTAGAACGTTTACAGTCTGATCTTAGACTCAATCAGTCGTTTTTGATATTAATTATTGTCGCTGAGATGAGATTGCGACTAGATTTTGAACGTTTTTAATTACGGGAATTGCCCTTTCGCTGACGATATCATAGGTCATAGAGACACGTTTGACAGATTGTTAATCATCTGAGTTTGTTTCGCTCTTTCTTGTCAGAGTCGTCAGTTAGGAAACACCAAACTCATGAAGAATAAAAAAAAAAAAATTATGTTTTTTTTTTTAAATAAATTTACAGGAATAAATATAATTTATCATAATCGGAGAAGGGCGCATATTCATATTGTACATACACGAAATGCGAGAACAAAATCTCTAATGAAATAAAATCAACGAAAGATTAGAACAGATTAAAGGACTAGGTACACGTAAGAAATGAAATAAAACTGTTTATTCTGTAAATAAGATATTGGAATTACTTTTACACGTCATACGTCACGTAAGGTGGTCTCTCTTTGTCTTTTTGCTGCATTTTCGGACCCAACTATTGAGCCGAGCTGTTTTTAACACACTGTAAGGTAGCTACAGCTTAGCGTACGTAATGGAGCGTAATTCCATCGCCATTTACTACCCCATTTTCGGCTTTTGCTTATAGTCTTTCGACGTACATATTTTCCTGATTTCTTGTAGCCCCTAAGAGAAATAAATCCCATCTCTTTGTATATGTTAATTCTAAATCCCTCTGTAGACATTTCATCGAGTATATACGGTGTTCAACAAGGGTATCCTTGATACGGGTACCCGTTAATAAATCAAATATACGAGTACAGATTAACTGAATTAAGCTGGCTAGAAGTTGATCCATGATTCAGACTTAGTGCTATATTTAATTAGGAAGTTATTTCGTTCCTCGGGGATTCCTTTCTTCAGTTACTGAAACATGAACATGGCTTAGGTAACTTTTTGTGTAGTGGATCTAAGCACTTTAGTGGACATACTTGAGTTAGTCGTTTCTGGTAAGATGGATAATCATATCTCGGTCCACCAACTGTCTACGTTCAAAATCTTCAATGATCTTTAAAACACTCATCATTGCCACTTAATGTCGGAAGGTCTTCATGTGGCAAACCGCGAAATTGTAAAATGAATTGATAAATTGAGTACAAAGTCGATCCATGCTCAAATCCCAGTCATTAATTGAGCATTTCGTCGTCATTACCCGCACTTAAAGTTAAAGCTCCGTGATTTTGATAAGGCACTTGTGAGCCTTTTTTACGAAGGTAGCTTTTATTGTAATTTTCTTTGGTTTTTCATATTTTCGTGTAGTACAAAGGAATTTAGGAATGCTGAGAATGCTTTACGAGTTTTCACTGAACACTAGGTTCCTTAATGCTTTGGCATTGTGATGTTATTCCTTTGTCGTATCCTATCTTGCGACGCTTGTAATTTTTTCTAGAAAATTTATCGACATACCTCTCTAAGTCTCTACATTCATAAAATCACGCCTGGTTGCCATGGCAATAAGCAGAAACTACAGAACGCTACCAGCTTCGAGCCTTACATAGGTACTCCTTTTGCCTCGTTTACGCTCATACATCTGGTCATACACGCACGCCGGTTGCGATTGCGAGTACTCGGTATCTGACTTTTTGGAGGAGCATCAGCAATAAGGTCATTTATACATGTGTCTTCCTGCGGCGTCCCCTCCAGGTCACAGCGTTTCCACTTCATCTACCTTTTAAATACCTTTTGTTAGTCGCCTTTTAGTCTCTTAACATGACCCAACCATCTAAGCATACTCTTTTAAATTTCTGCCACTACGCATCTTCTTTTAAACCGGACCGTTGCCTTGTCACATCGTTCATAGTCACATCACACATGCTTCGCAAGGAACGCATTTCCACAGCATGTACTTTTTCTGCTATCTCCATAATTTGGTTATTAGCGTCTAACAAACTCTGATCATGTGCCTCTCAATCAGAATCCTTAGCTTCCTTTCAAACATAGCCGTTATAATTCAAAATGAAGACCTATAAACAAGTTGATTCATTAACCGTCAAACCGAGTTGTATCAAGGATTGCTACTCGGCACAAAAGTGTCGGGTTGCAAGACTTAAGTAGTATGATATAAAGCTATGGTGTCGCGATTGTGACCCGATTCCCTGAACCGAGTCACACACCGTGCCGCGAATGATAAGTAGCCGCCACTGGTTTCTTTCATGGCCGTTCGACAGCTATAAAATATTACTGTTTTGTCACGATCTCGATGTCTTTGGAGGCGTAGGTAGAAAGGTGATGTTTCGCTATAGTATCTTTTGCAATATTATACGTTTTGACGACATTTTTGCGCGGGTTTCGTTTTCCGCACGGAGTGTTATTGGGAATATTTTCCCAAGAGAGTTACCTAACGGTAATGTATAAGCACATGATGTGAACAGAAGAAATCATAGAGAAGTAAAGCTTTTTGGGATTTAATAAAAAAATGGTTTGCATCGTGATTGGATAACAAACATAATAGACGTACCTACCATAGACATTACCTCAACCAATACTCCGATATCGATTAAATTAATACGAATGAACTAGGCCAAATCGTCCGCAAAAAAAAAGTAATAAAGCATCGAACACTATGAAATTATTTTTTATTCAAATTCATTAAATCCATTACGTTGCGAAAATCGCGTTATTTCTCAGCGAACGAAATCTCTTCGGATCCACAAATTATAGGGCAGACCACACATGTTTCTACTTAATTGCAGAGGCAATGTCTCACACACGGCGTCACGATAATTCGGTGTTCGTGACTGTACATTTTAATATTCTCGTCTGAGACGCGTTGCTATGCCTTGATACATCAATACTTATGAAAGAGGTGTAAAGGTCTTTCATATACTTGAAATGTCGCTGCGATATCGCAGGTAGAGATTTTTTTAATGATGGCGCGGAATTTCGGTAGCACAATTTTATTGAATAGGAGACGTCATCGTTGTGCTCACGTAGATCAGATAGCTTTTTTTACAAAGCTGATGCCAGTTTTTGTCGAAGATCTTCTTTCATTTCTATTGGTATCATGAATGGCACTTCAATTTTTTTTTCAATATAACCGTTTTTTAAGCGCATCACTTCCGCACAACTAGCTTATTGTCAAACACTCCAAACATAACGATTACACAAGTAAGATTTATAGCGCACAACAAAAGGCATCTCTCTTTGGGTTAATCCTTTAATTGTCCGAACACAATAAATCCCGAACGGGTCGCAAAAAACATACGTTGACAGTTGTAGTATTCATAGCGAATCGTTGGACGCACACACGCGCAATTGTGTGATCGACCTTTATCTCAAGCTCTTGCTTTCATTTCGCCCCCAACTGCTTATGAATAAAAGCTTTTCTGTTCGTCGGTTCTCGAGTACATTACCGATGTTAATATGCGATAATCGTGTTCATAATTGATGCTTTAGTATTGAATGTCTCGCTGTATGTGAGGGACCACTTCAAAGCTCGATGAATCCAACAGGACGATTATATAGGTTTGTACGTATCAAAGGATTTAATGTAAGCCACGTGAAATAATCTCTTATGCGGGCGGTTTGCAAATTCAACCCCTATTTAAACTCGCAGTCTTTTTTGTGTCAGAGCTGTATGTTTAATCACTTGTTTTTAAACTTTATGTGTGAGCATATTTAGTATGGAGGTTTTTAACGAGAAGGTGACTAAAGTTGTTGTTGAATAAAGAAAAGTTATTTGTAAATTACAAGAACGAGTGGCTTGTTTTGTAAAAGAAGTAGGGCGAAAATATTTTTACTTGTAGAAAGCCCGTTAAAAATTATAGTCAATAAGTTATTTTAATACCTGTATTACCTGCTTTTAGTTTCTAAAATAGAAGCAGTTTTTAAGTAAAACATAAGATCGATATCGTGAGCTATTGGTAACTTAGCGAGCCAGTAAGTGCCTTTACTAAAGGAAATCGTTGAACAATGTACATATTATAATTATAATGAAAATGATTGAGTGGTCAAGTAAAACACAATATACATTTAATAATAAAGAAAACAAAAAAATAACGATACTGTTAAAAACTAAGTAGGTAACGCAAATGAGGACATAACAGCCAGGAACTCTAAACAAGGCGTGCAAATCGTAATGGATCAAACTACCCAAATTCAATCAATAGCCAATACATTCTACATCCTAAACCAACAAACAAACACACCTAAAACTTTGAATTATGACAAATCGACCAAACCTATGACCCAAATCTGCCAATAATTCAACACAACCCATCTTCAAGGTAGGTAAAGGCCGTCCTTTTTTGTACTGTCGGCGGTTCAATGGGCCTTATGGTGATTTCATGGCGTATTGGCAGGATGAGGCCGATCCCATCATTGTTTGTGAGTACATACGTGGGCGAAGGTACGCCATATTGAGTGCTTCGGAATGTCCGCGTTGAAAAATGAAGGCGAAACACGATAGCAAGATTGATTGTGCCGATACCAAATTGGTGCCTTTTAATCATTTTATTTTTTATGAAAATGTGGCTTGATTTTTTGTGGAGTTAATGTGTCGATGGGTATCGGGCGGGGAATCTATTCTTAACTAGCTTGGTAAAGGATTTTCTTGGAAAAGAAACGAAGTAGAAAATTATACAATTTTGGTGAGACGAGGCAATATTTTACAAAGCGTATTGATACATTTGAAATGGAAATACGAATATGAGTGCCTGAATTAATGATCTTATACATTTAATTAATGTTTGTATGGCAGTGAGTAATTAGCTGCCACATATGCTACATTTTATGTCCGACAAATGTTCCACAAAGGTAGATCGGCAATTTTGTGAAATATTTATTTAATATGTCACATATTTTAAAACACATACATACACACGCATATTTCACAGAGCAGTGGTGGTCCAGTGGTAACGGCCCCGACTTGCGAGCTGTAGGTCGTGGGTTCGAACCCAGACAGGCGATTTACTTTGTGTAAATAATTTCATCACCACTGCTTTCAAAACGGTGAAGGAAAACATCGTGACAATCAACTAAACATTCGAAGACATGACGTGACATCTACCAACCCGCATTGGGCCCGCGTGGTAGAACACAGCCCTTTGAAATCCCTCTCGAAGAGAGGAAGCCTTCGTCCAAGCAATGGAAATGGCCGATTGAGCATGCATATTTCAAAAATTATCACAGTCATCTCAGTTACAGAACGTTTCGAGTTGACTGATGTTCAAAGCACACGAAGCCTCAATGCCATAATTAGTTCCCAAATGTTTATCAAATTCCTGTAAGCCGCTTTTGAGCATCGCTACTGAATGCCACTCGACCCTCCATTACATGAAGAGTGGCCAGAGCTAACGTTACCTACTCCACCACGTATATAAGTTAACAGCGCCATCTATATGAAACTCGAAACGATTGTTTAATTGCACTTCACCCCAGGGATCCATTCCACTGATCGGGGTAAAAAATAACGGCGATCCACACGCTGGCATTGGATTTGTTGAGCGTAGAAATTGAGATAACAATTATAATAAAATAAAAATGTTTATTTGTCACTAGAATAAATACATTAAAAAAATTATAACAGACACTCAAAGTCACAATCTTACAATATGAATGTACTAGCAGCCCCCCGCGGTTTCACTCGCGTTAATTTCGATCCCGTGGGAATATTGGGATAAAATGTATTCTATGTGTTAATCCTGGTTATAAACTATTTATGTACCGAATTTCATCCAAATCCCTTCGGTAGTTTTTGCGTGATTGAGTAACAAACATCCAAACATCTTCACAAACTTTCACATTTATAATATTAGGTAGGAAGCAGGATTGCAAATAATTGGTCCTAACTCCCAAACTAGGCCTAAGCCTGTATTTTAGGGGTCAGTGTTCAGTCATGGGATTTTTTAAGTGAAAACTTCTTTAGGCACGTTGGGCATTTTTTGAGATGGGAATAAACCATTGAACTCGCGCCACTGTTACCGTAAACGACAGCGATTCGGATGTGTTCGGCTATCCTCGGGATGCACTCGGTTTTAATGTATGTCCGATATGTCAGTAAGTGATGGCAAAGTATTCTGTTTGTGTTTTGTTTTCACTTCTGTCGACACACCCGGAGTGCCACTGTTTTTATTTTTGATAGAGTAGTTAGTGTCGCCACATTATTGACACGCTTTTTAATAACGGCATGACGATAGGTGACATGTGGAGTTGCGCACTAAGAACATGCAATAACTAACATATTTAAAAGAGAACGAAAAAGGCAAGGTATATAGAATTTAAAAGTCTAGTAGATAATTTCAGCGTATGTTGTGGTGGTATGACTGGAGGATGTGTGAGTACGTATGTGAAAAAAAAGAAAAAAAAAAGAAAAAAAAAGAAAGAAAAAACGTTAATTGTGATTGTGTTGTGTTAATTGTTGTTTTACGTTAATTGTGTGCGCGTGTGTCTGTGTGAGTATTGGAGAAAAGTAATGTTTGTGAATGTGGTTAGGTGCGCTTTGTATGTAGGACGGGGAAGGCAGCCAGGTATTATAATTAAACCCTTCGTGATGAACTTGAGTAAACCCTCTGTCTCCTGGTAATCTAGGCTTTGAAGCCATTTCGTAACTTTGTTTTTTATTTCGTGTCGGGTCGATTTATGGTGTTATACAGTTTTGCCGCTCATGCTGCCTGTACTGGCGTTTAGCGAAAGCAGTCCGGCAGGGTACGCCTATTTGGGTCGGGCAGAGGAACCGTCGGGTGCTTTCATATGATGGATTTGAGTACATGGAGCTGGCGCACCGTAAGGACTTTACATTCAGCGAAAAGTTGCGACGTGGGAAATCTATATGGTTTTATGGTCATGACCTTAAGCACAGTGACCTTAGTGTGAGATTTTTCATTCACGTTCGATTGCAAGCGCGTTAGAATTTTATATGGAAAAGTTATAGCACCATTCCCATTCCCATTTAACCCTTCATTGGACAACAACTTTCACGATACAATGAATACAAAAGCATGTTTTGTTATTCATGTACTTTTTACAACATTTATAACAGCGTTGTTATTAAAAGGTTAACTGACAAGCGCAAATTAGGGCGGGCTGCATCGCATCGCAACGCAACGCATTGCAAAAATACTCCTTCATCACTTTCGTATATTTTCTATGAACCAACGTAAGTAGGTACCTACACTACCATGAATCAGTGTTTCTCCTATTTACACACATTGATTATGCGCACGGCCAAAGTGTGAAACTCTCTGCCAGCGTCTTTTCCACGTATACCTATAACCTGCACCCATAATATCTTACACACTTTCCATCACAATCTGAATCATTTTGAAGGATATTGCTAATCCATTGCTTCATATGTTCGAAAAATTGTCTGCTCAAACAACGTAAATAACGCAATGAATGTTGTTCAACTGTCAAAATGAAACCCATTCCTACTGTTAGTGTGTTACGCAATTAACCCAACAGTGAACATGCATCTTTTGGGATATACTCGTTCCATCGTAGACTTCATCCATCGCTTTCCACCAGGCGAGATTGCGAGCTGATCCATTTGGTAATAAAACCTATGTAATTAATAATGTACACAAGTAATCTGTGGAAACGTTGTTGATTGTACAGAGGCCAGCACATCAAGCTACCCCAATCTGTCAATTTTTTTTGATAGATTTTCAACTTTACGGCAAAGGAATAAGGTTCATATTCAATTGGGAAAATTTGACAGATTGGGGTAGGTTGATGTGCTGGCCTCTGTACATTTACTCATATGTCTTACCAATATTTTCTTTTCTTTTTTTGTAAAATATATTGTACAATTGTTTGTTTTTCCCAAATAAAATAAAAAATAATACAAAATTTACAGGCGGGCCGCACATTTTTGTATGAAACTGCGTTTTGCTGCGGTCCGTTGCGGCTGTAATGTGCGCTTAGCTTAATACTGACCAGGCTGTTCACCGTTATCAAGTGATGAATAAAGGGTGTATTGTATAGATACCCTACACTTAATAACGGTTCATGGGTCAGATTTCAGCTCATTATGAGCGTTTGTTCATTACAGATGCGTAATGTGTTAGGGAATATTTTAATGGTTATTATTATTTTAATTAAAGTGATATGAGTTTGTGTTATTCGGGTTACTGAAAGTATAAATGAAATAATTGAACTGTGGTGAAATCAAACTAATAGTGAAAAACAAATTAGATAAACATACCTATGTAGTTTTGTACATACTAATGGCTATTTTCATATTTTCATCGATGAAACTGAACGCGATTAGCACATTTAAACTGCGTTCAAGAGCTGTTAGTGTAAACATTGTTGTAGAATTAGATGTGGTGATCGCGTTCAGTTTCATTGGTGATATTCGCCCTAAGTTAAATTTATATTCTAGCTAGAGAAACTATATTATGTTGCCCAATATTATTGAGTCTACTCACTCTAGAATAAGCATAATCAACCTATAATGTTCCCACTGCTGGGACACAGGCCTCCTATATGTGAGAGGGAGTGGGCCGTTATCCACCACTCGGGCCCAGTGCGGGTTGGTGGATGTCACATGTGTTCGAATTTTTTAATTCTAAGACACATGCCGGTTTCCTCACGAGGTTTTCCTTTGCCGTTTTGAGAGCAGTGGTGATGAAATTAAATACACAAAGTAAATTGCCCGGCTGGGTTCGAACTCGAATCACGACCTGCAACTCGTAAGTCTGGGCCGTTACCACTGAGCCAGCATTGTTCCTACATCCCACCCCTCCTGTTTCCTCTAGAAGAGCTGTGAATGTTTAATACATTGTTTTAACCGCCGTTAAACCAGATGAAAAGTATCTACTTAACTAAATGGTTTAAGAACAAGTTACAAGTATGTACTTACTTACGTAATACCTTGTATTTGATGTCAGATTAAGTTACAGATTGTTTTTGTTCGTGTTTACCGTTATTTGTGTTTCATACCTGAGGATTTTAATAGAGGATGTTATGCCTGTCAGCGCAAATTAGAAAGGTTGCATGGATATGAACATCGAAGTAGGTAAGGTTAGATGCCTCTACCTAATATATTAAATAATAGAACATTAAATATATATTGTAATTAATATTATTCTCCGAGAAAAGACGTCCAATTAACCTCAGTGTTTACAGAATAACTTCGACCTTATTAACTCATTGTTATTCCGGCCACACATCGCTATTAGTCATCGCGAATACATCGAGAATCTTGGATCGGATCTATCTATGTCGAGAATCGACTATAGCTATACTGACAATCGGTAATCGGTATACAGGGTCAAATTAAATTAGCTAGCGAAACTCTGCAGACGTGATAGGACGTGATCTATAACAATTTTTTTTTAAATAGTTCAATTACATCTGCTAGTGTTTTTCGTTGCAATTTGAATTTAGAAAATTTGTTTTCTTTTGTTTTATCGTGTTAAATATCGATACGGTTTAGTGCACTCTCGACCCCTCGACCCCTAAAAAAATATTTGTACCATGCTGTAGCGTCTGTGAAGTTTACACAAAAATAAAGTAAGTAACTCAAGTGACTTTCTAACTGCGGTCGACGACCCTAGAAAAAACATCCAATTAATTTATTTTTTACTTTATCGTACTTGGATATCGATAATTCGATACCCATCACGTCTGAGGAGTTTCGCTAGCTAATATTATTTAACCCTGTATTGTTTGTCGATTGTACCGAATTATGTTACGTAGTACAATCACCAGACACACATGATGATTTAAACACACGGCTATTGGAGAGGCTCGTGATGGCTAAATGATACCTAACAGCCGCACGCTAAGATAGATGAATACTCTATAAATAATTATGCACACCATATAAATTACAAACATAAATATAGAAACTGTACAAAGGGTGACACGATGGGCGGTCTTATCGCCAAGAGACCGAGCGATCTTCTTTTGCTTGCCGCGGTCGGTTCGTGGATGGCTGACCATACATTACTTATGTATCGAAACTCGGAAAGCACGTTAAGCCGCTGGTCCCGGCTGTCATTCGTAGATCTTTGACAGGCGTTTCGGGTAGTCAGAAACCCGAAAGTCTGACAACCAGTCTTACTTACTAAGGGGTATCGTGTTACCCAGTAACAGGGTTGCGGAGGTCAGATAAGCGGTCGCTCCATGTAAAAAAAAAAAATATTAAAAATGTTATTCAGCTGCTTCTGATTTGACACGAAACCGACCCCAACAAGAACCCTCTCGAAAAGAGGAGGCCTGAGGGGACTCAGGCCTCCCAATTATAGGCTGATAATGCATTATGCTACTCGTACCCCAACATAGTGGGGAAAAGGTTAGACAGATTGAATAAATCGAGAATGGACTATAGCTACTCGTATATAGGCACCGACTATCGGTAAATCGGTATATTGTTAGTCGGTTGATCTGAATTATGTTACGTATTAGGTACCTACAATCACTGGACGATTAGATAATTTAAACACATAACTATTATGTTCTCGTGTATTTACTAATGACATGATGAAAACAATAATTCGAGCTTCTTTTTGGGGGCCCGTTCGGACGTCTTTCGGATGAAATGCCCCCAGACTTCTAGTAACAATAAAACTTCTTTTGTGTATCTTTAGTGTTCTTCAACTGATTTGTTTAGAGTTTCTGCCTAGTTTTAGCACTGTAATAGCTACGTACTTAGTATGTACGCCTTAAGGGATAAATCAATCAATATGCAATCACAATATAAACGGATTTCACGGCCTTCGAATGAAAATCTTGCTCATAATGTGAAACGGAGATATTAATTGATAATATTGCTTATTAGAAATCTCCTAGTGAAGAGAATTAATCACTACTAAACATCTTTTGATAAGGTGAGTTGGGTTCTTGTAAATCCTACTTAATAGTGTTTTTTATATAAATGTGAAAGTTTTTAAGTTTGTTAACTAATCACGCAAAAACGGCTGAACGGATTTAGATGAAATCTGGCATGCAGATAGTTTATCTTTACAGATTACACATAATACTTTTTTAACCCACGAAAATAAATACGTTAGGTGTATCTAAGTGCTAAGCTCTGCATAATGGACCCAAGATTGGGGTAGGTACCTATAACTTCATTATCATCATCATTTCAGCCCAGAATCACCCACTGTTAGGTATAAAGTCTATTCAAACTTATGTTTCAAATTAATATTATGTCAAGTTAAACAAAATATCAACTTTATTTTTCAGAGTGAAAACTACACACACCCACACAATACTATTGAAAAAGTTATAAAAATCATTGAAGTTGTAGCGTAAACTGAACTTTAATGTGTAGGATTTAAAGTTATTTTTCTATAAACACATATTTGTTTACATTTTTGACAAACAAATCGCGAATGCAGAATAGGCCTCCCACAAAACTACCCCCTCTTATACATACTTAGTTTGAAACAAACGATATCCAAACAAAACGCCGTAACTAAAAGCTATTACGGAACCATCGCCTTCAAAATCAATTCCGTAACTAAACCTTTGACATTGTATAATAACAGCAAGTGCAAAAGATCGTACATATTGAGCATTGAGTGATGAGGCTGTATGCTGTAGTAAATGTCTTGGCCATCCATCTCTCATCCGATAAATAACTGTGGATGTTGTAACCGACATGACAGCTGGCGAACTATCACTTATGCACTACTATGAGGTGTGTAGTACAGACGCCAGCACATCAAGCTACTCCAATCTGTCAAATTCCTTTGATATATTTTCAACTTTATCGCTAAAGTTTAAGGTTCAAAGTAGGTAGATTGTTGTAGATAAAAGTAAGTACTCACTTACACGAATGTTTTGTTAATTAATGAATTATCTATTTGAAATATTCACACAACCTTGTGTGTCAGTCTTTGTCATGCACCTAGATTGTGCTAGTAATTATGAACAATAAATATTTTGTTCATATTACGTTCTCTTACTATCTTCACGTATTTCCCACGATAATAATGAAGGTATCGTTATGGTATGTTGTAATAGCATTGATTACCTTATCTTTATGAATACAGGGTGACCCATTTAGTGTAGTAATCCCATGGATTCACTTAAACGTAACACGAGTTCCTCGTAATTTAGTACTTTAGAAGTTTGATAATTTGGATGCCTCATTAGTTGTTAACTACGTGACTCACCAAATTTGATTTGATTTAGTGCAATCACTTTCAATCTAGAGAGGTTTACACTAGAGACTTGAAAAAACTAATTTAAAAAATCACAACTTCTAATTTACTGATTTTCGCGAAACATATGTTCCGTTTAAAATATTCTTGAACAACTATAAATGGGTCACTCCGTATAATAAAACTGAAGACTTTGTTTGTTTAAACGCGCTACTTGTTCTGGGGAACTTTTGAAAACACTTTTAGCATTTGATAGACCAATCCTTGAGGAAGGCTATAGGCAAATTAACATCAGGCTAGGACCCTTACGAGCCAAACAAAAAAAAAAATAAAAATCAGAAAGAACTGAGCGAAAAAGAAGTATTTAAGAGCGCGGGCGGGCGAGAGTCGGGGTCAGAAGCTAGTAGTTGATTATAGTTAAGTTTAGTATACAGAATAATTACGTCATACCTTTACTTTATTCAATTCATTGACCTCGGGTGTATTTGGTTGAGGTTGGTGAAATTCCGAAACACACTTGATTGAACTATTTCTCCATAAACAGCTTTTCATAAAGTTAGTTGATAAGCTCTTTTCCAATAACAAAATGGTGGTTCTAAATTCCAATTACTCAACCCTTTCATGCATGCGTTATTGCATGCATGAAAGGGTTATGTAGTTTGTAAATAAAGTCTATATAATATAAAACTGAAATGCCGTTCGCTGGTAAGCGCATAACTTGAGAACGGCAAAAACGTTAAAAAAAAACTGTTTTTTTACATGAACTTCATTGTCCGAATAAAGTTTTTAGGGAAAGTAAAATTGGGAAGTTGACCGAAAAATTGTAAAATTCGGGAAAACCTGAAAGTGCTTTTTTCTATGGGTTTTTTGGAGGAATTATTGTGTGGACAGGACAAAGTCAGTCGGGTCAGCTAGTATCTATTCACCAACTGGATATATTAATTACTTACACCATATAGCAAGGGGGCGTCCATAGATTACGTGAGGTGTTTAAGGGGGGAGGGGGTCGAGTCAAATCTCATCTAATCATACGTTGGAGAGAGGGAGGGTCTCGGAAAATATCACGCAATTTTTTTTCTGATTGAAACATAAAGAAATTATACTATTTTGGTCCATTTAATCCCTATTGTACATGCTTAAGATTTAATCTTAAGCGTATATCGTAATACGATTAACCACTCAACTGTCCTCGAAAATCGACACGGAACGAACATGGCCGATTGTCCACTGACATAAATCGACATTTTTTTTTTTTCTTTTTACAATAACAATCCAACGCGTTTACGTAAGAAACCCACATTTTGAAAAATCTCACGTGAGATTGGGGCATGGGGGAGGGGGTTGAATAAAATCTCACGACATCTCACCAGGGGGGGGGGGGGGGGAGGGAGGGACAGAAAATTTAAAAAAACACCTCACGTAATTTATGGACCCCTACAAACTTTGTTCAAACTCCCGACCTTTCAACTGCCAGGTTATCTCCTCAACCGTTGCGCTCTTGTTGCTTCCATTGTTGTTGTCTACTAATTAAGTACTTACCAAAGCGTAGCGATGATAAACAATCTAGGACTCTCGATCATGCCATTGTTACGTTTAAATCGCTGAAGTTACTGTTACAAGTGATTCATAAAGTACCTAAAACTTTGTACACATCAGAGCACATACCATATGTATTTGCTCTGATGTGTACGAAGTTTATGTACATAATCAGCCTATAATGTTCCCACTGCTGGGACAGAGGCCTCCACTCTTCGTGAGGGAGTGGGCTGTAATCTACTTACTGCGCGGACCCAATGCGGGTTGGTGGATGTCATGCCGGTTTCCTTCATCGTTTTGTGAGCAGTGGTGATGAAATTATTTACACAAAGTAAAATGCCTGTCTGGGTTCGAACTCACGACCTCGTAAGTCGGGGCCGTTACCACTGCACCACCACAGCACATCACAGCACAATTGGCACAAATAGATACCTATATTTGTACCTATGTGACTAATTGAAACAGTCATTGTGGAATTATAGGCACCTGTGGTCGCGTTTTCCAGCAACTCACTTTTGCCTGCTGATTGAATGATGAGCACAATGACTAATACAATACACCTACGGTACGGTTTTACACCGTGACATTATACTAGAATAATCTACGGTAAATACCGGTCACTGTACGGTCAAACAGTGATGTCAGTTGGTAGTTGGTACCCACCTAGTAACACTTGAACTCATTCAAATGTTTACCTGTTTCTGCTATTTCGTATGAAAACAAAAGACGAGCATTCCATCTTCCTGCCCGTACCACATATTGCTTCGGCGCAACACGTTTTCTTCCTTCTTCCCTGTCCTGTCAACCATCAGGTTATCATTTACTCCCTTCTCCTTCATATCATTCGTCACACGATCCATCCATCTTTTCTTTGGCCTTCTTCTCTATCCTTATACATTTATATTCATAATTCTTTTAGTCCATCTTTCTCCTCACAAACTGGAAAAATTAAAGCACGCTATAACTTGAACATTTACCTTTATAGAGGTACAGAGGAACAGGGTGTAAAGTTCACTCATCCTCTAGAGAAAAGGGAGGATCCTGCGACCAGACGGGTGTTGTGTCTGGAGGGCAAATGCCCAATCTATGCTATTTGCGCGGTAAACTCTGCTTGCGAGATGCAGGATTTTGCGTGACGTCAATGTGACTCGTTGTTTGCATGTGGTGTTGTAGATACCGCTACATCACTCTCCCCCCTCCTCCTCCCTTATAAACCCAAGTAGGGCAAATTGATACTTATGGGTATTCATTGTTTAGTAGGTACATTGGTACATGCTTATGTAACTGATGATTAGTTATCGGTCGGATAGGGGAACTACACACAATAAACTAGCTATTAAGAGCTAGCTGTGGGGGACTTACAAAGCATAGGTACTGGTCTTTTGAAGGTCTATCAATGCATTATTTAAGTGCTTTTATTCTTCAAAGAGGCATGTAGAGATGTACCCGTTTGTACGTATATAGAAAGTAATGGTCTCGATATTTGGTTGTATAGTTTGTTCTTAATAAACATCTTATATTCATTCATTCACTGACAGACAACGCACAGGGATAAGACAGAGATTAAAACAGAAGAAGAACTAGCAGGGGATCCAGGGGAGGGGGGGGGGCTTAGGGGATCAGACCGGAATACCTCGCCTAAACCCAGTGGTTTAGGCTTCTGCCCCAAAATTATGCCCCAAATGCTTCTGCACCCAGTGGTGCAGAAGCATTTTTTGCACAAAAGATCCTTATATAACTACGCAGCGCCCCGCGGTTTCACCCGCGTAAGTTTCGATCCCGTGAAAATATCAGGATAAAGAGTAACAAACATCCATCAATTAATCCTAACAAACTTTCGCCTTTACAATATTAGTGTGATAGTTAACCCTACGTATGGCATGTATGAACGTAGATCTACGCGAGACACAATGGCTTTATAGTTGTGTCTGTAATAACGACATTCAACCGGTTAATTGACCTCCTCATGAAAGAAAGAAAGAAAGAAAGAAAAAACGTTTATCCGCGGTGAACATGACGCAAAAAAAAGAACAAACACAAAAAATAATAACACAGACACACACACACACACACAGACACAGACTAACATAGTTTTAAAATATTGTATACGAACAAAATATGGACATAGTCTGAACCAAACGAATTTTATTGTTTTTTAGTTTTATAACAAAAATTAGCAGTAAGGATAGATTTTTCATCCCGTAAAGGTGTCAAAGGGAAGAAAATTCGTATTTTTTTCCGATGCAAAATCTTATCGGGGAAATGGAACTAGTTATGGTGTAGTTTCCGGGTCCGTTTTGACCAATTTTCTGTTAGTATGATAAGGCGAGTTAACTTCGAGATACTTTTTTCCCGACATCGGAATCAAATTCAAGAATTTACACTCAAAAGCCGCAACCAACAAACCATTGTCGTGCCAATTAAACAATTTTTGTTTTTACAACAGTAATGAAAAAGACATGCGTTGATCAATGTTTATTGTTACTCACTGGGTTAAACATATTATATCCGATTTCTATTTACACACCAAACATTTACCTTAACGTTAATTGTTAAATAATTTGGCATTGTGTTAACAATTGGTGTTGCAATCAAAACAAATTGTTATTACTACGTGTAGTTCTACGGGAATTAACATTGTTTGCTTATGGCCATCCTGTAGGTGTGTAATCTAATGTTTTGTGTACATACACTACATTGCTGTAGGCCTGGGTATATTACAGGCTATGTTATACAAGCCTGTGGCTGTTGTAGGCAAAGGATGATTCGAAACAGCATCAGAGAAGTGGAAGAGGCTTTTACTGCTATCGACAGCGGTCCTTGCACATCATCCAAATAAAATATGGTTTTGTAGAACCTAAGAAAAACAAAACTTAGTTAATATTATTTTGAATTAATATAGATAAATACATACCGTGTACTTTACATACCGTGTCCCCTCCGTGCCTCGGAAAGCACGTTAAGCCGTTGGTCCCGGCAGTCATTCGTGGATCTTTGACAGTCGTTACGGGTAGTCAGCAGCCCGAAAGTCTGACAACCAGTCTTACCAAGGGGTATCGTATTACCCAGTAACTGGGTTGTGGAGGTCAGATAGGCAGTCGCTCCATGTAGTTAGACTGGAAACCGACCCCAACATAGTTGGGAAAAGGCTAAGCAGATGATGATGATAGTTAAATACAAAGATTACGACTTACCAACTGAATTTCGACAAACCGTAATTACTAACCTACTAAAAGATAAGAAACAAATGCGAAAGGAAAATAAAGCCGTTATTATAATCTACAAGATTATAATAATGGCTTTATTTTCCTTAGTGGGCATGGTAAAAATAACATACGAGTAGATGCCTAGTGATGAATTTAAAAAAAACTTATGATTGATCAAAAACTAATAGTTTTACCTGCCGCTAAATAAAGCTACCAACTTTCGTTTATTTATATAGCCAGACTTTAAAAGAGACCATGAGTTTGTTTCGGCATTTCTGGGATCAGTCAGCTAGGAAATGCCGTCGCCATCTAGTTTTAAAATATTGACGTGTAAAAGAGGTCTTCTATTTGATTTCAATTATCCGCGTGGTTTCTCCGGCTCAGAATAGGAATTTGTTGCAGTTGTATAACAAAAATGTAAAAAATCAGTGTCTACAATCATAATCATTATGTCTCGCTGCAATCACCAGACATTTAACAGCTCCATGTAAGACCGATGTATGTTATTCGCTAGTTAGGATCTTGTGATCTTTACATAACATCTCAGTACTTATATATTGCGTATAGCTTACCTTTGAGGAACAATTCGATGTGGCACCAAACCCATAGCTTTGACACTCCACTACGTAGTAAATGAGCGTGAAATTTTAAAATAAACGTTGGGTTACTTCCTGATAAAGTACTACGTACTCGGTGCTCGGTTCTGAATAACATAGGTACACACGGCTACACATCAAGCTGATTCAAGCTATACATAACCAGTATAAGCTGACTTCTGATTGTACGAAAAACCTATACAATGCGAGGTCAGCTAAAACTGGAAATGTATAGCTTGGTGTGTACATAAAAACCGGCGCGGCAATTGCTTAACACACTAACAATTGCATTAATGCCTTTCATTTTGAAAATTCAACAACATTCATTGCGTTATTTACGCTGTCAAGCAGATGAATTTTTCAAACTGTTAAAGCAATGGACTAAGAATACATATCCTTCAAAATACTTCTGATTAGGAAAGAAAGTGTGTTACACAGTTGGGGTGCTGCTAAAGGTATATCTAGGTACTTCCTCGCTCTCGCATTATGCGGAACATCGCTTAAGTCTTGTTGCATGCTCGCCTTATGCATTATGTGTAGGTGCATCATGCATCCATTAGTGAGGTATAGTACCTAAAGGCAATCGCATTATGTACCTACCTACATTTAAAATAGAAATAGGTACTTACCTCCCGTAATTACCAACTGCCCTACTTGTGCTGCTAATTTAAAACTATTCCACAAGTGTCTTTCGTTATTTACGAATTTTCCTGAATAGAATAGTCTTTTCTCATTTTGTGTCTACACAGAATGGAATAAAACAGAATAGGTACCTACTCTTTATTTTTTACACCATATGAATTACAGATATAAATGTAGCAATCGTTGCTTGTTGGTTAATATTATGCGATTTATTCGTATTTTTCTAACGCCGTGAGCCCGTGAGTGATGGCTCATCAAGATATGCAACCCAAAGGCAACCCGTAACAGTTTATTTTCTAATTGCAATCCTTGACCTGAGCGCGGGTTTGCTAATCGTGTTTGTAAGGCGCTCGTCACGTTTTATTTTGATGGGCATTATTGATCCTTGTTCAAAGATGAGGATTTTTTTCTAGATGAGTTATATAATATTTTATATTATCATCGCTTTTAAATTGTTGTTCAGCCTTTAATACCCTTGATTTCGGAATGCGGCACCAGCAGAAAACATATTACATGAAAGATAAAATTAAAAACTGACCAAGCATCCCTCCCGTCTACTTACAAACAATTTTATACCTGAAACTTTGTAACATTTACTACAGATAAGTATCTTTTCAGTGAAGATTTTCAAACGCTTTCAACTAGAGGTATTCCCACGTTTCTTGAAAGCGATGGAGCGTTTCCTTGATTCTGCACGTGGTGGGATAGACACGTACAAATTGCAGGTAGAGGCGTTTCTTATAAAAGGACTCCTTAAAAAATTGGAAGCGTTGACGATTGATCGCGTAGACATCGTACCTATTCGATATTTACTGACGCATGTAATAGTTAGGATCTTAGAAAGGGTTTGAAACACCTGGCTGGTGTCAATTTATCTATCATGTCAACTCGAGATAGCTAAACAAAACATCATCGACCTAAAAGACGAAATATTTTTAAAAGAGTAACCGTGGAGTGGACCGACGACCTTGTGAAGACCGCAGGAACCCGTTGGATGCGAGAAGCACAGAACCGGTCGAAGTGGAGGTGCTTGGGGGAGGCCTATGTCCAGCAGTGGACGTCTTTCGGCTGATATGACGATGATGAACCGTGGAGTTTCTTGCCGGCTCTTCTCCTTAGGAAACGACCAATTGGAACCATGCACCTAGCTTCTGACGTTTCATAAGTGCCCATGTAGGTTTATGTGAAATAAAACATTTTGATTTTGATTTTATTTATATTTAAAATGACACAAGTTTTTTGCAGAAAATTAACTTTGAACATATTTACCATTCATTATACATTACAATGCTTATATATATCTTATTATTATGCAAATAACTATTTACACTAATAATATACTTAAATATAATACTTCTAAATATTTTACCAACTCACTCATGGTTCCATCATGCCGATTCCTTTTAAAGGCAATGAAAGATACCTGCGTATAGGCGTCATTGATATCTCTCTATCCCAGATACAACCAAAGCCACCTAGGACTTTACCAATCACCGTCTTGTAACTATACACCATACACCTAATTACCTATGTCATTAGTTTGTATGCAGTAACTGCATAATTAGCGTCACAGATCTCAGTTCAGAGCACTGGTATCACTAATTTCCGACACTTGATTTGCAGTTAATGGGCTGATAAGCTGTTGATGTACTCTACCTCCGTTTCGGGTTGCTATCTAGTGGGGTAATCTTGTAGTATGTTGTAGTTTGATGTGTTATTAAAGTATCGTCTGTTATAACATAAGAAGATAACGAGGTGGTGGTTCGTCAAACAGGGTGTAGAGCTCGCGAGATCGTTTATCATAAGACAATTCTATATCTTTTAGCCTTCTATTGTGACGTAATTTTGACTTCGATCAACATAAAAAGAAAATGTTCAAACTGGAACAAAAGTTCTCCTCACGGAATATGAACATTAGGAACACACGTTAACGTTTAATTCGAGGTAATTCTGGGCTCCCATTTCCAAATCTAAACCCGCTATATTCAAGATTCCTGAATGCGCAAACTCTGAAATAGGTCTCGCACATATGGCGTTAATGTATTCGGTTCATGGGATATGATACGGTGGAAAGTAAAAGTAATACCTTCTTCACAGATGTTCATAAGACGAGCACGGGTTATAAACCGCTGTAAACACGAGGCGCGGTCCACACTAGCGGATATTGCGTCCCGTATTGTTCTCCGTGGTTATTAATCAGACAACTGTCGCTGTTTTGTTTGTGTTCCCTAACAACGTCACGTTTCGGTTCAGAGAAGGTGAAACTTGCGTTTAGTGTGTGTTCACAGAAAAGGCGAACGTTTTTACGAATTGTATTTGAAGATTCATTTGTTTTTCTTGTTTCTTTTACTTCCTTTATGGGGATGAAAGAAGTTCCAAAGCTGAATGCGAAAACATGATGGAATTCTTTGACCAGAATATTACTTGGAAATAGATTTTGGAACTCATTTCAAGTTACGTGAGAGATTATTTGTCCCAGTATTTTTAAATAAACCATACCATGTAGTTACTATGAAACCCATTGTATTTTACATGACCTGTGTCATATATCGACCGCTCTAGGAACCGAAGCATCCGGTAGTCTTATGCATGTTCTAATTAAGCCTTCGCTTTGAGCTCATTAGCAGAGAACTGTACCTACCTTTCTTCATTAGCATCTCTATGAGA
The DNA here is from genome assembly GCA_963669345.1 of Gortyna flavago. NCBI lineage: Eukaryota > Metazoa > Arthropoda > Insecta > Lepidoptera > Noctuidae > Gortyna > Gortyna flavago. The sequence goes on from OY770139.1 coordinate 4,252,178, forward strand.
AAGTGACAATGCTTTTAAAAAGTCTGGCTTTTATTTATTAAAATGCTTTCTAATGAAGTGAGCAAGTGTGTTTTAATTGGACGGGGACCGTTCGGAAAGCAATTATATGAAAATACTTAATTTACGATAAGATATAAGAAAAATTTAAATGGTTAGATTGCTTTGTTGATTGTGTTGTTGAGAAATAACTTTTATTGTAATGGAAATTATGTTCTGTAAGTACCTACCAAATTTTTTTCTATTTTTCTTATAAAATGTAATTCTGATTCCTGAAATTCTTTTGAAGTGCGTAGCGAAAAATGCCGGAATTTATTCTTACAATATTTCTTAAATGTAGGTATGTGATTGTAGAACCAGCCTGAAATAACTGCAAAGGTTTCGTAATTTTAATCGATGCCATAATTTCAAGTTTCACAGAATCGTACCTACCTACTTACCTAATTAAGATTTTAGATGAAGCCTTAGAGTATCTTGTTTATTTCTAAACCTTTACAGATATTTTGAGGTCCAGTACCGAGACGCCTTTTTACCTAGTAGATACCTACACCAGTATTTAAAAATACCCATAGATTACAAAAATAGAAGAGTGAGTTTTGCAATTTCTGTTTTTCATCCCTAGTTTTATGACAGTTTTTCCACATACCTTCGCCATAGAAAAGGCAAATTCGTAATATTGGTTTTACCTTTCTACTTTGCCGTAGCAAAGCGAAATTGAAATGTAGTAAATTTTACCTTTTTTCTTTTTTCTGCAAGTGCCACCATTAAACGGGCGCAGGTTTATTTATTAACTGGACATCATTACGAGTTAGTTATCATAAATAACATCACGCTTACAATATTGTACAAAAGGATTGTTCAGAAGTAGGAAGAACTTCAAATTTCAGTGGGCACCTAGTATTAGGGCTCAAACTAAATTATGACTGGAGCTATGACCACTCCTCTCAAACCGGTGAAGGGAACATCGTGAGGAAAACGGCATGTCCTAGAACCATAACTTCGAAGACCTGATATCTACCAACCTGCACTGGGCCCGCGTGGTAGATTACAGCCCACTCTCTCTCGAAGAGAGGAGTCCTGAGCCCAGCGGTGGGAACGTTTTAAGCTGATAATCCATATCATTTCATCTATCCCTTTCATTTTATAGGGGCAATAAACCGAAAAGCATGACAGAAAAAAAGGGACGCTCTATCCCCAGCAGTGGTTCATTCCGGGCTGAAATTATGAACGATGTTTTTCGAATCCGACTTAGGTATTTATATACTTACAGATTACAGACAAAGCTGGTATTACTTAGCAAGCTTGCATGCGATGCAACGCTAAGACTATTCATAACGTCTCATAGTAGCTATGCTATCTACTTACATACTTTGTTCAAGCCAACACAACAATGACATCAAAATTTAAACCACTTGGCAAGTCCAATAATTAATTCTACTATCTCAACCATCTAAATCTCGTAAATAAATTAACTGAGAGCTAAACTATCAACGGACAGATGTTTAAATTACATGAACCGTAGTTGACAACCCAGAGCCGACCCTTTACGCTTCAAGTACCCTATACAACATGCCCTAACGTTTCAGAACCTATCTCTACTGAGAGATCCCTACGTCAAGACCAAACGAACAGGTACAGTCGAGTTGCTAATATAGTTTTCAAGTTCTCTTTAACACGTCAAAGGGGCAATTCTCGTAATTTTAAGAAAGCTTAGTCTGATCTCAGTTTCAATCTGTCAAAAATACCTCTAATTCACACACACTTACATCTTTTGACAAGTTTTTGACATTGATTGTCGCTGAGATGAGATTGCGACTAGATTTTGAACCCTTTTAACACGTTGACTGCCAACGCGGTCACCGGTAACCGCGAACAATAGATTTTCTATTGTGTCTGTTGCTTGGCGTTCAACGTGTTAATTATGGGACGGCTAATTTTAATTGGCTTTCTGGACTGTATGTTTTGAATGAGAGTTTTCTGAAATGACGTTCACTAGGTGGCACCACTGACACGTCAGGTCCGGGCACCTGTCAAAAAAGTGTCATAGCACCTATATTTTCTTTAGTCGTGACTGAATGATGACCGAATGAATGAAACGAATGATGAACGTTATCATATCCTAATAATAAAACTGAAGAGTTTGTTTGAACGTGCTAATCTTTGGAATTATTAGTCGGATCTGAAAAATCTATTTGCATTTGATAGCCTAATTCTTGAGGAAGGCTACTTAACATCACGCTAGGACTCTTAGGAGCCGAGCAACAAAGAAAGTTAGAAAGAACGCTAAGCGACAACGAATTAATAGGGCGATGCGATGCGACGGGGTGGGTCGGGGGAACAAGAAATTTCACGCGGACGAAGTCGCTGGCAGAAGCTAGTATTTTATATTCATTTTCGAAATGCAGGACCTCTTGCCAAAGGGGCACTAACTGGTGGCGTGGTTTTCATGAAAACCCTCATTAAGTACCTACTTGAAAACAGAACAACAGAAAAGAAATATCCAGTTAATATCACGGCCATTTTATAAAATATACTTAAATCAAATCTGTTTTATTTAATTGACAGTGTCATATTTTTTTAATTATCTACTGAGTCAATCTGTGACATTGACATGACGATAATAATGAGTCGATAAAGCAGAAGGCCAATTCTCGTAATTGAAAACGTTCAAAATCTAGTCGCAGTCTCATCTCGGCGACACAGAAATGTCAAAAACTTGTCAAAATGTAGGGAAATTAGAGGTAGGTATTTTTGACAGATTGACACCAAGATCAGACTGTGAACGTTCTTAGAATTGCCCCTCAGATTTTTGCCAAAATTAAACTGGCGAACGTATTTTTAGTATGATTGTACACAAGTACCTAGTTTTCGAGTCGTAAATTGTACGCTCGTTTATTTGAGTCCAACCACAAGTTATGTTCATTGAAGGCTGCCGGTTCCATCGCTCCTCGACTGGAAACCCCTTTTTAACAGGCCTTAAACTTATAGGAAAATATATCTAGTCGTTTGTTAGTAGCATTTGAGTTATCGGGCTATTTTTTAAGAGGACGTCTTTATAAAATGTTCGAGTAGTAGTAAGTAGCCTATGGCATTAAGTCCGCCTCTGTACATTTATGTGCTTGAAGTATTAAAAAAAACTTTTTTACAAAAAAAAAAACAACCGACTTCCAAAAAAAACACTACAAAGTGCTAAATAACTTTAATTTCGGAAGTCGGTGTCGTTGGTTCTGCATTGTTGTTTATTGAGACCGACTTCCGAAATTAAAGTTATTTAGCACTTTGTAGTGTTTTTTTTTGGAAGTCGGTTGTTTTTTTTTATTTTTTACTTTTTAGTGGGAGAGTTTGTAATTTATCTAAGTTACAATAGCCTAATGTCAACTGCTCATCACCTTTTACAAAATATTGCTTTTGAATTTTTAGATTTGTTGATTTTTTCAAAAACCGCTTGTCAGATTTCGAAAAAAATTTCATGGGACCATTTGTGATGTATACCCTTTCCAACAAAAAAAGAATTTTTCAAATCGGTTGGCAAGCGACGGAGATATGCGCGAACAAACATAAAAAAAAATACTAACCTCCGAATTGAGAGCCTCCTCCTTTTTTAGAAGTCGGTTAATAAATAAATAAAAAACACTAAGTTACTGTAGATCTTGGCTATCTTCCTACACGAAAATAAAGGAATAGTAATTTGTTTATCAGAAGTGTTTATAGGTTAAAGCTTAGGTATTAATTTTGTTGTTGATAAAAGGTACCTATACCTATGAGTATAAGAGATAAATTAATAATAACAACCTCACGACTTCATCGAAGATAAAGCTACGCTTACCGAGGTCAGTCCGTGGATGGGTGACCATTCATTAATGAATATGTAATACTAGCAGCGCCCCGCGTTTTCACCCGCGTTAGTTTCCATGGTAATATCGGGATAAAAAGTATCCTATCCTGGTTATGAACTATCTGTGTACCAAATTTCATCTAAATCCGTTCTGTAGTTTTTGCGTGATTGAGTAACAAACATTCAAACAACTTCACAAACTTTCACGTTTATAATATTTTCTCAAACTTTCACATTTATAATATTAGTAGGGTAGTAGGATTACATACCGAGACCCCTCCATGCCTCGGAAAGCACGTTAAACTGTTGGTCCCGGCTGTCATTTGTAGGCATTTGACTATCGTTACAGGTAGTCAGAATCCCACAAACCTGACAACCAGTCTTACCAAGGGGTATCGTGTTACCCAGTAACCCAGTTACTGGGTAACACGATACCCCTTTGTGGAGGTCCGATAGGCAGTCTCTGCATGTAAAATATTGGTATTCAGATGCAACCGGTTCAACTGAATGCCGACGCCAACGTAGTTGGGAAAAAGCTAGGCAGATCAATTGATTGATAAAGGGTATTTAATTATGAATTAAAATTAAAAAACAATAAGAATTCTGAAAATAGTGAACTAATCAATAGTTCAACCATGCCTTGCTATTGTTTCAAAAACCACAACTTCGCTGCACTTACCTACTTGCATGCTTTGCGCTTGAAAAAGATGATAACCTACCTATTTTGTTAGTCATGTCAGAACACAAGAGAAAACAGCTTAAAGCACTATACAAAGCTTTAGAAGAAGCTAAGAACAATACCAACAAATACATCTGCTCACCTCTTATAGAGCAATAACGTTGAACATATCTCCAGATTATCTTTCATCTCCCTTATCAGTTTTCTTTCTTTTCCTCGTCCCGTTATTGCATGTTTTCCAGTCCCCAATGATTCTGGAACACATCATAGCGAGTTATTATGTGCAAATATTGGGCAGAAGAATTTCAATTACGAGTCGGGACCAGCCAGCTCCGAGTGATCATTGTAATAATTTCACATGTTCGAATTTTATACTGAGGCGCGGATGGAGTATTTTTTAGGGTTCCGTACCTCAAAAGGAAAAAACGGAACCCTTATAGGATCACTCGTGTGTCTGTCTGTCTGTCTGTCTGTCCGCCTGTCACAGCCAATTTGCTCCGAATCTTATGGACCGATTAAGTTGAAATTTGGTACACATATGAATCTCTGTGACCCAAACACAGACGTGTAACGTAAATAAATGAGTTTTGAAAATGGGAGTCATTTTTGAGGGGTAAATAGACAATTAAAAAAAAAGATTCGCAATCTGTACCGTGTGACATATCAAATGAAAGGGCTTATCGTGAGGATCTCAAATATATTTTTTTCATAATTTTAAAATCAATTGTATTAAAGTTATTTAAGACAATAGACGGAAATTTACCATTCCCCCCCCCTTATCTCCGAAACTACTGAGCCTAAAATGTTGAAAAAAATACAGAAAATAGGTCTATACCTATAGATTACAGGAAAATTAATAAGAAGTCTATGATCTTGAAACAACATGGTAAATCTCTCAATATTGTGCGTACAAACTTCAATTTTCAGTTGGAATGTATGGGAGAACATGTTTTTCAACTACAATGTTAAGTTTGTTCTTGGGATAAATTCATTCCAACTACGGAACCCTTCATTGTGCGTGGTCCGACACGTACTTGGCCGGTTTTTTCATAATATTTTTTCCTGAGCGACAAAACTTATAAATCCGGTAGATACGACGGATTTTTATGAAGAGAAACTAACAGTCAGTCACTTGTAAATACAGGGTGGCAGGGACATCAACGAGCAAATTATAATCATGAATTCAGCATATATGATGCTAGACTCCATTTTTGAAGTGAAAACTTCTTTAGGCGCGTTGGGAATTTTTTGAGATGGGAAAAAACCATTGAACTTGCACCACTGTTACCGTAAGCGAAACCGCGCGTGTTTTGTTTATAAGACGATTAAAAAAATACCCGCTTCGGATGTGTTCGGCTGTCCTCGGGATGTAGGTACTCGGTTTTAATGTATATCCGATATGTCAGTGAGTGATGGCAAAGTAATCTGTTTGTGTTTTGTTTTCACTTCTGTCGGCACTCCCTTAGTGCCACTGTTTTTTTTTGGTTCCCGGTGGAAATCCCCATGGACTTCCTCCATCGTAGGAGTGACAGAGAGGCATGCCGGACTCTTACCGACTAAAGCCACCGCGGTGATCCACCTCTGCCTATGGCCGGGGGTCAGGATTAGCATAAGCATTCACCGCTCCCATGCTTGACCTAGTGTGGAAATTTTTCGTCAGTGATCAAAAAAAAAGTCAGCTCTTAAATAGAAAAGTGCAGTACCTACGCAGTCAAGTTAAATGGAAATTCATTTTTTTTGAATTACCGACGAATTTTAGCGCAGGGATGTTCAGAATCATATTTTGAATTCATGGTAACAGGTTTCGCATCAATATCCCTGCCGGTCTGTATAAACATAGATCATCAGTTTGGTATTTTTAAAAGCAAGTGGGATCGGGGTTGTCTATATGTCGCAGCCAACTGGTTAAATTAGCCGTTCAGTTAACTGCCTGGCCTTTAGAAGTAGTGTTCGCCTCGCTTCCTGCCTCGGATCGAACGCGGTTGATCACAGTTCTAACCTAACCTAACCCACTTGGTCGGGGTGCATGCCTTAATTACTGCAACCAATTCGGCTCTCGCGTGATTGGTTACAGACTTCCAACCTAAACTGTAATTGAATATCATTCAGGCCGTTAGTTGAACGGCCGCCGTTTAGTTGAAAGGCTAGGCAGTTAACTGAACGGCTAATTTAACCAGTTGGCTGCGACATATACACATTTGTGTCTCATCATGAGACTCACGATGTCAGCTAAGTAATATCATTCGACATAGCAATTTGGCTGTAACAAGGGGGAATAAAAAGTAACGTCTTTTAATCGTCAAGGAACATCGGAAGACGTGTACACTAAGCTCATGTGTACACTAAGCAACATCCTTACATATGTTTCCTTACAAAACTGAATAAGACCAAACAATTCAGCAATGAAAAAAGAGAAAGTCTGTCTGACTAGATGGGCCAATCTGCAACATATATAGTCAAAACACATAACACACCTCTTTACGTGAGATTGCGTGCCTACATTACAATCACAATAGTGAGGTTTCCTCTGTGCGAGTGAGCGCTCGCTCTGCAATTTAGCAAATCGTCCAACCTTATGTTTTTCACGAATCGTTGGCAAAGATAAAAGGAGCAACCGCTGAACCGTACTCGCTTATGCAAAGTGTAGAAATCTCGTATTTAACGGCACACAATGCAACTTCCAAAAGAAGAGAAACATAGACGCCAAGGGATTAGCGGAAAGCCTTTTTAGGTAATTAAAATATCTGTTTACGTTTCGCAAAAAGTTGGTTTTTATTTGGGTACCATTAGGGATTTATTAGGATGGCCTGCCAGATTAGTTTGTAGTTCAGTAATAAATTTAAATCCTATCTGTTTGTGTAACGCAGGTATCTTTTTAATTAATGGTGTATGTATCTCGTATTAATTTGAATATTTAGCCCGGGTTAGTCCGTTTATTTAGTTAGAATAATTTAAAACGGGCATTGTGGTTTACTCTGACAAATTAATGAACCTATTTTGTAAACAATTGGTATCATTTAATTAATACTAATCTACGTAGGTACATGAGTACCACTCACATTAATATATGATATAGGCACAATTAATATGGTACTTAATAATTTAAGGTTTTATAAAATTTTTAGTTCGCATACACAGAACCTTTTTATATTATTTTGTAAAATTAGACGCTTTACTTTGTGTAAAAATTTATTCCTTCACCACTGCTCATAAAACGGAAAACATCAAGAGGAAACCGGCATGTCTTAAAACCAAAAATTCGAAGACATGTGACATCTACCACCTCGCACTGGACCCGCGTGGTGGATTACGGCCCGTTCCCTCTCACCGAGAGGAGGCCTGTGTCCCAGCTGTGGGGACGTTATTAGGCTGATTATGTTGGTCGACTCCTTGATTGGTAATCTACTAAGAGTATTTTTAGGAAAGGTAATAATATAAGTTACGTATTCAAACTTTCAGCAATAACTACCCTAATATCGTCGTAAAATTGTCTAGACAGGTAACGTTTTCTAGTTGCCAACAGGAAGTTACTTGGTGAGCCAAGTGCTTGGTAGTTATTTACTTATAATTTAATATTTATTTTTAGAGCTGTTTTAAATTATATATTTATGAAATGTTTTAGTAAAATTAATGTAGGCATACATACTGTAACACACATTATACAGGAACACACTATCGATATTGCACCACGTGGACAAGTTTTATGATATAACGGGGACCCCAGGTCTCCCATATTTTTTTTTTATACCTGTCAACTGAGTAAACCTAGTGTAAGAATGTAGTTTGTGGAGATAAAATTAACATTATTTATTTATGCTAATTAAAAATAAAGCAATAATTAGTCAACTCAAAAACTTGAATCAACGTTATCCTACTAATATTATAAACGCGAAAGTTTGTGAGGATGGATGTTTGTTACTCTTTCACGCAAAAACTACTGAACGGATTTCGATGAAACTTCACAGTAATATAGCTTATACATCAGAATAACACATAGGCTACAATTTATAAAGATTTTGTGTAATTTTTTTTTGGCCTTATTAGTAATTCGGAAAAATTCCTGCCCTCTGAGAGCTATCTTGGCGTGCGCTGCCTAAACCGTTACAGCTACACGAAGATAATGTATCGTGGGACTGTTTGTCTTAAATAGTTCTAAATAAAAGTCCGCGACAGCATATATCTACCTTTTATGTGGAAGCCATTATATCCAAAATAGTGATCCATAAATACATTTAAATCGGATACTTTTTTTACAATGCACATTTTAGAGTACTTAGTTAATTCTTATGAAAATTAATACATTTATCGCTTTGGGTATTTAATGTAGATAAACTTTGTCTTTTACACTAAGTAATTTGGACTAATTCTTTAAAAGTTATCACGATAAGATTGACCTGAGGTAGAGCGCCATAGAAATTGGCGGCGCGGCGGCGCGGCGGTCCCGAACGCGGGCAGGCAGACGCGTGAGGCACAGAGCACTTTTATAATACGTATTGCGTACCTATCACAGTATCAATCTCAATCTGAATCATTTTGAAGGATATCGCTAATCCATCGCTTTACCTGTATATGTTCGAAAAATTTGTCTGCTCAACAACGTAAATAAATAACGCAATGAATGTTGTTGAACTGCCAAAACGAAATGAATGAGTAGGCATAAATATAATTTTTAGGTAGTATATTTTAAGAAGGGCCCGAGGGGCCCGTAGCTAAATAATAACAGCCGCACAGGTCGATCGGTCAGGTTAAGCTACGCTTGCCACGGTTGGTCTGTGGATGGATGACCATCTTTACATACCGAGACCCCTCCGTGCCTCGGAAAGCACGTTAAGATGTTGGTCCCAGCTGCCATTCGTGGATATTTTCTTCTACAGTCGCTACGGGTCGTCGGAACCCCTAAAAGTCTGACAAACAGTCTCACCAAGGGGTATCGTATTCGGCAGCGGCGGCGACCTCTCGCGCCCGGCCCTGCTCCAAGCCATGGTCCGGGGCGAGAGGGAGTGGGAGGCAGTCACCTCCTTCTGCGAAGCAGTCATGCTAGCGAAGGAGGTGGCGGGATGGGAGAGGGAGAGAGCCGAGAGGGCCGCCCGTCCCAGCCGCCGCGGTAGACGCTCCGGGCGTCGGGAGCCGCGTGACGACTCCCGGCCACCGTAGGCGCGGGCCTGCGGACGGCGAGTAATGGGTAGCTCGCCGTCCGATCAGGACCAGGCCCGTGCCGGACGGCGCGTATGTGTTCCACGCGCGCCTCAAAGAGATGTCAGCAGACATGGAGGGGCCCGTTAGGGCCGAAGCCTGCCGGGGCAGCGGGATTGTCCGAAAGGGTTACCGCTACCCCGGAACATAAAGGGCTAAGGAAGGAACACGGATGGGTTTTAGTCAGTAAGAGTCTGACACTCCCTTCCGCTCCACCCAGAGCGGGAGGGGTCATTGGATGATTTCCCATCCTTAAAAAAAAAAAAAAAAAGGGGTATCGTATTACCCAGTAACTGGATTGTGGAGGTCAGATAGGCAGTCGTCCTACATCAAATACTGGTAATCAGCTGCATCCGATTAGACTGGAAGCCGACCCCAACATAGTTGGGAAAAGGCTAGGCAGATGATATTTTAAAAAGAAATATCAAATCAGATCAAATCACATTTCATTACTTAGATTATTACAATTGTTTTTTTTTGTTAGTTTAAGATTAACGTATAGTTTTAGGTTTAGGTTGTGTTGTAAGTAGGAAGAACATAGATTCGTTTTCCTCATAATTAGCTAATGGAATTGTTTTAGTTAGTTTGAAAATTACTACGGATTTTGTGATTTTTTAAATAGTAAGTCTAATATATATTTCATAAAGCTCTAATAAAGCTCGAGCTATAAAAATAGCTGGACTTAACGAGACGTCTCAACAAACTGAGCTGCGAAGGTTTGAGCAGGCGGTGCGTGAGGCGCACACAGAGCTACTGAGACAGACACCAGAATAGTTCCAAGATTATCGTCAACAACACGCTGAGTATCTGGCATTTCAACGAGCTGCTGAAACTTCAGAACAGTGTCAACCTAGACGTCAACGGCATGCTGAGTATCTGGTGTCTCAACGGGCTGCAGAAACACCAGAGCAGTCCCAAGATAGGCATCAATAGCATGCTGAGTATCTGGTGTCTCAACAGGCTGCATAAACACAGGAAAAGTCCCAAGATCGGCATCAATAGCATGCTGAGTATCTGGTGTCTCAAAGGGCTGCGGAGACACCGGAATAGTCCCAAGATCAGCGTCAACAGCAGACTTAGTATCTGGTGTCTCAACGGGCTGCAGAAACACCGGAACAGCCCCAAGATCGGTGTCAACAGCATGCTGAGTATAGTGGTGTCACAACGGGCTGCGGAGACACCAGAACAGTCACAAGCTCGACGTCAGCAGCAGGCGACTTACATGGCGTCCCATAGAGCCACAGAAACCTTTACTAGGGCTGAATCCCGCAGATGCGCTGTTGTTACACTAATATAATGTATCGTGGGACTGTTTTTCTTAAACAGTTCTAAATAAATGTCCGCGACAGCATAATTATCTACCTTTTATGTGGAAGCCCAAAATAGTGAGCCATATCGAAAGTACCTCTTCCTGTATGTTACCTTTTCACACCTAAACCACTGGACGGATTTCGACAAAATTTGGCAAGGAGATAGATAGCATCCTAGGGAAGGGCATGGGCTACTTCATCGTTACTGTCCCGTGGGATAATTTCCGATAACCACGCGGGCGAAGCCGCGGGCAGAAGCTAGTATAATATAATTATTAAATATAATTTCAGCAGTGCTGTAGTTATTCGATAGAAAAACGAGGATGCTGGATCTAGTTTAATTAAAAAGCAAAACAATATTAAATGAAATCCCACTGAATCATTATGAAAAGCCCTTACAATATCACATGTTATTTCAACCGCAACATTCGATGCATAATTATTATATCAGAATTTACTGAACCAAACCAATTAATTTAATTAATTAATTCTCGTGTTAAAAAATAAAATGGCGATGTGAATGACGCTGCTGACGGTTCAATTATAGACGGAGTGACGTTTTACAGGAAAATTGAGATTTTTTAACAAAATATCTCTCTCAAAACCTGAAGAGGAATACCCGTTTTTTTTAATTCGGTGTTTAATCTCAGTCTCAATCCCCTTCATTCACAAACTTTGCTTAAAGTAAAGTAGTGATTAGCGATCATCAATTTTTGACGTTTAAACGCCACGTAACTTTAATCACCGTTTATAAATAAGGCCCTTTAAGTCCTAACCTCAAAATATAAATACTCTTATTTACTTACACTTTGACACAAGTTTTAGACATTGATTGTCGCTGAGATGCAATTGCGACTTGAATTTGTATTTTTTTTATTCTAGAAATAGCCTTACCTATGTTTGAATGACGGTTAATTTTGAAATCAGTGAATAATAATATGATCCCAATTAACAGCTTGTTAATGGACAAATTTAAATACTGTTATACATGTTCGTGACAGTGTATTGCTTACGATCACAAAGCTTGGCAAACAGATTGGTTAATCAGCGCACAGTGGGCAGTAAATACTATGTGCTTGTCTATATTTTTGACTATTTGGATGCTTGCCCAATCTTTTATTTTATAAAGGGAAATATTTATCTGATCCTCTAAAAACTTATTGACCTTCTCATGCATGATGTACGCTGTTTTAAATAAGTGAGAATCTTTTTAACGTTCTAGCATTTTCTCAAAGTTGGTCGAAGTAACTAAGCTAGCCGACCAAATGGGTTTGGTTAGGTTAGAACTGTGACCGACTACATCCAAGTTGGTCGCATTTAAATGCCAATTTAGCATTTTTAGGAAAACAAAATGGGAAATAATTTGAGGCTCACAAAAAAAGGTACAGTTATTATAATATTCCATTACGTAATGTTTTTAGGATTGCAAAACAAAAAAAGGTACAGTTATTATAATATTCCATTACGTAATGTTTTTAGGATTGCAAATTGGGGTTGAATTAAATACTCTACATGAATTTTATAAATTGAAATCCACAATCCGAAATGCTTATAACTACGTGTTCGTAAGCAAGAAGTATTTACTCTTCCACGAACAAAGCGGCCCCTATACACACATTCGATTCATATTTCCTGGTTTTTATCCTTTGAATTAAAGATCTTCATTCATGGTTTGACTCCCTCTGACAAGCTTGTAAACTAATACTTATATTTAAATGTAATTTGATCGTAAGACTAATAACAGTATTACATTCTCAAATAAAATTACTTACATGTTTAATTCTCTTCTATATACGACTAGATACTCATTTTGTTCATCATCTAAATTGGTATTGTTAGTCTTAAGTTGATTGGTTTTTAGTTTTTATAAGAGATTAAATTTTTGAAAAGTTGTTGTGTTTTCTTTTCTCACGATGTAAAAATAATATACCTGCTGCTTATATAAACGCAACAATATAATTTTATCTAAATCAACTTCTGCCTTTTAATTAACTACACATTTGCCTTTGAAAAATTGTGTAATTAAGTTCTAAAATAATTGGATTTCGAGAAGTTTAAGGATTCTATGTAATATAACGAATTGTTTTCTTTACAGCCGGTGGGCATTTACCGCGGGAAGTACGAGTGGGCTAACGAAAACAGTCCTGTAGGGGGCGACTGCTCGCTGTGGGTGCGCACTGCCACGCTACAGCTAGACGACGGACAATGGCAGTGCCAGGTCACTGCCAGTACCTACGACGTGCAGGTAATATTGCAGTACAGTAAGAGTGGCTAGCGAGAACAGTCCTGCAGGGGGCGACTGCTGGCTGTGGGTGCGCACTGCCACGCTGCAGCTGGATGACGGACAGTGGCAGTTCCAGGTTACTGCCAGCAACTACGATGTGCTGGTAATAATGTTGTAGAGAAAGAACGAAAAAACTCATGAGTCTGATTAAAACTTGTTTAAGAAAAACGAAAACAATGTAGGCTTTTTTTTGAAGGATGGGAAATCATCAAATGCTGCCGCTGTGGGTTGAGCGAGAGGGAGTGTCAGACTTTTACTGACTAAAACCCATCCATGTTCCTTCTTTGCCCTTTGCGTTCCGGGGCCACGGTAACTCTCAATCCCGCGACCCCGGAAACAATACCTATAGGCTGAGATCAAAATATTATTCGTTTTACACGTCGCAGTATTTGTACTTGTCAGTTCATTTGCTTGCCAACCACTTAAATATTGGCAACGAGAAGAAATTCAGGACAAGATAACTTTGTGTTCCAGACCATCGACCGCGTGTGATATTTCGTCGCTCGCATGACTAACAGTCCTATCTCATTTTCTAGTTGATTTGAGTTAGAACAACTACATCTTTCTATTCGTGATTCTTTACATTTTGTTGCCTTTCAAAATGGTTATATAATGAGTTCCAAATAACATAGAGATACGACGGTTACTGAAGAATTAAAAGAATCACGAATAGAACAATGTACTTGTCCTAATAACACAAAAAAGCAAAAAAGTTAGGACTTGTTAGTCATGCGAGCAAAGATTTGTCTCAACAGGAGTTCAGTATCTAAAATCAGACTACTAATCCTCAAAAATCTTTCCCAGGATGCTCTATCAAGTCCCCCCGCGGCGTTAGCAGTGCGGGTACCCCCACAGTCTCCCCGGATCCTGTTCAACGGCTCCCACGTAATGCCCGGCCAGAACATCACGGTACCAGCAGGGAACAGAGCCACCGTCGTCTGCGAGGCCAGATATGGAAACCCTCCGGCGTACATCGAGTGGTATTTGGGTAAGCAACTTTGGACTTTTCCAGATTTGGTCAGAGAAGTAGGTGCCTAATTGAAAGACAAACTAGATCGCAGAAAGTTTAGTTTCACGTATTTTTTTGGTAGTTCTCAGTGGAAATATTCGGTATCTTTAGGGTGTAGTCTTTCTGAGGCGCCAAGCTGACTTACAATATTTGGGCACATGCTTTAGGTGCTTTGGAGCCTGCAGAATGATGCTCTTTTGTTTTTTAATGTAATTTACAATGCCAAAAGAATAGTGGAATCTAAATACCACAATTTTCGCACAGCAGGAGAAGGTAACTAAGGTGGATATGAATGTGTTGGCAAACAGGCTTTATATATCAAAGTTATTGAGGAATCTACATATCCTTTGCCTATGTTTAGACGTTTTTAATTAATTCAACGTGGAATGAGCAGCACCCGATTAACCCGATACGTTCATATAAAATTCCAAATGCCATTTCATGTGTTTGAACTACGCGACGCGGCGCCACGAACTACAAAGCCCCATGCATTTTGGACGAGATCTAACTGTCAGTGATCGTCGTACAGTGCATCGGTCTTGTTCCAACTATCGACGTTATAAATGGGTTTCGTTGAAAGGGTATGATTAGAAATTATTTATTTTGTATTACATTAGAAGTTTATTTATTTAGTCATTACTTACCTGGTGTGATAGGCAAGTTTATTATGTTCAGTACCAATCGAAAAAGTAATTGTGTCTCATTAGTGACAGTTGAGCTATTATGTCTATCATTACATGATAGTAAAGAATTAAATTATAATATGCTGCATCGTGGGTCTAATGGTCACTTTCGCTACTTCTGAGTATGAGGTCTTGAGTTTGATTCTCGGGGTATTCCTCGAAACGCACCAACTTTGAAACGCATCAAAAATATTCCTCGAAAAAATAAAAGTACTTACCTATTATAATTTTATTCCTCGAAACATAGCTGAGCATGAAGGATTCGTAATAAATGATATCGATAGACGTTTCATTTGGTGCGTTTCAAGGAATACCCCCGATTCTCAGGTCGTACAGTGTTGTTGAGTTTTTCCATCTGGAATTTCTCAGTAGCAGCCCGGAGTGACCGGTTGATGGCGATAGGCTCGCCACGTATTAAACTGGACTTAAACATAACTAGCGAAATGTTGGTGTACTTTAAGACACCTCTGCCCCAACCAATGAGGTTTTAGCGTGACGTTGTTTATGCTATGCTGACAAGGGATTTCTATTAATTCAATACCGAATTAGTACCCTGTGACCTCAGACCAAATAAAAAACCAAGACAGAGGAGCGCTGAGAACGATACAGTGAAGAACGCCAAAACTATACCTCCGCTCTGTGCATACACGCTCACACGCACACATTTACAACTATTTACAATCAAACTAGGTACATCTCACTTAGTGCACACATGTTTACGAAACTGGATTCACTTTATTGTTGAAAGCCCTCTGTCTTAATTTTTTATTTGGTCTGAGCCTGTGATATGATGTAAATAGTTTTCCAATTTCGATTATCCATTAATAACTTCTAACACTTAGGTACACGTATCATACCGACACTTGGGTATTATATCAGAATAGCATAATAGTAAAGGATTCATTAATTGTATATGTCTAACGGTAGCATAGAGGTGATAGTTTGTTTATCTATTTGTCGACACTGTTTCAATATTTATACTTACTCTGATATGTTTGTCCTTTGTTTATTCAAAAGGTACCTATTGGTTATAAAGAAAGTAGGAAATTAAGCATAGGCTTAATTTGGAGTTTTGTTTGTAGATAAACACCTTGCTTTTAACAATCATAGTGTTAGTGTGAAGAATTGAATGTATTTTTTTTATAATGAGTAACGAATCATCGTTCGATTTGAGGTAAAACAATGCTTAGATGTTTCATGTATGAATTATTGTCGTCTGTTGGGATAGGTCAACTCATAGCTGCAATGGCTCTTTGTTCACAATGCCCTTCCAGACATAGTGCTGCATTGGTAGACTCACATAAAAACCTAATAATATTTACTGTTTAGACTTTAAAACAGATCATGACTTTGAGTTTGTTTCGGCATTTTTTCTCAGGGATCAGTCAGCTAAGAACAATGTAGCCAACTATGTAGTTTTAAAATATTGGCTTTGATAAAAGAGTTACCTAATGTTAAACAACAATGATCAACCAGCTACAATCCAAAGCATAAAAGTACTAAAACGGACTTTTATTAAATCGACAATGTAATTAAACTTTTATTTCTAAAGAATTAATTAGCCATTGTTCAGCGGCGAAAGGTAGAACTTTTATAACGGAGCCGAGCCGGTGCAAAAACGTTTGTAAAAATGTATAAACCCAATAGAATTAGTGAACGAAAAGATTCGTGTAATACAGACCATTCTCCATTGCTACTCACACAAAATCACTATTGTAAGTATCTATTTTACGTGGCAGTGCCAAGGCGAGATCCCAATATGGCGTTCCCTGGCCAATAAAATACAGAAAGTTTCAAACATATTTTTATTTTTGGGAAATAATGCAAGTTCGAAAAGGTTTTTTTGTGCTGGTATGCATGGACGCCTGTAGGACTATTCACAGCTCTGGTGCATTTTCATGTATACTGCTTACGGACGCTGCTACGCTACCTATAGCTTTTGCAAAGAACCTAAGAGGCAAGGGCGAGTGATGCGAGCTTGAAAATCCTTGCACCTTACAGAAATAGGAGTTACTTACCTTGTCGACTTATGTGAGAAGCTTGAGAATTGAAAGAACGGCTGCAAGAGCGAGCAAAGCGAGCTCGAAAATTCAAGTAGGTACTCTGCTCGGCCATACGCTAGATTTTCTTTTGACTTACCTATGCTGTGCCGGATTAAGCTATCGCATCGCCTGTACCAAATTCTATAAAGGTTAATTACTTTACTTAACGGTAAAATTTGTTTTTTAGGTTCTAAAGTTTAGGAGATAAAATAAAACAGTAGGTAGATACTTTTGCAAAATAGTTTTTTTTTTCCGAAATAAAACTACCTAGGTATTCAAATAAAAGTTGCTATACAAAGACGTTTTTCTACTACTTGAACCAAACATCTAATCTAATACTATCTTTAAATAATGCTTAAAGTAATTTTGTAAAAGACGCTTAGTGATACAAGGACTCGTATTGCTAATATCCCACTTTTCCATTTTCAGAAAAAGAACGCCTAACAGCGTGGTCGCAGACCAACGCCTCCGAGGTGGAAAGACCACGAGTTTGGGCGGCTCGGTCGGTCCTCGAGCTGGGAGCCACCAGGTCTGCACATGGGCGTCAGCTTGCCTGCAGAGCTCATCATCCGTCATACCCATCGCCATACTACAGGGACTCGTATACCATGCTTGATGTTACTTGTAAGTATCTGTTTTACTTTACTTTACTGTGTCACCTTGATACCTTCTATATTGTTCGAAGACTTGGGAACCTATGCAAAAAAAAAAACGCACCTTCTACGCGTCGAAGAAGAACACCTTGATCTCACGAATTTAATGGCTATTCATAAAAACGGCTAAAAACTTTAGATAAACTTCAAAAACGAGCATGGTGATTACGATTCCTTTAATGATCCGCTTAAAAGCACCGCTTTTGAGGTTTACGGCTTAAGACCAAATGATGATTGTTCCCCAGATTTTTTTTATTTACTGTGTCTAAAACCAAGAATCGAAATCTAGGTCGAACGTATAAGAATTTTTCACATCCAATCCATGTTAATAAATGTTTGATTTATTTCTTGAGGACTCGGCTCGGGCTTACAAAAGAGAAACAAATCAATAAGCAATTAGCAACGAGCATAGTTGTAGTAGAAAACAATTGACACTCGCAAATTGATCCTGTATGGAATCGTAAATAGGACGGAAAAACGGTCCTCTCGGAATTTTCCTTTTTCATGTGTAATTAACATTCTATTTGGGAGTAATTTTCTAGATGTCGAGCTTAATTAAAGCTAAAGAAAGAAAGAAAACATTTATTTTGTCCCCAAACAAAAATATATATAAAGCACGTGAAAATATCCTCTCATTTCTGAAGAACCTTTAGTCCTTTATTGCTTAATCTCGTGTAAAGTGGCTGTAGTTATTTCGGTCAACAACAGAGGGGCAATTCTCGTAATTTTAAGAACGTTCATAGTCTGATCTTAGTCTCAATCTGTCAAAAACACCTCTAATTTCCCTACATTTTTGACATTGATTATCGCTGAAATGAGATTGCGACTAGATTTTGAACGTTTTTAATTACGGGAATTGGCCTTCTGAGACAGACATGACTAGCTATAGTTAATAAAGCTCATATTGGCTTTAAGATTCTGACGAGCAGGCATTCGTAGATCTCGTAAATATCAATTGGCTGCGACTTTCTCGTCTTAGAGGTTGAAGTCACGGTCTCACTACGTAATTTACGACAGTTTCTACTGCAAGACTTTGACTCGTAGATTGCAATATAATCTTAAACCAGAGAGATAATCTTGTTCTAGTCGCACGGGTCGATCGATCAGGCTTGCCACAATTTGTCCGTGGATGAGTGACCATCTTTACATACCAAGACCCTTCCGTGCCTCAGAAAGCACGTTAAGCTGTGTTGGTCCCGGTTGTCATTTGTGGATCTTTGACAGTCATTACGTGTCGTCAGAAACTCGAAAGTCTGAAAACCAGTCTTAGTAAGGGGTAACGTATTACCCAGTTACTGGGCTGTGGAGGTCAGATAGGCAGTCGCTCCATGTAAAATACTCGTATTTAGCTGCATCCGGTTAGACAGGAATGGCCGACCCCAACATAGTTGGGAAAAGACTATTCAGATGATGATGAGTTATCTTGAACCAAGTGCGGTACAGAAAATCACTAGATACCCTGGTATATGAAAACACACGGGGTAGATATTGGGATTTCTTTTATTTGATCACAAAATAACAGGTTGTTACAGGAGCGATTCACTTCGCAATTAATTTCATAATCTCCTATTTATTCCCCGATGGAACTGATATCACGTAGAACAACTTTCATAAAGATTGGTAAAGTTACTTGATCACGTACCTAATGCTTTTGGAAATCCACGTAATTTTTATTCTTAGATAATTAATTTCTCTTGATATCTATATCTTGATTCTTTTTTTTTATCAATTTCTATTATTATATAAATGCTAATATAATATTGAGTATCATGAACAAAGCCCAATATCACTATCTACTTTTACCAAAAAAAGTCATTCCTAATTAACAAAATTTAAGCCAAGACATTACCTAATAATAAAATATCCTTTTGCAGTTGTTCCAGTAGTGTCCATAGTCGGTGGTGATGCCAGCACCCTGGCTAACCTGGAAGAGGGTTCCAGTGCCCTCACCCTGGAGTGCAGAGCTGACGGCAATCCCAGCCCTTACGTGTGGTGGACCAAGAACGGACAAGTCATCGCCACTAACGGTGCGAAGCTGATGCTAGCGCCCGTGTCTAGGAATCATTCTGGTGAGTCCGTCGAAAGACTAAAACAATCTTCAGGTCTGGTTTTATTCTATGTGGATAATTCTTATAAAATAAAGTCCTAATGTTTTAAACAGGGTGAAATTGAAAACTTGCGCCAACTCGAAATACAAGGTGCAGTAACTGTTTAATAATCATTATAAATTGTCATTTCCCAAAACCAAATTCTTGAAAATAATTATCGTCTTACTAGTGCTAAATTAAGTTATCGCATTCAAGTAGACAAGAATTATCGGCGTTCCGAAAAAAGAAAAATCAATCCATCAAAACAATTATGAAAATTAAAGTATAAATTTTAGCGCGCACCCTATAAGCAATCCATTCATCGCAGAGTTCAGAACATGAAGCAATTTGGCAACGTGAAGCAAATTGAAGTAGCGGTATTCACCAAATTTTGACCATTCTTGCAATCGATTGCCTACCCGCACGTCTGCGCATCCCTTTCCTTCATGAGATGCTCTAATATTTTTCTTTCTATCACGTTAAATTAGATGTTTTAATTTGGCGCACCTATTAAATGTTGTCCTGTATATTGGCTGAAGGATGTGTTTTTTTTTCATTACCTTAAGTTGTGGCTACTGGTACAAATTTTCTGTTTGCTTAATTTTCAGGTATCTACGGCTGTCAAGCGAGGAACTCTTTGGGGACATCAGACTCTGTCAAGATTGAAATTGATATAAAGTGTAAGTATCATTTTAATCTTTATCGTGTTGTAGTTCCAAAGGGGATTTAATAAAACATTTTTTTACTCTCCCGCCGTATTTTTATCTTTTTGCATAGATGTTTGATTACTTTAAACTTTCATAGTGATTATTTCAAACATCTAAGCAACAGGATCTAAGTACGCAAGTTCAATAAAATAAGGATGTCCCGTGATCAATTTTAAACGTTAATAGGTATCTTGGAAACGTGACGCTTTACGGGCTTTGGTCCTAGAATGTTTTCCGTTTGAATTGATGTCAGCTATCGATTTATATAGGTTTAATGCGTGACGGCCATATTGTTTTTTTTTTATGTGCCGCGGACCATCAAAGCCCTTTCAGATTCCAAATCTATAAAGTTTTTCACTGAATCATTTAAAATAGAGGCCTTTGGCCAGGATTAAACGTATTTCTGCTTAATGATAATGACGATGTTAGAAATACTCTAACAAAACCTTTATCACGGTGTATTGCAGACCCTCCGCGAGTGACGTGGGTGGGACCCGACACGGTGGTGGAAGCCAACCTGTTCTCTCAAGTCACATTGGAGTGCAAAGCCGAAGGCAACCCTTCGCCGTCCTACACGTGGTATCACAAGTAAGTTATACTTAGTGATTTATTTTAAGTTTTTAAGGTTATTAGAGAATAGCAACTTAACATTATGCAGTTTGATTCTTAAAATGTTTGCTCTTGGAGCAATAGCTCTAGTCAAATTAAAATGTTGCTTGGATTAGGATCACTTGTAACTTCTCTTCATTATTTAATTAAAAACTATGAGTTTCTATTACAAATAATTTTTTTTTCATATGTTTCTAGCCCAGCATCATCAGCCCGTATAAACTCTCTTCAAGATGGCGCCTACCCGATCTCAATGACGCCTCAGCTTCAACTGCACAACGTATCTTACGACCAACATGGACGATACACCTGCGTGGCCACCAATCAGATAGGACTTGAAGATAGGTGAGATAGTAATAATAATTTTACATTTGGTTAAAATCACTTACATAAGATGTAAAACAAATGAGTCCTGGAAAGGAGACTGCGGTTCGGCAAGCTTAGCGTGGGATGCCACTAAGCTAGATGGACGAAAAAAAAAACAACCTGCTGGGACAGGCTGGATTACCGAAGGTGGATCTTGAAAGCATTTTCATGTATTCTACGTTATCCTCCAGACACGGATCCTCCAGATTCGGTCACGGCGGACAATTTCAAAAGAGATTAGCCTGGTACGCAGAAGATATTATAGTGCGCAAACTCAGGTGCACTCGTTTCCTTTCGTTACGCTCACGGTCTGATGGGATGACAATCTGATACGACCAGGAGATAACAGGCGCTGGACCGACTTTAATTGCTCTCCCAGGCACGGGGGTATCTCACTATCAACTTTCAAACTCTGGGCTGTTATTGAGATATTCCTAATATAGGTATTGTTTACCCTCAGGAACCATCAGTCCGAAGCCGTGACGCTGAACGTGCTGGGCCCGCCGGTGGGCGCGGACAGCGGCGCGGCGCACGCGTGGAGCGGCGGCGAGGCGCGCGTGGGCGCCGCCGTGTGCGCCGACCCGCCGCCGCTGCGCGCCGCCTGGCTGTGGGGCAGTCTGCGCCTCGACGTGCCCTCTCAGATTGGTAGGTCGCGAGGCCAAATCAGAATTAACGCCGCCATCTTGTTTTTCAAAACAATTTCTGTCACAATTGCACAAATGTTTACCAGCAGCGCTCCTTGAGAACATCATTTAAGTGCCAAAAGATTGAGTGACGAAAGAGAAAAGTAGATAGTTTTGATTTATTATTTTTTATCTTGTCGTTTAAATCGAACGTGTTAAAATCGAAAAAATACAGCTCATATTGTGCGTGGATGTGGATAAACAGGTCAAATTTAGGTTATAATATAGTATTAGCTAGTGAGAGTTAAAAGAACTTGCATTAAAAAATATCATGTTTAGGTATTTTAAGAACCACCCACACAGGCACTTTAGCACCTGCTTACTTTTTAATTCTGTCATAGAGGAAAAATATTCCATCCACTTTCTAGCCAGCACGAGAAAATGCCAGTTTACGCCCTTTAAAAAAAAAACTGTCCATAGATCTGTATTGATACATGATACGTCAATATTTAAGTAAACCTTTTTCTAACAAACTCTTTTCTCCCACCAGGTCGCTACCGCACTCTGGAGCCGGCAACAGACGGCGGTTGCTACCGCTACACGCTGCTCATCTCCAACACAGGCATCGCAGACGCGCGGGTGTACGTGTTGCATGTTGAGAACGTGAGGGGCTTCTCGTCGCATGCCGTCTCCCTCACTGTGCATGGTGAGTTGACTCTTATTTAGTCTGTTTTTGAGCTCGTTCTGGGTCCTAATTCACTATGATTTCTTACTTCGAAACCATGTCAATTCCTTAGCTAATCATCAATCTTAGCTAATAACGTGTTCTTTATGACACAATGAACGAAACTGCGCGAAATTAATGCTAAGTTTGAACTGTCAAAATACCACGCTTGACAACCGATACGTGGTTTTCACGTGGTAAAATTACCATACAGAATTGGGGCCCTGAGTGGATTCTGGAATGCAGTTTCTATTTTGTCATTATTCGGATCTAGAAACTTTCCTCCGATAGTTCCATCAGAGAGCTGGCTCTGGTAAAGAGAATGAACAAAACATGCTGCGACCGACGACGGATTGTTGATCGTAGTTGGTGTTCATTCTGATGTCTATCCACAACCAACACTAATTTTGTTCCTAGGATGAAATTACCAAGCCACCTATTATCATAATTATTCGTTATGTAGTTACAAATTAACGCATGATAGCATGAATCAATTAGTGGATGTTATCAATATAGTCGTGAATATTACTAACATATTAATCCGTAGTGCTTTAAGACGCGTTGTGTCGAAACAAATACCTACCTAACCCTTCTGTTAGCGTAAATGTTGTAAAAAGAGTCCTATCCACCCACATGACATATATATTGTTAGTTTCCACCAATTTGCATCGGGTCCCAAAACGATGACAGCAACAGCAAATGCTACACCGAGCCGAGACACGGTCTAGCACAAGTCAACCACAACTTTACCATATTTTAAAAGCATGTAGCCTGTAAAGGTGCACTTACGGGGGCAACCAACTAGCGCAATTTTAGACGATAATTTTTTCATCTTTGCAACATTGCTAATATTTATTTCTCAAATTTGCGCAATATTACTTGTCCGTATAAGCACAACGTAATTTAGTTCTAAATCTCCCTAACCCTGCCTGTTTATGTACTGCATGTTATAACGTTGCAATAATTTTGTTCACGCAGATAATTTTTCGCTAACAGAGACTGCGCACGTGGCGCCGCTCATCGCTGCGGCGCTGGTCATCGCTGCGCTGTTGGTGATCGTCCTGTGTCTCATCATCAGGTGTAGGAGACGGAGAGGTATGTTTTAGCCTTCATAGCTTTATATATAATCTAAAATGTCTGTTTTGATCTGTGGTCTTATTGAGGAATTTTGGTCAACCCATCCTTGTTGTGGATGGCGTAAATATTTTTCAAAGGTTGGGTCACCAGATCATCTCTCCTTCTATTGAAATTGTTGCAGCATGATTATTTCAATATCACCGGTTGGAATGTTTCGATAAAGGATGCTGCCATACTTAATCGATACAATTCTTGAACGTCTTTTGTGACACTCACGGCAAAGCAGCTTTGCTCTAGGCACTGACCTGTAATAAACAAGTTGTTTAATAGAGGTCAGTGGCTCTAGGGTATATAGTAGTAAAACCATAAAACGAAAAGACAATGATAATTTTATATTCTTTCTTTGCAGAAAGCGTGGAATATAAGACTGAAGATTTAGATAGGTAAGCTTTTATTCTAGTTCATAACCTTTCTACATTTAAAGGTTTTATTATGCTTAAAGCATCCATTTTCTACATTCAATTTTCCATCTTCAGCGAAAAAGCAGCGTTACCAGCGGACGCAGTGTACACGCCGCGCGACGCGCCGCGGCCGCTGGGCGCCGGCTCCGGCTCGCTGGCCGGCATCACGTCCGGCATGCCGTCCGGCATCACGTCCGGCATCACGTCCGGCATGCCGTCCGGCGCGCGCTACTCGCCGGGCGCGCTGCAGGTGCGGCGCGCGGCCGTGGTGCTGCAGCCTCCCACCACCGTGTGACCTACGCGCACAGGTGTGATTGCACGCATGTACTAACAGTTCCCTATCACAGTGTATAGGCCTATTCACACGATTTTGTAGACGCGCGTTCCGTGTTACGCAAGTTGACAGTGTGTCGACGCCGCGGCCGTGCTGTCTGCCTCGCTCAACTTAAAAAAACATCTCTAGTTGCGCTAGCAGCGTGTTGTATAAAAATATAATACGTATAAACGACGTGTCCATTGGCCCTAACTGCCTACACTAAACAAATTACATCAGGAAAAAAAATAAACAAAACCAATGAAGTACTCTTTACCATACCTATTTTCACCACCATGAAATATTACTGTGTTCTGGTTTAAAGGTTGCCGGTGTACTTCCATACAAACTGAGGTATTTACAGTTATGTCTCTGGGATGGCAACGCTTTTGCAATGACTCTTAGTATTGCAGATGAGTGATATTGATGATTGCATCAACAGACTGTCTACCACATTCAACATTTTTGTACTGACTACTGTTACATAAAAAATTGTGACAATTTTCTGTCAAAAACACAACCAAAAAAATCTTTAAACGAAACTACTGGTAATGGAGGGATACGTTTGTGAAGTTAAGTTTGAAAAAGTAAGTGAGTGTCCACACTATGCGTTCTCCCTGCAGCAAGCGTTTTCACTAAGAACTTAATAGTCCTCGCTTTGACCAGCTCCAAAATGAAAAACGCTAGTAGGATGATGTCGTGTGGACACGCTCTAACAGGCACGATAGTGTTGAAATTGGATTTCCTGCACCATTTTTTTTTTTTTGTTTATCTTTTTTTTTTTTTATATCCTTGGACATTTCACACAATTAGATTACGATAAAGATAAGGCATTTTTTTTTTTTTTTTTTTTTTTTTTTTTTTTTTTTTTTTTTTTTTTTTTTTTTTTTTTTTTTTTTTTAAGGATGGGAAATCATCCAATGACCCCTCCCGCTCTGGGTGGAGCGGAAGGGAGTGTCAGACTCTTACTGACTAAAACCCATCCGTGTTCCTTCCTTAGCCCTTTATATTCCGGGGCAGCGGTAACCCTTTCGGACAATCCCGCTGCCCCGGCAGGCTTCGGCCCTGACGGGCCCCTCCGTTCAATGCTGACATCTCTTTGAGGCGCGCGTGGAACACATACGCGCCGTCCGGCACGGGCCTGGTCCTGATCGGACGGCGAGCTACCCATTACTCGCCGCCCGCAGGCACGCGCCTACGGTGGCCGGGAGTCGTCACGCGGCTCCCGACGCCCGGAGCGTCTACCGCGGCGGCTGGGACGGGCGGCTCTCTCAGCTCTCTCCCTCGCCCATCCCGCCACCTCCTTCGCTAGCATGACTGCTTCGCAGAAGGAGGTGACTGCCTCCCACTCCCTCTCGCCCCGGACCATGGCTTGGACCAGGGCCGGGCGCGAGAGGTCGCCGCCGCTGCCGATCGCCTCTACGAGGACGCGGCGGTGCTCTGCCCAAGCGGGACAGACCTCCACCGTGTGCTCCACCGTGTCCTCTGGGCGATCCTCGCAGTGGTGACACCCGGGCGTTTCCTCCCGCCTGATGATGTGCAGGAACCTCCCGAAACATCCGTGTCCGGTGAGGACCTGCGTCAGGCGGTAGGTGAGGGCGCCGTGACGCCTCTCTAACCACTCCTCAAAGAGGGGCCTTACCGCCGCTATCGCGGCGTGCCCTGCGCTGGGTTGCGACAGTCGCGCTTTCCATGCCGCCATGAGATCGCGCCGGAGGTCTGTCCGCTCCGCAGCAATTTGCCGCGGAAGCGGGTTTTCCCCCCGGCGTAGTGCCTCCGCGCGCCACTCAAAGAGGCGCGCGAGGACTATCGCCTCCAGATCCCATGGCGGCAGTCCGGCAAGGAGGCTTGCCGCCTCGCGCGAGATCGTGCGGTACCCCCGTATCAGCCGTATGGCGACCACCTTTTGGGGCGCGTTCAGGTAGTGGGCGGCTCGAAGCCGCAGTGAACGCGCCCACACCGGGGCGCCATATACGGCCATGGACCGCACGACCCCCGCGTAAAGCCTCCGGCAGGAGGCGTTTGGCCCCCTCAGGTTGGGCAGGAGCCGCTTGAAAGCGGCCCCAGCCCGTTCCAGTTTGGGGGCCAAACGTCGGAAATGCTCCACGAAGTTCCACCGGCTGTCGAGGACGAGACCCAGGTACTTCATCGTCGTCTCGACGCCGATGTGAACCCCTCCTACCGTTAGTTGGGATCCCGATGGTGGCCCGTTCCGAAGCCCATGAAATGTCATGGCTTCGGACTTGTGCAGAGCCACCTCGAGACCCAACTGCCGGATCCTCTCCACGACTATCGCAACCCCGCGTGTTATTGCGTCGGCCGCCGCCTGGTGCGACCTCCCCTGCGCCAGGACCAGCGTGTCGTCAGCATAGCAAACTACGCTGACGCCATCAGGGAGGTCTGCCCGCAGCACCCAGTCGTAACCGATGTCCCACAGGAGCGGCCCCAAGACCGATCCCTGTGGGACACCGCACGACATCTCTCGCCGGTTCCATTCCCCATCGCGACCGGGGTAGATGACGGCTCTGTCCGTCAAATACGCCCCGACTATTCGACGGAGGTAGGTCGGCACCCGGTGATACCGGAGTGCCTCCCCAATGCAGCTCCAGGGCAGGGTGTTAAAAGCGTTGGCGATGTCGAGTGACACCGCCACGACCACCCCACCCCGGGACACTGCGTCCCCCGTCGTGAGGGCTCTCACGCGCATGATGGCGTCCACCGTAGAGCGCCCCTTGCGGAAGCCAAACTGGCTATCCGCAAGATCCGGCCCCGTCCTCACCAGGTGCCCGACGAGGCGGCCCGCAATTACTCTTTCAAAGAGCTTGCCGACCTCGTCGAGCAGCACGATGGGCCGGAATGCGGACGGAGAGTCCGCAGGGCGCCCTGGCTTCCGAATGAGGACCAGCTTCCCCGTCTTCCAACGGAAGGAAACTGGCCCCTCTCCATACATGCGCTTAAGAGCGCCTCCAGTCGGGGTCCGAGAGCCGTCGAGGCCAGGGCCCAGGCTTTGCCCGGCAAGCCGTCGGGCCCTGGGGCGGTATTTTTGGCCTTCAGCCTGCCTACCGCCACTCTCAGATCTACCCCGGTCACTTCAGGGATGTCGTCGTCGTCCGCGTGGTCCGCTTCGGACACCGCAATTGGCGGAGCCATGGGCGGGGGAGTATGCACCCCCCGTGAAGGGAACAGAGCGCTCACCACCTCCTCCACTAGCTGTGGCCGGAGACTCTGCGTCAGTGGGGGGGCCCAGGTGCGGAGTTTATTCCGCACCATTTTGTAAGGGCGCCCCCATGGATCTCTGTTCAGAGTCTCCAGCATCTCCTCGCGGGCCATATCTTTGGCCCGCTGTACAGCCTCTTGGAGGGCGGTCTTCGCCGCTCTGTACCCCTCGTACAGCTCCGCCTCCGTGGCTTCCGCATCCGGAGGGCGGATGCGGAGCCTGCGGTGCCTGGTGTACAGGTGTCGCGCATCAACGCACGCCTTGCGTAACACCTCTACATCCTGCGACCACCAGTACACCTGACGTCGGGCGCATCCTGGCCGAACTCGGGGCATTGCCACGTCACAAATCTCGGACATGGCCTCCCGGAACCACTCCGCCTCGTTGTTAATGTCGGCAGGTCGGCAGGGGTGGGATATAAGGCATGACATTAATTAAGAGAATTAATTAAGACTTTACACCCCACACTGATAACATTACACGAAAAAACGTGTTATCGATAACATAATTTTCATGTTTTATGCGATTTTTGCCTTGTTTTTCCTGATACGGGACAATTTACTACCTTATAAAAGGTCAAAGCTCTTCACAAACCTTTTCGCCGAACTGCTACTAACTCAAGACTCATGTGCACTGGTGAAGCTTCAGGCATGCATATAACCAGCATGTTCCCACTGCTGGGACACAGGCCTCCTCTCTTCGAGAGGGAGTGGGCTGTAATCCACCACGCGGGCCCAGTGCGTATTGGTAGACATCACATGTCTTCGAATGTTTGGTTCTCGCACATGCCAGTTTCCTCACGATGTTTACCTTCACTGTTTTGAGAGCAGTGGTGATGAAATTATTTACACAAACTAAAGCGCCAGTCTGAGTTCGAACCCACGACCTACATAACTCGTAAGTCAGGGCCGTTGCCTCTGGGCTAACATTGCTCAAGCTTCAGGCAAACGGGGCTTATTTTATGTGTCTTTTGAGGAAAGTTCCACACAGATTTGAGTGGACCAGTCCAGTCAGTGCAAGAATGATGTGTTAGTAATCGTGTAGCTCAACTCAGAACTTGAGGAGCTCAACGACTCGACGAACAATACTAAAGAATTCCGCTTGGATTACTTTTCATCTGGCAGAAAATCAAAGCTGATTGACAAGTTAATAGTTTCAGAGTTTTATTCCTCTTTTGCAATCCCATTTTCATAATCATCTTTCCCGTATCACTCACTCGTAACATCTGTTATTGGCAACACTCTTTTAATCGGACCAGTTACGAATTCGATACTATCACAAGTGCGTCACTGTTGTATTGTACGCGTTTTGATTATCATTCACTTTGTTCTTTATGTTCTACTAGAATGTTTACACAGGATGTATGTTTTGTACTTTTATCTGTTTAACAATATGAGATTATTTTTTGATGACGGTCTATTTGTTTAGGGTTCCTGGAAAACGAATGCTAAGCTGAAAACTTTAGGCACTTAAATTAACCTAGGGACTTGGCATAAGTATAGCATAATCTCTATGAGAGGGAGTGGGCCATAATCCACCACGCGGGCCGAGTGCGGGTTGGTGGTAGGTCGCCAAAAAGAAAATAAAAAGAGCGATAAATATTGTTTTTGTGACGCGCAGGAAATGAAAAAGTAAAAAGTGAGCGTTTAAAATAAAATAACATATTTTTTCAAATAAATTAAACAAAATAAAAAGTTAATGACCTGTGCGAGGCCAAAAAGGCTCGTATGTCAGCATAATTCTGCGATATTAAAAAAAATACCGCTGTGCTGTTATTCTGATAGGGCTCGCTATGATGCCATGGACACACTGTAGCTTAGGGACCATAGCTCCTAGCATAGTCCTAGGTTTATTGAACACCCAAATAGTTTTCTAATGATAAATTAGAAGTTAGCATCCTACCTAAGGTTTGGAAACCACTTGGCTTAGAGTAATCTACTGTAAGTACTGTGAGTAATGTACTGTAGTGCTGGATAACTCCTGGTGCAGCTTTTGGCAGCCAACCTCTCTTAGTGAGGTATTTGGTCAGATTTTTGTTCCATGTAGGATTCCGACTCGATGTCGATTCAGGATAACCATTAAAATACTCTTCGGCACCAACGTCCATCAGTTCTTTGGCCGACATGGCCAGCCCACTGTGAAGATGTCAATGACTTCACCTTTTTTCTAGTTCATGGTGTTTTTTTTTTCGATTTCCTATGCCTTGAATATAAAAGAACGTAAGGGGGCTGCCCTAAACATGGGAACCAAAGAACATAAAAGTTTGATATTCGTTTGTATAAAATATGCTTCCAAAACGGCGTTGTTAATTACTTTTATAGTTATTTTTTTGTGTTTACATGATACATCTTGGTGCCTTATGGCCAGGGCTATTAATCACAACTAGGTACTTATAAAAAAAACTCAGTTTCCATGAATTGTACACGTCGTAAGACGTCATTTTGGGAATATTTAAAAGATCTATGGAATGTGTGGTCCGATTTAGTAGATCAAGAAACGCTTTGAGACGTTTTAATAATAAATAATGAAGCCCGAAAAACAAAGCATTTTTTTTGTATAGAGACCAATTGTATCATTTACGACGCCATAATAGGAAATTAAGTGGAACAGTTACGGGATATATATCAATTATTTATCTATTAACCGAACTATTAGCTATCAAATCCAAGGCCACTCCCTTGCCTATTAGTTGCCGAATAAAATAAACTACTCAGAAACTTGTGGATAAACATGATAACGTTATCACTTCGAATCTAGATTGTTTGTTGATCACTCTAAGTTTGTCTTCCACATGTCTGGTAGTTCTTTTGATGTAGAAATCTTATTTTTGGTACATCGACTTCACATATAATTGATGTACTTAAGTATACAAAATATTCTGAAAGTGTAACTATAGGGTTTCTAAAACTGCTGTTTGGAAAGGGCAAATAAAATCAATTTCATTTTCTTGAAAATTTCATATGCTTAGTTGAAATAAATCTCTGTTTTAAATAGATACTTGCCTGAACTATCAGACGGGCAATTCTCGTAATTTTAAGAACGTTCATAGTCTGATTGCAATCTGTCAAAAATACCTTTAATTTCCCTACATTGGTTGTCGCTGAGATGAGATTGCGAGAAGACTTTGAATGTTTTTAATGACGGGAATTGGCCTTTAGGAATATTTAGTGCAGACATTTGTCAAACCATTTGTTTACGACGATTTTATTATTATCAACAACTGTTGCTGAGTACTTCTATGGAAAAGTTTACATAATCAGCCTATAATGTTCCCACTGCTGGGACACAGGCCTCCTCTCTGTGAGAGGGAGTGGGCCGTAATCCAACACGCGGGCCCAGTGCGGGTTGGTAGATGTCACATGTCTTCGAATTTGGTTCTAGGACATGCCGGTTTCCTCACGATGTTTTCCTTCACTATTTGGAGAGCAATGGTGATGAAATAATTTACACAAAGTAAGCGCTTGTCTCGGTTCGAACCTACGACCTACAACTCGTAAGTCGCGGGCGTTACCACTGGGCCACCACTGCTTTTGGAAAAGTTTAATTATGCAAAATTATTCTCGACAAGTCTTCGCTGCAAATGCCCCAAGAGAAACATCATATTTCTATGAGATTAGACTTATAATCAACAATTCAACACTATAACCGAGCGCAGTAAGCGGCACACCCAAAACCCTTTTACTGCTCCTCTAAAGGAAGATTTCCTTCCAACCTAGAGAGATAGAGCATCTGCTTACACATAGCCACTTAAAACAACGATAAGTAAAGAAACAACATGACACACACAAAACCCCCAAAGAAACCACACACGCCTCACTTTCTAAACTAACCCAACAACGCACTAGGTGTGGGTAATTAACAAAATGTGTTCAACCTGTCCGAACCACAATAAAATACTACTAAATAAGTCAATGATTCACAGCTAGAACGATGTCTAATTACCTTGAGTGCACTACGAATCCTAGGGGCCTGAGCGTGTGTGCACGATACTTCTCTTACAGGAATTTTGTTTTGATATTTCTACTAAGAATTTTATATTGTGTATTTTTACTGAATTTTTAGCAATGATTTATAGACTGCCTAATATGGATACCCAGACAATGAGCGCAATGACTAAAAATATCAATATTTATTGAGTAAGGACTTTTATGAGTCTGGGACTCTGGGCTCATACCGTTTAATATTTATTTATAATTAAAATGATCTGCAGAAAAACTCGTCATGTCTGTATCCACTCATAACAACGTTGAAAAAACAAACGCGATTATAATTTCGTGAATGAGCCTTATGTCTAACTGATCTATGGTATTAACATTCCTTATACTAATACCGCTCTAAGCAATTCTCGTCCCACTCGTCTCAAAGTTCTAATATTTTGACTGCCAATCTTTATTAAATCATCTTTTCTTTCGTTTCTAGGCAGCTTTAACGTCGCTGGAGAAAGAAGCCAAAGAGAATGTATATGCGGTATTAGACCCGCACATTCAATACGAAATAACGATTAATAAGCACGGAGAGCCGCCTAAATATTTATCCTTATCCAAGCCGCTAACTCACCAAAGAACACACGCCTTCGACCCCCATAGCATCACCAACGAGATCAACAATAATGGTTACGAAAGATTCTCCACTTTCAAAACAGGACCACCAAAAGCCAGAAGATCCAACAAAAGTAACGACAAGAACAACAAAAACTACATCTGCAAAACAAATAACGATATAGAATACTCCAAAGACCCGCACTTTGGTCAAGTTAGAAGTACAGATTCGATGAATCAAAATGCACAAAAATACAACGAACATAAAGATACCAAAAATTATTCCCGAATGTACGACAGGAATAATTCTGGGAGAAAGGAGATTGATAGAAAGAATCAGAATGGCTTTGAAAAAGATTTTCAGGATAACAAAAGATCTTCTTATCGTAGCTGGAAAGGCACAAAGGAGAAGGAGAGGTCTTTTGAAGATTTTACGGAAGGGAATATGAAGCAGGATATTGAGGAAGATTTTAGGCCTAGGCCAGGCAAGGTCAGGGAAATAGCTTCGAGGTTCAATAAGTGTAGCATTGGGAACGTAACTTTAAATACGAAGAAGGAGCGACCGAAACCACTACAAAGTTACGGTCACCAGGCTTACCTGGACCATGTGTTCCCTGACGCTGTGGAAATATAGTGCATTGAGTGGACATGACAAGTTAGATCTCCGTTTAGTTAGTGTGTACTTAATAAGGACTAGATTTCTCACTATACTTATTTATTAATGTAGTTTTGCCATATTCTTCTAGATATTTCATGACTGGTGTTAAGGCGCAGATATTTTGGAATACTACTTCAGCATATAGTTGTAAATAGTTCGCTATTAGATAGCTGCACATGATAGGAATATGCACGCAGGTGCGCCGGTACCTAGGACGTGAAAGTGCGTAGAGACGCCTGCATTCAAGTTTATATTCATTAATCTTTTAACTATTAAATGACTTTAAAGAATATCATAAAAATGTTGAGATGAAAAATTTTACAATTTGTATTAATTTTTTTTTTGTATCCGAATGACTTTTGTATGTACTTACGATGTTGCATTTACTTGTAAATAGTCTTAATTATTATCGTGGTTGCTTTAAGTTTCTATTTCTTCCTTTCGTCTTGTAATAAGAGTATAGTTTGTTACAGATTATTTCCTTGTGTGTATAGTCTTTATTACTTATGTTTCGTATTGTTGAATTTTAACAGTATTAAAATTATAATTTACATTTCTTGTTTTATTTGTCTTAACAGTATCGTGTAGGGTCATCGCATTTTTTACTTGTCAATGTTCTCCGTTGATAAAATTCTTGTTTATAAACTTATTAGCTACAAATTTTACGTAGATTGTAGGTATTGTTTGATCTCTTAATGCTACAGCTACATTGTCGCGATAACGCGAACTACACGTCGCGTCGCGTCTCTCAGCTAGACGTCCAGTGGTGTGCGAAAGAGCGCATAAAGCTCATTTCAGACTACGCTATAATATACGAATATAGTAGAACTATAGTATATCAAAGTGTGAACGTGTTCTAAATAAATGTATGGCGAGCGATATTGTTGTGCTATGAACTACATGCTATACGCTATTATATTATAGCGTAGTCTGGTGTAGTTCACGTTATTGCGATAATGTAGCCGTAGCATTAATAATTGAATAACTGTTTTATGTCCAATTTAATTGATATTGTTGATCATACTGTGGCGTCGCACCAAATAACCTAGCTAATAGCAGGCTAGTATCTAAGTCATAATAGGTAAGTCATTTTATAGATACTACCATACATCTACCTTCAAAAAAATAAAAGGACCGGGGTGTTACACTTTCGATATCCCTAACAAATCCAATTTAACTATGAGCTCACCGCCTGTCACATACCAATTAGCACATGACACGATATCAATTTCCATACCAGATTAATCTATAGGTACCTCGCATTCACCGCCTCCCAGCGTATTGTATGTTAGCGTTACTTGATCCTGTAGTCAATACTTTTGATAAGTTACAAGCGTCCACAACAGTTCATATTGTGCAGCCGTCGAACACAAACGGTACCTAAACTCATAAAAAACGTCGTATCAACCGATCACATGTTACTTAAACTTTTTGTGATTCTGACTTATCAGTCTTACGTTATGTGTAAATTAGATGTAAATCGAACTTTTGCAATATTGGCGGTTAATTTGGATAATAAGTGCAGTGGTAGTTGTGTTACCAAATGTTGTCCAGAAGGGATGGTGTATGCAAAAGTGACGGATGCGAGTGGAAAATCGAAAAGTTTATGTGCGAATGGGAAAGATGGGGTTTTCAAATCAAAGCAACTAATTCATGATAGAACTGCCCTCAAAGATTACGTGTATTTGCCCAAAACCTTCAATATGTTATATGGGAAGCCGTGTAATAGGATGTACGTGTCAAATCATCCGTTTTATATGCAAGAGGTCAGTTGATTTTTAATCAAGACGTTTATCGCACATATTTGTTTTGTTATCTCTGTGTCTTGTTTTTATGTTGAGTGTTTTTAATATTTTGGCGATTTTCTGATTGACATACTAATTCACACTAATATTGCTTCGATTTCGTCTCGAATTTAGGAAAAATAATTTCTATTTGATAGAGTCAAAGCGAGGTTACTTTTTACTGTCTTGATTGTTATAGTCGAGTATTTTATTACCCGATCGCTCCAAAGCTTTGTTATTTGCAATCTTTTGCTCGTAGTTGAACTTTATTTACTTACACTCGTAAGGAATACCTTATAGCTTCGAATCTAAGAGGTTTGTTGTTTACAAAGTTCCGCACTTTGTTGCCGTTTATTTACTTGCACTCATTAGACAACTTTCTCACGTATGATAGCGGTATACATTTCTATGTTCCACACGCTTTTATTTAACTACAGTTAATTAAATCACAGCTTACTTATCCATTAAAATAACCACATAATAAGACAGTTTTAATGTAGCATTTGCACTGTATTCTCAATTTCGGTAAACCCATCCATTCGGTGTAGCCATTATGCAGTGAGGTTGACTGATAACCAATAATCTTTCTGATTTGAGATACAGTAAAAGCACGTTTGATGGTTTGATCTCACCTCTTATCAAACAGGAGATAAGCAGTTGGGATTTCTGTTCCGAGTTCGTGTTTTTTTTTTTCAATTTAATCAATAGGTAAATTATCGTTCCTGATCAAAGTAACATGAGAACACCGGTATTTTTGATAAGTTTTCGCTTGGTAGGTAAGTAGTTGTTTTGTTGCATCAGAAAGGCTCACAACTGACCACGATTTCACCTGAAGTTGATCAATAAGGGTGATTATGCAAAAACTAAAATTCTTCAACATATCGTAAAATTCCAATTGAGTATGTTTCGGGTAGTGGAATCAATGTTGGGGTAGGAATTACTACGATGTTCTTACAAAAACTACTGAATAAAGTAGCTATGTAGGATATAAGTAATGCTTCTATGAACATATTTGAATATATTTGTGTAAGTAAGTAATTACCTACATAGAATTAATGTCAGGACGTAAATCGTGACTGCACGTTTACCTACGCTTAAAAGCGTTTACGCCGTACGGCATTTCATACAAACTTTCAAGCCCTTGTTTTTTCGAAATGAATGAACCGATATTAATGAAACTTCA
The DNA here is from genome assembly GCA_963669345.1 of Gortyna flavago. NCBI lineage: Eukaryota > Metazoa > Arthropoda > Insecta > Lepidoptera > Noctuidae > Gortyna > Gortyna flavago. The sequence continues at coordinate 4,288,210 of OY770139.1, forward strand.
TACGCATAAGCAAAATACAAAGGTCTAAAAAGTAACTTAAGAATATTTTACATTTTTTAACATTCAACTTTGAAGCTTATGCTTTAGCAATAAAGTTGAAATCTATTAAAGCAATTTGACAGATTGTAGTAGCTTGATGTGCTGGCGTCTGTACTAAGCCGCACTCTAATTGCGTAACGCACGATCAGTCATAATCTTACTGATTTTGAAGGATATTGCTAACCCATTTCTTCATGTGTTTGAAAATTTTGTCTGTGCTCAACTATGCTACGCAATGAACGTGTTGAACTGTCAAAATGAAAGCCATTGCTACTGTTATAATATCCCGCAGGTAGGTAGATAGGTATCTTTGATATAAACAAAGAAAAAGACAGGGTAAGATTAGCCGGCAGCGGGATTGTCCGAAAGGGTTACCGCTACCCCGGGACATAAAGGGCTAAGGAAGGAACACGGATGGATTTTAGTTAGTAAGAGTCTGACAATCCAGAGCGGGAGGGGTCATTCGATGATTTCCCATCCTTAAAAAAAAAGGGTAAGATTATCCAAAAATATTTTATGGAAAACATAATTTTAACTTCTCTTTTCCGTGTGTGTCTGCAGACAATTTGCTAACAGCAGACCAAAAAACAACGAGCTACTTTGTAGATACTTAGTTATACAATTTTCCCCAAACGGTTGTCGAGCCCGTGATGACCAACCATTCAACCACTGTATGACTATGCCGATATAATTTCAATTGTTTATGATTTTGAAGTTAAATCGTACATATCGGATATCTATGGAATACAATGGACATAAACTAAAACGTGAAAAAAAAAACGAGACAACCACCTATCGGAACCATTAATCCTATAGTCAAGTATCTGTTTTAGGTAAGCATTAGAGTTAATTAAATGCCCAACTAGTTAGAAATACTGGGTTTGCTTCCCTGGTAAATGTACCCAAATTCAGCTACACCTTATCATTAAAGGAGTATGCTTATTTTGGTACAGACAGATGTGCTGGCGCACATCAAGCTACTACAATCTGTCAGATTTCTTTAATAGATTTTCAACTTATCGCTAAAGCATCAGGTTCAAGGTTGATTGGGAAAATTTTACAGTTTCGGGTAGTTTGATGTGCTGGCGTCTGTACATCATTCTTTAATGATTGGTTGGAGGTCAGATAGGCAGTCGCTCCACGTAAAATACTGGTATTCAGCTGTAACCGTTTAGACTGGAAGCCGATCCCAACATATTTGAGAAAAGGCTAGGCAGATGATGATGATCTTGGTACCGCTCTCTAATATCCATGTGTCATACACCGTTGAATACCTCTTTTTAAACTGAATAGAAGATAATATGGCGCCTAATTTCAAATCCAAAATCTGTGAATGCACGTACCAATTATTCAAGAAGTTAAGGACAGACTCTGACCGTTTTTCTGTCGCTACAACAGGATAAGGTAGCTTTCCTTACTGTCTCGTCTCAAATTCCACTCTGTATTACTCAGATCGGACAAGGAATCAAGACAAGCGTTATTGGAATTCTTGTGCCTACTTAATACCTTTCTAACCAACAGTTCTCAACCAATAGCGGAAAACTACAGATCGTAAACTACAACCTTGTTTTTCTCAAAAGTTTTGTTCCAAAAAATGAACATGCACTATTTGTTAAAAGGGGCAATAATTCTCGTCATTTTAAGAACGTTCAGAGTCTCAGTCTCAATCTGTCAAAAATACCTGTAATTTCCCTACATTTTTGACAAGTTTTTGACATTTGTTTGTGGCTGAGACGAGACTGCAACTAGATTTTGAATAAGACTGTGAACGTTCTTAAAATTACGAGAATTGTCCCTCTGGCAAATCCTAAGTTAAATATTTCTTTTATTTTCAGCACAATACCAAAATTGAAAACAAAAATTCTAGATACTTACAATGAAATGTTATTATTAACTATCGAATAAAAGGCGCTGGTTCGGTCGTAAAACAAAGTATATAATATGTGTCACTCAAAAGTAAAAACCATAAGGTAGAAAAAGCATAAACAAAAGGTATAAAAAAGTAAAATATCAAAGAGAAGAAAATGTCTTGCACAGTTATTAATATAATTGATTTAAATAGTTTAATAATGTCCACTCAATCATTTTCTCCTGTACCCAAGAATACCGTTGAACTGTCAGAATCAAAGCTTTCGCGATAGAAATTGTGTCCCTTAAGTTTTTCTGCCGGTTCTTCATAATGAATAATACCATTAGTACCTACAGCAAGTGATGTAAGAAATTACAAAGCTTAAACGTTATCACTGACATTGAAGCACTCTTTGTTTAGGCAACAAACAAACCTTAAGTGCTCGTCCAAATTAAGGGCAACCTTCACCCCGAGTGATGATATTTACTTTAGTCTTTACGACACACACCCTGTATAGGCAATCTGCCCGCAATGAAACATTGATGACTGACTAATTTTATCTTATCCATCGTCTTTATCTTAGCGTTTACGACGTACGGCATTTAATACAAACTGGTGGTGGGTTGGTGGCAAAATAATAACAGCCACACGGATCGATTGAAGGTTAAGCTTCGCTTGCCGCGGTCGGTTCGTGGATCGGGACCCCTCCGTGCCTCGGAAAGCACAATAAAACATTGGTCCCGGCTGTCATTCGTTGATCTTTGACAGTCACTACGGCTAGTCAGAACACAGATGCTCCAAATTCTGACAACCAGTCTTACCAAGGGGTATCGTGTTACCCAGTAACTGGGTTGTGGAGGTCAAATAGGCAGTCGCTAGATGTGTTTAGCTGCATCCGGTTAGACTGGAAGCCGACCCCAACATAGTTGGGAAAAGGCTAGGGAGGTGATGAGTTTTTATTTTCAGAAAGGAATAAGGTTAAGTCTAGCTTTTGCCCGTGGCTTTGCCCCCGTGGAGGGCTTAAATTTTCCGAAAAGAACGCACTACTGGGATAAAAGTATCCTATGTCTTCTCCTAATTCAGTCCCTGGTCTATCTGTGTCAAATATCTAAATCCGTTCAGCCGTTTAGGCGTGAAAAGGTAACATAAACAGACAGAGTTACTTTCGCATTTATAATATTAGTAGATATGGATGGACATTTAGGTGAAAAAACTACAAACTTATTTAGATCTATTTTAGCTACATATATTATGTAACTAAATTCAAATTAGTTCCATTAATTTACTTAACCTCGCCTACGCTAAATTACAAAGATAAATGGTTTTTGTCTGTACATTGTACATTTGTAAAGTTAGCTTTGAAATTTTTCAGTGTGGACTAAAATTGAGGACTGAAAACTTAATACGGATGATAGTGGCCACTATTTTCCGTTTTAATGATTATAATAAAACTAAATATTGTAATACTACCATTTATAATAATATTAACGTATAATCTTGTGGAGCACAACTTAACGTACTTATTTTCTGCATTTTCATTCTAAAATAAAATAAATTTAATAACCAAACAAACGATGAGGGCGCCACCGTGCGGTCGGCGTTTGGTCGGCATCGATATCCGTGGTCGGCAAGAAATGTGGCTGTTATTTTTATAGTAGATATTATTGCGTATCTTATAACGACTTCTATGCGAACGAAGTAATATATATAGAAATATTATAAAATACTGTGTACATAGATACCTATCTATGTACACAGTATTTTATAATATTACTTACGATATCGTAAATTGTACACTATCTACCTACATTTTATTTGAATGTTTTATTAAGATTGCTTAGATATATTTAAGAATTATGATAATGTAGGTAGCGATAAATCAAAATTTATAGTAAGCAGTAGAGGAGCAATAGATGTATTACGACTAAAAAATAATTACTAACCGCTGAGAGTTCTAATGAGAATACATATATTACATGACCCATAGACTTATAAAAAAACGATGGACTCCGCGCCACGCATATCGAAAGTGAAGCACAGTAAGTATGCCTTATATGTATAACCTTATATCTTTGCAGTGATGTTAAAACCTATCAAAGAAATTTGACAGATTGGGTTAGCTTGATGTGCTGGCCTCTGTACAAACACGCCTCACGCTCACATTTACATCATAGTATGCCGACCGGCTACCATTGCGTGACACGACAGCGTCAATCGTCAATCACGCACACATAGATTGGTACGGTGCTTCACTTTCGATATGCGTGGCGCGGAGTCCATCTTTTTTTATAAGTCTATGGAGAATACATATATTACATGACTCAATTCTTTTGCTCTTAATACTAAGTGATAACAGCAGGAATGAGTAACAATCTATACCTATGTATACAAATAAATAAAATTTATGTGTCTGTTTGTAATATCAAAATAACAGTATTTTTTATGTCAATGGACTTTCACTGGCATATAACTGAAGTTATGGAGTAACATATTGGCTGCTTTTTGTCCCGGTAGCACGATTCCGTGGGATAAATTCCGATAAATATACAAGTCAATGAAATCATTGCAAATTAATAAAATATCTGTTGTATGTCTAATCTGCATATTTATCATTAGTATCATTATAATCGTTATTTTATTCCAGGTATTGTTTACGGATGTCGATAAATAATGTACCAAAGTTAAGAGCGTTTACGCCGTACGGCATTTCATACAACCTTTCAAGCCCTTGTTTTTCGAAATTAATGCACCGATTTTAATTAAACTTCATACGCATATTAGCAGTAGGTATACGCATAAGAACATTTTCAAAATGTCTTATTTAAAAAAAGATAACTGGAAATTTCTGTTTCTATGGAAAATTTAAAATCGGTCTAATTTAGCTGTAACACTATTTTTCGAAAATGTTCTTAAGTAACTTTTTAGACCTTTGTATCCTGCTGCGTACGAAGTTCTTAAACTAATAAAACATTATTTAAATTTTTTAATTTCTCTATTAGCTAGGCGCACGTTCGAGGTGTCAAAAGAAGCGTCTCTGCGCGGGCTAGCGGTCTATGAGGTTATTGGAATTTACGCTGAAGAAAAATTTTGAAATTTGCTGAAAAAACCTATTTTACTACCAAAATGTATGTAAAAACCTGGAATAACACCTACCGAACGGGACGCATGCTCGAAAACGTACAATATAAAGTTTCGTAACTCAGTACATAGATGGCTGAACCATTAAGAGATTTTTACACAAAATAAGATACAAATCTATCTTCTATGGCGTTATAATAAAACAGAGTCGTGCCAGTTACACCATATAATAACTCAAGAGCGGCTGAACCGATTTTTATGATCTTTAATTTGTTGGATTTGTCTTCGCCCCGAATAGCAGAATAACTATAAAAAAGGGGAAAACTTCACGAAATAAAAAATTATGAAGATTTTTCATTTTCTCATACATTCGTTCTTATTGATTCTGAGGCGGTACGAATTTTACCTTTACTTATACTTTTTATCCCGATAGTAGGTACGTTCTCGTGGGATAATTTCCGACTTCCGCGCGGGCGAAGCCGCGGGCAAAAGCTAATTTTAAATAATTAAGGATTGTAGCAAGTCTGTAGTTTCTACTGTAGCGGTATCTACAACGCCACATGCGAACAACTCGTCATACTGACGTCACACAAAATCCTGCATCTCGCAAGCAGAGTTTACCGCGCAACTAGCATAGATACAACGGCCCGACATGAATCATCGGGCAGTTGCCCGCCAGACACAATACCCGTCTGGTCGGAGGATCCTCCCTTTTCTATAGAGGATGAGTGAACTTTACACACTGTTCCTCATGCCTCTATACTAACATGGGAAACAGGTGTGTAAAATATTATGTAAAGGTATAATCAGTTTAAATCAAAGTTCTATGATCATTTAGAGTTCTGGCATAGCCTAAAAAAAAAGCAATATTTTTGCACAAGAAGCAGAGTCTCGTAGCTTAGCTCGTAGCAATCAATCGTAGCTCATTTCGTAGACTTTGTAGGCTTTTCTTCTTTCATAACTTCATAGTCGCTACGCTGGCAACCAAACCTGTTAAATATTGTTTTGTGATGGTTACAAACTTAGCATATCAAGCTACAATTTTAAGCAGAAATCTGTAATTTTTAGGGTTCCGTACCCAAAGGGTAATAAAACGGGACCCTATTACTAAGACTCCGCTGTCCGTCCGTCCGTCCGTCTGTCACCAGGCTGTATCTCATGAACCGTGTTAGCTAGACAGGTGAAACTTTTACAGAATGTGTATTTCTGTTCCTGCTATAACAACAAATACTAAAAACAGAATAAAATGTATTATATTTGAGGGGGCTCCTCAACAAACGTAAAATGTTTGCTGTTATTCTATATTTAGTGTTAAATTTTGTACGGAACCCTTCGTGTGCGAGTCTAACTCGCACTTGACCGGTTTTTTTTAAATATATTTTCAACTTTATTTGACATTTTCGGGTAGCTTGATGTGCTGGCGTCTGTACAATCAGCCTATATTGATCCCACTGCTGGGACACGGGCCTCCTCTCTGTGATAGGAAGTGAGCCATAAACGACCACGCGGGCCCAGCGGGTTGGTGCATGTCACAATGTTTTCCAATTTTTGATTCTAGGACTTGCCTGTTTCCTCACGATGTTTTCCGTCACCGTTTTGAGAATTGTGGTGATGAAATTAATACACACAAGTGCCTGTCTGGGTTCGAACTCACGACCTACAATTCGTAAGTCGGGGCCGCCGGTACCACCACTGCTCTTGTGTAGTTTACAAACTTAAGAATACATAAATACATACATATAGATATTATCCATTTAGAGATCAATACTGCGGGGTTGTCATACAAGCAAAGTGCTTAGACATTGCAGATGAAAATCGAGACTGTCTTGCATAATATTTTGTTTCCATGCAAAAGGCAACATTATTGATCATTTAAATTCTATTAGAATTGCAATGAATAAGCAATGACTTCTGTCTGGCATACATATTTGCAATTATCTCGTCACTATGTTTAGATAATGTTTGTACAAATACGTAAGTGCAGTGCAAAAAAATTAAGAATCCTCGACCATGAGTTCTGTTTTAAAAGGCAACGTATTATTTGGGATCTTTTGTTTATTTTTTTTTCATCATAGTGGGGACGGTGTTTGCATAATATTTACATTGTAATCGAGTTCGGTAGTAAAAACTTATGAATATAAAATCGAGTGTTGAAACAAAGTATGAGTCATTGGACTCTGTCTTGTGTTAGACAAGTAGGTACCTATTTGTTGGTTATGTAGATAATGTACCCAAACTACAAACCATGATAACCTGAAATACCTGTTTTAAAAAACTGTCCCATTAATACTGCATTTAACGTGAGTTTTTGTTAGAACTATAATGCAGGAGGCACACTTCAAGTATTTATATAATTGAATTGTTCCTAATAATGTTTTATTATTTTCTAATTCATTTTACAATATGGTTCCCAAGCAGAATGACATTGACAGAACAGAAGAGCATGCAGTAGGTAGGTATAAATAAGAAAAATATAGCAAAAGCTTATAAAAAAAAGCGTGTAAATTAAAAAAGTAGTTATACATGTTTTTATTTTCAAATATTTCAATATAAAATCTAGCCTATTATCATTATCACGGTGAGGCGCCGGATGCGGCTATATCGGACGATGTGGACGCTTATCTACATTTACAACATCATCTGCCTAGCCTTTTCCCAACTATGTTGGGGTCGGCTTCCAGTCAGTCGAGGCGGGGTCGCGGCAGACCACGTAGGAGATGGCGGGACGAGCTGAGTAGGTCCCGTCAAAACTGGATACAGTACGCGCGGGCTCGCGTAAAATTGGAATGAGTGGACGGAGGCCTTTGCCCAGGTGTGCGGCAGAAAAGGCTAGCTAAAAAAAAAAATCGTTACGGAAAACGAAACGAAATCTTAAACTAAGTAGTTACAGCAGAGGGAAGGTGTGGGAGTGACAATTCGTCACTTTCCGTCGCTCTTTTTCTTATAGTTAACGAACGGAATAAACCGGGATGTCTGTTTATTATTCTGCGGTATCAGTCACTGGGTTTGTCAATGTATATGCCTACAAATTAATTATGCAAAGCGCATTAAGCGGACAAAGCAGCACAAACAATTTCTTTAATGGGTTAACTCTAAATTAAAAGTGCTTTTAACACCCCTATTCTGTTGTGTTCTAATTTTTTCACGTCATGTATGTTTTTTTTTTTTTCTTTACAGTTGTTTAAGGTAGTCAGAAGCTCAAAAGTCTGACAACCAGCCTTACCAAGGAGTATCGTGTTACCCAGTGACAGGGTTGTGGAGTTCAGATAGGCAGTCGCTCTATGTAAATTACCGGTATTCCTCTGCGTTCGGTTAGACTGGAAGCCGAGCTCAAAACAGTTGGCAAAGTGCTAGGCAGATTGGTTTTGACAAGATGAAACAGACTATAGAAAAGAAATCTACTTAGGTACATAGGTACTGTTATGTTACTGATCACACAGCAAATTTATTACTTTGTGCGAGCAAGATGTAATTGTCACCACCACAATCAACATATCTCTAAATAACTAGCGGCTCGCCCCAGCTTTGCACGGGTGCAATTTTTTTTATCTCCGTAAGAACCATCCTCGTACTTCAAGGAATATTATAAAAAAAGAATTAGGAAAATCAGTCCAGCCGTTCTCGAGATTTGCGCTTAGCAACACATTTAGCGATTCATTTTTATATATAAGAGAAGATAAGTAGGTACTTACCTAAGTAATCAAAATAAAATTAATGCATTACATCTTTTAGCTAGGAATCACGAAGGAACTTTGCATAAAGTGCCTAGTTAATCAGTACGTCATGGAAAACTATTATAAATACCTATGTGTACTAGCGATATTTAATATCCTGAATAATCAGCTGACTACATATAATCAACTCAGCCTTTCGCAGTCCCCGGCTGGACTAGGCCTTTTGCAGCCTGCACCACAACACCCTGTCCTTCGCCTTCCGCATCCAGTCTGTCAGTCCAGCTCTGCTGGCTAGTTTCACGTGTAAATAATTATCCATTTGCACGTGAAACTATCAATGAATAACTAAGTTTGCGCAACTAGTTTCGTAATGTAAATAGGTACGGCATTATGTTAGGCCTCCCTCTCGCTTGCCGATACATTATTTGCAGGTACTCGAGGACTCGTCTGCCCTTATGGCTATCGGTTCTTAGTAATCACTAGCTGTGCCCGCGACTTCGTTCGCGTGGATGTCGGAAAACAATAGGTAATATGTCGCTTAGGAAAGGTGTAATTGCCACTCCTTCATTGAAAAGGAAGAATCATCAGATCTTGCCTGGTAACGCTTTCCTTACCTAGGGTTCTCTACCACGGCCCTTTCGACTGCAATCACTGCGTCTTCATGGTTCATAATGACAATGCGACGAAGTGTCACTTTGATTTTTGAGAATAAATTAAAATAAAAGCGCCTGCTCGAAGCTGATTATCTAACCAAACAGCCATAATTATGTCCATTTTATTTTGCGTCTGTCTTAGAATACCAACTTGTAAAATCATATCACCATTTTATCTAAAGTATATCTGAGATTAGTAGGTGAAGTTTGAAGTTAGTTTTTCTAAGTCTTGGTTTCTTCTCTGTGGTAAATTTAGAATTTCTTAACTTGGTATTGAAGATATCCTAAATACCTACCAATATTATGCCTTATAAAGCATCGAGATATCTAGATGATAAAAGGAAGAATACATTAATGGTAAGAGCTTCTACATAAAGTTGCCCGTGTAAAAAGCAACTCATTAAACTTTGGTTATATTTGACACCGGCCGCCATTTAAACTACGAAGATGAAACCCATGAAAATTTTAGACATGATTTTGATTTAGACCTTATACTGCCGAAAACCAGAAAAATAATTGTAAAGATAATTACAAAAAAATATAACCGACTTCCATAAAAAACCCTAGAAAGTGCAAAATAACCTTAGTTTGGGAAGACGTTGCGCGTTGGCAAGAAAACAGACTTCTGAAACCAAAGGTCTATTGCACTTTGAAGTGTGTTTTTAAGTCGGTTGTATTTTATTTTATTTCACACAAAGTCGTGTAAGTTTATATTGAAAACCATGAAAACGACACACATGATAAAAAAAGGAAAAGAAAATTGCAGCCGCCATCTTCGATTTTCATTTTGACGTCACAATCGGCTTCAGCACTCTCGAAAACCATGAAAACGACACACACTACGAATTTTTCGATTTGCAACCGCCATCTTGGACTTTCATTTTAACCAGTACTGAAACGGTTTACCAACAGTCGATTGGTCCGTGAACCGTTGGTCAACACCATTAACTTTTCATCCAAAGGACTTGTGACCCACGAACGTTTCCCCAACAGAACTCTACGTCAGTGAATGCTTAACCAACAGAATGTTTTGACCAATAACTTTTCACCCAAAGAACATTTGACCCATGTCAAATAGAACTAAGGATGCAAGAGCGAGCGAAGCGAGCTCGGGACTTGGGGCACCCCGACTCGGACAGGTAGGGTTCGAGGGGATGATGGCGGCTCAAGTGAGCGAGCAAAGCGAGCGAAGGGCACCCCGAGGTTAGGCTTGGTTAGGTTACTTTATACCCTTTTCACAGAAATAAAGGACTACGTCTTATTATTATTTTACTTTCACCTTTCCCGGCGTCTGTTGTGGCCTTGTTTTTTGGGTGAAAAGTTATTGGTCAAAACATTCTGTTGGTAAAGCATTCACTGACCTAGAGTTATGTTGGCAAAACGATCGTGGGTGAAAAGTCCTTTGGAAAAAAAGTTAATGGTTTAAAGATAATGTTCACCATCGGTTCATGGGCCAATCGACGGTGGGTAAGCCGTTACAGTTTCATTTTAACCTCACTATTGGCTTCAGCACTCTCAAAAACCAATAAAACGAAACCCATAAAAAATAATTGCAACCTCCATCTTGGATTTTCGTTTTGACCTGCCTATCGGCTTCAGCACCTTTGAAATCTATGAAAACGACATCCATGACAAAAAATCAAAACCAAATTGCAGCCGCCATCTTGGATTTTCATTTTGACCTGACTATCGGCTTCAGCACCCTCGAAAACTATCAAAACGACACCCATGACAAAACATTTAAAAAAAATGGAGCCGCCATCTTGGGTTTTCATTTTGACCTGACTATCGACTTCAGCACCCTCAAAAACCATGAAAACGACAAACATGACAAAAAAAAATTGCAGCCACCATCTTGGATTTTCATTTTGACCTGACTATCGACTTCAGCACCCTCGAAAACCATGAAAACGACACCCATGACGAAAAAGTTAAAAATTTAGGCAACCGCCATCTTTGATTTTCTTTTTGACCTCACTTACCGGGGTCAGGATCCATGAAAAATAGCTCTCTCTCTCTCTCTGTGTGTGTGTCTCTATCTATCTATTACTATGAAAAATGAGGCATAACGCTTTTTCGTAATTTGACGATTTCTCCCTTAGAACTCCTACCGCAAGCTCCATATAAGAACTTCATTAAAAAACGCTCTGCGTTACTCAACTTTCTATATCAATAATTATCTAACTTCTTTATCGCTCAGAACACCACATTAATTATTATTATCTTACATTATCCTCACTTTTTGTTTTAAATTCGTTTAGCGCCACAGGCGCCACTAAATAAACCATCAATGGAAAGCGATTTTTTTTATATCATTAATATCATTATCATTACTTTTTAAAATAACATAGACATAAGTAGGTATCTGTGTTATTTCGTCATTTATGTAAGCATAAACTAATAGGACGTGATTATTCACATCACAACAACAATATGTTTTCGTTAGAAGGTACTATATCGCGCCAATAGATGTCGTTACGTGTTACTATAAAACGTAAAAAGTTGTTCCTAGAATACTTTAAATTGATTATATCTTTTGATAGAGTGAACCGATTGCGATGAAACAAAAACTAATCACTGCTCCGAGTTCTACACCATATTTGAGTATAAAAAGTAACCGTATTGGTTTGGTACTTTTTACGTTGACCCTGTTCAAATCAATAATCTGTCACATCCAAACAGACAAACAGACAAACCGACAAACAGACAAAAATTCCAAAAATTGATGAAATGGCATCTGTTGGTTATCCTTTAACACCCCATCTTTTTTTTTTGGAAATATTTTCAATGTACAGAAACGTCTCGTCTACAGATTTATTATATGTATAGATATAGATAGATAGATAGAAGATTTATAATTTAATTATTTATTTATTTCAAAAAGTGAGGTACATTTTTTCGGTTAGACCCCCTCACAAGGAACAAAAATATACTGGCGGTAACTTATTCGTAGACTGGCGGTTCTGACTGTTTGTATGTAAAATGCTAAAGGAGAAATTCAACCCTTAAGGGTTAAGCAGAGGTGTCCTATAGTACATTCACATTTCACCAGTTACATGTGAGTGTGAGTCCCATGTTATAGGGGGGAAATTGCCATCAACAGGGCTAAAATCCAGCCTCTGGGCTACTACTGAGAAATTTCTGAAAAACCCAATAATACTGCCAAACCTGGGAATTGAACCCGGCGGGGTCATTGCGTAGCATAATCAGCCTTTAATGTTCTCACTACCACTTTAATCTACCACGAAGGCCAAGCTCGGGTTGGTAGATGTCATATGTTTTCGGATTTTTGGTTCTAGGACATGCTTAGTTCTAGGTTTCTTCACGATGTTTTCCTTCATCGTTTTGGGAGCAGTGATGAAATTATTTGCACAAAGCGAAGCGCCTGTCTGGGTTCGAACCCACGACCAACAACTCGTAAGTCGGGGCAGTTTCCACTGGGCCACCACTGTTCAGTTCTAGATAATTGCGATTATGAGTAATAAAGTGAGTTGATAAAGTGCCTTTTATGTGCCTATTTGAAATAAATGCCTTTGACTTTGACTTTGACTTTGAGTTTCATTTTGACAGTTTAGCCACGTTCATTGCTTTATTTACGTTGTTGAGCAGACGAATTGTTCCAACCTATGCAGCAATATCCTTCAAAACCCTCGGATTGTGATTGAAAGTGTGTTATCTACTCAATTAGGCTGTACGACCTCATCCTCTCAACAGTAACGCTTGCGACCATGAGACTTTCCGTATATACAAAGTACTCTTTGCATGAGACCAATGAGGTTACTAATTTGTACAAGAATACGCCTTATGCAAATAGTTAATAGCTTATCGTTGTTCCCTAAGGTGCTGTCACATTATAATTCGGCCATTTTAGTTTATTTCCGAATAAAAGCTGCGTTCACAATGTGAGATAACTTTTAATAACTATCTTATTTTATTTTTTTAACTGGCAGCCTGGGCTACTTTTTCAGATTTTAAATTAAGACAAGCGCCCGATGGGATGTTCAAATGGCAAAAATAATGATTTTTCATACAAACTTTCGTTCCCTATTTACTTACTCCTTGAGTGGTTGAATTTTCAAAAATAACAGTTATTCATTATTACTGGTGTTTGGATATTTGTTACTCAATCACGTAAAAACGGCTGAACGAATTTAGATGAAATTTGGGACACAGATATATTAAGTATATAACCTGTATAGAATATCTACTTTTATATTAAGTATATTAATATGAATAAAATACTTTTCCAAGCTCCACGCGGGCGAATCTGCGGGGTAAAGCTAGTATTTAATATTTGTATGTAATGTACCTGAATCCAGGAAAAAATCGGTCAGATACCCAAGTTCAATGACTCACAACAATGTATGTATGTGCGTTTTCGTATATACCTAGAAGTCAGCCGTCATTCAAGGAAAACCCAAAATGAATGACACAAATAAATCCTTATTATTCTGTAAGGATGCCGAATTACAGACGTACTACTATTTTATGTATCTCTTAAATGCACTGGCAATAAATTGATATGCTGTTTATGTCCACAGATTGGCAATGTACGCACGGTGTCTTAAATAGGCAATCATTTTATAATACATTATTCTCCAGTCTCCACGTTTGGAGGTAATCTGAGCCAGCTATTTAGGTATTCATTCATCATCATTTCAGCCGAAAGACATCCACTGCTAGCCATCTAGGCCTCCCCCAAACTTCGAACGGTCTGTGCTTCCCGCATCCTGCGGATTCCTGCGATCTTCAGCAGGTCATCGGTCCATCCTGTGGGAGGCCTTCCAACGCTACGTCTTTCGGTACGCGGTCGCCACTCCAGAACCTTTCGGCCGCATCTGCCACCAGCATATCTATTCACAAAGCTACGACACGGTTTGGTACCGTATCGAATGTCAATGTTACCGACGAAATCCTCTAATCGCTATTCACAAATCCGAAACCGTACAATTTTGACAGTTCATATACGGTATGAAGACATCAATTCTTCCGACAGGTATTTGCTGTCGGAAGTGTTATCGAATAACAAAATATTGTTTTAAAAAGAATAATCTAAGCAATAAGTGTCAAAACACGGCTCCGGGCAAGGTCCTCATGCCCTTGCATGAATGCAAAGAGCATCTGCCGCTGCTCCAATGAGACTCTTTTCTGAAAATATGCATTTTCAATATTAGGTACCACGTTTTATAAAATGAAAATGAGGAAATAGTAATTTGTTTAAATACCGATAAAATACATACAACCATTTTTCTGTTCAAAAAAAACAAATTTTTCACATTTTTTTTTATTTTTTTTTTATTAGCCCACAGGGCAGGCTATATGGTCTTTCGACCATACCGCCTTGTCTTCCGTGTAGTTCTCAATTATCTTTAAGCTCAAAACAAGTTCAGAAAAATAATTATTCCAGATTTCCAGGTTTGATAGAAAGTTGAAGTTTACAAAGCAAGTTTAATAGAAATCAGGTAAATTTTATTTATTAATAAAATCATTGCTTACTGTTTTTTATTTGTTAATAGTTACTGAATGCATAATCTATAGTTGCCCATAGTGAAAAATTCAATAAAAATCATTTATGTACCACTTAAAATTTTCTACCACGAATATCTATTTACTACCATTTTGTAGCGTTCCCCGTATACACACCTAAAAAAAAACCCTTCCATACGGATCTGTGAATAGCGTTTTACCGGTCCTTCGGTTCAGAAATCAGGTTATCGAACAAGTGTCATTGTCGATACGATAGTGAATCGTTTGTTTGTGAATACGGGTGCTGTTCTGCAAGCAATGTGCCCTGCTCCTATTTAGGTACAGGTAGCAACTGTAGTAAGTAGGTATGAAGTAGAATGTCAGGTGCCTATTACTTGTACTTCTGTTAACCCTTCCAAAATAAGAATATGCTTGTGACAAACTTTACGTCAATAGAACGAAGTCAAATCTGGCATAACCGTAAAAATAAAAATTAATAGTTATTAATTACACTAGGCAACACGTAAAAGAATGCTTAAATAAAAGCTCGCTATTGGATTTTCGACTTTCACTGCTGAGCCGACTGTTGAAAATCCGAAAAGAAGTTATCCTGGTGTGATCTCCTGAAACCAAAGCCAAGCCCCCCCCCCCCCCCCCCCCTCTTCGATCCCCTGCTAGTTGTTCTTCTGTTTTAATCTCTGTCTTATCCACTAAACTTTATAGCGTGCTTTTATTTAGGCATTCATTTAGGTATCGTTTAGAGTTAATAAAAACAGGCGCGACTCGACGGTACTACACCATTCTGGTAGAATAATTTCCAAGAAGTTTTTATAGAAAGTGTTCTACTACAGTCTACTGAGCCTTAAAAAAGGGCATTAATCCTCTTACCTATAGGCAATCAGAACATCATCATCATTAGCCTACAGCAGTCCAGCAGTCCCGAGGGCGTCCTACCTTAGGTACTTTTCAGAACATTGGAAGTCGTATTAGAACATAATAATATCGGTATAAGCTCTGGGCTAAAGTTGTCCTTTGTATTTTGACATCTGCAATGACTATTTCTACAAAACAGCATGGTACTTAATTCATTTTGGTCTCTAACGACCCTGCATGACGTTACAGGTTACAGTCTTATATTAAGAATTTTTTGCCCAATCAGCATGATCATGAGGTTCTGGGTTCGATTCCTAGATCGGGCAAAATTTCCCAGTAGTGGCCCGGAGTCTGAATTTGTACCTGGTTGATGGCAACAGGTTTGCCCCCAATTTCATGGGACATGGATGTACGAGGTGTGGGTGTGTTTGGATGTGGGTGTATTATAGGTACGCCTCTGCCTAAACCTTCGGGGATTTCAAGCGTGATGTTATTTATTTATTATTTATAATAAGCACATCAACAGCACAGTCACTTAAAATTCAAATTAAATATCATCTAAAATTAGAATTTCAGTAACCATACAAATAACAGGTATGCATGACATCCAACTTAAAAATATTAGAGACAAAGCAGAACAATGAAACGTGTGTCTAGTAGATCTTCTAGAACACTACAAAAACAAACTAATTTGAGCTACTTAGACGTGCACTCTTCACACTGTCTAAATAGGGAACGTCTGTATGAAGCAAAACTCATGGAGATCTGTATGTTATGTGATCGGCCGATGTTTGTTAATAAAATCACAAGTACCTAATCAAACGCACATCCAGGGTAGTCAAGTCGATAGAAGAGTCGTCGCATTGCACCTGCTCGCGTTATTACTTGTTTAGAGTTATTTCTGACTTTTTTTTATTTTTGCTTGGCTTCTAAGGGTCCTAGCGAGATGTAGAGCTTATAAGCAGCATCATCAGCATCAGCAGCCTATAGCAGTCCACTGCTAGACATAGGCCTCCCCTATTGCACGATTTGCACGCCATTCAACTCGATTTACGTGCGTGAGTCAGATTTTTTAATTAATTCTACTCATTTCCGAGTTTCCGCCTATTTAAACCTATTTCATTATTTTTATGTTCCGTGGCTATTACCTGATGGACAAAATATTGATGGCACGTCTAGTTTGATATGGTAAATTATAAATACTAATAACCTCATGACAACACATAGACATTTATAAAATCTTACACACCACACGCTGCATTCACTTGGCTTGGCCCGTAATAATGTGGTTGAAACCAGACAAAGGGCTGAGAGAAAAAACATATCCCATACCCGAAAATAATAATAATAATTTATAAATTACTTAACACTTTGTTAAGCTATGCAAATAACACCAAGCTCTTCAGTGGATCGTGTCAACATTATAATATGCGTGAACTGACCGAGCGAACTGGGCGAGTCTATCAAAACTAGATTATATTTATTTTATTATTTATGTACACACAGTAAAATACATGGGGATATGACATAATTATTATAATGGAAGTCTACTAATAACTTTTCGTGAAAAACAGTGACGTAATAAACTGAAAATATATTTCGGGAGTACAATGTGAACGCCTCACAAGAACACAATTAACTATCCCTCTAATGAATTCATGCCTACTAACTTTATATAAATAAATAAAAGTTGTTCACTTGTCGGTCAGTGCAATACGTACTACATTATGAGCCGGTCGTCGGTATCATGGACAGATTACAAATACTCTAGATCGTGAACGCACTCATGGCATCAAATCTATTTTTTCACATACTAAAGAAAATGTTCCTAGTAATTCTGTTTTTCGTAACATCGTGCGCGAGTGACCAACCGTGTCTAGATCACGAAAGTGTCGATATTAGTGACGTTAAAAGTTCGGAAGACGGTTCCATAGTGCAAAATGGCGTCGTTTTCCCGCCAAAATATGTGTACTCAAAAAAAGTTGATGGTGAAATCAGAACGTTTGGGTGTTTGTGTCAAACCAAGGATTGTTTTCGTAAATGTTGTCCATTAGGATTTGTGTATGTCGGAAGAAATTGTACGAAGTTGCCGCTTAAGGATGTGCTGCTAAATGATGGCGTAAACACGTATTACAAATCAAGGTTTATGCAGAATGTAGACCTGAAAAATAAAAAAGGTTTTGACTTGATTCATGGAAAACCTTGTGATCAAATGTATGTAGAAGATAATACGTGGTACATTCAGCAGGTAAATATAATTATATTTGTCAACCTTTTCGTTAGTTAATAAAACTATTTTACTTATGTGTTAGTTCTGTTTTTTTTTTAATGACCGAATGTCATTTGTACATAAATAAAAAACTTAAATTGTTTTTTTTTTATTCAGGTCGGTCTATCAAAATGGCCGAATAGCTAGGGAACTTTCAGATTCATAAAATTACGTTTTTATTTAAAAAAAACTTTATGTGCTTTTAACGTATCCACTCCATTTTCATAGATCCAAGGAATTAGCTAATTAAAACGATTAACCCCGAAAAACGAACCAGCTCGTAAATATTTTTTTTAAGTCCCATATGTCCCCTTTTTAGGACAAACACCGTCTATAAAACTACAACAAACCTTAAAACCATGGGCTATGGTCACGGCAAAGGTTAGGTTATTCTAGACTAACTACTTCATGACATAACGCCTATCTTTTTTCTTTCCCATGGGTATAATAGAATATGATTTATAGACTGTCAAAATGATCCGACAACAGTTTCCCATTAATATAATGAATTTTACTTGCATTTCTTTAATAGCAGTAGTCGTAGCTACCTATTAGTTCCTAGAAGAGCTTTTGTATTTTATTTTGAGTCACCGCTGCTCTCCAAACGGTGAAGGAAAACATTGTGAGGAAACTGGCATTTCCTAGCACCAAAAAATTAATTATATGTCACATTCACCAACCCACATTGGACCCGCGTGGTGGATTATGGCCCACACCTTCCCACAGAGAGGATGCCTGAAAATTACAGGCTGATTTTGCTGTAAGCTTCATTTTTGTGCTGACAATTTGGCACATGATGGTTTTCAAGTTTGTCCCCAAGGCTAACGAGGCCCATTCCCCTGGCAGGCAGTTGTCCATAAGTGGTCGTAACCACTTTCTGTCAGTTGGACACTCCATCTGTTTAGCGACCTTAAAGATCATTATAAACTTTTTTCGCAAAAAGGAATGTATAAAGTTGTGTATTATTGATACTGACAGATTCTATATTTTGGTTTCGTCTTGACCTCCGACTGATTTCAGCGATCTCTTACGAAAGATGTAGCTTCAAAACAGTACCAGTACATATAATGAAACTGCAATATGATTGATGTTAATAATGAGAGGTCTCTAATGTAGGTACCTATATGTACAGACGCCAGCACATCAACCTACCCGAAACTGTCATTACTAAACACTTTATATCTTTAGTAAACCTTTTTCTTTAGTTCTAGCTGTGCCGTTCAGCCGTTTTAGCGTGAAAGCGTCATAGAAAAAAGAACCAAATCATTTCTTTTTATAATAATTATTATCACAAAATAAGAGATGTTATAATTATTTGCAAATCATCTAGGTACTACTGACCTAGCTTTACTATTTGGTCATTTCAAGTCAGTCAATTTGTAAGTTGTCAGATGGTATTTGCAACCCTAACAGGAAAAAAACAAACAGACGGTCAATGTCTTCTCCTAATTCTATTAATAAATAGCTGTCCCGACAAGCTTTGTACTGTACCCTGATTGCGTATAACACTTTCAATCACAATCTGAATCATTTTGAAGGATATTGCTAATCCATTGCTTCATATGTTCGAAATATTTGTCTGCTCAACAACCTAAATAACGCAATGAATGTTGTTGAACTGTCAAAATTAAACCCATTGCTACTGATACTGTGTTACGCAATTACCCCACTGTCCAAATATTAATAATTAATACAGAAATCTCATTAAAAAAGGAATACCGAATTTGTAAATATTCCGGGAAACTTTGTTTAATTCGGACTCTTACGAACATTTTAGAATAAAAAATAGCCAAATTGGTCCAGCCTTTCTCAAATGATGCGCTAACCCACGAAAAGCATTTCTTTTATTATTCATATATAGATAATTGGTTAAACAATAACTTAAACCTATACATTAAACCTTGCGTGATCATTAATTTTAGCCAAGGATAAAACACAGATAAGTAGCACAATGTCAATAACAGGATACAGGGAGTATGTTTGTGGGCTGTGCCTGTTTTACTATAGATATTATTAATTGTATTTTGAAGCGTATTTTAATGTTTATATTTATCGTTCGTCCATACTCATGGTAATAAATGCGAATGAAACTGAAACATCATCATCAGCCGACAGTAGTCCACTGCTGCACATAGGCCTCGCCAATTGCACGCCATTTAGTCCGATTATCGACCCTGCGAAGGTAATTTGAGGGCTTCCTACCTTAAATTTGCCTATTTGGCGGTCTCCACTGAAGAATACGTCTATCCCAACGGTCATCGATTCTACGGCTAATATGGCCGGCCCATTGCCACTTCAGCTTGCTTATTCTATGAGCTATGTCGACAGCTTTGGTTCTCCGCCGGATTATCTCATTCCGGATTCTATACTTCAGAGAGACTCCAAGCATATAGCTCGTTCCGACGTACCGTGAGCGTTCACGTTTCGTCTCCGTAAACTTACACATTTTAATGAAATCTGGATGTTATGTCAAGTTATAAAAAACGTGCGAAGCAGGGGCGGCTCGCTAGTACCTTTATAAATGAACCCTTTTCCTGATAGAAGCATGCAAGAATTACGCCCACGATTTGTCAAATATAGCATCGAGTGTTCGTTAACTGCGTCTGCCTTTTTTGTGACATAATATGTATGTTAATAAATCGATTCAACTGAGACCGTCTGCAGCTGTCTGCATAGTTTCTAAATATAGTATTGGTGACAAATTAATTTAATTGGCTGCCTCTGTTTACAATGACTTGGTAGTTAGTTATACCCTGTTATCAACCATAAAGCAAAACCAACTTTGCTGTTGTCTTTTGGAACTCGTACCTGATAGCCCAAGGACGTAAAAATATCGCGGCGGGATTTTATCGCGCATTGGATTTTCAACTCTCAGTGCTAAGCATTGCGATGAAAATCCATTGCGGGAAAAAAAATCGTCGAGCCTGGGCTAGTGGCAACAGTGAAGAAGTAAAAATAACTGTTCTTGTAATCTAAGCTATCAGTTTCTGGCAAGCCATAAAAGTTTGTTTCCAATAACCTGACACATTTGATCGATCCTAAAGGTAAAAGAATTCCCATGGTCGCTCTGGCGATTTTTTAACGCGACGATTTTGTATTGCACACTGGATTTTCAAATTAGTGTTGAGCCGAGCATTGAAAATCTAACAGATTGCATCTCAGCACGTCAAAAAAATACACTATTGGAATTTCAAAGTGCGTTGAAAAAATCCAGTACGTGATAAAAAAAAACTGCGCGTGGGGTACAAGGGCTAAGCCCTAGATGCCAGCATAAAAACTGTTCCTTTATACAGTGCAAAACGTTACTAAAGCAATAAGAAGAAGGATGTTTCACGTCATGGGTTTGAACCAATGATTTCAAAAGTAATATATACGGGGCAGCGGGATTGTCCGAAAGGGTTACCGCTACCCCGGAACATAAAGGGCTAAGGAAGGAACACGGATGGGTTTTAGTCAGTAAGAGTCTGACACTCCCTTCCGCTCCACCCAGAGCGGGAGGAGTCATTGGATGATTTCCCATCCTAAAAAAAAAAAAAAAAGTAATGTATACGAGTATGTCAATGGTTTGAACAATTTATGACGCTACTACAATGACTCAAGCTCAAGGCTGTCTGACGATGTTAAAAGGAAGGTATACATACGTCACAATTAAAAGAAGGTTGCTTACAAACTATACCACCATTCAAGGTCGAAGGTGTCTGTCCTTAACGGTTCAATGTAGTTCATTGCTCTTTATCAACACAAACGTTCGTGTCATGTAAATGCAAAACAGGCAAGGGAATACTATTTTGCGAAGTTATTCATTACTTAATTTTGAGTGCGACTTTTTTGGAGAATGATTTTTTATTGTTGCTGGTTAATTTCTTAAGAGGAGTACGTTCACTTTATTTTCAACAGGTTTTTAAGTGTATACGCTCATTATAATATAAATTATTGTGTTTATGCAATTCCATTTAATTTGAAGCATTTTTAAGGAGTTTGTTGCTGCTTATATACTCGATGAGGAAGTTACCTAACTATACTACAGGGTTATTGGAAAAACACCAATTGTACTCATCATTATGAACAACATTTACTATGGGACCAAACCTGAAATCAGCGAAAAACAATCAGGTGTTCCCTACATTTATATTCGTAGGTATAAGTCGTCAAAATGTAGGGAACAGCAGATTTTTTTTTCGTCATTTCTGGTGTGGTCATCATATTAATCATTATTTGTACTTATCATTTTTTCTTGGCAAATGATGTGTGTGATTTTAATTTTTATTAGAGATTCAAATATTTACATAATTTAAAAAGCTAACGCATGCATCGCTGTCGTCTTTTCTTTCTTTCGTCGTATCGTATTTTCTTTCTTTCTTTTTCTTTGTATTGCAATGTATCATACTTACTGGATGATTTTTTTTACCGCTTCTAAATTTTTACAGAGTGAACAACAACAGCAACAACTTTCACTATGGGACCAAATCTGAAATCATGAAAAAAACATCAGCTATTTAATACAAATGTTCACATTTGTATTAAATAGCTGATGTTTTTTTCAGCAAATTTCAGCAGAAACAGCAGATTTCATAATTGGTCCCATTTTACGAAAATTAGAGGAATTGCTAATGATCTGCTGGGAATTCAGGAAATGAATCGCTTTTAGAGGAATGTTTTTAGGCCCCCAGCTCAAGGTCATAGGATTGACTCTTGTGCGTGTGACGTGCGGTCGACTGTTCGTCATAACATAGCGCTGCCGCCGCACGCCGCCCGCGCCGCCGCGCCGCGCCGCCGGTGCCGAACTAAACTATTCGCGTGTATTTTTACGCGACTACGGCGAAGAAAAAAGCAGGGTTATGATTTTGACCATAATGTCTGTATATATGTTCATCTGTTCCCTCATAACTTCTAAACTGCTTGTCATAATTGGACAAATGAGGTGACATTGGAAGCGTCTTATCGTTCGCTAGTTATAGGCTATGTGACATCACATTAAATTGATTATGGCGCCCTCTAGCGGACATAAATAATAAACTAAAAAAAAAATATGCCTTGTTGGGTATCAAATGAAAGGGCTTAATTAGCACATTTCAAAAATATAAATATTACTGAAATAAGCCCCAAAATCGCATGCCCCAGTCGCATGCTACCATAGCTTATAATATGTTAGTACAGCGGCATGCGACCACGGGAAGGTACTTTCTTGTTTCATCCTTTTCAGTAGTCGGGTTTTAGTTTTTAAACTTATTTTTTTACTTTTACGTAGAGTTTGTGCGCCTACGCAAGGGCTTTGCACTCTGTTTCCATTGGCGTTGATTGGCTTGTTTGAAAATAAACCGTGAATTCAGATCATAGTGGTAAACTATTAACGAGAAACTTCTGTTTAGTGGAGTATTATTAAATAGCTATAATAGTAGTATTGTGATTCGTTAGCACAGTTCGTATGTGATGTTGAGAGTATGAATGAAAACTGATTAACAAAAGGTATTTACAAGGCTGATGTGGTGTGTAACGCCCTAGAAGGACATAATTTACAGTGTCGTTATTGGTGATGTTCTTCAGAACAGTCGGGTGCATAAAGGAGTGTATATGTCGCAGCCAACTGGTTAAATTAGCCGTTCAGTTAACTGCCTGGCCTTTAGAAGTAGTGCTCGCCTCGCTTCCTCCCTCGGCTCGCACGCGGTTGATCACAGTTCTAACCTAACCTAACCCACTTGGTCGGGGTGCAATGCCTTAATTACTGCGACCAATTCGTCTCGCGCGTGATTGGTTACTGACTTCCAACCTAAACTGTAATTGAATATCATTCAGGCCGTTATTTGAACGGCCGCCGTTTAGTTGAAAGGCTAGGCGATTAACTGAACGGCTAATTTAACCAGTTGGCTGCGACATATATAAGAATCGGCGTTCTGTAGTGTCTATCCCCCCATGAAGATGGCTTAAGTTTATGTAGGTACTCGTACGTATGGTGTAGTTCGTCTATGACCAACAAATATTTCTGGCATTTTTTGTAATTGGATGTTGGTAAGTGACGTAAATATTAGGTAGGTACACAGAACTATTTTATCTGTTCTGTGGGTAGATAGGTATGTTCAACCATTAAAACTTATCTACCGTTTTGTCTTTCACTGTTTTACAAACATTTCTTCTTACTGTATAAAGCCAATCGCTTTAATGTGGTGTAGTAAGAAATATATTTTTTCAGTGCGGAATACCTATGTATTATATGTGCCCATTGTGCCGGTTGATGGCAATACGCTCACAAACCTGGCGAAACGTGGATGTAAATACAGGTGTACACCTCTGCCTTTTTTTTATGTATGGTAAATCAAACCTCTGCCTAACCCTTTAGGTAAACTGGCGTGATATTAAATTATTCAACAATTACTAGGGATGATAATTTTTTATGACTTTTGTAAGTTTAAAGAATCTTTCTTACAACTATCCTTAATGATGGCTGTCCTGCCATCTGTCTTTTCTCTGATACTATTATCCTGGGTCTAAAACTAGTGAAGTAAAGGAAGCTGGCTGTTGAGCAGGTTATCGGTGTCCCTTATTATCATCGTTCGAGCTTAAAGGTTCAAACTTCACAGGATAGAGGGCGCTGATTGTGTTTCCTGGTGAAAACATGAATGGAATGAAAGGAAAAATGTAGCCTTTTCTTTTTAATTATTTATAATCTTCGCAAAGGGGGTTGTCTCCTGACTGTGATTGTTGTGGTCGGGCTATTGTATAAAAGCTGAAGCTAATTGAAATAACAGAAAAGAGGTCATTGTTATTGTCTTCTACTTTGGAACTGCGACTAATAAAAAATAGCCTAAGTTCAAGGGGCCTAAAAGCGCCACTTAAAGCAACCTCTAAAAGCGATTCATTTCCTGAATAGATCATTAGCAATTCCTCTAATTTTCGTAAAATGGTAACACATATTAGCTTAATCAGCTTCAATTCAATTCATATTAAAATCATATTTGGTGTCCTAAATATTACCGCGTACCTAAATTTTTCATTACGGTTTTTCTATATCAAATTAGTTTTTAATTTTTTATTTCGACAGTTTAAATGTTATTACCCCAAAATTAGAGGAATTGCTAATGATCTGCTGGCAATTCTGGAAATGAATTGTTTTTAGAGGAATTGCTTAAAGTGGCCTTTTTAGGCCCCCAGGTCTCTAAGTATGTAGACAACAATCATTTGTAATCCATTGATATTTGGGTACCGAGCCCATACAAAATTAGCAATTGTCCTTTAAAATTGTATATTATTTATTATCGAAATTAATTAAATCGAATGCGAGAGCACTCCTAGTTTTCTTTAATTTATATTTTGACATTGAAAAAGTGTGACATACAGCCACATACAGCGGCGTCACGTAATTTCACTGAAATAATTGAGTCATTCGACAATTTTCTACTTAACACCACCCTTCATGGAATTATTCCTGCCTACACGTATTTTACTTATGATAGCTTATTAATAAGGGTTAAGAGATCCTAGGGAGTAGATATTATAAATGTGGCGAGTAGGTATAAAAACCGGCCAAGTGCGAGTTGGACTCGCACACGAAGTGTTCCGTACCACCATACACAAAATGCTTGTTGTACGGAAGCTCCCCTTAAGAGCAGGTATCAACCAAAATAGCCTAACTTCAATATGATTTTTCATGAAATTGATGAGACTTAGGTATAAAATAAAAATAACACGAATAACTACATGATATTTCCAAACTTATTGTGGCACAGAAAGACAAAATAGTAAAATTTTCTCTAATAAAAAACATCACGAAGTTACCTCCAATTTTCACGACTTTTCGATTTGTACTTAATATGCTTATGACTACTAGAATGAAAATTTGATGATTAATTTATTAATATAAAGCGACTTAGATTGTGGAAGCATTTTTTTTATTACTTTTATTTGTGGTTTTATTACGACGATAAGCTTATAGCACTTACGACGTTCTTAGTTCGTGGAAGAAATCATCTTCCGTCGCACGTTGCGGGAACTTTAAACATATATATGTTTCACAAATCAGTCGCCCCCGCTCTGTTGAGACGAGAGGACTGCGCTCGAATTTTCGGCTGCGCTGCTATATATTTAATTTACGTAAACAATATTTTCGTAATTTATCACTTTGTAGGAAAGACACTGTGAAATAGAAAATATGACAAAATAACTAAAACCACTCCCGAAACGATTATTAAAAACAATAAGACTTGATAAACTAAGCAAATACCGAGGCAAAACTATAAAATAAAAATATTGAAATTATTCAATGTTGATATTTGAAAAGTCAAGATGACATACATTTTATTTGACAGATTTTTGATTGGTATAGTACCACTAGCGCCATTGTTCTGCATTTCGGTTCATTTTCTTGCGGAGAAAATTTGCAACATAGCCAACTAGCGTTCATTTGAAAGTTCGTGCTGGAGATTTTAGACCTTACGGCTATTAATTCAGAATCCAAATTCGTTTTCTTCCACTTTTCTTGACAAACTCCGTATAAGGTTTTAGTAGGTACTATTCCCTAAATCAAGTTGAAACTCGAAATTCAGCGTAAAGGGTTTATTATTGGAGCATACAAAATAAATATCGGAAATTAAATGCGTAATGAGTTTATTGTGGACAAAAGTACGAAACGGTGTGCACATGCAATATTTCATACAGATATTGTTCTCATGACTAGCCTTCTTTTTATGGTGAGGATGAGTAAAGGTTGTGACGGATCAACATGTTTGGGATTGTCGGCTTCGCCGATAAAAGAGTTAGGCTCTAAATGGGTGCTAAGTTCTATAGAGTTGAGAGAAAGTGTAAAGTTCATATTATAACTTGGCAAGTTTTTAAAGCTAAAGTTTCAACAGTTACAAAAGAGGAACCTAATGAACTTTAGACTTTGGACCCCACTTACATAGATGCCATATCGGTAAATCCGACAAACATGTACTTCTTTTGTACCAAACTTGGGCTCGTTTTCCACAAATGTTTTCGGCGGGGATTTTTTCCTACTCGCACTTCGCGCAGGAAAGGCTTTTATGACACATGCCGTTTGACGTTGCATAATACAGTGCAAAATCCACCATACGAATATTATTTTTTACTTGGGTATCACTGTTGCAAATTTATTGACTTTGCACACTGACCTCTATCCTGTATAATACAGGTCAGTGACTTTGCACGATCCTGCAAAGAAAAATCCACGATATACAAATAAAAATTTTTTCTTGGTCAACACTGTTTTTCATCAATATGTGGTGACGTCCAACTTGTAGGTCCTAAACAAAATTTGATTACATTGGAATTTGAACTTTGTCACGTCAACGTTGAGTTTCTAGTTCCAAAAAAAATACTAAGACATGATTCTTAGATTCTGAATTCAAACTTAGCGTATAGTAAGTATATGCAAAATAAACAGATGTTTTTACTTACTAAAGAATTGCATTGAAAATAAAGGGAATGAACAATGATCATATTATTTCGTTTAAATATTGTAATTTGAGAAACCATTACGAGAAAATTAAATAGGGTTGCTCATCACTTCGCAACAAATTTTCTAAGATTTTTGATAGATATTTTCAATCATCTTTGTCCTTAATATGACCATTATAACGTCGTCATTCTAAAAAGGCTTGATTAAAATAGCTCAAAGTAAAAAATCATAAGATAAGCGATGCGATTATATTGGCCTATATATCGTTAAAAAAACAAATTTGTTGAGTTTGTTTTCATCTTGATTTATGTTTAGGAGTATGTAATATAATACTTTGATGAAAGTGCTTTTGCTTTTTAGGGTTCCGTACCTCAAAAGGAAAAATCTAAATCCTTAGATACAGGATAACTTCGTTGTCCATCCGTCTGTCCTTTTTCTCAGGAATACGTATCAAGTTGAAATTGATATCAAATACTTTTAGATCTACGGTTTCTTGGAGCTGTAAAAATATCAAACCTCTAATACGCTGACTTAGAAGCTGGCATAAATTGCCATTCATGTCGCGTGTTTTGAAATTTAAATCCTTGGGTGTACCTTATAGGTTTTAATTATTCCCGTTGACCTAGAATAATGAAAATTGGCAAGAAGCAAGGTCTCACAGCATTAATAGGTACAGGAAAATATCCGAAAATCGTTCATTTGTAATTTCATTCGGAATCGAAAATGTATAGGCATTCAACTCGGTTTGCTCTCTAATATAAGATTTTTTTTACAGTATAGTAAAGTTAGTCCTTCAATCCAGAATCGGAAATTCATAGATAGTCTGTATTACTTGTATGTCCGTGAATCTGTTACCAGCATCGGAACAGATTCAGGGACATACAATAATATTGCCCTGTCAAGATATCTACTTGCACAGCCTGCTATCATACTTAGGTACCTACATTGAATAGACCCGTTTCATCTGATTATTTTGCGTATACTTATTGCAGAAGATAGAAATTCAAACACAAATATATATGATTTATACCGGCCGGTCTAATCCCCTGAGACCCCCCCCTCTCCCCCTCGATCCCCTGCTAGTTCTTCTTCTGTTTTAATCTCTGGCTTACTTGGCCGGGCGAAAAGTTTCTGCTGGCGGGAAGGGATTGTGTTTTGTTTTTGTCGTGTTTGATGAGAGGGGTAGGCAAGGAAGCGCGGGTGAAATTTGATTTTTTTCTGGCTTTATGCCCCCCCTTAAATATTTATTTTATTCTGTTATTGTTGTTATAGCGGCAACAGAAATACACATTCTGTGAAAATTTCAGAAAAGTGCGTAGCTATCACGGTTCATGAGATACAGCTTGGAGACAGACAGACGGACAGTGGAGAGTCTTAGTAATAGGGTCCCGTTATACCCTTTGGGTACGGAACACTAAAAACACAGCAAATCGTGTACGAATCGCTCAGCATAATGCTAAGACCCTATGCGAGACAAAGCTCTAGCGCTAAGACAATAGACTCATCAATCCAATTCCTAAGCAAAATTATTGAGAAGACAATATTTTATTTTATTCTAGTCTGATTACTGACAGCGATCTTTTGCGGCATATTTTTTGCAGAGGACATTACTTACTGACAACTAGCACGTATGTAATGTAGGTACCTACTCGTAAAACAGCAAATCTCCCCGAAAATGTCAGATGGTTCAAGTATTTAATAAACATGTTGTTTAGCGTCTTGGCAAGAATGAAAAACCATGGTGGTCTCTCCAACGATTAAATCTAAAAATAAACTGATTCGTCTGCGGATTCTTTGAGAGCAGTCGTCCTTAACCTAAATAACACGATGATGTGTAAAATCGTGTGTAATATAGTCAACAAGTCGTTTTCCTTATTGTTACAATGTCTGGGTCATTTGTTATAGAATATTTTTACAGCATTACCTGTGTTTTGTTTACGATCAGTTCAAAAGCAATGGCTTTTGAAACTGTCTAGTTAGGGTCGCACTGATAAAGGTCATAAGCACACGTATCAAATCGTAAAGGGATCGGCATCGTAGATCGCCTTTTAATATTCGCCTCGCCGTTAAACAGGTGTCAACCTAAACCTAACATGCTCCTTGCCCCCGAAAGCTAGAGTTTTTAATAGGGTAGGTATGGATAAGTAGGATACCTTATTTAAAAGTCTAGTTTTTCTGGGGCAAACTCATTTAAATTCCGTCAATTCCGGGTTGAGGGTTTTATTATTTCTAGGCATTAGTATTTTTAAACTCCTACCATTTTTTACTTTTCTTCAAACTATTAGATAGGTAGTATTCTTATTAGGTAGGTACCTATCTAGGTAGTTATTGTGGTAGGTAAGGTACATACCTTACCTACCACAATAACTATCTAGGTGCAGCTATCTAGGTGTAGGATGCAGCTATGACGTGTTGTAAATACAAGACGTCATAGCTGCATCCTACGTTTATGAATTTACGAACAATGTGTTTAGCACAACGACGCCGACGCTAGCGAGACGATTTCAATTAAAAAGTAGTTTTTCACTGTTCAGCACTTAAAACTAACGTTATAGTTAGGTACTTATTCCTCGTGTAGGCAGTTTTACGCATTTTAAGTAATTACTTAATTTGAATAAAACGTAATCCAAAGTAGGGTAGCATTCGTTTGGATGTTTTATTTGAGAACATTATTTGTGCTTATTTTTTTCGTCAAAGAGCCCAATAAGTACCTACCAATTTTTTGTTACCTACTAGCCTCACGGTAGACCACAGGGACACAGCTGTTTCTGTTGGACATACTCACTTTAATTTCACTTAAATCGAAGTTTGCATTCATAGGAATAGAAACTACTATCAAAGAAAAGGTCATCGCCATTGTTCGGCTCAGCTTACGCGAAACCTAATTTGCGCCTTCAATTAATGTAAAAGCAATAAATCACGTATACGTGAGTTATTGCAGTCGTTAACCTACAGGCGTTAGTTTCTTGCACCCAATTAAAAATAAATTATGAGGTTATAGTAGCGTTCAGAAAGACTATGATTATCTCAATTAAACTACGGTTGGTAATCAGTAGTTGGTCTGATGCGGTTGAAAAAAAATTTTTTACAAGTTATTTTGACCTGGTACCTACGTCTAATGTTTGTGAGATCGACCAATCATAAAATGTGCTACAAAAAAGGCACTCTTTTCAGCCAGAAATAGCTATAATGATGTGCCCATTTTTTTCTCCGCATCATACAATGCCGAGAACAAACAAGGAAGTGAATTAAAGGTGTTGTATGCGCAGGCACCGCGCGCCCGCGCCGGCCGGTGAGATTATTATTTTAAACTATAAATATACTTAGATGAATACTTTGTAGAATAACTTAAAACTTTGTAGAATATGTATAAGTAGGTATGTATTAAGACTTAAGGTAGTTGCGGTAAACTTGGCCAAATATTGCCAAATTCTCTGGAAAGTGTGGGGTAGGTAGGCACTACAACTAAAAGGTCATCATGTGCCAAGCCTTTTCTTCCCAACTATGTTGGAGTCGGCTTCCAGTCTAACTCGATGCAGCTGAATAAAGTAGGTATAAGTATAAAAGTACAAGTATTTTCTACTGGATACCTACCACAAGCTCTTAACGCGATCCACTTTAGGACCTAAACTGAACTGTTCTTGTTTAACGATTCAATTTAGGCTGTGCTATCTGGATATCAACGATCCAAATGCCGCTGAGCGTATTGGACCTCATGCTACGACTGTGAGCGATGCAGTTTAAGAACCTAAACTGAAATGTCTTGCTTTTGATTCGTTTTTAAATAGATCATGGTAGGCCTCCTGAACAGACATCTGTGCTGCTGGGGAGTTTGTTGCGCCACTTCTTCTCCTTAGCGAAAGTACTAGGAAGTGGTGAAGGGCGGGCGTTTTGAGGGACTGTCTTCTGTAATTTTCACAAGCCACAACTAAAAAGTGAAAAATAAAAAGCTTTTCCAAAAAAAAAAAATTGCCAGCATTCTAAACAAAACACTACAAAGTGAAAAATTGCTTTAATTTCGGACGTCGGTGTCTTCGCTTTCTGTGAAAAGGTTTGCGGCTTTTGATAAAAAGTTTTTATTATGTACAAAGTACACAGTCAGCAAAAGAGATAAGTATGCAGGATCGTCGGATATAGTTGAAGTTTAGTAAGAACCCGGTGGATATTCTCGAATAAAATTAAATTTTATGAATAGAAAATAAACTGCTCATTTATCAAATAAAATTTCAGTCGACAACATCCATCAGTTTTATACTAAACTTCAACTATATCCGACGATCCTGGATACTTATCTCTTTTGCTGACTGTACCTAATGGAAACATTCCATAATCTTCCTTAGGACAAACTAGGGATCCACATACACACGCACGTAACATACCTAACCAGTTAAGCAACTTGGTATTAATACATCGACAGGTAGCTGTTTTGCAGCTTTAAATGCGAAGAACTAGGAAGGGATCGAGGTGGGGAAGGGGGGGGGGGGGGGTAAGGGGATCAGACCGGAATAAAAATCGTCTCGACGTAACTCAGCATTATTAATAATAATAATTCTAAATTGCTGAGATCGGCCATGTAGATAAAAATCTTTCTATCATTGTACCTAATATTTTAGAACAAGTTAAATATTATAATATTATTATGACTTTTTTCCGTCAAGGTGGGATAATCCAGTTATATAGGACGCGGGTTAATCGCGGGTGTACTTTTCAGATCTGCCTAAATTTATTGCAGTTATTTGTTACCTTCTGTGTACCTTTACGTACCTCTCTTGAAAATCTGTGTACCTACACCCGTACAATGATATTTTAAAAATTAGGTACACCCGCCATCTTGATGTCAGAACCGCGGGTGTACTGTAGAGCTATTCTGTAAAAATCTCACCGTGGTAACGCAGGTGAAGTGAGCTGTCATTAGTGTCAATCCCTATAGCATCAGATGGACTGACAGCTCACTTCACCTAACTTCTCACGGTGAGATTCTAACAGAATTGATCGGCTGCTAACCAATATATGTAGCTAAGTACACTCGTATGCATAATACATTTGTATAGGATAAATACTGAGGAAAATCAACACAGAGTAGTTAACACTTGAAGATATATATTTAGGTAGGTACCTAGATAAATAACTGACCTAACCTACTCATAGGAAATTCACTAGAAACTTAACTACAAAGTTTATGGTTTAAATCAGGTTATCTCTAATAATAGTGACGTTATTTGTAACTACTGTTAAGCAGCAAAGGCATTTAAAAATCATAATTGCCGGAATTAATTCGTTTAGTCATATTATTTACTCTATCCAATTACTTAAGTATAAAAATGACGCTTAAAACCCAGGTACAGTAAGTACTGCGCAGGAAAAAAACAATAAAGGGAAAAATAACGTTTTAAATAGGCATATTTTGTTACAGGGAATAAATAATTGGTAATAACAGATACGCAGAATCGTTTGTTTTAAAAGTAGTTATACACTTATTTGAACATTATTGTCCCCCGTGTTTTGATTATGGCTTAAATATTCATGTTATTAGGGAGCAAGGACCATTTTTATTTTGTCAATTTCTGTAGAACCTAGTTTTAAGAAGAAATACATAATACTTACTTTGACATGGAATCAAGAATACCTACACAGATTTCACCCGCATAAGTGTCGATCCCGTGGGAATATCGGGATAAAAACTATCCTTTGTCCTTTCCCGGGACTCAAACTATCTTTACACCAAATTTTATCTAAATTGGTTCAGCGGTTTAAGCGTGAAGAGGTAACAGACTGACACACTTTCGCATTTTATGATATTAGTATTAATTGATTTTTATGACCATAACATTTTAATTTTACCTATTATTTTTGAATATTATTATACCTTTTTTTATGGATGGGAAATCATCAAATGACCCCTCCCGCTCTGGGTGGAGCAGAAGGGAGTGTCAGACTCTTACTGACTAAAACCCATCCGTGTTCCTTCCTTAGCCCTTTATGTTCCGGGGTAGCGGTAACCCTTTCGGACAATCCCGCTGCCCCGGTAGGCTTCGGCCCTGACGGGCCCCTCCTTAAATGCTGACATGTCTTTGAGGCGCGCGTGGAACACATACGCGCCGTCCAGCACGGGCCTGGTCCTGATCGGACGGCGAGTTACCCATTACTCGCCGCCCGCAGGCCCGCGCCTACGGCGGCCGGGAGTCGTCACGCGGCTCCCGACACCCGGAGCGTCTCCCGCGGCGGCTGGGACGTGAGGCTCACGAGGCTCTTGCCCTCGCCCATCCCGCCACCTCCTTCGCTAGCATGACTGCTTCGCAGAAGGAGGTAACTGCCTCCCACTCCCTTTCGCCCCGGACCATGGCTTGAACCAGGGCCGGATGCGAGAGGTCGCCGCCGCTGCCGATCGCCTCTACAAGCACACGGCGGTGTTCTGCCTAAGCGGGACAGACCTCCACCGTATGCTCCACCATGTCCTCTGGGCGATCCTCGCAATGGTGACACCCGGGCGTTATATATTATACCTACAGTTATATTATTATACCTACGGTCTGATTCGTTAGAAATTCTTTGAACTGTACAAAAAATAACATGAACCAAGAAATTCTGGGTAAGGACTTAGCGGGCTGGCACCAGTCGGGGGTCTCCTGTACCCCCGACTCTTGGTTGTTGTAGAAATTGTGCGGATTTAGTGGGTAGGGGTCCGATATAATCCTACGTTGTCCCCAGACGAAAAAATGTGGAGGAAGGTGAAGGTATAATGGAGAAACCTCATGGCAACCCCATGAGGTTTTTCCAAAGCAAAAAAAGGTAAAGTTTTTTTTTCCTTTTTGTTTTTTTTTGTATCGGCAACATAAGTAGCACTGCTATCCTCCACAACCCTTAAAAATCCCAGAATACCTGTTGTTTTTACACAAAAATCAATAAAAATAAATTTTTCCTTAAAATTTTTAAAGTTTTTTACTTTTTAAAGTCCACTTTGTAATTACCAAAAAAATTAAGATATTTTTTTTTTCCATTATTTTTTCTCGAGTAGACCTTCTGGTTCCCGCTTATCGTTGAAATATGGGAAATGTTGTATATAGCGTGTATTAGAAATGTGTGGTCATATTTAAGTTTGTGATACCAAACAACTTTCTCCATGGGACCAACATCGTAATCGCGAAGAAATAATCATCTGTCTCATACATTTGAGACAACAGAACGGATTAAATCTTTATATATTTTCTTCTCAATCTGTATTTTATTCGAGAAAACCTTTACTGGTCTTTCACTATTACATTTAGATTGTTGCTGTGTTTTTCCCTTAAAATAATAAGGGGATATATGGCTCATCTTTGACTAAAAGAACAATATTTGTGTGTGATAGTCTAATCAAGGCTGGGCAAAAGGAAAACATGTCGAAAACGAACGAGTATTCGGCATAATGTCCATACCTATAACGCTTGTCCAGTGACTGTTACCGATATCAAACTATTTCTTCATTGCTTTTTCCACCAAAAAGCAGTGAAATAATATTTTTTTTTTTTTGTTATGTCACCATAAGTCACAGCTTTCTCACAAAATAGGAGGGGCAATTACACCGATCTGTAAACGTAGTCTGTCAGTGACTACACGCAACCTAAAACAGTGGGTCTAGAATAGGGCTGCCATCCGTCCGGGTTTCCCCTTTGTCCTAGTTTGGTGGATGTCCGGGGAGCGTCCGGGCGGGGTTCTTAAAAAGTGCCCGGATTAGACACTGATGGATGAGGTCTATGATGGAAAGAGCGTGCCCAGAAGATGCCTGTTCACTCTTGATGTGAAGGCAGACGGGTTAAATGTGGGAGGGAATTCAGAATAACAGAAACAATGTTTTTATTTTATTTTTTCGTTTTCTTTTTATTTCACCCAAATGTCCGGGGTTTTTGAAGTTTAAGCGGGGTCCGTAATTTATTTAGGTGATGGCAGCCCTAGCCTAAAAACATGTAGTTTTTCACAGGCCAAAAGTTCCTTATATAGGTAATTTGAAAGAGAGCACCAAGGAAGGATTTTTCAAAAGTCATCCCCTAAAGGGTTTAAATAGGGGATGTAAGTTTGTATGGAAGTTTGCTATTTTTGCCGATGAGAAATCCTATTGGGTACGGTACACGGCTTGTAATTCAAGAGGTCTTGGGTCCTAAATAATCAGCCTATAAAGTTCCCACTGCCACGACACTGGCCACCTCTCAGTGAGAGGAAGAGGGCCGTTATCCACCACGCGGGCCCAGTGCGGGTTGGTAGATGTCACATGTGTTTGAATTTTATGGTTCTAGGACATGCCGGTTTCCTCACAATGTTTTCCTTCACCGTTTAGAGAGCAGTGCTGATGAAATAATTTACACAAAGCAAAGCACTTGAACCTACGACTCGTAATTCGCGGTCTTAAATAATTCAAGAAACAAATGGATCATCATCATCACCATCCACAACCCGACTTCAACTACTTCTAAGCATATGCCTCCCTTTCCTTGTGCTAATCTCCACGCTTCTGTGCCAACCTCATCCATGTTCTACCCGCGATGACAACAATATCGTTCACCCGTGTCGATGCTGGACCGACACTTCGTCCTCCAGTCCTGGGACGCCACTGGGTCACCGACTTACTCCACCTGCCATCACTGCGCCTTGCCAGG
The DNA here is from genome assembly GCA_963669345.1 of Gortyna flavago. Lineage (NCBI taxonomy): Eukaryota > Metazoa > Arthropoda > Insecta > Lepidoptera > Noctuidae > Gortyna > Gortyna flavago. The sequence goes on from OY770139.1 coordinate 4,324,150, forward strand.
TGTCGAACTCGATTTCAGTTCCATAACTCATTTTCCGATATCGAAAACAATCGTACACCTTCAAAAATAAATGAATGGTACAGCTAAAAAGCATGCATGACTAACAACAGATAGTCATGGATGGTATTTTTGAAGAATGATGTGGTTAAATTGGGGAAACCACGTTCAGCAGTCGCCACAAACTGTTCATGACTCATGAGCCGTCCTGTGTCTAAGGACATTCACGAACTGTTCTACTTACACCATTCATCATCGCCTTTAAGTCATTAGTGACGAGTGACCTATGGCAAAGCCATGGCCATGACGCAGCATGACACAAATTCGAGGAGCTAAATTAAAAAAAAAAAAAAAAAAATTTGGCGTGTTGATTTTGCGTCCTCAATCAACATTAGCTGGAGTAACAAATCGTAACTATTTTTAGGTTTTCTTTGATGACATGGTTTTTCCGAAATTATGCGGAAAATTGGATGTCAGATCAATAATTTGTGGAAGCACAATCTGCCAAGTCTTGATCATTTGGCTTTAAAATAACCGCTGCTGAATTGGATCGTAATACTATTAGTAAAGCTGGTGAGTTTGTTTGTTTGAACGCGCTAATCTCTAGTTCTCCTAGCGACATTTAAAAAAAAAATGCATTTGATAGCCTAATTCTTGTGGAAGGCTACAGGCTATTTATCACGCTACGACTTAGGAGCCGAGCAAAGTCAGTAATACCAGGCGATGCGATGCGACGGGATGGGTCAGGGGACAAGAAATTTCACGGGGACGAAGTCGCGGGCAGAAGCTAGTCGCCTTCATAAAGGTTTTGGCTGACATCGCGGTAATGTTGTTACTAGTATTTCAAGGTTAGGTAGGAAAAAGGTTACCTACCCATTATTCTATATTCAAATATGGTACAATGACACACTATTAGACGATATGTGGAAGTAGGACGCCATGTCGTAATTAACGGGAGCAAAAAAGAGACAAAACGATGAAACCCAACTATTGTCCTACTTCTCTTAAAAAAGAAACACTCAAACCCTAACTCACTGTGACTATATTATTATGTAAACATACTAACAGGCTATAACAATAATTTAAAATAATAATTATTTATTTATTTTCACCTCAAGACACAAACATCAGTGTAGCCCTGGCTCTTGTACTAAGACTTCCTGTATCACTAAAGCCAGGATCTAGATCAATCAGACAGCATTCCGGTAATCCCTATCTTATTATCTCCTAACATAGTGACGTGTATTGCGTACTTATTCTTATCATGTCAGTAAACTCTGTGACGTCATCTGCCACAAAAATATTGATCAAAGATCACGGTCGCAAAACTATAAACGGACGATAGACGATAAATCTGTAAGTAAGGAGGAAAAAAACGTAATAAAATCAATGAACGAAAACAATCGTTCACTCTGATGATTGATTTTCGTATGAGCATCTCTCACATTTATAACTAGCGGCCGCCCCAGCTTCGCAAGGGTGCATTTTTTTTCGAACAATTTTTTTTTCTTTCTTAAATACCTTGTCCTGACAATACCGAACACAACAAAAAAAGAATTCGCTAAATCGGTTCAGCTGCTCTCGAGATTTGCGCTTAGCAACACATTTAGCGATTCATTTTTATATTATAGAATGATGACGATACGAATACGATACGATTTTTTTAATGGTTAGCGTGGGTAGGCGATGCCATGCGACGGGCTGGGTCGGGCGAACAAAAATTTTACGCAGAAGAAGTCGCGGACAGAAACTAGTATCTTATAAAATCAGTGAATGCAGATGACAACACTTTAATGACAAAGCCCCGAAAACGTAGCAAAATGATGTAGCCCGCTACAGCTTTTCGTAGCTCTGCTCTACGGAAAAACCAGAGTTTGTAGCATTAACTTTAGGTAGGTACTTAATATTTTGATAAAGGTTCTTGCAAAGTGTCCGGAACAAGTGTCCCTAAGCAATATAACAAAAAAAAATGTGCGTCTGAGCATTTGCATAATCCTATAACCTTCCCACTGCTGAGACACCGGCCTCCTCTCCGTGAGAAGGAGTAGGCCATAATCCACCACGCGGGCCCAATGCGGATTGGTGATGTCTTGCATTTCTTCGAATTTTTGGTTCTAAGACAAGCCGGTTTTCTCGCGATGTTTTCCTTCACCATTTCGAGGGCAGTGGTGATTAAATAAATTACACAAAGTCTTGTGCCTGCCTGGGTTCGAACCCAAGACCTGCAACACGTAAGTCGGGGAAGTTACTACTGGGCCACCACTGCGCATTATATTTGATAGCCTTCTTTGATCCTACGTTGATATGTTGGAAACTGATGATAATTATGTAGAAGAACGGGCTGGGCCGCAGTGTTCTCTGGTGCACTCTTCCTAGGTTCTATCTTTCCTATATCATAAGTGCGAAAGTGAGTTTGTATGTTACGCTTTTATGCTAAAACTGCTGAACGGATTTCGATAAAATTAGGCATACTTATAGAACATGACATAGGTAAGAACATAAACTACTTTTCATCCAGGATCGCGGATGAAGTCGCGGGCAACAGCTACCTAGTTAGTTGGTCTAAAATGCAAGAAAGAAAATATGTTTATTGCGTAAAGACAACTAATACTTATTACAACACTCGCATCTTCATCTCCTTTCACTGAACTCAAGTTTTCAGTTAGGTACTTAAAAGTATTGATGCTGAAAAGGTTTGCACAAAGTCGCGAACTCATGGTCGCTCTACCACTACCTGTCAGGTGCCACATAAATTTTTATTCCCTTGCTAATAATATGGAGCCAATTACTCCTAATTTCGGGTTTCAGTTGGTGCTCGGGACTACATTAAGTCTGTCGCTTTGTCAGTGTCTCCGTCGCATCTAGAAGTGCCTTAAGTTTGATAATTATTTTTTCAATGAATTCAATTTTTATTATTAAAGTTGATAAGTTGTTGTTTCTTGTGCGATAAGGTTGTGTCTTACTTTTGTAGTAAAGTTTTTATGTTGCTCATCGTCGGTTGGAATAAGTAGAGTCCAATTTTTTTTTTATTATATAGAATATCGGAAAATACCTAGAAAAAATAACAGTCTTAGTATTTAATCGATTACAAATAATAAGATACCTATTTTATTTAGTTAATAAAGAAGTCCTCGTGAAGGCCGCAGGAATCCGCTGGATGCGGGAAGCACAGAACCGGTCGAAGTGGAGGTGCTTGGGGGAGGCCTATGTCCAGCAGTGGACGTCTTTCGGCTGAAATGATTATGATTAATATAGAAGTTATGAAAATACTAATTTGGTTGGTACTTCTTTAAAGTCTGAAGTTATTTTTTTAGTTAATTTAGGAGTATTTAGTGCCTTGTAGTAGTTTTTAAATAGTCTTTTCTTTTTCTTTGTAATGATGATTAGCCCACTTCAGTAAGAAAGAAAATAAACCTTCAATATTATCGATAATCGGGAACAACCGATTGGTTCGAAGATGGATTAATTGCGTTTCCGTAAATATAGCACAAAAATGTTGAAGGTACTGACGTAAGCGTTCCAGGGTTTGTCTATTTGTTTGGTCATTATATTTTTAAAAACAGCTCATCGATAACTTTCGTCAACCATATATAGGGAAGTGACCTCACCAAAGTGTCTTCTTAAAATAATATCTATATTTTTAGCTGAATGACGGTCGTTTTGCGATATTTAATCCGTATTTTTTTCCATATTGACTGCACTAAGATTGTTATAATTTTCCGGTTATTGTGCTCCAAACAATACACCAGTAAATATTTCAGTGCAAAGTGTGAAATCATCAAGAAATAAAAATAGATGTTTTAGAAAATGCTAGCTGCATTTACTCTATTTGTGTTCATTACGAGAACTGCATCGCAGTCTTGTCAATATGAGGACAGTGTGCAACTAACAAACCGGTCATACAACGGCGTGAAGTACCTGGACGGGGAATATTATGTGGATAACATTAAAAAAGTTGAGAGAGGATGCGTTTGTATGAAAGAAACGTGTTTTCGGAAATGCTGTCCAGCCGGACAAGCGTATAACATATCAACAGCGCTCTGCGTACCTGAACCACATAAGTTCAATTTGCCAGTATATGGTAATAATAATATTGCGCAGCCAATCAAAGGATTCAATATTAGGGAAAAATTCCATTTTGTGTATGGGAAGATGGAATGTTCAGAAGCTGAAAATGAAACACGTACGTGGATTCAGTTAAGCATGGCAAGCTTTGGTGTGATGACGGTGAGTTTTTTTTTTTTCGTTGTTATGTTACTAAGCATGCTGTAAATAAGGCTGGTTATTACAAAAGAGCAGCGGTGGCCCAGGGGTAACGGCCGCGACTTACGAATTGTAGGTCGTAGTTTCAAACACAAGCAGGTTTCATCACCACAGCTCTCAAAACGGTGAAGGAAAACATCGTGAGGAAACCGGCATGTCCAAGAACCAAACAACTCGGAGATGGGTGACATCTACCAACCCGCACTGGGTCTGTGTAGTGGATTATGCCTACTCCCTCTTATTGATATAGGAGGCCAATAAGGCACAATATTTGGAGGCCTGTGTTCCAGCAGTGGAAATATTATAAGTTGCAAAAAATTTTGCAATCATGTGGACAAGTTAGTCCACGTCGGGTAGCCGTTTGCAAATTGGTGGTTGCAGTTGCATTAAAGGTTTGCCTTTGCCCTCGATACCTACTACCTACGTACAGGGTGGCCAATTCGAAGGTACTGAGGCGCACATCAAGCTACTACAATAAGTCAAATTTCTTTAATAGATTTTCGACTTTATCGCTAAAACATATAAGGTTAACATATAAGGTAATTAGTGGATATCAAAGAACCACAAAATTTGGCGAAAATTAAAAATCGTAGCCAAATGAATTTGCTTACAATCCAATTGGCTACCCTATGCAAGGTAGACACAAATACGACAAAAAAAATTTACTTCGTTTATCTAGTGATGTTCCCAGTCTGCATACAAAAATTCAACCAAATATACCCAATATTTTAGTTAGTCTATAGGCTAGTCAAAGATTGGCAACACCCATAGTAATAGTAGGCCCTTCATTACTATTTAGTTTTTGAAAATTTATCACTTTATAAATTTTGATGTTAGGATTTGTTTAATAGTTTCGAAGTACTCCTATGCCAGTATTTTCATTTATTGTCGTATTATCGTCTCCACATTGTATATCTCAACTCAGCCTATCGCAGTCCACTGCTGGACATAAGCTACTCCCAGGCTGCGCCACAACATCTTGTCCTCCGCCTTCCACATCCAGTCTGTCCCAGCCACCTTCTTAAGGTCGTCGGTCCATCTATCTGGTCCACATTGTATATAATCTGCGTTCGCGATTTAGATGTCAAAAATGTAAACAAATATGAGCTTATGGAAAAATAACTATAATTCCTACATAATAAAGTTCAGTTTTCGCTACAACTTCAGACATTTTTATAACATTTTTAATAGTGCTAGTCACTCTGAAATCAAATTAATTACTATTAAAATATTATAGTCTGTCTGTCAGTCTGTCAAAATCCTGTTTTACAGGAACGCGAGGAGGTATCAAGTTGAAATTAATATCAAATACCTACGTAGGTCTACGTTCAATAGGAGCTCTAAAAAAATAAATCTTCTAAGTCAACACATTAAAAAAAACTGCCATTTATGCGACATATTTGATACTCGCAAATACCAAAACCTTTCATGTCTCGCCCCATCAAATTATCACCGCACAAAGTTAAAGTATTGTGCTAGACATTGCCCCGTTTATTCATAAACGTTGCTTAAAGTTAAATAGTGATTAACGACTGTTTAACCATACATTTTTTACGTTTAAACGTCACTTAACTTTAATCATCGTTTAAAAATAAACCCCGCGGCGTCGCGTCGCTTGAAACAAAAAGCATCTAATATGCCAAGTTGACTTTTATTTCGTAAATGAAGCTGTCATATATTTTAATGTAGGTAGGCGATGTTCTAATGTCACCCTGAGGGCCCGGTCCCACAATATTTACCCTTCCATGCTAGAGGCCCTGTTGTTTCGTCACTTTTGATAAAAATAACGAAAACCACTTTAAAACCGGTTCAGCCAACGTAATTAAAAATAACACAAACATATGACACACAGATATCTTTGTGTACTTACTCAAAGAAGCTAGAGTAATCACTATAGCAGTTTCATGTCAACAATCATAAAAACGTCAAAATATGTTCAAATAATACGATTTTTTTAAAGTTCGTAAAAATAGTACCTAATCGCCTATTTACTGCGGCCTTCATACAAAAATGTTATCTAGGTCTTTGTGCCCTTCAAGAAAAAAATACTTTTATTTCAAATGAACATAAAAATTCACTAGATTTAGGAATATTCAACTATAACAGGTTATTCACCGTAAAATTGGATTTAGAACAATATTTTTGTAAATTAATAAAACAAAAGAAAATGTTTTCCTCGTAAATTCGTAAGCCTATGCTTGTACGGTACCTATAAGTAGGCTTATACAATTGTTATTTACCGTGCGACCACGGAAAACCCTCATTGAGCAATCTTGAATTAACAGTCAGTCGTAGACTTGCGTACGCGCCGACCGTACAAAGTAGTCACTCAGTGAGAAAATGCAAACTGTACTGTTTATTATATTTGTAATAATAACAAGTACTGCATCGCAATGTGATGAAGAAAACAGTGTGGAACTTAAAAACCGGGTGTTTAATGGTGTTAAATATAACCATGGTGAATACTTTGTGGATAACGTGACGAAAGTGGAACGGGGTTGTGTGTGTATGAAGAACGTGTGTGCCAGGAAGTGCTGTCCTCTAGGACAGGTGTACCATCAGACGCAGAAGCAATGCCTCGATTTCTCGGAACCCTTCAACCCACCGGTTTGGAGAAAGTATCGTTTGGTACCAGGATATAATGCCACGAAGGAGCTCCACTTTTTGTACGGGAAAATGAATTGCTCAGATGAACTGCAGGAAATTAGAGTGCCTGTGGCTCCGGCCACTGAGGACTTTCATTTGAGAACGGTGAGACTTTAGATTAAGACAATATTGGTGATAGAATACAAAAAAGGAGTTTATTTAGTAGGCATAAAAATCTGTTCAAAAAGTTCAATGTTTAATTAATGGGCTCCAGCGCGGCAATTGCGTAACAAATTATCAATCGAAATCGGTTCCATTTTGACAGTTCAACGACATTCATAGCGTTATTTACGTGTTGAGCAGACAAATTCGAACTTATGAAGTAATGGATTAGTAATTTGCTTCAAAATGATTCAGATTCCGATTGATAGTACACAATTAGGGTACTGTTTAATAGGACTTTATGTCACTGACACACTACAGAAAAAGAACATTTTGAAAAAACACAAAAGCTAACATAAAATATATTTGATTTTTAACTATTTGTCCTGGTAAACCCTTTTTGTCTGTCTATCAAAACATTATAATAACATCTGAGTTGGAATTAAAATCTGCAACGAAACATACAGGGTGATTCGAAGATGGGTGCCAAGCTTTAAGGCGAAGATAGGATTAGGTATCAAAAAAATGGTAAGACTTCGTCTAAGACAACCATGGCATAAATAGTTCTAAATTGTCTGTATTATCTTTTTATTAGATTTAGATTGCTGGATTTAGAAGCAACCTTTATAATAATCCACCCTACGTGTTTCGCATAGAAATGAGCTTTGATCAAGCTATTATCATAACGTTAACGTGAAAGTGGTTGTATTGATTCATTCATTCAGAGTCAACTTTCATCTCAAAACATGTATTAAAGTATATAAGCCCATAAAAGGACTAAAAATAATACAAGATTTGCCAAAAAAAGACAGGTTTAGAAAGGAATCATTTTTTTTCGCGATAACGATGTTGGTCCCATGGAGAAAGTTGTTCAGTTTGACGGTCTGTTATGTAGGTACCACACATTTCTAAAACACGCTGTATAACCAAGGTATTTTAATATACTACGACATAACTTATCGAAGAAATTAAAATGAAATAGTATTTTGTGCAAAGCAATTATTGTAATATCAATCAATATTTATATTTCTACAAAATTACCCGACCTATGTACTTATTTTATCAAATGACTATTGTCATTATGTTATAACATTAACGATTATATTGAATTATCAAGTTAACACAAATTAAGTCAAATTGAAGTCGCTACGGTAATTGAGTAAAATAAATATCAATTTATCGTGATATTTACTACTTGTGATAAGTAAATTTAAACACGTAATTTTTGTTTTCTTACGAAGTGTAAAATGCGCAAAACGCAGGTCAATACACTTGCACGGCTTTGGACTGGAAAGTTCAAACAAAAGACCATTGATATCACCTAGAAAAGAAAGAAAAGTAAGAAAAATTGTTTATTCTGCACAAACGAAACGCACATTCAAAAAAAGACATACAATTAAACACATTTCTACAAAGTACTCAAGTCTCGTACTCAAAAAAGTTGTCAATTTTGTATATTGCTAGAAGAACCTCGACAACGAAATTACAACATAAAATCACGCCTATATTCCAGCAGGGTTAGGCAGAGGTGCCCCTCAAGTAGACAGTCATGTTTAAGTCCAATGTATAAGGGGGTTGCCATCAACCGGACATAAATCCAGACTCCAGGCTGCTACTGAGAAAAATAAACTAACAAAGAAATTAGAACGACAAAAAAATATCAATAGGTACCTATATCGCTGGCACGCATCACGGTTTGTTATGTTAGTTTGTTTCTTCTAAATACTCATGCGCACAAACTTCAGAATGGAATACCATACGTCCAACTTTCTCTAAAGAGTCGGACAAGATACTCAAAAACAAATCAGATACAAAATTGAAGAAACAAAAATAATAGAATTCTTCAGTGGGTATATCTTCAGTGTTCTATGGTGTATCACAATCAAAAGTAATTTATTCAAATTAGGCTGAGAATCAGCACTTTCGGAACGTCAAAATTACATAAGACAGTTCCCCAAAACGCCCGCCCTTCCCTTCACCACTTTCTAGTGCTTTCGCTGGGAAGAAGAAGTGGCGCAACAAACTCCCAGCAGCACAGCTGTGTGTTCAGTAAAAAAAAACTTGCTTCTATATGTAGGCATGCAAAGTAGTTAATATTGCGAGTAGGTACCTAGTTAATATTAGTTATCATTTTTAAGGAGATGGACATATAAGTACTAATAGTAGGCATTATAGTAATTAGTTTTTCACGTATTTTTATGACGTAGCGATCAAGTTACGGTCTATTGCAGACGAGTTCAAGTTCGTAAATCCTTGAACTGCACGTAGTTACGTGAATAACTCCAAAAATTTATCCAATATCATTAACAAGTTATTATTTACATCAGAAATTCAGAATATAATTTTATCATCAATGGACATGCTCGAAGTCTGCTGTGGTTAAACTATCTTCGAAGTAACCAAATTGGACTCAATAAGTCCGACTTGGTCAATTCGAGGAATGTCTTTATACTTTTGGGGGATGTTTTGATCAATAATTTTTATGAGGTCTGCCATTTAAAAATAATCTTATCGAACATTCACGAATAAGCAATCCACATCTATAAAAAAGACATACATAGTATAAAACAAAGTCGCTTTTCGTTTCTGTCTGTGTCACCGCACATAAAAACACACAATAAAAAAAACAAAACATCGCGCATAATCTCGCACATAATATTAGGTCTTTACATATGAAATTGGCGTTTTGTACGGGAGGAATATAAAGTTTTTTTTTTTTTTTGTAAAATGTATTTAATTAGTCAAAGTACCTATGCACCGTTGTTATTATAAACTATGCACTTTTGCCATCTCATAGGTAGTTCATTGATCCCTTTACTAAAAAAACTATGGGGGCGAGAATCAAAGAACTCTTTGAAGGCGGTTTGGACTGCCGCATCGGAGTTGAATTATTTTCCTTGTAAGAAGTTGTCCAAATTCCGGAAAAAATGGTAATCTGTGGTACGGTGGATGTTGCAGACATTCCAATTGTAGCTCATCTAACTTAGTGGTTGTTTGTTGTGCAGTGTGTGGTCTTGCGTTGTTGTGAACCAGCAGTGGCCTAGAGCGATTGACCAATCTCGGTTGTTTAGCAGCTAGCTCTTCCTTCATGATCTGCAGTTGCTGACAATAGATATCTGCCGCAATCGTTTGGCCAGATTTTAGAAAGCTGTAGTGAACGACACCGGCGCTAGTCCACCAAACACTCACAAGTAACTTTTTTGAGTCAATTTTCGTTTAGGGCAGGATTTGGCTGGTTCTCCAGGGTTCAGCCGATTCGATTCACTCAATTCATGAGGTACCCATCGTTCAAGTTTTTTTACTTTCCCAATTTGCTTCAAGTGGATTAATACAGTTTTATCACTTACTCCGAAGCCTGCAGCTATCTCTGAAGTGCTTTGTGATGGATCCGCTTCCACAATAGCCTTTAATTCTTCATTTTCCACTTTGGTCTCCGGCCGTCTACGGGGTTGGTTCTGAAGGTCGAAATTTCCAGAACGAAAAAGTTGAAACCAAAAACGTACCGTGCTTTCTTTTGCGACACCAGCGCCGTACCCATCATTAATCCTTCGAGCTGTTTCTGCAGCACTGGTGCCACGGTAGAACTCGTACTCGTAAATATACCGATATTTCATGTTTTCCATTGTGCGGTAATAAGCGACACCAAAGAAAAAATTTATGAGGAAAAAACAAATGAATGACTGTTTTCAAAACTCAAATGTACCACCTAAATGAATTTATAAATTTGAATTTGGAATTCTTAACCAAAGAGGAGATATTTCAGAACAAAACGCTAATTTCTTATGTAAGGACCTAATAATTAAATAAAATATTATATACTAGCTTGAAAAGGCGTTATTTACAAATGTAAACAGAAAAGCCCTTACTATGGATTTTAGGCTTTTCTACATAAGGATTGCATAATAATAATATCATTATTTTTTTATTAAAAAGGAAAAGAGAAAATCAAATTTATAAAAATAATCTATTTAATAAATAAATGGAACTAGATATTTTTAGTAACTATAAATTATTTAACGAAATAACATGATGAGTTCAATCAAGTGAAGTCATCGACAGTGTTTCAAACCAAACTTCAGACAAACCTGTCCTTTACTCAAAATACACTTTGAAGAAATAACGGCTGTTCACCGTAAGACGGTAGTATTGCACACGTGCGAAGTAGGGGCGAGTCGCTAGTATAGAAGATAAATAATCTGGTTTGGTGGTAGACCTGTTTCAAACAAGATTCTCTCAGACAGACTCGACTTATAAATCGGTATCGATCAAGGAAATCCCACATTTGTCTTGTAACAGTTACGAAAAGGCCTTCGAACGATACGGTTGTCCAAAATACAAGTGGCCAAAATATTACGGCAATGTGGACCTTATTGACAATTTTATTTATGATCGCTTGTGGGACTGTGTCCGAGTCGCAACTTTGCGAATTTCAAAAAAGTGTAGAACTGGTAAATGGGACTTATGGAGGTCTTACATTCGGGAACAATGAAACCTTCGTGGATCCCAAATCTAAAATGGAAAGAGGATGTGTCTGCCTCAAGGGGATGTGTGCAAGGAAATGCTGTCCCTTTGGGATGATGTACAATTTTGATATAACGAAATGTGTAAAAGAAACAATACAGTTCAATCCACCCGTGTTGGAAAAGAAAAATAAACAATTTAAATTCAAGGAAGGATTTAATGCCACAAAGGAGTTTATCTTCATTACTGGTAAAATGGACTGCGTCAGTGATGTGGGAGAAAGGAGACTGGTAGTATATCCGGCTACACCGACCTTCAATTTAACAACGGTGAGACGAAACCATTGCCATATTTTTTGTTATTAAGGCGCAGATATACGACTTCTAATGATTTTAAATTCAACATCACGCCTAATCGACCGGACTAATTTTTTCGAAAAAAAATAATGTTATACTAGACCATTTGCTTCGTAATTTGATATGTGAATATTTGCAATTATATTTTTTTAACATAGTGTAATTAATTTGTAAAGTAATGTCTACCGCGGACATAAAAACGATAATCACGCAAACACTATCGGGTGTACTTTCATAAAACTTTCACCATATAAAAGACAATTTAATTCCCCGAATTTTAGTATACGGTTTTTATTTGTTTGGTGTTTGATAAATTAACAATAGATGATTGTTTCATATTTTGCAATAAATTACCAGCATTGTGTCATCGCGCATCTCTTTTCTATGCAGTCCGATAGTGACCGCGCTTTAGGTCATGTAGTCGCCTTAAACGATTTTGATTTATAATCAAGCATGAATAGATTTTAAAACCGCGATCCGGCTTCCGCAAACTTGTCATTAAAATATGCTTATCTTAAGCTGGGTCCATACTTGTATTATCTTTAAGGTCAAAATCAGGCGTATAGTATCGAGTATTCGTATCTTAGGTGTGGACGCCCATTTCGACCATATCGTATCTCTCACCGTGTCATGCCAAAAAAGAACCACGTCCACACTTACGATACTGTGTCTTGTCAGCGTGTCGCCAACGCGTGTCGTCATGTGTAAACGCTCGATATTTCCTACGATCCTCGTATCCAAATTCAAAGTCAAAGCATTTATTTCAAATAGGCACAGAAAAGGCACTTTTGAACGTCAAAAATTATTATGAAATAGATTTGATTCTAGTCGCCCATTCCAAAAGGTAGTTTTAGGTAAAATTACTATACCACGATAGGTAAAAGAATTAAAAATGAAACCATGACATATAAATTAATTATCTGATAGATACATGGTGCTCACATATTTACAAATATGGTAAAATTAAACTATTTTCATGCAAAAAAAATACAAGTAATAAGTCAGGGTGTGAGTCAGAGCAACTACAGAATGTAAAACAATATCCAAAAAATTAGAATAAATTTACAATTAAATAAGCAACCAGTTTGATCTTGTGTAGACTCTATATTGTCCTATGGAGCAGGACCAGCATGTTTCCAAGCGTTCTTATCCTAGATATAATCTTCTAATTTATAGTATGCTTGTTTACAAAGTGTATGTTTAATGTGAGTTTTAAATTTTCTTTCATTTAATTGCAATATATCACAAGGTATTTTATTGTAACATTTAACACAATACCCCATAAAAGATGTATGTACTTTGGCTAACCTGAAAAAGGGTTGATTTATTTTATCTTTATTTCTAGTATTAAAATTATGTCTATCGCTTATTTTATTAAAAAGATTTAGATTTTTTCTTACATACATAATATTTTCATAAATGAATTGGCAAGGTACCGTCATGATATTAACATTTTTAAATAGTTCCCTAAGAGATTCGCGGCGACGTAGATTGTAAATGGCTCTGACAGCTCTCTTTTGTAAAATAAAAATGGATTCAATGTCAGCAGCCCGACCCCACAGTAAAATGCCATATGAAATAATACTGTGGAAGTAACTAAAATAGACCAAACGCGCGGTTTCTACATCTGTTAACTGTCTTATCTTTCTTACAGCATAAGCGGCCGAGCTTAGCCGCCCCGCAATAGATGTTATATGAGGTCCCCATTGCAATTTCTCATCTAGCGTGATTCCCAGGAAAACTGTCTGATTAATAAATTCTAGTTTTTCGCCATTCAATATGATGTCACATTCGCTACTTCTAACATTCGGTAATTTAAAACTAATGCATTTGGTTTTCTTTTCATTAAGTACTAAATTATTTACCGTAAACCAGTCTTGGAGCTGAAGAATAGAGTTATTCACGTCGTCAAGATTTTGTGACCGTAGGTCTATTTTAAGGATCAATGATGTGTCATCTGCAAATAACACCATCTTCGGTTGATTTTGAAGTAATTGGGGTAAATCATTAATGTAAACTAAAAAGAGGAATGGACCCAATATTGAACCTTGAGACCCTAATGAGTTTATGCCGTTTACTTGAACTTTAACTTTTCTATCTTTCAGGTATGATCTTAGCAAATCAAGTGCTGTTTTTCTAACCCCATAGTGCTTCAGTTTCATCAGAAGTGTCTCATGGTTTACGCAATCGAACGCCTTAGAGAGGTCACAAAAGATTCAAATGGCATCTTGTGCTTCTTTCCAGGCCTTAAAAATGTTCTTTATTAGGGTAACACCGGCGTCAGTAGTGCAACGCCCTTTGGTGAAACCGTACTGATGTTCATGAAAGATGGATTTTTTATTAAAGTGACGTAACATTTGATTGACCATCAACTTTTCAAACACCTTACTGAGAACGGGCAGAATTGACACCGGCCTATAATTGTTGGGTTCTTTACTATCACCGGATTTGAACAATGGTATTACCTTACTATGTTTCATAAGATCCGGAAAAACTCCATGGTCAATACTGGTATTAAATATGAAAGCTAAATAGGACGCAATGGTTTCGATGAAAGATCTACATACTTTTACAGACATTCCCCATAGATCTTCTGTTGATTTAATTTTAAGATCTTTAAAAGCTTTTATAACAGCCTGGGGGTTTGTATGCTGAAACCTAAACTCCAAAGGGCATGCCTTTACATTATTTTTAAGTAAGGCAGCAGAAAGTGTGGGGGATGAATTTAAAGCTTCAGTAGTTTTAATAAGAATATTAGCAAAAATTTTTCAAATTCCTGAGCTATTTATACATCTGAGTTAATTGGGCCATGTACAGCTTCTAAAATCTACTCGTATCAAGTTATCCCAACTCATGATAAAAAAAACCGTATACGTGTGATGATCGCGGAGGACGTGCCCGTGCGATGATCGCGAATAAAAGTGCACGTCCAAACTTGACTAGATTGTGTATCGGCATTGCGTATCCCCTTGATGATCGGGGAAAAACCGCCTCGAGATGGATCGCGGTGTATCATGTATCAAATGACATAGACGTATCGTGAGACAGTATCAAAATGTGCCCTGTAAGTACTACGATCATTTTGCCGATCATGACACACGTATCCGATTCGACATTTGTATCAGCGTCGGAGATCTGATACACTATGGATACACTAAAATGATACAAGTGTGGACCCAGCTTTACGGACACGAATTCTAAAAGTCACTGTATTGTAACGAGTTATTTATTTTAAATTAGCAAGCCCCTTTAACACATGGATTTTACTTGACAAAACATCAAGAGAACCTTCCAGAATAAATTCTGATAATGATGGTAGAAACCGCATCCAAATAAATCGGTTGCGCAGTTTAGACGAACAACGTGGTCACACAGATAGACACGAAAAACGACTTTAGTTTATAATATGTATTGTACAGACGCCAGCAAATCAACCTACTACAATCTGTCAAATTTACCCAATCAACTTTGAACCTTATGCTTTAGCGATAAAGTTGAAAATCTATTAAAGAAATTTGACAGATTGTAGTAGGTTGATGTGCTGGCGTCTGTACTAGCCAATTGTTGTAGGCACCGTACATAATCACTTTGTTAATGTTTGTTTAGTTTTGGAGTACACAGAAGGAACCACAAGTTGAATTTAAAGTTGTATTAAAAAGGGGAAGGTTAACAGGTTAAAGTGGTAGCGATTCTTTTTCTTGACAAGTGGTTAGTTACACAGTCATTGTCTCATGTGCATTGCTTAAAACTTTATAATTATAGTATTATTTGTGACGCTCGACATCCAAGTAGGTTGCTGTGTTCGCAAAGTGAATGTACGGTTGATGAGACCGTACATGGTATAAATGTGAAGCCTGTTATTGATTCGTCCATATTCTAATATTAAATGGCCATACAGTGGTGGCCAGCAGAGGTGTGAGAAGCGTTGGTCCAGTGGTAACGGCCGCGACTTACGAGTTGTAGGTACATAGGTCGTGGGTTCAAACTCAGGCAGGCTTTTTACTTTTTGTAAAAAATTTCATCAGTACTGCTCTGAAAACGGTGAAGAAAAACATCGTGAAATAACCGGCATGTCCTAGAACCAAAAATTGGAAGGCATGTGACATTTACCAACCCGCACGAGTACCGCGTGGTAGAATACAGCCCACTCCCTCCCGAAGACAGGAGGCCTGTGTCCCAGCAGTGGGAACATTATAGTTTGATTGTGCTTGTGTGTGTTGTGCTAGGTTATATAATCTTGTTACCCCAGTATTGTGTTTTATATGGACAATAAATACCATTGCTTTTTTCCTAGACCACTGCCACAAATGAGCAAAAAACTGTGTTCAGTTGTGAATAAGCGTTTTCGGCCAATTCCGGTTTGATGACGAGTAACCAGTGATTATGACACTTTTGAATTAAACATGCACGATATCGAAACAAATAAAATGGGAAAAAAGTTCTCGTGAAGTTCGGAATCGTGTTGCACGATCGAAATTATAAGAAAAATAGCTTCTGTTCGCGATTTCTTGTCCACCCGACATACAAACAACAATTAGTAAGTCATACAAACAACAATTTAAATCTAGAAGATACTCATTGTCCGAACGCATTAATCAATTTAGTAAAATAGTGTAATTAATAGCACGGATATCGATTGTAATTTAATTAATAAAAGATTATATTGTGGAGATTTCCTTGTAATGAGAACAAATATTAGTCTATACGTACAGAGGCCAGCACATCAAGCTACCCCAATCTGTCAAATTTTCCCAATTGAATATGAACCTTAAACCTCTGTGGTAAAGTTGAAATTCTATCAAAGAAATTTGACAGATTGGGGTAGGTTGATGTGCTGGCCTCTGTACAAGGTGTAACAGAATAAACGCAAGTCCTGAAAGTAGTTTGTTTGTTCATAACTTACTACTGAATCGATTTCAGTAATTTATGATAGTTTTATTTTTTCGAAAATTATGCATTTTGCCATTTCATCATTCACTAAAATCATCATTGACTAAAAAATACCTCATTTCAAGGCACTAAGACTCAATTTTAAATGCATAAAGTAATGCTAGGATCAACACGATTTTTCTTGGTAATAATAGTTAGCTTTAGTTTTGGTTATTGTATTATACGTTTAACTCAATAGTCAAATTAGGGTGTAGAGGTCCTGCGTTAATTATGTTACATATTGTATATAACCGTTCAAAGACTGGTGTGCTTAATAATATTCGAGTGACACGTTCTCATCATCATCTGACTAGCCTTTTCCCAACTATGTTAGGGTCGGCTTCCAGTCTAACCGGATTCAGTTGAATCCCAATATTTTACATGGAGAGACTGCCTAACTGACCTCCACAACCCAGTTACTGGGTAATACGCCCCTTGGTAAGACTGGGTTGTCAGACTTTTGGGCTACTGACGACACATAACAACTATCAAAGATCCACGAATGACAGCCGGGACCAACGGCTTAACGTGCTTTCCGAGGCACGGAGGGGTCTTGGTATGTGGAGATGGTCACCCATCCACGGACCAACCGCGGCAACGGTAACGTAACCTGAACGATCGACCCGTGCGGCTGTTATTACTTAGCCACAAGCCTCTCAAGAGACAAATTCTAGGTATGTGTTTATTATTGTTTGTAAACAGATTATCGTCCATCTTTTAAGATTGTAGGTATTAATCCGATTTCAGATATTCAGGCAGCCCCACGATATAGGTACCTACCTAACAACAGTTATTTATTTAATAATTTAAGCACACAAATGCACAGATTAAGCAGTTTCTACCAGTCAACCTTTGGGTGATGCAGAGACAAACAGTGATAGGTGCTATTTGTTGTTGTTTGTGTTGTGTAGTTTGCAACCAACAATATGATTGAGACTGTAATCAACGTAATCGTAATCGTTAATCGTATTAAGATCTATCAAAACTATAGATACCTACCTACGGGAAAATAAAAAGTTTACCTGGTAATGCCGACGTACAAAACAATACAGGGTTTTGCAATAACGGACGCAGTCAGCTTCAATAATCAATCATTATTTTATGTACTGTTTTAATTTCTTGCTCTGTTTTTTATTGCTAAATGAGCGCTCTTGACTCCGATCACGCCGCGCTGGCTGGTCGATCCTAAAATTATGAGAATTGCCCCTCCGGTCTTCACTCGTCATTAATACCTACGAAGGTAATTATTTTAATGAATCTTCTAAGAATTTACCTACCTACACTATACGAATACCGATAACAACATTTACATTGGGTTTTTATTCTAAAATACTTACCTTGAGCAAGAAGAAACCAATTAACATTTACAATTTACCTGTTCTTATGTTACGAAATTCTTAATGACCTTTGATCAAATCCATACATATTTATTAGATATGTCATTGTATTCTACCTAGAATAAAAATGAAGTTTCTGTTTTAAATGTCAAAATAGCAGCTTTTTACTTAATGCATATTAAAGTATATACGTTACATAACTACCGTATAAACTTTAAAATTTATTGCCATAAAACAAAAAAAAAAGTTTTTTTTTTTAGTTTTGTCTGTCTGTTTGTTCCGGTTAATCTCCGAAACGGCTACACCGATTTTGATGAATTCTGGTATGGGGTTACTTCGAATCCTGGCGAAGGACATAGGTTATTTTTTATCGACGTACCACGTGGGCGAAGCCAACGGCGAAAGCTAGTATCGATATAAATTATATTTGACAGCGGCACCAACTGTAATAATAAAAAAACACGATAATTACACAATATTAGTATGTAATAAATGCTGTCGCAAATCACTTTTATAAGTCGAGGTCATAATGAAAATATTCTTCCGAAAAAAAGACTTTTAACATAGTTTAATTCCAAGGAGAAATAAAAAAAAAATCGCTACAAAAAATCTGTTGCATCATTGCGTCCGCAATTAATAATATCTAGGTACACCTCATCCTTGAATCAAGCCGGTTAACTGTGATTACGCAAAAAAGAACTGTCATCAGTTTGATTACATCACGGTTCAGTCACGCGTTGGTAGCTTATATCATAGTTTCTTGTTTTTTCGCACAAATTGTGATTTCAGTAAGTTATGCTTATGTTTATTTGGCTTATTAGTCGACTCGCACGAATTTACTCACCCCAAATGGGCGAAGTGTCACTTTTAAATGATTTCTTTTTTCTATATGCACATTTAGAATTTTATGTAATAAAGTATAGAAAAAAGGACACTAGCGCACAAAAGTGATGAAAATAGTTTAAAATTATAAAACGTAAGTACCTACTTTTTATCTCAACGTCTCGACACGTTGACGGTGTCTACAATAATTTCCTTACTAAGGGTAGGAACAGAGCTCTCAATGATTCATTTTTTTTATCTCAAGCTAAAGAAATACTTAGAAGTGAGATAAGGAAACAAAAAAGAAAAAAAAAAGTGTATATTGTGACTCGTACAGGAAGACAACACAACTCAGACAACCGGTAAGTATGTCGCGGGATTGTTCGAAAGAGTTACCGTGGCCCCGGAACGCAAAGGGCAAAGAATGAACATCATCATCATCTGCCTAGCCTTTTCCCAACTATGTTGGGGTCGGCTTCCAGTCTAACCGGATGCAGCTGAATACCAGTATTTTACATGGAGCGACTGCCTATCTGACCTCCACAACCCAGTTACTGGGTAATACGATACCCCTTGGTAAGACTGGTTGTCAGACTTTCGGGCTTCTGACTACCCGTAACGACTGTCAAAGATCCACGAATGACAGCCGGGACCAACGGCTTAACGTGCTTTCCGAGGCACGGAGGGGTCTCGATATGACAAAGAATGAACATGGATGGGTAAAAGTCAGTAAAAGTCTGACACTCCCTCTCGCTCAACCCAAAGCGGGAGGGGTCATTTGATGAATTCCCATCCTTAAAAAAAAAGACAACAGGTATGTTGTGAGCTTATAGTACACACAACAGTTGGGGATATATAAATAAATACGATAGCGACCTTCCGTAAACTCTGGACTTTTAATTAGCTGCAGTAAATTGACACTTCATAATAACTCATTTCCGACTGCGTTTAGAGATATGCATGTCAAATAAGTTTCGTTAGTAACACTATTCTGTACTAGAAAAACAAGATTTGGTTAATGAACGCGAAAAAACAAAAAAAGACGCCAAACTCAGTCATTTAAGTAACACATAAGCTGTCATTTTACTGCAGCTAATTAAAAGTCCGACTATAGCTATTACTTTTTAGGGTTCCGTACCCAAAGGGTTAAAACGGGACCTATTACTAAGACTCCAGTCCGTCTGTCTGTCACCAGGCTGTATCTCATGAACCGTGATAGCTAGACAGATGAAATTTTCACAGAATGTGTATTTCTGTTGCCGCTTTTATAACATGTTCATTCCCACAACAATAGCTCTCATGTGTATTATTCATATAAACTCATAATAACGTATGTTGAAAGTGAAATAATGATAGCGATTAGGTTTAAAATAATATTCGCTTCCTTTCCTGCTTTGGGCGTTTACGCCTTTGGATCTTTAGAATGATTTGCGTGGCTTTTTAGCATTGCGGACACACCCTGCAGTTTTCTTACTCAAGAAATAGTTGATGATTAATAGATATAATGAGGAACAGGGTGTAAAGTTCACTTATCCTCCATAGAAAAGGGAGGATCCTCCGACCAAACGGGTGTTGTGTTTGGCGGGCAACTGCCCGACGATTGATGTCGGGACGAATATGTATGGACGGATATGTATGCTTTTCCCAACTAAGTTAGGCTCAGCTACCAGTCTCAACTAGAAGCAGCTGAATACCAGTATTTTACATGGAGCGAATGCCCATCTGACCTCTACAACCCAGTTACTGGGTAATACGATACCCCTTGGTAATACTGGTTGTCAGACTTTCGGGCTCCTAACTACCCGTAACGACTGCCAAAGATTGAGACTGACTGCAGTCGGGAACAATACCGAGTCACAAAGCGTGATTTACTGGCTAAATAATAACACTTAACTGTTAATTAAAAACTATTTTAATTAATAAACGCTAGACTGCATCCGCCTTGTTAATTTGGTTTTTATGATTCCGTTCCCAAACAGTCATAGATCACATGTCCTCATCAGACTCCTCTATATCTTTTTTTTATTTATTTATCACTAATACAAAAAAAGACTGTATTCTTCTATGTTCTATGTTATGGGTTTGGTTTCCGCACTTAGTCCTTCAGTGGACCATTGTGCGTGGGCCATGGCGGCCGTTGGCGGTTATTCCACCCAGCCCACCTCCCTCCAGAAGCTGATTAGGTCTCCTGGTCTTTTGAGAACATCTGTGTACGATCTGGGTGTCCCGAGGGTTTGTGTCCTGATCTGGGTGACGCCTGTGCACTCAAAGAGCACATGCGCAATGGTTTCATTAGCCACCATGCAAGCTCTGCACAGGGGGCTGTCCGTTATGCCTATAGTGTGAAAGTGTTTGTTTAGCGAGCAGTGTCCCGTGATGGTCCCCGTCACCAGGCGCAGGCCTTTCCTGTCCAATCGTAGTAAGCGACTGCTTAGCTTGCCATCCAGTGATGGCATAGCTTCCTTGGACTGCCTGCAGCCTGGTGACGACGTCCACCAGCTTTCTGCTTGTGTGTGGGTGTACTCCTGTAGCCACCTGAGTTGGTTGAAGGGGATGGGCACGATAGGTTCCGGTCCACAGACTGGCATGCTCGATGCCCTTCTGGCCAGCTCGTCAGCTGCGTCGTTACCTAGCGATCCACTGTGTCCTTTTATCCATTGTAGTGTCACTATATTGCGGTTCAATACAGTTGCCTGTTCAAGCGAGAGACTGTATTCTTTTAAATAGCAACCAAAAACCACTAAGGTTTAAACTTGTGCTATCATGAGGGTATCTCAATATCGAACTATACAATGAAGCATAATTCTCGATACAATTAATAACATCTTTAGGTCTTTAAATACTTACAATCATTCCTATACATATAATATTGCTTAATTTTATATGTCATTAGTAAGAGTGATATTGATCTATGACTCATTTAAACTGATTACAACATCGTTATTGGGTAATATTTTTTCTAGTTCAATCTCTTCCTTTATGGCAACTAATTTAAAAATTACGTAATGGCAATAGATCTACTCTCTATTAGTATCAGACCATAGACACCCAGTGCTTGGCCTCTGATTACACAATTTTGCCATACTCATCATGACAGGGGCTGTATTCACTGTGACACAATGAACAAAACCGCGCTAAATCAACGCGAGATTGGCGGGATTAGTTAAGGAATTGACGTGTTTTCGATGTAAGGAATCGTTTACTGGTCATAGTGAATTAGGGCCCTGGTAACCGCCGCATTTAGATATAATGTATACAGTCATATTGCCACAAAAATTCCTGAAATAGTTCCTCTTATAAATTTTACGATGATTAGGCAATAGGTAACATTTTACTGCTGGTCACATCAAGTACAAAGCGTATAGCATTTTACTGGTGGTCACAGACCACCCATAAAGTGCTTCCTTTACGATTATTGCGATAATCTCTTAACTGCCTCAAAATGATAAACAATGAGAGAATATCCACTGCTTATCAACAATTTCTATGTAAGTTCCTCTGCAAACACAAATGAGTCAAGTAACGTCATTTCGGGAATCTGTCTGTGAAATTTACACAAATAATACAGATTTTGTAAACTGACATTTAAATTAAATACACTAACAGCGGTCGATGACCCCACAAAAGAATCAAATTCATATATTTTTTTGTTTTATCATGTTTAGAAATATATAGATACCTATCACGTCTGCGGAATTTCGCTAGCTAATTTTATTTGCCCCACCTATTGGCAACCACCACCACCACCAACAGCTGCCTCCACCTGTAATAACAAATGTAAGTGGTAATAGTAAAAAAAAAAAAAAATAACATCGATGCGGCAGTAAAGTTAATCAACACACTTTTACAATGTAACAAATTAACGTCCGCACCAGACCACATTTACATCGATTATTAACAATAACATCACGCCTGTAGCCCTAGGCTAGGGTTAGCAGAAGTATCCCATAGTATACCCACAGTTCTTCAGTTATGTTTGAGTCCCATATTATAGAGGGCGACCCTATTGCAAGCGGGCACAAATTCATATGGAAAACCTAATAATACTTTGCCCGAAATGGGAGTTGATCCCAGGACTTCAAGCTCAAGCCTCAGCAGTCGTGATTGTCACCGCTAGACCGTCGAGGCAGTTGGGTTTCACCCGCATAAGTGTCGATCCCGTGGGAACATCGGGAGAAAAACTATCCTATGTCCTTTCCTCAAACTATCTCTATACCAAATTTCATCTAAATCGTGAAGAGTTAACAGACAGACAGACACACTTTCGCAGTTATAATATTAGTATGGATTTGTAAATATGAGAGTAAATTATTGTCAATATTGAGTTGTTATGCAGGATAAAATAAATTGTGCCATAATTCTTATAAGCGCGCAGCCACATATCAAACTAAATATAACCAGTATAAGCTGACTTCTGATTTTACGAAGAACCTATAGATTGCGAGGTCAGCTAAAACTGTAAATGTACAGCTTGATGTGTCGCCGTGTGTACCTACTAGTCTCTCATAGACATCCTACGAAGCTTATTCGTAGTAGATAACCCTAGCACTTGACTCGAACTTTTTTAAATGATTTAACAGGATGGCAGTCTCTACGTGGAAATCTCGTCCAGCGTTCCGAGTGAGTTCATCTACGGACCAGACAAGTATTGCGTCGACACGTTTGTCGCGGACAAAGTGGATCCTCATCTTAACGCTCTCATCTGCTTCATCTCGAAACCTGAACGCAATAACTATGGTCTGAGCAGTAGTTGTGAGTATTTTCATTATTACACAATGACATACAACACTAATAGTAAGGCAGAGGACATAATACACACACATAAGAGCGTTTACGACGTACGGCATTTCATACAAACTTTCAAGCCCTTGTTTTTCGAAATGAAACTTCAAACGCATAAGCAGGATACAAAGGTCTAAAAAGTTAGTTAAGAACATTTTCGAAAAATAGTGTTACAGCCAAATTAGACCGATTATAAATTTTCCATAGAAACGGAGATTTCCAGTTATCTTTTTTAAATAAGACTTCTTTACTAACTTTTTAGACCTTTGTATCCTGCTTATGCGTATGAAGTTTCATTAAAATCGATTCATTCATTTCGAAAAACAAGAACTTTTAAGTCCCATGTAATAGGTGGCGAGCCTACTGTCATCAACCGGACACAAATCCAAACTCAGTAAAACCTGGAGGGACCAGGTTTTACTGAGAAATTCTTGCTGGAAAAACCCAATAACAGTTTTACCGGCCTGGGAATTGTACCTTCTGCTCAGTAGTAAAAGATGATTTCCACATCGCATCAGATCGAAAAGGATACGAACGAATGCGGCGACAGCCGATCGCGTCCGGCAGCATGTCGACACATGCGATCGGCTCCGTACGTCACTTG
Organism: Gortyna flavago; assembly: GCA_963669345.1. Taxonomy (NCBI): domain Eukaryota; kingdom Metazoa; phylum Arthropoda; class Insecta; order Lepidoptera; family Noctuidae; genus Gortyna; species Gortyna flavago. The sequence goes on from OY770139.1 coordinate 4,348,449, forward strand.
CGAACGTATCATTCCTACCATAGTTGACGTGTACTAATTTTTGAAAATGGTTGAAGTTGACGTAGTACTGTTGGCTATTGCATTAGAAGAAGAAGAAAAAAATCATAAAACACAGAAGAGATAAATACAAATTTGGACGACAGCCGAAAGGATTCGATCGGATACGACGACAGGCGAACGGAGCCGATCGCGCGTCGCAGCATGCTTTCGGCTACGATCGCGTGTCGCGGAAGACGCCCGCGGTCAAGCTGCTATGCGCGGCTTGGTAATATAGACTTTAAATACTGTGTACACGATTAAATATCGCTTAAAGATTGTAAAATCCGTCCCGATCCTATGCGATGCAAGCCATTTGGTGGAAATCATCCTTCACGCTTGCACCCACTAGACCAATGAGTCAAGCAAATAAATTAAGAGTTCATTATTATACTTTTCGTAAAAATGGCTGCTCTTACTTGACCTGTGTTGAATAGGCGATGGGCTGCAGTTTACACCGGATTAGAAACTTTTGCAAACCTTTTTTGGCAATGGACTCTTATAAGTAATTTCGTCCTTGCCGACTGTTTGTCACATCCATTTTTCTGCATTATCATATAAAGTAAGAATTTCACCAAACTTTTATACCTAGAATTAGTGCCTTTTCACACGTCCTGGCAACCGGGTAGCTAGTGCCGACTATCCGGAAACTCTTGCCAGGCAAATTACGCCGGTACGTGTGAAAGCTAACGTACATGGCTGTACACTTCGCCGCCGGGTACCCGGCTACCCGGTTGCCGGGACGTGTGAAAAAGCACTAATTCTAGGTATGAGTCTCACACTGAGAATAAATTATGTATTTTTGACAGTTTTTCCATATTAGAACTGTCAGACGTCAATTTTATTCCACGGATACAATCTGGCTTTGGTAAGATCTGCCCTTAGTATACCTAATAAAACATTGGTTGTAGTATTCGTGTTTCACAAGCGATTGATTGTAAAATTTGACAGCAAAAAAATGAATAGACCTTAAAAACATCAAAGGAGAAAGCTACAACGTTAATAAGTTTGCCCGCATCGATTGCCCCTCCTCAGAATTATAATGATAAAATATCTGAGCGTCTCATGTTTGTATTTCTCATTTACCGTTGCAAAAACTGTTGTTTAGTTGCATTGCCTGACTTGGCGATGTTTTGTTACTTGTAATTATGTTTCGGTAGTAGTCGGTCATCAGACCACGTGTTCAGCTTTGAACGTTGATTTCTCGGAAACGACATTATAAGACCAAACCCCGTAAAGTGTCACTTTAGGGGGTTTTGTCTTTTAACGTTTTCTGTCTGCATTGATTTCAACTATTGATAGGCTACCAGAGCGGCCGCCATTCTGGAAAAAAAAATCTAAATGGCAGACAGGTAGGTATGCCACGGATCTTTAAACCCCTTTGAATGACGTCAAACCAACTAAACTAACCGGTCCGTCATTCAAATTTTTATCGTAAATGTCATATTACATTAAAAATAAACGGCTCAAAACAAAACTAGAAACACTTTTATCGATACCTAAACGAAAAAGCTTCTTGAATAAATAACATTCCTCGCGTGTTCTAGAACGATCCTAGGATCTTACCACTTCACATTAAGAACTCAAATCTACAAGAAAAATCATAAAGAACTAAATATACTCGTTTGCAATAAGTTTCAATTAAAAGCTAAGTTGATGGAATGGCTGTTTAAACAGGACTATACACAATCTGAATCACCACTAAAATACATTGCCTAGTATTACTTATTTTTGCTTTTATTGCTTCACTTATAACACCTCTACCTCTACTCTCATACAAAAACTCACCACACATATAAACATCATAAACATACCCTCACACACATTCACCCATTCATATTACCTACATGGGTATTAATTAGTAATTTTTTTTATTTATCCTTTTTCTTAAAATATAACATTTTTAAAGTAAATCTGTTTGTTAACACGAACAATAAGTTGGCACAGTCCGCAGTTGTATAATCTCGATTTTGAAATAACCTTACAGCTGAACACCCGTCTCTTAAGATACAGGTTACCCTAGCTAGTTTAAGAGGCAGGGCTCACAAAATCTGTATACAGACTTGTGCAGCGTAGTTAGTATCTTGTTAACCAGTGTATACTAATGTATGTTTCTTTGTGACAATAAATTATTATTATTTGCTTACCATCTGAAAGCGTCAATATTTTCGATATTATAGGACCCATCCTAATTTCAAAGGTGAAACCATTTACATTTCAGTCAGCAGCTGATCGCGATCGAGGTTGGTTGTTTGTTTTCGTGCGCGCGGATAGTATTGACCTGTATCGGAAATGACCTCAAAGTGTTGCAGTACAATAATCTAGCACCTGCAACTTTCGGATTTTATTAAAGTTGTGAACTATGTCGCTCATTACCATGCCTTACAATCTTACTCGTAGAAACCCTGCAACAGCATTGTGATAACCCAACTTATTACAGATGACATGTACAAAAGATATATTTCCAGCTGGTTATTAGCTTTACAATTTCGTAGTATTTTAATCTGTTAGTTTATTATTGTAAAACCAGAGGCGCTAGTGTGGCGTATAATATAGGAAAATAAAAAAATATTCAAATCTTAATACTGCACTAAGGTTTACAATGTTCTCCCTAAATAAATAGTATAATATTAGTGGTACTGTTAAGAATGTGTTGCCATAATTAATTCATTATTTGCTACATAGAAGTTTGATTAGTTCTATTATTGGAGATAAGCAAAGAGTGTTTATTGTAAATATAGGGTTCGTTAGAATAAATTAAATATATACATACGTGTCCATGATGATACTCGTAAGTCATTTTTGCTGAATACAATGTTGAAATAAAAAGATCTTACATATTTTGGTAAGAATTTAGAGATATTTAAATATATGCCCTGGCAGCACTGGCAAGTAATAAACAAAAATGGCTGTTGTTGTTTTGATTTGATGTCGTTCTGCTGTGATCGTTCGTTGTACCTATATCCTTACTAATAAACATTGTGTATCGTCTGTATCTACACAACGCTTTGTCTTCTATCGAAAATCAAATTACTGACGACTGAAAGAGAGAAATCGGTGTGTAACTATTCATCTGTTCTAGAATACGTTTATTAGTAAGGGGGTGTGTAATTCAAATAATATCTAAATATGTTGTACTTAACAGATTTTGAATACTTATATCAGTATAATTTTATTAACTCTGTTACAAGAATATATATAAAACAATTGGACCATGGATGGATCTAGGTCGCGCGAATAAAATACTGACACGGATGTAGTTTAGTATTTTAATCGCAGAGGGCGCTTTTTTAATCTGTTATCGTTCAAATCGCGCCAGATGGCTCTCTATTTCCGTATATACAAAGTACTCTTTGCTCATTACTGTGAAGTGTAATAGTTGTAATGTTGTTAATAATGAGCTATTGGCGTTCCTACGACATGTTTTGGACGTTATGGATGAAGAGAGTGTTCATCAGTTATGTACTTCCTCTTTCACGGCGGAAGAGATAGTGAAAGCCAAGACTCTTTTGTTTGAGTCAATACCTAGCGAGAAGAAGATGCCTGTTCGGAGAAAGGAAGGCAAAAAGAAAATGTCGCGGGATCTAGATGACATGATTTGTTTGCTAAAAGGATCAAATCCCGAACTTTTTCCGATATTTGTGGCGAAGGAACTGTATAAGCTCCCTCCTGTGTCCTTTGATCATGTGGATGTCACCCGATTACTAAAGGACTTAGTGAAACTGCAAAACAAGGTTAGTATGTATGTGTTTGTCAACGAAGTGTTGCCTCGTTTTAAAAAAAAGTCCCTGATAATTACTAAAGTGGGGTAAATACTACTTATATTAAATAGGTAATATGCGAAAGTAAATATGTCTGTTTGTTTTATTAAATTTAATTTACTAAAAAAAAAATCCTTAAGAATTTAAACAAAAAGGCAAGCGAGTTAAAAATAAATATACCTACTATATATTTATCTTGACTTCAATAATTTGATGTAACATACTATCATGTGATTTAAAAAAAAGCAATAATTACGTCCCCTCTAAATATTTCTCCATGACTTTACCTACAATTTTACTTACCCACATTTTGGGCAATTCGAAATAAGGGCAACTGGCAACATTCTCCCGTTATGTCACCTCGGGACATTGACATTTGTGTCTTCCGAATAACCTCAAATTAAATTGTGATAACATTAAAAAGTATAGTTTTGTATGTACTTACGTGTGCAACGGTATTCCTTGACACTTTTTGTTCACTTTAGTGTTGTTTTTGCATCATTTAACCACACAGGACGGTATTTTATAGGCAAAATTACTGCACGACGCTCCGGGAATTACTAAAGAAAATGAGCGTAGTTTGATGCATCTGTGTGCGTGAGCGCGTGTGTTTATATAAAGGAGCCGAGTTTTGTGGCTTCACCAATAACTAAGGCCGCGATCTATCTACCTTTTTTATTTCATCTGAGAAGCTAGAAATAGAAAATATGAAGCACGCGTCGTTAACTGACAATCACACGATAGGAAGAAACGTAAACAAAAGGAGAGGAGCATGTCTGCAAAACAGTATTGATCTTGATAGTGGCCCTATCGGTTTGCAATATGTACCCATACAATATTCGCAAGTAACAGCTGATTCAAAGTTAAACGGCCGCACGGCAAAAAACATGTCAACAACACCTGATCGGTGCGATAATAACTGCATCTCTGTCTTACAAGAACAATATGGTGCGACAGAGAATAGTGGGCACGTGGGTGAGCGAGACGGGATGGTAGCTGCGAAGAGTGCGAATGAGACCGAGTGTAAGACGAGCAAAATTACGGTGATACGCGACAAAGAGCCAGTTTCGACGCCGGATACCTGTGCTGAGATGTCCCCTACGAACGATCAGCGAGTGAATGTTATCACGGCGCACAGCGTGTTATGGGAGCCGAGTTGCGGTCATGTCTCGTTTATGTGTCCATTCGATAGATCTAGCCATGATACAGCGTTGCTAAAAATACCGACAGTATTTTTTTGCTTAGTTATTTAGATATGATTCTCCGCAGGCGCGATTCTCTAAGGGAACTGTTTAAGGATATTAACATCATGACGGTGCCTTGTCAATATATCTACGAAAACATCATGTATGTAAGGAAAAATTTACATCTTTTTAGTAAAAGAGGTGACAGACATAATTATAGTACTAGAAATAGGGACCTACTATTTCAACCAGGTTTCAGATTGGCTAAAGTAGACTCATCTTTTATGGGGTACTGTTTAAAATGTTATAATAAAATACCTCCCCACATTCTTCAACTGAATGAGACAAAATTCAAGTCTTGTATAAAACGCACACTATGCAGGCAGGCATATTATAAGATAGGGAATTACATCGTTGATAAAGATGCCTGGATCAATGCTGGTCCTGCTCCACAACCACAACTAATTGATTAACACTTGAACATACTGTTGGAGCTGCTGAAGATTGTGGGACTATATTTGCATTGTATAAACTCAATGTCCTTTGTATTGTATAATTTCATAGCACAGATGTGAGTTCTATGTGAGCTACCATTTACCGGGTAATAATATGTCTTTCATTGACTTGATTGTGCCCTGGCGGCTGATAGTATGTCATGCTCACTAAAATGTCTCGCTGACGGTGGCGTGTGTGTTGGATCATTTAGCTCCCTTCAAAATGGTTGAGCTGAATGGTGCTGATCTATGCGTCATGTTCGTGAACGGGCGCCGTCAGTTGGGGCTGGTCATCAATTGGCTGCCTCGGCTTACTTATTTTTTTTTTTTTGGATTGTTGTTTTGTTAAGTACTATTTGCTGTACTCTGGACGCTCTTAACACGTACGTCTTTTTTATTTTATTACATCGTTCTCACATATAATTATAAATTCAACATTAATGATGTAACTAATATTTTAGTAAAAATATAATTTAAAAGAGTGTCCATGGAGTTTCTTGCCCGTTCTTCTCCATAGGTACCTACGCTTTGGAATGGGCAACTAGCTTCATATTTTCTGACTGACCGACTTCTTGACAATTCAAAAGTGCCTGTAAATGGTTTAATTGAAATAAATGCTTTGAGTTTGAGTTTGAGTTTGAGATTTTTTTAGTGAAAGGGCAATGAACTTAAGAAAATCTTTATTTCAAGATTACTCAAAAGATATAAAACATATAGTTTTTTTTATATTGATAATGATGTTGCGGGATTTTATATAACTACATGTTAAATTAGAGGGTTGTAGATTAAATTATTGAAGAGTAAGGATTTTTTTTCTGAATTTCACATATATTTATTTTTTTATAAAACTATGGCGATGTAGCATTTTATTTTTTTTACATAAAATAGTCACTACTGTTAGTAATCATATTCTAAAATTTCACAAAATTAACTCATGCGGCAAAGGAGATAAATCGTTTCTATGTATTTTAGGAATTTCTATGGAAATAGGGTTGTACGTAATAAAAATTGTGACATTATATTAAATACCTAGTACATTTATCGTATCGTTTGAGGCGAGATACTCGCCGAATCGTACAGCGACGAGGGTGATAAGGAGCCGAGAACACTTCCGAAAAAATTATAAATAGTAGAATGAAAAATAGTATTGCCATAATTATTAGCAAAATATGACATAAACTTTCTTTTTATTCGCGCTTTGCTTTCGCTAGGTTGAGGGAAGCAAAGGCCACTAACAGCCTAATATGAAAAATATAAAATTTTAATAATTTTGTATTTAGAACACAAATGTTAATTTGTTCAGTATTTAAAGTTAAATTAAATAAATCTAGCAGAGTCAATGCCACGGGTCGATCGTCTTTGCATAATTGGGCAAAGCCGCTGATATACAAAGTATATTTGTCCTGCAAAACGAGCTGTTCGAGCAATTTACCAGCTAGGTGCCAGTTTCTCTAAGAGTTTTTTTTAAAGATATTGGTATTTTCACGGTTGCATCACAGTTTATCTTTGCCAACATCTTATATATTAGGCAAAATATACACTTGTACACTAAAAAGGGTGATATTCACAATTTTAACACTAGAAATAAGGACAAACTACGAACTCCCTTTCACCGGCTTCATAAGGTTCATAACTCATTTGTTGGGCTTGGTATAACCTTTTATAACAAGCTACCTTCCTCTTTGCTAGATTTGCCTTATAATACGTTTAAAGCTCAAGTAAAATCCAACCTTTGTTCAAAGGCTTACTATTCCATCAACGACTACTTAAACGATAAGAATTCGGCCTGATTAACTCAAGACAATGTTTATGTTCTTTCTCCAGAATTAGCTTACTGACAGGTTATATGAGTTCATGTAATTGTTTTTTTATTTTTTTTGTTCGCTGTATAAGTAAATTCAGTTTAATTTTATTTTAATTTATTATTGACATAATCAACTCATTTCAATGTTTTGTAATGAGTTGATTGTAATAAGTGGTTAGCTAGCGACCTCTATGATTGATCATTTTATTCTTGCCTGAGTAACCGGCAGCAAGTTCGTCATGCTCCCTTAGATGTCACTGCTTGCGGTAGCGTCGGGGGTTGGGTTGCCTCCTTCCCTCAAATATGGCGAGGGGGGTAATGGCTGGTCTTTGCGTTTTGCTCGTGAACGGGTGCTGCTTGTGGTGACTGGTTTTATTGTTGTTATTAGTAATACCTAACTTGTTTATTAATTTTTACTTTGATGGTCCTAGTTTATCATTTGTGACTTCAAGTGACAGCTATGTGAACAGAACCCAGCATTGCATAAATATGTAAGTTGTGACAACTTACATATTTATGCAATGCTGGGCCCTTCATACCTGGAGGCTTTTATTTAGGTAGCTTTATTTTTATTTTTTTATTACTTTTGATTTAGTATTTTTATTTAGCTTGAGTACGTATAGATTTTTATTGTATTTGTTGGTATATTGGCGTGGCTAGCTAACATATGGCAAATAATTTTATTGAATGTTCTGTGTCCTGTAATGTTAATTAGATACTTTGCAGATCTAGTTTTGTATACTTACAGTCGAGTATTTTATAACTGAACAGACAGCTGTGCTGCTGGGGAGTTTGTTGCGCCACTTCTTCTCCCCAGCGAAAGCACTAGGAAGTGGTGAAGGGCGGGCGTTTTGGGGGACTGTCTTTTGTAATTTTGACGTTCGAAAGGTGCTGATTCTCAGCCTAGTTTGAATAAATGACTTTTGATTTTGATTTTAATACCACACGATGCCCATCATAAAAAAAATGAAAAAAAAAAACTTAAAATGTTACAATCACTTTGTTGACAACCCTAAGAAAATCTTTAAAATCGATATCTCTGGTACTCAGCCTTTGTAGCGGCAGATTTTTTGTACGAATATACATCAACATGTACACAATATAAATACACTGAAAGAAAATACGACCATGCAAAGTTTCGCCAAAAAAAAATTTATTATGAAATGATATAAAAAATTAAAAAACTGCTTACATGAGTTTGATTAATCAGTTATTTATACGTTAATTTGTTCTTTTCGTCATGTTCTATTATACCGCTAATCAGTTTATACTTAAATAATAGATAGAATGGAAGTAATCAATTTTTTTGGTTTCTATGGACTTTTCTCGATTTTTTTAATTTCTCAAAAACTACTATAGGTAAAGTCACCGGGATTTTTTTTAACGTTATTTCCTAAGAATGTCTTTCTAATAAGCATTGAAAATGGTGATGACCGCAACTCGGCTCCCATAACACACTGTGCGGCGGCATCATATGCGTCGGTATTGAGTGAGGTAAATGCTTCACTCGCGCCGGATGCGACCGGCCGCCCGGCCGGTACAGTGTGAAAGTTTGCGTGATGAAAATGTGAGTAATGATCAAGTGGTAGGTGGTATGAATATTGCGAACGCAGAATGGAAGTTAGTGCAGAATAAACGTTATAAACAAAATAGGATAACTAGTCAAAAGGGAAGGGCTTTAACTGCGCCAGAGGGTAAATTTCGGGCCGCGGATATCAAAGTGCCGTTGCTAATTTCCAATGTCAGTATGGAAGCAAGTGAAGATGACATTATTAGCTATATAAAAGACAAAACAAGTGAAATCGTATCGCTAAAAAAGATAAACATGAAGTCATTTAGTTGTTTTTAAACGATGAATTATGGCCAAGTGGCATTGTTTTTAGACGTTTTGTGCATTTTATGTACCGAACGAAACCACAGGAACCCAAAGTTAGAGTTAATTAATTGTGTTATTACTTATGGGTACAACGTTATTAATAGTTGTCTTAAATGTATTAGTTTTAACTGTAAGTCGGCTAAGCGATCCTTAGATGATATTAGGGATTTATGTAAGTGGTCTGATTTGGTGGCCTTACAGGAGACCTGGCTACTTTCCCATGATATTCCAATGTTAGGAACAATAAGCCCTGATTATGAATATACTGGTAAATCAGCTGTTGACACGTCTGAAGGCCTCTTGAGAGGAAGGCCTCATGGGGGGGTAGCCATTCTCTGGAAGAGAGGCATCTTTGAGTCGGTATCTGTTGTTGACTGTAGTAGTCCGCGCTGAGTGGCCATCACCGCCTCGTCTAAGGGTCGTACTATTCTTGTTTTCTCCGTGTATATGCCTACAAATTGTCCGGACAACTTACCTATTTTTACAGATGTGTTGAGTGAGATAAGTTCTACCATAGCAAGCTGTGATATAGAAAATATTTTTATGCTGGGCGATTTTAATGCTCACCCTCATGAGTTGTTCTATAGAGAGTTAATTAATTTTTGTACTGACCAATCCTGGATTTGTGCTGATATAGAGAAACGGGGGGTTGATAGTGATACATACACTTTTATAAGTGATGTTCACGGGAGTAGAAGGTGGCTGGATCACTGCTTGGTAACTGTAGCAGCTTGATGTATCCGAGGATGTTTATGTGTCAGATCATCTACCTATGTGTGTCGAGTGTAATTTAGAAGTGGTGCGGCCTAAACTGTTGACTCGGAGCACCTGGCGCAATTCTGCTGTATGGGGTGAAAGAACGAGAACAGAAACGCATAATTACCATAATATTTGTAACAGTAAGTTGCGTGACGTTGATTTCCCTCATGAGTTTGAGAGTTGCGGTAGTGGATCTTGCAGGTTAGCTGAACATAAAGTTGTTCTGGACAATTTGTACGAACAGATTGTAGAAATATTATGTGCGGCAGCCAGGCAGTCTAAAGTTACACACGAGGGTGGATCGATAAGGGGTAGGCGCGTTTGTGGGTGGAATGAACGTATAAGGGATGCTCATCGCGAGGCCAGATGTAGTTTTCAGGACTGGATACTTAACAAACGTTCCTCTTCAGGTCCTGTCTATGATAAAATGCGGGAGAAGCGAAACGTTTTTAAAAGCTGGCTGAAGTTCTGTCAAATCCATGCTGAGCAAATTATTATGGATTGGTTAGCCGAACAGCGAGCTATTAAAAAATTCGGGGATTTCTGGAAATCCACCGGTAAGTTGAATGGGAAGCCAGGTCTCTCTGCGAGTGTGGGAGGGATGAGTGATCCCCGGGGAATTGCGAATATGTTCAAAGAGCATTTTCAAGTTCGGTCCCCTCTCGGTCCCTCAAGCGTGAAGGAAGATTCTGGGCCCAGCAGTCGTGGAGTCAAACCTCTGATGCGTTTCTCAGCTAAGCAAGTAAGTGCAATCATAAACGGTATGAGCCGAGGCAAATCTCCAGGACATGATGGGCTCAGTATTGAGCACTTGAAGCATGCAGGTGTACAACTACCGCGAGTCCTGTCTATGTTTTTCACGATGTGTATTAGTCACGCGTACTTACCTGCTAATCTGATGAAGACCATCGTGACTCCCATTGTGAAAAACAAGACCGGTGATATCTCGGACATTTCCCTTGCGACAATTATAGCAAAGGTGTTGGACGGTGTGCTTGATACTTGTTTAAATGAGTATCTACATCTTCATGATGCGCAGTTCGGGTTTCGTCCCGGACTTTCAACTGAAAGCGCTATTTTAGGTCTCAAGCATACCGTTCAATACTATATAGATCGCAGGACGCCGGTGTACGCCTGTTTCCTTGATCTTTCCAGGGCCTTCGATCTTGTCTCGTATGATGTGCTCTGGGAGAAGATGGTTAACAGGGGTATACCCGCGGAAATATGTGGACTATTTCAGCATTGGTATAGTAATCAGACCAATCAGGTGAAATGGGATGGTATGCTCTCTGAACCGTATATGTTGGAGTGCGGGGTGAGACAAGGAGGTCTGTCGTCTCCCAGGCTCTTCAACCTCTACGTAGATGACCTCATAGAGGAACTCAGCAGCATGCGTGTCGGATGCAGTGTTGATGGGGTTAGCATAAACAACATCAGCTATGCTGACGACATGGTGCTGATGGGTCCGTCGGCGGGGGCACCCGGAAAGTTGCTTAAGACTTGTGTAGCGTAGGCTACGCTGCCGCACACGGATTAATTTATAATGTAAATAAATGTGAATACATGGTCTTTGAGGTCGGCGGCAAGTGCCGTGAAGTGGGACCCGACCTACTTGTAAACAGGTCAGTTATTAAAAGGGTATCCACTTTTAAATATCTAGGTCACTTTCTTTCCGACGACCTTAAGGACCATGCAGATATAGAGAGGGAGCGCAGGGCACTCGCTGTCCGGTGCAACATGCTGGCCCGTAGATTTGCTCGGTGTACAGATCTAGTAAAAATAACTATTTTCAAGGCGTATTGCCAGAGTCTGTACACGAGTAATCTATGGGTCAATTACACTAAAAGGTCGCTGGATGTCCTGCGCGTCCAGTATAATAATGGTTTCAGGATGTTGTTGGGACTTCCTCGCTACTGCAGCGCGTCGGAAATGTTTGCGCATGCTCGTACCGACGGGTTTCATGCGATTATTCGCAAAAAAACAGCGTCATTACTGAGGAGAGTGAGAGACAGTCGCAACAGCATCCTGAGAACTGTAGCGGAGAGTTTCGGCTCTCCAATTGTAAAGCAGTTTGTGCGGAGGGTAATCGGTACTAACATTAGATAATAAGTTGTTTTAATATTATGTTACTAACACACTATGGATTCCTTGGTCCGAAATAAAAATTATTATTATTATTATTTACTAATTTAGTTAATTGATTTTTTCAAACGTGAGATTATAAAAATTTACGTCTAACAATTTTCTTACGGAAAACTGTCAGAAATTCAAAATTATTCCTCAGAAGATATCTGGCGTTTGTAAGCTCAAACTCAAACTCAAACTCAAACCCCCTTATTCCAAAACACGATCTAAATTTAGTACTAGGATTAAAACTAGGTTTAAACCATGACTAAACAAAACGTTATTCCAAAATGAAGTTTATCACTAGTTCATGAACTATCTAAGGTCCTAAAGTTAGTCCGCTGAGACCCCTAGTTTAACTATGGATTTGACAACAGTACTAATTTATTTGAGGTTAGCGTTTATTATTATTGTGTCTTTTTATTTACAAATCGTAAAAAAATTATATTAATATGATTGATTTGGAAGATTTGGATATGCTGGAGACGTCTCGGCGATCTTACAGACATCGTCATCGTGTAAATCCTTTTAAATTGAGTGACGAAGATTTTAAATATAAGTAAAGGTTCACAAAATGTTTTGGGGAAAAATGTTTTACATGTGGATTTATTCTACGACCCTATATTCTTCCACCCTTTAGTTTTCTGCATGTTTATTGACGTGTTCGTGGACTTATCTTCTATTATGTGCTGATTGAGCAATAAGCTCATGTAATATTTCATATAATAATAAGAACATCCGCGTTATGTAGTCGAAATAAGATGAAACGAAGCACTGTTTACCGAATAATTATTAAACATTTATGTTTTACTAACTTTTACTTCGGAACTCCAGTTTTCACCCCTTTTTTTTTTGTAAGCCATTTTTAGCTATCTCACGATTCAATCGGACACAACCAACTCACGAACAAACCAAGTAACAGACTGTAGTGTTAATAACAGAAATACTAAGAACAATATTAAGAAGTGCGTTTGTTTATCCAAAAGGACGCAAACATTTGCTTCATATAACGCGGCCTGTCGCCGAATGTAATTCACTCCATTTCAAGCTAGAGGTACTAAACAAATATGGCAACTTGATTATAAAAGGCGCGCCAAAAGTACAAGTTGTGCTTGTTCATTATATTGTAATCTAAACAAAGAACAATTTATGACATATTTTTGTATTCATAAATAATTATTTAATAATTTCAAGTGTTATTATAATATAAATATTTAGAGAAACAGAACGTTGCTTCAAATAAAGCCTGTAAGAACGAATGAAAGAATGCCTTTTTTGTTTCTTATCTGTGGATATTATTTGAACCATGGATCTTCTTTGGTACTAGCAGGTCCTCAGATAGTCTTCGTTTTGTAATCGGGACACATTTTGATCCTGGTACTATCATTAATACCGTCACAATCCTAGACCTTTTAGTCTTGGTTTAAACCAGTACTTAGCATTTTTTTGTAATAAGACCGAAAGCATTTATTTCAATTAAACCATTTACAGGCACTTTTGAATTGTCAAGAAGTCGGTCAGTCAGAAAATATGAAGCTAGTTGCCCATTCCAAAGCGTAGGTACCTATGGAGAAGAACGGGCAAGAAACTCCATGGACACTCTTTTAAATTATATTTTTACTAAAATATTAGTTACATCATTAATGTTGAATTTATAATTATATGTGAGAACGATGTAATAAAATAAAAAAGACGTACGTGTTAAGAGCGTCCAGAGTACAGCAAATAGTACTTAACAAAACAAAAATCCAAAAAAAAATTTTTTAAATAAGCCGAGGCAGCCAATTGATGACCAGCCCTAACTGACGGCGCCCGTTCACGAACATGACGCATAGATCAGCACCATTCAGCTCAACCATTTTGAAGGGAGCTAAATGATCCAACACACACGCCACCGTCAGCGACACATTTTAGTGAGCATGACATACTATCAGCCGCCAGGGCACAATCAAGTCAATGAAAGACATATTATTACCCGGTAAATGGTAGCTCACATAGAACTCACATCTGTGCTATGAAATTATACAATACAAAGGAAATTGAGTTTATACAATGCAAATATAGTCCCACAATCTTCAGCAGCTCCAACAGTATGTTCAAGTGTTAATCAATTAGTTGTGGTTGTGGAGCAGGATCAGCATTGATCCAGGCATCTTTATCAACGATGTAATCCCCTATCTTATAATATGCCTGCCTGCATAGTGTGCGTTTTATACAAGACTTGAATTTTGTCTCATTCAGTTGAAGAATGTGGGGAGGTATTTTATTATAACATTTTATACAGTACCCCATAAAAGATGAGTCTACTTTAGCCAATCTGAAACCTGGTTGAACTAGTAGGTCCCTATTTCTAGTACTATAATTATGTCTGTCACCTCTTTTACTAAAAAGATGTAAATTTTTCCTTAATGATGTTTTCGTAGATATATTGTATATGTTGATTTTTTAATAAATGGAGTAGATAATTAATATACACCAAAAAGAGGAAAGGACCCACTATCGAGCCTTGTGGCACACCCATTTTTACTGTTAAACTAAGCGAATTGACACCATTTATTTGAACTTGCTGTTGTCTATCATTTAAATAAGAATTAACTAAGCTCAAGGTTGAGAATCTGAAGGGCAATTCTCGTAATTTAAAACGTTCAAAATCTAGTCGCAGTCTCATCTCGGCGACAAACAAATGTCAAAAATCTGTCAAAATGTTGGGGAATTTCAGGTATTTTTGACAGATTGAGACTGAGATCAGACTGAACGTTCTTAACTGAGATCAGACTGAACGTTCAAATAGCAGTAGATTATTAAGCCTATTCAAATCGTTCAATGTATCTAATGTTTTTACAGAACCGACTAGACTCTAGACTAGAGTAACTCCTACTTCTGCTACTTGTATCGATAATGTCTTTTGCGACTGTGATTATTTAGATAAAGCCATCGTAAATTATCTGCCGTCTGATCATAGTGGACAAACGGTCACTTTTAAGTTTGAAGCACCTTTGCAAAAAGTGCAAATTCAATTTAGACCAATAACGACTGGTAAACTAATTATATTCAATAGTACCCTAAATAATAAGTTAAATGATCTGTGCCATGATATTGGTGATGCAAATAAATTGTACGAGGATTTCTTTTCACTAGTGCACACTCAATTCAATAAAACTTTTGAAAAGAAAACAAAAAACATTTGCCCTAATTTTATATTTAGTGACTGGGCAACTAGAGGTATAAGGATAAGTAGGGAAAGACTGTTCGAGCTGTATGGCCTTAAGCCTTACATCAATACTGAAACTTTCAGCAAGTATGTTACTACATATTCCAAAATTTTTAGAAATACTTGCAAAACTGCCAAAGCCCTGTACATTAGCAACAAAATCAAATCGGCAGAAAATAAAATAAAAACAGTTTGGAAAATTATAAATAACGAAACTAGTAGGAATAGAAAACGAAACACTGATTACACGTTGGAGACTTCGCGTGGTGCTATAAGCTCTAACTTAGAAGTAGCTCAAGAATTTGTAAATTTCTTTACTAATATACCATTAAAAACGACGGAAGCCTTAAATTCTTCACCCGACGTATCAATTGATTTATTAAGAAGGAACGTTCAAGCCTGCCCGGTTGAATTTCAATTTAAACATATTAACCCTGTAACAGTAATAAAATATTTTAAGCAAATTAAGATCAAATTGACCGAAGATGTTTGGGGAATGTCCATTAAAGTCTATACCTCCATAATTGAGACTATTGCGCCTTATTTAGCTTTAGTATTTAATTCGTGTGTTGATCAAGGAGTCTTTCCCGATTTAATGAAATACAGTAAGGTAATACCACTTTACAAATCCGGGGACAGTAAAGACACCAATAATTATAGACCCACAGACAGCATCCGTGTTGCCGGTTTTAAACAAGGTGTTTGAAAAAATAATACTCAATCAGATGCTCAATCATTTTAACACGAATAAAATCCTTCACGATCAACAGTTTGGTTTCACCAAAGGACGTTGTACGACCGACGCCGGTGTAACCTTATTAAAACACGAAGAGGAAGAGGCTCAAGACGCCATAGGAATCTTTTGTGACCTCTCCAAGGCATTTGATTGCGTCGATCACGAAACCTTGCTTTTGAAACTTGAGCATTACGGACTTGGAAAACTTGCGCTCAATTTAGTTAGTTCTTATTTAAATGATAGACAGCAGCAAGTTCAAATAAATGGTGTCAATTCACATGGCTTAACAGTAATAATGGGTGTGCCACAAGGCTCGATATTGGGTCCTTTCCTCTTTTTAGTGTATATTAATGATCTACTCCATTTATTAAGAAATCAACCTCAAACGGTGTTATTTGCTGATGACACTTCCTTAATTTTTAAGGTAAATAGACGGGCTACAAATTTTGACGACGTAAATAACGCCCTAATGCAGGTTAAAAATTGGTTCACTGCTAATAATTTAGTATTAAATGGAAAAAAAACTAAGTGCATAAGATTTTCTTTACCAAATGTCAAAGGTAGTGATTGTGAGATAATATTGAATCAAGAGAAACTAGAATTCGTCGATAAAACTGTTTTCCTGGGGATCACGCTCGACTCAAGGCTACAATGGGGTCCTCATTTAACATCTCTTTCAGGACGGCTAAGTTCAGCAGCTTATGCTGTCAGAAAAATCCTTCAATTTATTGATGTAGATACCGCGAGACTAGTTTATTTTAGTTACTTTCATAGTATCATGCCTTACGGTATTTTACTTTGGGGACGGGCTGCAGACATCGATTCTATTTTTATTCTGCAGAAAAGAGCCATTAGAGCCATATATAATATTCGCAGGCGCGATTCTCTAAGGGAACTGTTTAAGGAAATTAACGTCATGACGGTGCCTTGTCAATATATCTACGAAAACATCATGTATGTAAGGAAAAATTTACATCTTTTTAGTAAAAGAGGTGAAAGACATAATTATAGTACTAGAAATAGGGACCTATTAGTTCAACCAGGTTTCAGACTGGCTAAAGTAGACTCATCTTTTATGGGGTACTGTTTAAAATGTTATAATAAAATACCTCCCCACATTCTTCAACTGAATGAGACAAAATTCAAGTCTTGTATAAAACGCACACTATGCAGGCAGGCATATTATAAGTTAGGGGATTACATCGTTGATAAAGATGCCTGGCTCAATGCTGGTCCTGCTCCACAACCACAACTAATTGATTAACACTTGAACATACTGTTGGAGCTGCTGAAGATTGTGGGACTATATTTGCATTGTATAAACTCAATGTCCTTTGTATTGTATAATTTCATAGCACAGATGTGAGTTCTATGTGAGCTACCATTTACCGGGTAATAATATGTCTTTCATTGACTTGATTGTGCCCTGGCGGCTGATAGTATGTCATGCTCACACAAATGTCTCGCTGACGGTGGCGTGTGTGTTGGATCATTTAGCTCCCTTCAAAATGGTTGAGCTGAATGGTGCTGATCTATGCGTCATGTTCGTGAACGGGCGCCATCAGTTGGGACTGGTCATCACTTGGCTGCCTCGGCTTATTTTTAATTATTTTACGTTTGGATTATTGTTTTGTTAAGAGGGCTATCACAATTTTTCATGAATTTGAGCGTTTCACTCGAGTTTTGATGTGTGATTATGCTTTAGATATAGCGACAAGAAAAAAACAAAAATATGCCTGAGAAAGTTTGATCAATTCTCTTGGGAGTGTTTTAAATAAATATTTCCATTTGTTTACATAAATCAGTAAGAACCTTGTCTCTGCAAAGGATGTTTCATAAAATTTTACTTTTGGGTATCTTTTCATGCTTTGTTACACCGAAGATATAATAATTTAATCATTTATAAAAATGCCCATGGTACAACTGTATCTTCTACTCGGGAATGCTTAATTCAATTTATTACGTTTCATACAGTAATACACCAAAAATAATTCCGTAAAGCAGAGAGTTACTGATAATTTTCCGTACGAAATTATATTTTTTATCTATGAATATGTAATCCAAATTCAAACGAAAAGTATTTCATAATTAAGGTAACTATATTTACATTACTTCAAAAAAAAAATTATATTTAAAAGCAAAATAATATTTTTAAAGAATTATTGTATGTAATGCTGCAAATCAATATAAATCTCGTGACGCGCGGTGTGTAGCTTTAGTCCGCGCCAAGCGCTTACCGAGGGAGGGCGTATCGCTCGCTGTTGCCACTTTGTGCGCCACGTAAACTCGCTACGTTCACGAAGAATTTATAGCACAACTAACTTGATACAAGTGAGTTTTTATTTTATTTATTAGTTATGATGATGATATTATCCTATGATATTTTAATGCAAATATGTTATAGAAAACGTCCTCTTTTTTTAATGTTATCCTATGGTATTTTAATGCAAATATGTTATAGAAAGCGTTATCTTTTTTTAATGTTGGTTAAAAAGAAACATACGTAAATGTTATGGTTTTTGGTTTTCTTCTTTTTCTGAATTGTTTATTTAATTTAATCTCCAACTTAAATTCAATTAATTATTTTCAGACATAATTCATAATAATGGGAAAAATAGGAAAAAATAAAACATATGGTTCTGTCAAAATAAAAAAAGGTATTGGCCGATAATTTGAAACGCGCTAGAGAAGCTTACCGGTAAGAACTGTGTTGGAATAAATTGATAAATGAATGAATGTAATAACAAAAATGAAAAAATGATGATGACTATGTGAATGTATAATACTCTAAAATATTGCAGTTAACATATATTTACATAACAACATACGCTAATGTACTCTTCGCTGTTGAAACTTCTCAATGTCGAGGAGTATCTTGTTATATTTTTATACGACTGCTCAAAAAAGGACTGTTCTGTTTCTTGGATGCTTCTATGCATGTACATATTTTGAGCGTACGTTTTTTTATTCCATTTCATAAAAAAATCATGTTTCCTATTTATAGGCAAAAAAAAGCTGAAATGCAGCAGGAGCAAGTAAATTCGCCAAATGAAAATATTGATTCTGATTAGACAAAGGTAAATTTTGCCCAACTTTATCAACATAATTTACTTTATGCGCTACTAATATTACTGCTATCACATAATATATGTATAGGTACATTTATCGGACTATTTTCTTTTACAGGAGAATGAAAGCAAATTATTGATTCGAGGAAAGCACACGGTCTATGCCACTTCGGAAAACATTATTTTAATTTTTAAAATTTTGTTATACTTTTTTCTTTTAGTCTTTGCTTTTATTTACTAGTTATACCCATCCATAAAATTGTAAGTTATTTCGAACGATACACACTTAAGGATTGCATCACTTTAAACTATAAATGGTGAAGAAATCTTTAAATGTGAATATTTGATATAACTACCTACTGACCTACTCTTTTTTTAAAGTAGTATAAAACACTACTATCTATACCGTATAATAGCATTATTGAAACTGTTGAAACAGCGTCACATTGCATTAAAGGAGAACGGCAGGCTTGTATGGGAATTTCGTACAGCTAATGAAAGTTCGTGTTTTGGAATACTTTTTGTTTTAATTGGTAGTTAATATGATAAACGAGCCCTTTTTAAATTCATAGATTTTTAGAACTTGGGACGTAAAAGTTATAACCAGTTTTGTTTTTTGAGGTTATGTACTAGTGTACCAATGTAAATTGATACTTAGAGGGACTACTCACTTACTTAGACTTGTGTGCGTGATTGACGATTGATCCTGTCGTATCACGTAATGGCGGCATAATAATAAATTGCTCAGATGCAGTCACAAACCATAATCCAAAACAACAGCAAAGAACTGAACCATAGAGTAAAGTAATATTTCGGAACTGAACTGAAAGACAGAATGATTTTCTTTTCCTGTCAATAAAATAATTGCCATATGAACAAAAAAATATTTTGGCGAAAATCATTCCTATCATAAAATCGTTAAATAATATGATTTTATGCAACAATTAAGCATTCATAAGATTATTATATAAGTGTTTATTTATATTTAATGTTATTTCCATTTCTAAATAATTAGTTATCATTTCGGTATTTGTGTTATTTTACATATGGCAACTTCTAAAAAGATAACTGCGTTTAGTTTACGATTCTATTACGTTTATTTATTAAAATCTTTTTATTCATTTTATTAATTAATCCGAAGTTCTAAAAATAGTACACTTACATGAAAATAAATGGCTTAGTTGCCTTAATAAGTGGTACAAATTCTATAACAGAACAACAAAAAAAGGATCCTGTACCAAATCTGCCGTTCACCTTTAATTAAATTAAATATTTGTTTATTAATGGCAACTAGGCCCAATTGTTAGTAACATTGTTCATAAAACTATTGTTAGTAAACAAAACACGGCCACAAAAAATAAAAACAAGAAAATAAATAAAATTTTAAGGCTAGCTGAGGGGTCTTCTGACCAGCACCTCCACAGCGTGCGACAACCAGGGTGCGTCGTACTTCAGCATCAACATACTTAGGATGCCGTTAGAACTAGACCGCGCTCTTGACAAAATGGAATTTGTTTTTTTGCGCGTTATGGCATAAAAATCATCGGTATGCGCAAATGCGTACATACCGGACGCACTACAAAAGCGCGGCAATCCCAGCAGCACCCTGAAGCAGTTATTATACTGAATACGCAGGGCGTCTAGCGATCTCTTAGTATGCCTCACCCACAGCCCGCTCGTGTAGAAAAGCATAAATTATTTTTTATAAATAAGTACTAAAATGTCAACCTACCTGCAAAAAAAAAGTATCAAGTAAATTTGTATGACACTATTGTAGCTCAATAGAGCCGTTCTAGTTGATAACATTCATCGGTAGAAATAATATTTCACGAACTATAATAACAATAATTTATTTCGAAAACAAAGTGGCAAAGTCTCATGTTGGTTTGTTCCGCATAGCGGTTTGCGTGTGTGCGTAGCGTAATTCACTAGACGCACACGCGCGCGACCGCTGCCGTGCGACCGCTGCCGCCCGTCGTCTTTACCTAAATCTGAGCATTTCTATTTTGTAAAAGCGCTCTTAAGTACTATTTGCTGTACTCTGGACACTTTAACGCGTACGTATATTTTTTTTTACATTGTTCTCACATATAATTATAAATTCAACATTAATGATGTAACAAATATTTTTGTAAAATATAATTTAAAAGAGTGTCCATGGAGTTTCTTGCCCGTTCTTCTCCATAGGTACCTACGCTTTGGAATGGACAACTAGCTTCATATTTACTGACTGACCTATTGACAATTCAAAAGTGCCTGTAAATGGTTTAATTGAAATAAATGCTTTGAGTTTGAGTTTGAGTTTAAAATTACGAGAATTGCCCCTCTGTTCTATTTGGTCTAAGAAGCAACCTGTCAATACTAACCTCGTTCATAAATAAATTCCTTCGTAACTAAATTACTCGTCCACAATATTTCCAGGCATGCTGATCTCCTGCTTCTTCATTCTACTGACAGTAGCGGTCTACGCATGGCTACCGGAACTCCGTAACCTTCACGGAATGGTTCTAATGGCCTATCTCCTCTGCTTCTTCGTGGGTTTCCTGTTCCTGGCAACCATGCAGATCCTCATCATGCAAGACACGATTACTCAAGATGCTTGCATTGTTCTAAGTAAGTACTTTTGGAGACAGTTTATTTTCTCTGTAAAGCTGCGTTTTCTATATATTTGCTCACCAACTGAGCTCCACGCATTTCCTTTGAGTTTGCATTAAGGGCGTCTTCATTTTGCTTGGCTAAATTAATTTTTCCAATTATGACTTAGTAACTGAATTCAGACAAATGTACAATCGCATTCAGCAAGTTATGACTGTTTTCACTTTAACTATAATCACGATGTTGAGTTTTTAACTCTGAGCCGAGCGATGAAAATCCAACAGAGCGCTTTGAAGAAAACCTAATTGGAAGGAAGAAAGGTCTTGATACGTCCATCCCTGTCACACTTTAATCTGCAGACGGATTCAGTAATTAATTCAGTGTAGTGTGATCAGAAGATTTCTAAATACTCCCCTTCTTTCTAAAATACGACTAAGTTCAGCTAAGTGGAATAAGCTTCTAAACAAGGCGACAAAGCATTTACCCTAAGGGACCTAAGCACAGTACCTGCAACCCGCAAGAGTGACCATAACGGCCGGCGGCCCCGCCTGACCCGCGCACTGTTACCGCTCTCGCCTTCAACGCCTCAGTATATTGCGCACTTACGTCATCCAAGCGAAGTTTCAACTATTGTTTGTATTGTTGTGTATACAATTATTTTAACAGGTAAGACCCAAGTTAACAAAAATAGTCAAGGATTGTCCAGTCGCAAGTCATGGGTCTTGGAAAAAGCACATGTTACACAGTGGACAACATACAAAATATGTTTAATTCTCGCGTGCGGGTTTTGTTTTATTTACATTCTGAATTAATGTGTCTGCGCCACAGCCGTCACAGCATTTGAATTTTATTACCGTCGTATTTTTCTTATTGTCTTGATTTTTAGCTTGGCTCATTTAATATTCGTAAACCGGATAAAAAATACAAAAAACCACCATTTTGAAGACGTCGCGTCGGTCACCAAAAAAAGTGAATTCTTTTAATTTCGTATTTTACGAGTTTGTTTTTAACAAGAATAATCTAGCTTTTTCTGTTTAAGAATTCTATCCTCATAGAAACTGCAGCTCAATATTTTAGAATAGACCATAATACAGGGTGAAATTGAAAACATGCAACAAATCGAAATGGGAGATTGTACTCATCATTATGAACAACTTTTACTATGGGACCAAACCTGAAATCGCGAAATAAAATTCAGCTGTTTCCTACATTTATGTTCGCATAACTCGTCAAAATGTAGGGAACGGCTGTTTTTTTTTTTTCGCGATTTCAGGTTTGGTCCCATAGTAAAAGTTATTCATAATGATGAGTACAATCTCCCATTTCGATTTGTCGCATGTATTCAATTTCAACCTGTATAGGTACTTCGATCTAAAAATTGTAATATTCTTCGATATGTGAAATAGGTATTTGTTTTGGAAACTCCTTGTTTCCATTTCGGAGCTACCACGGCTTATTATTTATTTTTATTTTATGGATTGTTCTTTTTTTGTTTCTATTTGATGTACCTACGCTTTTAATGTGTAAGTCATAATTCTTGCAAAATTCTTTTTTTTTAATGGATAAGGTATGAGGCGCCATACACAAATTTAAAAAAAATATCCTTTCAAACTTTAAGCGGTGCTTTAGACCATCGAATTGAAAAACTTTCACCATAAGACGCCAAAATCACGAGAAATAAAACAGCTGTTTCATACATTTTGGTCAAGTAGGTACCTATTGAATTTTTGTATAAACAGCAGATTTTTTTTTTTGTGATTCGGAGTTGGTCCCATAGTGAATGTTGTTTAGTTCGTTGGTCTAAACCTAAAGCACCTCTTAAAGTTTGTAAGGTTAATTTTTTTATTAACTTAGGATTTTTTTCCTTTTTTATTGATGATGTTTTAATAACTTCCTGTCATACATGTTTCTGTATAATTACATAGCAAGTAGTGTTATATGAATTTGTGTGGGGTAGGTGTAACTAATAAGTGAAAAATAAAAACTTAAAAAATAACAACCGCCTTAAAAAAATACATAAGTACCTTCTTATTACACACCATAGGCTTATAAAAAAATACTATGTTACACACCTTATCATTCATATTACATCCAAACTTACAAACTTTACTTCTTTTTATTATTAGTGTACTTAGATAACACTTACGTAAGTTTGCAATTCATACAACTTGCGTTGATAAATATACTCAACTGAGGTATTTAACAATTTAAGAAACAAACGCTAAAAGTAACATGAGGAAGATAATTGGTAAAAAATGTC
Source organism: Gortyna flavago (assembly GCA_963669345.1). Classification (NCBI taxonomy): domain Eukaryota; kingdom Metazoa; phylum Arthropoda; class Insecta; order Lepidoptera; family Noctuidae; genus Gortyna; species Gortyna flavago. The sequence goes on from OY770139.1 coordinate 4,372,357, forward strand.
TGCAAGTTCTCCCAAAATTGTGTACCTACCGAACAGGTACGTCCAAGCTAAGTGACAACGCTCCGCTAAGCGCCGAAAGTTAAAAATCCAACAGTACACTTAAGGTATTAAGGTGTTGCCAAATATTAATTTTATTTATTTATTTATTTATCTTCAAATCAGGTAGAACCCATAAATTTGTTAGTATTCCTTAACCTATGTTAGTATAAAAGACTTTAACACACAACAACTAATAATAATTAAGCTTAATTCCGCCACCTCACTTAGACACCTGGCAACCGTACATGCACTGCACACAGGTGCCTCATAAGGCGTCCTTCAGTCTTACTAACAACAACGCCCAGAAGAATTAATGAAAATTAATGAATTAATGAAAACGTTCATAAGGCATAAACCATTTACTTTGAATTGAATTGTCAAGGACTCGGTCAGTCAGAAAATTTGAAGCTAGTTGCCCATTACAAAGCGTAGTAGGTACCTATGGAACAGTACGGGCAAGAAACTCCATGAACACTCTTCTAAATTATTTTGCAAAAATATTAGTTACACCATTCATCATCATTTGTCTAGCCTTTTCCCAATTATGTTGGGCTTAGCTTCCATTCTAACCGGATGCAGCTGAATACCAGTATTTTACATGGAGCGGCTGCCTATTTAACATCATTAATATTGAATTTAAGTATATTTTTATATTTGTGAGAATGATGTAAATTAAAACTTTTGAACAAAAAAAACAACTGACTTTCCAAAAAAAAAACACTACAAAGTGAAAAAAATTTTAATTACGGAAGTCGGTGTCAAAAAACGAAAATACGGAACCAACGACACCGACTTCCAAAAGTACTTAGTTTTTTTGCTAAAGTGCTCCGATTTCAAAAATTCTTTCACTGGCAGAAAGCTACACCATTGCAGTCTACCATGCGGGAAAAGTCGCGGGCAGTAGCTATGTCTTCTATAATATTACTCGTGAATACAACATCGTAGAGGTTATGGAATTTAACTTCTTTTGAAAAGCAGGAAAACAACAAAATAAGCACTTTACTGTAACTACCATATTTCACAATGGAAATGAAAAGTCACTGTCAGTTTTTTTCCATAAGTACATGTAATTATTACCACGTTGAAGGGTCTCTATTCGTACGGGCGGGTTATTCCCGCCCCGATTCTTTTTCGTGCATTGGATTTTCAGCGCACTGCTTAGCGCCGAGAGTTCAAAATCTAACCGTGTATTTTTTTGACGCGTTGGGATGCTCTCAATGCTCGGATCAACACTGAGAGTTGAAACTATCATACTCACCAACACAGAACAGATAAAAGAGCTCACCAAGGAGTTTATCAAGACCACCGGAGGTCTATGTGCAGCATGCATAATATTAGTAGGTATTTCAAGTACACAGGTTGTACCATTACATGATTCTGAAAAATCTGCTATTACCTACAAAAGTGCAATACCTATGTGGTCAAAATGTATGGAACAGCAATTTTTTTTTAAATAACTACCAAAAACCAACTGAAAAATTTCAATACACGGGTCCAGATAAAAACCCGCCGAAATATCTTTACGTCGCGTCCGTGCGAATGAGGCTTATATGCCATTAAATCTTGGCTCCAATTAGACTTATTTCCTGCAATTACTAAGCGCGAAGAGTACCTAAGTAGGTAAACTACTCGTGATGATTAATTAAAAAATAAACTATGGTGTGATTAGGTATTTCTAGTCCGGTTTTCCAAAATGTAGCGTGCGTATTACAAAACAAGGTTTATCTTTAGACATTGAGCTTCTTTTGAAGTTTGAAGTTAAAGTTCTATTTACGAAAACTGACGTTAAACCCCAGTCTGAGTTGGCAATTTTGTGCTTAGACCTTTGTACAGACGCCAGCAAATCAAGCTACTCGAAACTGTCTTTCCCAATCAACTTTGAACCTTATGCTTTAGCGAAAAGGTTGAAATCTATTAAAGAAATTTGACAGATTGTAGTAGCTTGATGTGCTAGCGTCTGTACCTTGTTGGGAATAAAGTTCAAAATACAATAACTGGCTCGAAGGTTTGTGCTTGGACTATTTGTTGGAACTTGTTTTGTAATAAGAAGGTAGATTTCACTACAGGTTTTAATTAAATTAACTGGTATGGTGTTAGTATCCAAGAATGAAAAAAAAAAAAAAAAAACATGATTTTCTCATTTTGGCATTACAGAATCCAGCCTGTAATGTTCCCACTGCTGGGACACAGGTCTCCTCTCGGTGTGAGGGAGTGGGCCACCACGCGGGGCCAGAGTGTGGCGGGGATATCACATGTCTTCGATTTTTTTGGTTCTAAGACACCGCCACCGATGTTTTCCTTCACCATTTTGAGAGTAGTGGTGATGAAATTAAATACTTACGCAAAGTAAAGTGCCTGGGTTCGAACTCACGCCCTACAACTTGAAAGTCGGGGCCGATACTACTTAGCCACTGTTCCCATTGTGTCAATATTGTGTCTCAAATTGGGTGTTTTTTGTTACAGCGTTCATCATCTACTTCTCTCTATTGTCAGCATTCTTTTGGTTGAACGTTATGTGCTACGACATCTGGTGGACGTTTAGGTAATTAACTATACTTACTTAAATTATATCAACATAACATCACGCCTGCTATAATACACCCATAGTCAGTCCAGTCCCATACGTCAGTTGGCGAGTCTATCACCCGGGGGGGACAAATCCAGACTCTGAACTGCTAGGGAATTCCCATAATGTAATAAAAGCCTATAGTCATATTTATTCAAACTAGGCTGAGAATCAGCAATTTTGGAACGTTAAAAATACTTAAGACAGTCCTCGAAACGGCCGCTTCGACGCCGCGCGGACTCTTGAAGGTTAATTGTGTCTATGGGACTGTATTTGACATTATGAACAGCCGAGTAAACACGATTGTACTTAAATCTTTTATTTTTATGTTGTTACCTGTTCTTCGAAAATATTGTAAATTTTATTACTAAAATGGTAGATATTATAATTTTGTTTTAGATGAACACAAGGTCAACTTAAGGTGAAATTCTGCGTAGCGAACCTGTCTGGCTAGTTCTTAGATTTACCTGTTTTTCTTGTATTATTTTTGCATATAATTATTAGCTGATAAAGTAGGTAACTCATCAGTGTCTCGAGCTTTCATAGCTTTTTTAATACAATTTTACAGAACTACAATACTGTCATGAATGCCCATGGCATAGCAATGAGTGATTTTCAAAAAATATTGTCCTGGTACAGAGGCTCTGTTAGGTTAATTATCTCGTGTTCGATGTCACGAGATCATCGTATCTTCAATAACAATGCTAGTTTAATCACGAATTCTCCCTCCAGCTCCATATTCTGGACAACCCTATAAAATTCTGGAATTCCAAAGCAAAAGTTAATGATTATTGGTATTTACAAAATGGTGCCACATTGTAAATAATAATAATTATTTCTTTGTAAGCATCATATCCATCCAGCCTTAGCCTGTATCTAATAGGGCTGTTAATAATAAGGCTCATTACTGTTTTTATGTTTCAGTGGCAAACGCGCACACGGTCGTTCAGGGTCTCAAAACAAACGGTTCATGTACTACGCCATATATGCGTTCGGCGTTCCGACCGCGCTGACCATCTTACTTGGTGCCTTGGAGTTCTCTGACCTAGGCATCCGTCACCCACTGTTGCCTAATCTCAGGCTACAGGGATGTTTCTTGTATGGTTCGTAATATTTTTGTTCAGAAAGACCGACGACGCTTTATCCGGAAAGTCTAACGACTAGTCTTGCCAACGTTGCTGTGTTACGTGGAGGTCAGATAGGCAGTCGCTCCGTTTAAAATTCGGTTTTGAAAGCATTAATTGTAGTCAAAACTATTGCCGAGATGTCGCATATGGTCCAAACGTATTGTGTTGAGGATGCCCATCTGTTGTGTATAATATATAATTTGTTGTGGGCTGGTATCAAATGATAGGATTGTGAATACCAATCTATTTATGATGCCGACATAAAATTTATATCATTAAAGAACTCCATGCAGATGGACTACGAGATCCACCACCAAGTATTAAACAACAACAAATTAAAAATAAGTAAAGACTTTGTGTAGAATTTCTGTTCTAAAGCCATGTTCTAACAATTTACAGGAAACAGCAAATTGCTTTACCTGTATGGGCCGATTGTGCTTCTCTGTGTGGCAAACATGACATTCTTCGGACTGACTGCCTTCAAGATATGGAAGATCAAGAAAGAGACGAAGATGCTGCGTGGCAAGGAAAGCTCCACACATGACCAGGACAGGAAAGATACACAGAGGTAGGTGCTTGAACCTACTTTAAAGATGAAAGAACACCAAATAAGTCTAATAATGCTTAGTAACGGCCGCTTTCTATATTCAATCCCAATCCTTAATTTGCTGGTCGAGATTGATTGAATCCATTTCCTACTTTTAGTATTTCAATAACCGATCGAAAACTCGATATACCGATCTTTTTTTTCAATCCATCTTTGGGAGGACGGATCGGATTTTTAGATTGGTATTTGTATGAAAATCCGTATTCTATATCCGATCTCTGATTTTGACAAATCAATTTTTGAACGTTATTGTTTTTTTTTTTTTTTTTAACTATGGCATCTCGCAGTTCATCCTTTATGAGGATGGCTACTGCTTAACCGGACTTTCCTGTGGATGCCTCGAATTAAGGCCTCCAGCCAGGGCATACAATAACTTAAAAACTAAGCGACAGCGCTAAGGGTAACCCCCTGCGGGGTTCGGACCTCGGCTCAGAGCGTCGCTGGAAGAGGACAGCAAGGGACAGGCTGGATCGGTATTATTATTAGTGTTTAGGGGCGAATTTAAAACTACAGGCTCAGCTGCGCGGGCTGGCTCGAGCAAGGGTCGGGGCGGCGTTATTGATCTTTATTTGCGATCCTTAAATATTGACCGATTGTACTGTGCAAAAACGTGAAAATGGAAATATTTTCAAGTGATAGTGATAGTGATCTTGAAGTATTAGCTCAGTTATCGGATTGGGATCAACTAACAAAACATTAAGCAACTAATAAAACTATGAACTTTACTACGACGCTCGGCAATAAGCAGAAATACAATTATGTGACCCAAAGTCCCCGAACGCCCGCCGTAGGGTCTCAAACATCTGGCATCATCTACTTTCTAAAAATGGTTATTATCTATATTATGGTAGGTACCTATTTGTTGCCCAAAGATAAAAATAACAAGTGCCTATAACTATTTTACTCAAGCTTAAACTATGCGATCGGCTGTCCTGCACAAATTTTATCTTTCGAAGAAACAAACAAACTCGTGCGTGAATGATAATAATTTTGTCAATGTCGAACTGATGCTCCGTTTTGATTGACTGACGAGTGACATTCCGTTACTTTTCAACAAAACTTTTTTTAAGTTTTTAACCTCGACGTATATTATTTTAAAATACTTTCCCGTTGCGACTTCGCATTTAGTTGTTACTGTGTATGCAATATCTTGTGATTATACATAAAATAGATAGCTTTAATAAAATAACCACGATTTTACTCATTAATATCACTGACGTAATTTTACTGCTTAATGCTTGAAACAAAACGTTAAGGAGGACGCAAATTTATGGCCAATCCCTTTTTTTTTTGGATTCGGAGACGAGATCGACATATTGAAATGCAGATTCAGCATCAAACGAGGGATCAGATAAAATCTGGATTCTTAAGAATCTTAAATTCACGATCGAATATTGAAAGCGGCCGTAAGAAACCAAAGCATAGGCTAAAAATAATGATACATATTGATTTAATGCTAACGATGGTAGCGATGATGGTGACGATAGAAAGAACAAGCATAATCAGCCTATAAATATCTCACTACTGACACACAGACCTCCTCTCCTCTCTGAGAGGGAAAATATCATTAAGAAACCAGCATGTCCTAGAATGTACAAGAGATGATGATAATTATTATGCCTAATGTTTTAAATATTACTAAAAACCTTGATTCTCATTTATGAAATGCATGATTTCTCGGTTAAACATAAAATATAGGCCAACTCGTGAGCCAGTAACACTTGTTAATAAGCTTACTAAAAACAATTTAATTGTGGCCAAAAGTATGAAATTGAAATGTTCCAGGTTCACTCTATACGTCAAGTTGTTCACCGTGATGGGTATCAACTGGATCTTGGAGGTGGTTAGCTCCTTCTACCCTGATGCTGACTTTTTCTGGCAGTTCTCTGACGCCTACAACGTGCTCGTCGGCCTTATTATCTTCGTTATCTTCGTGTGCAAAAAGAAAACTTGGAACATGATTAAGAAGAGGTTCGTCCTTTCTTGTAGTTGTCTTCGACGAGATGATAAAACCAGTGGCTCAAATTGACAAAAAGTTGACCTTATTTTAAGTTTACGTATAGGCTAAAATTTCATCACCTTTAGCTCAAAGCCGCACATACACATGCCTGTAACTTGCACAAACGTCTGCAAGTAGCTTGCATGACATTATGATATTCAACAATCAGGAATTGCAAGTTACGCATGTGTATGACGTGCATAATACGTACACAATATATACGTACACAACGCCATTGATATACTGGGCATTGATACTGACTTGCTGCAGTGTTGGCTCTTATGTCGGTCAGTTGGACAATGGCATTGGTATGTATTAAATATGACAGATATCAATGCATTTAATTTAATTAAACGGTGTTTAAGTCAATTATGTGAACCAGTATGTGAACCAGTTTGTGAACTTATAAGAGAAACGTAAAGTTAATAAGTAATACGATAATTTTAAAATTATGTCTAATTTAGTTCTTAATCTAATTAATGAAGAGCAGTGGTGTAAATGTGGTTTGTGTAAAATATTTTCATCACCACTGCTCTCAAAACGGTGAAGGAAAACATCGTGAGGAAACCGGCATGCCCTAGAAGCCAAAATTCGAAGACATGTGACATCTACCAACCCACACTGGGCCCGCGTGGTGGATTACGGCCCACTCCCTCTCACAGAGAGGAAGCTTATGTCTCAGCAGTGAGAACATTATTATCTAGTTCATAATAGGGATTTTTTAGATACTTTATTTAACCAGTTTAATCAAAACCAGGCAAGTGCGAGTTGGACTGATGAAAGGTTTCGTACCACAAGGTAAAAAACGCCGAAAACAACACATTACTTATAATGAGACCCCCTTTAATTATTAACTTTATACATATAGCGGCAATAGAAATACACTCTCTGTGAAAGCAACTACCTCCTTATTACGGTAAATGAGATACAGCCCGCTGACAGACAAACGGATAGACTGATGGATGGAAGAACAGACGGACGGACGGCCGGACAGCTGAGGCTTAGGAATAGGGTCCTGTAAACACCCTTTGGGTACGGAACCCCAAAAAAAGAATAAGAACAAAATCATATCAATCAAATCATTGGTTACAGAAGTATTCAAATAGACTGTAAAGCATTTCTTATTTAGAATACGTATGACATAGTTTTAGCAATAAGTTAGGGTAGCGACACACCTCATGATTGCATTTATATAAAATGTGTTATTGTACGATTATAATTTCTAACTGTTCAAAAAGATAATTCTGTACCCAGGATTAAAGATTTTCATCGAACCGATTCGAATAGCAGAGAGATGGACATAAACAATATCAGTAATAAAAAAATAAGCCGTTGGAAAACTAACCAAGATAGAACTGCCAGCCTTGAGACGGTAAAAACAACAGTCGGAGTAGTAGGAGACTCTAGAAAGAGTAAATCCAACCAGGCAACGCCATTATAGTGAACAATGGCTTCTCTGCGAACAATAAGACTTCAATTTTGAAGACAATTACAATAGTACTAAATTGAGACACAACATTACAAACCCCAATTAGATGACACCGATGAAAAAAAAAAACAGAAGCTAAAGAACATCGTTGATAACAAGGACATGATTAGTAATATTAACTGCAAAAGCATTGAACAAATCAATCTTGGGGCAGATATGAGATGTAACGTAAACGCACCTAATAACGACCCGTTAAAATCCGCGCTCATTACCGCCCTATTCAGAAAACTATCATTTTTATGTCATGTATTAAAGCTACACAATTGGTTGCTTTAAAAAAAATGTAGATGTATTTGTATTGCAAATGTTCATCTCTTGTTTCTGTGCGTAACTCGACGATTTAAATAATAATTGCTCAGTTCGTCCGTGGACGCCGAACTTAGTGCATTTTCCATAGTGTGGCATTCCCGATGGCGTAAGTACTCTTGTTTCTTTTTTAGCAGAAGATTATATCGTCAAGCATTTTAATGTAACTTCTAGTTCTTTTGATGCATTTTTGATACTTTCAGGAACACAAGTAATGATTCATTTTAATGAGATACTATTTTATTTTGCTTAACTTTCAATATTAAAAATAGGCGGTAATAGGAACAAAAATCACAATTTTATTCCTATTGTCGACCCATGTCGCTGATAAGTACTTGTTGTATCTTTTGTTTGCCATGATTTTTGTTAAAATGCTTAAATTAATAGGCAGGAGGCTATACTAACTCAGTTCCTTAGTATGTTAACTTACATTTGAGCTATTAACGCCTTATATTCAAGAGCTTTAGTAGCCGTATACACTAACTTTGTTCTTATGTAAATATTTTGATGAATAAAGGAGGTATAATTTTTAAATAGTGTATTTTTATAGTTGAAATATCATTATTATTAAATATTTTCAGCAACCGCACCACTTAAAATCATATACATGTACAAAAATCACATGTATTTACACAATTCATACACATTCCCTTGGGTCGGTAATAGGTTTTACGATTTCCTTTAAGAAAACCTATTACCGATCTACTTGTACATTTACGACGGACCCCTTTTTTTTAAGGATGGGAAATCATCAAATGACCCCTCCCGCTCTGGGTGGAGCGGAAGGGAGTGGCAGACTCTTACTAGACTAAAACCCATCCGTGTTCCTTCCTTAGCCCTTTATATTCCAGGGTAGCGGTAAAACTTTCGGACAATCCCGCTGCCCCGGCAGGCTTCGGCCCTGACGGGCCCATCCTTCGATGCTGACATCTCTTTGAGGAGCGCTTGGAACACATACGCGCCGTCCGGCACGGGCCTGGTCCTGATCGGACGGCGAGCTACCCATTACTCGCTATCCGCAGGCCTGCGCCTACGGTGGCCGGGAGTCGTCACGCGGCTCCCGACGCCCGGGGCGTCTCCCGCGGTGGCTGGGACGGGTGGCTCTCTCCCTCGCCCATCCCGCCACCTCCTTCGCTAGCATGACTGCATCGCAGAAGGAGCTGATTGCCTCCCACTCCCTCTCGCCCCGGACCATGGCTTGGACCAGGGCCGGACACTAGAGGTCTCTCTACGAGGACACGGCGGTGCTCTGCCCAAGCGGGACAGACCCCCACCGTATGCTCCACCGTGTCCTCTGGGCGATCCTCGCAATGGTGACACCCGGGCGTTTACTCCCGCCTGATGATGTGCAGGAAACCTCCCGAAACATTCGTGTCCGGTGAGGACCTGCGTCAGGCGGTAGGTGAGGACGCCTTGACGCCTCTCTAGCCACTCTTCAAAGAGGGGCCTTATCGCCACTATCGTGGCGTGCCCTGCGCTGGGTTGCGACAGTCGCTCTTTCCATGTCGCCATGAGATCGCGCCGGAGGTCCGTCCGTTCCGCAGCGAATTGCCGCGGAAGCGGGTTTTCCCCCCGGCGTAGTGCCTCCGCGTGTCACTCATACAGGCGCGCGAGGACTATCGCCTCCAGATCCCATGGCGGCCGTCCGGCAAGGAGGCTTGCCGCCTCGCCCGAGATCGTGCGGTACCCCCGTATAAGCCGTATGGCTACCACCTTTTGGGGCGCGTTCAAATAGTGGGCGGCTCGTAGCCGCAGTGAACGCGCCCACACCGGGGCCCCATATACGGCCATGGACCGCACGACCCCCGCGTAAAGCCTCCGGTAGGAGGCGTTTGGCCCCCTCAGGTTGGGCAAGAGCCACTTGAAAGCGGCCCCGGCCCGTTCCAGTTTGGGGGCCAAACGTCGGAAATGCTCGACGAAATTCCACCGGCTGTCGAGGACGAGACCCAGGTATTTCATCGTTGTCTCGACGCCGATGTGAACCCCTCCTACCGTTACTTGGGATCCCGACCATCCTCTCCACGACCATCGCAACCCCGCGTGTCATCGCGTCGGCTGCCGTCTGATGCGACCTCCCCTGCGCCAGGACCAGCGTGTCGTCAGCGTAGCAAACCACGCTGACGCCATCAGGGAGGTCGGCCCTACTACTCGACGGAGGTCGGCACTCGGTGATACCGGAGTGCCTCCCCAATGCAGCTCCAGGGCAAGGTGTTAAACGCATTGGCGATGTCGAGTGACACCGCCACGACAACCCCACCCCGGGACACCGCGTCCCCCGTCGTGAGGGCTCTCACACGCATGATGGCGTCCACCGTCGAGCGCCCCTTGCGGAAGCCAAACTGGCTATCCGCAAGATCCGGCCCCATCCTCACCAGGTGCCCGACGAGGCGGCCCGCAATCACCCTTTCAAAGAGCTTGCCGACCTCGTCGAGCAGCACCATGGGCCGGTATGCAGACGGAGTCCGCAGGGCGCCCTGGCTTCCGAATGAGGACCAGCTTCCCCGTCTTCCAACGGAGTGGAACCTGGCCTCTCTCCATACATGCGCTTAAGAGCGCCTCCAGTCGGGGTTCGAGAGACCTCAAGGCCAGGGCCCAGGCTTTACCTGGCAAGCCGTCGGGCCCTGGGGCGGTATTTTTGGCCTTCAGCCTACCTACCGCCACTCTCAGATCCACCCCGGTCACTTCAGGGATGTCGTCGTCGTCGTCCGCGTGGTCCGCTTCGGGCACCGCAATTGGCGGAGCCATGGGCGGGGGAGTATGCTCCCCCCGTGAAGGGAACAGAGCGCTCACTACCACCTCCAATAGCTGGGGGCGGAGACTCTGCGTCAGCGGGGGGCCCAGGTGCGGAGTTTACTCTTGTATAATACCAAATGCCCCCATTGGTTATATATTATAGTAGTTATAATCAATGCTGGCCTTTGGTAATTTGTTAAACATAATTCGTATAAATATGATATTTTTTATTGATTTAACGCTGTTAAGAATATACTATTATAAGAATACATATAATAGCATTCTGTACTGTGTTGGACCATTTATATAAACAGTTCAATATACACGAGCATTTTTATTTAACTTTAACGGTTCCATTTATTTAGTGGTCGGTATTAGGTGTCACATAAACGGTATTAGGCACACACCCGATATTTTGAGTCGGTAATAGGGACATGACCCTTTTCCTTTTATTTAATTTTTAATTTTTTAATTAATTTTTTGATTATGTGTTCTTATACATAACTAAAAAAATCGATAATTTCAGTACTTGAAAAAATATTTTTATTGAAGCCACATATTAAGAATGTGCTTAATTTTTGGATATCAATCTGAACTCCGCTTAAACTGGCGGTAATGGGTGCGTTTACGTTATATGGAATAAAATACGAGTGAAAAGGTACAAAAAAGTCTTGTTCACAATTAATAGGATTTAGTGACTGGTAGATTTATACTAACTTTTGCAAGAATTTTTTGGCAACTAATTCTAAGGGCTTGAGTAAAATTGTGTGCGGTTTGGACGTAGATAACGCACTTTTGTAAGGGGTAATTTGTGAATGTCTAAATTTAAAAAATATTTTATTAATAAACTATTGCAAGAAAAAAAAATTCTTTGTATTTTATACACCAATTTAGTTTCCTAATTGCACTTCTAGTTAATAATATTGGTTTGGGAAAAAATAGTGTGCACGAATGAAATTAGATTTTATTTAGCATTTTAGATTAATTTTATAATGTAAGCAAGTCAGGTGAACGGCAAACAGGTGGAGGAAGATATAATGCAAAGTACGTGGATTGTTGCTGAGTATTGACTAAAAACATCAAAGTGTGCCGCTTTATTTTAAGGATACTATGTCATAAAGCTTCATAATGCTTATTTTGCCGTTTATTGTGATTTTTTGTGATTTGTGACCAGTCCATGCCTGGAATGCACTAAGAATTTAACATCCGAGTTCCGAAACGAAAATCAACGATTTCTCAAAATCAAACTCAATTTATGTGAGATTACTTGACCTGAGTTTGAATTTTATAATAAAAAGAATAATTGACACTGCAGTTGATATATGCGTCAATGATATGTATAAAATTTTTGTGTTGATTTTCCTTCTAGAAAACGGGTGCTAGTGAGCACATGAATATTTGTTAATCTTTATTAATTTAACGTTATGAATTTTTAACCCAATATTCTAGGTCATCATTTATTTGATGTAGGAAGTTTTGCATATCTAACGCAGTTGTATGACTTTTTGCATTGTTTTGCATCTAATGTTTGCGCTTTAAATATTACTTTTAATTGCATTTTTGAAAATTATTTATAATTAGGTATTGCATTTTTTTTTTCATAATTATTTGAAAAACTTTCAGTACTTAGTATTTTTTTATTAAAAACAAATCATATCTATAGTATACAATAGCAGTCCTGTCTACCCCACGAGCGATATTAAACTAAATTGCCATAACAAATTTGCCTTTTTTGTCTTCAACTTTAAATATTCTAAATTTAACTAGCTATTGCTATTAAACGCATCCCATCCCATCATGCTTGCTAAATGTTGTGTTGCTAACAGCATAATTATTTGTACACAGATACGGGCAGCTGAGGGGAGACCCGTCGTCCAGGACACAGACTACGTTGTCGACAACTAGGACAAACTCCAATTCCCGAGATGAAATGCAAATGAACTCCATTCAAAAATAATATTAATGTTATACTTAATCATTATTTGGCAGCAACAGGCCCGGCTACACGAAGCAACTTGCATGCCATGCGCCAATAACATGAGGCATCCACACTATAGCAAGATATTACACGGTGTACCGTTTTGCCGTCTCGACGTTATGTATATGCTTGCTTGTGCAAGTAAGATGGAGCGTGTACCGGGCATAATGTAGGCGTGTGTGAAACAGATTTGTCACCGAGATATGTGTTTTTAAATTGTTTATCGTTTTTATAGCTTTTGCTATTTTAATTTTTATCGGCATTTTTAAGCTTACTTTTACTTATTATACTTTTCACAAAGTTACTGTCTGTGAGAGGTGATCGTATAAAAGTATGAAGGAAACAATATAATATTCTTTAGTGCCATTAGGTAATTAGGTATATTTCCATCTGCCGAGAAAACCGGTCAAACATCTGTTTAGTGCACATGACATTAAAAAACGAATTTTAAAAAGTCACAGTAAGACTAATGAGTGTTTTCTTGTCCGTATTTTGTAAAAATATAATATTATGTAAGAATTTTAATATCCAACACACTTTTGTGAAGTGAAAAGTTGAAAGTAAAATATTGTAAAACGTTGCCTAAAAACTTGCCTTCAAACACTGTTTTATGTTATCATCTTTGAACCAGTAGATAGAACATTTATCTATAATATTTACAAATCGGTACCTAATTTAAACGACAATTATTGCTGTTTTCGCTCCAATTTTAGAATTATCAAGACTGCTTGAAATATTTTGATGATGTTGAAACTGATCAAATAACTTTAAACCGCAAACTCGTATGTCTGTAACTTGCACAAAAGTGTGCAAGTAGCTTGCATGTCATTGCGCTATTCAGAAGTTTTTGGTATGGTACCATTTAAAATTATTACAGTCACAATATGCATCGTATATCAGAAATGTGTGATGTACAGACCTTTAAATAAGATCACATAACTATCTGTGATACATCATCTAAGCTATGTGTGTTAAAACATGGCACAATAGCATGCAAGCTACTTGCACATTTTGATAATTTGCAAGCAACAGGCATGTGTATTTAGCTTTATTGTGCTGACTGCAGTTTGCTGCTGTTAATGATAGGTATGATTGACAAAACTGTCCTGTACTCGTAGCTATAAGGTATCTATATATGTCTTGCACCTCAAGATTTATTCTAAGTATGTTTAACTAGCTATAGCTGTATTGTTGTTGCACCTCAATGTTACTGTGGAATAAACATGTGAAGCATTTACTAGTTAAAACGCCTAATACCTACAATAATATATTATACCGTTATTGTTACAAAGTAGTTAGATTTTTTTAATGGCAGCCAGATGAAGCGGGTTCCAAAATTTTAACATTTATAAAATACTAGATGCGCCCCGCAGTTTCACCCGCATAAGTTTCGATCCCGTAGGAATATCAGAATAAAAAGTAGCCTATACGCTAATCCAGGGTGTCAGCTACCTCCATACAAAATTTTATCAAAATTGGTATAGCCGTTTGAGCGTGAAAAAGTAACAAACAAATAAACACGCACACACTCACAAAGTTTCGCCTTTATAATAATTATGATAGTATGATATTGGAATGATACATAATACAAAATATCAAAAATTAACAAACGAATTCATATCTATTTTTTAATTTCAGCTTGATGTTAAGAATGCTTCTCAGATTTTAACATCAAGCTCAAGCAAGATCCAAAGCAAACTTCGCCTCTACTCGAGCTAAGTACAGTAAAATTAACCTTATTCGTATTCGTTTATTGTTCATATTCGTATGAAAAGCTTGATTGAAGTCGTTTACAGAAATAACAACATTAACTTTATACAAATAAGATTTATTTTTCGTATGAACCGTACTTAGCTTGAGAAAAATCTAAGTTCGCTAGCCTAAGCATTTACTAAGATAGCATTTTGATCTCAATAAAGTGGCATATCTAACAGTTAAGTGTGCATACATCACAAGAATAACTTAGAATTAATTAGATTATTGTAAACATAATAGGTATAAAGTATGTTTACGCAACGTGTGCTGCTAGCCTTTCATCGCCCACCACGCAAAAATTCAATTTGTAATCTTGAAATTATAGCAATATTATGTTTAAATGAGTGTGTTAAATTATTTCAATAAAAATCTTCTCTTCTTGAACCCATATCCACCCAATGCTGAGTTAAGGTTTCCTCCATTGTAAGCCATTTTTCCTGATTTTGGGCCTCCCTTTTCTCCATGGTGGGCCTCCCGCAACCAACCTGTCGGGTAATTACGTAACACGCTATCATTAAAATGAAATGAAAAAACAATGGCTTTCATTTCGACAGATTAACAAAATACATTGCGTGAGCAGACAAATTTGTCGCACATAATTATGAAACAATGGATTAGCAATATCATTAAAAATCATTCAGATTGTGAATTGTGATTGATTGTGTGTTACGAAATTAGGGGCTGTTTATCTACTAGTCATTTGTCAAAAAGCACCAGTAATTGAAGCGTCGTAAATAATTCCAATCCATCCTGACCCTTGCTGCCCTCTCAAAGCGACGCCCTAAGCCAAGGTCCGTACCCCACAGGGGGTGCCCTTTAGGTTTAGCATGTAGTTGCTTAGTTTCCAAGTTTTTTAAGCTCTGGCTGGAGGCCTTAATTTATTGAGGCATCCACAGGCAAACCCGGTTAAGCAGACGATAATCTCATAGGTTGAACTGCGAGAGGCCATTTAGAAAAAAATAGATATTAGTGTCCACAACGCACTCGTTTGTCGCAGGAACCACAGTTATCGTCGACGTTCGCTTAGAGGGAACAGTCGCTGAGAGACTATAACATAATGCACACCAGCGAGTAAATCGGTCTTCGCCATCGCGCAGTCGCGCACTCGGTGCTCGTTGCTCGCCAATTACTTTTTATAGTTATTGCGTTTTTGCTTGGCAATAGCAGTCATTGCCCTGTCCCTAATATATCTCCGTAGGAACCCAAACAACAAACTACGTTTTTCATTATTGGACGATGTTGAAGATCAGGATAGATATTGATTCAGGATGTTAACAGGTTTCGGCGCGGTATACGAGACACAATATCGATCGAGTAGGTAGATCTAGCAACGGGAGAAGTTAGGCAGTTGTCCCACCGCCGGCGATGAACGAGTAGCGAGTAGAACTAGCAACTGAAAACGAGTTGGCGATCAGCGAGCAGCGAGTGTGTAGTTCCGATAGTTATGTCGCTGGGCTATCAGCGAGTGTCCAAGTGCGACGGGCGATTACTCGCACCACTCGCTCGGGGCGGCTAGTCCCACAGGGGGTTTGTCTTGTTGGTCTGTCGGCGTGAGCTCTGACCGCCAAGCGAGCATCGCTGAGCGAGTATTCTTTTTAGTGGAGCGAGTCATCAATGCAATGAATGTTGTTGAACTGTCAAAAGTAGACCCATTGCTACTGATGGTGTGTGCAATTACCTGGCTACCTAGCTATATATTTTAACTGTAAACAGGATAAAACAATATACGTACATTGTACGTGTCACTGTACACAACATATTTTTTCCTTTACAATCCATTTGACGAGAAGGTACCTAAGATATAGAATGCAAAACACAAAAGGTATATTGTAGTTACGGTAGGTGGTAAAAAAACCAGTGTTAGCTGACCTCTTATTCTATTGAAACTCTTCGTATTACGCTAGACGTAGAAGGCTGCAGGTGTCGACCTCAGGACGAGCTGCTTCTCACAATCTGAATGAAGGGTAGAATCTAATTTTAACAAAAAAAAAAAATTCGTGTCCTTGCGATATTTATTACTAATTAGACTGTGAAGGTACTTACTTTAATCAGACTGACCTACTTTGTAGTTTCCACTATCAATTTGTAGCTACAATAAATTAAGTAGGTACCCAATTTGTTTTTGAACACAATAAAATTTTATCCTTGTAGACGTATAATATGTAGGTACCTAATATGCACTCGCGGTTTATTTGTCAAAAATGTAAACAAATACGAGCTCATAGAAAAATTACTTTAAATCCTACACAATAAAGTTCAGTTTACGCTATAACTTCAAATATTTTTATAACTTTTTCAATAGTGCTAGTCACTCTGAAATCAACTTAATAACCATTAAGATATAAAGTTGGTATTTGTTTAACTTGAAATAATATTAGGTTATTTGAAACATAACTTTGAATAGATAACAACTTTTTGAGGTTGTTATTCACGGATCACGGTAAAGCCGTGTTGAGGATGACTGTACCGTGAATAAAAATAAATATCTTTAGTCGGACTTTTAATTAGCTGCAGTAAAATGACAGCTTATGTGTTAGGTACCTACATGACTGAAATTTGCGTATTTTTGTTTTTTCGCGGCCATTAACCAAACCTTGTTTTTCTAGTACAGAATAGTGTAACAAACGAAACTTATTTGACATGCACAGCTCTAAATGCAGTCCGAAATGAGTTATTAAGAAGTGTAATTTTACAGCAGCAAGAGTATCAGTGTACACGCAATAATGAAACCATAGGAATGTAAACGTTCCAGAATTCTACTAATTTTAATCGTGCGGTTATTCATTGAAGGAAAACTATTTTACTTAAAATTTATATATCCTTTTTGTAGTTATGTGTATAGTTAGTTATTCTTCTAATTAAGCACCTAGTTTAAATAGTTATGAAATTATAAAAAAAAAATTGTCTTTCAGAAAGTACTTAATTTTTTTTGTCGTTTAATTACCTACATACATTATTTTGTGGTTCTTTACACACATTGGGCAAAAAATTTTTTACTTACGGCACGGAATAACTAATAGTACTTAGTAGGTACATACGGCTGATTTTTCAATAGTCAAAAAGCTATTATCTGCGGGAAAATGAGTGACATTTGTCAGCGTTTGTATAGAAAATAAGTAAAACTATCATATTTATTCTTCAGATAAAAGTTATCTGACTATTGAAAAATCAGTATGCCACGTATTTAGACCGCCTCGTTGGCCTAGAGATCGCAAGTGCTTCTGTTAAGCATGATGTCCTGAGTTCGATTTTCAGGTCGGGCAAAGAGTTGAGTCTCTTGGTTCAGGTACCAATGCTTGAGGAGTAATACGAACTCTGGCGGCAGCGCTGTTTCTTCTAGCTTTTGCCAATTATTTCTTAACAAAATACATTGTGTAGAAAGTCATATATTTAAAAATAACTAAAAATTTGATTATGTTTGTTATTTAAGTTGTTGAGCAGACAAATTTTTCGAACATTAAAACAACGGATTGGCAATATCCTTCAAAATGATTCAGATGTTACGCAATTATTGTGTTCATGCGTGACTCTACGTGTGTATAGTAGAAATTAGAAATCGAATATTTTTTACTAGTTCCTTTACAATTTGTTAAATTATTGTATTCGACCTGTCCGGCCGGTACTTGTCCATAAATTGTTTCCCATTAAATACAGAATTTATGTATTTACTTATTTTTCTATGTGACCCGAATTATGTGACAGTTTTCAAATAAATACTTATAATATTTTCTTTTTAAATTGGACTTGACAGACAGTCACAACATGTTTACAAACCGTTAAACAAACCGCTGGAAAAGTATAACATTATGAGGAAACCATTAATAAAATGTTAACTGATCAGTCGCTTTACAATTGTAGAGTGTATTAGTAGTGTAGTAGTATATTGAATATATTATAATTCATATAAGCTTCGTAACAAGCACACGTTAAAATGTTTCTCGACTTTATCATCATTTTTTTGCTAGTATTTACAACGAGTGTTAATGCTATTAATGAACCAAATTCTCAGAGAACACTAAACAGTGGTAGAAAAATCTATTTAAACAAATGTTGTCCATCAGGGACATGTGTGGGGAAAAAAAAAACCTGTGGGAATTACAACGTCATGCTTACTTTTTCCAAGATAAAAGTATATGATGAGGACATCAACCTTTCAAGAAAGTCATTTGACGATTTATTTACTCTTATACCAAACAAATTCAACGATACAACATTTAAACCACAAAACGTTATTGACGTCAAAGCATTGGATCACGTACCTTATCTTACTGAGGTAAGTATTTTCATTCTTATGTCATATTACTTTTTGAGGAATAACAATTGCGATTTGACAGGTTTTGTATAGAACATAGTTCAGTTATGGGCTAGGTTCAGTTTTTATGTATTACTAGCAATGCCCCGCGGTTTCACCCGCATTAGTTTCGATCCCGTGGGAATATCGGGACAAAAGGTATCCTATGTGTTAATCTTGATTATAAATTATCTGTGTACCCATCCAAATCCGTTCAATAGTTTTTGTTGAGTAACAAACATTCAAACATCTCCACAAACTTTCACCTTTATAATATTAGTCGGATATCATCTATTTTCATCTAGGCTATAAAGGTGCAAAGGGGTCATTATAGTATAATTTGTACCCTTATAGCCTTATAGCTTCTAGAAGGAATACGCTGAATTACCATGCAATGTACCTAAATAGCGCCTTCGCGAAAGTAGTAAACTGGTTTAACGTTTTAACTTTGACTTTGACTTTGACCTACTTCTTAACGCGAAGAAAATTAAATGCATTAAGTTTACGACACAATTTTTTGTGGCATCTTCGGGTTTCAACACCTAATGAGCACACTAATTTTTACTTGTCTAACATGAGGCATCGTGCATGCATAAGTTTTTAACATTAAACAAGTGAATTACTTTCGCAAAGGCGTTTACATAAAGTAAAAATTGAGGTAAAGCAAGTCATTTATTAAATTCGAAACAAAACTGGGCCAAGAATTGAGCCATGGGAACCCCAATTCTTTCTACAGATCCGGGTAATCTTATTCCGTTTAAATCAACTATCTGAATCCTTTCAGTTAACTATGAAGTAAGAAGATCCAGAGAGTCCTTCCGAATTCCGTAACGCCTCTCAAAACTGTTTCAAAACTGTCAACTAATGAAAGCATTACAGCAAGCTATTCATTTCCAGTATACAGCTGACCTCACATTATATGGCTTCCAGTACAATGAGAGGTCAGCTTATACTGAAAATGTATAGCTTGATGTGCCGTCGTGCATATTTCGCCACAACACTTTATATTTTTTTAGCTAAACTACATAATATACTGCTTTGACTAGTAATTAGTTCAAAAGTTTTGTTAAAATTAATCATTACGAATTCCAGAGCGGAGTGCTTCTAATGGATCTCCCAAATGCGTACGATCGTTGGAGGACAATAGAGAAAGATAGTTACTGCATAGACTTAGACTACCGTGAGGGAGAGGAACCGCGGTTTTGGGCAATTCTGCAAGATGAAGAGGTCCTCAGTCGTACTTCCAACATACACACAACAATCGGTAAGACTTGAACAGTACTATTGAGCTAATATATCTTGTCTAAATACAGACGGAATAAAACATATTATTAGGTAAGTACTGTAACGCCAGTGGCAGATTCACCATTAAACTGCACACTAAGACCCCGTTCACACGGAGATGATCAGTGCGGTATTTTTCGGTAAAAAATTGGGATCACACGTCAACATCCCAATGTTCATACACTTAAAAACAAATGCACTATGAAAACTGCCATGTGATCCCAAAATTAAACAGTTAAATAACGTACAGGGTACCTACCACGAGCTCTTAACGCGATCCACTTTAGGACCTAAACTAAACTGTTCTGCTAATTCGTACCATGACGTCAGTTTAACGATTCAATTTACTCCGTGCCATCTGGATACCTACCACGAGCTCTTAACGCTCATTCACCTTCAACGATCCAAATGCCGCTGAGCGTATTGGACGTCATGGTACGACTGTGAACGATGCAGTTTAAGAACCTAAACTGAAATGTCTTGCTTTTGAATCGTTTTTAAATAGATCATGGTAGGCCACCTGATCGTCGCTATTGAGAAATTCACGACGGAAAATCCAGGATCGACCAGATACGTAATTGCGTAACACACTAACAGTAGCCATGAAGCAATGGATTAGCAGTACATATACTTTAAAATGATTCAAATTGTGATTGATTGTGTGTTACACAATTAGGGTGCACGACCACATGCACAGCAGTAGCGCCGAAGCCCGAAGCAGTCGTCGAGTATTGTAACATAATAGAATAATTTTATGTTTACTTTGTCAACAGCTACGATTCTGTCATGCTTCTTTATGCTGCTGGTCTTGATAGTATACTTCTTGCTGCCTGAACTTCGGAACTTGCATGGCTTGATCCTGATGGCGTACGTCTTCAGTCTGTTCATGGCCTTCTCGTTGTTGACCGTCCGTCAAATAGATGACATCAACAACGACGCGTGTCTAGGTGTGGGTAAGTACTCATAGATATAAAAATTAATATGATGTACCACTCTGAAAATCTACGAGGTGCATTCAATAAGTACCTAGCCTCATCGCCAGAGGGCGCTGTAGTTTCAAAAGAGTTTTACCACAGTGTAGCACATTCTTTTTTCAAATTTTCATTCCAATCCCTTCATTTGTTTTAATTTGACAACTTATGGAAGCGAACGTGTCGATCGGTTTTACAAAAATGGAAAAAGAGCAATATCGTTCGGTGATTCGATTCCTATTTTTGGAAGGGAAAACGCGCATCGAAATAAAAGAGCGCTTGGATGCTGTGTACGGTGACTCTTCTCCATCGATGGCCACCGTCAAGAATTGGTTCAACGAGTTTGCACGTGGCCGTACGTCGGTTTTTGATGAACCACGTCCAGGTGCACCGAAAACAGCTGCTACGGAGGAAAACATTAAAAAAATCCATGATCTCGTATTGGCAGATCGCCAATTGAAGGTTCGCGAGCTAGCTGAGACTGTAGGCATTTCAGAAGGAACAGTGCATCATATTCTTCACGAGGAACTCGGCATGAGAAAGCTGTCGGCGCGATGGGTGCCGCGTTTACTCACACCAGAAAACAAGCGCAACCGTGAGACCACATCGGAGACGTGTTTGGCGCTGTTTAAGCGGAATCGAGCGGAGTTTTTGCGTCGTTTTGTGACCGTCGTTGAAACCTGGATCCACTGGTACACACCAGAGACCAAGGAGCAATCAAAACAATGGATCCAGACCGGGGAACGTGCTCCAAAGAAGGCGAAAACTGTAAAATCGGCCGGAAAAGTTATGGCTACCGTTTTCTGGGATTCACAAGGTGTGATCTACATCGATTACCTCGAGAAGGGTAAAACAATTACAGGGCTTTACTATGCCGATTTATTGGGCCGATTCGACGCCGAATTAAAGAAAAAACGACCCCATCTGGCGAAGAAAAAAGTGCTGTTTCACCACGACAACGCACCGGTTCACACGTCTGCCGTTGCCATGGCCAAATTTTTCGAATTACGCTACGAATTGCTGCCCCATCCACCGTATTCTCCAGATTTGGCCCGTTGTGACTTCTTTCTGTTTCCTAATCTGAAAAAATCACTCGCCGGGAATAGATATGGATCAAATGAGGAGGTCATCGCCGCCACGGAGGCCTATTTTGCACAGTTTGACAAAAACTATTTTTCGGACGGGTTAAAAAAGTTGGAGCATCGCTGGGCTAAGTGTATCGAACTAAAAGGAGACTATGTTGAAAAATAAATTGCCACTTTTCCAAAATTTTCGTTTACTTTTTGTAGGCTAAGTATTTATTGAATGACCCTCGTATTTGTGTATTTATTTAGAAATAGTAAGGCCATAGTATAAAATCAGGAAAATTTATTGATTGCCAACTTAAATTGTCCGTATATTCTAACCGCAGCATTCTTTGAAAATTGATGTAGGTGGTAAATTTTATTATCGATTAATTGGGCTGACCGTACCTATCTCATCATGATCTGCCTTTTTTTTTAATATTGTGGAGGAATGTATTTTATACGTATTTTATATGCATGAAACACCTTTGACACCTACCTGCATAAAAAGAGTTTTGACTTTGTAGTGGTTTATCTCAGGTGGTGGTATTGGGGGAAGCCTATGTCCAGCAACGGACGTCTTTTGGCTGAAAGATGATGATGATGACGACTTATCTCGTGTCACCAACTGTACCCGGTCTACTTATATACAGGGTGAAATTTTAATCACTGTTTTCCTCTGAAGGGATCATTGTACTCATCATTATGAACAACTTTTACTATGGAACCAAACATGAACACGCGAAAAAAAAATCAGCTGTTCCCTACATTTTCACGAGATGCGAACATAAATGTAGGGAACAGCTGATTTTTTTTTCACTATTTCTGGTTATGTTGTTATGTTGTATGGAGATTAAAATTTCACCCTGTATAACAGTGCTTAAACTAGAAAATCTCATTATGAATATTTCTAGCGAGCAGCATATATTTCTTCTTCCTGGCTGCCTTCTGCTGGATGAACGTCATGTCCTACGATATGTGGTGGACTTTCAGGTAATTTCCCTAAAACCTGTAACCTTAAATCCAAACAAACTGTACAATAAACAAACTGTACAGACTGTACAATTATTTCAAATCCTTTCTAGCTTCTAAGAAGGACTTCAATTGTTTTACAAAAAAATGGAGCGCATGAGTATTGAAAAATTTTGGCACTTGTGGACCTAGCACGAATTCGAGGATTATCGTAAATATGAACGATTTTAAAATTGAACATCGTTTCGCAAGTAATATTTACTTAAACTGTCTTTGGCTTCAAAAAAATCGGGGTATTCCTCAAAGCGCAACTATTTTTAAGCGTCTGAACGAATTTACGTTACGTTTAAGTCGTGCGTTCGCGCTAGGGCCTCTGAATGCGGTAATCTGTAGAACAGTTTTAAGTATAATAAAGTTTTTTATTTAACTCTTTACAGTAGTAACCAAATTAAATGACTACCTTTACAAATAAAAACAAAAGGATATGTAGGCGTCGAAACTCGTCCGCATCGCTGTCTTCCAGAAACGTGCCTGTAAGGCTACATCACGACGTTGAATGGCAATGCTAATTCTTTGGTGGCAACACAGTCCAACTTGCTAGGAACATGTCGAAAAAGGTTGCGTCCCTCACCAGAGGCCTAATACCCACCTTCCAAGGCAACAACGGCATCTGGTCTCTTCCAGTTTTCTAATTTAATCCCTAAATTGTAGTCAAATATTTAAAAAAAAACGTTCAATATTCCTCTCAATATTTTTCTGTCTCTGAAGGCACTATGCCCATTTTATTTTCATATTTATACCATTTATTTTACAGAAGCATTTTGAAACACCGCTTGGATCGGCAAGGAGACAATTTCAAGTTCCTGATGTACTGTTTGTACGCTTGTGGAGTCCCGCTTCTCCTGACCATTGGGTTGGTTATGGTAAACACATACAAGAATGAGATGATACACATACCTTGGTTCGTCACTCCTGGCATACCCGAGAAAGGATGCTTCCTCGAAGGTTGGCATTCCGAATGTTTTACTAATCTGTTCCCGAAATATGTAGGGACGTTTCTCCTTCTCTTAAATCTTCAGTTCACCCAAAGGATTACCAATTATTTTCTAATTACCTTTTTACTGATTATGTCAACATCCAAACAAAGTTCTAAAGCAAGTCTTTCCAAAACAAAAATTATATATTTATACATAAAGATCAGCAAAAATATTTATTTCTTAACAATACAACTTTGTGGTGATAATCAAGTTTTGAATTTTATTTCTCTGATTGGACACTAAGAGGCAGCTGTTATCAGAGCATAATTTCTTCTGATAAAAACCTCCCAGTAGTAGGTAATCTAGATTTTTTTTTTATTGACAATAGCGCAACAACACGAAAGAAGGTTCAAAACAACGATGCGTTTGATGTTAGTTGAATCGAACATGACCGCCAAAATAAAAGAAGTTTTAATTAAATTTGAAAATAAATGCACAGCTCAGTGGAATAATATTTTTTTTTGGTTGATCGATTTCTCTTTATTATCATTACATACAATATGATAGTTTACGCTCAAAATTTTGAGAATTATGCGACGAAGAATATTTTTAACCGACTTAATTTTGATCTCTGTTTTACGATTTTTTTTTTAATCATGATACTATTTTATTTTTATGAAATATTTTTGAATAAGTCTTTTCTTTGAACATTTGATAATACACAAAAAAAATCTGTACCAATACGCCTAACTAAGCTCTTTACGGTGTCCTGCGTTTGGGCAGCTCCTTCATTTTAAGGAGTCTTTATTTGTGCAGCGTTCTCTGTTACTCATTACTATGTTTCTATGCAGGTGGTGTGAAACTGTTGTACTTTTATTTGCCAATGCTGATCCTAATTATCTGCAATTGGATGTTTTATCTGTTGACCGCATTCAATATCGGGAAATTGAATCAAGAGACTGCAGTGCTAGATTCTACAGATGCAGGAAATAAGAAGGCATATCGTGCTCAAACGGAAAGGTAACAGTAATATAAAGTTAGGGAAATTAATTGACTACCAACTTAAATGTCAAGGTGTAGGGTGTGGGTTAACATAAAGCTTTCTTTGTGCAGTATTTTAATCTTACTTCAGTGTGAGAAAGACTGGAAGTTAGGCCAGGTACGCACGAGCGTTTTTTGATCGCAACGTTTTTATTAACTGCATTTTCAACTATCGCCGTTGAGCCGGGCGTTGAGAATCCAACAGCGTGCATCCCTTATGCGTTAGAAAAACGATTAATGAAAATGCAGTGCGAACGTGGGCGAAGATTAAAAAATTTAATAAGTACTGCTGTAAATGGTTGTGGAAGTATAGCTGTCTTATTATGACTATTCTATTAAGACTAAAATAATCATAATGCTGTAATAGGCGGTGGTAGTGGTGGCCCTGTGGTAACGGCCCCGACTTAGGAGTTGTAGGTCGTGGGTTCGAACCCAGACAGGCGCTTTACTCTGTGTAATTTATTTCATCACCATTTCTCTCAAAAACGTTTAAGGAAAACATCGTGAGGAAACCGGCATGATCTAGGACCAAAAATTCGAAGACATGTGACGTCTACCAACCAGCACTGGGTCCACGTGGTGGATTACGGCTCATTCCCTCTCACAGAGAGGAGGCCTGTGTTCCTGCAGTGGGAACGTGATTATGCAAGAGGCGGTGGTAGATCCGATCAGTTTCGTCTTTTCCGTTTTTTCGGGAGCAGAGTTTTAAGCATTAAATGGGCTGAATTTTGTTTAATTATTACTAGTAATTTCACATTAAATCTGACTTCGAAGTGTAAGTATCTTCTAGTTATGCAAAAATAATATAATTTACAGGTTCTTGCTTTACGTCAAGCTGTCGGTGGTAATGGGCTTGACCTGGTTGCTGGAAATAATCAGCTTCGTGTGGCCCGGGTATAATGTGTGGCTCCTAAGCGACACTTACAACAGCCTTATAGGCTTGGCGATGTTCCTTATATTCGTGTGCAAGAAGAATATATGGAAGAAACTGTGTAAACGGTAAGTGCGAAGGTACTTACTTTTACCCATGTGCAGGAAACAATTTAACACTGACAGCGTCTTTATGTCGAAGCAGTAACTGCGATTTTCGTATAGCAACTGATGTAAGATAGACTATACCAATAGGCCAACTGGCCGTCACCTAGAAACGCAAATATTTGAATCACAGTTTTAACCGGTTGAATTAATTGATTATAGTAACAATTAAAAAGCCATTGTGTCTCGCGTGGATCCACGTTTTAAATACGAAGGTCTAAACTCAGTTCGGAATGATGACGTGACGGCGCGGGCGGCGGTAATCTTGTGTCTGTGTTAACCGAAAATTCCGCCGCAAACCCAATACAAGACAGTAACTCAGGACTGCGACCTTGCAGTCTCGGGTGTCAACAAGCTTAACACCAGGCCAGGTTCGCCAACAGTTAAACATAAAGTGCGCCAAAAAAATGGTCGCGTAAATACAACGCGCGACAACGCTCTTTTTTCTTTGTGCACTTGTGTGTCGCCACTTCGGCGTCGTCATCTCGTTATCGTTGACGTCCCATTGACAGTGCTGGTGGACAAACGGCCTTATAACCAACCATATTAGGTAGCCAAAGACAAGGGGTCTTTGGCCTACCCACTGCGCACCGCCACAGCATTTCTCGCTGCTCACCGTAATAAATTTCGTTCCTATGTAAAACCATCAGCTAAATAATTAAGGAAATTATTTTTTTGTTAACCAAAAAGGTACATTAATTCTGAATGTATTGTAAAACAAAATTATGACTAAAGTATTTAGGTAGGTATACTTACATTACGAAACTGCCAACCCGCAGTACCTAGCCAACCCATTTTTGGAGTTCCACTTAAGTACTTGATCCTAATGCGTATCTTATTTGGTATACAGACACTTCTCGTCCTCAAAAACGAGGACGAATAGAAGCATTGGAGATTGTCTCATGTTGAATTCTGAAAATTTTAGATAACTTAGGTGTCATGTTAGGGTTTCTCGAGAAAGTATAACTTTTGACAGAGGCAAGGCGATTATTTTTGTATGGCAGCGTAACAGCGCGGCAAAGTTACAGAAATAGACATGGCTTTTCGCGTGGATCAAGTTCGGTGACAGCGGTAAAGCTCCAAATACCTTTCTAATAAAAAACTTTCTGTTTTTCCCACAGCTTCGGGGAGATGAAGACAATGCGCTGGTTATCCAAGAGGACTAGCCGCACCAATGCAGACTCCAGCCAAGAGAACATAACTCTGCAATCGATAGTGTGCTCTCAACCAAATGGACTATACGGATGATCACTGTCGATATGCGTGGCGAGGAGTCCATCTTTTTTTATAAGTCTATGGTTATAATACGGCTAATATTGACTATGTGTTAAATCGAATAAGGGTATATTCATGTTCTGTTTCTTTTCTTTGTAAAATATACTAATGTATAGATGTGTTGAGAAAATACTTTAAAACATGCTGCCATAGAGTTTCCTTGTTCTTTCTTCTCCATGATGACCTAGATTTGGAATGAATGACTAGCTTATTACTTACTGACAAGCCTAGATTAAAATGAATGTCTAGTCTTGTCCTTCTGTGCTTTATTTCATAAAATCCTTTCCCTACATACCATATTCATAGGTACTTTTACACATATTAAATAACTAGTAACCTTTCTGATATTCAAAGTTTGCTATTTGGGTAATATATAGCTTTCTGAAACAAGAGTACGAGGCCCTCCTTCTCCAAGAAGCTGGCCAATAGATGACCCCGGTGATTACGACTTGCAACTCCAACGTGCCCTGTTTCGCATTGAAGTCCCCCATGGTAACCGACGATATTTTAGAACCATACTTCTCTCACATCTCATCTCTCTATTATCTCTGGAGAGGTTATCATACAACATGGGTTCCACCGCATCGTTGTCAGATGCTGCTATTCTTTGTGTTTGGTATCACAGGAACACTTCAATCTTATAGAGACGATTATAATTATACTTTTGCATAAATTCTGCCTGCTTACTAAAACAATACAACTTTTTCTGCCCTTTTGGCATGCAAAAATACGAAAATGAGTTAACTCTGAATCTAAAGAGGTTTCTGCCCTGAAGCCCAATAACCATAAGATATCAATCAATCAATAAATCAACTTTATTTTCTCACCACAATATTCATGATTTATTTTACATTGGTCAGATTCGACAATGACACGCAGTTCAGGTAAGTATATATTGTGGAAGACTGGTGCCTAAGCTAGGCTCGTGGCCTGTGTATCAGGACACCAGGATCCCCCACCCCTTTACATTATCATTTCATAATTTATAGAGTCCAGTTGAAAACCAGCGTCAGGCATTAGTTGTCGGACATGAATACTGAACTGGGCCTATTTAGCGCAGCCGTGAGGCACACAATACTATTTTTAAGTTTCTTTGTTGTTTTTTTTTGTATGAATATTATGTGCCTTACTTAACCTGGGTCAAATAAACTTCTTTTCTTTCTTTCAATTTATATACTAAGAACGTTTATTTTCTCTTGACTGTACTTACCTGTCTTAAAGAGAAACCTAGATAAAATTGGATAAGAAAGATTTCAAAACAGAAGAAGAACTAGCAAGGGATCGAGGAGGGGTGGAGGAGGTCTGATCCCCTGAGTCCCCAGGGGATCAGACCGGAATAAATCGACAGAATGTAGTAAGGTATCATACACCTTAATAATACAATACATCAATGGAAAGAGCTTTCAAGGTTCCCCTTAAAAAGCTTTTTATATTGGTGTATATCTTAAGGATATTGGGCACCAAGAATTCCTTAACTTCGGTGCCCAAGTTGTCACCTTTTTAGGTCTTTCACTAGGACTAACAATTGGCAAAAGTCGTGTTAGTAGCAAAGGTTTTCCTTGAAAGCTCTTTCCATTGGCATAAATCTCTACGCTACTGGGGATTCAGCCAACCGACTCTTAAAAACATTGTTCCTTAAACGGCATCTAGGAGGCCAATGTTTTAAAATGTCGTTTACAGGTTTAAAATATGATATTTGCAAAAAGTTAATTAATTGACGAAATACCAGAATTTCAGTAATACTTAATTACTCACATTTAGCGCTATGTAGCTCCTTACGTACTGACGACAATCGAGAGAAATTGTCATAATAAAAAATACTCTCCTTGGTGAGATCTTTGAATGAAAGATTAAGACTCTTAACGTTGTTGGGCTTCAGATGGTAGGGCAGATTTGCCCAATTTGTACACTGATACAAGGATCTTTTGGCGTTTGCATGACGTGGACAGCTGTTGGTAAACATTTGTGCAATAAATTGTAGACTTACAAATTGCATGTTCTATTTTTAAATTTTACCCACTTCACATTTCCAAATTTTTTGTCCGAAACAATGAAATGACCTTACACGAAACAGAGAAGGTGGGGGTTCAAAAAAATTTAACAATTTAGTCATTAGTATGGACAACTCGCACTTGACCAAAAAAAGTAAGACGGGCAATTTTTTTTTTCATCAAAAATTAGCTAGTGTCTTTCCTTAGACAGTCTTTCCCCTAATATTTCAGTTAAAAAAACACTATACCTACGGAGTCAAATTAAAATGGCGAACGAAACTGATATTTCTTGATATCCAGTGTACCTACAATACCGTTACCAAAAATATATCATAATTATAATCATTTTATTTTTGTTTTATCATGTTTAGATTTCGATATCCATCCATTAATTTGACATTATAACTAATAACTGGCCAGATATTCACTTTTTCCTCGAAATACGGTACAGTACCTTTAAAAAACTATTATACGCGTTCTTGCTCGCACCCAGACGATATAAATGTCACCATTG
Organism: Gortyna flavago; assembly: GCA_963669345.1. Taxonomy (NCBI): domain Eukaryota; kingdom Metazoa; phylum Arthropoda; class Insecta; order Lepidoptera; family Noctuidae; genus Gortyna; species Gortyna flavago. The sequence goes on from OY770139.1 coordinate 4,402,371, forward strand.
TTTAATGAGAGAATAAAGTTGTTACAATGATCAGTCATAATTCGTTTGTACTTCTTGACAAGCACTCGTGACGAAATGTTAATCATATTCAACGTGTTGTTAGTCCTTGCGACAAAGATCGATGCTTTGGACATTGAACATCCTCGTGGTTTTCAGAATAATTTATTTAAATGTTGCCCAGAGGGGAAATATGTGGGGAAAAAGAAAGCCTGTGTCCCACGTACCGAAAAGCTTTCATTTTCATCGATACTAGTGTATGACGAGGAGATGAGACACACAAATAAGTCACTCGAAGATGTATTTAGTCTTAAACCGGGGAAATTTAAAGATGCACTTTTCAAGACCGAGTCCCTGGATGTCACATTGTTGGATTTCAACATTTATGTTACTGAGGTGAGTGTCTTAATTAATTATGTAAATATTACATTAGCACATCAGGTTTTGGGTTCGATTCCCAGGTTGGGCCAAGTGTTATTGGGTTTTTCCATCAGAAACTTCTCAGTAGCAGCCTAGAGTCTGGATTTTTTTGCCTGACCTATCATGAAGATTCTTAATGGTATTTGTATATTTTGCTTTTTCTTCTCCTATTACGGTTTTTCCTAATACTTGTTTTTCAAAGATTTCTCAAAGAGAGAAAGGAAAGATATTAGCTTACTAAAAAAAATTTGGGTTTAAAATAAAAATTATTTTAATTCGCCCCAAAACGCAAGCGATGATTTTTGGGATCATCTAGAACCCAAAAAAAAAAATTCAGCTTCATGAAAATTAGGTAAAAAATTTAAACTGTATTTTTCGTTTGTGGAGTGGACAATCTTCACATCCAGAAAAATCTGTTGACGACGATATTTGTATTTTTTTACTGCCGGTCATTTTAACCCCATGGTTCCTTTGGATTTATCAAGTGCCAGTCATTTTGACTCATCATGGCAAGCAATATGCTAATTACAATGAATAAATGGGTTGAAGATGATCCCAGAAATCTTCCATGCAACTTTGACATGCTTTAACTTTTGACACCCCTTAGGTGCGACTCTAATTTTATTAATTACTGGTTTCTTCTGCCCGCGTAGGGTTTTGATTTTTTTGCGTGTACCCTATTTTTTTTTTCTGGAATAATAGTTATAAAAGTTACTCCTTAAAAAATTTTTCCAGTGAAAGACCCTTCAAAATCGGTCCAGCCGTTTCGGAGATTACCCGGAACACACAAACAGACAGACAGACAACAATTTTGAAAGTTGTAATTTATTTTTTATCTGAGATTTGTAGCAACCGGACTGAAAAGACTGTTACAGGATGCAGATTTTCTCGTTTTCTTTAAATGCCATTAATTTTTAAATATACAACTTCGATTTTTTTTTACATATTTCTGATAACTATTATGACTTGGCCTATTACCCGATTCCGGCTTGACATCAACTTTTCTGACAACCTGTATACAACCTATGGTAATAACGCAATATCATGGAAGAAATTACCTACATAACCGACCATTTGGTTAGTATTTTTGTTATTAGAAGCTTTAGTAGTTTAATACGGTTTTTAGCAGGTTTAAAATAGGTACCTATTCCTCGCAATCGCTACTGGTTCATAGTCTATCCCATACAACTTTCCCCAATGGTCTTTGTGCGCCCTTATGCTAATTTAAAATCACCCTTAAGTCATCGGTACTTAGGTAATTAATTAAGTGCATAGTTATTTATAGGACAAGCACCATAATTGTGTGACACAATATCAATCACAATCTGTAGGTATGATTTTGAAAGATATTGCTAATTCATTGCTTCTTATGTTCGAAAAATTAGTCTGTTCAACTACGAAAATAATGCAATGAACTGTCAAACTGGAAATTATTGCTACTGATAGTGTGTTATGCAATTTTCCGGCTGATTTGGAGGTCTGTTATCCCCACGATTACACAGCCGGAAGCCGATTACACACACGTTTGATAAAAAAAATGTGTGGTATGTGTAATTTATGGTCCCAAGATAAGTCAAATCAGGCGTTATGTAGCGGAATTACATGCCACACAAAATGTGATGTAATTACAATATAATTTTTTTATCTCACTAAAAATTAGTATACAGGGTCAAATTAAATTAGCTAGCGGAACTCCGCGGACGTGATGGCTATCGATATCTAGAACTGAAATTAATTTGATGATTTTTTTGGGGTCATCGACCGCATTTAGTGTAGTCACTTGAAACATCAGTTTAAAAATCAGCTTTTTATTGTGTAAACTTCGTGACGTGACGAGACGTGATGGTTATTGATATTTCAACACGACAAAACTAAACTTATATGGCAACTTTTTCAAGTAACATGGCAACTTTGACAAGTAACAAAACATCCAGCGGTTGTTGAACCCCAATAAAAAAGCACCAAATCATATTGTTTTTATTTTATTGTGTTTAGATATCCTGTAGTGCTATTCTGTAAAAATCTCACCGTGATAACTCAGGTGAAGTGAGCTTAAAGTGAGCTGTCATTAATATTAATTCCTATAGCATCAGATGGAATGACAGCTCACTTCACCTAACTTCTCACGGTGAAATTCTAACAGAATCGACCGGCTGTACCGGCTGGATGTAATTGTTTGTGGTTTTACGATAACCAAAACATTAGTTTTGCAACTAACCGCCCTGAAATATTTCATCAGTTAGGTACCTTGTATTTAAAAATAAATTCAAACAAATATAAACTCATTAATTACCAAGTATATAATTACTTTTCCTTAACTGGTTTTCCTCTAAAACCTATTGAAAGTCGTGACGGCCCAGTGGTTAAAGCCTCTCGTGCAAGTGGTTCAAATCCGGGCATCCATAGTAAGTATACAATATCAATGTGAATTCTTAAATTCATTCATACTTTCTGCTCTCAAAACGGTGAAGGAAAACATCGTGAGGAAACCGGCATGTAATAGAACTAAACATTGGAAGAAATGTGACATCCACCAACCCGCACTGCGCCCGCATGGTGGATTACGGCCCACTCCCTCTCACAGAGAGAAGGCCTGTGTCCTTGCTCTGGGAACATTTAGGCTGATTATATATAATTATATTACTATCGAAGTATATCTTGGTTATCATGACATCGGTGAAGGAAAACATCGTCACAAGACGTCAATCCACCTTGAGCAACCGTAATAATCAATTCTCATGTAGCATCCCTCTCTGTATGAGTAGAGGGCTAGAGGCTTTTGCTCTGCGATGGAACAATAGGTATAGGCTGGTATTATTATTTATTATTATAGCACCTATTTATTGTAATAAACAAATACCCAATGCATCATGGTTAATAGTTCCTCCTGTAATCTTAGCACGACCGCTAACGACTCATATATGTGGCAAAACAAACTCAATAGTCTAAGCAGTAATTATTATTTCATTGTAATTAAATATTGTTATTTCCTTTTAACTATCATTTTTCAATATATAATATTCCTAGAAATAACCTATAGGACTATTAATTAACAGGATAATTCTAGCAATCGGGTTAAAGTTAATTAAAATAAGAGTATGGTTTGAAGAGAATTACAGCACTTATTTCCTTGTTATTTTTAAGTTATCAAATATATATAATAATAATAATAATAATCCATTTATTTCAGGCGACGCAGGCCCATAGATAAATACCTTAACCTAAACATACATATTTTTTAATTATAAAAAACTAACTAAGTATAGTGCATGCACTTCACTAGCTTCCTCTAAATAGAATAGCTTCAATAGCTTCCTCTAGATATAAAATCGCTTTTGGCGATAAGACCGCACAATGTGTCACGCCTTGTATTTCTGTACATTTATATTCTACTATCTGACCCGTCGAACTTCGTGCCGCCCCACCAGCCGCTCTGCCACGCTTTTAAATCTCTGATATCTTCTAAGATATTAATTTTAATGATATGCTGTAAAGGGCAATTTTGACCTACATGAAATGCACAACGTATCTAATGTATTTAATTGGATAAGAAATAATACTGTATTGTTTAAAATAGCTTGGTAAATAACCCATATTTTTTTTATAATACGAGTATGTAAAAGTTAAAAATGATTACTGTGGGTTATTCTTAAACTTAAAAAAAAAAACATATACCATCATGGACTCTTATAACGATCTTTTTAACTGCGTAGTACAGACGCCAGCACATCAACCTTCCCGAAACTGTCAAATTTTCCCAATCAACTTTGAACCTTATGTTTTAGCGATAAAGTTGAAAATCTATCAAAGAAATTTGACAGATTGTAGTAGCTTGATGTGCTGGCGTCTGTACATTAATTTGATCTATCTCGTAAGGTTTAGCCAGCGTTTGCAATGTAAGCGCACAAAAATATGTTAGTTACGACATCACATTACAAATCTGTGAATTTCTCGGCTTTTCTCTATATGCATGTATTATACATATAAACCTTCCTCTTGAATCAGTATATTGCTGAAAACTGCATTAAAATCCGTTGCGAAGTTTAGAAGATCTAACTTTATTTTTTAAATTAAGTAAAGATAATATTTTGGTGTATATAATAAAGAATATTTTATTCTATTCTATTTTTCTATAAGCCCGTTTATGTGTTACGTCTAGTGAGCAGGTGGTGGCTCAGTGGTAATTACCTCGAATTGTAAGTCGTGAGCTGGAACTTGGCAGGCGCTTTACTTCGTGTAATGAAATTTCATCACTACTGCTCTCAAAACGGTGAAGGAAAACATCGTGAACCAAAAACTCTAAGACAAATAAGATCTACCAACCCGCACAGAGGCGGACTTAATGCTATAGGCATTTGAATTGCGCTGTAGTATGCGTTGCTTCATAAAAATTGTGATGAAGGGAGATTTTTGTAATGCACTTTATTAAAACCGTTTGTACCCAAAAGCACAATAAACGTGGCACATCACATATTTGTACTAAAAACAGTTTATTCATTCCAGAGTGGAGTTCTACAATTGGAGCTCCCAAATGCATACAATCGCTGGAACCCAATACCAGTAGCCAACTACTGCGTAGACTATCGTGTTCTGGTGAACTCTACGAAGAAGCCAACGCTGCGCTTTTGGGCCCGTCTGCCAGGAGGAGATTTCCCACAGAGCAACATATACTTAACAAGCCGTAAGATAAAATTAATTTAAAATTACCAATGTAGATTAAAAGAAAACAAAAAAAGAACAAGGAAGTCATCCAAAATAAAGTGGAAGGAAGCCTGGACCAGAAGGCCAATTCCCATAATTAAAAAGTTAAGTCTTTACTTAACTTTTTATACATTAAACTTTATGTGAAATAAAATTATGTAAACATCTAGCAACTTTTGATCAGTCGTTCATTTGATGTCACATACATTGGGATTTTAAAAATTTTCATTTAAATTTGGTTATTTCTTTAAATAACCAAATTTAAATGAAAATTTTTAAAATCCCAATGTATGTGACATCAAATGAACGACTGATCAAAAGTTGCTAGATGTTTACATAATTTTATTTCACATAAAGTTTAATGTATGAATAATCATATCATAGAACAAACAAATATTCTTTATACACATGTTTTTTAGTTAATATAAAACTTATTACTTATGTTAGAGTGACAGTTTCTAAACGTTACAATTCGTGGGTAAGATCACGTTGCGGGTCGAAGTTGGTTTACAAGCAATAATAATAAGACGTAGTCGACGGAGTCCCGCTTTGCGGGGCCCCTATTTCTGTCTACAGGGCTTAAATGAACCTAACCTAACCCAAGTCGGGGTGCCTCAATTCCCGAGATCGCTTGTAGAAACTATTATTTTAATAGTTCATGCAAATACAGTGGAAAAATACACCGAACAAACAATATTAATATATTGGTATTTGAATGAACTATAAAAATAATGGTTTGTATAAGCGATCTCGGGACCTGGCGCACCCCGACTTGGGTTAGGTTAGGGCTCCGTCGACTACGTCTTATTATAATTGCTTGTAAACCAACTTCGACCCGCCACGTGATCTTCCCCACGAATTGTAACGTTATAAAAAAAAATATTAAAACATGTTATGCAGAATGCCCACCGTCATAACGTGGTTGGTCAACACCTTTAAACGATTTGGTCAATAGTGTAATAAATAATTTAAACATTGATATTGCAGACTTTGGTCAGCTGAACTTTTGATCAAATTACCATCGTTATTTTAAACTTTGTTGATTTGTACGTTGTTCTTTTGAAATTTGCTCAGGAAAGTTTTGATTTTCTAATATGCAACCGAAAACCCAGGCGTTAGTTTGCTATCACCCATAAATAATTGTCGTTGAGATGTCAGTATTCTAGTAGTATAGAGTACACACTGTGTACTCTGTAGAATACCGTAATACCATTGACATATACATACTCGTATATTACTAGCGTAATACCAAGAAAATGTTCCATGTCATCATACCTAAATATTAATTGCTACTAGGAGTTTTGAACGACTAATTAAATATGATGGTTAAAAACAACTGCATCATTTAACCGCAAATAAAACATAAGTAAATGAATCATCAATAATATACCGTCATGTCTGTTTACAAGTTACAACAGAATTAATTTCCAGGATTTTTATGTCCATATATCTTATTATAGTAGGTAGTACGGGCTGGTGTCCGCAACTCATGCGCGTATTTTGCTTACAGACTTCTTATTATAATATCATATTTGTAGAATTGTAAATGTAATGTTCTGCGTCAATCAGATATCAATGTTGTGTCCCATTTGTACATTTAACCCTTTCTTAAGTTAGTACATGCATGTGTAAGTACCTGTAGCTTTAAGTTAGGGTCGGCATTGTCATGCTATGTGATGCGAAGGAATGAGGAAAATGTCGTGAGGAAAGATTCGAGTATAAATGTGGATGGCTATAAGAATAGGGGAAGACCAAAGAAACGATGGATGGACTGTGTGAATGCAGATGATATGGCTAGAAAAGGGGTGCTTACCGCGATGACGACTAATAGGTACCTATAGAAGTATGGAAGAACAAGACATGTTGCGCTGACCCCAAATAAATTGGGATAAGGACGGGAATGATGAAGATCACCATTTACTTTGCAATCTGACCAAAAGTGCTGCTGCTAATATCAGTATTTCTCACTTCATCCCATCATTACACAATGATGACGATGACATGACACAAAAACCCAAAAAAAAAACAAATCTCGACAACCTCTGCTTCCACAAGCTAAAGATACGTGAAACCAAACTTTAACTCAAAGCATTTTATTTCAATTGCACCATACAGGCACTTTTGAAAAGATGAAGCCAGTTGCCTATTCCAAAGCGTTGTAGGTTCTAAGGCCTCTGCCTCGAATTTTGCGGGCAGCGGGGCGGCGGCGGCGGCGGCGCGGGAGCGGCAGGATCTTATGCGTAAAATCAAATGGACCGGTTCTCGAAAACAGGGGCGTGGCAGCGGCGCGGGGGCGGGCAACGAGCGGTGCACTCCAGTCAAGCGGTACCGCCTGCGTTGCGCGTCTGCATTGTAGTATAGTGCTGTACATTTTTTTTGTGACGTATCAAAATGTCCTCGGACGTGCAAGAGCAAATTATTTCGGCAATCTTTGAGAAGACACCCATATGGAACAGCAAACATGTGAACCATAAAAATAGAAGAATAACTAACCAATTATGGGAAGAAATAAAAAACGTTTTCACTCATTCTGGTGTAGTCGTAGAATTTCGATAAAACTCGCCGTTTATTTTCCTTGCCCTATAGTAGGGATCCACTTCTTCTTTTGCCCACAATAAATCGAGCGTTAGGAATAAATTTGAATCAAAAAGATGTTGTCGCCGTTTTTCAGACATTTCGTTCGCGAATTAAAACAATATATCTCGACAACACAACCACGAACACAACACTACACCGCTATATATATATGCTACATATTAGTAATCTGTGCGCTATCGATCTGCCCGCTGTTTTGGAGAACAGGTATGCGTTGCCCGCCCCGCTGCCGCGCCAAATTCGAGGCAGAGGCCTTATGGAGAAGAACGTGCTAGAAACTTCATGGACACTTTTCTAAATCAAAAATATTGTGGCCGTTATGTTAAAAGTCAGATAATTCATGTATTTCATGTATTTTTTGTCAACAGTTTCACTACTATCATGCTTCTTTATGCTGCTGGTGTTGATAGTATACTTCTTACTGCCTGAACTTCAGAACTTGTGCGGCTTGATCCTGATGGCGTACGTCTTCAGTCTGTTCATGGCCTTTTTGCTGTTGGCCGTCATTCAAATACAGATACACACCACAACATCTTGTATTTTTTTGAGTAAGTGATCATTATGCAATTTCTTATAATAAAATCAAAATGGCATGCAAGCTCCTTGCTTACTTTTGTGCAAGTAACATTTAACACATCATGTTTTCTTCATTCCAGCGATGTTCATTTACTACTTCTTCCTGGCTACTTTCTGCTGGATGAGCGTCATGTCCTACGATATTTGGTGGACCTTCAGGTAATACTTTCTTCCCCACTAAGTTGCTGAAGGTTTTATTTGTTAATTACTAGACGCAGTAGGTACCCGTTTCTATTTATCGGTTGCGTCATCAATATCGCACGCCACACACTACAGTAGTGTACCATACATACATACTCACATAAATTCACACCTTCTTCCCATGGGGTAGGCAGAAACTACAAAACGCTACCTGCTACGATCCTAACATACATTACTCTATTTGCCTCCTTTACGTTCATACCCGCTCGCCGGTTGCGAGTACTACGCGCCTGACCTTTCAAATGAACATCACCAATAAGGTATATTATGTCCTCCTAGGGCGGGAGGGGCTTGTGGCTAAGTAATAACAGCCGCACGGGTCGATCTTTCAGGAGTTGGTCCGTGGATGGGTGATTATCTTCACATACCAAGATCCCTCCGTGCCTCGGAAAGCACGTTAGGCCGTTGGTCCCTGCCGTCATTCGTGGATCTTTGACAGTCGTTACGGGTCGTCAGAAGTCCGAAAGTCTGACAACCAGTCTTACCAAGGGGTATCGTATTACCCAGGAATTGGGTTATGGAGGTCAGATAGGCAGTCACTCCATGTAAAATACTGGTATTCAGCAGCATCCGTTTAGACTGGAAGCCGACCCCAACATAGTTGGGAAAAGGCTAGGTATATGGTGATGTTCTCCAAGGGCGTCCCTTCCCGGCGTTTACCATAGTGTACCAAAGTGTATCTATCCGTATAATTTTATTCCAAAAGTCCACTTCAAGCCGAATGTAGTAGGTAGTATCGAACATAACTAAATTGAATTTCATAATATAATATTATATTTTACAGAGGTTATGCAAAAGCCCGTCCTATCCATCGGCGAGGGGAGCTCTTTAAGTTCCTGATGTACTGCTTGTTCGCTTTTGGTGTCCCGCTCATCATGACAATTGGCCTGTACGTGCTGAATGAGATCAAGAATGACTTGAGGGACCTGCCTTGGTTCGTCACTCCTCACGTTCCGGAGTTTGGATGCTTCCTTGAAGGTTGGCACACTGAATTTTTTTCTAATAGTTAATTATTTTATTTGTCAAAATATTGTTACAGAGTTGCTAAATATAACGTACAAATACATTATCAAAGTTTGCTAGTGATAGCTAGACATACTCCACATTCACTTGGATTGGCACCCTTTTAACAAAATGTAACACCGTGCATGAACTACTACACAATTACTTTGTTATTATTAACTACCCATTTTAAAAAGGGTTCTAACAGTTGAACTAGATTAATTTTAAATAAACAAAAACAAGCGTACTTATAGCTTGTTACCTTATCTTCATAATAAACGTCCAGCTTTTCGTAGTCAAAATCATATCTTTAAAACCGTGATGAAGTTTTTTAAAGTACTAAGTTCTAATGAACCATTTTTGCTTCGCAGGAGGAGTAAAACTGTTGTACTTATACGTACCCATGCTAATCCTGATTATCTGCAACTGGATGTTTTACATGATGACCGCGTTCAACATCTGGCGTTTGAGTCGAGGGACTGCCGTGCTGGACTCTGCTGCTGCAGGCAACCCACAGGCACATCGCACTCAGAGACACAGGTGAGTGAACCGATTAAGTAGGTACCTAAAGTGGGTGTAAAAGGATCCAATTCCAACCCGAGAGGAACAAACTCTTGTCGTCATTGGATTTTTTGTACTGGAAAAATTAACTGGCTTATGTCAACCAACTGCCAGAGGCTGGCGCACGAATACAGAGTCTCAGGAACATCGACACACAACCTATTGTCCGTGGATTCAGTAAATGATTCTGAACCCCCCTAAGAGGAAATTTTTCGATTAGTATAAAAAAAAAATGCTGTTCAGTACATTTTGACCACGTAATAGTCACTTTCAAAGAAAAAGGTTAATCGTCGAAACCGATTCGGCTGGGCAGCGTTCGGTAAGCTATACGCAATATCTTCTCGTGCCACACACCGCAGTGTCTCAAAACGAAAGTCTTTGACCAGAGTGCCCATAATAAGCTTTATTGGAACGCTGAAAGTCACCCAAAGGGCAATGGAGAGGGCTATGCTTGGAGTTTCCCTGCGTGATCGAATCAGAAATGAAATGATCCTCAAGAGAACTAATATAACCGACATACTCGTAGCCCGAAGAATTGCCAAACTTAAGTGGCAGTGGGAAGTTGACATTGCTCGCAGAACAGATGGCCGATGGGGCCGAAGCGAGCGTTGGAAGGAATCCCACAAGGTAGTCGGTTCTGTGCTTCTGGCATCCATGCCAGAAGCACAGAACCGGTCAAAGTGGAGGTGCTTGGGGGAGGCCTATGTCTAGCAGTGGACGTCTTTCAGCTGAAATAATGATGACGATGATGAGGTCACTTTTCTATGAAACAGTCGATTTCTTTATTGATAACAAACGAAATTTTTTTACGCAAGCCTGCAGCGGGTCTAGAATATGCTGAATTCATGGTTGCAATTTACGCGTCGATGGGGACCCTCTCATCCTGTATATGTACGTCTTCTAAATAAAACAGATTTATGCGCGTTACCTAAGAGATACAGCCCGATTTACGTGTCGTAGGTCGTGATTTCGAACCCAGGCAAGCAGTTTACTTTGTGTAATTTATTTCATCACCACTGCTCACGAAACGGTGAATGGAAATTTTGTTAGTTTGCATGCATGTCCTTAAACCAAAAGTTCGAAGACATGTCACATCCACCAACCCGTACTGGGCCCGCGTGGTGCATTATGGCGCTCCCTCTCAGAGGAGGCCTGTTTCCCAACAGTGGGAACATTATAAGCTGACTAAGCGTATGTCACTAAAGTATCTCTTTTATGTTAATGACAAAAATATCTGTTCTTACAGGCTCATGGTTTATCTGAAGCTTTCTGTAGTGATGGGCCTGAACTGGTTGCTGGAAATAGTCAGCTTCTTGTACCCTGGCTTCCAGATATGGTGGTTATCCGACATCTACAACATACTCATAGGCCCGGCGATTTTCCTGATATTTGTTTTTAAGAAGAAGATATTAAAGAAATTATGTAAACGGTAAGTGAAATATCTTGGAAATTTGCTTCACCTTTGCCCACCGGAGCGCTGCCTATCCTTATATGATTGGCGCATATCTTCTTCCGTTTGTTCCACACATCTCTATTAGCCGTTCATACATCTCAGTAGACAACCTCTGTCTAGCCAAATAATTTTTCATTCAACCTATTCATCGTTTCTTGTGTCTTTACCACACTTTCCCTCTAAATGTCGGTCCGAAATTAAAACTGTATTTTTTGCCCTCACAGCTACGTGGCAAAGAAGACAATGCGCTGGTATCCATCATCGAAGAGTTACTCTAGCAGCATATCAGATTCCAATCAAGAATCCGTGGCTTTTCAATCGAAGGTGTCGTCCCAACCAAATGGACTGAACGGATACGCAATTGTTTCTAAAAATGTAATGGATTAACAAACACAAGTTCATGAAAATACCGCAGGACTGCCATCCGGTGATCACTGATCAATTTGAATAGTGGCAAAGCCCAATCAATGTATAAGAAGCATACTGGTAAATAAAGTCACGATTTGAACACAAGCATTTAGCTTAGTTTGAATAGGTAGATACTACGAGATTAAGCCAGAAATAATGCCAATATCTTGCACTCCAGTATGCAAGAAGATTGCATGACATTGTGAAATGGGTACACCAATCAGAAGTTGTTAAAGCCATTAAGCCCGTAATACACATGCCTGTAGCTTGCACAAAACTATGCAAGTAGCTTGCATGCACAATGGCATGCAAGCTACTTTCCCACTTGCGCGTTCATGGGTTATCCTAAATAACTCGGAGTTAACAGCTAACTCAAGGTTAATTAAATAATTAATCTTGCGCTACTAAGAGTTAGAGCCAGAGGTAACTCCAAACTTAAACTTCTAAATATTAAACCCACCGATGCGATGTCTAAGCTCTGGATTAGTTTGTGTCTAATGTCATTTTAAAATAAATTAACGTTATGTAGTACCGCTGATAACTTTTTTGTATTTTATATTGTTCAACGTTGTAATAAGTGAAAATTCGGTAATATATTATTATCAGCAGGCAATATATTCATTCAGAACTCATATAAAAATAAATTTTAATTATGAAAATCTTATAATATATTTTTCTTTATCTGACGTTTTTGTCAATCAAATAACTAAAGCTCATTTCAGACTACGCTTTATTATATAGCATAACAATATCGCTCGCCATACATTTATTTAGAACTATAGTACCTATAGCGTAGTGTGAACATGTTCTAAATAAATGTTTGGCGAACGATATTCTTGTGCAATGAACTATAGGTATGCTATATGCTATTATATTGTAGCGCAGTCTGAAATGAGTTTAAATCTCCATGGGAACCACATACAATACGATTAAATTGGGCATAGACATTGCAATAATTCTGTTTTATGTTTCGTCGATTAAACTGCAATGTTCCCATCTCAAAAAACACTGTTTTATGTAACCCGGTGTTACTTTTTAGTGGCGCAATGCGTCATAAGAGATAAAAGGTCTTTTATATATTTTACCCGGCTAAACATGCACGTGGCCCAGGAATAATAATATAATAATTATGTATTTAAATGACAGGCTTTAGATTTAAGTAATTAATATTTTTAATTTTAATAATTTACTAATCGCAATAGATATAGTTACAATGTCGGTCTTAGGTAATAGAATTATTAAATCTAATACCTACATAGTCAGAAATATGAGTGTGTTCATGTTTCATGATAAAATACGTTAATTAGTTTTTCGAATTTAGTGCTTAATTTTAGAAATATGCCAAAGCTCAACAAAATCGTCACTAACAATAAATGTCTTTATTTAAATTTATAACTGATTAACTTTGCTCAAAGTCTTATATTTGAAATACTCGTATTTAAACCACTCTGCTCTCAAAACGGTGAAGGAAAACATCGTGAGGCATCCGGCATGACCAAGAACAAAAAAATTTAAGATATGTGACATCTACCAACCCGCACTGGGCACGCGTGGTGGATTACGGCCCACTCCCTCTGACAGAGAGGAGGTCTGTTTCCCAGCAGTGGGAACATTATAGGCTGATTATGAAACCACTCGGTTCTTTTGTAACTTTGCACACTCACTGAAAATGTTGTTTGTAATTCACTTTCATTCCGGACTCAATCCGCGTCAGGCTTTCTAGAACATAATACTGTCGGCTGGAATTCGGAATTTCTGATATTCTTGGGCTCGCTCGACACATGGGTGGTTGGTCTTTAGGGTGCTAAACACGTTTGTTTTAGTTACTCAACGCTATTCAGCAAATTCCGTTGGGCATCCACCCTAACAGAATCATGTTCGGACTGGGTACTAACTCTCGAATATAATTCCGATAGATCGACATTGGTCAAACGTCAGTTGGTTGAGTTAAACGTCAGGGATTGGCTAGACTCAGTGAATCCAGCCAATCAATGACGTTTGACTCACAATTCCAATGTTGATCTATCGGAATTATATTCGAGAGTCAGTACCCTGGCTCGACACAATTCGAGCTAAGCCGAGCGGCTTTTTCCCGAACATTATATCCAAGCACATAATGTTTTCTATTTTGCTACCCTGCTGTGCCGAATCATGCCGACCCGAACCTGTCTAACATGCCTTTAGCCAATGACATAGGTAACGGTTATTATGTTTAACTGCTAAAAAAGGTGATAAGTTAAAATGATTTTGCTTTCGCGCTTTATCTCGGTCAACTCACACTGCCTGCTAGCGGGCAGACCTTGGAACCTTTGTTTCACTTAAAAGCCTCATTAATACACTGTGTATTCATTAGGCGTCGGTCTCCATGCATAGACAAGGAGCTCTCCTTGCAAAGGCAGCCAGTAAACCGACATGCAGCTAGATTGCAATATCATTTTGAGCCAAACTTTCTTTAGTTGAAGAATGAACCAAGGATGCAAATTTTACGGTCTTAAAAAATATAAGACTGTATCTTCATAGATTCGATATGGATTAATACCATGAACGTTGATTGCCCAGGCACCAAACTTTATCGAAATCCGTTCAGCCGTCAAAGCGTGAAAAGTTAACGGACAGACAGAGTTTATTTATTTATTTGGTTCACCAACAATTGTTTACACTATCATCTTGATAAAAATAACGTCTTTAAAGAAAAAAAACTTTGAACAGTGTAACAATAACTTAAAGGTAAACACCACATGAACTAAAATTATGTTAATTTGTAAGCTTAGGTACTTTAGCATTTATAATATTAGTATGGATTTTTGCCCATTTGCGCTTTCTTACAGCGTGAAAACATTATGTTGTGTGAGTGCTGAGTGGTAAATGAAAAATGTCCTGCTACAATAATCGTAGTAGGACATTTTTGAATGCTAAATAAAGAAGAGTTTGACATGCTCACAATTTTACAGAAAAATCGATAAACCCATATGTGAAAAGAGCGCTATGCTTTTATTTATACTTTTACCTGTACCCATGGTAGATTTCAAACAACATCATGTTGATTGACAAAATATATTTAGGTACTTGTACCTTTAAATCAAGGTAAAATTTATGTTGTTCAAAAGTTTTAATTTTTGACTAATATTGTAAATTTTAAGTACTTTTCTTTTTTTAATACTTGTGTGTTGTATAAATAATTATAAATAAAAAGAGGTAGATATGTTACGTACCCAACATTCGATCTTCAAAAACGGCACAATGTCATACTATTAGATGGCACGTGGAAGTAGGACGGCATGTCATAATTGTCGGGAGCGAAAAAGAGACAAGACACTATGTAACTAGGCTAATTATAATAATATGACAGTTTTGACGTGCTACTTGCGGGGCGTGTGTAACCTATCTACCTCTTTTTACTACTTCATTGGTAAGTATATCTTTTGTACGAAATAATGAGTTATAAGTCAATTAAGGTTTCAGTTAATTATAATCTAAGAATACATATTTTTAAGACGGCCTCGTTGGTCTAGTGGTATCAATTATGCGCTACTGGTTCGATTCCCAGGTCGGGCAAAGTGTTATTGCGTTTTTCCTTCAGGAATTTCTCAGTAGCAGCCGAGAGTCTAGATTTGTGCCCGGTTGATAGCAATAACTTATGCATAACTGGCGAAATGTGGGTGTAATATAGATACATCTCTGCATAAAGGTCAATCCCCACCGAAAGAGCAGCGGCAGGCAGCGGCCATTATATTTTATTTTATGAAATGTGTAAGTTTTTTATGTATGTGTAATGTTATTGTATTGAATTTTCGTATGTTATCTATGAGTCTTTGCCGCGAGGCTGCACGAGCCTTCTATAGCGACTAGGCAAAAGAAGAAAGTGACTTGCTCTTACGGCCGCTGCGCGCCGCTGCTCTTTCAGTGGGGATTGACCCTAACCCTTCGAAGATTATAGACGTGATATAGTCGTATTGTGTTATGTTATATTTTTTAGAAATAACTATAGAATACACTGTCGTTGAATGATTCTGAATTAAATAAAGAATAACCAGAATGTATCTGTAATATCGTTTTATTTCGCGACATACCTAATACCTACTTTTTATGTCATATTACATTTTTTTTTACACTAGCTGCGCCCCGCGGTTTCACCCGCATAAGTCTCGATCCCGTGGGAATATCGGTATAAAAAGTAGTAGGTGGTAGTAATATGAGAAATTCATTTTTTTCGAATTTTCCTTTGTTTTAATAGTTATTCTGCTAATCGGGGCAGAGACAAATCCAACAAATCATAGATCATAGAAATCGGTCCAGCCGTTCCGAGTTATAAATGGTGTAACTAACCCGACTTTGTTGTTAACGCTCAAAAAAGTTGCACCCGTTATGCAGAAAAACCAAGTCTCTATATAATAGTATATTTGCAATGGCACCAAAACTTTATAACAAACTACCTGATCAAATTGTATCAAGAAACAATATGAATGAGTTTAAACGTAATCTTTTTAAATTATTAAACGACAAGGCATGTTATTCTGTTAATGAATATCTTAATGACAAATTAAAATGATATTTGTATATCTGTCTATAATTAAATGTTGCTTTCATAGGATAATGATAATATTTATTGTCATTTTTATTGCATTTTTATACGAAATTGTGACTAATTACTTATTACCTATTTGTTTATGTGCCGTTTTAATTTAATGACTTTTTATTAACTATTGCATGAGATTGTGACATCTACTTACTTACCTATTGACTTTATTTTTATTTTGCTAATTTATATTTTGTATGCCTTTTGGCGGGACATAGTATGGACCAACATTTTTTTTTTTTTATAACATCTTTATAATTGTACCCTATGATAACAAAATGCATAAATTAATTTGAATTTATCTTGACCCAACGTTGAGATCACTCCCACAATTAATTATAACTGCGTTTTTAATCGAATATGTACATAATTGTTATCTTCTTTTTATTATCATTTATTTCCACTGAGATAAGTAATAATAGTTCTATGTTTATTTCCCGTATTTTCCTGTAGTTACCTACATACCATACTTACATAGAGCAGTAACAGCGCTGTTTGTCAAGCATAAATAACTAGAGTTATGTATTTATTTTCAAATTGTTAATTTATGTGCAATTGCCTAACACATTGGAGTTGTCGATTTGCCGACAAATAAATTTTCGTGCGAGTGGCCTTTTAGTGGGTAAATTCGCTACTTATAGACATCTCTTTATTTTTCCTATAATCTTTACATAAACTTCTATCTCATAGAATAATTTCGGATTTTTCTCTATGAAAACTTCGGAGAAAAGGGGCGGATGGTATTTTTTTTTACTTTGAAAAGGCGGAAACTAAACTTCCTAAAAAAAATAAAACTTTTTTAAGAATGTGCAGAATGGCGCCCTTTCATATGATAACCCACATGCCATTCGAAGACATGTGACATCTACCAAACCGCACTGGGCCCGCGTGGTATCCACCACGCGGGCCCAGTGCGGGTTAGTAGATGTCACGTGTACGGCCCACTCCCTCTCACAAAGAGGAGGCCTGTGTCCCAGCAGTGGGAACATTATAGGCTGATTATGGTACGGAACCCTAAAAAATACGAAGGATATATCATTCCCTTTTTCTGCCAACAGGAATACAGTCAACAGCACTGATGTAAAATTAAATGACCGCATCACACAGGTTATTCTCATGAATTACACAACAACACAGTACCCACATTTTTCCTCTAAACTCAAATAAATAGAGGAAAGTATACATGTACTTAAGTACAAATCGTTTAGGTACATATTATGATTTATGTTAGCTGTTTGAAGTTAATTTAAAATTACAGACTAACAATCAACTCGGGGCATCGGTGGTAGCAGTCTCTTGATTCCAATAATGATAAGATAGAAAAATTGGTTTAGTAAGTTAATTCGAAAAAAAAACAAGACAGCACCCTAATCGGGTAACACACAGGGGACCATGGAGGGGGGTGGAGGGGGGGGTCCAAAATCCTTTCAATCTTCAGTCACAATTTTAATCATTTTGAAAGATAATATACCATTGCTGTTGTAAAAAATACAAATTAGATTAACTTCTATAGCTACCGAACCGTTCGTTAAAGGTCTATTGATGATATAGGTAGTTTGGTGATATGTTTTTAAATGAACTTCACCTTGTTACCTGTACAAGCATGTTATCGAGATAGCGCTAGCGAGTTATGATAAGTGTGACGAAGACGAAGACAGACATAATATATCACTCTTTTCGTATGGCCGCTCTGGCGGTTTGAAAACAAACTTTTTGTTTAGTACCGCAGCAGTATCACCATTTTTAAATGCTTTCGCTGTGTTTACGTATTTTGATCAAAATTAATTGGAATAATTAGTAAATCCGTTTTAAAACTTAATAAATTCTCTTAATATTATAACTATTGTTAAAAAAAACCTGTAGTGAAGTCCTGAGATAATCCTTCGTTGTCACTAGTACCATTAACAGTTCCATGATGGAACTACTGACTGTTTTTTTATCACTAGTTCCATTTTAAAAGAATATGAAAATAATGGAACTAATGTTGAATTTGCAGATATCACTAGTTCCACATTATTATTTTAGGGTAAGTAGTTATTCCTTGAGTTGTGATCGTAAATTCTTGGCGTTTTTATGAAAGTTTTAGCCACTTGTTCGGGAGGTGAACTTCAAATATGTTTTGTATAATATTTAAGTTTAAAATAATTGAGCATAGTATTATATAGTGTACATTTATGGTATCTACTATATTCGGTAATTCGTGAAGGTGTTTTAATTTGTATTTAAATAACTTTTTTGTTATCACAATTTTACCTGTACAATCGTTTTTAGTATCACAAAATAACCTGTTCTAGATCAATGATGGAGGAGAACAGTAGTTAAATATAGAAAATATAATCAGCAGCAACTCAAAACAGCTGTTAATAAAGCCTCCAAGGAATATGGCGTTCCATGGAGCACCTTGAAACGTTACCTAGAGCGTGAAGAAGATTCTGTCAGAAAAATGGGTACTTTAGAATTAAGGTTATATAATTATATTATAGAAATGCAAGAATTGGGGTTTGGACTTACGGTTTTTCAAATAAGAAAGTATGTGTATGATCTTGCACAGGGGGAAGGTCTCGAGAACATCTTGCCTTCTGCAAATCGTATTGCAAGTAAATGGTGGTGGACTAGCTTCAAAAAATATTTTTATGCTTGCAAGTACACGAAAATCTTTCTGCGTATAGAGCATCAATGGCTAATGAGGTGATGGTGATGGTTTACATACAACTTACATAATAATATGCAGTTTCAATATTATTTTTTGCAATTTTGATTTTATCACCAAATTTCCTACCTCAATCTACCGAACCATATCACCATCATACCTAGAGTTTCTTTTACATAAAACTAAGTTTTTTTTTTTTAATATTTGATTTTAACTGCTTTTAGTATTCCAATTATTTACTTTAAAATGTACTTAATTTCATGGGGTAATATTAATTGTTTTCCTACATGCTAAAGTCCATAACTATGGTTAGCTTTTCTATATTTGTCACCAATTTACCTTCCTTTACCTACCAGTTTATTTTTAATAGGTCGTTAATAGCTGCGTTTACCATAAACACTAACTTTACATTATGGAATTAGGGTGTTATTTCTATTTTCAGAAATCATAAAGCCACATTTATTTGATTAATTAGGTAATTGTGAAGCTACAAGATATGTGGTTACAAAAACTTACTAATTATTGCCTCAAGTGATTGATAATTTCATAACACGTAAAACAATCAATTCATATTTAATAAATCATAGTTCCCACTTCAAAAAAGGAGGAGGTTCTCAATTCGACGGTACCTATGTTTTTTTTGTGTGTTTGTTACGCGATTACTCCGCCAATTGTGTACCGATTTTCAAAATTCTTTTTTTGTTCGAAAGGAGATACTTCTGAAGTGGTCCCATAGTCGCCAAGTCAGGATCTGATGATTGGATCCTGGAGAAATCGAGGGCAACCCTCAAATTTTATGGGCCCACACATCGTTTTTCACAAATCTTATGAAGTAATTTAAGTACTTGCGTATGGTAATCATCCTCTCATGTAGCTGAGCTGATGATAGAAGGTACAACTCCTTAACAGTAAGGAGTAGGCATCGACTGATTTAGTAAATTATTTTGTTGATGTTTGAAAGGGCGTTTGTCATTTTGGTCTTGTGATCATCAGGTCAGGAGGTGATGGACGATAGAAATCTTCAAAAAACGACAGCACATGTCTCGCGATTGATGCGATTGTTTGTGTACCTATGCATAGTTTACGCCATACCATAACATAACATTACGCCAGTGCGCTTTTAAGGGCACTTTTAAATTGTAACAATAATACAGTAAAGGTGTAATTTATCATTGTTACATATACATCTACTTTTTTTGTACAGTTGTAGATGTGACACCAAAAACAGACAGACAGACACTTGAGTGATCCTATAAGAGTTCCGTTTTTTTCCTTTTGAGGTACGGAACCCTAAAAAGTGAAAAATAAAAAACTTTTTTACAAACAAAAACAACCGACTTCCAACAAAACACTACAAAGTGAAAAATAACTTTAATTTCAGAAGTCGGTGTCGTTAGTTCTGCATTCGGAAGTCGGTTGTTTTTTTTTTTGTAAAAAAGTTTTTTATTAAAGGCTCCTACCGTGGTATGCTCAAGTCCCTTATGACGATATCAACGAAATATGGGTTATAATGGTATAAAAATAAGATTCAAAATCATTTGCGCTTATGAAAATCCTAAACCATGCCATGCCCACACTATCAATCACAATCTGAATCATTTTGAAAGGTATATATGTATGTATTTACAAAAAAAAAATGTATATAAGTAGTTTATCAGCCATCTCGTTACCATAACACAAGCATTAGGTTGCTTAGATTGGGACTAAATGGCGTTGTGTGAAATGTCCAAGGATATTTTTATTATTATTATACATTGCTTCAGTTAAAAAAAAATCTACTCAACAACGTAAATAACGCAATGAATGTTGTCGAACTGTCAAAATTAAAGCAATTGTTACTGTCAATGTGTTAAGCAATTACCCTGCTGATAAGCGCCTGTCTTAAGTGACTCGTTGTAATCTGAATGCTTAGTAGAATTTTATTAACCGAAGGAAAATATTATCAAGTAGTTGATGATAAGTATGTAATCTGCGTTCGCGTTTTAGTTTCCGAACATGTAAACAAATATTTGTTTTTGTAAAAATAACTTAATGTTATTTTTCAGCTCGCTCCAGCGAGCTGTGCTCGGAGTCTCTTTAAAGGATAAAATCAGAAATGAAAGTATCCGGAAAAGAACCGGAGTTACCGATAGCTTGCAGAGTAAGCAAACTGAAGTGGCAGTGGGCGAAGGACCGATGGCCGGTGGAGCAGACGAGTCCCAGAGTGGAGACGGAGTATAAGCGGAGTGTAGGACGCCGCCCAGCTAGATGGACGGATGGCCCAAAGAAGGTGGCTGGAGTTGACTGGATGCGGAAGTCGGAGGACAGGGTGTTGTGGCGCGGCGGCGACCTCTCGCGTCCGGCCCTGGTTCAAGCCACGGTCCGGGGCGAGAAGGAGTGGGAGGCAGTCACCTCCTTCTGCGAAGCAGTCATGCTAGCGAAGGAGGTGGCGGGATGGGCGAGGGAGAGAGCCGAGAGAGCCGCCCGTCCCAGCTGCCGCGGAAGACGCCCCGGGCGTCGGGAGCCGCGTGACGACTCCCGGCCACCGTAGGCGCGGGCCTGCGTACGGCGAGTAATGGGTAGCTCGCCTTCCGATCAGGACCAGGCCCGTGCTGGACGACGCGTATGTGTTCCACGCGCGCCTCAAAGATATGTCAGCATCGAAGGAGGGGCCCGTCAGGGCCGAAGCCTGCCGGGGCAGCGGGATTGTCCGAAAGGGTTACCTATACCCCGGAACATAAAGGGCTAAGGAAGGAACACGGATGGGGTTTAATCAGTAAGAGTCTGACACTCCCTTCCGCTCCACCTAAAGCGGGAGGGGTCATTTGATGATTTACCATCCTTAAAAAAAAAAGTATGTTATGTGGCGCAGTTTGGGGGAGGCCTATGTCCATAAGCGGACTGCGATAGGCTGAGTTGATTAGTAGAGTTTAAAAAAAAAATATTTACACGTCAAAATTAAATTGTGTTTTAAAACTGACCGATCAGTTCGGTGTTTCTTAGCGTACTGCTCTTTTAAGAAAGACAGAAACGAACTCAGAGATCAGTCTCTTTTAAATTCCCGACAGAATCTTGATCAGGTCATATAAGGTTCATGCAGATTATGTTATGAGATGGTCTTTTGAGAAAATTATTTATATATATTTAAATATCATAGGAGACTTACAGCTAAAACAAACAGATCAAGGACAGTACATTAGTCTGAAAGCCAATTACAGGTCTCCACTTATAAAAGACAGAGAAAAAAAAAAGGAAATTCTAAGGACATTCACATAAAGTTATAGTTATACTACAGCATAATTGGTTGACGCAATTGGCACGCGCAAAGGTGCAATGTATCGCTTACACTTCATGGGAATGTTGAAATAAAATTTAGACAAAATATCAGAACAATTTATAGTAGGTATTATTAAAGATTTTCAGCAAACACACACAGTCCGAAATCTCGCGGCGGTTGAGTAAAGGTAATATATGAAATTTATATTTTATATCTAGGTATATTTTCGTCTTATTCTCGCTTTTTATTTTTATCTTTGTATACGTGAAGATATTTCTATTTGTCATGTGCAGTTGACCAAATTGAAAATAATTGGAAATATGGAAAGCTTAAAAGGTTGGAAAATACTTTTGACATACTAACAGGAAAATTGTTGGTTAATTATCCTGTAAGCCGCGTAAAGTGTCCATTGTCCATATTGGACAACAGACTGCAGTAGACGTGACTATAGATACTGAACTGTCATTGTTCTATGTTAGTTAGTAGAGTGATGTTGATAAAATGTTTACCTATACTGCTTTTTCATTTCTTCTACTGCTAAGTGTTGCAAAAAGTGAAGTGGCTTTCGAAACTATGTGTAAAAACGATTACAGAACTCTTATCAATAATCGAATCGATGTGTTGAAAGATTGTTCTGATCATGTGTGTATTGAGAAGTGCTGCGATGAAGGTGAAATGTTTAATCCGAATGGTACATGCAAAAATATAGTGACAATGTCCAAAAAAATTAGAAGGTTTGCAAGTCTAGCTTCAGAAGTCGACTATTCCAAGATTATTTTATTTTCGTGGGACGGAAATACTAAAACTAAATCGAAAAAGGATTTCGTTTTTGTGAAAAATCATAGAAATATGACAAGCTGCACGTCTCAGCATCAAATAACAAATGATTTTTTTATTTTAGAGGTAATTATTATTATTTTGCTAGACAAGCCGTGCTTGATGGGATTTTCTGTCAAAATTATGAATTTCCATATAATCTTTCAACTCCTATTAATCCCTTTAAAGTAAGACTTTTCAAAAACCCTTGCGTAGTTCTCACTTTTGTTTAAAAAGGCACTCTTGTGCACAACATGTTTATTTAATTTCATCAAACACAAATTTGTTGTTCCTACAACACGGCTCAAGAAAATAGGTGGCTCGTTTAGATGCCAATGTATACGTTTTTATAATAAACTTCCTAGCCACATTCAAGAACTAAGCCTTAATAAATTCAAATCTTTTATGAAGCGAAAACTATGCCAGAAAGCCTTTTATACTGTAAAAGACTATATTGAGGACAAAAGGTTTGGGATTGAGCTGCTCCAAAATCAAAATCAAAATATTTTATTTCACATAAACCTACATGGGCACTTATGAAACGTCAGAAGCTAGGTGCACGGTTGCAATTGGTCGTTTCCTATGGAGAAGAACCGGCAAGAAACTCCACGGTTACTCTTTTAAAAATAGTTGCATTTTTATAATGTTTTCAAATTACAATAGGTATGGGAGGACAGCTCCAATAGGTTTAGACAGTAATTGTTGTTTTTATTTTTTCATTTTGCTATTTTACACTTTATTTTTTCAAAATATCTATTTACTTTAACAATGACATGTACATTTACTGTATAAAGTATTATATTATTTTAATTATTGTGTATGTGAGGACTATGTGGGTCATTGTTTCAGTTTTAATCATGGTCTGGCAGTTTGAGTAGTTTATGCGGCCTACCCAAATGTGCTGTTTTTGGTATTGTTCGTCGAATCGTTGAGCTCCTAAGTTCTAAGTTGAGCTGCACGGTTACTGACAAATGCGTGCACTGACTGGAGAGGTCCACTCAATCTGTGTGGTTTTTTCCTCAAAAGACCATTTCAGACACCAATCTACATGGTCTTCACTTGATGTAACCAAGATTTTGTCTGGACTTTAAAAGAGACTGTGACCTCTGAGTTTGTTTCGGCCTTTCTTCTCAGAATAGTCAGATAGGAAACGCCGACCTCATCTAGTTTAAAAAAATATGATTGACGTGTACAAGTGTTTGTACAAACCTACTTACAGAAAATAAATCATTTATAATTTATCATCATTTCAGTCGAAAAACGTCCACTGCTGAACATATAGGCCTCCCCAAGCACCTCCACTCCGATCCTGTTCCCCTTGTGACCCGGTTCTGTGCTTCTCGCATCCAACGGTTCCTGCGGCCTTCACAAGGTCGTCAATATTTAATTTATTTAATCACTAGCTGCACCCCGCGGTTTCGCGGGAATATCGGAATAAAAAGGAGCCTATATGTTAATCCAGGGTGTCAGCTACCACCAAAGTTTTATCAAAATTGGTCCAGCTGTTTGAGCGTGAAGAAGTAACAAATATATAAACACACCCACACACGAACACACACACCCTCACGGTGTGTGTTCATGCTTCTAGACTGAATGAATGAATTTAAGATTTTTATTATGTAGGTAGATTTTTCACTCTATGTAATAAAAATATAAGGCAAGATGCCTCCTCCTGTATTTGTAGGCAGCAACAAGCCTTTAATGAAACCCGCGAAAGAAAATTTGAATTTTTCTGGCTACTTTATCGGATTCCCCTGAAAGCTGAGCTCTCGATGTAAGCCTAAACTCACACTGAACTCGTCGATATTGTAAGCGGCCGAACATGAGTATTCTCAGGCATGCCTTTGAGGGCCCACCGTGCACCGCAAAACCACTATACTCCTTTGGTTTAGTAAACAAATCGTAGAAAGGATTTTATATAGATGACACATTCTTGTTTAAAAATACGTTAGGTATACACCGGATGATTTTTTTTACCCATGAATATGAACAACTTTGACTATAAGACCAACTCTGAAAGCACGAAAAAAAATCTGCTGTTTAATACAAAAGTTCAATACCTACTTGACCAAAATGTATGAAACAGCAGATTTTTAAGCCGCGGTCTACTAACACTTCCCTACATCATCTACCACCATTAACAGCAGGCGGCAAAAATGGCTGTCGTTGTCTCAAGATCTGTCAAACCCAACCGGCAATTTTGTGTGTTCTCCATTCCTCTGGCAATCCTCTTTTTCTCCTTCTCTAGTACTTCAATACTCTGTGTGACATGCGATAGAGTTGCATTACCTACCTACTACTTGACTGCTTTTACTGCGTGACTGCTGAGCGTAGAGTCCATGGGTTCGATTCCCAGCTCCAGCAAAGTGTTATTGGGATTTCTCGTCAGGACTTTTTCAGTAGCAGCTTATAGTTTTGAAATTGGTGGTGTTGTTACAGCACCAACTTCCTGAGGCTATATTGGCATGGAGATGTCCCCCCATGCTAAAGAGAGTATGTAAAGCCGTTGGTTTACGCCTGAACTCTCCCCAGTCTGATTTCCGTATCTTCGGGCTACGAGAGCTAAGGGAGAGCAAGTGCACCTGTGTTTGCGCACACACTTGTTCATTATAATATTTGAAATTGGCCGCCGCCGCCACCGTTACCGAAATTTGGTCTGGAGTTTTTTAACGGTTACTTTATCTGGGAAACTAAAACTTTCACATGTTTACAGGATGGCTCGATGCGGATGCAAGAAACAGGTGGATCAAAATCATGGTCTGACATTAAAAGGCTAAAATACTGTATAGAGTTCAAATTAACTGTAATAAACAAAAAACCACTCGTAAAACTCATCGTGAGAGAATATATTGCGGACCCAAAAGATGAAGAGGTGAAATCAATATTTGTGTTAGTAGGTGAGTGAGAATGCTTTACCACCGTAAGCCAATATATTTTGCAGGTCCAACAAAAACAGGGCATTGCGATATCATTATAGCCCCAGTCGCGTGGTACGTCAACTCTACGGATTGCTCCATTTAATGATTCCAATTTTCCAGGATTACTGGTATCGTCGTTCTTCCTGATCTTGGTGCTGGTGGTGTACTCTCTGCTGCCCGAACTGCGGAATCTCATAGGCCTAGTACTGATGGCTTACAACGTATCCATTCTCGTCACATTCTTAATAAAAATCGTCGTACATCTAAACAACAAATCATTTACAACGAAGCTCTGCAAAATTACATGTAAGCCATGTTTTTGATTGAATTATGACGATCTAAAATCAGACTATATCAGACGCTAATCTGCATGGTCCCCACATGGTCTGACCAAAGCAATATCTGGACCTTAAAAGAGATTGTTTCCCCTGATAGATATTATTGACGTGTTTGTACAAGCCTACTTACAGAATAAAATATCAACGTCAAACATAGCTAGGCTCAACTCGTTGATCATTTCGGATTTACGTTCATGATAATATTTGCAAAATAACGATACGTGGTATATAAATAAGCTTATCTATTTACCACTTAAAATGTGGTCATTTATCAACATTTCAACGTAAATACTTCAGGTATTTCGCTGTTATTTGTCTGATGTTATCCTGTTTGACATTACCTACTATGTCGAGCCAAGTCCATCTATCTATGTATATCTATACGAGTAGTACTATCCTTTTCTCGAAACAGTTCAGGCCATTTTCGACCCGAATTAGCTAACCTAACAACATCTTATAGTGACTATATAAATATTAAAAATCTTTTATGTTTTAAATAAATAGATTGACTTATCCATCGCATGAAAACACAATGTATCTGAGTATCTCACAAGTAATACATATTATCTATACTTATAATAAATCTGTAGAGAGGTCAATTCTGTACATGATATATATTTTCAAAATAACTATCAGGGGGTAATAAGTAATCGATACTGATGCCAAAAATGCAATCAGTAAAATTTTTGTCTGTCTGTCTGTCTGTCTCTATGTTCCTTATAGAAACAAAAACTACTTGACGGATTTTAACGAAACTTGGTACAATTATTCTTCATACTCCTGGGGAGGTTATAGTATACTTTTCATCACGCTACAATTAATAGGAGCAGAGCAGTGAAAGGAAATGTTGGGAAAACGGGAGAAGTTGCTCCATTTTTTAAGCTTGCGTCGCGTGTGCAGCCTTAATGGTTAAAGCTACATAGAAATCAATTATGACGGAAATGTTCTACATAAAATTATCTAAAAAATATCCTACAACAGCATATGTCTATCTTTTAAGGTTGACTCACAATAACACGTGTAAGTCCCGATAGCTTAGCAGTTCGGAGCTTTCTGATTATATTTGTTTACTAAGAACGTTTATAATACTCTCACTCATCCCTAATTAAAAGAAGTTAATATTATTACCTATTAATAATAATATTATAAATGCGAAAGTTTGTGAGGATGGCGCGAGTTGCAACTGCGAGTGGTCATAAAAAAAAAATATATATATATATATTGATATTAACAAACCGTGCTTATCAGCGCGACTTAAGAGTTTATTTGAATTTATTTTGTTGTCTATACTTATAATAAATCTGTAGAAGTGAAAATTCTGTAAATTGAAAATATCAAAAAAATTAATGGCATGGGTTACTAGACCGACACCAAACCCAAAAATGTGATTAAAAAAAAATTGTCTGTCTGTCTGTCTGTTTGGTCAGGCATCACGCAAAAAGTACCGGTCCGATTACGATGAAACTTAGTATAATTATTCTTTAATATTATCCTGGGCACCACACTGTGTACTTTTTATCCCGGAAAAGTATACAATAAAAAACAAACTTAATTTTGCGGTTCGATCCTTAGACCCGATTACTGGACCAACCGCAAATAATAAGTTTGTCGTAGGTAACGTCACCCGCACTGTCAATGTCGTGCTGAAGGTTGAATTTGGCTTGCACCGAAGTCTGAGCGCGCGCATCATAAATTTTTTGAACTTTGATTTAAATAAATAAATAAATATGTTTTAACTGCTACTTGCAATTCTAAACCGTGCTTTTCTGTGCGACCTTTTTAATCCTTTTAGTTTTTACTAAGTACACTTTAAGGTAGAGTTATTTAGGTTTATTTTTATAAGTCGTAGGTATAGATTTTAATTTTAAAGTATGGGTAGTATATTTGATAGTGTACGTAGTGACCGTAGGTTATTAAAAAAAACTGTTAGGTAGGATTAGTCATTCGTATAGATATTAGTTTTTAGGGATTTTGCTTATTTATTGAGTTTAGATTAGTTTTCATCAGAAATAGGTTTATTTAGGTAGGTATATAGGTATTTTATTTTCTGTTATTGAGTTTTTTTTTTATTAGGTAGGTACTTAGGTTTACTTTTATAATCTAATATAAAATTCAAAGTCCTGTGATCCTGTCTGACTGATTATATCAATGCACAGCCTAAACCGCTGGTCATGGAGACATTAAATTTGGAGAGTGTGTTCTTTGTGAAGTGTATATAGATATCCACTAAGAAAGGGTTTTTCGAAATTCCACTCCTAAGAGGGTGAATGGGGGAGGGTGACATTTCACGCGGACGAAGTCGCGGGCAGAAGCTAGTATTAAATAAGATTGCTTAGTGCGATTGCCAAGTCAATCTCTGTGTGTGTGTGTGTGTGTGTCTCTCTCTGTGTGTGTCTGTCTGTGTATGTGTACTAACAATAGGTTAAGATTTTTGTATTATAAGATGTTTTTAGGTTAGCTAATTACGTAATAACTTAAGACAAAAAGTCCCATAAGTAGGGACTGAATAAATTAACCGACTTCGAATTACATGGATCTCACAACTTTTTACGGTAGAAGAACTGAGTTGCGAGACTTGTTTTTTTTTACATGTTATGTTTTTGATGGCATGCTAAGTTCCTATAATTATAACTAAAATCTAATTTTATAATAATTATTTTAGCTCCAGTGCAGTATTTCACTGGGATATCGAGTTTCTTTTGGTTGAATGTTATGTCGTTTGACGTTTGGTGGTCATTAAGGTAATTGATTTTTAAATACTAAAATTACTAACGGTACAAGAATATTTTGACGCGTGGCAATTTCAAAAAGATTACTAGCAACGCCGCCTTGTCAATTTCATTCAGGAGGCCTACCATGAACTATTTAAAAACGATTCAAAAGCAAGACATTTCAGTTTAGGTTCTTAAACTGCATCGCTCACAGTCGTACCATGACGTCCAATAAGCTCAGCGGCATTTGGATCGTTGAAAGTGAATGAAAGATCGCAATTCGTTGCTAAACCGCGTTTGAAACGTTTCTGGTGAAAAAGAGACAACGCTATTATTATCAAATAAGTTTGTTTCGCGCACATTTTAGTGTTAGACACGTTCAGAAGCAAGTAACATTTTATTTGTTCATAACTCAATATCATTACTTTATAGTAAAACAGACACTCAACGATTAATACGGTAACTATTGTTAAAATAATTCTTAGTCAAATTAGATATTTATTTACCTTTTGCTATTTATTATACGAAAACAATATTTTTATTTCGACCTAATAAAACAATGTTTCTGTTTCGAACGTACCAGAGTGTAGTTTTGATTTCAAGGAATGTCGAAAGTATTAAACATTGTATAATTTGTATATGTACTGAAACTAAATAATTTTTTCGAGAACTTTATTGATAAATCTATTAAGAAAGTGAATAAATATACAACTTGCCTCGAGATTATGACATTTAAGAGATAATTTGCAAGTGCTTTTTTTTAAAGAAAAACAAATGCGGTTTAAGGCATGTAAAATAGGTATTTTACACTTTAAAAGAAAGATTAAAGTACACTTACATTGGTTTTTTGTAAAATTCCACTAAAAAACTTAATTTTCGTCAATAATTCACCAAATGTTTCAGTTTATGTTAGAGAAATAGTAACTTTTATTGAATCGTTTATTTTGACAGTTAGCGTTTCAGAGAAGTCATGGTACCGAATACAGTACAAAATGAAATGAATGAAACCAAAACTTGCGACTCAGTTTGGGATAATCGCTGTCAGATGGCACGGCCTAAATTGAATCGTTAAACTGACGTCTTGGTACGAATTAGAAGAACAATTCAGTTTAGGTCCTAAAGTGGATCGCGTTAAGAGCTCGTGGTAGGTATGCAGGTCCCAATTTATCCTTGTAGCATTTTAGATATAAGTCTGTAAGAACCTTTTTTTGTTTGTTTTATGGTGACTGTTTCAACTACTAACTACGTTAAGCTCTATAACGGCTGACTTTATTACCGAGGGTATAAAAGGTAAACGGAGTAGAAGCCTATGCCACTTTTTTTTTTTCATTAAATAAGTCGAATACCAATATCGAAAAATAATATAAACCCCTTCTTTACGCGCGGAAATTATAATTTAACTTGTAGCGGCATTAAATCCTTTGATTGAACCCGACCGATGGCTTTAAAAATTGAAGTTAGGTTTTATAAATTGTATGTCAATAAAAAGAGTTTTTTTTTATATGTAATTTCTGTGCCTTACTCCGTTTTACCTTTTACACCCTGTATTTGTCCAGACGGTAAAATAAACAGCCGGTATATTTGCTTCGGCTTAATAATACATATTTTACTTATTCTCTCGCAGAGGTTATCGTAAAAGGTGTCACATCAACCGACGAAGCGAGCGAGTGAAGTTCATGTGGTATTGTCTGTATGCCTGGGGGGCTCCGCTTCTGATGACAGCAGTAGTCACAACATTGGACAACATAGACCTTTCCAATTTGCATATTATCAAACCACCTTTCGACGACTGCTTCGTTTATGGTGTGTATACCCCACTGAGCTCTATTGAACAAGTACCTTGTATAATACAGGTCAATGGTTACCCACTAAGATATAATTTTACGAAACTAAACCTTTGAGATTTCCACCAATACACACTGGGCCCGCGCGGTGGATGACCCACTCCCTCTCACAGAGAGGAAGCCTATATCCCAGCAGTGGGAATGTTATAGGCTGAGTCAAAAGCAATTAAATGCAGCACAGATGGCAATGTGCAGACAAAAAAAAATTACAAGTTAGGGCTGATTTTTATCCAGCCAGATAATTTTATCGGAGGAATAATTTTGAATTTTTGACAGTTCTTCCATACTTACAAAAACTGTCAGACGTCAATTTTATTCCATGAATAAAAATTATCTGTCTGTTGAAAAATCAGCCCTTAATAATATATTTTCTTCATTTTCAGTAAAAGGTGTTGAACTATACTTCATTGTACCAATAGGGGTAATAATTTTCGTTAACATCATATTGTTCTTATTGACTGTCTACAACATATGGATGAGCAAGCGCGCTGTTCATAGATGTCAAGACTCCAGAAGCAGCATACAGGACAAGAACAGGTAGACACTTTCAAGATAACTGAATAGTTAATCTCGTTCTCGCTTTACCGCTATTGACAAAGTCTTTAGGTAAATAGAAAGGTGGTTGAAACTATCGACATAATCGGCCTATAATGTTCCCACAGCTGGGACACAGGCCTCCTCTCTGAACCTGAATTGCGTAAATCACTATCAATCACAATCAGAGACTTTTGAAATACATTAATAATAATCCATTGCTTCATAGATTTGAACTTGACAATTCAAAAGTGCCTGTAAATGGTTTAATTGAAATAAATGCTTTGAGTTTGAGATTGAGTTTTGAAACGTCTGCTCAGCAACGTAAATAATTATGTATAATGCGCAATGAACGTGGGTGAACTATCAAAACGATACCTGTTGCGATCAAATGTCATTTTATGTGTTTGACGCAATCACCCCGCAGGATTTGCATCCAACGGCTCTCTAGTAATCTAAAAGAAAGTGTTGATACTAATAGATCGGTACATCATAATCTAGTGTTCTGAACTATAGATACCTATAATGTATATTTTAAATAAATAAATAAATCTATTTTCAGATTCGGCACCTACATAAAGTTATCTGTGGTCATGGGGGTGAGTTGGTGCCTGGAGCTCATTCCTCCTGACATGGAATTATGGCTGTTCATCTTGACCAATACGTATAACTTACTCATTGGGGTCGCCATATTCTTCTTATTTGTGTTCAATAAGAAAATATTAGTCGCGCTGTGTAAGAGGTGAGTTATAAGAACTTTTTTAAGTCATCATTTGTGGGGTATATCTATAATATACAGTGCATCTGTATGCGAAAATGGTTTGGCTCAGTCTGTTCTAGCGCAGACCTGAACCTGGGACCTGGACAGATTGAATTGTTGATTTCAAATTGTAATAATACTGCAACACAAAATTTGTCTAACAAATGGTCAAACGCATATCAACATCGGTCTCCACTTAAGAACACGTCTACCTCAACGATGATTGTTTCTACGACTAATATGGGCCACTTCAGCTTGCTTATTTATGAGCTCTTGGCGACTTTGGTTCTCGGCCGGATCACCTGTTCCGGATTCGATCTCTTAGAGAAATTCCAAGCATACTTCGAGAACATAGCTGAATGGCGTTCAGTTGGAGAGGCCTATGTCTAGCAGGGGACGGCTGCAGGCATCAGCCTCACCATCCTATGATTTTATCAAATCCTGTGATCGGTTGATTGAACTATCAACCAGATCACCTCGTTGATTTTCGTGTGACGTGTAAGACATAATCCCCGCACAACGGACCGAATGAGAGTCTAAGCCCCATCATCATCATCCATCCATCTCCTGTGCAAGTTTAACAGCAAAGTGTTATGTCCTATGTCCTACGTTAAAAGCTCAAGTAAAATCCAACCTTTGTTCAAAGGCTTACTGGGTATTCCATCAACGACTAAACGATAAGAATAGTTGATCGGCCTGATTAACTCAACACAATATTTATGTTCTTTCTCCCGAATTAGCTTACTGACAAGTTATATGAGTTCATGTAATTGTTTTTATTTTATTTTTTAGTTGATTGTTTAAGTCAATTCAGTTTAATTTTATTTTAATTTATTATTGACATAATCTACTCATTCCAATGTTTTCTAATGAGTTGATTGCAATAAGTGGTTAGCTAGCGACCTCTACGATTTATCGTAGAGGCCGGTTACTAATAACCGGCAGCAAGTTCGTCATGCTCCCTTAGATGTGACTCAAAGAGAATAATAATAATACGGGAGAAGAGAGCCCTCTTGTGCCATTTCGAAGCATCCAAATTCGACGTTTCGAAACGCCACCTGCATTTCTTAACGGGAATTAAGGCAGAAATATATATATATACATATATATATATACCTACTTACGTATAGGTTTTAGTATTCTTTGTATAGATGATCATTATGTATTTGATATGTTATGAAGTATTGTTGTATTATTATTATTGTATATGTTATGTTGTGTTGTTGTTGTATTGTATATATGTATTATGATATGTGTATGTGATCATTAAAATTTTCTTGTTTTTTTGCAAATAACAGCTGTGTTTACGTAGTATGTTGATTAAAATGCGATTTGCGAATATAATGATGATACATTTACTATATATATAATAACTTGTTTATTAATTTTAGTTTGATGGTCCTAGTTTATCATTTGTGACTTCAAGTGACAGCTATGTGAACAGAACCCAGCATTGCATAAATATGTAAGTTGTCACGCCCTTTATACCTGGAGGCTTTTATTTGGGTAGAAAGTTTTTTTTTATTACATTTTTAATTTAGATTTAGTATTTTTTTTTAGCTTGAGAACGTATAGATTTTATTGAATTTGTTGGTATATTGGCGTGGCTAGCTAACATATGGCAAATAATTTAATTGAATGTTCTGTGTCCTGTAATGTTAATTAGATACTTTGCAGATCTAGTCGAGTATTTTATAACTGAACAGACAGCTGTGCTGCTGCTGGGGAGTTTGTGATGGATTATTGGTTGGAAAATAAGTATATATTATAAGATGTTATTAGATTTAATTCTCTGAGAGCAGACACAGGCAGATATTAGTTTTACAAGGAATGACAAGCAAGTCTGACAGGTGTGTTCTATGACACATACACATAGAGACGTTGTCGTTTAGTTTAAGGGCAAGTGTTGTAGGTTGTAAACTAAACGACAACGTTTGCAACTGTTGCGCCATTTCTTCTCCCCAGCGAAAGCACTAGGAAGTGGTGAAGGGCGGGCGTTTTGGGGGACTGTCTTTTGTAATTTTGACGTTCGAAAAGTTCTGATTCTCAGCCTAGTTTGAATAAATGACTTTTGATTTTAATTTTGATTTTGTTATTTTTAGGTTTAACATAAAGAATGGTATCACCAGACGTTTGGAGGCATCCCAGAGTACCAGAAGTTTCATTACGACCAGAACCACGGGAGCCTCCACCACTACGGGCTAATACTAAGAAATGGAACTTTTGCAAGATTGCCCTAAAGTACAAAGTGTGCCTAAAAGCTTGTAAATGTAACTAATATGAATGTATTAATACAATAATAGTTGTAAAACTTTTGTAATGTTAATGTTTATGAATCATGCTTTGAGCACAGTATAACGATCCTTACAGACTTAACTACCATAGTAGCTGACAAACCATTCATTTTGATTATTTTTGAACAATGCCTCAGCGGCAACGTTGCTCTGAGCAAAACTGAGGGCCTAAAAAGGCCACTTTGGCAGAATCATAAAACAATTAATTTCACGCAATTGTATGACAGTTTTGTATGGAGATTCATAAAATGCTATAGGTACACCTCTGCCTAACCCTTCAAGGATATATAGGTATGAACTGTCAAACAGATGAATTGTGTAATATGAATTGTTTTATGATTCTGCCAAAGTGGCCTTTTTAGGCCCCCAGTAGGCACATTCGATACTCAACTCTATATTAAACTGGATGGATTGTAACACTTTGCTTTAGTTAAGAGTAGTTTTAACAAAGTACTAAACTGTACAACAACAGGTAAATCAAATGATGTAATAATATAGTTATAGCAAACAGCCAAAGAATTATAATTATTATAATTTAATAGTTTAGGTAAATAATTAATTGTACACATTGAACGTAGCGAGAACAACTAGAAAAATATAACGTTATAGACGTTTTTTTCGTGTTTTTGGTGGTGTTTGCTGTCTGAAATTCAGAACGTACTGAGAGCTGTGTGAAATAATAAATAATAATTATAAGTCTTAGCATCATGCTTCTGGCGTGTCACATACATATCACTTAACTACTTAGCCATTTATTTATTTTAATTAGGTACTCATCAATCTTAATAATTAAGAATTAATTATTACAAATTATTAGTCGATAAGTCAGAAATGTGACATCTATCAACCCGCACTGGGATTACGATCACGATCGAGTGAGATCGAGTGGATTACGATCCACTCCCTCTCACAGAGAGGAGGCCTGTCCCAACAGTGGGAACATTATAGGCTGATTATGCTAGATAATTCAATATTAACATTAAGCTATACTGCGCAATGTTGCGTGCTGGCTTCATTTATCCATTACTCTAAAATAATGACGAAACAATCTATCTCCCTCGCAATTGGCTGTCAGTATCTTGTAACATTGACGCCAAACGTGCTGTCTCGCACAGCACGACAGCACACCTCGCGCTGCTCAAAGTTAATTGTAGGAAAGCACGAATAAGTTGACTTAACCGGGAATCCCTTGTTGGCATAAAATGTTAAGGCATAATATTGTTTGGCATAAAGTTTTCGCATAACTTTTATTATCATAATAATACTGTGGCATAATAATACTGTTGCGTAATGCATAGGTTAGCACAACTGTCATTTGGTCTAATTTGTTTTGGCATAATTTGGAGTTGCATAAATTTTTAAGGCATAATATTTATTTGTCTAATAATCATGAGCCATAGATATAAAAAGGGTATCCTGTCATTTGACAAAAAACGAATCACAAATTTTCATTTTAAAAATAATTTTAGTTAATACTTGATAGAGTTATCACTTTACTAACAATTCTTTCTGTAAATAACTCATTTGACAAATAATTGAAAGACATTATTTAGTTACATTAAACCATAATTTTGCCTCTATGAGTGGCGCGCGGAGGCACTACGCCGGGGGGAAAACCCGCTTCCGCGGCAGATTGCTGCTTGATTGATTCACCTACCGCCTGACGCAGGTCCTCACCGGACACGGATGTTTCGGGAGGTTCTTGCACATAATCAGGCTTGAGGAAACGCCCGGGTGTCACCACTGCGAGGATCGCCCAGAGGACACGGTGGAGCACACGGTGGAGGTCTGTCCCGCTTGGGCAAAGCACCGCCGTGTCCTCGTAGAGGCGATCGGCAGCGGCGGCGACCTCTCGCGCCCGGCCCTGGTCCAAGCCATGGTCCGGGGCGAGAGGGAGTGGGAGGCAGTCACCTCCTTCTGCGAAGCAGTCATGCTAGCGAAGGAGGTGGCGGGATGGGCGAGGGAGAGAGCGGAGAGAGCCGCCCGTCCCAGCCGTCGCGGTAGACGCCCCGGGCGTCGAGAGCCGCGTGACGACTCCCGGCCACCGTAGGCGCGGGCCTGCGGACGGCGAGTAATGGGTAGCTCGCCGTCCGACCAGGACCAGGCCCGTGCCGGACGGCGCGTATGTGTTCCACGCGCGCCTCAAAGAGATGTCAGCAGACAAGGAGGGGCCCGTCAGGGCCGAAGCCTGCCGGGGCAGCGGGATTGTCCGAAAGGGTTACCGCTGCCCCGGAACATAAAGGGCTAAGGATTCCTTCCTTAGCCCTTTACGGATGGGTTTTAGTCAGTAAGAGTCTGACACTCCCTTCCGCTCCACCCAGAGCGGGAGGGGTCATTTGATGATTTCCCATCCTTAAAAAAAAAAAAAAAACATTTTATAAACTTATGTTTTTTATAATCTTGTTAATTGGTAAAACAACGCAAACCATAATAAGGTTTGACAAAATGCATTGCTTGATAATTACTTACTTAATTTATTTAAGAAATTTTTCTAAGTGCCCCGAATACCGTGCACGCTTCGTTCGCTCTTGGACCGGCTCTAAGAGCGAACGAAGCTTGAACGGTATTTGGGGCACTCCGACTCAGTCAGGTTAGGGTCCTTTAAACCGTGCAGACAGAAATAAGGGCTTCGTCGACTACGTCTTAATAATATTTTATATTCGGCATTATATTGGAGCAATAATCAATAATGCGAAATATTGTCTACAATCTTTAGGAATTATTTATAGAACATTATTTGTAAATATCATTAGGCGTTTATAACATTATGCTTTATTAAATTATGCTTCATTATTATTATGCCAATAGTATTTATGGCAATAAACATTATGGCAAATCATTTATGCCTAATAATATTACGCTTAGTGATCATTATGCTGAATTTCGTTATGCCAATGTAAATTATGACAATATATTTCATGCTTATCATTAGTTAACCGACTTAACCACGGCACAGTGCAGTAGGTTAGCTTGATGTTGATTGTGAAATTCATATTACAGCCGCATCGGGTTGTAGCGCATCACATTCGAATACAAAAATGTCCGGTGCAATGGTTCGTACAAAATGATCGTGTGAAAATAATGTAGGTTCCAAGAGTATCTGATGGAAAGTGTAAACAAACCCTGTTCTGGTTAACTTCTTACGCAATCAGTGACACATTCATATGTGTTAAGAATATTTCAACTTATATTTCACCGCGTTTTCCAAAAAATATTGTTTGAATAACATTATTTAATTAATACATTGTAATTGAAAAATCATCGCGTCGAAAATTAAGGTTAAGTATAAAATTAACATCTATTCTGAATTGAGAAACATCTTTCAAGGTGATATAAATTTAGAATTTCGGGTTTAAGGGCCTAGTCTTCTATTGCACAATTTAAGAATCGCGTGCGGCGAGTCCACGCGCCGAGCGTCTGCACCCGGGCTCCCTGCAGTCCCCGCATTCATCCTACATAGCGATAATTGACACGGTCGGAAAGTTGCTCTACTAAGTAATAATCAATATTTATTTATATTTAGAAAAACAGGACTGGTAGAAGTAAAATGCCCACTTTCTGCAAAAAATATGCAATCTGAAGAAGCGATAAAAGAAAAAAATATGGAAATGTAACATTAGGAGAAATACGTTTGCGATTGACAAAAACCACGTCTATTATTTCCATACCCAGGGCCAATTAAACATTACGGAGATGGATATGTGCCTATATGCCGTATGGACTGGAGTCCACTCCAGTACTTTTTATGTTATTCGACTTTCATTGAGTAGTCCACTACTCAATGAAAGTCGAATAACATAAAAAGAGAACCTACGTTCTGGCAAGTTACAAAATGAAAATGTAAATAAAGGAGATGTTTCAATTTTGTATGGGACTCCGGCCATAGCATGTACACTTTAGAAAACCTGGAAAACGAACCCCTAAATACAATAAAGAATGTTTTTTAACATAATAACTAATATTCTTTAGGCACTAAATAAAAACTGAAAATGTTTGACGTTTGTTATTGACCATCGACAGCCAGCCATGACAGGTTGGAGAGTTGACGTTTACATAACCTACAATTAGTCAAAACTATAATTGTATTGTTGTTTTTAGGAATTGGGCCCACCCACCAAGACACAATCAAATCTTTTGCACCATTTCTGGGTTGTGGAGGTCAGATAGGCAGTCGCTCCATGTAAAATACTGGTTAGACTGGAAGCCGACCCCAACATAGTTGGGAAAAGGCTAGGCACATGGTGTGATATTTTAAGTAATTGGATTGGTGGAAACATAATGTGGAATAAGTGCATAGATGTCCTACTTAAAAATTAATGAAACTACAATTTTCAGATTTCAAAGATTTATTCTTCTTCTCTTACCAATACATCGTCAAGAAAAGATGCTGGTGCCACAACATTATTTTGATATCGAGCCCAACCAAGGTACCAGACTATTGTCATCACATGTGCGCAATATCCAATAGTTCGCATACCACAGATCCAAATACAATAATAATTATCCTTCTAAACTATTTTCCCAATTACTTTGTGTGGTACTTATGAGGATGTAGGAATATTATATTTTGTTACTGCGGTGTAGAGATTGAATTCTTCCTCTTATGAAAATAGTTTCATGTGATGACAGTTTGCCTGGCACCTTGGTTTCACTGCATAGTTCTACCACAAAAGATCCATTCTGCCTTATATGTTCACCAAAGTAACTTCCTGCTTGTTTAATTTGGTATATCCCAAAGCAAATAATATAAGGTCAGACATGGTCATTTGTGGGAAAAGTTCTAGCAGTGGGTGATTTGCATGTTTATTAGTTTAGTTAGTAATTTGAGGTTAGGAAAAAGAAAGAAGTCGGCTGGAGCCATATCTGGTGAATAAGGTGGTTGCTCGATAATCACGAATCATGTATTTGTTGAGCTTTTGGTCAAAAATTTGTTTACAAAGATGGCCTTGTGCGAAGGCACATTATTGTGGTGCAAAATCCAACAATTTTCTTTCCACAAATTTGGCATTTTTCTTCGAATTTGCTCTCTTAAATGCCGCATAAAGCTCAAATAATATACTTTATTTACCGTTTGACCTTCCGGTAAGAATTTCGAGTGCACAAAACCGGGATAGTCAAGGAAAACAGTCAACATGACTTTGACTTTTGATCGAATTTGGCGTGGTTTTCTTCGGTTTAGTTGAAGGTGCCACTCCGAAGCTTGTTGACTAGTTTGCATGTTAAACTCGTAATCCCACGTCTCATCACCAGTAACAATGCGTTTCATGAATGATGGGTCGAAATTGACTCATTCTAGCATGTCTTCAGCGACTCATAAGCGATTGAGTTTTTGGAGAAAATTCAGGTCTTTTGGGACTAGACGAGCGGCAACATGTTTCATAACCAAGTGATTTTTTAAAATGATACGAATCGACTCGTGAGACACTGAAAGATCAGCGGCTATCTCTCTCAAACTTGAATGAGGATTTTCAGTCACTATTTTCTTCACTTTTGCGATGTTAACTTCAGTCGAAGACGTTGATGGCCTACCAGGGCGAGGCAAATCTTCCAGCTTAACTCGACTGACTGAATTCGGAACCACAAGCAAATCATACATTCCCGATACTTTTAGACTGAATGGACGTAACTCTGTGCACAGTGTTACGATTACTCTCTGCAGCAATTAATTTTCCTGAACGACAGCGTCTGCGGCAGAAGACGTGGGCGCGTTCTTATTTCTTTTTATTTACTTTTTTCTCAATAGCTTGAATGATATAGGGCGGGTCTTTTATTGGCATTGAGCGTTCAAGGCGGGTCATTTTCAGGTCTGTCAATATTATCAATCATCACTGGTACTCCCATAGTAGAAGGGGTAGGATTAATATTTCGAGCTTCTGACAAGTTGGTAACATCTGAAAAAGGTTGCCGAGAGCCAGCAGTGGACCTGTGAAAATAAAAAAAGTCATAAATTATTAACAAAGTTTTCAGAAGTATTAGTAAAAATCATCGTACTAAAAGATATCCGACTTTGGTCTAAATAGCCCTAAAGTATAGTAGACTAGCGATCTAATACATACATAAACACCAAAAACACAACCCACCCCCATACATTCCCCTCACACACTCACTCCCCATACCTCATACACATACATCTATCAACACAAACACACACACGCTCACACTCATTCCTATACACACACACCCCACACAGACACACACCCACACAGACACACCCCACACAGACACACACACACATCTCTCCACACACGCCCTCACCTTCATTCCGACACACACACACGCATCCCTCCATACACGCCCTTACCTTCATTCCCATACACACACACCTCACACAGACACACACCCCACACAGACATACACTTCCCTCCACACACTTTCTCACCTTCATTCCCATACACACATACCCCATACAGACACACACCCCACACAGACACACACCCCACTCAGACACACACCACACACAGACACACACCCCACACAGACACACACACATTCCACCACACACGCCCTCCCACAACCCCACATAGTCATGACCCCACACACACACACACACTCATGCCCCCACACACAATCACGCCCTCCCCACATACACTCACGCCCCCCACACACGTTTAGATATCGATACCCAACACTTTTGCGGAGTTTCGCTATCTAATTTAATTTGACCCTGTATACGATATTATCTAAACACGACGAAATAAAAAAAATAAAGATTTGATGATTTTTTTGGGGCCAATGACCGCTGGTAGTATTGTTACTTGAAGTGTGAGTTGATAAAATCTGTTTCATCGTGTTGAGATATCAATATCCATCAAGTCTGTGGAGTCTCGCTAGCTAATTTAATTTGACCTTGTAGTTAGGCCCTAAACATGAATACTGTTAACAGTTCTACTTACCTTTGAATTCTATTTCTCTTCATCAATTCTACGTTTGAGGCCAATTTTCTTTTTCTTGTACAGGCATATTTTTTTTTACGTTTACGATCCATTTTGAAATCACATATTTACAGAACTATTACTGATACACAAATATTTACAAAACTATTACTGTTATACAAATATTTACAAAACACTCGATAAATTATATACAAAAAATATTAAAGTAGAGCAACTTTAGATACACAACAATGCGCAACCTATGTTAGAGCAGGAGCTAAGTTAGAGCGAGAGGGAACAGTTAAAATTCGTCGTGGACCACACGTCTGAACGCTCCGACCGTGCAGTGGCCACTAAGGAATTTCTCTCTCAATTCTTGTTTATAAACCCTTTTTTGTAGGTCTTTTGAAAATATTACTATTGTTAGGGTAAGGTGATTTAGGTGCTATTTTTTTTTTGTATTTGCTTATTGAACTCTTGGCATTAAAATAATCTAATTAATACATACATACGATGCATAGTTATTATGAAAAAAACCATTTATTAACAGATAAAAACAGAGAATTTTGATGAAATTGTGACGTCTAAATTAAGAAAATGAAATAGAATTAGAAAAAACTAATGAGCACATTTTGAAGACGAGAATGTTGAGATAATTATGTGCTTAACAGATTTCCAAAATTAATTCTTCATTGTCCTAAACTAACCGCCCAAACAGAACTCGAAATGATGTTGGGCGCGAAAGAGCTGTATTTAACGCTTGATTTACCTAACTTATTCCACCTAAATGAACTTAAAAAAAATAACTAGCTATTACTTATATTGTGGTTATTTATGTGAAATAATAAAATTTCATGTTATTTCATTGCTCTGTTTAAAAAAAAAATACAAAGTTGCGCAAATAATTCGCCGCGAGTGAATTTTGCAAGACTGCAGCCTTAAGTATTCAAATGAACACAACAAATTGCCCACAGGTACGTTTTCTGATCCATTTCTTTACATTTTCATCTGCAGGCCAATTCCCGTAATTAAAAACGTTCAAAATCTAATCGCAATCTCATTGTCAAAAACTTAACAAAAATGTTGGGAAATTAGAGGTATTTTTGACAGATTGAGACAGATCACACTGTGAACGTTCTTAATATTACAAGAATTGCCCCTCTGATACTTCTGGAACATAATACAGTAGGAGAATTTTTGCAATGCAGCGCGTGAGTCAGTCTGCCTGCTCACTGCTCGTAGCACACGTAGCAACGTCGTAGCGACCTCGTAGCGGCCTCGTAGCGACCTCGTAGCACTTGTAGCGTAAACTCGAAATACTTTCAGTTATTACTTTCAGAAAATGTTTTCTAGAGCGAATTTCTGTTTTGACGAGCAGTTTAGCAATTTTCTATTTTTGCGTACCGACATATTTGAGTAATATTATTCATCATCATTAGCAGCCTATAGCAGTCCACTGCTGGACATAGGCCTCTCATATTGCACGCCATCCAACTGGATTTTCGGCAACTCTCATCCAGCTGCTACCAGCCATCCTGCGAAGATCGTCGCTCCACCTAGCCTGAGGGCGTCCCACCTTACGTTTACGTTTATCGAGAAATATTATTATGATTGTTTTATTAAAATAATGTTAGATAAAACTCAATTTTGTTGTTTTTTTTTTTTTGTTTTAAAACGTGAAAGTGTTGGACTTCTGTTCCTGACCGTACCATGCCGTATCTGCTTTATTTAATAAAGCAGTCTGAAGTGCAGTACCGCTTGATGTCCATGGCCTACTCAAATGTCCTTTCTTTGGTATTGTTCGTCGAGCTACAGTATTACTATTACTGACAAAATATGCGTGCACTGACTGCGGAGGTCACTCAAAACTGCGTGGTTCTTTCCTCAAAATACATTTTCAAACACTATGATCCTCACATAATCTGACAAGGATTATGTCTGGACTTTAAAAGAGAGTCTGATCTGTGAGTTTGATTCGGTGTTTCTTCTGAGGAAGCCGATACCTATCAATTTTTTTTCTAAATTATTGACGTATTTGTATCCATAAAAATACATTTCAAACGTTGCTATCTACTGACGTGCGCAGTGTAGTTTACCCTGTAGGAATAATATGAATACAGTAGGTTATTAATTTTAATTACAACAAACAACAATGCAGCCAACTAATGATTAACAAAAAAACATTTTTTTCCTTTAAACTTATATAACCACCACCACCTAAGTTCATAATGTGGAAGCAATACCTAAATATATTGAGTATTTTGAGTATAAGAGGAATTTAGGCATGTAATTCAAACTCAAACTAACAAGGCATTTATTTTGAATCGTCAAGGAGTCGATCAGACAGAAACAGAGAAAGAAAATAAAGACAGAAAGATGAATTATGTTGTACCATGTAACATATGCACCTCACACCTCACTTCATTTCATTAGTTATTTTACCTCTGGTTTTGCATCACTGTCAAAATCACAGTAATCTTTATCGTCGTGGCAATAAGGTTGCTATTGACAACTACCGACCTTTGCCAAGTCGGTCAACATTACAGTGATCCTTATTGCCACAGTAATTTTGATTTCCGTTGCAATAAGGTTGCTATTGGATTGCTGCTGTCAGAAGTAAATTAACTTTGAAAGGACTATCCAAGATCACTAACCCACTGCTCCACTGCCCACTACACTGCACTACGCTGCTGCACTACTGCTACTGGGGATAACTTCCTCCCCAGAAAAGTATGCTATATCTCAGTTTTGACTCAACTAATGCGTAATAGATCATTTTTAAATGTTTTGTGGTTACCTCGTTTCTTATATTTCTTAGTACGTAACAGGCAGAGCAGCAGT
Source organism: Gortyna flavago (assembly GCA_963669345.1). Taxonomy (NCBI): domain Eukaryota; kingdom Metazoa; phylum Arthropoda; class Insecta; order Lepidoptera; family Noctuidae; genus Gortyna; species Gortyna flavago. The sequence continues at coordinate 4,446,695 of OY770139.1, forward strand.
GCGATTCTGTAACCATTTCACCGTGAAAACTTAGGTGAAGTGAGCGTGGAGTGAGCTGTCATTAGTGTAAATCCCTATAGCATCAGATGGAATGACAGCTCACTTCACCTAACTTCTCACGGTGAGATTCTAACAGAATCGACCGGCTGATCGCTTTCTCTAATGCTCGGTTCCTATAAGCAAAAACGAATCGTTTTGCTTACCAATGGTAGCATTTTTGATTGCCAAACTGGGCATATAAATAGATTTGTAAACTAATTTTACCTGTGATAGCTACTTCCAAATGGGAGGGTCTACTGTGCAAAGCTATGTGGTCATTGCTTCATTATTAGTAAAGATACAAGATTTTTATCCAGTGGGTGTCGTCGCATGTTGGACTTTCGGGTAATTAGGAGGCTGACAGATTAGCCAAAGAAGCAATTTCTTTAGGCATACAAACACAAGGATGTATTACCAAGTTATTCGGAAATGTTAAGCAAATTTAGAAAAATAATCAACTTATATTGTAAAGAACATTTTAATGAAAGATCTAAAACAAAAGGAATCTGGTACAAAAGTATACAGAGTGAGCCTCCTCATATACCTTGGTTCTCCGGGTCGAAACTGAGTCGCTGGCAAATTGTAGCTGCGCATCGTTTGAGGTCAGGACATATTCCACTAAACAACTTTGCTTTTCTCATGCGGAAATCGGACTCTCCTAACTGTTAGGTGTGTGGTACAGTGGAGGATGCACAGCATGTTTTGGTGGAATGTCTCCGATATACTAACAAAAGAAACGCACTTCTCAACTCTTTAAAAATGTCGAAAATGGATGTTAGAATGTTCCATAGTATTTTAGCCAAACCTACTTCTAAAGCAGCAAAAATATTGTATACTTTTTTATTAGATAAGAAATTAGATTAAGAATTGTATGACTAAGATTAGTTTATTTGGTATTTTGTTATATTTTGTAAAAGCACGATGGGATTGACGTCATCGCATAAGCGTATAAAAAACCCTTAAATAAAACAGATAAAAAAAAAGACTTATAATTATCATTTCTTATTTCACACAGCTCTCAGTACGTTCTGAATTTCAGACAGCAAACAACACCAAAAACACGACAAAAACGTCTATAACGTTATATTTTTCTAGTTGTTCTCGCTACATTCAATGTATACAATTAATTACTTACGTAAACTATTAAATTATAATAATTATAATTCTTTGGCTGTTTGCTATAACTACATTATTACATCATTTGATTTACCTGTTGTTGTACAGTTTAGTACTTTGTTAAAACTACTCTTAACTAAAGCACAGTGTTACAATCCATACAGTTTAATATAGAGTTGAGTATCGAATGTGCCTACTGGGGGCCTAAAAAGGCCACTTTGGCAGAATCATAAAACAATTCATATCACACAATTCATTTGTTTGACAGTTTCACACCTATATATCCTTGAAGGGTTAGGCAGAGGTGTACCTATAGCATTTTATGAATCTCCATACAAAACTGTCATAAAGATGAAATTGCGTGAAAAGAATTGTTTTATGATTCTGCCAAAGTGGCCTTTTAGGCCCTCAGTTTTGCTCAGAGCAACGTTGCCGCCGAGGCATTGTTCAAAAATAATCAAAATGAATGGTTTGTGAGCTAATAAGTTAGTTAAGTCTGTAAGGATCGTTATACTGTGCTCAAAGCATGATTCATAAACGTTATCATTACAAAAGTGTTACAACTATTATTGTATTAATACATTCATAATAGTTACATTTACAAGCTTTTAGGAACACTATACTTTAGGGCAATCTTTCAAAAGTTCCATTTCTTGGTTTTGGCCCGTCTTGGTTCTGGTAGTAATTACACTTCTGGTACTCTGGGATGCCTCCAAACGTCTGGTGATATCATTCTTTATGTTAAACCTAAAAATAAAACTTTGCTATTAAACTTGCACAGGGGATGGATGGACTTACACGTCACACGAAAATCAACGAGGTGATCTGGTTGATAATTCAATCAACCGATCACAGGATTTGATAAAATCATAGGATGGTGAGGGTGCCTGCAGCCGTCCCCTACTAGACATAGGCCTTTCCAACTGAACGCCATTCAACTCTGTTCTCGGGCTATGCTTGGAATTTCTCTAAGAGATTGAATCCGGAACAGGTGATCCGGCCGAGAACCAAAGTCGCCAAGAGCTCACATAAATAAGCAAGCTGAAGTGGCCCATATTAGTCGTAGAACCAATCACCGTTGAGGTAGACGTGTTCTTAAGTGGAGACCGATGTTGATATGCGTTTGACGATTTGTTAGACAAATTTTGTGTTGGAGTATTATTACAATTTGATATCAACAATTCAATCTGTCCAGGTCCCAGGTGGACCTGCCAAACCATTTTCGCATACAGATGCACTGTATAGATATACCCCACAAATGATGACTTAAAAAAGTTCTTATAACTCACCTCTTACACAGCGTGACTAATATTTTCTTATTGAACACAAATAAGAAGAATATGGCGACCCCAATGAGTAAGTTATACGTATTGGTCAAGATGAACAGCCATAATTCCATGTCAGGAGGAATGAGCTCCAGGCACCAACTCACTCCCATGACCACAGATAACTTTATGTAGGTGCAAAATCTGAAAATAGATTTTTTATTTAAAATATACATTATAGTCTTTTTTTTTGGCGATGGTCGCCTACACTCTGGATTGCCGATTGTTCTCATAACATACGCACGTCAAATAATAACGAGTACGTAATCATTATTATTTGACGTAATTCAAGGCTTTAATTTTGTGAAACAACCCTTTTTTTGGTTTGACGATAGTTAGCCAAACATACAATTCGAGGTCAGCTAAAATTGGAAATGTATAGCTTGATATGTCGTCGTGTGTACAGTCGTCTCTAGACGCTGACGCCACGGCGATTTTGATTTCTGTGAATTAGTTAAATCATCGTTTCAAAGGACACTAACTGACATTTTGACCCAAAATGAGATTTTGCTACAAAGCAAAGGAATGACTATGTAGGTTGTCATTTGTGTCAGGATGAGTCACTGAAATTAACTCGTAATTAATTATTGGTTCAAGCTTCTCAATACCTTACTAAGTGACGATTTGACAGAACTTTAAAATTATATCTGTAGTCCAGAACACTATATTATGATATACCGATCTATTAGTATCAACACTTTCTTTTAGATTACTAGAGAGCCGTTGGATGCAAATCCTGCGGGGTGATTGCGTCAAACACATAAAATGACATTTGATCGCAACAGGTATCATTTTGACAGTCCACCCACGTTCATTGCGCATTATACATATTTACGTTTGCTGAGCAGACGTTCAAATCTATGAAGCAATGGATTATTATTAATGTATTTCAAAAGTCTCTGATTGTGATTGATAGTGATTTACGCAATTCAGGTTCAGAGAGGAGGCCTGTGTCCCAGCTGTGGGAACATTATAGGCCGATTATGTCGATAGTTTCAACCACCTTTCTATTTACCTAAAGACTTTGTCAATAGCGGTAAAGCGAGAACGAGATTAACTATTCAGTTATCTTGAAAGTGTCTACCTGTTCTTGTCCTGTATGCTGCTTCTGGAGTCTTGACATCTATGAACAGCGCGCTTGCTCATCCATATGTTGTAGACAGTCAATAAGAATAATATGATATTAACGAAAATTATTACTCCTATTGGTACAGTGAAGTATAGTTGAACACTTTTTGCTGAAAATGAAGAAAACGGGCTGATTTTTCAATCGACAGATAATTATTATTCGTGGAATAAAATTGACATCTGACAGTTTTTGTAAGTATGGAAGAACTGTCAAAAATTCAAAATTATTCCTCCGATAAAATTATCTGGCTGGATAAAAATCAGCCCTAACTTGTAAAATATTTTTTTATTGTCTACACATTGCCATCTGTGCTGCATTTAATTGCTTTTGACTCAGCCTATAACATTCCCACTGCTGGGACATAGGCTTCCTCTCTGTGAGAGGGAGTGGGTCATCCACCACGCGGGCCCAGTGTGTATGGTGGAAATCTGAAAAATTTAGTTTCGTAAAATTATATCTTAGTGGGTAACCATTGACCTGTATTATATATGGTACTTGTTCAATAGAGCTCAGTGGGGCATACACACCATAAACGAAGCAGTCGTCGAAAGGTGGTTTGATAATATGCAAATTGGAAAGGTCTATGTTGTCCAATGTTGTGACTATAGCTGTCATCAGAAGCGGAGCCCCCCAGGCATACAGACAATACCACATGAACTTCACTCGCTCGCCTCGTCGGTTGATGTGACACCTTTTACGATAACCTCTGCGAGAGAATAAGTAAAATATGTATTATTAAGCCGAAGCAATTATAATTTCCGCGCGTAGAGATTGGTACAGACGCCAGCACATCAACCTACCCGAAACTGTCAAATTTTCCCAATCAAATTTGAACCTTATGCTTTAGCAATAAAGTTGAAAATCTATCAAAGAAATTTGACAGATTGTAGTAGGTTGATGTGCTGGCGTCCTATTCGATTCTTTTTTGTGAAAAAAAAAAGATATTTCTGTGCCATAGGCTTCTACTCCGTTTACTTTTTTACCCTCGGTTATAAAGTCAGCCGTTATAGAGCTAAATGTAGTTAGTAGGTGAAACTTCACAGTCACCATAAACAAACAAAAAAAGGTTCTTACAGACTTATATCTTAAATACTACAAGGATATTTTAGGGCCTGAATGAAATTGACAAGGCGGCGTTGCTGGTAATATTTTTGAAATTGTTTTAACAAACCAAGACGGCAGCGTAGATCCGAAAAAGGTCACGCGTCAAAAGATTCTTGTACCGTTTGTAATTTTATAGTATTTAAACCTCAATTACCTTAATGACCACCAAACGTCAAAAGACATAACATTCAACCAAAAGAAACTCGATATCCCAGCGAAATACAGCAATGGAGCTAAAATAATTATTATAAAATTAGATTTTAGTTATAATTATTGGAACTTAGCATGCCATCAAAAACATAACTTGTACAAAAAAACCAAGTCTCGCAACTTAGTTCTTTTACCGTAACAAGTTGTGAGATCCATGTAATACCAAGTCGGTTAATTTATTCAGTCCCTACTTAGGGGACTTTCTTACGTAATAAGCTAACATAACCATCTTATAGTAACCATATAAATATTAAAGATCTTTTATGTTTTAAATAAATAGATTGACTTTGCAATCGCACTAAGCAATCTTATTTAATATAATATGTATTACTTGTGAGATACATTGTGTTTTCATGCGATCGCCAAGTCAATCTTATTAATTAAAACATAAAAGATTTTTAATATTTATATGGTCACTATAAGATGTTGTTAGGTTAGTTAATTCGGGTCGAAAATGGCCTGAACTGTTTCGAGAAAAGGATGGTACTACTCGTATAGATATAGATAGATGGACTTGGCTCGACATAGTAGGTAATGTCAAACAGGATAACATCAGACAAATAACAGCGAAATACCTGAAGTATTTACGTTGAAATGTTGATAAATGACCACATTTTAAGTGGTAAATAGATAAGCTTATTTATATACCACGTATCGTTATTTTGCAAATATTAATCCTGAACGTAAATCCGAAATGACCAACGAGTTGAGCCTAGCTATATTTGACGGTAATATTTTATTCTGTAAGTAGGCTTGTACAAACACGTCAATAATATCTATCGGGGTCACAATCTCTTATAAAGTCCAGACATTGCTTTGGTCAGATCATGTGGGGACCATGCAGATTAGCGTCTGATATAGTCTGATTTTAGATCGTCAAAATTAAATCAAAAACATGGCTTACATATAATTTTGCAGAGCTTCGTTGTTAATGATTTGTTGCTTAGATGTATGGCGATATTTACTAAGAATGTGACGAGAGTGGATACGGTGTAAGCCATCAGTACTAGGCCTATGAGATTCCGGAGCTCGGGCAGCAGAGAGTACACCACCAACACCAAGAACAGGAAGAACGACGATACCAGCAATCCTGGAAATTAAGGCGCAGATATACGACTTCTAATGATTTTAAATTCAACATCACGTCTAATCGACCGGACTTTAACATAGTGTAATTAATTTGTAAAGTAATGTCTACCGCGGACATAAAAACGATAATCACGCAAACACTATCGGGTGTATTTTCATAAAACTTTCAACATATAAAAGACAATTTAATTCCCCAAATTTTAGTATACGGTTTTTATTTGTTTGGTGTTTGATAAATCAACAATAGACGATTGTTTCATATTTTGCAATAAATTACCAGCGTTGTGTCATCGCGCTTCTCTTTCTTTTCTATGCAGTCCGATAGTGACCGCGTTTTAGGTCATGTAGTCGCCTTAAATGGAGCAATCCGTAGAGTTGACGTACCACGCGACTGGGGCTATAATGATATCGCAATGACATATTTTTGTTGGACCTGCAAAATATATTGGCTTACGGTGGTAAAGCATTCTCACTCACCCACTAACACAAATATCGATTTCATGGCTTCATCTTTTGGCTCTGCATTATATTCTCTCACGAGGAGTTTTACGAGTGGTTTTTTGTTTATTACAGTTAATTTTAACTCTATACAGTATTCCAGCATTTTAATGTCAGACCATGATTTTGATCCACCTGTGTCTTGCATCCGCATCGAGCCATCCTGTAAACATGTCAAAGTTTTTTAGTTTCCCAGATAAAGTAACCGTTGAAAAACTTCAGACAAAATTTCGGTAACGGTAGCGGCGGCGGCTAATTTCAAATATGATAGTGAACAAGTGTGTGCGCAAACAGGTGCACTTGCTCTCCCTTAGCTCTCGTAGTCCGAAGATACGGAAATCAGACTGGGGAGAGTTCAGGCGTAAACCAACGGCTTTACATACTTTCTTTAGCACGGGGGGACATCTCCATGCCAATATAGCCTCAGGAAGTTGGTGCTGTAACAACACCACCAATTTCAAAACTACAAGCTGCTACTGAAAAAGTCCTGACGAGAAATCCCAATAACACTTTGCTGGACCTGGGAATCGAACCCATGGACTCTACGCTCAGCAGTCACGCAGTAAAAGCAGTCAAGTAGTAGGTAGGTAATGCAACTCTATCGCATGTCACACAGAGTATTGAAGTACTAGAGAAGGAGAAAAAGAGGATTGCCAGAGGAATGGAGAACACACAAAATTGCCGGTTGGGTTTGACAGATGTTGAGACAACGAAAGCCATTTTTGCCGCCTGCTGTTAATGGTGTTAGATGATGTAGGGAAGTGTTAGTAGACCGCGGCTTAAAAATCTGCTGTTAAAAACATTTTGGTCAATTAGGTATTGAACTTTTGTATTAAACAGCAGATTTTTTTCGTGATTTCATTGTTGTTCTTGTAGTGAAAGTTGTTCATATTCATAGGTAGAAAGATCATCCTGTAAAAATTTGGAACCGGTAAAAAAATCATCCTTTGTATAACCTAACGAATTTTTAAACAAGAAAGTGTCATATATATAAGACCCTTTCTACGATTTGTTTACTAAACCAAAGGAGTATAGTGGTTTTGCGGGTGGGCCCTCAAAGGCCTGAGAATACTCATGTTCGGCCGCTTATAATATCGACGAGTTCAGTGTGAGTTTAGGCTTACATCGAGAGCTCAGCTTTCAGGGGAATCCGACAAAGTAGCCAGCAAAATTCTAATTTTCTTTCGCGGGTTTCATTAAAGGCTTGTTGCTGCCTACAAATACATGAGGAGGCATCTTGCCTTATATTTTTATTACATAGAGTAAAGAATCTACATACATAATAAAAATCTTAAATTCATTCATATACAGACAGAAACGCAAAGCCTAATAAGCTTTGTCTCGAAGCATAATAAATCTCTAGAAATAAGCATCACCTTTGTACAGACGCCAGCACATCAACCTACCCGAAACTGTCAAATTTTCCCAATCAACTTTGAACCTTATACTTTAGCGATAAAGTTGAAATCTATCAAAGAAATTTGACAGATTGTAGTAGCTTGATGTGCTGGCGTCTGTACCTATTGTTCTGTGCTTTTTTTTTCTTGTCTGTTTATAAATTTGTGTACATAAAATCACACTAATATTATAAAGGCGAAAGTTTGTGACACCCACACGAACACACACCCTCCACACCGTGAGGGTGTGTGTGTTCGTGTATGGGTGTGTTTATATGTTTGTTACTTCTTCACGTTCAAACGGCTGGACCAATTTTGATAAAACTTTGGAGGTAGCTGACACCCTTTTCTTTTTTTTTAAGGATGGGAAATCATCAAATGACCCCTCCCGCTCTGGGTGGAGCGGAAGGGAGTGTCAGACTCTTACTGATAAAACCCATCCGTGTTCCTTCCTTAGCCCTTTATGTTCCGGGGTAGAGGTAACCCTTTCGGACAATCCCGCTGCCCCGGCAGGCTTCGGCCCTGACGGGCCCCTCCTTTGATGCTGACATATCTTTGAGGCGCGCGTGGAACACATACGCGCCGGCCGGCACGGGCCTGGTCCTGATCGGACGGCGAGCTACCCATTACTCGCCGTCCGCAGGCCCGCGCCTACGGTGGCCGGGAGTCGTCACGCGACTCCCGACACCCGGAGCGTCTCCCGCGGCGGCTGGGACGTGAGGCTCTCGAGGCTCTTGCCCTCGCCCATCCAGCCACCTCCATCGCTAGCATGACTGCTTCGCAGAAGGAGATGACTGCCTCCCACTCCCTCTCGCCCCGGACCATGGTTTGAACCAGGGCCGGAAGCGAGAGGTCGCTGCCGCTGCCGATCGCCTCTACGACGACACGGCGGTGCTCTGCCCAAGCGGGACAGACCTCCACCGTATGCTCCACCGTCTCCTCTGGGCGATCCTCGCAATTGTGACACCCGGGCGTTTCCTCCCGCCTGATGATGTGCAGGAACCTCCCAAAACATCCGTGTCCGGTGAGGACGCAGTCGACAGTCGATCTTTCTAGCTGACACCCTGGATAAGGCTCCTTTTTATTCCTATATTCCTGGGATCGATATTTACGCGGGTGAAACCGCGGGGTGCAGCTAGTGATTAAATAAATTAAATAACTACGACCTTGTGAAGGCCGCAGGAACCGTTGGATGCGAGAAGCACAGAACCGGATCACACGGGGAACAGGGTCAGAGGGGAGGTGCTTGGGGGAGGCCTATGTCCAGCAGCGGACGTCTTTCTGCTGAAATGATGATGAAATTAAATAAACATGTTGTGCAAAGAGTGCCTTTTAAAACAAAAGTGAGAACTACGCAAGGGTTTTAGAAAAGTCTTATCTTAAAGGTTGAAAGATTATATGGAAATTCTTCATTTTGACAGAAAATCCCATCAAGCACGGCTTGTCTACTACACAAAATCGAAAGCAAAATAAAAATAATTACCTCTAAAATAAAAAAATCATTTGTTATTTGATGCTCAGACGTGCAGCTTGTCATATTTCTATGATTTTTAACAAAAACAAAATCCTTTTTCGATTTATTTTTAGTATTTCCGTCCCACGAAAATAAAATAATCTTGGAATAGTCGACTTCTGAAGCTAGACTTGCAAACCTTCTAATTTTTTTAAACATTATCACTATATTTATGCATGTACCATTCGGATTAAACATTTCACCTTCATCGCAGCACTTCTCAATACACACATGATCAGAACAATCTTTCAACACATCGATTCGATTATTGATAAGAGTTCTGTAATCGTTTTTACACATAGTTTCGAAAGCCACTTCACTTTTTGCAACACTTAGCATTAGAAGAAATGAAAAAGCAGTATAGGTAAACATTTTATCAACATCACTCTACTAACTAACATAGAACAATGACAATTCAGTATCTATAGTAACGTCTACTGCAGTCTCTTGTCCAATATCAGGCGTCCGTCACTCGCTCAAGGCCACGCGTTAGATGCCTACCGCTTCGCGTATCGCCGTCGGTACAACAGACAGTGGGCTGTCGCACACCTGCCTGCCTGAGAGCTCGCTCGCACGTCACGGTTACGGCGCTGAGTATCAAAATGCCGATGTTTTATATATTTTTTTAAATCTATAATATAACAATGAATCGCTAAATGTGTTGCTATGCGTAAATCTCGAGAGCAGCTGAACCGATTTCGCTAATTTTTTTTTTGTTGTGTTCGTTATTGTCAGTAGGTACAAGGTTTGTATGAAAGAAAATTTAGGAAATTCGAAAAAAAAATTGCACCCGTGCGAAGCAAGGGCGGGCCGCTAGTTTTTAAATAATTTTGACAACGTCCTAATGGATCAGCTTGACAGCACCATCTTGGAAATTTAAAAAAAAAATTGATTTCCTCCGCTTTGCTCCTGTTTCCCTTTTGATTATTTCTTAAAATTATTTACGCGGTTTCGGATACATTCGTTTTATTACCAATATCATCATAGTAAGCGCTCCTGTACACGACGCCGCTACCGCGCCGACACCGCACCGCCGCCGCACCTCTAAGCTGTGTATACGAGACGCGTCCGCGCCGCCTCCGCGCCGCCACCGCGCCGTCGCCGCTTCATTTCACCATAAGCGGCCGGTAATGGAATAACAAAATCAAATACTGGGGATCAGCGGGGTAGCAGGGGTGGCGGGGGCCGCGTCGGCGGCGCGGTGGCGGCGCGGAGACGGCGCGGCCGCTTCTCGTATACACAGCGCGGAGGTGCGGCGGCGGTGCGGTGTCGGCGCGGTAGCGGCGTCGTGTACAGGAGCGCTTACAACCCTAGTACATTCGCTCGATGACGCGCTCGCACGTGGGTCGCGCAGCGGGCACAACAATCTCAACTCTCTGTGTGCGTACTTATGGTACAGAGGCCAGCACATCAACCTACCCCAATCTGTCAAATTCTCCCAATTGAATATGAACCTTAATTGTTTGTGGTAAAGTTGAAAACGTATCAAAGTTGACAGATTGGGGTAACTTGATGTGCTGGCCTCTGTACATTTCTTCTCGCTGCAAACAGCTGGTATTATTATTAAGATTTTGTAGGCTATTATAGCGTAGGTATTTTCAATTTTGTATAGAAGTGATGTATCTGTTACGAAGTCTAATCTGTGCCAATATGGACAATGGACACTTAAGGGCGCACCGAGTTTCTAGCGCTAATCGATTGTACATACTTAGGTATTCTATGCGCTCCGTGTATGTGTGCGTGAGGCACACCGGCAAGAGAGCGAACGGCAGCACTGCGCCGATCGCGCGCCGCGCGCTCCGAACCGTGCGCCGATCGATTCGCGAGGTGCTACAGTAACAATATTAAAAAAAAAAAACAAAAAAAAAACGATTTCAAATACTTTTTTATTGGAAATATTCGCGTTCATTTATGAAACCTTTTTCAGATTATACACATTTTTTTTAATTAGTTGTGTTTTTTAGAGGTATCTTTGTGAATTTATTCTATCGACAACTTTATCAAATCATGTTTGCATCCATAGAACTATTATTACGTTTGCATCACACGATGTATATGTAACATGGACACTTTTTACAGGATAATTATAACTTACAATTTTCCTGTTAGTATGTCAAAAGTATTTTCCAACCATATATGCTTTCCATATTTAAAATTATCTTCAATTTGGTCAACTGCACACACTGACCTGTATTATATTATACACTTGTTTAATAGAGGTCAGTGACTGCACATGATGACAAATAGAAATATCTTCACGTATACAAAGATAAAAATAAAAAGCGAGAAGGTAAGGGCGCTTCCAATTTAGACGTTTCGTGTCGGACCGCTCCGGTGCCGAAGCGGTGCGTTTGTCGTATTGCACACGGACGGTCGTTTGTTTACATACAACGCGCGCGGTGCGGGATGTCGAGCGTTCGCGGTACCGATGCCGCACTGTTGCTGCACTACGCGCTTTGTATGAAAACAAACGACCGTCCGTGTGCAATACGACAAACGCACCGCTTCGGCACTGCAGCGGTCCGATACGAAACGTCTGTGTTGAGCCGAGCATTGAGAATCTAACAGAGTGCATCCCACCTCATCAAAAAATACACTGTTGGATTTTCAACTCCGGGACAGTCTCTTCTTTGAATGGCCCGTTAACTGTCTCTTTTAATTTTAGACCACCATTTTACTTAAGTAGAAATAATGCTTTATTGTTGTTCCATTTGTGTGTACTTAAACGCATGTAATGATGACAAATCAAATCTTTATCAGTAAACACTCCTTTTGCTTTATCCACGTTTGTTTATCGTCTTATCTGGTACCTACATACTTGCACGTATGCACCTACGGTATATTCAAATTTATGTTTCCAATTGGTATTATGTCAACTTAAACAAATATCAACAATAAAGCGGTGTAAATTAAGTTCATTTCAGAATGACTATTACTAAAAAAATTTGAAGTTACAGCATAAACAGAACTTTAGTGTGCAGGAATTAAATTTATTTTTATAAAAAACTCATATTTGTTTACATGTTCGGAAACTAAAACGCGAACGCAGATTACATATCTACTTATCATCAACTACTTGATAATATTTTCCTTCAGTTAATAAAATTTATTCTACTAAGCATTCAGTTTAGGACGAGTCACCACGCTTATCAGCAGGGTAATTGCGTAACACACTAACAGTAACAATTGCTTTAATTTTGACAGTTCGACAACATTAATTGCGTTATTATTTACGTACAAGTACGAATATGATGTACTAAGAATGTTACGAAAGAGCGCTGTTTGCACATTCTCAAACACTTTTTTTTTTAGGCCGTTTGGTTTTCGACGTTTGATAAAAAAAGTAAAAAAAAATACCTTTCCCCCCCTTGTCTGCGAAGTTTGCATAGGGAAAAATCTGAAATTACCTATTCAATGTGATAGAAGTTTATGTAAAGATAACAGGAAAAATAAAGCGATGTCTCTAAATAGCGAATTTACTCGCCCGAAACGGGCGAATATAATTTTATTTTTGTAGGCCACTCGCACGAAAATTTATTTGTCGGCGAATCGACATCTCCAGAAATATGTGTAAGGCAATTGCACATTTTGAATTTTATTCAATAAAGGTAAGAAAAAAATTCACTAGCGCACTGACGTGATAAGAATGAAATAAAAAAGTTATTTCTTGAGTCTCTTCGCCCTATTCGGGTAAATAAATTTGTGCGAATCGACCAATGAACCAAATATAAAGTGCGGTCTGTGAATTTGAACCGTAAAAACGAAATGAACAATTTGAAAATAAGGAAATACCTAACTCTAGTTATTTATGCTTGGTACACAGCGCTGTTACTGCTCTATGTAAGTATGGTTAAAGAAGGGGATGTGTGAGGCTGTCAGTAGTGTGTTCTGCTGAGGCTGGGCGTAGGTGCAGTGTAGAAATAACACGGAGGTACAAAATATCTGTAGTTCATTCGGCGTTTCACAGCGAACAGGGGCTCCGATATATTACTTTACTCTATGAGGGGCTCACATGACGGTTACAACGTATTTTATAAGCGCGTACAATCAATGTTGCTAACTTAAAAAAATAATACAACTCGATACGATTTAAAAATTAAACATAATAAATAATATTTATTATGTTTAATTTTTATGAGCAGTATTATAATCAATAAGTAATTATTAATTGACTAGAAATCAATCCGAGGAAACAGAAAATACATGGCGGTGACATCTCCTGGGAAGTTCCCTGCGTTTGTAACACAACAGGAAAATACGGAAAATAAATGGTAAAAGAAGATAACAATTATGTACAGAGGCCAGCACATCAAGCTACCCCAATCTGTCAAATTTCTTTGATACATTATCAACTTTACTACAAACGAATAAGGTTCATGTTCAATTGGGAAAGTTTGACAGATTGGGGTAGCTTGATGTGCTGGCCTCTGTACATATTCGTTTTAAAACGCAGTTATAATTAATTGTGGGAGTGATCTCAACGTTGGGTCAAAAGAAATTAGAACACAACCGGCAAGTTGCACACTAAGAATAATCATGAATTTTGTTTTGTACCAAACAAAAAGTAAAATTTTGATAAATTTTTTTTTGTTACATACCCTTTAATGTCCCACTGCTGGGTAAAGGCCTCCCCAATATTTTCCTAATAATCAAACGTTTTTTCTCTTTTGAAGTTGATAGCGATTTCTCAAGAACTAGTAGTAATACTAGTTCTTGAGAAATCCAGCTGTGACAGACAGACAGACATATTGAGTCTCACCATGACCACTCAAATGGTAAAACTGAACCCTTAGTTCAGTTTTACCATTTTGATACGGAACCCTAAAAATCCCCACTTTACTTGGTACCTAAAGGAGGTACTTACCCTAAAAAAATTTTTGAAGTGAAAACTTCTTTAGGTAGGGCATTTTTTGAGATGGGAAAAAAACCATTGAACTCACGACAATGTTACCGACACCGCGCTACATTCGGATGTGTTCGGCTGTCCTCGGGATGTATCTACTCGGTTTTAATGTATATTCGATATATGTCAGTGAGTGATGGCAAAGTATTCTGTTTGTGTTTTGTTTTCACTTCTGTCGGCACCACTTTCGGCACTCCCGGAGTGCCACTGTTTTTTTTTATGATTTTATTTTACCACTTTGTCGGTGATATTAATACAACATTATTTTTAGTAGGTATATGCGAAACCCGAAACACGTGTCTAGTATTTTTATGTAAAGGATCTATAATTATACAAAATTTCAAAACTGTATCATGAGAAATCACAAAGTTATAAGCTTGTTATGTTACCTATTTTGTCCGTTCAAAAACATGCTCAACATGCGGCGCGGCGCGGGGTCCATGTTTTATGCTCCTCCAGCATAGTACGCTCATTGATAATAGTTTGGCAGTAGGTACAGAGGCCAGCACATCAAGCTACCCCTATCTGTCACATTTTTTTGATAGATTTTCAACTTTACGTCAAAGGAATAAGGTTCATATTCAATTGGGGAAGTTTGACAGATTGACGTAACTTGATGTGCTGGCCTCTGTACCTAACTGTACGGCGATTTTATTGTAATTAACTAGTGATTAAATATTTTTGGGACAAAATATAACATGGTGTAAAAATTATTGAAATGGATTCAGTTACTTATTTTGAACAAACTATATTCAGGTTTCGCATATACTAAAAATAATGTTGTATATACAACATTATTTTTAGTATATCCGAAATATAACATGGTGAAAAAATTATTGAAATCGATTCAGTTACTTATTTTTGAACAAACTATATTCAGGTTTCAGTACCTACCTACTTGAGCTAAGCTACGGACGGTCGGACGGACGGAGATAGCGAAACTATAAGGGTTCCTTGTTGACTACGGAACCCTAAAGAAGAATTTTTGAAATAGGTAGGTACTTATGTAAATACGTATTTTTTAACATTTTTAATATTATGCAACTAATTTCAATATTTTGGATTTATAAGCAGTCATTAATTTTTGCTTTTGCAGAGGGGCTTGTGTGGCTAAGTAATAACAGCCGCACGGGTCGATCGATCAGGTTAAGCTACGCTTGCCGCGGTTGGTCCGTAGATGGGTGGCCATCTTTACATACCAAGACCCTCCGTGCCTCGGAAAGCACTTGAAGCCGTTGGTCCCGGCTGTCATTCGTGGATCTTTGACGGTCGTTACGTGTCGTCAGAAGCCCGAAAATCCAACAACCAGTCTTACCAAGGGGTATCGTATTACCCAGTAGCTGGGTTGTGAAGGTCAGATAGGCAGTCGCTCCATGTAAAATACTGATATTCAGCTGCATCCGGTTATGCTGGAAGCCGACCCCAACATAGTTGGGAAAAGGCTAGGCAGATGATGAAGCAGTCATTAATTTAATATAATTTTTTCTAAATTCTACTTCAAAAGTAGGCTGAAGAGTTCAATAATATCTTTGCCACGTTTAGCACAATAATAATAAAAAATCCTATTCTATTCTATTTTTCTTTATGGCAATGGTGCCGATGTCGACAATTCTGCCAATGTCAGAATGAGAAAACGTAGTGATTTTTAGAATTACAACAACAACAAAAAAAAACTAAATTGACGTTCTTTGCTGGACATCAGAAACTTCAAGCATGACACTTGACAGTTTTAGAGGTGGGAATGATCGCCAAAATCGAACATTTACATAATACTTTAAACTGAACGATTATGAAATTAGTAACTCGATTATAGTTAATCAAGTATTTTGTATATTATTAATAAGTCCTTACTAGTCGTTAGATATGCGAGTTTAGTAGGTACTGTTGCTGAGTGAAGACAGATAGTATCTAGGTATCTACTTTGTACCGATAAACATCATGGGGTTGGTTTTTTAATGATGTAACAAAATTTCTAATAATTATTATTTACTAGCGGCCCGCCCCAGCTTCGCACGGGCGCAATTTTTTTTTTCGATCTTTTTTTTCTGTCATACAAATCTTGTCCTAACAATACCAAACACAATAAAAAAAGATTAGCGAAATCGGTTCAGCTGCTAACGAGATTTGCGCTTAGCAACACATTTAGCGATTCATTTTTATATTATAGATTTACCACTTAAACATTTTGTACCCTATACGTTACCATTTTGTAACAACTTCATGCTTCATGAGTTTTGCGCAATTGCGCGATTTTACTAACCCAGAATATAAAACTCGCCTAAACTTGAGCTCGAGTGACTCAAATGTCAGACTTAAACTATTCCGTACAACCCTAAAATATTTTGAATCTATGGAGGTCATGATTGATTTTCGTCCAGAATTCCACTGAAATCCCAGCTGTTTCGTTGCAATAGCTGCAGTGCGCCTGTCTGAACTGATTGCACCCTGATTCCCGGGTCTAGCTATTGTATAAACCAAACCAGTCAATATGTCGTCCATCATGGATGAAAGGTGTGTAATTTGTTGTAGATCTTGAACTTATCCTAGCCAGAGCAAAGTGATCGATATTTTGCATTTTTCAGAGTGTCGGATGAAATCGAAGCTCTGGAGGCAATTTTAATGGATGATGTTGTGATTAAACGTGTTGGGGAAGTGCCGCATATAATCGAAACCGTCCTTCATCCATCGACGGGAAATGACGTCGACCGGCAGTACGTCTGTGCGACCCTGGTCGTGAAACTGACGCCAGGATACCCGGACAGTAGCCCGGAGGTGACGCTGAGGAACCCACGGGGACTCGACGATGACATCTTGACCAACATTCACTTACAAATCCGAGAGAAACTGGCTGATTGTCGTGGTGAGCCTGTGGTGTTCGAGCTGATAGAGGTAAGGCTTTGAACATACTTAAAAAAATTGAAGCTCCAGTACATTGTTATCCTTTATACTGAGAAAGGAACCGCTATGTAATTATTAACATGAATATCCAGTGTTGATTGCCAGAGTCCCTTACTGAAAAAGCAATTGATTCAATTTTGAAAGTTTGTTTCTAGGGCTGCTTGTTCTTTTGTAAGTATACCTTTTAGATTTAGTCAAGTATGGGATTCTTTGAAACATGTTAAGTTGAATGAAGTATTCAAGACTTTTTCCTATGTAGTACTTTCACCAATAAGCCTCTGATAAAAGTGGAATTGTGGGCAAACAACATAACATAATGTCACCTGTAGTAATCCACGAAGGGTTAGGCAGACATATAGTACGTCCACATTTTGCAAGTTATGTTAGTGCTGTTGCATTACAAAAGCTATTATGTAAATAGACCTTAGTACCATTAATCTAATTTTTTTTATATATTAAAGGTTTATTGAAGAAACAAATCCATGGTCTTGGCTAGTTACAAGCTTCTGATTAACTTGCAATGTATATTTTTGTAACCACTTATGAGGAAATTTGGTTTTTAACTGACATTAC
Organism: Gortyna flavago; assembly: GCA_963669345.1. Taxonomy (NCBI): domain Eukaryota; kingdom Metazoa; phylum Arthropoda; class Insecta; order Lepidoptera; family Noctuidae; genus Gortyna; species Gortyna flavago. The sequence continues at coordinate 4,464,489 of OY770139.1, forward strand.
TGTCCCCTCCTGCAATCTCCCCATTATTGAGCATAAAAGAGACAACTGCATCTTGCTCTTGGACTGATTTTTCCTATGCAATATAAACAATATCATAATGTCAAATTCTCCTGTTTTTTTTTTTCCATAATTAAACCAATTTTAATATTTGTTTTCTAGAATAATTTAAGCAAGACTATGTTTTGTCTTTGACTATTTACATGAAATTATTTTTTTTTTACGAATTTGTGATTATGGCATAACCAGACACTTCTAGAAGGTTCCTATGGCAGTATAACCAGACAATTCTAGAAGTTTCCTAGTTAACAATAATTAATGAAAGGATGAAAGAAAACATAAATATGGCAATGGTAGACCAAATTGAAATATTTATTGCTCTCATGTGGTAAAAAAAAGTTATTACCGTCTTCAGGGTTCAGCACCTGACATGAACCCTGTAAAGGCACAGTAATTTTAACAATGTTGAATGTGAATTCATAATCATAATCTTTATTTTTCCAAAAGAAAAACAAGCTTAAAACAAATACACTAGTACTTATTTTCTATGAATATAAAGATACCCAATTAGTAACTCAGTGCACAATGAATGGATCAATATTTACTTACATTTGAAGAAAACAAAAAAAACATCTTTTAATTATATTACTTAAATAGGTTGGTAGGTAGCTGTTATTTCTAAACATAGCTAGGTAATTATGAATTACAAAAACACCAAAGGGGTTGGGGGTCATTACTTCGGCTCATTTTTGATGACATCGAGAGTGTGGTGGTCTGGATGGTAATTATGTCAGCAATATTTAGAAAAAATTAGGTGGCTAAATAATAACAGCAGCCGCACAGGTTAATCTATCAGGTTAAGCTACGCTTACCGCGGTTGGTCTGTGGATGGGTGACCATCTTTACATACCGAGACCCCTCTGTGCCTCGGAAAGCACTCTAGCTTAGCTTGCATAGCTGAGGTAATTTTTCATACTTCTGTTCATAATTTGCGGGCTGTACTCAAAATAAGATATCACATGATAATGATCAATTTATCATCTTACAAGAAGATGAATAAGATAAACCAAATAAATAGAAAAGGCCGAAAAACTACATCAGCTATGCCAGCTAAGTTAGACTAACTTAGCTTAGCTCTTGGTCTGCAACTTGCATTAATCTATATTTCCATATACTTAAGTGTTATGTTAAAAGGCAAAGAATGAAACATTTAAGTATCTGAAAGTTAATTCATACTTGCACCTTATTAGCTCAAAAGGGCGTGGCATTTGGGAAAGGAATCTGTTTGAAAGCTTTTTTAACCTTTTTCAGGCTGGGTAGAAGCTAGTACGGAAACGTACACTAGCTTCTGGCCGCGACTTCGTCCGCGGATCTTGTTTTAACATAACATTACATCCTACTAGCAGCGCACCGCGGTATCACCCGCGTTAGTTTCGATCCCGTGGGAATATCGGGATAAAAAGTATCCTGTCCTAATCCAGGTCATGGTCTACCCATGTTCCAAACAAATTTCATCCAAATCCGTTCAGCCGTTTTAGCGTGAAAGCGTAACAATCAAATATACAAAAAATGAAATCTGTTCTCTTTATAATATTAGTTTAGACTAAGTACTTCCTAGATTTATAATTTTCCTAAAATAAACGTATTTTACAGCTTATCCGCGACTGTCTTACTGACAGCAACTTGCCAAGCGGTCAGTGCATGATCTGCCTATTTGGCTTCACTAAAGGGGATGAGTTCATCAGGACCCAATGCTACCACTACTTTCATAGCCACTGCCTTGCTGCTCACCTGATTTCTGGCAGGCGGTACTATCAAGAAGACCTTGAACTTCTGCCGAACTGGCAGCAAGTGACCAGGTCACCATTTAAGGTTAGTATATGCAGAAACTACAAAATAGAATGTCATGTTTTTCTTGTCATCCTTTATTAGGATTGGAGTCCATACAACTGATCGTTTGACGTTGACGCAAAATTCTTTACCTCATACATTGTATCAATGCATGTGATTAATCGACGTCGATCGATCTGGTTGCATTGTCATCATTAAGCAATTGCAAGAAGGGAAATTATGGTGCAGAGCTAAATAAATAAAATAAAGAAATAGCTGTGCTGTGTGTGTGTGTTTGTGCTTCTGACCAAACCATGACCCATATGTTGGCAAGTCCAAAGTGTCCATATACCTGCACTTCTGAGGACCTAAAAACGCCACTGATGCCGCGATTGGCGTGGTCACCTACTGGGCCCAACTCATTTAATGATTTACCATCGACTTAAAAAGAAGAGCTGTGCTGTTAGCAAACATTCCAATTTGTCTATGATTAATACATCGTTGTAGCTTGCGAATAACTCAAGTAAGCCGTTCTCTGCAATAAAATGAACCGACTATATCTGTGTAGACTGTGGATTCAGCTAACAGATAAATGTAGTTTCAGGACACTATTTTAGTAGATATTTCGGAGTAGAATTGTATACAACTAGGGAATGCGATCTCGAGTAGACATTCGGAACTTGAGATCGTGTACTAAGCTAAGCCTGGGGTCAAGATTGGGATCTCGTCGTCCGGCAATCCGGCGAGATCTAAGATGCCTTCCCATGAAATTGAATCTCGAAAAATGGTTCGAGATCGAGATTGCTCTCCCTAGATGTGACGCTGCAATCTGGACTAAAATTAAAGGTGATTTTCATGTGTTAAGGAGAGCTGCCCGGTCTGCCGTATCACGCTGACTACCATCGAGGTGGAGACGCTGGCCGACGCTCCGCCGCCCATGGCGTCATTCACTGCAGCGCCCTTCATCTTGACCGACGAAATGAAAGTAAGTGTTAAAGCAGGTCAACTAGCGTGGGGTCCTATATTTTCGATTGCTAGGTGTTATTAGGTTTTTCCATTAAGAATTCCTCGATTGGTAGTGTTACTCCCCCATGCCTCAGAAAGAACGTAAATCCGTTGCTCCTGCGTCTGATCGCTCTCTGTGCGTGTCGGTTTGCCGTCCCATTGGACTATGAGAATGAGGGGACAGAGCGTGCGTGAGATGTCCTGATTACTTGGTTAATCTCAGTTGAGATTGGCTACCGGGACCGCAATTCGGTTGGGAGGATATTACAGCAGGTCAATATAAGACTTATAGATTAACTGACACTGTTCTGCTCTGCACTTTAAACTTTCCTGAAAATGATTATGGTAGGCCAGGAGTGAGCGGACAAGTTTCGAAGGAGATTCAACTTCACCGTAACATCGTGTGTCGTGGTGGGCACCTTAATTTAGTTGATATGTACGAAAATGGAGAAATAGTTGGCTTTAAACCTTTAAATTCAGACTATTGTATTTTTTAACACAGATAACTGCCATTTAGATTGCAAGCTTATTGTGTAAGGCGTTTTATTTTTGAAAATTTTATTTATATTTTTAACGTCTTAGCACAAGAGTGCGCATTCCGCCATATTCCCCTCTCCCCTTCTCGCTCGCACACTCAGTCCTTTCATTCCGATAAGTATATCCATTTTTTTGAACCCGGTGTTGACGCATTTTTAGAGGAACTTTTTTTTTTACAGGAACTGCAGAACAAGATGGCTAAGCTCTTGGCTTACCAGATGTCCAAGGGCGGCGTGATTGGATGTGGCGACTCTGGACCGCCACCGCTGACCATCACTACTCCTGAGGACAATGAGAATAATGTACTTACTAACTTACTTTTTTATTAGAATAGATTTCCATAACGTGTATACATATTTTAAAGGGGGATAATAAGTAATTATCACTATAAACCCTGAAATATTAGTTAACACGTTTTTTTTTTTTATTATTATCTTATTACCTACATAAATTTAATAAATAAATTGTATTGCATGGACAAATTCTAGAAGAAGCTGCTGTAAGCATACGCAGTGGTTACAGATTTTAGCAAAGCGTTTGGCAATGTAGAACACAAAAAATGCTGGTTGTTGTGGTTTGGTGCTTGGAAGGTGTGAGATTTATAAATTCATAGCTTACTAGTTGCAACTTGTATTTCTTTTGCATTTTGTAAATTATAATGCAAGATAAGATTACAATTAAATATTTAAACTTTATGTCTAGAGTACCACAAGGTTCACAACTGCGACCATAACTCATTAACTAGTAAACATTACCCACTGCGTACCGAATATGTTATTAGGTACAACCCAAAACTCTATTTCCGAATCAGACACTTATTGAAATATTGCCCATGACAAATTTGGATAAAGAATAAAATACTCTTTATTATGTACACCATTAAATCGAAAATTATACACAAACAAATATATACAAAAAAAACAAACACATCCACAAAAAACAAACAGCCAAAATACACAACTACAACGAAAATGAGTATAACTACATAATTATAGTATTCATAAGCAAATGGAGCAGGATTTAGGACCACATAAACATTACAACCAAAATAATATTGTTGCCATTTTCCCGCGCGGTTAAATCCACATTGGCGCTTTTACTCTTTTATCAAGTCCAATAAAAAAGGCTTATTACCTATCAAATTAATTTTGAGAAAACAATTGCTGAAAGCACAGTCTAGAAATTATAGAAATAGTATAAAGGGTAACGGAAACACTGCGTTCTGAAAATGATAAAAGCATTACGATGTACGACGCTACACATTCACTAGGCGACAAACATCTCGCCTTTAAGTCTTGTTGTCCCTGTCACTTTAAAGCGTTTTGCAGCGACAGAAAGACTTAAATAAGTGTCGTTTGAGAATTGCGGGGTTTATTGTTCTTTTTAGAATTGCTAAGCCAACTTGCTATTCAGCACCCTAATTGCGCAACACACTTTCAATTACAATCTGAATCATTTAGAAGGATATTGCTAATCCATTGCTTCATATGTTCGTTTGTCTGCTCAACAACGTAAATAACCGCAATGAATGTTGCTGAACTGTCAAAATTAAAGTCATTACTACTGTTAGTGTGTTCCACAATTATTATTACCCCGCAGGTCTGGTAAATCAACGTCGCGCGACATATAGTCATCAAGGTTTGCACGTTTGTTGCCTAGTGTATGCGTGGCGAATACGTTGGTTCGCAGTAACTTAGACTATTTGTCACAGGTATGCTCATCTCAGGTTGATGTTGATATGCAAGAGATTACGCGAGCTCTAAAAAGGTTCGTTCATCATCTATCATATAAAAATAAAAATATTTATTATATCTATCGGCGCGAGAAAATTTCAATCTTATTAGGAAACGTTAATATTAAGCTTGAAAGCCTCATTTATCGTAAGGAGTTTTAGATATAAGTACGTTGATAACCAAACTTAATGCTGACCTTCCGTCAAAGATATTTCTAATTGTTTTATTAAGTTATATGGTTCGCAACGAAACATGGGGTCGTTACATAAAACGAAATGTAAAAATTGTCCTCCACGAGGCATATAAAATACACTACCCAAAATAATGTTTTGCACTACTTATTTGTTTTTTTTTATATATATGTCGCAGCCAACTGGTTAAATTAGCCGTTCAGTTAACCGCCTAGCCTTTTAACTAAACGGCGGCCGTTCAACTAACGGCCTGAATGATATTCAATTACAGTTTAAGTTGGAAGTCTGTTACCAATCACGCGCGAGCCGAATTGGTCGCAGTAACTAAGCCAGTGCACCCTGACCAAATGGGTTAGGTTAGGTTATAACTGTAATCAACCGCGTGCGAGCCGGAGAGCGAAGCGAAGCGAGCACTAATTCTAAAGGCCAGGCAGTTAACTGAACGGCTAATTTAACCAGTTGGCTGCGACATATATATTTGTTTATTGGCTTATATCGGACCTAGGATACGGTATCATTTAAAATATTTACATTCTAGATACACCAAGTGATGTAATTGTTCCTAAAACTATATATTTTTAAAGTGGTTGATCACTTAACTACGAAAATCTTAAAATTTACTCAACCAATTCAAAATGTAACTTAACCATTTACCTGTAATTTAATATTAACAACTTAAGTAAAACATTGAATGTCATATTATTAGTTTATGTATTAATATGTTAATATATTAATAAATAATATAATTAGTATTTGTTATGTTCAGCCTTGTTTTTTTAAGCTAATACAGTGTGCCTTTTTGAGTTAATGCATTTTTTGTCTGATTTTTAATTTGTGTATATTTTTTGTGTGTTAACATAATTATATTATGTGCAGGAGAATACTCACGGATCTCCTGGGGCCTCCAATGAAGGAGCGAAAGCTAGCAACGGGATCGTCAACGGACGACAGAATGGAAACTCATCCAACAATAACTCTGCTCCTGGGTCCCCGGCTGCTCGCCCTGCATACCGCGGCCCTTTCAGGTAACTACACAGTCTTTGGTAATAACTATATGTTTCGACCGGATATTTTTTATTGGCTGGACTACCTATACATCCAAAATTGTGGGGCCCTTTAAAAAAATCTTTTGCTTTCGAAAATCAAAGAAGTCTTCAAAATATGATGACGTACACAACAAAATTTACATATTTTCATATCGATGGTGAATATTTTTTTGTTAAAACTAGAAATAAATAAAATGTAGCCTTGTTTTTTTAATCTATGGCTTAGCCTTTGAGCGGACAGCTATACATACATTCTTGGTTTCTGTTTAAGTATCAAGTAGGAAAGCAGCCTAAAATGACGAGGTTTCCTTGCAGGGGCTTCAACCGGCGCGGCAAGCCGGGGCGGCGCGGGCGCGGCGCGGCGCGGTGACCCGCGCGGCCCGCCAGCCCGCCGCGCGCCGCCTAGCGCCCCGCGCCCCGCCCCCGCCCCGCCCCTCGCCCAGAACTGAACTCTGTTGCCAACCCACACCTATCTAACCTCGGTAATACATCTGTGAAGATACAGCCTAAAAATTGGCCAGGTATGTTATTCAATAACGCGTTTGACTTGTCCGCGTTTGTAAAAGATTTACGCGTCTCCTGTCAGTTTCCAATTGAATATCTATTGCGTAAGCCATACTTATATTCATGCCAAATGGCACGTATTGTTATTTATGTCGCTCTTACATTGTCAGTGTTCACATATATGACAATAAAAAGAGTATTCGAGACTGCACAGGGGACTGAAAATATATTTTATCAGAATACAGGGTCTAATTTGCTAAAACGGACTGAACCGTACCTCTCGAGACTGACGATTTACCCTAGTTACCCAATCCTATTTATATTTTTGAAGGCGCTTGGAGCGCTTTCCACTGTAATTTTAGACCATATCGATTGGACCATTCAACTCTATTATATATCCCTGCCAATATTTCGCGAATTTAGTTGCATATTAGTGTACAAATGTAACCAGTGATCATGGCCCCTTTCAGATGTCTATTTTTGTTAATAATGTCATGAACAATCCGACTTTGTTGTACCCGAATGATACTGGTTGTCTCTGCACCCATATCGATTAACAATCTGCTAACCTACGCGAAAAATAATGGGAATTTCGACTAAACTAACTGGCTCTGTCATTATTTTAGTCAGCTGTACAACTTTTTCGGATTAAGACTCTTTTTCATCAAACTTTATCTAGAAATTAGCTCTCATCCTAAATAAATGATCCCTCCAATATTAACTGAAAACGAATAATAAATTACCAAATTAAACACTGCCATTGTGAGTATTCACTTTATTGAGAAACTATACAAGTTGTTTTACTATCATAGTAAACTTCAACGCATTAACGAAATAGCAGATCTGAAAGGAATCCCTTTTGTATTTACATTTAATACTCTCTCTATGTACCTTCCAAATTTTCCCAAATACCTGAAATCTCTTTAAATTTAAATTTATATTATTTGGAAATCGTCAGTAGATGGTCATTTTTGAACGCAAAATCTTAATCTAGATCTCCATCTTCAAAATAGTCGTAAATTCTTAACAATTTTAATCTTTAAGAGGGTTTACGACGTACGGCATTTCATACAAACTTTCAAGCCCTTGTTTTTCGAAATGAATGAACGGATTTTAATGAAACTTTATACGCATAAGCAGGATACAAAGTTCTAAAAAGTTATCAGAAAACATTTTCGAAAAATTGTGTTACAGCCAAATTAGACCGATTTTAAAGTCTCCATAGAAACAGAGATTTCCAGTTATCTTTTTTTAAATAAGACATTTCGAAAATGTTTTCTGATAACTTTTTAGACCTTTGTATCCTGCTTATGCGTATGAAGTTTCATTAAAATCGGTTCATTCATTTCGAAAAACAACGGCTTGTAAGTTTGTATGAAAAGCCGTACGGCGTAAACGCTCTTAATCGTAACGCGCGGCATGTTTGAGTAAAGTCCGGTTTACACTTGGATAAGTAAGTCAAATAAATATAGAAGTGGGCCGTATTATGAAGTATGACATCATGGTTCTGTTGCGAAAAAAGGATGGTTCTCATGTATAACTCCATCACTATCTCCCACTGGAAAATTATAGCATTAATACTTCATAATATCAGACTCTGGTGTCAAAAATAAAAAAATGCGTACGTAAAGTGTTGCTTCTTTCTAGATAATCCTAATTTTATTTGTTTTCGTACTTGTCAAAGTGTAATCAGACCATAAACACGCCAGTCGCCACACAAGGATCTTCACAGATGTATCAACTACAGTCAATATGTAAGGCATAGTCCTTACACTGCAACAGATTTCAGAACACTTCACTATAATGCAGTTGATGTCTATTCTGACGTCATTCCAAACACCCATACCAGCGTTCGGAATATAGCTGCTCACAACTTTTAAATATTTAGTTCTAATTTTACTTTAGCGGCAAATTCAATACATATCTTTAATTAAATTATATATCTATTGTTAATTTAACGTGATATATTCAGTAATTTAAAAAAAATATAGGTTATTTGTGTTTCCAGCCTACTTCGGCATGATCAAAGAATTTAGACAAAATTTTATTAGTGCAAAATTTCAAACGCTGGTCGAACACTGCAAATGTCTCAACAGCTATTGCCAAAGTGAGATGGCACAAAATAATAATAATAATGAATGTAATAGTCGTTGAATGTACTCTTAGCTTAAGGCACGTTTCTGTGACGAGTCTAGTCATCATAAACTAGTATTTCACATAATTTAATTAAAATCATAAATGTAACTACGTGTCAAATGTTTGCGTTGTTCGGTCAATTTAATCGCTCCGACCCGGCGTGTCACTGGTGGCACATTACAATAGAAAATCAATTGTGTCTCATTAACCGGCCTTAACTAGTTAATGCAAAGGAAACTTTAAGTTTACGTTCAAAGAAAAATATAAAAAAATACCATAGTACAGCTAGGCCCGTATTACAGAACCTCTGAAGACTCAAGCATTACTCTAAACTAGTTTAAAGCCATTTGATTGGTTGAAACTCATTTTAAGGTCGTGTAATGCGAGTTGTAGAACGAATAAATTAGCGTCACATGGAAGGCATGCCGAGAAAAAGACAAGATCCCAAGATAAATTCGAACTAAGAAGCGATTCAAAAAACATTTAAATATATATCTACCAGATGAGAGTAGTGGTCTAAGGGTATATTTACCCTAGAATACCATCGACGAGAAACGGCTAGGAAAAACTATTCCTTGATTTACTCTAAAAAGCGATCCGAATAAAACCAAATATTATTTTGCTGAGAATAAAATTGCAACCCCTTCTGACACGCTTCAATCAAGCCACATTTTCTCTCTATGGAGTCTATGCGCGGATATTCTATGCATGACCGTCGTATCATCCATCTGCCTAGCCTTTTCCCAACTATGTTGGGGTCGGCTTCCAGTAACCGGATGCTACTGAATACCAGTATTTTACATGGATCAACTACCTATATGTGACCTTCACAACCCAGTTACTGAGTAGCACGATACTCCTGGTAAGATGGCCCTCGTATAATCGTGACAAATTGCATTAAATTGACCGTATAATATGTCACTAAAATAAGAATTACATATAGCTAACCTGTCTTAGATTGAATAAGATGTTCATGTCACATGACAAATTTTACTGCGTAATTTTTCGTAATAATTTGGGAGAAGTCCCGTTTGTTTTGATATTCGATTTTACGTTAAAATTTTATTCTATGTACAAATAAGTTTTTTAGATATATGATTACGATATTTTTATATAAAACTAAAGTAAATGTTATTTTAATTTAAATCATATTTATTTGGACTTCTTTATTGTAATAAACGGATGAAAGAGACGAGAAAACACTTGTGTCGTATGTTTTAGATATGAATTAAGTTAGAAAACTACAGATAATTAATTTATTACATTTTCCTTAAGAAGGTTGTGTTGTAATATCTTAAGCTTCTGAATCTCTCTAGATCTCTACCAGATATAAGTATTGCAATACAAAGCCTAACAAAGATACATTTTATTTTCCAGAAAATGGCTAAATAATGAGTAGAAAACGACTATTTAAAATCTCACCGTAATTGGCATATTGTTTTTGTGTTATTGCAACACTAACCAAAAGCTATTATTTTTAATTAAATGTATTTAAACATTTATAATTTATAAGTTAAGGTATTGTGGAACAATGGTTAATGTGGGTGTGCTTCCGACGCAAGTGAGTAGTGTACATCTGAAATGCAATCTTGATTGGTGTTGCCACTCGTAAGACATATTTTGTCAGACAATCCCAGTTTCAGACAGGCAAGCCAGTACTGGATAAAGACATGCATACCATTCATGCATTTACATTCTGCATAACATTAACCGTTGTAAACAAGCCTTTTAAACAGTTACTTTAGTTATAATTTGTGTGTACCTTAACAAAAAAAAGAATTCCTTGCCATTGTCGCACTTAGGTTTATTTTAAAAATTAAACTTATTTAAACGGTTTGTTGAATTTTACATATTTTACATTCCAATAAGGTTTATGTATATAATATGAGATTATTTAGAAATACTTAAAACTCTTTTCATGTGTTTCGGAGCGAGAAAGGTTTGGGATGGGAAAAGTACTTATTCTGCACAACTTTGTTTGTCTATGAATATTTCGAGAAAAACTTTACAATATTGGTTATTTATTCTATTCTCATATATTATTATATTGGAATAGTGTTAGTGCATGCATAGCATAATTTCGGCTTTTTCTGGCGCTTATTAGCCAATAGATTAAGGAATAGGGATTATCAGGGTTGTCAGATGCATTAGATTAGCAAAAGCAAAAGTGCTTTTAGAAATTTTAAAAGATTACCTAATCTGGGCATACATATAAAAATGCCCAAATTAGCCCTAAAAGGGAATATAGCTAACATAGTTGACTTGAAATTGTTAGCACTTCTTCAGGCTTTTCGCTATTTTACAAATTATATGTCTGGCTTTTTATCAAGACTGACAACCCTGAGATATTAGCAGCTGGCCCTTATCGAGGGAGGTTTATGACAATCGACAAGACGGTACATTCTATGTTCTATGTTCTATGTTATGGGTTTGGTTTCCGCACTTAGTCCTTCAGTGGACCATTGTGCGTGGGCCATGGCGGCCGTTGGCGGTTATTCCAACCAGCCCACCTCCCTCCAGAAGCTGATTAGGTCTCCTGGTCTTTTGAGAACATCTGTGTACGATCTGGGTGTCCCGAGGGTTTGTGTCCTGATCTGGGTGACGCCTGTGCACTCAAAGAGCACATGCGCAATGGTTTCATCAGCCACCATGCAAGCTCTGCACAGGGGGCTGTCCGTTATGCCTATAGTGTGAAAGTGTTTGTTTAGCGAGCAGTGTCCCGTGATGGTCCCCGTCACCAGGCGCAGGCCTTTCCTGTCCAATCGTAGTAAGCGACTGCTTAGCTTGCCATCCAGTGATGGCATAGCTTCCTTGGACTGCCTGCAGGCTGGTGACGACGTCCACCAGCTTTCTGCTTGTGTGTGGGTGTACTCCTGTAGCCACCTGCGTAGTTGGTTGAAGGGGATGGGCACGATAGGTTCCGGTCCACAGACTGGCATGCTCGATGCCCTTCTGGCCAGCTCGTCAGCTGCGTCGTTACCTAGCGATCCACTGTGTCCTTTTATCCATTGTAGTGTCACTATATTGCGGTTCAATACAGTTGCCTGTTCAAGCGCATTGTGACATTCTAGTATTAGTTTCGATGTGATGCATTTTTTATCTAAGGATTGGAGGACTGAGGCGCTGTCAGAGAGTATGCGAATATGGGTGTCCGCAACTCCTCTGGCTGCTATGGCATAAGCCGCTTGTGTTATGCCCACACACTCCGCCTGGTAGACCGTGTTGCGCCTTCCCAGCGGTTTGGATATTCTTATGTTGAGGTCGTGTGAGAAGACTCCGACTCCAGTTCCGCAGTCGGTCTTTGAACCGTCAGTGTAAATTCTCAGTTCCTTCGAACCTGAGTAGTCGTACTGCTCCTCTTTAAGCACTATGTTGTAGTGCTTTTGGAAGCAGTATTGTTTCGGGGCTTTGTCGCAGGGTGATGCCATCATTGGCTGCCATTTGATCGCATTTTCTTTTAAGCGTATGTGTTTGACCCTAGAGTCTTTGCTCAGGGTTCCTGATGTAGAGAGCCTGAAGGCAGCCAAGGCCGCTTCTTCCCGCACTACAAGGTGTAGAGGCGGTAGTCCGAGCATGGTCTGTAGGGCAGCAGTGGGTGTAGTTCTCATGCAGCCGGTGATTGCCACACACGCGAACCGCTGCAGCTTTTCAAGGTCTTTTTGGGCTGTGCTCAGGTCTGTTCTGGGCCACCAGACTAGTGAGCCGTATGTGATGATTGGTCGGATAACTGTGGTGTATAGCCAGTGAGTGACCCTGGGGCTAATCCCCCAATTTTTTCCAAGCATTCGCTTGCATTGCCACAGTGATATGCTGGCTTTCGTAGTAATGTAGTTGGTGTGTTTTGCCCAATTCAGCTGTTTGTCCAAAAATATGCCGAGGTATTTGGTTTCCGTTGATAGGCTTAGGGTTGTACCAAAGAAACGCGGTAGTTGTAGTGTCGTCAGTTTCCTCTTTTTTGTAAAGAGAACCAATTCGGTTTTTGTGGGGTTCACTGATAGTTGGTGTTTACCACACCAATTTTCTATTATTTTCAGGGCCTGGCGCATTAGGTTGCACAGTGTGTTTTCGTGGGTGCCATTTATTATTATGGTTATGTCGTCGGCGTATCCTACAGTAAAGTAACCTTTGTCATTGAGATCTTTTATTAGACTGTCCACGACCAGGTTCCATAGAAGCGGCGAAAGGACGCCACCTTGGGGGCAGCCCTTCGCCACGATGGCCCTTGTGATGTCGTTTACGGTCACTTGTACTGCCCTCTGTTTGAGCATGTTGGTGATCCAGCCGCTCAGGGTCGGGTCTATGTTGTGTCTTTCTAGAGCCGTGCTGATGCTTTTGAAGCTGGTTTTGTCAAAGGCGCCCTCGATGTCAATGAAGGCAGCCAGTGCTGAGCATTTGTGGTCCACGGCGCATTCAATTTTGGATATCACACTATGCAGTGCGGATTCTGTTGATTTGCCTGTGGAGTACGCATGCTGTTGTTTGTGGAGTGGCTTTGCCCGAAGAGGTCCGTCTCGGATGTATCGATCACAGAGTCTCTCTAGGGTCTTTAGTAGAAAGGATGTGAGGCTTATGGGTCTAAGACGGTACATTTTTGTAATCGTAATTTTTATCTATGTGTAATTTATGTGTAGTAGTATTTACCTTTAATAAAGTCTTACCAAAGAAATTCGTGTTTTATTTGACCCGACTTTCCTATTCCCGAAAGAAAGATTGCCAATAAATAAATCTCAATACTTATATGCAATGCTTAACTTCATTATATAACAAAGCTGTAGGTACCTAATTGACTAAAATTGCATTCATACATTTATTTGAGAAACAAGATCTTATATTTTACAATCGTGAACTGTCCACTCCGTATAAGGACAAAGCCTTGATTTGCTTCCGATAGAAGTAGTTATTTGCATGTCTGACCTACACACATATGGACACGACAGAGATGATTCCTGCAACTCGTTTGGTAACAGGCGACCTCGAGAATGAGGGTAATTGTGTTTATGGTAGGGCATTGAGTACGCGCGCGGGTATGGAATGTTTTTGCGCGGTAATATTTATATTTCGAACTTTTGAAATGATATACTTAATCAAACGTTTCATGTCCATAACATAAACTTATATCACATTTATAAGTCTATGGTCCATAACAAATCAATAGCCATAAAACCTAAAATCCAAAATTAACGCAACTAATTAAGTAAATATTGCCAATATCAATGTAGGTATGGCCCACTCAACGCATCTTTGGTAAGGTATATTATGTTTATTAAATGAGTCTTGTGTCCCTCATGACAGTCATGACTCAGTGTCGGCGCGTGCACTTATGGTGAAAACATCTGAAGGCGAGCGGTATCTCGAATGAATGAGTAATGTAATTATAATGTGAGGGAGGCTGTGCACTGTGCAGTCAGTGAGATCAAACTGCCGATATGCAAAGGATATCGCAAGCCCACTGTTTTTATTATGGAAATCAAGTGAAGGTAGGATGCAGTAGTTAGTGGTCTTGTAGGTCGCATCTAGGACCTAAGGTAGGTACCCAACTAACAAGTATACGTATACTTCGGTAGGTACTTACTGCAGCACTAATAAATGCTGCATTAAAATTTTATGACAATCACCCTTCTTTGAAAATATATTGAACATAATTTTTGGAACATTTTTATCATCGAATTATTTGTAATTTGGTATTTTATCGGGTCATAGATTTTTCTATAGAGCCATGTGACTTGAAGAAAATTTGTGACAGACGCCATCGTGTGTCACTTCGATCAACAATACCAGTGTGTCACAAATATTTGTGACACATGATGGGTCATGAAGTTATTTTATTGGTTTTAACACTTAGGTACTCCAACTGTAACAAATCCGCCTAGACAATACAACATAGTTTGTACATACAGGGGTTTATTTAAAAACGACGATTAAAGTTAAGTAAGTGACGTTCAAACGTCAAAAATGTGTGGATAAACAGTCGCTAATCACTACCTAACTTTGATTAAGCAACCTTTATAGTTTATTAACTTCTGCCCACGGCTTCGCCCGCGAGGTATGTCAATAAAAACTATCCTATCTCCTTCCCCGGCATGCAATCTATCTCTCTGCCAAATTTTATCGAAATCCGTTCAGTGGTTTAGGCGTGAAAAGGTAACAGACAGACAGAGTTACTTTCGAATTTATAATATTAGTATGGATTCATAAACGTTGCTTAATTAAAGCTAGTAGTGTAAAAAGGGCATCATAACAAGAAAAATTTACAAAAAATAAGGATTGGCCTTTAATGGGTTCACTTCACATGGATTGCTTAGGCCAGCTCTAGCTGTGTTGTAGCTAATAAAGTACCTACATCGTGGCGTACCTAAACGAAAGGTCAAACCTATTCTTATTTTGATCGCCAGGAGTAGGTATATTTTTTTAAACTAATGAAGAGATCCGGCTTAGAATGCAACAGAAATGTATTGTCATCTACTTGGTCTGTGCATGCGATGCAAATTGGTAAAGTCATTAAGGTCATGTCGCGGTCGTAAGGAAGCCTGATTAACGCACGCCACGTTATAATGTAACACGTGTTTAATGTCGATAAGGAGCATTTAGTTAGTATTGTGTTACTTGCATATTTATTAGTCTGAATACAACGGTAGAAACTTTATTCGATATCAGGCGTAGTCCTACTGCCCTGCCATTTTTCATAAATTGTGATCAGCAGAGGTGTCAATAAAAACTTTGTAAAAAAGTTTTTATTTTGTACTTTTTAGTGGGAGAGTTTGTAATTTATCTAAGTTACAATAGCCTAATGTCAACCGCTGATCACTTTTTACAAAATATTGCTTTTGAATTTTTAGATTTTTGTTGATTTTTCAAAAACCGCTTGTCAGATTTCGAAAAAAAATTCATGGGACCATTTGGGAAGTACACCCTTTCCAACAAAAAAAGAATTTTTCAAATCGGTTGGCAAGCGACGGAGTTATGCGCGAACAAACATTAAAAAAAAAAAAAATACTCCTCCTTTTTTAGAAGTCGGTAAAAAACTGACACTGGTGCGTTCCGCATGGCGCCAAAAGCGCATGGGGTATCGATAGTGGTTTTAAAATTAATGGTGGTTTAGTATGAAAATAACCATCTAAACAATAGATACCAATGTTATTTTCATCTAAATCTTAATTTTAAATCCATTAACAATTTTTTTAAATCGATTATTGTCTGGTAGCCTTTGCAAGCTTTAGCCTGCCTTTATTTTAGTTTTTGAGACCGTTCTCTCATTCAATTTCTCAGTTTCATTGCAATTATCGATAATTACCATACATAACACGGACCAAGTCGATTTTGTCAGTCGCGCTAGTTCCGTTCCGCGTGAGCCATTTCCTTTGGCTTGTTATCGCACTATGTTTGCCAGTCTGCAAAGAGTACTTTGTATATACGGAAATAGAGAGCCATCTTGCGCGATTTGAACGATAACATTAAAAAAGCGCCCTCTGCGATTAAAATACTAAACTACATCCGTGTCAGTATTATAATCGCGCGACCTAGATCCATTCATGTTCCAACTGTTTACTATAACAGAGATAGTAAAATTATACCGATATAAGTATTCAAAATCTGTTTACTACAACATATTTAGATATTATTTAAATTACACACCCCCTTACTAATAAACGTATTATATCAGACGAATAGTTACACACCGATTTCTCTCTTTCAGTCGTCAGTAATTTGATTTTCGACAGAAGACAAAGCGTTGTGTAACTATACAGACGATACACAATGTTTATTAGTAAGGGGGATTTAGGTACAACGAACGATCACAGCAGACAACGAACGATCACAGCATTCACAGCAGAACGACATCAAAACAACAACAGCCATTTTTGTTTATTACTTGCCAGTGCTGCCAGGGCATATATTTAAATATCTCTAAATTCTTACCAAAGTATGTAAGATCTTTTTATTTCAAAATTTTTTTCAGCAAAAATGACTTAACATCATGGACACGTATGTTTATATTTAATTTATTCTAACGAACCCTATATTTACAATAAACACTCTTTGCTTATCTCCAATAATAGAACTAATCAAACTTCTATGTAGCAAATAATGAATTAATTATGGCAACACATTCTTAACAGTACTACTAATATTATACCATTTATTTAGGGAGAACATTGTAAACCTTAGTGTAGTATTATATTTTGAATATTTTTTATTTTCCTGTATTATACGCCACACTAGCACCTCTGATTTTACAATACTAAACTAACAGATTATTATACTACGAAATTGTAAAGTTAATAACCAGCTGGAAATATATCTTTTGTACATGTCATCTGTAATAAGTTGGGTTATCACAATGCTGTTGCAGGGTTTCTACGAGTAAGATTGTAAGGCATGCCAGTCTGGTTTTTAAGCGGGCGGAGGCAGAACGTGTCCTTCCATTGCCATTGTCGCTCTGTGACTAAATAAGTAATATTCCGCGCGCTTTGCTTTATTTAAAAATTTGAATAGTGAATTATTTGTGATTAATAAGTAGGCGTGTTTTGTTTACTTGTATTTTTTTATTTGTGCGCATTTTTTTTTGTTGTCCGCATTTTTTTGTTGTTAATAAATACTTATGTATTTTGAAAAAAAGGAGCGTCATTTAAATAAATAATGTGTTTGTGTTTTTAGAAAATACTTAGTAAAGATTTGTGGTGCTGAAAATTGTGGAATGAGAAAATGTCTACATTGTTGAAGAACGTAACTAATTGCATCTGGCATGCTTTCGATTCCTTGCAAAATAAAGACTTCGTGCACAAGTCCAAGTTAAAGGTACGTTTACACTTTTCAAACTTGTGTTCTCTCTTGAGAGAGTCAAGATAATCTATAATCTACTAGCTGACCCGGCCACGCGTTGCTGTGGCTAACGTTTTTGTATTTTTTTTTCTATCCTATCTTTCAAGTTGGATCAAACTGCACACGGTGTACAAATTTGTTTAAAATCGGTTAAGTAGTTTAGGAGTCCATCGCGGACAAACATCGTGACACGTAATTTATATATATTAAGATAAGATATTATTTATGCGTTTTCCATTTTCATTTTATTTGGGAAAAATTATAGGTATTATACCTAGGTTAATACTAAAACTAAATATAATTTACCTACTTACAAAAAACTCGAGCTAATTTGAAGCGGTTGCGGAAAAGCGGAAAAAGGATAAGATATAGGTATACCTACCCATTTAAACATTCGTTTGAAGTCTTATTTTGTGACCTAAGTTACAAAAAGCCAAGACCAGCGACTGCTTATTATGCGCAAGTTGTTAAAGTCAATGGAGAGGAACGATTTACTTCAGCTACAGTAACAAAATAAAATTGCCCTTACAGTAGGTACCTACCTATGTCCTACACCAGCGTTTTCCATTTGGTGGGTCTTGACCGGTACCGGGCCATCAATATAAAATACCGAGACGTTGCATTCCCGCCTTGTTTTAAAATAATACTTAATAAGCAGCTCCATACTAAATATCCGATACCGAAATATAGTTCGTATTGTATACTTATACATACTTTTAATAATAAATAAATGTGTACCTATTATTTTACTTAATGTAACCAGCGGCGGCTTAAAACTATTGAGTGGGGCACGAAGGGGCAGTATAAAAATTACCGGACCACAGAACAATGTTAGGGAAACACTGTCCTACACTATAAAGGAAAAATCAAATAAGTATTGAATAAAATAACTAGGCCAATCAAAGCCAGCAATCCAAGTATAAGTCACCATCTTCATGCCCTTGCCCCATGTTACTTGGGGTCGGCGCCACACGTTTTCTTCTTGCGTTCTCCTCTGTCAAACATCACTCTTAGTAAATTAAAAAAGTAACAATGGCAGTAATAATAGAAGTAAGTACCTAGTAGTACTTATAGTAAGTTCAAGTAAGAGGATAATCCATACTATATATAATATTATAAATTCGAAAGTAACTCTGTCTGTCTGTCTGTCTGTCTGTATGTTACCTTTTCACGCCTAAACCGCTGAACCGATTTAAATGAAATTTGGTATAGAGATAGTTTGAGTCCCGGGAAAGGACATATACTTAATAGTTTTTATCGACATACCTCGCGGGCGTAGCCGCGGGCGGAAGCAGTAATATTATAAATGCGAAAATCTGTCTGTCTGTCTGTTACCTCTTCACGCTTAAACCGCTGAACCGATTTAAATGAAATTTGGTATAGAGATAGTTTGAGTCCCGGGAAAGGACATAGGATAGTTTTTATCCCGATATTCTCACGGGATCGAGACATATGCGAGTGAAACCGCGGGGCGTTGCTAGTTATTTATGATACCTACTACCTATTTAAGTCCCAAACTAACTGCCCCGCTGGTCTCGTGGTCGCATGCGCTACTGCTGAGCGGTCTTGGGTGCGATTCCCAGGTCGGGCAGTGTTATTGGGTTAGCAAGTTAAGCCATTGATCCTGCGCCTGATCTCTCTCCATTCATGTGCTGCACAAGTTGTGTACTATAATATATCTCCCGCGAAGATGGCTAGTCTCCGTAGATTGGCTGCCATGACGAAAATTCGGTCTGGAGAACTATACAAGTCCCTCAATTACCAAACTATCGGGTGAATGGGTGATGATAGGTAGTGTGTTCTAATCCTGCCTGAACTTGTCTGGGGGTGCATACAAGTTGTATCCAAGAGTGGCTAATATTTTTACGATAGCAAGAGACTATTTTAACGAATTTCATGTCAAGAAGAAGCTTTTTTTTTTTTTTTTTATTTGAAATGGGTTCGCTCTTGACTCTAGTCTAGGTCAGAGGTGACAGAGACAGAGTCGACGATGGAGTGAGCTTACCCAGAAGAAGCCTATTCACTCTCACTTTGAAGAGATTCGGGTTGTATGCGCTCGGAAACACAGACGCAGGTAGAGAGTTCCACTCTTTTGCTATGCTTTATAGCTATGGGGTATGATACAGGACTGAGTTTGACCAGAAGGTTCAGAGGTGGTGGAGGTCGTTAGCAGTTGTAGATGTTGAGAAAAAAAAAAAGTTCTTCGTGCCAATTTGTACCATAAGATTTTGTACTTTACTTACCTAAACTAACTTAAATTCTTAGTAAAACAAGGAAAAACATCATGAAAAGCACTGTTTTGCTTACATAAACATCATGTGTTCTCAAAAACGTTTGTTAAACATAACAGAGTTTATTGTTATTATAAACGCAATGATTCATTATTTTAGCTCTAATTATTATTAATAGATTTACGACACAGTTCTCAATCAATAGTATAATACTTACATATAACTTACACTATGATTTCAAACAAATCTTAGTGTAAATAAATCGGCAACTAAATTGTAGGTAAGTACTATGGTTGTTACGCTTTCACGCTAAAACGGCTGAACGGAGTTAGATGAAATTTGGTACATGGGTAGACCATGACCTGGAGAAGGACAAAGACGTTTTATCCTGAATCGCAGATTAAGTCGCGGGCAACAGCTAGTAATTAATAAATAAGTAGGTAAATAAATCATAATTAGGTAGGTACCTACATCTGATCGCGATAGGTAATCTAGCCTCCAAAAGTTAGTTGACATTATTCCACTTCAGTTTGAATCTGTGATACACCACATTATGATTCAAGATTCCTAGTTCCAAATGTTTAACTGTAGGTACACACGGCTACACATCAAGCTATACATTCCCAGTTTTAGCTGACCTCGTATTGTATAGGTTTTTCTTACAATCAGAAGTCAGCTTATACTGGTACTGGTGGTATAGCTTGATATGTAGCCGTGTGTACCCACACTAACGTTTTTATTGGCTATTTCAACTAGGCTATGACTTATTATAAAAATAATCAAGTAATCCCTAATTAGGATTAAGTAAGTACCTGATTATCTTTTATTTAAAAACAATGTGGCATCACATCTAAAGTGGAGAAATGTCAACTAACTTTTGGAGGGCACTGTTTGTTCTTCTTATAAATCACTAGCGAGTAGCGACCCACCCCTGCTTCGAAGATTTTTACGTCTTGACAAACCATCGAGATTTATTTATTATATTTAAACTTGATAATAATGTATACACATAAACCTTTCAGAATATGTTCTATAAATGATGGTGAAATCCGCTTCAAAATCCGTTGAGTCGTTTAGAAGAAAAACGCGTTCACACAGACGGGCACGAAAAACTCCTAATTTATAATAATAATCGATTCATCATCTGCCTAGCCTTTTCCCAACGACGGCGACGTTGGGGTCGGCTTCTAGTCCAACCGGATGCAGTTCAATTCCAGTATTTTACATGGAGCGACTGCCTATCTGACCTCCACAACCCAGTGGGTAATACGATACCCCTTGGTAAGATTGGTTGTCAAAGATGACAGCCTGGACCATCGGCTTAACGTGCTTTCTGAGGCACGGAGGGGTCTTGGTATGTAAAGATGGTCACCCATCAACGGACCAACCGCGGCAAGCGTAGCTTAACATGATCGATCGTCCCGTGCGGCTGAGATTACATAAATAAATATTTCATAAATAAGAATAAATTATTCATTTTTAAACACAATTTACTTAACATCACGCCTGTTAACCCATGTTTAATTCTTAAAATCTATAGAAAATTGACCACTAGCATCGGGTTACAGTTCGCCTGGTAAAATGTGGTGTGTGTTCCCCTTTTCATTAGTTTTCATAATCCTGGTTTCAGAAATCAAAACAAAAGAAGTCGCAGGAAGACGCTACTTAAAACTGAATAGTCTATAAGTAGGTGCCGATAAGATAATAATAGAAAGTTCTAAGTAAATAATTATGTCATTAATGAATGATGTATGTAAAGATAATGTACCTACATTAAGTATTAGGTAAATAGTAAGATATGAAGGACGGGGAAGCAAAATGAGCCGAAAGAAACCAAACCATCATTGATGAAACTGTACAGAGCGTCTAACTTTGCAAATTAGTAGAATCGGCCCCCTGCCCTGTGCCTAGGCCTCTATTAGAAGAACGATCAAAATCAGGCATTTGCAAGAAGCTGTCAATTTTTCAGTTTTCCTTAGGTAGGTCCTACTTAATTTGAACCCCAAAAACTGGATATGCGGTTGACCTACATGTCGACCGTTTGGAATAAAAGAGTTCCAACTAACATTTTTACTAAATAATATTTTTTAACGTAATAGGTTTCAATGTGACCTTAACACACCCCATAACAATTTTTTTAATAAAAATGTTAGTTGGAATTGGAACCATTTTATTCCAAACCATCGATGTGTTAGACAATAGATAAAGATAATCTGCTTATTTCACAGCGCAGCGTATTTTATTAGATTTTTTCGTAGAGAACCTGACAGGCCAATGCCATAGAATTTTCTTGAGCAGTTTTATCTAGAGATATAGGTATTTTTTTGGTGATAAACATATTATTTACTATGTCGTTTATCTACGAATATTGTACCTACGCTTGATTGTTTGTAACATGTCAATCAGACTGATATACGATTTTCAGAGACGATGAAAACATAAAAATCGTCATAAATTCTTAAGAGAATAGTTAACTTAATATTGAAGTTTGTTGAATTTTTTCTAACTTCAATACAGAAAAAATATTATATATTTGTGATGTCACAGAAACACGTGCATACAAAAAGATAATTAACTGGAATAATAAAGTAAAATAAAAACAAACAAAATAATCACGAACATGAAATAGAAATAGTCGACGGCTTGCACGGCATGACTTAGCTTTGAAAACTTTGTTTAGCCGCTTATTAGCAAACTTAAAACTATATTATATGCCTAATCTAGGAGGTAAATAAGGAGCATTTACCTCCAGATAGATCAGTTCACCGACCCTAGATTAGGAAGACACTTGGCTGGCTATCTAGACTGCCAGTACCGCGTGATGTCTTCGCAAACACCCTCAACTAGGTAAATGGGTTGATACCTTCCTATTTAGTTCGCCAACACATCACATGACTATATATTTATTGGCTAGCTATAACTTAGCTGGCAAAGCATAGTTTAGTTTATTAGTGCCATGTGTACCCAACACAAAAAAATAAATAAAAGAGCATTTTATTTCTGAGCATAGCTTATCGAATGTAGTGATCAATGCTCGTGCTAGTGGGGCGTAAGTTCTACGAGTATAGGGTGGCATTGAGAGAGAGAGTGTCCATGGAGTTTCTTGCCCGTTCTTCTCCATAGGTACCTACGCTTTGGAATGGGCAACTAGCTTCATCTTTCTGACTGACCGACCCCTTAACAATTCAAAAGTGCCTGTAATTGGTTTAATTGAAATAAATGCTTTGAGTTTGAGTTTGATTGGGGCAAAATGCCACGGGCCCCCAGCCAGAGAGGCCCCCGGCCCGAGAGGGCCAGGAGGATCCTAACATAAGTTTATAAATGCAAACCTTTTTTGAAAATGTGCAACAAAGGACATCATTCAGGTTTCGGACATTTTGTACCTTTTTCCCATTGTTTCTTTAATATTTTGGACAGGACCTCATGCTCAGCAGTAGCGGTTGTGACCATTAAACTAATGAAGCAGTCAGGTGTTAAATTGTCTAGGGGAATATATGAAATCTACGCGGAAGAAGTCGCGGGAGAAGTGCTAGTAAAAAAAAAACTACAACGTTGGTTGAGGTTTTTTACATTGAGGGAGGGCCCCATCCCTTGAATTTGCCACGGGCCCCAAACGGTATAGTTACGCCACTGGCTCGTGCCTTCTCAGTTTGAGAAGAGGCCTTTGTCCTGCCTTGGGACAATAATAGGCTGGTATTGTTGATTATTATAGAAGTCCTTCTTTTATCATATTCAGGCATTCAGCCCTTTAGTTTATTATCTAATCAATGTCATTGTGTTGCTATTGATAAATTCCTCAATATTAGAAATAATCCATTCATTTTCTGTGTTTATAGAAATCTAAGTATAAAAATATGAAATCGTATTTCTCAATGCCCATAATAACATGGTAATCTACACTTCCATAAATCATACTAAAATTATTATAAATACGAAAGTATATAACTCTGTCTCTCTTTTTGTTTTAATGTCTGAATGAATTTTAATTGAAAAAGGCTGACAGACAGATCAAAGTCTGGGTTAAGAAATGGGATACGTTTTATCCCGGTACTACGTTTCCGTGGGATAACTTCCGACCTCCACGAGGCCGAAACCGAAAAAAAAAGCTAGTTTGAAATAAACAAACCTACATTTTCATTTATATTACAAAGTATGCGATCGTTCTAGCTGTTTGCTGTGACCCGGTCAAGGGTGTAAGGTTGGCACCCCGTCGTCATCTAGGCTAAATACGAGCCTCTAGATGCCTAGGCTAGAACTTAGTGCCTAGAGTCTAGAGCTAAGTAATGTTAAATTATTGCCTCGTTGGTCTAGTTGTAATCGCTCCTGTTGAGCATGAGGTCCTGATTTCGATTCTCAGGCAAAGTGTTATTTCGTTTTTCCATCAGGAATATTTCAGTAGTAGCCCTGAGACTGAATATGTATGTAGCAGCACTCTAATTGCGTAACATACTCTCAATTTGAATCATTTTGAAGCATATTTCTAATCCATTGCTCCATATGTTCGAAAAATGTGTCTTCTCAACAACGCAAATAACGAAATAAATGTTGTTGAACTGTCAATACGAAACCCATTGCTACTGATATGTGTGACGCAATTACCTGACGAAATGTGTGTGTACTACAGGTACCTACACCTCAGCAGTCAGCCTAACCCTTTGGGATTTTCGGGCTATGCGCGATGCGTGGCGTGGCGTATAATACGTGATGTATTGAAGTCTTTGACCTCGAAAACTGCGCAAGATTGTACAATGATATCACCGAGAAGCTCGCAATGGTCATTTGAATAATTTTATTTCAGCATAAAAAAAATACCCTCTGTATTATTTCAGTAAAACCTAAGTAATACTTTTTTTCTATTCTTTATGTTTGGTACTGCTTCGTCAGTTTTTCGTGGTTATCAAAGAAACAAGCAAGAAATGAATACAAATGAGACGTATCTATGAATAATTTCCTTTTAGGATATTGAATTATAGGTAATAATTCTAGGACGGAATAGGTGTTTTGCGAAATATAAAGGCTCTCCATTGCCACATAACCCAAAAATAATAAATCGAGTTTGATTTGAAATCTTTATAAGAATATACTTCAACTAAATAAGGTAGGTAGGTATAGATACTGATCTGCGCCTACGCTTTAGTTGTCTAAATCGAGTCGGTAGTGCAAGAATAGCCAAGGCAAAACAAAATGACCTGACATAATTTCACGCCTTGTTTCACCGAACGGCAGAGGAGGTACGAATATTAGATACATTCAGATTTCGCCATCAGTTATGTGCCATAAGTCTCATGTAATAGGGCGAGCCTATTACCGTCAACCGGGCACAAATCCAGGCTCCGAGCTGCTACTGACAAGTGATACATCCCAAATAGAGAAACCCAATAAGCCCGTCCTGGGAATTCAACCCAAGACTTCATGCTCAGCAATGTGAATATGCACGCACGAGGTCATTAGCACATATTTTAGAATTTCAGCAACTGGCCGTTACTGCATGCAACTGCATGTCTGACTTGCGCCGTGAAGGTTACCGTCACCTCCAAAGAATTTTACAAAAAGCACGCAACAATTTTGCCGAAAGATCTTGTTCATTAAAAGTTCATTTAATTATCTCAACACCTACTTAACAGACTGCAGTTAAAATATTTAACATCACTATAATCTTCTTGTCATTCCGTGTCCGGCTCAAAGCACAAAAAGCAATAATTGACATAAATTACAATCATTATAGGGGGTGGCTTTCTCCAAAAGCATTTCTGCCACTTTCAGCGCTCGAAAACTGCACGTAATTATTTTAAAAGTAATTAAGTTGATATTTCTTTTAAAGTAGGGCGACTGTGTCATACTTTATTGCGGTTTTGTTGTCTTTTGGAAATAGGAAAATGGAACTGTGTCTACATACATCGCGCTATGCATATATAAGGAAAAATGGTAGGTAATTCATTCTAGCTTATAAGTATGGTAGTCCGCGCGACAGTGGTAACGAAACCAGTATAAGTATTAGGTAAGCTGCGGGGTAATTGCGTAACACACTATCAGTAGCAATGGGTTTCATTGACAGTTCAACAACATTCATTGCGTTATTTACGTTGTGGAGCAGACACATTTTTCGAACATAAGAAGCAATGGATTAGCAATGTCCTTCAAAATGATTCAGATTGAGACTGATAGTGCATTTGCAATTAGGGTGCTGGGTAGCTGGCCTCATATTCCATTGAAACTGCGTGCTACGCTAGACTAGCTCAAGCTCAAGGTGTATTACTACTTGACGTGCAGTCAACGTAGTTGGTATCTAAAAATTGTATTCTCTCCTTTAACATGGTACTTGAGGTAGTTATGTCAAGTAGGAAGAAGATAGGTCTCGCCTCCTATTCCGATCCTTGTGTTTAGCTCAACACTACACAACTAGTAAAATTTTGCTCCTATAAAAATAATAGATAGGTATCTATAGCATCATCAAAGCGACGATGGAAAAGTAAAATTGAGGATAATAAAAACTCCATGCATCCGTTAACTGGAAACTAGGTTTATGCTGGCGAAATATACTGCCATAAAAAAACATAATAGCTGAAAATGGCAGTACCACTTGCCAAGAAGTATGAAGACCCACAAAATTGTTTTCGTAATTGTGTTGAAGCTCCCTGGATGCTCATAAAGACTTCCTTTCGACAATAAAATCAAATCAGCTGGAGTGCCCGCTTCGCATGCTGCAAATCAATTTATCTCATTATTTTATATTGCGGTGATATCAATAGATCTATTTAGTATCGCTAACTGAGTGTGATTGATATGGTGATAAAATAAGATTGGCTAAAAATAAAGCTGCTATTACAATAGAGTAAATGCATACGCTTTGCATCCTAGGTAAATTGCTAGCTTCAACTTAGGGTAGGTCAGTTTTACTTTCTACAAGATTAGTATAATTCTATTTTTTATTTAGGCTAACTGTCCAAATCGTTGCATGCATCCTTTTCTAGCGTCACCTCGATCCAACCCTTGCGGTACGCGTCTAGATCGTCTCGCCACCTCTTCCTGGTGAGACGTTAGGTTATTGTCGGCCTTGGCGGCGCCGCGCGTCCATCCTCAGGCACCCACCATGTGGAGATTGTAATAATTGTGGAGAGTATAATAATTGTATTAATAATACAAATCTAAATATCAGTAGTGCTATCATAGAAATGTATCTTTCATATATCTATGAGTGCTATTCTGTAAAAATCATACCGTCAAAACTTAGGTGAAGTGAGCTTGAAGAGAGCTGTCATCTCTATGTTCTCTATGTTATGGGTTTGGTTTCCGCACTTAGTCCTTCAGTGGACCATTGTGCGTGAGAGAGCTGTCATTCCACGATACTAAAGATTGACACTATACACTTTATGCTCACTTCACCTAAGTTTTCACGGTGAGAGGTGAGATTTTTATAGAATAGCACTACTGCTGGTTGGTATGTTTATCGGTCTGTCAATAAACTGTTCATAATTTGATTCTATAATCCTACATATAAAAAAAGAAACAAAACAAATACAAATAGTCTCATGAAGCAATCAAAAGTCGCAATTTCTGCTTAATTAAATAAATGTTGCAAGTCCACATTCGTGTTCACGCATCGTTAAAGGTAAGGACGACATTCCCCTTTTGGAGACGATACGACAGTATCATGAATAGGGTTGTCAGAAAAGTATTTTCGCAATGCGTTGCGATGCTGCGCGGCAACACCACATTGAGCCTCGTTGCACTAGAGTAGAAACAGTTCAAAATTCAAATCCAAAACCAACTGTTATTATTTTCTGTTTGAAAAAATGTCTGCATTACGGCTCCTAATATGCTTTGGCGCGTTATATTGTAGGGTAGGTGAATTTCTCTTAGCCACATGTGTGGCCTTGATTACCTTAATTAATAGCGAGGGCTTAACAGTTTTTGTGAGCCTAGGGCCAGCCCTTGAATCATACGCTAAGTCGATGATATCCGATATCGAGATATCCATTGCATACGAAAACAAGAGAATTCTTCCGTGTCGTATTAATTCGCTCTATTTAGCAAAACATAAAAGTGCCTGTTATCTTAAAAAGGCTTAGTGCGTTATGGTCCCATGATTAAGGCCTCGCCTCTTATGCACGAAATCACAAAGCTGTGGGTTCAAATCCGAGCAAGTACCAATATGACTTTTGAATTCATGTAAGTGTACAGATGCCAGCATATCAAGCTACCCGAAACTGTCAAATTTTCCCAATCAACCTTGAACCTTATGTTGTAGCAATAAAGTTGAAAATCTATTGAAGTTTGACAGATTATAGTAGCTTGGTGTCTGTACTTTCTGAGTTAATCTTGGACATCACTGACATCGGTGAAGGAAAACATCGTGAGGAAACCTTCCCATCTTGAGCAAGCGTGGTGGGTGATCAATGCTCGTGCCTTCTCTGTATGAGAAGATGTCTTTACCCTGCAGTGCAATAATAGTCTAGTATTGGTTTTAACAATGTCTTTGCTCTACGCACTACCTAGTGTCCAGTTATAGTTACCCTGGCCTACTTTTATAGCTCGAGTCACTGGGTTTTGCCTGGAGATTGTCAGCTGTTAAGTAGTAGAAACTTTAATATTATTTACTTATGAGAAAGGGCAAGGAAAACCGCAACAGGTAGGTAGGGTACCTACATATTTACATTATCAAAAGAGCCCATTCAACAACTTTAATGAAAGGTACACAGAATATTTACCATACAATTATGAACCAAAACGAAATTCTTATAGGTACGGTTTGTGTGGTCTGCAATGTTTACACAATAATAAATAACCGTTATAAATTCAAAAATAAATTACCCACTGAGATATCAAATATAATTACAAGCAATCGAAGTAGTAAATTGGAAATTAAATACACATTAAAATATTGTAAACTGTAATTATGAGACAGCCCTGACACTGCTGAAAATGTCAAGCGTGAACGTCTACTTTCACGCGAAAAATGACATTTAAAATGTACCTACTGAAATACTGCGAAATATATTAATACTTACCTAAGTAGTACCTATGAAAATATTACTGCGGGTAACAAAGTAATTATTTTGGTATTTTTCAAATTTAAGAAAATATTCGAAGATTCGTAAAGGTTCGGGGACCTCTAAAAAGGCCACTTTGGCAGAATCATAAAACAATTCATATCACGCAATTCATCTGTTTGACAGTTTCACACCTATATATCCCTGAAGGGTTAGGCAGAGGTGTACCTATAACATTTTACGAATCTCCATACAAAACTGTCAGATGAAATTGCATGATATGAACTGTTTTATGATTCTGGCAAAGTGGCCATTTTAGGCCCCCTATGCTTGAGTCTTATTTTGCATGTATAGGTACGTACGTAGGAATAATTCCTAAGAATGCCAGGCAATATTCTAGCAATGCGGCTATCTTAATATCTTGTTAATGTTAGGTACACACACACACACGATTGTACTCTATGGATGATATAAATATTCAAATGTGCACTAACATTGTAATGCTGCTCGACCAAGGTAAACCTAAGATAGAAAAATGTTTATCTCCATACATGTCAAACCATATCAAATTGTAGTCTATTATTATCAGCAAAACGCAGCATAAGTTTGAATACTTCAGCACCGTAATTACGTAACAGCACTATCAATCATTAAAATCTGAATCATTTTGAAGGATATTGCTAATCCATATTTATAATTATGTTCGAAAAAAAAAACTGCTGAATCAACAACGTAAATAATGCAATAACGCAATGAATGTTGTTAAAATGTCAAAATTAAAGCTATTCCTAATGATAATGTGTAATTACCGCACAGTTTCGTTCACATTTCCACTCTATCTCGACCTTCAGCTATATATCTACATATATCTGAACTGAAGGTCGCTGCTTGTCTAAGCATAAAACATACATATACATATTGTAGGAACATACCATATTCGGGGTTGATAGATTAGATATATCTACTTTCAATTTGGTATCCTACACAATAAAGTGTGTTAGATTAGTTACGTCCACGATTAGTTGAGTCCACTTTTAGACATGGTAGACACTTCACCTTATAGAGGTATGAGAAACAGGGTGTAAAGTTCACTCATCCTCCTTAGAAAAGGGAGAATACTCCGACCAGATGGGTGTTGTGTCTGGCGGGCAACTGCCCGATGATTCAATATGTCGGGCTGTTGTAACTATGCTAGTTGCGCGGTAAACTCTGCTTGCGAGATGCAGGATTTTGGGTGACGTCAGTATGACGCGTTAATAAATGTAAAGGTCATCATCCTCATCGTTTCAGCTGGAAAACGTCCACAGCTGGACATAGACCTCCCCCAAGCACCGTCACTTTGACCGGTTTTGTGCTTCTCGAATGTAAAGTTACATTACACCAATTCGGTATTCTACCATGCAGTCTGAGGCTCTGGCTTCTAAACAGCAACCTGCGCGACTAATCAATAATACCCATTAAATATAATTAACTTATTTACCTAGATATTTGTTTCGTTTATTGCCCGTGGTCCACCCGGCTAGTCCACCTGGGTGGACCATGGGCAATACCTATATTCTTCAACTGTTTCCATAAAGTCTAAACAAAATATTTAATAGCTGTAAAGATAATCGCAGACTACTTGTTCTGCCTTTTGCAGTCATCGCTCGATTTGTGTGTTTCGATCACGATTTTTCAATAAGTCTCTTGAGTAGGTGAGCAGACAGTAGGACATAATAAACTAGGTACCTACCTATTATTTGCATTAAAATTTGTAGTTTTGAGAACTAGGAATTAAACACCGATTTTGGAAGAGGGCAAGAATTTTGAGAGGTTCATTATCTGTATTTACTGTAGGGGTAGGGAGAGATTTAATTTTTATACCTTTATTATTGTTGATGTATCTACTTCTTTTGAAATATGGGTATACTATAAGAACAGATCTGCCTAACAATTCAGGAATTACAGACGTGATTTTATGTACCTTTATTACTTATTTATGTAAGTAGCACCACGCAACTATAGAGCGGTGGCTTATATTTGTTTTATTATTTGGGAAAAGCCGCTACACTATACCCAGCAATCCCAACCACTGCCACTCCTAAAAGCCAGTCACAACATCAATCTTTTCAAGGTATCATCGTAAACTCATACAAATACAAAATATTTAAGTGAGTGCATAAAAGAACATACCATAAAGTGATTTAAATATATTTGAGATAATAAACGTAAAGGTTACATCCGGGTGACCATATTAGACCCTAAAGAGAACAGCTGTCCTTATTAGTCAGTTCGACCCTGACGTGACCCTACAGACTATGACCAACGGCCACTTGAGTGTAGTTGGCTTAACGAATGTTACCTACTTGCTCTACTGATTTTAAATACTAAGTATCAACATAAAATTGTATAAATAAGTTTATAATGGTTGCCATACGTTTATAAATAAAGGGGTAAAATGTCACATTCAATTTATGAGATATCTATTTTCTTTTGGAATTAGTATAATATCGACCTTAACCTACACTAGAAATGTTGTGGTGTGGCGACTACGGCTACGTCATGTAATTTTACTTAGCCTATTATTCAATTAGCTGCCATTTCTATTTATATGTCGATGCCAAATCCCCTACCTAACCAACCCCAACCAATCCCAACCCTTTCTAAGCTCACAGACAAGGTATCTGGACTTTCCTTAATACATACTATGTAATGGATGTAGGTTATACATATTATGTATAAGGAAAGTCAGTCACTCACATTTAATTTACATATCCAATCCAACATGGAAATACGCGGGATACAGGGTGCCATCGTATACGGAATATTGGGTAATTTAGTGGATCAGGGTCAGATTGTAGATGACCATTTTAATCATATTTCTAACTTTATGTAGGTAATAGTCAACGGAGGAAATCAATTCGTTCGATAGATTACGCTAAAGAGTTGTCAGACGTGTGGGTGTAAGGTCATTCTACCTCCCATTACCAGTGAGCATAGTATTCGTGTAGTAATGCTATGATTCATAATATAATTGCGAGACTCACAACTATGATTACTCCCACAAGCATTTAGCGTGCAATTGAACTACCAATTCGATAGCTTGTTAAAATAATGTGACAAAGGGTCCCCGAAACGATCAATTGAAATTGTCAATTTTTACGTGATTGACACACATTGTTGCGAAAAATTATCGTCTACAAAATGCAATTGAAATAATTGACAATAAATACACAAAACATTGACAATTGCAATTGATTGTTTCGGGGACCCTCTGTACTAGGATTTGCTTCTGAATTTACTGTGTTAAAAGAGTGATGACTTTATTACCCTCGCCACAGTGACCAAATCTAATGATTTGGATTTGGACAATCATCTTGATCAAAAATAAAGAGGACAAAAATTAAACCTCTGCAAAAACCGTGCTGTCACGTCCCCGCGTCCCCAATTTGAAAACGATAGAATCGAAACATTTGAAATACAGCTAGTTATAACATAGCATTATCTAGTAAAATAAAGTATGAGCGACATGTAGACCTACGATAACAGATGCTATTAAAAACAAAAATAGAAAAAAAAAGTCGTCAGTAGGTAAACAGAAAAAGTTGCAGAATAAATTACTTAGGTAACTTTTTTCTGTGGATCATTTCTGCAAACAGAAAAAAAAAGGAAGTTCTTGCAGATACAATGACAGAAATCAAAGACACAATGTCCATATTTATTATTGAAATGGTGAATTATCCTTCACTGACGGAGACACCGCCTTGTGAGCAACAAAACATTGCATGAATCACTAAGTTATCGTCGGATATTGAACCCGATCAGGGTTACCATGTTTTTTTTACCAAATCGGTAA
The DNA here is from genome assembly GCA_963669345.1 of Gortyna flavago. Classification (NCBI taxonomy): domain Eukaryota; kingdom Metazoa; phylum Arthropoda; class Insecta; order Lepidoptera; family Noctuidae; genus Gortyna; species Gortyna flavago. Next base: position 4,497,344 of record OY770139.1, read on the forward strand.
GTTAAATGACATTGTAAATCGATAAGTTTTAAACGACATTGTAGCATGACAACAGAAGTATGATTTTTCTTCAATGACTTTTCTTGTAGATGATTATGTGAGGTTTCTCAAAAAATATAGAGAAGACGGGATACATAAAAAAAAAAATTTAAAGTAAACTACAAGTTGACAAACCGTTTTTCAAACAACATGCTGTGCTGTATAGCATACCTACAAACAAACAATCAAAGTTTTGTTTTGTTTCATATAAAATGATCAGTTAAGTTAGGTTACGCAGTGAACGAAAATAATTTCGTTGTTTATTTTCGTTCACAGTTAAGGTAACCTCATACTTTAGAATTAGAACAATTCCGAAAAAAAAACCTAGCCTGGCTTAACATATCTACCTATTAGCCGGTTGAATGCCTTAGTTACAGAAACAATAAAAAAAGTCATTGCGTCTCGCGTGGATCCACGTCGGATACGAAGGGTTAACAGGTACATGTACATCATAGATCAGATCAATCTAAATTCTTCCGACTGATAACTTTGGTAACCCTACACGTATAGGACAGACACGCTGCATACAGTTTGACTAATAAGCTTCTGAATAATAACGGATGCATCGCTTGAAGCGCTGACTATAGCTGAGACAGTCCTTCACTGTCGGCATTTTGTTACATATATTGCTTTTATTTTTTATTTTACAATTATGTCCTTCTTATTTGACGTCAGCGTCTGTTATTCTCTGATATAGAAGCCAGGCGATTATTCATCGTCTGCCACTGCTAGTAGAGTCATGATGACTAGATATGACATTTTTTGTAAGACACAAATATGGGAACTAATTTGTTAGGTATGTGCATTGATTTTGCGCAAAAAATGCAGTTGCCAATGGCGAAGAGCATCAATCATCTGTCTAACCTTTTACCAAATATGTTGGGCTCGACTTCCAGTCTATCCGGATGCAGCTGAATACCAGTATTTTACATGGAGCGACTGCCTATCTGACCTCCACAACCCAGTTACTAATGGTAATAAACCCCTTGGAAAGATTGTTTGGCAAACTTCGGTACCAAAGAAAAGCATCTTGGCAGTTGGAACCTTATTATCAGGGAATGGGTATGGGCTCAGTAGGTAGGTATATTACACTGCCGAAAAACGTGGGTGTTCTTTTTCTTCGCGGAATGGATGCAGGCTTGATGTTATCATTGTTACGTTTCAACATTGTATAATTCCTTTTCAAAATCGTTTACTTTATGTATACCTACTTAAGGGAATTTTACAAAAAATTTCTTGCAAACCGAATAACAGAAGTTAGTATCTTAACATTACTTAACTATAGTCATCATTACTATCTCTTTGAAATGTCAATTATATCCCTTCGCTCTTCAAGTTACAAGTAGGTATACTACTTCACCTGTATCCTGTTATCAAGCGCTTCAAAAATGTGATTGTAACAACCACAAAACATGACGCATACACATATTTCTTGCGAGGTTAGCAGACATATCTGGTTACTGGAGTGCCAATCATTGTAATGAGTTTGACAAACGAAGTATCAGGTGCTGATACGCCCATGGTGACATAATATCTAAATACCTGTTTTAAACGTTTAATATCTAGGTACTAAACGAAGATAACCCCAAAACTGCTCCACCAGGGATGTTGCCATAACCAGCACATGAAACTTGGAAAGATGGCAGGCCATATCTCAAATCCATACTTCCATACTAATATTATAAATTCGAAAGTAACTCTGTTTGTCTGTCTGTCTGTATGTTACCTTTTCACGCCTAAACCACTGAACGGATTTCGATAAAATTTGGCAGAGAGATAGATTGCATCCTGGGAAAGGACATAGGATAGTTTTTATCGACATACCTTGCGGACGAAGCCGCGGGTGGAAGCTAGTCTTCTATGTATAGGTACCTAAATAAAATTCAAAGTCCTGACTGACTGATATATTATATCAACGCACAGCCTAAACCGCTGGTCGTAGAGACATGAAATTTGGACGGTGTGTTAATTATGAAGTTAGGTATCCACTATGAAAGGGTTTTTCGAAGCTAGTGAGTATATTAGCGGACGAACCTATTCCGGAGTCTGGGCTGCTACTGTTCCGAGAATTTCCCAAAGAAAAAAGAATAGTATTATTTTATTTTCTTTAATTAGTGTTCTCATATTGTTAGTCATAGAGAATAATATGTCTGCTCATTCTATTATCACTTTTAAAACATTTTGTTGTTCATAATCTACAACAGATTAATTACGTCATCAAACCAACAAACCACACAATCTCATCCTCATCTCCGCTTTAAAAAATGTTAATGACTAATTTGACTTGACCACTCATTAGATAAGTCAACGTAACCCGAAACGCATCGGTTTACGTTGCATCATCAATGACTTAATGACTATGCTCATTACAATATCTAAAATATTTTGGAGGAAGAAAATTAAGATAAAAGGTGCAAAGTAAAGCTTTGTATTTTAATACAAAGCTTTACTTTGCACCTTTTACTTTTCGACTGGTGCATCGACTTGAACCCTGTTTGTGCTACCAACCTTCTGAATGGCTTTTTTAACAAGAGCATTCAGCTACTATAACTTTGGAAGTGGGGTATGTTGCATTGTTCTAATTGCCATAAGTCCTGAAGGCAATAATAGAGTAAACTTTCTGAACAATGTCAGTATGATTGATGTTGAAACCCGAAACGTGCCAGTTTGCGTTTGAGTTAGCTGATAGCGGCAGAAACAATGAGTCAGCGGTAGTAACTTGCGACTGGTGATTTCATCTGTTTATTTAGTGCCTTAGTGGCAGTACCACTTCAAACTTGTAATGTTTCTAGTGTAGTATAGATGTTTACAAGTATTGTAGCGTTTGTTTTAGCTTCTGGTACAAATAAACAGAGAGTCGTACGAAGAAAAGCACGTGCAACTGAAGATAAATACTGTTTTAAATGGAATATTATTGATGTCTGCATACCTATTACCGCTGAACATGGGTTTTCTTACGGTAGCGAAAGTATTTGTCTATTGTCCAGGAGCCTAGATATGTTGTAATTGTTGACCGTGAGTGCATGCTTTTCACATAATAGAGACAGACATACTGTGAGAGCTTTACATTATTTTAGTACCGACTTTAGATAAAGCATGCTTTAACAGTCCCATCCATAGAAACGTAAAAAACTTCTTTCTTATATCTATGGTCCCAACCTTTATTAAACACAACGGTTTTTCATTAAATAAAGTTCATTGACCTCTCCTAGGAAGTAGATATTAATGAACTTTATTATCCCCTTGGGTCAGTGTTGACTTACTCAGCTCTATCACCCAAATGACTCAAGTTACAGGTGCGGCCCCCTACCCCGCCCTAAAAAATACTGGAGTTTTCACTATTATTTTATCTTTACAGGTACTGACAGCGAATATTGGGACTCTACTCGACCTATACGGAGTCGAGAAGGGACTGGACCACTTTAAGTCCTCACAGGAGCTGACCTTCGACGAGTTTCGCTACTATCTGCAGCATGAGGTCTTTAGCGCACTGCCAAAGACCACCACCTTGCCAACAGTCAGGGAATATGAAAAGAAGATCAGTGAGGTACGTTTTTGAAAATTTCTTTAACACTGAAACTGGTTTATCGTTGGTGTAAAGCGCTCATGGCTAGAAAGGGGATCCCCATGCTTATGCGCACGAAATTTCATTAAAATCGGTTCATTCATTTCGAAAAACAAGGACTTGAAAGTTTGTATGAAATGCCGTACGTCGTAAACGCTCTTAACAATTATTTAACTTTTTGAAATGGATTGAAGATCCGCTATCGATTCTCCTGATATAATCCAGTCTTCCACAATAATGAAGGGGAATACAAATTGTATGCCGGAATTATTCCAGAGACCTTTGGAAATTCGGAAGAGGGAGAGACGCTAAATTCTCCATAATAAATACGAAGATGTAGGCGTTCACTTAATATAAATATATTGGATTCGATTCCGGCGCACTACGAAGTCGGGCGAGGGGAAGTTATGTGCACAGAAATGGGCTCACCACACATCAAATCCAATTTACTGTATTCTCCTTATTTGATCATTTCTTTATCATATGCTCAATACTCTTTCTTTCCTAATTCCTTCTACATTTCAAATATTTCATCATTTACTGTGGTTCCTGATTAAAAACCAAAACCTTTATTTAAAAGGTTTAGGTATTGTAAACTCTCTCAATTGTAAATTAGTAGATTAAGTACCTACTCAATAAGTCAATAGTGGCCGAGTGTGGGGTCAAATCCGGAAAGTACCAATGTGAATTTTTCTGATACGTGCTTTCTGAGTTTATATTGAACATTACCAGATATCGGTGAGGGCAAATATCGTAAAGAACTTATGGTTAATATAAGTCAAATTTTTAAACCTTCTGAGCAAGGTTGGTGATCAATGCTCGTGTCTTCTCTATAGGAGAAAAGGCTTTTGCCTTGCAGTGAGACAATAATTGGCTGGTATTATTATTATAGACGTCCCAACCAACACTCTTTATTAGTGGTCCCCCAAAGAATTGATACGTTTGGTCGACACTAATGAACTTCGACTACTTACTTCGGGTGTTCGGATTGCGTGACTGTTCCCCTTGGCACTACTCTGTGCCCACGACTTTCTTCAGGCGGAGGTCAATTAGTGTGATGGAACTATTAGCGCTAAAATACACAATTAGTTGTAAACACAATGATTGCTACTGTATACACATAATAGTCTAAACTGATACCTACTATAATTAACGTAAACGCACCTAATAACGACCCGTTAAAATCCGCGCTCATTACCGCCCTATTCAGAAAAGTATCATTTTTATGTCATGTATTAAAGCTACACAATTGGTTGCTTTAAAAAAAATGTAGATGTATTTGTATTGCAAATGTTCATCTCTTATTTGTGTGCGTAACTCGACGATTTAAATAATAATTGCTCAGTTCGTCCGTGGACGCCGAACTTAGTGTATTTTCCATACTGTGGCATTCCCGATGGCGTAAGTACTCTTGTTTCTTTTTTAGCAGAAGAATATATCGTCAAGCATTTTAATGTAACTTCTAGTTATTTTGATGCATTTTTGATACTTTCAGGAACACAAGTAATGATTCATTTTAATGAGATACTATTTTATTTTGCTTAAAATTCAATATTAAAAATAGGCGGTAATAGGTACAAAAATCACAACTTTATTCCTATTGTCGACCCATGTCGCTGATAAGTACTTGTCGTATCTTTTGTGTGCCATGATTTTTGTTAAAATGCATAAATTAATAGGCAGGAGGCTATACTAACTCAGTTCCTTAGTATGTTAACTTATATTTGAGCTATTAACGCCATATATTCAAGAGCTTTAGTAGCCGTATACACTAACTTTGATCTTATGTAAATATTTTGATGAATAAAGGAGGTATAATTTTTAAATAGTGTATTTTCATAGTTGAAATATCATTATTATTAAATATTTTATGCAACCGCACCAAATAAAATCATATACATGTACAAAAATCACATGTATTTACACAATTCATACACATTCCCTTGGGTCGGTAATAGGTTATACGATTTCCTTTAAGAAAACCTATTACCGATCTACTTGTACATTTACGACGGACTCCTTTTTTTTTTAAGGATTTGAAATCATGAAATGACCCCTCCCGCTCTGGGTGGAGCGGAAGGGAGTGTCAGACTCTTACTGACTAAAACCCATCCGTGTTCCTTCCTTAGCCCTTTATATTCCGGGGTAGCGGTAACCCTTTCGGACAATCCCGCTGCCCCGGCAGGCTTCGGCCCTGACGGGCCCCAAGGCGCGCTCGCCCATCCCGCCACCTCCTTCGCTAGCATGACTGCTTCGCAGAAGGAGGTGACTGCCTCCCACTCCCTCTCGCCCCGGCCCATGGCTTGGACCAGGGCCGGGCGCGAGAGGTCGCCGCCGCTGCCGATCGCCTCTACGAGGACACGGCGGTGCTCTGCCCAAGCGGGGCAGACCTCCACCGTATGCTCCACCGTGTCCTCTGGGCGATCCTCGCAATGGTGACACCCGCGCGTTTCCTCCCGCCTGATGATGTGCAAGAACCTCCCGAAACATCCGTGTCCGGTGAGGACCTGCGTCAGGCGGTAGGTGAGGACGCCGTGACGCCTCTCTAGCCACTCCTCAAAGAGGGGCCTTATCGCCACTATCGTGGCGTGCCCTGCGCTGGGTTGCGACAGTCGCTCTTTACATGTCGCCATGAGATCGCGCCGGAGGTCCGTCCGTTCCGCAGCGATTTGCCGCGGAAGCGGGTTTTCCCCCCGGCGTAGTGCCTCCGCGCGCCACTCATACAGGCGCGCGAGGACTATCGCTTCCAGATCCCATGGCGGCAGTCCGGCAAGGAGGCTTTCCGCCTCGCCCGAGATCGTGCGGTACCCCCGTATAAGCCGTATGGCTACCACCTTTTGGGGCGCGTTCAAATAGTGGGCGGCTCGTAGCCGCAGTGAACGCGCCCACACCGGAGCCCCATATACGGCCATGGACCGCACGACCCCCGCGTAAAGCCTCCGGCAGGAGGCTCAGGTTGGGCAAGAGCCGCTTGAAAGCGGCCCCGGCCCGTTCCAGATTGGGGGCCAAACGTCGGAAATGCTCGACGAAGTTCCACCGGCTGTCGAGGACGAGACCCAGGTATTTCATCGTTGTCTCGACGCCGATGTGAACCCCTCCTACCGTTACTTGGGATCCCGATGGTGGCCCGTTCCGAAGCCCATGAAAGGACATGGCTTCGGACTTGCAGGATCCTCTCCACGATTATCGCAACCCCGCGTGTCATCGCGTCGGCTGCCGCCTAATGCGACCTCCCCTGCAGAACCGATCCCTGTGGGACACCCCACGACATCTCTCGCCGGTTCCACTCCCCATCGCGACCGGGTTAGATGATGGCTCTGTCCGTCAGATACGCCCCGACTACTCGACGGAGGTAGGTCGGCACTCGGTGATACCGGAGTGCCTCCCCAATGCATTCCAGGGCAAGGTGTTAAACGCATTGGCGATGTCGAGTGACACCGCCACGACAACCCCACCCCGGGACACCGCGTCCCCCGTCGTGAGGGCTCTCACGCGCATGATGGCGTCCACCGTCGAGCGCCCCTTGCGGAAGCCAAACTGGCTATCCGCAAGATCCGGCCCCGTCCTCACCAGGTGCCCGACGAGGCGGCCCGCAATCAATGTTTCAAAGAGCTTGCCGACCTCGTCGAGCAGCACGATGGGCCGGTATGGGGACGGAGAGTCCGCAGGGCTCCCTGGCTTCCGAATGAGGACCAGCTTCCCCGTCTTCCAACGGAGTGGAAACTGGCCTCTCTCCATACATGCGCTTAAGAGCGCCTCCAGTCGGGGTCCGAGAGCCCTCGAGGCCAGGGCCCAGGCTTTACCTGGCAAGTCGTCGGGCCCTGGGGCGGTATTTTTGGCCTTCAGCCTACCTACCGCCACTCTCAGATCTACCCCGGTCACTTCAGGGATGTCGTCGTCGTCGTCCGCGTGGTCCGCTTCGGACACCGCAATTGGCGGAGCCATGGGCGGGGGAGTATGCTCCCCCCGTGAAGGGAACAGAACGCTCACCACCTCCTCCACCAGCTGGGGGCCGAGACTCTGCGTCATCGGGGGGGCCCAGGTGCGGCGTTTACTCTTGTATAATACCAAATGCCCCCATTGGTTATATATTATAGTAGTTATAATCAATGCTGGCCTTTGGTAATTTGTTATACATAATTCGTATAAATATGATATTTTTTATTGATTTACCGCTGGTAAGAATATACTATTATAAGAATACATTATAATTGTTAAGTGTTGATAGCATTCTGTACTATGTTGGAGCATTTATATAAACAGTTCAATATACACGAGCATTTTTATTTAACTTTAACGGTTCCATTTATTTAGTGGTCGGTATTAGGTGTCACATAAACGGTATTAGGCACACACCCGATATTTTGAGTCGGTAATAGGGACATGACCCTTTTTCCTTTTATTTAATTTTTAATTTTTTAGTAATTATTTGATTATCTGTTCTTATACATAACTAAAAAAATCGATAATTACAGTACTTGAAAAATTATTTTTATTGAAGCCACATATTAAGAATGTGCTTATTTTTTGGATATCAATCTGAACTCCGCTTAAACTGGCGGTAATGGGTGCGTTTACGTTATATGGGGTTTATTTATAAACGTTGCTTGAAGTTGAGAGACGTTTAAACGTCAAAAATGTATGGTTAAACAGTCGCCAATCATTACTTCACTTTATGCAACGTTTATATAAATGAAGGGGTTTATCTATACTAATAATACTTAGGTTTAAAAGTTGACAAGTTTTTTTTTTGTTTCTTTGAACGCGCTATTCTATGGAACTACCCGTCACATTGGGAAAAATCTTTTTGCATTTAATAGGCCAGTTTTTGAGGAAGGCTATAGGCGATTTAACATCATGTTTTGACCCTTAGAAGCCGTGCAAAGAAAAAGTCAGAAAGAACGCTAAGCGAAAACCAAGTAAAAGCGCGGGCGGCTGAGGCAGTTTTTTTATAAAGATGTGGCTGTTATTTTAGTATATATTGTGTATCTGAGTTCTACGCAAACGAAGTCACAGGCAGACGCTAGTAGCTGAATAAATTGTGAAACTTTGTCACAAGAACGCGAACGGCCTGTATATAAACATACCTACGTTTTGATGCGATTGTTCTAAACTTTATGCTAATAATTATTTAATTCGTAATTAAATATCTACTAGGTAAACCAGTTAAAAGGTCTTATGAGGAAAACGTTAACATATTAATGCTAGACAATCCTTTGTAAGAGTGATTACCTAATTAATTATGTGCTTCACGTAATTTAAGTTTAACAGTAAGATAAAGGATCGTGAATCATGTATGCAAGAATTGAATTTCCTCTAACTTGTGTAGCTTCAGAATATAATAAGTATGCCTAAGTAAGGGAGGTCGTCCACGGTGACTTTTTGCAACGATTTGGTTGCGCGTCTGCATCGCTACGTCGCGTCGCGTTTGGCCGTTTTCGCGCGTTCCATTTCAGTAGTGATACAGTATCGCTTCTGCATCGAATAAACGCGCGACTGTATCGATTCAACATCACTAGTAACACGCAACCGTTTCGGGCGACATTGGGTAAAAAGAGCGAAATGTTGAAATAACATTTTGAAAATTATTCCTTGTGTGTAATTTATTAATTTTTGAAATGTTGTTGCATAATGACCACACGTAACCTTTATTTATGATATAATGGGTGCACCTAATACTTAAGTTGCCACACCTACGCTGTGGCTGCTTCCGTAAAAGCAGCAACAAAGACAAAGCGAACAACGTTGTCTCGATCTCGACCGAGTTTATATCACAACTGTAGCGTCCACAGGCATTCATAGGTAGTCACTACAGGGCACGAGTGTATCGATGCTGCATCTGACTGTATCGATGGTGGATTGCGATGGCTGATGCAAAATCGTAATTACGTGGGCTAACATAAATAAGACCAGCGACAGCATAGCGATTGTACCGCGGTCTTTTTGCGATCATATCGCTGCAAAACGTCGCCGTGGGAGACCTCTCTAATACATTACTCACACCAGTCTTGTACGGTTGCTAGACAGTCACGTCAGCTGATGTGAATAATTAAACTGAAAACGTGCCTATGAAGAAATAGTGCTGCGTACAGTAGGCCGCATGTCAGTGGTACTGACCTCCTTTAAGATTAAATCTTCGTGCTACGCTAGGGTAGGCAGCTCGACATCAAAATGTTGCCATTGACGCCGACGTGCAATCGACTGTTCAGCCGGTCGATTCTGTTAGATTCTCACCGTGAGAAGTTAGGTGAAGTGAGCTGTCATTCCATCTAATGCTAAGGATTGACACTAATGATAGCTCACTTCACCCGAGTTATCACGGTGAGATTTTTACAGAATAGCACTACAGAAGTTATAGTTACGAAATCAGTTTCCAAACAATCCATTAGCTAATGGCTTGTCGTTCATTGTAATATCTCATTTACAATGTAGTAGATACATCTACATATTGTTCACAATCTTGCTAAAACTTCTTGAATGATGAACTCAAAAGAGGATTTCCGTTTAGTTAACATTCCAAAAAGCAATTGAATGATATGGTGGATTTTTCAATTACTTAATGTCAAGTTGAATTCAACAGGACTAACAAAAACAGAATAACATCAGCTGTTTACCTACTAAAAACAACACATACAAAACACACATGGACTACAATAATGCCGGGGCCAGACAATCGGGAAACGCCGTTGATTATCGCGATTTTGGGCTTTAAGTTTAGTCTACGGTTAACGTTCAACATCGCGATAATCAACGGCGTTTTCCGTTGGTGTGGCCCCGCTATAATAAAATGAATTGAGTGCTAAGAAATCTTTGGGTCAGCAAATAAAATACATCATTCCTAACACTTATCCAATCAATTAAGAAAAACATGTTTTGGAAATCTTAGAAGGTTAACATAAAAATTGGGATGACCTATCCGAAACAACAAAAAAAAAACTTAGGTATGTAATCACTTGATGGAAATTCCAAGTATTCAAAATTAGTTTCTGCCCGTGACTTCGTCCTCGCGAAACTTGTTTCAGCATAAAATACAGGGTGGCAGTCGCGCAAACTGTAATAACCATGACTTCAGCACATGATTCTAGAACTAGAGTCTTCGTCGATTATCAAAAAACAATCTGTTGTTTCATAGAAAAGTGCAATACCTACGCGGTCAAAATGTATGGAAAAGCAATTTTTTTTCCTTAAAATAAACAAGGAGGGTTATATAAAAAAAAATTGCTGTTCCATACATGTTGTCCTTACAGTCTGTAGGTATATCCTATGACACTGGCAATACTATAGCTTCCCATTAGTAAAAGAATTTTTGGAATCAGTTCAGAAGTTCCGAAAATCCCTACATACAAACTCATAATAGATATAGATTTAGCTTAACCAAAAATAAAACAAATCTCCTTTATTTTCTTAGCAAAACGAAATGTCTAGATCAGGCAAGACTCAGCTAAACTTTTCCAGCTACAATTGCAGCCGACAAAACGTAGTGCTAAAGTTAAGTGCCTAGGTTCTCGGCCCCGCGACGACGGTATTGATTTCCGCTAAAGTTGTCTGGAGCGTGATATACAGTACTACGTCCGGCTGTTGACATAGAAAACACTTGCCCTGCCCAATGCCCCCCTAATGCTCGTTCCCCTAGCCACAAAACTAATATGAATCTATTTATCTGTGTGTCCAAGTAGAGCAGCCCCGTCACCCGTAAAAATTGATGTTGATTATTGGGTGGGGTGGCTTTCCAGGAATTTCTGAAGGACTTATGAAATGATATTTTGTTAGGTGGATTTTACCACAGAACAGATAAAAGAACCTCTTTTAACTGTTTTGGCTTTTACTATGTTTACTACTCCACCTAAGAAGTCGATACCGGTAAGTACCAAATTCAGGTACCCGCCGCGTGCCATAAATGGTACTCGTATAATGTAACTTGAAGTTATTTTTCTAATGCCTAATAACTATCCTTTTTGCTTAATAAATCTGTTTTCTCACTTTTATCTTACGGAAAAATTTGTTTGGTACCGGTACAATACTGATGCTGATTAGAACTACAATAGTACAGGTACTAAGTCTAAAAGACAACCGACTTCAAAGACATTGCGGACATACATACATAGGATCGAATACAGAACCTCCTTTTTTGAAGTCTGTTAATAAAACTACTCTGGTATCACAAAGGCCAAGGCCCCTTTCCCAAAAATAGCGGTATTTCAAACTCTGGAAAATCAGCACTCGGCCGTAAAAATGTAACAAAGTATGAGACTGAACCTACATTTTACAGACAGTAAAGAATGTAATTTTTATGTCTTGCATTTCTGCCAACTTTGTGCTTAATAGGGCCACATAGCACTGTACGAACAATACTTATTTTTATAGGCTACAGGCTTCTCGCCAAAAGCAGACACTATCTTCACGTTATTCAAAATTCCTTGTTGAATCAACTTGGCACAATACAGCTGTGCCAGTAGGTCGCGACGAGACAGTGCCTATCACATGGGTTGTAATTAGATGCAACCTACTGCTTCACGAGTAAATAATCGAACGTGCTGTATCTCTGTGTACAGAATTGCTTAAAAAAACTATTGAGAAATTGGGTAACATTGAGTAGAAACACTTGTTTTCATTTGTCTTCGATGATGGGATACATCACTACACACAATAATGGTGATAATAATGAATCCGTAGACCACTGAATTTGTGGAGTAATTCATCAACTCATGCATCTACATGCCTACGGCCCATTTGGGACGACTTGACGAAAATCAAAATATAAATTATTTTCATTCTGCAAGTCGTCGCAAAATGTTCAAAATCTAGTTACGATTAGATTTTGAAAATCTTAGCGATAATCAATGTTAAAAACTTGTCAAAAATGTACGGAAATTAGAGGTATCTTTTAAAGATTGAGACTGAGATCCAGGCTGTGAACATTCTTAAAATTATGAGAATTATCCCTCTCTGGTGTGGACGCTGGACGCATTGCTAAAATCAATGGTAACAACCACTCATAATGAGAAAGCGTAGTAATATAGCGATCAATGCTCGTCCTTGTATAGAAAGAAATAAAGATTTATGTAGCACAGACTAAAAAGCTCACGACATATTGTACAAAACAATATAAAATTAAAAAAAAAAGTGCAGAGTACGTTGTAAGAAATTAGCAGGAATGTGTACCTCACGGCTGTGCCAAATAGAGACGGTTCAGCACTGGCGAATAGGACAATCAGGCAGATTTTGTTGTACCCATTCTTCATATTTTTTTATTCTATTACCTAGGTGTGTTGGCTGGTCTGCCGCAAGAGTTTACTGGGACGTGACCCGGGAGTATTCAGCGATGACTCCGTTTTCAAACTCTTCAGGATCTTCTGCCTGCTTGGAGATCTAGTGCAGGATGCTGATGACTCCAAACATTATGTGGTAAGTGACATTATAAATTAGGTAGTTTATAGATGGATCAACGATATTTCTTGTGCATATTTTGCCTAGGCATATATCAATAGTATTTCTTGTGCCGTGTCATGTCCAAATAAGAGAGATACACGGAGTAGAATAATTTAAATGAGATAGGACATTATAGACAAAGTTTCGTTTTCGAACGTAGTCAGCCGTGACAAGTACACACATAGAGGAAAAAATACACATTTTTAAATGATCGTATTAGATGCCTACTCGGACAACAAAAGAGTACACAGGGAACAAAAGTTTTGTTATAAAGTGGAATCGGGCAGTCATCCCTGCAGGCTGTTCCCCTTCACCCTAGCCTGTAGCGTAAAACTTATAAAAGGTTCATGAACTTTGTATCATCATCATCATCATCATCAGCAGCCTATAGCAGTCCACTGCTGGACATAGGCCTCTCCCATTGCACGCCATTCAACTCGGTAAACGTAAGGTGGGACGCCCTCAGGCTAGGTGGAGCGACGATCTTCGCAGGATGGCTGGTAGCAGCTGGATGAGAGTTGCCGAAAATCGAGTTGAATGGCGAACTTTGTATGAAGGTACAAAATTATGAAAAGAGGTGTAGTAAAAATTTAATACGCGTAATAAAATTTTGGCACAGTTTTATTATGTAGAGAAAGCAAAGTCAAATAAGACTTAAGTACCTACATGCAGTCCTGCACAAGTTGACCATGCGCTGTCATAAAATATTAATAGTTAAGAAATAAGGGCACTATTTAAATTCAATTCGATCAAAAGTAGAACCGTAACTGATCTACATAATTAAATTATTTAATTCATTCGAATTTATTCGTAACGCACTGCCTAGACCGCTGGGTCTTGAACATAGATAGATATTTAAGAAACATTTCTATGGTCTGGAAGCATGAAATTTTGCACAAGAGCTCCATCGAAAATAAATAAGTACCGATTTTTTAAAATTCTTTGGATGTTCGTCATTTTTGCCGATGAATAATCCCATCGGACACATGGCTTGTCTTGAAATAAGTAATAATAAACCAGGGGTTAGTTCTTATCAACATATTTTAATTTCACCCATCATTTACTCCATGTGTTGACCACATGTTTCGGTACTTGCTTTGCTTGTTTGCTGCTTGCTTGCTTTATCTTCAAAAATAAGGGTGCTGTCATTAGCATTAGCGATTAGCGACATACATGGCTCATAAAAATCCTTTTTGTTGACTATAACTGTACACACTAAGTATGCCGAAGGTAATGCTAATCATGCCGAACTTCGGTCGCGTACCGAAGTTCGGCATGATAACGCCTGCAATGCTATTTGCATTACTGACGACATATAGGTACATTATGCCGAAATTACGTTACGTTATACGAAATTCGAAATTCGAACGAATTTTTTATGGCTCGAAGAGCTCGTGGCATAAAATTTTCGCTGTCGTTAACCGACACAATACACGATATTATTATAAGGCCGCTGCCTTATTATATCCACTGTGTATTGTATCACAAATAGGCCATTCACACTCCTTGTATTGTACTTATTAATTACTCGCATTTCTCATCTCTACAGATGTTAACTCAGTTCTAATTAACATCGTTATCGCTCTGAATATCTTGGGTTAATCAATGCTATGTGCTTCAGAAAGAAGAAAAAGAAATAAAAATGTTAATTTTGTCACAAAATCACGAGCATATTAAAAAAGACAACTTGAATACATATTTCAATATCAAGCGTAACTGTTGCTTAAGAAACACATTGTTTAGGTGTATTAGTATTTTCTTATATTTAGGAATAGTATTTTTTTTTCTGGCTAAGAAGGACTGGTGCACACAAAGAGAGGCCTAAAACTACACAGCAGTGAGTAATTGAGTCAAGCTATGGATGATAGTTACCTTAGATGTGGATGGTGCAATCTTGAATACACACGTAACTAACGTAACTACACAATAATCCTGAAATGAGAATAGTATTACAGATTATTGTTATTCAATAATCGCGTTGCACTCATCTCCTGATGAAATATTTTGGAAATTCAAATGCATTTTACATTCGCGTATTGTCGTAGAACTATGCATCCTGCTATCAATACTAGTGTTGTTATAAATGATTCCTCTTCAGGACATAAATTCACAAACTTTCACTTATTTTAACAGATAGCCTAAAATTAGAATTACGTGTGGGTTACCTCCTACACACACTGTTATATAAATGAGACAGTATTTTGCCAATTTATAAGCCAGCACTTAAGCGCTAATTGGAATCGCTCTATCTCTTAAAACCAATAGTGACATTTATTTATGGCATGTGTATATAGAAGAATTATGTTTTAGCGATAAAAAGTTATTCTCGAAACAATCACAGGACACATGATGAATTACCGGACATTCAATCAGAAAGCTACCGAAAAGAAACCGTTATTGACTCTATAGATATATTAAGTAGGGAATTTCTTAAACTTCCCCGGAGGCCATACGGTTACTAGAAGTTGGTATGCAAAGATAGTAGGTTACGCTTGTTCAGCGCTCGTGCTAATTAGTAAGTCAAGCTTTGCTAATTTATAGATCACATTCATTATGGGCTAGTTCACCTACGTGAGCTCGTAGTTAAACTCTCTCAAACTCATTGGGCTCATATGAGCTTACCAACTTAAATATGCAGAATTCTACCACTTCCAATTTCTAAAAACTAGCTTCTTAGAAATTTCTTGTTCCCCCGATCCACCCTATCGCATCGCATCGCCTGCCCGCGCTATTACTTCGTTTATGCTTAGAGTTCTTTCTGAATCTTTTTCTTGTTGTTCAACTTCTAAGGGTCTTGGCGTGATATCAAATAGCCTTTCAAGAATTATGGTATCAAATGCAAAAAGAATTTTTCAAATCCAACTGGTAGTTCCAAAGACTAACTCATTCAATCAAAGAATGAAACAAACAAACTATTCAGCTTTATTATTAGTATAGATTAGATATAGGCATCGTTTGCATCATCAGCACTTTCGTCATGTGACTACATTAGACACTACTTAGTCACACAGATTTAGGATATCACTTTAATGGAAAATGAATTTCTCGCAATAATTATCATAACACGTTCGTGTGTAGATTTCAATTTCGTAATAGTAAGTTTCATAACGCTTGTCATTTACGAACACTACTTGCGTAACTTTACACTTTCACTCGTTTTCAGATTGTTTGTCGAGTGTGTATTTTGAAACTCAAATTCCCTCTCATGTTTTATAAAAATTTATCCGTGTATTCTGTAGTTTCTTTATTCCAAATTAGGTAGGTACTACTAGACATTTTGATGAATGAAGTTTTTAAAAATTTGATAAATTAATTATTTGTTTTCTAATAATTCAATTACATTTTTTTCGAAAACATCCATTTTCGGTTTCTTACTAAACTTCAACTATATCGGACGACCCTGGTTACATTATCTCCTCTGGTCACCGTACATCATGATAACTTTCAGTCTTCCCTCGTTCTCTACTTAACTTTGCAGCTAATAAAATCGAATAATCCATCATTCCTTCAGGTGGTACTCCAACCCTCAGAAGCGGGTATAGTAGCAGAACAACTAGTCCACTGCCTCGGCCTCCGGTGGGACACAGCCGACTGGGAAGCCCTAGGCTCCTCCATAGGCCACTTCAAGTGGGCCGCATTCCTCGCCGTGCTTGAAGCTAAATATTGTGGAGACCAGCAGCTACATTCAGAGGCTCTAGTCGAAGCTGTTGATGAGATATACGATGTCTTCATTGAGGATATTATTAAGAAGGTAAACAGACTCGATAATCACTATGAAACAAAAAAAAAAAAACTGTACTATCATATTTATGCTCACTTAAAAATTCATTTTTGCCAACTGCAGCAATGAAATTTTAAAACATTGACTGTCTAGTGCGGACTAAAAGTATTATTTGGAAACGTTATCGAATTTCATAGAACATAACCACATTTTTTATGCGATTTCTCTTTCTTCCCAGGGCTACCTATTCAAACGTGGCTACCTTCTCCCAACCATGCGGGAGTACTGGTGCGTCCTCCAGCCGTGTGCCCTCACCTACTACAAGAGCTCCTCTCAGAAGGAACAGTGTGGCCGGGTCGTCATCGATGAATACTGTTCCGTGGAGGCAGCCATCGGGGAGGGCAAGATACAGAGGTTCCAGCTCATCACGCCGGATAGGACGTTTGAATTCGGCACTCAAGATCACAAGTAAGCGTAGCTGTACTTTATCTCTTTGTAGATTTAGCCCAGAGTAGTGTATAACGAGGAAAAAGAATCTCGAAGCTTGTCTCTTACGTTTTCTGTTTCAGGTCTTATGAGATTATATTAGATTGTAGGTATCGTTGGATAATCATAATGTGTGACATGTTCTTGTTCTGATTGTCACAGTATTCCAGCTTAACCACGTTTCTTAGAAAGATAGTCAGATGTGTACTTTAGCCCTCTGCATAAGGGCACGCCGCGATAGCGGCGGTAAGGCCCCTCTTTGAGGAGTGGCTAGAGAGGCGTCACGGCGCCCTCACCTACCGCCTGACGCAGGTCCTCACCGGACACGGATGTTTCGGGAGGTTCCTGCACATAATCAGGCGGGAGGAAACGCCCGGGTGTCACCACTGCGAGGATCGCCCAGAGGACACGGTGGTGCACACGGTGGAGGTCTGTCCCGCTTGGGCAGAGCACCGCCGTGTCCTCGTAGAGGCGATCGGCAGCGGCGGCGACCTCTCGCGCCCGGCCCTGGTCCAAGCCATGGTCCGGGGCGAGAGGGAGTGGGAGGCAGTCACCTCCTTCTGCGAAGCAGTCATGCTAGCGAAGGAGGTGGCGGGATGGGCGAGGGAGAGAGCCGAGAGGGCCGCCCGTCCCAGCCGCCGCGGTACACGCTCCGGGCGTCGGGAGCCGCGTGACGACTCCCGGCCACCGTAGGCGCGGGCCTGCGGACGGCGAGTAATGGGTAGCTCGCCGTCCGACCAGGACCAGGCCCGTGCCGGACGGCGCGTATGTGTTCCACGCGCGCCTCAAAGAGATGTCAGCAGACATGGAGGGGCCCGTTAGGGCCGAAGCCTGCCGGGGCAGCGGGATTGTCCGAAAGGGTTACCGCTGCCCCGGAACATAAAGGGCTAAGGAAGGAACACGGATGGGTTTTAGTCAGTAAGAGTCTGACACTCCCTTCCGCTCCACCCAGAGCGGGAGGGGTCATTGGATGATTTCCCATCCTTAAAAAAAAAAAAAAAAAAAGCCTCTGCATAACCTTTTGACGAGTACAATGAGTACATGCGTGATGTTATGTTATGAGTAAGTGTACCTACTTTTAAAAAAATACCGATTCTATAATGAGCTTATTTTGGTTTTTCATAGGAGTCGTCTACAATGGATATCAGCTCTCCGGCAAGCAGCAGCTGTATCTGGTGGAGTGGAAGGTTACCAGAGGCGCGCGAGGGCTGTGAGACGCGGTGCAGGTGCCAGGCGTGAGCGCGAAGTTCGTGAGACCAGGGCACGGCTGCAGCACGAGGTCAAGGCACGCCTCGCCGCTGAGGCACAGGCACAGGTACACCTGTCCCTACTAGCCATTCTTATTCTTCTGTGCGCACTGACTGACGAAATATAAAAAAAAGGTTTCCTATATGAAGGCACAAAAGACTGCATACTCTTACATTGATATAGAGACAGGAGGAAAAATTCTCTATATGAAGCTATAGAATCAGGAACACTAAAGGAATTGATACAGATGCTGTTAAATTTTATATGAGGGTTTGTTTCCTCTAACTGGGCTTAAAGAGCCATCACTCTCCTAAGACTTAGAATATCCCGAATCCCGAATAAACGTATAGATAGCGATTATACTTTATTTCAGGAATTAGTGGAATTAGCACAACAAGACAACAAAAAGTTAGAAGAATTGAAACACGCACAAGTAGAACTTGAAAAACTACTACAAGAAGAAACACAAGCTAAAAGAGACGAAGAAATTGTAAGAGCATTACAGGCTAGGTAAATTGTTAAAACTATTTTGAATTATTATTTATTAAAAAAAATGCAATGGAAGCAAATTAAATGTTTTGTCTTGTCAGGGTATTAGCAGAAGAATGGGAGAGACGAGAAGAATTAGAAAGACTTCAAGAAGAACAGAACAAAATGCTAGAGGAAGAAAGATTAAAACGTCAACAGTTTGAAATGTTGCAGGCTGAAAAGGAAACGCAATTTAAAGGTATTTTA
This sequence comes from Gortyna flavago, assembly GCA_963669345.1. Classification (NCBI taxonomy): domain Eukaryota; kingdom Metazoa; phylum Arthropoda; class Insecta; order Lepidoptera; family Noctuidae; genus Gortyna; species Gortyna flavago. The sequence continues at coordinate 4,516,567 of OY770139.1, forward strand.
GTATAAACATTTATAATTAAAATAGTACAACTATGAGCTTTAGCAGATAGGTTCGTGACCTAGTTTAAGACCGAAATAAAAGATTTTATTTTTTTAATAACTATCCATCACGTCTCCTTCTTTTTACAGAAGCAGAAAAACGCTTGAAGGAGCTAGAAGAAGAAAAACAGCGGCTGGATGCTGAACTGAAAGCAGCTCAGCATAAAATCTCTAAGACTGAACACACGGCGCACGCGTTGCAGGTACAACTGAGAGTAAGTTACTCTTTTACTTAAGTAGATGGAACAATTCAAAACCGCTTACAGTTCTAAATACATATTCTTCAGTCAAGCAAAAAATTTCTTGCCCACTCTTGTGCAAGGACCACCACACACCACTCTTTTCAGTTCTTAAGGTCTCCAATACTTCATTCAAGTCCTCTAGCCATCTCCTTCGTAATTTTCCGCAACTTTGTACTTTGTATCGATCCTTATAGCGATCGGCACCAGTTTTGTGATGTTTGTTGCGTCAGGCATCATCCATCTGCCTAGCCTTTTCCCAACTATGTTGGGGTCAGCATCCAATCTAACCGGATGCAGCTGAATACCAGTATTTTACATGGAGCGACTGCCAGCTGACCTCCACAACCCAGTTACTGGGTAATACAATACCCCTTGGTGAGACTGATTGTCACACTTTTGGGCTTCTGACTACCTGTAACGACTGTCAAAGATCCACGAATGACAGCCGGGACCAACGGCTTAACGTGCTTTCCGTGGCACGGAGGGGTCTCGGTATGTAAAGATGGTCATCCATCCACAAACTAACCGCGGTAAGCGTAGCTTTACCTGATCGATCGATCTCTGCGGCTGTTATTTATTTAACCACGGGCCCCTCTTTGTTGTGTCTGAAATGTGCTGCCCATTATTTCTCAAGTTGGGCAGCCTTTTGAGTCACATCGCTATCCTTCATTTTGGGCGCAGAAAGATAATTAACTCGTTAATATTGTTTGTTTTCAGGATCTGAACCCAGTGCTTCGCAACGGCGAGAGGGCACGTCGAGCTTTATCCTTCGTCCCAACAACCAAGAGTTCATCCGACACACTCATTGATGTCAGAGCCATACGACATCTGAAGATACTCGATGATGAAGAGAAATTATGATCTGATGATTAGGAGAATAACTAATAAAACTGTGCAGCAATTTTTAATCTACCCTATATTAAAGCGCTTGGAAAACTGATAAAACAATATTTAAAGCTTATCTTATACTGGATAAGAAAATTGATATTTAGAATCTAAAGAAGGCGTTTTATCAACTGCATGTCGATACTGTAAGTAGGTACTTAAGTGGTTTCGTTTTTCGTGACTTTTTATTCGATAAACTTGTTATGATGACTTTATGGTAAATAAAGCAACGCAGTTACATTACGCATGTAGATATTACAAATTTCTTTTTAATGTGGATGACATAATTATTACCTCGAATACTTGAATGTCAGGTACAGCCTACAGGAGGCGACCTCTCTTCAATAGTTTTAGACTTGTCATAAATACAAAGTTATATGATATACAATGTCTCTTTATAGAAATTTTTAAAATTAATTAGTCCTAAGAATTACTTGGAGCAAAACCTTTTATTTTTAGTAAATAAAATGTCTCTTGCTTTCTGATTCTGATAGATTGTTTCATTTCCCACAAACAAATAATCAATAAAGGTAAAGCAATAATGAATGCATAACGACACTTTGATTAATTCTAGAGACCCTCTTCGTGTAGTTATTTCTTTTTTCCCTTTACTAGATCTGTCGGAACTGCAGCCGCTTGGATTTTCTTCAATAATTTTCTCAACTGTAAGAAAGGAACAGGAATCAGGATAAGGACCAAGGGATTTTAAATTCTTTACCGAAGGTAGACACAAAAATCTATCTCGCTAAAGAATTCAAATGAAACGTAGGATTTTTTGGTAAAATGATTAGGAAAAGGTCAAGGATCAAAATAAACTATTATTCCTGATGATTTATATATTAACCTTTCTTCTTTCCTTTCTTGGCCTTTCCTTTTAGCTGCATAAACAAAAAAGATAACAATCGTCAGAAAAATGGATCACATTGATATTAATCGTAATTTAGTTTTTTTTTTTCATCATACCTCTACCTAAACAACCTTAATTTTTCATGTTTTCTCTTTTCATTGCAGTTTTCAAAGACCTTACCATACCATGATTGAGCAACACTTTTCTGCTCTAAAATATACCTCTATCACCCTGGCTCTTGATTTTAAAAGGAAACTAGTCTTAAATATGAGTTAGGCCAAGAGTGTTGGATGTCATACCTTCTTTTTCTCTGCGCGATTGGCCAGCACGTCTCTCCAGGCGGTCTGTATGACCCTCGCGGCGTGTTCCGCCATGAACTTGTTCATCTTTTCCGTCATCTCTTGGTGGTATTCCGCTTCTCGCTCCTCCATTAGCGGGATGTACTCGATGTTTTGTTCCTCTATCTTTTTCTGTTGGTAATATTGTTTGATTGACATTTTCATATACCATGACATTTTCACAACCACGTATTATTGTTCCAGGCATACAACTATGGCTATGCTTTCTTAGATTAAACCCAGAAAATAAATTTATCGTGAGCTGTATAGAATTGAATATTTTTGATGTCGTATTATTTTTATTTATCTCCCTGGGGGATGAATAGAACACAATACCTTCACCTATTATTATTATTAGAGAAACAATTACTTTTATTTCTTTTTTGTTTATAGATTTTTGAGTTAGTCTGAAACGTCACCTCTAGTTCCTCGCACTTCTCCACTTCTTTTTCATACTTCGCCGTAAACTCGTCCAGTTCCAACTGCTTGTCACTCATCTCGAGGTCGTACTTCTGCAGCCACGACAACAGCTGCGTCTCTACTTTGAACCTTTTGTGATAAAAAAGTATAAAATTAATTGCAAATGGATATGTATCAGTCCTAAAACCCACTGACACATTAAATACGTCTAATTTTAAACAGCTTGGCCGTGTTCTACTTAAAAAGCTCCGATCATTACCGGCGCGCTCTCTGATTCTTCTCCTCAATGAGGTGCTGCCTCAACAGCAGTTCGTATGCCTCTCGGCTTTCCACCTCCTCTTCCTTCAACATCTCATTTTTTACTGCGTGGCTTCGAGTCGCCAGCACCATCTGTCGCTCTGAGTCCAAGCTAAACAAGAATATTACCAGTAGAGAACACACACAAGAAAACGGACACCCACACACATTTTCCAACTTTACGAATAAATAATACGTTATTCTTAGGAATTAATGAATGAATTCAGCTGAAAGAAGTCTTATCGCTGGACATAGGCCTCTCCCAAATCCATATATGCACATTGATTAATTCTGTGCTTTTCGAATCAAGCAAATAGCCACGACCTTCACGAGGTTGTCAGTCCACCTTGTCAATCGCAGAGTGGGTAGCCCCACGCTGCGATTTCCGGTACGCGGACGCTACTTGAGAACTTTTCAACCCCTTAAGCAATTCGAGCAATGTATCCCGCCCACTGAGGGCCATATTTTACAAAATCCAAAGAAAAATCTCACATTTTCTTTTTGAGCTTGATAGTAGCTTCATGATTGAGCAGCATTAGTTCATGCTCTAACTTAGCGATGATCTCCGTCTTCAGCTCCATAGTTTGGTCGAAGCGTTCTGTCTCTTCTTTCAAAGTCTTCGAGCACTCTGATAAATCAAAACTAAATAATCTTAAACTCAAACTCAAACTCAAAGCATTTATTTCAATTAAACCATTTACAGGCACTTTTGAATTGTCAATAGGTCAGTCAGAAAATATGAAGCTAGTTGCCCATTCCAAAGCGTAGGTACCTATGGAGAAGAACGGGCAAGAAACTCCATGGACACTCTTTTAAATTATATTTTACAAAAATATTAGTTACATCATTTATGTTGAATTTATAATTATATGTGAGAACGATGTAAAAAAAAAAAAAATATATACGTACGCGTTCAAGTGTCCAGAGTACAGCAAATAGTACTTAACAAAACAATAATCCAAAAGTAAAATAATTAAAAATAAGCCGAGGCAGCCAAGTGATGACCAGTCCCAACTGACGGCGCCCGTTCACGAACATGACGCATAGATCAGCACCATTCAGCTCAACCATTTTAAAGGGAGCTAAATGATCCAACAAGGAATTATAATAGAGGTCACCAAGCCTGACAATCAGTCTACTTATCTAGTAGTTCAAATTCAAATTCAAAAATATTTTATTGTGGGCATATGTTAGTTACAGGTCTTAACAATAAATTGATGTTCCAATATGTCCTGCCTAATAGGCATACAATAATTATGTAGTGGCATTAAATTAAAAAAAGAAAAAAAATTACATGTCAAATTTAGTCAAAATATCAAAGTCAAATTAATACATGGTCTGGTCAACGATTCAATCAATAATTCAAGAAATCTTGGATCGTGTAGTATGCTTTATCAAATTTAAAATTAACTTAGTTTATTTTTAAATACTAGAAGTTCCCTAATGCTCAGAATGTCAATAGGTATTTTTTTTGTATATTTTTGATGCCATGCCAAAGAAGCTTTTGTTAAATAGAGCCGTTTTATGTGGCACATTAGAAATTTGTAACATATATCTTCTCGATTTGAGTTTATCGAATAGATTTTCATTTGTCTTTATAAATACGGCTACTTCATAAATGTAAATTGCAGGAAAAGTCAATATTTTAAATTCTTTGAAATATGGTTCACATGAATCAGGAACACGGATACCAGCAATCGCACGTATACACCTTTTTTGCGCTTTAAACACTAAATAGTGAACTAAGTAGTGTAGTCTCATTTTCATAATACTCCTTTAGTTCTTTTACATACATCCTTGGTCTGTTGGAGTCTGTTGTAGATTATCTGCATAGCTATTCACAACCATCCGACAGGCTATCGTATCGAAAATGACACATTTCGATAACCTGATGCGCCTTGCCCCCGACAGCAAGCAGCTGTTGGAAGAATTGCGGTCGTCTATTTGATTTAAACTGACAAAATGTTTGGGTTTTGGACTTGTGAACAGCGAGGACTCCTACGATAACATTAATTGATGTTCGATACGGTACAGATAGATGTGTATCAAGTGGTTGTGAATAGCTATGCTGGTCAGGTGGACATATCGTATGTTTGCAGCAAAGTGTAAGTTTGATTCCATCTGAGCTTGTTTCCCCATACCTGCGATACGCTCTATGAGGAGCTGATTAGAAGCTTCCAATTTCCTGGTGTTAATCTTGGCAGAAAGTTCCTCTGCTGCCGTGGTTTCCATCTGCCTTATCAGTAGTTCTCGAAAATTCTCCATTTCCAAGAGAAAGTCAAAACCAGGTGGCATTACCTTCACCTAAAAAAAAAAATTTGACATGCTTTTATGTGTTCTGTCACCATTTCAAGTTAAGAATGCAAACCACTTGTCCATTAGTTTAAATCAATCAACAAGATAATACGTAAATACCTATCTAATTATATATTATGTGTAAGAAGGGATCAAAGTTCCCACTGTCTGCGGTCAACCCTACAGTTTATATTAAAGTTTGCAAAGATTATTTTTGGAAAATTTTCTATCGCTTCATCAATGACAAGCCACTCAGTTTTGTATTACATGACAAACTTACGTCACCAGCTTGGTTCTCTATTGAGTCTCTCATCTGAAATCAACAAGAAAAATCGCGAGTTTTATTTTGTTCGTGTAAACTGTACTTCGGCCCAGGAAGAGGTGGCGAGACGATCTAGACGCGTACCGCAAGAGTTGGATCGAGGTGACGCTAGAAAAGGATGCATATGAAGGATTTGGGGGACAGTGTAGGCTAAATGATAATCAACATGATAGTTCTCAACAATTCGAATGCTATCCAACAACTAGGTTACATTTACGTGATCTACGCAGTTTGGTTCTTCTCTTCCCTTCTTGCGAAGAAACTTGCAATGTTACTGGTTTATTGCCGCTGTGCATTTGATGTTTTCTTTAAAAAAAAAGAATATAACACACCTTGGTTATCATGTCATCGATTTTGGGCTGGAGCTCAGGATAGCTGTTCATGATGTAGAGGAGGTGCCCTAGTTCGGGGTTCAGACGATTTTTCAGCGATAAGTCACCCTGCAAATTAAGTTGAGATAAGAACATATACTGAAGTTCGATATCCAGGCGTAATTATGACTCCATAGAGTGTCTCGTGGTGCAGGGCAGAGTGGGAGGTTACCGATAAAGTGGACCGGTCAAACAAAATTCGCGGTTGGAGGCATGCGAACTGGACCAATTGAGAATTCTCAATTGGTCCAACAGTCCAATTGGACTGTTGGACATTTTGCGAATTGGACACAATGCCTGTTAATGAATGTGCCAGACTGTCATCTAACAGAACCAGATGGAGAGAGATCGTGAGGCGGGCAACTACTACACCTGCGATTGGACACAGTTCATCGTGACAACGACTGCTATGTCAAGAGCGCAGCGTTGAAGAAGAACAGATACAAAATTCATTGTCACCGATTGCTTAACCGGCTGAATACCGTAATTACAGAAACAATTAAAAAACGCGTGGATCCACATTATATAAAGGGTTTATACTCGAAGTAAGCAGTATCCCGTATCTGTGCCCGTATTCCCATTTTTTATGGAGTTTCCACGGGAAACGTTAATAACTCGAGCCTCTGAACATTGTTAAAGAAGAACAAGACGGAGTTCATTATTTTAGAAACATATTACTGCAGTGAAACCACTTCTATAATTTTGTATTTTTCCTCGAATCGAATGTAAATACAAAAAATCTAAAAAGCCTGGACCAACCGTAAGCCAAAACTATAAATCGAAACCATTGATATATAAAAGGGTTTTAACTCACAGCTTTCAAATCCTCCATAACCGACATATTTAATAGACTGGATGAGAACAGAGGATTGTCGTACTGTTCGAAGATGAAGATCAGGTCTTCCATGTGCATAGGCGAGAGGACACTGTTGAGGAGGCGGTACTCCTGCACCAGGTCCGCCAAACAAATGGAGAGCTTGCATTTGTAAATCGCGTCGTTAAGGATCTTGGTGATGCGCTCACATTGGATGTGGCACTCTAAGTCGATTGGTGATGCCACTGGAACAAGAATATTGAAGCGTTTGTAATTTTTGTGTTCTTAAACTTCTAGTTATCTTCTCTCGACGCTCTTGTGTTCATGACCACCAGACGTGGGTGACACAGATACTGCGATCACCAATCTGTCTGTGATATTCTCTAAGCACATTCATTAGGTGAGGATAGGAATATTCATGTTTATTTCCCATAATTATGTACAATTATCTATGTAGTAACGATTTACATCGTAGCTCCTAACTAAAAACTGGCTGAGATAATTGAGCAAGAATTCTTAAAGATTCTTTAACTGACCATTATCTTTCGTGAGGTCGAACTCTCGATCAGAACTGGTGCCAGACTTCTTACTGCTGTTCTTCGAGCTTGATAATGTGGAGCTAGAGAGAATCGTTCCCGAAATTGATGGCGGATCCATTTTGATAATTTATTCCTTCATCAAACTAATAAATAGTGTTTTCACTTTGTATATTTATCACAGGGTTTTGATTAAGATACTTGTCAGTGTTCATAGACTACAATATAATTGAATACTTATAGGAAACAATTTAATAGGGAAATAGAATATATTGCAGTGGTTGATTCTGGTCGCGGATTTGGTTACTACGGTAACCGTTGCTAATGGATATATCAAAAAGTACTCTGTGGATACTAGTTTGTTTATGTTGTTTTAATGTTTTTTATTGCCTGTCTTATTAATATTTATGCCATTTATGTTGCCTTATAAATTACTAATATCATCATAATTTCAATCATAATAATTTAACTAAAATAATTAAGCACACAGACTGTTCCGTTTTTTCTGAATAAAATATTAAGTAGCAGATTTTATATGATTAGTGGATTGGCTTTTACGAGTTTTTACTTTTTAGTTGTAGGTACTGAAAAACTATTTATTATGCTTATTGTTATTTACCTTCGAGTTAAAATTATCTTGTTTCAATCTACGGTATTAATAAATGAATGAAAGTATAGAACATTAGCAGTAATACTTAGGTTAATAAAAAAATTCTCAAGTCGATCTGCTTGAGACGTGTGTGTGTGTGCGCGCGTGCGCGCGCGTGTGTGTGTGTGTGTGTGTGTGTGTGTGTGTGTGTGTTATATGTCTAATAATATGCTGTTGGTGTATCTATTCTTAATCTATCTTCTATACATATAATAACGAAGATTTTTTTTGCCCGTTTGTTTGTCTGTATGTATGTTCCGGATTGGCGTAGAAACGGCTGAACGGATTTAAATGAAATGATTTGGCACACAGATAATTTATAACCTGGATTAACACATAGCGAACTTTGAATACCGGTAACACATTCCTGTGAGATATTTTCCGACATACCTACACGCGAGCGTAGCCGCGCGCAAAAGCTATAGTATGTAATTAAACATAATTTTGATTCCTAGGGAGGAATGTAGGATGTATGGCGGATGTTGGCCGGATTTTTCGTTCACACAAATAATAATAAGCCAAATATGTTACAAAATCACAAAAAAATATAGGCACAATAAATTATATCAATAAGTACCTAAGTATTGTTATATTTTTTAACTTTAACATTATGTATACTGTCAAGGTTTCTCATAACACCATAGCTACCTTCATTAATTAGATAATCAATAAAAACAAGACACCTTGTTGCCGTGTTACACCTAGTTTGTTCAATAACTGCATACCTGTGCCTAGAATAGAAGCCACGACGTCAATATTATACATTTATTTATCAAAGGTAAGGAAATTGATAGCATCTATTAAGTATTAAAATTACACGTGAACAAGTGTCTATGTGTATCGTAGGGACTATAAAGTTCTTCAGCTAAGTATCACGATACTTATTGCATCTTAACATACGACCACACCTTTTTCACATTGTATATGGGCATCTATCTAGCTGTAATATTTTTTTTATACAAAAATCTTTTTGTATTCGCCATACAACGTGGCAATACTGCCAGACTTTTGGGCACTGTTCCTGTTGACAGCGATGCGGACGAATTTTTTGATGCCCTATGATTCTTTTGCATATTTTTTCATATAAATGTACACATTATTATTTTAAATGTTAGCTTATATTATGTAAATATTTTTTAATAAAGAATAAATAAAAAATATCCATACTTCCTACTAATCCTACTAATATTTTAAATGCGAAAGTTTGTGAGGATGGATGGATGGATGGATGTTTGTTACTCTTTCACGCAAAAACTACTAAACGGATTTGAATAAAATTTGGCACACAGATAGTTTATAACCTGGATTGACACATAAACTACTTTTTATCCCGATATTCCAACGGGATCGAAACTTATGCGGGTGAAACCGCGGGGCGCAGCTAGTAATATTATAAATGCGATAGTGTCTGGCAGTCTGTCTGATATAGAGATAGTTTGAGTCCCGGTAAAGTACATAGGATACTTTTTATCCCGATATTCCCACGGGATCGGAATTTATGCGGGTGAAACCGCGGGGCGCTGCTAGTGATTTATATACCTACCAAGTTTTATTGCAAAATAACACTGCTGATTATACTATCAGCCATGAGCTAGTTATAATTTTACTCCTTTCACAGCAAAGAAACTAAAACTTCAAAATGGGTAAGAAGGGCAAAGTCAACAAGTTGGCTAAGATGTCGGACGAAGAACGAGCGAGGTACCTGCAGCACCGAGCTGACATGGAGGAAGAGGCTCGAAGGAGAAAGCAAGAGCTCATTCACAGGTTTATCAAGGTCAACTATTTGATTTATGAATACGAAAATTAAATTGCCTACAACTGAAGTGTCCTAATTGGGAGCGCTATGTCTTAGTTAATAGTAATCCAAATTAGAAGTTATGGTGTTACCACTCCACCATACTCCATCTAGTTAATTACATATCACTAGACAACTGTCAAAAACAAGCAAATTTTCAAGACTTTACTTTATGACTAGAGTAGCTGCATAGTAGCTGGTTAGCCCTGCCAGGTAATTGCAATAGTAGTAATGGCTTTTGACAGTTCAACAACATTCATTGCGTTATTTACAATGTTGAGCAGACAAATTTTTCGAACATATGACGTAATGGATTAGCAATAAGTATCCTTCAAAAGGGTGCTAGTTAGCCCTGATTCATGATTGCCTACCCAACAGGGTGACAGATGGCGTCCTCAAATCTTTATCAAACTAGCAATGAGAACTATTAAAATAGGCGGGTGGCTATTTTATTTAATAGGTCCCATGGCGGCAATAAATATAAGTATCGACGTCGGGCAATCACATTGTTGCCTCTTTCCAAAAATCTAGCGGTGTTATCTAAATTTTACAGAACAAACTCGACAAAGAAGAAGCCTTCAGTCGTCTAAACACAGCCAAATTAAATCAACAGTGGAGGTATATACTGCGCAACATAAAATGCAAACAAATGGCGGTGGATATCCAGGTAAACTCATCATTTGTCTGATCCATTATTATTTTGTTTTTATACAGGATACTTATGGTATATTGAGTCGATATCTTTCCTGCCGCTTGATTTAATGTTATTTAGAAAAATATTGTGACTGAGCATGATATCGAGACTTGCTTGGCTAAGTCCTAAAAATTAAAGAAAATTAATAATGCTTGTTTGCAGATTCTCGAATACGATCAACGCTAAAACTGTGCGTTGATCCAGAATGGTCGGTATTGCTATCGTTGTCATATAATGATAGGATTAAACGAACTTACCTGAAGTGAAGTTCAATCCTGATTATATGAAGTACTTAGTCCGAGATAACTGATGTAGTACTTGCCTTTCCACACTCTTTATACGCGAATTTAAAAGCAAAAGCAGAAAACAAAAATCTCCACCTAGCAACACTAAACGTCACTGTCAATATTTCAGAGCCCCCAAAGAGGGAAAATTAATTTAATAACGGAAAATTAATATAATAACGGAAAATTAAATTAATTGAGGGAGGGCGGGATGTTCTATCTCGGACTAAGTACTTCATATAATCAGGATTGAACTTCACTTCAGGTAAGTTCGTTTAATCCTATCATTATATTCGTACTTAGTCCGAGATAACTGATGTAGATGTTCAGAGAAGAACATAACACTTAAAATCACAAAACATTTATTTTTCTCAACATAAGGGCAACCTCTGCCTTACAATTACACACTAAACTTATAACTAAAATAAAATCAGTTTGAATGATTGAGTACCGCTCTAGCAAACAAGACTTGGTTAGGTTCATTAGATAGTGGTCTGTTATAATGAGTAGCAAAGGACGATGACCTTGGAGACCAACCTACTGCTTTAATGATACTGTCTACCGAGAGACCTTCCCTATAGGCACATGAAGTAGCAGCATGGCGCGTTGAGTGCGCGGAAAAACGAGTGATATCTATACCACTGTCCGACATAACTTGCTTCAGCCATCTGCTGATTGACTGACAAGAAGCACGATGGTGCGGTCTTTTAAACGTAATAAACAAATAATCACATGCATTAATTCTCAATCCTCTAGTTACTTCTATATACTGTGTAAGCGTTTTAACGGGACAAATTTCGGGTTGTGCAGTGAAATAAGGTAAAATTATTTTAGGTTGATGCCTATCAGGAGCTGACGTTTTTAGAATATCTGTAAAAATTATTTCGACACCAGTAGATGTTAAGTTAATATTGTTTAATCTAATGGAATTTATAGTCTGAACCCTTTGGCCAGTAGCCAGTACTAATAGCATTACAGTCTTTTTGGTGATCTTTTCTAAGCTTAAATCATTCAATGGGTACCAGTGACAAACATATGATAAAACACTCGAAGGGTCCCACACACTGCTATATTTGGGTGTCAAAGGTCGTAATTTATAAACTCCCTTAAACCATCGCTTTATTCTATCATCTGTACCTACGTGATTTCCGATAATAAGAGAAAGTGATGACCGATGACAATTTAAGGTTTGGTAAGAACCACCTCTTTGGAAAACCAGTGTAAGATAGGAAATTATGATAGGTATGGATGCACTGAAAATATTTATGTCATTATCTTTGGTATAACTCCACCACTGCTTTAAGCAGCTATTATATTGCTTTATAGTATTTGAGGATAGGGATGCCATCATTATATCTATTGCGTCTTCTGATATACTTCTTCGTTTAAGTGCTTCCCTGATAAGACGCACGCCCCCAGGAAAAGCTGCTTGTTTAGTGGGTGAGGTTTCCTGAAAGCAGTTAAAAGTTTTTCTGAAGGGCTCATGGCAACTATTTCTGACGCTACCATAGACATCAACAACGGGTACCAAGGCTGAGATGGCCACATCGGGAAAACTACAATACCAGTTGCTCTATCTGTCCTAATTTTTTGAACTACTTTTAAAAGTAAACAAAAAGGCGGGAATGCGTAAAAGAAAAACTTTGACCAATTAACAGTAAATGCATCAACATTCCAAGCAGATGGATCCCTATGCCAAGATATATATTTATCACATTTAGCATTCACACGCGATGCAAAAATATCTATTTCAGGCATCCCCAGTTTCGTAATTATAATATTGAAGGCGTCAGTTGATAATTGCCACTCTGTATCTATATTAACTACTCGGGACTCAAAATCAGCATTAATATTTTCCTTTGATTTTATATATGAAGCGAATATCCATAACTTTCTAGCTTCACACCACTGCCAAATCTGTCTTGCCAAACCATTTAATATGGGATACTGAACTCCACCTAGTCTGTTAACATAAGAAATCGCTGTGGTGTTATCAATTCGAAGCAGGATTTCACAATTTGTTATGTCTTGGGCAAAACATTTTAGTGCAAAAAATGCAGCTAATAATTCACGATAATTGATATGAAAACTTAGTTCTTCATCAGACCATTGACCTCTAGTACTCTGACCATTGCAAAATGCACCCCACCCAGTGCCTGACGCATCCGAAAATATTTCCAATTCAAAATTATATTGTTTTATTCTACTATAACCAGCGACTATATTTCTTTTCCACCATAGTAAATCCTGTTTAACTTCTTTACTGATTATTATATTATTGTCATAGTTGCCTCCACAAGCATCAAGGGATAAAAATTTTTCTCTTTCTAAGGTCTTTGTGTACACAAAACCATATGCAACTGCCATACAAACGGAAACTAAATTTCCTAATAGTTTTGCAAACTCTCTAATTGTACAGCTGTCTCTTTTCAAGAACTGCTGAATTAAAACAGTTAATCTTTCTTTTTTCTTATCAGTAGGACTAATTGTCAAATCTTGAGAATTAAGATTAAACCCTAAATAATCTCTCACTCTAGAAGGTTTCAGGCAACTCTTTGTGCTATTAATAACAAAACCTAATTTCTCAAGTAAACTTGTGACATAATTAGTATTTTTGAGACATTCCTCATATGAAGATCCAAGACAGATTGCATCATCTAAGTACAGTACAATACGTACACCCTTGTTTCTCAGATGTTCTACAACAGGCTTAAGTAATTTCGTAAAAACAAATGGTGCTGATGCGAGACCAAATGGTAGACAATTAAACTCATATAATTTACCAAAAAACATGAATCTTAAAAAATGTCTGTGATTTACTTGAACCGGCACTAGGAAATATGCATTTTTCATATCTATTGTAGTCATATAGTCCCCCTTTAATAGAAGTTTACACACAGTCCTGACATCTTCTAATTTAAAATGAGAAGTCTCTACGAACTTGTTAAACGCTTTTAGGTTAAGTATGAACCTGTGAGTACCATCATTTTTAGGTACAGTAAAAATACTTGAGAGAAATTGACCACAAACTGGGGAGCAAGACGATATTGCTCCTAACTCAAGAAGCTTATTAATTTCTTTGGAAAGAATTAACTTCTCGGTTGAATTAAAATTATTATTGCTTGGTGCATTGTCTTGTCTAGGAGTGTGTGTAAGAGGGATAAGGTAACCTCTTATCCACTGCAATATTACCGGATCCTGAGTAAATGTGTCCCAAATTAAATAAAAATACTGCAGTCTGCCTGCAAATTTTACCTCTACGGGTAGCGGGATCGGCCTCTGGTCATCCCCCGTGAACTCGATGGAGCAGGGGCTGGACGACGGCCCTGCTGTTGGCTTTGTCGTGGAGGGGGTCGTGGCTGGTACCGAAGTTGATGTTGGTATCCTCCTCGAGCTACTACTTTCCCTCGATGAAAGTGACTTAGCTGGCGAGGAGGTGGTTGCCAGTTTTTTGTCTTCTTAGGAGGAGCTAAAATTGAGCTTGCTTTCTTCATAGCTGACACTGATTTCACAGCATCATCTAGCTTACTGTAAAGCCACTCAGACCTCTTGTTATCTTTGAGGTTAAAGTCAAGATTCTTGTCTAATAAAGGACTGATGAGCTTTCTTCTAATATCTGTATATTTATAATGTAAATTACAGAGCAGTCTTGTGGCATCACTTAAATTCTTGACAATTGTCAAATTATCAAAGTTTGGTTTTGTCATCATGTCAATTGTGTGACATATAGTGGCAATAACATAGCCTGTATCCTCTTGTCTTTCTTCAAGCATCTTGTCCCTCAATTTCATTGCAGACGTCAATAAACCTGTAAGCTCTATGTTAAGCTTCGGTGCTTGCATTAACTTTCCATTTTCAGGAAAACAAAGGCCTTTCAACATCTTTTCTTTTTCTTCTGTTTTCATTCCTTCTATCAATATGTTTTCAAATCGTTGTAGAATGTTGATATTGATGGGAGTGCCAAATCTTTTTTCAGTCTCCTTAGGCTCCCCGAGTGCCTCTAAAAATTCCTGTGACAATTCAGGTTCTTCAAGGGCTTCCTGTTCAATGCTGTCTATGACCTCAACATTCTCCATGCTCTCTATGTTGTTCTCAATATTCTCATTAGAGTCTTGGGCTAAAAATACATTCATACAATCATGATAAAATAAAGAAAAAACATTAGGTTAACAACCTATAAGTTTGATGGTAGGTATATATGATAATATGCCAATGCATCAATATCTCCCCTGACTTTTAGAGCTTTGTGAACAATGGAATAAACTATTGTTAGATTTTGAACCAAAATTCCAACTTAATTTGCTGAATTGGAACAACATAGATCGTTATGCAAACTTATCCCAACGGGATTTCGCAAAAGAGTAGAGCATATTAGATACCAAGACGGTATAATTACACCTTCCCAACGGAAAGAAGCATCGTCGTAACACGAGGACGCTTGACGATCTATCGCTCACCCAACGGGGAGTTCGCATAGTCGCAACGCGATTATGCCTACAATAATTAAACAGGTACTTTGCCAATTGCAACGCAATAGCTACATATTATTGCAACCGAAATTGGTGTATCAACTAATCTTCGATGGTAAAATTGGTGAATTCAAATAGGTAGGTAGGTACTTACAATCCTCCGGCTGACGCAATTTGTCTTTATACCTCTTGAGTCTCTTTTCCAATCTTCTAATTCTCTTAATCTCCTTGTCTTCCGATTCCTCAGCCTTTCTTTTAGGCATGATCACAATATTACACTATTAATTTATAATTTCAAGATATATTTTCACAGAAATATACAATCGCGTGCGAGCGCGAAAAAACAATTGACAGTGACGTTTAGTGTTGCTAGGTGGAGATTTTTGTTTTCTGCTTTTGCTTTTAAATTCGCGTATAAAGAGTGTGGAAAGGCAAGTACTACATCAGTTATCTCGGACTAAGTACGAATATAATCTGAAAATATAATCACTTGCGGGAAAAGGCTTGGTATTTTTATGTTACCTACTAATGGTCTTTGTTCTTATACATATAATACTAGCAGCCCGCCCCAGCTTCGCACTGGTGCAATTTTTTTGTTTCGATTTTCCTAAATTTTCTTTAATACAAACCTTGTCCTGGCAATACCAAACACAACACAAAAATAATTTTATTATACAATTTGGTGCAGTCATTCAGAATTTATGTAATCAATCTTCTGGCCCTTTCTAGAACATGCTGACGAGCTTCAACTTCCTCATGGAGCGCAAGAACCGGCTGATAAAGACGCTGATGAAGGCCACTGATGACTCTGATGAGCAGCATCGTAGAGCATTCCAGGCGCATACTGAGAATGTCAGCTATTTTCTCCGTAAGACCATTTTCATTTTAGTTTTTGTAGAACATAGTCGTAGAACCATCAGACAAAACTAATTCTGCCGCAATGCAGCATTGTCGTTCCAGTTTGAAGGATATGGCTGTTCCATGAGACATTACAGCGTTTTCATTTTGTCTCCATGGTGGAAAGTCACCTGCGAATTGCAATGCAACTCTGAAAATGTTCACAGCCGGCTTTGACCGGTTACCAACAGGTTGTTAGTCACGCAATAACTTCAAATATTAATGTTGATTGCTCGTTTCTGTTCTTTCCTTCAACAAAAGAAAAATTCCGTGGTAAGTTCTAGTGGGTTCATCTCAATATCGCAACGAATGAGGTTCGAACGCACGACCACTTGCTCGCCAGTAGGTACCTACAGGCCTATCCTTGTGCTTTTGCAGTTTAACCCACGTCCACGAGATAAGAAGGATGGTATTTAGATGCAAACCTGGGGAATGTAGAATATAATCACGATTGTCCTATTGTATTACATATCTAACAATATTATTGTGATCATTCCAGACATAGGTTCCCAACGCCTAGACAAGTTACAAGCGGAATACGACTACCAGAAGAATACTCTCCTAGAAAACTGGGACAGGGAAGAGATGGACCTGGTAGACAATCAGGATCGGGCGGAGTTTAAGCTGAAGCTGATTGCATACATAAATGACAGGGACTTCCAGGCTTTGAAGAAGACCATAGAAATGCAGAGGGCTACTGAGAAGAATGATGCGAGGCTTGAAGTAAGAAAGTTCTCTTTGGCTGTTTAAAAATAGTCTGGGGTTTTTGAACTTATGGTAGTAGGCATTTTTAGATTTAATAAGGCTATATAATAGATTTGAAAAGGCTATGTAGACTGACGATTGTATTGTTTTAATAGTTTTTGAAGAAACCGCTTAAAGGCTTCTAATTGACTCAGCACAAGGAGATAGACCAGTGTATGTCATTACTTAGACAAAAAAGTGTGCGACATGTCATTAGGTCGACAGGTCGTTAGTTCGACAGATTGTTAGGTCGACAAGAAATGTATGTTTATCAAATATGACTTGTAGTGTAAATTCTTCGACTCACACTCACTCTAGAGGCTATTCATTCCAATATACCACTAGCAAATCCAAACAGGAGTAAATTTGCACCAGTGCGAGTTTTCCACCGAATGAGCTAATCCTAGGTCAAGTCGTCTATTATATTCTATCTATATATTTTAACATTTCTATGAAAAAATATTGAAAGTAGTAACCCCATCGGTATCGAGCACCGTATTACCTAGAAGTCATATTTGTTAAACTTACATTACTTTATGACCTAACGATCTGTCGAACTAACGACCTGTCGACCTAACGACCTGTCGACATAATGACATTGTCGCACACTTTCTTGTTTGTCGAATTAATGACATACTTATTCGGATTTCCATCTTTATTTTTCAACTGTAGTTGTACCTATGTTAGAAAACATTAAAGAAACGAAATACTCAAACAGTGTTTATTGTTAAATATAGTAAAATATAGCATAGTTATAGAGACTCCTTAGGTATAGCTAGAACTTCAAGTCATCCTTCCAGTCGTCACAGTTAGCTCTGCCCTTTTCAGATAAACATATCAGCAAGTTTTTGGAGAATTTGCATTTATCTTCCATGTTTTCTGAAATTATTAGTAATAATTAGATAAATCATTGGCGTCATCTTGGAAAATCAAAATGACTTTTAAATAAAAAAGTAACTGAATTATTAACAAATGTTTTGCTTGCCCTCACTTGTAGGTAAGACAAGAAATAAAAGTGATGGTCAGGGGGAATCACAGCGGGAGGAAACGCCCGGGTGTCACCACTGCGAGGATCGCCCAGAGGACACGGTGGTGCACACGGTGGAGGTCTGTCCCGCTTGGGCAGAGCACCGCCGTGTCCTCGTAGAGGCGATCGGCAGCGGCGGCGACCTCTCGCGCCCGGCCCTGGTCCAAGCCATGGTCCGGGGCGAGAGGGTGGGGGAGGCAGTCACCTCCTTCTGCGAAGCAGTCATGCTAGCGAAGGAGGTGGCGGGATGGGTGAGGGAGAGAGCGGAGAGAGCCGCCCGTCCCAGCCGCCGCGGTAGACGCTCCGGGCGTCGGGAGCCGCGTGACGACTCCCGGCCACCGTAGGCGCGGGCCTGCGGACGGCGAGTAATGGGTAGCTCGCCGTCCGATCAGGACCAGGGCATCAGGACGGCGCGTATGTGTTCCACGCGCGCCTCAAAGAGATGTCAGCATCAAAGGAGGGGCCCGTTAGGGCCGAAGCCTGCCGGGGCAGCGGGATTGTCCGAAAGGGTTACCGCTACCCCGGAACATAAAGGGCTAAGGAAGGAACACGGATGGGTTTTAGTCAGTAAGAGTCTGACACTCCCTTCCGCTCCACCCAGAGCGGGAGGAGTCATTGGATGATTTCCCATCCTAAGGAATCACAAAGTGTAAACAAAGAGGTTGAAGTCGACAGTTGTGAATATCAAACTTATTTAAAGTGTTGACTATAAGTACAATACTACCAAAGCAACATAACTAGTTACCATTATCCAATATCTGGAAGCACTCTTCAATGGACTCTTGGAGGAAATCCCTTAGATCTTCGTTCTTAACATCTTTGGTGATAGCATGCGTCACTAGATATCTGTCCGGCATTCCGTCCTCCCCTATCTAAGTGGGAATTAAGAAATTAATCTCAACAGCTGCTGCTTCAAAGCTCATTGAAACAATCAAAAGTAATTAGCGGCAGATTATTTTAATTGACTACAAATTTGGGTTCATTTATTTCTCGAATTTTACTATTTTGATGAGCACGTATAAAATACATGCAGCGGCTGGTCCAAGCAAATTACTAGTATCCAGACTAATTGACAAATTTTCAGAGAAATTCTTGCGACTTAGGTATGGCATTGTGCGACCGCAGTTTAAGAGAACTTAATATTCATTGAACGCAACCAAAAGTAACATCAAATTCTGATCCTTTTCTCAATCAAAAAATCACTCAACTCAACCAATCGCGGTCCACCGCTGGACATAGGCCTCGCTCTTGCTACTCCACTACACCCTGTCCTCCGCCTTCCGCATCCAGTTTGTCCCAGCCATCTTTTTATTTTTATTTGTTCTAACTACATAAATGATAAAATACATACCATCTCTAAGTCCTCCAAGAAGCAGTGCAGAGCACATGCTTTGTTATCAGTTTCCTTGTTGGAGTTATTTTCAGTGGTGTTGTTCTCGTCTGAGCGAAAGTTATCTTCGTAGCCCGAGATTTTATGGCTGTTCGGATTGTACTGACTTCTTTGCCCTGAGTTTTCAGGACGCCTCTCCCTTTTATATCTCCTCGTCGATGGGGTCGTAGAGTAATAATTATTGTATTGGCCTTGGCCCATGTCCTGGTGAAAAACAAAGTGTAGTCTTATCATGTTCTAACCTTTTCAGTAAACGAAAACAATAGATAGGTACAATATTTAGGAAATGACTAAATACTTACGCTTCCATATTCGTCGCTCTGAGGGAAGTCTTCTCTTCCATTGACATAATCATCCCTTCCATACTTATCATCGCGACTCCCCATCATATCATTCCTGTTATTCTTACCCCCCATTCTACTTCTTCCACCCGTTCTATCATTGTTATTGCTCATTCTATCATCATTTCTGTTATTTCTATCATCATTACGATCCATCCTATCGTCACTCCTGCCCATCATGTCATATCTGTCTCTCATACTACTGCCTCCTTTTCTATCTTTACCATTCGTTCTATTATCTTTGCTATTCTTATTTTCTTTACTTCCGCTAGTGCGACCTCGTTCCCAGTCATTCCTTTGTATTTGACCTCGTGGCTCCTTATAGTCATGCTCAGAATTTCCTTTGCTTGAATTCTTTCCTTCTTGCATCTTCAAGCATTTCTTGTAAATGTTCTTCAGCTCTGCTTCTTTAGGTCCTCCGCTTGACCGACAGTTCAAGGCCTATGCAAGAGAAACAATACCATTTGGTACCTGTTATATGGCTATACCACTTTGAAGAAAGGTACGATTACATCAGTTTCATCATAGTTCTTACATAAGTCACCCCTGCAGGCGATAAGCCTCCCAATAACAGATATAATAAATTACCATAATAAGACAAAGTTGCTGGCCACGAACATGTCCTATCTAACAACTCCTAGCGGAAGATGCACCACAAGAAACTACTGTCGTTAGGTTGCTTATCAGTCTTTAGTCTTAAATTAAAATAATATCAATTGCTACTCACATAGCTTTCCACGAGTATTAGACAGAATATCAGCACGTGGTACTTTATGAGGCACATGGTCATAGCGGCTGCAACTCTGACAATGTCGCCTGTTGGTCAAGCCACATCGTTTATATGATAGCGGCGTCCACGCATCACTTCCCGCAGACACAAAAGGTGACAAGCTCCATCCAAATATGACTAATTGTTGGATGACATGCGTAGGTACTCTAACTTCATGCGCTTTTGAATTAGGTGGGATAATTTTATGATGATTTTTATTTTTATCGTTTTCTCTCCATATTTTTACTGATTTTTATTTTTATCGTTTTCTCTCCATATTTTTACAGATTTTTATTTTTATCGTTTTCTCTCCATATTTTTACATGTTTTCAAAGATTAGTTTAGGTGAGGTTTAGGTAATCTTCGCTCACTTTGTAGTCTTGCCTATAATAAAAGGACCTCTAAAATCCACTGGAGCATAGCATCCTCTCTTAAACGTCTAGGTATAAGTGTTCATGCACTTTTGACAATTATTCCTACTTTCTGCATAGGATAACAGCTCAAACTCAAAGCATTTATTTCAAATATTCAAATTACAGGCACTTTTGAATTGTTAAGGGTCGGTCAGTCAGAAAGCTGTAACTAGTTGCCCATTCCAAAGCTAGTAGTAGGTACCTATCTAGAAGAACGGGCAAGAAACTCCGGCTCCGACTCCAGCTGCAGTAACATTTCGATCACCCCTTAAATATGT
Organism: Gortyna flavago; assembly: GCA_963669345.1. Taxonomy (NCBI): domain Eukaryota; kingdom Metazoa; phylum Arthropoda; class Insecta; order Lepidoptera; family Noctuidae; genus Gortyna; species Gortyna flavago. The sequence goes on from OY770139.1 coordinate 4,537,723, forward strand.
TTCGAATTTCCGTAAGTCCTGCTCCATATTACATACACGTTAGGTAGGTACCTACTGGAGTCATCCAGTATCTTATCAAACAATGCTCATCAGTCATCAGTCACGGCTGTCAAGCTGTCAACCTACATGGTCGGATGTTCGGATCAGAGCCTCTAATTACAGGAAAACCTCATGTGGCCAATTGGAAATTGCAATATTATACCACCACAATAACAAGTATATCAGAAAACGAGTACCTAATATGCTACTTGTTCTGGTGTTCAGGGACTATTTATTATGTCTACATAATTGTCTCATTTCAGATTATATCTTATTTGATGGTAGTCTGTTTTTCTACGTCGTTATTTTTGCCACGTGTAGCAATACTACCAGCTAATACAATCATGGGACTCAGAGTCACTTTAATTCAATGAATTTGACGCTCCAAATTGTATAGCCATGGAGAATTTAATTCTCCGGTGATTTGGTACCCCTACCCTGCACCTTTCTGGCAATCAATAATAATTGATACATCATTCTCGCTACGGTCTGAATTCCGGCTACACTCTGGATTTCCTTAATATGTAAATTGTGTGGGTGTCAATTTACAAATTTACAATAGTAGCTGTACCTACCTTACACATTCTGCGTCAGCTTTTTCTTTTATTTCTTGACAAAAATATACTTTATTTTTTATTTTTACTGAAGGAGTTGGGGATTTTCTTGTTTTCTTCTGAACTGCCATGAAAACCAATAAATCAGTTGTTAAAGAAATATTTTCAATTTCAGCACGAGGAACAACTTCGCAGCTTCAGCGTCCCGAAGCAGCTGGACATCGAGATGTACTGGAGCAAGCTCCGCGAGGTGTACACCACTTACCAGGAGGAGCACAACCCCATCATGGGTCACTACCACAGTCTGCGAGAGAAGGATGACTTCTACCAGAAGGAGATCGCCAGGAACGACTTCCAGATACAACTTGCTACTGTAAGAAATTGCTTAGAACCTGCTGGCACTCGACCACTCTACTTACTTTTTAACTGAGACTCGTTTGTTAAAATTCAATGGGAAACTCAATCGGCCTTATTCCAAAACAAGGTTTATTTTAGACCCAGGTATAAGTATCGAGCCAGATTTGAATTTTCAACTTAGTTCCGACAAAGTAAAAGTTCTCATTACGAAAACTGACTGTTCTGTGGTCGCTAAGCAAAAAGCCCAGGGCATTTTCGAAACAAATTTAAATAAAAACCGACTGTAGGTACCTATTTCCAATACTAAGTGGTCAATTTTGGATTGAGAACTTTGTACCAATAGATAATAGGTTCGAGATATTATAAAACTGTCCCGATTTAAAGTTAAAACTCGTTTTGTAATGAGACAGAATATGTTGTTTTTCCGTGGAACGCCAAGTACGAACTGCTACAAGAATTAAGTCAAGCGTCCATTTATTTTATCACCCATCCTACCTGCTTGGGTAGGTACTTAGTAAAGTTGTTAATTTAACATTTCTTTGAAATAAATCTAAGCATGGTTGTTATTGCCATAGGGCACGCGACATCACTGAATCATTAGCCAATAGATCGGTTGGCTTCAATGCATAGTGGACACGGATGAACCTGGATAAACGGCTGCGAATTAAATCCAAACCAAAAATATGATCCAGGCATGGGCCGCTGCATAGCGTGACAAAATGTTATTGACAGACATGAGACGAATGAAAGATGGAGCTAAAAACTTTTGCTGCCACGTTTATTTTTACATTTAGGGGCAATGATATTATAAGTGTAAAAACGTTTAGGGGTTACAGATTGTAGTAGCTTGATGTGCTGGCGTCTGTAGGTACATCACTTAGCTACGACAAAACTTATTCGTTCAATCTTAGGCCTACAACTTGCTATTAATTTCATTAATGAATACTAAAACCAATTTCAATGTAATTTTGTCTAGCTTTACCGACATCGAGGAATACAATATCCTTGCATTTTCAGGAGAATTTGTTAAACCTGCAACACGAATGGCAAAAGACGACCAGTACGATGACAGACAAACTGACGCGCATGGCGGCCCGTAAGGACGAACTGGCACACAAATACCTGCAGATGAAGAGGGACTCCAAGATCGAGAGGAGCAAGGGCAGCCAGCAGCTCAACGTCATGGTTAATGCCAGCCAGGATGCTATCAAGGTTCCACTTTATTGTTTTCATCAATATCCATGCAAAAACCAATTGTTGGATTTCACTCCTTTGTTTGAGCTCTCATTGCAAGTGGCCATGGCAGCGTTTGATTGGCAAATTGAGATTATTGTTCGACCTACTAACCTTTTGACTTCGCATCACATAAAAGGCGTTAGAACTAAAAGGGAAGTAGGTAGGAAAACTGCTCCAAAGCTTTGCAATTTTTGTAAGAACCTAACAGTTTAAGCAGAAAGAGATTGGTTTCCTGAGGTTTCCTAAAGCTGTATAGGTATAAAGTCCCACCTTTAAAAGCAACCAAAACTCCAAAACGCCCTAGCAATAGGTACCTACCTACAGACACAGATAGATAAAAATAAAGAGTCGGATATGTTTTTAATCTACAAAAACACTACAAAAACCTACCTACCATATTTTCAGCATCTTGAAGACTTGCAAGAAAAGCTAAAAAAAGTGCTGCAACTAGCTGACATCTGCAGTAAATACGAACATGCAGGCGATAAGCTGACCAAAGACGTGGAATACGACCTCGACTCAGTTGATTTTGAACACCTTGATAAAGCTATGATCGTAAGTACCTACTGAACAAAATTATTGGGTAGCTCTCTATCATTGACTTCGTCGACCAACTCGACCTACTGACCTGCCACGGTTGGTCTGGTGCTCACAAGCGCCAATGTGGAGCATGGTCATGGTACGAGTTACATTTACCCCTTCCTACACAATGTCCATTTTTACCCAAAATTAGTTTTATTATTAATCCTATGGCTACTATTTTAATGTCATAGGATGAATGCAAGGAATACAGCAAAATGGACAAGTTCCTACTCAAAGTGAACAGAGCGAAGGTCCAGACGATTTGCTTGAGGACTGAGAAAGCCAAGCTGGTCAAGGAGAACATTCAGCTGAAGAACTACATCAAGAGATACCTGACGGACCTGGCTCTGAAGGGCAAGGACAGGCCGTTGAGCATGAGGATAAGGACGGAGGAGCTGAAGATCGATACCAAGACCTTGTATGTATTTTTTATCATTTCCGCCTGCTAATCTTTTAAAGCTTAGTTTAACACGTTGACTGCCAGACAACAGACACAATAGAAAATCTATTGTTCGCGTTCACCGGTGACCGCATTGGCAGTCAATGGCTTAAGCAACGTCCAACGGCATCGCGGCAGACCCAGACGTCGATAGCGGGACGAGCTTGATGGCCTAGGCGGGATTGGTAAATGTTGGCGCAGGATCGAGTTGAGCGGAAAAAGGAAAGGGTCGCCTTTGCCCTGCAGAGGGATGACACAGGCTGATTATTCATTAATACAATCGGGAAGGAGAAAATTCTACATAACTGAGCTGCTTCGTCCTGTCCTGGGAAAAAGGGGCAGATTCCTAATTGAAAATAACAAGCAAACAAGTTAGTATGTAGCTTAGCTACCTACTCACATTACTTATGTGACTTGTTACCTAAGTCAAAAATATCTCCAGCGCCGAAGGCTAGTCTCCGCTGAGATTGACCGCCATGGCTGAAATTCCGTCTGGAGGACTATTATTCTCAATTATGAATTATATGCCGTACCCTCATCATCAGCAGCCTATAGCAGTCCACTGCTGGACATAGGCCTCTCCTATTGCACGCTATTCAACTCGATTTTCGGCAACTCTCATCCAGCTGCCACTTAAGGTTGCTTATTCTGTGAGCTATGTCGACAACTTTGGAGCACCTCGTTGCGGATTCGATCCCTCAGAGAGACTCCAAGCATAGCCCGTTCCATAGCATAGTAGGTAATTATATGCGTAAGCGCATCTAAAAATAAATGCACTGTTCAAGTGTTGATATCATCATACTTAATATGACCACATTTATCAGAAAGTGCCATGGTCCTACATAGGATTGGACAGAACAAATATTCTTCTAAGACATTTTCCTAATAGTTTACTAAGTCCAAATTCTATCTGTCTAGGAATCGTCCAGTAACGTGCATAGAAGGTGCACTATCGAACGCGGTGCAGCATGAGAAGCGCATGCGTACCTTGCAGCGACGCAACCGGGACAGCGAAATCAGGGCGTACCCACGCGTGCAGTGCTGGATGCAGTCAGCATAATACTGCATACTCCATCAATTTCTAGCAGGAATTAGATGTAGAACCTCCTTTGTTGGTTTTGGTCCTGTTTAACCAAACTATGTTAAAATTTTGTAGGTCAGGTAGGTACTTAGTTTAGGTAGGTACTCTGTCCTGCAAGTATATAAGACATTGGAGTTGGATCGCATCACACACTTGAAAGGTTGTTTTGGTGTGTGATGCACCTTATCAGTTAATTTTAGGTGCAATTATTTATTAATTAGGTAATCAATCTTTATTATCTAATAAGAATAATTCTTTAGCATTACAAAGTACTTTTTAAGTATGTAATTTGATAACATTTATGTATTTTTCCAGTAACATAGAATAAATTAATTAGAATAAGCCAAAAATTGTGTCAATTATACTGATACACATATTTATACAGAACATAATACACTGGTAATAATACCCAAAAATTAAATGACACCTCTGTGTTAGGGAACCAGATGTTCTTATGATGTAATTATTTAAATTAGATTGTTGTCTTCAACATAATAAACATAAGCATATGGCATAGCATTATCAGCCTATAAATGTTACCACTGCTGAGACACAGGCCGCCTGTCTTCGAGAGGGAGTGGGCTGTAAACTACCAAGCAGGCCCAGTGTGGGCTGGAATAAACATAAGCCCCTTTATTCATAAACATTGCTTAAAGTTAAGTAGTGATTAGCAACTTAACCATTCATTTTTTAATGTTACTTAAGAGCGTTTACGCCGTACGGGTTTTCATACAAACTTTCAAGCCGTTGTTTTTCGAAATGAATGAACCGATTTTAATGAAACTTCATACGCGTAAGCAGGATACAAAGGTCTAAAAAGTTAGCAGAGAACATTTTCGAAATGTCTTATTTAAAAAAAGATAACTGGAAATCTCTGTTTCTATGGAAACTTTAAAATCAGGCTAATTTGGCTGTAACACAATTTTCCGAAAATGTTCTCTGCTAACTTTTTAGACCTTTGTATCTTGCTTATGCGTATAAAGTTTCATTAAAATCCGTTCATTCATTTCGAAAAACAAAGGCTTGAAAGTTTGTATGAAATGCCGTACGGCGTAAACGCTCTTAACTCTAATCATAATCAGCCTATAATGGTCCCACTGCTGGGACACAGGCCTCCTCTCTGTGAAAGGGAGTGGGCCGTAATTCACCACGCGGGCTCAGTGCGGGTTGGTAGATGTCACATGTCTTCGAATTTTTGGTTCTAGGACATGCCGGTTTCCTCACAATGTTTTCCTTCACCGTTTTGAGAGCAGTGGTGATAAAATAATTTACACAAGGTAAAGCGCCTGTCTGGGTTCGAACCTACGACCTACAACTCGTAAGTCGCGGCCGTTACCACTGGGCCACCACTGCTCTTAACTCTGATCATTTTACAAATAAATCCCAGTGAATTTATGAAATAAAAGGCATGAATAATGTAAAATACTTATATTATGTAAAGCTATCAATATTAATTAATTAGAAAATTTACAAAATGCCAATTCAATTGGCGCAATACTTGCCTCTTACTGTAACATTGATCACTATGTATGTAAAAAGCACAGGATGTATACTATGGCAGCATGGTATGATTGCTAGTGTCTTTTGCATGTTTTTAAAAATGTCCGTTAATATTGACTGCTAAATGTGAGGAATCAGAAGCCATACTTTATTGTTGTATGGGCCACAATAATGATGTAATGTTGGAACAATAATTTATTGAAATAACAAGCTACATTCATATAATATTTTGGCACCTTCATACAGTGCTGCTGGTTTTATTAATTTATGACATCTCTAGCAACAGATTACCAGGAAATGTAAAACTTATTATAACATTTACAAAAACAAATTGTGAAATCATTCACCATTAGTTACATTAACCTTTTGACTGCCACACATCAAAAAAACAAAAATGTGTGGCGTCAAAGTCTGTCATGTAGTTGAACCGTGGAGTGCTGGGCACATTTTGGTTTGTCATCTATACATGACTGTGGCGGTCAAAAGGTTAACATACAGTACCTATATTTCTAACAATTATCCTTCATATTATTTGATACTCTAATCTAAGTTACTTGTTATCTTGAAATTTGCATGAATACATTTATTTCCATACAACTTGAATGCTAAGTGGTAAATATACAATGATCTCTTCAACAGAATAGGTAGGGAGATAAGTGTTTATTATAAAATTGGAATTCCTCTTTATATTGATTTAATACAGTTCTGTTTTTATTAAAATAACTATTAACTATCATGGAAAGAAACCTATTCTATTACCCTCAGAAGTTTTGATCCATTGGTACTACACCAGCCATAGAATTAGCAGAATCTTCGCCCAAGTTCCAAGGTTCGTCGATAGCCACCAGCAACCTCGCCAACGCTTTGTGCCCATCCAGATCAATATTCTTAGTTAGTTCTTCATTGAATGGAACATATTCATCACACAACACTGTCTTTCCTTGCGAAACGCCGTAAATCTCGTACCAACCTTCTAAAGGCTCATTCAAGGGTTGTTTCAATTTTATAAGAATCTCCTGGTCATCCACAGTTTTTACATAAAACCCTTCGCTAGCAGTAACTTTGGTGACTTTGCCCCAGAGTGTAACTTTCGCGCCAACTCTACCGAGGTTACCGGCTGTCACGTATGGAACAAACTCATCGTTGTCGGGATACTGGTTGTCTTCGAAATCATCGTGGTCTCCCATTTTTAAGTGCTCTACGTAAGTTGTCTTGGTTACTGATTGTAGAATAGGAATAAGGGAAAAATAATCACTGAACAGGAATCAACTTGTGGTTGTTTGACACTTGACTTGACACTTTGACAGGAAGTGAACTGGACAGTTAAAAAAAATCATGCTACGTACGGTATCATTGAAATAGGAGAAGTATGGAGATGGCATGTCTCCATGCTTCTCCTATATCATATTTGGAAATAATAGTTATACAAAAATATTTATCATATCGACACACATGTCAAAAGCGTTCTGTAATCTGTTTCTTTTTAGCTAATCAAGAGCTGCATATGAAAAGAGAGACATCTAAATGTTTGCAAGTACTTTTGGCAACACTTTTGTGTGACGACTTTTGTGTGACGTCAAATGCGTGACCGGTCGCCATGTTGAGTGCCGAGTTTTATGAATGGTTTTGTGTGCTGTCAAACGGTTGATTGCTCAAAATATGTTTGTTGTTTTCGAGAGAAATACGTCTAGAAACTAGGTATTTTGGTGTCCATTAATAGGAAAATCATGCCCTCGTGTTGTATAAATCAGTGTTGTGCGAGAAAAAACAAAAACAACCCTACGAAAGGCGGCCATCTTAAGAGCCCGATTTTTGTAGGTATACACGCTAATTTTGTAGGTATGCGCAGTCCATAGGTTTACTTAGTCATTGTACTGTATAGCATCAGCTGTCAAAAGCAACCATAGGCGTTATTGGTCTATGGTTTTGGTTTTACGTAGTAACTATTCAGTAATCTGTGGCAGTGGTAGACCACTGTAGTAATAATAGTTCTATGTGGTAGACCGCGAAATTAAAATTTTCTTCCGTTTTTTGCAATTTTCAGGTCAGTGTCAGGTTGTATCTTGATCAAAAATTGATTCGCGACTATAGCAGGTACGTATTTACATAATTTAATCAATAGAATCATTAATACATCTTTCTAAGCTAGATTTATACCTTACTTGCTTCCGCCCGCGGCTTTGCCCGCGAAGTACGTCGATAAAAACTATCCTATGTCCTTCCCCGGGATGCAATCTATCTCTCTGCCAAATTTTATCGGAATCGGTTTAGTGGTTTAGGCGTGAAAAGGTAACATACAGGCAGACAGATTTACTTTCGAATTAATATTAGTATGGATAGTATGGATGAAGAAATCTCAGGAAAATATTTTGACGGTTTTTTTTTTTCAACATGCTGAATAGTTTTTAAAGTAATGACAAATATAATAAATACTAGCTGTTGCCCGCGACTTCGTCTGCGATCCAGGATGAAAAGTAGCCTATGTCCTTCTGGTCATGATCTACCCATGTGCCAAATTTAATGTGCGACAGTAAGTTTGTTGGTTCACGCTAAATCGGCTGAACGGATTTGGATGAAATTTGGCACAATCTTTTGTAAGTTTCTTGAGCGAGAAAATCTATTAGTAGTTTCCTCGTCGAATTTGGGATAAGTGCCTCATGCCCGGCGCTTCTGCGGCGAAGATTGCGTAGTGTGCGAGTTCCCCACGTTCAGTGCCGGGAGCCCTCCTGGAGGGTTCACTCAAATCGCATATGGGATGCCGGGAGCCCTCGCGGAGGGCTCATTTTATTTTAAATGTACGTTTTTCTTAGCGAATTAAATTGAATTAGTATATTCGTTGGTTTTCAAATACCAGCATCTTTATTTTCAAAATAATTAGGAGCTAGGATGATCGTATTTCAGGGATGTTAAACCGTTTTACGTTTAGGTACAAATATTCACTTAAAATAAAAATATTTATTTTGAGATTATAAATTAAGAGGATGAGTTTAAAAATAGAAGCTTTACAGGGTTCCGTATCAAAATAGTAAAAACGAATACCCATGGTGCAACTTCGTTTGTCTGTCTGTCCGTTCGTTTGTAGAGCTGCTCATGTCAGGAACACATACTTCGCTACATACTAGTCGTTTGGTTTTGTCATTAGAGTATTATAATATCCATAATTAACGCAAGACATACACCCCAATTAGAGTATTGAGTAAAGCATAATACAATGAATAAAACTTTTTTTTTAAAGCTAGGTAGCTTCTATTATTATTAAGAAAATCGTGTTGACCGTAACAATATTTTATGCATTTAAATATTATAGTCTTATTGCTTTGAGATAAGATTTAATTTTCTTTGGCTCAATCACCGGTCAGTATGGCAAAATACATAATTTAAAAAAATAAGTCTTTTCTCAAACATGATTGGAAATTTGAGCATTATTTTGACAACCTTCTTTGAGATAAATCGAAATTGCTGTCTGGCTGACATGCGAGCAGCGGCCGGCAAAAGTTGTATGAAAATCCTGTCCAGGGGGTCTACTCCCTAACTCCGACCGTCCGTCCGTCGGCCCGTCCGACAGTAGCCCGATACGACGGTGTGAACCCTACTCCCTAACGATTTCGGACTCATCAGTTTCAAACGGCATCATAGACAATATTCGTGAACGAACGACGCATGGCGATACAGTTGCACTATTTTACCGGTCGATTACCGGTTTACTTATTTTGTAGTTTTCTAGCTTATTAAACAAAAAATAATACTTTTGTCGTTAGAAAATGACCACATTTAAAAAATATATCTTTTATTATGTCTATAAATATAGAATTGAATTATTTTTGCCATTTTTGTCTGGAAACTGGCATCATCCTGTTATACCTTTGCCTGTTTAATTTTTTGAAGGAAATTTTATAATGAAATGTCAAAGGCCGCATTCCGAATTTAGTTTGTCTCATCGTCTCACATGCGTTCCGATTTAGTTATTACGATTATGACAGCTTTAGTGTTATTGGATGTACACTAATTATTGTGCTTGTGTGGTGAGCGAGGGTAAATAAAAGTAATTGTTTTCTACTCACGGTTATATTGCACAAACACAAATCACAGAAACGTTCACAGAAGAAAGGCACATAGTTTGGCACACACGGAGATGTATATACGAAGAAGAAAGTCTATAATATCGTTAACAGTTTTTACAGTTCGTACACTTGATCTACAGAGACACTAAGACAATCCCGAGGGGTTATTGTGGTAAACAATACGACCGGGACTATTCAGAGTTGCGTGGGTTTCGCGTCGCGATAGCGAGATCGGACTGGAGGTCAGCCAAGGTGAACGAACGCGCGCTGCGTAGCGCGGCCCCACTCATGCGCATCGACTACGTCACCGCGTGACGTAGTCGAGCGCGCTTCCACTGTTATGTACCTGTATGGTATTGTTGTGTACGACAGTGAATTAATATAAACAATATTAAAGTGTTTAAATGTTCTGTAGATATAAGTGTATAATGTATATTGTGTTTATGTATGTGTATAGAGATAATTGTTTAGTGTAAGATAAATGTTAAGGATCGCTACACAGCTAAGAGCTGTCAACAATTCGAAACGCTCGTGAACGCGCTCAAAGTGATACTCAATGTCAAAACGATATTATTACAGTATTTCTTTGTATAAACACCACATTTCTTCTTCAGTTCTTCTTCTTTAGTTAGGTGGCGACAGTCATCCAGAAAAAAAAAAAACCTCTACATTTAAAAATAATTTTGACACAACTAAATCGAATTTGACAATCGCGACACCACGTGGAAAATATTTTATTTTGTTTTTAGAAGATATTTTATTTTTATATGGAATTTTTCTCTTTTTGTATGGAAAATATGAAAAATTATTACCTACGTGTTGAGTTTTAGGGGTTTATGGGTTTTATAAAGGGGGTCGAAATTTTCATTATTTTTACGATAGGACACACCGTTTTCGAGATATAAGCAAAAGAAAAGAAAAAGATACAGTACTGTTTTTGTTGGTTTGCCAACTAATTTTATTCCACACCTTTTGAGTCGCGATTAAAAATAGTCAGATTTAATTAGAAAATCTAATCGTTATCGCGCACGCTGATTCGGTACGGGTTTAGGCACGCTCAAATTCCTGTAAAGCTTCTTTAATATTTAAAAAAAACAGCCATACTTAGTTTGAATTCTTTTAAATTGGTAACTTTCGTCGACAGCACGAGAACTATTTTGATGTCGTATCAACTGACATAAATATCCGTCAAAACCAGTGTCAAGTTTAACTGTTCGGACGGGCAAAAACACATCGGGAGTAGGCACAGCTGTCAAATCGCGTTGTCATTCATTCTTCGCTCGGGCCCCGAACGAATCATCCGTCCGAAGGGCATAGGGAGTAGGAAACGCCCGAAACGAAGGCCGAAACGACGGACTTCGTGCTTAGGGAGTAGACCCCCTGGTTTAGCGGCCAAATAAAACTCTTAAATGTCGTGTTATTTAAAAATGGAATGAACTTTTACTCCGAAACATGGCAACAAGGAAGTAAAAAAAAAAACAAATGAACACTTTAACGCGGGAAAAAATATTGTTGTGCATTGTTCGTCATTGATTTTGAAAAGTAATTGTATTTTAATTTCCGCGCATTATTTGAGAAAAGTACTGTACAAACCTTGGCCAGCACATCAAGCTACCCCAATCTGTCAAATTTTCCCAATTGAATATAAACCTTATTCCTTTGCAAAAAAGTTGAAAATCTATCAAAGAAATTTGACAGATTGGGGTAACTTGATGTGCTGGCCTCTGTACTTACGTATGTGTGCCTCGGCCCACATTTACAAGTTTGTCGATCAATGCCTCTTTTGCTGGCCGCTCGCCGAAGTAGCCCGCGAAATTCATTTTTTTTACGGTTTTTGCAATTTGCTGGTCAGTATTAAGTTGTATGTTGATTGTTGTTGTTGATTCGCGGCCGTAATAAATTATAATCAATAGAATTAGTAGCAAAAATTGTTATGTTAGTATAATCCTAAAATTTCAAGATTTTATGAAATAGTAATTTACAATTACCTACTTGGTCTTAGAGTTGTGTTGATGACTTCAATGATTATACCTATTTCTGTGATGATGATATTTGTTACGGTCGCGAATCATATTTTAATCAAGGTACAACTTATTACTGACCAGCAAATTGCAAAAAACGTAAAAAAAAAAAAATCGCGAGCTACCCTGGCGCTTTCGCGATAGCTTCAATCAAAGAGTAAAGTAATATCCTCTATATTACTTTACTCTTTGATTGAAGCTATCAATTATGAACAAACTACTTTCAGGACTTGCGTTTAGTCTGTGACGCCTTGTATGTGTATCACACCAATAGGTAGTGTATGATTTCCGCGTCTTCTTTCACGTAATGAAGCTACCTACGGAATGACGCGGTGACGTGATGTTTGTAGTCTTAATATATAGCTATAATAACTTACGGTGATGAATGAGAGGCAAAAGAAGCACGGGAGCGAAGCTACAGGTAAAAGTAGTTATGACATAAATTTTTCTTGTCTCAATCAGTTTTTTCGTCATTATTTTATACGTACTTTCTTAAATATGGATTATATGAATAACGATTGAAAGTAGATAATTCCAGAGTGAATCATGAGCGTAAAGTAATTAATAGAACACTAAACGTTGATAAGCTGTTACAAAATAATAACGTTTTGTTTACATAAAAAACTACTAATATTGCATAATGTAACTGTTTAAAAAAAAAAACATTTCCATGTTTCACGTCTCCACCCCACTAGCACATGTAAATACCCCCAGATACTAAATATAGCAACAAGACGTTCGCGCGTTCTGAAAACACTAATTTACTTCTTTTAACAGTTTTATAATACGATTTCAAACCTAATGCCGACGACCCTCCTCGAGGGTTCACTTTAGCGCAAACGTAATGCCGGTGACCCTCCTGGAGGGTTCATTGGAGTCGAAAGTGTTAAGACACATTTTGTGGAAGGGTTTAATTAAATAATGTAGGAAATAAAATCAGTTTATCTTAGTAGGAAATAAAAACAAATTTATTAAACTTTTATTTTCGCTTATTTACACTATCCCTTAGAACTAAAACACTGTTGGCACACTACGCGAAGTGGTCCTCGCGGTCGGCTGCGAGTGTGGGCGCGGCCGCGTCCTCCATGGCGGCGAAGTTCATGAAGTGCGCCGGCCGGTGCACCTCGTGGTAGAACTCGCGCGGGTTGCCGAGCTGCACGCCGTACTTCATGTTCGGGTCGTGGCGGACACCTAGGGGAAAGATTATTGTTGTAGTTACAGCTAGAGATAGGTTTTATATATGTATATTGTTTTTATTTATGTATAGGGGAATAGGGTTTATATAATTCGAGTATCAGCTATTATAATGACGATGGATGCTGTAGATTGTACTGTTATTGATATCAAAAATAATTTTAAATCTTCATTTATAAAATATACATACCCATGAAATTGTAATTCCAGCTTCCCTGCGATGGAACCATGAAGTATCCCAGGAATCTGTCGGATAGCAGCATCTGCACCCTCTCGTAGTGGCTGGGCAGGTACCCCTTGGGGTTGTTCCCCCGGTCGGTGTTGCGCGCTCCCCACTCGTACCCGCTCGGGGTGAGCTTGTACGCAGTGAGGGAGCAGGAGCCGGGCGTGAACGAACACGTGATTATGATAGTCTTCTCGCCGTCCCAAGTCGGGTTTTCTGCCATTATTTTTGCGTGAGTTGTAATGTCCTGTGAATGGATAAATAATTAGTATCAGCCATAATCATTAAGAGTTGTATTCCTGGGTGTTGTTATTTTACGTAGGAAGAGGAATACCGTCGCCATGTATTGCAAACCTCGTGAAGAAAAATCTATTATTTTTTGTTTTATTTGAAAACTTCATAATTAATGCATATTATTTAGAAAAAAACGTGCACAGCTCTAAGATGCTGTTATTACCGTTTATTCATAATGTTTTATGTCACCTTAGGTCGCATGGTGCAGACATCCTGAACTTATTCTATTTATTTATCACATACATAGGCTGTTAGGCTTGTAGGTCTTAGTAGGTTCCTTTAACTTATCATATATCAAAATTACATTCACCCTTAACAATAATAAAATTACGTAAGGCCGACTGTATACGGGTGTGACGGTACATGAAAATATATGATAAGTTATAGGTACCTACTAAGAAGCCTAATAAGTGCAGTAGGAATTGGTGAAAGGTGGGCTTTTTGGAGGACTGTCGTATGTAATTTTGACGTTCAAAAAGTGCTGATGTTCAGCTTAGTTTCAATAAATGACTTTTGATTTTTTCCCTGCAAAGCGACGATATAATAATATACAACATCTGAAATATGCACGAGATGTTCTTCAATCCTATTGAATGAATGTAGAAGTTCTGCTTATTGATATGATGTATGCGTGCGTACCTGCGGCGAGAGCTGCGGCAGCTCGTTGGGCTGCGTGTGCATCCAGCCGAGCGGCTGCAGGTGCGCCAGCGCCGGGTGCTTGGGCAGGTGGCGCGGCAGGTGCACCTGCTGGTGCGTGCCCCACTGCGGCGCGACCACCGCGCACTGCACCTCGCGCACCATGGGGTTGTCGGCCGGCGACGTGCCGTACAGGTAGCACGCGATCTGCGGCCGGACGAGGCGGTCAATAGCGGCAGCAAAAGGATGGAGTAAAGACAAATATCACAGAAGATTAGCTACTATCATTTTTAACTAACCTGCGCTCTCAAGTCGGAGATAGTGACGAATTTCTTGAGTAAGTTCTTTGGCAGGATGTAGGTGTAGCCGCTCTCCTTGATGTCGTCCGAGCTCACGTAGATGTGGTTCGTGCGCAGATGTAGGTTGGTGGCGGATATCGCACGTACACGCCATTCAGTCTTTGAGCTAAAATATTGTTTAAGGTTATATAATATTTAACATAGGAAACATGCATTGGATTGAAAAATTTGTACTAAAGTTTTTGCTCTTTAGCAAGTTACCACTAGGACCAGCCATGCTTATAGATGCAGGGCGTAATAATCCTGTCATCACATCATCTCATTCTCACGAGAAATGAATATGCAAATAATGCCTGGCTTCAGCCCGAGACAATGTGAGTACAAAGGCTTGTCGCGCGCACATATAAGCTTGGCTAGACTGTTTTATTGTCAATATGATCAGCTAGCGTCATATCAGTGCCGCGGCGTGTGACGTCAGTGCGATCAGCAAGCGCCACACGCTCGCGACACTCCAGAGCACAGAGACTCTCTGGTTTCAGGACCCCTACGCGGTTCATCATTTCATATTGACGGCTAAAGATCATAATGCTTATTCTACGTTATAAAACAAATCCTCACCTGAAGGTCTGTGACTCGTAGTTACTGGTGGTAGAAGTAATGATCTCGTCTCCGTGCTTGTTAACAGTCCTCGTCGTGGTGGCAGTCAGTTGGCTCTGTTCCTTGCTCTGCTTCTCAATCTCGGCGATCTGTTGCCGCTGAGCTGACGGTGCTGATATCTCCATACCCAGGATTATGTCACGGATTTCAGATTGTGTGAGTGAGGCCACATTTACACTGGAAAGATAATGTCCCTGTTATGGCTGCTTAGATGTAGAAATATTAGGGTTTTTGAAATTCAGATCAAGTTGCTGACAAGTAAATCTATCATAATCTGCCTAGCCTTTTTCCAACTATGTTGTGGTCGGCTTCCAGGCTAACCGGATGCAGCTGAATACCAGTATTTTACATGGAGCAACTGCCTATCTGAGCTCCACAACCCAGTTACTGGGTAATACGCAACCCCTTGGTAAGACTGGTTGTCAAATTTTCGAGCTTCTGACGACCCGTAACGACTGTCAAAGATTCACGAATGACAGCCGGGACCAATGGCTTAACGTGCTTTCCGAGGCACGTAGGGGTCTTGGTATGTAGAGGTAGCAACGAGTTATCCAAATAAAACAATAGGTTTTAATCACTTACTTGTTCTTCTTGCCATAATCAGCAAGAATAAGGTCCTTTAGTTGCACCTCAACCTTGATCCAGTCGTCATCAGACAGCGTGGGCCAGATGTGATGGGGCTCCGTCAGCGTGGTCTTGTCGGGCTTCAGCAGGACTTTGGTGCGCTCGGTGTTCACGTGGAGGGCGCGAAGAATCAGGATTAGACGACTGAACGCCTATGAAAACAATTGTAAACATTATTTTTAGTGCTTGCAGTATTTTAGAGGCTACAATGGCAGGTATTTTGAGCAAAGGTTGTTTTGTTGTCAATATGATCAGCTAGCGTTATATCAGTGCTGCGACGCGTGACGTCAGTGCGATCAGCAAGCGCCACACGCTCGCGACACTCCAGAGCACAGAGACTCTCTGGTTTCAGGACCCCTACGCGATTCATCATTTCATATTGACGAATATCAGCTATTAGATCAATATTATATTTGTATATTTTGAGTAAGTGTGCATATTTATTGACTTATAATAACCCTGGTAGTCATATACATTACGATATAATTACGCAATTTTAGACTTGCACAATTCATCCTACACGTTGATGTATACTTGTGAAAGTCCAATTTTGTATTGTCATTTTAACTTACGGTGTACGAGGAGATGGTCTTGAGCCAGTCATCATACAAGTTGAACAGCACCATCTGTGGCTCAGTGGCCTTCAGGATGAGGTCTCCGAACTTCTCCACCTTGAGACACGCCTGGAACGGCAGCTGGAGCTCCGAGCCCTTAATCACGATGTTAGGGAAGTCCAACAAGTGCACCTGGATTTGGAAAATACAAACATGATTGATAACAGACAGCAGAGTATAAACAGCTTCATTTGATGGACTCTACAGAAACTCCCGATTTTGAGAAACCAGTTTCCTGAGGATCAGAATACAGAACCCTAATATTTCAGTAAGGTCACTCTATCTTATATACTACAATTATTGTGGTGAGCTTCAAGCTGAAAAGTGTTTAGTAATAGGTTTTTTTGTTTCTCTTACCTCAAGAGGATCCAACATTCCCTTTCTGGTGACGATGATTTGTTTAGGCTGTTCTTCCACCGGCAGAGAACGAATCAACGCCGCTACTTCTTCAGCAGTCTTCCATTTAGCGAGCTGAACAAAACGAAATACATAACTTCATGAATACAGGATTTACAAAGGCAAAGGCAGGATAAACAACATTTTACAGGTTTGGAAATGTTTCACTGTTTTTTTTAAGGTTCATGTGGCAATCAAGCAGAAAACCTGATGGTAAGTAGTTACATGTCTCATGTGCCTGCATATCCTTCAAAGCAGATCACTGCAACTTTGCCTGGTCTTTTCTTCAATGTACATTGTACAATGTTGAATGTAATGTAAATTGTAAAAGAGTACTGTATTTATCTTAATGACAGTACGGTATAGCCAAATATAATAGCATGTCGTAATAATGTTACCTGTCCAAGACGCTTCTGTCCAGCCCACACGCTGGTGTGAATGATCTTGAGGAAGAGCTGTCCGGTACGCGGGTTAAAGATAAAGATAGCGCCATTGATAGGCTTGGTAGTCAAGTTGCCCTCGAACGTCTTGTGGATCGTCACGCGGTATACGTTGGTGTCATCTACGAACCTGTGTAGGTTGACAAAATTAATTTGTTAAACTTGTGTAATCATCAAGGGATAGTTATAAGCGTAACTATAATGTATAATTAGAACATATGCTTTTACAAAATATGCGTTTATCTATTCCATTCCATTTATTTTCCCTTTTACTTCCCACAAACTAAACTAGTCAAAATAGATAATAGTATATAATAGTTAATAGGACATCTCGGGCTATAAAAAGAGACACAGGTATAAAAAGAACTTGAACCAAAAATGTTTTGGTTCAAGTTCTTTTTTTTGGTTAGTTTAAAAGATGCAAATAATGCACTCATTTCTAAATTCAAGTACTTACCAAATAATCTGGTTGGAGAAGAGTTCTCCATAGTTCTGACTGGACAGGTAGGGTTCAGTCGGCTCGGACGAGTACAGCTGCAACGCCTTGCGGATGCGCTCGCGGAGTACGTACAGCGCGGGGTTCGCTTTCATTATTTTCGCCATAGCTTGCTGGATGAGAGGCTTGCAACCAGGGAACCAGTTGCCGTATGCACTGCGAAGAGGATTATTGTTAAAACGTAGTAATAGAAGTTGTGTCTACAATAAAGATATAAAGTTCAATCTGGTGTTAGTTATTTGTATTGACCCCTTAGCTACCTGAAATATTTATTTTCTTTTATTGAATCGCTTTTTAGTAACAGCTTTAGGCTAGCATTTTCGTTTTGACGATTGTTAGGGGTGAGTGACGGGACTTTTAATTTTATTGCCCTGTAGACTTAATTTGATGTAAAATCCTTACCTGTGCAAGTTGTACGCCAGATCGATAGCGATGAGCAATCCAGTCGGCGAGGGGTAGATGGACATGTTGTCGGTGGTGTAGTCGAGGAATTTGGCGCGAGCGTATCGCTCCACGTCGTGGGAATCGTAGTCGCCCCAACGTAGCTGAATGTCCAGCCAGTACTTCTGTGTTGTTGTGTTGTCCATAGTGTCTCTGTGGATAGGGAAGTCTGTGGGTGATGGAAATACGACAAAAATCTCATCTAAAAATACGTAGATCGTCTTACTACCTCGGGCATGAAGCAATAAGAGCATGCTAAGGCATCAATAGAATCTCACACTGTCTCTCTCTTTTGCCATGCCATTATTACATTTACTGGACAAGCACCTAAAATGCTCTAGTCAGTTTATATTGTTTAGATTTTTTTTATGGCTTTGTAACTTATTACCTCTGTAGCAATTGTATGCTAGGATATATTATGATTTTTATTGCAATAAGTTTGAAAAAGTTAAAACATCACATAACATCGTCTTACTTGGTATCAGCGAGTAGCGACGGCCGGGACACGTTCCACTTGTAGGCCGAGAACAGCAGAATGTCGGCGCACGACGAGTTCATCTTGTAAGACTTACGCGGGTGAATGGTTTCTTTCTGGACCGTCTCGATCTCAAGCGCGTCTAGCTCTTGATCGAATACCTGAGAAAAACAAAATGTGCTTAGTATTGGGGATTTTTTAATACAGACAATTTTTATAAACAATCATTTACACGAAGTAAAGTCACTAGTTTTGTGGCGAGAATGTGTATAGGTGATACTCGTCAAGCTCTCAGGCGATTATGGCCTTCACGTTTTAACATTCTCTACCCCGTGCATAAGCACCTCCGTAACAATGAGCTATATTACAATAAAAACCCGTGTCTTGCATAAATTCATAATATATGGTTTTTCGCCACACCATATGACCTCAATATCAGACCAAAAAAAGTGTGTTATGGCCAGAAAATTCAAGACTACACAAATATTTACCTGACACAAGTCCATGACAATAGACTCGTGGACCTTCTGCCATAAGTGAGCCCTGAAGATCTGGATGAGCGAGATCTTGAGTGTGGGGATCTTGCCGTGCATGAATATACCTGTCAGATCCAGTTGTACCTGTAGAACAGCAGAGTTAAGTTAATACAAGCTGTATTGAGTGTAAATCATCTTTGTCACAACCAAATTAAATTATGAATAATACGAAAAATCATCGTAAAATTAGTAGCTGCATCTATTATTAGAAGCTTTTGCATTTTTGGTGGCCAAGTGGCCGACAAGCAGGTTATCGCAGGTGCATTGCCCTCATAGAGGAGCTAGCACGTAACTTAAAACTTGGAAAATCTTAATGCGCCTGTATTTACACCGGCATCCATAATCCTTCAAAGCGGAACACACCAACGCTGCTTGGCGGCAGTAATAGGCACGGTAGTTCTGTCTCTTTCTACTGCTATTTTCCCTACAGAGTATGTATGTACGAGTGTTGCTATCTTGTGTTTCGTCTTACCTGGAAACCGACGTACACGTTGGCTCTGTTGATGGTAGGCGACCACCATAGCGTGAACCGACGGTTGGGGATCTGGTTCAAACCGGATCGCTGCGCGTTGGTCAGCTTCTTGTACTTCATCGACTCTTCGAAACCTGATGCTTTCTCCCTGCACAAATAATATAATAATAAGTTTAGACTATGATTTCGAGTGATTATATTTACTCAAAAGGATTTCTTGGGGGTATAAACTATATAATAAATGTTGCTGAACCATTAGGATGAGAGAATTCATTCCGTTAACTTGTACCCTCAAACATAAATGAAATATCACAGAATGTGACTTCCACATTTACGTGTCCCATATCCCCAATCATGCAGCAACAACGAGACAGGTGTAAAGACTGCAAGCAATAGCCAATTACCAAAACTAACAAGGTAAACATGTTTGCAACAGTAATCTATGATAGACAATGTTTACTCACCAGAACAGACCCTCCCAGGTCGGGAAGTAGGTTCCCTTGAACAGTGTGTGCTCCAAGATGCCCTCCACACCTCCAAGAGCCTGGATCATGTCCGTGCGGTAGTTGTTGAGGTTCCACAGCTTCCCGTCGTGACGCTGGTGTGTCCACCAGAATGGATTCTGTTTCAGGACCTAGTGCAAACATGCAAAAGTTTTTAGAATAACTGGACACATGAACATTTAGGTAATATGAGCCCCGGGTCGTATTACGTTATAGAATATTGTTCCAGTGCGGAATAGAGCAAATAGCACATCTCTTTTTCGTACCGAAACAATGACGGGGCTTTGAAACTTGCCCCTAGACTGTAAAAACAAACCCAATATAGAATAACATTTACTCCATAGATAAGTCATAATAATTACCTGATACTGTTTGAACTCAGTACGAATACGCCATCCCTTATCATAGGCTAGCGTATGCCTATCCTTCTGGAAAAGCGTATTGATACGCGGGATGCCTCTGTCCCACGAATCTTCTAGATCTTCCAATGTCAATCGCCTGTGAATGAAAAACTGTATTTATTTTCTGTTGTATGGTATTTTATTTAAGGGTAGTAGTGTGCTGTTATGATCAGCTAGCGTCATATCAGTGCCGCGACGTGTGACGTCAGTGCGATCAGCAAGCGCCACACGCTCGCGACACTCCAGAGCACAGAGACTCTCTGGTTTCAGGACCCCTACGCGATTCATCATTTCAAGATTGTGTGTATTGCATAGTTATTTCAGTACTAAGAGAGTATCTTGGATTGAGTTATAAGTCGGTATAAACTCATACCATTAAAGGCCTATTTACTTGGTCTGAGTGTATAACCATTGGTTGCAGGTAAACATTGTTGATGCAGCAACTTCAAACCTTGCTGGAAACAATACATAATTGGCAACATGTGTGTGTTGTTCCTTTTACTATTAATACATACATTTGTTGCTATTTGTGTGTTGCATACTTTCAACAGCAAAAGGTTTTCATAATAGTTCCCTTTACAGTTTTACAGTGTCGAGCCTTTTAATTTGCACAATTTCTTAATATCTTTCTTACCTGTTCTGAGCATTAGCTTCCTGCCTCTTCAGCGCGTACTCGGCCCACACTCGCTGCGAGTCCACGAACTCGGCCTCCCACGGCTGTATGTAGCGGTACAAGTTAGGGATCAACTGGTCTTCGTCGTGCGACATTCCTGAGCGGAAGTGAGTGATGCCCACGTCTGTTTGCTTCGACCAGCGGAGGTCGGACTGTTGGGAAAAGATTTATTAGTTAAGACTAGCAGCGCCTAGCGGTTTTACCCGCATAAGTCTCGATCCTGTGGGAATTTCGGGATAAAAAGTATCCTATGTGTTTATCCTGGTTATAAACTATGTGTGTGCCAATTTTCATCCAAATCCGTTCAGTAGTTTTAGTGTGAAGAAGTAACAAACAAACATACAAACAACACTCACAAAACTGTCGCCTATATAATATTAGTGTGATGCTTGAGATTTGTGGATAAGTTTTTGTTTTGAAATATCAACAATACCATTTTTTTCATTAATAGGGACAACTGTATGCGTTTTACTAATT
Organism: Gortyna flavago; assembly: GCA_963669345.1. Lineage (NCBI taxonomy): Eukaryota > Metazoa > Arthropoda > Insecta > Lepidoptera > Noctuidae > Gortyna > Gortyna flavago. Next base: position 4,559,444 of record OY770139.1, read on the forward strand.
AAAAATACTGGATTTCCAAACAACAACCTTTTTAATTAGAGAGAGTAGAGTTCTAAAAAAGCAAGTAAATGTAAAGTGAAAACTGTGGCACGTGTTGCCACTAAGACATTATTGCGAATCCCAGGAGTTTTTTGGAGACAGACCAGCAAAATAAAACACTACTAAGAAACTGCTAATCACTGTAAAAAAAAAATCGAGGCTCTAAAAATGTAATTTTGTCACCTGTGGAATCAGCACGTGTCCCATAGACAGCATACCAAGTCCGCCCAACTCTTTGGGCGTGTAGAACACGACAGGCGGGAAACGGGAAGGCATTTTAGAGTTGAGACCGATCTTGATACGAGTCTGGATCTTGTTCTCGCATTTTACGAGTAGGTCGAGCAGTTCTTGTGTGTTGACGACAGCCTCGCGGAAGTACGTCATTAGACCTGTGGGAATGGTGGATTGTGAACTGATGCAGATTTAGTTGTTGGCAATATATGGATAGGACTTGACCAATAGGCGCAGCCAATATGAGGTTCCTAAAATGAGTAATTAGTAATTCGGTACCGACTAATCATCATCTAATATGAACATCAGTTTGTAGTTTGGCCAAATGCGGATTTTTAACATGGAACAACTTTCCTCCAGTAGGTATACCTATGTTACCGCTATATAGGCAAAGAGCCAGCCTTCTCTAGATTTGTGCTAAAGGATTTTCGTTCACGCAGAGGTAACATTTAGCGGCGTACAAAAACACAGTTAAGTACATAAAATAATGTCATATAACTTACCAATAAGCGCCGTATTCCACTTGTTAACAATCTTAGTGAAAGTCGTAGATCCGGACGCCATGAGAATCTGTCGGACTCTGTTGTGGAATCTTGCGAGAGACTCATCATCGACGCGCAGGTAACATTGAGCGGTACGCTCTTTTGTAACTTCGTTCTGTAAGTTCCATACTCCGTCGCGGTGGCATAGCTCTTCATGTTGACTGCGACACTACGTGGAAAAGTTTGAATTTATTAGAGGAGGACGGAATTAATGACTTTTTGATTGACTCTTCAGCCACTGGAGTTAACATCCCACGTGAACAAACAAGGGGAATATCAATCCCTGAAATCATATTTGTTAGAAGAATAAAACTAGAAGACCCAACATTATGAATACTAACAGGTATGTACTTCTTTTGATAGTTATGTTCTCAGTCCAAGGAAACCGTTGTGTACTATAAAAAAACAAGTAGTCGCGTCTATTCTTTCGATTAAGAAAAAAAAATAGACACATACATGGAATGTAGGCAAATGCTTGCAAATGAATGTTGTTGAAAGACGAGTTTCCAGTTACCCTTATATTTGCGGTAAACCAACCTGTTACACAAGTTTCCATGGTGTATAAAACTAATCGTACCTTAGGCAGTATCCTGCACTCGAAGCCAGCCATGTTGAAAAGCAGGTTGGGGTTGTCCTTGGAGTAGACGGACACGAAGCTGTTCTCCCATTGGATGGTGGTGACGGAGCGAGGCAGCCGGTTCTTTATGTCCCAGAATACGGCGCGACCACTGATGAAGGAGAGATGGGGATAAAATAGTGGAACACAATACAACATAAACACGCCAGTCTTTCCTGAAGGGGTAAGCAATGCAGGTATCTTGTAAATGCAGCAAACATCGTTAGGTGCAATATTTTGTAACATCTGCAGTAACTGTGATTGAGTCAGTATCAGTATTATTAATTCGCAGCTGGATGGTTATTTTTATAAAATTAATTGCATTCCTTTGTAAAGCCTCAAGGTTAACATGAATGCTTTATTTCTGATTTAAATTATCCCACAAATCAATTTTACCTAAGAGGCATTGAGAATGATCTCCTTTCACTAAAACAATTTTTCCTAAAATTATATTTTTCTGAATACTCACAGATTGACGTCATGTTTCATAAGACGCATGCGCGCGTCTCGTGGCCAGCACTTCTTATTGTTGTATCCTACTATGTTCTCGTTGTTGGGATCCGGGTGCTCTGTGAGGTAACGCTGGATGAGGTCGCGAGCCTCTTCTGCGGTAAATCTGGTCAATAAAATGTTAGGTTAGACTTCTGGTGAATTTTATAGGAACCTTAACAAGGACTGGTCTTTAATTCTTTATGAAGGCATCAATGGGTAGTGTTAGAAAAGATAATAAGTCACATTATTGCAAATAAAGAAATAATCTTCTTTTTTCGTGTCGATGATACTCTTCTATTTTGTTTGAGCCCAGTAGGTGACCACATTGATTGCGGCATCGGTGCAGGAGAATGGGCAGTTACGGCACTCCAGCAAGTGGGGATTAATAATTCAGAAAAATTATTTTGTCTTCTGATCATTTGGATTACTTCAATAATGTGCATTGCAATTATGATCTGGTTTTTTTTTTTTTTTTCTGACCTCTCGCAGTTGCAACTCGCTAAGGTTGCCTTACTGCTTAACCGGACTATCCTGTGGTGGCCAAAAATTACTTTAAGGCCCCCAGCCAGGGCTTACAAACTAAGGATATTAATTTAAATGAGCTACACTAAGGGCACCCCCTGTGGGGTTCGGGCCTCGGCTTAGTGAGTCATTGAGGGGAGGGCAGCAATGGTCAGGCTGGGTCTGGTTATTATTATTTGGGGAGTTTAAAGCTACTTGCTCAGCCTCGCGGGCTGGCTTGTCGAGCAAGGGTCGGGCTGATCTTGTTGTCTTCAAATAAGGTTATTATACCAAGTATATAGTATACCAAGTAGTTGCGATGCCAATCTAACTTATGTCCAAAACAACATTTGTCAGCGTTTTCGCTATACCAACCTGAAGAAAATATGAATCCTGTCAACATATCTGCAGTACAGTCTAATCGGGTGAGCGGTCTCAGTCGACCGATCTTGATAGGACAAGAAGTCGTTCGGCAGTTGCGGTGGTCCCGCCATCTCGCTGGCTCGTTGTAAGCCGAGCACTAGCAAGTCGAGTACTAGCCCATAGTATTGGACTATGAAGGATGCGAACTGAAGACCGCGGATGATGCCGTAAGAGTTGGTGTGGTTCATGTCCTGTAGGAACATGTTATGATTAGAATCTATGAGGTAGGGTTTGTAACTACAAAAAAAAAACTTGAAATGCGGTTATGTCGCTACTATGTTGCTTAGGGAAACCAATAACCATGAAGGACTGACATTTAAGTCAGTGTATTCATCACAGCCGTATGCATGAAAAGAAGCAAACAAGAGCTGCTAAAATCTTCAATTATACAAGGTGTAACAGATTAAATGCGTCCTGAAAGTAGTTTGTTCACAATTGACTACTGAAACGATTTCAGTAACTTTGAACCTAGGTATTTTTTCAAAAAATTATGTATTTTGCCACTAGACGGCCACCGATTGAGTCAAATAAAATTAAATCTTATTTAGACTCAATTTTAAATGCATAAAATAAGTCAATAATCTAATTGGGGTGTATGAGGTCTTGCGTTAATTATGTTACACATTGTTCAGTTTTAATCAAAATAAAGACAGGTAATTTAGAATTTCGCTTTATAACTTTACCTTATAATTAATAATAACGTTGTTCTTAGCAGTCATGTAGTCAGCGATGTTGTGGTCGACGATAAGACGCAGCAGCCTGTTTAGGAGGGTCAGATCTATCTTCTCATATAGCTTCTCGAAGCGCGACTCCAAAAGGACGTTGCACTCGCCCTCACCGACCTCCCACACGTCTTGTAGGTTGTTTATACCTAAAAGTGGTATATGATGTGAGAAATGTGGAATGTTATGGAATAAATTTTGTCTTTATAAAGTTGAGCAAGGCACTGGCACTGGCACTGATCTTTGTTATTTAATGATTCTTTTGTTGTTTTGAATTTCATAAAATCGATCAATCTGCCTAGCCTTTTCCCAACTATGATGGGGTCGGCTTCCAGTCCCAACTGGATGATGCAGCTGAATTCAGTATTCCACCAAAAACCAGTTACTGGGTAAACCCGATGTCCTGAGATGTGTCCAAGACATGATAATATCTTTAATTCAGTAGTACACAGAAAAATAAAACGGGGTGGAGTTTCGGCTGTATCTTTGGGTTGCTGTCGGCGTGGTCTTGCCCTAAGTCACTTAGTTTTCTCCTAGTTAGTAGACAGTGAATTGGGCGATGAATCAAGTGACGATGCAGCGTGGTAACAATCCGATGAATTGGCTGTGCTATCACTGGGCACCTCGCGCACTGCAGTACCCAAGGGAGTTATGACTTTCTTTGTTGCTTTGCTTTGACATGATGGACAAATGCTATTGTTACCTATATTACTTAAGATATACAGGGTGGCAGCGAAATCGACACGCAAAGTGTAACCATGAATTCAGCACGATTCAAAACCCCCAAGCGAAAAATTGCTACGTCGCTTATAAAAAAAAAAGTCGCGGGCAACAGCTAGTATATAAATAAAATAAAATCCAGTTTTCGTTTCACCTGACAGCTTCGTCAAGCACACAATAGACAAACATATTTCTTCTTCTTTTTATCTTCAGTTCTTGATCTGACGATAACGCGACCGACCGAGGTGAGGTTTGTAACAAGGGGATGATCGACGAAGCAGATCTCCTTTGCCACAACGCACACCCCGGGCGGTCGCATACAACTTCTTTTTTCTTTCTTCATATAAAAAGTTCACCCGCCTTGTCTGTCTGTCATTCTAAACGCGACAAACTCAAAAACTAACTAGCGGATTTTATACAGTTTTCGGCAGTAGATGGAGAGATCAACATAGTTGGGAAAGGATAGGGAGATGATGACGGAGTGATTCATGAGGAAGGTTTAGGTGTATAATTCATTAAGGTTTTGTGTAAATTGGCTTAAATATATGACGAAGTTTGTTCAAGAAGTCGGAAAATATCATGCCAACTGGGAGTTTTACTGGTATGCCCCGCGTAAACCACAACACAGTCAAAAACAATAAATAATCAAGCTTGTTAACATACCTTGACACCACTTGTAAACCAGCAGCGGTGAAGGCTCAGTATCCGCCGGCTTGACCCACGGAGGCAGTAGCCTTCGCTTATCAGCCTCATACCATAAGTACTGGTCTAGATAAGCGTCTGTGATCTTCTCTAGAGGCTCCACATCGTAAACTGGGACCAGGTGAGAGTAGAGGTCCATGAATTCTATGCCGACCTAGTGGAATAGTATGATGTTTAGTAACTCTTAACTACAGTAACTACTGGAGACCCGCCCCTGCTTCCCACGGTTTTTACTTTATAAAACATCGAGATTTCTTCGTTCATACATGAAAATCGCATCAAATTCGGTTGCGAAGTTTAGAAGAACAACTCGATCATACAGACAGATACGGAAGCTTTATTAGCTTTAATTTATAATATGAAAGACTTGGCCCAAAAAAAGTATTTTGATAGTTTCTTAAAAGAATCAAATCGATTCAACTTCTATGTAGCAGAATAACAACTGAAATGATGGGAGAAACTTTCTATTCAATATTTAAAGAGATTATATCAATATACCAAGTATAAAACGCAAATCTATTACAAAGTATAAGTAAAATACATACCTCTCTAAATGTCCTCTGTGTGAGTAAATGACGCTTGATCCTAGACAATGCCTCGTGAGGGTTATCATATGCCTGTTCTATAAGCCCCAGCTCTTCTCTCTGACTCTGATTCAGCCTGGATTTGACACTGTAGGCCTCTTTGAGCCGCTCCAACGCTAAGATAAGGAGTTTGGTGTCGTGTTTGTAGGAGAGAGGCGGGAAAGGAATGGGGGCGAAGCGCCGGGACTCCAGCCAGTGGACTGTTGTCGTGTAGATGGCGACAGCTTCTTCGGGTGAGATGTATGGTCCGTCCTGTGAAGAAGTGTTTCATGAGAATGGTTTTTGGCACTTATTTGGCTTGGCTTTAAAGTTGGAAAATTATTTAATTAAAATATGAAGTTGTAATTTTGAATGGAGCCATGTGCAATTTCATTTCTTTAAAAAAAAAAACAAAAATTTAAACTGGGAATACTTTCTCGGTTATTCCAATTCTTATTCAAAAGCCAAATTCCATACTTAGCCCCACTTATAGCATGCACAAATCAATACACCACAATTTAGCGCTTTTTTTTAGATTTGTAGTGCAAGTAGACCTTAGTTGCAGAAATACAGCCTGAAAAGCACCTAATAACTTCTTCATATACAGAAATTCACAATTTCATTTAACTGAACTTACCTTTAAATAGTTATGCTGTCTTTCTTGCTCTGCCTTGAGGTACAACCTAGTCAGTCGTCCGAGGTTCTTCTTACAGACGGTCTTGTCGACGGTGGCGCCGCGGCGGATACGCTCACGATTGTAATGGGCTGTGTTCGTCCACCAGTCAGCCTTCATCTTGACGTAACGGAGAATCATGTTCTCTATCGGTGTTGGTAGACCGGGTACCTAGGAAAGTATTATGAAATGTTGAGACTAAACTGTATTGAGCATATAACTATGGGTATTTTAGTCATAAGACTTCTACAAAAGTTATTATGATATTTCTGTAACAACACACGTTTGGTGGAACTCGTAATAAAATCCAAATCATTGATACTTTGGCAGATTCTTCAAGAGATTAAAATAGACTTTTAGGAACAGTTGGGGAGTTTGAGTTTCAGTTAGTGACAACCATACGAATGTTTCTTCAATAACTCTAAGAAACCTAACATTGTTACAACAAATTAATCATCCTATACACACAGTACATAAAAACAAATATATATTTCTTACCTTCCAAGGAATATTAGCTTTCCAGCACCTCCAGGCTTCGGACAGATGCTGCAGGATAGTCCTGGCCTTGTTCTGCTTGATACCTTCAGGCATCATATCCACGATATCGTGCATAACAGACGCGCGCAACTCCAGGTCGAAGTGAGACTCAACGCGCTGCTTCGTTACCGTCTTTGCTACGCCTAGGAGGAAGGAAAAATGTTGTAATGTTTTTTTTTTTTTTTGAGAACGGCATCTAGTAACTGCCCCTGTGCAAAACACCCTTCTTTTGAGAAACTAATAGATAGCGTGATAATGTGATATAATCACCATTTATGTCGTCAGCCCTAATATTTAAAGCCAGTGGCGGGACCCTGAGTCAACTATAGCCATGCCATACCACGGCTTTCGTCCAGAAGTAGCTACCAATAGCTATTTTCAACCTAAGAACACCACTGTTATATTCAAAGATAATATCAAGTTAAAAATCTTATAGTACACATACCTTTAGAATGTCTTCCTTCGAACTGTCTGGACAGCAAGTTTCCGAGCCAGCGTTCTAGCAACGGTGTGATACCGCGCATAAAGAACAGCCATACTCGCCATCCTGGCGCCCAGAAACCGCAACCAGGACCCTTGGATACTGGACCCTAGGACCAAAATCAACATTTTAATTCTCTACTACTTCCATTTCCCTCTTGTTGACATTGTATTTAAAGATAGATCTAATAGACATTGGCTGAAGACGTGAACATAAACATAATTTACGCGTTTTGACGGCTTCAATATTTAACAAACACATTCATTATGAGACTGCTTAAACATAGAAATTCTTGCTGGGGTCTTGTTCCCGATTATAAGATACTGGTCAAGCGAGTCTCGTGAAAAAAACCTAAATAAACATTAACTCACCGTATTAAACCTATAGTAGATCAAATGTTTAAGATCCTTGCACATCCTGATCTGTCTCATGAGCTTGTACTTGTAGCGGTACATGCCGGTCAGCTGTCCCACGTGGGCGAAGATGTACTGAAGACCGTCGGCCAGTTGGAACGAGTCCACGTTGTTCAGACGGTACTGCACGTGGGAGTCCACAATCAGTTTCGTCAATCGGAGAATCTCGCGACATAAGTGGAATGCTGTAGAGGAAAGTTGGGTTAGTTCTTCCAGAATTTTAGTCGAATCGCGTCATGATAAAATAAAATTGAATATATGAACAGGAATACTGTGGTGATATTATTCTTCATGAAACAGAAATAAAGCTGTTTCTACAAGCCCGATCTCGAATCATTATACGTCAACTCATAGAACGGTTGTGATTAGGGTCAAATAAATATTAAATTTGAGAGAGCAATAATTAGAATTAAATGCTGACTATACATAATTTTTGAAACAGTTAAGATTACTTACCATTACCAAACCGAGACTTCTTCCTCTCTTTGGTAGTTAAGGTCTTGACAGGTTTCAAGTTGAAATTGTAGTCCAAATGTAGGTAGTTCAAGTTCTTGCGATGGATGAGGAGGTTCAACATGTTGTACCCTTGGCGACATACTTGTAAGCCAGCTTCCACCCAGTCCAGGGTTGTGGTTTGGAAGAACTTGGTGGATTTGAATGAGCGGAAGAGGTACCTATGGGTGGAGTAATTCTACTGAGTGATGTTTACATAAATAGTAAAAGCGTCGAAGACCGACAAATCGTCTATAACATATATGGAACCAATGATCTGGCACCTGACACAGGATCTGCATTGTAGCTCAGAATCTTCAACATCAGAATGACTAAAATTATTTGACCAAGTGATTAACTGTGGCAGCATTTATGAAAAACTACACAAAAATAATTTTCAATCAAATAAACAAGGCTCTTCAATGTCTTACCTCTTCTTCTGTGGCTTTGGCGGTCTGTGCTTCAGTGCGTTCAGGACATAATATTTGAGCAGCTTCTGATATGAAACCCTCACTTTGACAGGCTGGCCAGGCGGGCAATGTTCTTTGTACCATGTCTTTACCAGAGGCACGTCGATAGCCCGGCGAGTTCGTCCTGTGTAACGAACACTTATTAAGGAACATAATGTATGTGTGATGGCTTACACATTTCAGTACTGATACTATTTACTCTAGGTTCTGAGGATAGTATGAGGCCGTCCAATATGGCATATCGAGTTTTGAAGACTGATCACTTGGGTTTGTACAATAAATCCTCCTTGCATCGAGTGACTCGTTGTATCTTTATTGCATTTCCTGCATGGTCACATTGCAATAAACTGGATTCGTTAATGTTCAGCACTCAAGCTCTGATTTGCATTTCATCCGGTGCAATGATATTTGAATTACTAAATTGACTGATATTGAGTGTTATGCAAAAAGGATGTCGAAATAAACTCTCAGTTTCTGATCTATGTGTTGTGGAACCTAAGCAAATGCTGACAATGCGCATAATTCCTATATGAAATTATATGAAAACATTCCTACCCTTTGACCGCCACGGACGTCTATGGACGTCAAATTAAAACGTGCTCACGACGCTTCCGACGGCATGGCACGTCAAAAATAACTTTTTTACAGTTCAATATAAACATACAAAAATACGTCCGTGGTGGTCAAAGGGTTAAGAAAACATTAATATCTAGATTGGTGTTCGAAATTGTTGCTATTGTGGGTCTAGCACAGAAGTGTGGAGATTGGTATAAGCAAAGAGTGGTCTTTGCGGTTTTCTTTAAATGGGTGAAGGTGCGCTGTGTATATTGATGATGAAAATTATAATTCAATGTTGTCGTTGTTGCTTACCTGATCTCATATTGAAAGGCCTCGGCGCCCACAACAGAGCAATCCCGTTAGCCGTATTATCGGTGTACAGGGCAGTCTCCTGCAGGAATGGCGTCACATCTTCAGGCAGAAGGAACTCTTCCTCGTCAGGCAGAGGATCCAAGGACTTGACTGAGTGACGGTGGGAGATAGGATTGATGAGGGGATCGAAGTAGAAGGCTGGGAGGTCAGGGTCTTCAGTCTTGATGTAGACGACGTTTGGTGTGTGGTACCTAGTAGGTATGGTAGGAAACCTTAGTTGTAGTTTTTCGGTGCAATTTTACATAAGATTATAATATTATGAGAAGGTTTCAAAGATTTTAAAATCTAAGGCCGAGTCTTTCAACAAGGCTGTTAGATATTCTGCTAATGTTTTTGTTCGTAATGTAGAACACGACATACTTTATATTTTTTTAGTGTTTTTTTTTTTTTTTAATTTATGAACTTACCAAGACAACTGGACGAAATGCGGCAAATTGTTGTACAAGTACGGGAACGCGATCCTGTACTCCGTCCTTATTGGCTGACGTATAATGATCTTGTTGATGTCATTGAACTCATTCCAGTCTTCATCGCCCGCCGAATTATCCTTCACTAAAGGTTCGAACTTCGGACCACCAGGTATCGCCATGTTTAGAGCCTTCGCTGTGAAGAAACTCTTCGAATCGAAGAGATAGAAGTAGTTGTCATCTACCAAGTCAGTCAGTAACTGGTTGCCAAGACGGTATAAGGTCGCCATTTGTGGTAAAGTCAAGTTCCATTTTCTGTATGTAGATCCATTCACATGTTTTGTACCTAATAAAGGCTTGTGGTCATAAAACCATGAGGCAACAGCTCCATCTTCCTCAGGATCAAGTTCAATCTGGATAGGTTCTAACGGTTCCACGTCCAAGATGTTGTCGGCATAATCTAGAGGAGGTTCCTCATCGTCGAACGGCGGGAACCGCATACGCTTGAAGTGTCTACGATCGCGTTTCTCTCGACGCATCATGATCCACATGGTTCCCCACTGTGCTATGTACACGGGCTCTATGACCCATGGAATTTCATTGACGAAGGTGATAGCTCCAGTGATGTGATAAAGAACTTTTACGTCACGGATCTGTTCCCAGGGCATAGGCATGTTCTCAAGCAGCTTCATGACCGCATGAGGCATATACTTCAAGGCACCAAGGTATACTCTCTTGTCGTGCCTGTATTTGCGACTGGTCATGTCTCCGTGGTCCCTGATGATCTTGCGGATGTGTTCGGGAGGCATGTCCTCTTTCTGCGCATCTACAAAACCGAACTTGCGCTTCTCGGCGAAGCGTTTTGATTGGAGCTGCATCCATTTTTGGGCTAGAGAGGAAAGAAATAAGGTATCAATGCATGTACAAAATGCAGTATTAGGAAGCATTCTATTAGGGCACCTGCAGGGTAATTGTGTGTCTCCGGTCGTGTCGGATTGCCGTCCCATCGGTCCATGAGAGTGAGGGAAGAGGGAGTGCACCTGTGTCTGCGTGCACACTTGTGCACTATAAAATCTCCCGCGCTGAAGGCTAGTCTCCGTTTAGATTGGGCGCCGTGGCCGTGGCCGTGAAATACGGTCTGCAGGACTTTATTTATTTAATTGCGTAGAACACTCATATTGGCAGTGATTTTTATTTTGTTGGTTTAACACCATTTATAGTGTTTAGTTGCTAAGCAGATTAATTTTTAAGACATATGAAGCCCGTGGGTTAGCTAAATCTTTCAAATTCTGATTGAGAGTTTGTTACATGAGGGTGCTACCTGGTCAGATTAGTAACAAGAAGTTTCGCTTGATTTTTATTAAAATGCAGTTTTAATTAAATAAATGTATGCACTGGTACAAAGAGTAGAAGAACATGAAGGAAATAGGCCAACATTCAACAGCAAGTGACTCTATAATATTAATTTATTTAAGGAAAAGATAACATATTAGACTTCATCGAGTGCACAATATTATGCATGTTAGTTTTATAATTTAATATGAGGTTTTTGTTTCAATCATTTCTTTGTTACACATTGAAGTTATAGTGAAACCATTGTTAAGCAGCTTACCCAAGCTGCAGCCCGATTCAAACTTTATGGTGGTTTGGAACATGAGGCGAGTCGCTAAGTAGTACCAAAATCACATATCAGAGGGGGTGAGGTATCCCGCACAGTGAGGAGCATACTTCAGAGCGGCCAAAAAGTTTGAATCATGCTGCCTTACCATTTTACACAAAACTGTTATCAATGTTGCCTTTGACGTAATACAAAAATTATAGCCTTTAAAAAAGGGGAGGCCTATACCTAGCAGTGGGTGATTCCGGGATGATATGATGACGATTACATCAAAGCTACATTTGTATGCAATATCAGCATTCTCCATTGTGTCTTGGATGGAGAAGAATACCAATTGCAGTTTATAATCTACCCCACAGGAAATTATTTTACTTTATTTCTTAAAAAGCAAAACATATGAATATGGGGCTTTTTCATTAGGCATCATTTTCAAACAATGTTTGTATGGACACTAAATTAAATAGATAGAATATAAATAAAACTATGTCAGGAAATAAAATGGCTTCTCCTTCAATAGGGCTAAATAAATATCATAGTACAGACTTATTCAAACCTGCAGGCAGTACCTTACCCCTTAACCCCGCTAACACCTGAAATTGTTACTGTGCAGCACCTGCTGCTTGTACCGAGCCGCCATAAAGTTTGAATTGGGCTGTATTTTCTTCTAATGCTACTGCATTTTTACCATATAAATTTGATTCTGAAAGTCCCAGATTAATATGGTAAAGAACTCTTAATTTATTTTGTGCACACTCATGAGTGTTTATGTTTACTAATGATTTAATTGTACTAAGCACAAGGCCAATTCTCGTAATTTAAAATGTTCAATATCTAGTCACAGTCTCATCTCGGTGACAAACGAAATGTCAAAAACTTGTCAAAATGTAGGGAAATTAGAGGAATTTTTGACAGATTGAGACTGAGATCAGACTGTGAACATTCTTAAAATTACGAGAATTACCCCACAGACTGTGAATGTTCTTATAATTACGAAAATTGCCCCTCTGATATTATCACCCTCCTGTTTTTATTTTTACCTTTTACTTCTATTCACCCATATCAGTCATCATCATTGTGTGATGCTGAATGGTGGCAATAATAATGAAACTAGTTTTATGTTAGAGGAAGCCTTTTGTTGTATAAATGTTAACAAAAAACTAAATTACTTACATTAACACAATAAATTATGAACAATTATAAAAAAAACAGGTCGGAAATAACAGAATCTTGGTCTGGCTTAAGATTAATGTGATCTTTGGTTCTCTCATTGCTCATTTGGTTGCAATTCTCTGTTTAGGAATTCTATTGGCATCATCCAGATTTGTTCAGATTGGCGCCATTTGTAAATTTGCACTATCAAACTACACAAAAATTTCTACCTACACTAAATAACCTAGAAACGACCGAATAAAGTACCACATACCTTTCTCCTTGATCTTCTCTTCTGGTATATGATGAGGTTTTGGGGGCTGCGAGGGCGGCACCGGTGGCGCAGCCGCAGCGGCAGCAGCGTGGGCCTGCAGGGCCGCTTGCTGCGCTGCCGCCAACTGCTGCTGCGCCATCATGGTGGCCCAGGGGTTGGGCCCCAGCAGGTACGGCGGCAGCGACATGGCTGACCGCCTTCTATCACAACAAAACTGGCATTACCTACAACAGCTTCATGATTTCACGAAAATATACCATAAACTTTTATTGTTAAAAGCTACGAGGCAGCGTGGTAAACAGACGCCGGTTGGTAAAAATAAGAGGCTTAATTTATGGTTATAGTACTTACTTTTTCTATTTCAGCGCCAAATTTTGTATTTCACTCACTTTTCACAAAAAAAAAAACAATCTTTCAGCAAATAAATTAACGATAAACTATAATTGCAACAGACACATTGGAAGCCATTTGCAATTTTAATGTTTTTTTAGAGTTGTGACTCTCAGCCTAATATTTAGTCGATAACATGTCGATAATTTTCGAAATTAATCGGCTAAAAGTAATACTGGCAGACCACATGTATTTATTATGTAACCACACTGACCTCTAAAACATATTTAAATACAGGTCAGTGTGTAACCAAGTGTATTTAAAAAGAAATTAAGAAAAAACTATAGCGTATTTTTCTATTTTAAATGACCACTTCGCCAGTAATTTATTGCAATAAATAATAGTCACAGATAATAAAATTAATATTGGAGACCTAAAACCTACGCAATATTCGTTGAAAAAAATAATAGGAATATTATTTTTAATCATTCTAATAGTTGTATTATTTTTCTTGCTACTTTGCATCCAGCTACGCTGCCTGCGAGTTTGTGAGGACAAGATGTACAGACCACAGAGTATGTAACCTTTTATCAGACGCCAGCACCAGCACATCAAGCTACCCGAAACAGTAAAATTTTCCCAATCAACTTTGAACCTTACGATTTAGCTATAAAGTTGAAAATCTTTTATAGGACAGATTGTAGTAGCTTCATGTGCTGGCGTCTGTACCATATCCATACACACAGTAACTTTAGTCACTGGCGATTTCGAAATCTTTTGGTATCACACACATCTTTGTTTCACTCATCTCATCATTTCAGCCGAAAGACGTCTACTGCTTTCAGTATCTTATAATGTACTCTGTGTCTACTGCTGAACATAGGAATTCAATTTGATCTGTTTGACAGTTTCACACATAAATATCCCTGAAGGGTTAGGCAGAGGTGTACAGACGCCAGCACATCAACCTACCCGAAACTGTCAAATTTTCCAAATCAACTTTGAACCTTATGTTTTAGTGATAAAGTTGAAAATCTATCAAAGAAGTTTGATAGATTGTAGTAACTTGATGTGCTGGCGTCTGTACCTTTTACGAATTTTACGAATCTCCACACAAAACTGTCATACAGATGAAATTGCGTGGTATGAATTGTTTTATGATTCTGCCAAAGTGGCCTTTTTAGGACATGTTAACAAAACCGTTTCAAGGCAGTTTCAAGGGCCCAGACTTGAAATGCTAAAGAAGATGGCTGGCATTATCATCAACAAGGTTGGATGTTGAGGAATGCATACTCTTTATGAGTATTGTCTCAGTTGTGTTGCCCAGCAATACTTGATAAAAAAGAAATTCTAATTTTATTCGTTTTTTATAGAGTCCAATATACTTTTACTTTCGTTTCACCTTTATCCTCGCCACCTAACTTTACACAATAGTGACAGCAAGCTTTAAACTCCTTAACGCTGGATAGTAGCGACATTTGAAGCACAAAATACTGTATTTTGTGTTTGAAGTGAGCAAGGGGCAGTTTTTAACCCATTTCCGGATCATACATTTGCTGAGCCTTCCTGGAGCCTTCTGGATGCTTACGCCAGGCCATTTTATGTCTAGGGAAAGGTATTGATGTGATCTGCAAAGTTTAGTGAGACTAGTAAAAAATATTATTTTTTAGACATTTACCAAAAAGTACAAATCGTACAGATTTTTTGGGTAACATTTGTTCGACTTGCTTGGGAATCGAACCCAGGCAGTGAACGGAAAAAGCAACGGTGAATTTTTGCACTGTGGATCATTCAGTAAACGAACGAGTTTTGATCAGTCTCACCTAAACTCGTTGTTGTGATTAGGATTTAGAGAAGTCATCTTCTAGTGATAATTACAAATAAAGTTGTACAAAAGTATTTACTCTACATATCACGAAAACTCAAAGGAGGCGTTAGAACAATGTTTTCTACCGCACTGGTTTCACTTGATAGTAATTCTTCATTAATTTCGTTGATCGTTTCACTCATCAGTTCTTCGTCAACAGACATCAAATCGTCGCTTCGTTGAGAATTTGTTACATTATTCGCAGAATATTCTTCAACAATTTGTGTAAGAGCTTCCGCTATATCGGAATCAATAGAAGAAGTTTCTATTTCATTAATATCGTCTTCATTTCTAGTAATTTCATTATTTTCGCCAAATTCGTTAGTCTCATTAGAATTAGTTCTAATAATATGACTAGTGTTCAAAATAATTTCGCGGGTTTCAGTGATTGTGTTATAACCATCAGTAGAACTGTTTTCTTTGTTGGTTTCATTCATTTCAACACAAGGTAAATCACCATTACCATCTTCAATCATTTCTACGTCTGAAATATTGTGATTTTCCTCTTCAACCGAATCTTCATTATTTATAACACTGTTGAGTAATTGTTCTGATGATCGTACTGAAGCGTAATTTGTGTTCTCTTCTGCCTCGATAACTTGTAACTGTTCGTTTATTGGGGATTTGGCGGGTGCAGGATTGTTAACTATGAACAAGTTCCCGTTACTAGCTTCAATGGACGTTTGTTCTTTAGAATAATTATTTGGCACAAAAGTATAGTCGGCACTAACATCAGTCCTATTATCACTTCTGCTTCTTAGAATATTTAATCTCCCAAGAATTTGGGGATGGTCTTCTTTGAATTTTTGTAATATTTTCTTTGTACTCTCATCTGAGTTACCGTATTTCCTATACTCCAATTGAATATTAGCATTAAGATTGTAAAAAGTTTCTGCATCATTTCTCTGTGGAGTTCTAATTTCTTGTGCCTGCAACGAAGTATTCCAAAAGCAACATTAACTCGTTACAAGATAAACTGTCTATCCTAAATAATAACACGTGCTTCACAGCTTCGCGTTTAATGAACGACTAGTTCAGATAGCAATGAAGAAATAAGTATCTCGATAGTAAGGCCCCTGGAAAATCTCGCTAAGTAATTTCATCTGTACCATCATTTCTCACCCATCGTCCTCTTTTTTTAAATGCTGCTTTATTATAACCAATAATGTTCTCAGTTTCAAAGATTATTTCGCAGTTACATTTTATTTACTTAATATAACATTATTTAAACTTACATTAGTATTCTTAGAAATGAGTTCAGCAAGTTCCATGGCTAATTTAACTGTATCTTCTGGTAGATTCGTTTTAGTAGCGAGAGCAAGTCCGTAATGCTCAATTTTAGTTACACCTAGTTCTATTTTGTGTTGGTATACTAATCGTTTTTGTGGATTTTCTGGATTGCCTACTTCTTCTTCAGTAACTGCGGTATGTCGACTAGAATGAAAAAATATTTCTTTGGTGTTCCGCAAATGTTAACTTGCAAAGGGACTAAGAGAATCTTACTTGACAACATTGAAGTACAATTCTTGCAATCTGGTCAGATACATAAAATGGGTGGTAAAGAATATGAAAGCAGCACTCATAATGAGTTCTTCGCAGATCGCCCAAGCTACACTTGTACCCTCCTCCACACAAGTGCCCCTAAAAGTTTTATAATTCCTTTTATTAATAACATGCTTATAAAAAATACGTAGACTCGTACAATGCTTTTGATACTTGCCTACATAGTTCGTCTATTATCACTAAACTAGTTGGCGTTAATCCTTTCAAGATGTGTTGAGTTTCCTTTATCTGAAAAACATAATACTCTTTTACAATAGTGTTCATCAAGCTTCGTTTTACATATATAATCATTATTCTGTACCGTAATTACCTCAAACACATAAGTGGAAGCATTCAATTCAACACTATCGTTGAAACCTATCCTAGAAAATATTCTATCGCAAAGTCTTAAAATTGCGTTTGTTGCGGGTAAGAAACAACCTAGCTGAAATATAGAGATTCGAAGTATTTAGAATAGTTAATATTTCAGGATAGTAATAAAATTATATTCTAAGTTATTGATCGAAGATTCTAAGCTTTACTATTTTTATCAGACCTGCGCCATAACTTGTATAATAGCAACTTGTTTTATGTAGATACTTTTGCCTCCCATATTTGGTCCGGTGATGATTGTAAAATTATGCTCCGGAGTCGCAAACTGAAACAAGTATAAAATTTCATCAGGTGGGCTTACATAACTCCGTAAAAGTTTAGAACGTACCTATTAAAATAATTGTGTATAATATATATTTCTTACAATATCATTCGGGACTGGTAGAACTTGACTGTTGTAATCCAAAAGAGGATGCACACTATTCCTTACATCCATGAAACTGTTAAAATCAGGCCTGATGTAGGAACCAATTGAACTTGCCTGGGAACAGGAAAATATATATTATGCCTATTTCATTCTAAATAATTTACATTAATACTCTACTCCACTCCTCTCCTCTCTATCTTGAGCTAGTGTGGACGAATTCTGTCTGAAGGCGTCAAGCTCGTCCCACCATCGAGGCAGACCTAGGACGGGTCTGCCTCGATATCGCCGGACGTTTTCTGGGACCCACAGTAGATTTGGCCCATGAATCGTTCAACTTGCGGCAAACGTGTCCGGCCCAGTCTCACTTAAGCTTAGCTGCTTTTTGGGTGACGGACGACGGCGATTTGTATTTTGGAGTGCAGCACTGTATTACGATAGATTTTTTATTACGCAGTGTTATGAAATTAAAAATTAAGTATTTGATAAATTGTACTTGAGCCATGGATAGAAGAACATCTAACTCCGCAACATTTTCACAAAGTGTGTAGAGACTCGACATGAACGGACGAAGATCTTTCAGTAAAGATGAAATTACGCTGAAAGTAAACACGATAAAAAATTAAATGTATTAAATTACGGAGCTTAGGCGATTTTTAATCGATAACGCATGTCTGTCTCTGTCATTGGCCAAGGGGCGGAACTTTTTTCAAACGCAACGGGAGATCACAATTTGTTTTACGCTGCATCTTTACGATAGCATTAAATTCACTAACATGTTACTCATTTTCTGTATTTCGGTTAACGACTCCTTTGCTTGCTGGTTCAGTACCACTAGCTCTTCTGTAGTCATTGTGACACTGGCACCACTGTGGTGGACCTGTTGCAAACATATTGAGATTCATTATAACTGCCATATCAGCCCACCCACTGATTAATTCTGAGAGCCATGGCTTGTGAAAATGCAGATGAGGTACTTAGGTCTCCTGCATTATTATGGAGGAGACCTAAGTACATTAAACGTCGGGGTCGATACGGGTTGTACCTAGATGATTATGATTTATCTGTACGTATAATTATATAGGTGAGGAAATATTCACCTGTATAAATAATGGCGGCAAATCCTCCATATTAAAACACCTCCTATTCTTCGGAGCCAACGGCAAGACTATATGAAAGCCTTTCATCATATTTTGATTCAGCCTCAAAGGAAGATCATACGTTTCACTAAGCTGTTCCACAATTTTCTGAAAATCTTCTATGAGCTCAGAATAAGTTCTTCTAGCTACATCTAGAAGACCATTGATATCCGGTTTGACTGCGAAGCATCTTTGAAGACTACCCATGGCACCTTTTTCTAAGTGAGCATCGTCTTGGATTATTCTTTTTATACGCTCAGTTATTTCATTGTAGTGTGGGTTTTCGAAATCCTGATTTAGATGATAATTATGTGGGTCACAGTTTTTAAATAAGAAGCATTAGCAATAACATTAACATACCTACTAGTACCTATACAGAAGTATTTATGATTCCGTTCAGTAGACGGTTAAGTTATTATTAAATTAATAATCTATCGTCGCTTTACGTTTTTAAAGCTATGTTTTCTAATCTTTACACTTTTGCATTATTATGTAAACTGTTGCTGGCTGACAACCATATCAAATCTTTAAAAGTTCAATTCTAGTTTTCTAGCATTAGGCACATACTTACCAATTTAATTTTCCTCAGTCTTCCACTAACGGCTCCGTTCAGTGCTTCTACCAACTTTGGCACCATGTCCATCGTTACTTTTAGCAAAAGCGTTTGATTCAGTTGAGCTTCTCCTATCTTATCCATGTTCTGATTTGCGGACTCCATGCATAAAAGGAGGATTTTATCTATGTCTGATAGTTTCTTTATAACATCCTACAAAATTATTTGGGCTGAGCAGCACTTTAATTGCATAACACACTATCAATTACAATCTGAATCATTTTGAAGGACATTGTTAATTCATTGCTTTTTTACTCGAAACATTTGTCTGCTAAGCAACGTTTCTAAATAACACAATAAATGTTGTTGAACTGTCAGAATGAAAGCCATTGCTACTGATAGTGTGTTACGCAATTACCCCGCTGGTCTACTTCCAAATTAGAGGTCAACCGTCAAATCATTGTTATTTGCCATGTGTTGGATCAGTAATTCAGATTTATGCTGGTAGGTATAGTTACTAACTAGAACAAAGATATCGGACATGATTCTAGAAATACCTGCAAATCTACCATCAGCCCAGTATCGTTTTCTATCAGATCTTGTACAGCATCCAGCCTAGATTCAATAAATTCTTTGTTGCATGAAGGCTGAAGTATAGAGGCTCTCAATGCTCTTATGCCACCTACTGTATAAGTAGGACCTAGTACACCTAGAAGACAGCAGGTAGGTCCGGCAGATGGTACTAATGGTTGCACTAGTTCGAGTTGAGTTGCTGTACCTACATCTAGAAAAGGAATAATTATTATTGCATTCATATACCTAAAGACTCTTTGTCTTGTTATGAAGTCAAGTGAGAGGTGACTTATTGTCAGAACTGTTGAATATCCATTTTTAACGAGGCGGAAAATAGTTCTTCAACAGATCTGTGAATCTACGCTCATCATGAGTCATGACTATAATGCATACATTCGTTTTCCACCACGTGTAGACAATTAGTGATGGAAACATAGGTATATATTACCGATAATAATTTCGATAAGCCTCTGACGAGGGTTGTATGATTGTGTAACTGTAAAACTTAAGGCATTTGCGAATCAGAAAATTTTATTGTTTATCAGGGGGCCTAAAAAGGCCACATTGGCAGAATCATAATACAATTCATATCACGCAATTTCATCTTTATGACAGTTTTATATGGAGATTCGTAAAATGCTATAGGTACACCTCTACCTAATCCTTCAGGGATATATAGGTATGAAACTGTCAAACAGATGAATTACGTGATATGAATTGTTTTATGATTCTGCCAAAGTGGCCTTTTTAGGCCACCAGGTATCCCTTATCTACATAACATATTTGGATGATGGCATAATATAATGACGTTTCAGCAATAGGTCTAATTCCTACGATTGACATGAGTGACATATTATCATGCGAAGTCTGAAGAAAAGGCGATAAATCTCGCGTGACGGCCCCCCACATAAGTACCTACTCGTGTTTTATCCTCTTCAAATACCTAGATACTATTAATAGACTGTATAGTCTCTTTCAAGTCTTTCATAACGATGGGATTGTCTTTCTATAAGATAAATCTTTAACCAGTGTGCATAAATCCCCTAGCGTAGAAATTTTTTGTCGGTTATCAAAAAAAGTATTAGTTGTTCCATACATTTTGACTGCGTAGGTATTGCACTTTTGTATGAAACAGCAGATTTTTTTTATAACCAACGCGACGTGAAATTAATAAAAACCATTGATATCCTATTTACCTATGATCATTGTGTTTTCAGAAGAATTATATTCAATTTTCAGCGATTCTCTAGCAAATACTATGCACTGTATATATTCCACATACTTCAACACAGCTGCAGCTGCGGTTACAGCATAGAATCTGTTGAAAAAAAAACTTTGCCCTATAGTTGAGATATATATAATATTTATACAGGGTTACTTGTAATTCAACATATATCCGTCAGGAACTGATAAGGGGGCCAAAATGCAACAAACTGAACCCCACATAAATGTATGGCCAAAATTCAATAGTTTTCGAGATATTTGAATTTTAAGGGTTTTCTCGATAAAATTCCAAATTAAAAAAAAAACTACATATTGAATGGGTTACCACTGAAAAATTATATTGTAGCAGCTCCTGACGGATATACGTCGAAGTACGAGTAACCCTGTATACTATCAAGTTTCAATTCAAAACAAATACAATTAAAGTTTGGATAAATTTTCACTAGATTTGCGATAGTTAAGGCCTGTTCTACGTACTTATGAACTACTTGAAGGTAAACCCCGTTGTATTGAGGAGCGCACAAAGTTTGTATATGTTGACGACCTGCTGCATCATTGAAGTGTCTTCTTTGAACTGTCACCAAATTAACTAACGGATATCGGTCCCTTATCAACTGGTATAATTGATTCGGTTGCACCCCTTCGCAAAATGTATGGGGAACTATAATCTGTAAAAGGAATAGTAAATTTTTGTAATGAGCCCTTGGTTTGCTGTGATACCATGTGTCCGTGGAGGTATGTCACTGATGGTAGCCGGGAGATCCTATCCACTATAATTTGAAAGCTGACGTAAAATACTGAATATCTCGTAAAAACTGCTAACCCCTTGTTAATGGAGATTAAATAGAGAGTGGTCGATGGCTATGAGAGTAGGGGTAAACCAAAGAAACTGTGGATGGACTGTGTAAATGCAGATGATAATGTTAGAAAGGTGACTGCCGAGATGGCGAAGTATGGAAAAAGGAGACATGTTGCGCCGACCCCAAAATAAATTGGGAAAAGGGCAGGAATGATGATTATAGAGATACCTACTATTAGAGAGAAAACTAAATTCACAAAGAAACTGCTGTCACTAAGCCGTGTTAAAACATAGTGAGCTGATTCTGGTATTACACTCTGCTGGATTGTTAATTTTAAGGTATGTTACTGTAGGGGGAGGTCCATGTGCAGAGGCTGACGTAAACCGACTAGTAGAATCACGTGTTGTAAAACGTTATTTGGGCAATATTTACTAAGACGTGTGCAAATTTTTATCTTATACACCGTGTATGGTCAAAGAATACAGTAAACAAAAACTAAACTCTTTACCTCAACCGGATTGAAGAAGTTAATTTTCGTCAGGGTATGGGTATACAGCAGGGTATCACTGAATTGACAAAGTACTAGATGGGGATGTCTTAGATCTATTGCTGCTATACCGATTTCTCCACGAGCCATGCCTCTGCCTTCGGATATAGCTGAAAAAATAATAAAAGTTTAAGTAGCTACCTATCTATCTTAATTAGATTCTTCTCGGTTTCCAAAAATTTTCGGGTACCATCGTTATCGCCATCCACAGCTTTTCAATAAGGTTTGATTGGAATAGTTAGTTTAGGGAACACTCTGCTGTGAACCGGGGTCGGGGAGAATTTGTCTATTCGGGGGGAATTTACCTATTCCCCCGTTGGTGGTCAATGACACCGTTTGATTATTTCAAGATCAAGACGTAATAGCCAGCTAGAAAATAAAACTTAATTTCAGCGTGTGGAAAATTTACGCACATAATATGATGAAAGATTACCTAATATCACACTTGCGTCGACAGCTGAAACGCTTGTAGATCTTGCTGAACGAGTCCCGCTGTATCCACCTTGGAATTTTTATTTTATTGAGTAATTAGTTCCTATATTTCATGTCAGCCTAGTCACAGATATAAAGGTCAAAACGTGTATTCTACTGACGTAGATTTTACATTTTTATAATCAATCAGCATTGGAGCAGTGTGGCCTAGTGATGGTATAATGACCGTGATTTACGAGTTGTAGGTCGTAGGTTCGAACCTCCTAGACAGGTGCATTACTTTGGGTAAATTATTTAATCACCACTGTTCTCAAAACGGTGAAGGAAGACATTCTGAGGAAACCGGCATGTCCTAGAACTAAAAAATCGAAAACATGTGACATCTACCAACCCGCGCTGGGCCCGCATGGTGGATTACGGCCTCTGTGTCCTAGCAGTGGGAAGTTTTGAACACTATAGGCTGAGTATGCTTAAAATCGTCATCGGAG
The DNA here is from genome assembly GCA_963669345.1 of Gortyna flavago. Lineage (NCBI taxonomy): Eukaryota > Metazoa > Arthropoda > Insecta > Lepidoptera > Noctuidae > Gortyna > Gortyna flavago. The sequence goes on from OY770139.1 coordinate 4,582,691, forward strand.
CGTAATTTGCATGATTTAGCATACTGCCTAAAAGACCCAGGAATGTGATCTATCTGCCTGCATTTTATCTAAAGAGAAGCGTAGCCAAGGAAGCATAACACGCTGATATCCTAACATCAGCGTGGTAGGCAAAACGATCAAACTTCCGATAAAGATCCTTTCCAACCAATTTAAAATCTACTTTTTAATTAACCGACTTCCAAAAAGGAGGAGGTTAAATGTTCAACTTTATGTGTGTTTTTTTATGTAGGTATGTTCACCGATTTCTCCATCTATTGTGGACCTATATATTTTTTTTTATACTCTCGTGGTGGTCCCATTACATTGTCATCAACTTGGAATCTGATGAGAGGATCCCATGGAAATCGAGGGAAACCCTCAAATTTTATGGGCAAACGTATAGCAATTTGGGTATTTTTTAAAGTAACTTGAGCATTTGCTCTCGGTAATCATTATTTGGTAAAGTGGAGCTGATAATGAATGAAAACCACAGATGGCCATCGGAACTACTCAATGATAAATATTTTACGGGTTGCGATTCGATTACTGTAATATGGTTGCTAAGCAATTTATACTTGTCACAATGCGTAGATATTATGGTGAGTGATTTAACGTCCCAGCATCGGGAAAAGCAATATTTTGTAAAAGCTGATGAGCAGTTGACATTAGGATATTGTACGTAACTTAGATAAATTACAAACTCTCCCACTACAAAGTGAAAAATAACTTTAATTTCTTAAGTCGGTGTCAATAAACGAAAATGCAGAACCAACGACACCGACTTCTGAAATTAAAGTTATATTTCACTTTGTAGGTAGTGTTTTTTATACAGTAAAGTTTTGTAAAGTTTTTTTATACAGTAGGTACACCGCGGTAAAGTACATTTGCTGCCTATTGTAACAATAGGCAGCAAATGTACTTTACCGCGGTGGTTATTGTTTAGTAACAACCGGGTATTCACTATTATCACTCAACTACAATTATTAACATATAATTTCGTATGAAACGTAAGAGGGAAATAACATAAAAAGTAGGTAGGCAAAATAATTATCATCGAGATAAAATTAATTGAGATGAAATTGGTATGCATAATTATACTATCACGCGGATTGTACCGCCCGCGCTTGTGCCAAGGACCTCAGCCAGTATGTCAAGACAAGACTGTATTTGTTTGTATCTTTACTACTACCTACCGAATACAAAAAAAATATGGTATCAGCAATATTTTTTATTTATATTTAATTTCTTCTATGACTACACTAGTCTCAAGTATTTTCAGTAGATACCTAGGTAGGTTGACCTGTGACCACGAGACCAACGGGGCCGTTGGACTGCTGAGCGTGGGGTCCTGGGTTCGATTCCCGGGTCGGGTAGTGTTATTGAGTTTTTCCATTACGAATTTCTTAGTAACAGCCCGGAGTTTGGAAGTGGGCGATGTCATATAAGCCGTTGGTCCTGCGCCTGATCTCTCTCCAGTCGTTTCGGATTGTCGTCTGGCGTCCCATCGGACTATGAGAGTGAGAGAAGAGGGAGTGCACCTGTGTCTGCGCGCACACTTGTGCACTATAATATCTCCCGCGCCGAAGGCTAGTCTCCGTTGAGATTGGCCGCTGTGGCCAAAATACGATCTGAAGGACTTTAGGTCGACCTGTCTACCTACTACATTTTGGAGCAGTTAAAGTGCATGGTGTGAGACTTGTGAGTCAACATCGTCACATTATTTGGCAAACGGATTACTCATATTCATAATCAGCCTATAAATGTTGCCACTGCTGGGATACAGGTTTCCTCTCGGTGAGAGGGAGTAGGCCGTCTACCACGCGGGCCCAGTGCGGGCTGGTAGATGTGACATGTCTTCGAATTTTTGGTTCTAGGACCCGGTTACCTCTGCATGTTTTCTTTACCGTTATGAGAGCATTGGTGATAAATAAGTTTACACAAAGAAAAGCGCCTGTCTGGGTTCGAATCTACGACCTACAAGTTGTAAGTCGCGGCCGTTACCACTAGGCCATCACTGCTCTTCAGAAAGAATATTCTGAAGACCATACTCATACCTATTCTTCAGGATCAAGATAATTATGTATACATTCAATATTGATTACTTCTGTTGTCGTATTGGCATTGTTTCGGACAAATATCTACGACAAATCAGCGAAGTTAGAAATTGATTGTCTGTGAGGAAGTAAAGGATGTCCAGTAAAAAGGTAGCCTTCCTTTTATGAAGAAAACCTTTTTCCTTGTCCTTACCTACTAAAATAGAAACCCACGTGGCAACGTGGGTTTCTATTTTAGTAGTAAGTAGATAATAATATTATCTACTTACCTACATAATACTTTGTACCTAGGTAACATATCCAACTAATAAAATGTCTTTGATTTTGTCAATAAAAAAAAAATTGTGATAATTTTGTTAAATTATTTCGACACTGTATTAGAAAAGTTTACCTACTACATGTAATAAACTTATATGATTGGCTGACCAAAATAAGGAACGATAATAACATTTTTCTACACCAATCGGGGATCAGTAAATAAAGTGCGTCTCTAAATGAAATGGTACTTTTTGGTACTTGCTTACCGAGAACACGTGAACATGGATTTTTTATTGTACCTACATCATTTTGCACACTACTTTTGTTCAATGTTGCGACATTGCTGCTTATGACCTGATAATAATCGGCCAAAGTTAAACATGTGACTAACATAATAAAACGTGGACTATCGCGTGAGTCCTTTCAACTTTATCTTGAAATACTTAGTTAGAAATACTTATATTTGAAAAATATGGTAGACCTACCGCTATGCAACTACGATGCGGGTAGGGTTGCCAATTTTTTTTGAGAAAAATAACGTATCAAATTCTTTGAATAGGAAAAAATAAAGTATTTGGATGAATAAAAAAGTATTTTTTCGTATCTGTGTCCATACTGGATCGTGAAATCAAACACCTGTGCAAGTTAATCTCGTATAATCACGGTAATAGGTAATCATCGGTACACGAATATTATAAAATTAGGGAACTTTATAGCAACAAATCAACAACAAACCGATATTTAAGAAAAACGCGTGCCGGTCAGAGGCTCAGAGCTCGGCGCGCGCGGCGGTTCGTGACGTGCGAGCGTCGCGGTTATTCGACAACTAACTTCCGCGTCGGAGACGCGTGCGGTGTGAGCGTCGCGGTTGCCATTTGTATCGCTGTCTCTCTCCTATGCCTCTAAGGCATAGTCCTGCAAGCGAGAGGGAAGGCATATGCGGCGGCGACCGGAAGTACGTGGGCTCGAATTGGTTACGACAGACTCCCCCTCTAGTCTAGGAGAACGCCCTTGTTCCTGGACTGGCTCATTGCCCTTGTGCTTCGGGCGTCCGCGACGTCTCTTGGGAATGACAGGATTAGGTGGTACGTTGCTTCCAGTACTACTGTCTACAAAAGGCGTCAAATCCTGTGCATGGTATTTTCCTAAAGATTCCTCAGAATTCCCTATTGGAGAGATAAGATAGGTGGTAGGGCTAACCTTCTTCGTTATAACGTATGGTCCATCCCGTTTGGGCACAAATTTAGCGGTGAGACCCTTGCTACCTTGGCTCAGTACATGTGACCGGACCAGAACTTTATCTCCGACCTCGTACGTTGGATTCGGTCGACGGGATCGATCAGCAACCCTCTTCGAATGATCTTGCTGTAATTCGACTCGCTCACGAATTGCAGATAAAGTGTTGATGAAAGATCTTAGATAGGGAGTAATTTGGGAAACAAAATTCTCTTTATCGAGGATCGCCCTCAAATCATGACGAGCTTCTGTGGGGGACCTCATTTCTCTGGCAAACATGAGATATGCGGGAGTGGCCCCAGTGGTTCTACATACCGCGCTATTCATAGCGAACCGAATCACTGGGAGTTTCGCAGGCCAAGAACAATGGTCATTCTCCACGAGTTGTGATAGCTGCGCCTTGAGGTCTCTATTCTTACGCTCGGCGGGGTTTGCCTCCGGATGATAAAGTGGCACGAAATTTTGTTGAATCCCTAAGATGAACATACATTGTTGCATGACAGCCCCGACAAATTGTACGCCGTTATCAGATATGACCCTGCGCGGTAAGCCGTATCGGAGAAAGTATTCCTCGGTAAGAGTACGGGCGCAGGCCTCAGCAGTCGCTTCCTGAAGAGCGTAGAGCTCAACCCAACGTGTGGCGGTGTCTTCAGCTAGAAGTATCCATCTCTCACCGTTCTCTCCTTCAGGTAAGGGACCAAAAAGGTCTACAGCTAGGACTTCATTCCGTTGCTGCATCACGGGCGTCTGTAGTAGTCCAGGGGGTTTGTCATTGGTAGCCTTGTATCGCTGACAATCGACACAGGCCTTCACATAATCTGTAATGATTCTTCGCATCCCCGGAAAATAATAGGACTGGGCGATCTTGTGGTAAGTGCGATCGATTCCAGAATGTCCCGCCAGAGGTGAATCGTGGCACTCTTTCAAGATCTCGGGACGGAGTGAAATTGGAATAACAAGTTGAGGAGTCTCGCTGTCTGAGTCGGGATTATACCGATATAGTACTCCTTGTGATAATAGGTACCCGCGCTCCGTCCATCTACGAGCTGCCACTTCGTCTGGACTTTCCATCTCTTTGATGATTTTGTCAACCTCCGGGTCGGCAAGTTGTTCCCGCCTTAACTCTGCTGGGCTCTTAGTGGGTAAATCAATTATCACTGAGCAAATACCGCAACTGTCGCGAGTATCTTGGGAGCATATCGGCCTACTCAGCGTATCTGCCACTACATTTGCTTTTCCCGGGGTGTACTGATACTGAATGTCGAATGATTGTAACTTCAGGGCCCATCTCACCAAACGACCTGTGGGAGACTTTAGCGTCATTAGCCAACGAAGTGGTTGGTGGTCGCTACCAATAATCACCGGATGTCCGTCTAGGTAACATCTAAATCGCTCCACCGCCCACACTACCGCTAAGGCCTCTCGTTCAGTTGTAGAATAGTTACGCTCAGCTGCGTTCAGGAGACGGCTGGCGTATTCAATGGGTCTTTCTTCCTTGTCCTCCCCCTGGAGTAAAACGGCTCCAACGGCATAATTGCTCGCGTCGGTGCGGAGGACGAAGGGGCGATTAAAGTCAGCCTGGGTTAAGATTGGCGCTGAGGTAAGAAGTTGTTTCAGCTCGTTAAAAGCAGTAGTCTGAGCTGAACCCCAGGTCCAGGTCTGATGCTTTCTTGTAAGCCTTGTAAGTGGCTCGGCTATAGAAGAGAAATTCGGGATAAATTTCCTGAACCAGGAACATGTTTGTAAAAATGTCCGTAGATGTTTCAAGTTGCTTGGTTCTTTCATGTCTAGGACAGCTTGAACCTTTTCAGGGTCGGGTGACACGCCTTGTTGGGTAATTACGTGCCCCAGATACTTGACACTTTCCCTGGCAAAAACGCACTTCTCCCGGTTGACACACAGCTTGAATTCGCGAAGCCGACTGAATACAGCCTGGAGATCCTGGAGATGCTGCTGGAAACCTTCAGATATGATCAGCAGGTCATCTAAATAGGCGAGGATTGTCACATTGGCCAGTGATGAACAGGAGCGCAGACGGTCGATCAGCCGTTGGAAGGTTGCCGGAGCGTTTTTGAGACCAAAGGGCATGCGCTTGAAGCGAAAGGTTCCCAATGGGCTGATGAATGCAGTTTTATCTCTATCCTGCTCATTCACACTAACCTGCCAGTAGCCCGATCTCAGGTCCAATGTACTCATATAACAATCTCTCTTTGTTGACTGTAACAATTCATCAATCAGAGGCATCGGGTAATGGTCGGTTTTGGTCACGGCGTTTAGGCGTCTGTAATCTACGCAGAAACGGGTGCTGCCGTTCGCCTTAGGAACCAGAAGAGCTGGTGAACACCAGGCAGACTCGCACTCTTCAATGATGTTGTCCTTCAGCATCTTCTCAATCTCCTGACGCATAAGTTCTTTTTTGGCAGGGGTCAATCGGTACGGAGGTACATAGATAGGAGGATGCTCACCTGTATCAATACAGTGCTCAGCAAACGGGGTAGGCTCTCCCCCTAGCTGGAAAATGTCCGTATTGGTAACCAAGGTCTGCGCCAGCAGGTTCCGGTCAGGTGGGTTCAACAATGTACCTTCGTCGTCCCTGAGTACGTCCGCAGAGGAACAAGACAGTTCTGGTGATAAGGAAGGTTCAAAACGCATCATGTACTGAACGCTGTTGTTATTAGAGAAATACCAGCATTCCCGAGAAAAATCCATGACTACTTCGGCTGCAAACAAGAAATCCATGCCGAGCAACGTTTCATTGTTACGTGCCTCAGGAAGAACAAGAAATGGGGTCCTAATGACCTTTTCCTCTAAGTGCACGTCAAGAGTAGTCATGAGCACGTCCACGTCGCGAACGTGTCCATCGGCAAGTTTAATACGTCTTCGCGCCGGTTCAAAAGGGTGTCCCTTTCGACAGAGGAGGGTGTACAGTGTATGACCCGCAATACAGTGTTTGGCACCGGTGTCAACTAACGCGGTCCCCGACGCATCTAAAATTTTGATATCAAAAATCGGCCGCAAAACTTTTTTGTCGGAGCTCTTACCGGCGCGCGCGTTCTCTTCACGTGTGTCGCTACACACCATATTAATATTTAACACATTCTTAGAAACATCATTACAACAAAATAAATCATTTTGCGAAAAATTACAAAAATTGTTTTTACGCCCTTTCACGGCAAGGGAATTATTAAAAACACTATCATCTTCCGAATAATCAGAAAAAATATTCTTACGTCCTTTTGCAATGCGGACGTCATTATAGCAAAAATTATTATTTTCAGAAAAAATACAAATCTCGCCCTTACGCTCTTTTACATTAAGGGCGTCATCATCACAAAAATAATCATTATCTGAAAAATTACAAAAACGGTCGTTATTATTATCGACCTCGCCGCTGGTCATATGATCGTTCGACAAGTCGTCCGAAAAATTACTCTGTACCGAATAACAATTATTATTATTAGATATTTCAGCTTGACTGTACGCAGGCTCAGTCGAACTATCACGAAACCAGTTATTATTTTCTTGAACGACACAACAAACATTTGCATCAACATTTTTAAAACAAGAAGGCGAATTATTAGAGTAATTAAAATGTTCACAACAATGTTTATCAAAACACTTCTCTACGAAATTATACAAATTTTCGGAACTATCACGATTTTTAGACTTGCATTTGGGTGTACTTTGGTCCCGAAGTTTGCAAAGTAGTATCAACACTATAAAAACTTGATTCGTTGTTACACTTTTTGCAAGTTTCACGAGTAAAATTTTTAGATCCGCACTTGTAACACGAAACCGAATTATTAGAATCAACCGCTGACTCACCTTTGTCCGCCAACTTACGGCACTGGTCGCGCTGGTGTCCGTAGTGTTTACAATACGCACAAAACGGTCGCTGTTGTTTAGATGACGTTGCAGCTGGTGCGTGTTCATCGCGCGGTATTGCGGCGGTGGCACGCGCGTGTGGTGCGCGCTGTGCGCGCGTCTCGTTCGGAACTTGCGCGTGCGAGTCCTGCGGGCGCGCAGCGGAGGGCGGAGCGCCGTCGCCGCGTGGCGTAGCTGCCCCGTGCGTCGGTCTCACGCTTGCAGCGGAGTTTGATGTCCGCGCGTTGTTCATTGCGGGCTTCGTAGGCGTTTCGAATTCATTACATTTCGTACGCGGAGCAATGGATGCGGCCTTTTGCGATTCTCGCTTTGTTGATTCATTTAAGGAATCTTCGATAATTCTAGATTTCGATAGCAACTCGGAAAAATTACTGACCTCTTCGCGTCGTAATCTTTTACGGATTTTACGGTGTAATAGGCCGTAAATCATATCAAGTTGTACCTTGGTGGACAGGTCGTTTGCTGGTAGGCGTGTTATGAGGGCTCGACTCTTCGCTACGAAGATATCTGTTCGTTCGTTTTCACCCTGCTCGTCTCTGAATAACTCCCGATATATTTTGTATTCAGGACGGCGATCGCCGTACGCGTCACGAAGGTATTGTAATGCATCTTTCCAGGATGTGACCTCCGCGCGGATACTCTGCCACCAGGTTGCTGCTTCGCTGGTGAGTAGCATAGACATACCTCGAATAGCGACATCATCACAGATGTTCGAGCATTCTCTAAATGCTTCAATGGCATCGATGAACGCTTCGACGTTTTCCTTCGCCGCTCCGGAGAATCTGGATGAGCATCGTGAGAAATTGCCGGTCTTCTCTGCCGCACTCGGCACTGGCGCCGGTGACTGAGCGGTCAGAGGGGACGTGATTGTCGACAGGCGCTCTAACATACGCTCACAGACCTCTGCATTCGATTGCTGAATCGTTGTTAGCAGAGCGGTAAAGTTATCGCGAGACAGCGTGACGCTGTCGTTGAGTTCCTCGTCATGCGAACCACTGAGGGATTGCCTACTCCGTGTCTTCGGCATTGTTACACGATCACAATTAGGTTCACAGTTCACACACTAAGTCTTTTCACTACACAGTTTTTACAGGAACTGTGGCATTCGGCCTACAGTTGGGACGCCATTTTCGTATCTGTGTCCATACTGGATCGTGAAATCAAACACCTGTGCAAGTTAATCTCGTATAATCACGGTAATAGGTAATCATCGGTACACGAATATTATAAAATTAGGGAACTTTATAGCAACAAATCAACAACAAACCGATATTTAAGAAAAACGCGTGCCGGTCAGAGGCTCAGAGCTCGGCGCGCGCGGCGGTTCGTGACGTGCGAGCGTCGCGGTTATTCGACAACTAACTTCCGCGTCGGAGACGCGTGCGGTGTGAGCGTCGCGGTTGCCATTTGTATCGCTGTCTCTCTCCTATGCCTCTAAGGCATAGTCCTGCAAGCGAGAGGGAAGGCATATGCGGCGGCGACCGGAAGTACGTGGGCTCGAATTGGTTACGACAATTTTTAAAATTTAAGTATGTTACTATCCCTTAAAACAAATATTTTTGGGAGGTTTTAGCAAGTGCTAACATTTTTTTGTTGTATTTGAAAATTTTAAAGCTCGTTTTACCATCGAAATTATTTCAGATGTATTTTTATGTATAATTGCTATTTGTCCTTCCTCACAACTGGTTTGTCTTTAGCATTATTTTTCTCTGAAAATTCTTTATCTGTATTAATAGATTTTCTTTTTTGGCTTTTAAGTAAGTACATACTATCGGTAAAAAGTTCAGTAATTACCTCACTGACCTCTACTTGTATAATTCAGGTCAGTGAATTACCCATATGAGTCTTTCATTTTACGCATCACAAAAGATTACAAAATAAAGTATTTTCGCATACTTTATTTTTATGCAAAAGTATAAAGTATATTTATCGAAAATAAAGTAGGATAAGTTATTATAAAGTACGGTTGGCAACCCTATTTGCGGGGCCCTACCGCCTACAGCGCCATTGAATGCAGCGGATTAATTGCGTAACACACTTTACAGTAGCAATGACTCATCAAGTATTTTTTTGAATTAAAGATTACGTTTCTTATTGAAATTTCATCTGGTGGTATTTTTAAATGTCTAAGTACCTAGCTACTGCATCTATTTGTAGTACCTACCTAATAAAATATTTTTACATGTAAGTAGTTATAGGGACCGTTCAACTGATAATGTATCTGCCTACCCACCTACACAAGTACCCACATAACATATTATGGCCCATATTATTCGATCCTCCGATAACTTAGACTGCTCACATCTAGTTTGGGGCAAGGGTGGCGGAGGTCAGACAGCAGTTAAGTAAGTATGCTTACCGCTTAGATCCAGAAACAAGCGATATATAATGCTTCAAGGAACTCGTGCTACTAATGAGTTAAACATAATTTTATAATAGGTACTTATTAAATTAATATTTTCTGGTCCGGGTGTACGCACGACGACATGATCTACTTATCAAGCTACACATTTCCAGTAAAAGCCGACTTCTAATTGAACGAAAAACCTACACAATTCGAGGTCAGCTAAAACTGGAAATGTACCTAGGTATAGCTTGATAATTTCGTCGTGTGTACCAAAGCAAGACAAGCTGCAAATCAAAGGAAACCTCGGTTGAAAACGAATCCGTTGGCATAGCAGCTTTGCGGATTCGACTTTTTTTGTACAGTAGATCTGCAGCTCTACAACAGTACATTCATAACAAACATTATTTGAATTAGGTACCAGCCATTGCTGCAAATAAAATTCTAATCAGGATGTTTCTGCCTATAGGGGGATACCTAATGTTTTCACAATACAGGACTACATCAGAGTTCAGGAGTAGATACCTAATAACAATGGAAATCTTGGAAAAAAATGAGGACTCATCCAGCTGTGGTTAGTTAGATATGTAGAAAACCTAGATAAGTACATACCTCTGCTACTACTACTGATGTATCTGAGAGCAGTCGGTCTATTCTTCGGAGTGCACAGATCGTGTGACGTATCAGCTGCGGCAGAATCGCTGGCCAGCACTCTTGGGCGTGGCCGGCCGCTGGATGACGACTCGGGTCGAGATGATGTTGAGTGTAATATCCTGGCAACAAAGGTTATATTGTAGGGTGTCCTGTCTGCATCATGCAATTGTGATTGAATTACCAAATTGGTTTAGCAAAGGAAGGAAACGACCAATTGGAACCGTGCACCTCTACATGCTGTAGGTAACCAATGTTAATGTGAAATAAAATATTGAGAATTTGAATTTAATACCTATCTACTACCTCTCTATAACCCTTCAGGAAATACAGGCGTGATGTTACGTTATGTTGATAAAGCCGTTGATTAAAGGTGAACGTACACTTATCCGAGCCAAACGTGTCGAACGCATCGAACGAAACGAATTTTAGAATTCTGTATATTATGAAATCTTGCACACTTGCCTGACTTGATTACATAAACAATGCGTTCGACGCGTTCGGCTCGGATTAGTGTGCGTTCACCTTTATAAGTACCTACTGCACCCTACGAATTATTACTTATTCGTAGACCTAGACTGCACGGTCTATTGTTTCGGCTTAGTGGCAAAACTAACTACCAACCTTAGATACTTACTATCGATTCACACGACGCATTTCTGTCATTGAGCATTGTATTGCTGATTTGTAGAAGGTCGTGTTAAAGTTTACTGGCTCTTACCTGCGTTTAAAACTTCTTGGTGGTCCTGGTGGTGGACCCATAGTAGGACTTATATGTGGCCCCGTTGAAACCACATATTTATCGAATTGATACTTTGGCGCTTTATTCACCGTAGAAATAATTTTAGGAGCACTAAAAGGATGGAGCGGCGGTATCAATGAAGTTGCACCCCTTATACCTAATTGTGCAAAAAATAACATTTACTTGTCAAGTACATAATATACAATTTCGTATTAGGATTGATGATGAGTATGAGAACTTTACCTAGCGACGAGTCTTTCCTAATAAACTCATGTTTATTTTTGAATTTTGGTTGTGCTTTAGAATTTATTCGCTTTTCTCGTGGCACGACGTTCATTTTACTTTTATTCTTTAATTTATGAAACAAAATAATTAATAAACGACCGATTGTTTGACTTTTGCGGAGGAGGTAAATTCTTGGTGAAAACTTTATTTTTCCCGCCGCACTGTTGTTAAGGGTGTGTTGGTTTCATTGATCCTAATTGCTATCATTGCCAAATTAATCCAACTAAGTACTAAAGAAGTTTTAGATGTAAAATATTGTGATATGGGCTTGATGTGTGTAATAAATAAAAAAAGTTACACCTTAGTTTATTAATGACTAAAAATAATTAACTTAATCATACTAAAGTCAGAGGATATTATTTTATTCAATAATTTACCAAATATTTTGATTAATCTCCATTAACATGACAGTGCATAAATCGAATAAATTTTTTGACCTGGCTGTCACGTGTAAACTGTGTCAGACTGCCAAGTTGCTGCCAAGCCAAGTGCCAATGTCAAAGTGCAAACGTCAAAACCAGCATTATCGTTTGGTGTTGGTGCGTAATTTTGAATTATTCTTTTCGGGTTTACATAAGATTACAACCATGATATTTTTATTGTTGAAGCGTCAAAAATACATACACCGTAATATAAAATTAAATCGGGACTTTATTGTATATAGAATAAAATAATCTCATGAAGTCCTTACGTTGTTATCCTTGAACTAGGTATTTTATGATCTCCAAAATAATTGGCGGATGAAAATATTATATTTATTATATATTAATTAATGAGCTGCAAGGAAAAGATACAAGTTATTTGAGGAGAGTTTACCATCTGGAACTATCTATATATATGAACCCTAATAAAGTAAGTATGACTTGCGTTTAGAATATTTTAACCTTCAATATGGTCATACCACATGTTATAATCCTCTCGTGACAATCATTGCTCGGTGTTCCAAGTGTGCCTATATAAATAAATACCAATATCAAGTTCTTTATCGTAGATTCGTAATAGAGGTGGGTGAGGTCGATTTATTACTCAAGTATGTTACTAAACACATTTTTTATATATGTAACCAATGACTATTAACCAAAAGTAAATTTTTTAAGGACACAATGACAAGCAATAAACAATCTCATTTATGTAATCCCATCCCAAGTTGGTGCTGGAGTAACAGGCTTCAATTTCAATGTCCTCAGTCCTCTAATGCAACAGAACTTCTAATTAGAGATAACTGTTGATGAACAATTCAAGCATGAGTTATTATTTTGTGAGAAGAGTTTACAAAGTCAACCTATTCTTAAAGTGAAATTAATTTGATGAACTCCCAACACATTATTAGAACAGCATCCATATCCTTACATGATATAGTATAAGAGGGGCTTGTGGCTTAGTAATAACAGCAGCACGGGTCGATCGATCAGATTTAGGTCAGGTTAAGGTTAAGGACCCATTTGCCATTCGCGTAGATCTTTGACAGTCGTACGGGTCGTGAGAAGCCTGAATGTCTGACAACCAGTCTTACCAAGGGTATTGTATTACCTAGTAACTGAGTTTTGGAGGTCAGATAGGCTCCAAGTAAAATACTGGTATTGAGCTGCATCCGGTAAGACTGGAAGCCGACCCCAACATAGTTGAGAAGGCTAGGCAGATGATGATCCTTACATAGTATAAAACAAAGTTGGCGAAATTTCTGTATGCCCCATAACTTCCGTATGACCACATAAAATTGGATAATTCCAAACACAACAAAAAAAATTGTTGTGGTGTTCGGTATTGCCAGGGTTCCTATGAAAGAAAACTTCAGAAATTCGAAAAAAAAATTGCACCCATGCAAAGCTCGGGCGGACCGCTAGTTTATAATAAACAAATGAGTTCATTCAAGCAGTGTTTGAAATTCAGAAATGGTAGCTACTTTAAAATGTTTATTACCAAACAAAAACAATAATAGAAGTACTTATCAAATATTATGATGAGTGCAAAACTTTATCTGCCCATATATGGCCCATTCAATGTGAATGTTTACAAAATAAATATTAACAGTCAAACATTTTTAATTAGGTGCCTATGACTCCATAGATAGCTCTTATTGCATACCTACTTGTACTATCTGTCTGCGCGGACCCATTACCACAATATCTTGTCTGCACACTGATAATGTTGCATTTTGAGATAGCCAACGGTTTTCTAAACCAATTTTAACTGGATATATTTGGTTTTAAATTATCACATAATATTGTTTGAGTACTGATTGTATTAAGCCTTTTTGATGCTGTTTATAGCACTTTCGTGATGACACACTTCTCAAATATCACTTTACGTTACCAACTTACCCAAATTCAAAGAAAATATTTAATTATTGTCACTCTAAACCCTGCATCATGCTGGTAATATAGGTAGTTATGAGTATTAATTATTGATCTTTTCTCAATAAATACATGTATTTAAAATAAAATTAAGCATGAATATAATCACAATGCTCAAAAGTGGTATCTACTTAAAATAATGCTCATGCAGAATTGCTAAGTTATTTGTATTAACAATCTGCAAAAATAAAGCAATAGGTACCTACTATTGAAGATGCCAAAAATCTAAATAGAAAATCAAAATCCTATTTATATGAGAATTTATATTTATATATTACTAGCTGACCCAGCGAACTTTGTACCACCATCGAAATCAGTCAATCCGTTTTCGATTTTCCCATGTTTTTTTATAGTTAATCTAACAAATCTAAAATCAAAATCAAAATCCAGCCGTTCTTGAGTTATAAATGGTATAACTAACCCGATAACAGTATACCTACTTACTTCACTTTGTTATAAATTGAATTTTGACATGTTCAGAGACCCCATCTAAAAACTCATTCCTGTAATCCTGTATATGTTTTTTGAGCGGGACAGAGATGGAAAAACATATCTAGAATTTTTCGAAAGTAAAAAGTAAGTAAAAATAAGGACTTCAATTATTGTTGCCTAGTATCAATAAAATCTCTGATAAATATAAATGCTTCTACTTCTGATGATAATGATTGTAAATGAGTAAGATTAGAAGGCAACACATTTATGAAAACCTGAAAAAAAAAGGTTGATTTTCCTCAATCAATCAGAAACAACTTTAATAATAATTATTTTCGGCAAATAAATAAATTGATTGATTGGCTATTAATATAGTTTTTAGTAAACTGGCAAAGGTGCCTTACTGATCCTTGTCAAAAGCAGCCGGGTAATTGCGTTACACCTACCATCACCATCCTCATCAACATCATTCTCCTGCCTGCCCTTATCCAAATTTATTTGGGGTCAACGCAACATGTCTTTGTCTTTTATACTTCTCTATTAGTCGTCATCTCGGTAGTCACCCCGTTTCTTCTAACCATATCATCTTCCACACAGCCCATCCACCGTTTGGTTTATCGTTTCATAGGCTATAGGATATCTATATTCTACGAAAATAAATGGAATCTATTTCATGAGATGCACATGTAACAAGATTTAAAATTACATGTCATCATTATCTATAGTTCAAATAAATAATTATCAATGGACAAACTGTAAATAAAAGTCATGCGCTGAAGGCGTGGGGCAGCCGACTGGAGATAATAATAATATGATAACCTCGTATGTAAGCAATTTATAAGTTGAAAATAATAACAATAATCAGGTAACAAATAAATTATAATATAATTATAATTTTTTTGGAAAAGTGTGTAAGTAAGTAAGTATCCAGATTTTATAAACAATTAAGTATTATACATTTGATCCTTTTTTAATAAATTGGTAAAAAAAAAACAGGTCGTAACGGTACTTGTCACTTGGCCCTAGCAATTTAGTCATAAATTGTTTTTGGTTTCTCAAATAGCTGGTAAAGCAATGTTCCCGCCATTATACATATATTATTTTAACTTAAAATAAAAATAATATGTTAACACTATGGAGACATAATGGTCAAATAAAAGATGAAAGTCCCTGGTCAGTAACCAAATGCTGTCTAGAAATTCCTGGGATTGTAAATCATAATGTCAATAAGCCGGCGAAACGAGTACCAGCGGTATTTGATAACACTAGACACACCCACTACGCGTCACTAAAAGTACCACAGCGCCGGCTGCGCGTCATAACAAAGTACCACTTTATCAAACCAGAGCTAGAAGTACCACAGAACTGTATTTTTTTAGGAAATTACTTATGAAAAATGATAGTATAGCATGTTAAAAAAGGTAAGTAATTTAATAGTGTAAGTAGGTACTTAGCATACATTGATATAATACTAGCTGCGCCCTGCGGTTTCACCCGCATAAGTTTCGATCCCGTAGGAATATCGGGATAAGTCTCCTATGTGTTAATCCTGGTTATAAACTATCCTATGCCAAATTTCATCCAAATCCGTTCAGTAGTTTTTGTGTGAAAGAGTAACAAACATCCATCCATCCTCACAAACTTTCGCGTTTAAAATATTAGTAGGATAGGATAGTAGGATTTATAAAAAAACATGGTATAATATACAGATGCCAGCACATCAACCTACTACAATCTGTCAAATTTCTTTGATAGATTTTCAACTTTACCGCTAAAGTATAAGGTTCAAAGTTGATTGGGAAAATTTGACAGTTTCGGGTAGGTTGATGTGCTGGCGTCTGTACTTACTTACAAACTAATGGTCTTAATTTTTTTTTTCGAAATGGACGCTAGAACAGTGGTAAAGCGTAGAAACATTTATTGGTGGATATGATTATTTTATAGTACTTATAAAAAAAAACATTAAATAATTAATCACTTAGGAAAATTCGTAATTAAGTAAACGTAACTTAGGTAATTGTTACGATGTTATAATCATTTATTTCGATTAGTATTTATTTCTACATTTTTAACCTAAGAAAATATATTACCTAACAAAACAAATATTTGTTGCGTTATTATCGTGTGCGTCAAAGCTCCCCTTTTGTATTTTATTTTCTGCGTTATATTAACGAAAATATTATTTTTATCACGATAGTTTATCGCTTTTGCACCCGACGCAATCTGCAAAACAAGTGGTTCCACAAAATATTCCATACGCTTCTATTGCGTGAGAGCGAGATAGGTATCATTTCGGCGTTTCAAATCATAGCATGTTCTTCGTCTGGCCGTACATCTTTGAACGAAAGACAGTGTTGTGACGTCGTTCATAGTACGTAGCTCTCAGATGGTAGTGCTGTAGCTCGCCGTACAGTTTATCTCGGCGAGTCTTGTGGATATAAGTCGATAAACGCGTCAATGTGCCGTATTAAGTGATATCACTCTCGACGGAGGCGTGTTCTCGGTGTATCCCGTCAAGTGGGTCTTATTGCTCTATTAACCTTTACGGAAGATAAGTAAATAAGAATCGATTTAAATCGATTAAAGTGCAACAGCTCATTGTAATTTTGGTTAGTAAAAAAGAAGACTCAACGAAGATGGCCCTTTACAGGTAGAAATTTTTAAAACGGGTTATGTGCATGCGATCTATTTAAATTATTTACTGATTTAAAAAAATATTGCCAGCAATTTATTCCGGTATTGTTAGGTACTTACTGATAATTATCACAAGAATCCATTGTTTTACCTCAGTACTGTTATTTCTTGTTCATAGTAATAGAATATGCATAAAACGCATTTTCTACATTTTCTAGTGTCTCATATAATATAACTCATTGTCAAGTTAACGACAGAGTCTAGTCCACAATCGCTAAGTTCATGACGTTACTATATTTATAATGTACAGAGGCCAGCACATCAAGCTACCCCAATCTGTCAAATTTCTTTGATAGATTTTCAATTTTACCACAAAGGTATAAGGTTCATATTCAATTGGGAAAATTTGACAGATTGGGGTAGGTTGATGTGCTGGCCTCTGTACCTAATGAGGCAGTAGGGGCGACTGCCTAAAATAGTGTGATGATACTTGTATTTTCATTGCTTTTAATACTGTCTTTCCTTACCAGTTCGTATAGTATTTTCTCAGTAAAGTCTGGCTTTAGTTTCTACCTCCTTGTACGCTGTGTAATATTTAAATCGAAACAAAATAGCATCTCTTTTTTGCGGTGTTTTAAAAATATCGGGTGTTATATTCATTGTGTTACTAGTGAAATATTCCTTATTCTTATATTAAGTAATTTTTTAAACCCAATATGATTTTGTCTATTCTGACTGCCATAAATTAAATAAAAAACAGACAAAAGCAGGTCATCTGACCACATTTTGCACTCGATTGTACCCCAATTGCATGGTATCGGATGTTGCCCTATTTTTGCGGTTTTTAGCGTATAAAAGCAAGTGTTAATAAGGAAATATGAATTATTTCAATTTCTATAAATGCAGAGTAAAGTTGTTAACATTGTGTTGTTTAGTCTTCGGTTTAAGGCAGGTACAGTAAAAAATATTGTTGGTAATAAGGGTATTACAAAAAGTACTTACTCCTTTTTTTTAAACACGTTGTATTTTTTTGTGAATTGGTTAATACTAATGTGGTACTTACTAGTATTACAATCTAAATAATTAGTTTATAAAAAAAAAGATATGTCCAGCAATGAGTAATAAAAACAACTTATTTTTTGGCACGAGCGTACAAAATAATTTCCTTATGCCATCGTTTTTTTTAAATGTACCTACTAGCTAATTAAAAGCGCTTACTAATTAATAGAAATGTTACATCATACATACACAATTATAACATCCCTATTTTAATATTGTCAAAACTATTCAAACTTTCAAACATTATAATAATATAGGTATTCGATTCGCAGTCCCACGACTGCGCTCCATACATTTTTGCACACTACTGTACATACTCCTCATTTCACACTCGTGCGCAACTTCGATATTGAACTTCACCTTTTTGATAAGTTCTAATTCTCTATCATCTTGTGACAGCGTCATGTGATGGTGTGATGACAATAAATTATAAAATAGTAAAGAAAAAGATAAATTATTTTTGGCACTCTTCCTTGTGTATTTTGCACACGTAAACTGTTTAGTTTCTCGCGTGAAGACTAAATTCATGGTATAAAGTATCTACCGAAAGTTAAGAAGACATCATTCAATCTAGTAGTCTCATCATGGCGCGCCTCATTCAAAGTTTGATTCAATGGTGATTGATTTAGTTTCGTAATGACGAAATTCCGCTACGCAATATTCAATTGTGTGGAGTGTGTAGATAATTGTGTTGCCTAGGACAGTCGATTGTTATCGCGTATCCGTTGTGGTAGTCATACTAACTAATATATTCCGTCAATATAATACCTGCCTGTTTACGGTAACAACTCCGCCTATCCAAAAATAATCTAATTTGCATGTGTGTTACGCAAAAGAACTTGTTTATTTCATTACCGCGCGTCTACATTTGGAAGTGAAAGATTTTCTTCACCGCGCGGCATAATTTCCTATCACCTAATCTCCGACTTTTTTGTCAACAGTCTGTCGTCCAACATCCAGTACGCGACCCTGAAGACCCTGTCCCTGGTCTCCATCAGCGTCATGTCTCCTCAGCAGTCCATTAAGGAGTTGTTCCGTACGGCTGACTGCGTCTGCTTCGACGTGGACTCCACAGTCATAAAAGACGAGGGAATCGACGAGCTGGCCAAGTTCTGCGGAAAAGGAGATGAAGTTAAGAGGCTGTGAGTATCTATACATCTACTTTTAAGTTTTGTAAGCAAGAAATAAGTTTAAATACAATATTTCGTTTTCCCTACACAATCTGTAGTTAGGAAAATCGTATTCGAAAACAGAGGCAAGTTCTTGTGTTTAAAACTATAGTCTAGAATTTTAATTTGTAAAATGACAATCGAATCGGATCATAAAAACTTCAAGGTTGAGAGTTTTTCCTCATCATTTATTTAGTGCAGTTTCAAGATTGTACTCATCTTCAATTCGCGTAAACAATCATGCATATCATCGCATTGAAACTGAATTGGTTCGTTATTAAATAGTTTTAATCAATAATTTTAATGTCTTGCGAATATCTTGACGATTTAGTGGGCACCTATATTGGAAGAGTCTTTAAAGTCAAAATATTTGCATTAATTATGGGACTGGCGGGAAAACTAAATAGGTAGTGGTAAAGTCCAAACAACTGAAGTAAAATTAGGTTTTTACCTACAGAAACCTAACTTTACCTAAGCTATTATCATAAAAAAATATTTTGCATATAAAAGTGAAGGAAGCTGCAACAGCCTTTCTTAAACTAGGTTTCAAACAAACTACGCACGTCTTTCAAATTACGCACCACGCATTTACGTTGTTTTTTACAAAATATTGGGCAAATGTTAGCGTGGTATCGCAAGTGCATGGACAACTGCAATCAGCTGATCCATTCGATTGTAAACGGCTGATAAGCTCTTACTCATGTTTACTTTGTCACGTCTTTGTTATCATACAATCTACGTAATTCAATCATTCTTTGTCTGCTCCGTGGCCTTAGCAAAGTTATCAAATGTGAATGCAGCTACCAATTTGGCATGTCATTTCCGTATGGAAGTTATTTGAGAGATAGTCACGTAAGATAAGTATTTAGGTACCCTGTATGACCTAATAGTGAATGGTAGAAAAAATCCAGCCGTTAAGTGATTCGTCATTGTATATGAGTTAGAGCAGGCTCAATGGAAGTTAATATTTGCAGGTCGATACATAAAACATTATTTGTAATATTTTACTATTAACGCTACCGAACTTGGCTGTGTGTTCCCTGACTTGTTTATTTTCTAAATCTTGTTTTCATTTCTTGTTTACTTGGAAATTCCCCGGTGATAACAGGAGTTTGTGTGTTTTACCTACGTTATCATTATTTGAATACAAAACATGTACCCATCAAGTATATCAAGTATACCCATCAAGTTACTAAAACACAACCATTTGATAATTTTAATCAAATATTTAAAAATTAAAAGTAGGAAACCTTATAACATTATACTAAAGCAATTGTTTTTTCAACAGGACTGCCGAGGCTATGGGTGGTGGCATGACCTTCCAGGAGGCTCTGAAGAAGAGGCTGGACATCATCAGACCCAGTGTCTCACAGATCAGAGGGTTCCTAGAAACCTTCCCTATCCACCTCACACCTGGAGTAGCGTAAGTTCATTATTTATGAAACTTAACATCATCATCACGCTTTTTCCACGAAGGGTTGGGTAGAATTGTACCTATATACATGTCGCCAGTTATGATTAAGTACAATGTGGCAATGGTGGCGAGCCTATTGCTATCAATCGGGCACAAGAATTTAGCGCTTGTTACTAACTAATGGTAAATACAAACCAAAATTCGACAATAACACATCAGAGTAGGACGTGTGATTCTCATATAAGCGTTATAGCAACTCGCATATCGCCATTTGCAATTACATGGCAACTGATAAGCATTGATTGTAACTATAATTTTATACCTACATTATACGATCGTTTTTGATATTAACGAAAAACGAAAGAGAGAGTCAATAAACACTTCCTTCACGTTATTGTTATTCGTGGCTCATGAAGTCATGTCCCAAGATGGCATTTTATTATACACGGTTTATTTTTGGTCCTAAGAGTCGTTATGTAAAAAGTAACCTTTGAAGGCTTTGCTTTGTTTTATTCATAAATAATAATAATGTTATAGTTGCTAATTTCGTATTTTATCGCGGGATAGAATGATGCTATTTGATATTTTAACGCAGTGCTTACCCAAAAAACGACCAGTGGTGCACTTTAGCCCTGGATCTAAAGAGCTGGAAGTCTTACGTCAGCAGCGGGATGAGTACAGGCTAACAGTATCTTACCCAAAAAAAATAACTTATCTACATTTTGATGTGACTGTTCCAACTCGAAACAGAGATTAGATAGTATTAAAAGATAGATAGATCCGATTTAAAAGTCATCAAGTGAGTCAGTCGATTGGTTCCTCTTTATTTTTTATAGCACGATGTCTTAACACGTTCGCTGCCAACGCGGTCACCGGTGACCGCGAACAATAGATTTTCTATTGTGTCTGTTGCTTGGCGTTCAACGTGTTAAATAATCATTTTCTGCCGAAAATAAAAGAAAATCAGCTAAAAACAGAAATATTTATTAACATCAGCTTTCCTCGTGATCCGTAAAATAATCGACAACGTAACTAGTTATCTCCGCTTCAGAACTTCATGTTATCTTTAATTTCCTGACCTCAATAGTTACAATTTTTTTTTTTTGATAATTTTCGCATACGTAGTTTAGCCCTTGTATTGCTTGTTTATTTTTAGTTTTTTTTTTTCTGACTTTTTTGATAACGATAGAGAGGGTAATCGGATAAATATGTAGCTTTCAGGCGATATTGAAGTATGACATGCTGGAATGGAAACATCAGTTCTCTTTGTTCGGAACTTCAGATGTCTCATTTTACACCTAGAAGGGTAACTTCTCATGTTTAAGTTTACACCTACAAGGGTAATTATTTTACCCTTGTCTGATTTTACATCTACAGGACTAATTTCAGATGTCTCCGTTTACACCGACAAGAGTAATTTTAGATATTGACACACTCAAGGGTAACTTTAGATATCAAATTTTACGTTGAAATACAACCAATCTGTTAAGTCACGCAAACATTTCTTCCATTTCGATTTACCGCACCTTCTCACTTTCGAATCTTACAATATCTAATTAGCTATTAATTTTCCAGGGACCTAGTAAAGGAGCTTCATGAGAGAGGAGTGGAGGTGTACCTGGTCTCCGGCGGGTTCCGGAGTCTTATCGAGCCTGTGGCCGAGCTGCTAGGCATTCCAATCACCAACATCTTCGCTAACAGACTTAAATTCTACTTTAATGGTGAGTACTTTTGCGTTTGAATTTGTTCTGTTTTGAAAAGAACCTGACAAACACTGAGTCCTGGTCGGACGGTGCTCAGTTTTATGGTGTTATATGTGTCTTGGATATTTTCACTTTATGGGGAGTAGTTACTCCTTGTAATTACAACCAATGAGGGTCTCAACGTAGTCTATGAAACGGAATTTCTAGAGACGTATAATTCGTTCTCGTGAGATTACAAGAAATCATAGAATGTGGTCTTGTTAATTAAGTAAAGGAAGCAAATTGCAGTTTAGCAGGCAATAACTCGTTCCTGTTCATACGAGTTTTCGAACTCGTTATTTGTATAACATGAGTTCAAGAGAAACTAATGCATCTTATAAGCGGTTATGTGGCTTTAGTAAATGATTTAATTTATTATTTAGAAAGCCGTCGCATCAGTTGTGATTCTGATATTTTATCGTGGGTAGTTTCGTCATACTGAGGAGGTCGAATTTGTATCTAGAACTCGGTTATTATCTGTAGTCCCGAAAAAGATTATTCTTATTAACTTTACTCATTACGTTACATCAGTCATTAAGACAAGATCAGTTTCTCATGCTTATAAAAGAATAATTAATACAAGTTTTCCACAAAGTCGTAAAAATAAAATATATCCTATAAAGGCCTGTCGTAGTGCTACTAAAATTGCAAAAGATAACAAAATATAATCTAAATTTTCCGTAACATAGAGGATTATGTATTACTGATTACTATTTCACCATATCGCTCACGTGTAGCGGAACAAGATATTATTATGACTATCAGCGCGTTAGTGTTATAGACAATGTTGCCAATATCGCCAGTCACGGTCAAAGGTCACACTCTCTCGCCTATTAGGAGGAACTGAACTCTGATGGAATTGCGCATGAATCGAACGGAAATAACTCTTGAATTAGTAATAGATTGTTACTATTTACAAATGACGATTTATTAAAGTTTGTGGTTCAAATTAAAATTAACGTTGCGTAATAATATTTTCAGGCAATTGGAATGTTTGGCTTTCGTTGTAACTATCGATTTTCTTTGGATACGTATGTTAGGATCAAAACCATAGCTTCAGTAGATGTTTCTGACATGACAGTCTAGAATCATGTGCTGAATTCATGGTTTCAATTTGCACCTCGATGATCATGTCACGCTGTATAACACCAAGTTAGGATCAAATAGATTAGTTCTAGGCAGGACTGCACCATAGTCGATCGGATCACCGCTTTGCATCAATGGTGAGATAGTTATCAATCGCGACCCAATCTTATAGAATAAAAACTTTTATTATTTTTTACTTTTTTTTTCTTTTTTTTGTTCTATTAGAACTTCGATAAAGCCATGCCGCTGCGCGCTGTACCGTGCTCCGTTTAAACTCCAAAGTATAAAGTAAATCGTATTGATGTGAATGTTTGACTTGTTGCTGCCCATTACTTATTTGACGGTCATGCTCACTATCTTGTGTAGGTACTTAAAGTATCAATACAATAATTTGGCTTTGAAGGAAATTAATAAATAGGACCACTTAACTTTTATGTTTTTTTTTTTTACTTTTTAGGGTTCCGTACCTCAAAGGAAAAAACGGAACCCTTATAGGATCACTCGTGTGTCTGTCTGTCTGTCCGTCTGTCACAGCCAATTTGCTCCGAATCTTATGGACCGATTAAGTTGAAATTTGGTACACATATGAAACTCTGTGACCCGAACACAGACGTGTAACTTAAATAAATGAGTTTTGAAAATGGGAGTCATTTTTGAGGGGTAGACAAAAAAAAGTTTCGCAATCTGTACCGTGTGACATATCAATGAAAGGGCTTACCGTGAGGATCTCAAATATTTGTTATTTAAGACAATAGACGGAAATTTACCATTCCCCCCCCTTCTCTCCGAAAGTAATGAGCCTAAAATAAAAAAAAAAATACAGAAAATAGTTCTATACCTATAGATTACACTAAAATTAATAAGAAGTCTATGATCTTGAAACAAGATGGTAAATCTCTCAATATTGTGCGTACATTTTCAGTTGGAATGTATGGGAGAAAACGTTTTTCAACTACAATGTGTTTTTCAACTACAATGTTAAGTTTGTTCTTGGGATAAATTCATTCCAACTACGGAACCCTTCATTGTGCGTGGTCCGACACGTACTTGGCCGGTTTTTTTGTAAGTAGGTACCTATATTCTGGCAAATAAATTAATTTAATTTAATTTCATTTATGACGTGAAAGATCAAGATTAGTAAAGAGACTAAAATTATTCAAATAATGCTTATAAAGTATGAAAACCACTGGAAATTTTTTTACTTTTTTAAAATATATGTTTGGTTCACATGCGACATGCATTTATGTATTATCTTTACCCTCATTAGGGTAACAACCCGAACTTTAGGGTAACAATAACTCTATTCATGAATCTGAATGTTTATAAAGCGCATTATCAGATAGACACAGATGTTAGTTACATTTTACATTATGTAAGGATAATTTATACATTGTTCAAAAAGATTCGTCTTCAAGATGACGCCAGAAACCACGTGGTCGGTAGTCGCGCCCCTGAAGGGAACTGGGTCACACTCCACCGCTATCATATACATATAAGTTCACTACTTGTTTTGTTTTAAACAATATTGTTTCCAGAACGACAAGTATGAACATGATAAGCTTTTACTTTTAAAATTTGTGACATCGAACTCAGGCTTTTCGGTTTATTATTTAGGGCAGTTAATCCTTGAGACATGTAAATGTGAGTGTGGTGCAAAAGGAACCATAGCCAGATAAAAATACGGTTCATTTTTCACCTTGACATTTAAATTGTTCTGTTTTCTCTCTTGCGATATTTGTAATCGATTTATGTAAGCTTATGTATACGAATATTAAAAAACAAAATGCTACAACTATTTTATTATTATTTGACTGATTTAATGTCGGGTTAGTAACATACCGATTATAGTCGGTCCACGTAGCAGGGGGCCTGATAAGATTTTATTTGCCTACGGAGAGATATCAATGAACCTTTTAACCGCTTACGTCGGATTAATCCGACAAATATTTTCGGGTCCATTTCGCCAGGGTCGTATATTTACGACAAAAAACCACAGCTCGTTTAATCTGCTTTTTTATTTAGGTAATTACGCTGTTTTCTATCATATATCTTCTATCATATTATTTTTTCGTTTTTTTTTTTTTTAACTTCGTGCGCTGGTGGCACGACAAATCATATGAAGTCGGGCGGTTAAAAGGTTAAATACTTATTGCCTTACTCATAGTATTAATGACTATAGCAATAATTTTTATTGCACAGAGGTTCTTTTAATATCATATGCGTTTAACAGTTTATTGCTAAGTATTTGACTAACCCGCACTGTGTATGTCCCAGCAGTGGGAACATTATATAGGCTGATTATGTTGTGTTTGAGGAACTTCTGATACAAAACAATAATATTAATGTTTTTTCCCTGTATCTCGTGGATGCTAGATAATATTTCCTACAATTGAAAGTAATTCACACTATCATAGAACATACATCTTTTAAATTGACCGATCAGCTATCAAGTGGTGAATTTGCTCGGTCACTCAATTGACCATCTGTGCAATCACAATGATACGCAACAAAGATCTCCTATTTGTGATTTATCACGTTCAAGTCTAACATGGGCCATTATAATTTAATGCTCCCTGCATGTGGCAATCTAGAATCTGTATAAGTACAAATATTAACCCTTTAAGGGATGTTGAGTTATCCGGAAAAGAACCCGAGTTACCGACATAGCTTGTAGAGTAAGCAAGCTAGAGTTGCAGTGGGCTGGCCATGTTGTCGAAGGAACGATGGCTGGTGCAGCAGACGAGTCCTGGAGTGGAGACCGCGTATCGGC
Organism: Gortyna flavago; assembly: GCA_963669345.1. NCBI lineage: Eukaryota > Metazoa > Arthropoda > Insecta > Lepidoptera > Noctuidae > Gortyna > Gortyna flavago. The sequence continues at coordinate 4,608,806 of OY770139.1, forward strand.
AAGCGTTGTGTGGGACGCCCCCCAGTTGGATGGACCGACGTCCTCAAAAAGGTGGCTAGGATTGACTGGATGCGGAAGGCGGAGGACAGGGTGATGTGCCGCAGCATAGGAGAGGCCTATATCCAACAGTAAACTGCGATAGGTTGAGTTGCTCTTTAGCATAAATTTTAGTCCTACAAAGCAATATCCCTTATATTGCTTTGTAGGACTAAAATTTATGCTAGAGACCTCGTGTCAGTATTTTTCTTTGTATGTATGATCTACACGAGACCGGATGTCTATGCGTATTATCTGTGCATATAACTGCACAACAACACGTAGAAATAATGGCTTGTCTGTTTTTTATACTTGATGCACTAATATAGGAACCTGGTCCCGTGCGAACTGGTAGTGCAATTTACCTCTATTCTATAGTTGTACGCGTAAGGGCACTGTTAAGTACTGCTTGAGGCAGAGGAAGTGTGCTATATACACTTGAGAATATTCAGAGAGAGAATAAGTTGAAGAATAACAATAAAAAGTCATATTGTGCAACATCAAATTCAATAAGGGCACAATTTTTACAAAGATATCTTAGAAAATGTGCAGTTTTGCTCAAAACAGTTGTGATGTTAGTATAATCTGACAGAGTCTGTACTTTGGTTTGGGTTAGATTCTTTGTCTGCAAAATTCAATGTCCTTATCATAGTAAATAGATACATCCCTTATGTAAGAAATTATTAATTAAGGAGTAGCTGGTGTTGTCAGTGTTACCAAGGAGTATCGTATTACCCAGTAACTGGCTTGTGGAGTTCAGATAGGCAGTCGCTCCATGTAAAATACTGGTATTCAGATGCATCCGGTTAGACTGGAAGCCGACCCCCAACATACATATTTGGGAAAAGGCTAGGCAGATGATGATGAGTGGCTGGTGTTGTAGGGTAGATGGTAGGAGTTTTGGATTTATCACTTGAAATACTGTATTCAGTAGAAAAATTAATAAAGAAAGAAAATGTTACTTGAACAAGCATCTATCACTGGATAGCAACTTGCTATCTCTATCATAAATCATAAGGACAGTGCTGTGAATATTGATAAAGTCATGGAAATTTTCCTATTCATAAAAAGACCAAAAACAAATGCTAATCTGATAATATTAACCTTCCGATACAGTACCCCCTACTTTGTGTTATCTTAATTACATATCTTCATTATTAATTTTTTGACGCGCTAAGTGGGTACCTAGATTGAATCAGATCATGGAACTTATCAGTACTTATAACAGTATAATTTCGTTCTACGGGTTATGTAAGTGTGTGATAATTGACCTAATTTGAACTGCAGGAAAATGCATGAAGGTAAATCCGTTAAGCAATTCGTGATGCCTTAACTTATTTGATTTTTCCTTGGCAGAATATTTAATTTATGAGGAAAAGTACTGAAAAATCTTTATTGTTACGATATGTACCTAGTTTTAACAAATAATCAAAAAGGCTTATTAATATAGTTTCAATTTGATTGTGTTGTTAGTCGTCAAAATCCTGACGACGCGACGTTTTCTCGTGACTGGCTATTATTAATAACAATAATTATTATTATTCACAATATTATGTACTTTCTGACGTAATATTTTCCGTCCTCGTTCCTTAGGCAGGAGTCAATAATGTCACCGCCACCCCCACATTAATAGATAATGTTTACGCACTTTTTAACATCAGCTGACTATAAAATAAACTGTATTTGCATTTGTATAAAGTTTATTATTCTTTGTGCTGTGGTGCATCGTCAAGCAAACAGCTTCTGCGACTTGTTTGTTGAACGATTTCTTGGTATGGTATCGTATTATAAGAATTTCGCTTTCTTGTTGAGCTCAGTTCTGATAAATGTTATTTGGTCATTTCAGCCGATTAGAACAGCATATAACCGTAATGGAATTAATAATTCTCATAATACAATTGTTTTTTTCGGTTCAATAAAAAATACCTACTCATAATGCTTCAATATCACATATCTTCCCGTTACCAAGTCATAAAGAGTGATGTAGCCAAAATATTTACAAACATTTGGCGAAGACGCAATAACTATGTAAAAAATGGACATAATATTATAAGATATCCAAATGAGTTATGCGTCAATTGTTTTTTATCTGGTAATGAATTGTTACAGAAGTTTAATTCCTTACAATAATAGCGGTAGCAAAGTTAAAATTCGCAAGTATCTGTAGCGGTTCAGGACTATTTACGTGTAATGCCGGTTACAGATTGGTGAAAAGTTATATGAAATGTAAGATACATGAAACAAATTCACCTGTTGTTATTTTACATTTCATGTTGCATTGCATACATTTTATTATTAGTGTTTAATTTCATGTTCTGTTTCAACAATCTGTACCTATAGGGCCTTCTGATCATTCCTACTCCCTGTCCGTGTTTCGCGCACGCGCGAACTGCGTGCGTTAATGACGGGCGCGCGCGCAGTCTTGCGTTTCGTGTTTGTAGCAACTGGGACACTGGTGACATTATGTTTTTGTAAAGATAGTCCAGTTTGCGTATTTGCGCGGATCACGAAAATAAATCGCGTGTTTTTGTTGTATTTTATATTTTTATTGCGTCTGTTGTAGTATGGAATTGTTTTAGATGTCTGGGGGCTTTGATTATTTTTATTTTGACTAGTGTTCAATTAACTACAGTTACGCAGCCTTAAATGTTTTCTAGACATAGCTGTTGAATAGGAGTGATGTATAATATTTCTACTTATTAATTTTCAAGACAAAAAATAACTGCAGTCATCTTTCACTGAGATAATAAATCTTTTTCCCAGATTATTAATGCGCAATGTTAACAACCAAAACACGTGAATACAGGATTAATTTTAATCATTTTGTTTGTGTCAATTCCGACTCAAAACATTAGACATTAGGTGATTATGACCTGTGTATTTTATTTATCAGTTTATCTAGTCTTGAATAACAACTTTTTTTTTGCAATGACAAACATCACCCTATTAGCGTAACACACTATCAATCACAATCTGAATCATTTTGAAGGATATCGCTAATCCATTGCTTATATGTTCGGAAAATTCGTCTGCTCGACAACGTAAATAACGCAATGAATGTTGTTGAACTGTCAAAATTAAAGGCCATTGCTACTGTCGCACCTTGATAGACTTGCATTACAATATTATTTCATATTCATACTACCGTTAGGTTCAGTAACATCTATTGGCAAGGGCAATAGAAAGATAACAAATGTTAGAACTTACTATTAAAATAGTCTTTATTTCGTTAGACGTAAGTTTGCATTTTATTTGACTGAATTTATTTGTTTTATCGGTCGGATCGATAGGTTATGTAGGTATCGATAAGGAACAAGACATTGCATATCGTTCAAATGCTATTGCTGAAATTGATATAAATAAAACCAATTACTTAACACTTTTTTAATGAAATTTTCGAGAGGCTCAATAAAGAAGATCTTTCTAAGTTTTCAAGTCAGTGACCGTGGTCGACCTTATCAAAAGAAATGGAACTATAAGGCGGACCGCTTAACTGAGACGTTGTCTGAGGTAGTAGCGCAGTGCGGGAGGGCGTGGTGACGTGATGCGAGAGCTCAGTGATTCATCAACTTGTGACAAATATCACACCCTGCACCGCGCAGCTACCTCAGGCAGCGTCTCAGTTAAGAGGTCGGCCTATAAATTATAATGATAACAAATTAACCATATCGCGTAAGGGGTCAGCATTTGGCGTCATATTTGTGCACTGGAATAAACACAAAACTTTTTCGTGGAATCACTTTTGTGAGTTATCTGTACACGGTTTTGCATTTAGGTCCTTTTAACTAGTTGAGTTTTTGAGGTGGCACGTTAAGGTGAAATTCGAAACTATTAGCATTACCAAGCAAAGTAGTCAAAGGAAGTAAGATATCTATTTAAGAGAAAACCAGCATTTTTTGTTTTTTGAAAAAATCGTGTGTCGTCGCAACTGTATCATTGCGTAACCTACTATCAATCACAATCTGAATCATTTTGAAGGATATTGCTAATACATTGCTTCATATGTTCGAAAAAAAATTGTGCTCAACAACGTAAATTACGGAAGAAATGTTGTTGAACTGACCAACAAAAAAGGCAACACCTCTATAATATTGGGTATTTTGCAATACTATGCCTAGAATTTTCTAGATTGTGTCTAACCAATTATCTCCTTGTTCCAGGTGAATACGCTGGTTTCGATGAGAATGAGCCTACCTCCAGATCTGGCGGCAAGGGTCTGGTGGTTAGACGGCTGAAGGAGCAACATGGCTACCAGAGACTGTTCATGATCGGTGATGGCGCTACTGACGCTGAGGCCAGCCCGCCTGCTGATGGCTTTATTGGTTAGTATCTGCGTAATATCACGCCTTATCTAAAGGTTTTGCACAGAGTTATGTAGTACACCTACATTTTATCCAATATTCACATGTATACCTACCATTAACCGGCAATAAATGTAGGCCGTTGCTGAGAAATTCTTGAAGGAAAAACTTAGGAATCGAACCCAAAGTCCCATGTTTAGCTGTAGCGCTTTGACCACTAAAGGACCATCGAGGCAATCACAGTCTCTTTAGATGGGAAAAGATAAAAAGTTAAAATCCTTTGTAATCTGTGCCTCTTCAATGAGTAAAGGCTTTAGGTCTCATCTTAACTACCTAGTAGAATGTAAACCTATAAAATACTTTAAATCTATATAAATAAAACAAAGTCGGGAGAGTTACATCATTTATAACTCATGAACGGGTGGACTAATTTTTATGATCTTTGATTTGTTGGATTTGCCTCCGCCCCGAATAGCAGAATGACTATTAAAACACGGAGTTTATTCACGAAAAAAAAAAAAATGAAGATCATTCTCATCTCATACATTTTCCAATTTAGTGATTCTGAGGCGGTACGAAGTTCGCCGGGTCAGCTAGTTACTTATAGATATAAGTTTACCCTGTTTTTATCTAACATTATGTTTCCTTGTTTGCAGGTTTCGGAGGCAATGTTATCCGTGAAGAGGTCAAAAAGCGAGCTCCGTGGTACGTCACCGACTTCCAAGAACTCATCACATCCCTCACCCTCCAGACCAAGTGAATCTACATGACTTCTAGAACAAATTATTCGTGCTCTGAAAAACGTACTGAAGTACGTTGAAATAGAGCTCAGATTGCCACTCTTATATTAAAACAAATGTACGACAATAATATTATGGATATAGTAAGCAATAGTCTAATATGTCAAAGGAAAAATGTATTAAGAAATTCAAGTGTTAACTAGTCGAATGATTGAAGGAATTTGGACGAAAGGATTACTCATCACTGCTTCCTATTGGTAGTTTAGTTTACGTTCGAAATTCGAACGTTATTTCTTCGGCTTCATTCGGAGATGTTCGTATTTACGCAGGTCGTCAACTGAATCTTTTGTTTTTAATAAAATTGTGATATAATGATTGCCAATTTGTGCCTTATTAACCGTCGCACAGATTAGAATTGAAGGCGTATTTTGATTGTGCATTTAACTTTATAATATTGTTGTGTTCTTGTGATGGTACTTTAAGTACACAGTGAATGTATACTTTTGAGTATAAACGGGACCTAGTTCCGTTGTTTATGTTGGTTTTGACGTGAAAGTTTAGTTTTAATTTTAAAAGTAAGTTAAATGTATTGTACTACTCATTTGATCTGACTTGTGATGTTTCGTCGTTCGTCCTGTAGTCTTGTATTATTTTAGTGACGTCAACGGCCTGAAGCGCCAAGTTAAGTCAACAGAGTGGCGATTTAATATAGATAGTTAATACCTAGTTAAAGAGCTAGAGATGTACCGTTGAAGTTAATGGAAGATTTATTTGTAATAGAAAATATTTTAGCATTGATTTTGTGCTGACAACAATTGTATACCATGACGTAAACCTACTTAACTGAATCTGCTTTCTTAGCAAGTGGGAAGACGTAATCTTTTTTGTTTTTTTTTTGTTTAGCTTATATTGTCCCACTGCTGGACAAAGGTCTCCCCCAAGTACTTCCAGGAAATCTTTTCCCGCGCCACCTCGTACCAGCCCTCGCGGTACGCGTCCAGGTCATCTCGCCACCGCTTGCTGGGCCGACCTCGGTGGCGCCGACCTTCATCACGTAATCCTTATAAAAGTTTAATAAAAGCTTCAACGGTATCTCTCCCCCTAATTTAATAAAATATTATGGTAACGTTTCGATCATGTGAATGGTAAAATTTTATCGTTATAAATATTATTGATAGTTATTTATTTAGTTAGTTACCATATTGTAAGTGATTATTTTAATATGAAGAGTTCATATACATATTTAAAAACGGCTGTGTACTTCTTATGAATAGTTAATACAATTATTATTACTAAGCATATATTTTCTTTTATTTTTTCGATTCCCAAGACCTTACTTTCCAGTGACTCAGAAACATTTGAACTACGAAAACCGCCCTTCCTGCAACGAAATAAAGTCGTCAAATTGGCTGTACGTTAAGGTAATATGAGAATGCAATTATACTTTCGGTCTCCAGACTAGTGTTTTGGACTGGCACGGGCGGCAATATTTCGTTTATAATTTAGAAAGAAATTATTGTAATGAAAAATTAAATGATCTCAAAAGTGAATGAACCCGCCAATCATTGCCGATCTTTCTTTAATAGAGTATATTTCAATCACGGATTTGAATTAAGAATTTGAGATCATTTACGAGTTATGGAACAACAAACTGAAAGTTCATATTCCATTGTAACCAAAAGCTTATTAGGACCTTTTCTTTAAAAATGGTCACTCAAAAATGAACTTAAAGATTGTACTAAAGTAGATAACTGATTAAGTGGCGATTGAATGTAAATTATCTAATCTTATGAACACTGCTATGGTTAATTTTATGATTCTTAACTTCTCTCGAATTAATAACAAAAATTCATCCATTTACTGACAGGAACTCTTATGCAAAATTTCATTCTTTAGGACCCAGCGGATAAGGCTGTACGTTTGTCTTCACACGCTTTAACCACTGGGTTTAAAAAAATTAAATTTTGCACAAGAGTTCGATATAACGAAAGTTAGCACCAAGGATTTGCGAAAATGCATCTCCGAAAACGGTTGAAGAAGGGATGAAAGTTTGTATGAAAGTTCGTCATTTTTGAAGCTAGAAACGTGGCAGTTGGCATTGACGCTTGTGTTCATACGTTAAAGTTAGTTGTATCATCATTTTTGGTAACTCATCCCCTAAGGCTCATAAAGAACAGAAGTTACCGATTTACTGACCAAAAACGCACAGCTATGCGCTGAGTCTAGAAGTACATACTTATTAAATTTTGCACAAGTGTTTCTTTCATTCGAAAGTGAGCACTAAGGACGGATTTTTGAAAATGAATTCCTTGAAGAGGTTAAATGGGAAATAAAAGTAAATTGTAAGTATACGTAACTAGTAGATAACGTGGAAGTTGGATGAGCTTATTTTTATAAGTAAAAGTTCATCATTCTTTGGTATCATCGTTCTATGGAAAAGGCTCCTGAGACGTTGCCGATGGCAAATCCCACCGGGCACATTGTTTTTAAAGAAAACATTATACAGAAATTATAAACATTCGCGTAACCTCGACGTCTTGCTATTAGTTACCTGACAGGCGTCACCGCTCTAGGATTCAATGAGAGCTACGAATCGCGATCCGAAAGTTTGGTGTGAACGATTAGCAGGTGCTTGTTGAAAATGTCTAATCTACTTACTATCTAAGCACCTACTTTAGTGCAGAAGCCACCGAATTAGTTAAACTGGATGATTAACGGAATAATTAATTTACCGTTATAACAGATGAATAGTTACACACCGATTTCTATCTTTCAGTCGGCAGTAATTTGACTTTCGAAAGAAGAAGACAATGCGTTGTGTAACTATACAGACGCTATACTCGTACAACGTTTATTAGTAAGGGGGTAAATGTCAAACATTACGATCATTTCAGTCTTTCTCAGTTTACGTTTTTGTAACAAGGTGTGTTGAACAAGATTTTAAAACATAAATCTTAAGGTAATCGATAAGTAGGTCTTGTACACCAGTTGCACGGCAAAACATAAAGACCTCTGTACCTATTCTATTTCAAACGCCTATTTTTACATCTAACCATGTTTATCAAATAAAAAATTCTGACTTTGATGATATCGGCAATAGGTACTACACACGCGCTCTCTGTTGTACAGAGGTTTGAACTACACACGCGCTCCCTGTTGTAAAGAGGCCAGCACATCAAGTTACCCCAATCTGTCAATTTTTTTTGATAGATTTTCAACTTTATTACAAAGGAATAAGGTACATATTTAATTGGGAGAATTTGACAGATTGGGGTAGCTTGATGTGCTGGCCTCTGTATAGCTAGACGTCATCGAGGGGTGTGCAAAAGAGCACGCGAAGTGTAGTTAGTGTAGATCGCGTTATCGCGACAATGTAGCCGTAGCATAATCGTCAGTGTAAAACGTTACTCATAAAGTTAGTAACACGTCTGTTGTCGTGAGATACAGATTCAAAGGGTAACAGAGTAGAGACTACCCTTGAAACCTGTATCTCCCGTGTGGTTTAGGTACCTCGCAAACCATGAGATATTTGAAAGTTATCTACTATTTATGTTAGGTTAGTCAACCGTTATCACTTTTTTATAACGACTGCATCTACAGTGGCGACCATGAAAAAGCGTAGAGATAATGAAGTTGGATTACCTACCTACTATCGGGTTTCCGCCGTTGAAATACTCTAGCAGCTGAAAATGTTGAACAATTACAAAGTTGAGGTTCCTCCCCATGTATCGTGGCTTACATCTTCAATGTATATGTAAAACCCATTTGCTGATAGGCATGCCCACTATTTTTGGCTTCCACTTAACGAGATCGAGACAGTTTTTAACACTCAAGTGCTTAACACGTTGACTGCCAACGCGGTCACCGGTGACCGCCAACAATAGATTTTCTATTGTGTCTGTTGCTTGGCGTTCAACGTGTTAAAAGTGCCAGTGTCTGTACCTAAATGCTATCTAATTAAAATCTTGTTCCTTTCAAAGATAATTGATTAGAAAAAGGCCACTTTTAAGTTTATGATCGTTATTATAAGTGAGGATAGCGTGGCTGGCTACGGGCAAAATGATTTCCAAAACTGCGACTTCTGGCTCTAACATACCTACGCAATGAATTTTGATGCGGTTTTCACTATAATTATGAGAATTTATTCCGGATTGAAGTGTACATCATAATTCTCTTGCCCTCATCCCAATTTATTTGTGGTCGACGCAACATGTCTTTTTCTTCCATACTTCTCTATTAGACGTCACCTCGGTAGTCACCCCCTTTCTAACCCTATATCGTTCACACAGTCCATCCATCGGATAATATAGATATAGTGCCATCCACGAAGACGCGCCCCACTCTTACTATTCGCTAGTTAATTCCGCTAGTGTTTTAGTTTTTGATACACACTAATTACCCGCTATGTAATTACTGTGTATCGACAAAACTAAAACAGTAGCGGAATGTTGCACTGCACTTGTAGGTACTGTTAGCGATTAGGAAGAAGAGTGGAGCGCGTCTTCCTGGATGGCGCAATCTGTAGGTAATTTATAAACTTACAACTTACTTACTTTAAAGTAAAGAAATATTGAGGTTTCGTTAAGTCGTTAAAACATTGCTAGTTTTAGATGAATAAATATATCAACCTAATTCCATCAAGACTGAACCATTCCTCGTATTTCATCTGACATCACTTTCTACGGAACACGCCACTTTATTCCGCAAGTTTTATGAAAGTGACCCAATTCGTTTGGTTTTGATCGAGCAATATTGCTTTTAAATACGGTGGCGCCCCGGATGGTCGTTGCAAAAATAGCCCACCGTTGACCTGTCGCCGTTACCAACTTTGCGCACGCGCATTCAATGATGGCGAATTCCCTTTGGATTGACGTAAACATTTTTGGCGGGATTTTAGCACGGTTTGATCGAATTTTTTTAAAGATTCGTGATGGGATTTAAATTTTTTATGGGATATTGTTCGAAGACGCACGGATGCTGTTTGTCTGAATTAAAGTTTAAAAAAAGTACAAATTAGAATTTTATGTAGAAACTACCTACTAAGTACCTTTTTAGTTTTGAATTAATCGCCGTTCTTCGTCCATGTTGGTTCAAGAAAAACTTACGCGCCTTAAACGCCTTAAACGCCAAAAAATCTCACATTAAAAAAGCTTTTACCATTAGGTACTCATTTTAATCTTTTAACTAGATGTACTTCACCTATCACTTTCTAGAAGCTAGAACTCCCATAAAATGTCTTCTAAAGAATACTGAGAGCCATTGACATTAATATTAATCTATTTCCAATAAGTAACGCGATCATGTACGGAAGCTCGCGCGTCGGTCATCGCGTCTTCAAACAGTCGTATTTTGAACTTTAAACTCTAAAAATAAATCGTTGGTGACCCCGCGCGACTCTGGCGCAGTCTCGCTGACTTCTGAAAGGTCAAGCCACGCTGAACGTGTCGCGCCCTATTGTCTAAACAATAGTAAAATGGATAATTAATTAAAGAAATCAGCGATCGATACCGGAGTTGTGTGAAAAATACAAGGGATTGCGGTGTTGTGCGCTTGTTTTTCAGTTTTCAGTAATTTCGTGCGTTTTGTGTTACAACTTACAAAGTTTGAAATGTTACGTGTGTTTATTAGTTTTACGGTGCTAGTGGATTGTTAGGTATCTACTGAAAAGTGTGTTTGAAGTGTTTTCGTTACGTCGGTTTTCTTATTATACTGGAAGTAAGTAGCGACATGAAATACATTTATTTACATCAACAAGGTTACGGTAGTCTGTTAAACTTATAACTTTAATAATCATATCAATATAGTGACTTAACCATATTTCTTACCTACGGTACTTAGTTATTTCATAAAATATTTAAGAATGTATGTCAGTTTATTACTTACACCCACATTTACAGTAAAATTAATAAAAAGACTCTTATATAGCTTGTTATTAAAGCGTATAGTTATTTAGTAACAAGGGGTTTACTCAAACGCTTTTTATTAATTTACAAACAACAGATTTTTAGGGCTGCGAAAACAACTACCTACCTTCTTATGGACCTAATAGGAGCGGTTTCTTTTTCATAAAAATCTAATAAAATACCTATGATAATTGCTTGGGAAAGTTAACAACAAAAAAAAAAAGAAATTGTCAAAAATACAATTCTGAGCAAAAGGTACAAAACTGCTTGATTATTGTGCATTCTGTAGCCCAGTGAAACCCAAAATATTCTTATTAAGAGAAAACCTCTTTCTTAATTGATCATTATTTTGATCTTTTCGTATTTGTTGCATCAAACTAAGGGCCAAGTTCTCAGGTAAGGGTACAATTCCATATTTCGGTAGTCTACCGAACTTGTGGGGTGCCCGTAAGCCGTTGTTTGATATGCCCATGTTCCTCCTCAGATTCTTCTCGTTTATGATTTGAAAACGTTTGTAAGGTTTTTCATAGTAAGGAGCCGTGGAAGATGTCACTGGCATTGTTTTCCTCGATGGTGGTGTCGTTTGGAGTGTTGTTGGTTGCTCAGTAGTCGTTGTTGTTGTAGTTGTTGTCGATGGCGGGGGCATCGGCGGCATCGGGAAGTCTGGCGCTGATTGATTAAAAACCATGAACGGTACTGGATAGGGCACTACTAGGATGTTGTTCTGTACTGCGCATTCCGTCGCACAGAAGTCCTCGCAGCATGGCTTCGGTTTCGGCTTCCGTTTCTGGCACTTGGTACAGCTGCACTTACATTTGTAGTTATATTCTGAATCGGAGTATTCTAAGTGGCGGTGGTATTTGGTCCGGCGCGGTGACTGGCGCTGGCGCATCACCACTTCTTCGCTGCTGTAGCTATCGTAGTCCTCCGGGTAGTTAACGTCGTGCTGCATCGCCAGGTCGGAATGGTGGAAGTAGCCACCACCGTGAGGTAAATGAAAGTTTCTCATAGAAATACACACGTCCAGCAGAAGATATATAGGTAGGATATTGTACATCTGAAAAATATAGTTGTGTTATAGAATGAGGAGTATTATCTCCTTCAATAGGTAAGTGTTGTTTAACGTTGGCACGACTTACCAAATTCATTGCAAATAGTTATCTGCTACAATTATGATTAAATCACAAATTCAAGATTAATTTGATGTCTACATTAATTTGATTATTTTGATAAACGTAAAATTATTTGTTTTTTACTCGCATTTGGTTCCTTTACCATGAAATTGTTATTAAAACTACAGGATCTAGTTTGAGTGGGTAATTCAATAAATTGCAAATTTATGGTTATTTTTTAAATTTTATTATATTTTTTATGAACGCACAATTTGATTGCTCGTATAAAAACTGGTTCCGTCTATTTGTACAAACCTTACATTACAATTTTCTCGACTCTCAATAAATATTTTCACGAAGAATGATGTCAAGTAAAAAAATATAAGAATACATTCGTATAAAACTCTCTAACTTATATCTTCTTACCAAGAGCTCTTAAGTATGACTTATCATATATAGGGACTCTCTTTTGTGGGCTGCGGAGAGTTGCCCGGGCCCTTGACATCTTCGACATGAGTTTCTCGGCGATGTTGTCAGAGATAGGCACGATGCCGTACTTGGGCATCCACGTGGGTTTAGTCCTTCTCAGTGACGTCAGCATGTACTTACTATTCCCGTTTTGCATTTTGTCCGGCGTCTTAGCTATTACATTAGTGTAGTCGTCCACGACGCTCTTGAGCACTTCTTCTAGCATATTGTTATTATGCTCTGAGTTAATGAGATCAGTCGGAGATTCTGTGGTGGTGGTGGTTGTGGTTGTGGTGGTCGTGGAGGTGGTAGTGGACGTGGTCGTGCTTGTGGTTGTTGGTTGTTGCGTGGTCGTCATGTCATGAGCACGCATGATCTCGTGATGGTTAGGGGCAGGCCTCACGATTGGGTTGGGCATCATCATAGGGTATGGATACGGGACGAACACCACGCTTGACTGACCAGTCATCCCTCGTGATGGCTGCTGGTAAGGGTTGCTAGGACAGGTGTTACAGGCGCTCTTGCAGCAGTCGGTGGGTGGGTCACATTTATTGCAAGTACACTCGCAGTCGTCATACTCGTTGCTCGCAGCCCTAGCATGCGCGTGATCGTGATCATGGTCGTGGTCATGGTCATGGTCGTGGCTGTAACTGCGGTTCTTCTTGTGTCGGTGTCCAGATCGGTGGACGTAGCGATGTTTGTGAGAGTGTTTCTGCTCCTCCGATGAAGTAGCAGATTCGTTCTCTTTGGAGTCCTCCACCTCAGACGAAGAATCTTCGAAACTTGAGCGAGCATTTTGGAGCAGGTAGATAAGTTGGAACAGCAAAATCTGTAAATGGCACAATAATTGGAGAGACATAAGTTTCTCGTATTGTGGATCTTTCAATTGGGTTTTTTCATTCCATTCATAATTATAAAAAAAAAATAAGACAATGTAGACGTTTTTTGTTATTGTAATGTTTTCTAGAAATTAATTTAATAGACACTGTTGAAATAAAGAGAACCCAGTGTCCATCCCTGCCAACCCATCATGGACTACGCGTAAGGCACGAAGATGGGCTAGATTATTAAAGAGCTTATTTTTAAGATAGGTACCTACTTGAAAAACATGAAGGCGGTTTTGTTTTCGGCAACTTTTTGCAAATTGCAAGTCTATTTTTTCCGATTTATAGCAACAGTCCGCTGTTATTTGTTTAGCTTGTAATTAAAACGTAATAAAGAAAAAATAAAACGTACCAGTTTGACATCCTCGAGGATTTTCATTATTCAAGTGGAAGTTTACCGGGATTTGGCGCGGCACTGGTGCTAATGCCTACCTAACACCGGTTACACAAACTGTATAGGTCAGGTGTTCTGTTGTTTTTTCTTTATGCGACCTCATTGTTCGTGGTTACGTTACATGTAACTTTTTTATTTTATTTCGGTAGTTGATTATGACATACCTGGTATTGTATGATTCTTGTTTGTTCTGTTACAGGCACAGCATGGTTTAGTACGATGCTTTTTGTTAACGTTTTCATCTACAACCGGAATTGTAGGATTTCAGCTAGAAACGAGCTAGTGTGGTCTCCTTTCGATGATCAAACAAAATCAAGCATAGCTTAGCCTAATAGATCGATGTGTGCTGTTACCTCTCTTACATTACTCCTAGAGCATATCATAATATTGTTCAATATAAACACGCCAGCATTTCCCGAAAGGAGATACAAAGATATATACACATCCTCATTTTTTAGTTATATTTTCCCTTAAAATAGAGGTCCTAGCCCAGTTCAGAGCCCAGTTTGGATTTGTGCCCGGTTGACAATGGTGTCAACCGGGCACAAAATCAAACTGGGCTGGATCTGAAAAAATCCCAATGGAAAAACTCCATGTTGTCGCAGTTTTTCTATTGGTTTCTCCCTTTTTACCTCCTGATAGATTTACATAATAATTATTAGGATGGCAAGTAGGTTTACATAGCATATCCCATAATAGTCATGAGTAAGGTACCTACTCTCAAACGTGAGTTATGGAAATGGCAATCTGGAGATTTCTGACGTCTAAACCCTTAATTTAAATAAATTGTGTAACTAGTTTTAAGATTGCGCTAATAAAGGCTATTTGAAATTGAAATTGAAGGTAATTTCATACGTCAAGGCAGGGCAACGGGGATGAAGGTGGACAGGTCACATCCTTACCATCTATTCGTGGAGCAGGCACATATCGCCAACTGCCGTGGAACACTGCCAGCGTTCCAATATGAGAGGCGATTACGATCAATAACTAATAAAAACGTTATTATGTTTTGTTGTGCTGTTATTTACTTAATTTCAAGTGATTTATATTCTGAAGGATTTTCATAAAGTCTTGTAGCACGTTCAGGACACGAAAACTCTTTAGGTTTTATTCTTTTATAGACCATGAACCTTCATAAATGACACATTTATCAAGCGAAAGGTCATGCAAATTGTGTAGCGGTTGGTCGGTGCGAAGCCGGCAAGCTTTTGGTTGACGTATAAATTTAATAGGAATTTTATTTATGAATATTCTGAAAATATTTACATAATATAAGCTAACATTTAAAATAATAATATGTACATTTGTATGAAAAATTAAGCAAAAGAATCAAAGGCATCAAAAAATTCATCCGCATCGCTGTCAACAGGAACAGTGCCCTAAAGGCTGGCAGCATTGCCACGCTGTATGGCGATGCTAATTCTTTTGCCAAGAAATAGGCCAGCCCTCTGGTCACGTGATGAGTCGACTAACCGCTTGGCGATATCTCGAAAAACCAAGTGAGCACTCAGACCCCATAGCTCTAGGGTTTCAACTCCAAACGGCTCGAACATATAACTCCCAATCTGAATAGGAATTAAAATTATCGAAATCTAGAAATTATTTAATAGGTAGATAAGTATGTGTAGGTACCTACTGTGGATTAGGAGATATGTACCTAGCCGTAAGATAGAAAAAACTTAGTCGAAGTATTCATCAAACTAGCAATATTGCGATGGTATTTTAAATAACTAAGTCTAAAAAAAAGTGTTTGGCTAGACTTACCGATTTCCAACATCATCAAATGATTTCACCATTATCTTCATCTTGTTAAAGAAACATGAAGTATAGTTAGTTATGAGCTATATAGAAACACAGTCACACACACAGACAAACAAACGCGCTCGTACACTGAAAGCGCTGAAAACGGCAACAGATCACCTGTTACTGTGATCGTTACCAACGTGACGCTGGTGCACTGCTGCCAACTGCAGTGCATTTACGATGACTAATACTTTTGATACCTTTGAAGGTATCCTGCGAAGGGAATATGAAGAGAATTGTTAATTATACTATTACATAAACAATTCCTGAAAACTATTTATTATGGGTTGGAATTACAGTTAAAATCCGCGAAAGAGCATGAGGCGAAAGGGCATGGGCTAATGTTGTGTAGTTTATATTGATATATGAGCAATTCTCATTGCTATGAGACGATTGTTATTGTGAGATTCTCGTAGATAGGTACATATTAATGGTTTTACGAAATCTTACATTCGTGGAACTGACGTTTTAGCCCAAATAATCAACAACTCAAGTGCTATGAACTCCTGAAAACATACCTAGCTGAAGAAAGTTGGGTGTTGAAATAAAAGTATACCTACGCATTCCATATTATTATATATGTATTTTTATTCAGCTTCCTGAAACACAAGATCCAATAATTCTACATCAAAATAATGATTTTGTATCTATTTCATAATAAAGCAGCCCACTTTAAACCATGTTCAATAAGCCACCAAGATAAACATCACTGTAAGATGTAGACACTTATTTTCGGGTAGCAGAGCACGGTTTAGCGTGTGTGCGTGCGCGCAGGGCGTCGGGTCACGACCTCGTCTCGCCGGAATTAGCTTGTGACGTCACAGCCAGGTGCCTGCCAACTGCCAGTACACACACGACGTAGATGACAACTCCAAATATACACGATGTGGCTATCGATACGAAAATACAGATTTTTCCGATTGGAAGATGATTTTGTACTTAAGAAAGGGCTAGAATGTGGGTCGAAAGCGAGCCTTGTTTTCAATTACAAAAGCAAAAGATAGAAGTAAAAATCGATGAATTTAAAACAACATTACTGAAATGGGACCCTTTAAAT
Organism: Gortyna flavago; assembly: GCA_963669345.1. Taxonomy (NCBI): domain Eukaryota; kingdom Metazoa; phylum Arthropoda; class Insecta; order Lepidoptera; family Noctuidae; genus Gortyna; species Gortyna flavago. The sequence continues at coordinate 4,625,504 of OY770139.1, forward strand.
AATGAGCAATTAAGATATAAGATTGCGAGATGATCTCTCTACTTCTTGGACACTAACGTGACCTGAAAAGTGATAACTGAAATATCTTGACATCTTTGTCTACTGCTGCACAAAATGAAACCCAATTCCCAGCCCTCTGCAGTCTTTTTCAGTCTTCCTGCGCAATTTTTACTTACTTCAATCAAAGATTCATCTGCATAGCTATTCACAAGCACTCGATACGCTTTCGAACCGTATCGAACATCAATCAATGTTATCGTAGGAGTCCTCTAAGCCCTATTCACAAGTCCAAAACCCGAAAATGTTGTCAGTTTATATCAAATATATGACCGCTATTCTTCCGACAGCTGTCTGCTGTCGGGGGCAAGGCAAAGGAGGTTATCGAAATGTGTCATTTTCGATACGATAGCCTGTCGGATGGTTGTGAATAGCTATGCTGGTCCAATGACCATTAGTCTTTCGCCAAACGGCTTGCGATTATTTCAGCTTGGTTTATTATGCAAATGCAATTAGTTTAATTACATAATTGATAAGCTCTTTTGACTACATTATTATCTTATGGTAAGCGATGAAGCGGTCGACGATGGTGCATGTTTGCCTAGAAGATTAGAAATATCCACTCGACAAATTGAAGACTGACTATCAATAAAGACAAACCCAAGCAAGGAGTTCCATCAATCTTTAGCCAATGGCCACGAGCTACACGCTCAAGCGACACATGTCTTGCGACAGCGACTGTTGAGAACACAAATGAAAGAAGTGTCACGAGTCATCGCGACGCGACTTGCGGAGCGACGGACTGAAATACGAAACGCACGCTCGTGTTGCTTGACGCAAGTCGCATCGGTCGAGGCGTGATCAGGGTCTTAGGGTATTAGTACATACACCTTAGCACCTTAAAGGTTCACATACTTACTCCACACATGTTATTCCATGAGGTTCCACTCCTCAACATGACCAGTAAGCCGGTATTTAAAGGGCTCACTTGTACCTAGAGTGTTACAAATAACATTATCAACTGATTTTCCTCAGAACTGATAGGAGTTTTCTTTGTCCGTGTATCTGTGTGTCATATCGGGTCTTATCTTTTGTCTACATGACCGGTCGTGTCTTGACAGGCAGTATTATAGCTGCACATTATTTGCGGTGTAAAATAACATAGTGTAGGATATTATCTTGTATGTTTGTATGAGGTACCTACACGTTATTTGCTTCTAACGTCCTGCATTATAAATTGAAGTGTGAATTTGAATTAGTTTTTATTTTATTTCTTATAATTGGCATCTCGCAGGTCAACCTTGGAGGTTGTAGGCTGCTTAATCGGGCTTGCCTCTATAAATTAAGGCCTCCAACCAGGGCTTATAAACTACACGCCAAGGGCACTCCCTGTGGGGTACGGACCTCGGCTTAGGGCGTCGTCGCTGGGAGAGGGCAGCAAGGGCTGGATTGGATTATATTTGGAGCTTTATCTTGTTTTTTTTTTGTTTATTCGCGCATAACTCCGTCGCTTGCCTGCTTGCCGCCTTGCTTTTTTTGTTGGAAAGGGTATACTTCCCAAATGGTCCCACGAAATTTTTTTTGAAATCTGACAAGCGGTTTTTGAAAATGCAACAAAAATCTAAAAATTCAAAAGCAATATTTTGTAAAAGGTGATGAGCAGTTGACATAAGGCTATTGTAACTTAGATAAATTACAAACTCTTCCACTAAAAAGTAAACAATAAACGAAAATGCAGAACCAACGACACCGACTTCCGAAATTAAAGTTATTTCGGATTAAAGTTATTTTGTTAGTCACTTTGTAGTGTTTTTTTTGGAAGTCGGTTGTGTTTTTTGTAAAAAGGTTTTTATTTTTTTAAAGTCCAAATTCCGTTTATTAAGGTCCAGTGAAACTATTTTTAAGGAAGACAGTGTTTGTCTTCTGAAAAACGCCTTTATCACATCAGGCATTGAAATAAGAATTCAGAAAAAAATACGAATTCGAGGGCAACAAGTTATAGCTTAATTCTGTTGTGTATTAGTACCCATGTGTCTATTTCAAAACGATCATAATATTGTAATGAAACCGGTATAGACACTTAGCAAAGAATACTATTATTACTGACAATGTAGTATGTAGGTACAGCTCCGTGTAGGTTCGATAGTCTATGCCACCGCCCCGTCACCTTTAGCGATAACTATGTAAAACTGTAATTGAAATTAGAAGAAAAGGCATTATTTCTGACGTGGTGAAAATAATGTGAATGATTGGATATTGTGCAACCAATATACAAATGTACTCGACGACACTCGGTTGTTTAAACCACACGAGTTATTAATTATGCTAGAGTAGTTAAAACTGCTACTAATTTTAAGTTGAAGTCTGTACTTAACATTTTTATAGCCAAAGTGGACATTTAAATAAACCAGTAAATAAATTCGTCGTTGAACAGCAAGTAGGTCTATCAACTATGAAAAGGTTCCTACTGTACTTATTGACTGAAGGTTAATTGTAGGAATACCAACCCGCACTGGGCCCGCGTGGTGAATTACAGCCCACTCCCTCTCACAGAGAGGAGGCCTGTGTTCCTGCAGTGGGAATATTATAGAATTATAGGAATTGGTTGACATGAACTCTGCTCATCCTCCATCAGCCACACAGATGTATAACACTTAACATTTATTGGTACAGTCACACAAGTGTTTATAGCATGCCTCATTGATGACACCGTTTCAACTAGAGTACAGTCGGAAGGTTAAGAGCCCGTTATCACATGTTATCAGGCGTACCTTGGTGACGCCCCATTTGTTCGTTTGACCTGACACAAGTTATCAGTACCACAGCGATAACCGCTCCACCGTCACGGTATACCTGTTGTAGACTATTATTTTTCAACTGTTGTTTTTAAGTGTTTTTATTAGAAATAATTTGCGAAAAAAAAGACCTCGTTGCACCCTGACTGTTCTCGCGCCTAAATTGAAGTGTTATAGTAGTTCTTATGGTATAAGTATTTGATGGTGTTATGTTATCGCATGGTTTACGTGTTTGTTACAATATAAAGGTTATGTGGTGAACTCTAGAGGTTTGACGCGCGTGTCGTTGATTGTTGATTGTACGGAGTCAAATTTCAACATTGCAGGGAAACGATAAACTGTTGTAATATAGGTATGTATAGATATAATATACAACTGGATATTGTAAGTGTGTACATTTGATTACGATATAAGAAAGCAGAATGTCTGTTTGTCTGAAAATGTCTTCTCATTTTCATTCAAATTATTTTGGTGTATACCTACCTACAGGTCATATATACTCATATAGGCATTATTTGTATTATACCTGTGGGTCCCATTTGTGTTTTAACTAGATACTATATAGCATGTTTTACAAATACAAGCATATTTTAAAAACCCATCTTGGGCAATGTAAAGATGTCTGAGGTATTACTTCAAGAGGATGGAGCGTCTTCCTGTCTGCCAAGGAAGGTGGTTTCCTCTATGACCTAACAGGGTCAAAGGCTCGTTTCTCAATATTGTTCAAAGATGTGTTGGAGGATATTGGAAAGCCCAAGTTTTGCAAAGGACACTCTTTAATAGGTATTATTATTATGTCCTATTTTGTTGCACCAAATTAGCGACAAAACATTATCTTGTGACGGTAGTGCATGCTCAATGACGTAGCTTTTATCATATTCTCTATTCGTTAGCGTATAAAAGTTTTCCAGATTTTAGTGGTAGGTAGTATTTTTCATTTCATTTAAGGAATTTCAGGCAATGGTATGTGTTTTAAACCACTGTGGTATAAAGAATAAAATCTCCTTTTTTCCCCTAAGATTACGGCAAAAACTCTTTAGTGATAGGTAATTAGGTTTTAGATGCTTAACAGACAACAAGCAAACATGATAATATTAGAGAAGAACACGCACGCTTGCTTGCAGGCAGAATAAAATAACTTTTAGGCTTTAAGATCTTCCCATAATGAACAATGTATTTTCTGGCAAATAAATATTTTGAATTTGAAACTCAATGAAAATGCATCATTATACTTAAATGATTAGATAGGCTGTCAACTTTAAATTTATTGTAATGTGTGATGATGCGATGAATTGGTGTTCCCTATTCAATGTAAAATGGTAAGCAGTACTCCAGACATTATCCACATAGCAATGATGCACAGAACTGTGGCATGTAAGTTTGTGGAGCCGTAAGGCACAATAAAAAATAAAATATCTATCAAAAATACTTTTAACTCACTCATACCCTCACTCTCAAACTAACTCCCCAACCATTTCATACTCATACATTCTTACTATCATTCTCTTGGACGCATCCTTGCCAAAATTCAATTTATTAAATATCTACATTTACGGCACACCCTTTTTCAAACAATTGTTTTTGCCAAACAATTATTTATACTTTGTATTTCATCTTTCAATTATTTGTTTCTTTTGTTTTACGTTAATTTGTTAAACCAATAAGCCAATATGTAATAAAATCTACTTACTCTGTAGTAAGTAGATTTTATTACATATCGGTCGATACTGTTATCGACCCTGATAATTTAAATTGTTAAAAAATCTCTCAAGGACTCCACGAGACAGGCTCGACCTAGTGTGGAGTCCACAAGTAAAAATATTATAATTATGTTTCCCTTGCAATAATAATTTTAGGAATAGTTTAATTGTACTATATTTATAAGGAAATGTAAGAACACAATATGGTTAATAAACGATTATTATTATTATTTTTTATGCTTTAACATATCTCGGGACCATGGGGTCCCGGTCCTTTGAAAGGCGTACGAGGGGCCGAAGCCAACTCGCAGAGGCCCGTTGAACGTTTTTAATGAAATGAGGCACCAACCGACGATTATCCCTGTTGGCACTATGCAAGTGCACCCAAGGACAACCCCCGGTTGGTGTAGGACTATTGCAGGATATGGAAAATATAACGTTGGACTATGGGTTTGGGTGGCTAAAGTGGACTGGTTACCAAGAACTATGGAAGAACTATGACCCCTGCCTGATCAATGTTTTATATATACACGAATAAAATGGCAGGGGGTGACTTGCACACTCAATAGTGGGCCCCCGGAAACGGTCGCTAGCACATAGTGACGTAGTGCCAAGGGGGCAACATCTCCTGAGGTGCTTATGAGGAGTGGAGAGGTATTCCACGGCTATCAGGACAATCCCGGAAGTACGGTCAAGATCCCTACCAGCATCTTACTGGAATACTTCCTTCCTCCGAGCACATTTGCTCTTGCGAATCTCCACTCAAGCCGGCCAATAAAGGCAAGAATGAGGTGGGAGCTCTGTTCCTCGTCATTGTTCACTCCAGCCGGCCAATAAAGGCAAGCCAGAGGTGAGGAACAAACTTCTCCCGGGAGATAGGGTCCGTGGGGTCGCTACTGCCCAACAGCTCGCCACATGCTGCCCTGCGGGTTTCTGTATCTCTCTTGGTCTGGCTCCTCACCTTAGACCTGTTCCGGCAAAGTAAACTCTTCCGGCATTATTATTATTATTATTATTATTATAAAGCATTTAGCGAAAAGCAACAAAAAAAAACTTACAGGAATATGCATAGAATGATAAACACTGAATCGATTAGTTAATTAATATATAATAACTTTAGGTAATAATAAAAATCTAATAATACTAACACAAACTTCAAAATTTTGTGAACTTGGGGCTTCTAAAATCTCTACAAATTAAAAACCCTATCGTTGCCAAATTACGTGCAAAACTCACACTTATTAAAAAAGTCGTATTTTTAACTCGGGTAAAAATTAAAATCTAACGATAAACAATGATTTGAAACTAAGCACCGGTTACTATGTGGACCATTTGATATCTTGCACATCAACTTTTATCTGATTTATTTGCATCCCGTTTCGTAATTAGTCAGGTAAAGGAGAGTGATATTTTGTTATTAGCAAAATGTGTTTTAGGTACGGTACGTCTTTTTCTGGCGAGTGTAACATCCGTAATGGAAAACGCACATTATTGTTCTCAATCAGAATGTGACCGATCGAAACGCGTCATTCGTTCTTTGATAGTCTTATCAATGCTAAGAGTGTGTGTAATGCATTATCGTGTGAGTTCAAGTCTAAGTACTGTTACAAATCTTACATGTTCTCTGCTGAAAGAAGTCAATGTATGATTATGTATTGGTTGTTGGGTTGCAAAATGTGTATTTTGACATGGACACACACACACAATACACACATATTTTTTATAGGGATAGACAGTAATGTTGGTTGAGCATTTCTAGTATGCTTTTTGATACTTTCAATCTTAATCATCAAACATTATTATATAACAGAAAAAAAAATTACTTCTCAATATTTTTTTTCTATACCTATCTTATGGTAAATTATGTAGCATACCATTGTTCTATCCTTTTGAAAGTAAAATTGATAATTCTTGAGATGTTAAATCTATTATTTGGATGCGAGCAGGGGCTTACAACATGTTGGTATACCAAAGGCATATTCGAAAGGATCCATCTTTATAAGATTAAAATCATAATGCAATCACTTATCTCCCTTGCAGAGAATTATATTATTACTTATTGCAATTCGCTGCGGCGATCTCAATCACACACATTAATAGATGATTTAATTAGAAGCTCTTTTTAATAATAAAAAAGTAATCAAAATTATTGATTGTTAACGTGATTTTTTGGGTCGGGGGGCTTTTGGGACCGGGACCGCGGTCCCGGATTCCACCTATAGTACAATGAGGGTTTTTGAAAAATTACGTTTACTAGATGGCAGCACTGAGACGTCAGGTCCGGCCACCTGTCACAAGTGTCAAAGCGCCTATAATTTCTTTAGTCGTGACTGAATGATGAACGAACGAATGAAACGAATGGTGATTGACATCATATATTTTATATTGGAAGACCTCTTGTCAAAGTGGCGCCAACTGGTGTCGTGAATTTTCATGAAAACCCTCATTGAGTGGTATTTTGGGACCACAAATAAAATAAACAAAATTATGTCTTGGGAAAGTAAGGTCAACCAAAAAAAAATAGAATATTATATTCAAGCAAGCACTAATAAACAACCGTCAATATTTAAAATAATAATCACAATCAAACACAAAGTAAAAGACAAAATAAAAGTTTGGGCTTTACTTTTTACAGTTTTGGTTTTACGCACATACAGGCTTCGTAAATGCATTTTTTTTGTAAATGTGTTGAAAAGGTATTAAAATTAAATACAGAGGTATTTAATTTTAATACCTTTTGAACACCCTTTCACCAACCTTTTAAAATATAGACGCGATTAAGACCCGTTCCATGTTACTGTATACAAATCGCGAAAGTTTAAAAAGAAACATTTATACTAATTGTTAATTAGCAAACGTATGATTGAATTTATTTTATAGCTTATTTTAATTTAGCCTGTTAAAGAAAAATCATTTATTACTAAAGAAAAAGTAAAAAGTAATTACTCTTACCTTTTTCAGTAAGAAACACTACAGCACTAAATATTACACTTCCTGTTTTTCACACTTTCTCTTCAAGATGCATCTCAAAACTGCACATTTAGATAACCACTACCGTTATTAGAACCCGTGGCCCATGACAAAGAAGCGACTGCGTATAGCTGCATGGCAGAGAAATAGGACTACGTGCGCGCAAATCATAGTTCTCCTTACTTCTCTCTCTTCTCTTATACTTACATGATTGAGATATTTATATTATTATTAGCCTGTGATGTTCCACTGCAGGGCAAAGGCCTCCCTACTCTCTTTCCACTTCTCTTTGCTCAAAGCTGCTGAGGACCAGTTCTTGTTGAAGGAGTCTAGCTCATCCCGCCATCTCCGTCTGGGCCTGCCACGATGTCGCTTGCCATTAAGAGGGACCCATTGGGTCGTAAGTTATCTTTGTGATGGAACGGATGGTCGTATTCCTAACCCGGTCTGTTAGTTTGATACCCAGAATACTCCGTTCCATAGCCCTCTGGCAAACCTCGAGTGTGGACCTCTGCTGATTTGTCAAAGACCATGTCTGACCACCATATTTTTCAATTCATACGTTATTTTGTCCTTTGTTATTGTATTTATTTGTATAGTAAGTTAGTCATTTAATTTAGTATCTAGTGTAAATAGTTAGTTACATTTTCTAAATAAAGAATATACAGACTTAAAATAATCATCACCTGCCTAGCCCTTTCCCAACTATGTTGGGGTCGGCTACCAGTCTAACCGGATGCAGCTGAATACCAGTATTCAGCTATTCTGGATAATAATTTTACATGGAGCGACTGCATATCTGACCTCCACAACCCAGTTACTGGGTAATACGATAACTCTTGGTAAGACTGGTTGTCAGATTTTCGGTCTTCTGACTACCCGTAACGACTGCCAAAGATCCGCGAATGACAGCGTGCTTTCCGAGGTACGGAAGGGTCTCGGTATGTAAAGGTGGTTACCTATCGCGGAGGCACTACGCCGGGGGGAAAACCCGCTTCCGCGGCAAATTGCTGCGGAGCGGACGGACCTCCGGCGCGATCTCATGGCGGCATGGAAAGCGCGACTGTCGCAACCCAGCGCAGGGCACGCCGCGATAGCGGCGGTAAGGCCCCTCTTTGAGGAGTGGCTAGAGAGGCGTCACGGCGTCCTCACCTACCGCCTGACGCAGGTCCTCACCGGACACGGATGTTTCGGGAGGTTCCTGCACATAATCAGGCGGGAGGAAACGCCCGGGTGTCACCATTGCGAGGATCGCCCAGAGGACACGGTGGAGCATACGGTGGAGGTCTGTCCCGCTTGGGCAGAGCACCGCCGTGTTCTGGTAGAGGCGATCGGCAGCGGCGGCGACCTCTCGCGCCCGTCCCTGGTCCAAGCCATGGTCCGGGGCGAGAGGGAGTGGGAGGCAGTCACCTCCTTCTGCGAAGCAGTCATGCTAGCGAAGGAGGTGGCGGGATGGGCGAGGGAGAGAGCGGAGAGAGCCGCCCGTCCCAGCCGCCCCGGTAGACGCCCCGGGCGTCGGGAGCCGCGTGACGACTCCCGGCCACCGTAGGCACGGGCCTGCGGACGGCGAGTAATGGGTAGCTCGCCGTCCGATCAGGACCAGGCCCGTGCCGGACGGCGCGTATGTGTTCCACGCGCGCCTCAAAGAGATGTCAGCATGTAAGGAGGGGCCCGACAGGGCCGAAGCCTGCCGGGGCAGCGGGATTGTCCGAAAGGGTTACCGCTGCCCCGGAACATAAAGGGCTAAGGAAGGAACACGGATGGGTTTTAGTCAGTAAGAGTCTGACACTCCCTTCCGCTCCACCCAGAGCGGGAGGGGTCATTTGATGATTTCCCATCCTTAAAAAAAAAAAAAAAGGTGGTTACCTATCCACAGACTAACCGCGTCAAGCGTAGCTTAACCCGATCGATCGACCTGCGCGGCTGTTATTATTTAGCCACGGGCCCCTCTTTAGACACAGACTTAAAATAATATTGTACACTTTTGTTAACTTGGGTGTTACCTGTTACAACAATTGTATGTGTGAATAAAATAAATAAATAAATATTATGTACTTATAAATAAGAGGGAAAAGTGGATGTACTCTCTGAGTTTATTTTGGATATTATATAACTGACGTCAGTGAAGGAAAACATCGTGAGGAACTTGGGCTTATCCATACTTAATGTAAGACTGAAATCACCAACCTGTCTTGAGCAAGCATAGTGTCAATGCTTGTGCCTCCTCTGTATGAGAGGAGCTTGTTCCCTGCAGTGGGTGGGACAATAATAGGCTGGTATTTATTATAAACAATTTGTTTTTTTGTTGCAGTTACCCTGTTACAGTGAAACAAGTCCTTAACTTATTATTTCCATAACAATGGAGGCGGTTCAGTCAGACCGTCAGTCTCCCAAAGTACAGTGTAGTGATGATGTGGATGAAGTGAAGAGTGAAGTGTCCCTGAAGATCGAAGATGATGAAGAGGTCCTGAGTCGCGGCAGTCAGCGGGAGAGCCGGCTGACCAGCATCATCGACCAGCTGCGGTGCCAGAGCAAGATGAAAGGTAAGGTTTTTGAATTGAATTGTAAAGATGTGTGCTGGGTTGTGGAGATCTGTATTCATTCCATGTAAAATACTGGTACCTATTTAGCTGCATCCGATTAGACTGCAAGCCGACCCCAACAAAGTTATAGGTACCTATGTATGTTGTGGTCGGAGATGATGAACCTGTACGGTACACCTACTTTACTAATAAGTATTGTCAACTCAGCACTCGATTGTCTCAGCCTACTCCAGCATACCCAATCACAACCATTGGATTCGGTGCCGAATTCGATTATAAGGTTCACTTATCGGGAAAGCTACAAAATGTTAGTTTGTGGTAGAAACTGTTTAACGGGTAAATAAATGATTTTTATGAAGTACTAGCTGCGCCCCGCGGTTTCACCCGCATAAGTGTCGATCCCGTGGGAATATCAGTATAAAAAATTGCCTATATAATAATCCAGGGTGTCAGCTACCTCCACACAAAATTTTATCAAAATTGGTCCAGCCGTTTGAGCTTGAAGAAGTAACAAACATTTAAACACACACACACAAAATTTTCGCCTTTGTAATATTAGTGTGATTTCGAAACACAATCTTAGTGCTGCTAGAAAATACATATAATAATAACATTAAGTGATTACTTAATTAAAAAAGGAAACTATTAGTAATGTTTTTTTTATAAAATAACATGTTACCTTCTTTATTTCGAAAAACTTGCTTTGTAATCTGTATCGAAAGAGCCCTATAAACGCTATTTACAAACAAAATACCGGATTAAAAAAAAAAATCGATGTGAAGACGTAATTTCTTCCAACAGCTATTTGCTGTCGGGAGCAAGTCGGAAGTGTGAACCCACGCTACGTCACCTTTAGTATCAGTCTATCTAGTTTAATTACAGTCTATCACTTACCTCTTGTGAGGATAATACATAAAACCAAGTTATAGTCCTGACTAAAAGTCTCACACGAGATGGCAGTGTCTACCTAGTAGACATTAATTTGGACCAGTAAGTTTACAACGCAGAGAAGTCATTTTCTACGACTTTTTCGTTCATCTCTGTTCAACACATGTTTTGTTCGCAGTTCGTCCCGCTAAAACATCACTTCCATAAACCACGCTACGTCTTCAACCGTGACGAGAACAAAACTAACCTTTACGATTTTATCGCGTTCATGTAAATCGCTTAGTAGATTTATAAAAGTAATTACAACAGACAAAGGGCACGTGTGTACCGCTGGCCACAATTAGTGGCTTCGGCGGTGTGCACCTTAAATCTTGGTAACAATGGCGCTGATCTCTGATAGGGTATCGCCGCATCTGTGTCGGGAACTGCTCTGAATTAGTTTGGTTAAGGCACGGCCTGCAGGCTCTGATTATGATGTGGGGCTGTGGAAAATGTATTGTATGTTTTTTGCAACTTTTTGTTCTATTTTATTTAATTTCATCACCATTGCTCTAAGCGTTTATTTTCACAGAACAGTTAACGTCGTCGTTTATTTTAACAGTTTTATTTTAATAGAGTAACCTAGATAAAGTGGATAAGACAGAGATTAAAACAGAAGAAGAACTAGTAAGGGATCGAGGAGGCGGGGGGGTTCAGGGGATCAGACAAGAATAAATCTCTTAAAACTGTGAAGGAAAACATAGTGAGAAAACCGGCTCTTCTTAGAACCAGAAGACTTGTGACATCCACCAAGCCGCACTGGGCCCGCGTGGTGGATTATGGCCTACTCCCTCTCATAGAGAGGAGGACTGTGTTTCAGTAGTTGGAACAATATAGGCTGATTATGCTGTTATGTTTGCCAACCGTTATTGGTGCGATGACTTACCATTGCAGATCAGAACTAATAATCATCCTGGTTAACAGGATGAAGCCAAATGTATTTTAAGTCCAAAGCAGCGTCTAGAGTTATCAAGTAACTCTAATAACTATTAATTTTAGAATAGGAAAACCTTTTTATTCTTAAAATTCCTTGCAGCTTTTCCTAAAGACTAGGACTCATCAACCCTTTGACATGTAGCAATCGTAAAAAAAATATATTTTTCCTGCAGGCTCTCAGTTTTTGTATTAAGGGCCTATACTACCTCAAATTGCTTAGCATGATCCTCCGTTATGTCGAAAATACTGCAGCATTAATTTTGAAATAAATATATGATAAAGTTGAGGATTAATGTACTTAAGGTACTATGTTTGACGAAAACACGATTCCATAAAATTTTCTCGATAGAAAAAAATCCAAAGTTACCTCGAAACTGAACAATAAACCGCTGGTATTAAAAAAATACTTCAAATTTGATCAGGAAACTTTTTATAATAACTAAACTAACTATAAAGCAGCGACTATGTTTTTTATTTTTTTTTAATTACAATTATTTTCGCCGTTAAAAGCAAAAACCTAAACTATTGGCGCTGCCTGCCGCCCAGTACCGTACTCTGTCTCGCTCACACTTAGTCCGCGAGCAGTATCGTGCGAGCAAGACAAAGGGTGAATTTTAGCTGAGGTATTATGGGCTCTTAATGTTGTTTCGTTTGCCAGCAAACAGTAAGATTAGAATGACCTACGTAGAGTAATTTCTACATTCTAATACAATTGCTGTATTTTCAGCTCGTAAAGTAACATAGGCGTCGTCTCTTTAACTAGCGCTAGAAGTGTAACACGCCGCGCGTGTCAAACTTAGGGCTGGCACATTTTTAGCAGTTTCAAAGTTTTCATTGAGAAAAGATGAAATAGCGTCGCCACCACTTATTTAGGTAACTACTGAAAACTAGGTGTTGAAGTTAGCCGACATAAAGTATAGAGCTAAACCACACTTACCACACTTTGAGTATAGTATTATCTGTTATTCTTGTGAAATCTTCTCCAGGCGCTTTCAAGTAAAAATATATAAATGATTTTTCAGAAATCAGCTCATAACTATATTTTGTTTTTGTAACATTAGCACTATACTTAGACAGGTTGTGCGTCAACCCTATACCTACATTGCACTACTGCCTGAGCGACGGTGCTGCCACCGGCGCGCGCGCATTGCCGTTGAACTAATCAGCGCAATCATCTCGCCGGCTCTATTAATGATCATTTGTCTTGTTTTTTGTCATTACAGTCGAGGAATATATGTAATTTAGCGAATAATTGAATGTTACAGTAGTTTGTATCTGGTAACAGTAATTTATGTGGTGCAATAAAAATATAAATGTAAAATCAACCGAATTACGCTCTTTTAGAAGAATAAACGAGAAAAACGTCCTCTTCAGATTCAGATCTTTTTATGGAGAAAATAGAGCTGCACTATTTTCTCGAAATCGAAAGATATGTAGATCTATTGGCAAACATCAAATAAATAACTTAATTATAATTTCTAATGAGATTCTACTCACGCTACAATATTCTCCTTAAAATGCTCGCCAGCTTTCACATAAAACGGTTTAAAACAGAAGCGGTATTGCAAGTCGGCCTAATTAATCCATCGGTTAGGGGTCGTTTAGTTAATGAATGAATAAATCGCCGTCAGCCCCTCTCCGCCACTCCTCGTTCCCCCCGACCAGATAACGTTAATCGGCGCTCTCGATTTATGTACCTTCCGCGCTGAAATACGGCAAATGGTAGTCAACTACGACCACATCTTGAAAAAATTATCCTCACCTGACTTCTATGCAAAAATAAACTCAAATCTCCACATATAAGATTGGTATTCGCTTGCGAGGAGGCCTGGCGATAATTTCTATCGGTCGTGAGTAAATATAGAGAGCAAGCGCAGTGATGTATAGACGGCGCGCGCGCTGCTATCGCCGCAGCGTAGACCTGGCAAAGATGAGATAGGGCACAGACTGTTGCCCTGATGTGCGAAATTAAATATAAATAAATGAAATAAATGATTAGCGTTTTATTGCAGGCAAAATAAAATAAAAATACAGTAAGCACATATAAAACATAGAAGTCTGACAACCAGTCTTACCTAGGGGTATCGTATTACCCCGTAATTGGGTTGTGGAGGTCAGATATGCAGTCGCTTCATGTAAAATACTGGTATTCAGTTGCATTCTGTTAGACTAGAAGCCGACTCCAACATAGTTGGGAAAAGGCTAGGCAGATGATTATGACAATCCCTTACTTCTTTTGTCATTCACAGCAAGATGGGTAGAGCTATTTTCAGTCCATTATTTCAGTCCACGGCTTCAGCTCTATACAATTATTTTATTTGACTGATAAGGACAACAAACATTAAATAAAGCACTTGAATGGCAATCGTCTTTCACCTGAACCTCGCGGACACTTGAGGTTGAACAAATCAGTATGATTCGTGATACGAGGGCGCATGATAACGCTATAGTAATCGTTATTCCGTGACGGGGTGCTTATCAATACCTTGACGTACATATCATCAGACAACACGCGGGTATTTCATTTCATGTATTTGTCATATTCATCGAAATTTGTAGAGTGATTTTGCACTTCTATGAATATGGCTTCTTTCGAATTATGTATCAGGCTGATAAGTTTTCAGTAGATTTTAACTTCTGTCCAAGTCATATATGGTTGTCATGAATGAAAATGAAATGCTACCTAATTTTCGTCTATTATTTTGATCAGAAAGTAAGTACTCTAGGGGCTATTAAATGATACAACGTTATAATTATTACGTTTATTCCAAACGAATGTGCTTAGGTACATATGCGCCTATTACCTATGTCACTGTTTTTCGAAACAAAAAAACTAATAGAAATTATTTGAAAGGTCATTCGAAATTCGCTTGAATGTTCGAATGCAATGACTTTGGACCTAAGTAAAAAGTCATAATTCGAGGTTTGGCTCTCGCCTATTTCCTCCACCAATATTGGACCAATTCAAAAGATATTTTAAAAACTGAATAAGAAAGATATATACTGTGTCCCTATGTTTTTCTTGTTTCATTAATGGTTGTCAAATTTGCACACTAGGCCTCTGTTGACATTGGCAATTTTGAGCATTTTTTGAGAGTTCTAGTGCTTATAAAAATAGTGTATCATCAAAAAGGAAAACATAGGGACATACAAGTAGTTAATATTTATTATTCTGTAAAAAATCAGTGATTTATGGTCATTTACCAGAAAGAAAACAGGCGAGAGAGTTTCTATGGAAAAAAGACCACCGGCATTTCCTCTTAAGTATGTCAAGCAAATATTATATGAAGTTTTTTTGGTTAGTTTGCTGTATATTACACTATATCTGAATAAGGAAGTAAGTATTATCTCCGTATTCTCGTACTCTTACAACTACTCGTTCAATTTTATTGACAATTTAATATTACCTGAACACACTGCATATCTCTCCCTGCAGTTCATAATAATACGTTCTTACAATTCACATAATGTCATTGCAATAAATTAAACTAAACTAGTACATCTGCGAAGCGGGTAATCTTTGTTCTAGGTCGCGTGCGCCCGCGCCGTTACCGCGCGCCGCAAATTTATAATGATCGATATTCGCCTCGGACGAATGGACCTTGCTCTGGTTACGCGGGTCGCGGGTTGCTGACTCCGTTCAGGATTCTTTTTTTGTTAAGATTAGCTATACCTAGATGTTTTTGTTTAGAAAACACGTATTTAACATTCAGCTAGCTCTGACAAAAACGTCTAGAGAAAATTTCTTTGACCTTTTTAAGCAACCTTCTGTGACCCGATTGTTATCTTCGCACTACCAAGCTTGGAGATTAGGTATGTCAAAGTTACTTTCAACTCGTTACTAGTGGTTGTGATCTCAATCATATGATTTAGTTTTAATATTTTATTTATATTTTTGATAAATTCTTTTATATTTTGTGAATGTCAGAACGTTATAGGCCTTAGGTATAGACTATAGATTTGTAGACCTTTTTTATTTTATGAAATACCTGGTACTTGTTGACAGGCGTATGATGTCCTCCCATACCTACTGTAATTTGAAAACATTGTAAAAGCCAATTATTTTTAAAAGAGTAACCGTGGAGTTTCTTGCCGGCTCTTCTCCATAGGAAACGACCAATTGGAACCGTGCATCTAGCTTCTGACGTTTCATAAGTGCCCATGTAGGTTTATGTGAAATAAAATATTTTGATTTTGAATTCATCGTCACCCTGAATATTTATGTCAGCCTATAGAATTTTCGATTGGAAATAAGTCTATTTGAAAGCTATTTTAACACGATCGTTGGCTGCTTTACTAGCTACTTTACGAAGTAAGTCGTCGCGTCACCTAACTTGGCACTGTGTGCCAAGAAATGATCGATATGAAAAATATAATGGCCAGTAGGTAAGCCAAACTGTCGAACACCAAATGCCGACTTGTCAAAACGTACCTATGCAACCGTAATTGACTTGGTTACCATTTCACTTTTTAGACCTGCATTTTCGTCGCGCCATTTGCGTGCGTCTCATGGCCATGTAAAAGTGGCAGTGTTGCATAAAGGTGAAAAACGTCAAAAATCTGCAGTTTATTACGTTGGTAGTTGGTAGCGAATTGAAACTGCAAGACGTCCATATACTGCTGCTAATCAGTGCGCGGCAATCCTTATGAGATGGTCTAATTATTCGTTGGTAGGGTTGCCAGTACTGTTCAAAAGGTCATTGAGTTTAGACTGTGATGAGGAACTTCTCCACAGATAATAGCTGTTTTTAAATGGTTTGCCTTATGGTTCACCTGATAATAAATGTTTTCTGCCACCTTTTGTGACCTGTCAGAAAATTTACCATAAATGACAGTTGATAATCTCAAGTATTGAGCCAAAAATAGAAATGTTAGCACTGCGTTTCTGTTCAAAGTTTCAGTTTGTAAGGAATAGTAAACTTGCCGCCAAATGTATGTATGATTTACGTTCCTAAGCCCCCGCAAAACATCGGAAATATTGTAGCTTTTGTATTTGCCCCAATGAGGCCACAACCACTCTTCATCAGGTTGTCCGACCTGTTTGCTAACCTATTACATAAAAACTACACTCTTCATCGGCGATTATAAAACCACTAGCGAACGAAGATTGTCATCTTGTCTAGACTTTCAGATCAGAACATCTAGGCACAGTCGGCAGCCCTGCACATTCGGTGCTATCTCAGCGATCTTTACTTAAGTAAATTAATTTACCTCACCTCATACGATGAGTGAGATCCGACGATAATAATTACATTATTATGAACCGCGAAGTTAATATAACTAAAATATATTCAGCGCAATTACTTGAGCATGTTGTTAGTGAAGATTATGTATGGATGAGTGTCATGCGAGGTGTACATAGGTTGTGGTTGTAGATAACTGTGTTTGTTTTGCATATTTTGAATTAGATTTTGTTGAACTGCCTCGTTGAGCCAGTGGTAACAAGCGCTACTGCTGAGCATGAGCTCCTGGGTTCGTTTCCCGGATTGGGTAAAGTGATATTGCGTTTTTCCATCTGGAATTTCTTAGTAGCAGCCCGGAGTCTGGACTTCTGCGCTGTTGATGGCTCGTCCCCTATTACATGGGACTTAGACTTAACTGGCGAATTGTAGTTGTACTATAGGTGCACCTCTGCTTAAAGGTACAAGTTCGTATTTCTATGAAATACCGTCCGTAGCTAGCGACTCGTCGTCTGCACGTATTTCATAGAAATACATAGAAACCAGTAGTGTCGCGACGAGATGTCGCCTGCTGCTGTCGTCTGCAGTCGGCTACGAACTCCCTTTGGGAAATACAATCGATGATGTTATGTAAGTCATGTATGTATTTTATTTAACTAACTATTAAATTAAATATATTATACCGAATATATTTATTAAGAACGTGTACGCCGTACGGCATTTCATACAAACTTTCAAGCCTTTGTTTTTCGAAATGAATGAACCGATTTTAATGAAACTTCATACGCCTATGCAGGATACAAAGGTCTAAAAAGATATTTAAGAACATTTTCCAAAAATAGTGTTAATGCCAAATTACACCGATTTTAAAGTTTCCATAGAAACAGAGATTTCCAGTTATCTTTTTTTTAATAAGATATTTCGAAAATGTTCTTAAGTAACTTTTTAAATACGTATGAGGTTTAATTAGAATCGGTTCATTCATTTCGACAAACAAGGGCTTGAAAGTTTGTATGAAATGCCGTACGGCGTAAACGCTTTTAACTAAAAATTTAAAACTATGCATAGTAATTTTGGATAAGAAATGATGGATGGCCTGTGTGAATGCTGATATGTTTAGAAAGGGGTTGACTACCGAGACGACGACTAATAGAGAAGTATGGAAGAAAAACACATGTTGCGCCGAACACAAATAAATTGGGATAAAGGCAGGAGAATCATGATGATGACTTAGTAATTTTGAGTTAGGAAAAATAGGCCTAAGTTTTTTTAGTTACGTTAAGTACAAAAAAGACATTCGTAACAATCGTAGATCGCATACTGGATAATCAGACACTCGACAATCGTAACATACAGGCATCGCCCTGATGGCTACTAGCCTCTTAGCCATCAACACCTCTTTTTAGTCGCAGCAGTCGGGTCAAGGACTTGATCCTTAAGAGAGCTCTCGATGGCTCCGCACGCATTTTGCATAAATTCCCTTTGTGCTTCTATTGAAGTGGAAGTTACAAAATTATGCTGATCTTTATACATAAATACACATATACCTACTTACATACAAATAAATAAAATTAAAGCGGCTTTTGTAATTTCAAATTAAAGTTTTGTTGAAATGAAAGTATATTAAGGTTTTTTAACATTTTTGTCTGTCTCTCTGTCTGTATGTCTGTTTGTTCCGGCTAATCTCCGAAAGGCCGGACCGATTTTGACGGGACTTTCACTGGAAGATAGCTCGTAGTTGTTGTTTGAAACATTATTTTTATTTTGGTAATTTTGTATTATGTGTTTCACAAACTGTGTCCAAACAAACTTTATTCTTTCATGTTATATGGAGTAATATAGGCTTACTTACTTTTTGTCCCGGTAGCACGTTCCCGTGGGATAATTTCCAACATCTACGCGGGCTAAGCCGGGGGAGCTAGTAAGAAATAAGCGTTTGATTCTCAGTGAAACGCACAAAGATTTCATAAATAACGAAAGTGATTTTGAAAATGCATCCCTTAGAGGGGATGAAATTTGGTATAGGAGTTTTGCCGATGAAAATCCCACCGGTACATGGCTTGTTGCACCATAAAAACGTACGAGTTTTATCTCCTCGCGAATTTATCGATTTGCGCGAAATTACAAGCAATTGAAATACCTATACGGTTCTAATAACTCGGTGACTCGGTTGAACGTGGAATGTCCGATAGCTCACCGGCTGCCGAGTGCGATCCGTCGAGTCATGCAGTGAGCCAGTGACACACGCTGCAGAAAGCGTGACCACATGCTACAATTAGCCGTATCTCCCCGCGAGGTGTCCGCTGCCATCTTGATAGGCGAGGTGAAATGCTATCGTTTGTATTGCACACAATAGACTTAGGGCGTGTTTATTTGGCGGGTTTTTTGGAGATTAAGTTTTAAGTTATTATTATAAGCCTTTGTTGTCCCACTGCAGGGCAAAGGCCTCCCTTCCTTCTTTCCACTTTTCTCGGTCTACTGCGATTGTGAAGTTTGCGAAGTTTTAAGTTACTGGTAAAAAAAAAAACTTTGGTAGGCGTCTGGTTTTGAAACCAAAACTGTGCGCCACTTCTTTCTTCGTCCTTGAACACTGACTTAGCCCATTCCCTGTCCCATGAATCACATATGATTCATGTTGATAGTTTGACTATTTTGTCTACTTTGTAGACAGTGAACCTAAAAGTATTATAGTCAGAAGAGTGATTATGATGGAGATAGCGGTATCCCCTAAGGCACTATAATGAGCTGGGATCTACAACGATAATAAACGAAAAGATGGAATGACTCGAATTAAAGTAGATACCAAGTTGAAACAAAACAGACTCGAAAATTCCAACTTGACTACTTCCAAAATCATAGTAGCGTAAATTTTTCCAAATAAAATTATATATTTTGTGTCCCATGAGTCAATTAAAGTAGAAACCAAAGTCGAAACGAAGAGACTAACAGATTCGATTACGAACAGTTTACGATTTCCAAAATCATACATATCGTCAATGTTTGCTAAATAAAACCGCATCTGTTTTATCCCATGTGAACAGTGGCTAGCCGGAGCTACAGCTAGAGTTTACCTTATCTTCGTACTTTGTTTACTGCGCGGTTCGCCGTTACGGAGCCGAGAGCGCCAAAACGACGAACATTATCGCCGCTTCTTTGTCAGTTACTTTATCGGTCTATTATAACTTTACAGCTCTTGTTGACTTGGAAAGATGACCGGACCATGACTTTAGGGCTTCGGTTTTATAGGTTAGGCTAGATTTAAAGGTATGTTAAGTACTTTTTTTTAGTTGAGTTTGAGTTTGAGTTTGTCAGAAGCATCTGATCGGAATTTGGCTACGCCTGCGCAAGAGTTTCCGAACTTTTTATTTTATCTCTCAAAAACGGTGAAAAAACCGGCATGTCCTAGAACTAAACATTCGAAGACATTTGATTTCTACCAACCCGCACTGGGCCCGCGTGGTGGGTAATGGCCCATTCCCATGTTGATTATGCTAAGATTAGGTTCACTCCCTCTCACACAGATGAGGCCTTTGTCCCAGCAATGGGAACGTTATACGCTGATTATGCTTGTGCCTATTTTGGCGTAGTATAAGATAGCCTTCCCTAGAAAAACGAATGGTGTAATGATGGACCCTCTTCTTTTCCTTGATCAGACCCAACAATCTAGATGGCCAGGATTGCTTAAAAATAATATACAGTAGGTTATCTTTAACGAAAACTACGCATCACAAAGAAAACTTAATAGAAGCTGAGAAAGGAAATTGATTGCTGTATCCCTACAACCATGCATTGCCCAAATAAGTTTACAATTTACCGTGACCTATCGTTCAAGCTGGGAAGAAATAAACAACGAAAAAATCTCCAACGTGTCTTCAACACTAGTTAAACTAGTCATGAGCACAGAATTCAGTTCAGGGAGCATATCGCGATATCCTGTTATTACCTTCTGACGCAGTTCCGGTCGGCAGCCACAAGTTGCTCGATGGAGTGCATCATCAGTTTTTATGGCAATGCTAATTATTGCATGGTACACTACTTTTCTGCTTGTACTGTTATGGGCGGGTCGGGTGGTGAATGAGAGCGTGCTTGCTTTTTGTTGAGTTGGCTATTCATCTTAGATATTGTTTGCTTTAAATAATTATAAGTTTTGAGTAATCGAGAGAGGAAGAGTTGGTAATCTTGATCATCTATTATGAGCATGTGAAACTGAGAAGCCTATTACTGTATAAAATAACAATTAAGGACTGTACAATGTTTTTATCGTATTAGGATCGGAATATTGTTACCTCTAGACAAAATTTTACAAAATCATACCACCGTGCGCTAGTAAAATCTATCTGCATTCGTTCATCCGTTTCTTCTCCGTCTTTGATGCTGTCAACAAGCACAAGTAATTTTCTCTTTAACGGAAACTCTGTGGTGTTTATTCCTAGATATTTGTATCTGCGACAAAACTCCAATGTCATCATTCTCCTAGCTTTCTCCAGGTATGTGTTCCGCCTCCGTTCTAACGATCTCGGGAATGCTAAGCAGCTACATTGTTACAGCGAGGAATGTAAACTGATTAGAAATTGGTTCAATCTGCAGGCGACCACAAGACATGGGGTTTTCCGGCAGAAAATTGTTGGGCTCCGATAAATGGGAGTACGTATATTACAACTTAATCTTTATTATCGTGTGTTGCTTATCTTGTGTATTGTCATTAGCTATTGGTATTGATAAGAGAATGTCTCTTTGGTACAATGTCTGGAAGCTTAGCTCCAGACTGAGGATTTTGAGTGAGGTACTATAAAAATTGGACGGTGAAAAGTTGGTTGGTGTGAGACGCCCCCCAGCTAGATGGACCGACGACCTTAAGAAGGTGGCTGAAACGGACTGTATGCAGAAGGCGGAGGACAGGGTGTGGTGCCGCAGCCTGGGAGACGCCTATGCCCAGTAGTGGACGGCGTTAGGCTGAGTTGATTGTTGACTATAAAAATTTGAGCACTAGCTTGCAGGTGAATGGCAGTTGACTAAACACCGTAACGTGCCTGCACAACAGTCCATTTCTCCTGCATCAGGGGATATTGATGATATGCATAATTAGAAAAGCATCTCAACACAAGACCATACTCTCACTACCAAGATCTGAGACCATATATCCCATATATCGATATCCTATAATGATTATGATTATCATAATTAAACTGTCAACCACATCCAAATTATCGTAAAACTATGAGAAGAGCCTATTTATTACCTTCCCCATTTTTTTTGTTCTCAATGTTGAAACAACATTTCTGCATTTTTTCTACATTTTTACACACAAAATTTTCTACGTTTTTCTCCAGAGCCAAAATGTGAAAAATCAAAACAAAGCCCGGTTCCAAACATAATAACGAATGCCGAACTAAATTTACGACGCGCTAACCGTCTCGATAGTCTTTGAGTAAAAGCTTACATTCTAGTGTTGTGCCGCGACAATGCGACTGTCATCGGTCGATATATTACACCCGCTACCGGCTCGGCACGCGGCTAATATTTTATATGGGCGGTCTTCATTGCGATCGGGACCTGTTGATTTAGGGTTGAGATGTGAGTTGTCGATAGATTTTTGTTTGTGGAATTTTCATGATGTTATGTTGATTGTGTTACTATGTGATGATTGTTGAATTGTAATGTTACTTAAAAATGGCCAAAGTAGAATTTGACAAAGAGTTTTTAGCATCGTGCGAATAATGACTGCAGTGTTACACTAAAATTACCTATGATTCTTTACATACTTGATTTGAAATGGTTAATTTTCACCATCAACACATTTTTGAAAAATGGAAACATGGATTTTAAAAATATATGAGTACGTGACAGTGACACTTAACGTTACGTAATCCGTACTAATATTATAAATTCGAAAGTAACTCCGTCTTTCTGTCTGTATGTTACCTTTTCACGCCTAAACCACTGAACAGATTACGATAAAATTTGGCAGAGAGATAGATTGCATCCCGGGGAAGGACATAGGATAGTTTTTATCGACATACCTCGCGGGCGAAGCCGCGGGCGGAAGCTGGTAAGGAATAAAAATAAAACACAGTGTCTAATCATCAAAATCATGTTCAATAATTTTGATTCAACTTCTAATAGTTTATCGACACGCATGCACCCCAGCCCTAGCGGTCGAGTGAAAGAGGCGTGCACTGGTTGCTCTCATTAATCTTTCATTTCTACGTTATATTATTAGAGGAACGGGTTTGCACGGATGCTGCGGGGACGCGGGGGTGTGGGGTGAGGTAGGTGCGCGCGGGGGGCAGGGCGTGAACCCGAGTGAACCCGCAGTAGCACCTGCCGCGTCCGGTCGGCGGCTGCTCCACGCAACTCTAAGGTTGCCAGGGAAACATTCTGATCTTGTAAATTGACAGGATTCCGAGGTTATGATCTGAGGTAGAATCAGCTTTATTTAGCGAGGTATTTCCAGGAAGTGTTGGGAACCTGGCAGGAAGGAGTTCGTAAGATAATAAATGCGTTTGTCATTTAGGTGGTCATATTTCTGATTCCTATAAAATAATAGGGACATTCCATAGCATCCTCAAAAAAGCGGAGAATTGCAAATATGAATAAACAAAATGCCATTTAAAGTTTTCCTACGAAAACTCTAGGGTTGTCGCAACGCTTTTCCTATTAGAGGAAATTTATAATTTTCTTACTTAATAGAAATAAAAACACTTAGAGGTACTTACTCTTTATCGTTTGGAAACTGGAACCAACTTTGGTAATCTAATTAAATCCACTAGAGTCAAAGACTTTGTCAATGACAGACAGAATAATGAACTCGGCCTTTACTCGTCATTAAAACTTGACCATTGCATAATAGGAATCTGATCGACTTAAATAGTTCTGCAAACAAAGGATGATGAGCAACTGAATGAAAATGAAAATTATAAAAGTCTAATGATGGATTATTATCATTTTACACATATCAAAAGAAAGAGTACAGTGCCTAGTCCACAACGGATTTGTTTTATGTACACCGGTAGGGTAATTGCGGAACACACCATCAGTAGCAATTTCGCTTTCATTTTGATAGTTCAACAACATTAATTGCGTTATTAAGGTACTTTGTTGAGCAGACAAATTTTTCGAACATTTGAAGCAATGGATTACCAATATCCTTTAAAATGATTCAAGATTGAGATTAATAATTGTGTTACGCATTTAGGGAGCTGCTCTCTTCCTTCTAAAATATATCTACGAGATCCTTTATCTTAAAAAAATCACGTTTAAATAAGTCCGAACCCGACCAAACTTTTTCTTGCCAACCCTATCCAAACTTCGGAGGTCGTAAAAGGTGAGGTTTTAATGGCTGTCACAATATGTAATCTTATTGAGAGATAACGTTAAAGGTACATGGCCTCTCGTTTCGGCTGTCCGTCCAAGACTGGATTATAGCAGCTGTACTGACAGGTTGAGGTTGACAGATGTTTTTATACTGTTATATTTAATTTAAATGTGTGGCCGTCCACTAAAAAAGTCATCTCGTATCTTGATTTAGTAATACTCAACGATGTTATTATTCTTCTTTTCTCATAACAGCTCGAACTCGTGTTAAAAATATATGCCAATTAGCAAAGTGGTAGCGGGGTTGTCTACCCAGGGTGCGTCAGATGCATTTTTGGCTCCATTTATTTTATGCACATAAATTTATAAACACGCGCCCCTTTTTTCGATGGGCAGAAACTACATAACGCTACTTCCTACGATCCTATAATCGTTTTCCTTGGTTTACGTTCATATATCTAGATATACACTCACGCCGGTTGCTGTTACTAAACAACTGACCTTCCTGAAGAACATTAACACCACCATATTATTTGTGATCAGGTACAGTGAGCTCGTGAGAGAACGCGAATGCTCGTGAGAGATCGCGAAGGTACAGTGAGCTGTCAATAGTGTCAATTCCTTGCATTTGGTGGAATGACACTCCAAGCTCACTTTACCA
This sequence comes from Gortyna flavago, assembly GCA_963669345.1. Taxonomy (NCBI): domain Eukaryota; kingdom Metazoa; phylum Arthropoda; class Insecta; order Lepidoptera; family Noctuidae; genus Gortyna; species Gortyna flavago. The sequence goes on from OY770139.1 coordinate 4,650,527, forward strand.
AAAGTTTTCACGGTGAGATTGTTACAGAATAAACCGGCAAATCACAGCTTTACCCAACTTTTCCGTAGTACTCGCTAACATGCCAAACACAGCCCAATAATCATATTTAATAAAAAAGAAAAAAAAAAAACGCACATTACAAATTAAAAAAAGACAAAATATACACATACAGCGTAGACAAAAGCCTCGTGATCAAAATTTTTTTTTTTACAATTTTGTCCGCTGCAAAAGAATAGACAAAGTCGTATCTTTTGGTTAATTTACTAAATACAATGCAACGAGACCAGACGCAATAATAATTGAATGTGATACTTAGGACCCGGATGCTCAAATAGAACAAGAAGTGGCTACAATGGTAGTGTGTTGATTTCCTATGATTAGAACTTAGAAGTAGCTGTTCTATAAATTCTCAAGGTAAAGCCTAAAGCCTGGGGCTAACGCATGGGCTAAAGCTCGTTGAAAATGTATGAGTGAAAACGTTAGCTTATTGTGACCTTAATAATATCGAGTGTGGGTCTGAACAAACACAATCCCAGCAGAATTTACGAAGTTTTTTTATAAGTATGTCATATATCCTGTTTTAGCCTTAGAAAAGGATGATGTTTAAGATGGTTGATCTCTCTCAAGCCTAATGTTCCAATTGGTATATACTGAAAATCTATCAAATCATTTTTCAATTTAAATTAGCGTGGTTTCCAAAACACATAGTCAGCAAAGACACCGACTTCCGAAATTAAAGTTATTTTTTCACTGTTTTTTTTGGAAGTCAGTAAGTAGTTTTTTTTTGCAACAAAACGTTTTTTTATTTCACTTTTTAGTTGTGGTATCTACCCCACACAAAATAATATCAGTGACAGGAAGTTATATGTCTTCACATTTATGTCAGCTGATTAATTTAATCAGTAGTTAATCAGTAGTTGCTTTTACTATTAGTTTCGAGGTCTCTATAAAGACCGCGAAATATTCATAACCGTTCATGTAAATAAACATTAAAATCTTTGAGTGCAATCCTGATTTACTTTGTGTGTACCGTTTTCTGAAAGTCGGGTAGAGTGCGAAATCGTTAACCAATGGTCATTACAATTCAAGTGCTATCCGGTAAGGGTGACCATGTGAATGGCCAATCAATAATCTCGGGACATGCAACGGAATTTAACAAGGGGATGATAAAATACGAAAATGTTAATAGTTTAAATTGATTTTTAGCGTATTTTTATATGAAAGAAATCTGAGTGTACTTATTCCATAAGTTACACTGCTAAGCTCTAATTCTAATACAGGATCCGTATGATAATTTTGACTTAGCAGACTATTTTCGATCTTAAAAATAACGTCTTTAGCTATAGATATCGGATGGATTTCTTAGAAGAAATTGCAAAACCTTTAGATATCAAGTACTCTCTGAAATTGTGCAGATGGATAACACACATCATATTCGTTTCACAATAAAATTTAGTTTCATTTAATATAGTTTGATTTGGTTTTGATTGGAATAGAATCACCTAATGATTTCAGTAATCTCCCAAAATGGTGATCAGTGTACTAAAAATCTAAACACATGGGTACACCCCACAGCAGTATCGTAAGTGTTGAAGCGCTCACCAATTACCAAGTGTGAAGGCTCTGCTGATGATAATTGAATATATGGTTTATGGAGCCGCGAGACCGGCACACCAGGCCGCCAGCCGCCTAGCAGGGCTATGAATACGCCTACCCATTCGCACTCTTTATAGAATATGTAAAATTGATTGGGGGATCAATTTAATAAATATTTATTTTGTTGCTAGGTACTCTTGGAATTTGAAAATGGCTATTATTGTTGCTTATTAAGTTGCGTAGTGCGGAGTTGAGTGTTCGAATAGTTGGACAATGTGGTCTATCGATATGAAAAGTTGGCCATCCTTTTCTTTGGGTGTTCAAGGATGTAATTTTGGGATTTAGTTTTAAAGTGAACACACTCATAACCAAGCATTCTTTGAGGGTTGCAGAAGTAGGAGATCTCTTACGATAAAGTTACTAATATATAGGTAAAGTGTCCTATAATAAAGTTTATGTTGTGAAACGAGAGATTAAAAAACACGGTTCGTATTCTTTATCTGTATCACGGTGTCTGTATACAAAATGTGTAAATAACGACCTCGCCTCCGGTTTCTATGCTTGGGGCTACACATTCGAATCCATACCGTTGCAATTTTTTTAACATACCATTCTATAATTAATGACAATAAGATTTGACTAATCATTATGCGTAACGGGACATAAAGCATTATTTCTTTAACTAAGAAAACCAATTCATAACCATTCCAGTTAGAAACAATAAAGAGATTTAATAAAATAATACGGTTATCGTGAAAGCGACGGAGCGGCGCGGCGCGTGCGCAGCCAACAATTGCATGCACTAACAACCTTTGCACTGAGAAGAAAGCCTTTATTGGACGCAATAATTAGTTTTATTGTTACCTTGTTTGTTTGGTCGGCTGGTTTATTTTTATACTGTGATTTATAGTTTGGTTTGTTTGATTCAATTATGGCACAATTCAATAATTATGGTTTTAGACTATAATATGAACATTTTCTTGATTTAATAAAAGTTTCTTAGTCGGCCTTCATTTGGGCTTCCTGATACCTAAAATGTGGTCATTACCGCTATTACAGATATTTATGTAAGAATGAAGTTTTTTTTTTTTTTTGTTCACTTGAACAACTTGAATCAACTTGAATCAACTATATAAATAAATAAGTAGATAGGCTGTAAATTTCTTTGAGCTAGTAAATAAGTTTTCATCTAATATTACTAACACTCGGACCTCTGCTTGCCCTGTCTGTTAAACAGAGCGTGATGATATTATCCGTTGCTTGCCTTGTGCATGTACAGAAATGATAAAATCTTGGTAGCACTAACAACGGGCCTATAATGACTGTGTTTTTGACAGAAGATCATTTGGCGAATGATTGATAAGGCGAAACCATCTATGGGCGAAACTATATCAATGTTTATAAGAAATCTGTAGCTGAATGACAAATGGAAACTCTTATAATTTCTTTATGAAAGCCCGTCTGTAATTAAAGTATCAGCCACTGACTTACTAAGTCTGTATATATATATATTTAAAAAAAAAAATTTTAGTATCTCCAACAAAAGATATATACTAAACATTATAATTATATAATAGTTAATGGACGAAAAAGTATTTGTTAGGTATACTCTTTCAATTACAGGAGACCACAGCATGCACAATAAAATAAACAATACAAATTAAATACAATAATAAATGTTTTTTTTTGACAGTGCAACATAAAAGCACAACAGTTAAAAAAAACGGAAAAATATTATATATTTTTCTTTATTTGGTTACTTTCGGGACCTATTTATGAAGGTACAGAACTCTTGCTCCCTTATTACTTACAAAACAAAGTTTTTCTTTAGATCAGGTTTAAACCACCGAGCCAGTTATTGAATTAAGAACCTAACTGTTAAAGAACGAAATGAAGTTCTTTATAGATAAATGACAGCTTAGTTCGGTGCTAAGTTGTCATTTTAGTATTAAGAACTTTGCCTAAATCGAAATAAAGTTCAAAATATAAGTACCGGCTCAAAGGTTTAAGCTAGAACTAAAGTTAGATTTTGTTTTGTAATAAGTCGGTTGATGTTTGATGGAGCTGCCTTTTTCAATATTTTTTATGTTTCTGAATGTTGTAATTTTCAAACAAGGTTGTTGAGAATGCCTGCATCGTCACGCTCTTTAAACAGCAATGTAAACGGGTGATGATAACAAATACCTTCTGCTTGCAGCCATGCCCGATAAAGTTATGATACCACAAAATATGAGCATACTGAGTGAGAGCAAAAGTTCCTAGCCTATTAAATTGGCCTATAGAAATGGCCCCACTACTTCTGCTTCTTTCTTGTCCTCCTTTTTAATAGGTATAACATAACCTTTACAAGCCCATCATTTAAAGTCTTCCGCTGCCATAAGTGCCATAAACCACATTCCAAAAAACCAATGGCTGCAAAAACGCTTATGAACTTTTGCCTGCATATACAATTCTTCCGGGAGAGATGTAAAAAGGTAAAAACGGCAGGTAGGTAAAAAATGGTGGAGGAAAAAGTGGGATCGCGATAGGTGAGGCGAGTCGGCGCGAGCGCAGCGCGTGGCGGGCGCGTGCCTACCGACCAATTACACATCTTCGCCTTTATTACAAGAACGCTCATTAGACTTGGGTGTAGAGTCGTGAAGTGGAGCATGCGGTTGTTTTACTTTTGTTTGATTTATTTTTTTCATAAAGTTATTCGTTGAAATCTTTTTGGGTGTAAGATGTGGTTTAATACACATTACAAGTACATTTTGTGTTGTATTTTATATCGAGTGCGCTTTGAAGAAAGTTTTGCAAAGGGTCTCACATTAGGGGGGAGGCCTCTTTCAAAAGGCACAGGATCTTACACTGTATCACCTAGCTACACAGCAAGAAGCGAGATTTTCGTATCGCGCAGTCGTGCTATACACCTTCATCTCATTCAGCAATATTCTTCCCAATCTTCACCACATACTTGAATTTCACCATAGAATTACAGTCGCAGCTCTCTATAAAAATTCTTACATCTTCAAAGCACCGCATCCACATCCCTTCCTCCCTCCGAGGTCACGATTGAGTATGCGCAGCCGAGTGTATCGCCTGCCAGGTCAACATGGTTAGTTTTTACTCGCGAACTAGGCGCGCCTAGCGGCTCTGCCTGCATTTTTTAACCTAACTGATGGTTACAGATCGGTCGGTTGACCGCAACCACTGCTTCTTGAAATAGCTCCATATGTCTTCAGCTGTCAGTTTTTATGATAATGTACTCGTATCTTGTGTAGTTTTGTTATTTTTATTTTATTTTGGTTGTGTTCGTGCTTAGTGTTAGATTATTAGATTTTGTTTCTAGGTTGAAAAAAGCTTGTTAAAAAGATTATGATTATAAAAGTATGAATTTTTTTGACCCATACTTACCAAACTTATTTTTGTCAGGGATACGGTTAAAATAAGTATCAGTCACAGCTCTTTTGCCAATGCTGTTTTTCGCTTAGGCTATTATATTGAGTAAGAGATACTACCTGTATCTCTTACTCAATATAATAGCTGATAATCATAGTAGGTATTCCTGATTTTAAATCCATACTTATGAACAGGCAGACAAACTACCTACCGTCATGGCACCACTACACCCATAGGGTTGTATGGTTGCCATGATTGCAGGCGGTTGACAAAAATTACCAGTTAGGTGCCCAGCGACCCGGAGGCAGTGGTCGAACCACATCCGGTGTAACCGACTTACAAGAGGGTGATTTATTATAATTGATGACATTTTTAATAAGAGTGAGCCAGGTGGAAAATACTTATTATAACTAGTTAGAGCGAACCCTGGATGGTTATGAAGAAGTAGATAATTAACTAATTTTAAACATGTTCTTAATTTTTGAAGTTGGCAACTCTCATAATATACTTTAAACGAGAGTAAATCATGCCGTTGAGAAAAGATTAGCCAATCTACTAGTTTATTTTAGACAAAAGTGCACATTACTAAATTGTTTTTATTTTGTGCCAGGCTATTTGCATGCTTAAACTAAGTGTCACTATGTATCTGCGTATTTTTTATGTCTAATAAGTAATTCTATTAAGGTTCCTACGATGATTTCTCACAGGACTGGAGTTCCAAAACTGATATAACCGTATTTTTTCATGTAGATTGTTTTAGAGTTCAATCAAATTGCAGTAGTTTCGAGCAAAATATTGACAGGAAGCATCATCAGCCTATAATGTTCCCACTGCTGGGACATAGGCCTCCTCTCTGAGAGAGGTAGGCCGTAATCCACCACGCGGGCCCAATGCGGCTTGGTAGATGTAACATGTCTTCGATTTTTTGGTTCTAGGACATGCTGGTTTCCTCATGATGTTTTCCTTTACCGTTTTGAGAGATGATATGTGAAAGATAATGATATAATTTGGATAAACAATAATTTAATTATAATGGTGAAATAAGCTAGAGGGGCCCGTGGCTAAATAATAACAGCCGCACAGGTCGATCGATCAGGTTAAGCTACGCTTGCCGATGTAGGTCTCTGGATGGGTGACCATCTTTACATACTTACCCTGACCCCTCCGTGCCTCGGAAAGCACGTTAAGCCGTTGGTCCCAGCTGTCATTCGTGGATCTTTGACAGTCGTTACGGGTAGTCCGAAGCCCGAAGGTCTGACAACCAGTCTTACCAAGGGGTATCGTATTACCCAGTAACTGGGTTGTGGAGGTCAGATAGGCAGTCGGTCCATGTAAAATACTGGTATTCAGCTGCATCCGGTTAGACTGGAAGCCAACTCCAACATAGTTGGGAAAAGGCTAGGCAGATGATGATGATGGTGTTGAAATAAGTTACACAAAGTAAAGCGCCTGTCCGTGGTCGTACTTATAGGTAAGTCGCGGCTGATACCACTGGGCACTGCTCTGCATTAACAGGCAGTTCACATGGTTGAAAAACGTCTAGAAAGGTGATGATCACTACTGTTACTTATATATTGATAACCTCTACTTATGCCCTCTAATCAACACATACAACTAACAGCTCCCAAATTGAACTCCACATGCCAAACTAGATCAAAGACCGGTTGTTATATTACCATATGAAAGATGGGTATAATATAAGAAATTAAACTCACATGGGTATCGGTAACGAACAGTTAGGCGTTTAATTAAACGATTAGTTAGCGAGTGCACACGAGCGGCTCGCTAATGTAAAACATAGTTATTAACTTATTATTCCGTCAACCAATTAGAACAGGGCTTTCTAATAGCACCACGTTCTTTTTAACTAGACTGTGTGCATATTATTAATATTTTTTGCTACACGTGTTTCATTGTGAGAGAATATGGTACAGGGTGTTACGCTACGGTTTACTAGAAGAGCGGTGCCGCCACATAGCGTCCTTAATTTAACGGCGAATGATGTCAACGATTCGTTATTTATGAAAGTAAATTGGTGTGTATGTGTGTATTTATTTATTAGGCTTTTCAACAATGAGTCACTGTTACTTTATAATTTGTACATTGCACACTTAAGTCTAAGCGCCTTTTCAATTACAGAAAAGCCCAGCATGCACTACATTATGCGCAGATAATACAATTAATTAAATAAAACAAGTAATAGATAGTTAAAAAAAAAACTATTAAAGCTAAATTGATTATAATGAATTAAATAACATGTATTAAATTAAATTAGATTTTAGTTTACCTTAGTTTTCATAGAGAGCGTTTTTTGGTACCGTAAAGTGAAATCAACAAAAGATGTGGGGGAGGCCTTTGCCCCAGCGGCCATCGCTTTTCTAGGAAACTGAAGCTTTATACACTGCAGGGGTGTTAGAATACAAAAACTAAGACTAAGAATATCAAATTAAATCGATATTTATGAAATCGTGAGAAAAAAATTGGTAAGTATATAAAAGTGAACTGCGATCATAAATCCGGACTTGTGAGGAATTTTCGGAGTATTCCCGTTTGAGCACCTATTTTAGAGCACCTATGCATGGAGCACCAAAGGTATTCTCTAGATCATAGCTCTGTCGCTTAAGATTCTTAATATGTTTTACAAAATTATAGCCAAATCATTTATCAGATTGCCTCTTGTGACACAGGTACTCCTAGGACAATAGTCAGGGCTACACAAATGTTTGTGCCTTGAAGTGAAATAAATAAATAATAAATTAGGATTATAACCATCATCCGTTACGGCTATCAAAGCCATTGGATCGATTATTTTATACCTTATAACAAAAAAAAAAAAAACAAACATAATTTGCCTTTTAGAACAACGAAACAAACACAAGAAACTCAAACAATAAATCTAGATAGAATCAGAGCGAATAATATCATTAAAATAACATCGCCGTTTGACGATCGACGACTCTATTATGTTGTGGGCAGCTGGCCGCCATTTATTTTGACACTACATGATGCATCTGGTCCCGTACGTGGAACTGTGTTTATTGTTCAAGATGACGCATGGACGTGGAGCTAGTGAATGAAGATGTTGTGGGTTCTAATTTGATGGGTAGATAAAGATGTTAAAAATGTTATGTTTTAATAAAATATTTTGACTCCTGTCTTGGAAAATGTACCTAAATGGAAAATGTATAGTTTCTCGATTCAATACTCCGTGTTTCGAAAAGCACGTCAAGCCGTTGATCTCGAGTGTCATTCTTAGATTTTTGGCAGTCGTTAAGGGTAGTCAGAAGCCCAAAAGTCTGACCAGTCTTACCAAGGGGTATCGTGTTCCCTAGTAACCTGGATATGTGGAGGTCAGATATGTCCTCGTTCAATGTAAAATACTGGTATAAATCTGCATCTCGTTAGACTGGAAGGCGACCCCAAAATCGATGGGGAATGGCTAGGCAGATGGATTGGTAAACAAATAGGTGTATTTGTTTATAATACCGTAGAACGAGGCTATTCGGATTTTCGGGGGTTATTTGGTATTAATTCATTGTAATATTTGAATTGAATACCAAAACACCATAGACATCTTTTTTATTATTTCTGGTCACACTTTGACATCTCCACGTTGAATCCGCTTCCCTCAGTGACATTGACAGTTAGGACTTCTTATAAATTGACATAAATGTCAATTTTCCATAATGGAGCTTAACAAAAACATTGAACTACCCTAATCTTACAGAAATGTTTTTTTTTTTTAACAGGTTACTCAAATACAAAGCCTACAAATTCATGACTCAATGAACTCACCATCACTTAAACCGTCGTCAAACTAACCATCTCAATCTATATAACAGTTATTGTCTACGGTACTTAGCTGTCAGTAATTTGGGCAATCACATAGTTATACTGTGAGTGATGTGCTTATACCCCGACAGGTACAAGCTCGATGGTATACCCACTTTATTAAGGAGCCAGTGGCCGGAACAATAACTGTATGGAACTGAGAATTGAATCGTTATTTTGATGTCAAAAGAAACGGTAAGGTTCAGTGGTACCTACCTATTATGATGTTGACTTGGTGATGTTGTTAGTTGTAGCTGTCGTATTCAATTAGTAAGATGCCTACATACATAGTTCTATGTGGTTAAAGTTTCGATTCAAAAAACAGTATTTAATCAATCGGATTTTTTTTAGGAATACAGAGCTAGAATTAGAGTTCCTAACAAATTACGGCGTGATTTAGTATCTCTCAATCTCGTATGAGTTTCTGAATTCCTCGAGGAAGCCCAGGAGCTAGAATTTAAAAAGAATAAAACAAATTGCCCTGGACTAGAATATCTCATAAATCTGTATGCTTTTTCCTGCCTACAAGTCCTACAACTGATCCGGCCCCTGAATTTGGCACACCCTAGAAATATTTTCTCACAGGCACGTTATACCATTGCAAATGGTGTATAATTTGCCAAAGTACAGGGCAATGTGAAATGAAAACGCGTGTAGTTCCCCGGGAAGAGGCTCATTTTTACAAAATACAGTCCTCGCGGGCAATTACACAGTAAATGCATATATCACGGGGGACAGAAAAATGGGTGCTTTCCTCGATGTCCGATTTGTGCAGGTCTGTTTGCATTTTATATAACATATTTCGGCAAGTAGTTGAATTTGTCATGTAGTGGAACACGCCGTAGACTTCAGTGTGGGCGTCAGGGTTTGATTCCTAAGTCAGGCTAAATATTAATTTATTATAATATTTTATTAAACCTTTATATTTAAAATACAATATTTAAGAATACATTCATGTACCAACAATGGTATTTTTAAGAATTCATATAGACTTTTAGACTAGAAGATCGTAAATTGTAACGTGGGAATTGGTGGGAACACATCATAAAATATTGAATATGTAAAGTTGCTCAGCGTTTATTTTTCCTGTCAATAAGTAACTTACTTGTTTACAATAACTTAATAACACTGACATGTCTTGTTAGTAATAAACAGTCTTATAAAACTGCTAACTCCGATGCAATAGCAACATTAATATGAGATTATGCTAATCCAAACCATTTATATTCGTAATCCAATTATAACACCACATGTTGTAAATTGACGTGTTTATAATGATACAAGATACAGTTCTCTTATGCGTTTTTAAACACCGATTATGTTTCAAGATGTATCTTGTTTTGTTTTCAAAAAATAAAAGTAAAGAAATACCTATAAAGCATCTCTAAATTACTATTGAGAAAATTTATATGGTTTTCAGTATTCAAGTAGGTTCACGTTTCAGGACTGCAATAACATAACGATCCATTAGTCCGAACTACCTCTTCATCAAGAGGATTCAATGGCAAAATATAGGAGAGTCACATACAAATTCGGGTGCATTTTCCCTGATGTGTCGACGTCTATGGAAAACGCGCCTCTCCGTGAGAACGCGCGCCCGTCCGGTTTTCTCAAGCGCGCCACAAGAACGCACTGATTGCTGTTTGTTTGCAAATATAACGTCTGTTGTAATTTTTGCAAACAAAGTTGATCGGTTAGTGAATGGGCTGAGATATGCGCTTATTTTTGCATCTACTCGCAAGAGTTTGGTGAGGTGAAATAGCTATGAGAGCATTATGATCTGTGTTTGTAGAAAGAGTGTATTTACACCGTCTGCTTATTAAATGTTTGATGAGAATCGTGAATGAATTCCCAAGGCACATTGACAACTGGTGGGTTCTTCAAGTACTTAAAAGTAGATACGGATTTAGTTCTTAACGGAAAAATATAAGTGAAAAACTCAAACTAAACTAAATACTAGTATTCGTGGTGTTTTTTTTTAAACACACCTGAATAATTTCTCTGTCTATATATTTACGATAGTATAAGTTAAATAAAACTTACAAAGAAAAAAAAACAAAGCATAAACTGTAACTATAAGCACGTTGTTTTTTTCAGAATTGATAGCCCCATGATATTGAAACCATGTCTTTTCAGAAGCAAATTAATGCAGGCTACTGTTAATTGAAGACAGTCAGATATTAATAACTAACTAAAGCATCAAGTCCCATCGTTAATATTTACTGCGCTTCTGTCTGTGCTTTAGTGTTAGTTGTGGTTTATGCTCCCGTGACTCGGCGCATGCGCGCTCTCCCATGACGCCATCTTGCACTTTTGGGCGGGAAAACGTTACTATTGTAATGACCACTTTCGTTGAAACGCTTGGAAAACTTGTAGTTAAGTATTTTTGAATTGTTTTTCCATTGATAAACATATTCACTATATTCAGGGAGCAGGTGGCGCAGTGGTAACGTCAGCGACTTACGTACGAGTTGTAGGTCGGTTGTGGGTTCGAACCCAAGCAAGCACTTTGTGTAAATTATTTCATCACCACTGCTCTCAAAATGATGAAGGAAAACATCGTGAGGAAACCGGCATGTGTTAGAACCAAAAATTCGAAGACATGTGACATCTACCAACCCGCACTGGGCGCGCGTGGTGGATTACGTTCCACTCCCTCTCACCGAGAGGAGACCTGTGTTCTAGCAGTGGGAACATTATAGGCTTATTATGTTACATCTGTCATGGCGAATGGTAAATGTAATTAGCATTACAATACTGAAGGATGCTTATAAAATGCCCATGAAAAGCGAGGTGCGGTAGCATTATACGAGTAGTGATATTTATTTTAGAAATATGTTACTTGATTCTCATTATTATTATAATGTATGAATTGTTTTTTATTTCATGTATTTTATTTTGTATGGTGTCTCCATCTCTTTTTAGCTACTTTACTATAAAAAGCATCATCCTTTCACAGCAAACACCCACCCTCATCACAGACAGGAAGAAAATTACCGAACATACGTACCTACTCGTACTATTTTCTGTTCTTTTCTTCTTGCTTATTTAATTGATTATTTAAATATATGTGTACATAAATGGTTAAACAAATATGATTTTAGATTTACAGCTGTTTATACTAAAGTCAATAATTGAATGACGAATCGTTGCAATTAGCCAAAATGCAGCAATGAAACGAAAATAGCTTTGCTTTACATAAATTGACGTAACGTGGTTTGCTTTAGTAACTTTCTTTCATCAATTAATAACAATACCTAGTTTGTCATTCAACGGAAATTGCCTACAGGAAACGTGTATTGTGGCCAGGTTATAGGCTAATAGTCTGTCTCCATATTTGTATAGTTGTGATCTATGGCGAGCCCTGCCGGTACCTTTAAGTGTTACTGCTGCTTTGGGGACTGTTGTTCAAATCAGGTGCGGAAATTGGAAGATAATGTGATATCGATGTCGATATTAGTATCTAGTGAAAAATTACTGTAGGAGCCACTCATTAATAACTAGGAAACTCTGAAGATTTTGATCTATCATAGAATATTATATGCCTTCTTCTAAGATTGATTTGTCAGAGACTGGTGCCCAACAGTCTCTGACAAATCAATCTTAGAACTACCTGTACAGGTAACATTAGTGATGAGATTTTTTGTATTTTTTTTTCACCGTCTTTTTATAACGTTAAACACACGTTGTTATTCTTAACAACAAATTGTTATCACTATTCCATCTTGCAGCAACGCAGGGATAGTATCATCATCATCATGAGCCTACAGCAGTCCACTGCTGGACATAGGCTTAGCTAACTGCACGCCATAAACTCTGGTATGGTATATCTTCTTGGAATTACTTACGTAGAGTAAGAGGGATTCTAACTTGAATCTCAATATAAAAATGCAGCTCTCATGTTTATTGAAAAGAGGTACAAAAACTGCTCAAGCAGCAAATAAGCTAGTTTGGTACGATCACAATAGCGTGTTTGGACATATAATGAAATCGATACACGGATAGATGAATCGCTTTAAATAAATTGCACTGTCTGGTATTTGGGTGCTCTTTGATTAATCGATCAAACTAGAAGTGTAACATTTCTATTCGTGAGTAATTTATTTTATTCTTGGTCATAATATATATAGCTGCTATAAATAGAAATGAGTAACGAACTCAGAGGCTTGTGCGGCTGAATAGACGATATTAAAAAGGGATCAGGGGCAGACTGTTTGTACGAGTATGTTGAAGATGAAGACCCGAGGCGTGCAATTCGGGGGAGGCGTATGTCCATTGTGAACAACATCAGGATTAATTAAACAAACGTAGATGTTCTTTTGTGCCGTTGGTCCCGGCTGTCATTCGTGGATATTTTGACAGTCGTTACGGGTCGTCAGAAGCCCGAAATTCTGACAACCAGTCTTACCAAGGGGTATCGTGTTACCCAGTAATTATATTGTGGAGGTCAGATAGGCAGTCGCTCCATGTAAAATACTGGCTTGAGTGGAAGCCGACACCAACATAGTTGGGAAAAGGCTAGACAGATGATGATGAGATGTTCTCTATCTGCTCTGTTAGATTGAATGGGTCATGACCGTATGGGAATTAGTATATTCAGCGAATATATAGGTAGTTAACAAAATAATGGTAAAAAGAAACGCCCGTATATCGTTTCTTCAAACATCAACACGACAAGTCCATCAAGCGTCTAACCCTAACCCCTACTTACCACCGTTCCCACAATTGCCATATGTCACACAGTGAACCCTCAGAATTCAGTAGTGCTGGGCAGTGACCGTGGCAAATGATACGTTTGCGGTGTACCGAGGTGACCCGCCCCTTGTATCTCTGCTTCCTTCGGTTTACGTCGGCTGAGCGGGTTAACTGCTACTTAGAACGTGGACTATTGTTTACCTGGTTGTAGGAAATGTTTATTGATATGAACAGTGCAGAATAACAATCAAAGTCAACCCTAGATTGTTATTCTAGCAAATCACTCGTTGAAGGTTTTTGGGGGCTAATGCAGATTGTTCAAGCTGGATAGAGTAATCTATACTAATATTATAAGTAAATTCGAAAGTAACTCTGTCTGTTTGTTATGAGTACCTTTCCACGCCTAAGCCGCTGAACGGATTTTGATCTTTGGCAAGAAGATAGATGGCATCTTGGGGAAGGATATAGGTCTTTATGTCCCGCTAGCACGTTTCTGTGAGATAATTTCCGACATCCATGTGGGCGAAGCCGCGGGCAGAAGCTAGTTATAATATAATTTTCTTGGTTTTCTTGTATTTATATAAAATTCAAAGTCCTGACTGACTGATATATCAACGCACAGCCTAAACCGCTGGTCCTAGAGACATGAAAGGAGGGTGTGTTCTTTGTGAAGAATAGTTATCCACTAAGAAAGGGTTTTTCGAAATTCCAACCCTAAGAGGGTGAATGGGGGGAGGGTGAAAATCACGCGGACGAAGTCGCGAGCAGAAGCTAGTGTCATCATATAACTGAAACACTGTATTTAGATAATCAAGTAACTTATATATATGCGTACCTTATCCCCACATTTCTCGGAAGACTTATTGCATATATAGATAAACAGATAAAAAGTAACACAGAGAAGAGACATGCATCAAAGACAGTTCAAATCATTAACGTCACGCATTTCATGACAAGCGATCATTCGCCTCACATAAGTGATCCAGCTACAGCATAACACAATAATAGTTAGTTTGGTTGCAAACCTGATGATGGTATTGTACACAAACTTCGGAGCACAATGGGTAGGCGTAAGACGGTAGATATATTTGTGGTAATATTATGGCATGCGACCCATGACGATGACGCCCCTCTGTCATACTTATCGCGTCACTGTACTGTTTTTAAAGGGAGTTTTGAAATTACGCACTTATAGGACGCGTCTTTGTTGATGGAATTGCTGGCACAGGTTTGATAAGAAGAACAGAGGGGCAATTCTCGTAATTTTAAGAACATTCACAGTCTGATCTCAGTCTCAATCTGTCAAAAATACCTGTAATTTCCCTACATTTTTGACAAGCTTTTGACATTTGTTTGTCGCCGAGACTGTGACTAGATTTTGAACGTTTTAAAGTACGAGAATTGGCCTACAGGTAAAGAAGTGCTGTTCATTGGGCAATTTTTGGCGTCGGTAAGTATCATGTATCATAAGTATTTTTCACCATAAGGTCACCAACCGTGCAAATACTTATATTGTGAAATACAGACGGGTTTGTTACAGAGATACTTTTTTGATTTTAACAATCATTATCAGAAGCCTGTAACAACAATAAATTATAATATTCTGTTCTACTCTACAATACTAGTAGTAGGTATATAGATACGTAGTCCTCCTTATCGATTTCGATAACGGCGACCCTTTGAAATTAGTAGATAGATACTAAATCCATGTCTAGGTACAATAGATTTGGATTTAATTTTCGATTTCAGAATAACCTTTCAAGTTTATCCCATTTTATGACGCCTACATGGAAAAGCGGATGGCGTTATATGTTTACAGTCCTACAACCTATTATTTGTTTGGCGCCATCCGGCCGGACATATCAGAACAATCGTTTCATAAGAAGTACTTCTACATTGACCGTTTGAACAAGAATAGAAGCTACCACCACTCACTCATCTACTTAATCGCTGTCGCCTCCGCTTCCAACCAGCTTCGCCATAAAAACCAGCGGAAACGTCCGTCAGTGCCTCCGAACAGTAATTATTACACCTCGCCGGATAACCGACAAAAACTGGACGTCACCTAACCTGTTAATAGGCTGGAATGAAAGCAGGTCTTCCGAAGCTAGCCGGTTATTCCTCAGACATTTATATAAAAGTTTATGCTATTGTGGAACTAATTTCCGTTCTAAGACATTTTGTGGTGGAAAACTTTGGGATGAGGAATTTATCGTGACTTGTTAGCAGTGGGTTTTAGGTCAGATGCGAGTGATTGGGTTTTGAAAGACAATGTATTGTGCACTTAAATACACTGTCATTGGTTAAGTCCGGATGTGTGACAAGTGCATCTATTGAAAGAACTGATATATTCCGGCGCCCCAGGTACAGTCAACTGCCAGAAACTTTATTTTGTAGCAGTCAGGGTGGTTTCGATAGTACAAATGCTATACTTACTACTGACGTGCATTTGACCGTAGAATAAATACCTAAAATAAAACCAACTTGGGCAAAAGTAAAAATATCTGAAGGATATTGCTAATCCTTGTCTGCTCGATGACGTAGAAAATGCAATACTTAAATGTCAAAGTGAAAACAATTGCTATTGTTAGTGTGTTATGCAAATACCCCGATCCATAATATAATGTAGTTAAAGCCTTATTTTTGTTCTAAAAAGCGAAATTTTGTTTTTTATCTAAGTTACAATAGCCTAATGTCAACTGCTCTTCACCTTTTACAAAATATTGCTTTTCACGATGCTGGGACGTTAATTGTTGAGGAGTTCTCCTGGTAAGAACCAGGAGAACTCCTCAACAACCACTCACCATACGCATTGTGACATAAATTGCTTAGCAACCATATTAAAGTAATTGAATCGCAACCCGTGAAATATTTATCATTGAGTAGTTCCGATGGCCATCTGTGGTCTTCATCATCAGCTCCACTTTACCAAATGATGATTTCCGAGAGCAAATGCTCAAATTACTCTAAAAAATATCAAAATCGCTATAGGTTTGCCAATAAAATTTGAGGGTTTCCCTCGATTTCCATGGGATCCTCTCATCAGATTCCAACTTGTTGACAATTGGATCACCTCGAGAGTATAACCTTTCAAGCAAAAAAAAATTTTTCAAATCAGTCCACAATTGACGGATAAATCGGTGCTGAACATACATAAAAAAAAACATACATGAAGTCGAACATATTATTATTACTTCCTCCTTTTTGGAAGTCGGTTAACCGACTTGTTTTTAAAAACAAGTTAGAATTGTAGAATCCTACGAGCTCAACAGAAAGATTCAATCATACAACACAGCTTATCACAATCCTTTCCATCTGCACGAGAGAAGTAGGTTCGCTGAAGCAATTTGCCTCGCAGTACACGCAAAAAACTTATTGAAGAGTCTTACAAATTTATTTTTATAAGGAGGAACTAAATAGATTCGAACATGTTCGTAAACTATAGCACGTTGAGAAAAGCTGGTCGTTGATACAGCTGTTAAGTGTTAATATGGGCATGCACTAACTAAGCCGACTGGCTGCTATTAGACCAAAAGGGGTGGGCAGGGATACTGCGGTTTTAGCACGATGGAGCACTATTGCTGACTATATTTGATCACTGGTAAGTTAGACCACTAGTCATGTAAAGTGTATATGGATTAAGAAGTGTTGTTGAACGTTAGTTATTCACCGAGATGTACTGGTTAGCTTTATGCAGTTAGGCCAGAAAATACAGGTAAACTTCAAGCATTTCACATTTCTTTTACTACACATAACATCACATCATCAACAGCTGTGCTGCTGGGGAGTTTATTGCGCCACTTCTTCTTCCCAGCGAAAGCACTAGGAAGTGGTGAAGGTGGCTTATGTCATTTGACGTTCGAAAAGTGCTGATTTCCAGCCTAATTTGAATAAATGACTTTTGAATTTTGATCACGCCTTTTTTCCAGTTATGTTTAAGCCCCATGTAATAGGGGACGAGCCTATTGCTATCAACTGGACAAAAATGCAGACTCCGGGCTGCTGCTGAGAAATTCCAGCTTAGTTATCATTACCTACTACGATCAGTCGCAAAACAAACTACATCCTCATGGTAAGACACCTATAATTACAATAATTATTATGAGTAGTATTTTAAATTAATTGAATGAATGAATGATCAGTACCGGTAGAAAAATAAAGGGTAATATTATTTATTTGCACTTTTATAAGGACTTGGACACACACAAAAGAAAAAAAACATTAACATTTAAAACTAACAAAGTTAAATAAAAAAGAAACACCTGTGCGAGGCCTAAAAGACTCATCTCAGCATAATTCTACGATATTTAAAAAATAAATACCGCAGTGCTGGTATTCTGATAGTGCCCGACCTAAGGTACCTATATACTTAATTGCAAATAGCGTGAAGCTTAACTTTAAAGTTTAATCGACACAAAATACAACCAGTTACAAGTTTGTATTACCTACTTAATTAAAATAGAGCAAATAAATTAACTAAGCTTGAATGACCAATCGTAATAAGTAACTTTATCAAACACGATAGTACTGCAAGCCGGTCTTATCTTAAAACTTTGCAAGCGGAACCGACACAAAATCTAGTCTGTGACCTGATTCCGAGGGCGTGGTCCTACCTCCAATCTTAAAATACAAAGTACGAAATCATTTTATTACAAAATTCAAATGATATCTGATAAATTGTTCCCGTTGAGCGAAAAGTCACTAAGTCATAAAATGGTATTTTGAGGGAAGAACCACGCTCATTATATTTAATTTTAACAAGTTTATAGAAACTTCATTTCCTATATAACAACATATTTATGTACGCAACTCCATATTATTACCTACACATTTAATTTAAAGACTTTCAAAATAGTAAAATTGTGACTTAGTAACTTTTCGATATACAGTTTCGATCGTCATTTCGTCAATATTAATGAGATATCTAATGAAAGGTTTTATAAGTAAAATGCAAATATAATGGGCCTATACGATTTGTTCGTTGGACTGTGAAAAAGTTATGCGTGTGCGCAGCGCGTAATGACCTGCGTTCTGATTTCAAATTCAAATTGCGGGCAGGGATATTGGTTGCTAGGTGTTGCACCTGACTTCTCCTTGGTTAATGAAGCGTTATGTTGTTTGTAAGTTCAAAGTTAGTTATTGGAAAGCGGGAAAACCATAAAAGTGCATAGAGGATAGTGTCCCTAGGGACAGTACTGTACGTTGAAGATGCATCTTCAACGCATTTTCCTGGATGAGATCACACAGGTCTCCAAAACATTGATTAGTTTATAAAGTGTGAGATATAATATCTATATTTATACTTATTATAAATTAAAGTCGCTTTTCGTGTCTGTCTGTATTATTGCATTGTTCTTCTAAAATACGCATCGGCTTTTGATGCGGTTTTCATCATCCTTAAGATCAGCATTAATTCCGAAGGTTTACGTTAATACATAAATATTAAAGATATACATTTATTAAAAAAAAACTGTGTTTGGTCAAATCGTAAAAACCGTGTGAAGCAGGGGCGGGTCGCTAGTTTTTTTATAGATGGTCTTTCAAAAAGTTTATTTTTAATTCTTATCACATCAATTTAAGGGGACTACAGGACCTAAACGCAAGTTTGCCTAAAAGTATATCATCGACTACAGTATAAAAATCAAAAAAATATATGATATTCTTCAGGATATATGCTAGTTAGATAGTGTGTTGAAAATATAATACAGCAAATTTTATACGATAGAATAAATCATGAACATACCTCTGAAAACTTTTTTTTCACAATAAAAACCATACTAATATATATACGTATACATACAATTATTCTGATTTTTGTCAATTATTCTACATGCAACATATTACAACACTAGTGTTTTGATTATTTAGTCCAAACAATAGATTTTTGTAAATAGATAAGTAATTGCTTAAAATCTTGCAATAAATTACCAGCGTTGTGTCATCGCGCCTCTCTTTCTTTTCTATGCAGTCCGACAGTGACCGCGCTTTAGGTCATGTAGTCGCCATAAATAAATCTGAATTGAAATCCAGTCCATTTCCAGTTTCTGATGAGCACACAGAAATACCGACAGACATTTTACCATACAATCCTTGGATAAAATATGCCCTCATAATATGTTAATCCAATTAAGAAAATGATCATTAGATGGTCCTATTAACAACAGTAGGTTTTAACTGTGAATTCGCATAAAGAGTTCAAAGCATACATTTTATTGGACAGGGAAACAGTTCCTGGCTAGAAAGCGGTCTAGGAAGAACATGTTCCGATAGACTTAGGAATACATAATTAGATTATAGTACCTTATATCGTGGCCCGTTAAGCTACGCTTGCCACGGTTGGTTTGTGGATGGGTGACCATCTTTACATACCGAGATCCCTCCCCCCGCCGTTGGTGCCGGCTGTCATTCGTGGATCTTTGACAGTCGTTACGGGTAGTCAGAAGCCCGAAATTCTGACAACCAGTTTTACCAAGGGGTATCGTGTTACCCTAGTAGTTACTGGACTGTTACCCAGTACTAACTGGGTTGTGGAGGTCAGATAGGCAGTCGCTCCATGTAAAATACTAGTATTCAGCTGCATCCGGATAGACTGGAAGCCGACCCCAACATAGTTGGGAAAAGGCTAAGCATGCAGATGATGACCTATTATCAGTAGAGTATAATTTAAAAGAGTGTCCGTGGAGTTTCTTGCCCGTTTTTCTCCATAGGCACCTACTACGCTTTGAAATGGGCAACTAGCTTCATCTTTCTAATAGACCAACTACTTGACAATTCTTTGCCTGTAAATGGTTTATTTGAAATAAATGCTTTGAGTTTGATAAGGGAATAAAGAAGAGATAAAAGTTTTTAAATGAGGAAAAATGGGATTTACTGATTTCGATTATCTGAAGGAATTTCAGGTTCATCATTATATAAGTCCAACAAGCCGCTTGCCCTACAGGATTAGCTATCGGCAAAACAACCTTTCACCCCTTATTTAACCCCTTAAAGGGGGTGAATTATCAAAAATCCTTTTTTTCGTGCTCACTTTCGTTATAAAAGGAAATCTCGTGCAAAGTTTTATGCGCCCAGCGGTTTAGGCTGTGAGTTATCTGTCAGCGAATAAGTAAAATTACAATTATAAGGTATTTTCTTCTAATTTTCCGGTGTTGTCTAGTCCACACTATTACATAGAACAATGGTTATCGTTGACTATGTATGATTAGATGATTACATAGGTAGTTATCGAATTTAAATTGGATATTATCATGATGAATGAAGTGGATACATGTGTCAGTTATTTACTACGATGAGTTTTAGGTGAATTATATAGGTTTTAAACGCAATGGAATAAATAAACTTTGGTATTATATTCTCTAGTCAATGTTTTCTATATATTATGGTTCTTTTTCCAGGGTGCGTTTAACTTCGCCTTTTTCTTTCGTGTCAGCACGGGTTACAGAAAAGGTATATATAATATGATAGTGAAAAGATTATCGTTAGTCGTGGAGGCTACTTCAATTACTCAATGAATAATAGATGCAACTTTTTACCGTCTCCATATAAGTGCTCACATACACGTGCGTTGCCAACGGCATAGGCAACTGCAGCCATCGACACTCGTCGGCGACAGCCGTAGACGCCTCGACCGCAGCCGGCGCCAGGGGCAACTGCAGCCGTCGACGCGTCGACAACGTGCCGCTTGTGTATATGAGCACTAATAGAATTCCATAAAATTCACAAATCCCTGTGATATATTCATACATCGGTAATCTTTTGATTTGTCATAGATGACTGACACAATTATATCCCGAGTAAATTTCCTCTCTCATTTAATTCACAAAGTCGCAGTATTACTCCAGATTTATTAGACAGATGTAAGTAAAAATTACATCAATACACTATCGTAGTAGGTATTTCAGCTTTGTATATCCTTAAACGCTTCAATTACAGACCCCAAGAGATGAGATAGTTCTAGATAATGTGATATAAACTAGTACAAAGTAACCAGTAAGACAGCACCAATCAGTCTGAAAGTGTATAGCTTGTGTTTGCTAATGGCCGCGGCGGCCGATAAATATTCATCGCGGCAAAAAAGCAGCGCACGCGCGGCAATGGCCAGCGCGCTTTCTTCTCAGCGATGTAGGAAGGAGATGAGGTGGTTTATTTAGATAAATGTTTGTGATCAATTCCAGATATCTCTATAGAAATAAATCAATCAAACATAACTTGGCTAACTTGGTTAAATATTACCTCTGTGTCCCGCTGTCCCGGAGATGTACCTAGATGAATGTTCGTTAGGTTCAATGATTTCAAAAGTAAGTCAATGGTCACTAAGACTTATAAGTATATATTGGCCCTTAAAAAGAGAGAAACTGTGAAGGAGTGGATATCGGTCATGCCGGTCTACCTGTGATGGTGTTTTCCACACAACAGCAGCACAACTACTGATTACGAATGTAATATTTTGGCTGACTTAAGTCAACCAGAATACTCTTTCATAACATAGACATCGACACGGACCATATTTTTTAATTAACAAATTGAAGAGTCATAAGAAGTGTTTGTTTGTAGAAAGAAGAATTTATTTTGTCATATTTGTTTAAGGAGACTATGTATATTTTATTTTTGGGTGCATTTTTATTTCTTTTTAACTTGAGGTACATAGTTTTTAATTTGTGGAAGCTTGTAAATGGCAACTGTAAGCACTAATTGTATATTGTTCACCTAGATATTAGACTGTAAGTTTTCCGAAGAATAAATAAATTGTTTATATCTTTTTGGAGACGCAATTGAAAAATTTGTCAAGAAGTTACAGTTACATATCTTATAGTAAAAAAAAAACGCCGTGTCTACACATTCTCAGCTCATACCGTACGGTTGTCGGTCGGAATGCTCCGTCTCGTCTCAGGTCACCTGTTAGAAAAACGTTGAACCAGCCACCGCGGGTGTGAGCGAGTGAAATGTATACAGGCCGGGATTCTTCGACACTTCTGGAAGATATAAAGTATCAGTGATGGCAGGTATATCCAGTCTGTAGGTATTCACCGGGGAAAATAGCATTTTACTATAGAAAATGAGTTCAACATATCTTATCTTTGGAAAACAGTCGTGGTTGCGGTCTAGATTCAGAAATTGGACAGCCGTAAGGACCTATAATATAGCAAATGAAAGACATTTTCACAATTCTTTGCTTTTAAGTTTTCCGTATCCAAAGGGTGCCAAACTGCCAACGACACCCTATTTCTAAGCCTCCGCTGTCCGTCCGTCTGTCTGTCAGCGGGCTGTATCTCATGAAACACACACATGACAGTTGAAAATTTCAGAGAGTGTGTATTTCTATTGCTACTATAACAACAAATAATAAAAATAAAATAAAGTTAATAGAATTTAACGGGGGTCTCCATGCAAGACACGTGTTTTTTGCCTTGCGGCACGAAACCCTTCGTGTGCGAGTCCGACTCGCACTTGGCCCGGTTTTTAAATCGTGTTCGAAAATGCTCGTTTTTACTTTTTAGCGGTGCGTGGTTTTTAACCAACTTCTAAAAAAAAGGGGGAGATTCTAATTTCGGTTGTATTTATCTATCCCCTGTTTCGATGCAGTATTTGTTTTGATAATTAGTAAGTCTCAAGCAAGTAATTATAAAACGCTTCTAGATAACGTTTCTCTTTTTCTGAAAGAATAGGTACCATACCTACCATGAATTCAGTCCTTGATTCTGAACCCCCTGCGCTGAAAATGTTCGTCGGTTACTAAAAGTAACTGGTTGCGCGGCGATGTCCCGTCACCCAGTGAACGTGCTGTCTATCTTTGAAAGACATTGCAAACTGAAATGCTGTCACCAGTATTGCTATGCTTGAACTTTGATCTTGTCGAAATTTACAACAACTCTACATACATTTTTCAGTGAACAAGTAAAGAAACATTGCTAGTACTGCGATTTATAAAACCATTACTTACAACGAATGCTAAAGGAAACAATCATACATTTCTTGCATACATATAAAATGCCAACGAACCGATTATCAATGAATATTGAACCCGCATTCGTACGAAAACACCTAATCTATTCAAGTGGCTAGTCGTAAGGGTCGTGACACTGCAGACAAGGACACACATATACTTACACAAAACGATAAAAAAGGACAGAGAAACACCGATGCTCGGGTCATATGTCGACCGATATGTCGTAACCTGTTTGAATGAAACGGCAATATTAAAAAGTCGCTATGTGAGAAAAGGATAGTACTGACAATGACGTGAAGGGTTAAAAGTCAAGCAAAGTGTCGCGGCCTGTGGGAGAGAGACGGATGTATGATTTTATCGTGTGTTGGTGAGGGAGGGACGTATGAGGGTCAAAAGACGAGCGTCGGCAACCCTGACCTCTCCAGACGAGTCGTGGGCCGTACTTGGGACTTACAAAAATGGATGTGTTGAATCGAATGTTTTCAGTGACTTTTTTTTTTTTTCTTTAATTTTCGTTTATTGTTTGCCACACCTGTGTCTAATGGTTCAAATACGTTTTTTGGTAAACAAAATTACTTTAATGTGGTTTTCAATCTACTAAATTAAGATAATAAATGAACAGCAGAATTTTCTGAAACAGACGCAATGCGATGCAATTGAGTAATTTTTAATACTGAACAACCGCGCAAAAATTCTCTAGACAACGAGAAACGAGAAAAATTACCTACCTAAGTTACATAATTTAATGCGAAGATTTTATTTTACCATCACTTATTATTGCTTTGTAAAATTTAAAATAATCCCATTCAAAAGCCGTCCCTGAAGCCATAGTGCACTAATGAATCGGGACAGTCGGCATAATTAAACAGTTGGCGACAATCGGTCGGTCGATGTTACACTAATATTTGGTTTGACATAACACTGTATAATACGCGGGACGTCAGACTTCAAACTTTGACTTCGAACTTTGAAATTTAAAACGTATTGGAACGCGCCATTTTGGAAAAGTCAGTTTTGAAATCTCAATTTGAAAACGCAGGTTTGGTTCGTGATTTGAATCCGGCAAAAAAAAAGAAACCAAGTTAAAAAAAGTGATTTACGGGTTTTGTTAAGTGCCAGTGTTTTTATTTGATTTACGGTGATTTTAGTTGTTTTCTATGTGTAAAGATATGTTCAGACCGGAGTTTCATTTTTCAAGCAAACTGCTCGAGTTGCTAACTAGAGGTAAGTTCTAGTGTTTTATAATAATTGTTATATCTTGTTGTTGACAACATTTTTTTCAGGTTTCTCACGAATATATTTCATCATTTATAATTAATTAGTCACCAAGTCACCGATTAACTGGAAATATGTGCTTTTATCAACTATGTTTAGTTATTTTTCCATTGAAGAGTTAATCGTAAATTGCTAAAAGATTGTAAACTAGAATTTGTCTAAATATATGTTTGTTTTTAAAAAGTACGCACCTAAAGATCTATATTAAATTAGGGGTTTATTTTTAAACGTTGCTTAAAGTTAAGTGGCGTTTAAACGTCAAAAATGTATGGTTAAACAGACGCTAATCATTAGTTAACTTTAAGCATCGTTCATAAATAAACCCCTTAATCTTTTATGATTAGTTCTATATTTTTTTAGTTCAAGTTAAGTTTCACAAATGATTTTTCTTACTTTTCCGTAAGAAAAATCATTTGTGAAATATAACACTGCTTTTATTGTTTTCAGGAAACATACCTCGAGACAGTTTTGCCTTGACTTCAAATAACGGTAAGTGATAGTTACGTAAGCTTTTTTATTTATTTTATTATTTATGTACACACAGTAAAATGGATAAAGATACGACATATAAGTATGGAGTAGAAAGGTACTGCTTATTTCAATATAATTTAAAAAAAAATTAAATTATAAAGAAAATATTTCACTTCTAATTAAGTTTTCTCATACTGTACAATGCAAGTAGGTATATAACACAATGAAATGTATATATCGAATAATTGAAAAACTTTACATATGATACCTATTGGTAAGATAAATATTTTTCTTCGTCGACTTCGAAAAAGAAGAAAAGAGCATTGAAGCTGGAGTCGGTTGTATGACTAACTTCTACGTCAGAACTCAGACGCAGATGATTATCTTCGTGAATAAGTAAGCCCTTATCTTTTGACAAAGGCCACTTCTGCTGTTTGCCCTTTAGTAATAAAGATGAAGTAAAGTTACGTCAAACTTAAACCACGAAAAATGTATCCGGATAAAATCCCGGACCCGGATAGGACTCCCGGCTGTAACTTTACTCCACGTTTGTTTATATGGGTGTTAGGGTTGCACGCGAACAGTTAGGCTTTTGTAGAAGTCATGCAGCCCAATCGTAATTTATGCATTAAAATAATATATACTTATGTTTAAGCCCACCTCACTACCTCAGCAACATGTCGACTACACTTGTGCGGCGCGCACTGTTCGGTCTGTTCGTCGCTGCGCAGGCGCATGACACCACAATGAAACCTTTCACCCGCCGCTACCCGCGCTATACGCTATAATCTACATCTTTTCATACGTTTCCTTGTTCTCTATAGATATGGAGCTGTTCTAGATTGTTATTAGTCTAGATATCTATTTGGTAGTGTCCTTAAGTCTATTGAATTATATTGCTGGAGATATCGGATTCTTCAAAGGTTTAGAGTGTGGCGTTACTGCATTAATTTATTATAATTACTTGTCTCATATTTATTCTCTTTCCTTTTTTTCGTGTATCAATGTACAGATATACCTACCTAGCTAGATCTAGTTAGCTGCACTTGAATGTAATGCAGTTTTTTTAATCGTCCCGACATCACCGTCTTTTCATAATTCGCATTTTTCATGGATAAACATTATTTAATTGGTTAGCCCATTATAACACTATTAGCCGACGATCGACTGCTCTCGATCAGGTTCGTTTGTCTGCAGTACACTTACATATTATCATGATTTGGTGAGCACTCTCCAGTACACCTAATGGTGGTAAGAACTGCACTCTACATCTGGCAAAAAGCGTCTTTCAAGTAGAAGAAAAAGACCACAAAATGCAATGCAATTAGTTCACGTCCACATAACCCCTCTTATATCAAGGAACCAGCAGACTCCTCCACAATATGTACGTAAAACAAACAACGCAAATAAAGTATAACATTATGTACGGCGGGGACAGTAGCCTAAATTATTTTTTATTTTATTTGTTGAATGCGTGTTAACAAGAAGCCGTTTGGTATAATTACTGGTAATCAGTGGTCGCATCTCGTTCGGGACATTGTTCGGACCGGCTACCTTTCAACCGGTCCGCAAGGCAATTTATTGGAAAAGTTTTTTATATCATATGTTTATGTGGTATGGTCTGATGAGTTTGGCAGTGTTTCATCCTAGTATTACAAATTTGGCCTTTTTCATGATCTTCTTTTAAACTGAAACAGTTCCAATTTTCTTAAATTATTTAATAAATGAGTACAAAAGAATAACTCTTTTTTTGGAGGCGTTTGCCCTTTGAATTCTGTTTGCGTAAAGTCGTTCTAGACACTTTTCACATTTCGTGGCTATGTCTAGACGCATTTAATTTTATGTTTTAATCAATGAGACGCCCTTCAGTTGTTAAAGGTCAAAAACTGTAACATGTAACCCAGTTTTAGTTTTTGAAATTTAACAACTTTTACGTAAAATCTTATCTGACAGCCATTTTGTGGCTTTGATTTTGAAGAGCCATATTAATAGAACTTACCTATAAAAAAAGTAAGATCGAAAGCTAATGATATCAAAAGAGTATTATTTAATGTCAATATTGAAAGCAGTTTTATTTCAATTTATTGATTCAAAATTAGAACATCAACAATCCTATTGGCACAAAATATTTCACAAACTTATCTTCTATCGGATCTTGAAACAAAATCGCTTTTGAATTTCGAATTTTCACTATCGCGCGAAAGATACTTAAAACCATCTAGATTTTCGCACAGACTTGCACATGATGCAATATCTTACATTGTAGTTTCTTAGAACCCAGACTCAGTATTCTTGAGATCTGAACCCGGGCTCTTCTCATATTTTTTATGAGATTAGAGGTCGCATACACTCTCAATGTCGCGCATTAATTCGCCCGTGCTATCTTCATTGGTAATCTTGATGTAAAAAGTTAAAACACCCGTTTTTAGCGAGAAAGCATTGTTGTAATGTTGAATTTTTCTCAGATTTTTAACTAGCTTATCTGCTTATGTTTGAGATTCTGGCTAGATAAGATGTTCTACACGTTTTGTAAAATTCTTGGGTATAGTTTTGAAGTATTTAAGGCTTTTATAACTAGGCTCTAAAGACAGATGTTACATTCGTAACCCCAGAAATCCCAAGCTTAGGAACTGCATATAGTTATATAACTTGTTCGTAATTTTATTCAAAGAAGTAAGTAATTTTGGTAATTCTGATCTCCACAGTACCTACTGTTTGCAAAACATTAAATATGTTTTACGACTGATTACTTTATTCAGCACCTTGATTTCGTAACACACTATCAATAGCAGCGAAATACGACGCCGACAACGTTACGTGTATAGTCATAGTTTTAAGGTTTTTAATATGTATTAGTTTATTATTGTACCTATAAGTTTATTTCGTGTATTTTATCTATGGGCCTTAGATGCCTGTTAATAAAATGATTATTATTATTATTTAATAGAAATCTGAATCATTTTGAAGGATATTGCTAATCCATTGCTTCATAATATCCGAAAAAAATGTCTGCTGAACAACTTAAAATATAGGTAACGCAATGAATGTTGTTGAACTGTCAATATTAAAGCCATTGCTACTGTTAATGCGTTACGCAATTACACAATTGGTTTTAATTGATCCAAAAATATTTTTAAAAGAAAACGTCAAATTGCATAGTAAACTTTTTTAAATGTTTAAAAATGAAACCAGACTCTCCTTTCAGCTAGCACACTCTAGTTATGGTATTTAAATATAGTTGGTAATCACCTTCTGTTTGGCTTTCATTTTTCAACACTTATCATTTGATTTTGATACCAAAACAAGTGTAACAATAAGAAAAATAAGACTAAAAGTTCTATCAAAATTCGTTCAGCGATTCTCGAGTTATAAACGCATAAAGCGCGCTTGTATTTTATATGTAAATGTAAGATGGACTAGATATGACTATCAACCGTATTATGAAGCTATTTAGAAGCAGGAGGGACGGCAGATGCAGTGCTATTATGTCACTTTATGTGCTTTTTATTGCTGTGTAAAATTATTCTTGTATGAGAGGCCGAGTGATACGCGTTGGCTAAGTTGAATTTGTGTTTTTTGAAATAGTTTTTGACATGGTGCTTTCTAGGGTCAATTTGATTCAGAGAATTTGGAATAAAAGTAGCTGTGTTAGCAACACCGTATTACTCGGAAGGGTAAGTAGACGCATGAAGATGACTTTATCTGTCATCTAGGTATTTTGCTGTGCCCAGAAGGGTCCATCCCATAGATATAAGAAATTATATTTCTATGGTCCTTTCCCCATTTGTCGTTAGTTGCCATTTGCCTATATCATTATAAGACTTTCTTACCAAAAAGTCCTTATGATTTTTTTTTTATCCTGAAAGCTGAAACCATTGTCAAACAGTTGTTTTTGGTATACGTAGACCTTAGAAACAGTCGGAAGCATCTTTAAATGATAATTTTAGACCAACTTAACGCACAGTTTTGCATCTGGACACGATTGTGAAATACGCATGTTTTCCACTTTGGTGATTTTAATTTTCATCGCTGTCATTCGTTTTTTTTATGGTATGGTCTATTATAAGTGATGTGTTGAGTGTCATGAAATGTCGTTGCATATGTTTGGCATGAATAATACCAAATCAATACCATCTTGAGGATGTGTAATTTTGGTAACTCTATACTATAGATGAGAACTAAGTTTGGCAAAACAATGTTAACTTTTGAAGGAGCATAATTATGTAACAAAATTCACGTACAGCCAGCACATGAAGCTACCCGAAACTGTCAAATTTTCCCAATCAACTTTGAACCTTATACTTTAACGATAAAGTTGAAAATCTATTAAATAAAGACAGATTGCAGTAGCTTGATGTGCATGGCGCCAGTAATAAAAAAAAGTTGCACTCATTCAAAACTAAATTAGCTGCACATATATAATCACAAATCACACCCTTCTTAAAAGCTGAATGCATTGGATGTGTGTATCATAATAACTACCGTGACATCTGTGACGAACTTTATATAATTTAATTCAAGCATTGTTCTCATGTAGGTAAGTGACTTTGTCTTTTTGAGAATAAAATCAAATATCTCTAAACCTAATTCTTTCTACATAAATAGCATGTCAATTTTATTATGAAAAAGTAGTGTTTATCTAATACGTGTCATGAATGGATAAATAAACTAGCTGCCCTTTTAACAGTTCACATGTGAACATGCTGTACAAAATGGTCGTTGATCAGTTCCCTATATGTCCATTTATTATTTTTCAGCGAGCAACTAAATCCAATTTCCTACATTCACACCGATACAATTCGAATAGTATCAGCAGGCTCCATCTTCAGTTCAGGACTATTTACGCGTTTCTCACACCATTGACGCGATGAATCGCTCCCATTAGCGGCCGAGAACATGCTACAAGAAAACTATAAGGTTAACTATGCCCAAAAGTAGTAGTAGATATGCCATACAATTTGTATGGAACGACCTGCGGGCCGCAGTTACTAGCTCCCAGATCGAGATAACGCGACCGCTGCCGCAGCTCGACTGGCGCGATTTTATCTCATTCCGCAATATATACCCTGCGTTGGACTGTACAGCGCATGCGCCGGCGATTGATGGACCAATAAGAACAATGCGAATTAGGGAATTATACGATAGTGCGCATGAGTGTTTAGAGGTCTTATTTCACGATGACAGATCAGATAATATTCTGGTTTCAAATTGATATGCGTGCTAGGTGGGAATGATCTGCGAATGCTCTGTCACCCTTTTATGGAACTAGATTTTACGACGTCCGGAGTTCTGCGGTGTTCGCAATTCAAACAATTCAGAGATCGTAAGGTATCTTACTTTATATAAAGAACGGTACCGTACGAGCCTTTTAACTCCTAATTTTTAATCGATTTTCGAAGGCAATACTTGCTTACATTTATTAAACAGGAAATGAGAAAACCGTTAATTGGATCGAACTTTTAATGCCTTAAAAAGGTAGCACCGAGTTACATCACGGCATATACCCCACTTGTCACGATTAAGATATTTCCCAACAGAGCCGTCAAATTATCGATATAATCGATCCCTACTTCGGTCGTGATCTCATTTCCCTGCATTCGACGGTTGCTGCGACCTGTACTCGGAGTTTAATTTTAGCTATAAATCATGGTCGGCCTTTCCCCGAAGTTGCGCGGAGGCGGCCGATCGCCCCCGACCGGTTCAACTCCCGCGCAGCCTCATTTAAACTGTAGCACATTCCTTCGCTTGTCGCGTATCTGTAGTCAGGCGCGATAAATTGTTATAATTAATTGTTTATAGGTTATGAGAGTGTAGTAAGGTTGGAGCCGTTTACTGCACCGCTGCGAGGAAATGAAAGGTGAATGGCTAGATACGTACAGTATAAGTGCTGTAATTACGTTTAATTAAATTATGAGACTGAAGTGGAAAATAGATCTTTGGATACGGAAGGACGGGGTTTTGTTAGTAAGTACATGAAAGAACGAAGTGGTTACTATTAACATCTAAAACCTTTATTTTTGAAGTATTAGAGCTAAGACGGTAATTATAATTTGAAACGATAATTAGAACAATAAGATAGGCAATCTATATTTATTGGCACTTGGGATCGTGATTTATGTGTGGCATTTTGATGTATTTGTAGGTGCATAGAGAAGTATATTACGGAGCTTTGCGTAAAAGTCTTGTTTAAGAGACTCGCAAACTAAGGTCAAGACTACACATACGAGACGCGTAAGTGCAGATCCTCTTTTATCTCAGCCGGCCGCAGCCGTCGCCCTGTCATATTTTATATGTTTTTATCAATAAATATCGCTGCAAGTAATTACATTTTTGTGCAATAACAATAATTATGCATGTACCGTTAACGTTTGGACTATAGCCTTTTAAGATTTGAGAGCAGATCATAAGTAGGTAAGTCTGCAGGTAATGGTGCGAGTGATGCAGATAAGTTATTTATAACTTTTATCTTCAAGATGGTTATCCTTTATGGTGTCAGCAGAGCTTAAGTGTTGTGTTAGAAAGGCGGATACTTTTATGAACTAGGATAGATGGAGGTGATAATTGACCAACGGCAAAAGCGTCGACTTGCGGTCCGGAGGTCGGGAGTTCAATTCATAGTCTTGCTTAGGAATTTCTGAGAGGAAATTATAGACTAGGTACTAAAAGCTAGGCTAAGCCTTCTGCGCCATAGCTCATGTTATGAACAGCTTATAAATAGTTGTTCGAGAAAATCCAGAGTGAAGGCCAATTCTCGTAATTTAAAACGTTCAAAATCTAGTCGCAGTCTCATCTCGGCAACAAACAAATGTCAAAAACTTGTCATAATGTAGGGAAATTATGAGGTATTTTTGACAGATTGAGACTGAGATCAGACTGTGAACGTTCTTAAAATTACGACAATTGACCTTCTGTTACGATGGAATCAGTATATGATTCTGAAACACAACGCGTTGAAATTTTTCATCGGTTGTAAAAAAAAAAACTGCTGTTTCTTACTGTGTATTTCTTACACTTACGTGGCCAAAATGTATGAGACAGCAAATTTCTTTTTCGTGCTTTGATATCCTTGCTTCCCTGTATTCCTTCCTTTCATCGGGCTGAATTCCAAGCTTTTCACTGAGAATTTACTAATTGCGTAACGCACTATCAATCTCAATCTGAATAATTTTGAAGGATATCTATTGCTAATCTTTTGCTTCATATGTTTGAAAAATTTGTCTGCTCAACGACGTAAATAACGCAATGAATTTTCTTGAACTGTGAAAAATAATTAAAGCCATTGCTACTGATTGTGTATTACGCAGTAACTCCGCTGATTGTGTAGCCTGAGAATTAGTAGAAAACCATAATAAAAAAAAAACTACTGATTTACAAAACCCAGTAGCTTATACCACTATTACTACCATTTTCGTAAACATACTAAAATTCTCGCTACTGTATTCTCTTACAAAACGGGTCGAACTTAACTACGCAATATTAATTATCCAAAAAGGTATCACATGGACTTATCAATTACATTCGATGTGGTTAATTAAGGCTGGAATCCTGCTCTGGATATGTCCACGTTACTTTAAGAATAACTGTCTTTATGTATGTTGTGTGTGTGTAGCTTCGGAAGAGTTACGAATGCGTTCGTGAAACTGTAGCAGTTTTGTAATGTAAAGTTTTTGAAGTAATACGTTTATTGTTGGTGAGTTTATTGATTCAAATAAAACTATATACATTGTACAAACTACTTATACTTAGCAGAAGTAGTTTTGTTTCATAAAAAAAAACAAGTTTTGTTCTATCAGTTAGGTATTCTGCTTTTCCGCCCACAAGTGAAATAATTAATAACATTGACACGAAAAGTAGAAATAGAATTTTCAAATAATGCACTGGCGTTTTATCAAATTTAAAAAATATTATTATCTGTGCAAAAGTAACCTTGGAAACGTATGTACCTACTGTATACGTATATAAATGTAATATTCATGCACAGCTAGTTATGGTAAAGAAATTAAGTAAACCCCTAACAGTTCTGACGCTGCGGCTATCTAAAGCCTCAATATGCGTCGTAATAGGCTACTGTAGCTTCCGATGCTACCCGAGATGACGTGAACACGTGGGCGTACGCTCGCTTTACGCCCTTTATGCCTTCCAACCGAGTTGACAATCGATTGTATCGTAATCGATTAAACCGATGATACAACGTACAGATTGTATCAAACCTCAGGGACTTAGCTACTCGGTTAACTATGTAGTTACTAGCACCCAATTACTGTTTGCGAACGTAATCGTTAAAACATTTATTTCAGACCTACGTAAACAAGTACAAGCAACAGCAAAATTTAATTACTTTTACAGAATTCTGAAGTTATAATAGCTTTCGATATTTACTCAGTTGTACGTTCATAATTAAGAGTTTTATTAGGTAATATATTTTCTGGCTTTAAACAACCATCATTTACTTGTGACGCATGGTCATAAGCGTTTTATCGATATCGATATCGCCAATACGTAAAGCTCGATAATCGATACTTTGGTAGTAGATAGTTCTCCACAGACTGCATCACCCATAATCACCCCTCTACCGACGACAATCACACAATTCAGCTATCCGTTCAGACTCAACAAAACATAAATACGGAGGTGTGAAAGGGCCTACAATGTAAGGCTTTAACACACAGCATTATATATTTCCCGTACATATTAAATAATATCTATCTGCTGAAACAATGGGATTTATACGCGGCCGCGCGCGAGGTCAGCCTACCTGTCGGCTGCCTTGTGGCCCGTACACACGGTATATCTGGACCAGAGGTGCTCAACATTCATCTGACACGGTATGCGTGACAACTATCTATCGATACCAACGTAGTGCCAGCCCGGTTTGGAAGTTGGCGGTGTGATACCCCCGTGCAGGAAGCACGTTAAGCCCAACGGCTTAACGTGCTTTTACCGGAGAGAAATCAGGCGCAGGACCAATATCCTGCGCCTGATTTCTGTCCGGTCGTGTCGGATTGCCGTCCCATCGGACTATGAGAGTGAGGGAAGAGG
Source organism: Gortyna flavago (assembly GCA_963669345.1). NCBI lineage: Eukaryota > Metazoa > Arthropoda > Insecta > Lepidoptera > Noctuidae > Gortyna > Gortyna flavago. The sequence continues at coordinate 4,684,758 of OY770139.1, forward strand.
GAGTGCACCTGTGTCTGCGCAACACTAAACTTGTGCACTAAAATATCTCCCGCGCCGAAGGCTAGTCTCCGTTGAGATTGGCCGCCGCCGTGGCCGAAATATGGTCTGGAACACTTTTTTTAGTACCAGCCTATTATTGACCCACGGAAGAATTCAGAAAGGCACGTGCATTGATCACCACGCTTGCTCAAGACGGGTTGGCGATTACCATGTTGCTAGAGGTAATAAAAGTTAACGTAAAATATTTGGCACACCGCTACACCCTAAAATTCCTGCGAGCGTACCTCTCTCTACCAATTTTTTATCTTTTTGTATTATTAAGTCTATAAAGACTAAATAACTAAATATTCTGAGAGGTGTAATAAATGATTGAGTATTGAAGTCTAACGGCTACCAGCGAATACTCAATAATATAATGACAGGGCGCAGTATTTTTCGATCAATGATGAACGCGATCACTATTAAAAATAAAAGTAATGTTGCATGATATCCATGGACCGATCAAAAAAAAAAATATGCCACCATCCTTTCACTAATAAAAATCTTGAAATATTTAAAAGGACTTTGATAATATTATGAAGGTTTAGTACCACTGACTAGCAATGTACGATATTCGGTTCCCTTACAATAGTTTCTAAGATTTCGACCTCTGGAGGCACGATTTCAGGAAGCCCATGATATGGGAATGAGATGAATCAATTTATATTGTTTGCAGGGCTGTGTGTTAAGGGAATAACTTCAGTAGATATTGTAGGAAGGAGAGGGTACTTTTTCGTGATATTTATGTTAGATCTATGATTTACCTGTCTGATACAATAGGTTAAGGCCCTTTGTAAATACACGATTTTCTTGGCTTGAAAATCTACGGTTCATTCGCCGTGTGTCGGCGGCATGGTTCGTCAGTGTTGGATGGATCACTATGGAAGCTTGTTGACGGGCACGTTTTTTTCTACGGCGCGGTTTATACGCTGTACCGTAAAGAAAAAGGGTCGTGTACAAAATTTGTCACCTTTCACCATCTTAGGAGCGTTTACGACGTACAGCATTTCATACAAACAAATATACAAAAATGTTCTTAACTAACTTTTTAAACCTTTGAATCCTGCTTTTGCGTACGAAGTTTAATTAAAATCGGTTCATTCATTTCGAAAAACAAGGGCTTGAAAGTTTATCTGAAATGCCATACGTCGTAAACGTTCTTAATATTCTAGGAACTGCTCTCTGCAAAAACAATGTAATTATTGACCCTTAAAACAGGAAAACATTCTTTTTGGGGGCGAAAAACACAGATTTTTTTCCGAAAAATGAGAAGTTCTACAAACGAAAGAATGTTTGGAGATACTTAGACGGTAACGGTAAGTAATAACAACCGCACGGGTCGATCGATCAGGTTAAGCTACGCTTGCCGCGGTTTGGTCCGTGGATTGGTGACCATCTTTACATACCAGAAAGTACGTTAAGCCGTTGGTCCCGGCTGCCATTTGTGGATCTTTGATAGCATTACTGGTCGTCAGAAGCCCGAAAGTCAGACAACCAGTCTTACCAAGGGGTATCGTGTTTCCCAGTAAGGGTTGTGGAGGTCAGATAGGCACTCGCTCCTTGTAAAATACTAGTACTCAGCTGCATCCGCTTAGACTGGAAGCCGACCCCAACATGGTTGTTAAAAGGCTAGGCAGGTGATGATGAGATACTTACACTTTAATACTTACCCACCAATAATCACTAAAAAGGCGAGTTTTCAGCCATTAATCATATACTACTTTGCAGTTTTCTTTTACAAAAACACTCATAATACTCATGTTTTAACGATATAATTACGTAGGTATATACCTACTTTACGCGCATCAGTTAGTATTTAAAACTCTAATGAGGTACTTTAATAACTTCAGGTTCAACTCTTAATATGATCTATGTAAATAACGATTTGTTTAAGTACGGTGTAAATAAATAACAACACATAAACTTTATTAATACTCACCGGCTTATCTAAACATCAGCATCTAATTAATGTTCGACTTAAGTACCTACTTGGAGGTGAGGTAAGCAATTATGTGTTGTATTTACTCTTTCCACGAGTGTAAGTTATTATGTACCTCATTCTAATCTGCTTTGTTGCAAAATTTGATAGTACGGAGACGGCATATGCGTTTTGTTGATTGTTTTTGTTATTTGATCATGATCTGGCAGTTTGAGTCATTTACGCGGCCTACCCAAATGTCCTTTCTTTGGTATTACTGTTCGTCAAATCGTTAAGCTCCTCAAGTTTTGAGTTAAGCTGCACGATTTTTGACAAATGCGTGCACTGACTGGACAGGTCCGCTCAATCTGTGTGGTTCTTTCCTCAAAAGACCATTTCAGACACCAATCTACATGGTCTTCCCATGATCTCACCAAGATTTAGTCCGAACTTTAAAAGAGACTGTGACCTTGTGAGTTTGTTTCGGCCTTTCTTCTCAGAATAGTCAGATAAGAAACGCAGACCTCATCTAGTTAAATAAATATGATTGACGTGTAAAAGTGTTTGTACAAACCTACTTACAGAAATAAATCATTTATCGTTGGATTAGTCGATTTCCTACATCTTCTTTTTCTTAGCGAATAGATAGCAATCTAAATTAGAATTCGGCTAAGTACGTGTTTGGCACCATCGCTAGTGTCCATCAGTTCCTGTAACGTGCAGCTGACTTGACACGCTGGACATACATGATATTAAGTGTCCCATCGTTTGTGGAACAACACCACATTTACAATCCAAGGCGGAGTCGTCTATGAATATCCACATGAACAGGTTTTCGTTGCTTCGGCCAACCTGGGTTTGGAGCCTACTTAAAGACTTCCAGGTTAACCAATGATATTTTAAATGATTTCTTAAATGTAAGAAATATTTATTAAAGTGACCTGACCCTATTGTTATTTATTTTGATTTCTAATTAATTTTTATTTGCATGCCTGCCTATGCGCCGAACATGGAGAACTACGACTATTATGAAATGTTAAAACATCTATGTATCTATGTACAGAGGCCAGCACATTAACCTACCCCAATCTGTCAAATTTTCCCAATTGAATATGAACCTTATACCTTTGAGGTAAAGTTGAAAATCTATCAAAGAAATTAGACAGATTGGGGTAGCCTGATGAGCTGGCCTATGTACCAAATACCTACCCATGTTTGCCGAGTTAATAAATGATTCGATTTGAGTGACATAGATTAGACTTTTTTTACCATTCAATATTGTAATATGAACTAAAAGACTTGTGCTTAGAATTAGAATTAGAATAATTCGGAGGGGACCGTGGCTAAATAATAACAGCCGCACAGGTCGATCAATCAGGTTAAGCTACGCTTGCCGCGGTTGGTCTGTGGATGGGTGACCATCTTTACATATCGAGACCCCTCCGTGCCTCGGAAAGCACGTTAAGCCGTTGGTCCCGGCTGTCATTCGTGGATCTTTGACAGTCGTTACGGGTAGTCAGAAGCCCGAAAGTCTGACAACCAGTCTTACCAAGGGGTATCGTATTACCCAGTAACTGGGTTGTGGAGGCCAGATAGGCAGTCGCTTCATGTAAAATACTGGTATTCAGCTGCATCCGGTTAGACTGGAAGCCGACCCCAACATAGTTGGGAAAAGGCTAGGCAGATGAAATGGTTATAATTCTGTAAAGTCATATTTGTTATGATTGAGAATCATATTTTAATCAATATACAACCTGACAATGACCTGCACGTGCAAAAAAAAAAAGAAATTTCGGGGGCTACCCCTTAATCCCCCCTTAATACAAATATCTAATGGTAGTATTTTTATGCCATAAAAAACGTTACGGTATAGGTACATTTGTTTTATGACTCAACACTCTTCTCACCCTTTAATTTTTACCTCGCAGTTAACTAAAAAAAACGCACAATTCTCAACCAGCCCAAGTCCTATATAATAAAGGGCTATAAGATAACGGTAACAGGCAGTGGGACAAGCAATAACTCGGAGGTCTGCCCACGCCCGGCGCGGGCGCAGCGCTATAATATCTGCATGTCGGCCCGCCTGTCACTTGCTCGGATACACTCGGTGATAGTACACTTCAGGTGGGTATTAGGATCAGTTATAAGGAGGATAAGTGAAAAGTTTTTGGAAAAGGAAACTGGTCACTAGGTGAAAAAAAATTTTGTTGAAGGAATAAAACATGATCAACCTTATTAAAAAATAAGGTTTATCTTTAGACCCAGGTTTAAGCCATCGAGCCTGTTTTAAATTTCGAAAAAGTTAAAGTTCTAACTAAAGAACGCCACCTGCTACGATCCTTACATACTCCTCACTTTGAATAAATTATGTTTTTTATCGTTTTTCTTATTGGTCTAGTGGTCTCAAGCGCTGCTGTTGAGCATGAGGTCCTGGGTTCGATTCCCAGGTCGGGCAAAGTGTTATTAGGTTGTTCTATCTGGAATTTCTCAGTAGCAGTCCGGAGTCCGGATTCCTCCCTGGTTGATGACAATAGGCTCCTCCCCTATTATATGGGACTTAAAAATAACTGGCGACATGTGGGTGTACAATGTAGGTACACTATGTACTGTACACCTGCGCCCAACCCCTTCGGAACAAAAAAAAAACACTGTGGCACTCCGGGAGTGCCGACAGAAGTGAAAACAATTACGTGCAGTGTATTTTTTGAATCGTCTTATAAACAAAACAACAAAAATATTTATAATCAAAACAGAATACTTTGCCATCACTCACTGACCATATCGGATATACATTAAAACCGAGTACATCCCGAGGACAGCCGAACACATCCGAAGCGGTGTCGCTGGTAACAGTGTCGCGAGTTCAATGGTTTTTTCCCATCTCAAAAAATGCCCAGCGCGCCTAAAGTAGTTTTCACTTCAACAAGGCGTGATGTTATGTTATGTCATCGTAGATTTTCCCAAATTGCTCCATTTTTATCAAGAAGTTACCCTATTTTTGCACGACTCATGATGTAATAAAGCATTAGAGAGTGCTTTACGATCGAAGAATTTTTTTTGCCTCCTTTCTGCTGTTTCTATTGTTATACTCCTGCTACGCAGAACCTACTTAATTTATATACCATTGTATAGATAATTTAATGAAGATTAATTATGTACTTACCTACTTTTTATTAAAGATTGATTTAACGAAGTAGAAACGAAAATATCAACAAAATAATTCTGAAAATTTTCCCGTGAATCAAGTGTGAAACCTGTAAAAAATCTTATGAGTCGTGCAATTTTGGATTTTCCAAATTTTTTTTGGTGTCTCAGTTTATGTTAAAGGATACACTGTAGTGAACAAGCAAGCTCTCCATAAAAATGAGTAGCACTAATATAATATTATGCATAGCAGTAAACATGTAGTTATCGTATCTGTGGCGAGTGGAAAGCTAAACTATAGTGTTTGGTTTTCACCTCGCCCATTTTAATAGTTTCAATCAGGGTAAGTGTCGGACGGGGCAGCCGCGATTGGGCGGGGCCCAGGTGCCACCGACAGCTGTATGGAAGCAAGAAAGTACTGGCCAACGTCAAGGAATTTCAATGTAACAGATTTTTCGCATACTCGTATCATATGAGTAGGTAAACTCGTGTACACCAAACTTTTATACCTTGAATGAGTCTAATCCTGAAAATACATTTAGAATTTTTGTAAAATTTTCCGTACTAGAACTGTCACTTGTCAATTGTATTCCACGGATAAAAGATATCTGACTTTACTAAAATCAGCCCTTAGTATTAGTAATATTGCGTGTTTTCAGCCATTGTTGGTGGTGAATTCATTGGCACATGAGTAATTTTGACTTTACTCTTGTTGACTTGTGCATTGCACTGCATAATATTTTTATTATGTTTGTACCCGGGTAAGTGGGTAGGGAGGTCCCTAAAAAGGTAGGTATTCAATTTTAGTCCAATCTTGTTCAGTTTGATGCATGATGGGTTGATTAAGTAGATCCCTTATGCAAGACTTTCGTAAAATACACAAAGAGCTCTTCCCCTATCTCTAGATGTATCAACACGGCTTGAATTTTGATTGAAAGTTCGTGTCAATTTTTTTTTATTAAAATATGCTTCAGGACTTTCCACCTCCCGCACCCAGCGACCCACACAGAAGCGGCGTGAGATTAGATTTTCTAATGGTCAGCCAAGTTCAGCGTTCTCATTGTGAGTTTGTTTCGGCCTTTCTTCTCAGAATAGTCAGATAAGAAACGCAGACCTCATCTAGTTAAATAAATATGATTGACGTGTAAAAGTGTTTGTACAAACCTACTTACAAAAATAAATCATTTATCGTTGGATTAGTCGATTTCCTACATCTTCTTTTTCTTAGCGAATAGATAGCAATCTAAATTAGAATTCGGCTAAGTACGTGTTTGGCACCATCGCTAGTGTCCATCAGTTCCTGTAACGTGCAGCTGACTTGACACGCTGGACATACATGATATTAAGTGTCCCATCGTTTGTGGAACAACACCACATTTACAATCCAAGGCGGAGTCGTCTATGAATATCCACATGAACAGGTTTTCGTTGCTTCGGCCAACCTGGGTTTGGAGCCTACTTAAAGACTTCCAGGTTAACCAATGATATTTTAAATGATTTCTTAAATGTAAGAAATATTTATTAAAGTGACCTGACCCTATTGTTATTTATTTTGATTTCTAATTAATTTTTATTTGCATGCCTGCCTATGCGCCGAACATGGAGAACTACGACTATTATGAAATGTTAAAACATCTATGTATCTATGTACAGAGGCCAGCACATTAACCTACCCCAATCTGTCAAATTTTCCCAATTGAATATGAACCTTATACCTTTGTGGTAAAGTTGAAAATCTATCAAAGAAATTAGACAGATTGGGGTAGCCTGATGAGCTGGCCTATGTACCAAATACCTACCCATGTTTGCCGAGTTAATAAATGATTCGATTTGAGTGACATAGATTAGACTTTTTTTACCATTCAATATTGTAATATGAACTAAAAGACTTGTGCTTAGAATTATAACCATTAAATGGTTATAATTCGGGGGGGACCGTGGCTAAATAATAACAGCCGCACAGGTCGATCGATCAGGTTAAGCTACGCTTGCCGCGGTTGGTCTGTGGATGGGTGACCATCTTTACATATCGAGACCCCTCCGTGCCTCGGAAAGCACGTTAAGCCGTTGGTCCCGGCTGTCATTCGTGGATCTTTGACAGTCGTTACGGGTAGTCAGAAGCCCGAAAGTCTGACAACCAGTCTTACCAAGGGGTATCGTATTACCCAGTAACTGGGTTGTGGAGGCTAGATAGGCAGTCGCTTCATGTAAAATACTGGTATTCAGCTGCATCCGGTTAGACTGGAAGCCGACCCCAACATAGTTGGGAAAAGGCTAGGCAGATGAAATGGTTATAATTCTGTAAAGTCATATTTGTTATGATTGAGAATCATATTTTAATCAATATACAACCTGACATTGACCTGAACGTGCAAAAAAAAAAAGAAATTTCGGGGGCCATCCCTTAATCCCCCCTTAATACAAATATCTAATGGTAGTATTTTTATGCCATAAAAAACGTTACGTATAGGTACATTTGTTTTATTACTCAACACTCTTCCCACCCTTTAATTATGGTCTCGCAATTAACTAAAAAAAACGCACAATTCTCAACCAGCCCAAGTCCTATTTAATAAAGGGCTATAAGATAACGGTAACAGGCAGTGGGACAAGCAATAACTCGGAGGTCTGCCCACGCCCGGCGCGGGCGCAGCGCTATAATATCTGCATGTCGGCCCGCCTGTCACTTGCTCGGATACACTCGGTGATAGTACACTTCAGGTGGGTATTAGGATCAGTTATAAGGAGGAAAAGTGAAAAGTTTTTGGAAAAGGAAACTGGTCACTAGGTGAAAAAAAATTTAGTTGAAGGAATAAAACATGATCAACCTTATAAAAAAATAAGGTTTATCTTTAGACCCAGGTTTAAGCCATCGAGCCTGTTTTAAATTTCGAAAAAGTTAAAGTTCTAACTAAAGAACGCCACCTGCTACGATCCTTACATACTCCTCACTTTGAATAAATTATGTTTTTTATCGTTTTTCTTATTGGTCTAGTGGTCTCAAGCGCTGCTGTTGAGCATGAGGTCCTGGGTTCGATTCCCAGGTCGGGCAAAGTGTTATTAGGTTGTTCTATCTGGAATTTCTCAGTAGCAGTCCGGAGTCCGGATTCCTCCCTGGTTGATGACAATAGGCTCCTCCCCTATTATATGGGACTTAAAAATAACTGGCGACATGTGGGTGTACAATGTAGGTACACTATGTACTGTACACCTGTGCCCAACCCCTTCGGAACAAAAAAAAAACACTGTGGCACTCCGGGAGTGCCGACAGAAGTGAAAACAATTACGTGCAGTGTATTTTTTGAATCGTCTTATAAACAAAACAACAAAAATATTTATAATCAAAACAGAATACTTTGCCATCACTCACTGACCATATCGGATATACATTAAAACCGAGTACATCCCGAGGACAGCCGAACACATCCGAAGCGGTGTCGCTGGTAACAGTGTCGCGAGTTCAATGGTTTTTTCCCATCTCAAAAAATGCCCAGCGCGCCTAAAGTAGTTTTCACTTCAACAAGGCGTGATGTTATGTTATGTCATCGTAGATTTTCCCAAATTGCTCCATTTTTATCAAGAAGTTACCCTATTTTTGCACGACTCATGATGTAATAAAGCATTAGAGAGTGCTTTACGATCGAAGAATTTTTTTTGCCTCCTTTCTGCTGTTTCTATTGTTATACTCCTGCTATACAGAACCTACTTAATTTATACACCATTGTATAGATAATTTAATGAAGATTAATTATGTACCTACTTTTTATTAAAGATTGATTTAACGCAGTAGAAACGAAAATATCATCAAAATAATTCTGAAAATTTTCCCGTGAATCAAGTGTGAAACCTGTAAAAAATCAATTAATTGAGATATATTTTATGAGTCGTGCAATTTTGGATTTTTCAAATTTTTTTTGGTGTCTCAATTTATGTTAAAGGATACACTATAGTGAACAAGCAAGCTCTCTATAAAAATGAGTAGCACTAATATAATATTATGCATAGCAGTAAACATGTAGTTATCGTATCTGTGGCGAGTGGAAAGCTAAACTATAGTGTTTGGTTTTCACCTCGCCCATTTTAATAGTTTCAATCAGGGTAAGTGTCGGACGGGGCAGCCGCGATTGGGCGGGGCCCAGGTGCCACCGACAGCTGTATGGAAGCAAGAAAGTACTGGCCAACGTTAAGGAATTTCAATGTAACAGATTTTTCGCATACTCGTATCACATGAGTAGGTAAACTCGTGTACACCAAACTTTTATACCTTGAATGAGTCTAATCCTGAAAATACATTTAGAATTTTTGTAAAATTTTCCGTACTAGAACTGTCACTTGTCAATTCTATTCCACGGATAAAAGATATCTGACTTTACTAAAATCAGCCCTTAGTATTAGTAGTATTGCGTGTTTTCAGCCATTGTTGATGGTGAATACATTGGCACATGAGTAATTTTGACTTTACTCTTGTTGACTTGTGCATTGCACTGCATAATATTGTTATTATGTTTGTACCCGGGTAAGTGGGTAGGGAGGTCCCTAAAAATGTAGGTATTCAATTTTAGTCCAATCTTGTTCAGTTTGATGCATGATGGGTTGATTAAGTAGATCCTTTATGCAAGACTTTCGTAAAATAGACAAAGAGTGCTTCTTCTATCTCTAGATGTATCAACACGGCTTGAATTTTGATTGAAAGTTCGTGTCATGAAAGAAAAAAATATTTTATTAAAATATGCTTCAGGACTTTCCACCTCCCGCACCCAGCGACCCACACAGAAGCGGCGTGAGATTAGATTTTCTAATGGTCAGCCAAGTTCAGCGTTCTCAGGTCGTAACACCCGGCCCATTTGCGTCGTCGCTTTGACCGGTTGTAACGCGACCGGACACCAACCTCCTTCAATTAGCTGGGTTACACACACTTGCTTCCTCTACGCGTAATAGCTGATCGAATTAAAGTGGTTTGCTTTCTTTACCTTTATATTATCATTGGTGGTGTCTAGGGAAATGTTTAGAAAGGTCTGTTTATTTTCTCGTTGATTTTGTATTGTGATGTGGGTTTCTGTTTTGATATTTATAGCTGCTGTGGTGGTTTTACTAAATGTGAATGGTAAAGAAAATTAAAAGCTGTATGGGCAAAACTTATTTGAATTGGTGGTACTTTGGTGTAAGTTGCAAGCGTATGTACCTACTGAGCGTAACTTACTTACGTCACTAATTTGAATCCATTCTTGGGTCAGTCTTGGGTTACCTTGGGTGCGTTGCTGGGGAGTTTGTTACATCAATCCTTCCTAGTTCAAACAATAGCAAGTAATGAAGGGCAGGCGATTCGGGTCTGTCTTATGTAATCTTGCTATCTTTTGTAAAGTGCTATTTGAATAAATGTCTTCAGTTTTTTTTTTATTCTCCGTAGCAGCTAGAGATCGTATTGGGGTCCACCCCTTAGTTTCCGCTGTATTCATAATCATCGGGAGACGGAAGTCGTCAAACTCGCATCATAACCTGCACAATTTTACTAAACAACCGGTACCACAAAAACTGTAAAGCCTTGGTACACACAGCGGCCATTACGATATCCTGGTGGACAGGGATATTTTAATGGCTACCGTGTCACAGCCTAGCTAATGTATCATGTAGTAACGGAACGCGGTATCTTAAGGTAAAAGTAATGGGGTTGCACTGAGATTACCTCTATTTATGTACTCTGTGCACTGATATGGGAGTAGACTGGTTGAGCATGGAGCTTATAGTTTGCGTTTAAAATTAGAATACGATTAACCCTTCGCTATATTGTGACGTTTGGCTGTCATTGTTAACCTTCGCTTTAGTAGAAATGTGCTAAGTAATCCTACTTAGCGCTTACTTTGCAAAGAATTTGCTTATTCATTTCGTCATTTCGGTCAAGGCCAGATCAGACGGCCAAGTGGTGGTTTCTGCTAATAGTTAATTACTTTATGAATATATTTTAAATTGTCATTGGGAAGTCCCTTCAGATAGGACTTTTATTACGTGACAGAATAAGATAATGTTGCACCTAGCTTCTGACGTTTCATAAGTTTCATAATGTACAAAATCAGCCAGTAATGTTCCCATTGCTGGGACACAGACTTCCTCTTTGTGGGGGGATTTAGGTTTATGGGGAATGAAATATTAAGTTTTTTTTGCAAATGACTAGACGAGACTTTTATTCCTTTCGTTGCATCGTTAATGTTAAAAAGCAGATTTGATTTTCCACTCTCTACAAAAATCTACATTCTAAATGTATCTTTAGAAAATACAATCAATAAAACACATTTTCTTCATCGAAGAATCTTATCGTTTACAAACGATAAAAATCTTATCTCATTAAATCACGAAGTTTCTCAGTCTTTCGAATTTCAAAATACAAAAGTGCTGAACTCAATTGGCTAACATTTAAAAGCCGTTCGAAATACAAATGTTCCCACAACTTTTCGAAATCATTTCCTTGAAGTGACGTATTGTCGGAAGGATATGGACGGAGCTTTATTAAGGCGTTGCCACACTGACCGGACGGACGCCGGACGTTAGGCTGGTGTGGTTCCGGCCTCATACAAAGTAATATTTGATTGACTGGTTATTGGTGATTTTGTAAGTACCGTGATACCGTGTTAATTATGATGGTTTGCAAACGGATCTAGGCAATTATTTTTTGCCGGCTGAGATGTGCTTAGATAAACAAGATAAGATCTAATCGTAGATGAGAGGATGGACTTCATGGACTTCATTAAAGCTCATGTTAATGATGAGTTTTGTTTTTACAACCTGTATTTAATGCATAAACGCTGTTGTCTGAAATATGCCTGTTAAGGCGTGAATCTCTGAAACCCGCACTTCTGAGCCCGCTTGGTGGATTACGGCCCACTCCCTCTCAGAGAGAGGAGGCTTGTGACCCAGCAGTGGGGACATTATAGGCTGATTATGATAAGGCGTGAATTGATTCCTGCATAGAGGTACGTTTCATACCTCAATGTCACCAATATGCTAATAAAGTCAATTACTACACTTATGACTTCTCTTGGCAGTCCCTAGAAGGAGAACTAATCCTTCAAAGAGAAAAAACGTGTGCGGTCGGGGGACCCCCTTCCTTACGCGATACTCGCACATATACAATATTATACTGGCGGCTGATACCTATGTCATGCTCACTAAAATGTCTCGCTGACGGTGGCGTGTGTGTTGGATCATTTAGCTCCCTTCAAAATGGTTGAGCTGAATGGTGCTGATCTATGCGGCATGTTCGTGAACGGGCGCCGTCAGTTGGGGCTGGTCATCAATTGGTTGCCTCGGCTTACTTTAATTATATTTTTTTTGGATTGTTGTTTTGTTAAGTACTATTTGCTGTACTCTGGACGCTCTTAACACGTACGTCTTTTTTATTTTATTACATCGTTCTCACATATAATTATAAATTCAACATTAATGATGTAACTAATATTTTTGTAAAAATATAATTTAAAAGAGTGTCCATGGAGTTTCTTGCCCGTTCTTCTTCATAGGTACCTACGCTTTGGAATGGGCAACTAGCTTCATATTTTCTGACTGACCGACTTCTTGAGAATTCAAAAGTGCCTGTAATGGGTTTAATTAAAATAAATGCCTTGCGAATTGAGAATTATACGTACATAATAGAAAGAGACACGAGAGACGAAAGAGACAAATTATGAATTTAATACGCGTTTTTAATACATAGCCATTCTATTTCTAGTATAAGTTTTTCTAGAAGTTCTCATAAAGTTGTCGCCATCTTGGATTTTGACCTCGCTATCGCCTTTAGCTTAGCACCCTCAAAAACCTTGAAAGCAACACCCATGACGAAAAATTTAAAAGTTTTCGCAGCCGCCATTTGGATTTTCATTTAATCTTCTTTATTGGCTTCAGCACCCTTGAAAACCGCATGGAGGGGGCATAATGCTTTTTCGTTACGTGACGATTTCTACCAGTTTATTCCTACCAGAAGCCGCGTTAAAGAACTTCGTTTAAAAACATATTCATGACAGAGTATAGGTACTTAATGACTAATTGCATAAATATTTCACGTTCGCTTCAAATTTTCTACTGGATTTCGTTCTTACCGTATTAAATTATGATTTATTAATGAAGTATATCGTAAATATTAATAACATCAGTTGTTACCTACCCACGCCCGTTACACTACCTGAAGGAAATGGGACATATTACGAGTATCTGTAAGGCTTGTACCAGAACATATAACTATGGTTATACAATATCCGACTTAGTTAAGTTTTATGCTGAGTTCACACGAGTCTAGTGATTTGTGCCAGTACTTACTGACCTCAGATAGAAATATAGAATAAATTATTACCCAACATCCTAATTGCATAACACGCTTTCAATCACAATCTGAATCATTTAGAAGGATATTGCTAATACATTGCTTCATATGTTCAAAAAATGTGTCTGCTCAACAGCGTAGATAACGCAATGAATGTTGTTGAACTGTCAAAATTAAAACCTATGCTACGAAATTACCCCGCAGGTTAATACAGCAGGGATATAGGTTTTAAGCTAGTTTACAATGTATTATTTGCCAGATAGGTCGTTTAGTAGCGATGCAGATTAAAATGAGAAAGAATCAAGAAAAATGGCAAAGTTTTGTGTAAAACTATATTTTGTGTGCACATCATATGATAGTGAATTTGTGTGTTGATTTTGTAAACAACTAGCTGCGCCCCGCGGTTTCACCCGCATAATTCTCGATCCCGTGGGAATATCGGAATAAAAAAATTCCTGTCTTAATCCAGGTCATGGTCTACCTATGTGCCAAATTTGATCCAAATCTGTTCAGCGGTTTTAGCGTGACAGCCTACCGTATCTAACAAACATACCTACATACAAAAAATCAAATCCTTTTTCTTCTCTGAAGCGTAAGTTACTGTTCTATTAAGGGTTTATTGTAAGTATATTGTCTTCTAATATATACAATTTTCGTGTCATGGTGTTTGTAACAAAACTCCTCCGAAACGGCTTGACCGATTCTTATGAAATTTTATGTGTATATTCAGTAGGTCTGAGAATAGGACGTAAACTATTTTTTTTTGCAAAACATGTTTTGCGGGGTCAGATAGTTATTTATAATAAAATGTTTTATTTATGCCATTTTTTTATTATGTAACTGGCTACTCTGCACTATTCTATGTTGCCATATTTATAGCGCTTCTACTGTAAACCCAAACTTGTAACTTTTAAATTCAATTAACTTTCAACATCTCTCTGTATCCTTCTTTTCCGATTAATTACACACCCGTAATGCACAATAAAACATAATTATTCTTTTTATTATTTATCTGCGCAGTTCACCACAATTATATAAAATAAATTCATTATGCCTTAATGATAGCTTTCATTTTTATGACTCCGGTAATGACAGGCGAACAATAAAACTATTTCATAGAACATTAAAGCCTTTCGTCACAAAAAGCTGCGCGCGCGCACAATTTCCTGCGGTAGCGCGCAATGAGAGTAAAACAATGATGTAGGGATGTGACGAACTGATGTGCGTGCATCTTATGATGTTGTTATATTTACTGATGCTATAATTAGATATAGTAACTTACACAGTTCTGGATGTATTCAACAGTGCATACTGTTGCCATAGCATTATGGCTCTAGGAGTTTAGGGCGTTAGAAGCTTGTTGTGAACTGTCATCCCATCTGATGCTAAGGATTAAAAGCCGGTCTATTGTATAAAAATACTGCGTGAGAACTGTGGGGAAGTGAGCTTGAAGTGAGCTGTCATTCAATTTGATGCTAGGGATTGAGGCGGATTGACAGCTCATTTCACCTAAGTTTTCACGGTGAGATTTTTAAAGAATAGAACAGCTGATAATCCGAAGTTTCTAACTACTTATACAAATCCAACAAGGTAAAATTACACCATTCATTTCTTCTTAGCTTATTTAAAGAGGAACGTCATGGATCTTTGGATGAAGGACTAGGGCTCCCTTTGTCTTTTATGCTACCCTGATAATACGCTTCGGACAGAGAGCATTTAAAAACACTATTTGCTACCTACCTAAGTTACCTACAAATGAAAACTTCAATCTGCTTTATCGGTATTCTTACCCTTCAAAAGTGCACCATCTAAAAACGCACCAACACGACAACACACATCAACCCAACCATAACAAACACCATTCTATCGACACCTTATCGAGAACCCATCACCCTTCATCGTCACTCGATACTTCGATATCGACGTCCACAATTAGTGTTGCGCTATCGATAATTACGATCGGCGAGCGAACCTATCGAAGTATCGATACTAGTTTACGAGGGCGAGAAGGCTCTGCTCTTGTCTTACTATTAATTGGATGTGTAGATTGGTATTTACTGTGGAAGATATGGTAGGCTTGTTATCTTAGCTTGTACACGTAGTCGTAATCATTGTGTTAGGGTAGTGTAATGAGGGCAGCGGGATTGTCCGAAAGGGTTACCGCTACCCCGGAACATAAAGGGCTAAGGAAGGAACACGGATGGGTTTTAGTCAGTAAGAGTCTGACACTCCCTTCCGCTCCACCCAGAGCGGGAGGGGTCATTTGATGATTTCCCATCCTAAAAAAAAAAAAAAAAAAAAAAAAAAAAAAAAAAAAAAAAAAAAAAAAAAAAAAAAAGGGTAGTGTAATGTGGGGTGCTGTGTCTAAGTATGTGGGGAAAATGTTTGTGGTGTTCTCTCAGTGAATTTATAGATGTCGCTGTAGATAGTAGGTACGTCCTGTAAATTATATTCTAATATGTCCTATGTATTTTATTCTAATATACAGCGTATTATTTGTACCTGTGAGGACTATTTAACTACGGCTAAAGGTTGAACTTACACCCAGAACAAAGCTATTTCTGGGGATGGTATTTTCTGCAATTCCATTCTGTAATTTTTCTCCAATTCAAGTCTGATTATTTACTTATACGAGTATCTTGTTCAGAATTCAGTTCAGTTATTGTTATTCATCACTTCATTTTAGTCGAAAGACATCCACTGTTGGCCATAGGCCTCCCCAAGCACCGCCAATTTGACCGGTTCTGTGCTTCTTGCATCCAGCAGATTACTGCGGCCTACACAAGGTCGGACAACCTTGTGGGAGTAGCTGTAACATAAAAGAGATAATTATAAAAGCAGAAAGCTGTAATCTTTTAACAATCAAAGCCCTCACAGCAACTTGAGATAGACCAAAACACAAACAATTTCATTGACATACCACAGCGCATGACAATACCGATGCTGCAATATTCAAACAGCCCATTACCATATAATTAGCATTTGTTTTAGTTGGAATGTGCCTAGACCAGCCTCTGAAGGCAGCTCTGAAGGCCGTGCAGCCGATGGCTTGAATGATTGTTGTTGATTACCGATAACCATTCGTATCTGGGTTATTGTCGTGTTAGCTTGCAAAATGTGGAATTAATTAATTTGTAAGCAATAATTAATGAGGCGACTGACCCACCTGATGGTAATGGTTGTTGGTGCTTATAGATACTGTAACACCATGAAGATTGTATATGCATTGACAAGTTTAGAGATCAAGTTGAAGATTCATTTGCCTGCTATTCCAACATCACCTTTTTGTAATGGAACAAAGATACTGCCAATATACATTATACCTGTCAGTGGAAGTGCTCAGGTAAATGGTAAGTGCCATTGAAATCAGTGCTCTGAGTGGAATACCTCCTATTTATTTATAAAGCATAAAATAGCATAATTAGCCTATATAATGTTCCCACTGCTGGGACACAGGCCTTCTCTCAGTGTGAGGGAGTGGCCATTATCCACCACGCGGGCCCAGTGCGGGTTGGTGGATGACACAAATCTTAATAATTTTTTATTGTAGGACATACCGGTTTCCTCACGATGTTTTCTTTCACCGTTTTATTAGCAGTGGTGATGAAATTAAATCACTAAAGAACGTACCTGCCTGCGTTTGAACTCACGACCTGCAACTCGTAAGTCGGGACCGTTACCACTTGACCTCTCAACATCAACTCAGACTACATAAACCGCCGATTTCCTTGTAGTACCTAGCTTTAAAAACTCATTTACATTGTCACTTCTTGGAATGAATAATAACCAGCATTCTCATTCATTCTCTCCTTAATTTCAGGCTTTTAGATGTTAACAGATATGAATATTTATCACTAGCTTCTGCCCGTGACTTTGTTCGCTTAACTTAAAACATATCATATGGCACTCTGCAATAGCATATAGCTTTCTATCAATAGAATATTATTTTAAATCGGAAGAGGAGTTTCGATGGTCACCGTCTACATACCTTTACTTTATAATATTAGTATAATTTACATAGTGTTTTCTATATATTATAAATTGTAACTATTAACTAAAGAGATAAGTAGAGAAACTGAACTGTCTGTCTGTTGTAGGTTGTAGTATAAAGTTGGCACCTTGGCAGAATGGCAGTCGTTGTGTTGATGATGACAGCGAAATCGTGCTCAAGTTTACAACCCAAGTAGCACGTTAGTGAATTTTGGAACTTATTTTGCAACTGTAGGTAGCATATAAGTGATGCAAGAGTGTACGGTATTACTTAAAGATGCAAACAGCACTCGAATTTGCATATGAGTAACTCTTATCACTAACAGTTGCTTTTAAGTGTTTTTTGTTCCTGGTTTATAAGTTATGGTGGCATTATGCCGAATTTATTACTTATAGACGCATAAAGGTTTCAATTTTCACTATTTTAGAACTCAAAGAAGCTTATGACATCTTAAAATATCCCCTAAAGTACTGTGCCCTAATAGGTGGTAATTTGTCCCTATTTGGCACTTTTAGTACTAAATAAGTTACATATATAAGTTTTTTATCATCTGTAGTGGCTCAAGAGATATTATTGCAGCTCATTTGGAACCTAGTATAATTGTCTTTGTAAGGTCTAATATACTCTAATATGCCACTGTAACGCGTAAATCGATTTCAAAAGAAGGTTTTTGAAAACCTTAAGCAACAATTTTCTCTCATTTAGAACCACTTTAGATCTAACAGTTCTAAAAGATAGAAATGTAGAACTTATTTTGAATTGCGATTCAGAGCGGCACGTGCAATTATGTTTGTTTATAAATTTATTTTATACTTAACACACAAAGGTAATATTAACTAAAAGAACTTCTCAAAATGAATACTTTGAAGTGGAAAAAAGTTAAACGATGTGGTAATTATCATCGGCAAGTTGCACGTACTTTCAAGAATATAATGAACGTGGAAACAAGTGGTACCAGTTCAGACCATGAAACTGTTATCAAACAATCAAAAGAGGATACTCCAATTGTTGAAAGGTAAGTAATTATCAATTTAATGCATAATAAAGGGTACAGCAAGTAGATTATAATAATTTGGAGGCTTTCTGTTTTGAGCAAATGTGTCAAGAGAATTTTACTATCACTAGACCGCAGGTTCCGTACATATTAATCCAAATCAATCAAAATCAAAAGTCATTTATTCAAATTAGGCTGAGAATCAGCACTTTTCGAACGTCAAAATTACAAAAGACAGTCCCCCAAAACGCCCACCCTTCACCACTTCCTAGTGCTTTCGCTGGGGAGAATAAGTGGCGCAAAAAACTCCCCAGCAGCACAGCTGTCTGTTCATTTAGAAAAAGCATGATTAAATATAATAGTATGTAAAATAATTTTATTAACATTACAAAACACAGAACATTAAAATAAATTATTTGCCATAGTTATGTCATGTAATAAATTTAAATAGAGTATGATTTGTATTTGAGTAAATTTCCTACATTTTAGGTTTATTTTTATTAGTCTATGAAACAGTTATCAAACCACTTAGTTCACTTTGTATTTTTTTTACTGATGTTATACAGGGTGTAAATACAGATGCTAGGCGAGGCAAGATCAGTTTATATTCATGAGTTACCCTTTTGGACGTCTCTCGTATTTTGATTTTCAAGTTGTTGGTAGGTACCTATTTGTCAGATTTATACTATAAACATTTTTTTTTGCAGTCATGATCCTAGTGAATGTTCAACTAAAATTACTGATGGAAATCCGACTGAAATAAATGATGGAAATTTGGCTGAAAATGAGAATATGAATAATGAAATAATTGAGGAAACTGACCTCGAAGAAAATTATGACAGTGAGCCAAGTGAAAAAATATTTCGATACAAACAGATTCATCAATTTCGGGACGCAACTAGAGTATGGGCTATAGAAAATAACATAAGCCATTCAGCTTTGAAATCTTTAGCGGCACTTATAAACACTATAAATCCGAATTTACTTCCAGTAGACCCAAGAACGCTCATGAACACTCCTAGGCAGATTGATACAATATATGTTGATCCTGGTCAATTTTGGTATAATGGACTTATAATACCCCTTGAAACTATTTTGAAGAAAAATTACAGAGAACTACCTGCCAATATTTCACTTTACTTCAACATAGATGGTCTCCCTGTATGTAACAGTTCTAAACAACAGTTTTGGCCAATACTGTGCAAGATTTTTGAATTTCCTAGTATGATACCATTTATCGTTGGGATTTATGCGGGCAATGGAAAACCTAACGATTTAAATGCTTATTTACAACCTTTTGTCCAGGAAATGCAAACATTACTTCAAAATGGCTTTCTAGTTAAAAATAATAAGGTAAATGCTACAATAAGATGTTTTGTTTGCGATTCTCCTGCAAGAGCAATGATAAAAGGCGTTTGCAACTTTAATGGCAAGCACGGGTGTAATAAATGTACCATTATTGGTGAATACTCCCATTTATCCCATACGGTTATATTTCCTGAATTAGATTGTCCTGCCCGAAATAATGAAGACTTTCGTAAAAAACTTTACGGTAAACATCACAAAGTCGATTCACCTTTACTAAGTCTTCCGATTGATATGATAAAAGCATTTCCTGTTGCTGATTCTATGCATTTGATCGACTTGGGGATTATGAAACGCCTTCTTATTGGCTGGCGAGACGGAAATTTTGGTAAGAAAGACACAAAATGGCGAGGAAGTGATATATCGACGGTAAATGATTTTCTAGATGATTGCAAAGTACCTTCAGAAATCCACAGATCTGTAAGAAATCTCAGCAATCTATGCCACTGGAAGGCTTCTGAATTTAGGACGTTCTTGTTGTACCTTAGCATAGTTATATTACCAGAGGTATTAAACACTGATGCAATGAAACATTTTCTGTCATTTTTTTGTGCAATAACAATATGTTCAAGTGAAGAATATTTTAATTTTTTGCCGTTGGCGAAAGAGCTATTGAATCATTTTGTGAAAATTTTTAAATCGTTCTACGGCGTAGACTATATGACGAGTAATGTCCATAATTTATTGCATGTTGTTGATGAAGTGCTCAACTTTGGGATTCTACAAAGTTTTAATGCCTATCCATTCGAAAACAAACTTTACTTGATTAAAAATATGCTTCGAACTGGCAACAAACCATTATCTCAAATAGCGAAAAGGCTCGGTGAATGCGATAAGTTGGACGTGAAGAGTACTGATGAGATTATAAAAAACTATCCATATGTAAAAAAAAATTGTAGAAGTGGTGATTTAGTTTTACATTTTAAAGATTTCATAATATCAAAAAGAAAAATGGACAGGTTTTTTGTAACATCAAATCATGAGATAATGGAAACAACATCAGTCAAAGTTCAAGAAAGCAAAATAATTGTAAAATGTATGTTGATTTCTAATACAGAAAATGTTTTTGAGCTTCCTATTTCGTCTTCCTATCTAAAGATTTTCAAATACAAATTAACGTCAACTAATGTTTCCGAATGTATACGTTTTCCTAAAGATATAAAATATAAACTAGTAGCGATTAAATACAAAAAAGAAATGTATTTGTTACCTTTGCTTCATACCTTTTCAAAATATTGATTATTTCACCTTACTTACATAAGTTATTTTAAGATATAAAATAAAACGCATTCAAATTCATGTCATACACTGATTTTATTTTCAATTACACAACTAAACCCCTGGGAATAGTCTCATAATTATAAGCTTACGTGAGGATTATTGCAGCATCACAATTTGAGTTAAGGGGGGGCATAAAGCCAGAAAAAAATCAAATTTCACCCGCGCTTCCTTGCCTACCCCTCTCATCAAACACGACAAAAACAAAACACAATCCTTTCCCGCCAGCAGAAACTTTTCGCCCGGCCAAGTAAGCCAGAGATTAAAACAGAAGAACTAGCAGGGGATCGAGGGGGAGGGGGGGGGGTCTCAGGGGATCAGTCCGGTCGGTATAAATCATATATTTGTGTTTGAATTTCCATCTTCTGTAATAAGTATACGCAAAATAATCAGATGAAACGGCTCTATTCAATGTAGGTACCTAAGTATGATAGCAGGCTGTGCAAGTAGATATCTTGATAGGGCAATATTATTGTATGTCCGTGAATCTGTTCCGATGCTGGTAACAGATTCACGGACATACAAGTAATACAGCCTATCTATGAATTTCCAATTCTGGATTGAAGGACTAACTTTACTATACTGTAAAAAAATATCTTATATTAGAGAGCAAACCGAGTTAAATGCCTATACATTTTCGATTCCGAATGAAATTACAAATGAACGATTTTCGGATATTTTCCTGTACCTATTTATGCTGTGATACATTGCTTCTTGCCAATTTTCATTATTCTAGGTCAACGGGAATAATTAAAACCTATAAGGTACACCCAAGGATTTAAATTTCAAAATACGCGACATGAATGGCAATTTATGCCAGCTTCTAAGTCAGCGTATTAGAGGCTTGATATTTTTACAGCTCCAAGAAACCGTAGATCTAAGTATTTGATATCAATTTCAACTTGATACGTATTCCTGAGAAAAAGGCACAGACGGATGGACAACGAAGTTATCCTGTATCTAAGGATTTAGATTTTTCCTTTTGAAGTACGGAACCCTAAAAAGCAAAAAAATTTAATTTTCTCGTAATGGTTTCTCAAATTACAATATTTAAACAAAATGTGATCATTGTTCATTCCCTTTATTTTCAATGCAATTCTTTAGTAAGTAAAAACATCTGTTTATTTTGCATATACTTACTATACGCTAAGTTTGAATTCAGAATCTAAGAATCATGTATTAGTATTTTTTTTGGAACTAGAAACTCAATGTTGACGTGACAAAGTTCAAATTCCAATGTAATCAAATTTTGTTTAGGACCTACAAGTTGGACGTCACTACATCTTGATGAAAAACAGTGTTGTCCAAGAAAAAAATTACATTTGTATATCCTGGATTTTTCTTTGCAGGATCGTGCAAAGTCACTGACCTGTATTATACAAGATAGAGGTCAGTGTGCAAAGTCAATAAATTAGCAACAGTGATACCCAAGTAAAAAATAATATTCGTATAATGGATTTTGCACTGTAGTATGCAACGTCAAACGGCATGTGTCATAAAAGCCTTTCCTGCGCGAAGTGCGAGTAGGAAAAAATCCCCGCCGAAAACATTTGTGGAAAACGAGCCCAAGTTTGGTACAAAAGAAGTACATGTTTGTCGGATTTACCGATATGGCATCTATGTAAATGGGTTCCAAAGTCTAAAGTTCATTAGGTTCCTCTTTTGTAACTGTTGAAACTTTAGCTTTAAAAACTTGCCAAGTTATAATATGAACTTTAGACTTTCTCTCAACTCTATAGAACTTAGCACCCATTTAGAGCTTAACTCTTTTATCGGCGAAGCCGACAATCCCAAACATGTTGATCCGTCACAACCTTTACTCATCCTCACCATAAAAAGAAGGCTAGTTATGAGAACACTATCTGTATGAAATATTGCATGTGCACACCGTTTCGTACTTTTGTCCACAATAAACTCATTACGCATTTAATTTCCGATATTTCTTTTGTATGTTCCAATAATAAACCCTTTACGCTGAATTTCGAGTTTCAACTTGATTTAGGGAATAGTACTTACTAAAACCTTATACGGAGTTTGTCAAGAAAAGTGGAAGAAAACGAATTTGGATTCTGAGTTAATCGCCGTAAGGTCTAAAAATCTCCAGCACGAACTTTCAAATGAACGCTAGTTGGCTATGTTGCAAATTTTCTCCGCAAGAAAATGAACCGAAATGCAGAACAATGGCGCTAGTGGTACTATACCAGTCAAAAATCTGTCAAATAAAATGTATGTCATCTTGACTTTTCAAATATCAACATTGAATTATTTCAATATTTTTATTTTATAGTTTTGCCTCGGTATTTGTTTAGTTTATCAAGTCTTATTGTTTTTAATAATCGTTTCGGGAGTGGTTTAAGTTATTTTGCCATATTTTCTATTTCACAGTGTCTTTCCTACAAAGTGATAAATTACGAAAATATTGTTTACGTAAATTAAATATATAGCAGCGCAGCCGAAAATTCGAGCGCAGTCCTCTCGTCTCAACAGAGCGGGGGCGACTGATTTGTGAAACATATATATGTTTAAAGTTCCCGCAACGTGCGACGGAAGATGATTTCTTCCACGAACTAAGAACGTCGAAAGTGCTATAAGCTTATCGTCGTAATAAAACCACAAATAAAAGTAATAAAAAAAAATGCTTCCACAATCTAAGTCACTTTATATCAATAAATTAATCATCAAATTTTCATTCTAGTAGTCATAAGCATATTAAGTACAAATCGAAAAGTCGTGAAAATTGGAGGTAACTTCGTGATGTTTTTTATTAGAGAAAATTTTACTATTTTGTCTTTCTGTGCCACAATAAGTTTGGAAATATCATGTAGTTATTCGTGTTATTTTTATTTTATACCTAAGTCTCATCAATTTCATGAAAAATCATATTGAAGTTAGGCTATTTTGGTTGATACCTGCTCTTAAGTAATTGTTTTACACTTAAATCTTAATCAATTAAATACAGGATGAAATTGAAAACATGCGACAAATCGAAATGGGAGACTGTACTCATCATTATGAACAACTTTTACTATGGGACCAAAACTGAAATCGCGAAAAAAAAATCAGCTGTTTCCTACATTTATGTTCTCATTAACTCGTCAAAATGAAGGGAACAGCTGATTTTTTTTTCGCGATTTCAGGTTTGGTCCCATAGTAAAAGTTGTTCATAATGATGAGTACAATCTCCCATTTCGATTTGTCGCATGTTTTCAATTTCATCCTGTATAATCATGCATGAATTAGTCGCACAACTTAGTCTCATTATTTCTGTTACGTTCTATATTGTTGTACACTTCAATCCTAATTAATTAAATACTAAGATGAGTAGGTCGGATAACTAACAGTCTCACATTTTCATTAAGTTCTATGTTTACACTAACTAATTTACTTAAATATTTTAGCCGCGCAACTTGCAGTGTCATAATTTAAAATCTTAGGTTCTATTCAGGGTGTATCTACAAAGGTGCTAATACCTTCTGGAGGTGATTCTGCCCGAAACTAAATAACTTTTCCCAAGGAAATACAGGCCCGAAATTTTTTAAGTGGCTATTGTTGCAGTCTCATGATTTCTGTTAATACTTTAAAATGTCTTTGAGAACTATTATGATTAAAAATCCGATCCGTTGGTAACTTAACAAATAACATGATAATTATAAAATCAACATCCTAACCAAAACTTATAAAAAAAATTCAAAACTCAAATATGTTAACAAAACTTAAACTAACTTGTATTACATAAGGGGTGTAAGAAACGGTCTACGATAAATTTTGCAGGCGATAAGTCCATGAAACTAAACATTCATTCCCTAGAAACTTCGTTGAGAGAAAAAACAGATTTCCCATACAAAATGTATGATAGGGAACTGAGTTTGAATAAATGTTACTTGTGGAAAGCTGTTTAGCTTCATGGAGTGATCACGTCTGCAAAATTTTCGGTACACCGTCCCTCACATCCTATATGTATGTAAAAAAATAAAATAAAACAAACAAAACTATATAAAAAATACTCATAACTAGAAATGACATATTTTTCCAGTTATGTTTTGGTTATCGCTTTTTTTATTTTAATCATTCTTATTTTCATGCGTGCTTTCATCTGCATGTACTTCATTATCGATTGCAGCCTCTATCGATTACGAATTCAATATTTTCAATATTTTCATCTTCGTTTTTATCTGTGTTTAGGTTTGCAATTAATTGATTTTGATCCACAGAATCGTTATTATTACAAGCCGCTTTATTTACGACTTCTACTTCATTATATTGTAGTGCTGCTCTACTTGGGCCTGCAGATGGCCTACTTTTTTTTGTAGTGTCACTTTGTTGTTTAGTGGCTAGTTTTCTTTTGGGGACATTTCTTGGCGCGGAAGCTCTTTCTAATTTAGAGTGTGTTCTCTTTTTAGCATTTTTGACGATGAATTTAAAAAAATCATTGTTTTTGTCGACAGTGTATGTAGGGTCACAGTCGTGAACAATTTCGAAAAAAAATCCAAGCACTTCTTGAAATATTTTAACACTAATTTTTGAACCTGCACCTCTAGCAGAACCCGACCAAGAACACTGTACCAAAAATTCACGACTAAACAAAACGTCAATCAGTTGAAAAGCACACACCTCCCCTTTTTTGCCAGGAGTGCAGAAAACGGAATACAAATCCTTAAGAAATTTTCTTTTATCAGCGTCACGTAGCTGATTTTCCATATTTTGAAGATCATCAAGATTTTGAATAGGTGTAACCCTAGCATTGCATGGGCTCTTTTTTATTTCTCTTAATGGCGTGACTGTCATTTGTGTGTGTATTTGTGGCTGTTTTTCGGAGTACGAGGCCAAATTATCAATTTTAACAGATATCGTTGCTAGCGTTTTAATTATTTTTAATTGGTTATCTATTATTTTGACCTGATTGTCAGATAAAATTTTTTGGTTCGTTAGAAGATCGTTATAATCCAATACTTGGACTACTTCAGTTTCTATATGATGTATATTCTGGGTCATAATATTATTGTCGTTAGGAACATCATCAGATACTGCCACTAAATAGTTATCAGTTGGAATATCATTATTAGATTCTTGCATTTTCTGTGCAGCTATAGTCGATGCGTTGTTGTTGTTTGCAGATCCAGTAGATGACTGCAAAAAAAAATTGGTATTATATGCTTTTATTTACACCATTGAAACTAATTAATATTAACTATTACTATTTATTGATTTTCTTTTATTTTATGTATAGTATTGAGCTTGCTTAGCACGTTCTCTGCCAAAAAAAAATACAATCAGAACAACAATAGAACTCCAAGTATACTGGTAGTGTGGCAGGGAACGTGTTAAATAATAGGTAAAGGAGTACATAGACTACCACTGTTATACCACACCATACCCCGTCATGCTATGTCGCACTACCTACACCACAACACACCATATTACGCCACGCCATGTCACTCCACACTACTTACGTACACCACAACACAATATATATTACGATGGCATGTCCCGCCATGTCATCCCACAATACATTACAATCCAACATTCCACAATACACGATATAACGCCACTCCATGTCATGCCACACTACACTACAAAAAATCATACCACGCCACGCTATGTCACGCTACACTACATCACAATGCACCATACCATGCCACGCCTTGTCACGCTACACTACACCACAATACACGATACCACGGTATGCCATGCAATACTACGCCACGCTATCTCACACCACACTACACCACAATACTTGATATCAAAAGATGCCATGTCACGCCACATTACACTACAACACACCACCCCACACTACATCTGATCACGCAATGCCATTTCATGCCGCACTACACAAGCAAAACATTTTTTTTTTACTGAACAAAGTTTCATGATCTGAGGAACATGAAGTGACATCAATATTTAGAGTTAAAGGTTGATAGCGTATCTATACCTACCAGTTGTTTGGCAATCCTGTTAAAATCTTCATTGTCTGGCTGTCTTACATTAACGTGCCCTTCATTTTCTGTATCAGGCAACTCGAGCATGGCATTTAACTCAGCATCAGCAGCCTCATAATTATCCAATTTTCTCTTAATTATACATGGCATTTTCAGCCAACTTTCTTTTGGAATTAGTTGTTCAATTTTACATTTTTTAGAAGTCTTCTTAGTAGGCCAACTTAAAATTCCGTTATTCACCCATCCTTCCGGACAAATTGATAGTTTTTTGGAACCGTTTTCAATCGTTTCAACTATCAAAAACGGCATTCTGAAAAAACAAAATGTATTACTGTAACTTTAAGCACTTACATGTTTTTATGCAGCATTATAAATTAAAATTAAGTAAGCCAATATGTGTGGCTTAGAATACTAGCACCCCATCTCTTTTCGTGGGTGTCCTAAAAAGCCACTAAGGGAAAACCAAGGAATAGGCAGCACATTACACTGCGCTCGCGAACCCGCCTGCCAAGTGTGGTGAGTATGGCATTTGCCCCGATTGGGGAGGCCTCATCACACACTGGATGTTACTGCTATTTAAGAGCGTTTACGCCGTACGGCATTTCATAGGTACAAACCTTCAAGCCGTTGTTTTTCGAAATGAATGAACCGATTTTAATGAAACTTCATACGCATAAGCAGGATACAAAGGTCTAAAAAGTTATCGGAGAACATTTTCGAAATGTCTTATTTAAAAAAAGATAACTGGAAATCTCTGTTTCTATGGAAACTTTAAAATCGGTCTAATTTGGCTGTAACACAATTTTTCGAAAATGTTTATCTGCTAACTTTTTAGACCTTTGTATCCTGCTTATGCGTATGAAGTTTCATTAAAATCGGTTCATTCATTTCGAAAAACAACGGCTTGAAAGTTTGTATGAAATGCCGTACGGCGTAAACGCTCATAAGAAGAAGTAAGTACCTAATAGAACGGCGAACCTATGAACCTGCCGCACACCAGCTCTTTCTCGCTCTCGCAAATGATGGTTCCGAGAAACAGAATAGGATAGCAACATAGGAAAGTACGATTCCGTGCGGGCAAATGTGGTCCAACCTTTATCCTGTTTAAGCTTGATACCTCCTTTCCGTTATACCCTGTATATTAAGTACTTCGTCTAATCAAATAAATACTAACTAACACTACCTTTTACACTAATATTTTGATTATATGCCTAGTTGTACACAAAAATTACCTATTGCAAGTTAGTTCAAAGCTATTTTTGTAGGTATTAGGTACTATAATTTATTGTAAAGAAGAACTGCTAATGAAAAATTACATATTGGAAACTATCAGTGGGAAATCTGGCATCGAATTATATTCCAGCCAACATTTACAATTTAAGTAAATTTTACTTTATTTACCTTCATAAATGGGTTTTGTATCCGTCTTGAGGATCCCCAATTCAACGTAAAGACAACGAGACCTGTAAAGTAAAAATAATCAGTACTAGACACTAATGAGTGATTTTTGGACCTAGGAGCTCCAATAAGGCAACAGATGAGTGGAAATATGAACTGCAAGGTCTATTTTAAATCGCCATGTTTAAAAATGGTGTCCTTGAAAAGTATCTTATTGAATGGTATTTTATTACAATAACATACATTAAAATGAGTTTTGATAACTGTTTCTGATGTAGTTTGACATTATACTTTTTGTGGAACCATAATGTTAGATTTTTAACAACCAAATTTTTATAAAGTATTGTCTTAATTATTTGATCACTGCATATTTTTTGATAATTCTTGATTATATTGAAGGCGCATCAAAATTTACTTAATAAATATACCATGGTTTCACGATAAAAAACCATTTGCAAGGGCTCCATGATGGTTATCCTGCGTTATATACATAATTTTTTAATACTCACCAAATAGATGCAATAATTTGCTGTCACAATCACAATAGCACAAAGCACCGTCCTTTTGTTTATTTCCACCGAAAATAAGAACTTGATAAGATCTCACTGTCACTCAACGAATGAATACTGTATCGCTTTGTCGTTCAATCATTCATTCACGGCCCGCAATTAGCACCGTTAGTTCCAAGTGCCACTCAGGATAACAATTCGAACTCTTATGCATCGCTTTTGCATCTATAAATAAGTTGCAATTTTTCTCCCTTTGGTAACATACAGGTTGCTTATAGGTTCTAACCACCTTTATAGAACTTAATCACGGTGGATTTTATTACTAAAGTTTCCAAAAATATACTATATGCAAGCTATTTGTCACCAAGTGTGTTACTTGGGAAGTGGTTTGGCTTAGCTTTGAAACTTACTACCGTTCCATTGATACGTGTCTAACTACGGTTATCATTGTAAATTAATTTATGTAGTGAAATGGTCGTATTTATTAATGAAATCTGCAAAATACAAAGTAAGTAGACAAACTTCATGATCTGCCTAGCCTTTTTCCAGCTTTGTTTGGGTCGGCATCCAGTCTAATCGATTTAAACAAAGTACCTTGACAAACTTAAAGAGTAATGAAATAAAATTAGCTCAGTAGTACCTATAAACATACAACACATGCAAGTCGAATACTTTTTTGAAGACGATTACAAATACAGGGTGGCAGTGATTTGACTCCAGACCCCTTGCGTGGAAATGTTTCGTCGGTTATGTATATAAATAAAAAAATAAAAAATCTGAGAAAAGTGTAACAAATACGCGGTTAAAATGTATTTTTATAACGCCTCCTGCGTTAAAAAATGTAATGGTACAGAATCATGTAGGTACTGAATCTACATATGTTAGCAGATTGGGCGTCGATGTCTTTTAAGAGAGTTTACGCCGTACGGCATTTCATACAAACTTTCAAGCCCTTGTTTTTCGAAATGAATGAACCGATTTTAATGAAACTTCATACGCATAAGCAGGATACAAAGGTCTAAAAAGTTACTTAAGAACATTTTCGAAATGTCTAATTAAACAAAAAAGATAACTGGGAATCTCTGTTTCTATGGGCACTTTAAAATCGGTCTAATTTGGCTGTACGTAACACAATTTTTCGGAAATATCCTTGAGTAACTTTTTAGACCTTTACATCCTGCTTATGCCTATGAAGTTTCATTAAAATCGGTTCAATCATTTCGAAAAACAAGAGCTTGAAAGTTTGTATGAAATGCCGTACGGCGTAAACGCTCTTAACAGCGAAGGAATTTACCAAGAAACGTTTTCAGAAATTTAAACCCCTATCTAGTTTAAAAACCGTTAGAATTGGCGTTATTTTTACATCTCGTGTTCATGCTAGGCCCACTGTAGGTATGTGTGAGGATATCAGTAGGCACAAGGCTTTCTGCATCCAAAGGGTGTTATCTCAACATGTAACACAAATACATTACACTTCCTCCCATTCACATAAACTAGTGCCACATTGCTACATTACCCACAATCATGGCTTTCTCTGTTTGTACCCTGGTTCCAGTTAATCGGCAGCGAATGAGTGTAACTAATACGGAAGAGTGAGAGAAATCAGACGTCAATTTTATAAAATTACATCTTTTTTTTTTTTTTTTTAAAATGGCATCTCGCAGTTCATCCTTTATGAGGATGGCTACTGCTTAACCGGACTTTCCTGTGGATGCCTCGAATTAAGGCCTCCAGCCAGGGCATACAATAACTTAAAAACTAAGCGACAGCGCTAAGGGTAACCCCCTGTGGGGTTCGGACCTCGGCTCAGGGCGTCGCTGGAAGAGGACAGCAAGGGACAGGCTGGATCGGTATTATTATTAGTGTTTAGGGGCGAATTTAAAACTACAGGCTCAGCTGCGCGGGCTGGCTCGAGTAAGGGTCGGGGCGGGCACGGTGATGGTGCGGGACGTCGCGACGGGCCTCGGCGGCGAGGACGGAAGGACGGATGTCTGAGCTCGTGTTTGTGATGTTGTCTGAGAGTACTAGTGGCCTTACTGCTCTCCTGGAGGAGGGTAGTGGCGTCGTCGGGGATAGTGAGGGTATGCCTTGGTCGGCGAATCCTACTTATGCGGGAGGGAGTGTATCGGGAGGCCGCCGCAATCAGGGGATTGGGGTGCTTTATAGCAGAGTCAAAGAAGCGCTTGGAGAGGCGTTTCATGAACTGCTGGATGGTGGGGATTCTGAGATCTAGATGCAGATTCACATTTCGGACATAGAAGGGGGCTCCCGTGACCTTTCGGAGGAAACGGTTCTGGAGGGTTTGCATTTTATGCAGAAATCGCGGCTTGGCGTGTGCGAAGACTACGCAAGCATAGGTCATGATGGGACGGATGACCGCGGTGTAGAGGCGCAATTTGCACTTGAGTGACAATTTGCTGCGGGCAGTTATCATAGAGTGGAGCCTACCGAGAGCGAAAGAGGCGCGCGAGCGCGCCGTCTTTATGTGCTCGTTGAAGGTGAGGTTGTGGTCTAGGATGACACCTAAGTATTTGGCTCGCTTTCCCCAGGGGATCGGCTTGCCATACATAGAGATCGGGCGCGGGAGGGGCGGGGGTAGTTTGCGCGGTTTTGAGAAGATGACCGCCTGACTCTTATCGGGGTTGACCTCGATTCTCCATTTCCGGAACCAATCGCTCAAGGCGCTTGCGGAGGTTTGGAGGTTTCGAGCTATGGATGACTGGTTGACACCCGAACAGTAAATGGCAGTGTCGTCGGCGAAAAGCGCCAACTGTGCCTTTTTACTGTTCGGGATGTCACTAGTGAACAGGGTGAAAATGAGGGGAGATAGAACGGAACCCTGGGGGACTCCGGCGCGGATGGGGTGAGGGGGAGAGAGAGCGCCCTCGATACGGTAGCGGAAAGTGCGGTCCGACAGAAAATCTCGTAAGATGAGCAAAAATTACATCGAGCGACACAACACTTATATTGTAAAATTATTACATATTGAGCTTATGTTATGGAATGCGTTCTTATTTGTACATGTGTTGCATTCCTAACCGGACTACAGGTGACTGGTCCGCGGTGTGCTGTGCATTTCTTCAAAGTGCAATGATGTGATAATACAGGGTGTCATCCCGGGCATCTCATCATCATCATCGACGCACAATCTGTACTATCGATTCAGTACATGATGCTGGACCTCTCAGCGTTGAAGTTTTTCGCCAGTAAAAAAAATGTGCAATCCCTACGCAGTCAAAATGTATGAAACAGTTGTTTCGCTCGCTTTTGTAAGAAAAAGTGTTTTGTTTTTAATAATATGGAATGAATTAAATATATTAAGGATTTGTAATAAAAATTATTTAAATCGAATCCATGGTAACAGTTTCCCTTCCACCATGTATAACATTATTTATTTATTATTTACTAGCGGCGCCCCGCCGTTTCACCCGCGTTAGATAGATGCCGTAGGAATATCGGGATAAAAAGTATCCTATGTCTTAATCCTGGTTATAAACTATCTGTATACCAAATTTCATCAAAATCCGTTCAGTAGTTTTGGCGTGATTGAGTAACAGACATCCAATCATCTTTACAAATTTTCACATGTAAATATAACATTAGTAGGGTAGTAGGATTATAACTATTCGCACAAAAAGGTATAAAGGCGGACTTAATGTCTTAGGCAGTCAACCAAGGGTGGCGGTGTTTGTAAAAAATATTTTGGCTAACCAGGACATATTAACTTATCCATTAACTCAGGATAAAAGTCTGATGACGTTATTTATGAAAACATGGAATCAAAAACACTAATCCAATTAACGGTGACTAACAAGGAAAGAATTCAAAAGCTAAGGCCATATTCTTAAACCATAGTCTAGCATAAGCATTGATCTTGATTCAAATCTTTTATTTCGATTTTGAGCCGAAATTCATGCCTGAGCATATCCAAAATAATCATCTCATCTATATGTCTCCGAAATTGATTCTATTACGTAGCGTAATCTCAGTCTGTTAGTATTAACTCATTGTACCGCGTAACTAGCTTTGTCGAGCAGCGCGAGGTGTTTATAATTCGGCATAACGTAACGTCATTGTTTTATAACAGTATGACGCCTATTACGCAATAAACTTACTGATGAGTTGTTTGTGTTATGATTGAGGTTTAGTTCTTATTCAATTAAAGACCTCCCTGAAAATATCCTCATCATCTACCTAGCCTTTTCCCAACTATGTTGGGGTCGGTTTCCAGTCTCACCAGCTGCAGCTGAATACCAGTATTTTACATGGAACGACTGCCTATCTGACCTCCACAACCTATATAGTTACTGGGTAATACGATACCCCTTGGTAAAACTGGTTGTCTAACTTTCGGGCTTCTGACGACCAGTAATAGCTATCAAAGATCCACGAATGACGGACTACGTGCTTTCCGGATCACGGAATGGACTTGGTATCCTAATCTCTTTCTACTTTTCTTTATTTAAACCTGCTAAGAACCAGTTCTCATCCCGCCATCTCCGTCACAGCCTGCCACGTTGTCGCTTGCCTTTTACAGGGATCCATTAGGTCGTGAGTATGGCCCATTGATCGTCTGACAGGCATCAGATGTGTGCAGCCCAATTCCATTTTAGCGTGGAGGTGACATCAGTTATCTTTATTATTAGGCTAGGCACAAATCTGAGCCGAAATTCACAAGTGGTAACTCCGTTGTATACCTAGGTAAAAAGAAAGAATGTTCCGAAAGTTAAAAATACACACGTTTGTGAGCCACAGTGAGAGAAAACGCCCGCTAAATACCACTCGGATAACATCACGCCTACTTGACCCAAAAGGTTTAGCTACACCTACACTTCGTCCCAAGTAAGTCCCATGTAATAGAGGCGATTCTTTCAAGTCCTTACTAACAAGCCAAAAGACACGAAAAAACACTGTTTTTATTTTTTATGCCATGATCAAAAGAAATAATAAATCATTGAACAGCATAATAAGAAATGCAAAACCTGTGAATAGAACTTACTACTAGGTCAGACAAACTGTTATTAACCTACAAAACTTGAATAGCTAATAATTTAGGTAATAAATTAAATTAAAACAATAATAAACTAGAAATTGAACGTGATCGTGATATTTTTTAATCAATGGTAATTCTATCAGGGCACAGTTCAACTTGTGTTGTAGGACAGGAAGATGCAGAAGGCTCAAGAGAGATCATGCAGAGTAAAAAAACAGTTAAACCCTTGAACAACTACGCTTTCAGCCATAGTGAATAAATATGCACCTCTATAGGATATGCATAATCAGCCTCTATCGTTCCCACTGCTGGGACACAGGCCTCCTCTCAGTGACAGGAAGTGGGCTAAGCTGTAATCCACCACGCGGGCCCAGTGCGGGTTGGTAGATGTTATTATGTCTTCGAAATTTTTGGTTCTAAGACATGCCGGTTCACTCGCGATGCAATTTTTTACGTCATTAGGGTACTGGTTTTACAGAGCTTGGGCCACAGCAGACAAGCTACTTTTAGCATCAGCGATCGGCGATTCAGCCGCTTTTTAGAAGCTAAATGCAGCGACTAAACGTTCTACGTACCGCACACGGCGTTTGAGTCGCTTTTCGGAAGCTCGAGACAGCCGCTGAACGCTACACTCCGCACACATTCGGATGCCGGTCGCATCGATTTGGCATCTGCGGAACGCGACTCAGTGTTGCACTAGATTTTGACGAAGCTACACCCTTACCGTGGAGTCTAATGAAGCTGCACTGC
This sequence comes from Gortyna flavago, assembly GCA_963669345.1. Classification (NCBI taxonomy): domain Eukaryota; kingdom Metazoa; phylum Arthropoda; class Insecta; order Lepidoptera; family Noctuidae; genus Gortyna; species Gortyna flavago. The sequence goes on from OY770139.1 coordinate 4,719,381, forward strand.
TGCTTGCTTTATTGATAAAGCGAAAATATTCCGATACCGCGTCCGAACGCAGGAAGTCGCCAAAACGTGACGTAGCATCGATACAGTCGCAAAATCGCAGATCGCCGATGCTAAAAGTAGCGTGTGTGCTTTGGCCCTTATTGACAACATTCAAAGGCTTAATATAGGAATCACAAGAAGCTACGGTTATCGTTGAGCTATTCACGCTCTTGTTTAGGAATGTGATTGAATGGATGAATAAATGAATGAACATGATAAGTTGTGGCATAGTCTGTTCAGTTATTTTACGTCTGAGTTTGCATCACTGTCCAAATTACAGTGATCTTAATTCTCATTCCGATAAGGTTGCTGTTAGATTGCTGCCATCGACAAGTCTGTCATAATCACTGTGATCTTTATTCTCGTCACAATAAGGTTGCTGTTAGGTTGCCGCTATCAGACGTTAAATAACTGTGAAAATTGTACCTTCTGTTCTTTATCCTACTGTGACTGACCTATGATTAATGGTCTCGCTAAACAAATAAACTTCCTACTCGTCCACAGTACTGTTATCTTCGGAATTACGACCCGATATTATACTAAGTATTATATTTAGAAATCATCCGTTCACTTGAAATTATATATTTGGATGCGTAGGAGCGTATCGAACGAAAGATTGTTAGCTCCATGAGATAAATATTGATATAGAGGATATTGCCATAATCTCCATGATTCACTGGCAGATTATTGATGATTTCAGTATGTTTCTGTTAGAGATTGATACATACAATTAGGCAGAGGTGTACATCGTAACCCACATTTCGTTTAAGTCAGTTCAGTTGTTGTAATAGGGAGCTAGCATATAGGTATCAACCGGGCACAATTCCAGACTCCGGGCTGCTAATGAGAAATTCATGATAGAAAAACCCAATAACACTTTGCCCAACCCAATAACACTTTGACCAACCCAATAACACTTTGGGATTCGAACCCAGGACCTCATGCTCAGCAGTAGCAAATCAGTCAATCCTTCATTATTTCCTTATTTTATTTACCTGTTTACCAACAGCCATCTAAACTAATAATTATAGAGAAAAAAGATTTGTTGTTTTTTGTATGTTTGTTACAATTTCACGCTAAAACATGAAAGGATGAAGAATTTTGTTCGAAAATTAAAGTTGCACCCGTGCGAAGCTGGGGCGGGCCGCTAGTTATTATTATAAAACAAAGTCACCCCGCCGCGTCTGTTTGTTTGAAGGCGATAAACTCAAAAACTCCTGAACGGATTTTTATACGGTTTTCACCAACGGACGGAATGAGTCATGAGGAAGGTTTAAGTGTATAATTCATTAAGGTTTCGTGTAAATTGACTAAAACACGATGATGATTGTTGAATATGTCGGAAAAAGTCGTGTGGGCTGGGAGCTTTACTGGCGTGCACCACGTAAATCAATAGAGTTATATTAAAATAATATCTAACGGAACTATTGATTAACAAATATGTTACTTTGATCCCGGTAGTATGTTCCCATGGGATAATTTCCGACCTTCACGCGAAGCCGAAGTCACGGACAAAACATGTCATAGAAATCGAGGAAAGGAAATGTATTTTTAATTTCCAGGATCAATTTTATTGTCAATCAAAATAAAATCAAATCAAGCTGCGCATGAGTCTTATGGATGTGAGGCATATTTTACTCAATCTTGTTCTTTTGTGTTTGTTCGTTTACCGCAAGTAAACGTATATTCTTTCTTTCTTGTTTCTATAACTGAGTCACAATCAATTTTAACATAACGACAGCGAGTCTAGCAAGTCGACGTAGCTCAATAAAAAAAAAACCATACTCGGTATTAATTTCTTCCCCGAAGAACCACTAAAACCTTGAAACATTGGTTTGTTATAACTGCTATTAATAGCCGTTTTCACTAACCTTACCCTTGGTAAAATTTCCATACAGTTTCCCACTAAAATACCTACTCAATTGTTCTTCGTCTGAAGGAAGTTTACTTCATACTTACCCACGGCGCAACAAACTAAAAATCACGAAAGAAATCACAGAACCACTTACCCTAAGCTCCCCTAAAACTAAACTTAAACTAAACAAAGTGTATTAAATAAAATTAAAGTGCAAGTTGAACGTGGATTGGACGAAATTCATAATGGTATCGGGACCCGCTCGTGCCGTAGTATCGTTACATTAAAAGCACATTTATAATGGCGACTTAGAGCTAAATCAGGGCCCCTAAGATGGCGCTACAGATTTTTGAAATAGGAAGTGTTGGGCATTTATTTTGATTGTTTAGTTTAGCAAGGATATATTTAATTAGCTTCTGGTCGCAACTTCGTCTGCGTGAATTTTTTTGTTCCCCGTCCCACCCTGTCGCATCGCATCGCCTGCCTATTACTTCGTTTTCGTCGTCTCCTAAGGGTCCTAGCAATTTATAGCCTTCCTCAAGAATTGAGCTACTAAATGCAAAAAAAAACAAATCCGACTGGTAGTTCCAGAGATCAGCGTTTTCAAACAAACAAATTCTTCAGCTTTATTATTAGTAATAGTATCTATAGATAGATATGCAAAGAAAACAGGTTAACGTATTTAACCCTTTTAGATAAGCTATTTGTTTATACTAGAAGACGATCCCCATAAAACATCGAAGTCTTTATGGACAGGTTCAGATTAGTCTTTATTTTAGGTACCTGTAGGTATAATGCTGACAAATGTAGCTGCATAAAGTTAGTTGGAATATTTATGGGGTTGCTATTACGTAAACATGAATAATAAACTTAAAACTAAACAGTACAATTATGTTCTCTCTATACAGAGTTACAGCAGATATTTGAAGAATGCCAAACAATTTACAACAATAATTATGTGGACCAATTTCGCACTAAAACAAATAAATTAGTGCGTGCAACATTTTATCGTTCCAGCTAAGTTACTGCGGCCACTGCGCACGCGCCGCTCCCGCCATCTTGTTTAATCTAGTGCCGTTGATCGCGGAAAAGCGCGCCAACCTTCAACGACCTTCGCTCTCCGACCGTTCTAACGAACCATACACGCTATAATCAGCCCTATAGCTTTAATAATTCATATAATTTAGATTGTTTTTGTTTGGATATCAATGTGGTTACTACGTCGTTTTGTGTGTAATGCAAACGACCCTGCCCCATGTTTTGTGTTCTATAAACACAGGATTTAAATTCTAGCCTGGGCCTATAAATTTATTGCCGGTAGATTTATTTTGAAGTGTTATTTTGTCACATTTATTGGAATAATTCTCCGGTGACACTGTTTTATGATCCCTATTATGGAATTTTTTACGCTTATTGTTCTTGTTAGCGTTTATTGTTTTTGTTTTAATTGCTCTTGTTCGGAATGTTTTAAAATACTTGATTGGAAAATTATGAACTGTTCAGTTCTGGAAATAATAAATCACAGTTTTAATTAGACTAATTGGATTTAAATCTGAGGTTGCATTGTTTATTGTTTAGTTTACTCGGTACTAGAATTAGAATGTAAAATTATAATCTGAACTCTTTATTAAATATTAAATAATGCAAATAAAACTTAATGACACACTTCCAATAGTGTAATGCTTCATTGTAATACCTTTTGAAGAAAAGTTTCAAAATGCGCTTTCCGAAGAGACTACCTACTCAACAGACTCTTCACAATCGTTTATTAACATTATATTTAAAAAAACGCCTTAAAACTATAAACAAAAACAGAAAGAAAACATTCCAAAAGGGCCTCAGTTCAGCATAATGTCAGATGACAACACAAAGCCACCTGCCGCTGAAATAAACTTTCCAGCATTACAAAAAAAAACAACTGGCCTCAAACAAATACTGCCAAAATTAAAAGGGCGTAATTCCATATATTTCAAGACGTCAATTAAACCGTTTTCCATGACGCCAGACCTACTTTGAAAATCTCACAAAGTATTTAGAGCTAAGTACACCCTACGACTGGTTATCGGCCGGCTACCAATAAATCGTCCGGTGCGATCCACACGTATCATCACGCTTGCCTTCGGAGGGGCTGCCAGGGCATTTTTCATCGTCCACCCGCTTCCTGCTCAGCTGATTTACTAGCGGCGAGATAAAGCAATCTTTTGCTAAGCTGTGTCTGCTACTTAGTTTGTATACTGTAAGGTGTTTAGATGTTTTCTTTCATATTTCTTAGCTTGTCGTAGGTACTTGTAGTTTGCAGAAGATGGCCCATTTTTTTGACGAAAATATTTTAGAAAATAATCTTCTTCTTAGCGTGTTGATGGCAATCTAAATGGACTCGGCTCAGAATTTGGCTACGTGTTTGGCCCCATCTGACAGGACTCGCAGGGTGTCCCATCGTTTGTGCAACAGCACCACATTCACACTCCGAGGCGGAGCGTCTATGAATCTCCACATGAACATGTTTTCCTTGCTTCGGCAACACTGGGTCCGCAGTCAGTTTAACGACTTTCAGATTACCCCCCACCCAAGACGTCTCATGTCCAGGTGGGATATCTTCAGCAGGTTAAGGAATATAGCCATTCATTCGAGACGAGAATATAGCTACAAAGAACAGTCAAGGTCAAACATTGACATAATCACTAAGCTATAAATTTAATAGACCAAAAAATACTAACTATGTATATATATTAATTTTACAGTATGCTTCTACATACAGGAATGTTTTTTAACCAGTGCGCTAACTGTAACCATGAATTCAGCATAACGGGGTATGTAGGCGTAAAAATTTTTCGTCGACTATTATAAAAATATTATTAGTAGTACTGCAATTTTCTTTAATTTTTTGTTAACCGACGAAAAATTTCTGCACTTTAGGGTCTAGACAAATATGCTGAATTCAAGGCTATAGTTTGCGCACTGCAATTTTTTTTTCCTGTATAGGGAGTTTCACTTATAATCTGCTTAACTTTAGTTTAATAAGTTATATGCTGTAAAATTTGGTCAGATTTCAATCCCGATAAACCAAAAGAACCTACGCATTTCCACGCAAAGTCGCGGGAAAAACAATGAAGTTCTTATACCAACCACTTCTTGTCCGTGGCAATGCCATCTCATCTATTCCCATGGGATAGGATCAGGTTTTGAGCGGCACATTCATCTACCGATAACATTACAGTAGGTACCTATATTCTGATTTCCCCATGGGTTGGGAAGGTCAGGTTGTCCGTGTAACCAGAAATTCGCTATATCATGTTCGAACTGGTCTTGCGAATGATAAGCTTAACTAAATAACAGTCGTGGTAGATGAGCAAAACAAGAAGCCAGAAGGCACGTCCCCGAAAAAAAAAACGTTAAAAATCTAGTCGCAATCAGAGGGGCAATTCTCGTAATTTTAAGAACGTTCACAGTCTGATCTCAGTCTCAATCTGTCAAAAATATCTCTAATTTCCCTACATTTTGACAAGTTTTTGGCATTTGTTTGTCGCCGAGATGAGACTGCGACTAGATTATAAACGTATTAAATTACGAGAATTGGCCTTCTGATCTCAGCGACAATCAATGTCAAAAACATGTCAAAAATGTAGGGAAATTTGAGGTATTTTTGACAGATTGAGACTGAGATCAGACTGTGAACGTCCTTAAAATTATGAGAATTGTCCCTCTAGAATATGTGAATAAGTTGCAGGTAAACCATATAAAACTAGCTTCTGCTCGCGAATTCGACCGCGTTTAAGTCTTAAGATAAAAAAAAGGCCTATACTAAAATAATAGCCACATTTTTATAAACTATTACTTCGTTTTTCACCAATCGTTCTCTATGTTTTTTCTTTTTGCTCGGTTCTTATCGGTTCCTAGCGTAATGTTAAATACCTCTATCCTGTAAAAAAAATCCTCAAGAATTAAGCTGTCATAATGCAAAAAAAAAACTAATCCGACTGGTACTTCCGAAGATTAGCGCGTTCAATCAGACAAACAAACAAACTTATTAGTGTAGACATGAGCAAGGTTTAATGTCAGCTGTTTTACAATTACTATCTAAATATCTACTAAACACGGTACACGACAATGACTTCTGATTCACGCAATTGATAGTTACCTACCTACATTGTTATGAATCAAGTGGTTATAAGGCTATTTCCCCTTTTGTTTAACTGAACATTGCATGGTAATACATCAAGTAGTTTAAGGTTATTTCCCGTCTCATTCAACTTCATGACATTGTCAGAAACAGCTTAAAAAACCGGTCGATTGCGCGTCTGACGCCGCACACAAAGTGTTCCGTACGGTACCAAAAACGCCGAAAAAAACACGTTTCTTGTATAGAGACCTCCTTAAATTTTTTGTAACTTTTTTTTTATCACCCGCTGACAGACAGACGGACGGTGGGAGGCTTAGTTGGCATCCTTTTGGTATGGAACCCTAAAAACTACTTTCAACACAACGCTAAAATAAAACAAACAATAAACTAACAATCGGCTCACTGAAAACTGTGTAAACCAGTTTTATTCCAATGTATTCCTAAGCTAAGGCTACATTTACGCATCTACCAATGTACCCACATTTTAATCTTCCCAAAACAGGCTGGGTATCTTACCGAGAGCAGCGCGACCCGATGCCGATAGCCCGGTTTGCGCACAATTGTCGCGTCTGACCAGCTATTGTGCTATGGGAACACAGCCTTAATTGCCACTCCGAATAAATTAAAACAAGAATGCTATCGCATACGGCTCGTACCGCTTAGGGGTACTAATGTTACTATGTATTTGTACACATAGCTCGGTTTTAGATAGTATAGTGTGTTGAATAGACAGGTGGCTGTTAAGGATTTATTTATAAACGATGATTAAAGTTAAGTGACGTATAAACGTCAAAATGTACGGTTACACAGTCGCTACTCACTACTTAACTTTCAGCAACGTTTATGAATAAAACGGATAGTTTCCTGTAAAAGTTCTGATGAATACTTTTTTTTTCTGAAAAGCTCGGGAGCTTTCCTTGAATAGCCTATGCTGTGGTGAATAGCGTTGTCAGAAAAAGTTTAGTGAAGGCAGTAACAGGCCTAACTGCGTAGGGTGAGAAGTATTACCTATATAGGCATTCACATATCACAATTTAAGTCTACTCTCGTTGTCAATGACTTTTGTGATTGTCATAATTACGGCTAGTAACTAGTTTAATATGCAGCATAATCAGCCTAAGCGTCCCCACTGCTGGGACATAGCTCCTCTCAATGAGATTGAGTAGGCCGTAATCCACCACGCAGGGCCAGTGCGGGTTGGTAGATGTCACATATCTTCGAAGGTTCTAGGACATGCCGGTTTCCTCACGATGTTTTCCTTCACCGTTTTGAGAGCAGTGGTGATAAAATAATTTATCCAAAGTAAAGCGCCTGTCTGGGTTCGAACCTAGAGGTCGAAATAGTAGTTATAGTTTAATATGATAAGATCCAATGATTTAATTAGTGTCTTAGGATGACCCTAATTGCAAAATCTAGGTTTTGACGAGTTACCGCTACCGTCCTGAACCTATGTGAAAGGACGGTGGTGGCTATAACAACCTCCTTTCTAAGCGTGTTACAGTAGTCAAAATTTGCGTGTTATCTCGTAACACTAACTATGAAACTTATTGACTTCCCACTCTATATTCTTACACGCTCGTAGCTCTGCCACAAATCCTGCACGCGCGCAAACAGTTAGATCACAAATTAGAGACTAGCAGAAGATCCAATCTTTGCAATTTACGCATAAATTGTGGCTTTGAACGCCATAATTTTGCGTTTCAGACGTTTTAAAGCGTTCTACAAGCTTTGACTGTCAGTAATAGTTAAGTTTCTATCAAGAGATATATTTTAAGAGACTGTGAGGGCTGGAACGATAGCTCACAGTCCGGTAAGGACCAGGCCCGGGTCGATGGCGCGTTGTGTTCCACGCGCGCCTCAAAGAGATGTCAGCACTAACTGACGGGGTCCGCTAGGGCCGATGCCTGCCAGGGTCGCAGGTTGTTTTAAAGAGATACCTTGGCCCCTGGCACAGGCAACTGAAGGAACACGGGTGGGTATTAGTCAGTAAAAGTCTGACACGCCAGCGGGAGAAGTTATTTGATAATTTCCCACTCAAAAAAAAAAGGGCTGGAACGATCCGTAATAGTAGCAGTGTACTCAATAGAGGATGGCAGGGACATCAATGCGCAAACTGTAACCATGAATTCGGCACATGATTCTAGATCCCCAGCGTAGAAATTTCGTCCGCTGTCCGTTCTTCCATCTGTCACAGGGCTGTACCTTTTGAACGACCCGCGGCTTACACGAGGTGGACACTTGAAATTTTCACAGAGTGTGTACTACTGTAGCTGCTATAACAACAAATGATTAAAATATAATTAAGTTGAAAATTAAAGGGGGGTCCACCAAAAAAATACTAAAATATTATAAAGAAAATTGTAGTATTAATTAAGTATGGTATGATGGTACGGAACCCGTCGTGTGCGAGTCCAACTCGCTCTGGGCCGCTTTTCTTAATTGGAGTAAATAGTAGACCTTCTATACTTTTCTTTTCTAGTGGCAATTCCTCGTTGTTTGGCCAGCTAGTGAATTGAAATGCGTGTAAATATTCGCTGCGTTGGTTCTCTTATGAAACAGGCTTATTAAGGGCACTGTCGCTGTCTACGCCAATTCTGCGTTTGTTTTATAATATGTATAATATTTATGTTTAGTATAACTTGTTGGTTATGTTGTTAAATTTTTTAACATTACTTATCCCAGTGGTAGCCACTACGCTATACTACTATAATGTTCCCACTGCTGGGACACAGGCCTCCTGTTTTTGAGAGGGAGTGGACTGTAATCCGTCACGCGGTCCCGAGCTGGTTGGTAGGTGCCCAATATCTTCAATTTGTTTGTTCTATGACATGCCGGTTTCCTCACGATGTTTTCCTTCACCGTTTTGAGAGCATGAAATTTACACAAAGTAGAGTGCCTGCCAGGGCTCGAACCCGCGACCTATACAACTCGTAAGTCGGGACCGCTACCACTAGGCCACTAGTGGTCTTATTTAGTTTAACTCTCGTTAAAATTAATGAAGCTTAACCGTAGTTAAGTATTGCAATTGCGATCGAATCTCTGAATATCAAGATAGCATACCCTTCTACCTTTTAGTATACCGACCATTTAACGCTTTCCTCTGTTAACTTTTATGATGATACGTATAATTATTAATAGTAATATTTACTCTTCTAAGCAAGGATATGATAGATGTAATTATATTTCTTAATCAAAAGTGGCTATAATATTTGTTATGACTTATGATACACCAACTACTGATAACTTGTGTCACTTATAACTATAATTTATGTAGATTTATTTTCGTTGGATTTCACTTTTGAATCCCATGAAGTATTAACGATGGGTCCCATTTCCTATTTCCATTGAATCCCATGATAAATGATAAATGATTTATTTTCTGTAAGTAGGTTTGTACAAACACTTTTACACGTCAGTCATATTTTTTAAACTAGATGAGGTCCGTGTTAGGTCAACAGGCTTTTAAAACCTCACCCATTTCAACATCATTTCATATTATAACAACATGTATATTTTTCAGAAGAAAAGTGACTATAATATGCATACAAATATTTATATTGCAAGATATATCTAATTTTCCATTTTAGTATTGATTAGCTAGACTCGTGGCTAGACTTTAAAAAAGACCTAAGGTCTGAGTTTGTTTCGGCATATCTTCTCAGTTATCAGTCAGCAGTATTGACCAACAAAATAATGACGTGTAAAAGTGTTTCAAAAGATCTACTTATATAAATAAACATTTTTAATTTCATGGAAACACAAAAACATAAAACTTTTTTTCTGAAAACTTTGGTTTCAATATCGATATTTTCAAAATTGCAAAAGTCTGACGAAGCACGTTTAGTGAGTTTATAGTACTATCTCTAAAATCTTCATTAAAATCTTAAAAAAAAAAAAATTGGGTAATATTGCTGTAATCCATCACGCGGGCCCAGTGCGGGATGGTAGATGTCACAATATGTCTTTAAATTTTTGGTTCTAGGACATACCGATTTCCTGTCTTCCTTCACCGCTTTGCGAGCACCCTCTCTAAAAGCGAGGAGGCCTGTGTTCCAGGAAACTACAAACATAACAACCGCATTAACAATAGAGACAATAACAGAAAATTTTAATATTGTTAAAATAATAGTAGCACAAGTAACTTTACAATGTTTCAATGTATAGTTATATAGTTCCGATAATATAATATAACAAAACATACATAAGTACCATTATTTGTTATCAAAAGAGTAACTAGTAAGCTTACTTACTGAGCTTAATAAGGCCCGATATCTGATTGTTTTCGTGATTGTTGGCCCAATTACAAACGTAAACCTAAGGCAAGCACGGTGATTAAATTAAACAAGAACTTTTAAAGCAGCTAGGAGATATTATATTATATAGCAGCTAGGAGATATTATATTATTTAAATCAAACAATATAATATGCAGCAGGTACCTAACATAACATAATTCGGTTTACGAATGCCAAAGTTTGTAGTAGGTAAGCATAGCATTATCATTATTACACACTGTTTCGATCTTGATATATTTTCACTATCTCAAACAAAATTTAAAAGATTGGCTATTCAATTGCTTGCATAATAATTAATTATATGTGAGAACGATGTAAAAAAAAAAAAATATACGTACGCGTTAAAGTGTCCAGAGTACAGCAAATAGTACTTAACAAAACAATAATCCAAAAGTAAAATAATTAAAAATAAGCCGAGGCAGCCAAGTGATGACCAGTCCCAACTGACGGCGCCCGTTCACGAACATGACGCATAGATCAGCACCATTCAGCTCAACCATTTTGAAGGGAGCTAAATGATCCAACACACACGCCACCGTTAGCGAGACATTTTAGTGAGCATGACATACTATCAGCCGCCAGGGCACATTCAAGTCAATGAAAGACATTATTATCATTACCCGGTAAATGGTAGCACTACAGTACATAGAACTCACATTTGTGCTATGCAATTATACAATATAAAGGAAATTGAGTTTATACAATGCAAAGATAGTCTTACAATCTTCAACAGCTCCAACAGTATTTTCAAGAGTTAATCAATTAGTTGTGGTTGTGGAGCAGGACCAGCATTGAGCCAGGCATCTTTATCAACGATGTAATCCTCTAACTTATAATATGCCTGCCTGCATAGTGTGCGTTTTATACAAGACTTGAATTTTGTCTCATTCAGTTGAAGAATGTGGGGAGGTATTTTATTATAACATTTTAAACAGTACCCCATAAAAGATGAGTCTACTTTAGCCAGTCTGAAACCTGGTTGAACTAATAGGTCCCTATTTCTAGTACTATAATTATGTCTTTCACCTCTTTTGCTAAAAAGATGTAAATTTTTCCTTACATACATGATGTTTTCGTAGATATATTGACAAGGCACCGTCATGATGTTAATTTCCTTAAACAGTTCCCTTAGAGAATCGCGCCTGCGAAGATTATATATGGCTCTAATGGCTCTTTTCTGCAGAATAAAAATAGAATCGATGTCTGCAGCCCGTCCCCAAAGTAAAATACCGTCTCGCGGTATCTACATCAGTAAATTGACGGATTTTTCTGACAGCATAAGCTGCTGAACTTAACCGTCCTGAAAGAGATGTTAAATGAGGACCCCATTGTAGCCTTGAGTCGAGCGTGATCCCCAGGAAAACAGTTTTATCGACGAATTCTAGTTTCTCTTGATTCAATATTATCTCACAATCACACAAAATCTTATGCACTTAGTTTTTTTTCCATTTAATACTAAATTATTAGCAGTGAACCAATTTTGAACCTGCATTAGGGCGTTATTTACGTCGTCAAAATTTGTAGCCCGTCTATTTACCTTAAACATTAAGGAAGTGTCATCAGCAAATAACACCATTTGAGGTTGATTTCTTAATAATTGTAACGTGTAACTGTTTTATGTCCCAATAAAATAAAATTAAATAAAACGTACCCACTGCTGGGATACAGGCCTTCTCTCTGTGGGAGTGGGGGGCCGAAATCCACTACGCGGACCCAGTGCGGGTTGGTAGTTGTCACATGTCTTCGAGTTTTTGGTTCTAGGATATGCCGGTTTCCTCACGATGTTCCTTCACCGTTTTCAAAGCAAGTATGGGTGTAAGTAGGTATTAAGTATACGAAATCTATTCTAATGTTCCGCTTATGTTATGTTTATGCTTCTAGCTTGATTATTGGAAAGTCAGCTAACCAAAGCTCCAGAAGGGTTATTGCATAACACACTATCAGGGAATAGCTTTAACTTGACAGTTCAAGAAGATTCATTGCGTTATTTACGTTGTTTATCAGACAAATTTTTCGAACATATGAAACAATGGATTAGCAATACCTATCCTTCAAAATGATTCAGATTGTGATTGATAGAATGTTACGCTTGGGTTTAGGGTTAGGGGGCTTAGGGTGGAGCTAGACTACCTGACAACTTGTGGAATTGTCGGGTGACAATATAGGTACCTAAAGTGACCAAAAAAATCTAAAGTCTCGTAGACCGTCGAAGTCGTAGCTGAATCGACGCTTAATCAAATTATTATTTTATTGGGTGTGATATAATGAAAAATTACCCATATATTTAGGTGATGTAGGCAGTTGACGCAGTTTATATGGAAAAATATGACATTATCTTAAAATAGAATTGACCAACCACTATTGAGAAATAAAACCAAACAAAATCGAGGGCAAAACCCAAACTAAGTACTCACGCATAACCTTTGATTCAGAACACAGAAAAAAATAATTTTATCTGAACAAAAAAATGTCACAAGTAGGCGTAATAAAATGAATCGATGCCCAAACAATAGTAATGAACCTGTCTACAATACTCGAATTGTCACACAAAAGAAACAACAGTCCACTCTTAAGTGGCCCGCACTACGATAATCAATCTAGTTTTACATCTGATTAGGTGCAAATTACAATACAAATAGACCAGTCACGATTTAAAGGTTGATGAAAAAAATTACTTAACTTTTTGTTAGACGTCTTCGCAAAAAAGACTTACAGTCGTAGGCAGCATGAGCTACAATCGCTTGAAATAGGAATCCAATTCTACCGTTCTGCTCTAAATCGATGTTTTTACTCAAAACGGTTTACTAACCACGTAATGTTTACATAATTTAGATTTCTAAAATTAGAGCAGTAGAGTTCAAAAATGCTTCATTGTTACTGAGTGTTACATTCCTATGCTTCGCGCAACAACAGCGTCTTTGCGCTTACGTCAAGGTGACATGAGATGTTAATACCTATTGTATTGGTGCTAAACATCCGTGACCTTACGATGTACAAAGTTCACTAAGTGCAGGAGGCACGATTTACCCACACCGGTGAACACTATTATAATGCTACCGAATTAAATCGTCGGAAAATTGTCGGAAAATTCGCTACGCGCCTAATCATCTGCACTCATCTATGTAAACATGTAATGACTGTTACAATTGTGTGAGTGCAAAATAACATAATTAACCAATAAATGTCAAATTAAGTTAATAATAAACTGATGCCTGACCTCTGTTCCGTCAAAACAATGGCGAAGATGGACGTTTTTAAAAGCAATACATTTTGTGAACAGCCCTAAAAGAGCAAAACTGATAAGTCGCGGGGGCACAACAGGTAGGCAGCATACATACGCACATGACATGTGACCAAGTGCGATTACTTACAAACACAAAAGAGTATCACCTGTAGAGCGTCTCACACACACGCACACACGCACGCGCGCGGTATTAAATCTGAACAACACGAACAAAATGGTGCACGCACACACGTGGCGCGGTTCACCTGAGTAACCTCTACCTCCACATAGGGTCGCGTGCGAGTTCATTTGTAGCACACTGTTGCGTTTTCACCTGTTGAGCGGCGCGCGTGTGTGGGTGCGCGCGTAGTGTTTCAGTTGGTCGGTCTGTTTGGCGCGCTTTGGTCGTATCGTCTTGCTTGGGACATTCCGCGCGTCGTACCCACGTGTGCGCACTGAATGCTAATTGACTGTACTGATAAGTGCGCGCTGACATTTGACTGCCGATAACATTGTGCTTATGTCCTGGTGAAACCATTGTTTAGCCATTTTTTGTATATTGCTCTTATTGAATGACAGAATTTTCGTTAAGTGGACAGTGATAGAAAGTGTTTACAGTGACTTTGGACGTTTCGTTATCCAAACTGAGGAATATTTCGACCGAAGAATACATTTGGAAATACATAAAAGGTATGTTTTTGTTTTTGGGGTTATTTGTTTGTGAATTCGGTCCAAGTTTTGAATGTTATTGCGAATACAATTTTACTTTACCTCCTCTCAGTTGTAAATACATCAAGTGGTATATGATTAGCATGTAATCCTTTACAATTTATAGCACGACATGGCATATAATTACGGTCGTAATTCATTGAAATATCTGTAATGTCATATTTATATGACATCAATTGAATTAATTAATAAGCCATCAATTGGCTAGAGTCGGCCCAGTGTGACAGGGGTAGGATTTTAATAGGGCTCCAATTGATTTTAATGGTATAATAAATAAGTGACGATCAATTACCGAGTTTATTACTTAGTCTCTAAAATCCTTTTAATTGGAGTGATATTTATATTATGACTATTGGTTTACTATTCATCCTTGTATACGTCTAAATAAGGCAGTTGTATGCGAAAACAGTTTAGTGGCTTGCTAACATAACCACCTACCTACAGCCAGTTTTACCTAGACAAATTACTTAACTGGTGTAAAAGTCTTTAAGAAAATTGTTGAAAGTGTTTTTCAGCAAAACTGTACATAGAACATTTAATGTGCCTATAATGTAAGAATCTTCTGCAGTGTTTTTAGCACATGTGTAGCTCTTATATACATAGGTCTAACTAATTTAAGCTGACTTGCACTCACTTTACTAAATACGTTTAGCGCTAAACAAATTTAAAACATTGCTCTATTTTTGTGAGTTGTTTGAAGTTGACAGGGACTGAATGATGTTTTAAAATATTCTGTTTAGCGCTAAGTATATTTATTTAGAGATTTGTGGTGAAATCAAGCCTTAGAATGTAGGACCAATTAGCTCTAAATGTATGAAAAAAAATTAAGTCTAACACGAAGTTACATGGTTTCGCCAAACGTCATAGATTTTTTTTTTTTATTTTAGAACATTTCTAATACTAAACTATTCATCTAATCAACTCCCATCTTTTTAGCATTTTTAAGGGAAAAGACTGCGTGTGTCACTTAGTACCAAGTACCTACTTAATCAAGAACATAAATTGGTTTTTACTACTAACAATTTTTTTTTCGCAGCCGCCTTATTTTCTTAATCATCAAATTAATAATATCTCATCGTAAATCTTTACCAATAATGGATCATAGTCTTGGGAGCGCAAACTTCGTAGCGTAATCTTCGTAGCGCAGACTTCGTAGCGTAATCTTCGTAGCATAGGAGATTCTGCTTGCAGATTTTACTTCAATGCAAGGAATATCTGCAAGTTAAATTGATAATACTGACAGTGACAATGTGGGTCTACATATTATATGTAATTGATAATTATCTTCATTCGAGTGCTTCTATTTTTCTTTTTTCTTAATTTTAATCAGAGTCTACGGATGTGTCATGTTAGTCCTAGTAGATTTACTTGAAATTGAATTATTTTCATTTGTCTCCTGCCGTTTTATTATATAGAAATTTGATCGTGAAAACTTAGGTGAAGTGAGCAGTCATTCCATCTGATGCTATGAATTGACACTGTTGACAGTTCACTTCCCCAAAATGTTAATATTGAGATTTTTACAGAATACATCCACTGGTATATTAAGCACCTTATCTCTTCATTATAAAACTGAAATTTCCATAACAACTCTCTCTTTTAACCCTTTAACGACCATAGGTGTATCAACCAAACATCCCCAGATCAAAGAACAATATGCAACCATTAACACCTCGTGTTATTCAATAGAAACAACGCAGTCATTACGAAGAATTAATATCTTATATATTTTCCTTAGTCATAAAACCTTAAGGAGCTAATATTATGTAGGTATTTCTTTTACGTCATCGAACGATTACAATTGTAATTGGCTGTAATTGGTGGGCCACTGAGGTACGTCAGCGTGAGAACAGTTACAATTAGAGTCGTTATTGAAATGTGATGGGTTGATTGGCTGTTTACATAGTGGGCCAGGATGTATTTTTATTTATTATCTATCAGCCATTTGTGTCCCACGGAAGGGCAGAGCCTTTTCTCCCTCTACTTATCCCTGCTGCATCGTAACACACTGTCAATCTCAATCTAAATCGTTTTGAAGGATATTGCAAATCCAATGCTTCATATGTTATGTTCGAAAAATGTGTCTGCTCAACAATGTAAATAACGCAATGAATGTTGATGAACTGTCAAAATTAAACCCATTGCTACTGATACCCCGCAGGATATTTCAAAGACTACCTACTAGCTTTTCTTGGTCCCCCGACCCCCCGACCCACCCGTCGCATCGCATCACCTGCGATGCGCTACTACTTCCTTTTCGCTTAGCGTTCTTTGTGATTTTTTTTTTGTTATTTTTGCTGGGCTCCTAAGGTTGATAGCGTGATGTTAAATAGCTTATAGCCTTCACAAGAAATGAGCTATCAAAAAATCTAAAATATTTTTTAAATCCGACTGGGAGTTTCAGAGATTAGCGCGTTCAAACAAACGAACAAACAACCTTCAGCTTTATTATTAGTAGGTAAATAGAATTTTTACAATCATCTGAGTTCAGACGTGAGTAGGTACTACTTTTCCGTGTGAGATAAGAAGTTCAAAACATCGCTGAAATACTTTCGCAAGCCTTGTTTTTGGTAGAAATATGGTATTTTTTTTGTTTGATTGTGAACATAATGTAGCTATACTAAGAGCTCTGAATAATTTTGCAGTCTCTGTTTTTTTTACTTAATAAATTACCTAACCGATTTAGATGTGTGAAAAGGACTACTATTCTTTCGGAAGCTAGTTTGGCCCGATATTTCCAAACCATATACTCGTAGATAGTCAAGAGTCCAGTTCTCATAATTAGTATGGGAACTTTTGTCACCAACAATCCCCACCGAACCTTAAATTATATAGATAATATTCAAAATAAAATATCTGTGAATGGAACCGAAGTACGGCCCACATGGACCATTATATAAAGGTGTCATTACCAGCTAATTAGTGAGACGTCAGGTGTCAAATGTAAGTCAAAAATGTCAAGTTTTTTTTCTTTTTACACGTTAAGTGCGTGATGAATTGTTCTACAGTGTCAAAACTTTTGTTAATGACGTAGTGAGAGTTGGGACATGTGTTTTACTTACGCTTTTTAAGGTTAACAGAAAGTTAGTCTGTGTAAAGGCATTTTTTTAGAAATTGTTTACCGTTTTTTATTTTTATCTTAACCTACATGAGAACTTCTATGTGCGACAGAAAATTTAATAATAATATTGAGATAAAGAGATGGCGCTAGCTGTCATGCAAACATTGTGCTCCCGTTATAAAATTCTTTAAAATTGTTATTTGAACAGTATCTACTTAAATAATATTTTGTTTGGTGTTTGATAAATCAACAATAGATGATTGTTTCATATTTTGCAATAAATTACCAGCTTTGTGTCATCGCGCATCTCTTTAAGGGGGAGCCGACCCACTAGTGGCGCCCTCATCTGTTTTTTGGTTATTTCTTTTATTTTAGAATGAAAATGCAGAAAATAAGCACGTTAAGTTGTGCTTCATAAGATTATACGTTAATATTATTATAAGAGGTAGTTTCACATTGTTTAGTTAGATTGTAATCATAAAAACAGAAAATAGTGGGCACTATTATCCGTTTTAAGGATTATAATAAAATTAAGCAATATAAAACTACCTCTTATAATAATATTAATGTATAATCTTGAGGAGCACAACTTAACGTGCTTATTTTCTGCATTTTAATTCTAAAATAAAAGAAATAACCTAATAAACGATGAGGGCGCCACTGCGCGGTCGGCGTTTGGTCGATGCCGTCTTAAGAATTAATGTGAAAAATATTATTTCATCTAAACACAAAAATTTTATGATATAAAAACCTCCAAACAGTATTTTGGCTATGGCGGCCAATCTCAACGGAGACTAGCCTTCGGCGCGGAAAATATAATAGTGAACAAGTGTGTGCGCACACTATAGGTGCACTCCCTCTTCCCTCGCTCTCATAATCCTACACGTACGGAGAGAGATCAGGCGCACGACCAACGGCTTAACGTGCATTCCAAGGCACGAGGGTATCACATCGGCCAGCTTTCAAACTCCCGACCGGGGAATCGAACCACGAGACCAACGGGCAGTCTAATTGCATGATATAATGTAATAGGCGGGTCGATAATCTGCTTTTAGGCATGTGTATACAAAGTCAGCTGGAACTGATATTTTTTTAAAGACATAAGAAAACGTACATGTATCATTTCACTTCTTGTAAAACAGTGAACCTTATTCAAAGTACAGTCGTCTCCATAAATACTTACAAGACATTAATAGGCCGTACAACGATGATGACTGCTTATTACCATCAGGGCCGGTCACGCTCCGTCCCGGAAGTGACAACACTAGCTGCTCATTGACACGCCAGGCGCGGGACTGACACGCGTGTCACCTCCCTAGCACGTCTTCAATATTCAAAGTTAAGGGCTCGCTCTCACGTTAAACAGAAAATTAATAAGAATAGGTTATTATTTAGGATTTCGTTACTTTCATTGACTGTTAAAGAAAATTTTACTTATTTACTGTAATTAAACTGGCCATGAAAAAAAAAAGATGTTTGTTATTTGAATACTGTATTTATTTTATTCTATTCAAGGAAAGCGATGAATGAGGTTTATGATGGAACGAGTGTGTTCACTAGGCAGACGGGTTAAATGTGGAAGGGAACAATAATTATTTTTCTTTCCCAAAAAAACACAATGGAATACTTATTATCTTTTAACTTTTAGAGATATAATAAAAAAGTGTATTTTGGAAAAGTCTAGAACTAACATTCAGGCTGGTAGGAAACTAGTAGTAGGCAGTCTCCTAGAACCTAGAGTTGGTAATATTTATTGCCAAGCTGCTAACTAATGTGCACATTAACTGGACACCTCACTTAAATTAACATTTTAAAATTAATTGTTTTTGCGTGACTGGATTGTAAACAGTCCTGTTGCACAGAATTACATTTTATTTCTATACCCACCTACTGAAAGTTATTGTTTTCTTTAGTTTTCGTATTTATCTTCACGTATATATGTTCTTAGGTCAAAATAAACAATATTATGTATCGTGCAATGTTTATTTAAACTTATGACTAGTTCTGGTACGAATTATTTAAGTATGACAACGATATGATATGATCACGAATATCATGCTACATGCCATTTGGCATCAGTGACTGTATTAATACTATTTACAAGTGACTGTAGTAGAATCAAAAACATTTCTCCGAAAAAGGACCAGCAGTATAATTGTGTAATACACTAACTGGCTTTAATTTTGACAGTTCAGCAACATCAATTGCGTTATTTACGTTGTCGAGCTGATATTTTTTTTGAGCATATGACGCAATGGTTAGCAATTTCTTTCAAAATCAATCAGATCGTGATTGATCGTGTGTTACGCAATTAGCGTGCAGGTTATATTATTGATATTTCAGGGCACCTTTAGTGTAGATGCCAGCACATCAAGAAACTACAATCTGTCAAATTTATTTAATATATTTTCAACTTTATCGCTAAAGTATAAGGTTCAAAGTTGATTGGGAGGTTTGACAGTTTCGGGTAGCTTGATGTGCTGGCGTCTATACAATAAATATTCGCAATTACAGTTTCGATATATTATAATACTCGCTTTTTCCCGCAGCTTTGCTTGCGTAAGGTCAGAAAACTATCCCGCGGGAGTACGGAGTTTTAAATCCAGTAGTAAAAAGTTTTCAAAGTACGACATCTTTTGCTAACCTTTTAAATTGGCCGGCGATATCACTCCAACGTTTTTATTTCGGTAGTCTATCCATCAGAACGCACCCTTAACCGCCAGGCACAAACAATGATGGCTCGGTTCGGATGTGGGCCGCGTCCGCATAATGTTTCATCCTCTTGTATTATTTTCTAAACGTTTAGTCTTATGGTAAACAGGGGCTTACTATGTGGTCGGATTTATCTAGTTTATTACCGTGCAGGTATAAAAGGAATAGAATGATAGGGCGTATCTACCTTTATTCGTCATATTTATGTTAGTAGGACAAAACGTAGAATTATCACTTGAATGGTGACGCAAAGAGCAATACCTTGGCCTATTGTGTAAAAATCTTAACGTGAAAATTTTTATGAAGCGATTTTAAAGTGATCTGTGATCCCCAGGGTATCAGGGTATCTAGGGATTGACACTTCACTTCAAGCTCACGTCACCAAAGTTTTGACGTTGACATTTTTACAGAATAACACTAGTATTCAAGTCCTTTAGTTGAATACTAGGAATGTCGTAGGACTACAGAACTTGACTATCACCCGGTTTTTGATTTGAATGTTTTGACCTCTCGAAGATTTCGAATTTCGCAGGCGCTACATTGAAGGGATCACTTTAAGTAATGCTAAAGTAAAATTTGAGGAGTTCTGAACTTCGAATTGTCAATTACGAAACCGGGTTTTAACTTAACTTTTCTGTCAATGTACTTAGGACCTAATTTCTACGGTTGCTTTTTTCTTAAGTATATGAGCAGCACAAAACAACAATTTTTCATTCAACATTCAAATGTTTAATTTCATAGTGACTAACAATGTAAAAACCCAGTAAAATATTTTGAAAGCACGTATAATTTTCTCTTCCCTACAATGTCACCGTAGCTGCGTTTTCAGGAAACAATTACCTTCAGTAAATAACATATTGGAACGCTCACACATGTTAGAACTCACATGGAATCGTCACTTACTGTATCATTTATTTAGAGTTAATGATACAGAGGTTCCTGTAATCGATCTTAAAAGAAGTCTGTGGCAGGAAAAAATTGTAATTAGGTATCTACCCAAACTAAAAGTTACAGAGCAAAAGTTTAACTTTAAGCACGGGACTCAGTTTTGAAAATGCGTAAGTATTTACCTATAGTAATAGGTTCTACCCGCGACTTCGTCCGCGTGAAATTTCTGGTTTTCCCGACCCACTCCGTCGCATCGCATCGTCTGCGTTTTCGCTCAATGTTCTTTCTGGTTTTTTTATTTGTTTTTTCTCTGTTTCTGAGGGTCCTAGCGTGATGTTAATTAGTCTACAGCCGTCTTAAAGAATTGGGCTATCGGCTATCAAATGCAAAAATAAATTTTCAAATCCGACTGATAGTTACAGAGATTAGAGCGTATAAACAAACAAACTCTTCAGCTTTATTATTAGTACGGGGTCGTACCCTGTGATAATCCATATTAATACTAACGTTATAAATTCGAAAGTAACTCTGTCTGTCTGAGATAGATTGCATCCCGGGGAAGGACATTGGATAGTTTTTATCGACATACCTCGCGGGCGAAGCCGCGGGCAGAAGCTAGTATCAAATAAGTACTTACTAAAACCTGATTCTATTGGCTCTACGTTTAGCCTCAAACTACCACTTTGTCTACCTACATCAAAACGATATAACAAAATGCCTGTACCAAATAAATGCATATACATTATTGAAATCAGTAGTTATAATATTCTTCAGTAAACTCAACAACGTGTTGGATAAACATAATCGCGCATACGGCAGCCACACTCGTATGTCGCGGGTTCAAACCGCGAAGTATCAGATTACAGTAGGCCTGTTGCGCTTCAAGTATCTGTACGAGTAGTGAAGTGGTGTTATTGTTACTGTTTATTTTATGTCAGAAAAAACGAAGGACGATCATATTGATAAATCACAACAATGTTATTAAGCTTTTAGTAAAAAAATATCCGATTAAATAAACTTCGATGGTATATAGTTTTTTTGCTTGCTGGGAAAATATGCTATGCTTCTCTGTATGGTATGACAATTCTACACAACATGCAATGGCAGGATTTTTATATAAAATCTAATTAAGGTACTTTTATTCGGTTCTCAGGAAAAACTGGAAACTAGTTTCCTGAAACATGCAATTTTGTTACAACACCCACAGCGTTATTTCCATCAATACATAAAAATATATAATTCCCCACAAAATTCAACTCATAGGTACATAATTTATAACATAAGCATAATAGCGGTCGTATGTCCCGGGTTCAAACCGCGAGGTGTCGAGTTCCACCGCACCGTAAAGCCTCAAGTAAAGACACGACTTTATTAATATCGCGTTTTCGCTACTACACCGCGAAACGTATTAGCTGCGGTGTCACACGATATTATATGAAAAAATAAAAATTAAAGAAAGTGTTGCAAAATGAACGGTTGTCTTTTTGAAGACCGAAGACTTTGTGGTTAAAAGTTGTTAATAATTCAAAGTGAAAAGAAAATATTTTACTTGTAATAGTTTCCCTATTGGCACAATGAGCCCTCAGACCAAATCAGCCTATATTTTTCCCACTGCTGGGACACAGGCCTCTTCTCTGTGAGAGGGAGTAGGCTGTAATCCATCACGGGGGCCAGTGCGTTGGTTGGTAGATGTCACATGTGTGATGTTAGAATTTTTGGTTTTTGGTCATGCCGGAGCAGTTTAGTGATGAAATATTTTACACAAAGTAACAACTCGTAAGTCGAGGCCGTTTCCACTGCGCAACTACTGTTCTTCTATTAACTTCACTTCAACTTTAGGCGAATAAACAAAAAAAAACCTACAGTACGGCATGATAACAGATGAGAATATTCATAGACAGGAAAATAATTGCATTTTAGTCGTAGTGTGTGTGCCAGCACTAGGTATTATAATTTTATCTTATCGTATGCTGCACCGGTTGACGTCATCACGTCATCGCCGGCTGTCGCTGAAAACTTGCGCTGGGGCTCTGTCTTGCATAGGGTCATAGCATTATGCTGAGCGATGGCCGTTCTGCATGGATGAGACGCATATTTTCACCCAACTGGTCCTTTTTTGTGTAAATTGTGTTCTTTCTCCACGACATGGTTACCGCAAATAGACAATTAAACAATTACAATCTATTTGTTAACATAATATTTTTTATTAAAACATCGTTGCATTACTGTCGATCTTCACTGTCGGTTGTACTGTATATTTTTATAAGGAAGTAGTCGGACACAAAATTAGCCTATTACCCTGCCTAAAACTTCACCCTGAACTCCAAACTTCCCTGCGTTTTCTTGTTTGTCATGGCGAATATACAACCCTAACAAATGCCAAAAAGCAGTTCTTCCCAAGTTCCACATCGATTCGTGTTCGATAAGTAATGTAAAGTAAAACATTCCTGGCCGCGACCTCGGGCGACGCTTCGCAGTCGACGCACGCGCCGCCGCGGCATCCGCATAACCTTAGACGACTGCACTGTGCCTGAGTATGTGACTGAATGACCTTACTGGAATGTTGAGCGACGAAAAATATAGCCACATGAGACCCTAGTTCCGCAATTAGTGCTTCATCAGACGAAGATTTAGGTCCTATAAAACATGACGTGAAGAACGTCGGCCTAATGAGCATTATTGAGAGTTTTGTCTGCAGTGATAACATAATATCTCGCCTGCATTTCCCCAAGGGATTAGGCAGAGGTGTAACTATGATATGTACACCCCCATTTGGCCAGATATTGCTATAGGGGGCGAGCGTAGTGCCATTAACCCTCGGGGTTGCTACTAATAAAATCTTTGACGGAAAAACCCATTATCACTTTTCCCGACCTGAGAATAGAACCCAGGTACTAATACCGACCAGTAGCGCTTGCACTACTAGACCAACGGGGCAGTTTGCAGTGAAATATCCAGAAACCCTATTGGAGGAATAGAAAACTGATCGAAAAGATTCTCTTCAGCAAGATTACTACATACATAAAAATATTTTGTGCATTAAGGAAGCGTGCTTGGCTTAAAAAGCTATGAATCAGATAGAATACTCTTTATTATGTACACCATAAAAATAAAATGGAATCGATGGTTCAGTTGCTTACTTAGTTATTTATTTTCTCGGAGTAACTTGAATTCTAAATAACAAACAGAACACAAGAAGCAGACGACGTTAGATTAAATAAAAATATAAACTGTAATTGAATTTACAAGACTGCTGTTGGGTATAATACCTACATTGGTCATTATATTACTATTTTTGTACCTAATAAAAAACGAAATTGAGGTAATTATCCTTTCAAAAAACTCCCGTTTATCGATTTTGTAAACTCGAAACATTATCACATTAATATTATAAAACGAAAGTTTGTGAGTGTGTGTGTTTATAATTATGTTTGTTACTAAACGGCTGGACCACTTAATTTGGTATGGAGGTAGCTGACACCCTGGATTAACACATACAGGATGAAATTGAATACATGCGACAAATCGAAATGGGAGATTGTACACATCATTATGAACAACTTTTACTATGGGACCAAACCTGAAATCGCGAAAAAAAAAACAGCTGTTCCCTACATTTATGTTCGCATAACTCGTCAAAATGTAGGGAACAGCTGTTTTTTTTTTTTTCGCGATTTCAGGTTTGGTCCCATAGTAAAAGTTGTTTATAATGATGAGTACAATCTCCCATTTCGATTTGTCGCATGTATTCAATTTCATCCTGTATAATACTTTTTATCTCGACATTCCCACGTTATCGAAACTTATGCGGGTGAAACCGCGGGGCGCAGCTAGTGTCATGTACCAACAAAAGATTAGGAAGTAAGCATACCTACCATACATTTTCAGCAGTTTTTCTGACCACGATTACTCATTACGCTACTTCAAACAAGATTTTTAGAATTCAAACGCAATTTTTTGTCCAAACGCTGCGTTCGATTGGGAAAAAAAAAGACTTAGGCTTGATGAACTGTCTCGAAATAAGAGCAAAATGCTTCTGAGTGGTAACATGATAAGTTTTTTACGAGTCGTTCCGGCCCGTCGCTCGTAGGAGGTCACGACCGCGGTCCGGCAGCGCGGCGACCGCACGGCGACCGCACGACGTGACCGAACGGTGGGAACTCTTGCTACGGTGCACCTGATGATCGCTTCCTGGTTGCGCAACCAATTCAGGACCTGAGGTTTTAGACATTTTGCATAGAAAAAAAAAATTATGTTTCACTTTGAAATTAAATTATTCTCTGAAATTAGCTGGTTAAGTTTCAAATCAAAAAATCTGTAGGATTTTTTCATGTTAATGTTGGGTACACTCTGATGTGAGCATCCACGTTTTTAGAACCTTTACCTTGCCCTTGTCTTGTTTAATCTTTACACAGTTTTTAGAGCATTCTAGCGACTAAGTGAAGGTCAAGTCTAAGCCAAGTTTTAACTTTTTTTTTCACAGTATTTAATATATCTCTCTATGTGAGGTGCTTGTGGTCTTTGACTCTGCCATAAAGCACCCCAATCCCCTGATTGCGGCGGCCTCCCGATACACTCCCTCCCGCATAAGTAGGATTCGCCAACCAAGGCATACCCTCACTATCCCCGATGACGCCACTACCCTCCTCCAGGAGAGCAGTAAGGCCACGAGTACTCTCAGACGACAACACAAACACAAGCTCAGACATCCGTCCTTCCGTCCTCGCCGCCGAGGCCCGTCGCGACGTCCCGCACCATCACCGTGCCCGCCCCGACCCTTGCTCGTGCCAGCCCGCGCAGCTGAGCCTGTAGTTTTAAATTCGCCCCAAAACACTAATAATAATACCGATCCAGCCTGTCCCTTGC
This sequence comes from Gortyna flavago, assembly GCA_963669345.1. Classification (NCBI taxonomy): domain Eukaryota; kingdom Metazoa; phylum Arthropoda; class Insecta; order Lepidoptera; family Noctuidae; genus Gortyna; species Gortyna flavago. The sequence goes on from OY770139.1 coordinate 4,745,167, forward strand.
TGTCCTCTTCCAGCGACGCCCTGAGCCGAGGTCCGAACCCCGCAGGGGGTTGCCCTTAGCGCTGTCGCTTAGTTTTTAAGTTATTGTTTGCCCTGGCTGGAGGCCTTATTTCGAGGCATCCACAGGAAAGTCCGGTTAAGCAGTAGCCATCCTCATAAAGGATGAACTGCGAGATGCCATTGTTAAAAAAAAAAAAAAATTAGGTGCTTGTGGCTAAGTAATAACAGCCGCACGGGTCGATCGATCAGGTTAAGCTACGCTTGCCGCGGTTGTTCTGTGGATGGGTGACCATATTTACATACCAAGACCCCTCCGTGCCTCGGAAAGCACGGCCGTTGGTCCCGGCTGTCATTCGTGGATCTTTGACAGTCGTCACGGGTCGTCAAAAGCACGAAAGTCTGACAACCAGTCTTACCAAGTGTTTTCGTATTACCCAGTAACTGGGTTGTGGAGGTCAGATAGGCTGTCGCTCCATGTAAAATACTGGTATGGCATCTGGTTAGACTGGAAGCCGACCCCAACATAGTTAGGAAAAGGCTAGATAGATGATGATATATCTCTCTATGTAGTAGGTACTTATAGTAGTGCACTAACCAGCCTCTCGGTTTAAATGATTTTAGGTCCAAAAAAGAAATCACAACGAAGGTCAACACTTGTTCATGTTTTACTAAATGTTGTTGAAGCATTTGATCCAAAACGTGACACAATTACAATTGGGACGTTTTTGTCCTATGGCCTGTTTTTGTCACGGGACATATTTGAGAGTCCCATAGCAGGTGCGGGTCACGTTCTAGCGTCACGAAAAGCTCCGTCACCATCGACAAGTGGCGTCGGATCGCGTTTTTGTCAAGTGAAAAGACATTTTTGTGCGATTAGTCGCGGCAACAGGTGGAGGTCGCGACAAGTGCACGAAGTCACGAGCGACGAACCGTCGATATGCGCTGTAACTGCATGTAACGCCACGTTAGGGTTATTTGGAATGTAATCCATTCAAAATTCGAGTGTGATCGAGGATTCGATTTTAAACGTTTTTTTTTATGGAGATACGTGATCTATTTAGATTCCGAACAGGTTGAAATCAGGAAAACATTTAGAGTTTTAGTTACTATGGTCGTGTGTTTTTATAACTCCGTATCCTGCACACGTACCTCCATTATATAAATATCAGTTCAGTGGTCCTGAGACCTCCTGTCTATTTACTCAATAATGCCTACTTTGGCAAGTTTCACCTCATTCCAACGAAAAAAAACCTACCAAGTTTTTTTTAATTCACTCCAATATACAGAACCAAACAAAAGACGAATGTTCGTTACATTCTTTTTACGATCTCAAGTTTCGTGTGCTCTTTGAACTGGTTTCGATGGAAACTGTGTAAAAAATGATCGAGACATACCTATGGACCGATCGCATGACACGGATCAATGGGCCGTGCTCTATTTCATTATTACACCTCTAGTTTTGAGATATTTATAACACTGGCTGGCTTTATTGGAAAATTGAATACCAACATAAATGATGATGATGCAATTATTTTGAATGGATTTTGAATACTGAAGAATGTAAAATAGGGAAGAAATATGAAGAAGGCTTATCACATCACAAAGAAGAAACTGTTAGATGTTAAGATGAACTACACCAACATAAATTATACAAACAGAGACTTGGGGAATATATTATCTAATAAGGAAAGGAAAATTGAAAGTAATTAATAAATAATAGCAACCTAATTATGAGACAAACAAATTCCAATGTTTGTGAAGCCATGCACAGTAGTGAATGCTTTGCTAAAAATTTTCACCGTAGGAAGCCATATAAATACTGGGTGATAGGCCACATTATTTGCAAAAAGGCTGGGTAGATCATTATTCCGTAAATGTTCCTAATATGTCGCAAACAATGTCATCATATATGTGTATGTCTTCATACTATGTATCTATGATGCTTTCACTCATACGATGCGCAGATCACAGATCATTTATTACATTTATAAACGCTTATTCATGATTGCTCTAAGACCTGTACAGAATTGCATCTCACGAACTGTTTCATAGCACTTTACTGTTTCAATGATATATAAAAGTTATAACTTAGTTTATTGGTGTCTTGTCCAAATATTATTAGATTTTTGTGGGCTGTAAATTTTATCTCTCAAGAAGATGTTTTCTTCTATTGAATAGAATCTGTTTTATCAATTGATAAAGACAGTAGATTTACTTATAACAGTATATGCTTAGATATAGACAACAGTAATGTTAGATCAAGCTGTAGATTAGTACGCTAGCAAGACCGTGACCTGTTGCTGGCTGACGACATGTCCAATCCTTAAGGTAAGGGAGCATGAAAGATAAGACATTTACTTCTGGGTTCAACCGCACACGATGTGAATTCGTTACATAAATTAAAATATCGACGCAAACTGGTAGCCAACGAGATACAGTTTGTTTTTGAAAGTTACCGCAGTCAAAACAAGAGCATTTTGAGATTTCAAGACGTATAGAGGTCGAGAAAAATCTGAAAGTAAGTAAGTACGAAAGTAGTGTGGACCAAAGTGATTGGCGGAACTCGACCCGAGCGATCGAAGGCCTCATCGAAAACACTCCAAAAATGGATGAGAATGAATGAACCAGTAAATATTACGTTTTGTTGCTTAAAATTACGTCATTCCAGTTAAAATTTTAAAATAATTACGTTATTTTAAAACCGTGCTCCAATTACCTCGGGCTATTTGTCGTCGATTTTAATTTGCTGGGCTTAGGACACGTTTAGATTGAATGATAAGCCTTGTACGTTGCGCTCCGCTCGCCTAAATATAGAGCGATTGTTTAACTGGCTGTTTTAAATTGGCCTGTTTGTCATGTTGCTTGGTTAGATTTATTAGAGTGTCACGTGATTTGAGATTTTAATTAAAGGTTACCGTTTTCCTTAAAAGTTCACGAGTTGTTGCCGATAATGACTGTGACGTCACCATCGACTAAATACATAATAGAGTACAGAGTACAAACGATGAATAATATTTTTCTACTCTGATTAAGCAAGTGATTATCAATACAGATTAACCAAGTCTAGCACTAAACTAAATGCCTCACGAAGATTTGTTGTGATTAAAATTAATTTCCATATTCTGGTGATGCAATATGTTTATAATTATTCTAATTTATTCTTTCTTTATGTCATATTTTTCCTTATGCAACTTTAGCATCTTCATCCTTCACTCTATCACCAGAGCAACATAATTTTTACTTAGATCTCCGCCAACTCGACAAACGTCGCGAGCGCCGTAGAAAGTATTTAAAAAAAAAACGCAATTTCATGGGGAGTTGGTTGTAGCCCGCCCAATTCTATTGTCAGACCGTAATAGCTCACAATTATCCACACATGGCTCATGTCACCGGCTTCAGACCGCGACAGTTATGTTAGATGGACTAAGAGAATTGGCTGCATCGTTTTGTGAAGGTAATCGTTTGTGTCGTTGCGATTTTGTAAAACTAGAAACCGTGTATCGTTTGTTTCATTGTTGGCTTTAAACTGTGTGCGTTTTAGTTCGTGGAGCATTTGGAAATGTGTAGTTATGGGGTATCTTTATGTTTACTTCTTAAGAATTGTTATTGGTTTTATGTTAATTGTTACTGTATCACCCCTGAACATGGCTGTCTAACTCACCTTTAAGCCCAATAAAAACTCCATCCACACTAATATTATAAATGCTTAAGTGTGTCTGTCTGTTACCTCTTCACGCTTAAACCGCTGAACTGATTTAGATTAAATTTGGTATAGAGATAGTTTGAGTCCCGGGAAAGGACATAGGATAGTTTTTATCCCCATATTCCCATGGGATCGAAACTTATGCGCTGCTAGTATATTCATAGTTTAAGTTACTTCTTCTCCCTTCCCTTGTCCCATGTTACATAGGATTAGTGGAAAATGGGTTTCTATTCTTTTTCACCCGAAGCGTTATCATTCACCCTCTCTTTCATTCATATCATCAGTTAATTGTTTTAACAATACATTAATTGAGTCTTAATACATACCGTTTTTTTACTATTGAGTTACTGTTGCCTTTGTAACAGTAATGATCACTATGGATACCCTCGGAACATCTATGTGCCTGTTCTGTATTTTTACGATACAAAATAATAAAGTTGTTAACGGAAAATCTTCTCGTTTTATGTCTTAATCATAAAACTTATACCGTCGAAACATTTGAACAATTTTACTAGAAAATCTGATTACATGGTTTATATCTTCATAAGATTTGTCTGCTACTTGGAAAACTTAACAGCTGTTATAAAACTAAAGGGTAATGATACTAAATACATATACCTACTAAAGTTAAGAACACAGCCTGTTGATTTAGTCATTAGATATCTTTAAGGGGGTAGTTTCACCCGTCATACTGAACAAGTTTCTCTACGAAACCTATCCGGAACGAATGAGGGGTAGAATCACACTCTTGAAGATTGTAGTAGAAATTTAATAAAAACGAGTTTATGCCTGCTGTTCATTTTTTAACTGGTTATAAATATCTGCTGTAAAACTTGGGCTTAATCCGGATATAGCTTTAAAGAAGGGCCACTATGAGTTTTATGACTACGAAGATTTTGTTTAGATTCCAAGACACACAGGACCGACAGTTTTTGACTACCGATTCAAGTTCAAATGAGTGAGTGATGAGTATGGTATGATTAACTATATCATAAATTACTCAAGACTTGACACTTCTGCACTTTTCATACAAACAAGTCACGAAACAAAACACAAGCGTCACCTTAGTCAATCTAGCTCATCAACAAAATTAAAAAGCGTGACAGTCGTCCAAAACTCCAAATCAGCTACGTCAAGTATGTCCTTATTGCGATAATGCTCTATATAGTCGGTCGTTTACCTAGCAGGTCAGATCGAGGTCGCCATGTCACCGACGCAAGCGCAACTGACCAGAATACCTAAGCAACTTTTGCTTGCATTGCACAAAACTGCGTACGGTCATTGAACTAAACGTAGTTTCTCTTATACTGTCTTCATTTATATAGGCTTTTAGATTGTCTTTACATTGTTGTGTCCGTGACGATATTTGGTAGGTAAGTGTTTGATCGAGATTACTTATTTAGCTGTTTTCTACTTCCGTGTGTTTGACGTAAGTGTGTGAGTGATTAAATTGGAGCAGTGGTGGTGACCCAGTGGTAACGACCTCGACTTACAAGTTGGAGGTCGTGGGTTCGAACCCAGAAAGGCGCCTTACTTTTTGTAAATAATTTCATCACCACTGCTCTCAGAACGCTGAAGGACATCATCAGGAGGAAACCAGCATGTTCTAGAACCAAAAAGTCAAATACATGTAACACTTCCAACCCACACTGTGCCTGCGTGTTAGATTACAGCCAACTCCCTCTCGAAAAGAAGAGACTTGTGTCCCAGCAGTGGGAACATTATAGGCTGATTATGAGTGATTAGATTTGAAGATTATTAAAAAAAAAAACAGCTACTGAAAATATCGTGAACCAAAAAGGCGAACCCCACTAAAGTTTAAAGTATTAAGTTTATGATATAAACGGCGTTGAACCAATTTTTTTTCTTCTAACTATTAAACTTTTATGGCGAATTTATAGGTTTTAAACTAAATTCTATAATCAAAACAACCTTTAAACCTTCATATTTTTGGGGTTTTTCTCAATGAAATAATTTAGTTCGTTCATTTCGCTTAGATTTTATAGCCCATAATGTTTATGACGACCTTAGTTTGCCTAAAACTTTAGTATTCTACAAAACGTATATTGATGATATAAAGTTTTTATTGGAAAAATATATAAAGATTTTATGGAAACCGTTTGATCAGATCAGTCGGAATTAAAATAACAATGAAAAGTTATGTCAAATAGGCACATAATGTAGCTTTTAATCATGACATCACGCTTGTATTCCTCGAAGGGTAAGGCAGAGGTGTACTAACCTATAGTGCACCCACATCTATTTAATTAGCTATTTTAGTACTATTTGAAGCACTTCCTCTCTCCTTAAACATCATCATTATATTTTCTTTGCTCCTGTTTCATGTTTCGTGTTATATATACATATTATATAATTATAATGTAAATGGTACACCATTGACTAGGTACTTACAGTATTTTGTCTCTCCATCTCCTTTTTAATCCATCCAAAGGTTGTCTTTAAAAGATCGCTCTTAGCGATAAGACCCCCCATTGTGTCACCCTTTGTAAAATTTCTATATTTATGTGGTGTACATAATAAGAAAGAGTATTATATTATATTCTTTTAATATTAAGTAGGCCGTTTAATAAAAGGTATCTCTATTTTTTTTTCTCCTATATCTTATCTGAATTCGGTGGTGCAGATGTGCACCTAAAAACGTACCCGTGTTACAGGTAAACCACGATGAAGAACCTTAAAAATATTTTTCCTTGTTATTCAAGATTAAACGTACCTAACGATGATAACCATCATGGACATGGAAACCAGGCACAAAATCAATTCCGCAATTTCAGACAATCCATCAACTGGGCACTCCTGTAAAGGCCGCCGCATTCCACCCAATAACAATACACTTTAATTTAGACACAGTTCAATTTGTTTTTCGTTCACGAAGTAAATGAGACAGCAGTTCGTCGCTTAAGGACGCCGGGTGTCAGCGGTGTCGGATACGAAGTCGTTAACGCGAGCAAACTCAACTAGATCGAACTAGATTGAACCGGATTGCAGCGGATTGACTGTTAGGTTATTTATGAGGGGATCGTGCGACAATGGGTCTAATTGACGTTTAATCGCGATTGGTCGGTAACGAAGCGACTAGTCGTGTCACCTGGATGCGGACATGGACATGGAGTGCGTTGCACCAGTTGCAGCTCTTGATTACAGCGTGATAGCAATTGATGATTTGAAATGGCAATTCAATGGCAGCACTTGTTTTTACGTTTCTTTTGTTTCTCGATACGTAAACATTTACCTACATAATAAGCTTCGTTCAGTAGTAAGTCAATATTTAAGACCTTACAGTATAGAACACAATCGTCACTAGATCCATCATAGATCTGGCCAATGCATCTTCTGAGATTGAACGTAAGTTTTACTTATATGAACTTTGAAGCGATGTCAAGATAAAAATTGCTTTAATGTGTACTATAATTTAAAAAAAAATATCTAGAATACCAGAAGGCCAATACCCGTAATTAAAAAAAACAAAATCAAGTCGCAATCTCATCTCAACGATAATCAATGTCAAAAACTTGTTAGTTAGAGGTATTTTTGACAGATTGAGACTGAGATTAGACTGTAAATGTTCATAAGAATTGCCCCTCTGATGTTTTTTTAATAAACATGTAAACAGCTCATACAACAAACTTGACAAACCCTAGTGTCAAATTAAGATCATTATCATACACATTTTTAATCGATTTGTACATTTAATAAGTTTTTATGATCGATTAATTTAAATCGAGTATTATCATCGGTACTAATAACATGTTTGGCAACGATCGTGTGGCTAATGAATTTGTTTAAAACGTAATTTGCTTGGCGGAAACCATTACATGCAGGACACATAAAATATGTTTTATTGCATATTATATGACATCTGTAGGTACGTATCAAAACAAAACGAGTTTCTTAAATAATTCTTGTATGCGTGAAACTGTCGAAACGATGTTCATTTCGTTTCTTATCTTGCTGGTGTTGTAGGATAAAATACGTCATATTGTGTAAGATGGACTGAGGATGGACGGAGGCGCCGAGTCCAGCCCGGGATGAGGTGGCGCATGTACCGCAAGGGTTGGATCGACGTGGCCAAAACAAAAGAAAAACCGGATCAGACCGGAATAACTTGGAATGAAAAAGTTGGATAAGAAAAATATTAAAACAGAAGAAGAACTAGCAGGGGATCGAGGAGGGGGTGGAGGGGGGGTGGCTCAGGGGATCAGACCGGAATGAATCCTGGAAAAGGATGTTAGGAAGGATTTGGAGAGGCCTTTGCTCCGCAGTGGGACAGAGTAGGCTAACATAAAAAAAATTGTGAAAGATATCCATCGCAGCTGAGAATGCATCACGAAGAATCAAGATTTTACTGATTTAAAATACTTTGTCGTCGACAATGTGGAGAAGACAGAAGGGGGAAGGAAAAGGAGCTACATCTTAACATTTAGCAATAATTTTAATGATAATGATATTTACGTAATTTCCCAAATGTTCTAAAAGAACGACAGTATCTTACTTTTCATAATGAATTGACCTGCCTTGGAATACTATCTCTCCTGGTGATACACAATAGTTAATTACCTTCAAAGATGGCGAACGCTTGCCTAAAAGCAACTATTCACTTGTACCTTGAAAACCTCTATGTTAGTGCTGGGCTTCTGATAACACTTCACTGTTGTTTTAATATTAGTTACCTTCATTAACTTTATGGAGATTATTAATTTAATTCATGCGAAGAATAATTCTCGTATTAAGTATGTGACAAGGTGTATAAGACCTATGGCTTTTAACCTGTGTTCAATAGATTCTATAATTATGGCCTATTACCATGTTTGATACTTAATCTTACTTGATACTTTGAGTAAACATAAGTGTGATATTTCAAATCTTTCTTAGTAACTTTTCTTGTGAACGGTTGCTGTTAGATAATGTTTAGATTTGTAGTTATGCAAATATTCCTTGGTTCTTTATCCTTATCATTGAACTGTACATCAATGTATATTCGTATATACCTACCAGTCTTTCTGCTTCAATCTTGAAAAATTGCCAGGGTATCAGGAAATATTAAAGCGGCTGAAGAAAAAGCCAGTGAAAAAAAAATATGCATGAAAATTTATGTTTTTCATGAAAAATTGTGCACGTCTGGCCAAAACGCTTATAATTTTGCGTCCAAATGACCGATAATGACCCAAGGCGGTGCCGCGAGAAAGAGATCTGATACACCAAAATGATACAAGTGTTGACCCCTTCAGACTTGTATTAGTAACGCATCTATATCAAACAAGAGAAAACCGAGTAACATAACAAAAAAACTACAGCTAAATCTTCCTTCAATTCTAAACCCGCAACAATTCGACATCAGCAACATTTATCTTTTCGCATAATGCACGCTTACGCAGAGAAAACGTAACATTCCACAAGCGGTGTGCGCGTGCGCTGCTTAACAAACAGAACGAATATCGTGTGGTGTGACCTTAACGGATATTAGGCTTGGTGCATGTCACCGGTGAAAGGGCAGTCACCTGGTGTTGATTGACTTGACAGCTATGTTAGTAAATTAGAATATTATTTTGGTTGCAGTAGGTAGGATATTGGAGTGGAAACTATGATTTGAAATAGGAAGGAAGTAAGGAAAGTCAAGTAGAAGGCTTTGTGATTTAGGAGTGTTTTGTATTTTTTTTTTCGTTGTTATGGTTAAGTCATGATTAACGTCTGCTTAACCATAGATGTTTTGACGTTTAAACGTCTCTTAACCATAAAACAACGTTTATAAATAAATTCTTTACCTTTAGTAAAACTGAAAAATAAGGAAATGAGATCGTGGTTAAAACAGACATTGTATAAAACATTCAACTGATCATTCATTGTTAAATAATAGTTCTCCTTGTTATATTGTGTAACTGTAAAGCTATCAAGTGTACTTCAATAACTTAGCTGGTCAATAATAGCTTAACTAGTACCAAATGAGTCAGTCAGTCCCAGGACGTTCCTCCTAGAGCCTTTTTCAAACTAATAGACATATTTATAAGTACAGTTAATTTTAACTGCACTTACAAATAATAAAGTTCGTCGGCCTATAGGTAGTTTTAAAAGGATATCTGTACAAGTAGCAGTATTCACCCTGTCAGTACTGGCACTACAGTATAATCGTGGATCCGCCTACAAAGTGCTGATAATGGAACTACCGCCAAGACCGATCGCATTAGTGAAATACCGTTTATATCAGAGAAAGTGAGCTGCTGCACAAATGCAATTTTCATAGGGTTCTCGCTTGATACAAAATGGATGAAATGTAGACCTGCAACTGTACAAGGATTTTTTGGCGAGTGGCCAAAATTGGAAGTAATGCCGCCATCTTGTTTTTTTTCAAAACGATTCCACTAATTTCACTAACAGCGCGGGCCCCTGTCAATGTCATTCACGCGTCAAACTCAAAAGATCAGAAGGCCAATTCTCGTAATTTAAATTAAAAGTTCAAAATCTAGTCGCAGTCTCATCTCGGCGACAAACAAATGTCAAAATCTTGCCAAAATCTAGGGAAATTACAGGTATTTTTGACAGATTGAGATTGAGATCAAACTGTGAAAGTTTTTAAAATTACGAGAATTGCCCCTCAGATCCCTGAAGCACTAAATGTGTTTTTTTGAGTGGAATGTTTTTTTTTTTTGCGGATTGCCACGAGGTATAACTTGGATGAAAGATAATAATAATAATAATAACCCCATCGCCGTATCTCTACGTTGACGTCGTGGTGGGGCTTGCGCGCTCCAAACTCTAGGCCTGTGCCGGAAGAGTTTACTTTGCCGGAACAGGTCTAAGGTGAGGAGCCAGACCAAGAGAGATACAGAAACCCGCAGGGCAGCATGTGGCGAGCTGTTGGGCAGTAGCGACCCCACGGACCCTATCTCCCGGGAGAAGTTTGTTCCTCACCTCTGGCTTGCCTTTATTGGCCGGCTGGAGTGAACAATGACGAGGAACAGAGCTCCCACCTCATTTTTGCCTTTATTGGCCGGCTTGAGTGGAGATTCGCAAGAGCAAATGTGCTCGGAGGAAGGAAGTATTCCAGTAAGATGCTGGTAGGGATCTTGACCGTACTTCCGGGATTGTCCTGATAGCCGTGGAATACCTCTCCACTCCTCATAAGCACCTCAGGAGATGTTGCCCCCTTGGCACTACGTCACTATGTGCTAGCGACCGTTTCCGGGGGCCCACTATTGAGTGTGCAAGTCACCCCCTGCCATTTTATTCGTGTATATATAAAACATTGATCAGGCAGGGGTCATAGTTCTTCCATAGTTCTTGGTAACCAGTCCACTTTAGCCACCCAAACCCATAGTCCAACGTTATATTTTCCATATCCTGCAATAGTCCTACACCAACCGGGGGTTGTCCTTGGGTGCACTTGCATAGTGCCAACAGGGATAATCGTCGGTTGGTGCCTCATTTCATTAAAAACGTTCAACGGGCCTCTGCGAGTTGGCTTCGGCCCCTCGTACGCCTTTCAAAGGACCGGGACCCCATGGTCCCGAGATATGTTAAAGCATAAAAAATAAAAATAATAATAATAATAAGTATTTATTTGCACAATACAAGCTTGACACCTATTAAAATACACATAGTAGTCGCTATTGGACAGAGTAATAAACAAACAGGAATAGTGAACAAGAGATGGGTAAAGTACAGTCAATACAGAATTTGAACCCTGACTCCTAAACTAGGAAAATCCTGTATCTTAGGAGGCAGTGCCTTCGCATAAATAATGGACGAACAAACTATGAGCGTACTAGCAAACTCAGATAGTAACAAACAGATATAGACTATAAAGCAAGGTAAGAAATATATCTATGTCTATCAGATACAATACACCGTGTTCCTTGAGTTGTAGGTACTTGTTTAGAAATCTTTTCGCGTAAACTATGCTCGTTTATTTTCTACAAAAAACCTCTAATACGCTTTACATTATCATTTAGCAAGAGTCTATGTTGGTGCAACAGAAAAGTGTGGTTTCCATTAGGAATTTCTCAGTAGCAACCCAGGGTCTGGAGTTGTACCCGGTTGATGACAATTTGCTCGTCTCCTATTACATCGGACTTAAACATAACTGGTGAAATATGTGTGTAACCATAAGTAACTGCCTAACTCTTTGGGGATTACATGTGTGATTTGATTTAAAATAGAACCCGTAACCCTATTTTCTAAAACTCATCACACATTATTCATTATTCCTGAAAATTCTGCTGCTTAGAGAAAACATACTATTTACAAGCATAAAACCTTAAGTACCAATAAAAACTAACCGATCACTTATACTACTTTACCGATTACTACTACTACTTACAGATAATTCTGTGAATCTTAATTAGGTAAAACCTTGCCTAAGTTTTAGTGCAAGTGATAAATTAGTGGGTAACGAATTAGAATCAAATTGATCGTTAGCCAGACTGGTGGAATGGATTCATTGGTAATAGGTACACCATCTTCTGATTATTCACAGCTGATAACTTGAGGTAGTAAAAGAGGAAAACGACATTAAGCACGGGTGTTGTGAAGCACGTGCGCGATTTTCCCGCGGCGATTTTGTTTCGCGCATTGGATTTTCAACGCACTGCATAACGCCGAGAGTTGAAAATCTAATAGTGTGTTTTTATTGACGCGCTGGGATGTAGGTACTCCGTTGGATTCTGAATGCTTGGCACAACAGCGAGAGTTGAAAATCCAGTGAGCAATAAAATCCCGCCACGATATTTTAACGTCCGTGTGAACGTGGGCTAAAGTTAAATTTTAGACATGTTTGTATGTACTAACAGAAGGGTTAGGTAAGATTACTTTTCTCAGTATTTGTATTACTTTTGAGAACTTCCAGGGAACGTTGTCAAGGTTTTCCTATAGCAACTTTTCTCAGAAAACTGTTGGCGTCTTAGCAAGCAGCTTTAAGCGCCCCAAAAAAAATTCGGTGCCAGGGGGAAACGCCAGGGTCGCCCGCGGTATTCAATTTTTCTTGCGTTTTTTGACACTGACCTGCAAAACACAAAAAAAAGATTTTTTGTAGTTACAGTTAAATAGTTTGTCAGAGTGCACAGCCCTAAATAAAGGTCCCCTAAGTATTAGTAAGCAATGTAGATATATATCTGCACCACCAATTCGTCAATATTAGTTACAAGCAATGGTCCCATAAATCTGATGGCCAGGTCTTAGCCAAGAATACCTATACTCTCTTAGTCCTGGGTGGTACACTTATAACCAGCCAGTAATATCTTGCCAGTAGGTAAGCATGCTAAAATAATTTATTGTGCAGTCAGTGAATTTCTCGTTCACGCTCTTTTATTTTGTGGTATGCAAGAATCTTACATTAGAGTACTGATAATATGATGTCATTGATGTCTCATACCTGGCACAAACTCATGTTTTTTTTTCTACGTCGTTATATGTCGTGTTTTTTGGCGATTTTGAAGTATTTTTTTATGAACTTTTAACCGGCATCCTAATTGCGTAACACTATCAATCAAAATCAGTCATTTTGAAGGAGGCTAATCTATTGCTTCATCTGTTCGAAAAATTCACAACGTATCACAACGTAAATAACGCAACGAATGTTGTTGAACTGTCAAAATGATATTCCTACTGTTAGTGCGTTACTCAATTACCCCGCGGTTCTAAAATGTAGAGTAACGTTATTTATTAGTTTTATTACAGAATAAAATTATATTATTAACGTCACTCTAGTAAATTGCTCAAGAAAGAATTAATTGACGGAAAATCTGTGTCATGCACAGTTCACACACTGTCTTGTGGCCGAGGTGAAGTGTAACTACTGAAATAAAATAAAAACTAATTATTTTTATTTTTGTTTCAAGTCGCGGCGTAGGTTGAAGCAGGGTTATTTATTTTTAAATGGTATAATATAAATATAATGCCATTGATTTATAAATAAAGATTAAAATGGTTTAGTAGCGCAAATTATATCCGTTATGGACAGACCTTCAGTATTGACTCTCCTTCTCCCTTAATCCATCCAAAGGTTGTCTTTAAAAGATCGCTTTTTGCGATAAGACCACCCATTGTGTCACCCCTTGTAATATTTATACATTTATATCATTATTTTTTATCGTGTACATAATAAAGAGTATTCTGCCATGAATTTCTTCAACATTAGTTATCTACCTACAATTGATAATCTCGAGAAGATTTTTTATTAAATAAACGCGTTGTTATCGACTACCGATATATTTATTTTTAAACTGTAACGATGCATACATGCAAGATAGCATTCTAGTTAAAATTAACTTCTTTTAAAATTTTAAAAATCAAATGTGAATAAAGAGAAAGCAGGTAGTACTAACCTCATTAACTTTATGTCTCCTCATTAAATTATAGTCATTAATTCGCCATCATGTGACCACTGACAGGTAATTATCGGCGAGCACAGCTTGACAAATGACAGCAACACCTTTGTGTATTGACCTTGTCAACGTAACCCTGCTCTCTCACTGCGGGTCAAACGTACTAATAAATGGAGCTAATAAAAACTGTGCCGGTAATAGTAGCCGCAAGTGTATTGGTAATGGTTTCACGATCTCTGTATCTACCTTAAGATTTGAAAGTGGAATTGTTGCACGATTTTTCTATTTAGTTGTAAATATGTGCCTGTTTTTATGTAATTATCTTAGTATTTGCATAAAATGTTCGTACAATTTATTTTTTATGCAAATATTTTCTATAAAAAAGTAAAAGTACAGAAAAAGTTCTTTTAATGATTAAAAATTGCTAATTAATATACTAAACATACACGAAATAAGACGATGGAAAGTTAGCAATAGTAAAAAAAAAATCGTGAATCGTGTATAAGCAATACTTACAGCATAAAAATTAAACGATAATCACAAATATAAACAAACAAACCTATTTATTAGCACAAATCGCATGCGAGACTGGCTAGCAATTCTCGAGTTACGCGCAAAAATACATAAGACATAAAATATACAATTATGAGGTAGCTGCCATAAATAATGATAGGCCACGTGGCCACACATGTGAACCGAGTGGAGGCTAAATTGATACTGGCACTAATGCCCGCCAATTGATTGGAAATGAAAATTATAATTGATTTATTTCTGATATAAAGTCCAAAGTTAGTTTATGTTGCAGTGAGCGTGGTTATTGATATATCTTGTGATTGATATATCAAAACTTTGTGGTTCATGTTTTATGATATTTAAGTGGAAAATCTGATTTATTTTACCTAAATGGAGTAGGGTAACAACCATTTTGATTGACTTTTTTTATATAAAACGTAATCAGTTAAATAATTCCAAATTTAAAAACTATAACAGTCGTTCAACAAGACGCAGCACAGACCTACGTGACACTGATTTCCGACGTTTTTGCATTGCGTACGCGCAGACGACCTCTGTGACTCCTATAACCTTAGCCACCGAACTAATAATTCCTTGTGTCCTTTCGACAGTAAGTTTAGTTTATTTATGGTTCTTGAAATAAGCATTACATTGAAAAATATCGGTGTGGGTTAAATGATTGTGATATATAGCTGAGTTAATTTATGTGTGGGACAAAAATAACAACTTGTTTTAATTTATCTTTATGTAAAACATTTAGGGGTTAGGGGTTTTGGGGTTCATAACATGTGCTGAAATTAAAACTGTAATACATCTATTACATCAGTATTATACGAGTATTTTAATTTGAATTATATTTATTTCCCTAAACAAAGGGCATGCCTGTGTTATACCCAATCCCTTTTTTTTTTTTTTTTTTTAAGTATGGGAAATCATCCAATGACTCCTCCCGCTCTGGGTGGAGCGGAAGGGAGTGTCAGACTCTTACTGACTAAAACCCATCCGTGTTCCTTCCTTAGCCCTTTATGTTCCGGGGCAGCGGTAACCCTTTCGGACAATCCCGCTGCCCCGGGTAATCCCGCTGCCCCGGATACCCAATCCCTGGGCGCTATTTTTTTTTTTACAAAAAAACCTATTTAGTTTTTACAAAACTCCATACCGTTTTCCCTATTAACTTTTCTATAAAGAGAAGCTCTCCTTACAAACTTATTCAATAATAGAAACGACTGATTATGAAGACAGCGTCACGGGGCACTTTGATAGCATCTAAAAATATTTATTTCTCAAATGTGCATTTTGTTTCAATGTTTTTGATTTTTAATCACGCAACTCGCACACATTGACATGATATTTGTCAAGTGTGGCTGTATGTATGTATGTGTGCAAATGACAAGCAATGACAGTGACGTCACGTGTAGTGATTTGAGATGCTGTGGTAACACTATGTAGGTAATCAAATTACTTCGAGCTATTTCAGGAAGGTTCGAATTAGGTATGAACTTGATTGTTACGGTCATGTTGAGTAATTTTAAACATAGCAAAGATCGAAGTAAGTAATTCTGAAAGGGGTCATAGGATTTACTTGTGTACCTACATAAATACAAATACGTATATATTTTCTGACATAATACAACACACATAACATTGCACCTGCTTTTTCCAGATTATCTGTATTTCAGCACATGATATGTTTAGTCAGATAGAACGTTAAGCGAAAATGAAGTAATAGTGCGTGTAGGCGATGGGGTGGGTCAGGGGAGCAAGAAATTTCACGCGGACGAAGTCGCGGGCAGAAACTAGTATAAAATATAAACAAAAACACATCGCACTTTTCACTCGCGTAACTCAAGCTCCAACAAATATCATAACGGAACAATACTTATCTGAGATTTGCCGAACAAACTTTAAACTTGATGACTTCAATAACTGGCGAACATTTAAACATGTCTTAATTATGACTAAGGTGACTCGTGCCGCGTGCGCCGTCAATTTGAGCTGCCCTGTCAATGTGGTTGACACTGACATTTGTACAAACTTCTGCCTAACGATCTGTGACCAAGAACTAACATAATATTCTGTTGTAACATCCGCTGATTATTAACTAATAAAAATGTGAATTAGCTACATAAATGTCAAAATTGGTTTTAAGTTTATCCATAAAATCATTGAGAAAGATTAAATGTGGCGAAATTAAAAATGCCCGATATTGGTCCGCTAATGGCGAAATTAAAAATGCCCGATATTGGTCCGCTAATGGGGGTCAACAGTCTAATAAGTTCATTGCCATGCAACAACAGACATCAAGTTATAATATTAAGAATATAAAAATCTCGAAAATCCATACTAATATTATAAATGCGAAAGTGTTTCTTTCTGTGTCTGTTACCTCTTCACGCTTAAACCGCTGAACCGATTTAGATGAAATTTGGTATAGAGATAGTTTGAGTCCCGGGAAAGGACATAGGATAGTTTCTATTCCGATATTCCCACGGGATCGACACTTATGCGGGTGAAACCGCGGGGTGCTGCTAGTCTAGATATAAAAATTAATTAGTCTTACTTTGAAAATGCTTTAGCTAGATAGAATCGTGGGATGTTACTGCAACTTTAAACTACAAATTTGAGAAAAAAATCTCCATTTATTTAAAAGTCTATAAAGTAACTAACTACTTATTTATTTATTTATTGAGTGCATCTGTGTCTGCGCACCCACTTGTGCAAATATCTCCCTCTAAGATGGTCTAGTCTCCGTTGAGATTGGTTGCCAGAGCCGAAATTCGGCCTGGAGGACTATAATTTTATTACATCTTTATAAATCAAGTAATCAACCTTCACAAGTTAACAAAAATATCGGTTTTATACGATATTACTTACTCGGCAAAATACGGAAAGTAAGCCACGATATTGACACGGTAGTATGAATTTGCCCTAAAAAAGGTTCAGTATAATGAGTGAAGGCCGATCTTGTTTAAATATTATATATAGTCGTGTGATGTGTATCAAAATATAAACCGGAAACATTACGGAATCCTTGGTTTTGGTCGGTTCTCACATATTATTATTGACATATTGTTTCCCAGTTTTACAGTTATGGTTATGTTTAAGAAAACCTTAATGCGGCACCAACATTTATAACTAAGTTATTGTAGGATTATGGGTAGTGGTGATTCAATTAACTAGTAATAAATACTAGCTCTCCGGCATAGGGGATAGCTTATGGTACAAGCTACCGGCCATAAGGGCTTCAGATAGTACAACTTTCCAGCATTGCATGTAGGTTCCGAATGTTCATTATTATTTTGATCAAAATAATTTTAATTATTTCATAAATGCACTTAGAAATTACATTTTAGAATATAAAAAATAATAGCCTAACGGTATCACGAATAGTTCATCCATGCTACCTGTGCGGCGGTCAGGGCTCCAGAGAGAGGAACATCCTAACATTTTCTTTTTCTTTTGGGAATGGCTCCTCGCAGCCGACCTAAGAGGTTGTCATCTGCTTAACCAGATTTACCTATGGTTGCGCTCAATTAAGGCCTCCAGCCAGGGCTTAAAGAACTTAAAACTAAGCGACATACGCTATGGGCACCCCCTGTGAGGTAAGAACCTCGGGTTAGGGCGTCGCTGGGAGAGGACAGCCAGGAACAGGTTGGATCGGAGTTATCAAGCCGTGTGCAGAAGTACTGCTTTATATACTTTATGATTACGTGACACAAGTAGAATGCTGATTTCCAAAATACAGGTTTTTACCTAGTTTGGAATTCAGGAGTTCATATAGTATTATTCTACTCACTATTTATATCCTAGTTATTAGGAATATAACTGTATTAGACTATATTTTATTGAGTCCAAATAAACGTTATTATTTTTATTATTACTTACTTGACTACAAAAATTACAAATGTCTCTGCCCACTCATTCTCACCGTGAGACGTAAATACGTAACAAACAAAAGTTATGGCTACCTGGTAGGTATACAATAGGTTGTGACATACAACGTCGTCGTGCTCCGACCTTGCTCTCGCGCCGAAGGCTACAAACCTCATCTAAGTTAACATATTTTGTCTTAATTGCGCTCTCCGTGTATTGCGGAATATAGAACCATAAATATCGAGAACAAACTGAAAATATTGTGGTTTCACTGAAACAGGGGTAAGATGGAATCTATTTAACAAACGAACTTAGGAAGCTATTTATTGTTAGATTCACGCCCGAGTCAACACTAAAATAAAAGTTATCTTGACTTCATGGTTCAGTTCATTTAGTTACCTACTGGGTGAATTGAACTCACTGTAGCTTCAACTAGCTTCATATTTTCTGACTGACCGACTTCTAAGATCACGCCTGTATTCGCCGACGGGTTAGGCTGAAGTGCCTGTAATCTGGAATTGTTTCCGGTGGATGTCACAAAAGTGCCTGTAAATGGTTTTATTGAAATAAATGCTTTGAGTTTGAGGTGAATGATACACACGAGCGACATGCGTCAACAGTAAAGGCAACTGCAGTATAACATGCTGGTCGTGTATTTGAGCACCGTACTCAATTAGGTACTAAGAAATAATAAAAAAATGCGAAATAAATATGTCAATATCAATATGTCGTTACGGGTCGTCAGAAACCCGAAAGTATGACAACCAGTCTTATCAAGGGGTTTCGTATTATCCACTAACTGGGTTGTGGAGGTCAAATAGGCAGTCGCTCCATGTAAAATACTGGTACTCAGCTGCATTAGGTTAGACTGGAAGCCGACCCCAACATAGTTGGGAAAAGGCTAGGCAGATGATGACGAAATAAATATGTCAGTCCATTGAAAACACAACAGTAGGTACCTATCCGTGACAGTATTGTCCTAATCTGACTGACAAGGCGGCAACTACGACATGCATTTATGATTTTTACTTCATAATACAGAACATCCTTACGATAGCGTTAATATGGGTACCCTACATAATATTTCTAGCAACATACAGGCTGTTTTATTTTGTCAAACACTTGGCTATTGTCATAAGTGACATTGTCGGAGGCCAACGCCTGTCCGAGCGACCTCTTCGAAACTAATTGCACAGATATATTGTTCTTATTGAAAATAACTTGTTTTTTGTTTTGGTTTTAATTGTTTTTTAAAGCATTCATATGAGCGATGACGAGTGGCGTGTGTTTTGGATGTGGGGTTAGCAGATTAATTTTAGTTACAGTATAATAATCACAAAAGGTACCTATCAACTTATATTATTAGCCACCTTATATTGATACACCACGCGGGCCCAGTGCGGGTTATAATACATTAATGTTACATATAATAAAGAAATCTCGATTTTGGAATTCGTGAAATCGTAAAATACATTAAGTTAGTACAGATTCCGTTTTACAAAACACTCACACAAAACTGAATTTTCAGTAAATTTTTACGCCATTATAAATACTGTATTGACTAGATATTATTATGATTCCGTTGGAGACATGACGTGAAAACGTGCAAATAATACTTTAGTGTCAAACGATAGTGATGGATGGCGTGTCACCGGCTCACCGCGTGTCATTGAGATAAACTATTGGGAAACTGCCAACACACGTCGCTGGGGAACTGGAGGGGCCAAAATGGGAATATTCGAGTTTTGGAAGATGTGGGGTGCCTAATGGTGAATCAGTTAGCAAAAACAAAAAGAGCGAATGAGGATGGAGTATATTAATTATTATAGAGAGCCAAAAGGAGTACCTATATAAGGATCGTATCTTTGGCTTTCTGTAGTTTCTGCTTATCCTCATGGGAGGAAGGCGTGATTTGATATATGTACGTAAGAGTCCTCCGGGAAAATTAAGATTTTTTACCAAAGTACGTTGATTCTAAGTCAAATCATTTATTTCAAATAAGGCACTTTAAACGTCAAAAATTACAATAAAATAGAATTGATTCTAGTTTCCCCTTCCAAAAGGTAGTGTTCGTATGGAGTGGGCAAGAAACTCCACCGTTGCTCTTTTAAAATATTGTACAAGGTTTTGTATACATTCCTTATAATTATAATTATATGTGAAGACGATGGAAGAATAAAATTAGTGTACCACAAAAGGTAAAAAGAATTAAAAATAAAGCAATGACAAATAATCAATGATGTGATAGATAGGTACATGGTGCTCACATATTTACAAATATTGTAAAAGTAGATGATTTTCCTAGAATTTTAACAAGTGTGTGTGTGTGTTATAGTCACAGAATGTAAACATCAATGTCATAAAATTTAAAAAAATATAAATTAAATTAGCAACCAATTTTGATTTTGTCTAGACTCTAGATTTATGGAGCAGGACCAGCATGTTTCCATGATCAATCAAACATTGTTGACGCCATTTATTTTTAAAAGGAAACGAATATTTTTTAGTCGTCACTTCTCCATACAAAACAACCAGTTGAAACCTTTGACGCCTTTGACGTTTTATAAGTGCCCATGTAGGTTTAAGTGAAATAAAATATTTTGAATTTAGAACCAAGGCAATTTAATTTTTCTTTTATTATTAAAAAGACAAAGAAGAAAGTATCTATAGTCGGACTTTTAATTATCTGCAGTAAAGTGACAGCTTACGTGTTACTTAAATGACTGAAATTTGCGTCTTTTTGTTTTTTCGCGGCCATCAACCAAACCTTGTTTTTCTAGTACAGAATAGTGTAACAAATGAAACCTTATTTGACATGCAAATCTCTAAATGCAGTCCGAAATGAGTTATTAAAAAGTGTCATTTTACTGCAGCTAATTAAAAGTCGGAGTACATACGGCATCGCTGCTAAATAGATCTTACTTATAACTGTATTTACTTTAAGAAACTAGACGTTTACATAAGGTCTGAATGCTGTCTGGATATCTCAGCCGTCACAAAATATTTTGTTATCAGTTCAATGTATGGGTTTCTGTATGAGAGTTGCACTTGCCGTACAATGGATCCAGTACATGCTGATATAATCTTAATAAATAGTGAACCACTTACACTTAAAGATTAAACATCCTAAAGATTTCTATAAAATATAACAATTACCTACCTTTTATTAAGTTTTTAGTTTAGTGATAACAGTTAGCACTAAACCAACCATATTTAATATTACCCCACACATACCATACTTTATATACCTAATTACCTTATCAATGACTTCATAATCAAAATACACTAAAAACAGTCCATCACGATAAATAATTTAATTAACACATTTAACATTTTCAGGTTTTTCTTATTTCCACATTACCTTTGTAACTCTTATCACATGACCCCTTTACCAACTGAACCTCTTGAAACACAATGGCCTAACTACCACACACCTTTATCAAAAATTTAACTTTAAATGAGAGTACTAAAGTTGAAAACTCCTTGTCTGAAAAATGTTTTGTTTTCAATTCTTATCGTGATGTTTCTTTTTAGGCGTTTCAGTCGGTGTTTGTAAGCAATTTCAATCGTTCGTGTAGTTTTATTTTTAATGAAGGCATTCCAGTTATTTTCCGTGCTTATCTTTGTAAAAGGAAACATACCGTGTTAAATGCTTTGAGATGATTCAGTAATGCTCTTTTTTCTTGTAGTGGAAAATTGTATCGTCATCTGCCTAGCCTTTTCACAACAATGTTGGGGTCAGCTTTTTTTTTTTTTTTTTTAAGGATGGGAAATCATCCAATGACCCCTCCCGCTCTGGGTGGAGCGGAAGGGAGTGTCAGACTCTTACTGACTAAAACCCATCCGTGTTCCTTCCTTAGCCCTTTATGTTCCGGGGCAGCGGTAACCCTTTCGGACAATCCCGCTGCCCCGGCAGGCTTCGGCCCTAACAGGCCCCTCCATGTCTGCTGACATCTCTTTGAGGCGCGCGTGGAACACATACGCGCCGTCCGGCACGGGCCTGGTCCTGATCGGACGGCGAGCTACCCATTACTCGCCGTCCGCAGGCCCGCGCCTACGGTGGCCGGGAGTCGTCACGCGGCTCCCGACGCCCGGAGCGTCTACCGCGGCGGCTGGGACGGGCGGCCCTCTCGGCTCTCTCCCTCGCCCATCCCGCCACCTCCTTCGCGAGCATGACTGCTTCGCAGAAGGAGGTGACTGCCTCCCACTCCCTCTCGCCCCGGACCATGGCTTGGACCAGGGCCGGGCGCGAGAGGTCGCCGCCGCTGCCGATCGCCTCTACGAGGACACGGCGGTGCTCTGCCCAAGCGGGACAGACCTCCACCGTGTGCACCACCGTGTCCTCTGGGCGATCCTCGCAGTGGTGACACCCGGGCGTTTCCTCCCGCCTGATTATGTGCAGGAACCTCCCGAAACATCCGTGTCCGGTGAGGACCTGCGTCAGGCGGTAGGTGAGGGCGCCGTGACGCCTCTCTAGCCACTCCTCAAAGAGGGGCCTTACCGCCGCTGTCGCGGCGTGCCCTATGTTGGGGTCGGCTTCCATTCTAATCGGATGCAGCTGAATACCAGTATTTTACATGGAGCGACTGTCTATCTAACCTCCACAACCCTGCAGTTACTGGGTAATACGATACCCCTTGGTAAAACTATTAGTCAGACTTTCTGATGATCCGTAACGACTTCCAAAGCTCCACAAATTATGACAGCCGGGACCAACGGTAAGTTTAACGTGATTTTCGAGGCACGGAGGGGTCTTCGTTTATGAAGATGGTCACCCATCTACTGAGCAACCTCAGCAAGCGTAGCTTAACCTGATCGATCGACCTGTGCGGCTGTTATTACTTAGCCACAAGCCCCTCCTAGTGGAAAATTGTATAGAGTTATTAATTGGAAACTACGCGGTATGGTATTAGGTGCTCTTTAGGATAATTATTGACCTTTCTGGTCATTATTCGTAGGGAAAATTTTGAGAGGGAATATTATTTATTATTGCATTATAATACTCACTGTACTTGCCGATCTTTAAAAGCATTAGTTTATAAAATAATAGCTGTTATGTTGCCCCAACGGGTATAGAGATAGATAGAATACTCTTTAGTAAGTTAAGTAGATATTATACATAATATTATTTCTCTTGATATTTATTTATCAGGCGGGTAAGATTTTTTTTTGTATGTACATATACATTTAAAATATGATACGTACATTTATATGAAAAAAGAACCATAGGGCATCAAAAAATTCGTCCGCATCGCTGTCAACAGGAAAAAACATGAATTTATTTTGATATTTATTTTGTTTTAAATCTCTCGTGTTTACGTTATTTACTCTTTGTTTCGTACTGTACACTATAATAGATTGCTGGATTATAGAATACAGCTGTTATAACCTTTACTACAAAAATAACACCTAAATCTATCCATTCACTGCTACTGTAATTCAATAAAACAATATTAGTCACATTGAGTCACACTTTACACAACTTATATACAAAATATTGACATATCCACAACCTTTAAGCATAATTTAACAATAATACTCTTACATATTCCGCAGCTTACACCATAATCCCTCGAACCACAACGCTAAACTTCATTCAAATCGATCCCGCCGTTCCCGTACAATCGGGACAGACATGCACACACATTTTTAGGGCCGGACCCACACGTAGCTTCCACAAAAGCCTTCCAGTATTAAGTTGTATTTAGACGGTTTTATGTCAACTTTATAAATAAGAAAACCTTCGTGGTGTTAGGATGAATTTAGATTACTATATTAGCATTGTTTATGGTATTTGTGTACCGGACTCTATGGTGGTCCAAGTGTTCGAGATAAGATTGTCTATGCAATTTGACACTTGGGTGATTTTTGATTGCGTGGGTGATGATGACGGCTCAATAGAGAGTAGGCTTGCTTATTGTTTGGGCTTTTGTGAATGGTAAAATAGTATAGTAGATAAGATATCTTACTGTTTTCTTTTTCATGTTTTTGTCACAGTGGGCAGTTAAGATTGTTTACCTTTGTTGATGCCTTTATTTATATTTTTTGTAGGTACTGACAGTGCAAATGATTTGGCTGAATGAATTCAGTTCATCCATACTAATAATATACATTCGAAAGTAACTCTGTCTGTCTGTATGTTAACTTTTCACGCCTAAACCACTGAACGGATTTCGATAAAATTTGGCAGAGAGATAGATTGCATCCCGGGGCCTTCGGTAAAAACTATCCTATGCAAGGACATAGGATAGTTTTTATGGAAATAAAAACTATCCTATGTAGGACATAGGATAGTTTTTATCGAAATACCTCGCGGGCGAAGCCGCGCGCGGACGCTAGTAGTAAATAAAGAAGACTGTTTTGACGGTTCTCTACTTTTTATATATTTCTGAAAATGATTAAACTCTGAAAAGTTCATATACCGAAGTAGCGGAACTCTAAACAAAACAACATCCTAAAATCGATTAATTACAATAAAAACATACTAGTAAGCAGTAAAGCTACAGTTTCCGAAAAAAGTGGTGACCGTCACTTATGGCCGTAATGTCCAAATACAGAGCGTTCTCTGACACCTTTTTTTTTGTTTTTTTTTTGGGGGTGGGGAAATCGTGAAATAACATCTACCGCTCTAGGCGGAGCGGGAGGGCATGTCAGACTTTGACTGACTAAAACCCATCCGTGTTCCTTCAGTTGTCTGTGCTAGGGGCCACGGTAACTCTTTCGAACAACCTGCGACCCTGGCTGAAGCCGCGACCCTGGCTGAAGCCGCGACCCTGGCTGAAGCCGCGACCCTGGCTGAAGCCGCGACCCTGGCCTTCTGACACCTTAATGTCAAATAGTAATACTAGATTTCCATGACGTCTCTTATATAAACATGACGGAAACGCTCTTCTAGGAAACCATAGCTTGATCAAACATAAACACAAATCCGCTTATGTTTCCATCATCCCAACCATAAAGCCACCCGCTTCTAACTTGCACCTCAATCCGGCACGAGCCACGCGTGGGGTAATTCGTGGGCGTCCGAATAAACATGTCCGTGTAACGAGTCGCTCGTAAACAGCGCCAACCTATCGCCCGAACCCACCTAGTACTTGAACCCTTTGTCGCGACAGTCGCACAGATTTGTCGCACGACTTGTCGCGCCGCGTGTAGCCCGCTGACGCGTGCTTGTGTATAATGGCTGTATTTAACTTTACATACATGTTTCATGAGTAAATTGACGTATGACGTAGGTTAATTAGTAGGACTTGTTGCAGAAAAATAATGTAAATAGCTATGTTTAAGCAGATAAAATCGCTAAAGCGAGTCTTTGTGTAGTGAGTGCGGGTCATATTGTTGTTATTCGTAAGTAGAGGCTTGCGGACTGGTTTCTTAGATGTAGGTCGTAGGTTATCGCTTAAGCAATGACATAACGAAGGAATTCAAAGATGAATCGTGGGAATACTTGGACTTTATGATGTTTTAGGCTGGTAATATAATAGTCCTAGCTTCTGCCCGCGACTTCGTGCGCGTGAAACTTCTTGCTCCCCCAACTCACCGCGTCGCATCGCATCGCCTGCCCGCGCTATTACTTCGTTTTCGCTTAGCGTTGTTTCTGATTTTTCTTGTTTTTGCTCGGCTTCTAAGTGTCTTAGCGTGCTGTTCAGCAGCCTATAGACTCCCTCAAGATTAGGAAAAAAAATAAAATCCGACTGGTAATTTTAGAGATTCGTGCGTTCAAACAAACAAAATCTTCAGCTTTATAATTATAGGTATAGATAGATAATAAGTAGGTTCAGTAGTATACAGTAGGCTTGCATATAACACGCACAGTGGGAATCAAAAAGCATACATTCACATATTTCAATAATCCAGTCGCGAGTCCACTCATGTCAAAACAACTGTCACTTTAACTTATAATCGCATGACGATTATTAATCGTATCTGTTCGGCTAGCCTTTGCATCAGCTTAACTTCGACCTCACATCGAGTAAGTAGGCTTCGTGAGTTAGGCCGAGGTGTGGTTGCCATTTCCTATTGTTTGTCACCTTATGGAAACATTCCTCGATTGAAGACGTTTTCTTAAGTGTAGGCGTGGCTTTAGTTGCTTTTCAGCAGTGGGTTGCGAGCAAAGTCCGTCTCTTGTCTTATTCATCAGCTAGCTTCGAGCTTGCTGGCGATTGGGACCAAAAAAAACCTTTGTCCTTACCTAGGATGCCATCTATCACGTAGCCAAATTTTATCGAAATCCGTTTAGTGGTTTAGGCGTGACAAGCTAACATACCTTCTTACAGACAGAGTTATTTTCGAATTTATATTATGTATTGGTATGGATTACTTACATAAAAGTGACGGTTAACTTAAACATACCTACTAAGTATCCATATTACATGCATTACACATATTATGAAGTGTTGCTGTAATACCTACCTACCTACTTCCCACATTTTGCTACTTACTTACAATGTTGGGTCTTTTGAGTCCCAAAGAAATCCCTGATGGTCAAACCCAACCACACTTAGCACGAACTGGGGATCGTCTCCAAGATCCCACCCCGAGTAGTCGCAGAACAATATTCCACCAAGGCAGTTAAAAGAAGAGAAATAAACTTAATAACCCTCAATCAACAACGATCATAATCCATGTCAACACACAGAACAAACTCTATAAAAACTTGTCATTTTGCGCTAATCTTCATTAAATAAACACCAATAATGTAGGAGTAAACATTTTCCTCAAAGGTGACCACGACCGACCTTCGTAGTAACTGATAAATGAGGCATTACCCATTAAAACGATTGATAAGGCCGCTTTCAGAGATATTTATAAAAAAATGAGGTCATCTTTGCAATGAGTTCTGATAATGCTTACTATGGATCTGGAGTGGGCCAAAATAGGGAGAAACCGAACCGAGGAACACTGATAAATGCGTTGTTCGTGTGGCGAAATAACTACACGTCAAATAAATATATACATATTACCGTAGACACTTAGAAGAAGTCATAGATCTCACCTGGAATGTAATAATTATTAAGTTATTAACGCTATCATAAATTAAAACAACTGTCTTCTATCCATTATGTATCTAATTCTCTTTTCTTCAATCGGCAATCTAAAGTGAGTCAGCCCAGAATTTTATTACTTACGAGTTTGGCGCCTTTAGTAGCACCCATCAGATAATGTGCAGAACAGGATACCTTATTGATGAAGGTATAAAATCTTTGCAAGCGAGTACCAAGTAGCAATGAAGCCATATCAACACATGCCAATTACCAATCACTTTGCCCTTAAAACCTTAGAACAACCACCCAGACAGACTACCCTCGGTACTTATAACCTATAGATACCTATAATCTTTACTACAACATTAAATATGAGCATAAAATCAAACGGGTCGGGCCTGCCGTAATGGCCGGTTCAGACGACCCGACCGGGTTAAGGCCGCGCTCACACAAGCTGCGACTAGCATCACCATTGACATATTTTACTGCGTTACATAATAGCGAGGTGCATCGTAAGCGCATCCGCAGTTGTGTGTGACGAGTGTGGTATAAGCGATTGGCTAGTATTGAAGAAACGGATAAAAATATGCCTAATTGAGAATAGGGCTGTCACCTTGTGCTGAATTCATGGTTAAAGTTTGCGTGTCGATGTCCCAGCCACCCGTATTATTTTGTTGTTGACCCAAAGCTTTCATCCAGTTGGCGCAGATCATAAGTATCCATAAGTTCAACTGGCAAGCAAAGTCTCTAATCCATACTTATAACATTATAATAAATGCGAAAGTCTGTCTGTCTGTTTGTTACCTCTTCACGCTTAAACCGCTAAACCGATTTAGATGAAATTTAGTATAGAGATTGTTTGAGTCCCGGGAAAGGACATAGGATAGCTTTTATCCCGATATTCCCACGGGATCGACACATATGCGGGTAAAACCGCGGGGCACTGCTAGTATCTAATAATCTTTTCATTTTCAACTTTGAACTTAGCCCAGCCTGCTAAGAAATAATAAGATCTAGATAAAAAACAAACAAAAACTTACAGACATTGCGGCAATACTTAGCGCATTACTAACAAATAGCAACTTGCTCTAGGTGTGGTTCAACAGTTCAACTATGCAGGCTTTGAACCCGTGACCTTTTGATCCAATCAACACTCGCCCAGTTTCGCTACAAGTACACAAAGTACTATGTTAATGTTGCTTGATATACTTTAACATGCAAATCTGTGACGTTGGTTGTCATACCTTGCGATAAATGATAACTACATATGTGGGTAGAATGGTGGAAGCGACAGCGAAAAAAAAACGTTACATTTTGTAATTAAATATGAACTTTAATGATAATCGTTTTCCGCGTTGATTTAATTGGAAGTAGGTACTAAGGAACGCTTCGGCCGAGACCTATGTGTATAGTAGTATGGAGTACAATATTCTTCGTCTTATGGCCTGCGCAGACGAGGTACTTTTTGTCCGCGGACAAATTGTCCCCAACGAAAGAATATTTGGAAATCCCAGCAGTCTACTAACTTGTCCTTCGTGCTTCCATACGTTCTATCGTTGCGGACAAATTATCCGCGTACAAATTGTCCCTCGTCTGCGCAGGCCTTATAGGTAGAAAAGAGTCTTTCGAACTTGGCATGAAAGAAAGAAGACTAGATGTTAGGATTGTCACAGGACAATACTGATTTCATTCACAGAATACTTTGTACAGGATGAAGTAAAGTTGAAATTTAGGCAGTTTTTCAGTCTCTCTTTTTGGACAGCAAATAACACCGCATTTGGCATCAATTGTACCTTTGACCATTGATGCTTCTAGATGTGAACCTCATGCAGTATTTTTCAGACTATCACAATGATTCAAAAGCATTCCTTTTTATTCTACTACTGCATTTTGTTAGCGTATCCATGGCAAAAAAGTTTGTTGTAAAAATTCATACCTATAGTATGTTTAGCGCAAAATTCAGCCACACGAACTCCGTTCGCTGACGCAGTATAGCAATAAGATTGTCAAGTGTAACGATGCTGCAGTTCTGCACGACACGACTGCGTTACAACACACAGAATTGCCCAGCAGTGGAACAATATGAGTAGAGATAGAAGAAAAATCTTCCCCGCTAACCGCTTACACCTTACCCCACACACTAGCCCGACCTTCGCCCGCACTTCGGGTCGCCGGGTCGCGCGTTTTCCTCCCGCGCGTATCAATAAAACCTATACCTGTTATGGTTCACGGACACTCGTGATGGCGCGCTCAGGAGGCCCTATTTGACACGACAGGTCTACGAACGTCACGTTTTTATCATTGTGCGTAGTTACTAGTTAGCAGGTAATCGATATCATTAATGCCTTGTGTTTTGTTCTTGGTGTGTAAACAGCTGTCAGTTAAACACGACGACTAACTTTGGAGCCGGCTGTTATATAGATACAAGAAGGGACTTTTCCTGGATCCTATGAAAATGGATAGTTAATTTGGTAACGCAGCTTTTGGTAATAAGTAACTGATTCATTAAAAATATTGCAATGGTACTTGCTTAATAGCATTTTCAAGAGATCAAGGCATAGGGTTATTCATTGTGCAAAGAGGCAAAAAGACTTTTATAAATATCAAATTGTTGAATCAAAATTACCATGGTTCTGCGTACCGTTGTCTCTGATGACCATACTTATGGTAGTAAGAAGATACCTGAAACTGTTACCTAGCTAAAATGTCTCAAACCAGCGCTGGGGATCTGTCTCGCATAGGGTCGCAGCATTACGCTGAGCGATGGCCGTTTTACGTAAATGTGACACATTATTTTCTCACAAGTTGTTCTTTTTTTTGTTTTTTTTATTTCTCTGCGCCATGTTTTACCGCAAATAAATGTATTTTCTTTCTAGGCTACCTACCATAACATGCAGTTTCCATATCCATACTAATATTATAAATTCGAAAGTAACTCGGTCTGTCTGTTACCTTTTCACGCCTAAACCACTGAACGGATTTTGATAAAATTTGGTAGAGAGATAGATTGCATCCCGGGGAAGGTTAAGGTAAGGGATAGTTTTTACGACATACACAATTAAAATAATTCCAAATATTTAATTGTGCAAATATAACAATTATTTGTTGCCTCTGTAGGTATTGTATTTATCAGTAAACAAGTACTAACCATTTCAGTACAACAGTCCTTGTAAAAAACCATTTCACGAGAGGTTACAGGAAAATGTAGGGCATTGTCCTTTGCAGTGGCTCCCACAAATACGATAGAGCTTATTATCTGGTAGTAAGTAGCTCATCATGGACGTTTGTTAGTGGTTTCATGTTGAATTAGACACTGTACAGGTGATACAGTAAGTTAATAAAAGAAAATAAATGCGTTTTTTTTAATTCAAGTACCGAAAAGACACAAAATATTACCTAACGTCGGTTGATGCGTTTGGTATTCACTTATTGCATACCGGGTCAAATTAAATTACCTAGCGAAACTCCACCCATCTCCACTTTATCATATTTTTGTTTTGTTTTATTATGTTTACATATATATAGATACCCAAACGTCTGCAGAGTTCCGCCTGCTCATTTCAATTGAACCCGTTTATCAGAATGACTGAAATGACTCATCTCATATTAGGTCATAGCGTCATAGGTTTTTCCCTGATGTGATGAATTCCCAATGAAAAACTAACCTCTATTTGCCCTACATCGCATGTCAGTTTTTGAAGCTTTGAATATAAAGCACGAACTTGTTTTAAATATTATGCTAAGCAGAAACCCAATGTCGTTTCTTTAAAGGAGCCAGTAAATACATATAGTTTGCAAACACATTCTGAATAACTTGACAAGCGGTAGGTTACCGCACGGTGCACGGTGCAAGTTTGCAACACTAGTGTTCGACACGTAATACCATATGTACTCGTAGTCTGTTATTTTTTTATGTTGTATGTACTTGTAAGTACTTGTGTTATCAATAACATCAACGAGAAAAAAGTTTAAAAGGATTCGCCGATCGAAATCGCGAAATATTAAGACGTTTTTCTAGATCCATATCAATTCGTTTTATCAATTAATTCGGCCTTTTTTTGGACAGTAATAATGTATAAGTTGCAGCCAACTGGTTAAATTAGCCGTTCAGTTAACTGCCTGGCCGTTAGAAGTAGTGCTCGCCTCGCTTCGCTCTCTCGGCTCGCACGGGGTTGATCACAGTTCTAATCTAACCTAACCCATTTGGTCGGGGTGCCCTGCCTTAGTTACTGCGACCAATTCGACTCGTGCGTGACTGGTTACAGACTTCCAACCTAAACTGTAATTGAATATTATTCAGGCCGTTAGTTGAACGGCCGCCGTTTAGTTAAAAGGCTAGGCGGTTAACTGATCGGCTAATTTAACCAGTTGGCTGCGACATATATCCCATAATTTGATATGTGTTATAATCATACTTTATTTCATTCCTTTCAATTAGTAAATTATTCCACACAGACACAGATTATAATATTCCGGCGCGATATTAAAAATAAGAAAAGAATATGTCACTTTGTCTTTGTACTGTAGACAAATGGTCATGCTACGCGTACTTATTATCAAGCAGTACTTCTCTCTGTTAAATGAAATTTGGTTGCTTTAACGTAACTGAACTTCTGTAACACTATTTTGCAGTGCCTTGTTGCCGGTCGCCGCCTGTTGCAAGGTCGCAACACTCATGTTTGACACGTAATGCATCTAGTTTCTGTGCATTGTTTGTATACCTATAAGCATGTTATATTATGTACAAATGTGTGTTTTTTTTTTTTTTTTTTTAACAATGGCATCTCGCAGTTCATCCTTTATGAGGATGGCTACTGCTTAACCGGACTTTCCTGTGGATGCCTCGAATTAAGGCCTCCAGCCAGAAAACAATAACTTAAAAACTAAGCGACAGCGCTAAGGGTAACCCCCTGCGGGGTTCGGACCTCGGCTCAGGGCGTCGCTGGAAGAGGACAGCAAGGGACAGGCTGGATCGGTATTATTATTGGTGTTTAGGGGCGAATTTAAAACTACTCAGCTGCGCGGGCTGGCTCGAGCAAGGGTCGGGGCGGGCACGGTGATGGTGCGGGACGTCGCGACGGGCCTCGGCGGCGAGGACGGAAGGACGGATGTCTGAGCTTGTGATTGTGTTGTCGTCTGAGAGTACTAGTGGCCTTACTGCTCTCCTGGAGGAGGGTAGTGGCGTCGTCGGGGACAGTGAGGGTATGCCTTGGTCGGCGAATCCTACTTATGCGGGAGGGAGTGTATCGGGAGGCCGCCGCAATCAGGGGATTGGGGTGCTTTATGGCAGAGTCAAAGAAGCGCTTGGAAAGGCGTTTCATGAACTGCTGGATGGTGGGGAGTCTGAGATCTAGATGCAGATTCACATTTCGGACATAGAAGGGGGCTCCCGTGACCTTTCGGAGGAAACGGTTCTGGAGGGTTTGCATTTTATGCAAAAATCGCGGCTTGGCGTGTGCGAAGACTACGCAAGCATAGGTCATGATGGGACGGATGACCGCGGTGTAGAGGCGCAATTTGCACTTGAGTGACAATT
The DNA here is from genome assembly GCA_963669345.1 of Gortyna flavago. Lineage (NCBI taxonomy): Eukaryota > Metazoa > Arthropoda > Insecta > Lepidoptera > Noctuidae > Gortyna > Gortyna flavago. Next base: position 4,778,112 of record OY770139.1, read on the forward strand.
TGCTGCGGGCAGTTATCATAGAGTGGAGCCTACCGAGAGCGAAAGAGGCGCGCGAACGCGCCGTCTTTATGTGCTCGTTGAAGGTGAGGTTGTGGTCTAGGATGACACCTAAGTATTTGGCTCGCTTTCCCCAGGGGATCGGCTTGCCGTACATAGAGATCGGGCGCGGGAGGGGGGGGGTCGTTTGCGCGGTCTCGAGAAGATGACCGCCTGACTCTTATCGGGGTTGATACAGATGTGTGTGAAAATGTTTTTATAATAATACATATGTGTATGTCAGGTAAGAACGCAATATTACTGTTGTTAAACTCATAGTTTTATCTATTCTGTGGTTAAACTATTCTTGCAGCGGCTATTAATAGCGGTTTTTTTTTTGGATATCCTCTTGTATGTCATAAATGTGAACCTTTTGAGGCGATTAGAACAGCCTATTATTTTACCTATTCGATAAATTATTATTTTATGCAGCTTCGTGTCCTCTACAGTTTTAATTTTACTTGAATGCGTCAAAGTTACAATGAAAGGTTAAAATTTAACTATCACAAAGTAAAAATAAGGTAGTACTGCACAATGACATAATATGGAAGTTCAATATCAGTCATGTAATACTATTTCATAAAACTAGGTTTCTGTGTCTGGTACGAAAAGTGCTGATTCTCAGCCTAGTTTGAATAAATGACTTTTGATTTTGATTTTTGGGTATTTTTGCTGAACTGGGCCTTTTTAGCGCAGCCGTAAGGCACATTTTCCTCCTAGTTTCTTAAATCAGACTATTCACTTTTATTTGTTTTTTTTTTATCTGATGTATATAATATTGTGTGCCTTCTAGTCTATGCCAAATAAATGTACTCGTATATTCTTTCTTCAAAATAATAGTTGAAACTCTTAAGTTTCAACATGTTTGTATTTGAAAATTAAAAAAAAAATACAGGGAAGTCAAGGAGTTCTACAACCAAAACAACACTGCTTACCAACCGAACCTGTTAAACTTCAGAAGCCGGCAGCTAAACCAGCCTTTCACTTTGTCTGTCAAAACCAATCACTTTCGATCAAAACCGAAGCATATCACATAACGGCAACAAATCAACGCAACAATGACAATAAACAACCCACTTTCGAGGAGCTAGTGCCCCCAGGACCCTTGGAACCAGACAATACGTTACTCTGATGCAGTGTTTCCGTCGCCATGCCCTCACGCACCCCGGTCTGACCTGGAGGTCTGCGAAGTTGATATGATGCAATAAACTTGTGTTGATTTAATTGAAGGAGTACGTGATAACTCAGAATTTGTTTGGAATGCATGTTATGCACATCCCCGTGTCATATTCGTGCTGGGGAGTTTGTTGCGCCACTTCTTCTTCCTAGCTAATCATTAGGAAGTGCTAACGGGAGTGCGTTTTCTAAGTTGTGACATTCAGTGATATTAATGACTTTTGTAACTGTTGTAAGATCTTTCATTTCCTAATTATTTAAGAGTTTTCTGCCGAAATGTGGCAAAGATTACATAATCAGCCTATGATGTTTCCACTGCTGGGACACAGGCCTTCTCTCAGTGAGAAGGAGTGGGCCATAATCCACCACGCGGGCCCAGTCACATGTCTTCGAAATTTTGGTTCTATGATATGCCGGTTTCCTCGCAATGTTTTCCTTCACCATTTTGAGAGCAGTGGTGATGAAATGATTTACACAAATTAAAGCGCCTTTCTGGGTGCGAACCTACGACCTATGTCGTAAGTCTTGGCAAAAATTGATCCGAAAAGCCCAAGATGTATCGTAAGACACATAATGGAAAACATTTTAATTATTTCACAAAACAAATTCCATTCAGTAACGTATACTGATGAAGTGCTTCCTCTGCCACTAACTTATGCTATGAACCTGGAGCTTGACCTAAAGGTACTCGAAGTCAATGTGATGCAATGTGCAAGAGTTAATTGATCGCATGTATTAATTCAAACGGGTAATTATTGTCACTGGAATGCGTATGGGACATCTTTCCTCAGTCAAGCGGTTGTAATTGGTTATGGAGTAATGTCGAAAGGTATTAGGAACCAATTTCTTATCAGATGAATGTGATTCCATAGACAATCATCTACAACTAACCACTGCTGGATATAGACCCCTTCAATTTCAATCATCATCATCTGCCTAGCCTTTTCCCAACTATGTTGGGGTCGGCTTCCAGTCTAACCAGATAGCTGAATACCAGTATTTTGAAATTGTAGGCCGTACATCTTGATCCTCGGCTACCTTTTAGCTACTCAGCGATGATCGTGGTCTTCTATACGTTACCTATTCATCGCCCAGTTGTAAAAAGGTGGTAATTCAAAACTGAACCAAACAATACGTTTAATCTGCTGAAGTGTTGCCGTCGCCATGCCCTCAGCGCCACCTGACTCCTGACCCCTAGGTCTACGAAGGTGATATGGCGCAATAAACATGTATGCGTTAATTTCTGGCTGCTATTTCAATGTAGATGTTGTTGAAAGGTAACTTAGTACTGAGGAATTAGTAAAAGGTGCTGGTGAGGTGTGGTTGTCTTTCTGTTCTGGAGGGAGTTATCCTGTAATCACAGTCTGTTTGAAGTTTGTGAGTGCTGCAGTTGTCGTCATGTATTTTTAACATTCATAAAGGAGAAAATAGAGTAAGTAAGAGTGAAGTGATCAGACTGTTAGTTTAGTAAATACAAAAAAAAAACTTGATGGAACATTAAAGAGCCTGATATTGTCTTTGCATGAGAAGAAATTAACATAGATTACTTAAGATTCAAACGAGCAGTAGGTCTACCAATTTTATGATTATGTCATCCCAGTATTATGTTAAAAACATATGAAACAACGACTAGATAATGATTCAACCAAACTAGCCTAGAATAAACCACACCTAAATTCAAATTTTAAAGCCCAAAAATGGTTTCATAACGATATATTTATTATCTTGAAACGCAATGGTCGGTTTTTCCATGAGGTTGTCGTAACCGTAACATTGTTTCGACCGAGAAATCTGAACTGAGCCAAAAGTGTCGCGTTTGCATGATAAAGGCAGCCGATTCACAATGGCGCCGCTAAATTGATGCACTGGGAATATCAAGTGTGATATTATATAAAACAAAAACTGCCTTCATGTTGAATACAGAATGACTAGAAATGTAATATATCTATGACTCACGCAAATGCTACCGACAAAAAATTCAAAAATGTGTTTTTGAACTTTGTGTTGTGATATGTAAGTACTATTTATAACAAATTACCTACCTAAGTATATTGACCAATCACCATAAAAAGCCCATAAACTTCCTGTTTAGTTAGGCTCCATTTTATTAGATCATTTGCAACAGCTTTTTAAGTTGCCTCAATAACGCCACAAATAGTGTCCGATCACGTTATTCCAATTATCTAATAGGAAAATATTTATAGCCACAATGGCTATGGACCAACATTCTAACTAGATCAATGTGTCCATCAATTTGACTCAGCAGCATCACCAATAAATAATTACACTCATTTGAAATCTTCTCCCAAATCTGCCTCTACTACGTTGTGCAGCCAGTCATCAATAAGAAAAACTTCGAATAGCAGCATTTTACCGCTCACAGACTGCCGTGCGTCAAGTGTTCTTATTCATTGCGAAGGCTTTGTCTGTATGCTAATAGTGGATGGCCGGTCACCGCCGCGACCTGTCAGGATCGAAGGTCGAATGTAGGACGGAACGCGCCGACGCTTCGCGAAGGATTGTCGTTCGAACGTGATGCTATTTGCACGGGAATTTGAGCCTTATTGACTAAGGGTTTAGTTGGTAATAGAGTTGTGTTATGATTACGTGGCTGAATGTATAACGGATCTATTTAAGGCGACTACATGACCTAAAGCGCGGTCACTATCGGACTGCATAGAAAAGAAAGAGAAGCGCGATGACACAACGCTGGTAATTTATTGCAAAATATGAAACAATCATCTATTTACAAACTATTTACAAACTACTTAATAATAAATAATCCATCACTGAATGCAGTTTGGCATTAGCAATTTAATGGTATATTTTTAATTAGAATTAAAATTGTTAATGAAGGGAAAAACTGCTTTCAAAGAAATGTCAGGGGTGTATTTGAAGATTTTTTGATGCATTAATGTCCCTTGCCCGTATGTGAGACGGTCATCAGCCTCCGTCCCTCACAAGGGTGAAGCTGTAGAGGTTGAACAGTGTAGTAGTAGTTTTGGGATGCATGAAGAAGCCTCCTCGTGTAGCGCAGTTAGTTCCGCCAGTTACTCAACTGAACCGAGCGCTCGGCGCATCCTGGACAGTCACACCCAACACCATATTTGACTGGCCAATTCTTCCCTTGCGGTGGTAGGTCTAACGCCCGCCTGGTTTGCGACACACCGGAGTCTGGCGTCAAGCAGCCTGCTGTGTTTCATAGATGCGTGGGATTTCCAGTGCCTTAGGCATCTTGTGGGCACCCTCGTTCCATCATAGACCTCTATCTCGCTTTCCAACAGGCGTGATCGAAGTCAAGAGCGCGCCCATACAGCAATAAAAAAAAAACAGTAGATACTTCCATAGAACTATTGTTACACAGCCATTGACAGTTTAATACTGAATGTTAATAATAACACTCCGTTTACCATGAAACTTGAAAACAATAAAACGAAGTGTTTTCATGTCTAACCTACATAGAGTTGTGAGGAACAAAAGGCACCGGCCGGTATCGAACCTTGGCCCGACCTCCGCGCATCCTCGCTCCACATCACCATTGTTCGTTCCGGTTGTGTGTGGGTGAAGCCGCTTAATAACAATAATTAATAAATTCATAATTAATAGCATCCTCAGTTTGAGTTAAGTTATGTTTTTCTTTAGATGGTTTGTGGTGAGGTTTTAACCTGTTTAGGCGTAATGAGGAGTTCTAGCTAATTAATAACAGCTGCACGGGTCGATCGATCAGGTTAAGCTACGCTTGCCGCGGTTGGTCCGTCGATGAGTAACCATCTTTACATACCGAGACCCCTCCGTGCCTCGGAAAGCACGGTAAGGTGTTGGTCCCGGTTGTCATTCGTGGATCTTTTACAGTCGTTACGGGACAACCAGTCTTATCAAGGGGTATCGTATTTCCCAGTAACTAGGTTGTGGAGGTCAGACAGGCAGTCGCTCCATGTACTGGTATTCAGCTGCATCCGGTTAGACTGGAAGCCGAACCCAACATAGTTGGGAAAAGCCTAGACAGATGATGAGGTGATGAGCTGTAATGAGGAGTAATTTACACGATGATGCTGAGCTAGATCATATTTTTTAAATTAATTAATCGTTTAATTAATTTGGCCTTTTGTTTTTTAGTTAATAAGAGCAAACATTTAAAACTACCACTTAATTTAGCACAGTTTGGTCATAATGCAAAACTAAGTTCTTGCCTTTTTAAATTGTTGCGGTTTTGAAAGGCTAGCATCTAAAAGACCGTAAAATGTGCAGTTGGAACCTACCTATTGTAAACTACTTTACCTATGAATGGATATCTTGATTTCTAATGCACCTTCTGGTTATTTATTTACGTATTTAATAGATTAAGCACATAAATGTACAGAGTCAACCTTTGGGTGATGCAGAGACACACAGTGGTAGATGCAATTATGAAAATTGAACATTAAATATTTTTTAATATAAAGATACACAAAAACCATAAAAACTCTAAATATAATATAAACACACATATAAATATAAGCACCCATAAATATACTAAAAGCAAATAAGACAAACAACGAGAAACATTACTGTTGCTATCTTAGCAGGTACTAAGTTTCAATATCGCAGAGAAAGAAAATTGTTTTATGGTTACCACTCTCCCATGTCCGTCCCTGATGCTAAACAGGCTGTTACTAAACAATATCCTGTCACAACTGTCTAACGGTCCTTCTAATGAAACATTCTCCTTTATAATGAATATCTACGTGAAATCGCAAGGTCAACGTATAATATTATAACTATGACATACACACCTTTAGCCCGATAATTGTGTACGACCGTGTCTTAGATCGGCACCCGCATAGGTACGGCACGGAGTAAGTAACAAATGAAGTGCTAACTGCATCTTTGGTCTTGTCTAAGACTGCATACAAAATTTCAGCTGCTAGTTACACATTTATTTAAATATTTTAAATATATTTCAGATATCTGCTGTCTTAATTTGATAATGTGAATAGATGTTTATGCATTTTATAAGCTAGCTACCATGTTATAAGACCGACGAGCATCACTTTGGAAGATTACCCACAAGAACATTAGTAGTTTTTTTCTATGTCTTGTCTTTCTCATTCAATGTTAAACGTAGGTAATCTGTTCCTCTTAACATGGACATTAAAAAGAAAATTTCCCATTAAAAGACCACCACGACAAGCATCGTGTCCGCAGCTTCCGTTGTCGGCTGTCACCAACAGACGCAGTGTTTATGCATATGTCTAGCGCACACGTTTCTCACATTAGCATTCCGTTTGTTCTCTCCTCCATGCCTGCTAATTTAAATAAACTAAGAATTTATTATAATATGACTGTAAACAAGCTATTAGCGGGATGCGTCTGTCTGTATACCTGTTTGACCTAGCACCTTTTAATTCTATTGATATAAGGAAACAGCAGGTGTATCCGCAGAGAATAATATATTTAGATAACCCACTTGTAAGTATGTACTTCGGTTGTAAGAGTTAAATAGATAATGTAAAGGCAATGTGCCTTGAAAATATTATTCTAAATTTATGTGTGTTGTGCTGGCGCTCGCGCTGCTGCTGCAGCTACGAAAACCCGCAACCGGAATAAGTATGATAATTTAACCTTATCAGTAATTATATTTTCGAGTTGTTTCGGGTTAACACCCTCAGGCCGTGGGGTCTAAGTGCTCATGGTCTGTTCAATGATTTCTTCAAATGGCTAGTAGACACTTCCCATGACCTTTTATATTGCCTAGACCATTTTCATTCAACGTGGCAATACCGTCAGTCTTTAGGGTACATTACTAGTCGACAGCGATGCGAAGGAACTTTTCGACGCCATATTTTAGTTTTTAATAGTTTTAGTTATGTTAGGATATTATATTTGTATTTTAATAGTTTGTTAGTTTATTTAGTATTTTCATAAATCAACATTTTTACGCACATAAAAACAACAATTACGTTAATGTCTGACCTCCCAAATGATCATGTTATAGGTACCATGGATAGACTTGTTAAACTAAGTCTTAATTATCACTGTGAAAAATACCAAAAGAGCCCATTGTTGGCTTCATTAGTTGTCTAATCGAAGTTCTATTGCGTGCACATAGAAATCATTATAGATTTTGCGGCTATCAAAATCATTTTAAAGATTTTTTAAGGGGAAGTCGGGCCGTGAAAGTAGGTCTTGGTGAATAAGAACTATATTATTTTATTTTATTGAAGTAAGGTATACTTAGGCTTCTTTATGTAAAACAAAAAAAAAGTGTTTGAAAGTATATTTTTGTTCTTTATTTTGGACGTAAGATTATCTACATCTACATACGATCCAGTCCATTGTAAAGAATCTAGAAGAACGGGAAGTCACACCTGTGATAGTGGACAGGTATGACTGACTGTCCTTCAAGCATTGCATACGTTTATGTGTGAACTAACATACTTTTAAATTAAGCACTGTTTTGATTGACTAGTAAAATTGATCAATTCTCGCTACTTAAATAAAAATCGGACCTTAAAAATTACAGCACAACTTAAATTTTTTTTTCTGTTGCAAAACGTATGTATGCAACATCCATCGCCTTAACAAAAATGAACAATGATTACTTTCTTTAAATTAATGATAGACTACAGATATCATTATTAATTGGGTTAAGAAACATGATTAAAGTCGGTGCGGTCATTTCGTACTATAACCAGCATCAATCACCATAATGACAGCTGTTTTGTCCGGTCAATGTGCGTAACGTAAGCGGGTATTACGGAGAATACTTAATTAGGTGTAATGGGGTATAATAAAAAATGGTTATTTTGATACTCGATGCCTTGGAGCCATGTTAATGTCTGATTGATGTAAGATTCTTTTTGTGTGGTGTTTTGGAGATATCATTATTCAAAAGAGAAAACTATTTTAGACACAAGTAGGTTTTAAATAGAGGTACCTATTTCTAAGTCCTAAGGTCCGTATTTGATAAAGCTAAAACCTTAAAACGACTTTAAGTTTCGTACCTACGTCAAAGACCAAGTCAATTTCATTTTATTTTTCTTCGGCTCACGAGTAGGTAAAATCTTGGAAATTTTTTGTTTATATAATTCAACTTAGGCTCAGAATCATCACGTTTCAAACGACAAAATTACCAGTCCCTCAAAACGCCCGTCCTTCACCACTTCCTCACAGTCTCAATCTGTCAAAAATTTCCCTACACTTTGACAAGTTTTTGACATTTGTTTTTCGCCGAGATGAGACTGCGACTAGATTTTGAAGGTTTTAAATTACGAGAATTGGCCTTCTGATGCTGCCCTTTATTTATGTGTCATATATTGTGAAGTCATGTTACATTCGCCAACCCTCACTGGGCCCGTGTGGTGTATTATGGCCCACTCCCTCTTACAGAGAGGAGGCCTGTGTCCCAGCAGTGGGAACATTATAGGCTATGTTTATGTATTGTGTAAATCTTTTGTTGGAGATCTTAAAACCATAAATAAATTATAGCCATATTTAAGTGTCGTGCACTTGACAGTGGAGAAACTTATGATTTTTTTCCAAACCTATGGAAAATCCAAGCAAGTGCCTGTCGATAACAAGTTCAATTAATTTAAACGAAATCTTCTCTTCTTCGTCCAAGCCATTTCTTATTATATCTGGTCGATTGATGCTGATAATCGATTTGACAAGTAGTTTATGCTATGCTAGTTGTCTTCCTGGTACTGGCTATAACCCATCGAACCTACAACAGGGTGGTCCAGTCTTATTCTCTTAAACCAGGAAACTACTCTGCTTAAACAAATATTCTGTTAACAGTATTGGGTAAGAATAAATCAGGGATGTTAAACCTATTGAAAGTTTACTACACAATTGACGTTTTCTGGCCGGTTTTCCGGAAATTCCTTAAAAATTATGCCTACCTGGCTTATCTAAAAAGGTATGATTTTCTTAAAGAAAAAAAATTCGCTTGTTGTTTTCTTTAGTTAAGTTATTCGAAATAAGCTTGTAATCTCGATAAAATAGTTTGAAAAAGTTTCCCAACCAAAGTAGTTACCTAATGCTTTCTTAGAATGGGTCCTCAAACGAATACTCGTTTGAATTAGCACTCTGTTGCTTCATTATTTTTCCCTATTTTATGCGAGCACCTTTACCACTGCCATCGTACTCGCTGACGCAAAAACTGTTGCCAACCCCTACCATCTCGTTACTTCATCAGACACACGTGCGGAGCAGATCGCGACCACCTGCGGTCTGACCCGCTTTGATATCTGCCGGTATTACCTTCGACCCGACCATTAATCTCGGTACAGCCTTAATGAATTGCTCGCCGACTATGTTACAAGTAGATACGATTAGCGTGTTCGAAGACCACACTGAACGTTAGATCGTTTTTTAAAGAATTGTTATGGGTTTTGTTAACGAAGAGTATTGGGTAATAAAAGCTTGTCTTGTCTTAGTTTTGATATCGCATACAGGCGCATTTAAAGTTTTAATCATTGTAATAAATCTTATTAATAATATTAATAAAATCTTAATTCATTCATTCACTCGTTGACAGACAACGCCCAACTTAAACCTTCGGATTAAGAAGCATTAAATTTTGTGCAAGAGTTCCGTGTAATAAAGGTGAGCAATTTTAGAACTGGTGAGAAAGTTGTCAATTTTATTTTGACAGTTCAACACTTTTCATTCCTTTATCGAGAAGCGTGGTGATCAGTCTGGCACTGGAAAGTGGACAATCATGGATACAAACCAAAATTGAAACTTCTCATAAATCATATTTAGACAAGATCGCATTCAATTCAGCTGTCAGCTGCAGCGGTGTTCTAGGTAGGTAGCCGTCAGCTGTAACCTTTTGTCATTGCTTTTCTAAATACAAATCATTATCATCTGCCTAGCCTTTTCCCAACTATGTTGGGGTCGACTTCCAGTCTAACCGGATGCAGCTGAATACCAGTATTTTACATGGAGCGACTGCCTATCTGACCTCCACAACCCAGTTACTGGGTAATACGATACCTCTTGGTAAGACTGGTTGTCAGACTTTCGGGCTTCAGACTACCCGTAACGACTGTCAAAGATCCACGAATTACAGCCAGGACCAACGGCTTAACGTGCTTTCGGTGGCACGGAGGGGGGTCTCGGTATGTAAAGATAGTCACCCAACCACAGACCAACCGCGGTAAGCGTAGCTTAACTTGATCGATCGACCTGTGCGGCTGTTAGTATTTAGCTACGGGCCTCTCTGAGTCCTAAGTTTCACTACCTACACAGTAAAGTATAAAACATCGCCCCTTAATTTCGATATAACATTAATTCCTATCTTGACCAGCTGAGAAACTAACCCCCTCCCCCACTTCCCCCTTTTTATACAGGGGGGTAATGAAATACGAAGACAAGGATTCTAACAACCTGCGATAGTTATAGTAGCGACCACTTGTGAGGGCCCGTAGTGATGCGACATATGCAAATACACGAATAAATTAGTCGAGATGGTTCAGATTAAATCGAATTCTTTTGTTTTTTTTGTTGTGTTTACGATTATAAGAAAAAAAAAATTCGAATAACCATGGTATCTTATGATTCCTTGAATAAATAATGGGAATAATCCGGTAGTTTGTGGTGATAGATTTTTATAAGTTTCCAAAAATATAAATCATGTAAATTAGGAGATTAATTTCTATGATAATTCAAGATTACGGATAAGGAGGTTGTTTTCTTAAATGCTTTAGTATTTTTGCATCGAATTATGAAATTAATCATTCTAGAAAAAACACAGGTCACTATGATTTTTATTGGTATTTTACAAAATACCGATGGATTTAATTTTTTTATATATTATCGACATTTTTTGCAAAATCGATATACTTAATTAACAAACAGGTAGGTACGATTTAGACTAATAGACCTAACACTTCAAAATACTCACTATATACATTTTTCAAATACAGTATGTCGATAATTATTCCCCCATATCCCATCCCTACTGATCTTAATGTTGGTCGAACCACCGCGCTGGAGGTCTCATTCATAAATCTAGTCGGCTAGGAACAACACCGTTACATCCCTAGCAGATATCGACTGTCGACCGACTGATTTAGTCGTGAGCTCTACTTGCATTTATACCTGTTACATTGTGTAAGAGGTTACGGAAATATATTTGCCTAGACTATCTTTATTATGTCATTTACTCGTAGTTATAGATATATTTTAGTACTAGCTGCGCCCCGCGGTTTCACCCGCATAAGTTTCGGTCCCGAGGGAATATCGGGATTAAATGTATCCTATATGTTTTTTTTTTTAACATATAATCCTGGTTAATCCTGGTGGTTTAATCCTGGTTATAAACCACCTGTGTGCCAATTTCCATACAAATCTGTTCTGTAGTTTTTGCGTGAAAGAGTAACAAACATCCATCCATCCATCCTCACAAACTTTCACGTTTTTAATGTCAGTAGGAAGTAAGTCGAATGTTGTAAATATCGAATGATCCAAGTTTAGTAATAGTCACATCCACTTGGTTGGTCTTTCCATCTCTTTACAAAAAAAAAGTTATGCTTTTGGACATTAAGAACTTCTTAGTCTTCCAAATGCCCAAGTTTTTCAAAACGTGGTTAAATCTTTAAAGGATTATAATACGAAACTATGACTGTTCCACTACAGACTACACAGAAAAAGGCCTCTTCTGATACAGAGAAGGCACGAACATTGCTCACCACCCATGTTCAAGACGGGTTGGTGATTTCAGACTTTATTAATCCTGATTTACTCATGATATATTTTCGTTTTTTTTTCGTTACCCTATATTGTGTTGTGTGTTGTGTGCTGGGCAAAGGCTCCCCTTTTTCCTTCCAAACATCTCTGAGCGATCTCTGACCATGTTGGCCCTGCAAACCTCGCCAGATTGTCACACCAACTTCGCCGTGGTCTGAGGATGGGATACACTTCAGCCTGGCTGTTTTTTCTCCAACATCCGCTACTTGATTTATGGAGCGCAGCGTGGTGTTTCTGACTCGATCTTAACACCTAATATGCTGCGCTCCATTGCCTGTTGGCAAATCTTGAGTTTGGACTTGTTGAACTTACTGTTGTTCAGTAAGTTACCAACTTTGTGCACCGTAGGTTAGGTGCATCCTACACGATGTCGTCTTAAAATCATGAAATTAAAGTTAGGTTGTAGAATTGCTTGGATCAGACTGTAAACTACAAGGAAAAGACTAAGACTCCAGTTGAATTAAATGGTATAGTATATTAATAAATATTCTGTTAGAATTCATAAAATTCTAAAAATTATCCAGTGTATATTATCAGAGAGATATGGCGCTGGTCCAAGGTACAGGTTTTTCACCTAGTTAGACTGCAGATGCTCCCATGTTGTATTATTTTCAATAAAGCCTACAATTTTTTACCCAATATGGTTGTTGTCATGTTAATATATTTGGTGTCAACAAAAAAAAAAAAATTATTGATCTTTGGCAGACCTACATCTCGGAACAACAAATCGTTGCAGATAAGATAATCCGCCAGGTGGCTTTCCACCTACCTAACTGGGCAGTGTGAGTTACTCAGAAATAAAACGAAATTGTTATTGCAGATATATACTTAAGTGTTTATTTATTTAAATTATGCCAATTTATTAGTTACGTCATAGAAATTAACGTATTAAAGCTGAATTTATTGAAGTGCGTTGAAATATTTCAGATTTGTTTCCAATTTATTTGAAAGTGAAATAATATGATTTATGGTATGATGTCAGAGGCTGTCAGAGGTAGGTAATATAAATAAATGTAGGTATCATTTTTGATTTTGAGTTCAGTGAGAGGCTCGTGGCTAAATTTTAACAGCCGCACGGGTCAATCGAAGGTTAAGCTACGCTTGCCGCGGTCGGTTCGTGGATGGGACCATCCATTACACATCAGTCGAGACACCTCCGTGCCTCGGAAAGCACGTTAAGCCGTTGGTCCCGGCTGTCATTTGTAGATCTTAGACAGACTTTACGTAAACCTAAAAGTCTGACAGTCAGTCTTACCAATGGGTATCGTGTTATCCAGTAACTGGGTTGTGAAGGTCAAATACGTAAAATACTGGTTGGTATTCAGCTGCATCCGGTTAGAGTAGAAGCTGATCCCTGCATAGTTGGCAGATGCATTGATTTGATTTTAATTTCAAACAGGAATTTTGTAACATAAAATATTATAACCGTGCATTCTACATATATCGGATTTTTTTTGTGAAAACTGGATTTGTCGATTCAATCATTCAATTAAATTACAACACCTTAGATGGTTTGGTCTCCTCTTACCATCGCATCATTCGTATCCAATGAAACGCTCTTTACTGGCTCTGCATAAAATTTCAATTTCAGAAAATCACCAATTTTTTTAAACACTTTTAGTAATACATTTTCTATTTTTTTATTTGTCAATCCTAAATAACCATGTTAAGTTGTTAACCAAACCATCAACAAAATAGATGAATCAGTAACTACGACAACACGTGAATATAGAGATGCATCACGATAAAGACAGGATGCTACAGTTGGCAGCGGTGGTCTGTCAGCGGAGTGCCACGTAATTGGTACCGCTTTCTACTTATATACACTTATATACGGCTCGTATACAGCGTGATGCTTTGATTTTTTCGTCGAGTAACCGTTCAAAGGCGTTCAAAGATCACTCGAGTGGTTTTGTCAAAAACCGTTGTTAAATTATTTGTAAAGTACATTCTTTGTCAACGTGCTTAACACATATCTGACATACCAAAGATGTAAGTAGGGCAATACTTGTAGGTACTTTTTTATAACAAGTTCCTAAATCCTAATGACATCGACATTGGTAGACAAATATTTATATTTCATTTTATTTAAAATAAATTAAACTAATGGTAAGAAAGTAGCGCTTTATAAAGATTACAAACTTATATATTTAATCTTTACAAATTACTAGATTTTGCTGAAAGTTGTTTTTTTCTAGTTACGATTTAATAACTGGTTTCAACCTAAATGTTTATTTGAAATTTTGCCTAACAGTAAAAAAATTCCCAGGTACTAAACGAAACATGCTGTACTCAGACTGTCACCTAGCTCGCGTGTCGGCTGTAATGGCGGCTCGGAAAAAAGCCTCAATTGCGCGCAATTGACGGGCGGCGAGTTACCGGCGATCTGCGCACGACGCTAGCACCTGGCGCGAGCGCAGGGTTCACGCTACGAAAACTGAAATAGAACTGTTAGATTTTTTCTTGTTGTTTTGACATTGCCGGTGTTTTTTTTTTTGGAGATTATGATCTGATCGGAGCGTGAAGCAATGATATGATGCAAGGACGCATATTCTAACGTGTGGATATTTAATAGAATGTTGGCTATAGGGTTAAGAACAGTAAAAGTATCTTTAGTTAATTGCCTGGTAAAACTTTGTATGTATTATTAACCGCCGATTCGCGGTTTCCACTCAAGAACCCGTCTACCCCAACGATTTTCGGCTGTTATGGCTGGCCCATTACCACTTCAGCTTGCTTATTTTGTGAGCTATGTCGACAAATTTCGTTCTCTGCTGGATCACCTCATTCCGGATTCTAACCCTCAGAAAGACTCCAAGCATAGATTCTTCCATAGCTCGCTCAGCGGCCTTGAATTTATGGACCAGCCGAACCGTGAGTGTCCACTTTTCGGCTCCGTAGGTCCTAAGGATGGTTTTAAGAATCCTTATTTCAAAAGCTTTAATAAGATGCCATGTTTAGTGATTTTTGTACTGAACGAACACCTAACTAGGTGCAATAGTGTTTCCAATTCTCATTCAAAACACAAATGAACTATGCCTATCTACAGGTAGTCTTAAACCCATAACATAAACAGCATAATCATAAACAACCGTGACCCACTACTGTATCTATCGTTATATTACTCAAGTACCAAGAAAACTGCAACTGCAGGTAACTGGCAACCCTGCAAACGCTCGCGGGCACACAAGCGGCGCGGGCGCAGCGCGTGCGTCGAACACGCCTTCAGAAAATAGACCGACGCCATTTAAATTTGACCAGATTGTCACGGAAACGGAGGCCACGAAACCAAACGAAAGTCGTTTTGGAATTCATTTTGATTATGAGCTAGAAAGAATTTCTGGGTTATATGTAGGCACAAAGGAATCTATTTATTTAATAATGGTAATTTTAAATCATATTAGTAGGTATGACAGAAACCTTAGATTTTCGTAACATTCCTAACTAATAAGGTAATGTACGTCGAAGAATTAAACTCCCAAAGGAAAATAAAATATCTAACTTTTGTCAGTCAAACAGACTCTTTTTATGTAAAGATTGACATGCTGAAGATAATGTTTATGGGCGTTATTTTACCAAATACGGAAGCTAAATATTCCGTTTACTCCAATTTAAATGAAAGGTCAACACCCTCATAGTTCATCTTACCCCATATTAAGCAAAAACAGTAACTTAACAATAAAAAAAAAACAAACTAGTCTAGGAGCTAGCTTTTTGCAGTTGACCAATCATAATCGAAAATAATGGAGTGTGTCTCGGTAAAGTATCAGCGGCAAAGAATTTATCCGAACCGTAAATGATTGATTTTTCACGCATTCTTGTCGGACCCAGTACTGTTTTTCCTCGGGTGAAAAACCGAAAAACCACCTTTATTATTACATGCTTTACTATTAATTGAATAATGTTATTTCCATTTACTTACATAGGTAATACAATTTTAAATTTAGAAAAAAAAATCGTTAACTTTTTCCCTTTTATGTCAGTTTTCTTTTACTTTTTTTATTAAGCACCTACCAGTTCATTTATACCGTTTCAATATAAAAATAGCTAGCCCCAATAATTACTTACACTAATTTTTAGACCATTTTTGTGGTCGCAATTCATCATACAGTAGCTTGCGCGCGCGCATGTTGGAATCTAAATGAACTTGGACCGAATTCGATGTACATAAGTAGTTTTTAATGTGTAACTAGCGTGTTAGTGGTGTCGATTACGTGTGTTTTTGTTATAGGACATTAACTAGACACAAATATATGAGGGTAGATTCAATAAGCCTTGTCATCGCGTAAAAATGTGTTTTTTTTTTGTTGTAATTTGTTGTTTTTAACTCCCTTTTAATTGTAGATGCAATGAGCCTTGTCATCATCGACTTTAAACGCTGTAATTGATTGATAAAGTACCTAGTATTATTTTTTACAGCTGTTATAATTGTCAAGTTTAAAACTAATTATGACGATGTTCCCTTTGTTTTCTTTTTGTGAAAAATTATGAAACACAGGTATGTTCATTATTCAATATCGTAAACATTAGTCACTAAATATAAATGCCACTAACTGCACCTAGTCAATAATTCACCAACAGTCTTTTCATATCAACATGCAGATCGCCGGTCCAATATCGTAGTTACTTTTGGTTTAATAATCTGCTGTAACGTTTTGAAGTGAAACGGTCCAATAACGTCTCAACACACCTTTGACCAATTACGGGACTTCACCAAACTATAACCTAATATGAGTAGATGCACATTGTACGTAACCAAATGTGTTAACCAACAATCACCCTATACCTGAAGGGTAGGGTCATAAAGCTAACGGGGGATCTCCATAGTCCATGGGCCATTGAAGACCAGTGTATGATATCAATTTGTAGGGTGTTGCGATGTCGGGCAGCAACGGCGGCTGACATGCAGCACTGATGATCGCCTCGCTGTCGGCTCGCCGCGACGTGGACGCTGAAACGCCGGTCGTCTGGCCCGCATGGTGCTATTCAGGTATTAAACATGGTGAATAACAAAAAAGTAGGAAATATAATAACACCCGTTGAAAATCTGAAAGAGGTTCAAAGCTTAGGTAGGTCTTACGTATATTCTTACCTCTGTAAGCCATTGGCCAGGACATTCAATGGTCGCCAAGCAATACACACAAATTACGGATCCTAAGCAACTGAATTTACAAATTTGGAATTCGAAACCCGGGTCACAAAAAGCTTGGTCATGCTTCACTGCTGAAGGTTCTCAAGTTGCTGGTTAGATCATTTTTGTAGTCACCACAGGCTAACGAATTGATGTCCTCTTCCACTGGCATTTTTATATCTACAAACTAGCTTCTGCCCGCGACTTCGTCCCCGTGGAATTTCGGACCCCGACGCAGCGCGTCGCGTCCCGTCGCGTCCCGTCGCCCGCGCGCGCTATTACTTAGTTTTCGCTTAGCGTTCTTTCTGACTATTTTTCTTTTTACTTATTTATTAAGTTTTTATTTTTTTTTATTTTTATAATGTGACGTGGCGTGACGTTATGTTAAATTGGGCTATCCAAGCTAAAAATATTTTTTCAAATCTGAGTGGTAGTTCCAGAGTTTAGCGCGTTCAAGCAAACAAAAAAACAAACTCTTCAGATTCATTATTAGTATAGATAAAGACAAGATCCTGTAAGATGCTTTTAAAACAGTAAAATAAAAACCATCACAATTATATACCCAAGATTGGTTTTCGTATCCACTAATTTTGTTACCTCAGTTTCTTTTTCAAAGTATCCATCTCGCCTAGAGGCGTACTCAGAAAAACAATTTCTAAAACCCATTTCACATCGTTTCCCTCATTCTCCACTATTTCCAGCGTAATGTTGGTAACGAATAGGCAATGAACATCAATTATTACGCCCAGGAAACTGCTGCTAACCATCTAGACACCATAAGTCATCTAAATGTTTCTTGAAAACGGTAGCGGACGAAAGTGAAAAAATGGTAGGCAATCTACTGCAACAGGTAGTTAGCAACAAGGAGATGTGTCACAGGACACACAGGGGTTAGAAGATCCACTAAGTACTTTAGTACACAGCTATTACAGCTGTGCACTGAAGTGCTAATGCTAAGGTGCATTCAATCAGCGAATAGTACTGATTTTGACTTTGTGTCTCCTATAAGTTTCTAAGCAATGAGAATCAATATTCAAAAAGAGACAAAAACTAAGTTGGATCCCTGAAAATAGTAGCGTATCTATATTTTTCTATTATCGAAACTTAAGTGCTTGTAGTACCCTTCTGCAAGGGCAAAATTATGGCATCGTAGACTGAAAACCTGTTTAAGCTTAAGTTGTTTTCCTGTCCTGGCAGTCTTGCGGTCTTTTTAGTGAAGCAAATCCGGAGTCATACTTCTGCCCCATACTTTTTCGCAATGTAACTGAGTCTGGTTTATCTGCGCGCAGTGGGTGGCGGAGTGGCAGGTGCGCGTTCATTTCCATACGTCTTCCGTGCACAAGAGCACGCCTCAACGACGCGAGTGACGCGACGCTTGAGTTTTTTCGGTACGCCTAGAAAGCCTTGCTTGTTACAGGGATTTTATGAGTGATTTTGTTAGGAAATATTTCCATTTTGTTCGGGAATATTTCCATTTTGTTATAAGATATTAATAAAATATGAGATATTTCATTAACCATCATCCGGTCATCAAGAAAATTGTTAAAGCACAAAAGTCCGGTAATTTATTTGCTTGAAAAGGAATGCAATAAAACAACTTGCGAAATGGCTTTTATCGTTCCCATACATTCTCCAATAAACAATTAAACATACTTTTCAGTTAATCATCGTGAGAGTTGGACTTCAAACTACAGCAAGAATTTCTCTCTAAAACTATAAAGGTTCTTGTTGTTTGCACTTAAAATCGATTACCGTAAAATTACCGATAAATACCAATTATGGTGCTAAGTGGGTACCAGAAAGTACCACCTTCTAGTCACGTTAGGTGGCAAATGTGGCAATAGAACACTTTGAACTGATCAATTCTCACACAAGATTTTGACAGTCATCATGATAGTCGCTAGTCGTGACTGAAGTACGAGAACAAACTAATTTATAATGTATGACGTAGAAAATGGCTTAGGTATTGCTACAAAAAATGGGATGACGTAAATTAAAAAAGAAAAGTGGTTTTAATTACCCAGTATAACTGTTTGTTTAATTAGGGCAATTATTAAAAGTTCTGTTTAATGTCTTTTTGTCCAACAACGAACTTATTTTATCCCCTAGGTAATTTGTTTATTTAGATTAAATGAAATTAATCTAAATAAACAAATTATAATAAATATAAAACAAGGTACCAATAATAAATATTTTTCAAGGCATTTAATAAACTAATCACGTTTCTCCGTTTCGCGGTATTCTAGCTCTATTTCGCTACACTCAAAACTGGCAGCTTATTATAATCACTTGGCAGTGTTGCCACACCTGCAATGTTATTTATTACTTTTTCAACAAGTTCTGCATTTAAAATGTTTACCGTTAATACAATAAATTCTATTTAAGTAATAATAATTCAATCTTAAAAGTTTTGATACTCTTAAATATTAGCATTGGTATTGTTATTGCATGCCACTTCGGCAAAATAACAGAAAAAAAGTAAAGTAGGCATTTCATTTGTTTCTTTTATTTAATAATTGTATTTTTTCCGTCACTAGCATAAGACAGAACTATGTGGAAAAAGCAGAGTGAGCAGGGCAAACAGTAAAACCCAAATTAGGGGACAATACAGGCTAGTTAGATTATATTATATATACAGGATGAAATTGAAAACATGCGACAAATCGAAATGGCAGACTGTACTCATCATTATAAACAGATTTCAGGTTTGGTCCCATAGTAAAAGTTGTTCATAATGATGAGTACAATCTCCCATTTCGATTTGTCGCATGTTTTCAATTTCATCCTGTATATTTTTTGCATGTTTATGTTGTTTTAAACTTAAAAAAAAAACTTAATCAAGCAGCAAAAACAAACGAAAATAATACATTAAATAATCTTAGGAAAAAGCAGGCAAACATGTCCAAAAATACCACTAAAATCAAAAAGAAATACCTACAAAATACTAAAACGGCAACGTTTTACTCTAAATTATTCGACATCTCATCTCAGAGCACAGTTCTAAGTTATCCCATGATTCCGCCGAGGCCAGAGCATCATCTGATTATTTATTTATGAGCTCTTCACCATGTTCTACTTATAACTTATTCCAATGTCGAGACGTATTCATAGAGCGATTTATGAACATCTGGCATCACACGACTTTATATTTACGATCCAGGGACACTGGATCGAAGTTTAGCAGTCCAATAGCTAGACATTAATCGGTGATTGATAATTTGTAAGTTTATGCTCTAGGCCGTGGCGAAATATTAACAGCTGCACAGGTCGATCGGTCAGGTTAAGCTACGCTTGCAACGGTTGGTCTGTGGATGGGTTACCATCTTTACATACCGAGACCCCTCGAGAGCCGTTGGTCCCGGCTGTCATTCTTGGATCTTTAACAGTATTTACGGGTCGTCAGAAGCCCGAAAGTGACAACCAGTCTTATCGAAGTGTATAGTATTAGCCAGTAACTGGGTTGTGGAGGTCAGATAGGCAGTCGCTTCGTGTAAAATATTGGTATTCAGCTGCATCTGGTGAGACTGGAAGCCGACCTCAATGATGAAAGGCTTTTGTTGACCGAATGGTGGCCATGGTTTGTCTAAAGAAACTAGGGCATTCCTAAAGCGCGTTGGGTGGATGCGCACGGAACCGGGAAGTATACCAAAAAATAGGGAGGACTATAGGCACCCAGCAATGGGTAATTCCGGACTGAAATGATGAGGATGGAATCTATGATGATGATTTATGATGATGAGGATCTAAAGATTTTTGTAGAAGGCAGTGTATCTAGTGATATAGCTACTTGGACTGTTAAGCGACAGTCTAATGAGAACTTTTATTCCCACTTTGTTTTGTGTTCATATCTCATAATTTTACCTGTGACAGCAGCAACCTAACAACAACCTTATTGTAACGAGAATAAAGATCACAATGTTTTTGACAGACTTATCAATGGCAGCAACGCAACAGCAACCTCATTAGAATGATAATAAAGATCATTGTGATTTGGACAGTGATGCAAAATCAGAGGTAAAATGACTGTGAACGGATGTACCATGGCGGACACTGGCGGTGGACCACTTTTCAACCTTACTGCTATGGTCATAGGGGTGAAAAGTGGTCGACCGCCATTGTCCGCGGTTTTACATTGCATGTTGCATAAAATTGTCACTTGTCTTATCAAAATCAGATATAGGTATCTCTTATTTATCTTCACCATTTGGCACTTGGTTGCTTTCGTAAACCTATTCTCAAAACATCATCTTTATTATCATCCATAAAATCAACAGTATTGCCAGCTATAATGTTTATGATAGTATTTTGAATTTTACTCGTCCATCAAGACTTCTTTAGTTTCGATTTATAATTTTGGTAAAACCATTTTAATGGCTGGTAAAAGGTCACGTCATCACGTCATTTTACTAAAACATAGATTTATTCGGAACAAATGTCTGAACTGTTTCCTGCGTCAAACTTAATATTATCAAGGATAATATGATTATTTTGTCTGAAGAAATAAAATTAAATGATAATTATACAAGTCAAGTTCCATGACTTAGTTGAGTATTACTTCTTACGCAACCTTATTTGTTGTCGAAAAATCTTTATGGATGGCCCCTCTGTCTGGAAAAGACGGAAAGTTATGTTGTAATCCTAAAGACTAACACCCCACGCGGTGTTTCTTTACTTTACTTCGTAGTCTTCCATTTTCCTTGTTTTTGTTAGATTTTCTTCCATTCTAACTACTTTCATCTACATTTGTATCTACTTTCTGTCTCATAACTCCTTCCCCCTTTTCATCTTCAACCCAACTAATTACCAAAGCACCCAAAAAAACTCTTTCCTTTCAAACATCATCAATATTTAACTCTTCGGCCATTTCAAAGTAAGATAAAACTGCATGAAAAGCCATTGAAAACAATGAGTAGAAATCTTTCCAAGCGGAAGCTTACCTGTCGCTTTAAGTCTGTAAACGAGTTTAAACGTTCATGTATTATAGATTTATTTTCACTGTTCCTACTAGTGTATTAACACTTAATGTTTTCTAAACTTGGTTGCTGAACGGTATTTCAACCTGTCTTAGAGTCTTCCTATATTCATCGAAGACGACGCAACTACCTATATTCATTTTGTCATAGGTGGTGGCTTCGGTGGCAGTGGTTGAGTTAGAGCATGTCCTATGTCTCCATTTAAAATACAGAAGTAGGCTGGCTTTTGTTTTCGATTAAAACGTTCATTTATGAGGGTCATGTCATCCATGTTTCGAATTCATCCACTAATAAAGTACTTATAGTCTTCTCTTTAAAAGTTTCTTTCATGAACCTTGGATTCATATGTCGATGCATCTACATTGCATACCTATGTTGATATTACTTTTATCGATTACTAGTTTCTGCCCGCGACTTGGTTCGCGTGGAAGTCGCAAGATACCACCTTATAAAAAAAAAATACAGCCCATGTTACTCGCTGATAATGCAGCTTTCTTCATTTTGTCCTAAGGCAACATTTAGGTACCGTATATAATAAGTTCTAAAACAATAACTTGTTTAGTGCTGCACCGAATAAAACGATTGCTTCACCTACTTAATACTATCGCAATATAATTTAGATTGCCACGGTTATTTTAGCAAATTAAATGCACAGTGCATTAGCATAATATGACGATAATTTAACATAACTCAAGTACGAAGTAACACAAAAGACTTAAATGTTTTGATACGGATAATGAACAAACAGGTTGGTCTACTTACATATCTACTTATCAATCTTTGATAAAATTAAGTAATGATATGTCCAGATGCAAGTGATGAGATGTAAATTCATCTTTTATTTTTATCTCTCGTTCAAATGAGCCCCTTCCTAATCTCATACTCTATTTATCCCAGTAAGTAATTAAGCCAACAATTTCTATATAATCATAATTATCGTGAAGACGAGCTACCAATCGAAGTAATAACACCACGCAATAATCACCGATCCTGCCAAGCGTGGTAATTACAACCATATTTCTGCAGGATCGATCATTGAGCCCCCCAGGCCTATATTCAGCCATGATTTACGAGCCCCCGTAATGATGAAAAGTAAGATTGCCTGTGCTTGTGGCTAAGTGGCTACTGCCGGTTTGTCTAGGATATTAGACTACAAGGCTACGGGTTTTTTGAGATCGAGTTGGTGACTTCTTGCTCCTCAAAAAGTAGATTCATTGTCCAAATCTAAATGTTGAGGTAGGTAATCAATAGTGGTGACCATGTGGTAGCCAAATGTCTGAGAAATGTATGACTGCTAGTCCTACTTCAGGTTTTGTACGTAAACAAAGATATTTTCAGTAAAGTGCAAACCAGAAAGAAGACTTTTCAAAATCAAACAAAATTTCAGTTATTTCTTTTATTTCATTTAAATAAATATTTATATAAATTTAAACAGTAGCATACAAAAATCATTAAAAAATAAAAAAAAATAGGAGCCCACCGTTATCGGGAACAAGTTCCATCCAAGCTACTGGCGGTCAGGGCTCCTGAGAGGGAGGAACCTCCTAACAATGCGAACCGTGTCCAGAAATACTGCTTTCTGAAGCCGTTGATCTAGCTACCCAACGAGAGCCTCCTCAGGTGCTGGCCGAGGCTTTTTTCTATTAAGCCATTGGCTGTTACGATTATCGCCACAATTATCGCTAAATCCCCATCCCACATGTCGACATCCTCGCGAGCCAAGTCAGCATTCGACTCAACAATTTTTTATTACCAACAATCCACACCTCTTCAGAAACCTAAACTCAAAAAAGCTTCACAAAAACCCGTCTGTCATTTTTTTCTAGTGCTGCCTTATAACGTGAATTGCTGTGATATTTACATTGGTAATGTGAGCGTGGGCAGCGCACGCGCCGCACCTTACCTCTATTATTTATTGAGCGACAGTGTCAATGGAAAAGCCAAATAGTTCCTAGTATCGCGGTCAGGTTTTTTGGAGTTCTGTAGTGGTGATCAAGGTGGTCTGGTAAATTAGGTTTAGAATGGTTTATTCTTGCTATATTCGCCATAGAAAAATCGGAATTCTTATAATATCGTCACTTTAACTAATGTGAAGCATGTTTTCTCCCAAATTGTTATTTTGTTTTTTTTTATGCGTCATGTTTGCCGCAAATAAACGTATTTTCTTTCTTTCTTTCTTTCCAAATTATGAATACTTATATTGCGTCAATTATATTAATTATTTTATACTCTATTTAATGTAAATAGAATCTCCTAATCATATTTCTGTCTATCTCCTTTACAATTGCTGTCAAGTATAAGTGATTTATAATGTTATCAGAGGAGTAATTCTTGTAATTTAAGAAAATTTCCAGACTGATCTCAGTCTCAATCTGTCAAAAATACCTACCTATAATTTCCCTAAATTTTTGACAAGTTTATGACATTGATTGTGGCTGAGATGAGATTGCGAATAGATTTTGAACGTTTTTAATTACGGGAATAATTGGGCTTCTGAGAAAAACTCACTAGTTACTAGGTACTAACTTAATTTTATACAGAACCCATCATAAACCATACACACCAATAAATCACGCTGTCATTGACACTCAAAACATGAATAAGTAGAATGTTATTTCATAACAGTTACGCACACGCATGGGGTCACTTACGCTTCTATACCATCGTCGAGTCAAACAGAACCTACTCGATAAACAGCAGTAAGTACTTGACAAGCAAGGGTCAAGTTCATGACTTTAAGGTTAATTAAATTCACTTTTTGCGTGCTTGCCGTTCAAATAGGTTTATAGTGTTTTCCTTTAGTAAAAAGTACTAGTCTAATTCATCTGTATTTACAGCAGATAAATTGAACTGAAGTCACTTTAGGGCTCTGTCCAAACGTAGGATACCGTAAAACGCTCAGTTTTGGTCGCACAGTTTCTTAACTGTGCGAAAAAATTTGCATCTTAGTGCCTGTGCACGCCACGTTTTTTAAACGCGCCGTTGACGCGCGTTTGTAGTGATACAGACGCGAGTCACACGCAGCCTGTAGATAAAATATAGGATAAAAGCGCACGTTTCTAAAACGCGCGTCAACGGCGCGTTTAAAAAAACGTGGACATGGTGTGCACAGGCCCTTACTGCGCCTTAAAGAAGATCTCAAAAGATAGTCATGTATTTAATAGTTAACAGTGACTTTAAATAATTATCGACAATGACCTTTTGTCGTTCTGTTTACAACAGCTAGGTACTAAAAATAAAACATGTCTTATCCAGCATTGCCAATCGTAATCTTAAATAAATGAAAATCCTTGTATGGCACATACTTTACTTTAAGTACTCAGATCACGAAGGCGCCACATTCTACAGCAATAAAAAAGTATAACGAAAATCAATAACAAAGTCAGAACAATAAAAAACTGAAGGTTCGCTCAAACTACCCGATAAGGTTAATCGAGGTCACCGATATAATGATAACAAATCGAAAGAAAAATTGAAAACTCCGATACATTATCGTTCGGTAATTTTACGAAAGGCATTACTTTAATAATATTTTAAAACGAAATTGGCACTAAAAATTACGACACAATTAAAATTTTTGGCGTTGTTTTTTTTTTATTTTCTCCGTTCCGTTTTAATGTTTTTGATATCATTTCGGTATTTGCCGGTATTCGGACGTCTCCATTTGAGGTGATAGCCCTGTTTATGGCTGGACTTAGGGAGTTGTATGTAAACTGGAGTATTTTGATTATAAGATACGCGTTTATGAGAGTACGTTATATTTCGGGCTGTAGTAAAAGTTTCTGCACTGTATTTTTAATGCGTATCATTTTAAGTTTATCGTTATTTGTCGGCAGTGAACGAAATTTCGTTCACTGTTTGTCGGTCCCAGACCATCATTATGTAGGTTACATACACCCTTTTCTTGCAGTTATTTGTATCACAAGAAACGTCACAAATGTTTTGTTTGACAAAACGGTACAATTAATAAAATTGGTTAGTATAATCTGTCTCTCGCGACATGTACAGACGCCAGCACATCAAGTTACTACAATCTGTCAAACTTCTTTGATAGATTTTCAACTTTATCGCTAAAACATAAGGTTCAAAGTTGATTGGGAAAATTTGACAGTTTCGGGTAGGTTGATGTGCTGGCGTCTGTACCTATTATTCCTAGATGCATCAATCAGGTAGGTAGTTATGTAAATCTCTTTCGCAGTAGATTTAGCTCTTTCGTCACTTATTTATGGCAGCGCGGTAAAAATTAAAGAAATAAATAAATAAAAAATTGTTTATCTGTCACAGAAACACGTGCTTAGAAAAAGACAAGTTAATTCGAATAAATTATATCTACTTAGTTCCTAAAACAAAAACAAAATATTTCTACTACGCTACGCTTGCATGCATTTGTTCAGTGAAAATGTATAGACTGCCTATTTTTCTGCAGAAAAAACTACTACTTTTTCCCGCCTTAGAACTGCCAGCCCTAATCCCCATTAGGACTACCGAATCCCCACACTAACGCGACATAAACACTCATGTACCTACACTCGCGGACACCCGAATATAACCTTAATGACCTCGACGGAACCCGTTCACGTACATGTTTATGGACAGTCGGGGGCATTCCTTTTACTTTTGCAAAAACTCACTGTTTCTCACAAGGCTTGCTCTTGTTTTTTTTTTTTTTACGGAACGTTATATCGATGTATAGTATTCATTTGTTCTTTAGTCATTATTTTATTTTTAGGGGAGTCGCGAAGATTAACATGCTCATGCTCATTCATAAGACTTGCAGGGACTTAAATAGGCAGTAAGTGTGTTTTCACACGTGCCGGTTACCGGGTAGCCGGTGCCGACTATCCGCTAACACTTGCCAGGTAATGCTAACGTACATGGCTATACACTTCGCCGCCGGGTACCCGGCACCGGCTACCCGGCTCCGGTTGCCGGGACGTATGAAAAGGCACAAGACAATGCCTTAAAAACTGACATCAGAAATATGTTTTTAAAATATAGTAATGTTCTGCTTAGTCGGTGTATACAAGCGTAAAAGCAGAAATATTTAAATAATTAAGGGCTATTGAAGTGATTGAAGATCGCAAATTGAAGTCGTGCATTATTTTCGCCACATGAGTACCTACAGACATAACCTACCCGAAACTGTAAATTTTTTCCAATCATCTTTGAACCTTATGCTTTAGCGATAAAGTTGAAAATCTATTAAAGAAATTTGACACATTGTAGTAGCTTGATGTGCTGGTGGCGTCTGTACATAATACATGGTGGCAGGAACATCAACGCGCAAACTGAAACCATGAATTCAGCGCACGATTTGAAACCTAGTCTCAAACCAAATAAAAACCAAGACAGAGCGCTGAGAACGATACAATGAAGCATGCCAAAACTACACGCTCACACGCACACATTTACAACCATATACAATCAAACTACACCTTACTAAGTGCACACATGTTTACGAAACCGGCTTCACTTTACTGTTGATAGCCCTCTGTCTTGGTGTTTTGTTTGGTCTGAGGACCTAGCGTAGAAATTTCTCGCCGCCGGTTAGAAAAAAAATCGACTGTTTCATAGTAAAGTGTAACAGATTTTTTTTTTTTATAACCTACGAAATATTTCAACACTGGGTTACTTGCTTGTGCGCCGCGTCCCTGCCAATCTGTATAAGGGTCTGCATCCGGTTAGACTGGAAACCGACCCCAACATAGTAAAGGCTTGGCAGTTGATAATAATATTTGAATCTGAAGTTAATTTCACTTACTTTCCTCGATATGTTTCCATAAACAGTCTCATTTTGCGTAGAATTACTTTCAAACCCAACACAGTATTGCTTGAGCCACATCAATTTATTATTGATTGCACTACAGGATATAAGCTTTGTCATACAAATGGTGCCAGAACCTATCACTTTAGTTAGAAAGCAAAATCGACTTAATATAATGTATGTTTATTCCGTTCATAAGTGTCAAACTTGCTTGCATACCAGTCCTGCAACATAGTAACATAAGTAACTGCCTTCGGATATCACTAGTACTGGCTAGCGTCGTTTATGTCATTTATTTTGTGTATACTGTAGTAAAAGTTGCTAAAGTAATTACAGGTAATTGAGACATTAATTTTAAACAGGCAATGATGAGTTTCATAGATTTGGAAAGTATACCTAGGATCTTTATGTTAAAGTCAGGGAAATAAAATAAATAAATAAAAGTGTTCATCAAATTAACTACCAACTTTAATAATCGTCTGTATAATCAATACTCAATACTCATTACTCAATTCTTTATTGCATTCTACAATGTAGGCTTATTTGCCAAAAGAAACAATCATGGACCCTGTCGGGCACAGCAAAAGAAAGATATTTGGAGAAGAGCACTTATCATTTACGTAGGTATCTTGTAATCTAACTTATTCTAAACACACTTTTACAAAATAATTAAATTACATTCATAATAATTAAACATTTTGCTTATTTTATACTTAAGTGTACAACACGACTATCATTCTTCGACATTTGTATGCTGCAAGTTGACGTAGGGTGTCAGAATGATGCCCGGGGTGGCTGGCCGGCACCAATCGGGGGTTGCGAAAGGATCGTACGTTCCCGCGACCCCCGGCTTTAGTTTCACGGGATATCTAGCAGGTTTTATAACAAATAGCTAATAATCTTCTATGACACTTGATTTGCAGCACTCCATTGTATATCAAAGTTACGTTGTATAAAAATTCGTAAATGTTACTACCTTTCGAGTCTTCCATTGACTTCTTTTAAGTAAGTGATTGACAGGCCTACATTTTTCCCCCATATTAGTTTACACTGTAATTTGAAAACATTTTAAAAAGCCAATTATTTTTAAAAAGACTAACCATGGAGTTTCTTGCCGGCTCTTCTCCATAAGAAACGACGCACCTAGCTTCTGACGTTTCATAAGTGCCCATGTAGGGTTTATGTGAAATTAAATAT
Organism: Gortyna flavago; assembly: GCA_963669345.1. Lineage (NCBI taxonomy): Eukaryota > Metazoa > Arthropoda > Insecta > Lepidoptera > Noctuidae > Gortyna > Gortyna flavago. The sequence goes on from OY770139.1 coordinate 4,807,123, forward strand.
TTTGATTTTGACAGCCTAAGTAAGTAAGCCTATTTTGACAGTAAGTCAACATTAAAAAAAAAATACTTTCAAGAGTACAGTAAATACCCATTTCACAATTATATAAAATAATAGTGCTCTACAATTGAGACTTTCACCTAATCGTATCATAGAGGGGCTACCGGTATCGATACAACAATCGATTATATAGCACAATTACAGTATCATGGCATCGAATTACCAGCCTTAATTAGAACCTAAATGCTAAAGCACTTCTGTGTAATGGACCATTATTCCAAAATAGGTTTATGTAATTTGGTAATCAAATCTCAGGCAAGCATAAGAAATATAAAAGCTTACAATGTGCGAGCGAAATATTGAAAATATGTCTACGAGAATTAACTACTCTGTTTTTTTTTAACCTATGGGTGGCCCACTGCTGGGCAAAGGTCTACCCCATACTTTACATTCATTTTTCTCTGCTGTCTTTTCATGTTGGTTGTAAGTGAATCTATCATAAATTCATAACTAAAAATAGTAAAGTTATTATGAGTCCATCCATCAAATTAGTTCGAATGTAACGTATAAAATTCGCGTAAACATCATATCAATTGTATAGAATCAATTAAGGCATTTTTCTGCCTTATTCAGTCGTTAAAATATAACGAATGATTTAGACATCGAATACATTAGCGTTACATCACTTAATCCGAAAGCGTTCATAAAAAATTGACATTAACGATAATTTTAGTTAATTACCAAAAACGTCTGACAGGTATTATGCAATAATAAAAACAAACTGGTTCAAACTTGGACTCACTCGTTATAACCCGATACTTATTTTATGAAAATGAAGAAATTATCAAGTCAGTAACGAGCCGCGGATTGCGGGTATCGATAAAAACGCCTTTATATCGACTTTTATGTCAAGCCCTAACGGTTGTCGTAAATTCGACATGTTATGGCGGCCATCACTGGCGTATAGCTTTATTAATGCATAGAGAAGTGCTTTGTTTACTCACTTACGATTATTCCTAGTGTCGTATTATGTAACTCGTGTAATCGTAACACCACGCGATGTGTCGTCGACGTAAATCTAATTTAACTATAGAGATTGTTCCGTATTCTCTTGACACGCGAACCGTTAAGTTTTATACGATAGTACATGTTTGTTTTAATAGCTACAGTGTTATCATAAAGTTTTATAGAATGTTAACACAAATGAAGTTTACAATTGCGGACGTATTAAATTGGAGAGTGGACACTAACGTAGCAGAGTTTACAAGCAATTAACTATGGTGTACGCAAAATTATTTTACGATGTACTAAACTGTTTCAAGTATTAATGACCTCTTTAATCGATTTCTAGTAATAAAGTGGGATATGTGTATCGATAGTAATCGATATGAGGTAGAAATCGATGTGTGTTGCTATATCTAGTGTAGCTACACTATTTTCTCTCGATTTGCGAATGTTTACGCGAGCACTGAGGTTGTAAAAAATGTTTATTTTTTTATTCGTGAGTAAGTTTGTGCCATGGAGACACCGGTAGGGATGTCTCTTTAGGCTTTTACGATGCAAATAAACCGTGAAAGCTGCGCTCAGCGTCCTACGCCGCGCAACCTTTTCGTGTCACATCGATTCTTTTATTACTGTGTTCTTTAAATGTTCTAAGAAGATAAGAGTGTGGATATGAGAATCTTTATTTCTTTGATTTTTAAGACTATTTATATTTGCTTGTTCAAATCATATAGCAATCTAGGCGAGTTGTAAAGATGCTCATAAAATGTTGCCATAAATAACCTCGCTTTTCTTCACTCAATAAATTACATTGATATCTAGAAATCTGTTAACACTTCGCTACCTGCTGTTAGCCAATCACGGGACCTTTGATGCGTGTGAAGTGTTAATGTTCAGTAAGGTTTTATTAATACTTGTAAGTATGGCGGCTCCAATTAGAAGGTGATTGGAACTGAAACAGGAAAAGAGCTGCAGTTTACTAGTTGCAGAACATAGGCTATTAAAATTAATGTAGATGTTGAACATGCAATTTCTATGAATTTATTTATTTACTTACGTCATTTTAATGTCGGGCAATATACTAATACCTACTGACTGCCTCGTCTAGGTTGGTGTGGTAGTCGCAAGTAGAACTGCTGAGTTTGACGTCCTGTGTTCGATTTCCAGGCCGGGCTAAGTGTTATTGGGTTTTTCCATTAGGAATTTAACATACCTATGTAAGTAAGTGGCGAAATATGGGTGTATCTACTATTCGTACAATTCTGAATATCCCTTCGGGGATTACAGGCGTTTTATTATGTTATGTATAAAATATTAATCACTATAAAAACTACCTCTTGATTAAAAAACTTGTAAATTACTTAGCGAGCCATGGATAGTTGCCATCACCTAAATTACGGACCCGGGATAAAAACTTCAAAAACCCCGGACATTTGGGTGAAATAAAAATAATCCCAGAACTCCCTCGAAAACAAAATTACAATAAAATAAAAACATCGTTAAGTATATATTTTTTCATATTTATAGAATATCAACTTAAACATCAACAATACAAAAACAACACTCTCCTCTATGTGGAGAGGTATTCTGGTAACAAAAACTATTCGCTCTTCTTTTTGGAATCAATAAAAAAATGTAGGTAAAACAAAAGCAAATTTTGAATTGTCGTGAGCGCACGGGTATAATAATATTTGCCGCGCGGTTAATTTTTAACTATGATTTTTATTTATTGCAAATCTTATTTATTGCAAATCATTCAAAGTCGGATTTCCCCTAAAACAGAAAGTGTCCGGGTCAAACCCGGACACTTTTTAAGAACCCCGCCCGGACGCATGGATGGCAGCCCTAGGCACGGAGGAATCTCGAAATGTAATGGATGGTCACCCATCCTTTACCAGAGCCTTCAACTTCAAGCAATTAAATTAAGCAGTTGCTTCTTTATAGTACACGTATCAGTACTTTATTTAACCTTCATAATAAATAAAGACAATTTCTAAACAAAAAGCATTTTACTTGTGATTCACTCCAGCCGGACCCCCGTAAAATCATTTAATTTTTATGGCCCCTCGTACGAAAAGTTTGCCCACCACTGGTCTAAGCTTAGAAAAATGCTCAATATCAAAGGCTTTATTCAAACACGAGATGTTCAATCCTTCTGACTGATTACACAAACACTTTAACGAGCGTTTCGTAAACGGCGGTTAAGTAGCAATTTGACTTATTTCGTCTAAATAGAGTTCTAACAAGCGTGTCGTCCATATTAATTAAGTTTATGGATCCTCTTAAATAAAGTACATACAAAAATGTCTCAATTTTTTAATTTCGGTAAATCTAAATTCATCATCTGAAGCCTTTTCCCAACTATGTTGAGGTCGGCTTCCATTCTAACCGGATGCAGCTGAATACCAGTATTTTACATAGAGCGACTGCCTATCTGACCTCCACGACACAGTTACTGAGTAATACAAAACCCCTTGGTAAGACTGGTTGTCAGATTTTCGGTTTTTCTGACAACCCGTTACGACTGTCAAAGATCCACGAATGACAGCCGGGACCAACGTCTTAACGTGCTTTCCTAGACACGGAGGGGCTCGGTATGTAAAGATGGTCACCCATCCACAGACCAGCCGCGGTAAGCGTAGCTTAACCTGGTCGATCGACCTGTGCGGCTGTTATTATTTATCCATGCGAGCCCCTCTCCAAGGACCCTTCGATGAATCTGAATTGTGGAAACCAAATGACAATTACGGTCAATGTCAAAACCGACTACAACATGTTAGTACAGGCTGTTGGTGTGAAAGTGTAATAGTTTGCTTTGACTTTGACTTTTGACTTTTGTCACGATGACTTGAAAGTCTCTAATCAAAAAATATAATTTGGCATTCATTTTCACACTGCAATAACAACAGTTAAAAATAACACTTTCTTGCAGTTGACGACATCACATTTACAGCTACTATAAATAATTTTTATTTTTATCCATTATCGAGTAACGGTTTGCGTGTATTTTTCGCAAAAAGTTAACAGTTAAATTCAATGCAGAAGCGCCATAAAGATTCACTATTGAAATTTAAACATAAAAACACGTTTTATTAACCACGTTTTTTTCTTTTTTCTGAAGATTATTGCACAGTTTTTCGCATCTTGCTTTTGATTCGTCGAGGTAAGCAGTCACAAGGTTATTCATTTAATGACTGAGTACTTTCATTAGGTGAATAATTTTTTCGAAAAACAGTGAAAAGGAACGGTGTTTCTTTTTTAATGTTTTAATTAAGTTAAAATAATTATAAGCCACACGTTGCATTTGATTAAGTGGTTTTACAGGGCCATGTTTTTCTTCCTAATTGAGGCAATTATAAAGTTAATAAAGAAATCCCTCTATGCACCTACATATCAGAGGGGTAATTCTCGTAATTTTAAGAACGTTCACAGTCTGATCTCAGTCTCCATCTGTCAAAAATACCTCTAATTTCCCTACATTTTGACAAGTTTTTGACATTTGTTTGTCGCTGAGATGAGACTGCGACTAGATTTTGAACGTTTTAAATTACGAGAATTGGCCTTCAGGACTCTATCTAAATCTGCGCTTGGTTTGATACAAAATTCGCAATACCAGACACAGACGATATGTATTGCGAATCACATGTTTCTAAAACCCATTGATTTGCACTCAACACTCTGTCCTCCGCCTTCCGCATCCAGTCTGTTCCAGCCACCTAGCAGCTGGTACCAACTACGAAAAAAAAAAAAACATAAATTGTATTTAAATGTAACTTTTTTATCGATTTTATGTACGTTAGCTTATTTTTCTGATTCATTGTACTACGCATGTTGGTGTTTGCCTATAAGCAACTGTTATTTTGTTTTAAAAAAATGTGTGTTGGCGAACCTAATAAAATAAATAAATAGCCTTAAACCATCAGCCACTAAACTCATCATGGTTTAGTGATAAATAAGGCTAAGGCTATTTATTTATTTTATCAGTAAATTGCACCAACATCGTCACACCAATACATCAACAATTCTCTATCACAGAAACAAAAAAGCGTGACACAGAAATTTAAACTTCCGTATATTAAAAATGATTTACGACACGACGTTCACGGCATATAAAGGTGAGTTTTGTTTTACGCGATCAAACCGCATCAGACACGCATGATTATGACGGGCCGCACGCGCGACGAACGATCGACGACGCTCGTATAGCGATTTGTTCGAAATTACTCTTTCACCGTGGTCCGTGGCACATCAATTCTAATGTAGTTGAATCGATATATCATGCATGATTTACCCCTTGTGAGGGTTAGTGCTGCAAATATTTTTAAAGTTGCACTAATAAGATTAGCGATACGAATATGTGTATCTAATAGTATTATCGACTACCACAACCACATTGTTCTGAATTAAAACGTAACTACTCTCTTCCTGTCCCTTCGTAGTGCCCATTTTAGAATGAATAAATTCAATGAACCTATAATTCTAAAAATATTATAAAATAAAGTCGATATTCGAGTCTGTTTGTGACCACGTAACTTTCCTAAACTACACAATCGATTTTGATGCAGTTTTCACTATAATTAGAGGTTTTTTTCTGGAAGGTTTGTGTGTATAATACATTAAAATTAAACTTTCATTTATAATGAAGAAATTTCTATTTTGGCAAGACGTAAACACCCTGCGAAACTGGGATGGGTTGCGCTAGTTTATGATCAAATTCCACACCAATTTCTCATGTTAATCTAATAAAACCGATGTTAAAAAAAATGCGAAACAAAGGAAGTACTGTTGACACAAATAATAATGATAATTTTTAATTTACGCGGTCACATCTCCTTAGTTCCGCGTGATTACGTTCGGCGCACGCGTGACAACCGCCCGTGTCCACTAAAGCCCTTACAAGCGATTCGTTCGAAGAGCCGTGGCTGATGGGTTTGAAGGTACATAATTATGTTTATCAAATTGCAACTCATTATAAAGATACAAAATGCAATAGAGTCATATTTTGTACCTTAGCTTAGGTAAACCTCTGCATAAAGTAGAAGGGAAAATTATGTAATTAATACTTCAGTAAGATTTATGTGAGTGGGTATCCTGCCTTCAGGTGTCTGCTTACAATATAAATAAACAAATTGAAACTTTAGGAAATAATACACTTAATTGGACAGAGAACATGTCTATTAATTAACTACGAAGTGCTACCGCGCTTAACAATTTATTACCTGAAAATGTGTAAATTATACCTGTAATATGAAAACAATAAACATAAAGATCTTTATCGTGTCATTTTAGGAGACATAAGAAACTTATCTGAAGCAGGCGAATATTAAAGTCAAAGATGGAGGAACATTCTGTTGTCACAATAAATGTGATTCACGCGCGCTCAAATGTCGCGATGAGGCGCGACTAATCCGCGGTAACGAGCCGCTCCGCCAACGCGTTAGTATGGTCGCGCCTTTATTGCATTACTTCGTAAATAGTGTTGTACCTCGATTATTTTCTTTACGGCGTCTTCAAGTTGCAGTTCAACAGTTATTCTTCCGACAGTTTTATGGAGCGACCTATTGAACTTATCGATTGAATTACCTGCAAGCACTATTGCAAGTAATAATATTGGAATGCAGAATAGAATATGTTTATTCGTACCTACATAAAATAACATAATCAGCCTATAATATTCCCACTGCTTGGACACAGGTCACAGAGGCCTCATCTCGGTAAGAAGGAGTGTCCTTTAATCCACCACGCGGGCCTAGTGCGGGTTGGTGGATGTCACATTGCTTCGAATTTTTGGTTCTAGGACATGCTGGTTGTTATTTGTACATAAAAGGTCTTAAATATAAATAGATCCACATAATTTCCTTTCTTCAGCATGTAAAAAATGTATGTAGATAAGAAAATAATAATAATAAAAAAATAATAGTAAGTACCATTTTCTTACTCACAAAGATAAAGAAAATGGTACTTACCTACTTCAGTTTATTTTACCCTGTATTTCAAATGCTTTGATTTCCGATGTATCTACCTACACACCAACGCAATCGTCGAATCGTACGTTCGTTTCCAAAAAAAAATACTAATGTCACAGTTTAATGTCAAAACACCTAATGCAACTGACCCACATTGTGTAGCAGGTGTTATTTTAGCTAACCCTGTTCCAGTAGTCAGTAGTCCTCTCTCTTAAATCACTATCATTAGTGATAATAATTCCTACTGACCGTACATTGTGCGCCTCTTATATTATTATCTAGTGTTTGTGCTGAACTAAGGCTGAGAGCACACTGTTTTTCTACATATTATGAGAATTACTTCTACAGTGCGGCCGAAGAGAGAATGCGTTCTTGACACTTGTCAGTTTCATACAAACGAATACGTGTTTTGAGAATTTGATCTTTATTAGCTACTAGAATTTTCACACTGACAGGTGTCAGGAACGCATTCTCGGCCGGACTGTATGTTATGTTTTGTTCGGTTTGCGGTTTTGTTTTTGGTGGTGGTGGTTTGATCTGCTTTTATTTTTTATAAAATTATGTTACGATTTATGAAAGCATAATGTTATGTCATAATGTAATGTCGAAATAATTTATTTCAATCTTGTTAAATATGTTTACTTAAGAATGTCCAGCAGTTTGAAAGCAAATTCAATTAACATTCAAGAAAGTTAATTAATTTAATAATTAATATGTTTCATCGAGATTTGAATTGAGATTTGAGATAGATACTTAATGATAAATCTAAATCTGAATGTTGCATGTTCTTTTATGGGACTTTGAATGCCAGGCATTAATTTTAATTAAGTAAATTTAATTCTAAATGGTACTAGGCATGTATGTTTTATAAAATAAGGAAATAAACTTATGTTGTTTTAATTAATGAGACTTAATTTCGTCACATTTTAACTGACTTGTTATCTGATTTCATAGTTAAGTACCTACCTAAAGAAAATTCACAAATTAAAGTAACAACTGGGCTTATTTGGTCTCATGGCTGACGAGTTAGGGCGTGGATCACATACATACCAGTGATTCGTAACATACACCAGCAGTAGTCTTTATGCATCATATGAAACGGAAAGTATTCTAATGTAGGAAGGTTATAACTTTTTTCGACCTTGCACGACACCACTGCTGGACATAAGCTTCTCCAATTCCATTTAGCGCGATTTTCGGTAACTCTCATCCAGCTGCAACCAGCCACCCTGCGAACATCATCGCTCCACCTAGCCTGAGGGCGTCCTATCTTACGACAGTTCATTTTTCTCCAATGTGTCTCCGCCTTAACAATAATACTGTAATCACCTAATTGCCGCCACTCGCTGCCGTGTCGCAACTTTCGACACAATGAATTGTTTTTAACAATGAGCTGCAACTGTTGTTCGTAGTTGTAGCCTCAGGCTTAAAACAACTGAATGGACTCGTGAACATGACATGTTGAAAAAAAAAAAGGTTGTAGGTAATTTCTTATAATTTTTTGAAACTTGTAATTGCTGGTTGTGATTTTTTTTTGTGTCTGACAGATATTAATTAGTTTAAACCGTGAAAAAATTAATTATAATAAACCATCATATTATTTAGATCTATTTAATAAGATAGCATTTCACTAATAAACGCTTATCGTTACTCTCTATTCGATGTCAGCGGTTCATATTAAAATATTTTACTTCACATAAACCTACATGGGTACTTATAAAACGTCACAATAAGTGCAACTTTTTAGGTTTTCGTTGGTCGGCATCGGAAGCGACACCCGGAATGACCATGTTATTGACACGTGACTGCAAAACCCCTTAAACTCAAGTTCTCTGTCAGAAATATTAGCTGAACTTTCAGGGCCCTAAGTGTTAACGAAGGCGTTTGAACTAATTAGTTATATATACAATTACAAAGTTAACACGCGCATCGTGACGAAAAAAGAAACTTATGACATATTATAAATGTTGTAGAAAGTGCACTCAAAATGTTTTCGAAAGTGCACGATCAAGATAAACGAATTAAACGTTTAATGTTTGATTTTAAGACGTATGAAATTATTTCGATTGAGTTTCATTAAAGCTTTTCAGTTGTAAAATTTTTATTGTTATCGACTCTCCCTTGTTAAATGCAATTTAATCGGTTTATTACTGTTCATGTGAGTAATGGGAAATTGTATTTAATTATTAAAAATAAGGAGTCTCGGGCAATTATCTAGCTCGACATTATTCATGATTACCTAAGTACTTAGGTCGTAGCACAAGTAAAACTAACATTGAATAAATAATATTTGCATTAGGACTGATTTTTCAATCGACAGATAATTGTTATTCGTGGAATATAATTGACCTCTGACAGATTTTGCATGGAAGAACTGTCGAAAATTGAACATTATTCCTCGGATGAAATTAGGTATCGAACGTTGGAAAAGTCAGCCCTAACAGGTAGTAAATAAACGATTTACAACAATTTCAACAACTATGTAGAAAAATAATATAAACATAAGCATAATCAGCCTATAATGTTCCCACTGCTGGACACATGCCTCCTCTCTTTGAGAGGGGGCAGGCTACGCGGGCTCAGTGCGGAAAAATATTTATTAACTATAAAATATTGAAAACTGTCCTGATATAAAGAGGTTAAACAGTAATCATTTATGTACATTTGCAATGTGCAATGCTTGGTTAAGCAATATTTTAATTATTTAATATCACATTGTAGCAAAAGTAGCTAAGCAACATAACTACTATTATCTACTCAAATATCCGCCATTCTAGTTTCATTGAATTAAAATAATTATTTAATTTATTAATTTTAATATTTAATTTTATTAATTGCATTGTAATCCAAATTTAAATTATTAAATTATTATGTTATTGCTATTACTAAATGTGTACTTTCATACTTCAAGTATAACCAAGATGTTAAATCTAAATATTTGTAGGGCTGAAACGCCGAATATAGTGAAACCCTTGATCTTAAGGCGGAGGTTACTTGAAAATGGTCAAAAAGTTGGTTTTTAAAGCAGTGTATCTTTTAACCGTAAATAATTTTGACCAAAAAAAAATGGACATATTTCCAAGTCTTATTTTAAAACAGTAATGGAACTCAAATCACAATTAAACGTACATTACTGCATCAAAAAATCTTCAAATACACCTCTGACATTTCTTTAAAAGTAGTGTATCTCTTCATTAACAATTTTAATCATAATTAAAAATATACCATTATATTGCTAATGCTAAACTGCATTCAGTGATGGATTGTTTATTATTAAGTAGTTTGTAAATAGATGATTGTTTCATATTTTGCAATAAATTACCAGCGTTGTGTCATCGCGCTTCTCTTTCTTTTCTATGCAGTCCGATAGTGACCGCGTTTTAGGTCATGTAGTTAAGAAGAAGAAGAAGAGCCTTTAGCCTTAAGAACGTTAACTATATTCTTGCAAATAAATATATCATTCATTCATTAAAAAAAACAGCTATATAACTCCTAGTCATAACGCGCCAGTGTGAACAGATCGTTTTAAGATGTTAATATATTTATGTGTTGTGACTAACAATATTTTATTTTTGTTCACAGGTAAATATTAGCAGTTAACTACAAGTTTACGGCTGTAAGTAACACAGACATACCTGCATAGTTATATTAATCAAGATATCAGGAAAAGAAAAACGCTTGCCCAAAAACTTTTTCTGCGGTAAAGCAACATATTTACAAAAATATACAATCGCTAAATAATTTGCCGAATATTTTTTGGCAAGAATTTATTACGTACAATATTCATTTTCCCACATCAGTATGTTAAATAACAATAATATATACATAGTCTCAATACGGAGGCTCTATTATCATATGTTTATGTAGATTAGAGAACAAAGTACCGCGGCCATTTACATATTATCACTAGTCCAATTAATTTTACAACATATTGGTATTAATTGTACCAGATTTATGCAAAACCTCGTTTGAAATTTAAGCGAGCCTTCTGCTGAGGCAGTGTTTGGATTAAAGACGAGTTCAGTTAGAAATAGATTACTTAAAACCCTTACTCTAGAACTATGCTCAGTTATAATCATAAGTCTAGATACTTAAAGCTGACAGATTTTAGTTGGCGTATTCTATAAACATCTCACCTTGATAACTTGAGTGAAGTGAGCTAAAAGTGACCTATATCATTCCACCTGATTGACCTTCGCAGTTATTTCACCAGCATCAAAAGGAACCCAATAACAACCTTATTGTAACGAGAATAAAGATCACTGTGATTTTGACAATGTACTAAATCAGAGGTGAAATAACTAAAGGACGGTATAGATCGGCTCATCTAAAAAAAAACGTGGAAAACATAATTTTATAAATAAATAAAGTTGTCCCGTCTGCCTTCAAAGCAAGAGTGAACTGGCATCTTCTGAGCACGCTCGTTCCATCATAGACCTCATCCATCGCTTTCCATTAGGCGTGATCTAGGTCAAGAGCAGGCGCATTTAGCAATAAAAAAATAAAAAAGCAGAACTAAAGTAGTTATTAGCATAATCCTCCTCAATAAATCCTTCGACTGTCAGTCAGTCGCTTGTACGAAATTCAATGAATTTATTATCAAAGCTAAACATCTAATTTACTTAGATCATCATCATCTGCCTAGCCATTTCCCAACTATGTTGGGGTCGGCTTCCACTAACCGGATGCAGCTGAATACCAGTATTTTACATGGAGCGACTGCCTATCTGACCTTCACAACCCAGTTACTGAGTAATACGATATACCCCTTGGTAAGACTGGTTGTCAGATTTTCGGGTTTCTGACAACCCGTAACGACTGTCAAAGATCCACGAATGACAGCCGGGACCAACGGCTTAGCGTGCTTTACAAGGCACGTTTCCCTCCGTTATTTAATATTTAATAGATATAAGATACATTATTTTCACGTCTCTTAAAAGTTAAAACACATAGGTATACCTCTTCCAAAATCGTAGAAACATCGGGTTATAATTTTGACGGCAATATTATTATTATTAGCAACGTTGCTGTAACTTTCTCGGAAAAATTAACGTCAAAAGCGCAACTTAGCCGACAGAGTTAGACTTATGTGGCGTGCTGTCGCTTTACAGGCAATATTACCGTCATATTAGCGACATTACCGTTTAGAGAGTACTTAAAGGGTCGCTAGCAGTACACACATACCGGGTGTATACAATTAAATGAGTAGGTTTATTGGCTATGCTATATTTGATGCTAGGTCCGGCTGTGAGCGAAGCAGATTTTCTGTCCTTTCCAGTCAAGAAATTGCTAAGGTAAACGGGTAATTATCACTAGAAAGGCATAATTGCCCGATATTTAAATTTGTGATATCTACCGATGGTTTGTTCAGCTAGGAATAATGTTTGATAATCATACCTGTAAATTCCAACAAAGCTAAGCCTAAGGTACAGGAGGCCGCACACCAGTGTTAACAAAACCAGTAATTATAAGCTGGCCTCACAGTCTATTGAAAATCGGTACTACGACGCCATACCAGCGCAAGGTCAAAGTGATACCACCGATGTGCAATTGACTGTACCAGCAACTGTTTGAGTCAACATTTTGACGCTTTGATTTTTCAATGCATTCTTATAAAATTTCATTCCATTGACGCATTTCATTAACAGGCGATCACATCTAAACCACTTATCTTGCCCCGCCTCCGCTTACAGACAAATCTTGCCTTACAAAATCCTTCTCTTCAATACACCTTTTACTAAAACCATCCTTATCACGACCACACAAGGTCCACAAATACTGCCTCCAACTCAGAAACTCTCCACATATTTCAGGCCTAACAAAACAGACAGCACGGGAATACTTGGGTTCTCAATAAAATTGCAATAGTTTCTTTGTCGCTAAATACATTAGTGTTGCCAGTAAATAATAGGACTTTCACCTGGCAATGAATGGAACTATTAATGTGTAGGTTACAGCACAATCTGGATGTCTGGCGTGCGCAAGTGAGTGGTATGAGGAACGTTTATCTTGCTGGCGTAACTTTGAATAGCTGGAAGTAATGATAAGCAAGTATGTTTTGAATGGCGCGAAATAAAACCTTGGATGTTTAGAGGGAAAATAAAATGAAGTCATAAATAAAATGAAGTCATGGTTCTATGTTACAATGGGTAGCAAGGTCTTTCATGAAGCCGCCTGTTATAGATCCCTCGTGGAAAATATTATCAAAATCAAAAAGAAAGACATGAGACATGAGACTATCTGATCGAATCCGTCAAAAACTGCGTCATATACATCAGACTGTCTGGTTGAAACTAATCTATCTAAGCTAATGTAGCCTGTATTATCCCACTGCACGGAAAAGATCTCCCTCCCCTCCCTCCCTTTTCCAAACAATTCCGTCTTTTACTGGTCGGCCGGCCAGCCCTTCTGGTAGGAGTCATGCTCGTCCCACCATTTTCACCTTGACCTGCCGCGATATCGTGAAAGTCAAAAGTTAATTTATAAATAAAATAGGTACCTAATAACAAAATATTCAAGACACGCGCATTTATTATTATTACAATGTTAGTAAGTATTTGTGGTAAGAAATCAATTAACAATGTTGATTTCTACTATTCTGCATTCTGAAAAAAATGTTTACAACATATCAATTGATCTGTATTACATAAAATGCAACACAATTTCTCAGTTGCACTAAGACGGAAGTGCTACGCAACTATCAACCTTATAACTCCACTTTACTCGAAGAAAGCTTAGATTTATTATCATTGCAATAGATTTGCATTATTTATATTAATAACAGATATAATTAGAGCTATGATAAATATTGCGTGACGGCTTGCATGAATAATTATTGGTTATTGCAGGTTTTCGTAATAATTTGTTACCTATTGATAGCTGTTAAGTGGTATTGGATAAGTTGAATAGTAATTGGTACATTGACCCTAGAAAAACGGATTTCAAGGAATGTATTTTAGGTGGATTACACACTACAACGCGCCACGCTACTGTGCACGGAAACGGAGCCAAATGCCCCGCCGCGGATTTTTTATTGAATTTGTATAATATTGAAAGAACAAAAACAAATGAAATGGGAAAATTAGTGAAATAGGTTTTGTTTTTTTTTATAACTTGGCAGGCACATTTGTAGGAGGTGTTCGAAATTTATGTTTTCTGAAGAGGATATGTTGAAAAAAATGTGGTTTATCTATTTCGTGTAACTTTTTAAGTATGTGGAATAGGGATTTAACATTTTGGTATATGTTTTTTGACTATTTGGTCTAGTATAATGTAAAAGGAATACACGATTCAATGATTTTTTCTCGATACAAAAAAATTGCAAAGTAATGTCTAGATATTTTTTTTACTTTTTTCGACATCAGGGCAATGGAATTTTCTTTAAAACATAGAGAATTATCATATCAAAGTTTACTCAAAGTAGTTTTAAATTTAATTAATTTATTTTGTTAAAAAAGTAGTAAATTCGTTTTGGCACATACATCGTTTTGTTCCGAGCGTACGCACATTATAGCCATCTCTCTTCTTTTGCGTTTCAAAAGTAATTGCATCACTTTCGCTCGCTTAGTAGGTTTTCGGAGATTTTAAATTTTCGAGGTAGCGCCTCAATGCACTTTTAAAGCTATTTGAAGTTCCGATGCTATATAAGCTCGTACATGAAACGTGCAGTGAAGATTTTCCTACAAATTTTTTTGGATTTCCTCATAAATGTATGATGCCTCATCCAAATTCATCTCCATACAAGATAAATAATAAAGCAATAAATTAAAATTCAATAGATTTTATCAAATGGTAATTAACACAGCGGTTACCTATACAAAGCCGCTGCAGGTAAAAGGTTAAAATAAATTATACCCATAGGTGTTAAAGCAAACTAACGCATCCGCTGGGCTAATTCATATTATGTTTAAAATACTGTAGATCCTGGCACTTTAGGGTTGAGATTTCTTCTGGCAAAAATAGTTTTCCTCGTCTCATCCATAGACATTATTCGAATAATGTCAGTCATTTCAGTTAATTTGGAAAATTGATAGGTATCTATAATCATACAGGGTGGCATGGGACATCGACGCACAAACTGTAACCATGAATTCAGCACATGATTCTGAACGCCTGTGTTGAAATTTTTCTTCAATTATTTAAAAAAAAAAACAGCGGTTTCATGGAAGAATTTCTTACAGATTTCGCGTCAATGTCCTTGCCACCGTGTATACTACATACGGTAACAGTAACTCCGTACAAAATACTGAAATGGATTGGCTTTTATTTCTACCGAAAACAGCACCCTCATTGCGTAACGCACTATGAATCTCAATCTGATTAATATCGAAGGATATTGCTAATCAATTGCTTCATATTTTTGAAAAATGTGTCTACTCAACAACGTAACAACGCAATGAATGTTGTTGAATGTCAAAATGAAACCCATTGCTACTGATAGTGTGTTAGGTACGCAATTACCCCGCAGTTAAATTAAAGCTAATTGATGATGACCTATTGCAACTTTGTCTAATAGAAATCTTGTTCATGAAATTCTCTTCCCAAATTCGGTGACTGTGGTCAGTGACGCTGTTGAAAACAATATCGAAATCTGGTAGTAGCTCCTTTAGGCTTTATCTCAAGTTACACATCAAGAATTCTGGCGGCCTTACATTTATATTAATATTAAAAATAATATAAATTAGAATACATTGTTGGGTAGTAGTAACCCTACCTACCGTACCAATCACTGAAAGTAGTTACATTACTATGATGGCCATAAAATTAGGTACTTCCTCAGCACCTGCTACTGGTATCACAGCTACAATTATATATTGGAACGTAGCGATTATATGTTGGTACGAACATATACTTAGATAATACATAGGTGCTTTATAAGAGAAAGTTGCAGATCGCATTTGGCTGCTGCGTATTTGAATATTTTGACAATAGGTTTTTACGTTGTCATAGTAAACGACCTACTTTAATTACATAACACAAAAAAAAAAATTCACACAAACCTACATGCACTTATGAAACGTCAGAAGCTAGGTACGCGGTTCCAATTGGTCGTTTTCAATGGACAAGAGCCGGCAAGAAACGTTCTACGGGTACTCCTTTAAAAGCAATTAGCTTTTACAATATTTTCGAATTACAGTGTTAATAGGTCTGGAAGGACAGCGTAGGCCTGTCAACAAGGACCAGGTACTTAACAAAATAGAAAATGGTCTTACTGTGTACTGTTAATTACCGGGTATCTAAGGATATGTACAAAATCATCATAGAGCAGATGCGAGAAAAAGATGGGGTAATACAGGAAAAATACCGCCATCCCTTTTTGGCACTGGAACACACTTCACAATACCTACGGTCTCAGGAGTCTGTGATAACAGAAAAATATGTTGTCAAAATAACAACAAGTAGATGATCAATACAGTTTCACATATTTGACAACAGAATAAATTCAACTTTAGAAACGGGAAACTAAAACAAACCCGTAGCTTCCTTCAAAGCCTCCGCATATTGTTACTGTTAATATAAGTTGGTTTATTAATAAATAAATAAATATTAAATCACTATAAACAAACTGAATGCAAACATTATCAATTAAAATTAGAAATTCAATTAACATAATCTCCATACTGATTTTAAAGTGAAAAATAATCATCGGATACAATCATTTCATCGGATGCTGATTATAAGAAAAAATCTACGATTCTTGGTACTAAGTGGTACTCTTATCATTATTTTATCATAACATTGATTACAGCCGGTTTTTACGGCTAGAAGTCAGTCGTATCAACATCTCCGACTAAGGTGTATGTTAATTCAATCTTATTAAATACCTGTTGAAAAGTGTAGTTATGTGAATAGGTATTATCGAAGATATTGTAAGGAAACATAGTTCATTATTTGGAATATGTAGGAAAATTACATGGAATATAATAGAAATGCTCTTTATTATGTACACCATAAATATTACGGATATAAATGTAGAAATTTTATAAGGAATAACACAACAACAGCAAGACATGATGATGGGCGGTCTTATCGCTAAAAGCGATATTTTAAAGACAACCTTTGGATGGATTTAGAGAGAAAGAAGAGACAAGTAATTCCTATACTTAACTGGGCTTATCCTTCGTAAGATTACCTACCCCCAAACTCAAACTCAAAGCATTTATTTCAATTAAACCATTAACAGGCACTTTTGAATTTTCGATGCGGTCAGTTAGTTGAAAAGAAGAATCTAGTAACTCATTCCAAAGTGTAGTAGGTTCTTAGGGAGAAGAACGGCCATAAAGGATGCAAGTTTTAATCTGATTGACATCTTCATTATCCTTTTCTATAGTGTTTACATTATCACCAGAATGGTGTACCTAATAATGAACGGACTTTTCATCGAGGTTACTAGAAGCCTACGAATCTTTGTACGCTCATGACGTCTTCGCTGAGGAAACTGTTACAGCTACAGAGGAGCTACCATCAAAGGTCAGTGAAAACCAGTAGTTAAAAACCGTCGGAAACATCGACAGTCATCTTTCTGTCATGCTAATCTTCAACAGGGCTTTAAATCGATAAGAGAAAAAAAAATGATAATTCCTACTTCAAACAAAATTCCGTAAAAATCTAAGAAAGCCAATCATTATTCAACCCTGTCTCTTCCACATGCAGACACGGCAGATTCGCGCAGATCATCGCGCCAACATATTCCGTAGACGGCGACTTCTAAGCCAGGCTAATAAGACACTCACGCGCAGGCCGGAAGGCGTCCGTCCCCGTCTGATGAATATCTGCCATCCTGCGCGTTTGAGACGTGCCTCCGGTAGCGACATCTTGTCCCCCAACACTGAACTAATTTACTACCCATTCTCAAACGACAGCCGATATTGATACTAATAATAGGTTTTATTTAAAAATCGTTTTATGATGTATAAATATTTATGTTTCTATGAGTTGGATTTCCTTGAGTTTTCTTCGAAAGTATGCAGCGCTTTCCGCCGAATCGTGTTTTCCAAGTGATTTAAATTCAGATTTTAGAAAACTATGAATATTGATATCAAGTGTAACCTCGCGGTCGTAAAAATATTCAGGCTCGATACTAATTTACAAAAGACATGTAGTGTATATTCATATTCCAGTAATGAATATTGAGCATAACAAAAATTATTTATTTTACGCCAACATTTAACTAAATAACCATTTAACAAATCTAATTAAGTTCGGCTACAGAAGTAATAAAACATTTCTTTTTAATATCACTATCAATCAAAACTAATTCTTGAACAACCTCCAAGCCGACCAATCACCTAGACAATCGTGCAGCATCGCCAAAACATAATTAATTACAAACAAAAACTGCGGTGCGCAAGCGCAGGGGGCGTCGCTGGGCTGCGCGGGGGCAGGGCATCGCACCTGCGGTAGCTCCCTACCAAACGCGCACTAAAAATACGTTATTAACACAACTACTTTTATTTTTATATGCGATAGCCGCGAGCTAAAGGTTACCCAGAGGCGGACTGAAGACGAATTCCGATTTCGAATTTTTGCGTCTGGAATTTGTGTTCCATCTTTGAAGTTAATTTTAGTCTTTGACTGATGGTTTGTGACTGTGCTTTCGGTTGATATTTGTACTGTAGTTATGTGTGTCGTAGTACAGAGAACTGTTTTAGTTTTTATGCTATTTTTCAATCAATCCGTCCACAACTCAATGGATTTTGAAAGAAAAACTTTGTCTCCTGCACGCAGTGTACCTATGTCTTTTTCACGACAAACGAATTTAAGGTGGCTAAAACATATTTTTTTAAAGTTACCTCTAATTCTTGATATTTTTTTTTCCCGTAAGCAATTAATTAATTTGATCTCGAATGACCTATGGATGTTTTTCTAATTCAAAATCCAGTTTATACAATTTGATTATAAAGTTAATGAACTGTGCAACTAGCCTAACCTTATGCAGTGACGTCTGTCATAGAAATGTAAAATAAATAATTAAAAATAAAAAAAAATTGAATTAACATGTCGATTAATTCATAACATGACTATAAATTGGATCGTTTTTTTGATGATATATAGAGGTATCATCAAAGTTAAAATAATAAATATTATTTTTCTATGTGGTGATTTTTCAAATAACACTAAATGACTTTGAATGCTTTTAGTGCTATAAAGTATGTAAATTAGACAAAAAAGCTACATGATTTTTAAATAATTTTCATAATATTAATTTTGATATGATTATAAATTTTATCGATATGATGTGATTTCAATAGCATTGTTTAATTACATACGAGTCTTTAAAATATCAACTTCTAAAAAACTATACAATGCAAAAACTCCGTCAGTAAAGTTTTACAACTTTTAAACAGGATTCAAAAAATTATGTAGCTTGGTAGCAGTTGACTTTTAGAGATCTGTCAGTTAACTACTGCAAAGTTAATTATGGGAAAATCACTTCACTTCCTGACTAACTTTAACAAAAGTATTTCGAGTCGCTAGCCTCACAAACTGACTTAATTATACCTAAGTGTTAATGAAGCTTAGGACAAGTGCATTTTGTTAACAACGAAATTATATTAAACGAAATTTATAAAATAATTTATTTTTATAATCAAGAAGAAAATCAAGCCAACCGCTCCAGTCCGTGCCTGGCTGACATCTTTCGGCATCTGGCCGGTCGGAGGCTGCGATCTCGAGATAGCTCGGGTCACTGTCCCCTCACTCACACTACCCCGACTCACTCACACACACACTCACGCTGTCACACAGCCTCTGGAAACTGGAGCGGTTGTGTTTTGTAACATTCGTAATTACACTTCATTGAACAGTGCCGGTGGAAATGGATACCTCATTCGTGAGGTGTGGCATGTAGATTCATGTGAGGTCTGTATTCTGAGGGCGATAAATGACGGAATGGTCGGAATTTTATGACGCCTCTGAATTGAGAGTCTATGGAGTTTGTCCGTATGATGCATTTAAAATTGGAATATTTTATTAAGTGTGTCTATCATTCAAATACCGAAGCCCGGATTAGGTTTGAATAAGTCGTTCCATTCAATTAAAAAACTACTAAGGGGAGCAAATTCGATTTAATTCGTTCAATATAAGTCAATGTAGTCGTTCAATAAATGAATGAATGATATTTTCTGCTTTGTTCACAATTCGATGACGCGTGTAACCAGTAAATATGAATCGCAAAACAAATCAGTGAACATCGGTTGCTTGAAAAGCAGATTGGTGTTCAAATAGCATTTCTTACCAGCTCTTTAAAAATAAGATTTTGAAAAAAACCTATTTAAAAGAAATTTCGTGTCAATTATTTTTTTTAACAGTTTCGTACTAGCAAACAACATACTTAATTGTGCCATATTTTGTGTCTCTTCCACACACGTGATATTGTGTTTATCCTCAACAAACAATTCTGACGCATTTGTTACGTGTTGCGTGCTCTAGTTACATAATAATAACATAAACGTATGACGTCTTCATTTCTGAGGGGCAAGTCCTTTAGTGCGATTTTTCCGAATGTAGAATAAACCACAATACTCCATATCCTTAGTCATCACCATCGAATCAACACGTTTACTGCTAAACTTGGACCATGAATATTATCTAATATTATCTAATATATTGCATAAATTGTATTAGCAATCAGCAGGATACTGCAGACCATCTTCATTCCCTAGTCATTTCATTTGGTACCATATTCGACCCCTTTTTTTTTTTTTTTAAGGATGGGAAATCATCAAATGACCCCTCCCGCTCTGGGTGGAGCGGAAGGGAGTGTCAGACTCTTACTGACTAACCCATCAACCCATAAAACCCATCCGTGTTCCTTCCTTAGCCCTTTATATTCCGGGGCAGCGGTAACCCTTTCGGACAATCCCGCTGCCCCGGCAGGCTTCGGCCCTGACGGGCCCCTCCGTTCAATGCTGACATCTCTTTGAGGCGCGCGTGGAACACATACGCGCCGTCCGGCACGGGCCTGGTCCTGATCGGACGGCGAGCTACCCATTACTCGCCGTCCGCAGGCCCGCGCCTACGGTGGCCGGGAGTCGTCACGCGGCTCCCGACGCCCGGAGCGTCTACCGCGGCGGCTGGGACGGGCGGCTCTCTCAGCTCTCTCCCTCGCCCATCCCGCCACCTCCTTCGCTAGCATGACTGCTTCGCAGAAGGAGGTGACTGCCTCCCACTCCCTCTCGCCCCGGACCATGGCTTGGACCAGGGCCGGGCGCGAGAGGTCGCCGCCGCTGCCGATCGCCTCTACGAGGACACGGCGGTGCTCTGCCCAAGCGGGACAGACCTCCACCGTGTGCTCCACCATGTCCTCTGGGCGATCCTCGCAGTGGTGACACCCGGGCGTTTCCTCCCGCCTGATGATGTGCAGGAAACTCCCGAAACATCCGTGTCCGGTGAGGACCTGCGACAGGCGGTAGGTGAGGGCGCCGTGACGCCTCTCTAACCACTCCTCAAAGAGGGGCCTTACCGCCGCTATCGCGGCGTGCCCTGCGCTGGGTTGCGACAGTCGCGCTTTCCATGCCGCCATGAGATCGCGCCGGAGGTCTGTCCGCTCCGCAGCAATTTGCCGCGGAAGCGGGTTTTCCCCCCGGCGTAGTGCCTACGCGCGCCACTCAAAGAGGCGCGCGAGGACTATCGCCTCCAGATCCCATGGCGGCAGTCCGGCAAGGAGGCTTGCCGCCTCGCGCGAGATCGTGCGGTACCCCCGTATCAGCCGTATGGCGACCACCTTTTGGGGCGCGTTCAGGTAGTGGGCGGCTCGAAGCCGCAGTGAACGCGCCCACACCGGGGCGCCATATACGGCCATGGACCGCACGACCCCCGCGTAAAGCCTCCGGCAGGAGGCGTTTGGCCCCCTCAGGTTGGGCAGGAGCCGCTTGAAAGCGGCCCCAGCCCGTTCCAGTTTGGGGGCCAAACGTCGGAAATGCTCCACGAAGTTCCACCGGCTGTCGAGGACGAGACCCAGGTACTTCATCGTCGTCTCGACGCCGATGTGAACCCCTCCTACCGTTAGTTGGGATCCCGATGGTGGCCCGTTCCGAAGCCCATGAAATGTCATGGCTTCGGACTTGTGCAGAGCCACCTCGAGACCCAACTGCCGGATCCTCTCCACGACTATCGCAACCCCGCGTGTTATTGCGTCGGCCGCCGCCTGATGCGACCTCCCCTGCGCCAGGACCAGCGTGTCGTCAGCGTAGCAAACTACGCTGACGCCATCAGGGAGGTCTGCCCGCAGCACCCAGTCGTAACCGATGTCCCACAGGAGCGGCCCCAAGACCGATCCCTGTGGGACACCGCACGACATCTCTCGCCGGTTCCATTCCCCATCGCGACCGGGGTAGATGACGGCTCTGTCCGTCAAATACGCCCCGACTATTCGACGGAGGTAGGTCGGCACCCGGTGATACCGGAGTGCCTCCCCAATGCAGCTCCAGGGCAGGGTGTTAAACGCGTTGGCGATGTCGAGTGACACCGCCACGACCACCCCACCCCGAAACACCGCGTCCCCCGTCGTGAGGGCTCTCACGCGCATGATGGCGTCCACCGTAGAGCGCCCCTTGCGGAAGCCAAACTGGCTATCCGCAAGATCCGGCCCCGTCCTCACCAGGTGCCCGACGAGGCGGCCCGCAATCACTCTTTCAAAGAGCTTGCCGACCTCGTCGAGCAGCACGATGGGCCGGAATGCGGACGGAGAGTCCGCAGGGCGCCCTGGCTTCCGAATGAGGACCAGCTTCCCCGTCTTCCAACGGAGTGGAAACTGGCCCCTCTCCATACATGCGCTTAAGAGCGCCTCCAGTCGGGGTCCGAGAGCCGTCGAGGCCAAGGCCCAGGCTTTGCCCGGCAAGCCGTCGGGCCCTGGGGCGGTATTTTTGGCCTTCAGCCTGCCTACCGCCACTCTCAGATCTACCCCGGTCACTTCAGGGATGTCGTCGTCGTCCGCGTGGTCCGCTTCGGACACCGCAATTGGCGGAGCCATGGGCGGGGGAGTATGCTCCCCCCGTGAAGGGAACAGAGCGCTCACCACCTCCTCCACCAGCTGTGGCCGGAGACTCTGCGTCAGTGGGGGGGCCCAGGTGCGGAGTTTATTCCGCACCATTTTGTAAGGGCGCCCCCATGGATCTCTGTTCAGAGTCTCCAGCATCTCCTCGCATTGTTCGACCCCTGGAACGAGAAATTCATTCATTCAAGCAGGCAACGGACACATTATTAGAAATAATTTAAAAAAATGAAATTAATCTATTTTTACCAACTACGTCAATCAAACAAGTGTATCGCAGTCCACTGCTTGAGATATCTCCCAAGGTGCGCCAAAACATTCTGCTCTCCGTCTTCCGCGCCCAGTCAGTCCCAGACACCTTTCAACGTGCCTCGTCCCAAACCAACTTCAATAATTTGGTAATTGCCTGAAAATAAAAACCTTTACTTTCCACCTTTCCGTGCAGAGAGCAAAGATACGTAATAAATACAGTAATTACCATACGAAACGGGGCTTTTAACAAAATCTCACACTCCACCCACATAATAAAAGTTCACATATAATATGTATATTTAATCAAATTGACTGAACGCCTTAATTAAGCCCGCGTTGTTTGACACTCCACTTTATCGGCTAGTGACGCGACGCAACCTCGATACCGGTACCGATACCGGTACCGAATACCAATTACCTCAGCAATAAACATCGGAACCGTAAAGTTGTCCGTCGCTTCGTTGATAAAGATATTAGCATGTGTAATTATTATCTGGATGGTTAAACATATTGAGATATTATGGAGATGTAAACTAGGTTGTTTAAGGGTAATAAACATGTTTTAATATAGTGCGATTCGAAGTCAGAAAGAGTTAAGTGCTTTCGCATCGCACAGACGTCAGTTATGCAATCAATAAGAATTAATTTTTTCTACTTTATTCAATAAAATTATTTATACGTTAGCTTAGATACCTACAGTTTTCTGGTCCTGAGTCATTACTAGATGCAAAACTAGTTTTGCCTTGTTATATTAGTGAGGTAGATATTAGTCTTAAAACATTTTTTTAAGTTAAGTGGCGTAACTTACTAACTCTAAGTATGCTACTACGCAATATAAATTTACACAATCAGATCAAACTCAAAAATTTTACTGATTTTTTCCACACTGAGTCATAACATAATAGCTATTTAGAAGATCCTGGTCCAAACAACAAAGTATGCAAGCTAATTTATTTTAAATACATTATTTATTCTTATCTCGATACATGTCCAGGTCTACGTACATACATAATATTGTAACCGATACTATGCTGAGCTGAAACAAAAACCTATTGACCATTGGCCACTGGCCATTGCTCGTAAAAACTATGTTATGACTAATACTGTAATGTGACCATATTAATAAACAAGACTTGAACTAGAAACTAGTTAGGTAATTGCAAAAATATTGAACAGCAACTATTTAATTTTTGCAGCTGAGAAAGGCCGTCCTCAAAACTCGGAGATAGCCGCTATTTCTATTACTTTCCAACGTATTAACAGTACTGTATTGATCAAATCGATTGTGAAGAAAGAAAGAGAGTTGACCTAAACTTACATCATATAGGACCAACATTTCGTGTTGTGAAAATTCCGTGATTCTTTTCCCCATATTGCTGCAGATTAAAACTGATAAAGGTTCACTTTCTTCTCACTCTCAACAATCCTAAATTAACTTTAAAAAATTCTAAATAAAAATTCGTAAAAAATGTCTCCTAATAAACCTCAAACGTACGACGCCTACTCTTAAAACTAATCTCGTCTTTTTGCTGGCCCCGCGACACGAGCGAGGTCGATAGACATAACTCAATAACAGGTGATAAAAACCACTGCCACACTTCCTTGCCTGTCAGCGGATTTGATCCAATTTTAATGAAGAGCAATCATTTACATAATTAAGCACGTCCTACACCAACAATTTATATTTTATGTTAGAGGTATCATTCAGATTACGTCAGGTGACAATTGGACTAAGAAAACCACTGATTGCGTCCCACTAAACGCACGACGCCATCGCGGCAGGCCGAGACAAAGGGACGAGCATGACTCCTACCGCCAGGATTGGCCCGGCACTCGCAAAAGACAGAATTGTGTGGAAAAAATAGAGGACAGCTTTTGCCCTGGATTGGGACAATACAGCCTGTATTGTCCCACTGCAGAGCAAAAGCTAGATAGATATACTAAGAGCATCTAAGCCGACGATCATGCTGGCATAGAGCACAAATAGACAAAATTCTTCGTCAGTATATAGCTACGTATCTATATGAGGCAGCCTCTAGTGGAGACTGAGGCACGCTGCGACATCAGGACTAGACATATTTTGACGATTTATAGCTCGAACTAAAGTATTGTCGAAATGAAGACATGTCGGAGTTCCATATTGTCGAAATAAAATCTTGTCGTATTACGGTTTGTCGAAATTCAGTTGGTAAGTCGAATGATTCCATTCAATGAGCTTGGTATCCATCCACTAGAGGCAACTTTGACCACTTTGCCTTAAGCCTCGACGGCCATTCATACTGAGGCTACTCACGTTATGCAGATAAAAAAATATCAGCAGTATGAAATTTATATTGATACTTCAACCTACATACAGGGTTAATTTTTAATTGAATAGCTAAACTCCGACGACTAGATGGGTATCGATATCTTAACACGATAAAATAAAATAACTCAATTTACCTCAAGTAACAACACTAACAGCGGTCGTTGACTACAAAATAAAACCATTTTTTTTTGTTTTTGTCTTTTTTTTTTAGCTAGCCAATTTAAAATAACCTTATATATGTAAGGAGGAAATTGACGAAACTGCTTATGCTCATAGAGCAAGTATGTACTCTATCCATAATTAATAGGCCAAAGCCGGCCTAATATATCACTCTCAAACAGCTATGCCCAGTGGCTACGAGCATTGTCAATTCTTCCAAGGCAGCACTAAGTCTGACCACCTGTGGTCTTAGCCCATAACATATACATCCCACAGTCCGTTTTAGTATAATATAAGGCCTACTGCATTGGCCGTTAAACCAGAAATTGCTGTAGGCATCATAACATAAACCACACTTGAAGGGGATTTGAGTTTATATTCGTAGCTTGACAGTTGTTAGATGCAGTTCGTGACATTTCAGGAGTGCGGGTTAAAAATAAGAGATAAATTATAGTACATAACATATCATCACGCCTGTTTTCTCCGACAGACAGGGGTTAGACAGACGTGCACATGGTGCTGTGAAGAGCTAGATGGACCCTTCAAAGTATTTAAACAACGATAGTATTTCTTTAAATTTATATTGACAGAACGTCTTTACATATTCCCGACTAAACTAGCACTCTTTTCTTAAAACAAAAAACCTAATAAAATATTTGGCACCCCGTTCTAAACTTGCTGGAATGTTCGAATCAAAATCAAAATCAAAAGTCATTTATTCAAACTAGGCTGAGAATCAGAACTTTTCGAACGTCAAAATTACAAAAGACAGTCCCCCAAAACGCCCGCCCTTCACCACTTCCTAGTGCTTTTGCTGGGGAGAAGAAGTGGCGCAACAAACTCCCCAGCAGCACAGCTGTCTGTTCAGTTATAAAATACTCGACTGTATACAAAACTAGATCTGCAAAGTATCTAATTAACATTACAGGACACAGAACATTCAATAAAATGATTTGCCATATGTTAGCTAGCCACGCCAATATACCAACAAATACCATAAAAATATAATTATCATCAAGCTAAAATAAAAATACTAAATCAAAAGTAATAAAAAAATAAAAAACTACCTAAATAAAAGCCTCCAGGTATAAAGGGCGTGACAACTTCAATATTTATGCAATGCTGGGTTCTGTTCTGAATGGAACCTGCGCTAAATTTTAGCCAGCCTGCACTAAATAAGGTTGACTTTTAATTAGCGCGCAATCTTTTTACTTGACCAGTTAAACATACACGCACAGTTGAATAATATTAAAACAAATGAATGACGCATAGATGATGACGAAAACGGTACACTCATTTGTTTTCTACCGCACTCCTGAACTATCAAACTGCATTCATGATGAAATAAACTATATCAGCAATAACAATATTTGAACTTTAAGTTCACAAAATAAACCAGTAGCAGCACGACTTGAGATTTATAACCCGTTCAGCACTGGACACTTGGAGCCGAAGGTCTTATAAATATTCATCGGCCAAAATAAATAATAGGCAATGCTTCACAAAGGAAGAGATTTAATTAGAGCAAAACACACGCATGACATTCACCGGGTAATGCATTAATCACACGAACAGGTTTTAAAGCGACGACTGTATCCATCATAAAAAGCCGTGGGACACGAGTTTTGAAGTTGAGCAAAGGTTCCGTAGGTGGTTTTAACTTTCTTTCATTTTCGGGATTGCTTCACTGACGTCGTTCAGTTGAAAAAAAATGTGAATTATACTAATATGCTGCGATCGTTATACCCATTATTAGTTTTGCTATGACTTATTTTCTTAGATCTTTGAAAAAACCTGTTTAGCTTCTATAACTATGTAATACCGACATAGCTAGCTTGCAGAGTAAGCATACTGAAGTGGCAGTGGGCTGGTCATGTTTTTCGAAGGACCGATGGTCGGTAGAGCAGACGAGTCCAGGAGTGGAGACCTTGTATTGGCAAGCATTGCGTAATAGGCTCCCCAGCTAGATGGATCGACGACCTTAAGACAGTGGCTGGGGCAGATTGTATACGGAAGGCGGAGGACAGGGTGTTGTCATCCAGAATGGGAGAGACCCATATCCAGCAGAGGACTGCGATTGATTGAACTATGTAATACACACACATACTACGAAGTAAAATCTCCTAGTCTCATCTACACATACGAAGCTCATGCTCTTAGAACACCTTATCAAAATTCAAGAAGCACAGAACATTAACTTGGTTAAACTGCTTGAGGTGGTTCGGTATTAAATAATGTAAAGTCCATAAAATCCGCCGGTTGGCCACTAACCTGTCACTCCCTGCTCTCTGGCCACAGGCTGAGCATGCTCAGCATCTGATCAATTAATAAAACTAGGTCGCTAAAGTGTTCGCGGGCTTAAACTAATAACCTGCCACAGTCTGTTTTATTGATGTCCTTAAACTCGATTTAGTATTCCTCCGGGGGTACAGTACGATTATTCGGTACGCAGTACGATTATTCGATTTCCCCTGTCGCGTGTCGACTCAAAGTTTATCGAAAATATGCAAACTGTGTTTGGCTTAATAACGACATAAATATTGCTGTATTATTGGTCTCGTAATAATGTGCATAGCAGATACGCCATTTTGTCTATTGACTTGAAGAGAACTCTATTTCTTTGGCTATATAACTAAGTTAGTGGATGCAGATGGAGCAATTATTATTGTTAGAAAATATCAGAATTATATCACAAGGGCAGGGCGGATTTTACCAAAGTCAAATATCTTTTTTCCGTGGAATAAAATTGACGGCTGACAGTAAAAGTATGGAAAACTGTCAAAAATTCAAAATTTATTCTCAGGACAAAACTTGCCTATTCTAACTAAAAAAAAATTGGTGAAATTCGCTCTAAGTAAGTTTAAAGTACCTAAATAGAGAGCTTCTTGGAACCAGACCAAAAAAGTACTTAAAATACTTGAACCAAATACTTGTGGGACCCCAAAAACCAAGTTAGGACAGCACCGACAGCCCACACCCACTAATAATAATTAGACGTATAGTATAGCAGGCGGTAATGTCAAATGTCGAGTAAATGCCAACACATAAAAAGTCATCGGTCATGCGTAAACAGGGACCTACTTCCGTCACCACTCTATGGCAGCTGTCTCTGACATCGTAACTACACTGTGACAATTCTCCACTTAGATTTATTACCGCGCAAGTTTTTATGGGCATTTAAGTTGGTATGAATAACGCGAAAATGTGTTATAAATTAAATGAGGTATGACATGATATGTCCTAACCGTGTTTTGGAGTCATTTTTCAACACTAAATTATGTTTGTGATTAAGCCCGTAGTAGAATCAACACGTATTTTGTACGGTAATTATATGTAACTGATTTCTGTGCTTAATCGTTAGGCATTGTTTGAGATAGCTGATGGTATTAGTCATCATAGTAAACGCGTGGAACACGACCTATCAATATCGTGACTGCAATAACAAAACATGCAAATTGCAATAAAATAATTAAGGCATAAGGAGCACTTAACAATTTTATTACGGCACAACAAAGTTGCCAGCACAATTCGCCACCGGATTACACAACCGGGTGCATTCACTTGAGAACTCCTAAGAAACACGAAAATATAAATAACGAACATCAAACAACAATCAGATAAACGATTACGATCGGTATTACGGGGCAGGCTGATATAGTTTTATGGCATCAAATAAAGGACTATTACATGAGCGTTACGGCATGAGCGTGCATCCACGGCGGCGTTCGAGCAGGAAGTGACACTGAGCGGTCCGTGCGTCGATTTCTCCTGCGCGCGCGCAAGCGATAAATAACCGCGGGTAGTTCTAATTCTGCGCTATATTTACGCGGCGGGCCGCGACAGGCGTGGGCGGGTAACACCGCAGAGTAAGCAAAACAGTTGCACTAAGATATCGTTTGCATACGACCTTCTGAGTGGAATCAATAAATCGCATATTAGTAATTGAAAATCAATGGATTTGATTATAATATTTGATTGAAATAAATATTAATACCTATCCAGCAACGATGAAGAATTAAATGGACATCGTTAAGGAGTAAAGTAATTACAGAAATATGCTGTCCTTCTGTTTCTGCATCTTTCTTAAAAATACTCCTAAACTAATCAGTCGTTTTTGTCATTCCAAATAATTTAGATACAGCAACAACCTTTTGCTTTACAACAAAATGACACAGAGTAACTACCTTCCTTAATAAATATGCACATTCATAGAAAAACTACCACAAAAAATCTCATCTAAATAACAGACCCACACAATACGAGCCATTAAAGTCTAATTGCAACGACCATTGTACGCTAAAATGCATAGATAAGTTACAGACCAGAAATCATCGCTGCGACAACCGTGGAATTGATGAAATAAGTCCGCACTGCCACAGCACTGCGCTCTCTGTGCGTACATTAATCTGTGCACCGTTCCTAAGACCTTTATCTAACGGACAGGACTCGCTATTGTAGAATCAAGTGCTAAATTATGATAGGACCAACTTAGATTTCACGGGAGAGATCATTTTCTGTTACTTTCCCTTCGCTCGGATAACGATCAAACTGATTATAAATACTTCGATTTGAAATTCAAAATGTCTGCGGTTTTAGTTAGGTGCAAATTATTGTGCTTCTCGTTACGAACTGGAGACCGGAGGTACCTGCTACAATGCAGCCAGTTATGTAAGTGAAGGAAATTGTTCGCAGAAATTGTAATCGTCACTTCGGTTTATTACGCTGCACTATGCCTTTGAATCTCTTGGGGAGTTTGTTTTTGTGCTGTGGAGCGTACAAAGTACTGTTGGTTTTAAGGTAACCAAACGTATTCTGCCTAGACAACCTATTTATTTTTGAAGCAGAATAAACTCCTTTGATCGTCAAAATAGATTTTCTCTACAACTTTTATTGAGATCCCCACATTATTTTTGTTTTAAAGTTTGATTCATTTGTATACTTAATACGAAACTACATACGAAACTAGGTGCTTTTTAAAAGGAGCAACTAGTTTTTTTTTATTTTTGTAAATTTCGTCGTTCAAAAGTGCCTTATAAGTGCCTATTTCAAAAAAATTATTTGATTTTGACATTATCATGCCTTTATCCCGTGGAATTCATTTATGCAGCATTTATTTAACTTCACTTCAATGCAAATACTTAAATATCACTGGTCCTTTTTCTTGTCTAAGATTCCTATTCACACACCCTAACGTTCACACACACAACCTTTACCCTTCTACTAATCTGCTCTCCAAAACTCAGCCCCATTGATCAGCCGCTAGAGCTGCCCCATTGATCAGCCCTAGTGCTGCACCCATAAATCCATGGTGTTATCGATGTGTTCCCACTATCTGTTCTTGTTATCACGTCGATACTTAGCGATACAAATCACGGCTACTGTTCGACATTGTACAATACTCTGGATTGTATGTGCCAGTTGCCAATAGACGTAGATTTATAACCAGCAGGTGATATTGTTGGGCCAAAGGCGATTCGTGCACTGGTACTTTATTAGTTTGGCTAGGTTTACCAGAGTTTAGTGCTGGAAATTGCAGGAGACTTAATACATACGTCATACATAATCTGCATTCGCGATTTATTTGCCAAAAATGTAAACAAATATGAGTTTAAGGAAAAAAACTTTAAATCTTACACAATAAAGTTCAGTTTGCGCTACAACTTAGTTTTTTACTACCTTTTCAATAGTCACTCTGAAATCAACTTAATTGCTGTTTTAAAAAGTTGATATTTGTTTAACTTGAAATAAAATTAATTTAAACATAAGTTTGAATTTACCTTATATACATAAACTCACGCCTTTTTCCTAGGGGGTAGGCAGAAACTACAGAACGCCACCTGCTACGATCCTTACGGACTTATAATGTAAAGCAAAAAATGCGAGTTTTGAAGAAAAAACAAAATCATGGATCGTAATAAAGATCCACCTGATCCCTCAGTTAAATATCGGATATAAATACAAGTAGGTAATAAACGAGGAAGGTATTTTAAAACGATTCGGTGGGGTAACGGCGTAATACACGAACAGTAGCAATGGCTTTAATTTTGACAGTTCAACAACATACATTGCGTTATTTAAGTTGTTGAGCAGACAAATTTTCCGAACATATGAAGCAATGGACTAGCAATATACTTCAAAATGATTCTAATTGTGATTAAAAGTGTGTTACACAATTAGGCGATTGGCACACTGCTGGGTTTCACGCAGCGATGTGCTTGATACGGAGCCAATATCCACGCGCGTGAGTGCTTTTTATTGAAATTGTATGTAAAAAATCATGCGCGTGGGTGCGTTATCTGAACCCCGCTGCGTGATGTGGTGCAGTGTGCGAATCGCCTAAGGGTGCAGGTTATGGAGCCGAACCTGAGCCGGATCTAACTGGTTTTCTAAAAGTAAGTAAAGCGAAGAGCCAAACTTAAATAGTCGCTTGTTAATCTATATTGTGTCCCACTGCTGGGCAATGACCTCCCCTTTTCCTTTCAAACCTCCTATCTTGTGCGATCGCTGGGCATGTAGTTTTAGAACAAATTTTAATATTTTTGGTAACCTAAACATATTGATCCAACTTGTCCTTATTGAGCAATTCAGAACTTCTAGCGATAAACTAGGTGATATTTGACGCCCGAGGCAAGAAATTAATGTACCGTATCTTAAATACCAACAAAATAACTCGAATTTTTATTTACCTTTTAAAACAATTCAACTTCCTAATCACATTACACTAGAGGACAAAATAAAACAATAACTCTCAAATTATTCCATGTACCTAGTAAAAAGACTCCTCCCGCGTCCCAAGCTATTTTCGCGTACAATTTTATTGTTAAACATATTACCCTGGGGTCTGGTGCGCAGAGTTCTAGGTCAGGATCGAAGATCACATGTTACGTAAGTAATGTGCTGACCGGAGGCTCTGCACCTTGTGCGAAGTGCGCGTAGGCGGGGCATACTATCCTGTGGCCGCCAGTATACGGGGCCTGGTTGTAGTAAATTATGCTGTATAGATGTTCGGGAAAATTAATTTTCTTTAATTTGCGTGGGCGGCAGTGTAGCACATGTAGCGACTAGCTTTTGATATTTAATTTAATTTATCTCTTATTCTGACGCACAGTCTTGTGCCTTGTGGCTAAGTAATAACAGCCGCACGGGTCGATCGATTAGGTTAAGCTACGCTTGCCTGGGTTGGTCTATGGGTGACCATATTTACATACCTTGCCTCGGAAAGTACGATAAGCCGTTGTTGGTCTCGGCTGTCATTCATGGATCTTTGACAGTCGTTACGGGTCGTCAGAAGCCCGAAAGTCTGACAACCAGTCTTACCAAGGGGTATCGTATTACCCAGTAACTGGGTTGCGGAGGTCAGATAGGCAATCGCTCCTTAAATTACTGGTATACAACTGCATCCGATTAGACTAGAAGCAGACCCCAACATAGTTGGGAAAAGCTAGGCAGATGATGATTTAGACATACAGTCCATAACATAGTTGCAAAGAAGGCGTTATCGATAGTATAGGGTTGTTAGTATTACCACAGATAATATAATACTCTAGTAGTAGTACACACAAATAATAAAATAAAAAGGTTTTAGTAATTTGTTAGTAAACAAAACAAAATACACAATTTCTTATTCCTGTGCAAAAGTGTACACCTGCCCAGTGCTCAGTATATGGACTATTAATTTTGCTCAAAATAATTAGTTCTATTTAGTTTTGCACTGTAAAAATCAACTTCTTTTATTTCTGTCAATATGGAAACTACACATCTTCTATATCTATAATTATATAATATAATAAAATAGTAACGAGGAATTTTTGTATGTTTGTCATACGTTCCTGTGGGATATCCTCCGACATCCTCGTGGGGGAAGCCACTTTAGTCAATAAAAAAAAAAATATGTTTAAATGTACTAATCCCGTTCAGTTTCATTGATGAAGTTCGCCTTAGTTTTCTTAAAGCATTGCGACATCTAAAATAGACAGTTTAACACAGAACCTCTTTTGGTTTTTCCCACGTTCAACCCTTTCACTTATACAATTTTATTATAAGTTCAAACGTTGTTAGCACCAAAGCTATATAATATACTAACGTACGAGTACCTGGGTGCCAGTTACCAGCCATAGTTTACACGGCCTTATATTTATTCGCAAATTATACTTGTTAGGGATAAATGGGAAATAATAGAATGTTGTTGTTTTGCAGTTTATGTAGTGTGAAACGAGCTGTAATTGAATGAATGTTTTATACGATCCTGTGGTTTTATTGCGCTTGCCTATAGTACGGCCGTCGAGAGAATGCGTTCCTGACACCTGTCAGTGCAAAATATCTATTAAAAGAGAGAACATTTTCGTCATTTTAAGAACGTTAACAGTATGACCTTAGTTGAAATCTGTCTAAAATAAAATACCTTTAATTTTCCTACATTTTTGTATGGCCTCCCGGAATCAGCCTATTATGTTCCGGCTAATGGACACTGGCCTCCTCTTTCAGTGAGAGAGAGTGGGCCATAATCCACCACGCGGGCCCATTGCGAGTTGGTGAATGTCATGTCTTCGAATTTTTGGTTCTAGGTTTCCTCACGACGTTTTCCTTCACCGTTTTGAGAGCAGTGGTGATGGAATTATTTACATAATTTCGAGTAACTAATGAACAACAAATTCGCAAAACACGTATTCGTTTGAATGAAATTGACAGTCGCGGCTGCACTGTAGTTGATAAAGTGAAAAGGCATTGAGTGACAAATGTTTTTGGATATAATTAAGCATCTGTTGTATATTAGTATTTTTAAACGTTGTTTAAAACTGTATTCGTAACGTTATTCAATTTCAGTAGTACGTTCCCGTGGTATATTTTCCGACATTCACGCGGGCAAAGCCTTGGGCTAGTTCTAATTAAAATATAAAATCCTTTGTCAAAAGTGTAACCTTTCAACGTCTTTTAACTGAACATTAATTCAAAGTATTGATGCTTAAACAATTCAAAATATCAGTTTCGAATATCTATACTGTATAATTGAATTATTGATTTAGATATCTATCGATTCGGAACAATGGACGTAATCGAATAACTTTATCGATTCGAGACCTCGCCAGACTTGACTTAATAATCGACTATTTGGTTCTTAGGACGTGACAACTGGCTGTTTAGAGTACTTTTGTTTGGTAGTGAAAAAAAAAAAACAATGCAAATGATATAGGTAGTTTATTGGTATCTATGAATGGCTTTATTGTGTCGAAATATGATTGCTTTTGTGAATAATAGGAACTCATATTTTATGCATAATGTTGGGCGGTGATATCGTCTGATTGTTGGCAAAAAATAACCTCTTGTGTGACATAAAAGGGCAGAAGTAATGTCAAGTGGACAATCAACGACGCAAACATTCCGCAAAACATATTTTAGTTAGAATAAGAACACTGATCTATACATAGTATAGTATGTGCCCTGTCTGGAGGCCTTTATGTATTTAGTAAGGTTCCACGGTCCGGTTAAGCTGCCGACAACCTCCTTTTTTTTTTTTTTTTTAGGTTGGGAAGTCATCAAATGACCCCTCCCGCTCTGGGTGGAGCGGAAGGGAGTGTCAGACTCTTACTGACTAAAACCCATCCGTGTTCCTTCCTTAGCCCTTTGTATTCCGAGGCAGCGGTAACCCTTTCGGACAATCCCGCTGCCCCGGCAGGCTTCGGCCCTGACGGGCCCCTCCTTCGATGCTGACATCTCTTTGAGGCGCGCGTGGAACACATACGCGCCGTCCGGCACGGGCCTGGTCCTGATCGGACGGCGAGCTGCCGACAACCTCCTGGGTCGAATATTTTATAACTGAACAGACAGCTGTGCTGCTGGGGAGTTTGTTGCGCCACTTCTTCTCCCCAGCGAAAGCACTAGGAAGTGGTGAAGGGCGGGCGTTTTGGGGGACTGTCTTATGTAATTTTGACGTTCGAAAAGTGCTGTTTCTCAGCCTAGTTTGAATAAATGGCTTTTTATTTTGATTTTGATTTTGAAAAAAAATAACGAGATGCACTTCACAAAAAAGAATTTACAAAGTCACTCTTCGTGTCTGTCGGTGTGACCGCTCAGTCTTCTAAGCCGCAAAAAGAATTTTGACGTGGTTTCCCCCATCAATTAGAGCACTGATTCGGAAAGGTTTATGTGAATAATACATCAATATTGAATTTATATAAAGACCAGAAATCTCGTTGTTTTGACATGTCATAGCGCCCGTATGTATACAGGGACGAGTTGCTTGTAATTATCTAAGACAGTCTCGGTTCAAAATCATGTGCTGAATTCATGGTTACAATTTGCGTGTCGATGTACTTATACCATCCACATTCTAACCTACAGAAGCAATTTCGCAACCCCTTTTCATCACACGCAACTTTTACAACACTAGTGCTACCCGATCACTCATGAACCGACATTTGACAACAATGAGACCGATCCATATCTTTAATCCATCGCCACCAAGGCTAGGCAGACTCGTCAGTCTATTAATGCCAGGGAAAAAGCACAGAGCGAGAAAATTTTGTCCCCACTTTATCTCGCGCTGAAACGAGAACTGTTAGTAACGTTTATGATTACGCATAGTCATGTCTAGTTCTGACGTGAGTTAGTGTGACAGCAAAATTTTGTCGCAAGCGCCTGCTGGTTAAAGGTCTAACGAGATCACTTTCTTGGCTCGGATTACCTTCCGAAATGTCAGTAGCTGTGACATTTTTATATCGGCCCGACATTTGAAGGCAGATACGATCGCGCCAATTAAATATTAATTTATTTGGGCTAGCATCGTGGGATTAGGAGCGGTGATGTGTCAATGTTGTGGTATTTGACTCATGGGAGGACACATGGTGTTGCAATGGGTTTGTTAGCAAGGTGATTTTGGTATTTGTGGAGGTCAGATAAGATAGGCTGTCGCTCCATGCTTACATACTGGTACTCGTATTTAGCCGCCTCCGGTTAGACTGGACCCCAACATAATTGGGAAAAGGCTAGGCAGATTGATTGTGATTTTGTTATTCATTAGAATGGACTTTTAAAAGACGTCAAAATTACGACATTGATGTCTTCAAAAGTTTCGAGTAGGTACTTCGGGAGGTCCACAAGCATCATAGAAGCATTGTAATTTTAATCATTGTAAAATCCTTTTTTAATAGCGTAACCGTCGTGATTTTTCAAGATCTTCTCCATAGAAAACGATTAAATGAAATCGTGCACCTAACTTCTGACGTTTCATAAATGCCTATGTAAACAAAATATTACAAAAGCTTCTGAAAAATTAAGTTTCAACCATTGTCTTAGAAAATAATTGAATCTGTTAGATTATACCTACTGCGTTACTATTATTTCATAATGACCATTAAGTTGATCAGTCTTCGATCTAAATCTAAACCAATCAATTGTATTACCTCTTTTTCTCAGCATATAAATCCTCAAATCCACTCGCGACACAAATCCACTTAAACATATAACTCTACATTTTATCATCACCCCTCGAGCCAACAAAGTACTCCGAGCTATCCAGTTCGCCTACAGTCCCATTGTTTTGTCTGTAAGCCCCTCGTACACTCAACGTCAAAAATATGTGGATAAATCAGACACGTTGGGACAAATCAGACACGATGCTTTTAGCATCGGCAATCGGCGACTGTATCAATGTTGCTTCGCATTTTGGCGTCACGTTGCGTACGGCTGCCGATCACCGATGCTATACCTAAGTATCGTGTCTGATGACCGAAACTGGCT
Source organism: Gortyna flavago (assembly GCA_963669345.1). NCBI lineage: Eukaryota > Metazoa > Arthropoda > Insecta > Lepidoptera > Noctuidae > Gortyna > Gortyna flavago. The sequence goes on from OY770139.1 coordinate 4,844,537, forward strand.
CATAAACTACATTTTCAGAGGAACAAAAACAATTTGACTGGAAAAGTGTATTTGGAAGGCACAAGGGGTATTCAAGGATAAACACAGTCATTGTCACATACTACTGGCATTTAGGTAAGAATTTTATTTTGGTTGAGATAAAAATTTCATTCTTTTTACTGCTGATTTTCCAATCATCAGACTTATTAATAATAAATGTGAAGGATAAACATGGCTTTTTACATAAAAGCTGTCAAACTATCGTATTTATTTTTCAGATAAAAGTTTCTAACCATTAAAAAACACTTTGTTGTGTTCATTTTAATAAATAGTCAAACTCAAACTCAAACTCAAATCATTTATTTTAATTAAACCATTTACAGGCACTTTTGAATTGTCAAGAAGTCAGAAAATATGAAGCTAGTTGCCCATTCCAAAGCGTATGTACCTATGGAGAAGAACGGGCAAGAAACTCCATGGACACTCTTTTAAATTACATTTTTACAAAAATATTAGTTACATCATTAATGTTGAATTTATAATTATATGTGAGAACCATGTAATCAAATAAAAAAGACGTACGTGTTAAGAGCGTCTAGAGTACAGCAAATAGTACTTAACAAAACAACAATCCAAAAATAAAATAATTAAAAATAAGCTGAGTCTGCTTGTCAGTGCTCGTCCATATATTTTTGACGTCGACTGTACATTCCATTTGTCCCTCAGATAGGACAGAAACTAGTTCGGGGTTTAAACACCATCAGTTTATGGTACAAGTACATATGTCGATACTTAATAGACTGGTAATGTTTAGTTGGGATGGCGATATACTGTGGGTGTCGGCTGCAGTGATAAGCTAATGCTGGAGTAAAGTTAACCTGAGCATGCCAAGTGTGGAAGGATTTTCGCGTAAACACAGCAGTTTCGCGGTAGAGACTTTCTAATTTTATGAAGTAACTAAAGTTGCACAAGTGCTTTGGGGTTTCGCATCCACACTCTCCTGTCCTTATCCCATTTTTTTTTTGATCAAGGTTCACTTGTTTTTCTTCCATACACCTAAGGCTGCGTTTCCATCAGAGATGTGCGAGGATGCGTAGCGAGGAATATGTGTAAAACTTACCCATAACAACTCTAACTTAGTTCAAGCTATGAAAATGAAGCGATGTTATTGGTTTGTCTCACACACATCCCTCGCTACGCATCCTCGCACATCTCTAGTGGAAACGCAGCCTTATGCTTGGTTTCTATAAACAAAAACGAATCGTTTTGCTTACCAAAACTACCAAACTGATATTTTCAAAAACTTCTCAGTACCTATTAATTTAGTATCGCGCCCATCAAAGTTCAAAGCCCGTCCCCGCTGTCAGACGACCTTTGACTAACCAACCGTGAAACCATTTCTAAGTTTAACGAGGAATGTTCGCTCTCATCTCAATTTCACACTTAATCAGCAGGGCCATTAAATGGGTAACGGATCAAACTAGCTGTGCTGAAATTGACCACTGAACATATTGACGCAGTCCAGATAGAATGGTTTTCTTGTCTGGAAGAAATCGCAGAAAGCGATAAGCCCGTCTTTGTATGCTTTCTAGTGTATTTTTTCTGTTATGTATTATGTATTTTCTGGAATACAATGAAGTATATATAAATAAATAAGGACGTTCCGGAAATTACCAATGGTCAAGGCTTGTACAGACGCCAGCACATCAAGCTTCTACAATCTGTCAAATGTCTTTAATAGATTTTCAACGTAATAGCTAAAGCATAAGGTTCAATGTTAATTGGAAAAATTTGACAGTTTCGGGTAGCGTGATGTGCTGGCTGAGCATAAGCCCCTCTTTACAGTCAATCCCCACCCCCTCCTGTGCCAGCCTCATCCAGGTAACAAAGTCCACCTCATCTCGACGCTGGACGACAGACACTTCGTCTCCCAGTCCTTGAACGCCACTCGATCACTGCCTTACTTCACCTGTCATCACTGCGCTTTGCCAGGTGTCCTGCCCAACTCCATTTTATATGTATGATAGGATAGTATGTAATAAAACTTATCTGTTATCTTGCAAATAAAGATGATGGATTGAGTGAGAGATGATGTGTAGGCTAGGACAGAAGTGAAAGAAGAGATTACTTGCAGAAAAATACGTAGGTAGGGCCACAACTGCATATCAGGTACCATCGAGGAAACTTAAATCTGCCCAATTTGAAAACAAAATCCCGTGCACACGACCACATCTGTTAGCAAGCGTTACTATAGCGGCCGAGCGCTGCAAGCAAGAATTGCCCTTACGGTGCCGCGGTGTATAGATGTAAGTTTCCACGATGGTACATACATCAAAATATACTTGATTTGTATTTGTGGCCGTACCATAATTTCCATCATAATTTTCCTACTTTATCCCTTTAACCCAATAAAACAAGAAAATTATGATGAGGATCTTGAAAACGACAAAAACAAAAGAAAGTGTTACCTTTCAAGCGTGCTGTTCTATCAATAAACAAGCCAAGTAATGCAAAACTTTTTGATCACTAGCTTATAAGAACCATGACACAAGACACACGGCCAGTTGTGGCACATACACTTACGACCAAAAAAACCCAGTCAGTCAACCAAAACCGCAGCGTCCACTTAACGAGCGTCCAGCCGCAGTAGTCTACAGTTAATATAATATACAGCAAGACAAAGACGCTCGAAAGTACCGCAGATACCATCGCCACCTTTCACCGAGCGATCGGTTTTGCTCCAAATAAGTGAAACCTCGCCATTATGTCGCATTAAAATTGATACCTGCTCTATATGACGTAAATACTACTGCATTTTATGTAAGCCTGGTCAAAATCGATGGTGGCAGGGATGGTGAACTTTTGGCACGCGTATCATGGCTGGAAATTCCGGGTAATTTTGGTGCAAAATCGTAGGAATTTTTTTCTGTACATTGTGACATAATAGTAACTGACAGACAGAACCATATTTAATAACGACCACTTCATTATCTGCTCTCAAAACGGTGAAAGAAAACAGCGTGAGAAAATCATGTCCTTGAACTAAAAAAAAATCGAAGATATGATTGTTACGTCCGCCAACCCGCACTGGGCCCGCGTGGTAGATCATAGTCCACTTCCACTCACAGTGAGGAGGCCTGAATCTCAGCAGTGGGAACATTAGAAGCTGATTATGCCACATCATTATCATCGAAATATATGGCTTGCTATTGGGGAGGCCAGCCACTGCTGGACATAAGCAAGCCCGTTGACGGATGTTGACCATAATTAGTTAATAAAGGATTGAATAAGGGTCATTCTAGTGTTCAGTTTTAGTATCTTTTCTCAGAAATGAGTGACCTATACAAAATGCGTAAAAAAGTGAAGGTGTCGCGCACTTGTTGAAAAGGTTCACCATCTCTGGCGTACTGCTTCCGGGGCGTTGCGTGTCTTGTGTATACTTACCATTCAACTACCTTTTAAGCGACTCAAGACAAATGCTTGACAGTCTATTTTCCTGTTTCAGAGGTATAATTTTATAGAAAACTTAAGTTCATTGCGAATATTTCTTCCGTCAGTTTCAACCCTATAGTTTACGGATAGATGAATAGCATTTCTTAACGTAAATACTACACTTTTCTTCTATAAAAGTCTATCTTTGGAGTCTTAACTAATGAGAACTTCTAATGCAAAACACTTCTAATATACTCTGGCAAATGGGTGTATTAAGGTACACTTCTGCGTAACTCTTCGGGGATTACAGGCGTTAAGTTTTGGTTAACTCATTCATAGTCACGAAACGAGAAATTTTCACCAAACTAAACATTTAGCATCAAAAACACGTGTGGCCGTAATACGACACCTCCCAAGTCCCAATTTGAATACAACCTCAAAATTTGAAAGCAAACGAGGATAACTGAACTTATCCCAATACAAGAACTATAAGGGGATAACATATGTACGGGCCCGCGACAAATGTCTTCATTATTCGGCCCACGCGCTAAGCACAGCTTATTACCAAAGAGCTGACTTTATTATCGCAGATACGACAGAGGAATTTATTGTCACAACGACTTAGGTTGTAGGTGTTGGGCGTGAATGTTGATTTGATTGTGGTCGTTTTTTGTTTATGACGCGTATTAGTGTCGCATTAGAGACCGTGGAAGCTCAGTCTGAATTTAATGGTGGAGTTGTTTTAATGTCGTTGTGCTTGGAATTTTATCAATATTGACTTGACAAAGGAAAGTAATCTACTATTTGATTATATTTACATAATTTGAAAAGCTAACAGTTTTAAAATAATAATAATATGTACAAAATATAAAAATTAGGGGAAATAATCAAAGGGCATCAAAAAATTCGTCCACATTGCTGTCAATAATAGTGCCCAAAAGGCTGGCAGAATTGCCACGTTGTATGGCAATGCTGATTTTTTGGCCAAAAAATAGGCCAACCCTCTGGTCACGTAAAGAGTCGACAAAGAGCTTGGTGATGTCTCGAAAAACTAAGTGGGCACTCGGACCCCATGGCTCTAGTTTTTAACCCCAGTTCAAAAGATATTTACATCGATAGATATCAAGAGATAATACCACTTATAGGGTTGCCACAAACTCGTCGAGTGGCATGGAAAGTGGCGAGGAAAGGAGGAAGAGACGTAGTGGGGCAACATTCACGTCATGTTCCTCGTCATGCCCACTGCTCCCAGTTTTGTCGGTTTTTTGGACGCGAATCAAAGGACCGGCAATAAATTGTGCGATTAATTGGGGGAGTAGAGCAGTGTGTGGGCAGAGAGGAGCAGAGCGATGACCGGTGCGAGACCTTTTTTCGGACCTCGGTTCTTGATATGCTAAGGATGACCACGGAATGGTTTAACCAGCAAGAGTGCAAAGCATCCTTCCATCTACCCTAGTCAGTGGTAATTTATGGAATGTAATGCCCAGGCAATACCATTATTTATTTCTGCCCTTTGAGATATAACCCGTGACAATAACATTATACTCCAGCCTTCCTAATTTCCATAGGCACAACCAGGTTTCCGCACCCACTTGATCTATGGCCGGGTCACGCCCAGGGCGGGAGCTGCCCACGCGCACTCCCAAAGGTTACACCTATAACGTATTTGCTGAACAATGGAGGTGCAATGATCGAAGGCTTGTCACTCCGCCGAGGTCGTTCTCCTTTGATTCATTGCTTGTGTAAGATGCAGTTTGACTTGTAGTCTGTCTGATAGTCATCGCGGTCGAAGATTTAAAGGGGTGAAATTGGTGTCAATTTACGTAAGATATCTTAGCTTTAGAATGAACTGAACTGAATCAAATCTTTAACATAATCAGCCTATAATGTTCCCACTGCTGAGTCAGTGAGGGGGAGTGGGTCGTAATCCACCACGCGGGCCCAGTGCGGGCCAACTGCGGCAAGCGTAGCTTAACCTGTTCTATCGACCCGTGCGGCTTAGCCACAAACACCTCATCCATCCATCACCCGATCCATTTTTAACGTAAGCCAACCAATGAAAAAGGGATGTTAATCGGCTATTTAAATTCTGTAGAATTCGTCAATCAAAATAATGTAGGTAAGGGATTATAGACTAGCATTGACCTCAACAAAATTACATCAAAGCATGACGTTTGATTGTTTACCAACAAAGTTTGGCCATAACATGTGATCATTGTTATGTGCATCTGTTATTACCTCACTGTTTGTCATCTTATTCGGTAACGATGTTTTGGCATCTCGCTCTTCGGCTTCGACACGGTAGGAATTATGTCAATAAGTTTAGTCAGAGCCAAACATGTGCGAAATTTGTTTACACACAAACACGGTCTTGAATCATGGATACATAACTGTTGTAATTTGTGAAGCATCTAGTAGGTCTTCGATTAATAATCTTACCCTAATCTTATTTTGTCAGCCTTAAGGTCTGTCAGATATGTCGGATCTTTCATGAGTATGCACTTAAAATGCGGCTGCACAGGCGCCTTTGTTTAGCGTTGTGCGGAGTCAAGGATTCCGATACGGAGTTACAGATCTTAGGGACCATGGAGCGACAGTGATCGTTTAGACGTGGTCGTCACATACTGGCCTAGGAACTGCTCAGTGTGTCCTTTTAAGTTCAGAGTATTAATTTGTAAAGTAGTGTTAGTTATTGACTCTGGAACAATTAACTGTGTAGAAAATATAGGAGCTATTTCTCTCGTTTACCCGTATCCCAATTCTGCGCCCACGAATGTATATCTGACACTATGTACCTATGTCACTAAGTATGTCTGTTCACAATCCAATGTATCTGGATTCGACAGATATATAAACTTTGTAACTAGCACCAGCACAGATAATTATTTTTTTTCAGCTAATGAACATGACAATAATATTTTTTATACAATTTTAGTGAATTTTTCACGAAAGTACTTATAATAAACCTTACTAATAATAATAATATGTACAAGTATATAAAAAAGGAGGGTAAAGACTCATTGGGCATCAACAAGTTCAACCGCGTAGTTGTCAACAGGAAAAGAGCCCAAAATGCTGGCAGCATTGCCACGTTGTATGGCAATGCTGACAATTCTCTTAAATAAATATTGACATACTTAGTAGACACTATTAGTTTTTTGTAACCCCAGTAAATACAAATATTCCAGCAACTAGGCGTTTACAAAGAAACTGGAACTCCGTACTGCTACCTTATCGCCATATTTGATAACTCAATAGCATAGAATAGGAGCGCTCCCCGGGACTACGGTAACCACACATTGTGCGTAATGAAACAATCGCACTGACGCTGCGGTACAGGGCTGTGGTTGTTTGAGTAGGGGGACATGAGTTTCAGAGTTTGTAGGACCAGGTTTATTTTACTAAGAAATTCATGTTGGTGGTGGTTCTTAGAGATTGCAGCTCGATGTAATCTTTTCGGGGGTTTCCGATAACCTTGTGAAAGCCGCAGGAATCCGCTGGATGCGGACAGCACAGAACCGGTCGAAGTGGCGTTGACGTTGCTTGCTCCCGAGCCCTATGTCCAGGAGTGGACGTTTTACGGCTGAAATTATGTAATCTTTTGGTAAAGCTGTAGAATTTTAGAAGTGATCGTTCCACAAATACTTCACCCAAATCATTTATATCACGGACAACGTCGAATGGTGCCGAAAGTCGAAAACTCGAACACATAAAGAATCAAGGCTACTATTTTGATTCTCCGACATTCAACAACACCCTGCATAAATATCCCGTTCCTCAAAGATTGCATGGTGCCCCACACCGACTCCGGCCATATATCGCAAGCTTCTCAGCGTGCAGCGCCGCGTAACCTCAGCTAAACTAATTTACAATAGCTCAATGAATATCTACCACTGTTACGTAGTCGCTGCCAACAGATCGTAAATATTCCTTGTATTTAATTTACTGAGATCTACTGGATATTGGTGGTATTCGTTTAAAATGTTATTCATTTTAAACATGTGTGGCTTGTAGAACATTTGCTTGGTTTGGTGTTTCGAGTTGAATAGTCGATAGCTACGTACGTTTTAAATCAATTAATTCAAAGAATTTAATTTAGAATCGTCATTGTATCGCCCATTGTATATTTATTCCAAGTCTTATGCCCGGTACAGATTGGTGAAACGTAACACGAAATGTAACACAAGTGACCGTCCTTTATGCAATGCAACATGAAATGTAACACAATAACTAACTATTCGAATTCGTTTCAATGTGTACATTTCACATTGCGTTTCATCAATCTGCACCGGGCATTAAGTGTGAATTTGATTCCTAATTACAGAAAAACAAAAAATAAAAAAAACAATAGCACTCCGGGAGTGCCGACAGAAGTGAAAACAAAAGACAAACAGAATACTTTGCCATCACTCACTGACATATCGGATATATTTTAAAACCGAGTACATCCCAAGGACAGCCGAACACATCCGAATGTAGCGCGATGTCGGTAACAGTGTCGCGAGTTCAATGATCTTTTCCCATCTCACAAAATGCCCAATGCGCCTAATGAAGTTTTCACTTCAACAATTAATGTTAGTGAAACAAAAACTAGATACTAAAAATACAAAACAAATGTGAAAACACTGTCACCAAAACCATAGTGTCCTATGATTTCAGACCTAGTGTTATTTTCAATTTAAAAAACAACAGGAAACAATCCCGTCCGTAAATCAAAATCAAAAGTCATTTATTCAAACTAGGCTGAGAATCTCTGAACGTCAAAATTACAGTCCCCCAAAACGCCCGCCCTTCATTCACTAAGAACAAACAGGCATATCCACCGCTATAATAATAAGTACCATAACATACTTAGCATACCATCCTAAAATGTGTTGGATGTATTTTGTAACTCAATCACGCAAAAACGGCTGAACGGATTTGGTAAGGACATAGTCTACTGTTCATCATGAATCGCAGAAGAAATCGCGGGCAACGCTAGTACGTTTATAAAAGCTGCAATTCAGTTTGACCAGGATGCGGTTTACGGCTGTTATTCTAATATCAACCAATCAACATTACACCAGAAATGCTTCCCGTCACAATAAATAAACAGCAGTAGGCATTTTATATTCATATACTGTTAAAACTGGTTCACCTTTTAACTGAACTGCGGTAAATAGCTTCCTAAATAATTTATAATATTATTGACAATCTGAATGTTATACGTAATGGCGGTTTTTATCTTAAGTAGTCCGGTACGAGTATTTACATACCTAAGTGACAATTTGTCATGCTATATTTTAAAAGTTTGACCTTTTTTAAAGTTCACTCCTATTCAGATTCAGAGACCTACACGTTTTTTTTTTATGTTGAGTTCATTTACCAGAAAACGTACGATGTTTTTATTCTTTGATGGTCTTATAAAACCGGCCAAGTGCGAGTTAGACTCGCACACGAAGGGTTTCGTACCACCATACAACATTTAACACTACATATATTATATGTAACAACAAAAAATCACGTTTGTTGTATGGGAGCCCCCTTCAATATTAATTTTATTCTGTTTTTAGTATTTGTTGTTATAGTGGCTACAGAAATACACATTCTGTGAAAATTTCAACTATCTAACTATCACGGTTCATGAGATAGAGCCTGGTGACAGACGGACGAACGGACGAACGGAGTCTAAGTAATAGAGTCCCGTTTTACCCTTTTGGTACGGACCCTAAAAAAGGAGTTGATAACTGCTACGGGTATCATTTTTATAGTACTACCAGTGACACGCGCCCCTGCTCCGCACGGTTCTAATGACTTGACAAAACATGAAGATTTAATTATTATATCCGAGTTAAATATTAATGTTTTATATACATAAACCTTCTGAAATAAATTCTCTAAATTTTGTTCAAAACTGTACCAGAATCCAGAATCCGTTGCGTAGTTTAGAAGAAAAACGCGGTCACGCAGACAAAAAGCAACTTCAATTTATAATAAATTACCACCAGTAAATGTCAGCCTGCACAGAAAACTCTAATGTATACGGATACAATAATTGACAACCGTCTTAACGTATGCAAATTAGAATAATCAACACATTTAGAAAACAGAATGGAGGCCCATCATGTCAACGGTACGGTTTCCTTACGGTACGGTGCATGTTAAGCGCACCATAGAAAAATCGTGTGACCTTGTTCATGACACGGTTCTATGGTATACGACGGCGACGGCGCGGGCGCCGTGCCGTGCCGTAGAGCCGCCGCCGTGACGTCAATAAATTTCGACCGTGTTTGACGACAAATACGAACGAATAAACCGTAGTTTTTTCACGGCAAGAAAACCGTGGGTACAAAGAGCCTTAGTGTTATCAGCTCAAATAAAGTAGAAAATACAGAGTTTATCCTTTTTCGGTTTAAAGAACTTATTCTCATAAGAACAATACACAAAACTGTACACTACGAATACATAAAAACAAGTCAATAATTGAGTCATTTGCATAATTGTAGAGTATTATCCCAAATTGGTTTAAGATTCTCAATTCGTCTCGTGCCGGCTCAATTCTGATACAGTTACGAATCGCTGGCTACATTTGGCTTATGAAGAAATTGTTATTCTGACTTGCTAATTAGTTTGCAACCAGTTCTAGTTAAAGTGGAGATTAGGCTTACGATATAAATGCTGAGAAGAGCAATGCTAGAAATCTAGACAGCAATTTACAAAGTAGATTGATGTTTGCAAAATAAAATATGTTTATCTTATCTATAACTGACTAATTTTCTTAATGAATTTAATGAAGAGGAACTAAATTTTATTTAATGGTGTCAAATTATGTTTTATTACAGCCAATCAATAAATGTATCCTATAAACTTAATCCATCGAACATCGACTTAATCCCCGTGTCTTAAAATGTCAAATATCGAAAAGCTTCACACGGCGTCTCAACTCTTAACGAAGACGTAGGTATCGAAAGTAAAAAAAAAATCAAAATAAAGTCTCGATAATCTTTGGTGAACTATCACGCACGGGGTCATTGGCCGGTTGACATTTGACATGCGAATGTCAAGGTGCGCTCGGGCAGTTCCGAGAACGGTAGGGAGCATGCGTCAGGAGATCGAGATTATAATGTTGGTAATGCCTCGTGACATTTTTCAACAGAAATGTCAATGTGTCTTTGTGTTGGTGTTGGTTATGATCGATTAAAGTGTCAAGATTTCTTGTTTATGTTCCTATATTATGTGCTTAATTTGTTTTTCCTGCTCTGAGCTCAAATACCTACATTACACATGTGTACGAGTGGCAATGTGTTCGTATTCGCTCTTAACTTGAACACTGTATTGTAATTAATATTAAAACTATATACCTTCTGTGAAGAATTAAGACTATTGCCTTACCTAGTTACTAGAGTATTTAATCACACAGACTTATTTGGTAAAGTCGTCACTGTATTAATAACACCTCACACCTTGCTTCTGGCATATATTATAATTACTCATTAAGGAAAATTACTCAGGAAGAATTCCGAAACGTTAACTTTTTTATCAAAAATGTATTTTCATTACTCAATCGAAGATACAGAGCGCAATTACGACAAATCTAAGCGCGCAAAATTTCGAGAAAGCGTAAAAAAGGCGCCAACTTTTTAATCTAGAAAGCTTAAGTAATGCACATTCCTAGATTTTTGAAGATCTCACTTAATTCCGCTATAAATTGTCAGTCATGCTATCACTGTGGGTATATCACAAATGAAGAGTTTGTAGCTTAGTCCGCGGGTCAATCCACATAGACACATTTTAGTCCAGTCACAAATCTAGCTAGAAATTGATTACGTTATACTTGAATCGCTGTATTTTGACCTCGGCTCAGTTGTCTAATATAATCGCGTAACAAAATGATTTGACGGTTTCGTGAAGTTAGAGTCAATCAAAGTTGACTACGTTATGTTACCTCTAATAATGAATTAAATAACTTGATCTCTTCTTTAGATAAAGCAGTTATGATATCTTCTAACCAGACGTTCATTGCTCAACATAATGTCTCCTATAAGATCCCACAAGACGAAATTGATCTAAAATTGTATACAGGGTGACAGGGTCATCCACACACAACCACAACCTGTTTCCGTGAATTCAGTACATAATTCTGGAACCCGTACGATAAAACATTTCGTAAGTAAAAAAAACCGCTGTTTCCTACAAAACTGCAATACCTACGCGGTGAAAATGTATGGAACAGCTAGTTTTAGCGTCCCTCAAAAGAAAAAAAAAGATAAGATCACTTCGTTGTCCGTCTATCTGTCCGTCAGTCAAGACTCTTTTTCTCAGGAACTCGTGGAGTTATCAAGTTGAAATTAATATCAAATACTCAGGGCTGCAATCCCTTAAAGCAGTGAAAAATTAAACTTCTAAGTCAACGCAATCAAAAGAGACGGGCGTTTATGTTCCGAAATCAAAACCTATAGGGTAATTCCCGTTGACCTAGAATCATTAAATTTGGCAAGAAGCAATGTCTAGCACAAGCAAAGGAAAAAAAATAAAAAGCTAATTACATACCAAAGTACGGAGCCCTCGGTTCGCGAGTCCGACTCGCACCTGACCGGTATTTTTTTAAACAAACTATAAAAATTTTCAACGCAGGAGGATTCAGAATCAAGTAACCTACAGAATCCATGGTCACAATTTGCGCGTCAATGTCCGTGCCACCCTGTTTTGCCAGAACTGCTATGTACTGTTCAGTAACAGAATAAGTAGGTAATATGTATCACAGCATGAATGCAAAGAGAATACAGGATGCTGGTTAGTATATCCTCCAAATTATATTTTAGTTCTTGAAAGGCTAATGAACCACAAATCGAAATAACCTTTAAAGGATAGCAATCTAACAATAAACTCACGTCATCCTCCATTATAGTAACTGTGAAAATGACTCAAAACATGAAGAAATCAATAGGACAACACATGAGTCAGAAGACCCTAAACATCCAAATATCTAAAAAGAAACATCTCAATTTCCATTCTTGAAACCTACACGATGTTCGTTTACGGAGTTTAGGTGATTCTGCAGGGTTGGCACTGAACGAGGTCAGATTAGATAAAATAATCTTAGCCGTTAAATTTAATTTACGTAATCGGCCTATAATGTCCCCGCTGCTGGGACACAGACCACCTCTCTTCGAGAGGAAGTGGGCTGTAATCTACCAAACGGGCCGGTTTCCACACGACGTCACCTTCACCGTTTTGAGAGCAGTGGAAATTATTTACACAAAGTAAAGCGCCTGCCGGGGTTCGAACTCACGACCGACGACTCGTAAGTCGGGGCCGTTACCACTGGGCCCCCACTGCTCTAAATTCAATTTGATCATCTGATTTGGTTCGAATTTGAGAATCAAATTTAGGCGATATTGCTCGAGTTTCGTTAAAAAAAAACGTGGTTTTCCGGCACGAGCTTTTCCAAAATATTCTCTCCTAGTTGAATAATTAAGCATATCAGTAAAGAAAGCATCAGGGCAAAAATAATAGGATGCTCAGAATACCTATTTATTAATTTTTGTATCGAGAGCTGCATTGCCTTGAAATTCAAGTCTCATATTGACAAAGAAAAATATAATATTTTAACCTACAACTACAACAAAACATGGTACAAAAAAACCCACATACAACCTCGCAACCTACTCACAACATTCATTAAAAAAATAAAACAAAATAAACTTGATCATGCCACCCTGTGTGCGCTGGCACACGTCAGGGCGCGCACGTGGGCCGCGGGCGTGACATTTGCCCCGTAAGTGCAGCATGTGACGTCATCGCCGCACATATACAAATCCTACAGTACTTATACCGCATGTTGTATATTGTAGTTGTAGGCGATAATGTTAGGAGTTTATTAAAGACCGTTTATAGGCAAACGTGGTTGATCTCTGGTAATGTCGCCCGGATGAAGTAAGCTTTGTTGTGTATAGTTACTGCAGATCTACTAATATTGTGCTATCTGATGAACTTTGCTTCTGATAGGTTTATATTTGTTGATGTGGAATTCATGGATTTGTGAAGATTATCAATTTACCAGGTTTGAAATGTAAACGTGAAACTTTTGACGAATAATTTTTTTGTAGTCTCGCTGATTTGGCCTAAAAAGATTTCTCCAAACGTTTTCTACATACGAGATGCAGGTAACTGATACCTACCTGCTTTCTATATTTTTATTATTTTAAAACTATCTATGACACATTGCCTTCAGGGCGCTGTTGAGGCTTCCGCCTTACTGTAGTGCGTCAGGGATGTTCGCTGATGCCCACACTGATGATTACTTCGCGATCATGCGCAAAAAAGTGGCGTCAGTGGTGCGCAGGGTGAGGGGAAGCAGCAACAGCGTTCTGATGGTTTTTGCTGACAAGTTAGAGGGGCCTACAATGGATAGGTTTATCAAGCTACATGTCAGACATGGTACTTGATAAACCTTCCTATATAATTATGTGAGTAGATGCTGTGTTTTTATATTCATGTGTGCATCTGTGTTACTACTAACATAGTTTTAAGTTTGTTTTGGTAATACTAACACGCTATGGGCCTTAGACGCCTGAAAATAAACGATTTTTATTTTTATTTATTTATTTAATGTCATCATCTGCCTAGCCTTTTCCCAACTATGTTGGGGTCGGCTTCCAGTCTAACCGGATGCAGCTGAATACCAGTATTTTTTTAATGTACATATATTTATTTATTTAATGTATTTACCAAAAATAAATTTTCAAGAGATATCGATATATTATAAGGTATCCTATAACACGACATTTTTACTGTCAATAATCAACATAGTTATCCAACGAAAAACACATAAAAATTTATAACTTTAGCTTGACGCAAAACTTGCTCGAATATCTACCTAAGTTTAGGTTGAACATAAAGGTTGAAAAGCCATCCAGACTGTTTAGGCGACATTAAGATCTGAATAGGCTAGCCGTCCACAAGCGTCCGCCTACACGACACGGCGACTAGTAAATTATAATTGTTGGCGATTTGTCGCAAAACCGCGCCGGCGACAATGTGTTGTTATTCGGTTAAATTGTATACGAAATATATATTTCAAGATTAATTTGTAAGTTGCGACTGTAATTTTCGTCTTTATGACATTTAATTTCAGTGGTATGAATGTTTTGAAAGTAGGACAATGCTTAAAAGTTTAAGCCCGTATATTCAAATCACAACTGTCAGTCTTTAATAGATGTATGAAATTGCTATAGGTAATACGACAAATTGACGAATTGTAGAGGGTTAACTTTTTTAGCAATTAATTTTCCTGAAGATACAACACGATGAAAAATATTGTACCTATTATTTCTTTATGTGCTTTGTGGCTTCTTTACTTGTCTCTATGTTGCGTTGTTTGTTAACAACCATTTCGTACTGAACAATGCGTCTACGCTTCACGTATTTTAGACCGACTGTTGTGTAAACAATATCGTTCCTTTTCTTCAGCCAAGTGAATTTCCCACCCACTAACGTGCATGCATAAAAGTCAACAACATTATCTCTCTCTCTCTTGACTTATTTTACATAACGGGTAACGTTTATTTCATAAATACCTATATACATTAAAATTAGTATATACAATATATGACACAACTAACTACACACATCAAAAGTGTCTAGGGATCAAGCATTTTTATGCGGATTTCTTGAGATTGAGATGTGGCTTTGTAATAAATTTATGATTTTATAAATTTATATGGATCCTTTTTGGTGCTTTTCATAATTTGAATCAGGAACTGTGAATCAAATTCGAGTAAAAGATGAAAATCAGCTGTCAATATTTTCCCTATAAAAACATACAACGCATTGAAGACATTATTAGTGCTACTGTTTCCCTACTACTGATTAAAACCAACGTTATTATGGAGCGGCGACGTCATTTAAGCAGGGAAGAAATGCTCAGAGCCGTGGGAATGATAGAAGCTGGTTCCCGGCAACGTACTGTGGCTTTAGCTCTGAATACAAGTCAGAGTGTTATCAGTCGACTTTTCACACGTTACCGAAGCACTGGTACCGTGGCTGAGCGCCATGGAGGACGGTATCGCTGCACCACACGGAGACAAGACCGATACATTCAAATCTTAACTCGAAGAGCTCCAACAATAACCGCCATGATGTTAGCCGTGAGGCTTCATCACTCTTCAGGGAACTTAATTAGCGACCAAACAGTCAGAAACCGCTTGCATGAAGTGAACCTTCATTCCCGAAGACCGCTACGGGTACCACCTATAGCAATGCACAATCGTAGGATTCGATATCAATGGGCTCTTGAACACAGAAATTGGGCAGAAGAACAATGGCGTTTCGTGTGCTTTTCTGATGAGTCTCGTTTTGGTATGAGACCGGATACAAGACGTATACGACACTGGAGAACCCCTGGACGCCAACAGCGATTAAAATCCTGCCAGGAAGTCCATCCTTATAGTGGTGGAACCATCATGGTATGGGCGGGTATTTGGATCGGCTGAAGAACTGAGTTGATTTGGATCAGAGGCAACCTCAACGCTCAAATTTATGCTGAGACGATTGTATCAGACGTCATCGTTCCTCTACAAGTGCAAATCGGTCCCTTATTTCAGTTAATGCATGATAATGCACGACCGCACACCGCAAGAGTTGTAAGACAGACTCTCGCCGCAGCTAACATCAATGTCCTGCCCTGGCCTGCTCAGTCGCCAGACTTGAACCCGATTGAGCATGCATGGGATATGCTACAGAGAAGAGCTCTGCCGAATATGGAGGGTATCCAGTCGCAAGAAGACCTTTTTTTGTTGTTGCAACGAACATGGGCGGCCATTCCACAGCGTGATTTGGATGAACTCATTTTGAGTATGCCAAACCGATGTTCTTGTGTTGTTAGTGTTCGCGGTAGAAACACGGATTATTAATTGTTTAAGTTACCCAATAAAATTTTAAAGAAAACTGTTATTTCAGTCTTTTTTTCGAACTTTTGTGTTAGTGGTTCAAATGTCAAAAATCCCTTTATTAGGAAAATGGCAAATTTCTTTATTAATGCAAAGGTGACTTGGTTTATCGTTACTGTGACAAACGAAAACACTTTATTTGATGAATCCTTAAAGAAAATTTTAATTAATATCAATCAGGAGAAAAGTTATTGCAAAAATATATGTTGATCCCTAGACACTTTTGATGTGTGTATTAACACTAGGTTCTAAATTAAATGACTAACTAACGAAATATACAAATAAATACAAAAAAACAAAAGGACACTTAGGCTTCAAAGTACTCGTCCGCATCGCTGTCATCCGGCAACGTGCCCAAAAGACTGGCAGCATTGCCACGTTGGTTGGCATGGCATGGCTATGCTAATTATATGGCCAAAGAACGAGCCAGCCCTCTGGTCACGTGAAGTGTCGACCAATCAGCGAAAAATTTCCTTAAAAAGGAGACGTGCACTCGTGCCCCGTGACCCGAGCGTTTCGACCATAAACGGCTCAAGGGTGAGTAGACTTCCCAACATAACGGAACCTTTAGAAGAAGTTACAAAGAAGAAAGTTTCTTTCTCCAGTCAAATCTATCAACCTATAAAAGTCGTCACCGTGCAATCGGCCTAACCCTGCGCAACACGACCGTATCTAAACACGTCCGCGGCTGCGTGGGCGCAGGTCACCGCGTTAGCGGCTTATTATGTCTGTCGCGAATAAACTATGCAGAATTATGCGCCACGATGTTATATTATATGACTTTTTGATTGTTAACTACAATGTGAATAGCATTTTATAGGTTTAAAGGCAGTTTTATTTGTTTTGTGACCCCAGCTAGGTGCCACGCGAGGTGTGTCTCTTGTTTAAAGAATTACAGTGTCGTCTGTTGTGTCACCTGCGTGGATGACATTGCATTAATATGCTCTGTAAATAATTGTTGTGAGATGTCCGATTGAAAAATACTTGGATAATCTGTAACTTTTAACACTGAGTTCCCACAAACATAAGTTTAGGCATGAAAAGCCCAAATTAAGACTTTTTAGAAAACCTGGCTCACAATTAAAACTACTCTAAACACTTCATGGCGGGACATCGATGTGAAAACCTGTTATCATGGATTCAGTACATTATACTGAAACCCCTGCGAGAAATTTTTCGTCGATCAGGGGCTAAGTAATAAGCCGCACGGGTCGATCTATCAGGTTAAGCTACGCTTGCCGCGGTTGGTTCGTGGATGGGTTACCATCTTTACATACCAAGAGCCCTCCGTGCCTCGGAAAGCACGTTAAGCCGTTGGTCCCGGCTATCATTCGTGGATCTGAGACAGTCGTTACGGGTCATCAGAAGCCCGAAAATCTGACAACAAGTCTTACCAAGGGGTGTCGTATTACCCAGTAACTGGGTTGTGAACGTCAGATAGGCAGTCGCTCCATGTAAAATACTGGTATTCAGCTGCATCCGGTTAGACTGGAAGCCGACCCCAACATAAATGGGTAAATAATGCTAGGCAGATGATGATGATTTAAAAAAATTGCTGTTCTATAAAACAGCAGATTATTTTTTTGATAACCAATGCTATATTTCTGCGCTAAGGGGTTTATAATCATGGCTGAATTCATGGTTAAAGTTTGCGCGTTTTTCCCTGTCGTCCTGTATTGTATGTCACTGACATGACGAAAAAAATTTTTACCCTGCAACTCAAAAATCATCACAATATTTACATCTCCACCGTTAATCACATCTTAGTGGTACATTCGATTACCAGCTCCTTGACAATCTCTTCGATAGCAGAACTAATTGAGAACAGTTTAGGGCTGGCGTGGGAACGAGGCCCAGCAGTGGGTGACGATGACGCAACACTCCGGTGTCAAATCCAGGACCCGACCGTAAGATCCCACGCGTCCACGACTTTTGACCGCTGCGCCTACGTGCAAAACGTTTATGAGTTTTGTAAATAACATTATTTTGCAACATCTTTCATTTGTTTGTTATATTTGTTAGAACAGATTTCGGACTGGAAAGGTTATGAAAGACGGATTAGTTCAATTGATTTTGCACTCTATTATTCATCACTTTTGTTAGACAAGATACAAGAAATATAGGTATGAATGATCTAAAAATGCAATCTAAATACTAATAATAAAGTTGAAGTGTTTGTTTGAACGCGCTAATCTCTGGTCCAACCGGTCGGATTTGAAAAAGTATTTTTGCATTTGATAGGCCAATTCTTGAGGAATGCTATAGGCTAGAAGGCTAGGCTATCACGTTATGAGCCTTAGGAACCGAACTAAAAGAAAAATAAAATAAAAAAAAACGTCAGAAAGAACACAGGCTGGTGCAATGCGAAGGGGTGGGACGGGCCAACAAGAAATTTCATGCGGACGAATTCGCGGACAGAAGCTGGTAAAAGCATATCTATACTTAAAATTATAAATGCGAAAGTGTGTCTGTCTGTCTGTTACCTCTTCACGCTTACACCGCTGTACCCATTTAGAAGAAATTTGGTATAGAGATAGTTGGAGTCCCGGGAAAGGACATAGGATAGTTTTTATTCCGATATTCCCACGGGATCGACTATGCGGGTGAAACCGCGGGGCGCTGCTAGTAAATTAATAAGTAACTTTTCTCCATTTCTAGTTTGTGGAGATTTTCCAAATCTTACTTCTTTAGGTGTGAGTTTTACTCGTACAAACTAAAAAATCGACGTCGTAAAAAAATTACAAACTGAAAAACAGTACCTACATGAATTTAAATTAACATAAAGCATCTAATGAATGGAACGAAACTCACAAACTTTCTCAAATAATTTAACTATTAAAACTTAACTAGCATACTTCAAACGAGCTACATCTATCACTTTTATTAAAATCAATTTACATTTAAATGTACTTTACGAAGTCCGTCTTCATTTAAAGATGGCGTCGTCAAAGGGCTACCAATATCGTTACATTTTACACCATACACTAACGACACGTTTACCATAACACATAATTACTGATTTACAAGACTTATTGATATGGAAATATAAGATTATTATATTTACTGATAGTGGGTATAAAGTGTGTTTTGTACCTTTGTTAAATGAAATCTAAAGGAATTAAATTTTAAATGATAATGGCTTGAAAGCATATTTTATACTGATTAGGTACTTGGGTTAAATATCGTAATTTAGTCTTGACAAGAACGCAGCCATTATTTTGATTTAATAAGATATATTCTATTTATTGAGCAGCAGTGGTCCAGTGGTGGGTAACAGACGCGACTTACGAGTTGTAGTTCGTAGGTTCGAACCCAGGCAGGCACTTTATGTAAATTATTTCATCACCACTGCTCTCAAAACGGTGAAGGAACACATCGTGAGAAATTCGAAGATATTTTTCATCTACCAGCCCGTACTGAGCCCGCGTGGTTCATACCTACTTCCTCTCACCGAGTGGAAGCCTGCTGTGTCCCAGGAGTGGGAACCCTATAGGCTGATTATAAAGATATCATTCAGATGTCTATCATGTTATTTTGTTTCCTAATTTATATTATAGGTATTTGGGATTTATTTTCGTTGGCCTTTTTTATTGTTTTTTTTTTTTTTGTTTCAAGTGTTTATCAGTAGAAACCTGATATCTTCAAATACATATTTTTAAGAACACTGTAAGTTTCCTAAATAGAATAAAATAAATATATTTGTATTCACCTTATCTAATTACTTCTAATTCAAAGTAAAACTATATATTCCCTTTCACATTCCAAGTACTCACATATCTCAAAAACATGACAAAATTACTAGCATTAAATACACATTAACGTAAATAAAATTAATCAAAATAATATCCCTTTTAG
Source organism: Gortyna flavago (assembly GCA_963669345.1). Classification (NCBI taxonomy): domain Eukaryota; kingdom Metazoa; phylum Arthropoda; class Insecta; order Lepidoptera; family Noctuidae; genus Gortyna; species Gortyna flavago. Next base: position 4,864,732 of record OY770139.1, read on the forward strand.
CGTGAGTGACGGATGAACCGCCATTACTTCTAACTATTAGCACTAAACTTAGGCTACAAAGCGAGCTGTAGGTACCGTCAACCGCACATGCACGTGGTAAGAAGTTGACATTGACAGCACCTTTATGTCGTAGCCTTAAGGGCGATTTTCGTAAGTGTTATAACTGACGTGCGTGACTGTACCTAAGTATATGTTCTTTTGCGTAAAACATATTAAAACATGTTTAAACGATGCGTTTGTTACTACAAGTGTGTATATGGTGGAGTTCACATTGCTTGGTGTACAAGTAGCAGTTGGAATTTCTTAGAAATTTTCGTAGTGTGTAGGGATTTCCTTCTCAAATATCTCTACTTAGAAAGACTATCTTCTAAGTGAGAGAATTCGTCGAAAAGCCAATATTAGTGGTCAAGGCTGAGATTATCACTCTTAACTAGGCAAAAAACCAATACAATGGAGATAATGTTCTAATAGTAAGTACTTTTTAGGGTTCCGTACTAAAAGAGTGCCAACGGAACCCTTACTAAGCCTCCGCTGTCTGTTCGACCGTCTGTCTGTCAGCGGGCTGTATCTCATAAACCGTAATAGGTTGATAATTTAAATTTTCAGTGTGTATTTCTATTGCCGCTATAACAAAAATCATAAAAATAAAAAAGGTACTCAAAATTAAAGAGGCCTCCATACAAGGAACATGTTTTCATCGGCGTTTTTTTTAATAGTCTACTCACCGATAATATAATACTCTAGTGTCTAGTGACCAAATCGGTTTTCTCACGAGCAGCAGCAGAGCATTCAACCACAGTGCCATCAGCCCAGAAAAATATCCACAACTTATTAAACACCAAAGAAGCCACAGTGACCTCAGCCACTAATCAAAACCAATTCACCACGCTCCAGCCTATTGTAGTTACAACTAAGCCCAGGTTCGAACGGGCGCGTTTTTCCCGCGGCGACTTTTTCTAGCGCACTGGATTTTCAACGCACTACGTATCGCCGAGAGTTGAAAATCCAACAGTGTCTTTTCTTGACGCGCTGGGATGCGCTCTGTTGGATTTTCAACGCTCGGCCCAACACCGAGTGTTGAAAATCCAGTGCGCGATAAAATCCCGCCGCGATATTTTTACGTCCGTGCGTGTGTGGGTTAACGGTTCAAGTCCTGCAACAGCCACCAGAACCAGGATTTTAGATAATTATTGGCTTATGAACGTAATTTTCCGGTTAATAAAATATCTAATAGATTACTACAGAAGGCGCAAGAGCTTTGTAATGGAATATTTTGCTTGATAAACTAAGTTTAACGGTAGTTAATTGATTGAAAGTGTTTGGAATTGGTTAAATGCTTTTATGATTCGGATGGTGAATGGGAGGTATTGAAATATGAGGTATGTGGGTGGCTTAGTGGTCTGGCCTATGGCCCCGAGTCATGAATCGGAGTCGTTGGAGTCGTGGGTACGAAATAATGTGGTTGTGCTTTGAAAGGACATCACTACTGCTCTAATGTATAGTCCTTTTATGGGGCATGTGGTGCTAACCTATAAGAAATTGTTGCACTAACCTTAGATTTTAGTAAAACATTATTAAAATTGTAACAGTGTAAAGAAAAGATGGTTGGCCATTAAAGATAATAAATACTGTAAGTAGTACTGAAATCAGTAGGCCAATTCTCGTAATTTAAAACGTTCAAAATCAGGTCGCAGTCTCATCTCAGCGACAAACAAATGTCAAAAACTTGTCAAAATGTACTGAAATTTGAGGCATTTTTGACAGATTGAGATCAGACTGTGAACGTTCTTAAAATTACCAGAATTGCCCCTCTTATCAAAAACAATTAAAACATCCGTCAGGCTTGTTTGTTGCTGATGTCCGTCTGAAGCTGTGAGACCAAGTGTAAACAAAACACAAGCACATTGATTTACAACACATTTGCATGAATTAACCTAACAAATTGATCACCAAAATCACCATCCTATGTTCCCACATCAATAAAAACCTTTAGGAAATAAAATTGTTAATTCCTAATAAGCAACCACAATAGAAAACCAATTGGCAGTCAGGCGTCGGATCACATTTTTCTCAGAAGACAAGCGACGCGTTCTGCATCGCATTAACCTTTGAAACTGCGACAGATTAGCATGTGTCCAACTGTCCAACAGTTGCTATAAACGAGGTTGAAATTTAACGAATAGAAATCGAAGTAGAAGGCAAGCGACGTAATAAATTTTGTTCGTTATCCGCTGGATGTCGTGGTGACCCGGAGGTTCACAAATCCGCTTCATATACACTAAGTTGTGGGTTCAAAACCATGACTTAGAATACGATCAAAAGGACAGGGCCAATTATTAATGCAGGCATCCGTATCCAATCTAAGAAACCTAGACTTTCTTCTTGAATTTGATAACCAGATTTCCGAACACTATTTACAATTAATGCTGCAGCATCTTTAATGCAAATCATCACGTTTACAAGGTGCATATTGCAAGTTGGTTAACATAAGTCCAAGTTATGGAAATACAAAACCAAAGGAGATAAATTGCAAAAGATAGCATCTAACTTCTGTCCTCTCATACCTAAGTATTAAAACTGTTTTATAACAACATTGTAAATAATAGAAATCGGTTCAGTCGTTTGGGAGCTACGATGGCGCAGACAGACACACAGATACCCAAATTCACAGACAAACAGAGTTTAACGTGTGTAACGTTAAACTTATAACACCCCTCTGTTTTTGTCGGGGGTTAGAGACAATTATCTATTTTTTTTTTTCTATTTGAATTTATTTATTCGGTTAGGAACATTATCAAAAATGAAACTACTTGAAAGAGTTGACATATTTCACGCTGAACTAGTGCTTGAACACAATGTGTCTGTACCCAACCCTGCATGTGGTGTGGGTGGTGGCCCAGTGGTAACTGCCACGATTTACGAGTTGTAGGTTGTAGGTTCGAACCCAGACAGGCACTTTACATTGTGTAAATAATTTCATCACCACTGCTCTCAAACGGTGAATGAAAAGATCGTGAGGGAAATGTCCTAGAATCAAAAATTCGAAAAACATGTGACATCTAGTAACCCGCACTGGGCCCGCGTGCTAGATTATACCCCACTCACTCACAGAGACAGAAAGCCTGTGTCTCAGTAATTATGCATTATACAACCCTGCATCGCCAACCACAAGAAAAAAAAAAACAACAAATGTCCATTGGCGGCCACCATCGTTTCAAATCTGACCTTTACTTATCGAACGGCTAATGGACGCCCATCACCAGATTATCAACGGCCACATTAACATAATCCTTACAGCCGACCTGTCTATGAGACTTTCACTTTGATATTTGTCAAGTAGTTTTGTTACAAAAAAATTGACGACGATGACCTCTCGGTTGCGAAAGTAAATAGGTATTACTTTTAAGCAGACTTTGGATCACGCCTCTTTTTTTTTGTAATTGGCATCTCTCAGGTCTGCCTAGAAGGTTGTCGGCTGCTTAACCGGGCTTGCCTTGGGGTGCTTCAATAAATTAAGGCTTCCAGCTAGGGCTTAATTAGATCTGACCTTACTTAGCGCATTTACTAAGAAAGTGCTGTAATATGACTAAATAATTTTGGACATTGACCCCCGAATTCATCATTACTATACATGCTTGGGGTAGTCATTTAGCCATCTCCTTTTTTTTCAAACTCAAACTAATTTATTTAAATTAAACAATTAACGGCAGAGGCAAATGCAAGCATCGACGAATGTCGATGGCTGCTGTTAACTCATCATGTCAGTTTTAAAATGAGCTATAAATGAGTCATCCTAAGCATAGAGAAAAACCCTGGTTTTAAAATGAGTCATTTACTAAATCAAAATTTTTTTATTGTTCCAGGTAATTTTGGGAGTCCACCAATGATTGGCTGATTTCTTCAGGAAAATCGTCCAGAAATTTTAAACCTAACTGATAATGGTTTGTCAGTTTAGCTCAGTGTCAGCACAGTTTGTTAGTCCTACCATGTAGTCAACCTCTGACAGCAACGCAGCCAGATATTCCAGCTAGCAGAAAGTCTATCTTCCTTATTAGTCAAGATGTACTTAATTATGTATGTATATCAGCTATCACAAGTAAAAAACAGGTTCTCCTTTCCTCATAATAACAAATGACAATCAACCCAGTCCAGCAGGGTGTAAACAGGCAATTTAAATCACATAACCAGTCGGTTCAGCCGAAATGCCACGAAGCGCGCTCGGCATTCCTCGGCGCGCCTAGCCTACGCACCCTGCGACCTTCTCAATGCTAATCGGCGCCCGCGCAGGCGCACAATAAGACCATATGAACGCCACCACTGCACCCGGAAATTATGGCGATTGTGTGTGACCTTATGTTTTAATAGTTTGAATGGTTCGAGTTTATAAAAACTTTCGTAGTCGATTTAAGAGCGATATCGTTCAAATGGATAGTAGTGTCTGACTAGAGTCTAAATTCAAGTAGGTATGCTTCACTAATTCAAGTAGGTATGCTTCACTAATTCTATTGTGTGATAAGCATCTACTTATAGTGTTTTCTAAGCGCACAAATCTATTGAAAGGCATATTTAATAATAAAGCTAATGAATCGAAAGAGTTCTTGAATTATATTTGTGTAACTGTTATTTTATTAACGTCCAGGTCATCTCGCTATCTCTTTCTGGGCCGGCCTCGTTAGCGTCGTTCGAGGTGGTGCGAAAAAAGAGTTCCTGGAACGATTTGAGGGAGGCCTTTGCACTGCAGTGGAGAAGTACAGGCTAACAAAAAAAAAAAAAAACATATTTATACACATACATAATCTTACGCCTTTTTTTCATAGCGTGATATCCTCCTAACCCATCTGAAAAAAATTTAACTCTATTCAAAACTTTGCTAAAAAGTAGTCCGAATGTTCAAACAACAGTCCCTTATTATTTCACCATTAATATACCCACAACTAAAATCACCGAGCTCTCCCATATCGGTCCTAAACTAAAATAAACTAAACTAGAATTGTGCAAACGAACAATTCTATCGGGTTTAGGTTATAGAAATGTAATGTGGGCGCAAGTCGCTGGAACAATGAGCGCGCTGCCATAGTTCCCTTACGAGGGATAGAGATTTCCACTGAGCTCTGTATTTGGAGCCGCGTAATGTATAGTGACGTATGAATCGATGAGTGTTGATTGGTCTTCATAACATTACGCCTTTATACTTCGAAGGGTTAAGCACTGCACGCACATTTCTCCAGCAATGTTGTTTCTACAATTTTCCTAAGGGAAAAATAAAGAATAGAATTAAAATAAAGAAAGAAAGAACGAAAAAAGAAGATACATTTTATTTGCGGCAATCATGACGCAAAAAAAAAAAAACAAAAACACAAAAAAAAAATTGCAAGTTGGGGTTAAAAGATTTTCTGATGATAAATGATGGTCTGGTTTCAATTTTGATTCCTTTTATTGATTATAAACAAGACTGGGTAGGAACCTATTATAGGAAAAGCTCAAGTCATTCCCGTACACTTAGGAAAGATCTTTTCAAAGGACAATGTACGAGTAGGTAAGCAAAAAGACGGACATGTTACCGGCACTTGCTGCGCAGTGTTTTTTCAGATTTCTGTCGCACTTTCTACGATGAAAAGAATAAGCTAGAACTATTCATAAAACAGCGGATTATTGAACCAGTAGCACGTATGCCAACGTAAAATCAATTGCATCCTAAAATTAAGGATCAAAGGAAGGAAAAATTTAGGGAAATTAGAGGTATTTTTGCCAGATTGAGATTGAAATCAGACTGTGAACGTTCTAAAATTACGAGAATTTAAACAAACGGCGATAAATAAAATTTTTATACTTGAACAGTAGCCTCGCGATGGGACAGATTCGCTATACTTATGTGAGTCCGATTAACAGACTAAGGGTGAATTTCACCAAACTTTTATACCTAGAATAAGTCTTATCCTGAGAATAACTATTTCTAGAAGGAAACTTAAGGCATGGATTAAGTGGAAGAAATATAATAACATTTCTGATTATGAATCATTTTCAAATTATAGAAAACAGTTTAAGGATACATGTCTTAAGTGTTTCAGTTCGTACATCAGTTCTGTGGAGGACAATCTAAGTAAAAACATTAAACACTTCTGGACCTATGTTTCTAATCGAAGAGACAAACCTGGAATCCCATCTAAGCTTCAATACAAAAACGCTGAAACAAATGATCCAGATATGGTATGTAATATGTTCTCTGACTTTTTTTACTCGGTTTATGAGCCAACATCTCCTTCGTTGCCTCATTGGAAGCCTCCGCAGGTCAACAATGCACTACATGATGTCTCTGTTTGCGAACTTTCTTTTAGTGAAGAGAACATATTGAAGGAGCTTCAAACCCTGGATCCAGCGAAAGGCCCTGGACCTGATGGACTTTCGCCTTACTTCCTTAGGAATACTGCTACTTCCATTTGCGAGCCTCTGTTTATTATTTATAATAAATGTATATCTGAGGGAGTTGTACCTAAACTGTGGAAGCTTGCGTATATTGTGCCGGTTCACAAAAGTGGATCCAAACGCAGAGTTGAACACTATCGTCCCATTTCCATCCTGTCTGCCCTGTCGAAACTCTTTGAAAGGTTAGTCCATAACGGAATTTATCCTGTACTCCACAACATCATAATTCAACAACAGCACGGTTTTGTCAAACGGCGGTCGATAAATACTAATTTATTATTGTTTTCTAGCTTTTTGTTTGATTCTATCGACAGCCGTATACAAGTGGATGCAGTGTATACGGATTTCTGTAAGGCTTTCGATAGGGTAGACCACGAAATACTACTAAATAAAATAGCGTTCAACGGAATCCGTGGTAACCTTCTGAGGTGGTTTACCTCATATATAACAAATCGCAGTCAGAGGGTTGTAATCAATGGTCATAAATCTAACATCGTACAGGTGACCTCTGGTGTGCCTCAAGGCTCTATACTTGGTCCCCTTTTGTTCATTTTATATATCAATGACATCAGCCAATGCTTCCGCAATTCCAAGTTTTTACTATACGCTGACGACCTCAAGGTATACAAAGCCATACGACATGCAAATGACTGCCTTCTGCTGCAACAGGATTTGGATCGACTATCCTATTATTGCCAAAAAAATAAGTTGCAATTAAGTTTACCCAAATGTAACTTTTTAAACTTTACAAAAAATAAAACAAAAATAAACTATACATACACTTTGTGCAATGCCCCCTTAGTTAAAGTGGACTTTATTCGTGATCTCGGCGTTATCCTTGATTCTAAGCTTTGCTTAGACCTACACATAGAAAAGATTGTTAAGAAAGCGTATCAATTATATGGATTTGTAATGCGATCAACAATTGATTTTAAAAAACCTTCTTCTTATATCTGCTTGTATAAGACTCTGGTTCGCTCTCAGCTGGAGTATGCCGTGTCCGCTTGGAGTCCATACTACAAAAAGTATGTTGAAATGATTGAGTGTGTTCAATATAAATTTCTGCGTACCATGCATTATAGATGTTATGGATATTATCTGCCATACCAAGATTTGCTTGCAAAGTATGAGCTCGTAACACTTGAAAATAGACGTAAGTACTTAGAAGCTATGAATTTATATAGTATTGTCAGGAATAAATTTGACAGCATTGAACTCTCCAACATGATATGCTATGCAGTTCCTAGGACTGTACACAAGCGACAGGTGCGCGCTGGCAAATTATTTTCAGTGGGTACTTGCAAGTCCAACTCTGGCATGCGTTCGCCTGTTCGCAGAATGGTCGATTCCTACAATAGGACTTTTGAACATATAGACATCTTTGCATGTGCTTCCTATAGGTTTAAAAGTCTTATACTTAAGGAGCTCTCTTGAATTTTATTCTGTGTTTTTCTTTTTGTGCTATTTCTTAAGTATTATATTATACATACATATTATTTATATTACATTATATATTTATTAGATTATACTTTGTGTATTATATACATAACATGAAAGTTAATTTATATTGAGTTTGTTACCCTAGCGATTATTATTTTCACTGAATTGTATCCTATCGTTAATCTGTGAACAGCGTTGTGGGCTGCAATATTGTCTATTTGCTTTGTGTATTTCATTTTTTCTATGTTTTATATTGTAGCTGTTTGTTGTTCCTCTTGAATAAAATAAAATAAATAAAAATAAAATAAATTATGAACATTTGACAGTTTTTCCTTACTAGAGCTGTCAGACGTCAATTTTATGCCGCGTATAAAAGATATCTGACTTCAGTGAAATCAGCCTTAAAGAGAATAAATTATGCAAAGAGGATTAAGTCCAGCAGTCAGATGATGATAATGACAGATAAACACAATATTCTAAACCGTATAAATTATAAAAACACACGCAAGCTAAACATACATACAGCAAAATAATAACTCCATCTAACTCCGCGATAATCGTCGCCGTGACGGTTGACAACACAGAACGCACATAATACGTTCTACGTCTACGTCTATTTGTCAAAGAGACACTTTTTACGTAAATCTCAAGTTACAAGCACAACTTTCGTTGTCTGCTTCATTGTTTATAACCACACCACGACCATAAAATTGTCAAATGATAATCTTTTGAACATAATGGTTATTTTACACTTTGTAATATTGTCCTTAAAATTGATAATGGCAAATGTATAGGCGTTAGAGAGAATAAATAGATTGTTTGACAGACGCAGCGTAAAGTAAATAAATAATTGCCTGCGAGATGATTATCTTGAAGTATCTTACACTTAAGACAATTGCGGCTATCGGTTATAGAAGCCATTTCTAAGCCTTATAGGTGATTTATAAACTGAGATGAATTTAATCGGCGACATTTTATGCTAAACACTTGCACCTTGAAGTCAATTCGTTCTAAATATTGAAGAACGGTAACGGGTTCGTTCCAATAAAATGTTAACGCGATTAGATTTAAATTTGATCTTCTATTTGATAAGGAACAGGGATAACGCAAAATGCTCTGAAATGCCAATGACATTAATAATATAATTATATTTTATTAAATGTCATTATATTATTAGTATCATTGACATATTAAGTCTACAGACGAGGCTTATGAGCAATTGTAACCAAAAATTATTTGTGCATTTTTTTTTCCAAATTACTCTTCATACTATTTTCTATTTTATTTATTTGAAACCCATTATACCAATATATATTTTTTTTAAATTCATATTATCTCTCTAATATCTAAGCATATCAAATCCAACATTTTTAACACTTCTAAGTAGTGAAAATCTTTCGACTTATCCTTTATTGGTAAACTAATCCGGATTTACCACCAGAATGATTTAACGACTATTAAAATGAAATGAATTCGACATCATATCTTTGGATAAGACTATGAAGACTTTCGTCGAAAATCTAAATAATTTTAGAATGTGCATTTTAAGGTATTATTTTACGGAAACATGATATATTAGTATGCTTTTAAGTTGTTTTTGCTATAACTTTTTTTTACGATCAAATTACAATTCAAGGAATCTGAACGATTTAGTGCGGATTTCACCAACGAACCTGAACGAGATACTTCTAAACCGCTTTCAACAGCTGTCAGAGTCAATATTCCACAATAATTTTGACAATGACAGCTCTTGAACGCGGCTTAGATGTCTGAACGCGTTCAGTTACGTTGGTGAAATTCGCCCTCAGACTTTTGCCAATCTAACTATCACAAATACACAGATTGTCCAAAATCAATTAGATCTGAAAAAACTCCTCTGTATTTGCTTTAGTAACAATATCCTCAATGTAATAATGTTAGAACATTATTTATACCTACTTGCTAGCTTTGTATTACATTCTATCAATGGCATATTATAAAACACATAAAGTTCACATCACTAAAAGTAAAGTAAGTAAGTTCTTCGTAAAGTTCATTCACTAAACATGATTGTATTACATATACAAGCAGTTGTCAAAAGCAGCTTGAACAAGCTGGCTCATGAACTAAATAAAAAGACACTTATATCTCAAGAACCAAAGTTCCTCGTCAACTCAGCCTTCGCAATCTACTGCTGGACATAGACCTCTCCCAGTGTGTCCGCCTTCCGCATCCACCAGTCTATCCCAGCCACCTTCTTTAGGTCGTCCGTCCATCTAGCTGGGGGGAGTCGCACACTACGCTTGCCGATACGCGGTCTCCGCGAGTCGTCTGCTCTACCGGCCATCGGTCCTTCGACGGACATAGCACATGGCCAGCCGACTGCCACTTCAGTTTGCTTACTCTGCAAGCTATGTCCTTAGTGCTAACTAAGTTCCTCATAAACAATGATTATTTTATGACACGTGTCTCTCATACACATTCTATTCAAATTCCCAGCGTCTTAATAAAAACTGCCTCTATTGGATATCGGCTATCTAAGATACTTTCTATAATGCAACGCCTCCGCTAAAATTGACATTAATGTCCAAATACGGTCCACTTACTTTTGACAGGCGGGCCATTGAACAAGCGAAACGTGAACGTAGTACATGATTGTGTGGTGCTAAGTTTTGTTACAAAGATTAATGGTTAATTACTGTCGCGAGTAATGAGCAGTGGTGGCCAGTGGTGACTTACGACATGCAGGTCGTGAGTTCGAACCCAAGCAGGCACTTTACATGGTGTTCTTTTTTCATCACCACTGCTCTTAAACCGGTGAAGGAAAACATCGTGAGGAAACCGGCATGTCCTGGGACCAAAAACTCGAAGACATGTGACATCCGCCAACCCGCACTGGGCCCGCGTGGTAGATTATGGCCCAGCAATGGGAACATTAGAGACTGATTATACTTATGCTACTATCAAGAGTTTAGTGTAAAGAACTGAGCAAGCACTCCAGTGCCCCGGACAGAGGTAGTTGAAGTATAGTTGGTTTTAGGTATAAGAGTCCGACAGAACCCTGGGGCGGGTGGAGGACGTCCATAAGAAATACTATATGCCAAAAAAGCAACATAGTCTTGTAAAAAAAAATGCGTAATTTTCCTAGTTACTGGCTACTTTAATTTATTTTCAGAAATTAAAAACCATTTGCTCACAGTTTATGAAAAACATATCACCAAATCGCGAATTTAAGAACCACTCCATATAATTCTGACAGCTCGTAAATAAACTGACGAACTCTCCTAAGGTGGACGGGTCAATTAAAATGGAATTCACGAAATAATACGGCTTTATTTTTCGATAGAGAGCGGTAGAACCGCTCTTTATCGATAAAAAACCGTATTTAGACTTACTCCAATAATACGAATTTGACAGCACTTTTAGCCGATTTCAAATATCTTAATTCATAATGTAGACGTTTTTTTTTTTCTTAAAGGGGGCTAAGTGGAAGAAATTGAAGAATGTATAGGTGAAATCATTTCTGCCTCGTTGGTCTGGTAGTCGCAAGCGCTATTGCTGAGCCTGCGGTCTTGGGTTTGATTCCCATATCGGGTATTATTGGGTTTTTCTATCTGAGATATGTCAGTAGCAACCCGGAGTCTGGATTTGTATGATGATGATGATGATGATCACAGTAACACAGAAAAAAAACTATTTCATATCCAAACGGAGATGACGGGATGAGCTGGACTGCTTTCATGAAGATTGGTCCTTGGCAGCTCAGGGAGAGGTGGAAGGAGAGTGAAGAGGCCTTTGCCCAGCAGTGGGACATTAAGGGCTAAAATTTTTTTTTTAAATATCCAAGCCTTTCGTGTATTAAATTTAAAATGCCAGGTGAGTACAAGCCTTCTAAAACAAATACGGAAAACTAATTCATAAAATATTATTGCCATAATTTTAAAACCACACCGGACAAGAGACATATAGGTACCTAATTTTGTATGTACACAACACAGCACATCATACAGTACCTACTGATGTAAAATATGCAATAATCTTATGAACAAGCCTATCCCCAAAGTATGCAGTTTCGCCATACTAGTCCGAGGGGTTAGGATTTGATCCCGCGACCTCTCGATCGCCAGCCAGCTTCGTAGTCGTTAGGCTATTGTCGTGTTAAGTGTTAGCAATGTCGTCTTGCCTTCTCTGACCGAATATATTATAATTGATTTTCATATAAATGGCCAAGAAAAGCTTTAGAAGATAGATAGAAAACGTAGGCTGTATAATTATTATCTAAATCTAAACTAATATTATAATAAAGAGAAAAGATTTGATTTTTTGTATGTTTGTTTGTTACACTTTCACGCTAAAATGGCTGAACGAATTCTGATGATTGGCACATGTATACCTGCGTCAAGACATGGGATACTTTTTATCCCTATATTCCTACGGGATCCCGCCGCTAGTTTTTTAATAAATCGAGTGAAATCAATTTGTAATTTTGTAGTTTACTTTAAAATAATAATGTTAGGTATGTTTCCATTTAAGGGAAAAAGTGACATGATAATTATATAACTTGGTGTTTAAAGAAACATTGATTATATTTTAATAAGAATGACAAAAGTTACATTATAAATTACGTTGAGTGACAGTTACAATATTGTCATAATTATATTAAAGCTTGTCACGCAAATGGCGTATCCGGATATTGATACTATCGGGATTTTGATACCATCATGTGTCATCATGGGTCAAGATGATATGAAAATATTGTCAGCCAGTTACTATTAACAATGTGTGATTGCTATTGACTTGCTATCAAGGATCGATATGTAATGGTAGGTACACTAACTTTTTCTTGTTCCCAATGGTAAGGGCCTCGATGTACGATGTAGGTAGGTCGTATGGTTCGAACCCACAGGCCTTTACTTTGTGTAAATAATTTCATTACTACGGGAAACATCGTGAGGAAACCGTCATGTCCTAGAACCAAAAAAAATCGAAGACATGACATCTACCAACCAGCAGTGGGCCCACGTGGTAGATTACGGCCCACTCCCTCTCGGATGCCTGTTTCCCAGCAGTGGGAACATTATAGGCTGATTATGCTAAGCGAGCGTACCTACACGCAAAACAACTACTACAAACGAAATGCAATGTGGTTACAGATCATCAGTTTTCCTCTAATATGTGAAAGTCTACAGAAAATAGAATGTTTGTGATTCATTAAAGTTTTTAACAGCAAATTAGCAACTAAGTATGGATCTTAAGAAACATCATGAAGAAACCAGCATGTCCTAAAAACAAAAATTTGAAGACATGAATGTGAATTTGTGACGCGCACTGGGTTCGCGTGATGGAATTTTGCCTGCTCCCTCTCACAGAGGAGGAAGCATATGTCCCAGCAGTGGGAACGATATAGGCCAATTTCGTTGTGTGTCTTGAATAACTACGTACGAGTACATTGTATAAACACAAGATACATAAACATTCTAGCCAACAGCGAACAAACAAATTTAGCATACAGCTAAATAAATATAATAGTACAGTTAACAACACAAATGCCAGCAGTTCTTTGTATAAACATTCAACCTTCGACCTTCACGACAAAACAAAACAATCTCAACTTCACATAACTATAGTAATTATTCACGCTAAATGGTTACAAAATATAATTTATTCATTAGTCAACGTTATTATGATTATTAAAGGCTGGGGGCAGACTGACTCAAGACTTTGTTAGACTAATGTCCCTTTATACTAAAACTAGGCATTCATGGTGTCTTTTTTGTTCCTTTTTAGGGTTCCGTACTAAGCCTCCGCTGTCTGTCCGTCCGTCTGTCAGCGGGCTGTATCTCATGAACAGTAATAAGTAGACAGTTGAAATTTTCACAGTGTGTATTTAGTTGCCGCTATAACAATAAATAATTAAAGTAAACATATTTAATTAAAATTAAACGGGGTCTCTATACAAGAAACGTGTTCTTTTTTCGGCGTTTTTACCTTGTGGTACGGAACGTTTCGTGTGCGACTCCGACTTGCACTTGGCCTGTTTTTTTTTTATTGTTCTGTATTTCCTACGCGTGTCCCAAATAAAATGTTAGTATTTCTTCCTTTCTTATAAAAATAATTATGGTGCATTCGTGTACGCTCATCCATAGACTCAGTTACGGCCAAAATGCTGAAAAAAATGTTTCGACTCAAGACAAAACTGTTCTACCTACCACAGACAAAACTGTTTTGACTCTAGAGTGCGAACTGCCTACAAAAACCTATAATTTATTTAAATAAGTCAAAGTTATTATGATTTAATAATAGCAAATTTTATAGTACCGGCCATTATTGTCCGAATTAGGTAAAAATCGATATAATTTTAAGTTTCCTTGAAAAGTTGTAGAATGTATCACAGCGCCCACGCGACAACCTATTGTGATTTTACCATAACCCGGCGTTATAGAGCCTTCGACATGCTTAGTATACGCCACGACAAACCTGTCAAAAATCTCACTGCGAAAACTTAGTCGAGGTGAGCTTGAAGTGAGCTGTCGTTTTACCTAAAGCTAGGGTTTGACACTGACAGCTTCACCTACGTTATCACGCTGACATTTTTACAGAATAGGACGGCTGACTATGATGTGAATATGAACACTAATGACTATTCAATTATTTATAAACATTTATTCTTTTGTATTTTTTATCAGTAAAAATAGGTACTGTTTCAACATTTATTCAAGTAATGTACCTATTATCTATCTGGAACACAGAATTATGAAACCTAAATTAACAGGTATGTCTACGGGTTTCGTGTTCTTTTGAACGACTTCAAAAGAGCTGGTTGTGCATTTCTTTAGACACGTTTTATTTTTATTCACAATATAGTTAAGAACCGAATCACACTGCATATTTATGTAAATCGCGTAATCGATTGGTATCTAAACGATCGACAGTACGAAAATCGTTATATTATTCGGCTATCGGTGCCAAATCGATTCTCGTAACGTAAGCCCAGTATGTTATCTACATAAATCTATAATGGCGGTAACACGGTAGCTATAACTACGAATCGATGCATAATTTATAAACGAATAATTTAATAGAATATCGAACTTATTATGTTATACATTACTACACCGATTTAAGAATAATATGACATTAATTTACGAAATAAATTATAAAAATTTTTCGTTTAGTGTTGTTCGGACAATAATGGGTTACTAATAATGTATATTATTAATAATATGATTATTAATGTAGTGTTGATTAACGATTAACATTGACAATGATTTGAGTGTAAACATAATAATGTGATAGATGGATAACCCGTGAAGTTTAAATTGGTATTATTATTGATCTTTTGTGGTTGCTAAAAATGTTGATTAATAAAGAAAAACCAATTTTATAGCTCATTTACATTATAGCTACTATTTATCTAGTCTTTTTCTAAATTGAAAGGGTTGTGTTACTGTAAGTAAATGGACTGAACACAATATTTGTCTACGATGTGTCTGTCTGTCTTTCTGAATTGTAGCAGGTGGCATTCTTTAGTTTCTGCCTATCCCCATGTGAAGAAGGCGTGAGTGTATGTATCTAATCTGCGTTCGCGGTTAACTTGCCAAACGTAAAAAAATACGAGTTATTGGAAAAAAACTTTAATTCCTACACAAAATTAAGTTTCGTTTACGCTAAAACTTCAAACATTTTTAAGATTTTTTAAATCATGCTAGTCACTCTGAAATCAACTTAATTGCCACTAAAATAAAGTTTATATTTGTTTAACTTGACATAATATTTATTTGAAACATGTGTCTGTCAGAGTGGTAAACAACACTGACAACAGTAATTTGGTTAAGAACCGGTGGACTGCGTCGTTGGTCTAGTAGTCACAAGCGCTACTGCTGAGCATGACTTCCTGGGTTGGATTCCCAGATCAGGCAAACTTTTATGAAGATTTTCTATTTGAAATTTCTTAGTAGCAGCCCACAGTCTGGATCGTGGCCCATTGATGGCAATATGCTGGTCTCCTGTTACATTAGACATAGACATAACTGGCAAATTGTGGGTTTACTATAGGCACACCTCTGCCCAACCCTTTGGTGAAACGAGGCGTGATGTTATGTTATGTAATTTGGTTAATTACTATGGGATTTATTATGTCATTTTCCTTAATAATAACTAGATCAGTAAGAAGGTATCAGCAATAAATATCACCATAATATTATGAGTGTGACATATTTACTTTCCATACCATAATAAGTACATGCAATTAATGTTATTACTTAAGGACAACTCTGTTAATGATATGCCAAAATTTCGTTACGAGTACGTTATATAATACAACAATAAAATCTTATAATGATATTTTTTTGGTTAATTTTTAACTTAACTTAATTGAACGAAACACTAGGGCCATGGGGTCCGAGTGCTCACTTGGTTTTTCGAGATATCGCCAAGCGGTTAGTCGACTCTTTACGTGACCAGAAGGCTGGCCTATTTCTTGGCCAAAGAATTAGAATCGCCATACAACGTGGCAAAGCTGCCAGCCTTTTGGGCACTGTTCCTGTTGACGGCGATGCGGACGAATTTTTTGATGCCCTATGATTCTTTTTTCATATAAATGTAGATACATATTATTATTTTAAATGTTAGCTTATATTATGTAAATACAAAAAAAAACGACCATCATAATTCTCCTGCTCTTATCCAAACTTATTTATGGTCAACGCAACATGTCTTTTTCTTCCATACTTCTATATTAGTCGTCCGTCATCACGGTAGTCACCCCGTTTCTAACCATATCAGCATTCACAAAGTCCATACATCGTTTTTTTTTGGTCGTTCCCTACTTTATAGCCATCCGCATTCATACTCAAAACTTTCGTCACTACATTTACCTCTAAATCAAGAAAGTTAAATTGTTTATTTCGCACAAATAAGACGTACGGTCACCAAAGGAGATAAGTAGGTAACAAGGGTCGACGGACATAGTTGAAGTTTAGTAAGAAATCGATGGATGTTTTCGAATAAAATTTAATTTAGTTAATAGAAAACAAACAGTTCATTTATCAATTTAAATTTCATTCGAAAACATCCATCGGTTTCTTACTAAACTTCAACTATATCCTACGACCCTGGTCAGTTATCTCTTTTGGTGACTGTACTTTACAAAGAAAAAAAACAAAATACACACACTAATATAAAGTACTTTGCTCTACTCTCCCTAGTAGAGCAAAGTAGTTAGTATTAAACACGGATATTATCTATGGTATTAGACATGGACATCTATGGTATTAATGGATATCAAAAAAACTCTCTTTGCTTGCTTCACAATGAGCAAGATCCCGTTATTTTGACCCTTATTCATAAAAACCCGGGATGCACAAACACGCCAAATCTTACCTTTTTTTTTCATTCTATTGCTAAGTCGAGCAAAGTGCTAGTGGGTTTTTCTGTAACTCAAAATCCAGTGGCTGCACGAGGTTAAATGAAGTATGATTTTAATACATAAGTGGTGTTTACCTTTTTGAACATTACCTCTCTTGTTTATATACGACGCTATGTAACGATGAACGACTGTTTAACCATACATTTTTATCGTTTAAACCACATGTAAATTTCAAAATCTATGAAAGAAAACATCAAAATAATTATCAAAAATATTATGCCGTTATAAATCCGACATACTGGCCATCACTTTGGTGTCATTACTGATCAAAATCAAAACTCACGACCATCTAAATAATAGTAACAGTCCTTCATACAAAAAAAAAGCAGGGTGGCTCGATTCAGATGCCCGGAAGTGTATTTTCAAGGGTTTGTTTCAATGTGTGCAATTGTGCAATAATGGCAATAGACTGTCATCACAAATACGTCTACCAGCGATCTAATTACCTCTAGCCATGTTTTTTTTATGACCGTTCCGTCTTGCGGTCATTGGAAGTCCCATAATCAGTATCTAGTAAATATTTACCAGTTCATTTGATGACGTTACGTAACGCTCACGATGCGTTTACTCACAGAAACCGCATAGAAACCAAAGCTTTAACAAAATGATCTGGATTTCCAAACACAAGGCGGAAACCACAGTAAAAACGACTTAATATTGTGTTTAGCTAAATAGCTGTCGTATATCATCAAATGCGTTTCTCACACAAAAACTGGACAGTTTAAGTTCGGTTTAAATGTCGCATTCCAGTGATTTATACTATGGACATGTTAATGGAGCCGACTGAAAGTGATGCAAAATACTGTTAGCGTCGCGAAACTACATCAGGAATTCAGGATGCTATGTTATTGTAGATTTATTGGTTACTCAATCTAAGTACTAGAATTAAATATCTGCTGAAATAGCTTCTATTTACCTGGTACCTAATATTCTTTCAGAAAGACGAGAAATAACAAAAAAAGAAAGAATAACGTTAATTATAACAGTGATATTCTGTATTAACGGATGGACTACATCAGGAGTACCAAAAATCATAACAATAAAAACGAAGTAGAAATTCTTTTATTTTGAATTTTATTAAGGTGTGAACAAGTTTTATTAAACAGTCCAAAAAACACAATAAAGTACATAGCCATTCATAACAAATCCTAAAAAATATAAAGCCGATATTTCACTTAACGCAAAACCTATAAAAATACTCCCACATCAATTAAAAAGCGTCACCTAAACTCTCAAACAAAACACCACGTGAACGTGGCTATAAACACTGGCTATATTATAGCCGTATAGCCTCTTCTGTGACCGGGCGAAGCCTCGTCCACTACCTGTGTGCTTTTTTTTGTCAAAGGTCCGATTCGACGGGTGATGCGGGTCGCCAGTGTTTGCGCGCACCTCGTCTCGGCCGCGCGTACCGTTCCATTTTCAAACACATCGTATTATTCCCGACTACCCTATAAAATACACGGTATTTTTTCATTACGTAGTATTTTTTAAAAGTGTAATACATTTTTAATATGAATGTTTTCTTTTTGTGATGAAAACTTTTTGGTTAAAAACAGTTTTGTTTGGACTTAAGGACGTAAGGTTGTGACCTGTGATGTCATTGGACGGTGATTATAATTTTGACATTCCGTTTTTAAATATTTGAAGTGACAACGTGTTGTTGTTGTTTTTTTTTTTTTTTACTTATTTTATGTGTAGAACCGTGCTGATAAGTGATACTGTGTATGTACCTACATTTGACTCGGAAAATCAAAGTGCTTTTATTTCTCAGTGACAATAACAATAAAATAGATTTTGTAACATTATCTATATGTGTGTATGCTGTGATTAGGGATGTACCTGAAAATGTACATAAAATCTGAGAGGTTCTACCAACAGCCTGACAATCAGGCGCTGAAGGAAGACAGGTGCTTCTCAGACTATGAGGAGGAATTAGACGACCGTAAGTACATTATTTAAGTACTTACATAAAATTTTAAAGAAAACATCGAGATAAAAACATAGAAATTTGTTGTATGAATAACGGTCGAAAAAAATTTTTATCTACAGAATACAGTGTTTGTGTAAAAATAAATTAATGACATCAATATTATGTCGATGATGGATACTACGAATTTATAAAATGTGGTTTCAGAACTGTAACACTATGTTATTAGAAAAAGTGATTAAAGCTTTTAACTAAATTTATTTCCAAAAGAACAGTACGTATTCAAGATCTGTTTATAAATAAATATAATTATATTTTAGATACACCCTACTTAAACCACAGCAACGATAGTTATATTACGCTTTTACTAGATTTTGATGTTTTACCAATTACTTCAAACACTGCAGTTAATAAATACATATTACCATGTCCAGTCATATACTATGAGATTGTTATTGAAATGAGAAATAACACTATTAATACATTAACACAAAACTATTAATAGATTATTATTAAGAAATCATCGTGTCTGCGCGTTGATGTCTTTTGTATGCGTCGTAATACTGCCGACGGGAAAGTAACAAACTGTCTTATTAAACTTATATGGCTACCTACATATTCATTATTATTTACGTTTAATAATACATAATATTCTATAGCTTTAATCATAATTATTAAATAAATCCTAAACGCTATTAATGGGAGTAAATTATTATAGCAAAAAAAAGTAATTTATTTTAACTTTAAATTAAATTAAAACTGAAGGACTTGAGTAAAACATTTTAATTTTCTACCAAATATTTAACATACTAGATATATTTAACCAAATCGCTAAGGGTTCCTAAACTTTTGAATAAGGGGTGAAAAGTTTTTCAGTAAAACCAATAGAAAGTGAAGTTGAGTTGTTTGTTGAGTTGTTGGGGATTGAGTTGAGTTGTTGTTGTTGAGTTGGGTTGTTGTTGTTGGTGTAATGAAGTCAACCAACAACAACCACAGTTACTACTCAAGAAGCAATGCGCAAGAACAGATTATAGTTATAACCAAAAGATCTAATACTCAAAACAATACATACAACATTATAATTTCCTTTGCTTTCAAAAAATTATTATTCCTGAGACCCCACGTGCACTTGCATCGGTACTTTTTAAAACAAACCCAAAAAAAAGCAGCACAAAGCTAAAATAATCCCATACTTTCGAATTTAATAACTAACAGGTAAACGCGAAACGAAATCCCTTATGGTCAACCCTTACCCTGCAAATGGTACAAAGGGCTTCTCGGACCAGACCAATTAGAGACAAAGAAAGGTCCAGGTACAAAGGACCGGGAGATTATTTCAAGGGTTTGCTAAACAATAGGGTCAATTGTTTGCTAGATTTCGATTTCCTGTTCGGGCTTTTGGACCCACCGCGCACTGTATAAAAACGCGTAACGGAAAGATTTTGCGGTAAGGAATATTCTAGATAAAAAATTTTGTATATTGAAGCAACTTTGATTGCTTATTTATCACTTACTAGCCAACCCAACGAATTTCGTTTCGCCTCACAATCAATAAGCCTTTCCATACAAAATAATGTATGAGAAAATTATTTATCCTCATTATTATTTTTTTCGTATATTTTTCCTATGTTTTAATAGTTATTCTGCTGTTCGGGGCGAGGACAAATCCAACAAATCAAAGATTATAAAAGTTGTTCTTGAGTTATAATTTATAAATGGTGTAACTTTGACTTTGTTTTATATTTATAGATTATTCTTTACAAGTTGATGGCAAAAGTAAAAATATGCATTATAGTTATTATAAGTGACCAGGCTAATCGCGGCAATAGTGGCGTTTTTTAGGTCCTCAGAAGTGCAGGTGTATGGACACTTTAGACATGACAACATTTGGGGCATGGTTTTTGTCACTAAACCAACAGCAAAAAAATTGCTAAATCGAAGGTTTGATAAACCTCTCCACGGCGAAATTTAAATGACCGTCGGAGACTTTATTAATGAGAAAAACTCAGCATCTCGCGATCTAGAACTTGCTATGTATGATATTGATAAACGAGCGATCCTTTGCTAACGAAGGCAGCCAATACTCTAAAGTCTATTCAAAATATGTTTCAAATTAATATTATTTCAAGTTGAAACAAATATCAATTTTATTTTAATGGTAATTAAGTTGATTTCAGAGTAACTAACAATAGTGCTAAAAAAGTTGTAAAAATGTTTGAAGTTGTAGCGTAAACTGAACTTTATTTTGTAGGATTTAAGGTAATTTTTCCATAAACTCATATTTGTTTACATTTTTGGCCAATAAATCGCGAATGCAGATTACATATTTTGGCTAAATAAGTATTTCTGCTGAGTTTAAGTTAACATTACTCGCAAGTGTCAAACCCTATTGATGAATTATCGAACGGTTATTGTTGTTCACTTTGATGTGCATCTTTTCAAAATATGGTTGGATTGCAAATTGACGTACAAGGTAATAGTCTATAGCAAGCGTTATAAACGCCTTAACAAAAGTAGCTGTTCAATCATCATTTACTATTATCTCGCAAAAACCTCTTACAAAAAAAAATAACAAGATGGGGGAAAACATGCGTTACATCCACGCAAAACGGCGGCGATGTCATACAAAAAGTATGTTTTAAAACTCATTAAAACTTAAAAAAAAAACAATTATTTTGAAAAATCATAGGTTTTTAGCTACTGCGGTAGTAAATAAAGGAAATAAAGAAAGAATAGTTGTTAATTCTGAACGAATAAGACGCACATTATAAGTTTCCCGTTTACTATAAACCATACGTCATGTAAAACCATGAGGAATGTTGTAGCGACAACCGACAATAATATCAACACGGGACGCCATGAAAAACACTCATAGTTTCTTATAAACACCGTTCGTATAACTTCCTTATAACACGAGTAATTTACCTTAAATTCCCACATTGCACCCTCAAACATTCGACCTCAAAACAATAGAAACTACACGGAAAACAATCCACAGTTTTAAACCTTACTCTATTGATATAAATGACACAGAAATTACCCAAGTTTTTGCAAAATTCTGAGAAAAATGTACCTGTAAAAAAAAAACGGGTAGTTTGGTACCTGACCTTACCTGCATATTCTTTTTCGAAATAGGCAGGAAATCGCGACAATACGGCCGAAACGGTCATAGTTTGGAATAAGTGCGCATGAGTTTAACAATGGAGCAAAGATCTATTGTAAACTGCGATTGAATCATAAAACGCCTTTTTGGAAATGAGTCACAGTTTGTAGGAGTGTATATACGTTGTATGTATATTATATTGAAGTATTTGAGAACATCTGTACGTGGTACACATGTACAGCCTTACTGTTGTAAATAGTTTATTATTAGAGTTTTACGAGTTGCTCAGCGAACTATATCGTTTAAATAGACTTGTAGATCTGAGTAGGTTATTTCTTTTCAGTGTCATTCAATAAAACCATATACTTTTAATATGTTTATGGATCCATTTCATTCATCCAGTTAACAATTACATCTTATAATAAACCTGAAGAGTGTGTGTGTTTGAACACAGGCTATAGCCTATTTAACATCACGCTAGAACCCTTAGAAGCCGAGCAAAATTAAAACAAGTCGGAAAGAACACTCAGTGAAAATTATTTATTAGCACGGGCAGATGATGCGATGCGTCAGGGTAGATCGGGGGAACAAGATACTTCATGCAGATGAAGTCGCTGCCAGAAGCTAGTTTAATAAGGCTACCGCAGAAAATACATTACCTAAAATTAGAAAAAATAATCAACGTTTACACATAATTATAATTAAAAGGCTACTTAGGTACTCATCATCATCATCATCTGCCTAGCCTTTTCCCAACTATGTCGGGGTCGGCTTCCAGTCTAACCGGATGCAGCTGAATACCAGTATTTTACATGGAGTGAATGCCTATCTGACCTCCACAACACAGTTACTGGGTAATACGATTCCCCTTGGTAAGACTGGTTGTCAGACTTTCGGGCTTCTGACTACCCGTAACAACTGTCAAAGATCCGCGAATGACAGCCGGGACCAACAGCTTAACGTGCTTTCCGAGGCACGGAGTGGTCTCGGCATGTAAAGATGGCCACCCATCCACAGACCAATCACGGCAAGCGTAGCTTAACCTGATCGATCGACCTAAGCTGTGCGGCTATCATTATTTAGCCACGGGCCCCTATTCTTCTCTTTTATAATTAAAAGGCTACTAAAAATATAAAATTCAAGTGTTAGCATAAGCTATAAAGAACCAATTTGTCTATATTAAGACTTCAACAACACAAATTAAAACATTAAAAGCCATTAAGCAAAAACTAAGTGCTGAATAAATTTTAACTTAAAAGGTAATAATTTATTTTATTGCATTCAACATCAACAAGTTGGTGTATCAATCAAGTAAAGAACGTCTTATTTGTACTTAACTTCAAGTTAATTGAATATTATTGCAGTGACAAGTGCAAAAACCTAAACAATATTTTTAAATTAAATTAAATTCATTTATTTCAGACCAATAATAAAATCAAAACAAGACATCACTCATAATATTCACTCACGTCAAAAAAAGCAAGGACTAGTGTCATCTCGTCACATGAAGATGGATGAATGTCCCGAGCACTGCAGAGTCTGGCCTCTCAGAGATCATCCTTAGGATTCCGTTGGTTATAATCACTTAAACTAAAATAAAAAAGGAAATTACCAAGAAAAGATGCGATGTCATTGTTACACCAGTGCAGTGTCTTATAGACAATGAATATTACATTTATTTATTGCTTTTTAAGGATCACTATTGTTGTATTTTTCTATTGAAAAAAGTACAAATCCGTGTGCATGAAGATTCTGGTCGAACAAAATAAAGCATAAAGCAATCTTTAACAAAAACGTTTAGTTTTTAATGAATTACCTGTATTAATTAACTTCCAACAAGATGTTTTGTCACCTCTAACAGTACAAGTGTTGCAAGCCTCAAGTAATAAAAGATTTATAATGTTATACACGACAAGATTTTACGAGTAAGTATTAACAGACGATAAAATTAAACATGACATGATAATTAAAAAGAAGAGCCTTTGCCGGTATCTTAGAACTTACTTGTCAAGTTGGACCAGTTATTTTGAATCTTAGGATGCTGACTTATGATGATTTTATTTTTGGAAGTAGGTTTTCACAAACACTTTTACACGTCAATCATAATTTTTTTAAACTAGATGAGATCAGCGTTTCCTATCTGACTACTCTGAGAAGAAAGGCCGAAACAAACTCAAAGGTCACAGTCTCTTTTAAAGTCCAGAATAATCTTGGTCAGGTTATATGAAGACCATGTAAATCGATCTCTGAAATGATCTCATGAGGAAAGAACCACACAGATTGAGAGGACCTGTCCAGTCAGTGCACTCATTTGTCTGAAATTGTGCAGCTCAACTCAAAACTTAAAGAGCTCAACGATTAGACTTAGAATTAAAAGCCAACGTAATAGCAATAATCCAACAGATTATTCATTATTTTCGGTAGTGACATCCTGTACCTATATGAATTATTTTTTCGTTTGCCACAGTTTATTCATGAGCAATGGTGGCCAAGTGATTAACGGCCGCGACTTACGAGTTGTAGGTCATAAGTTCCGTCAACCTAATAAACCTAGATAGGCGCTTTACTTTGTGTAAATTATTTCGTCACAACTGCTCTCAAAACGGTGAAAGAAACGCTAAAACATCGTGAGGAAACCGGCATGTGTCAAATTAATGTGTGTTGTCCATATAGGAAAATTTTTAGTATGGAAGTGTTGTCCTTGGTCCCTGGCCCTGACATCAAGCAATGGAAAAAATTGTCAACATTTTTTAAGCTTGAGTACGAGGCTTTTGACTGTGTTGTATATTTTATGTTTTTTTTTTAATTTTTAATGTGCGTTTTGTTTGTGCATAATAAACAATTTTTCTTTCTTTTCTTTCTTTCATGTCCTAGAACCAAAAATTCAAAGACATGTGACACCTACCAACCCGCACTGGGCCCGCGTGGTAGACTACGGTTCACTCCCTCTCACCAAGAGGAGGCCTGTGTCCCAGCACTGGGAAAATAATATAGGCTGATTTCGCTACGGCTTGTGATATAAAAAAATTCAATGTCATTATAAAGTATGATGACTATTGTCAACAAAATTATAGTAATTTCATATAAAAACCAGGTAAACTGCATTATCTTTACACACATAACTCGTTAGTCATGGTAAAGGTTATAGTTAGGGCAAAAGGTCGTTGCAAGAACTACAGATTCATATCTATGACGCATCTCAAGAGTATAAAATGAATCATTGCACTCGCAATGACACTGTGAATTGAGATGCAAATTGTGCATAACACGTTATCAACACAACATGTTAAATAAGCTTGTCAATCATCTTCTTCTTAGTGAAACGATGACAAAAAGTTCAAACATTTTTGGCCCAAAGTTCAGCTGCGCGAACTCCGCTCACTGACGCAGTCATAAGATCATCAAGTGATGAATCATCATCATCATCATTGGCACTGGTTGTCTTTACTAGCCAGCATCCTTTTTTGTGTAAACTGGAATGCTAAATTTCATCGTTATTACCCTCAATTTCATTTAACATGTGGAAACGTAGTGGATTGTACATATTTTTACTTATAGCATACAGTATATCTAGATATAATTTATACAATGTACGATTGTTTGTTTTCCCAAATAAAATAAAATAAAATATCAGGTACGTACTGGGAACAGGCTTTGCGTCGGTCACTCAGAAATGACACTATCATTAGGCTGGAAAGAAACATTGTCATTTAAATATAAGTAAGATTGAAATCCGTCTGATTTGAACCTTCAATGTGGGTGTATAATCGGTACACCTCTGCTTAATCAATTGGCGATAACAGGTGTGATGTTAAACCACGTTTTATACATGAGTATAATTCATGAATTTAATTAAAACCAATTTAATGAAAGACGAACAAATTTAAATCTACTCTTCACAGGACATTGACATTACAGACCTACAACAGAAAAGTGTTAAACATAAATAAATACTTACAAAAGAATAACTTGCGTCACTTCATAAACAACAAAAACAGTAAAACCAGTTGAATAATCGTTGAAAACGTAAAAATGTTGGTCGTCAGGGTCAAGTTGAGGATCAGGGCCAGGGGTCGTGAGATGAGCGCTGATTCATTCGGGCCAAAGGTTCAGCACCTCTGACATTTCTACGTAATCGCTTAACGGAACATCCACATACAATGTTGTACAGAAATGTAATTGTCAATGTGTATTAGTTACAAAATAATGTAACATATATGTTAAGTTCATGGTTGATGATTTATTGGGAAATGTTTAGCACGTGGAAAATGTAATGTTTTTTTTTTTTTTCAATTCAGTGGAATGCTGTTTAGTGAGATTTACTCGTATATATAATGATTGTTGCTTGTCATTCTTCTTCTTGTGTCGATGACTTACTATATTTTGTCCCACCAGTACGTAGGTAAGTACCTACCTTTTTTTTTGTCGGGGGGAAACCTTCGTAAGGCACCCGGAGACATCCGGAGAGGGAGGTCGGGGAGTGTGGGATTTTTACCTGACTAAAACCACCCCGGTGATTACCATCAGCACATAGGGGTGGTATAGGTAAGGCACATGCCTGGGGAGGCTGACTGATCTGCGGGGTAATGTCGTAACATACTAACAACAACAAGTAGCAACAGCGTTCATTTTGACAGTTCAACTACATTCATTGTTACGTTGTAGACAAATTTATCGAACATATGAAGCAATGGAATTCTTCAAAAGATGTAGACTGAATTATAATGTGTTACGCAATTGTTTATTTATTACAGCGTACTAAGAGATGTTTCTGAAAATATTCATTCTCTTTAATTACATCATGGTTTCTAATGCCAAAAGGTAATACAAACAATGTAAAACCTAAACTGTCACAGCTATTACCTAAACTCGCCAAATCAAACACAAAACTAAGATTTCTTCAAATCTTATTCGGCACAAAACTCTTAATACATATTTACACAAAATCGTCATCAGTGCCAAGATCAGGTTCAAGGGCACGCGGGTCGTGAGACGTGGGTTCGACGCCTGTTGATTCACAGCCGGTCGAAGGTTGGCAACCTCTGACATTTTGCCGCGAAACGCAAACGAGTTGACTGCAGTTAATACAAAATAAATGAAAGAAACCAAAGATTATTATAAATGCAATTTGTTATTGTTTGTTTTATATTATACGCGAAAGTTTGTGAGGATGAATGGATGTTTGTTACTCTTTCACGCAAAAACTACCGAACGGATTTTGTTGAAACCTTACAGTATAATAACTTACACATTAAAATAACATGTAGGACACTTTTTATCCCGATATTCCCACGGAATCGACACTTATACCGGGTGAAACCGCGGGGCGCTGCTAGTATATAATGAATGCTTAAAGTTTGAGTTTCTCAATAACAGCCTGAAGTCTGGACTTGTACCCGTTTATTTGTTAGTGACAATAGGCTCGCCTGCTTTTATATGAGACTTAAAGACAACTGGCATAATTGGTAAACACCTCTGCCCAACTCTTCGGAATAACCAGGCGAGATGTTACGTATGTGAGTGTTTTTAATTACAGTACCGGGAAATTTAGGCATTAGGTTATGTCTTGCATTGCCTTTTTTTTTTAAAAACAACTTCGTAGCGCCTCAGAATCATTATCGAAATCAGTCAATCCGTTCTCGAGATATCAGCAAAAAAAAGTCGTTACTTACAAAATGTATGAGAAAATTAATAAGTAATCTTAATTTTTTGTTTTTGTGTTTTTTCCATGTTTTGATTTCGCTATTCGGGTCGGACACAAATCTAACAAATCAAAGATCATAAAAATCGGTCTAGCCGTTCTTGAGTTATAAGTGGTGTAACTAACCCGACTTTGTTTTATTTATATAGGTAGATAGATAAATCATGTACAAGCTTTTTACTTTCTGAGGTTCCCCGAATGTGGCATACCTAATACAAAAAGAAAACATAGCTTCACCTATCTCGTAGATGACCCCCGTGATACAACTGTCTTTTAATGTTAATCAATATGACCATTTAGTTTAATGACTTATCGTTTTGATCGTCTCCATGTAAATATGTATTTACATTTATTTGTTTTAACGGAGTCTAATCTACGTAGAGATGGTTTTTTGAATGCCCATCTATGTAAGTAAATAATCGGATGGCTGAATGGCTAAATGGCTAGAAGGTTAAATACCCGTAGCGTTATAACCGTTTTGATGGTAATAATTTATTATTATTTGTTTGACCTTCCGCGGTTCTCACAGCGTTTCACGTCGTCTGGTCGTACGAAGTTCAAAAGTTCATTTGGTATAAAAAACTGCTTGTTTTTGTCGTCTTTTAAGATTTTTCCTTGATTTTTTAGATAGCATAGAATAAACTGTAGTTTAAGATAACTAATCAAGAGGTTAAAGAGTTAATTAAAGCTTAATTTAAAATTCATCTAGTGATTTTAAATAAAAGTATACAATAGAAGAAAATCCATACTAATATTATAAATTCGAAAGTAACTCTGTCTGTGTGTATGTTACCTTTTCACGCCTAAACCACTGAACGGATTTCGATAAAATTTGGCAAAGAGATAGATTGCATCCCGGGGAAGGACATAGGATAGTTTTTATCGACATACCTTGCGGGCGAAGCCGCGAAATTGTAAATTATAATTATGTAGATCTGCAATGCTATTGTCTTGCCAAGTCTTGTCTAGTTTAGGTGTTGTAGATGGCTCGAAATTTTTATCATTAAATAAGAGGTCCTGAAATCATAATGTAGCAGATAAAAGCTTAGGTTTTCTTACTGAGGCCTACCGCTAACTAATGGACGTAATTATCCTTATACGGTTGTGTGAAAGACGACTTCTAAAGTGTCACTAAGGAAGTAAACTCAGCCAGTCAATTTCCACCTTAGTTAACTACCTCAGAAGCCAGAAGCCCGACTTACATTAACCGCATCACATTTTTTACGTCCGGTAGACGTCGCGTCGGTATTGTCGGTGGCAAGAAAAAACTCTGATGCACAGAATAATACCTTATTCGGATTAAATGCGCATCCAAAACATTCTCGAGAAAAAAAAAACAAAAGAAGTACCGACGGATCTCGAAAACATTCGAATTTCAAACATTGCTAAGGCCTTTTGCAAACAGCGTGGTCCGCGGGAACAAAACAAAAGTATATCGTTTTATCATATTACCCAGTAACTGGGTTGTGGAGGTCAGATAAGCTGTCGCTCCTTGTAAAATACTGGTATTCAGCAGCATCCGGTTAGACTGGAAGCCGACCCCAACATAGTTGGGAAGAGGTTAGGTAGATAATGTGGTCCTCGGGAACAGATCAAAATGGATGAAACACGGTGGCAAGTCATTGAAATCATTCCTTATCCCAATTTATTTGGGGTCGACGCATAATGACTTCTTTTTCTTCCATACTTCTCTATCAGTCGTCATCTCGGTAGCTACCCCTTTTTCAGCCATATCACCTTTCACACAGTCCAAAAGGAAATAGTAGTTCAAATATCAGAAACAAAACGAACTCAACAAAATGTACGAAAAAGTGCCACGTTTTGGGTAAGCGTCAGTATGCTACAGTATCTACCTATAAACACCCAACGATATGTCCAGCAATTGTCGGAATTGCCTTGGTGGGCCAGGTCGTCGGTTCGAATGCAACAGGTTAATTGCAGATTCACAACGACCCTGCTTTAGAAAACGGAGACCTGAGTGGAATTTTAACTCACTATTCAAACTTCTTTTTGTTGTGTTAAAACTTTTTTTATACGAGCAATGACGTGTTGACTGTGTTGAGTACATAGCTGTTTAGCAGTCTGTTATGTTCACTAACTTACTTTTATTTTTCATTTTAATCAAAACAATTGGGTGCCGACTATTTTAAAGTACCTATATATTGGAAAACATAGTCTTAATCAATCTAACAATAAATACCATTATTTTACTGCCTATCTGACCTCCACAACCCAGTTACTGGGTAAGACTGGTTGTCAGACTTTGGGCTTCTGACGACCCTTAACGACTGTCAAATATCGACGAATGACAACGGATTAATGTACTTTCCGAGGCACTGAGGGGCTATTGTAGTAACCATTATAGTCGCGAATGACCATCCTTCTTGTCTCATCAAAAAGTAGGTTATTGATGTTCCTTTTTTGAAGAAGGTTCAAAATATCCTCATAATATATTCCGTCCTCAAAAAAATCCCGTTTAAATCCCGCCTTGTATACGAAACATCGCGTAACCCTACACACGCTACCACACAGGTGCTCTCTCGTCCGGTCGAGAGGTTGGCCCTCGTTGCCGTTGGAGCAAATGTTTTCCTTTGGACACAAACGTTTGACCACACGTCAAGGGCACTCCTTATTAAAGGGCCTAAGGAGGGGACGTGACTGAAATAATTGTATCGAAAATGATTTAAGTGGAAATAAAATGTGTGTTTGGAATTTAATTTTTGTATTATGCTAGATAAATACTATGTTCTCTCTTCAGAAATCTGATCACATAAGCAGACATTGTTCCACATAATATGTATTATTCACACATCTGTGAGAACCACATTTTTCGTTAGCGAGATCTTATTTTTTTATTTAATAATAATAATAATATCCTTGGACATTTCCCACAACACACAACGCCATTTAGTCCCAAGCTAAGCAACCTAATGCTTGTGTTATGGTAACGAGATGGCTGATAAACTACTTATATACTTTTTTTTTGTAAATATGTACATGTTATAGATAAAACACCTAGACAAATGGTTAAACAGTTTCAATATTTCATGTACTTAATCAACTCGTGGTGGTAAAACTTGGACTATGAACGGTTTTACCAGTTGACGTCCATTGGCTGGATTGATGATGATAACTCTTCTAGAAAATAATACATATTAAATAAAGGAAGCTTTTATCTCAGTTATTTTAAAAACCTAGTTTTTGCCGTAGCGCCATTGAACAAAAAAACTTAACCTCTAACTACCGACTATCGACTACATCGATAACCGTTAAGATAATCGCCTAACCGCATCACTACCTCCCGAGAGCCGTTCCTCGGAATCTTAACGACGCTAACAGTTTAGTGTTAAGCAGGTGACGTAGTGAGTCAATGTTTGTGTTAGTGTATTACATTAGTTTGTGTACCCCACGCTTGGGATGCCAGTACTGCCTGTGGGTAGGTAGGGAGGTACTTAGTAAGTGCCTGCTTTGTTTTTGGAGCGGTTACAAGAGTATTTGTATGAGTTGTTTTGAAACAATGGTAGTGGTGACTTTTGTCTTTTTATACAAAAAAATAATTTCCATTTATTTTATTTTTTTAATTCTAAATAGCTTAATAATTAAAATAAAATAAAACTAGAATGTATTAAAAAACTACCAGATCCAGTGCATGGAACCCTATGTTGTTCAGTCACCACTCTTTTAACAGCCGGCAGCCCAATTTATTAAGGGTCGATGAAGGATGTCATCATCTTTGATATTATTCTATTTTTTAGAATAATAATAATATCAGCCTATTACTATCCTACTGCAGGGTAAAAGCCTCTTCTTAAACAAAGAAGGCACGAGCATAGATCACCACGCTTGCTCAAGATGGGTTGGCGATTTCTGACTGATATTCAAGATGGGTTGGCGATTTCTGACTGATATTCAAGATGGGTTGGCGATTTCTGACTGATATTAACTAGATACCTATAAGTTTCCTTACGATGTTTTCCTTCACCGATATCCAAGATAAACTTAGAAGGTACACATGAATTTAAAAAGTCACATTGGTACTTGCCCGGATTTAAACCCACAACTGACACAAAGTAGTCTTAACCCTTGTCAGTCGTATAAAAATATAGAAGAAAATATCGAAAAATTTAATTAAGTACCTTCCAATGCTTCTGTTAAATTTTAAATACTTAGCAGGTAAATAATATTTCAGTTTACGCAATACCTAGCTATTGTACGTTAATCATTCCAATCTAAATCAAGTTAAGCTTGTTTTACACAATCTACACAAACAAAAGCATTCATACAACGTTTGGTTGCTTGCCTTACAAGGCTGCAACCTGCCACTACCGGTAACGCAGGTGGCTGATTGGCTATCACAGGTACTTAGTACCATATTTATGTATTATGATACCGCTTTCAGATTGATCAACATTCTACTAAAATTAATCATAGTTTCGTATAAGACCTTATAATGTTTATAGCTCTTTGTTATGAAAATAAACAGAAAACTAAAAATACCACGTGCTGTGACTTGACACTAGACATACAATAATTAGCATCTAGGGGGCGGGGAAGGGGGTTCAGGGGATCAGACCGGAATAAATCTAATTTACACAAAACAAATTAAATTACACACAAAACAAAACCAAACAACATAAATTTTACAAATTTAATTGAGTAAAATAAATCGTATAATTTTCTAAACAATACAATCATCAGATCATAGGATCTCAATCACACTAATATTATAAAGGCGAAAGTTTGTGAGTGTGTTTGTTACTTCTTCACGCACAAACGGCTAAACGGATTTCGGCACACAGATAGTTTATAACCTGGATTAACACATAACATACTTTTTATTCCGATATTCCCACGGGATCGACACTTATGCAGGTTAAACCACGGGGCGCAGCTAGTGCACCATATACTGAGAAATAAATAAATACTTACTTACTTAGGAACTGCAAGTAGCAGCAGGCAGCTATGGGTAGCTGGTTCCATTCCCGCTTGGAACAAATAGGTATGTACTTGCATGACTTCTAGTATACTCCAGCAAGTAGTTCCGGGCATCCACAAAATAGGACCTAAGAGAAAATCTACTTTGAGGCAAAGTTTTTTTAAAGGAAGTTCGCATTCGTGAAATATTCCAATCGACCCGTTTCAAACGAAATTATCATTCGTAAAATATTCCAACCGACCCGTCGGGTATCGATTCGAGCAATGCGCTTTGTCTATATCGTAAATTCTCATCAAAATCATCATGGCTAATAGGGGAGGATGAAAGGAAAAAACGTGTTGCGTCATATCAGGGCCTAAAAAGGCCACTTTGGCAGAATCATAAAACAATTCATATCACGCAATTTCAACTCTATGACAGTTTTGTATGGAGATTCGTAAAATTCTATAGGTACACTTCTGCCTAACCGCCTTTTTAGGCCCCCTGTAAGTAGCGATCTGTATGATTATAATATACTGACAGTTATAGATATACTGGCTATCATCAATCCATCGATATTGGGTTCCGCCGTTGGACAATATACTCAACTGAAGCGTATAGTTGCTTCGACCCACAAGGTCGCAGCTACGAGCCACTACCGGCAACATGCAGGTGGTTGCTGTGCAAACACAAATAAAGCTGTTTGAACACTGGACCGCCCTCGATGGGCAAACAACAGGTGCCGAGGTATGCCTGGGATAGCGTGAAGTGGGCATAGAAAAATGTATTCGTAGATATTAGTTATTGATTGGGCAATATTGCTCTGGTAGTGTGTAAATGAGTTTTATGGTGGTTGAATTAATGCTGCACATACATCAATGATGCAACAATAATATAATAATGTCTTTTATTATTATTATGAGAGATTTTTATAGCTACAACTAATTACTTGATTAAACGGCAGACTACTTGATAAATAATAAAAAAATCATGATGAAACTTAGTCAGTAAATACCCACGAGTAGATACAAAAATCACATTAAACACGTGTTTTTTATGTGTTCAAATAGATATAAATTAATATATTTTACGAACCAAGGACCAGTGAACCGTGTGATGCTCAGTTGATTGAAACATTCGATTAAAATGAAACGGATGAAATTATTAAGCAATTCCAACACATGCAATAAATTAAACAGATCCATATAACATTTGAGGTCTTCTTCAACTCAAGTTTCAAAAGAATTCAATTATCAATAATTCGACGCAAATTGATACGTTATCATTATGAAATATCGGCGGAAAAAACTGGACTTTATTATTTATTAATCAAAATTATAATTCTTACATAATTGAGACGTTTTGCAAATCTCATAGAATTAATCTCTTATGTTAAGACGCTATAACATATGTTTCTTGTTTTCAAGAATATCGTGATCTTGAATTTAATGTCAGCTAAGACCTACATCATTATATTTTGGAAAACCCAAATAATATTATTAATACTTATTTTAGAAATATAGATATGGTTAGAAAGGGGGTTACTACCGAGATGACGACTAATATAAATTATTAACATTCTTGTGATATATATTTTAGAAGTAGGTACCTATGTATGTTTATTTGTATGTATGTAATATTTGTTTAGTTTTATTGAGTTGTTTTTGATTTTTTGTCTCCTTTACTTTTTCACACGCTGTCTACATCTCTCTATTTATTATCCTATCGCAGGTATGCTGGAATAGATTTCTTATGAAATTAGCATCACCTTTGTACCTATTTTTCTGTTCTGTTTTTTTTTTGTGGTCTGTTTATATATGTGTGTACATAAATGGTAAGATAAAATAATGCCGGTATTTTAGATAAATAAATAATCAGTTCAGATCATAATATTGATCTTACACGTAAACTTCATTATACGTGAGTCATGCTCTTAATTGAGGAACTCGAAGCTATTAATAGCTTTTCCTGATCAATCAACTATGTATTTGACATCTATCAACATTGGAGCTTTAATCCTAAGTTGCTTAACTGAAATATGCCTAAACTATGTACAATTCTACACGCATGGCAAGAGATATTCATCACATTTTCTATTAAGAAAATACCTACTAATTCCATATCAACAACAAATATCAAATACTAGCTGCGCCCCGCGGTTTCACCCGCATAAATCTCTAACCCGTAGGAATATCGGAATTAAAAGTATCCCATGTCCTAATCCAGACAATGATCTACCCATGTGCCATTTTCATCCAACCGTTCAGCCGCTTTTGCGTGAGAAACAGACATACAAAAAATCAAATCTTTTCTCTTTATAATAAGTATTAGTTTAGATTTTAACAACATCCGACCACATACATGTTACACTACACCACCAACATAATCCATTTTTAAGGTTCCTTAAGAGATAAAACAGTACCTTTATAAGCTCACTGTCTCTGTTCATTCTTCACTATCTAACCCGTACTATCTATTACCTACCAAGTACCAAGTCAACATCATCACATCTACCTACAAAGTCCAAAGGTTCACAGTTAGTTTGTCATTCTCTAAAGCCTCTTCATTTCCCCGAACCAGCCTCGGTTCACTGCATACAGCCTCTCAACCGATACTCAGTCAACAATCGGACGGCATCTTTGTTTGATCAACGTTAAACATCTTCAAACTGTGCAGGAGTGGAGGAGGTATTAAGAAAACATGATTATTGAGGCAATCAATTAGTTGGGTATTGAGTGGGTGAGTGGAATTAGTTGTGCTTATGTTTGTGTTAGAGGCTGATAAGATTATTGGACGGGTCTATCTAAGAAACATATTTTTAGAACATTTTAGCCTCTCATTGACACATAATTTGAGAAAAATTGTCGATAGTTTTTTGGGCTATTCCGTTTATCCATCCCAAAAAATCCACTCAAAGGTTTTAGGACGCAGGTCCGAGACTCCACCCTAAGAGCGGTTTCGCACTACATCTGATCCGAATCCGAATTAAAGATCCGACTTCAATCCAAATTTTGAATGTTCTAAATTCGGACGGATAGAGTTCGGATCTAGTGCGCAACCCCACAAGTAGGACTATGGTCACTTCGGACCGGCATTTCTCGGATTCGGATCGGAC
Source organism: Gortyna flavago (assembly GCA_963669345.1). NCBI lineage: Eukaryota > Metazoa > Arthropoda > Insecta > Lepidoptera > Noctuidae > Gortyna > Gortyna flavago. The sequence goes on from OY770139.1 coordinate 4,900,765, forward strand.
GTAGTGCGAAACCACCCTAAGCCTAGACTTTTCGTTTATCCAACTAAGCCTAGGGTGAATTTTTTGGGGTGAATAAATGAAATAACAGAGTTTTTTTACATTCGTAACATTGCTGTCATCGTCAGCCTATAGCAATCTACTGGTGGACATAGGCCTCGAATCTTACGGCTTACTCTTACTGGCTTAGTGACCACTGAAGTGCGGCCTGCTGTAGCTATTTAAAGTTACTTCTCTCTAAGTACCCCAGGGTACTTAAAGTACCGCCTGCTAAATACCGCATCCAGCAGTAAAAAGTCCCGCACACTATAATCGCGCGGGTCGAGCACATATTTGTGAACGGTACCGATCACTTAGGCAGTCTGTTTGGTGGACGTGCCGTCATTCGTGTCAGGTGCGCTGCCAACGGTACCTTGTTTGACGACGGTGCTGACCCTACCAGTGGCGGTGCCGTAATACACCGGTGATGGCGACGTGTAAACGAATGTGTTTTTTCGTAATAAAATGCAGAAGCCTATATATACTGACGTCATGCGCAGTGTGCACCGATTCAACACCCGTTTCTACCCTATGATAAGTGTTATCTGAAGTGAAAACTCTGAAAAAACTCAAACCAAAAGGTTTCTCAAAAAACTCAAACCAAAAGGTTTCTCCAATATGAAATTCTCGACGTTTTAACAATTTATGAAACTACAAATACTGCTGATTACTGACAAACTAAATAGTTGGTACCTGTAAAAGAAAGAAAATAAGTTTATTCGTCTCAGAATATAACTGAAAATTTAGTTTAGTTCAGTAAACGAATGCATTACGTATTAGAAAAATACTAAACACAAACATAATGCAATTATTCAGTCAGGCCAGTACCCCCGTCCCTCACTTGGACCAAACGTGCTACTAAGGTGTCAAGTCAAACGCTTCGACCGGTAACAATGTGGTGTTACACACTGGTTTACCATCGGTTATTCTAACCAAAGGTTAATTGAATCTCGTTCTGCTGCTATTGGTTAACTGTCTAGTTAGTTGTTATTCCATTGTTACGAGTTTTCTCTTTTGTTGATAGATTTGTCAAGTTTATTGGGATTTAGTATAGTAGGGGTTTGTTTTATTGAATTAGATGTCACATTAAGCTTATTTTATGGTATTTTTTTTTATATTAAAACTAGTTCATAAAATGCAAAGAGCAAATATCAATCCGCAACAACATAATTTTGCAGACAAGTCAAAAAGTTTAAAAAAATACTATTTATTATTCGCATAATCCAAAAATAACAAAGTAACTAGTAAGTACACCAAGTTATATCACATAAATTTAAAAAAAATAGGGTGTCATTATAATTTGACTCTTTAACGCCACCGAATCGAACGGTCATTTAAAAACAAACCTTCGTATTAAAATTCAAACTTCCACTCTCATATTCACATGCTAAGTTTTTGGATAATCAGTTGACATGGCCAGCTGGTCAGTGCACACGGCCACACAAGGCTACAACTCTAACGGATCATTTCCTCTCATTATAGACTCTCTTCGGCGCCGGAAACCACCGTTCATTGGTCGCCATCGTAAATTCCGATCACTTCCTGCAAAATTTCAATTTTTTTTTTTTTTTGATAAATATCGTTGATATGCTATCATTTTTTTCTCCGCTGCACGCACTACAAATTTTAATCGTTACGGATAATAATCGCCAGTCTGTGAACAATACCAATATTCTAGAGACCGCGCACTGCGGTTAAAAATCGCTTCAGAATTCGATTGAAAAATTATTTGTGTTTGCGATTTTATTACGCATGAACAAAAATCGCATCGCAGTGCGCGCTTAGCCTGAAAGCCAGTGTAATCTTTATTCAAATGTAATTTTTGAAAAGTTATTTGATTGGCTAGTTTTTTGCCGCCCACCAGTAACCGCACCATAAGAATTGCAGCACTCTCAGAAACTGCGGGTTAATAAAAAAACAAAGATATAGATGTCACAAATTGTCTCTAATGTTGAATGAATTTTGGAAATCCCAACACATCACATCTTAATAAAACTAAGAGAGAAGATAAGATTTGTCGCCAAATCTGACGTCCGTTGGCAATTCAGATGATCCCTAACGTAATTAATTTGTATTCACATCCACATAGTTTAATGCATCATTTAGCATAAATCTGTCAGAAATCGGAGCAACCACAGATAACATTCTACAAGAAACACCATTCCTCACTTTAGACAAATACGGAAAACTTTGTCACCTTTTATCTGATTTTAAAACTTGATAAATTACAACTCGTTTCTATTGTAATAAAGACAGATACAACACATTATGCGGATAAACTTCGTGAACCCATATATCTAGCCCACGGAACTCCCACTTTGACATCCTAAGTCCGAAATTTAGAAAATATCACCCGGATCTGTCCATATATTGTTACGTTTGTTATTCTACGCATGTGGTCCATAATCTCTTTATAACTATTATGTTATCATTACACTAGTGTATATCATTCTTTAACAAAATGGCTGCCGCCTACACCCAGGCGCTTCTTTTCATACAAAACCTTCAATTTATTATAATTTTCTCATAACATTATACGCCCTGTGCGTGTTCAATAGAGGTTAATATTATTATTTAGATGGCCGACAATGGACTCTTTTTAAATGTTATATTGCTATTACTTATTAAGAAGTCAGTTACATCTATTAAGTAATGTGAGAGAGGAAGATAACTTATGATTATCGACTATTTATGATTCCGTTTGAGTTACAAAACTTTAGTGAATGACCAAATTTTGTAACATAACTCTTCCTGCACTAAATCGAATCACAACTTCACCAAAACCAAGCCATACCTACATTTGCTTCAACTCAAACATGTCTATTAAGTATCAATTCTGACATATTTATCATCACCTAAACCAACAAACATAAATTATCTATTAAAAAGTCTGGGGAACACATTAAACTTCACCTTTTCTCACGTCGCTTTCTTTTGACCTCACAAAAACATCTTTTAGGTCAACACCTCACAAATGACATGCAAATCTCCGCGTTTACCAACATTAATAATGACATTAACATTATCATAATTGCAATCAAAAGTAGCACCTGTGAAAAATATTATGTTACCGAGTTTTCAAGTAAAGGCTTGGTTACACAGTGCGAGAGAGCGTGCGAGCTAGCACCTTGTAACCGCTTCATGTGAGTCATTAACGAGCGAGTAGGCCGCTAGCTCGCACCCTAGTTACTAGAATATTTTTTCATTTTTACACGCCATGCCACAATTCAGCAGATCTAGTTTCTCGAGCAGTCATTCGTCAGTGTCATGGCAGCTGCAGTCATCGTGTAAGTGGTGGTTGCGAGCTGAGCTGAGCTACTGCCTCTTTGCTTTTTTTTTGTGCACACTTGCTTTTCCAATTCACTTTAGACATTGGCAGAATAGTCAACATCTGCTTAGCTTATAATATTAAGAATATGAAAAAGAATAAAATAGAGCTCCTGCCATGCGAGTACACAGAACGCTTCCACTATCAGACAAGCAGCTCGTACTGTGTAACCAAGTCCTAACAAGAGTGAAACGGTTACTGACATAAAAAGGTGTTATTAATAACGCTTATTTCGCTGTGACAAGTAGCAGGTTATTCTCACAATGAATCATTTGTGATTTATAGACAACAACTGGATGTGACAAGCTTGCATAATTACTGTGACATTTCAAGTTATGTCCGCAGAGAGCAAAAGTTTTGTTAGTTTATTTGGTAGGCCTACTTTAATTTGTTTATCCTTTCACTCGAATTGTGTGAGATGAAAACCGGCCGACATATTCGGCAGTTTTGTCCGACTTAGCTACTGTATAAATCTAAAGGAAAACTCGTATCGATTCCAAGAATTATCTTTCAGTTACCCCTATTTAGAAAGAAAGAAAGAATAACGTTTATTTGGACAGAGTTCGTGAAACACTATACACAAATAACAAAATAAAAAGTGAAAATAATGTTTAAACTACAATTAAATAGTGTGACCCTCACTGCTGCGACAAAAATATCAATTTCAGCTCTAATGCCCGACGACCTAATGGTTTTCTAATGAACCTTTAGAGACAAGTAAATAATGAAATAATAGAATAAAAATAAAAGTTAAATTGTGTAATAGAAGATTTTGGTCCCATGTGCGGTCTGGACATATTTGCAAAAGCTGATTATCACCAAAACCCAACACAACAAAAAATCACGCAAAAGAATCCAACAATCTTTGTCAAAATCACTAAAGAATTTGGAAAACCTGTGCGACGCATTGCTCGCTATCAACAGCGAGTGCGACACTTCACACCTCACTGCTCATTAATTCCGGAGATCGCCGAGATCGGGACGAAAGTATCCGAGTACTTCGAGTTTCGCGCACTCCGGTTCACGTTCAAACGTGCCGCGAGATTCTATCGGAGTCTCAAGATGCCTCGGCCACTGAGCTTTTGACACCTCAGATCCGTGCCAGTGGCCGAATAAATATGAGTAAGAGATAAACTTTAGGTCCGCCCTTGAAGTACCGCGGCTGAAGTCAAGCTGTGTCAAACTATGTGCTTTATCTATAAAACAGGTGGATATGGTTTTGCCGGCTCAGGATCGGAAATTGTACAGTATAACTTTTATCGTGTTAAAATCAAGCTTATTACTATTTCCTTTGCGGATTTTGATAAAGTCGAAAGGCCAAGAAGCTATGGACTGCATTTATCCAACACGAATCTAAGTAGGTACCGGCTACTATTAAAATCTAGGTTCACGCTTTTTTATTTACTATTGTCAGTGAATGCCGCCAACCGGATTCTGTACCAACACGAGTCGGTGCGGTATGCGGTACTAATTGTTCGTGAGGTTAGCTTTTTTAACGCTTGCAAATTTCATGTTTCGGATGTAGATAGGCGGTGCTTCTTTTCGGGGGAAAAATATGGTGGTAGTAATTCTGCTGCCAATGTAGTTGGGGACACTATCGGGACTTATTGTAAAGGCTGAAGATCCATCGAAGGAGTCCCATCATCAGCTATAGAATACAATATAGGTTTCGTATTTTTTTTTAAAGCGAACGCTGACGCGTTAACGGTTTAGCCATTCTGCCAGGTGCTCATTGAATCAGTGGCATTTCCAATACGTGTACCTATTGATTATAATTATAATGTAAATGTGATTCCGAGAAAATCCTTTTCCTTTTTATGTGACCAGGTCACCACTCAACGCTCTTTGTAATCTCTATCCCGATTAATATCTATAATTGTACTGCATATTTTACGATATTAATGAAAATTAATTTTGTTCTACAGGTGAAGGAGGCGGCGGCGGGGGCGGGGGCGCGCGGCGGTGCGCGCGCGATGCGGCGTCGCCCGCGCACGCACCGCCGCCGACGCCCACCCCAGCGCCGCACGCGCCTGTCAAGAGCGAGCGGCTCAGCCCGCATGATTCCAACGCATCCAGGTAAGATCGAGATGAGAAGATTTAATGTAGACAGTTTTTAAAGTGAATATAGACAGTTGTAAGTGCAGCGGAGCTAAGCTCCTTACCAAACCTCATCCATACAAAAAATTAACCCACAGTTGTGCTAAATGAAGGGGACGTAGATGTAATGGATAAAGAAATATAATCCAATAATCTTGAAAAATTAACCAATACTGCAGACGGTTCACCCAAATGGAGGTACTTATTACAGCAGTGAAGATAAATATTGAGTCGAGCTGTAGCGTCACTGATGCAACGTTTAATAAGCACCACCTAATTGTACCAACAAAAGACTGATACTGCAAGTGGTTGATTTACAAAATGGTCTTTATTCATACATGCTCATAAGCTTGCCTTTCTCACCTTAGGTCCCGTAGCGTGACTCCTTCAACCTCATCGTACCCTGGTACCCCGCCCGAGCGCGGCAGCCCGCACGCGCCCGCACCGCCTGCGTCCGCGCATCCGCCGCGCAACTACTCCGACATCATGCGCTCGCTCGCCGCGCGGTATAACACGCACAATAATAACGAGTAAGTATTATTATAAGTTGTAATTTGTGAATTGTAAGAACAGTGTGACTCCATCCAGCTCATCGTACCCTGCTACTCCGCCCTAGTAAATAAAGGAACCCCTTGAAAGCTACATGCTATGCTACATAAATCCTGGCGTCTTCAAATCACGTGATTAATTCTGAGAGCCGAGACAAGTGACATTCTATCAGCCTTAAAGAAATGGAATGATAAAAATGTATGGGACTGACGTATGCTACTGAAAGGCTCATGTCAATAATGTTGAACGTCGTTGTATGAATGCGGAACGCTTTAAACACGATTCCCATTGGTCTAGGCCATGTAAAAGAGTAGGTTTATAAACTTGCAGATCTAGCTTCTGAAAATGTTATAAAAAACAGAATCATAAAACTCCTTTTTTTTTTATTGGAGTTTTATGATTCTGCAACTGACATAAGAGGCTGAAAATTAAAATTAAAACACCCTAATTACACATACGAACGTAATTGTAGACGGATCCAAATTAATTAGAGGCATAAACCATGCACTAATGCAGTTCGTTTAATGTTAAATATAAGCAAATTACACTCTTCGTTTGTAGTCCGAAATTACGACATTAACCTTGCCTCCATTCAAATGATTACCTACATTCATTTATAGAATTAATACATGTTTATAATTTTAGTTAATGCGCTGTCGTTATCGAATAATCCATTTCCAATTATCGATTCCTGATTCGATACTCGCATTCATCAATCATTTTTCACACGGTCGGTGTCACAATAGTATGCGACCCGCGGTTCACCGACCGATGCTAGTGATGCTCAACATCGATTAGCATATTAATCGATTTGAAAACTTACGTTTAGTCGACAAATTTACATGATTCGTGAGAACCGAAGCTGTCCGTGTGAACTTATGTTATATTAATGAATTGGTCATCTGCGGTCGCTGAACTTTGTCTATTTTAATTACCAAATACGACAACGTGAGCACGGCTATCGTATCTGTTTGCATTCGTAAAACGGAATTTCAAAGTAATGAATCGTTCGGGTCGCATCTTGATCATGAAGAAAACTTCAAGAAAATCATTCGAGGTTACATGTTTTATTTCACTTGGCTATAATAAATTAAAATGAGCTGTGTACTTCCTAACTCCGTTCTCTTATTTATAGTTTGTCGACTCAATAAAATTATAGCAATCATTTGTCACTTTTCGATTTTTTTCATCAAAGAACTCTTGGGTAAAAACTAAACGTATAATAAAACAGGGTGTAAGATGAGGTCATAAATTCGGTATTTTATTAGGGCCGGGAGACATTAACTTCTAAACAGATACTCATTAATTTCCATCAAATAACATCGGAACTGTTTTGATAGCGAGAAAATTATCACTGGCCTGTTGAATTTATTGAGTCAGATATATTAGCATAAATATTGCGATTGTCGTATTTCATAAGTTTATCGTTACAAAGTAAGTTTGATTTGTCGAATATCTACAGTTATCATGCGTTTTCATTTCATACGTGTTATGACATAAATCAACCATAATCTTATTCAGCCTTTAATGTTCTTACTGCTGGGGCACATGTTTCTTCTTTATCAGCAGTGGTGATGAAATAATGTACAGAGGCCAGCACATCAACCTACCCCAATTTGTTAAATTTCTTTGATAGAATTTCAACTTTACTGCAAAGGTAATAAGGTTCATATTCAATTGGGAAAATTTGACAGATTGGGTTAGGTTGATGTGCTTTCCTCTGTATCAAAAGTAAAGTGCCTGTCTGGGTGCGAACTTACGACCTACAACTCGTAAGTCGGGGCCGTTTCCAATGGGTCACGTCTGCTTCAATAATAAATATTGAATTTAAATTAATTAATTATTAATTAATGAACGACTACAAATATCTAGTTCAAGTAATAGGTAACAGTTTCTAAAGCTTAGAAGAAAGAGATATTATTAGGAACACATTAGTTTCCTGGAAACAGATTAACTACAAATATGTAATTAATGTAACCTCGAATTTATTACATAACAAACCCACCGTGGGAATAAAATTATACCTTAATGTGAAAATTTAGAAATTGGATTTCTTAAACATCTAATTTCTAAATTTTCACTCAATCAAGTTAACACGAGAAACGAAACCTAAAATTGATATCATTATGCAGCACGTTTGTATCAATGGCCAAAATTGTATACTTACCTAATTAAAGCAGAATATTATAATTTAAACTCATTATTAAACTTATACACATTAACGAATCTATGAAGGACTTTACTCCAGTTTTCGTAGCAGCCATTTCATTTTATAACGAAAACATTAATGTTTACTAATTCTAAACATGAAATAGCTTTTACAAGGAAAAGCGAGGTTCTGTTTTCTGAAAAACTAGTTTTCCCACATTTCATAAAATGTTCTCGTCGTCAATGATTTTCAAGCACGTGTCTTATAAACAATTCTTTCTATCTTTTGCTCAATAAAGAATAAAAATATCATTCAAACTGGCATTTGTTTTCCTAATTTTTGACATCATGCCGAGAAAATATTAGAATCTTTAATTTTGTCTTTGGTTACTTCCACTTTTAAGGTGGTCACGCTACGTGTGTTCTATGTTATGGGTTTGGTTTCCGCACTTAGTCCTTCAGTGGACCATTGTGCGTGGGCCATGGCGGCCGTTGGTGGTTATTCCAACCAGCCCACCTCCCTCCAGAAGCTGATTAGGTCTCCTGGTCTTTTGAGATCACGCTACGTATGCTGCAGTATTTATTTTTTTAATTAAATCTTCTAACTTCTCCATCCAGCTACTTCCACCGCATGAATGGTTTCGGCGAGGTGCGCACCGCGGCGCCAGCGCAGGACGCGACTGACGCTCCCCTTGGCGGCCTGTTCACGAAACTGGCAAGCAAGCAGGGGGGCCCACCCCGACTGCCAGCCTTCCCTGTCATGCTGGATATGAGTTCTACTAAGGTAAGCAAAATTTTGAAAAAGCTTCACCTTTTATTTTTAAGAGCGATCGCATTTGCATTCAAATTTGACAAAAAATATTTTTGTTTGGCATCATTTTGACATTTACTGTCCCCGAGATGAGGTCGCGACTAGATTCTGAATATTGGACTTCAGTTCTCGAGCGTACCTAACATTAAAACATCGAGCTATCTGCTAAGCTGAACTTTTCTATAGGCCGACCGCTTAACTGAGACGTTGCCTCAGTGATTCTTCAACTTGTGACAACTGTCACCCCTCCCGCACCGCTCAGCTACCTCAGGCAACGTCTCAGTTAAGCAGTCGGCCTATAAAAATCAATGTGTGCCATTTTAACGGTGGGTACTGCTGAACTCCGGTGGCCGGTGGAGCAGACGAGTTTTAGAGAGGAGACCGCGTATCAACGGGTGTAGTGTGGGACGCCCCCCACCTAGATGGACCGACGACCTTGAGAAGCTGGCTGGGACAGATTTGATGCGGACGGAAGGCGGAGGACAGGGTGTTGTGACGCAGCATGGGAGAGGCCTATATCAAGCAGTGGACTGCGATAGGCTGAGTTGATTTTAGGGTTGAACTCTGGGGTTTTTCTGTATAAAGCTTCAATAGATCCTGCACAGTTCCAAAACCAGTTTAATTTATGAAACACAATTAGTGCTTTAAATGAACCTAATAGAAAGAAAGTTTTGAAGCATGTCCTTAAAAATTGATTTTCATTATTGTGGAAGCAGGAAACGTAACTATTTTTATATGTATAGTAAATTAGTTTGTTTGAACTTTTGAAGCAATGTAGTAATGGATTGTCGTACCTATTACATTTAATTTGAAAAAAATGTGGTTTCTATTACCCTAATACAAACGAAACATTACTTTCTTTAATTTGGAATTATAGGAAGCAATTTGGCTACTTTTCTAATATTAAATTTTTGGTTTAACATTTTTTATTTCCCATACAGGAAGTTCCAAATCATAAACAATTGAAAAAGTTACATTACATAAATCCCTATAATTATTTCCAAGCAATTTCTTAAGGTAATTATATTTTAAGAAAAAAATACAGTTTCGTATTTATTACTTCATAACGTACGTTACTTAAGGCAAGGCCACTGCCCCTATGAAATAATTTACGCTCAGATGAGTTTTCATTTCAAAAGAGTACATTTGTAATTCATATTAATTATATACACAAGTGCTCACTGACCTTCCTGTTTTAATTACATATCGTACACCGTTCCATAGTTCACGGCTGTGATTAAAATGTCTCGTAAAATTCATAAGGCGTTATCGCGGTACGCATCTCCATGGAGCGAGCCTCGTTTATGTTAATTTGAACCTCCTTAAAATCATAATGCGCGGTGAGCACCCCGCTTCCTTTCCAGTAATAATAGACGCAATTAAATCTGATAAGGCTCACGACCTTTACACTTCCTTCGGTGTTGCATAGACATAGTGGAGAGAGTGTTAATTGCCGCTTGTCTGCAGAGCGTGCGGTGCGCGCACAATCGGCAGGGTAATAGTGCTGCCCCGCCCCCTGCTCGCCAGCGAACCGACTCGACTCGACTCTCCACTGTAAAAGGAACTGGAGCTGCACTAATTGGCCGCGGCACGCGCCGCGCATGCGCCCGGCTCGCCCCGCGACACGCTAGTGATGGGATGTGAAATCGAAACACAACTCGACTTTAAAATTAGTTGACTTTTTGCACACGAGTGCAATAAGAGACACGATAAAATTGCAGCGTGGAATCATAACAGTTATTCGATTTCGACTTTCTAGCTGAATTGCAGCGACATAAAGTGATCATCACGTGTTTTTTCGTAATTTCATATGATACGCAATCGAGATCAAATTGCCGTCGGGGCGTGATTTGTTACATTTCTCTTTACGAAAGCGATCTATAAACAGTAGTTTTAATTTATTTTCACCTATAAAGAGAAACAGGGGCGACGCGGAAATAAATCGGTAAGATTTATGGCGGGTGCTCTGCTTCAGCACGTAGCCGGTACCCCGAGAGGCGCGGGCGGCCGCGTGCGCACTATAACAGCCGTGTTCATTTCACGCGCGCGCGCCTCCGTCTGAATTTTATTCGGAATTACCCTGCATTCGCCTTTTTTAGTACGCGTGGCAATTAAAAAAGATAGATTGCAATTTGACCCGCGGGCGCGGAGCGTGACGCTCGGAACGTTATTATGATGAATGCTCGCCACTTACGATACGAGAGTGCTCTCGATCAGATAATAGCCTACTGGCTCGCCTTTCATGTTTGCTTAATATTGTACTGTATGCGCCGCTTGATAGACTTCTGAGTAATTGAGTTTTTTAATGCGAAACCGGCTTTCTGATCAAGTTCGGAGTCCATCTAATATTGATTGGTTGAACTTTGAATCATAGACAGAACAACATGTTATTTATAAGCCGCTTTTATAAAATCTTGAGTCAACAATATCTATCCTTTTTTTTGCCACACTTATTTTAACCCAGCGCTCCTAACCACCTACGTTTTTCCGCAGACCCTACTAGCAATATCGCGGGTCGGTCGAGGTGGGAGGTCGCGTCGCAAGCGCAACGGCACAGGCGCACCTGAGCACTCACCGCTCGACTTATCAGCGGCCGGCGAGAGCGCGGCCAAGCGCGCGCGTCTCTCCGCCAGCCCTAGCACTAGAAGTGATAGCGATGAGAGGGACAGGGTGTCCAATGATGGTGAGTTTTGTATGTTTTACCTTTAGGTGTCACCTAAAGGCATCGTTCACGATTTGTTTTACGCGACACGCGCGCACGTCTCCTGTTTCCGCCCGTCGCGTCGCAGTGACTCGTGGCATGCTCTAAAGAACTTATCTCATTTGATTTTCTTCACTGTCACAGGACGTGTGTTCATGAGCCACCCAAAGTACAGTAGTGTCACCAATGGCTTAGCCTTCTGCTAAACATCTCACTTAGGGAATTCGTGGTAGATCGATATTGTATGCCCCATTCGGTCCCTAGAACTGAAGCCGAATTAGAGCCGAACCAAGCCGAAAGCCGAAGACTGTATCCATGTTGGATACAGGCTTTAGCTTGAGTTCTATACATAATTCATAAATAGAAGCACTTTTTTTATCCTACTTTTTTCTTGAAAATGTTAGCTCTGTCGCCATTTTATTTTTTATTGAAATGCAATGTCAAATATCTAAATATATATTATTCATCACATACTATATGATTCCTTATAGGTTCTGAATTAATTACTCAATGAAATATTGCTATCACAAAAGCTTTCAATTTATCCATGTGTCACCAAAACAATACCATAATTCACGGCTCATTATAAAATAATAATCTTCAAAGGCGAATAGATAATATTAATTCTCATAATAACAACGGCATCTCTGTGTTAACGATAAATCATAAGGTTATTAAAATGCCAAATATCAACTAATAATAACGTAGTATTGTCATATTATCACATAAGTATTCATTATGAAACAAGAAACACGATCATGTGGATACCTATATTAATTTTACGATCCCTCACTAAAGCATAAACCAAGTTTAATGTTTGATTACTTCACTTGATAGACTTAATTTCTGTTTAAACCGTTTTCAAAATGTGATTTAAAGTAGCAATAAATTAAATTTCTATGACGTAATTTTTTCCTTAGATCGTAGTGATGCGCGCGGCGAGTGCCTCTGTGCCGAGGCGCGCGCGCGGCTCTCCGCCTGGTCCGTCGATGAAGTCTGCGACTTTATCAATTCCATCGATATCTGTGCTGAATACGCAACGGTAAGTGCACACCACTTTTTCAGAATCCAAATGTAGAACACATTTTGATTGGTTGACAGATATTATAGAGAGGAGCAAATGTTATTTATTATTAGTAAAACGTAATATATATTGACCGATATCGATACAATCTAGTAGATTATTTTACAAGCAGGAAATTGCATCTATAAATTTTATAACACGATGATCTATAACAGGTTGATGAGCCGTAAATATCCGAGAGAGTTCAGCTGAGGGCGTCAATCAGGTGCTTCCTATTAATGTGTTACTAAAATATAGTTCTATTACAATTATAATAAGGTACTCTTCATCAACCATTAAGTACTTTCATCGGATCCAATCATAGTATAAAGTGCAAGTCGATACGAATTCGTTCTCGGGGGCAGATAGGGTCGATTTACACGCCAACGGATCTTTGAAGAAGCGTGCGCAGATAAAATTAAACGTGCAGTCCGAGAATGTTGAGGTATACATACAATATATTGACATAACTAAAATCTTTAAGATTATTTTATCCCTTGCAAAGAGCGAAAAGAGGATAATTATTGTGTTTTAGATCAAGGTTAAAATATGTTTTTGAACTTCATCCGGAGATTATTTTTTTTGCAAAATATTAGAGGAAGCTTTGAAAAACTTAGCTTATCTTATCAGTCTTCTGAACTCAATCCAATATTAATATTATGTTTTTTTTATATATAGTTCACTGTAAAACTAATACATACTAAGATAATGTTAGCACTTATATTTGTTGTAAAAATATTCGTTTAAACTATAATAGCATTATCATATTAAAATTTGTTCCAAATCGGATGATCAAATAGGGTGCAGTTCCTCCAAACACAAGACGATCACCTTTACTCGTGCTTTTATAGTAGACACTTGTACATTCAATAAAAGTAAACTTACGATTCTGACAACATTAGAAACGCTCTTACAAGTTCCGGCCTAACAATAGAGACGTGCACGTCACTACAATAAAACGTCACTCCATCACGTCGACCCATAACCATGATTACTAATATAATCATTCACCGTTCCGCACCATACCACCATTTTATCAAGACCCATCACGGCCATACGACCTCCATACTTCGTCACACAAACTCAAGTGTCAAAAAGTCTGACCAAGTTCGGTTATATATTTGTACACTTTTTTTTATAAAATCTTAATTGCGTACCACGGTGAAAGGGACCAAATAAAACAAGAGTATTGAAAAAGAATCATAACTTGCATTAATTATCCGGAGGCTGATGTTATGTAAGTTCATCTTTGTTAACGTCTTTCTATAGCTACCGTGTTTCATCATAAAAAAGAAGTTTTAATTCTCATTTGTTAAAATATGTTTCGTGTTGCCTCTGTTTTATGTAGGGTTTTATGAATTGTACTAGAAAGTTTTTAGCACCACTGTAAAAATAGTCTAAATTCGATGACACTAAATGTAGGTATAAACATAGCCACGGAGAAGGACACGCGTTTTTATGGTGTTCGTAGCCTAATTTTAGCAATGACTTTTGATTATAACTACGATGTAAGACATAGGTATAATGTATATCCTTATATTTCTTAAATAAGTATTTATTCCACAATTTTCGTTATTGTACCTACCACTGTTTGTCTCTGCATCACCCAAAGGTTGACTGCTAGAAAATACTTAAGACATTAAGTCCGCCTCTGTACATTTAAAGCTGTATAATATAAGCTTAAAGTATTTAATCCTCCTCCTCAAGTCGTACTCCTCATTACTGAGGGTCGTGATCCTCCCTTGAAAACACCTTTTCCCTGACGATGTTACGCCATCTCTGTACCAAAGTATTTATTAAATAATACATATTGTTACTTGACCAATGACTAAATAACAAAACGACATCATATTAATACGCAGTCTACTTAAACAAACAATAAAGAATTTACATGAATATAATTAACTTCAAAAGTTCCTAATAAATGACTTCGTATCATCGTAATATCTAAGACATAACAAAACATAAATTTTTCACGACATAACACCATGTCCCATTGGAATATTTATTGTAAGTTTCTGCGTAATATTGGTTCTGTGTCAAATTCATTATTGTACCGTGTACGGTCATTGGTCGGTAATAAACTCGGCATTCTATTGAGTATTAGTAAAGTTTACTGCTTTAAGTAGCCAAGGCTTATTGTCAACTGGCTGTGTCACCCGTCTTCGGGAGTACTTGCATATTTATATTCATACTGTCCTTTAAACTATTGAAATCTAGATAACCTGCAATGTCCTGTTAAATAATATGAATAATCCGGAGAGTGGAAAAATACTAAGCAATTTGATCTAGAACCCTAAGCAAAGAAGACATCATCAAACTCCGAATTCTATCCAAAATTTTAAGTCAGAGCTAACGTCATTTCTTCACCTCTATGACGTCAGTCTTCAGCACCTTCCTGGCCAGATTTTATATTATTTATCGCACAACTCAGCCATATTTTCTTTGGTCTGTCTTTCTTGTAGCTATCCACATTCAAACTGAACACTTTCGTGTCACATGCTCAGTATTTGAAGAAGACATTTCCAGAAATATAACAATTCAGAAACACACCAACATATACCAACAAAACAAATTTACAAACAAGAACTCAAAACAGTAAACAACAAACATAAATCAATATACTAAACTGCCATTAAAACATATGTAAGTTAACATTAACAAGCATATTGTTATTAAACATTTCTATTAGCTGATTGAGTAATAAAATAAACTTCGCTTTCTGGCGGCGCCTGAGCACAATGAGTGCCGTGACGCGAATCATACCCATAATGTTGCCCTATTTAGGGCTGTACTATGTAAAATATGAGTTTCGCTTGTTTTTAATAAGTAGTAGAGGTTTTTTTTTAAAAAGGAAAAGGTGGGCTTGGCAGTATTGAGTAATCGTTATAAAAGCAAATAAAGTCAACAGTTACACCTCTTACTACGTATTTTGCTACTGTACGCAGCTTTCGCCTTTACTCTTGCGGATTAAATTTTACTACCTACATTGTTTTCGACACAAGACTTAAAGAATTCAGAACAATTCATCATCATCATCTGCCTAGCCTTTTCCCAACTATGTTGGGGTCGGCTTCCAGTCTAACCGGATGCAGCTGAATACCAGTATTTTACATGGAGCGGCTGCCTATCTGACCTCCACAACCCAGTTACTGGGTAATACGATACCCCTTGGTAAGACTGGTTGTCAGGCTTTCGGGCTTCTGACTACCCGTAACGACTGTCAATGATCCACGAACGGCAGCCGGGACCAACGGCTTAACGTGCTTTCCGAGGCACGGAGGGGTCTCGATATGTAAAGATGGTCACCCATCCACAGACCAACCGCGGCAAGCGTAGCTTAACCTGATCGATCGACCTCTGCGGCTGTTATTATTTAGCCACGGGCCCCTCAGAACAATTATGCCTTTTTTTATTCTTCCCGAAACATATTATAATTTATAAGGAACAATTACAACCTTTCATCATCTTGGAAAACAAGCTAGACAGGCTTTCACAATATTATCAGAACTTGTACATATTCATCACAACCATATTTTCGTTAACTCCACCACATAAGTTTCTTGCACACGACAGCCCTAACTGCAACTGCATACATCACATTACACAACAAAGTATAATGCACAAAGCGTCAAGCATGGCATCGCATGCTTTATGTCAATGTGAGGCAACAGAGACGTGGGAAACGAGCTGAAGATTTTAAATTTCCATAATATTTGTATCGCGAAATTGTGCAATGTTGGTGAGCGGGACGCGGAGCGACACTTGCCTCTGTTAAATACAGGTGTGAAGAACTACCAATGTTTTGATTGATGTGCTTTACCACAATTAGGGCAATTTGATTAGGGCAACAAAAAAATATTGTAGATTTTTTAAGAACTTGGCTCGTGCACACTGGCGAGCATTCGACTGTCAAATTACAAAAAAAGTTTTCTAAATTCCGATAAAATACCAAGCCGTACAGCGGTATTTAAATTACATTGGCTCATTCATGCAAATACTAAAATAGCAAGCACAAATACATCGAAATAATTATGTTAATCAGTGGTCGGGTCAATAAATTCACATACATGATAACATGCGCCTAGAACGTATGACAACAATGTAATTGTAAATTTAAAACAAGACTCCCCACGCTCAAGTCGTGACGTCATTAAATAGTAGAAATGACACATCGTAACACATTCTCCATAGAAAATAACCTTTGATGCCTTACCTAAGGGATGGGAAAGAACAAAGGCTTTAAATAATATATTCGATTTAACAGTTTTGTGAGTAGTATAATTACAATAATTTTCTGAAAATCCTATCATCCGTTTCACATATTTTTGTGCCGTTTTCCTAAATATTTTTACTAATTAGGGCGAATTTCATCTAACTTTTATACCTAGAGTAGGTAAGTGTTATCCTTAGAATAAATTTTGATTTTTTGACAGTTTTTCCATACTAAAACTGTCAATTATATTCCACGGATAAAATATATCTGACTTTGGCAAAATCAGCCCTTAGTAATTCATTATTTTACGATAGGAACAAAATATTCATTCACTTGTTATGTCTGCTTACCTCAAATAAAATAACAATCAAAACTCTTTTTTAAATGGTTAAATGGCGATGTACTACCAACATTCCACCATTTTATAATTAATATTATTTTTAATTAATTACAAAAACACAAAAGCTGGCGGCGCTAAAGCCGTCCCGTGTAAAGAGGCTTTTTCCGCACAAGATAATTCATTCACACATTACGATATCTGTCAACATTTTTCCATTTAATACTTTTCAATTCACAAGCATGCTACCCAATCCAACACTGTATCACAGAAAATTACGGTAGCAATATCGGATTACCAAATGATTTATACGCAGAAGTGTCGTGTCGTGGCGAACTGTGGCAACTGAATTAATTGTTCGCCAGATAATAATATCGTTTAAAGAACAATGATTAATGTTTTTGTAGACTTTAGCAGGCTGGCTATTCTGGTAAGTAGTGATTTATTTATAGTTTGCAATAAACGTCAGTTAGTGGTTTAAAACAATACCCTAGTTTGTGTTGAAGGCGGTTTGGTAGGCGCTAGTCGGTGTTGTTCGAATATAGAGGGCACAAAAAATTATATGGCAAGATATGCTTAATATGCATGAAAACCATTATTTTATTATACATTTCAGTTACGTACTTTAAGCTATTGTAACATGTACTTACGTATAATATACACAATCAGATTTAAGACGAACGTTTGTGAAATCACTTGATTTTTTTTGTAATTATAACTAACCATTACCAGAAATAAGACAGCTTCAGTGAAACAACTACTTTACTTTATTAAAAATTTCAACCGTTTGAAAATGCGTTCGGGCAATTTCGACTAATTTGAATAATATAATTTGCTAATAAATTAATTCTTAATCGACTTTTATAACTTATAAAACATTAATTAGGGATCTCCCGCGGGTTCGCACTAAAACCTCGTTCTGTCCCCTAGGGTGTGAAACTTGAGAAAATATAGAAAACTCATTAATATATTTCAATAAAATAATTATTAAATATTAGAAATGAATAATTCAGCGTAGCTGCATGATGCCTCAAATAAAATAACTACAAACGGACACAATACTAACACAATTTTTTTTACGATAACCAATAATTCTAAACATTGCCCGGTATGGTGCCATGGCAGGCAGCGCCATAAAACTACCACCAAAATATAATAATTGTAATAAATTCAATTGAAATTGAAGCTTTTGTCTTGTGGATGTCGTGAGCAATAAACAAACCGACACGCAAACTAACCTGCCCCACGAATTTGTAGATGGCATCGGATTCTGCGCCCGCGCAACGTAGGTATACGTCAGTCAATCCGTGCGTTTGCGCAAGACGTCGTGCGGGACGCTGCGCTCACACCATCAGCAACTAATGCAGTTGACACCGAACCTATCACGTGGATCTTAATAATACCAAAATAATTGAATTTAGGGTTCAATTGTGACTATTGTTTATCGAAATAGCGGCGTTAATAAGTGCAGGTTTACGTTGAGTACCGATTCAAATGTTACTATTCGATATCGACCGACTTAAAATGCTCTATATTCTAGAGAACCAACCAATCTCATCTGCCTAGCCTTTTCCCAACTATGTTGGGGTCGGCTTCCAGTCTAACCGGATGCAGCTGAACACCAGATTTTACATGGAGCAACTGCCTATCTGACCTCCACAACCACAACCCAGTTACTGGGTAATACAATATCCCTTGGTAAGACTGGTTGTCAGATTTTCTTGCTTCTGGCGACCCGTAAAGACTGCCAAAGATCCACAAATGACAGCCGGGACCAACGGCTTAATGTGCTTTCCGAGGCACGGAGGGGTCTTGGTATGTAAAGATGGTCACCCATCCACAGGACAACTGCGGCAAGCAACCCGCGCGGCTGTTATAAGCTTATAACTTAGCCACAAGCCCCGCGGATCTATTCTATAAAAATCCCACTGTGAAGACTTAGGTGAAGTGAGCATTTCACCTGCCGAACTGTTCTGTAAAATCCATACGTGTAAACTTAGGGGAAGGGAGCTTGAAGTGAACTGTCATTCCACCTGTTACTACGGATTTACACTATTAACGGATTCACACTATTGACAATTCACTTCACCTAAGTTAAGATGGTGAGATTTATACAGAACTAGCTGCACCCCGCGTTTCACCCACGTAAGTCTCGATCCCGTGGGAATATCGGGATAAAAAGTATATGTGTTAATCCTGGTTAAAAACCGGTGTGCCAAATATCATTTAAATCCGTTCAGTAGTTTTTGCGTGAAGAATTATCAAACATACAAACACACTCACAAACTTTCGCCTTTGTAATATTAGTGTGATAAACCGACAGTACCTAGTCACAAAATAGCAATTGTTGGGCTTGAAAACTTCTACCACAGATAGCTTCTCAGTCCTTGCTCAACCCATTAGGCCACTCACTGCACGCACGCAAAAATAATCCAGATCATAAATCACACGATCCTCTAATATGACTTGAAAATACTTCGATCTAGATGAGCATAATTCTAATTGCGCATTGTCACCTGCGCGGGCGCACCGACGGATCCTCGTGCGATCGTGACGCCGTGTCGCAACGAACCGTGATTTATACAAATTACCACTGTGTATGCGAAATATATACGAAATTATAGCAATATTCGATCGGGATCGCTTGCGCACTGGGACAGATTGTGGTGTAATAAGACCGTGCATGTAATATTGTTTTCATAATGGTGGCAAATGATGTTCTTTGTTGCACCTTTTACCTGTGCTCTGCATTATTACGCTACCTGAGCTGCGCACTGACAAATGGTCTGTCGGTTAAATGTCTCGAGATATTCTTCGATGTTTCAGCAAGTCACATTTGAAACCATTTGCGCATATTAGCGTAAACCAAAGTATGAGTTGGTTCTGATTGTCTATTATAAGTTATATTGAAATCTCAATTAGGCTTATAACTCATGATGGGCCTCAGCCCATCGAAAAATATACTACTCTTTTATTTATCAATGTTCTCAAAAAAAAACAGGAAATATAATTTAGTATTTTAATTGCTACAAGCGGATAAGCCACTTTATTACCGGAAACGGGACGAGATTCAGAGCACTGACGGAAGAAACTGTCAACACATCAGATTAAATTAATTTCACCTTGAACCCTTTAACTAAGCCCCAGAGGTTAGCCTCTCGTCTAACCAGAAGCGGCTTAATATTAATTTAGGAAAGCCTAAATGTGGACTTCATTGTAGATTTTACATTTCTCATACAAGTCTACTAACATAATATCTACTGAAACTATTTAAGTACCTGCTTTGTCGCAAAATAAACAAGAAACACATTCAAAAGTTACGAGTAATTGAACGAATTTACCGCCGTGTAGAAGATGTCTAAAATACTTGTAAATTACGCACTTTACCTCTCAGCAATACCTACATATCGGTGACTTGGAATTCCGTATGAAAATAAATGAGGCCCGAAGCCTGCGCCCGCGCAATTAGCGGCAAAGCTAAGTGTTTGCGCACGACGCAAGCGTGCGACAGAGGGCGCTGATAAATGACGCATTTGTAACACTATGATAAATATTGTAAGCTTGATTGAGATGAAAGGAGCCCATTAATATAGTGTCGATAGAAGTGCTCTTGATAGTTGTAGGTTTTGCAAGATCGAGGAGAATTGTTAAGGATATGGTTCAGTATCATCACTGTACCTATTTCAACAATCCAGCATCTAAGTGCACTTTCAATCGCAATCCGAGGTTTTTGAATTTTTATAATCCATTGCTTCATAGGTTTTATAAAATTCGCCTGTTCAACAAGTAGATACATAACGCAATGAACGAGGCTGAACTATCAAAATGAAAGAAATTGCGATCAATTTCCATTTTATGTACAGAGGCCAGCACATCAAGCTACCCCAATCTGTCAAATTTCTTTGATAGATTTTCAACTTTACTGAAAAGGAATAAGGT
Organism: Gortyna flavago; assembly: GCA_963669345.1. Taxonomy (NCBI): domain Eukaryota; kingdom Metazoa; phylum Arthropoda; class Insecta; order Lepidoptera; family Noctuidae; genus Gortyna; species Gortyna flavago. Next base: position 4,921,990 of record OY770139.1, read on the forward strand.
TCATATTCAATTGGAAAAATTTGACAGATTGGGGTAGGTTGATGTGCTGGCATCTGTATATTACACAATTATCCTGCTGCTACTTCTACTACGTATGATTTCTTCAATAGGTAAACTATTCTATAATCTATCTGTGGAATAAACAAGCAGTCTAAATCCCGCTTCGAAATCTGTAACACAATATATCTTACTTAGTCTCAAAGCTGCTGTAGCAATTTCACAATCTCGGATAAGGAAATGTATGGCACTGACAATTACTTAAGAAAACCGTTTCAATATATGTAGTGTTTCAGAATGTTAGCAACAAAGAGAAAGGACCTCCAGAAACATATTTCTTTGCGAGCCTTCTAAGTCGCAGATCATGTCCACAAAATGCCACACACAGACAATCCATCAGTGCTATTTATAATCACGTTATTACATCCGTTACTAGCATTAATATCACCCAAAACAAACAATGTTCATCACCCGAAGCCATACACGACTCATACGGCAAAAGCCTCAACTATTGTAAAACAGATTACAAACATAAACATTCACATGCCAAAACTCCACGTAAAAGAAAATTGCTCCACAATTTCGTTCTCTTCGTCATCTCAACTGCAAGTGAAACTTGGTACTGTCTGAGATGTAATTACTATAATGGGCGTTGTATCGTGATCAGTCGACGTATATTGTTATGATTTTAGACATGAAATCGAAAATGGTCACGGGTCATCTCCATGTGAGTATTCGTTGCGCAAAATGATTGGCGCTAACACGATTTCACTTAGAGGTGGGCGATCGAATGGTTCATTTCGATTATGCCTAGTCGATTAATCGATCGCCGAAATTAGACTGGCGGATTGAATGGTGCTTGATCGTTTTTTGAATGGGTTTTTATAATGAATGGAGTTGTATCATGAATAATGTGTTATGCTCTGAAGATATCATCATTTATCATGATAACTTTGTCACCTATTCACAAATTAACTCACAATCTAGGCACGTAAAAAATTCTGCGTGTAATGCGTACCTAATAATCGATTCTAAGTGACATTCGAATGACAGTGATGAGTATTTGTTCCTTGTCCCAACACTACGTCGCTCGTCCGACGATTTTATTACTAGTTTATCAACGTTTGTCACGACATTATGTGAAACGTGGCGAAATTGAGATTTCGTCTCGTTTCAACCGAATATAATTTTAGTCTCCACGTCCAATTACTGGTTAAAAAATTACAGAAGGTATATAACCACTTTATTTTGTTTTATATCGCATTTCCTTATTAATATATTGTCAAAAAACACGTATTTCAAGTGTTTTACTTCTTTATTACCTTTGAATCCAAGGTTTCTTCTGAGTTATCCTTATCAGACACTAAAGGAAAACTAGTTCTTACAATTAAATCTGATGCAATTTCTTAATTGAATTAACATTTTTATTTTTATGTCACGTTTTAATTCTTGTCACGTCACAGGAATCATTAATTAGCTAATTTATTATTAGCGGGTTGAGCTAAAAACAATTCACATTTTTTGACAAATTAATCAAACATTCACTAGGTAGGTACTTATCTCATTTTCAACTATAATTTGATCTATTATTTAAAATAATATACACAATAGAGTAGATAGATCGTTCTATCCACAGCTCCACACTTTCTATTTGTTTATACAATAATTGTTAATTGCTATACAATAAACACTTCATTAGACCCCGTTTACACAACGCGATAATATTGCTACTTATCGCAACCGTGCCACTCTCGCGTCGTGAGGTATAAATGAGCTCAATTTATAACGCGTCGCCGTCGTGTCAAAAGAAGCGACTATAATTCGATGCTCTTGCGCACACGATGTACGACTAAAACGTTGTTAAAATAATTATTAACTACATGGATTTCGAAGTTTTAGTGAAAGTAAAAAAGTCTAAAGAAAAATTGATTGGGTTCATTACTTCCACTGGTGGAATAGAATTTTATCAAGTCTAGATACTTTAGTATCGTAATTATTGGTTACTAAGCACACTTTTAGATGCTCATTTACTTTTTTAAATACAAAACATTTTGTAACGGTTTTATATACAAAACCAAAAAAATTCTTTCAGACCACCCACCCATAGACAAAACTATCGATCGCTTTAATTTAAATGAAGTGGATTTAAACTTTATTGTTTCTATTGTTTTTACTTATAAATACAAATTTTTGCTTGCCAAATGGTAGAATGCTCTTGGAACCAAACATTATTGTAACAACTCACTTTTTATATACCATCCATAATATATAAATAAATATTTTATCTCTATTTTATTTGTATTCCATAATTTCCAAACTACAAATTCAATAAAATCATCACCAGAGGGCTGGCCTATCTTTTGGCCAAAGAATCAGCATTGCCATACAATGTGGCAATGCTGCCAGCCTTTTGGACACTTTTCCTATTGACATCGATGCGGACGAATTTTTGAATGCTTTTTGTTTATTTCCCCTCCTTTTTATATACTTGTGCATATTATTATTATTTAATGACTGTTAGCTTTTTAAATTATGTAAATATAATGTAGTTCAAATTAAATCATAACCATAATATTTATTTCTCACGTATCAATTGCACAGTTTCATAAAATGGCGTCGCTCTGTGGAGCAGAACTTCTCCGCGACACTAATAAATTGACGCTTATGGACCGCAGCTTGGCTCATCTCGTTTTTTTCCTCTAATGATCTTTTAGATTTATTGCAATCTAGTAAATTAGGTGTGAGAAGCGATTCCGCTTTTTTTTGTATTTGGGTTCCTTGGCAGATGGCCAATCTTTCGTTAATTTAGAAAAAAAAATAAAGATCTTTATAGAGCGTATCCTTTTACATGTTATCTCTATGGAAAACTGTCTCATCTTGACTAATTCTTTACTACAGTCCTGAAACTTCAGGCTTCGTTTATCAGTAATTTTTTTAAGTAATTATTATCATTCATAAGCTCAAGAAAACTTGACATGATGCTATCCCAAACCTGTGATGTTAAGTTCTAGACTGCTTGTATTTTTATACCAAGTCAACCCAGGTTGTATTCTAAACCTACAGAACCCAACATCAACTCTAATTTACCTTCAACTTAATAGTTCCAAGTGTTCCAATCGTAAACGTTATTAAAAACTAAACAAAATTGAATCATGACGGCTTTCTCTACCAGTTAGTGACAACCGAAGAGATGATGACATTAAAGGCTTGCCACACACCCGCGATTATCTGAAGCACCTGACATTGTGTAACGTGATCTGCAGTGAGACGACTTTTGTTGCGCACCTACCATATTTGCATATCGCGTTTTGGCTAAGTAGATTAATGTTTGATATTAAATTTTTGGTTGCAAGTAATTAGTGTTATATATGAGATGTAATTGGTTTTACATAATAAGTCTTAAACCGTAAACATCTTCAATGGTATAACCATCTAAACAACAGATGTCAATACAAATACAAAGACTTAGCAAGAAACAACACGAATCCAAATGAAAGCATGAACATTATATGTTAATTCTCAAGTTCCCAAAGACCTTTGACTTTACGTATGTAAATATTAACAGCTCATACCATCAAATGACACTTGACGCAGCGAAGACAAGTCGCCCTTTAAACACAAAGGTCAAAAGGACAAAGATCAAAACGTTAACGCAAACCACGAAATAAACGGAAACGTTAACACTAAAACTAAAGTAAGTAAAACATTAAACAAGAACATTACTACCGGATTTGCTTCCAATTCCTCCATAGATAACCTAATAGTCCCCACTGATCAGCCCTGACGTTATAAGTAAACATAGAGAATTAAATTACCAATCATTTGGTTTAACAGTATCGCATAGTTCAGTAGACCAAACACGGGCAAATCGTAAACAGTTCAGGAATCAATCAGTGTTTATTGTATGCATTATACGTAACAAGAGCACTATATCCATTAGAAGTGTGTCGTCTGGTCACTGTCTTCGTCGTTAACAAGTTTAGACAGTTGGATTGCTGGACAGATATTGACTGTGCGGATAGGACAGAAGTTCAGGATTTTCATGTTTGACGTTTTATAGGATTTTGTTTCTGTTAGTTTAAAAGAAACAATAAAAAATATTTGGACCTAATTTTAGATCGATGTCTTCAATGACATCTTTTTTAATGTCAAACGAGAATACATTTCATTTATTGCTCATTTTTCTTATAACTTGACACAAAAGTAACAATATCTTATGAATTTAATTTAATAAAAACCTACTTACAGAAAATATTTAATTTATGATTTAATAATATTGTTGGTCACTATACCGCAGCTGATCACAATATTTAAAACAAGTGTAACATGCAATGACTCAACAATTTCCCAATAAAAATAAACGCTTCAGTAAAACGTTCTGCACGAAACGAAACTACCGTTGACAATCTGCTTGATAGTCCAGACATCTATATCGCCCCGAGCGTATCGTCCGACCTGTGACCTCAATTAAATACCCCGATACGACCTAACTCAGCTACGATTTTACAGAAACTATTTATTTATTCATTAAATCGACATGCCTGTAGCCCTGTAGCTCTGTATCAAGTAACTTCTGAGCTATTACTGATATTCACCGTCAATTAAAATAATCGATTAATTAAATATTTTACTTACAATCGATTTTATCGTTCGATCCATATTTATGGAACATGTAATTTGTTAAATTGGGTCCAATTAATTGTATGTATTTTAGACTGAATATATTGATATTGGTTTACTTTATCTGATGCAATAATTACTGTATTATTAGGTGTAATTGATTTTATGTAAGTGAAGCAGGATTTAAGACAATGAATTTATTCAGTACCTACGGAATGGACTTCATTAGAATGCTTTCAATTCGGAAATCATTTTCTAATTTTCAAAATGATTTCCGAATTGAAAGCATACCGAATTGAATTGGAGCAATACTAGGCCCTTTCTGAATGGTTTACAAATCACATCAATCTACTATTTTTTCAACACATTACTGTACAATAATATCAACAAGAATTGACACTATTCAGAACCTCGTTGACCAATGAAGTGTGATGTGACAAGTCTCCAAAGAATGCAATAACGCATGCGTGATTAATGACAGCTTTCTATAGCCCTTGCTAACACCTGTGTCCCTTCGACATACTTGGAACGAAAGCAGATAAGAATTCTCCAGTCGTACATGGTACAAATAAAAGATGAATGGATAGATAAGGTTTTTTTTTGTAAATCAACTCGAAGTTTTAGAGTAAGACATTACAAACATGAAACAGTAGACTGCCAAATTGTACCTTATTGCAATAATAAAATAACAGTTACAAAGACAACTAGGTATTGTATTGACAAGAACAGTTCCAGAAATGATAGATATATGTATTTCTAACTGCAGAGTCCTCTTAACCTTTTGACCGCCAGACTTCATATCAATTGTAGTGCCCCAGCGCCGAAAAAAAAGCTAAAAATAAATATCTGATAGAATACAGCGTAATTAAATAAAAAAACAGATTAAACGAGTTGGGGTATTTGGTCGTAAATATGCGACCCTGGCGAAATGGACACGAAAGTATTTGTCGGATTAATGCGGTTAAAAGGTTTGACTGCTAAAATAGACAACAACACCCAATATATTACCAAAATCACAACACAAGAAGGACGGATGCTGGAAGACCTTCATAAAAAACCTGAAACTGTCGATCCCGAAAACTTCTCAATGTCTTATATCGTAATAAAAATTGCAAAAGCGAATGTCCGTGGAACGTGTGTGTCCGTCTGATCCCGGATAAGAGCCGGCTAATAGGGGACCACCAATAAAGTTGACTCGACGACCGCTGCGACACGGTATCGCAACTCAGATGTGTATTAGAATCGCAATTTATAAATGGTAGTTCTATTTTATGGTCGTCGGGATTGCGTTTTGTGTTTTAGTGCTGTTAGTGTGTTTCTTCCGGTTTAATTTAGAGCTAGTTTGCAAGTATTAGCCTTTTAAATTATCGCTTTCAAATAATTTAGGTACTTTTCTCCAAATTATGTGTTGGAAATTCAGATTAGAATTACTCATGAGACTCTCTCTAAATGTTAATAAACCAATAACGAACGGTATAAACTTAAAGAAGACGTTATTATAACGTCCTAAAGTATAATCTCAATAAGAACGTTCACCAGAAGATATTTATCAAGCGTGTGTAAAGTTAAAACTAAATTGCTATTGTGCCTCATACAAAGTTACGAGGTAGAACTTTAATAGCTGTTATCTGAACAAGAATATATTAATTTAAACCCAGAAGTTATAGTAAGGTAACTTATAGATTATTTTAATTGAACGTGAATTCTAATTAACATGCAAGCCGTGAACTAAGTTGAACTTAGCTCTAGCTTAACGGCGACATGATATCGGCTTTAATATCTTTATAATTATTGCCATGTTCAATGATCATTGGATATTTACTGTTTTATTAATTGGAATTATCTAATCCCTAAGTTTAAATACGTAGGTATGTTGTAAAGAAGCACGGTTGATATATTAGTTATTTGTTGAATATTAATATTCTTGGATCAATAGTAAGTTGTCGCTCCAATATCACTAAATTCATCTCCATCTAAGCTAAGTCTAAGCTCAGAACACAATGCACGTTTCATTAATTGTAATAGTTAATAACAAGCAGTAACACCATTACATAAATCTGTTATTCGATCGTTAATTTCGCTATAATTCAGTAGTTTATACCTCTACAAGCTCAATCGTTGCTGTAATAGTTATTCGCCTACTACTTTCACGCTGATGTTGCGAATATATTGGATCGTAAATCCCTTATAGAATTGCTCCTCTCGCAGCAAGCCCACGGAAAGGGAGTGTAATTAAAGTACCCCGGTGCTACAGTGCTACACTTGACTAGTATAATCGGCTATAATAATAATCTTTGAGAAGCCACGGAACTGCTGCCCCCCTCTGCGCACCCAAAGATATACGATCTCGACCTCGGCTTATTATCAAGTAGCGATGAAATCTTATAGCATATTAAAAACTAGTAGAAGTCATCCTCAATGTACTAGAAAACGCAGATAATTAAAAATATTGTTATTACTAACAAGAAACTACAATTTTATGACATAATCAGAGTACTAATTACATTCCACAGACCATAAATGCGTTGCGTATGTAGATGATCTCATTATTGCGTGAATAAACAACATCGTTTGAGAAAATCAAATGCCCTTTTGGAAATAAAACTAAACTGCTGAGTAAAATGCCACCACCCAGATGCTAACCACCTAAGCGATATTCAGCCATAAATTGAGCAGGCCATCTAATGACTTCCCAAGCTAATAACGTATAGAATAAGCTTCTATATACGTAAGAACATTTAATTTAGCTCAATCGAGTCTCGGAAGGCGTGTATTTAAATTGAGACGTCTAGATGCTGAGATAGGCGCTGGGAGCGGGCTACGGAGATGCTATCTCGAGAGTTGGAACCCTCGTTTGTAAGTTTCTCCGAGACGAGAGGCAACCATCGTTTTTCTAAGTCTTGCTTGTGTATGTTAGATGATTTTATTTACAAAGATAAAAGAACGTTGTACTTTTGACACTAGTTTTTCTAAATTAATTTTTAGATTAAGTATGCCTTCTATAGTATGAACTATCTCAAAAGTCCACTGGCCTGTAAGTTATAGAGAGAGGTAGAACGCACTAGAGCGTTATACATATCTTACGGCACTAATCATAAAAGCTAACTGAGGGAATAAAGTAGCTACGGTATTTATAACGTTATTACTGCCCCGTTTTTCTGTAAGGCAAGCAAGTTCTATTCTCTGTAAAATTGTAAGAAACAGTGCTAAGCTTTTATCTTTCAGTAGACAGACACATCGTGAGTAATTCGGCATGTCCTAGACCTAAAACGCACTGGGCCCGCGTGGTAGATTATAGCCCACTCCCTTTCGGAGAGAGGAGGCCTGTGTTCTAGCAGTGGAAACATTATAGGCTATTCTTCAGGCACAATAATATTTCGTCATTTGACACTCCTACCTTTTATAGAGCTTTAAAATATTTTCATGACTTATACTTATTTGATATACAAGTAACTACGGGATTATGTCCATAAATGCCTCATAAGCATTTACTACATCGTATATGAAGTTATAAATCAAATTCCTAGAAGATTGCTAAGCTATAAAATAATTTTCTAAATCGTCCAGTGGTCGGACATCACGTAGGGCGGCCATCCTTCATCTCGACGCAATTCCTTTCGGATTCAAGCGACACCGCTGGACATGTGGCCGACAGAGCACTAGGTAATTGTATCACGTACTAAATGTGGAATAATCTTGAACAGAACCTGATGGATGCAGCTTGGAATCCGAGCATATTGGATGTGCTCACCCCGGAAGGGTGAAATGTCATTTGAAAATCTCTTATCTACATATGTTTTATTTACATCGTTAACATTAGCAGTAGGTTGTGTCTCAAAATATTTTTCTTTAATAAGTATTCTTGCTTCTTTGTGTCTTTTTTATTGACCATAATTCTCAGGCTATCTATAATAAAATATACATCGTCTATAGAGATTTGCAAAAGATCAATCATGGTATTGGCAGTAGAACAAGTTATTTAGTGCTATGTAGATAGCGCACCACCCACGTGGGCGTGTGACTGAGAATAAACAACCATCGTTATATCGCCGACCACACGTCGTAAGTCATCTCCTTTGTTTTATCTATATCTACATCTCTAAATAGATCGAAAACAAATCTGTTTTATTCAGTGTTGATTCAAGATTTCAAACAGTCCTATTTCGTATTGTAACAATTTAAAAAATTTGACGTTTATTATCCTGGCCAATGAAAGTGCGACAAAAAATATGATAGAAATTATTTTCAATATTCCATGCTCAGTAATTGGTTAAGACTCAAGGAAACATCGCACAGACGCCAGCACATCAAGCTACTACAATCTGTCAAATTTCTTTGATAGGTTTTCAACTTTATCGCTAAAAAATAAGGTTCAAAGTTGATTGGGAAAATTTGACATTTTCGGGTTGATTTGCTGGCGTCTATACATTCCAACAGAAACCTAAGTACTGACAATGAAAAATGACGTACAAAACTCATCAATGGCACCGATCGCATAACTTCAGACGATCATTTCACGCTGACCAATCAGTATTACCGACTTTCGAACGGAAACGTAGAGGACGCGTGCGGGCATAATACGCCGTAATCTGGCGGTGGTAATATCGTGGCGTGGTAATCCCGGCAGATGGTCGCAGATGGCTGGAATGGTCGGCAATCTACGCGACCACTGCCGGCGTCCGCCAGTAATGGCTGTGGTAATAGTCGGACCAGTTTGCGACCTTTCAATCTAGGAATGTCAACTTAGAGCAGGGCTGCCGTGTATGGGTTATTTATGATCCCAGATAGGTAATAAATCAGACAGCTGACGGACATTTATAATGATAATTTTCTTTTCATTGATGTGATCACTGAGGATGGTTTGATATGCAAATCGATAATTCGTTTTAGTCTAGCATTACGCTCTAAATAATACATGAAATCTAAGTTTCTGAACTATGATTGCATCAGATGTTACTTAGACGTTTAGAGATATATGTGAACATAAAATTATGACCAGTTCATAAATTTTCTATTTTCCAACAGCCACCAACCCTATCATGACGTCGCCCGTGGTCTTTCGAAAGTACTGCTATACTTCACGTGCGGTCAACATGCACCTTATGACACTCTAATAAAGTCTGTTTTACATTAATCTAAGTATTATTGGCATGTCAAGTCATAATGCTGTAACGACCGCGATTGTCCGGTGCTATTTCATGATACAGTTTTATCTCACTGTGGGGTTCGATTACCGGGTAGACCGTGTTACTTTTAACCGCTTAGTTGACTTTAACGGGAGAAACCTTATTGACATTAGGGTGATTGGCAGGTTCAGTTTCAGTATTTAACACGGTGTCTAGTTTGTTTTCATTATCTACCTCTTTTTGGAGATCTCTGATGACGGAATGATATTTATTTAGTATGGCAATTTTTGAGCTAAAGTATGTACATTTGGCATGATTGGGTCATTTGATCGAAATTACAAGTTTTTATTGCTTTTGGTTTAATGAAATCGTGTTTCCGATAAACACCATTTGTAGTAAACGGGAAAACTTTAGTACCCATGTATTTTAAACTTATTACATACGCGAAAGTAGAGAAACTAAATTTAGTGTTAGTTAACATGGTTAAATCTTGTCGGCATAACAATCTTCTCCTCGTTTCGTACGTTTAATAACAGTTCTTATTACACACGTTTTATTCGTATTTAATAACTACAGTAATGAAGAAAGGAAATATCCTTCTAAAAACAATTTCTCCAGTGTTCCTCACACTCATTTTAAAGCAATAATTAACAGATACTCATCTTGTTAAATTATTCACTTAACTCTTTGGAAGATGTTCATATTTCCATTTTTAATGTGCTTTTTACAGCTTTTAGTTTTTCATATTCCTCTTTTTCATACAAGTCATATCCTAACTAGTTGCTACAGTTCCTTTTCTGGATTTACCTGCTTCATTAGATTTTGCATCTTACTCTGTCTCATCGTTATTTGTATTTTCTTCTCCCTCTTCCCTAGTAAGATTATCATTTCTATCAAAATCGCAAACGATGTCATAACTAGAATTGACATGAATATTGTTGTATAAACCTCGTTTATTCAAATAATATGCAAGTTACCTCAGAAGTAAGTTACTCGTAGTTCCAGTTTTATCTTTTACGTATCAGAATTATAATTTTAACTAGTTGAAGTTAACCAGATTTTCACTTTTTAATATATTATGTGGTGTTGTAAAAGCAAGATTAATCAAAATCTATCTGAGTACGTCGTGTTTGTTTATGAGCTGTTATATACTTTCTTTCGTAATTTACGCAGATAACATCTTTATATGATTATGTGCCCTGTGCCTGCTGCGGTTTTAAATCAATCTTTTTTATCTGTAATTCAGGATTTTCTGTTTATGTGCTATCTTTTAACTAACTTATTAAATGCAAATGTTTATCAGTTATTCGTATTAAATCCACAAGTACCTACTTTATTATAATATTAAGCCTTTTTACAATAGAACTTTATCATAAACAGCATTTCCTAAAATTAATCTCTTCCTCGTCTTTAATGGTAACGCTACAATTGATATTCATAATCATGAAACACAAGCTCAGCTGTTTTCGCTTCTACGGCAAGTGAAACTATTGTTATTAAATTATAATTACGTCATTAAAGATTTATAACCCTTGACAGTTGATCAATACTTCCATAAAATGGTCAGTTGGTCAGTAGATACAGTAGGTTTTTAGAAATAATAAAGCAAATAATAATCACTTAAGATCAATTAAAATAATGTCTTATATACGCAACCATAAGAAAAAAGCTTTATCAAGGGAAAAAAACAAGGGACAAAAAAGGGAGACTCAGAGATCTTCATGATGAAACAAAACACAATCAGCCTGCGATAGCCAGAAACAAAATACTATCACCATGTGTATTTTGATGAAGAAACAAAAATCAATCGGTCAAGCAGCGAAACCGCAAGTCAAAACCACAAACAAAAGAATATCACCAGTGTATTTTGATGAAGAAACAAAAATCAATCGGTCAAGCAGCGAAACCGCAAAGCAAAGATAGTTCCTACCATGTAGAGCAACAGCAACAACAAGCATGCAGTAGCTAGTACGTTATGTAAAACAGCGAGGCTTTAGGCGCTATCATTTGTCGAAGTCGCACAGTGACATCTGTCGCCGGCAAAACGAGTTTATCTCTAGACCACACTCATTATTCAAACCTCCACTACTGGGACTCGAACCTGCGTCAATGATAACGATGCCAGATAAATATATTGTCCGCCTTTCACTAAATTTATGTAGGTATGTACCTATAGTTAATCTGCATAGTGTATTTAGATATAATGGTGACTGTCTTCCGTATCCTCATGGTCATCTTATTGGTTTAGTGGCAGCTACGGTTGCTCCAAATCGGTCAAGCGTGAACATTTTCAATTGGACCCTTTATCTGCTTTTTGCAAGACAAAATCTTCGCAATTGAAGTTGAAGAACTTTTGACGAATTAAGTTGAAAGGAATTTTACAGAAAATATTGTAAGCCTTTTAAAACACATAATTTTTGAGGAGAATCATTTATACATAGAATTACAGCACGTTTTCTACCTATCTCCTAAAGAGATTCTAGATCAACCGCGCGATCATATCTCGCCACAAAATTCTTCAAATCAAATTGAATATTTTAATTACTCACTTTATTGCTCCCATAAAGATTAAAGAGTATGTGAGAGATATCTCACATTAGTCTCAATCTATATGAGATCATCATCAGGCCTTATCGTGGACTATCGAGAAGATATGCCATTCATCTGGGTATTGTGGGCCTCACTTCCGTTTGTGGTAACATTTTGATTAAAAGCTGGCCTAGCGCAGTACGGAGTTTCAGTAGAATAAGGGGCTAACTTATACTGGATTTTACCACTGACTGTGCAGCCTACCGCACTTGGTCACCGTTACGATTGCTCCTAAAATATTGTGATACTTATCTATTGCATGCCAGCCTCCCAATGCTTGTAGATATATCTAGTATTAATGGTGATTATGATTAGATACGGATTTGATTCCGAACTCTAAAAACCATGCATGCACCTGTTGGAGACGTGTCTTTATAAGTCAAGGGAAAAATACTGACAATGTTATTAGCTTCATTTCTTACCACATCGGATGGAAATTAATATATAACAGAGATCAACTGCCGTCTTCAATCTGAGGTTTAATTTTCGTAATTTTAAGAACGTTCACAGTCAGATCTCAGTCTCAATCTGTCAAAAATAATTTCTCTAAATTTTTGACATTGATTGTCGCTGAGACGAGAATGTAGTCACATTTCGAACGTTTTTAATAACGAGATTTGGCTTTCTGGTTTTTGTCCCTGGATATAGAGATATTAAAAGGGAGGGGCCCGTGGCTAAATAAGAACAGCCGCACAGGTCGATCGGTTAGGTTAAGCTACGCTGGATGGGTGACCATCTTTACATACCGAGACCCCTCCGTGCCTCGGAAAGCACGTTAAGCCGTTGGTCCCGGCTGTCATTCGTGGATCTTTGACAGTCGTTACGGGTAGTCAGAAGCCCGAAAGTCTGACAACCAGTCTTACCAAGGGGTATCGTATTACCCAGTAACTGGGTTGTGGAGGTCAGATAGGCAGTCGCTCCATGTAAAATACTGGTATTCAGCTGCATCCGGTTAGACTGGAAGCCGACCCCAACGTAGTTGGGAAAAGGCTAGGCAGATGATGATATAGAGATATTAAAAATCTATAATTTCTGAAAGTATTTCCGCAACATAATTATTCACTAAATATGATACTAGAAATTAGGCAGCTTCCTTACTTCAACATTCACGTCTCCAACAGTCCTTAAGCTGATGCAACCCGTAGCGAGCTCCTCTGATCCCCCGATCATTGATCACAGGCCATTTGCATTTTCTTACAAGCACAGTTTTAACTAGACTTAAACATAGATTGAGAGATAGTTACCTCGGAAAATGCAGCATTCCTAGTCGAAATCCAATATTTATTCGACGATATGTTATGGATCAACGTTCATTGAAATTCGAATCTCATCTTCTTATATTGGAGGCATTGTCAGCTCCATATTAGTTAGGTCTTCATTAGTAGTATTTCAGCATTAAAATGCCTTTAAATGTAGGTTCGACAGCTTGATTAGGAATTTCAAAGTGATGTTTGGTGGAGTTTTTTATTTGACCTCGGTCCTTATACACTTTCGTGAATAATTTTAGAAAATTGGAGAATATAGAAATAGAAATCGGGATTCAGATTTAAACCTAAAGAATTCCTTTTGAATTCAGAAAACATTTTGGGTTTGGCTATACAGAAACACGGCCTTTATCATCCAGTAGATAGACATTTATTTTGTTATACTATACTTGTGACATTATTTACTAGTCTAGGTAAACATTAGACATTTATTGGGACTGTAGTCTGTAGTCTAGGTTACCATAGGTTTTTTTTTGTTCAATTATTATAGTATTGATTTTTCAAAAATCTTCCAAGTATCACACGGAATGTTAATTATTCCTGAGCACGTCCCCGTATTGGCTTCAACACAAGAGGTCACAGTAAACCCATAAAAACTAACAAACTCCACTATTCATGTAGTCATATGTAGCCTAATTATATACTACACAATGTTATGTACATCAACCAGCAATTTTATACAATAATCTGTAGAATTTGCATACTTTTACATAAATTTGTATTCGTCTGATTACTGAGATACCTCCTGGCTATGCCTTGTAGGTATGAGCTGGAAAATCATAAATTATAGCTGGCTAGCTTTTCTTAGCTACTGCCTTTACGTAGTACATTTACTAGAAATTGTCCTGAAAGGTTGAGACTGCTCATTTAATTGCTTGTATTTTGCTTCGTATTAGTTTATGCGATTTAATAGTTACTTATTGTTTTATCAATACGGATAGACGTAATTATGGGGAAGCTTTTTGCTAAGTAATCATCTTTTTGGCATATTTAATAGAGCATCTTAATTTGTCTCCACTCATGTTTGATAAATGACTGACGTAGGCCTTTTGACGCTAATAGACGATATGTGTGACAATCTGGGTGTACAGTAGGTACACCTCTGCTAACCCGTCGGGGAATACACGCGTGATGTTATGTATGATGAGCTTATGATTATAACCCAAAACAGTAGTTACGATAGTCACCCAGGAACTAAAGCTATCATGAAAAGGAGACTCGCATTGAAATCCGAACAAAACTCAGTTCATAGAATTACATACTTACTCAACAAACCGTACCACAATCTTAACATAACCGTATATACTTCCCGCCACCCACAAAGTGGAATGACAGGCAAATGACAGGCAGTGCACAGAATGACATACATAATGCAGGCGCGGCTGAGATGGCCACAGACCCAGATGATGGTCATTTGTCGCGTTTCACAGATTCATGGCTCTGGCCGCCGCGATATAGATTATAGCTCTTATTTTCGTCGCAAAGTGAAAGGTTTTGCATGGATTGTAAATTGTACGATTAGGCGTTCTTTTGTTTTAAGAATTGGAGACAAAATATCTAAAGAAGTTGTCATAAGCACTGTTAACAAAGACAGCATAGAATTTTCAAATTGCTTCTGATTATAAACTGCAGTTATGCTATTTTTATTTCTATTAATTTTAAAAAGGTACACGTTGTCTACGAACAAAACATCCCAACATGCTTTTTAAAAACAGAAAAAAAAATTACTTGGTTTTCTGTTTGGAATTAATTTTTCATTTCCGAAAAAATCACATAATAAAACAATCGTCCATCATCATCATACGAGCGGTATGAACTTAAAATATTCAAGACAAACTGTATGTACCTGTAAGTACTGTATACCTCAGGACTAATCTAACAATTAAGACCTAAATCTATAACAACATAACCCAAGAACAACCAAACTATATCACTAGTGAAACCAAAGGTCCAGCCGGTCGCCGGTCGGGTAGAAAGTAAATAAATTGGCAGTAACAGTCCACTAGGCACCTATCTGTATACAATCTTCTATGTATTAGTATATAAGCTATAGAATAGTACCTATAGGCTAGATTAAGACGTTTGAATATTAGAATGTTTATGCTTTATGTGGTTGTAGGTTTATAAAGTGCTACGAGTGAACATTTTTGGTACCGAAATGATTATTAAATTTCATTTTTATACATTTTCAGTCAAAATCTTATTAGGTTTATAGAATAATGCTGATTTTGATACAGAGGAGATCTTTGCCGTATATGGTGCACTTTTCGATTGTAATCGGTTGTTTACTTATCGTTGTTGGACTCATTTGTGTAAAACTCAAATACTCAACTAATCGATTGGTTTGTCCCGGCAAACTTAATTCGTTTCAAAGCCTATATAACGGTTCCAATAAACAACAACCAATCAAAACAACAATATAATCAATCAACGATTCAGCCTATCACTCCCTACTGCTGTACTTAGGCCTCTTCCACTGTAAGCGTTTCAGTGCTTTTCAAATCCTCTCAATTTCCATAAGCTCATAAGTACCTACTTACTGAAACAAAACCAGCACCCTACTAACACCATTCTCAAATCCCATCAAAGAAACAAACAATCTGATACTTCTAACTCATTCCTATTATACCATATTTGTTGTAAACCGCGGCCGGCGCACGCGCCGCTCGCCCGCGGCTCGCGCCAAGCCGCCGTTACTATACTATAACGGTGCCCAACTATCGGTTGTACGATTTTTTATTAACTGATGGAGTTTTTCTTTTTAAATCATAATATTTTGACAGGTCGTCAGGCTTTGACTGATGATGGGTTAGGCGATGATTGAAAATGGCGGTTTGAGCAAAAAGTTTGCATGATGCATCTCCTTCCGTTTAATATAAATTATGAAAAACGTCTTTTGAAGAATGAAGGCCTCCCAGTGTCCACATAGGACCAAGATATTGATCCAATTTTAAGTATTCCATCAATTGAGTCATTTTTCGCGCATTGATTTCAATGTGTTAGCGCCATTTTTAACCGACTTCTAAAAAAGGAGGAGGTTCTCAATTCGGATGTTTGTATTTTTTTTTTTATGTTTGTTCGCGCGTAACTCCGTCGCTTGCCAACCGATTTGAAAAATTCTTTTTTTGTTGGAAAGGGTGTACTTCCCAAATGGTCCCATGAATTTTTTTTTGAAATCTGACAAGCGGTTTTTGAAAAATCAACAAAAATCTAAAAATTCAAAAGCAATATTTTGTAAAAGGTGATCAGCAGTTGTAATTAGGCTATTGTAACTTAGATAAATCACAAACTCTCCCACTAAAAAGTACAAAATAAAAACTTTTTTACAAAAAAAACAACCGACTTCCAAAAAAAACCACTACAAAGTGCTAAATAACTTTAATTTCGGAAGTCGGTGTCAATAAACGAAAATGCAGAACCAACGACACCGACTTCCGAAATTAAAGTTATTTAGCACTTTGTAATGTTTTTTTTTGGAAGTCGGTTGTTTTTTTTGTAAAAAAGTTTTTTTATCATAAAAGTTTCTACAATCTTTCCTGCAGCACAATGTCCCTCCTTTTTTTTTAGGATGGGAAATCATCAAATGACCCTGCCGCTCTGGTGGAAAACCCATCCGTGTTCCTTCCTTAGGAAGGAACAACGGGGTAGCGGTAACCCTTTCGGACAATCCCGCTGCACAGTGTCCCTCCTGTGCTCGACATCCCGAAAAATGTTTCCAAATATCATTTAAACTCCACAAAAACTAATTAATCTTAAAAGAAAAAGCTAAAACTTAACACAACAGCCTTAATGACAGTACGGTAATAGATTAGCTTTCCTTCCGCCGACACACTAGACACCATGATGTATGGCGGATGCCGCTTCCTACCGCAGATCCGGAGATCACTCACGCGCAATATTCTGTGCTCATCTTAGCCATAAATGTGCAAATTTTATGATAATGATCGATTGATAGCGTGATTATATTTTGCCGCACTAAATTGAATTTAATTTTGTGCAATTAATAATATTTTTAGTTTTTACTAAGAGAAATCCTGGTCAGATACATGGTTAATGTCGTATGCCTGCTTTAATTTGTAATGTAATAATGTAAAAAAAATATGAAAAAATAAAGTCAGTAGCAGCTAGTACCTACAGTCAAGATTATAGTCTTACTCAAGATTGAAAACTAACTCGATCTGTAAACTGAAAAACCTAAAAACTTTATATAAACCGCAAGTAAGCAGTTATTTAAAGCAATTCTAAACAAAAATATACTCAGTAGAACAGTCTATACCTACTGATCAACTTACACAAGATTATAATGAAAAGATGTCAAACACCTCGCCTGCGGCTTTAAGCGACTTTTACTCAAGAATTTTAATTATAAGTAACAGACGCGAATCTGATTCTAACATAATTAAATATTTTTATGGTTTACGTGATTGGTATAAATTGATAATTTATTTATATGCGAAATATTTCTTACATTTTGAACAACTGTTTTGATACAGTAGGAAGCCATAATAACGGAATAGAACATTTTATGGTTTATTTAAATACCTACCTAATTATCACTAATGACGATTAAATTAGATTACTTCCTTATGATTATGACAGATTTTAAACAAATTAGTAAGATAGCCGCAAAAGATTTTTCGAACATTTCATGCTAAGCATACCTAACATAATTAATCCATTAATTTTAAAGAAAAACATTAGAACTGAATGACTTCTACTGCCACCGGAAGCAAAAGGGGCGCATCTCATCATCTGCCTAGCCTTTTCCCAACTATGCTGCGGTCGGCTTCTAGTCTAACCGGATGCAGCTATATTCCAGTATTTGACATAGAGCGACTGCCTATCTGAATTCCACAACCCAGGTACTGGGTAATAAAAGATACCTAAAAGGGGCGCATCTGAAGAAAAATAAGCCTTAACTACCAGTACATTTTTTATCTAGTAGGTAGGTAAATAAGGCTTATTTTTCTTTATTTCTTTTTAGTGTTTCCAGACTATTTTGGTAGGGTTTTTTGGGAGGTTTTGGATGGATTGTGTGAGGATTGATACGAAAAAGAAGGGAGTGAATGATAGAGTGACGGTTGACGGGAGAATGTAAGAAGAAAACGTGTTGTGCCGACCACAAGAAAGACGATGATTTCTTTCAGTATTTTTTTTTTATTTCTTGGCTGTCTAGGGGTCTTGCAATCTTGAAATCTTGAATTGCTTAGGTCTTCCAAGTAGGATCTGCACTCTTTAAAAATATATTTCAACTCATCAATCTCCACATAATGTAGAACAATTTACCACATCATTAGCACCTAATCTGACCAGCACAAAGAGTTTATCGTAAGCCCTCTGGCTAATAAATACCAGGATTTCTCTCGGCAAAAACTGGTGCAACAATTGAAGATCTAGTTTGTGGGACACGTGGGACGTGGGGGTGTGGGACGGCCGGTACATTGTGGTACCTGCGAAAAGATATGTTTTACACCGATATGAAACTTGTTATTTATTCATACTGAGGCCTATCGTGATAGGTGAACGTAATCCTTTAAGTGTGCTGAACTTATAGGTTCTTGTATATTATTTAGTGACGACGGAAAATTTTAGATTTCCCAAACTGATTAGTTTTCCGATTTATGAGATAATAAAAATTACTTAAAGTTATTAAGGCATGGTTATCGATATTCTTGTATAATTTAGATAGCAACAATTGAAAAGGATCATAATAAAATATTATCTAATAAAGTTTTTTACTCCCGCGTCGCTGATTTGTCTTTAAAATAATCACAAATAAGTAATGAATTTGTATTTAATGAATAGACAGCGTTGATTAATTGAATTCATTTGCTAACTCGATTTCAATTTTTTTTTTTTTACAATGCTAAATATTTAAATTCGCAATAGCTTGTCCTCGCGACTATACCGCTAATCTAATAAAAAGCTCACAAATAGTTCAACATACCACCTACTTTGAATAATAATTTTGTCCGTAGGTGTACCCGAAGTAGTCCGAAAGAAGCCGAAAGGTCGCTCGGGCTAAATGTCAAATGAAACACGCGAGGTTGCATTGTCTAGGCCTCGCGGCTATTAATTGTAAATCAATACGTTTAGATATGAGTTATTTTGGCTCGTGGCAATATGATGTATTTGAATAGGCAATGGATTACTCTTTAAGCATGGCAAAAGGCTAGCGATCCATGTCCAACCTCATCTTTTATTACAGCCACTCCTTAAAACAACTGATGTTGATCACAATAGGTACCTACTTACATATTTTAAAAGTTGAATGAGGTTAATTATTTTAAGACTTAGGACATACTTTTGTAACTGACAATAACTACGAACATTAAAGATACAAATTAATTGATAAAAAGTCGTAAAAAAATGGAAACCGCATCAATAGGAAGCTTATAAATATAATCGTGCGCCTAATCACATCGTCTTTTTAACCGACATTACAAAGTCTCTCAAACCCACACTACTAAAAACTATATCATCCAAACGACCAAGCCCGAAATTAGTTCGTTTTTACATCGCAGTCGCGTGCGTGTCGCCACTTGTAATCATACGGCAGGTGCGTCTGCGCAACGATTTTGTAACAGCTATGCAAACCATGGAATGTGCGGTCATACTCTTTTTATAACCGCGATATAAAATATTCGATGTCATTAGCCGAACTGCCCAAGTTATTTATTGTGACAAAAAAATTTTTTGTTGGTCAAAAGGAGGGTAATGGCTTTACGTGTGTTTGTGTGTTATGTGCTACGACTTTGACGTAAAGTCGTACGATTTCACTAATGGCGCCGCCTAAGAATAATTTCTTTAGAAAATTTTTGCAATTTGGCAAATGGCGAACCAGATCAACGGACAACTAACATTGGTTACAAACTTGCGTGCCATCCATTGGGCTAAATATTTAGTCAACAACAACATCCGCTCTTACGCAAAACACAGATGCCCACCAACAAACAGTCCATTTCCTTCTAGCATATATTATTTGCGTCGATATTAATCAGAGGTAATTTATTTACCTTTGTGTGATATTCTTTTTGTAATGTCAACCGCAAGAAGAACATGTTTCGTAATAAAATACTCTTGTCGTTTGGCATTTGTGTAATCATAAAGAACATCTGTTGGTAGCAGATTTTTATTGAAATATGTCCTATTATTAACTGTGATATGTGGTCTTAATTTATGGTCTATGTCAACGAATGTGTTTCGGCTCATAAAGCTTTGCTGTAGGTATAAGCAATACAAACTATTTTATTTGTAAACGAGTCCCCATCATGATTGCCAAAAAGTGTCATGTTTATGAACTTATCAATAGGTACAGGGTTATTTTAAATTGGCTAGCTAAACTCCGCAGACGTGATGGGTATAGATATCTAAACACGATCAAACATAAGAAAATAGTTTTTCTCAACACGCAGGTACTTCAAATAACAACAAAAACAGCGGTCGTTGACCTACCAACAAAACATTAAATCTTTTTATTTTATCGTGTTTAGATATCGGTACTCATCGCGTTTGCGAGGTTTAGCTAGCCAATTTAAAATATGTATTGGTACCTATGGTTGGTTTATTAAGCGACTATGATCAAACAAGGCAAATATTGCTCTTAGATTTAAACCATTTGAGCTTTTCAATCTAACCGCTCAAAGATCATGACAAAGATATCTTCATAAAAATATACAATTGGAAATATCAACCGTACAACTAACACAAACTTCAAAACTGGAGCACAGACAATCAAGCAACATTCACGACGAAAAAAAAATATCGATCACTGACCAGAGAGTATCGTGCCAACACCACAAAAAGAATTCTCAAAAATAATTCAAACATTCAATGGTCCAAATTACAAAAAGCAATCAGAGTGTCTTGTGATCCACTCAGTATCGATAATGACCCGCGGGTAGAAAAAGAATCCGATGGAACAGATATGAAAGGGGACTATTCACCAGCGGCAGCCGGCCTCATCTAAAGATAATCTATTTGGTATAACCTCACGACCTCCCGGTCGGCCGCCGTAACAATATAATTAAAGAGAGATCGTTGCGATCTGATCGGTCGCAGGGTTGGGCTCCTGGACTATCAGATTTATGATTTGATGAAGAAGCAACGGTAATGTATTGTGGTGGAAGGCTATTGGAAAATATAGACGGTATACGGCTTAGTTAGTTGGTTTAACTTTTACAGATAGTAGATATTGCGAAACTGTTAGATTTTATGTCGATTTATTTAGAAAAAGCAACATCAAGCTTATTTCAATTTATTTAAAACGCCTAAAGCTATTTCGTCAAAAATATCTTCAAAAAATTGTCGCTGAAACTTTTCACTCTCTCAGCCTCTACTAACTTCAAAACAATTTTCCTATGGCAACACTAGTCTAATAGCCGTATTTACGTGGCAACCCTGAACAGTACGTTTATCGGCCGGATGTCGATGGCTCTGTAGAAGGAAACCTACATGATTGTTGCTCCCGACGCGTTACAGATGTCATTATTTACTTGCGCCCGCGCAGCGCGGGTTTTTACATGTAATACAAATTACGGGTGCGGGCGCGATGCCACTGTTGTTTTAGTGGAGGAAAGTTATGAATGGAAATAAAATAGACACGTATTTTCAAGATGTTTAACTGTATAACTACTGTCTGGGAACGGAATTTCGCCAAGTCCATGAACTTGTCAAATTCTGTTATTTTTTACAAACTTTCTATTTAAACTGAATACATCGCGGAGAAAATTTCTACTTTTTCTCGTTAAAACTTATCAGTAAGCCGATAGAATCTCCAAAGATCGTAAATTTTACAGTAAAATGAAAGCTTTCACCTCTATATGAACTACTTATTTGAAAAATACGAAAGTAAAATAACCCTGCACAAAGAATGTCACATTAATTGAAAGTATTTATTAGTTATAATTATTATGAGCTGAACTGTAGACGTGTCATTACCTGGGTTACGAGCTTGTTAGTTATTTTTACGAGGTTCAGTTAGTAGTTCGTTTACTCGCTATAATTTCAACACTAGCACCCGAGTTAATACCGCCATTTATCGATGCAGTGCTTCTTGTTATTTAGTAGGATCCTGTACTGAAAACTGAGCCTATTTTATTTAAGAACTGCCTTTAAAGTTAACAACTTACGTTTAAAATAAAATTAATAATAATGGTCTTTTCAAGTGTATTTCATTCTTATTGCAGCACGTATATGACAAATCATACAGATACATTTAGCTATCTAGCGAGTTTATAAATAATGAAATCTAAGTAACTTTTTAAACACCAGCAACAAAAAGTATATTGCTTATAAAAAATCACCAACCAAATTCCTTTATCTAAAACTGGCCACACAGACTACCATTTAAATAAAGAATGAATCATAACAAGCATGACGTTACTACAAAACCAGAATTCAGAACGCACTTTTGAATTTGAAAATGTTATAATTATCGTTCTTAAATCTAAGTGGCCAAAGGCAAGTTCGTTTAGAGCCTGAGACACCACAAAGCCACTAGAGGTGCGATAGTATCGCTCTGTGGGTGTATTGAGCAGATTTATCGACTGTTTAACCCGTAAAAGGTGATTTGTAATATCCCCCCACTAGTCTGAGGTGAAAAGGTACGCGTTTATGGTTAGAGGTGTGACTTTATTCATGAATTTTTTATATGTACTTTTCTTGACCATATAAAATACATTAAAGGGTAAAATGGCAACAGTTTAAAGTTAAGCTAGTTACCGAAAACTTGGTCTACTTTAGAAATCATAAACTTGGAAACAGCAACTAAAATTCTTGAACCAAAATTATAATTAAACTGATAGCTATCTCATTACCTTAATCCCGCTGCAATCACTGAACAAATTCACTCCCGAAACAATTCGCTTACATTATACAATGCGCGAAGCGACACTAATGCGTAGTAGGACAGCGTAGCTCCGCAAATAAAGCAAGCCTCATGTATATTCAATGGTACAAACAAACGTATGAGCTATCTTGTCGTTGTCGCACACCGCCCCGAGATATGGACTTGTAATTTGTAGGGGAACCAGACTGAGGAATTACGAGCAGGGACTCTTGCTATTTTATGGATAAACTGTATCATTTGTCAGTATTGGCCCTAGTTTTCTGTACGCCACCAATATTGATAAACTGTTCCACCAACAGCACTTTACTAAATTTTGTTTCATCGCGGTTAGTGGTAGTGTTCAGGTGCGGTTCGGTCAAGTGCTGTTGAACTCAGTGCTCTGAGTGGAATACCTCTTAAAAGAAGAGTATTCCCGTTTGTGCGCCTCTTTTTAGAGTACCTATTTTTAGAGCACCAAAGGTATTCCCATTTGAGCACCAATCAATATTTTACCGTGGTGCTCAAAGGGGAACAATAAAAAATATTCAACTTTATTCCCTTTTGAGCACCTACGGTAGCTTCTAGTGATGGGGTGTTTAATAAAACATATCGATAAAAAATTTCAGTTTCATTTCAGAATGTTATCATTTAATAAAAACATAATTTCATCATTAACATAAAAGTTTACTCAATCATTTATTGTTAATATTAGGTACAATAACTTCTCTCAACTTTAATTGTATCTATCCCCAAACCAATTGTAGGCTGTAACACTAACAAAAGTCCTATACATTGAGAAACAAAAGAAGAATGATTTCTTGGAAATACTTCATTATCATCTTCCATAGCCCGAATGTAAATTCGGGCTATGGAAGCTCACAGCCACTGCTGTGCATAGGCCTCGCTTTTCTTGTGCCAATACTTCATCCAAAAAAAACTTTTTTATTCCCAAAATTCTCCCCTTACCGACTGTCCATAAAAAAGAAAGGTTCGGGCAGCTAAAGCAGGTATAGAAAAACCTACGTTATGCAACACACCTATTCACAACCATTCAACATTTTAAGGTATTTATCTGTCACTTTCAAGAAAAAACTAACTTTACAATAACAACAACCGAAACCACTAAAATCCAACTCAAAATCTTTTCTATCAATACAATTTACCATGAACCCTTTCACCATGGTCACCTCCAGCCAACATATCCGCGTGCTCCGTATAAGGCCCATGAATTCTGCCACCGCGCACCGGTCTAGTTGCGGATGAAAGCCGCGCAGTTAATAACTATACCAGTTATAATACGATATCTAGCTGGTACCTACACCGATCAGTTATATGCTAGTAGTAGGCTAGGGCTGTAATTAAATGGGAGGCTTAGAAGATGGGGTATGGGGGGAAAACAGGGGGGGGGGGGGTCGTAAAGTTTTTTGATCGGTTTTTGTGATCCAAAAAGCCCGTTCCACAGATGCAATCAATGCCAATTGCAGAATTTCCCTGAAAGAAAGGCTTCGGCATTGACTTTTTGCATACTTAACTTAATTTTCTAATAATACCTTTAAAATATTTTTGATGCCAATAAAAGCATTTTATTTTTTTATTTCTCTCTACATTTTAGGGATTGAATTTAGTTAAAATGACTCCTGACAAATAAAAGTAAGATTTAAAATTTCGGTAAACCAATTTTTTTTGGGATATGAGAAAGTCTAAAAAAATTGTACAGAGGCTTGAAAAACTGTCAGAAACCTAAGAACTAAAGCCACGATTGACACTAACCAAACTGTTCAACATTTAAATTTAATCTTCTGAATACTTTATTAAACTCTAGATCAAAAACCAACCTACCATCTCATCTTCACCTCTAACGGTACCGAAAGCGAGCTTACATATCATTAGCTAGTTATAAACAAGGCCGCTAATGCAACTATCGGATACCAGGCACACAACAAGGGTTCCTTGCGAAGCGGAGCGTGTTAGCTAATTCTACATTAAACCCACTTACCAGTACATGCTGGAAATAACGCAACTTTGAGAACTTGCCTGAAAATGGAAGTCCTTTTTGAGAATTTCTTGATTGGGTGTATGTGTATCTTGAAGCTACTTAAAACACTTAAAAGTTGAGCATAGAATTTAACATCAATCACAAAGTTTCCTTTGCATTAAAAAAATTATTTGGTGTGAAAATACTTATGAAATATGAACACCTTTTACTACGTGAACAACTCTGAAATTGTTTCAAACTGTTTCATAGAATCATTCGCAAATTAAAAGTTCATGTTCATAGGTGTGATCAATCCCTAAAGTATAATTGGATTAGCTGTGTCTCAAATGTTAAGAATCATAAAACGTTTGAAGATTGTTAACCCTTTTCTCTGAAGTCGTTATCCGATCGAAGAATTATCTCCACTGAAGATTTCTGACCCGTCACTTTCCAATTCAAACATTGCATTACCCATTACCCATTCGGACATGTCAATTAATCGTTTTTCTTCTAACCCGAACATAATTTAGAAAATCATTCTCTTTTCGAAGACATCTCACAAACACGACTTTCAATCGGTTTTCTTCAAAACAGCTTCACTTAATTCATTCGTTTTTCCTCTAATTTTACTAGACTTAATTCAGTTTTTCCACCGGCTAACTACTACTTAAAGGCTAAAGAGCTCGATTAAAGTAAAACGCATAGATAGCAATCCGCGGTACGTCCCGCGTTGAGTGTCGGCGCACTTTCTTCAATCGGCCGCGAGAGGGCGCGCCGGCACGCGACGGCTACTCGTGCCAACAGAGAGATGTGCTAGTATTTGTCGATAAAGTTGTTGAATTTTTTATTTATGTTTGCTTTAACTCGATTTTTTTGTAATGATAAATACGGTAATCATCTTTTCAGTCCGAACTAAAAAAACATAGTCGCTTCTTAAAATACCTACCTATTTAGAAAAACAAAAAATTACTTAACATTAACGTCATGTTTAGCATCAATACTTTGCTAATGAACGCTAAATCGTACTTTCGTTTTTGATGTTCTACCAAATATTCTCATAGCTTTAGCGTGAAATAATCAAAGTGAAGCAATTTTAAATCACTAGCATAATTATAAACTCAGTCGAACGTTACCTTATAGTCATAACAATGTGTATTACGAGGCCACATTACCACAAAACCCAACTTCCTCATTCCTTATTTAACCTTTAGTTTGCATTAAGTCAAATTCTATCGATAGTCGATACGCCTTCGCCCAAACATCGACTAAACAACGTGCAATAAATCATTAACATCACTATCTACACAAGTGGCACGAGCCGATAGTATCTAGCAACCGATGATACAAGCAGATTGTTTCACCGGAACACCGTTCTGCAGATACCGAGAACTATTTACTCGATTGTTAATAATACGATTTAATCGTGAGTATCGATTCACGTTTCGAAAGTGCTGCTTTTGATTTAAATAGGAGGAATAAAATGTGGTTTGAATTAAGGTTGGTTGAGGTATACGGCTAATTATACTGTTATTTTCTGTTATTTAGCTTTTTAGTTTTGTTTTTAGGTCATTGGTACAGATATGGTTATCATTAGGTAAACTTAACCAAAACTATTTTACTACAAATAATTCTAGTTGTTATTGATTTCCATTTCTATTTGATTCTGAAACCTTTATTAGTTCCGTGACAGTCACAGTGGTAATTTACATGTAGATACTGATAAAAACCTTATCATCTGCTTACCAAAAACAACAGATGACTAAAATAAATCCCCACCACCTTTAACCACACTTAGCGATGATCAGTAACAACATGAAATCACTTAGTTGTGCATAATAAAGCAGGTGTAACAATGCGATAACTTATAATAACTCGGTGTGGTTGAATAACGGGCTGTGCAAGCGCAAGTCTGTTTACTTAACGGGAGTCGCGCTGCCTCCTTTATGAAGGGGGCTACTATGGAGGTGATGTGGAAAAATATTGTTTTTTTAACCGACTTCAAAAAAAGAGGTTCTTTATTTTGTATGGAATTATGAACTCACTAGTGTGTAGTTTGCTTTATAGTGACAAGATACGGAAATCTGTGTTATAATAGCAATGAAAAAAAATATAGATTTATAGAGTCAATAGTTGTTAAACATGTTGGTACCTACCCACCAAGGTATTATCATCTTAAGCACCATGTGTGCTAAGTGTGCTTACCTGTGTAGGTTTCACAATACTTTAATTGACTTTCTAAAAGGCATGTGAGGTCTGAAGTTTTCAGCAGTCTTACTTTTATTTTTTTTATTGCAATTTGGGCCTGCTCTGAACGATAGTACCTACCCAGAACATGCCTAGTGACTTGAAATGCGAGTTGCAAAAAAAATCTACCTTCAAAGAAATGTAAAACAATTAAATCTAAACAATTTACTTAAGTAACAACATTTCCTGCAACAGTTACTTAACGAAGTTCATAGTAAACCCTTCAGAATCAATAATTAAGTTTAACTATTAAATAACCTATCTTAACCTCCAGCTTGTTTCATTTAAGCTGCAACGGGTAAATCAATTATGTTTTACGAACGCTGTTGCTTCGAATAGCTTATTTCATTAACCGTTGTGGACATTGCCAGTTAGTTAGGGAAATGGAAAGACTATAAGTTATGACTTACTGTGTTATTTTGTTTGCAGCTGCTTTTTGCAGATTTTTTTTTCACTCATATTAATCTTGAGGACATGATACTTACATACTTACCAAAATACATACCTATCACTACCATTTTTGTGTCTCAAATTGACTTAGCTAAATGTGAAACTTGAAAAATAAGTAGGTACCTAATATCCCATTTGCAAACATGTAAAATCACTTTAAAGATACATAAATAACAAAACAATTTCTCAAACAACCAATCAAGCTATCTAGTAGATAACTTAACAAACTAACAATAGAAATGCTATTACACACGAGTAATTTATTTAATAAGGGATATCACAACACATGCTTGTTCCAAACAATCTATTATCCAGACTTGTATTAGCCCGATAATACCTATATAATGGCACTACATTGCTCAAACATAGTTCGCATTGTTCAAAACACCAGCATAACCAGACCTCTCAAGACGTAACAATATTGAAGAACAAGAGCTCAAGTAAATCAGACGGTAGTACGCTAACATTAGCGACTGGGCGTTCACTATTCGGCTGTGATCGGGAATGGTCGGAAACACTCGGGTGTGTTAGCCCCGCCCACCTGCGCGCGCGCCCGTACCTATCTCTGTCCCTCCTGTGGCCCTGCATTAGTCTATCTCGCACCGCTAGGTCAGCCGGTCGCCACACCCACAGATCAGCGTTAGGCTATTTTCCAATTATTATGTAGGAGCTTTTTGCGCGCGCGCCGATGCCAACAATGATAAGCTTTCTAGTAACAGAATGAGTGAGGTAATGTTGTTGTTGTAAGACAACAATTTGGACTTGAGCTATTATAAAACTTGTTTCTAGGTATTTTGTAGACAAGCCGTTTCTATGGAAACCATTTTTTTAAAGAATTGATACCTAAAATAATGTAATTTGTTATATGAAGTAAAAAATTTATACAAATTCAAATGAACACTTAAAAGCTGCAGATATTCCTAAATAAAAACAAAAACTTAAATATTATAAAGAATTTCATCCAAACTTACGATTTCCGAATAGGTACCTAGGTAGGTACATACATCAAAACAAATATTTTCATTCATAACACGTAGAAGAAAGAACAACAAGTTACAAACACTAAAGAATGTAACATTTGTAATCGTATCATAAAATATAGCGCTTTACATTCATGAATAGACTCTAAACAAGAGCAAAGTGCAGAACAATGAAATGTCTAAAGATACACTTGGCCTTTAAATATTAATTCTGTCCATGAAGTCTTAATAAATCCCATCATAATGTGGGACTTCAAAGTAATGACACATTCAAACACAAAACACACCTCTACTGTACTTACCCTCAAAAGATCACAATAAGACATCATTAAAAATACAACTAAGTACAAGAAAAAATAGCAACGAAGCAAAGGCAATTATTAGCAAAGTGATAGTTCACGCGGTGGCATACCTTCACGCAATTAAACGACTTTTTATACCAAAGACGTAAAAAATTAATAACATAAGTGCCGAAGTACTAATGGAGACCATTACAGAGTAAAAGTTAGAAAGTTACAAATGTACAAAACGACAATTGATTAAAAAAAATGGCGCTCCAACGCCCTGACCTCTTACCTCTTACTTTGTTAAACTTTTGTTGGGTTACGTGATTGATTCTATGTGTATTGTCATAAGATCTAGATTGCTTAGTAAAAGTTTTTGATTAGAAATCCTATACAACAAAAAAGCATGCGAGTTAGATGGTGCGAAATGAGCAGTGGTGGCCCCGTGGTAATGGCCCTTTGTAGGTTGTAGTTTCGAATGGTTCCCTTTATGCCGAGTCAATTTACGTCGAACCCAAGTAGGCACTTTGTGTAAATTATTTAATTTTCATCACCACTGCTCTCAAAACAGTGAAGGAAAATCACATGTGTCATTACATGAAAATCACATGTGTGTGTGTGACATGTGCCATCTACCAACCCGCACTGATTCTCTCATAGAGTGAAGGCCATAGAGGCCCAGCAGTGGAAACATTATATTCTGATTAGGTATACTGGTGCCAGATAAAATGTTATGGTCTAACTATAGAATGTAATAGACAACATGAACAAAGTAAAGATGATGACACAATACCTAAATCAAAAATGATAAAAGATTAATGTAATATGAAATAAGAGAAACACGCTGTAATTATTTAATCTACACATCTGGACAAAATGCAACCTAAATATTTTTACTTCGCAATACAGATCCAGATAACAAAACAATCTAAATCTAACATTGCGCTGAATAGTTCAGATAAAGTATAGACTAGACTCACTTTGTTACTAACATAATAAGCGTCGTCTTAATAAAAAAGTCAAAGAATTCATTTCAATTAAACCGCTTACGAGAACTATTAAATTGCTTGAAAAAATATCTAAGAAGTAGGAAGACACCAACATCATCAACGTAGGTACTCGTATGTATATCGTAATACGGAATTTTCGTATATGTGTAGCGTTATAAGGTTGAAAACCATACATATTATGTAAGAAGTACGAAGATAGAAGTGTCTTCGACGTAGACATATCGAAACCGGGAATTTACGAAAATGTTTGGCGATGTAAGCATCTGCAGTAGATTTAAACAAGCTTTGGATGATCATAATAACATATGAGCATTAGAGTATTAGTTAACTGAGTTGAAACCGCTCTGAATTGTATTGTTATCAAGAGTCCGCTTTTGGGAAAAGATCTATTTCACCCTCTAATTTTGATTGTCAACGGAATACTTATACTTCTCCCTAAAGTTCTCAATTTACAACTTCTAGGTACCTACTTAACTTTTACTCTTCTTTGTTACTATCTACTTCGAAATCTTCTTCATAATCAAATTCTATCTTATGTTCATCTCCACCTATCTCAGTCCCAAGATCGATCTTTATGAATCCCAAAACAGAATTGCCCTACAAATATTGAGTCACACAGTAATCTCGAGCATTTAAGTGCGGAACTCTAAAAATAAAAGGCTTTGTTGAGAAATGGCGATGGTCTCAGTTTATAATTACGGTGGAGTCCGTAGAGCTCACCCGCGCACCGTCACTCACCACTAAATATAAGATACACAGGGTTACCAGTCATTCTTTTTGATAATCTTTAGATTCCTGCGTAATAGAATTAATAATTCTACACTAACTACTAACATTAGTCAGAAAAAAATACATCTAAAGTATCGATCCTTCACCTAAAAGTAAGTAGACGAAACTGCAATTTCTTCTCTTTGTAAGATTTACCTGAATAAATTCAGTCGAAACGCCATTGCGTTGTTTGGGAAATCTTTACCATCATATTTCTTACCAAAGAAAGATATGAAATGAACTGCCATATAGTTCACCTCTTTCATTTTTTTTTATTTACATGACCATGTTTTTACATGCCCGTGTTCTGTTTTTCACATGGTTTCAGAATTTAAACGGTACCCGTTTTACTTCTTAAAATATATCTGTAACAAACTCCTTCTAAACCCTTTCTCATAACTCCAAACCCACCACTTGCCAGTCTAATTCCGCCCTCCCATTGTTTTCCCAACACACTTTACTACGTGCTATATTTACTCTCTAACTATGTGTACCAGCCCTAACCGAAGCCTGTGCGTTCCATGCTTTAAACTTAATAGCAATCTTTATAGCCCGGCCTCCGAATAGTGATGTTATCGTTCGATACCCGATGTCGATAATCTGTTATTATATTGTACAATTGCGTGTTACGTATTGTTCTTTGTAACATTTGTTTAATTGTTGCGACCTGTTTCTAAACTTAATTATCCTGTTACCTTTTAATTTATATAAGCTTTAAAAGGTTTCCATTATACGTTTTGGTTATGTGCTTTGGCAAAATACATTTTTGCTCTCAGAGTTATTTTCTGTTTATTTCATAGTTTTATGAGTACCTTTTATTTTTGCTATAAATTACGCTGCAAACTAGACGTCAGCAATTTAAAATTCAAACCACTGATTGCTATTTACCATAAAATATTCACTTGTAAAATTAACTCAGCAACAAACAGCACTTCAGTAACTCGCGCTCGGATCGCCTGGTCGATAAACGTCGGTATAATTCTGGCGAGAACGTGCTTGTCACAATTTATCGTGGCGGCGCATCACTAGCCGGGAGCAAAGGTTTGGCAGAGGGCGCAGGCATCAATTTGCGCGCGGTAGCGGCCGCGGGCGCCGCGCCGCCCCTGTCATTAGCCCTCCGCCCCCCCCCCCCTGCCCACCGCCCCCCTCTCGACCTCAGGGGAACATACTTTAACCTTTTTTGCTCCCCTGCAACCTGTTCGGGACGCGGCTGCTGCGCGCGCGCTGCGGTTCATGGCCCCGGGCGATACGCAGTATCTGCAAAATAGGGCTGCTAAGTATACGCGTTTGTTTTTGTCCGTAACTGGTTGTAATTATATGGAGATGGAAGGGAATGTTGCTATAAAAGTGCACTTTAAATAAAGTTTAAATAACCTTTTCTTGTTGGGTGCAGTGTATAAATATCTTGATTTGATCTATTTATATGCCTTGACTGAGCAAAATTTTTTTTATTATCTTGTCCCAGAAACCTTAGGTCATACATTAAATGTTATAACTTTAGCAAATGATAACTGTCCAAAAGCAAAATCACTCACTATTCCCACATACCAAAAAACATACATTCATCAAACTGTGTCTACCATAATTTCGTACCACATATAGCCTGTACCCAGCAACCCTGCGCAACCTGTTAAGTGCACAGGGCGCGTAATAACGTTGGCTCGACGTTAGTTACCCACAGGCTCCCACAGTGCGCACAAAACAAGCGCAGGCGCAGCCTTACGTGATAATAACCAATTTATATCGAAGCCAACTGTCCTCGTCAAAATGCGATATTAACTTATGATTTTTTATGGAAAGGGTAGGCTGATTTGTATGATTCGATTTTGAAATCGTTTCTTCTTAAGTAGGACCAAATTTTCTCTTTAGAAAAAATAGTAAAAATTAAAAAAAATCTTAGTTTTCAAGAGTAAAGTTGTGTACTTCTTCGATGTTTGTACTATGAACATGAAACTGTTCATTTAGTACAAAAATCGAAGAAGTTTGAAGATAACAATAATTATCATAACTATGTAGGCTTTTATTTTATTATAACCATATTCTAACAACATTGCATTAAACAAGAGGTAGTGTCAGAACATGCTATTGTATGCATTTAAAATTAATTGTGTCAAACAAACCTATGCTAATCTAATTGATATTAATATGTTGTATACTTCCTTATTTAGTTACTAAAACAGTAAAACATGTTGTAGTATAGTTATATTCATTATCTCCATTTACATCTCCGTAGTTAAAAAACAGTATCTAACTGTTATTATAAGTCCCGATATTAAAATACCAATCTTCTTTCTCATGTAGATATATCCATGCATTACATCTTACCCATATAATTTCAGACCTACGTCTCCTATGGTAATATATTTTAACAAAAAACCACATAGACTCTCCCTTTGACTTTGAACCGTTCAGATAAAAAGGTCAAAGCCGAAACAGGTCTGGCTCGCTTCCCCGAACCAGTAATTTGAGCCACAATTAAACAATTTTCTCGAATATCATTCCGCTTCATTTGAACGGTTGGGGTCACTCGTGACCCCGGGGCACACATTAGGGTTCCGCTCCGATTCCCTGGCTCCATAAACCCCATTAAATATAAACATGCCCCCAAACCACTCGCACCGAACGTCCCAATGCTCCGTCTTTCGTTCAACTTTATTTAATTTCAATACATTAGAACGTGAAGTTTTCTAATCTCGCTCGTCGGCGGAATGGCTTCACATTTGCATAAAAGTAAATTTGCTCCCAAGGATAACGCTAATGGCAATCTCAAAAGGAACAAAACGAGCGCCGCAAATTGACCTGTCCCTCAGCCGAGCCGCCGACCTGTCGCCGCTCGGTTCCCATCATCTAGCCAGTAGCTATCTCACTTTAATTATTCATAGACTTTTTTATACGCTATCGCTTTTTACCGCTCGACGGCCGGTCGAAACCTTATAAAATTAAAAAATAAAATAATCGAACGCCGGCGCAATTTAAAAAAGAAATAAGTCGGATGACACGGATCGAACTCCGGGCAAATGTCGCGCAGTAAAAAGTGGTCTCGCGCGCGGCGAGCGGGCGCGCGGGGGCGACGCGGGGCGCGGGGCGCGGGGCGCGGGGCGCGGGGGCGCAGGACGTCACGTAGGCGGCGCGGTTTTTGTCAACGTTCCCGCGGAGATGACAGGTCGCTGGACGCGCCGCGACCTGTCCGCAAGACATCTTGATGCTTTCCATTTACTTGCAATACACTATGTAATTATCACAAAACGATTATTAGTAGAAGATACCATATTTTTATGGATCTCTCAACAATTATGGCATGGCATCCGATATAAATTGAGTTTATCCGGCTATGAAGCATTAACTCAGATGCTTATGATGAGATATGAATACGTTGGTAATGCACTATAATTAGAGTAATGGAGTAGCACACTACACATTTGTAGTACAACAATTGACACAGTTCTAAGATAGGTAATTAATGTTGACGTGAACAGTATTTATAATTATACGCATGTAGAAGAGTACCTACATGTCATCTAATATAAATCCCAGTAATTATTTTAATGAAGGTTCGAGGAAACTAATAAAATATCAAGACGTTTCGTAGTCGCCAAGAATGCCCGAGACAGGTGCGCTTCGGCCGGCAACGCGTTGATGTCTAATACACGGTTAAGACCTTGTAATCTTAAAATTATTTGGATCGAAAACTTCATAAATTTTAGATCTAAATATTTTAAGCTTTAGTTGACTTTACTAATTTTTTAATAAGTGTAACATTAGTTATTGGAATATTCCGTGATAAGCTCAGAGCTGAATTAAACTTGTAACTTTATTATCTGTCAACCAATCATTTTACAGATTGTCATGCATTCCTCAAAAGATTTATACAGTCAAGTAACACCAAGCTCTCTTTTCCAGAATTTCCGCGAGCAGCGAATTGACGGGTCCGGCCTCCCCCTTCTCACAGAGGACCACCTAACAGGGATGCTGCAGATGAAGCTAGGACCGGCTCTAAAACTTCGAGCCGTCCTAGCGAGGCGGCTCGAGCCCTGCGCTCAATGTCAGGCCAACGCGAGCAACCTGGCTATAGCGCCCAGGATGAACGGCACCGCGCTCAAGTCGGAGCCCCGGAGCAACACGACCAGCCCCAGTTAAGACTCCGGGCATAAAGTAGTATTTTTAATGCGTATCGTTCCTGCACAACCGCTTTTTGTTTACATAGAAAATGTTGACTTTGTTTTAAAATTCGATCTTGAATTACGTGTTTCAGATGAGAATTTTTGTATTAAATTACATTGTTTTTTCACTTGTTATGTTGTTCATATTTTCTGTGGAAATAAAGAGCTGTATTAAGATACATAAATCTAAGACGTATTGACATCTGAACCAATTGATAGGGTCGCTAGTGTTGTATAAGGTTTATGCTCGGCCCCTGACTTTCATTTGACACATTTCGAAACAATTTTAACAATCATAATAATACTAGTTTAATTATAGTCATCTGCCTGCATTCGTACAGTCTTCCTGTTCATAGATTTTGCATTTAGTTATTATAAGACGCTTTAGGTTTACTTTTAGTTTCATAAGATTTTTGTTTTGTATATAATAAACGAGTTGCCGTCCAAATGTTTAAATGTAATACTTGCGTAAGAAATATTTTTGTATGTTAATTAAAAATTGAAGTATAAATTATGGGGTCACTTTCAAAATTTTATATCCGCCCCGAATCGAAGTTGCATACAAAAATATTTTGTTAACAACGAAATTATTTCGGTGCTAAGACCCTGTTTAACTTAAATATATTGTATATAATGGCCGTTTTGTAAAAAATATTGCTTAAATAATCGAGGCTACAATCATGTCTACAGGGTCACAAAGTTATAAACGGTGTGTATATAAATACAATAGTTCTATAGATGTATAGTTATATATGCGTGGATTTATGATAGCATTTATTTACACCACACCTGAAGAAAGCTCAGTAATACCGTTCTACAATATGTATTGTAGTTTAAAATGTTTAGTTAGTTATAGAAAGAACTTAACTTCACATTGAGCATAATATTTTCTTTGTAATTAGTTTTTCTGTAATGTGGAGAGTTATGTAAATAAATGTTGTAACGACTGCAGGTTATTGTGACGTAACTGGTTTGAATGGTATTCATTCAGTTCTGGATATTATATTTTATTCAAAAATAAGGGATCACTACTAAAAAAAAAGTATCTTACAAGACAATAATTCCTTTTCAGTTTGAAAATAGGCTTTCGCCCTGAATATCTGATATTTAATTAAAAACAGTGCCTTATCTTCATACATCTTTTCTCATTATAATTTTCTCGTACCTATTACTTGCTGTTGTACTTTAATTTTGTCGTTTTCTTTAAACTCGTCTATCCCAGTTACGATCACAGACGTCGTTTAAAATAGACCTAGATGGTAATTCCTACAGATATTGTAAAAATAAAACACGTGGTTTTCCTGTGGTAATCTCCTTAATTGCCAAAATAGAATGGTTAAATAAACAATATACTTATTTAGTAGGTAAAGCGGGTTACTGGGGATGTTAGATGCACATTTATATAAGTAACTCAGATGTGGCTAACATACAACTTGCTCTATTTTGGGCGAAAACTTTTAAAGATACTTTTAAAAAGACATTTGACTTGGAACCTAAAAACTTTGCCTTTACAAAAATCTTCTTTGGAACGCCCAGTGATGTGTCATGGCAATTTTGCGAAAATCCCTATTTTGGAGAATTTAAAGAAAATACATTACACCAACCTGCATTAGGCCCGTGTGGTAAATTACAGCCTGCTGGGACATAGGCTTCCTCTCATCGAGATTCTCAAAGACAGGTCTGTGTCCCAGCAGTGGAAACATTATCGACTGATAGTCGTATTTCAATCCCAGTGTTTTTGGGAGGCAAAGTTGTGTTCACAAGTCCAAATAAATAATGTTTTCTGATAAGAATCGAAAATCACCAGTGACCTTTTAATCGTATTATAACCAACATATCATCAAAAACTTAGGGTGCTATTTCGGTACGTAGATTTAAAAACTGTGCCTTAAACGGTCTTCCTTTAAATTAGAATATGTTACAATAATAATTATAATATTCATAACTCACTTTCTGAAGAGTATTACGGTTGTACGCTTTAAATTGGACGATAATAATACAATGATAATAATTAATAGTTTTCTATAGATTACTTGATGAATTATTGTTGATAAGTGATTATTTTAATAGAACTTTATAGATTTGATCACAGCTTTTATTACGTAACTAACGTTGTAATAAACCAGTGACTTACTGAGTATATACAGTGTGTAAATTTGTACCTATAGATATTCTGTGTTAAGTACTTGTATGAAAATAACATACGGGATACACATGTCCGGACTTAAAGTTTCATACTGAAGAAAATCTTCGTGGTTTTTTTATAATTTGATAACAATTTTTGTAATTTGTGACTTGTTATCTACAAGACTTTGGTTATTGTTATTTTTAATGTATAATTATTGTGTATAACAAGGTTTTAGTCACTTTGTTAGTTTCCTTGCGAACATTTGTACTTAGTTAATGATTTAGCTTGTTTAGCCGGTCGAGTTTGATCCAATCCTTTAAGTATTTATGTGAAGAGAAATAAAAGCGACAATTTAATGAAACTATTTTTATTGTTTTATTTATATGATGAGGTTTCCTTTTAATGTAATTGGATTATTCCACTTTGGTTATCTATAATTAAATGAACAAGGACCATACTAATATGTAGATAATAATCAGGTTATTAAAACCTCAACACTCTTCTTAATAAACGCGCTGTAAAGATACAACCGGCATTCGATTTTATATTTACGATACATTTTTGCAAAAAGCATGGAATAGGACCCTCTTTTAATTATATAATACCTACTAGCTGTGACCCGCGGTTTCACCCACATAAGTCTGGATCCAATCTATGAATCAAATCTGTTCAGCCATTTTAGCGTGAATGCGCAATAAACAAACATAGGAAAAAATAATTTGTCTTTATAATATTAGTTTAGAGTAGACTCGGCCAACAAAGATTTGCTATATCCCTAAACAAGAAATAACCTAGGACCCCAGGTGTTTCAGCAACGTCATCATAACAGATCGCCGAAGTCGCGAGTTGCCCCAGGAGTCAAAGTAATTACGACAACGTGTTACGTTGTAAAACCTTTCTTCTGTTGTAAGCCGCCATGTTAGAATTTATGTATACCTCATATAGTATAACCGACTGTCATACTGAACTTCAAAGTTCAAAATACCGACAAGACGCTTCGCAAGATACCTCGTTTGTAGTTTAGGTCGCCGAAGTAAGTGTTTGGCCTTGGAGTCAAAGTAAGTTGTGACCATTAGGTCACGACTACAACACACGCACACACACACACACAACACACACACACACACACACACAACAAACACACATAACAATAACACACATGTAACACTCTTTGCACATAACACTTTGCCCTTGGAATCCAACCCTGTACTTCATGCACAACAGTAGCGACTTTAAACCACTAGACCAACGAGGTAGTTAAAAAAAAACAATATTTAAAAAAACTTTTTTGATTTTCGCATATTTTTTAAACTGTAGTAATTTAAGTTTATCTATACAAACAAATCAAATTCAAGTGTCTGTTAAGGCGAGTACATGACCTAAAGTGCGGTCACTATCGGACTATAGAAAAGAAAGAGATGCGCGATGACACAACGCTGGTAATTTATTGCAAAATATGAAACAATCATCTATTGTTGATTTATCAAACACCAAACAAATAAAAACCGTATACTAAAATTAGGGGAATTAAATTGTCTTTTAAATGGTGAAAGTTTTATGAAAATACACCCGATAGTGTTTGCGTGATTATCGTTTTTATGTCCGCGGTAGACATTACTTTACAAATTAATTACACTATGTTAAAAAAATATAATTGCAAATATTCACATATCAAATTACGAAGCAAATGGTTTAGTATAACATGTATTTTTTCAAAGAAATCTGATGCAGATAGCTGATGTTATAAGGAGTAACTTAAGCTTACTTACTTTTATTTACAAAAATAATAAGTAAAGAGACAAATTATTTTTTTCCGCCTCCACGCGAACGAAGTCGCGGGCTCAGCTAGTACAACATAATATTACTATCTAGTAATCGCTACCAGTATCTCTAGTCTTCCTTTACGACTCATTTTCGGACTTCTTGTTGACGAGTTCAAAGTTCCTCTCGAGATGATGCGCCTTCTTCACTTTGTACTCCATCAGCTCAATGATGCTGTAGCCAATGAAGCCAACTATGAGGAAGCCGAAGAGGAAGTATAACCTGGAATGAGAAAGCGGAACGGAAATTACAGTGTGTTTCAGTTGATTATAAAGTCAAAGCTAAATTCAAAAAAAATATTTTGTAGGCAAAGGCACTTTTGGACGTAAAAAATAAAATAAAAATTATTGAATTGATTCTAGTCGCCCGCGCCCCCTTTCAAAAAGTAGTTTCGTATGGAGAAAAATGGGCAAATGGGAAAATGGGTGTTACACAATTAGGGTGTTGTTTAGTCTTATATCAGTGTTACCTAGTCCTGACACACAGGTAGGGTGCCGTAGCGTAGGACAGCACACTGCCCGTGGCCTCCCACAGCCGGAAGTTGGAGTACGCGGCCTCCTCGTTGCCCGGGAACAGGATGCCCGATAGTGCTGGAAATAAACCAAAATGGATAATAATAAAAAAATTAAATGGATATGAATTTGTTTGAAAGAAGGTTGGGGAACAGTGCGTCATGTAGAAAGTACGCTAATTTTTTATTAATAAAAAATAAAGAAAGAAAACTTTATCATACTCAGGGCGCATTCCACCAAACTTTTATAAGTACAGTAGTAAAATTTTGAATTTTTGACAGTTTTTCCATACTAGAGCTGTCAGACGTCTCAATTCTTTATTGCGTACTATAATATGTATATAGTTGGTAGGGAAATAATTATATTAGTCACAATTATGGACCC
This sequence comes from Gortyna flavago, assembly GCA_963669345.1. NCBI lineage: Eukaryota > Metazoa > Arthropoda > Insecta > Lepidoptera > Noctuidae > Gortyna > Gortyna flavago. Next base: position 4,962,132 of record OY770139.1, read on the forward strand.
TGTCGGGCACAGCATAGATAAGTAAGGAGAGGAAATTCTCAGTAACAGTTTCAGAAGGAGAAAAGTGGAAGAAAGCAACGTCAAATTTATTCCACGAATAAAACATATCTGACTTTGGTAAAATCATCCATTAATAGTGTTTACCGCCGCCAAAAAGATCTAAAGACAGATGTGGCACCACGTCACAAGTGTATTTTACATATCTCTTGCTCTGTAAGTACACCCTTACACCCCTGAATGCCGGGGTGTATGACTATCATTACAGCATAGGTTTTGGAATTTGAAAAAAGAACTGTCATACTCATACTGCACGAAGAATATTTTTAAAAAGTTAATTTTTTTTTTCTCGGTATCGATTAATTACTCGAATCGGAATCTAGACAATTTATTTTATAAAGATTTTATTTTAAATATGGAACTATTTGTTTCCACATCGTATGTTAGATGGAATCGATTTAAAAATCAAACTGGCCAGCAAGATTTGACGCGCTTGCGTGCGTGAAAAAAAAAAGGCAGTCTACTAGTAGGCGCGAAAGCATCGCGAAAATAATTAATTTTCTTGTTTGAGTTCTTTTTCAAAAGTTTTAAACATGTCTAGTGACGAAGACATAGATCTAACGCCCGATTTTATTAAAGAAAGGGCAAAAACAGTTGTCGAAAATATATTACCGCCGAACTCGAAAGAAAGATATGTAAAGGCATACGACGAATTTATGAAATGGCGGTCAGAAAAAAAAGTGAAATCTCTTTCTGAAAGTGTTTTTATATCATATTTTGATGAATTATCTAAGAGGCTACAACCTTCCAGTTTATGGTGCTTTTATTCCATGCTAAAATCTACAATGATGACAAAACATGACGTGAATTTGAAAGATTTTTCTAAACTTACTGCTTTCTTGAAAAGGCAGTCTGACGGCTTTAAAAGCAAGAAATCGAAGGTATTTACTGCAGAAGAAGTACAGAAATTCTTAAATGAAGCTCCGGATGAAATTTATTTAGCAATAAAGGTACCTACGTATTTACTTGCCCTTTTTAATAAGTTACCAAAATATTTCACAAAAATACTATGCGAATTTGGTGCCTTTAATACAACTTATGTCTTTTTTACAGGTTGTTCTAATTTTTGAGATATCGGGAGCCTGCAGAACCGTGGAATTGACAAACTTGACAATAGAAAATGTAGAAAAACATAACAAATTACTACTCATAAAACTGCCTAACACGAAAACTAAAATTGACCGGTCATTTGTTGTGCATGAAGAATTTGCAAATTATGTTGAAAAATATCAAGCTCTTCGGCCTGAAAACGTGGATACAAATCGTTTTTTTCTTAATTACAGTAAAGGAAAATGCCACAGACAAGTAATAGGAAAAAACAAATTTACAGGCATGCCAAAGCAAATAGCCACATATTTAAAACTGAGTAACGTAGAGTTATACACCGGGCATTGCTTTCGCAGAACATCAGCGACTCTATTGGCTGATTCGGGAGCCAACCTCACTCTGTTAAAAAGGCACGGCGGCTGGAAGTCCAGCAAAGTGGCCGAAGGTTATATCGAAGATTCGATGGCAAACAAAAGCAAAATTACTTCTAAAATAACAGAAAATATAAACTTAAAATCACCACGTCAAAGCACATCATCTGAGCCATTTTTTAATGAAGAAAATAGTATCAGTCAACTGCCGCCATTTACGATGCAAGAACCTCAAGTCACTCAAACTCAAGTCTTATCATCACAAACTCATATTCAAACTATAAATATACCTAAAAAGAACGTGACCATATCTCTTACAAATTGTAATAATTTTACTATTAATTTTAATTAAATACACATTTTTTTCTTCTTTTTAAATGTTCATTGAAACCTGCTGTCTTGTTGTTTACTTACCTCACAATCGATATGTAAAGCAGAGTATTTATCTCGGGCGTAAGCATCAATTGCATACTCGGGTTAATTAGCGCCTTCGCTTCGCTCAGGCGCCAAAAACCTCGTATGCAATTGATGTCATACAGCCCTTGTTTAATAATCTACTATTACAAGTTAGTCAGGAACACACCCCTTCCATCTATGTCCCCAAAAAGAATTGAAGTGAATGGGTTTTAAATTCTTTTATAATTTATTTCTTCTTTAAAGAAAATTCTAGAGAGAGCAGAAAAGAGAGAGATTTTAAAAAAGGAGAGTGTTCTCACGAATTTGTTGTTTTATCGGACTTGGGATTTACAACAGTAATGATGTCATCTAAGCCAAAGAGTTTCATCATTGCTTAGTTTGGTCTTCTTTCTACTTTAAAATGTTTCCCTTGGCCTCGTGGTTACAAGCGCGACTGCTGAGCCTGGGGTCTTGTCGTTCGATTCCCAGGTCGGGCAAAGAACACTGCACAACCTGGAAATCAATTGGGTTTCCATCAGGAATTTCTCAGTAACAGTTTTGTTTTGTTTTTTCCGGAGTTTGGAAGTTGGTGGTGTGATACCCGCGTGCCTCGGTGCGCACGGTAAGCTGTTGGTGCTGCGCCGGGTAGAGAAAGAGCCAGTGTCGGATTGCCGTCCCTGAGGACTATGAGAGTGAGGGCAAAGAGAGTGCTCTCAATCTCCCTCACCGAAGGCCAGTCTCCTCTGAGGCAGGCCGCCATGGCCGAAATTCGGTCTAGAAGACTACTCACTCACTTTAAATACTTATTACTAAGTATCAGAAAGACCACCATGATGCAAAGACTGAATAACAAAATAAATGAAAAATATACTAACCATTAACTTGCACGAGCCACACAGCATCAGCAGTGCCCCAGATGGCTGCCAGCGCGTAGAACACGAGCCACTGCTGCGGGCCCGGCTGCCAGCTCAGCAGGCTCGACAGGAGACACACGTTGAGCAACTGGGAAATATTAAGAGCAGTTAGGTATTTCATTTAATAATCTTTATTACATAAGAAATATGGTTACAAATTATGTGAAATCCCTGACACTTGTGCTGGGTGTCTTATGTTTGTTAGAAGAGCCAGCGCCACATCACACTAATATCATAAAAACGAAAGTTTGTGAGTGTGTGTGTTTATAGATTTGTTACTTCTTCACGCTCAAACGGCTGGACTAATTTAGATAAAATGTTGTATGGAGGTAGCTGACACTCTGCATTAACTTTTAAAGGAAGGTCTTTTAAATGATTTCAACGTCTGCGTTGCTAACTACAAATACCTAGATTATAATATTTTTACTGGTCATGGATATAATTGCAGAAAATCAGGTATTATAATGTGAAGAGCAGGAGATTATATTTATTATACCATCAATCGATGAACCAAAAAAAAAATGTGTGCACTTCGCGACAGTTTTACAGTTTAATTGGGTTAATCCGTTTAATCCGTTAATTCTCTTTACGGATTAATCCAAATAGGCCTAGGGTGGTTTTTGGGAAATGCATTTCCGCGTATCCATCTTAAGATGGATTTTAGAGGGTGGAGAAAGGGAATAACCGGTCCACTTTTGCCTCTGACAGCTGCTCTAACAAAAGCGTCTGTCCTTGTCACGACATGCAATTTTCATCCGCAATCATTGCTGCGGCGCAACACTTAGTAACATTAGTATCTTACCAACGCAGTGACCATGACAGGGAACCTCCCGGTAACCTTGACGAGTGCTCCCGCGATAGGAGCCGCCAACGCGTTGAACACGCCGAAGCAGATCATCACAAAACCAATGTTATTGATGCCGTATGCACAGCCGATGAACGCCTGAAAGAATTATGTTAGAAGTAAGTTTCTGATACGCAGATAATTTGGGGTATTCCACTCGGAGCACTGATTTGAACCGAACTTGGAAAATTTGCCATTTTCTCATCATAGAAAACAAAATATTTTATTTCACATAAACCCTACATGGGCACTTATGAAACGTCAGAAGCTAGGTGCACGGTTTTAATTGGTCGTTAGGAGAAGATCCGGCAAGAAACTCTACTGTTACTCTTTTAAAAATAATTTGCTTTTATAATGTTTTCAAATAACGATCATAATAAATATTTGCACAATACTTACAGACTTTGTTTACAAGTAATTTATTGCTGGACCTCAGTCACAATATCCTGAACATTATCATTAACAGATTGCAAGATGGTCATAAATGATAAAAAGGTAAAAATACAAATTGGACGATTTGTGGCAAGTTTTTAAGTTTAAAATAATAGCTTACATATTTTTTTCATAGACAGTGGCGTATAAAGTAAATGTTGCATAGTTAATGTACAGACGCCAGCACATCAACCTACCCGAAACTGTCACATTTTCCCAATAAACTTTGAACCTTATGCTTTAGAGATAAAGTTGAAAATCTATCAAAGAAATTTGACAGATTGTAGTAGGTTGATGTGCTGGCGTCTGTACTAACCTTAACTTACAACCGCGTGAAGAAGAATGCAATAGCATGTTTATAATACAAGGATTGCTATAAGGAATTCAAAAGGCAAAGGAATCCTTGCTCTAAAATATACAATAGGCACACAAAGATTAACGGCCTACCAGATTAGATCCGTTAGGTATGTTTGAAAAGACATTGTATCTAAAAGTCAATGTTTATTTTTTCATAAGAGCGTTTTTGACGTACGGCATTTCAAAGAAACTTTCAAGGCCTTGTTTTTCGAAATAAATGAGCCGATTTTAATGAAACTTCATACGCAGGATACAAAGGTCTAAAATAACTGGAAATCTCTGTTTCTATGGAAAATTTAAATCGGTCTAATTTGGCTGTAACACTACTTTTGAAAATGTTCTTATCTAACTGTTTAGACCTTTGTATCCTGCTTATGCGTATGAAGTTTCATTAAAATCTGTTCATTCATTTCGAAAAAAAGGGGTTGAACGTTTGTATGAAATGCCGTACGTCGTAAACGCTCTTAAGTAAAACTTTGAGGGTCATAAGATACCGATAAGCACTCTTTAATCTTACCTGGGTAAAGTCAGCAGCCATGAAAGCCTGTTCAGCACCAATGTATCCAATCACGGGTAACAAAAGCAGCTGGTACTTATGCCGCAGCTGACGAAGAGTTACAGCTAATAGACGGACCCCGGACTTGCCCTGGCAAGCTGTGTTACGACCTCCTGTGTATCTGTAAATATTTTGAAGATTCGAAATTAACCTTAAATATTGTTCTAGAATGCAGGTTACATTTTGCATAGGGTTTGATGATGATTAGAAGAAAAAAACCCTCTATAATTCAAGAAGAATGAAAGTGTAACCATGCATCTACTACAAATCAGTCTATAATGTTCCCACTGCTGGGACACAGGCCTCCTCTCAGTGAAAGGGAGTGGGCTAATAATCCCCCAGTGCGGGTTGGTAGATGTCACATGTCTTCGAGTATTTGGTTCTAGGACATGCCGATTTTCTCGCGATGTTTCCTTCACCATTTTGAGAGCTGTAGTGTTGAAATAAATTACACAAAGCAAAACGCCTGGCTGGGTTCGAACCAACGACCTACAACTCGCACGTCGGGGCTGAAATGTCACGCTTTAGACAAAATCTATATACTAATAATAAAGTTGAAGCTGGGTTTGTTTGTTTGTACGCGCCAATCTCTGGAACTACTGTGGATTTGAAAAATCTTTTTGCATTTTATAGCCCAATACTTGAGGTAGGCTTATAACCAATTTAACATCATGCTAGGACCCTTAGGAGCCGAGCAAATAGATAAAAAGTCAGAAATAACGCTAAGCGAAAAAGAAGTAATAGCGTGGCCAGGCGATGCGATGCGACGGGGTGGGTCGGGGGAGCAAGAAATTTCACGCGCACGACGTCGCTAGTAGCTGATAATTCTCCTGGCCAAGAAGCTACCGTAGGTGCTCAAAAGGGAATAAATTTGAATATTTTTATTGTTCCCTTTGAGCACAAAGGTAAATATTGACTGGTGCACAAATGGGAATACCTTTGGTGCTCTAAAAATAGGTGCTCAAACGGGAATACTCCAAATTATCAACTGAACTACTCTATTACTACAAGGTTGACATAAACATAAGAGTGCTCATGTTTTATTTTACTGTAGTCTATGGATAAAGAAATTAGCTTTGTAAATGATGACCGAAGACGCGATGTAATTAAGAAACTATTTAGCTTGTAATTTCAGACTTTTCTTACAAAATGTAATTAAAAAACACTCTTGCATAATGGCCATATTAAGGTATTGGTGATATTAACCTGGTAAGGGAGTCGACTCCAACCGAGACCAGTAGTACAGCAGCGGCCATACACGCGAGGTACACGCCGGCTATAACCTGGATTTTCAGCGCTGAAGGAGGCTCTAGGTTCGAGTTGCCCTGGAAATAACATTACTATTGAAGTTAAAAGACTTTTAAAATTAAGCGCAGAATATCAAGGTCATCTAATAGTAATAATGTGCCAGAACCCAAGTTTTAGCATACCACCCGATTTCACTGTCAACCGCTAAAACATATAAATTAATAGTTTATATGAGACTAGCTCAAGCCACGGTGATAATTTTTTTACTTTGCTAAATTGTGAAAGCGAGTCTTACCGCACAGGGTGCGTCTAACCGAAATAGACTGAAAAAAAAATACCGCCGGTTAGGTTAAAAATAAATATGAAAAAATTAAAGATACATACATGGGAAGCACTGGCACTGCAAAAGTTGACACCACAAGTAGCACCAAAGTCCACAGTAGGTGAACTGGTGACGTTCGTGAATAGTGCAGCAACGCTTGGAGTGGTCTCGTTCGAAAGTTTCGGTACATCGCCCAGGGTGGACGATAGAACTGAAAAGTTCAAATATACACTCTTGGACAATGTTAGAGGAACGCAACAAAAAGGTTTAATTTCTCCTGTTGCAGTTGTAATTATCGTGCGTACTGGCCACAAACATTAATAATGCTATAAAAAACTTTTTTTTTTCCGTTTCATTTGTTTTTATGGAACTAGCTGACCCGGCTAACTTCGCGTTTAGTCCACTCTCGACCCCTCGACCCCTAAAAATATATTTGTTTATTTGTTTCCTCTCAACCCTTAAACATAGTTCACACTCGACCCCCAGGGGGCGAGACTGAATTTTCATACAAAGGACAGGCATACCTCGTCGACTAATCAATAAATTTAAAATGTATGAGAAAATGCATTATTATCTTCATTTTTGTTTCAGGAATTTTTCCCATGTTTCATCCTGCTATTTGGGGCTGAGAAAAATCTAGCAAATCAAAGATCATAAAAATCGGTCCAGCTGTTCTAAATGTTCTGTTATAAATGGTGGGTGTAACTAACCCGACTTTGATTTATTTATATACATAGATCTCAGACCAAATAAAAAACCAAGACACAGGTCTGTCAACAGTAAAGTGAAGCCGGTATGTCTCGACTTTTTTATTTGGTCTGAGACAAAGACTGCGTTCTTTCATACTACGAAAAATTTTGCCAACTGAAAAGTTTATCCATTTCCTAACCACAGATATAGGGATCATCACCCACAGCCCAGTTCACCCACAGCGAGGCACAGGCTTCTCTTTACTTATCCTGTGCTTTGCTCAGCATCATTTTGATGATCGCAGAACACATGCCATATAATTACAAATATTCTTTGTTTTAAGTCGTCATAGACCTAAAATCGCTTATTTTTGAATACTCTAGTAATAAAAATAAAGATATTATTTCTATCTTAAAGTTTGATAGCAGCACTTGAAAAAAAAATTTTATTCCGGATCCTCGAAAAAAAATTAATAAATAACTAATTGCAGAACAAACAGAATCTAATTAACCAATAAAAAATCTAGACAAGACTATGTTCTACTTCCTAATATGTACACCACTTACTTCCTGCTGTTATATCAATTTGATCAGCATTACTATTTTAGTCGCAAGGTCGGTTTAGTCGTGAATTTCGTCTTAACTTTCACTTGACAGTTGTATTTCGGGTTCCAAATTACTGTGACCTTGTATTGTGGTAGGATTATGTAGAATGTTTGTTTTGTTGCTTTTTGACTAATCATGCGGGTTTTTGTTGCTAAACATAAATTTCCTATTACTACGAGGGATTTTGCGAGGAACTCCATGTTTGTCCCAAGTATTGAACTGTAAGAAGATACGACTGTCCATCCCATCGACTTAGGTATAATGGCTTACTTTATAACTATTTGCTTGGGCCTTACGAGGGTTTCTAAGCTGATGCCCAATACCTTACCTTACCGTAACGTACCTTTGACTCATTTCTAATTTGCCATTTCTTGGATTGACTTACATAAATCAGCCTATTATGTTCCCACCGCTGGGACACAGCACAGCCCTCCTCTCTTTGAGAGGAAGTAGTCCGTAATCCACCACGCAGGACCAGTGCGGGTTGGAAGATCTGACATGTCTTCGAATTTTTGGTTCTAGGACGTGCCGATTTCCTCACGATGTTTTCCTTCACCGTTTTGAGAAATAATTTTTAATAATTTTCACCGTGATGAAATAATTGACACAAATTAAATGCCTGTCTGGGTTCGAACCTTCGACCTGCAACTCGTAAGTCAAGGCTGTTACACTGAGCTGCTTCTTTGGATTTTCACCTTGGAATCTGGATTGACTGCATCCTATTAAAACATCGAGTAACTCACTGGCCGACGAAATCAGGTTGCCCCAGATCTGTGCCATCTGGTAGAACATGAAGAACAGTCCGAAGAACCGCACTACCAGCACCTCAGCTGACACCCCTGACAGCTTGGCATACGGTTCAGCTACCTGTAACATTTTACGTCATTCAGCAAAGATTGAATTTTTTTTGTCAAAGAAAGAAATGTAGTAACGGTGTAGAAAGCCACTTCTTCTTTGGTCAAAATTAATTTATATAATGAAAAAAAAGTAATTACATTATGATGTCCTTATAAAGGTATCCTCAGTTTCAGTCTAAACTAATAATAACATAAAGAGATTCCCCACTTCGAAATAGGTACATAACACTTGTATTTTAGTATTAATAATGGATACAATGTTTCAGGATACTAAAACAACTTTGTGTTCAGGCTGTGAAGAAAACATGTCATATACAATATAGCAGTGACCGCTGCTTCTTTTCACGAGTAGCACCAAATAATCTAATCAAGTAGTATCAAGGGGCCTCTATGAAGCCATAAATATTCTTAAAGCATGCGATTTCATATACAAAAAATACATTATATACTTCCGTAGGTACAAATAGGCATATTATGTTAATTTTCAATTTAATTCTGAATGGAAATCGCATACGGGCGTAGCATAAGGCACAAAAAGTATTACGCACAAAACTTTTGTAATAAGATACTCGTGGTATAGGTAATATACCTACTGAACATATGTGTTTCAAAACGTAAGTATTGGCGTACATATTCAGCACCTACATTGTGGCAGTTAGCCAGTATATTCGTTATAAATATTATAATCATACTGCTTTCAATATAAACGGTTGTGGCTGACGCCTTTGTCTCACATTATGAACGGACGTTTTGGTCTTATAAACAGTTTTCATAAAATTGTGTATGCAACAAAAATACCTGCTTTACATTTTCAGAAAATTGGAGATGATGATACTCAGTGATAAACAAAAACGACCCTTTTCATATAGCATTGGCGTTCGTCAATGCGACGCGGTGAGTTTTTTTTTTATTTATTTATTCAAAATCTGTATTAACAATAGCATGCATAAAGTCTACCAAACTGCATAACAGTTTGTCGGCAGTAATTCTCGTCTAACAATGGATTACAAATTTTGAAATTAAAACAAAAATTATTGTGCTAAAACTTAATTATGCTAGGTAAACTATATAAAATAACACATCGCACACAGTCGAGATCTTACATTTAACAAAAAGCATTTTCGCCATCTATGACTTTGTTACCAACATTATCTATGGAAACAACGAGAGATAATGTTTTTGTAGATTTTTTTTAAGTTGGTTTAGACTTGACATGCGTTATCAGTTTTTCAATTTTGATTTAGATACAATCAAGTCTACGAGACGCTGATACAGCGTGTATGCAGATCAATGCGTAAACTAACGGTTAATGCGATTGCAACCTATGCTATTCCTCGAAAAAGACATACCTACTAAAACGAATTTCAATTTAAAGTATCTTACCACAGATAAGTAAGTGCACTTGGCGCACCAAAGCGGTCCACCACCGAATCCCACCATCATACCAGCTGGCACCAGGGTGTACAGTTTGGGGTAGAACTGCGCTGCGATGAATGGCATGTATGCTATGAAAGATACTGCCACAGCCCACTTGCAGCCTAGCCATCTGTTCAAAGAAGTCAGTATTTTGACTTTCGAAAGAAGAAGACAAAACGTTGTGTAACTATACAGACGCTATACAACGTTTATTGGTAAGTAATTAATCACATTTAAACTTGCAGTATAGCAATTCGTTTAGCGTTAAACGTATTTAGTTATTTGTGTTCGATAGAGCGGTTGCGTGGGAACCTGGTATCCCACTGCACAGCATAGGCCTCCCTACCGTCTTTTAATTTTTCTCTATCTTTTACAAATTGAGCCGATACCTTTAGGTAGGAGTATAACTCGTCATGCTATCGCTATCTGAGCCTACCACATCGTAAATATAGTGGTAGTCTTCGCAAAGTTGCGGTTAATGTCAAAATGAAAAGGTCGAGGCTCGAATTTATCATCATTAGCCTGTAGCAGTCTTCTGCTGGTATGTACAGGACCTAACCCTGTTTAGACTTCAGTCGAGTATATATTATAATGTAGCTATACGAACGGGGTTTTATTACAGTGCTAATCTCCATTGTTAAAATTCGGATTTGAATTTACATAGACAGCAGTTCATGTATAATGCAAAACCTTACTCTGTCAAGGTATTATATATTTTATTGGACTACAAACTAATCCTTAAGGGTTTTATATATAATATTTCTTAAAGTTAAGTAGGTAATGATTAACGACTGCTTAACCATACATTTTTGACGTTTAAACGTCTCTTAACTTTAAGCAACGTTTATAAATAAACCCCAAAGCTACTACAGTTGCGTTTTTATTTTTCTTAAAGTTCAGTAGAATCGATACTTCATATTCATTAGATCGGTATAGCTATTTCATGACTTCATATCTATCCGATACAGATCGACAAGATATAAAATACTGCTCGTAAAGCGGTAACATAAACCCACGGCATAAACCCATTGAATGTCGTAATTCAAAAATCCAATTGAATCAACCGGCAGCCGAGCCGGTACTAACTCTAATGATATCATTGCAAAGTCAATCAGAGGATGCTGTTCTTATCTAACTTTATAAACCTTTGTATCCTGCTTATACGTATGAAGTTTCATTAAAATCGGTTTATTCATTTCGAAAAACAAGAACTTGAAAGTTTGTATGAAATGCGGTACGTTGCTTAAGCCATTGACTGCCAACGCGGTAACCGGTGACCGCGAACAATAGATTTTCTATTGTGTCTGTTGCCTGGCAGCCAACGTGTTAAAAACCTTCTTTACTGCTTAGAGCTTGATTTATATGTTACCTCTTCTCTTAACTTATATTTATCATCTATCTTTGATATCCATTACTAGCGCACGACAGTGTGTTTGATGTAATCAGGCATACTTACTTGATAACTACAGCAGGCAGCAGTATATTCGACAGTATAAGTGAGAAGTAGATAGCTGCCAGGGTAAAGGCTCCTGCACCAGCATCGCTATTCACCGAGCTCTGAAGGTTGGCAGTTCCGTGGAAAGCAGTGAAGTGCACCATAAACGCGAATCCTAGGACAAGGATGTTGCGGTTGATCCGCCATTTTTCGTTGGTGCCAAAAATGACCGAAGTTTCTGGCATTTTGGTTGATTATTCTGTAATGTAGAATAATAATGGTTATTTCGTATTATACATATAATTAATTGGTTTTAAAGCCATGCGCCCTCCCGATCGGATTTTTCTCCATCTTCCAAAATGACAGAATTCCATACAAACTTAAATCCCCAATTTAACCTCTTTAGGGAAAGCATTTCCAAAAATCGTTTCTTGGTCTTTCCTTTCGTTATATAAGGAAATCTTGTGCAGAATTTCATGCTTCTTAAGATTTTTATTAAGTATAAAATGAAGAGGTGTGTGAGTTGTGTAAGGGTGACGAGTGGTGCGACAACCACTATTGGCAAACACAAAATTAAATTGACAAAAATACTGTTTTCTGCCGTCCATTTTGTGAATAGTATCCCAGACATTAGGTTCCGCTTATTTTTAGGTACCTATAAACAGAGATGCAGGGCTGAATCAGGACAAAAAAAAATATCGTAAAAATCCCTTTAAAAATTTCGTCCTGATTCATCCCTGCATCCCTATTCACCCCGTTTGGCGGTATCCGAGAAATCAACCAGCTGTATTGATTATTTTATTAACTTTAGATTAGACTAAAGACCAGGCAATGTGTTATCGCACTGAAAGTCCTCACATAGCTGCAAAGCTAATGATCAGCCTTATAACGCAGGTGATTGATTCAAATGCAAAAATTGTTAAAATATCAAATCGTAAAAATATCAAGCCTTGGCTCTCTCCGGGCCTTTATCTTATTTCTGCATGAAACAGCATACTAATAAAACCGTTACACATGTCCAGATACAGAGTGAAATATAAAGATAAAAAATTGAAATTAAGAATGTGTTATTACACTTATTACACACTCATAATATATTTATCCCATTTAAAAACAGTATTACAATTCACAATACGTGCGGAACACTCCCTTCTCCTAATTTACATTCAAGGATATCGGAATTAACTGATTGTACGAATCTCGATACTACTGCTGGTGCAAACCAGTTTGTGTACACCATTGTAGGATCAATCCAGGATATAAATAGCCTTACTAATCGAAAATAGTGAAGAATAATTTTTAGAGTACTTTTACCAGTTTCTTCTAAGATATTTAGGCATGCGGCAAGCCTGATAGATCGACCAAGAACATCGACATACGTATATACTTAATACAAGTATTAATTCAAAAAGTGTGGAAAATCATTATTTGTGGCTATTGTTAAACTGACATGTTTATTTAATAATGCATAACTCTGAACGGACTAAGATTTTTAACTTGGTGCCATAGCAACGTTTGTTTTTTGTTTAGCTCAAAAATACCTATCCAACGATGTATTACACGTTGCTATTGGAGGGTGGGACCAGAGTTCATACAAATCCTGGCATCGTCCAAAAAACAACATGAAAATAGTGTTCAAATTGTTTTATAAAGACAAGCCGGAACCCCCGCCCACTTTGGTTTAAGAAGCTTCGAGATGAGACATGAAATATGTCTTTTCTAAAATTATTGTTGTAATACTCCCGGAAGTCTTGCGTGCTTCTATCACACACGTAGAGAAACTAGTTAGGTTTGAATACTATAGATACGTTATATTTTTCTTATTCATTATTACTTATTAAAAACATTAACTAAGCCGGATCCGACCGTTACTTTGAAATTAGTATGCACGGCAATACAAGTAACTAATCGATTTATGATGGTAAGCTCAATACGAGTTTCTCATTTATTACATTTGTAGAGCATTGTCACCTACATTGATGACTGTGTGTTATTGAAATAATCTATTAGTATTTGTAAATTATGAGCACTATATTTTTGCGTAACAGATCTAGTCATTGATCTCCTCTTGGTTTTAAAACAATCATGACAATCCTACATAACTTTTAAGTACCGTAAAAATATAGTGCTGTTCACGTTCAAAATAATAAAGAGGTATACTTTCTCTTTATTATTTTTGGCAAATATCAAACTCCTGAATCCCACAACCAATGGCTACATTCATCCCTCCGCAGGCCAATTATTTTATTTATTAGTATTTTACTAGTAAACACTAGTGCTCACAGGAAAAACTTTTTCAGCGGACAGTACGGAAGGATCCATTTATGCCTGTGTTTTTTGGAAACTATCTTAAAATTTGCGAGGGTCGCTGGAAAAGGAAATATAGTGATTGTTTTATTTTTCTACTACACGACTCGGTGGTCTAGTGTTCGCAAGCACTACTGCTGAGCATGACGTCCTGGGTTCGATTCCAGGGTCGGGCTAATTGTTATTGAGTTTTCCATTTGGAAATCCACAGTAGCAGCCCGGAAGTCTGGATTTGTACCCGGTTGGTGGCGATGTTATCTACAAGATTGTATCCTCGTATGCTGGGTTTATTATTAAAACCAAACGACGAGTAATATTAAATTTTAAAAATACTGTGTTGCACTTAGCTAAAAATCTTGGATAAATAAATCAAATACTCATTATAAACATATTCGCACGGATACAATACAAGCTTCGCAACCTTGGCCTGCTTGTACACATTTGAGGTCAATTGTTTGCACGAACGAAATAAATCAAAGCTTAATTGTATCATAAATAGCTACTTGTTATTTATACACTTAGCATGACACACCTATGCAAAAAGACGATTTTATTTAGCTTAATTAAAAATGTTGTAGGGTTTAATTAGCAAGTGCTTTCTGTAAATCAAACCCATTAATGTTCCGATTGCTGGAACTCAGGCCCCCTCTCTGTGATGATTGGGAGTAAAACTGTAATCTACCAAGCTTGCCCAGTGCGGGTTGGTGAACGTCACATGACCAGGATTTGCAAGTTCTCTCTCAATGTTTTCAATAACAGAGTTTACAGTATAGTGGTGGTGAATTGCCTGGGATCGAACCCACAACCTTCAAGTCAAACGTCAGAGCCCTAACCTCTGTTAAGGAGGGTGCGAAAAGGTGGCCCGCGAAAGTCAAATTTTCTTACATTTTTTGCAATTTGCAAGTCAGTGTGAGATATGCGACCATAAGAAATATGACTTTACATAATTATAATCATAAGAATCAGCAATACAACTCCGAAATGTATTCTATTGAATGACTCTTTCATGAAATAGTCATTCAATAGGGTAAAATGAACGAGAGTTGTATTGATGTTTTTTATGATTATAATTCCATAAATAAATATTTTTACGGCTGGAAATCATATTTAGATCAATATACAACCTGTTACGGGTCAGGATCAGGTTGTATATTGATCTTAATAAAGCAAATTGAAAAAAAGTAAGAATATTTGAATTTCGCGGCCTACCCAGACGCTTTTAAAAATCACAGTACACGTTCAGTTAATTAATTTGTCCCTGATATCAAAACTTGTGGCGTATGTAACTAAACTTGAGGATTGTTCCCCAAAAACCTATAGGTAACTCTTACTGATTCAATTGACACTATCAATAAAAATACCTTCGTGTTCCTTGTTAAAAATCATTCGTGATTCTATGTGTGTAGATTACATTACGCAACAATACGACAATCAAGTCAGATTCTTAAATTGCTATGCAGAGCACAAATAATATTGCGTAAAATCGTTAACTGAGTCACTAAACTATAATGTTATGTTACGGGGTCCAGTTTAGCTTAACAAAAATAGGCTCCCAAAATATTCGTAATTCCTGGTATGCACTATCGTCCCATAGACATCTGAAATATCTTATGTTAAGACATTTCAGATGTCTATATGATAGAAAAATGGGATATCGATGCATTCGTTTTCATCAATGTAACTAAAAGGTATATGATATATCTCTATCAACTAAGTACAATTAATTAGTTGATATAACCTTGTACAAGAACGCAACGACACAATTCAGTTATAAAAAAATAAGATTCCATTATTCCATTGGAACTTGAAACGCAGCAACAATATAGGCCAGTTAAAATGACTGATTGATAATATTGCTAGCACTTTTTGCTTGTCATAATATCGCCATTAAGTAGTTACATATTATAAACGTCAACTGCCTTCAATATAATTATGTTATTTATCACTGTTTTTTGTAGACGTAGTGTATTGATTTGAATACTTTGCACAGAATACTATCAATTACGAACGGAGTTATCGACTATGATTGATTAATTTGAATTGGTAATTCGAAACAGCATTGTTGTTAATACTCGTACCTAATACATAAGTTTAATAACATGCTTATTATGATTTTTTAAAGTAAACAGAGCTTTGATTAAAACTCTAGGTCTTTATATCTACATCCTGTACCCTCGAACACTACTTTGACTTCGTTTACGCGAGTTTTCGAAAGGTCATGGATAAGCAGGTCCATGTCAATCATGTCAGCCATGACCTTTTTCTATCAGGACAATCAGAACATGCCAAAAACTATACTTCCAAATATCATTCGTACCTACTACACCATTTCAGATTTGTATGTACCGAACCTTTTTGAAGAAAGTTGTTATTGTTTCGTTACAGTAACATAATTAGCCCCATAACTATGCAGCTGGCTTACAACAAAGAGCTTTTTTCCCAAGTGCACCTAATTATTATAGTTTCGCAAATTGGTAAAGCACATAGGTAGGTACTCTCTGTGTGGCCTCGACCTAACAATTAACAGTTTAAATACACTTGTTAGTTTTTTGCAATATGACGTTGATGAGGTTATTATAAACGAAAGTATACCTACTAATTAGGGGTATGAATGATATAACAATAAAACATAATTTAAAATTATACACCATAACAACATAGCAATGAGTTTACAGTAAGTACCTACCAATCTACAATAAACATGAGTGTAAAAAGTTTACCGAGCATTTTTTAAGTTTCACAAAGGTATATAAGTAGGTACCTATTTTTCAAGCAAGTTGCTAGGTTTTTTTTGTTTAGTTCGTAATCTACAAAGAACAATTAAAAAATTAAGGGAGTGTTAGAAAAACAGAACAGCGCGACGTTTTTTTTTACGGAATTCTTGTTCGAACTGTAACTAATTCGATTTTATGTGTAGATACTTTTAGACATTTTTTTATGCGGAACCAGAACTAAACATTTTTTTACGATGCATACGACTGTGGAAGTGAAAAATGGAAAGCAAAAATCCGAAGCTTTTATATTCCCATCTTCATATCTACAACAGACCGAAAATCCTTCATAAAATAAGAAACCTACTTAATTTTTCTTTTGAAGTGAAACAATGATGTTTAGATGTTTATTTTGAATAATCAAAACCGTTTTGACAAGCTGCTAAAAAGTTTTCGTAGCATGAGATCATGCACCTTATTATGGAAAATTATATTATTACGTGTCACAATACACTGTACATAGTAGGCTATTAGTGTCAATCCACGAAAAACCATGACCTTGACTGTCAGAGTGACCGGCACAGGTTACGGTCTCTATAACAATGAAATTATAACTTCATTCACTTTTGTGACACAATTGTGACAAACATAATTTATTTTTGTATAATTATTTAAGTTGCGCGTGGCCTCAATCAAAAATAGGCTCTATTATGCATAAAGAGCAGAGGTGGCCCAGTTGTAACAACCGCGATTTACGAGGTCGTAGGTTCGAATCCAGACAGGCGCTTTACTTTGTTGTTTAATTATTTCAGCACCACTACTTTCAAAAGGGTGAAGGAAAACATCGTGAGGAAACCGGCATGTCCTAGAACCAATAAATTCAAACACATGTGACATCTACCAACCCGCACTGCCGCGTGTTAGATTATTATAGGCTGATTGATTATTTAACTTAGCGTATAGGTATACGCTACTTTAAGTGTATTTTAGTTTTTATAAAACTCGAGACAAAACCTGGTAAAAATATGATCTGATTGGGATTTTAATGACTATCAGAAATTGAATTAGTTATTGTTAATTTATTTAACCGTAGCTTTGTTATTGTATTTTTATTATATCTAAACTATTTACCTATCTAGATTCACACGACTGGAAATATTGCCAGCAGGGAAACCACACGTTTTATGACTATTAATGTTATACTAATAAACTGGTGTTATTCTAATACATATCTAATCTCTTATAATAGGCTCGTACAGGCCAACCCGGACTGCGATCTGTTCGCTAATAAATTCCTAAATTTTTGTGAAGATAATAGTAATGTTGGTACTTATATTTATATACTTGATTTATGTACTTTATTTCATAACCCGTGTAAATCAAATCTAATATATAAAATTCTCGTGTCACAATGTTAGTTACCATACTCCCCCGAAAGCCGAAACGGCTTGACCGATTTTTAAGAAAACTTTTATGCATATTCAGTAGGTCTGAGAATCGGCTACTATCTATTTTTCATACCCCTAAATCGAAACTTACGCGGGTGTAACCTCGGGGCGCAGCTAGTAAGTAAATAAATTATAGCACCCATTGACGGTAGTAATGGATGCAGAGCTACGTTTAACTATACTGTTGTCTTTTCATCATAATCATTTTTAACCGACTACCAAAGAGTTTTATTTTACGTACCTAGACAATGGCTGGGACATTGACGTGCAACTTGTAACCATGGATCCGGTACATGATTCTGGACACCTTGCGTGTTGTTTGGCGTCGGTTATAATAAAGAAATAATAATTTCTGTACATTTTGACCGCGCAGGTATTGCATTTTTGTATTAAACAGCAGATTTTTAGGGTTCTGTACCACTAAAACAAAAATGGGAACCCTTACAGGATCAGGGCGCCTAAAAAGGCCGCTTTAACAGAATCACAAAACAATTCAAATCACGCAATTTTATCTGTATGAGAGTTTTGTATGGAGATTCGTAAAATGCTATAGGTACACCTCTGGCTAACCTTTCAGGGATATATAGGAGTGAAACTGTCAAATAGATGAATTGCGTGGTATGAATTGTTTTATGATTCTGCCAAAGTAGCCTTTTTAGGCCCCCTGTTTGTTGTCCCTCTATATGACAGTCCGTCAGGACCCTATATCTCGAAAACACGTGGAGGTATCGAGTTGAAATTATAACCATATACTCAGGTCTACAGTCCCTTGAAGCTGTGATAAAATCAAACTTCTAAATTAACGTAAAATAAGATACGGCCGTTTATGCCGCAAAAAACGTATATGTATATCGACACTAAAGCTATGAAGGGAAACAAAATAGGGTACTTCCCGTTGACCTAGAATCATGAAATTTGGCAAGATGCAATTTCATGTGGCACAAGTAAAGGAAAAAATCCGAGAACCGTAAATTTGTAATTTGTATGTAACTACAAATTTACGGTATATAGGTAATATAAATACGGTATAGTAATAAGTAAAATAAAAACTGTGGCGAAATCCCGTTACGTCATAATCATAGGTACAGTAAGCCGTACGGCATTCCTAAAAAAACAGTATAAGCTAGCCTCTTTTTGTATTGAAACTTCGTACCAATGTGTGTTTTACCATTGATAAAAAATTTATAAGTTTATAAGTCAATGGTTACTACTGAGATGCGGTCGACTGTATCATGGAAATATGAAAATTAAATGCTCTTAGTAAATAGTATCTAAGTGTTTGTGTCCAGGTTATAAACAAGAATTACTACAGCCTTCCGCATTTTGCCCAAGATATTATAAGTCCTAGTTATTGTGTTTGTTTTATTAATATTTCTTAAAGGCAATATCTTCATAGGTATTGGACATTTGAAATGAAACTGTTAAGCTACCGAAATAAATAATAATATAATTATAATAATAATAATGCAGCTAAGTATATTTTTTTTAATTAGGTAGTGAAAAAAAATATAACTCACCTTTCATTCAACTGTGCATAAAAATGTCCTTCGAAAACTCTCACTGACAAAGCAACGAACGTTTGCTTTGAATCACGTAAATTACGTAAATAGTTCTGCAATAATTAACATCATAAGTAACATGTTAGACTATTCATTTTATAAGTACTATTACGTCAAACACACCACTTTCGTAATTAAAACTAAATGAACTTTTTCAACTGACAATTGATTTTCATTTGTTTTCGTGATGCCCGCCAATTTAGGACAAAAAAAACCAAAACCACAGATTCAAAATAATTATATCACATTCGGCCAGTATTGTTTTTTTTTTTTTCACAGCATTTAATTTTTATTTTTTATTCAACCAGCTATTGTTTCGAGTGTCCGTAATAACCGCATGGGTGACTGGGCAGTGTATCCGTGTGTCCGAACCACAAGATAATAGGTGCCTAACTAAGTAAATGGAGCTAGAGAGCCTGTGCAGCTGTACGAAGGATTTGGCGCGTTTTCATTGTAAGGTTAAATAAGTCTATGCATTGTTTCGTAAGCACCAGAGAAATGTTGTGAAACCGCGCGGGGCGATGTTATTGCATGATAAAAGGAAATATGAATAACTAGCTTCCGCCCGCGGCTTCGCCCGCGAGGTATGTCGATAAAAACTATCCTATGTCCTTCCCCGGGATGCAATCTATCTCTCTGCAAATTTTATCGAAATCCGTTCGGTGGTTTAAGCGTGAAAAGGTAACATACAGACAGACAGACAGAGTTACTTTCGAATTTATAATATTAGTATGGATTAGGTGCTAACTTACAAAAATCTTAATTGGTGAAATAATCGAAAATATTTATTTTAAATTCTTTCAGCTTTATGAAACACTTGTTTTTTTTTTTGCATTATCTTGCATCTAGATTTAGGATATAGAAGAAACCATAATCCGTCTTACGTTTCTGTATCGTATCGTAACTCGTATGACAGTGAAAACACGCATATTTTCCATAAGTAATTTGCAATACCTAAGTACTTAATTTAATAAGACCAAGTATACCTAAAGTTATTACATGTACAGAGGCCAGCACATCAACCTACCCCAATCTGTCAAATTTTCCCAATTGAATATGAACCTTATGCCTTTGTAGTAAAGTTGAAAATCTATCAAAGAAATTTGACAGATTGGGGTAGCTTGATGTGCTGGCCTCTGTACCTATATTATACTGTACCTATAGCCACGGTAGTGACAAATCTACCCACATTAATGACTTAGCAAAACGCTCAGTAAGTTTTAATTGACTTGTATCAAGTAGGTAACTGGTACATTTTATGGTATTTCCTACTATGCAAATTGCGGTTCCTTAAACCTATTAAATACATGTGGAAGAATTAAGCTTAAGTTAGAAGAGCATGATCGAGCATTTCGCTACTCTGACCCTTGCAGTTGCCAATAGTTGACTGTCGACAGACGCCTTGGCGCCCGCTGAGAGGCGGGATCTCAGAATAATAATTATAAATATTGTAAGGGCGGGATTATCAACACTTTCCATACGTACCAAAGCCGAGGATGTCAACGTTTACTCGTACTACGACGCAAATGACGTTGACGGCTTTCACGGCCTTGAAGGCGGACAGAAGTTGTGGCCTCAACACACTTTAGTGCTTATACACACAAGTGACGGCGGCAAGTCGGCGTCTGCTGTCGACAACATGCCGCTCGTGTATATGAGCAACGCAATCTAATACACGAGCGACACGTTGTCAACGGCTGTCGACAGCTGCAGTTGCCTCTGCCCTTGAAACGTGCCGCTCTTGTGTATGCACACATGAATTGTATATATACTATATACAAGTGTTTAATAAAAAAAAGGAATAGAAAAAGGCAAGAGCTCATTGGGCATTTGGATTAAATAAAAAAAAAATATGAAAAATAATTGGGTGACAAATAAAAAAACGATAAATAAATCATTTGAACTTTATTTTAAAATTATTATCACAACATTTCTTCACATAAAATTAGTTTTTAAACGTAGCAACGATTAGGCTTATCTATTATTTACGTACCTTTTATTAATGGTCCAAGATAAAAAATATCATATTTCTAGCATGTCGTACAAACAGAGGGCCAATTCTCGTATTTTTAATAATGTTAGCAATGTCTTTAAGAACGTTCACAGTCTGACCTGTCTCAGTCTGTCAAAAATACCTATAATTTCCCAACATTAAAAAAAAAAATTGACATTTGTTTTTCGCCGAGATGAGACTGCGACTAGTTTTTGAACGTTTTAAATTACGAGAATTGACCTTCTAGGTAACTATAACTTAGACCTAAATCTTACAGATAAACCTAAAAGTTACAATAAAATCATAGAGGTCTAAAAGTCTGTACATTGGTAATATTATCATTACATATCCTGCCTACTAGAAAAATCAACACAACATAAATATCGATAAAACATTATGAACGAGCTTCTGCCCGCGGATTTGCCCTCTTGGATGTCGGAAATTATCCCACGGGAACTTGCTACCGGCACAAAAAGTAGCCTTTGTCCTTCCCCAGGATTCATAAAGACAGAGTTAGTTTCGATTTTATAATATTAGTATGGATTACGAATTCATTGTAAAAAAAATATATGGGTCTAACAAATAATATGAAACGTTTTCTCGTAGATCGTACTGTTAGCAAAGCAGCAGCATGACTAACATCATTGAGGACACTGCTACAACATAAGCTTACGAATCAAATGTTTGCTTCAAATGTTTTGTAGGCGCTTATTTTCAAATACTTTCAGTGAATTAGGTACGTGCCAATGAGGAATTACGTGAGGATGAGGAGTTACGTGCCGTTATTAGATAAAGGAAGTTCACCGACGGCCGACGCTGCATTTACTCCAATAACTAGTCATTCTTTTTCGATTTTAGTCGATTATTTTTGTAAGAATAAGCATTATATTTTCCTACTTCGAGGTGGAATCAATATTCATAGGTTAGTTAGGTGTCATCATCTGCCTAGCCTTTTCCCAACTATGTTGGGGTCGGCTTCCAGTCTAACCGGATGCAGCACCAGTATTTTACATGGAGCGACTGCCTATCTGACCTCCACAACCCAGTTACTGGGTAATACGATACCCCTTGGTAAGACTGGTCGTCAGACTTTCGGGCTGCTGAGGTTAGTTAGGTGTAATTTTACTAATTAAATTGTTATAAAACCATTTCGGATTTTCCTTTCCGATCCTCTGGCTGTCGCAAACGTAATTAGTTTATAAAGGATCGCAGTAAACAACATTTTCTAACGAAAGTCATCATCAGCGGTGACAATAATATTCACAGCTATTTACAATGCAGCGGTGTAATTGCGTAACACACTAACAATAGCAATGGCTTTGACAGTTCAACAACATTCGATGTATGTCGATAAAAACTATCCTATGTCTTTCCCCGGGATGCAATCTATCTCTCTGCCTAATTTTATCGAAATCTTGTCAGTGGTTTAGGCGTGAAAAGGTAACATACGGAGAGGCAGACATACAGAGTTACTTTCGAATTTATAATATTAGTATAGTATGGATTGGATTAAATAAGGATATCCTTCAAAATGATTCAGATTGTGATTGAGAGGGTGTTACGCAATTAGGGTGCCTAACTAGTTCGCTTTAAGATATTCGAGCTGCTATCGCTTCAATATAACATTCAGTTTACA
Organism: Gortyna flavago; assembly: GCA_963669345.1. Taxonomy (NCBI): domain Eukaryota; kingdom Metazoa; phylum Arthropoda; class Insecta; order Lepidoptera; family Noctuidae; genus Gortyna; species Gortyna flavago. The sequence continues at coordinate 4,985,333 of OY770139.1, forward strand.
TTACCGTTATGTACACCAAAGTTTATATAGAAACCATTGATATTGATATTCACATTGCACTTTATCATCACAAAACAAAATGGTCACATTCCCAAAGAATATCGTCCCAAGACATCACTCAACTGTCTGAAACGCAATATTATCAACGCCTTTACTACTACTAACATAGCACAAATCCTTCTTCCTATTCTCGAGTTTCCTCTTCATCTTGTACTGCTGGTATTCCACTACGAAGTAGCATGCTACTCCTACTACCATCATGGCAAAGATGAGGTAGGTCTTGGCACTGGTCCTCAGGTACGGAGACAGGACGTAAGCAATGATGTAGCCTACGGATTCCCATAGCCTGAAGTTTGAGAAAGCTGCTTCTTCTCGGCCGGGGAAGAGGATGCCGTAGTATGCTGAAACGAGAAAATAACATTTTAATAAGATGGTGTTGAAGTTTGGATGTAGAAGTTTTAATGATTTTTTTGTAGCTTGGATGAGAGCTATGTCGCCGATAAAACTTTGACAGATTGCATTACTATCTGCTTAAAAATAATAAATATAATATATTCTCTTTATACACCATATAAATTACAGATACTATAGACTTTGGTAGAGTGATTGCTACAGCGCAGGTTCAACGGTTTAGTCCACTCTCGGCCCCTCGACCCCCAATAAATAATGTGTCCACTGAACCCCTAACTATAGTTTCCTCTCGACCCTTGGGGGTCGAGAGTGCATTTTATTTTCCAGCCAAGTTTTAGCAGCGCGAAAGAACTTCAACACCCTTTTTAGGAGAGACCTAAAAAGCCCAGCTTCTTCATGCGATAGTACTTCTGATTTGGCCACATAACTTTAAATTTGTTATATGCCTTGGCAAACATCCTATGTACATCTATTCAATCTATAGAGGTATGAGGAACAGGTTGTAAAGTTCACTCATCCTCCATAGAAAAGGGTGTTGTGTCTGGTGCCCGACTATTGATATCGGGACGTGTATATGCTAGTTGCGCTTTAAACTTCGCTTGCGCAATGCAGGATTTTGCGAGACGTCAGTATGATGCGTAGTTCGCATGTGTCATTGTAGATGCCGCCTCAAACCCATTTAGTTATCATCCACTTACCATTGATCTGCACAATCCAAATGGAGTCGCAGAGGCCCCACAGCACAGCTATGATGTACAGCACATAGCCTTCTCCTGCATGTGGCCGCCACATCAGAACAGTGCTGAACAATGCCGCTTGGACTATCGTCGCGCCGCATATCAGGGGAATACGGCCAGTTAGCTGGAATATTACCGAACAAATGAGTTAGAAACAAGAACTTTGTCATAATAGTTAAGTTGGCACTGGCAGAAGTTTAACTCACTGAATATTCCATTTTATTTTTTTAGCTAATATTATACGTAATAACAGTACTCGTATCGCTAGTTAACTTTTGTGTAGGCTCGAGGTGTCAGTCATGAGCCCCCGACTCATGGTAGTAGAAGGAAACGTGGCGTTTTAGTCGGCCCTCCGTTCTCACCAGACGGAGGCTTTCCACAAGGAATTAAAAAAATGGTAGAAGTGTAGCTTAGCAAAATATTTCAGTAGTACTTAATTGCAGTTATTTAAGCTGAAATTAGACGTAATAACAGTATTCATACTATTTTTTGTACAGGATTAAATTATTGGATTATTATTTGCCTTTATTTTTAACAGAACCTACGTAGGAAGCACCATTATTTGGGATGAAAAGTATTTTTTGCGTTTTGTGACTTTTTCACCTACTCTAACGTAAGTTGGTCCAGAATAGTCTTATAGTGCGTGAGAAGTGAACGTTTTCATGCTGACTGTACCAGTTTTCCAATATCTGTAATTGCAGTTAGCAATTACGTACTCTAAAAGCTTAGGACGGTCTCAAAAGGACGTTTTCCCGTAGTTACAACGGTTTTAAGGTCTTTAGTGCCCGTCTGAAAAACCAACCTGTATAATTTTTCTAATTTTAGAAGTGACAGTAAATGTACATGTAAATGCATCTACATCATGTTTTTCTTACCTTTGCCAAGTACCCGGTGAGAACGCAACCAACGGCGTCAGACAATCCATAGGTCATCATGACGAAGCCGACTGAACCGGTACCGACAGCACACGAAACGAACGCCTGCAAACATATCACAGCAAATTGTATTCTTGTGTTTAGTTCTAGCTTTTTGTAGTAGATACTTGACTGAACACTTTCCAAAAGTCAACGTTAAGTCGTTGCTTAGGTGAAGTGAGCTGTCAATCCCTAGAGATCCCTAGCATCTGCTGGAATGACAGATTTCACCATCATTCATCGAATTTCATCCTTTGTGCTAATGCTAACTTGCTCACCAACCTCTGTTTAATGCACCCCTCACTATGGTGGGTTAAGACTATCTAGTTTTTTCCTCACGTTTAAAACGGCCGGGTTTGAATCGGCCCACAATCTCGATATGTTGTCTTACCTTACTCTTAACTTACCGCAGTAAAATCAGCTCCAAAGAAAGCCTGCTGCAGTCCGATGAAGATGTTAATGATGACGAGAAGTAGCTGAGTGGGCTCTATCAACAGTTTCAGGGTCACCGCCAGCAGGGCCATGCCTGACGTCCCTCCTCCGGAACCCGCGCGTCCTGAGTCGTATCTGTAACAAGAGTTAATTACGAAGCCGAACGGAGACTCAATTAGACCATATTCGAATACCAATGGCATAATCAGCCTATAATGTTCCCACTGCTGGGACAGGCCTCTTCTCTTTGAGAGGAAGTAAGCTATAATCAACCACGGGCCCAGTGCGGATTAGTAGATGTCACATGTCTTCGAATCATTTGGTTCTAGGACATGCCGGTTTCCTCACGATGTTTTAAGTTGTAAGTCGGGGCCGATAACGCAACTGGAAACAAAATGGAAAATGGAATACCAAAGGATTTTACTACCATTTTGAGACCATTTGCGAGTAAATGCTCTAGGTAGTGTAATTTATTTTTCATGCAAATAGGTTATATAAATATAGCCTTTGCGCACAGATAAATGAAACAAGCGAAAAGTACGTTAGCAATAAAATCACCTTTTCATAGAGTCCACTCCTACAGCAACAATGATGGCTGCCCCGGCCATACAAGAAAGGTAGATGCCTGGAAAAGGTACATAAAACAAGACTTATAAGGTTTTTGATAAATTCCTTATACAAGAAAAGGATACCTTTGGAAAGAAAGATGTCGGCCTCACCCAAATGACGTCATGATTGTTGTTTTGACAAAAATTGTGTGGCATGGAGTACCTTGAAAATCTTGGCTATTCTTGTGATTTCATACTGAATTTGCATATCCAGTACGACACGTATTTGTAGTAATAACCTTGTTTATTGTACCTACTAACAACAAAAACAATAATGTAAAAATATTCGTTAGAGTGTTTCAAATTATAACTTTGATACAAAGAAGTTTGAGTTATATTTTTTGCGACTTAAAATAATATATTTTATTTCGTATTTTTTTAAGGAAAAATCTGTAGGTTTTCAGCATGTGCGTGCGTGTCCTTTAGAATGTGTTTAATTTATATGAAGGTGACATCGAGGTACCGAGCTAAACTGCGACCACGAGGTATCGCAGTGAGGTATCTTGGACATGTGATTACCCTTACTCCTCCATCTTACCTGAAATCATCTGAATCTTCTCTGGCGGCTGCGTGGGCAGAGCTTCTCCAGCATCAGCACTGGGCAGGAAATTAGCTCCGCATAAGATAGGAATCATCGTCTCATTTACTGACGTCACTGCTGCTGTATTGTTGCCTGACGACAGTACTGGAAACAAAAGAAAATCGCGTGAAATACTTGTATGAACAATACAGATCATTCTTTAGGAAGAAATGAGTTGCACAAACATGTCATCATCTCCTGGGTGATCTTGGACCACAGTCATATCCTCATGCACTGGGGACCGTTGAGCTGGCTCAAAGTTTACAAGATTATTCCTTATCGGAGACCAGATTAGACCAGTTATAATTAAGTACAACTGACTACAAGCGAACATGTTCATACCTACGAGTATTCAGACCGCTTAGAATATTATTCGATCATAAGTTGAATTACCAAGTGAAGAGATGAGGTTGCCCCAAACTTGGTTCATTTGGAAAATCATGAAGAACAGGCCCAGGAAACGAGTCAGAAGCGCCTCAGCTGATATCTTGGATATCTTGTTATGTGCTTCTGATACCTGGAAGTAATATAAGCAGTTTTTTGAGATGGCTAGTACGAGCACATCAATACATTCAATTGACGTAGAGAGACTGCGATGCAAGTAACTGAAAAGAAAAAAATATATAGAGAAGTAATGGTAGAAGGGAGAAAAAGAATGACTTTCTATATCTGTGAAGTGAACACGAACGAAGAACACTTTTAAATGTAAGTTTGGCGCACCGGGGGGTGGTCAGTTTCGCCACCTTGTTGACTATCACCGTTTTACCATGACATGTGCGAGGTATTCTCATATGTTTGGAGAGAAGGAGCAAAAGACAAGTGGTAGTGAGTTGAAGATTGCTAAGAGTATCATGTCCGAATTTCATAGTAGTTAGGACTCTATAGCTTCCACAGATGAAATGTTATGTAAAGAAAATTTAGTCTTACCACAGACAAATAAGTGCACTTGGCGCACCAGAGTGGACCCCCGCCGAGGCCCACAATGAGCCCTGCCGGGATCATCGTGTAGAAGGTCGGGTACAGCTGTGCGGCTATGTACGGCATGTACGTGATGAAGGAGAGAGATATCGCCCATTTTGTGCCCAGCCATCTGGAATAGAGGATTATCACGGGTTAGTGGAATCTGAAGAAGGCATGTTTTATGGACAATCTTGGATGATTACTTGATTAGGCATTTGTAATGACACAATGTGCTTTAATGTGAAGGAATTCTTAATTGCTTCCAATGCCCGTATCGAGTGCCTTGAAAGTGACTTATTGCATAACATAACATCACGCCAGTTATCCCCACAGGGTAAGGCAGAGGTGTACATCCATATTTCGCCAGTTGTATTTAAGTCTCATGTCAAAGGGGGGCGAGCCTACTATCATCAACCGGGCCCAGAACAGACTCCGGACTACTATTGAGTAATCCCTGACGGAAAAACCCAATAACACTTTGCCCGACCTGGGAATCGAAACTAGGATCTCATGCTCAGCAGTAGCTCTTGCGACCACTAGACCAAAAAGTTTGTTCTCAACTTCATCATCATCATCTAAATCCCGACTCCACCTACAGCTGGGCAAAGGCCTCTCTTTTCTTATATCACTCCCCACGCTCCTGTGCCAGCCTCATCCAAGTCTTGTCCGCGTTGTTCTCAACTTACTTTATAACAACAACAGGCAGGAATATGTTAGAGAAGATGAGTCCAGCGTACACTGCCGCCAGCGACGCGGTACCCAGTCCTGCCTCCGCGTTGATAGAGCTTTGAAGATTAGCTGCACCCTGTAATTAAAATAAAATTAAAATCTAAGTAAGTACCTTTTGTAAGACACCTGCTGGATTTAAATACCTTCTACATTAAAAGACGGTTTTTAAACGAAAGTCAGAAAATCAACTGACAAAATTGTCTTTGTCACATGTAAACTGCCGTTGATTTTTGTTCTATGGACGAACCCTAATAAGGAGGAATCACATAGGTATATTACCCTTTCATACCCTTGGCAGGCAGCCTACTTTGCAGACTGGTTAATCGGTGGATAGGTAGACATGAAGACGACTTAGGTGAATATAGCTACAGCGAATTATAGTCGGATTAAATATCACACACCTTGTCTAAAGGCGGATCCACACCTGTGCACGTGTAGCGCACGCGCGCGAACCGTGCATACTATGCGCCTCAGAAGCGTAAAGCCTTGTACGGACTAAGCGTTCCAGTGTACGCGTGGTCGATTACGCGACTAAAACGAGAACACAGGAACAATAAATAGTCCGTACAAGACTTCAATTTGCGCGCGCGTCGCAAACAACTTACGCGCAGTTCGTGTGCATTTATTTCTTTCAATATGCTATATTGACTGATTTAGTATGGACGCGTTCGAGAACACTTCCCGAAACCACAAAAAATATGCACGTTTTGAATATTACAAGTCGAACATGTACAAATGTGTCCATACTAGGAACACGTGACGCACACGAACCGTACTGTTCGTGCACGTGCGCAGGTGTGGATCCGCCTTAAGGTCGATTCTTATCAGTTTATCAGTCACGGCTAAGACTCATCATCCAATAACACAACAGCATAACACAGTGCCATCATAAAAACTAAAACCAATTAGAAGCCCTAAGACCATCACACCAAAAAAAGGTGACTCCTAAATAATTATGATGACTGCAAAGGTCTCCACAGATGGAAGCACCGCATAAAAAGTACCTAGGTACTATAAAGTTATTCAAGGCTTGAAAAAACCTATTGAACCGTCCGATCTTCACACTTCCGGAACAAGACTTAAGTCATTCCGGAAGTGTGTGATACACTTAAGTCTGAAGTGTATCTTGATCATCATTATCATTAACTTTTGGCTTCATGTCACGATTTGTTTGTGAGTGGTATATGAAGAACAAGTGCGTCATGAAGGATCCACTTTTTTAAATCGAATGCAACTGTTGGCGTGAGAATCTATAAATATTATAAGTTACAATCGCTTTTCGTGTCTGTCTTTGTGGCCGGGTTGTTCTTGTAAACTACGCAACGGATTATGATGTGGTTTTAACCATCAATTGGACAACTAATCCCGGAAGATTCGTGTGTCTAATACATTAATATTAAGCTTACATATAATAAAGAAATCTAGATTTTTTGTCAAGTCATAAAAACCTTGTGGAGTGGAGGGGGGGGGGCGTTGAAGCCACACAGGCAGGATCTTCGAGAGTTATGCTTCGTGCTAGATGACTCTATCAAGCACGGACTGTTATACTGGCCACACTGACTAATAAGTCACTACGTGAGTCTCCGAGTGAACAGGCACATCACGCAATTATGAAAGCAGAGCACCCAGGAACTGTAACAATCCACGTTGCGAGCTACGCTTCAGTCCTTTCGCAGTTTTATTTTGTATCACTGTCAAAATCACAGTGATCGTTATTCTCCTTACTATAAGGTTGTTGTGGTTGCTGCAGGCAAAGGTAAAATAAAATAAAAATGAGTGTGAAAGAACTGTCATATACTTTACTACAGTCCTTTGGTTACCAAAGCGAAGCTCATGCCAGTGTGGCTTCCAGGCCGTCTTTACCCGGGGGTGCAAGGGGTGCGTGGCACCCGGGCGCAGGGTCTTTGGGGGCGCAAGCCAATCCCCTTATACCTACCCATACCATACGTAATCAAACCTCGAAATTGAAATTAATAAAAAACTACTTACGATTAATCATGACTCAAGATAGATTGACTGGCTATATGTATATATATATATATATATATATATATATATATATGTATATCTAATTGAAAGTAGATTACAAAACAGACGACATCATAAAAAGTCTGCCGATTTAAAGTCGGAAAAATTTTTGATGTTTGAAAATGTACCTACCTAATTTTATTACAAAGTTATTTTTTGTTTGCCTATTCTGTCTCAATGTCGGGGCAAAGATTAAGTATTAAATAAAAGAATAAACATAAAAATTGGGGCGAAAATCGATTTATTCCGGTCGGAAAGGAATAAATCGATTTTCGCACCCCGGCGCCCAATATGGCTTCCTAAAACAAAAGAGTTGGCTTTCGCATTGTGACGCCAATTGAGTGAACTTTACATAAATGTAATAGGTCACTATTCTCTTCTTGAGGTAAATCAATTACAGTACCTACGGCTATCTGGTGACCTCACATTTTGCCAGAACCTCCAAGGAAAGGAAAACTACTTTAATTTACCATTAGCCGTATCATTATGACACTTGGGGAAATTGCGAACCAAACTCAATTCAAACTCACTCAGGTAGTTGTGCATTGGTGAGTCAATAACTTTGTACATGGCAATTCGCAATAAACGCAATTCGCATGTTAAAGTTTGAAGTAAATAAAATCCTTTGAATATTCTTTAACTGTTTTTTTTTTGTTAATAATTAACATTACTTTTTTTTTATGGTCTCGTGGGTCACTACGCTAAATTCAATCATTCGTGCGACGTGACATCCCTTGTTCTTGGTTGTTAGCATTATGTGTCGTGAATATGACACAATATACACAGAGTAAATATGACGTTGTTTGCGTCTTCATATTGGCAAGATTGTTTTCGCCTCCGTTTCATAGTAATACGAATTCACGCTTTTTGTGGTTTTTCGTTATTGATATTGAAATGTACCTAATTGTATTTTAATTTCCACGCATTATTTGAGAAAAGTACTGTACAAACCTTGGCCACAACTAAGCATTGATGGACTTACGTATGTGGGCTTCGCTTCGGCCCACATTTACACGTTCGTCCAACAATGCCTCTTCTGCTGGCCGTTGCAGTAATGTACTACATCACCACTTACTTTTAAAGTAGTAGGTTAACAATTTTGTAAATACAGTTACCAATTTTTCTTTAAAAAAATTCAGTTATTTGTTTATCAACTCTGCTCGGATAGGTTAGGTTAGAACCCTTTAGTTATAGGTTTTGTAAACCTAAAAATTGAGCTCCACTTGTTTTACTACAACACGTACTTACTACTAGATATTTTTAACTACTTTTGTTGTTGTCGGTTCTCAATCGCATTTTTTTTCGGCTATTTAAAAGACGAGAGTGCCTCTGGAGCCGGCGGACAACACAAACACAAGCTCAGACATCCGTCCTTCCGTCCTCGCCGCCGAGGCCCGTCGCGACGTCCCGCACCATCACCGTGCCCGCCCCGACCCTTGCTCGAGCCAGCCCGCGCAGCTGAGCCTGTAGTTTTAAATTCGCCCCTAAACACTAATAATAATACCGATCCAGCCTGTCCCTTGCTGTCCTCTTCCAGCGACGCCCTGAGCCGAGGTCCGAACCCCGCAGGGGGTTACCCTTAGCGCTGTCGCTTAGTTTTTAAGTTATCGTATGCCCTGGCTGGAGGCCTTAATTCGAGGCATCCACAGGAAAGCCCGGTTAAGCAGTAGCCATCCTCATAAAGGATGAACTGCGAGATGCCATAGTTAAAAAAAAAAAAAGAAAATCTGGAGCCGGCGCCTGCAGGGACACTGTTCTTTTTAACAGCCTACACATTTTCACCACTAGGTCAAGCCCGCTAAAGCACACGACAACCTCATGGATTGAACTGCGAGATGCCGTTTTTTAAAAAAAATACACTAGGAAAAAGCCCCCAAAGTTCTTCCAGGTATACCTACACAGTAGACCGCACGTCGCGTTAGTGGTAACACTTTGATTTTAAGCTGGCCTAGCGCAGCACTAGAGTAGTGGTGGGTAAGAGTTGTAAGTCGTAGTTTCGAACCCAGGCTGCGAAAATGATCTCATCACCACTGCTCTCTTTTGAGAGCGGTGAAGGAAAATATCGTAAGGAAACCGGCATGTCCTAGAAACAAAAATTCTATGACATGTGACATCTACCAACCCGCTCTGCCGTGTGGTAGATTACGGCCCACTCCCTCTCGAAGAGAGGAGGCCTGTGTCCCAACAGTGGGAATATTATAGGCTGATTATACTACCTACTGTAGCAGAGTTTGAATAGTGTACGAAGCCGGCTTATAGTGTTTTTTTTTTACGACTGACCTGCGACCTACTGTTGGTATGTACTCATCATTTTCCTGTCCTTATCCCACTTTGGGGTCGGCGCAATATATTAGGTCTTTGTCTTCCAAACTTCTCTATTAGTCGTCATCTCGGTAGTCACTCCCTTCCTAGCCATATACTCTTTCACACAGTCCATCCATCGTTTCTTAGATCTTCCCCTACTCCTATAGCCATCGACATTCATACTCAAAACTTTCCTGACGACTGTTTGTATGTAGGTACTATTAACATCAAATGAATGAACTCACACTGTATGCTGTGAAGTGCACCATGAACGCCAGGCTGATGACCACCACATTCTTCATGATCCTCCATGTTTCTTGTGGCTTTAGACCGTCCACCGGGGACTTTCCTTCAGACATCATACTCTAGCACTTTCACTGGTATCAACTAATACTTTATTTAAAGAAAGAATTCAATTGTCCACTTAACTTTTCACTATTATTTTATAAGATGCACTAAAGGTATGATTTAAAATAATTTTATTTATGATTTTCTTCTATACATACACTTCACCGAAAACTGCCGGTTAGATACGCCTGCAAACAATAAAAACCAGCATAAAAATGTTGCAAAATGTTAAGTTTCTGATAACGGTAGCTAAAAAAACAAAATCAAGTTTTAACATAATTTGTTTGTTTGTGATTTTGCGTCAACAACAACATCGAAAGGAAGAAAAAAATCTGAACTACAAAACTGACTTTAAAAAAAAACCCAGGTAGTGCAGTTAAATACAATGTTAATGTCATTAAACTTCTTCATTTGGAATACTACTACCTAATTTAAATTTGATTGTACACATTAAATTTTCATTAATCTTAAATCAACATGTTTCATTAACTTATGCTCAATTCGCTGCGACTAACACGACACGCGACCATTCATAAGATCCACTACACATAGACTGAATCGGCGCAAGCACATCATAATTATTATATCTGCTAAATCCTCGGCCTTGTTTAATAAGAAGCGCATTTTTTTTATTTAATTTTTCACGCAAAATCCGGCTAAGTGTGTATCCAAAACCCATTTAATGTGGGATTACCCGATGATTGTATGATTTTAACTGATACCTATTGTTTGAAGTCACTGCAGTAAAGGCCGTGAAGTCAGCTGTGGCGATCTGTGTAGCGGTTTGCGGGAAACTACATGATCTGCCTAGCCTTTTCCCAACTATGTTGGGGTCGGCTTCCAGTCTAACCGGATGCAGCTGAATACCAGTATTTTACATGGAGCGACTGCCTATCTGACCTCCACAACCCAGTTACTGGGTTATATGGTACCCCTCGGTAAGACTGAATCTACACAACAAACGCAGCATGCTTAATGGAATACTGACTTAACTCAAAACAGACAATTTATGGGAAAGCGCAAAGATGATCTCGCTATGAGGACTTATCCTACTTGTTGACGCATAAAATTAAAACTGATTGGATTTGATTAGATTAATTAATCATGAATGCTTGAATTTTTAACGTATGATTAACTATTGACGAGATCTGAGTAAAAATAAATCCGGAAATAATTCTGACCTATCTACTAATGGGTCACTGTTCCATTAAGCATGCGATAATATCACTCCTGTAATCCCCGAAGGGTTAAGCAGAGGTGTACCTAGTACAACCACATTTCGCCGATTTTGTTGAAGTAAGCGAATCTATTACCAGTCCTCTCAATCGGGCAGAAATCCAGACTCCAGGCTTCTACTGAGAAATTCCTGATTGAAAAACCCAATAACACTTTTCCTGACCTGGGAATTGAATCCAGGATACTCAGCAATGCATCAATGACTTGAGACAATTAGACCAACGAGACAGTGGCGAGATACTATTTAATCAATTATGAAATAAGAAAGAGCATCAAATTCGATTTCACTTCATTGTTTAATTGTCCTAGAACCAAACATTCGAAGACATGTGACATCTACCAACCCGCACTGGGCCCGCGTGGTAGATTACAGCCCACTCCCTCTCGAAGAGAGGAGGCCTATGTCCCAGCAGTGGGAACATCATAGGCTGATTCTGTATTGTTTAATACTTGAAACGAATAGTATTTTAATAGCTTTCTAAATTCTTCAATGGCTTGGTTTCCTTGTGGAGTTAAAAGGTAATAATAGTCACGTAGTTACTCTATGATCACGTCCCTACAAAAGAACTGTGACCATTATTGAATACTTTCATAAATTCTATCTGATTCATATACCGAACAATTGCAATAAAGTTAAAATCCCCTTCACGAGAGTCGGAACAAGGCGTTCGTCCAGCGAATCCCAGGCAGTGGATAATCGGCCGCGCTATCAATCTGCAGGCTTCACTTAATACTATGATACCATGGCATGAGCTACACACAACAAATTATAAATACGTTATATAATAAATATTTATTCCAACATATAAATTGGTAAAATGCAGTATAAATCTTAGAAATAGAATGAGAATGAAAGAAATACGACAAATATTCCATATACCACGCAGATAGGATTCTAATCTTCTAGCATCTATTCTGTTTATAATATCTCACCGTGATAACTAGAGTGAAGTGAGCTGTCGTTCCACCAGCTGTGCTATTCTATAAGCATCTCATCGTGAAAACGTAAGTGAGCTTAACGTGAGCTGTCATTCCACTTGATGCAAGGGATTGACACTAGTGACAACTCACTTTTAGCTCACTTTACCAAGTTATCACGGTGAGATTTTAACAGAATAGAGTGGCTGATGCTGCCGTGCTATTCTGTGAAAATATCACCGTGAAAACTTGGGTGAAGTGAGCTTAAAGTGAGCTGTCAATCCCTAGCTAGCCCTAGAGTCAGGTGAAATGACAGCTCACTTCACCTACATTTTCACCTAGTTATTGTTCTGAGATTTTCACGGTGAGATTTTGACAGAATAGCACTACTGGTTTGACGCTATTGTCTGCTCACTTCACCTTAGTTTTCACAGAGAGTTTATACAGAATATATAATTGCGAAACGCATTATCAATCTCAATCTGATTCATTTTTAAGGATATTGCTAACCCATTGCTTCATAAATGTTCGAAAAATGTGTCTGCTCAACAACTTAGGTAAATAACGCAATGAATTTTTTTGAACTGTGAAAATGAAACTCATTGCTACTGTATAGTTTGTTACACAATTACCCCGCAGCTGTTTAGTTTTATCTCCTCTCCGCTAGCTCTCCCGCCATTTTCATAGCCCTAACAATAAGTTTAAAGTTTACTGCTCGATAACATCAAACATGCTCTGGCGGCTATTGTAAATGTATTAAAAAGTCAAACAAAACATTTTTTTTTCCTCTACCGTGTTCACGATGCAAACTATGTTATTATAACAAAGTTTTTTATTATGATTACAATTAACTGGGAATTTGTAATGAACCCACGGAATAGCGAACGTCGTTAATCATTGTCTGTTTGTTGACTTTTATCAATGAAAACAATCTGTTAATCCCTATTTATATGCATCATCATCATCTTCATATTGACTTTAATACAAGTAGGTACAAGTACTAGGTAAGGTATAATAAATAATTATTTTATATTTTCAACATATTACTTCAATTGTCTTGAGGAATTCCAGTGTATTATTTTCGATTCCTACCAACATCATCATCTGCGTAGCCTTTTCCCAACTATGTGGGGGTCGTGCAGCTATGCTATTTTTCTGAATAGGTGTCATTAAAATCCTGTTGTGTCCATAAGCTGATAGGTAGGTACATTGAAGCCATAAAAATCTAACTCATTGATTATGGCATATGTTAGGAGAGTAGATTCTTAAATCAAGGCTTTCCATAGCGTCCGTTTAACTAGTGCCATTTCTTCGACCTTTATAAAATCGAGTTTCAGGTTTATTGCCTACTTTCATGCGGGTTTACCGCCAGAAAAAGGGTCATGCCGTGTCGTGGAAAATGTTATTCGTATAATTATTATGTAGGTATCGCCAGTTAAAGGAAAATAATTGGAAAAAAAACGATTTTTTTCTTTAAACTGTCGATAACGGTCAATAGGTATGAGTTATTGCAATTTTATCAACTGCAGAAGTACTCTACTGCATTTTATCAACTTATCATTACAGACAGAAGATAAGCAAGTCACAACAAAGATTCTGTTATAATCTACCATCAATCAACTAAAGACAATTGTTATGACTATCTACTTATATTTATTTTCACACGTAGTATAATTATAGAAACAGGAAAAACAAAGCCTAAACACAATTATGTAATTACCTAATTACTCATCTCCTGCCGCATAAATTGGCCGGCACGTGAGTAACCTGTTTGATGATTAGAAGTAGGCAAATGTCCAGCACATCACTAAAAACAAAAAGGCGTTCACAAAAAGGCAAGAGTAACCAGTAAACAGAAATTCCAAGGTTTACTTTAAGTTAGGTAATCTTAGATAAGTATTTAATACAATATTGTACAAATAATGTTTGTTGGTAATAGCAATGTGTTTTAATCTATGCAATCTCTTATAAGCACACCTGCACTAACTTATACACGCAGCAAAATGGCCTAAATATGCTCCACCTCCTATATATCCTGCCCTATGTGTACCAAAACATGTAGGAACGCCGTGGAAGTAGCGAAGTTAAGGGCCAACAAAATTTGTATGACTGTCGTGTCAGCGACACGAGGAAGAAGACCAGCGGGCTGATAACTGCTTAACAAATTATCAATCGGAATTGGTTTCATTTTGACAGGTCAACAACATTTATTGCGTTATTACGTGTTGAGCAGACACATTTTTCGAACTTATGAAGCAATGGATTACCTGGCAATTTGCTTCAAAATGATTCAGATTCTGATTGATAGATTATAGTGCAGAATGGCCAAATCTAACCAAACGTTTAAATACGTAGATTTAGGCGGGACTAGGTAACGCTACAAATTACACTGTATCTAGGTATGTGCTTGCCTTTTGCCAGCACGTGAGTTATTTGAAGAATACGAATTTAGATATCTACTGGAAAATGTCCAGCACGGTTTCGAAACACTTGATGTAATCGAAAGAGCAAGAGGATAAACCTTTAGTGGGTAATTCCAATTCCAAGGTTTGCTTTAAGTTAGGTAATTTTTGATACATATTGCGGTTGTGGGAATTGTAGGTAATATACATATTTAATCCATCCGAATCTATAATCGGTATAGTATAATCCGAATATATAATAGGTATACCCACTGGACAGATCGAGTTAGAAACACCACTCTGCGCTCTATAACTCAAGTAGCGGACGTGGGAGAAAAAACAGCCAGGCTGAAGTGGGAGTGGGCCGGACATGTCTCACGAATGCACCCGGAGAGATGGGCAAAGATCGTCACTCACTGGACGCCTGAGGCAGGACATCGCCGCGCCGTCGAGGTAGACCAAGGCGAAGGTGGTGTGACGATCTAATATCATTTGCAGGGCCAACATGGCCAGAGATCGCACAAGACAGGGAGGTTTGGAAGAAAAAAGGGGAGGCCTTTGCCCAGCAGTGGGACACAAAATAGGCTAACAAAAAAAAAATACCTACTGGACTATAAAAAGGTAGCTGGGTGACTGTATGTGGAGGAGAGAGTCTTGTGGCGCAGCCTGGGCTGCATGCCCAGCAAAGGACTGAGTTAATTGACCTCAATGACGATACCTAACTCCATCAGAGGGGCAATTCTCGTAATTTTAAGAACGTTCATAGTCTGATCTCAGTCTCAATCTGTCAAAAATACGTCTAATTTCAATACATTTTGACCGAGTTTTTGACATTTGTTTGTCGCCAAGATGAACTGCAACTAGATTTTGAACGTTTTTAATTACGAGATTTGGCCTTCAGGTCTTCAACAGTTTGGTTAGATTTAGACATAAATGAAACCAAACTGTAGTTAAATCTAGTAGTTAAAACTAGGTACCACTTTAACTTACATTGCATTTGTTAGACTTTTCTTAAACCTTAGCCTCTTTCCTCGTAAGAGGCAAGAGAACTCACAGAACTTGTCTTGAAATAGCGTTGCTTTTTACCCGAAATCAAGGCTATCGCTGATGATACCTTAGCAGCATAATAATCTATCTATATACATAGATAGTACTTGTTACAATAATGTCTGTAAAAACTACCAATAATCATAACTAGATATAGTTTCTGTTTCAAATATTGGGTATTTACATTCCTCATTGTAAGTATTTTACCGAAACCAATAACTAACGACTATGTTGTTTCAACAATCTTCGAAATTCCCGTGGTAAATGTTCAGTAATTACTAGCGGTTTGTAGTTATCCCATTACCTATGTAGCGAGAGGATATCAATGTCATATAATGTTAGTATAATCAAATATCAATCGTTCTAGTAATATTTGTTTACGTTTCAACGCGCCTTCTTTAATTATTCATGACGTCACCACCTGATTATATCTATCTATCTAGCTGAAGAGTTTGTTTGCTTGTCGTCGTCGCATTTGAAAAATTATTTTGCATTTGATAGCGCAATTCTTGGAAAAGCCTATATATTGGCTTTAACATCATGCTATGACCCTTAAGAACCGAGCAAAAGAAAAAAGGCAGAAAGAACGCTGAAAATGAAGTGATAGGGCGGGCAGGTGATGCGATGCGACACGGTGTAGTTCGAGGAAACAAGTTTCATGCGGACGAAGTCGCGGTCAGAAGCTAGTATTATAATACTTTACAACTATAATTATTTTTATCATGTTTACGGAAACGATATCCGAAACACATAATTTTATCCACGCGTTGGATTCACCTCAGCCTCGGGCTATACAAAAAATAATTTCCTAAATTATACAAAAGTCAACCTTCCATACCTTTAATGTTCCCATTGCTGAGACACAGACCTCCTCTCTATGAGAGGAAGTGGGCCGTAATCCACCACGCGGGCCCAGTGCGGGTTGGTAGATGTCACATCTCTTCGAATTTTGGTGTCTAGGACATACGGGTTTCCCTCAAATTCAACCTTACTTTGGAGTTATTTGAGGAAGTGCAAGTTAAAAATGTGCGTGTGTGTCATTAATCAGCCGGAGACACTTCCTCTGTGTCAACCTTAGACCGGGTCATTATAACTGCCGTCTTTCCTTACTGGACACAAGGAAAGTGACATGGCATCGCCAATGTTGCTTCAGAGGCTCTTCATATTCATATATAATATCATAAGGCAAGGTAAGTATCATAATGAAATGCACATCGCGCAGGCTACTGAATAACTCAGTTGCCTGCGCGATGCATTAATCCCTAAACACTAAAAATCACAGAGAAACCTTCAACCTGCATGTTTAGGAAAATTTACCTCAAATTAAGTACCTAGTAAGACGTAGTGTGTGTGACAGTGACCACAAAAATAAGTCAGACAATTTTTAAAACAATAACCGTGAAGCAGACACTTAAGAGCAGTGGTGGCCCAGTGGTAACGGCCGCGACTTACGAGTTGTAGGTCGTAGGTTCGAACTCAGACAGGCGCTTTACTTTTTGTAAATTATTTCATCACCACTGCTCTCAAAACGGTGAAGGAAAACATCGTGAGGAAACCGGCATGTCCTAGAATCAAAAACTCGAAGACATGTGACCTCTACCAACCCGCACTGGGCCCGCGTGGTGGATTACGGCCCACTCCCTCTCATAGAGAGGATGCCTGTGTCCCAACAGTGGGAACATTATAGGCTGATTATGATATGAGACACTATTAAAAAAGTTTTCCATGAATCTTACCTGAAGGAAAAGGATATACACGAATCTATAAAAGTAAAAATATTCTAAGTAGGTATTAGAACCTACCAAGTAGGTAGTAGACTTGTATGTCTTGAAGTCAAATCAAGTCAAAACTTTTTATTCAAATAGGCACATAAAAGGCACTTTTGAACGTCAAAATTTACAAAAAAAAAAACTAGTGCTTCGTGCTAATAAGTACCTAGAAGAGTCTAGGTGCTTTACAAGACTTCCCATTGTAAACGTACATTACATTATCTGATCTATTGTAAATGTGACAAACTGTTACGTACGTAACTACGCCAAAATTCTGCAAAACGTGGTCGTAATGTGAATAAATGCAATAAAATACAGCAAAATATTTCAATGTCTCCTATAATCTTTACGTAGATACTTAGATACTATTATCATCAGGAAGACAATATCTTTCACTTTTTCTGTTACAATAATAATTGTTTTGTTTCACTTTTAATTGTGAGGAAAACAACAGACAGTCTACTGATTATAATTCTATGCAAAAAGCATCAAGGTAAGACAGAAATTATAAAAATTAAACGACATAAGTAGGTATATACCTAGGGTTTGCATTTCGTAAATTTTGTAATTAATTAAAACTAACAATGATAAGATAAGGAAGAAACAGGGTCTCAATGATGGTCTTTGTTGCGAGTTCGATTCCCACAAGATAATTTAACACACATTAAATTACATAGAGATGGACCCTGGAGGTATATTTTTCGGTTTAGTTGGGAGAACGGAATATTTATTAATAGAAGTACCTAATACTGGTCTTCATACAAGACTACGCTTTCTGGATACTTACTGCTCACTGATTTCGAAACCCAAAACTCTAATGACGAATTTATCATAATTCTTGTATCAATCTCCCTGCCGCTCACTCCATGTGAGTGTTTACGGCGAAACTACCAAACTGATTTCGATGGAATTCTCCGGGGAGCTTAGCATTTATTGAAAAACATAAGTTCATTTTTATCCGGCGGGCTATGATCTCCACCACTGCTCTCAAAACGGTGAAGGAAAACTTCGTAAGGAAACCTTAGAACCAAAAATTCGAAGACACGTGACATCAACCAACCCGCACTGGGCCCGCGTGGTAAATTACAGCCCACTCCCTTTCGTAGAGTGGAAGCCTGTGTTTCAGCAGTGGGGACATTATCTGCACAATATAATTATATGGCAACAATGATCCATTAATACCGTAATATTAATGGATCTTTGTTTAGTTTCTTATTTGAACTCTCATACAAGACCTCTGCACATATGAACAGATAAATTAACAAACCAACCTTAATAAGTTGACTTTAGTTGTTTGTATTACAGATGTTTAACGATGCTAATCCCAAGATAAGTGTTTATGGTTATTTATACTAAAATTTTATTACAGTTTACTTGTGGTAACTAGGAATAGTAGATAGGTAGGTAATGTTTGGAATAAAATAGAACTCAAACTCAAAACATTTATTTCAATTAAACCATTTACAGGCACTTTTGAATTGTCAAGAAGTCGGTCAGTCAGAAAATATGAAACTAGTTGCCCATTCCAAAGCGTAGGTACCTATGGAGAAGAACGGGCAAGAAACTCCATGGACACTCTTTTAAATTATATTTTCCAAAAATATTAGTTACATCATTAATGTTGAATTTATAATTGTATGTGAGAACGATGTAAAAAAAATACGTATGCGTTAAAAGTGTCCAGAGTACAGCAAATAGTACTTAACAAAACAATAATCCAAAAATAAAATAATTAAAAATAAGCCGAGGCAGCTAAGTGATGAAATAGAATAATAGAAGAAAATTCTCAACTAGATATGTTGTTTTCCCACACCTAAACGATTATTCCGCCTAAAGACTAAAGTCTTTAATCAGTGCGTCCTGCCTGTTGTGACTTACGTAAACGAAACGTGGACACTCACTCCATAAATTCAAGTCGCTCAGCGAGATAAAGCTCACAGAATAAGCAAGCTGAAGTGGCAATGGGCCGGCCAGCCGTAGAACCGGTGACAGTTGTGGTAGACGTGTTCTTGAGTGGAGACTGCGAATTGTCAAACGTAATACGACGCTCTCAGGGTAGGTGGAGCGACGATCTTCGCAAGGTAGCTGGTAGCAGCTAGATGAGAGTTGCAAAGAAGCGAGCTAAATGCCATGCAATTGGAGTGGCCTAATGTCCAGCAGTGGACTGCTGCAGGCTGATGATGATGATGAACGATAGTGGTTCAACCGTCATTTAAGAAAAAAGAAATAAGGTCAAAAAAACGCTAAGCGTAAACGAAGTAGGTACGCGATGCGACGCGGTGGGTCGGAGAACAGTAATTTCACGCGGGCGATGTCGCGAGCAGGAGCTAATAATAAGTAATATGAATGAAGCGTCTGTAACCCTTTACCGTTCCCCAGCAGAAAAGGAAAAATTAGGTAAATCCTTCATATCTACACACTTCCATGGAAATTCTTGCACGTTCTTCTCCATAGGATCATGGGAATCTACTACACTATGCTTTGGAATGGGCAACTAGCTTCATCTTTCTGAATGTCCTACTCCTGTGAAAATTCAAAAGTGCCTGTAATTCGAGTTTACACGGAAACTGAAATCGCGTACCTAGGTCACCTTATTTTGCATCGTTATAAAATATAAGTAAGGTTATCTTATACCGAGTTCACACGGTTTGATTATACTTTCCATCTGTGGCAGTAATTATAACTAAGATTCATCCTTTTTAATTTTATAAAAAAAAAAACAAAGCGCAACATGGTTATTTACAGTCAGTACTTAAAATATATCATATAAAAACTCCTTAACATGAAACTGACGGAACGCCACAAGTTGAACGCAAACGCATCGCGGACTAAGATCTCGGTATAAAAAGTGACGCCTCACTCACGCAGGCAATTACCTACTCGTAAATCAGATGACAACCTCCTAGATGAAACTGTGAGATGCCATTCAAAAGAAAAAAACACACTGGCAGTTGTTTAATTAATCGACATAATTACAAAATCGATCACATTTAACATTTATGAATTATGAAGTGGCAACAAAGTTATTGACGCACATATCAATTTATCTTTAACTAGCTGTGCCCCGCGATTTCACCCTCCTCGCTCGACTAATAAGGTTCGTAGCGTGATGTTAAGTAGCCTTCCACAAGAACTGGCGAATCAAATGAAAAAGAAGAATTTTTTTAATCAGACTGGAACACTCACCTCTATTAAACAAGGGTCAGCGGACTGGAAGTTACAGAGATTAGCGCCCTCAAACAAACAAACGAACTATTTAGCTTTATTATTAGTATAATAATTATGTAGATTACTATAGATTATAATGGGCCATGGAACCATTATAACAGTTTTACGAGTTCCATGGATAAAAATAAAAGATCAAAATGTGAAATCCTTATCTATGTGTAGAGTTAATCTGCGGCTGTAAATACGAATAATGCCAATTTTGGCACTTGACATAAGTAGGTACCTTGGCTTAGGGCTGATTTTACCAAAGTCAGATAACTTTTATTTTTGGAATAAAATTGACGACTGACAGTTCTAGTATGGACTAACTGTCAAAAATTCAATAATTATTCTCAGGATAAGACTTATTCTAGGTATAAAAGTTTGGTCGAATGCGCCCTTAGTAGCATAGTTTCAGATGCGGAAATAAACAATCTAATAATTATTACTCGCAATAAATACTTGGGAATACCTACCCAATCCAAAAACTCTCAAAATTACACCGTATACATTTTTTATCTCCATTCTCTGACTGAATTCAACTATTCATAAAACAATATTTAGCTAGCGTGAACATATTTCAACATCTGTACATGTATGTCAGGGAAAAGTCGTTTTCAAGGGAGGATCATGACCCTCAGTAATGAGGAGTATGACTTGAGGAGGAGGGATACATTCTAAGTAATAAAGTAGTAACGAAGAATATGTGTCCGTTTGTCTGGAATTCTGGATATATGTTCCGGATTCCGGCGCAAAACCGACTGAACGGATTTGGATGAAATTTGACACACAGATTGTTTATAACCTAGATTAACACATAGGGTAGGTAGGTACATTTAATCCCGGTAGTACTTTCCCGTGGGATTGTTTCAAAAGGGCATAATCTTTACTCTAAGTTGTAAAAAACGCATTAATCTTACGAGTATATCCGTAATCTACTAAACTGACATTTGAGTATAAATGCGGAAGATGTAGCTCACCTTGACCTTATTAATTAAAAGACAAGAAGCGGAATACCCCAACAGTTTAAGTATCGGACTGGTAAGTGCGAGGTCGGCAGTTTGATAACCAGCTGATGTATTATAATTATTGACTAGAAGTATTAGAACTATTCGAAATCTGATACGAGTTGCTTGTGCTTGTGGCGGATCGGATCAGATTGACCAAATTCTTAACTATTACAACAAAATCGATCTCTTCCCATCATACACCAAAACATTTTACATTTTCAATATATTTTTACATTATTAATTTATTGGTAGCGGGACATCGACGCGCAAACTGAGTCCATACACAGTGCACACTCTTCGGCAATCCGACAAGACCGGAGAGAGATCAGGCACAGGACCAACGGCTTAATGTACTCGTGGTTGCAAGCGCGACTGCAGAGCGTGTCGGGTTCGATTCCCACGTAGGGAAAAGTGTGGGATTTTCCATTAGGAATTTCTTAGTAACTGGAGTTTGGAAGTTGGAGGTGTGATACCCCCATGGCTCGGAAAGCATGAATAAGTACGTGTAACCGTTAGGTACTCGTATATCCCGGGGTGGGGTCGTCGTGGCGGTGTCACTCGACATCGCCAACGCGTTCCAACACCCTGCCCTGGAGCTGCATTGGGGAGGCACTCCTTTCCTCTCCACCCACAGGTTGATGACTTGCCATCCTTAAAAAAAAAGGCACTCGTATATGAACGACACAATCTATAGTATCTACTGATACAAAGATGCAAACATTTGTCGAGACGATAATCATGGTGTGAACGCTGTGAAACATATAATTTAAACTAGCACGTTCTTCAAATCCATTGTCACGTGAACATCGTAAAACTTACGTTTTACGTCATTAAGATAAATGGCTTCTTTGTAAATACCGTAGTAACAGCTACAGTGTTCTGGCCAATTATTAGAGTTAAAATAGTCTAACTGTCCACTTTATATTATTTTTTTATAAGTGCCTGGGATTGGATATTTGGATGAACATATTATGCTGGACCTCGCGGCCTCGCCACGTTTTTACGCAATTACATCATACTTAGTAGTAAAAAAAAATTACGTAAAAATAAAAATAGCAAAGAAATAGTCTTTAGTATATCATCTTTTCTCCGAAACTTTTATGGAGGTGGTCTCAGACTAAATAAAGGTTTTTTATTTGGTCTGAGGAAGTGGTAGTGATTATTTTTACATTCAAATTGTAGGTATAACTAAGCCTACCTGCGGACAGGACACTTTTTTTCAAATTTGCTTCCGATTCAAGAGAAAATTTTGTTACAAAACTCGTTAATCTAGGGTGCTCTAAGTACCTATGTGTAAGTACCTATATATACTATAATATAATAATATAATAATAAATTGTTTATTTGTACACACACAAAACCATACTCTGTTGGTTTAGCTTAACTAATGGTAAACAAATCAAACCTATTTTTCCAAATGTCAAGATCATTTTAGTTATTGAATAGGGCTACAAGCATAAATACCAAAATTTCACCAAAGCCATAGTCACACGCACTTTGAACGAAGTTATTTTATAATATAATAGGCATTTTAAATGAAAACGTCAAAGTTTCACATGATAACCGGCTTTTTTTTCAGCCTATGAGGTTGTCGTCTGCTTAACCGGGCTTGCCTGTGGATGCCTCAATAAAATAAGGTCTCCAGCCAGGGCTTAAAAAAACTTAAAAACTAAGCGACTACACGCTTAGGGCACCCACTGTGAGGCACGGACATTGGCTTAGGGCGTCGCTGGGCGAGGGCACCTAGGGACAGGCTGGATCGGAATTACATGATAACCGGCAATGTTTTGAGTGAATTTATACTAAACAAAAGAAATCACTTCAGATGTCACGCCATGCCACAGTTCTGTTGTACTCTTCAATGTAGCAAGCATTTTTAAAAGGTTTAAAGAACCCGTCTTTTTGGGCTCTTTACTATACGATTACAAAATATGATATTATTATAAATGTAACTAAAAAATTGTGCTTAAGCAGTTACATCTACGAAGAATTGTTTATGAATAAATGATAAAGTTAACGTATTATTAATGATAACGTATTTTTTAAACAAGAAAGTGTCATCCATAAAGTACCCTTTTTACGATTTGTTTATATTTAGTTAATTACCTAAACCAATGGAGTTTAGGTATTTTGATTTCAAAAAAAAAAGTTGCAATTGATCGCATTTTAAAAATAAAAACTAACAACAGGCTCGCAAAAAATATGCAGGATAGAAATAAAACATTCTCAGCATCTTCTACATCCCAAAATATTCGACAAACGTGACGGATGCTATTAAAAAACTTGTGAAAACCTCTTAACTTTACATAACTTGTTTGAAGATCAAGAACTAAATTATAGGTCTGCTTATATAACATCATACAATTTTTATTACGATAATTTTATTTTAGAACACACGCGTTAAATTCTTTATTTTAACTGAATCAATGTTCCATAATCGCTGTAAGTATCAACTCCAATAAACGGACATTTAAAAGTTTTTTGATCAAGTTTATTTTGTAATGCCGTAAGCTCCTAAACTACACAAGTTACACAGTATAATCATCAGGGGGCCTAAAAAGGCCACTTTGGCAGAATCATAAAACAATTCATATCACGCAATTCATCTGTTTGACAGTTTAACACCTATATGTCCCTGAAGGGTTAGGCAGAGGTGTATTTTACGAATCTCGAAGTTTTATGATTCTGCCTAAGTGGCCTTTTTAGGCCCCCTGATCTGAAGTCTTTCATGTCGTTTTCCTAGCTGGGTTGGGGCTTATGGTTGGGTTATCATTCTGAGTTTCTGAGCACAACTGAATTTCTGTTCCTAAATATTTTATTCGTACCTAGTAATGATTATGTCGTGGTGGTCGTTGACCCCTAAAAAAACGTCAGCGGGGTAACTGCGTACCACATCTATCGTACCACACTATCACTAGCAATGGATTTCATTTCGACAGTTCAACAACATTCATTGCGTTATTTACGTTGTGGAGCAGACACATTTTTCGAACATATGAAGTAATGGATTAGCGATATCCTTCAAAATGATTCAAATTGAGATTGATAGTGTGTTACGCTATTAGGGAGCAGATCTGTTTTTGTTTATTATCGTGTTTTGATATCGATACCCATCACGTCTGCAGAGTTTCGCTAGCTAATTTAATTTGACCTACCTATAACTGTACCTATAACTAATAAGTACCTATAGGTTAGTATGAAATCGCAAACCCGCCTTAAGGAAGCGTGGTGATCAAAGATCATAATTTCTCTGTAGGAGAGTTCCCTAACAGCTAGAGGGGATCGAGGGGGGGTTCAGAGTATCAGACCTGAATAACTCGACGGGACGGTTGTAGGCTGGTATTATTTTTATTATTTACCTAACAATCAAATGAGTCTGAAGATCGATAGATAGGTACCTACACGTGGATTAGGTGATCATCAGAATTAGATGTTAAATTATTTCGAATTCAACGCAACGTATAAGGCATGATGGATACCTTCTTCCTTCCCATTGGTCTTTTGGTTATTAGTAGGAAGTAGGATAATAAGTCTGTCAGATCTTTTATTGACTATTTTTGAAGTTATCGATCCAGTAAAGTATCGAAAAGTCTGTTAATCCCTACTCATTCTTGTTAAGTAGTAAATTATTAAAATATATTGTAGGTAATATTATATTTACCGGCCTTCATTTTAAACCGGCATTAATTTATTAATGTTTTGACGAAAAACTGGTATTTCAGTTTTTTATATAATCCATTAGATAAATGTCATCATGTACCATCGCGGACACTGGCGGTCGACCACTTTTCACCCTTATGCCCTTGGTAATAAGGTTGAAAAGTGGTCCACCGCCAGTGTCCGCCATGGTACACACGGCTACACATCAAGCTATACATAACCAGTATAAGCTGACTTCTGATTGTACGAAAAACCTTTACAAATACGAGGTCAGCTAAAACTGGAAATGTATAGTTTGATGTGTAGCCGTGTGTACCATAAAAAGTGTGGGTGAATAAACAATCGTGATACCTCTGCTAGAAATAAGTAATCATTAGATAATTGTTTTTGCAGGTTTTCTTGTAACCTTTAAAATAAATGGAAGAATAACTCAAATAAAAAGTGACTTCATCTCAACGTCAATAGCCGACTTATAACTAAGTAATAATAGTGCATAAAATGTTAGATAATGAGAGTTATAATTAGAACCAACCTTGTCGGTTATAATTAGAAGCAGTCAATTATTTATTTACGTAGTATTCATTGCTATAAATTTAGTATAAAAAGATCGAGCATCAGACCAAATAGGTATAGTCGACCTCGTAATTGCTTTACCACCCTAAGGTTGAGTGTCACTTGCACGTAAAAAAATTTGTTAATGTGATATAGTTTCAAAAGTAATGGTGGCCCAGTTATAACGACCGCGACTTACGAGTTGTAGATCGTAGGTTCGAACCCAGGCAATTGCTTTAATTTGTCTAAATTATTTCCCCACCACTGTTCTCGAAACGGTGAAGGAAAACATCGTGAAAAAAACCAGAATGTCCAGACACCAAAAAATCGAACACATGTTACTTCTACCAACCCCACAGGTCCCGACAGGCCCTGAAAGGCAGTCTGTCTCCCAGCAGTGGAAACGTTTTAGGCTGACTGATTATGCTATGTTGTCAAAAGTGGCAAAGCAATTATAAGTCGACTATACCTACCTAATTACGTAGATACCTACCTACATTATTCGTGTTGGTAAAAACTAATAAAAGAAATCTAACGACACAATAATAACGGTACATTATGTACTCAACAATAATGTAACGTTTTTATTATCAAAGAGTTTAAATTAATATGCAACTTCAAAGTTCTTCTTCAAGACGCATTAGACAGACAGACATTAGTAAAATTATAGTTATTCCGCTGTATGGTCATCAACAGTAACAAGATCTAAAAAACTACCAACTTAAATTGACAGTATATTCAAATCACAACTGTCATAGTTTGACAGTTGTATGAAATGGCTATAATACGATGAATTAGCGTAGTATGTCAATTTGATAA
This sequence comes from Gortyna flavago, assembly GCA_963669345.1. Classification (NCBI taxonomy): domain Eukaryota; kingdom Metazoa; phylum Arthropoda; class Insecta; order Lepidoptera; family Noctuidae; genus Gortyna; species Gortyna flavago. The sequence continues at coordinate 5,012,004 of OY770139.1, forward strand.
ACAATGAATTTTAAATCCAATTACAATCGACGAAGATACAATCCAAATACGATAGGTAGGTACTCGTCTAACCCCATTTTTTTTTTTTATCCGTGTTCCTTCCTTAGCCCTTTATGTTCCGGGTCAGCGGTAACCCTTTCGGACAATCCCGCTGCCCCGGCAGGCTTCGGCCCTGACGGGCCCCTCCTTGTCTGCTGACATCTCTTTGAGGCGCGCGTGGAACACATACGCGCCGTCCGGCACGGGCCTGGTCCTGATCGGACGGCGAGCTACCCATTACTCGCCGTCCGCAGGCCCGCGCCTACGGTGGCCGGGAGTCGTCACGCGGCTCCCGACGCCCGGGGCGTCTACCGCGGCGGCTGGGACGGGCGGCTCTCTCCGCTCTCTCCCTCGCCCATCCCGCCACCTCCTTCGCTAACATGACTGCTTCGCAGAAGGAGGTGACTGCCTCCCACTCCCTCTCGCCCCGGACCATGGCTTGGACCAGGGCCGGGCGCGAGAGGTCGCCGCCGCTGCCGATCGCCTCTACGAGGACACGGCGGTGCTCTGCCCAAGCGGGACAGACCTCCACCGTGTGCTCCACCGTGTCCTCTGGGCGATCCTCGCAGTGGTGACACCCGGGCGTTTCCTCCCGCCTGATTATGTGTCGTGTTTTATGTCTCTGTAGATCTATGTTGAAGTTTATTACAACTTCAGGTATCTACCAATCTGTTCGGACCTCTGGGCCACAAGATGGGTCGCTGCTGGTCAGTGACATCAGTTGGACCATCGTAAAAGCTTAAATTAAGCTTAGAATAAATTGGTTATACTCCCGAAATTAATACGTTTGTTTTATTTACTTTTTAAACGTCGTTGACCGCTGAATAAATTGGATTATCTACTCTTTGTAGATATACAAAAGGATAAAGTAAGTAAGTAGTAATTAATAAAGAATTAGCTGAAAACCCGTCAGGGAGAAGATATGTGTAGGGTCTTTATCTGATCTGTTGTTTGTGATATTGAGCTAAACATGGCTAAGCTAAACAAACAACTTACTCGTAGCTCAGTGGTTGACAGCGCAGTTGCCATCTAAAAGGGCCTAGGATCCACTCACAGTTAGCCAAGTTTAGTAGACTGTACAGCTAACTAGGTAGGTAGGTACATATTAATTGCTTAGGTATTTATTCTCCAATACCAACTCCATGAATTAAGGTTCATTGTTTTAAATAACTACCTACATGTCATGTAAATAACGTGAAGTTACAGTATTTTTATTAATTTAAACGATTTTCATCTTACACTAGGCATTTTAACCAAAAAAAATTAACATTTACATACCAGCTATGAAAAATGAACATCGGACAACTCCATTAGGTGGTTATGTTTATCAAATTCAATTACACAAAATCTACGCGCGGAAAATGCGTTAAAAAACAATCGAAGACCGCATGCGCGATGTGTGACCACGATTCTTTTATTACTGACTGAACTCAGACACGACTCTCTCCGATGATCGCGGGCTATTATTATAATAGCCACCTAGAGCAATGGTCTTGATGACTCTCGACAGCTCACGTGGTACTTCGGTACTTAGAAGATTATCGTTTAACTAACACATCCTGTGATTTTAGAAAACTGAACAGTTGAGATAATGTAGATACACTACACTACTACTCTACTCATTACTACTCCCTCTCCACTCTCTCTACTCTCTCTCTACTTATTTATAGAAAATAATCCATCTATGGTATAGTTTATGTTTAGGCAATGTTTACAGAAAATTAAAGATTACCTCTCTCATGTTTAAACTTGGCATATACTCATCCATGGCATAATATACTATCTTTAATTAGGTATACCTACTATACATTTATTTCCACTGCATCGCAGTTTCATCTGCAAACAAATCTCACATCAGATCAAGATCTCATGGAATTAATTATGTATTATACAGGATCAAATTAAATTAGCTCCGCAGACGTGATGGGTATAAAAATCCATATACCCCATCACGTCTGTGATGTTTACACGAAAACCACTGATGTTTTTATGGCAACGGAGTTTCGCTAGCTAATTAATTTTTGACCCTGTAGGTATACAAATTGTTCTATGTGGGAATGGAACACGCAACCCGTGCCATATCGAGCTGAGATAAACCTGTTGTTAGGCAGTAGGTTCGCTGGTTGCAATGGACTGCTATGTAATTTCTTGTCTACTTTGTGGTATGTATTTATCTTTCACTGTAATCAAGAGTTGTGTGTGTGTGTGTGTGTGTGTGTGTGTGTGTGTGTGAGTGTAATCGTTGAGCTCCTCAAGTTTTGAGTTGAGCTGCTGATTTCTGACAAATGCGTGCACTGACCAGGACAGGTCCTCGCCTCAGATTATAAAACAATCTTCTTTCTTTTGTTTTTGGGAACAATTTTTGCAATGTTTGAAAACACAAGACGGCATTATTCTCAAAAATATGAATATTATCTGTGACGTACTAACGATGCGACTCTTCGTGCCGACTGACTCGAGATTGTATTCGCTTTTTGAATTTGTATTTGCTTTGTTGGCTTCACTTGCGGTGTTCCGCATGGTCTATCTGCCTTTTGTTTTATAATCTGAGGTCCTCGCAATCTGTGTGGTTCTTTCCTCAAATGACCACCTCAGACATCGATCTACATGGTCTTCATATAACCTGACCAAGATTATTCTGGACTTTAAAAGAGACTGTGACCTCTGAGTTTGTTTCGGCCTTTCTTCTCTGAGTAGTCAGATAGGAAACGCCGACCTCATCTAGTTTTATTAACCGACTTCTAAAAAAGGAGGAGGTTCTCAATTCGGATGTTTGTATTTTTTTACTTATTTTATTTTATGTTTGTTCGCGCATAACTCCGTCGCTTGCCAACCGATTTGAAAAATTCTTTTTTTGTTGGAAAGGGTATACTTTCCAAATTTTTTCGAAATCTGACTAGCGGTTTTTGAAAAATCAACAAAAATCTAAAAAATCAAAAGCAATATTTTGTAAAAGGTGATGAGAAGTTGACATTAGGCTATTATATCTTAGATAAATTACAAACTCTCCCAATAAAAAGTAAAAAATAAAAACTTTTTTATAAAAAAAACAACCGACTTCCAAAAAAAAAACACTACAAAGTGCTAAATAACTTTAATTTCGGAAGTCGGTGTCAATAAACGAAAACGCAGAACCAACGACACCGACTTCCGAAATTAAAGTTATTTAGCACTTTGTACTGTTTTTTTTTTTGGAAGTCGGTTGTTTTTTACAAAATATGATTGACGTGTAAAAGTGTTTGTGCAAACCTACTTACAAAAATAAAACCATTTATCATACTGGGAGCGCAGAGAACTTTTGTATGTCCAAATTCAATTTCTCCGAGTCGTCAGATTCATAATTATCTTCGTCAGATTTGCCTATTTGTCGTTTTGAGTAAGGTACAGTGATTTTCATTAACATGATTTCATTTCTTTTTCGAAATCTAATAAAAACGGTCCCCTGCGCGTAGAACTGCTATCTGAAACTTTTCAAATACATTTTAGGCGTTCTCTCATCACGCCACACGTATCATCTATAAAGAATGCGCGCTAAATATGTTTTCTGGAAAACCCTCTGGTTTCCTCTGCAGTACGGTTTAAATAAAACTGCTTTTTCGAATTGTCATAATTTTTATTATTTTCCAAGAGTAATGTCGTGAATAAATTATGAAAGATCCCACTGCTCACTAACCATAGCTAAGGCATTTCCTGTGGAGTTTGCGTTTTTGACAAAATTATCATTCACGAAAACACGACAAATCTTATTATTATTGCTATTTGAGTCGTATCTAGTCATAATACAAATTAAATTGCTTTTTACAATGACAATAAATTACTATATTTGCTTTCAAATAAGCATCAAATAAAAGTTAGGCTACAACATATCAAAGGCGTAAAACATTCCAAAAGTTGCCACATGCAGCTTAATGAACATGTAATTAATTCATCGCACGGTTATAGATCATTTACGCATTTGACCGTTATATGAAAGCAGTCTTAACAGTTAATATATTTTCCATTGTCATGAACCTAACTACCAACATCCTTGCATGATATACATTAAAATCTTGGAAATTAGCTACGTATTTCCTGTAATTATTTACACATGAATGTAAATAAGGTTGACATAATTCCAAAAGAGAGGACATAATACGCTTGAGTTATAAAAACATTACATTTACAATGTTTGTCGAGACGCCATAGAGCTGAGGGTCGGTACCACAACGACGGTCGGCACGATAACCAGTCAAAACTCTCAATATACATCATAAACGGATTCTAGCTATCTACTAGCTCGGCCGGGGAGCCCAGGGTCGGGCGGCTCCGGCCGGCCGGGCTATTTACTACCACCTACCTAGTGAACGAGGCCTAGTTCGGAACTAAATATACGAGGGAGTTTATACAGGTGCGGAAACGTAACAGGGGAATAACGTTAGCTATATACTGTATACATCCTCGAGCCGAGAGGCCGCTCGGTCGACACGCGCGGTGCCAGCGTTACTGTCGCGGAGGAGACGCGAGACGCGTTAGTTCTCGTCGTAGAGCGGCGTGGCGTCGCCCAGCGACATGGAGCGTGGCGACGTGTTGGTGTGCGGCGTGGAGCGCAGCGAGTGCGCGCGCGACGAGCGGCCCGACGAGTGCGGCGTGTGCGCGTGCGGCGTGTGCGCGTGCGGCGTGTGCGCGTGCGGCGTGTGCGCGTGCGGCGTGTGCGCGTGCGGCGTGCGCGCGTCGCGCACGTGCGCGTGGTGGTCGCGCGGCGTGCGCGGCGCGCGCGGCGTGGCGGGCGCGCGCGGCGTGCCGGACGCCTCGCGGTTGTTGCGCCGCATCCAGTCCTCGGCCGCCTTCTGCCAGTCGGCCGGCTCGGAGTACGCGGCCGGCTGCGGGCGCGCGCGGCTGGGCGGCGGCAGGAACTCGGGCTGGCGCGGCGTGGCGGCGAAGGGCGTCATGTAGGGCGTCTGCGCGGACGGCGTGTAGGGCGTGTTGATGTAGGCGGGGCCGGGCGTGTGCGCGGGCGTGTGGAAGGCGGGCGTGTGGCCGGCCGGCGTGTGGTAGGCGGACGTGTGCGGCGTGCGCGCAGGCGTGCGCGCGGCCGGCGTGGCCGCGGGCGGCGGCTCCCGGAAGTGCTCCTTGAACCAGCGCAGCAGGCCGGTCAGCGAGTCGAAGGTGCGCTGGCGGTACCTGTAGCCGTCGGGCGTGACGGACACGTACTCGTGCGTGACGCGCGCGCGCGGCAGGTACGACAGCAGGAAGCGGCCGGGGTAGTTCTTAGAGGCGGAGATGACATAGTGGATCTTGTTGGGGTTGCGCGACTTCTCCTCCTTGAGGATCTCCTCGGCCTTATCGCGCATGCCCAGCAGAGGCTTGTAGTACTTGTAGCCGATAAGGTCGCGTGCGAGCCCAGCCATGGGCGTCACGTGTCGCGCGATGATTTCATCTAGATCCTCGAATTCTGAACCCTGGATCCATAAACTTCGACCTACAAAAAAAGAAATGTGTAACAAATCTTTGCAATGGAGCTTTTTCATTATCCTCATACAAGCACAAATATAAGTACAAACCTAATGAGAACGCATTTTCTTTCCCTTCTTCCCGCACGTCAATGTGTTGATAAATGCCTTCTGCTACTTTCCAGGTAACTGTGAGGTGATTCGAACCCTGAAACAGCAGCGTTAATATTAACATCAGTATTCATTATAAAATCCTGGTAAAAAAATATCACTACGATGCTATTTGACCGAGTATTGCGTTATTTACAATGTAATTTTTAGTACATCAAACCAGAAAATTATTTAGTTTTTAAACCAAAAAAAAATTCGAGAATTTTTTCACATCGCAACAAGCATCTAGAACAAGCTATTGCTTTGTAAATATTTTAAATAGACTTTTAAAATTATGTTATTCACATTCGAAACGTATTTTAAGAGTAGTAATTGAGCAAGTAATAAGACATTTTTTTTCCCTAATGAAATAAAAATACAAATACATATGAAATATAATGAGGACCATGATCAAAGCCTTGCCTTGCTACTCGGTCTAACGATGACCTCTCCCTGCGCCATCTTGTCCATGAGTTTCTCGGCCTCTGCAAACGATATGTTATGGAAGGCCGGGTGCACTATGACCCTCTTCACATACTGCATCCGTTCTTTTGTCTGTTTGGCCTCTTTCTCCTTTCGAAGGTCTTTGTCTTCGGTTTCTTGGTCGTAGTATGGGTCTCTTGGTGGTCTAAAAGTAAAGGGGTGAACGTGAGTGAATTTTTTCATAGGTACTTTAGGCTTTTTTTAGTCATTTCTCTTATTACATTAAATATATTCAGAAGATTGTGCATGCTACGGTAATTTTCGAGCCATTTTTCTAACAAAAAATAAATCTATTTGGTAACTTCGAAAACTAATCGTTGCCAACTAATTGTTTTTTTGGTTATGCCTTTACTTACATTTTCAGCACTTGCATGATGAATGACCATCAAAGTATCTAGCAGATACTTTAAAACGCTTTTTTATTTACTTTTCCGGAGTGAGTACAAGACCCGAATGTAATTTAACTCGAGTTACGAATATAAAATATCAAGACTTTAACTTTGAATCACGAAACAGACAACTCTATAAGATTATAAAACAAAATAATCTATGACAACTTACCTCCATTCACTATTTTTATCTAACAAGTCTGACGATTTGGACGAGCAATCCACCGAGAACCTCTCCACATCAATCTTTAGTATCCTACAATGTACAGTTTGTCCGATTCGGACGCGCTCGGTCGGATCGGAAACGTGCCGGTCCGATAAGTTCTTAATGTGAATGTAGCCGGATAAGCCGTTGTCGAGCCGGATTCGAACGCCTGTTGCCTGACCCGGACATGCGCCGGCGTCGAAGTGGTTCCATACCTGGTGAGAGAGTAGGAAATTAGATTATTTGTAATGAAATTAAAAAAGAAATAAAATCAATTTATTTGTGATTATAGGTCACGCACATAATTAACTAAAGAAAAAAACATAACCCCTGGTCACACGGCGACGATCAGTACGATATTTTACTATATAGGTATAATTTTTGGATCACATGGGAGTTTCATACTGCATTATATTTTAATAGTAAGAACAGTGAGATGTTTACGTGTGTTCCAAACTTTTTCTGTAAAATATTAAACAGGACAGAGCCGTGTGAACGCTCGCATAACGGTAACAGTAGTGTACCAGAAACCGTGTTAGGGAATACAATAAAAGGAACTATTAGAATTTAATATTTTGATATTTTTTAACGAAAAAGACTTACCTCAGAAAGCTCAGGGAAGTCATTTTTGTGACAGAAGGGGCACTCCCACAATCCAGTCTCGTCATTCCTCACGGGATTAGCTTGATCTAACATCTCTCTCTGTGGCTTCCTATGAGTAATGCCAACTACTGACGCCAACACCATCTTTCCTACGTATAAAGTTTCTGGTGTCTCTTTCGTTAAAACATCGAATAGTTCTTCCGGAGTCGGCGAGCGATAAGCAACCCTAAGGTCTTTATACCTAGAGTTTAATTCTTCTCGAATATCGTACAGCGTAATACTCTTGTTACCAAAGCCTTGCCGCTCTAACTCTTCAGCAAAAGCGTCCAAATCTAAGTCTTTCAGTCTTTCAGGAGCTTCTAGAATTTCTTCTAAAGCTCCAGCAGGATTTGCGTCTTCATCTTCGTACTCTAGCGCATCGACGGCCATCTTCCGTGCCCATTCGTACGTTTCCGGATGCACTCGGGAACCGTCCAACACTTCTATGTACGCTTCCGTACTGTCACCGAGACTGCTGGTATCTATTTTGATGAAACCTGAACAGTTGATGAAGACTTTTGGACCCATGTGGCACACTGTGACGAGTTGTGTTCTATTTTCTAGTTTTTGATTGGTCTGTTTGAAGAGTTTTATTAGTGCTTGTGCTTTTCTGGGTCCTAGACCACAGACGAACTGTAGAAGTTCTGTCCCTCGGCCTGTTAAGACCGCTTCATTGACGTCTACACCTACTTCATTCACTCTGTTCACGAATTCAAGCTCTATGCCTTCAAGTAAATCCTCTTTAGTTATTTGGTCTTGCATTGAGTGATATCTAAGGCAGAGTATTTCCTCGTCCGGTCCGCATAGTTGTGATATTTCCATTAGAGGGTCTTGTAGTAAGCGCGCTTGGCAGATAGCTTGACGGAGAATGTCGGGGTATTCTCTAAAATCGTGCTGCGGACAAGGCAAATGATTGTTGAATCTTCCATTCAAACAAAACAGCTCAAACAAATAAATGCGTTGCGACGGAAACTTGAATTGATAGACGCTACTATTTGCGAGAGTGAATTTTAATAGTGGAGTTAATTTGAGAAGTTATGTTACACTGAAAATATCTATTTCTTTTCAAGTTCGTGATAAGTCATTCTGTTGGTTCTATTTTTGACATTGAAATTGAATAGGCTCTCAGCAACCTGGGTTTAACCCTTCGTATAATAAATACTTGAAGTCGAACGTGGATCCACGCGAGACACAATTACTTTTTATTTTATTTTTTCCGTAATTACGGCATACAACCGGTTAAAAGCTCTGAAATAGACAAATAGACTGACAGATAATAGTAATATCGCAATAGTAATATCAAGGAGTTTTCAAAGCCTGTTGTCACTAATTTCGAATAAGCGGCCATAGCCTGATTTATTGATAAAATGCAATATTACTTACCCGTCCCCTTATACTATTACTATAAATCTTGCTGATATGATTATCAGCGATCTCTATAGGTATCCTAGGAAACTGTTCGTCTTCTACGAGTTGTTGCACGCAGTCCGATACATCTGCTTTTACGTTCATAGCCTCGCGAGATTCACCACCGATTACTATGACGTGGGGCTTTTTGCGTAATATGAATCTGTGAAGAAAATTCTTTGTTAAAAAGACTAAATGGTGTATGTTTTAAGCACGCTTTTATTTATACCCACAAAAACACAGGTTTAACACACAATTTTGGTATTACAGATGGCTACTTTTGTATGGAAGTTTGCCCCACTACTGAAGTATCATGTGCACCAAAAGTATTGAAACCATGCTAAAGTAAAATATACAATAATATTGTATCTAGTAGTTCGGTGTTTATAAAAGCGATTTTACTAATGTTGGCTACACGTAAATACCGCTTTTCTACTTCAATTTTAACATTAAAAACATATTGTTGAAACAGTTTTTCTCTTTTTTTGTGTTAGTTACCTGCGCAATGCGGTCATATCAGCCTCTTTATTCTGTCTCTCGAGCGCGTCCCAGGCATTACGTCTGTACAGTAGATGAGGTAAACGCAGATGGTCCGCTAACTCCCCGCCTCCTCCCACGACGCACGCAAACGCACTGTGTTGTCTGTCCGGCACGTATGCGATTGACATTACTCGTAGACCTTTGGAAATATGATAAGTTGTAAAGATTTTGGCATAATCAGCCTAAAATTTCCCGCTGCTGGGACAAAGGCCTCTCTGTGAGAAGGAGTGGGCCGTAATCCACCAAGTGGGCCCAGGGCGGGTTGGTAATGTCACATGTCTTCAAATTTTTCCGGTTTCCTTACGATGTTTTCCTGTACCTTTTTGAGGGCAGTGGTGATAAAATAATTTACACAAAGTTGCTCTAAAGATTTGTATACAGCTATAAAAAGAATTCCACAGTCAAACAGCGACTGTTTCGTTCAAGCATTATGACGAGGCAAAAATCAGTTACGGCGCAACTATAGATCTGACGTCACAGAATCCTAAGGTGTGCGACTATAAAAATGCATAGTTCCAAGTAACGTTAACAGTAAGTAAAGTTACCATTAGAATCGGACCACTCCTCATCGTCGTCATCCGACACCCTGGATTCATACGGCGCCACCTTGAGCCAGTCGTACAAGCGACGGCGACAACACCTACACGAAACAAAAGAAAACATTATATGGTTAATTTTTCGTGCACAGTACATGAAGCTTATCACTTTTCAAACTACGTTCTGCCAAAATTATGTGTGCAAATGACAGCTTGAAAAGCTATCTTTTTTTTTACTAAACTTTTTCTCTCCTGTTACCATACCCGCCGTCTTATAATGAAGAAGACAATCACTAAATGTATTTTTAATATCAGTGTACTTAAGTACTTAAGTATGTATTCCTTGGACTCTTGCAGCAATACAGCATGTAGCTCTCTCCTCAACTCGGGCATCACGATCTTGGTGAGTGCTATGGTCACTGCTTCCGCTCGTAACTCGTTCCACGCCTCAACTGTGGCTGCGAACTCGTCCTATGAGGAAGAAACAATTGATTATTATCATTATGTGCTGAAGTTGAGAACCATTGCGGAAAGATTATTCGTATTTGTAAACCGTCGCCGCCACCACAGCCTCCTCGTTGGTCTAGTGGTCGCAAGCGCTACTGCTGAGCGTGAGATCCCTGGTTCGATTAACGTGTAGGGAGTATTACTGGGTTTTTCCATCTATAACTTCTCAGTAGCAGAACGGAGTCGGGGTTTGTGCCGGTTGATGGCAAAAGGCTCGCCCCCTTCTACATGGGGGGGAAATGTGGGTGTAGTATAGGTGCACCTCTAGCTAACCCTGCGAATGCATGCGTAATGATATGTTATGTGCAAAATAATAAAGAAAGAAAAAAGAAGAACTGGTTATTTAGCACAAATAATGAAGAAAATAGTGAAATAAAGGTCAGGCATAATGGTCAAAAGCAACAACATTTTCTTTGTAGGAATTATTTATAACTTATTATTTATCTGTCTTATTGACAATTATAACGTTACATAAGCCCTCAATACGACAGAAACCTACCTCTAAAAAAGCTTATTCTACATAATCTTAAGGGTTTCAAATAACAGAACATTTAAAATTACAGGAGCTATCGACATACCTTCTGATAAAGATTTTTGAGTTCCTCAAGATAGCTGATAGTGGTGTTCCCTTCAATTTGTTCACTGATGTTCAGCTCCAGCAGTTTGTCTTCTGAAGCCATCGTCAGCTTTAGAAACTGGTCGCCTGTGAGGTCACGAACTGGCTTCTTTTTCAGGTATTTCAAACTGTATACAAAATAAAAATAAAGTGATCTTTTGCTTTTTTTTGGTTCAAATAGCTTTACAATGTAAACTGTCTGTTTTAAAAATTCTGCCCTTGAGGTTACTATGACGATGGCATATGTACAGACCGTAGCAGTCAAGGGCAGACAGTTTTGGCGCGCTTTTCGTTCAATCATGGACACGGGAACTCACGGTAACAGCTTATTCGCACACAAAAACCAACCTTCTGATGTCTTTCATTTTTGAATTTTTCGTCGTTATTCTTACATGACCAACACACATTACAACGTTGTCCGTAACAACTGTTTGCAAGCTAGTTGCATGCCACACAACATGCAACAACCTAAGTTACAACAACATACCCAAAACACGCGTGGTTCTCGTCGATCTCCTTAAGACCTCGAAGCGTCGGCTTAACAGTAATTGTAGCACGGTCGCGCAACGCGTCTCGCAACGTGGCACGTAACAACGGTTCGCGAGCTAGTTGCACGCCACACATGTATACTGCGCGGCGTACCACTTCCTGTGCTGAGCCGATTGAACCAGTCTAGTGGGAGAAATACGTCTCTATTACATAATTTATTTTAATTTGAGTGAATAATGGTGTCAAGACTTTCATAGCCGTTGGTCCCGGCTGTCATTTGTAGATCTTTGACAGTCGTTACGGGTAGTCCGTAGTAGAAGCCCGAAAGACTGCTAAAATACTGGTATTCAGCTGCATCCGGTTAGACTGGAAGCCGAACCCAAGAAAGTAGGGAAAAGGCTAAGCAGATGATGATTATGATGAATGGTGCCAAGACTTTGAAGTTTAGTACAAAGCAAAAGGCTATTTAGATGGAAAAAACTTTATAACAGCCATCCATATTGTTTCGATGCCAAAAGAACTTTCTCGTTGTTTTTTTTTTTTTCTAAAATAGACATACAATGGAAAGATGTATTCTTTGGTTACGAGATGATATAGCTAGAAAGGTATTGAGCATCATAAGAGGCTGATAGAGACATATAAGGAAGAAAAAGACGTGCTGCATCGTCTCTAAATACATCGGGGTTAGAGTAGGACCATGAGAGGGGCCTGTAACTTTCGTCAAGCAGTTACTCACATATTCAGCAGCGGCTTCAAGCGGCGGTACGGGTTGCTGTTCGACCTCGTGTCGCTGGTAGTTGTCGCGAACATTCTCCGCGAACTGCTCCGGAGTCAGACCGAACTTCTTTACCAGAGGCTCTGTAGGAAAGACATTCAAAAATGTTGTAGTAATGGAATGGGCATTGCCTTTTGAAACACAGGAGTATTAACAGAATCAAATTAAACTTAGGATATGATACGAAATGGAAAGAATGTAATTTGATGTCTAAATCCGATAGGATTCTCCACTTCAAGGGACATTTTTGTGGCTTTTAGAATTATATGAAATGTTAGCAAATTAAATTAAGAAAAACATTTATTTATTAAACATTTATTATTAAAAGCCTGTGATGTCCCACTGCAGAGCAAAGGCCTCCCTACTCTCTTTCAACTTCTCTATCGGTCGTATCGGTCGTAGGTTCGAACCCAGGCAGGTGCTTTACTTTGAGTAAATTATTTCATCACCGTTGCTCTCAACCTGTGTCCCAGTAGTGGGAACATTATACATGTGGGCTGATTATTGGGTCGTATGTTTGGACCATTAGTCATCTGACATGCGGCCGATTTGTCCAGCCCAATTCCATTTTAGCGTGGCAGCTTTCCAATTGACATCAGTAATCTTTGTGATGATACGGATGGTCATATTCATAACCCAGTCTGTTAGTTTAATAACGAGTATACTCCGTTTTATAGCTCTCTGGCAAACCTCGAGCATGGACCTCTGCCGATTTGTCAAAGACCATGTTTGACCACCATATGTGAGGATGGGAAGTATGCGCACGTCAATGAGTCTTCTCTTATGAAAAACATCAATCACTGCTTATGTTATAGAAGCACGTAACTTAAGTTGCGAAATACCTAATAATAATAATTTGTTTAAAAGTTAAACATTTTATATCAAACTAGTTTTGTTATGTTCCCGTTAAACGAAGCTTACAATCGAATCCGTTATCAAATCAAATGGTTGTGAATAGGTGCAGGTGTGCTGAGGAAAAATGTAACTAGACTAAAACACAATGTAAATAAAAACTTCCACGGCAGTTGGGTCAAACGACAATAATCATCAACTCACCAATGCCCGCCTTCCTGCACAACTCATAAGGTCCGGAGCGCACTGCGTACTTGACCTCCGAAACCAGTTCCTCATCAGGTTCAGCGGCTTCCACTGCTGCGGCTGCCTCTTCAGGGTCCTCACCATTCCTATCAGCGTCCTCACGTGCTTGCCGCCTAGGAAATAATGATAGTATAGTCGTTGCATATGCATGTGACTTATATGATATTGACATTTTAATTGAGCATGCTCATAAATAGTCATGTTTTGGAGAAACAAACTCATAACAAAGTTCAAATTTCATTGCAACGGAATTTGTGACAACATTTTTGTACTGTAACTGGTCATTCAAAAATCAACTTAGAATACACAACGCTGAAGTACATATTTGGGTAAGTGACAAGTAGATGACGATATACTACTGATCAGTTTCATGATATACTCGTTGCAATTCACGAGCGCGCATCGTCACTTTTATGTCATTGACATAAGGTTTAAATTTCAGTCATTCTGCTCTGCTCAACTTGAACTGAACATGTACTCACTTTTTCTCCTCCAAGTTTCTCTTCCTCTCTTTATTGCGCTGCACTTTCTGCATCTCGGGAAGATCGGTGGAATAGTACAGTAGGAAGTGAGTGTGCACGTCGCGTAATTCTTCCGGAGTCTGCACGTTCTTCAACCTAGGGAGAACTGTTAGTTACTTGCTAAGCCAACTTAAGACACCTGCTCTGACATGCCGATAATAAAAACATAGGAATTCTAGACTTACTATATAATTTTTGTCTTTCACTATATGAGAAAGTTAATTACCCTGACGTTTGTAGAATACTTATTAGTTTCATTACAAAACCTATTTTACTGTGAAGAAAGTAGGCAACTGCTGGTCAAGAGTAAGTCTATTAGAATGGATGCTGATGATAAACAGATTACTTTTACGTGCTAACCATCTACTAATCGGTCAACAGATGAATCTTAAGATTACAAGTACTATTTTAAAGCCACTTTAGGTATTGTTTTTATGTCTTCAACTTGAGAGTTGTAATATTTTTAGAGTTATATTCTCATATTTTACCTGTCAATATCCTCATCCCTGATGAGCCGCATGTTATCCGGGATGGGCGCGTCAGGGTTTTCCATCACCTTGTCAAGTTGGTAGTCGCGCATGTTCTCGAATAACTTCAGGAGATTCTCCTTGCGTTGCTTCAATTGGCACCACTGGACAAGACAAGAATTCCAGTTGAGAATTTTGATGTAGTATTAGTATAATCGTTGCAAATCATAAGCGCGCGTCAAGTGAGTTTTATGTCATTGACATAAGGTTTAAATTGCTGATTGAGGTGCGCTCGTGAAATGCAACAGTTATACAGAGTGTTCTAAATAATGATAATGCTTAGTGCACATAGGGACTGAACAGGAGATAATCGTCTATGGATCAACTTTTATAGACTAAATAAGTAAATTACGAATGACACGACCGTTTCGAGTACGAATATTTACATTGAACTCAAATTCTTGTTGACATACCTTGGCATCATATTTGTACACCTTCCACAGGTCGTTAATACTGAGCTCCGGCTGTACGTACTCCTTGCGGTAGAACGCTATGAAAGGCACTTCAAGTGTTTGGTTCCTCATGAAGTCTAATGCTTGACGGATCTTTGTTATTGTGCTGTTACCCCTGCAAATATATTTGTGAACGTTAATATCGTAATTATTATTGTGTGTTTTGTATTACTAACATCAGATATAAGGTATTTTTTCACTAACAAGATGGAATATATTGTTGTCCGAAACTGAATAGGTAAATAAATAAAAAATAGCTTTGACCATCGACACGAATCGACTGTGTTTTATACTATGTAGAGATAAGATGCGAAAGTGTGCTTGTTTGTCCTTCTTTCACGCAGCAACGGAACAGGAAATCAACGTAATTTTTTCCATAGAGATAGTTTATGGGTAGGAGATTGACTTGAGTCTACTTTTTATCCCCGAAAAATACCCCGGGTCGGACGGAAAGCTGATATTCCTATAAACCTAGAAGGAGCCTGGATCTCGCAACACAGGGAATCCTAGAGGGAGGTCCAGCAATTCAATCCACTTGAATGTAATCTCTGAGACGACTAATTTATTATTATTATTAAACCAACCTGCGGGTCCTCTCTCTAGCCTCCTGCGCATCTGGTTTAGACACGGGCGGCTTCAAGAAAGCTTGCTTATATATCCATTCAGCCTCGTCTTCTAATTCCGTGCTTCCC